>OY756396.1:6756629-11756629 GCA_963576865.1 Anania hortulata | reverse complement strand
TGCTTTATACATGTCTTTTATTTCCTTGTTGGTGGCACGGAGCTGTCTTTGACATGAGCCTGGGTTGCAGAAGCATCCAGTTCGAACACTTATGTTAAATAAATCTGCCATGTGTTGAAACTGAAATTTAAATAATAATCATCCATTAAATAATATATAAATATTGAACAACATCACATACATTGTTCTGATGCTATGGTAAGTAGCCACAGCACTATGTAACAGAAAACAGAAACAACAACTGTACCACAACACTCGGACCCGACCCAACATAGAATAGTTATTTTCCTACTGACCGACTGGGAATCGAACGCGGATCAAACCCGGGACTTTAGCGATAGCGACACCAAGTCCGGTATGCTCGCCTCTCGGCTAAGGAGGTCGTTAGTTTATTCTTACTCTCCTATAGCGCTAATCTATGAACCCGATAGTCTAAAAAAAATGTTGTTCAAATCTATTAAACCCTTGATGCACTTTGACTATCAGTATAATATTGGAGAAATTCCATTCTGTTGTACTGCCATAAACAAAAAGGTCTCCAACTAATCAAATAAGAATGAGAAAAAAGCTGTTATTGCAGCTCTTACCTCTGAATAACCAATATATGACCCATCTTCTCTTAGAAGATTAAAAGTGACAATACTACCCTGTTTTTTCATGTCTGTAAAATCAGAGTCCATGTAAAAAACAGCAGCTTCATTTCCATTTCTGTGTTGAAGTTGGTTCAGTTGCGTGTAAAGATCCTTTGCCAAGTAATAGGTATGGTATGAGATCGTGTCCATAAGATCTTCATTTATTATTCGAGGAATTAACTCATTCAGGGTGTCAAAGCAATGCTTTAGGGCAATAATTGTCAAAAATGGGAGCGTGCCATCTTCAAACCTGAAAAAAAAGACACAAAAACTTCTTTTGATAAACAAAAGACTAGTGTTTCTGTAGGTTGTTATCATTCGAATGACAAGAAACAAGTTGAATATTTAATCAGGTGTTTTAATCTATTTAAAATGTACTTATTATTCATCACAACAAGCAATGACGATTCTAAAGCAATGTATATGGGTTGTATACCTAGGTATATATTGAACAAATATTTACCTCTCATGAAGCACTTTTCTTTTAACATGATAGTCTTCATTGCTTAAAACAATGTCAACGGTTCCGCCTCCAAAATATTTCTTTTGGTTCAACACATCTGCACTTGAATTCTTTACAAGCAGAGCTCCAAGTCCCGTGGGATACCCAAATAATTTATAAAAAGACAAGCAAACAAAATCTGGCTGATTCACAGATAAATCTAACTTATTTGTTGAAATATACGAAGCGGCATCCAGCAACACATACCAGTTACAATTAACTTTGCATAAATGTTTTTTAATGTAGCTATTTAGGCACCCATCTTTGATGTTCGGTATACAATTAATAGGGTATTTAAACCCATTAAAATTACTCTGAGCAGGGTAAACTAGTAGTGTATTCCCATCATTCTTGTATCTCTCTTTCCTGGAAACGGATGGGGTAACTTCAGCTGGATTTAAAGCTTTAAGGAAGTCATCATGGCATATATGGATAATATCAGCATTCTTTTCAGTGGCAAGCTCTCTCAGACCCAACACAGATGTATGGTTGTCTCTCAAATAGACAAATGAGCCACAGTTTAATACCTCATTTTGATCATGGGCAAATTGAAATGACTCAACAACAAGTTTCAAGGCCTGTGTTGTTCCGGATGTGAAAATAACTGAGTAGTTAGAAGAATCTGTATTAAAATGTCTAAGGATTGAGCATCTTATTTGTTCAATGCAATCTTTTGTGTACTTATCTGTATGTGGGTTCATGTAAATATTTTTCATTAAATCTTGATTCACATGTAGCGGTAGACATTGAGGGTACAATGATGCACCTGCATTATCTAAGTAGCACCGATCTGCAATTTTAAATACTTAGTTTATTGTATTCTTCTTGTATTAGTTTATTATATTATGTATTGTAGCCAGTAAAGTAAATTATGTCTGGAGAGTGTTAGGCAGACCCACAGCTAGGCACAGGCCTCATCTGACTGTGAGGTGTCTTCATTGAATTTAATTTAAGAATCATAAGTGTCCACTCACAATCACAGTGATGGTTACTTAAATATGGCAATCTCTACCAGAGCACGCTGCTTGTGAGCGACAAGCAATTAGTCTTTTTGCAAAAATAAACTTTTACGAGAAACACCACCTTTTGCTAAAACTTTGCAAAATAATAACAATCAATTAATATGGGGTTAAATTTACTTAAAATAACATATTTTGAAGGTTGAATTTGACCGAACCGGTAGGTGGCATATTCTTACCATGATAAATCTAATAAATAACCACATAATTCGTACAACTTTGGTTGGAGTGTTGCAAAGGGTCTGCAAGAAGTTTGAGACAGAAAAATTTTCATCAAAAAATTTAAAACAATTAAATCCAAATCTTTGATTTTCATTATAAATAAATAAATAATAATAAATCTCTAGACAGAAAATGTTTTAAGTGTTTGAGGATCATAATATTCTATCGCATTTTTGCGATAAATGGTGAGTCAGAAAAAAAAATTCGCACGTAAAAAAAGCGTTTCATTTAAGCCCCTTTATATGAATAAAGATTTGAATTTTATGAAGTTTCATAATTTATTCACAAAAATTTGTCTGGAGAGTTAATATTCTGTCGCATTTTCCTGCTAAACAGTGCGTCGGAGAGAAAAAGTCTAAAATATAAAAATTCTTTCATTTAATCCCCTTTAAATAAGAGAAAACAAATTTTTGGATACAACATTTAAAATTTTTTTTTACGAAAATTTTTCTACAATCCAACTAAAACTTTAAAGAATTGTAGCATGTATTGCGCAATATTTTTGTATATAAAACCAAAGTCGGGTTAGTTACACCATTTATAAGTCAAGAACGACTGGACCGATTTTTATGATTTTTGATTTTTTAGATTTGTCTCCGCCCCGAATAGCAGAATAACTATTAAAACATTGGAAAAATTCACAAAAAAATAACATTAAGAGGCGGTACGAAGTTTGCCGGGACAGCTAGTATAATAATAAAATTAAGTTAGTAATTATTGACTTACCTCCCAATCTGGTAAATTCAGAGAGTATCTTTAGCATTTGATCATTCGCTATAATTTTACTTAGCGTGGACATTTCACTCTCTAACTGTATCTAACTCGAGATTAATTAAACTATCTTTTAAAAATCAAGTGCATCTGAAACCATGAATGCAGATTCATGCTACATAATGATGAAATTGATATTGTTTTCTAGGGCAGCTTAACGTCCGACAGCGTGTGACCTTGTTCGGATGTAAGTCTGAACTGTATGTAAGTAGTAATTTGAGTTGAGAGATAATGACTGCTGTTATCTGCAACTGAAAAAACATGTTTTTCTAATACATCCACAGTTCTATTTAATTTACTTACAAAAAGTACAAGTACAAAGCAACAAATTATACGTCAATGTCAACATAGACCACAGATTAGACCACTGATGACTGAACAAGTAATACAGATTAGACAGAGTACGTACCTAGTAATATTTATCATCAAAGGGAAAGGCAATGGTACAGAGCCATATTTCTTCCATTTATTATTATTTTAGAATTGTTAATCTTCATGTTGTATCTATTCCTTTCAAAATTACTATTTTTACAAATCTCCAACAGTTGACAAAATAAAGTCAAAAATATGTTTTAAGTTTAGAGGGTTCTTCAAAAGTTCTTGAAGTGATGGCGGGATAGTCTGGTGTGTTTCTTGTAATTGATTAATCAGTAAAATGCGCTGAATATTATATGCTGGACAGTTGAAAATAATATGTTCCAATGTTTGATCTTCGTTGAGACGGAAAAGTGAGGGAGGAGTGTGTCCCGCTTGCATAGTTGCCATTATAAAATAATATTACTAAAAAGTGGCTGTGACATACGGACGGACGGACAGACGGACAGACAGACAGACAGACAAATGACGAATCTATAAGGGTTCCGTTTTTTGCCATTTGGCTACGGAACCCTAATAGTAGTATACAATCTGTTGATCGATCTCTTTGAATCAATACAATAACGTGACTTGATGAAATTTAGATAGGGAAATAACAGTTTTTAATGCGTTTTGCTTTTTTTATATAAAAATATAATTGATTTATTAACAAATTTTTCAATGGTTAATAATAATAATAATAGTTAAGAAATGATTAATTATTACATATGATTTTGGGTGTCTCACTGTCATCACTGAACTTGACACAGTAGCAATTATGGTGTTATGTCATGGTTGTCAGTTCATTTTAAAATAAAAAAGTCCAGAATGGTAAAAGTATGTTGTTTAAAGGGTTAGTTATCCCAATTGTGGATTAAATCCATGGTTCAAACTGTTTTTTTCATATTTTTTTTTAATATTCTAGACTTGATTCTGAACCACAACCTATATTATTTATTCTGTGCCACAACCAAAAATGCCTAGTGTGTATGAACGAAAGATTGTTAAAAAAATATTAACAATATTTTAGTTGTACCTAGTTAAGATTCCACGTCCCCAATATATTTTTTATATTTAGAAAAAAAAACTCAAACCGTTTCTTAAATTTAAGTACAGTTTTAGAAATTAAATATACCTATGTAGTTTCAAAATCCGATAAAAAGTTAGACCGATATTACCCACCGATATTAAACGTCAAAATTTGTTCTGATTTCAATTAATAGTGGCGCTTCAAATAGGCATATATTTTTTGCTGTCATTTGTACGAGATAGCCAGTCCATAAAATTTCTAAGTCAATGCCGTTAACATAAGACTTAAAAAGCGCGGGAAACGTCGATTTTGTTGGACGTTATTGTTCTTGCTCTGAAAATTAATTTGGAAAAGTATCATATTGGTGGTGAAGTGTATCTTGTATTCTTATTCGTAATATGTAGCTTATTAATTTGTGTGATGTAAGTAGTTTTCTTCAGTTCTGGGTAAGTTTTAAACCTTTTTCTCGCCAGCATGAACGAGCCAGAGGATCCTGGAGGAACGGCCCTCCGATTGGGACACAATGCCCTGTATAGATATAAACCCAGTGCCCAAAGCGTCTCATTTTATTACATTTAAGCAGTCACTCAGGTATGGATACTGAGGGTTGTAGTCTAGACACGGACGGTGAGAATGCAACTAGTCTCCCTAAGAGAAAAAGAACATCTGCCCGCTAAGTATGCAAGCACTGTAATAAAAAACGGAGAAGTCGTCATAGTAATAAGTCTTCTTTGATCGGTGTTGTGTTGTGAATGATTCTGATTGTCGTTGTGAAAATCCTATTTACATTAAAAAAAGCTAATATTGTTAAAGGTTCTGAACTAATATGTGATTCCAACTCTACCTCCACGACTCCTGCCACTTTGCACACAGCATCAGTTACAAAATCCGTCCCTAACTCATTTAAGTAGACACTTTGTCAGGCTACTGATGTCTCACCCTATGTTGTCCATATTATACAAAAATAACAAACTCCCAATCAAAACTGTTCTTTGCATCCAGTTTTAGTTGGTCATTTTTTGAAAAAAAAAGCATGTGAATGGTATTGTAGAAGGAAGCCTTAAAAAGATAGATAGAAACCGAAATTCAGTGACTTTCTCAAGTTTCGAAGATGCTAATGCCTTTTTTAAAAGTGAAATACTGAATTATAATAATTACAAGGCCTTCATATCAATATTCAATATTATTCGGATTGGAGTCATCAGAGGAGTCCCCATTAAATGGAGTGATCAGTAATATTTTAAATAATATTAGGTACTGTACCAGTTGGGAGTGGTAAGATTCATAAAGTCAGACGCTTAAAAAAAAAAGAATGTGGTCAATGGTAAATCTGAATTTGTCCCCATTGAAATTTGAAACAGTTGTTGTTACATTTGATGGTCAGATATTATCAAAACGAATCTTTCTATGCTACAATTAATTCATTGCCAGTATTACATTACATTACATTAATTTCCTCATTGAATCAATCAAATTTAATTTTATCGTCCAACGCTGCTTTAAAAAACAATGGTCTCTTAGTTGACCTTAGTTCTGCTGTTAATGAAGAATCTTTATCAGTTCAATGGAACTGTCAAAGCATCATAATTAAGAAAAGTGTGTTGTTAATATTATTAATAAATTTGATCCATTTTTAATTGCTTTACAAGAAACCTGGCTTTTTTTTTTTTTTTTTTTTTTTTTTTATATGGCTCGCGCGGATTGCGCATTACCAGTGTCGGGTAAAAGCGAGGAAACGGGTATTTAGGATACTCAACGGAACGGAAAGCGGAGAAAAAGGATTTAGAAAAGGATAGATCAGGAAAGTTTGTAAAGGTAAGTATACAATACTTATAAGGCAATTGTTAATATATATGGCTGCTAATATTATCATGAACAAAATTTTAAACTACATTAAGAAAAAACTTATGTACATATACTACATATTTTTAAAGTTTTAAATTATTTACGTTGATAAAGTTGCAAATTATTTTATAAATATTAAGATCATTTGAATGTAATAAAGAAATTATGCTGGTAGGAAGAGGAATATTACAGGAAATGAGGCTATTAAGAAAGTTGGAGTGATCATATAAGGGACAAGAGAAGAAATAGTGATTCAAATCACCCTCGTCCAACCCACACTCGCAAATAGAGGTATCCATAATATGAAGCCTGGCCAAATGTACTGGTGTGCACACATGACCAAGCCTCATTCGGATTAAAATCGAAGTAACATTTTTGCTGAACTTAGCTTTAAAATACCATGGTTTACGCGGGATTTGAGGCTGAATAAGGGAATACAATCTACCTTTACGTTGGCTAGATAACTGCCATAAACTAGACCAGGTATCATAAAGATAAGTTTTTGGTAATGATAATAAGTCGTGACTAAAATTTTTGTAGGGAAACATATCACCACAGTCTACCGCCTCATTCGCCAGGCAATCTGCAGTTTCATTTCCATGTATCCCACAGTGACCCGGAAGCCAAGCAAAATGAATAGAATATCCGTTCAGTGCACATTCAAAAGCGATCTTTCTTATGTCAAAAATAATTGGATAAGATGATTTGAGATGAAATGGGAATTTTTCAAGGGCCTGAAGGCAGGGGCGTGCATTGGTTTCAGATGGGGGTAGGCTGTGAGTGAAAATTGAGTAAGTTTGCGTGAAACAGTAGGCGATCTCGCGGCAGCCTAACATTGGTTAAATTGCACAGAAACGATCTAAGTTGCGCGCTTTAGTAAGGAATAAGTACAGGTAGACGACAAAATGGTTACAGAATATTTATTGTTTATTGTTGAATACGTAATTAATAATAATTATGGTCAGCTGTTCTGTCGGTTTTTTATGAAGGTAGGCTCTGCATAATAGCCTATATGGGATGCACGCCCCTGCCTGAAGGGCACTCATTGAATCGGAAAAAATTATAGCCTTTTTCAATTTCATTATACGGACATATTCTATAGCTTTAAATAGGCCGTAGCATTCTCCAGTAAAGACCGAAGACTCGGGAGGAAGCTTGACTTTTTGAACTATTTTATATTGATTATGATAAATTCCAACACCGACACAGCCAGAAGGGGTATGTTTAGATGCATCTGAAAAGATATGGTGATAATCATTGAATTCTGTATCTAAAACAAACCTGAAGCTACACTTAATGTTAGGATCTGATTTGTCAACCAAATTGTAATGAATCGTAGGGGAAAAAGTTAAAATTTCGTAAGAGTTGGAAAATAGGGGTAGATGATTAGAACGGTGGGTGGGAGATGAAAGAGACAAGAACTTATGATAACTTATCAATAAACACGGTAAAGGTTTATGTAACCAATACCTATCTGTTATCATCTCATTAAGTGCCTGAAGTTTAGGAATAAGAGGGTGATTTTTAAACTGGACAACTCTAAATAGAAACCTATCAGATAAAAATTGTCGTCTGAGATGAAGTGGAGGTTCACAGGTTTCGACCTGAAGGGCGTTTATAGGACTAGACCTCATCGCCCCAGTAATAATTCTCAAGGCTTTATGTTGAATAAGATCCAACTTTTTAAGAGCTGAAATATTGGCAGGTTCTAGGAGGAATGTACCATAATCTAATATGCTTCGAATTAATGCATTATAAACTAATTTCATAGAGTAGGGGTGAGCACCCCACCAAACACCAGAGAGGCATCTTAACAAATTTAAAAGTTTTTCGCACTTCACCGAGACCAAGTTACAGTGCGGAACGCCTGTTAATTTTGAATCCAATATTACCCCCAGGAACTTAAACTCATTAACTATAGGGATTGCATTATGATCATAGTATAACTGGAGTTATGGTAAAATACGCTTTCTTGAGAAAATAACCACAGCACTTTTTGACACTGATAGTTTCATGCCATTCTTATCCATCCAAATTTTTAAAAAATTCAGAGATTTTGATAGTGTATTTTGAGCTTCTGCGATAGACTGGCTTGAGTAATATAGTAACAGATCATCTGCGTATTGCAGTATGTTAACATCACTATATAAAGATGATTCCAAATCGTGGGTGTATATATTATACAAAAGTGGGCTCAAAACCGACCCTTGAGGAAGGCCTCTATTCACAGATCTCTTTTCATTAAAGTCAGGAACAGGGAGTACTATAGATCGGTCAGATAAAATTCGTAAAATAAAATTGCTTAATAGGTAGGGAACTCCCAAAGCGTCCAATTTTGTTTTTAAAACGGATAAAACAACATTATCGTATGCAGAATTTATGTCGAGAAAAACAGCTATTACGGATTCGTTTAGTGTAAAGCCGCGCCGAATATCCGAAATAAATAAACTTACACTATCCAGTGTACATCTACCTTTCCTAAAGCCGAATTGACTGTCTGCCAAAAAACTATTACTTTCCACATACCACTCCAAACGATTTTTCACTAGGTGTTCAGCTAACTTAAGTAATACCGATGATAACGCTATTGGACGGTAAGCGGATGCGTCAGAGGGGAGTTTACCTGGTTTTAAAATTGGCAATACTATCTGCGATTTCCAAGATGGAGGAATGACACCTGTCAACATTATGTCATTGATAATGGCCAAATAATAACAAAGAATATCATCAGAAATATTTACAAAAAATGAGTATGAAATACCATCTGCTCCAGGAGCAGAATCCTTGGTATTACGAATGACACCTTTAAGTTCATTGAGTGTGAAAGGAGAATTTAAACCAGTAGGTTCCTCTGAAGGCGAAGGGAATAGGTCAATGTTTTCTGGAACCCAGGGAGGAGCTAATTTATTCAGAAATTCATCAGCAAGGGATTCAGGGATTGTGTTGAAAGACGAATTAGACATAGCCGATCTAAAACGTTTAATGTTCCGCCATACTAAGGTTGGATGAGTATTTGGTGATATAGAGTCACAGAATTTCCTCCAACCTTCGAACTTCTTGTTTTTAAAAAGTTTTCGTGTGACAGCGTTAATTTTAGATAATATATTAAAGTTGTGATCGTTCATATTATTCTTATAGGCTTTTTCTGCCTCCTTACGTTTCTTTATTGCTGCTGTACAGTCTCTATCCCACAATGGTGGAGAAGGAATTTTTGTAGGAGAATTGTTTTTTTTGGGAAAAACTTCATTGGCAGCATCTATTAATATTTTAGCAAATGACTCTACACATACATTTTGGTTACTTGAATTTAATGCTGGAAGAGAAGACACTCTACTTTCAACACAATTCCTATATTTATTCCAAAAGTGATCTGTTTTGTTAGGAAGATTGTATCTTAATCTAGGTTTGTGATTAGATTTCGTTGCCCTACTAAATGGAAAAGTGATGATTATTGGAAAATGGTCACTGCCTAAAGTAGACACAAATGTTTTCCAGGACAGAGTGGAGGCTAAATTAGGTGGACATATTGAGAGGTCAACAGCACTTTTATTATGGCCTGGTGGTGTACGGCGGGTGGGTGCTCCTGTATTTAATAAGCAAATGTTATGTCTATCAAATATTTCAATTAAGTCTTCTCCGAAACTGTTAGTGGCAGAGCTGCCCCAAGATTGATGGTGCAAGTTGAAATCACCTAATATTAAAAAGGGCCTAGGAATGATAGTAAATAGATTGTTAATTACATTTAAAATAGCTACAGATGGGTAGGGTATGTACAAAGAAACTATACAGATGTTATATACATTAATAGCTATAATAGACATATTTACATTATGAGCAGGTAGTGTGACTATAGTGAATGGCACTGAATTTTTTATTAGCAGTGCAGCACCACCATACCCATCAGGTCTGTCATCTCTGACAGATGTATATCCATGCAATTTGAAATTATGCATGGGTTTGAGCCACGTCTCAGCAAGGGCAAAGACAAATGGCTCATATTTGTTTATCAAGTAAATAATCTCGCTTTTTTTACTAATAGCGCTGCAACAGTTCCACTGTAGCAGCTTAGCTTGCATGACTCTCATACATTTTTCTATAATATAGGCAGGGTGGGACGGTGAACTTAAGTTAGACTTTGAAACTATATTAATTAATGCAACTATTAACTCCGGTAATGACAACTGTGAATCTTGATGTTGTTTATCTGATAAATTTAGAGCACACCCATTAGATGGGGAAGGCATTAAGTTTTCCCTAATTATTGCCTCATGAGCCTCTTGGTCATAGCCCTTGCTGAGCCGAGGAGGAGAACGAGGTTTTAAAAATACTGTTTTATTGTAAGATACACTAGGGTTAGGTGACTTTTCTGTGATAACTTGCTTATCAGGTTTAGAAACAAGAATGTCAGCATATGACTTTGATACTGGTGGATGTACTTTGGAAGCTTCAGCATATGACATTGAATTTGTAGCCATTGAAGTTTTAATATTTTTTTGCCTAAGAAATTCAGGGCAAGTTTTACTAGTAGCATAATGATATCCTGAACATAAGCAACATGAAGCTTTTATTTCATCAGTTTGACAAGTATCACCAGCATGATTCTGGCCACATTTATAACATCGTGGCTTAGACCGACACTGTAACTTGGTATGTCCAAAGCGGCAACAATTATAGCACTGGATGGTGGGAAATATGTACAGTTCAACCGGCAAGGCATTGTAACATATAAATATACGTTTTGGTAAGATTTGGCCATCAAAAGTTAGTACTATAGACTGTGATGGTTTCCAAATTGGAGCACCATCGACAAATGTTTTATAATTAAGCCGTCTAACTTTAATAATTTTCCCACAGTCATCTGGCACTGTAATGTTTTCGATTATCTCTTCAGGGGACCAATCAGCTGGTATACCTCTAACTAAACCCATCCTTGTGACATTGAAGGTAGGAATAAAAGCTTTGTAACTATTGGATACTAAGCTGTTGTGTGTCAGGAACAAATTAGCATGATTGAAGTTAGAAAATGATATGGAAATTTTGTTACGGCCTATTTGTTTCACGCTACCATTTACTATGCACTGAAAAGAATTCTGTTTAAGAAATTTCCCGAATGTAAGTGAATGCATAGAAGAACCTTCATTAGGATTTGTTTCAATTTTCTGAACATGAACTACATAGGGGGCACTATCAGATTCATTGTAGAGATTACGTGCAATTGGAGTAGGATTGGATCGAGGCAAATCTGAAATGTTAGAAGATAAAATCGTGTCTTCTTGTTGTGAGGGCACCGGGGAATCAACAAGTTCACAATCATTAGAATTGTGTCTGCGCTCAACTTTTTCTTGGTGTCTCCGACTTTTTTTATTTCGACTACGTTTGCGAGGGGGAGCAGAACCTGATGTTGAATAATTTGAGTAATCTGTTTCTGATTCATGGGATGCTACAGTCACAAAATCTGCTGCTGGAGGAACATCAGGATCCCCTGGATCAGGTTCATCAGGTGGGTCGTTCATAACGAGAAAAGTTTGTGCAAACTTACCGATGCAGCAAAATAAATACACTAACTAAATAAAATATATACACAAAACAATAAATTTACAAGAAAACTATACAATACTGATCTATACAGTGAAAAATAAATTTTTCAAAAACTCTGAAGCAGAAAAGGCGCCCGTCGCGTCCAACGTTTCCCGCGCTTTTTTTCAAACCTGGCTTCACCCAGATTCTATTTTCAAAATTTCAATTTTCTCTTGTGCCAGAGAAGATAGAACTGATAGTTATGGTAGAGTTGCTTTGCTTATCCATCATTCTGTTCCATTTACGCATATTCCCCTTCCATCACATAGCAATGCTTTCACTAAAATAGCTGCATCTCTACACAGTATCTCTTTTGTTTCTGTTTATATACCTCACCCATCAACAGCCGTATATGATGAACTAAAACAAATTCTAAGTAATATTCCTGTTATAGTCATGGGCGATTTTAACGCTTAACACCAGGCAGTCGTGGGGTAGCGCTAGTTCCAATCACTATGGTAACAGAATTATAGATTATTACTTCTTCTCTTGAAATGCTTAAGTCCTGGCTTGATAAAAATGGATTATCGCTCTCTGTTGCGAAAAGCTCAGTTGTTCTAGAATGCGATGCCCTCCCCCGATATAAGTTCAAAATGATAATTTAAATATCCCTGTGAATAACGAGGCCAAATTCTGTGGGTCACCTTAGATTCAAAATTAACTGGATTTGCACACTTTTATAATATCAGCGCTAAATGTGAACGTCTCCTTAACATACTAAGTTGCTTGGGGGGCTCATCCTTTTAACTTTAAACTTATTTACAATGCTCTTAACAGAAGCTCTCTGTCATCCAGACTAAAGCTCTCCGTTATAATATCAATGAAATCTAGCCCTAATAAGGCACTTCAAATTGAATGTGTAGAACCGCCGTTAAAGCTTCGGCGTCAATACCTGTGCGGCAAATTTGTATTCTGAGCTCTACAGTTATCAAACTATCGTCTTTTTCCAAAATTAAAATTGCTGTCTGAACTAATACAAAATTCTACTTGGTCACACAAATCACCGCCATGTCTTATTGCTAGTTTCCGTAAAATCCTTTCTTTACAAACTCCTACACACAAATCTATGAACATCCCTATATTCTGTTCTAGTTTTAATTTATTAATTCTCTGCCAAATATTATTTTTAGACGTTGATATTTCAAATCTGATGTTCATGCTGGTATAAAGTTTAATTTCATTTTAGAAAATGATTGGAATGATTGGCAATATTGGTATTTTGATGCCTCCAAACACTCCAGCGATGGTCATGTCGGTGTAGGGGTTTACCACTCCCTGTACAAAATAAGTCAGACAGTTAAATTGCCACCTGAATCGTCTGTATTCACTGGTGAATGCTTTGGCATTTTTAAATCATTAGAATACATTCTACTGAAATTGCATAAAGACGCTATCTTTACTGACTCTAAAAGTGCCATAGACTCCTTAGCTAAATGTCCGTTCAAATCAAATATCTCTTTTCCTGTCATTATTCAGTGTAGAAAATTATTACAGACTTGCTCACTAAAAGCCATTTCTATAGCTTTTGTATGGATTCTGATTCTTTTGTATGCATTGCTGGTAATAAAAAGGCAGACTATTTACTAATTTTTAAATTTTAGAGGGGTCATTTGACAATGTAAATAATGCTCTTTCGCGAGTGTTGCATTGGTTCACTACCAACAAACTTAAATATTATGCTCAACGCAAATAAAACAAAATGTATTACATTCACAATGCCGTACGTAAAGCTAGTCCCAACATATCTTACCGTTAAGGATGAACGACTAGATACGTCTAGTTAAAATAAAAAATAAAATGAAATTGTAGTTTTCTGAGTCTTAAAAAAATACAATATTTTTTTTTCGGTCTAATGGAACACTTATTAACAATTTATGACCTATTTAAAAAAAGTGTCAACTAGCATAATTAGATCGTTTTGTAGGTACTTTACAGTTATCGACTTTACGTATTTTATGTTACAATCTGTAATAGTGTAAATTGTCGCAAACATTGGCACTGCCGGATCATGAAGAAGTTGCACAAGTAGAGAATGATGTTTCACAAAGAAATGAACCTAGGGAAATAAAAGGACAATAGCCAATAAATTGTGTTATTTCTTAATATTTATTTAGGTAACAAACAATCTTGGAAAAATAAATGTGCTTGGTTCATAGAAAACGTGATAGATAATACATACTTAGAAAATTTGTAAATAAAATATTTATACACTCAACAATCTTTGATATACACTTTATTTCACCCAACAAAAAATTTACAAAAACTGGTTTTCTCGTGAGGATAATATCTACAAGTAGGAATACCACCATTCTTCCCTTTTCAATACTTACCTACCACAGAAAAAAATCGAATCTTAGGAAATATCTAATTAGGTAGTACTAAAAATACCACAGTAATAAAGATAATTTAATTCCTAATCCATTAAAGTCTGTCTAGATCTGTGTTGTATATAGCTAAATAATAATAAATTATTTTATATTTAACAACAACAAATATATAATTTTAAATCAGCTAAAAATACGTTCTGCATATCACACTTTAATTAGCTACTACAGATACATTTATTTTTTAACTTTTTATGTTTACAACTCATACCACATGGGCATGTAAAATTGTTTATGAAATAAATACAAAACCAATCCTTGAACCTGGAAGTGCAAGAAAGACAAAACATAAATAAGACAACGTCAAAATAGTTTATAAAAACAACATTACACTTAAAACTGTGCATCAAAACCACTAAGTGAAGAATAATCTAGTGTACTTATCTAGAAAAATATACTGCAGTGCTGAAATTACTTTAGTTCAAGTCTTCGCTGTGAAATGGTGTTAGCCATTTTTATCAAAAAGGCAGAGAATTAATAACTATAGTAGGTACACAAATCTGCCAGGTTTTTTCACTCACATCTTGTAAGTAGTGGTAGACATAAGTAATTATCTAAAATTCAACTACATAACAAATTATATTCATTTAAAATGAAATACTTACTACCATAAGCAAGTGTGTATTTTCTAAATTAAATACAGTCAATAACTGTAGATTCAAACACAATGTGCCTTCGACTAATAATTAAAATTGCTAATTTATCAGTTAACTTTCTTAAAGGGCCATAGGTGTCTGATTCTACTGGGCAATTTTTTTTCTTTGAGACCAAGATCAAAATTTAAAAAAAAGAACACTTTCCCATTCTAAATCGCCAACCATTTGACATCATTCACACTGTGTGGTGAGACGTTTTTTTTTTCTTTAATTCTTTATTGTTTCCAAGTAGTATTTGAGCAAGAGAAACACCCCCAGAAGTTAACAAAATAAAAATTATGTACTCTTGTAAATTTTTAAAACATGAAGTTAGAAGGATATCATCATCATCATCATTTCAGCCATAGGTCGTCCACTGCTGAACATAGGCCTCCCCCAATGACTCATTGGAAGGATATAAAAGAATATAAAATATCAGACGTCAAATCTTTATCGTGATGTCAACGGCAGATCAACCTACCCAAAAAGTTAAAGGTCATTGAACCGATTTTCAACTTTAAGTCCGACACGTAGAGATCAATATCAATTGAGAAAATTTAACGTTTTGTGGTAGGTTGACGTGCGTAAATAATATCTGTGCCGTCCATACAATACTTATAAATACATCTGACGCTTATTAAACATACAATAAGTGCGCGTTTATTCTAGTTCGCGTGTACGAAGTGTTTTTGCGTATAAATCGCGCTTTGCGCATTGAAGTATAATTTCATTTCATTCCCGATACATAATACTATAATACTATGTGCATTTGATTGACTGACATTAAGATTCTTAATACAATAACAGCAGTTGTGCTTATATTTGGTAATACCATTTAAATTTTATTTCACCTGCTTATATCATCATCGTTAATGATAGGCTTGATTGGGGCGTTAAGCTTCAGAACACGATCTCTAGATCCGTCTACAGGGCCAATATAGCTCAAGTAAATTCCAAACCGCAATTTTCCTCCAAATTGTTCAGATATAGTTCTTAGCGGCTCTACAGTTTTTTCTCCAGTTGTCGGGTCAATACACAACATCTGACATCTAGCACATTGTCCTTCAACCTGGAAAAATGCATTAGATATTTTTTAAGCGGTTGGCGTAGTGGAGCTATGATTCGCCTTAAACGCAAAGGTTCTGGGTATGCTAGAAGATCCCTCAGGCTATTATTGCCTGGTGCCTCGTAACAAGGATGTAAATTTTTTACTTCAAAACCATGACAATGGGGTACCACATTGCACATTTATCCCGATAGGTGGCGCTTTGTTTTTGGTCTTGCCTATGATAGTGATTATTTTATCAATGCAGAACCATTGATTAAATAATCACTATGACAAAGGTTATAAGTTGTCAAACGTGTCTCAAACTTGCGTCAAACTTTAGTTCATACCTAATATGAACACAGAAAAATAAAAACGAATGAAATGAATGAATGAAATATATTATTTTATTGTTTAACTTTGACATTTGTGTGGACAAGACCAAACACGAAGGCGCCACCCGTGATTTCCCATCGGTGTGTCTGGCGCATATTTTTCTACCCTAAAATGGAATTATTTTTTACCTTGAACTCATGCTTTCCAATGATAAGTCTATGCCAGTCTCTTTCAGCTAATTCATGTTCCATATCAATGACAATGTTTCCTCTAAAGCGGTCTGTCAATTCATCAATGGTGGCCTGGAACATCGAATCTTGGATTTTCTCACTAAGCCACCTGATTGTGGCTTTGTTTATAAGAAGATACTGGGCTTGGTTGTTAAGAGATAACATTTTCTGGTCTCTGGTACCCTTCTTTTTTTGTACTCTGTTATTTTCATTTGATTGTCTGATAAGTCTTAAGAATGACACCTCCAATGCATTTGACACCCAGTCAGCTACCTCGTCGCCGCAATCGTAGCCGCATATAATGTCTGTACAAACTTTGCTTTGGCAGAACGACGCGCTTTTCTGTATATTATCTGTCTGATCTAGTGAAACAGATATCGAAGGCATACCTGCAATTCAATTATTAAATATATAAATTATTACAGAGATGTTTTAAATGTTCTAATTACTTGCTTGGTAAATTATAACAAAAGCAAAGATGACCACCAAAACGCATGACCACCAAAACGCAATATGACATAGCGATTTATCAACACCAATTGACTTTTTTAAAAATATGATAGATGTAGCTGCCATTTTGTTTTTTTTTATCGAAACAGCGATCATAATGTGGCACGGCGATTTAACATGGCGTTTATATCAGAATCTATCATATTTTTACATTTGGTGTCAATATATCGCTATATCACATCGTATTTTGGTGGTCATGCTAGGGGGGAAGGAATAGTAGGTTGTATGTCATAATAAGCATCCTAACTAACACTGTAAACTAGATAAAACATCAGAAAAGTTACGGTGGTAAGATGTTTATCAGATAGTCTAGTAAGATAAGAAAAATTAGGACTACGCAGCAAGAGAAGATTATGACGTCGCTGTTTTAGTCAGCCTGTGACCACGGTCGGTGCAACTCTGTCAAATAAAGGTAAAATACGGGGTGTGTAAAATAGGATACCCCTTAAAACCACGTGATCAACTGCTGCTCTTAAACAACTCTTTTTTTGGAAGCAACATCGAAACATCCTGTTTAAGTGTGTCTTAATCTTGCAACGCGAAAACTTAAAAAGTGATTACATCATGATTTAACTTTATATAAAATAGTTTACCTTTGCAATTCAAAACCAACCATCTTTTGTTCAGGTCTATGGTAGGTCTGATCATGCACATGCGGGTATTTTGTTTTTGTGTTAAACAAACTCCATTATCTTTGATAATCATCCAGTCTCTATCATATTCAAACCCTTTTGGACCAATTTTCCATGAGGATTTGATTTTAAAAGCACCACAGGATTTGATAGGAAAAATTACAATTTCCTTTAAAGCAATCTCAGATTCAAACGGAGATGGTTCTTGCAGTAAATCATTTTTTTTGTAGCACTGGTCGTTGGATATCAACCTCATTGACTCTTCATCACACGTTTTCTGTTTAGTTTCAATTTGTTTGTAATGCTTTATAACACGGCATGGCTTTTTCAGCTTGGCTTTCACAAAGCATCTGCATATCATAAAAATGAGTTTGTCGACATCTTTGTATGTGTTGTAGTACCCAAATGAGACTCTAATAGCTCCTGTAGGTTTACCATTTACCAAGTTTATTTCATCTCCACACGTATGACCTGCTTTATACATGTCTTTCATTTCCTTGTTGGTGGCATTGAGGTGTCTTTGACATGAGCCTGAGTTGCAGAAGCATCCAGTTCGGACACTTATGTTTAATAAATCAGCCATGTGTTGAAACTGAAATTTAAATAATAATCATGCATTAAATAATAAATAAATATTGGATAACATCACATACATCGCTCTGATCCTATGGGAAGTAGCCAAAGCACTTATAGAAACCAGAACAACAATAGAAAAGTTATTTTCCTACATTGACGGACTGGGAATCGAACCCGGGACCCGGAGGCGTCTTTACCTATGGTGCAGGGTGTGCGTTGCACACGGGCGCAACGGTCCTAGGGGCCGCCGAGCGCCGCTAGCTTCTTAGTACGCATTCTATTTAGACCACGCGCTTACAAGGGGGCGCGATGTTAGCACACGGGCGCTACATGGGCTAAAGACGCCTCTGCCGGGACCAACAAGTTCGGAATGCTCGCCTCTCGGCTATGGAGGTCGTCATTAGCTTTTTCTTACTCTCCTATCGCGACAATCTTGTATGAACCCGATAGTCTAAAAAAAATTTTGTTCAAATCTATTCTACCCTTGATGCACTTTCACTATCAGTATAACATTGGAGAAATTCCATTCTATTGTACTGCCATAATCAAAAAAGAGTCCAACTAATTAAATAAGAATGAGAAAAAAGTTGTTATTGCAGTCCTTACCTCTGAATAACCAATATATGACCCATCTTCTCTTAGAAGATTAAAAGTGACAATACTACCCTGTTTTTTCATGTCTGTAAAATCAGAGTCCATGTATAAAACAGCAGCTTTATTTCCATTTCTGTGTTGAAGTTGGTTCAGTTGCGTGTAAAGATCCTTTGCCAAGTAATAGGTATGGTATGAGATCGTGTCCATAAGATCTTCACTTATTATTCGTGGAATTAACTCATTCAGGGCGTCAAAGCAATGTTTTAGGGCAATAATTGACAAAAATGGGAGCGTGCCATCTTCAAACCTAAAAAAGATACAATAAAAATATTTTAATCAACAAAAAAGTAGTGTTTAAGTTTATCATCATCATCATCATTTCAGCCATAGGACGTCCTCTGCTGAACATAGGCCTCCCCCAGTGACTTCCAGATTGGCTGGTTGAAAGCAACCTTTACCAGGTCGTCTGTCCATCTTGTAGGTGGACGTCCTACGCTGCGCGTGCCGATACGTGGCCTCCATTCCAGAACCTTTCTGCCCCATTGGCCGTCAGTTTTACGTGCTATGTGTCCCGCCCACTGCCACTTCAGTTTCTTAATCCGTTGGGCTATGTCAGCGACTTTTGTTCGTTTACGAACCTCGTCATTCCTAATTCGATCTCTTAAAGAAACACTGAGCATAGCCCTTTTCATAGCACGCTGTGCAACCTTGAGCTTTCTTATGAGGCCCATAGTGAGAGGCCACGTTTCAGTTCCATATGTCATCACTGGTAACACACACTGGTTGTAGACTTTCGTCTTTAGGCACTGAGGTATTTTGGACGAGAAGACGTTGTGTAGTTTCCCGAACGCTGCCCAGCCGAGTTGGATTTGTCAAAAATTTCGAGAGTAGAGCTCCCAACTGATTTGATATGACCTTTGTTTTTCCACGTTAATCTGAAGGCCTATTTGTTGGGGAACTAGACTAAGGCCATCGAGCATTGTGCCGACCGAGGTCATCAAGCAATTTTGCCATGACCACGATATCGTCGGCAAACCGAAGATGCGTGATGTACTCGCTGTTAATGTTGATGCCAAATCATTTTTGATCCAGAAGCTTAAAAGCGTCTTCCCATGCAGCGGTGAACAGTTTCGGAGATATAACATCTCCTTGCCTTACGCTGCGCTGCAGAGAAATCGCCTTTGTGTTCTGCTTCTATACTCAGATCGACATGGTGGCGTTTTTATATAATCACTTCAGCACCTCGACGTATTGATAGTCAATATGGCACCGCTGGAGAGACAGTAGCACTGCCCAGATCATAATCGAATCAAAGGCCTCAATTATCCAAGAACGCTAAGCATAGTGGCAAGTTATACTCCTCGGGCTTCTGTATAACTTGCCGCAGCATATGGATGTGGTCTACAGTACTAAAACCTTTTCGGAAGCCGGTTTGTTCGGTAGGCTGAAAGTCATCGAACCTACGCGCGAGACGATTCGTGATGACTCTCGAAATCAGCTTGTAGACATGGCTTAGAAGCAAGATGGGTCTGTAATCCTTCAGTAAGGCGTTATCCCCTTTCTTGATAAAGATCACCACCACACTTCTGTTCCATGCCTCCGGTGGCAGTGCCATTGAAAGTCGTTCTGCCATGAGATGGAGGGTATGATCGGTAAGCTTTTGCGGCTTGTCTACGACGGGGTCTAAAACTTCGACCCGACCGTTTGAACAGCTTCTACAAACCTGTTGTTAATCTCGTCCACTGACTCGCAGTTCTCCAGGCATTCAAAGCGATTCGTAAACACAGACAGTAGATATCGGCATTTAAGGGTCGAAGGTCATTAAACGGGACCTCTCGAGCTTGACGTTAATATTCAATGTGCCTTTAACCATTTGGTGATCACTGCCGGCTTCTACCCTGTCAATGTCTACGTGAGACATCATTGAATATTCGTCTCTTTGTAGTCATGAGTAAGTCGATCTCATTTTTCGTGGAATCGTCGGGACTCATCCAGGTCCAATTCCTGTGGGGCAGGTTCTGAAAAAAGGAATTCATCGCAGAGAGGTCCTCCTTTTCCAGAAATTCAGCCAACCTCTGTCCCCTGGGGTTTCGTTGCCCATATCCAAATTGGCCTATTCTCAACTCATTATCGATTCGCATGCCCAGTTTTGCGTTGAAGTATTAGGTAGGTTGTTATCATTCCAATGACAAGAAACAAGTTAAATATATAATCAGGTGTTTTATTCTATTTAAAAGGTACTTTGTATTCATCACAACAAGCAATGACAATTCTAAAGCAATTTAAATGGTGATAATTCGATACCTAGGGATATATTGAATAAATATTTACCTCTCATGAAGCACTTTTCTTTTAACATGATAGTCTTCATTGCTTAAAACAATGTCAACGGTTCCGCCTCCAAAATATTTCTTTTGGTTCAACACATCTGCACTTGAATTCTTTACAAGCAGAGCTCCAAGTCCCGTGGGATACCCAAATAATTTATAAAAAGACAAGCAAACAAAATCTGGCTGATTCACAGATAAATCTAACTTATTTGTTGAAATATACGAAGCGGCATCCAGCAACACATACCAGTTACAATTAACTTTGCATAAATGTTTTTTAATATAGCTATTTAGGCACCCATCTTTGATGTTCGGTATACAATTAATAGGGTATTTAAACCCATTAAAATTACTCTGAGCAGGGTAAACTAGTAGTGTATTACCATCATTCTTGTATCTCTCTTTCCTGGAAACGGATGGGGTAACTTCAGCTGGGTTTAAAGCTTTAAGGAAGTCATCATGGCATATATGGATAATATCAGCATTCTTTTCAGTGGCAAGCTCTCTCAGACCCAACACAGATGTATGGTTGTCTCTCAAATAGACAAATGAGCCACAGTTTAATACCTCATTTTGATCATAGGCAAATTGAAATGACTCAACAACAAGTTTCAAGGCCTGTGTTGTTCCAGATGTGAAAATAACTGAGTAGTTAGAAGAGTCTGTATTAAAATGTCTAAGGATTGAGCATCTTATTTGTTCAATGCAGTCTTTTGTGTACTTATCTGTATGTGGATTCATGTAAATATTTTTCATTAAATCTTGATTTACATGTAGCAGTAGACTTTGAGGGTACAATGATGCACCTGCATTTTCTAAGTAACACCGATCTGCAATTTTAAATTGTTTAATTTATTCTTAAGCATTAAATGTACGTAAGTAAGCCTGTAAAGTAAATTATGTCTGGAGAGTACATAGTAAGACTCAGGAGTCATACTACTCTCCAGACATAATTTAGACCAGACCTGGGAAGGTGGCATATTCCTACCATGATAAGTCTAATAAATAACCACATAATTTGAAAAACATTAACTAATATTAGCTTGAATTGAGAAAATAATAATAAAACTAAGTAATTATTGACTTACCTCCCAATCTGTTAAATTCAGAAAGTATCTTTAGCATTTGATCATTCGCTATAATTTTACTTAGCGTGGCCATTTCAGACTCTCTGACTGTATTTAACTCGCAATAAATTAAACTATATTTTAAAAATCAAGTGCATCTGAAACTACGAACGCAGATTCATGCTACATAATGCTGAAATTGATATTGTTGTTTTTTAGGGCAGCGTAACGTCCGACTGCGTGTTACCTTGTTCGGATGTAAGTATGAACTGTATGTTAGACTGTAAGTAAGTAGTAATTTGAGTTGAGAGTTATTCTTCTTATAGTCTCTGGTTGAGAGATAATTACTGCTTTTATCTGCAACTTAAAGAACATGTTTTTAGAATTGTTAAACACAGTGTTAAACTACTTAAAATACAATTTACAAAAAGTACATACAAGTACAAAACATTTTTTTATTTATTAAACTTTTATTTTCGGCTTTGGACCTATCCATACAGCCAAACCTTCATTGAAGTTGCCATCATTTTAATAGAGTTTAATTAACTTTGGATAATTAATCTTCTTCCCTAATCTTGTCTTGATAGCCATTTTTATATGTCTTGGAATATGTAGATGTCGTCGGCATAATGTGTAATTCGTCATTATACAAATGGCGTCGTCCGTTTGCAAACGCTCGTAATTTTGTAAAACGCTTAAGGCAAATTGTAAAATGCCTCGTCAGTTTGTAATAGTCCATGAAAACTAACTGTCGATTCGAATGCCGTTTACAAAAAGCCGCGGCCAATTGTAGTAACTAGTTCTTAATTAAATGAAAATAATCGGGCATTGCAAAAAATAAGTGTTTTTATGAAGTTTACCTAAGAAGTTTTAAAAGGATTTTCGAATCTAAAACAGTGACAAAGTCGTGGACAAGAAAAAAGTATTTGAGGTTATCAGGCACTTAAAAATATTAAAGTGTCCATGAAACTTGGAGTTGGATGGACTAAATACATACCTATATTAATGCTGAAAAACATTACTCAAAAATAATTTGTTTGCATTATACCTTTGGTTGTGGATATTTTAAAATAACCATTTATTTTTTCTTAAATCAGAAAATTTAAAATATCGAAATAAAAACATAAATGTTGCTTAAAGTGCTATTTTATTAATAAATAAAATAATTTTTAACTGATAATAAAATGTATGACTAAATAATTTATTTTTTAACAGTTAATTCTATAAAATAATTAAATTATGTTACATAGGTACATACCTAAATATTTTTAACTATGTTTTAATTTTTTAAATTAATTTTTGTGACTTATTAAAAATTAAAGTCTTTATTATTACTTCCTCCCTCTTAATGAATTAAGTATTATTAAAGGGGATCCACTAAATAAAACGGTATATTAACTTATTAAAATATATTGATACGGAAAAGCACAATTATTTTACGACGCAAGTACGCTCCGATGACAGCTGACAGCTAGTGCCGGGAATTGCTCATAGGGATGCTCCCTGCAATCGATTCCCCACTAGCAGTCCTTACTTTGTTACATGAATATAATTAAATAATGACTACGCTACTAACTAACTAATAAGAATGACTATTTGCATAGTCAGTAAGCAATTGCAAATGGACGACGCCGTTTATTAATAACAAATCATACAATATGCTGACGATATATCCCTTTCGGACCGACGCCGAATCTAGACGGAATTTAATTGAAAAAAAGACTTTTCCTGTAAAACATCCACCTGATTACAAATCTGAGGTCAATGTTCCATTTCCCAGCAGCCATCTTATAAAATTTTACCCTCCCCCAATTGTGTCAAGCTGGGCCCAAGGTATACAAATAGAAACAAAATTTAAATTTCAAAATAAGCTATTATTTTAATGTTTCAAACATGCTTAATCAACATATAATAATATAAAAGCAGGTAACAATGACTTCTGATTAGATTTCCGAAATATTCAAATTCGGAAATTTTGTTACTGTAAACCGTAAAGACGAAACACGTACACTTTCCTGAAGTTGCCTGTACAATTTTTATTTTTTTTATTTTTTTTTATTGAGATAACCAACAGCGTTACAATAGTACTTACATTCTACATAAATATTTTTGGTAAGGCCAATTACAGGTTTTCCTTAAATTAATAATGTATGCTTGCATTTATAGATTTGAATTAATGAAACGAATGTTATATTTAATGAGCTTTATAACTTTCAATTGTTATTTTAAAGTTAACAATTGTAATCTTTAATGAAATTATAGAATGTAAGATTAATTATTTTATAAGTTTTTCGATCTTCATTATTTATTATAGTTACGGTATGGCTTTGGTGGTTGTATATAATAGAATATCTAAAATTTCCTTTAAATATACAGGGTGCTAAAGAGAGTATGAGCCAAATTTTAGGGAGTGGTGCAGAGTCGAGTCTAAAATACAAGAAAATCGTATTTAAAAATTCGTTAAATTATTATTTTTATTCAAAAACGATGCGCTCGCGATGCATTAGGCACGCGCCGTAATGAAGATTGGATTAATGACTTTGATAGATGTTGTTACTAAAATAATGACATCGGGTATATAATAGACAATGTTTTCTTTGTCTATGTAGTGGACTCGGTTCGGACTGTTTTTTTCATTCCTTTTTTAAACACTCTAGACTCGATTCTGAACCACAACCAAAACATTTACAGATAAGTAAATAATGCAGCCAGTCGTCAGTCGTAACTTCGTAAGCCTGGTTTAGGTGTGTATGAACGAAAGGCTTTTTTTTAATATTAAAGTCTGTTAATCTGTATTGGTGAGGTAAGTTTTAGTAAAAAAAATAAGCTATTAAAGTTTGTTGGGGTTTGTTTGAACAAACTCGTTATAGTAGGTATACTAGGTACATTAGATATGTCGCAGCTTTTCGTTTCTATTTTTGGTTTTCGAAAAAATCATCAATTTGTCAATGAATTTGGGGCTATCGGCCTAGTGTGATGATGGCATGTGGAGCCTTTAGCGACCAACCCTGCCTTGGTTTGAGTTGCAGACGTTACCAAAAATAGCGATCGCTACAGTTTAGGTACCTATCTCTCGGTAGGTAGGTAGGTACCACTACATAATTCGAAAAACTTAATTCCGAATAATAATAACACGAATTTCAAAATACCGAATCTCTCATTCCGATAGTTTAAAAAAAAAATGAAATTTCCTAATTTTGCGAAATCTTAAAATTCCTAACGTTAAGCCGAATTTAAAAATGGCGAGTTTTAATAATGTAGATTTCGAAAACAAATTTTAAAACGTATAGATAGATAGAAAATTCCGACTTTTAATCCGAAATAATTATCAAAAATACGAGTTTCGATGAAAACTATATTAATAAAAATTTCGAAAATTGAACACCTAAACCTACGAATAGTTGTCAAAATTACTAGTCTTTCGTTTTATTTTTTTTGTCATGCAGCATGCAACTAAGAATGTAGCATGAAAACAAACATGCATTTAGCATTCGATAAATTACGATTCGTGATTTATAATAATCGAAATTTATTTTATTTACTTATTCGAATTTATGAAGTTTGGATTGAAGGAAATCAGAATACCCAAATTTGGAATAAAATATTTCGAAATATTTGGGTGTTTTCATCATAGACTTAGAATAAGGTACGCTACGCTCAGTTCTCCTCAACATTAACAATTATTTACGTCGTTTTGTAGTCAGGTACTTCACAGTTATCGATTTTACGTATTTTATGTTACCTAATCTATTGATGTGTAAATTGTCGTCGATTTTTTATGGCACCAGCAAACTCTGCCATCGATACAAAATTAGCGCCAAAAAAGGCATCGCTAAGTATCGCCGAGGTTGCAGAGGATGGTCGGGATAAATTATAAAGAAACGAAATTTTCCTAATTTGCTCGTCTCGTTGATATCAGAAACCTAAAACAAATTAAGGTTTCCATTTAC
Source organism: Anania hortulata (assembly GCA_963576865.1). NCBI lineage: Eukaryota > Metazoa > Arthropoda > Insecta > Lepidoptera > Crambidae > Anania > Anania hortulata. The sequence continues at coordinate 11,730,388 of OY756396.1, read as the reverse complement.
CATTCAAAGTCATGTGCTAATCCTTAAACAAATTCTGATATGGTTCATCCACGTGTATGGATAGCACACGACATACGCATTAATTATACAGGGTGTACAAAATAACAAAACACTCTTTAAAGCAAGTAATTAGCTGCTCCTAGAAGTACTTAAATAGGTACCTTTTTCCTACGGTAACTTTTGCTTACGGCCGTAAAGAATACACTTCCCCACCGCCAACAGGAGGCGTGTCGTAAGAGGCGACTAATTCCTGTAGCACGAGACGGGCAGCAGCGTCTGCGTGCGAAATCTTATAGAAAACTGCGCTCGCCAACCCGCCTGCCAAGCGTGGCGAGTATTGGCAATCCCCCCCGATGAAAATCATTAGGGGAGGCCTGTGTTCAGCAGTGGACGTCCAATAGCTAAGATGATGATGAACTTTTGCTTTAGGATGCACAAAATCGTGAAAAAATATTAGTATGCTTCATACTAATATATTGTTACCAGCCCTTGATCACGTAGATCATGTTGAGTAAACTATGCATATGGCGAGGTAACGCCTATAAATTAATAGATTCTTATCTAACGGGAAGGCAACATGCAACTCACTTTACCAGAACTGACGCTAAATGAGAATATGAAAAACCTACCAGTCTGATTTTAGACCTGCTAGGTTTGGCGTGCCCCAAGGAAGCGTATTAGGACCTCTATTATTTTTGATATACATTAATGACTTGACTTGTCATATTATGGTGCTTAGATGCAGACATCTGACATTATTTCCTGATGAGAGCACAGTTTTGTTAGTTAATAAAAATTTGGCAATTCTTAAATGAAATTAAAAATGAATCTTTAAAATCAATAATCACACGGCTTAATCTAAAAATCTTATAACAAAAACTATGACTTCCAGTCAACAAAACATCGACTTAAACTTATACATAAACTACTACTAAAAATTCAACAAACGAATACAAATAAATTCTTAGGGTTACATAGTTATTAATAGTAATTAAAATGGAAAACTCACTGAGAGCATCTCTGCCGAAGGCTTAGCCAATTTTCCTTTGCTCTATAAAGATTACAGTTAATTGTTAATGAATTTGCTGTGCTCACAGCTCATCACTGGTATGTAGCATCTACACTTAGGTACGGAGTAAATTTCTAGGGAAACTCTTCTAACAGAGAATCAAGGCACAAAAATGATGCGTCCGAACAAAGTATAGATCAAAATTTATAAAAAATAATATTATTTAAAACAAAATACATTGCCAGTCACAATACAGGCTCATCATTCATAATCATCATTTGTCATAGGACGTCCACAGCTGAACATAAGCCTCCAATGACTTCCAGATTAGCCGGTTAGAAATGGCATACGCTGCGCTTGCCGGTACGAGGCCTCTATTCTTTCTGCCCCATCCGTCGTTAGTTCTACGTGCGACAGGTACGGGTACTACGGGTTAACTGCATGAAATTAATTAATATTTTTGTTAATTGTTGGTTTGTGGCGTATATTATCATCATCATCATCATCATCTCAATACTTTATTGCATCCATAATGTATGTTCATCTTTTATCGATCTCTTCATCATCATCCTTTGGAAGTCCACATCCAGCGGCTGCACGTCACCACAACGTCCACCGAGTGGAAAGCCTGCTCTCTTTCTCGCCACTCGAGTGACTCGAGAAGCTTTCTTCCCCAACGGTTGTCAATTCTGCGAGGGATGTGGCCTGTCCGTTGACAATTACTTAGCTTTGCAATTCGAAAAGCTATGTTGGTGACTTTGGTTCTTATAAATATCTTTTCATTTCGATCGGACTGGACGATATTGTATGCCTCCTCCTTAGAACGCCATGTAAGTGGGTAGGTACCTACTACTTATCACCTTTAAAATATTGCTAATTTATTTAATTACATTACAATTGACATTGAAACTAAAAACAGAATGAACAAACATCGCTTTTTACAATGGAAAAAACAGCATTCTACCTAGTAGGTACATCTCACACACGTAGGTAATGTTTATTTTTAGCGTGATTACGATTTAAACACACTTATTTATGCCTTTTTGCAGGAATATTCCTTTAGTTACTTTGTGTTTGTAGTCCCATAAAAAGTAAGTAGGAGAGGAGTAAAATAATATCTACAATATAGGGTGCAGACTATATGAATACATACGAGTACATACTAGATACTACATAGATACCAATACGGTACATAAATCAATTATACATACATAAAATAAATATTAAACAAATACATGCACTTATTATGATTCAGCACAGATCTCGCATGCCAGCGAGATTTATAGGAAAATTAAAAAGGGAAGAGAAGAGAGAGTTAGTTCTTAAAATGGCTGCCGCAAAGCCTTCTTGAAAAAAAATTTAAGAGAGGATTTCGTTCTAGAGCCTTACTGCCGTCAAGATGATGATGACTATGATTAGATTTTATTTATTCATCATAATGTCTACTATCATAAATCTTACTTAACATTAACCTTTAAAATTATTAATCTTTAATAATGTATTGCGATACATTGTCATGTGTAAACTAGACTTTGGTACATAGATAAACGTCGAGTAGTAATATGTCCGGGAACCTACCTTTGACAGCATCGCCTTACTAAATTACGTTACGCCAATTTAATTATTGCTTTTATGGAGGGCTTTTAGTAGCTTTTAGTAGCAAGCGGTGGCATGATCGACTACCCTTAAGTGAATTGACATCCGAGTCTGAGGGTGCTTGCTTCACTATTTTACACACTTGTAGGTACTATATTTTATACTAGGTCGTATCTGAAAACGGAGTATTTTGTCTGACCTATTTTTACTAGAATAGAACGCGGGTACCTATTGATTGTGACCTCATAACTATTATTCAACTATTAGATCTGGCAACCAGATTAAGAAGCCTCAACATTTATGTAAATGCTGAGTTAATCTAATATATATATAAAAGAAAGTCGGGTTAGTTACACCATTTATAAGTCAAGAACGGCTGGACCGATTTTTATGATCTTTGGTTTGTTGGATTTGTATTTGCCCCTAATAGCAGAATAACTATTTAAAAAATCTGAAAAAAAAAATGTGGCGGTACGAAGTTCGCCGGGACAGCTAGTCTAATATACAAAACAAAGTCAGGTTAGTTACAGCATTTATAAATCCAGAACGGCTGGACTGATTTTTGTGATCTTTGATTTGTTTATTTTGTCTCCGCCCCGAATAGCAGAATAACTAAAAAAAAAAATTTTAATTTAACGAAAAAATATTTTATGAAGAGGCGGTACGAAGTTCGCCGGGACAGCTAGTGTTAATTTTAAAAAACAAAGTTTGGTTAGTTACACCATTTCTACTCGTAAGTAAAGAAAGGCTGGACCGATTTTTATTAACTTTGATTTGTTAAATTTGTCTCCGCCCTAAATAGCAGAATAACTATTAGTATAGTATATTAAAACAACGGAAAAATTCACAAAAACAAATGAAGGGGCAGTACAAAGTTCGCCGGGATAGCTAGTTATTAATAAAAATGACGAAGCGGGGGATGTTAGACACTGCTTAGTGCTTTGGGTGTTGTATGTGCAGTGGCATTTGTTAGGCTATGTCGTCACTTACTCTATTGTCTAGGTATGCCCTGTTTGAACGTGAGCTTCTAGAACATAGATGTTGTAGATTTCACAATACTATTATTTATTATTGTAGATTTTGACGACCTCCGTAGCCGAGAGGCGAGCATACTGGACTTGGTGTCACTATCTCTGAGGTTTCGGGTTCGATTCCCGGTCGGGTCAATGTAGAAAAATAACTTTTCTATATTGCCTCGGGTCTGGGTGTTGTGGTACCGTCGTTGTTTCTGATTTCTGCAACACAAGTGCTTTGGCTACTTACCACAGGATCAGAGTAATATGTGTGATGTTTTCCAATATTTATTTATTTATTTAATAAATTAATAAAACACCTATATTATTACAAAACAATGTTGTTTCTGTATATTCGTCTATACGTATTTACGCTTGCAAGCCCTTACGGGAAGGAAGACTAGTCTAGAGGTGAAGGTGGCATTGATTATTTTGCGTGTAATTAGCAATATGACCTCCTAGTAGAGGACACAAGTTGTTGAGCTTTCGCTGTATTATATGTACCACCAATGCAAGCTGGATACCTCCATCATTTATAGAGGAGGAGTTTTAGCCGAATGCTGTAATCCAACTACTACTACTACAATACGTAGAATCAAGATTTGCTTTTATTGAGTTTAAGGATTCATCCATAAAATTTATTTTTAATGTTTCAAGAGTTCCTCCATAAAAAAATTTATAGCCGTTGGTTGAAGACGTTTAACAGCCTACAAACAACTCAACAGAAGAGTACAGCGCCGAGTATATATTTTTTTATATCAATTTATGCATGTTGGTATGTTAGTCTATGAGGTACTATATAAAACACATTATAAGGATTTTATAATGCTTAGAAACTGTTGTAATAATTCGATTCCAAATATAATCCGTAGATCAACCTTGGTGTTAAGTTATTCCGAAGATAAAACGAGTTTAATAAAGACGGTAAGTAGGTAAAAATGCGTATTTAAACATACTAAATTTATTGTGCGTGCTGAATTGTTTCGTTTGTAGAGGTTTTTACTCTTATTAGTAACAGAGATTGTCTAAGTGGTATAAAATTAATCTGGTAATATTTTTCATCGGATAAGTTTATGTTACAGTAGTTAAGTACTCGTTAACAAGAATTTTAAGAACAAGGCTACACGCTTGGCAATATTCAAGGCGAGACGATGGTTTGCCTTATCTCACGTAGTTTATTTTATGCAGCGATGATTATTTATGCGTTTCTCGAATTAATATTTAGTAGTAAAAGATGAGCCTTGCATAATATAAGGTGCTTCATAAATATCTGCAACGGCTGAAATGGGTAAAAGTATTGCATAAATAGATTACGATAGTGAAGGAATTACGTGCCCCGGATCGGTAATTAATTATTTGCGAAAAGACAACAAAGTAATTAAATGGTTACTTGCTTCAATTTGCATAACACACTTCGTCATCCGCCCTTGACACTGCGCGGGAGCGGTATAATGTGAAACGTTAGCATTTTTGGACAGATGTGGACGGTTTGAGACAGAATAAAGCCTAATCTTTATTTAATATAATTTTTTTAATGAAAAAATTAATGATGTTCTGGACATAAAATTTCTTTACTATCGTAATCTATATAAGCAATATTTTTACCCATTTCAGCCGTTGCAGATAATTATGAAGCACCTTATATATTATTTTATCTTTTCTGTTATCTGAGTACATTTCTCTAGATGTATGAAATTTGTCTACATTGTTGTGCTTTGGACAAAATATCGACTTCTCATTTATATCGGTAATCTGCACAGCAAGCTATAGCGTATAATCGTAGCTTTATAATGATCCAAGTAGGTAACGATCAATTTTAGACAAATTCGATCTTATGTAACAAAAATATATTTAATTGGATCAATCCAAGATTCAAAATTCAATTGTTTAAAAAGTGTCTTGCATTTCCTATTGATTTACTTGTATCTTTTATTCAGAATATCGATTTAACTAACTCAGATCCCCGAACAAAAAAGGACACCGCATCTGCCCAATGGCTCCTTAAAAGGAAAACTCCCCATAAGCAACAAGTTCGATTAAAAATATCTTAAATATCTTTGAAATTTCGTTTACAAATAGAAGAGACCAAAGAATAATATAATTTAATATTTAGTCTTGTGGTTGGTTGGTTCGGTCGTCGTTGGTGTAGAATTAAACGTATTTACCTAAGTTGAAACTTGATTTTCCATAAAAAAAAGAAATTGACTTGAAATTCGTTTTCTTTGTGTTTGAGTATATTACGTGTCATATAATGAATGATAAATGTTATGAATTTGCCCTATGCATTTAAGTTTTAAAGACTATCCTTGCAATCTTAAAATTACACTAAAGCGTTAAGCTATACTTTTGTTAAATGGTGCGATCGTGCTTCTTACATGTGCGATAGGCATTTATACTCGTACAATCGATTGAATCAAGATAGTTGCCTCAAATGTTTCTACTTGAATTAATATTTTTTTAGATATTTCAGTGCTTAGTTAGAATTTGCAAATTTGCAAATTTGAATGTGCATTTGTGCTAACCTTAAAAAACTAACCTTTAACCTCTTGCTGGTTTCATTAAAATCCGATGTCAAATGAGTTCATCACTTCTCCACACGATTTATTTATAGGCTCACTATCACTGCCACTGTCCTGTTAGTAACAAAACCCAAGAAACAATACGTATACAGACTCTCTCAATACGCATTCAAGTTGATTGTGTTTACGATCAGAGAAAATAATTATCTCATCGATGACTTCATCTGAATGTTTACAAATATTAAAAAATAATTGATCACTGTTTTGTCATTATTTAACTATGGGGCGTGTGAATAATAAACCAATTTGAGCCTGCCATAAACATAATGAGGATCGTATTACATGCTTTACACGAAAACAATAACATTTAGTGATTGGGTAATTAATGAGAGTCAGTTTTCTGGAATCTTTAAAGGATTTACTATTACTCTATGAGTGTGATTTGATTCTAAGTAGGTTACGTGTGTTACAGCATTAGGAGTTTTTACTGGGCTTTAAATTGAGAAGAGCAAAAAACAATTGACATTATCTAAGTTAGGACATTACGATATTATCTAAGGGTATATTTAGATAATAATAAGTTAGACAGAGGACATAATTCTGATAATTACTATAATATTAACTTTCCGCTCACCTGTTTCAATACTGATAAAAAATAAATACCAATTTTATTGAGTCTGTGGGAAACATTGCGAAAAAAACTCATTATTTTTCCAAATTTAATAATTATATTAGGCAATCTTATCAATAAACATTTACACTGCTGACATGTACCGAACCACTTTTAAATAAAGTAAAAATTAAAAGTTACAAGACGTTTTAATTTTTTTTCGCGTTTTTGTGAAAAAACTAGATTCAATTTGCATTTTTGCGTAAACGCTAGATTATTTTTGTAAGAATCAGCCACTTGTATTTTGTAAAAACATACCGAGTGAAGACTAAAAAAATTATGATTTTAAAATTGCCACTTTACCAAAACACGTTTAGTTTGTTTAAAGTTGCCGATTTGAGCTATTCTCTACCCAAAATATACACTAGTAAGTATATTATATAAATAAAAATCGTAACTCGAAAACTGCGAAAAATCGTAGAACATACATAGGAGAGATTCAGATAGGTACCTCGCAACACGAAGCACCTAAAAAAAATTTTTGGACGTCACTTTTCTAGCCACCCCGTATTAACAATATCAGTTCATAATTAATTGTCCACTAACACTTCGTCGATATGCACATTGACAATACTATTTGTTCTGTCTGCTGCCAGCCATTAGCCATATTGCTATCGAAGTCTTCTCCTCTCTACATTTCTGAATCTCCTTAAGGCAAAACCATAAAGTAATGTAGGAAAACTCGATTTAATAATACGTAGGTCACACTATAAGTTTTGCGTAACTTAAAAAAACAACATGTTATAACCAAAATATTATGTTTATTGCTTTCAAAATACTCCCCTTTACATTTAAAAAAAAATTTCATGCGACGAACCATTTTTTAAAACAGGAGGACCACAGATCTGAAGGCATGTTTTCTACGTGCTGATTGAACGCTATCACTGCCTCTTCGGAGTTGGTAAAAGTAAAACCTCTCATCAAATCTTTGATTTTGGATACAGAAATCACAGGGTGCTAGGTCGGGGCTATGCGCAGGGTGGGTGACGAGTTGTACTTTTTCGGAAGCTAAAAATGAATGCGATCATTTTTTTATCAACGTTTCTCGCCTGCCTCACTTTTGTTGGCCTGTTCTCATTTTCAAACACCCATTCACAAGATTGCTGTTTTTTTCGGGTTCAAAACAATAAATCCACGTTTCGTCTCCTGTGACAATATCATAAACAGCATTAGAATGTTCGTGGTCGTACTTCAGTAGCATCTGTGAGCACCATTCCACGCGAGCCCGCTTCTGCTCCCCTGTCAGTTCATGAGGGATCCAACGACAGCAAAGTTTCCGAACTTTCAATTCTTTGTGTAAAATTGTCTGAATTTGGCTCATACCAATCCCCAATAGTCATTGAATTGTCTCATAGGTAATCCACGGGTTTTCTTCAATTAGCCGCTTAACAGAAGCCACATCATTTTCGTTGACGGCAGTTGAAGGCAGCCCTTCACGAAATTCGTCATGTAAAGAAACTCGACCTCTCTCAAATTAAGCAAACCATCGCCTCACGGTGCTCAAACAAGGTGCTTCTCTCCCAAAAGCATTTTGAAGACGAACGGCACAGTCTTGCGGAGAGAGAGAACTTTTAAAACCATAAAAAATCATCTTTCTAAAATCTTTTCGACTTAATTCCATTTTCGTTGCGTATGTAGAACTTTGTGTGTGTGATAAAAAAAAATTGACAAATCATTTCCAGCCAATTGTTTTTTTTTATTACTAAGAAGGTTGCAACGTTTAAAAATATATAACATTCGAAATTCAAATAGTTCCGATTAGCTATAAGTGCAAATCTTTTAGTGTGTCCCATGTATAAATCAATTACAAAAAAGGTGTGATATTTACTGAACCTCTTTCGGACTTAATAATGCTTAAGCATTATACTAAAAAAAACGCATTTCGTGCTCATAATTTATAGGGCGTCTAAAGTAACTACTTCCCTGTGACCTACAATTTTGAAATTTAGCACAATGTGCAGTTTCACAACTATAAAAAAATGTGAAATGTGTCAAGTTTAACAAGTTATTATTTACTTAATTTCATAAAAGTATTGTAAGCAGATACAAGTTTATAACATTTTTTTAAACATTTGTACACTTGGTTCTCTCAATTTTTAAATTAAAAAATTGGAACCCTTTTTCTAGTGTTTTAATAGCCATGTGGTCGTTGCTATTGTAATGGTAACTTAATAACACGTTTTAAGTGTACCATATACTGGAAGCCAGTCATTAAAAAGGCCATGTGACTGTGTGAAGGTGACTGACCGAATACCTAGCTAAAGGCTATAAAATTCTTATGCAGAACTGACGAAAAAATATAAAACAAATTTATGCGCATCTTGTCCAGCGTGAGTAATACCTGTTTTAACTTTTGAGAGTTGATACTTTCTAAGATATTTTTACACTTTCTGATACAAGCGGGTTTAAAACGTGCGTGTACTTGCAAAATTAACTTGAAACGTAAGGCCAATGACGCGTTTATTCGTCTAGCAATCCAGTAAGCTGTTCTTTGACATTGACTGCTATTAACTTGCGTAAATACGCCTCCAAATGTACCGGTATACCATTGGTTCCTTGTTTTTTGTTATGTCACGACGTATCTTTAAGTTATTCGATATGGGATTATCAAAAGTGGTGATAGTAGTTTTCATTATATTTTTCAAGGTTGATTCAGTGTTTAATAATGTTGTGAGTCGTGGTGATGAAACAAAAAGTGACTGGGACACAGACGCGTTCTTGGACTCTTTTGGCCTTTTAACGAAGTATGGTTACACGCCTGAGAGGATTTCAATTACAACAGAAGATGGATACGTAATCGACGTGTTTCACATTCCACGGAAAGGGCCACCTATTTTATTAGTGCACGGTATATCAGATTCTTCTGACGGATGGCTGGTCTTGGGCCCAGAAAATTCGTTGGCGTACCAATTAGCTGATGCTGAATTCGATGTTTGGCTCTTCAACAGCAGAGGTAATCGATATAGTAGAAAACACCGTGAAAATATTTCAAGAAAGGAGTATTGGAACTTTACTTACGAAGAAATGGGGACCCTAGATCTACCTGCCGCTATCGATCATATTCTGAACGTCACTTCGCAAGAAAAACTATCTTATATTGGATTTTCTCAAGGAACTACAATCTTTCTGGTGATGTGCAGCATGAAACCGGAGTACAATAACAAGATCGAGCTATCTATTCTCCTGGCCCCTGTGGCGTGGATTGGACACTTAAAATTACCCATAATAGACATTGTAAGTCGTAATGTAGATTTAATACACTCAATTACTAATGCTATGGGTTTATACGAACTATTCCCGTTTAAATATAATAAAGTTTATAAAAGCCTAAGCTGCCGCCGACTATATCCTACAGACTTATGCAATGTCGAATATCATTTACATTTTGGTTTAGTCAATTCAAGTAACATGTCTCCAGACAGAATCGCTGTTATTGATAGTCACATACCAGCAGGCGTTTCTGCATTAAGTTTAAAGCACTTTATTCAAGGCTATTCCAGTAAACGATTCCAACGATTTGATTATGGCCTAAATAAAAATCTTGAGGTATACTCGTCAAAGCAGCCACCCTTATATGATGTACAACTTGTTACTGCTCCGGTTAGTATATTTGCAAGTGAAATAGATTGGTACAGTGAATTGAATGATGTCCAAATTCTTAAAAGTAGATTGCCAAATATTAAAAGGTTCATAATGCTAAACAAAAGTTTAGAATTCTCGCATCTTGAATTTGTGTATGGTACAAATGTACGGAAGTTAATTAATGAACCTATACTTAATATTCTATTAGACGATTTAAATAAGCGATAAATATTTTAAGCTTGAAGGTTATTTTTGTTACGTTCATAGTTGATGTAGTATGTAGATTTTAATTATGTAGTAGGTACGTGCAATTAATGAATAATTATTAAAAAAAGAAGTAAAGCAATAGGTAATACGTCCCACTGTAAAACTCGACCAGAGTTCATTTTATTTTATTACAAACTGCACGCAACATGTATTCTTGTGTTATAACTTATAAAAAATTTAAGCAGTTAGTAGTTCAGCTTTAATTAAATTCGGCGTGTATTTGTTACGGATATTAATCTATTGTATCTTTTTTACTGGGCTGAGGAAAAGTTGTAAATTAGGTATCTAAGCTGTTGTTAATTTCCAAATATTATGTGTAATTAATTCGAGACTAACAATAAAAATTTATACATAATATGCACGGGATCAGTTAATCTTGAAGTAATGGCAAATATTATATGAGTAAGATCAAATTTGATCTGCTCGTAATTGTATGGAGAGCAGCACAATTTTTTTTTATTACAGAATTTGTTAATAAGCCTAAAATAATATCTAACATTTTATGAGCTGCTTGTAAAAACTAGTCATACTATTACTGTAGCAAAATAAGTTAGTTAAGCTTGTTATAAATTCCTTAGTCTAGACATAATTTCAAGGGTGTTTTAATTAAATAGATTCGTTCATAAATACCTATGACATATACTTATTATTTGTAAAGTAATTTGCTTGCACTAACATATTTTATATTGTATGCACGATGATGTGAAAATTGACCTTATGCAATTGACTTACTATACAGTTTGCGTTATTTATTAATTAAAATTTGGACATATTTAAGAACCTGCACATGCTGCTACTTTTAGCATCCGCGATCGGTGATTTGGCATCTGCGTCGCGTTTTTGAGACTTTTTGATTAAGATAAGTTCCAGGAATACCTAGTTTCTTTGCGATCGCTGATTCTTAAAGTCGTAGAGTGCGTTGAATACGGAACCCAAAAACAACGATATTTTTAGGGTTCCGTAGTCAAAACTTTAAGGATTTCTTATAGTTTCGCCATGTCCGTCTGTCTGTCTGTCCATCCGCGTCTTAACTCAGGGACTCTTAATCTAGAAAGCTGTAATTTGGCATGGGTACATACTTAAAATTCACGCAGACTAGTGTGTCTAATAAATACATTTTAGGGCACCTCCCTTCTACACGTAAGAGTAATGTTTTTTTTTTCATTCTTTTATCACATTATATTATTATGAGGTGACGTTGAATAGGTTGTTCAAAAATATTGTGGGTGTGTGAAAATCATTTATCGATTCAGGGGTCCGTTTGCGTTATTTTTTGATAGAGTCAAAGTCTTTAGTTAAGTTGAATTAAGAAAGGTTAACAATTTCACGACTGTAGTATATATATTATTACGGCTCGGTTTTATAAGCTTTAAAAATAACAAGTAAACTTATAAAATGTACTCGGTATAATACCAAATCAGTGACTCGGTTAAGAAAATTACTTAGATGAAGGTGTTAAGTGTGTAAAACAGGTACATACCGCATATTGTGACATGCAACTAAGAAGCCCTAAACTACGCGTGGCCCAACACGCTCTTGGCCGTCTTTTATATACCTTACTTACGACACCTATAATCGAAACTCGTTACTATTCACTGGCAATGGCATACAATGACATGTAAAATTACAAGAATTAACGAATTCATTCATGTACATCACCGTTAATTTACCAATGTCACGTCAAAAATTTTGTTACGCTAAGTATTAGGACATCGGCCCCACACGTCAGTTACGTTCACATTACGACCGCGTCTTCACGTCCCGAATCAGGAAGCCTACTACGAAAAACGAAATACGATGTTTCGGACGAAACGAAAGACAGACGATACGCAAACGATTGGCTTACTAACTATGTAACACTTTTGGATGTCGATGTTTTAATCGGATGCGACATGTTTTCGGAACGACTGCGTGAATGAATGAATTAAATGTTATTTATCGTATTATTTCAAAAAATCCGAAGCGTTTTGTAGTAAGAAATCCGAAACACGATTATCGTATTGACGGATTTCGTTTTTTGTAGTAGACCTGCTGACGTTGATGCGACTGATCGGCGACTTGACGGAGACGCTTTGTGTAGTAGTGGATTGACCCTTTAATTATTTATTTGTGCTACACATAATATATGGTACCTACTACAAGTGTCATACTCTCTCAACCTTTACTACGAATCATCAGTTCACCATACAATGCCTCTTCGTAATTTAGTTTTATTAATTTCTTTCACATTTTGCCGATGTTTATTAAATTATGTACGTATGTTTTGAACCCTCGAACGCAATGTAGGTATTTTATTTATTTACAATACCTACTGCTAAGCTGACAGACGGCGTGCTCACTGATCAAGTAACCAGCTGTCCAAATTGGACCATTAGCAGTCAGGCATTTACACAACTCATAGAAAGCACACAGCTATTTCTGAATTTCTAATTTTCCTAGCAATTTTTTTCTATTTTTGTTTCCATGAAAGTAGAAAAAATCATACGGCTATTCCCGAATTTTCAATTTTCTCGGAAATTGTTTTCATGTGTTTCTATCCACAAAAATCTTACTCAGATTTAAAAAAAACTGCCAAATAAGTTCTAAAATTTTACGTTTAGCAAATAACATTTCATTTCATCATATTGTGTTCTTTGAATAATTTGTGATATTTTTCGTTAAACAAATCTTGGTAAAATTGTAAATCATATTGCATAAATAAGTGAAAAAATATTCTTTGAAGATAATTATAACAAGATACGGGACGTAAATAAGGTATTACGTATGGTGGTCACCTCCAAGAGACCGGGGAAAGTTGACTATAGGGGTAGGTTGACTGACTGGCAAAAAATTGATATTTTTGAAAGTGTTGTATATCTCAACTGGGTGCGAAAAGCTGTTTTCTCACTTCGCTTAGTCGCCAGACACGCGGTATTAGTAAAAGACGCAAAGCTGTCAAATAAGTCTAGTTTTTGATAGCTAGTCAATCTATCCCTATAGCTAACTATCACCGGTCTCCCCTACGGCAAGTCATACTTTTTTCACGAGGACTCAAAACAGTACAGTTCACAACTCACTCGAATGAATTAAGTCGTGATATTAATAACTAATTAGGGCCTCCTGCTTTCGGAAATAATTATTTTGGTATTCAAAGAATATCATCAAATATAGTCTACCTATAGATAGAAATAAGATTATTAAATAGGTAGTAGTCCTCCAGTGTGAATTGGAAAAAATAGTAACAAATAAATTTTTATTATTATCATAGTCAGACCACAACAGGCAACTGCTGGATATAGGCTTCTCCCAATGAATGTCACTGATGAGGCCTGATGAACCCGAAGTTCGGCTATTCTTTTTCATCCGCGTGCGCCCTGCGGTGCAAATAAAAAGACGTCTATCGGTTAACAGTTTCATAGCAGAGACTTAGTTTTTAACTTTCTCCTATCCTGTCGTAGAAAACGAACGTTATCAAGTCAGCATTTATTTCCTACAATCAAGATTCGAAAATATAGAAAATCAGCCGCTTGTGCCACATGGTCTTCAAGCAGAGGGGTGCCATAAATATTTCATTAGCTCGCAGCCGGAGGCAGAGCCTTCAACCGGGTTTAATTTAGCTCCGATCGACTATTCATTCAGCCTATATCAATCGGGTCATTGAGCGCGTAACTATCCACTAAATATTATGAAAATTTAATTTACTTTATTATGTGAGTTTGGCCATGTGTGAAAAGGCTGGTTCAGGATTTTGTTTGGAAATTTGTAATTAAGTTTATTGTTAAGTCAATTTTTATTTAATTTTTAAAACGATTAATGTATCTTGCGATAAAACTATTTTATTTGATTCGTTAATAAATATTTTGGATCACATTAACTTCACATGTTTTTGATTTGAGTCTATTTACCTCATATCTACAGCAAATTCAGTAAGAAAAATGTCGTTGCAGAAAATTTTCTATAGCTTTAGTGTTTAATTATAGTTTAATGATGAATCTATAAGTAGGAATACATATACCTAATCATATTATACTGGTATCTACATGTGTCAGGAATACCAATGAAATAATATTTGCAGATATTATAACTGGTAGGTAATTTAGGTCTGAGAAAATGTTATCAGACTGAGTCACAGATTATTGTAACTATTAACACCATGGCTCTGTACCATTGACTTTCCCTTCGTTAATAAACGTTACTACTTACTATTAACGGACTAATGAGGGATATGAACTGTCAAACCTCAATCGAAAACAAGTCAAATAGGGGTTTATTTAGTAAGTACATATCCATAGAGAGAAGTATTTATAACAGATTTTCAGAAGCATTTTTATACTCACCTCTTAAATAATTGGATTGGGAACCCACTATTGTTACGTGAACAGTCAATCACCGCACACAGTTTGCGGCGCGTACTGTAAAAAACTTATTTCGCTGGTCTGAATTTCGAACGCACCTCGCAATCCGTAAACTCGCAAAACTCGGGCAAAACAAATAACAAGGCGGGTCGGTGCGAGCACAGGACCAAAAATTAAAAAACAAGTCAAGAGTGCCTCTGGCCAGTTAAGGTGAGGGTCCGTCAGCCGTGGCCTACTGTAATCAGATTTATATTTACGATTTCGAGTGTTTATTTAAAGGTTTAAAAAAATTCTGATAGGGGTGTAGATTTGAAGGATGTTAAAGCTGTCGGTCGTATCCTTTTTACAAGCTTTATTTTGTAATTATGTCGGCTATTGAGTATGGTTGTAGTGGACTTAGAGCCTGTTAGGTAGATCCGGCGTTGAGTGTCAAAACCAGGACACGTTCAGACGAAATGAGCCAATAACATATTTTAGTTTGATGTTGGCCTTAACCTAAAATAATTAATATAAGGTCCTCTTCTGATTCCTTAGCCTTGTTATTATTCCACTCATTATCCAAGGGTAATACGCCGAAAATAACCATCCTGCTTTTGTCTCGCACTGCGCAATCCTAAAAACTCGGTCTGTCAGAGCCCGGTGTCGTGGCCAGACGCAGGGTTCGAATTGCCTCTCTACACTCAATTTAACGTGGAAAACACTCACCTTTGTGCGCGTAATGAACGTGGCTACTTGCGATGGGCACGACAACCTCTTCATTGATAGCGATTACCATACCAGGTATGGACCTACAGCCTTAGTACTCTCATTATCTACGATTGAAAAGCAAATTTGTATATTACCTGAAGATTTTAAAGAGCTAAAGGGTTTCTGAATTTTCCAATTAAATTGTAATAACATAAAAGAAGTTCAGAGACTATGAATTGCTTTATATTTTGTTCCAACAATCGCCAATTTAGAAAATGATGAATAAATTATTTTGGATGACTTTTATAATAAGTATTAATACTACTTCTTTGAAATTAAATTGTTAAATCCATGCAATCGGCATTACGTTACTACGCTTTGTACGAGGAATGGTAACGATCTGTACAGGAACGATTAATTTCGTTCTCTGTGTAAGATGGTTAAGTAGGTAATATCTAAGCAGGTCAACACACTGTTTTTTTATTTTTAAGGTTACAATTTTTATGTACAGTCAACCTATCAATTTCTGTCAATTATTAATAAACTCTGTTTGAATTATTTAAGTTTAAAATCAGGAAACTGTATCATTTTGTAGCTAGGCTTAGCTGATGGCTGCATTGTTATATGCCCTATTTAGAGCATGCCAAAATGATAGGTGTGA
Organism: Anania hortulata; assembly: GCA_963576865.1. Taxonomy (NCBI): domain Eukaryota; kingdom Metazoa; phylum Arthropoda; class Insecta; order Lepidoptera; family Crambidae; genus Anania; species Anania hortulata. The sequence continues at coordinate 11,714,050 of OY756396.1, read as the reverse complement.
TTCTTGAAATCTTATATTTAATTTATAGTTTAGTTTTTGTTTTCTATATATTTAAATTTAGGAATATCTTACAATAAGAGTGTATCTTATTAGCTCAAAATAGATTATTATCTAACCATTCTATTTACCCATAGGTAATCAGTCAGTATTATAATTTTCAATTCACAAAATGAATTAATCATTAGTATCGATTAACTCTATGTGACTCAAGAGAGTAGGTACTAGTACTTTATGCAAATTAGTTATTTAACATCTCTCAAGTGACATTGCTCAGCTTCCGGTCCAAAGGATGAGGTAAGTAGGTGTCTACCCACTTAAATAGAATATAAATCAGCTGATATCATCATAATGTCCCTCAACAGGGTAGAGGTCAGAATATTTATTTGAATTTTGTTTAAGCAGATAAAAGTTGGAATCAGGTTACCTGTTACAATAGGCTAGTTGACTCATATCAAAATTAATTGAACAAAGAATTATTTCAAATAGTATTCGACTTTAGGAACCTAAATATACCGATTTCTATACTTAAAAGTAGAAGTACGAGTAAAAATCAAATTTAAAAAAATATTTTTTAATCTATAATTTGAAACTCTGATGATAGCGACTATATTTTTTGTGTAAACATTTAGAAATCATGTTTTATTAATTCAGAGAGGTTGTATTCGTAAAGACGTCTAAGTTGTTTGTTTGTTTACTAGAGAGACAACGTCATGGCACAGATAATCTATAGACCAAAATGGCTGACAGCGTTTTTGTCTGTGTATGAAAATATTATTTTAAAATGAAAGTTTTGCAGTTTTCTAAGTCATAAAAAATACAATCAATTTTTTTCGGTCTAATGGAACACTTATTAACAATTTAAGATCTATTTAAAAAAAGTGTCAACTTTACCAAGTTTTTGGCAAATGAACTCATTATTTTCCTATTCTCATCTTAATATAGTCATGCAATCAGTCAGTCTATGCTGATAACATCGCTTTTCAAAATGCTATCCAATATGAACGCGGGATCGACATAGCAAACGTGCACGTTCGCAATTTAAAATGGCTGCTACTTGCGACGATTCGGTCAGTTTTTTGAAACCTGGTAATATTTGCGTACGGCCGTGTGTCGCCCGCCGCCCGTCTCGTCTGTCGATTTGTCGACAGGCTTTATTTCCGCTTGTCGCCCCAAAATACGATAGCGTTTATATTTTCCCAATATTGCAGTAATCGAAATAGAAACATGGTGAGTTTTGGTTTGTGTATCCGGGAGGAGGGGAGAAACTGAGTTTTAGGTTTTTGAAACTTCCTGCATTTCGCAGTCTACGTAGGTAACTTATGTTGTTTTACAATATTACTGGCTTTTTTTCAATAGGAGTAGGGTAGGTTATTATAGACTTATTTAAATTGAGAAAGTTACTCTTATTTTCAAAGGTCAGTTCTTTCTAGTGCCTATCGATATTTAACTCAATTCTGAAAGCCTTTTAGTAAAAATCACGATATTGCTGAAGCTCTTCTTTTATTCTTTGTAGTTACTATGGCTTCCTTTTATTACTACTCCGAACAATATATCATAATTTATTAACCAAACTTAGAAGTTGGTCTTTGTTCAAATTTACAGAAAAGACTCAATGTTGTTTAAATAATTAAATATCCTATATAATTTACTAGGTATATTTTAGGTTCGTTTAAGAAACGAAATAGGTAGGCTTATTTTGCTATAAAATATTTAAAAAATCGGTTTGATACCTACATTTATCAAAACAAAAACTAGCTAGAAACAAAAACATTTAGTACATGTTATTATTCCAAAATCAAAATAGAAAATATTTTGTGTGTTTAAGTAGGTTAGGCGAACGTGAACCTTTAAAAAATCTAGCTTTAGCCTCATCTGAAATTTAAATATCGTGTTATCTGAATCAACTTATTTCTTTTTGAACAACCAGGATAGTAACAAAAATTTACATTTTACTAAGTAATGCCTGTATTTGATAGTACGAGAGCCCACGACCAAAACCATGTCTCATAGCAATACCGCAAAAACCCTATAAAATCGTTAGATTGTATGATTCTGAACCCGACTAGGTGTGTAGTAACGGTCAAAAGTGTAGCAACTGCGTGGGAGGCCATTTCTGCTGTGTCAAAAAAAAAAGACAGTCGGTATTATAGCAATACGTCTGATAGTGAAAATGTACATAGATTTTATAATTGTATTACGAAAAAGTTTGTTTTCAGACATTTTGCGCGTAGCATATAGCCTGAGCGCATTTTTGAAAATGTCAACAAATTTAGCCGACCTGTATCATAGCAATACGGATATATTTTTTTTTCAACTTTTCGTATTGCTGCCATGATTACCAAAAACCTGTTTTCAGACACTTTAAGTGTAGCATATACTCCCAAAAACGAAAATAACGTTTCGGAGTCGCCTGGCCGGCGCCTCTGTTAAATGTTTTTTTAAATTTACAGCCTTCATAGATATTCAAGAATCTCCCTTGTCTATTATATGTACTTTGACAGATGACAGATGTCATTACTTATTTCTTTTGTAAAAGTTACTCAAGTGTGCTTTAAATAAAACCAAAACTATCAAATCAATCAGTATTTAATTTCAACAGCCTCAGGGTATTCATTGGTTTGTAACAGAAAATTCAAGATGCCTCAATACGATTTTTAAATGATATCTGAGTATCGAAAAGTTGTCTGATAGAGAAGGTGCTACACTTAATTTGTCTGATATAAATTTTTTGCACATGTGGACAACTTATTTTATCATGTCCAACAATTTTCAGACATAATTCTATGATACCGATCGGTAAAATTTGTTAACATTTTCAAAACGGTCTCAAAATTTAATGCGTTCACATTTCCGTCTGAAAATTGTTTTGTTCGCATCAAATAACCAAAATTTACTAATAAAAAAGATTTTCAGACGTATTGCTATGAGACATTTTTTTTGTCTCATTTTTAATTTTTTTAAGTGATTTTACGGGTTTGCGCTACACCACTAACGTCTGAAAAATATGTTTCCGGTATCTCAGAACTATCATTCAACTACAGTCTGCAAATCAGACATATTGCTATGATGCAGTTCGGTAAAATTCTTTGACAATTTTGAAAATTCGGTCAGATCAAACGCTACGCGGAAAATGTCTGATATTGGTATTTTCGAGTTCAGGATAATCGTATCTATCGATTTGATGCGGTTTTGGCCGTATTGTTATGAGACAAAAATTTTGGTCGTGGGCTCTCGTACTATGAGACTAAATTGAAAATTTTAATAATGCTCTATTATTAATGAGCTTAAGGAATTAATTACAATTTTGAGTCAATTATCTACACTATTATAAAACACTAATCTTACTTAAGTCTTTTTAGGAATGTTAAAATTGTACTTTCCATTTTCGGCTGAGAATTATATAACACACACCTATAATTTAATACATCTATATTAATTGGCATTGAACTATATGCTTCCGTAGGCTTATTTTGGAGATCCTCAAACTGAATCTACAAGAAGTTCTTTTGCATAACTGTTTTTTAAATAAGTATTTTAAGAAAACATTTGAAAAAAATAAAAAATAATTAAGAGTAAGACCAATAATATTAGTCTATAAGAGATGTCTTTTTTAATGCAGATCATCTTTAGGATTATGATGCTCAAATACTACAACTAGTATGGAACTAACATTCGCTTTATTTTCGTTTTACGCAAGTTTGATCACATATCCACGTTTCAAATCTCCATCTTATCTCAAAGATAAATTTTCATTCCTTAGTACTTTTCACGATAGAAATCTCCGTTCAAGTGATACTCTTCAATTGTATACACCACGTCACACTTCCGGTTTTATGACCAGCTCATAAACCCTGACGGCTGTACGACTCTGGAACGGACTTCCCTTGAAAATCAAAAAATCCACGTTAAAATTTTCCTTCAAGAAGGCTCTGCGCAAGCATTTTTTGGATTAACTCTTTTCTCTTTTCCATGATTCTCGCTGGCATGAGATCTATGTATAATTATATTATGTATAAGTATGTATGTATATATTTTATGTATGTATATACCGTATATAGCTATCTATGTATGTATCTAGTATGTACAACTGTATATATTTATCTAGTTTGTTTTAGTTTTGTATGATTTAATTTAACACAATTTGTTTTTTTTGTTGCACCGCCAATACCATTTCTGCATGGCCCCATGGTTGACTGGTAGAGAATGCTTTTGGCATTAAGTCCGCCATTTGTACAACTTTTTTTAAATGTCTGTGCAATAAAGTTTAAATAATAATAATAAATAACATTACAATAAAAAAAAGGCTCTTTTCTTTTATACAAATTGTTAAACTGGATCGGAAATTTTGTTAAGGAGGAAATAGGTATTTTTGAGATTAGTATTTCAAGTTGCATTCAAAATCGCAAGATCGTATACGACATCGACAAGATACAAAAAATTGTAAATACGATTCTTGGGATTTTCTATGCGAATTAGTATTAGTAAAAAAATATGGGCCGTCCAACGGTTTACCGCAAGTCAGTCTTGTTTAAATAGGTACTTATTTAAGCGATTTGCAACCATGACCTACTGGTTTAGGCAATTGGAAAGGCTACTTGTATGTACCAAAATGGTTCTCTCACACTCACCACAATGTTACTTTAGTAGGATTTTATTAAGTTAATAAATAAATTGTACATAATTATTTGTTTACTTTATAGTAATCTTATAGCCAACGTTGTAACTACCATTCATTCACGAATTATATTAGGTACTACTCACCTTATCCTAATCAAAACAAAGCATTCGACGACCGTCTGGTGTAGTGGTTTGCGCTCCGGACTACAAAGTCTGACGGCTGCGGGTTCGAATCCCGCAAGGGGCAAATGTTCGTTTGATTAGCACGAGCATTTGTACCTAAGTCATGAATGTTTATCAATGTATTTTGGCTTGTAGTGCAATGTATGGGGCTTAATAAAATTGGTGTGATTTTTTAAATAATTTATTAATAATTTATACTCAAATCTATTTAATCAGACAACCATGGCAACAAACTCTTCGCGCTCATCACACAAAATAACTCTAATGTATTTCTCTAAGCGCTGGTCACTGTCAAGGTGAACCTATAGTTCAGACGACTAACAGAAATCAAAATGTAGTGGGTAAAATAAAACCCGTCAAAATTAAAAAATGTTTGCAATTTTGCAGATTTTTGTTTCATCTATGTTGGATATACTGAGCTATTAAAAGTGATATACTTAATTCTGTTTTTAGGTTAGACCATACATGATATAACAATATGTAAATACATTAATCGACCTTATCATTTCGAATTAGGTAATATAATGTCACGTAATGAGATTACCTTCAAAAATACTGTTTAGACAAAATTGAAGGTCAATTCTTATATTAGCATACTGCAAAAGACAGGGTCAACGACATTTAAGGAATATATTAACTCATAATACTGCTGAGTTTATAATGTCAATACCTACTCGCAAGTGACATCGTGATTGCAATAAGTACTTAGTATCAGATGCAATTACTTAGTTTAATCCCCCATTTCCATTATCAACCTATCATGGAATATAATAGGTAATTGTAAATACTTAGTTATATTATTGTCATCCACTCCTGGACATTAGGCTTATCCTAAACTGTGAGTGCTAGAGCGACTGTCACTTCACGTCTCGCGTTTTTTTGTTAGTATTTTTTTTGCTGGCTATTGTTTGTTTGTTTGTTTGATTGAACGGGCTAATCACAGAAACTACTGGTTAAAATTAAAAAAAAAACTTTTTCATCCCACCATCTCGGAAAGAGTATTTTTAATCTTCAATATCTGAGTGGAAAAGCCGTTTTTATTCTCTAGAGGAAAAAGTAAATTGAATTTAGAACATCGTGTGCACTAAGTTTGTGAATTAAAAAAAACATTAAACCTATTTACTGCTACCTCTATGGTGCCGAATATATCATACAACTTTTTTTAAATTTGTTAAAAACTCAGAATCGGAACCTTCTTGGTGTTCTTTTTTCAAATTGCTTTGTACGCGGTTCTTTACGCGGCATTTTTTCACGTCATTGTTAAACCTTATATTAAAAACAAGAAACTTGAAAACAAGTGAAAAAACTAAAATTTGACGAATTCTAGCGACGAGGAAGATTGTTTGACGCCAACAGAATTGACTGAAACTGTTAATAATGCGCAAATGATCTTTCTCCCTCAACAATCACGCGAGAAGTATTTAAAACAGTACGAAAATATTACACTCAATTTAAATAACTGTAGCAACGTTACTTTAAAATTTTCTTAATTATACCTTAGTATTGTTATAATTTAAAGATTATTCTGTAATACTTACCTGTCATAATGTAGTAATTAATACCTAAACTGAAATAAAAGTGTACCTATCTTGTGATTGTAAACGTTTTTTTTTGCATTTAGTCATTTCCTCGCTGAGGTGGAATGAAAAGTTACGTGTTGCACTCGAGTGCAAAGATTTTTCACCTCGTGCTCTTTTGATTCCCTCGCTAACGCTCAGGATTCTAATTTTGAATCACTCGCTGCGCTCGTGATTCAATTTTAGAATCCTTCGCTTGCTCGGTCATCAAAATTGAACACGCGGTTAAAAAGCAACTTTGCACTCTTGTATAACAAATAACTATTTGTGTTGAATAGTCCATTTATCGAGAAAGGTTTTGTTCCTATTTAAAAGTTCAAAAACAAAGTCCGTGACAGCATATTATGTTTTTTTTTTTAATTCTTTATTCATCATCATCATCATTTCAGCCATAGGACGTCCACTTCTGAACATAGGCCTCCCCCAGTGACTTCCAGATTGGCCGGTTGAAAGCGGCTCGCATCCAGCGGCTTCCTCCAACCTTTACCAGGTCGTCTGTCCACCTTGTAGGTGGACGTCCTACGCTGCGCTTGCCGGTACGTGGCCTCCATTCCAGAACCTTTCTGCCCCATCGGCCAAATTCTTTATTGCACGAAACAAATGTAGGTACAATTGACGGACTTAATGCCTAAAGGCATTCTCTACCAGTCAACCATTAGGCGAAGCAGAAATATTGTATGGCGGTGTGGTACTTCAAAAATAAATTATATAACAAAGGTGCATAACAAAAATGTATAAGTACATGTTAAATAGACAAACTAATATTACAGTTAAATATGCGGTCATGTTAAATAGACATACATAGATTATATAAACATACATACAAATAAATATAAAGATAATTACGCACTATATTACAAAACAAAAACGTAATCACATATACCTGTTTAAGAAACAAAAGAAGAAAAGAGGGGTCAAAAAACAAAACACGCATCAGTGCTGACTATCAGAAGTGGAAAGATACAAATTTTAAAGGCGAGTTTGGAAGAGGACATTTTCACAGTGTCAGGAATCGAATTCCAGAGTCTGATAGCTGAAAGAGTGAAAGAGTTGGAAACATACACGGTTTTGTGAAGGGGTGTACAAAGTTTTAAAATACATTTTGAACGGAGATTACGGGAACTTACATAAATTTGCTTTTTAAATAATCAGGAGAATTAGGATCTCTGAAGAGGGTATAAAGTATACTGAGGAGGCCATTTGAGGAGAGAGCAAAAAGGGGAAATATTGTCGTATTTGCGTACGCCAAATATGAATCGTTTGAGCTGTTGAGGAGACGATCGAGTTTATCGAGAAGCAGTTGGATAAGTTAGTAATCACGTAATCGATCACGGGCAACACCAACGACTGTATAAACAAGATCTTAGTGCTGTCTATTCTTGAAGGTTTATTTACCATAATTTTTTCTATGGTAAATACCCAAAGGAGACGATTTTTTTGGTAATAGAACTTAGGACAACCAAAATTTTTAGTAAATATTAATGAAACTCATGTCGATTTGTTCCTCATAGTCTCTAGATTACAGTGGTATTATTAGTTTTTCAATATCTAACCGGAATATTAAGATTTTAATTAATATCAACACATTGCTTTGTTATTTAGATTACGTGTCTCTGGTTTCATTTTCACATAATAATTACTCGAAAGTTTAAGATGTTTTTTTATTACTACTACCACCAATAAACGTAACCGTTTGTTGTGGGCCCAAAAAAATTGTCTCCTTTGTTCCGAAAAATGCATCGGGTATAGCGTCGCTTTTTCTTTTACTTTTAGAGCGAGGTATTAATGTGGTTTATGGTATTATTTGATTATTTTAAGATGGGAAGTGACATGGGTCGTTGATAAAGTCTTTCAATGGCAGATTGAACTCCACGTGGGCATAGCCGCGGGCGGAAACTAGTAAAATAAAAATCTGTTAATATAAAAACACGTGACGTTTACGCGCGTATATTTTAACTTTATACGCGCTACGTATCATACAAGTATGGTTTATTGAGAGTGCAAAGATTACATAATTCACAATATCTACTTATGTTAAAATTTTTTTAATCAAAACTTATTTTTAAAAGCTATGAAAACCGTAAACCAAAAACAACTATTAATTCAAAAGAGTTTTTACACGTTATATATAAACCAGTAGTTTGCAAAAACCATAGGTTCTCGAAGATACATGTATGAAGTGTGGCAGCGTTTAGAGGAAAGTGATGATTTTGGTGACGGAGGATAAGAAAACTGAACAAAAGAAAGAGGAGTGTCATGTGAATAAAAGCATTAAGGTAAAAGACAGTATAAATGTTTTTCAAACTAGACAATGTAATTACGTCCTCATAGCATACCTACTATAATCCGAACGTCTGAGCTACGTCCCTAAAAAAGCTTGTTTGTATGTAAAATACGCCATGACTTGATAAAATTTGTAAAAAAAACCATAGCGATTGGTGATTCACCTGCAATAATATATGTTATTCATTTGATTGATCAAGAAACCTGTCATGCTCTATCGAGTTTCCTTGTGTTCGTCACACCTACCTACTATGAGTGAAGTTGAAATATATAAAGGTAACGTAAAGAAAGATAAGTTTCTAAAGAAACCTATTAGACAAAATTTAACCCCTCAGCCCTGCAAAACGAGACAATAAAAAAAATTGTTACGCTTCTCATGCGACCAATCAGTTAAGCATCTAAACGAGTTGCCATACAAGCTGGGCATACGTACGTATCACAGGTAATAATTTAATGAAATATCCTAATATTTACCTTTAGTTAATTCATCAATCCTATCTAGGTATTTAACGGAACTGAAATATACGTAGGGATCAAAATAGATCACTAAACCAGTAGGCACAAAAGTAAAATCCATTAGTTTCAAAAAGTTTCTAGCATGTGAAATCGTTTGCCAATAGAACCAATATGCTGTTATTAATCGTGTAGCAACCCTTTACGTGGCTCTGCAAACCTCTAATGCTGTTAAATTGTCCGATTTTGTCCCTTGCGTCAGTGACGTGAAGGTTGAAGTTTATAAAAATGCTTGTATTTTATATTTGTAAACCTATAAACGGGACCTTTGCTCAATAATATGTTCTAATTTGTCTAATGCGATCACTCAGTCCAGCGGCCGTGTGAATGAATCTTTCACCTAATTAACCCTTACAAAACACTGCTTCACTTCAAAGTGCCACATTTAAAACACACCACACGGGTAGTTGTTGAGCTGATAATGCTTATTGGAGCAAACCATTTTAGGTTAATGCAAACACTCGTTTCATGTGCACTAAACAAGGGGTGATAAATACAGGCTGTTAAAAAAAGTAAAAAGGTAAAATCCGCTGTCCATCCATTAATTATGTACCCAATTACAATTTATATCTTAATCAGATTCGTTTCTTATTTTAAAATAATATAAAATCAATGGTTTTTATCTTTATTTAGATAATTACCTACTTTTTAAAGCACTGAAATGACAGACATATTTTGATGGCATTGGTGCGAGTTGTAAGTAGCTTTAACTAATAATAATGGTTACAAATCTATAAAATATGGTTTTGTATTTTGGGTTTGTCGAAACGATTCAAAAAAGCCTAAACTTGAAGGTTTTACTACAAGTAAATGAAAAGTGTCACTATCTACCTCCTGGCTCCATCATTAGATCTGCTCGTTGGTATTAAACCTTTGTGCGTTGTATCGTTATTCGGATACCAATTTTTACGAAATCTCGTATCATTATGACTTAAATCATTATACATTTAAAGTAGGTCAAAATTGACTTCCAAGATTTGATTACATGGTTAATTACAAGTACCTAAGCTACTAGAAGCGAGAAGGTTATAATGCTCAATGACAGCAACATTCAAACCATATAATTATCAAAAAAATTAATTATATTTTGTTTTTCTCCTGTCTATTTATTGGTACCTGTAACTTTTATTCAATAGGGTATAATATTTATTTATTTGTTTTTAGAAAATTTGCATGCATGTATGGTCATTATTCAATTTATGTAGTAATAAGTGGGGATATTATGCTATTTCATCGTAATCACTGCTGCATATAGGCCCAATGCACTATGACCGGCCTGCAGGGTTTGTCCACACCGACCGGGATCAGATTTAAGTAGCCATTAATGCACAAATTATAGGGTCATAACATAACATCCTGTATAATTACGATTTTGTTCCCGTAAGATGAGTACTCATTCTTCTCTGTGCTTTTTATACTAAAGTCTATGCAGAAAAAGTCGCGGGCAGAAGCTAGTTTTAAGTAATAAAACGTATCAGATAGCAGCAATACAACTTGTATTTTAATAGAGGCAAGTAAATCGAATTAAGTGACTGCAAACCGATATTGGGCTTTAAAATAATTGTTTTAAAAGCTTTGCCATGATGGCAGATAAACGTTTCAGCAAACATTTCAGTTTTGGACGAGTGAGAGGAATTTCGAAATTGATAGAATAAAGATAATTTTTCGTGGCTGTAATAATATACAACGTGTTCTTTTTGTTTTCTCATAACTTTAACAAACGATAGGTACTATAACGTGAAAGAAATTATTATATTATTCGAAATAATAAAATGTCTCAGTCGCCAGATAGCGCCTTATATATTCGCTTTGGTCAATAAAACTGATAAAAACATTAGAAGTTGCTACTTGTCATAAGACATAAGTGCATATATATATCTTCTTCTTCATCCATACGGTCAATCCCGGTTGCGTCCAAAGCCATTGCTTTGGAGCCCAGGGTCCGCTTTTCTTGATTTACTCCTCCACTTCGCACGGTCTTAAGCGTCTCTAGTTGTGAGATGATTGGCACGCATGTCACCCCTCACGACGTCCAGCCAGCATTTCTTGGGTCTACCCCTTTTGCCGGGACCTGGCGGTGGCGGCATGGCCAGACATTTGTTTCCAACGTAGCTTGCCGGTTTTTGCAAAACATGGCCGTACCAGCGTAGGCGACTCTCCTGCAGTTTGTCTACAATATCATACACACGAAGACTACCGCAGATGTGCGAGTTCCTCACGCGGTCCTTCCGCGTGACTCCGCACATCCACCGCATATTCATCTCTGTGACACGCAGCTCCTGCTTGTGTCGCTCAAGTAGCGGCCACGCTTCGCTGCCATATAAAAGGACAGGCCTAAAATGATGGACTTATAGATCTGTCCTTTAAGCTTAACCGGCATTCTGGGGTCACAAATAACACCAGTCGCCATTTAGCCCACGCAGCAGCAATGCGTGATTTGACGTCGCAATCGATGTCTCCCGACGCGTAAAGTACAGATCCAACGTATTTAAACTGGTCCGTGCGCTCGACCTTGTCTCCGCCTATGCGGACGGGTCCTTGATCTGTAGAGTTACAGCTTAGGCCAGGTACTCGGTCTTCGCCATATTGAGTTTCAGACCACCGCTCTCAAGCGACTGCTTCCACTCGTTCACTCGTCTCACCAGCCTGCTCCTGTCCGCGTCCACCAGTGCGATATCGTCAGCATACATCAGCAGCCATGGTGGCTGCTCATTTGAGTATCTGATGCTGTCTGACACAACGTCTAATATCACACTGAACAGAAAAGGACTGAGGACGGAACCCTGGTGTACTCCGACGGTGATGGGGAACGGTTTGATGTCGCCAACAGCGGTCCGAACCATAGAAGCGGAGCTGCGGTACATGTCCCGAATAATGTCAATATATGCCTCGGTAAGTAAGTCATAAGTGCAAATATAAATAGTTTTATGAAATAAAATAAAAAAGTAATCATTTCGAAAAACTCTTTCAACATGTCGTTCCTGTAGGAGGTCTTACTTGTCTCCTCAGTTTATAGGAAATCTAAAGGAACACGTTGTATAAATAAATAAAAACATGCTTATTTGTTGACCAATAAATTCTAAATGCGAGTATATTCTAATTAATGTTAGCGTCTTTATGAAGGTATGAACAAACTTGTGTAACAAGAAAAGAAATAAAAATGTATTTGCAAGAACATATGTTTCGGTTGCAGTGTCACAAATTAATTGTTCTCGGGACGATCGAAAGAATACATAAAATAAGAAACATTTACTCTTTTACTAGGTGAAATAACTTTTGTACCTAGGAGACACATGGTACTAAATGCAAGGTGGGCCAAAAGAAGTCATCCGATGTTGTTTGGCTCTCTTTTTTTTCTAAATGAAAAACTTCGATTTTGTTTTTTGATTATGTTTTTGAACCTTTAGAATTTTATTGGTCAAGTCGAGAAGATTATATCGGCCAAATGGGCGCCGTCACAATTGATTGCCATACGGGCTCGTTTTATGGCATTTTTCATCACTTCGGGCGACAGATTCTCGCACTCATGTCGAATGTTGTCCTTGAGGGCTTCCAGAGAGTCTCGGGCTTGTTGACGTAAACACGGGACTTCAAAAAACCCCACAAAAAAAGACTGGAACGCTTAAATCGGGCGATCTTGCGGGCCTGTGCAAATTGCCAAAACGAGAGATGAGGCGACCCAGGAACGTTGCCTTCAGAATATCGGTTGTGGCTCGCGCGGTGTGTGCCGTTGCTCCGTCCTGTTGGAACCACGTATCCCTCAGTCCTAATTCGTCCAATTGCAGCCAAAAAAAACTCGGTTAACATGGCCCTATAGCGACAGCTCGACATTCTCGGCAACAGCGGCGATATTCTCTGCAGAACGGACGCTCCGGGGCCGGCCACTCTTGGCAACGTCTCGTGTGGTCCCATACTCTTCAAAGTTGGTGGCCAAAAGGCGCAGTCTTTGCGCAATCGGTGTCGGACGGCAGGGGAATCGGCGACGGAATTTGCGCTGCGCCAACATCACAGACGAATTGTTACGCAAAAAAATAGACACGATTATTCCGCGTTCTTGGGGAGTGTATCGCTCCATGGCTTGTTCACTTGTATTCTGCATCTGTCTAGTCCACAAATGTCAAAACAGATTTGACATTGGCGGTCATTTGCAAAAATGAGAGCATCTTCCAATAGGGTGATTTCTTTTGGCCCACCCAGTAGTGTAGTATTCATTATCATCAGCCTTAGCAAATCAACTGCTGGACAGGCCTTTTCGTTATAGAACGCTATAGCGAGCGACTCTAGGCCGTTTGCAACCAGCAGCTTCAACATTGACTAGGTCGTCAGTCCACCGGGTGGGAGGTCTGTCCACGATATGTTCCAGTTCCTGGTCGCCACTCGAAAACCGATCTTACCCAACGGTGTAGTATAATTATGTGCAAGGTTTTAGACTGCCCTAAACTAGAAAAATAATTCTGATATTCTTGTAAAATTTGTATAAAACCAAAAAAATTAAGAAATTAAGCACAGACTTTCCATATATTAAGAAAATATTAAAATTACATACTACTCATTAAAATTACCTTTACCAGGTCGTCTGTCCACCTTGTTGGTGAACGTCCTGCGCTGCGCTTGCCGGTACGTGGCCTCCATTCCAAAACCTTTCTGCCCCATCGACCGCCAGTTCTGCGTACAGCCGCTACCTATTTCGTGGAGAAATCAAACAGATATTTTGATTGTATCTATTGTTAATAAACAATCCACCATAAAATATATTATTATTTGATCGTAGATTATTTAAAACCATATTTTAAAAGTTTCACTGAAGTACTTAATACTAGTTACATCTAAACACGTCCCTGACTAGTCATAGCATGTTAACATTATACAAGAGAATTACTAAAAATCTTTTTCTGCACGTCAATATCATTATTATCTAGGTGCTTGTATTTAAATCCGAATACAGAGTCGTTAAGCTGCTGCATTTCGTGCGCAAACCGGGGAAATATCTGGGCAAAGTGAATTTTCTGTCAACCGTACATAAAGGGCGAGTAAGCGATCGGCCAAGTGTGGTGTGATGAGGAGCAGGCGCGCTAAGCATGTTCATGAATTATTAAAGAGCGCGACTACCGATGAGTGGGTATCCCGCACTGCACCTTTATTATTGAGATCGCTTTGAATCCCTTCACGAGAGACGCTTTTTTGTCAACGGATAACAAGTGAATTTGGATACAAATGAACGCCTTACATATTTTGCAATAATGTAACTGTGACAGATATTGATGCTAATAGCGATTATGGTACTGGTAATTTTTATGTTTCTCTTTTATAAAACTGAAAAGGCAGATGTGTTTAATATATAAGATATAACGAAAATGTTAAGATAATTAGGTTTAGGTTCAATTCGCAGATTTTTACTACTATTTGTCTAGAGGGGAAACATGTCATGCACTTACATTGGAAGTAGTTATTCGGCTATAATTGTTATTTTATTCATCATCATCATCATTTCAGCCATAAGACGTCCACTGCTGAACATAGGCCTCCCCCAATGACTTATTATCGGGGGGATTGCCAATACTCGCCACGCTTGGCAGGCGGGTTAGCGAGCGCAGTTTTATAAGATTTCGCATGATGACGCTGCTGCCCGTCTCGTGCTACAGGAATTAGTCGCCTTTTACTATACGCCTCCTGTTAGCGGTGAAGAATTGTATTATTTACGGCCATTCCCACTCGGCTTTTTATTACTGCAGAATATTTTATTTCAGACATTATAGATATGGTACGTTCAAAGACCGAAAATGCTTATTGAGCAAAATAACAGCTCACAACGCGTGGTGGTCACTGTAAAACATCCACATCGCAAAATTCGTGATATGGCATCTTGTACGCTCACGTCGCGTTGTGGCAATCATCAAAAAGACCTCAAGGCATAATTCGTGTCGTGGCTATCATGCTTCACGACCACAACGTATTGTGGCAACAAACAAAAGACATGACGCGTATGAGATTATAGTAGAATACAACGTAAAGTGATTTGCATTAATGGTCCTACTAATCTCGAAACTTTTTGGTAGATATCTTTAGAAAATATTTTTGTCCTATAATAAGTACAGACAACAGCTCGTCAACCTACCACAAAACGTCAAATTTTCTCAATTGATATTGATCTCTACATGTTGGACATAAAGTTAAAAATTAATTCAATGACCTTTAACTTTTTCGGTTGCCTGCCGTTGTCTGTACCCAAAAAAAACCTTTGCTTTTGCTGCTGCGTACGAGTATCTGTTTTATTATTAAATACAATGTAAAGAAATAGCATAGCAATATCATAAAACAATTATTTTTATTGGCTCTGCTTATATAGTTTTTAATATACGTTCACTCTTAGAAATAGACAGGAAATTAATAGTAAACAACTATACTGATGTTTTAATGCATCAGTCTGTCGTAATATGGTTACGCCAACTAATGCTTAGAACGCGTCATGGCTTTTCTTTATTGCCACAATGCGTTGTGGTCGTAAAGTTTGATAGCCACGACAAAAATTTTGCTTATGGTCTTATTGCAATTGCCACAACGCACTGAGAGCATTTTCGCAAAAGCCATAACACGAATTTCGCGATGTGGATGTTTTACAGTGACCACAATGCGTTGTGAGCAGAATTTTCGCTCAATGAGCATTTTCGGTCTTCGAGCGTTACAGATGCACATTTATAAGTACACAGAAACATGACACTAATTTGTGCTCAAAGAAATACAGATTCTTTAACTCCTTTATGTACCTTACTTGTATAGTGTTTATCTTGTTGGTTGTCGTAATTGTAAAAGATAATAATTGACTAGGTAAGTAATTTTAGTTTTAGGATAACTATTTGTATAGGTATAGTTAACGTTCGAAGAGTTAGTGACGGCCAATTTTTTGGAAGCAAGTGCAAAAGTTACAAACATTACTTACAAACTTTTCTTAAAGTCTAACTGCCGCACTCAAAGACGTCAATTAACTTCAACTGTTACTTGAGAAAAACCTTACTACTAAAATCGATACCAATAAAGACCATTTTTGAATAAACAAAGATGTTAATCAACACATTATTGTTAATTGGTGTCTCTGAGTGCGGAAGTAAGTGCTGATTTTTATGTTATGCTGTTTAAAACATCGTATGTTGTATAAATAATTACACTTTTCATCAACGGTAATTTCTACCAAACTTTAAAGTTTGAAAAAAAAACAACGTGATCTGACTCATAGTTTGAATCCTAATTTCTTTTATTTTAATCAGAGAACTATTATCATTAATTTTTGTAAGCACCCTAGACCAATTGCAGGGTCCAAACATCCCCCAGACATCGTTTTATCTTGTCGCTTATGTCTACAGATGACTTTATAAGGCGCAGGACAAACTCAACCCGTGCCAAGTTGCATTTTGTGTATGCCCAGCGCCTTAAAGCCGCCAGACTTTGTAAAAGTCGAGGTAGGAACTACCTTTTTATAGTTTCTGTTTTTTGGTGAACCACCTTGTAGTATTAGTTCCCAATGCCGTAGTGGTTCAGAGTTTTCTTCTTCAAGATGTCCTGACGATCCCGATCCGATCCTTAACTAACTACTTATACTCGTATACATAACTTCAGTTGTTCTGTTTCTTGGTAAAGCATAATCTGTATTATTCTCAGAACTGTAAGATGCTTATATAACCTTACTTTAATTTTAAATGATCCGTTGACAGTTATAGGCTATTACTTACCATTTACCTACTGATGTAATTTTGTTGTCATTTATGTTGAAATAAACGTTTATCTTGTCTCTTCTAGTCCATTTTTATTTGAGGCACCATGGATTTCAACAGCTTTCTAAATTTTATTTCTGTTGCTGAAATATCCATGATAATCGATTTAGTGAAATTTAAAGACATAAGAAATGTGGTAAATATAAATTGTGATAGTCAAAAAAGTGTTTTGTACCATAAAATATTGAATGATAATAACATAAATGCTGCATATTGGAACATATATTTATCAAACAAAGATGTTAAGCCTAATTCCTATTATAAAACTGGAATTATTCTTAATGCTTCATGTAGTAACTGGGACCAGGCTTTCAATAACGTTTCTAGATACAGCATCTTCAACAATGAGTTCGTATGGTTTGTAATTACTGAAGATCTTTTGTCAACTGCAAGATCATTGTCTAATTACCCTATTGAAATTGATTCTGATGTCACAGTGGTTCTTGAGACCAATAGTGTTTATGAGTTGTATGAGATATATCATACGGATTATTCGAATAGTGTTTTTTCAATACGAAAGGTAGGATACTGGGAAACATCTCTGAATATAAATTCTTACGATAGAAACAATTTTCATGGCTTAGTAATGAAATGCCCAGTGGTAATCACTGATAAGGTTATTCAAGAAACCTTCGAAGAGTATTTGAGCAAGCCGAAGAAGAATCAAGTGGATTCTCTCCACAAGTTGAAGTTCTACGCGCTGCTAAACTACATTCGGGACATGTATAATATCAGGTAAGGTTGTCAAGATAAAGTTGGTTTTAAGATTATACTTTCCTCACCATTAATCTAGCCGTCAAAAACATAACTTGTAAAAAAAAACAAGTTCTTCTACCGTAAAAAGTTGTGAGACCTATGTAATACCAAGTTGGCTATTTATTCCGTCTTTACTTAAGGGTCATTCTATCTTAAGATTGATGTAATAAGCTAACCTAACAACATCTTATAGTGACCATTTCAATATAAAATGTCTTTTATGTTTTAAATCAATAGATTGTCTTGGCCATCGCATGAAAACACTATGTAACTCACAAGTAATACATATTAGTTATAATTATTAAATTAGATTGTTTAGTGCAATTGCCAAGTCAATCTATTTATTTACAAGTTATGTTTATGATGGCATCTCATTTCTTTTTTGTAGTTCTTTTTTCCTTTCCGGTACCTTCTACTTCTTGAACACCTACCGATATCTATACTTATTATTTTATGAAATTATACATTATATTAATTTTAAATTGTAATTTTATATATTTATGGGTTACAAAGTTATTTATGCTGTTGTATCTTGAAAACTGGACCGAAATTGCAAAATATTTTAGTTTTTTCTTGATTTATACACTAAACTTGAAACTTCAAAATTTGAAGCTTCTATGTCTGATAGACGTTAGAGTTTTGATGATCGGTCAGTGAGTGAGTGGCAAAATTAAGAAACTTTGACTGGTTATAATTCTTAATTTGAAATATACTGTGTTTATACAATACCTGCTGGGTTACTGAAAATGCAGGCTTCTAGTTTTATCTAAAAATAGCCTGAACTGCTTCGAGAAAAGTATGGCAACGACCGTGCCGCTTTCTTGCTCGACTTGGCGGGGGTACTGTCGTGCCCTCAGATTAAGTTAGTAAAGTGAAATTCACTCTAAACTTTTACAATTGCTTGCTTGCACGTTTTCCAGCGATAAAGAAAGACGAAACTCTAATTATGTGTCATAAAGAAACAGATAAATAAACATACATAGGCGCTAATTATACTCAGTGTGTTAACCGCCATACACTCAAAAAAAAATACCGACCTTTTTGCAGTATTTTAAACAAGCACTATCTAGGCAGGCTATATAACGTATTCATGTATACCCTAAAAATATGTGACACCTTTACAGGTATCCGTTCAGATCCCATATTTTTAGGGTTGCGTACCTCAAAAGGAAACCATTTCAGTTACGACATCCAGCGCACCAATTCCTGGGGATATATGCGCAACGGATCGTTTGACGGCGTGGTAGGTGCCCTGCACAGAAAAGAAGCCGACTTTGGCGGGTCACCACTATTCTTCAGAGCTGACCGGGCTGACCTGATAGCTTACATCGCTGAGACTTGGGAGTCTAGGTAATTTATTTAGACTTTATTGCACAGATTAAAAATCATACAAAAGGTGGACTTAATGCCATGAGGCATTCTCTACCAGTCGACCATTAGGCTAAACAGAGATGTTTTTTGGGCGGTGCGATATAGGCGATACAAATTCAAATGAAAGGTCTGTGTGAATTATTTTTAAAAGCATAAACTACATACAGTAAATAACGATATACATAAACTAAATACTATCATACATAGATTACATAGGCAAAATACATACGTAAATAAATATGACGACGATCATGAGACTACAATACCTAAGGGTTCAAGATGATGATTTCAATTTATGCAGAAAATGAGCACGGGCAAGTTTCTTAAAAGAGTATTTACAAGGGGCTTGTTTGATATTTTCGGGGAGAGAGTTCCAAAGCTTTGGCTTTGGAACTCTCTCCCCGAAAATATTGAAATTGATTGAAGGAGAAAAGAGTTAGAAATAAAACCAGTAATGATGTAGACAAAATAAACGTCGTTAACTACATAGTAAGAACCGTTTAGTATCTATGAACAAGCGTAACCGTTTTCTAGTGGTTACTGTGGATTGACCATATAATTGAATAAGATGTAAGTAAGTAAAGCTCATTTATTCGTAAATTGCAAGAACTCTCTTTGTTTTTTTATTGTCCCTTATGTGTGGTTATAGTTACACTGACGGCACTGTCTAGTTTCAATTTATTAGTGGCTATATCACAAAAATGTTTGCAAAGAATAATAATAATTGCCTGCACTTTACATAACTCGCAGGGCTACCTTTACTAATAAAAGTTTTTTAAACTTATAGACAATGTTTCATTCTTCGCCACCCGAAGCACCCAGGTGGTTTTTACACCATTTACACCCGTCCACTAACTGCCAGGGTGTGGTTATGCATTCTGGCTATGGTTATATTCTCCGGAGTCATCCTATATCTGATGCTTAAGACGAAAAGCCCGCGATCTGATGACGAAAACACGGACTCCTCATTCAGTTTGGCTTTGCTTTTCATATGGAGTGCTATTTGCCAACAAGGTAGGTTAAATAGTTATATCATCACTTTCATGTTGTTCAAGCTGATTGCACAATATAACTCTGCTACCACTTATTAAGTACAACCCCAATGAAGAATGAGTCAAAATAATAATGCGTCACTTTACTGTTATTCTCTTATTTTTTTTAAAACAGAGTTGTTTTTTAGCAATATATGCATTTATGAGAGTAGGTATTTATATAAAAAAACAAGGTTCTTGATCACCAGGAATGTCAGTGAACAGAAGTTCCACATCAGTAAAAATGGTAATATTGGTAACGTTTGTGTACGCCGTGACATTGTACCAATACTACAACGCTACCGTGGTGTCAACTCTACTTCGAGAATCACCGAAGAATATAAGGACGCTAGAGGATCTCCTTCAAAGCAACCTTAAGGCTGGCGCCGAAAATGTTCTGTATGTTAAGGATTACTTTAAGGTATTTATATTATAAACGGTAGGTACTAACTGTTAGAAAAGTAGCACAAAATCATAGCTACTCGGAACATAATGTTATGTAGGTATTCTTTACACGGAAGCTTTCTCGGAGGCTCTTGTGAGGTAGCAATTCGCCAAAACAGTCCAATGTGAAAACTTGTAAATCTTGTCTGTTTAGGAAGTGAAAATTTAAATATTTATTTATTTTGTATTAAAGAACAACAAACAAAACATACACCATTAATTAACAGTCATACAGCTTAAAAATAAATAACACGGTGTTGCCTTAATTAAAGGCTGCCACGACATGCGTAAAAATATTATTATAATATTACATATTTATTTATTTATTATATTTACTTTTAAAGTAAATAGCCAGTAACAGATTTTAGCCAAAGCATGGAGTAAGTTAGTTACAGTTTAATCAAGAATAATTTACTATCCACTTACTGAACGAACCACTTTTTAGCGAACCACAGACCCGGTAGCTCTGAAAATGTACCACAAGAAGATTGCTCCGAGCCACCAGTCTAACTTCTACACTCCTGAACACGGCATGAGTCTTGTGAAGAAGGGCGGATTCGCGTTCCACGTGGACAGCGTGGTGGCCTACAGGATTATGCGGAAGACCTTCACAGAGCGGGAGATCTGCGAGGCCCATGAGGTGCTTCTGTACCCGCCGCAGAAAATGGGCGTAGTCATGAGAAAGAATTCTCCTTACAAGGAACATTTCACTTACGGGTATGTGAAGGTATACAGAGATGTATTCGTGTAAGGCAGGTCTGTCAAATTACGCCTTCTAAATGTTTGAACTAATTTGTCCGCTTTCACCATACGGGGAAGAAAAAAACAGAGTGTGCATCAAAGGGTTCGGGACTGCGATGAGATGTGTTATCTTAGTGCTTAAGAGACAATTCGACGATAGTATAGACTAGGTATTTTTGATTATGGACATAATTAGCCTTTTGGCGTAATTAAACAGACCAACAACGTACCTTATTTCTGGAAAGTGCTTACGTAATCATCAGCTGATTATGTAGGTACCTAACAATCGCCACCGGGCTATTATCAAAATCGCAGAAAAATTGAATATTTTCTTGTTTGTTTAATTGTCTTCTAGCATTTTTAAACCATTCTCCTGAATAAATTTGGTCAAGAATATTCAAAACCACGCAAACGAAATCGCGGGCAACAACTGTTGGTTTTACGTTATTAATTGTACAATTTACTACAAATATCTTGCAACACCTCATGACTACCGGCCAATCTGGAAGCCATTGGGGTAGGCCTATGTTCAGCAGTCTCATGGCTGAAATTATGATGATGTTAATGACCTTGCAACAATTCTAGAATCCGCAAGATCTACGAATCAGGCCTGATGTATCGACTCAAGTCTGTGTGGGATGAGCCCAAGCCTCCGTGTGTGCGGACTCCCGACAGCAGCATCTTCTCTGTCTCCATCATAGAGTTCTCCACAGCTCTCTTTGCTTTGGTAGCGGGGAACATCGTAGCCATTTTGGTTTTGCTATGCGAGATTGTTTTGCATAGGTGCGAGATAAATAGACGCATAGTGTTTTTAGATTAGATTTCATTCAGATTTAATATATTAGGCTCTCCAGTAATTGTCACATTTACTATATGTTTTAAATAGTTTAAATAAAGTTGCACTGTGAGATCAATGAAACTTATTCTTATATTAGTTTTGTTGTATAGAGAGATTACATGGAGAAAATTATTGTGTTTGAACTTTAAATAATGAAATATAACTTTATATTATATTATACTTACGATCAGTTTTAACGTAGCATGTACTTTTTTATTCTAAATGTGGGATGTGTGGAATGGAACGTAAGTTGTATGAAAGAGACTGAAAACGAAGAGAGCGAGAAGAGAGAAATGCGAATTTGATAGTGATGACAGGCGTTTTTATATTATTTCACGAAGGTGGGTGGTACTAAGCGTAGCGTATTCTAAGTCTGTGGGTGGTACTTAGTAGTCAGTTGTTCTTGGTGCGTACTGCTGTAAAACTTGATTGAACCAAGTGTCCATTGAAAACCAGAATTTCCTTTATCCTTTACATACATTTATAGATATTACTGACTTTACCGACCGTGTCCTAATTCAATATTTTGTACAAATAGCGTAGCGTCAGCAATAAATTCAGTGTGAGTCACACTCATAAGAGAACAAACTTTTAAAACAAAAAAGGATTAAAACCATTGGTGCGCTAAGCAGTTTGGTTCGCAACCTGCTTAGCGCTCAAATGTTTGGCAAAACACTGTTCAACTAGGAGTGCGTAAAAGTACTGCCATATTAAAAGGAAAGGGAAATTCTCAGAGATTATTACTCATCTTTACCACTACGACTCTGGTATTAGCTTGATCGCTAATCAAAAATTACAAACGAAGTTCAAATACCGAGAGTAAACTCGCCAATAAAATTAATCATAAGTGTTAGAAGTTTGTGCTGCAGTAATACCTACCCTTTTGCTATCAGCCGGCTTTTACAAAAAGAGCTGTAGTGGATAACGCCGACTTTATGTCAATACGAGTACACCTCAATACATAAATAAAATGTCAAAATTCGACAGACTGCTTTTTATGGCTTGCAATTAATAAAGGTATCCGTATTATCTAAGTGTTGCATATGGGTTCGAATCCCGTAAGGGGCAAATGTTTGTGTTATGAGCACAAGCATTTGTACCTAAGTCAGCTAAGTCAGATGTTTATAAATGTTTATTCGTCATCTTGTACAAGCTTTGCTTAGGTTAGCCCCATACCTAATTATTGATGTGATTGTGGCAGTTTTTTTTGCAAAATCTCAGTATTTCGGTTGTCTTGTCTTTTGATGTAGACGGTGCAATCTTCACATAGCTAGAAGTAAATGGCAGTGGTGGTTACCCAACTGCCTGTGACGTCATTCTCCACAAACGTTAATTTGCGTCAGCAATAACACTTCCTTACCTGCACATCCCGAAAACGGCAAGTTACCGAGCCACCTAACACTAATTGTGACTTTGCGAATTTCTACTAATTATAGTGGATTTAGATAACGCACTAATTGGTACATTCGATACGTCGATTAACAGCAGTTGTTATTCATTAACGTGGTTAATGAAGTGTAGATTACAGTTAAATGTAAATAAATAGGTTGTGTGGATTTGTTAAACAGTATTTTGGTAATCAATTCAGCCCGTAAATTGTCATTGTCAGTATCCTAAACATTTGCTATACTCCCGAATATGTTTTGTTGGTTTGATTCTTGGTCAATTCAGAAAGCTGTTTTTATTTAATTTGGATTTGGGAGTGCTGAGAGCCTGAGAGACGCTACTGGCAAAATTCATTCTTTCGTATACTTCGTGACAAAAGTATCCATACTTTTTGCAGTGAGGGTGACGGCGGCCCCGGCGACGGGCGGCACGGTGCGGCCGCGCCGGGTGAGGCCGGGGCGGCCCCGCTCGGTGAGGCCGCGCCTGCCGCCTGCCGCTACAGTCGCGGGTACCTGCAGTGAGGGTGACGGCGGCCCCGGCGACGGGCGGCACGGTGCGGCCGCGCCGGGTGAGGCCGGGGCGGCCCCGCTCGGTGAGGCCGCGCCTGCCGCCTGCCGCTACAGTCGCGAGTACCTGCAGTGAGGGTGACGGCGGCCCCGGCGACGGGCGGCACGGTGCGGCCGCGCCGGGTGAGGCCGCGCCTGCCGCCTGCCGCTACAGTCGCGGGTACCTGCAGTGAGGGTGACGGCGGCCCCGGCGACGGGCGGCACGGTGCGGCCGCGCCGGGTGAGGCCGGGGCGGCCCCGCTCGGTGAGGCCGCGCCTGCCGCCTGCCGCTACAGTCGCGGGTACCTGCAGTGAGGGTGACGGCGGCCCCGGCGACGGGCGGCACGGTGCGGCCGCGCCGGGTGAGGCCGGGGCGGCCCCGCTCGGTGAGGCCGCGCCTGCCGCCTGCCGCTACAGTCGCTTACTTCGAGACCATGGCAAGCTCATTAAATAATTATGTAAGTACCTAAACTTATAAGTAATTCGGTAACAAATCCACAAGTAGAGGCTTAGGTATTCTTAACCCTAATAAGACAAATAATTTACTTTTACTTACTTCTAAAGTCATTTATTGATAAAATTAGTAGGAATTTTTCTTTTTGTGGAGCTCACACTCTTCGTTGTTCTATTTGTAACTTTTAAATCCTAACCAGAGATGCATGTTGCAATACTATAGTTTAGCACTTAAGTTTTTGTCATATTAATGTAATAGCCTATTTGTATCAACTGTCATATAGCACGTAGAACTGACGGCCGATGGGACAGAAAGGTTCTAGAATGAAGGCCACGTACCAGCAAGCGCAGCGTAGGATGATCACTCACGACCTGATAAGAGTCGCAGGAAGACGCTGGATGCCGCTTCCAACCGGACAATCTGGAAGTAAATGGGGGAGGCCTATGTTCAGCAGTGGACATCCTATGGTTGAAATGACGATGATGATGATGATCAACTGTAACATGTGTTGTTGAAATACTTCTCCTAAAACTTTCACATTTTATAGATCAGTTAACTAAGTACGTAGTATAGAAATAAGCAAGACCCTTAAAAAATGTATGATTTTAAAACTTTTTTATTTTCATGGTAATAAATTCAATGGTCCAGTCCTTATCTCATAGACCCTGCACTATTTGTTACTTGCTTAATAATAGGGACTATACAAAAGCATGGGAGCTATACAAAACTGTCTCTTGGACTGATTGTAAAGTGTCGCTCACGATTTCCGGTGTCGCTTAATATAGAATAGTTCGTAGCAGAAGCTATTGTGTAGAGTGGCGCTAGTGTCGCAATGAGGAAATAAGATGTCACTCAACTCTTGGCAGTGGTGACTAGCGGACGTGTTACGTGTCGTGTCTTTAATTTTGCTTTGACAGTCCCTTTCATGCAGACGTGTGCAGACTTAAAACTTTTGGTATCTGTTTAATTAACGTGTATATAATTTAATATAAACCGATAAATTTCGTACCAAAATAAAGTAAGATATAATCTAACATATTTTACAACCAGACAATAAATTTTGTTATATACATTCCTTAAATTAAAAATTACGTAATCAGCGGCTAATATACAATAACTTTTACTATGAGAGCAATATCATCGACGTAGATACATACTAATATAGTAGTAGAGCATATAAACGTTAATTCTCGATGTCGATTTTGCACTCATTGTAAAAGTTATTGTTTACGAGCAGCTGATTAAATTCTTTTTGGGAGTATCCTATTCTTTTGTACACCTTGTATAAACGGACTCTAGTACTATACGGCTAAGTAAGCCTCTCTAAATGGTAATAATAATGACGTTAGTCCATCGCTGCTGTCAACAGAACGAGATGACGACGTCGGTGACTTACATACTTCCTTTGCGCGTTTGTATGACTGCTATTCAGTAGACATCTTATATATAAAATTCTCGTGTCACAATGTTCGTTCCCGTACTCCTCCGAAACGGCTTGACCGATTCTCATGAAATTTTGTGAGCATATTGAGTAGGTCTGAGAATCGGCCAACATCTATTTTCATACCCCTAAAGACCACGCAGACGAAGTCGCGGGAAACAGCTAGTAAGGCTATAAGTGTATGTCGCGATAGATCAAAAACATACGATCTCCGTACAATTAAAAAAGTATAAAAACTGAAAACCCAGATACATTTAACGTCTATCTGTCAAATGAGTCGCTCTCCCTCAGACCTCTACTCTATAAGGCTCATAGTGCGAGCGTATGTATCAACATCAGACGCTTACAGGATATCGTAATTGACATGTCATGGCCAGTTGCGGGCCACAAAGGGACAGAGATTGTAGAAAATTCGCCGCACCGATAATGTCAGTCGGCAAATAGGTTCGGCTTGACCGTCCAGACTGCGGTAGACAACTTCTGAATGCAGATGTTACAGAAAACCTCATGTCATGAGGGAATTTATCTCAAAGGCCCGCAAAAAGGTCAGTCTGAATAAAATTCTGCACTGAAAATAATTTAAGAACGCTTTGTCTTAAAGCCTATTAATTTCGTAATATGAAAACAATATATTGTGTCCCCGTTTATTTGTAAAAACAGTTAAATTCTTATAGAACAGATATGTTATGCCTAAAAGGCAATTTCAACGACTGGGCATAATTTAAATGAAAGTATCCGATTCCTTTTAATTGTAATTGAATATTATAACTCTTTGGTTTACCTATAGCATTTAACTTAAGTATATTAAAAATAACTTTATAAAAGTACTATTTAGCTGTCTTCGACACGAGGAGAGGATTTTTGTTTAAGTATTAAGTTACAACATAGGAAGGTCTGGTTCTTTCGGATATTAAGTAGTTCTTGGTTGTACTCTGTTGAATTCAAGCTTTCATTTATATTATCGATGTGACATGCACTGAGTTGAAATGCAATGAACATGTTGAAAGTAGCAAATTTTAGTGGCATTTAAGTACCTTCAATTACCGGCGGCGGACTTTTCCAGAAAATTTGCATAACACCTTTCTCTGTCTTAGCTGCTCAAATAATTTTGTATCACCTACAGCAAATATATACATAGGTAACCTGTCATCGTCATCTCTCAAGATAGAGGTGTGAAGACACATGATTTCTTCCCTTTCTCAATGATTGGCCTACCTACTAAGCTGGGATCTAAAGCAAACTAGATGTGCCCTAGAACCATTTTTGTAAGTTATCTTGTAACTAACTACTACTTATTTAACTCTGGTAATGTGCAGTGTGCTAAGATGTAAGTCAATTAAAATACCTTATAATTAATTATGTTGCGCTGCTCTTGAGAGTCTTGAAAGTAAAGATAATTTCAGAGAATATCTGACAGCTAATCCATGTTATGTGAATTGTCAAGCTAATTCTGGAGAATGGCTTCTGCCGGTCGGGTACGTCTAAGAGTATTATGGCCCCAATAGGTAGCTTAATGCAATGACAATAGACAACGTCTCAGCTACTCCTCTATGCAGGCACAGTTGGGTGGATATAGCTTCTTGATGTTTTGTTAGCGTTAATATGTCACTTGTACCTACATTCTATCTACACGCCGAGTGAACTTAGGACATATTAATTAACAGTACACCTAACTACGTCTCTAGGTATTGTTATTAATGGTTACGTTGTATTTTGGTGGTTACGTAATAATGAAAAATCTGCATTAATAGCGAATCACTATAAAAAATGCGCATGTCTAAGTCTAGATGGTATAAGGATCACTGGTTTTCTAGTGTTATAGTTTAAGACAGTTTAGACCTAACAAAAAAAACCTTTTTATAGTTAGATCTATAATGACATGTGGTGGTCTAGTAGGTATGTAAAGCACCAAGTTAATTTCATAATATAATACAAGAAAACCGGTCAATATTTTTGTGAAGGGAATAAAATTAATAACTTTAAATTAGAGAGCTACTCAAAGAGAACAAGTGTTTTATACACCCTCCAACATTCCAACCCCTTGCTTTGAACCTAGCAACGAGATAACTGCCCTTTGTAACTTTAATCTGGTGTATTCCTGTTTGGGCGACGCGACGTTTCCTATTTTAAAACACGAGAAAAAATACAATTAAGAATGCTCTAACGCGGCAAATTAAACTAAACAACGAAATTTTTTTAATGATGAAGTATTTTGTATTACACGCATACCTTTCTTTTATTATGTAAATTACAACATTAAGGTTGTTTTCTACTTTTCGAATCCATTTATTAAGCAATCTGTTTAGTAAATATCACGGGGCTATCCCCGTTTAAACCGAACCTCCGAATATTTACGCGTAGGTACCTACATAAATGTGTCACGACATTCGATCAAAACAAAACACCATACCAAACATTATACAAATCGTTATGTTCTCAAAATAAACATTTAACATCCTTGTGTTACTTTTATACCTAACAATGTACAAGACAATGTATTTTCCAGGGGCGTCATCTAGCACATCGGACTCAGCCAATTTAGAAAAGATCGTTTTCTAAATTGACCCGCCTTATTTCAATTTTGAACTTGTAATAAAAAAAATATTCAATTGAATTTAGGTAAGTGGTAATTTTACACTAACCCGTCTAGGTAGTATTTCACAAAACTAATAAACAAACATGGCGTCTGTTAGTTTATTCACCAGTCCAAAAAAAAAAAGCGTACTTTGTTCTATGAAATATTACTAAGTTGTTAGAAATTGAACACCAAACAGTAATATGAAAAGTTTAGAGCGCAAATAATTCAGCGCTCGCATCGTAACGTTGTTAAACGGACAATAGGTGAACTTAAAAGCCAATGTTAATTGAATCGGCTTCAGATTGCAGGATGCCGGGCCGGTGGCAATTGCGTTAGCAGCAAACATGTCCGAGCTCTCAACTCCTAACAGTGTTCATTCAATGTGACCAGTTTTTTTGCCTACCTAAAGAGCTGCAGCATCCATTTTGAACATTTTTTACACAAAATAGTTTCAACGATCTAGACAGTTTTGTTATTGGGAAAACTAGGACAGCCACTTAGGCAGACTATTTGAATTATTACTCTTCTTCCTAGCGAGCGAGAAAGTGACCAAAGAAACCAATAGTTTTAGAAACAAACGATTTATTTATCTCATGTTCTCATTTTACTCTTTTACATAAGTTTTAACATGGTCAATGGCGAAGCTCCATGTCTTTGGAAGACATGGAGCTTCGCCATTGACGTCTACTAATGAACATAGGGCTCCCCTAATGACTTCCAGATTAGCCAGTTGGAAGTAGCCTGCATCCTGTGGCTTCCTGCAATGTTCGCCAGGTCGTCTGTCCACCTAGTGGGTGAACGTCCTAGTACTTACGCTGCGCTTGCCGGTACGTAGTTTTCATTCTAGACCCTTCTGCCCTATGCAGCCGTCAGTTCTACGTGCTATGTAAGCTACTTTTGTTCGTTTACGGATCTCCTCATTTTTTATTTAATCTCGCAAAGAAACACCGAACATAGCTCTTTCCATAGCAGGCTATGAAACCTTGAGCTTTCTTATGAGGCCCATAGTGTGAGGACACGTTTCTGTTCCATAAGTCATCATAACTTTCGTCTTCAGGCACTAAGGTATTTTGGATGAGATAAATAATTTTAATTATAGGTCATTTATTTTTCTCTTAAAATGGTCATACTTGCAGTTAGTACCTACATACATACTTATAGTTAGTCAGACCTAGATATATTGACGACTAATTTATAAAAGCGATGTCACTAGGTCTAGGTATCTAGATACTTCAAACCTAAAGATAATATTTAAATAGCTCCAAAGATCTTTATTAACTGTCGTGACTTAATTAATTAAAGGAATTCCAAGCTGCACGCTAAATACACCTTGGCTCGGATCGCATTCATCGCAAAAAACGTTTCTCTTATCTGGAGAGGTGCTCGAAAAGACACCGGGGCTTTCTCTTATTCAGTTGAATAGCGAGAACCAATTATAACTTGTAAGTAATCCTCTTACTGAAACTCTGCGAGTCGACGCTGCCCGCCACTCAGAATATAATTCACTTTATCCATATTCAATATCAGATCGTGCGACGGCGAGCAAATAGAGCGATTCAAGTGAGAATTATTATTGGATAAAGCCTGCCTCTTTCTTCCTTGTCTATTTTCAGTGTCCGTCGGAGCGTGATAATTTACGTGTTGTATTCGATATTGCGCTGTGAAAGTGTCTATTGTCTTTTTATTAAGTCAGTCTTCAGTATGCGATGGCGAGCGTCATAGATTTACAATAATTTTAGAGAGAGAGACCAATTTAAATAACAAAGTAGTTTTTCATATAGTCATCAAATATGCATTATGGTAGAATAGTTAGGTACTGTAGCTATTACATATCTTGTGACTTATCTATTTGCAGTCATGGTTATCATGGTTATCGAACAGTTTCTTAAAACAAAACGTTTGTTTTAATCTAATGAGAACAGCGCTATTAATATAAACTACTGTAGATAGCATAATAATAGTTCGAGAAAACAAAGCGATGTGTTAGTGACATAATTCTTGTGTACATTCATCGCCAAATCGCGCCAATAAAACGCTTAAACGCTCTTTATTATTATTTGTCACCTGTTACTCCTCGGCACTCGTATTGGTAGGTACTTATCGCTAAGTGTTATTGACAAAAATGTCTAGAGATTGTAAGTAAGTAATCATTTGGAGTGGAATTCTGATTGATGTGAGTCCCAAATTCCAAAACGTAGGTACTCGACTTCGGTACTACTCGACTGCAGTAAGTAAGGATACTGTGATCAATTCAATAGTTTACTTCTTGTGACGATATCCGACCCATACCAGTGAGGGTACCTCACTCCTTCAAGTCATTTGCTATATAAGTCAAAAATACTTTTAAAAGGAAGTGATGTTTTAAAATAAATAAACAGTCAATAGGGAACTAATAGTAAGAGAAAAGAAGCGACCTGTTTGTGGCGGACCGGGTAACGTACGTGATCAGCATACCCACGCGCTGCAACGGACGC
The DNA here is from genome assembly GCA_963576865.1 of Anania hortulata. Lineage (NCBI taxonomy): Eukaryota > Metazoa > Arthropoda > Insecta > Lepidoptera > Crambidae > Anania > Anania hortulata. The sequence continues at coordinate 11,683,052 of OY756396.1, read as the reverse complement.
CACGCGCCGCCAAATTGCGCCAATAATACGCGCTCAAACGATAGAAGCGTTATTATTTTGTCACCTGTTACTCCTCGGCTCTAACACATTCTTTGATAAAAGTGTTTACTTTTTATTTTTAGTAGGTACTAAGTCTAATTACGAAGGGTACTTGGGAGTAGGTTCTTATTATCATACGAAAGTAATTTGATTTATTCTTGGGATGCATTTTTTTTGTTATAGTGCCGCATTACATATGCTGATATACCGCTAATTTTTTTTTACTAATTAAAAATTCACGATAATGAAAGGGAAATTATAAAGTACCTAGACTAGGTAATATTTAATAGAAGAGAGCTCATGGACTGTATAACCTGTCTAGCTCACACTACTCGATGTCTTGTAACTTTATTTCCTGTACACAATCTGACAAAGGTAGAGAAGAGCTTTAAGCTAAACAAATGAGTAGGTATTATTAAATACTTTAGACGACCTCCGTTGCAAAGAGGCAAGCACGCTGGAATTGGCGTCACCATCACTGAAGTCCTGGGCTCGATTCCCGGTTGGGTCGATGTAAAAAATGATATTTTCTATATTATCTCGGGTCTGTCGTTGTTTCTGATTTCCATAGCAGAAGCGCTTTAAATAAATAAAAAAGATTATTTTGGGTATTTTCCACAGTGCTAATTTATAGGTTTAGTTACTTCCCTTAGGATTAGAGCAAAATGTGAGGTTTTAGAATATTTATTTATTATTTACTTCAACTGACAGTCGTGTTATAGCCATAGTTAAATAAAAAGAATAACTCATTGTAAACTCGTAACAAATAGTGAAATAATAGCTTGTGATAAGCAACGCGACGTGTTTGTGGCGGGCCGGCAGCGTACTACGTGATCCGCAGGCATATCAAGGCGCTGCCAAATCGCGCCAATGAATCGCGCTCAAATGCCCTTTTAACATTTTATCACCAGCTACTCCACGCTTCTGTCACACAACGAAGTGGCTTCAGAAAAAAATATATTGGCCGCCGTTTCGAATTAAGAAAGCTCAACGTAACTCATCAATTATAGCGCGATCAATCGACTTGTTGTTGGCCGTATTCGACTTGCCCGGTTTCGGACAACTACTAGTGTAAAACATTGCACACATTCGAGCACTGACGAGCTGGATGTAAACCCGCTTTTAGGCCTAATCTTTGATGACTTTATCTTTTTACCTTTAAGCAAAGGGGTGGCAGGAAACCAACTCAATTACGTATGTACTGTACTACAGCACTATTTTTCTTGAAATTGCTATTATACCTCTTGGTTTTATTTTTTGGTTTTACATCTGACCTACCTTACACTAGTAAATAAAGTTATTTTCTAAGCGGTCATGCATAAAAGTAACTTTATTGCATAACCTCAAAGCATGTCATCATCATCATCATCATTTCAGCCGTAGGACGGCCACTGATTAACATACTCGTAGGTCTTTCCTAATGACTTCCTTGGCCAGTTGGCAGCGGCCTGCATCCAGCGACTTAGAACCTTTACATTTAATTTGACTTTTTTTTCTTTTTTCTCTTGCAAATATTTTTGTAGAATTAGGTTATAAAAGTTGTTTGGTTTGAAAGAATTGAAAAGTGGTACCTATTCATTACAAATATCTCGGTAACCATTTCCTAATGATGTTGTAGAAAAAACGATCGCAATACCTAATGGGTAGAATATAAGTATGTGGTATTCGGCTTCGTTAAGCCTTTTGATACAAATAAGGCCTACCTAAGCTAAACGACGCTGAATTTCGATAAATATAAGTAAAAAGAATTGAAAACACCTGTCATCTGAAACGTTTATGCCTTTTTCAGAAGTACCGAAAAAACGATATCATTATCTTAATTTTACAAAACCCTTACCAAAAGGCCTTAATTAATCACTCCTACTTATTAAGGTCTCTGACCTTAAAACAAAGAAATCGTATTCAAAATATTGGTTTAACAAGAAAAGACGGTATCAAAAAATAATTTAAATCTCGTAAATTGGTAATACATGATTATTTTACAGAATATTAAAAATAAAAACACTAAAATGGCTAACGAGTCTTAAAACCATACTTTTATGAAAAAATAATTTATTTTAAAAAAATATGCGCCTGAGAGAATCATTCAAGTTAATATTAAATTAATACCTGTAAATATTTTACAGAATGAAAAAATAACAAATAAATATTATGTACTATTTTAGTGATTTTTGTTAGTTAAAAGCCAGCAAGGCCTTATTAAGTTTAGCAGGCCTTATTATATATACTGTTCACGGTTAAAATTTTATAAAATATTATTGTATCAAAAATTATAAAATTAACATACACGAACAATTAAGTAAAAGTCCAAGAGAAATTATGATTATACAACAATGATGATTAATAATAAGTATTAAGACTAATCTTGGACTAAGCTAATCTTACAATTATCTACCTACTAAAATTTTAAGATGAAACCACGAAAACTGGCACTCTCCTCAAGGAACGCCCGTCCGCGAAGGCTACAAAAAGTGGGAGTAGAGGGCTTTTACCCTTTTTACGGAGTCATACGGATGTAGTGTGCGTGTATGTAAAGAATATTAAGTAGATGTTACATGAATTTTAACAGCTTTTTTTCAAGTTAGGCCTAAAGCATAGGCCTTAATTGTATCAAGTACCTTAGGAGTTAAATCATAATTTGTAAAAAAATATGTAAAAATAAAAAGCATAAATACTTTATTAGGTGTAAGTGCTCAAATATTTATGCATTGAAATCCGTGAATATTAACTAAAACAGCTTGCTAATTATAATGTTAAGTACATTTTGATTCAAAAGTCAAGGTCCGCTTGTCGTAACATGTTGAACAATGAGTACGCTGATGTCATTTTCTGAAAAATAGAAATAGGTGGGTAACTGCTATTACTGTAAACTAATTCAATAACAAATTTTAAACAAGCAAAAACTAACTGCAATTGTTTTAGACATTTATTTTTTGTAAAAACAAACACAAAATCGTTATATTTTCATAACGTTAAGCTGTCTGGTGATCCATAGTAATAAAAAATATGATGAGTTAGAGCACAAATTACGGCTGTAACAGCTTACGAGTACATTACATAGGCGTAATATATTTTTTGACTTCTAAAATTTGTTTGTTCAGTTTGTGACTGACAGATGCCAATGGTGGTTCACTGGTTTCGTTTTTTATTTTGTAACACGTGACATTAACGTGTTTGAGGTGAATTTGTGGAAGGTTGTGTCATGGCCTTATTAACACAACCATCTTAAATCGAATCGATCGGCAGGCATCTCAAGGTACATCAGCCACGCGTGGCGTGACCCATACATACTTATAATAGTGTCCCAAAAACAGAGTAAAAGAGAAGTCTTATCTAGAGTCTTATTCTCGAATCACCGCCATGTGAGTTCCGTGACATATATATACGTATATACGTATATATATATTGTCTACGCGCGAGCGCTTCTCCGTATATCTAGTTTTTATATGTATAGATAGGTAGTTCCTAGCAAATTAATATTGTATAGCTTAAGCTTAGTAGTTGTACTTGTATCGAAAAATCACCTCATGCATCATACGATTGTTCTAGCCAACCACAGCTTTCCTTTCACCTTTAACCTTGAAGCCCACAAGTGGGATACTCTGAACTTCGTTTTTGTTTCTTATTCTAATTTATATAGGGTCTAAATTGGTTATTGCCTACAAACAGTAGTTAAGATTGAACTCTCGATGTTACACTTCACATTTAGTCGCTGTCGCCTTAGCACTGTCCCTTGTAAAATTATTATGATATTTAAATACATTAAAAGGAGTATTTTAAAGTTTAAATAAGCTTTTATTCCTCCCTTTGTTCGAGTAGCGAACAAAATTGGCGACCGTGACAGGACAGTGCCTAGTTTTGAAGCGATTTTTGGAGTTTTACAGAACCTTTGCCTCCGGTTGAGGACGGATAGAGGTCATCACCACGTCAATCGCCACATTGAGTATCACCGAGGGTCCTGGAGGGTATCCGGCCTTATCCTGTGCTGTGTGTGCTGACGTGGGGTCCGAATTCTACGTGTTCATCGTGAAAGTCTCCGAAGATATAGAGAAAATGTACCGGCAAATTAAGGTTCACCCTGACGATCGTAGTCTTCAGCTTGTTTTATGGCGCGACAATCAGTCTCAGCCATTACGCACCTTGATGCTTAATACTGTTACGTACGGATTCTCGAGTGCTAGTTTTCTGAGTACACGTTGTCTCTGGCAATTGGGTGAAGAGACTACTGATCCTCTCATAAAGGATATCATTCAAAGAGATTTTTATGTGGACGATCTTTTGACAGGGGCTCAAACAGAAAATGAACTGCGTTATATTCAGCAATCCGTCGCTGAAGCTCTAGCTCAAGGAGGGTTCCATCTCAGAAAATATCGATCAAACTTGCCTTCGGTGCTTGAACATAGTTCCACGGAGTTTTCGAGCGATCTTATGATCAGTAACGCGACAAGCACTCTAGGTATTGGCTGGATGCCTAAATCAGACGAGCTACATTTTCCTATTGAGCTACCCTTGGTCGACGTCGTCACAAAGAGATCGATTTTATCTTCCACCTTTAAGGTTTTTGATCCGCTTGGTCTGCTGTCCGTGTGCACTATACGGCCAAAGATGTTACTCCAAGAGCTTTGGGCTGAGCACAAGCTAGGGTGGGATGATCCTGTGCCAGAAAAAATTAAGTCTTCCTGGCTCACATTTGTTAACGGACTCAATAGTATCGCGGAGCTAAAGTTGCCTAGATATATTTTAATTGATGAGCCGGTGCGTATAGAAATGCATTGTTTTTGTGATGCTTCACAAAGAGCTTATGGAGCATGCATTTATTTAAAATCTGTTAATGAGCGGGGCGAGACTAAGGTAAGCCTGCTTTGTTCTAAATCACGTGTCGCTCCAGTGGCGCCGACTACTATTCCTCGTTTAGAGCTGTGTGCTGCCTTGCTAGGAGCCGAACTTTCTGCAGTGGTAGCGCAAGCATTGCGAGTGAAAATTGAGCGTTGCTTTTATTGGTCCGATTCGAAGGTCGTTTTGAGTTGGTTGCATACAACCAAGGGCATGAAAACCTTTGTTGCTAATAGGGTAGGTACAATAAAAGAACTGATTGATCCGTGCGCCTGGCGCTATATTCCAACCTCTCAAAACCCCGCTGATCTTGTATCGCGTGGTATTGACCCCACAGAAATTAGTAGTTTTGCGATGTGGTGGCAAGGTCCTTCTTACTTGCAGCTCGAAGAGTCTTCCTGGCCGCCCTCGGATTTTGAGGAAAAGCCAGAGTTGCCGGAGATCAAGGTTCTTTCTGTTTTGGTGGGGGATGCTCCTCTCGATCTTTCTAGAATCTCTAGGCTGTCCATTTTACAACGAGCTTACGCACGTATATTGAGGTGGATTCATAACTCAAAACAGATAAATAAAAATAATAAGCTGAGCGGTCCATTGCAAGCATCAGAAATTGATAGCGCTACAAAGGCGTTAATCAGGATTTCTCAAAGGGGTTCATTTAACAACGAGATTGGATTGCTTTCACTAAATAAGGGTTTGAAGGGTAAATCCAATATCGCTTCATTAAATCCTTTTCTAGACTCCGATGGAATTGTTCGTGTTGGTGGACGTATTGCTGCTTCGTCATATGAGTTTGACAAAAAACACCCCATTTTGTTGCATGCCCGTTGTCATTTTGCTAAGCTTCTCTTTCGACAAGAGCACACACGGCTCTTACATGCCGGTCCTCAGCTTCTTCTCGCGTCCATTAGAGATCGATATTGGCCGTTAGGTGGACGAAATCTAGCTCGCAGCGTTGCTAAGAATTGTGTCGTGTGTCATCGTTTTAAAGGACAGCACATGACTAACATAATGGGCAATTTGCCGTCCGAGAGAATTAACCCCGACATCCCATTTTCCAATGTAGGGACCGATTTTGCTGGCCCATTTTTAATTACTGATCGTAAGGGTAGGGGATGCAAAATTACCAAGTGCTATTTGTGCATTTTTGTATGTTTGAACTATAAATGCATTCACTTAAAAGCTGTCAGTGAGCTTTCCAAGGATGCTTTCATGTTGTCGCTTAAACGTTTTATTGGCCGTAGGGGATTGCCAAAAAAGATATTTTGCGACAACGGTACAAATTTCGTTGCCGCTGCACGCGAGATTAATGATTTTTTAAAGTCAGAGGAAAATATATATTTTATTTTAGACTTTGCAGCTCAGCATGGCATTGAATTCAAGTTTTCGCCTGCGTACGCTCCTCATTTTGGAGGTTACTTCGAAGCTGGGGTTAAATCAGCCAAACATCATTTGCGTAGGGTAATGGGGGAAGCACACTTAACCTTTGAAGAGCTGTGTTCCTTGTTTACACAAATTGAGGCCATCCTTAATAGCCGACCTCTTTGTCCTCTCAGCCCTTCACCCACAGACCTACAACCTCTTACCCCGGGTCACTTTTTAATTGGCAGGCCAATGACAGCGCTGCCAGCTCCTGCCCTGATGGAGTGCAACGCTCACCGCTTGGACCGCTACCAACGCTTGGAGCAGATGCGCCAGCATTTTTGGAGACGCTGGTCTAGCGAGTACGTCTCCGAACTACAGCAGCGTACAAAATGGAAAACCCGTTGCAGGGATCTGCAAGTGGACGACCTCGTATTGCTGAAGGATGACGCCGCTCCGCCTCTCTGTTGGCGCCTCGGCCGCGTCGATAAGATTTTTCCCGGTTCAGACGGTGTGCCCCGCGTTGCAGACGTAACCACATCCCGTGGCATTGTGCGCCGCGCTCTTAACCGACTCTGCCTCTTGCCGACCGCGGACGAAAGGAAGACTTGAAGGCCATGCTATGCCTTCAACGCCCCGGAGGATGTCTACGCGCGAGCGCTTCTCCGTATATCTAGTTTTTATATGTATAGATAGGTAGTTCCTAGCAAATTAATATTGTATAGCTTAAGCTTAGTAGTTGTACTTGTATCGAAAAATCACCTCATGCATCATACGATTGTTCTAGCCAACCACAGCTTTCCTTTCACCTTTAACCTTGAAGCCCACAAGTGGGATACTCTGAACTTCGTTTTTGTTTCTTATTCTAATTTATATAGGGTCTAAATTGGTTATTGCCTACAAACAGTAGTTAAGATTGAACTCTCGATGTTACACTTCACATTTAGTCGCTGTCGCCTTAGCACTGTCCCTTGTAAAATTATTATGATATTTAAATACATTAAAAGGAGTATTTTAAAGTTTAAATAAGCTTTTATTCCTCCCTTTGTTCGAGTAGCGAACAATATATATATATATATATATATATAAATATATACATATTTGCATCGGATTAGGGTCGTTACTTCTTTAAACACCCTGTATTTATCATCATAAATGTGCCTAATTGATTTAAACTTTATTGATCAAACAAAACATTACAAATAGCGGAGTACATAGTAATATTATCTATGCAATCCAAGCAGCAAAACGTACTCAAATCGATATTATTTACAGAATGCATATGAACATTTGTAAACATTTTCGTTCCGTTTTTGTCGGACTAAAATCCTTTTTCCATTAAAACCGACACAGACCGGTGGACACTATTTAATATAAGTAAATATAATTTGAAAGCTTTATTGAATTATTCAATCTGTTTTGCGAATGTTATTTTGTGTAATATCAATTTCATTAGCATTCATCCTGATCATTAAAATTATTAAGCTGAAGGTATAATAAAGTACGCAGGTATACTAATACAATATCGACTCAGTGAACCGCCTTAGAGAGCTAAGTAGATACATAGCAGGTAACATAATATAAGGTCTAACCAATATAGTGCATAAACCAAAGTATTTTTTATTAGTTTCATTACTTATGTTATATTGTAATTGTTTTTTTTACGCATAACGCCATCCCTAAATTCTGTTATTACAAGATAACATTCACACCGTTCTGTTCTCCCAACACGCGTCGCATATCAGAGCATCTGTCTGTTTTACTACGATTTTTATTTATAGATGAATGGCGTTATAAGCAAAAAACATTAAAACAATGAATAAGTACCTGTTACATCACAAAAAATATGTTTTTAGGTTATTTATGTTTTTTTTTTCATAACGAAGATCCTTATCATGTACTCTTTGACCTCCACTTTAAATATTGAGCACTATTTCGGTAAGACTTTATAAAATTTATCTTTATGTTACCGGCAATCTGTATAATTCAGGTATTCTATACAATACCTACGGCGTCTACCAGGTAATGTGTGAAATATTGCGAATATTATTTTTCCTTATAAACTTTACCAAGGAAATGTATACAATTTCTAGGTATTATATAGAGTATCTGCTGGTCCACCGGCAATGTGTAAAATAACTATATTTGGGCCTGCATTTATCAATGCTATGTAAGTAAGTAGGTGAGTATAAAATGACAGACAAAAAAAAACACTTACTATCAACTTTATAAATTTTATAAAAAAATAAACCGACTTCAAAAAACTGTAAGCTACTTTTGGAGTCGGTGCCAACTGATGAGAGTTTGAATGTTTTCGTTTGCACCGACTCCAAAAGAAACTGAATAGGTACTTATGTGTTAATATTATTTTTAACTTTTTGAAGTCGGTTTATTTTTTTAATAAAATTTACTTATTTCATCTATTTTTAACCGACCTTAAAAAAGGAGGAGGTTCTCAATTCGTCAGTATCTTTGTTTTTTAGTAATAAAACCTCAACAAAACGAATCCTATGAGTACAAGCAAAAGTTGACTGCTGAACACCGATTGCATCCCATATTTTTACGACCTTAAACGTATTTTTTTTTCTGAAAATTATAAGTATACTATATTTATTGTATAAGCTATTTAATAAAGAAAGAATCATTAAAATCGGTTCACATTTAACAAAGATATTTGGTAACATCGATACAAAAATCAGTTGGCGCGATATGGAGTTCATGCAAAGTTTGATGATTTTCTTATAGATCCCAACATTAGAACTTGACAAAATTTATATGGGACTATTCCGAAAGTATTCCCTTTCGAATAAAAAAGAATTATCGAAATCGGTTACTGTTGTAACGAATGATCGCTGAACATACATAAAATAAAAGATCCCTAAGAATTGAAAACCTCCTCCTTTTTTGAAGTCGATTAAAAATTAACAATTAGTAGTTAGTACTCATTAAAACAATCTTAATTCAAAAGTAGGTATTTACTGTAAAATCACAATAAAATTACTCTGAACTTAAATTTCTTCCGGGTTTAACTAAAATAATCTAATTTACTCATAAGTAATCAATTAAAAATCTTAGGCAACAAAACAATTCTGTAAAAATAGGAAGTAGATCTAAAATAATTAATTAAATTCTTCTCTGAAAAATAATTAATTAAAAAAATAATTATTTATTCTTACATGAAGAACTATTTTAACACTTTGAAATGCATAAAATCTTACTTTTAAGACATGAATGATGAACTTTTTTTAGTATATCGCCCGTACGTCTCCCCCTTCCCTGCTATCGTCTTTTACACACATTGCCAGCAGCGAATTAGGTATTGTATAAAATGCCTAGGCAAAATAGGTATAAAATAAAAAATACTTCATACATTACCTTAACGTTTTAGGTATTATACATTGCCTAGGTATTGTATAGAATACCGTATTATACAGATTGCTGGTAACAATCGGTACATTCTTCTTAGTCGTCATCCATGATGCTGAGAATCTTAGTCATTTTGTGAAATGAAATACACACAGATAATTATTTCCGTTGCTCTCTGTACGTCACACTATAAATAACAACTAACCAATAGATGTTTAAATATCCTTCGTGGTGGCGTTATTATTAAAACCTTTGACATACGTTTTGTACAAACTCAGTTGTACAACTAAGAACTGAACGCACGACCTCACAACAAAAAAAGTACTAGTTTATTTTTTTGAGTTTTGTTGAAATCGATTTACGTCTTAAAATCGAAACTCATCGCCACAATAAAATTATAACTATCTCAGGTGTATATAGGTAGTCCCATAAATTACCTTGTAACCACATACTGTATATAATATCACGGTGAACAACTTTTGTTTTATAAATTTTGCTAAATTTGCATTAAAGTTAGGTATATTAAAGTTTGCATTAAATTCAGTATCGACTCCTATATAAAATTACCAAACAGCCGATTGAATTTCTATAGAAAGTAAAAAAAAATATGTCCATATTTTTTTAAATCCATGAACAAAAGTTTTTTATTATGGTACATAGAATATGTGGTTACAAGGTTAGCCTTGACTTAGAGACGTACTGTAGGTACATAAAGTTAGTTACATAAACAAAAATATATTTCTAAAAGTATTTCAAAATCTACTAATTGTAAATAAAACGTAATAATCTTATATATATATCAATAATAATATATATCAATTATAAAAAGAAAGTCGGGTTACACCATTTATAAGTCGAGAACGGCAGGACCGATTTTTATGATCTTTGCTTTGTTGAATTCGTCTCCGCTCCGAATAGCAGAATAACTATAAAACAAGGTAAAAAAACACGAAAAAAAAATGTATGAAGGGGCGGTACGAAGTTCACCGGGACAGCTAGTAAATAATAAGTCGACAAATAGGTACTCTCCTATAACTTGTAAAGGTATTTTGCTACAAAACCAAGATAATATAAATATTAAATTGTTCCCACAATCACACTAATTAGCTAACCCCAAAATAAGCAAACTAACCCCAAAAAAAGCGACTAGATAACGGATAAACATACTTAAATACATTTATAAACATCCATGACTTAAGTACAAATGCTCGTGCTGATCACACAAACATTTGCTCCTTGCAGGATTCGAACAAACTAAGGACTGAGATATCATAACTTTGATTTTTTTTTTAAATTACTGATTTCACAAAGCCCTATTAAAGGATGGAATTATTACTTACATTTGAAAATGTTTTAATGGACACCTCTTGAAACCCGGGCGCCTGGAGTGGCAAGGGTCGCAGACATCTTTGCATGATCAGTATCAAGTATGGACGTATGTTGGGTCCGGCGTCCCAAAACCTAATCTCCCAACACGCGTCGCATATCAGAGTAACCTTGAAAGACGTAACAATATTATAATGGTATAGTAAAGCGGCCAGCCGTCCCGCATTCTGCAGGGCCCGTCCCGTAATGCCAGGTGTAATCCCGCTTTGCATTGAAATACGCGTCCCGCATCCTATTTTTCAAGTCATAATCAACATGTGATTTTAGCCAAGACCAAATTTTAACGTGCCTTCTGAAGCACGGAGATGCTTGTGATAAATGTCATATATTATAGTTAAAAGTATATAATGAAGTTAAGATAAATGTCATATAATATAGCTAGAGTGGTCACCCATCCAATTACAACCGTGCGTAGGTGGCTTAACTTTGGTAATCATTGCTAAAGCGCTGCCGCCACTGAGCTACAAGCACATCTAGTCGTGAAGCCTAGTCGGAGGCCTTAAGGTACATTGATTACATCTGATAGAAACCTTACTATCAGATGTAATAAGTCACTGGACTTAGGACCCCCCTCTACCAATCCGCACTAGGACTGGGAGGTGGGATACCTACAGCCCAAACCACCTCATAGTTGAGGTGAGACCTGTGCCCTGCAGTGGGACGTTCATAGGCATACTATACTTTACCTTTTTTACATCAACATGGACAGGACACACAGCGCAGCACCCGCGCATCATATACTTACGCGTTGTGCGCATATGTGATTTGCGTTATCACACACGCGTTTGCGTTGTTTCATTTCAAGTGTAAGAAATTACACTTTAATAATACCTAACACAAAAAAAACTCGACCGCCTCATGTGGGAGTCGAACCCACGAATCGCAATCCAGGCAACTGCTCTTCTACTTACTGCTTATTATACTCCAAATAAATTAGAACTAGTTTTTTTTTTCATTCAATCCTTGGGGGTCAGGGAACTAGGCTGGAACCTATCCAATAAATGTCCTACATTAAATTTTCCAAAAGTTGGTCACCTTTTAGGTAACTAGAAACCCTTGCGAGGATCTATACAATTCTAATCGAATTAAATTTCTAAAGGGACTGCTGTAACCATGATGTGGCTTGGCTTTAAACATATTGATTTGCCAATTTCGTCTCGATAAAAAAATACTGTTGTCAATTACAGTACCTACGAGAATATTAATATTAGGTCCTTACACATGAAATTGCCGTTCAGTATCAAAAAAGTGAATCAACTTTTTTTAATGAAATTATTATTTAATCATTCGAAGTATGCGCCGGTGTTATCGATACACTTCCGCCATTTTATAGACAGATCATTGATCCTTTTGGAAAAAAAATCCTGGAACCTAAAGTAGAGCTGAATTTTTTTCCTTGTAAAAAGTTATCTATATTTTGAAAAAAGTGGTAATCGGTTGGGGCAAGATCTGGAGAGTATGGTGTGTGACGCAAAGGTTCTAGTCGCAGCTCCACTAACTTGGTGACCGTTTGATGTGCAGTGTGTGGTCTAGCGTTATCCTGAAGGAGCAGTGGGCTAGAGCAATTCTCCAGTCTCGGTTGTTTAATGGCGAGCTTTTTCATCATTGTTTGCAATTGTTGGCAGTACAAGTCTGCAGTAATCGTCTGACCTGATCTCAAGAAGCTGTAGTGGATAACACCAGCACTGATCCACCAAACACTAACCAGAATCTTCTTTTTGGTCAGTTTTCGCTTAGGGCAAGCAAGGTTTTGTCGGTTCTTCAGGGTTAAGCCATTGTGATGATCGCTTCCGATTGTCGTACAGGATCATTTTCTCATCACAAGTCACGATACGGTTAAAAATCACCTCATTATTGTGACGATTGAGCAAAGAAACGCAGCAAGCGACGCGTGTTTGTTGGTTTGCTTCAGTCAATTCATGCGGTACCCACTTTTCGAGTTTTTTTACTTTTCCGATTTGGGGAATATGGATAAATTTCGTTTTGTCACTTACGCTGAAGGCTGCTGTTAATTTAGGAGTGGTTTGAAATGGATCCGCTTCCACTATCGCCTTCAATTATTCGTTATTCACTTGAGTATCAGGCTCATTGTGTAAATCGAAATTTCCAGAACGGAAACTTTAAAACCAAAAGCGCACCGTTCGTTCGTTAGCGGTGCTTGGTCCGTACACGTCGTTAATTCTTTGAGTCGTTTCTGCAGCACTGGTGCCACGGTGGAACTCTTATTCGTAAATACCGCGAATTTTCAATTTGTCCATAGTTGTTGCTATAGCAATGTTGAAGCTCAAACAAATGATTTGAAAACAAATAAAATACGCATTTTAAAACAATATTTTTCTGGCTTTATTTCGAATCAAATTTGGATTTGAAATTCCTGATCAAATGCAAGATATTTGATGTTAAAGTTACCAGTATTGAGTATCGGCAATTTCATATGTAAGGACCTAATAATTTGCTTGTGGCTAAATCTAATGGACTCGTGTAACTCTCGATAAGTTGTTGTAATTATATGAACAATTTAATACTAACGTGGTAGCAAGGAGTGCCCTATTATTTTGTACACCTTATGTACTATGTACTAATTTCATAAAATGAGATTTACCTTAGTTCTGAGATAAGTGCATAGGTAACACGGAAGAAATAGAATTAATATAGCGCCCACACAAAGCAGGATCATGACGACATGAATTTCTCCGGCATCAATTTTCTGTAAAAAGATAATTTATTTTATTTGTTTTACCCGTAATTTACAGACTATAAAATCATATCAATTAGTTATGTCTGTGCACAACCTTGTCAAATTAAAATTTCAAGAAAATTATAAATAACGTTCATGCCACATGAATAATAATACAACCGTTTATAATTAAATAGGCAAATAAGGTCAATAGGGAATATGCATGAAAAACATACATTGTTGTTACTGTATTTATAAGAAAATATATAAAAATATAGAGCTAATAGTGAAAACAAAATTTATTTTAGGTAAAAAATAACCGTAATATAGTAATTATAAATTAAGGTATACCTATCTCTTTCTAAAACAACTTTTACCATTACTATAAAAAATATATGGCGGACGTGTAATGTGACGTCACGGTAGGTACATATCGGACCTCCTTGTCAAACACGCGACTTTGATGGGCTGTAAGACAGGTATTTATCAATATTTTTCGAAAATTCTTAAAGTTTTTTAAATTATAATTAGGTAGGTAAGTACCATTTATTTTAGGACCAAATAAAAAACATGCATATTCCCCAATAACTTATACGGTTTTCTAGTGATTTATATTTCATCATCATCATCATTTCAGCCATAGGACGTCCACTGCTAAACATAGGCCTCCCCCATAGACTTCCAGATTGGCCGGTTGGAAGCGGCAAGGAGCAAGCTGAAGTGGCAGTGAGCGGGGCACATAGCACGTAGAACTGACGGCCGATGGAGCAGAAAGGTTCTAGAATGGAGGTCGCGTACCAGCAAGCGCAGCGTAGGACGTCCACTCACAAGGTGGTCAGACGACCTAGTAAGGGTCGCAGGAAGATTTATATTTATTCAAATGAAATTAAATACATAAAAACGAAGCTTTTAAAATGTGCAAGAAGATTCCTGTATCAATATAACTACGAGGATACCATAAAAACCAATTATTTGCAGTAGGCTAATAAAATTTACCGAAGGATAAAGTGATCTGACGTATTTGCATGTGATAAAATTCTCCATGCATAACGTATACAGAAATAATAAATAGAATATTTCGCGCAAAAAATATTCAGTTAGTTAGACAAAATGTAGGTATATTCGGCCTACAGAGACTTATCTTATACAAGAATGATCATATTCGAAAGAACTCATATTCGCCGCATCACTGATCGCTGTAGATTATCATTTATAAAATTCTGGGTTTGATCTAGTGTGCTACTTTTAACAAACAAAAAAAATCACCTCCGCAGAACAGAATGCCAGCATACAGATAACGGGACTTGATACTAACTGTTCAAACATCAAACACTTCCTATAAACGGCAGCATAACTATCCAATAATCTGTAAAAATAACTCACACATACTCTTACATATAGGTTGGCCTAATTATTATTAATACTTGTCGCGTTTTTTAGAAGCTACAACAGTTCTAAAAGCCTAATATTAGGTTGAGGAAAAAGTTTCTTCGCATTTTATATGAAAATAAAGTTTTTTTTTTTTAGTTTATTTACATTCAATCAGTAATATATGCCATTATATTCGATGACTTTTTGCTATCTTTTAGGCACTGACATAATTCCGCTGCTTGCTGTTGAAATTCCGGAACTTCTGATCAAAAAAACGCGACAAGTTGTTTTGGCAGTCCTTTCTTGGTGTTAACTTGACACTGTCTAAAGAATTCTGAAGAGACCAAAACAGGTGGAAATCTAAAGTCGTGAGGTCAGGGCTATTGTTTATCGAATGCATTAACACCTCCCTGCCAAACACTCTTTGAATATTTTTGAGTGGTTAGAGATGTGTGTGGTCTAGCGTTATTGTGATGAAAGACCTTTTCTATTTATTAATTCCGGCTGCTTTCTCTCAACTTCTTGCTTTGATCTCATCGGCAGTAGAGATCTGAATTTTCCCCGGCAGTAAAAGCTCATAATTAACATTGCCTTTCCACTCTTACTATATAGACAGCATCACCTTATAACCCACCCAGGTTAACCCAGGTTTTGCCAAAGTCTGTGAAGCCTGACCGACTTTTGATTGACGACGACCTTTTTCGGACGCTCTTGTCGCACGTGATCCATTTTTCATCAGCAGATTCAGTCTCTTCAAAAACGGTTCGGTTTCATTACGACTTAATAAAGAATCGCAATTGAGTACACAATTCACTAAGTTTCTTTCAGTGAGCTAGTATGTCACCAAAATATCGAACTTTTTTGAGTAAGTACCCAGCTGTTTTTCAAATGGGTCAAAATTGTTTTATGGTCAATTTCCAGCTCTTCAGCTTTGTCGTTCCTAACTACTAAAATGCCGATCTTGCTCCATTTTTTTAAAAATGGCGTCCATTATGGCGGGCGACTAGAGCAAGGCACATCTTTGACATCAAAATTTCCGGGTTGTAAACGCTTACTCAACTTTGTGCTCTTACTGACACTGCATTAGGTCCATACGTAACAACTTTGTTACAAAATTATTAAATGTATCGAATTTTTTTATCCCTTCCGGCGCCGCATCGTGCTACCCCCTCCCTTGCTTGGGCCAATCCCGTGCCACTGCATATGTCATACACCGAAAGTGCGCACTTCCGGTTTTTCTAGTTATTCTTTTTTAATTTTTTCTATAGTGGCACTTATAACACCATATATTTTTAGGTTCGTCAAGATTTCTTCTATTTTATGGCCAATTTAAAAAAACTGATTTATTCATTTAAAAAATACAGCCTCACCTCATAATGTTTATAAATTCAGTAAGAACAAACATATCCATTGTTTGATAGCAAAATCTAAACAATCATCCACTTATATCACAAACACAACGGTCTCAAAGACGGCAGACTGATGAGTCATCGCAGCGCTTTTGTTCACAAATGCTCGTAACCTGATGCCTGACGCGTTCTTTGTTCAAATTTTAGTGTGGTAAGTCTGTCTCAATCTTCCTTCTAACTAATTTAACGCAGCAAACAAAGATAGGTATATAAACGGGCTGGTGCAACCTCATTGAAATAACACTTAAGTGCATTTTAAGTGCATGCGTAGCCATAGCGGGTACGTGGCGCTTATATGTTTGTAAATATACCCGCAGCGGGTGTGTCGGCCCGGGAAGGGAATTCACTCATTTTGACAGAAATAAAAACAAATGAAAAATTACTGGAAACAACATTTTACTAATTTGATTATTTTTATGAAGTGACACCTTTTTAATGTCATCAAAACCAGCCAATAAATATTACAGCCAAATAGATTTTATTACAAGTGTTAACATATTATGCGAAAAGACTTCCCCGACCGAATTATGTTGAAAACAAGAAGATATAGCTGAATATACACTGACTGGTTTGTTTATTTAACTTGTTTACTTATTTCATTTAATGCTGTTTTTACTTTATACAAAACACTGCAATCGTTACCTGTACATCTTTTGGTTTTGAGAAATAATCTCTCTCATTCGAAAATTTATCAAACTAGCGTAGTGCCTTTTTTCTTCTTCATTATTGGCTGGTTGGATATCTTCTAAAAGGTCTTTGATACACATTTGAATCATTTCGGCCTTTGATGCGATTTGTCGGACCCATACTATATTTGTTTGAAGTACAACTGAAACGAGAGGATGATTTTGGAGAATTTGGCATTCGGTTTGTCAGCGGTTTTTGGGTTTAAGGAACCCTGAAAATAGTGACGCATGCTGAAAAACAATAAGTTCTTTTGATGTAGGTAGAAGCGGAAGTAAGTAAGTCAATACTTATTTATTATATTAATAATGTCACATTCAAATAAATAATTCAAATGGATGTGACATCAATTGTATCAATCAATCTACCATCTATCATCAATATCTACAAGATTACTTGTAGATATTAAAGTATAGGTATACCTATAACGTGTAAAAAAAAGTTATATAAATCTCAAGGGGCAGATTCTGGCGTTCAAATACAAGAGCTTTTATTGGAACAAATGACACAATAACTAAAAATGAAATAAAACAATATCAAAATAAAAATAAAGTGTTAAAAAAATATCTTCTTTCATATTTTATATCAAGCCCGTAGGTAAAAAAAGATGTTGTATTTGAACAGCGGAACCAGTCTCTTATTTATTTTTCACACATTGTTTATAAGGCTACTTCTCCGTGTTTTCCAATATAAATTGTATTCGCATATTACTTGATGGATTGCAATCCAGGCCTTGTGTCCCATCCTGAGATGTTTAAAAAAGCGGTCAAGTGCGAGTCGGACTCACCCCTAAAGGGTTCCGTAGTAGCAAGTAACATAATATAAAAGTTTTAAAGAGCTAATAAAGCTATTTTTTAATTTGAGTTGATTGAATGAAAGGAAAATTGCGGTTTACGATTTATGACGTTATTAAAAAAAAAATCCTTACTAGATCTCGTTCAAACCAATTTTTGGTGGAAGTTTGTATGGTAATATATATCATATATTTTTTTAGTTTTATCATTCTCATAATTTAGAAGTTACACATATTTTACCACTTTGGGAGTATCTCCCGCGCAAACTATTCAGTTTAGAAAAAAATTATATTAGAAACATTAATATCATTTTTGAACCTAGAAAAATTTGAGTTTCAGTTGTAAGTATGGGGAACCCCCATAATTTATTGTTGTTTTTTATTATTCTTGTGTGAAAATCATAATACGGTTCACAGAATACATCTACTTACCAAGTTTCAACATTATAGTTCTTATAGTTTCGAAAAAAAGTGGCTGTGACATACGAGCGGATAGACAGACAAACATGAAGAATCCATAAGGGTTCCGTTTTTTACCATTTGGCTACGGAACCCTAAAAACGTAAGGTGTATAACAGTGTGAGATACCTACTAATCCTAATTTAATTTAAAGATGACTTACAATTGTAGTTATATGTACAAGCCATGACTCCGATGTTGGCAAAATTGAATGCCATGTCGTATGCGGGTGACGAGGTGTAGTCGATTCCTGGGGCCCAAAACGGGAAAACCAAAGGCCTATTGGTCCGTTCACCGGGTTCATGGGTAGCTAAGTAAAAAAACAGGGACCCAATTGCGAATAAAACTAGACTAGTCGCCAGACAGAACATAAAGAGGCAAACTTTACAGCAAAACTTCCAAGTAGCCATGTGGGTTTCAAAAAACGCTTTCCTGTAAATAAACAGGCAAAAATGTAATATTGTCTACCTAAATGTCTATGTATTTTCCTTTTTAAATCCAAATTATTATTAAATGCAATCCTGGACCTAAGTAATAGCTTGAGAACGCCGTCCGCCTTTAAATCCAAAATCAAAGTCTCTAAAGCCGAATCGTACTCTACAAAAAAGTAGATAACAGGTAGTTTTTTATCGATTAGTTTCATCATCATCATCATTATTTTAAGCCATAGGACGTCCACTGCTGAACATAGGCCTCCCCCAATGACTTTTATTGGGGGGGGATTGCCAATACTCGCCACGCTTGGCAGGCAGGTTGGCACGCGCAGTTTTTTATAACATTTCACACACAGACGCTGCTGCCTGTTTCGAGCTACAGGAGTTAGTCGCCTTTTACGACACGTCTCCTGTTGGCGGTGGGAAAGTGTATTCTTTACGGCCGTCCCCACACGTCATCGATTAGTTTATTTATTTTCTATTTTAAACACTTATAAATGCTTAGTATACTGGTCCCAAGTTCTTGAATGAATTATTCATAAAAACGAAGCTTGGAAGGAGTGTGCGATTGCAAACTAAAGGCTTATCTAAAGCTATTTCAAAAAAGAAAAGGGCTTCTAAATTAGTTATTTTACATTAAAAAAATATTATTTTGAAGCATTATTTACCGTTAACTAATTTACTTAACTTATAATTTTGACGTCTGGCTTAAGTATTAACCTCGTAACAGAAAAGTAGCAAAAATAAAATTTAGGAATTTATTATTTAGTAAGATACAGTTTTTGGACAAAATCAAGCGGTCATATTGCTAAGAGCGATCTTTAGGCCAAATAGCCTTTTGGTACAGAAAATTAAGTTTTAGTGGAGTTTTAGTTCGTTATTAATTTATGTTGTAAGAGTTCAAATAAGCAGATAGTTTTGTTATTTACTTGTATTTTTCGTTCTTGGTGCAAATGTAAGCGAAGTCATCCCTCATACACTCCAATAGGTGTATGTAACTTGGCAAATTAATTTTGGTAATTATCAGCACCATCATTTTGTATAGCAACATTAGAACATACGTCCCGGCCTCGGTTATTAGGCCCATGTCGAAAATGTCTATCGCGTGGTAAAAGGAGAAGCAGGCGTCCGTCAAAACACCGAGCCCGCATAACGCAGTAAATGTTTTTGCGAAGTATCTGAAAGTAAAAAATGGTTGAATTTTTTTTGTAATCCTAGTGCTGGGAAAAAGTCTTGATACCTCTACGCGTTCCTGAGATAAAGGGTGTTGTCATATACGGACAGACAGACAGACAGACAGCAAAGCGATCCTATAGGGGTTTTGAGGTACGGAACTCTAAAAAGTATGGTGTAAACGTGTTAGTTGATAGATATGAACACATATTTTATTTTCCTTAAAAATGAATAAAAACTCAATTAACGTATCTACTTATATAAAAGGCAAACAAAATTTTAAAATCTTTACTATTGTTTAATTAGGGGCATTATTTTATTCACCATTTGATACCCTGTTGCAATATTTCCAGATTTTACTTACGTCCAAGGTTTGAATGGCTCATCTATCACCTGGTAAGCTCGTTGAACAAAAAAAAATGTTAGGTGGAATTGACTGGGGTCCACATATCCGGTGGAATAATCAAAACCCTCTTTATTATAAATCGCCTTCAACTTTTTCAACAACATAATGCCAATCAGTTGGTGGCACAAGTTAAAATGATTGAATGACTGTTAAGTAGCAATCTTTATTTGTGACCTATTCCGTGTTCTAGACGGTTTATTGCCTACAAATATCCATTGGAAACTATTCAACCAGTTGCTATTATATATTGAAGAGAATATTATTCAGACTTTTTTCCTACAATTCAATTATCAAATTATCATCAGCCATAGAACATCTACAGCTGAACATAGGCCTCTCCCGTTGACAAATTTTAAATATCTAATAAATTATGAAATTTAAGGTCATAAATGTAAATTATATTTTTTCTTCTTCGCTGGATTTGAGTTTTCTATTTCCTAAGGCTATTATTAAAACCAGTACTTAGACCTTGATGTACAATTAAACTAACGAATTAATAATACCTTCTTATGTATTTTGAGAATTTTATCCATGACCTATCATGAGTGTGATATTTGGACAAACTATTTAGCACCTGCTAGGCAAATATTTGTGTCACGTCGATCAAACTGCATTTTTGAGCTGTGATGTTTGCATTTTATTCCGTTACATAGTAATAAATTTAAATAATCTGTACTCTTTTTTGCACACAACCCAAAATAAATAACGAACTTATTGCTAGAAGCGATCCCTTCCAAACAACCTCGAGGTAAATGACAACTCTCATTTAACTGAATAGGCCTCTTAAGGGAAAAGGCAAAAAAAAGAAACATGCGTTTTTTAAATTTATACTTTCTACAAAGTTCGAAGTATCTTAGGCATAAAAACTGCTTTAATTTAGTATCAAAGCAAACGTAATAAGTATTTTAAATGCAGGTGTAGAATTAGTTTAAATCTTTTCTCTTTTATTACTGGAGCCTGACATTTTCTTGGTCATAATTTCGAGGTCTAACTAACATGGCATTAATTTTCTGCATAGCCCCAAGCAGTATTGTATCCGTAATGAAAGTATATACGGTAGGCTTACTGGACATACGGAGCGAGATACATTATAATGTTATAAGTTAGAGTAGGTACATGGCAGACATGTATAATTATTTTAGACCTAAACAGATAATTTCAAATTTAAAAGATACAAGCATATACGACAGTAAATAAAAAAAAACTTTTTACGTATTAGTAGAGATTAAATTTTTAAAAAAAGCTACTTTTTATTTAAGACTATCTGTCCCGGTGAGCATCGTACCGCCTCTTATTTTTTTTTATTTTCCCATGTTTTTATAGTTATTCTGCTATTAGGAACTTATACGAATATAAAAAATCATAGATCATAAAAATCGCTCCCGCCGTTCTTGATATTTAAATGGTGTAATTAACCCGACTTTGTTTTATATAATAATGAAAGTCGGCATGTCGACGAGACCGGTGATTTCAAACAGATTCAGAAGAAATATTTTTTTGAAAAAAACAATTGGTCAGCAAGACTGTTTTGTAATATTATTTTGACTAGGTTGTAGTAGCATTAACTACCATAAATGGCAAAGTGATCAGTGTGACGTCATTGGCATGCAAAAATATTGTGTTTGCAGGATTTCGGCAAACCCGATGCGTGCTATGCTGTAAGTGCGTCGCAGCGTGATTTTATTAAAATGAACTTACTCAGTTTTACCTTAACTGTGTCTTATAAAATGGTTGCGAAAGAGCAACCTTGACTGTAAATTATTATCGCAGTCTTATAATTTGGCGTGAACATTTTTCTATGCAGGATAATTGAAACCCGTGTTATGAAGGAATCCCATTTTATCTGGATTAAAGGCTTGCGGAAATGTTTGTGCTGTTGTTCTTTGCTACTGCTTTGAAAATTTATTTTATTTCACTCGCAGTTTGCCATTTTCAAATGATTTGCTACGTAATTGGGAACGCAAGAAAAACTATTTATTTTATGTACATTCCATTTTTAATATCAACGTACAGGGATACATTTCAAGGTCGTACCAAATTTAAAAAATAAGGTCTATCGAACAATATACAAATACTGATTTATTGTAATTAATTTTAGTCGTCGTATTTCTGGAGTAAAATATACTTAAAAATTTCTGAAAAAATGAAAACACGAGATACGCCGTCATTCATCAGCGTTCACAAGCGTACGCCGACGCTGCTCCAACAACAACCTTATGCAGTGAACATACGGTGCAATTTAATCGAGTAATTGTAAATTTTCTACGTATTCTATTTTTCAAATGCAGAAAGGAAGAATTAAAATAGAAAAAAAAAGGTTTTTAAGTAGATCGATTTAGTTACTGATTCTGGGTGGTCCCTGAAAAATTGTCACTACCGTGAACCCTGTATTTATTACTTAAATACACCAGTTACAGTGTACTTGTTGGGTTTTAAAGATTTGTATGTTGTTGTATTTTTGTCACAGTCATGGAACATTTTTTGTTACAGTCATGGAACAGAAGTATTGCGGTGCTCGTTTTAAAGAAAGGGGATAGCGTCCTACTGAAGAATTACAAACCTCTGAGCCATGTCTACAAGTCGTCGAGAGTCATCACGAATCGTCTCGCGCGAAGGTTCGATATCTTCCAGCCTCGCAAAAAAGCCGGCTTCCGAAAAGGCTTTAGTACCAAAGACCACATCTATACGCTGCGGCAAGTTATACAGAAGACCGACGAGTATAACTTGCCACTATGCTTAGCGTTCGTGGATTATGAGAAAGCCTTTGACTAGATCAAGACCTGGGTAGTGCTACAGACTCTCATATTGACTATCGATACATCAAGGTGCTGAAGTGTTCATACAAAAACGCTACCATGTCGATCCGAGTACAGAAGCAGAGCACGAAGGCGATTCCTCTGCAGCGCGGCGTAAGGCAAGGAGATGTTATATCTCCGAAACTGTTTACCGCTGCATTCGAAGACGCTTTCAAGCTCCTGAAATGGAAAGTATTCGGCATCAACATTAACGGCGAGTACATCACTCACCTTCAGTTTGTCGATGATATCGTGGTCATGAAAGGATCGCTTGAAGATCTCGGCACAATGCTCGATGGCCTTAGTCGAGTTTCCCAAAAAGTACTTAGGCCTTCGGATGAACATGGGAAAACAAAGGTCATGCCGAATGCCCATGTTGTTGTTGTGCCCTACCCAGTATCAGTTGGGAGCTTTACTCTCGAAATTGTTGACAAATAGAAGTTGGGAGGATCCAATTTTGAAAAGGAGGTCAATCGTCAAATCGAAATCAGCTGGGCAGCGTTCGGGAAACTACACAACGTCTTCCCGTCCAAAATACGAGTACAGACGAAAGTCTACAACCAGTGTGTTTTACCAGTGATGATATATAGAACTGAAACGTGGTCTCTCACTATGGGCCTCATTAGAAAGCTCAAGGTTGCACAACGTGCTATGGAAATGGCTATGCTTGGTGAACAAGGACAAGGTGAATAGACGACCTGATGAAGGTTGCGGGAAGCCGCTGGATACAAGCCGCTTCCAACCGGCCAATCGAGAAGTCATTGAGGAAGGCCTATGATTAGCAATGGATCTCGTATGGCTAAAATGATGATGTAGTTTTGTCTGTTTTTTTAGGATAGAGCGCCATTTGTTGTTGGATTCACTTGATAAACTTTTTTTAGTATTATTTCATAAGTTATAAATTTAGTAGCATCAACTTACATTAAAAAACTTTCTATAGATTTTTTTGCTGCTGCCCTGAAACACTTGAGTACATGATAACAAAAAAAACTACGGGAATGCACAATAACAATAGAAATATGTTGAACAATTGCCTTGCCATACAAGCTGAAAATACTTTTTGTTTTTATTATTATCATGTGTAGTAAGTAGTCGGACGGTAGGTGAAATTGTTTCGTTGGAGCGCCGATGTGTTTGCCTCGTCCCACGTTGGGTGCCAATTCTACGTGACGAGAATTCCTACGGAATCACTTCTGCATTTGCTTCGCCACAGAAGGTTGAACAATAATAAAAAAACTGGGTAAATATACATTTCATCGCGCGTTTCATTGAAAAAACCCATTGAAACAGATATTTATTTTTCCATTAAATGCATAAAGTCAGTAGGTTACAATTACTTTATTTCCTACTGTTTTTCATTTTTCATTCTACAGGGAAATTTTACTAAAATCGTAATCAACAGACGGACGGCAACACTTTTAGAATGTGTAATATTAGTATTGTTATAATTGTGTACATAGGTTGAACGTGAGTTATACTTCTAGGTCGTAAATATAAACGACTATACCAATGGTTAAATTGAGAAAACAAAACCATTACAAATCCGAATCCTACTCTACTAACATCTTTGGTACAGTTTTCTCGATTTTACTTAAATCCTACATTAAAAGTTATTTATTTTTTTAAAGAATAACCTAAAGAGTTATGTCTTACGTTTAACTTAACACTGTAATATTTTAGATTATCTCCATCTTTGTTTTTTTCCAAACGCCCGTTGGATTAAAAAAAATAGGTACTCTTCGATTGGTAAACTCCCAAATAGACATAGCCGCGCTTCACTTGGTCTCATTAATCCGTTTCATACAAAGTTGGTTTTGGAACAAATTGTCTTCGCAGTAACAGTTGAGCGATAAACCGTACGTTACAACTTGGAGACACAGCTGGTGCAGTAAAACCGCGGCTTTATGTTAGAGCTTCTATTAGACGCAATTATTACTGCCACCTACTTCCCAATTGTAACAATTTAATCCGTGGCTAAGGTAAACTGGTGGATTTCAGTTTGGGACTTTATTCGAATGCCGTTGCTTTAGTTGAGATAATGTGCAGCTTTAGGTATATATTAGAGGACTTCTACTGATGGTTATGTGGTCAAATGATGTATTAAAGTAATAATGTTTCCAACTGATATAAAAAAGGAGAAGTTCTTACCATTTCTTAGTGGGCCGGTGTTTTATTTGCATTTTTCTTATCAATTTTTGAATTGATTTCGTCAAGGTATCTTTTAAAAATCTATGCATAAAAACCGCTGGTCCAAATTAGTTGAAAATGTAAAAGGCCCAATTTTAATATTAACTCTATCCAACAAAAACACAATCATCAAAATTGGAGCTCCCAAAATATAAAGAACAAAGAATGCTGACAAAAAATATAATCTAATCCATGGATCTTCATCGTACTTCATTTATTTAACTTAGTAGGTTTTTTTTGTTATAGCTAAGGTCTTAATTTTTTTTTATCAAAAAGTTTTATAACTATGACGAATGCAATAATTTAATTAAGTACAAAAATGAAAGGTTTGAGAAACTGTTTAAACAAAAATATCTTAAATAAGTATTTCATAAATTATCATAAAGTAATTTATCTCAACTCAGCCAAGTTGTTTACCAAAATGTTAACAAAAGTTTCCCAACCTTAAAAGGCTAAACTAGCCACAGTTCGTTGATCGTCAAAGGAATGACTTCAGAACATTAGTAAAACTTAACAGATATCATAGTAAAATATTTAGCAACTTTGTTTATTAACATCTATCTAGCATGTAGGTACGGTCAGCATCAAAAATCACTCAACATGTCATGTCATGTCAGCACCGAATTGGCCTTATAATATGATGATCATCCGATTCTGGCGCTAGTTAAGTTAAGAATTTAGGTATAATATGGTGTATAGCGAATTTGCGGACCCTGAGCTCCAAAGCAATAGCTTTGGACGCAACCGGGATGGACCGTACAGATGATGAAGA
This sequence comes from Anania hortulata, assembly GCA_963576865.1. Lineage (NCBI taxonomy): Eukaryota > Metazoa > Arthropoda > Insecta > Lepidoptera > Crambidae > Anania > Anania hortulata. The sequence continues at coordinate 11,656,909 of OY756396.1, read as the reverse complement.
AGAAGAAGATGGTGTATGATGGTGGCGAATTTGAAAATCTGAATGTGGTTATCGACTTTTGTTGCTGACCGTACCATGTATGTGTCTGAACGAAGTTTTAACTATGTAGCCCTGCCACATGAATTAATAAACTTTTCCAGCGTTTATGAAACGTTTCAAATGAAAATACTGCGAGTGTTGTGGACATTCTCGTCAATATTTGAAATAGGTAGTGACCAGTTATAATAATGTTACCTCGCATTTCCATGGACGTAACATTTTAGTGTGTATCGATACTATCATATTATAAATGTAAAACTAACTCTGTCTCTATATGTCTGTTACGTTTGTACGCCTAAACCGCTGAACCAATTTTGATGATTTTAAAGAGATAACTGGATCTTGGAGAAGGACATAGGCTACTTTTTGTCGCGAAAACTAAACTGATTTTGATATAATTTTGTACGAAAAAAGCTTGAATCCTAGGGAAGGCCATAGGCTATTATTTTTCAATCCACCTCATAAGGTAGTAAAATAGGGGGTGACATGCCGTATTCTACGCGGACGAAGCCGGGGGCTATAATATAAAATAATTACAAAGTTATCTATCATACTAATTAACTAGCCATAAACTAAGCAGAGCTAGAAAAGAGATCGTCATACTTAGACACAGAATATATAATAGGATAAATAAGATGAAAAGGCATCGAACCTAATTGGCATACCTCAAGTTGCAAGTAACCTTTAATAGCGTTATTTTGGTGTACACCTATAAAACATACGTTAATCGATAGAGAAAATAATTACAAACAACCAATATTCTTTGACAGAATGTCCTAAATTATATAATATGGGGGTGAACATATAATATTTACTTTTATTTTCATAATCAAATAAAAATTCTGAACAAAGGATTTTTAGGAACCAGGAAGGGATTTTATTTTTAATAAAGAAGACGATTGTTACAAACTGTCACAAATTTAATATTCCGATCGTTACAATTATTTCAAAAATACCTATTAACGATAATTAACAAAATAACGAATCTTAGGCACGTCTAACGCATCCGAGCGCTTGAGGTAAAGTGGGCTGAGTGCCCCGTCGCTGCGTGTCGGGTCTTGTGCTCCGCTGCCACCACCCGACTGAATCTACGTCACTAAGACGTAGCACTTGCCCGCTTTTTCGCCGATTACTCCTAAAAGTATATAATTTACCGACGACATTTTGTCAAAGAGTATTTGTTGTTTGTAATTATTTTCTCTTTGGATTAACGTATGTTTCATAGGTATACACCAAAATAACGCTATTAAAGGTTACTTGCAACTTGAGGTATGCCAATTAGGTTCGATGCCTTTTCATCTTAGTTAAATTGGGGCTAACATTTATCAATTAGACTTTTTTTTAAATCTAACGCAATGTCAGACGCAATTACAAAACCTTAATTCCGTGTCGTTTCAATAATGGAACGTTAGTGCCTTAGGTACATATTAAACAGCCTCCATTCCCAAAAAGTGCCGTTTCACGCGGATTAATATTACGAATGAGCGGCCAAAGTCGAGAGGTGGAAAAGCTCAATTATGTGTCGGGGTGGAGGTGAAAAATTAATGTGTTACGTAATGGAGCGGAGACCGTCCGCGGCCCCTGGCAGAGACCGATCGGTGGTCAGCCATTTTCATTTTACTGGCAATTATGTCAAAACGACGCACGTGTTAGGCTCTTAACGCTATCCGTAGACTAATTTGTTTGTAGACAACGCATACTACACGGGCAATTGTATCCGGTACGCATAGAAACCTATAATTAAGAACTTACAGAAAGTTAAAAAATCTAGTTCCAGATTTGCTAAAAGGTAAATGTATCAAATTCGATTGGTAACATAATAATGAGTAGAGACAGAATCAGAATTTGATTTAGATTGGAAAATATCTAACCTAATAATGAATGAGAGAGAATTAGAAGAATATTTAATCAATGACTTTGTAAAAAATACTCACTAAATGATACACCAAAATGCAAGAAATTTGTAATTGGCAAGGCGCCTTATTTTTTTGTGTGCGCAATATTAATAAATCAATTAATTCAATAGAGATATAAGCGAAGAATAAACATTTTACTGGCTCAGCAGGAACAAAGTATGGATTTCCTTTGTTTTTTCATTTTACTTGGCTCATCATTCAACAATATTTTAACCATAGGACGTCCACTGCTGAAAATAGGAGGGAAGCCCAATAACTTTCTTATTGGCCGGTTGGCGGCTTTCTCCAACCTTTACTAAGCCGTCTGTCCACCTTGTGGGTGGGCGTCCACCGCTTCGTTTGCTGGTGTGTGTCTTTCATTCTAGAATCTTTTTGCCGCATCGGGCGTCACTTCTACGAGCTATGTGCCCCACTCACTCCCACTTTAGCTTGCTAATCCGTCAAACTATGTTATATCTGGCTTATCATCTTGGAATTATTAAAAACTTTGAAATCCGGTGGACCGGACTAGATAGAATCCGCATTAGCGTCAAAAGCTCTCCTTTTGACGCTAATGCGGTTTCTATTGTTATAACTAATCTGTGATCCTATCGTTTCCCTAGACCCGGCACATAAAATTCGCAATCACACGTTTTACCGATGACCGTAACACCTTTTTAATATTTAGAATCTGTGTCGGGGAAGAGATTAAACCTGCAATAACTCACTGCACTGAATCTAAAAAGAGTCCAGTATTTTAAAATAGTTTTTGGTAAAAAATCTTTAGCATACCTATTCCATTGAAAATTTTTCATATAGGTTCGCATGTGTTGTTAAATTCGACGAAGCCACATATTTCATAGCTATGCGATTTGTAGGTATGTCGCGTTACAGGTTTATTTTTGTTTTGAGGACTAAGGTATTTTTCAAAACTGAATAATGGCAAAATATGTTGGCAACCAATAGGTAAGTATTTATAAATTGTGCAAAAAATGCGTTGGTATAATTTGATAGCAACAGACAATCCTTTACCTAATTGGAAAATGTTTAAAATTTGCCTAAAGCGCTATTTAGGTACACAAACAAACATTTAACGTTTACATTTATTACAAATTCGCATCTGAATTATGGTTATAAACTGAAAACTAATTTTCCACAAACATATTTGATTTAATGTTACTCCCACAAAACATTTCTTTTTAGGCTGATAGTCAACTGGCAGAGAATGCTCCGTGAAATAAAGTCAACTTTTTGTCCGATTTTTTAATCGGTGAAATAAGTCGAAATAAAAGGATAAAGACAGACAGTGTAATAGAGTTCCGTTGGTACTGTATGGGGATGAAACCCTAAAATATTCAATCATTGCAGCTCATTTACACTTATTTATTTATTTATTTATTTAAACTTTATTGCACAGGTGGGTACAATTGGCGGACTTAATGCTATACAGCATTCTCTACCAGTCAACCTTGAGGTAGTGCAGATAGTGAAGTTTGTGGCGGAGTATGAAGTAACTGACATGTTTATTACATGAGAAAATACTCTAATTAAAATAAACATTACATGCTAATACACATAAGTAAATATTTTATAAAAACTAGATATACATATATACTAAATACACATACATAAATAATAATAAGAATACATACATACGGGGAAGTCTAACATTGATGGGTGAAGGTCTAGAGAGAGAAAAAGAGAAGAAAAAAAGAAAAAAACAAAGAAAACAGGAGACACATGAAAATGATCAGTTCCGAAGGGTGCTAAGATAATGCTCAAAAAGTGATTTTTTGAAAACAAATTTAGATGACGATTGTTTGATACGGAGAGGGAGAGAATTCCAAAGACGGATAGCTGAGATAGTAAAAGAATCGGATAAGAACCCGGATTTATGAAGGGGAGTATAAAGAGAAAGGTTGTGAGAGGAGCGAAGATTGCGCGAAGTGGTGGTACCCAGGTAGATGAAACGTTGTTTCATATAACTTGGGGAGTTAGGGTCATGTAGGATGCCAAAGAGCGTGCTTAGGGTCCTTAGATCTCTCCGTTGACGGATGGGTAACCATTTTAGCTTGGTACGAAAAGAAGAGACGTGATCATATTTACGAAGCCCGAAGATGAAGCGGATAGCATTATTAAGGAGGCGGTCAAGCTTATCAAGATAGGCTTGAGAGAGGTTTGAGCAGCACACATCGGCGTAATCAATGAGGGGAAGGACGAGAGCTTGAACTAGCAGGATCTTTGTGTGAGGTGGAAGAAAGTTTTTAAACTTGTAAAGGGCGCATAACGTTGCAGTAACCTTTCTACTGACCTCAAGGATCTGCTTACTCCAGCAAAGGGTGTTGTCTATGATTAACCCGAGATTTTTGACACTATCACTGTAAGGAACTACTATGTCATTAAATAATACGGGGTTAATCGCCGGTAAGTTGATTTTGGCTAATTGCCTTATCATAGTTTTAATAGTATTTTGTTTTAATGATACTTGCTAGGTACAAAATAACATTAGGAGTTGCCGTTCATTGGGTACGGAACCCAAAAAAAAAAAACCTTATTTACACACATATCTTAGTTTTAGTATTTTTTTTATTGATACTTGTCAGGTACAAACTAACGTCTTTTACACTGTATCGTCAGCGAGAGGCTAGGATACCCTTTCCATTCCCAGGTGCCTCTTATCCATTCCGGCACATATACTCGCATCAATAAAGCTCGGTTCTCACTGCCGGCTCATCCGAAGTTTGTGTAATGAATACGTGACTTATCTGGGACTCGCAGGCTGAAAAGCGTCACTCATACTCTGTGAATACTCGGCGTTTCCACTTCGCATCTATGGCAACAGCGCGCAGCGTCGTGATTTCTTTTGTTGGTATTGTTTTTAAAAATGTTTCTAAAACAAATTAAAACTACTTTACACCTTTAATTATTTGCCTAAAACTATAAAAAAAAATGTTGAAGATTAGATTTTAGATCATTTAATTAGATTTTACTTAAAACACAAAGAAATCGATAAACTCATGATACAAAATAATAATATCCACAAAGTAAATTGACCTACATTCTCCCCCTAGTAATAAACTGGGGGCACGGCAGAGCTACGCAAAGTCAAATGTAAATTTTATATTTAATATTATAGGAATAACTAGCTGTTGCCCGCGACTTCGTCTGCGTGGTCTTTAGGGGTATGAAAAATAGATTTTGGCCGATTCTCAGACCTACTCAATATGCTCACAAAATTTCATGAGAATCGGTCAAGCCGTTTCGGAGGAGTACGGGAACGAACATTGTGACACCAGAATTTTATATATAAGATATTATTGAATGACACTTACTGCTATTAGATTTTTTTTGGTAACTTAGGAGGCATGAAATAGATTTAGTAGAGTTTATCGATTAAAAAACACTTTTTATAGATCATGGACATTTTACCGCAGTACAGCCATGTATATCTTAAAAATTTAAAGACATAAGCTAGGACGCCCAGACATAGGATATTCCTAATCAGATAAACATTCTATATTTACTGATTGCAACAACTAAGTACGTGTATTCACCGTGCAATTTTAACCGTCTTAAAGACGTTTGCAGCATTCTTCTCAAGAAGCACACGATGATGATGATGTCAGCTGATCGGCGGCTTTAGTCAGAGGAAGCAAAATTTATTTTTTGGCAATTTGATGTTTGTCCTATAGAAAAGGTTTCTCATTTTCATGGGAAGACTATCCTGTGAACGTGTTTAAAACTTAAAATTGTTAAAATTGCAAAGTGAATAAGAGGAACTTCTTTCGACGCCGATGGAAGTGAGGAGAGAAGAAAGAGGGGCCTACAGATCGAGCCTACCGTCTGCGCATATATTTTTTTCATTGATTGCCAAATATGCTTGGACATATTTAGGACACACACACACTATAATAACATACATAAAATAAAATAATAAAATTAACTTGGCCTTATTTTTACTGAACTATTTTGGCGAGATTTTATTTCCACTACATAGAAAATATACGGACGAAGGGATGCGCCCTTTCAGTATCCCCTCCGGCTAGGGTAATCGTCTAATTAATACCTACTTCTCGATAGTTTTATGGTTTCGGTCGAATCGGGGAAAAAGTCAGATGAAAAAGGTTGTATTTAGTAAATCCCAATAATTAAGCCGGGCTGAACTTTTAGGCATGTTTTGGTGTAAGCTTTAATAGCAAAACAAATGTTGGTAAGTTAGTTATACGTAACGTATACAACGTGTTACGCTAAATATACAAAACCTGTTATTCAGGTGCTCAAATACAAAACGTTTTTCATGGATCTAACAGCAAAAACAAAACGATGTCTCATACTAACTTCTTGGTCGCATGCTATCTTTTGCATACGAAATCATTTTTGAGAATATTTGTTTCAATGTTAGTACAAACATATAAGCGCCACATACCCGCCACGGGCATGCACTTAAAATGCACTTAAGTGTTTTTTCAATGGGGTTGCACCAGCTGGTTTCTATACCTATCTTTGTATGCTGCGTTAAATTAGGTAGAAGGAAGACTGAGACAGACTTACCACACTAAAATTTGAACAAAGAACGCGTCAGGCATCAGGTTTCGAGCATTTGTAAACAAAGGCGCCGCGATGACTCATCCGTCTTTAAAATCGTTGTGTTTGTGATATAAGTTGATGATTGTTTAGATTTTGCTATCAAATAATGGATATGTTTGTACTAACTTAATTTATAAATATTATGAGGAGTTTGAAACGTATATTTTGCTAGAACTTTAATAAAATAGTGATAATGTCGTCGATTCTGACTGCGTATTCATAATTTTGCTGTATTTTTTAAATAAATAAATCTGTTTTTTAAAATTAGCTATAAAATAGAAGAAATCTTGAAGAATCTAAAGATATATGGTGTTCTACGTGCCACTGTAGCAAAAACTCCATACACTTTAACTTGAATACCAGGGGGCACTTGTTTTATTATTTCGTAAAAAATATTCTCTACTACAAATTATTTTAACTTTAAATTTAGCAAAGTTACCACAAAGAGTGACTAAGAAATGGGACTAAAACTAGTTTTGAAACAGAGTACTGAATTTAAGCACTGTTCGAGTGTAGCAAACAAACGTTAATCCAATTTAGACATCCAACAAAGTCTTATATCGAGGTGAAGCCAGCCATGAAGTGCTTTCTAATACAGCTCGAGACAACTGCGCTTGATAAAAAGAACAAGACATAAAAGCTTACTTGCTTTAACAGCATGAACTTCTTGAAGCCTTGACACTTAAAGTGCACTAAAACAATTTTATAAAAAAAGTTCATTTTTATTTCTAAAATGAGAGAGATTCTTTGAAAGAAACAACTTCACTATTTATTATAAATTAAAGTCCCTAGACGAGTCTGTCTGTCGTTCATCCTGTTTGTCTGTTCATGTTAATCTCAAGAAACTAGGTTATTAGAGAGTTTTGTATGATTTTCAAATATACGTAGACTGATTTACTACGAAGGTTTAACATTATTGGAATCATAGTCTAATATTAAATAGAGCCAACCGTGCCATAGCGGCTGTAAACAATAAAAGTGAGCACACGGGAAGAAAATTAGTTTTTTACATTGTTATTAGAATTTGGTAATGTAAAATACTATTATTTATATTTATCTGTTTAGGAAATGGACATGTTACAATCTGCGCCCCTGATTGAAAAAAAAAACGTAAAAAAATTTATATGATTTGGTATTGACATTTTATTAATTTCATATTTGAATGCTGTTATTTGAACTGACTAAAGAATTAAAATGATTTAGGCATTCTAAATTATTAGTAATATACCTAGTCTTGCCATAAACACTGAAACAAAGAAAATAAAATCTATTGCAAATAATATTTATTACATTTACAGTGTGTTAGTTTCATACATAAATATAAAACAATTTAAAATATAAAAAGCTTATTCAAAGTGGTCTCCATTGGCTGCAATACAGTCCTTAAACGTTGAGGACAGTTATCAATAGAAGCACGCACTCTTTCCATGGGAAAATTCTTCACTGCCAATCGTACGGATTGTTTTAGGGACTCCAAAATTTTATGGCATTTAGAGCAAGCCGTACTCTCTAAAACAGATCATAAATCAGAATCCAGCGGATTAAGATCGGGACTAGACGACGGCCAGTCTTAAGCTCTGATGAAGTCCGAAACGTTCGTTTCCAACCAAGACTGCGTAGACCGCGCTTTATGACCCGTCGCAGAGTCTTGCTGGAAGGACCATTCTTGGTTATTGAACATAATAGTGTTGTTAAGGGGCTACACTAACTTCTCAAAAATGGTATCTTGATACGCTTGTGCCGATGTTTTGATACCTTTTTCACAAAAGTATGGCTCAGTCACTCCTTCATAGCTAATACCCCACTAAACCATCACTGAAGTCGGATAGTGCCCATGTTGCACACTGTCGACTAATTGGGAAGCTTCCTTAGAGCTTTGAGCATAAATACGGTCATTTTGTTTGTTAAAATGTTGCTCAATTGTAAAAAAATTCTCATCCGTAAACAAAAAAAAATCTGTGACCTCCCTTTGCGTACCGCTTCAGTAGTTGTTTCGATTTTACCACCCTATTCTTTTTTAAATTAACAGTTAATACGCGACATGGTTCTAGGTGCTATCTTCATCTCCCGAGATAAAATTTTTTGCATTCGGACAGGATTTCTTCGAATTCTTTGACCACCTTTTTCGTACGAACACTATGTGGACGGCCAGATCTTTTTCTGTCACGAACAGAAGAGGTCTTATTGTACCTATTAATAGCCCGGTATACAAACATTTTACTAATACCAAGCGTATGGAGAGTTTTAAAAAATGCACTTGGCTCCATACCTACTTTGTGTAATGCAATCACAGCGATTCGGTTCTCTTTATCACCCCACTCCATTTTAATATCGCAAAATATTGTACCATGTATTGGCGCCAAAATGAGAAAACACAATGAACAACAATATAATAATGACAGATTCCAAATTCAAATGTAATTTAATGTTTATTTTTAATTGTAACAGTATTTATGGCCAGACTAAGTATTTGCATGCTAGTTGTATAGTTAAGTAGGCTAATGCATTCACGTGATATTAATGCATCTCTATTAATATCACATGTATTGTACCCTACTTAATAGCAAATAAATATTTGCATTTGAATTTCTTCGTATGGTGTGCAATAGAGTATATCTATCTTTTTTTACATATTTAAATTGTCGTATCGATTTGAAACTTTGTAAGTATGTGTAATTTGAATGTAAATTAAATAATTTGTTACTATCGTGCTGATCTGATGATAGAGCCAGGAGATGCATAGTTGAACTCTTCAATGGTTACTAGTTAAATCTTCGTGTTTGGGCTCATTTGATTAATTTTGAAAAGAGAATTCATATAAGTAGTAAGTTTTATAGTTTTGTTAACTCTGATGTTAAAAAAGAGACCACAACCGCACCTAGTTGGTCTGTAAAGGTGCAAGAGAAAAGCTCAATTCAAAAATATTTATTTACACTAAGCAGGATTCTAACCCGCTGATTCTATCGGTTCCGCTCAGTAGACAAAGAACTGTTCATTTAGGTCATAGCAATTTATATAATTATTTCATTTATTACTCGAGCTTTTCTTAACATCCTTGTATTTATCAAAAGTAACCCAACACCGTTCAAAACATCGCTGTCATTATTACTTTAATTAACTTTCGCCTATTAAAGTGATTTACTTTGTTATACAAACACAAAAGACAGATAACTGAACTTACCTATCCTTATACAACGAATAAGTTTTCAATATACATAAGTCAGCCAATTCAAACTAAAAGTTCGAAACTTAATATAACGCACAATCGTTTATTTCCCACGCACCGAAGGGAGGATGTTGACATAGTTTTCCATACACTTTAACCGTATCAATGTCGCATCCAAGCTAAGTTGTTTCTTCAAAATCTGTTCGGGACTCGTTGCTATTTCGATCACGCGCGGGGACGAAACCGCGCCGGTGTTAGCCAACAAATTGATATTTTTCTGATACTCTTCCGTAAACACACGTACCAATAGGCAAAGGGAAGTATAATGTTAAATAAAGACAGCAAAGTTTAGATAATCTAGTAGAATAGCCAGTAGCTGTGTATTGTGAGTAAAAATATTGCAAAGTTATTTCTAAGCTTAACTATGATTTGATGGAAGTCATAAATAGTGCCGTGTGAGGACGGCCGTAAAGAATATACTTCCCCACCGCCAACAGGAAGCGTGTCGTAAGAGGCGACAAATTCCAGTAGCACGAGACGGGCAGGAGCGTCTGCGTGCAAAAACTTATAAAAAACTGCGCTCGCCAACCCGCCTGCCAAGCGTGGCGAGTATTGGCAATCCCCCTCAATGAATGTCATTGGGGGAGGCCTGTGTTCAGCAGTGGACGTCCTATGGCTGAAAAGATGAGAGAAGATGAAAGAAGATAAATAGTTACACCGGGATAAAATACGATGTTTAGGCTATGTGCCCGCCCTGTAATATAAGTTTAATGATGTAGTTTTAGTTTAATTTTCATTGCATTTAGGTGTGCATCCATGGCTTAGGGTAACCAAGGAATAGTTGCATTTAAATATCTAATCAGCATGTCGATTCTGTAAAATTCAAACAAAAACTCGCATATCACATCTCTTCATACTTTAATTGTCAAAATCTCACGGTCAATTTATTTCACCTCGCTGCTACGCTCGCAAGGGTAGCGCTAGCGTTAATTCAAATTATCAATAGTTTTAGAAAGCTAATCACAAAACTCACAGCGGATTCCGATTCGAAGATTGACATAAGGTATTACAGAATCGCTCTGCAGGTCAACCGGCTTTGACTGTGCGTTATGGGAACAAGTCGGCCAGATACGGTACTTTTTAAAGGATTAACTTCCCAGATTAATTATTCAAGGATTAAGTATAGGTTCTATTTTCATTGACTGTGGACATTTCGATGAACACGTAAGGAATTAGGATAAGATTTCCGCTTCGTTATGATTATTATAACATTGAGAGCTTAGTAATAATTATTACTAACAAAGAATCAAAGTCAAGTGTGTTACAGGATCTATCGTGCAAATAAAGTTATTCTCTTGAATATATTTCATCAATATCTCATCCCCAGATAACAACAGTCTCCAGCTTACATTCGGAATGATGTTGATAAATATTTATTTTCACTTCTACCTTTGTAACGATATTACTTACCTCAATATACTTAGTCTGGTCTTAAATACTACTACAAATTCAAATGTAATATTTTGAATTAGGAATCTGTCATTTTTATATGATTGTACATTGAGTTTTCTCATTTTGGCGCCAATATATTGTACAATATTTTGCGATATTAAAATGGAGTGGGGTGATAAAGAGAACCGAATCGCTATGATTGCATTACACAAAGTAGGCATGGAGCCAAATGCGATTTTTTAAACTCTCCATACGCTTGCTATTAGTAAAAACAATTTTTTATAGAAAAAAATAACCGACTTCAAAAACACTAAAAAGCTAAAAATATCTTTTAGACAATCATACCAAACAGTTTATTTTTGGAGTCGGTGCAAACAACCACATTCAAACATTCCCCGGCTGGCACCGACTCCAATAATAACTGTTTGATATGATTGTTTAAAAGTTATTTTTAGCTTTTTAGTGTTTTTGTAGTCGGTTATTTTTTTTAATAAAAATTTGTTTTATTTGTCAGTTTTTAGTGTTTTTTTATATTCTAAATGGCGATCTGTGATGTAATTATAGCTAAATTGCTTCTCATGACGATTCAAATAAGTCCAAACACAGCTATGACACATTGTTTTATCACAGAGTTCCGGTGCTTACCTTCCGCCTTCTTCATCGGATCAGTTTGATGGTATCATTCTCACCAGACTCATTTATTAAAATTTGATTTGTCGACTATGGCAAGGCTTAACTGTCATAATGAAAATATATTATCGCGTGGGTGGGGCGTGCGTATCTTACTCGTGGAAGGCTATTGTGGCCAACTATGGTCTCCTTCATCAGTTCTACCTCAGCAAATGATACTTTCTGAATGCAAATGCTTGATTTGTTGTTAAATATATTAAAATCGCTATATGTATACCTATAATATTTTAGGAGTTCCCTCAATTCCTCATAGATCTCATCATCAGAATTGAATTTTGAAAAAAATGGGACCCATCTGAAAGTATACCCTTTCAATAGAAAAAATATTTTTTCAAATCAGTTCATTAATGGCGGAGTTCTGAGGTAACAAACATTTAAAAAAAAAAAACTGAATTGAGAACCTCCTCCTTTTTTTGAAGTCGGTTAAAAATGTTTGTGTACCGGGATATTAATAGGTAAAATAAGACTTCCTCTGATGTGACAGAAAAAATCTGGCCGTCCACGTAGTGTTCGTACGAAAAAGGTGGTTAAAGCAGTAAGGGAAAGAATTCGAAGAAATCCTGTCCAAAAGCAAAAGATTTTATCTCGGGAGATGAAGATAGCTCCTAGAACCATGACGCGTATTTTAAAAGATGACTTAGGACTAGCAGCCTATAAGAGATGTAAGTACTGGTCATTTCCTATCTAATAATTTAAAAAATAATAGGGTGGTAAAATCGAAACAACTACTGAAGCTGTACGCAAAGAGAGGTCACAGAAAAAAAATGTTTACGTATAAGAATTTTTTTACAATTGATCAACATTTTAACAAACAAAATGACCGTATTTAACCGCTCAAAGCTCAAAGGAAGCTTTCCAATTAGTCGACAGAGTGCAACGTGGGCACTATCCAACTTCAGTGATGGTTTAGTGGGGTATTAGCTATGAAGGAGTGACTGAGCCATACTTTTGTGAAAAAGGTATCAAAACATCGGCACAAGCGTATCAAGATACCATTCTTGAGAAGGTAGTGAAGCCCCTTAACAACACTATTATGTTCAATAACTAAGAATGGTCCTTCCAGCAAGACTCTGCGCCGGGTCATAAAGCGCGGTCTACGCAGTCTTGGTTGGAAACGAACGTTTCGGACTTCAACAGAGCTGAAGACTGGCCGTCGTCTAGTCCCGATCTTAATCCGCTGGATTCTGATTTATAATCTGTTTTAGAGAGTACGGCTTGCTCTAAACGCCATGAAATTTTGGAGTCCCTAAAACAATCCGTACGTTTGGCAGTGAAGAATTTTCCCATGAAAAGAGTGCGTGCTTCTATTGATAACTGGCTTCAACGTTTAAAGGACTGTATTGCAGCCAATGGAGACCACTTCGAATAAGCTTTTTATATTTTTAATAGTTTTATGTTTATGTATTAAACTAACTCACTGTAAAAGTAATAAATGTTATTTGCAAAAGAAAAATTATTTTTCTTCTTTGTTTTAGTATTTATGGCAAAACTAGGTGATGCAATAAGTTATGGAAAATCTTTTTGCACGTTTTATGATTTCTGCTATTCTTAATAACTGCATTTGATATTAGAAATTATAAAAGTTTTAAAAGTAATTTTGATCATCTATAATTTAAATATACTAGACTGAATGTTATGAATATATTTGCCTAGGCATTTTACAAAATACCGAGCGTTTGCAAACGGACGACGCCATTTGTATAATGACGAATCATACAATATGCCGACGATAAATACACAATTTAGTGCTTTGGTTTTACAGTTTTTAATTCGATTACAAAATTTGGTAGGTAGGTATGATAAAAACAATAAAACCCTAAAAAGATTGAAAAAAAATTAAAGAAAAAAGGAATAACTATTTATTATGTTATAAAACAGTTTTAGTGATACTGTAACATTTCAATTAGTGATTGCCCATAAGCAAGATTAATTAAGAAAATCCTTTTGAATAGTAATTATTATCACTTTTACTAGAACAAAGCATCCGTCCTATATTCTAAGCACAACGATTGAATGACCAGTAAGGATGGAAGTACGACTGATGTAATCCTAATACAAATACACATTAGCTAAGTTATTAGATAATAATTATCACAATAATCCATAATTGGCTACTACAAAATGAAGTTTATTATCATCGATAATCTTGGTTTCGAAGGTTGTTTGGCTAGTTTGCTTCAAGCTTCTAAAATAGCTTGTAGCCATCAATGTACTTCCTGACGCAAACATCCAGCGTAGCAGAACGTTGCCCATCTTAATCCGCACCGTACGTTTTCACCCTCTCCGGGATACAATGGATCACGTATCGCTCCCGAACTTTAAGGGCGTTGCAAATTAATTTCCTCCGTAAACATCAAAAGAGAATCAATAACAATTGACACTCTTCCCTCCATAAAATTGGCAGAGAGGCAATTTTATGAGGAAATAAGAAGTGACTTGTTTGGGGAAAGATTTAAGAAAAATGATAGATCGATTCAACAGAACCAGAAAAAGTTTTTCATTGCATTTAAAATGTATTGCGTGTAACTTTTTTATTAAAATCAAATTTGCAATTGAATGAATATGTAATCAATTGTATGACATTCCTTAAATCATCAAGCATTTGTATTTCGTTGTTGAACAATATTTTTCTGCGAAATATTGCTTTATTCATATTTCATTTATAAATTCAACATTAATATAACAGTGCCAAAGGCAGCGGGCTTTCCGTGTTTCAGTATTAATAGCATGCCATTGTTTTCCCAAATAGGTTTTGATAGTCTGTAGCAGTATGGGTTTGTAACAGTTTCTTTTGTTTCTCCATGAAACATGTTTAGTTATTACATTTAAACCAATCGCTTCAAATGTAATAACTCGACTGGCTTCATCTAGGATCATGTTTAAGCGAGCCCCGACTGGGAACGGGACAAAGCGTTATGAAAGGAGAAGTAAAGATCTTTGATTCCTTTTGAAAAAAAGTTAAGTATGCCTATAACGTCCCACTGCAGGGATAGGCTTCACCTCAATTATTATGAGGTGGTTTGGGCCATATTTCACCACGCGGGCCCAGTGTGGATTGGTGGCCCTCCACCACACTACACTACACACACTACTACACTTGGTGATGTAAGGCAAGTGACTTAACCTTAATGTCAGATGTCATTAAGCTGCCCAATGGCATTCGACTAGCCTTCACGACTATTATCAAGCGATATCAGTCGGGACTAACGTTTAACATAACATTCCGAAGCATCTCCGTATCTAAATGGTTGCAATGGTCACCCATCCAATCACAATCGCGGCGTAGGTGGCTTTTGGTAATCACTACCAAAGCGCTGCCGCCTCTGAGCTACAGGCACCTCATGATTTCATTTAGTTAATTTAAATTCAACACACGCTTTATTAAGGTATATCTATATTAGTTAGAACTGCAAGATGCAATGTTTTCTTACTGGACGCGAATCAGTGAAAACTTGAAATAAATTGGTATACATATTGAACACTTTTTATTGTTTTCAATCAAATACTGTCCGTGGCTGTTTGGTGGTTTGTGCTCTGGACTACAAAGCCAGGCGGTTGCGGGTTCGAATCCCGAAAAATGCAAACGTATGTGTGTAATCAGCACAAGAATTTGTACCTATCTCATGGATGTTTATAATTGTAAAAGAAAGTATGTTTGGCCGCATTAATAATACATTCGTCATAGTACCTACAAGCTTTGCTTATTTCGGGGCGGGGCTTAATAATTCGTATGATTGTGGGACTTTTAAAAATTATGAAGTCAAAAACAAGTTGGTTAATTTATCGAATTAAATTTACTATGGTAAAATATTGAAGTGTAAACTAATAATTCGTTACAAAGGTGTGAAAAGTTTTTTTAAGACACCCATTTTGACACTTACTCAAGTACCTAAACACTTTAAATTTCTGTTTGGTTTCCATTAGTTCAAGATAATAATCAAAGTTTGTTTGTCGAAATATGTAGCACATTGTAAGTTTGCGCATTATGCAGGGTAGATCACGTAGCAAACTTTTAATAAACTTGCGCGACACTCTTATGAAGACGTCACTGCTCCAATCTCCTAGGACGTGTTCAGACGGATTGTAAAATAATTTACTGGGTGAATGCAAAAATATGTACTTCCTTAAAAGTGCCTAATCAGTTACTGATATAAAACTACAATTACTTTAGAGCCAATAATAATATTATTATTATTCTTATAATTAGTTCAGAACGTCCGAATGAAACAACAGAACCCTTAAAGGATCACTCGTGTCTGTCTGTCCTTCTGTCACATCAGTTTGCTCCGAATCCAATGAACTAATTAAGGTTAAATTTGATATGATTAAAGAAACACATGAATTTCTGTGACTCAAATACGGACGTGTAACGTAAATAAGTGAATTTCAAATATGAAATGCTTTTTAGAGAAAAAGGAAATTTTGAAAAACAAATTAGAAAATTAAAAAATATAGGTATACCTATATTGTTAGAGATGTACCGTGTGAAAAGTTGACGAAAAGACTTATTTTGAGTGTCATTTTAAAAAAAAACCTACATTTTTGTAATGATTTTAGAAAATAGGTAAAAATTAACAATCTGCTCCGTAACTCCAAATCAACTTACAATAAAAAAAAATTATACATATCCACAAATTACAAGAAAACCTGATTGAGACATATAAGTTGCCGTGATAATGGCCTCAAAATGACATAAAAAACAAGTAGATATTTACTAGTATCTATCTTAGATCGTAGAAACTTCGTAGAGAAGGACTTGAGTACCTACTACCGGTTTAATAAAGACCACAGACAGAGACCTTGGAAGGTTTCTTCTTGAAAAAATTAAATAATTTTATATTTTGTAAAAATAATGTTCAGTAGTCAACAAAAGGATGCTCAGTCTTTTGGCTTCCTATTAATATCATAAAATTGAAACTTTGTGTTAGTTTTTAACGAAATACAAGCAAAAAACGCAATCGATAAGAGGATTTGTATTAAATTTTACTCAATTTTAATAGAAAAACAAATTGTTCCAAAAGAATGAGCGACAATGTCACTCTTTGAAAAACTAAATTCACGATCCCAAATGTCGAGGTTATATAATGCAACTAAACAGCCCAAACACCCAAAATATCATAGCATTAATAACTCATTATTAATGCTATGTGATAAATAACCGTAATATTCTGCCGCGTTCGGTGCAAGACACGTTCAGTCAAATGGCGTGCTCTGAACATTGGTTTAGTAAATTTAACCAACTATGTAGAGTAGAACGTTCGCTGTTGCAAATGAACCAGCTAGTTGATCTCTGACATGAATGCGGGGAATTTAAAATACGCCACATACTAGGTACAAGGGAACTAAGGAAAATGCAGATTATGAAACAACACAATTGCATTTTTATCTTTGCCAATCGAAAAGTATCTAAGTATCTAGAATCTCCGTAGCCGGGAGGCGTGCATTGGTGTCGCTATCTCTGAAGTCCCTGGTTCGATTCCCAGTCGGTCAGTGTAGAAAAAATACTTTTCTATATTGTCTCGGGTCTGGGTGTTGTGGTACCGTTTTTGTTTCTAATTTCTGTAACACAAGTGCTTAAGCTACTCATGATGATCATAGGACCAGAGCAATGTTTGTGATGTTGTCCAATATTTATTTATTTTATACTTATTCTGATTGCAGAAACTTTTCGTTGTGGTGGTAAAAACAGTACAAGATCATAACAAAATGCAAGACCTCGACGACGAGCCGCATCTCAATAAGGATGAACTTAATTATTTTATATTAATTATTAACTTAAAATTTTAAATTACATGCTATAGATAACACATAAGGTTTGTGTATGTGAGTTTAAGAAAAGATAACCATTAATAAAACTACATAATAAAACTCATTTCTTTAGTATATTGGCCCTCTTCTGGAAAAAGTGTATGCACCAGTCAACCACCTCTTCAGGCTGGCTAATGACAAGAAGAAACGGCTAGAAATCTTAGACGCAAGAAATCCAATCGAGAACGAAAGTAAAATAACCTCAAAATCAACCGAAACTAGTTCGATGGTCTAAAATTTTTCCATGTTTCTATATTTCATTTTTTTATAATTTTTTCCATGAACGAATTCCTCAGTTTATGCAGTCTGAATTTGAAACAAAACGGGACTCTATGTTTCCAACAATTGTATGCATATTGTTCATTTACGTTAAAGAAAAGGTGACGTGACTAGGAACACGACAACCAAACCGTCAGAAGTTGGCCCTAGACAAGTATAGCTTTGGAGATCTGAGTGAGACTTTTTTTCAGCTGTGGAACACAATAGAAGTTATTAGTCTGGATATTGCATTTACAAAGTCACAGGCAAGCTAGTGGTAAATTAGAGAAGTCGAAATGTCTGTGGACCGACACCCGAGTTGCAACAATAAACATTGAAGTAAGATCTTGAAGCTATGCAGTGGATTAGTGATGTGTCTAGTAATTTATATTGTTCAAAGTATCGATTTGGCATAACAAATTGAGAATTTTGTAAAGTTATTATAAGCATCAGTTGAAAAATTTAAATACATAAAACTTTTTTTATTTTGCTTAAGACTAGTTAAAGTTATTTTTATTTTTTTAAATTTAATAACTGCATACTATTTTTAAAAAAAACTTTTTTAAATAAATCAAAATATCATGTATTTCAAACTTATTTACGTTGTATATTTCAGTTCTTTAAAAACTAATTAATACTATATCGCTTATTGTATTTATATACGGACCTTATTTGATTAGTTTTTCAATACTTTTTGTATTAGAAAAAATATTTGACATACCGCCATATAAATTTCAAGTCAGTGTTGCTAGTTTAGGCAATTTTCTCGCGAGTTTGGGGAAAATGATTTCGTTTGGAGCTATATAACAGTGCCGGTATAGCAAAATTGCAATTTCTAGAAGACTACTCGATAGTAGAAATTAGTGTTTAAGCACATCACTAAATACTAGAACTATCAGACCTGAAGGCACGTCTTTGTATGCCACTCAACGTTCAAGACTCCAGCGCGTGCTCTCCCACAGATAACGCACAAAGGGATACCGATTCTATATTGAAACATATCAACACGCCAATTTAAACCCTTTACCATTGTCATAGAGTGAGTCAATTAGATCCACGATCCGCCCGGTTTGCAATGCGATGCGGGGCTTCGATAACTATTTAGGTAGGGTTGAATGTCAACTCTATATCAACACGGATTATTCTCTTGGTGGAAATCTATTTACAAAATTGAACATTGAAAAATGAAACATAAATATTTTTTTATGAAGTTTTCAAGTTGATGGAAATAATACATAATTATAATATGAATGAACAAGCTGTTGCCAGGTACTGTGCCTAGTAATCAGTGATCAGATGAATAGTTTAGGAACTTAAATACAAATATTTATTTTATTATATTACAACGTGATATCTTATAAATCTTAGTAATCTTATAAAAAACTGCGCTCGCCAACCCGCTTGCCAAGCGTGGCGAGTATTGGCAATCCCCCCCGATGATAAGTCATTGGGGGAGGCCTTTGTTCAGCAGTGGACGTATTATGGCTGAAATGATGATGACAACGTGATATATTTGCTTTTCAGAAATTTTAATCGCCGATTCCTTGTCGTAAAAGAATTATTGTTTGTCTAAATAAATTTTGAAGGTTAGTAATTTTTAAAAGTGACATGAATTTCACGTTTTTTTTTGCTTGCGGTACAGACGGTGACCTAGTAGGTAATCACTAAATGGTAGCATTTATCTGGAAACATCAAGTGCATACAATTGTTTTTGTGAAAAAAAAAAAGACCTTTTTGAATGTCGTTCCTTTTGACGGTATTGCTTATATAACCAATTTTCAGAAAGTCAAAGAGAACATTCTGTATTTTTTTAAATGTAAAACTAATTAAGAAATATATTATTTTTACAAATTATTTTTATTAAGGGTTAATTATGATTGGTATTTGCACCCTTTTTAGATAGTTATTATTGCCAATTAAATTAATAATCTAGTGACGGATTTTTAATTTTAGTAAATAATCTTATCTTACTAATAATATAAATGCGAAAGTTTGGATGGACGTTTGTTACTCAATCACGCCAAAATGGCTGAATGAATATAGGCCACAGAAATATATTATGGCATGGAATAGCAGATAGGTTTCTTTTTATTAAGTTCCCAAGGGATGCAAGATAACTGTCATTATAGATAGCCCTTATTACCGATAGATATCGCTGTTCAGTTAGCAAAATTTTTAAATGTGCAAAAAATATGTAACACAAGCTACATGTAAAAACATGAAACAAAGTCGCGGGCAATAGCTAGTTACAATGTATTATGTAGTGAGAACATTTTACGTTTCCACTGTGTATAGAGAGGTCCACTACACGTACGTTCAAGAAAATTCCTACATGTGTGTTTGAATTGACTACATGAATATGTCTACAAGATATAATTAGAAATAGATTTCAGCTAGATTGAATAATCAATCAGTGGAAATATACAAAACAATATTATCATATTAGATGCTAATGGTTAATTCAGAGAAGCCTAAGTCCTAATGATGTAACTAAACAAATGTTTACTAGTTAATAGATACGTGGATTGACTATTAATTATACTGTGAGCTGTTATATACTATGCATACAGATTCGGCTGCATGATTTATTATTGTTCAATGTAACGCAGTGGCAGATAACATACTGGTCATGTGTGGGTAGGTATCCGATGAATTTTGAACTTGGAATAAACTTGCAATCTAAATTCATAGGACGCATCGGACGCCGGACCGTGTGCTCTAACTTATTTGCACACTTACTACCAGTATTTACTATTGCCTGTAAAATATCGCAGCTGCTTCTGGCTGTGCCCATTTTTCGGGAAAGAAAATCGTAAGAAACCGGGTTTAGAGGACGTATATTATTTTGGTTGATCTATAGATGCACTCTACATTTTTTTGTATATTATTATTAATGACTTCTACGAATTTGTACAGTGAAATTACATTTTACAGTTTCCATTTAAGGGAGCATACAAATCTGGCGAACGCGAATTGCGCGGACGCCACGCCGTGCATTCGTGGTGCGTAAAACATCGTTTTTAATTTTAACTTTGGGAATTAACTTTTTTAATAGCTTAATGGTATCAGCTTGATCAACAGTG
Source organism: Anania hortulata (assembly GCA_963576865.1). Taxonomy (NCBI): domain Eukaryota; kingdom Metazoa; phylum Arthropoda; class Insecta; order Lepidoptera; family Crambidae; genus Anania; species Anania hortulata. The sequence continues at coordinate 11,635,931 of OY756396.1, read as the reverse complement.
GTACTTGTATCCATGTATGTTGGTTGGGTGTCCTATCTCTAGGCTTCCACTTGGTTTTATATTTAGACCACCCTGTATTACAGGATGCACTGAAAAAAACTTGCAAAATCACATTATATCTTACGTATACGTATAACAAATTATTTTGGAAACATGGTAAGTAAATTTTATGGATTCTAAATCAGGTAGAGGCTTTGCCACTGAAAGAGCATTAATACAATAACATTACGTGCGAATTTGACACTCCTTACAACTTCAAAGAAGCCCTTATGGTTTCATTATGTCCGTCGGTCTCACAAAACATAGGTTTTAGAGAGCTGGGTATAGTTATATATATTTATTACAAACATTTTATACCATTGTAAGGAAAACATTAATTCAAGGGTACCTGTCCCCTAGATGTGTGTGAGATGTATTTATCCATCCACCACCATTGTATCCATCGTTGAATAGTGTATTTCTACAGTTGTGATATCCTTAAGGATTAAAAGCTATTACCGACATTTTATTAGGCTGACAATGTAATTCGTGCGCTTCAATGTATTATCGTGTGCCGTTACGTTGGCTTATCTGGCCGAAACTTTCAGTTAGAGCCACCTTTGTCGGACATTGTCAAATTTCGTCGATACTGCAACTTTGGCCTATCAAAATGTTTACGACTGCGCCCGTTAGTCTTGTAGCAGTGTTTTAATGCACTTTTACTAAGTTGAGCAAAACAATGTAGAGGTAACACTGGAAAATTAACGTGTTTAATTAAAATATGCATTTGTATTCACTTCCTACCTTAATTTATGTGGGTCTTTATAAGAGTGAGATTGTTTTGTTAACATTTGCATAACACAATTTTGTTTTTACTATCATGTACAAAGTTTGCTTGCTTACTTTTTTTTCTTATAAGCTCTAACATTTGATTTTTGATGATACCTTATGACCATGAACTTAGAGATAGCTCATAATAACATGTTATTAACATTATTAATATTAGTTGGATTTATGTATTAGTTAGGTTTAAGAATGATTTGTCATAAAAGAACCAATAAAGGCTAACATGTTAGGTGCAAGCCAGCTCTCACTCACCTGAACCGCGATTACCTAAGTTTCATAATTGGAACTTCTTAACTCTTGACAATTCCATTAATGTAGTGAATTCCCGGTTCAGGTTAATTCATCAAACGGTCCTTTCTAAATTGACTCGAGTCTGGGTGTCTAGGAGTCGCCACTGGCAAAATACATTCTTTGCTACCTCGTAACACAAAAATGTTAATTCCTTACTTTGTGACCATGACGACCATTTTTTTTGCCAGGGGTGTCTCCCAGGACACCCATAACCGAGCCAATTTAGAAAAGATTGACCCGAACTTGATATTAAATGCATTATAATAAAAACTTTATTTAAAGTTTATTTATCCAGGTCCTAAACCATTGAGCAGTACCTAAGTCCATTTCCAAAATAATAGCGACAACAAAATAGGATGACAATGGCTCCACTATCATATTGTGGCGCAGCGTGACGAAGCGTCACGCGTGATTGAGCCGCGCTCATACGTGAACACTCAGGTGTACAGCGTGATAGCGCGAAATTTACATTTGAGCCCAGCCTTACGCTCAATCGAAATGTTTGCTCAGACCTGATTTTTACGTTGACGTGCATGTGCTTGAAACAATAAAATGTTTTAGTAAAATTGGTTGGTGTTAGTAAAGTAATACCTAAGTTTACCTACAGAACTAGCTCTGTACAGGGGTAGAGGACTGGAAGCCGTATTGAAACACCAAATGCTAGGCAATTACTGGTTTATTGTGAGGAGAAATGACCCTACACAGAGAATAGATATGGGAATACCCACAATCTCTAGAGCAAAGTGATATAGCTGCCGCATTCGAAAACTATAATAAGTACTTTAAATAAAAGTTTAAACATAGTATATACAATATTATTATGGCTATGTTTTTATATTTATGCATATTTTTACCGCTGAAATACCTAGGTACAACAACCTTTTTGACGAAACATTAATAAAAAAAAGTTTGTTATGGAATATCCATCTTAAAGGAAGTTAACTTAATAAATAGGACTATTACTATTATTTATTTATTTATTCAGAGAACAAAAATCTAAATGGGGTAGTAAATACACAAAATCTTACCAAAAAAATTTACGTGGTTTAATATAAAACCAGGTGGGATTTTTCCTTTACCTGTGCTATAAAAAGCTTCTTGCCAAATTTCGTGATTCTAGCTAGATCAACGTTAAAGATACATAGGTTTTGATTCCTTTGACATCCACAATAAGCGGCAAAACTGGCCGTATCTTTTCTTATAAGTTTGCTTTTTACATAGATCGAAGAATTGCAGACCTTAGTATTTGATAATAATTTTAACTCGATAACCTTCATGCGTTCCTGATGAAAATGGTCTTGACAGACGGACAACGAAGTGATAAGAGTTCCTTTTTTTTCCTTTTGGGGTACGGAACCCTAAAAATTAATATATTTACATGTATTTATTCTTTAGTTTTTTTATTAACATTAACTTTTAACATTGAAATAGTCTATAAAAATACTTACTGCAAGTAGTTTTTTAGTTTTTTATTGGATACAACAATGTATTTTAGCGTCAGCATCAAGTAAATGTGTAATCGAATTTAATGTTGGAAATTACTAACATTGTTTACATTTTATTGACAAAGTATTGGTCAGCAAAAGCGACTGTTAGACCGTATAATACGTGAATAATAAATAAACAATGTATCGTCTGTTAAACCTTATTCAATATAGTGTATCATATTATTATGATTTAGATTAATTTATAATAATAGGATACTTTGACATAAACCAACTAAGGATGAGTCGATCGCTTGGACTGGGGGTTTCGTACCACCTGATTTTCTACCATTTATTTTAGGATACTCATATTTAAAAACTTTTTTTTCTGCAGAGTTTGCGTTTTAGTTACACAAAACTTGATGTTTGTGTATAATAATTACAAAATAATGTACTTCAGGCATCATAATGATTACAGATAACATAATAAAAATGTGTAACAAAAATAATGTAGTTTGAAACTGTCTGTGAAATCTCAAAAAAACATTTATCTCTTAGGGTGCTTTACCACTTCCGTTTGATACTATTTTATGGGGACACTGAAAAAAATTAGAAAATAGAGTTTAGAAAATAGAGAATTAGAAAATAGAAAAAAGTTTACAAAGACTTTGATGTGCAGGATCAAAGTCTCTGTAAACTTTTTTCTAAATACCAATCGTTAAATATCTGGTTAAGAAAACTGCAAAATGGCTCAGTATTTTACAATTGATTTTGAATAATAATATTATGAAGCATTCCTTGAAAGTTTCTGTTACCTTATATAGAATTGTTTCCGGAACAGGAGAGGAGTTCCTTTAATGTTAAACAATGAGTTTGTTAACGAATTTGTAGTATCGTGGCCAACAACATAAGGGAAATGTGATTACAACGCGACCGGAAGTTAGTTTAACTTCGCCCGAAGAGCACCCGCGCAACATCCGCCCGGGCATATGCGGTATGCGTATACTATATTGTGTAGGCAATTTTGTGATTCAATTTTAACGTAAAATCAGCAAATTAAAAGGTTATAGTGATAATAATATTATCTTTGCACGTACCTATAACTATTTTATTTAAATTAAACAGCTGTGTTATTTGCAGTGTAGAGCTTAAGCTTATACTGAGTCACTTTTTTATGAAAAATAGACAAATATGATTTATTATATTTGCTTTCTGTGGTTTAACCATGAACTCGGAACTGGATCGACGTAAGCAGTGTTTTTTTTGAGTCAAAATTTAAAAGAAAAGCAAGCTTGAAGTAGGTAATACTTTTTAAAAAGCTCATGGTTATGCCCCTGTTAGATCCCCATTGCAACAAGACAAAGGAAATAAATAATAGGTTCTTAATTCAAATTGTATACAGTTTTTGATTCCGATAAAAAGTATTTAAGATAAAAATAAAAGATTTTATATCACATACAGCTTAATAATAAACAGTGATTGCGATTGGGACTACGTAATTAAAACTTTTTTTGTTTTTACTCGAACAAAGTACAAATATTTATTACAATATTACTTCGCGTAAAAACATGCAAGAGATAGAGAAGGTTAAATACTTTCGTGTTGATTAACGGTAGGTACGGTATTGAATTCATAGCTACCCCATTACCTCGTAGTTGGAATATCTTCGAGGCAAACAAGTGTGCGCACATTTATCAAATATCTTTTAATACCCCGCATTACCGAACAACTTTATGATGTACGTTGTCTGCATACTTTGCCCAAAACAAAACTGTCGGAGAAATACGTTCGCTACAATAGAATATCGCTGGAATTTCGTGATTGTTCTGCAACGGAAAATAGACTGTGTATAAAGTTGACTTTGGACTGTGGCGGTGAGACAAAAATGTCTGACTCTGGCTCGCTTGCATTTCCTATCCACTGTGCTTCCAGTTGAACTTTATATCTATTGATAGAAACTTATCTAAATAACATATACTATATGATGTTTAGATAAGTTTCTATCAATAGATATAAAGTTCAACTTGTACAAGTACAAAAAAATCTTGTTTTATACTTTGTTATACTTGTGTAGATCAAACAAAGTATAAAACAAGATTTTTTTGTAGTGTCGTGATAGATTAAATTTTTATACCTTTTTGGGGTTCCGTACTTAGAAGGAAAAAGCGGAACCCTATAGGACTTACTCACTCTGTCGTCCGTCTGTCTGTCTGTCCTTATGTCTGTCAAGACCCTTTATTGCAGGAACGCGGTTAGGTATCGAATTTAAATTTGAACCATATACTAACGTCTACAGTCTCTTAAATCTGTGAAAAAAACTACTAAGTTAACGTAAAAAAAGATACGGCCGTCTATGCAGCTAAAAACGTATATTTCGAGTCTCAAGATAAACAAAATTTATAGGGTACTACTATTTACTACTACTGTTTATAGGGTAGTAATATCGTTTTATACTACAAATATAGGAAAAATCTGAAAACTATACATTACAAATTAGTTAGTAATTAAGCTGCGAGACTCGATTCCTGAACTATTTAAAATTTGTACCTACAAATTTGTACCGAACCCTCGGTGGGCGAGTCCGATTCGCACTTGTCCGGTTTTTTGTTTTTTGCCATGGTTTTCACATTAGTGATACACACACAGTACAGGCGCGGTACTCTTTAATGAGAGTTCAGTTTATTATGAAAATGTATAATTTGACTTGTGGCAGTACTATTTAATTTTTATAGTACAGTTTTATTGTTTAACAAAAACTTACGTGTATAGCATGCGTAGGTATACAATACTAATATATCTATGAGATGGTGCTTGTTACATAAATATTGATTTTCTTTAATTATAATGGCTTATTTGGCACAGTCAGCTTAATTACTGCGAAGTAACGCTCTATAATTTTTTCGTTAAGATAACTAACTACCTAAATAGTTATGTATTAACATGCTGCTTTTCAATTAATTCAATCGAAATATTTAAGGTTTTCCATTATATGTCTACTGATACTTTAAATGTATTGGGTGTATGAAAACTTGTGCCATTACTGTATAATAATAACGTAATATGAAATTAAGAAAGAAAAGAGAAAATCTAATACTTTTTTGTCATCAGGAACGTAAAACAATTACAGATTTTTGTAGGATATTACATAATGTAGATTGTCTTGAAGAAATAACCCATAGAAAAACCAACTGCGCAATTTAGGCAGTCTTCTAAATTGTGCAGTTGTAAATATTTTTTCATATGTTTTGTTTGTTCTATGTGGTGGGTGGTAGAGACTATATATCTTAACTGTTTGTAGCCTAGAACCGGGGATAATATTGAAAACCGAAACTCTCTAGAGCATTAGTATTTTTTCTGAAAAGATTTCAGTTAATTAAAACTCATGCATTACACACAGTAAGAATGTAAAGTTACGATTCATAATCAGTGTATTATTAAAAACGATATTATCGCTAACGTTGTCTATGTCCGAATAAATAGGTAGGTAGGAACGATGCAGAATTAACTCAATCGATCGAGTTGAGCGGAACTATTGCGTCGTTTGCATTACATTAAATTTAAGTTTTGATTTTAATTATTTGGGTCCATAATGAGTCAATGGCTGGTGACCTTTAGAGTCTCTGTTTTCAATATGATCCCCGATTCAAGACCACACACTATATATTTACCTACATAGAATATCTATCTATTCATGTACCATGTACATGTATATTCCGCCGTTTATTGTTGGGATATTTAACTTCACCCTGTGTAGCAAATAATCGCTTTTCGTCATCGACGTTGCCTGACGTCTCGGCGTGACATATTGCGGGGTGTCATGCGGAAGCACGCGTGCTGTCTGTCAGTTGGGTCAGGAACGCTTTATTTTGTGGTATAGCAGCTATTAGTAGGTATTGAATGCCTTAGAATTAAAACGAAAATCACCATAGATTAATCTAAATCAAAGTATCCTTTATTTCCTTTTACTTCATAACCTGTGAACTCAGTTTAATAAGTTTTTAATAAAATTCTAGCTAATAGTTATACATACGTTGTCGTAGTGCAATAAAACTAAAGGCTAATTCCTGTCAATTAGGTCAAAATACAGTTTCATAATACATACACTATTAATATGATGTAAAAAGAAGCGGTATGCTTCTAGCATAGTTTGTAATGCAACTAGAAATGTAAAATGCGACTGAAAGTTAGAAGAACACCATTCTGGTTTGTTGATCCATTTTCAGTCCGACCAAGTCAAACTGTTGTTACTACTTTTATTACTGAAATAATAATTCTTCTAATAAATGTAATCACTAACTGGAAGGCCCGGTAGACTGACGAACTAGTCAAGGTTTGGAGCATCCGCTGAATGCAAACGGCCCAGAGCCGCTCGCTGCGGTGTTTTATAGGTACATGGGGCACACTAAAAGTTTTGCACTTCTAGCTAATCGGAACTATATGAATTTCGAATGTTATATTTTTTTAAATGTGCATTTCTTAGTAATAAAGAAAAACAATTGGCGGGAAATGATTTGTCAATTGTTTTTTATCACACATCAAAGTTCTACGTACGCAACGAAAATAGAATTAAGTCGAAAATATTCAGTCATGATTATTTATGATTTTAAAATTTCTCTCTCTCCGCAAGACTGTGCCGCTCGTCTTCAAACTGCTTTTGGGAGAGAAGCACCTTGTATGTGCACCGTAAGGCGATGGTTTGCTGAATTTGAGGTTGGTTGGTTGGTTGGAGGTTGAGTTTCTTTACATGACGAATTTCGTGAAGGGCGTTGCTGTCGTTGGAACCCTCATGAACTGACAGCGGAGCAGAAGCGGACTCGCGTGGAATGGTGCTCACAGATGCTACTGAAGTACGACCACGGACATTCTAATGCTGTTTATGACATTGTCACAGGAGACGAAACGTGGATTTACTGTTTTGAACCCGAAAAAAAACAGCAATCTTGTGAATGGGTGTTTGAAAATGAGAACAGGCCAACAAAAGTGAGGCAGGCGGGAAACGTTGGTAAAAAAATGATCGCGTTTTTTTTCTCAGCTACGGGGCCCATCTGTACAATTCCACTTGAAAATCAAAAGAGTGTTAATGCCGAGTGGTATTCTACCATTTGTTTACCCGGGGTGTTAGGAAAAGTTCGCGAAAGACGACCCAAAAGCCGCGTTCTCGTACATCATGACAACGCTTCTTCACACACGGCCAACAAAGTCATTTTTAGCTACCGAAAAAGTACAACTCGTCACCCATCCTGCGCATCGCCCCGACCTAGCACCCTGTGATTTCTGTATTTTCCCCAAAATCAAAGATTTGATGAGAGGTTTTACTTTTACCAACTTGGAAGAGGCAGTGATAGCGTTCAATCAGCACGTAGAAAATATGCCTTCAGATCTGTGGTCCTCCTGTTTTAAAAAATGGTTCGATCGCATGAAAAAATATTTAAAATCTAAAGGAGAGTATTTTGAAAAGCAATAAACATAATTAATATTTTGGTTATAACAACGCAAAACTTTAGTGTGACCTACGTATAAGGGAAAATTATGTTCAGCAGTGGACTTCAAAGACTGATAATGATGAATGTAATAATAATATATTTCATTTAAGAGTTTTACTAAACTTTAGTTTATACCTACTATAGTACTTCGGTATTATCTTACTAAAATTATAAACGGATGGATGTTTGTTACTCAATCACGCCAGCACGGCTGCACGGATCTGGATACAATTAGATATTTTTCCGGGATAAAAAATAGCACATAGGCATTGATTTAAAAAGTAAAGATACGGCTGACAGAACAATTCACATTACACTTTCGCCTTACATGACACACTAACGCCATCTATTAGACTCTAATGTCATCGTTAAACCGCATCACAGATGTAAGCTTGCCAGAGCGGCTTATAATTAAAGAGGAACTCAGTAAAATTGTATTTAATATATTATTTAAAGAGTTATCATAGTAAATATGTTTAACTTTTTCTTGCTTAACTAAAAATAAAACGCCATGTCTCATTTTGCCAAGGATCAGTAGAAAATCTACAGTTAAAAACGTAGTTATTTCTGTACTACGTTAAAACACACGTTAGTTTGATTTAGATAAATTGAAACTTTAGATATTTTATCATCATAAAACATAATATTTGTATGACATCACCTAAAACTATGATAGTGCTCACAGTGTAGAACTAATGCACGCCGCTACAAAGTTATATCGGACATTCGTACGGTAAGTATGGCGTCGCTTCATATAATTGACAAGAACGATAAAAAAATATTAAAGTAATGTAAATAATTATCAAATTTACGAATTACCGGTGAAATGTAATATTAGAATTATTTTTGGTGAACTTTCTGTCGTAATTGACACAATTCTTAGAAGAACATCCAGGCATAATATTTTTTTCTTAGGACACCGGCTCCCGATGACAGCCGACCACTGACTACGTCACTTCGGCCCCAGGTAGGGTCAGAGTAGGGCCCGGTTATAGGCAACAGCCTGACGTTCGGTCCGCCCTGTCCTTACGAAGTAATATATAAGTCAATGCACATAGGCTATTTTTGTATTCCGGAAAAATGTACGGTTCCCGTGGGATAATTTTGTTTTATTTTTTTAAAGAGCAGGGAATCAACATGATTTTTGCATAGTGGTAGTATTTAAGTCAGAAAATGACAAATATTATATTTAATTCTCCTCATAAGTAAAATAGAGGGTGTCGTATTTTACGCAAGCGAAGCCGCGGACACAGCTAGTTGGTGAAATAAATTCGTAGTGGATGTAAATGTGTGACGTTCGCATCCATCAAGTGAGTTGCGCGACGTTGCGTTTTGTCGCGCGACACGCACGGCGGAACGTCATTTATACCCTCGTAAAGTCACGCGTACCTGCCAACCTAAAAGAAGGTTACATAATTTTATTGTTCCAGTATCATTTGATAAATAAACTCTAAACTCCGACTGTCAGACTCACTGGTCTATTTCAAACAATATTAATTTGACTGAATTAAAACAAAATGTTAAAATCTGGAAACAAAAGGGTTTAACAGATAAATGTATATATAAGTAAAATTACATATAGGTAAGTAGGTATTAATAATAGGTATATAGCTATTTGTAAAACCGTTTAAAACTCTTTAAAAAAACAGTAAAGTCAATACCAAATAAAATCCTAAGTGTATCAAGGTTTCCTTACACAGCTGAGTGGGAAAATAAAACTTCAAAGATTTTAGAACATACGAGTAAAGTGCAGGTAACCGGAAGTCTTATAGATGCTAACCGCTGAAACGTATACACTCAAAAGAAGAGATTGTAACTATATGTATTGTATCGATTAACTGGGCTGAAATATGTATCTAAGTGAATCAAACGGTTTTGGGAGCTTAGCCCCAATCCTAAATAAAACAAACATAGTTCTTAAAAAAAGCTTTGTGATTTTTGTGTAGTGATTATTTTAGAAAATGTCGGAAAAGTTCTGCTAGTCTCTAGTTTTTTGCTTTCGTTACTTTATTTTTAATTCTAGAATTTTTTTATAATTAAGCTTAGCATACTGTGGTGAAAAAAAAGTATAGACGGAAATAAAAAAAACTATTTTAAAAACTTGCCCATTCATTTTCATTTGGCAGAGGGCAGATTTTTTCAAATCTCAGCGTTCCTTAAATAATTTTTAAATAAATAAATATTGGACAACATGTCATTTTTTGTTTAATTTTTTGTTCCAGTAGGGCCAAAAATCAGAAAAAATTCATGATGATAGTGCATTTCATAAACTTACAGGAAAATTAGTAGTAGTAATAGTCGTTGAACTTGGGTGTTGGATAATTTTGTACCAAATAAAAATATCTTTACCATTAATTACATTCAGAATAATGATCAACAGAATCGTTATATATTGTGTTAACGGGCTACTACGGAACCCTACACTGCACGTGGCCCGACACGCTCTTGGCCGATTTTTATTGAATGTAGATACCAACTTCTTTTATATCCGCGACTTATTTCGCTTGGTATTTAATTCAATTTAGTTTGACGTCTATTTAAAAAAAAAATCCTTTTTAAATACAATGTTTGTCGAAATAATTATTTCTTATTCAATGCCCTGTTTTTTTACCTGCACTCTGAACGCTGGGATTAGATAAGATTGGCTGCTCGCTAACATTTTTTAAGACTTCATTGGCTTTAAGTTTCTGATGTCATTTTGCTACGCTGCCTATAGATAACATTTATTGGTTACTTTGTACAAGCTTTTATTAGCTTTACCTGTTATCAAATCTTGCAAGTTAAATTAGACCCACTTCTCGGTTTCTAATTTAGCTGAAATTTTGCATGCATAATGTCAATCGGATGATAATTAAATTTATTCAGATGTAAGCTTTTTGTGTAACATGTTTCAAATAAATAAATGAGATTTTCTCAATAGAAATTAGGATAAGAAGCAAGGACTAGGCATGAATATATCTGAAAACTAGTTCCTGTTCTTTGTGAGAAAATGGTGCCTGGAGTAGGTTTCATAAGAACCTGAGACAATTTAATAAGACATGAAGCTGATAGCATGACGGAGCCAGAAGATGGCTTACTCTACTCTGTAATAAAACGACGTTACCCCACCGAGAAGTATAAAATGACCTATTTCCATTCAGAATAAAATCATCAATAACGTTTGAGTATTTTTTTATAACTACTAATAAAGTTTTTTTTTAACTTTCATTTTTATTAGTGTGTAATAAAAAAGATAATGACAACTTCATTCGTAAGAAAGATTCGTTGTGTTTTGTTTTGTTTAATAATAACGAATGGAGAACATAAATAGTAAAAATATTATAGTTTTTTTAAGTTTATCTGACTTTACCTGTCAACTTTAGCTAACGTATGATAATCTTATTGGTTTCAACAACGGGATATCCTAATATTTCGGGTAAACTAAGCGTTATGACTCACGCTGTAATCGTTAGTGTCAATTAGAGCACGCTAGATGGCCGTACGAGCCGTAGTAAAATATCGGCTGGCATCGGGATAAAACGAAAAAAAAATCGGGGAAAAGTGCAAAAGTTGAAATGTTTCAGCGCAACGTGTTTACACGCTGCTCGTTCCGCCGGCAGCTTCCGGCCGTTGCACGCTTAAATATTTCCCTTTAAAACATTTACATCATGCGAATAGCACAAAACATGTTCACGCTAAGATAAATAATTCAATAACTCGCTTAACTATGTGTGTTTTCGTAGCGCGGTTTTTAACGCGCGAACGGTTTGAGTTTGGTGGGCGGAGAGAGTAAACCGAAGAAACAATGGTAAAGATTTTTGATTATTAGGAGAAAATAATCATTACCTACTTGTTTATTTTCATGGAGCATTGTTTGAAAAGATTCGTATAACTGTAATTTATTATATTGTTACTTTTGGTTAGAAATTGTATCCAATAAAACCAAGAATCACTTCAGATATCTTAGACACATCTCTTGTTTGGCGGTATAGTAGATATTGAGTGATTACCTAATTTAGGGTTCCGCAGAACAAAACGAAACCATTTCGCCATATGCGTCTGTCTGTCTGTCCGCAGCTTAGCTCAGAGACTTAGTAATAGAAAGTCATAATTTCTCAATTTATACATTTGAATCATACCGACAAAGTTGTAGCATAAAATCGTTAAAAAAAAAACCTTTTACTTTACTACAGTGAAGAAGACTCCACACCATGCGATTTTTTCTCATAAATCGCATGTAAAAATATTGTAGGTCCAATATTTTTACATGACCTATTTAACGCAAACACAATTTTTCGATTCAGGGGTACGTTTGCGTAATATAAAGTAAAATTTTTGTTAGAGTCAAATGGATGATGAAATCTCTGTGAGACATGCCATAGTGACCGCATGTGGGAGAAGCCAATACTGCCCACAAACAGTATTCTGTATACTCAGAACTTACACCTTAAGTTCGGCAGTTGTTTTAAAGTTTTTTTTTAAGTTGTTTTCAAGTAAAACAACAAGTACTGTTGTGTGGGGCAATCTTAACTGTTTATGACCTACTGAGGTAGAAATAATCCACGAAGAAATTAATTGTAGTTATACACTCGTACGCTTTCAATGGTGGTGGTCAGACGACCTGGTAAGGGTCGCAGGACGTTGGATGCAGGCCGCTTCCAACCGGCCAATTTGGAAGTCAATGGGGGAGGCCTATGTTCAGCAGTGGACGTCCTATTTCTGAAATGATGATGATGACGTTCTATAAATTAATAAATATTGGAAAACATCACATACACTGCTTTGATCCTATGATAAGTAGCTTAAGCACTTGTGTTACAGAAATCAGAAACAACGACGGTACCACAACACCCAGACCCGAGACAATTTAAAAAAGTTATTTTTCTACATTGACCGACCGGGAATCTAATTTTAACGACTGATAGATTTTATTGGTAATCATACATCATATTTCGCCATATGCGTCTGTCTGTCTGTCCGCAGCTTAGCTCAGAGACTTAGTAATAGAAAGTCATAATTTCTCAATTTATACATTTGAATCATACCGACAAAGTTGTAGCATAAAATCGTTAAAAAAAAAACCTTTTACTTTACTACAGTGAAGAAGACTCCACACCATGCGATTTTTTCTCATAAATCGCATGTAAAAATATTGTAGGTCCAATATTTTTACATGACCTATTTAACGCAAACACAATTTTTCGATTCAGGGGTACGTTTGCGTAATATAAAGTAAAATTTTTGTTAGAGTCAAATGGATGATGAAATCTCTGTGAGACATGCCATAGTGACCGCATGTGGGAGAAGCCAATACTGCCCACAAACAGTATTCTGTATACTCAGAACTTACACCTTAAGTTCGGCAGTTGTTTTAAAGTTTTTTTTTTAAGTTGTTTTCAAGTAAAACAACAAGTACTGTTGTGTGGGGCAATCTTAACTGTTTATGACCTACTGAGGTAGAAATAATCCACGAAGAAATTAATTGTAGTTATACACTCGTACGCTTTCAATGGTGGTGGTCAGACGACCTGGTAAGGGTCGCAGGACGTTGGATGCAGGCCGCTTCCAACCGGCCAATTTGGAAGTCAATGGGGGAGGCCTATGTTCAGCAGTGGACGTCCTATTTCTGAAATGATGATGATGACGTTCTATAAATTAATAAATATTGGAAAACATCACATACACTGCTTTGATCCTATGATAAGTAGCTTAAGCACTTGTGTTACAGAAATCAGAAACAACGACGGTACCACAACACCCAGACCCGAGACAATTTAAAAAAGTTATTTTTCTACATTGACCGACCGGGAATCTAATTTTAACGACTGATAGATTTTATTGGTAATCATACCGCATGCGGGAAGACCCGCTTGCGTTATATCGACCAATGAAAATGCTCTTTTAATCCATTGTAGTTGAAGTCACAATATTAATTTGTAATTTTTAGTTTAATCGAAATGGTTTCTTATTTTCACATGATATGATATTGAAACATAGCACTTGGATAATATCGAGTGATGTTTTCGCCTGCGCTATGGCTAAATGGTTATTATCAGAAAGGTTTTACGATCTTCAAAAATAATTCGTTTTAGTCATCATTATATAAATAAATAAATATTGGACAACATCACATACATTGCTCTGATCCTATGATAAGTAGCTTAAGCACTTGTGTTACAGAAATCAGAAACAACGACGGTACCACAACACCCAGACCCGAGACAATATAGAAAAGTTATTTTTCTACATTGACGACCGGGAATCGAACCCGGAACAATAAATAAATAAATATTAAATAATATTAAATACATATTTTGTGAAGTAAAACAATATACATTTGTGTGTCGTAATTGCGTAGTTTTATAATTATGTTGCAGTCAGTTATGTTAAACATTTATGTCTTGTTTTGAGGATTTAAAATATACAAATAAATAAAATAGTAACTCTTTTTCGTTATAAACACAGTTGCTCGGGCACCAATCTCGCGGGTCGGTTGCGGTCGCAGCCACAGGTTACGGCTACCTCTGCCTGCAATCCTAGCACATTTCGGATTTGGGAAAATAAGTAGCATCCGAAAAAGGGTTTGTCAACCTTTTTTGCTGGTTAGGGCAAACTTTACTTCTTATTATAATAAAATATTGAGCATTTTAAAACTTTTTAGTGTACAGGTTTTTAAAGTAGTATACAATAATAATATTTGAGGTGAAAACAAAAACAATTAATCATGTCGGGCGGGGCTTTGTTTTTGTCAATGGTGCTTTACAAGATAAGATAAAAATCATAGTTATCGAATCAGCAGCAAGCAACCTAACAAACTTTATTTTAGAGCAAGCAAATGATGTTGTACATTTCTGAAGTATTGATTTAACTCGTCAACTTCCAAGCGGTCTCATGAGACCGTATAATAATGGAATTTCTATTGTGTCTCGTTTACGTATGCTTGATGAGTAAAGGATCCTTTATAGAACTCGGAAACCTTTTAGATCTCAATTCTTTTATCGGCGAAGAGACCATCCTGCACTTCATCTGTATCCAATTGGCAAATTTATTTTTTAATGAAATTAAAATATAAAAATATTGGAATTGAAGAATAGATTTTAATTTAAAAGGCGCGATTTGTCTTTGGTGTTTGGTTTGGTGTTAGTATCGTTATTGTCGAATTTTCGCGAAAGGTCATACCGCATAAATTGTGCTTTTCCAAACCTTTTTTTGTGTAGTGTGCAATAAAGAGTATATATCCAAGAAAATATATATTGGCTTTGAATAAGGATGGCTGCTACAAAAACATTTTAAGACCGAAATAAACATAATAGTTCAATGTTTTTGTTTTGTATTCAGTTCCCAGTACTCAACCAGTTCTGAGTACCTATAAAAAAAACACTCGTTGAGACTAACCAACAACAAGTTGTTAAATATAACTCTTTCTTGTTTTTATTTAACCCTATATTTTTATTCCTACTGATATTCGTATGCAGCTTAAGAGCAGCTGTGTCAGAGGAATAGTGGCACGTTGTCAGGTGTCCCATCAATCTTGGTCACTAAATTGAAGCCCATTTAGCAAAAGGTATCTATCACTTTGTGACGTCATTCGCGAGTTTTTGACACTTACTTTTCATGATATACGAGATACACTGTTTCGAAAAATACCTTCTCTAGCGATTGTATTATATGTTCTGTCCTCGCAATGAATTTAATATGTTATAATTTGGTTTTTTACTCATTCTTTATTTACGGGTAGATAAATATAATAAAAATCAGTAGGTTTAAATATGATAGTGTTCGGTAATTGGAGATAAGACTTATTATGCCTTTAACCAACGAGGAAAAATAAGGCGTATCATTAAGTTTCACTACTCTATATGTGAGTGAATGTATCTATCTGTCTATGGCATTGCAGCTTCCAAACGGTAACCAAACAACCAACCAAACTAAGCAAGTTATCCAAGTCGTAGTCTCATTGACTTCGGACGCATTTGGTTTTGATAAAGCATCATCATAAACTGTTTTCAACCGTATGTCACAGCCACTTTTTAAAATAAAATTTATGTGATAAATAGCTCACATTAATAAAGTAAATAGTCTATCCAATTTAATTTTCTTTTAATGATGTTTGGTCTTCAGGGATATTAAGATTTCGGCTTAAAGGTTTTATTAAAAGAGATGTAGTAGACCTAGACGCAGATAAAGATGTAAGACAACTTCACGGCCTTCACTTCCGGCACTAAATAATTTTATGAAATGCTCTTGTATGAAAAGTGTATTTGGAAAGGAAGAATTCACATAGTCGTGGGATTTTGTAGCTAGACCTGATAAAAATGTACGTATAATTTTATATCATAATATTTGATCGATTATTTTTTTCTGCTTTTGTGACTTTGCCTATAATTTTTCTCGTTTAAACTAGAATAAATAAAACAGCATGCTGTGTTTATAAAAAAATGTGCAAATAATGACATATATAGACATTGTCCACATGATACGATTAATTAGGTTAAACTATCGTAAAAACTGTTGTTAACTTTTTTTCAAAATATATAATATTCCACCGTTATACGTCACTTTTCATCGGTTCACAGCTGGCCTTAAGTAGTGGTTACTGAAAAGGGTAGATAGCTTAATTTCAAAAAATATTTGTTATTAAGATTACTAAGTAAGTGGCCGCGTATTTTCAGCTAATACTTGTGTTTAGTTGGTACGGCTTACCTAAATTAATCATCGCTTGATGGATTACTAACTATTCGGCCCCTGTGTTGGATATTAGCTCTTTACAGAAACAGTTTGGGAAAGTTTCCCGTAGTTTAGTTATTTTCAGGATTACTTTGCGGCTTGCAAAGGTCGAGAGTACTCCCAACATTAATAAAGCATCAGTTAGTTAATTGAAACAAACGATTTTCGTATAATGCTTATTTATATAATATCACGCAAAGCTGTATGTTATTGTTTAATATGAAGTGTGTATTCGATAAAATGATGTGAATATTTCTTCGAAAGGTATTACAAATTTTTCACAGAATAGCAATTGTTTTCACGATTGACTTGTTACGTGGAAGTAATAACGGGCTTTTTTCGATTTTGTGCAAGTGATATAAGTATTTTTCCATTGTTACTTGGGAAATAACAGAAGCTATAAAAATCATTTTCAAAGTTGTATTTATTTATTGAAGAAAAATCTCTACAAGTAACTGGTAAGCAGTTATCATAAACTATTATACAAAGCCCCTCGCAGTCTAAAAGCTCGTTCGAAGGACGAGAAAATTTCAGAGTGCACAATACAAGCCTGTAACGTTGCATAATATGGCGCGTGTTCAGCCAAAGTATTCGTTATGGTATTTGCTACACCTAGCCAACAGGGGCATATGTTTTTCGATGTGACGCCAAACGTCAGGTGTTCATCTCGTGACCTAAATATTAAAAAACTATTTTAACACGCCGGCGTTAGGTTTCAAATGGGAATGGAAAGGTGGAGGTTATTTGAGTCGTTCTCGAATTGAGGACGGGAGAGCCCTCCCTCTCGGAGAGAGCGTTGCCAGCGGTGGAGAGTACTTGAGACTCTCGCGAGCAGATCCGAGCGGCGATATTCGCGAGCGAGGGTCTTCATTCGCTGCATCCCTCTTGCTCGCGAGAGCGCGCGGCGCTAGGCGGGCGGGAGGTGAGCGGCCGGCTTCACTCACGTCGCTTCGGTCTCCCGGATCGTGTGTCCGAACCTCTCCTCTCCGCGACGTACGATCATCCGAACCCCACCGGTACTAACTTGAGCGTGCCGCGTCCGACGCGTTTATTAAACATATCCCTTATTCGTATTTTTCTTCAAACTCCCCTCCGTACCTGCTCTTCGCTGTAAGTAAGGTTCTCTTCGGTATTTAGGAATTTTAAACTTTCTTAGTGTCGTAGCTGTAAGACTTTTCACGTGGCTTAGTGCGATTGAACTTTGAAGGTCGATGCGATAACGGATTGTCCGGATTGAAGGCAGTGAAAAGTGCCAGGAACCGGCTCGGCTAACGGCTTCATTTGCTTTGTCACGATTAAGGTAAGTTTTAGCTAGTATATCATAAAAAAGCTTTAGAAATCTTTTAGAAACATTTTAACTCCATGCTTAACGAGAAAAAAGTTAAAAGTTTAAATGATCTAGAAGTTTAAGTGACCGCAAAAAGTTAATAAGTCGTATGACATAAAATTGTACTTGGCAAACTTAAAAGTTGGACGCGGCATAAAAAGAAAACTACATTACCAAGCAGAGATATTAGTCTGTTTTGACAGACTTTTTCGTTAAAAAAATTTTGATTTTCTGCTTGTCATAATAACTTTAATTGTTAATATTTAAAAAAAATGTTTACTTATCTATATAATTACTTAAGTATAAGTCAGGAGACCCTCTCTTTATTTTATTTTGCACACACATCGTTAAGATAATCGAAATGGGGATACTTGTTGTTTAAGCATCGTTACCTAAATAATGGTTGCCTAATTAGCTCATTGGGGTGGAAGAGAAGGGATTACTGAGGCTCTTAGCTGTATCTCCTTTTGAAAATGCTTCCTATTGCACAATAGTATTACTTCCTGCTGTCTGCATTTATTTCTCGCAAATATTTGTAGGATGGGTTTTATTAGCAGTCATATAATTTAAGTAGTTTACTTAGACATCTTACTTAAGCTTTTATTGCAATTTTCTCATGACTATTACAATTATTACTAAACCTAGTGTTATATTTACACTTTAACTTAATTACATTATTTTATTTCTCATAATACTAAGTGTTTGTATTTTTCGTAGCTTGCTCATCGATATTGGCCTCCTCCAACCCCTTCTATTCTCTATATCGTCATCCCAGCGTCGTCTATATAATTATCTTAACATAATATTTTAAGACGAACTTACACCATGATCCTACTATCTCATAATGTACTCTAATTAATAAGAAACACTCAAAAAATCAGTGGTAACAATAAATATTGCTATTATTACCAATATGTAAACATAAAGCAAGTAATGTCGAGTAAGTATTCAATTTCCCAGAATATCATATCAAACGACTTTTACAATACTTCCTGTAAAGAAACTGCACCCGACACAAATAAAGTATTCACTACCGTCAACGAAATCGAGGAATAAAATACATAAAAAACTTTCTCCTCTCTGCCTCTTTATAGCTTAAATTATATACGCCCGGGGCGTAAAAATGGAGACTTATACCACTATTGGGATCCAGGGAGCTGCCAACGATGGAGATGCTAACAAATGATACTGGATGAGATATATGCGATTTATGCTCCATTTCTTGTTTATGAACTTTGGGGCGTTTACTCGAAGTCAAATTCATTCCTTATTGAAATTATTACAGTCAAACAAAAAACAAATAAAAAGGACATCTAAAGAAATAGATAACTTTAAATAAAAAAGTCTTTCATAAAAAATATATTAATCCTTACGTGTAATTTCTTTAAATACAAACATGATAATGTCTAATAATAGTATTTTAGGTCGAATGGTTCTAGAATGAAGGCCACGTACCTGCAAGCACAGCGTAGGAGGTCCACCCGCACAAGGAAGACAGATATATGACCTGGTATAGGTTGTAGGAAGCTGCTTGATGCAGGCCGCTTCCAGCCGACCAATCTGAAAGTCATTAGGGAGGCCTATGTTTAGCAGTGGCGTCCTATGGCTGAAATGATAAAGATGAATAGTGTTTTAGTATAATACAATTAAACTAATTATTTTTAATGGTCAAAATTAACGATCAAAGGTTGATGAATGTGTTTGTTCAAAAAAACATAGGTATTCCAAATTTTTTCTTCGAAAACATTTTATGCAATCTTTTACACATTGAAAGAAAAATGACAACATCGTGACATAGGTTTTATATTCGAAAGGCGGATGGGTAAAGTATAAATAAATATAAATAACTTTTGCTTGTCATGTTTCCTTCTATACGGACTACCAACTTAAATATTGAATTACATTTAGATCAATGTACTTAATGTGTAAGAGTGTTGTTACTTAAAACACTAAAAAGAAATCTGTAAAAAGCTAAAGCAAGCTTAATATAAATCAACTTAGGTTTCATTAGCTTTCACCTACACTCGACTACTAAAAAAGTCATTATAAATCATTCTTGCATGCGTACCCACTACTGCCGTAACTATGCATCTGAGGTAAGGGACAACGCACTTTTCGCGGGAGAAATCTGTGTTGGCAATATAGCACATACGCAGATAAGACTTTGGCACATAACATATAGGATGTCCTCAAACTGCTTGAGAATAAACTTTTTTGTGATAAGAAAGAAATACTTTCTAGCGTTAACCATACCGACATAATATGTTGCCATTGTTGTATTTTAATACCACCGTGTGGATAAGGTAAACTTTAAACGATAAATACAATTTAATTTATTTAAATTATTACTCAGCTATTTGACAAGTGATTTTATTCTTTTGAAACTTTAGTTTAAAAACAATAAAATTGTTTTAACAATCAACGCAAATCATATTACACAACTTTGATTTTTAAAATTAAATTCAGAGCAACGTTACCTAACTTACTCACACGTATGTTCCAGATTTTACTCTTAACAACAATCCCTTCTCGTTAACCAAATTAAGGGATAGGATATGTTTTAGTACTAAAGTTGGCTTTTACAAAGTTGCCAAATGAATGCGTACCTCCGCAGTACGTAATGGAACGAGACTTGTTTTTCATTCTGCTCCCCATAGAGCAATAAGCGTCCCAACTTATTTCATATACGTGTTATAATGCTGTGGACTCTCTGACGTTAACCCCGGTTCGATTACAAGTACAACTTTTCCTTTGCACACGGTTATTTAGTAAGTTACGACCTCTGCTGCCGAGGAGAAAATTCTGTTACGAGTGCGGGCGATGATAGTTTCATAAATGTTCTGGTGCGACAGTATTCTGGTAGAATTTAAGATGCTATTAAGTAAGTATTGTTTTACTTGATATCTGTCTTCTAATTAGTAATAAAGAGGTAAAATGTGAATATGAATTGATAAATAAGGATATAAAAATTGATCAATAATCTAAACATGATAAATAAAAACCAATTCATTTGCTACAACCACAACTCCTCAAGCAATTTATGAAAAATAAACATGTTAACGTTTATGACTTGCAAATACAAATAAATCAATTGAAGAGTCATCCAGTTGCAATATCCTGTGATATTGCTATCGTCGTATTGCTTCTACTTTATTGATATTAAATTCTCCTAACAGAAATCTAAAAGGCCGATCTGATGAGAGTCTAATAAATTTCATTTATCGCATCACTGATCACTAGAGCCCTACAGAATTCATCATAAACGCAAAGTTTTCTGTATTATGTCTACTCGTGTTTTCATTTTCTTGTTAATGGATCTTTATCGAGATTGTGTTTACTGAAGCTTTGATTTCAACGATAAAAAATCAGGCAGCTTTCGTTTGCCATGATGTCGTTTGTTGTAAAAATATAAATAAGCGAAAATTTGAATTGGTCTGCTTAGGGATTACGCTTGTTCGGTTGTATAATAACTTAAAGGTGATTTAACGATTGAATCTAAATATCTAGTTCAATAAAATAAGTTTTAAAATTTTGTCTACAGCGGCCAACCTTTGTATGAACACAGTTTAGCGCTTTCCAGGTTGGCCAAGACTGTTTGTGCCTAGGCGGTAGGTGTGGGTGACTGTGGTGCCTAACTATCCTGCCCTTTCTATCCCTACAAATGCACGAGAGAGGCCGTGCAACAAACAGAGCGACACTTATAGCTGTAGAAATTGCCAAGATTTTGTCAAAGAATGAGTTTCCGATGAAGATGGATTGATTTAAATCGAGAAACATAATATTTAAGCCGGAGTACCATTAGAACCTACGCCACCAACAGGACTTCTAGCTTCGAACTTGCAATGTCATGGCTTGCTTAACTGGTATGTTGAGTCAAGTACAAGTTGCATCTACAACTTAGCTCCGGCAAAACAGCTAGGACAAAAAAAGTTAAAAGAAATATTGCATTTCTTTCTTGTTAATCAGTAGATGAATAAAATTGGAGATTTTTGTTTTGTCATTTGATTTATCAGTAAATTAAAAGTTTTTGTGCTGTGAGGAGGAGTATTAACATAATTTGACAAAATGCAAGTAAGAGTGTGTGAGAGTGACAGTGCCCCTTGTGTTTAAAATCCATACAATATTTTTATAAATACATAAAATCGTAAACCGACTTACTGGTTGATATATCAACGCAGAGCATAACACTAAATCTAGAGACTTAAACTTTTGCACACATATATCTTATACAGTTTAGGCATCCACTTCAGTTTTTTTAAACTCTACGCCCTATATTGTAAAGTAGGGGGTAGAAGTTCGTATGAAAGTACGTCAGTTTTGAAGTAAGGATCATAAAATTTCGTGTTTAGGCTGACGATGGACAATTGTTTTTCAGAGGTGCTTGTAGGTAGCTCAGTAGCGGCAGCGCTTTGGTAGTGATTACTAAAGTTAAACCACCTACACTGCGGTTGTTATTGGATGGGTGACCATTTCAAACATATTTAGTAACATATATTACAAGCATCTCCTTCTCGTGCTTCGGAAGGCACGTTAAAAGTTGGTCTCGGCTAATATCGCTTGATACTAGTCATGATCTAGGTTAGAGTTACCCTCGGCTTTGTACACTCTAAGTGTACACTAGTTCTACACATGAAAAAATAAAAAGACAAACAAAAACTGCAATATCGTAAATGTACAAACATGGCACACGCTTTACCGCTCCTAGGGAGTGAGTTGGCTGTTACATGAAATCTGTGGTCGCGGTGAAACTGCACCGTAGAACGAAAGCCTCGCGATGGACTAGCTCAGATTAGTTTTTACTTTATGTCACAGACCCGTTGCGATGCGTCGTACCGACAGCATAGGTCTGGCTCTATTTAACAAAGAAATGTTAGCTTCACTTGTATCTAACAGAGAACTTTGTAATCAAATCTTAGAAGTCGTTTTTAACCTACTTCATGTAATCTTTGTATCGGTTAGCCCCGTGTAGGTACAAGGTTTTAAATAAAGGTTCAGCCAAATAATATTTCAGTTTATGAGATGAAATTTTATTAAAGAAAAAAAAAATTGAGTTAGGTAAGTAGTTTCTGGGAAAAAGTTGTTTGTTATCATGAGTATAAACAAACCCTTAAGTATTTTACACTAATAAAAAAATACCTATATGGTTGTGGCCATGAAATGAAACTTTACTGAAGAAACATGGGTCGAAATATGAAAAATGATCTTGGCCCTTTTACAAACGACCTGGGGGCCAACCAATAACTAGAGTTTAAAGTAAAAACAATACTGCTTAGGTAGTGTTTAGCCCCTGGGGCATTACTGTGTAGTTGAATTATCACATTAATTTTATTTGCATGACCAAATCCTATAATATGGCCTAACCGTTTATGTTATTCATTTTATAATACTTGTAACAATATAATATACAGGGTGGCCAGACAAGCGACGTTCAAAAAAATTTTTAGGTGCCTCGTGTTATAAGGTATCTGAATTACCCCTATGTATGTTCTACGATTTTTCGTAGTTTTCCAGTTATGATTGGACGTCACTTTTCTGGCCACCCTGTATAACGCTTAAATGCTTGCATGTCTAATAAAATATAATAAAACTACATGAAGAAACATTATTTTATGAGTGCAGCTAGAATACATTACTTATTAAGTTCTATCTGTGGTTGCGAGTCTCTGCTACTTATTCCATTGTAAGTTTCTGAAAGGCTTTGTTTCAGACTCTAAAAGACTAATTAATTAGAGCAGTCTTGGTTAGTAAAACAGTACTATAAAACAGAATATCCATACCCATACAAGCAAAATGCATCGTAAACGTTTTTATTATTTACACTTCGTAAAGTTTCAAACGCATTTAGTTTTGCATCGATAATTTAAGTCCGTATCTGGTTCGTAAAAATGCCAATAATGCGAAATGAGAATATTTTATGAACACGATAAAAGCTATTCAGATTTAATACTTCCATACTCTAGCTAGTATTTTCGACAACGCAATCACCTGTACGCTTAGAACAGGCACACATGTGTGCCCAATACAAATACATACGCTCAATCGGAACAAACACACATGTGTGCTCGAGTGTTACCATGCAAAAATGCTCGCGAGCGAACGTGAGGTTGACATTACGTTAAGTCTTCGAGCGAAGAGGGCGTGAGCATTATTATATTTAAATAATGAATAAATATGCCCCCGATAATAGAATAAAGAATCAACATCCTTGTGTTAGGGGGTACCGGCAGTTATCGTTTGTTTTGTTGGGGACGTCTACTAGCACACCCTGAACCAAGTCAATTTGGAAAAGTTTGTTTTCTCAATTAATACGACCGGGGATCTGATTCGCAACCCTTGCGCCCAAGATTAATCACCTCTTCACTAGTCCAATACGATATAACAACTAAACGAGAATTCCAAAAATTACATAAAGATACCCAGTAGATATACCAGCCCACCTAGCATGACCACCAAAACACGATAATGATATGATATGATATAGCAATATATCGACACCAACTGTAAAAATATGATAGATAAAGCCGCCATTTTGATTTTTTATCGAACAGCGGTCATAATATTTGAAGTCACCGGCACGGCGATTCAACATGGCGGTTATAACGATTATATTTTTACAGTTGTTGTCGATATATCGCTATATCATCTCATATCAATTCGTGTTTTGGTGCTCATGCTAGGGAGGCAGTTTAAATTAATCTACATACCTAAAATATTACTCATTTGCAATAAATAAACGCATAATGACCAAGGATGTAGTGCCTTTTTCTGCAGTTAGTACCACGTAACTGTTAGGGTAACTCGTGTGTATTATAGTGTCAACAACCCGACAAGCCTTGCTCCCGCAGGTTCAGGATTCGCGAGCATAATCCTAGCGGGACCCTATTTGCGGATTACCTACTCATACCTGTATTAAATTACTAGTATGTCATATTATATGCTCTCTCGTTGTTTAAAACGGTACACAGCGTCAACCGTTTTAGGCTTGCTTAGGACAGTTTTCTTTAAACGTATTCTGTCGTAGGTGGCAGTTGATGTGCATTGTAATGTTACAATCAAATTGAAATGGGATTTTTATCACATACCTTTTATACGGGGTTACATTTCAAGGTAGTGCACAAATTTTAAAATTAAGGTCCATTAGAACAATATGGAAATACTAATTTGTCGTAATTTATTTCAGTCGTCGTATTTCTGGAGTAAAATATACTTCAAAATTTCCGAAAAAAAAAGAAAACGCGAGATGCGCCGTCATTTACCAAAGATCACAGGCATGCGCCGACGCCGCTTTAACAAGAACCTCATGCAGTGCACATACGGTGCAATTGAATCGAGTAATCGTAAATTTTCTACGTATTCTATTTTTCAAATGCAGAATGGAAGAATTAAAAATGAAAAAAAAAAGAGTTTGTTTTTTACGTAGCTAGATCGATCTAGTTACCTACTGATTCTGAGTGGTACCTAAAAAATTGGCACAACCTTGCAATGTAACCCTGTTTTATTGAGTTTTGATTATTTCAGCACAAAATACAGGGTGTCCCGTAACTCAAGGATAACTTTGTAACATATTCTTTACATCATAGTGACATGACAGGGACATCTGTATATAGTTATAATTTTAAGCTCGATTTTCTCGTATGTTTTGAAACATATTTAAATATATAGTTTTGGCAATCGTTTTGACTTAAAAAAATATTCAGTTAACGATGGAACGGTTCCCATTATGCGTACATTATTCAGAAACTCACAACCAAATCGCGATATTCTACAACAACGTTCGTTGGTACATGTAAATTCTCACTTATTTGATAATTACGAGCAAAATTTAAGCGGTAATGTACTATCTAGCGGTAACGATGTTTAGTTAGCGTTCGCATCGCTCTGTACCTGAAGTCAGCCGGCTTATCGTACAAAAGCCAGGCCGGCGTAAATTATGCATCAACGCAAGACGCAGCCGAGCTGTTTATTCGACGTAATATCGTGTAAGCCAACAAATAGGCCTCCGGTAGGATTACATCCGCGAGCCTGAACCTGTCAGGTAGGCCTCGGGTTGTTGACACCATAATACATTCAACTACAGCTGTGTTGGGAGTAACGCCCAGTCTATTAAACCACTCCTTTAAAGATTAATTTTATTAAAAATCTCGGAAGTTATTCATTCAGATGCACAATTGCACACTACCGCTTCTCTAAGTTGTAATGTAGGTATTTACTCGTGCTATTGTTCTAGTTTATTTAAGAGCAGTCTCTTAAAAAAAAGGTTTAGAAGCGTCTAAAGTTCTGAACTGATTATCACACAATGACACATATTCATGTTTTTAGGCAGAGATTAACAATCCTATTTACAAAAAAAAAACTACCTAGTAATTTTATCAAAAACTTTTTATTTTAGGAAATTTCATCTACGATAAATAAAAATTCCAGGGCCTTGCAATGAAATTATACGATTTTTCATAGTAGATGCCTTTTAGATGTAATGTTTTTTAGGAACAAAAAAACATGATATCAACGACGGCAACCTTATTGCATTAACAAACATAATATAAAGTGATATACACACGGAACCCATTTCGGCATAACATAATACCTGCAACACGCATTAGAATCACACGGCTAGTGCATCATTAATAGATCAGCCGGGGTGTTCCGAGTTAGTCACGTTTGTTGCTTGTCTCCTGCTTCCATCGGTAAAAACTGACGCTTTTGACAGATGGACGTCCAATAAATATGGGTTTTCCAAGTTTTTCAGTTTTCCTACAATATTTTGCGATAGTTTTGCAATCAAATTATTTGATCATTCGTGTTGTCAGATTCATAAGTTGAGTATACTAGTACTAGAGTTAAAGTAATACAGGAAACCTACACAATTATTTTGAAATCTTGATACATGTAAAATATTTTTACCACAATCACGCATAGCCAAATAGCTTATACTACTATAAATATAAATATTGTTTAAAATCACACATATTGATCTGATTCTATGATAAGTAGTCTAGGCATATGTGTTACAGAAATCCGAAACAACGACGGTACCACAACACCCAGACCCAAAACAATATAGAAAAGTTATTTTTCTACATTGACCGACCGGGAATCGAACCCGAAACCTCAGAGATAGTGACACCAAGTCCGCTACGGAGGTCCTCAACTAACCACCACTACTATCGTGCTAAACTTACTACTATCGTACCTAGAATGTAACGAAGATCTCACAATAACTTAAATTAATTTGTATGCCGTCTATTTTGCAAAGGTGCGGGGTAGCCTTAAAGTCATAAACACAATCTACAATGTAGTTCCCGCCAACTGCGCCACAACAAAGTAACTATGGGTACTTTGTATGAAGGTTTTTCCTTGTCATGTATGTTGACCTATGGGGTACCTAGACGTGTTCTTAAGTGGAGAGCGCGACTATACAAACGCAGCGTAGGGCGCCCTGCGACAAGGTGGAGCAACAATATACGCTGCTGCTTGCCGTGGGTGGAAAAGAATAGCCGAGGATCGGGCTCAGTGGCGTGCATGGAGCATATGCCCAGCAGTGGACTGACATGGGCTGATTATGATGTTAATGTTGTACTAAAAACTGTAAGTACTAACCTAATTTGTAAAAATATATTCCCGGTAGAAAGCTATTACTCGTAATAGCTAGTACGAGTAATAGTAGTATATATAGTTTTATTTACTGTAACAAACCAAAATATTATGCTGTCGTTGCTGCGGGTAATTTCCTATTATATTGTTTGGGACAATTAAATGTTTAACAAAAACAAATACTCTGTGTACTTTTTACAATCCAAAACAAAACGCTAAAAGTATAATTTTATTGTCAGTCTGTTGGTGTTGTATGATAATAACAACCTTTTTACAAAAACAACTGACTAACCAACGTAAAATGTAATAGAAACGTTAACTACTGGAAAGAGTTTTTCTAAATACATCATTTGCATGGTGTTGATTTAGGTAGCATAAAACTAATAATAATTAATATAAAAAATACCTTGTTACTTTTAAGGCCAATTTCACTAGTATCAACAAAAAAAATACGTATTATTTTTTACGATTAAAGTATAATACGCCTATATCAAGTATGTCATCGTATATTCCTTTCCTAACATTTATACTGAATGGTAATTTAAAATCAATCGTATTATTTTTTGCATCGTTATTATATTTTAACCGACAAATAAAAGCTACTTGACGAAAGTGAAATAGGCCCTTAGTATTTTTCTAGAAATGGCACCTAGCAAAATAAAAGTAGAGCATGGGTAAATAAATACTTATAATATACTTCTACTGGCTAAACAAACCCCTATTTAAACCACTATGGATTTTTAGGTCTTAAGTAGGTAAATCATCGGCAATAAAAAACAGCACTAAATCTTTTAAACCCAATGACATCTCGGAAACATGTCCGATAAAATTTCGCGCACGTATATGTAATTAATCAAGGGTACTTACATGCCGCAGCGATAACTAATTACGACGGAAAGCCGGTAAAAAGCAATTTAACGGATCAACACTCAGACAGCAGATCCGTCATCATCAATTGGACTCGTAATGACTTCATGACTGCTGCCAACGCCGAATGACGGAACACCATGGCGACGTCATTAAGCTTTTGTTTTTTATTAAACTGACATTTTGGTATCCTAAGCATGCTTTTCAATATTGTTCCTGGTTGTGGTACAGTCAACATTAAAAGTAGCTTAGTATCTGAATTTTCCAAAAGAATCTCATAGCATAGCTGTCATCTCAAGGAGCAAGCTTTCATATATCTGACGACACGTAGGTACATACCCTAAGTTGTTTAAACTCGGACAAAAAGACTCAGGAGTCAAAGAGATTAAAACATTTCTTAGTTAGGCGAATAGAAACCATTACGTCGCCATTAGAGTAAGGCTCTGTCATGGAGCACATTCCCTATAGAGTAGAAATGTAATTTATTTTGTTCCACAAAAAATCCGCCATTATTTGAGCTGTGACTTTTCTATTTTAGTATGGGTGAGAGTTGACAGGACTTGTCAGTTCATACTAAATGTAAGTGAAAAATCACTAACATGATGAGAAAGAGGTAAACTACGTAGAGCAAGTGGCTCTCACCATTGCAGATCTTGTCTAGCCAGGGCCTAACCATGAACTCGAAACGGTACCAAAGCAGTGTTGTTGTACGCCAAACGCTATACGGAAAAAGGTTAGGTTAGTTCAAAATAAGGTTCAATTAATATATTTTTAGACGATTAGTTAATCAGGCCCTAAAAAAGATTTTGGCTAAATTAAATACGCAACCGACTGAAAAAAGACTGGCACGCAACAACGTCTAAAGTACTCGTATATGACGCCTGAATTAGGAGTCGATAGTTCATAAACTTTATCTCGAATCTCTTCCTAATCTGAAGGAGGGCAAAGTCAAATCAATTAAGCGCCTAAAATAATAAGAATGAACAATTTTACCTCTATTGGGCCGCTATTAATGACGAGTTGGTGACGATGCCATGATCAAAGTTTTAGAGCCATCATCAAGAATAAAGAGTTTTTCTATATTAAAGTAGCATGTGGTGAAGTTTATAGCTTTTACGATAAACACGGTTATCAATTACCACAGCTGCCTTTATTCAAGGCATAATGTATACGTGTCAATTAGACTGGATAGTTCATGTATTAATCATCACTGATAGGTTATCGTTCCGGACGTATTTAACCCTACCAACAATGGGGAATTAATACGGCCTCCATAAATGCATGACAGACTGGGTACCTTAATGATTTTGTACCTGGCGCTTATGAAATACGAGGAAATAAGACTTGTGTTATTTTTTTTATTGATTACCCTTAACTCTTAGTTTACGTAAATATTTTGAAAAATAACTGCATAATTTAATTAAAACTAGTACGTAATTGCAAACCTGATTGGTGCTATAAAGCAGTAAGTAGCATTAAGCCCAACGATTCCGGGTTTGATTCTCGGTTGGGTCAATGTAGAAAACAAACTTACCTCGTAATACTTACAAGGACGTATATTTTTTCTTTGAGACGGATACAGTAAAATTTTTCTTTTGTCTGGCACATATTTATTTATTCTTTACCTAATTTTTTGGAGAAAAAAAAGAACATTTTTGTGGCTGATAGGTAAAATAATTCAATTGTTGCAACATTTACACAAATCTCAGCAATCATATTATGATATATCAAATCAAATCAAATCAAAATTTATTTATTGCAGACTACATGGGTCCATGGGTTAGTACAAATAGCATAAAAAATAGGGGTTAGTAAATACAATTTAATGTATTTAAGATTTTGTTATTGTACCATGTACCTAAGTGGCACTCCGTGCGGACGCGACCCGGAAATGGTGCTGGTTGCTACTTCGGTCATCGTTCGCACGAAATGCGATATATGTATTATAAAGATTGGTATAAGTTTTTTTATTTCATCTTCTATTTTACTGATAAATCGATCAAAATCGTAATATCTATCGGTATCAATCACATCATGCTATTCGAAATCATCAGTCAAAAATATTGATTTTTGACCTGCGAGATAAAATTATTAGCGGCATATACTTAAATTAACTATTAAATACAATATACTCCAAATCTTTGAAGTATTGATAATCATTACCAAAAGCAATGTAAAACCGCTTTACGTCATAAGCTAAATGTTCGTATGTGTTATTCAATAAGCTGAGTATAAGCGTTGAATATTTTAAAAGGCGAAATCATTGTGCCGAACACTGCCGATAAAAACGCGATTGAAAATAACCGTGTTTCCGCATGGACAAGGCGAATATTGCATTTTCGCTCGGATGATGTGTCAACTGCATTTTAAATAACTTAGCGGCCTCCAGCGGGCTGTCGATATTGATTTGAGGTATTTGCGGAAATTTTGATGTCTGGACCGAATCGATGATCATTAACTGCACTAACTAGATAATCTAAATATTGGTCAGCCTAGCAGCGGGGGCAATTTCAAATTTACTCACTAAGATCACATGGCTACCTGCGGGTTAGTAGTTGGTATTAGTTACTAGTTCTTTTACGGCGATGATTATATTATGAACTGCAACACAACAACTATAATATGAATATTGCCTACCTATTTAGGCATCATTTTTTTAATATTAAGATATTTAAGTTTTATTAGACTCAGATCTTTTGAGACAGACATTATTTTGAGCTATGCACGAAGTCTTTGAACAGTGCAGTTTGTTGCCAGAGATGACTTATGACAGTAAGACATGGTCTTTATCTGCTAACCACTTAACTAAGCTCAAAGTCAATGATAATATCCGTAAATGAACCAAAGTAGTTTTTTTCAATTTTCAAGTTAGTGTCAATGGGTAGGACACCACACGCAGAACTTACATCAGTAGGGAAAGAAAACATTTCGAGTAGTGACAACAAACTGGAAGAAGCAGCGTGCCCTACGCACCCGGTAGACTGATGACCTAGTTATTAAGATTGCGGGAAGCCGCTGGATGCAAATGGCTTAGAGCCGCTCGCTGTGGCGTTCTATCGAGAGGCAGTTTTTTGCAAAACTTTCTGCTCATTCAGTTTGACGAAAATAAACGAATTGTTAAACGAAAGAAAGCAAGGGACAATCAGATAATATTGTTTTATGCACTGACGGTATCCTTATTCCAAAGAGATCTCAAAAAAGTGTTAAAACAGATTATACAACTTTAACAATAAAATGCGCTGTGCAATTATTTTACACAGAGTTGCAAAAAGTGTCATTTTTGTTTTTCTCTGCCACAGAAATTTAATTCATCATTTTAAAAACAAACAAAAATAGTTCAATAAAAACCGTTTTAGTTAGTCTCGTTTATTTATTAGAATGATTAAGATAATAATGTTCAAGTTAGAAGAAAATACACTGATAAAAACGCTCGACACGCACGCTTAGCATAATAAAAGGGTTTAGGAAACCGGAAAGTTTGTCTTATCCAAATACAAGAAGGAAGATTTATTCAATAATTTTCCGTGAGTGTAACCCCGGTTGCGGCGCGGGGTATTTTCGTCAGTTGTCAATCTGACACGCATGGCCGGCCTCGCTCTCTTTCCCGCCAGCCCCAAATTCTCGCATCACTGCTGTGGCGGGATCGAATTTGCCCCAAAACGGAAGAGATATCGCTCGAACACCAAATCTTAGGAGGATGGTTATCGTTTCGCAATGGAAATATTTTCAAGAAGGACTTTATTCAGGACTCATCTCATTTTATTTCCAAATTCTTGTATGTGAATCTATTCTTTGTTACTAAGCTATGTTGTGCTTGCACATTGAATTTCTGACAAACGTTTTTAGCCTAAAATCCTTTTTGGGAATAGCAATTTTATTGGCAACTTGATAAACACTATCATAATCACATATCGTAGTCGTTATCTATGTTGTTTTGTTAATTACAGGTGTGCTAGTAATCGCAAGGGAGTTCTTATAACCAGTTAACAAACTACGGCTGTTAGAGAGATTACAGCACTCACAATAAATGCTCTATCGGACGAAACTGATTCGAACCGATTCGATATTTCGATTTGTCTGTACAATCCGAGAATCCTTTTACGCTGATTAATATTTTTTTACATCGAATGAAATCTTTGGTACTTAGATAAAATTTGTGGAAAAATTATGGATAGGTATATTAAGGAATTATCACGACACTTATACAGGATGGCCGAAGAAGGGTGAACCAGCGGGCACCTGGTATTGGAGGATACTAGGTATTACCTATCGATTTGTTGACCCCCATGTATGTTAAGAGAAATTGAATAATTCGCGAGATATTTATTTTAGAATATATTTTTTTATAATTGCGAACTGATTCAGAAAAAGACATGTAACAACGTGCTTGTCACATTATATTATGGTAAAGTAGTCCAATAACGTTTTTTATAGGTAAAATATTATTAAAATATCTGCCTAAAATACTTGATGTTGGAAGTAAATAATATTTTGTTAATTTATTTGTAACTTAATCACGCCCTTGTTAAAAATAATGAACTGTTTTTGAACGTGTCTGAAAAAACAATTTTTACTAGTCATCTATTCTAACAGCTCTCATATCTGGAGAATTATTCATTTTCGCTGAACATACATGGAGGTCATATCGAGAGGTAATAGTGTACTCTATCACCAGGCAACCGCAAGTACACCCGTCTTGGGACAGCTTGTATATTCTAATGACGTTCAATGTCTCGTATACAATAGCTAAATCATCTACTTTAGAAACGTTTGTAGCCATTTTATGAGCTAATCTACTTATTATGTCAATATGCATGGCGAGATTATAGTGCTATTAATTGTGAAAACCAAGTCACTGATCACCTAGAAATCAGTGACTTGGTTTTCACAATTCAAAGTTAAAATTAGTCCCGGCTAATATCGCTTGATACTATAGGCGTGAAGACTTTAAAGCGGCATGATTACCTGACAGTACGGTAGTCACTGGCCTTAAAATACCCCTTCACCAATCCGCACTGGGCCCGCGTGATGTAGTATGGCTCAAACCAACTCATAGTTGAGTTGAAGCCCGTGCCTTGCAGTGGGATGTATAAGCTTACTTTACTTTTTTAACGGGTTTGATAGCGTCCAATTAGATTAAAATCATTTTTGTACTTATTATATACATAAATTTATTAAACATTAAATCGAAATCGGCGTCTTGGTTATCACTACTAGAACAGTCATTTAGTGCCTGAAATAACGATTACCTGAAAAGTTTTCGATGAGATTTAAAAATTTGTAAATTTCAAAGGTTTGACGTGCTCCATAAAGTTTAAACAAATGGATTCAGATTCAGATTATATTACCATTGCATTGGTAGAGTCGTTCCTAAAATCCTTGAATCTCCAAAGTCAAGATGTGGCCTTAAGTGTTCCTCTTATATTAAGTAAGTAAGTAACCACATCTTCTCTAAGTAGTTCAGCAAAGAAAAGTTGGTTTAACTTTAAATCTTGAAGTATTTTGCTCACTAAAAACCACTTAGTTTTAGGGTGGCCTTAAATTTGTAAATGATGCGTTTATGCAACTGAACAGATGCTATGTGATCTTGATAAACATTTTATAGTACGTAAATATAGATAATGTTTTATAATGGGAACGGGGAACGGGAACTTTGAAGTCCGGTAGAACTTTGTCCTTACACCGAAAAGTAGTTGAAGTTTAACCAGTAAGTTTGGAAGAATAATGCGGTGTCTAAGTAAAGGCAGCTTTATTATCAACCGACTCCGAAAAATCAACATGGTGCGCAATTCGACGCTTATATATGTTACTTTGTTTATTTTACGCTTGACCACGCACATTTTTTTGTTAGGACATGTAGGTAATTTTGATGATCTTTTTTTGTTGGATAGTATGTATTTATCAAAGTAGGTACATTTATATTTTATTCAAGTTTGTTGATTTCACATTCTGTATTTTTTGGCCGCACTTGGCCGGTTTATTAAAGTAAATGAACTCTTACTGTCTAGTGATAATATTAAATCTAAACTCCCTGTGGTTATTATTTTGTAAAAAGTACAACGACAATTATAATCTTAGGTTGGTGATTATAATAATATTATTTAAATGTATATTTATGGTTCTTTGGAAGGATAAAGGCAATCGTAATAACATAAACGGCATTATGTAGTGATAATAGGATAATGAAATGATTTTTCTATAATTTGACCAACAAGGAAGAACCTATTAAAATGTTAATAGATTTTTTAGGAATGTTGCGAAGATATGTATTGACACATCTTCACAACATTCCTAAAAACTGAGTTTTCGCTACAATATTATTACATCTGGCCTACTGTGTTAAGTTTTACATTTTTTACTATCATCATCATCACCAGCCTTGGGAAGTTCACTGCTGGAATAGACATATACTTATATAACTTTAAAACGCCACAGTGAGCGGCCGTAGGCCAGCTGCCTGCAACCTTGACTAGGTCGTCAGTTCACTGGGTGGGAGGCCTGTCCACGCTGCGTCTTCCAGTTCGTGGTCACCACTCGAGCACCTTTTTTCCCAACGGTTGTCTATTCTGCGAGCGATGTGGCCTACCTATAATCAATTTAGCTTTGCCATTCAAAAAGCTATGACGGTGATTTTCGTTCTTCTATGGACATTGTTTATAATCTTTAGGTAATATCAAATAATTTTAGAATTTCGATAATGCAATATGTCAATGTCATAGTTCCGAAACAAGGAATCAACTTGTGTACTTGTGTTTGTGTGATACGTGTCTATTTTATAACGATTTTTTGTGGGCGGTCTAATACACTTAGACTTCTGAATTCATTCTTCCGGGATTCAAACTCAAGAAATCTAATCTAACCGAAGCGGTAATCAAGTAATTTAGTTAAAGAAATAGCCATTACTGTGAATTACATAAAAATGATTCAAGTTAAAGGAAAAATGTAAAGCGAAACACTGCTTTATTTTAAACAAAAAAGATAATTTTATAATTCCACAAGCTACTTTTCCGGTTCAAAATAAATGAAACTGCTATATTAATTCTGGCAGATTGCCTTTATTTTTTGTATTAAAAGACTTATCTATATTGTAATAGGTGAAAAAGCTTTGAAAAGAGTGGGTATACTTGTAAAGTGCTAGGATCAAAATTGCAGAGCTAACGTTTTTAATGCAGGTATAAAACCAGGCTATCCTGTTACCCGCGGTGACTAACGACACTCTATAGCTGCGGAGGGTCCCTAGCCTCTCAACCACTTCACATATACATGAATCCTTTTTATAGGTCATCAACCTGGGAATGCACGTAGATCTTACGGTCATACTGGAAATGAAACGAGTTATGAGCGTTGCTTTAGTGTTTAAGTATACTACGAAATTTTGTTTAGGCTTATAAAGAAGGCTTTTTACAGCAGCAAAAATTACAAAAATAAATAAATGAATTCTTTCAACCCGATATATGTTGTGTTAATCATTAATGTTTACGATGTAAATTTGGGACAGTATGATAAAACTACTCAAAACATTGAAATAATAAAAAATTAAAAAATACATAAATACACAACTTCACTTATTTACACATTGCTAGAATGTTAAATTACTATACTTAAAACTACAAGCATGTACTTTTGTTACTAATTAATATATTAATAATCTATAATTATGTACCTACCTATGTAACTACAGCTATAACTTTGATGTACAGTAAAGAGAGGGGTCTCTTCTAATACAGGTTTTTACAAACTTAAAAGAAGAAACCCACACATTGTAAAAAAAACAACTTGTAGTTAACAATAAAGATATTTGTATTTGTATTTGTATTGTATTTGTATGTACCGTATTGTTATCTATGTACGTACCTAGTATGTTTCATCTAGTTCTGCAAGATATTTTCTAATACCTTAAGTTCTTATTTTCCTGTTACTGTGCAATAGGATGCACACCACACAAAATAATCACTATAGTATCTCTAAAATATTTCAATTATATTTTTGTTGCATCATCTGTACCTTCTCTGTCTGGCCTATGATTGACTTGTAGATAATGTTTTGAAAATTTACATTTACTGACAGTAGAGGAGACCGGGGATAGTTGTCTATAGGGTTAGGTTGCTAACTAACTAACTAACTATCTAACTGTCAAAATTAAATTAATTTAAGAGTGTTGCATCATTCAACTAAACGCGAGAAATGAAATGTGAAATGGGCGTTGATTGAGTGGATAGAGGCTTTTCAGACTCAGTTGAATAATGAAACGCTTTTATTTGGTCAATTTTTTTTTTCAAAAGGCAAACTGCTCCTATAGTCAACCATCCCCAGTCTCCTATATTCCAGACATAATGGCATTAGAAGTTATCACGGTTACATCTGTGCATCGTTTTTTTGGTGATTGCAATAAGATATTATTAAAAATATAAAAAAAATAATCACACCAGTTATTCAGCCCCTAATATTTAAAAAAAAATTAAGTATGGCGACTAGATAAAGAATAAACGCTTTATAGACCGGGGCGCGAACCACGAAATTATATAGTCGCGGTCCTCAACTGAGCAATAGATAATACTAGATTATATGGTCGCGGTCGTCAACTAAACAATAGATGATTGTGATAAAAAAATATATTTAACTTTCATAACTTTATATTTAATTTCTTACATCTGCGCAGATTCCAAATGACACAGTAGAAATACTAAGTTCAATTTTCAATTGATTCACTTATGGCTTGATGTAAGTTGTCTAGACTTCTTTAGATCCTTGTTCGAGTACATCATAGGAAATGACATGGTGCGATAGAAAGCTGCGTAGTTACATCCCGCTAGACGCCATTGCATCCACACTCTATACTCGGAAAGAAAGTTAACCTTCACTTAGAACATTAAGGCCCACATTGCAGAAACTTCTTAAATTGAAACTTAATTAAAATAACATTATGTATCGGGCACGTATTTAATTATGTTGACAAACAATGATAATATTTTAATTTAGGTTTAGACTAAACATAGAAATAAGTAAGTTTTGCAAGTGCTTATCGATTTTTCACGACTTGAAAATATTGAAAGTGAAACTATATTGAATTTGAAACAAAGGAGAATCTGTAGCAGTACACTTGAATGAGGAACCAAAACTAATTGTTTCGTAATTGAAGCTGTGTTTGCGAAGGTGTAAAACAGCTATACAGGATGTGACATCACCTCACGTAATCTACAAGTAACATTTTGAACAACTTTTGTCACCTGCGTAATAATTACGAAAACAACAAACAATAGACAACAATAAACGGGGGTCCGTTGCAATCAAATTCCAAATTTCATGTTTCTATTTATATGAGCTAAAGCTGTGCTTTGTGCTCTGAAACTAATTTACGTTAGATAATAGATTATGTTGATGACTTAATTTATCTGTTATTATATTCTATTTAGAGTTGTTTAAATATTTTTATAATACAAACTGTATCATTGTACTTTCAAGATAATTGTACGAGTACAAGTCAAATACATTAACCAAACACTATTTGAATTTTACTCGTTTTCTTCACATTATGAGTAATTACTTAAGCACATAAAATATTACAACCTTAATGATATTGCGAGTAGTGAGGGTGAAGGTCCTACTGTTTGAATAAATTAGTTCATGAAATTGAAATGATCATAAATAATAAATATTCATTTCTGAAACGAATATTAGCGTTTAGCTTTGATTTCATCAGAGTTTGAAAGATTACAGATCTTCAATTCAGGTTCAAATATTAATGAATGAATAAAATTTGTTTGGCATAATTTAAAAAAGAGTACAAAATAGTTTATAAGTAAAATAGTTAATTTATGTTACTAATAATAAAATGTGAAAGTTTGTATGATTGTTAAGTGAAATCTGTAAAAAAAATTAGGGGAGGCCTTACCCATATTATGATTACATAGGTTAGTTATACATAACAGTCGCATCCTAACATAATCGTTAATTAATGTTTAATGCTGCTGGGTTCCAGGATTTTTTATTTCTTATTCTATAAACTATCTAGGGTCCCTAGATAGTTTAGATTTACAATTGGATCCGGTAGGACTGGTGCCTGCTGCTATAGGGTTCTATTTTATTTGTAAACTGCTATTGCCCGCGACTTGGTTCGCGTGATCTTTAGTTTATTCTTATAGGAAGCTCTGCGCAACTTTTTTTTAAAAGAACCTTCTCCAGTAAGACAGTAATTAACACAGCAAAAAATGAATTAGCGAAATTGTTCCATCCGTTCAAATAAAGATTAATTTTTATATACCTATCTAGATTTAAAAAAAAATGTTTGTCGTTCATCCGAATATTGACTACAAAAATTTGACAGCTGATTGTCTTGTTAGAATTTGGACAAACTAGTGTCTCTTGGCCGAGAAAGCTAGTAAGTTTCTTAATTTTTAAACACAACTATGGTAACCGACCCAGGGGCGTGCATTGGTTTCAGATGGGGGTAGGCTGTGAGTGAAAATTTAGTAAGTTTGCGTGAAACAGTAGCCGATCTCGCGTCAGCCTAACATTGGTTAAATTGTACAGGAACGATCTAAGTTGCGCGCTGTAGTAAGGAATATATATAGGTAGACGACAAAATGGTTACAGGATATTTATTGTTTATTGTTGAATACGTAGTTAATAATTATGGTAGCTGTTCTGTCAGTTTTTTTATGAAGGTAGGCTCTGCATAATAGCCTATATGGGATGCACGCCCCTGCCTCTAGTTTCAGTGGTTGAGTGCACTTATGCAAAATGCAACCATTATTTAATCGGCAGAGTTTTAATTAAAAGTGTAATAGAAAAACGTCTGGGCCTTAATGTGAACTAAACCAGATAGAAGTGCTGAAAAGACGGTGACTAATCGGTAATGTAAAAAACGGGTTTGTTTCGCTCTTTTTAGATTCTACGAGAATGCTTTCTAAATCGGCTATAAAGTAGAATAAAAACGAACAAAATTGAATAACTATTATAGCTGAGTTTCATTAAAAAAGTGTAGTTGTTATTTTCGTCATTGATTTTTGGATAGAAGTGTTGAATGTTATTACATGACAGTGTCTTAGGATGGGGAATTGAACTTATTTAATTATTAACAATGCATGATCGTAGTAAAATACAGTTTTTTAAATATGAGCTCTGACATACATAACTATCAATAACAAATAATCTTCTATACATATAAAAATAATTATCTATTTCCCTTAGTCATCGCATCACGTGTGAACGGATGGTACAATTTCACAAATTCATTTTTGGTAAGGAAAAAAAACTGAAATATGAGCAGATATTCATTTATGAACAAGCTAAAGACCACGCGAACAAAGTCGCGGGCAACAGCTAGTAATAAATAAATATTGGACAACATCACATACATTGCTCTGATCATATGGTAAGAAGCCAAAGCACTTGTGTTACAGGAATCAGAAATAACGACGGTATCACAACACCCAGACCCGAGACAATATAGAAAATATATTTTTCTACATTGACCGACCGGGAATCTAACCCGGGACCTCAGAGATAGCGACACCAGTCCGGTATGCTCGCCTCTAGGCTATGGAGGTTGTCCCATCAATATACCTACTAGTGACAAATTCATAAATATAAGATAGGTACGTTTTATTTGAGCTTATTAGAAGGAAAAAAGAGAAACACCAAAAATGTTTTAGGCTAACGAAACAAAATTGAAAAAAAAACAATCATGTGACGCAAACTACAATTCTCGTTTCTTACACTATTCATAAAATAGTATATGATTTACGTTATATCACTGGGATCAGTAAATGGTTGCATTGCATAGTAATAATAAATGTTTGAGCCATTGTGCCATCAGCCTCCACTAGAACCCGGTACTAACTGCTAACAACATTTGCAATATTAATTAAGCGATCCAACTGATTGTTTGATATTTCGGGTTACTGCTACATTCAGCATGGCACCGAAAT
Source organism: Anania hortulata (assembly GCA_963576865.1). Classification (NCBI taxonomy): domain Eukaryota; kingdom Metazoa; phylum Arthropoda; class Insecta; order Lepidoptera; family Crambidae; genus Anania; species Anania hortulata. Next base: position 11,595,487 of record OY756396.1, on the reverse strand, counting down.
CGCTGATATTATGCCAGCCATCACTATTTAATTAGATCCGCCTCGGTCCCTATTCAACTCTAAAACTAGCTTTTCATAACGATTTTAGTGCACATAAAAATACTACTTATCATATAATGGGGTCATAAAATTCTGTTCTAATGCATGTGTTATTCATTTATTATGTCATCATAAAAGTAAAGATTTTATCAAAAAAATTGTTATACTGTTTCTTAAAAACAATATAAAAGACATACGACAGGCATAATTCAACCATGCAAATGGATTATTTGCATTATTTCAGGAATGGTCCCGTAGTAAAATTTGTTATATTGTAATGACTCGTGGAATATTATTTGGTACCTGTTTGAAAAGTAACTCTGTTTACCTGCTTTTGGTGTCTCATAAATATTTTCCCCAAAACAAACTTAATTTTCCCCAAAATTTCCACACTTCCTTGATAAAAACGGTCCACCCCGAAAAATCAGAGCCGGGTTCATCAATTTACAGTTGATGTGGAGTAAATTACTTACTTTGTACGGGGACACATTAATCTATAGAGGATGATTAATGGAAGCAGCACACGATCGCGATCGCTTGATGGATTAGCCGCCCATATGGTTGTGAATAATTTGCTAAGTGCTGCCACCTGGGCCTTGTTTGTTGAAGGCCTGCGCGAACTTTTGCGCCTTCTCTTTGATTGGCCGCAATTAAGTCTTGCAGATTTGTTACTCATTAATCCGTATAGATGCGACCACACGGGATAGGTTTTGGATGGAAGTGGGTGACCAAATGTAAGTACCTACGAAATAATTTTGAGGATTGTAAATATTTTAGTAGAATACATTAGGTGAAATCCTAAAAAAAACTATATCACATCAAATTTGTTTGCTTTTGCCGTGAGAAAAGAAGAAAGAAGCTGTGAAAGAAATTATTAAATCAAAATTGTTTTAATAATTTCTTTCACAGCTTCTTTTATTAAATGAATCCAATTAAAGGGAGACAACAGAAATCAGCATTCGCACTGAGTAAATAAATCTGATAATGCCCAACAAACTCACCTGTCGCGGTTCTCATTGTTCGGCTAAACAAAGAAAAGGGGAATATTTTTCTATATATTTTCCTTTTAAGGTTCGCTTTAGAAATCTGTTAACAAGGAATAAGTTGGACCTTTTTATCCGGTCCAAGTATTCGGTTGTTGCCTTCAGCGGTTGTGGCAGGATCGGCAGCGGGCAAATCCTTACAAATCCCGCCTAGCGAGGTCTTTCGTCCTGGAAAAAAACACAATCGCATCAAAACATCTTTTGGCAAAGGGAAATTATATTATCTCGTAATGTGGCAATGCGACGTAAGTCTAATCTTGTTTTCAATGATAATATTAGGTAATTACGAAATTTTAAAAAACTTGTCTTAGGTATTTTATTAATTACAAATTTCAAGGAAATCACTAAGTCCATCATTTATTTACCTTTTTTGCCATTTTATTTGTAATTTTAGTATTTTATGATGTAACTAAGTTTTATCATTCAAGGAACTGTAAAATCTTAAATTATTTACTTGTATACTTAAAAATATTACTAGAAGATAATTAATAAGGTAGGTACTTATTCTATTTGGTAATTAATGTTTATTTTAAATTTGATGTTGTTACCATAATAAAATTCTATCAGCATTTTAATGAACGTGCCTTCAAATAATTACAAAATGTCACATTTATCCTGTTTTCTCACTGGAGTAACACATTTTCTCGTTGTAAACAAACAATGTAATGGATTTAAACCCCTGGCGAAAAAATAGGGGTGTTTTAAGTTTGACCCTTTTGTATGTCCGTGTGTGTGGTTGTGTGTAGAGACGTGCTGTTCCGGGGAATATTCCCCGCAGGGGTAATAGGTAACATTGTAAGTGTTCCCGAGAACGGCAACTCTCTAGCTCTCTTATTTATATAAAGTAAAGTTTGCCTATATACGTCCCACTGCAAGGCACAGGCCTCACCTCAACTATAAGGTAGTTTCGGCCGTACTCCACCACGCGAGCCCAGTACTACTGTCAGATGTTATTAAGCCGCCCTAAAGCCTCTGACAAGGTTTCACGAGTATTCACGACTAGTATCGAGTGATATTAGCCGAGACCAACTTTTAACGTTCCTTCCGAAGCACGGAACGTTGTGATAAACGCCACTAAATATAGTTGGAGTAGGTGGTTTAACTTTGGAAATCACTATTTACTAACAAAGCGCTACCGACCTAGAACAAAAGATTAATGAAAGTGTAAAGATAGAAAATATTTCGAGTATAATGTTAAGCAAAAGTAGAAATAAGTTTTTAGAATATTGTAATAAAATTGTGTTAGTAGTAAATAATAGAAATAAGAAATAGACAAGGAAAACGTCTTAAAACAACATTTGCATAATATTATTAAAAGGCATAAGAGTACACTTAAGTAAAAAAGAAAAACTTTTCAAGGTATAAGAACAGTAGAAAATAAGAAAACAGATAGTTAAATAGAAGAAATATTATATTAAACAGTAGAATAAAGGAAAGAAAATAGTGAAATAGTATAAATAGTATAGCGTAGAATAGTTTAATAAAACGGTAGAGCAGATAAAAGAAAATAGGAATAAAACAAAATCATATACATAAAATGTCTCCAATTACGTTGGAGGAAGATGTATTTAAAAAAAAACAAAAAAAAAACAAAGCGCTACCGCCACTAAGCTATAAGCACCTATTTATTTCAAAACTCGGTTATTATAGCTATATTAGATGAAATTCTGTCATGTTGGTTAAAAGAAATAATTCTCATTTCTCTATAATTGTATCTTTGTTTTTTCTAGTTCAAAATCTCGAATATACTAACCACAGGAAATCTTACCTTACAACTGCTGCCGTGGGTAGTCAAAAACAACAGCCCAACTGACTCCCTGCTGGAATTCCAGGTGCTGAAATCGATACCGTTGACAATAACATACATCCATCTCCTGTCGAGGGCCATCGGAAAACAATAGCATGCACTCGCTGTCACAACGCGCAATGGGTATGAAAGTGTAAAACATAAAATTCCTTCCGACTTTATGACGTTTGCTACATTGTCATCAATTTCGCACACCGTCAACTTTTTGTGCACCAAACGACAAATTGGACATCCATTTTTTCTTGCGAACAAGAGGGTCCGAATATACTTTGAAAAGTTTTATTTAGCGAAACGGAGCGGTGTTTCTTGCAAAGTTTTGTTATAAATCATGTTCATTCATCTGTGCATATCAAGTCTAAGTTGGGCATTTACTAATTGTATGACGCCAGGTATTTCTAGGAGGGGACGCCAGATTTTTAACTTGTTTAAAAACTTACTTAACTTGTTTGTGAAAATTTGTTATTTTAATGATACCTCATTATGCAAACAATTAAACGGATTATGGTATATCCGATAAAGAATTTGTATTTACAAAATATTTGATGATGTTAACAACGACATCTTGAAATACCGGTTCAAGCAAAACTCTCGATGTTTCAAGTACATTCGCGCTCCTTTTGTTAACTTTGTACTCACAAACAAATTCGAAAACCTTTAAAAATGTTTTCTATTGGTTTGTGATATCAATTCGGTATGCTCTGAAGTTGAAGTTACCTTCATTTTAAGAAGTAGGTACAATGTTCGTTCACTTTGAGGTTTTTTCTCAAATAGAGCAGGCGATAGAGCCAATAATTAAAACAAAATCAGGCAACCTTCGATAAAACGCCTCTTTGATTTTTTATAAAATTTTAAGTACCTTGTTTATATTATAAACATATACCTAATATCGTGGTTTTTTGATTTGTTTAACAGTAATTCATGTTTATAATAATATAATATAACCTGTAAATGTTTATTTAAGTTTAGAAAAATATGCTATAAATACCTATTTATTTGTTCCTTACATATTCCTTCCGTATTAAGCAGCAGAATCAATCACTTCATAAGAATGTACTAATTACTTAATACAACCCTCTACCTCTACACACCAAAACTTGATAGGTATCTGGTCCGGCCTAGTCAGAAGTCGCACAATAGTCACACTCGCCTATCAAAACGGCACCGAAAGGCCTTGCTTGTCAGGCGTTTAATTAGCTTTTGTGGCGTGTTTGCTGGCAACACGCGCGACGCACGCCCGTCTGCGCTGTCCCATCCTACTAATAACATTTGCAAAATTAAACAGGCGGTCGGCCGCCGCCACATATGCACAATTACAACGGCACCCGCTTTTAGCACCTTGCCACCCAATAACAATTACGTAAACTCGCTACCGTAATCCCGTGGAATAGCGCTCGAAAGAGACATTCTTGAATGCGTAATGCCTTTTTGAAAGAAGGGTCAGCTGACCTCCATATTTGTCGACTTCATTAGTAAGCAATTTAGGGTAAAATTGGTAAAATGTACTGTAAAGATTTATCATAGTAGGGGATAGAAGATACGGCAGTGCTATTCTGAATGTGAATATAAATAATTTTACTTTATAATTAACAGTTTATCAAGGACTTTTTTAAAATTCTTTATAGAACCAGCATAGAACCCAGAGCTCTTATAACAGTAGAAATTTAACCTTATTTTTACAGTTTAAAGTTCATAGTTAGGCCCTGTCAAAACTACTAAGCACGTAATAAAACGCTATAAAAAAAACAAACGAAATACTTGTTGCAATAGTAACCAGTGCAACAACCGGTGCAGTAGCAGAACTAGCAGTTCTCTAGGACTGCAACAACTACAAATAATAACATCGGCACAATACCCGTCGACCTTTTGTCACACACAAAAGGTAAAGTGCATTCCGGCGACGCTAAAATACGAATGATTTTTGCATAAGCATCCGAGTGAGGACAAGGGGCCTCACTTGAGAAAAATAATTGGTATGAAACGTCCACACCGGTCGCGACCGACAAAGACAACAAACGTCGTCAAAGGCTGCTCGTTACACAGAATATGTTTTTATTCACCGAGTGGTTAGTACGTCGCGTACCTTTTTTACGCTTCAGTCATCAAATCGTAAGTAACAAGCACTGGGAATACATTATTCAAAGAGGTCTAGATCAAATAGATAAACGTTGTTTTTTTTTACTTCGAATGTGGTAGCATTATTATAAGAAATTTATAGAAAAAGTGTTGACCCAACAAAATTTACTCAAGGTAGGTATTGAAATGCATGAATATCCATAACAATGATACAAAGGTTGTCAAATTTCTACAGAAAAATAAGATGAAAATTAAGAAGTATGACACGTCACCGATGTTTGAAACACTGATCAAAAATACTTCTGCACATAATTTATTCATTTATACTTTATTGCTCATTTAAAAATAATTTTACAAATAGCTGACTTAATGCCAAGACGCATTATCAAATAGTCAACCAGTGGTCAAACAGAGAAGTACTAAATAATAAAAAATCTTTTCTTTTACCCGCAGGTAAATGCATCTTTGGATTTCGGTGCTTTAAGTTGGAACATTGATCTGAACTTGGTAAGCTAGATATATTATTTGGAACTGCTAATAAATTCCTTTTGGCTAAACGGCAAAGTTGTAGGTGTGAAATTAAAGTCAGTTCGGAGGTAACTAACACAAAAGAGGTAGGATACAGTAGGCTTGGGTACTTGTCAACCAAAGCTAACACGGCGAGCCATACAATGAAGACGTGGGCGCGGCAATTTTTTTTTGTCTGAAACCAGATATAGACATTATAATATGGATTTTTTAAAATTAAAATGGCGTCAAGGCAATTAACAAACCGTTGAAAGTCTCGTTCCGTCTATAAGGACAATACTAAGGACTAGTACAAAAACCTTTTTTTTTCTACTAATGCCATTAAACATATTTCTAAATTGAGACTGAAGAGAGCCGATAAAATATTGAATTATAATTATAATGCTATAATATAATTATAATTTTAGCATGCTGTTTGGGCACGGCTCGTGGTATGAACAACGGCGACTACATCCGTGCCCGCGTTTTTATTGTGATATTTACTATTTGCTGTTTAATAGTTTTTTTTATACGTAGACCTTATGTCAAAAGTTTTCGCTTTGCTCTTGCTACAAAAATATTGAGCTGCGCTATGGAAAGATACTAAAACAGAGAGATCTCATTCGTTTTTTTCCCTTGTATGATCCACCGCCTAGTTGAGTTTTGGTGGGATAGCAGCTCTCCCTACAGCTACTTTTTAATTTTTTTTATCCTATGATAAGTAGCTAAAGCACTTGTGTTACACACAAATTTAAATGGTCTCATGAAGTTTCCTTCCTCGTATCATGAGGTAGGCACCAGACAATGAATAATGTTACGGGCGTATGAAATAACCGTTTTCTAAATTGAACCGAACCGAAAATCAAACCAAAATCAAGGCGAATCATCGTGTCACTCTGCTGCATGCTTTTCTATTGTGTAACTAACACAAACCTCACTCGAGCCGATCTTGAAGTAGCTTGAAGCTGTGCCTTGAGATAACTTGCCGATTAGTTTCGCTGAACAATCTTATGTTGGAGCGTTGCATAACAATTGTTACCGGGATTAAGTTTGTTTGTATAGTAAGTCCTGTTTACTTGTTAAAAAGTTTTTAATAAAGCAGGTATATTGTAACTAAACGAATCAACGTATTTTATGCAGGGTAATACGATCTTTTTAAATAACTATAGTTAAAAAAATTATAACTGTAATATAACTACACATTTATTCACGAGAAAATACATAAAAAAAATATATCCAAATAAAATTTTATGGAATTATTTCCATTTATGTTTTTATATTTATTTTACAAAATACGTGATTATGTCGTTTGTTAATAAATAATATTTTCTTCTTTAATTTTAGTTATTTTAATATTATATATTTGGTTCTTCCAGTGTATGTGGTTAGGTATTCTGATTGTATTTTAGTTAATGTTGTTAAAAAATAAATACAATTTTAAATAAATAAGAAGAAAAAGAGTCATACTTTTCAATTTATTTACAAACATTTACATTCTTGGTGAACTAGTTGCATAATCAGACAAAATTGTTACAAAATTGTAAATGGTACAAAGAGATTGAAAGCAACTCAGCAATGAAGAACGACAAAGCGTTGTAAAGTTTACACACAACTTTATTCCCATTAAAGTTAGGGTTATGTCATAGTAAGAAAAAGTGCGAGATGTTACGGTCTCGCTTAGCGGTGAAATTCTTTTAAGTTGTAAGTTTTAAATGGGAGCATCTACTTTTGCTTCGCTATTTCAAGTTACTTAGCCGACAACGGACTGCCTTACGGAGAAAGTAACTAACTATTTGAGCTACTCTAATTTATTGACCTAAGCATTTAAAAAAGTACTTCGGATATAGGTACTAAGCATGATTTCATTTTTGAAATGTACTTGAGATAGATTCATTCTTTATAAATTTTAACAATTAGTCAATATTAACGGCGTGTATATAGCAAATTATGATAAACTCATATTAGGTAAATGTGAGTAAGAAAATAATTTGATGGTACTTGTACTACACCAATTACAGTAATTTTAAGATCGCAATTAATGGATTGAGCTTCTTAAATACTTAGATAGAAAAATCCTCTTAAAAATTTTTATCCAATTAATTGGTTTATTCTTTGAAAACAAAGAAAATTAAAAATGGTTGGTACCTGCAGGGTTTAATAAACATTTATCCCAACATCGTTCTTGCGAAGTTCGCGCGATCAAGCTAAATAAGTTTCTCTGGCGTTCAATGAAATGGCAATGTTTTACTGCCCCGACTGCATTCGGTTTCTTCGCAACTTTTGATTAGTTTCGATGCCAATTCATTCGCTTTGTTTCTGTTGGACCGGTACAAGTCGGTAACCTGTTGATGGAGATCAAACTGTTTTTACAGTTAAAGATACTAAGTTATTAGGTTTTCATCTTAAAATATGAAACAGTGTTCTACTGTTTAACTGGTGAAACCCCGAGCAACGCAACGCAACGCAATGCAACCGCATGAAGCCGCGTAACAGTAAATCATACATACGCAATAGAGTAGAAATGTCATATGATTTGTTCTACAAAATTTTCCGCTATTTTTTAATCCGTATCTGTACTATTTTTAACCGACTTCAAAAAAGGAGGAGGTTCTCTATTCGTCGGAATCTTTTTTTTTCCTTTTTTTATGTATGTTTATCAATCATTCGTTACTACGTTGACCGATTTCAATAATTCTTTTTTTTTAAAGGTAATACTTTCAGAATGGACCCATATAAATTTAGTTAAATTCTGATGATGGGATCTATAAGAAAATCATCAAACATTGCATGAACTCCGTACCACGCCAACTGATTTTAGTATCTATCTTACCTAATATCTTTGCCAAATGTGGACCGATTTTGATGATTCTTTTTTTTAATGAATAGCTTATACTTCAAAGATACTATAATAAATCATTTTTGGAAAAAAAAACACCCCTAAGGGTGGAAAAATAGGGAATGAAATCGATGTTCAGCAGTTAAATTATGTTTGCACTCGTAAGATTTGTTTTGATTAGGATTTATCACTAAAATAGATGAAATAAGTTAATTTAATTTTTTTTAAAAACCGACTTCAAAAAACTAAAACGCTAAAAATAATCTTAACACTTAAGTATCATCAGTTACTTTTGGAGTCTGGGCTGAGGGGTTACAGTAATACTATTCTTAGATGTAGAGATTATAAAACGAAACATTATATAGTATAACTTTTGACAACTACCAACATCAAATCACGTCACGGCATAGAAACTGTAAGTAGTAATAAAGTTCAACACACATAGTACTTTACCATCTACTACATGGATTACTAAAAGTGTTGAAGTAAACTTCTACTCTTGCCTCGCTCAGGTCAGGTCTCACACTAGGATAAAGTTTTATCAAAGGGTATCCTTTAAAAAACAAAGTCATAGGCTAGGGCTAGGGCTATTGCATATTAAGTGAAAACCGCGCCTTTAAAAATGTTTGTATGATGAGCACGAGTATAGAAGCCGCCATAGTATAGAAGCTTTGCTTAATTTGGGGCTAGATAAATGTTGTGATTGTGAAAACAATTTATTTATTAGTTAAATGAATTCAATTCTATATATTTATTATAAGTTTAAATGTGCTGCTCATCACGTTCGTTGGACTTATTAATTCTCTGAACCTCTTCTTGGATCAAAATAAAAGTAACCAATTGTGTGATTAAAAAATAACACTATGAATTTCAGTGTCCAATCAAAGTAAGTTATGAATTAAATAATTAAAATTCCACAAATTGACAAAGGAAAGCAAAGCTTTATATTTGATCAGTAACAGACATCATTTTAAGTAATGGAGTGATGCGACACACGTTAATTCTGTTTTATTTTACAAAGCGAAACACTCAGACATTAAGTTATTTCGGTAAACTGAGCGTATAATTCAAAATTCTCTGTGTTTGCCTGACCAAATACAGAAAATGGCAAATTAAAAATGTTTGCTGAATTGCTTTAGCTTCATATTTTAATTATATTGAAATTTTAAAATTGTAACTGTGCTGTGCCGTCTGTCTAGTTTTATCGTTAAATCTCGTTTGTTCGTGTATTATGTGATATATTATTTCTTGGTATATTATATCACATATATAATATGTCGTATATGCAAATATAAATATACCGGGTTACATTTCAAGTTAGTGCCCAATTTTAAAAATAAGGTTTATAGAACAATATAATACTTATTTATCGTAATTAATTTCAGTCGTCGTATTTCTGGAGTAAAATTACACTTAAAATTTTTCGAAAAAGTAAAGAAAACGCGACATGCGCCGTCATTCATCAGAGACCACAGGCGTACGCCGACGCCGCTCCAACAAGAACCTCATGTAGTGCACATACGGTGCAATTTAATCGAGTTATCGTAAATTTTCTACATATTTTATTTTTCAAATGCAGAAAGGAAGAATTCAAAATAAAAAAGGGTTTGTTTTTTACGTAGATCGATTTAGTTACTGATTCTGAATAGTCTCTGAAAAATTGGCACTACCGTGAAATGTAACCCAGTATAGTATTAATTATTGGAATATCTTTTTTATGTTCCTAAGTCATGGATTTTTACAAAAGTATTTTTATCCGTTATCTAGTCGCCATATACAAGCTTTGCTTAGTTTGGGGTAGCTAGATAGTTGGTTTGATTGTGAAAACAATTTATTTATTTATTATTTATTTTTCGCTATAATTTGATTTTAAAAATTATAAACTAATTCTGAATCAAAGGCCGTAGTTATGATGATTATTATATAAAAAGACTTAATCTAAGTTGAATGGTTAAAAATGGCTAGTACTGGTATTTATTTGTAAAGTCCAAAATGTTCAACACAATAGACTGCCAATTTAGTATCTCTGTGCAAACAATCTTAATCTAAAGTCACAGCCATGTCGTGAAATGTTTGTCGGGAATACCGTACGGCTATTTATAAGCGTTTATGACAGTGACTAATTTGCTCTTAGTATATTTGGCGTGAACTAAATTTGCATACTTGTCATATATTTGTAGACGTCGTCTATTAGATGTGAATAAAGTTTAGTCCATTAAAATTATAAACTTTAGTTTTGACTCCCGAGACAAAAGATAAGAAAATTTCATTATTTATTATTACCTTGGTTTAGAATATAATACAAGAGAAGAAGTATCCTTTTTTCTAATGCATATTTTGTTATATCAAGGATAAAATTTTTACTTGTTTTTTTTCCATCTCTGGAAGAATTTGAAAAAATTTTCAAAAATGTTTGTTAATAAATGACGTTGATGACTGAAAATGTTTTTTAAAATTAAATGTTAATAAATAAAACCAATAACGTTGATGACTTTCAGTATGATTGCTTTCGCCGCAATTTCAGTAAATTTTAATCGCATGATGAATATCTGTATAATAAAAAATATGCGCCAGCGAAAACACCAATTGTCAGCAGGATAATGATCCGATTCACTTTAAATGTACACTTTAAGTGTACACTTTGAAGCATTGATACTGTTTAAATTAATTTTGATACACATGTATTGACGGAGTTTTGCTCTTGAAGAAGTTCTGTCCACAAATTAACAACTCGCTCAACAATGTTTGTGTGTTTGACTTGAAATTAAATGTACGCCCAACTCGTGCATATGACATAATTCGAGTTACAGTAAGTGGATTGGGTCCTTTCAGCCATCGTGTCAGCTAACATTTGAAGTGCACGAGGTAACTTGAGACGATGTCGTAAGCAAGCACTGATTCCTTAGAGGTTAGAATTGTCGATCTAATAAATCTATCATTTTTAATTTTTTCTATTGTATTTACCTGTTTAATCTTGAAGTTTTTGATTTTGGAATAATTTTAATATCTTTCTGCATCCTAGCCCAAATAAATTCGATTTTGATCAAATGTAAAATTTAAATATCAACTAATTCAATTTTTATTTATTTAGAAGATGGGTCGTTATTAAGTCTCTAAAAAGAAGAGAAATTTACTGATATCGAGACTAAATTAGCATATCGTATTTTTTATTCCTATGAAGTTGGGGTTAAAAAAAATAGACCTTAACTATTAAAAAATTTACTGATAAGAATTTTCATGGTTACTATTATTAAAAATGATTGTTTATAAATCTCAAAATTGCCGTTTCTATTCTGCAGTAAACAGTTTAACTTTATTTTGTCGAAGGTTTTTTCATGCTGAAATTTTCAAGATATCAAGATCGAGAGGTACATAACGAGAAACGAAATCATAGGTAATAGTGTAAGCCCACCTTCGCTACTGTAAGGGTTATCCCAAACAAATATGGAAGTAACGGATTATGATCACATTTTCTTTTATAACCCTTCCATCGCTTTATCTCGTTGGTATACGAAATGAGTAGGGCGGAGTAAAAGGGCCTTTTCACATTCATTTTTTAACGAAAAGGGGTCATGTAGTGACTGAGGATTATGGACGGCCAGCCAGCGATGACAAGTGTGTCGGTAAATATTTTATTACTCAGGTTGACATTGTTTTTTGCAAGCGACGATGAAAACTGAAGTTCCGTGTCTAAGCCTAATGTAATCGAACCTTATTTTTGTAAGCAGGAATCTGTAATTCAGACTCATTGTTATAAATCTAGAAGGGTAATTGAATATTCTAGCAAAAATATATTACCGAAATTGCCATATCAAGACAAAGTACTACGTAATTTATGTAAAATATAATAAGTATTGTACCCAGGTAGATTACTTTCACCCCGGAAGGTTGTAAATTAATATATCGTTTACTTGTATACTTTACCAGTAACATTTTAATATATTTAAGATGTTTAAGCTTCACTTATAATAATTTTAGCACAATCTCAGTATGTATTTTTGTCATTTATAAGTATGGTCTCTGAATAAGATTTTTTGATATATATACTGGAATATGAATAATAATATATAATTTATTATGATAAATATTGGACAAGATCGCATACATTGCTCCGATCCTAAGATAAGCAGCCAAAGCACTTGTGTTAGAAAACACGACAAACGACGACACGTTAGAAACAACGAAGGTACCACAACTCTTCATTATTATTATAATGTAAGTATTAGGCACTCTTCAGACTATAACTTTTTTACAAATTCGGAGAATTAATTAAATTAAAACTTAAAACTAAAACAAACTTAAACAAGGTAAACCAAAACAACAAAATTAAATAAATAAAAAACCGTTTCTTTTCTGCATTTAATCAATAATGTTTACTTGTAACGCCACGGAAACGAGACACAATGAAAAATGTATTGTTACGCGGTCACATATTGGTTCGAACTTGACATATGACTGGTTTATTTTCTATATAGTAGAAGTTGAAGAGACTCGTGTCTGAATTTAGCTGCGAGTAGGTAACCAGAAAAAGCCACATTTTTGTCCTCAAAAGATCATTCCTGCTGTTTCATTCTCCACAAGCATTGATTGTTGTATGTTTCGTCATTTGCCCCATTCGTATACTGAAAACCAAAAGTAACTCGTATAATATTAATAAATAATAATATTAAATTGGTTCCCACAATCACACCAATAGCTAGCCCAAACTACGGTAGTACTATTAGGTATTCTGTGCCCAAACTAAGAAAGCTTGTACAATGGCGACTAGATAACGGATAAACATACTTAAGTACTTTTATAAACATACATGACTTTATTGCTCATCACACAAACATTTGCCCCTTGCAGGATTCGAACCCGCAACCGCTGGCTTGGTAGTCCGGAGCGCGAACCACTACACCAAACGGTCGTCTGTAGTAGTAGTATGTAGTAAGTGACGCTAGGTATACGGGATTAAACAAAGTGTTTGCTTGTATCGATCAGAAGTCGTTTGCGCAGGGCTTTACTGTTGACGCATCGCTATTAGCGTCGTTAGGCCTGTCAATAACGTAGTCATTAAAGACTTAGAAGATTAGCTATTGTCGCCCCGATTTCGTTAATTTGCGGAGACGTTTGGTAGGCTTCTCGAGGAAAGTGGTGAGGTGTACTTAAATTATTATTATTTTATCAGGATATTCTAAGTATTAAGACCGCCTTAATTGTTCATCTTTCTGTAAACTTTATGTGTAATTTACTTGTATGGTGTGCAATAAAGAGTATGTATCTATGTATTGTTTTTATAACATCAGTCTACGTTTTTATTAAGATCTTATGGTTGTGCTAAATAATGTCATGATTAATCACTAAATGTAATTTTAGGCTAAAGATGATTAATAATAGCAGTTATGAATAAAAAAAGTAGGAGTATTCGGTAACAAATAATATGCCAAAAATATTATGCAACTATGAAATATGACCTTAAACTTTATGCAAGTCCTGCAAAATAATTTATTACATGTTTTAAAGAATCCTAACTTGTAACACTGAGTGTACCTTAAATACAGGTACATAACTTACCTAAGTATATGTGGTGGAAATTAGACTGTCTTGTTATAACTTACCTCCTTGTGGAAGACTAGTTGGTAAAAATTGGGGTCTTATCCAACTATTACACTTTGGCTATATACAAGAGTTATCAGGCTGTCTCTAACTTACGGATCAGTTGTATGGTGGCCCAGAACACAACTGACTACGGTAAAAACAAAACTCCAGAGTCTACAACTCTTAGCGTAGTACTCTCTACTCTCTACTCTTAGTGTAGCAACTACTGGATACATGAGAACCACCCCATCAGCCGCGCTCGAGCTCCTCTTGAACCTAAGACCATTAGATCTTGTCATACAGGAGGAAGCACAAGCAGCCGCCTTAAAACTAAGAGCAAACGGACAAAAACACATTACAATACACAATACACAAGTTCTGCAGGCGATCCTCAAGGATATTCCACTTCTTGAGGCGCCCATGGACAGAACACTGTGTCATCACATCTTCGATCGATGATACAATATCCGACTCATGGAAGAAGCAAAAGACAGCTCTGGCATCAACGAAGTTAGAATATACACAGACGGCTCCAAACCTGCACATGGTACTGGAGCTGGTGTCTTCTCGAATGACTTAAACATAAACATATCCCCTATCCCTAAACAAGCTGAACACAGTCTTCTAGGCAGAATGTATTGGCATCACCAAAGCGGCACAAACAGTTGCGGTCAGAGACGTCCGAGAGCATAACATAAAAACCACGATTTATGACGTATTAAAAAAACTACTTACTAGATCTCGTTCAAACCAATTTTCGGTAGAAGTTTGCATGGTAATGTACATAATTTTTTTTTAGTTTTATCATTCTCTTATTTTAGAAGTTGCAGGGGGGAGACACACATTTTACCACTTTGGAAGTGTCTCTCGCGCAAAACTATAGTTTATTAAATAAAATTATTAGAAACCTCAATATCATTTTTGAAGACGTTTGGGTTTGATGAAAAAAAATGTTTGCGTTTCAGTTCTAAGTATGGGGAACCCCTAAAATTTACTGTTTTTTATTTTCTATTTTTGTGTGAAAATCTTAATGCGGTTCACAGAATACATCTACTTACTTAGTTTCAACAGTATAGTTCTTATAGTTTCGGAAAAAGTGATTGTGACATACGGACGGACAGACAGACAGACAGACAGACATGACGAATACATAAGGGTTCCGTTTTTTGCCATTTGGCTACGGAACCCTAAAAATTATCTCAGACAATGCATCTGTGCTTCAAGCCATTCAAAACAATAACATAACTTCTGTCCTTATACTGGAATGTCACAACGCACTCGAATCCATTGCAAATACAAACAGAGTAACTCTACAATGGATTAAAGGACACTGCAACTCACTGGGCAATGACGCAGCAGACGAGCTGGCTAAAAAAGGATCAAAGGCAGTAGAATACGGACTGGAACAACTGCTGCTTATAACTCAGGCCCAAATAAAATCATAGTTGCGCGCAAGAACCAAAGAAACACATCTTACACAATGGAGGAACAGTGAAGGATGCAGGCAAACGAAAAATGCAGTTCCAGTAGCATCAAATAAGCTTGCCCGCAACCTCATTAGACTATCAAGGGACAAAATTTGCAAGGTTATAGGTATTATAACCGGCCACTGTCCTCTTAACAAGCACCTGTTTAACATAGGTGTGACAGACAGTCCCACATGTAGAGCATGCATGGAGGCAGAAGAAACGCTACAGCACGTGCTATTGGAATACAGAAGCGTGGCAGATCAACGGGCACGGATTCTCCAATCACCAGGTTCGCTCCCGGAAGCCCGCAGCAGTCTGAAAAGGCTGCTGACCTTCTGGGATAACCTACGATGGTTGGAGTAAGAAAGACTAAGTAGCACGCACAATGGCCCAATCATGAGGCTAAGTGCGGAGAAAGCCCAGCTAAACTAACTATCTTACCTCCGTAATGTATAGTCACTTTCACCTCCATCATACATGTCAATATCCAATTCCACCTTTGGTGACACATTCAGTCCAGGCTCTTTGTTAATAATATAAACCATCGACACGTACCTATGTGTTTGTTGGCTTGTGGTCTGCGGTCCCCACCGCAGTCAATCGGTCGAAACACAATGCCCACGCGACGTTTGTAGGTAGGTAGGCTCAGGTAACTCAATATACCGTATATAATCCAATATGAGACATTGCGGGAAACAATCACAACATAATTATGTTCTATGTCTAAGTAACTTCTAAAATGTAGATTTAAAAATAATACTTTTGATAGCCGTGAAAGGAAAACTAATTTTTAATGTAATTTTATTACATCTAGGTAAGTTGAATTGTATTTCAAAGGTGCCTATTTAGCCACGAATCTTACAACTCTCAGTTATATTATAAGTTATTGAAACAAATCAGCAAAACATAAATAGCCTCATTACAAAATTTTCAATTTCGGTATTCTTTACAAATAATTACTTTCATTGGCGTATTCAATACTGAAATTCAGGTAACAATATCAGTTGAAATTCAAAGTAATATTTGATTTTAATATAAAACAAGATGGAAAAGCGTTTTGCATTTCATCATTTAGCGAGCTCTTTTATTGGATTCCAAGAAACATAATCGTAAATTCCAAATTAAATTTTATGTTTGGAGAAATCGGGAAACACTTCAGTTAATGGGGTAGAAGAGACAACCATTACGTTATGGGGCAGGACCGATGAAAGCTATTACTCGTGCAATCTGTATTGCAGTCCTAGAATGAAATAGTTTAATAATTGTGTGAAATATAAATAAACATTTGCCGTAGGTACTTATTAAAATATATTATATGATTGCATAAACTTACATCAAACTATAATGGTATACTTATTTATTTGAAGTTTTCTGATACTCAACCGTACATTTTGCTGCGAGCTCTATGTTAACATCACACACGCACCTATCTACTAAGTACTTATTTTACACAAAATATTGACAAGTTCGCTCTGAATAATGATGATGTTGTGGAATTCGTTTACTAACAAATTCTAGCTAACTTACATCGTAAAACATGAATAAAAATTGACCAGCAAACTAATATCTTATGTAAATGTCTGTTAAGTTGCCCGAGGTCATTATTATGCCGAAGATCTCTAAAAAATATCCCTAGTTTTTATGTACTCAGCCAAATATGAAAAGTCAATAACCAATCTTTTTAAAGGACTTAAAAAGATCTATTATTGCGTAAAATAACGTTCCCATAAAATTATGTTTTAGGTTTTTTTTACAAATGTAGATAAAGGTTACCTAAATGGCGTACGTGTTTTATGTATCAAACATTACAGCTTCACTGAATTCGCACACAAAGACTTGTTTTACTTTCCTTTTTATGTAAATACCTGCGAGGGTTGTTTTTGTTGGTAGCATCCGAGAGGCCTCCACCCATCAGGATTGAGCATGGTCGAATGGACCAGTTTTCAAAGAAAACACGCTCTCGGATCCCGTCGACTCGTTGGAGGTTATGTTTGCTTCAAACATTAGAAAGAAGTGCTGCAAATCGGCTCTATAATATCAAGATAACATTCGTAATAAGTAACATGGATGTTCTTGAATATTATATTCTTTAGATTAAACCTAATCCATCAAATGACTTTGCTTACTTGTACATGCGTATTTATTTTATTGAGGCCACTGACTACGGATGACAAACTTTGCAGTACGTTAGCAAGCGGTATTTTTTCTGTCCACAAACGCTGCTTTACTGCTTTGTTTAGATCTTTTAAAGAAGTAGAAGTTGTATAATTGAAAAAACCAACTTTAGAAACACACTAAGTTAAAAATATTATTTACACAAACATACATAGCAGTTATTTTTGAAGTCGGTGCAAATAAAAACATTCAAACACTTCATGGCTGGCACTTGTGTCTTTTTTCTCCACGGCTGCTTTGTGATACGGTTTAAACTTGACGTTTTCGAAAAATTGGTTTTCATTTCAATTTAGAATGAAATAGCTGTCGATTTTTCTGATAAGCAGTCGGACTCACACATTTATTCAGATGAGTCTTTATAAAACCATGTCATTACAGGAGTAGTTCGTGTCGCGAGTTTTAAGCCCCTTGCGATCCATTCGCTACTCAGTAATCTGTGAAACAGAGAAATCACAGAGGAGTAAAGATATCGAAACAGTGTAGGAATACCTAGCTAGATATTTATGTAATAACCCAACTGCGTATTTAGGTACAATGCCAAAATGCTGTGCCTCATGTTCATGTGGCGGACTCTGGGTAGGAACAGCATGTTTTACTTAGTGTACTGACCTGGCAATAATTAAGACGCATCACGTAAAGCTTAAATAGTAATGTGGCACAACAGCAATAGACATCACCAGACGACGCACAATACCACGCGCGACTAATATGTTTATAAGCAAAAGGTTCTAGAATGGAGGTCATGTACCAGCAAGCACAGAAGGAAGTCCACCCACAAGGTGGATTGATGACCTGGTAAATGTTATAGGAAGCCGCTAGATGCAGGCCGCTTCCAACCGGCCAATCTGGAAGTCATTGCGTGAGGCCAATGTTTAGTAGTAGTAGTGGACGTCCTATACCCAACACAAAATGATGATGATTGTGTTATGCCCTGCGCTTTACACTCTAGTGAATAGACCTTTCGTGTGCACCTTAAAAATTATTACGGCTAAATAATTTCTGTTAACTTGAATATTTACTCATATTTCTTTACTTTTTAATACAATTAATCTAGAGAGCCGATGAACGCAGTATGTACGCAACGCGCCTCATTACGGCCGGCGTCCTGTGTTCCTTTTACCGTCCTAATAGTTGTTTTTCCCGGCGGGCTAAGTGCAATTTATATTAATGCCATCATATTTTCGCGTTGGTTACCCGCATTTTCATATTAACCGTGGTCCGGGCTACCGTGATAATGTGAGGGTCCCACCTTCGTCATTTGTTTGCGAGCTGATTAAATTTACACGGCTAACTCGCTTGCAGTCGAATTAATTTCATAATGGTATCTGTACAACGGATTTTTGTAATAATTGTTTGCGGAATTTTACTCGTAATAATTTAAAACACCATCATTATTTTTAAATAAATTGTTCCCGGTTAATTATCAAGTTCTTGTTTACAAATTTTGTACGTTTTGTGCTTGAGTTTTTTATTTAACGAAGGCTTTTAATTTTATTTTCTGTTTTGCAATCATAGCTGCTTTGGTGGTTTGAAGGGTTTCGTGCCTAAAGGTCAGAACAGAAATTATATTTCATAACAAATATTTATTTTTATCGTTATGTGCTTACATTAAGTAGGTACTTGATAAGTCTAAGGAAGTCCAGGTGCAGCATGAAACAGGATAATGTCCAGTGAATGATAATAGTTTTATTTAAACTTATAATAAAACTGTTAACAGGTAAAATCCTTCAGAAATGTTCTTTGTTAGCGTTATTCAGTAACGTTATTAAAAAAGTAAAGATAAAGTATGCCATAAGTACGTCCCACTGCAGGGCACAGGCCTCACCTCAACCATGAGGTGGTTTTGGCCATACTCCTGTACGCGGGCCCAGTGCGGATTGGTGGAGGAGTGTTGTAAGGCAAATGACTTAGCCCTACTGTGAGATGTTTAAGCCGTCCTAAGGCCTCTGACTTCGCTTCACGACAAATGCCACGTAATATTAGCCGGGACCAACTTTTAACGTGCCTTTCGAAGCACGGAGACAATTGTGGTTTATTTTAAATGTCACTAAATATGCTTGAAATGGACACCCATCAAATTACAACTGCGACGTAGGTAGCTTAACTTTGGTAATCACTAACAAAGCGCTGCCGCCCCTGAACCACAAGCACCTCAATATACAATGTTAGTAGTAAAGATAAAAATCATGGTAATGTATGTAATGTACTCGGTGTATTTCCATTGGTTTTTGAGCCGCCGTTATTTTGTATGGGAAAGTGAGTTTTTAAATGGTTATGATGTTGGTTCTATAGAAAAAGTAGTTGTATTTGAGCATGAAAGTGCGACTTTTGAGGATCTAACGACCAACAAAACTTTACCGAATTTATGAACATGATTTTGTCTGCACTACTACAACCTTTAATTTTAGTTAAGGTTTTTTTAATAAGGCCATTTGTATCTTTTGCACTTGTTATTAAAAAATATATAATTGGCAATAAAAGCGAACGTTTAGATCGGCGAAACGTAAGCTTTTTAAAAGTATTTGAATGTTCAAAGCTCCGTATTATTTTAGCTTTCTCTGTAATCCACGCATTAATATTTCATTTTTACATCCACAAAATCCCTCTTCATATTCCATTATCCTGCTAATTCAAAATAACACTGACTCAGACAGTAATTTATTTTGTTGGTATTTCGTGTTTCGTTTATGCTGACAACATGTCAAAAATAAATTGTCAATGGATTGTTGGCAATTTTTAATAATAAAAACGTTTTATCTTTAAAATGTTTTTGAGTTAGATAATGATAATCCTACGTAAAAACAAAAACCGTTTTACTACAAATTTTATATATTCTACAATTGGAAAAGGTGTTGAAGCTAAAGTAGCTTAGTGAGTGGAGATGCACCTCATACCCGTCCATGCTTCGTAAATTCTAATATCGGCACGTACCTCTGGATTTTTCGGTGCAGATTTATGCCACTTGTACGGCAATGAGAAAAATAAAACTCAAATTTAACTTGTTGTTTAAATATAATTTGATGTGTAGCCACGGTCCAAAGTATCTAGTTCGCCTGTATAAGTTTTTAAGATGTCTCTTACAGTCGCTCCAAATGTAAAAACTATGCTAGCCGCATTTATCCTGGACAGTCTCTCTATATCCAGTGGCCAAATTTCCGTAAAAAGTGTTTTTGCTATTTTGTAAATTAGGTAAGTAACTTTTTACGCTATTAAAATGAAACAATAGAAATTTTGACGTGTAGAAGGCAAATATCCCTGACCAGATAAAATATTAAGAAAATGTATCACGACTAAGCTGTACAATTAGACTTCTAATTTGATATTTCGTTATGCCGTTTATATTTATCAATTCTCTATTCCCTACGTACTCTTAGACAAAACATAGTAGGATCATTATTAAGCGAACCCGATTTAGGAGCATGACGCTTGGAGAAAAAGATATAAAGTGTTGAGGTGTTATATCGTTTAAAATTGATTTTAATAGGAATATTAAAAAAATCGAAACAATAATCGCATAGCAACCAAAACGAATAAACATTTTGCAATCGTTATTACAAACAGAAAATTCCTTGGAACCAATTAGCACATTGTTATTCGAACGGCGCCTTCTACATTGGAAGAAAGTTATTAATTTCAGAGAGCAGTCAAGTTGCATTGGAGGTATTCATCGCGCGTTTATTGAAAAGCGAAGAAAGCTTTGAAAAGGCACGCGGTATGTCTGAATACGTGAGCGTGCCTATAGTTATAATAGAATAGGTTTCGCATAGGCATTTCTCGACTGCCTCTTAGACGCCAAATAATATTGTGTGTGTAATGAGAGTTGATTATAGCGAATAGTACTTACATCGCGATAGCGTAGATATATACCTACATGCATAGGTAATATTAAACATCTCAACTTTTACTCATAAAATTACAAATTTATTAGATATTTATTTTTGTCTTTTACTACTGAAAATATGTTTCTATATTCAATTATTGTATAGAACTAAAACTGCGTACTGACAAGAAATTGAAGTGAGTGACACGTTTAAACTTATGGCACTTTTACCATATTAGTGATGTATCATTCATAATAATAATAGACACAGCTGGTCACGTTTCATATGCGGTCTTTCGTGAGTGTTAAATATTAACGAGCAGTAACAGATATTCAAATAAATATCTTTTCAAAAAATACAAATAACTAGCAGTGACTGATACGCATAAAGTATCTTGTAAAATGTTTTTATTGCAACAGAAAAATCCTTTTCTTATGTGCCGTATAACTCCAATACAGTGACCTTAAAATTATTAAAAAGGTACCTACTTTAAGAACACGATTTTTGTTCGCGTGAAAAGGCCAAAGCGCAGCTAACATTCTTTTCATGACTCAACCGAGCTGCTATTTTGTGACTTCATTTTTAACGCTTCAAAATTAAACTCGACATTCTGTTTAAATTATAAACGATAGAAAAAATTTCCTATATTCCTACATTTACGTACAATAAGACTTTTTTCTTTGTGCAAATAAAGTTATCCATAAAAGAGTTTCGTCTATTAAGATTAGAAAATCGGAAACCTTTTGAGACCTTTTGTGAGTAAGTATTAAAGGTCGACTTCAAACGAACAAGTTCCTATTTGCAAGGGATTTTGTGTAAGCGCTTACTTAGGTAGCTATCTTAATTTTTAATAAAATATTGCTGAAGAAACTGCAAACATTTTGTAAGTTATTTGGGATATTTCTTTTGTAAGCAACAAAGTTAAAGGTAGACGGAGGTCTCAGCATATTTTTAGATCAGCCTGTGATAGGTAAACAAAAAAACAACACTACAAGCTTAAAAAGGAAAAGATTGATAAAATATGCCAGCCGATGAGAGTTTGACTGTTTTCGTTTGCACTGACTACAAAAATAACTGATTAGGTATGTTTTAATTATTAATTTTAGCTCTTAAATTTTTTGATGTCAGTTTTATTTTTTTATGAAATTTAGTCAGTTTATAAACATATACGAAAACATGCAACCGAATTAGGAACTTCCACCTTTTTTGAAGTCGGGTAATAACACATTGACAATTTTACATTTTCTACTATACTATATTGCATAATATTATTTGCATTTTCAACTATACTTTAAGCATTTTAGCATACTGCTGCTGCAACTGCTGCTGGTGCTGTACCCATTTACTGTTGATAAAGTCTATGTAGTATTTTAAATAATTAATAGGATGAATATTGCCGTGTTGTGCTCAGATATCCCTTGGATGAAATAAAATTTTAAAAAAGTACTCCATAGAAATAATTAATAAAAATTGTTCAATCATCCAGTGACTGTTTATTTTTTTAATAATAATAATTGAATATAATTTCATACCTGATAAATACCCACGCACACTAAAACGTGAAGTAAAATGCTTCAACTCTTATTATACTTACATTTATAACATCCCTCTTACGCATTAATTTCCCCCAGACGTTAACGTCCGTACCCTTAACTCGGAACGGCCTAATTTGTGTGAAATAAAATTCATTAACTTAATACAGCGAAAGGATTTTAAGGGACGTTCCTAGATGACACGTTGTTAAGATGATACGTGGGACACTTACTGCCGAAATACGACATATGAGCCTTGGGTCCAAATAAATTACTGTAATAACAGTCGCAATCTATTTGGGGTTACGGGCTGGCACCTACACTAACGTTATGAAAGGGGAAAGCAGTAATGGTACACATTTTGATTTCTATTGAACGTGCTGAAAATATTTTTTATATTACTTAGAAGTGTTAAAGTTTTAAAGAAAGCTATTCCACAAAGAGCAATTTAATAAATTCACAACAACGCATGTAGCAATACAATTAGTAAATCTACAGCAGTATCGCTAAATAATTCTGTTCCATTATTACGTTCACATTGTCGTGCCTAATTGCTCGGTAAATTCCAAATAAGTTCATTTGTATGTGCAACAAGGACGAGCGGGTCGTTTTTAAAAGATTTCATCCTCATTTTCGTGGTTGCGGAACATTATCCGCAAGGCGGCGCCGTCACGTAGCAAGCCCGCCATTAGTGGCAAACTGTAGCATTGCCAACGTGTTTATTTACTGCCCACTCTGCACTGAACTACACGTGGGGATATTCAGGCTCTGTGTCTGCACTCTGCTTAGCAAAACTTACATACGACTATACATTTTGACGTTAATACTTTTACAGCATTGCTCTTTCAGAATTTGAAGGTGCTCTGTTTACTTACTCCACCTTTTTGAGTGAATTTTCTGTAATTTTCTATTAGTAGCAGGTGTGTTATTACAACTGTGTCTGTTCAACAGGAAGTAGATAACGTAGATTTTTCTGGCTGAATTTGTTTACAGTACTAATTTATGTAATCCATATGAATAGGTATACGTTCCTTGAAAAACGAGTATTTATACTGTATTTTTGAAATTTATTTATTACCTATACAGTAAACATTATACATCAAATCTTATAATTTTTTGTTTCTTTTAAAGTATTATGACGATCTTAACAAGTCACTTACTTACATAACCTTTGTGTTGCCCTTTGGTTTTAGTTTCTAACGTCTAAGGCATTTCAGAAAACCAATACTGAGGCAGTACGTAAACTATTTGCTTGTTTACTTACTGCCTTATCATTATAATTATAATGAAAATTTTTGGTATTAACAGTATGACACAAACACAAAATTTCACATTTAACTTTTTGAAAATATAATTCACTACATTAGTCTGTCTACTACTTCTACTTTCTATATTAGTAACATCTGATATATCATCCATAATGTAATGTTTAGTACCTACATGTATACCCAACAATTCCAGACACAATATCTAAACTATTTTAATCAGTCAGAGAGAAATTTGTTGAAACGTTATGTGAACAACCAGTAAATAATTCACATTACGCCATTGCGTAGTTTCTGAAAACACAATCGAAAACTGTTTTACCGGAGGCGTAGCCTAAACCGGGCAAATTGTGTTAAGTACTTAAGCCGAACTCATGGACGGATGAACACAGAAATGGAATATTAAATAAGACGCCAGAAAGCATGAAACTGTACCATCACTAGGAGTTGAATCAGATTATTGAATAAGTGCGCTACATACGACGTCGAGCCTTCCCAGTTCCCCATAGATGTAGAATGTAGAGCTGTTACTAGATGAGACATAGCTATGTCTTACCTAGGTGATAGTATTTTTAAGCTTTTTTTTGGATGCTGTCGATAATGAGCAGGTAGAAGCACTGTATAAGTAAATATTTATGACGACACATAAAAATACATATTCAGAGTCGCCTGTTTAGTTTTAGTTAAATAAAATAAAAGATTCAATTAAATAAAATAAAGTATTCAAATTAAATCTGAACGAATTCAGTCATAAATAAAGTACTTATAATAAAATACAATAAATTATTTGACAAACTATAAAACTTTGGTATTGTATTAACTCGTTGAAACGAATCAAATGAGCCCAAAAACGAAGGTTTTACTAGTAGTTGTTGAAGAGTTCCACTATCCACCTCCTGACTCCATCATCAGATCAGCATGATAGTGACAAATTATTTATAGTCAGCCAAATGTTAAATACTTATAAAGTTTTAAATCGGTGCGTTAGTTAGAAGAAGAAGGTAAAAAATTACTTCCAAGATTTAATTACATAGTTACACGTGAAACTAATGTGTGTTAATATTACTTTCCTTTGATGTTTATTTGCAACGTTCTTAGAAATCACATTGTTTTGATACATTATTATTTAAAAGCTTCAATGCAAATGGCTTCCTGTCGAAACTTGTAGTACTCATTTTCTAGGTATATACTATTATTTTTTTGTTTCAGATCAATTTTTATTTTATTTAGTTGGGTTAGGTCACATATTTTTACAACAACAAACAAAATAATTTGTTACTACGAGTATTATATTTATGCTGAATTCTGGTCAACGATAGTAAAACTTAGACAATAATTTTTGGAGTCTTCACCGCCTCCGCATACAATTTTCATGTCAACTGTCCTCTACCTAAAGAAAGGAAAATATTAATTGTAGCGGTTTTACGAAAATTATGCAGTTCTAAATGTTATTTTTCTGTGCATTTCGTTTGTTTTGTGTAATGTGCAATAAAGAGTATCTGTGTATACAATTTTATCCATATTCTAGATTCTTTAAGGGTATTCTAGATTTAACTTTAAGTCTACGTCCAAAGTGACTAAATAATCCAGTTAGGAGGTAGGTCGCCGTAGAGGACATGAGGGTTTTATGCTATACTGTGGCATGTTTGTGACATTTCGCCCATCCTCTTTAAATAAAGCGTCGACGCAGCATTTATTCTGCGAACTACATATGTTTACGTAAATCAACTTCGTAGTAATTCAATTATAATAACAAAATATCTCAAGAGTTTTGCTTAAAAATGAAATAAAATCATTTTGAGTTTAGGTTAAATTACCCCGAGTCTGAAGCGTCAAAACGTTTGTCTGAAATGGGTTGATAATTTATTTTTCGATTTGTGCCTGCGAGTTTTTAATTTTCCTATTAATTAAAGCCCCTTTCTAAAGCTCCGTAATCCAGTTTGTACCTTGTTAATTCGTGAAGATGTAAAATGTGACCTATGTCTCCGTTGACGTAGGTACACATCACGTTGCTAAGCTTGAATTTATCCGCATACATAATTATTAAATTCTTACATGTCTCGCGTGTTTTGATCATAGATTCTGTCTGTTTGCACTTCACATCAAAGATGATGATGTGTGTGTCTACAGCTTCCTCATTAGACATAGAGAAATTCTAAGTATGCCATATTTTAAGTTGAATAGAAGCCATCGAACGTTTCAGACTTGATTTTAGAAGCAACCACAACCTTGTTACTATGAGTTGTTTTTTGTGTGTAAGCTGGAGAAACGTGTCTCATCATAAAACTATGTGCAAGCTGAAGACCCGTGTCTCTGGCTAGCACAGCTGTATCTTCATAATTATTTGAGCTACGATTATGTATTATACCTCAAAATAGACAAGACCGTAAGTCAAATTGAAGCCTCAGACTTTAAATTTATCAAAACTTTAGCTCGAAAAGTGTTTGCGCTACGAACCGATAAGTATGTGTAAGCTGGTGACACGTAACACGGGCTATCGCATGGTGAATTACTGTAACTATATAACATAGAGATTCGTTTTTATTTCTCTGATTTGAGGTTTTAAAGATTAAATAATACGTTATAATTGAAGTACACACGAGTCATAATTTAAATCTCTGGGCCTCCTAGTTTCAAAATGAAATCCAAAACCGGTTTTCCTGCCAAAAAATTCAAAATAATGTCTCGGAACTACTGCACACTACTGCAATCAAGTTTGAACTTAAGAGTATTTTGCGTTTGCGTTATTTTGAATAATTTTTGTTTGCGATCTCGATCGTTTTCATTTCTGTTCTATGAATTATGGACTAGGAGCCGTCTGATATATCTGGTTAATATAAAAGAAAAGCAAAGTCTACTTAATAAGGAATGTTTATATCGCTATCCTTGATCATATACTAATATTATAAGTGCAAAGTTTGTCTGTCGGTCTGTAAAAACAACTCATAGTAACGAAGTTGTGGTTGCTTCTAAAATTATGACTGAAACATTCGATGGCTTCTATTCAACTTTAAAATACGGCATACGTATAATTTCTTTATATCTAATAAGGAAGCTGTATACACACACATAAGATGATATTGGTATGTGCATTTTAGAAATTCATGTGAGTATCATTTTGCTAAGGAAAGCGCTTTCAAATTTTTTTATTTAATATAACGTACAATGGATGGTTTGAAATACATTGTCTATTGATGTTTAGTAAAAAAAACACTCAATAAATCTAAATTACAACGACAATGATAACTTTCTGGTCTGGTGGTTCACACTCCGGACTTATAAGCCAAGGAACATAGATTCTAATCCCACAAAAAGGAAGTTTGTGTAATGATCACGTGTATTTGTATTCATTTTTTTGGCAACTATTTTTATTTATATTACAATAGGTAGCCTTGTAATAAAAGCTTTCCTTAGTTTAGTGTAGGTACCTATTAGAGATTTATTTGTTTTTTTTTGCATAAAGTATGTCAATATACTGCATTGCACAGGCTTCACCGCCACTATGAGGTGGTTTGGGCCATACTCCAGCATGCGGGCCTATAGTGCGGATTGGTAGAGGGGTGTTGTAAGGGCAGTGACTTAACCTTACCGTCAGATGTTAGTAAGCTTCACGACTAGTATCAAGCGATATTCGCCAGGACCAATTTTTAACGTGCCTCCGAAGCACGGAGATGCTTGTGATAAACGTCACTAAATATGGTTGGAATGGTCACCCATCCACTCACAACCGCGGCGTAGGTGGCTTAACTTTGGTAATCACTACCAAAGCGCTTCCGCCACTGAGTTACAAGCACCTCTTTTTTTGTATAATAACGAAAAAAGCCAAATATGAAAACAATGCCTAGTTTATTTAACTTGATGAACGATTGAAAGGTATTGATTCAAACCAAATGATAACCACTGAACCATTATTTTAAGTCCATTAGCACGACGATCCTCCATCAAAGCCATTACTCTGCGGCTTTATACTTACCTACTAATGTTTTAAACCAAATTATTTCAGGGCTCTCAATAAAATGTTTTCCTAATATACCGACGAAAAACATACTTAAGCAAGTAATTATTGTTTTTTACAAAGCGCAGTATTGGTTCAAAAGAAGAAAGAGAATTAGCATCTTTTTTGTTGGTTTTTAAAATAATTTCAATATATTTTTCTCCTTAAGTATAAGTACTATAAACAAATGCTATGCTCAGAATTTTGTGTAGGTTTTGACAATTCGTAGCATATTTATAATAATTGTTATTAAATTACACTTTTATATTGTGACGTCTAAACCGTTGACGTCACTACCAGTATCATGCCATTAATAATTTCGGTGCAAGTTATCAAGCACCGATAGCCGAATGACTGTGATGTCGGAGTAATGTTCCACGGGCGAGTTAGCTAGCTAGAACTAGTTATCGCGGTTCTTGAGATACAGCCTGGTGACAGACAGACGGACGGAGAGACAGCGAAGTCTTAGTAATAGGGTCCCGTTTTTACCCTTTAGGTACGGAACCCTAAAAAGTGAAAGCAGTGAATATGTGAGTGCCTAGTAGTGAATAGTAAACAGTGCAGTGCAGTATAGTGTGGATAACGTCCGTGAAGAGAGAAGTGTGTTGGTGCTATGTTTGTCAAGAGGACTACGTCGGGGCTACGTCGGATCTTTGTTGATTGTGTGGCTTGTAAAGAGGAAATAAACCGTCTTCCTAGAAGAATTGTCGTGTGAGTCGTGTCCTTCCAATCCCGTAACGTATGTATGTGTAACGTATGTGTTATGTATTAAACTCGTCAAAACGAATCAAATTAGAGTATTAATATTATAACACTCATTTTTACCTGTATGTTTCTGTCCAGAAAGTAAATGGGCATTTTGTTCGGACCTGTGACCCACCAGCGACCACTAAAGAAACTAGTCGGCGTATGTTAAAGACCATGAATATTACCCAATGAGATAAGTCGCATTCCTCAAAAGCATGAAAAAGAATTTTTTTTAGCAAAACGAGAATTAATATAAAAAACGAATTTTTTTACATCCATATGCTTCTGAATGTATAAAATGCTTACAAAAATGTACAATGTCTTCCTAAAAAGGTACACGAATGTTTAAGAGCTTTTCTGTTTTGTTCCCCGCAATTTCCCTTGCGTCATTCTAAGCGCGGGCGCGGGCAAGCGTTCCCGAATGATCGACGGTGGCGAGCCAGCGCATATTTACACCGGTTTTTGGCTTATTGTGTGAAAGAGAGGGCTCTAAACTCTGTATTGTAATGTGGATTGCGCCTTATGAGCGCCAGAGAACGTATCACAGTAAGTAATAATGATTGAAAATCAATAAATATCCACTAATTAGGAAAAATATACGTTTTGCGTTGAAGCACATAACTTTTTCCCCCCATGCATTTGGATCAAAATAAAAACATTCCGTGAAATGTTAATCCTAAATTTAAAAAAAAAAGTAATGGTCGCAAACTTCGAGGTACCGGGCTAAAAATGCCCAATGATCTTTTAAAAGCAATGGTATATCCAGATCATATACGGCTTCGGGTGGTCATCGCTTCGCATTTATTCTGACCCCTATATCGAGTGTTGTAAGAACATATTGTATTAGCGAGTCTGTGTTCAACACAGTAATATAAATTTACGACTTATTACTGCTGGGAATTGAACATTGTCATTCGGTCGAGGTGCTATCAGAAATACATGGGCTTTGGTGCGCAGTAATACCTTTTTGTATTACACATATTCGTGTCGATTTTTCAATATCTTGTTGCTTTTACACTGTTACTGGAATTGAAATTAATAATAAATATTTTAATATTCAATATCATCATAAAATTACGCAATTGTTTTCGCCGTTTATGTTACGTTTTTTGTTATTAATAGTCATATACTAAAAATTGTTTTTAAAATTTTATTACTGGCAATGATTCTAAATTAAAATGAAAAATCATCTCAAAGAAAATCCTTGAACATTATTGTAAATAGATAATAATAAGCCAGCCCATAAATTTCAATTAGGTAAGACGATAAATGTATTCACAAAA
Organism: Anania hortulata; assembly: GCA_963576865.1. Taxonomy (NCBI): domain Eukaryota; kingdom Metazoa; phylum Arthropoda; class Insecta; order Lepidoptera; family Crambidae; genus Anania; species Anania hortulata. Next base: position 11,565,316 of record OY756396.1, on the reverse strand, counting down.
GAGGAGATTTGGTAGTTCTTTCAAACAGATCAAAGTTCTTAATACCTTTTAACACAGTGCTAATTTCGTTAATTTGATTCCGCTTCACGCACTGCAGCCAGCCAATTTCACTACCACCACTTATCCGCTAACTTTAGCTTAAATCGAACTTTTTTACACCCTGAGTTTTTTTTATCACGTATTAAGTGTAGCCCCGAGATTAATAAAATTAAATAAAAACTGTCTAGCTATGAGTTTTAAGATATACAATAAGACACCAAAAGACCTGATAGTATTAAATAACAGACAATTTAAAATGAAATTATAAAAAGATTATCGAAGCAATAAAAGCTGGACGACTGGCAGATGACTACAATATATATTTGAGTTTAACAAGTAGACAGTCAATATAGCCTACTTGGTTTTCAACACATTTGCATGCTTTGATTATATTAGGCAAAATATGTCATAGTTCTCTATTTTGTATAATTATAACACCTGCAACACCATGTTTTAGTGCAATAAAGAATTTGTAATCACATAAACATTATATATTATTCCAAACAAAGAGAGAAAAATGAAGTGAGCATTGACATAATTATTACTTAGTTATATTAATGGTTTGCACAATTACAAAAAAACATATTACCTACACGTAGTATTTCTATTCTGAAATACTGTGTTTTTTTAGGTTTATGTCCGACAGTGGACTCCTAAAGGCTGATGATGATAATGATGATCAACAATACTGAAAGAAATGATGATGAAATGATGGCTGAACCTATATGTTACACTTTGTATACTTAGGGAGACTAGAGAACGCTAATAAGAGAGAGGTCATAAGGTGATGATTGAGTCTGTTACGTTATGTATCATCTCAAGATTGTACGCTTTTGTCCGCGCGACCCGACGGTGCAAGAAGGCGCCGACACTCCCACCGCCTGACCGACCCATCAATATTGTATGAACTGTGTCACGGGCATGCTCGTAACGCGAGAAATATTAGGCAGGAATATAACAAGTGGTTTCTTTAAAAGGGGAATAGTCGGGCAAAGGTATTTTTTCTGGGCTTGTTCTGATCTAGAATACTTATGTTGGAATAACGCATACCAATAACATTAGCATAGTCCCCATTTTAAAATGACGATTTGCGAACTGATAGAGAATTAATGTGATTTTGATTCCCAAGTGAGGTTATCGATTTTTTTTCGAGTTCTATTTTATCTAAGAATGTCGTATTTTTTGCCAAGTGTGATAACAAATTGTGGAAGAATTTTTTTTCCGTTATATCTTTTTAAAAGAACTGTACGTGCGCAGTACAGGTTTCCGAAATATAAAGTTATAGAAAAATTGGGACCCCTTAAAATTACAAACTTATGTTGGAGGTTGCTTATTGTAACTATACTGTACTGTACTGTAAATGTACTTTATAGTTTTGTTGGCAACCAATAATACATATATATATATACCCGCAAAACTAATAAATACCCGCAGCGGGTGTGTCGGCACGGGAAGGGATATACATATATATGTATAAATATACATTCATCAGAATTTTTAGCTTTTAGTGCTAGATAAGCTGTAAATAAAACATCTGTAAAATATGGAATATATAATGGACCTGATAGGGGTAGTAGTCCTGGGTTTGATTCACGATTCACGATTCCAACCAATTCAGACAACGTACTATTCTAAGTTCGCCTGGCCCCCCGATTCAGAACCGTTCGATAAATTGTCGACCTTAAAATTAGGTGACACCGCAGGATTTAGCATTAATATTTCTTGATTTCTCGGTTGTCAATTTCGGTTGTCGAAGGGTCAGGTTTACTTTATATATGATTACCATTTAACTTTTGAACAATAAATCGATTCTAAATTAACCTTTTTGTTAGAATTTAGCCATAATAATACACAATAATTAAAATTCATCAACAGCATAACATCTGTGTGACCTTTGTTCGGGCACTTAATTGAACTTGGCCTGACTTTGACTGAATACTTATGGTAATTTATTTGTCATGGTAATTAGCGTTAACTATCCAACAATGGCTCTTGATTTTAATTTAATTATACCAGCAGTGTCTATATTAGTCTTAGAAAACACGAAGTAGATACCAGCGTAAGTTACGAATACTTACACAAAAAGTACATGACGTGACTATAACACTTATAGTGCTATTTACATTTGCATTTATAATACAAAGTAGAAGCAAAACTATCTCATACTTGTAACATAATATTTAATGAATACCAGAATGTTTAAATTAAAATTAAAACCAATTGCAGTACCACACATGCCTTTTTTATATTTTTGTAACTAAAAATGGGGCAATGTAGGGCAATGTAGGGGGCAATGTACACTAAATATGATGTACAACTAATTAATAACCTTTCTTCAACTACAAATAAGCTAAATAAACCGGCCAAGCCATTTTTTACAAATTTAAAAAAAAATAAACTTAACCGACTTCCGATAGATAAGTAATTATAATTTAATCTGTTTACATTACTTAAATGGTAATATGTATTTTGTTTCATAAAAAAATAAACAAATTGATCCGTAACTTGTTCCGTTTATGAGCTAGAAACACCTCACAGGTAGTCAAAGATACAGAAAGTCAAACCATAGACTCAGGATACGCTTTGAGTCAAATAGACATGCAGACAATAGTTTTCATTTTGCTTTTTGAATGTAGAACCCTAAGAACAAAAACTTTTACAGGCGACACACAAGGAATCATAATAATTCTCAGTTGTCACAAATACAGATGATAGAGAATTGAAAATAGGAGTTGAATTTCGATCAGAAGAAAGCCGCAATGCAATGATGCGTCACTCGAGAGTGCAAAAGGCTGCATCGCAAAATCTGCTTCCACTAGAGTTTTTCTATCCATATTTGATCGGATTTACCGACAACACTTTCCTTCACAAATTTGTACCAATGTGCTTTATGAGTCGAAAATGATTCAAACGTTGGCGATCAGTATATTTACTGTTTACTACTTAATGTATATTTTCTGTACTTACAGCGACCAGCAATCCACCTGACGAAATAATGGGTTATTTTCAGAACATTAAATTTTGTACTAGATCATAAAAATAAAAAATTTAACAAAAAGTATTTTTATTATTTTATGTAAAAAATCTGAGTATTTCTCATGATGTCATAGTAATATATCAGGGTATAACAGAAAGGTGCAGCGGAAGTTAGTAAGGAGTGATTTGACTCCTCAAATAAAACAACTTTTCTTACGTATAACTTTGTAGTTTTTCTGTATCGAGTTCGTACAAAAACACTGTTTGTATCAAACATAACATTACTGATTTCCATAACGGATATATTTTATTTATTCCACATTAATAAGCATGCTTGCTATAAATAGTTAAATCTTATAATTTTACTTCTTACTAATATTATAAATGCAAAGGTTTTGATGGATAGATGTTTGTTACTCAATCACGCCAGACCAAGTGAACGGATCGGGATGAAATGTGACACAGAGACAGATTGTAGTCAGGAATGCACATATTATTAAATTACTTTTTATTTCTGAAAAATGTATGGTTTTCAACAAAAGATTCGTTTTTGTTTTATTTAGAGCAAGGGATCGACATGGTTTTTGCATAGTGGTAGTTTAGGGGTCAGAGAATGAAATAGGCTACTATTTTTCATTCACCTCATAGAGAGTGGCAAGCTGTTTCAAAAGCGGGCGAAGCCGTAGACACAGCAAGTATTTTATGTACTCCACATCTTAATTAGTTTGTGCTTTCTATAATTAGTTAAATCTAATAATCCAAACTGTATGCGTCAATTTCAAATTAATGAATGTCCATACCTAATTATATGTACAATATCAATATTTACCACGCCAAAGTTAACAATTAATTTGCGGCTTTAACCCTTGATTGGTATAGATTAAAAATAAATCAGTATAATCATGGTCAACCGCAATTCTGACATTGCACCTAAAATGCCACGTTGCGTTCATCGCGATCCAACCATTCAGAATCCGGACTATTTGTAAACTGCATAAATAATTTCATTGCAGCAATAACTTGCGTTGAACTTTAACTAAGTGCAAGTTGATTCCCCTACCGAAGTTGCAAATTTACAGTAAGTTAGCTAGTTTCATTCAAACACTTCGAGCTTCTGTGCTGTAACACGGCATATTTAGGATATTACTAGCGAATATTAAGAGAATTTGAAAACGAATAATATGGTAAGTAAATCTTGAAATTTAAGACATAATTCAATCACAGCTTCACGAAAACAGCATATTTTATCAGCTGTAGGTAGGTACACCAAACATATTTTCTAAAGTATTAAACGTAGCTTACTATTCAATGACACCGAAAATAAAAAAACAAAGGGAGGAATTAATTAAAACGGGAAATGGGCAATGATTTTTTCCTTAATTATAGCACGTTTGCTCTTCTAATTATCTTTTTAATTATTCACTGGATGAAATCGCTTGACCTCAAAATTGTAACAGATATTGTTTGTTTGCTCCTGAGAGCGTATGACGAGGAAAAATGAGCACTTTTCGTAAACAGACGACGATGGGGGCAGGTAATGAATATGCTGAAACAAAGCCCGATGCAAAGGCTCATTAGCCATTCAGTCGTTGTGCCTGCCTTAAAAATCATTTACGAAAGTCTTGATGAATGTTAGTCCTGTTTATTTTAACTGTCGTCGGCCTTTCAGCGCGTTTATCGTGCTCGTTTATCATTTGTAAATGTGTTAATTTATCTCGCAATGTTTTGATTCTTATTGTTGTCGATAATAAAACGATGCCCGGTGTAGAACACTTCATTGTTGGATAAACAGATGTGTTATTTTATAACACACATCATTTATTTTAGTTTAACACAAAATTGGATAAATAAATATATCTAAATTACAAATTTAAATTAAGCTTCCCACGTTATCAAAACAGCAAACTGTTGTTGTTTTCTATTTTTTTACCCACTTACTGATCTTCAGCCTCTGTTTTAATCAATTATCCTTTGATAAAGTTAAACCCGCATTTCGGGGAACAAAAGGTTTGTAAAAATAATCCCTGAAGACGACAGGGTCGTCTTTTTTGAATACTTACTCAAATTCAATAAGGCATTTGAGAACGGGTTCTGCTTGCATTTATCTTGTGATATCAGGGTCCTCGTGTTTATCAAAATTTACAAGTCTTGTTTTTATACTGGGTTTCTCTTTCATATAAACATGCATCTGAATCAAGAAACTATGATTAAAAATACATATTAAAGCTTCTGCTTACATATTAGAAAAAGCATCGTTTTGACATTATTAAATCACATTTTTATCTTGTAGATATTATATTTTTTACAAGGTACTTTTTAGTTTTTCAACGGACGTTTATGTATTTTCTGGAGCTTTAATTATTTGTAGACTATTAGATATCTATTACTTATTTCACTTTGTATTAAAATAGTATCAAAATGTAGGTAGTAGTAGGCTTTTAAATAAATATCTCCGAACAGTGTTTTTTCTCAGGAATACGTCTGCTTTTCCTTTGGACTTTGAAAACTTTGGAATCTAAATTTGGCATACTGCATTTAAAATGGCTTTTTAAGGTTTCATAATAAATAGACAGCCTTACTGTTACACCTTGTTTAATTGTCCATCAGTCTGTGCACCTGTATTTCACAGCTATTGTAATCGCTATAAAAAAAAATCGGTATTAAAATCAATTTATTAAAACCCTAGCATGCTTTGAACAGGTCGGGTTCGTTTTTAAGCCTATAGTTTATAATAAATGCTATTTGTTCACTTTGTCTGCAAACTTTCGCAGTAAGTACGTATGAATCCAACTTTTAAATGCAATCAACCGCAACTTTTGCTTCTGACTCTGGTTAACTCATTTGTTTGCTGAAATACTCAGCTGTGAAAATACGAGTAGGTATCCCGAATTTTTTTCCAGAGCAATATTATAGGAATCTGTCACTTTATCGCTATAAAAAACATCGATTTTAATTACCCATAATACTATTCGCAGATTTTTTTATTTAGTAAGTTAAATTAAGGCTTTGATACAAATTCGTTTTTTTACATTACTTCATCTAACACCAAAATAATTTGTGATGCCCGGTTTTTTTTGGCATTATTCAGTCATGTCAACAATATTGACATTATTCAGTTATTTATTATACATATATTTAAATATTGTTATATCGCATTCATCTTTTCGCAAAATATTTATTTTAATTTTAATTTTCACCGGTGTAATGTTTCCACAATTTTGGTTCCTCGTAAGTTTCAGTTTACAAAATTGTTTTACAGCAAAATTTACTTCCTTGATATCACTTTCATATTATTTGTCATCATGTGCGCTGGAGAGGATGAAAAGTGCATGCTGGCTTGTGTGCGTGCTGCCTACATGTTGCATGAGTGATGCATGCATGCTGCTTGCATCTTGCTTGAATTTTTGCTTATGTTTATTTGCATGCATGCTTACATGCTTGCTTGCATGCTTACATACTTGTTTGCATGCTTACATGCTTTTTTGCATGATGCATGCATGATACACAAGGAATTCATGCATGCCACTTGCATGCTGCCTGAATTAAATAAATAAGGAAATAATAAAAATGAAAAAACCATCATCCCTCGAAATTTTTTTGCTTAAAGATAAAATAATTGTAGTTATTTGAAATATAAATTCAATGAACAGTTGTACTGGTAACAGTAGCAACTTTTCATAAAACGTTATTCGGTAGTATGAAACGTTGCTAATCGGTTAGTAAAAAATATATTGAAAATCGTGGAATAATTTTAAGTGAAATGAAATTACATGTATGAAATTCTGTAAATAATACTATTTATTATACATCCGAATATTCTCACTGATTAATCTTTAAAATCTCGATCAGTATGATAAACCGTGCCATCACATATAATATAAAAAAAACACTTTACACTTTCGTTTAAACAAAGACAAGTTTTCATTGTTACACTGAAACGCCTAACATAAACGAATCTTTTACTATTGAATTTCTTACTGTGAAGACAATGTTCCCCAGAGTGGAGAATTAACTCAAATTAATCAGCATTCAAACAAGGATTATTGTCCGAATGGAGCGTGAACTGAATTACTTGAAAAATAAAATTCAACACGATTTGGACTTTTATTGAGTTAGCAAACTTGTTAAAATGTCTTTTGTGTAGATTTTTAAATCAGATTATGACTTAATTGGCTGGAAAAAAATCTGCTATACGAATTTTTTAGTATTGAAATATTTTTGTGGAGGACTTTATGTAGAAAACACATGTGCCTATGCGATCGTAAAAACGGAGGGTTAGTGTAGGAGGTCGCATATACGAGGCCTTATGCAAATGACATGATAACGCGCTTTTAGGGTCAATAAACTGTTACCTACTCAGTTTTATGACACGATAAGTATATTGCTCGTCTTATGCCTTTGTCCGTCGCGAGACTATTAGTTTTTCGGTCACGTTGCTTTTGACTTACTTTGCGTTCGTTTCTGTTTCAGATTGGATTTCGTCTCGAATCCCGTTGAAGGTAAGATCATAATATTATCTTTGCTTTAACATTGTTATTGCTTCGTAGAATTTTCATCTCGATTTGAAATGCGTCTTTGTGAACCAAGGACTATCACATATAGGAAATATAAGATATATTCGTCATGTAATCTTGTATAAATTAAACAAACCTTACAGTTAAGACATACATACTGTGGTAATAGGGAAATGCATATATTTTATTTGGTCTTAAAATAAATAGTACGTTATAATTAAAATTAATAAAACTATTTAAAAAAATAGAAAAATATTAATAATTACCTGACTTACAACCCATTCAAGTCGCGTGTTAGACAAGGAAATTCGACATGTACCGTGACATTACGCGTTCGCCATACAATTGTTATTTTAAAGTTGTTTCAGAAAGAGAAAGGTAGGTATATCTCAATTTATAATTACTGTATTACGGTTAATTTTTACCTGTTTTCAATTTTGTTTTCACTATTAGCACAATAATTTCGTATAATTAAAATATAGTAAAAACAATATATTATTTTCGTGCATATTCCCTATTAGTGTGACTGCTTCATAATTAAAATCATTTACTACGTCATTTATTAGTATAAAGCCTGTATTGTTAAAGGTACTGACGGCGTATATAGCGAGGCTTGAGGAGCTCAAACAGCTGTTAATTGAGTCTATCTAGCGCACGAAACCAATCAAGTGCCCTGTCGGATTTCATAGCTCATGTTTGGTGATATTCGATTTTAGGTTTAAACTCATGTTGCCTAGCGTATTGACAGGGATGAGTTCATAAACTAACTGATAACTTATCATTTCTGTCATGTACTTGAAAAGCCCTCCTAGCATACCAAAACGAGACACGATATATATTATATTGTGAATAGGGTCAAATGTCCCTGTGTTTCATTGACCATATTATAACTAAGTGTTTTGTATAATATTTGTTCAATATTTTATCGAACGCTCATTTATACAAACAGCCACGTCTTTGTAACATCATCATCATCATCATCAGCCTTTGTAAATCCACTAAGATGCAAACGCCCCAGAGTTGTGGCGTTCTGTAGGGGAGACTATATCTAGCAGTGTTTGTATGTCTACGTCAATTAGGCTTTTGTATCAAAGTATTTTGACTGTTGAAAAGTAGCATAGTATCGTCATCCATAGATATGTGGTAGGCACTTCTTACATTATGAAAACGATTTTGGTAAGAGAAAACGTTAATTCAGTAAGTAACAATAATTACTGTTGCTTGACTTTATGGCTTTGCGATACATAACACTAGTGCTACAAACAAAAACACAACTAATAATGTTCAATTCTGAATTAAAAGCTCAGACTAACAACTCTATATTTTATTTGTATAATTACTCGTAATAGTGTTTTCGTCGTCCTATTAAAATAAATAAATAAATTATCAATATGATATAATTATAAAAGATTTACAAAATGTATGATTATTTGAAGTGTGTAAAAGTACTTCAGTTAGGTATAGATTTTGTTTAATTGATTTATGAAAAAAATGAAAATATGAAAAATGAAAATGAAAAATATTTATTTCTTTTCATGTAGTGTCTGACAATAATCTGTGGTTGGGACCATCATTTTAAGCAACTGATGCTTGTGTCAGGAGGCCCCGAATTTATGATTATATAAAGACCGATAAGATTGGTACTTATTAACATAGTATGAAACGTGATTTGCTAAACCATAATTCACGGTTTTCAACCCATGCAATGTGTGATTTGTGACGTAAAAGCTAATCGACTTTGACTGTTGAAATGTTAATAGCTCGTTTACAGCTCCATTGAGTTTACGTTAAGCCGGTAATTGGTGTCGCGGATGACATAATATTAACCATTGCTTTTCGAACGACTGACGATACTATCAAGACTTAATATACACAGTGTGTTGTACCGAAATTTACCAAAGTAAAGCTACATAGTAGTTTGCATGTTTAAACTATAGAATCGAAAGTTACAGTACAGTGTTTAGCATTTTATGGACTTTTATGATACTTATGTTTACAGTTTGGCCAGTGACTTCTGTGAATGTCGTCTAATGTACGTATTAATCTGCACTCGAAATACCAGTTTTAGCTTATTACATCGGTATTCTGAAATATAGTACAATAAAATCGCTATAATCTCACTAAACTAGTTGTGTAAAAATACTAATTTAATAACTGAAAAATGCTAAATAAATGACTGAAAGTAGAAATTTACGACGAAAAAGTCTGGAATATATTTTAGTAATTTTCAAGCAGACATCCTTTGCACCATTTGTGCTTAATTCTTATGTGGTGGTTTGTTCTTGAATATGCATGTTTACATACGTCTAACATGGAATAATGTATATAATAATATTGGACTATTTCGGCGTATAAATTCATTCTATATCGTGCTCTATTCTCTTTATCTACTTAATTACAGAAAAAGTTAGAAAGTTCGTGGCTAACTAAGTAAGTTTTGGAATAATTTAAATAGTTGTTAAATTTGATGTGAATAGAAAGTATTTACATAAAAAAATAGGTAAAAAAACTTTTTAAGTTAAACGGTTTTATGTTAAACATACATTGCAATGTTTAAGATAAATGTACTAAAAACCAAAAAATAATAAAATAGATACAGTCGTGGGAATTATAAACATATGCATAGACTAGACTAAAATAAAACCGTGGGGCACATCAATTGTCTACAATCGTTGATTAAAATGTTTGTTTTGTAATGTTACACTTTAGGCAGTTGTTCAACCGACAACGATGGACGTGTGATAAGTAGGGCTAGAATGTGGAAACAAGCTAGCAAGCTCGATTATAAGCGAGTTTTAGGGTTTCATAGTGGTGAGCGAGTAGTACTTTTATCATATGTCTTGTCGATTAAAGCAGTGAAACGATTCCTCGGTTGACAGGAAGAGGGTGAAATTTGAATTACTAAATTTTACCCAAGAATAAAACAAACGGGGTGAGCTAAATAAAACCGTTTAAAAATTGAACCTGATTGGCTAATATAATATTATATAATTATATGTCGTATTCATATATAATTATATAGTAATTTCTATTATATAGAATTTCTAATTTAAAAAGTTATAGAAATTTCACAGAGGTTCCTTGAATACGAAGTCAGTACTAAGTCAGGATTTCTGGAAATTTTATATTCATTTTATTAAAATTTGCGTTAGATCTGTGAAAAAAGTCTTTCTTCTGGACAGTGAATAATGAAATACATGTTTCAGGGTTGTTCAAAAGCCATAAAGAGACGAAAAATTTGTCGGTTACCGATAAATACTTATGAGATAACTCTCTTTATATACTGCTAACTGCGAACCACTTAAAGGATTCGAAGAGTAAACTAATGACCTCGACAGGTCAGTTGGAAGAGAGTGGACGCAGGTTCGATTTAAACCAGAGGCAATTTAGATTTTTTTCAAGAATAAAATAAATTATTTATAAGATAAACATGCCCAAACACAGAGAATTTACGCCTGTGGAAACAGTTTTGCTTGCCTATTTATCATTTTAAAACACATTGAAAAATAAAAAAGCATTTTACAACCTTTAGATAATTATATGAGAAACTTCTTTGCTATTTTAACGGATTAGATAGAAATTCAGCATAGATAGGTGCTCCTAAGTAATATTAAGCACGTTCAATCAGTACCGGGACTACCGGGATAAAGAACAGTATTACGTGGCACCACTCATCTATTTCACTTTTATCAAAGTTCAGTATGAACGTGGTAGATCATGGCTTTCTATTTTTATAACCAGGCTGATCACTTTAACATGGTATTTTTAAGTGATTGTTATTTGAGCCATTTAAGAGACTATTTATGGTTACATTTTAATTGTGCGCTTGATTGAATTCGGGCATATTAAAAAGCTAGACCTTTGCCGTCAATCGCTGTAAACAGATGCGAGCAATTTCACGCGTATTATTTTGGTTACGAGTAAAAAAATTGTCATAAATCCATTGAAGGCACAAACCGATAGATCAGTTTATTTTAAGTGTTCTGAAAGTTCTAATAAACAAGAGAACCCTCATAGAATCACTAGTGTCTATCTGTCCGTCTGTCACAGCTAATTTGCTCGGATTCTACTGGACTGACTAAGTTGAACTCGCGTGAAGAGACTTTCTTCTAGAGTTAAACTCGCACTTGTCCGGTTTTTTATGAAAGTTTAATATATAGCCAATATTTCCAAAGTTCAAAAACGCTTGTTGTGTACAAAACAACGTGCGTAGTATTTTTAAAGCACCTACAATACGCTTTTCTTGTCATAAAAACAGTTTCACGCTTTTGCGTTTTCACGCGCTGCGATTACCGCTGCGTTAACCGTAAAAAGCAATGTGTAGTAATCGCTTTATATGCGATAAAATAGTGCGCATCAATCGCGTTTATCGCAGCGAATGTCACATCAAGGAACCGCTCGCTTCAAAGAAACCATAACGTGTTGTTGGCGCTTTTTAATTAACAAGCTTTATTTTATTAACTGATTCAATAAATAAATACAACAAATATTACTTGGTCATAATTCATTAAATCGTGTCTGGAATTTATTTTGACGATTAGTGTTTAGTGTTTCGCGATCCGACTACAAAAAGTCGTAGATGTTTATAAATGTATATAAGTATGTTTATCTATTGTCTAGTCACTATAGTACAAGCATTGTTTAGTTTAAGATAGTTTGGGGTTAGGTTATTGTGTGATTGTTAAAAGAATTTCTTAAATTAAATATTACATCGATACACTAAAAATGACTTGGTTATTAGTTGATTCGACGAAATACTAATGTCCTTTACACAGTTGGAAAAGCAGCCGGCCGTGGATTCGATTCCTACCACAGGTGTAGTGTAATAAGTATTGTAAAAATGAAAATAGATAAAGCTGTTTCATCTTAACTGATTGTTGAGCAATAATATTTAATTCGGATGTTTGATTCGTTTTAATTTTTTAATTTGATATTAAAGGCCTTATCTATTTATATTTCAAGTTTCATTAATAGATAGGATACCTACATACGATTGTGGAATTCGGGTTAAGTCGCGGACTCGCAGGCTGTGAAGCAATAAAAGCGAATTAAGCGATGAGTGGCCCCACTCGTTACCACGGGTGAGTGGCGGCTCGCTGTCCGTCGCGTCACGAGTGCTTGCATGAACGCTTACAGCGCTGTTCGGCATCACTCTCCAATGATAATTAGGTAATGAATTTACAAACAATGGTTAAGTAAATGTCATTTTCGACATATTACCAATGAACCTCTCTACATATGACTGCCGTTTGTAAAAGATTCGACCAAAAAAGCTTAAAACTTAGTCGACGTCAATTTAAAAAAAACTGGTGCCTAGGTACCGTATTTTAAATGTAGCCGCAATCCAGTTTCGATCCAGTACCGGTAACAATACTATCAAAAATGGTATTAGATGTGAAATGGACAAAAAGTTTGTAATGCGACTGAAAATGGTACAAACAAAAACATTTTTGGTGTTCCACTTTTTGTCGGGTAACGATTTATTTGAGTTTACGAGAACACCTTTTTGATTTGACTAATACTAGGACCGGATTGCGACGAGTGTAAAATTAATTGGGCTTCTGCGCCAAAATCTTTTTTTTAAAAACACTCCAACTGTCACTGTCTTAAAGTAAATAATTAACATCCCTGTGTTAGGAAGTGCCTTAAAAAATTTTTAGTGGTGTTTCCCAGTACACCCAAACCCAAGCCAATTTAGAAAGTTTGTGTTCTAATTTGACCCAAACCGGAAATCAAATCCAGGACCCTTTACGTTTGATTATTTACAATTGGGTAAGTCGATCGAATATTATTTATACAATATTTCTAAATCTCCTAAGTTAGATCAGGTACATACTTACAGTTTTTTACATTGACGTTTTTACTTTTTTCCTTAGATGTGCCCTTATTTTTTATTTTATTTTATTCCTAAAATGTAATTCAGCATTACTACGACACTAAAAGATATCACAGGGAGTAACGTTCCGATATTGCGAGTTACGCTTGAGTGAAGTCTTTTAATTAAGGGAGGGAAAGCGTCGACATCGGTTCGAGCATGCAAGCACCCCATCAATTTCTGCTTGACTTCTGATTGTTTGAACCAACCTCGTTAACGAGACGGCCAGACGAAACCTTGCGGTAAAAACGCCCTTCTTATAACGACCACATAACCATCTACAAATTCGTTAATCTTACACATCATCAGCTCGATCGACGGACCAAATAACCTAATAATACACGACGTTATACTCTTGACCGGCATATTTTTTCTATTTCCTATTTATTTTATAAATATATTAAATACTTTGTTTCAAATAAATTGTAAATAATATAATTGCTTAGCTTAACTGTGAGAGCATTGTTCTTGCATTAAGTGCCTCGTACGCATTATGCAATCGTGATTATTGAGAAATGCACCCAAAAGAAAGAACCAAAATTTGTAATCATTCTGCTGCTTGCTCCTAGGTTAGGTGATCTTGGGTCGGCGCAGTATGATTTTAAAAACATCACGCAATCTGGTCACAATTTTAAGGAAAAAATCAAAGGCATTCATGATAAATAGCATAAAAAGATTTAATAAGTTGTAGAGTTCTGTGACCTAAGCGTGGTAAAGAGAAAAATCATCAAATTTTTGGTGTCACAGATATCTATCACAATCATGCAAAATTTTAGATTTTTGTTACTAACAAACAAACAAAAACTGAAATTAACTTTATTTATTTATTAGTAATCTTACATACGACTACCATTACATACTATTGTTCTATCGTTGCAGCTTTCTAATTATTACCAAAGTACTTAATAATTATAAAATACTAGCTTTTTCCCGCGGCTTCGCTCGCGTTGGATTTGATTTTGAGTGAATGTATGGATGTCAAACTCAGTAATTAAAACAAAAAACTCTACAAAACTTCTCTATAGACTATTCTTTACTAATACAGCCCCCCTAGCATGACCATCAAAACACGATATGATATGATATGATATCATATGATATAGCGATTTATCCATTTTAGGATAACGCGGGTCTCGTTCTATAGATACATCAAATGCAAAAATAGAACCTTTGTGTTGGGATCACGTGTGGGTGTCTGTCAGTCCGTCTGTTACAACCGATTAGCTCTGAAATTACTGGACCGATTGAATTTCAATTTGGCAAAAATTATTTCAAGAATTTTTACTAATATTCAATTTTAAAATCAACGTCCCAAAAAACCATAAAATAGACACCCATATTGATAGACATTTCAACCCCATCGCATCCCAACAGAGGAGATGGTATTTCACGTCCGCTACGTTAAATTTTAAAATTGTTGCTGTTTTCGTAATCAGCGACCCGGTAAACCATAGAAACAATACCCATGTTGATTTTCAGACTTTGTCACCCCCACTTTTTAGGAATTAACTTTTCAAAAAATCTGAAACATGTTTACTCATTTATCGTAAGGAGTGCCTACTCCTGTGAAGTTTCGAATAAAATAGTCACTAATCTTGTTTCCCAATACAAACTTTGGACCCCCATTTCACCGCTTTAGGTAGTGAATTTTGAAAAATCCTTTCTTTGTGACCCCCTAGATCTTAGAAGAAACCTACGTGTCAAATTTCCAATCTCTAGAAAAAGCGGTTTAGGCTGTGCGTTGATACATCAGTCAATCACTTTTGCCTTTTATATATGTATATACATTAATTAATATAGTATGGAGTAAGGTGCTGCGCATACAACGCAGTAGTGCGTCCTTTTTGACCGTGAAGCAATAAAGACCGCGTCTGCCCATCGATGCCCGCGGCTGCCCGCGCCGCTTACTTAACGTACACGACGTTCAGTTCAGGACAACCATTCTAGTAGAGCGCGTGGCGTACACTAAGCTAGCCGCCCGCGCCGCTGTCTACGTTAGTGTATACAAACTGGTTTGTGCGATCCACGGCGGGCAGCCACGGACATGCCGCGACGCTGGGCGGGCACTGGCGGCGCGTTCTTAATGACCGCCATGTGCGTTGCAGTATACAATTCCCTTTGGTCTATTGTTCGCGGCGAAATTGTCCGGCTCGCCCTGCTCCGTCGTGTACGCAGCGCCTTAATATCTCGAAAACGGTACGTCCTAGCTTAAAATAAACAAAATTTTGGCCCCCGTAGACCCCAGGCGACGACTCCGGAACACTTCAACAGTATTTAAAGTAAAATAAAACAGACCTTCATCGAGGGTTGAAATCAGGTAAGTAGCATTAGAGATCAGAGTTCCCCGCGTAATTCCTGTGTCCCATGGGAATTCCGAAAAACGATATACTTTATGTCACTTCCACAACTGAGAAGAATCTTATATGATGAAATACATCTCTAACGGCTTAGGCTGTAGAGGGTGCCAAAAAATTATAAACACACATACATACGCTCGAAAAACATAACTTTCCTACGGCAGCCGAGTGAAAATAACAATGTATGTTGGGTTCGTTTGCAACCATAAGCCGAGATAATATATTAGGTGATTATTAATTCGACAAAAACAACATTTTATCCTCCTTTAAATTCTAACACCACCTATTTAAGTTGAGTAAGTGTACTATAAACATAAGTTTAGTGATTATAACTTTGAAAATGAAGGACTTTCAAGACACAACTTAATCTCCTTTTTCACCCCTTCGGGGGTTGAATAATCAAGTACGCTATAATACATACATTTGTTTTCAATCATCACCATAAATACAAAATTTAAATATTCTTGTTTGAAACTGATATGCTTTCATTAATTTCCAAAAACCCTTTCTTAATGGATGTCTACACTGTATAAGGTAATGCTGTGCGTGGATATATCAACAATTAGTCAGTTTACCACTTTATTTAAATAGATAACTGAAATACAAAGTTTCTTCCCCCTTTTCACCTACATAAGGGTTAAATTCAAGAATTTTTATGTCCACTATATTAAATTTCAAAATCGATGTCGTAAAAACCATAAAAACGACACCCATATTGATATTTAGACATTTCAACCCCATCGCACCCCAACAGGGGGATGATATTTCACGTCCGCAATGTTGTATTTTAAAATCGTTTTTGTTTTCTTAATCAGTGACCCGATAAACCATAGAAACAATACCCATGTTGATTTTCAGACTTTGTCTCCCCTTTTACCCCCTTTAGGGGTGGATTTCGCAAAAAACCTGAAACACGTGTTTAATCATTTATTGTTAGGAATACTCCTGTGAATAAAATAGTCTAACTAATCTTGTTTCCCCATACAAACTTTGGGCCCCCATTTCACCCCTTTAGGGGGAGAATTTTGAAAAACCCTTTCTTAGTGCACCACTAGACCGTATAAGGAATCTACGTGCCAAATTTGGAATCTCTAGCGCCAGCGGTTTGGGCTGTGCGTTGATATGTCAGTCAGTCAGTCAGTCAGTCAGTCAGTTTCTTCTTTTATATATATAGATAGAAGATAAAAAGACCATATTTTTTTTGGTAATCACTATTTCGCTTCTAACTTTGAGGTATATTAGTAGCAATATATATTTTAAAGGAAATGCAAATTATAAAATATTCATCTAAGGCATTTGTAGTTTATAATGTAGCTATAGTAGTAGGTATCTCACCTGCAAAAACCTGTCCGTCCTAATTTTCTCAGGTAATTACTTTCCGGAACTCTGATATGTTCATAAAAATCTAATCTCCTAAGCTTATAAAACTTGCAATGTTGGTACACGTCAAGAGAAGTTTGAACGAACTTTTGTTTTGGATGTGGGTTACAACCAAAAGTAATTCTTTTGGGACCTCCATTCCCACAACTTTAGCAGCTCAAGATTTTGTTTATCTTTTTATTTTGCGTACTGTCTATAAATTTGTCAGGTAAAAAATAAGTTCTAAATAGGAAATACGAAACAAACATTTACATTTTGATTAGTAAAGGCGTTCATGAGAATAAGTGTCTCTAAAAATATATCTCCTCAAACAAGGATACAATATAAATCTCATCCAGAAATCCAAAGTAAGAATAAAAACAAGATCCAATTTTCAGGTGCTTTTACGGATATTTGCACTTTCTCATGTCCCATTAGCGGGATGTGTAGCCAAATAAAAGAAAGTGAAATAAAATAAGAGGCACGAACAAGACAATAAAATTAAGGCGAAAAGATATATGATCAAGTGTTTGCTTAGAACTCGTCTCTGAGAGAGGGTACGCTATCCTCAAAATTTACACCAAGATATTCGAACATTGAATATTTTATTAACCTGCCGTGATAAGAGTAGGTACTTAAGCGATTCCCTCGAATCCGACAAGCACCCTTTTATGCTCATAAGCCGCCTGAAATGCTGATCGCACGACTTTACTCCCCGGAACATAATTTTTAAAAGACGCTTCTTTTTTAATCCGGAAATCTCAGTAACAGTTTCTCGCTTTACTCAAATGCTACATAAATTCTTTCCATCCATAAACATCACTTGGACTCAGTTTGAAAAACATTTTGCTTTTGTGCCATCCTTTGTTCAATTACATTTACAGCTTTGTGTAAGTACACTGAGCCTATCACACATATTATTCACGTGGACGCGTTACCCTAACTTTTCTTTTTTTCAAGTACATATTTAATATAACAGGTACTTGTAAAACTGTTTAATATTCTTTCCTCAGGGTTTCATTTTTATAATATTTTTGTACTAAGTATTTGATTATGATTAAATTTCAGTAGCTAAGTTATGAGGATTTATAAAAAAACGCACCTTTAAAACAAATAATAAAAATATCACTACAGTATTTAAAAATTCAACACCTGCTCACTTCTCTCGCTCAACCCTCCTCTGAACATAGGTTGTAAGTATTCATGCGGTCACGTCTGGCCTAACAGACCCAGGCAAAGGTTAGGCAAAGGCCCCTTTGGCTTAACCGGCACTAAATTGTCTGCTAAGCCGCGTCGGCCTTCTCACATTATGCATACGGATTGATTTTTGATTGCGAATCCCTCTTTTGTGTTAAACATAAACTTTTTTTTATTTAAAAATTAAACAACCTTTGAAAACGTATTAAATATCTACATGAAACATTTTTTTTGACTAAGGTACCTAAGTTAGTTTGGTAAGGTAAGGAATTATGTTCAGAGGAGGGTTGATTGAGCCATAGAGGTGAGTTCTTGAATGAAGCCTTACTTTCCAAAAACTCGTTTAAGTCAACACACTATGGAAGGTACCTACTTGTGCATAGGTACATGTAATTACATCATTTATATTATTTTCAAACTTCTAGGACACATCAAGGACGTAAAAAAAAAACTAGAACAGAAACACAATAGTATTTAAAAATGCAACACGTGCCGCTCAACCCGCTATCACACAATATGAGTTCCACCCGTGCGGCCGGTCACGCATGGCCTAACAGACCCGGGCGAAGGTTAAGGCATCCATCGGCCCGCCCCTAAATTGTCTGCGAAGCCCTCCACATTATGCATACGGATTGCTTTCTGATTGCTAACCAAGTGAGTAACCTGGTCTGAGCAATTTTTGATGGACCGTAAAATAAAACAGTTTGGAAAATAGGAAAAAATATCGATAGGAAATGTGTATTATATTAAGATCACATTTATGTTTACAACTATAAGACTAACTGATCAACATTAATCAAAGTCGGATAAACCAAGAATGT
This sequence comes from Anania hortulata, assembly GCA_963576865.1. Taxonomy (NCBI): domain Eukaryota; kingdom Metazoa; phylum Arthropoda; class Insecta; order Lepidoptera; family Crambidae; genus Anania; species Anania hortulata. The sequence continues at coordinate 11,546,178 of OY756396.1, read as the reverse complement.
AGGTATTATTCGTAATTTTATTAATTAAATCAATTCAAAAAGCAAAAAATATATGCGTGGTGTTAAAACAAAAAAAAAGTAAAATAATATTAATGCGTCGATTTAAGAATCATCGCTTTGTTATAGTCCGGTTGATCACTCAGCCTAGCTAAACGAGACACAATACAATATTTGCAATATTTGATTTAATAATAAAAAGTTAACAAATCCAGTCGCAAAGGTTAGGGCATCCCTTGCTTGGCGGCTACTAAATTGTCTGCGAAGCTATTATGCATACGTATTGGCTCCTGATTGAGATTACTGAGTAGGTAACCCCATTTGATTGATAGCTGAATAAGGTTAGAACAAAAGGATAATGGAAAATTAAGATTGCTAAACGTTGGATAATGTGTGTGTTCAGGAAAATTTTAATTGCAAGGCCAACAATCTATATCTATATATATATATAAAAGAAAGTCGGGTTAGTTACACCATTTATAAGTCGAGAATGGCTGGACCGATTTTTATGATCTTTGCTTTGTTGAATTTCTCTCCGCTCCGAATAGCAGAATAACTATAAAAACACGGAAAAATCACAAAAAAAATGTATGAAGGGGCGGTACGAAGTTCGCCGGGACAGCTAGTTTCTATATAAAAGCTTTAGTAAATAACTGATATCATACATTAAAAAACAATAAAACACACTTTTACATAATGTATGAACTCCTCAAACGAATTAAATGAGAATTACGTTACAAGTGAACCTAATTAATGCAAATACTTGCGGACTAAGTAAGATAACACAGATTGTATTTGCTAGAAAATACAAAAACTTTCCTAGCGCAAAAAATGAGACAATAGAAATTTTATTGTTTTTATATTATTTTATCACGGTCTCATGCGGCCGCCAGGCATCCAAAAAATTAAGCAGCAGAATCATGCCCTTATTTATATTCGTTTTAACGATGTATATTATATAACACTTCCGCCACAACAAACACGACCGGTTAACCATAGCAACTCATGAATTAAAGGCAACAAAAACGCTGAGTTCTATTCTGAGAAATAAGCTGGTTTAGTCCTAGGAAATGTGAATTTGGAGTTCCAAACCAGTGAATTTACCGTGGTAAGGATAATACACTGAATGACAATGAAAAGGTTAACTTCAAACACATAGTTTCATGCTAGTTAACAACAATAATACCTACAAGTAATCTTAGTATCAAAATCTACATCTCACTTCGGATTAAATTTAGAAATTGATTGCTTAAGTAAGTCGTAATTGGCATGATCGTATAAAGTGCTTGGGGCCTCTGTTCATCAGTGAATCATTAGTACCTAAACGGATAATAATTTAATATGGGTTGCATAATGCATTGCATCACCTATATATATGAAAAGTAAATAATAATATGTCAACAATGCCTAAATAGGCCTAAATAAAGCACTTTTACACGTCCCTGCTTTATTTTTACTTATTTTATACCCTACCACTGCTTTAGGAAAATATTATGTGAACATCAAACCACTGATATTTTCGATTTGTTGATATTGCTTAACCAAAACAAAATCACCAAGTTAAATAGGTATGACGACAAAGAAAATGAAACCAACCGTAAAAATATGTTGTTAGGCTTGTTTAGACCACTACTTTTTATTTTATTTCCAAGTGATTGGTTTGTGTAGTAACAGGGCTAGTTCTTGCTCGTGGCTCCGCTTTTGGCAACTTTGGTTTAATAGTTTGCGTTGTAAAGGCTTTATCATTAAACAAAGAAATTGAAGACAAGGTAAGCATTCAAATAAATCATCATCATCATCATCATTTCAGCCATAGGACGTCCACTGCTGAACAAAGGCTCCCCCAATCATCGTCATCAACTTATTATCGGGTGGGATTGCTAATACTCGCCACGCTTAGCAGGTGGGTTGGCGAGCGCAGTTTTTTATATGATTTCTCATAAAGACCCTTGAATTATATAAAGGTGTCATTATTATCATCATTTCAGCCATAGGACGTTTACTGCTAAACGTAAGGCTCCTCATTAACAAAATAAGGTGTACTTAATACAATATTCTAAAAAATTAAATACATTCATTTATTTCTAAAATAATTAATGTTGGCACATATAGCTATAGCTATATATATTATATAATTATATAAATAGCTAAGTTTACTAGTATAATAAACTGTAGGCTCAAACTAGTAAACATGAAATAGTTTGTTCTCATCAAGAGACAGTACTAATTCGTCAAGTCTACACAATTTCGTTAATATCTTAGAGTAGGGTCCCGTACCACTTTGGTGCCGTCATTTTGACGTAGATTGATGGTTATAGTTATAATGTTTGAGGTTGTATTACAATTTATGATTCAACCGTTTACATCGTGTTCACTTTGCGAATTTCTTGTAGTGTTCTCATGATCCGCTAGTTTTTAGTGGTACAAAAATATTATATGTGTACGTAGCTGTCTAATAATTAGTATTCATAAGCATAGTCATATACATAGGCATTTTTAAGTAGTCTACGTTAAATTTTCCGAATTGGACTTGTGAAGAATTTAATAAATTTAGAAACGCTTTTTCCGAAAGGTATTTATATTCAAAGGCATGTATACATTATCGATCAAAATTAACTCAGCTTTTTCGCAATATGTATATTTTTTCTGCAGGTAACGAGCTCATTTCAGCCCGAGGCGCCGTCATGTCCCTGCTAACGGGATTTATACAAACAAGTATCAAATCAGTATAGCGAACCGTTTGTATGACAACCAACTTTATTTTTCATAGAAGGTGTAGGTATTTAAAGAGTTCAATTTGCTCATCTGCACAAAAAATACTCTTCTTGTTTTTCTTCTTATTTTCATACGTCTGATAGCCATTTAAAATAGACAAAAGCTTTAGTTAAGAAATACGAGTACATTCAAAAGTGGCATATTCTTTTAATATAAATAATAAAATAAATACTGGACAACACATCACATGCATTGCTCTAATCCTATGGTAAGTAGGTATCTAAAGCACTGTGTTAAAGGTATAAAAAAACCAAGGTACCACAACATAGACCCGTGACAATAGAGAAAACAATACCTATATGAATATAACTTCAAAATAAAAGTAGATAAATATAACAATATTCCAACATTGACACATTTATCAAACAGACAGACTTTTATTATGTACAATACCTAAATATCCGTGACAGGTAAAATAGTCGCCTTAATACAAACTTAGTGCTTAGCTTAGGAGTTATTGGTTTGACTGTAGGAAGAATGTATAGTACTAATCTAGAATAGTAATGCCTTCCTCACTGCTCCAGTCAACGTAACCCAATTTATCTCCCGTTTTTAGTCATCGTATCCGATCAAGTGCTAAATTGAGTTTATCGCTAAAATTGGGATTTCAATCAGCAAGTAGCGAATAGCGGGTGTCGAGTGTCGCCGTCAAGTCAATCACTGCAAATTGAACATGTCAGTAGCGCCTATTTTCAAAAGGGGACCGTGAACAGCGCTGTGGGTTGTAATTAAGTTTAGTTCAAACATTTTATTCTGTAGAAAAAGGTAAATGAAGCCTTTGTTGTCATATTTCGACGAGTAAATAACAAACCACCACAGTTGTGAGCACTTCATAACTAAGTTAATAAGTCAATAGTTGTTTATAGTCATTTACGTACAGGAATTTTATTTGTTTCGTAAATATAACAAGAAAGAAGAAGTTCTAACAGTCGTCACTTTCTATAACTACCTACTGATTAGTAACATATGTTACCCACTGAGTAGTAGTAGTACTCAGTAGGTAGTAAAACATAGGTGATGAAAATGTTATAAATAATTACCTACTGAGAGATAATTGAGAGATTGCCTAATAAAATATCATATCTTAAACATCATTATGTATATTTGTCTCCCCTTCTTTAACCTTTGGGTCTAATAGGTCAAATGTTAGTAGGTCTATTCCATTTCACGCTAGTCCGTACCGACTTGACCCTTCCATATTCAGTTTTTTCAGGTCACTTGACCAGGTCATCAACTTTAAAATTTGGCTTCCCTTCGAGTTCTTGGTCTCCATTTTTATACTTTTCTACCTCATTAGTTGTCGGCGCTTAGGCACAATGTGATCCGCCCACATCTATATCTAATTTTTCTTTCGACGGTTGAATATTTTAATTAATCATCATTCTCATTTATTGTAAGTAAGGAAGGTCGAACTGTTAATTATCTTAGTCAGAAAATTCCTTTGATTACCTAAAAATTACTTTCTAATTATTCAGAAAAGAAAACCTATTTACCAAGAAAATCTTTCTTATCTTGTTGTTAAACGTCTCAGATATAATTATGGGTTTGCTTCAATTAACAAAACTATTTTAGTCGTTAATGAGTACCAAATTTATTTTTTCCTTAAGCCCAGCAAAACGACACACAATAAACATTTTATTGTTACACAGTCTCATGCGGCATTCAATATGCTAAAAACAACCACATTAATATCATTTTACCTCAACATCTTCATTCATCATTTCAGCCATAAGATGTGCACTGCTGAACATAGGCAATCCCCCAATAACTTACAGATTGGTCGGTTGGAAGTGACCTGCACCCAGCTGCTGCCTGCAACCAGGTCGTCTGTCAAACTTGTGAGTATGCTGCACTTGCCGGTACGAGGCCTCTATTCCGAAACCTTTCTGCCCCAACGGCCGATAGATCTACGTGCTATGTGCCCCGCCCTCTGCTACTTGCAGCCTGCATAAGCCGTTGGGTTATGTCAGTGACTTTTGTTTATTTACGGATCTCCTCATTTTTGATTAGATCCTAATTTACCTTAATAACATGTATTTGGTCATTAATATTACTAATTTATTTTCAAATATGGACTCGATAAGGTGAATGGAATATTTAAATGATTATTGTTCAGCAGTCGCGAACTACATTTTGATCCGTATAAGACGACTGTCTGTTCTAGTGGTTTAAACTTCAAAGCCAGGTGGTTGTGGGTTCGAATCCCACAAAGGACAAACAAATGTTGGTGTGTATGTAGGTGTCGTGGCCAGATCGTAAAATAATCATTTCATGATGTGACCGATCATTTCATAAAATGGTGGTATTTCATGATATAGAAGAGATATAAACAGCTAAACGCACGAATACTTCATGAAATGGTCAAACATAAGTGATCATATCGTAAAATCGTTACATAACCCACCGGCAGAGCCACTAATGTTGCTTTGTTTTTGTGATGAGTAATGGCGGCGGACAATATTTTATTCTAAAAGTAATTAAAAATATGTGTAAATTGAAGGTGAAAGTGCAGTGAAATATCGTTACGATACCAAGTTAGGCGATTTTTATGAAAGTCACTCAAAAAACGAGCGCAAAGTCAATAAATCAAGAAAATCGGGACGTAATTTGAGAGGTTAGTTAAGTAGGTTATTTATTTATTTAAGTGTTTTTACTTATTAGTTTTGTTTAAAAATAATAACTATTTAAAATGTTTAATTTATCTATCGACCAAGATTACAAATATTAAACAAATTCACGTAACCTGTAAACATATTTTTATTTTAATGATATGGCCAAACGTGGATTGACATTTCGTCGAATGTTGACGTTTAAACGATATGGTCAGTTTTAGTTGGCCATATCATGAAATACCAACATGTTATGAAATGATCGGTCACATCATGAATTGGTCAATTTTACAATCTGGCTACGACATAGGTATCCCTAAGTCATGGATGTTTAATATATATTAAGGTATGTTTATCCGTTATCGAGCCGCCACAGTACAGGATTGTTTGAATATTTTATTATTACACCTTATAATGCAATGCTATTTGTAAAAAAAACTAAAGAAATTTTGAATTTCGCGGGCTGTCTAGAATGATGCAGCTTTTTTTAGTAATCGAAGTCTTACCATAGCACTCCGAAAGTTGTATCGATTTTAAATTGAATAAAAAAGCATTTGTGTACAAAGTGAGCCGATAATCGATGCTGTTGAATATTTCAAACAGCGGGACGTGACGGAAATAATACGGGCTGCCCCAGGTTGAGCCCCCATTGTCGCACACTTTAAAATCGGAGTTTGTGTTGCGAGCGATACGGCAATGTTGACGGTTTCATAACACCACTGTTGTTTTACACTTTTTGTACGGAACGGTTTTCAGTAAGAAATATCGCTTTTTAACCCATGTTGCTAGATTATTCGAGTCGATGCGACGAAATATTTTTAAGCATTGATATTTTATAATTGAGTACAAATATATAATTATGTTATGGACCAAGCGATTAATGAGCGCTTTATCTGTGATGCCTGGACATTAAGTATGGATAATGAAAAAACAAATCGAGCCATGTGATTAATTATTACCTAACTTAATTATTTATTTTATTGACAGATGTCTAATGAATATTGCTACGTGATGGTTGAGCAATTTAATAATTTAGGAACATTGGGCTTCGTCCACGCAGCATAAAATAAAACGTTTAGTTTTGGCGCGTGGCCGGCCGCTGCCGCGGCACCGCTACCTTCGCTCATTGGGCTAATTAGCCTGAAATAAAATATTTTTTATTATTAATTACACCTATACATTATTTGTATGCCCTTGGGTCAGCCTAATTAAAAAAAATACGTAACCTAAATGGAGCTAATTTCATGGTCAGAAAATTTTAAAAATTGATTCCTTAATATATATTTATTTAATAAACACTTTGTTAGTATAGTGATAAAAGTTTATTTTTAAACGTATACATATATATACCTAGTCAGGTCATAAGTTCTGTCACATGTGTAATATGAAATAATTTAGACATGTTTATTATTTATGAAACCATTTAAATAGCAAAATGAACTTAATAAAGATTCATATGGTAATAAAGTTTATTCAAAATAACCCCCGCAATTTTAAATACACAGGCCTTCAATCTGCGCGGCCAGTCGTCTATCGCAGCACGAACGAGGTCCATGTCAATATCGGCGGCTGCCTTAATCAAGGATGCCTTGAGTGACTCCAAATCAGGATGAGGCTTTGAGCAGGCCTTTTCCTCCAAGTGTTGCCATATCTTGTAATCTAACGGACTCTGGACTGGAGGAGGGCCAGTCTTCGTGCCGGATGAAGTCGATTTCACGCGCCGCCAGCCAGTCTAGTGTGCTTTTCGCTCTATGAGCTGGCGCAGAATCTTGTTGGAATACCCAGTGCCTGTTATTAAACATAGTATGAGAAACAGGTTCCATAAGGTTCTTGAGGACTGTATTTTGATACACAACTGCATTCGTTTTTACGCCTTTCTCACAAAAATATACTTCAGTTAAGCCCCAATAAGAGACTCCCAACCAAACCATGTGCGAGGATGGAAAATAACCTCGTTGGACACGCGGAATACGGTTGCTAGCTTCTTCACTGCTGTGTGCGAACACCTTATCATTTTGTTGTTGTAACTCTCTTCAAGCGTTCAAACGATGTCCTGTTTTTCTTCGATATGCCCTAAGCCCTAAGTCTTCATTTAACACCCTTTTCACCGTGGTCCTGCTTAACCCCATCTGAAGGGCCAACAGTTTCTGCTTACGTATGGGATTTCTTTGAGTTCGCACCTTCACAGCTTTTATCACTGCTGGAGTCTTAACAGAGCGAGGGCGAGCACTTCTTGACCTGTCATCTACACTAGAGTCTTCATTGTATCGTTTTATGGTACGATAAACGAATCTTTTGGTTATATTCAATTTTTTCAGTAAGTCGAAAATCTAAATTGGCGCGTAACCGCAACGATGCAACGCAATAACCGCGACACGGTCTTCTTTAAGTGTCCACTCCATATTTAAAAATAAGGAAAATTCTAAGAAGTACACATTTTTATTTTCATGAAAAATTCGAATTCAATAAACTTTTTTGTGGCCAGCATTCTAAATTCAAAAGTTTTTATTGTGTGACAGAACTTATGACCTGACTATGTATATATATATATATATTTTAATGTAGACTGCGCGAAATATAATAAACTAGCTGTGCCCGCAGCTTCGCTCGCGTGGAATATGGTATAAAAAAATTACAAAGTTTTGGCCCCCGTAGACCATACGTGCTATTCCAGGAATACGTTAGCAGTTTAAAGTAATGATTTTCAATAAACCACATCAGTGCTTTGCTCTAAAAGTAAAAGAAAAAACGACACTATTGCCGTTGCATTACTTTAGAACCAATTTGATCACCATAAAAAAGTTATAGTATGCTAACCCTAAAAGATAGACATATGCTTTCACGGACTTTTTTTTAGAACTCTTAAATGGGAACAATTCCGTCATACATGATTTTGGTGTAACTTTAACCGTTTACCCAGCGCACGCGACGAAAACTCTCAAAAGGAATGTTTTGGCCCGTTTTTGCAACATTTTTTATTGATACTCCGCTCCTATTAGTTGTGCCCTGATGCAATATAGCTTAAAACCTTCCTTGATACTACACACAACATAAAAATATTTTTTCCAATCTAACCAGTATTTTCCGACATTAGCGCGTTCAACCAAACAAACAAACAAACTCTTCAGCTTTATAATATTAGTATACATGAAGCAAGAAATAAATAAATAAATTTAGGTACCCAAATATTATAACGTTGCTTTCTAAATACAATAAAAAACAAACATAATTTATTCTCAAACCTATCATAAGCTAAAAAGTTTCTCAAATATTGTTTTTCAAAACACCGACAAAACATTGCATCCGTTTACAGCCCTATTGCATCACGCCCATGCAAAACCCTGACTAACAAACAATACCCGTTTCAATTTATTTAGTTGCTTACATCTCTCCCACCATAACTCCTAAACACCGCAGCCGCCCGTCAAAATAACGTCTGCCTGTGTGACGTCACAATTCGACCTGCCGCCGTGTGAGTGAACCAGGTTATTGATTCATGCCGCCGGAATTTATGCCTGCTCTCTTACTCTTAATCAAAACAACGTTTGAGGAAAAGAGATGGGGGCCTACCTGGAAAACTATCCACGTGGCTGGAATACCTCCGCAGACGGATGCTGTCCCAGTATATTGGGTAAGCAAACGACAAGCGTTATTAATACGGCGGCAGAGCGTAGGGCGCTCCGCCCGCCCAAAGTATGCGGTCTATTGAAGAGGAAATTTATTTATTAATGATTTACTGCACGTTTCCTTGGAACGTGTACTATGTAGGCTTGAATATGGGACACATTTTTAGCTAACCGTCCGGACTTTGTTGTACGTAAACAAATTATTTGTTATTTTTTTTATTTATACAAAATTTTAAGTGCTGACTTTTTTAAACAATATAATACTCGTAAGTCCAATGCTGACTTAAACTCAGCTGGCGCTTAGTATCAATCTAAGTCAATCACAAATTAATTCCGGCAATTAATCTAAGTAAGCCCCAATACTGGTATTAAAATTGCATTAAAATATTTAGAAAAGTGCCTTGGTTTTTTTTTAAACTTAGGATCGTAACATTGTTTACACAATGGCAAAAAAATGAAAAACCAGCCCAGTATATATCGGAACATGTTACAGGGTTCTAATTTCTACGAAATTCTACTTAATTTAGTTGCGTTTATGAGTTGGTTAATTATAATATTGTACATACTGTTTAGGATATAATATAGAGCTATTTAAATTTTAAAAACCCTGTGGATTATTGGTAATAGTAATAATATTATTTATCAACTCTTGATAAGAACAGCGTTAATTTGCGCCATCTACGAGTATTGCGACATCTATCTAGCCTCCTCAGGAAATTTGCATTTATTTGGGATAGAACGTAGCCTTTATCTATCCGGAAGGTTCATATTAAAGAATGGTCGATTTTTTTTATCATTCAAGTAATTCTAAACCATTTTAATAATATTAGTATAAATACCTAAATATGTAAATAAAGCATATTGTTACTAATGCTATTTAAATTTTAATTTCAAGTTGATATGCATACAGTAAAGCCACTTTCTACTAACAGTCTTACTACGGTGCGCTACGAGTTACGAGACTACGCCGTAGACCGTAGCTTATCTCGGCTGAACTACGCAGCTAACAGCTCACTAATAGCCTGCTTCGCATTGCTTTGTGTTCGAGCACAAACAACACCGTAGCGTTTAGAATATATTCAGTCAACCAATAATGTCGTAATTGCATCGTAATATGAATAGAAGTAGAATACTACGTAGAACCGACGGCCGATGGGGCAGAGAGGTTCTAGAATAGAGCCCAAGTACTGGTATTACTGGTGAGCACACAAGGTGGACAGATAACCTGGTAAATATTGCAGACCGCTTCCAACCGGCCTATCTGGAAGTTAAGGAAGGCCTATGTTTAGCAATAGACGTCTTATGGCTGAAACGATGATGAGGAAAACACTTTATTAGTTCCAATTTATAATGCAACTTTTACAAATAATACAAATTATAAGTAAGTCGGCCCATTTCTCGTATTGATCTATTTGCTTGATCATCGTTTCAGCCTTGGGACGTCCACTGCTGAAAAAAGGCCTCCCGCAATGACCTATCATCGGGGGGGATTGCCAATACTCGGCACGCTTGGCAAGCCGGTTGGCGAGCGCAGTTTTTTATGAGATTTCGCACAAAGACGCTGCTGCCCGTCTGGTGCTACAGGAATTAGTTGCCTCTTACGACACGCCTCCTGGTGGCGGTGGGGAAGTGTGTTCTTTACGGCCGTCCCCACACGGCATTTGCTTGATGCTTGGTTATAAATGATAAAATATCTAAATCAATTTTGCATTATTTTCGGATGGGCTACTACTTCTATGTTAACACTACGTAAACAAATTTAAAAATTTAAATATAATACTTTTTACACTGACCTTTGAAAATAAGCTAATGAGTAAAATGTATTATATAATATGACGTATAATACCTATGTCGTCTTTTTATACGAAAAAAGAAACATATCTACGAAATCGTTACCGTTAAATAATTATTTTCTAAATATTTAATTTTACTCAATGCTATAATAAAATAAATTAAAATAATATAATATGTACTGGTCATTAACCGTAACAAAACAACAATCTTACACTGAAAAGGTACGGAATTGTATTTAGACTTATATTTTAACAGTAACATACAAGGTTACAATGCAAAGGGGTGCCAAATCCTTAGAAGTAGCTCAGAATCAGTAATTTAATCGAACTATGCAAAGAACAACTTTTTTTACAAATTTAATTATTCCTATCCATTGTTAAAAATCATACGCGTGGATAATGCACTGCGTAAGGTCCTTGTTGGCTCGCCGTACTTACTTACGCCTCTGATAAATGGCCGCGCGGCTTTCGTAGTCTCTCTATTGACTTTATTTTCAAATATTAAAAAGTTTTTTTTTCGTAACATACGATTATTAAAAATAATAACGATTAAGATGCTTTTTTCTGATCTTATTTTTTAATTTCGGCACCCCTTTTCAATGTAACCTAACAATGTAAATTATAATAAATTAAAATTCACCCTTTTAACGATACGCAAACTTATTAAGACAGAAACATCACTAACGAATAGTTATTACACTCATTATCGCGGTAGACAGTCATTATGAACCTATTCCGTGTAGGTACGTCCCGAGTAACACAGCCTCTTCCCGAACGCCCCCGGGTGACGAAGCAATCGCTACGGAAGGTAAATACTCTAACCGGGTAATTAGTTTGTTCTACCATTGGGAGGTAAGTTACACCTACCTATACCTTAGGGTATAGATGTACATCAGAGCACCACTTGACACAGATCCTCTTTCAAATATTTCAAAATGTCGCGAGTCGAGAGCTCTCACTGAAGTCGCAACACAGTTACAGATGTGTTTAGAAGTTTTTATAAATAGCTTCAGTGACGACAAAAATTAATCGTGGTTTACCTAATAAATAAGTATTGTTCTCAGAATACTGATAAAATAGCAATGTATTACAGCTTTGTTTATTTTTATATTATTATTTTAAACAACGTTTTCTTGCGATTTTTCTTAGTTTCTTGTAACGTGAAGTAAACATAATTCCTTCCAAAAATGTTTGGTTTCTAATTTATTATGAACTCGTATACCTTGAGATTGTTATTGCAATAATTAGCCATTATTTATTCGCGTGCGCATTTTCTGCGCAATTTTCATATTTTTTGTTACGTATTTACCAATATTCAGTATTCAATATATTTATTGCATTCTATAATGTTACACAGGTGTTATAATTAGATATATAAAATAGATCATTATAGACCCTGTAGGGCACAACAATAAGATAGGTATTGTGGGCAGAGACCTTCTCCTGACAATAATTAACACAACACAAAAAGAATTAGTGAAATTGTTTCATCCGTTGACCGACGATGCGATGACCAAGGGAAACAGAGATTCGTTTTATTTACCATCTGATCTAAAATAACACGGTTCACTGACCTATAAAATAAACGAATATTTTTTTCCTATATTTACCAATTTCATCATCATCATCATTTCAGCCATAGGACGTCCACTGCTGAACATAGGCCTCCCTCCCCCATTGACTTCCAGATTGGCTGGTTGGAAGCAGCCTGCATCCAGCGTCTTCCTGCGATTTTACCTGACCACCTTGTGAGTGAACGAACTACGCTGCGCTTGCCGGTACGCGGCCTCCATTCTAGAACCAATTACCAATTACTATTTTACCAATTTACCTAAACAAGCAAAACTTGTACTATGGCGAATAATAGACATCTTTACTGATATTTTAAACGGGAAAGTTTGTATGTATGGAAGTTTGTTACTTTTTCAGGCAAAAACGGAAATTTGGCAACCGGATAGATCATGGTCATGGATCATCACTGTAACACATTATATATTTATATTTATACAAAAAAAAATATATTTGCCAAACTATTCATCCGCTTGATTGATGTTTCTGGTGACCAGAGGGCCGGTAGCTACCTTGGCCAACGAATAAGCCTGGCCATTCAACGAGGTAATGCAGCTGGCATTCTGAGCACCTTTAACATTTCTGTGAGAATGGGTGATGTTAGGTTTTGATAAACTTTTATTTTATAAATTTTTTATTTTGTATGTGTTTTATGTACATTTTGTAAATAAATATTATTTGTCTATTTGTCTTTTATTTAGTTTTAGGCTGTATATTTATTTGTTATATATTCAACGCAGATGAAGTCGCGGGCAGAAGCTAGTACTTAAATACTTTTATCAATATTGATGACGATGACTTAGGCTCGTGATCACCACACAAACTTGTGCCACTTGCAAATTCGAACCCGAAACCACCAGGCTTCGTAGTCCGGAGCGCCGCCAACCACTAGACGGCCGTGAAATATGATATATGTGAGCCTCTCATGAAAATCTTTTAGTCCCTATGAGAAATAGCGCGGAAAAAACAAAAAATAACTTACTAGATATGTAGGAGCTAATTTAAAAATGTATATAGGAGCTTATTTAAAAATGTATGGTAATGTATGGCAATAAAGTTTAGAAATTACCCAAAAAAGTCACAAAGAAACGGTTTAATGAAACGAAGTACCTGGGTATAGTAAAATGTGCGAGCTTTTAATTTCAAAGTGTAATTTTGTATGTATATAATTGCAGTTTTGATAAAAATCTTATTTATTAGGTATGTCATGGTATTGAAATGTGGAGTTCGACAAAGATATGCCATAGCACAAAGCCATAAACATATTATGGATTTTCTTTTTAGTTAAAAACAAATACCCCTTGGCTAAATTTTTTTAATAAAATGTAGAATTCTTAATCGGTAACACGATAAACGTTTGCTTCTTTTTTTCATTACATTGAATTGGTTTTTAATTAAAACGGGCAGATCATCTAACTTTTTTTAGAAAGTTTTAAAGTAAAACTTTTGCAAAGGTTTGTTATTCGAAGATAAAGGGTCCGAGATTCTGTCACTTCCATTAAAATTGTAGGGTTCCGACTTTGGAGATGTCACTAACAGACCCCTTTTACACCGCTAGTCAGTGGACCTTATTCGAAATTCGTAACAAATTAGCTATGCTCAGTGTTGGCTTCATTTCGCAAATTCCTCATTCTCGTAAGTTCTCGAGAGCATTAAATTTTCACGAAATTGCTTTCAAACTTTTCCTCTCCCAATAAGCTTCAAACTCGATTTCCGAGGCACAGTACCGATCACATAGTTGTCTGTTGTGTATTAATTTACCTGCTTACCTTAAACCCCACTTTACATATTACACAAAATTATATCGGGAACAACAAGTTCTTCGCTCACGTTCGTAAGGGGTAAATTAGGGCGTTGCCTTTTATTTTATGTTAACAGTAAATGGATAGGGACTGGTTAACAGTAAATGGAGATTATAATTACCTCATCATTATTATTATTATATTATTATTCAGTATTATTTTTCGAGTCCAATTCACCTCCAAATAGAAAGGAGCCCGACAGCGGTCCGGTCTGTTTCGGCTTTGCCACTTGGTAGGACTCGACACTTGCACGGACCTAGGCTGAACCCCTTCGGCACTCGCCAAAACCTAGCTAGCTAGCTTAATAAAGCTTTCCTCTGAGACCGTCAGTGAAGAATCGAACAAAAAAAGTATTATTTTTATAAATACTTCTAAGCCTTCTTGCCAAATCTAATGATTAAAAGTAGTCTTATTTTAATTCACAGTCGAGTAGACCCAGAACAGCCCGTATTCCCCATCGGAAAGTATACAAAATATGACAGACAGTACAGTACTGTGTGTGTGTTTGGCGAAATAATAATATTGGTTTAGACGAATTTACGAGTACTTTTAATTTGAGTGAAAACGTCGCCGTTTTAGTCAGCCTATGACCACGGTCGGTGCAAACCGAAACGTTCGTAACAAAAGGTAATACTCATAAGCATGATCCGGTCAATTTTAACATTATTATAATTTATTCTCACGTTAATTATACCTATATATTTTTAATTATATTCTATTCAACTTAAACTATAGTCTATAGATATAACGTGTTATCATATAATATTCTAGACCTATATAATACAGAAGGCAACCTTAACAAATGGTAACAAAATACAAATAAATTAATGCACATTGTAAGCCTATGTGTTGTATTTTCGGTAAACACAATAATCGCAGGATCGTAAAATTCTTAGTTGTATGTAAACAAGCCGGCCGGCCGACCTCTGAATTTAATTTAAAAAAATGGTTTATTTAAAAATCCTCGCTTGTATCGTAACAGAATATTCTGTATTCATTGATTCACAATACGGCTTTAGCCTCCAAACGTTGAATTTGTTTTTACGTTTTTCGAATTGCCTACTGCGGCTTATATTCATTCGCCGACCACTTTATCCGGGTGTCAGAATTGAAAATGAGGTGGTACTGTAAACGGACCATTAACTATAGCTGTGTGCATGCAGCCGTCGGCTGGTACGAATATAGAGCTAGCCGGAGTCGCCTTAATAATTCAACAGTGCAATGCTTTTACAAAACCTGTCGGCGTCAATCCTAATTTAGCTCCGCCGATCGAGTCGCTTTTGAAAATTGTCACTAGACAAACGTAATGGAACTCTCCTGTACTAGTAACGGCCCGATTCACATTTCAAAACGGTGGCTATGTTTAGATTGGGTTTAAAAATTATTGATCACTTTATTTCGGAACCTTGTACAGCGGTATTGTTAGCGATTGAACTGGGTCAGCCTCAGCAGTCAGCACTCTAAATAGCGCAATCCAGTTAGTGTTAATTTGATCTTACTTAGTTTGGAGCGAACGAAAAATGACATTTCTTCTTGCTATATCAAAACCTTTGTTCTTTAATTTACATATAAATAACTTAACTTGCTATAAGCGTTAGATATTAGCTTTAATTAAATTGAAACACTGCAGCAGAAAATTGTATAACTATGAAATTAAGTGATGAATAATAGATAAGGGCGTTTGGGTAGATTATACTTGCGGACTTACAGAGGGATTGAGGTATTTCATAACTTGTGTTGGTAGCAATAAATTTGCCTTGTATTAACTGTGTACAGTAACCAAAACACGTAATTAACGGTACATTACTACTATGAACAGTCATCATAATAACATTTGATTTACGCATGAGTAGACAATTATAAAACACTTTTTATTTAGGTATCTAGCTAAGCCATACTAATATGACGAAGAGAAACGTTGAATATTGTTTTCAATTATTTAATACTTTCACAGATTGCTTAAATAGCTTAAATAAGTGTGCACACCTAAACTATCTTTAGTGCCTATGTAGTGAAACATCCAACTTTTTAGCATTAAACATATTATGATATACAAACGTGGTCTAAGAGCAACTGACGAGACTAAACTTTACTTAAGACACAAATGCAGTTGCGCTTCGCTACGCCGCTGTCACTAGTTTGGCCAACAAATATAATTAAAAAATACAGGACATAGTATTAAACACCACGCCACATTTAAAATTAAATAATTATGTTTTATGGCACATTATCAAAGGAAAACATAAAACGATTGCATTAAAAAAAGGTTCAGCCATATTTCAGGATATGATTATGCCCATGAAACAAACAACATTGTTGCCAAAGAAACGTAAGCCAAAATATATTTAATATTTTGGACTTTCCATTTTAAACCGATTTATTTATCGATCGATACATTTTATTTTATTGAAAAACAACCACTTCAAGTGGGATTGGAGTCCACGTCTTTCTTTTTAATTCATCATTATCATAATCAGCACACGTTAGCTCACTGCTGGACATCCTTTCCCTATGAAGAGGGCCAATTTATTGTTAGGTAAGGCTAATGATTGAAAATTAATTCATATGTGTCTCCGCATTTTTGAGAATTCCACTCGCGATGTGGTAAAAAGGGGGATAAAGTTGTGGGTGGAAAGTCCTTTTTTTCGAAGTAAACATCACAAAATTTCTTATTTAAGAAAGGTTAGAAAAGGTTAGAAAATCACGTAACGTATATCGGTGTTGCTGAAATTTGTAGTTCAATTTTCGAAGTAAAAATAACTAAATTTATTATTTTGACTTTGGTTTAAAAACTAACGCAATGTATATCGTATAAAAATGTTTTCTATTTATTTCAACCGTTAAAGGGGTTAAAAGTGGAATAAAATTTTGTATTTAGGTACGTTGTTTCTTATTTTTAAATCTACCGATAGCGAAGTTGCTATTTTCATATAATATTTGAAAACAGTTTTAAACCAAAAAACGATATGTCCTGATAAAAGCTGCATTACTTGAGCACCCTACCCGCAGGTGAGATTGCTTAAACTTAACGCAAGTTCACATCTGCACATGCGCTTGAGTTCATTTACATTTACTTCCTCTTGTCGCCTCCTCAAATTAGTTTATCTTGCCTTTTCCGAGCTGACTTTTAGTTTACAGGTGTTCCTTTTTTACCAATTTACATTTTTATTATGTTATGTTACACATAACATAATAAAATCATCTATACAAATAAATAAAATTAAAATAATTATGTTCATCACGTCAAAATAACAGTTTTTTTTACCAAAAGCCTATTATGCGGTACTTATTCAGCAGAAAACCATTTTTTTTATCTGTGTGTTTGTTCCGGCTAATTTTCGAAACGGCTGAAATAATTTTGACAGGACTTTCAGCAGATATTAGCAGATAGCTGATGGTATAGGGAATAAGTTAGATTAAGTATAATTAAAAAAATGTTTTGTGTTTCTCGACAAAAAATTGAAATCTATGTAATTGTAAAAAATCTAAATGATTCAATTAGGAGGTTTTTGAATTTATCTAAAGGTTACGCGAACGAAGTCGCGAGCAACAGCCAACTATAAATATTTCTATATAATTTTTTGAGCTTCTCTGCCAAGTTAAGGTGATATAGTTAAAGTGATAAATCTAAGTACTTATTTCTTTTACTCTAAATAATTAGTAAGGTACCTGAAATAATTAAACTGTGGTAGGTTTTTTCAAAATACATTTCAAACATCAAAGTAGGTATAATATTCAGATATAAATGAGGGTATTTCAGATACAAACTCTATAACACAAATATTGAGTTCGAGAGGACAATCAAAGAGAGGTCCTTTAGACACTCTTGTCGCAAGGAAACTGTAATTAATTGAAATGTTTATGATACTAACCGTTTGGGACTGTTCCGAGTCCAAACTAGGGGTTTTAGATAAATTTATGCTAAAGTAAACTTTAGGTAACATCTTCATTATATTGTGTATCCCAAATCCGTATTTTATGAAAGACTTGTTTTGAAGGGACAATACATTGCAACTTTTTCTCTTTTATAACACATTTTTATAATAGCTTCACTTGTAACAAACTAACTATGTAACAAAATTTTGGAAATAGTTTTTAAACTACTTCTAACTGACGTATCGATTAAAAACTTTGTAAGTAGGTATTTGATATTCGGATGACAATACAATAACTTGACACCACCATGCTGATCTGATGATGGAGTCAGGAGATGGACAGTGAAACTCTTCAACAACTACTAGTATGTTGTGTTTGGGCCCATTTGATTCATTTTGACGAATTTTAAAGTGAATTTTATATTTTTTAGACTATGATATCAATTACTTAATTGAAATAAAAATCTTTGCTTTGCTTGTAAAGTATATGTTCCATTTTTTTCTTTTTGTGTTTAAGCCGATTGGTAAAATTATAAGTTCAATGTTATCTACAGCAGATCAAATAAAACATCTTCTACCTATTGCTGTGACCCATTCCTAATCAGGCATTATCGTGATTCCAGATGAAGCAAGTCTGGTTTTTACATTCAAAGCAATTGCCGGCAGACATCCAGACCATTTTTTTTAAATGGCAACATATTCAGTGTTAACTAAATGTGCAGATTTTCTCACGATGTTACTCACTGCAAGTGGAGCAAGTCGTATACATCCAGACATAGATTTAAAAAAATACAAAGGTACTTGCTAGGTTGCGAACTTACGGCCCACGAATGTAAGTCGAGTTTCCGACACTGAACTCTTCTGAGAGCCCTTGACCATTGTAAGACATGATAGATACCACCTGCTGCAGGTGATTCTGATTGGCAAGGTCGCAGAGTAGAGACGTATCGATTGCAGAAAGAAGACGTGGCTCTGCAATATCTGGGAATGGACAGAAATAACGAGTGCAGCCCGGTTATCCCATCTCGCCGAAAAACTTCCGTGATTGGAGAGGCACTATAATTAGAAGAAGAACTCTTCTGTTCTAGATCAACTAAAACATAAAGTAAAGCTTGTAAAATCTCTGATTAAAGTGAATCTATAAGTTTACTACTTGCTTCACTGGTTTGCTTAGCCTTTGATTGGTTCAAAATTAAATTGGAACAAAAAACTTTTTGCATTGGAAACTGGGAAGATAAAGTTTAAAGATAAAGTTTTAAGCAGGTGAGTATTAGATAAGCTACAATCTATCTCACATTTTAAATAGTGACTGGGTTTCAAACAAAAGTATGTTTATTTAATTTGTACCTAAACTTAATAAGTTTGTGTGTATCTCGTGGGTATATAACGATTTGAAGGATTTAGACGTGAGAGGATTTCAACCTCGAAGTATCATAATAAGCTGAATGTAAACAATTTTGAACTGTTAAACAGTCGGATAACACTTATTTAAACAATATAACTCAAAAACTCGAGTCTTTATAAGACTTCGTTTGTTTAGTAGCCATGTTAATTTTTGTTTATCTGTATCCCGCATCTAACTAAGGAATACTTATTTTGTTTTTTACTTTAGCTAAGGTTTTATTTAACATACGACGTATAAATGAACCTAAACATGCTAATTGATCGACCCAGATGTAAGATTTGAAGGGATGAAAAAATATTTTTGATAATAAGTTTTGTTAACATAGACTAGAGTTCTAATTAATTCTAATAATTTCTAGTAGTTGAGAAATTTAAGCAGTAAAAGTTGGCTTTTACATAGTTGTTGATTTATCATTTCTGGTACGTACTACTATTTTAATTATATACGTAAATAACATTATAGTTAAACAGGTTATTTTTAATACATCAACAGCCTTCTAGGGGCTGATTCTGGTGCTCAAATACAACAACGTTTTGGATGGGACCAAAATCGAAATCGCATATTTTACAAAAAACCCTGTATCATACTGCTAATCGGTTATTGTGTTGTCTGTATTGTTTTATTAATAAACTAGCTGTCTAGGCGAACTTCGTACCTCCCTTTCATACTTTTTTATATTTATTTTTGTAGTTTTTATAGTTATTCTGCTATTTGGGGCGAAGACAAATTCAGCAAATCAAAAATCGTAAAAGTCGGTCCAGCCGTTCTTGACTTATAAATAGTATAACTAACCCGACTTTGTTTTATATATATAGATATACAAATAATATTTTCTTCTTAACAAATTATATACTAATTTATTACGACACATTATTGGTATATAAAGCTGTATTCATTTAAAGTGGTGCAGTCTAGAATTTTGAAAGAATAGTGTCCCAAGCACTACACAAGTTTTAATATTCGACCGGTTCCATGATATTTCACACTTAAAGATTTTTCTTTCCTGTACGTGTCGGTTTTCGTAAATAAGGGTCATTATCCCTTGACGTTTACTTTAGGTGTTTAATGTAGTGCCGCGCCGACCCTTGCCCCTACGCCATTAATAATCAGATTGCGCAATCTAGATTTAACCGCGCAAATTAAAAATCAATACCTACCTAAAAGGCTCTTTAAAATTATTAAAATAAGCACAAAATAGACATACATCTGAGTATATGAGCAATTATAATGTTTAATAAAAGCCTGCAAATTTAGGTGAGCTTTGAAAAGTCTTGTTAATGATACGAGACTGCAAGACCTAAAGGTGCCTTACCAATAAATCTAAACAGTAGTAGTGTTATTTAAATTCAAAAAAAAATACGGCCCCTGGGACCTAACCATGAGCTCTTAAACAGAATTAGGTACTTCTTCAATATTATTTTGTTTTTTCAGAATAGAGTTTCACGTTTTAACAACACTACTTATATACTATTCATGATAATGCTCCTTCAAAGGTATTTTGATAGGGTATATATTAGGTCGCCTAATTTTTTGTTCTTCTAATTGGCAATGGCACACAAATGGCACTTTTTCTAATTGTGTTTAGTCTATTTTCACTTCGCCTAACTTTTTATCGCCATATTGTAACTTGCCAAATGTGACATTAGGCGGAACAATTTGTTATCCCTACTACTTACAATTACTAAATAGTAATTCGCATTAACTTGAAACGCACAAAAGTATAAAACAATACCTAAAATATAATATATGCATGCAAAGATGCCAACAAGCAAGCAAACAAGCATCAAGCAGCATATAAGCAAGCAAGCATGCAAACAAGCAAGCAAGCAGCATGCAAGCAAGTATACAGCATGCAAGCAAGCATGCACCATGCAAGCAAGCATGCAGCATTCAAGCAAGCATGCATCACGCATAGTCACGGCTCCGGCACTGCGGGGCTCCGGCGGTCCCACGCTAGCTTATCGTCGCAGATGGCTTTCACCCACCACCGCAGCTTCGGTTTGCTGCGCGCCACAGCCGCAGCGGCGTGCATTAAAGCCCCCTGCTCCTCGGCCTGCGGGCCACTTCGCCCCTCCTTGCCTACGCGTTTCTAAATTTCACTCTAGGGGTAGGGCAGACAAGACTGCATGGAGTCAGTTTTGCTTGGTGTCGGTTTTGTGGCAATTTGTTTCTTAGGCTAATAAATTTTTACATGTGCTATTTCATATTAAAAATTCTAAAATAAGCGCTTTCATTATTGAAGTGAAATCGTCGTAATGCCGAAAGAAAGTTGTTCCAATATAGTTTAGTGCATTTAAAATTAGACGCACTAAAATTAGGGCTTTTAATTCTCAGACCAAACTATAATAGTGGCAAAACAACTGTTAGGCTAAACAATAATTTTACATTATAAGTTTAGGCCAATACGGTTTGGCCATGTTAAATTAGAACTAAACATTTTAGGCATGTCGCAGGGGGGCCCCTTTTCTCATTTTAATATAAAAAAAAACAGGAACAACTTAACAACCTACATACGCAATTTCAAGTTTAGTCGTAAGGGAAAATCAAGATAGTGAAAGGAAAATATCTTTTGCGTGCCCACTCTATAGACGAGAGGGTGGCAAAGATCAAAAGATCACTCCCGTAAAATTCTTTTGACATTTTTTGAATGACGAAATTCTTTGCCTGATTCGTTTTGGTAAACGTCCGAGGCAGATGAGAGAGTAATGTGAAGGAATCATTTTATCACATTTTTTGCAAAGGTTTTCAGACGAAATGTCTTTTGTTAAAGGAGTGATAATTTCCTGCTACTGCGAAAATGAAGTTAAACATAAATACATCAATACTAAAAATAATATAAAGCTAAAGAGTTTGTTTGTTTGTATGGTTGAACGCGCTTATCTCAGGAACTACTGGTTCAAATCGTTTTTTTTTGTTTTCTTATTCCACTCATCGAGACAGGTTTAAGGCTACGCTACGACCAATAGGAACGGACTATTAATAAAAAATTGTTGCAAAAACCGGAAAACATATTCATTTTGAGAGCTTCCGTTACGTGCGCTGCGTAAACGGTTATAGGTGCGCAAAAATCATATATGATGGAATTATTCCCCTTTAAAAGTTCTAAAAAAAGACTGAGATAGCATAATTATCTATCTTTTTGCGTTAAATCAGTATAACCATATTTATGGTAAACAAATTTGTTCTAAAATAATGCATTAGCGCTAGCGTCGCTTCTTCTTTTAGTTTAAGAGCGAGGCATCGATGTGGTTTATTGTAACATTTTGAGCTGGGAAGTGACATGGGTCATTGATAAATCGAAGTGGGCGCAGCCGCGGGCCGAAGCTAGTCCTTGATAAAAGGTATATCATATTTTAAAATTTCTTGTAGCATTTTTATAAACATATCTCGTGTCCACGGTTTATGCAACTGAATCCAAACGACATAAAAACGAAACGCATGGTGACATGGTAAAATTTAAAACAAAGCCTAATCCATAACAAAAACTAGGATAAAAGCAAGGTTTTATATTTATTTTATTTTTTATTTTATTTTATACGAGTATATTAGGTTCATCAACGAATGTTACACTAATACATGCAGATACATCATTACTCTGTATTTAACTAAGCGCACAATCAGTTACAGATGAACACAACATGCAATGATAACAGTTACTTATTTTATAACCAATTTACCGAGTTGTTTTATCTGTAAAACATAGTTGATTATAAAGGTTTGATTTGAGTGTTAAAACACAATAATCGTGTTAGGCCGCGGACGCACTCTAAGCAGCAGATCAGCATCTATTGTTTAGCTATTCCCACTTTGGTTGCCATACTATTCGAAGGTCAGTCACTAGTACCCTAAGTCAGTGTTTATTTATTTTATAATGTAGTTTCAAATGGCTAAAATTGTCGCCCATTTTCAATTAAATTACATTTTTATTGCAAATCATGACAAAAAAATCATGGCAGGCCTATAACTTTAACTTGGCTTGTTTTTCCATAATATATATATTTTTTAAATAAAGATTCATATCTTTTTTTCTCATCCAGGATATAGCAAAGCTATGTTGGTAATAATAAGCACGGTGGTACCTATGCAGGCAAACTCACTTAAAGCTCTACCACCGGTACGGAGTGTCGTTGGTTATTCGGCAGAATCGCTTTGCTCGGTATACTTTGTACCGATTTGGTACAGATTCGATAAAGATTCTTATCGGGCGCCTTCATTGCAATGAGTCCTGTCTTGTTTGTTGGTTTTTGAGCGGCTGCAATTTATTAAAACTTTTGGGTTCGATTTGATAGATAGAGCCCTCTGATGATAAGTGGTTACTGTATAGGTAATCTTAAATCACATCAATTCGTTGTTAATTACTCGTATTATCATTATTTTTAGGGTTCCTTAACTCAAAAGAAAAAAGGCAACCCTATCACGATCACTTCGTTGACGGTCTGTCTATGTGTCTGTCAAGACCCTTTTTGTAAACAAATATACGGCTGACTGTCGCATATTTTGACACTCGTAATGGAATTCAAAACCTATAAGGTACCTCTTCCCGTTGACCTGGAATTATGACAATTAGCAAGAAGCAATGTTCTGAATGCTTTTAAGAAGAACATAACATTTATTTTTACATCGTAACGTGAAGCCAAAAAACTTTAGAAGATTGTTTTATCTCTAAGTATGAAGTGAACACAAATCGGGATTGTGCGGAACTTATAAAAGTTGGAAATAGATTTGTAACGGCTCGCTCGCTGTCGAGAAATGTGTTTTCCTATTTTGCTACATTGCACTTTTATATAAATTTGTTTTTTGTTTATAAAACTGAGCGAAACTTAGATATAAATATAAATGTACATTTAAAAACAACAATCGACACTAACAGTAACATTTTAAGTATTTTACTTTAGGTACAAAGATACTAAATTAGGAAAGTACTCCAATTATTATTATTCTAATAATTAACAAACAAATAGATAAATACAAATAAAATAATTATTATTAACAAATTTGTAAGTCCAGATTGACAGCTTACTTTTACCTATTTATCGTGACAGCTTTAAAAATATGCAAAAAAATATTTAGAAAAGTTACATTAACACTGAATTGCCTACCTTTTACTTATACATCCGTGATTTATGTTCATATGTTTATTTATGTTCATGAATTTATGATACATTATGTTCAATGTTCCTAGTATAACAGTTAAATGTTATTAGTACTCGTGAAAACAATATTGTTTTGCCTTGTTCCACGCAAGTTAGACACCCAACTGACATTTGAAATGTTTTACTTAAGTAATTTTTGCCCTCTCATTACCTTTGCACGATCCCACAAAATCATCCCCACATCGGAACACAGAACTTTGTAGCTCTGTAATGAGATTACATAACTCATTCCACTCCATGAATGTAAGTCTTGCATGCTCATTATAAATAATATGAGACGAGCAACACGGAAAATATGCAAACTTCAATTTACGAGTAACTTTGTAGTCGATCAAGTGTTGAATTTGGGGAAAAAACATGAATAAAATATGGGCAGGTATACTACCTGCCTAAATTTCATCAGGTCCAAACTTTTAAGAAAATTAATGATAAACAGGTAAATTTATCATTAATATTCTCAAAATTTAGGACAGACTTGTGTGTTTAGAAATTTTTTGTATAAAGCACTTCTTCTTAGCTGTGGTATTGTCTACTGAAAAGACAAAGTTCGGCCAAAATCTTCCTTTTTTAAGGTCATAGAAAAAACTGTATCAATAATTAAGGCTGAATGGTTTGATGCATGTTTTATAAAGCTATACACAAGCTCTATAGGTATAAAACTAAATCATTATACAGTGAAACCTGGTTAAGTGAGACATCAAGGGACCTGCAATGTTGTTTCACTTATAGAGGTATTCCACTTACCCAGTGTCTCAGATATCCAGGTATAAATAAATATCTGTCTTATTTACAGAGGGTTCCATTAATAGAGTTCAGAATACAGGTTATTTCAGTTATAGAGGTGCGATTATTAAATAAAATAAAGAGTTAAGTAATCATTATAAATGAGTTTTAATCAAAAAAAAAAGCTGATCGTACAATTAATGTAATAAACAAAAATATTCAAGTACGTTTTACAAACGTACTACAAATATGGAATCAGAACGTTTTTGTTACGGAGTTGCTTGACACATGTTAGCAAACTACTGTTCAAGTTCAGGATATTCTGATAAACGTACACGTTTTAGTTTTCCTTGTCCTTCAGAACATTGTGAGTGAATAAATGTTTAATTTATAAACATAAATTATTCTGAATTATTCTTCAAAGAGTAGATTTTGGCACATTAAATTCGACACTAACTTTAACGCGTGTCTTCCTGCTTTCATAAACTGATTTGATTAAGATTTTAAATTTCGTTTTGACATTTTTCAAATAAACATCCATATGATAGTAAAGCGAAACTAAATCTGGAGGTCATTGAGGCTCAAAATTACTTACGTAGTTAAATGCGGAATTTGCGGGTAGAATAAAAATAAATAAGTAAACAAACAAAACGATGTTATCTCAGTTACAGAGGTTTATGCATATAAAATTGACTCGCTGTCTTAGTTTTAGAGGTAACTATGATGATAAATTTAAAGAACGAATCCCAGATATAGAGGTTTGCTTCGCCCCACTAACAGAGGTAATTCAGTGCCAAAGTGTTGGGACCTCAGGCTGAGTACCAGTTATGGAGGTTTCTCACTTATCCAGGTCTAACTTAACCAGGTTTCACTGTAATGCATTTAATATTGTTCAAAGTTTTATCACTAAGATGCATTTTATGACGTTGAAACCAAAAAACATGTAGTAACGTTAACGTGTGAAGTCACCTCAAACTCACTTGCAAGTTATACAAAGGGACGTCTGAGATATAGGCGCAAATTGCTTTTAGGACTGGATGTACCAGTAAACGTATTACGGGCCTGATGGAGCAATCAAGCAACACTCTAACTTAATGACTTAGATTAAAAATCGATGCGAGCTCGCGCACCTTAAGCTCTGCATTTAAATTACGAAGATTACTTAACTATTTTAACTTCATTAGAGTTAAATAATAAATATTTTAGTTGGAATAAGCTCTACTGATCTCCGTTATCGTGTAAAATTGTTTTTAAACTTAGCTTTTAACTATGTGAGAGCCTATTATGAGATTGTTTCATTCGTTTGAAGGTATAAGCTAACAATTCAAAATACCATGATCTTGTGTGAAACCTTTGACAAATAAAAACGGTCGTGCTTTTTTACCTGGTGAGTTTCAGATGTTCATATTTTGTCGAAAGATTGACACAAATGAATAGTTATTTAAATTTGTTACGTTTATACCTCAGAACGAACCAAACATTTCCTAGAGGCCTACTGTTAACGTATACCTAATCTTAATAAATAATAATAAACCTCGTGACCTCATGTAATTATTCGCCTCAATGACGAGCCGTCTCCAATCTTGCGTCATAATGCATCGTAGAAAAACATTTCCAGGGTCTTTACCAGTAGGTCTGATGACCTTGTTAGTCTTCGGTCATGTGATCTTTCCTCGATGAGGATAGC
The DNA here is from genome assembly GCA_963576865.1 of Anania hortulata. NCBI lineage: Eukaryota > Metazoa > Arthropoda > Insecta > Lepidoptera > Crambidae > Anania > Anania hortulata. The sequence continues at coordinate 11,519,164 of OY756396.1, read as the reverse complement.
CTTCTCATGGTTATCAGTACAATAAAATTCATTTACACAGGAATCATTTTAATTTGTTAACTAAGAATATATTATTGTTACCAGTTTATTTTATAATAGGTACCTACTGAGTATTCTGAGCATTAGTAGCAGAATTGCTTCTTTTGAATCCCATGAGTTCGACTATCAAACTAAGATGACTATTAAGTACTTTTTTGTCAAGCAATAAGCGAATCAAAATTTGTAAAATGAAGGCATACATTTAATTGCAATTCATTGTCAAGTGTTAATTAAATCATAATACTAGGCTTGGTTTTACTAGCCACTTGCCTATATTTCACCTAGCTAAAGAAACCTAAGTCAGATCTCTTAAAGATGTGACACTAAAAAGAGTTCTAGAAATTATTTGTTATGTTAAATAAATGTATTATTTTGTAAAAATATCCTTATCTTGAAAACACTTTGTGTGAAAATAACTCGGCAGAATGACAAAGGTCGAAGCGGACTTCTCGCGGTCGAGTGTCGCGATGGGTGTAGGTCCGGAGTACTCTGGACTCCAGAGTGGTTCACGACAGTTGCTGTAGCTTCAGGGCGTCATTCGAGCACAATGTTTTTTTTATGTCGAGGGATGTTCTTGTGCGTTAATGCAAAAGCTTTATATTTTTCAAGAAAATTATTTTAATGGTCGATAGTCCCAATATGTGTTGATATTATTATTGTTATTATTGTCATAAATAATGTAGGCCACGGATTTGCATTCGATCATTTTCCCTATGAACGGCATAGTTTGTTTGTCTCAAAATCCTACCACCAAAATACTTTAACTCATTTTCTCATAATTTCCTCAATCTACTTTAGCTAGAACAAACTTTGTAAAATGAAGTCAGTTTTCAACTTTTATACATCTCTACGTAATAATATCCTTACATGACATACCGCTATGTTTTCAAGCATTTCACGTTGAAAAGTAAAGTTGGCTCATTTCCGTGAGCTCGCAGACTCGCTGCTGCGAACCTGATAGTGTTGTATGTAAACACATAGCTTATCGATAAAATACATCATGACAGTACTTATACTAGCGAATAGTACTTTTCGGTTCAGACTATGTTAAAAGAGCTGTATTTATATAGTAGCATCTCCATTTCATCAATGCAGCAAATATTATCGGGTAGCAATGTTGCGAAATAGTAAAGAGTTCTCTTTTTGATCTATTTATTTCTTTATGTAATAAGTAATTTATCCGCCACTTTTTGCAACAAAAAACGAAAAAACACTGCTCTTAGGAATTTAGATGTATTGATGTAACGTAATGTTTTGTGTAGGTTAATTACAACACGTTATTGTTTTGTGTATGTTGTTAAAGCAACCTAAAGATAAGCAAATTATCTATATCTAAATTGTTAATTAAACTGAATTTTCTAGAATTAATAATTAGGGTTATCAATAAGTAAGTAGGAAATAATATAGGTTATAACAACTTTAACCGTTTGTTTGTTTTTTAAATAAACAACTTCGTTTTCTGTGTATTGCAATAAATATTTAGCGGAAATATTATTCCTGTTTAACCCAAAAATTCAACTACGAAAAACATTTAAAGGTTTTATATAGATAGCATGAACTAACATACCTATATTTACAAAATGTACTTCACATTCACTCTGACAACAAAGAAACTTATAAAAACTTGTAGTAGGTATTTTCTTCAGATTAGTACATTAAATTGAAGTCAGCTACGAGAGAAAATCAAAACACCGTTCCAATTAAAACTAAAATCCAATATAATGACTGTAACACAAATCTTATTACATCTCCAAATGAGAAACCAAATTGAACTATTTATAAAGGATACCCCCTCATTATTTCTGTTCCAAACTTCCAAATTGCGGTGAGATAGGGCACCCTGTATTCCAACCGGTACAATGAAGACAGAACTTGGTCACATTTGATTAGATCATGCTATTGGAATGAATACGAATTGGATGTAGAATTTAATATAACAGTTTAGTCACTCGTATATCACATAGGTATTTTAACCTTAATAAACGCTCGAGGTCGAATATTTTAAATAAAACACAATTTATTTGCCAAGTAAATACACAGGTTGTAACAAACAGATGCAGTGGAAGTATAAAGCGTGATTTTACTGCTCAATTAAAATATTTTTTTGTATTTTTAAATAAATATCAATAGGGATGGCGACTGGGTAAAGAAAATAAAATTATATTTAGTCCGTCAGTTAAATTTATCGAAAAATAATGGACTCTTATTTTTCTTTTGTCAATTAACCAAAAAATTACAAAGATAAAGCGCGTTAAAGTTCGGGGATGGGGGCTCGTGACGTCACGTCACGTCGTCGTCGTCGTCGTCGTCACGTCAAGTAAAAATTGTACCTAGGCCGGACGTCATGCGACATTTAATATTAATATATCTCTGTAATATTCTGATTATGTGAAAAAAGAAAAAATACGTGTCAAGTACTTTTTGATAATCTACCTGATAGAGGAAAAAAAAAGTTAGTCATTATCCCTGTTGTTGTAAAATTTTTCTTTTTTATCAATAAAAGTTTTACAGCAATATTATCTTATTGACTGCCAAGCAATCGCATTAAACCGCGTAACAATCAATTGTAATTTCAATTGTATCTCGTTTTGCAGCGCTGACGGGTTTTACTTATGACAGTAATTTAGATTATTAATATTTGAATTAATAAGCTTATTTGATATAATCAAATAATTTGCTCGCTATAGTCGAATTACCTAATATAGAAGATATAGAAGGCACTCCAACGAGTACTTGGAAAGGTGGACCAATTTTACTTTAAAATTTTATTTTTAATTTTAAAGGCTCTCAGGCGTCATATCGGAAACTCCTAAAACTGTACTACTTCAACCTTGTTTTGTTTTTTTTGTGTGGAGTTTGACGTAAAAAACCACGACTTAGATGTATTTAGAGTTCTTAGTTAAGACCCCAGGGCGTGCAAACATCAATTTGCCTTCCAAGGTAAGCCCACCCCGACCTCAATGTCACCTCTATCCACAGTGTACCTATATAATCTGAGAGTCACGGAGAACCACATAATAATTGTGCGATTTGTACCAACAGCTTTTACTGAACTTAGCTTAAATAAGTGATACTATCATCAATTAAATGGTGGTTAAACGTCACTCAAGAATAAATCAAAAAGTACAATTACCATAAAAATTACATGTATACTACATAATTTTAAATTTAATGACGCAGGACGTTATTGTATAACAAAATATAAATTAATACATGTACCTGAATATATTATCATCATCAAGAGCTATAGGTCTATGTATAGTTTAAAACACAACTGTGTAAAATAGTCATCATCCTATTTAACCCGTTAAAGGTGCATTTCCACTGAGGTGAAGATAAACGTGCATTAGAAATACTGATAAGATAACAGAAGGAGAAGAGTATATTTGAAATATAGGTAGCATAGCATGAGTTGCACGAAGCGAGGATGTGGATCGTCTAACTACCAATTAGCTAGAAAACTAGTTGATCCAATTATTATTATTCCAATTTTCCAATCCAATCCGCCTGTATTTCTCTGTTTGATCACTGGTTGACTGGTAGAGAATGCTTCTTGGCATTAAGTCCGCCATTTGTACAATTATTTTTAAATGTGCAATAAAGTATAAATAAAATAAATAAATAAAATTATTAACGATTGTTATAATTAAACCAGATTGTTTTTTTTTTTTTAAACCTTATTATTTGTCCGCCATTTGTCCGACTACTGAAGCAAAAAGAACTTCTCCTTTTCAGTGGAAACACTCACCTCTTTTTACAGCTATACTCTTTTTCTCTCTTCTCATCACCACCTTAATGGACACGCTCCTTAAAGTGAATGAGTCATCTTATAATACTCATCTACAGACCTTTTGCCATCCGTCTAATCCCTCAAAAAACGAGGAAATTTGGCTGTTTCTTAAAAAAATTTGAATGACACAAAGGTGTTTAAAAAGCACAAACTTAACCTTATTAAGTTACAAAAAGGCTATAAAGATTTACGTTATTCACTATCTTTGCATGATAAGATGTAAGATATTGTTTGCATTAACCCTTTTACAGCGACCAATCGTTATAAAGATTTAAAAAAAAAATTTTTTTTTTCATTTTCAATATATCGATCAAGATATCATCAATATCAAAAAAATACGGTGATACGCGAAAAAAAGGGGTACGTATTACAATGCCGAATTTGAAACCGAATTTCATATTCCCAACGAATTCCCTACGAACGGAAGGCCGAATATTAAAATGCAGAATGTTTATATGATCAAAAGTTCTAAATACCGAAAGTTTAAAATCCTGAAAATTCAAAATACAGAATCTTATAAGACCTATAATCGGAACGCCGAATACTAAAATGCCGAATATTAAAATACCGACTGTTTAAATGACCGAAAGTTCAATATACCGAAAGTTTTAAAACCCGATAATTAAAAATACCGAGTTTTATAAGATCTATGAACGAAACGCTAAACAAATTGTATACCATTGAGACTTAGGTTCATTAAGAAAAACAAATGTTAGATTAGAAGACGATTTTAATCTTTCGGGATTTGAAACTTTCGGGATTTAGAACTTTCGGTTATTTGAAACTAGACATATTAAGCTTCGATATATCGGGTATAGGTATTTCATCCGTTCGGTATTTTAATTTTCGACGTTTTAAGCGTAGGTATTTCAGTTGTAGGTATTAGGAACTTTCGGTATTATAATACGTACCCCGAAAAAAGAATATTTCAGAGTAATTTGGAATGGGCAAAAAGGCGAGAAAAGTACTTGCTTACAAGGTTTTATGTAGAACGAAAAATAAATAAAAAACTGCTACACACTAAACTAGTTCTATTACTAGAGAAATACTTTATTTTTTTTTGAGTTCTGAACCAACATTTTAGTGCCACCTTAGTGAGTATTAACAATTTAAACAGCGTGTTTGGTCGCGAATTGTTAAAATTTACCTAAAAGAAACTACCTAAAGTGAACTCAGGGAAAGTTATATCTACGGAGCATCGACCGGGCGTCGCGACGCGTCGCCGGCGTCGCAACGGAAGCGTATTGTTTGCGACACGAGCGCGACGCGCGCGCGACACGTACCGTTATCGCTCGCACGGAACGTCGAAATACGGTGTATCACTTACATACATTACACCCACACCATGATAGTCAGGTTACCTAAAGAATTCAGAACTTATCAAATATGTAAGAAAGCAAAACATTGCATAATAATATTGTATTTTATGGGTTAAGTATTTAACAGAAAATACCAGATTAACAATAAACAGTCCATCAACCTACCATAAAACCTGCTGGTACCTACATAACAACTTTTATTAGGGAACTAACATCAAGAAATTTTGCATCAGCGAACATTTCCAGGTCTCTGTGTTTGATCGGCGATTTTGCGACTGCATCACTACGCCTTCCAAAATGATATTTAGTATTAGCGATCAGTTGTACAATTTTGGACTGGATCTTGTTTCGGCGAATCAATAACTGTTTTTTGACTGCCGAATCGCCATTAGCCGATACTAACGTCCAGTTGCTGCGATCGGCTTTTGAAAAGCAACTAACTGCGAGACGCTGATGAAGTAACCATGAATTTACTTCAAAAACTGTACTTACGTACGGACACGTCATAAATAAATAAATTTTTATTTCAGGTTGCATTATTGTATCCCGGACATAATTTTCTACACGTAAATATCTATCTGTATTTTTTTTGTTGACATTCCATTGTAGTGATTGTGTAATTTGGTTTTGTTTAAAGGAGCTAAAGGGTTACATAAAAACATTCATTCATTCCCTTAATTAGACACGTGTATCAAACCAAGATACACAATAATTCCGAGGAGGGAAGGATTAGCCTCCCTACAACATGACACAGTGTTTCTTCGAGATAAGCGCACTGGAAAAATACGCTTTACCAAATTAGAACAATGAGTATTTTCTTCGTATGCTTTGTTTCGTTGTGATATCATGACTTTCACTTCACTTGATTGTTTATCTAGAATAAATACCTATTTGCTACTCGTACATTATAAATCTGCTATAAACATCGATTTCGCAATAACTGTCACAAAATTAACTGTTACTTATTCATGTTTTTCTGTTAATTTACTGGGCTAAAATCTCGAAAAAGGATGTACTTATTTCGATGTAATTTTTATATTTTGGATAAAGGTTTTTTGGCATTTAATTTTTTTCTATACAAAAATGAGAAAGCTAGCCTGTTAATAAAAACTAAAGCATTCAGTTCTGGTTTTGTAATTCATGGTATGGTATGGTGCAGAATTTTTTTATTTTTTGTCTGACATTTACCTAGTCCATACATTCACATCACGTAGCAATGTGGCGCTACAATTATGCGTGTCTCGTGTAAAAAGACTACACTTGGCAAAAATCCAAACGGAACAAAACGACAGTGCACTACAACCGCTAGTTGCCATTTTTCAATCACCTAAACGCATCGCTCTAAATACTAGAGTGCTCGTTCAATAATAGACTGAAATTAATACTATTTCTGTGCCGCGACGTTGCCAGCTAGGGTGTACGAAGAGGGCGGGTTATGGAACGTCTGAAAGCATAATGTGATATTATTGCCAAAATAACATCGCGGAGAAGACACCGTGCCTCTGCGTAGAGCTGCGTTACTCACACAAATGAACACACGAGCTCGTATGTACATGTTCATACAGAAAATGCGAAAAAATACGTGCGCTTTCTTAAACCCGTGATACGATTACCTGACTTTTCGCTCGGAGACAAAACACCGTGTGTACTTATTAACGCCGTATATTTTTCCTAATACAAATGTTTTGCTAGAATGCCGCGTTTATTATGTTTCCCTGTTGTTTTATTTTGCATTTTTTCTCTTCTTACAGTAAAAGCGAAAATATTATGTTAGTATAATTGAATTATCAATTTGAATGTTTTGTTTTTCCTGTTTCAGGTAAGGCTGGCTTACTACCGAACTTGAAATAAGAGACGAGAAGAGTAAGAGATATTTGAACTATAGACTTATACCCAGCTGATAAACAAAAAACAGTAAAAACTGGGATTCGGAACGAAAATATGACCCGATTAGCTTATTGGCGTGGTGATTGCGCCTTAAACGTAACTGGTCCTAGGTTCAAGTCCTGTTTTGAGTCAGTTTAAAAAACCATCTTTTTTTAATTGGCTTGAGTCTGGAAGACGCCCCTGGAATACTTTGTCTGTTATGTCGTAACAGAAAAACATGACAAAGATGTTAATTCCTTACTTTAAGACCGTAATAATTGGTGTGTTAACTGGCGTATATATTTTTTAAATTTTATTAAGTATATTAATTATTTCCAAACTGAGACAAATAGACGTAGAGCAACCCTAGCAATCGAGTTCAGAATTAACCACATTGATCGTCCAGAGCGAGTAATCGCGAGACAGGTGCGCCGGCGCAGTCTATCGCACGTCGCGTCGCCTCCGATACATCGCCCTCACTATATTAGAGCGGACATTACTACCACATTAGATATACAGTAGGCTTGCTTACCTACTACGTGCGTAGAAGAACATCGTAATCTCCAAAACCCCTTATTATAGCACCCCTTAAAGGATTCGATATCGGCGGCAGCGACTAGAAACACCGTGTACAGATATTTACACCGTCGCTGACCGCATATGATACCTAATAATTCCTATACATTTTTACGATTTTTTGCCTGCAGCTATTGCCGGTATCTGAATCATACCTTACAGTGACGATGAGAGATTCAATGTTTTTGTTTGCACATTTGTTTAATTTTGGAGTCGGTGCAATAAAAACATTGAATCTCTCATCGGCTGGCTCCGACTCCAAAAGTAACTGATTAGGTACTTAAGTGTTAGGATTATTTTTAAAATTTTAGTGTTTTGAAGTCGGTTTTATTTTTTTAAATAAAATTTACTTATTGTTTTATTATTTGAAGCGGCCATAGTAAGTAATACGCACTGTCAAATTGTCAGCTGTCTAAATATTGCAGTTTTTAAAATACAGCCCGCCGATAAACCGACGGATGGACGGACAGCTGAGTCTTATTAAGAATTTAAAAAAAAGGTAAATGAGATATTGTAGGAAAACGTAACCTTTTTTTCTTTTTTATACTTCGTACCTTTATCGGTACTGGATTCGTAAGAAACATACTTACTTTTAACTATGTTCTTGACTTAATTATTTTAGGCCACCCAACTCAGGTTTATTTGCTGTTTAGTACGTAAACTTATTACGGAACATAATGTGCACGAGCCTATTGTTGATTCTTATATGGTGTCTGCTTGTGTCCGTGTTTTGCGCACTTCTAGTGGCGAGTAAACCTTCGTTATCTATCTTTGTTATGTTACCTGATAAGAATCACCAGCTTTATTAACCTGTCTGTACTATTTCTATCTAGCGTTGATTAAATACATTTATAAAAGCCATGAACTAATTACAGTAACCTACCGAAATTTAAACATAGACGGCGCATTAATTCAGAATCGATCGTCCGTCTGGCTACGTTGGTCATGATGATAGTATGCAAAATTTTAAAAAACTTACATAAGTCAGAAACATTGCGAAAAGGCTAGGCTTAATCTTTTAGTAACTAGGGCAGCGGCAATATCAATGCACGCGACGTGATACTCTTTTAAAAGCAATAGGCGCCGCAGAATCATTCTCGTAAGTGGCTCATGGAGACGCCACCGTCCCGCTGCCCGCACTATCTTGACACGGCACTTATCTACCTGCCTACAAATTCACACGTCGGAATTTCAACATTTTAACTGGTGACGTCAAAACGTTGACGCGCCTCATTCCACGACTTCCCGGCTTGTCAGGCACAAAATGGAGCGGAGGCAGTCCCTTTTGTACTTGTAGGCTTTGTGTGCAAAGTAAGCTTCCTACCAACGCATCTGTACGATGATGAAACTTGCCAGACACCGCTTTTAAGCTCGCTTTATGCCTCGAATTAAAACTTTACAGGAGGAAATTAAACGTCGGAAAAATGTCGCGCGTAAGTCGACGAGTGTATTGTTTTGATTGCAACACTTTCGGATCTTGCAGGTCAACACTAGACCGTATCCATAACACGGCTTTACAGCACAGCTCGGGAATAGAAATATGTCCTATTTTGTTCGCCCGCGCTTTGGATTTTATTGCTTAACTTGACACTAAAGAAAGTTAGCAAACTTTTCCATAACCGTGTTGGTTTGACAGTTCAACGTAAGCTCAGTGCTAACCATTGCAAGCACTTTCTTATATGTGTCAAAAGAACAACAACGACAAAGTATCGAAAATATTATATACGACATCTAGTGGAAAGTTCAAAATGGGTTAGTTTCCTGGGTCAAAAACTGATTATTCTATTTAGTCTGTCAGTTAGATTATCAAAAAATATTGGACCCATATTTTGTCTTTTGTCAATCAAACAAAAAATGGCGAAGATAAAGCGCATCAAAGTGAGCACGTGACGTCATGTCTTGCTAATAAGTCTCGCAAGGCGTGATGTAACGCGGAACTTTAACTTCATAATTTTTTGTTTGATTCAGAAAAGAAAAATACGTGTCCAATATTTTCTGTTAATTCAACTGACGGACTAATTAGATTTTTTTAGGAAACTAGCCCATTGTTATACAAATGATTTTTTACTAATTAGGATGCCGAGCGGTCACATGTGACCAAACAAAAAATTCTATTACGTCTCATTTAGCCGTGTTTAGGGGTTACTTGTTTCTGAAATATGTGCCATGGGCATGGCACGCAAAATATTTAGCTTCCCATTCATTTGTTCAAAATAAATACAATCATAAACATACGCTGTCGTAACATAATTATAGAGCAAAATGAGTCTTGCGGCGTGTAAATAGTAGTCAAATTCGCGAGTACATTATTACAGCTGTAAATGTATCTTTGTCAAGTTATCCCTACCCTCTTACAAAACAAATTCCACTTGTCAAAATGTTCACGCTCCGTTCACGGGAATCACAAAGCGAGACGCGCACAAAGAACGGTCTTAACAAATTGTTCCGTCAAGCGGTGTGTTTGCATAATGCGTGGTCGGTGGGCCGGCCTATACTATCAATTTTGATTTTTCCTCTATTTACGCCGCTTTGGTGCCTTGTTTTGAATAAGGGAAATTCTAAACCGGGATTAAATTGCTTTGATGTATCTAACTTTTGTCGACTTTGATATGTTTGTTAGAGTGTTTGTAATTGAAAGCTTATAAAAACAGCAATCTGTAGATAAAACAAATAGAAAACATACGGTTTAATCTTCCGTAAAGGGTATAGAGGTTGCGCTAAAGATTTTTTGAAATTCAGCCCCAAGGGGAATGAAATGGGGTGTAAACAGAGCGAACTCCATGAGGGTGAAGTCACGGATAAGGGAAAAAACTCATAAGTACCGACTTATGTTGTAGAAGTATGCTGACACTTCTACAATATTTTAATTGTAATTCTAAAACAATAAACAAAACTTGAAATCTAAATGAGTCCTAAACTCATACTCATAGCCATTTGCTACGAAACTACTGCGAAACGAAGACCTCTTAAACTGTAGCTACCATACCTACGAACCTGTAAAGAAGAAATTATAAAAACTGGTAGGTAGGTATATCTTTCTAATCCTACAGGAATAATGTTGCCGAGGCAAATAACACACAGAATTGTAAAACATAAATGACAACCAAATGACCAAGAAAGTTATAAATAAAGTTTTAGAACCTCAATATTATTACATATCCAAAAGATATCTATTGAAACATTATTTATAAAATTAAATAAGCTGGCAATAGGTAATTTTAACAATTTAAAAATATGAATAACCATAAAATGCGTGTTTATGTAACATAATTTTACCTAAACGTGCCTATAAACGGTTTCAGTAAAGCCTTTCAAAGTTCGAGGTTCCAAACTAGACTCGACTTTCAGATTAATTTGATCGCTCCATAGGTTTTGCTTTTTTACCTTTTCTACAGTATGAAAACTGACAAAGACGGAGGGAAGTTCGCAGCGGTTTGTATTTAATTGCAGGAACTTTCCTCATTAGACTGTTTGACCCTCTCAGGGTACGGCAACAAAATGCAAATTTATTTTCTCGCATCGTTATCTTTGGTTTAAGCCGGAATGTGAAATTCAGGTGGGGAGGAAATGAAATACTTTACATTGATTCGTATCTGCCTACTTTTACTTAACATTTCATTATTCTTCAATTAAAAACAGAAACTCAGAACATTTTCGTTTCATTTTAGCATCAATGTTAATTAATATAACAAAGACAATTATAACATTTAAGGTAATGGCGCATTATCTATAAAGTTTTGGGTAAACTAATTTAAACTTGCAAAATGCTCGAAGTTAGAAGTAAGTTACAGAATTAATTAAAAGAACCTATTTCTAACAAACCAGCACTAACATAACTTTCACTTCTAGCTATACCTACGCGTAAAGTCCAACTACAAGTGACATTTTGTTTTTAAAATAGTATATTAGTTCTTTCAGGATAAGAAGGGTTTTGTGACACTTCACTGTTGACAATAGTGAAGTGCTCTTAAAAAAATCCAATCGATTCTTTTTAAAAATCGAGAAAGTTTAAGAAGGTTTAATCGACTTTTATTCAAGTAACCTTTTTTAAATTAGAAGTAGCTACACTGCAGTGCCGTATGCAGTTTATTGACAGGCCTTTTTTGGCATTTTACCCAATAATAAAAAAACTTCTCGAAAAGCTCAACAAAAACAGTACCTACCAAAAGCCAAAACAGGAACTACCAGAACCATAACGAAAACACCGCACCACACACAAGGCAGAAGCTTTCGTATTGACGTCAACGCATAAGTCACAAGACGACCGAACCGATTCAAAGATTTAGTGTAGCTAATGTATTTTCAATCCCTAATAGGTAAACGTTTTGTTTTACGAATCAAGTGTTGGAAAAAATCATATGATTTTATTTTTAAAATCATTAATCAACATACCTAATTATTTGGTTTGAAATTTTTGTTTTGATTTTTAGACAAAGATATTGTAATTAAAAATATAAAAATATATGTTTTTTTAATATTATCGTAAGTAGTATGAGTGAAACAGAAAATCCGAAGTGTATCAAAACCCTTCTTATCTTAAAGGAGTAATAAATAACTAAATATAGTATTTGATCGGTGTGCTCTACAAAATACTATATCCTCCATTTCTTCGACTACGGAACCGTTAAATCACTCAGTAAAAGGGAACTAAAAATATGAATAGTTTTTTTAGCCTCTACATTTCCACATGTCGACTTCATGAAAAGAGTCAAGTAATCAAATAGGAATTCCTACCCAGACGAAAACACAAAGGGACTTCGGTTTCTTATTATTCGTCGCCGCATTTTATTCCAGCGTCATTTTACCCTACAGAAGATTAAACCTCTTTTTCTGTCAATCAGAGGAATAGTGACGTGCTATATAACAACAAATAATTCGTAAACTAAAAAATATATATTATACGCAGAAAGAGTAGAGCTTATTTCACAATTAATTGGTATCAATGCTTACGATTTTTTTAAAGATTTATATAATGGTATTATTTTAGGTTTTTATTTGCATAACTCTGGTTCGACCCATGAGCTCTTAAAACAATATTGTTTCAACTGCAAATTGATTTGTTTTTTCTGTATAGAGTTTGACGTATAAACAACACAAGTTTTAAATTCAAGGTTATGCCATATCAACCTATGTTACACGCATTGCGTTCGTTCGTTTCTACTTCTTTTTCATTTTATAGGTCTAATTGGTTGTCCTTAAAAAAGGGCTAATATTATTTGTGAAATTATAATATTGTTTTGTAATATGTAAAATATGCATAAAACTATCTTGTATTTTTTCATTAACGCCGGGGCACTTTATAAATGTGATTTGTTATTTTATCTCATGTTCAACTTTTTGCATGCCACCACGATGGCGAATCATGAGTTCAGTTTAGTTTAGTTTTACCTACCATGTTTTTGCTAATAAAGAATATTTCTATTTCTATTTCCTCGACCTCATTTTACACAGACTGCAAGAAGGTATGACTACTAAAATATGCAAGCTGGCTATGCACGTAATACTTAAGAATAACTTGACTTATAGATTGGCCGGTTGTAAGCGGCCTGATCCAGCGTCTGTTCCAACCGGCCAATCTGGAAGTCAATGGGGGAGGCCTATGTTCCGCAGTGGACGTCCTGTGGCGGAAATGATGATGATGATGATGATGACGCATTTAAATTTGAATTTGAATAACTTGAGAACACCTAGATCTTAAAAATGTACTCTTTTTTTTAAAATTCTTTATGATGATCGGTCGCTTAAATCTTCAGCTTATATAAAATATGTATACTGTGCTTAAATGGTCATAAATCGCAATCCCGAATAACCGACACGTCACTTCACTAGTCAAGGAATCGCGTTTCTAACAAATTTTCCCTCACGTAAGGAGAAACTTGTAACCGGAGTTTCGAGTTCTATCACCTATTTATAACTGCAGCTCATTTCCACCATGACATGCGACGCTTTATATAATGGGTCACGGGGACACCCGAGCCGAGTGTGTGACGTACAATTTTTTCATGTCTAACAAACTGTATTTTTTGTTACGTTTAATAACGTTATTTAGAAAATAATAGGTAGGTCTGGTTTCTTTTATGCTACAGAAAGGCTTCGTTTTTCGTTACTAACGGCTCACCTAACTTGATTAAATTACAGTAATTTAATTATGATAGTAAATTTTAAAATGTTAGAAGAACGTAGCTGTCTTAAAGCTTATTGTAAAATGAGTATTATTATAAATTCATTTTACTGTCTTGTAAGAGTAAATATATTTTTATAAAATGAATTTAGTCAGCTTTTGTAATATTTAATTCGTTAAATGCCAGTATAAATTATGGATAAGGAATCGGGTCCACTTTGGGATATGGGTACTTAAAGAAATAATACTTATAGTAAGTAATTTTTGATACTACAGCACGAATAGCTGTTTGTAATTCGACGAATTTCTAGTAGGTGTTATTCGTAATTCGATTATTGAAGATTAATTAATAATTTCACGTGTTTATTAATAGTTGCGAGTTATCAATATTTTCCATTTAAAAAATGGTGTAAGTAGCTCAAACATTACAAAAGTTAACCGTAGACTACTCACGAAAATTTTCTAAGCAGTTCTTACAAAGAGTGTATAAATCAAAACGCGGTATAAGAAAGTGAAGGCGTGAAATGGCCGGGCAAATTATGATAGATCGCCCCACCCTTATCACAACACATCGACGCGGCTCACACCGCTGGGACTGGAACCTCACCCTGTAATAAGCCATCAATTACCAAAACACCCTCAATTATAGACCCCTACTTATTTTAGTAAAAATAGCATCTGTATACTCATAATTTACTTACTTAATATGTTAAAGCAAAAACTATTTTTGGGCCTTACCATGAACTCTCCGTAGGTTACATAAGCATTGTTGTTTATGCTTCAAACCTAAACATAAAACAGAAAAAACAAAACATAGTTGAATACTGTTTTAAGCTCATGGTTAACCTTCTGATGTTTCGTAATCATGACACATGCAATTATATGCTAGATAAACTTAAATACTTCGGCCACGTTGCCAGAAAAGACGGTGACAATTTTGTGAGACTGATAGTCACTGGAAAAGTCGAAGGCAAGAGGAAGAAGCCCGACGCATTAAACAGACCAGATTCGCTAGACCCTGGACAGTATACCATCCATGATGCTCTGCACTCTGCGACTGGCTGAAGCAGATGGCACCAGATAGTCCGCAATATGATACTCCATTGAGGCAGTCACGACTCTCAGCACTGAGGAAACTGATGTGAGAGGAAGGAGAAAAAGTATATCGGAGACTAATAAAATAGCAATATATATGATGAAAAATTCTGATTTATTTAATTCTGAGTATGCCTATGCCATAATAGAACCAAACCAGGCGGCGGATACATCTTTTTGAGGCTGACTGCACTTGAAAAACAAAGGGTTAGCTTCAGGCATGTTTTGACATGGGTAAAATTGAATTAAACAACATGGATTTTATAGATTTTAAAATCGTAGTCCAGTTTTTGAATATTGTTATTAGTATTTTATTTTAAAGACGCAATTCTTCAAACCATATTTAAACATAGCACTTGGCCATTTTTTAACTAGTAACCTAATTTAATCTTAACTCTCTGATTGCCCTGCTTAATTATCTTCCTGCCCTTCTCTAACAATACTGTTTACCATAAATGAAAATAATATTTTCAGTGTGCTGGGAAAAAACAAATTACATAAATAATTTCAAATAGCATTTTATATTTTTGTTGGAAAATGTCTATTAAAACCATAAAATGTCTTTGAGTCACAAACAGCCTTTGACGGGTCGAGTTCTAATAAAAAGCGATCGTCGGAAAAAAGGAAATGGGTAAAATGGTGTTGTGGGGGGAAAGTCTCGGTCGTCTGAAAATAGTGTTAGACCGAACCTAAGTGATTTGTCGTGTAGTGGTCAATTGCACTTAGTGTTGGTTTCTTACAGTTCCTATCTGCACTAAGATGACTTTGCAACTCAAACGAACAGTTGTGTGTCCTTTCTATAGTGTTCTCGGTGACTTTAATAGAGGTTATTTTTTATACAGGCTAGACATCAAGTTTAAAAATACTTAAACAACATGTTGTTGAAGAAACTCTTTGTTGTTTGTTTATTAATGATGGGATCTAAATTCACAAAGGTTTACTCTCTTTTCTGACCATAAAATACTTACTAAACTTTCATTAATTATTTTTTTGCTCTCTTTTAATTTTAGGTGTCTCATTAATAGTCATCGCCAAAAAAACGCAATTGTGGATTATACCTGATTAGGTTGCCAAATTAAGTCATATCCTTTTGAAAACCGTCTAATTGAAACAATTACTTATCTGTTTTGTTTATTAAGAAATCATAAGGCATAATTTAGCTTTTTGTATTGTAGAGTAACTGCTCAAATATCAAGCTTATTGTGTACTCATATAGGTTTAATTTAGTGGGACTATGGAACAAAATACAACGAACTATTTGCCAGTGTAACAGAGGCCCAACGGCCGAGAACAAAGAAAACGGATAATTAAGCCAAGCTACGAGAAAAGAGATTTTTAATGAACCCCGACGTTTGCCACGTAATAAGACTTTATTATAACCATAAAAATCCATAATGAAATCATGAAAACAAGCAAATTATGACTTTACGCCAGGTGCATTGTTTATTTAGCAGATAAATCCAAATGATTAAATTTCAATAATTTATACATGACTTTATTTGCGTAAAACATGGTATCTTAAATTGTTACAATTTAATAGGGTGCACATGTTTCGTTATCAAAAAGCAATTAAGTAAATGCATAATAACTACCTTAATAAATATAATTTTTGAATAATATCTTTAACATTAATTCAGTAAATGTCAATAATAAACTTCAGTAAATACAGCAAAAAATTACAAGAACTTGTACGTGTGCTTGGTATTAAATAAGTTACTATTTTGTTTTTAGTATTACTAAGTACCTACATAGATACTTATTTAAAATGTATTGTCATTATATTTTATTACGCCAGAAATTCTCTTATCCATTCCATGTCGTGTACGACTTATACAATTTTGTTTTGATTAGATTAATATTTCGTTTTTAATGTCATCCAGAATATTTTATTAATAGTATCTTTAAACACATGTCCCTTTTATATTTGACACAACCTCGTTTTGTTTTTCTGTACCACAGATGTGGTTTGACGTAACAAAAACAATGCTTAAGTACTGTTTAAAGATCAAGGTTAGGTCCCTGATCTTCAATAAGTCTGAATATATTTTTCAGCTTCTTTGTGTATGTTACGCGATGTGTCTAGCGGTAAGCTGATTGTTTTTTTATCCGAAGGAAATAATGTGAAGTGGTGTTATCGAGTAGTTTTTGTTTTTGTTTACGGATACGTGTGTTTGGATGAAATTGTTCAAGTAAATTTTCAACCCATTTCCACGTAAAAATTTGTATGCATATAAAAATGTGACGATTGTGCAATGTTGGTAAAAACGATCTGGTGATGCATCCAAGATTTACTCCTTAAGAAGGAGCTCTTCAATGCGTAATTATCACCATAGGGCGTTTAGTGCTAAAGATAGGCTTTCCATAATGACTTTTAGATTGGCCGGTTAGAAGCGGCCTGCATCCAGCAACTTCGCAGCGTTGGACGTCTACCCTATGGGTAGACATCCAACATCTCATTTTTATTTCGATCTCGCAAAGAGTGTAGTAAGGGCTATGCTCGGTGTGAGCCCTTTCCATAGCATGCTGTGCAGCCTTGAGCTTTCTTATGAGGCCTATAGTGAGAGGCCACGTTCCTGTTTCATATTTCATGTCACTGGTAACACGATTGGTGACTTTCGTCTTTAAGCACTGATGTTTAGTAGGACTGACTTGCCATTTTGTATATTTAGTTTTTACAGAAAAACTGACTAGAGAATTCCTAAGTTGTTAGCAGTAAAAAGCATTAAAACCAAAACATTTTTTTTTTTTTCAAAGATGTTATTAAAACTCTTGATCCTATTTGAAATATCTTATTCTCTTTGATTTCAAATGAAAATGAAAACGTTAATACGATTAGATAATAAAATGCTAAAAATATAATCCCGCTGCAAGGTAGCAAAATGTTTATCACTCTTGACAAAATAATATATTTGGCAAAGAATTTAATAATCACTGTCGAAGGGCCACTAGTTGTAGCGTAAACCTTACCTACTACGAGTACTTATCTAACCAGGTTTAGCTTAAATTGATTCTTTTTTATTATGATTTAGAATAAATCTAGGCCCAGACCCATTTGCAACTGATCCTGTTCAGACTGGTTTTAAATGGTATTTTAATATCATTTATGTATTTTTGTTCAATTTTTAAAAAAAAACTGAAATACAATGGGGAATGTGTAAATTTAGAATGGTTCGTTTTTTGAAATGGCCCAAACCGGAAATTGAACCGGAAAGTGTTTTGTGTTCAAAGTAAATCATCGCGCCATTGAAGCTGTCAGGACTTCTTCGATTTTATAAGTTCTGTTGGTTTTTCTCAATTTTCACTTACAGCTGTATGTCCATTACGATTAGTTTTTAGTTAACTTTTTAATTTTGATAAACAAGACGTCTATATTTTTCTTCGTTTGGTGAACTAATACTTATAATGAGCAACTATTATACAAGTAATTTAAACATTATGAAAGCCGATTTACTATTCTCTCAGAGATTTTAATAAACTTACATACCAAAATTAATTTAAGGAAACTAACTGAATTTTTGGTGTTCCGAGAGCATGATCGCATCTCAAAGGCGGCGTTTCGCATATAAATTGACGAATTTGCCTCCATTTACACCTTTGTACAGTGCAGGGGACCCAGTCGAGCTCAAGTTCGTTTGTAATTTATAATCGGTTTAGTTTACACACGCGAATGCTTCGCAGCTAATAGAACATTTCACGAGGTTATTGTTAGTTAAACTTGTTAAGACGAACGTGGAAAATTACCGCCGTGTAATTAAGGAGATTCAATATAGGGTCTGACTGACATATTCACGTTTCAAATGGAGTGCCGCTGATTCTTCATTTGTGCGGCGTTATATGTGTGTGCTCTTCCTTAGTTTGTTTGAAGCTATTTGAGCTTGATGCATAAATGCACATCGCAACACTCTCTGTTAAATTTGAATAGGTACGCTATAACCGATATACCTTAATACGTTGATGGACAGTAACGCCCACAGCCGTCTAGGCGGTTAAAATGATACGACAGAACGCCCGCCGACGTCACAGTTTTCACACGTTTTAATTTAGTACGCCTATGGACGTTTAATTTTCGATACTATCACAAGGAAGGGCATGTTATAGTGTCACCGTAATGCACCTTTCGTACTATCATCATACAAAGTTTTATGAGACGTCAAGATACACACTTGATTTTCGTGCACTTCCCTACTTCATACATTTAGTCGCGTATTATCACTTCATGCTATCGCGCGCAAATAACGGCTTGAGCAGTAAGTATTATTAATGTTTTTTGTACTTTTATATATCGAAACATTCAGATTCAAGTCTTGTTACTTACGCATAAGGTAAAGGTACTCCTATTATTAGAGGTTGTTTATTTTGAATACGGCTATTTGGTATTGAAACCAATAATGAATTTATTTGCAAATGGGATCTAGATATCAATAAGAAAAGCAACAAAAACGATTAATTACAATTATTCAACAAAGCCTAAACTCCGGAATCACACTCCCGATTTTATGTACAAGTAATTATTAGTTATTTTATAAATATAACTTGTCTTGTATTTATGTCTATAGTGTAGGCGTATAGGGCGCCTAGATCCGTACTATCACATATTTTTCAAGACTAATTTTGACTCTATGTCCAAGGCAATGTATGAAATTTTGCAGTGTCATGGGAGAAGTAACGTACTGTCCAGTACTGTCTATCAATGTGTTAAAAAACCGGCCAGTGCGAGACTTACAGCCAGAGCCAGACATATAAACCGATACTTTTGTACCATCATAATTTTTTGCATTTAATTAGTTCGATAACGCTAGCGCGATGTCATTTTTTGATGTGTTTACAAATAAAGCGTTTGCAATATCATTATCATTTCAACCATGAAACGTCCACTGAACATAATAAGCCTATGCCTCACCCCATAAATTTGCAATATAATATAACATGTAGTAGGGCATTTTTTAACAGGATTTTGATAATGAGTTGTATCAAAACATGTGACATAAAACAAAATTTGGAGATCAATAATCAATAGTATCACGTTTAGGTAAAAAAAGGAATTAAACGAATGGCAGAATAAAGGACCTCTTAAGATTGTGGCAAGCAGACGTGTTCAAGTACCAGGCCGTGCGAGCTCATAATAAGGAGGGTACAGGGTCGCTCGAAACACTCATCCGCCCTTCATCCCTTATCCAGTTGTGTATCTGGACCTTTATCTTTTACTAACGCGACCTTGGAAAGGAAGTTTTTCTCCTTGAATATTTATTTATGGACTTAGTGGAAAATCTTAAGATTGGGATGTCTCTCAACATAGCTCTTGTTTGCAATTGTTTAAGTTGAAACACTTCAATTAAAAAAAAACACCGAATGAGAGTCGGACTTCCGGACCCTAGAGTTCTTTACCATTTCTTCCATTTTTGAATCTTTAGTGCGGTCGCGACTCCAACTTGAATGACTATTACTATATTGGTTTAACTTCAGGGTTTACACATTATAATTACATAAAGGTGAACACATTTCATGTAAAAACGATAATTGTAGTTTTTTATTAGGGTTAGTAAGTTAGTTTTCGTTTCGATTTTGTAAATATATATCTTTTTTAATGTTGAAAGTAATTAAATTAATTTATATTTATTTTATTTTTAAACAACAATGCGGAAGTTATGTTAGGTACTTTATTTTATTTAATTAAAAATGGCTTTTATTTAATTAAAAATTAAACACAAGTAAATGCGCCGAGAAACGATGTTCCTAAAGCAGATAGGGTAATTATCGGAAATTGGTTTCCATCAAAGTTCGCTCTCTTCCTTTGCGTTTGTGGTAACGATTACAACGAAAACATTAATTAAAATTCTGTTTTTAGAAACTCCATTCAATATTTCGATTAACCGATAGAGATTTCAATTTCCTTTAGTCACGTGCGGGGATATCGGATCCCGCGGTTGGCTCAGTCGGTAATGAGCGGCGGATGGCAATTTCGCTAGATGGGCTTTTGGTTACCGCGCTGCCTATTTTTATGCCAATGGGCTTTTAATATGTCTCCCTCGCTCATGTCATGGGCTGAGTGCGTTATCGACTTGCCGACGTACGACAGACGTTATTATGGCGGGTAATATTGCCGAGCTGCTTTTGTTTTTTTATACATTTTGTTGAGACAAACGCTACAGTGTGCAGCATAAACTGTAGAATCATTTTTTAACAAACACCTAACTACCTAGCTTTAAAATTTAATTAATTAATTCTAAATTAAATTGAAATCCTTTGACAATATATCTGTCTATAACTTCCTATACCTATTATTACATACCAAACACATTGGTGATGTGTGCTATGTTTTTATTTTGTGGTATGGAAAGAAACTCTAAAAATATGACCGCATACCAACTCGTAATCTGTTGGAATTTTTAATACAAAAAACAAGCAAATACATTCTTGCCTTCATAATACAGAATGTTAAAAATCTAGCTGCCAAAAAACAAACCCGAAGTGAACTTAATATTTTGGGCTGATGAATCTCCCACGCTACCTTAACAGTAAAATGTTTCATAAAAACGAACTACCGACGCTGAAAAATTACTATGATGGCATTTAATTAATCCGTCGGTGTCTACCAAATTAACCTCGACGCACCGAGCTTACGCTGAGCCAAATTGGGTTGGGCGTGAAAAATTTGAATACGCTACCAAAACAGCTCTAAAACTAGACATTATTTTACTAGAAAGGAACATTTTTCGACAACCATCTACGAAATATTGGAATCAACTTGTTCTTCTATTTTATGATAATTGAAGCAAATCATTAAAGTCCGTCAAGCCCGTTAAAGTTCCGCGTAACGTCACGTGTTTACTTTGATGCGCTTTATCTTCGTCATTTTTTGTTTAATAGACAAAAGACAAACTATGAGTCCAATATTTTTTTAACCCAGGAAAATAGCCTATTAATAATAGTACAGTCAACCGCTCATTAACCTGCAACCAAATGTCAAGCTGCTTCAATCGATTTTCAACTTAAAATTGAACAGATGGCTGAATGGCCGAATATCAAGTAAGAAAATCTGACGTTTTGTACTAGCTTTTACCGTTAAGTGTACCTACATTAAATAATTAAATATTGGACAACATCACATACATTGCTCTGATCCTATGGTAGGTAAGTAGCTAAAGCACTGTGTTATAAAAATCAGAAACAACAACGGTACTACAACACCCAAACCCAATCCAACTAGAAAAGTTCGTTTTCTGATCGAACTCGGGTCTGATAATATCACAATAAATAATAAACACAAACCTACACACCTTACACTATACTACCGAAAAAAAAAAAAAAATTGTACCGAGTTACCTTAATACGTACTGACATGTCTCAGTTAAAAAGCCAACTTGCCAAGCGCGCTGTGCAAGAGTACAGGGTTCAAGTCCCGGAAAGGGCGAGTTGTTTTTTTTTTGGGTACATTATAAAAAGAATGTTTACTAACATTCTCATCAAATCGCACTGAATACTCCTTTTTTATTTAAGTACATTTTATTGGTTAAGTAACAACTTATAATACTACAGAAAATTATTCTTAACTTCATAGTCAATTAAATATACTATAGGATCAACTCTCAATAAAAATACTTTACTTCCCCATACTAAGCCGCTAACCAGTTGACATCAGTTTTTTTAAAGATTTTGTTGTTTGTCATTTATTTAAGGCATTTGAGAAATATGGTGTTATTATTTGTGACTGAAAAACCAACGAATATTCATCGTTTAGAGCCGCGTTAGGGACCCACGTTGAGCTAGTGTGGCCCAAATGCCATAATATTGTTATGGTTGAAGCCTGATTCCTACGCGATGCCCGCGAGAGATTGAGCTTTCTTATGAGGCCTATAGTGAGAGGCCACGTTTCATCACTGGTAACACACACTGCTCTACTCCTCGTATAGCACGCACTACTCTAACTTCTCGTATATTCTAATACTCTCATACTCCTATTTTATTCAGTATGTAAGCACTCTTCTGGGTACACGTACTCAAAAACCTTGCTCTTTGTACCTGCCGCGCGACTAAACAGCGTGACACCCGCTTAACCTTACCGCGCTATGTCACCTATGTGATCGCGCTCTTAGACTTACCGTCTTCTTGTGATCAAATTATAGAACAAATCATCATTAAAATCACAAAAAAGTCCATTAAGAAAAGGTATCAATTACGTAATTGGCTCAGTATAAGTCACATTTGATGACCAGAATCAGAACCTTAAAAAGAGTCTTAACCAGTAATCGGTGCGCTTATTTACTTTTAAACCTCCCAGTGCCAGTATGGTTTACTTTACTGACAGTAAAATGCTATTTTACTTAGTAAAATGATGTTGTAAATGCTTCCCAATACCAATAAATAATAATAATAATAAGTAATGTTAAATAAATATTGGACAATATCACTTAGGTACGTTTCTCTGATCCCAAGGTAAATAACTAAAGACCTTGTGTTATAGAAATCAGAAACAACGACGATACCACAACACCCTAACCCGAGACAACAAAGAAAAGATCGTTTTTTAACATTTACCCGACCGAGAAGAAACGAAACCCAGGACCTTAGAGCTAGCGATACCAAGTCCGGCTCCGGCGTACTCACCCCTCGGCTACGGAGGTCGTCAATAATTTTCTTTGAATGCAAGTCAATGTTTTTTCATTGTAAAATTGCATTTTGTTAATTTCAATAACTGATTAGAGCGGCAAAGCGCCTATTGAAAATCGCACTAATTCCGCAGTGGTAATGAGATCTCAGTTCAGTTTAATTTCCAATGTCATTTGAATGGATTCATAAAGCTCGTATAACTGTGATCATAACAAACCGTGTATTGGAATTACATTACGAATTTGCTTTAGGTGGATATCACTGCTGCTCCCTCTAAAAGGTATTTATTTGTCCATTATGTATACCTACGTAGTTATACCCGCATAAATGATTGAAGTGATTTAATAATTAAATACTTCAGTAGTAAATCACCAAATACATGCAATAGAAAACCACCAAAATCTTAATAATATGGTATCAAAATAAACTTCGATTTATTTACTAAGTTTGTATTTCAATGTCGGCCTAAGTATATGCATTTAATGTAGAACATAGTAGTCGTCAGCAAAATGTAGGAACGATTTACGCAAAATGACAGGAAGGACAGCTATTATGTGTGAATAGGGTTAGACGGCATACATACATAGTGTACTTCAGACTACTGTAGTGCAACTTCACATAAGTACCTAAACGCAAGAAATAAATTAATATTATGACACATTCATTGTGTCATAATCAGTTTTTATTTTACTTGTGCTCTTCAGAAGCTCTCTTCAGAAACATAGGCCTCCCCTAGTGATTTCCAGATTGGCCGGTTGGAAGCAGCCTGCATCCAGCAGCTTCCTGCAATCTTTACCAGGTTGTCTGTCCACCTTGTGGGTAGACGTCCTACGCTGCGCTTGGCGGTACGTGGCCTTCATTCAAAAACCTTGCTGCCCCATCGGCGTCAGTTCCGTCAGAGCTTACTTATGACGTCATCACTGGTAACACACACTGGTTGTAGACTTTCGACTTTCGTCTTTGTCGTCTTCAGAATAATTATTGAGATAACAGAGGATTTTTGCGATGCGTTGTGGTGCGGCCCGGCTTTAATTACGTTCTCGAGCCTTTATAGTGCACTATTGGATCGCAATCTTGATAAGTTAATAAAATACAAGTATAATATTTGGTTTTTTAAAAAATGTCTATTACACAAAAAGAACAATTCACTGAGCTCTATTCATATTTTATTCACCGCTTATTTTTGTAAGAAATACACGTAATACTACTAATAATTTACCGTTTGCAAAGTACAGAGAAACAGCGATTCGCCGGGGCGTCTCCCCAGGGGTCGTAGTCGCGAACTAAAATATGCATCGAACATTACTATATTTAAAATATCTTACTAAACTCGTAGTTTGCGCGCAAATTCTAGTTATTTCCCGAGTATGGAAGCGGACGGATGGGGGCCGAGTGAAACGTCCATCAAAGATGACCAGATTGGTGAGTGACGAGGTAATTCGCCTTGGACGCGAAGTCCTGGGTTCGATTTGACGGTTGACCCGCAATTTAGAAAACTAACTTTTCTAAGTCAAACCTCTAGTCTCGAACTGTCATCAGTCTGTGTGTTATCTGGCACATATTTATGCAGACATAGCGACACCAAGTCCGGTATGCTCGCCTCTCGGCTACAGAGGTCGTCAATATTTATATAGTCGTTAACAATGTGAAAACCTTTTTTCAATAAAACCATCTTGGAGTGCGATTTAAATTTATATACATAGTAATCTGAATAGACTGAATTTGTTAAAAAAGTAATAACATAAAAATTTGGTACACACTTTCTAAAAAAAAGAAAATTGTGTATTCATTTTTAAATTAATCAACTTAATTTGATCCAACCTTGCTAACACTTTATCTTAAAATTGTATACTGAAGCGTAATTATGAATTTTAATTAAAATTTTATAATATCATATGGGGAGCGACAGCTTTAATTAAATCGAACATGTAAGTTCATTAAAACTACCCGGTATCAATTATAGGACTAAAGCTTCGTGTAATATGAAGGCACCCTGTTAGGTACAAAATAACTATAGTATTTATATACGAGTATTTTATACAAGGACGTGTCATTAAATTATTTAAAAAATGATAACCATACAACTCATAATAACTTGCACAGTTTTATTTATTTTAAGCTTATTGCACAGATTAAAAAGTACTTAAGTTAGTACCATGCGACATTTATCGTCGACTAGCAGTTCGACTGAACATTAGGCAAAACAAATATTTTATGGGCGGTGTAACAAAGGAGATAAAAAAGAATAAAAACCCCCACCTACATATTGTATTTATGGACAAAAATCAATATCTATTCATTCAAACTAACCAGTAACATGTAATTTTGATAGTTTGAATAATACACATTTTGTACATATTTTTTTAATGTTTCTAGAATTTAAATATTGAAATCCGATTTTAATGAGTGTTTCGCAGAGTTTATTGACGAGCTTGCCCAATTGTTTATCTTCAGCCGTAGTGTTGAGTGAGGCAGCCCTATTAATTTGGCCGTAAATGCGCTGTGATTAAAGCTTCTCAGGGCCTTTAAATAAATTTTAACACTTGAGACAGATAGGCAAATGTAAACTGATTTATCAGGCACATTTAGGGCATTTTAATTAAAAAATGGTTCCCTTCTCATTAGTTTTCATTATAATGGTTGATGAAACTGTAATTTGGCAATGGTTTATAATTTACAAATAAAAACTTATGAAAGGATTACTTTTTTAGTGTTAAGAGGGTTTATAACCTGCATTACTTGCATTTACTACATGTCTTGTATGTATTACCTATACAGAGGAGCATGACTCGTGAAACATGAAAAAGATGACTGAGTTTTTTGCTTCTTATTATTAGACGATATGTACTTAGTCCCGGAAATGGTAGGGCAAAGATATATTTTGGGACGTGTCTAAGTGCTCGGAAGAGTTGAATACTAAATCTATGATAACATTATATTAACATTTTAGCGCAGTACCTGTTTGTTATTAGAAAAACCTTAGTTCAAATTTAAGGATCAGCTGTTAGTGGGTAATTTTGAAATATTTCTAAAAACATGATGAGTAAGTAACGACTTCAATTGGAACAAAAATAATAGCAAGAATATTATCACCTAAAGCATCACAAAATGATACAGGTAAAACCTTTACTTACTGACCGTCCCCAGATAATTAAGTCTACGTAATACTGGCCAATTCACATGATCCCATCAATAGGGTCCTCTCAAACGAAGCTCGAAACTCGTCACGGTCTCCCATAAACTGTTATACCGGAAACTCATTATAGTCTAAACCGACCGAGAAATCTTATAATCTCTCCCTTGAAAATTGAAAATCTTGAATAATTGAATATTAAAATTTATGGATCTGGAATTAATGCCCGGCAAAAATGTTCTTCCATTTTGAAAAATCGCTGTGTCTACTATGCTGGAATTAAGTGCTTACACAAAATTGTGGTATTAATAAAGTATGCTTAGCGAAAATCCACTGTGATTTTGTTTTTTAGACAAAAGTGTTTGACGATATTTTAGCAATAAATTTATTAAAAGAGACTTCTGTGTTGTTTGTTGTATGTGTGTAAAAGTATCATTGACGTTAATGATTACATTTATAGACATTAAGTAAGATGCCTCATACAGAAGCTAGGCCTTAGGCTTTTTAAGTCGTAACATTATTTGATGATAGCTGGAAGTAATTAGTTAACTTAATACCTCACATGCTAAAATTATAAAATGTAAATTAGCCTCGAAAAACAAAAAAAAAATTGTCGCAAGAATAGACAAACCTACCGTATATCTAGATTTAATCCAACATGTATTTCTCTAGTAACTTCAAACGTTCAAGACTGAGGATAAATCTAGATTTCTGAAAAGGTTACACAAGGATGCCTTACAAAGTTATTAAACCCTAAAAAGTAGTGACCAGACGATTTTTCAGGTAACAAAGAAAAACACTTTTGGAGTCATTATTTTTTCTAATAACTTCGTTAACTCACCAAGGCCAGAACAAATTGCCTAGAAACATTAAAAATACTGCCCGCCGAGTCATTAGTTTGCGGATGTATAAAGCAATTGCGAAACTAGAGCATAATGCCCACAATTCCAGGTGGATAAACAAACAAGAGTTTTCCATTAAATAAAGTAGCCTACGCCGCGTTTTTCCCTAAAATTGAATGCGAAATATATGGGCTCCTCATTTCACTTCTCTCCTGTTGGACACCTTCCAGTAGTCACTTTTTATCTCAAGTAATATTTGTCTTGAGTTACTGAAAATGTAAGATAAAATTTCAATTTGCTAATTCAGTTAGGGACAAGTAAAACGAATAAATATTTAGTACAAGATACAACTTAATCCTCCTGTATTAACATTCCACGGTACTTTGTTTACATCCCATGGGGCTGTAAAATATCAGTTGACTCCCGAGTATTTTTACTGCAAAGAAACTTTCGAAATTTCTGGACATAATGTAAACCATATTTCAAATCCTACTAAACAACCGTAAATAAGTTTAATAGACAGGCAGTTAAACCGGGGTCCCTCAGAAAAATGTCGCGTAAATCAGTCACGACAAAAGTTTGGTAAATAATACCTTCATCTCTTTTGTCTCTTACGATTAAAATTTGTTGGGAACGTAGGCCGGGGGGCTAAGCATCAGAACTTGTGCCTTAGTTCCAGCCAGGTTTGAAGGTACGAAACAAACAGAGCGCCAATACTGTTATTCGGATAATGTAAAAACTTCCACGTAACGCAGTTCGTTTGTTTCCGAAACATCAACGTTCAATTGTTCCCTCGCTGTTAAAGGAAAAACCCGGTTGGTGCTACAAAATCTAGACTTAACCTTAAAATCACGCAGTCATTTATAAATGTTTGCCAGCACACGTAACTCTATTTGAAGTGATTAGGAGTTGTGTTCTCTTTGACTCGCGTTTGACCGCTTTGCCGTTACCCAGTTCAATTTCAGGATCTGCCTTCGGGGAGTTGCAGAGCCACTCCGCGCGGGGCGAGCGTTTCATGCTGCCGTATCATATTGGGAATTCAGCACGGCTTATTCCACGGGCACTTACTGCAGCTGGCTAATTTCAATGTTAACTTGCTATTGCATTCGAGCCATTGTAACATACTCGTACGTTGTTAATTTTTAGTTTTCGATAAAGGTTATGTTTGTTTTGATTTTGTTTGTTTGTTAAACCCGCTTTCAAAATGCAATGTTATAGTCTTACGGTATAATTTTTATTTTAATAATAAAACGTGACTTTTTACTGCATCGTCTGGTCTATTATCCGAACAATGAAGGTGAACCATTAATAAAACAGCAAAATGTAGCTACTACCTTTTACGGTCCGTATTTATTCCAACAGAATGAATATACAAGACATTGTGTAAGTATTGTCTTTTGGAAGGCGGCCAAAAGTTCGCGACTCGGTAATATTTTTTAAATTCAATTTCAGTGAAGCCACAGTGCCGTATCCACTCGGCTTAATGTACACCTGGTGGACGTTTAAATGAGATACAACAGTAGTATTTACTTATTCTCGCAGATTTTATTACTCTGTGAATATCTATGCACCGATAAGCCGGACACAAATGTAGTTCTAAATCCAGCACGCCAAACTTAGAAGATATTGACGTAACTTTATAGACTCGTAATGAAATACTTGAAGTCAAAAGATAAAAATATTTAGCATTTCAAATATAAATCTTTTGATCTGAGACACCGGAGATAAAGGAAAATTGAGTAGCTAGACAGATAAATCATATTCACTGTCAAGTTGGATTCAAATAATATTCTTTCAAAGCGTTTTTATTAAATTTTTTGTTGTGTCTGTCTGTGGATCTAAATGATGACGCATTCGTTTTATCCGCCAATAAAACAATGTTATTTTGTTCAATCTTTGTCAAGAGGCTCATATTTACTGTCTTTTAGAGTAGATAATTATGATAGTCATCATGTGATGTATGGTACTTTTATTCTGTACTGTACTTGTACCTATAGGTATATCACAAGTTTTATAATCTTTCTTTGAACACTATACAACGAGTAGCTTCTTACCAAATCGATATTTAAGAACTTTCAGTATTTTCTGAAACGGCATGAAAAACAATATCAATCATAATCTACGTCAATTTGTACATTCTATAAATATCCTACAGTAGCTTCATAACTCTTTGTGCGAACGTTGTGTACTGTATTTCTTATTGGGGTTACAGCAAGCTATTTTTCATATATTAAACGGTAGAATAATCCCTTGATAACGTGCGGACGCATCGTGGCTTCATTAGACCGGTTAAACCCTCTACCTGCGAAGTTTGCGGAGTTCATGTAAAAAGGCATTATTGTACCTATGCAGTCATACTAATCCACGCCACGGGTTAGATTTAATACAAAGCAAAAGAAATTGTTACACAGTTTGGCGTCTGGTTTCTTCACTAGACAGTAATTTAGGGAGTCTGCGTTACTTTAATAACTCTTTTGCTTTTAGGTAGCCATCTTGAGTCAATAAAGGACTGGTTATACTAATAAATTGAAATATCAATTATGATATTTAAATTGAATAATAAACTACGTAAGTAACTTATTTGTGTCGAATTTCCATTATTATTATGGATACTTTTATTAATATTATGAATGATTGTTTAGTTTTATAAGCAATTATACTAATCTAATTCAACGCTTTAAAATAGTTTAAGTCGTATCAAACGGACAATAATGAATGACTACAAGTTTGGTATTGATTTAAACAATAAAGTTACGTATAAATAGGCAAGTGGCTTAGTAAGAATAGGATTCAAGAACAATTATTGACACGTATACATTAAAAATGAATCGAAGTGAAGAGACGTTTGATTTTATGCGCAAGAGGCAAGGAAACGTAACTATTATTGACCTTTTTAGTGGTGTTTTTGTTAAAAATGTTTTTTCATTCTTTTTTATGCATATAATCTCGCTAACCGGCCAATCTGGAAGTCAATGGGGGAGGCCTATGTTCAGCAGTGGACGTCCTATGGCTGAAATGATGATGTTGATGATGAATCTCGCTAATGTATCGCCAATATCACATGAGTTCAAATATAATCAAATTTAAATGGGGCAGACTTCGTACATTGTTTCCTACCCAACAAAATAATAATCAATTACCCGTTCCTCTGTATGAAGTTATGCGTTATCCGCATTCGTTTTTAATTTTTTATGACGCAAAAAATATATATTGATTACACATTATAAAAATTAGGACGCATGATGCTTAAATAAAAATTTGGCAAAAATTACAAAAAAATAAATGCGATTGTTTTTCAAGTCGTTTAAAAAATCAGCTTCAACGAAAAAAAATATCATAGAGCAAATTAAGTGGGTAACCCACTATCACTGTCTGTTTTCGATAACAATGCAGGAGTAGTTCTGAAGCCACAACAGTGCCCGAAGAGAGCGAGGGCCGTCGTGAAAGCCCGTTAATTACGACCTCCCGCGCGCTGAAAAATAAAACACCTACTCGCACGGGAACCGTTGTATAGTTTAACACATATTTTAATGCCAGGTCGAGTTGGTTGAGGTCTTACGTTATAAACATTAAGTTCTCATTAGGTGAGTACTAATACTTTGCATGGTACAAGCACTGATGTACAAGGTAGGAACGCAGCTTATTATAAAACTAGCCAAGTGCTAGTTGAACTCGAGCATTGCACAAAATATGTTACGTATTTACCAAAAATATTATAATTTGTTTCATTCTAGATTCTTAGCGCAAGTCTAAGTTACCACTTGGTTGGTATTTAATATTTCTTCTTTTACTACAAAGTTTGCAATAAAATCACAGTAAGTTTGATCTTAATGTAGTCATTTTTACAGTAATTATGGCAAAAAAGTGAAAAAATAATAATTACCATTAAAAAATTCGCCATGAACACATACCTAATGTGTGTGTCTAATATATTTAACTCTTTTTATGGTTCAAAATTCAGAGTCAGAGTCGCAGAAGAAACGTGCTTCAAATACTCCATAAAAATGTATCATGTAAAAAATGTATGATTAATTTTAAAAAACACGGTCTGTAAGTTTTTCTAGACATGCACGGAGCCATGCAATGGACGATAAACTCATAAAATACAACGTTTTTTACTATTTTTTCTTAACAATAACGTAGCTACAAAATATTCCGCATAAAACAAACAAAGCAGCCGTTTCTTCGGAACCAGAGGGCCATTGTTTCCCGGTCTCATAGAGTAACAACTGTTATTTCATAATCCATTTACACGCCTCTAACTTTACTACTCGTTTACTCAAAGAAATCTCCCCTTCAAGTTCACGCGCCATTTTATTCAGAACTTGCTGTTTATGTTCAGTTGAAGCAATTTGAGACTTCGCCGTAGAAAGTTTACTTACCATTTCACAAGGGCGCCGCGGGAGGCACGGAAAGATAAATACTGAACGAAATTATATACTTGCCACTTTTTTTGGTGTAATCAAAAAGGTTTAATTAAAAAAAATACTGTTTGATATCACGCTGCAATTTTTTTCTTATTATTTTAGACAATAATATACAAAAATTTAAAGAAAAGGAGAGCTACCGTGTGGAAGCGGTCTTATATATAGCGGCCAATATCTCGATCAAAGTGCCTTATCACAAAGTTCAAAACAACAAATTGTTTCTAACTTCAGAAAAACGAACCAACCACTTTTAAACATTCATCAAAGTGTTAAAAGTCAAATCCTTATAAAAATAAAATATTAATCAATTTGTTTATTTATAAAATTTGACGACCTCCGTAGCCGAGAGGCGAGTATACCGGACTTGGTGTCGCTATCTCTGAGGTCCCGGGTTCGATTCCCGGTCGGTCAATGTAGAAAAATAACTTTTCTATATTGTCTCGGCCGTCGTTGTTTCTGATTTCTGTAACACAAGTGCTTATGCTACTTATCACAGAATCAAAGCAATGTATGTGATGTTGTCCAATATGATATGATGCTGTATGGTGTTATAAAATAATCAAAATAAATCACTGTATTTAAGGAAATAACTATAAAACACATAATAAAAGTTACTTATGTGATTCCCTTGTCATACCTGTCACCCTGATACTATAGTCATAGATTACCAGGAATAATTAAACACACACCTAATACATTTTTGTAAAAAAAATACTAATCAATTATAAACAATCAGATAAAACTCTTTTCTATTTAGATATTATCGCAGTATGTGTGTACTTCAGGACGTGTCCAATTTATCAATCATTGTTTTGATGTAAAGCTCCCAAGCGACATCAAACGATCTCGTAAATAAATATTATCCCGAGGTAGAACATCTCTCGGCACTCACAGACAATAAAAGAGCTTAGAGTTAGTGCTAATACGATTTTCTTTTATTAAAGTTGTCGCAAACCGCTCACGGGTTGTATTGTGATAAAAATAATGACCAGGGGTGTGTTATACGAATATTACGTGCTTACGGGTTCCAACAACAAAGGGTGCCAAGGGGGCCATATTCATAAGGTTCTGCTATCTGTCCGTCTGTCACAGGGCTGTATCTTTCAAACCCTAATAGGTAGAGCACTAGTTTTTTTTAACCTTCAGGTTAAAAAGGTATTATACAACGTGTAACTCCAAATACTCAAAACATTACAATCATAAAATAAGTTTAGAACAAGGGGTCGCTGTCCAATTCTACATCTAAAAAAAGAGTAAGAAAATTGAGGGTTCCAAACAAACTAAATTAAATAATACTTAAGTAAATATTTAATTCTACTGCGAAAATTTTTAAGAAAAAAAATATCACAATGCACTAACAATTTTCGGTTTTTCCCTTTAATTATGCTACCTTACTTGCCAAATTTATAATTTTAGGTTAACAGTAAACTATGCCCGATGACAGGTTGCCAATATAAAAATAAATGATCTTAACTTTGCGTTGACTTGGTTAGTAGCTTGAATTTTTTAACCTATATGAGTATTTGATAATATTTTGAACTTCGACTTGATTCGAACTGAAAAAAGGGTCGTGACAAATTGACCACAAAATGATCTAAGAATTCCTTTTTCCTTTTATGATACGGAAGCTTAAAAAGGTCAAAACAACTATTTCAATAGCAGCTCAATGGTTGAAACGTTTTGAATGAACGAGAAAAAATCTGTAGTTAGTATACCTATTGCAAAAGTTTGCTTAGGACGTGGACTTATTCACTTTCATCAATCCCTTACTTCCATTATTTGTTTACAGTAAAAAAGTCAAACTCCAAACGCCATGTCTGCTAACCCTTTTCGAGACAATTTTAACCGTTTACCTACTGCCGTAAGACTTTAAATCCTGCTTCAAAAGGAAGAATCAATCACGCGTAACTTTGGTTTTAGGGTACAAGAGAACTGTTGTAAATGCCTTCAATTTTACAAAAGAGCTAAACAAAACATTTGGAAAGTTCTGTGAAGGATTTTAGCTGAAGTTAAAAGTCGTAAAAGCAATTAGTTAAATTTCTTTTGATTTTAAACTGAATATCGTTAACGCTGGTCAAAACTGTGGGTTATCTGGCGGTAATGGTGTAAGCGGAAAGTTTTACATATGACACAAATGTGTACATTCGGCTGGCACGTGCGATAGTGCTTAATCAAAACTTCAATTAAATTTCCGTAATACCTTTCGTCGACGGCTCACACCCGAGAGAGCCCACAAATTAATACCTACGCTCTGGAATATGTTTTAATTTCAATATTTACCACGACAGTGGCTGATGAGTTTAATTTACATGTGACATTATTGAAAAGTGTACTTATATTTATCTGTGTTCTCGTATTTCTGTTTTAATTCCCCATACACTTGATGTTTTACAGCATCGCAATTATTTATAATCTACAAAAATCCTTTTGTCTGAGACGAATTAATGGAAAGAAGAAAGAGTTTAAGTTTTTAACTTCAATGGCGCGTTGATAAGTCAGAAAGCAAGACCACGAGAAGCTTAAATTAAACTTTAAACAAAGACAAGTTGGCAGTTATAATAGCGATGTAGTTCTCAATTAAAAGTGTCCGGTGCGGTTTGTTTTCTTTAGAAAATCTTGAAGTTTTTCGTTTGCATAATATAACTTTATTGAGGTCTTTATTTAGGACATCACTGGCTTGCAAACAGTGTTTATCAAAATATTAGGCTACAAAGAGTTTATTTTTGTATGTACGTAAGTTTTTGGTCAAATTATATTTCTGTACCCTTGCGTAAAAAGTTTTTGGCAAGTACTTGTACGAGTAAGTATACAATTTGTTTCTTTGAAAAAAATGTAAACTTGTAGGTATTGATAACAATTAATAACATTACAGTAGTTAATAATCATATTTCCCGTTTTGTCAAAAAAAAAGTAAGGTTTTTAAAAAAACTTGGACCTATTTTTAATTCCTTGATAGCGAACTAAGGAACAGAACGCGAGACGGCTAGCGGTTAAAATTGTACTTTAAACCAAACCAAGCCTTAAAGAGATGTAATTCTCAATTAAAAGAGTCTAGGTTAGTTTTTTTTATTCGTATAAATGATCTGACTGCGAAGTTTGTTAATACTAACAAATGAACTGGTGGAGGCGCCGACTCCTCGCGTCTCGCGCCATTTGTCTCCGAGGTAACGAGTACAGACTAATGGCCCCGGGCCGAACCTAAGTAATTTAGAAAAACGATTCGCAAGATACACGACTTCCCGTTTTATTTATCGCGGAACAGCCACCAAATATTACACAACTAACGGCATTTGGGAAGTCTAGTTTATTATTTGTTATTTATATTTTATAACTCACATACGAGTTGTACATTTCTTCACGTTACCCCTTAGGGGAGATAACAAGTTATAAGTTCTTATTAGGCCTTTGCCTTTTAATTATCAGATTTAGCTTTCTAGATATGAAAATTAATCTTATTTAAGACGGATTTTTATTTAACTTTGATATCAATTGATGGGCTAGTAATGATGAAGTCCAGTAAATATGCTGCCGATCTCGCCCTTATATCCAAAACATTATATGAACGATATTTTAGAATAGTAATTTGCTATGCAGTAGGTAGGCTCTTTTGGTGATTAGATATTACGTAGCTGCTTTCATTTTTATCATAATTTTACATACATATATACAGGAAATAATACTTATATATAACGCAGTTTTAAACTTGTACAGAAATTCATGTATGTTTAAAAAATAATAATTTTATGCAAAGTATATTATTAATTTTAAGTTCGAATTTATTACATAATTATATCAACCAATCTATTAAATTATTACGATATTACATAATTATGTGGCAGGTATTACCAAAATAGAACAGAAGCTACCGATCACAAAAACGGTTGACAACATTCAATATTGAATCCTTACCCTGTTGACAATATTAGCTGAAATCACAACCAGAAAAGCTAATTCGGGCGAGATAATATCGACGTCTTTGTTGGGTTGAACACAAACATTTCCATCGTACGAGTGGTTTACTTAGGTGGGTTCGGGGCTCGGGCCCTTGATAGTGACGGCAAACGAACGACTTCGTGATTAGCCACTCGACTATTGTGTAGCGGACCACTGACTTGTAACTCGTATCTTTGAAGTAGCAACACTCCACTGCTAACTCCGCCGCAGGAAATTCAATAATCAAGACTATTGAATCAGAACATTTACCAAATACAATGTACGGGAATAGTCCTCACGGCTCACTTGGAGTCTGCAAACAATGGAAACCGTTCGAGCATCATAGACTTAATTATTCCACACGATGCCAAGATATTCGTTACAATCTGTTTTGTAATTAGACATGTAAACGAAACTCAAGTTATAATTATTCAATTAAACCTAGAACAACAACGTACCTACTTACTTAACCATTCTGTTTTCTTGTTTCAGGTTTCTTGGAAACATCTTCGTAGTGAATATTTGAGGTTAGTCTTAACGGTTCTTCCCCTGTTTTGTATTTTAACTTCAATTATTTTGAAGGATACGGTATGTTTGCTCATGAACATATTAACGTTTATTTTCATTGAGAATAAATCGTAGTGTTTGTTATTCATTTACTCTGCGCATTGAACCCCAGAATCGGTAACAAAACATGTATTTAAAAGAATCACCACAGCTAATCATTCAG
The DNA here is from genome assembly GCA_963576865.1 of Anania hortulata. Lineage (NCBI taxonomy): Eukaryota > Metazoa > Arthropoda > Insecta > Lepidoptera > Crambidae > Anania > Anania hortulata. Next base: position 11,482,686 of record OY756396.1, on the reverse strand, counting down.
ATAAATTTGTCAAGCAAAATATATACTAGATATATCTACTGGAACGAATGATGTTTTATTAAACCTGCATAAAGCCAATGTAATTATTATTTATTATAATATTTAATTTTAATACGTCATACTTACTTTATTAATTCTACCATTAATGATACATTGTCTTTTAATGTGGCGTTATGGCGTATTAAAGGCGTGCCCTAAGAGGCGACTAATTCCTGTAGCACGAGATTGGTAGCAGCGTCTTCGTGCGAAATCTTATAAAAACTGCGCTTGCCAATCCGCCCGCCAAGCGTGGCGAGTATAGGGAATCCCCCCCAATGGAAGTCATTGCGGGAGGCCTATGTTCAGCACTGGACGTCCTATGGCTGAAATGATGATGATGTCTTTTAATTTGAAGATCTTTACTGTATCGTCAAGTTGACGCGTATAAAATCTGGAACTGAATAGCCCAGACGAAGCCCGGCAACGTTCGGTATCCAGCAGATTTCAGAGGGCGTACAAACAACTCGCAAGGCAACTGTCTCTGTTGAAATAGCACCAATTAAGTAGTATTCCATGACATTGCTTATGGCAAAGGCCGATGCACTTCATCATCATCATTTCAGCCATAGGACGTCCACTACTGAAAAAAGGCCTCCCCCATTGACTTCCAGATTGGCCGGTTGGAAGCGGCCTGCATCCAGCGTCTTCCTGCGACCCTTACCAGGTCGTCTGACCACCTTGTGAGTGGACGTCCTAAGCTGCGCTTGCCGGTACGCGGCCTCCATTCTAGAACCTTTCTGCCTCATCGGCCGTCAGTTCTACGTGCTATGTGCCCCGCTCACTGCCACTTCAGCTTGCCGATGCACACACATCATTAATAATATCAGTATCATGGTAATTCAAGTTATTTATGTAGAGATAAAAAACTTACTTTATCTAGCTATATTTATTCTAACATAAATAATTATAACGAGAATAAATATTGGAGATAATATCACATACAATGCTCTAATCCTAAGGTAAGTAGCACTTGTGTTTTAGAAATAAAAAACAACGACGGTGCCTAAACACCCAGACCCGAGACATTTTTTCATTTTCTACATTGACTCGACCGAAAATCGAAACCGGGACCTTAGAGATGGCGACTCTAAGTCTGTACACGCTTCTCGGCTACAGAGGTCGTCAAGTCGAAAATTATAAATAGACAATTTATAATGTGTGCGTTCATAACAAGAGCAATTGCGAGCCGGCTTCGCTGCCCGGAAAAGAAAATGTGTATTTTTCCATACTTAAATCTATTAAAAAAATCTAAATACAAATTTATTATAAAAAAAGTAGTAACCGACATCTATGTAATTTCAACTTTTTGTATTTATTACAAAAGCCAATTTTTTTTTTCAATTAAAAATATTATCCTGTATACATTACGTAAGTAAAATCAAATTGATAATCAAATGTTTAAATCAGTTCGTATAAACTTTTTAAACTTTAACTAGTAAAAGAAAGCTAAAATTTAAATAGAGATCCAATTGAAAATATTTGTGATCTCGAAAGGCCTTTGCAAATCTCTAAAAGAGTTAGTATTTGGTCCGCTCTGTTTGGAAGACATTAATTATTTGGAGGCCAGTAGCGGGCGCAGCCAGCGAGCGTACCTATCGAATTGCACGGAATCGAACGCTTTGAATTTGTACATTATTGTTTTCGACAGCCTCACTACTATGTGGTTGTTTTTATCATGGAAAATTCAGGGAATTTTCATAACATTCATTTACAAGAGAAACTTGTTTTTTTGATGATACAGCTCTAGCCGTTCGTCGAATATACGAGTATTATTGGACAACGCATCCTTTATTTGTAAAGCTGATTAATAAAAGTTACCTGTGTCAGTTCTAAATTCTGAAAATTAATACCTTTTTTTACGTAGACAATTTTTAGGAAAAAAATTGTACGATACATATTTTTAAATTGATATTTATAATTTGAAAAAGTATGTGTCTACCTACTATTATTCCGAGCGCATAGAAAGGTGGACATTCTTTATAGAATAACCCTTCCAAGTTCCATGTAATCATTTTTCAGTAAAAGAAACAGATTAGATTTTTATTTTAATGGAATGATAACCTTATAATAATAATATTAAAATAAATATTGGACAACATCACATACCTATACATTGCTCTGATCCTATGGTAAGTAGCCAAAGCACTTGTATTACAGAAATCAGAAACAACGACGGTACCACAACACCCAGACCTGAGACAGCATAGAAAAAATATTTTTCTGCATTGACCGACCGGGAATCAAACGTTCATAGGTAGCGACACCAAGTCTGGTATAATAGCTTCTTGGCAACGGAGGCCGCCACTTGAGGTACCTCAAGTAATCGAGTAAAAATATAAAAATAGATAATTTTAGTGAACTATGAAGGAGTACGCAGATCTAATAACATACAATTCGAGTACGCTTATGCAGCACATAAAACAATAAATACAAAGTTAGCTATGGTCAAACTTACACACAGGGATGCACATGGCGCCACTAAAACCCACTTTGGGTCATTTAAACTTTACTACTAAAACAACTTAGCGTGACCAGGCACACATCTATTAGTCCTCTAATAATGTTGCAAATTAATACTGACTGCGCTAACTTACTAGCTTTTGCAATAATTGGGAGCTAAAAGCCACTACGAAAGCATGATAAATATTTATCCAAGCATTTCCATTTAGTTGCAATGGTTTAAAAAGCTGAAATATAATTGACGCTATAGTTTTTATCATAGATCGAGCTATCTTTGCGTTCTTCAAAGATAGTAAGTACATAATCATCTCGCTCGCCCTAATTAAATAAAGATCATATTAAACACGAGCTGACAAGTACGACTGTTTAAAGTTACCAACTTGAATTAAACATAGCAATACTAGTAGGTACATAAAACACTTTCCACTGTACCCCTTGTATTTTATTTTAGGCCCTACCATAAACACTAAACAATTACGAAAGGTGAATAGTTCCTATTTCGTTTAAAAAAAGCAAGGTTAAAAGAACAAGATAAAACAATTGCTTTTCAAACAAGTTTAAATAAACTCGTTTGATCCTCGGAATAACTTATGCGCCAAGGTTAGTCTATGGATAATGGTGACAAAGATCATAAATTGATTGGCTTATTTTTAAACATGGTTAAGATCTTGTCACCATTCACGTGCCACTAAAAAAAAACCCTATTGTTTTCCATTGTTTTCCCGGTCTACCGTAGGTAAGTGGAACGCGAAAGCATATTTTTGTAAAAACTAACAGTAAGCACTTTATTTGACAGTTACAGCAGCACATTATGGATTCGATTTATAAAAGTTTCGTTAGTTTTTTTTTAAGTGATATTTTTTTAGTTAAATAACCGCCTTAAACACACGATAAAATATTTTATCTTGGATAGTTTATTGGTTAAATGAATCATGGTTATGTATTACTTCGATACTATTTCTGCACGTTCCGTAACCATGGCGCTATATATTGACGGAGATAATATTATAATAGTCAGCAATCATAAATATATTGTACGCCGTTTATCATCAAGAGAAATTAATTAATTTTAATTAAAATGACCATTCGGCTTTTTTCTAAAAATCTCTAATAAACACTTGTCACAACTCACCTCCTGTGCTGATTGAGTTGTGACAAAGAGACTTGTTTTAGAAATCTAATTCAAATTATTCTTGACCTATGATTATTTTACAAATTTATAATTATTTTATATTGACTAAAGAATTTAAAAAAAAAGTTTATTTCATTAACAAAGGTAATGCCTTAAAAACTAGTACATTGGATCCCAAGTAGGTGTAGTAGTAGAAGTAGGTGTACCTACAGTAATAGTTAATTTTTAATTAAGTAGCTAACGTAAAAATTGTCACAATCTTCCTCGGTCTCCCCTACCTACACTAAAAGTATCTTTTAATAGAAACTAGCTGTCCCGGCAAACTTCGTACTGTCCCTTCATAATTTTTTTTTCTTGAATTTTTCCGTGTTTTTTATATTTATTCTGCTATTCAGGGCGGAGAAAAATACAACAAATAACATAAAAATCGGTCCAGTCGTTCTTGACTTATAAATGGTGTAACTACATACCCGACTTTGTTTTATATACTCGTATATAGATGTAGAGCTTTACTTAAATCCGTGCGTAAATATCTAAGAGAAATAAAGTTTATCTATTGTTTTAGGCAAATATTACAAGTCTAAAATTAATATAATGTAAAATGACGAACGAAATCAAAGTCAACGTTATGCCACAAATAACCGCAAGCTGTTTAATTGGCGTAAAAATAACGATGTAATTGAAATTTACGCGTCGAAAAATTTTTACAAACCTGCTTATAAAATGTACAATTGCAAATAAAATTAATTACCTATGAACGTATGCAGACAATTGTAAAACTTTATAATATAAATTATACCTTTAAGGGTCTGTTCAGCATTGAAATCTTAATTATGGCCTTCTTATTTTTAAAATATTTTACCGTATTTATAGCCAAACATCAGTAGGACTAATATTACATCAAGTACACACTTAAATACTTAAATACCCTTTGAAACCGTTGCTTTGTTATATTGGGGATAAACGATAAGACATAGCAAAAATATCAGAAGTACTTACTATATTAAGACAAAAATTAAAATAAGTTTATGTAGATTATTAATGTAAAATGACAACAATACCCCACTTTATGCGTGTTTCGAGACGCGCTTGACTGGTGTTTAACAATAAATAACATTTCTCGTCACTAAGTTCTTGAGAAACGAAAAATAAAAGTTTTCAAACTTTGGCATCTCCGGCGTAGAAGGACAATGTTAGGCAAATTACGAATTTTCCCCTGATTTCAGTGCTCGATAAAGATGATTAACCCTCCAAAATAACGAGTCAGCCATCTTTGTTGTTATAGACAATCTTTCTCAAGTTTCGGCAAAATTACTTTTCTTAGATACATTTTAAACGAGCTCGAGATTCATGCTTTCAGCAATTAGTCTTTGAATCAATACAAAATTAAAAAACCGGCCAAGTGCGAGTCGGACTCGCGCACTGAGGGTTCCGTACAAACCTGTAGATATCTATATAAGTAAAAGTTCACCCATCTCGACAATTGAGTCGTAGTTATGATATTTTTATTGCAAAATGAAATCCATTACATTAAGAAAGGTAAATTGCGGTTTACGATTTATGACGTATTAAAAAAGAACTACTTATTAGATCTTATTCAAACCAATTTTTGGTGGAAGTTTGCATGGTAATGTATATCATATATTTTTTTTTAGTTTATCATATATTATCATTCTCTTACTTTAGAAGTTACAGGGGGGGACACATTTTACCACTTTAGAAGTGTCTCTCGCGCAAAGTATTCAGTTTAGAAAAAATATATATTAGAAACCTCAATATATTTTTTGAAGACCTATCGGTTTGATGAAAAAAAAAAATTGAGTTTCAGTTCGGTTCAAGTATGGGGAGCCCCCAAAATTTATTGTTTTTTTTTTCTATTTTTGTGTGAAAATCTTAATGCGGTTCACTGAATACATCTACTTACCAAGTTTCAACAGTATAGTTTAAGAACTATACTGTAAGTAGTTTCGGAAAAAAGTGGCTGTGACATACGGACGGACAGACAGACAGACATGACGAATCCATAAGGGTTCCGTTTTTTGCCATTTGGCTACGGAACCCTAAAATTACCTTCTAAATTAAATATGCAGGTAAGTATTTCATTTTCAAAGGGAAGTGTTTAGCTTTAAAATAAACGCATGAAACTGTATGAAAAGCAGTTTTTATTCATATCGTGGTATTCATTTATATTTTTTACCTTAAGTCTAAATATTAACCAATTTCACTCCGTATTAACTTTGTGAACCGTCCAAAGAAACCATTCATTTCTAATCAATTAGAAGATCACATACAAATTAATAGACTTCAAAAACTCGAACTATGGATTTGACTTCGTAAGAGACCAAATATTTATTAATTATGATAACAATATGACACAAATGAGTTATTCGAAGATTTTGAAAGATGCACTTAAAATTATCCAAAAAGATTCATTAGGGATAAATTATTCCCATACTCGTTTTAGGTTGAATTATTGAATTTAGTGACACATAGGTATATGAAGCAGGTAGCCGAAGTTAACACACAAATCGAAATCTGTGCAATCATAAAATGTTGGGAACTTTATGACTTGCGAATATCATTCATATAGTTTGAAGCAACATGAAACTTTACCACGTGATGGCTCCATATTGAATGGCGGAAGTTGCCGGAGCTCTCTCATATAAACTGGAATATTAGTGGGAATATTTTATGTGACCATTGTTGGTGGAACTTAAGCTAGATTTCCCTCGGCGCCACGATTTATAATCACCACCATGTTTCATTAATCTGCACAGTTTTTTCGATAAACCACACGAGTGTGGAAGAAAGGATATTAACCGTGATGTTTGTACCGTACAGGTAAAGTTGTATGATTAATAATGTTAGCAATATAATTTTTCTATGTTAAACTAAACTTGTGATGACTGATCAAAATATAATTTTCCTAGAGATAATAATAATAAGTCTGTAAGTACTGTGTATTTGTAAGGTCATTCAATAATTTTGTCATTTGTGCTATTATCAAATACTTATCGACATACTTATCAGCACTTTTCTGATAAGACACAATTGATCAGTTAATTATTAAGCTTATGAATATGGCAATACAGGGTTACATTGCAAAGGGGTGCCAAATCTTTAGGAGTGGCTCAGAATCAGTAACTTAATCGAACTATGCAAAAAACAAAAAAAAACACATTCCTATTCGCTGTTAAAAATCGTACGCGTGGATAATTAAACTCATTCATGAAAAACTTGCACCGTATGTGCACTGCGTAAGGTCCTTGTTGGCTCGCCGTACCTAATTTTTTTTCGTAACATACGATTATTAAAAATAATAACGATTAAGACGCTTCTTTATAAAGAAGCGACTAGGGAACAATATATTGTTCCCTAGATCTTATTTTTTCAATTTGGCACCCCTTGCTATGTAACTGTCTAAAAAGAAAATATAAAATCTAACGAGAATTGTGAGTGGGTTTATCAGTAAAATAATAAAAGTTATTGTGAATATGATATACCTCAATGTACGTACATTTGAGTATACCTGTATTATAGAATGAATACAGTGCGACTAGTATGAGAACCCTTTATGCCATTTCGTATCAAATATTAGACTGATAGCTCCTTACATAAGTATGTCCGAAGATTATGCTACCTGCCTTCATTCGGGAGATACACAGACCCATGCTGCACAGTTGTTAAAATATTTATGAGTAGACCCTTTTCACATGGCTTTTATACCCGTATAATGTGAGGAATTTACTGCTCTGATCCTATAATGTAATTGAAAGTAGATACAAAATCGATAACATCCTCGCCATTTGGGTCTATGCTATATTTGTTAACTTAACTATATAAGTCTACACAAGCGATTGTCTGCAACTCTACTTGACACTTGCATAGTCTGTTTTTTTTAAAATTAGTTATTTAATCTAGAATATCGACTTGTATTGTCTGGATTTACAGTCATAATAATTAGTTTAAATTTGGCCATCTTGTCTATCGATCCATTAATCGCACAAATGTCAGAAATTGTGGTTTTTTTGTTACTAAAATTTACTCGTGTAATTATTCTAAGTTACGGTCTATCTGTAAGTTCGTTTTCGTCCAAATCCGTCTAGCCGCATACAAGTTTTCACAATAAAAATGTATGATAATTTGTTTAAACCTCTTAGCTGCTACATACTATTTTATAAATACTAATCTAACTTGTATTAAATTATCACATGTTCTTTTTTTAGATCAAGTGTTTAGCTATCCTTTTTGATAAAAAATATTATACAAGGTTTTTTATAGTGAAGATTTTTTATACTTTATATTTCTAAAGCAGTCACATTTCTACCAAATTTTTTATCTGGGACAGAACTTTACGTAAATAGTATATCAAATAAATTTTAGAGCGGTAGCGCCACCTAAATAACTGTGGCCATAAAAACTAATTGTTCAGAACAATTGTTTGCCTTATCATCTACATCGACAATAATTTACAAATAAATGAAATATTTTATATTTGATAATGTATTGTTCAATAAATACTCCCTATAACATATCCATAACAATTAACACGGATTTGAGTTATGTTAAGTGATCATTAGAAAAGCAAAATACCTACGAACATTGTCTAACAACGCAATTACTTGTTATGTTATCTGATCTCTACAATAACTGCTCCATTTTCTCTTGTTGTTAAAGTATCAATGGTCTCATATAATGGTTTAATAACAAATATTTTGCCTCCAGCTACAATCTACTTAGTCCTAACCACAAATAAAATATCTTTTTACCAATATAATATTTTATTTCGATTATTATCAAAAGAAAGATATCATCTGCTAATTCGTTTTCCACCTTAGGCGTATTTCATAAATGGTTTAAGATTGAAATAAGAAAAACAATAATCTGGTTTAAAATAAGTAATGGGTATTAACTTTGCAAAACAATTTTTTACCTGCTTAAAGCAATCTCATTTTCCGAAATGGCACTCTACTCTGAAACTAAATTGTATTGTTAAGAAAATTTAATACAGCCATCCGGATAGGAAGAAGTTTTTTGAATTTTATCATTTTTATTCCAATCTAACCTAACTAAATGCCACAGGCAGTGCTTTTAATTAGATCTTTCTCAATTACATCATAATAATAAAAATATCAACACTTAAAAGTAATTGAGTTCGATATTAAAACGACTAACAATGTTTTTTGCTTGTACTTGTAAGGCGATATTACTTGCCTAATTTCATTAGTCATCGGAAAGTACCCTATAAATGATTTCCTTGAGAATGTCGAAATATACCTTTTATTTAACGTTAACTTTGAAGTTTGATTTTTTTACAGCTTCGAGGGACTGTAGATCTAAGTATCATAGTTTTAATTTCAACTTGATACCTCTACACATTACCGAGATAAATGTGAACAGTGAAAAACAACGAAATCCTCGTGCATCAGAACCTACGCCGACCGCGACAGCTAAACTACCACTAATTAGTTGGGTACCGATTTTTACGCGAAAACTTCCATTAATTCCACCAAAGCAGCCACCGGCGCCGGACCAATTCGCCTATTTGCAACCGAGAAAAGTCAAAGGCGCCATAAAATCGGAATGAAGTAATGAAAATTCTATTGCCAAGTTGTTTGAAAATCCCGCGACCGACTTGTCAGTCACGCTTTCGTGGTCTTTATCAGCTGGTTTAATATAACCGTGATTTTACTAACGACGACAAAAGAGCGCCATCAACAGATTAAAATAAGCAGAATTTGTCGTCGTCTACAAATCGACGTGACACCATACGATACTATAGATAGACACAAGATGAAATCATCATATTTAGTATTACAACAAGAATTTGTCCGTTTAGTCCGCAATTAGTAACCTTTACTTATTGCGGATCGGTTTAATAACCTCTAAAGTTCAAAGAAGTATTTAGTTCGTATTCGTTTAGTCTAATAATTTACAACATGTGATTTAATTTTAGCATAAAATTAAACTATGTCTATCAAATCAAATGCCACAGTAAATCCCATATTAAATTATAGTAGACAAATTACATCAGCAAACAGTCGTTCGGTGTCTGTATCCGAAATAATCAAATATAGTCTGACGTGGGATATCACTGCCGGCGAGGCGTGAACTCATCGAACCGTTTCGAACTTCGCAACCGTTGGGATAATCTCATTGAAAGATTTGATTTTCCGCTAAATTAGATAAAAGTAAAGAAATTCCCCGGGAAGATCTCAGCCCGGGAAGTAATTGTAGGAAATTTACTAGAGGCATCGCTTCGGAAACGTCGACTCCGACGTGGATTACAGCGCAAAGAATTATGCTGTCATTATTTGGAGTAAGCAGGGTCGTTAACGGGTTGATATTTGACGCCGCTGTTTTTGTGATTGCCATTTGCCGAGTTAAATCTCGTAAAAATACAATTTATTATTTCATTTTCATATTCAGTTTATTAAATGATTAATAAAATAAATAGTGTAAAAATATGAAAAAGCTCAATGTGCAAGCAACTATTAGGTAGCCTATTAAAATACTAAAGCTAAAAAAGCTAATAGAATGTATGTGTTAATAATTTTAAAATACTCATATCTTCTGCCTGTCATAAGTGGGGTATTTCAGCTAAGTTCAAGCGTACATGGCGCCCCCCAGGGGTGAGCTCTCGCGAGGTATATTCCGTGCCTCTTATTCAATTTGTGAGCGAATCAGTTCCGCCAACCCGATTATCTTTCACGTCCGGATTTCTATGCTCACTAGAAAACTCTTTCCGAGCTCCACTAGAAGTATTTCATAACTGGCGCTATAATGTCAGTCTTGATTTTTTAACGAACTAGGTGAAACGAGACTTTTTCAAATACTTGAGTAGCTTCAGCGACAGTAAATTATACCAATATAACGTTAATAAACATGAAAATTAAATTCATTTTTATGACAGTTTTTCTGGAGTAAAGAAGACGTACTGACAGCGTTTATGTTTTATTAACGCTGTTTAGTTTAGCCGTGAGCTATAAAGTGTGATGTTTCACAGTTTAGGCCGGCGTCTCAGGGGTAAGTGCTCTCTGGTGTATTCCGGTCTCCTTACCTCTTATTGAATTTGTGAGCAGCGAATAGTTTGTAAAAAAAAACTTGGATATTTCGAATAATATGAATAATTGAAATAAGCCATGTAATAATTACATTGACAAATGTTTTCCATACAAAATTAAAAATAGGTATCCCAACTTTAACTTGTAGAAAACAACGAAGCATGCTCTTCGTTAAAGAAGTCCCCATTTGGCCAACCCAATTACATTTCTTGATTACTGTACTCACTTTTCTGGAACGGGATTGAATGTATTCCTAACTGATCAGCTGATGCCGAGTCTCTCTGGTTTGAGAAGTAAACCAATTTTAAATATAGTTGCGCTTAACCATTTAAAAAATATATTTGCCACTTTATTCAATTTAAGAGTTAATCAGTGCCGGAAAATTTATTATCTCTCATTTCTAGATTTGTAAACACACCAGATAACGCTTTCCAATGATACTGAAAGTATTCAAAACCAGTCCATCTTAATTACAGCAACTTGTCTACTCTAAAAGAACTATAAGCGCCCCAGTACGTGTTCTTTATTGGCTCATTGGCGCAGCGTTCGTGAGAAAGCAACTAGTACTTTTCTATAATGGGAAAGTACTTGGCACATGTACAGAACGGAGAGCAAGAGGCCACTCGGCTCCGTAAACATTTGCCCAATAATTGTGAGTCCTCAGTTACGTTGCTGGAATAAATATTCTCCCTCTCCGTAGGGAATGCCCGTACATTCCTTTAATTCGAAGCATTTCTTTATCTAACAAAAGTTATGCCATATTGTTTTAACGAATAACTTGGAAGGTTCCTATCGTGTTTTGGGTTAGATGCCGGCCATATTTCGAGCATTCATTTTTCTTCATAATGGCTTTAGGGCGTTTTTAAATATTGATTGTTTTACTGTGCATTAGTTACAGCCATTTAAAAATGTATTTAGTAACTAACAGAGCATGGAAAGTAGTAACTTCTAATAAATGTCTTTTCTTTCTTCTTTCTTCTTTAATTTGTTAAGATTGTCAACAAGAACAAATAGCTTCTTAATATTAATTACAGCACTTATCTACCTACATTTGTTTTCGTGTCCTCTAAAATGGTTTATGCTTTTGAGTCGCAAGAAAATAGTTGTTGTGACGTTGCAGCAAAAGCCACAGCAAGATCGCGATCCACGCCGAGCTCGAGCTAAGCTCCTGATAAATAATGAGCACGTTTGCAACAGCCCTCACACACTACCTGCAGTTACAAATTTCAAAGCTTCAACCCGGAATGATAAATAAATTTGCAGGAATTCAAACATCTGCGTCCGAGAAGCCGTGAATTCAAAGTGAATATTCCACCCAACTTATAACAACATATGCGAAGTGTTCAGCACAATTTCAATATTGTGTTGTTTTGTGATGTCAATGTAATAAAGTCACATGATGCAACATAAGTGAATATACTCGAGGACTTTAAAGTTCACAAATCTAACCGGAGGATGTTCTAAATTTATCGGGATCTTTTTTTTATGTATGTTCAGCGATCATTCGTTTCCACGTTAACCGATTTCGATAATTCTTTTTTGTTCGAAAGTAAATACTTTCTGAATGGTCCCATATAAGTTTGGTCAAGTTCTGATCATGGGATCTATAATTAAATCATCAGACATTGCATGAACTCCATACCGCGCCAACTGATTTTTAACCGACTTCAAAAAAGGAGGAGGTTCTCAATTCGTCGGAATCTTTTTTTTATTTTAATTTTTATGTATGGTCAGCGATCATTCGTTACTACGTTGACCGAATTCAATAGTTATGTTTTTGTTTGAAAGGTAATACTTTCAGAATGGTTCCATATAAATTTGGTTAAATTCTGATGATCTGATAGATCCCTATAAGAAAATCTTGAAACATTGCATGAACTCCGTACCACGCCAACTGATTTTAGTATCTATCTTACCGGACCGATTTTGATGATTCTTTTTTTAATATTTCAAAGCTACTACAGTTAAACATTTTCGAAAAAAAATTCACCCCTAAGGGTGGAAAAATAGAAATGAAATCGGTGTTCAGCAGTTAAATTATGTTTGCACTCGTAAGTTTTTTATTTATTAGGATTTATCACTAAAATAGATGAAATAAGTTAATTTAATAAAAAAACCGACTTCAAAAAACTGAAACGCTAAAAATAATCTTAACACTTAAGTACCTAATCAGTTACTTTTGGAGTCCATGCCAGTTGATGAGAGATTCTATGTTTTCGTTTGCACTGACTCAAAAAGTAACTGATTAGGTACTTAAGTGGATTATTTTTAGCGTTTTAGTTTTTTGAAGTCGGTTTTTATTTTTTTTATAAAATTAACTTATTGTATATAAGGTGCTTTAAAAATATCTGCCACGGCTAAAATGGGTGAAAGTATTGTATACATAGAGTAGGGCTAATCTATGGTGCCAGCCAATGAGAGTTGTTCGTTAGCACCGACACCAAAAGTAACTGATTAGGTATTTATCTGTTGATATTATTTTTAGTTTTTTGAAGTCGGTTTATTTTTAATATATATTTCTTTATAATAATTATGACGTTTACGAAACGTTAAAAATATTGGTACCTTGACACTTTAAAAGTCCAGTGTACCATTATGCGGTACACAGAAATTGTTTTGCTTATTGAGTCTGCTTTGTGAATTGTGTTAAACGATACAACAAAAAGAATAGATGAGACATGTTTAAGCCATAAAATTCCACATTTAAAACTTAAAATTAAACAAGTGCTAGGTACCAAAATACTCTTTGCTCAGTATACAAATGACTTTTTATATAAACCTAAGCCTAATAATAATGTAAGGAAAAAAATATATTATAATCACTTCACCATAAATCAGTAGAAACCATAATCAAAAAACTTTTGGTATACATGTGTAACATAACCTAATGGTTGTAAGGGTCTACTGTATTCATCATCATCATCATTTCAGCCATAGGACATCCACTGCTGAACATAGGCTACTGTATTCACAATTTATAATTTATGGGTCATGTAATTCGCTTATATTAGGCAGACGTGTTTTTAATTAATTAATTTCAATTTTAATTTTTTTAGGGTCTTTTAATTTAACATTTTGTATTTTCTTTATCTTTTTAAGGGTTAGCGTTTAGGTTCGTTATTGTTTTGAGTTTGTAAATATTCTTAATTTTTGATCAATAAAGTAAGAGTATTATATTTTTATTTACAAATAAAATTTAATATTAAATTATTATTTTCATTTACAAAGTAATGGACACAGTTCTAAAATGTATGCAATGCAATGCATTCTGATGAAAGGTGGAGTAAACGGGTTCTCTAGTGGAGACACATCCCCCAGCTCGATGGACCGACGACCTTAGGAAGATGGCTGGCAGTGGATGGATGAAATTAAATTTTTTGGGAGTTGGTGCAACGAAAACATTTAAACTCTGATCATCTTGCACCGACTCTAAAAGTAACTGATTAGGTACTTACGTGTTAAAATTATTTTTAGCTTTTTAGTGTTTTGAAGTCGTTTTTTTTTAAATAAAATTTATTTAATTTATCGATTTTTTGTGATAAATCCTAATCTAACTGCTGAAAATCGATTTCATCCTCTTTTTTCCACGCTTAGGGATAAAAAAAAAACGAAAATGTTTATTATAGTATCTTTGAATTATTAGCTATTCAATAAAAAAAGAATCATTAAAATCGGTTTACATTTGTCGAAGATATTGGGTAACATAGATACAAGACACATGCATACATATTTACATTCATGAACCCTAGAAACATTTACCATCCTTTTTGGGTAGTCGTGTAATAAGTAATTAAATAACTTTCCCTATTTGATATTTACTATAGCTTTTAAAAGGTTCTATGATAGTTTTGACGGCGGGACCCGTCCGTATCCTGGCGACCTTCATTTATATGCTTATACCATAACACGTAGCTGAATTTAACTCTCATTTCTTGGGGTCCGCGCATGCTAGCGGAAATATCCGTGTTTCCCTCGTGTGTTCGAGCCGTCATATCGTGAGAGAGTGCTGTAATACCCGCAACGTTGGTAATACAACAACATTTATCTGAACGGCGTCCTCTTTGCCTTGTGACAGTGACAAGTGCTTCCGTGAGTGTCGGCCGTTATGCCTAACAATGGCCACCCGACATCTGTTCTGCTGACTATCGCATTACGAGCCTCTTTCTATACGATTTGTAAAGGTTTCCTTTCGTTCCAGTTTCGATATTGTATCATGTTGACTATTTCAATGCGATGGGTTCTAGTTGGCGGTTGACGCGGACTGACGTTATCTGTAGTACAGAAATTGAATGGCAATGTCACATCAGTTTCAGCTGCTATTAAACTTCTCATAGTGTTTCGTTTGAGGAAGACCCAGTTATGTCACATGCCACCCTTTCATCTGTAAAATGTCTGGTCTTGATGAGTGATAAGGTGAGAAAAATCTGAGAATTCGCAAAATTTATGTGCATAGACTAAAAAATAATAAAGTGTATAAGCCAAATAAAAAAACAATGATTGACGTTAATAAACTTTTGAAATTATTTAATTGTCGCGTAATTTGTGTTTAATTCTTATCAACGACAAATTTGAGACCAGTACTACATAGACTTTATATTGGACTCATTTTTAATCTATTTACTGGACTATACGTTTTTAATAAAAAATAAATATCTTAAGAGATATACACAAAAGCCTCACAAACTATATGACTCACAGTTAATTCCACTGCAATAGTGTAAATGATTTTCGGAATAGCATCTGAGGGGAAGAGACAAAGTTTTCTCATCGCACAGACAAACAAGTCCATAATTATTTGTTAGCCTCAATGCGAACTACCGCGCAATTTTAATTGAAACAAAACAACCGAAATGGTGAAGTGCGCTTGACCTGCCACTGAGGAGTTAATTTGCGTTATTTTCTGTTATATTGCTTGTTTTGCTGCCAGCCTGAATACGCAATACTAACTTTTTAGAATTTTTATTTGCTTTTAGGAAATACATTGATGTTCAAATGTTCTTTTAAGCATACTAAAGAGCAAATCCACTTTTGAGAATTAATAAGCGCTTTTAATTTCATGTCCCTTTAGATTGAAATCAGAATAGTCTAAATCTGATAAGCAGCATAAGAATAGAAGAAACTTCTTACTGACAAATATGTTTCTAAATTGGACAGCAGCCAAAATTGTTACCATCTACCCCAACTCAATTAACATACATGATGCGTCTTGGTTGAATAAACTGAATGACGTACCAACTAATTTCCTATATTGCTTACAAGCAAGTTTCAATATTAAATTTTGCTGGCAAGTGCTCCAAATTAAAACTGTCGATGTTAAACTGAGGCAGGCCAGATCGCCGGTCCTGAAGTTACCTGCCGAACCAGCGGCTGACTCTGTCAAACTACTGAAAATTAGTTTCGCTTTTCCGGTGAAAACTTTAATTGGTTGCTCAAAACCAATATGTGACGGCCTGTGTTAGTTCAATTGAAAAGTCCACGCAGGTAACTAAGTTTGGCAAGAACGTAATTGAATGGAACTTTTGTAGTGATCCAGTACTGATCGATAGTTTGTTGATGAGTCTTTGAGATCGGTTGAGAGGCTATTGTTATTATGTAACTAGGAACCAGTTTTACTAAGCTGTGTTAGTCACCTAAGATTAGTTCATTTAACAAACTTTCAACGGTAGGTACTAGGAATCCTGTCCTAATAATGTAATTATCTGTTAATGATTAACAGAAATAAGTGACTTTAGGTCGTAGTCTTTTACCTTTATGCGCTTTATTCCGATTTTAGTTAGGGAACGCTTGACTTGATCCTCGTTTTGCCAAGTCTAGTTGGTTTTGCTTTTAGAGCGATTGCCATCTGACCTCTGTAACCCTTGAATTGGGTAACCAGGCCCATTGGCTACTAATCCATGTCAGACAAACGTAGTAATTTTGTGACTACAATAAAAGTATGAAGTATGAAAATACATTCTGTCTAAAAATATTTTATTATTTCAGAAAGGTGCGTGAATCTGAAAATATTGATACAAATCTACCTAATAACTTTTTATATATTGTTTATGTATGTGGCCAATTCCAAAAAACAATTTGTGTGAACTTTTTTTGTTTTGTTCCTCTAGATTTTAACGTAAATACAACTTACGGATCAGCATATTAGTCAAAACAAGAAGGATAATAATTCTTGGACATCCGTTATTTTGATGATTTCAAAATTCAGGGATATTGCTAATTAGTTTCAAACTAATACTAGACGCGAGCAATATTTGCAGGCAATTGGGGTTTTCCACCAATACTACCGTGCAGACTACATCCAGTGTTTGCAATTATTAATGGATTGTTTACTGAGCATCAACATTGCTATTGAGCTATTAAACAAGAATTCTATTCTGTGATAATGTGTTTTAGCCTGCAGCTGGTCCCGCTATATTTGGCAGTATATATTTGTCTCTCTGGGTGTATTTTAGGTCCCATTAGAACGTTACAATTTAACTATGTAAATAATAGAAATTAAATTTAAAAGTCTGCTCTTTTAGAACTCCAAGTGCTGCTCTACAAATATGGAACAGTTGTTTCCTATTTTTTTAACGTTGAATTGACAAATGTCTGAATACATTTACCTTTAACCAGACTATGCATCAAGGGCAATTTGTTTAAGATAAATTCTCTTAATTTAATAGTTACCTACTCCTAATAAATTAAAATTTAATTAAATAAATTTCGAATTTGGGAAACTTCGTCAAGTCTTTTTATTGTCAATCCCTCAAAGTCTGAGGACGAAAGTCTTCAACGAGTGCGTACTGCCTGTCATGTCGTACGGAGCCGAGACTTGGACACTCACTGAGTGACTAGTACACAAATTTGAAGTTGCTCAGCGAGCTATGGAAAAAGCTGTGCTCGGGATTTCTCTGAAGGATAAAATCTCGAATGAGGTCATCATCATCATCATTTTAGCCATAGGACGTCCACTGCTGAACATAGGCCTCCCCCAGTGACTTCCAGATTGGCCGGTTGAAAGCGGCTCGCATCCAGCGGCTTCCTGCAACCTTTACCAGGTCGTCTGTCCACCTTGTAGGTGGACGTCCTACGCTGCGCTTGCCGGTTCGTGGCCTCCATTCCAGAACCTTTCTGCCCCATCGGCCGTCAGTTCTACGTGCTATGTGCCCCGCCCACTGCCACTTCAGCTTGCTTCTCCGTTGGGCTATGTCAGCAACTTTTGTTCGTTTACGAATCTCCTCATTCCTGATTCGATCCCGCAAAGAAACGCCGAGCATAGCCCTTTCCATAGCACGCTGTGCAACCTTGAGCTTTCTTATGAGGCCCATAGTGAGAGGCCACGTATGAGGTAATCCGACAGAAAACTAAAGTAATCGATAAAGCTTAAAGAATAAGCAAACTGAAGTGGCAGTGGGCTGGTCATATTTGCTGTAACTCAATCGTTGCTTGTCGTTTGAAGCCCGTTGGAGTACACACACATCGTTTATACAAAAACAAAATGCACTTTTATCTAGCAACGCTCTACTTTTTCATCCTGGCAAAACTAAAAGGAATACTTCAATCGAGTATCAAAATTCCATTTGGAAAATAAAAACCAGCCCGTCCTTAAAATTGTTTCAAACTCTCGGGAAATAAATACCTACTGCTTTTTTCTATCAACAAGGAAAACGATTTTCACGGAGCGGAATAAATGGTAGTTAATCTGTATTTCAATTTTACACAGGAAAATTTTATAGAACTGTGAGCCAACTTTCTGTCGCTGACACACCTGTAATTACTTAATTACCGAATGCATGAAAAAAACCAAAGAGAACATTGGTTTTGGTATTTTTGTATGAACGTTTATCATTTTGTGATGTCATGGTGACTCCCGTGGTGATTTAGTTCTCATATGGCTCTTCTGACGATTAGAAGTCATTTTTTTTCATGATTTCGATTTTATAGTAAGAACTGTTTGTATTGTTGAACACGTTCGCCTTCAAATAAAGAAGGCGAATTATTTCATAAATACAAACAACCTTCACTATGGGACCAACATCGAAATCATAAAAAACATTAGTTTGTATGTAGGAATAATTAAAAAAACGATTTTGATGTTGACCCCCTAGAAGAAGTTGTTGGTATTGATAAGTTTATTCAAATTCAAATTAATTTAATTCGGACAACAAACATTCGCCTCCTTATATTTGGCTAGTGTTCAAAGCTACACCCTGAATTGATTTTTATCTTGTTTTAGTGTTGTTTTATGAGATGATTATTCATTCCTTTTTAGCTTAAGTAATTCTGATGTCTGCGCAGACGAAGTCATTTGAATAAATTATAATGCATTAAAGTGGGCATATCATAGCAGTAGCATAAAATCTAAGGTGTAAACTAGGACAACAGAAGCCACGATACAAACACGGAGGAAGCCGCTAAGATTTATTATTAGTGGCTTTCGCTGGAGGGGCACGTTTGCCATGTTATCGTTTTGTTTGGTGTGCCATTCTTCGCTTTGCCCGGCCCTGATTAATAGCGGCAATATTCGCGGCGCATGAACCACAAGGATTGCTTGCGACCAGCTGGAAGCTGCTTCTTCAGTATATCAGATTGTTCGTATTTATTACCACCGAATGTTAATATTTGCCTGTAAAGTATTTAGAGGAGGATTCGACTCATACAACAATGCATATTGTTGCAAGTTTTCAATTTTATATTTAATAGTACGCTACTTTGTTGCAAATTTTCAATAAGTTTCATATTCAGACCTCGATATAATCATGTTGATTAACATGATTATATCGAGGTCTGAGATTAACACCATTGAGTTACAAGCTTATATAATATTAAAATCTCAAATAGGTAATACTCATATTTCGAAAGGATTGTTCCCGACCAAGTGGAAACGCAGCCTGTCGTAACTCAACACTACCTCGGACTGTTCATATTTATTGCCAGCGAATATGAATATTTAAGGGTTGAAATTCATGCGTTGTGTTTTACAAGCCCGTTTGTATGAGGTTTATTTATTATTTATTAGAGGTTTTAACAACAAAACCAAAATTTTATTCAACACCTCATTTAACTTTATTATAAGTCAATTAATTAACTATAAAATACATTGTTAAAACGTTAACTACCGCAGAAAGTAAAGTAAGTTTATCACTCAAGATATAATTAACAACACCGTTTTTACGTTAAAAAAATACGAAAACTGTAAACTGTTAATCATTAAGTAGATTTATTAGAATTTAAGTCTTTTGAAAAAAACAAGTACGTGAATAATAATAATAATTTGACAGGCGACGAACAAGGTCGCGTTCTTAAGGCTTATTATTGAACTTTAAATATTAATATTATTATTAAGTATTAGTGTTTTAAAAATATTTTAACAATTATAAAATAATTTTATAATAATAAATAAATTATTTTAACAAAAATGATAATATCAAACCTTATTCTACGATGTAGGTAATCATGAAAACGACATAGTGTTACCGGCAAATTAATTTTTAAGGTAAGTCAATTTTCGTGATGTCGATATTATAACTGAAGCTCTTTAACATCCCCGGTGGATATTATATTTCTTTAAAAAAGGAAATAATGGAAGACACAAAAAAAATCCTTTGTTTACTTATTAATTGTGTTATCGTCTTGACTTTTTGTCTTTTAAATTGTTTACCTACTTATTATGTTGTCCAAGGCGACAAATAAAAATAAACCCTTGTGGAAAAAAAAATTGTTGGAAAAAATTTCGCTCTTAATCGCGCAATGGTGCGATCAAACCAAGGTTTCCTGAAGTCTAAAGTGAATCTTTAATCTATCGATATTACGTTTTATGTCTGTATCTAAATAAAATTGTGTTAAATATTTTCGAAAGAAATAAACATTTCGATCCTGCAAGTTAGACGGTCTTACATAAATCCCCAATTTTCTGGAAATCTGTTTTCCTGAAGGAAATCATTAATCTATCAATATTACATTTCATATCTGTATCTAAGTAAATAAAATTGTGTTAAATTGCAGCGTACTTGTAATAACTACATAGTACTACCAAGGGCCAAGGTATATTTCGTATCAATACAGTTAGATACATCCAATAATTATAAATAACCTTTTAATTCCTAGTAACTCATTCATTCTTACTCCGCCACAAACTTCACTATCTGCACTACCTCAAGGTTGACTGGTAGAGAATGCTGTATAGCATTAAGTCCGCCAATTGTACCCACCTGTGCAATAAAGTTTAAATAAATAAATAAATAACTAACGAATTGCGCATAAAATATCAGTTGGCGTGATTTATTAGATAATCTCAACTTATCTCGTGCTTTGATGACAAGTTAGGTGCTCGTAAATTAATCTAGTTCGTTAAATAGTACTATAAATTCACGCTCGTCGCAAACTAAACACTACCATTATACTTTTATTATTGTTTTCATATTATTTTTAAGAAACTTCTTATTAAACCCGCTCATAATTATATGTATCTACATGTATAGGATTTTTAAAACGAATCAAGCGGAGTAGCCCAAAGTCGATGTTTTTACTTGAAACTATAGAAAAGTTCAACTATCCACCTTCTGGCTCCATCATTAGACCAGTTCGATAGTATCAAGTTATTGTATCATTTGGATACACAAACTTTCAAATTGATACGACAGTCAGGTAAGTTAAAAGCGACTTCCACGACTTAACAACATAGTAAGATTTTACTATTATGTATTTTGTAATTACAAATGAATCTATTAAAGCATGTTAAAAAGTAATATAAACGAACCTGTTGTTCAAATGTCCTCATCAGTACCTATAAGTAGCTCTTGTAAAATAGAACCAAACTTTAAAAATAAGGTCTAGAAAAATAACGACTTTCGAAATTAATTTTAATCTTCGTATTTTTCATATAAAATTTACTTTTGAAAAAATCAATAAAACAACGACATGAAAGATTACAGGCCTACGCTGACGCCGCGCCAACAAAATAAGGGTCTAGTCACATACGGTGCAATTTAATTGACCAATCGTAAACTATTCACGAGTTCCGTTTTATAACAGCAGATGGTAACATTTTAATTAATAAAATTAAATTTATAATTAAAATAATAGTAGAAAACTGCTACTTGTTATTGACAATATCAATTAAAATAAAATATAAAATATTAAGTAAATAAAAAGGATAAAGTTAATCAAAAGAGACCATCATATATCTCTATATTTTTGGGCCTTAAGAATATTATTTACAAGCTAATATTTCTAGAAATAATACAACACTAAAGACCACGTCATACGCCATTTTATAGATATATCATTGTATCGCTAGTCTTGGTTACGCAATACATATGCACTTCATACAAATTGCATAAAATATAAATCCCCATGTTGACATCACTTTCTTCCTATAACTTACAACACCCGTGACTTTTAGAAACAGCTTTAAAATGAAACAAGTTTGTTGGCAAAGGCTGGATTAGTGTGTTAGCAGATAGCTAGATCGCTATTGAAACCGATCTCTATTGAGTGCGTATTTATTTAGCGGTCCCCTGGGATGAGCAGGTTGCGGCCATCGATAGCTTATTTGCCAATTTGCATCATTAATGCGGCACCCATAATTGATTTTATATGTAAATATAGAGATAAAATTTTGTTGGCTTTTAACCTCAGTAATATTTTCAATGAGTTTTAGCGTTTAATATATTGTCATTAAAGGACTAGCTGTTTCCTGCGACTTCGTTCGCGTGGTCTTTAGTTTATTAGTGTTTATATCATAGAATACTTTCTTATTGTTTTTTTCCATAAGAACCTTCTCCTGATAGTAAATAACACAACAAAAAAATTTTGCTAAATTGTTCCATCCGTCCACGCGTGATGCTATGACCAAGGGAAATAAAGATTCATTTTTATATAATAGATAGATTAACTAGCATGAATTATTAAACAATAAAGTTTAACAAGTCAATTAAAATCATCTAAAGTACTGAAACTCCGCAGAAAAAATAAAATGAGTACCATCCAATATTTTACGGCTAATGTAATACAAAAGCAAGCACTCAATGTGCCGGTCGTGTGTCAATAGTGTCTACCCTGTAAGGAGTACCAATTGAAATTCAGCAATTTATAAAAAATGGATGGGACATGAATTTTCACGAATCCGAGTGCTTAGAGAGTATAATAACGGTACCATCAAAGACATTTTACGGCCCCTCCCGTCCCGAGCAGCAAGTCACAAAATTATATACGCGTTTTCTTTATTTGCAGAAACACGAAAATATTATGTTTTCTTTAATTAACGATATATTTTATGACTGAATCGACAAATTAACAGAAAAAAATGTGTATGAAACGGATTTATGACGATAGTACCTACCTATTAGGTACACCTTAAACGATGTTAAGTGTTAACATTAGTAGTAAATCTAGGATAGCCATAAAGTTTATGAAATTTTGATTCTACTAATACTTTACCCATTATATCGTCTAGAATTTCATGCTTTATTGCGGATCTAAAATATTATCTACTTTTCAGACTGTAGCTCAAAATATTATGTAACTTAATTTGACCTACTTCACTTAGCAATACGAGTCACCCTGGCTACACGATAATACTAAAGTTTCTTCCAAGGAATGGAAACTAGCCAGAAAGGTGAGATTCCGTATTTTGTTCTCGAACTTGAGAATATATTAGCATTTATGTGTTATGGAGCGGATTAAATGACATCCCGTATTGTGATGTTATTCGCATAGTTCGAGAATATTGGAAGCTTGTCGTTAAACTACAACAATTCAATCGGTTGTAAGTCGTATAAAGTTGTATTTATAACACAATCTTAATTTTCAATTTTAAAACTTATTAAACATACTGAACCTCATCCCCGTGAACAATTATTGTAATTTGACTTGCATTCTTCCCATTGCCATTGCCACTGGCAGCACGCAACAGATAACTTGTGTCAAAATGTTATGGTTGATTATTGTCATATCCAAAATTTTGTTTAGAAGGGTCCACTGCTGGTCTTAGAGCCCAATCTATGGCTATAATTTTTATCCACTGTCAGAACATTATTACGTAATATTATCGCTCCACCTTGTTCGGACTACGCTGTCGTCAACCCATCAATAGCATCTCCAAAAGCCATTGATACCCTGAATTCTATCTTATTTTAAACCTTAAATCATTGAGATAGAAACTCAGAAAAAGATAAAACTAGCAGGAGTTCCTAAAATCTATCAAATAAGTCAGTAAAACTAGTGCTCTAAAACCAATTTCTATTAATCTTTGCACATTCTATTTTTGTATCACATTCGCGTAGTATTGTCTCTAAAAAATAACAAACGCGTATCATCCTATTACACAGAAGCGGACGACCACATTCGAATATAAACACAGAACTACAACGGACTTTCTGAAAAAGCAAAATCGTTTTTACATGTAGCAAAGAGAGCTGGAAAAAAAGCCCACTGAAAATTTGATTCGCACGGACGTTTGGCTTTACTCTCGAAAGAATTGTTGTTCCATTTTTAAATTATTGATAATCTGTATTTCTATAACCTTTACCAGGTCGTCTGTTCATCTTGTAGGTTGACGCCCTACGCTGCAATTCCGGTACGTGGTCTCTATTCCAGAACCTTTCTGCCCCATCATCCGTCAGTTCTACGTGCAATGTGCCCCGCCCACTGCCACTTCTGCTTGCTAATCCGTTGGGCTATGTCAGTGACTTTTATTCGTTTTTGATAAAAGTTTTTGTATTTAAGCAGGAGAATCGGGCTTTTTCATCTCAATGAAAATTCATCGAATATATATTTTCTTAGCGCTTTTCTCAAAATAGTTAAAGGCTCCCTAAAAATATTGATGCAGTATATTGAGTGTGATAATCACTTGGATGACAGCTTATACCATAGGCCTAGGCCTGCAACGTCGGTTTTGAAAAACGCAAGGCGCACGCGAAAGAAGTAGGCCAGAATCTTGTTTTGTAAATTAAAGTAATGCTGAAAACTTTTTCTACAATTTTGGCCTTACAGACTTTTCCTACTTTTCATAACAATATAATAAAAATATTTTCATAAAATGACGGGGTTGCCTATATTTTACTTCTAAATATTTGTGTTCGATTTGGTTTTACATATTGTTTCCTGTCATATGCTTTCGCCTCATCCTTTCTCTGATTTTTATCCTAAATCTATATTATAGACATTGTAAAGCACATTTATTGGCAATCAGAGATGTAGTATTTTGTTAAATATTTAATGGCCATTATGTGATAGTTTTTGCATTGATTGATTGATTGCACACAAGAGCATTCTCTGCTAGCCAAACTTCGGGTCATACAGATAATTTTCGTATTAATTTTCCTATTTCCTATTTAATTGTCTGCTTCAATGCTTGTTCTAAAAGAATGATGATGATCAAAAAACTATTTTTTATAAAAAAAAACCGACTTCAAAAACACTAAAAAGCTAAAAATAACTTTTAAACAATCATACCAAACAGTTATTTTTTGAGTCGGTGCCAACCGTGGAGTGTTTGAATGTGGTTGTTTGCTTATCTGTGGTATGATTGTTTAAAAGTTACTTTTAGCTTTTTAGTGTTTTTGAAGTCAGTTATTTTTTTTTATAAAATTTTGTTTTATTTGTCTGTTTTTTGTGTTTTTTTCCACTCTAAATGCTGATCTGTGATGTAATTATAGCTAAATTGCTTCTCATGACGATTCAAATAAGTCCAAACACGGCTATGATACATTATTTTATCACAGAGTTCCGGTGCTTACCTTCCGCCTTCTTCGTCAGTCAGATCAGTTTGATGGTACCATTCTTACCAGAATCATTTATTAAAATTTGATTTAATATCTTATCGCTATTCGTGGAAGACTATTGTGGCCAACTATGGTCTCCTTCATCAATTCCACCTCAGCAAATGATACTTTCTGAATGCAAATGCTTGACTTGTTGTTAAATATACTAAAATCGCTATATGTACCTATGATACCTATAATATTTTAGGAGTTCCCTTAATTCCTCATGGATACCATCATCAGAATTTAATTTTGAAAAAAATGGGACCAATCTGGAAGTATACCCTTTCAATTGAGAAAAGAATTTTCATTCGGTTCAAATCGGTTCATTAATGGCGGAGTTCTGAGGTAACAAACATTTTTAAAAAAACAACCGAATTAAAAACCTCCTCCTTTTTTTGAAGTCGGTTAAAAATACAAGTAAAAATATAAACCAGTTAATTTATAAACTGTTAAGGAAAGTAACTAATTGGTATTTTTTGGATCATACTTATTTTTTGATATAGTTATAGGCTTGCATCCTGCACTGGTAAATAAATAATTAGGTCCACAGCTAAGCACGGTCCAGTCATTTTGGATGTTGCTGCTATCTGAAAGTGGAAACTCTGTCTTGTCAGGTCATCATCTATCGGGTGTTAGGCTGTCTCACGATGTACTTGCTGATGTGTTGTATTCAATTTATTACATGCACTGCTCTATGTTATTTAAGCTTTATAATCTACTAGGTGATATTCGTATTTCTATGGATCTTATCATTTCGGATTCGATAGCACAGAGTAACACGAGCTAACAAACCTCCATATAACACGCTAAACGGCTTAATAGTAATAGACCAACGAGACGTATTAAAGCTAACTTTACTTTCACATATAGTTAAACATTAATATTCATAATACCCACCCACATAAAATCCTAAGCGTCCCAAAGTTATTTACATGATCAGTCGCGTCGATCAATCTGTCTGGCCAATCCGGACGCACTTACTTACACCAAACTTTTCAGTGCCAGTGCCTTTTATTCTCCGGACATCTGTCTGTTCCCGGACCCTTTTCTACCCTCGTCGTGTCCTCGACACTATTACCTGTCAATGTCTTCATAGTTTCTTGTCAATTCTTTTTGAATATTTATCGGTCTGAATAGCCTGCATCATCAAACTGAAATCTTAAGATTTTTTAAATTTTACTCCCAATCACTTAGGTCAAATTATCGACAATATCCAGCCAACTAACTAAAATGTATTTAAGTATGTTTATTCATTATCTGTCACCACAGCTCATCATTGCTTAGTTTGAGGCTAGATAATTAGTGAAATGGTGGAATGAATTTAATTTAAATCAAAATTACAAAATAAGACTGCCTGATAATTTTTTTGAGCACTAACTGCCGCACTCAGAGACGTCACCTAACTTTAACTGTTAGGTATTTAAGAAAAACATATAATATCAATATGGTCGATACGAATAAATTCAAATTAAACGAAAAAAATATATAATTTTGGTTGGCGTCTCTGTGTGCTGCAGTAAGAGTTCTTTTGAATTGTGGCACCCATTTAATGTAAAAAATTGTTTTGTTTAACGCTTCGTGTGGAATTGAAACATTTCGTCTATTTTGGCCCTTATTCTTTTGGCCACGCCGGATTTTGGGACACATATTATTTAGTAAATTTTATATGCTTAATTAAAAACTAAATTTATTTTTCAATCTGGTGCATTAGCAATTTTCATCATTACATCATCGATTTTCTTCTTACTACTTTATATAACATATTCCAAATCGTTATTTGATCAGTGTATGTGTGTAATATTAGTTGCTAACATCGAATGGAATTTGAAAAGCAGAAATGCCGGCCAAGAAAAGAGTCTAGATTGGAGAGCATAAAACAGCACCCGAGTCATTGACTGAAAAGCCTGGTGGCGTTAACACAAAGCATTCGTTCAGCGGCCCTTGAAAGGGTCACATCGAGTATGGCCGCGCTGGGCAAGGGGAGACCAAATTACAATTTAGTTGCTTTCAACAAGTCGTATGTGTAAGAACCTTATTAGTCTTAAGAGCGTATCGTGAGACGAGAAATTTGATGAAATATAAAATCTTATTCCTTTAAAATGATCACACAGTCGATCTTTTGGCTAGGCTATGCCATAAAACCTGTTATAATCATTCACTAATTTTTGTTTAGAGTTTTGACTTTATTTCCTGGGAGAACCAAAAAGCTTACCTAAAAATTCAAAAAAGTTTGATTTTGAGTAATAATAGTACGTGATGTGAATTCCGATTCAAAAATCTATTGACAGAATTTACTTGCTTGCTAGCTTGTAAACAAACTGAGATAAATAACGTCTTTGGCATTTTTTTTTAATAGTGGTAAATGATTAAAAAAAAATCTAACTAAAAACTCGGTAACTCTTGTAAGACACGGTATAACTTCTAACATAGTTAAGTTTAAGTGATGTCTGAGCTCAAATTGACTCATTATTATCTACATGTAGCAGTTCATGTTGACGGCATTATCTTGTCGTCGCCGTACCTCTAGGGTTGAGCATGGATGCCTACGGTATTATTTCTCAAGTTTCAGAATTTCCTTGAAACCATTTTAGGAATCTCGCTATCGCTAGAGGCTTATGTAGTCAAACAACAAAGGCATGAAATTCAAATATAAGCCTTGAATATATTATTACAGGGTTACATTTCAAGGTAGTGCCAAATTTTAAAAATAAAGTCTATAGAGAACAATATAAAAATACTATTTTATCGTAATTTATTTCAGCAGTCGTCGTATTTCTCGAATAAAATATACCAAAAAATTTCCAAAAAAAAAAAAAAGAAAACGCGAGATGCGCCGTCATTCATCAGAGATCACGGACGTACGCCGACGCCGCTCCAACAAGAACCTCATGCAGTGCAAATACGGTGCAATTTAATCGAGTAATCATAAATTTTCTATGTATTCTAATTTTCAAATGCAGAATGGAAGAATTAAAAATGAAAAAAAATGAGTTTGTTTTTTACGTAGATTGATTTAGTTCTGATTCTGAGTGGTCCCTGAAAAATGGCACTACCGTGAAATGTAACCTTGTATACCTACCTACATACACATATAAGCACGAATAAAATTTAATATAGATTTAAAATTGATTTAAATATTTTTATTTACGATTAGGTATATAAAGTATCCATATATTAAACTACAAAATTATAAATGGCTATTTCTCATCTCAGGTATTCTGTGTTATGACAATAGGTAAGTACTCATTTGATATCGAAACTGCGTCCGACAAACCAACCGCAATAACCACTGACCCTACGCCACAAATCCACATTTAATGTACAAAATCGTGTTACAATTAGGTAATTTAAGGTCTCGGAATATGCCCAGTAACATCATTAATGTAGTAGCAGAACACAAATAAGTACACAATTAGAGGCACGTTATGTACTCTGCCTATTCGTATGTTAGGGGCGCACCGACCATTCGCCCCGGGCTCTCCGTCCAAATTACACGACCCAGATGCTAGCTCTTTGTCCCAATTTATATTTTCAGGTTATAAATAAATACAAATACGCTTATACTGTGAAATACACATATACCGTTGACTGTCCATCAAACTAAAAACAAGTATCTTTTCGACTCATAAATTATTTCAAATGAAATTTTCGCTAAACATCAATTTTCCAGGTCAGATTGCGTCCTGTAAAACATACATTTTAACGGCCCTAGTTAACATCTACTAACTAGACGTTTTAATTAAATTTCCGTCTACATTGTAACAATTTAACACCCTCCTTGTTATAAAAAGTAATGTTAATAAGATCCGACCTCCGGTTTTACGCAGGTTGTAAATCAAGCCGCTTTTCATTTTGGCAGAGGTGTCTGTTCATTTCTTTTCCTTTCCCGGAGGAATTAAACTTCCCTATGGGCAATTGCCAGGCTCATTTGAACTTTAAAATTTAAAGCACTTTCAGTTACACGTGGAAAGATGTAGGTAAATCCACCTTCTTGAACAACGATCTCAGATTATCGAGTCACGAATTTTATTACATCATTAAACGTTTGACATCAAAGTACCTACCTACGTAGTATAAATAAATATAATGTTTTTAAATAATTGTAAAAGTAAGAATAAACAGATTTCGTTAAATATAGAAATTTCAAACTGATTTCGTAAATTTTGATGTTACACAATAGTGGCAGGCCTCATAAATTTAAGCCATCTTGCAGCCTTGCAGCCAGCATTTCAGTGTAAATTAATTAAATAATATTACTGGAATAGTTCTATTTTATTACCGTGGTAAATCCTTAATGGGTACAGTTACCATTTATTGTAAGGATTATTAAAGAAATATTGTTATTGTCCCTACATTACACCACATAATTATAACCCTTGTGAAATAGTTAGATCGATTATACTAGCTGAATTTCTGTCGGTATCTTTTAAGCTTGTTAAGTAGGTAATAGAACATATTGGATTTTAAGATATTTACTTTTTATAGAAATTTAGATTAACATACAATAGCCAAGTATAAAAAACCAGCCAAGTGCGAGTCGGATACGCACATGAAGGGGTTCCGTACCATCGTACAATATTATATTTACCACTACAAACTAAAAAAATATCGTTAAAAACAAGAACGGTAGAGTCAACATCATAAGTAGTTTAATATCAGAATTTTTCAAAAGAATCTCATTGCAACAAAACATTAGAATGACAAAATCACTACGCAAAAGTCAAATAATGAAGTCAGGTTATTGTAACATTTAGAAGAGTCAGTAGTTTTTGATCAGCTACTTTTTATGCTGACTGTACTGAATTATATGATTAGTGATGATGGCACGCAGAAAGAAATTAGCACGATTCTGACCATGATAATTGGCCAGTTTTTTTAGTTTTCCTTATTTGTTTTTCTACAAGAGTATTATGCATTATGTTTTAAATTAGTCAAACGTTTGTACATGTTGCCAATAATACTAAGGTCGAGCAAAAAACGACGAAATTTTTTTTTTTTAATGATAGGACCCTTAAATGTTTACCTTTTTTATTTTTATTATTTGTTATTTTAGAAGCTGTAATTGTGCGCTCAGTAAAAATTTCATGTGTCTACCTATTACGGTTCAAAAAGTATAGTCCTGTGACAGATGGATAGACAGAGGAGCCATAGTAGGAAGGTCCCATTGGCACCCTACCTTTTGATACGGAACCCTAAAAAACTTTCAAACTCCAACCTTCGCAGAATACCTTTACGCAACCACCTTGACGCGAATTCCGGGCACTTCTTCATCAAACTAAAACTAAACTCTGCCACTTTCGGAAAGTTCACCGTCATACGGCTTCTCGATGAACGTCAAAAGGCTATATTGCAAATTGTCTTCCCACACCGTGCGTGTATTAAGAGCATTGCTCAGAGACTGCTCAAAGACGAGCTAAGCTGAGCGAAAATACTTGCGGTTCCGAGTTTAACGTGAAATAACAGACATCTCCAGGCAATTGGGGTCTTTGGTTTCGCTGTGAACAATCGCTGTGTACCTACTTAAATACTAAATCTGTTTAACGTTATTCAATACTTTAAAGCTATTCTCTTATGCGCTCGCTAAAGTAGGTATATTTGGGTTTTTGTACAACTTCAAGTCGAATAGAAACTTCTTGAGATAAGTTTAAAGTTCAACTGTAATCTTACAGATTTTGGTTGTTTTGTCAACATTCAGAAAACAAGCCTTCCTAATAAACTATAACACGCTCCAAAATTATAATACGTAATCCAGTGAGCACTTAACAAATCTGCTTAAGAACTCTGCTAAGTTTCCTTTATCCTTAGCGAATTATTAATCTTTGTTTGTGCAGTAAACTCTTTTCCAGTAATCTCTACGTACATCTAAGTAATATTTGGTTATTAGTTGACAGTTCTGTAACCCAACATTTTCGAAGATTTTAGATAGAAAGTTGAGATAATTTTTAACTCAGGTAGATAATGTATCACACTAATCGCTTTTAATAAAATTATTTATTTTATTTATTTAAACTTTATAAAATAAAATCGTACAAAAGGTGGACTTAATACCATGTGGCATTCTCTACCAGTCGACCATTAGGCTAAACAGAGATGTTTGCAAGCGGTGCATATGACGTTACAAAAATGAACATTATTAAATAATCACAGCATAAACTACACACAATATCTATGTCAAATATTATAAACTAAATAATATAATACAAAGACTACATAGATAAAATACATACATACATAAATAAACATGATGACGTCAACTGGAAAGTAGAGAGTCAAGGGTTCACGATGACAATTTTATTTTACCAAGAAAATAAGTGCGAGCAAAGTATCTTAAAGGCGTATCTATTGGGAGCTGCTTTGATATATTCGGGAAGAGAATTCCATTCCAGAATTAGTGGAAAGCCAACACCTCTCCACCTTGTTAATCCTCATTAGCATCTTGCTACACTACATTCTTTCTCCATTTTTAATAGTGGTACAGTCCTTATCCGTAAAGTAGACGCGTGAGGGAATACTTTTGACAAGCTGAATGCGTAATGCCCGCAGTATATCTACAGTAGGAAATACCAAGCTTGTTTCTTGATGGTAGACACGTCGAGCCATCCTAACGGGCGACTTCGCCGTATGAGATGTGTATAATCGGATTACTACACTCCGCGATATTAGGGCTCGGCACGGGGGAAATATGTCTAAACACCGCCCACAATCTGCCAGCACAGTCAACATGTGCTAGCTACATTTGAGTAGCATTTATTGTAATTGTTTGAGAAGCAATTTAATAAGAAAACCCAAATGTACTTAAGTATTTTATTCGAAAACACTAAAATGTATTGACTTAAGTATGTAGTATATTTTAAATATTTATAAATCCAATTAGTTAGCTCTTACTTGCACACTCGAACAACTAAACTCCCTACTTGAAGTTCATAGATTAGTTCAATACTTACCCGCTTACTAGAGGAGTACCTAATCTAAGCAATTTGATTCTAGTAAATTCTACCTCTAGCCCGTTAAGCACGAAAATAAAGGTATCATAACTATTAGGTAGGTACGTCGCTGCGCAGTAAATTCGTAAGTAAGTAGTTTAAACGATGGCAACGTGATTCTAAAAATCTGTAGATTAAACTTTTAAAAGGTTGGAACTAAATACCAACACTTTTGACAAATTGGAAACTCTTATCCTAAAAGTTTTCACAAAACGGCTCCCCAGCGGGCCGTTACGTAGACGACGTGAAGCGAGCACTATTCTCAATCGCGTGAAATGTCCCAAATCATCACATAAATATTTTAGCGGAAAAATTCACAAAACGGTCGTAAGAAAGACTATATTCCGATTGAAGGAACCAACGCCTTCGCAAACAAGCTGGGAACTTTTACAAACGAACACATTTTGACGTTGTTTCAGTTTAGAAGGGTAAATCTCTTCTTTCACGAAATTATTATGAGGCTAAGAAAAGTGCAAAGTACGGACAAGTAGGAACTTATTACTTTTAGGTATTATTACGAGTAAAAATATACTTTATGCTTTGTGGTGGCGTTTATTCAGGTTGATCACATAATAAACTGTATTTTATTGTGCTCAAATAATACCCTGGCGGAAGTTAACAACCTGTGACACTTAAAATACCCATAAATCCCATAAGGTACAGTCAACCTATAAGTTTGTCTCAAAGCAATAGCCGCCTACAAGTTAAAGTATTTCACAAGAGTCGGTATTCAGTCAGTTGAGTGATATGAATGTGTCACACAGACCAATTAAAACTTGTAAACTTTCTGTGGCGAAGAGCTTCACATAATTATGAAGCTCATATTGTTTAGCCAGCTTAGTCGTTGCGACACGACTAGCTCTCGTTGCAGGGAAAACAAATGTATTTGTGCAGTAACTACAGTTAGCGCCAAATTCAAGGTTCAATTATCTATACTTATATATGTATATATAATGTTGTTAAAGTTTGTTAAAGTGGCAGTGTGCTGGCCGCATCTGTTGCAGAAACGATGAAAGGTGGAGTAAACGGGTTCTCAGGTGGAGACCACATCTTGACAAACGTAGTGTAGGACGCCCCACAGTTCAATTGTCCAACGACATTAGGAAGATGGCTGGCAGTGGCTAGATGAAAAAAGCGGGAGATCGTGCAGTGGCGCTCTTTGGCTTACGTCCAACATCGAACTGCAATAGGCTGACATGATGATAATAATGATGATGATATTATGTTGTTAAGAGTAGGATTGTGTTTTTTTTTTTTTGTTTTCGAAGTTCATTGCATTATTTAGTATCATACATTTACCTATGCACAATCGCAAACGGTTTTTAAGTGATGTGTATAGGTACCTACTTTAGGGAACAGGTGAAGTTATCATTTCTTGGTACTTTCTTGCACTAATCGAATTTGAATTGAAACAAAATTGTAAAGTTCTAGTAGCTTACCATGATCGTTTATGATGACAGTATTACCTCAACCTTGTTTAGTTTTTCTGTAAAGAGTTTTACATAAAAAAACACTGTTTACGTATTATTTACGTTTATGAATTTCGACAGTCAAAGTAAGTACAATAAAAGCAATAAGTGCACATTGAATGAGACTGAATACAATTGTCTCCGACGTCACTCTAGACAAAGCGGTCAGGTATTGTATTGAACGTCGAGAGGTAAAGACAAATAAACTATTTCAATACTGTGTGGTCCCCGACAGCGGCTTTGCGTGATATGCTCCAACAGACATGCAAAAAAATGATATGAGGTGCTTCCCCCATTGTGAGCGCAATGTAAACGTGATCAAAACACTGCATGTGCACCTTCACATAAATACCTTAAAAAAATTGTAATTCGAAATCAATAATTACTCTTAACTTGGCAATTTCATAATCATGAGATAACTTAGTTTTAAATCCTTGATTATCAAAAATCCGGTATTTAAGACATTGAGATTTGTAGTTTTTACGATTATCCAAAGAACGGAAAATACGGTAGGTAGCTTTTTAAAGAAAATGATATTATGAAAAATAAAATTGTTGTAATAAAAATATTGGACAACATCACATACATTGCTCTGATCCTATGATAAGTTGCTTGAGCACTTGTGTTACAGAAATCAGAAACAACGACGGTACCACAACACCCTGACCCTAAACAATATAAAAAAAGTTATTTTTCTACATTATTTATCGTGAGGATTGGATTTATTTACATCAACTAATTATATAAAAAACTTCTTATTATGTCTTAGTATAATACTAACATCGTTGTAAAGTGTTTCTATTCGTGATTTAAATACCTTATTAGATATAGAATAAAAAACGTAGGTAAGCTTTGTTTCTTAACTTTCCAGGTAGGAATACGAACGTAATTAATTAAGCAACGAAACTTTACAAAAATCTTCCATGTGTTTTACCTACCTATTTTTTCGTAATTGCTCATACTATGAGTGACTTTGTTGCGCCGTTTCTTCTCATCACCAGCCGATATCTAGTCTCGAAGCGGTGGTAGGTCAAAGCTATATTTTGGAACGTGTGTATAAGTGGACGTATATAAGTGCCCGGAAGAGGGTGGCCTATACATATATGTATACCGAATAAATTACTATTATGTAATTAATATAATCAGGCATATTGTAAAAAGAGCAGACTCAATTTGGAATGAGAGGTTCGTTCCAAATTGAGCCAAAATCGAATTAAGCATGCTTACACTCGGACAATGCTAAGGAAATGTCAATTCAGAACACACTAAAATCGATTTTAGCTCAAATCGGAACGATCCCTATTTGTA
This sequence comes from Anania hortulata, assembly GCA_963576865.1. Taxonomy (NCBI): domain Eukaryota; kingdom Metazoa; phylum Arthropoda; class Insecta; order Lepidoptera; family Crambidae; genus Anania; species Anania hortulata. Next base: position 11,447,484 of record OY756396.1, on the reverse strand, counting down.
ACTAGCTCTCCACGGCTCGCATACCCATTCACCCAACTGTTATAGCCTGCTAATCCGACCTGTATTCGTACTTACGCTAAATAAATAAAGTAGAGGCATCAACACTCGAATGGCTTTGTAAATTATTTATTAACCACTTTGCCGGTTTATTTTTGGGCAACACTGTGAGTGTTTTCGAAACGAACAGCAAACATTTTTAGTTGCGTGTAGGAATCCCACGGGAGTCTAACACCACGCAACTTTTGTTCCCTTAAGCTAATAAGTTTTGAGGAAATACGAAAGTAATCAATTTTGCAAGGGAACTTGATAACAATTCCTTCTGCAATAATATTATTTATCCATTCTGCTTCCACTTAGGTAGATACTTAATGTAGGTAAGAAGTTTTGTGATCCATCAACTTATTTGCGCTTCATTCGGGAGTCATGGCCATGATATGCCTACGCTTACGCCAATGTGCTAACGCAATCTAACCAGTACTAATTTCAAACTTAATTAATTTGACTGATCCTTTTTCAGGACGAAGATTTTCTCTAAAAATGTTATATCGAGACTTAAAGTTAACAAGAAACTCAAATAATTAAACAATCTATACGTCTCGACAAAGCTAAGATGACTGCTTTTTACTTAAAATCGTATAATCTTTATCACTTGTCTCTTATGGGCTAATCGCGCTTTTAAAGCCAGTACTGAGAAGTGCTCCAGGAAATCTGTTTTTATTGGACGAGTACCGTCATCTTGGGCTATCATGACAGCTGTACAGTAACGGCACTCTCGTGTTTATTCTACCAGTCCATTGAACCTGCATAGTATGTATTCGTTACATTTTAATATTGTAAATCAAGTTTTGGTTATTGCTTCAAACTTTAATAGTCATGAACAGTAATTTTTAATAATAAAAATAGCTTTCTCCTTAATTGTATAGACAACAGCTCATCAACCTTCCCCAAAACGTCAATTTTTTTAATTGATATGGGTTTCTACATGGATTTTAAAGTTGAAAATTTGTTGAATTACCTTTAACTTTTTGGGTAGGTTGACCTGCCGTTGACTGTACCTACTTCAAAAGTCTATGATTTGGTAGTTTCTTTTATTTTTTTAAAACCTATATATACCTGTATAGGTAATTTTATTGGTTTTGATTGTATGATAGATACTTACAAAATATTCCAGAAAAGTTACAGGTTTTTTACATTGTGTGAATGATTGGTGTCTAAATGTTTGATTTTCTATTGAATATATCACAAATTTATCAAGATTGGACACTAAGTTGTAAATATACCTTGGTGTCTACATCGCTTTTTTGGTTCATTAACATAACTTTTATGAACTTTAAGTGTTCAGTGTAGTATTTATACCTACTTAATTATCCGATGATCAAAAGATTCGCTTCGGAATTCAATTTATCCGATTCAAATAGATAACCTTTTCTTTTTAAGAATTAAATACCTTTTATGTGTCGCAGTCATCTGGTTAAATCTGCTATTTGATTGAATGGCTAGCGCATTCATTGAATGACGACATTTAATTGAATGACTATATGACAACTCGTTAAGTTGTTTAATGTAATGTTCAACGTCTTGACTGAACGTCATTTAGCATAGTCGTTGAATGGGATATAGCCGACTTTGTAATATTTGGTTAGGGGGACCATAAGTCCGCAACTTAAAAGGAAACTTACCTACTTGAGATAACAAAAATGAGGACATGACATGACACACCTTATTATGATTTTATATTGTATTTTAAGTCTTACGATAGGCAATGCTGACTATTTTTACCAAATAATTCGAGGAATTCAAAGAATCAAAGAGTAGGACAGCCATTTAATATTTTATTTTTAAACCTCTAAATCTCCGAAAGTATACTGTTTTCGACAATTTATCATAGAATATTTTCGTTTTGTACTATTTTTCTCTGTCGATTGTAACTACTAGCGCCGCAGTGGAAAAAAAAACTAAATTTCAATTAGCTGACTGATTTTACGTCCGCTCTGTTCAAATGGCTATGTTACAATCCGCTAACTAGTTGGACGTTGAGTGACGCTTGTTCAATCAACCTTCGGCCTAGTCATTCAATTAAATGTTGTCATTCAATGAACGCGCTTGTCATTCAATCAAATAGCAGATTCAACCAGATGACGGCGACATATATATCTTAATGTCCGCTTGATACTTACCACTTTAAATTTGGCACCAATTCGCAATAAAATATGCAATATAAAGTAGTATAGTAGATTTAAAAGTTTAGAAGTTTAGTATAATAATAATAATAATAAATTTTATTAAAAAAAATAAAACCGACTTCAAAACACTGAAATGCTATAAATAATCCTAACACTTAAGTACCTAATCAGATACTTTTGGAGTCGGTGCCAGCCGATGAGAGATTCAATGTTTTTGTTAGCACCGAATCCAAAAGTAACTGATTAGGTACTTAAGTGTTAGGATTATTTATAGCATTTCAGTGTTTTGAAGTCGGTTTTATTTTTTTTAATAAAATTTACTTATTTTATCTATTTTTAGTGATAAATCCTAATCTAACTGCTGAACACCGATTTCATCCCCTATTTTCCTACCCTTAGGGGTGATTTTTATTTTTCAAACTTTTATCATAGCATCTTTGAAGTATAAGCTATTCAATAAAACAAAAATCATCAAAATCGGCTCATATTTGTCGAAGATAGGTAACAAGAACCACAACCAAAATATTATCTGGGTATATATTTGTTGATTTTCTCAAAAAGTTCTAAATCAATTTCGATAAGATTTATATGGGACCACCTCTGAAGTATGATCTACCAAACAAAAAAAGAATCATTAAAATCGATTCATAATTGGCGGAGTAATCGCGTAACAAATATACAAAAAAAAAAAAAAAAAAAAAAACATACAGTCGAATTGAGAACCTCCTCCTTTTTTGAAGTCGGTTGATAAAATCGTTTATTTCGGACAACTTACATCCATAAGGGTTAGTAACGACTAACGATGAACTTAACTATAAATCTATGGTTAGTATCACTGAACAAGTAATACTACGTTTTAGTTAGTATAAATTATTATAACGTTTTTTTTAAATTTATTATTGCCACTGCCGGGAAAATGCTGAGCGAGATCCAAGACTAATAAGTAAAAAAAAGGGTAATTTAATCAAAAATAGGTATTTCCTAAATTCTACCGTATTTTTTACAAGATTTATATTAGCTAATCATGTTCGTATGTAACAATTTTAGCAATTAGCAACTTAAATTTGACCCACTTCCCGGTGTTTGATTGAGCTGAAATTTGGCACACGTATGTAAAGTCGGTGACAATGCAATATTTTGGTACCATCGAGCTGATCTGATGATAGAGCCGGAAGGTGGTAAAAAAATCTCAGTTTTCGAGTTTTTGCAACTTCAAATCAACCCACTTCCCGGTGTTCGATTGAGCTAAAATTTGGCACACGTATGTAAAGTCGGTGACAATGCAATATTTTGGTACCATCGAGCTGATCTGTTGATGGAGCTGGAAGGTGGCCACAGCAACTCAATACTAAAACAATGCAAGATCATCGAGTTTGTTTGATTTGTCTTAAATTAAATTCTGATAGAAGATGGTATCCAGGGTCTGATGATGGAGTCCGAAGATGGCTATACTTTATAACAAAACAACGCAACCGCATCGAGTTTGGGGCTCGTTGGATTTTTCGTGACAAGTGATCTATTAGTAATTGATATCCAGGGTCTGATGATGAAACTGGAAGGTGGCCACAGGAACTCTGTAATAAAGTTAAGCAACCCTATCAAGTTTGGGCTCGTTTGATGTGTCTTGACAAGTACCCGATCAGTAGATGATGTCCAAGTTATGATGATAAAGCCAGAAGGTAGCCAAAGGAACTCTGTAATAAAACAACGTAAACCATTGAGGTTGGGCTCGTTTGATTTGTCTTGACAAGAACTCTATTAGTAGATGATGTCCAGGGTATGATGATGAAGCCAAAAGGTGACCCAAGGCACTCTGTAATAAAACATGGTAACCTCATCGAGTTTGGGCTCGTTTAATTTGTCTTGAAAGAACTCTATTATTAAATGATGTCCAGGGATCATACCCTGGAGAAGAAGAATAGAAGGTCGCTAAAGGAACTTCTGTAATATGAAAAAAGGTACGACTGTAGAATTTGGGCACTGCGCTTGATTTGTCTTTCCGACTGTACTAATTGTAGATGTGTCTGATGATGGAGCAGGAAGGTGGCCATAGGAACTATGACGAAATGACGCAACCCCATCGAGTTTGGGCTCATTTGATATGTCGTGTCATGTAATAAAAGTATGCAAAGTACATGATGTCCAGGTTCTGATGATAAAACCGGAAGGTGGATACAGGAACTATATTTTAAACAACGCAAACTCAATGAGTTGAGGCACGTTAGTTCTCTATTTGTAAACAATGTCTAGGGTCAGATGATGAAACTAGACGGTGGTCATAATAACTGTGTGTAAAACAACGCAACCTTGTCGATTTTGGGTTCGTTTAATTTATCCTAAAAAATACTCTGATTTACCATGATATTGTTATGCCTGTGCCGCTTACGTCGCCGCAAGCGGCAAGCTATTCAGTATTTCGTCGGCATCTGTCAAGTACCGTGGCTTAGCGGTATAAATGCCAAAATATGTTCCGCGGGCCGTGGGAAAAAAAAACTTTTTAAAGACAAGTTTTTATTGAGTAAAAAGTGAACTAGAAAAGATTAAAATAAATTTAAGTGACATTTGTCATACACGTAGATAGGGAAGTTCTACACGGCTTTTCAAAATGAAAAATATACTTACACTAGCTGTTGCCCGCGACTTCGTCCGCGTGGTCTTCAGTTTATTCATAAATAATTTTTTGCGCAACATTCTTGATGTTTTCATTCAAAAGAACCTTCTCCTGACAATAAATAACACACCAAAAAAAGAATTAGCGAAATTGTTCCATCCGTTCACGCGTGATGCTATGTACTATTATATATTCTGTGCTATGACCAAGGGAAATAGAGATTCATTTATATATATACTTACATAAACTTCAAAAGCTTGCGGCACTGATCAATGCTATCCGTTATACAGGTTTCCTATAGTAAAAACATGCCAAGTTTTTTTTAACTTTTAATTATTTAAGACAAGACTGGATTATAACAAAAAAATATATGTTTAGTCAAATATCCTAGGAGTATTATGATTTATTATGCAGATGTTACACGACAACGTTATTAGTAGGTAATGTTATCGGTCCTAGGCCCGCACTGCTCATACAGCTAACTGATCATATCATCGTATCTATAACCTTAGTTATCTCGTGTAGTAATAATACCTACCTGCTCGGAATTCGAGATACCAACAGTCAAACAGCTCACACGAATTCCACGGGTCTACGAGTAAACAATGAGATATGTATATACTATAATATGAGGTACCTAGATTAAGTAAATCACGCAACTACTCATATTTTACAGTTAATATTTTCAGATCAAACATGTAAATCCATTATTGACAGAAACGTCAGCATTTACTCGTAATAAATATCACATGAAATAAAATAATAATTTAGTTTTCTTTTATTGAGTTCAGTAGATTTTCTATTTCGATACATCAAAGTCATCAGAGTTGTGATATCTAATTAAAAACGTGATTAAAACATGACGAATAGGTATTAATCGAACCTTAATTTAAAAAGTGACCGTAAAAATATCAAGGGATTATTAACTTTAATTGGTTCCAGGAACTGTTCTGAAATTAAGTCTATTGTAACTTCGTTTCTTCGAAAATGTTTGCCTTCTCTGCAAGCCTATCATAATATTTTAATTAATTTTAAGTTTTGTTCGAGTTTTTTCGCAAGACTAATAAGTCCATAATCTTAGCTTAATTCTTCGTTTTTATTACAGTGGCCTTACTTAAATTATTATTTATGATGTACTTGCCTTAAGGTTGTAGGGCACGAATTTATGGTAATTTATTTACCCTACCTAAATCCCCAATTTAGGGTGGTCAGGACGGTGAGGTAGAAGGAGAGGTACCTACTCTTACTTAGCACCGCTGCTCCTACCGTTAGGGCGTCACTCAAAAGCCTTGAACTGGCTGAGAATTCAGGTCGACTGGTGTAAGAATAACTTGAGAAAGTGCCAACTAAGCTGCACATGCGAAGACCACACCACCAATAGTGCAGTTCGTGTAGCGAAAGTTCTCAAAAAACGTGTATGGTTGGTTTTTATGTAATTCATCATGATCATCATATTTTCAGCCATAGGATGCCCACTGCTGAACATAGGCCTCCCCCAGTGACTTCCAGATTGGCCGGTTGGAAGCGACCCGCATCCAGCGGCTTCCTGCAACCTTTACCAGGTCGTCTGTCCACCTTGTAGGTGGACGTCCTACGCTGCGCTTGCCGGTACGTGGCCTCCATTCCATAACCTTTCTGCTCTATCGGCCCTCAGTTCCACGTGCTATGTGCCCCGCCAGATGTCACTTCAGCTTGCTAATTCGTTGTATGTAGGTAATTGTACAAACATATTACAACCTACGGTTGCCAAATGGCATTAAGACCACATTCTGTAAATTTTTGTTTTAATTTGTGCAATGGAGTTTAAAAAGATCACTAATACATATACTTATGTATGCAGCCAACTTGTCGTATGAGACCGCGTAACAATAAAAATTATCTTGCGTCTCGTTTTGCAGAGATGAGAGAGAGAGATTACGTAAAAAAAAATCTAAAAATTAAGTAAAAATAAAACAAGAATTTTACTGAAAGGATAAATATTAGTGTGTGGAATGTCTAAAACTCTCCACACAATCTTGTCCGCGTTGTCACTAAACTTGTAAACTATGAACATTGGCATCTACCGTTGAGCAAAGTTGGGCTATGCCCTGAGGCCCTAAAGCAAGCTGGGCGCTTTGCCAATCCTAAAGCTTGAGAATTAATGGCTTATATTTTTTAATTAAGTTCTCCAATCGATAGGTATATCTTTTGGTATAAGTGCTTAAGGTTATTTTTGCTTAGGTTGGTATACTCGAGTCTCAATAACATATTGAAAATGTGTCCTGATATTTGAAAGTCATTAACCAAAATGCAACGTGAAACCCCTAAAATTTACGAGAACCCGCTTATATTTTATCATAAATACTAAATACTAATTTGCCCTATACAAAACCATTTCAATAACAGTGGAAGCACGGCATAATTGGCCTTTTGAAACCTTTTAAAGAACCTCCGTAATTGGATCAACTTACCGAAATTACTGCCGTAATTTGGACACTCATAATAGGCGAGTAAACGTTCAAAATTGTATTCATAATTATATTGCAAACATCTACTAATCCGGCGGTTCATTTTAATGAGTAAACTTTGAAATCGATAACATATTACGTTTCTAATAAAATTATTTGCGTACGTCGTTTCATCTAAACTATGAGTAATATTCTGTCTAAAGAAAAAAACATTTACTCTTTGGGATTCTTTTGATTCTTTCTACGTTATACGTACCTAAGTAAGGTTAATGGTTATGAAACATAGGTAGATAATAACTTCATCGACGCTTCATTACACAAGTAATCTCTAACTGTCGTCTAGTGTATTTTTTTTTTCTGTTGCAGAGCCTCCTAATGAATAAAAAAACTCCCTCATACTTTAGTATGAGGGAGTTTTACCACTTAGTGGTTTAACCACTTGACATCAGTTTTGATGGGGAAATGTAATTTTTTTTAAAAGATTTGGATGGCTGTCCCGTAGAAAAGGTCCTTGTATTTGTACAAATACAACTACTAACTTGTAGAGTCTAGACTAATAAATTAGTACCGTAGGTATATTTTGTGAAGTAGTCTTTATAAAGTTTTTTTTTTGTTTCAGATACTCTAATCGGATTTAAGGCTCACCAAAAGTTCTTGGTTTATTAACATGTAAGTATTTTTTCTTAAGCATAAAAATAAAGATTAGCTAATTGATGTGATAATATCTAAATGACGGCTTATAGGTACTTACAGCATTTAGATTTTTGTACTTCGAAATCTCTAAAGCGTTTAAAATAAGTAAGTAATACAAATCCTGTTGCACATGTATCCACTATTTACGCTAAACAGTATTTTCTAATACGTCTCATAAGCTGATTACCGAATTAAATGCCAATGGAAATAGAACTGACTGCAGAACTTCTATTTTCCAAGTTCCAAAACAATTTACTTGGGTGCACTTTCAAAGTTTCGATGCCCTAGGTATTATGCATTAGATGTCACGATAAAATTTAAATAAACATTATCTCCAACAAACGAGGTAGTTATATAAGAGCATCTCGAGGAATAATCTTTCTACATTACATTTACTTCTAAAAGAAAGAAAAAACCCAGATTATAGGTTATAAGTTCTCTTATATGTAATTTAAAAGTAAAGCATTTTTCCAAACTTTCGAAAACCAAGGGGTGGGAAAATGGTCAACTTAATCTATTTCCTTAAATCTTCTTCTTTACGTGTCGACTCAGGCTTTTATACGAGTATATGTGAGGACCAAAACTCAGCCTCCGATAAAGCACTATTGGTGGCCTTGTAGAGTAGATCCTCGCGCGTGCAGGTGTAGGGACACGCAGGGTATGTCAAAACACGTGCCATTGTCTGGGGGGCAATACCACACAGACATGCGCTCTCCAAGCTATAGCACCACCTGTGTATGTTCTCCTTGCTTCGGCCTACTTGGGTCCGTAGTCTATTTAAGAACTTTCAAGTTGCCCAAGGTAGATCATGTCCAGGAGGAGGAGTCGCTCTGACAGCTCTATAAGTATACATAGGTCTATGGGATATCTCTCCTTCCACAGCTTTAAGCGGGCGTCTTTAGCATCCCCGCCAAGAGGAGGGACCTTCTTGATGTAGTTATGGCGACTCTTCAGCCTCTGGGCCACCGGCACGTGGTGGTGTAAGGGGTGCCGCGGGTAATTTTTTTAAGATGCTCCAGAGCGCTAGCCACATCTCTGTGGACGTCCGAGGGAGCGACACCAGCCGGCGCATCCAGCAAGCCAACAGGAGTTGGCCTTAGGCAGCCCGTAATGATTCTCCATGTTTCATTTAGTGCTGTATTCACTAGCTGTGTATATGCTGAACGGCTCCAGACCGGACTGGCGTATTCGCCAGCTGAAAAGGAAAGGGCTAGACCAGTCGTCCGCAGAGTTTGTGGTGAGGCTCCCCACTTAGAGAATGTCTATAGTATTTGAATTATATGCTCTTGTTGTCACAAAAATCGATATGTAAGTATTTATATAAGAACATAATTTAAAATTTTACTATTATTTTAATAACATTAACTTTAAAATATCCGGGAAAAACGACAACGTGACCTGCTCGGTCATTCATAATAACGGGCGTACGCCTCGGCGCCTACGCTGAGTCAACAACGACCTTAAGCAGTGCACATACGGTGCACCCAGGTGCACCATATGTGCACTGCATAAAGTCCTTGTTGGCAATTTCATCGACGCGAACGTTGCAACGTAAAGGCTAAGGTTTGTTTTCGCGCGCTATTGTGACTATTAATGCATTGAACTTTGCAGTTCTAGGTTGCACAGAGATAGTGCGTGCGTATTTTTTATAAATGAGACAAGATTATCCACGCGTACCATCTTTTAACAGCGAATAGGTAGTAATAATTAAATATGACAAATAAAGTTTTTTTTACATAGATCGATTTAGTTACTGATTCTGAGTGGTCCCTGAAAAATGGGCACAACTTTGAAATGTAACCCTGTATAATAATAATTTAATTTTAATTTTAATTTTCTCTGAATCTGCAGATTTAAATCATTTAAAACATAATCGGCTCTGGATGTGACAGACGGACAGACAGACACAGGAATAAATGAAATTATAATAAATAATAATAAATTGTTTTCACAATCACTCATTGGAGTATAGATAATTGTATCTAGCCCCAACTAAACTAAGCAAAGCTAGTACTATAGCGACTAGATAACGGATAAACATACCCAAATACGTTTATAAACATCCATGACTTAGGTAAAAATTCTCTGTGGCGGTTGCGGGATTCGAACCTGCAACCTGCCTGGCTGGCCTGGCTTTGTAGCCTGGCTTTGTAGTTTAGATCGCGAACCACTACACCAGACGGTTGTCAGGAATGAACCTACATAGGTTTCAAGTTTTTATTCTACCTACAAAGCTCTACAACTTCCACTAAGTACCTCATAAATATCTTTACTGTCGAGCAGTTACAATAAACTTATATCAGAAACTGACAGAGCTTTCTGCTTATTTATCACTAGAAAAGCTAGTTAGTTAAATTTAATTTTAGCTCGCACCAGTGCATTATTCTTGTATAAAAAGAGGCTTACAATAGTGACTAAATTACTTGCGCTGCTTCATCTCGCCACTTGTCCTGAAACAGTGGCAGGGAAAAAAACTGTGACGTATGTATATGGAGTGCCTCTGTGTAAAGTTCCTCATAAAATTGACCCAAATTGTATACCTAAACAAAATGGCTAATTACATTACACAAATGGCAACCATTATGGTTTAATTTGTCATCAAGACTTTTTGTTACTTGGTAGACCTTTTTACCAATTTGTTTGCCGAATAAGTATTTTTTATTATAAATGATTGATTTAGTAATTATTTTGTATTTAAATTCTTCATACCAAAGGCAATTATGTTTATACAGGTATACATAAACATACACAAACATATGACACGAATGTTGGATGAAATTCAAAGGTGGCTTGCTTGTCTCAAGTCTCACAGGGAAATATTATTACCTACAATAGGGATTAAAATGGTTCAAACTAACATTTCATTCGCCCAAAACATAATTTATACCTACCTACGAGACGTTGAGTCTACGTCACGTAGGTAAAATAATCTCTTTAGCTTGTTGTTTGGATACCTACCATACCTGGATGAGACCAAGAACGCAGGTAATAGTTAACTTTCTTATTGTCAGTTCAAAAGAAAATCTATAACAAAAATGTATCAAACTTTACTATACGAAGGAATACAGATCACAACTTATAACAACATAATGTGTGCAATCAAAAGGTAATTAAAAGACAAATGTCTGTAGTCTTCTCCAGATCCGTCGACGCGATAAGGATTATCCCAGTGGAGGCCTCTAGGAAGCCCTTAATGACAATAATCCTCGGCTCTCCAAGTTTATCGAAGCTATTGATAAGCCGTCCATTATTTTTAACCCTCTTAGCGATGAGACTTTAAAACTTATGCTTCATTCATTTCAATTTGTATTTTTGTCTCTAATTAATAGTCATTGAATGTGTTGTTTTTCTGCTTTGTTCGGGTCAGACAAGCAAATATATTTCTATCCTAAGACTGCTTCAAATGCCAACAAATTCTATACCTATTTAACTATTTTTCTTGCCTAGGTACCACCTAGGTACTTATTAAGGGAACCTCACATGTAACCTTATGACACTTTTGAGGCAACATTTAGAATGTCAAAATAAAGGTTTATACAAATATTTAGCTTACTTCGTTTCATTTCGAGTTTAATCCACTAAGGTTACAGCACTAACTTTTGAAAATTGTAGGAATATACAGGGTTACATTACAAGGTAGTGCCAAATTTTTACAATAAGGTCTATAGAATATAGAATATATATAAAAATACAAATTTATCGTAATTAATTTCATCTGTCGTATTTCTGGAGTAAAATAAACTTAAAAATTTCCGAAAAAAAAAAGAAAACGCGAGATGCGCCGTCATTCATCAGAGATCACAGCGTTCGCCGACGCTGCTCCAACAAGAACCTCATGCAGTACACATACGGTGCAATTTAATCGAATAATCGTAAATTTTCTACGTATTCTATTTTTCAAATGCAGAATAGACGAAAAAATAAAAGGTTTTTTTTACGTAGATCAATTAAGTTACTGATTCTGAGTGGTCCCTAAAAAATTGCCACTACCGTGAAATGTAACCCTGTATAGAACACAACTCCAAGAGTAATACCTACTGCTCTAGCCTATCATGAGAGTAAAGGCTCTCCTTTACTCTGAGATAATAAATTGTAGGTAATTCAATTCCATAAATAAAGAAACTGGCCATAAATTAATGTTTTAACATGATCATTCAGTTAAATATATATAAAAACGCAAATAATAAGTTGTAACAAGGAAAACTCGCAGACTCATTTTTATTATTTTCTTGCAATGTTGAAAGTATTTTGCAGCATAAAAAAGTATGCGCAAAATTAAATTTTGCGAGTGAAGATCAAATAATCTACCACTTGTAAATGATTTGACTCACCCAGAGCGTGATTGAAGACCATTTATTTTGTACAAAATTATAATATCGTCTGATATTTATTCATTTTAAAATAAAAATCTGAAAACGATACGTAAAGATTACCTCTACGGTACCTACGTAAAAATATATGTACTACCTACACTCAATTGTTGTAACTTAAAAGTAGGAATGGTAGGTACCTTTGCAGGGAATAAATTACATGCTACGTTTTATTAGCGGAGTTAAATCAAAGCTGCATATTTTCAGAATCAATTCATTACTTACAGTAAATACTGGATAATATTATGCCCGACTCATCAAGTTTACAAAATAATTATTTTGTTTGCTGCAAATATTTTGGGCGTATCGTACATTCCGAGCTTTATTGGCGGCTTTATTTACTTGCAATGAAAATATATTGACTGTAAAGCATAAACAGACCCATCAACAAAATGCGTAGTAAGATATTCGTCATCGAAGGAAGAAGGAATAAGTAGAAATGTTTTACACCCGTTGTCCCTTTTCCTGCTGATACTGAGTTCTCTAATAGCGATAGTGCTGCAATTGAAGCGGCAGAGCTAGGTACTCTTGGCTCCCGAGCACAAATTAAATAACCTGGAATAAAACGGATATTACCCACGCCATTTTACGAGAAACGCGTGATGAAAACACGGCTTTATTTTCCCGCTTTCTCTTATGCCCTGTCCTATTTATTGCTTGGAAGTAAAAGAAAAAAGTAGTAGTTTTTTTTTAATATACGTTTACTCTACATTTTGCAGCAGATCGTTTTATCAGTTTCGCCTGGTAATGTCTGTGATTACAGATTTTTTAATTAAAATATGTCATGTTATCTTTATTAACATTTGACAATAGAGTGAATAACACACTATCGTAAACTAAGGGGTCGCTTTGGTGCATAAACTTCAATTTTACTTAAATATTGTTTTATATCAATCATGTTAAAAAATATATTAAACTAATAAATTAATTCATCTACTAACACAATTTATTCTTTGAAATCTGTCATTATTATTATTTACAATTTTTATACAGATATCTAACTTTAAATTATTAATTAACTATAGGTGATAACTGTAGTCATTAGGGGAGGCCTATGTTTAGCAGTGGACGTCCTATGGCTGAAATGATGATGATGATGATGATATAATAATAATAAACATCTTTTTTTGCCTTCTTGCTTACCTATTTAAGTTTGAGTGCCATGCATGATGCTAATCCAGCGGGGACCTTTTTGGCACAAATGGCATTTGTGTTGTATTAACCGTTAACTGTAATTTGTGCCATTGCACATAGTCTAGCTAGCTATTCGCTAGGTTTATTTAGGTGCCTAAAATTTTAAAATTAGTTATGTTGAATTCATACCAACCAAACCAAAGAAAATATATCATTGACCAAACAACATCCATACAACCATAGGTAGCTAGGTGGGCAATAAATAATAAACATAAAGCTATGTGATCGTTTTAAGAACTTAAACGTTTTAAATTAAAATCGTGGTCTAATAAAAATCTACCAAAAACTTGTAGGCTTTTGTTTGTTTTTCAACATGTTTCGCTGTTTGTATTCTGTTCCTACTAAAAAGAAATCCTATTCCTGACTAAACATATCAATAAAATATAGATAAAAACTAGCTGTCTTCCGTGATCTTGTTCGCGAGGAAAAAAAAAACATAATCACCTGTTGGTATGAAATATACTTCATACTTATCTATTGATTTTTATCAATTTTAATACATATTTTGTTGGAATGAGTGCCTACCAAGTATGCATCAAAAATCATAAAAATCGGTCGAGCCGTTTCGGAGGAATGAGACCACAAACACCGTAACACAAGATTTTTTAAATAAGATTTAGTTGCTGGAATTAGGAACATCAGTTGTGCTTTAGATTATTTTTCGAATCCGAAGAATTTCTAGGCTATAGCGCTTCAAAAAGTTTCTACAGGAGTACAAACATTGTTTTATAGCTCCCGGCAACTTCCAATTAAGAGCTTTTAAATTTTAGTCCTATTATTTTTTTGCGCGTCTAAGTATTCCTTGTAGGTAATAGATCAAACAAAGGAAAATACGATTTCGTTTTGCTTTATAAACATTCTGCCTGGGGATAATAATTTTACACATTATTAACTATATCGCACCATAAGTATTACTTACATACAAAAATGCAAATAGGTACTAAGTACCTGTACCTACTAATAGAGTAGATTTCTGGGTGATAATTTTAAGGTAGGTACTAAGATTATTGACACTGTCTATGGGTAGGTAACTAATCGGTAACGTTAGGCAATATAGGTTTAACGCACTAATTAAAACTGTATCATAGCCTTCGATTCTTGATCGAAGATCATAGCACTTAAGTAATAAATAATACTTCGTTATAGCAATAAAAGTTATGAAATAATATTAAATAAGTTTAGTGCCTATTTAGTACCTTCGTACCGTAAATAGAGTAGGTATAAAAAATAATGGTTTTATTTGTTTTGAACTGACACATGGACGGACTAACACTTATATCGGACTACTGCTATGGTCTCTCTTAAACTCCTTTAAGAGTTTTAAAGTCTTCCACCAAACACCTATCAAACCTTTTTCCCAGGTCATAAAAATAAAGCCGTGACGCGTAAAGGCATTTCACCTCGGAAAGAGCTCCACTGACGCCAATAAAATCGATGAACGAATTTGCATGGGACACAAAGCACTCCCAACTTTAATATAGACATGTAGTCCAAGGGCTTTTTTACAAAAAACAGAGGTCCAACAGTATCTGTGCAGTTATTACTTTTTTACGGTTCAATGTGTGGGTATTGGCCAGTTTGAGTTGAAGCGATGTATTTCGCCCATTCCAAATGTATTCTGCGTAACTTTTAACATACCTAACTAAAGTTTATTAATGTGAGTTCCTAGTTTGATTTTTGTTTAAGCGTTGAATTAAGTCTGTATGTCTTAAATTACCTATCTACTTGTACTTGAGTCATTCGAAGTACAAGTAGATAGGTAATCTAAGTGAGTATATTATGCATCTTTCTTTAGAGACAGATGCATAAGTATACTCACTAGCATCAAGTACTAAAACTCCCTAATGTTGCTGCTGGCGCAAGGCCTAGGCATTTAGGCATGTCTCAGAATACCTTAAGTAGGTACCCTCCAAATTAAGCCATGGGTGAACTTGAGAAATATTATAATATGACGTTGGAGAGTTTCGCGTCCTCAGTTCCTTTCCACGCCGCACCGCCCTTGGTTTTTACTGTCTGTGTCTTATTATCTGAGAAGAACGAGTTTGGATAGATACTTAGTTACTAAACCTTTATAAACTGGCTACTCAGAGCATCAACTTATCATCTTTACAAAAAGGTACTACACACTGATTGGAATGTTAAGATAAAAATAATGTTTTATTTGGATAGTGGGCAAAAAACACCCAGCTCCGCCAGCCATGTGACATGTGTGAATCAAGTCGTGCCTAAAACGAGTATTTTTTACTATGACACCATAAAAAAAAATATCCCGGAAGGAAGACACAAAACAAGAAAATAAAATACCTATTTTATTTATCACTATGTAGACGACCTGGTAAAAGTTGCAGGAAGCCGCTGGATGCAGGCCGCTTTTAACTGGCCAGTCTGAAAGTCGTTGGAGAAGGCCTATGTTTATTAGTGGACGTCCTATCGCTGAAATGACGATGATGAATCATTAAATAACTATGACAATAAACAATGTAAAAATGATTTTAAAAATGTGCTTGATTTTGTTACAACACAATAAACATTTTATAATTAGGGTAGGGATCCTTGTTTTAATAATGGCCAGTAAGCTACTTAAAGCTTCAAGCACACAGCCAGCGGGTGCGATGGCGACCGGCGACGCTAGGCTAGCGGGACGCCAGTGTTTGAAATATACTGATGTCTACTGAAGACCGTCCCGCCGACCGAGCGTGCCTATCCGGCGGGGCGCCACGCGCTGCCGTGTGTCGGATGTGAACGAGGCAGTTAGATTTTGTGTTGCATGGTAAACGTAGGTAGGTACTTAGTAGTCGCACAGCGTTCGGCTGGGAAACGCTACGGTCAGCTACGGAGTGGTGTTCTGTATTTGTGTATTTTTACAATATTTTAGTGTTTTAATAATGGATCAATCATCTTATTAGGTATATCAAGACACGTATTTGTTTATGATCTATATTGTAAGGAATTTAAAAATATTAAGGGCCGCACATACCAGTTTATTTACACTAACGCAGACGGCAAGGCGCGAACGGCTAGCTAAGTCTGCACTCTGCGCCGCGCGCTTTCTAGAATTGTCGTCCGTCGTGTGCGTTGAGTATGCAGCACGGCCCACGGGCAGCCGCAGGCATCAAAAAAGGTCAACGTGCATGTCACACTGCGGCCGTGACAGTATTATTAACGTTCCTAATAAGACTTTTATTTTTTTCAGTATGCATCTAAATCACAAAAAAATAAAAAAAATAAACAAATACAGAACGCTACGTAACTACTAAGAACGATTAGTACTTTTGTAGGCACGCTCAGCGTGACGGCGACGGGTTCGTGATGTGTATCGTCTCCTAAAGACATCAAGTACACTACAAAGACTGGCGTCGCGCTAGCGTCCCGTCGCCGTCGCGTCCCTTCGCCGTCGCGACCCGTCGTCTTTGAGCCCAAGGCTTCAGCTAGCCGCTTTCGCCATCGTCATCTACAAACTGGTTTGTGCGATCCATGGCGGGCAGCCACGGTCATGCCGCGCCGTCGCGTACCGGCGGGCAATGGCGGCGCGGTCGTTTTTCCGCCGTATGCGTTGGCAGTATACGATTCCCTTTGTTCTATCATTTGCGGCGAAATGATCAGGCCCGCCCAGCCCCGTCGTCTGCACAGCACCTAAGCGTCATTAGCGGTCACACAGACCACAGGGCGACAAATGTCACGCTTGTCAGGATGGAGAGGCGTTCTTAGTTTGTATATTTTTACAACTTTTATGTGAGATCGCCGTCGCCGTCGAGCCTTGCCGGCTGTGTGCCCAGACCTTAAAACATGCACTGACACTGGAGGAACAAGTTCGATCTTTGATGTTAGAGGCCAAGATCCATTTCGGGTCGCTGAGCCGACAAATGTTTAGGGGTGTAGCTAAGGTACAATAATATATATTCAACTTCAAATAGCTAGAGAACCCCGGGATAGAATTTGATACACATTGGCACAGATGATCATGGATGTGATATCTTTCAAACAAAAGCAGTCCCATCTCTGGCGGTTCTGGGTGTGCTGGCCATATATTTTTGCCCACTATCATTTTTAATGATACTTTTACTATTTATATATTACATTTACTGAATTATTTTACTGCTTACGAGCTTGGTACGAGTACGTTACGTTACGTGTGCGCACACTTCATTCTATTTCATTTTCTAAGATCTGCTGGAAGAGTGGAAGATATTCAAAATTCCATCTACCACTTCTTGAAAACTCGCGGGCAATTTATGTTACTCCCCTTGTCTATGCTATGAATAGCACGGTCACGGACTGTCAAAAGCTTTTGTTTACGCCCGCCAGAGGCAGCGCGATCAATGCAAGCGGCAGCTGATTCTGTAACAAAATTTCACATTACAACTGAACTCACAGACAGAGACGTACTGCGGCGGAATAAACAAGAGTGAGTGAGATAGGTACACTTCCAGTTTCGCTAGCGAGATTGAAAAATGTAGTTACAGAATACGGGCTTGCCGCTGTCAGTCGTTGCCTTGTCTATGATATTTTGACATTTGCAATCTTCAGACCGACGCGTCACCGTCGGATTTTATTTAATTTTATAATTATTAATTAATGACAAAAGAAAATTGTGATAAGTGTGATTTATACACATCTTGGTGATAATAATAGTGTTAAGATTTGTTATGTTATTGTTGCACAGTGGAAAACTTAACGAGGTAAGGTAAATCCTGAGGTTGGAAAATGGAATTTGTTTGGTATTTGCGGGATCGATAACCCGGTCGGCTAGCCATGAGGCGCGACGCTGAGGTTATGTCGCGAGTAGCGAACAGGTATTGGAGTTCAAGTAACGGTCCCGCTAGCCAAAGCCAGTCGACTCGCATTACATCTGCAGAATCCGGTCGCTCCTAGGACCAGTTAGTTCACAATAGCGTCTAGATCCTTATTTGCCGCCCTTATTCCGTTACGCTTACTGCCCGCCACTGTAAATAAATATTCGGTAATCAGCTTCGCTTCTCAAAGGACGAGTGCCCCATATGCCCTACACCTTAGTACGCTCGATACCTATTGACATTCCTTTTGAGATGTGCGCCTGTTTTCCAGCTTACCCTGCCTGCAGTGCGTGCCAAGAGCCCCAGAGTCCCAGCATTATAGATTGAGTGGAGTGTCCCCTGTGTCCGCCACACGTAGCCCCGTACGCAGCCAAAATTCCACGAGACACTACGGACACCTCCTCCAGCATGGATCTGGAGAAAGCCCCCAATCTCCACGAGGAAGACTCCAAAGTTACCCTCACTATCAGACTGATTATGCAGGGGAAGGTAAGATAAAACACTGATTAATGTGAAAGTAGCAGTATTTTTTAAAATTTTCATGTTTTTACTGTGAAAGTGTATACTTTACCTTCTTCTTTATCCCATTTTATATCATTACAATCAGACTATATTACATAGCCCTGCCCATTTGAATCACACGAGAAACACAATTCTTTATTTACGAGTTGTGTCCTTTTTATAAAACTAAACTACCAAAAGAATTTCAATTATTATCATTTTATTAAGTTCCGATTTTTAAAATTATCATCTAACAGCTAGAGCTGCATTTAGAGCTGTTTAATAATATTTCATGAGAAATGCCTTGCCTAGCTTTTAAGCTGGTTTTTCCATTTACTTATTACTTTCAGAGGTAAAGTGGCATCAAATCATAAATTAAAAACAATAAGATGCCTGACTAGGTATTTAATATTCATCAGGGAAATCTTCATTAACATGTCAATGTTTACGAAAGAGTTGTGTTTGTTTAAAAGTATGGTAATCTAATATGACTTTGGTATTTTAATCTTGTTAAAGAACACACTTGTATGGATGCATTACATTAGATCCTGTTTGTCACTCATGTAGGCATGCTTTCCGACTAGGCTTTCATATTATTGTCACTGTAAATTACTTGTATCATGTTTCACCTCATTGTTGACATGCTTTCCCACAGTAATTTATTATCCAACATGACCAATTTCCCTACAAAAAGCATGATCCATTTACTTAATTAGAAATTTGTTATTTTCGATTTACATTGCCCAATAGTGAAACTAATTTAGCACACCTAGATGTGACTAGATTGGCCTGACATGAGAGATGTATTGATATTAACATGCACCTACTACTACGTCTACACACTTTTAATTGGCTGTAATCCAATACAAAGTACATTTGGCACTTAGCCAATTATTGGCACTCGCCCTGTTCATCAAACATATCGATTTGTATGTTTTTCTAATTGAAGTGTCTTAAGTTTTAAAATTTCAAACTGCACGTTGAGACAAACTTTTGTTGAAATCACTGAGTATTAAGAATTCATTTATTATCCATGAAATTACTTTAGAATATTGTGTTCAATAAACAGACAGTAGTTTAAACTTACTGATAAGACCATCTTAAATCCTTAGTAAAGTTAATTTTTATTGTATTCAAGTCATCTTTAAATAAACAACACTGGAATACCTTAAATGTCTTTGTATAAAACAATACTTGCCTACCACAAGTTCTCATACAATGGAAGAATTGTGACCAGCAATAACACTGGATAGGTAGTTTATTAATAAGTAGGTGCAGCATAATATACAACATAATTATGTATTTATTTACTTTTGTTAGTAACTAAAATGTAAACAAAATGTAGTCAATGTTGATGGTATTATCTCTATTGTTTTGTTACTAACTAATGTGGGCTCTCTCTGGTGACACCTAAAGTTCTTTGAACCCTGTCTACTTCAATCAATCACCAGCTCTATTTGTGCCATCTCAGGCGCATTGCATCGACTGCTTCACGCAACAGCATTGTTCACATACTGCACAGGTCATCATGCCCTGTTGCCAGGAGAGAGCCAATATGTTACAGCTACTCTAAAACTGTCGTGTCGCAACACCAATGCATCTCGTGGTGCAAAGAATTGCTCTAAGCTCTGACTATTATTGGCCACCAGACAGGAAATCTTTTGTGCTATAAATCTTAACGCACTGCATTAATTACGTCTGTGCCCGTTGCACAATAGTTGCCAATGTTGTCTTAGTATTAGATGCTAATTTTAGTGTCCTTTTAATAACATAAGTTATATGAAGGAGTCTCCTGTGATAATTAATTGTACGCCTCTCTTTTTTGCAGGAAGTCGGCAGTATTATTGGAAAGAAGGGAGAGATTGTTAAAAGATTTAGGGAAGAGGTATGTTATTTTAACTGTAACATTAAATTTGTTTTAAAAATAGTATTCAGCATGAAAAATCTTGGTTAACTTGTGATTTATTTATTTCAGTCTGGAGCCAAAATCAACATTTCTGATGGATCATGCCCAGAGCGCATTGTTACCGTCACTGGCAATACAAGTGCTATATTCAAAGCCTTCACACTCATTTGCAAGAAGTTTGAAGAGGTTGGTACTCATTGCGTGCTTACAATCAGAAGTTTAGTAACTTAGGTATACAAAGTTTCATAACTTTGTGTCAATATTAAATGTTTGAACAATCAAGATAACAATAATAGACTTAATCATAATATCAACTGGTTGTTTAAAATAAAAACGATGCGAAATTAGTAATTGAAAAACACCACACTACTAATCTAATATAAACCCTGGAATATACAAACCTTGGCCTGCAATCACTGCGTTGCCGGTTGCGCTATGATAGCCTCTAGCTTGCTTAGCTACACTCTCGGCCTTCAAGCTTTGTCATCATTGCACCCCTTGCTGACCGCGCTCTCGGCCTGAAGCTGCACTTTCGGGCATCATCACCGCAGTAATAACAGACCGCGGCAGTAATGTACTATTATTTTGCTCAGCTAGCTCTGATATTAATATGTGTAACGTTCGCTTCCAGTGGTGCTCTCAGTTCAACGAAGGCGGCGGCGGCGGGTCGCGCGCGCCCATCACGCTGCGCCTCATCGTGCCCGCGTCGCAGTGCGGCTCGCTCATCGGCAAAGGCGGCTCCAAGATCAAGGAGATTCGCGACGTCACTGGAGCTAACATTCAGGTAACGGATGACACTCGACCCTCCTTTAACCTTGCGACCTTGCGTTCTTGGTTTTTTTTTTCTTATTGTTTTCCATTGTTTTTCCGGTCTACTGTGAGTAAGTGGCCGACCTGGGCCGCTGGGATTATGATGAATCATGATTCATCAAAATAAGCCCGGCGGCCCAGGCTGGCGGTTTTGGTGTGTATAGGTCTTTTAACAGGGCATACTGTTTTTCGACCATATTATAAGTAAATACGGTTCAAAGCAAGCACAGCGTCCACAGTCCACCCACGAGGTGGACAGACTACCTGGTAAAGGTCGCAGGAAGACTGGATGCAGGCCGCTTCCAATCGGCTAATCTGGAAGTCAATGGGGGAGGCCTTTGTTCAGCAGTGGACGTCCTATGACTGAAATTATGATGATAATGAAGGTTCAATGTATGGTAGGAAGTACATTCTCGTTGCCTTATTAAGCCTATACTGTCGACTCGATAATGCCGTCACGTCTCACAAACTATCACGATCTGGCGTCTGTCGAAACGCCTTATGGTCCTCATAAAAAGCCCGATCATCGTGCTGGTGTTAAGCAGCAAGATCTCTTATCCTAATTTACCAGAGATCAATAATTTTCACTAGAATCAATCAAGCAAATCTTTACTATCACAGAATACCTAATAGTACTACCGTACTATACGTACGTACTACCGAGATTCACTCCCTAACCAAAGTCAGGTTTAGGTATAAAAATATACCTAAACTCGCCAGAGCATCCCGCCTGCAAGCAAAATTAAAACTTATAACCGCCCGCAAACCGTGAATTTTCTTTGCGCGCTTCGGTTTTATGACCGAGCTGCGAACGTCGGCACGGGGTTGTCACTTGAGAAGTTTTTGTATCTCTAGTTGATTTAATAGTCTTAAGATAAATAAGTAAATAAGTAGACAAACGATGATTCTGTAAACCTAAAAATTCCATCTGAATGTCGTGTGTTGGATTCCTTTGTAAACATTACCCCTCACGGGTGTAGGTATTCCTTTGTAAACATTACCCTATCCTGTTCCTAACATTGTTTCTGGGCACCTAATTAAGGAATTTTATTTTAACTATTACTAATTAAGTACTTAAGGACTTATGGAATTAAAGAAGAACGACCGGCTGCCGCCGCCTCTTTTGCACGTAAGTAGGTACCTACTTCGATGACGCGCCAATGTCGTAGTCTGAGAGCTGCAGCTTATTTGTGTTAAGTTGGTTTATTGCACAGATGGGCGATTATCTGGGTATTTCTAACAAAATAAAATACATGTAAGTAAAGAAATAAAATGTGCTTATTACAAAATTATCTTACAATTGCTTCTTTTAAATTATTGTTTGAATGTTTTTTTAAAGATTTAAAATTTCATTATTAAATCTCAGAGTCGCAAATATACGTAGTGTCACGAATAACCTTAACTTTTATATGGATAATATTGACGTTTAGGCTTAGAGTTAGAAGACATTGCGAGTGTCGAAAAGTAAAAATATATTTACTTTCAAGTATGCGCAAGCGCGACGTTCACGTGACCGCGACTGCCGTGCGAGTCGAGCGACAGCCCACTTCCATACGCCGCTTCGGGCACTGCGCTGGCCGAATATACCTAAACTGCGGAGTGACACCCCCTTGCTATGGTTACTGAAATAGTTATAAATGGACATACTTAAGCTACCAGAAACATATTATCTACCAGTTGCTCATGTTTCTTTCAAAATTCCACAAAAGTTATAAAACTTGTTAAGACTTTTTATTAAATGTATTGACTTTCAGTTGAGAGAAGATTAATGTGTTATGGTCTTTTGATTGTGCCACTCGACTCTATCCTATTATTATTTCACTGATTAAAATAATAATTTTATTAATCAAAAGTTTTAATGTGTCTGCGTAACAAATTTAATGCCCACTCTCAATAATAACCGATAAACTTATACTCCAAATTCCCTCGCGTAATTAAATCTACCCGTTGTTATGTATTAGTAGATAACGAATAGCATTAATTATTTCATCTGTATTGTTTACAGGTGGCGAGCGAAATGCTGCCAAACTCGACGGAGAGGGCGGTGACGATCAGCGGCACATGCGACGCGATTACACAATGCATTTATCACATCTGTTGTGTCATGCTAGAGGTAATAATCATCTCTCTAACTTATTGGAACTGGCCGAAACATTATTATATTCTATGGCCTACTTCTTATCGACATATTGCCAAAATATTAAAATTGCTGGTGATTACTTGTAATAATCGTTTTTCTTACTAATAATATCGTACCTATTCCAAAAAATCTTATACAAATATAAAATGATCGTACTAATAACTGCCAAAAACAGGACTAATCAGACAGTTACTTATGTAGTCTGTCTTATTCCAGAGCCCACCAAAAGGTGCAACAATACCGTACAGACCGAAACCAAATGTAGCAGGCCCCGTCATCTTAGCTGGAGGTCAAGCTTACACTATCCAAGGAAACTATGCAGTGCCTGCGCAAGATGTGAGTAATTACTAAATTAAAAAACAAATAACTTATAGGGTCATAGATCTATGTATTTATTTGCAGCAAACTTTATTTTCGCCATGCCGTGCATTATCACGAATTACCCGTTAAGTCTATACACGCTAGCAATATTATTTTAGTCACGCAGATTTTTTTATCACACATTAAAAGCATTACGACTGTAACACTTAGTATACAGACATTTATGACAGCATAAATTACGATCATAAACAATAAATTATAAATAAACACGTGTCGCTTTCATATGGCATTTCCTTTAGGCGCGGGTGTGACTGTGACCCATCTGGCGATAATCACCATATCGGTTGCGAGTTCACACACTAATGAACAATAGGATTATATTATTAAACGTCCAATCGTCGAGGGTTCTTTACTATTGTATTTTCTTTTATTCAGTTAGCTCGAAGTTTAGTCGAGTAGCTGGAAGCTAAATATTGTTTGATGTCTTATGAGAATTTTGAGCTTTTACTATTCCTAAAAATAAATTAATAAAACGTTCCTAAGCCAAATAATTTTCTATATAGGTTTAACTAAGTTGTATTAGATCAGCACAGGTTCTAGAAGCTAAAGATAGTCTGCCTCCGAATTTGATGTTAAGTCTTTATCTCTAAAGTTTTAAGAACGTACCGTTACCGTTTTTATGATATAGCAAAAATATAAAATGTTCAGTAATTACGACTCTTGTATTCATAAGTTGTTAACTGGTGTTTTTTTTAAATATTATTTGTATATCAGCCATTATGGCAAATATTCTGTGAAAGTTTCAACCGACTTTATTAATTATTATGGTTCAAACACTACAATCTTATATCGCTAGTACGAAAGGATAGACAAGACAAAGTATAAGCTTATTATTCAGGTCCCATTGTCACTTAGTCTCTTTGGATAGGGAACCCTAATAATAATGAGCTGTCACTACGCAAACTTATAATTCTTGTTAAAATCTTTATCCATGAAGGTATTAATTTGCTGATACAGACATTTTACTTCTTTTTTTACTGCATTTATGGTTCTACCAAAATCTTTATCCATGAAGGTATTAATTTGCTGATACAGACATTTTACTTCTTTTTTTACTGCATTTATGGTTCTACCGAGCTCTTATCTAAATGTTATAATAATTAAACATAATAATTTCTACTTGTTGTAATAAATCAGTATAATACGAATAAAATGTTTAATTTATTATTTTGCCCCCAATGCTAATAGTAAGTTGCATAGTTTTTATATGTGTCGTGAGAATGTCCTTTGGTCACGCACGATGTCGTAATTTATCACTGTCTTGAAATATTAAGTACTATCGACCAGCCTACATATCGATGCTCATAATTCTATCAAATCTATTAGTGAAAACTGATGTATTTTATCAATATATCTACGTAGGGGAGTGGTTCGGGAGTAGCATGTACGCAAAACAGTACCTATGCAGTGTTGTTTTCGTGAAACTATAGAATAAACAAAACAAGGTTGAAGTTATACTGTATCGAGCTCATGGTTTGCCCTAAGACGGATGGTAGATAAACGTGGCGACCGACTTCGATTTATAATGTAGTATGTGGATAGTGATTAGTAATATCGAACTAGCAGGATCAGTTCTCCTACTTATTCCCACCTCAGCGACTCTTGTAGCCAGGATATAGATCCTATAGCTTTTTGACTAGGTAGCCCCGGGAGAGAAAAAACTCGCAACCCCTAATTTGAAGTAAATACGAAGATGATAAGTTTGAAATTGAGTATTATCAGTGGAAAAAAGGAGACAGATAAAATAAATTAAAGAACACACCACGGACAATTTAAAATATAAATA
The DNA here is from genome assembly GCA_963576865.1 of Anania hortulata. Taxonomy (NCBI): domain Eukaryota; kingdom Metazoa; phylum Arthropoda; class Insecta; order Lepidoptera; family Crambidae; genus Anania; species Anania hortulata. The sequence goes on along the minus strand of OY756396.1, from coordinate 11,421,669 downwards.
AAAATGTAAGTAAACAATGTTATCATAACCTGTTCAAAATCCATTAATTTTGAAGTTATACAAAACCTAAAAATAAGGAGGTTGCATACAGGTAAAACAGGTAAAAATTTCTAAAGAATATCAACTCTTTTGGAATCAGAAATATAAAATTTATGAATTGGATTCCACGGAGGGTGGGTGCAAAGACTGAATTAGAAAGCATGTTCGAAAAGTCTGTCGTAATAATGATGCAACGGGATATTAAAATGGGAAATCTAAAGGTTGCCCTCATGATATCGAAGGCGTTTAACTTGACACTGGCTACGCTAATACAAGTCATTATGGAGAAAAAAAACTCTTGACACTGGCCACCGCAAGCCACAAGGGGGGAAAACTCGACAGCGAATTCTGTAGCGCAAATAGTGAAGCATATGTCGGGCTGGCACTTGGCAGGCGGTGTGCGCGCCCGTGTTCCCCCTGCTGGAGGTGAAGCCGCCCCTCGTGGGCGCGCTGCCGCCGCACCACCTGCTGCCGCCGCCGCTGCACGAACACCACCTTGTGAGTCGTGCCCGTCACCCGAGCCCACACACCTCATAGAGCCGAACCCGACCCGCCTCTCTTCCATCTATATATATCTCTCTTTTCTCACTATTGTTAATAGAGAGCAGATTTAAAGTAGCTGTCGTTGTAATTATATGGACATGATAAGTTCAATTTTTATTAGAAGAAAACCAAAATGTACTGATCATATCCATATTAATACATAGCTACTTCAAATCCACTCTCTAATTATTATTAGCCTGATCTGTCAAAATGAAACAGACTTTTGGTTTTGACAGTTATTTACTGTCTCACCAGACGGGGGCGTGGCCGACAATTTGCTAAAGACCTGTCAAAAGCCGCTGGAAAAACAAACTTTAAATATTTTCTCAGGACTAAACCGGGTCGTTCATGACTGTGCGAGCGAAGATGATATAAAAATGTATCGTAAAATTGTTTAATATTAAATACTGAATACCTTTATGTAACGTTCGTAAAATTTAAATAACGATGACGTCACTGAGGTTTATTGTCAACTACCATACATCAAATAATATTAATCCTGTCAAGTATTAGACACAACTTATTACTCTTAATTATCTGCTGCCAACATGCCAAAAGGTCAATTTGTCCAACATTGTATAGGTGTGATTGATGCGCAGGGAGATAAATGCAATGATGAAAATCTATAAAATGAGTGAGAAATTTTTTAGTTTTCGGCCGTAAAACAAACTTTCAAACAATCCGAAAAAGCTTAATTATAATTACCAACATCTTCATAATAGTTTTTTTCTAGTCCTCTGTTGGATAAAGGTGTAATGGTGGATATTTCCCATATTTCTTACGCTCTGCACAGTTCTGATAGACGTTGACCCTTTATTTTCTTTATTTTTATATTGTTAAAGAATGTAAGTAACGTCAAAGGCTTTGTTCTGTTTCCATATGTTAATAAAATGCAAATAAATGCATTTCAAATGAAATCAAAGTTTTGGTTATAATATTTAGACCGAATTACTTTTTTTGTGAATAATGTCTATTCTGTCTATCCTAAATAAAAACCCCGATTTCCTTCGGTGTAACCAAATATATTTTTAGGATCCACTATTCAATATGTGCTTATGAATTAATAAATTAAACGCCTCATAAAAAACAAAGCCATAGGTAAAGATATAGTAGCGAAAGGACTTTCTTTAAGAGAAACAATTTATTTTTATTCGCATAGACGCAGAACGAAGAATGTCTCTTTATTTTATTATTATCTATGCAATCAGTAGTGAGATAAGTCCTGCCCTTATTGTAAAAGTGCCGTGATCTTGTCGATACTGTAGATATATTTGTTTATTCTATTTCCGGCGCATCTCGGTACTATTAAACTTCTTCCCGTGGCCTTTGGAATGTTTTGGTATTTTTCTGTCCTTTATGCAGTACCATGCAGTCATTACGATAACCTCTTGACTTCTCTACAAGTTTGTATGATAAACCAAATACAAGTTCTAAATGTATCAAATATAGATACCGTCCATGACATTTAAATAATTGGTAAAGTATTTAATAAAATACGATTGGTTTGTTAAATGAGGGAGTCTGACATTTTTGACGGGATTCGTAATAATTATCTCTATGAGGTTGTGTGGAGTACAGAGTGATATTATGTGATTGGTGCTGCCCCGGAATCCCCTACTTGGTTTGGATGTGTGGTCGAATCCCTTTCAGTAGCGAATATTATTAACATTGATATGTAAATACCCAAATAGTTTTAGACCCTGGTGCTGTGGAGTGTAGAAATGAGTTACCATACTTTGCGCTGTTATTTTGTACCCTTTCGCTTGAGACTCATTTATTATTTATTATTTGCACGTATACCCCCTGTTGATAGTATTTTAATCAAACCTAGCATTTATATGTTTGGTCCTATAGCATTAGTGTTGTATTAATTTATCACATAATGTACTATAGACGGTAAAATGTGTAGAAAAACACATACGAAGCTTTATCTGTTTGTTTTCTGGCATTGCCGAGATACAAGCCTTTTCGGTTCGTACTTAAACGTTCACGCACATTACAACATTCGTTGTTACATAAAACCTGTACTTGCACCTCTCCTTATTTTGCCTCTGCCTTGCCTCTTCCAACTTTTATTTGTGTTTTACAATTATGGTGAGATTAACCATGGAAGCGCATGGCTTAAACTGAAACGAGTAATCGTTATTAGTTCGAGTTCAGTGAATACTTGTCTGTTGAAGGTGCGTATTTTTATTCGGGCAGCACCACTCAAGAACTCACAATGTGGTTAAAATTTACGAAAACACGCCACTAAGAAAATTCGCATAATTTGTTTATAGTCACATCGACCCGACATATGTTGGCAATAATCACTGCGTCACAATAAATTTATTGATTGAATGATTTTGAATTCAGCGCTTTATGCACGGTATACAGGTACATCTGAAACATGTTGCGAATTTTCTTAGTCTTCTAATGATTATTACTTTCTAAAATCTTTCTACCCAGGTTACCCTATCCAGCGATCCCATCCCGGCCATGTCAGAGAAGATGAAAACAAGCAGCTGGAGCTTTTATTTACATAATTTGATACAAAATAATTTGACATCAGTTTCATTAGTTAGATTCACTTGATAAATTAGTATAGAGATTTAATGTTTACTTACCTGTTTTTAGATGGGTGGCCTTGCTAAATCGCCACTGGCTGGCCTTGCTGCGTTAGGACTCGGTGGATTGGGACCTGCGAATACTGGCGGACTTAACCCTGCAGGTAAGACATTTTAAAAGAATCGCAAAGTATTTTTTATTGGAAAAAGTACACCAGCAGTTTATATACAGGGTAATTTGTAAAACATCAACAACCTCCTAGGGGCTGATTCTGGTGCTCAATTACAACAACTTTTTCTCTGGGACCAACATTGAAATCGCAAAAAAAATACTAATAATAAGTAACAAAATACTTGGGAAGCCCTGTCCCTAAACAGGGTAAGATAGTTTTAGGTGACAACTGGCCAGTAGTAGAATAGTAAGGGCATTATATTTTAGGTCATTATTTCAGCCATAGAACGTCCACTGCTGAACATAGGCCTTCCCCAGTGACTTCTAGATTAGCTGGTTGTTTTTATGTTTGTTGTTGCGTTGTTTTCAATTGATTTAGCAGAAAAAAAAATTTCTTCTCACCTATAAAAAATTGCTTCCTAAATCATTTTTTAAATAGCTCGCTATAGTTAAATGCATTAGATGCAATATTAATTCCTGCAATTTCAAGAATTTTATTTCATTTATAAATGGCAATGTAATCATAATATCTAACGTTAACATTATTGACGCAAAGCAGCTCTGGCGGCCCTGGCCGGCTCGCAGCTGCGCACGTCTAACCAGTCGCGCAACCAGCCCGCCACCAACCAGCAGTCGCACGAGATGACCGTGCCCAACGAGCTCATCGGCTGCATCATCGGCAAGGTCAGTCGCGCTATAGGACTTCTGCATATGCATATAATCAAAATTCAAACCCAGCCACAGGCTCACCGATCTCTCGACCTCCAGGTCCCCTTCATCCACCCGTACGGGTCCCTGCGCACGGTACAAACACGCTGGTTATTCTAAGGTCCACCGTCTTAATTTGAAGAAGGACACGCTAGGACATGACCACAGCATCCCAGCGATAGTGCGCCTGGTGGTTTCTGTGGCGTCTATTTCTTAGGGAATTAGGCCTAAAGCAGGGCGGCAACCACGTGCAGGAGTAACCTGTAACCAGCACGCATAGGCGAAGGACTGACTAACAAACAATCTACACTAGGCGCCTTCAGTGACATTGAAGGTGCCTTTGATAAAACCAACTTCATCAGCATAAATCAGGCGCTAGTGAACTTCGGAGTTAATCCCACACTGCCTAAAACAATTAACAACATGCTAACACAGAGAGCACTCCGATTTACCGTCAACACAATGACCAGAGGTATCGTCGCCAGAGGCTGTCCCCAAGGCGGCGTCCTATCACCCCTATTATGGAACATCGTGGTAGACGAACTCATCCGCATACTCAATGGGCGCGGCCTACACACCGTGGGTTACGCGGATGACTTAGCTATCTTAACCACAGGATGTTCAGACAGCACACTGTGACCTCATGAGAACTGCTTTCAAAACAATAGAGTCCTGGTGCACAACCACGGTCTCTCTGTCAACCCAGCAAAAACGGAACTAATAATATTTACACACAAACGAAATATCATCAACCTAAGACTGCCCAGGTTGTTTGATACTGACATCTCACTTACAACGGCAGTTAAATACCTAGGTGTAACACTTGACAGTAAACTTTTATGGATTAAACACCTAGACCATAAACCAGAAAAAGCTTGCACAGCGTTCTTTCAGTGTAAGAAAATGCTAGGTAAAACATGGGGCCTTTCCCCGAAAATCACCAGATGGCTCTACACAACGGTAATCAGACCAACACTAACATACGGAGCTCTCGTATGGTGGACAAGAACGACACTAACAACAACCAAAACCAAATTACAACGTTTTCAAAGACTGGCGTGCTCCGCGATCACAGGCTGCATGAAACCTGCGCCCACTCGACCTTCTAATTCAGCAGGAAGCGACGATGAGTGCAATCAGGCTGCTAAACCTACGCCTATGGAGCAACTGCAGGAGCCGACATATATCTATCCTGAGCCAGGCAATAACGGACCAGCAGCTATTGATGGCACCAATCGACAGGACTCCTAGCAAATACTTAACACAAAAACTATACAAGATACAACCATTTGAGACTGAGAAGGACTATTCAGGCGTCGCGGAAGTACGTTTATACACTGACGGCTCCAAAACTGAGAAGGGCACAGGCGCAGGAGTACACTCTTTAGATCTCAACATAAACATAAGCATGGTACTAGGCCCACAAACCTCCATCTTCCAATGCGAGTGTGTAGCTATCAACGAAGCTGTCAATGCCATAGCCAGATGAGAAATTACCGACCTTAACATTCGGATACTCTCTGACAGCATGGCAGTGCTAAAAGCCCTCGACAGCTACACCAGCAACTCAAAACTCGTATACAAATGCTACCTCTCCCTGCAATAGATTGCTGCAGCCAACAAGGTAACACTGCAGTGGATAAAAGGGCATAGTAAATCCTTAGGCCACGACGCCGCAGATGAGTTGGCACAGAGAGGTTCGGACATGGTCAAGGACCGGAATCCCCCATTTTTGATTAAGCCGATTGTTAGGGAAACCCTATTGAAAGGTTACCCAAAGATAGGGTTACCCTATCGATAAGCTACTCCAGTGTTAGCCTTTCGTTACGGAAACCTTTTTGAATAAAGTTAACTGCTTTCAATGCGCTTACCGAATCAAATAGGGTATTGGTAATTTCAATATTTAAGCACTTACCAACTAAAAGGGCTACCCTATTGTCTTATAGGGTAGGATAGGGTTTTCAGTTACGGTTAGTGCTTACCCGAATCAACTGTATTCATTTTGTTAGCCTTTCGTTGAGTTAATTCGACGATATGCTTACCGAATTGATAGGGTTTGTGGAAACAAGTCTATGAAATACCTAATTAAAAACCCTTTTATTGGTAAGAGATTCCGGTCCTTGGACATGGTCACTGAGGGTCCCTCAGAGACCATGTCCCGACAGTGACTCCCGATACTGCCTCTACCATACTCCCAACTGCGTGGCTGGATCAGAAATAGTACAGTATCACAACAAAACAAACGATGGACACTGAGTACTGCATGCAGGCAATCAAAATTGCCTTTCAGGGGTCACGCCTAGATTGACTCGACGTATACTCAGCCTCGAAAGACAAAGCCTGCGAATAATTGTAAGGACAGTTACCGGTCACTGGCTCCTAAATCAACACCTTTACACCATAGGTCGCACACCATAGCCCTCTGCGCAGGGCATGTCTTACTACAGACGAAACTGCCAACTACGTAGTCCTGGAATGTGAAGCGGTTGCATAACAACGTAATGAAATCCTTGAGAACCCAAGGTCGCTCCGCGAAGCCTGTGAAAATCCCAGGAAACTACTGCGCTTCTGGGCGGAACTGGGCTGGTTACATCCATAACCATCACACCCCTACGCACAAAGGACCGAATTTGAGTCTAAGTGCGGAAAAGGGAATCCAATCTCATACTCATACTCATACAAACCTAGCCTTTGCAGACACTATGATGCATCAGCGCGTCCACCTTGGTCTCACTTCCGAAGAAACAGGACGATTAGTGTCGGCTCTTATCGCAGTCATTAGCAATTGACCTACGATATCGCTTTTTTGAAATTCTTAAAGATCGCTCACGAAGTTGTTTATTCTGGATTTGTAGCACGAGGCCTAAGCGATATTGACCATCCATAATCCCACCTTGGATAAAACATGTTCTTTCCAATATAAATATTTTATCAAATACATCTACTGTCCACTATATTTTGCGAAATTATGGGCCCATTTAAATGTCAAATTTGGAATTCGTAAGTTATGTAACTAGTCTAATATCAATGCGACTGTCGCCAAAAAATGATACTATTATCACGTGCTCACAAACATAATAAATAAATAAACACAGCCTTATTTTTTAATTTTACATTTATTTATACAGGGTGGTACAAAAATCGCTGAAATCCGTCAAATATCTGGCGCGATGATCCGGATATCGAATTGCGAGGAGCGAGAGGGTGGAACTACTGACCGCACCATTACTATCACTGGGAACCCCGACTCAGTCGCGCTCGCCCAGTATCTCATCAACATGAGGTCAGTACCCTTACTTTAAAGCATCTATCAATGATAAACTGCTTTCCTTCCTAAATGCTCCATCCGGATATCCGAAGGAAATTTTTTTGCCCATTCTTGTCCATTTTAAGTCACGCCTCAACCTTTGGTGATCGATTTATTTAACATCCCATAATCTTCTCCTGGTTTGTCTCATCACCTTTATTGGGCCATTTCGAAGTTTTTTACTATCGCATTACGTGTACATTGAAGTTCCTGACCTGAGATTCTTATTTTTATAAAGTTTACAGCATCAAAACAACATGCTAACTCAGTTTGATTAGTACCTAACTTGTACATGCGTTTTTTTTTTCAACTTACGTCATCTTTTGAATTAATATAAGACTTAAATGAAATGCTAAAACGAGCATGTAGCTCGATTTAGAACGTTTAAAAAAAGGTTTTTCGTATTTTTATAAACATAATCGGGTTTATTTTCTCCTCATTGCAAACAAAACAATGAATTGACTTACCCTGTGTTGTATATATCGTGGCCAGATCGTAAAATTGATCATTTTATGATGTGACCGATCATTCTATAAAATGGTGGTATTTCATGATATAGAACAGAACCCACTGCCCACATCATGGTGTGGTCTGGCCAGATCAATTAATACTCAGCGTTTGACAATATAAACAGCTAAACGCACGACAACTTCATGAAATGGTCAAACACTAGCGATCATATCGTAAAATCGAAATAAATTCCTATATAAAATCGTAAAGCTAATGTTGCGTAAATTGAAGATAAAAGTGCAGTGAAATTATAGACCGACATTACTTTTGCTATATGTATCATTTGACATATTTTTAGTCCATCGAAATATCTCTTGACATAAGTATCATTTTATTGAACTACGTTTCATCGATTTTTAGAATAACTTTTTACTGTTGGCCGAAGTCTCTTTTGAACCTTTTTCATTTACCAGAATACTGCGTACATAATAAGACTAAATTGGTTAGGTCGCGGCAGCGGCCGCAGAGCGCATAAAAACTAAGGATAAATTCTAAGGATAAGGATGAAGGATTAATTATTATAATATTGGAAGCATTATTCTGGAAACTAAATCATCTAACATTAATAGCTTTGGCAAATGTTGTATGTAACATATTATTAAAATACTTAATACATACTTGAAACATAATACTTCGAACAAATATTATTTCGGTCAAGCCAAGTTCGGTAATACGTTTTTCAAACAAATGAAACGTCTGGGTAACAATAAAAAACGAATTGGTAATAGGTCAACTGATACAGTGGCAGAGGTCATTTCCATGAAATGAAAAAAGGCAAAACGAAATTAGTCGAAAAGTTGACGGTAAAATAAAATTCGGTAAACAACTTTTCGAACATAAGATAGGTAACCCGTTACGACACTAAGCTAGGCGATTTTTATCAATGCTACTCAAAAAACGAGCGCAATGTCAAGTCGTTCAAAAATCAAGGAATTCAGAAAAGTATTTGACAGGTGAGTTTGGTTATTTAATTATTTAAATCTTTTTATTTATTAGTTGTATTTAAAAATATATACTATTTAAAATGTTTAATTTGTCCATTAACCAAGATTACTAATATTATACAAATTCAAGTAACTTGTAAACATATTTCTTTTTTATTAATATGGCCAAACGTGGGTTGATATACAGTGTGAGTCTTCATAAAGTGCACATATCCCTTCAACTGTGGCGGCCATTTTGCGCGAATCGGCGCATCTGTGGCGCCACATCCGAGTGGAAGCGCGCGATAGCGACCGTTGTGATTAAAATCACGATATCTCTAAAGTTTTGTATGAAAGCATTATAAAAAAATTATGTCATTAGAATCTTTATGAAACTGGCTAACATACAAAAAAATAATTATCCCGCTTTTGTCTGTTAATGTATTACTATTTTTTATATGAAATCAGGTTGAGCGATTTTTTTGTAGGTTTATTGTACAGATGTGGTAATAAAATAAAAAGTATAACATTATTTTAATAAGTTTTTATTGTATTTACTTTAATACACATTTTTTTACATTATTCAATTAAATAAACACACTTTGTCATACATTTTTTTCTCACCCTAACAGTTTTAAAAACATGTCTCATTTAGACGACGAGCTCCTCGAGACCTTACGATGTTGAGATTGAGATTTTACGCTTTGGGACTTTTGTATTAAATGCTGAGCAATAATAGAATGATAAGTAAGGAATTACTAAATTATTTCAATTTCGTATCGTTTGTGCATTTATTATTAGTAACAAGTCAAAATGAACGGGCATGGTGTCGGTATGCCAAATGTTCGTTGAAATTACTATTTCTGCTCGAAATCTTTATCAAATACACAATCTATGCATTTAAAGCTACTGAAATATGACTTATCCACTTATACTGCAATACTGATTTTTCGTAATTCTTTTTTCTAAAACACAAAACACGAAACAAAACAGCCGGCACGCGTGCGAAAACGTTACTAAAATCACTGCATTGAAACTGTCAAGTTCTCGTTGTTGGCGGGATACAAAGACGTAACAAGTGATTGTGTATGCCATCCTTGTTCTTTTTCCTATACTTCGTGCAAGTTTGAGCAGGATCGATATAGGAATGCGGCGATATGGGACTGAAATAAACATGTGTACGCAGTCGATCTCCAGGAGCGCGGCACACAGACGTGGGTTTTTTGCGTCAATCTCCAGGAGCGCGGTCAACAGTCGAAGGGATATTGAAATATGGCATTCTATGCTTAATTTTATCGACGGAAAACATATTTAAAAAATCTAAAAAAAAATCGCTATTTTTTTTATGGATTTTTTAAAGTTTTTGTCATAACACAAGATTCTTTTGTCCTTTGACCGACCGGAAGACCCCGCACCCCAACCCGAGCGTATTTACATCTAAATTCCCAAAAAAGGGTCTCTACCTGCTAAACATTAGGGCATGGCAACGCACTAAACCCTTTTTTAACAATTCATTTGACGCGTGTTTATTAACTTAAAAATAAGTTATTTTTACTTCTCGATAGCTAATACGAAGTAGAATAATTTAAAATTATAAAACATGCAGGTAAAGCATAGGTTTTAATAAGAAATTTAGCAATTACTGAAAAGAATGATTTAAAAAAAGCAAATTTTTGCTCAAAAACCCTTTTTATTTCTGAATTGTGGGCAGTTTTTTCACGGATTTAAATTTTATGAGGACGCCTGATCATCTCCGATCATTTTTAAGTTTAATTAATTGTTACAAATTAATTAATTTGAAAGAAACAAGGTTTTATTTACACGAAGGTCACAGTAGGGAACAAAAATATGTTTTCCGTCGATAAAATTAAGCATTGAATGCCATATTTCAATATGTGCACTTTATGAAGACTCACACTGTATAATCAAATGTTGACATTTTAATGATATGGTCAGTTTTAATTAATTATATCCTGAAATACCACCACCATTTTATGAAATGATCGCTCACATCATAAAGTGGTCAATTTTACAATTTGCATTAAAACCTGATTTCACTGCTCAAATACAAAGAACTACTTTTTTCAAGGTAACAATATTAAAAATCTTAAATAAAAAATAATAAGTTGGTAAAAAGTCGATTCCTGTACATTAACTAGAAAAAATTAAAAACAATGTCCAGGCTTTCTCTATGCCTAGTCTTAAATAAAAACAATCCCTACTCAAATCGTCGAAGCCAATTTACTGAATGGGCACAATTGATTTTCATTGAAAAAATTTCACCGTTTGTGCACTGCGTAAGGTTCTTTGTAGGCTCGCCGTACCTACGCCTCTGTTGAATGACCGCGCAGCTTTCGTAGTCTCTCTATTAACTTTATTTCCGGTAATTTTAAGTTTTTTTTTTCGTAACATACGATTATTAAAAATAATAACGATTAAGACGCTTCTTCATGTTGTTCCGTAGATCTTAGATTTTTCTCTTAAATTTGTCACCCCTTTGCAATGCAACCCTGTATTTACACCGTGTTGAAATGTCATCTTAATTAATGTTGTGTTTGGTCGGATGAGTCTCAAAAATAAGTAACCGATAGATAGATAGTACTTTGCACACCATACAAAGTAAATTACACATGATTTTTACAGAAAGACGTACAATTTAGGCGTACATTTTATAGAATTTTAGGTCAGAATTAATTACTGAAATATAACGCACCTTCGAATCGGCCCAAATTGTCGCCTAACCCTTTACAACATTCCTGTCCCGCTCCCGCAGTGTGGAGCTACAGAAGGCGAATCTGGAGGGTAGCACGTCCAGCGGGACCGCGGGCTCGTCCACTACCAGCCCCCTGGCATCCGCCATCCCCCTCGCGCAACTCCTCAGCAAGACCGGCGCCCTCGGCGCTCTCAGCTCGCTCTCGGCCCTCGGCGGTCTGACCGACCTACTGAGCGGCTCCAATACGTCCACACCCGTACAGACCACCGGCGTCCACAGGAATCACAAATCCTTTAACCAGCGGCGCCAGGACGATGAGACCCCCACCAAAACATCCAAAGAGAGGAACAAATACAACCCCTACTAGGCGGCCTCGGCCCGGTCGTTCGATCGCGACCACTCGTGATCCTTTTAACTCGGACTGATATGAACGACTGACGAAGTCTAACGGAGTGGGGTTAGAGTCGAGCTATCCAAAACGTAGCTATAAGAGATAACTTTCGAATAAGCGAAATAATTTATTTGTGACTATCTTGAAAATGAAATCATTGTAGCATTTAATGTTTTGTTAGTACATTATAAATCATGTACTCTAATTTCACTTTCATACACCGGGTATGGATTCTTATCTTAAAAGTCTCGTCACGTTCTAGATAATATTTTCAAGTAAGAAAAATAGTTTCGGTTATAAATGGATTATCAAGTTGTGTACATCCAATTATCAAATCGGCCTATTTTATATAACCTAAAATTTAAGTACATATTATCTACGTTTTATTAAAATGTAGACAATTTTATACAGAATGTCTCACGATTGTCTAAATGAGAACCATCATTATCAAATAGGATACCTAGACAAAATCTGATATAGAAACCACTGCTGTTATCTGTTTCTGATTTTTTTTTTATAATTATAATCTTTTTTGTGTATGTCTATTAAAAACTTTTTAAAACTGGTCTTAATGTTTCCTTTTTTTTTTGCAAAAGGTAGACAAAAAGGCTTACGGTTCACTTAAAGTGGCAAGTGAACGATCACCGTAACCTATGGACATCAGACCTACCAGGGGCCGGTGCCTTACCGACCTTGCAAGACCTATTTTGAAGAATCCCATGTTGTAATGAAACCAAATAAAAAATGACAACTGTAATTACACACTTGAAATTACTTAACTACGCGAAAAATCAAATAAATAAACGTGACGAGATATAATAAAGAATAATAATTGTAACAGATCAATAAATCAACCGATGAAATAGTGATTGACAAATGTAAAAAATTATAATTTACATAATGTAATATAACAAAAATCGTTAAATACGACTAATGATAACTAGGGATCGTGACAATAGTAGGAAATACGTAGAAGCTTGAAAGCTGTACATAATACAGAGCGCTTCGCGTTTGAAATGGATGTAGGGTAAATGTGCCGATAATTGACCGTGTAGATCCATACGTTGTTTGTACAGTCGTTTCGATAAAGTAAAAAAAAACTCATCTAAAAGTTAACGTTGAGTAACCGATGAATCATTTCTTAAATATTAATTTAAAACAACGTTTTCAAATTCAAATGTCGATAATGGGCACATTTTTCTAAAGCTCTATTTAAGATTGAAATACAGGGTGTCTAGCAAAAAACATCAAGCCGTACTTCAGGCCAGTAGTTATTGATAGAAGCTTAATAATGAAAATATGTTAGATTTGAGTACGTAGGTTAATTTATTAGAAAGTGAATATACAGACATCATACAGCAATAAATCGATTTACATGATAATGAAGTATTGTTTGATGGCTACCGATAACTCTGTATATAAAATTTTAAATGGAAATCAATATTTTAGGTCTTAATGTCACAGACTAATAGATTTAATTAAGCCAGGCGGTCGATTCTCACCAGTATGATAATATTGTTCAGTAACGAAAAAACTTTGTTTGAAAATTATAGAATTTTGCATTTGCCAAGTGACTTTTATTTGTTGTTAATACAGTACATAAAGTAAAACTTCTAAAAAACAGTGCTTAGTTCGTATTGGCACTATATGCTTGAGCCGAAACACCCTTTTTTGCATACCTACTCCAGTAAATAATATTACTCAATAGTGTTGAGATAGACAGGAATGAAATTTTACTTTTTTTGTTCAAATTAATGTTGACAAATCGTGGCTGAACTATATTATTTTTACGGAAACTAGGGTATAAGGTAGCCAGTTTTTGGCTATATTTTATCGTTACACTTTAGAAGTGATTTTACGAAACAGTTTCTTAGCCCTGTCACCTTTGTCGCGTGGCTTTGCAAAACAAGACAAAGTTTTAGTACTTACACCTATCATAAATGCCGAAAACGAAAATAACCTATCTAAGTCCAAGCGCTAGTAATGAGTGTTATATCACAGAAAACCTAATAGTACCAGTACAGAAAATTCGCATCCATACTAACGAGTGACGCGAGAAGCGTGCCTCTCTTTCTATCACATAACTTCAGTGTACCAGGGGATTTTTTTTTCTCGAAAGAATATTTAAAGGGCTGTTTCTGCTGCTTAAATATAATAATTTCCTCTCAAGGCTAGTAGAAGGCTTTTTTAAACAATAATGTTTGTCCAATAAATAAAGGTATACATTTAAGCGGAGTAACTTACGTTCTCGCGTTGGCTTGATTATAATAGAGCTTCGTCTCTGTCACTTATTCGTCTTGCTCTTTTCTATCAACCAGAGCGACAAGCCAGCAAAAAATCCCCTCAAATGTACATTATTGGGCAATAAAGTACTACAGACTTCGAGAAAGATCATTAACCTTATTCCTTCATACCTATTGGTATACTTCTAATGTTTTTCATTTTTTTCTACAGTCTGCACATAAGCTAGTCACTTAAGTTTTGTGGTGGCGAAACGGGGGTTTAGTCAATCGACAATATACTCCCCCGTCTCAACTATGTCGCACCTCTGATGACTAGTCCAACCATGAAATGGCACTCTTTCTAAGGTAATGCGCGGTACGGGAGGGGTTTAGTCACATAACGTGTATCGTGCATCCACATTTCTGCCCTTACGCACCGCGCTTTACCTTAGTAGGTGTGTGAGTTAAATGGTCGGACTTACAGAACTTGCTCGCAGACTATAAGAAGGGACTTGGAAGACGTTTGGTGCCACTTACACAACCTTCTCAGGTCAAAATTACCTAAACATGACTTAAACTTTTATAAGGCAGTAGTGATATAGTAGCCATCATACTTTTTACTTTAATCCCTTGTCATAAGGTCTAAAACCAATGTAAGGTCGTATTCAAGTAGCGCCTTTTCCGGCGCAGATGACGCATGTCTACGGTACCGATTACGAACGTTTGCTATGGTTTTCTGGCTGCGATTAAATCCTATTTCAAGCGCGTTAAACACTCGTCGACGACGCCTAAAAAGCGTAGAGTCCTAAAGTTTAAAACATTATCTTGTTTTATGAATTTAAAGTTGATAGAGATAAAATTATGTTTTAAACCAGATTTTGGCTACATCGAGATAAGTTCAGCAGTCCACTTTAGCCATCGTGGCAATCTAACGAAACCAGTGATTTAGTATTTTTAGCTGTTTGAAGTTCTTAAGGCTTCAGTATTCAGTGCTAACACGCAATCCTATTAAGGTCTTGGCTTTGAAATTGTTCGTGCAATCTTTTATCGTAATGTTGTTTTTTCGACAATTTTAGAAAGATAACGTTGACTTGGTCAAATTTGAATTGTAAACTATTTTAGGTCACGGGATTTATTATTAAAATCACTTCACTTTCACATTTAAAATGGCTAGTGGTTTCTTTTGTCATAAATAAATATATATTACACCGATTAGATTTTCACTGTAGTGGTAGGTAGTTTTGAATGGTTTGTATTGCGTAATGTATAGATGTAGGCAAACAGCATCATTAAGTTAGTTGTCTGGTACCTTCGTACTTAACTAGGCAGACAGGTTGTTAACGAGAAAATAAAAAACCGAATAAAGATATCCGTCTTCGTTTATCTTGCCTAGTCGTAGTCGTAGTAGATGATGTTGTTTGCTTATTGTTACAACTTAACTTAGTGCGAATTTAAAAATCGAGGTCCAATTCGAATGTCTATCTTCATGTTCCATAGAACGCATTATTTGGCTGCCAATTCCTCTTTATTTATAAAAAAAAATCATGTTAATTTTAAGGAATAGACGTTTTCTTATAATTTCTGGATTATATTACTCGCTAGAATCGTTAAGTAAAAGTGTATTGTTTTAAAGTACATAATAAAAAAATAATGATAATTTTGCGGTTTTACTTTGTTTTCTCGCTTTTATTTTGCTCCTACTAATTGACTTATGTACATGCATTAAGTGCAGGTAATTGTCTAGCATAAACGGTCGCAATAATACGCTTCCCATTCAAGAACCCAAGCCATTATCCTGCCTACCCAGGCCACTATTCCCGTGTTACCTGACGCTGGACCAAATCCATCGAGTACCTACATCCTACAGCTCACTGGATCACCCAATATCCTGGTAAGATGTTTCCTTTACATTTTAATTTGTATCCTAGAATATCCACACGGCTTTATTCTTTGTATTTGTCACTGACGGGACCTGTAGGTTTTTTCACCTGAACTATTGAGTTGTCTAGAGTAGTGTGTCATCCGGCATCAAGTGAAACTGTGCGTTGAACTGTTCCAGGATCACGATGGAGACTGCTGGGCTGCCGCTGCCCGGCTATCACTACATCGCCCCGAACCACATCGTGAAGGCACCGATCCATTGAATGGGGCTCCGCGGCCAGACTTCCAGCGTTGCGTACAAAATCTCCGAACGGGCATACTACGTGCAGCCGCAATACGGGACTCTGGCTCCGATATATTTCTTCAAGTGAATATCGAGACCAAACAATGTCTACGAGATGGGAAGCAAATCATTAGATATCGTGCTGAACGTATGTTTACATTTGTTACAAGTTTATAAGTATTTTAGATATTCTTATATTTATTCTCCACTGTATTTAATTAATTGGGATAGGAATAATCGGTGGTATAAGGTAAATCTTGGGAAATTGAGAGATTTTAAATGGTATTTCGGGGAAATAAATGGCAAAGGTTTAAAACGACTGACAATTTAAAATTTTCTAGGAATTTGTGTGCGGTGAACATGAATCGATTATACGAACGATTATTTTTAATAGCATTATGATTGAGAGATGGTTTCGTGTCGTTCACCGCTCACGGGTTTGTGAATTTATAACAAAGTATGCAACAGGAGTTAGCTAAGCTGATCGAATTTACTATGGATTTAAGCGGTCGAGTTATTCAATTATCAATTGTATTTGTTTTCCACGAAGATCAGTACTGACCAGACATAATATAAATGTTCAAAATAAGTTAGTCGAGAGTCGGCGTAATAGGTAGGTGTAGATGCGTTACAATCGACCTCGGAACCGCTGACGTAGCGTAGAGTTAGATTAGCGAACAGAGTGAGAGGGTTAAAGACAATATTTGTAAATAAAATAATCGTAATAACCTGGAAAATTAGGTATTACAGTAATAGTTGCGTCGGGCGACGCGGCGATACGAAACCGATGGGATCAAATCCTTTAAGAATCTTACATTAAAAGCGGAGACAGAAGAGAACATTTCAGTATATCATTTACAATCGTCTAAGATCACACAAAAGACGTTAGGTGTATAAAAATAGTGTTGCTAAATGTGATAGTCCTCTAATTTATTTTACATTTGAACTAAGATCTCTAACTTGTGTGCACCGTGTGTACATCGGCTATTGGAAATTAAAAGTCGAGTAAATAATATTGGTCTAGGGATCAAAGCCAAAGATTGTTGAAGTTTGTTTAACACTAATAATGTTGTGGATTTATGCTAAATTATTCTGAGAGTAGTTAATGTTTAGTGATGTAACGTAGAACAATTCGTTTGAATTATGTTATTACCCTCTCCAGACTGCTCATTGTACTTAGTCTTAGATCAAAATATAGATATTCCTGTGGTAATCTACATATTTCCAAAAAAACTTAAAAAAAAACTTAGGTTAACGTAGAATAAGATAACTATAGGACCACTGTATCAAAAGCTTTCCAGAGAACAATATTTGCTTGGAGAAAACTAGTGCCACGATACTAATAACAGCAGTGCCAAAACGGTTCAACTTCTATAAAATAACGTAAGGCATATAATTTTATGCATTATATTTAAATGTCATTTAATTATAATCAAGATGTCAAATGATAACTCGCAAGATTACTTGCGAAGTTGCGAGGTATAATAATAGTAAAGTAATCCACGGATTTATCATTAATTTTGCACCCTAGTTATAAGATTCACAACTAGAATTACAAATTATTCTCGGAACATATCCCTTTACATATTTTCCCCAAGTCTTCCCTTTCTATATCTTATTAATGGTTATTTAAAGAGTAAAAGATGATTGTGCCAAAGTTGTGTCTAAATTTATGCATGGATTTGAATAAGGCAGCATGGTATTTGTTTAAAGTATTATTTTATAGACATTGTCGAATTATGCTAGTCAAATTGTTCTGAAAAACAAAAGACAAATAATAAAATTTTACAATTATAAGCTAGTCAAAATTAATTTCGATCGGTATGTTTACGTTTTGTACAAAAGTAAAAAAGTTATTTATTTTTGTTTGTATGTGTCAAAGTTTAAACAATTTTATGTGGTCTCGCTAAATTAAAATTAGCAATAAATTTTGATAAAATCAATTATTTATAGTATAATAAATTGCAATTAAGACAATGTATAGAGCTTTGTAAATTAAGTACCACACAGGTATAAATAGAATTAATCTATAGAGGTAAAGAGAAATTTGAAGTATGTAGTTCGTTACTAAAGAGAAGAGATTTCATAGCTGTGATTAAAGTTGGGGAGCACTTTTGTGCTATTGCTACGTCAGATAGTTGCTACGCGAGGGACGGAGAGGCAGCGCGGTAGTGATAGTGCACGCATCGTAGTCGTCTAGGCACGCGCGAACGTGCACGTGATACGTCGGAAATAGCGATTTATATTTTATATTGCATGCGACAAAAGGCAATTGTAACGCAAATACTTTCACTAAGGAGTATTAGTTTATTGGTGTTGTCAATAAATATTAAATTTAGTACAATGCAATTTAAATATGATTAGTGAATAATACGTTTATTTGTCACGTGTAGGTGTTATGTTCGGTTATAATATTAATCAGCAATCATTATTATAATAATAATAATCTTTATTATACTCATATTAGAAGTTACTATGGTTCAATATTGTTAATGTTATTTTGATTTGCTCAATTATCTGAATGTTTATGTAAGCTAGGCTTTTAAAATTTTGTTTGTTATGTTGGTCTGTTAGAGTCATGGATATGTTGAAGTCTGCGCATCGTGTGCTTGAATATTATTTTTCATTATTGTACGTTAAAAGACACTAGCTCATATTCTTGTGGAAACAAAAATTGAGCTGTTAATTAGTTTTTTAAGGGTGTGACAATACGCAATATTTTGATGATTGATTACCCTGATAACAAATTAAGTTCTGTAAATTATTATGCAAGTAAGTACTTGTAATAAATATAAAACTAGGCGCAGAAACTCGCCAACTCGTGGCTCGCAGTATAATTATAATGGTAGGGTTTATTTATCTATCGTTACTTCACACTCGCTTTATTGGATACATTGGATGCGCTTAAACATAAGGACACTTTAATGTCGGTGCCTTTTGTTCGTAGATTTTGCTGTTTTTTTTTATTCATTAAGATGTGTATGTTTATTCAGCGTTATTACTTATATTTAGCCTTTATTAACAGGGTCTGACTGCGTTGTATAATAGTGTAATTAAATTCAATTTAGCAAATTTTAATGAATGTAATAGTAATTTGTTTTTAGAATTTTCGTGTTAGCACCTGAATTTAATATACTTACTTAATATGCACTATTTTGGAATATCCCTCTTTTTAATTATGTGGCTAATAAGAAATTTAATCAAAATTAAAACCGTACCGGTAACCGGTACCAATGCTTTTCAATCTATGAATATGACTATGAAATTTACACGAGAAATTAAACGCGCAATGTTATAAAATCATATTTTGCTATCTTCGTAATTATATCTACATAATATATCCACATACAGGTTTGAGACGATTGGGTAAAAAGGGTTGTGTAATTTGTTATGCATATACAATATTCAAAAGTATATTTGCTTCAGTCCCACTAAGTACACTACAAATAAATTAGAACTACGAGATGTTCGTCTTAAATCATAAAACCGTAGTTAATCAGGGTAAATACGATATTGATATTATTTCACAATTAGTTATCACAATTTTACCTATAGTTCAAATCAATGTATTCTGAACGCTTATAAAATTGTATTGAAGTATATTTTAACACTGTTCGAAACTTTAAGCCCAAATCAACTAACAGAACAATAAAACTCGTGTTGATTATTAAATTATTATAATTAATCTACCTTTTATGGCAATGTGAACCTTGAGTTCTTAAAATGTTACGGCATTGTTACGTGTATATAAGCGACAATGCCTTGACGATTCGTGAGTAGATTGGTTAAATCATTTTCGATCTGAATGTTAGTAAATCTCATTTGTTTTCATTTGTTCATTTTAGCGTTAAAGTAATATTAATTATTGACTGAGTATAGTTAAGAATAAGGAATATCAAAAATATAACAAAATCTCAGATGTTTTACTGCTGCAATTTCAATAAGCATTTAATTTTTTTATTCATTGTCATTAGAAAGTGTTGAATAAGAACGATATTTCTACTTTATTATCACAGCAAAAAATAAGCACGTTAACTTTACTTACAAATGTTGTTTAAACAGTAATACTTACTCAAGTAAATTTAACAAAATGTATTAAATCTACTGCACTTCTTTATTTACAACACAATTCTGAGTTCGATAGACATACCTAAGGCCCCCCGCTAAAAAAAGAAGAAAAAAATAAGCAGCAGAGTATAAAGCGGACGCGTGCCGCGTGCGACGGATCGTGATGTAGGTACCTACAAACTACCCGTCGCGTGCGCAACCTCGTGTTTTAGCGAAGGCCCTAAATATGTCCACGTTCCTAATACAATGCACATAAACATCGGTTATAAGTAAAGCATTTGTGAGATTAATGTTCTTCAAGATATACATAATACATTTTGTGAGAGTTAAAACGCAATAACTGACTTTCACTAAAATATCTAGTTTTAAAAGGAAAACAATATAAAATGGGTACCTAATATTAAGATTACACAAGCGTGATGTTTTTTATAGCGAAGCAAAATGTAAAGACAATGTTTGCAGCATATCTGGTACATTGCGTAAAATAAATCTAACCCTTTCTAAAAAACATAGTTCAGATGTTTGAAATTTTTAATCTCAAGATCCCTGAGTTTCAAACTATATGTTGTTGCTGTTATCTTTAGAATACATCGGGCTTGTGTAAACTTATGTCATATAAAATAAAATTATGCCACGTTTCTGTATTACAAGTTAAATGTTTGTCATATCTTTCAAATATCACTGTAATTGTCAACATATCTAATCGTTTTGTGAAATAAATTGATTATTCTTAATAAAATATAAATGTTGTACTTACGGTTACAGAATACTGTCATTGAGGTTCTTTTCAGTGTAATTAATGTTTGTTTTCATTATGTTAATTCAATAAAGTGTGTAAATAATTTTGGATTTTATTTCTATTATTTGTCCTGTTTAAGCTGTCTCAAAGCAGGCTGCACTTCTTGCGGAGACTGGCCTCACCTAGCTAGTAAGTCATTTAATTAATCATTAATTCAATCAGTCATTTAATAAGTCAATAAATTGATAAAAAATTGTTTCCCAACTCAATAGAATATAAAAGTGTTCAAGATCACACACATTTTTAGAACTAGCTAATTATTACTTGATTGATGAAACACAACTAATAGTGATGAATGACTTGCAAACCATTATTTTTGATTCCTTTGAAAACTAGCTAACCAAGAATTTGGTTAAATAACCGTTGCTAACAACGTTTTTTACAAATGTAGTCAAACATTTTAGTAAAACTGTCTTACCTAACTAACTGTCTGTCAAAATCCACTTGTGATCCGGTCTAAGTAGCAACTATCAAAAAGGGTAGATACATATTCTCTTATACCTACCCTAAAAAAACCTCAATTCCATGTGGAAAGTTACACCGGTGTAAAGACTAGAAAGACCAAATTCTTGTTGGTACCGCCGCAGTAGAGATCGACGGTCGATCGGTTTATCGATCAAAACACCATTAATGTGTTTCCGTAATGTTATGCCTTTGTACGCAAAAAGACAGATTCTCAGAAGAGCATTGCAACAGAGCACATTTTCAAAAATACAAGTACATGTAAGCAGAAAAACGAGAAACCAAAATTAGCAAAATGTATCAATATTCTTATAGTTATGGTCTCATTAACAGGAGTGCTTGTAGCTCAGTGGCGGCAGCGCTTTTGTAGTGATTACCAAAGTAAGTGACTTACGCCGCGGTTGTGATTGGATGGATGACCATTCCAACAATATTAAGTTACATTTATCATCTCCATGCTTCGGAAGGCACGTTAAAAGTTCCCGGCTAATATCGCTTGATAGGTCGTAAAGCCTAGTCAGTGGCCTTAAGGTGGCTTGATTACATTTGACAGTAAGGTTAGTCACCGGACTTATACAACCGCCCTCTACCAATCAGCACTGGGCCCGCGTGGTGTGTTGAAGTGAGGCCTGTGCCCTGCAGTGGGACGTACCTACATAAATAGCCGTACTTTTTACAATAAACATCTGTTCTGAACATCATCTCTCTGCGGTGATACCAATAGGAATGGGGTCTTTGTCGTCGTTGTCCGTCACCGATGTAACAGAACTAAAATTGACAAAAGATCGTAATGTGACTGAAATGGGACGAAAATATATCATTTTGGTTTCTTCCATTTTCAGTCGCATTACGAGAATACCAGTTTTAGGGTTCCGTACCTCAAAAGAAAAAAAAACGGAACCCTTACAGGGTCACTTTGTTGTCAGTCAAGACCCTTTATCTCGGGAATGCGTGGAGGTATCGAGTTGAATTTAAAACCATATTAAGTAGGTAATCAAGTCTACAGTCCTTTGAAGCTGTGAAAAAATCAAACTTCCAAGTTAACGTAAAAAAAAGATACGGCCGTTTAAGCCACAAAAACGTAATCAAAATTTATAGGGTACTTTCCGTTGACCTAGAACTATGAAAGTTGGCAAGTAATATTGTCTTATACTTAATACAAGTACAGGGAAAAATCTGAAAACAGTACATTGGTAATCAAATTTTGTAATTAATTTGAAATGAAACTGCGAGACTCGTATTTCAGAACTTATCTATATATATAAACAAAGTCGGGTTAGTTACACCATTTCTAAGTCAAAAATGGCTGGACCGATTTTTATGACCTTTGATTTGTTGAATTTGCCCCGAATAGCAGAATAACTATAGAAAAACGGAAAAATTCACGAATAAAAAAATTATGAAGGGGTGGTACGAAGTTCGCCGGGACAGCTAGCATATAATAGTTTTTAAGTATACTGTTGGATTGTAAAGTCAAACGCAACATTGTGCACTATTTAGTTGTATAATAAAACGTATCCAGTGTCGTCAAACTGACATTGACATAAAATATGTTGTCTCTCTGTCACTTCTATCGGCGCCACATTCGATGTATCATCTCAGTCATAATATATATCTAATTTTTACTCTGCAATCCTCGTTTTCTTTTAACCCTGACCCTTCAGGTTATGGGCCCAGCACGCTTCCACTGCGTACAAACTACAAATTTGTACGGAACCCTCGGTGGGCGAGTCGGACTCACACTTGTCCGGTTTTGATCATAAAGTTACTGGGACTGAAACCAAACTGGATTGCACTTGCATAATATTGAATTACGGGAATTGGGCTTCTAAATGCGACATGTCGATGAAACCGACTTCCGGAGCTCCATTACGCATGGGTCTAACTAATCTCCTTAGATTACCTTTAATATAGATAGACGCTATGCAAACGAAGCAACCTTAGTTTTCTGTTGCGGCAATCGGCAAATCTCAACTAGCTGTTTTTCCAATTTTCATATATTTTTAAGCAACCCTAGAACTTTCGAGTTTCAACAATCACAACTGTTTACGATTGCTGCAATTAGTTATTTAGTTTTTCAGTTTTTGACCTTCACCATTAATTTCCTCTGTACCGCGTTCGGCACGCCAGAGAAACAGAAGTTCTTAGATCATGAATAATTGTCAGAAATAATCAATAATGGCCTTAAAGTTGGCAGTTGCGTCAACTGAAGATTCTTCTTGTGCATAGCGTCAAAGCCGATTTTAGCATAAAAGATGATTTTTATTATTGCAGCAATAAGTAACAACCCGAATAAAAAACAAACTAGCATTTCGAGCTTCATAAGTAACAAGGTAACAAAGATGGTTATTAATTTATTCTAAGAGGAAATGATTTACTCTCCAGCTAAGTGCGTGCGTTAAACTAAAGCGCTTGCTAAACGGACGAGGGACTCTTGACATTGCTCGACTTTGCCTGCTCTGCTTTTCTTGACGTCAAACGCCCGCTGCTATTGGAAGATCCTCCGTTCACTTTCGTCAGCGGGCCAGCCAGCCGCCCCCTTCTTGTGTGGAAACCGTTCTGAAATTGGCCATAATCGATATTAGTGTTTTTAAACTTGGTCCGAGTTTATATTTGCTTACATCAGCTAAAATCGATGTAAGTAGTTATGCTCAATCCGGAACAAGAAGCGAAGAGTCGCGTATGTGATGCCGGAAGACATGACCATGTGTCATACCCATAAGTAAGGCTTGATTTTCCAAAGGTTCAAAAAGCAGATAACTTTTAACATGTTCAACTTACTCATCGTATAAGAGTTACTTAACTGTATTAAAAATCGGTTATAAGTTGTAATGTCCTCTAAAAAAAAGATATGAAGTAAATGACACAAGGAAGCAAAATAAAACATTTAACGCCGAGGGCACTTTTTTGAATCAAGAGTAGAGCGAAGGATTTCAAACCAGATTCCTGAGCGCAGCGAGAGATTGAAAGCAATGGCGCTCGAAGTAAAATAATTTTGCGACCTAGTGATACATTCTACCACATTCTACTTTTTATCACCCTATAAAAGAAAATAAGTAAATAAAATATATTTTCAAGTAGGTACCTGAAAATATATTTTTCCAGTAAAAATATTTCACAGATTGGTATAGAAGAGCACAAGCAAGAAACTCGGTCGCTGTTGTAGCAGAAAAGAAGCAGCGCAAGGAACTCGGTCGCTGTTGTCAGCCTCGTTTTTAATAAGTATGGTATGCTTACAAGAAAATAGGAGGTATGCATGTGCGAGCAAGGCAGCTTTTAATTCCACACCAACGATAATATTGTTGTTCCACACATTTGTATAATTTATTAATCATCTTAACATGCGATTTAAATTTATACATAGGTAGGTAGTTCAACAATAGACTGTGGTAATTATATATTCAGGTACCCAAGTCATGATTTAGGGCGCCTTAAAATAAGTGGCTTAAAGAAGCGTCATGAGCCATTGCACAGACGCGCCATAGCAGACGTGCTACTAAGTTAATGTTCATAAAATAAGGTGACGAGTACAGGGTGCAATAAGGATAGGACACTCATTGAAACCACGTACTTAATCATCTTCTGAATCATTATCATCATCTGGGCCTATTTCAGTCAATTATTGACGACCTCTGTAACCGAGAGGCAAGCATACCGGACTTGGTGTCGCTATCTCTGAGGTTCCGGGTTCGATTCCCGGTCGGTCAATGTAAACAAATAACTTTTCTATATTGTCTCGGGTCTGAGTGTTGTGGTACCGTCGTTGCTTCTAATTTCTGTAAAAAATAAATGATTTTGATTTTGATTTTGTAACACAAGTGCTTTGGCTACTTACCATTGGATCAGAGCAATGTACGTGATATTGTCTTATTATTATTATTAATAATAAAAAAATATAGTCTATATTAAAGTTTCGAAAAAAGCTCGAAAAAAACTGCAAGATTCGATTCCTAAACTATTTAAATTATGTACAAATTTGTACGGAACCCTCAATGGTGAGTCCGACTCATACTTATCCGGTTTTATTCATCCAGCCACCGAGTCTTTTCCTATAGTGGTCGGTCCATCGTGCTAGTAGGCATCTTACACTACGTTCGCCTTTTATAAACTGGTGAAACTATAAGAGAACTTCTAATAATTTTAGAGGATTCGGGCCCTATTATTTTTGTTGTTAAAAATGGACTTTTATTATTCCTAACAAAAAAAAATTTTTTTTAAGAGCATCCTGTCTAGTCTGAAACGTCACAACGTCATCGCCTTTGTCTCTCTCATTTCAATCGTGCCCCACTCTTCCCTCGGGGTGCACGCACGGGTGTTTTATTTTACGTTGAAATCAAAATAGTTTTTGGCGTTTTTCTCGAAAACTAGCGTAATTTTTTCTCTTTTTTTAACAAAAATGATTCATTTATGTTTTTGTAATTGCTCTTTAAATTTTACCAGTTTATAAAAGGCGACCTTATAGAATGAGCATATTAATTGAGTTAAATATCTGTTCTTTAAGGAGTTTTTACAAACTTTTTACTCATCCATATTGTAAAAGATTAACATAGAGCTACGTAGGTACATTTATAAGTTGGGCGACTATTATACTCGTTAACATGTAGAGCCTACTTAGCTGTAATATTACTGTTCTAAAATCCAAAAACAACGGCTTAGTCCAGCTAAGCTTTACGTGTCGTCCACCACACGTGACTAACCACTCATAAAAAATAATCACATTAAAGCTTAGTACCTAATTATATCGTAAACGGATTCAAATCAAAATACTTAATGCAATGTTCATTAGATACCTCGAATGTCTTCAAAATACCTTCGCAACGTTCTTCTCACCCTACACAATACATTGACGAGTAAAAAAAAATTCTTCGCTTTACGTATACCTACGGGCTCAAAAACATATTTTTTTAATGAATTTATTTTACAACTTTTTACTTATTTGTGATTATTTAACCATGCCAATTACAGATTTTAGTACCTACCAAGCTACTGAGTAAAACCACGAACAAAAGAGACAGGTAGACGTCTCGAAAAATAATGTTTCTATCCAACGAATTCTTCAGATTTAGAGTAATATAAAAACAAAAGCATGTATACTTATAGTGTTTTACGGGGGGTACTTAATGCTGAATCTGATTAATGTTTTGTGTCAGATTATATACAAAGTAAGGTCGATGTTGGGCTCGCCTGCCGTTTTGCCATTACAATCGTTTCACGCAACGTCTTAGCGCCCTGACCTCCAGCTATAATATTGACTTTCCTGCAAGCCACAGTCACAACATTAAAGTGGGTCAGGATCTAACGGTCGAAAGGGTTGCCGTATTCCCTTTCGGATCCTATCCTGTCTACGTGAGTCTGTTGTGTCAACAAACTTGTGTTTCATGTTGGGCTTGGAATCTTACGGCTCTCTCTGGGGATGTCGACTGGTGAGTAGAGGAGAGCCGAGATTTATGACGGTCACAGAGCAGCGACAGCGGCGCGCCGAGTGGCAGTGCGCATGCCCGCCACTGCGCCACTACACGCCGCGCTCTGCCCCCTGGCGGACTCGCTCCGCAGTGAGTTGCGTAACAAAAGCACACTCGCCTTCTAACGCTACGCTGAAAACTTTCTCCCGTGCGCGCGGACGAAATGGAGAATCGGAAAACGATATAAAACTTTCCCGCGGTGCGCGCTCTTTAATTCCAACACCAGAAATCGCCCGTTCTTCGTTGGATACTTCTGAAAAACCTCGGACTTCAGCTTCTGGCTTTTCTTTTTTAGTTCATCAAGTTTTACTCCAAAGTTGACTGTGGCGAAAAGTGACCGATGTGGTTTTCGCCGGTCGGGTATTTAATAGTGTGGACGTTTTAAAGTGCTGTGTTAATTTGTTTAGTTTTGCTTTGCTTGCGGCCGAGTGGTGGTCGGTGAGAAGCGCTGGTGGTAGGAATCAATACTGCGGTGGGAGCGGCGAAGGTAATACTTTTTACTACTCTTTTGTGTTCAACACATTGGTTTTCGGATGTTTTCCTTGCAATTATTTGCGTAACAAATTGTTCTGATGTTAAAATAAACAAAAAAACTAACACATTATTGAGGTTAACTCTACTTTCATATATTAATAATTAAGTACCTTTGTAAAATTTGTATAACAAATTATTACGCAAATTACCGCAAGTACCTAAGTTACATATAAAACGTTCGTTACCCACCTAACTTTTCGTTCCGTTACGGTTTGAAACACCGCCTACTACGAAAGTCCGCAATTGCTACGAAAACCGTAGACGGCAAGTTACATATTCCGCGATGAAATTCGTTTTCCAAAATTGGGATACAGCCAAAGTATGACGTGTATCCTCAGGAAACTAGGTCAGATATATAGGTCCGAAGCAAGCTCTATAAAATCTTTTACGTCATTCACAAATACTTTGTTGTTTAGAATTATGGTCATGTAGTAAGTACACTATCCGTAAACTACATCTTCTTTGTTACCTTTATGCTCAAACTTACTTTCTTTATCCTCTGAATTACAATTATGCAATATTGTATCGATTTAATTGTAAGTGTAAAACTTTTAAATCAACGTCCTATTAAATAATGAGAAGTAAATGGATTAGGCCCCTGTTTATTTTAATGTTAATACAAGGTGAACTCAAATGTTGTATTACCTACTAATAACAGCTATTAAAGCATATGACGTTCACAGCAACCCTCTCTTTGTGTGGCTCAATAACAGACATCCAATTTTGTTAAACAGGGTAAAACAAAATAAAATACAAAATGTAAGTACCACCGCAGCACAAGAGTTTTATCTCATTTTTCATGTTGACACTATTTTAGGCCTTGCAATATTCAGTGAATCAATCACTCGACTGTTGATGTGGAAGGGCTTTCCATTATGTTTTTATTTGGAAGATAAAAACAGTATTATGTTATCTTCATTCACCTTTTTACTTTACATGTACCTATTATATATTCAATATATTTAACTCTGTCTATTCCATCAACTAAACCATTACTATAACTACTACTAATAAATTTAATTAAGATTAAAATCACTTCGTAGTCGATAAATTTACCAAATTATTTGATAAATCAACCTATGGATACTCGTAGTTTGTGATAATATTACTAAAGTAACGATTTTCCGACCAGACACGCTATTAAACTGTCAGACGTAAGTACCTACTATTAAGTAGATGGAAACAGGATTATGACGAGTTTGGATAGGCCCCATTTAAAAGGTCCCTGGTTCCGCGAGTCATTCGCATTGATGAACCGATCGGGCCGTAAAAACTAAATGGGCTTCTTAACCTCGGTCAGCTTTTGTCGTCATACTAGCACTATCCCATTTTATGCTGATTAAAGTTCTAAATGCACCCAGACTTATGCTTAATAACGTTTACTTAAATGTTTAAATATTAAACATTAAAGGTTAAAGTTTTATGACATTGACGTATCGTGACATTATCTAATATAATTAATTCAATTTAATATATTTATTGCGTTCTCAAATGTTGCATAGGTGTTATAAATAGGTACATTAAACAGATCATCATAGACCCTGTTGGGCACAACAATAAGGTTAAAATAATTAAATTTCTGTTTAAAGGAACTTAATCTAGGCATATTTGGATAATTCATTTTATTTTTAATATAATTATAGTGATACTAAGCGATTTTAGATGTCTAAGTTTTCCAATGTATTATCAACACAACCTTTAAGAATCAAACAAGGTAAAGCTAAATAAAGTAACAAATATTAATATTATTGGCTAGACTAGACATAATCCTATTTTCATCAAGGAAGAAACAGAACCTTAATTAATTCCGTTAAACCATTTACAGCCTACAGTCTTTACACATAAATGAACAAACCATGCGAAGAACACTACACTCTCATGACTAAAATGCAAATTATAACATCGACTATTGTTAATCTTTTAATTTAATTTCTGATTCATTGAAATCCATATGTGACAGTGTTTACCGCTCTGCGGTTAGTTAAAACACGAGGTTGTCGGTGTTGGTTCACTAGAAGATGGTCGCTAATAAACAGCATAACTAAAACTAGTTCACAGTCTTATAAATGCTGCTGTAATATCCGAGTAGTAATTTGGCATACAATTAACATGCATAACAGTCAAGAAATATATGTAGATCGAGATTAAGTATACCTATATTGTATTATTATTGACCAATCTGGAAGTCAATGGGGGAGGCCTATGTGTAGGTATAGGTAACAGTGGACGTCCTATGGCTGAAATGATGATGATGATGATGATGATGATGAGAAAGAAAGATTAAATTTGCAATACTTAGAAACCTACCGTTCTTAAAGTAAACTTTAGTAAAAAAAACTACACTAAAGTGAACTTTAGCATTTGTTATATTAGGTACTTGTAGAATATATTACCAGCACCTACCAAAATATTGTTTCAACGACCTTCAGAAGATATTATGATTATGACAGATAGTGTGGTAGCGGCACGAAGAACTTTATAGTGCACTGCAAAGCGAATAGTAGATACCAAGATATAACTCATGTGAGCGAGGCTTTATGGACCTGACCTAGTGGGAAGAAAACATACTATGTACTTACTTCTTTTTAAATTAACCTCTAGTTTTTGTTAAAACTTTATGTCTTCATAAACTAATAGTTTATTTTGATTCATACGTAAACCTGCACTTATAACAAAAAATTATAAAATTAATATGTTACAGAATAAGTATTTAAAGCGGTAGTTAGCTTCACATTATTTTTGATTGAAGTACCTTTAACAGTTAATAAAGGCGATTCTGTGTCGAGTTAACTCGCGACATCATACATATTTCATAGAAAGAGCGAATTTTGTATTCAAGAATATTAAAGCCAGCGTTGTTTCTCTCGGGACTGCTTCCAATTAGTACCTTCCCTTTGTAATGACATTACGCATAATATTTTTTAAATATTTTACTTTTTGAGGTAGTTAGCCTAATTAAGCCTGACTTCAAACTACATCTGAGTGAGTCGGTAGTCAAGCACTCAGAGCTCGGTTAAAGCGAAAATATTACATGTGACACTAAAAATATTACATTATCTGTAAGGCAACCTCATCGATTTTCGTGACATTCACTTGAGACCTACCATTGCATTAGTGTCCACTTCATTTAAGTTTTACACTTACGGAGAACATTATACTTCGTAATTGCACTAAATATATAAGAATACAGCAAAGCAATGGAAATAAATACAAGGTTCGCCAATTATTGGAAGAAATACGTGTCACTTAAGGAAACCATGGGCCTGGGACTGAAAAGAAAAACTTTCAACACATGCATCCTCTATGCT
The DNA here is from genome assembly GCA_963576865.1 of Anania hortulata. Taxonomy (NCBI): domain Eukaryota; kingdom Metazoa; phylum Arthropoda; class Insecta; order Lepidoptera; family Crambidae; genus Anania; species Anania hortulata. The sequence goes on along the minus strand of OY756396.1, from coordinate 11,390,798 downwards.
TAACTTATAGATGTGAAACATGGGCACTTACGAAATCTCTAAGAGACAAAATTGCCACATGCCAAAGGTAATAGTCAGAAGAATTGCAGAAGCGGTGTGCCAGTAAATACTTCTTTAGACGCGCATTCATAATTGACCAACTATTTCCCATAACTAGAAGAAAAATATTTCTGGTGTAGTAATAGCCACTGTTTTCTCCAAACTCATTTATCAATTCTCAGAGAAATCTCCTATCTCAGTACAGACCAATTCTTTTAAGTTATCGCAAAAAAATCTTGTAGTAACGACAGAAAATCTTTGGAACATTCCCAAGATTTATGAAGCCGTAGCAATCGAAACAATGTGTAAAGTGGTAGTAAACAGTGCGTTTTGTTTTCTCGTGCCAGTAATATCTTTAACAGGTCGACTCTTCTCTCATCACGAATCACTCAAAACATTATAATTAGACAATGTTAAGACGTGTTCAGTTAACATGGCCTTTGACGCATGCGGTCACGTTATTAAACTAGGTTTCGATACTTATTAGATACTTACAACTTTTATTTATTTATTGACGGACCTAATTCGAAGTACGTGACGAACCGCATCTAATTAGATACTTTTCGTTTTAAAATGTACGCTACCCGTAGCATGAAAAGGCAATGGTAGAAACGTATAATTACGTTCCTAACTACTCAATAAGGTAGTACTTAGTAGGGTTAGGTGTGGCAATAATAAACTGCTATTAAATATGTGTTTGATGATAAACTTCTAAAATAATACGAAGTCAATTTCGAGTTAATTTGGGTACACAGTGCGATGTTCACTGATTGCACTGCGTAATGAGTAATCCACTGCAAACTAGTTTGGGCCAATTCATTGCCGATGCGTAGCTAATGTTCTATTTCTATGCGCTCTGTTCCAAACAAACAAAGCTTGCTGATTATTTCATTTTCTCTTGTTGCACTTTAAACATTGGTAACAAAAAGAGTTGACCCACTTTGTGCTAGATGATAATTTATTTAAGTAGGTAAGTATGACTCTTAGTTTCTTTGCGAGATCGAATCAGGAATGAGGAGATTCGTAAACGAACAAAAGTTGCTGACATAGCAAACAACCAACGGATAAGTAAGCTGAAGTGGCAGTGGGCGGGGCACATAGCACGTAGAACTGACGGCCGATGGGGCAGAAATGTTCTGGAATAGAGGCCACGTACCGGCAAGCGCAGCGTAGGACGTCCACCTACAAGGTGGACAGACGACCTGGTAAAGGTTGCAGGAAGCCGCTGGATGCGGGCCGCTCCCAACCGGCCAATCTGGAAGTCACTGGGGGAGGCCTATGTTCAGCAGTGGACGTCCTATGGCTGAAATGATGATGATGATGATGATCTGGCCATTATAATTGATAATTATGTTCTTACTCGGCTACATTAATTGTTAAGAATACAGCAATATAATTCTGTCCATATAGCAAAATGGTAACATCTCTAGTTTAAGTATAATTCGTGTCCCACACAAACTAGAAAATTTGAATTTGCGTCCTAGATAGTTAGAAAATACAGTATTATAATGAAAGTATTTTCGAAATATTGTTTAACATCTACAATTTAGATAGGAAATTATCGAGTTACGTAAAGTTTTAATACAAATGTTAGTTCCCTGAACAGTGCCGAGTCAGTCGTGTTTCAATTGATTTTCTATTCTTGGAAAATGTTGTCTATTTTTATTAATAGGCTGAAACCTAGGTAGAAAATAAAACTGTTTAATAGGTTTCAAAGAAAAATCTGTGGATTACTTGAAGCTCTTGCATAGGTAAGGTAAGTAGGTATCAATTTCTTTCCACACTAACATTCATGTCGACTAAATATATTTGTAATAAATCCCAGTTACTATGGTGTTTGGTAAAAATAAAAATTACTCAAGTATATACCTACGAGGTTATCTGGCAGAAGACCGAAGTAATGGACATAGTTCTAAAATGTAGCAAGTTAAAGTGGTAGGCCAGCTACATCTGTACCCGATGAAACGTGGAGTTACGAGTTCTCGAGTGGAGACCACGTCTTGGCAAACGTAGTGTAGAACGCCCCCCAGCTCGATGGACCGACGACATAGAAAGATAGCTGGCAGTGAATGGAGAAAAAAGTGGGATATCGTGCTGCATGCGTGCGTGAAGAATTCACTACCCCACCGCCAACAGGAGGCGTGTCGTAAGAGGCAACTAATTCCTGTAGCACGAGACGGGCAGCAGCGTCTGCGTGCGAAATTTTATAAAAACTGCTGCTTTTGTTCAGCAATGGACATCTTTTGGCTGAAATGACGATGAAGCCTTCCCCTAAAGAGCAATAGGCTGACATGATGATGATGATGACTTAAGTATCTGTTATTTTACGTTTTTTGTTGAATAACTTTATTTAAAGTAGTAGTAACGTTATTCACAGCTCAATCCGAACTTTTAGTTAACTAAAACTCATACAAACTTACACTTTTTACCTACTTGTGCGAAAGAACACACACACACCTCAAATAACCCCGAGAGAAATCCGAAAACAAGTGAGAAACCTCAACAAATTTAATCAGAGGGGCGCGAATAAAAATGTTCAACCTGTTTCCAGCGACGCACATTAGAGGGCGGTGGGGTCGTAACGTAGCCAAGTAAAAGAATGCCATTGCAGCGAGGAAAACCAACACAATCTCACTGGGTACTTAGATATACCTACGTGAGCACTTAACGAAAAGCTTTACGCTATTAATTAAGGTTTCTAAATGGCAGGTAATTAAAATATGATAATAGCTTCCTTTCACCTGCAGTTTTCAGTTTGTCACTGAAGCCAAATCTTGCTTTATTACTAAGAACCTTGTATACATGGGTTTCGCATGTAGGTATTTTGAGGTTAGGAGTTATGTCACATACAAGACTTGTGAACGTTATTAAACTTTTGTCTCGTTGTTCACGTTCTCGTTCATCACGTTGTAATGTGATCGGGCAGATACAAAAAGTCGTTATACGTAGGTCACACTATAAGTTTTAAAAAAATAACATGTTATAACCAAAATATTATGTTTATTGCTTTTAAAAATGCTCTCCTTTACATTTTAAATATTTTTTCATGCGATCGAACCATTTTTTAAAACAGGAGGACCATAGATCTGAAGGCATGTTTTCTACGTGCTGATTGAACGCTATCACTACCTCTTCGGAGTTGGTAAAAGTAAAACCTCTCATGAAATCTTTGATTTTGGGGAAAATACAGAAATCACAGGGAGCTAGGTCGTGGCTATGCGCAGGATGGGTGACGAGTTGTACTTTTTCGGAAGCTAAAAATGACTTGGTTTTGTTGGCCGTGTGTGAAGAAGCGTTGTCATGATGTAGGAGAACGCGGCTTTTGGGTCGTCTTTCGCGAACTTTTTCTAACACCCTGGGTAAACAAATGGTAGAATACCACTCGGCATTAACACTCTTTTGATCTTCAAGTGGAATTGTACAGATGGGACCCGTATATAGCGGAGAAAAAAAACGCGATCATTTTTTTACCAACGTTTCTCGCCTGCCTCTTATTTTCAAACACCCATTCCCAAGATTGCTGTTTTTTTTTCGGGTTCAAAACAATAAATCCACGTTTCGTCTCCTGTGACAATGTCATAAACAGCATTAGAATGTCCGTGGTCGTACTTCAGTAGCATCTGTGAGCACCATTCCACGCGAACCCGCTTCTGCTCTGCTGTCAGTTCATGAGGGATCCAACGACAGCAAAGTTTCCGAACTTTCAATTCTTCGTGTAATTTTTTCTAAATTTAGCTCATACCAATCCCCAATAGTCCTCGAATTGTCTTATAGGTAATCCGCGGGTTTTCTTCAATTAGTCGCTTAACAGTAGCCACATTATTTTCGTTGACGGCAGTTGAAGGCCGCCCTTCACGAAATTCGTCTAGTAAAGAAACTCGACCTCTATCAAATTCAGCAAACCATCGCCTCACGGTGCTCAAACAAGGTTTCTTTTCCAAAAGCATTTTGAAGACGAGCGGTACAGTCTTGCGGAGAGAGAGAACTTTTAAAATCATCACTCTAAAATATTTTCGACTTAATTCCATTTTCGTTGCGTACGTAGAACTTTAATGTGTGATAAAAAAACAATTGACAAGTCATTTCCCGCCAATTGTTTTTTTTTATTACTAAGAAGGTTGCAACGTTTAAAAAAATATAACATTCGAAATTCAAATAGTTCCGATTAGCTAGAAGTGCAAAACTTTTAGTGTGCCCCATGTATTTGTTCAGAGGAAAACACGTTTAAAACAGTTAAGTTAAGGTGTTTATTTGGCATCAAAACCAACATTATTTCATATGAACGAGATCAACTCAAAATCAGGTTCAGAAGAAAAGTGTAAGCTTATTACTACCTTAAAATGCAAAGAAAACAACTTTATCAGCTCAGAAAAGCTTCGAGGATCCAATTGGTTTAGTAGCGTGATAACTCGCATTCAACGCAAATGGTCTCAGGTTCGATTCCCGGTTTGGGTCATTTCAGAAAATTCTCTTTTCTAAATTGGCTCGAGTTTGTGTGAGCTCAGAGACCCTCTTGAGAAAATACACTGTCTGGTACCTCGTAACACAAGGTTGTTAATTTCTTTACTTCAAATTCCAACTCGAAGTTGGGGTGTTGTTGTCTGGCGCGTAATTTACGAGTATTTTAAAAAGCCATAGAAAAGCTTCAAATCAAATCACCTTACCGTTCATTATAATGATTTTCAGCGGGTACTTGAACTGAAACGCATTTTGATACAACAATTTAAAATAAAGATTTGATTCGTAATGAACTGTCCATAATCGAGTTATTTTATATACAAAGTGAGTAATAAGTATAAACCTCGAGGATTGCTCATGAAGTCATGACAATAAAACTCATCTCCCCGAAGCTGCCTGATGCAGCCACACGTTCAAATATGTAAAGTTTAATCTCGATTCAACGCTATTGCGGCAGCATGCACCTTGCCTCCCTGGCCAGGATAGTGATAAATTAAGTTTCCTTATAAAACGAATTCAATTATTATACAGGGGCCTAACCATGAACTCTTCAGTAGAGAGTGTACCTAAGAGTACCTGAGCGGTATACGTCGCACTCTCTAAAGAAACAAGGTTTAAGAGCCAATTTCACTTTCTAATATTTCCAGCGCCTAATTTGCAACTTTAGAAAAGATTTTATAACTGTTAAATACATGCAATAACAAGCCCAATCTTTTGTTTTTAAACGTTTAATTAACTTTCACATTTGCTGATCATTTTTCATTAAAAAAAAATATCAATCACGCATATCGATTCACGAAGAGTGTTTGCCTTGTCAACTTCAAGTAACTTACATTATAATTGCTGAAAAAAAACGCAAAAATATAAAACATATGTACGTACGACGTACCTACATAATTATGTCGACGTTAAATTATATGTACAACAAGTTTTGATCACAATAACTCAAAAAAGAAAACCGACAAATAACGCTAATTTACTCCGGATTTTTGTAGTTAGCATCTTATTTACAATCAAGAGTTTATGGCTTAGTACCTTTGATCTTTAATATTTTATACAAAATATTCAATTTTATTTACAATCTAATCAGGAATTTTTTTAGACTAAAAACTTTATGAAAACTCACCCTACACCCTTATGATGCACAAGCGCGCGCTCCATGTAACGGCGCCATTTTGTGTAATGGCTCGTACAACAGTTTTAAGAGCTAATGGTGTGTAATCCAAACCACTACAAAAAAGCGATTGGCTGGCGTCGTAACCCGTCAGCCTTGCAAAACGTCAGCCATAGGACGTCCACTGATGAACACAGGCCTCCCCCAATGACTTTCATCGGGGGATTGCCAATACTCGCCACGCTTGGCAGGCGGGTTAGCGAGCGCAGTTTTTTATAACATTTCGCACGTAGACGCTGCTGCCCGTCTCGTGCTACAGGAATTAGTCGCCTCTTACGACACGCCTCCTGTTGGCGGTGGGAAAGTGTATTCTTTACGGCCGTCCCACACAGCACTTCTAAAATCAAGAAGAAAGAAGAATCTTTAGTTCCTAATATTTATCACTCAGGATGTAATTAGAATAGAAACACTGTAAACTTGAATGTAGGTACTTACAGTAAATAACGAAAGTAGTATTTACTGCGTGTCGAAAAGCAGCAAGCAGTTATAAAGTGGTTATTTTAAACATTAACTCGAACGTGGAATCGATTCAACATAGGTACACTAATTAACTGCATTTCTGTGTATATTTACATCGCTTACTACTGCTAGACGCTAAGCGTTTTCGTGCGGCCTGTTAACTTTTTAATAAAATATGCGAGCAAAAGTAGGCTATCGATCGATGAGAATTTAAAATAACTAGCTGCTTCTTTTAGCAGCGAATCCATTACCGGTTTGGAAACGAAAACTGTTCGTTAATGAAGCGGTGAAACGTTTCAGTGCTACCTGATTCCCAGTTCTTGTCAATTCTGGAAACAAATTTTTACAAGGAAGTTAGATGTTCATTCCTTTCTTGAGACCATGACAGTTAGTATGTTATCTGGCGTAGTATCTGTAGTGCACCACTGTAAACTGTGCCGTTCCGAATTAGCCTCTAATTCGGAACGGCGGAGCGTGCAGCGGGGCGTTCAAGCGGGACATTATCATTACAAATTCGAATAGTTCTCGGCGTATCATATTATCAGCATAATGGTAATTTAATGCTTGACCGCAAGCATTCCCGGCTCGGATCAATCATAAAATTAGCTAGTGTGATCATTAAGGTAGTGTATTAGGTACCTTGTAACACCACGGTGTTAATTCCTTCCTTACGTCGAAACGATGATACATGTTACCTACCTGTATACCTAAGTATGTTGTCTGATGCATATTAATTTTAATATGCATAGTAAGTCTTAATTTCCCTGAGAGTAGTAGCCCATAGTGTAATCTATTATTATCGGTTTTTATCCGACTACGCGACAATCAGACAATGCTTGGAAAACTATTTGATCTATTATATTTACATCTCTATGCAATCGCATGACCAGATACAGAATGTCAATTTAAATATACTTAAGTGTGTATCGGCTCAATTCAGCTCCTTTTTAAAATGTTTTTAAAATACAGTTTTACATTATTTTATAAAATAAAGGAACTTTCCATTCTTTGCCCAGTGATTAGTACTCCACGCATACTACGACTCATAATCTTTCAAAGTTACGTAACGTAGGTACCTATCTAAGGAAGTGCTTATATTGTATGGGTGGAACGTTGCCGTAATGCGACTGGGGGAATTAAATGTAACCTTTGAGTTTCGAAGATTCAGCTGCCTAACCGCAGTAACCGCTCGCTGAGATGATCATCCTAACTGCGGCGTGACGTGCATGGGTTTTCCATTTACAGAAATTTGTCCTTTAGAGAATAATAGACTTTTTTTTCGGGAAAAGCACCTGCTAATAATTCAGTAATGGTATCAGTAATTGTACTACTTTCACTATGTTTAGATATAATAGACTTGAAAACTAAGGGGACAATCCAGAAAACGAGCTTATCTAAATTGACTCGGTTCTGGGAGTGCTGGCAGACGCTTCTGGCAAAGTTCATTGTCTGGTAACACTAGAATGGTAATTCCTTACTTCAAACCATAACAATCAGTGTGTTGTCAAGCGCATACTTATTTATTAACTGGCTGTTTCCCGCGACTTCGTTCGCTTGGTCTATAGGTAATTTATAACTTTCTTAGTTTTTTATTTCATAATATGAATCTCTTCCCGGCAATAATCAACACAACAAAAAGAGAATTAGCTAAATTTTTCCATCCGTTCACGCGTAATGCGATGACCAAGGGAAATAGAGAATCATTTTTATATATAAGAATTATAGTTAACTCTAATTGTTTCAAAAGTAGGTAAATGAATTAACGATCCGCCTAATTATGTGAGGTGACTATTCGTTGCCAACGAACTATAGTGCAGTGGAAACACTTTAAGGGTGTTACGTTTTAGGTGTGGGTACCTACCTAATGAAGGTGTGTAAAGAAACCCACAACATAAACACAATAATTTATTTGGGTACTAGGGTTGACAAGGGCCCGACTGATAACTACTTCCGCAGGTCTGGACTTCCCTGATGTGGTGAAAACCGGAGATGGCAGATGGCTGGCCGTAGACTGTGCCGGTGCAATCCTCCGTGTCCGAAGTCCCGACTCCGTGTCGCCAACTCCCAATATTGTTCCCTGGAAGATACGATACGAGGATCCAACTTAAGCCAGGCAGTAGACGACGCCTGACGACTACGATCACACCAGCACAGCAAAGCCAAGCCAAGCCAAGCCACTCAGGAAGAATGTCCTAATAAGTAGAAGGTGAAGTGGCTGTGATCGCAATCAATCAGTGCGGAGTTTACAAATAAAAATAAGCTTACAGGAAATATTTACGAATACTTTTTTACGCCAATTGCAAATACAAGATGACTAATTATTATGTAATTACGCCAAAGCGCGAAAGAGAAACATTAACACTAAGTGTTCAAAGAGAAAACCGTTATATTGTTCGTACACAAAGTTACTACGCAATTACCTACAAAAACAAGCAAAATAACACTGTTCATCACTTACCCTATCGGGGAATAGCACAACACGCACTTGTAACTACAGTACTTAAACAGTCGATACGGTCAATACGTGACCGAAAAAGTCGACATAATAAGTAAAAGATCATATAGCGAAAGACGTCGCACATGAATATAGTCACATTGTTCAATACCGCATATGAATATAGTCACATTGTTCGTGCGCACAGAAGGCGAGCTCAAGAGTGAATGTCCAGGTTATTGGGCGACGGTCGCGGAGCATCCCGCAACCGCTGCCCGTCTCGAAGGTTCGAGAGAACAATAGATTGTTCCATGCGAGTTTTAGGGGCCCGCGCAGTAATTCGTGAAATTGTAACACGGTTTATTGTCACAGATAATATTTTAATTTAGTCAGTTTTAATTGTAAATATTATTTTTGATTAATAAGGGTCATTGTTTGATTAATAATTTGCAGATTAGTAATAATTAGGATATTAATAAATTATAAAATATGTTCATAATAATATTTTAATGTGTGTAATAGAAATAAATACATGACAATGTACGTACAACGTTACAAGGGATGATTATTTTACAACTTGCACGTGCTTAGAATAATCGCGGCTGCTAAAATCCGTGTGCCTGCTTTTATACACGACTGCCCAGAAACGAGTGTAATATTTTCAGGGTTCATGTGTATATAAGTGTGCAAGTTTCTTCATTCCACCATAACGACTAAACGCCTTAACCGATTTTAATGTATGTGATACCGTTAGAATCCTCAGGTTTTCCCGGGTGACAGAGGCTAAATAATAATGGCGAATTATATAGGTACTCATGCGCAGCCTGAAAAAAATCTTCTAAACTTATCATGTAGGATAAAGGGTTTTGAAAGGTGATCACATAAATATAAACCCTTATATGCCTAAATTGACTTTTCGAAAACGAATTGTTAAAAAAAATAACTAAAAGCGACGCAAACAGTCAAAAATGCCCAAGTTAACCCCTAATGCTCCTAACTGCAAACGATTTCCTTTTGTATTCACAATTAATTTCTTTTGTAATGATTTAAATATTTTTATTTTGCCAAACAAATTTGGATGCGGGCCGCTTCCAACCGGCCAATCTGGAAGTCACTGGGTGAGGCCTATGTTCAGCAGTGGACGTCCTATGGCTGAAATGATGATGATGATAAAACAAAAGAGGTAAAAAGTTTTTACCTACCTACTGATTAAATTTGTATTATTACTATCATTAAAACCAAGCTTATTACCTATGTACCAACTACTTATTTTCAATTGTGATTTTATGTTCTGAAATGTTTTCATTTTGTTGCTACTTAAGCTTGGCATTGTTTGAATAACGTTACGTCGAAAAATATATATTTTTCATCATTCTTCTGATACCTCGTCTTTGCTTGCTTTCAATCAGATATTTTTCAAGCCTCCAGCAAAAACTTTTTGCTCGGAGTAATGAAGTTAACACTGAAATATTAGATCTTACCATCTTATCTTAATCTTATCTTATACAGGGAGAATATAAATTAGTGTATTGCCATGAAATTACATAAAACAACTTTTATTAAAGAACCTTCACTAGGGTTTTCTCACGAATACAATGTTGGTCCCACAATAAAACTTATATCAGCAACTGACTATGTACAGTACATACAAGTACATACAAGGAAATACATGATTTTCTTTCCACATTGTATGGATTACTACCTATAACTGTAATTGTGTTAAATTACAAATCGTAATCGTATTTACAAACTCCTTGGACGCTCTATGCTAGCTTAGCATAATAAACCTATTTACATAATTACGCTAGTTTAAATGTTAAAGATGCTGCAAGATTACACAAAGTTAGTAGTGGCTAGATAACGAGTGAGATCTAAATCCATGCACAAAAACAACAAAAAATATCTCTCTATTTCGTTACGTCATACTGCTAGGTCATACTAAAACGATATCTACCAAGTCCTAGGAGTCGCTGAAGCCTCCGATATTCAATATTCTTTAGACGGAACAGTAAAGACAGTATCGATCCCGAATTTTAAGTTTTTTTTTTATGAGACTTTCTTTGCTCAAAAAGAGCATTAAGATTTTTTAAGAACAGTTTACAATACTTTTATCTTAACGTTAATTTATGCATAGTAACTCAGTCTGTCTGTCAGTAACTCAGTCTATTTCGTTTTCACGGCAAAACTACTGAATCGATTTTGATGGAATTTGGCACAGTAAAAGCTTGAAACCTAGAATAGGACATACAGACTACTTTTTAAATTTACCTTCTAAGGACGTAAAGTAGGGGGTGAAAAACTCAATTCCACATTAATCTTTGATAAATACACCACTGTATTCCACTTAGCATAGCATGTTCGTTATACACATGAGTACCGGAATATGCATAGATAAGAATACCAGCACGAAACGGCATAGGTAAATATAGCAATCAAATTAGACGCTATACAGCGCGACCTTTTTTATACGGCCACCCTGGGTTTAAAGACCTTTCAGATCGATACCGCCACTTTATATAACAGTACAGTCAGCCATAAATATGTACCTACATAATTTAGTGAAATACATTAAACCGACACGACAAGATCCACAAGCACATTTAGCCCTTATACGCCCCATTGTCAAGTCAACTCAACCTTGACGTGATTTTGAATAGGATCACTCATCCCGATCGCGAAGTCATATAATCCCTGCAAAGAATGTATAATATTAAGGACCAAGTGATATGAGGGCATTATTCAGGTTGCCCGGGCATTTATGGATGTTATTTATTATAGAGTCTGGTCATTAGTCTACGAAATTTCACTTCCCCATATACTAAACTGCCGACCAGCTCAAATAAGTTTGTATAGACAAGTTTTTTTTTAATTTAGAATTTTCTTTTATAGAAAAAAGTGCAGTAGAATCACCCCTTAAAGATCTACTGCACTATATTGTTAGCTGTATTAAGGTATTGAATATTACCATAATATAGCGAACACATTTTTCATCATCACTTATCTAGCATGAGGTGAATTGATATATTTTTTTTAAAGAGAATCTTGAGATTTGTTATGGTAAGAGTTTATTAGCAGTAGTCTTTTTTTTGGATTTTGAAGTTGGGTTAGTACAGCACGTTGTGTCGTGGCCAGATCTTGTAATTGATCACTTTATGAAATGTTCGACTATTTCATTAAATGTACAAAAATGTTATGATATGGTCAACTAAAACTGACGGTATCGTAAAAACGTCAACGTTGGATGATATGTCAATCCAAGTTTCGGCATATCATGAAAATATAAATACCTACGTTTCCAAGTTACTGGAATTTGTTTGATATTAATGATCTTGGTCAACGGATATATAGTTGTAATTTGAAGAAAACTAATTTATAAAAAGTTTGAACAGTTAAATAATCTAAAAACTGTCAAATTACGTTTCGAAATCTATGACTTTTTGACGTTACATTCGTTTTTCAACTTACACATAATTGTTCACTTCTTTATCAGAATTATTATTATTTTCTGCCGCCATGATTCATCACAAAAACAAAGCAACATCAGCGCCTCTACCTGCGTTCATATCGTCAAACACTGAGTATTCTTTGATTTGGATCGACCACGTCATAATGTGGGCAGCAGCGGATTCTGTACTTTAACATATATGCCACCATTTTATGAAATGATTGCAAATATCATGAAGTGATCAATTTTACGATCTGGCCACGATATATATATATAGGTACTTTCACATATTTTTACCCTAAATGCTAGCATCATGAGGGCCGCAAAAACTCCAGTATAATATGTATTGTATTGAAGAAATTACTAAAAGTGTCAGCGCTTTTAGCTTTATTTAACATAGCTTGCTATAAGTTAGAGTACCTTTCTAGCTACATCGTGTGCCTAGGTGATATTAGAAATAACTCAATAATGCATGGAATACGTTAGAGCTAGCACATTTTTTATTGATTGCGCTTTGCCGTCTATAAAAACAGTAGAAAGAATTTTACATTTAATTTAATAATATTTTAAAGAAAAGAAGTTGGTTTGAATGTAGAAGGTGATCTTCAGAGCTACTGACGTTTTTCTTAATTATTTGACCAATACTTTTAATAACCCATCCATTATCATGGACATAAGATACTTTCTGTCCTAAATGAAATGCATAATTCCCGAGGGATGTGCATTAGATGTTAAAAGTACAAGAACAATGAACCTAAAACTAAAAACTTTAAAAATGTATATATATATATATATTATATAATAACTAAAATATATTATTAAAAGGAGTCCCTTTAGGCAAGATCCCGAAGATACTGGCAGCGTTCCCCCTTTGAATAGCTAGACTAATTCTTTGTCCGAGGTAGCTGCCAGCACTTCGGTCTCCTGTGATGTCGACTAACCTTCTTGCTATTTTTTTTAAAAACCTTATAGCGCTAAGACCCCACGGACCAAGGGTCTCGACACCGAACGGAAAATATGTTAAAATGTTAAAATAAATGGCCCTATTTAAGGTAGATGTCGCAGTTCAGTTGTCAGAAAAAGTCAAAAGTAAAAGTAATCATATACCTAAATCGAGAGAATTAATAAAATCAGATTACCTAATGTAAGTACAGAAGGAGAAGACGCGCGGCGTGGGACGGCCACCCACAAGGTCGACTGACGACCTGGTAGAGATCGCAGGAAGACGGCCAACCGGCCAATCTAAAAGTCAATGGGGGAGGCCTTATATGTTCAGCAGTGGACGTCCTGTAGCTGAATTGATGATGTACGTACAGATATTTGATATATGAGCAAAACCCTGAAATAAGGACCTTCAACCGAGTTTAACCTACACAACTTGCACCTTCCCAGGCATGTGTACAATAATTCAACAAAATAATCGAATGAACGAACAAACAAGCAATACAACTTATGAATTTTATTTGGTACTGGAGACGAACATTACATTTTCTATAAAACCGCAAAATGTTACTATCCCTTTAAAATAGTAACAACACTAGTACTACTACAAGTACAATATATTATTTATGTACTTAATTTTATACGTTCTTCTCTTAGTATTTATATTAAAAAGTCTGGTGTCCTAGATTAATTTCAGAGAAAAAATAACCCAGATAAATTACAGCCACGCAAAAGCATTTTTTATTCAAATTAACCTACCTAACCCGCGAACAAACGATTTGTTTGAGCGGAATGTAACGCCCGGCTGCCAACAATTGATTAGCTTACGAACAAAGCTCTTTACACTTTTACACCGGATTACAAGGATTACGTTAATCCAGCCAAATTCACTTAATTAATTGAATCACCACACGTTTGAATGATTGAAAGTTGCTCTGGAATTTAATTGTTTTAATTCACAAATGGGTGGTCTGGTCTACCAAGAACACCATTGCTAAAACAGTCTAGGCATGTGTACATTTAATTTTCTTGACATATCAATGAATCTCAGTTATTATCACTCAAATTTTAGTTCACATAACGTTTTCGTTTAGATAAGTTTTTTTATCGATTTTAAGGCTACCGACGCTAGTTGGGTAAACAAAACAAGTAGAATCGATAGTATCACAAATATAATTATGTAAAATGAACTATTAATTCTAACTAAGAAACATATGGCATGCTTTTAATTTATTGGTTACGGATTGGTGCTGTTATATTTATTTAATCAATTTATACCCGGTAGGCATAATGTTTGTATTACACCCTTAAAAAGGGCGGTTTTTTAGTGTGTTTTAAAATTTCATTAGCAATTATGTCAGATTGCCTCTTAGAAATAAATTATTTTTGTATTTTAGCTTTATAAGCCTCATGTATCCTGTATTATAACTACTATAAGCAAGAACTTTAATAATACTAAGATATTGTACAGTTGTCGACAGTAATTATTTAGGGATTCTTTAGATAATATTTCTTTCCTCTCTTCATAAATATAATGAAACTACGTGCACTACATGGCACGTTTGTGTTACGATCTCACTTTGGATTGAGGTGCAGTACTTAGGTAATCCCAAAGCCCAATTCAATTCGGATTGTGGCATTGAGTAATATGTTAATGATAACAAGTACTATTAGGTATTCTGTGATGATAGTAAGAAAAAGCAACCCACATCGGATAAAGTTCCATCTTTTAACGGCACACACTTATGTGCCGGTGTTTGCGTTGTTTGGCCAAAACGAAGTCACCTCGGCATGGTTTCATTACGTACACTTTTTATTGGATTGACCAATTAATGCGCATATTTGTACGAAGTGCTCTAATGTTACGATTGTAAATATCGATTGGGTGTCTAGAACTTTTTAACATCGAATTTCATTTTACAGAAAACTATTCCACAATTTTCAATATACATATTTTTTAACTTACATATTAACCAATCGATACCGTTTCAAACCATGGAATAATGTTTCATGAAAAAAACTCTTGTTAACAGATTTTTTTTTCAACGAATTCGTTTTCCTTAACACCCTACCTATCATTTACATAGCATCATCATTATCGCATATCATAATGATATTTATCATAATAAACTCATCAAAGCAATGTAAAATATACAAATAGAAAAATTTCACAATTTTGGAGCAAAATTTGTAATTCAGCGCTCGCCGGCCGCTGACGGGAAAAATTTAATGCGATGTAACAAAAATTGAGTAATTGTTACATGAATAAAAAGATCTGTGAATAGTGTGGAAATAAATCTCGATGTATTTGATTGCGATAAATTGACGGATTCTCCAATCGTAGGCTCATTGAAAACATTTTTGTATTATGTATACCAAAAGAAAAAACGGAAAACGATTTGCTATTCTCAGGGAAGCAGGAAATCAGCTTCTTGTTTATAAACCAAGTATTGATAAGAAATTTTCATATAAAAAAAACATTCGTATGTTCAAGAAAAAGTGTCTGTAAAATAATACTTACACATTTTTAAGCCGGTTGTTTGTTTTTTTAGGATGCAATAAATTATGGTCTGCAAAATAAAATAAAATGACTACTACCTGTCAAAGGATTCGAGATTTATCTAGGTATGTAATTAATTCGCCACATCATGAAAATAGGTTGTGTCATAATTTATGTAGAATAGTGTAAATTTTGCCGACCCTTGTCAGATGTAGCGCCTTGTTCGCTAATGTTGCCGACCACAATGATTAGGACTTCGCTTTGTGTACTCCATTAAAGTTGGAGCCAGATCAGTCAAAATGTCCTGAGGTTTCACAAGACGCGGTAGTACCCAATATTATCTATTCTGTGGCAGAAAGTAAAGAATATTTATAAAACCGGCGAAGTACTTGTCGGGGCACGCGCAATCATGGGTTTCGGACTTGCTCGTCACAATATGCAGTATTCGCTATTTTACAAAATTAACAACTTCATATAAGTATCTTACTTCTCCAAGTATCTACATTTTATTGGTTTACTCGTACTGGGTAACTTATAAAACCTACCTATTTGTAATAGTTTTTCTTTTAACTTCGTTATATACAGGGTGTTCCGTAACTCAAAGATAACCTTGTAACCAAATATTCTATACATTTGTTTTTAAGACTTCAAAATATGTTTTTTTTTCAATACTAATTAAATCGTGCCGTGTGGGGACGGCCGTAAAGAATACACAAAAGGCGACTAATTCCTGTAGTACAAGACGGGCAGCAGCGCCTTCGTGCGAAATCTTATAAAAAACCGCTCCCCAACCCACCTTCCAAGCGTGGCGAGTATCGCCTGCCAAGCGTGGCTATTACCAATAGAACAGATAAGACCAGGCCCCCAGTCTCCGGTGGTCCCGCTGTTCCTGGCTACGGTAGCGGTCAGGGTGACGGCGAGGCAGGAGGTGCAAAGAATCCCCGGAGTCGATCCGGCTGCCACCCCAAACAACGACTGGCCCTGGTAACATACAACGTAAGCAGCTTGAGGACTGACGAGAAGATCGTTGAGCTGGTAATTTTGTAAGTCGATAAATTTTCATTAAAATTTAAAAAGTCATAAAACAAAATAGTTGTTCACCATGATGTATAAATTATGTGGTTACAAGTTTATCCTTGGGTTACGGAACACATGTATACTACTGTCGTAATTATTTTTACATTTCTTAAAGTAACCATTTGAATAAAGAAGAAATGGTTAAATAAAATGGTTGAATATTTCACTTACGCAAACGGATCCTTGAATTAAGGAACAGTGATCACACACCCACAATATTATTAAACGACCTAACCATCCATTGGATAGACGAGAAAAACAAATTCATCTCTACGTTAGGTGTAGGAAAGATGGTACCCTAAAAATATTTTTTCTGGATTTAATTTTTCACTTTGTTGGCGTGATTTATTAGTATATCTATGCCAAATTCCAGCTCTCTACAGCTGACAGACAGACAGACGGACGGATATGGCGTGACTATATGGAAACAGTATTGACTAAAACAGACACAAGACAGATGATCGAAATTAGTAGCGGTAACAAAAATAGGGATAACATTTTAAGTTATCAAGACAGCTAGAAGCCGGACTAATCTAGAAATTAATTAATATAAAAAGTTGTATTATTATTATTGCTAAAAAAAAATGTATACGTAGTCTTCATCTGACAACTTTATAATAAAATAAATAAACAAACAAGTATATTTCTACGAGAGTGCCAACAAGCAACTTCATTGTTCAGGCCAACCCTTTCATAGTGAATGTTTATTATACCAGTCCGTAATCCACGGCATTCCGTGTTTATAATTACTGCGAGCTGAAGGACGCCGCCCACGCTTTCGCGCCTAATACGTACGCTTGCATGGCTCAAATCTGGAATGCCGCCACTTAGGGTAACATTATCTCGAGATTGGTGTGACAATGGTTAAGCCTCCGTATTATCAAACTACTATCTAACCATTACTTGTAGTTTGGAAGGGGTTCGAAGGTTTGGGCATAATATTATCTAGGTGTCATCTGTTTTCTTTAAGTTAACAGCGCACAGTGAAAAGGAAACCTAATACCTAAGCAATATCAATCAAATCTGACTGATCCTTTTTAGAATCTTGACTAAATTGCCGGATTTACAGCAAAAAGCCAATGGCGCCCTAGGAAGCCCTCCTTCCACGCCTAATAGGTATGCTGACTTGGATGAATTTAGACATGGGCCTTCTTGCATTCTTTTAGCATAACAATGATAACCCACTAATCCTAGTTTGTGTTTCGGGAGCCACCAATAGAAATCCCAAGCATTTTTATGTTTATAACGCCCTAAAGGCAAGAACGGTCTCCACGCATTTCCACGCCTTACTTTGCTTACTTCGCTAAAGTGGAATGTCGTCATTTGTGTGACATTCCAACTCGCAGTATTACCAGTATCCAGAATTAATTAATAGCTTATTTATATTAATAGCATATATAAAATTTTGAGTAGGTATTAGTGGTTTACCTATATAAATCACACACATTCCATCAGCGTCTCGTGTAGTAGGTACCCTGATCGAGTTGATACGCGATCCGGTGCGGTTTGGAATCAAAATATCTTATTGTCGTGGTAGGTAACATATAAATGTTCAGTACCAACATAGATACGAATGGAGTACCAACCCGTATGAAAAGGTTTGGTAACATCCTAGTAGCCGTTGGCAGAATCGATTCGTGCGCGAGGCGTAGTGGACATTCTGTCTTTACAACTGGATTCATTCTCGAACTAGATCATTTCACGGTAATTATACTTATTCGTTGTTAAAGCATCTTATTAAAAAGTAAAATATTAAATATTAAATATAAAAATATAAAATAAATAAAATATTAAAGCATCTACTTATATTAAAAGATATAAATATTTTTTTTCACAGCTCTTGCAAGTTGAGAACATGTAGGTAAACTACTTAAACAATGATTTAATGTAGGTACTTGTAGGAGTACCAGTAACTCAATTTTAACGTTACGTTTTGAGGCCTAGACAAGTTAAAATCAGCTCTATTGACCATAAAACTGACTCAAAATACATTTTGAGAAAGATAGCGTTAGCACAGCCATTTTAATTGTTGCACCGCCGTTTTTCTAAACTAACGACCAGTCAAATATAATTAAGTGCAGAACCAAACATTTGACCCGGGGCGTTTATTTTCTGTTAATTGCTTCACCGGACTGCTGCACAAGCGTTTATTCCGATTTGTTTCCCTCGACAACAAACCGCACAACTAATTTTGAAAATTAAATAAATAACGTAAAAAATATTTTATAAATTCACTGAAAGTTGGAAATATCATAGATCAAATAATTGTAAGTAAAACACACTTAATATTATGTATGGGACTGGTCAAACTAATTGAATGAGTTCAAACTCGGTACTATAGCCATCATCAGATCAGCACAGTGGTAACAAAATCATCATCATCATCATCATTTCAGCCATAGGACGTCCACTGCTGAACATAGGCCTCCCCCATTGACTTCCAGATTGGCCGGTTGGAAGCGGCCTGCATCCAGCGTCTTCCTGCGACCTTTACTAACAAAATATTGTATTAGAATAGAATGGAATAGAAAACATTTATTTGACACACACAAAAAAAAAAGAAAAAATCCAAATCAATAAAACAATGAAGGATATTGGTGTGTCGAAAAGGTTTCCCGCTCAGCAGTTGTATTGTCATCGGAATGTCAAATACTTACAAATTTCAAATCTATCCGAGTTGAAAAAGACTTTCAAGTTTTGATTACCTATCTATATGAAGTTAGCTGTAAGTTATTTACAAGTGGAGCTGATACGAGTAATAGCGCGTAAACGTTAAAACAGAACTAAAAATTATGTCAGACGAAAGTTTTTTTCTGAAACGACCATTGAAAGCTTTGCCATTTAAGAAATGTCAGCCACTAACCGGCCTTCACCTTTGCGTCGACTTTATAAACTTCTATGGAAACAGTTTTTTAAAATATTGTATTCCAGAGATAATGTTGGTATCTTATGCAATGCCCTCAAGCCGCGGGAGGACTTTTATTAAAATATACATAAAGAGTCTTTTGAATAAGGCATAACGAGACGACTTGAGTCGTGATGAAAGGACGCAACGAGACCAGCCTAATGAATAATAATTGTCGGTAGCAATGTCACTCGCACAATCTGCTCGCTCGGATGTACTCGGTAAAGTGTTAAAATTCATTTGAAACGTTGCTTTCCTTTGTGGCTAAAACCACGTTCAGTAATAAAAACTTATTAAAAAACAAAGGAATTGAGGAAAATGCAAATATAGTGTAAATGTTTTCTCTGTTGAGTTTCGAATTCACGAGCAACAGTGTACCTACTTATATCTACTAAGTCTGTAGTCACACGAAACTGTAAGTAGTGGTAGTTAACTTCTAAAGTAATACATGCTGTGCTGAAGGATTATCGGTCTACATTACCTCTTGACTAAGTTTTCTAGCATTATTTATTTTTCATATTTCTAAGTAATCCTATTTCTTCTTCTTCTTTCTTATTTCTAAAAAAAAGTATCGAATGATATATAAATAGATAGTAACATTTTAGATATCATATATTTGCAATAATATGTAGGTATGTATATAAACATCATTTTTATAAATTATTTCCCTCTCCGAAGTATCACATATGATTCTTAACAATGGTTAATGTACATCCTATTGCAGTACGTATTTTAATTACTTGCTTGTCTTTTTTATTTATTTATATTTTACTTAATACATTATCTCCGTGACAGGTTAACTGTTAAAGAATTCTATAGCATTTCATCCACCAATAGGTACTTATTGTACAATAAGTTTTAAATAAATTAAGTTTTAATAAAGAATAATATAAAATTCCACAAAAAAAATCGTAAGTAGAGTAGGAACATAAAAAAATTCGTTAAAATTGTCTTTACAAATGCATATTTGATACGAATCCATTTTCAAAGAGCGCAATCTAGCCGATGGATTTTACCTGCAAATTCGTTCTGCTTCCAATTTATTTGTCACGCGTTAGGCGGCTCTATGTTAAGAGTTGTCGTAGACGAAATCGATACCAATTGCTATTTTAAAAACGTTCCAGCTGTAAAGTTCACAGCGTCATGTCTGAGTTCAGGCGAACGTGGCAAGTTTATTTGGTATGAAAATATCGTCCCCACGTCTCACTCGTAAATGTGCAAACTCAAAACTAAGTTAGCGAATTGTGCCCCGCTTCCTAGATTGGGCACCGTCAAAGGAATTACTGACTTACATTGTTTGATTAAGGGCTTCAGATAAAATTACTTTACAACGGATAATGGGCATCATTGGTTAAATTTTTAAGGATGCAAGTAGTAAATTATTATTTTTTAAATATGAGAAATTGCTATCAAAAATCGGTGTAAGAAAATCTACACTGTATACCTACCATACCTAATATAAAAAAATATTTTACCTAAAACATAGTATCCAGCGGGAGTCCAGAGAAGAGATAGAGCATCCCTAGGGGTTTTCGATCCTAAAAAAAAGATGGTGATTCGGATTCCATATGATTTTTTCCAAGTTAAAACCAAAGATTAGACCTAATATTTAGTATTAGATTAACCCGCATTTTTTTTTTTACTATAAGGCATAGGTACCTACTATCTTTCTTTTCCGAAAAACAATGAAGCATGTTTCTTGAGAATCTTCTTTCTTCTTAAAAATCATGATAGATAAGGTTTAAAAATACGCAAAAAAAAAACTCGTTAACTACCTACTTAAAATCACTAAAAATACTTGATTCGGGTATCTCTGGACTACACTGTCCCTTTAGGTATTAAGTAATTCTTATTTGACGGTGGTAAAATAGAATAAATCCTTGTAAATAACAAACAAGTAAATGTACTCTTATTTTTAAAAGTATAGATTTCAGCATAAATAAATATATTCACAAGTTATTTATCGTATATAAATAAAACTCAGATATATTTTCAGTGATTTCATCTGAACAGTGCGCTAATTTGTATAGGCAAATCCCAAGTGACACGTCGCAAAACGAAATACATGATAAATATTGTAACAAAATATCGGTATCAGCAAAATCCCGCTCATGTGCATTAGGGATATGAGAATTTGTAAACGTCAATAGACAAAGCTTTGCCTCGTTTTACGGCCTGACGTCGGCACCGCAATTGGATTTGCATTATTCAAATCAATGTATCGTGTAAACCTGCCTATTTGTTCCTACTAATAACGAGTTTTTATTTATAGGTTTAGGTTTTAAATAATTTTTCCACTCGATTTCACAACTAAGTACATTTTAGTACAGGATCATAGTTCTGAAAAATAGTTTCGGATAGCTCTTGCAACGCTTCTGGGTCGCAGCAGTGTTCCGTGTGTGTTTATATCAAGAAATAAAGTCACGCCCATCAAAATCACTACAAAGATCTAATTTTATTTGACAAAAAATCACTTGTCCTAAATAATTACGAACGAACGAACGAAGCGAACTACACTTACGCGGATTGTGCGCATCATGACAGTCTTGCATAAGTTGCCCTAAAGAGGCGAACCAACAGCTGCGCTCATGCGCACTTAGCATGAGTGACTTTCGCCAGATCTGTACGAAGCATAATTTATTAAAACTAAATAACCCAAAACTTATATTTCTAAAATAACCCATTACTTAAATTTAATAAAACTTGGGTAGTTGTAAAAAAATCTTTTAGCAAAAGGTAGAAAAATTAACCATATTTTTGTCACTTCACTATACTTCCCACCGCAGCGTAAACGACAGCTTATAAATAAAAGTGTACTTAAGTTTTTCCCAGTAGGAAGCCTGTTTCTCCGACACAGATCCCCGCTGGGAGCCAATACACACCGCTTTAAAAGTTTGTTTCACTGCAAGTAAAGCGGGTTCCGTACCCATTAGATTATATTAAATAAAAAATAAGTAAAGAATTGCAATCACGAGTATCTCGTATTTTATCCAAGATAAATATTAATTGGTAACAGTGCAAGTGACAAGTGCAAGTCACTTTGTACGTATTTAGTGCCGCTGGGCTATACCTACCTATATACCGTAGAGGCTCTTTCTACTCGCACTTCTCGCACATGCATGACTGTACGAAGTGACATGCCACCTGGGTCTGTACCCAGGTATTTTTTGCGAATACTCTTTCTCATGAAATAGTGAAGCCTATATAATTTTCCTTTAGTTTATTATTTCCCACTTGTTTGTTTGAAGAAGATTGTGAAGTTTATGCTTCAGAAATAGTCAATGTACTGTCAGCCTATTGCAGTCCACTGCAATAGGCTAGGGACGTATGCCCTACTAATCCATCTTTCATCGGATCTGCGACAGATGTTGCCAGCCCATAATGCTTGCTACAATTTAGGACGTCCATTACTTTGGTCTTCTGCCGAATAACCTCGTTCCGGATTTTATCCCAAAAACTCCAAGTATCAACCTTTCCATAGCTCGCTGTAAAGTCAGGGCCAGCTTTACTGTCATGTTCCATGTTCAAATGTAGTGGTGATTCTACTCTTTTTCAGCTTTCACCTATAAGATAAGATACGATAATCGTTTATTTGCATAAAATGTGGTACAAAATATATATGAACAATAGTTCTTGTAACTGTTTTAAAAACAATTGGCCTTTAGCATTACAATAGAAGAGAAGAGTCACGCACCTATATAATAATATTTATGTGTGCCCGAATGTAGGAAAATCGGAAAGCTTCATAAATTTCGTGAGGATCAGGCTTGGCTGTGTAACTGGAGCTGATTTCATACAAAACTTTGGTACCATACAAAATGGATACCACATGTTATGTCGAAATGGTGGTATTTTGTAAGACTACCTGTTTTCTGCGACATTATTTATATGTTCCTTTTATCAATTCAAAAACTTTTCTTTGAAATCAGATTTTGTTCAAAATTTCAGGTTTCAATTTTTTTTCGTTAGTTACTCCTTATAAATGTAGCCTAAAGTAAGAATTTCTTATCACATATAAAAATCTTGTTAAAATCTTATCGATTATCCAAGACAAACAGACAGACCGACAAACAAATCTTTAAAAATATGTTATTTTGTTTTAAGTACTTAATATACTTCCATATGCCTTTGGTGAAATTTTGTCATACACTTTAATTTAATTTATTTGTATAAATTACTCGTACCATCGTTGAAAGAAAGCCCCTAGAAGTTCTAAAACTTGTAACATTCATGTTTTAGATTGTTCCTTTAGTCCAACGTGCAACGAAATCGAACAAGTGCTTCTATACTAAAATTCCGATAGGTAAAGAATAGCTTCCGCGTTTCCGATACTGAATGGCGATGCAGAAAGTGCTGAAAACATGAACGGGTACTGAATACAAAGAGTCTCGTGTAAGCAATGAAATACGTAAATAATGATACTTGTAGTACGATAGACGTGCAAAGCATGAAATCATTGACAAAGACTCAATGCAATATCGTTTTAACATTTTTGCATTTCACGTTTGTTATGTAAGTATATGTTATCAATACACGATAAACACAACTATGGCATCATGAAAATTTTATTATAAGTTATATTTTATTCATCGGTTATCAAGAGGCCCAGTCAAGTCATATTTGGCATCATTTGTCAAGATACAGAGACATGATTTATTATGTATCGATTATATGCGACCATAATACTGGTAAAATCGAGACTTACTGTGCAAGTATCTTTTACCTGGTGTGTGAAGACTAGTGTCTATTTTACACGTCAATGGGATGCGCGCAAGAACAGCCACTCGAGGCAAAGACGGGGCGCGGCGGAACTAACTTGCAAAAAGGCAGAATGCAGTTCACTTTGCGATGCGGTGCGGTTTCTTTCTTCTACTTTATTACTCAATGTCTTCCAGAAAGCCACAGTTAATGTTCTTGTAAAACTTTAGTTTCCGTCTTAATGCTGTAGAGGAGATGTTTTTGTCGAAAATCATCTAATTTAAAAAAAAAGTTTTTTTTATAAATATTTCTAAAGTTCACAGATGAAAAAAAAGGATTTTGTACTTAGTTTAATATTTTAATTTCGTTAATTTGTCATATTTCATTTAAGAAATCTTATTTTAAGAACTGAAGGCTCACGTAGATACTTAGTTTTTGGCAATGTTTACTCAGTTACCAATATCAACGTTCAAACAATAAACAACAACTAAATGTGAAGGCAAAACACGATATTGCTGTGTTATTTAAATTTACAGCGAGTATTCGCAATACTTTAGCAAATATGGCCGCCATGTGTAACATAAATGGGAAAAATGGGGAACGGAAAATGTTCCTCCTGTTGCTGCTTCTGTCTCTCTTAAAAAGTAAAACGTAATCAAATAATTGTTAAGTTATTTTGGCGACAAAGTTTCCCGAACACAAAATGTTTATAAAATCTGACCAACTTTACTAAAAGGTACTGTCGTGTTTCCGGATACTGTGAAATAAGATGTCTCCTAATTATACACATTTCTATAACTCAATACCACTTCAGTACCTTTTCGTTATAAACGTCACCACTCAATTGAATGTCTGTACGAATTTCGTCTGTCCGTTTTATTCAATCCTTCTGAAAAGGATTCCTTTGCTTGTTTAGATTTTAAATACGGATATTTCACGACGGTGTGTGTGCGTGTATAATATAGGTAAATCAATAAGGAAAAAGATAACCCTTAACAAATTGGCCATCGACTTGAATACTATTTTAACGTGCATTTATATCCGTAGAGCTAACATATTTTTCTGGCATTTTGTTTTGTTCTTGACCCATATTCATGTTATCAAAGGCGTAAGTTTAAAGAATTTAGAATCTACCTTGCGTGCTACGTATTTACAGTTTAATTATTTTCGGCCTTGGTTGAGGCCATAATCTCTCTACTAGGTGAATCGTCTATCGAGTCAGGAAGCATGATCTGAGCCAGAAGATATTGCAACAAGGCGATTGGGTAGAATGGATCGATATAATTAACAAAGCGAGACTCTTGCCAACTTGGCCAGGCGACGGCTGGTGACCAACTGATCTACATAGTTAGATAGACCAATGTTTCGTTTATTTTATTCTCATATGAATAAAAGTGAAACTTCTTTCATCACCATTAGATATCTACGTATTATTTTTACTAAAAGTATTTTATTCATTATCAAAATTGTCCTCAGTGATCAACCGTGAAAATATTTTCATACAAATATCTTGATGGGAAAGGCCCACTATAAAATTAGAAGTGGGAATAGATGAACTAACTAAATTTTATAAAAAAACGACTTCACAAACTGAAAAGCTAAAAATAATATTAACACATAGGTACCTAATCAGTAACATTTGGAATCGGTGTCAGCCTATGAGAGTTTGAATGTTTTGGTTTGCACCGACTCCAAAAGTAACTGATTTGGTACTAACCTATGTGTTAATATTAATTTAGCTTTTTAGTTTGTGAAGTCGTTTTATTTTAATAAAATTTACTTATGTACGTTTTAGCATATAACCATATAATCGATAGCGTTAAAAATCGTTTAAAAAATAATCTAAACTACATAATATAATTATGTACTAGATGGCTTAGTTTTTGCAAATTAATAGTGATGCTAGAGTGAAGTTTGTACACAGTAGTTATATACATTTGCATCAGACAACACTGTATGGGTGTAAACGTTTGGTGCTATTTTTTAAAATGTCATCAAGCTCTACAAGTACGATTAAACTGCTAGACCTATTAAAAAAGGGAAAACGTCATTACGTCATTACGAAAGACATATTCAAAATACTACATTTTATTTCAAAAACCGTTTTGTAATGTTATTTTACTCTTTATATTTGTTCGAGGGTTTGTTCTCTTATAATTTACGAAAAAAAAACGATTACACCCTGTATTGTAATACCTATTACGTACTATAAATCTAGCAAGCTTATACTTGATCAAGGCAGACTTGGTATCATGCTTGTCATTTAAAAAGCTTTGTTGAATGTCTACCTTTAAAACATGTCTACTTTTATCAAAAGACTAGCCGTTATGCCATGGAAATAAGGTCCACTGACTTGAAAAAAGTGGAGCCCAAAAATAAAAAATGGCCTCGACAGATAAGTAGAGTCGTATTTATCTAGGATCTAGAGAGGGTCAGTGTAATGCATACTAATGGTGGGTTGGACCTCGCATATTTTTTGTAAATTCGGCGATGTGATTCAATGGTGCTTTATTAATAGGCTTATATCTACATACATAGACGTTTCCCGGATGTAATTATACACGTATGTATACCAACTAGCAGTACTAATATACCGACGAAGTTTGAAAGTGATTTCTCTATGAGATCACTAAATCAAATTTAGGCAACATGTAAAGTAATGCTTAAGTTAGATTTCCAGATACAAAGCAGAGGTACAAATCAGATTGTCCTTTATTCTGAAGACAAGAATAACAACAACAATTTGACCATAACTAATCAAGAATATGATTTGTCCTATGGTCAAATTTGACCGTCATACCAAGCGAAATGGTAATCTATATAACAAAACAAAGTCGGGCTAGTTATACCATTTATAAATCAAGAACGGCTGGACCGATTTTTACGATGTTTGATTTGTTGGATTTGTCTTTGCCCGAATAGCAGAAAAAATATTCTAACAGTCATACCGATTATAATCTAGCACCACAATGAAGAGCTCGTCAATATTATGTAAAAGTAAAAAAAAATTTTTATTTTATTTTAATAAGACATACACGATTTTAGACAACATTAACTATACATGCTAATATATCAAGCTAAGTGCTATCTTAATTACAGGTATTATATTATAAAGTAAACCCTAGCAAGTGTCAAGCGATCACCATCGGTAGCTCAAGACAGCTCTGCAAACTCGATATGACGTCCATTCCTCCTATTGTTTTTGATGGAGTTGTCGTTGATTATTCCCCGTATGTGAAAAAATTTTCATCGACAATACCTTAAGCTGGTGCCAGCATGTTAAGGGAGTTAGTAGAAAGGTTACTGGCACTCTACGAGCACTCTGTCGCTTTAAGCACTTTCTTCCTTCCTGTACGAAGACTTTGCTTGTGCAATCTCTGGTCCTGCCTATTATAGACTACGGTGATGTGTGTAACTCTAATGTCTCCCAAGATCTTCTGAATAAGTTGGACCGCCTTCTCAACAACTGCATTCGCTTTATTTTCGGCTTACGCAATCACATATCCACGTTTCGCTTCCAGCTTAGCTGGCTCCCTATAAGGCATCGCAGGAATCTACGAACACTCTGCGTCCTTTACTTTATACTCTTCGAACCCAAATCTCCGTCTTATCTCAAAGATAAATTTTCATTCCTTAGTACGTCTCACGATAGAAATCTCTGTTCAAGTGATACTCTTCAATTGTACATGGGGCACACTAAAAGTTTTGCACTTCTAGCTAATCGGAACTATTTGAAATTGAATGTTATATTTTTTTAAACGTTGCAACCTTCTTAGTAATAAAAAAAAACGATTGGCGGAAAATGATTTGTCAATTGTTTTTTATCACACATCAAAGTTCTACGTACGCAACGAAAATGGAATTAAGTCAAAAAGATTTTAGAGCGATGATTTTTTATGATTTTAAAAGTTCTCTCTCTCCGCAAGACTGTGCCGCTCGTCTTCAAAATGCTTTTGGGAGAGAAGCACCTTGTTTGAGCACCGTGAGGAGAAGGTTTGCTGAATTTGAGAGAGGTCGAGTTTATTTACATGACGAATTTCGTGAAGGGCGGCCTTCAACTGCCGTCAACGAAAATAATGTAGCTACTGTTAAGCGGCTAATTGAAGAAAACCCGCGGATTACCTATGAGACAATTCGAGGACTATTGGGGATTGGTATGAGCCAAATTCAGAAAATTTTACACGAAGAATTGAAAGTTCGGAAACTGCTGTCGTTGGATCATGAACTGACAGCGGAGCAGAAGCGGGCTTGCGTGGAATGGTGCTCACAGATGCTACTGAAGTACGACCACGGACATTCTAATGCTGTTTATGACATTGTCACAGGAGACAAAACGGATTTGGATTTATTGTTTTGAACCCGAAAAAAACAGCAATCTTGTGAATGGGTGTTTGAAAATGAGAACAGGCCAACAAAAGTGAGGCAGGCGAGAAACGTTGGTAAAAAAATGATCGCGTTTTTTTTCTCAGCTACGGGTCCGATCTGTACAATTCCACTTGAAGATCAAAAGAGTGTTAATGCCGAGTGGTATTCTACCATTTGTTTACCCAGAGTGTTAGAAAAAGTTCGCGAAAGACGACCCAAAAGCCGCGTTCTCCTACATCATGACAACGCTTCTTCACATACTGGCCGTATAAAACAAAATCATTTTTAGCTTCCAAAAAAGTACAACTCACACCCATCCTGCGCATAGCCCCGACCTAGCACCCTGTGATTTCTGTATTTTCCCCAAAATCAAAGATTTGATGAGAGGTTTTACTTTTACCAACTCCGAAGAGGCAGTGATAGCGTTCAATCAGCACGTAGAAAACATGTCTTCAGATCTGTGGTCCTCCTGTTTTAAAAAATGGTTCGATCGCATGAAAAAATTTTTAAAATGTAAAAGAGAGTATTTTGATAAGCAATAAACATAATATTTTGGTTATAACATGTTGTTTTTTTTAAGTTACGCAAAACTTATAGTGTGACCTACGTATACACCACGTCACACTTCCGGTTTTATGACCAGCTCATTCACCCTGACGTCTGTACGACCCTGGAACGGACTTCCCTTGAAAATCAAAAAATCCACGTCAAAATTCTCCTTCAAGAAGGTTCTGCGCAAGCATTTTTTGGATTAACTCTTTTCTCTTTTTCATGATCCTCGCTGGCATGAGATCTGTATGTATATATAATTATACTATGTATGTATATATTTTATGTATGTTTATACCGTATATAGCTATCTATGTATGTATCTAGTATGTACAGCTGTATATATTAATCTAGTTTGTTTTAGTTTTGTATGATTTAATTTAACACCCAACACCCATCCAACTCGGCTAGGCAGCGTTCGGAAAACTACGCAACGTCTTCTCGTCCAAAATACCTCAGTGCCTAAAGACGAAAGTCTACAACCAGTGTGTGTGGAACTGAAACGTGGCCTCTCACTATGGGCCTCATAAGAAAGCTCAAGGTTGCACAGCGTGCTATGAGAGGGCTATGCTCGGTGTTTCTTTGCGAAATCGATTCAGGAATGAAGAGATTCGTAAACGAACAAAAGTTGCTTACATAGCCCAAAGGATAAGCAATCTGAAGTGGCAGTGGGCGGGGCACATAGCACGTAGAACTGACGGCCGATGGGGCAGAAAGGTTCTGAAATGGAGACCACGTACCGGCAAGCGCAGCGTAGGACGTCCACCTACAAGGTGGAAGGTTGCAGGATGCCGCTGGATGCGGGCCGCTTCCAACCGGCCAATCTGGAAGTCACTGGTTCTGGCATATGTTCAGCAGTGGACGTCCTATGGCTGCAATGATGATGAATTTAACACAATTTGTTTTTTTTGTTGCACCGCCTATACCATCTCTGTATGGCCCCATGATTGACTGGTAGAGAATGCTTTTGGCATTAAGTCCGCCATTTGTACAACTTTTTAAAAATGTCTGTGCAATAAAGTTTAAATAAATAAATAAAAATAAATGATGCCGACTAGATATCTATTGTATGTCTATTAGTTGACAGATATACTTCAATACATGAAAAAAAAAATTGTGCTCATTTGACAAATTCTTGCCTCTCGAGAGATTTCAAGCCGCGACCGCTTGGTTTAATAAATAACGCGATGTCATTTCAGTATATAGAGTATTCTACAGAACGTAGGGTCCGACTGACACAAATCTTTTTTACGAAAATAATATTTAGGAGTGCCTAAGTATTACTTTGTAGAAGATAAGATGTACGAATTACAAAAAAACATCAAACAGTAATAAATTATTACATTAAATATGTAATAAATTAACAAATTTAAACACTCTTCTAATAATCTTACTCAATGACCTTAATACTACTCTCATTATGATGGATGGTAGGAGTCACTGGGTTTTGGTCATCATCACACGTCGACTTTGACGGAAATATGCCACATATCGAACTATAAATTTAAATATATTTATAACTATGCATGCCGCATATATATAAATTAAAACATGCAAATTGTTTTTTTACATAATATAAACTTTGAAGCCTCGTTCACATGTAAATAAGTTAGAACATCGTTTACACCCCATTGCGCGTGATGTCCGGGGTCGGCTAACGGGAGTATGGGGAAATATAAAGAAACAGCTGTTGTTTTCATAGCGGCTTTCATCACCCGGGTTTCATGTGAAATGGTAGGTATCCATTACACGTTCGTAACATTTATTATGACACAGAAATACAAAAACGCAAACAAGTCCTGTGTTAAACTAGATCGTGTGTGTGTATTTCAACTATTTCCGTTTAGCGATTGAATAACAAATGTCCATGTAAACTTTTAAATTTATAATCTAAGCAAGATCAGCATGACATGCTTTAAAAACATGTCCATAATTAAAATGGATTCAAATCATTAAATTGAACACTCAATAATTTAGAATAACCTTGTCACCGTACAACGGTTAATAAATTCCTAAAATTACATTTTTTTTTAATTTCCCAAGGTAGCGACGCTAAATGGCTACCTTTACTTTCTAACTACATAAATAGAAAGGTAAACAGGATGAACTTAGGTATCGACTGCTGTCGACAGACTGCGATCCTCAGACTGCACATCGCAAACAATAGACTACCACCAGAACCGTCGATAACGTAGCCTGCGCCTCAGCCTAAGCCACTCCTTCATGGTAATATAAAGACGCGTATTTACAAGATGTTTTCTGCCTAGTTATTGCCAAATCTCAGAGGCAGGTCCTGCCACCGCCCGGCTAAAATCTGAGCACAGCACTAGTAAGAAGCCAGCTGTGTACAAACATCCTGTTTGCATTTTTCTACCTGATACAGAACGAGGTAGCTAAATGTTGCACGTGAAAAAATCCACCGATAGGATTCCTTCATTTTTCCGACCTTTCAGCGCAACTTTGTTAGGAAAAGGCTTAGTGGCGCGAAAAATTTTGTATACACAGAGTAAGCTAGTGTTATGTGCAAGGGAGGCGAGAAAGAGAAGTTTAAAATCTAAAATTATGAAAAAGTTATCTCGTTAGAATAAGTCTAGCTTTACAACTCCGCTTCAAATCTTCGCACACTATGATGGAAACGCACCCATTAAGCACTACGCAGAAAAAGGCTAGTAACCTAAAGTATCTTATCTAGATGTGTATTTATAAAAGGGTTGTCCTCTTAGGTACCAGAATAACAGGCAAAAGCAATGTTCGGGATAATTGAAGCCCAGAGGGTTGGATAAGCAATAAAATATCTCGATTTAACAACGCGTTTTATCGCTTTGCTGACCACCGGAAAAGATATAAAGGCCTACCTGCAATTTCACTCATATCGTCGGTAACGAAAAATTTCGATTTACGTAAATCATATAAACGTGAAAATGAACGCGAACTATGTTATCTATTTAGTTAATATTCAATTTATTAGCCACCTAGTATTAAAACTTTTACTACTTATTACGAGTAATAAAGCCAGTTTTAACTTTTTTTACCAAACTTGTCCTCTTTACGTTTATATTCATTATTTTGTTTTACTAGATCATAGTGGTTATAAAAAGTTGATTTTTTTTTAATATTTTAAAAAAGATTAATGTGATCACGCTTATTTCCTACTGACTAGGTAGCTAGGTAAAATAGAAGTAAAGCTTTTAAGTTTTACTTCTATTTTTCTTTACTTAATTAACTTAGGTGTAGATTCTGAACCTTATGAGTGCTTACAAATAAAATGAGTACGTACTTAAATAGATACTTGCGAGTTTGCAAGCACAAGCCGCTGCTAATATTACATGCTGGAACCTGAATAATTTTCCTTCAGTTAAAAGGGTTTCTTTTCTACATAAATATCCATAATATCTTTAGTATATTTAACTTCATATTATAATTATTTGCTTGGTGCGGCACGCAAGAGATTAATACTGTATTAATAATCCTTAGGCGCTTCACGATAATGTGATCATGAAAATTACCACTGAGGGGAACATAGAAAAGAAAGACGAATTAACTTAGACCTACAGACAGGGTCAAGTAAAGATATTAATATAAATATTGGACAACATCACATACATGCTCTGATCCTATGACATTATGATATAGTCAAAGCACTCGTGTTACAGAAATCAGAAGCCACGACGATACCTCAACACTTACGAGGGCCATTCAATACATATTTAGCCTACAAAAGAAAAACGAAAATTTTGAGAATAGTCTCCTTTCAATTCAATACACTTGGCCCATCGATGCTTCAACTTTTTAACCCGTCCAAAAAATACGATTTCCCGAGGTCTTCAAAATAGGTCTCTGTGGCGGCAATGACCTCATCATTCGACCCAAATCTTTTGCCGGCGAGTGACTTTTTCAGATTTGGGAACAAGGAGAAGTCACAGGGAGCCAAATCTGGAGAATACGGTGGATGGGGCAGCAATTCGTAGCGCAATTCGACCAATTTGGCCATGACGACGGCGGAGGTGTGAGCCGGCGCGTTGTCGAGGTGGAAAAGCACTTTTTTCTTTGCCAAATGGGGCCGTTTTTTTTTCAATTCGGCATCGAATCGGCCCAATAAGTCGGAATAGTAGAGCCCCGTGATTGTTTTACCCTTCTCGAGGTAATCGATGTAGATCACACTTTGTGAGTCCCAAAAAACACTAGCCATCACCTTTCCGGCCGATTAAACAGTGTTCGCCTTCTTTGGAGCACGTTCGCCGGGTAAAGTCCACTGTTTCGACTGTTCCTTGGTCTCTGGTGTGTACCAGTGAACCCATGTTTCGTCGATGGTCACAAAACGACGCAAGAACTCCGCCGGATTGCGTTGAAACAGCGCCAAACATGTCGCCGATGTGGTCTCACGGTTGCGCTTGTTGTCTGGTGTAAGCAAACGCGGCACCCATCACGCCGACAACTTTTTCATATCCAGTTCTTCGTGCAGAATATGATGCACTGTCCCTTCTGCGATGCCTACAGTCTACAGCTATCTCGCGAATCTTCAATCGCCGGTCTGCCAACACGAGATCGTGGATTTTTTTAAACGTTTTTCTCCGTAATAGCCGTTTTCGATGCACCTGGGCGTGGCTCATCAAAAACTGACGTGCGGCCACGAGCAAACTCGTTGAACCAATTTTTGACGGTCGCCATCGAAGGAGAAGAGTCACTGTACACAGCATCCAAGCGCTCTTTACTTTCGCTGCGCGTTTTCCCTTCCAAATACAAGAATCTAATCACTGAACGATATTGTTCTTTTTCCATTTTTGTAAAACCGACCGACAAGCTCGCCACTGATCAGGTAAAACTAAGCTCGCTTCCAAAGGCTGCCAAAAAAAACAAATAAAGAGAAAAGACTGAAAACTACTTAGTAGACTTCAAAAAGTATTTACTGCACGATAGTAAAACTCTTTTGTAACAACAGCGCCATCGGGCGGCGAGGCTAGGCTATTATTGAGTGCCCCGTGCCCCACACGAAACAACATAGAAAAGTATTTTTCTACATTGACCAACCGGGAATCGAAGCCGGCACCTTAGAGATAGCGACATCAAGTCTGGTATGCTCGCCTCTCGGCTACGGAGGTCGTCATAGAATAACGATATAAACGTGTCAGATTCAAGTCCAAGTCGAGGAGATTGTCGCAAGAAACAGATAAGATTTATGTAATGAAAATAAATCCACCGTCAATATTTTTTCATGAATGTAGTTTTGTTTATTTTAAGTTCTTAACTTTAACTAAATAAACCATTTAACTCAAACCCATCATAAAAATGTAAGTAAAACCCTTGTAGTATTCATCGAATAGGCGTACACTACGGAATTTATATTAAATATACTAGGGACCACAATATTAAAAGCAGTCCTTTAGACCTTTAAGAACCAGATTCGAAGCCCGTTCTTTAAATCCCGGGATGTAACAAAACCGGGTTTTGGACATGAATAATAAATCGAACAGATTATTAAAATTACGTTGGATAACATGGATTGGTTTTAACTCAATTTTATTAATGGTTAAATATTCAAGTATTATTTTTTGTTTTTATAATTTAAATGATCGCACAAAAGTGCTAACACAAACTTAACCGACTTCAAAAACAAACCTCTTTTACGTTTAGTATATGACATAACTAATTTAAAAAAGCTGGATTGAAGTTTGAAAACACAACATAAGGAGCTTACTAGATTGTCTATGTTACATACAACTCGTCCTTGTAATCATAGAAATGATCTTTTATGAAGGTACTCCTTTACCAATTTATCATAGTTAGTTTCTAACCCTAACATAGAATTCTGCTCTATAAAGGATATCCCTGATGAGATCTAATTTGCCATGAGATTAACGTTCCACAAAGACTTCAGTGAACGCAACTTGTGACGTCATAGTTGGGGTAGGTAGGTACTTTGTGAAATGAGCCGGTGAGTGCGCTCAACTGCATAACATTAGAAAGGCTCCGTATTGTTTTATCTTGTATAAATGTAGCTCAACGTATTCCACTTACGTACGAACCATTTATGTGGATTTTAATCTCGCAATTTCAGTTCCATGACATTTTGCTCTTATAAGTGCTAATGTAATGTATGTATTTTTTACTTAAAACTTCAGTTTTATTCTTAGCAAAACGGTTTGCAAATACTTTAGTCTAAAAAAATAATACATTTCGAGATGTCGAAAATAATCAAATGAGACTAAACTCGGTTTTTTTCTAGTAGATATTGAATGCTTCCACTATCCACCTCTCTATCGCCCGATCAGCTTGAATATATCCAAATATTGTATTGTGATCCAGATTATACATACTTACAAAGCTTTTAATCGGTACCTATAACAATCATTAGCAGTAGCTTATAATCGACTTCCAAGATTTGATCACATAGTACAAGTAAAACTAATAAAAACTCATTATTATAGAAGGTTTTTTAACAGTTTTACCGTTATTGTCATAACAAAGGCACGAAGCACAGTAGCGGCGGAAGCCAGTAAAAAGGGCTCTCCAACAGGGCTTGCTGAGGCCATTAGTCATAATAGTCATTTATTTAGCACATAGGCCCTCTTCCAGGCACTTATACACGTCTCAAAATATAGCTTTACCATTCCACCGCTTCGGGACTACATATCGGCTGGTGCCAAACTCAGTCACCTTTGTTTTCACCTTTACAGGAAATACAGTTAAAGACATGTAGTAAGTGCGAGCTAAGCAGGTTAAGTCCATGCACTCTTTTCGTTTTTGAAAGTGCTTGTAATAGTATTTACAAAAGATTTATTACCATATCGGTTTACAATTTTAATTTTAAAAGCTACTTAAGAAGAATAAAAAGCTACAGGGTAGGTTTAACAAACTAAATAAAAACAATTAAAACAAATAAATAAAAATTTGACATCATACATATTTAAAGTTGAAATGATTGTCTCGATTGCAAAACAACTTTATATTTATCCAGACTACTTAATAGGTAGTAGTTTCAAGCTTACGTTGAATTTAATTCGGTCGAGCGTAAATGTTTTCTTTAAAGTGGGCTCCGTGAATATGGATAAAACCCAATTACACCTACTAAAAAAAGTTAAGGAAGACTTTCTTGATATCGAATCGACGGAAGCCGGCTGGATCACCCACTGGTGACGTAGACGAATAACACTGCCCTATTTGATGCACAGATGAGAGGGAAAAAAGCATTGGTCAGGCTTCAGTATAAGGGGAATGCTGGTATTCTACATCTTCTGCGGCTGTCTTGAGGTGAGCCCGATCGGTCTGGGTGTAAAACACCTGCATCATAGCGGGCTACCGCTGCAATGTGGCACGGTAGACTTAGTGAAGGTTGCGAGAAGCCGCTAGAACGGCCTAGGGCAGCTCGAGGTGGCGTTGCTCGTTGTGGCTTTCTTTAGGCCTATGTCCAGCAGTAGACTTTCAATGGCTGATGATGTTTATGCAAACTATTTATATACTGCCAATAGTACCTATCCTTTTGTCAAAGTCCTAATGTGCCCAGGACCCAATGGCTCTGGCGAAGGAGAACATGCGAAAGTGATCTGTCTGACCCACTACCATCGGTTGGATGGAAATCACGGAGGTTTTAGTGAGTATACGTGGACGTATCAGGAAAGTCTTAAATAACCTCCTGTCATCACTCCGGCTGCGGGTGTGCGTAATGCATTTATTGTATCATTGCTTATTACAAAAAAATTAAGTGTCCACCCCGTTATTGGCCTTACATAATATGTTTTGGCAATAAAGAATGATCTAATTTGTGAAACTCTATAAATCTCTCGCGGTGTCAGACAAGTTTAAAACTAACCCAAACTACTTACATAAATTGCGGCAGCTGAACTTGAACGTATTCATTATTTACGATGTCTTTTTTTTGCTATTCAGATTTATGTTTGCAATGAGACAAAATATTTTGCTTTAGATATTATGTAACCGACATTACATAAATTAAAAGGGAGAAGGTAATCACACTTCAAAAGAATTGGCGTTATTCTAGTCAAATAAAATTAACGACATAGGTTATTAACTCTGAATAAGATAGTCGATCACCTGCACCCGCTGAACTGATCAGCGATAAAAAAAGGGCAGGGACCACTGTTAATTTGACTTTAAGTAATTAAACAACTCGCTGGCATAGAAGACGGTTCATTGGAGCATCTATTTATCTGTCTCAATCTGTTGTATTATTTTGTAAAAACCCTATGAAACATACAATACAGTTAACAATAACTGTATAATGTACAAAATATCTAGGTCGACTGACTAAAATATATGGACTGCAATTTAATTTTATCAAGATTTAAGTAGGATTCCAAAGCTAAGGTCTTTATTATGTTTTTCACGGATTCTGAATGTCTCCGTAGGCACTAATCAAGGCCTTGAATAACACAGAAAGTTCACTTCTCCATTTACTTCTCGGACAACAGACGCGATGATCTCTTTTAACCGTTTCAGTAGAGGTGTATTTAAAGCATTTTATCAGATGTATTATGTATATTATCGGTCTTGGGCATTTTCGGCACCGCAACCATAAGTTATCCAAGTTTTGTTTGCCTTAACTTATTTCTCTGCTTTCGTTCTATGTCCTGCATCCTCAGTTTCTTCTAATACGTTATACATAACCGAAACAGAGTATCCGACAAGGCAGTGCTAAACACCACGCGCGGTATCGTGTTATTTAGATTAGGTATAGACTTTATAAGAATGCATGCATCTGTAGAGACTTATAAAAATGCGATGTACTTGGAAGCATTTTCTGTTTTGTCCTTACTACAACGATCTTAATATATCGCGTCTATCATAAATCCGACACAGTCACGCGACTTGCGAGCGTCAATTTGAAGTCATAACAGCTCTAGCCCCGCAAATGGAAAGCTGCTCGTCAACCGAGGAGGCATGCTCAAAGTGTAGCCGAGTAAATTATTCAACGCACCTGTTCTCGCCCGCTCCCTAGGGACCCGTCTTGCTATCCCCTTTTGGTATGTAGATTTTGTAGCGCTTCTTTTTCTAAGGGTCTGGACGCTTATTTTGCAATAGGTTAATAGCCTACAAACCTGGTAAAAGTGTTAATACCTTGAAAACGCAGTGTTGCTTTAAGCGAATACGGTTTGTGCCACAATGCCCGCAACATTGCAGTATTCTGGATTTATTGTGTCAATTGTTTTATTGGTTTGTCGCGTTTATTAACAACTTTGTTAAATAAAGGCTAACTTTGTTTGTCCATTAAGTACAACAAGTTAAACATTTGGTTTAACTTGTGCCTGCACTGTAACCTGCACCCAGTTAACAATCGTAACCATGCGAATAATACAGTTTTGATTATTTTGATAGCCGAGTTCTATACCTAAGGTAATATAGATCTGCATGAGTAACTTTTTAAATGAATATATTACGGCTACGCTACGGCTTCTATGCGTAAAGAAAAGTACTAAATCATTTTATTACCGAAAACAAACTTAGATAAATAGCGGAAAATATTTATGGCGCAAAATATAAGCGCGGTTAGCGGCCACTCCGGGGAGCCACCGTTCTTTGGCGGAGATTCGGCACACGTCCGCCGCACGTACGTGATGCTGAGCGATGACTCGGACTGTCGACATCAATCAAGTGTAGTTATGATTCAATCACATATTGTGTTTGAGAGAAAGAAATAAAGCCCGACGAGGTGAAATCTTACAATAAAACTGAAAAAAATGAGTGTTATTAAAACCATTTGGGATAATGCGAGGTAGGCGAGTATGGCGAGTCAGTCATGGCTTGCATATGCGTAGCCAGGGTCAAGTTATAATGTTTTAAGGGTAATTGGACACACAAACTGAGATCCTTTTTCCTTTTTGGAAGTCTGTTAAATATAGTAATTAATTTAAACTAAAACCTTCGTCGAGTTTCGTGAACATTAATCACTTAGGAAACTAGGAACACAATATCTGCCTACCTACCGCGTTGATAAATGCTGTAACTTTTCTAATGATGTAACTAGTTTCGAAACACTGCTACTTTTCGAGTTTGTAAGTGATTCTCTAGAACTCGTTACTTATCATCAGTTTAGTTTGAGCATATTCAAATCCAGGATGATTATACCTACCATGAAATTTGATAGCAGTTTAACTAACCTTTTTCTGCACAGAGTTAAAAACGGGATATTTTTAATTGCACCTCTGTTAAAATATTATGCAAACATAATTCTACAATTAAACTATCTGCTCATCAAAAAATGTTCTCTAAAAAACATAAAAATATTACCAAAACCAGCTTAACTTTTTAAATCTATTCACAACTAAAATCTAGTTCAAACCACAGACTTATTTTTCTTAAAACAAAAATACTAATAGCATATCAAAAGTACTGACTTGCACACTAAATAAATTTCGAATGATTACATCCGTGTCTGTATAATTTATTTGCATCAAACATCTTATAAATAAACCAATAATAATGTCTAAGCGTTTAGTTGAGACATCTCACGATCCAAAGGCTGGCTTATACCTTGGCCAACGGGTTAGCCTAGCTATCCTGCGTGGTAATGTTGCCAGCCTTTTGGGCACCTTTCCTATGAACGGTGATCTCAGTCAGATATTTTATTTATAGGATCTTTCCTATGAATAAAATATCTGACTTTGTATAAAGAGTTTAGATTTAGAATATGCACACTAAATTGTTCAGTCATAAAACATTTTTCCTAAAACTGATCTTTAAAGATTCTTAACTATCTAATATAAAAATGTGTGTAACTAAAATACTTTTCACCAAACTGTAATACTTTTTATTCTTCTATTTTTATGAAAAGTTAGGTTACTGACTAAATTGATTAGGTTAGGTTAGAACAGTGACCACACATAACTCCAAAACTAAGCATAAATTCTAAGGATAAGGATGAAGGATTAAAAATTATAATATTGGAAGCATTTTTCTGGAAACTGAATCATCTAACATTAATAGCTTTGGCAAATGTTGAGTAAAATTTTAAAACATAATTTAAAAGAATTAACAATCTAAAATCGGAATATCAGCAATATGTAAATTATGTTTTCGGTACCTATAATAAAAAATTTAGATTAGGATTTAGAATAGGTAACCCATATTAGTTTTTTTTAAATAGAGTTACCACGCTGTTGTGCATATCATTCTGCCCATTTATTAATTTTATGTGTGCTTAGTTAGATATGCATGACAGATAAAATGATGTTCAATTTAGCATAAATGATGTTCGTTACAGAATAAGTGATGTTTGAATTTGTTTAAATAGATTGACATATTTTGTTATACGAATAAATTATTAGATCTGCATTCCAAAAATAGATGAGCATGCAATTCAAATAATTTTGCTTAGACCAGAAAACTGATGCCCAGTTTGAATTACATAGAGTGCGTTTTTAGTGTGCAAGTCAGTACTTTTGGTGCTATTTTTGTTTAACAAGATGAAATTATTAGCTAGGCAATTAAATACATGCTGTTAAAAGCTTTAAAAACCATTTTTAAACAAATTACCGACTTCAAAAACACTAAAAAGCTAAAAATATTATTTAAACAAACAAACATAACAGCTTATTTTTGCTCAAACTGAATTTGCTCCCGGTTTTTATGTAATTTGTTTTGCACTGATGGTAAGTAACAAATTCTTGAGACTTACGTTCAAACTCGAAAAGTAGTAGTGGTTCGAAACTAGTTGGTTATGTTACATCACATTTTTAATGTGGTTTATTTTTTTTATAAAAAAAAAATATATATTTCCCTGTTTTTAGTGATAAATTCTTATCAAGACGAATGATTAGAGTGCAAAGACATTATATCCGCTCTACACATATTTCATTATCTATTTTTTCACTCTAAATGGCGATCTGTGCTGTTATGATAGCTAAAGTGCATCTTATGACCATTCAAATAGGTCCTAACACGGCTACGATTTATTGTTTTATCACAGTTCCGGTGCTTACCTTCCGCCTTCGTCATCAGATCAGTTTGATGGTACCATTTTCACCATAATCATTTATTAAAGCTTGATTTGTCGACTATGACAAAGCCTAAATAGTGAAATACTATTGTGGCCATCTATGGTCTCCTTCATCAGTTCCACTTTAGCAAATTTACTAATAATACTTTTTAACGCTAATGCTTGACTTCTTGTTCAATACACTAAAATCGCTGTATGTATATTTTTTTACCTACAATATTTTAGGAGTTCCCTCAATTCCACATGGAACCCATCATCAGAATTGAATTTTGAAAAAATGGGATAAATGTGGAAGTATTATTACATATATACCTTCATACTGAGAAAAGATTTTTTCAAATCAGTTGATTAATGGCGGAGTTCTAAGGTAACAAACATAAAAAACCCTACAATCGAATTGATACCCTCCTCCTTTTTTGAAGTCTGTTAAAAAACCGGACAAGTGCGAGTCGGACTCGCCCACCTAGGGTTCCGTACAAAATGTAGGTACTATAATTTTTATCTATACTAATATTATAAAGTTGAAGAGTTTGTTTGTTTATTTGGTTGAACGCGCTATATAATCTCCGAAACAACGAGTTCAAATTGTTTTTTTTTTTGTGTTGGATAGTCCATTTATCAAGTTATGTTTAAGGCTACGTCAATATAACATTACGTTGCAACCAATAGGAGTGAAGTATTAATATTTTTTTTGCAAAAACGGGAGTTTTTTGCAAAAAGTTCAAAAAGTTAAAAAGTTTTTACAAAAAGTCTGTGCCAGCATATATTTATCTTTACGGGTTGACTCACTATAACCATTGATAAGGTAATCAAATTTGTTCTAAAATAATGCATTGGTGCTAGCGTCGCTTTTTCTTTTACTTTTAGAGTGCGGCATTGATACGGTTTATTGTATTTTTTGATTATTTTGAGCTGGGAAGTGACATGGGTCGTTGATAAAGATATTTTTTTAAAGTGACAGATCAAACTCCAAGCGGAAGAAGCTAGTTATAAGTAGTTCAGTTCTCACAGTTTAATCACAAAATTTAATTACAAAAGTATAGTTTTCACATTTCCCTCTGTACATGTGGTATAAGACTATATTACTTGTCAAAAATTCATAATTCTAGGTCAGCCTAAAGTACCCTATGTAATACCTATGAAAGTATCGAAATATACGTTTTTTTCGACATAAACGGCTGTATCATTTTTACGTTAACTTAGATTTTTTCACAGCTGACTGCGGACTGTTGACCCGAGTATATGGTTTTAATTTCAACTGGATACCATCACGAGTTTCCGAGATTAAAGTGTCTTGACAGACATACGAACAGACAGACAGACGGTCAACAAAGTGATTCATTAAGGCTTCTGTTTTTTTCCTTCTGAGGTACGGAACCCTAAAATCGATGGCAGATACTATCTTCTTGGTCAACTTATATCATTTTTATGAGGAATCTTTCTTTTCAATGTTGATCCCAAATAAAAAGTTGTTGTGTTTGAGCATCTTAATCATTTCATATAGGTTTTGCGTATTTAGGATTACTAATTAAATTGTGCAGTGCCAACATTCCGCCAATTGATCTATAATTTTTGATTGTCATCTACTAGAGTACATCGTCAATATCTTTTTTATGTCTCATATCTCTCATATAAAAAATTACATATTAATTCTCTAAATATCTGTTTGTATCTCTCATGAAAAAAATTACATATCGAAATCTAAAATAAAATGTTTGAGATAAACTTTAAAATAATAGTTAAAAAGCCTACCCGGAAAATAATATAAACCACATTAATATAATGAGAATTACTTCGTACATAAAACGCGAAACATTATATTCATAAGCCTTGATAGAATTATTCATAAGGCTGAAATAAGCGTCGTACCTGTTTACATAAATTCTACTTTATAGTTAGACGTAAACAGCAAAATATCTAACACCATAAAAGAATTGACCTTGACAGCCGAAGTTTTCGTTAAAAATAAGTTATTATAGGGCGTCGTATTCAGGGGTAAAAACGATGACAGAAAAAAATATAGAAGAGTAACAAACACTATGAAACCTCAACTCATATTTTGTGACTTGGGTTTTACACATCATTATACACAGCCCTATAGATTATTTTCATGACAAAGCATACCACTATATAACCCTGTATTTATAAGATGTTGTACTTGAGCGGTAAATTCATACCATAAAAGGAATTCAACAAATAAAATAGGGCCTTATGTGAAGGGCCTACATCTATGCCTTTTGTCGACAAGGTAGAACCGGATCGAACGCCACTGTGACCTCACCGTGCTCGACACTCGCTTACATCGAGACTAATCGATTTTCACGTAACATTCAACATTCCACTACGAAATAAGTTACAGTAGAATGGAATATGATGATACTCGTAGACTTGCTAAAGTAGCCAGATGGTATCGATAAAGTAAAATCTAGCGAAACAGAAAAGAAGACCAATATTTTAAGACTGGTATTGTTACTATATTCTCTGATGTGATGTTAAATATTAAAATGTTCATTGAGTTACGTCATTAGGTTACAGTTTTCAATAAGCTTGCAAAAACCATAGGGGAAGTAAGCCCAAGACGGGTACTCTAAGGCAAAATTAAAATTTGAGTATGTTAAAAACATAATTCCTAATTACCTAAGTTGTTAAGTGTGAGGGTTTATTATAGTTTCATATATTTAGGTTATATTACTTAGCACTGCATCCGCAACATTGGTAGGAGCAAATAACTGAAACTGAATTTAATACATTTTGTTTTATTTGCATTAACCATTATTATCTATTATTGGTAGTGAA
Organism: Anania hortulata; assembly: GCA_963576865.1. NCBI lineage: Eukaryota > Metazoa > Arthropoda > Insecta > Lepidoptera > Crambidae > Anania > Anania hortulata. The sequence continues at coordinate 11,347,007 of OY756396.1, read as the reverse complement.
CCAGTGCAATACTTGCGAGAGAGCAGTATTTACATCGTCAAATAAAAGCTAGAATACCCGCCCAATAAACGATTAAACAAAACCAGGAATCGAAAGTCTATGCTTGAAGAATAAGAAGATTGCATCTGACAAAGCTAAAAACCTCGGATAACCTTTAGTTCTGGAAATTTTTGCCGAGATCTAGGACTTCTGCGGCCGCTTATATGCCATGCCCCGAAACCTTCACCTGACGCTAATAACCAGAACCACGCTAACACGCCACTACAACTATACCGATATCTCCCAGAACGCGTGAAGCGACTGTTGCACTGTTCGCGGCGTGTCCAGTGTTAAATTTGGCAAAGTAGTATTGCCTACCCGTTTTAGGCGGTGTACCCGTTTGGACTTTCTTCCCCGATACCGATTTTGAGACTGCCTCTGCTGTTAGTTTAGACTTTAAGAGTACCTAGATAAAGTTATGTAAATTATCATTAAAATGGCTAGACTATATAGATTGTGAAGGATTTATATATTTGCTTACGTATACGCAATTTGTGGCGCGGGCATCGCGATGTCGTACAAGTGGTGCTGAGGCCAGGAAGTTCACACGCGACGGGACTCATTTGCACTTAGGATGAAACGCGTATCGTGATTATACCGGGACACTGCCAGTGGTACAGCCACCAGTTGATACTGCTCCGTGCGCCCGCCGCACTCTACACTTACATGCAACCGCCAACTCGCGTGTACTCTCTGTTATTGCTTGAGTCGCGTCCCTGTAAAAAGCATGTACGCTAACATCCTCTTCAAGATCATTCGGCCGAATAATTGTATTTGGCCAAAGAATCATAATGAGGAACCAAGGTTACCGCCCTACTCTTAATATGTTCAGTCGTGCGTCTCGTGTATTGGCAGAGAACGTGCGTAGGTACATACTTTTTATTAGCTTTAAATAGTGTACGCATGAAAAGCGTACAGAGCAGGCGCACGGAGCGACTTTCAAACGAGTTACTATTTATTACATAATATAAACTGGTGGTTGTACCTATGGCCAATTCCCGTTAGAACCACGATACGCACATTATCCTAAATGCAAATGAGTCCCGTCGCGTGCGAACTTCCTGGCCTCAACGCCACTTGTACGACGTCGCGCCGCCCGCGCCCTTGGCACGAATTGCGTAAAGCGTGCGCTAACAAATCTTATACTCTATACCATTCGTCCGATAGACAACCTTATTTGTTAAAGAAATATTAGTGTTAGCAATATTTATACAGAGCTAGTTTTTGATATGTCTTTCAATAAAAGCCTATAAAATATATAGAGATACTGTATCATACATATACAAAGCCTATAAAATACTAACTTACTATATCGGGAAAATTTTTCTTTGTCTATTGGTAGGTTTCAAATCAGCTCTATCCTTCGTCAAAAATAGTATTGCCTCTAGAAGAAAATAACAACATATTTTTGGAGTTTTAGATAATAGGTAACCAAATGTACAATACTTACTTATTTATAAATGTTCTAAATTCCGAAAATAACTGTACACTTATAAAAATAGGCTCTATTGAAATGCATTGACGATATCTAAGTATTATAAAACGTTTAGGCTCAAAAAATACTCTTGTTTATCAAAACATCAAGTGGCTATTACGAGTGTACACTCGTATGAATAAAATGTTAGGATACGCACGCATCACGGCTGGAAAAAATATTTTCTCGAGTACCTATTAATAAAGAAACTAAGTATATTGTACGAGTAATCTATTTGAACAGGATTAAAGTACTCGTAGGTAATAGAATGCAAAAATAATGGCTTTACATTCTACTAATTCTGGCAGGTGAAGATTATCTTTAGAACAATGAGGTAGTTACTTGATTAACTAGACGGTGGATGAGTGTGTTAATAAAAAATTAAGAGTTCGACGATGAGTGATCGTCCTAATTGTGACAAAAGTAGTGATGTACCCACGATTATTAACAGTTAGTTGCCGTTTTTTATAAATCGTTTTTAGTAAAATAAGTCAGCATCGGTAGATACATAATATGATCATAATCATCATTTCAGCCATAGGACGTCCACTGCTGAACATAGGCCTCCCCCAGTGACTTACTTAACATACTTCAGGGAAACTATGTTTAAATTTCGAAGTTGTCAAGGAGTATTAGGAGTTACCTTGGACAAGTGCTGCTGTAAGGTAGAGATAGCTTTGAGCGGGATATCGCAAGGAGAGTGCAGCATTTGGGAAGTTGCCACAATATCTGAAGAGCAAGGTATTCAATCAGTGCGTCCTACCAGTGATGACCTACGGAGCCAAAACATGGAACACGATAGTAAAGCTGGCTCATTGACTTTACGTCACTCAGTGAGCTATGGAAAGGTCGATGTCATTACGGCAAAAGAGCAAAGTTGGACATAATCTGAAAATGTAGCAAGCTACTGGCAGTGGGCCGGCCACATCTGTCGCAGAATTGATTAAAGGTACAGGTTGGGCTTTGGGGTACCATTGGGCTAGTTTCCTGGGTCAAAAGGTCAGTTAGATCAGCCATACTCTAAGTGTGTTCCGCGGAACCCTAGGGTTCCGCGATACCCCTGTCGGGGTTCCGCAAGAAGTTAGAAAAAAAAATCAAAACACCTCTCTCTGGTCGACCGTTCTGTCGCGGCGTATCACGATTCACGAACAATTTTACTATGCCGCCACCGCCGATACCTACTTGTGACCGCGCAATCCCTTTGATAAAAGCCGCCTTTGAAATTAGACGCTATAATTGTGAACAAGCGACTTTCGGCTCTAACTTCAAAACGTAAAGTCGAGATTGCTTACACCACATTTTTTGAATTTCTATTTTTATATCGGCTTTTTATTTATCAAAGACGCCGACTCGAGTATTTTTGAGAATGTTCGAGATTGAGGCTAGGACTATAAAAGCGATGATCAAGCCTTGACACTAGTCAGTCGACGATTAGCGTTCGGAGCGATAAGTACCTACCTGCTAGAAAAAAATTGTGTATTGTTCTACTGCTGTTTTCTGATTGTATCAGTTTTGTACATTTCTTCTTTGGACTAAAGTGCTAAACTCTTCTACGCAGTAACGACCGTGCATTATTTTAACCTCACCATCCTGAAAGAATGGAACGTTGGCTTAAAGGCGTTAAACGTGTCGCAACAACATCTTCCAACGAAGCCGAATGTTCAAAAGCAGTCCGCGTGGAGTATACAGCAATTACCGATCCAGACGATGATGCAACGACGTCAAGTTCCACGGTTTCAAAGGCGAAAAAAAGGAAGTATGATGAATCATATATCAGTTTTGGATTTGTTGATTCCAACGGCTCACCTCTCTGCATGTTATGTAGTAAACTGCTTCCTAATAGTTCCATGGCACCTGCCAAGTTGCGCCGACATTTAGAAACTGTACACCCCGAGTCTAAAGACAAGAATAAAGAATTTTTTGTACGTAAAAAAGAACAGTTATTGGAAAGTCAAAAAACAATGATGCATGTAACCCAAACTATCAATGAAAAGGCCACGGAGGCATCATATTTAGTTAGCTATCGCATTGCACAAGCAGGAGAAGCGCACACTATCGCTGAGAATTTAATAAAACCATGTGTATTAGACATAACAAAATGCATGCTCGATGAAAAATCTGCAAAGCATCTTTCTACTGTGCCGCTATCTAACGATACTGTTTCACGGCGAATTCATGATCTAGCAAGCTACGTCAAACAAGAACTAGTTACACGTCTACAAAAAACACAATTCGTCTTGCAAATGGATGAGTCGACTGATGTCGCTGGTCTGGCTATCTTGCTGGTTATCGTGAGATATCCATGTGAAAGTTCTTTTGAAGAAGACATGCTTATGTGTTCACCTCTACCCACAAACACTACCGGAGAGGAAATTTTTAATAAAATAAATATATTTTTTGAGGAAAATAATCTCAGTTGGAACGATTGCATTGACATTTGTACAGATGGGGCCAAGGCGATGACGGGTAAAACAGCAGGAGTAGTGTCACGAATAAAAAATAAAGCGCCTAATTGTAGTTCCAGCCATTGTATCCTGCATAGACAAGCACTTGCGATGAAGCAAATGCCGTCCAATCTAAAATTAGTTATGGATGAAGCGGTAAAAATAATTAATTTTATCAAATCACGACCACTACAATCCCGATTGTTCTCATTATTGTGTGAAGATTATGGCAGCACACATAAAACACTGCTGCTCCATACAGAAGTGCGATGGCTGTCTCGGGGTAAAACTTTAACAAGGCTATTTGAACTTAGAGCCGAGTTACAAATGTTTCTTTCAGATACTTCTTTTAATTTGAAAGACCGTTTGTATGATAAAACTTGGTTGTTCCGACTGTCTTTTATGGCGGATATCTTTCAGAAACTGAACGAATTAAATTTATCATTGCAAGGTAAACAGACAACAGTGTTCCAGGCCTGTAACAAAATAACTGCCTTCAAAAGAAAATTAGATTTTTGGATTATTTGCGTTGGAAATAGAGAAATAGAAAGCTTTACGTCACTCAGTGAGTTTCTTGGCGATAACAACTCAGAAATATTTCAAGATGATGTATTTGAAGAATTGGTCCAATATCTCACTTCGATGCGCGCATCTTTTGAGCAGTATTTTCCTGAAGAACAGAATACAAAAATGAAACTGAATTCATGGATTCATAATCCTTTTTTACCCAACTTACAAAAGCCCGAAAGTATGTCAAACGAGATATATGAATCTCTTTTAGAAATGTCATCTGACACAAGTATGGAGTCACTGTTCAAAACGACGCCTCTCAACGATTTTTGGTGCAGAATCCGAAATGAATATCCAATGCTTGCCAAAATGGCTTTGAATATTCTTCTCCCGTTTCCAACAACATATTTGTGCGAAACAGGATTCTCAACCTATGCAGCCACGAAAACAAAATACCGCAATAGACTGGACGCCGAACCTGATATGAGACTTCAACTGTCCTCTATGAAACCTGATATCAACCAATTGATGAAAAATAAAAAACAGTTTCATACATCCCATTAGTTAGATTTTTTTTCTTTTTCAATGTTATATTTATTATTATACTTGTTATGTAAGTAAGTAATAAGTAACTGTTACATGGTACTCTAATTATGCTTATTAATAAAAAATACACTTAAAAACCATTGTTTTATTGTAGGGTTCCATCAAGTATTTTGCTATCCAAAAGGGTTCCGTCACCAAAAAAGATTGAGAACCGCTGAGTTAGATTATCAAAAAATATTGGACCCATATTTTGTCTTTTGTCAATCAAACAAATAATTACGAAGATAAAGCGCCTCAAAGTGAGCACGTGACGTCACGCCTTGCTGAAAAGTGTCGCAAGGCGTGACGTTACGCGGACCTTTAACGGGCTATATCTTCATTATTTTTTGTTTGATTGAGAAAAGAAAAAATACTTGTCCAATATTTTCTGTTAATCTAACTAACGGACTAATTAGATTTTTTTAGGAAACTAGCCCATGGGTATCTACTAAAAGTTTTGCAATTCTAGCGGAACTATTTGAATTTCGAATGTTATATTTTTTTAAACGTTGCAACCTTCTTAGTAATAAAAAAAACAATTGGCGGGAAATGATTTGTCAATTGTTTTTTATCAAAGGCGGCCTTCAACTGCCGTCAACGAAAATAATGTGGCTACTGTTAAGCGGCTAATTGAAGATAGCCCGCGGATTACCTATGAGACAATTCGAGAACTATTGGGGATTAGTATGAGCCAAATTCAGAAAATTTTACACGAAGAATTGAAAGTTCGAAAACTTTGCTGTCGTTGGATCCCTCATGAACTGACAGCGGAGCAGAAGCGGGCTCGCGTGGAATGGTACTCACAGATGCTACTGAAGTACGACCACGGACATTCTAATGCTGTTTATGACATTGTCACAGGAGACGAAACGTGGATTTATTGTTTTGAACCCGAAAAAAACAGCAATCTTGTGAATGGGTGTTTAAAAATGAGAACAGGCCAACAAAAGTGAGGCAGGCGAGAAACGTTGGTAAAAAATTCTCGCGTTTTTTTCTTAGCTACGGGTGGGTCCCATCTGTACAATTCCACTTGAAGATCAAAAGAGTTAATGCCGAGTGGTATTCTACCATTTGTTTACCCAGGGTGTTAGAAAAAGTTCGCGAAAGACGACCCAAAAGACGCGTTCTCCTACATCATGACAACGCTTCTTCACACACGGCCAACAAAACAAAGTCATTTTTAGCTTTCGAAAAAGTACAACTCGTCTCCATCCTGTGCTAGGTCAGGGCTATGCGCCCTGTGATTTCTGTATTTTCTCCAAAATCAAATATTTGATGAGAGGTTTTACTTTTACCAACTCCGAAGAGGCAGTGATAGCGTTTAATCAGCACGTAGAAAACATGCCTTCAGATCTGTAGTCCTCCTGTTTTAAAAAATGTTCGATCGCATGAAAAAATGTTTAAAATGTAAAGGAGAGTATTTTGAAAAGCAATAAACATAATATTTCGGTTATATCATGTTGTTTTTTTAAGTTACGCAAAACCTATAGTGTGACCTACGTACAATAGTGCAGACACCGAAGCAAAACAACAACTATAATAGAAACATGCGCCAAGGAATGTATTGTGCAACCCTCAGTGCGCGAGCCCGACTTACGCTTGGCCGGTTATTTTATTTTTATTGTTGCAAATAAGACATGTTTATTTACATTTCAGCTATAAATTATTAATAAATCATATCTGCACTTAGTAAAAAATTACTAACAAAAACTTTTAATAGCTGCTGCTATAAATAAGCTGACATAAGTTTGTTTAGAGAAGTTTTTTTTTATGATTTTAGTGATGGTCTTATTAAAAATGTAGGTATAGTGCTTGAGCACATTAAACCTTGTTTAAACGTCTAAAAAAGAACCTTCTGTTTTTGAAGTCGGTTGGAAACTCCCCCAAGGTAGGCTACCTCACTACGTCTCTGCCGGGCATCCATTAAACAATTTCCCGTGGTCGCATTACTTCCTCGCCCGACGTTTTGACATATTTCCTCGTCTTTCCTTCTGACGCCATTTGTCAGTTTGCGAATGACTTTCTCGAGTTTGTTATGGTTGTTGCCTTTATTAGTCTAAATATTATGTTACGTTGTTCAATGCGATCTGAAGGTTACTACGAAAATATTTCGTTCGTTCAGAAGTATAATTCTAAAAAATCAAAATTACCATGCACTTATGTCGAACCTTTGACAATTAAAAAAGACGTGTTTTTTACTTACGACGTGTGTTTAATACAGTTAACACTGATCACTTTTAAAAGGTCGTTTAAACATTATGATGTTTTAAACGTTATATTTTTAACGGGTCGTTAGGCAAAAGTAAAAGTCATCTATTGTCTTATTCCATAGATTTGAGTGGGCTAAATAATCTTTGAGATTTATATTGCCTGTCTTGTAGCAATCAAGTAAAATTACTGAAATGCCTTTTCAAACATAAAAATAAATAAGGGCATCCGGGCGAAGCGTGCTCTTTGGGGGAGGCTTACGTCCAGCAGTGGGCTGCAATAGGCTGACATGATGATGATGATGACTAATTTACAAGAATTTTCGTTTAAAGTAATCAATTATATTACAAATAACACAAATTATACTTGTATTTATTTGCCTTCAACCTACGAAACACTTAATTTTACTCAATTTGATAATGACGTACTGAATAATGTCTCCTAAAACAGACACCGATGAAATGACATCGCGCGCAAAACATACAATTCAGGAAAATTGCTAAGTAATCTATTGTTACCGCTGAAAACGAGCTTATACGACGTACAAAAAACATAGAAGAAGCCTTTTTATAATTTGTGCCATTCTAATTTATATAGTACCCATGCAGGCAGCTCATGCAAAGCTTACCAAGCTATCGTCAAAATCGCGTTCGTTTTTTGACTGAGTACACCACATGTAGGTGAAATCGGCTCGGATTGTTTTACATCTCATTGAAAATCAGTATGACTTTAGCTCTCTACTCATTTACTCTCTCCACTCAAACCACTTTTTAGATGTCTCGTTAGGAACAGGTACGTACGTAAGAATTAAAATCATCAACATACCATTATCTGATGAATATGCCCGAATGGAGTTGGTCTACTGGTCCTAAATAAATCCGAATCCTGATTTGTTGGTAAGTAAGTACGGCACTGTATGCGGTTTTAACACAGATCCACAGAGTAGAATCCCCAAGCTTTAACTAACTCTAATATCCGTAGCATCTCTTTAAATTTATATACGACCTTTGTCTATTTTACAAGAAGAGGTATTAACAACATTGGTTCCTGAAACGGAGCTGCTAATTTAATTTCTGTCAACTGTTGGTCATAGGGGATAGAAATCCCGATAGATATTGCTAGGCTGTGTACACTCTATTTAAAGTGTGTCAACAATTTTGTTTAATATTTGATATATGTACTTCTATGCCCCGTTTCGTCCACTGGGCTTAGAGCTACAAGCCTAAGCCTCGGAAATGTCATCGGCCCCTCCCTAATTACATTACGCTATTACCGGCGCCCTATTTTAGGCCCTTTAAAGAAAAACTCTGTCAAATTCTCATGGCCCTTTTTACTGTCGTAATTTTAATCGGTAAAGAATGGCCGGATAAGAAGGATAAGATAAAACATTCATAATTTGAATTTCATAAGTAATTTTAATGCAGGACTATTTTTATTTTTTAAATATACTTTACTTACAACTCAGTGTGTTTTATTTACATAAAATAGCAAATTCACCTATTGACTTACAGTGAACACGTAGTCTAAAAAAATAATAAGAGATTGGGTTTTTAGCAAGTGTTAGGGTACAAAGCAAACTATTGATTTATGACAATAAGTAGATATTACACATTCGTCAAGTAGCTCTTAATTGATGATTAAAGTTGCGATTGATTGTTACATATCATAGAAAAAAAAGACGATGACATTCCTGATTTAGGCGTATTATACTTTAATAGCCGGGTAATTTTTTATTGATCACAGTGAAATTAGCCCTAAGTTATTCCGAAAGCCTGCTGACTCCTAAGGGCTAACTTGTTATTCAGCTCATTGTTACGAAGCTAGACTCTCGAATAACGCCTTTATTTAGATCCTAATCTGAACTGGCAAAAATTAGCCCAGTTGTAATGTACACGAACTTTCTCAATTACACGCTTGATTAAAGCACTGAATTATTCAGTTATTCAGTAGCTGTAGCTGGATCTCAAACGGGTGGTTTACGAGTAGCAAATGGCTACACATCGTGAGCCAGGTGTCTGAAACGCGTGAAACTTACGGCAGATAGGGACACTCCGTATTAGCATGTTCATATTTACAGATTTAAACCAGAGACGATAGCACTCTCTATATTTTCGGAATGCCCATCAGGGGCCTAACCATAAACTTAAAACAGTACCTAAGCAGTGTTGTTTTTACGTCAAACTCTATACAAACAAATCAAAACAAAGTAAAATTGATACTGCTTGATAATCTATATGTTTTATTCACGAACTTTACGTTATTGTTATAATCATACCGTTTTCCCCTGCTTCTGGATTAATGCAAGAACTCTTCATAAATAAATTACATAAGAGATGTTGTTATTACATAAGAACTCCTAATAAATAAATTACATAAGAAATGTTGTTAATGTTCTGTACCCAAAGGGTCCCTATTACTAAGCTCACGCTAACTTGTTGTCTTCATTCAGTTAAATAAATCTGTCTGTCTGCTGCCTATTGCGTCGTTTTTAACTGTATCTTTCTCAGACTATTTCTTACTCATGTTTTGTATATTAAAACAAAAGGACGGTTATCTCCTTTCAAGAAACGTTTGTTGGTTTGATTTTTGCTCTATTACTCTATTATAAAAGCGGTAATTATTAGTCACAATCGTTACACTTGGTGTGATTAAGGTAATGGTAAAATAAAATAACAAATATAATCTGGTTATTTATGCTATAAAGATACGGAAGTACGGAGTCCTGTCAAGAAGCTTTATTTTAGTCTTAAGATATTTCTTTGTGATTCCAATGGCAGCCACTGCTTGGTACTCAAACAGTAGGCCAACTAAAACATTGTTATTGTGTCAAATATTTACATGCATTACAAACTATGTTTATCTTGTACTAGGGCCGAGGCTGACCGGGTTGGTGGCTTTGTCGCTATTCTAATCTTACCCAGTAAACCTTAATTATTCAAATTACATGTTAAGTATACTTTAAAAGTAAACAATATTAAAACTAAAAAACACAAGAAAAAAGGACGATGTATTGATTCATTCTACCATTGATCGAAAACAAATATATTACTATCATTATTTGAACACAAAAGCAAGTAGAACGTCTGTTTGTATTTCAAATTGCAATATCTTAAGCTATCCATCCATTAGGACAATCGATATCCATAGAACATTGGAAATAAATTTTATTCTTTTAGCGTTCCGTACCGATCGCTCGATTCCGCCAGGAGTTTGTTACGAATCCCTGGAGCAAACGGAACAAGGCCAAACTTGACCCGTGTAGTTTAGATCCGGTTTCAATTTAATTTATAATACTGTTTAAACTGGAGAGAGGAAAATATACGAACTAGTGATAAGGTAAAGTTATGTTGGGAAATTCTACTGGTTGTATCTACAGGCATGTTTTATTCGTAAAAATATCCAAGTTCAAAAATTTATTAGTATTTTAGTATTATTTAGTATTTTCAGAATATGGGTTTTCTTGAACAAAAATGTCATCATGAGTTACAAACTTTATAATACCTTCGCCCTTTGAGAAACTACATCTATTTCAGTCAGGTGTTGACTGAAACAGAACGAAGCTGAAACTTTCGCAATATTATACGCGAGATAACGCAAGTTTGGAACAGGACGAGGAAAAAAAGCAGTTGCGTAATAAGGTCTCTCTAATATTAATACAAACATTGTTGTTCCTACAAAGAAGTGTACGACTTCGTGGTAAACTAGTTTGTGAGACACCATTTGATTGATCATTTTTTCAGAAAAACTTTTAGGATACCTTCAGAGATATCTCTCAAGAAATATTATTTTGTTTTCTTTTTAGGTGACATAGGTATCAAATTTATACGAGTATGTATAATGTGCCTAAGATATTTGGAAATGATGTAGAAACATGACTAGTATGTACCAATGTACTCTATCTTGGTTTTTAATTAAACAATATATCATTACTAAGTGCGCAGTGATGCAAACTTGTGTACCTTATTCTGAAAAAGCATAGAGCACCCAACTGATTTAGGCTTTCGCTTAACCAATCTAAAGCATTTATCTTCTGACGTTTGATACCATTTAAGAGTCTTGGTGCCGACAAATAGGTAATCCATCACGGCATGACAAATGAGGCAACGCCGCGTATCTGTTCGGAAAATAGCCCGAAAACTACTTGTACATACAGGATTACATTTCACGGTAGTGCCAATTTTTCAGGGACCACTCAGAGTCAGTAACTAAATAGATCTACGTAAAAAACCATCTTTCTTTTTTTCAATTTTAAATCTTTCTTTCTGCATTTTCAAAATAGAATACGTAGAAAATGTACGATTACTCGATTAAATTGCACCGTATGTGCACTGCATGAGGTTCTTGTTCTATATACCTTATTTTTAAAATTTGGCACTACCTTGAAATGTAACCCTGTGTTTATACATTTGGTCGTTTGTGCCCGTCTATCATTAAAATTATTTTAAAGGTTTAAGAGTTTCTCCCTATTATTGAGATGCATAAGGTTATTATAATTTTTTATTTCGTTAATATTATTAAGTTATTTTATTTAGTACTTAATTGTTATCTTTAGCTACCTATATTGTGCGTCCACAATCGGAAAACTATTGGTTCTATATTTCGTTAATTAACTATTTTTCTTTTCTTATGACAGAATTATAATAGCTCTGTCACCCTAAAACATTTAAGTTTGGTAAAATGTTAAAACGTTTACCTTACGTGATAAGTTTTAAATTACGCCATTGTTCTAAAAATAAAGGTTCAAACATAAAAAACAATAAGTCAAATTATTCCAAAAAATACCATTGACTCACAATTGACGTTACCGTTTCAAAATATACCTTACTCTGTACAGACTGTATATAGATTTTTGGACTATAGATAGATAGATACTCTTTATTGTACACCACACAAAACAAACAAATCACAGGAAAGTAGTTAGTGAATAGCACAATTCTGTAGACAGTTTTGATTTTATGTATTAAATATTTGTTTTATACTGGAAGTCTATTTTACAGCGTCAGAAAAAAACGATAGTAATGAGAACTTTTGTAAAAGCTATATTGCGAAAAAAAAGGAAAATAAATTACTACTTTTACTTGAACTTTTTAGGCCATGCCAAAAAATTATTAACCCAATTTATTTTTGATTTCATTTAACGAGTAATTATGCCGTAAGTCATGGTCGTTCGTAAGTATTTAGTGGATGTAGCAATTGATTCAACATTTATTTAATAAATATCCGAAACCGTGCAACATAATGAGCAGTGATCGGAGTAGATTGATTTGATGTACTTTGGTAGTGCTAGCATAATATGGATATGCCTTTCTTTTTAAAACTGATACAAAGAAATTCCGGAATCCGGGAGGCAGTCTATATTAACATCAATGTTTAAGATCATTGACCCCAAAGCAATCTACCTACTCCGATCACTGATAATGCTATATAGCTATGTTTGAATGTTTTAAAGAGCTAGTAAATAGCTGCATCGTATAACTAATCAATTCAAATAACACAGTCTTGAAACACGATGTCGCCATTTAATTCAACTTGCCGCGACACATTAGGCAAGCGTCTCGGGCCCGAAGTTGAGCCATTGTCGAGAAAGTTGTGACAAGTTAAGAGCCCTTCTAAGACAAGAGTGCCCTCTAGTACGGCCCTCATAAAACTACTATAGAGACCACTTAAGCGGTCTTTGTTTACACGCCCGCTGATTACGACCAACCTTTAAGTAACAGTTTTAGCATGTCTACGACGCTTTTCTGCCAGAGAACCTGTTTTTTGACTACTAATACCTAATAGTCTACGATTAAGCTACGAAACCTTTATCTTGACTACGACAAAGCTACGAACACTTTTAAGACTACGGCAACTACGAAGTTATTTTTTACAACTTACTGTGTTGTACTACACGATAGTTTCTTAATACAAAAAACAATAAGCTTCGTCGTTCAAGCCAAGCAACGCGGTTAATTTGCGGTCGCGGTGGCAATCGCGGTCACGATCTACACGGGCAAAAACTATTCATACCAAAAATTATACCGCTATGTGCGAAATGGGTGCCCCACCACCCATTTCGCACATAGCGATATAATTTTTCAAGCCATCAAATCGATCGCAGCACGCAATGTAGCAGAAATGTGAAAAAACTCTGGACTGACATGTGTCAAATTGCTAATTTCCATAGAATTCCATACTAAAGCCTTCAAGTAGGTAAACAATTATTGTTTGGATTGCGTTTAAATCATAACTACATAAAAATGCAGATAGAGATTTGTGAACGCTTCTTTCTTTTTGTTTTTAATTAATCATGTACAGACTATATCCTGTTAGTGTATTCACTTAAATAAATAAATAAAAAGTAGCGCGACGGCCCCCTGTATCGCAGATCACCACAATGGGCTAGTTTCCTAAAAGAAATCTAAATAGTCCGTCAGTTGGATTAACAGAAAATATTGGACACGTATTTTTTCCTTTCTCAATCAAACAAAAAAAAATTAAGAAAGTTAAGTTAAAGTTTCGTGTAACGTTACGCTTTGCGACACTTTTTAGCAAGGCGTGGCATCACGTGCTCACTTTGATGCGCTTTATCTTCGTCATTTTTTGTTTGATTGACAAAAGACAAAATATGGGTCTAATGTTTTTTGATAATCTAACTGACAGACTAAACAGAATAATCTTTTTTTGACCCAAGAAACTAGCCTATTAATCGCATTGACTTGAAAACGTTATTGGTAGTTACTGATCACAACTGCAAATTAATCGCATTGGTTTGTTCAAAGCATTATTGTGTTAGTCGTAAATAACCTTCAGGCTGTAAGGCATTAAAAAAAATCTGTGATTAAATCAAACCAATAAATTATTCAGATGCCAGCAAGCCTTAAATTATATTTCGCAAGGAAAATACAGTAACAAGGCGAAAATAACAAAATAACAAAATTTAGGTACACTACTATATTTTTTGTATTGTTTCACCTTCAAGATAAATTAAGATAGAACAAAGAAAGTGTGAAAAGCTGCCCTAGAAACTTATTTCGGAAGAGCGAGCGCGCTCTTTACGGGGGAAAGGGCATCACCGGCTCATATTACCCACACATTTCATCATGTCTTACACGGCGGCGTTTTTCTTTGATCACGCGATACCGAATAAACTGCTCATGTGAAGGACATGCCACTCAAATCGACTGTAAAGGATATTTTTTTCTATATCAGTAATTTTATTAAAGCGTATTTACATAATGTAATAGATGTGATTTAAAATTAAAGTCCAAGTAATGAGGATTACGAATATACTTGTAACCGCAGTCTTTATTACTTAGAACCGCAAAGATCAGACACTAAAATAAAATAACTTTTTTGTTTGTTTTCTGAATGGACATAAAGTTCAATTGATATTTTGTCACGAAACAAATAAACTTAATCAGAAACCTATTTTGTAATAGTGTCATCCTACATTTACCGCAACTTTTGATTAAGAGGCCGTCCTAGAAATCGTCGTGTTTCTGTACATTTTGTTCTCTGATTGTAAAGACGTGAATGATAATTGAAACAAAATAACACGTGATTTTAAAAGATTAGTTCTTATTCTTGCATTTAGCGCGAATGGATTTTAGCGATAAAGTTAAATCACCAAAAGAACTACCGTTATTTTAGAAAAATGACGTTCGAGTTACGTTTGAACATCAGTTTACAAGAGACTACAAGTTACCCTAACAATTCGATTTTAACATTTATTTGAAGATATGGTCTATTTGCTAAGTAAGCCTATGTAGGCTGAATACTTTTTTTACTTTCTTACAAAACATAGCAGAAAAAAAATGCTGAAATAACATAACATTTTAGAAATTTCCATTCTAATATCATTTATTTTTCTATCGTTATAAGATTTAAACACTACACAATAATCTTCAGGTATACTTTTAAAATAATATAATTTTTATTTTATGTAAAAACAAAAAAAAATGTAGTAAACCTAAGTCAAATATAACTTAAAATCAAGCGCATAAAACTGATAGTTTTTCAAACCTAGGTAGTAATTAATTAATTAATTCCATTACCTAATAAATTATCAATATTATCTTGTAAAGGATCAACATTGTTGTCGCTTTATCCCGCATCATAAACGCACACAAGCATCTGTATTTCAATTTTGCACTGAAAAAAGGTGCACGGCCTCATAATGGAAGATTTCAGAGAACTTACAAAACGACAGGCCCTACATCGAAGACATTTTCTCCGTTATCAGAGACGCCATCTCATCATGGGGCTATTAGATCGGCACGCGGGAACGATATCAAAAGGCGTACGTCATTAATGTAAACATCACACACATGTAAGAAATAACAGCAAAATATTTCGGCATAATATTTTAGCAAAGACGTACGAAATAAACAACATTGACTTTAATAGTTCAGGATGATTTTACTGCCCTAACGACAGTGCCAACAACTTATCTAAACCCCTTGTTGCAACGATTGCATCAGCATGAAATGAAAATGTTGTTTGTTTGAAAACATGTGATTGTGAAAAACATGTTTGGAGAGAAAATCGTACTCCACCTTATTATGTCAGCAGTGCAAATAGGAATCTATTTGTAAAATGAACATTTCAGACGAACGTAATTTTTAGCTACGAAATTATTGTCTGTAAAACAAGATAATTTGGAACCTTTTGCATCGCTCCGTAGTTCTTGGAGCAACGTTTCTCTGTACAGCAACGTTTCCAAGTGTTAGGTAATAGGCACCACCTAAAACAAAGAGTAAACAGGAAGTTACTTAATATTACCTTAATTGCTTTCACGTTGCCAAACATTACTCCACAAAAAGTAACTGAGGTGTAGTTGCACCGTTATTTATAGTTAGTCTGGCCATAAACTGTTACAATTAAAAATAAACAAAATATTACATTTGAATTTGGAATCTGTGATTTATATATGATTGTTCCAATACATTGTACAATATTTTGCGATATTAAAATGGAGTAGAGTGATAAAAAGAACATTTTAAGTTTGTGCAATAAAGTTTTTAAAAAAAAAAAAAAAAAAAAAAGGTACCAAAACATCAGCACAAGTGTATCACAAGATATCATTCTTGAGAAGGTAGTGAAGTTCCTTAACAACACCATGTTCAATAACCAATAATGTTCCTTCCAGCAAGACTCGGCGCCGGGTCATAAAGCTACGCAGTCTTGGTTGGAAACGAACGTTTCGGACTTCATCAAAGCTGAAGACTGGCGGTCGTCTAGTCCCGATCTTAATCCGCTGGATTATGATTTATGGTCAGTTTTATAGAGCACGGCTTGCTCTAAACGCCATGATAATTTGGAGTCCCTAAAACAATCCGTACGATTGGCAGTGAAAAATTTTCCCATGAAAAGAGTGCGTGCTTCTATTGATAACTGGCCTCAACGTTTAAAGGACTGTATTGCAGCCAATAGAGACCTCTTCGAATAAGCTTTTTGTATTTTAAATTGTTTTGTATTTATGTATTAAACTAACACACTGTAAGAGTAATAAATGTTATTTGCAATAGATTTTTTTTTTCTTTCTTTGTATATACTATATTATATAATATACCTAGTCTTGCCATAAATACTAAAATATTTATGGCAAGACTAGGTATATTATATAGCGTATATTAATATAATAAAACCTTCAAACATCCAAATTATCTAGCCCCAAACTAAGCGAAGCCTACCCGTACATGTACAATGGCTTATGTAAATAAAACTGTCAATATGAGTAGGCACAGTTCTGACCTTATACAATTCGTATTCCTCGTGTGCTCGTTTCACGTCAGGGAAAGGATATTAGTAGCTAACTATCAAAGTCGACGAGCTAAGTGGCCAATCATTACCAAGCAATCAGAGCCGACAAACGGCTGTCAGCGGTCAGCCTCGCATCGCGCCTGATTACACTCAGCCCGTTCTTAATAAATAGGAAACGGGGCCTAACCATGAACTCTAAACTGTACGTAAGCAGTGTTTTTATTTATTTTATTTTGTTACATTCAAATCTACACACCACTATCAGATTTTAGCTAAAGCGATAAAAGGCCAAATGTTGATTTCACGTAGAATTCTATACAGTAAAAAGGCTGAAGTTGTACTTTTTTAAGAGCTAACAGTAATAGTAGACATTAAAAGATGTTAAAAGTGGTAATAGTGAACTAATTGATGTTACGTTTTGACATGTAGTGACTTTATAAAGTTTTATGAATAACTGTCTAAGCACTAACCATAAACTTTACAGTCCCTAAGGTAGTTATTGTTTTTAAGACAAACACAATACAGAAAAAAAGAAGACTAAAGTTAAATATATATTTTCGAACGACTTTAAAAAGGTATATGTTTTCGATTTTAGGTTAAGCCCCAAAATCTTAAACAAACAGTCATATCTCCTCCATTTAATGCAAATTACGTGTTTCATTGTATCGGGTTAATTATTCTAACGGCCTAATGAAAACGACACTGAACTACTGAAGACGAAGACTCCATTATTCGCATATCATCGGAACAAAATGTGAATTTGACCACAGCTTATTATACCTATGTTTCCCTATAGCCTTTAGCTATTTTCACAGTATAATGTCATATGGAATATTATTATGGGGCTCAGCAGCAGATATTGAATCTATTTTTGTGCTACAAAAGAGAGCTGTACGGGCAATTTACGACCTCAGACCCCGAGACTCGTTGAAGGAACTGTTCAAGGAAATTAATATACTAACAGTGGCTTCTCAATTCATTTATGAAAATATCATGTATATTCGCAAAAACCTGCATCTATTTCCTAAAAAGAGTGACATGCATAATATTAATACCCGGAATAAAGATAAACTTGCCGTTCCAAATTTCAGACTGCATAAAGTGGGTAATTCGTTTATGGGAAAATGTATTCGCTTTTTTAACAAATTACCACAGTCCATTGCTGAACTGCCTATGTATGAATTTAAATCGCATGTCAAGATGATTTTAATGAAAAAAGGTTATTACACTGTAAATGACTATTTAAATGATAAAAATGTATGGAATTAAATACTGCCGTGCTCGCACAGGTTCATTTTATCTTGTAATGTAAACACACTATTTAAAAAGAGGCTGACAATAGTGACCGAGTTTCTTGCGCTGCTTCTTCTCGGCACTAGCCCACAATATTGTCCCGAAGCAGTGGTAGGGTAAAAAAATATACTGGGACGTGTAAAAGAGCTTAATTTAGGCCTATTTACAGAAATAAATTGGTTTTATTGGTTTTTTATTGGCTATCCATAAAACATAATGTTTCAACATCTTATAACTATGAGTATCTTCCCAATTAACTCTTTTCCTGCGAATGGAAAAATGTGTACTTTTTTTTGATCGTGCAATAATTTAAATTTAGTATCATCCATTTTATTTGTTATTATACCTATTTTCCGGCTGTTGTGTTGTAACGTGATAAGGTTTGACAATATTATATGCCAAAATATTTGTGCAAAAAAAGACGTACTGTCAATATAACCACGAATTCAGTTAATCAAAGAATAAATTTGAACCATCATCAACGCTCAGTTTAGATCTTGGGGCTGTACTACTGCAAACGGATCAATATAGCGTCAGTACTGAGTGGAGACTTCGGCAAAACGCCACGAGCTACCCAGGACCACGGTCAACGAACTGCTAGTTCGCCATTTTGTAATGGAATACTGGAGACGTGTCGTGACCTCTGTTCAGTTTACTTTGCCATAGTGCAACCGCGAACAATAAAAATAAACACCACAAAACCTTGTCACATTGTAGGTGTAATTTTAAGGTTATCGTTATCAAGTTCGCTAGCTTTGTATATAAAATCAATGGATAATACAACAATGGAAACTATTAATGTTTTAAAGACCGCTGCCCTGTTTATTTCAGTCAAAAGTTGCATTACTTCAGTAGTACAAGCTTGCCTATGCATCTCTACCCTCGCTCCGGCAATTATACCAGATTTGCTAATAATGAAGGATATTATCGTTGCAATTAGTTTATCACTTGAATCAACTTAAAGTAGGTAGAAACTGTTATATTTTTCAAGAACATATTAGAAACAAGCCTCATCTGAGTGAGTGCATTAAGATCTTGGCTGACAAAGAGTTTCCATCTTAGGGGTAAGGATGTCACTCAAATATACGCATACCTACATAGAAGACGTAACTAAGGGCTTTCACGGTAATTGCTTCTGATTATTTAAACACTTCGAACCTAACCTTTACAACTCAATCGTCCCACCTTTGGTCCAGTCAATCAGACGTTAGGTAGGTAAAAAGTGTTTCAGTTAACTTGCTAAATCGGTGAATATGCGGCGTTCTAAGGTACATCGTAGAGGTACTTCTATATTTAGAAGTAAATATGTCATACACCGAGTGTATTTTTAGATTCCAACCAATAAAATTGTTAGTCCATTGATTATGATAGGCAGCTCGAGAACTCCAATTAAACTTCAGATAAATCCAACCAATGTTAATGACTATTCAGAGTTCACATTTAATATTTCATGCCATTGAACACTGACATCTTGAATGTGTAAGAGCTCAGTACTAATAGCGAAGTGAACTGAATATTATTTTTATCCTTTCTTCCGGGGCTAAATGGTACGTTAATAAACTCTACGGCATCTAGTTAAGGCTCAGAATGCTTTGTTCACTGTTTAATACTGCCAAATGTCACGACCGTTAGTGTTCCAAATTAGTAAGCGAGTTCAAGCACCAAATTAGAACGAATATTTTTGTAGCCAGTTCTGGTTTTATATTAACGCCAGAGTAGCCGTCGGCAACTATGTCTGTCTGACCAATTGCCTAGGCATTGTTTTGTTACTCTCTGAATAGCTTCAAACTGAACTTACTCTAACAAGAAGTTTCACAAATCAGTTAGCATTTTAAAATAACAAAAAACAGCTTTTTTTTCAGTTTTAGGAACGTTATAACTAATTATCAATATTTTCAATTAAAATTAATTATAGTTTCCAATTAGGATGAAAAAATAAAATCGTTTCAGTCAGTCCGTGTTTCACAATCTGTCACTGAGGTTGAGTGCAGGCGAGAGGCGTGGCCCGCCCAAGGTTGTTTACACCGCCCGGAAATGCTGAAGGACCCAAAACGATTCATAAATTAAAAAAGTCACGCAAAGCGTCGTGATACGCCCCTTAAGCTAAAAGTATTATCGTTTTCGCAAACATTTACTTAAGCAAGACATGTTAAGTCAGACATTTCATAAAGTACTTATGACAAAAGCTGTTAATCAGGATCAATTGATGTTCCTCAGATATTGTGAGTTTAGTGTAATTTTACAACAACGTCCAATATTTTTACTTATCTTTAATAAATAAAGATTTTTAAAAAAGTCGACGTTGATGTAAAATATTAAAACAAAAATAGAAAACTATAAACTGAAAATTTTGGAAGAAATAAGTACTTGTTCATACACTGCGTATTTAGTGAGTAAGCTGGCATTATCTAGATTTTATCACCACTAACTTACTTACAACACCATTTAGTACCGCCAAATTAGATCAAAGTCAAATACAACAACAACAAGCAAAAAAAATACAAGTTTGTAAAACCAGAAAAACGTTTCATTTTCAGAATAATATAACGTTTTGCACCATTTCATTTTATGTCTCCATTGGGAACAGCTCAGATTATTATTGTTTGAACTGGTTCGAACAAATTTATGTAGGTATACCTACATCTAGAAAACCTTGTGTAATATTTGCCTAAATGTAGAAGAATATTGGCTTGAAGTGCCAATCCAAAATCCAAAAAAGGCAAACAATTTACCGGTGGAGTTAGATTGTGGCGTACAAGCATAAGTATCTCTTGACGACCTCCGTAGCCGAGAGGCGAGCATACCGGACTGGGTGTCTCTGAGGTTCTGGGTTCGATTCCCGGTCGATCACTGTAGAAAAATCCCTATCCTATGTTGTCTCGGGTCTGGGTGTTCTGGTACCGTCGTTGTTTCTGATTTCTGTAACACAAGTGCTTAAGCTACTTATCATAGGATCAGAGCAATGTATGTGATGTTGTCCAATATTTATATTATATTATATTTATTTCAAAAAATATATTTAACAATCTTCTTTTTTCGATGCTTAGAGGCTTTTTAAAGCCTATGTAAATAATTTTATAATTTATATACGGATAAATTGAGGTAATGAAATAAAATTATTATCTTTAACTGCCTACAGGCTTAGTTTGATTTATCAGTCGTTATTGATGATTTCGTATCGCCAAACTTTCGACGATAAAATGAAACGATACGACTTTGTTAACAACTACCGATAAAATGATAGGAAAAAATAATACAATATGAAATATTTAAGGCTCTCAGACCATAAAAAAGCTTAACTTTGAATATTATTGCGGGTCCTCGAAATTTATGTTTAGCGGAATCCCCTTCTAAATTTCCTTTGTTGTCTTTCGATTCACCTCCCCAAAACCGGGAACTAAAAAATACGTTACCGTAAGCTAATCAGATTACATATAAGTAGTCAGGAATATTTTAATGTATAGGAAGTTTACAATACTTACTTAAGTTATTAAAAAAATATTATTATACAGGGTGTCCCAAGAAGAGGTTGTCCCAACAGCGGGCGCCTGGTGTTAGACGACACTAATATACCTACTATAGATTTAACAGTCACAGATAATTTATTATCGAAATGATCAAATTCAGTTAAGATAAGTAGATAAATTATTATCAAAATAGTAAAATACTTTGATTTCCCAATATGTTTAGGCTAACATTTAGGTAAATTATATTTTACAAAAAAGTACAATATTAGAGAGAGATCATTAGAGAGCTATTCAATTTCGCTGAACATACATGAGGTCAAATCATTATTTTCTGCCCTCTAACACCTGGCGCTGGCTGGTACATCCTTTTTGGGACACACTAGCAATTAGGATGACGCCAGAAACGTCATCCCATCACATCATCCCAAACACATTTAAATAAAGATTTCAATAAAATATTACGTAGTTGTTGTTCGTTATTTAGGTTTTCTTACAGTTAAGGTTTCATTTTCAGTTAATAGATCTGTATTTCATTTACTTCTGCCACAAATAACATTATAGAAACAAAACCTAAATAAACATGCTACATTTACGACACTGAATTTCATTTTTTTAACGTATATTTTGAATATGGTTTAATACGTAAATTATATGCAAATAATTACACCATAGATTAGTATATTCGTGTCAGTCTCATTTATCTTAAACAAACAAGACAATTATAATATGGCACGATATATTGCTAACACGCGAACTGACGAGGCGAATCATATACCACGACATAAATGATTACCCTACGATACATGCACTCTATTGTTATTTTGTGAAAGGTCACGCTACCTGATGCTGTAGTCGAGTGTGTACCGAACATGCGATATTTCCTTTTACGGTTTGCAGAATAATAGCCCTCCATCGGAAAACGCGATGATTTCAATTCAAGCTCGAACCAATAACGAGCACGGTATATTATTACAAACTTGGAAATGTCACAAACAATACAAATACAAATAAAAGTTATTACTTTTATTTGTAAGATCCAATCTCGGAAGTTATAAAAGTAATTTTATATAAAACCTACCGAATGCGGTCGCAATACTATGAGCACCTGAAACAAATGGGATTTGTAGTCAAATAAATAAAGTACACCAAGTTACTCATCGGATACATAAATAAAAAATAAAAAAACCGACTTCAAAACACTAAAAAGCTAGCAAGCTGATCAGAGTTTGAATGTGTTCGTTGCACCAACTCCAAAAGTAACTAATTGGGCACTTACGTGATAAAATTATTTTTAGCTTTTTAGTGTTTTGAAGTCGGTTTTATTTTTTTAAATAAATTTTATGTATTTCATCTATTTTAGTCATAAATCCTTAACTGCTAAACACCGATTTCATCCTCTTTTTTTTGCACCCTTAGGGCAATTTTTATTCCGAAAATTTTTACCATAATATCTTTGAAGTATTAGCTATTCAATAAAAAAAGACACATCAGAATCGGTGTACATTTGTCGGAGATATTGGATAACAGATACAAGAATCACGAACCAAAACGTACTTATTGTTATTTTCTCACAAACTGCTAAATAAATTTCGATAAAATTTATATGGGACCACCTCTGAAGTTTGATCTACCAAACAAAAAAGGCGGAGTGATCGCGTAACATATAAACAAAAAAAAACAACATACAGTCGAATTGAGAACCTCCTCCTTTTTATAAGTCGGTTGAAAAATAGGTTAAATAACCAGTTTTTTTTAAATGTAAAAAACGAAAGTTTTTTTTATTTTAATAAAAAATTATGAGTTAGGGACACATAATAGTAACATACTTTCCTCACTTAGCTTTTATGGAATGTGTAGTCATTAAGACATAAAATCCAGCCAAGCGCAAGTCTGCCTCGCACATTGAGTGTCCTGTATAGTCGTATCGTATATTTTGATTACTTTGATTTAGAAACATGATTTTTTATATCTCTAACGGATGGACTTGAGACTAAATAGATATTATTTTTTACTTGACATCCGTGTTCGAAGAATCAAATCATGACGATCGGATGGACAGCCGGGTAGCAAAGTGACAGCATTCAAAATAAGATAGCTTTAAATGTAATTAATATACAATTTCCTAACAAACAATCACTTTTCTAACAACGAAACAATCAAACTAATAGAAGTGAAATATGTATTATACGATAACATTCAGGTTAACACTGTATTACTAGTGTAATAGAAAATAATCGACCGAGCGCTAGTCACGCAACGGGGTTAACATTCGAATGACTCGATTCTAAGAAATAGCACTGAAAATACTCAAGTTTACGGTTCACATAAACAAGGTAAACTAAAAGGTACTGTAATAATGCCTATTTGATTTTTCTGATTTGACAATACTTCCTTTCCTTCGGCCTGATTTAGGTACTAATTATTATATACTCGGTTCAAATGTTAGGCAGCCCTATTAAAATTTTGATAGCTAATGTTTTTGCCTAAGTTCCATTAATAAAATTAACAAATTGAAGATGAGTCGGTATACAGCTATAATCGTCGCTATAACCAAAACATACACATTCGTGCAGGAAGGAAAAAACCCAGACTAAATCGGTAAGAATTCAGATGCTTCCATTAACACAAAGAGATTGGTCACCAGTTAACAAGATTATATGAATCCAAATTTTCATATATCTTCGATTGCCAAGTCTTATTCACTACACTACTTAGTCTCCGAAAAAACCGCGTAAAGCGCTTTGGGTCTATCCTCTTCTGCCTTTTCAACCGACTTCAAAAAAGGAGGAGGTTCTCAATTCGACTGTATGTTTTTTTTTTTGTATGTATGTTACGCGATTACTCCGCCAATTATGAATCGATTTTAATGATTCTTTTTTTTTTTGGTAGATCATACTTCAGAGGTGGTCCCATATAAATTTTATCGAAATTGATTTAGAACTTTTTGAGAAAATCAACAAATATATACCCAGATAATATTTTGGTTGTGGTTCTTGTTACCTATCTTCGACAAATATGAGCCGATTTGGATGATTTTTGTTTTTATTGAATAGCTTATACTTCAAAGATGCTATGATAAAAGGTTGAAAAATAAAAATCACCCCTAAGTGTAGGAAAATAGGGGATGAAATCGGTGTAGAGCAGTTAGATTAGGATTTATCACTAAAAATAGGTGAAATAAGTAAATTTTATTAAAAAAAATAAAACCGACTTCAAAACACTAAAATGCTAAAAATAATCCTAACCTATACCTAATCAGTTACTTTTGGAGTCGGTGCAAACAAAAACATTGAATCTCTCATCGGCTGGCACCGACTCCAAAAGTAACTGATTAGGTACTTAAGTGTTAGGATTATTTTTAGCATTTTAGTGTTTTGAAGTCGGTTTTATTTTTTTAAATAAAATTTACTTATTTATTGACCAAGTCCGCTACCTCACTCTCCACTTTTGTAGATCATCATTCATTCATAACAGGCGACAAATTTAACAATAGCTTATTAGTGTGTAATGATTTAGATTTAGACCTTTTTTGTACTAGCATAGCAGCGGTTAGGCGACTGCTGGGCGAGCGTTTTTTCAAATCCTCCAACTAAATAAATACTTATATATAGTTATACTTATACTATATACTTATATATATATATATATGTTAAGATAAGCGAAGTAGATAATAATAACAATAATAGTATCCTATTCTGTTATTGCAATGGCTGGTATATGTGTTGCTTAATGTGTTACTCCAAATTGTATATTCCTTCTTTTTTAAATTACTTAATTTCTATGTGTGGACTTGTAAGTGGTTTTTAGTGTTATTTTTGTATACCTATTGAACAATTATAAACCTTGGTTTTCCTAAAATAAATAAATAAATAAGCCACGTCAGTCCACTGCTGGACATGGGCCTCTCCCAATACCCGCTACTAAGCCCAATTCCTACTATTCCTACTCATCCGCTGCCTGCAGCTTTGCGTATATTACCTTGTCGAAGAGCGGGAAACAACATCAAAACACATCAAAGTGTAGTTCTGAAATCGTCATTTCAATTTACATGTGGCTCTGGGTCATTACGCCTAGAGTGCTAATTACTGCCCCTAGCTAGGATTAGTTTCTCGTGCACATGGGACTTAGCTAACATTGTAGACAACGTCCGAAATAGGTATTAATTAAAATCTAAATTAAGTCGGATTCTGAGGATCGTGGTTGTTACTCAAGCAAGTTATGGTATATGTGACAAGAAACATTTTAATTAAGGATTCCTATTATTAATTACTACGAAAACGGAATAATTTGAAATTGTTAATTACCAAGGTATTTAATATACTAACCATACATATCCCTAAAGTAAGTAAGTACTTTAGAACTTATGAGCTTGCAAAAAAAGAAGAAAGGATTTATTTATGGCTAACTAATCTATATGTCGCAGTCATCTGGTTGAATCTGCTATTTGATTGAATGACTAGCGCGTTCATTGAATGACGACATTTAATTGAATGACTAAATGACAACTCGTCAAGTTGTTTAATGTAACGTTCGTCTTGACTGAACGTCATTTAGCATAGTCGCTGAATGGAATATAGCCGACTTTGTAATATTTGGTTAGGGTGACCATAAGTTCGCAACTGAAAAGGTAACTTACTTTAGATAACAAAAATGAGGACATGACATGACACACCTTATTATGATTTTATATTGTATTTTAAGTGTTAAGATAGGCAACACTGACTATTTTTACCAACTAATTCAAGGAATTGAAAGAATTTAAACTTCTAAATCTCCGAAAGTATACTGTTTTTGACAATTTATCATATATTATCTTCGTTTTGTAATATTTTTCTCTCTGTCGATTGCCGTAAGTTTCATCATTGGCCGCCAAAATTTTAGGTCGTCCTTAGTGCGGTACCATATAGGGTGACCATAAAGATTAGGTATGCGTATCAGGTAGGATGCTCATGAGAATTTTGGGAGAGTTAAAAAATTACTGATTTTTAAACTGCTAAGTTTAAAATAATAAAAGATTGAAGCATGATTTCCAAAGCTTTACTTAATCTCATATTTTGCTTAGTATAAAAAGTAAAAAACATAGAAAAATTTATCATATTATTTCAAAAGTAATTTATTAAATACTGTATTTAAATAATTTTATTAAATAATAATATAAATTTAATCAAAAAAAATATCAACACAGTGCTATCTGTGCGACTATTTGACGCCATATTTGCTTTGGTGACTACTAGCGCCGCAGTGGGAAAATTTTGTACTAAATTTCAATCACCTGACTGATTTTACGTCCGCTCTGTTCAAAGGGCTATGTAACAATACGCTAACTAGTTGGAAGTTGAGTGACGCTTGTTTAATCAATGTTCGACCTAGTCATTCAATTGAATGTTGTCATTCAATGAACGCGCTAGTCATTCAATCAATTAGCAGATTCAACCAGATGACGGCGACATATACATATACTGGCATAAAACATTGTGGAGTGGCAAGATTTTAACAAAATAGTTTTAGCAAAAATAGCTTAAAATAGTTTTAATTTGTTCGTAACAGCCACTGTTTCACAATATTTATTAAAAACCTTTAAATACAATTTATTTATGTAAATATCAGCGATTTTGTACGTCTCGTTTTTTTACCCTATCACTGTTTCGGGACAACAAAGTTAGGGTTTGTATACTATAACAAAATTATATTCATTGAATCCTATAGGTAGGTACACCTAAGCTAAATAACTGGTTAACAGCTATTATATACGACTCGGCCACATCGTACGATTCTTGTAATGATATATTATTAATGTAGTAGGTACTTAGCACAAAATACAACCCTTCGCGTTTCACTTACCCGTGGTAGACCGCAAAAACAATGGAAAACAATAGGGAAATTTTATTGTGGCACGCCAAGGGTTAATATGTTGGTGTTTGTTAATAATCAAATACTTGGTAAGTACTTCTTGCTCATTAAACAAGAATATCATTCATATACACATAAGGTATGCTATTGCTAATATCTACAGATGTGGAAGAAGGTAGCAACGACATCAAAATCATACCATCTCTATTGACCCAGTTCAATAGAATATAAACCCATGCATAAATCATATTACATTCTAGTCATGTTTTAATCACGACGAGTTGTAGTTGTAGAGAAATGGAGACTCGACGGTTTTATTAACCTTGCTAAACAATCGGCTCCTAGCATTTGTACCTAAGTCTGTCTTTAACTGGTTTAGCATGATTTTCAGCTTACCTTTTCTGCATATTGATTCGAGAAAGTACCTTCTTAGATCTGTTAAATTTAATTTTTTGTGACTAGACTAGCCGTAGAAGAACGGCAACGGCAATATTTTGGACACAATTATCCAAATCTTTTAATAACAATTTTGGGCAGCACTGAGTTTTAATTTAACTCCCTCAGGCTCAGTCAATTTCAATATTACAGACATCTTTTCAAAAACATCTTTCTGATTCTTGCTTGAAAGTTATCGAACAAGTTCTACAAACAAACTTGGTTCATTTTCTCAAAAGTTGCGGCGACGGCATCAATTTTGGAACAAGGAGCGTTAAGCCGTCGGAAGTTATTGATTCGCCGTATTGGTGTTCGGGTCGCGTCCGCTCCGCAGTTTATGCCGGACGGCGGTCAGGTATTATTCCGCTTGTCGCCTATACCCCACCGAACCCAATAACAGGTAACGAACACGCGAATAGAAATTTCATTAGTCTATATCAAACAACTGCTGAAGAAAAAACTAACAAGTTATAATTCTATTACTTGAAAGAAAACTCATTCTACGTTCGGTTAGTAGTGAAGCTAATTTCTGTTTGCCCAGAAAGAACGACTTGACACAAATTCTTATAATCCAGACGTTTTATGCGCAAAGAAGGGGTTGCCTGAAAAGTTATTGGGAAGTTTTGATAATTCAATTCAAAGTACTTACATGTGGTGAGTACTTACATGGTTTTGACGTGCTATTTTCAAGATTTTACTTTGCCACATTATGTCTTTGCTAAAATAACACCCTCCATATTTGCATAATCTACCGCAATTGAAAGTTTAAATTTTCGGATTTTTCTATAGATGCCGCTATTTTATTACTGTATTAAGGTTAGGTACAAAACACCATCAAAATAAAAATTATAAAAACAACACACAATTTGAAATCTAAATTTTCTAATTATCTTCTACAGCTTGACTTCTTCCAATCTAAAACACCTTCCACACTTTTGCACCTAATTAACTCCAGACAACAACTTTAGGTCATCATTCCACCAGACTGGGTGCGTGAACAGTTTGTCACTATGTCTCTTCCACCGGCCACTCAACATGTGCCTCGGTCATCTGTCCCTCTACAGGCGTAACCTTGACTGCTACATAAAACTAATCTAGCATTTTACACCAAAACCTTATTAACATCTTTAAACACGGATAAGTGGTCACTTTACCTACATTTCGATTTAAACACAAAACTTCACACTAGAGATAACTACAATCATACCACATGCCACATACGACGCATAAAATATGTGAAACGAAACAAAAATCACAATACAAATAAGTGGCAGAGCGCCTTTCTGGATATCTGAGATTAAAATTGTATGACAGAGGTCTGCCTTTACGACCATCGCCGTCCCGTCTCTGTTTATGATGCGGGAAAACATTTATACATTCTGTCTTTGTTTTTGCAGCTACAATTCTGATGTCATGTCAAAGTGAAAGCAAACCCATTCCCTTATTAATAAAACATCTGCAAATATCTACATTCACAAAGAACTACCGACGTTTTTTAACAAAGTATGCAACAACAATGATTACAACCAGGGCCGTAGAAACTATCGTATTTTCTATCATTACCTATTCGTTAAAGATATTACTATCGTTCAGAAGCTTAAGCGCTTATGCGCAATCCCGATTTGTTACTTGACGGTTTGTATTGTTTCTTGTTTGACTAGACTTTATTGTATTTTATTTCTACTTTCTATAATCTATTATCAAGTAATGATTTTTTTGTACAAACATCAAACCTAAGTAATTTTTTTCCATGTGTTTGATAATTTTGTAGGAATTTTATACGAAGTAGACTAAAAACCCTGTTTTGACGTGCCGCTAAAATAAGCGTTTGATAACGGGGTAATATGTATTAACATGGATTAATCTTCACAGTTAAATAAAATAAACTAAAACAATAATTTATTTTTATAGAAATTACGGTTTAAAGTCCAGTTTGATTAGGTTGAAACTTAACTCATTGAAGCACTGAATAATTGAAATGAAAATGAACTTTTACAATTGAAAGTGACTGTTCCAAAGCGGAACAAAATTACGACCTTATATTATATCTTTCAACTTTGTGTAATAAGTTGCAAAACTTATAGGAAAGTTATTCGCTAATTATTGTATTATTTTAGTACAGTTTCAAGTTTGAAATTACTTTATTATATTTTTACTGGACAATGAAGTAAGCCGTCGAAGCTTTGAATGAGTTGGAGGAGATTCCTGAACGATAACTGCACAAAAGGATAAGGGAATTATTTCTATAGCAATATAAATATTGAGATATATATGTTTGGCGTTTCTTTGCAAGATATGATCTTAAAAGTATAAGAACCGAAGTCAAACGACATGGTTCTTTGAGTTGAAAGCTAAGGCTAGGCTATGGGCACGTCGCTGACAAATAATTGTTGGAGAAGAAATGTGAAAACTGGAAGACGCAGCGTGGGCAGGCCTTCCACTGGGTGCACTGACAATCTAGGCAAGGTTGCGAGAAGCTGCTGAATGGAAACTGCGCGAGCAGCTTACTTTGTCATTTTATGGTGCCTATGTCCAGCAGAGGACTTCCAAAAGCTAATGATAATGACAAATACCGTTTTAAAACAACTAATCACTCATTGGTTTATAAATTAGATTTTTGTAATAGTGGTAGTCAGAAGTTAAAAATTGTGGGCTGAATAAAATAGAAAATAACTATCGCACTGTATCTCATTAAGTGGTCATTTCAGAATCGCTTGAAGACCTCAGCACAATGCTCAATGACCTTAGTCGAGTTGGCCAATAAGTAGGTCTGCGGATGAACATAGACAAAATCAAGTTCATGTCGAATGCCCATGTTGCGCCCTACCCAGTATCCGTTGGGATCTCCACTCTCGAAATTGTTGACAAATATGTCTACAAAATTAGATCTAATTTTGAAAAGTTAATCGTCGAATTCAACTCGGCTTGGCAGCATTCGGGAAACTACGCAACGACTTCTCGTCCAATATACCTCAGTGCCTAAAGATGAAAGTCTACAACCAGTGTGTACCATTGATGACATATGGAACTAAAACGTGGCCTCTCACTCCATATGCCCATGCCTCATAAGAAAGCTCAAGGTCACACAGCGTGCTATGGAAAGGGCTATGCTTGATGTTTCCTTGCGGGATCGAATGTAAAATGAGAAGATCCGTAAACGAACAAAAAGCGCTGGCATAGCCCAACGGATTAGCAAGCTGAAGTGGCAGTGCGCGGGGCACATAGTACGTAGAACCGAGGGCCGATGGGGCAGAAAGCTTCTAGAATGGAGGCTACGTACCGGTATGTACGCCATAGGACGTCCACCGACAAGGTAGACAGACGACCTGGTAAAGGTCGCAGAAGGACGCTGGATGCAGGCCGCTTCCAACTGGCCAATCTGGAAGTCAATGGGGGAGGCCTATGTTCAGCAGTGGACGTTCTATGGCTGAAAGGATGAAAAAGCCATAGACGCATGTTTTGGGCTACAGTTTAGCAATTAAGTTCTACTCATGTAAAATGTATTTGTAATGACTGTATCCTGTTTTGTGTCTTTTACAAATAAAATAAATGATGATGAGCTCATTCAGCGGCAAGAGGCCCAATTCCCGTAATTTAACAGTAGTCGCAATCCAGTGTCGTAAACCAAAACATTCAATTATAGTTCGTAAAGCGACTGAAAATGGAACTAACCAAAACTTGTTATTTTTTCTGTCGTATTAGGATAATTTTAATAATTTTTGGCCAAATTAAAAGTTTACGAGAATACCGTTTTAGATAGTAATGTTACTAAAAGCGGATTGACACTGGAATGTGGCTACTGTTAAATTACGGGAATTGGGCTTCTGGTCCATTTCACACGACGTAATTATTTCCGTCAAAATAACTGTTCCTAGCCCGGAGGAAGGAAACTCTTGGCAATCAGCGCAAATTGAGAATTATTGCCGAAACCTTTACTTTGTAACTTAACTTCCCACAAAGACCATGAACTGTTATGATAAATTGCATTATTTTAAAACAACGTTTTTTATGTTTAGTCGAATGAGCGCTGGGTAATTTTGTTGAATTAAAACACGAATTTGATCACGGTGGCAAACCTACGATTGTAATTAAGAGCAAGTCTATCACTATGAGATCTATCTTCTTTATTTTAACCAGCATTTATACTTATACTTACACAACCTGTTTTTTATTTATTGAAATTAACTAGCAACCGATATAAGTTTTCAGCACTACATTACTTTCTTCTTTTAAGAGTAAAACTTCTTAATGTTTTCAGAAAGCTTGTTTTTTTTAAGGCTCTTATATTTTTCTACTTTGTATAAAGCGATTCCTTTGATTTATCTAAAATACGGTTATGGAGAGTTCTATGTTTAATTACTGTCCTACTTGCGAAATAGATCAACCAAAACGACAACCGTCTTAACTGGGTTACCATTATGTCATGTTTACATGCTCACGAATATAAACTTAATTATTTTATTTTAAAACAAAATCTCGCCACCACTATCGTAAATTGCAGAACCTTTATAACTAAATAAATAACCTACTCTCGCCGACGATGTGAGTTTTGATGTTAAGTGCTCAATAATTTCATAATATTAATTTAGTCATGAATTAAGGCTTTAAACTTGCTTACTATTTTAGACAAAAATTCTACTAAAAATTTTAAAATCGTGTCGCAAAAAAACCGTGGTATGCCTAGCAATGCGTCAAATTCTGAAGCACTATCTTATTTTCCGTTTAACGTGAAATTAATAACAAAATTGAGTGCATTTGAGAAAATGTATCAGTTGAAATAGCCAAAATATGATTTTCCAATCAAGTCACACGTCAACCCGTTTTTAAATACGTTCTTGACACGAATTTTCTCATGAATATTAAACCTTAATTTAAGAAATAGCATACTTTCTGATAAACTTTGAAGGTTCCATCGTGATTTCCCTACTGGAAGTTTTTCAAAAGAGTTCGGAACTGCCTACCCTGCCAACATTACCCTTGAGAAACATTCCAACTACTCGAGCGGCGTTATCAACTTCTACTTAGGAAAACTTCTTTAACTGAACTCCCTGTGCTTGATTTCAAAATTCAGACCAATCTCTGAAGCGTTAGGATTTGTTTTACTTAAATTCCCAACGCTGTCTCTGACATGGCTTAACGACCCCATCATAAAATAGAAGTTGGAACTTGAAACTTCTAACGTGCTCTTTAAAGTACTTATACTTAGAGGAAGTGTGTCGAGCAGTGGGACGCTAATAGCCTGACTAACGAAAAACAAAAATATTACAGTCATGGTTACGTTACGACCACTCTACAATTCCTGACATTTTCTTTCTTCATTGATATATTTTTGGTATACAGTCGCGTTTTCGTAACGTATACAGTTATTAATCACGCCAACAAAGAGGTAGAATAAAAACTTGAAAAAAATAGTACATTGTTACCCTAGGGGTGAAAGTAACTTCAGCCCCAAGACGGGGTTTGGCGCCCGAGCGTAGCGAGGGCGCTATTAGTTCGAGGGCGCTATTAGTTCGAGGCACTAAATAAGTCTTTAATCCGAGGTGAACACTGTGCTTTTCATTACGGATATGAGGAATATAAAAATAAAAACATGAATTAGCTAAAAAAAATGAGTAAATTTTAACTAAACTCTACAACTCGAAAAAACAAATGAAGATCGGATTGCCGCTTCCCGCCAAATTTTTTTTTTGTGGCCGGCTAGCTATCAGCCATTACAAAAAAAAATTCAATTGAATAATGGTAAATATTTTGCCGAAATCTATTTTATTTTAAGGAAATAGTTGAAAGTAAATTATATAAAGTCCAAAGATTTTTGACACTGTGTCTATTGACACTAGATACCCAAGACGCGCGCAAAATTTGAAGCAACTAAATTGGAGCCGCAGCAGGCTCCAAACGCCTGACAACTTCGTAGTGTTAAATATCAATCCGCTTGGAACGCGTCTCTTGAAAAAAAAAAATTTACGAGATGTACTATTAAATGGTGTTGGATAAATATAATATTTATTGGATAAATATAAAAACTTCACTTTTCACTTACAAGCTAGTATTTCGACCATAAAAGCTAATAAAATCAATCGCTACATTTTACATTTTGTATAAGGTTAGTGTTGCCAGTTAAGGAAATTATTTTCCCATTTTATTTTTACATTATCCCTATTGATTAATTTTAAAAGTACTAACTGATATATTTGTTTGTGATAAGTAGGTGCAGTTTAATTTAAATATTATACATACTTGAGAATATATTAGTTTAAAGTTGAAAAGCTAAAATGAACATCACTTGTAAAAATCAAAACATTCACATCTTTTTGTTTTAAGGATTCCACAACAGTAAAATAGTATAAAAAATATTTACGTCGTGCACGTACGTTCGAACTATTAGCCCCGTCTCGGGGCTAGATAAGTTACTTTCACCTCTAGGGTAACAATGTACTATTTCTGGGTATAACCCATACACGTATAGTAGGGGTGACTTTTTTTATAGATGAACAGTAGTATAGTTATTTAACGAAGTTAAAAGTAAAACTGTCACAACTAGGTAG
Organism: Anania hortulata; assembly: GCA_963576865.1. Taxonomy (NCBI): domain Eukaryota; kingdom Metazoa; phylum Arthropoda; class Insecta; order Lepidoptera; family Crambidae; genus Anania; species Anania hortulata. Next base: position 11,312,413 of record OY756396.1, on the reverse strand, counting down.
GCTTTACAAGTTAACTCGGTAGCTTACTTTAACTTTACTTGAAAAGGAAAATTACTTAGATGATGTTATTAATTACGTAAAACAAACAGTAAATACCGTATATTGTGACGGAAAACTATAAAACCATCACATTGCACGTGATACGAAATCCACATGAGCTCTTTTTTAAAATACTATTTTGTAGTTATTGATGTAAATGCAGCTCTAGCTCTGACTGAATTACAAAATATTATTTATTAAGGCGAAAAGCAGACAGTTAATGTTAAAAAAGTCCTTAGTTAAAAAATTAACTGAAAAAGGCTGTAAGTGAAACACAATAAAATCTTGTTAACTTTGTCAAAAGGCCGGGATGTAAACGCGGCCTGCCCAAGGCATATCAACGTTTCTTGCTGGTTGTGCGCACTTGTGCTTAACTTCGTTGAGCGGCATTGTGCGCAACTTCAAGGACATTGATTCTTGTATCTTTAACTGTCTACGAGTATCATTGAAACTAAAGCAATCAATTTCGTATCTGCAGGCACTCTAGCGTTGACAATGATATTTTTACATGTGCAGGCAGATTAATAGGCCAGTCAGAAGGGGTTATTATGAAACAACACTTTTCTACTCGGGTTAAATATACGCTTGCGTCATTTCACAATACGTCCGCCATTATTGTCCAGAGACAAAGAAAATACAACAAACAAGATGTCAGCAGGTAAAGAAATAACTTTACTTTTAAAAATGTTGCCAGTCAAATAATATTAGGCTTGTTCAGGCTCTTTTATTTCCCATCCTAGATTATGCAGATTGCTGTTACTTAGATTTAAATGAAAACCTCCTTAATAAGCTTGAGCGTCTACAGAACTTCTGTATACGAATAGTTTTTGGTTTACGGAAGTATGATCATGTTACCGAATACCGGACTCTGCTTAAATGGCTTCCAATCCGTCGTAGGCGTGACTTGCATATTCTTTCGCAATTATTTAACATATTGTTCAGTCCGAAATCACCACCCTATTTAAAAAAGCGCTTTCAATTTTTGCAGTCATCACAGGGTCATGACATGCGGTCATCCAAAAAACTACATCTTCAATTTCCTCCCCATTCTACTAATTACTATACGCAGTCGTTTACTGCCCAGTCCATTCGCCTCTGGAATTCCTTACCATTAACAATCAGAAAATCCGAATCGATTGCTATTTTTAAAAATCGGCTTAAAGCACACTTTCTTTCTTCTTGACACAAACTGCCTTTATATCTTAGAATATTACTGGTCACTGTTAGTTTCGACATCTCCTCGCATATATCAAGTAGTATGTATGTTTATTGTATGTATGTATAATTATTGTTATGTATTTATTTTATTTTATTTTTATTTATTTATTACTGTATGTATACGTTTATGACATAAATTTATGAAATTCTATTTGTATCAGGTAAGAATTTTAAGAACTCTGCAACACCTTCCCCTTTCTTTAATGGTTGTCCTCTACCTAAAGGTTGTCTGGAAGAGATCGCTATTAGCGATAAGACCGCCTAAATTGTACATCTTTCTGTAAAAATTATGTGTATTTTACTTGTATGGTGTGCAATGAAGAGTATCTATCTATCTATTAGCAGATAGTAGATACTTACAACAACAAACAAAAAAACGCTGAGCTTTAAATCCAAGTAAAGTTAACCCTTGCACCGGGTTAAGTGCCCCAGGCCAAGCGTTTAGCGCCACCGCTCCATATTAGTACGGTGTCTTGGAGACGGGTAAGGCAAGTGACCTTGAGCATTAAGCGTCGACTAATTCGACTTCTATTACTTGTCTAAGACAATACAAATGCTTCTTGCAGACTAAACATCCATCCGTTGCGCTCCTGTGCTAGTAGATTATCATTGCGAGCAAAATATCCGCTCATGGAAAAGTAGGCGGTAAGAGTAAAATCAATTAAATAACCTTATAATTCTTAATTTGCTGACTATTTGAAAAAAAAAACTTTACCCTTAACGCACGAATGTTATATACATATAACTAAACCAACTTTGAAGCTAAACAAAAACGTCGTTTAAAATATAAATGTGTACAAGCTCGCGATATTTGCGGTACTTTGAAATATTTTTAGTGTTTATAAGAAATAATAACTAGTATTTAGATACAACAGGAAAAACTTCAACATATAAGTTACATAAAATATAAATTTTTACATTCTATAATATCCAGTATTTTCGATAGAAAACTTGCCCAAGAAGATCTCTTTTACGTTATTACTCCTTACCCGGCGCCTTAAGTCAATTCGTGTCACGTCAGTTAGTAAGTTACAAGTAAATAAATTACTCTTGTAAGTAGGTAAGATATTAAAATAGTAAGTTCATTCACACACTTTTGGAATAATAACAATTTCCTTAAGATTATTACACCGTCCACCTGCTTTATTAACCTAATAATATATGTATTATTATTTATTACCACATGTATTATTTAATATTGTATGTATTATTACTACTTGCATTGTATTATGTTCTAGTTACCTACAAAAGGTAGGACAATATTTAAACAATATAGGTATTAAGCAAAGTAAAGTAAATTAAAAAGGCAAGGAATATCAGTGAAAGCTGTCGCTAGGGAATAGGTCGTAAACACCAAACACAGGACAGTAGACGTCGTTTGACCTAGTAACTAAGTTCATAAAATAAACGACTTTATTTCTTTAATACGGCACGCAGTAAAGCCAGTAAAATATTATAAAGAATATACTGTTCTTTAAAACATATTATTAGTCAACTTTTAAGGTTAGGCTTTTGTTTATTTACTTCTCAAATAGGTACAAAATTTTCTTTCAGACCAGCAAACAAAACTACCTCCCTTATACAAAAATATAGCCTAACAGATGTTAACAGTAACCTTATTTTTAGATTTTTATGTTTCCCCTATGGGAGGCGGGTAAGTGGTCATTAAGAATTAGAATTGACGTCTAAATATAAAAGATTGACTTATAGGTAAATAAAATACAAAATATTCAGTTTATAAACAGGAGTTTATTATCATCTTGTTAAATTAGTTAACAAACATAAACATGTTTTCCAAGCGCACACACATTTTCACATGCACACACACGCATTAACATTTACATACGCGCACGCGCACACACACACACACACTCACACACACACACACACACTCACACACACACACACACACACACACACACACACACACACACACACACACACACACACACACACACACAAACGTTTTGTTTTGTAAGTTAAAAAGTACCATGAAACTTGCTTTTATATAAATGAACCTTACCTTTTGTTAAGGAAGAGTGACTCCTTCTGCCACAGGTGCCATAGCACTTATAAGAAAGAGTCCACCTCTGCATAGCTATATTTAAAATTATTGTTAAAGAAATAAACATTTTTCATTTTCATTTTCATTTCATTAGTGGGGCAACATTAAAACTACAAAATGATCGTCTAACTCGATGATAATGTATTTGGTAGCACCTTTTTGACTTTTTTCTCGCATTTTCGATTTCCCCTATAGTATATTACTCTGTTATCATTACTCGAAATACGTATCTTTGTATTAACTAATTGTGCAAAAAACCTGTCTGAAGAAAAACACCGGGCAGTGCGCCAGAAAAGTTATAAACAAAGACGTTATTCTAGAAGTTTGTTCGAGCAAAGGCTGGGAATCGGTGTAAACCATTCGTTATGGGGTGATTCCACACAGCTTACCTAAGAGGGCCCCGGGAAACATCCCGCATCCCGTGGAATACAGGGATTAGTGAGAAGCGCCTGGAAGAAACGGGACTGGCGAAATCCCTACACGTATTCTTTTGTAGAATACAATTCTCTGGTCGTATGTGATCAACTTGCTAAGTACTTATGAGAGAAAGTGAAAGTGAAGTTTTTTTATTAATAAAAAAAATCTGCGTAAGTTGTGACGGTCAAAAGCTAGGATTTGAAAAGTTTTTTTGTACCTTACCACCAAAGGATAAATGAAGTAGTTTGGTTGTGGCATTTGCCTAGAAGTGGGACAGTTAAAGTGGGGCGGCTATTTGTAAAAAGTGGGAAAAAAGAAACAATCCACTTTGCTTGACCTGTTAAGCTAATTCCTTTAATTAGAAAGGTACTTTAACTCTAAAACTAAGTAGCTAATGTTCTCGAATGGCCTTTGTGGGTAAAGGAATGGCACTGAGATAATGTTTCTCGAAATATGCCTGCCTGACATAAAGGCTTAGACTAAACTTCAAGCAATAAACTGGAAAGTAATGAAAATGTGAAACATAGACTAACGGGGCCTTATTGATTTATTTACTTGACTGCAAACAGTTATAAATTTAACACACTATATTGCTCTCATTGAAACTAATCCAACTAAGCCTTAAAATGTAAATGAACCTTCATACTTTACGAGAAAACTAGCTCTACATCCACACCAGATGTTTTATATTGTAATCAAGAGTTACCACTTTTATTATTTATAAACATAGTTTGTAATTTATTATGAATAAGTACGGACATTATCACTTACCTAAACCTTTCCATGGATTTGTATGCCGTTTCCTTTTTTGCACTACCGTATGCCGACCATAAGCAATGAGCTGCTCCACTTGTTTTTATTATTCCTATTTGTTTAAATAAAACAACCCTTGTTTGAATAAAATTTACGATAAGTGTATTAAATTGCACCGTATGTGCCCTGCATAAGGTCATTGTTGGAGCGGCGTCAGAGTACGCCTGTGATCTCTCATGAATGACGTGACGACCAACACCGCGGTTTTTTTTCCGGAAATTTTATAGTATATTTAGGTTATTCCTAAAATACGAACACTATAATCAATAACGATAAAGTCGTATATTTAAAAAGTTCTATAGACCTTATTTTTTAAATTTGGCACTATCTTGCAAAGTAACCCTGGGGGGGTAACCATAAACTCTTAAAACAATCTCAAATTACGCCCATCCGTCAATTTGGTACCATGAGGTCGTAAAAACAATCTTGTTTCATGGATTTTGACAACATACAATTTTGTTTATCATTCACTCAATTCAATACAAATGACTTTTATTTTGACACTAATGACAGTTACAAATTGATTTCTTATGTCAAAATTATTGTTATGGAAAGTGGTCATAGCAGACATTTCATTGATTTCTTTATTTCTGAATGAATGCTGTACAAACAGTAACAAAATCTAAGAAATAAATGAATTATATGTATAAATCCCTAATTTAAATAATGATACTTTGCTTGGCTGCTACAAAATTGTAAAAGCAATTATGCTGCTTCGAGATTTTGATTTGAGCTTGTTTCGAATTTGTACCATGAACTACATAATTAGGTTTTGTTTAGGGATGTAAAAGAACGAATGTTTTGGATGTTTTGTCTATTAATTGCATTGAGAAGAAAAGAGACGCAATATTTAAAACCACTGACAACAGATAACTTCGTCTCTTTCAATTTTTTATCTCCGAAGTCTATGGCCTAATGTCATTGCCATCCAGGGAAGGTATAAGTACTACGAACACCTACTTATAAATTCTTTGTTGCCATTATAAGCATGAGACAGTAGTCCGAAACATGAAATTATGGAAAAGAGAACGGAATAATCTACTCTTTTATAAAAAAAATAAAGGTGAGAGGTAATGCAATTAAGCGGTGGCTATACGGCTTTTCAAAATTGAGATTGTTTGTCAATTGCTAGACATTTTTACATAGCTCAAAACTGTTTTCAAACAATGAGCTATTTGAGCTATAAATTTTGACTAATGTTGAGTCTCAGTTTCGGAACCGATTGATAGGTTTGACTCTCAATGCTAATAGTATGACAGTTGTCAAGGGAGTGAAACGCGGAAATTTTAAAATCAAAAACTGATAAAAACCATGAAAATATTTATTCGTTTTTATGAAATCCGCCAGCGCACCAAAGTTACCGACGTGGCAAAAAGGTGGCACGACTGAAAGGGCAATGGGCAGGCCACGTATGCCGTAGAGACGACGAAAGATGGAACCCCAAGGTCTTACTCTGGAGACCCCGCACCAGAAAACGAAGTGTGGGCAGACCACCACTAAGAGCTAGCTGGAGAGAGTTTCAGGAGGCATAATATGTCCAACAGTGGACAAAACATATGCTGAAGAGGAAGAAGAAGATGATGAAATTACGTTGTTTAAATCGTAGTAATTGCACCTTGGAGCAAATGTCTTGACATTAAAATTGTATTCTGCCAAATCAGGCACGCATTTCACGACTTTTGCGAGTGGTATCGTAGTGTTTAATTTCCCCAGAGAAAGTTATTATTATTTTATTATAATGAGATCCTAGACCCTGGATAAGCAGCACAGCAGGAGCAAAAACGAGCTTTTTGTCTTAAAATTGATCTACAATTAATTTGGCGCATAAAATACATCACGACCTAGTAGTATACGACTTTTATTTTGAGAATATACAATAAGGTTCCCAAGGGAGAAGCTATCATACCAACCTACTTCTTTTTTGTTTCAAACCAATGAATACGGATATGCGAGCAATAGCTAAACATTTTATTTTTTCATGTATTGATACATTTTAATTACGTAATGAAGTGGCGCTTAATCCAAAACTGCTCAATTAGGTGCCTGCTGCAGAGCAAACTTACAAGTACGAAAGTGCGCCTGAAGTGCTCATCAAATCTTAAAATATAGATAAGTGACCCCGGGTTGTTCTTTTTACTGTTACATTTAGTTTTAGAGTCTTTACTTATCTTATTTAAAGCCCTTGCTACGAGTATTAGGGGATATTTTGATTTTTTTCCTGTTATTTTGAAACACACAAGTTTATTACTATCATAATAAAAAGAAATAAAAATAATAAACGTATCAAACGCCACTAACTTTAAAAGTCAAGCATGTAATTAGAGGGACACAAGTAAACAAATATGTTTATGTTCTCAATATTCCATCAGATTCTATTGTAGGCACTGAGTATAGGTATTTTGTAAACTACTTTTTCTAAGCTCAAACCACCTACATGTGGCCAACAATATAAATACAATATAAATTTCCATTGTCTGGTTTCCGTGAACCTCCGATACAGAACCCTTCGAGAGTTAATTGTAAACCGATAAACCACGTGACACTAATGTTAAATCCTGTTGAATCATAAGTGTCACGTGATCGTCTGGTCGACAATTAGTTACCGAACGGTTCTGAATCGAGGACGGGTTAACTAAACGTAAACGTAAAAAGTTTTATGTAAATCTAAAACATTAAACCCTGTTTGTGCATTGAATAAATGACAAAAAAAACATCATTTAGATTTGCGTTTAATTTGTTGTCAATTGTTGGATTTTTTGTACGGAAAAAATATAATACGAGTAATATAAGACCACGCTCCCCATCAGCGTGACACAGACGCCGGTATCAGACACAGAGCGGTGCATTCGCGATGATGGGCAGCGACTGCCAAGATCCAAATCATACCTTTACTAATTATTAGTATAAATATAACAGTTTATACTTTTGTTTCTCAATCACGCTTTAACGGCTAAACTTAATTAGCTGAAAGGCACACATGCATGGGTATTGATCTAGCCCAACACATAGGGTTTTTTGTGTTACCGTGGGACGATTATTCTACAAGTCTACGTAGACAAAGTTGCAGGCAGTAGCAAATATAATATTTTAAAAATAGGTAAGCTATTGACCTAAAAAGGCACCATCATCACCATCATGTTAGCCTATTGCAGTCCACAGCTAGACGTAAGCCTCCCCCATAGAGCACGATCTCCAGCCACTTCCAGTCATCTTCCTAACCTAAGCTCATCGTTCCATCGATCTGGGGGACGTACAACACTACGTTTACCGTGGCGTGGTCTCCACTCAATTTAGTCCACCTTTCATCGGTTCTACGATAGATATGGCTGGCCCACTGCCACTTTATCTTACTGCATTTTACTTTACTTACTTGTACCTATAAAGTACGCTCTTTACATATTTGGTAAAATCTCAAGTTAATTAAGTACATTTAGACATAAGGTAGTAAGTTAGTAACGTTATAAAGCCGACCAAGTGCAAGTCAGACTCGCATCCTTCGTACTATCGTACTATATTAAACACGAGATACATCATTTCAGCCATGGACGTCCACTGCTGAACACAGGCCTCCCCAAATGGTTTTCATTGGAGGGGATTGCCAATACTCGCCACGCTTGGCAGGCGGGTTGGCGAGCGCAGTTTTTTATAACATTTCGCAGGCAGACGCTGCTGCCCGTCTCGTTCTACAGGAATTAGTCGCCTCTTACGACACGCCTCCTGTTGGCGGTGGGGAAGAGTATTCTTTACGGCCGTCCCCACACGGCATACATACGAGATACAAATTTTCTTAAAAAATTTAGTAGTTATATTTACTAAGTATTACTCTTAGTAATGGCAATAGTATGTACGAGTATTGCCATTATTAAGATCAAATTCAAATTCAAACGTTCATTTGTCAAAACGCAGTTAAAAAAGATAATATAAAAATCAATTAAATAAAAAAAGAAAAAATCAAGTAAGCCGAGATGGCAGTAAAGAACACACCAACAGAAGGCGTGTCGTAAGAGGCGACTAATTCCTGTAGCACGAGACGGGCAGCAGCGTCTGCGTGTTGTCTATAATAAAAAACTGCGTTCGCCATCCCGCCTCCAAGCGTGGTTGTGGAGATGGTGGTGGGTACGGGCTATTATGAGCACGATCGAACGTGCGACGCGCCTAACTTGTTAAAAAAACCCACATATATCCAGGGCAATAACATCTTTCCGGACGTATTGTCCTGCTGATCGTTGAGCTGGTGGACCACGTGTGCAGCGTGTTAGCTGGAGCTTGGTGGACTTGCCACTGCGGAAACTAAATTGTTTGTCATCTAGTGAAATTAACTAGCATATTCAAAGAAGCAAACGCTCGAACTCATTTGAGTAGCTATCAATCGGGATTTTTTAACAACCTATTTAACTACCGGGTTCTTATTAAAACTAGATAGTACTAAAATAAAGAGTACATATTTATTTCACTATTTATTTGTGTCAATTGGCGTTTTGCAATGATTTTATGAAACTACTATTAGTATAGGTACACTTGTATGCTCTGTGCATCGAATTTTAATTTACACAGCTTACAGTTTCCTGCGTTTCTAATCATTGCCCAGCATAAGCTTTCTTCTCCTTTAGTACCAGGGGTTACTTAAAACTTGAATGCTTTGATTGTATTTTTCTTGAAACTAATCTGCAATAAAACTATTACTAGAAAAAATATTGTGAATCGACGTTGTTTGACGTACTCGTACATAATACAATTTGAATGATTGTTATGATGTTTCATTAAACCATTTTCTAATCTCATTTCTTACTAACTGAAAATATTATTTTGTATTTCTGTAATTCATATTTCTAAAGTAAAATAAATTATTTATGAATGTTGACAACAAATAATGACTTTTACTTTTTTCTAATAAGTACTGTCAAGACACCATTGCACTAAGTAGGTTGGTATCGGACGATGCATTGTTCCGAAACATTTATGAAAAACTCAGAGCTCAGTCATAGCTCATTTAGAAAAGGTGATATCTACGATAGAATTTTTCAGCGCTGCTGACATGCCTCCTAGTAGAAGCAAAATAGATTTTCTTTAATATTTTGCCAAATTTAGTACGCAAGAATAGGTATTTATTAATTTGACTGACATTTTGTTAATTTAATTATGACGATTCGGACCACTTGCAACGCATAGACTATTTTTACATACCATTCGGTCTTTCCCAGCCTTAAACAAGATTGTTTTACATAGATCATGGTACCAAATCACGTGACCTAACATATAATCTCATATCAAAGTGCAACCAAACAAAGTTGGTTTTGTAAGAGTTCATGGTTACCCCCTGTACAGTTTATAATATATCAATCACTACACACTTTAAATAATAAATAAGTTCTAAGATCAATTTTGGGATATCTTTAAAAAATAACACAAGATTTCTCTCTGAAACGAATCCAAGGTTTATCTTCAGTCTATACGAAATAAGCGAAAGAACTTTTTTTTAATTTTATTTATTATAAGAAAAATGAACAGCCACAGTACAAAGGATATTATCCATAGGTATAATCTAATACATAGGACCAATAAGAGATTTTTCATAAAATAACCTTACATACAGATTAATACTCAAATAAGTTATTTAAGTTAGTTAGGCAAATTAATACAAACATTGTGTTTACGAAGTACACCTTTATATGACCCATATTATGTCATAAGCGATCAAAAAAATTAAACTGAGATATGATTTACAAAATGGTCTAGGCTCCCCTGGATTTACAAACAATCCCTTATTAGCATAATCGTCTTACTTAGCTCTTCAAACGAAATAACATTGTTTTATTTTGTCACATAGGCTGCTTTGACCACGGTCGGTCCTGCTTTTTAATTTCTCTTTTTTTTTAAAGTTTTTTACTGAACCCAAGAAAAATAATAGCTGACGTGTGAGGAGAAAGTTTAGGGAAAAGTAGTTTTTTTTTATATTTTCACTGTATTTTTTATAATATCCATTTGGTTGTTTGACATAAAACCTAATAATAGTAATGAGTGCTTTTCTGTTTATGTTTTTTTTAAATCCTAACTCTCTACTGCAATGGGGACTTCATCATCATCATAGTTTCAGCCATAGGATGTCCACTGCTTAACATAGGCCTCCCCCAGTGACTTTCATTGGGGGGATTGCCAATACTCGCCACGCTTGACCGGTGGGTTGTAGAGAATACACTTCCCCACTACCAACAGGAGGCGTATCGTAAGAGGCGAATAATTCCTGTAGCACGAGACGGGCAGCAACGTCTGCGTGCGAAATCTTATAAAATGGGGACCTATTTAATTGTATTAATGATTGACAAAGGTTAGTTTCTTGTTCCGTATTTTTCATCACCAGCCAATATGTAGATATTAGTCCCTGTAGCGTTGGTAGTGCCAATATATATTTTTGGGACGTGTCTAAACCCGGAAGAGAGCATATACTGAATAAATAAGTATCAAGAAGAAAACTATAGTCATTCAATGGTTTTTTTTAATTTACGTTTTAAAAATAACATAGAATGCACCAGACCCAGTACTATCTAGTACCTACGTTTCATTTAACAGCAAAGAGCACTCTCGTCACTTCATTAAAGCGCATGAATTATGGACAACGGGAAAAAATTTACTGCGTACCCAGAGCATATTTTATTTTCCAAATAAAACAAACGTAAATACAAGAAACGTCTCATGAGGGCGTGAGTAATTTAAAAAAATGGCACGCAGTTGTTAACTTAATTAAACTTGGAGTGTGGCCGATGAAAAAAGGGTTCATAAAGCTGTAAAAAGGGCGAGAAAACCGTCGGACTGTAAGTATAATGTGGGCACTGAAAATAGAGACTGAATTTGCAAAAATTCTGTATAACAACATTATTTATCGTAGGTGTTTAAAATCTACATAACCTCAAAACTTTGTGTGAAATTCAGTTATAACCTGTTGTAACCTACTTAGTTATAATTAAAAAGATATATATACCCTGCTGTAAATATTACTTTCGTATATATATATATTTTTATCACGGTTGCGTTGTTGGAACCTGCAAGATCAGCAAAATACCTGTGAATGACTAGATCAGATACCTAACTTCACATCATAGAGAAACTCTATTAGAGTGATAGATATATTGATCTTTAGGTAGGTACCCACACAACTAGTGCAATGAACTTGTACCACGTTAACAAAGTTCATGTTTCGCCGTTATTGTAGATCTCTGACACTCCTACCATTAATTCAACTGCTAACAAAACTACTGTTATTTGTATATTTTACAGGAAAATTCCTACATTAATACCACGTTATGAATAGGGGTACTAACCTTAACATTGAGAAATTAAAAAACAACAGTAAAATATGTTAACAACGTAGACTTGAAACTATTTTACGAACTAGCCATTTTTAATTTGACAATGAGACTTCATTTTGCGAAAACCGCAAGGCCACAGAAGCGCTGTCTCCCCGTGGTACGCGTTCATTTGCGAATGCCTAAAATATAAGCTCATTAACTAAATGTAGTCGAACCGAATGTAGATACAATATCCAAATAAACGTTAGATAGGTACGGTTATTTTAAGACTGTATTTTTCATTGTTACATTGGAGATATCACGTCTGTCATCCTATTTGTCCCCAGCTAAGAAGCCTTTTTTTCGTGTTTTGAAGTATTATTCGACAAGCAAGGGCACCGGCCAATGGACTTATATAATATCCAATCATAAAATTCATAACCGCATGCACTTTTAATAAAAATGTTGTTTTAACTTAGACTTATTTGGCACCTCCAAGCAATGCTATAGAAAGGTTTGCGACTTGTTGTCAAGGTAGAACAACACACATTCACACCAATGCATTGTATTATCCCCATAAATATTTACTACTACTACCACTATTTACACATATACACTTAAGCACACTGATACAGACCATTGTTTCTTTACTTTTGTTTTAAAAATCCTGTCAATTTTGTCTGTTTTTCGTTAATGGCTACAAGTTTTGTAAAAATAATTGATTTGTAATATTATATATATATACACATATATGTATTACAAATAATAAATATATAATAGTACGTGGGGCGCAATAAAAGTTTTCGGAATCGATAATTTTAAAAAAAAGTTATCGTTTCTCAAAATATTCTCTCTTTGCGTCAATGCCATTTTTTATACGATTGAACCAATTTTGAAAACATATTTTGTGCTACTCCTCCGTGGTGACGTCAGATACATGTTATTCATACTCTTCGACAACCTCTTCTGGTGATAAAAACCGTTGATCGCGTAATTGGTTCTTGATTTTTGGGGGTCCGTGTGAACTTGCATTGTCGTGGTGCAAGATGATACGGCTTTTTCCGGATTTTTTACCGAGTTTTTCTATAACTTCCGGTAAACTAATGGTCGTATACTAGTCACTATTCACAGTACGGCAATTTTTTAAAGCAACTGTGTCCACGTGTCCAGTTTTATTACAAAAATAAACAATCATCCGCTTCGAGGCACTCTTTACGCGTGCCACTTTAGTTGGTTTTGGCTCATCCCGAAAGACCAATACGCTTGATTGCTGGTTTGTTTTTGGATTTTAGTTATAAATCCATGTTTCGTCACCTGTTACTATGTCCCACACCAAATTTGAAGCCCCTTCGTTGTATCTGGCAAGCAAAGCATGGTACCAAGTGATGCGGTCCGATTATTAAGCATCAGTCAAATTCTGTGGGATCTATCGAGTTTTTCACTTTCACAACACAGCTTTCTCACACCCAAATGTTTGTGTAGAATTGACTGTATTTGACTCATGCCTATGTCCAAAGATGTCCGGCTCTAATGCCTGTCTGTTTCGATCATACGGCGCACAGCATCAATGTTGTTCGCAACGGTGCACGGGCCACCTTTACGAATTTCATCATGGAGATATGGAAATTGTGACGACGTTTGAATTCTGCAACCCAGCTATAATAGTCGTTTTGCCCATGCAAAAAGACTATTTATGCTTTAGGTAAATAAGCAATGGTGCTTAAAGCACCATTGCTTATTTCATAAAGCAGATTGAAGCCGAACGAGACTCTACTAAGCTGTCAAATTACACTAAAATCGTAAAAAATCTTGCAACGAAAATTTTACGAAAATATATATAAAACAAAGTCGGGTTAGTTAACCAGTAGTAAAGGAAAAGTACGAAGAAATTTCCAAAGCTTTGCACGATCACAACACTTGCAAGACCCAGTCTATCGTTATTAAGCGCGTTTTAACGCCAAAGTGTTAGCACAAACAAACAGTTTTTATTTTTATTTTATTTAAACCGTTCTTCAAATAACAAGCCCAACAATGATGGACGTTGAACAGTGATGGACGAGAATAACTACTAAAACATCGGAAAATTCACGAAGAAAAAAAAACGTGTGAACAGGCGATACGAAGTTCGCCGGGACAGCTAGTAGTCAAATAAAAATTACTAGACTATTAAAGTATAAATGTACTCTTTTCGATAACTATTTCGATAACTGTCTGTTGGTTAAAACTATTGGTTAGCGGTTCGAATCCCGCAAGGGGCAAATGTTTGTGTTATTATGACCAACCAAGAGCGATGGTACCTACATTTTAAATATGTGTATCCGTCAAGCTTTGCTTAGATTGGGACTAGATAATTTGTGTGTTTGTTGGAAGAATTCATTTCATTGTAATATAAGTTACAATAAGTTTTTTTGTATCTTTTAAATCCACTTGTACTTATTTTCTTTTATCTTTGTCCACCTAGCGTGTAATGAAATAATCATTTATACTTTTAAAACAGTCTGTCTAATCGCACAGCCTAACCTAGAGGACCTAGAGGTTTAAAGTCCTTAGAGAGATTAAACGGGGGATGAAAGATTATTAAAACTGCCATTTTACAAGATGAATGCTAAAAATCTGGAGTTAGGCTTTAGTCCAAAAAATGATATTTTTGAAGCTAAAGCCATTCCTTCAAGGCCCCCACAGAATACCAGTGTCGTGGCATGCCTTGAGCTGCCACGACTAATACTGAGCGGGGGACAAATGCATCATATATATATATATATTTTGATCTTCTCTGTTTGATTTAATTGCTTATTTTGTGCCAACTAAAAACATTTCTATTCTATTCTATTCCTGAATAGAATAGAATAGAAATGTGTACTTAATATAAAATATTACGGAAAAGGTATACTTAATATAAAATATTTCCCAGAATTCAATTCTAATGCCACAAAGGTATTTAAAAGGATATTGAACATTAATCTATAGAAGCTCGGCCCACTTTGCGTCAGACTGCGTCTTCACAAAATGTTGGTGAAAAAAATGAAAATATTTCAACATTTATACAAAAAATCTATTTTAAAAATATGAATAAGGGTTTTCGAGGAATTTAATTAAGATGCAGCGTTTTGAGGTTATATTTTGTGATTGCGTGGAGGGTAGAGGTAAGGAGTACTATCTCTTACGGGCGGTACAGCAGTAAATAACAGTTCCAAAACCCTCCGAAATGACGCTAGCGTATGCTGGTATGAATGTAGCAGTTGTTAACGGATTAAAGTATGCCGAGTTAGAACATTTTTAAACATTTTAGTGACTTTTAAACAATCTTGTTTGTCAATCAAAAGTCACTGAAGTTTAAATGTTTTTTTAAAGCCATCTTTTAAAAAGCCCTATCGCATAGTAACCGTAATGAGCCTGTACCACTGCTAAACAAAGGACACCGTCATTGAAATGAAGTTTGTTCAAGTAATATCTGGTAAAATCACAATCTTAAGCTGTCCAGAAAAATCAAAAACATACCTATAGTTAATATTAAATAAATATTGAACATCTCATACATTGCTCTGATCCTATGGTAAGTAGCTAAAGCATTTTTTTTTTTTTAACTTTATTGCACAAACTTAAAATGTACAACAGGTGGACTTAATGCCAAGGGCATTCTCTACCAGCCAACCTTTGGGTCATGCAGAAAGCAGGTAATGGGTGCGGTAAAGGTCCAAAATAAATAGTAATATGTGTAAGCACTTGTGTTACAGAAATCTAAAACAACGACGGTACCACAATACCCAGACCCGAAACAATATAGAAGTTATTTTTCTACATATCTCACTAACTTGAATTAATGAAAAACAATTAAGGCATATACAGGGTGTCCCAAAAAATAGTGTCAAGCCGAAGTCCAAAGGAAGAGCATAACTATTATAGGGCTATCCGAATCACCCCCATGTATGTTCCGCGATTTTTGATAGTTTTCGAGTTATGACTCTTTTAATATATTTTTTTGAATTTTTGTGTTAAGGCACTTTTTTAGTCACTGTAGCGCGAATAGTTAAGGTACATTCCTGATTTTTTTTTCTTTATTTGATGGATTTTTATGCAGTTTCCGTTAGTTTAGGTTATTTATTTATTTTAAATAAAAGTTTATTTAGTAGGGCCCAAAAAATAAGGAGACATGTTCTGCCCCATATGGGCCAATAATGTTAGTATTGACGTTCATAAGTGGCAGTTTTCTGTCCTAAATTGAATAAATGATTTTTGACTTTGATTTTGACTTAATACTAGATAACATAGTAGTAGGTTCGCTAGTAATGTATAATTGTGTTGTTCCAGTTATTTGCTGCGCGATGTGGCGGGGACTACACACAGCGCAAGCCGGTTGATCATCTCTCCACATGCCGACAACACTCTGCAGTCAGCAGAAAGGTTAACAATATATACTTATAGCGGGACTTGATACAGCGCGATCTGGGCGCGCGTCCGGGGCGCCGTGAGACGAAAGTATATTGTACTCTATGGAACGAAATACAACAAGCGTCCGCAGAGCAGTCATAGAACTCCATACATTTTTTTTTTACCAAGTGCCGTATACTTTTGATTTCAGTTTTTAGGATATAAAATATTAATTACATATGTACAGAGATACCAGGGCTCGGTCCGGCCGGTCAGGCCGGTCAGGCCGCGTGTCTGACAAATGTACTAGCAACGTTATAAGAAAATAACGGTATTATTTTAATTGACTGTATTTAGGGGTAGATACTTAGAATGCAAAAAAAAATTTTTTTTTTTTTTAAATTTTGATCACCATAAGAGATGCCATAAGAGAGCCATTAGCGTGTTTTTCATCTTTTGTCAATAAAATAAAATTCTGTTTTTTGAGCCACTAAGCATTACTTATTTACAAACATACCTATTGTTTAAATATAAATTATTACAATGAATGGAGGAAAATACCATTGCGGGTACCTAAACGCTAAAACTTACTTGTACCGCCCATTCCTTTTGATAACAAATGGCTACAAATGAACCCACGAACAAATGACCTTTATCCCAAAAGCATATATTTTCTCCTTTCCATTCTTGTGGGCAAAAATAAAGTGGTTCTTCGAAGCTTTTGCTCTTACCTATGAAAACGCCAACTTCTTTGAGAACCAATCGAAACCGGGATCCAATTTCAATAAAATATTATGTAAACTGTCCCTCGATGGCGCAATACCTAACAGCAAACTTGATAAAGAGGTTCAATTTGGAGACGTTGCATCTTAGAGAAATTGATCTTTCCTAGGATTATTACAATTGACTAAGCGATATAAACCCTGACTCTTTAATCTGGCAGGATTAGCTTATTTCATTGTCCACTTCGCTAGCTTACTTTAGTGATGTGATAAAACGAGATGCTTTTGTCAATTTTCCTTTTTGGCATTCAAAAATAGTTCCAGTAAAACATATTATAAACTGTTTTTTTTTCTTTCAATAAGAAAGAAATAATAATTGAGACGAATGCTTAAAATGTAATATATTTAAATGTAAAATTCTAATATAGCTAATATACCTACGTAGATATTCAAATTACGATTATTACATAACTCTGGGCAAGTTATGCAATGTACGTGTTGTGCATATTTTATGTCCAAAGGTTCCAAGCAAACGAAAGTCTGCAACTAATTTCTAAGTACATAATTAATCTATTGTTTCGGGATTTCAAGAGAACTCGTCGTAATGAAAATTAAATATGCGGTATTGTTTGGTAATGGTATTAATCAACCGTCCTTTTATCTTTTGAAGAGAGATGCAGAGGTTTCTGTTTAATTAATTGATTTAATACAAAGATATATATTCACTGTAGCTATGTAAGTATAAAACCAATATCAGTTCTTCAAATTTTCTCTGTATTACACTTGAAGGACTCGCTCCTCTCATTTTAAAAGATGAATAGGCAAGAAAAACATTTTACAAACGGTCTTTTAAATAAATCGCCTCCTTTACAAAGCTCGGCTGCACTTTAGCCAGAACAAATCGGCTGGCATTTGTTTAATCCCAGCACCATCTGTCAGGGGATAAGCCACCTTCAGGCACAATGAACGGAATAACTTCGAACATTTGCCATTGACGGGGAAAATGCCCAATTCGACGACGTCTCTGCGCGAATCATGTCGAACGTATCCTTATAAGGAAGATACATACTGAGTGAATGAGGTGACATGATGAGACTTTCAGAGTTCATAAGTACTATAGGAACAACATCGAATTCGCGAATAACGCCATTCAGAGCAACATTAAAACCGAATCATCGATTATAGACATTTAAAGCATCAGATTTTTATTGTAACTAATTATTATGAATACTTAGTTCTTGTAGGTGTATTTAGGCGGTAGATCACGTACTCTCAAAAAAATTACATGACTTTATATTAACCCAACAACGTTTTTCTATCCTCAAAAATGTTTCAAGAACATGCAAATCAAAAGAAGATTTCTAATAATGATATTTAGACAATTAAGTCACGGAAACGAGATACAATGGACATGTTATTGTTACGCGGCCACATGTACGTACAGTAGATGGTTTAAGGTTGACAGATTAAATATTTACCCCAGAGGTTAATGACATAATTTTTTAAATTACATAGAACAGGGCATATGAGGTATTAACAAAACTAATTCCTCACGAGCGGAGCCATAGGCAAAAGCTAAAATTGCACAATCGTGAAAGCGAAACGTGTATCTACTACAGACGACCAAACCGAGCACAAAGTCACCAATTTACCTTCGAGAAAATCGGAACTGAAACAATTACATTATTTACATAATGGGCCAGATAAGGTTGTGGCATTCGAAAGGTGGCAGAAAAAGAAAGCAAAACTCAACCACCAGTTTCAGCCACGTCATCAATGATTCGCGTGTGAGCGATCCGCAGCGAGCTTCATTGACGTCATAACATAATATTTATAAGATTAAACGAACTTACCTTAAGTGAAGTTCAATCTTAATTATACGCAGCTGATTGTTTGAGATATATTTACGAGTACCGATGTTCTACAACAGCGTCGGGTCACAATGTTTTAAAGCTGGAAAAGAAAAAACATTTATCCCTGCAAATGGCAACATTTGTTGGTAATGTCATTACGTTTAAAGACAGCCTTATGAGCAACCCTGTAATATACTGGGATAATACAAAGTATTAGTGGGTGGGTTTTTGGGACTGTTATATCTCAAACAATCAGCTGCGTATAATTAAGATTGAACTTCACTTAAGGTAAGTTCGTTTAATCTTATAATTATACTTGCTGATTGTTTGAGATATATTTACGAGTAGATGTTTGAAGTTCGGTTGCGAATAAGTTGCTTATTAGTTTAGAAAATGCAAAAAACATTTTGAAAACTAAGTACAATCCGGAGACGTTTGATGGCAAATCAAAACAAAAAAGGTACTTATATTTAATCATATCTTTTTTGTTTAGTGCTAAGGCTGAATAACTAATGAATTCACGTAGAATGTCTGAAATTCTGAATGCGTCAAGAGTAAAATTACGTTCCATTTAGGTCTCACATAATATACTGCACAAGCCAGGCCACAAAATAATAACTAGTCTATTACGATAGTGTTACATCACACTCTTTTTTTTTTTTTTTTGTAAATATATTTTTATTTTATTATCTGATTATAACAACAATGTCCATTGTTAGCCAATTCCATAATTGAGTGATTAAACATCGAAAACAATTGTTCCTGAAGACCGGTTGTAAGACAAATATGTTGTTATAAGTACTGTTAATACTTATTTCAATAAAGTGTTCTAAAAAAAAAAACAAATAAAAAGATTAAAATGAATATAACGAAAGGAGAGTATCTTATTTAAAAAAAAAATGCAGGTGCGCAATCATAATATCTTAGCGTATGATTACAATTAATATTTTTACTAAAGGTGGCAATAATGATTAAAAATATTTATACTTTAAATTATAAGTCTTTGACTGCCACAAACTAGACACAATAGAAAATCTATTGTTTGCGGCTCCGCGTAGCGCTCAACGTGTTAACAATCAATTATTATATTCTTTTATTTTTTATCTCAGCTAAGGCCGGTAATCTATAGAATCAGTACGGGAAATTCCAAGTAACTGACCTATGTAATTAAGTTGGCATATTTGTTATTGTTGAGGGTTCATCCTGTTAAGTTTTTTTTTTTTTTTTTTTTTTTTTTTTTTTTTTATTGGTTAAAAAACATCAATCGTTATGCATTGTGCAACTTTTAATCTAGTCACTTAATGAATGGGTGACCGTGGTCAAACACCTTCAAGTTTAATCACTTTAGTCACTTAGTGGATCAACCTCAGGTTTGGTCACTAAATGGATGGGTGACCGGGGTTCTAGAAACCTCAATTTTCGTCACAAATGTACGGATGACCATAGTTAAGATACATCCTTATTGCTACCGAATGTTAATATTATGGAAATAATATTGCATAATTTGGTTGAAAATATCGATTGAATTCAATACGGTAGCTTATGCTTTATATTTAGCAAGATAGAGCGTATAATCGGATCATAAAACCAAATATTTTATCAGTTGATAATATTGTAAACTAACAGAAACAAATGTTCTTTAACAGACTCAGTTATATCTTTATTTGAATGCAGCAATGTAGGCATAATTTTAATAAATGTAACATTAAGTTATAATGTGAAAGAACGTGTTAATTTTTATTTTTTTTATTTTTTTTTTAATTATTTTATTTTTTATTTTTATTTGCTATGGTAGAAAATATTATTGAATACGATAAATGTATTTATCAGTTCGACATCTGTTATAACTCTATATTGCCCATCTCTTATTTTTATTGACTGTTATTGGGCAGTCAACGGGTTAAGTGTTTACCAACAGGGAATGGTTCTATCTGAGACATGTTTCTACATGTACAGGTTAATTATGGTATCTACTAAAATGTCTGGTTACTAGGCTTTGTTTTTGGAATTTACTTCCATATTTTTTATTTATACCTAATTGATTTAAATTAAGTTTTCTACATGAATTAATTATTTGAAGTACAATTATTCTTAATGTATTATTTTCCATCACACATTATTGTCAAGATTGTCATCTTTAGTAATTAGTAATTACAAGAATACTTTGTTCAGAAATTTAGTTTCAATATGTCATATTTAAGGAAATTCAAGCCCTGGTATTATGTAATTTTTATCAGGACAACAGGTATTAGACTGTTCCTGTTTTAGTGACTTAAATGAAATAAAAGTAATCTCTAAGATTATATTTAAGGTGATATACCAATAAGTACATATGTAGGGGTACCTACTATGTTCTTATTGTGAATTTATCTATTCTTAATTTTGAGAAATGTCTGTCTTAATGGTAATTTAAAAGGGATATTTCAATTTTAAGAAATTGAATAGGTATAATGATTTTGTTAGATTATGATCAGAACTTTTAAGTGATTAGAATCAGTTCCTTAGCATGTGATAGGGGTCACAGCGTTATTTTATTTTATTATCATAAATATATAAAAAACAAAAGATCTATTGAAATTACTAAATTAGTATTAGGTAAATGATCATCACATAGCCTTTATGTTAATTCAGCGGTTACAGAAGTCTACCTTAATAAGGTTTTATTACATTAATTTTTTATAGTCCTCAATTAATCATAACAAGATATTCAGAAGGTCAGCCAAAGAAAAGATGGTTCCACACATATAGCTTGGGCTCGACTGGAAAAAGACTCAGCACAAAAGGCTTAATAAATAATAAATAAATAGTTACATACATATTACTAATCTTACAGACTTTTGTCCATCGTATACTTATTTCATATCATTATGATGGAGGACTGAACAAATCAAGCGTTCCCAATAGTTTTAAAATGTATCTTATTTTGAATAATGGTACTTATGTAAGTACATATTTATAAATAGGTATTCTTAGTACATTACATTGTTTACCACAATGAAGTAAAGGAAAGGAATCTGGAATATCTAGGTTATTATTTAATTAAATAATGTAAGCCTAATATTTTAAGGGTTTTTATGGTACTTCCATAACACCTTTACTTTTCAATTTGTTTGTGGCATTAACTTTGGATTAGGGTTAATAAATTTTTAACCTTAAGGATTTCTATGCAAAAATTCTTTGACATGAAGTATACGCTGATAAGATGGCATCTGATTTGTCACAAGCTGGATTTTATAAACGTTGTCTTGTCAAAATCCTTGTTTCACTCCAATTTTGCAGGGCTATTTATTTCTTCCAAGAATTGCATAAGTGCAATAACCTTTAAATACTAATTAATAAGTAAAAGATTGGGTTAGTTATATAATTTCTTGATAAATTATTCAGTAGTGCAACTTCATTATCTGACTATGGTAAAAACCAAGAAAGGGTTATTTTGGAGTTTTGAACCAAACAATGGATTCATTAGCGCAATGGCTAAGACTTTATAATAGAGATTTGTGATTAATAAGATGGCCAGTAAAGTAATCCATAGCTTTGATAAGTAAGTATCTGTATCTCTATTGTAACCTTCTTTCTTGCGGTAAAGGGCTTTTCACAATAATTCCGGTTTGAATTTTCTATCTCCATCCAATTCCTTCCGCTTCCAAGCGGCCAATCTGGAAGTCAATGGGGGAGGCCTATGTTCAGCAGTGGACGTCCTATGGCTGAAATGATGATGATGATGATGATGATCCAATTCCCTAGGAACTAGTTAAAACCATCTTTGTTTATTTGTAATAGTATTTATCAGATATTAGCACTATTGTCTGACAATAATAATATTATAGTGTTGTGTTGATTTTGTACAATTGGTTTTACAATTTTATATAGTATTGTTTCATACTGTCATCACATCAGCTTACAGTGCAAAATTTCAAATAATTTGTTTGATTTTTCATTTGTTATTTATGTAATATAACACTAATTGCATAGCAATAGGTTAGTTAATATAACAAGTGAGCCTGCTTGTTTGTACATAATTTCTTTTTATTCTCTTAGTATATTAGCGCTTGTTTAATAATGAGTGAGCCTGCCCATTTCTATATACTGTCTATTTGCTTAGTAACAGTAGGACTTGGTGTTTAAAAATGAGTGATCCTGCTCATTTGTCCATACTATTTGTTGTCTCATGATAGTAGCGCTAGTTGATTGAAATTGAGTGAGTATGCTTGTCTGTCCATACTATTCTATCCACTTGGTGGTAGCGTTAGACATCTAATATTTTTGTGTACTTGTTCAAATTTAATTTTCATGGTATTGCAACATATACTGTCATACTGTCTTCCCGCTTTGTGAAAGCGCTTAATGTCAGGTCATTAGTGCACCGGCTCAATTTTTAGTTTTCCTGGTATTGCAACATACTGTCTATCCGCACTGTGATAGCGCTAGATGGCAATTAATTGGTGCACTGGATCAATTTCCATTTTCATGGTATAGCAACATACTGTCTATCCGATAAGTGATAGAGCTAGATGTCAAATAATGGGTGCATTGGCTCAATTTTCATGGTATTGTCTATTGCCCATTATGTTTATACTACCCAGGCGTTTGAAGTTTATTTCAGTAGGTAATTTGTTAAGTTTTCTCAACACCCAGCCATTGCGTTTCCACTTCAATTTCATTGATATAGACTGAAGCCTGAGGAGGCTGCTTCAATATTTGAGTCTCCATACTTGTGTCATGGTTTCTTCATCTTGCTGTTTTCTAAATTTCTTAAGTTTTCCTTATTTTCATAAATTGTATATTTACTAGGTATCTTCAGTTTTGGGGCGAACTGGAGCTTAAACTTGATAGCTCTGTATTTCATTATCAACTTCTATTAAGTTTTTTAGAAGAAAAAGTAACAAGATTATAATTTAAAAATGACTTTTAGGTTAGATTCTATCAATTATACGTTAGGTACCTAAGTAATTCCTCCATAGAAGAATATCTATAATTCACAAAAGAAAGTCAAGTATTTGATTGTACATACCTGTAACTGGAACTAATGAATATATAAGTTGATTCCATTAATATAGCGTTAAAAAACAAACCATAACCGCGCCTGATTATGGCGCTCATCCCTTGTTGATTTTTGGCTGAAATTCACTATAAACCTTATTGTAAACACAATCCACATAGAGAACTGTATAATAGCATTCTAAACACTAACTTTTAAGCTACAAATAGAGTAAATAATAGATATTTTACACATTTTATTGCAAGGACTACGTGCCCGCGCTGTCACAAACAATCGTAATGACATTACCAACAAATGTTGCCATTTGCAGGGATAAATGTTTTTTCTTTTCCAGCTTTAAAACATTGTGACCCGACGCTGTTGTAGAACATCGGTACTCGTAAATATATCTCAAACAATCAGCAAGTATAATTGAAAGTGGGTCACGTATTCAATTCCACGGTAACTGCGAAAAAATAATAATATCACGGAAAGTGTCGGCCTTGCCGCACGCCACTCAGCCAACACTGCGCCTTGCATGACGCCCTATGCGGGTAACATTCACGTACAAATTATGCATCTAACATTAAATGTTCACTTAATGTCAAATAGAGTAAAAGTTTTTTTTTATTGCAAACATCTAATCACGCCCATATCATAACCGCACGGTATAAAAGTACGGTATATAATGTACCAAATGCAGAAAATAACTATCACAGTGAAATGCTCTCAGAAGTATAAAACTCCACTTAAAGGTAATAAATTTACGCTTTATGGCATACCTACTTCAATTTTCGAAGTAAACATAATAATTAATCAAAAATATACTATAAAATAGGTCCAAATTCGTAGTAAACTTTTCTCGCATTTTCGCAATCTTATGACGTTACCACAGCAGGTGTAAGTATTCGCAATAAAATAGTTCCTTTCTAACAATATTGTCGCTAGTCACGGAGTTAAAACAAAAGTTTGTTTCACCATTTTACAGCCAGTGGGAGTTTTGGTTAGGGATAACGTTCCACGGCCTTGGCCTGGCAGAGCCGGTTCACAGTCCACACATTTGGGCTAATACCTCTAACTGTTTTGAGAGTATTCTTGCGGTAAAATAATGATTTATCGTCCATTTTCAAAAACCATGTTGCCGTAACAGAATTTTAAGTCTGTGCTATTTTTTTCTGTAATATCTTTATGAAAGACTTGAATTTATAAAAAAAAAAAGTTAAATGAATAAAAACGACAAACCAAACCATGATTTAAGTGTTTACCTTAATAACAAATAGAAATATCAGAACTTTCTCTAAAAAATATAATAAATAAATACATAAGCACCCAATTTTTTTTTTATAAAGAAACGAACCAAAAAGCCATTGTATTGTACAATAAAGTGTTATCGTATTAAAGATACAAGTATGGCATAAATAGATACTTATTGGTATCTTTTAAAGTATAAAAATGCACACTCAAGCCATGAAAATGAAACAGTTACCAACATTGACGGCGCCAAAGTCGTGATTCAGAAACTTTATGAATACTTATTATGTCATCCTACCAGTTTATTTCTCTTTTAAGAAGAAAAAGTAACCATTCCAATTTCCGTACACCAATATGTTATATGTTTTTTATGTTTTGAAATTATCGAACACCCGCAGGTGTAGTTGCGCTCTGTAAATTCAATTTAGGTACGTCTTTCGATTGGCAACCTAGTATGAAAGACAGAGAATTATACCCAAAATAGTAGCAAGCCTATAAGTAGTTACTTGTTAGCTGAGACTGATAAAAGGTCAATTTTTTATAATTTCTTGACGGTCAAGTCGGTCTTTACGCTAGTTACAAAGATGTGCAGGTAGGTACCTTGCGTAGCGCATTTGTTCCACTGAAATAAAGTGCAGCTTTGTTTGGGGACCATAAAGCACACATAGCGTTTAGGATAGTTTTTCACTCCGTATAATACAGAAACAGTCTTTAAGGTACTGCAATACATTTTATTATTGATTTCAGATGTCCTAATATGGGTTGGTCATGCGTGGTGGCATGCGCCGTGGCCTGCTTCCTCATGCTTACCAGGGTGTCAGCACTGACATCCGACATGTAAGTCTTCAATCATTTAAATTGTTTACCCTTAGCTTATTTTTATAGCCTTTCATACGCCAAGAAATTATTTTCAATGCTTTCACTCTTTGTTATGTGAGGGAAATAAGTATGATAAATTTTATCCGATTATTCGTTTCTTAACTTTTTAGGTAATTAAAACAGTTTAATAAATATCCTTCTCTAAAAGTGTATATCCACAAGGAAATACTAAAAAATATAATTTCCTGCATTCTGTAAGTTCCGAAAAAGCTTACCACCTTTTTTTATTTTAAACAAAATATAAATAAATCTTCAGTTGTATTCCAACGATCTTCTGTAACAATAAAGCCATCATATTTTCGCCACGACAAGAAAAATTGCGATTATAAGTATTACACTTCTTACATATCTTAAGTATATAATGTTATTACTTAAACAATATTTAGGGCAGCTAATTTTTTTTTTTTAAACTGGGCACTAAAGAAATCGTCAATCTAGACAAGTGTCTACTCTTAGTATATATCAGAATTCAATCTCTCTTCTCACGGGTCTCCTATAAATCCCTTTTCGAATGACGAGAATTGACGGGACTGCGACACAGGATAAGCAAGGATGAGCCGGCCGAGACATCTGTGACGCCCCCTATCCGATACCGCCGTATTTTTGACACTGTTAGATTTGGAGTAGATGCGAGTAGGGAAAGCTTAGACAAACAATCAAGATACTCTTGTACGGGCACAGTTTCATGGGTTAAAACGAGTACGTTTATAAAATACATCCTAAAGTTGTCTTGGGTTAAAGTATGTACTTTTTATTCTATAAAAAACAATGCAGATAGAATAGAGAGATATAGATAAATAACAGAAAGAATACTAGATAAATACATACTTTCGTTCCATTTTTGATCGATGTTGTCCTCAACATCGATCAAAAATTGAACTCTACTCCAAACAGGAGTTTGGTGTGCATTTTTCGTAAAAACATAAAACGTTACAAAAGAATACGTTTGTATGCTCATTGTATTTTGTTTGCATGAATTTTGCAAATTATATCCTTATTTGTTAAAAGTCTTTGCGCAATATCAAATCCGATTCAACTCGCAATCGCTAGCTTCGTAGGTAGATCGAAGTGCAAAACGATAGACCACGGATCGGTGATAGAAAACTATATAATTTTATTTCCAGCCTCTAAAGCATAGAGTCTAATCCTTAATCGTATTTGTCATTTGTTCAGTATACTGATAATAAGTAAAAGTGAATATGAGTGTGACGGGCGTCGAACCGGAGGTAATTCGCTATCCGGTGCGCAGCCACTGAACCGTGCCGCCGGCCTTCCTCGCTCCATTTATAGACCCTCCGGTACAAAATAGCCGGTAAACAGTCTAGGGGCAGCTTTTATGTCGCTCTTCTTTTCATTTACTCATACTGCACGTATGATTAACCTAAAAGTATTCAGATCTTGATATTCTTCTCCGTTAGTTTTATTTTTTATTCTTTTTGCGCTGCGTTCTCTGTCAGATGAGGTGCAAATACTTCGGCTCTTTCCCGTTCCTTTGAAAAACTTTTACCACGAAAAGGTGAGAGATTGCTGCAAGTAGTGAGATGTTCTACGCATAATAATTAATAAGTCACAAGATTTTCGTTATGAATTACCTATCTTTCATAATTATAATAAATTTTAGCAAAATAACATTTCGTTGGTCAAATTACCACTCCTATCCTAGATACCTACTGTTTCCAATCAATGAAATGGTGCTCTTTACTTAACGAACTTTTTATATTTTATGTATATTGATTAGATTAAATTACTACTAGATTACTGGATTAGGCATAGAATCACAGTAATTCACCTGTGCCGTGTGGGGACGGCCGTAAAGAATACACTTCCCCACCGCCAACAGGATGCCTGTCGTAAGAGTCGCCTAATTCCTGTAGCACGAGACGGGCAGCAGCGTCTTCGTGCGAAATCTTATAAAAAAACTGCGCTCGCTAACCTGCCTGCCAAGCGTGGCGAGTATCGGCAATCCCCCCCGATGATCAGTCATTGGAGGAGGCCTTTGTTCAGCAGTGGACCTCCTATGGCTGGAATGATGAATTAACCTTGAAAGCAACGAGTCCCGGGTTCGAGTCGATTCTGAATATGAGTTATTCTTAATTGGTTCATGCCTGGGTGTGCTGTGGGACGCCTTTGGCAAAATTCCTTGTCTGCAGCTACCTCGTAACTTACCTAACCTTACTTTGAAATTGTGATAATTGATGTATTGTCTGGCGCCTATGTTGTAATTAGATACACTAAACATTTTGCAAATGCATTACCTATCTAGAAACACAATACTGTTTGATATAACTTGTTTCTACTTCAACTTGATTCCCGCCGCGATAACTCGCACACCTCGGGAACCGCTGATTGAATCTGTTATTCATTCACCTATTCAACAGTCTGCTACTGACTTAATACTGAAATTTGTCTTCGATGTTTGCACTATCCATGTAACTGCAATTATAGTTGACTCAAAGTTGGAAGTTAATGAAGACTTATTGTTGTAAGTTAAGATTAAGATATTTTGATTATATTTTTCTCCCCAGAACAAATATTGCGTTAAAATTTCCTTTGTTCTAAGTATTTGTTAACATAATAAGAGGCTATTGTGCGGTAAAGTTATAAGTGCTAATCCATAATCAATACCAAGTCTGCCATTCTGTCTGCGTTCGCATACGGTTAATTTGCTATGATATAACGACGTTAATAAATTATTCATAATTTCTAGTGCATTTGCCTAATCGCTTCAGCTTTACGCAAAACGTAAGTTCGAAAATTTATTGTCTTTCTGCCATGTAAAACGTTTCCTACGTTTATTTTTCCAGCTTCGCAGCGGGAAAATCGGACAAAGAGATACTGGATAACCTTTTGAAAAATTCCCGCTATGACAAAAGACTGCTCCCACCAGTAGATGGTAAATATACAATGTGTTCTAAAATATTATTTTTCCTAGCGTGTCGAGTGCATTTTATTTTTGTTTGTAAAACTAACTACCGATTCGATGAAAAAGACGTTAAACGTCGATATAATATTGCAGATCCAGAATTCTGTTGTGGTCTAACATCGCCAAACGACTCTCTGGCACAAAATAGGGTCGGGCTGTCTTCGCTACGGCCACGCTCGCACAGCCGCGGTGCGTTGTGTTCTATGTTTATGAAAAGAGAAATCCCAACTTTCCACTTAGCATATAATTATATAAGCATATACCCTAGCGTCTTAGTGTTGTACTGCAACCGACTCGCTGCACGCAACTCCGAGTGTTTAGGTTTCTTTATCACACGCAATGTAGATCCTTCGCTTGTTACCTTTAATGTATACCCATAAGACCTGTTTATATATATATATTTTTTTTTATTCATGCACTTCGTGTTGATGTTTTTAGCTGTAGACTACATAACACATTTAATGCCTCACTTTTCAAAATTATTACAAAGAACAAAAGAAAAGTTATTACTTAGTGTAAACGTATGATAAGTACGAATTAATTTTATTTAGTAAGTACTTGTCGTTAAATCGTGTTTTTCTTTTATCATATTTACGTATGTTATATAAGAAGCATTTAAGTACTTTATTTTATAACTTTAATAATTTTCTCTTTTCACAAACATCTAACACAAAATTAAATTTGTAAGACCTTTGATTTTAAAAAAAGTAACATTTGCATTCATTCTCATAATGCGTATTGCGGTTGAATAAATTATTTTGATATTATTATGCCTACTTCAGCATTTTTATTTTCTCAATTATATTAATTTACGTTATTATCTACAACTACGAAACAAATATTTACACGTCTTCAAGATAAATTAAATGTAATTTTGAAACGTTTGCTCAATACTTTTAACACCACTATATATAACTACCTATTGGCACCTTTTATTCTACCAGCATGCTCTAAATGTGTCTGTGTTCCGTATTTTTGCTTTAAGTGTACAATATTATCTAAGGTTTCGTTCGTTTTCAGGTGTCCTCACCGTTAATGTTAGCGTGCTACTTCTTAGTTTAGCATCTCCTGACGAATCTAGTCTTGTAAGTCATCCTGTCTTCTTATTTAGAACCGAGGCTCTACCACCGACTGATCGTGATTAATCCTAAGCGACACTCTTAGCCTATATCGGGTCACGATAATAAACGGTTTTGATGTATTCAAAAACCGTCGCCTAAACTATCTTTTCTTCGTAATCGTAATGAGAGTGTGTTTTGTTGACCCCTTGGCAGACAGACCCCTTAAAGGATGGTATGTTTAAGTTATTGTTAGATTAATTTCTGGCAGAGACAAAAAATACAAATTTGCAGTCTGTTTTTTTTTTTAAAATACCGTTTCTTAAGAATTAGTCCTTTTTTCCACACTATGAACATATAACTGATTCAACGTCACCAGTCATTAGTTTTCAAATACAAATGTATTCAATTCAATTGAATTCAATATATTTATTGCGTTCTATAATGTTACACGTGTGGCTTAAATAGGTACATTGTACAGATGTAGACCCTGTTTGGCACAACAATATTGTAGCAGGGCAGAGAATGACGAGGTATTTCACTTTGTTTGTAATAAAAAGTCGGTGGTATTGCCTAAGCTTGCATTTATTGATGTAGACCTATCACTACTAGCAAGATCGTTATTTCCAGAAATACGAAGTAGAGTTTCTCCTGCAGCAACAGTGGTACGACCCACGGCTGCGGTACTCGAACCAGTCTCAGTACGAGTATCTGAACGCCATCCACCACCACGAGGACATCTGGTTGCCGGATACTTACTTCATCATGCATGGTGATTTTAAGGTCTGCTTTGTTCAAATCTCGTATTCCATAAAAACGAAAACTTCTATAGGTTTTTTACTTCTTAGAACATCAGAAAAGTGTCTCCAATCCAGTCGCAAGATATCGAGATTAGGAGTACCTAACTACCTTACTATCCCTTGAAAACCTGTTTAGTAGCGTTGCACCTTTCGATATACGCGTATTAAATCAATAATTGCAACAAATGTATTTGTTTGAGAGTTTGGTTTTGAGTGAAGTGAAGTGAGGATAACATAGGTGATGGTCAATCCATTTTTTATAAAATCAGGTTCCCACCCTGTAATGTATGCTGGTTTCTATGTTTTACGCATCGGAATTACTAGTTACCTATTCTATCTGTCTCTTTCTGTAAGAGATTGATGATGACAAAATTAAAGTATTAATGTATTTATTATTTCACAAACCATTATCAACCAATTATTACACATTATTAATTCTATAAAATAATTATACTAATTTTAAATAATATATACATCTATGAAATACTATATACAACTATGAAATACTATATACAACTATGAAATACTATATACAAATAAAAACTACGAAAATAGAGAATTATAAAAATGGTCCTCGTGGAAGGGTAACCAAGATGCTGGCAGCGTTACCTCGCTGGATTGCGATGCTTAGTCGCTGTGCGAGGTAGCTGCCAGCCCTTGGGTCCCCACTGGTGTCAACTAATCTTTTGGCAATCTCTTTATATAAAGAGAGTGCGTTGGGACCCCAAGGACCTAGTGTTTCGACGCCAAAAAAATTAAAAAAACAAAATTTAAATAACATTTTAACCCCCCCCCCCCCCTGACTAATAGGACGTAAGGATCGTCGTAGACTGCACTGAATTAAGAATAGGATATTATCAACTTAAATGCTTAACAATTATTTACGTACCGAACGAAGTTTTAGTTAGTCAGCGGATAGCAGTCTCCAACGGATTTTTGGTTACTTACGTTACGTCCTATTAGACAGGTAGTTTTAAATAAATATTTTATCATTTTCTAATTTAAGGATTACATTCGAAGTGAATTTTGTTCATTATTTTTAGCTTTTGAAATTCTTTACTAAATATTTTTATTGCGGCACGAGGATATGTGCGGCGGTTGCTTCTATATACACTGATATGTGTACTGAAACTATACTATCAAACAAAAAATAAGAAAAATGTTTGCAGTAGGGTGCTGCAAATATTTTTCGGCGAGGCAACACCTATCTCAACCAACTCACCAACCCTTTACAGAAATCGCATCTGAATCGTCAAAATTTTAGTGCATACACAAAACAAACGAACGAACAAACAAACAACCTCTCACCCTGTACACATATACCTTCTTCGTTCCGTCACGGGCATTACCCAGTCATAAACAGAAAAACACTTACGTACGTGTCTAACCTACGGTTGGAAGCCGAGCAATTAATCGTTTGCTATTGTTACTCATTCAGATTGGTTTCCATCTAATCCGAAAACTTTCTGAATGCCTCAAGTAAAACTGGAAATTCACTTTCTTTCTTAATATCTGGTATACATAGATAATTTATGTTACAGGATCCGATAATACCAATGCACTTCGCATTGCGTATTTATCGCAATGGCACAATAAACTACCTGATGCGTCGGCATCTCATTCTGTCCTGTCAGGGGAGACTCAATATCTTTCCATTTGACGACCCGTTGTGTTCATTTGCCTTAGAAAGTAGTAAGTAAATTTTAATAATGCTTTTGTTGTTCCGGTTTTTATGAGAACTCATTAAAATTTATAATTGAGTCACTTTTTTAATCTTCATTAGAATTAACCTTCTTGCCGCATAGAAGACCCCTTCAGATTGGTCACTTAACTTTAATAGTTAGGTACTTAAGAAAAACATGTAGTACTAAAGTCGATACAAATAAAGACAATAGGGAATATGCATGAAAAAAATTTATTGTTTATACTAAATTTATTTGAAAATATATGAAATTACAGTGCTAATAGTGAAAACAGTAACTTAAGTAACATTAAGTTATTAGAAATTAAGGTATCTCTTACTAAAACAACTTTTACTATGAAAACTGTATGGCGGACGTGTAATGTGACGTCACGGTACATATCGGATCTCCTTGTCTAACACGCTACTTTAATGGGCTGTAAGTCAGGTATTTATCAATATTTTTCGAATATTATTAAAGTTTTATTAATAATAATTAAGTGCTATTTTTTTAGGACCAAAAAAACGTGCATATTCCCCATTGTTAAATATCCAAAAATGTTAATCACAACTTTATTGGCGTCTCTGGGTCGTGTCGTGTGAGCTTAAACTTAAAAGTCGGTATAGGTGTTGTTTTTTTTTCAATTTGTATCTGTACTAGTTTTTACGTGTCTTGGATATGCTATGTTTGTAAACTTACGTAATTTTAATTTAATTGCAGTATCGTACGAGCAATCTGCCATTACTTACGTGTGGAAGAATGACGAAGACACCCTTCGAAAGTCACCTTCGTTGACGACCCTCAACGCGTACCTCATTCAGAACCAAACCATTCCCTGCCCCATCAAAGCTAGCTGGAGAGGTAACATGCAAAACCTTTTTCTACATCATTCTCCTACATACAACATTGCTTCTCGTTACAAAATGATATCTTTTATTTGTCCGACATTTATTCAATACGTAGACTAGCCTCCTAAAGTCCTTCTCTTTTGTTACAAGCACATCCTATACTTTGCACAAGAAGGGATCAGAGATATTTTAGTAATCGTATCGAAATTCTGATTAACTCTTTTCAGCTTGGTCTTGATTTATGTAAAAGGTTATATAATTAACAATTTTCTTTTGTGTATCATGAAAAAAGACGTAGAAGCTTATAGTGTTTGTTGTGTAACGTTATTAATGGTTTGATTATTTTAGGACATAGCTAGATTTACGCATGTTCATTATATTATCATTAGTTCATGTCATGATAATTGTCCGTTACACTAACAATGATGCAGTGACATTAAAAACTTATAACTACATATTTTATGTAAAGTTTTTTTTTTAAATTAAAGTCTAGAATGTAAGAATTTGTTAACGTCTTTGCAAGCAGCTGATGGTATGTCACTTTACGAAGACGATGAAGAGCTGACATGTAATCTTTGCCAGAGGCGATTTGAGGAGCAAGGTACTTGAGTCGCACCGGATGATACACCATTCTATCCGGTGTCATCGTATTTGCCGTATATTTTCCGCTTATGTGTGAGTAAATGCGTTTGTGTTTCAATTGATTGATTGATGTACAAAACTCCGGAAGGTAAAGACTTGTATTTTAAATTCCACCACATCCACTCATAAACCATTTGTGTTTTAGTTAATTTCTTCATCTACTTCATGCATGATAATCTTTGTGAAGCACGTGTTAAAGTACATAGTCTGCTCTCTTGTCATTTGAAAATGTTTATTGACGCTAGAACATGTTGACAAACGCATTAAAACACAACACGCATTACTCATGCATTTAGGATTACTATCGTAGATCTTTATTAATTTATATTCTTTTTAGAAATGTATTTTACAAGGCCTCTGAATAGAGTTATTTGGAATTTTAGCATTGCCTTTACCTAACACCCCGCTGAGAAGACATCATATTTTTATATTGTTTGAACAAAATACAACTTTGAGACTTTATTGTGTCCCGTTGTATGGTGTTCAAATTGTATTTTAAATATATTAACTTCAC
This sequence comes from Anania hortulata, assembly GCA_963576865.1. NCBI lineage: Eukaryota > Metazoa > Arthropoda > Insecta > Lepidoptera > Crambidae > Anania > Anania hortulata. The sequence continues at coordinate 11,278,060 of OY756396.1, read as the reverse complement.
AGGTAACTACAGCTGTCTAAAGGTTGACCTAATCTTTACTAGAGACCGAGCGTTCTACTTTACGACAGTATTTATCCCTGGAATAATACTGGTGACTTCTTCGTTCATCACGTTTTGGCTGGAATGGAACGCTGTGCCAGCCCGTTCCATGATAGGTAAAACTATGGCTGGCGAATGGGAATGCTCTCGGTCTTGCAACACTTACTTCTTTCTCTTTATTGGTACATTGGCTGGGGCTGTCGATACTACACGCTATCTGTTCCTTTTGCAGATTACGCTTATCGTTGGAAATGTAAATAGTTCATAATGAATAACCAACGATCACTCACAAACAAACTCACTAGTTACTTTAGTATTATTCTTTTTTTTTTATTTTGCTTAATTATTTTTAGGTAATTACAGCTGCCTCAAAGTGGATCTCATCTTCACGCGGGATAGATCATTTTACTTCACCACAGTTTTCATTCCGGGAATCATTTTGGTGACTTCATCGTTTATAACTTTTTGGCTGGAATGGAATGCAGTGCCTGCTAGAGTAATGATAGGTTGGTGTATAGTTTAGAATTGCTTTTTAATCATCATACTATTTTGAGCGAAAAACATATATTTTTACTGTCAATTAAACGTACCAATTTTTTTAAAGATAATTTGCTAAGTCAGTAGATAAGGCTTCAACGGGATAATAAATATTCATTCTTTTTATTTCCTTCAAACTACTGGACCCAATGTAAAAATACAAAAAAAATATGGGGACATCTTAAAAAAAAAATGGTTCTTTATACATCATCCAAATCAATCTTAATTTTTATTATGGCAGGATATGAGTTTTTGTGTCAAGAGTCCGATGTTGGTCCCTTGGTAAAAACTATGCCATCATATGTACGATGTAATATTGTAGACCGTAGTGCAGCTACCCGATAAATGTTAATAGATTGTGATAAACATAGTACAAATTATTGAAAATGTCGCAACAATATATTCAACCTCCAAAATTTCTTGAGTTGGTGAAGAAACAACAACAGTGTGCAAATATGCAAATTTATATATTTGGTGTAACCACAAGCCGCTTATACGTAAACATGTACCTACAATGAAATAGTTACAGCTTTTGCAGCATTGCATGTGATCATTAAGCCAAATGTTTTTTGAATTCTTTACTTCTCTTCTATGTTACTAGTAGATAGAACTAAATACAATATTAATGTACTTAACTGATAAAATACTACAAGTGTAAGTAAAACTGTAGTTACAAAATGATAAAATTATTAATAATAGAATATTTGTACCGTTGTACAAATACATTTACAACATTATCATATTCATTTACTGAAACTAATATATTTGTTACTGAAAATCATCTTTAACATTGTTAATTCTGCGTACAGGTGTAACAACAATGTTGAATTTTTTCACAACATCGAACGGGTTTCGGTCGACATTGCCTGTCGTGTCGAACTTGACGGCCATGAACGTGTGGGACGGCGTGTGTATGTGCTTTATTTACGCCTCTCTGTTGGAGTTCGTGTGCGTCAACTACGTGGGCAGGAAGCGGCCTCTTCACAACGTGGTGTACCGGCCTGGCGAGAACCCCGTCACGCAGGTAATTACCATCCCCTCCTCTCTTCACCTCTTTATGTTGTTTTAAACAATTCGTGTGATCGATGTTGTTGACCTAGCGCCGCATAGTAGCGGTACGAAGACACCGTCTCCTGTGCATATTTTCCACCCTATATATATTATAAATTTACTCGCTTAACTAAAACTGTCAGTGTTTAATGTGCAAAGAGACAAAACAAATTTGTTATTCAATCACGCTGGTTTATCTGTTTCTCGCGCAGTAACACTATAATATTGTATTATCCCACACATAGAGAAACTGAAGTTTGAATTCGAATAATCAACAAACACTTAAATATTTTTTCTTTTCTTATAAATGTGATAAATACCGTGTGACGATTAAATGTACATACACAAACAAAGTTTCCCAATACCATCTTCTAGACGTGATTGCTATATACCACAAAGCTAAAACTTTACTTTACTTGCCAGAAAGTATTACATACAGCACCTCTGTTTAATCAAAATCTTATATCATTTCAACGCAAAACTTCACAATTCATTCACGAAGGATCTGAAATTGCTTTGATATTTTTGCAATTTATAGCTATTTAATTATAAAAGTAATTTTGTCGCAACTTTTTTTAAAGCACTTTTTCAAAATTTTGCACGTAGATTTTAGCTATTACTTACCCGTAGATCCTTCGTGGATTTTTTCGTACTTTATTCTTATACTCTTTGCAATGTTTTCTTTTACATAACAACAGGACATAGCATAACTCTACAACCTAATTAACTCACCTTTTATCGGCGATGTCGTGTTGTTTATTTTATTATAAATCTACTAGGTACCTTACATACCGCATGCTTCACTCTTTCAGGTATTATACTGCATGAATTTATATGTTTATACCATATCGGGAAGTCAGAATCCATCACATATTGTTTCATTTGCAATCGTGCTATTCGTATCTTACTAAACCATACAGTAAAATCAGTCAAAGACTATTTTGTGTGGCCATAGTTCTGAGATAAAATTCAAAATTTCTCTATTCGTTATCATTTCGCTTTTCATAATCTAACTAAGTATTATTATCGCAGAATATTTCCTAGGATGTCTAGAATGAATTAAGTTTTTGTAAAAAAAAAAACGGGAAAACATTGCAAAGATTTTAATTATCTGATACCGGTTACCGGTAATAGTAAGTTCAATCCCTTAAAGACATTAGGAGTTCTAGCTGCGTATCTTTATATTTAATGTTAGGCACTTATTTTATATCATTTAATGTCCTGGCCACAACAATCTAGTCTTCGTTCACGTTGGCACTTCGTCAGACCATCTGTCACGAGTGAACAAAATGTGTGTGTGATGTGTTCACAGCGACTGCCCGCTGTCCTGAGCAGAATTGGCATTATACTCGCCAGCCCCTTGGTAAGAATGTTCGCCACCTTCATTGGCACTTTCCAACAACTGTTATATTTCTTTTCTTATTCCTTATTAATTTGTAAAACACTTTCGTTTACACAATAATTATTATATTTTTTTCCCAGTTGAATAGCCAAAAGAAATATATCAGAAAATATCACCATTCCTACAACGGCACGACTATTGAAAGCATGCGTAACTCGAGTATATATTTAGGATATCATCTATAATTTTATCTACCAGACAAGGTAAGTGCTTACTGCTTTTCTAAATAATACCATATTTCTAATTTCTATTTTTAAGAGGAGAGATTTATTAAGCATGGCCTTTCGATAAATAGAATAGCTTTGTATTGAGCTTTATCTACAGGACAAAATAAATGTGTATTTAGGATATAGTAATTAATCAACATCTGGGTAAAATAAAACAAACGCCGATATTACACCCTATAAATGATTTTCGTAAATAACACAAAACATGCAAATTTTGAATTACCTACTCATACAGAATAGATAATTATAAGGTCTATAATTCTTTGAAATTAGCTGCCAATTAACTATGAAGCTAAAATCGAAATCGCACAAAAACGATTAAGAATCTTCACACTACCTTTATGATACATGTATTTTTTATGGAAAATAAATGAATGAATTGGAAAAAGTTGTTACGTGACCGTGCAAGGTCACAACGCGTCGCTCGTACAATACCTATATTACCTTTAAAATAGTACCTTAAATTGCAATAAAAAGCAATAAATAGTATATCTATCGTCTAAGTGAATGTAATATTTTGTCCTGACTCAGGCATGCCTAAGAAACCTTTCTTTGCAAATGCATTCTGCCCTGTTTTATTGCAGTAATTATTTGCATAAGTAATTATGTTTAAATTATGTGTAACAACACATAGTAAAATTGGTAATGCTTAACCAAAAAATATAGGTTTTGAACAAAGACCTCAGCATCGCGTCGTCTTAAATTGAAATTATTGGGTAGCGCGATTACTATTGTACGTATGTACAGACAACGGCAGGTCAACCTACCCAAAAAGTTAAAGGTCATTGAATTGATTTTAGACTTTAAGTACAACATGTAGAGTTCAATATCAATTGAGAAAATTTGACGTTTTGTGGTAGGTTGACGTGCTGTTGTCTGTACAATAGCATTCCATACAGAAACAAAACCGCGACTGGGATCCCAAGAAGTTTACATATATAGATACATAATTAAGATACTGAGTAGTTATCCTATAAATTCGCAAAGGTAATTTGTCAACACTTATTATTATGTACCCTACACCCTGCTACTTCAAGGTGCTAAATGCTGGTATTTCGTAAAAGCACAAGAGCAAACCAAAATTATAAACAAACATTGCTTCTTTTCTTACTAACAAATACGATAAAAGCTTCATCTTACAACAATAAGAACTATTACAGCTTTTGCACACCAAGCATTTGAAGTAATAATGAAATAATTTGAAGGCCTTCAAAATAAAGGTATGGTTCAGTATATCATATAAATAACGCTGGTAAGCCCAAAAAACTTGTTGCAACCTGTTGATTATGATACTGAAGCATCCCTTCCCATTGATCAGTTGATTTAGCGAAATATTATGCAATTCATGCTTTTGCTAAAAAATTACTATAATTTACGTAGGAGGCGATGGCATTTCTCCATTGGGCAAAATCAGATACCCCCCAACCGGAGACTAGTGGCGCTGTAAGTGAAGTCACTGACCAAACCATTTGCCCGCATCATCACATGACCTGATTATCACGAAAACTAACGCATCATTTTTTTAACGCTGCTTCGGATTGCAACAGCCTGTAAGTATGCCTGGACACTTGACCTGGTTCGTCTAAACTTTCCTCTTACAACCCTAATTGTAGTCTGATGATGACTAGTAGCTATAGTACCCTTTGAATGTGTCATTTATTTATGATTCATAATTCTCTTCTACTCGTGATCAGATACATTTCCATTATTTAATCCCTCTTGTATTCTGAAAGTTACGTAGCTTCATCGCACTGAATTACTTCCTACTTCCATTTTATACCCTTTTTTTTGCCTTTCAGAAGTTTTGTGTGTCAGAGCGATTCAATATTTGAATGTGATATTACAGGGTGATAAAAAGCGGGAATCGACAGGAGCAGCTGACTTAGTAACGTGTACCACGTGTAGTGGAGCACCGGGGTCATGTACCCACACAGCTAACAACGGGGGCGTCTCAGAGGTAAGCAAACATTTCATACATTTGTACACACTTTTGGTTCTATCAAGACAGCAGATTCAGAAAATCCATGTGCGGACATTTCTACGCTCTTGATATTACTATTTTAATAAAACAACCGCATGTTTTGTTTTGCCCCATACAACATTTATATTAAGTTTCAAGCCTAGATTCATTATAAGTAGATCACAAAGCTAAAATAACTACTTAGGTATATGACTTTCGTAAAACGCATAGGTAAATAGTACTTACGTCCATTATTGTCAGGGACGAATAACATTGTAAGTACTTTACACATCATTTTGATATAACGCTCAATTTTTGCCGATCAACAAAATCTGTCTTTTCCAGATTTGTAAGATTGTTACTGTAACACACAATAACAATAATGTTATAACTATAACTTGACGATCAGCACACTCGAAGTAAAGCCACTGTTTATGCCTAAGTACATAGCACATAGTAATGTCCAATATCAAAATGTTGTCACTGAAATAATACGGTGTGATCGGCAAAAATCTAAAGTATTTGTAGTGACTAGAGAACCACGTGTAGAGATTCATACGGCTAGTATATGACCCCACAATTGGCTTTCCGTATCATCATTCATTTGCAAATTAATCTCTTTCAGCCATGTTTCGTCCAGGTTCGCAAAAAAGAACCACCGCACCCGATCCGTGTGGCGAAAACCATCGATGTGATCGCCCGCATCACCTTCCCTACTGCCTATGCCGTTTTTCTCATCTTCTTCTTCATCCACTACAAAGCGTTCTCTTAATGCCGCCTCCGCGCCTCCGCTATTCAGGCCGCTTACCCGAACGAACTGTCTTTACGATTTTGTCAATGCGTCACGAGCATGCCTGACGCGAACTGTTCCACACCAATATTTTCGATGAGTGTCAACATTCGTACGAATTGTGATTATTACCGTAAAGTGATCGTATTTAAGTTAGCTTTAAGTAACGAGAAGCATATATCGTCCTTTGCTGCGCTTACGATGTTAAGGTCCACTTGCAAAATTTCTTAAGTCTCGATTAAGTTTACATCTGCACGGAAACATAATTCTATCTCTATCAACTTTAAATAAAAAGTGTTAGATAAATAATGATGTGTCGAACCAGTTGTAGGCTAGCCTAGACTTAAGAAGTTTGTGAAAGTGGACCTACGAGTGTCGATGATAGAGATCGGTGGAGTGATGAATTTCTACAGGTTTTGAAATAGTTTTCGAAAAATTCATATTATGTATGTGGATTTGTAATATACTTACGAATGTGCAAGGTAAATATTTTTTGTGTACTAAACCTTATGATAGGATAAAGAGGGATCAATAACTTAATTGTATGAAAATGACTTGTATCGATGTTATTAGATCTTGGACGGAAACTATTGAACGAGTTTTAGATATTGTAATAGAAATGTACGAGTACCTATATCAAAGCTTTGGAACGAAAGAAATCTATTTCAAACCTAAAGACAGTCCAATTGTATTTTATTGCTTTAAGTTCAACTTTTTATGGTATAGTTATAAGTTAGTAAAAGACATGATCACTTATATTTACGTAGGTTTATTAGATATAATCACTTTAATTAGTTATGCTATTATTTATTCATATACACCCACATACGTTGTGATAATAAAGTTTATAAGAGTTGCTTTATAGGAATGATGTAAGTATAGTAGAGTTTATTGAATAGACGTTGTTTTTGCAGGTTTGAGTGGATAAGTTTAAAGTTCATGTATAGACAATCTATTAGAGGTAGAGTTAGATAAAGCTCAAGTCGTTACTTATCTTTAAATTTAATATAAATTATTAGTGATGAAGTCATACATTTATTCACTTCTTGTAATTTTTAAACTACTAGTCCATGTATATTTTTCCTTTTGTAATTAAACCATGAACATGCCTTGTATTCGATGTGTTATTTTTTGCCCGACTTTTAGTAAGAACAGAATTTGGAGAACCAGATGTATATATTGTATTGGTATAAAATAAATTACACCTGTCAATAAGTAAGGATTGTAATTAAATACCTACTCGAGTGGAATAAAGAACTAACTTGCTGGTTGTTAAATATCTAAAAACATTCGCAGAGCATTTTTTTATCGCAAGAGTATTTTCACTTAAGATTGGCTAGGCTTTCAGGAAAAAAACGGTACTGCGTACAAAAGCACAAGCACATCGGATTTTGTTTTAATTTTCCTTTTTCTATTAACTTTTTATATGTATTTATTTTACTTGCTTATAATATTTAATAAGTCAGTTCAATTTACTTAGGTACCATCGATACATGCCTTTTGCTTATTAAAAACGTGGACCAACGAGTCAACTGTTTTGAAAAATAGATTTTATAACTAATATTATAAAATAATTTATAAGAAAAATGCGTTTTGGCTGTGCTTTGAATTCAAATTATCTATATATTTAATATATAGGTACGAATAGTTACGCATGATATAAACTGAAATTTTTTCTAAAACTGAAATCTATAATCAGCCATTGGCAACGTCAATAGATAATGTGGACATATTAATTGGTACTCATTGCAATGCATTATACGAGTACTAGTAGGCATTAAATATATTGTGTAAAACAACTGTGTTAATATGAAACGAGAATACAACTTTTAAAAACTGAATGTTAATATTTTTTCCGAGTAGTGTTGTTATTTACCAAACAAGTGAACGGGCTTTGTAGAACGGTGTTTAAGAAGTGGTAAAACACTCATGAGTATAAACAGCAATGGTATCTATAGTTTAAAACATAGATCTTAAGATTTAGGCCTTTGTCATCCGATCAACTCAAGCACCGGTCGCGCATAAGTCTCGTCTGATGGCGTACGTAGCGATATGAGTATTTAATTTATAAATGCGCTACACATACAATTTTGGGCGACACGATATTTCCTTTGAAGTCTCGTTTTACCTTTGGTTGCATTGTAGCAATAAACCTGCATCGTCAATAACAGACAAACCAATATAAAAACCCTACGAACGCTTCAACATTTTGTAACATATATTACATAGACTCTCATGCTGTTTAATCGGTCATTAATAGAATCTACTATGCTAAATTGGAGCCCAAATAACTTGGAATCGAACAAAACTGATCTCCTTTTTAATTATTAACAGTTAAATCTTTTCAATTTTATAAATGTTATATGAATACCTACTAAACTACCATTCCCTAAAATTGAATAGGCTCGAAGTGATACTAATTTAAATTTGCAACATTTTTATACTTACTACTTAATTATGTAAGAAAAAATTACATATCATTCACTTTATAAGATACGATCTTGTACCTATTTAAATTACGCTATAAACCTGTTAAGCAAAGCTACTTTATTATGTATTCTATGCTGCCTAGAAAGAAATATAGTAGGTACTTAAATGATTGTTGAGCATACAATTTTATTTATCGATGTTATTATTACTACTAGATAGGTACGAAACTACTCAAATATTTACTTAAATGCACCCGGTATGCTTAATAAGTGCAAGACCCATGAGCAACGGTTGATTTTTGTTTTATATAATGATGGAATAATTATTACGATTAATATGAAGGGGTGTTTAAGAAACAAAAAAAAATAGGGTGGCCAAGTTACAAGAAAACAAAATGGATATTATAATATAGGTTCATTTATAAAACATAGTAGAAGGTACCTACGTATATTGGTTTCCATAGCGCAGACCTGTCAATGTGACCTACCTATTTGTCAATGTAGGGCATTTCTTAATATATGATTGGAAAACTTGGTACCTATTGGTTTTTTTTTCAAATAACGGGATTTTTTTCAAATTACGTCTTAATACAATATATTTATCTAAGTATAAAACTAAATATTATTACACCATATAAAACGAAATAATTAAAATTGTTACCTACGTAAATTAACACAACCTCGTAAATTATCTGTAGGTTTCTGACGCTTTTACATTAAACATGTCAATCATTAATTTGTGTAAATAAAGCCTCTTTTATGATTTATCATTACTAAGTTTGTTACAAGTTATGATCATTGTTACCTAATTTATGATAGGCAATGTCTTTGATATAATAATCAAATGTACTTTAACTGTCACGCTAGCTACTTGTTCGCTAGTAGTTTCAGGATCCGTTGACAGTAAGATTTAAATATCATTGTCTACCTACACCTTTAAGTAACATGTCGAAGCTTTGTATCTTCTACTTAATTTACTATACTCTTAGTAACCCTTGAATCAAACGTAGCAAAATATAAATACTTGAGTACACAAATTTTAATGTCACCCTAATTTACAGTATATGGTGTTATGCCTGTCTGTGGTTATGCTTTCTATACATTCATTACAAAAATGAAAATGTGTTTTTATACATACTACAGATAAATTCTTCTGTAGGTATTACTTATTTAGTTTTGTTATACTACATCTTACTGTTTTATACATAAAATATATGGTAGTAAAATCAATAGAGTAAAACTTATTTATAACAACACTGTATTCAGAGTCAGAAAAATCAGAGAGAGAAAAATCTGACCATTCGTTTAAGTTTAGCAAAAACAACAATTTTAACAAAATAAAATAAAAATATTAGCAAGAAATTCTTAAATTGTTATAAATATATTGGTGAGGCATATGGCTGCGAGTTGGTTTATAAAGATAGGTACATTTATCAACAAACTTATGTGACCCCTGAGCGTATCTAATCGTTCACGCTGCCGCCTGACGTCTGAGAAAAAAAATCTGTCTTTTAGGGGGATAAATTTAACCTACTTTTTAATATAGACATTAGTCGTCTAACGTTGTCGTCTCGACTTTGAATTCATTCTGGCACTTTAAAAGCTGTGTGTGTGATTTCTCATAAATCATGTATAGCACTAAACATTTGTTACAGAAAATAAGTATGTAGGTACAAATATATATTAGTAACACCTAAAAGAACTTACAAATTAGTTCCAAAATCCAGTTTAGTTTCTGATTTTATTTTTAATAATTCTTATACTCACTTACTAATACAACTTATCGGTAAGTATCCCTTATATCATCAGACACTAACACTGTAAATGAAATATTTTTCTATTTGTTTCAGGAAAAAAAGTTCATGGCTATCATATAATATATTTGACTGATTTATCAAATTTAAAATATATTTTATTAACATTTTTTCTCTTTTATAAATCAAACAGTATATCTACTACAGTATCTCTACGATTAAAATACACTTAAAATAAAATACCACTTATAAATTGGAAAGCTTCGCCCAATATGAGAGAGTAGGCTGAATGAGCCGCTTTAATGATAGATAAAGTATTAAATATGTAAAATTAAATACCTATGTGTACCTAAATTAAGACAACTTTAGAGATCGTACTATATAGGCGTGCTGTACCATAAAAACAATAATACAAGTAGTAGTAATCAATCTTTCTTGCAAAGATTATTGCAGTTTGCTTCTGTATTAGGATAAGTAAAACTTAAAATAGCAGATCGAGATTATTTCGAATTTTTTTCATTCAAAAACGTATTCCGTTTCACCAGAAGAAATAAATTTGATAGGATAGTTCGGATAGTAACGTCTGTTGTATTTTTATGTTTTTACCATTTTATGTTTCTAAAGACAAATTTGTACCTAAATTTGTATGTAGGTGCATCATATACCTACTGCCCAAGTGCCCATTATTCGCGCGTATTTTCAGCAACGTTACGATGAAAAGAAGAAACGTAATTAGAAATAAAATTAATTAGGTAATAAAACAATGCACGTGAAGACATTAGTGAGATAAAACACAAAACGAATCCATTTATCGCTCATTTGAATGGATAGTTTTTGTATTAAGGTAACTTACATAACTTTAATTCAACAATTTTATATGTAATTCAATTTATTCAATAATAGTCCGGGGCCCTTACAAAGCAATTTAGAACCAGAAATCGAAATTCAAACCTTCTAGACAATGAAACACATTTTACAATGGGCTTGTCTCCTAAAAAAAAAATATTTAGTCCGTCGGTTGGATTAACAGAAAATATTAGACACGTATTTTTTATTTTCTCAATCAAACAAAAAATTATGAAGATATAGCCCGTTAAAGTTCCGCGTAACGTCACGCCTTGTGACACTTTTTAACAAGGCGTGACGTCACTTGCTCATTTTGATGCGCTTTAACTTAGTATTTTTTTGTTTGATTGACAAAAGACAAAATATGGGTCCAATATTTTTTAATAATCCAACTGACAGACTAAATAGAATAACCTTTTTTTGACCCAGGAAACTAGCCTATTCTAAACGGTTCAAAAATTAATTTTAACATGTCCCGCTATACATAGTCGTCCATGATCTATATAAAGGTGCAAAAATGGAAGATCCTAAATCAACTTTATCAAATGATACGTCCATTACTATTCTGCAGAATTGCTGACAATTAAATAAGAAAGTGATTTCTTTGATTTCTGGAATAAATAGCTTTCCAATTCTACTATCTCGAATAGAATCAGGGCACTGTAACCTCACAGTAACTGTAGCCAGTGTAAAGCTACAAAAAACATTTATAAAATTGTAAGTAAATCTAACAACTGGGTCCCTGCAGTTTGAATTTGTTGCTATGTGAATTTTAAAAAATCTAGCGATTTTGTACGCTTCTAGCTGTGTTCGTTCACGTCCATCCTTCTTAGATATAGGTAGGTTATACCTAAATCTACTAACCGACTACTAAAGATATATACCTAACAGATGAAATCTAGAAAAGCTGCTCTAAGCTATGTACCTGATTAAATATAATTTTGAGATTTTTAATTTTTCAGTTATTTGTTAGTTTCATTGTACCTACTAAGTACCTACCTATCTACATATACAGCCATTTGGTGCTTACATTTTGTTTGGAAAGATTTCCGCGAGTTTTAAATGTTTAAAATACCTACTTAATGAATTTGTATAAACGGATTACGATGAGCTCGAATTGCCACCTTTCGAATCTGCTCGCGTGGCCATGTTGAAAAAATGCCACCCATTTTAAAATTTTCTCTACAAATAATATTAATTCATTCAATAAAATTTACAACTCTAAAAACAAAGAATGATTCGAAAAAAGTAAGTAGAAAACTATGAAAGTACAAACTTTCAATTAAAACTCTTAAAAAATATTTCCAGGTAACAACTACCAAATGACTGAAGTATGAAGTTTATTAACAAAATACTTAATCTTTATTTGATTTCATAAATACTCGTATCATACTTACCTACTACGGGACCACAAAAATTAGGCGCATACCAATGACGCGCTAAGACCTGATAATTATTTTATCATGACCCCCGAGAGCGAGTAAACGCGAGTTAGGGAAGCGCAAGCTCATAGACGAGATGCGCGTGCGCCTAGTTGTTGTAGTCGAGTGGTACGTAGGGTAAGTGGTGTCAATGAATCTAAGTACCTTATTTAGTTGATAAATAACTAGTTACCAAAATATGCTTGAAGTTTTGCATTCAGTTGCTTGGCTAAACTGAGCAACTAAGTAAAGAAGATTTCTCAAGGTACCTAGTAGGTAGGTACACCTTTGTAGAGCCTGGAACTAATGTTATTTATTTTCAATTACTCTTTAAGTCAAGTACAAGAAATTGTGTAAATTGCAAAACTAAAGCCTTAGGTCATTATACATATAAGAGAGGCAGAAAAATTGTGTGTTCAGTGTATTGTTAAGATGTCCTACTGTGTCTTTGTGCTACTTATGTTTGAAATGTGTCATGGTTCATTAAAACTTTTGGGTGAAATAATTAAATATACACAATAAATTAGATTCCTCCACTAATTCAAACTGGGTGGTAGAGTATGGCTTAAAACACCGTAAATATTAGGTGTGGTGTGGCCTTCGTGTCCTGGAGTAGGATATGATTTTATGCTTATTTATGTAAGTAACTAAGTACTTTAATTTTAACTTGATTTAAAATTTACTATTTAATTTAATGTACTCTATCCTATCTTATTACTTAACCTGATAAGCTAACTTCAAATCAATTATTTTAGGAAAACTAAAAGCTATAATTAATAAAAAAATAAGGGGCTTCAGACAACTAGGTAGTTCACAAATCAATAAAATGTCCCAACTTAAAAGAATAAGTACATAAATAAAGATGTATGTACGTGCATATTAGAATTTGCTAAGAAACTTAATAAGATCCGTCATGTAAAGTTATTACTTATTTTTAAGATTAAGTAATGCATAATATTTACTATGTAATTAGAAGAATTTGAGATCAGTTTGATCCGAAATCATATGTGTATTTATATATATATATGTGTTTATTTACTACCATTAAGTAAGTAGATACTACTCAGCATAATCAAATACTTTAATGCTATTTTTGTTTTTAGATTTTTCTAATAAATTATGTGCTGATTCTTATTGCAAAAATACGATTTCGTTAGAGCGAGCGTCACTTTACCAACACAGATTTTATAGCTAAGTACCAATGTTCTTAAATCTTTAACAACACAAGTGTGTGTAAATGTAATGAGTAAATATTATGAATGAACACCGACACGCATAGCCTTTGTAAATAAATCAGACAGCAATGGCCGCCTGTTCGTATTATACTTAGTGGCAATGTAAATAATTTTATTGTAATTAATGAATTACAATTTTCATCAAATAAAACACAAATTTAAACTATTTTGTTTATCATTTATCCTACTTACATAAGTATGCCCTACTAATATCGAATTAAGATGATGAGATGATGATGATGGCAAGTTTGTCACAAACCTTCAATTTTGACACGTCAAACTTACTGCAAGTCAGATTCAAGTTTAAAATGCAGATCTGGGGTTGACCCGTGATGAGCAGCTATTACCTATTTTATTAAATTATAATAATACTAGCTTTTGCCCGCGGCTTCGCTCGCGTTAGATTTGATTTTGAGTAAATGTATGAATGTCAAGCTCAGTGATTTAAAAAAACTTTACATAACTTCTTTATTGACAATATTCTTACTAATACAGGTGCCAAAAGCACTAAACTACTGGGCGAGCTTACTCGTGAGCAATCTGATCGTGATGTCTTTGAGACTTGTTTGTTGTCACCGTGAAGTAGACTTTGTGAGGAAACTGCAATCGTTTAAATTGAAACGAAAGATCGTTTGGAATCAAAGGAATTCGTAGTTTAATTGTAATGCCTGAAATAAATTATTAATATTATTATTTTTGTTTTTTACCTTTGGTAATTCTCGGAACCCGCTGTTCCGGTATTTAAAGATGACCTTACGGGTTGTTAACCAAGTGATGGTCCTCTTGTAGGAATCGCCGTACAATACGGCAAGTATTTAAAAGAGCTGCTTTCTGCATATTGTAAAAGGTACTATTCGGTAGATCTAGTGCGTTAAGACTGTTTTTTACTTCCTGTGGTATAACACCTGTGCTAGAGAGCACCAATGGTACAATGACTACTTTGTTTTGTTTCCATAATCTCAATATTTCTTGCTTTAAGTCTGTATATTTAGTATATTTTTCCGTGATAGTTTTATGTATATTGTGACTGTTAGGTATTGCGATATCTATGATGTACCTAAGTAGTTTTGTTGTGTTTATCTAGTAGAATGATGTCTGGTTTATTCAAATGTATGGTTCTCTGGTCTGTAAGGATTGGTCTATCAAAGTACATCTTGTAGTTGGTACTCTCTAGCACTGGTTTAGGGTTGTATTGGTAATATGGAACAGATTTGTCTAGTAAATTATGTTTGATCGCTAACTTTGGTGTACTAGTAAGCTACCTGGTTGTGTCTGTATGTGTAGTCCGTTTGTGCTAAGTTCGGGCACGCTCCAGTAATGTGTTGTATGGTTTCAGGGTATTTGTGGCACTTCCTGCATTGATCATTTCTAGTTATTATTATTATATTATTAAATACAGTTTCCACCAGCGAATTTTATCTGGGTGTGCTCAGATAAATTTGTTGCTTCTACTATATTTTTATGAATAGCGTTAAATATTAGCCTGGTTCCATTGCATAATTTAGGGGGTTTTAAATTTCACAACAACATAACAGAGGTGCCCACGCGTAGAATAAGCCTATGGTATGGCAGACCCGGTGGTTTCAGCAAATCCAGAAATTTTACAGGGTAATTCGTAGCATCGTCTTTGTTGACCACCGGCTCGAAAGACTTTAACAACATATCATTAATAGCATTTGCCCGCGGCTTCGCTGGCGCTAATTTAGATTATTTGCAATATTAAAATAAAACTTAACACTAAGCTAATAGATCGCAATGCTGTATTGCATAGGTTGAAGCGACAGACATTATCGCACTTCTTATTGGTCTTGTAATAAAAAACGATACCGAGTTTTGTCATTTATTGTTAGGAATACTCCTGTGAAGTTTCGAATAAAATAGTCTAACTAATCTTGTTTCCCCATACAAACTTTGGGCTCACCTCTAAAGGGGTGAAATGGGGATTTCACCCCTTTAGAGGGTGAGTTTTGAAAAACCCTTTCTTAGTGCACCCCTAGACCTTATAAGAAACCTACATGCCAAATTTGGAATCTCTAGCACCAGCGGTTTGGGCTGTGCGTTGATATGTCAGTCAGTCAGTCATTCAGTCAGTCAGTCAGTCAGTTACTTCTTTTATATATGTATATAGATATTGTGTGTTATTATAAAAAAGTGTGTAGTGTACGACTACCTACACAGAATCACACAACACAATTTATGGTAGGTAATCATCACATAATTTACTTG
Organism: Anania hortulata; assembly: GCA_963576865.1. Taxonomy (NCBI): domain Eukaryota; kingdom Metazoa; phylum Arthropoda; class Insecta; order Lepidoptera; family Crambidae; genus Anania; species Anania hortulata. The sequence continues at coordinate 11,262,144 of OY756396.1, read as the reverse complement.
TTAGCTGACTACGATTACTAATTAATAAATCGTAGTCAACTAATTACGGAAAATTAAAACGCGAGTGAGATAAACAACTTAATATCAGCGAGCAGGTCGGACTTGGTGTCGCCATCTCTGAGATCCCGGGTTCGATTCTCGGTCAGGTCAATATAGAAAACGAACTTTTATATACAGGGTTACATTGCGAAGGGGCGCCAAATTTAATGAAGTGAAAAATATTCGTGCATATGGAGTGTGGATAGTGAACACTATCAAAATAAAATACAGCGGGACCTAGAGTAGAAGAAAATATAAACAATGATTTTCTTCTGTAATAAATTAATCAATAGTGTCAATAGCAATAACGTGTCGCTAAAAAAGAAAAGCTGAAAGTTCACTGGAGAAGCTAAATACCAGCCATCTAGGCATTGGTGGTAACATTCAGCCAGTTTTCGTTGTGGAACATCTCTCACCTGTTCATAAGGCACTACACGCAGCAGCTCGGACCAAGGCAAAAGAGCTGTTGCAAAATTTGTTTGGGTAAGAGGAGGTAGAATATTTTTGAGAAAGACTGAAACCTCGGAATACAAATTAATTAAGGATACCCACGATCTGATTTACCTTATTTAGTAATTTAATTGTTAAACTGTTTTAATAGTTTTGTGTCATCTTCGTTGCTGTTTTATTTATAGTTTAACTCGTTGTAGTTTATAAATTTTGTTTTGTTAAAGTTGAACTGTACACTTTGAACTGTATGTCAGTCGATTGTTTGAACATATATTACCAAAATGTTAGAGGTCTAAATACAAATGCAGCTAAGATACGTCAACAAACAACTAACAAATTAAATTTAAGTCTCTGTAAATATACAGACATCGTAATCATACGATGTCTATATATTTACAGACTTGGTTAAATGGAGGGTGTTTTAAAGTTGAGGTTTTTGAGAGTGGATATAGTGTGTACAAACTAGATCGCGAAACATCTTCGTCATCAACGATTATTTGGTTAGTTAGTTAGTTCAATGGACAAAGGAGCTGGGTTGTTGTGACGAAATAAATGAGATGGTGACGAGGTTCTATGATATACTTAATACACAAAGTCATCACTGACCATATGGTCAGTGATTTTGTGTTGTAGGAATATTCATATGACAAAAATTCGCCAAGATTCTTATCCAATCTGGTTTTCGCCGCAATTAATAAGACTTTTAAAGCAAAACTTTAAAAATCACAAAAAGTTTAAATATTTGGAAATCCATTAGATAAATTTGAATTTGAATATCTAAGAAATGACTGTAATAAGATGATAAAGGAATGCTATAATACATATATATATACAATTGAATCTGAGATAAAGAAAAATGCTAAGTACTTCTGGACATATGTTAAAAATTTGAGAAGGAGTTGTTCGTCATATCCAAGTACCATGATTTTAAACGGTAATACAACCTCAGACACAAACCGATTTTCTGATATGTTCGCAGCCTATTTTTCTTCTGTCTATAAAACGAGTGTATAATGTCTCTGATACGTTACGTTCATACCTTAGAGTCCAATACTGGAATACTTGACATACTTGGTTCTATACAGTTCCATCCAGATTTAATTACAAAAGACTTATTGAAAGTTGATACTACCAAGGGAGTAGGTCCAGATAATATTCATCCACTTTTTTTAGTAAACTGTGCAAATACACTAGCCTTACCGTTATGTATGCTGTTTAATCGGTCTTTATTCGTAAGCTAACGAGAGTGGTACCCAATTATAAGAGTGGTAAAAAGGAGTGCATTGCTTACTATCGACCCGTATCCATCCAATCTCAACAATGTCAAAGGTCTTTGAATCGATGGTCCATTTAACTATCTACAGTCATATAGATATACATATCATCACTGAACAGTGCGGTTTTATGACAAAACGGTCTACTAATACTAATTTGACATCTGAATAAATGGAATTGGTCGATCAGGGGTTACAAGTAGTACGATCAACACTGACTTCTCGAAGGCATTTGACAAGGTGGACCACAAAATACTTTTAGACTTTAAATATTTAGTGTGAATGGCAACATGCTAGACTGGCGTCGTTCTTACCTTACAGACCGTTTATCAGTGTTTAAGAGTGGTTGTGGACGGTGAACAATCCAAACCCTTCTCAGCACGGTCAGGTGTCCCACACACAAGGCTCTGTATTGGGGCCCCTTTTCTTCATCGTATTCATCAATGACATAGCAATTATAAAACACTGCAAAATTTACCTTTTTGCTGACGATCTCAAGTTAACGAGGACAATCACATGTGTGGAAGATTCCAAATGCTTGCAAAATGACATTCATTGACGGCTTGAAGAATGGTGCAACAAAAATAAAATGCTTCGAAATGTCACCACATCAAATTTATCAAAAAGCGTAACAAGTTTCTCACTGAGTACACAATAGGTGGTGAAAAGCTTGAAGAAGTTACTGCCATCAGAGACCTTGGAGTCGTAATTGATAGTCAGTTGCAGTTCTCGGATCACATTGATAGAGTTATTAAAGAGGCAAATAGATCGCTAGGATTCAGTATTAGAAGTACAAGAGATTTTAAAAAGCCCTCTACAGTCATCCTACTTTTTAACAGTTTTGTAAGGAGTAAACTTGAATACTACAGCACAGTCTGGTGTCCAGGCTACAAGGTACATATTAACAGGATAGAGAGGGTACAAAAAAAACTGATTCGCAGCCTATCTTACCGTTTTAAGACAGGCCGCATATTATCCGAAGCTTCTAGTAGAAACATTATAGCGCAAACCTGAAGGCACTTCGGTGCATACATTTTGTACTAGACAACTGCACTTGCTGCACACGCGCTTCTTGTTGCAAAATTTCAAATATGAAAAAAGGGTTGCCAGAAGTTTACTTTTGTTAACCGACTACAAAAAAGGAGAAGGTTCTCAATTGTTTACTCTTACAACCGACTTCAAAAAAGGAAGAGGTCCAAACGGCCATACCAAGAGGGAGAGTTATGGACTCTAATAGGGGGTGGTTTTGTCGATAGAAGGAAAAATAGGAGAATTTATGCTCCTATTATTGCCAGCTCGTGACCAGACACACTCTAAAGGTCGACGGAAAATAATTTCCTACAGTTTTCACAATGTATTTTTAACTTTTAAATCAGTTTAATACGTGTTTTTTTATTATTTTTATGGTTTGTTTCAAATAAACGTATTCTTTTATTATTATTCTTAAGATTTTATAGCTGAAGGGGAAAAATATTCGTGCATATGGAATGTGGATAGTAAACACTATAAAAATAAAATACAGCGGGACCTAGCGTTGAAGGAAATATAAACAGTAATTTTCTTCTTTAATAAACTAATCAATAGTGCCAATAGCAATAACGTGTCGCCATCCTTAACATCCCTGTGCGAACGTCAAAAGACGGAGAAGTGTGTCGTGGCGACGCAGTCAGCAACAACTGGCCATATTAATCTGTGCAACTGGCGCCGGATCGCCAAACCGAATAATGTGCGGGGCTTGTGACAGTTCGGTCCGGCGCGCGCTAGAAATGTTTCTTAATAGAAGCTTCTGATAATATGCAACCGGTCAAGACTCCCAGAACGTTGAAAGCTTACATAGACAAAGTGAAATATATTCATCAGATCTTCTTTCTGTTCGACGTAGGTATATACCTAGACATGTCCTACCTTCATAAATTAATGAACAATCGCATTGAAAGTCCCACGTTACTCAATCATCTTGCTTACAATGTTCCATCGCGAATACCAAGATACCCATGTAAGTTGTTTAAAAAATAAATTCTGTATAACAAGGATGGGTCGTGGTTCGCCTGTTGTTCGTTTGACACGTCTGTATAATTTGACCAAAACCTTCCCAAATTCCTTAAATTTCTCAAATGTAATGATCTCAGTACCTTAGAGTCTACACTTTCCCTATATTAATTTACTCTTTGGTCTACACCCGTATTTATAAAGAAGTAATTGCTTGTTGCTAAGTAACAACTTAGCGAAGTCATTACTTCAGTATAGAATTCTTATTTTGAAAATGTGTTCCATAGTCAAGTTAAGTACGTTACTTAGGGCCGATTCGACCAAACACAAAGCTATACCAGAATAACTATTACGGGTATAATTTTACACCTTGAATTTACCCTTGGATAACTTCGATTACGTTTTTCGAGCAATATACTATACTCGGTATTGTTATTCTGTAGTTCAAGAGTGAACGATCAACGAATTGATAAACCTACCAAAATCCATGTAATCCATTTCTTCTAGGTTGACTTGAAATGCCACAACATTTTAATTTTATAGGTTTTTTTTTTTTTAATTATGGACTCATCCCGCTCTTAAAAAAGAGCGGTGATTCTGCCAATGTCGAGTGTATCGTTTACTTAAAGTCAAAGCTTGACAAAGTTCGCAATAAATAACGGTTGTTTAGTTTTTATTGCTTTTCTTGGATTCAGTGGAGGCTACTGGTTTCAGGACGCTATCGGGTCTAAAGCAAGTTGTCTTGAGACAAGTCACTTGACACTCGATGCGGCGTTGAATACAATGATATTTCAAGTTTCAGATTCCTGACGCTAGTAAGAAGAGAAGACATTTTAGTGTAGCCGAGAGTATACAGACACGAACACAATTTGCCCGCTCACAGTTTCAGTATCTAGCATCGTATCTGTATAATAAATGTAATGAACTTCTGCAAATTTACCCCCTGACTCAACGCGAGTGCAAAAGTAAGGTTGTAGCTTGGCTAAAAACCTTGGACTATGACGATACTGAATGCATATTGAAGCGTCTTATGTGAAGTGTGTTATATTACTTATATTTTAAAAGGATATCTTCTTTATACGTTAATTTAAGTATTAACCTACGTACCCTTTCAGTTACACACACACACACACGCGCACACACACACAACACAACACACACACACACACACACACATACACACAAACATGCACCATTTTACATAATTTCCGTAACTTGATTTTTGTTTAAGTACTATGTTATGTTATTTCGTTTTTAACTTAGACGTAAGAGTGTGTTGAGGAAGAGTGGCTTCTTCTGGCACAGGTGCTCTTAGCACTTAATAGAAGAAGTCAACCTTTGTTTGTAAAAGACTATTGTGTTTTGGCGAAATAAATTTATCTTTATCTTATCTTATCTTATCTTTATCACTTCACCAAACATTAGGACACAAACTACACCAAACTTGCACTCTAAAGCTCTTTAAATGATAAATAAAAACCATTATAATAGATCGACCATGCTTTTCGTTCGACTACCGAATCATTTTATAGGATAATAGTGTCAATGCTAGATGTTGACAACATGTCAGTTTCGAGGTGACAGGAGTGGATTTGACAAGTGACAACTTTGACATTTACTTATTCTCAGTTTAATTTATACACTGTCAAAATCGCTCGTTTTAATATTTTTCATAGATTAGTGGTTGGTAGAATGAAAAATCAGCTTGATCTAGATTAAGCAGTGGTATGCTCTCAAGTTAAAACTTACACCAGCTTGGTCGAATCCGGCCTTAGCTAAGTAAATGCTAAAGTAACAAAGTTATGCTGTACAATGAAAGAAGGTCCGATAAAAAGCTACAATAATGTGCACAATAAAGTTAGTTGCGAAAAAAAAAGCGCGGGAAACGTCGGTTTGTGCGGTCGACTTTTTGTTTTGATAAATAGTTTTATTGTTATAAAATTGTATAATAGGAGGATCAGTTGTAGAATAGTGTGTTAATATTAGCTAATTTGTATATATTTAATTTAAGTAGTGTAAAAATCGCTGCATATAGGTAAGTTTTTTACTTTCTTAACCTTTCATGGACGAACCTGAGGATCCTGGCGGGACAATCCCCCAGGTATCCAACTACGTAACAATTTCACATGGAACAGAAACTGAAGGTTCACAAAGAGACACGGATGCATCTGAAAGTGGTAAAAGTAGCTCTCATCGCAAGCGTGTGCAAAACCGCAAATATTGTAAACACTGTAACAAAAGGAAGAGGAAAAGTCATAGATCTACAGGTTTAACTGATGAAACAAACGGATGTTTATGTGAAAATGACAATGAAAGGCCTAATATTTTCATCAATAAACCCGACATCTTTGTAGCCCCGAATCACTCTACAACAAAACCAAGTGCCATGAGTGTTAGTGAAAATCGTGATTCCGTTCCAACAGCATTTGTTGGTAGATCTCTTTATGAAGCTTCTGATGCCGCTCCCTATATAATCCATATACAAAAAGACCAGTTACCTACTGAAAGTTCTAACATTCACCCAATTTCATTTGGCCACTTCTTGAAAAAGAATCATTTTAAAAACATTGTCAACGGCAGTCTGAAAAAAATTGGTAGAAATCGTATAGTTATTTCTTTTTCTAACAATGAGGATGCTAATAATTTTGTTGCAAGTGATTTGTTAAAACTAAATAACTACAAGGCATTTATTCCAGTGTTTAACGTGACCCGTATGGGAGTGGTTAGAGGAGTACCTACTGACTGGACTGATGATGAAGTGAAAACAAATATTTCAACCCCTGTGGGATGTGGAAACATCTTAAAGGTTAGGCGGTTTAAAAGAAAGATTAGTAGTAACGGAAAATCTGAGTTTGTTCCTACTGAGACAGTTGTCCTTACTTTTGATGGCCAGGTCCTCCCAAAACGTGTGTTCCTCTGCTATAATTCACTACCAGTTGACTTATATATATTTCCAACTGTGCAATGTTTTAACTGCTGTAGATATGGTCATGTCAAAAATCAGTGCCGTTCTACCCCAAGATGCTTTAAGTGTGGACATGGGCATTCAGGAGATAGTTGTTCAGTTGAGGAAAACGTGACCTGTTGTCTTTGTTCAGGCTCCCACTGTGCCACAGATAGAAAATGCCCAGAGTTTGCTAGACAAAAAGGAATTAAAGAGACTATGGCTAAAAATTTTTTATCTTATGGTGAAGCTTTGAAATTACATCCACCTATAGGCAAATCATATGCCAATGTTTTAACATCCCCTGCTCCACCCATTCAATCAATTGGATACAGTTCTTATTCAAATAGTATTGGTAATAAATCATATAACAAAACAGTTTTCTTAAACCCCAGGGTTCCACCTAAACAAGGGAAGGGGTATGATCGAGTATCTCACAATGAATTAATTAAAGACTATAATGCACCTTTACCTGAAAATGGTTGTGCCCTAAATAATGAAGGACAGTCATTTTCTTGCTAACTTACCTCTAAAGGATCTGATCATAGCACTAACTAACTCTCTGTCAAAATCCAATATGATATCTTTACCGTCCAACGCTGCCCCGAATACCACTACACATAATGAAAATAACCAAAATGGCAGTAAACTCACTAGTGCTGCAGTGGAATTGTCGCAGCATTAGTAGTAAGAAAAGCGATATTTTATTTATTATTAATAAGTTTAATCCATTTGCCATGTCTCTCCAAGAGACATGGCTTCAACCCATCTTTCATTTCAGAATTCCTGGCTTCTCTTGTATTAGAGAAGACAGGTCTGATGGCTATGGTGGTGTAGCTATCCTAGTTAAGCATTCTGTACCCTTTACACACATCCCTATTCCTCAACATAGTTGTAATTTCTCCATAGTAGCGATTAGTATAAATAAAATTTCTTTTGTTTCCTTGTACATTCCTCACCCTTCGTCTTTAATTTTAGATGAAATTCAATGTTTATTAAGTAATATTCCGGTACCTATTGTAATTATGGGAGACTTTAATGCCCAACATCAAGCTTGGGGTAGCTTTAGTTCTAATGTATATGGATCTAGAGTTCTAGAAATATTAGACCGCCTAAATTTCGTTTTATTAAATACTGGGAAACCAACGCGTCGTACCAAACCCCATGAAGGTCCTAGTGCTCCAGATTTATCAATCTGCTCACCCAACTTAATTGTGATAATATGAACCAAATAAATAATTTTCTTTCTTTCTTTCTTTCTTTCTTTCAACTTAGCATCTTGCTTAACTTGGACAACACTGAGTTTCAACCTTTGGAAGTGATCACTTCCCTATTTTAATCACTTTCCCAGATGAAATAGGTAGTAGATTATCATCAGATAGACGCCCTGCTCGCATGAAGTATAAATTATCTAATGTTAATTGGTATGCATTTCAGAAAGAAATTGAACAGAAAACCTCATCACTGCCTGATGTTTCTGATAGTAATCATTTGGAGTGCGCTGACGCACTTGCTCAATTATTAGTTAGAACCGCTGATAAAATGTTTCCCATTAAACATCCAAATAATTTGAATAGAATCCCTTTTCCGCCTTGGTGGGACAAGGAATGTTTGACAGCTGTCAAAAAAAGGAAAGATGCGCTATAAGTCCGAATCAACCATTGAGAATTTCGATAATCTTACGGAGATAATGACTGCTACTCGAAAACTTCTTAAGAAAAAAAAGTGGGAAGGCTGGTCGGCCTTTTGTTCATCAATATCTCCAGATGTTCCTCCGTCAGTAATCTGGTTCAACATCCGAAGATATCGATCTATTTTTAAAGAACCCACACATACTAATCCTGATAAACTTGTCATAGACCAATTTTTAGACAAGCTAGCTCCTTCATCTGTACCGTTAAGCAATGTCTTTATTAATCGATCTCTTGACCAGCGTCTTGGAAACCATACCGAGCTTAATGCTCCTTTCACTCTTTGCGAACTAAAGGGCATCCTTTCATATGTGAAAGATTCTTCTCCTGGCGATGATGGGATCCCATACTCTTTTTTCTCTCATCTTAGTGACTCTACTTTATCTTATTATTTACAGTTGATTAATTCTATTATGGAGAATGGTAATATCCCATCATCGTGGAAATCACAAGAGGTAATTCCGATATTAAAGCCTGGTAAACCTGCATCTGATCCCAACTCATATAGACCAATTGCCCTTTCTTTAGTTATTGTTAAATTAGCAGAACATTTAGTTAAGAACCGTCTTGAATGGTTTGTTGAAAGCACAGGGCTATTAGCTAAAAACCAATATGGTTTTAGAAAGGGGAAAGGTACTATGGATAGTATAGGAATATTTACTACTGATATCCGCTTAGCTTTCTCTAGAAATGAATCACTTCTTGCGGCCTTCCTTGATATTAAAGCAGCATATGACAATGTTTTAATCCACATTCTCATCAACAAACTTCATAAGCTTAAAATCCCATCAATGTTAATAAACTTTATCACTAATATTTTATCAGAGCGTTCAATCAGTGTATTGCTGGAGGACTCAGGTCCTCATAAAAAAACAAGGTTAGTGTGGAGCGGAATTCCACAGGGTTCTGTATTAAGCCCTATTTTATTTAACATTTATACATATGATTTAGAACCTGCTCTTATCAAACACATCAGGGTATTACAATATGCTGATGATTTACTTTTATATTCCTCAGGTACTTCGATTCAGAACTTAAATTTATCTTTAACAAGTGCTCTACAAATTCTTAAAATCTGGCTAGATGAGAACGGTTTAAGCATTTCAGTTCCCAAAAGTTCTATTGTGTTATTCTCTCGGAAGAGACTTCCCCCACCTATTACAGTTTATTACGAAAATGATGTAATTCCAGTCAAAACAGAAGCAAAATTTTTAGGAGTGACATTAGATGAAAAGCTATCTGGTTTGTCTCACTGTTATTCTACAGTTACTAAATGCGAAAAACTACTGAATATACTAAGATGTGTATCTGGAGTCTGGTGGGGTGCACATCCATCTTCATTAAAATTACTTTATAATGCCACCATCAGGAGTGTCCTTGACTATGGTAGTTTCTTTATAGAACCTTGCAATGTAGTAGGTTTAAGAAAGTTAGATGCGGTTCAATCTAAAGCACTTAGAATTATTTCTGGTGCCATGAAATCAAGTCCAATCAATGCTTTACAAGCAGAATGTGTTGAGCCTCCATTGAGACTGCGGCGTCAATACTTATGTGACAAGTACTTGTTCCGAATCCTTCAATGTTCTAATCACCCCCTAAATAGCAAACTTAATAGTCTTTCTAATTTAGTCGATAACTCTCCGTACTGGTCACGTAAATCTCCCCCTTGCTTAGTCGTTAGTTATAGGAAATTTTTGTCCATACAAGCTCCAATTCACAGATCTACATTTCTTCCAATATTTACAATACATTTTGAGGCACTAATACTAGTGCCTACTATTTATTTTAATTTATACATAAACAAAGACGATAGCAATGCTAATATAAAATTTATGCAAATTTTAGATGAAAATTGGTATGATTGGCACTATGTTTATTGTGACGCGTCTAAACATTCTTTTACGGGTCACGTTGGCGTTGGAATATTACATCACCAGTACCAAATTGTACAAAAAATTAAACTTCCTCCTGAATCATCTGTCTTTACTGGTGAATGCTTTGGACTATATAAATCTTTAGAATATGCTTTACTTATGAAACTTAATAAAATAGTAATTTTTTCGGACTCAAAGAGCGCACTGCAAGCATTACTCAAATTCCCTTTTAAGAACAATGTTAGTTACCCTATTATCATTGAGTGCAGAAAATTACTGCATAAATGTAATTTAAATGGCTACACTATTAATTTTGCATGGATACCTAGTCACTCTAACATTTCAGGAAACGAAAAAGCAGATAGACTGGCAAATGAGGCAGTGGACTGTGGGGATTTAAATCCATATAAAAATTATTGTCACGATTTAACCACAACCCTTCCTAAATCTTATCTCAAAATTGCCTGGGAAGAGATTTGGGAAGACCCTAGTAAAACTAAGGGCAAACATTACAAGCTCATTCAGAATTCTATCCCCGATAAACCTTGGTTTTCGAAAATCAAACTTTCTAAAATAGCTACTACTGTTCTAATTAGAATGAGACTTGGCCACGTGTGTACTCCTTCACATTTAGCTAAAATTCATGTTATTCATGATGACATGTGTGCATGTGGTTCGGACGTGGGTGATCTTAACCACATATTTTTTAACTGTAGTTTCTATGACCGTTCCCTTTTCATGAACTCACTCCTATCTGCCCATGTTCCTTTTCCCTCTTCCATTATATGTCTCCTGTGTTCTAATGATATTAATATTTATAATGTTTTATCTGCATTTATTATCCATAATAATATTAAACTCTAATATTACACATAACACAAGTAATACTGTATCTCTATCTATAATATTGCATGAATGTTGAATATCATAAATATCTATTATCTATCACTGATCCTTTTTTCCTTCCTGTTCCGTGTCTTCCATTCGATATTTACCTTACAATCCGTTTCCCTACCTTTTACCTTGTCGTGGCTAAACGCAATCCGCGCGAGCCAAAAACAAAAAAAAAAAAAGTTAGTTGCGTTACTGACTACTGTAAAAAATGTGTGGATAGAAATGACCACTTATCCGTGACAAAACAGTTTTTTGACAGCGAGAACACACCCTACAGTCGACAACACGTTTTATTAAGTTACTACAGTTTGTCTTCTAACTTTGATAATAATTGGTCATAAGTTTGAACTGACATTCTAAAATAATTAAAGAATTTTTCCTCATCCATACGTAGGATTCCAAATAAAGTAGAAAATTCACCATATACTGCTCTTTGAGCAACAAGTGGGTGAATATGATAACTTTTTCTATTACATTTCCTTCGCTTACGTAAGTATATTGCAGCGACTAAACCATTATTTAATGGGTTAATTATTAAAAATTACTATATAATTTAGCACATGACTATACCCTGCAGCGATCGGTTTCCGGACTCGTCTTGACATTGTGAGGTTAAGCGCTGCCTTCAGACAACTTCCGCCAGCCCAAGGATCGACCAATGGCAGCGTTTGACCTTACAATGTCAAGACGAGTCCGGAGCCGCGTCCGCCGCCATCTGTCACCGGTATTAGGCTTCGAATCACGGTACAAGGGTTTAATATTATATTTTATATATTTGTTCATACAATTCGAATTTAATGATGTTTATCACATCTAGACATAAAATTTAATTACTATGTTAAAGCTCAACCCCAAAAGTGTGTGATCATTTTTTTGTAAAGTGTAGGTACCACAAGAATGTATGAGTTGTGGGCATTGACTTATATTAAGGTTGTGGGAAATAGATAGGGCTCGCTTCGCTCGCCCAATAATAATATAATAAGCATAAACTTGAATGATCGTACTGATACCGAATGATACCAAAATTCCGAAACCGACTTTTTCCCATCACTATAGAAGTTTGGTTCGTTGGCCCTGGAACTCTGGAAGATTTCTTAAATAATTCTTACATTCTTTTAATTTAAGGTGTAGGATGATAAATATAATGAAAATTTATATTTTAATGTTATTATGCTATTTTACAGTAGCAGAGAGTGTGTTACAGAGTGCGAGTGACGATGATATTTTGCAATTGTTAAAAGATTATGAAAAACTTATTGTTTTTTTTAGTAAGTATAACTTTTATGAATTGTAGCATAAATAATTAAAAAGCACCTCTAAATGTGCTATAATTGAAATATATTATTTATAAAAATGCATTTTATCTCAGTTTAAGAAATAGGTTACCGATACAATAACCTAAATTGTGTCTTTAATGTTACAGCAAAACCAAACTGCGAATTGTGCAACAAGTTTGAAAATCACATTGAAAGCTTACACGAAGACTTTGAGAAGCATTTAAATGCATTTACTGTAAAAGCAGTCAACAGTCATTTGGTGAAACTGTACAGTCCGTCTAAAGAACCTGCAATTGTCTTCTTCCGACATGGGATACCAATGTTATATAACGGTATCGCATCATACTTTTATGAATACTTACCGAGTACCTATTTTCTATGTAAAAAAAACGATGTTGCTACTGTTGTCCTCAAGTATGACACTCAAACATAAATGCATCTTAGTACCCTAGCATACCTACTTAAAATTTCAGTTGTGTATGAGATACCCATTCTTATAAGATTGCTTTGGTATTTTCAGGTGAGGCTGATGAAACTGCTATATATACATTCTTAGAAACAAATCAGTCGCCAGCAGTGAAAGAATTAACAGACAAGATTTTTGAACATATGACACAGGCTGCAACAGGAGCTACTACAGGTGACTGGTTTGTCATGTTGTAAGTATTTATGACAGAGTATCATTACTATGATATTATACTATTTGAATACTCAACTATTCTATAGATCGTTTAGCAAACTCAGTATGAAAATTTTGATATCATCCACCGAGTAAATAAGAGATCTAGTGTGAAACAAATAAAAAAACAACTACATTCATGCCTTATACACAAATATGGAATGTATGTAAAGATTTCAGTAAGTCACTGGATGCAGGCCGCTTCCAACCGGCCAATCTGTAACTCACTGGGGTAGGCTTATGTTCAGCAGTGGACACCTATGGCTGAAATGATGATGACACAAATATGACAACCTCCATAGTCGAGCATACCAGATTTGGTGTCACTATCACTAAGGCCCCAAGCTACTTACCATAAAATCTGAGCAATGTATGCAATGTTGTCCAATATTTATTTATTATATATTTAAATACAATCTATTTTAGTTATGGAGCATCATGTGTAGAGTGCCAGCGACTGCATGCCGTCTGGGAAGGAGTTGGAGCGACGTTGCGCAGCCGCATCAATGTGGCCCGCATAGATGCAAACATGGCAGGAGTTAACACTGCCAAAAGATTCAAAGTCTCTAAGTTGCCTACATTCTTATTGTGAGTATACAAGTATTAATTTTATTAGCTGTTTAGCTTAAGATTTTGTGCTCAGTTCTACTAATCAATTATTTTCTTATTTGTTACAGCTTCAGACTAGGTAAAGTGTACAAATATGACTTACCTAAAACTGATATAAAATCATTTGTATCTTTTGCTCAAGACTGGTACAAAAATGCTAAAGGTGATATTGTGCCACTTGTACCATCTCCTTTGTAAGTATTTCATTCTTAGAATTTTCAGTGAAAAATTTAATCTGTACTATACTATGTAATAATAAAAAAGAATGTGATAATTGATAAATAATATAGGCTTTCATTATTTTCAGTGATGAAGTAGTAGATTGGAGTTTGAAAATGATTACATTTAGTGTTGCATTTGGGCTGGACATACTAGCAAAATATCCCTGGATTTGGCAAATAGGGGTTGCTGGATTCGGCCTAGTCGCCATAACTGCACTTATAGCCTTGGTAAAAGCTGGAAGATCAAATCCAGCCAAAGAGACAAAAGAGAAAAAGAGCAAATAATGCTGTTAGGTTAGCCTAATTTTAAATACCTGTGCATTTATATATTATTATAGTTTAATATTTTCTATTCTTTTATGTTTTATACTTGCAGTCTTTTGGATAACATTGTTTCATAAGTATAGTGCAATTTACAATGAATTATTGCCTTTGTTGGGTGCTCTCAATGTTATTCATTTATTCAAAATATCTTAATAATTATTTTCCTAAGATAAAATGTCAGATCGAAAATGATTCTAGCTAGTAAAACCAGGGGGGTGTCACTCCGCAGTTTAGGCACAGAATACCTAATAGTACTACCGTACAGAAGATTCACTTCCTAACAAAAGTCAGGTTTAGGTATAAAAATATACCTAGACTCGCCAGAGCTACACACCTGCAAGCAAAATTGAAACATAACCGCGCGCGAACCGTGAATTTTCTTTGCGCGCCCCAGTTTTATGACCGAGCAGCGAACGTCGGCACGGGGTAAGAATCCGTCCTAAGCAGAACTAGCAATTTCAAGTGGGTAACTAGAATGATCTCTCAAAACAGTGTCTTTTCATTGATACAATAAAATAAAAGTGTAATTTTTATAAATATTTTTATAAAATAAACATGAAAACCGAAGTTTTGTTTTACTACTTACTTACAATATTGTATATTATCTGCATCATATGAAGCCATGAATATACAATAGTCACTGATCGACTATTACAGTAAAAAGTGAATATCTGCATAGGTATAAATATTACATTTATTAACATAGTTTCTTACACTTTGGTTATATAAAAAGTTAAAAAAAACAATGGGAAAAAAGAGAGTCATCCATCCTCCATATAATAGTCCAATTCACATTAATATAATGTAGGGATACACAGACTTGAACATGAGGACATGAGTATCAGAAATTATATTACATATTTTAATAATTTTGTTAAACGCATACTTTTTAATTACATTCTTTCATGCCTGTCTTTTAAGTTAACATACATTGCATTGTAACTTGTTATAATGTACAGTCAATGGCAGGTCAACCTACCTGAAGAGTTAATGGTATGTGGACAACTCGCACTACAGTGATAAATTCATGATGGATTTGTGGAATTGTGAGCAAAACACACATTTATTTATTTTATCTAATTAGGAGTGTAGATGGATTTGAGAGGATCTACGGCTCTATTTACGGCGTGTTTGTGGCAAATACGTTGCGCTCTCGCCTCGCTTTGAATTCGCAAGTGTGGTAACGCTGCTTTAAATATCAAGTTAAAAACAAGTGCTTGTGACATAAAAGCTAAGAAAGTTCATGATATGTGTTCAACATGATAGCAAATAATAATTCATAAAATATGCCAGTCTCCAAGCCACATCTAAAACCAAAATTTTCTGAAATGTTTTTGCTAATTTGATACTAAATTGAGCCACACTGTCTGCCTGCTGGCCTTTTGCTTAGATAAAAGTTTTAAAACATTGGTAAAAATTGTGGTTGCAGATTTCACCTACTAAAACTAATAATAAATAAATGGTTAGTAATGCTTTTAATGTTTACTCATATCTATATTGTATCAATTTCAATATTTATTCTAAAGACTGTAGAAGGATCTGCAAGATCAGTTCTGATGGCATTCTCAAACTTTTTGAATATAATTGAAAATTCCATTATATCTTGTGGTTTAGATTCTATCCACATTTTATCAAACTCATAAAAAAGGTAGCAATAGAACTTATGGAACAAGTTAATGTTAGGTAAATGTCTTTTGGCATTAAACATGTATGTCTTGGCTGAACCATCTTTTAAAAGGTAATATGCCATTGAAGTCAGGTTTATCCCCACAATAGCAAATGTGTAGCCATACTTGGGATGTAGTGAATGACTCAAAACATGCCTCGATACTTGTGGATATTCTGATGCAAAAAATAAAAGGTTCTCAAGTCCAAGAATACCCATGCCTCGAAAATCAGTTTTAGGATCGTCTCCCTGGAAAAAAAGTTAAATATTTTATTTTTAGTGAAAGGGTGTACAAAACGCTAGACTGATTAATATATGTCAAAGTTGATGGACAGAAGTTTGTCAAATCGACTAACCTGAAATCCTATGTACTGCCATTGTTTGGTCACTCTTTTTTCTAATTTATCATTTGGTACCAGCAATGACCATAATCTAAGTAATTTTTCTTCATGTTCGGGGTTCTCACTATCAAACTGTGTTCGACGAATATCTTCTACTTCATCCATCAAATACCTATAGCTCCAAATTTGTTCTAGGCATTGTTTGAATGACACTATAAATGAACCATGTAGTTTAGGATTTATTTTCTTTACTCTCATGACGACGGATACAGATGGGTCAAGTATTTCTCGGAAATTTGCAGGCACAAACCGCCTTTCATAAACAACGGTATCCAAGTATGAAACTACTTCTTTAACACATTGTGTACGCGATAATATAAGGGATCTCTCTACACCGCATGCCCTTGGTGCACCAGCTTTTTCACCGTAGCATATTCGTTGTAACTCGCATAGTCGTGTTGTTTTTCTCAAGAACCATTTTATTAAAGGCCTCAGGTACCATTGTAAAACAGACCAAATGTTGAACACAATCATTTTTTTTAAACCGATGCTTCTTTAAACTTATCAGTAAATTACATTTCGATTTCGATTTCGAATCTCGTTTTTGTTTTGTTGAACTTCGACCGTTGTCATGACATTATTGTTTTTTTTTGCTTTTGAGCACTGATCAGGTAAAACTACGTCTTTTGAGCAGGACCCACTGATCAAGTAAAACTACGTGCAGGACCCAGGACTTAGAAATAAATATAGACTGGCTATCTATAGTGATCGGTGTTTGGCACGTGTTTGGTGTTTGTGGCAAACACCAAACGTGTGGAGGCACCATGACGTGATAATAGCAATGGGTAAAATCGGTTTAACTATAAATTATATAGATATTGAATATCGGATTTAGAAACTATTTATTTTTTTAATCTGTATATTGTTCGTAACTTCACCACTTAATACTTAAAGTACTACCGTACAGAAGATTCACTTCCTAATAAAAGTCAGGTTTTGGT
This sequence comes from Anania hortulata, assembly GCA_963576865.1. NCBI lineage: Eukaryota > Metazoa > Arthropoda > Insecta > Lepidoptera > Crambidae > Anania > Anania hortulata. The sequence continues at coordinate 11,244,871 of OY756396.1, read as the reverse complement.
ATAAAAATATACCTAGACTCGCCTGCAACCAAAATTGAAACTTCTAACCGCGCGCGAACTAAATTTTCTTTGCGAGCTCCGACGGCACGGGGTTGTCATTTGAGAAGTTTTTGTATTTAGCTGATTTATTAGTTTTACGATTAAAATCAGTAGATTAAGCATTACAAACGTTGATTCTGTAAACATATAAATTCCATCTGAATTTCGTGTGTTCGATTCCTACGGGTGTAGGTATTCCTTTGTAAACATTATCCTATCCTATTCTTAAATTATTTCTGGGCTAATATAACTAATTAAGGATTTTTATTTTAACTATTACTAATAATTATGGACATGGAATTAAAGAAGAATAAATAAATCAATATCGTGTGAAATTTAACAAAATGTTAGTTCTATATTCTATATTATATATGATTCACTATTCGTTTTATTCAGACAACCGTAAAACCAACAATTATTTTCAAGTATGCGCGAGCGCGACGTGATCGCAACAGCTGTCGTGCGAGCCGAGCGACAGCCCACTAGCTGCGGCATACGCCGCTTCGGGCCGCGCTGCCCGAATATACCTGAACTGCGGAGTGACACCCCCCTCACTACATACTGCTGTGATACTTTGACGTTTTGATATGTTATTAAATTAGGCATGACGATTTAAAATCAATTAATCGAAAAAATTATCATTTTGAATGATATAATCGATTTTTCAGATCGATTTTCAACCCTACATCGATTCAACTCCCGAATCGGACCGATTAATTCAACTACCGGTAATATTCCTAATTGCGTTAAAAAAAAATTTTTTTTTTAGGTGATGAGACCACTGATATTTAAAATTTATTGAGACTGGAAATTGTAACTGCCACATTAGTTTAGTAGTCGCAAGCACTACTGCTACTGAGAAAAAGATCCTGGGTTCGATCCCCACCTCTACCTATTCTATCGAAGGAATATAGGCGTGATATTATGTTTATTAATTTAATAACTTATAGGTATCCAATTACTTGTACATGCGATAAATGGTCATCAAAAGTGTCCAGTTTCTATATTAGGCATGTTTGAAATTGGCACGATTAATCGAAAATCGATCTTTTAATGCTCGATTTGAACAATAATCGATTCTAGTATGTTCGATTTGAATCGAATCGGAGATAGATTTTTTTCAAAGAGAATCGACATGCCTACATTAAATATAAATCTATATAAATAAAACAAAGTCGGGTTAGTTACACCATTTATAACTCGAGAACGGCGGGACCGATTTTTATGATTTTTGATTTGTTGAGTTTGTCTCCGCTACGAATAGCAGAATAACAACAAAAAACATGGAAGATTCATGAAAAAAAAGAAAGAAAAGAAGACTAAACTCACTAGACTAAAACTGACCAGCGCTGCCGCCACTGAGCGATGAGACATATTAATTATTATAAAAGTGCCTGGAATAAGGGTTACATACTGAATAAATAATCAATATAAAGTATTATTAAATTTAATTGTTTTTGTTAAATAAAATGATCTGCTTTATACGATGTCATTTACTTTGTTTCTTTCTGCGGATGTGTGTCCTATTTAAAATTAATTCGGCATGCTGTGTTGTGGGTGACAAAAAGTCACTCGGCGTGCCTTGTGGGTTTCCCTGCATGTATTTTACATACCTGTTATCTTATTTTTGGTCTTTATATTCAATAATATCAAAAAGTGCTGATTATACTGAATGACCTGTATTCATATTGGCTTGCTGTATTGACTTGGTGTCGTAATCTCCGAGGTCCCGGGTTCGATTTCCGGTCGGTCAATGTAGAAAAATATTTTTTCTATATTGTCTCGGGTCTGAGTGTTGTGGTACCGTCGTTGTTTCAGATTTCTGTAACACAAGTGCTTAAGCCACTTATCATAAGATATATAAGAAGCAAGTATGTGATGTTGTCCAGTATTTATTTGTATTTGTAAATGAATGAAGAATGGAGGCCACTTACCGACAAGCGCAGCGTAGGACGTTCACCCACAAAGTGGACTGACGACCTGGTGAAGGTTGCAGACAGTCGCTGGATGCAGGCAGCTCCCAATCAGCCAAACTGGAAGTCATTGATGGGAGGCCACTGCGGTTCAGTGAACACAGGTTCAGCAGTGGACGTCCATATGACTGAAATGATGATGATGATGTGCACAGGCAGCGTCAGCCTACCACAAAACGTCAAATTTTCTCAATTGATATTGATCTCTACGTAGTGGACTTAAACTTGAATATCGGTTCGATGACCTTTAACTTTTTGGGTAGGTTGACCTGGCCGTTGACTGTACAAAAATGTGACTCAATGAGTCAAAATGTATTATTTACAAAAATAAATAAATATTGGCTGAATAATCTATCACTGTTACGTTCAGTCATTATTGAACAAAGGTGGTAAAAATTAATGTCAAATATTTTAAGGGCAATGAGTTTACGTTGTGACTAACAATTTTTGTAGGTATTTTTTTAAATTCAAGCGTTAGTTTTAGAGAAAAACACGATCAAAAGTTCGATATTTAACACAAATGTCAACACCCTATAACAGTTACTACGGACGAAGTAGGTACCATCCGTACAGCTACAAACACTCGCTTGTGTGCGTGCTACTATAATTTATTGCGCAAAGCAAGCAAAATTATTTTAAACTCAAGTAACTAATCTAAGTCAATGAGATTCGATTTAAATTTAAATTTTTATTGAAAACGCGGCATCGTCTATAAAAACTCAAAGAGAGACCGCAGCTAATAACAGTCGATATTCCATTTTAGATTCTAACCCGTTAGCATAAGGTTGATTTGAATTTTTAAGTAACTGAGAGCGCCGGAAGACACGATATGAATGATGCCGAAAGGCAGACAAAGTACCGTTAACAAAAACAGTTTCTTATTTTACATTTCTGATGAATTAAAAGAGGACTGATGAATGATTACAGTTCTTTTAGGATAAGGTTGAGGTCTTGGATCCGGTCCCTGGCAAACTAGTTATGTTTTCAGGTACTCGTATTGACCTTGAATTAGGTTTAATTATTCATTTATTCATAAGACAACATTGATCCAATAATGGTTAGTAACAAATGGATACTTAATACTATGTTAGTACATTATTTTGACGCAAGTCAGTACGTGAACCATATTGCAGTGGTACAGGTACTGACAGTCAAACCGTTCCGCGAATGCGCTCAAAATACTATTGCGGCTGCCCCTCACCCTGCGCACCAGGGATGCGCACCGTTTGCGCATGGTTGCATAGAAGCAGTCCACGCGCGCCTCGGCGAACATCCCCGATGCGCTACAGGAGCGAGGCAGCCCCAGCAGCACCCTGAACGCATTATTATATTGGATACGTAGTGCATTGTACTGCTTCTGGGTATAACTCACCCACAGATTGCTCGTGTAAAAAGACGTACAAAATGCCCTGAACAGGGTGATCTTGACGCCCCTCGAGCAGCGAGCAAATCTGCGGGCTATCATGTTAGCACGAACAGACAATGCCCTACGCTCCCTCTCAATATCCGCATCGTCTTTTAGGTCCGAGGTTACAATGTGGCCAAGGTATTTAAACTTGTCGACTCTATTTAGAGGACACTCGTTGAGTTTAATATTGGGTATGTTCTCAAGATATCTTCCTCGGGCCTGAAAGACCATGAATTCACTTTTTTTCACGTTGTATAACAAGCCGTGATCATCAGCGTACTTTTTGCAAATGCCAAGCAGCTTCAATAACCCGCACACTGAGGCGCTCAGCAGCACCATGTCATTAGCATAGCTAATATTATTAAGGCAAACGCCACCAATATGGCAGCCAACATGCGTGCTGCTGAGCCCCTCAATCAGCGCATTCACATACAGGTTAAAGAGCCTAGGCGAGGTCAGCCCTCCTTGCCTGACCCCGCACTCCAACCTGTACGGATCCGAATATGACCCTGCCCACCGAACGACATTGACCTGCTCCTGGTACCAATATTTAAAAATGCTTATTAATTCCTTAGGCATTTGCGTCTGGAGAAGTTTTTGCCACAGGATGTCATAATTAACCAGGTCAAACGCCTTCGACAGGTCGAGGAAACAGGCAAACACAGGTGTTTTTCTATCGGTGTAGTACCTGACAGTTTGCTTTTAAGGACGAATGCGCTAATCTAAAACTAATTAACCAATTTTTTAACCAGCTTTCATATTTAATCTTGTCATACGTACTACGAATCTGTTTTTCGTTTTCCAACCACTCAAACGCGGCTTATAATTTAACACATTTGTGGCGAGATCCCACATAATATTATATTTACTCATATAATATACAACCTAATATTTATTCATATTAATATGCATACAAAAATATTTATCAAATATATAGTACCTACTCTAAAGAAATATAAATTACTTACTTATAAACCCTAAGTTTTAATATCATACATACGTACTATAAATAAACATACATCACTAAATTATTAATAAATTAATGTACAAAAAACACATCACAAAACTAAAGTCTACAGCTCCGTGCATCGCCATCGCATCGCGTCGCGCAACGCAGCTACCACTGTACGAGCGACCCGCTGGCTGACGCAAGATCGAGATCGAGACGGTTTGGAGCATCCGCGCTCACCGAACGCGCCCGAACGCCCATCAGTGCATCACCGCAGAGAGGATCGAGACACGAAGCACATCACATGTTACTCGCCGTTCGCCCCGCGATACCACTATCTACCCGCGGCGATCTATAAACTCTCTACTTTGTGTATGCCTATGTTTGTTATTAGCAATTACCAGAACAAGGATTTTGTTAAACTGTGTTGTGCGTTTCACTAATTATCCGAGGAGTAGGACCCGTAGGTACACTGAATACGAACAAACACTTCACTGGTGACCCCACTTGGACAAGGATCTGGTAAACCTTCTAAAAACCGTAAGTTGATTGATTGTACATAACTGTGTCTTGTGTGTAATAACCTTAATGTTTTGTGCAATAAAGTGTCTATCTATCTATCTAAGTGTTTAACCATCATAATTATGTCTAAAGAAATGGAAGCACATAACGCTGGAAGTGATAGTTTTGCAGACGCTAGCAGAAATGGAACCGTTAACCCAGGACGGTCTTCCAGTGGAAGCAATATTTGTCGAGTAGTCGCTCGTCTACCTACGTTTTGGCCACAAGAACCAGCAGTTTGGTTTGCTCAAGTGGAAGGTCAATTTTTATTAGCAGGCATAACTGTAGACGAAACGAAATTTTATTACGTCCTTTCATCGCTTGAAGATCATTACGCGGCAGAGGTCAAAGATATAGAAATTTCCCCACCTGTGATCGGCAAATACGATAAATTGAAGAGTGAGCTCATAAAACGCCTTTCTGCTTCCAAAGAGAGGAAAGTTAAACAGATACTAGTTCATGAAGAGTTAGGAGATAGGAAACCTTCTCAATTTCTGAGACATCTACGTCACCTTGCAGGTCCAGATGTGCCTGATGATTTTTTGAAGACTATCTGGACCAGCCGCTTGCCTCAAAACATTCAAACTGTTGTAGCTTCACAGCCCCAGTCCAACATGGAATCACTTGAAGAACTAGCAGACCGCATACAGGAGATTGTTCCTTGCTTCTTATAACTCTCCTCTAGATGCTATGGCAAAGCAGATTTCCGAGTTAACAAGGCAAGTTCAAGCGTTGACTACTCAAGATAACCACAGGTCACGCTCCAACACCAGACGCAACGACCAGTCCCAGCGAGGACAAAGCCGCATTAGGTCACAGTCAAGCTATCGAAAGCACCCTATCTGCTGGTATCATGCCAAATTCAACAGCAGGGCCACTAAATGCCTCCTTAAACCCTGCGATTTTTTAGCAACAAACTCGGAAAACGGTCGGGGCGGTCGATAATGGCGATAAACGACAGCCCCATCACTCTGGTCGCCTATTTGTTACAGATCGAAGAACCAAGATGCAGTTTCTCGTGGATACAGGCAGCTATCTCTGCGTCTTTCCTCGATCCGCTTTACACACACGCCGACCAACAACTAACCATCAACTTTATGCAGCTAACGGGTCAGCCGTCAATACATATGGGTATGCACACCTTAAGCTTAATTTTGGTCTTCGTCGGGAGTTAAACTGGCAGTTCGTGGTCGCTGATGTAACCAAAGCCATCATTGGGGTGGACTTCCTCTCACACTACAACCTCGTAGTTGACTGCCGAAACAAACGCTTGATAGATCGAACAACATCACTGTCAACATCAGCAAAGACGACGAGACCATCTGACAAAATATCGTCAATAAAGGTACCACGGCGACTCGAAGATCAACGACATTCTTCGAGAGTTTCCGGAAATAACTCGTCGTCCTGGCATACATCGCGTAGTTCGGCATAACACTGTCCACCACATCAAAACTACATCCGGACCACCAATTCATTGCAACCCACGAAGACTTGCACCAGATAAGTTAAAGATAGCCAAAGAAGCGTTTGAATCCATATTGAGGGATGGTACAGCAAGACCATCAGAAAGCCCGTGGTCGTCTCCACTCCATTTAGCACCAAAAAAGGACAATAGCTGGCGACCTTGCGGTGACTATCGTATGCTCAACGCTCGAACTGTTCCTGATCGTTATTCAATACGTCATATACATGACTTCTCCCTCAACCTAGGTGGATGTCGCGTATTCTCCATCCTGGATCTCGTCAAAGCATATATGCAGATACCGGTTCACAAGGATGATATTCCCATAACCGCGATCTCAACGCCCTTCGGATTATACGAATTTCTGTATATGACGTTCGGTCTCAGGAATGCCGGCCAAACATTCCAACGTTTTGTCGATGAAGTCACAAGAGGAATAAATTTTGTTTACGCATATTTGGATGTTTTTTTGGTGTTTTCAAAAGATAGAACCTCTCATGAGAGTCATCTTAGTCAGCTGTTTGCGCGTCTGAAAGAGTACGGAATAGCCATCAACCCGTCCAAATGTATATTCGGCGTCGAGGAGGTCAAGTTCCTGGGGTATCACATTTCGGTACACGGCACAAAACCCTTGGGTGATAAAGCAGAAGCAGTCAAGTCATTCCCAGCGCCCAAGAACGTAAAGGAACTTCGGAGATTCTTAGGGATGAATAACTTTTATAGGCGGTTCTTACCTAATGCAGCGAAACTTCAAGCCCCGTTACACAAACTTCCCGTGAATTGTATCCATTGCGACTTCTACACCACATGTACATACTGCAAATACATGATAAATGCAATTTAGTGATTGCTATTTTTTTAACGTAAAGTATAAAATACATAATAAAATAAGTACTCAGGTATTTGCAGTACCGGTGCGGAGGAAATACACGCAAATGGATAGCTTCATTTCCAAAAGCGAAACAATAAGCAAGTACCTTTAAAATTAAAGATTAATAAGCTACTATAGTTATTACCAATAATAATTATACCAAGTTAAATAATTGGTACAGACAACGGCAGGTCAACCTACCCAAAAAGTTAAAGGTCATTGAATAGATTTTCAACTTTAGGTCCAAGACATAGAGATCGTAATATCAATTGAGAAATTTTGACGTTTTGTGGTAGGTTGACGTGCTGTTGTCTGTATAATACGCGACGCTAGAATGTAGAACGTCGTCTCTAGAAAAAAAAAGCGCGGGAAACGTCGTGAGTCGCGGTCGACTTTTCTGACTTTTCTTTATTTATGTTCTAAAACTACATAATAAGGATCAGATTGGTACTTAAAAGTAGCTAGTTTCGTTTATGTGTGTATATTTATTTGTTTGTGTATAGTTTTTGCGGCTATCTGGTAAGTTTTCTGTATATTAAATATGAATGAACCGGACGATCCTGGAGGAGGGTCAGCTCAGGTATCTCATTTTGTGACCGTTTCCTATGATGGAGAGAGCATGGATGCGGAGGGATCCCACCATGATACAGACAGTTCAAATAATTTAAATAGTAGTGGTGCTACCAGTGCTCCTAAACGTAAACGAACGTCTTCTCGCAAGTGCAAACATTGCAATAAACGAAAGAGGGGACATCATAAATCTTCAGTTTTAGGTATTGTAAATAACAGTGACTGCCAATGCAATAGCGATCTTGAACAGCAAAGTCAAGATAAAACCCAAAGTCCAGGTTACTCTATGTCAGCACCAAGTACCAGTAACACTCAAAGCGTGCGTGATTCTCGTCCAATCGTTGGTAGATTGACGTACCAGGCTTCAGATGCTGCCCCTTACAATGTCCATATTTTAAAGGAACCATCAGCTTCAGGCGAAAACTGTAATATTCACCCAGTATCCTTTGGCCATTTTCTCAAAAAAAAACAATTTTAAAAATATAATTGATGGAAGTTTAAAAAAAATTGGGAGAAATAGGATCACCATTTCTTTTTCCAAGTTTGAAGATGCCAATTCATTTCTGGAAAACAATACATTACAATCTAAAAACTATAAAGCATTCATTCCTGTGTTCAATGTCACCCGCATGGGGGTAGTCAGGAGAGTCCCTGTTGATTGGACTGATGATGAAATCATTACTAATATTTCAGTTCCAATAGGTTGTGGAAATATTATCAAGGTTTGAAGACTCAAAAGAAAAACAATAACAAATGGACAAACCGAATTTGTTCCCATAGAAACCGTTGTTTTGACATTTGATGGTCAGGTACTGCCAAAGCGAGTATATATCTGTTATAATTCCCTTCCAGTAGATTTATATATTTACCCAACAATCCAATCTTTTAATTGCTGTCGGTATGGTCACATTAAGTCCCAATGTAGGTCTACACCTAAATGTTATAAATGTGGTCAAAGTCACTCCGGTGATAGTTGCTCGGTAGAAGAGGAGTCTGTAACTTGCTGCCTATGCTCTGGTAGTCATTTTGCTACTAGCAAAAAATGCCCAGAGTATACCCGTCAAAGATCAATCAAAGAAACAATGGCGAAGAGCTGTATATCATATGCCGAGGCAATCAAACTTCACCCCCCTGTTTCTAGATCTTATGCCGATGTGCTCCTCTCAGTTTCCTCACAATCGAATGAGTCTCGCCCCACCTTTATACCTAGCAACAATAATAACATTGGCAATAATAAGGTAACTTCTTATAGAAAAACAGTTTTTCGAAAACCAAGTTCCCCTCCACCTCGGAGTAAAGGTTATGATCGTGTAACTCATGAAGCTATAATCAAAGATTATTCCACTCCAATCACTAAAAGCGGATGTACACTTGTAAATAGCAATACCAATTCAGACAGTTCCTTTTCAAACATGTCAATTAAAGAATTAATTTTAATCCTCATTAAGTCTTTATCTCAATCTAATTATATTTCTGTACCGTCCCACGTTGCTTAACCCAATAAGAAATTCGTTAGGACTAGTTATACTGAAAGTGCAGAAGGTGATTCAATGGAATTGCCGCAGTATTAACTCTAAAAAAAGTGATCTATTATATCAAATTAACTTGTTTCAGCCTTTTGTTATTTCACTTCAAGAGACCTGGCTTCGGCCAGACTCTAATTTTAAAATTACAAATTACTCTTGTGTAAGAGAAGACCGGTTTGATAGTTATGCCGGTGTAGCTCTTTTTATACATAACACAGTGCCCTTTATTCATATTCCGATCCCGCAACATAATAATGATTTTTCAATTGTAGCTGCTAAAATTAATAATATATGTTTTGTATCAGTATACATACCACACCCAAGCTCTTTAATATACAATGAATTAGAACAAATCATTTCTTTGTTGCCTAAGCCCGTTCTTATAACGGGTGATTTTAATGCACAACATCAATCATGGGGTAGTTGCAATTCAAACTATTATGGTAGTAGAATTATAGATATTTTAGAAAAAAATAATTTATGTTTTCTTAACACTGGTTCTCCTACGCGTCGAACTCCCACAAATGAGGGACCAAGTGTACCAGATCTATCCATATGTCCCCCTAATTTAGCCTCTTCGCTTACCTGGGCTACACATTCTTCTACTTATGGTAGCGATCACTACCCCATAATTATAAAATTCCCTACACTCTTTGGTAGAACATCAGTAAATCGTAGTCCCCGTATGAAATATAATCTGTCCAATGCTAGTTGGAGTTCCTACAGAGAAAAAGTGGACCAAAAAATAGCTTCCCTTTCTCCAATAGGTGAAAACAATTCTTCTCTTTGTGCTGAAACTCTTGCTTCAATTCTATTAGAAACTGCTGATGAAGTTTTTCCCTATAAACACAGTGGTTCAAGAAAAGTTCCTTCGCCTCCATGGTGGGACCAAGAATGCTCTGCAGCAGTTAAAAAAAGGAAAGAGGCAGAAAAAATCTACAAGTTAAGCTCTACTATGGCAAATTTTAATATTTTATCAGAGTTAATTACTAGTACACGTAAATGGTTTAAAAAGAAAAAGTGGGAGGGCTGGAGAAATTTCTGTTCCTCTATATCGCCAGACACCCCGACTTCTGCAGTCTGGAATAACATTCGCAGATTCAGATCAGTCTTTAAAGAGTCTAGGCCGTGTCTGCTCCAGGAAGAAACTGCAGACCAATTTTTGGATATATTAGCCCCCCCCTTCGCCCCTGAAAGTAACAACTTAATTTTAGCTCCTTCAATTATGAATGTCAATACTCAATCTAGTATTAATTCTCCCTTTAGTTTCTATGAACTCAAAGGTATTTTATCACATCTTAAAGATTCAGCACCCGGTATGGACGGTATCCCATATTCATTCTTATCTAATTTAAGTGACACATCTATTGTATATGTTTTATCAATCATTAATTCTGTAGTATTTTCTGGTATTATTCCTCCATCTTGGAAAGCCCAAGAAGTGATCCCCATATTAAAACCTAGTAAACCCCCCATAGAAGCATCATCTTATCGACCAATTGCACTCTCCTCTGTTCTAGCCAAAATAGCAGAACACCTAGTAAAAAACCGCTTAGAGTGGTTTATTGAAAGCAAAGGCTTATTGGCAAATAGTCAATATGGTTTCCGTAAAGGAAGAAGCACTATGGATAGCATAGGAATTTTCACTGCTGATATCAGGTTAGCTTTCTCATGCAATGACTCAATTTTAGCGGCTTTTTTAGATATATCAGCAGCGTATGATTCTGTATTAATACCTATTCTTAAGAATAAACTACTTAAATTACAAGTTCCATCTATATTTATAAATTTTATTGTAAATATGTTATCGGAAAGATCTATTCATCTGATTCAAGAAGATTCCAATATTAATTCACGAATAATATTTAAAGGCCTTCCTCAAGGCTCTGTTTTAAGTCCGCTCCTTTACAATATATATACATATGATTTGCATTCTTCAATAAATATACCTGGTTTAAATATATTACAGTATGCCGATGACTTGCTTTTTTATGTAGTTGGTAAATCTGTAGGTCAACTATCACACACTCTAACTTGTTCCCTTAACTCTTTAAAAACATGGTTACATAGTCATGGTCTAAGTCTATCTGTGTCTAAAAGTAGTATTGTTTTATTTTCTCGCATGCGTATCCATCCACCTATAGTAGTTAGTTATAATGAATTTAAAATTCCTGTGCAAAAAGAAGCTAAGTTTCTCGGTGTTATTTTAGATTCCAAATTTACAGGACTTCCTCATTGTTATTATATCAGTGCCAAGTGCGAACGGGCTTTAAATATAATTAGATGTTTATCAGGTGTGTGGTGGGGAGCTCATCCTTTTTCCCTTAGGCTATTGTATATTGCTTTAATTCGTAGCAAACTAGACTATGGCTCATACTTTCTCGAACCATGTAGTGCAGCTGGTTTGAGTAAACTAGATAGTATACAATATAAAGCACTTAGAATTGTACTAGGAGCTATGAAGTCAAGTCCTATAAACGCCATGCAGGTTGAATGTGGAGAACCTCCCTTAGCATACAGACGACAACTTTTAAGTGACAAATTTATATTCCGCTCTTTGCAATTTATCGATCATCCACTTTATTCTAAATTACGTACTTTATCAGATTGTATAGAAGACTCATCTTATTGGTCTCACAAAAAGATACCATGCATGGTTGTGAGTTATCGAAAGTTTACTTCACTACAAGCCCCCTCACACAAAACTCGATATCTCCCTATATTTAGCACCAATTATGACTCTTTGGTCCTTTCACCTAAGATTCATTTTGACCTAGGTGTTTCCAAAAATGACAGAAACGCTAATTTAACATTTAATTTAACTCTTGATCAGGATTGGCAAGATTGGCATCATGTTTATAGTGATGCTTCCAAGCAGGGCAATACTGGTTTTGTTGGAATTGGAGTATTTCACCACCAGTTTGGAATTATCCAAAAAATCAAACTTCCACCTGAGACATCTGTACATACAGGAGAATTATACGGACTTCAAAAAGCTATAGAGTATGTTCTACTTATGAAGTTACCCAAAGCTGTAATTTTTTCTGATTCAAGGAGTGCTCTGCAATCCCTAGAGAGATTTCCGTTCTATGTTGGCACTAGTAGTAGCCCAGTTGCATTTCAGTGCAGGAATTTATTACACAAGGCCTCTGAGAGAGGCCAAACTATTCATTTTGGATGGATCCCTGGCCATCAAGGAATTTTTGGAAATGAAAAAGCTAATAGACTGGCTAGTGATGCTGTTGCCGATGGAGACATATTTCCTTACAAAAACTACTGTTCTGATCTGCTCACTCTTCCTAAGCTCCATCTCCATAGCCTGTGGAGTGAAAACTGGGAAGTTAGCAGTCAGGTTAAAGGCAAACACTACAAGACTATTCAGCCGAATATTCCTTCAAAGCCATGGTTTCACATCATGAAGCTTGGTAAGATTTCTACAACGTGCATTATTCGTATGAGGCTGGGACACGCTTGCACTCCCTCTCACCTTGCAAGGTTGCGCAGTATAGATAGTGACATCTGCGAATGTGGTGCTGATATAGGTGACCTGAATCACATTTTCTTTTCGTGTCCCTTACATGATAATTCCTCTATGTTTTCCTCTCTAGTATCCCTTCGTATTCCTCTCCCTACCTCCATTGTAACCTTATTAAGTATGAATAGTTCTGAAGTTTATAATATTTTATCCATTTTTATTTCATCCAATAATATTAAAATATAAGTATGTGTATTTTTATTTTTGATATATTAATTTACTAACCTGATCCTTTCCCGCTTTGTTTTTCCGTTCCTTTTATCTTTGTATCCCATAATCGTTTCCTTAACTTTTAACTCCGTCCGTGGCGAATGCATGTCGTGCGAGCCATAAGAAAAAAAAAAAAAAAAAAAAAAAAACGTCTCTATTGCACGAATTTTCAGCTCGATGTGCATACTACCGCCGCGTTCTGTACCTATTATTTGATTTCGTATCATTGTAACAACTAGTAGCAATCTTAATTTATAAAGTTTCGTACGATGATATAAGATTCAAATTGTTACGTAAAAAACCGGCCAAGTGCGAGTCGGACTCGCGCATAGAGGGTTCCGTACAAACCTGTAGGTACCGTTATGAGTAAAAGTTCACCCATCACGACAATCGAGTTATAGTTATGGTATTTTTATTGCAAAATTAAATCCATAACATTACGAAAGTTAAATTGCGGTTTACGATTTATGACGTATTAAAAAAAAACTAATTACTTGATCTCGTTCAAACCAATTTTCGCTGGTAGTTTTTATGGTAATGTACATTATATTTTTTTTTTTAGGTTTATCATTCTCTTATTTTAGAAGTTACAGGGGGGGGGGGGGGACACACATTTTATCACTTTGGAAGCGTCTCACACGCAAACTATTCAGTTTAGAAAAAAATGATATTAGAAACCGCAATATCATTTTTAAAGACCTATCCATTGCTACCCCACACGTATGGGTTTGACGAAAACAAATATTTCGAGTTTTAGTTCTAAGTATGGGGAGCCCCCAAAATTTATTATTATTTTTCTATTTTTTGTGAAAATCTTAATGCGGTTCACAGAATGCATCTACTTACCAAGTTTCAACAGTATAGTTCTTATAGTTTCAGAAAAAAATTGGCTGTGACATACGGACGGACGGACAGACGGAAAGACAGACAGACAGACATGACGAATCTATAAGGGTTCCGTTTTTTGCCATTTGGCTACGGAACCCTAAAAACGACACGGAATAATCGTGTTTTTTTTTTGCTAACGCTACGCTTACACGTGCCTTGCGCCTTTACGGAGCGCTTTTTTATTTATCAATCACTCGGCGCTAGACCGCCTCTTGTGTTTGACGTTAAGGTGCCTCCACACGCTTGGTGTTTGCCACAAACACCAAACACGTGCCAAACACCGATCACAAATACCCAACAGAAACAGGGTATCCACATGCTTGGTGTTTGTCACAAACACCAAACACCCAACACAAACAGGGCATCCACATGCTTGGAAAACATGAAGTCTATTTCGAATTTATTATATTAAAAATCTAGGATATCGTCTAAATCCGTTCAGCCGTTTTTCGTGAAAGAGTAACCATCAACCAGCCTTCCCTTGTCTGCGTCTACCAGTGATATATCGTCAGCATACATCAGCAGCCATGGTGGCTGCTCATGTGAGTCTCTGATACTGTATGACACAACGTCTTATATCATAATATACAAAAACGGACTGAGGACGGAACCCCGGTTTACTCCGACGGTAATGGGGAACGGTTTTGTGTCGCCAACAACGATCCGAACCATAGAATTGGAGATGCGGTATATGTCTCGAATAATATCAATAAATGCCTCGAGGACCCCTTTGGACCTCAGTGCCCACCAGATCACCACTGGGAGGGACACAGTCGAAGGCCTTTTGCAGATCCCGTTGTCCCGTTGCCAGGACAAAGCCCATACTGACACTCCGAGACATCACACTCCTGTCGGATCCGGAAGTTCACAATCCGCTCAAGGAGCTTCATGGTGTGGGACATGACCTTTATACTTTACTGGTGTGGTACGTATTATTTACTGCAATAAATTATAAGATAATAGTATTCACTTACCTAGGCATTTTTTCAGCCAGCGTAAACATTTGGCGGGAATTCTTGCGTTTCGCGACGCGCGTCCTTCCGCGACAAAATAGCATAGGCGCCACTAGGGACTCGAATGCGCGGGGGTGAAAGGCGAGAGCCGATTGCGTCTTTTTAGCTAAGTATTGTGGCTTAACGACTTTCTAGCGCAGGATTTATACCATAATCTGAGTAACTAAAGGTGGTTTGATATTTGTGAAAAGTATTTTTTGATTTCAATCATAAGAATCCTACGCTAAAATAACGTTAACAGATTTTAAGGTCCTTCTAGTGTAGTGTTTTCATAAAACGCCCCTTTAGCCTAGGATATTATGTCAATGTACCACAACAAGTCTTGGCTTAAAAGTAATTAAAGTATCTTCACGACTTTATTAAGTAGTAATGTCGAAAAACGTATTTTTTGCTAAGCGAAGATTAGAACAATTATCGAAATATTATGGCGTTAAGCGTTAAGCGTGTCTTTTTAGTTAAATATTGATGGTTAACGTACTTTTAGTGGTAGAAACCATTACTATTTTTGTGTTTAACGACCTTTTTGCTAAAATTATTTTAAAAACTATAAACATTACAAATATGATTCCTAGACAGATCGATAGAGATTTTTTTTCTACATACGATGGCGTTAAAACATTAAAATCGTCCCTCTAAGGGTTAACGCCCTTTTTGTTAATGGACGGCAGTTTTGTATGGAGTTCTGAAAGATGCATGTAGTCCAGGCCTAATTGTACCTAGTTAATATTTCACGCCCCCAATATGTTATCGTTACTAGAAAAAAAAATCTTAAACCGTTATAAAATTAAGCACAATGAAATATATCATAATTATATCTAATGTCGTATCGAAACGTCAAAGTATCACAGTAGTATATATATAGTAAAAATATACAGTTTTAGAAAATATATATTTATTATAGTTGCAAAATATCGATCTAAATATATAAAGCGATATTAACCACTACTTAGACGTCAAAATTAGTTCTGGGTTCAAATACTAGTGGCGCTTCAAATGGGCATAAAAATTTAGCTGTCATTTGTACGGGATAGCCAGATCAATTTTCAAAAAAAGATTTTTTTCCTAAAAATAATCGATTTAAAAAAAGATTTTTGATAATGTAATTACACAAATCAATAAGTAAAAGCTAACACAATTATCTTTATTTTTTCATCAAAATAAAAACTTACTATAAACAAAAACAATTATCTCCGTTCATGAAAACAAAAAAAAAAAACAATTATTTAAGGGATTCAGAATGTAACCGACCGAGTTTAAATACCTTGGATCTGTATTTCACGCGTGGGCCAAATGGCGAGAGGTGACTGGCCAACTGGTGTCATGTGTGACCCCAGAATGGCGGTTAAGCTGAAAGGACAGATCTATAAGTCCATCATTAAAGGCCTGTTCTTTTATATGGCAGCGAAGCGTGGCCGCTACTTGAGCGACACAAGGAGGAGCTGCGTGTCACGGAGATGAATATGCTGCGGTGGATGTGCGGAGTCACGCGGAAGGACCGCGTGAGGAACTCGTGCATACGCGGTAGCCTTCGTGTTCGTGATTATGCAGACAAACTGCAGGATAGTCGCCTACGCTGGTACGGCCATGTTTTGCGGAAACCGGCAAGTTACATAGGAAACAAATGTCTGGTCATGCCGCCACCGCCGGGTCCTGGCAAAAGGGGCAGACCCAAAAAATGCTGGCTTGACGTCGTCGTAAGGGCTGACATGCATCATGCCATGCATGCCAATGATCTCACAACTAGAGACGCTCAAGACCGTGCGAACTGGAGGAGTGAATCAATAGGAAAGCGGACCCTGGGCTCCAAAGCTGGGCTTTGGACGCAACCGGGATTAACCGTATAGATGCAAGTTTTACATTCTTTGGGGCATTAATTACACTTCGCAGTTGTACCATTGTTTTTTAATATAAAGTAAGCACCAAGTTTAAAGTTTAACGAAAAAACAAATTTTTAAATTATCTATCTATTCAAAATATCAAATTAATGACTGTAGTGTTTTACCGATCGAGTTTTCAAGTGTTGCCTTGCCAAAATAAAATAGTATATTTGCTAGGCACTAGATGGCGTTGCATTTATTTCTATTCGAGCTGCTGTTAAAATATCGAAAATAAGTACGATGTGAATCTACGAAATAAATAATATATTTAGTAGTTCAAAGCTGCAGCTATTAAAAAAAATTGAAAATATGGTGTGAAATAGCTAAATAAAAACTTGATTATACATAAATCGATTAATAAAAAAAAAATTTTTTTTTTAAAATTTCATAATCAGTTATTTTTTCACGCCCTACGTAAGTACCTTGACGCCCCTTAGGTATGTCACAGTCACAGAGTACTTTAAATATGTATATAAATCTGTGGTACGATATAGTAAATGTATGTTTGTCTGTCAGTGGTTTATATTGCTCTGTGTTTATTGTGGTGTACGCATTTTTGGCGAGATTAAATATTTATTTACGAATTATTTAAAGGTATGTAATATTGCGTTCTTGTGAAACTGTGAAAAAGAATCAGTTGTTTGTGTTTCATTTATTTCATCAAAAAAGAAATTATGGAAGGCGAAGGCCATCAGATGTAAATATACTTACATTCACTTGTATTTAGTAAACAAGATTGCCTTCTCTTAGTTCGATCTAACAACCTGACTTGCTGACTCAGTTCTATTTATATTATATTACAAACGTGGGTAAAGCATATTATGCATTTTCAAGATAGTGATAATTCCTCTCAAAAAGGAGATGAATGAGTCATCAGTCATCATCAGTTTTAAATAGGTACTTACCTATTCTGAATTTTTGTTTTTTCAGTAGTTGTTAAAATGGCAGATAATATTGAGGAGAAGGTGGTTATGACGCCTAAGTGTAAAACAGAAATATCTACCACCCTTGTTGTGGAAAGAAAGGCAGTGGAAGCGGAGGCCAGTGATAAAATCCATATTGCTGGTGGTGATCACACTGGAATAATTATTAACAAGGAGAAAGTTTATGGTAACTATGACTCATGCTATTAACCCAACATCCAACATCCAAGCGGTCTCATGAGACCGCATAACAATATAATTTCTATTGTGTCTTGTTTACGTATGCTTGATCAGTTCATAAACAATATGCTTAGAATGGATACAATATGAAAACACAAATCTATTTTTAATAAATCAAGGTCAGTTTTATCAATTGACAATGTTTAATTAACTTATTTATACACTTGTATAGTATTTTTGCCATTTACCTTTTAAGTGTAAACATGTGGTTGTAACTAAAAATAAAATTTATTTCATAATATATATTTTATTTAATATAGCTATACTATACATTATGTATTATCAAATTTATAGGTTTAGTTGTTCCCTTATTTTCTTTTATTATTAGTTGAGAAGTACAATGAAGAAGTAGAAGATTCAGCATAACAAAATTAATAAAGTCATGACTAATTATCAGGACAATGGCATTGTCTCAGCTTATCTGTAATTGAACTCATTAGGCATTAATTGAGTGTTCAGTCTTACTATGGATGGTAGGCTTAATTAGTATATGTATTACTTCTTTTTTGGCACAATGAAAGTTTTATTTAGATGTAAGTTTATCGTGTGTGTTTTATTTGTACAAGTTACTGGCTCAGGCCTCGCATATTTTCTTTTTTTTGAAAAAAATATCGTAACTTAAGTCAATTTATACCACATATTAAAAAATTGTATTTACAACCCATTCTTGTCAATCAGTCTATCCAGTATTTAAGGTGCCAGGTAAGGAGAATACACGTAAAAGAGATGTTTTTGGACAAGTTTTCCAGCTAAAATACTGGATATAAGATGTGGAAATTAATATATCATGTAACTTATATGTTGAAGTTTCTCCTGTTGTATCTACATACTAGTTATTATTGCTTCTCCTTCTTCATCTATACGGTCAATCCCAGTTGCGTCCAAAGCCATTGTCAAGCCAGCATTTCTTGGGTCTACCCCTTTTGCCAGGACCTGGCGGTGGCGGCATGGCCAGACATTTGTTTCCTACGTAGCTTGCCGGTTTCGCAAAACCGTAATGACTGTACCAGCGTAGGCGACTCTCCTGCAGTTTGTCTGCAATATTACGGACACGAAGGCTACCGCAGATGCCCGAGTTCCTCACGCGGTCCTTACGCGTAACTCCGCACATCCACCGCAGCATATTCATCTCTGTGACACGCAGCTCCTGCTTGTGTCGCTCAAGTAGCAGCCATGCTTCGCTGCCATATAAAAGGACAGGCCTAATGATGGACTTATAGATCTCTCCTTTAAGCTTAACCGGCATCCTGGGGTCACAAATGACACCAGTCACCTCTCGCCATTTGGCCCACGCAGCAGCAATGCGTGCTTTGACGTCGCAATCGATGTCTCCCGACGCGTGAAGTACAGATCCAAGGTATTTAAACTGGTCCTTGCGCTCCACCTTGTCTCCGCCTATGCAAACGGGCGTTGGATATGTAGAGTTACAGGCCAGGTTCTCGGTCTTTGCCACATTGAGTTTCAGACCACCGCTCTCAAGCGACTGCTTCCAGTCGTTCACCCGTCTCACCAGCCTGCCCCTGTCCGCGTCCACCAGTGCGATATTGTCAGCATACATCAGCAGCCATGGTGGCTGCTCATGTGAGTCTCTGATGCTGTCTGATACAACGTCTAATAACACACTGAACAGAAACGGACTGAGGACGGAACCCTGGTGTACTCAGACGGTGATGGGGAACGGTTTGGTGCGCCAACAGCGGTCCGAACCATAGAATCGGAGCTGCGGTACATGTCTCGAATAATGTCAATATATGCCTCGGGGACCCCTTTGGATCTCAGTGCCCACCAGATCACCACTCGAGGGACACAGTCAAAGGCCTTCTGCAGATCAAAAAAAGCAAGTGCAGAGGCGTGTTCTTCGTCCTGTATCTCTCCATGACGGTCCTTAGGGCGAAAACAGGGTCCATAGTACCGTTGCCAGGACTAAACCCATTTGACACTCCAAGACATCACACTCCTGTCGGATCCGGCAGTCCACAAAACAACACACATAACTAGTCATTATTGCTTATAAACAATAATTGCAAGCTTGTACACATTTATATATTAAACAACGTTTTTGTTTAGCTTCAAAGTTGATTTAGTTATTTATAACATTCATGACTTTAGGATAAAGTATTTTTTTAAAAATTGTCTACAAATTAAGAATTATGAGGATTTTAAATGGATTTTACTCTTAACGCTAACTTTTCCATGACCGGATATTTTGCTCGCAATGATAATCTGTTTACACAGGAGTGCAACAGATGGATGTTTAGTCTGTGAGAAGCATTTATATTATCTTAGGCACGTAATAGAAGTCGCATTAATCGAAGCTAAATTCTCAAGGTCACTTGCCTTACCCGTCGCCTTAAGTAAAAACCATATGAAAAACGTTACAGTCGTTAAAATATCATAAACAGAATAATTAATTTAAAATTATAGTGATAGTAACTATGGATAGTAAGTAATAGTGTTATATTATAGTTATAGTTATATGCTCCAAATAAAGCTAATAATAATCGTGTCACCTATATTTTTTTCTTGTAGCAATGTTTGTTTAATAATTAAATTTTTTGGGTGACATAGTTTAGCCAAATTATTTAATATTAGCATTATACAATATAAACATATATTTTTTTTACAGAAAATGGAGTTACAGAACCATGTCATGCCCAGTTGGAATTCTGGGTGTACCTTGTATCTGTGGCGAATGGTTCACACACTCGTGAAGCACGAGCTCTTCGATTTTGGTTTAAACCTCAAACGCCCCCTAACGAACGATCTCATGAAGCTCAGTCCTTTTTCCGTGAACTTGTGAGTCCACAAGACTTTCCTAAAGGTACGTATTTTTGATAAGTCATATATGAATATGACATATTTGTAAATGATTACATAGGCTGCATTTATTTTACTAAGCTTTTGGTCTAACACATTCGCTAAGCTGACATGCACCTACTGCGCAGCAGCTGGAAGTGAATTTTCGCATTGTATAACTGCAGTCCGCCTGCAGCTTCTTTTGGTAACTTTTCGTACGATTGTGATATTACAGATAATGGAATTGTATAGTGGCGGAATGTAACAGAGCAGGTGCATAGAAATAATTACCTCGCACATCCTAGATTATTGCTGCAAACACCAAGATTATTTTTGTAATATAGTCCTAAAAACCTTCCTACTACCAACAAAATCAAGCACAATGTTTCCTTAATTTCAGATTACGTTGGATTTATTAAGAAAATTATGAAATTAATGCAGCATAAATATCATCAACTGAAAATCTTGGAGATAGAACTAAGACAAGAAGGCAGGAAAACTCCCCCACCTGGTTGGTTGTTTTTCCTATCTTAAATTTAATATCGTTTATTTATTTTAAATTTAAAATTACAATCTAGCTGTGAATTAAAATTTTCTGACCAAATAATTAATAATATTATGTGTGTATTACTTAATTACTTATTTATACATTTATTGTTATATAATTGTTGTGTATTATTAATTCTATCGCACAGAAACAAATGGAGTAGACACGAGTAAGGGTGTTGTATACAACTATTGTAACGGGTGTATGTATTTTATATATAGTGTAGTGCATGCCTATATTTTTCATAAACTAAGTATTTTGCTATTTTAATGTGTGATATTTTGGAGTCTTCTTACTTTTGACTAGGATTTCTTGAAGTGTGTGTGCCTTTCATAACAACTTCCTTTGCATCATGTAGCGTGTACTACTAACTATAATATAGTATTTACTATTAGCTAGCAATTTCTCGCGTATAACTTCAATAGTCTATGTAGCACCATCCATGCGGCGTGGTCGCAGCGCAGTTTCAAATTAACCGCAGCTGCCGAATTTTTTATTTATTATTTTAGGCTCAAAGAACAAAAACGCTCATTGAGAGAAAATAACGCCTATATCGAGTTTTTGTACGATGTCAATCATAAAGCGTAATACACACGTATCCGTAGCGGGACGGCGATAGGTCGGGTCGGGAGAACGGCGGGTCGACTAACATACGTTTAAATGGGCGCCCAAAGATAGCCGGCGTGCGCGACGAGCCGTCACACGCACGCCGGCTGTGTGTGTTACGCTTGAGAGAAAATAAACGCCCATCCCGCGTTTTAATCAGTGAATTATAAGCCTAAACGCGTTGTGGTGGCGAACTCAAAGCGACTCTTGAGTAAAACTCTAATCGCTAATCGTTTAATCGCTAGCGATTTGCGACCGAGTTCGAAGCGAGGCGTTCGCAATGAGCGCACAGCGAATAAGCCGCGAATGCGCAGCGAACACGTCGCGAGCGCCGTGCGCGCTCAGAAGAATACGGTATTTTACACCACTAATCAATTGACATACTTTTTTAAAACTGTCTTAACGCTACTCTTCCATTTGTATGGCGATAGCAAACTATGACGACACTGTTTACCTAACTCAACGAACTAACTTTTTATTGATTTTAGAACAATTAAAAATCTAATTTTTTAAATTAATTATAATGTGCTGTGCCGGGTTATTAGGCCTAAAATAAGGTGACAGTTTTAATAAATGTTGTCAGAATTATTTAAGAATGGTGTAAACAACCCTATTTGGATGAATCTTTGCGGCGCGTTCGCTCTCTGCGCTCTCTCTCCTCGCATATATATTAGAACAACGCGGTGTTTGAACCGGTTACCTGACCAAGAGCCATGCCTCTATAGCATGACCACTAAAACACGTATGATATAGCGATTTATCGACATCAACAATTTATTTATCGACGATATACCCGCCCGATATGTTGATTTTTTATCGAAACAGCGATCATAACATGTGATGTTACCGGCACGGTGATTCAACATGGCGGTATATCTATCATATTTTTACAGTTTGTGTCGACGACTTAAATCGCAATATCACATGGTGTTTTGGTGATCATGCTAAGGGATGGATCACATACCCTATAGAGTAGAAATGTCATATGATTTGTTCGACAACAATTTCCCCCATTTTTATTGTATCTGTATTGTTTTTGTATAGGCCAGGGTTGCCAATATTAAATGCCATATTAAATGTAAGTAAAAAATCACTAAACTAGCTTCGGAGAAAGATGGTTCGTATTGCTGCTCTATAGGGCATCAGGCATGTGTTCGATGCCAAGAGCAGACACAAACCATTGTTTTTTATTATATGATACATCGGACTAGGAACCTGTTAAAGATATCTTTGCATCGTAGGCGTTTTTCTCGCTTAGCAAGCACACTTCGTGTGAGAATGTAAACCTAACGCAGTGCAGGCTGATGCGAGTTCGGCAGTCGCAGTTGGTTTAAGCTAAAAAAGATAAAAGTTCGAGTGGTATAATTTAATAAAAACTATTGAGGCACCGTTTAGGATAGCATCATTTTAAAGAGTAAAATCTTATGCCTTTCACACAAATCTGTCATTCTTCTATGCTAAAATGCAAACTTTCCCCTGTTTTCAGCATGTGTTATAATAGTAAACATTTAGAAATTATGTAATACTTAACATTATTTCTGATACTTATACTTATATACATACTTATTTGCTGGTCATTTACTGGTTGAGTATTAACGTGGGCAGACCGTATTCTGGCTAGAGCTCTGCCCACGTTAATCATTTAAAGAAAATATAATAGACCAATGACATTTTGACACTTTAAAACCACGGACAGTTGTCTGTATTTACATTTAAATTAGTATTTACTAAGTATCTATCGAAGTGTTTTAATGTGGTCTACTCTAATATAAAATTAAAATTTTGATCTTGGCTTTATCAAGAAACAAATGCTATATAAATTACTAACGCCATAATATGATACTTTCCAAGATCAGCGATTGAAAAAACTGTACATTAATTAATGTAACCCTATGTGAAAGCTTTATGATTAATAGACCACGTGGTCATCTTATTATTATTGTGCAGTGTCATGAACATTTGCTCTTATTTCAGCTTTTATCGAAGACAGTGTTGCAAGCCAGACGCCGATAATATCAGAACAAAGGGTTTTGGACATGATAGAGAATGCTTATCCCAATCCCTTAACCGTGGAAGATTTTGTTTCGTAAGTTTTAAAAGTTTATATAACTGAAATGTTAAAGTTAAGGATAGAATACAGTGGTGGTCATATAATTAAGAACGCTGATATAAAGGGAAGATTTTTTCAAATCAAGACGCAAAACTTATTGCATGCATTTTTTATTTATTTCACTCGGTATCGTAAAACTTTTCCATAATACCACTTTATTCATTGATACACATGATAATAAAAAGACAAACAAAAAGGATTTTGTTTTGCCATCGTTCGTATGGCAAAACAAAATCCTTTTAAAGGGTCCAATGAGCTGTGAAAAGAATATTTTGGTGAAAACAACCCTTCAGGAATCTCAGCACGCACTATTCGAAGACGTGACGTAGGATAGCAAGAAAGATACCCATGTTGAAACTTTGCCACAGGCAAGCCCGGCTTGCATTTGCGAGAAAGTATGAAAACTGGACTGTGCGACAGTGGAAAAATGAAATTTTTTCTGACGAGACGAAAATTAACAGAGTATGTTCTGATGGAAAACGATATGTACGACGTCCCCCGAAAACAGCATTCGACCCTAAGTACACGAAAGTTACATTAAAGCACGGTGGTGGAAATGTGAAAATTTGGTGGTGCTTTTCTGGGACATGGTGTTGGACCTGTAAAGTAGATAGAAGGTAACTTGGATCAGTTCCAATACAAAAATATACTGGAAGAAACAATGTTACCGTTTGCTGAAGACTTTCTACCGGTTATTTGGACATTCCAGCATGACAATGATCCAAAGCACACTGCACGCACCGTAAAGGAATTTCTTACAGCGCAATCAGTTTCTGTCTTAGACTGGCCAGCTAACAACCCATATCTAAACCCAATAGAGAATCTGTGGTTCGAAGTAAAGAAAAAGGTTTCAAATTCACAGTGTTGGAATTTAAGAGAGTTGTACGACGTTTTTTTTAAAGACAAAAATTAATAGAGACAATGCCTCGCCGGTGTAAAGCAGTAATTAAAAGCCGTGGATATGCTATTAACTATTAATTTTAGTTAAAAATGAATTAAATTACTTTTTAAATTTTCCGCGCTATTGTGATTTTTAAAATGTAAGTGTTGTGTGTTGTGTACAAAACAATTACCGAGCAGTTTAATAAATCGTTCTTAATTATTTGTCCAGCTTCAGTATTATTTGAATGTTTTACTTTGGTAAAATAAATAAAATGTGAAGAAAAATAGTTAGCGATTTAATTATTTATTCCTAAGCCACGTTACTCTATTAATGTGGCTATTTTATAACATAACTAGTTGCTTCTCAGAAGGTACACATCTATGTGTATGACATGATTTAAATAAAAAACTTCTAGAACTTCAAATCGTTCTTATTTATATGACCACAACTGTATATTAGCGGTAAGAGAAATTCAATTCGACATTATCGGCCTGCCACGCTGCTGAGCCCTATGCTTAGCTATTCTCTTAATTCCAACCGCTCCTAAAAGTTAAGAGATTTTTGTTTTCAGCGCGGGTAAATGGTCAAAGATGGATGTCAAAGATGCACTGGAGTCATTGGAAGAAAAGGGTCTAACGCGCACTATGTCTGAAGGGTTATACATTCGTCAACATAGTGTCGACACGCAGGTATTTAATATTTCAATGTTATTTTCTAGTATAGTTAGTGCGCTGGATCTTCATCATGCAACCCACATAAAGGACCAGGTCACTTGGGCCCGTTCCTGAAGGGCGTACGTAAATTTTTCTAATATTATTTGACGTGAATCTGTCTAAGGAGAATCTAATTGGTGTGAAAGCTGGCCGCCTCTTGACATTGCTTGACAGTCGACTCCTCGCTTTTTGTTCCGGATTTAGCAATACATCGATTACTTTTTTTAGCTTTACTGAAACTCGAGTGGTGTAGGCGAATATAAACTCGGACCAAGTTTGAAAACACTAATATCGATTATGGCCAGTTTCAGAACAACAAGGGGGTGGGGTCTAGCTGGCGGGCTGACGGATGTGGATGGAAGAGCGTTTGTCCCCACAATGTCAAGAGGAGTCCGTTCTCCGTTTATCAAGGGCTTATGGCTTGGGCAACTAATGTCATCCCCTCAGTCTTTGACAGATGATAGTGAGTCACACCACACATGTTTTTTTGTGTGATATTCATTGCATTTTACAATATTTTCCAACAGTTGGTTTATTTTGTAAATGGTCGAATATCTTTTTACCTGGTGTATGTGTATTCTAATCTATTTAATTTATCTTCCTAGTGTGAAGTAAGTAGTTAAAAGTACTTAAAACACTTTCGGGTTCTCTTTTTTTATATCTGTCAAATGTTGCGGTTTTCCCATTAAAGACACAGTGAAGTTACTTGTGATGACACAATTTGGTCATTGATGAAAAAAGATGTAAACAATGTATTGTAATACTTATAATAAAGAAAGCAATGTCCTTAGTAGGGCGCTGTCATTTTACACAGTGGACAACTACTCGTGCGCAGTGACAGTTTAGCAGCCGTTGGTAATTGTCATAAAACTTTCCAAGGAAGTGTGAGTGAGTGCGATCCAGCTCGTGAGTTAGCAGTCTAGTTCAAAACGCCTAAAATGATAGCGCCCTTACAGGGTCCTTAAGTGAGTATTAACCTCACATTTATACTCAGTTTATGTCGCAACAAATTATGAAATTATGGTAGCAGGAGCTCCGCTCATTGTTTTCTTTAAGAAGAACGCAGACTAAGAGTAAGGGTTTGAATTAATCATTAAAACAAAAAATAAGTTTGTACCCGTCGGCGTGACTATTCCCCGGATTCTCAAACGTTTACCTGTACTTACATGTTCTTATTTGTATTATCTATAGATAATTGTTAAGCTTCCTAAAAATAAAAAGCCAGAATTTGTGGAAACGTGAAAATAATGTGCGCATAACTACTTCAATATAACCATATTCTTAGGTGGTGAAGCAAATGCCTACGTTATGTTCATCACGACAGCCCAGCATAGCTGTCGTCACGGCCCTGTACTGTGAGAAACAGGCAGTGGACGCTATGATGGACAACCAAGAGACGTACGTGCGATACACTACTGTTGGTAAGTGAACAACACTATACAACATCTTTAAGTATTCTAAAAAATACGGAGATATTTAGTAATGTCTTACTGAAAGGTCTAAAGTCTAAAAGAACGTCGTATATTTTTTTAACATGATTAATATAATAGCAAGTAAGTAACTAACTAGTTATTAAATCTTGGAAGTAGTTTTTAACCTAATTGTAACTGACGTATCGATTTAAAACTTTGTAAGTATTTGACATTCGGATGACAAGACAATAATTTGACACCGTGCTGATCTGATGATGGAGTCAGGAGGTAGGTAGAAAAACTCTTTAATGACTACTAATAAAAACTTCGTATTTGGTCTCAATCAATTCGGTTTGACGAGTCCAGTACATTATGTAAGTGTGTTTTATAGTTTTTTACATTGTGATATATTTTTTTAATGACCACCTAATTTTTTGTGTCCATTAAAGTACTTTAAGGCACTGGGCGAATCCCGAAAAATGGCAACATCTAAGTATTACGGTAGGTAACGTTGACCGACGCAAGAGTATAAATATAAATAAATAATAATTACGCGCCAAACTACACACTAATCATCATCTAAATTATGTTGTATAAAACAAGGAAGCTTTTCGTACGTCTATATGTAAGTGACCATCAGTAAAAACCAAATGAGAGTCGGGCTCGCTCTCCGAGAGTTCCCTATACCACGTATTTCCTTTTATTTGATAGTAGGTAACTAACAATAGATCACTTTATTATTTAATGTTTAAGAGAATCTGCAGTATAATCAATATCGACGATGTTAGGGCATATATTTAGTAAAATTTAACTTTTACGTTTTTCACTGTAGACTAAGATTGAAAATTAATATAAAACTGCCTCTTTTGTTAAAGTAAAAAAAAGAGGTTTTTTAGACAGAACTAATGTTTTTAATTTAATTTTAAATATAAGGTTCATGGTTTTAGGTTAACGGATAGGATAATATAGGTTTGATGAGTGAGTTTGTGACTATCATAATATGTGACAAAAATGGCCGATTCTTTCCATTGCATTGGCTTATTACGTCCACCTTATCATCATTACAGCCATAAGACGTCCACTGATGAACATGGGCCTCCGGCCTCCCCCAGTGACTTCCAGATTGACCGGTTAGAAGCGGCCTGCATCCAGCGGCTTCCTGCAACCTTTACAAGGTCGTCTGTTCACCTTGTGGGTAGGCGTCCTACGCTGCGCTTAAGAAACGTGCGACAGTCTCTGGTTAGGCCAGGTACGTACCTCTGAAGAAATCAGGGGTGGGTAATAATGATACCAATAGTATCACTGTTGTCCGTTCCGTTAGCGCTCGGTCGGTAAAGACATAATAACTAAATTACATTTTAAATTTAAAAAAAAACCCTGTCACAAATGTGCAGCTTTAGCTTAAGGCCTCGATCATCATTTATCTAACACCAACCCGTTGAAACCATTTTTATGAGTCCAAACACGATATATCTGCTGTGAGTTACTGAGGACTTGGGAATCCAGCAGTCTCTCTGCATCATCAGTTCAAGGCCTTAATCATCATCTATTTATTAACACCTTCTCATTTAAACCATGCTTGTGAGCCCAAACACGCTAAATCGGCTGTAAATTTATGACTTCTCAATTTATTTACTTTAAAAATATTTGCAAGTCAGTACAGAGTACTCCAAAGCACTCACATTGCCAATTTAAAAACATACATTCATTTTGTTAGCAACTTATATTAATGTGCAGCATCAGCTCAAGGTCTCAATCATCATCTATTTAACACCTACTTATTGAGACTATTCTTATAAGCTCTAACATGCTATATCATTTGTGAGTTGCCGAGGGATCGAAAATCAGTCTTCTTGATGTGCAGCATCAGCTCTGGGCCTCGATTATTATTTATCTAATACCTGCTCATTGAGACCATTATTATGAGCCCAAACCCGCTGTATCTGCAGTAATTTGCTTTGGAGTTGGGAATCCCACAGATTTCTTGATGCTGCAGCATTAGCTCAAGGTTGTCATGTCTTTGCAATACTTCTAAGGTAGCAGTGCATCATTTCTAATCAATCTGACCTGTGAAAGTTTGCAATAAGCTTTTGTCAAGTAGGAAATGAGTTGATAACCTTCAAACGGCTGAACAGATCTTCATAAAATATCCATCTAACATCAGCTTTAAAACAAAAAAAACTACATCATAATCGGTCCATTCGTTTGGGAGCTACGATGCCACAGTATACTAAATGTAAGTGAAAAAACCGTAACGTTTTTCGGAGAAAGATGGTTCGTATATCTTCTTTATAGGGTATGTGCTCGATGGTTCCAGGTAGCCAACGGTCCTGGTAGCGGTAGGCAACAGTAAGTGGCCGCAGTAGGTGGAGCAGCCCCTAGCTAACTACGTAGCCTTAGCAGGTCTAGCCTAGGCTCATAACGTACTCATCTTAAATCAACAAACTATCTTAAATAAATAGTAAAGCAAGTATTCTGAATCCCTTTATTTCAGTGCAGAACAGTATACAGTATACACAAACAGTGAGAAATATTATACATATAATAATATATTACAGAAATGAGCAAGTGAAATATAGACTATTTCGATTCGTATTAGTCAATCTCAATATTAAATTAAACGAATATGTGCATCAATATGAATACCTTTTACCATAGAGTCGTAAGAGAATAGATAGACCGTTATTTTGTGTTTTTTTTCTACAATTACGATGTTTATCCTATAGTAAAAGTTGTTCGTATTGAAGAACAAAGAAGCCTTCTTTAGTATTGAGACTGACTAAATCTACACGCTGTATATCGGGAACGCCATCTCTTGAGTAGCATGGGGTGCTAGTATTAGAATAAAATATTCTAAGGCATCATTTATGTACAGACAACTGCAGGTCAACCTACCCAAAAAGTTAAATGTCAAAAAACCGATTTTCAACATTAAATCCGACATAATACGACACGAGCTGTTGTCTGTACTTGTTTTTTTTTTACCAGAATCATACTTGCATTAAAATTATCATCATTCATTTTAATTTTCACATTATTATACATATATTGGTACCAACTTATATGAGAGGTACAGTCTATCAAGCTAGGATTATAAATCTTAGATTATGGGTAATAAATATTATTTATAAACAAGTGCAATTGTTCTATGAAATGAAATGCTTCTACAATCAGTATACGGGTACTTAAACTAAACACTTCAGTTTTATCTTTTATCTTACTATATACAATATTTGTTAATATTATAATATTAGGTTTAGTTTAAAGATGATTTATTCTCATAAGAAACAAAAAAAAAAAAACATTTCACTTACATGAGAACATAAATTAAACAATATCAACATTACAAATTTCAACGCGCGAGCGAACTATATAAACATAATATTAGTTTGTATATCATTTAAGTTGGCTTGTTAGAAAAGTGCAAAATGCTAAAATTGAAATAAAGGACGTTACATAGTCAACAGTATAGCTTCATTATAGAGCTTTTTCAAAATAAAGAATTTCTATTGTTTCTTTATTTTATTATAATATCTAAATCATACATTCAATAAAATTAAAATACTGGATAGTCCTTTAAATACACTAAATTATTGTGTGGTGGGTTTAAAGTCACTTGTAGCGACTAACACTTATATAAAAATTATGGATATTTCTACACATTTTTTAGGCAAATTATGTCTTAAGAAAAACCAAAACTGCCATCATCTTTACTATATCATTTTTGTAGATGGAAGTTACATTTTCAAGAACCTCGAACTTCTTTACAGGGCTATGTTATGATGACCATATAAAGCCGATAAAAGTATGTGCCAACTTAAGCATATAATTATTATGGTGAAGACAGAAATGTAATCTTAGAATTTTGAATTTCCTTGTTTTCTTACTAAACGTTTTTTCTTCAAAATTATATAAAATTTGTGACTGTCATACTATTTATAAGCATATGTTAGCTATTACCTTTATCTGCTACCTAGGGTCATAATCTAGCACCATTTATATAAATTTTAACAGTGGATTTACGAGGTATAGGTTCTTCACCGTCATTAGAGACCTTTTCTATCAGTCTAAAATCTAAATCACATGTAAAAAAAAGCAATGTAAGTTGGATTTATTTCGTAACAGTATAACATTTGTGTCAAATGTTTCTTATTTTCGTATAAAATAACTTTAGAAAAGACATTTGGTGTATTAAAAATGTAAGATGTTTGCTATCAATTTTAAGATCCACCAGACCGTGGTCTTAATCGCATAGCGATCGTGTTTAGTTATAAAGCTAAGCTCGTACAAAGTAAGAAGTCTGTGCTTGTG
Source organism: Anania hortulata (assembly GCA_963576865.1). Lineage (NCBI taxonomy): Eukaryota > Metazoa > Arthropoda > Insecta > Lepidoptera > Crambidae > Anania > Anania hortulata. The sequence goes on along the minus strand of OY756396.1, from coordinate 11,213,445 downwards.
TAAATATACTTGTTAAATAACCAAGACAAAAAATATTTGACTAAGTCCAGTGCTGCAGCCCGTAACAATCGTCTCCGTAAGAGGTAAGTCGTCAACTGTTTTAAGCACCAACCGAACTGAACTGTTTTGTTAACATTTCGGTCAACAAAAAAGATAAAGTATTCAACTGAATACGCTGAAGTATCTCTGGCATTCGTTCAGCACAGTTTTTTAAGTTTTTATGCATTTCATGCGAAAACCTTGAGTTTTCTAAAATAAATAATTCTGTAACTATAACATCTCCAAACTTAGCAAAGCTTGTACTTGGCGACTAGATAACGGATAAACATAGTTAAATCCGTTTATAAACAAGACAACATCTTAATTTTTTTTAATGTTTAAATTAATTAATATCGACATTTACAAAAATTCTGGCTATTGCCTCAATAGTACTGGACAAGGTCTTCATTATGACATAATATATTGACGTCATTCGTCTACGTCTGGCTCAAGTTTTTACACACTACACTTTTCAATTTGGTTATAATACTAGTAGTATTGATCAATTTGTTATGAATAATTTTTATTCTTAAAAACTTATTAAAAATTGTACTCCGACAAAAATCCTTTTACAATAATGCGACATTTTGGTGAACTTTTTAACACACTTTTATTAGCTTCACTTGTATCTAAATATGTAGGTCCTACTAATACCTTTGAGGACTTATTATAATTTTGAAGACACATACATATTAAAGCGTGTTTTATAGTTTTTAAAACTATAATATAAAAAAAATATTTATATAAATAGCAACCCCAACTCTTATTAAGTGTATGGTAACAATGTTTATTTTGTTTCGTCGTTCGTAATTGTATGACAGAAGCTGAGTGAGCGTAGTATTGGTTGACGTCAGAATTTTAAAAATAATGTAAATTGATGTTTTTTTTAATGCCTTTTTGAAAGCTAATATTAGTGCCCTAAATTGTACCTATAACTTGACGGTATTTAGCATGAAAATCATATTGCATTAATCAAATCAATCAATTCTGTGAATACATCTTAAGGTTTAGGTACTTAACAGACAATAAAGACATTTCGTTTCTATTTTAATAACAATTTTTTATGAAAAATCAAACTGTAATTTACCTACTTTCGCAACATCTCCATCTAAAGACAAAAAACGAATGTCTTCTAAGTCATGTTTTAGTTCGACCTGCGTAACAGCTGACACTCCAACATTTACTTCTATAATTGGATTCTGAACATCATCAGTAACTGTTATAGTTGTGTTGATACTAAAACCTGTACCTGAAAGTAAATAGAAAGCAAAATTTATAACAATTTAAATTTACAAATAAAAGCTTGAATTAAAGTAATTTGTGTAGTAATTCACATAAGTTGCAGTACTGAATTTACTTCCTAGCTGCTCGAATACAACTTTTTCTATAGGACCATCAACAAAATCTCAAAACAATTAACTTTTTCATACAAACTGATATCAGCAGTAGAATTAATCCATAGAAGGATATTAACTTATAAATCATGACCTTATGATATCATTGGTATTTTGTAATTATATAGGTAGATAATATACGTATTGTAACTTACTTCCAATTAATTGTGAAGGTGTTAGGTTAACTGGAAAAATTGTTTGAATACCATTCTCCACTATTTTTGTAGTAAATTGATCTTCAGAAAATGAGGCTGCTAATTCAAAAGCTATATTGGAATAATCGGGGGAGCCATTTCCTGTTATTAACCTAATAATAAACCTGTAAAAGATTCAATTAAATCAATACTTACATAGACAAATAAATTGTAGACATATAAAAAGAAAGAGTTCATTGTTTTATTTAAAACTAGCTGTCCAGGCAAACTTCGTACCGCCACTTCTTAAATTTATTTTTGTTATTTAATTGTGTTTTTTAAAATTTATTCCGCTATTCGACGCGGAGACAAATTCAACAGATCAAAGATCATAAAATCAGTTCAAACGATCTTGACTTATGGTGTAACTAACCCGACTTTGTTTTATTTATTATAAATCAAAAAACATAACTGAACTTAATAGTTAAATTTAATAATAAGTATGTAATAGATGCAAACATAATTTACTAACACAATATTCATGCATTTAAAAATACTTACGATTGTGGTTCACTCCTTAGAATGCCATCTATATGGATTTTATCATTGATTTGAAGTTTTCTTGGTAATAGAAACATTATTTCGTTTTCGTTGACTGTTGCTGGCCAAGGGGGAGCTCTGTGACTATGTGCGTTCAACTGCGTACCGTTACCGTATATAACTTCATTCGCTTGCTCTCTGGAATCTCTAAGAACCAAATGAGACTTATTCAACATTAACTAGCTATAAATACCGCACAGGGTAGGTCCTTCAGCAAATGTAATCCCTGATCAACTGCAATCATATCATTCAAGTTTATTAACAATTAGAATGTAAACTATATTAGATAGCCTCAGAAAGCCTTATCTTTGTAGGTTATTTAAAGTACTTAAAATCACAATTATTCACCCAACACCGTTGAAACTATTCTATCATTAGTCACAGTTTGTTTTTGATATCGATCGCACACGACAACTATGTAAAGAAACGGTTACATCGTGCATTTTTACCACGATTTGTTTTGTTTTCATTATTATCTATCACTCAATCTATCGGCAACTGCGCTGCGCACCTGATTCTGACATATCTCACTGATAATGACATTGACAGTTTAGGATAGAGAATTTTCATACAAGCTATACTGTGGCAGTGGCTAACTTCACAGCAGATTATCGAGAAGAACCAAATATTCATTCAATATTTCTGTCTGTACTGTAATACTGGAAATGGCTAATTATTATGAAAAATGATTATAAAACTACACAGCTCTATGGCTTCGGTTATAAAATGCAAGAAGTGCCATTGGCTAAAAAACTAATATTTAGGTTATGTACCAACTTCTCAATATTTTGATAAAATAAAACTAACAAATACTTAAATAAACGGTTGTTATTATTATTACGACTAAAGAAACAAAATAAACACGTCATACCCAAGTATGCAATCCCAACAAGATTTTAACATCTTTGATTATTTCGAGACACTAATCGCAGTTACACGTCAACCAACTTCGGAGAGTTGTCTTGGTTAACTATGTTGGATACTACAAGTTGGATAGTTTGTATAGAATGACGTAATGTTAAAATCAAACACACGAACACTGCACACACCTTGGGATTAATGGCCAGAACGTCTCGGCACGTAGTCGCGCCTTGAGATTTCACTGAGCACTGGTTTTTAGTTAGATGCCTCGTCGTGTTGAACGTCCACGCGCTGTAGGAGTACACGGTTTCAAGCAGAGATGCTAATAAGCCCCAAACTTGTTCTCATAGAATGCACCGATATCCTACGCTTCCATTCCCTGTTAATATTTTATACACATCTATCGGTCTGCTCTTAACAAAGTATGCAGTGTAACTAAAAATAAGATATGTTATTGAAATATTACATTAATGACGTATTGAATTCCAAATACCTGTTTGGAATTTTACATAATGTCCTCTTTCGTAGTATGTCTGACTAATTGGGAAGTCCAAAACGATAGGTTATCTGTGCGTCATATAATGTAATAAGATTTTCTACCATTTTTAAATACATTACAAGGGGTTGGAATAAAAATAAATTTCTGCAGGCTAAGTTTGGTACTAAATTCTTATAGACTTTTAGATTGTATTGTCTATTAAAATAATATTTAAATTTTTTTTGTCCATTTTTTAATATTCCAACCCAGTGTAGCAAAAAATAAAACAACATTTATTGACTGAACATGATTCACTGAACTTAAAATAAATCAATGAAAACCGAAAACAAATTTTTAATAATATGATAAATAAATAATAATAATATAAAAATGCATCGAACCTAGTTAGTCACTATGTTTGGCCTATCTATAGCAAAACTAAAACACTGCTAAATATATTATAAATAAAACTCTTAGGACATACTTGTTTATACAAAAAAAAACAAACATTTTTCATCTAGTAAGTACCAGAGTAACATAAATAGTAAATAAACAAATAATACATTTTGTGTTTTTTGCCATTTTGATGTTGGCTCCATAGGAAAAGTTGTTGTATTTTGAGTAGTAGAATCGCCCCCTGAAAGTTTTGCAATCACATTCATAATATTAATATTATATAAAGGTGCATATGTCTTGCCAGGATTATTAGCATGCAAATATTAATTAAATTAAATGTTTTGCGTGAAACAATTCAATTCTAATATACTTAGATAAATAAATAAATAATATCGAACGAGGTTATCTGGCAGAAGGAAAAAGTAATGGACATTGTTCTAAAATTTAGCAAGCTAAAGTGGCAGTGGGCTGGCCACATCAGTCGCAGAACCGATGAAAGGTGGAGTAAACGGGTTCTCGAGTGGAGACCACGTCTTGGCAAACATAGTGTAGGACGCCCCCCAGCTTAATGGAACGACGACCTTAGGAAGATGACTGGCAGTGGATTCAATGGATGAAAAAAGCGGGAGATCTTGCTCTTTGGCGCTCTTTAGGGGAGGCTATGTCTGGACGTAGCCTCCCCATATGTACGTCTGGACGTAGCGTCAGGGGGGTGTCACTCCGCAGTTTAGGTATATTCGGCCAGCGCGCCGCCCGAAGCGGCGTATGCCAGTGGGCGGTCGCTCGGCTCGCACGACAGTCGCGGTCACATCGCGCGAGCGCATACTTGATAATATTTTTTTGCTTTTGCAAATTGACCCGCAATGTCTTCTACTTAGCCTAAACGTCAATATAATAATGCGTATAAAAGATGTTGTTGGTTTACCGGTTGTCTGAATAAAACGAACAGTGAATAAGAGCTAACATTTTGTTAAATTTCACACCATATTGAAATATTTATTCTTCTTTAATTCCATGTCCATAATAAGTAGTAATAGTTAAAATAAAAATCCTTAATTAGTTATATTGGCCCAGAAACAATATTAAGTATAGGATAGGATAATGTTTACAAAGGAATACCTACACCCGTAGGAATCGAACACACGACATTCAGATGGAATTTATATGTTTACAGAATCAACGTTTGTAATGCTTAATCTATTAATTTTAATTGTAAAACTAATAAATCAACTAGGTACAAAAACTTCTCAAGTGACAACCCCGTGCCGACGTTCGCAGCTCGGTCATAAAACTGGGGCGCGCAAAGAAAATTCGTGGTTCGCGCGCGGCTTTAAGTTTCAATTTTGCTTGCAGGCGGGTAGCTCTGGCGAGTCTTATCTAGGTATATTTTTATACCTAAACCTGACTTTTGTTAGGAAGTGAGTCTTCTGTACGGTAGTACTATTAGGTATTTTGTAGTAGCGTCGACGGCTGGCCGTCCAGACTGCAATAGATTGACATAATGACATAAATTGTTTTGCTATCTTGGTCCTAAAATATTTGATTGTACATCGTTAAATGCGATGTTTTTTTTTTTCAATTTTTTTAATGACATCGATATTTAGCTCATAATATAATAAATAAACAACAATTACTTACTTAATAAGAAGTACACAAAATTTTCTGATCGTTAAAAATACTTTTCTTTGAAGCTTTTTGTAACTAATAACTTTTTATAAGTTGTGATTGAAAAAAATCTATAAACAATGATTTTATTTGTATCGAAACCTACAGCATATTATTGCACTTCAAATAATAGCCAATAAAAGGTTCCCCTTAATAAATAGGTATAATTTGGCATGATGTACTATAGATTGTCCCTATGATTTATGAGGAGACTATTCATCCTTTTCAACACTAAATCTTACTCAATTTACTATTGTACTTATTCTCCGCTACAATATGCACAATTGTGTAATCTCATGCGCACACACACACACAAACACACATCAGTTAACAACATAGTTCAGCAGGAAATTAAAATATGTATTTAGAAACAAACAATACAACTGCGTATCGTATGCGTCGAAAGTGCAAAGGTATTTTTAAATCTAATGGTCAATCTTTATTGAATAGTGCAGTTAATGAGTTCATTAACCTAGTTAGGTGAGTGGAAACAACGACTTGGAAAGCCTAAGGCTACTTTCGACATGTTGGAGCGATGGTAACCGCAAATATCTTAAATTTCAAAATCTATCAACTAGTTTATCGATCCGGTGTAGTTGTACCCATACTTTGTAGTTGTGCGTGTATTATACAGTGTGAGTTTCGTTGGTGCACAAAAAAAAAATTCTTATAAAAGAACTTATTCAAGCTACGGAAAAAATTTTAAAAAAAATGTTTGAGTAAATTTGAATTTTTTATAGGTATTTTTTTTTATGTTCAACACGACAATACTTACGATAGAAGCCTATAACTTTTGAAGTTTGTGATAGATTTCAATGAAACTTATGTCAAAGCAAAGGTAATGAATTAGTCTATCTATCAATGTTAAATTAAAAAAAAAAAACTTAAAAAAATTAGGTTAAAATAGAAAAATTTATTTATCTATTTATTTCAGAAACTATTTTTTTTTATAAAACAAAGTCCTATAAATTGTGTGTTTTTACTAATGCCTAGCAGTGCCAAAATAAATGCTCTGAGTTAAACAGTTCTTTTTTTTAGAATATTTTAAATGGAGCTGTAGAGCGCGCATTTTTCCTTTGTTTGCCCGATCCTATTGTTCTCGATCTTTACCTGGTTCAAATTCTACCGATCCCGTTGTTTTGAATTGTATTGACAGGAAGAGAGAGGGGAGAGGAGGACGCGGGGTGTGCGGCGCTAGAACAAACAATGTCTTTGTCCTTCAGTCACGCCGATTTATTCGCTGTTACTACTTGTGTCTCTGTGCTCCATTCGTGATACGACTTTTTTGTTGAACTGTTGTTGTTATTTGTTAATTTGTTGATTGTTGTTGGTTACTGTTGTTCAAGCGGTGTAATGCCAAGACTTGACGAATTCCCCGCGAGGCATATCGCCGACATCCATTTTTATTATGGTATGGCGAGAGGCGTATCACGACGCGCTCGTTTGCTTTACCGGGCTGCGTTTCCAAACCGACGACCGATACCATCTGCGAGAAACTTTCAGGAAGTGCACAGAAGGTTTGCTAGGGAAGGACTCGGGCAGCAAGTGCAAGAACCACCGCCCAGAATCATCGATCTTGCTGTAGAAGAAGCCGTGCTTCGTGACTTGTTCCAAAACCCGGAAATTAGCACAAGGTGTTGGGCTCTGCGGCATGGAATTTCGCAGAAATCAGCTTGGCGCATACTGCGTAAGGAAGGGCTGGACCCTTACCATTATCAGAGGGTGCAGCATCTTCATGAAAATGTAGATTTCATACCGAGGTGTGTTCTATCTACTTGGATATTGAGAAAAACGCGAGATGATGCAAACTTCCCAAGAAAAATTTTGTGGATGGATGAGGCCACTTTCACTAGAGATGGCATCACCAACTGCCGCAATTTGCACAGATGGTGCAATAAAGGCGAAAATCCCAGATTGAAGCGGACCTCGACTTTTCAAGTCAAGTTCTCTGTCAATGTGTGGGTAGGGCTCATTGACAACTTGCTCATCGGCCCCATCATACTTCCGCAAGCTCTAACAGGACAGAGATTTCTTGAGCTGCTAAGAGACGAGTTGCCTCAATACCTGTATGATATACCAATGGAATTAAGAAGGAATATGTATCTGCAGATGGACGGCTGCCCAGCACATTACTCACGCATTGTCAGGGAATATTTAAATGAGGCATATCCTGATCATTGGATCGGCCGCCAGGGACCAGTAGCGTGGCCTCCTCGCTCACCAGACATGACCCCTCTGGACTACTACCTATGGGGTGATATGAAGCAAAAAATTTACAGCCAACCCATCAACACCCAGGCAGAACTACAGGCCCGAATCATAAACTGCGCTGCTGGACTGGACCCAGATGTGATAAGAAGAGCTACATCTCAAATTACATATCGTGCCCATTTGTGTCTGCAGCAACACGGTAATCATTTTGAGAATTTGATGCATTAAATTTTGTTGTAATTTAAACAATTGTGTTTTTATTTAAAAGCACTCGCTCGACAACTCCATTTAAAATATTCATAAAAAAAATTCTGTTTAACTCATAGCATTTATTTTGGCACTGCTAGAAAGCTAATTAAATGCTCTTCCATTTTAATTAGTAAAAACTTACAGGACTTTATTTTGCAAAAAAAAATAGTTTCTGAAATAAATAGCTTAAAAATTCCATTTTTTCTACTTTAACCTCAGTTTTTTAAGACTTAATTTTTTTTTTTAATTCGACTTTGAATGATAGACTAATTAATTACCTTTGATTTGACGTAAGTTTTATTGAAATCTATCACAAACTTCAAAAGTTATAGGCTTCTATCGTAAGTATGGTCGCGTTGAACATTAAAAAAATTCAAATACCTATAAAAAATTCAAATTTACTCAAAGATTTTTTTTTTTTTTTCCGTAGCTAGAATAAGTTCTTTTATAAGAACATTTTTTTGTGTACCAACGAAAGACTCACACTGTATATCTCAAACTCCTATTACGTTAACCGTACATATATAAAATAAAATAAAATGTTATTAGAAATTCTGAGGAGTTATGAAATATCTACGTAGTGCCAATTTTTTTCTCTACCTCCTTTAAGTTTAAATAAATAACAGGTACTTAATTTCATTTCATGTTTTATTTATTGACAAAAATAATAACATTAACATCATATTTATCATCATTTATCAATCGAGATTACAATAATCATTAAAGTATTATTTGTAAATAAACAGCTCGATTTTGATGTGATTTTGACAGTATATGTTAATAAATTAATAACAATTTGATTATGCTACATCACATTTTATTTACCTAATTAATACTTTACTGCACATAAAAAAGTGTAAAAAAATAATAACTTAATAATCTTACATTAAAATCACAAGTACAGAAAAATTCTGTAAGATTTACTTAAATTACTTAATACTAAAATAAATAAGTACATTGACGCGATAAAGTTCTTCTCACAGCTGCGAATCATTAAACAGGTAGTGACGTTGTAAATACTTAGGTAAGTAATCCATAGCAATCGATCTTAAATAGATCAATGCATAGTCTACGAGGTGTAATCTTAAAACTTCTGATAGCCGGAAATCGCTTGTGTGTATGTGTATCTTTCTTCTTCGCTTAAACTTAACTTCTACCTGCCACTTTATTAGATTAGTTTAATTCGTCAGTCTTTTGCTTTAGTTTTTCTTAGGTAATCTCTACTTTGATCATTCATGCACTCATTCAATAAATCATCAATTTCAACCGGACAAATCATAGTTTTCAAACCATTTACACTTTTCTAATGATGTTGAGGTCTTTTCACCTACGCAAATTCAAATTCTAAGTTTACAATTTTAGCATTACCCCCACTGAACTTCAAGTATCGTATTTTGTCTATGTTGTCAACTGTGATGGGTTCAAACGGATAATATTTGGTGTTAACTTGTATCACGTTGTCTTCTCCTTCTTCCTGCATATTTTCTCTCCTTTGGAGCCACACATTGAAAACCTTTTCTGAAAGATAATTTGCTAAAGTTATGAGTGTGCTAACATTTCTTTATCAGATGGATTAGAACTGAATTGATTGAATTTTAAAGATTTACATTTATTGGCCAGTATTACTTACTATCGCCGTCGGAGATGACACTGTTCATTTTCTCTTTTGCAACTGATTCACCAGTTTCTTTACAGATCGTAACAGATTGAAAGTCTGTTTTTATTGAGAAATATGTTTTGTCATCATCACTCATAAAATCTATACTGATCCTGTAATTTAAAAATAAATTGTTAAACATTAATCAAAATCAAGCTTATTTCGGACTAATTCTCAATTTATATTACGTAAAAATAATTCCAACCCTTTAGGTGACTCTTCGATGATAAGAATGGTAATATTTATAAGATCGTTAGCTTTAAATTTTGCTGGCAACAAATACGTATTATTTTCTTCAATTTCAATTTTGCCCGAGTCTCTGCAAACGAAAAAACAACAAATTATACACATGTAGTCATTTTTAGTAACGCAGTAAGGTACCAACCATTATTATTAATTTAAACCAATTATAGTTTTATACTCAGAAGTTAATAAACACTAAACGTATTTCTAAGATTTATGTAAATATTATATATTATAATCAGTCTAAAAATAAATACCCTGTTGTACAAAGAAGGGTTCAAATAGCTCGTAACGTTAGATTCCAAATAAAGAGCACTATAGAGTAGAAATGTCATATGATTTGTTCGACAAAATTTTCCGCCATTTTTTAATCTGTATCTGTACTGTTTTTGTATAGGCGTTCGCTGACAGGAGTTGTCATTTCATACTAAATGTAAGTGAAAAATCACATACTAGTTTCGGAGAAAGATGGTTCGTGTTGCTGCTCTATAGGCTTTGTACTCGATGATTCCAATAAACACAATTATTCAAGCGTGATGTGTTGTAAATGTCTTACTGATTTTATAACATGAGATAGAGGCATATTGAGTAAAATTTGAACACTAAAACGTTTTGCCTCAGAATTTTACTACGAATACATGTAAATTTATGATTCGTTGAAAAAGAATGTTAGCTTTATCTTTAAGAACGCGACGAACGTGATGTCCAGTGTTGGCCTTATACTCATTCATTACCTACGTCAATGCTGTTACAGTTTAAAACACACTCCTTCAAAATGTATTAAATAAAATGTTAACTAGTTCCTGCCCTCGGATTCGTCTGTGTGGGTCAGTCTTTCCATTTGTCACAAAACCCTAATTACAGTTCATCAAATAGGAGTACCTATTGCGTTCTTCATAGTCTGAAACATGTTCGTAACTAAGTTACGCCACGCACTTGTATCGTCAATTTATAAAATTTTTACAACTATTAAGATATCTTATAATAAAAACGTTTTTCACACCTTATTTTTATCCTAGGTATGTATGTATTCAGATCAACTTATCTATATTTAATAAAAATTTGCGTTTACTTACAATTTATTATCTTCAGTGGTTGGGCGTCCCAAAATTTGGATAATCCCAGACACAAAGATCAGAACTTTAAAATTCATTTTGAATAGCCCGTTTCACAAATTACTAAAAAGTAATTATTGTAAATATTAGTTTGCTAACTATACTAATTAGCACTATTGTAGTGCATTTGGTAGACAGTTGGCTCGCTAATGAAATATTATACTCCAGTGTTCCTATATATTCAAACGACCATGATTCACAACTTAGGTAATTATAATCATGGATGTAAAATACTAATTAAGTCATACCATAACCACGTGTATGTCTCGTGTAATCACATTGTTTGATAATACAAACAAAAATTTTTGGAACCCTTTAATAAGGGTTCCAAAAATATATAAATAAAAAACTGAACTTTTAAAGGATCACATGTTGTGCATCTGTCAAACCCCTTTTTATGTAACAAGTTAATATCTGATATTAATTTCATCGTTACCTAGGAAGGTGTGAAAAAATAACGCAATTAAAAGATTTGCCATTTATCACATGTTTTGTTTGAGAGTTGCACACTCACTCTTAATAATCTATACTTACAATAAAACTATAACAGGTCAAATTCAGTAATAGTAATAATAGATATTTAAAAAAAAAATTTTGTAAGGCACTATAATCGATACAGAAGCCAAAACTGTAATTCTTAAAAAAATTGTCTGTGTGTCTGTTTCGTGGCAGCGCATCATTCCGAAACTACTGAATGTATTCAAATAAAACTTGGCATGATTTGATTTCATACTACGAGGTAGGTTTCCTTGGGTATATTTCACACGTAGAGGTCGGTCTAATTTATAAATATAAAAGAACTCCATTTGCTGTCGAATAGATAAGGCTTCGTATAAAATGGAAACTTGCTAAATGCTAAAATATGCTCCCCACAAACTGGGGTTTGTTGGTTGTACGTGTTTCTCGAGTTTGTTGCAACCTTGCATGAAAGTCGCATGCATGCATCATTCATCAACAAATAGCTTTCTTAAAAACTATACTATAATATCATAGTTTATCTAGACAGTGGCGTTTCTTATTTTTTTCAAGTTATTGGCAGATAGAATATAAATGATTCAGTATTCGTGTTTCAGCGAAATAAACATACGCACCAAGGAAAGATTCTTTATATTCCGAGTTAATGAAAACAGATAGAACTCTGCCAAACTTAAATTAGTAAATTATCTTGTGTTTTTGTTATTTTGACGTAGACAGAATTTACACCAGAACCCTTTAATGTTTAAAATTCACTTAAACTAGTTTTGACAGCTGTTTTTAGTTGATGGTTGTGTGCTGTCTTTTTTATTATAGAAAAGAAAGAAATTTAGGGTCTTTCCCCATTATCTTTAAAACTGTGACATTAAAAAAACTATCGTGAAATCAGTTGCATGTAGCCTAATTGTGCTAACAAAAGAAGGTTTTGTGTAAAATCTATAGCTCATATCATTTTAAAAAGACAAGGCAGTTATAATTGATCGTATTTCTGAACTAATGCTCAATTCCTCAACACGATTCCACAAACTTCACTCAATGGAAAACATAAATAAATTTGCCTCTAAAAATACCTAAATTCAGTTTTTCCTCACCTGTACTTATAGTTATGTTGATGATCCTAGGCAAAATTTTGGCTTTTATATTACTGAAGCAATTAGTCACTTTTAATTTTCATTAAAATGGCTATTTTCATTAAAATCGTGTATTTTAATGTTTGGCATTTAGGCCCTTTCATTCCAAGCAATACCTTCTCTGTCACTCCTACTGAGTTTAACATACGTGGTCCTGCTTTATCGAACATTAAATGAGCATATCTATTGCTCAAGATCATTGGCTCTAGTCAGCGCCTTAATAGGCGGATCAATTTTAAAAGATTCCAATTGAGTCTTGCTAGCCGCACTCGGAATCATCATGCCATGCCAATTTTATTAATTCTATGTCTCGTTCATTTCTTGTAGTAGGTAGAGCAATAACGCAATTTAGAAAAGACACAACGAAGATGACACCTACTTGGTTTATTCATAGATGATTTCTTCAAAATTAAAATTGGCTAATATTGACATATTTTTCCAGGTGAATCGAATGTTTATACGCTGGGTAGCATAGGTGCTCATAGAGTTGTAACAACGAAATTGCCTTCTGTGGGACGCACTCGAGAAGCTATGACTGCGGCCGGCAACACTACTACAAGATTACTTGGCATTTTCCAAAAGGTAACTATGTTGTATTTATCTTTTTTGTTATCTATATTTAAAAAAATACTCATAAAAAGATAAAAAGAGATTAACATATTATGTTAATCTATAAGCACAAGGTAGATATACTTATTGAAGGCTGATTCAGTAACACAAACACAAAAAAATATATATATATAATATGGTGGACCAACACTGAAATCTAATTAAAAACCGCATTAACAAAACAACTGTAAATTTAGGTTCCCTTACCTTTACCAAAAAAAATATGAATAATTTTACGTGGGTTGCCAATGCCAATGCGATGTGGAAAGGTTTATTTGTCCACAAACAACAGATTTATTTTGGTAGGCAGCCTCAGCCAAAAATACTAGTAATCTTACTTTTGACGGACCAGACATCACCAAAAACAAACAGAAGCAATCTTAAAATAAAAGATGTGTTAGCCTGGCAAGCAGACATCTTTAATTTTGTTCATTTATTGATGAGAGCGGTGGTAACTCAGCGGTCGTTTTGTCACACATAAAATCGCATCAAAGCATGTACTGGATAGTAGGAATATTGGACAACATACATTGCTCTAATCCTAAAGTAAGTAGCTAAAGCACTCGTGTTATAGAAATACAAACAACAACATTACCACAACACCCAAACCCGAGACAATGTAGAAAAGTTTTCTGCATTGACCCAACCGGGAATCGAACCCGGGACCTCAGAGATGTTGACGTCAAGTCCGGCGTGCTTGCCTCTCAGCTACTAAAAAAAATCGTAACGCGAAAACTACGAAAAGTCGTAGAACATACATAGGGGTGATTCAGATACCTCTCTAAACAAGGCATCAAAAATGTTTTGGACACTGGTCTGGTCTGGTTTTTGGTCACTTTTCTGGCCACCCTGTATATAGGTATCAATATTATTCGAAAATTCTTTAAGTTTTATTAATTCTAATTAAATACTATTTATTTTAAGACCAAATAAAAATATATGCATATTCCCTATTTAATAACTAGACTTCTGCATCTCTGATCATAGTCAAGCGTACTGCGTACTCCGACTACTAACGGGACAAAGCGATAAGAGAAACAAAAAAAGAATTCAATGATTACGTACCCCTACCTAAATCTTCTAAAAGTAGAAACATGTGTAAAATATAGGTTTTTGGAAATTATACCCTAACCCTTAGGTACTAAGGTATAGAAATTAAAATAGGCTTTGGCTTTGCTATCAGAAGCAATCAATATTCTTTCGTGATAGTTTATTTCCATTAATGTTGACTTGTATGTAAATGTTATGTTAATCTGTAGGTACACAATTGTTATCCTAATTAAGTTTTAAATGGTGGAGAAAATGTAAAATAATAATTGTAAATGATATATTTAATTTCATCATAAAGCCAGGAGGTGGATAATAAAACTCTTCAAGTTTGGGCTCAGTTGATTTGTTTCAAGACCCTAGAGACCATATAAAATATAAATATATGATATGCGTGTTTTATAGTTTTTTAAAGAATAATAGTGAAGATTTGGTTAATCCAAAGAGGGATTAGGAGTCATTTGCGATAGATAGAGATCGATGGAAGAGTCTGGGGGAGACCTTTGCCCAGCAGTGGGATTAAATAGGTTATAAAAAAAAATTAATTTAAAACTTTGTTAAAGTTACGCAACAAAATTAACAAAATATCTGTCTATTGCCAGGCTCGAAAATAATTTTCCGGTTAATTATGTGTGCGAAATTGTGTAATCTAGTTATTCATTATTATGTTTGACGTACGAAGATTTAGTACAATACTAAACATGGTCAAATGTTGAGTATTGTAGGTACCTAAAGCTTTATTATGTTTATGTCGATTCCCGTGATGGACGAACTAGTTACATACCTACAAGTTTGTACGAAACCCTCTGTGCGCGACGCATACTCGCCTTAAGTCGGTTTTTAGGGTACCGTAGTCAGTACGAAACTCTTATAGTTTCGCTATGTCCGTCCGTCTGTAATCTTGAACACAAGTGCTTTGGCTACTTACCATAGGATTAGAGCCATAAATAGAGCAATGTATGTTATGTTGATGTTGTCTGTCTGTCCGCGGCTTAGATCAGCGCTTATACATGAGTATAGTATTAACTATGCCGACAAAAAAAAAATCTAAAGAAAAAAAAATGTTACACTAAAGATGCCGTATCTCTACAGTGAAGATGTTTTTGTTTCTCGTCTATCCCTTGGTGAAGGATGTCGTTGATAAGGTTGTTTAAAAATTTTATTTAAAAAAATAAAACCGACTTCAAAACACTAAAATGCTAAAAATAATCGTAACACTTAAGTACCTAATCAGTTACTTTTGGAGTCGGTGCCAGCCGATGAGAGATTCAATGTTTTTGTTTGCACCGACTCCAAAAGTAACTGATTAGGTACGTGTTAGGATTATTTTTAGCATTTTAGTGTTTTGAAGTCGGTTTTATTTTTTAAAATAAAATTTACTTACTTCATCAATGTTTAGTGATAAATCCTAATCTAACTGCTGAACACCGATTTCATCCCCTATTTTCCTACCCTTAGGGGTGATTGTTATTTTGCAAACTTTTATCATATTATCTTTGAAGTATAAGCTATTCAATAAAACAAAAATCATCAAAATCGGCTCATATTTGTCGAAGATAGGTAACAAGAACCACAACCAAAATATTATCTGGGTATATATTTGTTGATTTTCTCAAAAGTTCTAAATCAATTTCGATAAAATTTATATGAGACCACCTCTGAAGTATGATCTAGCAAACAAAAAAAGAATCATTAAAATCGATTCATAATTGGCGGAGTAATCGCGTAACATACATACAAAAAAAAAACACATACAGTCGAATTGAGAACCTCCTCCTTTTTTGAAGTCGGTTGAAAAGATAGTGGTTGTGTTAATACCGTTTTTCGATTCAGAAATCCGTTCGTTTTTTTTTTTTTTAAGGTTCCGGGTTCATAATAGTATAAAGAGGGATGTTTTATTATAACAATAAAAAGTATTTTACCGTGGACCGAGTCGCGTCGCTCTACGCTATTTAGCATTTTTTAATATAATTAAAAATTATTTGCAAATAACTAACTCCACGCGTAGGAAGTCGCGGGCGGCAGATAGGTGTTTATATAACGAAGTTAAAAGGAAAACTATCTCAGCTAGGTAGGCTGTACAAGTTGCTGAGTTAACTTATAAAATAAACTTAGAGAAAAAATACTTAGATGAAGATGATATATATGTAAAGCAGGAAGAAAAAAATAAACCACTTGAAATGGGCCATCCTGTATGTCGTAAATCTTGATATGTTGTCCTTGAGAACGGTCTATTTGTGCACATATGCGTGAAATAGCTATGATTGCACAGTAACAGTATGTTTCTAATCATTATCGTATATATGATTCTCTTGAAATAGAAATGAAATGGAGGCGTTCGGAACGCCAATACGGGTTCAATCAAACTCATCCTGAGGAATTTTAACAGCCCAGCTAGAAAGTTTGATAAATTGTTTAAATGTTATTTATTGTCTTACAAGAAACCGTTTTTACGGGTTTTGACAAATCATCTGTTACATTCAGTTTTAATTCTCTTTGTCTTTCTCCCTAGCTATAGTATATCCCATATGATGCTGGCAGGGGCGTGCATCCCATATAGGCTATTATGCAGAGCCTACCTTCATAAAAAACTGACAGAACAGCTAACTATAATTGTTAATTACGTATTCAACAATAAACAATAAATATTCTGTAACCATTTTTCGTCTACCTATACTTATTCCTTACTAAAGCGCGCAACTTAGATCGTTCCTGTGCAATTTAACCAATGTTAGGCTGCCGCGAGATCGCCTACTGTTTCACGCAAACTTACTCAATTTTCACTCACAGCCTACCCCCATCTGAAACCAATGCACGCCCCTGGATGCTGGGGTCAGCCTTCCGTGTCTTTCTTCTCCACTTCGCTCTGTCCTCGACATCGTCTTCGGAAACCTCGCACTCCCTTATGTCCTTTAGCACTTAAAGTGCTAAAGTAAAAAAGTCTCCCAAGATGGGAGAGTGTAGTGCTAAAGGACATCGAGTGCGAGCAATTCTAATTTTGTTATTATATAATTTATTTAATTGTAATAATTATCTGGAATGTGACTCTCTTGACTTTGACAACCGTCATCATAAGTGCAAATTTACTTTATTCTGTTTATAATTAGATAAGGATTTTTTTCTGACATTTATTTTAATTTAATATTATAAATCAATTTAATCTTTTAAGCGTCATGGATGAATTTCTGTTACCTTTTAAGATGTCTGCTAAATAAATAAAAAATAAACTAAAATTGGCCATCGTATTAGTCTACATTTAGCGAGGTAACGGACATATGGCTGACCTTTTATGTTACACATGGTTTAAGGTCATAATGAAAATAGTTAACTTCCTTTATCGGGATGATTCTACTACTCAAATACAACAATTTTCTCTAAGTACGTGACTTATATACGTCAGTGCCTAAGGACGAAAGTCTACAACCAGTGTGTGTTAGGTGATGGATGATATATGGAACGGAAACGTAGCCTCTCGCTATTGGCCTCCTAGGAAAGCTGAAGGTCGCACAGCGTGCTGTTACATTTGCGTTTGTTTACGAACATAAGTCGCAAACCGACGGATTACCAAGCTAAAGTGGTAGTGGGCGGGGCGCATAGTACGTAGAACTGACGGCCGATGGGGCAGAAAGGTTTTGGAATAGAGGCCGAGTACCGGCAAGCGCAGCGTAGGATATCCACCCACCCAGAAGATGGACAGACGACCTGGTAAAGGTTTCAGGAAGCCGCTGGATGCAGGCCGCTTGCAACCGTTCAATCTGGAGATTACTGGGGGAGGCCTATGTTTAGCAGTGGACGTCATATGGCTAAAATGATGATGACGAAGACCTACGTCTATACCGCAAACATCATGCAACTTGATTTAACGCTTACGCTTATCTCTTTTTGAGCTTGCAGTGCCTGTACATTGACCTACCTCCAATAACCTTAACCAATCCAATAGTGAAAATTGCTGTAGGTATTTGAGCAGTAGTATATTTCTCATAAAGGAAGTTAACCAATAAAATAGGACCATATATAGTTTTGGCTTGCACTGAGTTGCACTATGACTACACCCTGGTATTCCAAGCGCGTCATTATATGACGGCGAAATTAGTCCCTTCGCCGTAATATACGTAAGCATGTATGTCATATACGTGCTATATGACGGAGGCGAGGAGACTTGTTACCTAATTGAACTGGTCGAAAAATTTGTGAGTCTCCTTCGACTCTCATTAATACCAATCAGAAACTAAAGATGCATCTAAATGCATAATTTGACGACCTCCGTAGCCGAGAGGCGAGCATACCGGACTTGGTGTCGCTATCTCTGAGGTTCGGTTCGATTCCCGGTCGGTCAATGTAGAAAATTTTACTTTTCTCTATTGTCTCGGGTCTGGGTGTTGTGGTACCGTCGTTGTTTCTGATTTCCGTAACACAAGTGCTTAAGCTTCTTATCGTAGGATCAGAGCAATGTATGTGATGTTGTCCAATATTTATTTATTATTTATAATTTACACAAAATGTAATAATATGCGTCTTTCAATTCTGTCTGTCTGTCTCTTCAAAGGGTCTGTTTATTCGCCATTGTGACCGATCGAAATTAAACAGTCTTACGTGAAGTCATCCGTTAAAAGCGCTTTAAAAAAACCGTCATGCAATGTTCTACACTTACATTGTTTATTGTTTTAGTAAATTCATATAAGATGCATTTTCATCACTATGGCAGAATAACTAAACAAAAGAATCAAAGGGTCTCCTGAATTTATGAGCAGCGTTGCCACCTTGATGGTTTTTCCGCCAGAACTGGCGCTTTTTTAAAGCCTTTAGGGGTATTTTTTAGTAACTTAGCGTTTTTATTTTTTTTAGTGGTATTTAGCGGTTTGTTCAGTATGGAATCTGGCAACACATTTTTACCTACCATTCCGGAATTTCCTAATGTTCTATGCTTACTCTATGACCGGGGAATCCCTAAGCACAGTCAGAATTTCATACTGTTCTATGCTTACTCTATGACCGGGGAATCCCTAAGCACAGTCAGAATTTCATATTGTTCTATGCTTTCTCTATAACCGGGGAATTCCTTAGCGCAGTCATTGTTTAATGTTTTCTTATAATCTTGTCATTCTATGTCTCGAATTTGGTTCGTGCTTTTGAAATCTCGAAATCGTTTTTAATAGGTTACAGTGTGTGAAGTCCTGACGCTTAATAATAATGGAAATTCCATTCAAGAAAAAAAACTATGCACAAAAGTATAGAAAAGAGTGGGAATCACACGACGAATTCAAATCCTGGCTTAAACCTTTACCTGGTGATGATACGAAGGCGTTTTGCACATATTGTAAGGCAGAATTACTAGCGAAATTAGTAGACTTGAGAAGACATACTGAAACAAAGAAGCACAAACAAAAAATTCAAATTATATCCGGCAACCAGATTATACAATTCAAGCCCGATGGTGAGAAGACTGCCAACCCAAAATCGCGCAAAGCTGAAGGAATGCTCGCGCTTTACATTACAGAACATAGCTCAGTTTCCTGTATTGATCATCTAACAGATTTAGTGAAATTGGCTTTCCCTGACTCCAAGGCAACGGATGACTTAAAAATGCATCGTACTAAGTGTGCTGAAGTTGTTAAAAATGTCTTGGCACCACATTTTACTGAAGAACTAATAAAGGATATAGGACAGCAAAAATATAGTCTCATCATTGACGAATCAACTGACATCAGTACGAGCAAGCAACTTGGTATTGTAATCAGGTATTTCAGTAGAAAACTAAAAAAAGTAGTTTCTTCGTTTCTGGCTCTAGAACAACTTGAAACCAGCGATGCAGTTGGCATTGTTAAAGCCCTTCTTTCTTGCTTACAAAAATATGGATTAAATAAAAATAAAATGGTTGGATTGGGAACAGACAATGCGTCAGTCATGACTGGAATTAATAATGGAGTGTATAAAATCCTGAAAAATGATATACCTAATCTAATTCTTATGAGATGCACTTGCCACTCTTTACAACTTGCAGTATCGCACGCTTCAGAACATACGCTACCAAGAAATATTGAATTCTTGATTATAGAAACGTACAATTGGTTTTCCCACTCTACAAAACGTAAAAATGAATATCAAGAAATTTACGAAACTATTAATTGCGGTGAAGCACCTTTAAAAATTTTGCAGGTATGTGACACACGCTGGTTATCCATTGAACCAGCAGTGCACAGAATTCTGGCACAATGGAAAGAACTAACTTTACATTTTGGCCTTGTGAGAGATCGATGCTACACTGCAGATCGATTATATTTTATGTTCAAGGATGAATCTAATTATTTGTATTTGCTATTTTTGAAAAGTGTACTAAACGATGTGCAGATCGCATTGAAAAGCTTTGAAAGCGAAAGTGCGAATCCTCTTAAATTATTAAATGTGCTGATTACACTATTACGTTCAGTTTGCAACAGGATACTGTTACCGAATGCAGCCATTACAGATAAGGATTTTTTAAATATTGATATCGACCGAAACCTTAACCCGGTCACATACATGGGCTACCTCTTTCAATCGGAGAGTGAAAAAACATCGTTAACAGATGATACTATATCAGTCATAGAACATCGCTGTATTGATTTTAATGTGAAGCTAGCCAAGGAAATTCAACAAAGACTGCCGACCAATTATAATGTGCTGGAATTGATGTCAAAATTAGACCCAGAGACCATACTCCGCCAAGGTAAGGACAATTCCATTTCAGAACTAGCTAAAGAACTTGGCTATACTGCTAGTGATATTGACAAGATATTGAATCAGTGGCACAATATCTGTTTTATCCAATGGAAAAATACAACCGATGTTATAAAATTTTGGGTTGAGGTAGATGATTACCGAAACGCAGCGGGTATAAATGACTTTGCAGAACTAGTTGATCTTGCCATATCTTCGTTATCTTTACCCCAATCTAATGCGGGTATCGAAAGAATTTTCAGTGTCATGAACATCGTAAAAAGCAAACTACGGAACAAGATGGCTGGTCCTCTTCTAAATGCGATAATTTTTATCAGAAATAGATTAAAAGTTACTGATGCAAAATGTTACAATTATGAATTACCAAATGATGTCATCGCAGCTATTGGAAAAAACACTAAGTACTCATTTAAAAATCAACCACAAGCAACAACACCTGCATCGACGTCGGCGTCGTCGACAGAAGATTCGGCGTCTGCGAATTATGATGAAGTTATGGAAGATATAACATTTGATAATCTTGAATTTTAATTTCAATATATAACTTGTTTCTCTCGATTCATACTGTACTGATTAGTTACAAATTAATAACAAATGAACATACTCGTAGTTATGTCGTTTTATTTTATTGCCTGTAGATTAGGAACTAAATAATTTCAAGTTGTAACGAATATTTTTGTCTAATTTTTGCACCACGTAACAACATATTCGTTCGTTTTAAATTTAAATTTGGGTTTCTTGAATGTGATATTTCAATGCAATAATTTAGCGTTATTTGGTGGTTTTTTTGTGTTCCAAATTTGTGAAATCTGGCAACTTTTTACTTTTGACCTAGCGCTTTATAAAAATCCAAGATGGCAACGCTGTTTATGAGCCATAGACCATTTGTAATCTATTATTTTTGTCCATAAGTCGTGGATGCAATGTTTATAATATAATGTAGTTGTTTTTTATAATATTATGTTGTTTAGATTGTTCATGTGTTTAAGGTAGGTACACCGAAATCGTGTTAAAAAAATACGCGAGTCCAGTCCAGGGATTATATTTTAAAATGGCTCATTATTATGTAAACTTTTTATTTTTTGCAATTACAATCATACTAGTTTATTAAATCGAGACTAATATTTTTACGTAGAACTGACGACCGATGAGGCAAAATGGTTGTAGAATGGAGGCCCAACCCTCAAGGTGAACAGATGACCTGGTAAAGGTCGCAGGAAGCCGCTGGATGCAGGCCGCCCCCAACCGGCCAATCAGGAAGTCTATAGGGGAGTCCTATGATCAGCAGTGGACGTCCTATGGTTGAAATGATGATGATAATGAATATTTTTACTAGAAAACAAATTTTCAACTGCCTCAGGTGGAATTCGAACTTACGACCTTTCGCTATCCGGGCGACTGCACCTACCACTAAAGTGTCTCTGTGGTTGTACTATAGTTCACTTCCTTTTAGAGGGTGGTTGTGCTGCTCAAATACAACAACTTTTTTATCGTACGGGACCAACATCGTAAAGAAAAAAAAAACATTTGTTTCTCCTAACCGGCGGTTTAGTTAGGTAGGAAGGTGTTTTGTTTTCTTTGCGATTTTGATGTTGGTCCCATAGCAGTAGCTCTATTTCAACAGTGCCTAGTATTATCCTCTAGAACGAAGTTAACATTACATTCAAAAAACTCCAGAATAATATACGAACAATCTCTTAAGGGATTCAGCTGTCAAATACAACAACTTTTTGAATGGAATCAACACGAAAAAAAATTTGATTTCCCATACAAATTATGTCACGTGACCCAGAAGTTAGTATGAGACAAATGCTTATTCGACGGCATCGGTCCTATAAAAGTTGTCCTTGAGCACCAGAATTATCCCCTAAGAGGTTTTGCCTATTTGGAGGTACATGTTGTATAGTAGACATACAATTTGGGAATATACCTACTTATATTATTGTCAATTCACAGGTGGAGTACGTATTCCTGGTAGGAGTTGGCGGCGGAGTGCCCCATTACACGGACTACGCGAAGCATGTACGTCTGGGTGACGTAGTCGTGTCCACCGCAGCGCCGGACCTACCTGACAAGTGAGATTATTTAACCTATGAACCATGCTCCCATTAGTCATCGAGGTTATGACTCTCTGCTACGTAAGCTCAGGAAAATATAGTTTACAACTGCAATAGGCAATGTTTAATACGTAGCGGTTTTATGAATAGATCAAGGAAACCTATAGTTATAATATATTACTAGCTTTCCTGCACCTCGATAACGATAACTCTGCTATCGCTAGATTTGGTTAGATACCTGTTGATTTGTAATAATTTTAATTTACAATAACCGGGGTATGTGCCATGTGGGGACGGCCGTAAAGAGTTCACTTTCCCACCGCCAATAGGAGGCGTGTCGTAAGAGGCGACTAATTCCTGTAGAGACGGGCAGCAGCGTCTCGCCGTCTCGCCAACCGGCTTGACAAGCGTGGCGAGTAGTGGCAATCCCCCCCGGTGGAAGTCATTGGGGGAGGCCTGTGTTCAGCAGTGGACATCCATGGCTGAAATGATGAACGTGATATCTTCGATCAACTTGAAATTTTCCCGACCAAATTTAAATGACGTCACTCGTACGATAACTCGAACTTCTCGACCCGCAATGAAAATTAAGGCTTTTCATCAATATTCACATAGAAAAGTACGTCCAAGCTACGGACGTACTTTTCTATAGGAATTTCTGTTTTTTTTTTCAATTGACACAATCCGTGTCCTGATTATTACGATCACAACGGAAAAACAATCAGCCAAGTCTGTGGGGCCGTTCAAATATTACGTAAGCAGATTTATTACAATTATTTACCCCCCCATCCCCCTTGTCAGCAAAAGTAAGCAAAGCTCTTACCCCCTCCCCCCATGCTTACGTAAACATTTTTAAATTATAAATGTATTTTTTTATATTAGAATTATAAGTTATAATTATAATTTAAAAAATAAGAAAATAGATTTAGGATAGAGATTAGATTTTACTGATACAGATGTGTAAGGGACAAAAATATTATAAACTTACGAACATAACAAACTTATTTTAAAATTTTGGTACACATATTAAATTCAAATTAACAGTCTTCAGTCCATGAAACCCGAATTCATGATTCCAAGTTTTCGATGACATTGGATTGCTTGGATTGCTGCTCAATGTTGTGAGTCTGCTCACTTTCATCCGATTTTGGAATGTCTACGTCGTTCTTATCGAGCCATTCAACATCATGGTGCTCTAAATTTTGAATAATGCACATCAGTTCATTAGCACGACGAGCAGCGACTCTTACAGGTCTAACTTTCCTATCAGTGTGCGTGTTTACTTTTTTATGGATCTTCTCGATTTGACGATTTAGTGACTTGACGGAAGCATGATAAAGACCACACGTTTTGCATGTTCGACTTGATAGCCTCAGTTTTACCGTCGGACAAAAATAATCGTAGGGCATTTGCAGGAAATCTTTGAGTGAAATATTATTATATTCTTTAAATAATATTTAAAGCCGGTATATTTTGTACTTTCGTACTTGTATGAGATTTTTTAAAACTTTCAAACAATTTTTGGTATAACTTGGATTTGTCTATTTGAAACGACATCTTATTTAAACTTTGGCTAATGGAATCAACGGTAACACAAATTTAACTTGCTTTGCTATGCTTACAATACGTCTACTCGCTATAGTATCCAAACAAAACAATACACTGACAGAGGAAATTTACACAACTGAATAGTGCGCGGTAATTCCCCTAATCGGTTCTAAAGCAAGTGCCTAAACGTATGCATTATTTGCGGGAATCCCTGAAAATGCGTTTCGTTTTCAAGCATAGACAATGTGAGGGTTGCCATTCGTGTAAAAAAGTAAATAACTACCGATGATGTAATCATCATCTAGACTCCCCTACCCCCCATGTCATCCAAAATAAGCAAAACAAAGAAATAGTGCTTACGTAATACTTGAACGGCCGTCAAGCCGTTCTCAAGTAATCCTTCGTCATATATGTGGCAATAGATTTTTATTTTATTTTTATAGATTATCTACCAAGGATCTAAGTATTTTTATTTATAGTATTATATAAACTATATAGGTTACCTAGATCATTGATAGGTACGGCTGAAGAGACTTGGGACATTTGCAGCGTTGTCACCTTGATGGTTTTTCCGCCAGAACTGGCGCTTTTTTAAAGCCTTTAGGGGTATTTTTTAGTAACTTAGCGTTTTTATTTTTTTTAGTGGTATTTAGCGGTTTGTTCAGTATGGAATCTGGCAACACATTTTTACCTACCATTCCGGAATTTCCTAATGTTCTATGCTTACTCTATGACCGGGGAATCCCTAAGCACAGTCAGAATTTCATACTGTTCTATGCTTACTCTATGACCGGGGAATCCCTAAGCACAGTCAGAATTTCATATTGTTCTATGCTTTCTCTATAACCGGGGAATTCCTTAGCGCAGTCATTGTTTAATGTTTTCTTATAATCTTGTCATTCTATGTCTCGAATTTGGTTCGTGCTTTTGAAATCTCGAAATCGTTTTTAATAGGTTACAGTGTGTGAAGTCCTGACGCTTAATAATATCCAATAATGGAAATTCCATTCAAGAAAAAAAACTATGCACAAAAGTATAGAAAAGAGTGGGAATCACACGACGAATTCAAATCCTGGCTTAAACCTTTACCTGGTGATGATACGAAGGCGTTTTGCACATATTGTAAGGCAGAATTACTAGCGAAATTAGTAGACTTGAGAAGACATACTGAAACAAAGAAGCACAAACAAAAAATTCAAATTATATCCGGCAACCAGATTATACAATTCAAGCCCGATGGTGAGAAGACTGCCAACCCAAAATCGCGCAAAGCTGAAGGAATGCTCGCGCTTTACATTACAGAACATAGCTCAGTTTCCTGTATTGATCATCTAACAGATTTAGTGAAATTGGCTTTCCCTGACTCCAAGGCAACGGATGACTTAAAAATGCATCGTACTAAGTGTGCTGAAGTTATTAAAAATGTCTTGGCACCACATTTTACTGAAGAACTAATAAAGGATATAGGACAGCAAAAATATAGTCTCATCATTGACGAATCAACTGACATCAGTACGAGCAAGCAACTTGGTATTGTAATCAGGTATTTCAGTAGAAAACTAAAAAAAGTAGTTTCTTCGTTTCTGGCTCTAGAACAACTTGAAACCAGCGATGCAGTTGGCATTGTTAAAGCCCTTCTTTCTTGCTTACAAAAATACGGATTAAATAAAAATAAAATGGTTGGATTGGGAACAGACAATGCGTCAGTCATGACTGGAATTAATAATGGAGTGTATAAAATCCTGAAAAATGATATACCTAATCTAATTCTTATGAGATGCACTTGCCACTCTTTACAACTTGCAGTATCGCACGCTTCAGAACATACGCTACCAAGAAATATTGAATTCTTGATTAGAGAAACGTACAATTGGTTTTCCCACTCTACAAAACGTAAAAATGAATATCAAGAAATTTACGAAACTATTAATTGCGGTGAAGCACCTTTAAAAATTTTGCAGGTATGTGACACACGCTGGTTATCCATTGAACCAGCAGTGCAAAGAATTCTGGCACAATGGAAAGAACTAACTTTACATTTTGGGCTTGTGAGAGATCGATGCTACACTGCAGATCGATTATATTTTATGTTCAAGGATGAATCTAATTATTTGTATTTGCTATTTTTGAAAAGTGTACTAAACGATGTGCAGATCGCATTGAAAAGCTTTGAAAGCGAAAGTGCGAATCCTCTTAAATTATTAAATGTGCTGATTACACTATTACGTTCAGTTTGCAACAGGATACTGTTACCGAATGCAGCCATTACAGATAAGGATTTTTTAAATATTGATATCGACCGAAACCTTAACCCGGTCCCATACATGGGCTACCTCTTTCAATCGGAGAGTGAAAAAACATCGTTATCAGATGATACTATATCAGTCATAAAACATCGCTGTATTGATTTTAATGTGAAGCTAGCCAAGGAAATTCAACAAAGACTGCCGACCAATTATAATGTGCTGGAATTGATGTCAAAATTAGACCCAGAGACCATACTCCGCCAAGGTAAGGACAATTCCATTTCGGAACTAGCTAAAGAACTTGGCTATACTGCTAGTGATATTGACAAGATATTGAATCAGTGGCACAATATCTGTTTTATCCAATGGAAAAATACAACCGATGTTATAAAATTTTGGGTTGAGGTAGATGATTACCGAAACGCAGCGGGTATAAATGACTTTGCAGAACTAGTTGATCTTGCCATATCTTCGTTATCTTTACCCCAATCTAATGCGGGTATCGAAAGAATTTTCAGTGTCATGAACATCGTAAAAAGCAAACTACGGAACAAGATGACTGGTCCTCTTCTAAATGCGATAATTTTTATCAGAAATAGATTAAAAGTTACTGATGCAAAATGTTACAATTATGAATTACCAAATGATGTCATCGCGGCTATTGGAAAAAACACTAAGTACTCATTTAAAAATCAACCACAAGCAACAACATCTGCATCGACGTCGGCGTCGTCGACAGAAGATTCGGCGTCTGCGAATTATGATGAAGTTATGGAAGATATAACATTTGATAATCTTGAATTTTAATTTCAATATATAACTTGTTTCTCTTGATTCATACTGTACTGATTAGTTACAAATTAATAACAAATGAACATACTCGTAGTTATGTCGTTTTATTTTATTGTCTGTAGATTAGAAACTAAATAATTTCAAGTTGTAACGAATATTTTTGTCTAATTTTTGCACCACGTAACAACATATTCGTTCGTTTTAAATTTAAATTTGGGTTTCTTGAATGTGATATTTCAATGCAATAATTTAGCGTTATTTGGTGGTTTTTTTTGTGTTCCAAATTTGTGAAATCTGGCAACTTTTTACTTTTGACCTAGCGCTTTATAAAAATCCAAGGTGGCAACGCTGGACATTTGCCTGCTAGTGGTACCTACCTACCTACAGAATAAGTAATAGCGAAGTAGTTAATCATTAAAAAATTAAATCAATTACTCTGCAAAATATATTTTTTTATAAGACTATTTTGATATTCTAAATAGTTTCCTTAAGGTTTATTCAACGGAGGAATGCCTCAGCTTTCCTCACACATTTGACTCGAAGTTAATATTATTGTGTAGTTTTAATTGAGGTAAATGTTAATAATCTTAACGCCAAAAACATACGTAAATCGAGAAATATCGATTGTAATTCACGTCATATTTCTAAACCAGTGACGAACATGTTTATGATGTGTATCAGCCTATGAGATCGACGGCGAGGTAGATGGCTTCAGTGAATCGCAGATCTGTGTCCCATCGACGTGACTAATACTGTGTCGTAATACTCGTAATATCTCAATTAATTATTACTGTAATGCTAAGTAATACTATTATGTAATTCCTAGTACTACGGATATAGTGGGAAAATACCCCTTCGACATTTACGTAAGTCTGATAAACTTAATAGGCAGTATATTAATAGCTTGTGGTCTCAGTGGGAGATAACATTTGAATAATGATTTAATTATTGAAATTAGTGTTAAACCAAAAGTCCAAAAGCGTTCTAAGTGAGTTATGTATATCAAGAAGGCGTAAAAAGGTGGTTTCTCGATAGATGATATTGGTATACATATATACAAACTTTCTCAAAATATACAAAAATAAATGGAATGTGACATTGGACTAATTTTGAGCCCAATTGCTTGTTTACTTTTGATACCGTTTCACACAAAGATATTAGATGTTATTTAATAGAAATATCATACTCATTTCTTAATTGGTGAATGAACGAATAAAGACTTCAAATTTAAAAATCCACAAAGTTTATATTTATCAGTTAATAAGTCTATGCAAATCTTAATCAGTTCATTATGAATAAATTTAACATTTTTAGGTCGGTTTGAAAAGTGGCATTGGTTGACCTTGACATATTATTAAGGCAAATAATTTTAACATTTCCTTAAAAGTAGCAAGTCGTCATTTTTATTTATAGTTGAAAGTTACTTTTACTTTATTTAGATACGTTTACATCTTTTGCGAAAAAGCTGAGCGCAACGGGAAAGGCGGCTGGGACTACGAAGTGAAACCTTATAAGCCGTCAAGTTTCCTCCTTCAGGACATCGCCTTGCGACTCACCAATGCGCAAACGGCGCCCTGGAACTCTTACGTTGAGGAAGGTAAATTGTATAATTATTCTGTTAAGGCTATTTAGTTAATTAATTTTAAAAATTAACTGAACATAATTAATTTAATGTTATTCTCATTTCTTTGGAAATAATCTGAGCTATAATTACTATAAATGGAACATAAAAATGGGTAAATTATGGAGTGAGTCCCTACCGTTACTCAGCAGCAGCTCAACTGACCTAAATAGCGGGAACTTTTTTAGTTGTAATGCGTAATTGAGTAAACTTTTTTTTTAAAATAAAATGTTCATGGATATGAACGCGCTTGAGAAAGAAGATGGAAGCTCGCAACGTAAAGTCATAAAGAAATCTCAAATGAAGAAGAAGAGAGAATGCAGTTTTTACTTGTTACAAAAGAGAGCATGGTTGGAAATAACTTAATAATTCTTTATTATGGGCTGACCCATAATAAAGAAATAAAGAATTAACAAGTTATTTCCAACCAAATTTTAAATTACAAAGGTATTACATATTTCAAGCGCTTTGTCCCACTCCTAATTGGCTGCCTGTTGTAAATAACATCAAACAAGGGCGAGTCGGACTCGCGCACCGAGGGTTCCGTACAAACCTGTAGGTACCTATATAAGTAATAAAAGTTCACCCATCATGACAATCGAGTCATAGTTATGGTATTTTTATTGCAAAATGAAATCCATAACATTGACACTACGAAAGGTAAACTGCGGTTTACGATTTATGACGTATTAAAAAAAAACTACTTACTAGATCTCGTTCATGATAATTTTCGGTGGTAGTTTGCATGGTAATGTACATCATATATTTTTTTTAGTTTTATCATTCTCTTATTTTAGTGTCCCCACACACATTTTACCACTTTAGAAGTGGCACTCGCGCAAACTATTCAGTTAAAAAAAAAGATATTAGAAACCTCAATATCGTTTTTAAAGACCTATCCATAGATACCCTACACGTTAAGCTAATGCTGTATAACGCACGGAGTCTCACATTCAATACGGCCTCAGTAGTTACGGCCGAAGTTACAAAACATATCTCTCTCACACACACACACACACACACACACACACACACACACACACACACACACACACACACACGCACACGCACGCACGCATCCCACTCACACAAACCACGCCACGCACTGATCACACACACCACACACGTAATAAATAGATTTAATTTTGAATATAAATATTTAGTATAAATAACCTACCCGTACTAACTATCTATTTAAGGAAGAGCGGTGTCTGTATTATTATCTCAATGTATGCGTAGACAAGATGGTAGCTTGCTAGTTATCTTGTATATTTATTAATACACTTAGTAACAATTATAGATGTTATGTAAACTCCCGATAGCATCAGTTTAAACCCTAGTGATTTTTTATTGCTGTCAGTATATTAATAATTTGTATTGTTTTGTTGATATGATAAATAAATTTAAAAAAAAAACGTATGGGTTTAATGAAAAATTTTTTTTTTAGTTTCTGTTCTAAGTATGGGGAACCCTCAAAATTTATTGTTTTTTAAAATATTTTTGTGTGAAAATCTTCATGCGGGTTACAGAATACGTCATCTACTTACTAAGTTTTAACAGTATAGTTCTTATGGTTTCGGAAAAAAGTGGCTGTGACATATGGACGGACAGACAGACAGACATGACGAATCCATAAGGGTTCCGTTTTATGCCATTTGGCTACGGAACCCTAAAAAACACCTCTGTATCTCACAGTAAAACCAGACTATGGCTTATTGACTATACATCTAGTGATAACTAAATATGCAGGTTTTATTACGGTCTTATGTATCATTATTGCCGAGCAAGTAGTAGATTCCAAAAAATCTAAACGTTGTATGACATACTATCTCATATTAGATATTCGCCCAAATTCTGTGTAGTAATCGAAAGTCCGAAAATCTCTTTAATTAATAATTACATTTGTAGTTTCATCTTTCGCTACGTTAATTAAAGTCCGGTCAAATTTCCGATGACGTAGGTATATGGACAATACACCAGATGTGTCAAAGATCTCCACAAATAAAAATCAGACTGTATTAAGGATAATATGGAAATATATATTATGAAATCCTGTTCTTAATAGTATTGTACGTAATTAGCTAATGAATGAAAATTAAATATAAAATAAATGAATATGTCTGTATAGTCTCGAAGTAAGGAATTAACCTCCTTGTATTATGAGGTACCAGACAATGTATATGTGCGTGCAGGGTTCTCTCCCAGCACACCCAGACTCGAGCCAATTAAGAATTATTTATTTATTTAACGAAACACAATAGACGTTAAACTGAATTGAGTAAACATATACGCAACAACAAACCCTAACAAAAACGCAATTTAATTATTAATGAATTTTGAAATTATAGCTAGTCCGGTGAGTATGCTAGAAGGAGCTTCTACGCCTAGTGTACACACCTCCGTGCGAGCAACCGATATAAGCTGTAGATTTTTTTATTTTTTTTTACGGACGAACCTATCGCTGAGTGCCTTTGAGGAAGACATTCTTCAGCTTAACCCGGGCAGTTGTGCGCTTGCGGTCACCGCGACCCGGCCGGTTCGCTGCGCGAAGCCTCACACTCGTACGTGTCGAGCCTCATACTAGCAGGCGTGATCGGGCCAATGTGGAGTGCAAAAGGCACAAGCTGTAGATACAATTCATATCTCAATAAATAGTGCTTGAAATAGTTCCCCCACTGAGTGTAGTTTTTGTTTGATTATTGGCGTAGAAGGTTGTCAAAATTTTGACTATTTATTTCCTTTGGGCACTATTTAAAACTATTTAAGCATCAATAATTGGCATTCATGAATTACCGCTACGGTGTGGTAAGTACGCTAGGCGAAGAGAGCTCTGAATTGATTCAAACATCGAGATTAGGATGTTGATACCTTTCACTAATAATTCTCAATTATTGGCAAAGATCGATTTTTAATAGCTTTGAAATCCATAAATATATTGTTACTGTCATTAGATTTCGTTTTGGGCAGCCCAAAATAAAAATCCCAACTAAGTATTCGAATCAGATTCTCTTTACAATAAAATAAAATTTAATATACAACTTAAAACTAATAACAAAAGAACTAAAAAATAATAATATAACATAAATAAAAAATATAATTTATAAAAGCCAAACATCGCTGGCTGGTTAAATAAGGCTGGCTGCATTACTTTGTTGAATGGCCCAGGTTATCCGTTGGTCAAGGGAGACCAGACCTCTGGTCACCAGAAACACCGACTAAGCAAGCGGGTAGATAGTTTGGAAAATAGTTAGTATTCGAATACAAAACCTATTTATCGCCCTTAGACAGCTTTTTTATGAGCTGTCAACGTGTACATCTGTTGATTGGATCATCCCCAACGAACCGAAGGCGAACAGGGATTAAGCATGAAAATTATATATTGTTTCTACTATATTTATAATAAATTATAGTGATAATAGTGAAAACAAAATTGATTTTAGGTAAAAAAAATAACCGTAACACAGTAATCAGAAATTAAGAAATGAGAAAAAATTATGGTGGCCGTGTACTGTGACGTCTCACGGTATGTCGGATCTCCTTGTCTAGCACGCGACTTTAATTGGTTTTAACTTATGTTTTATTAATTATTCTTAATTAAGTACAATTTATTTTAAAACCAAATAAAAATATATGCATATTCCCCTAATGGGGAATCCGCGGTAATCCGCGCCACTACACCGATCGGGTGGTTAATATAACGTTGTTCCAGGTCTGCATCGCTTGCGCGGCGTCCCGGGCCGCTGGGACCCGCCGGAGGGCGCCACGGACCGCCTGTGCGTGGAGGTGGGCGAGGGCGCCTACATAGAGGTGTCCCACCCGGCCCCGCAGGGCGACCAAGTGTAAGTTGTTCATTAATAGACCTCGCTATCAGCGTCACGATTTGGTGGCAAAGTAGGCTTCCGTAGTGAAACCCAAGGGGCATCCGCGCGACGGTGGCGCCGCCATTTTGTTTAGATTAATTATCAATATAGACTTGTCTAGCATATACATATTTGTATAGTAGACCGACCGAATGTTGATTAGTGCGTGAAGTGGTCACAGTTAGCAATTTTTTTTTATCCTTGTAAAGAGAATGATTACAATATATTTGTATAATGTTTCGGCTAATCTAAGTCTAGATTTTTATATCTATTTGTTTGT
This sequence comes from Anania hortulata, assembly GCA_963576865.1. Taxonomy (NCBI): domain Eukaryota; kingdom Metazoa; phylum Arthropoda; class Insecta; order Lepidoptera; family Crambidae; genus Anania; species Anania hortulata. The sequence goes on along the minus strand of OY756396.1, from coordinate 11,180,022 downwards.
CTACTGAATATCTAAATTATAAAACGTAAACGTAAATTGTATTATAGTCAAGTAACTACTATTGATTACTAGTTCTAACTCTTAAGATTGAGCCAGTGGCGTAGCTACCTAGGTGCTAGGCGGGGCAGTGCCCCGGGGCCCTCAAGCTCAGGGGGCCCTCTAATCCTTACCTGAAATCTCGATCGAACTAAACTATTGGAAATTTCTCCCATTTTCAAAATAAATATGACAGGTTGCAACCCCACTTTAATCATGACAACTCAGTTGAGAGAAATTCAAAAGTTATCTAGGCATAACTTTTGGATTTCTCTCAACTGAGTTGTCATGATTAAAGTGGGGAATTTCCTAGGGAATTTACCTAAATTCTTTCTGTAGGTTGGCAGAGTAATCATTTTGACGGATAGTGATATGTGCGTTTTATTATTCATCGATGTGCGTTTTATTGTGAATTCGAGTTAAGACTTTTTTTCAATAAATCGTGTCAAATCTATAGATTTCGGCTACAGCTCATTGTATAACGCGAAATATCGTGAAAAAATGCATGTCACCTGCAGTAGGTACATTAATTCAGGCCCGCGGGCAAGGGATCGTTCATGGTCTCCACCGTTAAATGTGGTAACACTAACGGTGATATTTTTTTTCCCGGGGATTCCCCAACGACACTTGTAGCGTATCATTGTGTTTCTCTTTCCTTTTATTTTACTTTTAAAGTCGTCAGTGAACAGTGACCAGTACAAGATATCTGAGTGCAACAATTCAAAATGAAATGATTGAGAGCTTGGGGACCAAACTCAAAACCCACCTGCTAGAACAAATTAGAGCGTCACCGTTTTTTGCCATCATAATGGATACGACACAGGACATATCGAAGGTAGATCAGCTAAGCATTGTTGTGAGGTATGCAGTAATAACCAGATCGGAAAATGGACAGCCAATTGATATATGTATATATTTTCGGAAACAGCATCAAACGTTGGGATCTACTGTCAAAATTTACTGGCGAATCGGACACCACTCTAAAAAAACTATGGATGGTCCAGTAGGGTCAATACGATATCTGCAATAAAACTTCGTTATTTTGATATTATCTAAGCATTATCAGAAATAGTTCTAAAGAGTTCTAATAAAGATGAGCGTAGTGAAGCAGAGAGTATTAAAACAAAAATGCTAAATTTCGAGTTCGTGTTGCTTTGCGCGAATTCACGCACAGTGTATTGAACGACATCAATTATGTATCCAAAACTTTACAAAAATGCAACATCAATTTAGGTGAGGCGAGTAAAGTTTTAGCAGAGACCAAAGCAAAGTTGCAAATTTATAGAAATGACTTCGAATTATTCAAGTGCAAAGCTAGTGAAACTGCAAGAAAATATGGTATTGATACCCATTGAACAGGCGGGAAGCAACTGGTTGTAAGGCACCGCTCCCGGTGTCCACAATATAAGGTCAGACAGGATACTAACTCCCTAGTGAGCGTAGAGTCCCTTTTACCCCAAGACACTAAGTCCCTAAAGCCCTAGCCCCACCTAACAATAAATACGTAAACATAATAAGGATGTAGAAAGAGAAGCGGAGGGAAATGACAATCAACACGGACGGTTGATATCTCATTTATTAAATAAAAAGTTATGTTTATCTATAGGTCGCTGACTGCGCTGCCGATGAATGTACGATGTAACTCGTACACCCATTTTCAAGAAAAAAGGCAAAGAAAAGTTGAAAAATATTTTGATGAATTAGCTGCTGATCACCGATTTCTAAACCGAGAAAAAATATTTAAAATTGAGATTTTCAATAATGTACTAGACATAGTAATATCTCAATTTCAATCAAATTTTAATCAAAGGTACACGTTTTATTGGTATGAGTGCAGTCTGTCATAATATATTCGATTTTTTAAAACCAACATTTTTATAACATGTTGATGAAGCAACTTTATTACAAAAGTGTAACGAATTCCAAAGAAAATATTCAGATATAATAGGCCCTAGTTTTTAACTTCAATTTATTAATATTTACCACCTAGTTTTACCTCAACTAACTCAAGCATGGATTTTTCACCAATTATGTAAGGAAATAATGAGCAAATATGGAGTGCTAGAATGCGACCTAACGGAAGTATTTACAGCAATGTTATTATTCTTTACAATTCCTGCCACTTCTGAAGAAAAAGAAGAAGAGCATCCGTTTTTATCTGAGATTAAAATATCCGAGTCTTACAGTTTAATTTTCTTAAATCTTTTACTATATTCGTTTTGATACTTAAAGTTAATTGTTACTTTTAATTGTGAGTTACAATTGACATATGTTAATCAAATTAATTTAATTGCAAGGTGCAATTAAAAGTTTAGTTGCGATTCATTTAATTGTAATTAATTTTATTGCAATTACTTTTTTAGTCAATTAACGAGATAATTGTCAAATTAATTGATTAATGCCCAAAACTGGCTGAAAGGTAATTTAGCAAATTAAAAATAATAAAAAAATATTTAAGAAATAATACGGGCCAAACTCGACTCTGACATTTATCGCTAATAGCAATTGAAAACAAAACCGCATCAAGCCTAGATTTAAACGAAGTCATTGATACTTTTGCGAAAACTAAAGCTAGGAAAAAATTGTAAATGTAATTATTTAGTCAGTTGGTAGGCCCGACCTTTATATAATATACCCTTGAATCTTCTCTATTTCGTTTTATTAGCCAAACCTACACCAAGTAATAATTGTAATTTATGTTGTTACTGTTTAATATTTTTATTACCTGCCCTGCAGTGCACAAAAAAGAGCTTAAGTATCTTAGCATTTTTAAAGTATTTGTATATTTCATATTTTTATTTGATAAAACCTAATCAGTTTACATAGCAGTGGGGCCCCATTTTTTAATTTGCCCCAGGGCCCTTGGTTACCTAGCTACGCCACTGGATTGAGCAATACAAATAATTAACAAACATGCAAGTGGCTGGGCGGAAAAACCTGTCATAATGTGTCGCATTTAAGGCCTGGAGACGGACAGACAGACGAAGGACTTTTGTCCGCCAAAATAGATAACTTACAATTGCATCGACAAATCCGCACTTGAGGGATTATAAGTACCGCGTACAAAAAGTCCAACGAATAACCGAGGACGCCAAGAGATCGGACTGGACAAAAGTACGGGGGGGTCCCGAAAAAAAATTGAACTCGTGACTAAGCGCAGCAACGCACGCACACAGCGAACTTTAGTCTGCGTTGCGCGCTCGAGAGTGACGCTCGTATGTACGATGACCGAGCAACAAATGATCGCACACCGTGTGCATCGAGTCCGTGGCAAGTTCTAGGCGGACATTTTTTTCACGATTCAGAGACTTTTGTCCTTTATGGACAAGTCCCTCCTTTGCGCGGGCCTTTAGACTTCGCATCGATCCGAAACCTCTGTATCGGATTCGGGTACGGAAAGATTTTCATTTCGGATATCCGATAGTTTCGGTTACGGTTACAGAGTTCCTAAACATCCCTGATTGTAGGTGAGGCGCTATATTCAGCTGTACACTATTACAGCGACCAAGCGGGAGGGCGGCGGGTGCACTGCGCGCCGGTAGCGGGCGGGCGCGCGGTCGCGGCGGCCGGCGAGTCGCGCGCCGCCTTCGCCTCCTACGCGCGCGCGCTCGCGTACGACTGCGAGCTGGACGCCGTGCTCGACAGCGTCGTCGGCAACAGGAAGGACTGCTTCGTGTCCATCAGAGGTCAGCACACCCTCCTCCCCCCACACACACAAACACGACATTTGTACCTATTGACAATAGAATTTCTATTGTGTCTCGTTTTAATGTCCTAGGAGGTTATAACACCATTTCTCTGTATTTGAAATTTAAACATAAATAGTTTTTTAAACTAAATTTAAAAGGTAGTGTAACAGGAGTGAGACTAAATAGTGTTGTCCCTTGTCAGGCATATCTGACTACCGCGACGGCACGCGCGGCAAGGAGTGGCAGCCGCACGCGGCGCTGGCGGCCGCGGCCGTCATGAAGGCCATCATCGCCGCCATGGACCCGCCCACCGACTAGCCGCCGCGCCCCGCACCACACACCGCACATTGAGTATCTATTACAGTGAGGATCAGGATCAGGATACAATATGATACATTTTGGGAAATAATTCCATCGTTATTGACAAGATTTGTGTGGCAGTGGCGCCATCTTTCGCAGAGTTTGCGTAGATGTGTCAAGTTGACCTTCGATTGAAAATAATTAGTATTACAAGGGTATTGAAACAAACACAACTTGAGAAACGCACACTGTTACTTTCGGTGATGATCCGATACCATTGTAGCACTGTAACAAAACAACTTTACAATAACTTTTGCGTTTTAACTGATTTATTGTAGACACGATAAAAAAGCGCCTTTTAATAGGCCAGCTGCATAAAAATAAAACCATACAATTTCTCACTTTAATGGCAAAAGCGATCGTGAGGTTTGTGATACGCAAGCGCGGCCTAACACAAGTTTGATTCAAATTAATACTGCCGAAAAACTCCCTAACGGTAACAGGATATTATAATATCAGCCCTATCGTTACTGAATAAGGCCGATACTGGATACACCGGATGCGTACGCGCACTCCACTCCGTTTTGTAATTTATGGGACTGTATGCACGGTAAACCGCTTACGTACGTCTACGTGTGTGTATCCGGTGTGTTTCGATCTTTAGAGCATGATCTTGCAATTTTTGCTTTATGTACTGAGTTTAATCAAACAACACCGATACAGGCTAGGCGTGACTACCCCAGAGAAAATTCAATCACCGTATAGATACTTCAAATGTGAGACTTATCTTTGCCTTATATTTATTATTAGATTTTTACAAAATTATTACTCGAAAGTTTAACTACACTTACTGTAAAACAGTAGAAATATAGAAAAAATAAGCCATTTAACTGCCATAGGTTCTTCCAACGTATGTATGTTGTAGACGTTCGTATAATAAAACGGTAGGTATCATTCATACATCACAACGTTGAAATGTTTGTCACAAATTAACACATAGTGTGATGTGGACGAAAAAATCTCGTAATAAAGTAATTAATTTACAGGTTTACTTGCCTTAAATTTGGCTGTTACAATTTATATAAAAGTTTTATCATCTAAGAGTTATTTACACAAAGTAGAATAGAAATTACCTAGAACGAAGCATTTTAGTGAGATATTTTATAGTGATTGTAATATTATTTTGATTTGAGTAACACAATAAGTACACCATTACAATGGAATATTAGTGAGATTTTAATCATGCATCTTCTTTGACTTCTAAGATCATTTTTAGATTATGTGTTATTAGATATCTCATTGTCCTTGACATTATCGCTTGACGCTACTAAATGTGACTTACCATGAATGTTTCAATTGTTTACCTAACAGAGGACAATTTCCTTAAATTCATTCGCATGTTCTGTACCAAAAAGTATTTCGATTTGAAATAAATTGTTTTAGAGGCAGGAGTATTAATACCTGTACGTATTAAGTTAATATTTTATTTTTTTAATATATAAGCATTCCGTTATTGTTTAGCTTTTATATAATCGCAGGTAGACATTACAAAATTCTTCCAGAATTATTATAATATATTATAGATGCACGATCTGTAAAAAATGGGTACGTATTACAATGCCGAATATTCATAACAAGTACATACAATTATAATAACGACGACCGAAGCCTACATAAGTACCCGATATACCAAAGCTCGACATGTCTATTTTCAAAATCCTGAAAGTTCATAATTCCTAAAGCTTAAAATCCCGCAAGTTCAAAATTGTTAAAAACCTCATTTGGGTTAGGTTGGGTTAGAACAGTGATCACACAAAGCGTGAAGCACCGAGCGTCGCGAGCGTGCCGCGGCGGGCGAATGCTAGATTCTAATTCTCGCTCAAAATTTGTGTAAATTTTATAGACTAACTAACACTTAAGTAAGTAAGTTTTAACATTCGGCATTTTAATATTCGACCTTCCATGCATAGGTCTTACAAAATTGTTTTTAACTTCAGCTTTGTAATTACGTACTACTTAGTAAAAATCCCAATTATAGTTAATACCAGTTTAAATAAATTATTCGGTTTTAAACAGACAATATTATTAAAACCATTAGAAGGGTATATAACATAGGGTTTTGACATGTTTAGAATAAAATATATTTAACCAATATAAAACTACATTCACTGCCATAATATGGCCTATTTATTATTGTTAAGTAATTTAAATGTAACTGTTGTGAAGTATATTCAAACCAAAGTTTAGACTTTTGGCTGTTTTTTAACACCTAGTCTAGTCGTCAGAATTGTGAAATATATTACGCAAAATCTTTATTTACATATTTATGAATCACTAAAGTTGTAATTTCACATAGTTTTATTTTAAAGATTTTTATAGATTGTGTAATTAAAACAGTATAAAATAATGTAATACTATTCTTGTTTATACTGAGCTACATTGTAATGTATAGTAGGTATTTGTTATGTTTTAAATTTTCCTAGTTTTATTTGTTACTGATACTGAGTATGTAGGAAAACTGTTGCTAATTAGCTGATCTAATTTATAATCTTTGTATATTTGGAATATTTCCATTATGACATATTTTTTCTGTATTTATTACAACTGTAATGCACAATAAACTTAAATGAAAATATATTTTGTTTTATTGACCAACTAAGTATAGTCCTTTCAAGATAAGACACTTTTGTGACACATCGGACTTTCCGTTTTACCTATACTACTTACGATATTTTCAAAAAAATATTTTTTATTTACATCATTGCAAAAACACAATAATCTTTGCCTCTAAAAATTAATGCAATAATTGCTTATAAATAATATAGCGATTATAAAAATAAAATAATAGGATTTCCTTCAAATACTTGATACGTAAACCGATACGTTTACCTATAGGGATTGACGATACATAATCGACACTAAATCGATTAATCTTATCGGTCGTCTGGTATAAACATGTGTTGACATCAATACAAAAGCGTCTGCCTTGTATGCGGTGCGGTGTTTTTGTTGTGCTTTGCGTAGTTCCTGTCTTGGCTTTTGTTACTGTTATTGTTGAGATTTTCGTAAAGTTTTTGTTATTTGGTTAAATGCCAAAAAAAGCAAAAAAGACTTGTCAAAAAACTGTATACGGCACTCTCGCGGTAGAACATCGCAGAACACAGAGGTATTCTAAGATAAAACAAGGTTACTTAAATGAAAATCGATTAAACTTTCTTTATAAACTTAACTCGATTTTCAAAAAGAATTGAATGGATTTCGTTATGGCACATCACTTTAAGTGTCAACAGTGAGTCACGGAGTAGTGTGTGTGTGTGTATTGACAAAACCCTTCTTATCTTATAAGAACTACTTATACTTGTTGGTTGCCTTCATGAAAACTAGACTTAAGCAACATAACCCCGAGTAACCATGTAAATCATCTAGTCGAATGCTATCGTTATCACGCGCAGCATAGGAAGTTTGCTCTATATACCTATAATGTGCACTTCTATGAGTTCTAAACCTCTCGTTAAGTTGTGTGATCTTATTTGAACTAATAATTAGTAAAACAGTTTTGGAATGTCCGTTTTATTTAATGTCACAAGTCAATTATATTGCTAATAGGTAGACACAAAATACTTTAGACGAGAACAGTTTCATACGATCCGAATTGTCTTCGTTCGTAACCTTGTAGTGAACCCTAAGACAGGTCCACTGTTTATTATTTCACTTAGGCTGATCCATCTTGGTTTCATTCTGGAAAAAAAAGTTTATGTAAGGATTATTAAGATCAAAGTGTGACTTACCAATTGTACGTGGGTAGCTAGTAGGGTTGATTCGTATCGTGTCGACAGGTTGCTGTTCCCTTGAGCCGTTTGGCTGATGGCGTAATTTAGAATCAAAGAATACTTCACTTGAGTAATAGGCAACACGGCATCCCTTTTTTTATATTTATTTATTTTATTAAGAAAGTTACTGGTAAATACTAAGGTTTTAAAGTACAGACAACAGCACGTCAACCTACCACAAAACGTCAAATTTTCTCAATTGATATTGATCTCTAACGTGTCGAACTTAAAGTTGAAAATCAATTCAATGACCTTTAACTTTTTGGGTAGCTTGACCTGCCGTTGTCTGTACTTAAGATTTACCAAATCCTAATACTTAGATAAAGTGGATCCACTTCGAGTCGTCGAGCCAGTGAAGTAAGTAATGGTTAAATTGTTTAAAGTTCTTAAACTGTACTGAGATACGTTAATCATAATTTTTCTACTAGCATTAACTCGGTAAACCTTAGGTTTGTTTATGTAGAACCCAGGATTTACTTACTATATAGTCCTTTGAAGTTAGGAAGGGATTTACGACACATCGGATTTTCCGTTTTACCCATACTACTTGATATTATTTAAAAAAAAAAAAAAAAAACATTTTATATTTATATCATTGCAAAAACAATAATCTTTGCCTCTAAAAATCTGAGCAAAAATTGCAAACCAATAATGTCAAAAAGGGGCGCCAAATTTAAAAAATAAGATCAAGGAACAATTTTTTTTTAAAACTAAAATATCCTAAAATAAATGCAATAGAGAGTACGAAAGCCAGAGGCGTAGGTACAGCGAGCCAATAAGGAACCAACGCACTGCACATACGGTGCATTTTTTAATGAATAAGTTAAATTATCCACGCGTACGATTTTTAACAGAGGATAGGAATAATTGAATGTGAAAATTATTATTTTTTGTTTTTAGCATAGTTCGATTAAGTTACTGATTCTGAGCCACTCCTAAAGATTTGGCGCCCCTTTGCAATGTAACCCTCTACTTATTGATTTTAAAAAGAAATAAATATGATTTCCTTCAAATACTTGTTGCGTAAAACGGAACGTTAACCTGTAGGGATTGACAATACATAATCGACACTAAATCGATGTATCGGTGCGGTCGTCTTGTGAAAACTTATGCGTTGACGTCAATACGAAAGCGTTTGCCTTGTATGCGGTGCGGTGTTTTCGTTGTGTTTCGCGAAGGCAGGCCTATGACACTCGTTTCGCGTTTCGGTCGAGATAAATACCTACGCGACGCGCACCTTCGAAGAGGCTAAAATCAGTCGAGTGTCACGCGCGCGCGCTTTTACACGTTCTTATTATTAAAATTAGTTTTTTGTACGCGTTACACTTCCGACATTATTCAGAGTTTATTCACTGTGAATAAGAAAATTAAAAGAAATCGAAAATATTGCGCAGCATTTGGGTTATATATTTTGCCACCGGGTCGCTCGGTAGCATTAATAGCAGCGACGCGACCGCTCCGTTGCGATTGAAAATACTAACGTCTCGATTTCCAGCAGACCTACCACAATATTATAAGAAGTCCATAAACCACTTCTATAATATTTTAAGTCCTTATTAGGTAGGTACTTACTACTGTTGGCAACACCAACATTAAAATTTAAAATGTAAAAACATTGTCTGTTTCCGTCTCTTCCGTTCCCTCCATTTGTAACGCGCTAAAGTGTGTCGTGTAATTAATCGAATAAAAATATATGTGGCAGTGAAAACCAGTGCTTTTCAATCCTTCGAAGACCTACATCAGCCCACAGTCCACTCAACATACATACAAACAACTACGTTACGACTTTTTTATACAGGGCAAAGAGCCCTGTATAAAAATACTAATATTACGATCAGGGTGTTTTCATAAATTAATTGTATCGATATACCGGAATGGAAAGTAATATTTTCATTGAAATGATTACTTATAGGTAGAAATACTACTGATGCTGGAGTTGCACTCTTAAAACACGTGTTTGATGCTTGGGAGAGTAGGCAGGATGCTTTGGGAATTTTTTGTGATCTTTCTAAAGCTTTTGATTGTGTGGACCACCAAACTTTACTAAAAAAACTTAGGCACTATGGTGTTTCAAATGATGCCTTAGATTTAGTAAACTCTTATCTCACAGGCAGAACACAAAAAGTATGTATAAATGGAACTGAGTCTTCTGGGTCGCCTCTTACTATGGGTGTGCCGCAGGGATCAATATTAGGACCCCTACTGTTTCTAATTTACATTAACGACCTTCCGTCTTTTACAAAGGACCTCTGCGAGACAGTGTTATTTGCGGATGATACTTCATTAATTTTTAAAATTAAGAGAGGTAAAGATTTATTTGACGATGTAAATACTGCTCTCTCGCAAGTATTGCACTGGTTCACTACCAATAATCTTATGCTTAATGCAAATAAAACAAAATGTATTAAATTCACCATGCCGAACGTAAAACTGGTCCCAACACATATAACTGTAAAAGATGAACTGCTAGATACATCTAGTTCCACTACCTTTTTAGGAATCACTTTAGATTCCCGTTTGCAATGGGGTGCTCATATTGAGACTCTATCGGGAAGACTTAGTTCAGCTGCTTATGCCGTGAGAAAGATAAGACAGTTGACTGATGTTGGAACGGCAAGATTGGTGTACTTTAGCTATTTTCACAGTATAATGTCATATGGAATATTATTATGGGGCTCAGCAGCATATTGAATCTATTTTTGTGCTACAAAAGAGAGCTGTACGGGCAATTTACGACCTCAGACCCCGAGACTCGTTGAAGGAACTGTTCAAGGAAATTAATATACTAACAGTGGCTTCTCAATTCATTTATGAAAATATCATGTATATTCGCAAAAACCTGCATCTATTTCCTAAAAAGAGTGACATGCTTAATATTAATACCCGGAATAAAGATAAACTTGCCGTTCCAAATTTCAGACTGCATAAAGTGGGTAATTCGTTTATGGGAAAAAGTATTCGCTTTTTTAACAAATTACCACAGTCCATTGCTGAACTGCCTATGTATGAATTTAAATCGCATGTCAAGATGATTTTAATGAAAAAAGGTTATTACACTGTAAATGACTATTTAAATGATAAAAATGTATGGAATTAAATACTGCCGTGCTCGCACAGGTTCATTTTATCTTGTAATGTAAACACACTATTTAAAAAAAAACTGACAATAGTGACCGAGTTTCTTGCGCTGCTTCTTCTCGGCACTAGCCCACAATATTGTCCCGAAGCAGTGGTAGGGTAAAAAAATATACTGGGACGTGTAAAAGAGCTTAATTTAGGCCTATTTACAGAAATAAATTGGTTTTATTGGTTTTTATTATCTACACGCTATTTCATGCGTAGGTAGGTATCGACCAAAGTCACAAACACAAGTCGCAGCCCTTGCGAGAGAGCGGTAGCTGACAGGACAAAGTTAAAAGAGCTCTCACTTGTGGCGTTTTGGTGGATTATCGCTTTGTAGGCTATTACAAAATAAGAGTACATTGCCCGGTGCAAGCTAATTTGCTCTTTGTTGCCGCACATTAAGAATAGATAATCTATTTTAGCAAATGTCTTTAAGTGTCGCTTCTGCTATATTATTTATTCTGTGGCGAAGGTCCTGTTTTTGTTGAGTTTTTCGTAAAGTTTTTATTATTATTTGGTAAAATGTCAAAAAAGCAAAAAAGGCTTGTCAAAAAACGGTATACTGCATTCTGGTGGTAGAAAATCGCACTATACTATTTCAAAAAAAGGTTAAGTACTTAAATAAAAATCAATTAAACTTTCTTAAAACTTTTTCGATTTTCAAAAATAATCGATTGGATTTCGTTAGGGCACATCACTTAAGTGTCAACAGTGAAGTCACGTGATGTGACTTAAGTCCCTTCTTATTTTGAAACAACTATTCGGATTTTTACATAATAACATAAACATGATGACATTGATGACAACTTATCATTTTCTATATCCTCCTGGTAGTGCGCTGTTTTAAAACAGCGCACTACAGGAGGAGCGTTCGAACGTGGTTGGACGTGAATTATCGCAATAAATGCATCGGAAGAGGCGGCCCCATAGCATGGCCGGCGAGTAGCCCCGATTTAACCCCGATGGATTTTTATGTGTGGGTCATATGAAGAGTTGTTTATGACCAAATGACGCCGATCGCAAATGTCGATGTTTTAAAACAAAAAATTAGTAGTTCTAAGTAAAAAATTAGTAATCCTGTAGTGCGCTGTTTTAGCACAAAAAATTATGGATGCGGCTGAGGAAATGAGACGGAACCTGCGAACTTCTGTTGTAAAAAGTAATTTAAGAAAAAGAATGAGAATGTGTGTAAGAAATAATGGCGGACATGTGGAACACGAATTATAAAAGTATTACTGTATTTTTTTTGTTTTATTTACCATTTTAGCTATTTTTACCTCAAATTAAAAATGTACCCTCTGCTACCTTAACTGTTATTTTGTCAATGTTTGCCCTATTTAATAGCAAGTGTTATACCTTTTTGAATAGCTACAAAAACGTAGAAGTTTTTTAAATTACTTGCTCCTGCAAGTAATTAAGTACCATATTTTTTTTTAAAAAAGGTCTTCAAATTTGAAAACCATTAGTGAAAATTCTTTAATTTCAACCATGGTCAAGCAGTTTTATGAAGCTGTTAGTAATAGGTTCAGTTTTTGTTGATCATTTTTATTAATTGACATGCCTTTTAACTGGAAACATAAAAAAACCGGGCCCTAGTAGTAATCGATAGAAAAGCCAAAAGAAATAAGTAAATTTTATTAAAAAAAATAAAACCGACTTCAAAACACTGAAATGCTAAAAATAATCCTAACACTTAAGTACCTAATCAGTTACTTTTGGAGTCGGTGCCAGCCGATGAGAGATTCAATGTTTTTGTTTGCACCGACTCCAAAAGTAACTGATTAGGTACTTAAGTGTTAGGATTATTTTTAGCATTTCAGTGTTTTGAAGTCGGTTTTATTTTTTTTAATAAAATTTACTTATTTCATAAATTTTTAGTGATAAATCCTAATCTAACTGCTGAACACCGATTTCATCCCCTATTTTCCTACCCTTAGGGGTGATTTTTATTTTGCAAACTTTTATCATATTATCTTTGAAGTTTAAGCTATTCAATAAAACAAAAATTATCAAAATCGGCTCATATTTGTCGAAGATATGTAACAAGAACCACAACCAAATTATTATCTGGGTATATATTTGTTGATTTTCTCAAAAAGTTCTAAATCAATTTCGATAAAATTTATATGGGACCACCTCTGAAGTATGATCTAGCAAACAAAAAAAGAATCATTAAAATCGATTCATAATTGGCGGAGTAATCGCGTAACAAATATACAAAAAAAAAAAAAAAAAAAAAAACATACAGTCGAATTGAGAACCTCCTCCTTTTTTGAAGTCGGTTGAAAAGATTTTAAAAAATATCTTTAAAATTTAAAATCTCCATAACGGTTAGGTTTCGGATACCTTATTATAGGATCAATTCGATCAGAAATGACCTGAATAATAACGTCCTTCAATATTCTGTACGACTTTCCCTGTGACCCTGTATAATATTGTGTTTGGTGGTCATGCTAACCCAATAATTTCGCTGACCTATTAATTTATCTTTCATTTGCTTTGTGTACTATATTATGTATGTGTATGTATATGTATATAATTGATAATCATATATATTTATACCTATTTATTAAGTATGTAATGTTGGTGTGTATATACATATATAATATATATGTTTTTTTTTTCTTGCTGCACCACCTGTATTTCTCTGTTTGATCACTGGTTGACTGGTAGAGAATGCTTCTTGGCATTAAGTCTGCCATTTGTACAATTATTTTTAAATGTGCAATAAAGTATAAATAAATAAATAAAAAATAAAAATAAATGCTACGGCGGCTGAGGTATGTTTTTTTTTAATTATCTATATTTTAAATCATAATCTCGTGTTACGGTGTTTGTGGTCGCACACCTCCGAAATAGCTCGAACGATTTTTAAGTAGATATATTTCATATTTGGTAGGTATGAGAATAGGTCGTAAAATATATTTCATACCGCTATAGGTGATTAGCGTGTCCTTATCCAGTTTTTTTTCTAAACCAAAGAACTTCCGAAAGTAGTTGTGGGCAACAGCTAAATTAGCAAAAATTAAATCAAATAATTGTTAAGGAAAATTCGTTGGTTTTTAGTTTATGCAAAGCTGTCTTTAAAAACCTTCTTATCATAGTTAAAATGTCCTGGGCTATTTATTCACCAGATTGAATTGCAGATATTGAATATTTTATATTAAAATAATTATTATTGATTTTGCATGGTTCTCAAAGTGACTTTTTATACTGTGACTTTTTTACCGGCTATTAGTGGCAGGGAGGATTAAGATTTTTTTTAACATTATTATGTCAGTATACCATGTATTTATTTCTAAGAATATTATAAAATTTGTATAGTCATATTAATACAGTATAATCAATCAATCAATAGGTCAATCTTGGATAATTAGTGAATTAATATTAAGTGAAGTAAAGTAATTTAAACTATATAATTTTTCAACCATACAGGTTCAGTATGATCCACCTAAAACAAGATATAAACAAAGCAATCTTACATCTTCATAATATTTTACGCTCAAAAATTGACTCCTCATGCTTACTTCCCGCTTTCAATAATATCATTTTTTACAGAACCTGCAATCCAAATTCTTTTTCACTTTAAGTATACTGTAATAAAAACACATTATTTTACAACCTTGTAGTTTGCATGTGCTGCCCCTACAATGATCTGTCACAAGGTTCTACGGACTTAGATATTTTTAATCTAATCTAAATATCTTTAAAAGGCGAATACATTTACTTCTGAAGTAGTTTACTGTTAAAATTACGAGGTACTTCTCTTTGTGTGGAACATACTATTTACCCTATTCTATTTCTAACTTGTCTAGTTTTTAAACCTAGACAGAGATGCAGGTTTTGGGCTACAGTTTAGCACTCAAGTTTTTGTTTATCAACTTTATCCTGTTCTGTGTCTTTTACTAATAAAATGAATCAAAAGTTACAATGAGGTTGTTTAAGCATTACCATTGCACATGTACACACATACACCTGCTAATTCTATTATAAACATAAAAATAAGGAATTGTGGCAGGATCCCAAAGGAGATCTATTTGTAAAATATGCAAATCACAAATGTTTGAATCATAGCGGCTTATTATGTTGGAACCTTATTTAAAAAAGCACATCTTTAAAGGAAAGGAATCTCGACTAATGAGAATATGTATATTTGTTATTCAGCTAATGCATATTTTTCAAATTCAAACCATTGGAGCCTGCTCTTTTAATAGGAAGCCCATGTTAGTTGACATACAAATTGTACATAAGCGAAGTTAATAACCGGTTCACATTAGTAAATTTTGCAAACAAAAGCCATAATTAATTCTGTTACTTGCATCAGTCTTAGTAGCATGATGTTGCTTGTTTGGCCATCAATGTTATTGTTGATCTTCTAAAAGTTCATAAAAATATTTCAGTTAAACAATGTGAGAGCTGAACAGGAATAAAATATTACCATTTAAGACAAATACAGTCCAAAATCTATGGTAATATTATTAAATCATTTAAAAAATTAAAAAATGTTCAAAAATAAAAAAAATATGCAGTCATTCTGAATATTTACTCACCAACATATTTAACTTCATCAAATGCTTTCCTAGCTTTCTTGAGTTCTTCATTCATAGTAAGTAAGTCTTTGACACGGGCATATTTGCGGGGATCTTTGCGGACCAAGAATATGATATCCTCAACTTGAACCCTCCCAGTTCTACCAACTTCCATTGCTCTGGAAAGTAACAAATCATTGTTATTTTAATTTTATTAGTAAACACTTAAAATATTTACTAACTGGTCACCTTATCTAGATCCCAATTCTTTTCAGATAGGAATTACCTGTACCTAATTAAATCATTTTGTTTTTGCTATAGTACAGACCTGTGCGTTGTTTCAGTTATAAATTCAATAACAAGATCTTCTAAGAAGTCGACACTTTCAGTGTATGGATTTTGATCATCTCCAAACCCATACATCATACATCTCAGTTCTTTGCTAAAGAGCCTTTTTCGCCCTGATGCTGTTGCTCCTAGCTGTTGCTCAGTTTCTTCTTCGTCAAACTATAAGCAAAACATTTACCATGGCAATAAGTTACTATTACTGTAATTTACATGTGTACAATTTTTTACAGAACAATCCATGTAACATACTTGATCGAAATTATCAGGATTATCAGGTGTAGGAGTAGTCATATTTTTAAAACTATTTATTTGATAATTCACACCGTTAGATTTCTTCTATTAATCCAAAAAATTAATTAAAATTGTCACGATGTTGCCTCCACAGTCACACGGGTCACACGCTTGGTGTTTGCCACAAACACCAAACACGTGCCAAACACCGACCACAAACACCCAACATAAACAGGGCATCCACTTGCTTGGCAAACATCAAGTCTATTCCGAATTTTTATTTAAAAAAAAAGGAAATTACCCTCATTAAACAATACCTTTATTTCCTATCTTGAAAGAAAAGAACTGTAGAAACTTCGTCCTAGAGAGTACTTGGAATAGGTTTTTTCGCTACTATAAGTCGATGGTACGTAATCCGAGGCGTCAAATATTTCGAGTATTATGTATCGCATGAAATATTTAAATGCAAAAGGAAAAGTCGCAAAATCGTCATCTAGGATTTCATCTAAATCCATTCAGCCGTTTTTGCGAGAACGACTAACATACTTTCATCCATCCTTACAAATTTGCGTGTTTAAATTTTATCGGATCAGGTATTTGGAAAAGGTATTTTTCGATACTAGTTGATACTTACCTAATCCGAGGCGTCAAATATTTCGAGTATTAAGTATCTTAAGTATTTAAATGCAACAGGAAAGGTTGCAACAAATGACATCTAGGATTTAGATTTCTAGAAATCCGTTCAGCAGTGTTTGCGTGCAAGAGTAACATACTTTTATCCATCCATACAAATTTTGGTGTATAAATTTTATCGGATTAGGTATTTAGCATAGGTATTTTTGATACTTTTCGATACTTACCTAATCCTAAATAATTCGAGGATCGCAAAGAATAACAATAAATATAAAGTAAATAAAATCATAATATTTTACCATGGAGCACATTTGTAGGGTATGTATTATACATACATGCTAGAACGAAAAAAATAACAACATTATATTTATAATATATTTTATTTACCGAGAATAGAAATAGATGAGAGTGGATGATTGGAGAGTACATGTTATTTTCCTAATCTGACCCATCAGTACAACGTCCGCCGCCCGCTAGCTCTTGCGTAGGTACTACTGATTGCTTGACAAGCGTGTGGATGCATCGCAAACACGTTTGTCGAACACCCTTTGATTTGTGCACAAAAACCGACACCGACGCTGAACAGTGGCAAACACATCACAAACAGTCAAACAGCTATCCACACGATTGTGTTTTCTGTTTGTTGTTTGCTGTTTGCCGTTGTTTGCCAAGCGTGTGGAGCCGGCATGACATAAGTACAGACAACAGCACGTCAACCTACCACAAAACGTCAAATTTTCTCAATTGATATTGACCCTAACACTTGGACATAAAGTTGAAAATCAATTCAATGACCTTTAACTTTTTGGGTAGGTTGACCTGCCGTTCTCTATACATGTCATCAGAAACTTTGTCATGTCAGGCTGGAGCCACTGAACAAGTAATAGGCTGGCTACATGGCCAATTTCATCAATTCAATTTCTGTTTTAATGGCAGCAATTGTGCACTGAGGCACACTGGTTCCGCCAATGTCAGTGTTATTTAAACTGGTGACACACTGCGGCGGACGCGGCTCCGGACTCGTCTTGACATTGTGAGGTCAAGCGCTGCCATTGGTCTATCCTTCAGTCAACTTCCGCCAGCCCAAAGATCGACCAATGGCAGCGTTTGACCTTACAATGTCAAGACGATACCGCAGCCGCGTCCGCCTCCATCTGTCACCGGCATTAAAGAGACACGACACGACGATGCCAATTTCATCGAATTGACCAATTTCATAGACAATGACTTTTTACTTTTATTTTAACCTGATCAGTGATCGTAACAGTCAAAGACATCTCTATCTATACAGCCAAATTTAACATCTTTTTACAAAAACCATAGACAATTAGGGCACGTTATGTGAAGCGGAACGTACAGAGAGAGAAGGTATAAGTCAAATTATAACCCTGTAATGTTTGCTTGGCCATATCCTTATTATCCTTTTTTTCCTGACCGTTTCTTGATTTATTTGAGGCTCAAACTCCCTCTACTTTTGCACTATCATTCTAAGAGCATCCTGCTTGACATCTTTGCTTGAAAAATGCGTTTTTTTACAATGTGACAACAGATTAATAAATATCGAAAAACGATGAATGAGACAAGAAGTGGCAGTGTTGTGACGTGGGGTGCCTATGTCTGCTAGTGATACACGGGTGGGACAGACGTGGCTTGACATTGCTTTGACCGACGACTATTCGCTTCTTGTTCCGGATTGAGCATAAATCAATTTTAGCTTACTGAAACTCGAGTGGTGTATGCGAATATTAAATCAGACCAAGTCTGAAAACACTTATATCGATTATAGTCAGTTTCGGAACAGGAAGGATCGACTAATGGCAGCATTTGACCCCACAATATCTAGACGCGTCAATCCTCCATGTAGAAAAGGTTTTATACTAGACCCATAATAGTCTTCGAGTATATACCTGCTTAAATTCATGATTATTGTAGCATGACCACCAAAACACAATATAATAAAGCGATATATCGACACCAACTGACGATTTTACGGCTACCGTGTTGAATTTTTATAGAAAGAGCGAACATACAAATTCAACATAGCATCTAATATTTTTCATATTTTTAAAAAGATTGACCGTTTGTGTCGAGAAATCGCTACATTATGTCATATCATATCGTGTTCATGCTAGGGGACCTGGAATCCATTAATTTTAATTACCATTATTTCTCATGTATCATTTATGCACTCGACCAATTTTTTTTCAATTAGGCTACCTAAGCAGCATACTTGCCTTAGTCCCAAAGCAAGGCAGGAGTTGGGATTGTACCCAGGTATATTCCCAAATTGGGAAAATACCTGGGAATATTCCCAATATACCCACCCGTCGGGAATTTATTCGGGTAGTTATATATTTTTTTATTGTCAATATGAACTTAAGCCGGTGACAGATGGCAACAGACGCGGCTCTGGACTCGTCTTAACATTGTGAGCTCAAGCGCTCACAATGTTAAGACGAGTCCAGAGCCGCGTCTAAACAGTTATAAAAGTCTAAACCGTTATAAACAGTGATCGGAATAGGAATTTGTATTATGTAATTTCCATTTTAAACGTATTATCAAATTTTAAGATTATTTTGGGATCCGTAAACTATTGTATCCAATTTTAGTAAAAGCGATACATATTTCGCCGTTCAACAAAATCGCTTCTTGCTTGTCGTGCAAACGAAGATATATTATGTCTGATCGCAAAGTTTAGACTTAGTGAATTATAGAGTCAGATAAGGTTTTTGGAAACACCTTTTGTTTAGAGCAGTCTGCAGATTCATCATCATCATGTCAGCCTATTACAGACCACTGCTGGACTTAAGCCTCCCCTAAAGAGCGCATAAGAGCACAATCTCAAAGCATATAGCCACTGTCAGCCATCTTCCTAAGGTCGTCGGTTTACTGCACCTTTCATCGGTCCCGTAACAGATGTGGCCCGGCCCGCCCACTGCCACTTTGACTTGGTGCATTTTTGGACTATGTCCAATATTTTGGTCTGCTGCCACATAACCTCGTTTCACCTCTTAACGAAATTCCAAGCATCTGCCTTTCCATTGCTCGCTGAGTGACGTGAAGTCGTTTGCAGAATTTGAATCCATTAACTTGGTGGCAAGGAATTTGTAAAAGCAAACCTCTAAGCAAAGTGGCATCTTGCCTTTTATTTGCTCCCTGTAACTCAGCTGCACAGAATGCACCTTCAGCGTTCATAGAAATATCTACAGCACAAAACGTAAAAGGCTTACTACAGAAAGAATTGCCAAACTGGCATATAATATCATTTATTTTGAACTTGCTGTACAACAAACAAGACGGAGAGGTTGAAGAAGAAGAATCGGAACCTTTTTCAAGTCCTCTTGAGACAAATCTAGTAATATTAAACCTATCTAAACCTCAACCATCATCTTTTGAATATATGCTTCTAGATCTTTGAGTATTTATCCTAAGGATCTCCTTAGCAAGCCCTCAAATCATCGAACAAAATTTTTCGCCATTTTTTGCGGGGGACGAGGAAGACACGTATAGCACACTACGAAAATTTGACGTGTTCACACAAGCACATATCTCTCTATTGTTATAGACTCACTCTTGGAAAAAGTGAACACAAACAAAGAAAACACACACACATTTGCAACTGTCATGTAACAACGAGTTTTCATACGACAACGAATGCAATATGTTAGTGATGTGACCTAGTCAAAGAATGAAAGAGAGAACATGTTATATGTTCAATAATGAACGTAATAGTCTTAGATTTTGAGCCATTATTTATTTATTTTAGTAAATATATTTTGACTTAATCAGTTTGATACACATCGTCATCATCATTTAGGCCATAGAACGTCTTTTGATGAACATAGGCCTCCCCAATGACTTCCAGATTAGCTGGTTTGAAACGGCCTGCATCAAGTGGCTTCCTACAACCTTAGTTACAGTTTCTGTTACAATTATGGAGCTCCCTAGCATACTTGTTCAAATCTAATCAATCTTCATAGATATGCATGGCATGCATGCGTGGCACAAGGCGTGCCGAGTGACTTTTTGTCACCCACAACAAGGTATGCCAAATTAATTTCAAATAGGACACAATATCCATAGTATCCATAGTAGGTACATTAATATTTTTGGATATTTTTATTTAATGTTTTTTTTAAGAAAAAAAAATATTTACCAAATATACATTCACCAATTTTAAAGTCATGAAAATGAATCTACCTACGTTTTTGGAAACTTTCCGGGTAAATACCCATTTTTAGAATATTCCGGGTGGAATCATAGAAAGTTTCCGAGCCGCCCATCTCTACTTAGGACAGTGTTTTTTCAACTTGAATGCTACTTTTTTTACATAGAACTAAAGCCTCTGACAAACAGCGACAAACGCGTCCCTGGACGCGTATTGACATTGTGAGGTCAAATGCTGTCATTGGTCGATCCTTTCGTCAACTTCGACAGCCCGTCGATAAGACTCCGCCCCTTCCTGTTCCGAAACTGGCGCACGGGAGCCGTGTGTCACCCGTTTAAGCATCAAGGTCTAGCCAAGGATTTGGCCAAGCAATCATTAAAGGGTTATAATTTGACTTAAACCTTCTTTGGAAAAGTATTTACTAATACCGGTGACAGATGGCGGCGGACGCGGCTCCGGACTCGTCTTGACATTGTAAGGTCAAACGCTGCCATTGGTCGATCCTTGGGCTGGCGGAAGTTGTCTGAAGGATAGACCAATGGCAGCGCTTGACCTCACAATGTCAAGACGAGTCCGGAGCTGCGTCCGCCGCAGTTTGTCACCAGCTTAACGTTCCGCTTGACATATAACATGTCCTAATTGTCTATGGTTTTTGTTTAAGATGTTAAATTTGGCTGTTTAAATAGAGATGTCTTTATATGTTACAATCTGCTACAAAATAAAAGAAGAAAAGTCATTGTCAAATAAATTGGTCAATTCGATGAAATTGATGTGGCCGGCCCTCTAGGGTCGCTTCCAATCTGTCTATAAATCAGACATATATTATTTAATCTGTGGTTGAACTTGAAAGGAAGGACTTTAACCAAAGAGGAAATTAATTGACTCACTGTTTTATTTCTAAAACATTGATATAATGATTAGTGTGTTAGTTTAATTAAATAGTGCGGGCTGTTGTTTTTACATTCCAAAATGAATCCTATGACGTGAGTTTGTGTTTTAGAAAATCTAGTCATATTTTGTGGATACTTTATTTCAGAGTTTAACATTGTATTGGTTTCAGGAATGTGAAAAATGTTCTGAAGTTAAGTGAGCGCGAACTATCTGGTAAATCTAAGTCTTCGTGGCATGATCAGTATAAAGATAGTGCTTGGATATTTGTAGGCGGTTTGCCGTACGATCTCACTGAAGGGGATGTCATTTGCGTATTTTCACAGTAAGTGGTAAAATTTTTTGTAGTTTGAATATTTACCTTCTTTCATTACTACTGTTTTTTAATTCAGTTTATTCGTAAAAATTATTTTACAGATGTGGTGAAATTGTCAATATAAATCTGGTTCGTGACAAGGAGACAGGTAAATCGCGAGGGTTTGCATTCATATGTTATGAAGATCAGCGTTCTACTATACTCTCTGTAGACAATTTAAATGGAATCAAAGTAAGTTATCTATCTGGCTGTTTAACTGATCAAGCATATGTAAACGAGACACAATATAAATTCTATTGTTATGCAGTCTCATGAGACCGCTTTTATGTTAACGGGTTAATAATCACTTATGGCATTCCAACCCGACACAGAATGTACATACTTGGACAGGGACATCCTACCCGACAAACAATTTATTACAATAAACCAGACATGATCCCATAATATTGCATAAGTACTCAAATCTATTGACTACAAAATAAAAATAATAATATATATAATACATAAACTTTCAGCTATATAAATAGCAAGAAATAATTAAGATTCGGTACACTGGAACTCTAAAGCCCTCCCCCCCTAGCATGACCAACGATACAATGTGAGGTCTACATCTATCATATTTAAAATAAAAAAAACATGGTGTCAGTGTCAATACATCACTATATCATTGTGTTTTGGCGGTACATGGTAGGGGGGCTGGAGTGATACTGAAACTTTACAGTATAGTATCAAATTGCTGGCACCTATTGCCTTTAGTTCTGTTTTCACTGTAGGTCCTATATCACCATGCAAAAGGCACTAATAAAATCAGGATGTATACTGTGCTATATCCAAGTAAAGAATGTTTCTAGTGGTAAGACCTCCCAAGCAACTCTAAATGTATGTTTGCTGTAATTTGTTTGTTTTGTGTGGTGTGCAATTGACTCATTCCAAAATATATAAATAAATTAAATACCATAAGGTCGTCATACAAATGTATTATAGTATAAAATTTCCAATTTGTCATCTAAGTATCATAATTATAATCATTTTAGCCATAGAAAGTCCAATGCTGAATGTGCAGGCCGCTTCACTGGGAGCCTATTTTTAGCAGTCTTAAGTGTGACTATAAATATTTTAGATTTTAGGGCGCACAATACGTGTAGATCATTGTGAGCAGTACCGAGCTCCTAATGCAGACATGACCAAAATTGACGAAGTTACTGCAGCTGTAAGAATTGAAGGGTGTGCACCTGTACCTGTTAAAAATGAACCAGTAGTAAAACAGGTGAGATTTTTTTTGCCTTAAACACAATACAGCTAATTCTCTAGAGTTCTAGAGGCCTGACTTAAAACAAAAATTTACCTCAGATTTCAATGTTTGTCTCATAGTGGAGTTGTATTTAATTACATGGAATTTAACTAATGAAATCTTACTTGTACTTTGTCCTTGCACTATTGATTTTTTATTTGAAACCATTCTAGGGTGAATACAAATATTTTATATTCAGTATAGTGTTTACTGACTAATTAATTTCAGGAGAAAGATAAAGGAAACAAGAGAAAAAAGAAAGAAAAGAAAAGTAAGAAAAAGAAGAAGAAAAAGAAAAGCCGAGGTTCAGATTCTGACTCTGGTTCTAGTGAGGATTAGTGAACTGTTTACAATAAAAAATCATACAGAAATACATTGTCTTTATTTTTTCTTAACACTAAAAACATTTTGAAATAGAAAGAAAGATCTCAATAAACTATCAAGAGCAAAACCTATTACCATGGTCATATAAAAAAGGAAGACATCTAAATTCGAAAAAAGCAGACATTTTGATGTGATTGTACCTACTCATATATATTTAACCCTGTAAATTGACAGAACGGATAGAAACCTGTCATCACAAAAATGGGTGCATTAGCCATTTGAGTTTGAGTCCATCTTTTTTGTATTTCCATGTTAAGAAATAATATTAAGTAAAAGCTTATTTATTACACACCAAACAGTTACATAGAATGTAGAGTACACTGCACAATTCATACATATAAATCTATACGATAATGGTTAGATAGACACTAATTGAGATCAAATTATTATTTGGCAATGTAGGAGACTATTTTTAGGGTTCCGTAGTAACATTTTAGATAAATTTAATGTAAAAACTATAATACCTACTTTACTAGATAATGAGATAACACTGATAGAGTACATATTTTTATAATAATAACATTAAATAACACAGCACAGCACTTAAATAAATGTACATAAGACAAGGATCGAAATCGGTTAATATTTATTTCAGAATGTTATAAGACGCATTTCTACTATTTGATAGAAGTTGTAAAGATTTGACCATAAAACTAAATTTGCCATAGCTTTTAAGTCGGTATTTGGAGTATGTGATAGTTAATTTAGCGAAATCCTTTATTATTCCGGATAAGGCTCCATAGTAAAATAACCGGTTTCCGATCCCTGACATAAGGTGATATAGATATTATTTGACATCAAATTAATTTGAAAGAATTGCTGGTTGCCTGTGGCGAGTGGCTCTGAAGCTGTATTCAAGAATTGTTAATGCCACATTCAGAGAAAACCGATAAGATTTTTGTCTAGCTATTGGCCTCTTAGTTGAGCATGAAGGACATAGAATTTCGAGGTGGATAAAAGTTTGTTTTTCTTTAGCAGATAAGTATGATGTAAATAAATGTCTAATTATGTTAGCCTATTTTCTCATATACAAAGCATACAAATCACGGTGTACAGGTGTAAGCTGTAAGTGCCAAATTTATACATTTACAGATATATGTATAAATAGAAAAGTAAAATTGTACCTGTGCATAAAACGAAATTTCTTAATAACGCGAATTTTAGGATACTTTATTTAAAGCAAAGTGGGCCTGTTTTTTTATTAAGATACTTCAACACCTAACTTTTAGTCTTAAAAATATTTTGGGTTACCTACAGTATAATCAGCTGCTTAGCACAGGTATAGATAAAGATAGACAAAGGTTTGAAGTTTACTACTATTTTATATTACTACCCAAGTTGAATGTAAAATATTTGTAAATACATATTTTAAAGGAAAATTATAATGAAGAATTTTTAGACATATTTGGGTTGTAAAGAAGTAAAATATCTAAATATCTTGCTGAGAAGGCATGATTTTTGTAAAGTTTTTCATTTCGAGAATGCATGTTAATCTGTTTTTGTTATCATCATAACCATAAGCTAAAATACCACCTGAATTGCAAAAACTTTGAGTGTCATTGCTGCAGGGAACATTATACTTTAATGGCTGGTCATTATCGAAAGACAAGATATCTCCACCTCTTGCTTTGATCACAGCATGGGGGCCACAGGTATCCCAAAGGAATGTTGTACCTTTAGATAGAATGTATGCTTTAGCTTCACCTGTAATTAAATAAACATTAAATTAAATAAATATTTAATTAAAATTTGCCTTTCAATTGGTTTGCAGAACTTTTATATGAATAGAAATACCTAGAGCAACTTGAAGTAGTTTATTTCCTGCACCAGGTCCAGAACCAATGTTAAAACTGTTTTTATATATTTTCTTCAGCTCTGGATTCTCTGCGTTGCTCATTAAAATTATATTGCTATATTCTGAGATCTTGATATTGTATCCACCCCATTTTCTAATATCTCCATCGCAAATACCCCAGAAAAGACGACTCTTTCCACTGGAAAATTAAAATATCATCATCAATGTTTTCTATGTGGCTTGTCTAAATAGCAATGATGGTAAAAGGTTTAATTTATTACCCATTATAAAATGGCTGATTGATAACACCTATGACTGGCTCTCCAGTTGATCTCTTATATGCCCCAATCAAAACAGTGACACATTGGAGCCCACCACCAGGAGCTGCTGAGCCATTAACTCCTGCGATAAACTCTGCAGTGCTATCTGCAAAATTCAAAATATTGAGCAAAATAAAAACATTTATCCGGGGCAGATTGCCGAAAGTTGAGACAAATACAGATGTTTGTTAACCTTAAGATGAGTATTACCTATGGGATCTATCCAGATTCCTAAGTCATTGACGTCGATGTCGGGAATATCAGTCGGCAACCTGTTGTACAGTGGATGTTTAACATCAGAATGAGCAGCACTAGCCATTCGTTTAGCTAGATTTGGCTGTACAAGCGAACTGAGTAGCTTTGCTGTTTCATCTACATTGCATTCTAATTTTATTGATTTTCCATTAATTTCACAGCATTCTTCACCTCTTACATGACCCGAGAGCTCCGGGAACCGGGAAACTAATGTCGTTTTTGCACATTCTTGTGCTAATACATCTGCTATTGTTTTATAATCTTTTTCGAAGCGAGCGTTCGCATCACCTTCAGATTTCTCTGCGATAAGAAGATCATCTTTGCAATCGCCACTGCAACAAGACTTTGCAACCAGTGCAGCCCTTTCAGAAGCGTCTATTATGGCTTGTAAAATTTCCGTCATTTTTAAAGAAAATAAAACTGGGGAATGCAATACTTGTTTATATTAAGAAAAAATAATAAAGCCGCCGTATAGAAGCACACTAAAACTTACGACCTACATCATTTTTAATTTATAGTATTAAATTCTATGATAAAACGACTGTTATAAACTGAATTTCTTCTATTATTTATACGCACAGATTAATTAATGTATGTCTTTATTTAAACGTACCACAGATCAGACAGAGTATGTTTCCTTAGATTAATTTACTCTTTGGTGTACTCTATGACTGAATGAAATCGACTCACTAAAGTTAATTGCTCTGTGGACTCACTCACTCACTGACACAGATTATGACAGAGTACGTTTAAAGACCAGTGTTTCCGCAACTGAGTTTTAAAAGGTACAAAGAATTAAGAATACGAACATTTAAATAAAACACTACTATTATTTATCTACGTACCCATCATAATTGGAGTCAGTCGGCAAAGTAGAATCAGTCAAAGTTAATCACTTTAAATTTTTTAAAGAGAACTCTTTGTAGTGAAAAGTACTATTTCAATATACATCATCATCGCCCATAATATCGTTTTACACAGATATTGAGTAGGTTCAAAAGCTACGTAAATAAACAAAATTACACATTACACATGAGAGGCTAAAAAGATACGTAAAAAGGTGCTAACGGCAACACTGTTATAGACTCACTTGAGGTAATGAATGTTATTGTCAGGGCTGCCAGAAATGATTTTCTATTTCTCCCCAAATTTGAAATTATTTTTCTCCAAAACGATACTATTTTCCTTAGTTTTACCCAAAGGCCCAGAATATTTTTTTGCCCGTGGTTTAACGGCGTATTTTCACTAGTAGTCAGTTGTTACGAAAAAAAACATAGTTCAAATTATCGTGTTAAAAAAATAGGTTTGAACCGCTGGTAATAAAAAAAATCAAATTTAATTGCTTGTCTGACAAATAAAACAGGTTTATGTGTAGAAGGCCTAAAGATAAGGTCCTTTTTTATTAGTTAATACTTCCTTTTAGGAAGTGATTCTACTGCTCATTATAAGTTAAGTTTTGGAAAAAACATCGAAATAAAAAAAAGGGTAATGTTTCTTCCTATACCCATAACTTACAACAGCTGATAGGCTGATTTATATAAAATGTTTGGCCACTATAAAATTATTAATAATTAATTATAAAAAATACTTTGAAACTATTCAAAGACACTAAATTTATAGTTCCCCAAAATTCTCCATAGTATATTTTTTTTCTCCAAACAATTCTCTAAAAATTCGATTTCGCCAAAATTTCTCCAGGATCAAAATTTTTACCCAGAATTGCGTGAAAAATACCCAATCTGGCATCACTGGTTATTGTCATCATCACTGATTGATTGATTTAATGTCATTAGGTCCATTGACTTAGAAATAAATATAGACTGGCTATCCCGTACAAATGATAGCTAAATTTCTATGCCCATTTGAAGCGCCACTAGTATTTGATCTCATAACTAATTTTGTCGTATATAGAGGTAGGTAAAATCGGTTTAACTATACAGGGTGTAACAAAAAGGCGAAATAATATTTAAGGGTATGTATGTATGTAATGTGAACATTAAGTCGTAAAAGTTTTAGTCAAAAATAAACAACTTTTTTGTCCCATACTAACTAAATAAATTGTTTTTTTACCGAAAGTGTTGACAACCCTGAATTTGCGGTCATTAGTTAGCGAACCCCCGCCCGCAACCCTCGCCCGCCGCACGATCAGCTATGCGCGGACGCTGCGCGCCGCGACACGCTGCTTTCTTACAGCCCGCCCACCCAAAACTACCTAAGTACCTACCTATCATAACTTTGATGGGAATGGGACTGAATGATAACAACGATAAATCAGATTAATGCATTTATTTGCAAAATTATTTAGAGACAATAAAAAATAATCAGGTAGGTACATTTCTTTTTTAAAACTATGTACAGAAAACAGTAATTAATGTTTAGGACAATAACACCAACTATGACTTTTACTTACATTTACAAAGAACAACACATTAATTTGCTGTACCTCATAATTTTACCCAGCAAATAATTAAAACGGGAACAAATTCTCTAATGATAAGTTCATACAATGTAACTAATAGGTATGAAGTAGGTAATTTGATGGTAAATAACTAGTACTCACTGTAAAAATCTACACAACATAACTACGACATAATTTGCTAACTAGTAATATTTTTATTGTATTAAACAAACATCAAATTTATTTCTTTGTATGATCTGTTTTGTGTTACATACTACCAACACTTTGTGCACATAGCTTCACTACAAACGTAATGACTTTTAGGAAGTTCGCCTTAGTATCACTTTAAAAAAGCCTTCATATTTTTTTTTTTTACAAAAATGGCTCATAATGTCTGCCACCGTGCTCAAAGCAAGCAGCGACTCTGCGGTTCATCGATATCCTCACGTTTTGCAGCATCTATGGCGTAATGGCTTGAAACGTCAGCACTATTGCACTCCACTGCGTACACTTGGTTTTTCACGTAGCCCCACAAAAAAAAGTCCATAGCGGTAAGGTCGGGCGAACGGGCAGGCCACTGCACTGGACCCCCTCTGCCAATCCACTGAGCACCATGTCGTCCATCGAGGTATTGCCGGACGCGGCGCGCGTAGTGCGCTGGTGCACCGTCGTGCTGGTAAACAATATTCCGGTACACTGACAGCGGCAAATCTTCTAAGTAATCCTCAACGTCGGCGGTCAATAGCTCCCAGTACCTGTCAGCATTTAGGCTGCTCGGTAAAAACTTCGGTCCGAGGATACGATCCCCAAGGATCCCAGCCCAAACGTTGATCCGCCATTGGTGCTGAAAGTTACTTTCACTCGCGGCGTGAGGGTTCACATGAGCCCATACGTGCTCATTAAGTAAATTTGAGATGCCACCCCGGGTGAATGACGCCTCATCCGTCCACATTTTCACCGAAACTGGCGTCTTCTTCCATCCGGCTTCGGTACCACTCACAAAATGTGACCCTTGGACCGAAGTCCGCTGGGGTCAACTCCTGAACTCGGGAGAAATGGTACGGATGTAATTCATCAGACCGCAGCGTGCGCCAGACTATCATGTGATTCACATTGAACGTGGATCACGTTCGAAATGCGACAAAATCTGGGTCTCCAGGTCTGACTGCTCCCGTGTGCTTGGACGACCTTCACTTGCAGGCGGTCTAAACGAGCCAGTGCTCTGCAGCCGGAGACACAGGTTCCTGAAGCAGGTGTACGGAGGTAAACGCCGCTGCTCCGCGAGGGGCCTGCCGTCGATGAACCGCTGACGATACAACTCGCGAGCACCATTGATACTCCCGAAAGAAGCGCTCACACATAAAATCATTTCATAGTATTCACAATTTGAATACGAAGAATGTTCTTCACGAGACATACTTATTGAATCTACATCTTCGTTAATTATGTACAACTTGTTAAAAAAACATTGACCTTTGTATGTACATTTTACGTATACTACTCCAATTGGTTTAATTATTTCGCTTGTATAGGTTCGCAGTTTGATATCAGTATTAAATAATTTCTTTTTAATGTTCAGTTCTTTAAATTCTTTCAGTGACATTGATGAAAGTGCCGCTCCTGTGTCGAATTCCATTGCAACTTTTTTGTTTTCAATTTCTAGTGTAACCATGTATTTATCTGGTATTTCTGATCTGATGATATTAAGGTTGAGGGTGAGAGAGGAACAGGGTGTCAAGTTCCTCATCTCCCATTGAATAGGGAGGATCCTCCGACCAGACGGGTATTGTGTCTGGTGGGCTACTGCCCGACGGCTGTTTGTCGGGTTCTTGTATATATGCTTCAATCGCTCCGATAACTTTAATATCGCGATGTAGGATACGTCAGTTTTATATGTAGCGAGATAGATGTCGCTACATCACTCCCCTCCGAGACCGGAGGTCGATAGCAGGTTGAGTCGTCCATT
Source organism: Anania hortulata (assembly GCA_963576865.1). Lineage (NCBI taxonomy): Eukaryota > Metazoa > Arthropoda > Insecta > Lepidoptera > Crambidae > Anania > Anania hortulata. The sequence goes on along the minus strand of OY756396.1, from coordinate 11,149,522 downwards.
GTGATGCTTGCCGGGCCAGTGGAATGTTCCAGTGAGTCGGAACTAGATGCCGCATAGTTCACGGTGAGTCGGAACTGTCTGCGGTGATACCCCAGTGAGTCGGGGTGATGCTGCAAATGCTCCAGTGAGTCGGAGTGGTGCAGTGTTGCGTAGTGGCTGGCTGCTGCGTCGACCAGGAGAGAAGTGAGTCTCTGCTTGTTGACCGGCCGAAGTGCAGTGTGCTGTGCCAAGTTGAGAAGGCTGTGGGTGATGACCAGGAATGCGCGTCCGCTGCATGCTGGTGGTCAGGATACCCGAAGTAGCCGTGGATGCTGGCTGGCTGTAGGACTCGCTGCTCGAAAGCTTGAGGAAGTGATGATGACGTCACGATGACGTAGCTTTGGGAAGGCTGCGCTGACGTTCATGCTCGGGGTCACCAGTTTGGGGGTGAGAGGAACAGGGAGTAAAGTTCCTCATCCCCCATTGAAAAGGGAGGATCCTCCGACCAGACGGGTGTTGTGTCTGGTGGGCTACTGCCCGACGGTTGTTTGTCGGGTTCTTGTATATATGCTTCAATCGCTCCGATAACTTTAATATCGCGATGTAGGATACTTCAGTTTTATATGTAGCGAGATAGATGTCGCTACAAGGTCACAAATACTTTCATTACTATCGATACCGTTTTCGACTTGGTTTGTTTCTCTTTTTTGTTTATTCTGGAGACATAATCTTGCTAAATGTCCCTTGCGTTTGCATCGATGGCAGATAGTGTTTAAACTACCACAATTATCAGCCCTATGATCAGATTTTCCACACCGGTAACATTTACCTTTAAGGTCGGCTATCGAAGTTGGTGGTCGAAATTGTACAGCTGGCATTTGTGCTCGAGTCTGCGTATTCGATGTAGAGACTTTATGTATTGTGTCAGCAGCCCACGAAGAGGGCTTCATTGTAGATAAATGAATATTCTCAGATTTACTCATTTCAATAGTCGTTGCAATTTTCTGTAGTTCAGAAAAAGTTGAAGGTTTTTCTTGTAAAAGTTTTGTCCGTATATCGTCATCTCGTAACCCTCATATCCCTTTCTTTGGCACGGTAATAAATCACTTTCACCTTACAATTGGCACAGGTGAGCAGCGCATGACGCAGATAATGACGCGTTTTGGGTCAAACTAACATATGGTGGCTTAGCCGGCACGTAAGGGGGTTGTATTGTATACCTTTGGAATCCTTAGGAAACAACCTATTTTATTATGTATTAAATTATGCAATTCGAGTTAACTACGCGATTTATTAGCGACATGAATCCAGCTGACCTTAAATTTCCCCGATTTTTGCAAAAAAAGGTAATCATCTACCAAATAAACAATATTCTATCGAGAGATTGCCTTTCATTTATTTCATTATTCATCAATACGAATTTACAATGGATTTTAAGCACAAACAAACAAAAAGTCAACTCCATAAAAATTTTGCTAAATAATGGCTTTTTTTGGCAAAAGTCTTTTGCAGACCACCCGCCAACACGGGAAAATAAATTTTTGCAAAAAATTAAGTTGGCCAATTAGCCTCAAAAAAATGACTGAATTACAAAGAATGATTCATAATATTGTTATTCTTGAAATAATAATGTAAGAAAAGTAAATAATCAATACATAATTAAGGTAAATGAAAATACCGCTGCAAAATCACCCTAAAATCGGTAGGTACCTCGAACAAATGGTGTGTAGAACAAAACTCATTTATTTTTCCTAAAAAGTAAATATGTATTCATAAAGCTTATCAAATTTACTTTAGATTTATCATAAAATAAAGGATAAGGATTAAACTTTGATATTCTAAAAATGACCAACAAAATCATACATTTTTGTTGTCAAGTGCCGTCGCGCTAAATATTTCGATATTGTAAGTAATCATGGCTTATTAAAACAAATCTATTAAATTAATTACGTTGCTGACTCTATAAATAGATTTATCAAAGCTTTATTTGATATGAATTTATCGAATTAATATTGAAACTAACCAAAAATCTCGAGCATGGCGGCCGCCAAAATATTTGTTTACATTTTATAAAATTTACCTTGAAATATCATTCCATTATGCAAACTAATGCTGCAAATCCATCTAAACACACTCACTTTATCGATTTAAGCACTATTCTCATGTATTTTCACTTAAACATTGATCAAACAAAATTATTTAACAACACGCACCCAAACACGCAATGTCAGAATCATATCGACGGTGGAAAGGCAAAAGGCATCAAGCGACACTTTGGGCGATATTGAGTTATATACATAGTTAGAATCAGCAAATTTTTCTGCGTCTTTTGAGCTGAGTTTGGTATAAATCAGAGCACTTTTATGGCGCTTGACTCCGTCACAAAAAAGGCCATCATTTCTTGGTGCCCAGAGTTAACCGACTCAAAATTCATAATTTTTTTTAAGCCCTGGATTTCAATTAATTCGCAGGTAGCTCTAATGAATTAGGCAGTCACTTATGCTTTTCATCCTTCTTCAGTTTTAGGAACACATTACTTTTAAATCTTTTTACCTTGCTGTAAATCTAATAAACGCGGCATTTAAAGCATTTTGCCTGGAATACAATAATACATGGCTGTCGTTTAAGTTTTTCTTCCTTAAACATTATCGGAAATGAATATCGCTTGAGCCCTTTATCCTTACTCTACGCACAACAAAGGTATTACATAAGTTGTTTTACCTTAACCTATTGTAAATTAAAATGTGATTTAAACCCCTTTTCTATGACGTAAAAATAATTGCCAAAGTCAGTACAGACTTTTTACCTGTTTCAGAAAATTGCAAAATTTTTGTTTTAATCATTTTTCCTCAATCATTTGTACCATTAATGTGGCACTTAAATCTTTTTATTTACGCAGTAAAAGTATCATGAGGTTTGTAAGTCATGTTCCGTTTATATAGACGAACTTTGGTACGTGGTTTGAATCTTCGCCACGCAACCATTACAACCACTGGATTTGATTTGAACCTAGATCAACGCACCTTACGAAGGCGCGCAAGTCGCAAACGTTGTTGCATTTAGTCTTGATTGCGATTGCGACTACTACAACTGGTCAATACGCGTTCTGTTTGTGTGCTGTGTTAAGAAATGGTGTATGTTTTGTATATTTTTATTTCAAAGAAGTGTAAATATTAAATCTACGATTCACTTTTCAGATTAAGTAGCTAAACAATGAAAAATGACAGACAAAAAACTTCCTTAGATGAAAATAAGTAAACTTATGTTTACTTAGCTTAGAAGACAAAAATACTTACTTGTAAACACGTTCTTTTTCATACAAATTCATTATTAAAAAACCATGACAATCGCTAGGTATGTCATCTGATCCATGGTATGTTTATTACCCTGATTTACGGATTATCTTTTATGAAATTACAAGAATTTTCATGAATATAGGGTTTAAAGGATTGATTGGTTTATAGGGTTTATAGGATTGAAATTGGTGAACAATAAAAATACAATATTTTATTGTCATTTTAGAAATCGCCATCATTATCATCTTCACGGTGAATCCCGGTTGCGTCCAAAGCCATCGCTTCAGAACCCCTGGGTTCTGGGCGGATCCTGATCCGCTTTCCTTGATTTATTCCTCCACTTCGCAAGGTCTTGGGCGTCCCTGTTTGTGATATCATTGGCATACATGTCAGCCCTCACGACGTCAAGCCAGCATTTCTTGGTCAACGCTTTTGCCAGGACCCAGCGGAGCCGGCGTGGCCAAAAATTTTGTCCCTACGTAGCTTGCCGGTTTTCATGGCCGTACCAGCGTAGGCGACTTTCCTGCAGTTTGTCTGCAATATTACGGACATGAAGGCTACCGCGAATGCGCGAGTTCCTCACGCGGTCATTCCGCGTGACTCCGCATATTCATCTCCGTGACATGTAGCTCCTGTTTGTATCGTTCAAGTAGCGGCCACACTTTGCTATCATATAAAAGGACAGGCCTAATGATGAACTTATAGATCTTTCCTTTTAGCTTAACTGGTATTCTGGGGTCACAAATGACACCAGTCACCTCTCGCCATTTGGCCCACGCAGCAGCAATGCGTGCTTTGACGTCGCAATCGTTGTCTCCCGACGCGTGAAGTACAGATCCCAGGAATCTAAACTGGGCCGTGCGCTTGACCTTCTCTCCACCTATGCGTCGTCGACGTCCGTCCACGTAGGGTCTGTAGAGTTACAGGCCAGGAACTCGGTCTTCGCCACATTGAGTTTCAGACCACCGCTTTCAAGCGACTGCTCCCACTCGTTCGCCATTCTCACCAGCCTGCCCCTGTCCGCGTCTACCAGTGCGATATTATCAGCATACATCAGCAGCCAAAGTGGGTAATAATGTGTCTCTGATGCTGTCTGACACGTCTTAATATTACATTAAACAGAAACGGACTGAGGACGGAACCCTGGTGTACTCCGACGGTGATAGGGAACGGTTTGGAGTCGCTAACAGCGGTCAGAACCATAGAATCGGAGCTGCGGTACATGTCTTGGATCATGTCAACATAGTGCCTCGGGGACCCCTTTGGATCTCACTGCCCATCAGATCACCACTTGAGGAACACAGTCCAATGCCTTCTGCAGATCAAGAAATAGCAAGTGCAGAGGCGTGTTCTTCGTCCTGTATCTCTCCATGACGGTCCTTAGAGGGAAAACAGGGTCCATTGTCCCGTTGCCAGGACGAAACTCATATTGACACTCTGAGAAATCACACTCCTGTCGGATCCGGGAGTCCACAATCCGCTCAAAGAGCTTCATAGTGTGGGACATGGCTATGCCGCGGTAGTTGCCGAACTCTTGCACCGATCCCTTGCCTTTGAAGACCGAAGTACGAGTAATAATACTCATTCTCCATCGGCTCGGGATTAGCCCGGTCAAGAGTATGCGATTGTAAAGGTAGGCAAAGATGCCTACCCCACGAGGGCCCATCGCTTTCTATTGGGCTTCGATTGAGACTCCATCGGCACAGACATCTTTACGATTCTTCATGCGGCAAAAAGCAATCTGGGCTTCTTCAGGCGTTTCTGGTGCTACTAGTCCCTGACTCGGAGGAAGGTCTGGTGGCTGCACCTCTTTGTGCTGCTTATGGAAATAAGAGCGCTATCTCTCCTTCACCGCGAGGTCCTTGCATAACAGGTTACCCCCAGGGTCTTAAACAAAGCGACACTGGAAAATTTCTTGTGCCGCTTTGACCTTGGAGCGCGCAAACTTATCCTCTCTATATAACGGATAAACTTACTTAAATATATTTAAAAACATTCGTGACTTAGGTACAAATGCTCGTGCTTATCACACAAACGGTATAGCCCCTTGCGGGGTTTTAACACGAAACAGCCTGGCTTTTTAGTCCGGAGCGTGAACCACTACACCAGATAGTCGTAAGTCATGGACTAACCAAATAAAAATAATAAAGTCTTATTGTATGAAATAAAAACCAACTTTTTGTGGAATGTAGATTTTTTACGCTTGTCAATTTACGCTGGTATGATACTTACTGGTACTTAGTAATGCAATTTAAACAAGTAAATGTGGTGCCTCTTGACCAGTTTTTATTTTATTTTTTTAGTATGGCGTAGTGTGTTTTGTAATTGATTGACTGAAAAATATTTATTAATGGTTTTTTTATACAAAGCTTAAAAACCAAACATTTCTCACGTTTTATGCAGGAAAATCACGTTTCATGTTGCCAAAACCTACCTGCCTACCTTAAGTATGATTAGCTATAGGTCCTATGAAGTTAATTCTTTAAAAGATTTTTTTGTGGCTAGAACTAGGTCCTTCTGCTTACTGTTATTTATCTTTGGTTTATGAATGTGAGTGAGTACCTCTATTTCTTGCAAAGATATTTTATCAATTATTAAAATAAATAAACGGGTTTTGGGGAAACTTTTTTCTGTTATTTAATTTTGAAAAACCACATGCTTTTTATGTGCAATGTGCTGAAAAATTTAAAAGAATTATTTGCAAAAGAGTTTTTATTGTGTTTAATTATGATCCATACAATCGATTACCATACACAATAGCCTAAGTGGCAATAAACTATAAACTCCTTAAATATATTGTATTTCAGCTATATGCCATTAAACTTCTATTGGCTCATAAGATCTTCTTTCTTATTCACACAAAGATAACATTTGACTTTGAATTATTGTGCCTTGCACAACTTAAATAATATTGGCCCTTTCACTCTTTTAGCTTTAATCTATTTTTATTAGATTTCACTCATAAGGTGTTCTGCATGGAACCAATTATTATATAAATGGTTGTTAAATCGGTTTGCCTGGAATCGTTTTCAAGTGCAGCGGCATTTGACCTCTTTTGCCTTAATCCAAAAATAGGGCATTTAGGGTTAACCGACATCTAACTTCGTAAATAATAACTCTATAGCTGAAATATTAATTGCATAATATAGATCTTTTCTTAAAACATATATTTCTGTAAGACTTTTCTCTGTTTATAGCGCCAAAAGATAACTACGATTTTTTTTCCAAAAATAAAAACTTTAAATCGCTCTCCTGTAAAATTATTAAAATGTCGCTTGATGCCTTTTGCCTTTCAACCGTCGATATGGTAAACTTTGCACGCACAGATTAAACAGACCTTACGCGCAGAGATCATAGAAACCCTTTCAATCTATTGACAGTACTCTGAACTTTTTTTTGGTATGCGATACACGGTCGAGACTCCCGTCTGTCACCGTCCTATGATTTTTTGAACGCGACTCGACGTAAGCGCATGACGTCAGTGGTGTTCTGCAGGTTAGTGCCACAAGCGAACCTTTTTGACATTGCGAGAAGAACACCAGATGCCACCTCACGAGTTATGAACTGTAGGCTTAAGTAATTATCGGAAATAGATTTCTCACAATTGTGGCATTTAAAATTGCAGTTTGCCGTCAGTTTTTTAAGTTCTGAAGCATACATTGTGATCGTTTCATTTTCTTTTTGTAAACGTGAAATAAACTTGTGTAGCTGGACCCATATGCTCGGCTTAGGGTCTATAAATTCATCAAGTAGTTCTGTTAGTTGTTTAAAAGGCATGAGTATAGGATTTGTTAGTGAACGAAGATCATATAATTTCTCGTGTAATTCAGGTGATAATGATGATATTGGAATGTATACCTTTGTCCGAGGATTTTCGATATTGTTAAGTAATAAATGCAATTCAAGTCGTATAATAAAATTTTTGAATGATTCATTCTCTTGTAAAGGAACCAACTGTGTTTTAGGTAAGCACGGTGCTGTTCTGGAATTGCTAATCGTGGTCGTATCTTGTTGGCTCATTGTAGGTGTTCGAAATCGCAGTAATTTCAGTTTTAACTTAGTTATTTGTTCTTCAAATTCAAATCTGTAGTCAATTTCAGTTTGAAGTTCGTCTTCGTCTCTAGTTTCTTGTTCTATGTTTAGACTTTCGATACGTAATGTAATCTCGTCGTCGGAGATTTCAGTAAGTGTACTTACAGCGTTTTGTATTTTTGTAAGATTGCCCTTTAGGGCTCCTCTAATTCGTTTTTGCTTGGTTAAATCCATGGCCATCGTCGCCAATTGGTAAATAATGAAATTAGAGATCAGTAAATAATCATATTTACATTGACTTGTATATTACTTCGTAAGGACAGGGCGGACCGCATGTTAAACTGTTGCCACTAACGTGGCCCTAAAGTGATCCTCTTTAGACCGAAGTGACGTAGTCGGCGGTCGGCTGTCGTCGAAAGCGAAGGTACTATCGAGGTCTCTCGCGCCTCACCACTTTGTAGAGAGATTCCTGTGCAAGCGCTACGCGCCGGCAGGACGTAACCTGCCCTGATTGGTTACGCATTTTACTACGTTTTACTACGACCAATTAGAGACAAATAGCTGTTTACTAACAAACATGTTTTTGTAACCGCCCTTGGGGTCAGTCTGCTTTTTGCATTCGCGAACTGTCGACATCTCTCCTAGTTTTTTTTTGTAAAGTGTTTAACGATCCCTACGACCTCTGCCTTCTTATCGGACTGATTGATTTCGTTGTGTGTTGACCCCGCGATTAAGGACTATGGCGTCTCGAAATCTTTCAATTGAAGAAAGAGGGAGAATAGTTGCTCTACATGAGCTTGGCAGAAATATTACGCAAATTTCGCAGGAACTTGGATTTTCGGTAAGTTTTAATAACTTTTAAAATAATAATAATGATTAAAAACTATTTATCATTTTAACAAATAGGTTGTATTTCGATAGTTATTATTTATAACTTAGCGGTCACTCAATATCATAATCATTATCATCAGCCTCTAGAAGTCCACTGCTGTCAGACTGGGCCTCCTCTATAGAACGCAACAGCGATCGGCTTTAGGCAGTTTGCATCCAGCGGCTGCCCGTAACCTTGACCAGGTCGTCAGTCCACCGCGTGGGAGGCCTGTCCACGCTGCGTCACTCAATATAGATAATATTTAATCGTGAAGATACTGGCTATTACCCGTAAATTCTTTTAATATTTTATTATTTAGTGTCTTAAAAAATGAGTTACACGCTTTAAAGTTTCGCCGCATTGTTTGATGTTGTTAAAGTTTATTACCTTTTATTTATGGCCGTTATCAGTAGAAGTAGGTAGGATAAACCGCTGCAACTAACGATTTCTAAGAATAATTGCAACAACGCAGTGTTTAACGAAGAAATGAAATTTTTGTTCAAGTTTTAGTCTAAGCCATGACTACAAAGAACTCGAGAGTAAAACTTCCAGTATTCTAGCCTATTCAGTTTCGGTGACAGTTTAAAAAAAATAGAGATAACGAAAATATTATACCAAATTAATTCCTATTTAAAGTTAGTATCAAACTGACTAGACCAATTATTATGAAGCCTCCAAACCTCCGCATTATTGAGTAGGAAAACAATAAAAACCTATTTATATTTAAAAAATATATATTTTATAACTCAAATAATCTTGCAAGTTAATCTTTATGCGCAGAACTTTCCTTGATGCCTTCTATCACTAATTCTTTTTCATAGAGCCAATCACTGAACTTGCAAAATAATGGATTATTTAAGTTAAATACCTATATGATTACATTGCAAGGTTGTGTATTTTTTTTTAAAATAAGGTCTAGGGAACAACTTAAATAACAACCTTATTGTAATTAATTTTAATCTTCGTAATTTTCGATTAAAATTCATCATCATTTCAGCCATTAGAAGTCCACTGCTGAACATAGGCCTTCCTCAGTAACTTTCAGATTATCCGGTTGGAAGCGTTATTAATAAACTTTACTTTAAATATACTTAGAAATTTTCGCCATAAAAAACGCGAGGTGCGCGGTTATTTGTCAGAGATCACATGCATGCGCCGACGCCGAGCCAACAAGGACCTTATACAGTGCACATACGGTGCAATTGGTGCAATTCATTCGTCAAACCGTAAATTATTATCTATGAGTTCTATTTTTAACAGCAGATAGGAATAATACGACCTCCGTAGCTAAATAGCCAACATTTATTTAAGTAATAAAATGAAGAAAATAATGTGTGTTCTTTACGTAGATCAATTAATCTTCAAATCCTTAGTCGCTCCTGAAAATTAGGCACTACCTTGCAATGTAACCCTAAATGTTGTCATATTGAATTGCTTCTTTAAAACACTGCAACGAAAAGATGTTTTTAAAATATGGGTAACATTAAATGATTTAATTAACTCTAGTAACTTTGTAATAGCTTAAGTTTCAGTTAAACCTGTAACCTAATGACCTGCGCAAATCTGACGAGGCTCGGCGAAACACTGAGATAATAACAATATAAACTAAGCCCTAACTTATCTAATATACTGTTGAAAATGGCTTGCCAAAGCTAAACTATAGCCAACGGCGACACAATCTGACGCGGGCTGCCATTTTCAACCGTATGATAATATACATTACAATTTATTTTTAAACTATTATTATCTCAGTCTTTTCGCTGCGCCTAGCCAGGTTTGCTCTGGCCCTAATACATCTACATGGTTTTGTAGTAGCAGGTTATTTAAACGTAAATTTTTATTTCGCAGAGAAACACTGTCCATCTTTGGGTTCGCCGTTATGAAGAGGAGGGACAATTGGTCGATCGACCACGGCGGCCACATCCGTATCTAATAGACCAAAGACAATCTCAAGAAATGGTTAGAAGATACGCAGTAGAGCCGTTTACGCCTACACGGGTATTCGCTCAGCAATTTGACTGCAGTTTAAGGACCGTAAGGAGGGCACTTCATCGCGCTGGGATGCACCACAGAAAACCCGCAACAAAAATAATATTAACAGAACAAAATAAGGCAGCGAGAGTCCAGTTCGCTCGAGAGTATAGGGATTTCGATTTTTCTCGTGCCATATTTGCCGATGAAAAAAGTTTTAAATCAAACCAAATTGGTTGTCGGCATTTATGGCGCGTGGACAACACTCGTTATGAGCCGCGTAACGTGAACCCAAACAATAACTCGGGTAGAATCTGCGTGAATATGTGGGGATGGATGAGTGCCGCTGGACCCGGGGAACTAATTGAAATTTCTGGGAGGGCCACTGGGCAGTCCTATCTCGAGCTTCTCCAGGAGTCGATGGTTCCTACTGTGCGCGTGGTATATCCGGAGACAGAAGTGCCGGAGTTTATATTTATGCAGGACAACTGCCCCATTCATACCGCGCGTGTGGTGCAGAGCTGGCTTCAGGCACAGCCTGATATTCGAACAGTGCGTTGGCCCTCGCGATCTCCAGATCTAAACCCCATAGAAAATCTCTGGGGATTGATGGTCCAGCGGTGGGACACATTAAATGAAAGGTCCAGGACAAATTTAATTGCGCATTGCGACCGAATTTGGGATTCACTAAGAGGCTCAGACTTGTGCGAAATTCTTGTGTGCTCAATGCGGGCGCGATGTGATGCAGTCATAGCCGCCAATGGGGCATCAACTAAATATTAAAACATTTGATTAATTAATTAATTTTGGCGGCGCGCACAAATGATTTTAGTTTAGCCTAATGATATATTGGTAGAAAATGCCACATCGCATTAAGTCAACTTTTTGTATGTTTTTTTAAATCTGGGCAACAAAGTGTAAGCATATTTTGTGTATGGCAATGTAGTTATTGATGGGTGACTTTAAAATACAACACCACAACTTTTTATTTTTTATTATTAGCTTAACATTGTTTTGATTTAGGAATTTACTAATATTCCTTCATATTTTATTGGAATCTGATGTTGTTTGTTGATTCAATGCAAATAAGCATAGTTTTTATTTTTACCTACTTACTTAGAGATATACTTAATATGTAGCAGAGCATAGCATAGTATTATAATTTAGTTACTGCACCTTTGTTACTAATGCTAAATCGATATAAGTTTATTTTTTGTGTAATTAGTGCTTCCTCATTAAATTGAAACCTTCGTGACATGAAAAATTGATAGTTTATCGTTCCTATAGATGTTAAGAAATAAATAAATAGTAGCTATAATTGGAATCGGACCTTCTAGTGTCCCATTCAATGACTTATAGATATTACATAAAAAAAATTAACCTGATCGGTAGAACTGTTCTCAGGTAATACATTTATGTGTATGATCTAACAAACTTTATTTAATTTGTATAGTATTCATAGATGTTAAGATATTTATACTCAATAAACAATATCTATAAAACTGAAAATGTTACGTTATTCAACACCCATAACTTTAATTAACCATCAACTAGTAATCCGTACTCCTTACGAATATTACAAATGCGAAAGTGAGTTTGTTTGTTTCGCTTTGTCACCTCAACTACTCATTAAAATGAGATTTGCACAAACATTGTTAGGAGAATAGAAAAGGACATATGCTACACTTTTTATCGCACGGTTCCCGTGGAATTTGCAATAGCAATTTTATAATAATACAAATTTCACGCGGGCGAACCCGCGGTCGAACGCTAGTTATTCATATTTTACACAAAGCTCTGTTTATAATTGGTGTCGCGAATCCAAGTGCTAAGCGCTTCGTATTTACTGAAATGCGACGTTGCCAAACCGAATCGTATCACAAGATAAGCGAATACTCAAGCGATACTCAACCTAAAATGCTTCCTATAGAGCTTAAACTTCTTAATGCTTTACTCGGTTGTTTGTTGGTCTGCTGCGTCCATTGAATCCGAAACATTAATGAACGGAGGGCGTGGCTTAAAGTGAGCGGCAACGCGGTGTAAGCAAACGATTTTAGCTCTAAGACTGGTAAGGCGCCTGTGTCCTCGATAGTACGTTAAAATTAGGAAAATTATAAGATTTGTCGTGTTCACTACGACAAAAGCACAACTAATAAAAAGTAAGATATTTAATATGTCAGGTAAGTCGAAAATATGTTAAATAAGAAACATATTTACATTGTTTTAGAAATTTTGTTTTCATAATCTCAACGTTTGGCATAATAGAAAACGCTTGCTAATAATGCTTAAGGCAAATTGTAAAATGACGTCCTTAAAAACTAACTGTCGATTCGAGCGCCACTTACAAAATGCCGTGGCAAATTGTAGTAACTAGTTCTATATTCTACCACCAGAGGCCCTGCTAATCGAAACAATAAATATGGCGTCAAGTAGAGCAAGCATTTTTGAAAATAATCGTGCATTGCAAGAAACAAGTTTTTATGAAGTAGTTATGTGCAGGTATGATCTAACACATAAAACTTAGGTATTCCAAACGGTCCAGCTAAAAAGATTACCCAAAATAAAGCTTTTGGCAATAAACACGTTATTATACATTAGGTAGGTACTTTTAGATATTAACAAAAAATCGAAATATCGCTAAAATATCTACTTATGTGGCTTCAAGTGCTACTATAATAAAATAAATATTTAATTAATTTTCAAATGCTGGAAACCTAAAAATACTTATATGTAATTTGTCGATTGATCGCCTGATCACTCGGGGTTCTCAGGATTACTTTTAAAATATGAGAAGAATTGATGCTTGTGAGTGCGTGCGGCACCGTAGGGATAGACCTTAAAGGAAGCGTAGGTACCTACAATAGTTAACATATATCGCCCGCCCTAAACACGTGCAAGTGTTTACGAGAAGGTAAGGGAACTAATGGTAAAGGAAGCTCACTGGATAGGAAGACGAACTAATTTCGTCAAGGATCTCTTATGGGTTCCGGTGGGAGGTTTGACATAATATCGTTACGGGCAGTGGCCCGTGAATGCGGATCCTACCCAGAGTAGTGATCAATGGATCAGGAGATTAAGCTAACCTGCACAGTCAGAATGTAGCCTGGGACGTGCCTCCATTCACAAGATGTCGGGAAACTATTAATTTGGGTGAAGAAGGTGAGGAGGGATTTTTAACCAGCAAAATACGATTTTGCTATCTATGCTTGCTTATGCTTATGCTTTGCTAACTATGGATTGAAGTCAACACAGATTATCTGTGCAGACAAACAGCGCGGTGATGAAGACTCCTAATAATTCCAACTTAGGAATGTTAAACGGGTCCAAACAGGGGCCAACTTTGACTTGGCCATAACAAGGTAGACGAATCAATTTCCAGAAGGGTGATCTGCACGTAAATAAACAGCTGCAGCAAAGACTACATCAGAGGCATCACAGAATCTATGAAGGGACAAAAAGGATAAACCATTTGGTAGAATGTGACGGGGAATAGCTACTCTACTAACCTTTCCTAGGTCTTGAACGAAATTAATCTATTTCAAGGCCAAGGATTCAATCCAGGGAAAGGTCTGACAACCATAGGCGCTGTATAAATTCTTTGGCCTTAAACACGACAGGGGCTATCCAACCGCAGGGATCGTAGATACGGGCAATCAAGAATAAGATTTTGCGCTTAGTAACTGAGTCATGGGAGTCAAGAGTAGTTATAGGTAAGTAAATGAGATAGGATAATATTGCATACCTATCTAAAATAGCAATAGTCTAAGGATTAGGGTCTAAAAATAAATGAGAGAGTTGAAAATGGTCTAGGGGCATGTCATCTAGGAGCTCGGGTCTATTACTAATCCACTTACGAAGCTCATACCCAGCAGATGCCGTAATGCCTTCAAGCTCAGATTTCAAAGCCCAGGCAGACTCAATAGAATCCGTGCCAGTCAGGCACTCGTCGACATATACATCCCTATCAAGGTCCTCTGCTGTTTGAGGGAAGGTAAATCTCTCTTGTTCAGCGAGCTCAAGAAGGACTCGAATCGCAATGAAAGGACTGGAGCGAAGACCATTGTATTAGTGTTACGTTCATAAGTAAGGATCTAATGGTAGGGTCCTCTCGCCACAGTACGAGCTGGTACCTTTTATCTTCAGGATGTACCCAGGTCATACAGATCATTATAACTATATGAGAACATCAGACTATGAGAAATATCTCGCTAAAGTTTAGGGCATTGATTCAAGGACACCTAATGCAGGACTACTACCGTCGAACACAACACGTATTTTGTCACCAGAAGACTTAAAAATCCCATGGTGAGGTGATTGTTTTTCTCGTTTATACAGGGTGTTATGTGTATAAAGCCAAAAAAGGTATGTGCTCAGCTAACATATGCATATAAATACTAGGTGTAGAAATTTGATTCATTCTGAAAAAAAAAACATACTCAGTTTCTTAGTAATAAAGTTTTCTAGAGAAGTGAGGATTTTTAAAATGATGATATCAAATTTCTGACTTCACCATAAGTAGTACCTATTTATCTAAATGCATATGTTAGCACAGCACATACTATTGTAATAAATTAAATCGGGTTATTACATTAGTATGTGCTAAGTGCTATGCAAATAAACCGATTTGATAAACTTTTTCCGGCTTTCCTAACTCCTAACATTTTTGTTTATGCTGTTTATTGTGTAATGTCTTTGTTTTAGGTGGTAATAAATATAATATGTACCTATATTTTAAAATGCTAATAAAATCTCAATTTAAAGATTGATAAATTCAATTTTACCTGGTAGGAATGGTAGGATTGGCGAAGAAACCGCGTCTTTTTACACCTGACTTGACATTTGCGGCATGTGAGTGTCCTCTCACGCACTTTAATTGAGGCCATAAACATTATCGGTTTATCTTAAACTTTATACATCAAATGCCTACCGTAGGTATGTATCTAAGTAAATGTACAAACATTGACGCTTAATTTATGTAATGCACAGATAAAAGTCCGCTGTGCGTGATCGACCTCTGTGGCGTGTGTCGATCAGTTATGGCGATACAGTTTGTGCATTTCAATTGCATTGTATAAAATAGATTATGCTTACTAGAATAATCGACCTTTAAAACGGTGAAAAATTGGTTCAAGACCATGTGAATTAACTTTGGGGTTATGCCCTACCTTATGCATTGTTTTACAAGAAAAAGAGAAATCTATTGCGAATTGCTTGCGAAGCAAAGTCAAAGGAAAAACTCCCCTTAAAAATGACTTCTTCCAACGAATAGCTTGGCCATTCAGAATTCAGACAGACGCTAATTATTCTAATTATTAAATACATTAAGGAGATTAGGTTCCAATTATAATTAATAATAATAGGTAGGTTTATTGCCTGAATCCACTGATATTAAATAGGTATTTAAGAAACGATGCATACATAATTGAGGTATTTCCAGCATGAAACAGGTAACATACCTCTAAGTTACATGAATAGCCATAATATGCATTATACGACTTAATAATTACTTATAAATATAATAATTTTCATTAACTATTCCACGACTACGGCAGCGACAACTAAAAATGAGATTATGTGGGAATGAACCTCACCACTAAGTTAACACGAAGACACAAAATGGTCACCGATATGAAACCGACTAGGCAACGTAAGACCTAAGTAGTTAGCGCTGTTTTGGGTATACCACTATGGGTAGTCTTGGATAACGTGACAAGGCCAAGTAACGGAAAATTCTTCTACCTAAAGGTTGGCTGGAAGAGATTGCATTTAGCGATAAGACTGCCTAAATTGTGTATAGCCCAAAATTTTTTTCTTGCACCTTATTCAGGTACTTTATTTGGAGTGCAATAAAGAGATCTATCTATCTATACCTACCTACGTATAAAGTAACTCCTATGCGGTAAGGTCATTTCCCTTACATCACATCAGACTAATATTAGCGTGCAGCCTAAGAATTATCTACCTGTAGGCATTTAGTCATGCAAAATGTTGTAATGACACTGAATGCGTAATTAACCATTGTTCTATTTTTAAAAACAAGTTTTCCTACCTATAAAATATCCATGAACCTAGACAGACGCTAATTAAAGAGACACTTCATGGAATCACAGTATATTTTTTTAAATTATATTTTTTGAAATAGATTACAAATTAGGGATCACATTACACTTCACCACTAGACTCGTATCGTAGAAGCCAGTGACTAAATTTTAACAGTTAGTTATTTAGTCTGATACAATGCTCCGGTTTTAGTGCTACGAACAAAATTTATTAAAAGTAAAAGGATAAAAACTAATGATAGTTACCCGACCAGCTGTCATAAGCTGTGAATTTAATGTTCATTGCTATCAAGAGTTTTTATAACTAAGAACTTTAAATAGAGCTAATTTAAATATTGTCCACGCTAGAATCAACTCTACCCAAAAACTAATAGTAATCCATCGTCAAAGCATAAAACCTTATTTAATCCTTGGTACCTGCTTATAGCGTGTAAAAAAAAGATTTCAAAAATGTTAAGACTGACTCTCTTTTAACTACACAGACAGAGCAAGCATTATCAACATTTAGTAACACATCACTCCAGTATACATATAGCCCCAAACTGAGTCAAAACTAAGCAAAGCTTGTACTATAATACTTTAGACTAAGTAAATATACATATAGCGATTGACTAACAATTAGACGAATTTTTGACACCCATGAATGACTAGGTATACAAAAATACCGGATTCCGGGACCGAATACCGGGATTCAGACCCGCTACAAAACGTTATTTATTAATGAAATGTAATTAATTATGTATTGTGCTTACAAAGTTTTGAGATTCTACTGCAAAACGGTCGGAGTTTGAAGATATTTAAAACAGTAGGTATAATTTTGCTCCGAATATTTTAACGCAAATTAACATACCTACATACTTCATTATTATCATAAGCCAAAAGCTGGTCTGCACACAATACTTTTACATACTAGTAATTTAAGAAACATTGCTAAATATTTCAAGGACCTGGCGGGGTTCCTTTCTTTGTCCCTTGCACTGGAATTGGCTTTTGAGTAAGAGACCGAATATTGTAGATACTTAAGTAGGTTGTACGTAAAATGACTTGCGCAACCTTGATCTAGTTATGGACAATATGGGTATTAAGATCATTTCAAGTGAACCTTTCAATTCTTGTAGAGTTGTTAGTTTATTGGTAATGTTCAAATCGAATTTTCACTTAGTTTTTTCGCAACGCAACAATTTTTGGATAGTCATAAGTCATAGGTAGGAGTAATGCTTGTACTAAGTATTATTTAGTCTGTTGTAATGCTACTATGATAGAATGATAGTAAAAACATCAAAATATATGTTCTTTGCTGTCTTAGCAGGTATTGTATTATATAGTCGGTTATTATAAACCATAGTAACTTAATACAATCCTTTTGAGGATTTCTTTAACCGCAAATGTATTTAAACATTACGAAGTAAAGCTATGCGAATTCGTGTAGCAACAGCAATGGTAATGACACTTTCACCACAGATTCACGTGACCCGGCGCAATTGTCTCAAGTTCCTAATGAAATCTGCAGTCGATGTGGTCAAACTATTGGCTTTTTTGTCAGTCACCTGGTGGGTAAATCGCAGTAGTCGGTTTTCCATCTTACAAGCAAGTTAACCTTTATTACTTTATCAGTCTAATAAAATTAAGACTTTTCTACGCCCAGATAAGTCTCACTCAGATGCTTACGTTACGTTACGTTGTAATGTATGTACTACTACTACTTCCTTCCGACCGATTTCGGCCATGGCAACCACTTCGACCCATATTCTGATCTCCGCTGATGTGCTCGAAGATGGCTTTTCGCAGCAAACTCCCGTGAACACTGTGGGCATGTGAGTTTTCCATTTATATAAAATGGTAATTGATGGCCACGAGCTACGGGCTTTTATTTGATCGCGTTTGGCGTCGAGGTCGGATTTACGTTGCTCCTCAAATTCGCGCACTTGCCTCTGTACATGCTCGCGCCATTCAGACCGTTGTGCCGCCATATCTTCCCATTGAGATGGCTCAATCTTGCATCTTTTCATGTGACGCTTATGAACATCTTTTTATCGGGGGAGTTGTCCGCCGCGTTTTCGCTTGCCCTCCTTCAGTTCAGAATAAAAGATGCGCTTCGCCACTATTTCTTCCCTCATAAGTGATACCTACGTGTCCGCACCACCGAAGGCCTACGCATTGTATAAGCCTGCATACCACCAATCGGCTCGTCGCAAAACTTCGGTATTTCGTACACAATCTAACCATCTGATGTTCATGATCTTGCGTAGACATTTAAGTTGGAAGCGGTCTAGTGTGCGTATTTGGTGACGATTTAAGCACCACGTTACGGAGGAATATATCAAGTTGGGCAGCACAATCGCCATGTATACGGATATTTTGGTAGACAACTTTATATCGTGCGAGCAGAACACCTTGAGACACAGCCTTCCGAAAGATGCAGCTGCAACAACAACTCTGCTATTGATTTCAGCATCAAGGTCACACTTGGATGTTACAGTGTTCCCCAGGTATTGGAATTCATCCACCTGCTTTAAAATATCATCGCCAAGCTTTATGGTCAGTGCCTCGTGAGAGTGTCCAAGGACATCACCTCAGTCTTTTTGACACTGATTATAAGGCCAAATTTACAACATGCTTGGTGAAAACCCGACATACGTTTTTGCAGGCCACCTGGGGATTCTGCTAGTAAGCACAAGTCGTCAGCATACAATATTTATGTTATTAATGCATGCGACACCTTAGTGCCTGCCCCGAGTCTAGCCAGGTTGAAAAGGCCGCCATCTGTGCGAAAGCGGATGCGAACACCTTCTGAGACTGACTTTAAGACTTCCTTGACTACAACTGCAAAGTATAAGGCAAACAGTGTGAGTGCGATAACACACCCTTGTTTCACTCCACAGGTAACGTTATTACTATAACTAATTTATGTAATTATAGTTCAAATGACTTATTGTACCTACTTACTCGTTAAGTGTATTTATTAATCCTGATTGGGATGAAGTATTCATCAATCTATTACTAGAGATTAGTTTTAAAATCGCCTGAAAATCACATATTATTATAGGTTTAATGATTTTTGTATGAAATGGTAAAAAAAGCAAAACTATAACCGTGCTAATTTAGTTATTTTGCTATTCGGGGCGGAAATGAATTCTACAAAACAAAAATCATTCAAATCGGTCCAGCCATTCTTGACTTATAAATAGTCTAACTAACCCGACTTTGTTTTATAAGATTTAGTAAAAACTTGATGATAAATTTATTTAGTAACAACGGTGGCCCATCTACCGCCTGTCCGTCTCGCCGTCACGCCTGCTGCTGCACGCAAATATATTATACGTCTCTGAAAACGTTGTCGCGTAGCGGAGTAGGTACCTAGGCAGTGCCGGATTAGCCCATAAGCAAACTAAGCAATCACTTAGGGCATCGCGTCCTGGGCGCCACCAGAAACAGCACAAAAAAAAGTTTACTTATGGATAGAGGGCACAGGCGTGGATTGCTTAGGGCATCAAATAGTCTTCATCGGGCACTGTAGGTAGGTACCACCACAGAACCAGACCACATAGAAGTACTTAGTTGCTTCAAGATATCATCACATACCATATTCTCTGGGAATGACAGTTGAATTTAAAATTAGTCTATAGCTTTAAATCGTAAAAAGTTTCAGGTATCATTAAGACCTGCTTCCATTGTTTAACTTGGTGTTTAAATTTGATTTATTAAAATGATTCGTGATTTTTTTGTATAAAATTTTAACTATGTTTCATAAACCTCGATATAGGCGAATTTCAGTTAACGCGATTTTTTCCGGTTCGTATCTCTCGCGTATAGCAGGGTATTACTGTAATTGAAATTATTTACCATATTTAAGTATTTTTAGAAATCAAAATATTCTTTTAAATTTTAAGATTTAACTAATAGCCTGCAAATGAAGAAAATTAAACATTGACTTACTTGTACATAGGAATTTAATACTGGTTGATATATTTTTTAAGTTTATTCTATAAGTATCCGTGAGGACGTTTTTCTTTGCTTGTCTAATATTTTAAACAATCTTAACAACGTAGGGTTTTGTAGTTTACTGTCAATTTATGCGGTATTTGCTATCTATTTCATATAATAAATTAACATCAGCATCTAAGTAATTTTCTTCTTCAAGTACATTTTGCAAGTTAACTCTGTAAATTTGTAAAGCCTACCTAGCTGTGATAGTTTGCCTTGTAACGTCATTCAACATACTACTGTCGTGAATTTTTACACATTTCTTGTATCTGCCATTTTGGTGACAGAACACTTGATAAAAAAATACGATTTAAAGCTCAATATTACGCAAAAAGATGCCAAAATAAAAAAAATGGTGCTTCAACAACCACAATATATTTAAACGACTTACGAAAAAAAAAACATCCCCACTGTTACGTCAGCGTTATGTGTAGGGAAGGACAGATGGACGAAACGAACATGGCGAAACATAAGGGTTTCGTTTTGACTACGAATAAAAAGTGATGTTGTGAATTAAGTTAATTTTAAAAATACCCCACCATTGAAAATAATACCTACTGTTTATCTATTTATATAAAATAAAGTCGGGTTAGTTACACTATTTACAAATCAAGAACAGCTGAACCGATTTTAATGATCTGTTGAATCTTTGCCCTGAATATTAGAATAACTATGAAAAAGAGGCGGTACGAAGAACGCCGTGACAGCTAGTTTTTCATAAATTTAAATAGGTATCCACATTAAACACTGTAATACAAAAGATACTTAATTGAGTGGTTATGAAAACTGTTAAAGAGTGCTTTATTGTAATACTGTCTGACACTGACATCGAAGTAGATGGGTGTGTGACACGCATGAGTAATCTGTGAAGCTCACGTAACGCGCGTAACAGGTTTTAATAACACTACGAAGTAGAGCGATTCGGAGACCTTGAACCTCAAGGTGCAGTTTTTTACTTGACACTACGAGACCACAGATTCGATAATATGAAAGCGTTACTTGCCTACTTTAAGCCAGATGGCATTAAATAATTTACAGGTAGGTAGGTAGGTTAAATAATTTCAACATTCACGTCAATTGCATTAAAAATGTTTTATTCACGTTCACGGTCAACCCTAAACTAAGCAAAGCTTGTTTAAGGAAAAATAAATAAAAAAGAATGAATAGGTCGTATTTAAAAAAAATATACACATTCTCAGTACAAATCCTCGTGCTCATCACACAAATATTTGCTTCTTGCGGGATTCAACCCCGCGACCGCTGGTTCTGTAGTCCGGGTCGTGCACCACTAGACCAGACAGTCGTCAATTATTGATGGACAGTGTTCCAGATACAATAGAAGTACTATTATTATGACGTTTATAGGCGTATTGCCCCATTGCTTTTTTTATGCGTAGTAATTAAAATAAATAAATAAGACAGTTAATTACATTGTTAACTTCGTATTTTCAACCGACTTCAAAAAAGGAGGAGGTTCTCAATTCGACTGTATGTTGTATTTTTTTGTATGTATGTTACGCGATTTCTCCGCCAATTATAAATCGATTTTGATGTTTTTTTTTGTTAAATAGATAGTACTTCAAAGATACTATAATAAACATTTTTGGAATAAAATTTACCCCTAAGGGTGGAAAAAAGAGGATGAAATCGGTTTTCAGCAGTTAGATTAGGATTTATCACAAAAAATAGACGAAATAATAACTTTTATTAAAAATAAGGTGCAAGCTAATCAAAGTTTGAAATTGAATGTTTTTGTTGCACTGACTCTAAAAGTAACTGATTAGGTACTTACGTGTTAATAATATTTTTAACTTTTTAGTGTTTTAAAGTCGGTTTTTTTTATTTTTTATTACTTGCTTATTGAGGGTAACTACCTGGTGTATTAGTCTAGGCATCGAAATAGAATGCCCAGAACGATAGTTTCCTACAAAGCGGACTGTCAAAGTGAGGAGAGAATGACATCTTTGTATGCGTAAGTAAGTCGTGTTTACGCTCGACGAAACGCACACAAGTAAAAAATAATGTTGCCTTTATATTAAATTTTACCCAAAAGTAGGGGGTTGAAACGGGGCGCTATGGGGCAAGACACTTAGAAAAAAATTTCACTGATTTTAAATGGAACATTGACATAGCCGAATTTCTGAAGTATATCTGTCGTGGCCAGATCGTAGAATTGTTCATTTCATGATGTGACCGATCATATCATAAAATGGTGGTATTTCATGATATAGAACCGAACCCGCTGCCTACATCATGATGTTGTCTGGCCAGATCAATGAATACTCAGCGTTTTACGATTTATACAGCTAAACGCACGACTACTCCATGAAATGGTCAAACATTAGTGATCATATAGTAAAATCTTTACATTACCCACCGCTAGAGGCGCTAATGTTGCTTTGATTTTGTGATGAATAATGGCGGCGGACAAATATTTTATTCTAAAAGTGAATAATAATGTGTAAAATGAAGGCGAAAGTCAGTTACGACACCAAGCTAGGCGATTGTTATTAAAGTCACTCAAAAATCAAGCACAACGTCAAAAAAATCAAGGAGCTCGGAACGTAATTTGAGAGGTTAGTTTGGTTATTTAGCTATTTGTCTTTTTGTTTATTTGGTTTGTTTCAAAATAGTAACTATTTAAAATTTGTAATTCATCTATCGACCAAGATTACAAATATTAAACAAATTCACGTAACTTGCAAACGTATTTTTATTTTAATGGTACGACAAAACGTGGATTGACATTTCATCAAATGTTGACGTTTAAACGTTTTTTTTTTAAAGTGTAGAAAAATTTACAGTCCCAGTCTCCATACAAAAAATGATCGAAAATTCGGCTGTCAATTATATTCCATATAAAATTTGTAATTTTTGTTTAAGTGTCGCCATAGCGCCTCGTTACCTATACTCTGACCGAGAACCGAGCCCGGGACCTAAATAATTCAAAGTCGTCTCAATTATTTCGATTACAAAACAACAACAAAATATAAATTGAGACGTTTCTCTTTTAAAAACAACAAAATGTGGGAGATATTTTTTAGCCATACAGGCACCATTTTCATAAAATGTCAAGACTAATTTATTGTGATAAATTTTTATTTTTGATTAATGTTTTACGTAAAAATATAAGTTTTAACGCAATTCTTACACGTGAAATGTAATGTTTCTTGTGTTTTCCTGATGTACTGTGACATCCGTTCACTTAGCAAACCGTCATGTTTTTTTAATATTTCGGGAGCTATTTGTCACGCGACACGATCTTGAGCACTAACGGGCCGAGTAATAAACTAAGCCATTATGGCTTAGTTTGTATTGCCTCACTTTACGGACGCGGACTTGGCTTCTGGGCGTTCTACTTCGATGAATCTAGGTATTAAATTGTTTTAACAAGATGGTAATTTTGTTCCGCTCTACCTACCGTTAATTCGGATTCTTATTCGAGATTAACCTATGTCAAACTGGCATTTAGTTTTGATTGATTGTATTATTGTAAGAAATGTTGTTTTAAAAAAAACATTAATTAATAACCTGAGGTTGTTCAATATTGAAATAGGATTTCCAGAAAGCAAAAAACAAATGAGTCGTGCAATCCCATGTATGTCGTAGCTTTTATATTAGGTCCTGACCTATGAAATTGCCGATACTTAATACTGGCAACTTTAACATATATCTTGCGTTTGATTAAGGATTCCAAATTTAAATTTATTTCGAAATAAAGCCAGAAAAAATATTGTTTTAAAATTCGTATTTCATTTGTTTTCACATCATTTGTTTGAGCTTGTGCCGTGTGTGGACGGCCGTAAAGAATACACTTCCCCACCGCCAACAGTAGGCGTGTCGTAGGAGGCGACTAATTCCTGTAGCACGAGACGGGCAGCAGCGTTTTCGTGCGAAATCTTCAACGCCAACCCGCCTGCCAAGCGTGGCGAGTATTGGCAATCCCCCCCGATGATGCCATTGAGGGAGGCCTTTGTTCAGCAGTGGATGTCCTATGGCTGAAATGATGATGATGATGATGTTTGAGCTTCAACTTTGCTATAACAACAACTATGGGCAAATTAAAAATTCGCGGTATTTACGAATACGAGTTCCACCGTGGCACCAGTGCTGCAGAAACGACTCGAAGAATTAATGACATGTACGAACCAGGCTCCGCTAACGAACGAACGGTACGTTTTTAGTTTCGACGTTTCCGTTCGGGAAATTTTGATTTACACAATGAGCCACGTGGACGACCTGATACTCAAGTGAATAACGAAGAATTGAAGGCGATAGTGTAGTAAACCACTTCTGAATTAGCAGCAGCCTTCGGCGTAAGTGACAAAACGATACTTGTCCATTTGTGTCAAATCGGAAAAGTCAAAAAACTCGAAAAGTTGGTAGGTACCGCACGAATTGACTGAAGCAAACCCACAAACACGCGTTGCTTGCTGCGTTTCTTTGCTTAATCTTCACAATAATGAGGTGATTTTGAACCGTATCGTGACTTGTGATGAAAAATGGATCCTGTACGACAATCGGAAGCGATCATCACAATGGGTTAATCTTGGAGAACCGGCAAAACCTTTCCCTAAGCAAAAACTGACCAAAAAGAAGATTCTGGTTAGTGTTTGGTGTACCAGTGCTGGTGTTATCCACTTCAGCTTCTTGAGATCAGGCCAGACGATTACTGCATATTGACAACAATTGCAAACAATGATGGAAAGCTCGCCATTAAACAACCGAGACTGGTGAATTGCTCTAGCCCATTGCTCCTTCAGGATAACGCTAGACCACACACTGCACATCAAACGGTCGCCAAGTTAGAGGAGCTGCGACTGGAACCTTTGCGTCACCCACCATACTCTCCAGATTTAGCCCGAACCGATTACCATCTTTTTTGAAAATTTAGATAACTTTTTACAAGGAAAAAAAAATCAAATCTGATGAGGCAGTCAAAACTGCCTTCAAGCAGTTCATAGACTGTCGCTCCCAAGTTTTTTTTCCAAAGGGATCAATGATCTGCCTATAAAATGGCGGAAGTGTATCTATAACAACTGCGCATACTTCGATTGTTTAAATAGTAATTTCATTAAAAAAAGTTATTTCATTTTTTTTATACTGAACGGCAATTTCATATGTAAGGACCTAATATTATTATAGTAGTATCATGATTATTTAATTGAATAATATTGTGAAAACAATAACACAAATATATTTTCCTTTAATGGTTTCCTTGTTTATATTTTTAATCTCGAAAAAAAAATCCGACATTAGACAACAGAATTACATATTTGCCTATAAGGCATAGAGCCAAACTATTCAAGGAAAAGAAAATTGTTGAAAAAGCATTGCAAATTTTTTGCTTAAAGGCTCTCCTCGCATTTCATTCACCAATTCATTATCAAGGCCTTGAGCGATTCTGTAAATGCGTACATTTCACAATACAATACAGCGTCCCGCGGATTCAATGGCTTGTTTCATTGCGACTTTGGCCAGCGGCGGTCCGACTCCACCGGCTTCCTTTTAACTCTAGAGCTACAAAAATTACTAGTTAAAAATAATATTTAATAATTAAGTTCATTAATTACAATTCAAGTCGTCCGATAAAGTATTAGTGCTCGAAAATCTATTTGCCAGCATAATGTTGTCTTGAAATCGTAAAGATATTGTTAATGTTCTGTGCGTGACTGTGCTGAGGCTAATCAGTTGGTTTAAATACAAAGAACAGGTCCTAATTTTTTCACTGAGCCGCAGAATGGAGACTAAAAGTTTAAAGTGGTAAGTGAATTTAATGAAAAATAAAAAAAATGTATAACTAGCTACTTAGCCGATTTTTGATAGACCAAGTTGATAGCTATTAAGTAAGGTTTTGATCGACCAATCTGGTCTATGCAAATCGTCGTAACAGCTAGTGTAATAACTTGAGATTATTTTGTTTTGTTATGATAAAAATAAATGAATGTGTTTTGGTTTTGATTTTTGAAGTTTTTTTTTTAATAGTTTGACCGCATGCACCTAGTTCTTCTAATTTTATATTTTTTTATATAGTTTAAAATGACCTACATAATTATATTTTCATAGTAAAAAAGTTAATAGGTACAGCAACGGCAGGTCAACCTACCAAAAATGTTAAAGGTCATTGAACCGATTTTTAACTTAAGTCCGACATGTAGAGATCAATATCAATTGAGAAAATTTGACGTTTTGTGGTAGATTGACGAGCTGTTGTCTGTACAATATTGTCTGGCCACAATTTTAATTTTGTATCTACCTCCTGGTTCCTGAGATTCAATTACAAATTGCTCTGAGATAATAAGTAATACATTTAAAAATAAATTGACCGCCTCAGGTGGGAATCGTACCCTACGTCTTTTCTACGCCTATCCGGGCATTGCTCTTCCAACGGTATAAGTTAACGAGGATATTAGGTAATCTGACGAATTTTTTTAAGTGTCTTTTTAACCCTAATATTAGGTAATCTGACAAATTTTTTCAAGTGTTTTTTTAACCCTATGGTAAGTAGCCAAAGCACTTGTGTTACAGAAATCAGAAACAACGAAGGTACCACAACACCCACTTCCGAGACAATATAGAAAACATTTTTTTACATTGACCGACCGGGAATCGAACCCACAGGACCTCAGAGATAGCGACACCAAGTCTGGCATGCTCGCCTCTTGGCTACGGAGGTTGTAAAAATTATTAAATCAGTGGTGTCTTAAAAATGTTGTGAAATACTTAAACCATCAAAATAGCACTTAGTACTTGCCAGAACTAATACTCTTTATCCCATTCCCATTTGTGCTTGTGATAAATGTCACTAACTATGGTTGGAATGGTCACCCATCCAAATATAACTGCGGTCTAGGTGGCTGAACTTTGGTAACCACTACCAAAGCGCTGCCGCCACTGAGCTACAAGCACCTCAATTATCATGATGTGTAACATAATACAATAAGATCTGAAAACTAAGTTAATTTGTTCTAGCTTTACCCTAAGACTAAATTGTTTCCCGAATTTTTAAAAAATAAATCTTATTCTCGCAATCGCAAAGCAGTTTAACTTAAAGATAAAAACAAAGATCAAATTCGTGGTCCGGCTTTTAAAGATTTTAATATTGCGAGAGTCTAACCAGTCTGTAGTGTCTTGAAGTGCTTTGCTACCGTAACATTGAGAATGTTATGGTCAATGGTCATTATCATTTCAATAGTTTTTAACACTTGTAAACTTCTATTATTTTTTGGACTGTTATTAAAATTTATGTTAAGTTCGATATGGATTGGATCTTGTTATTCTTTCAAATATTTTTTTTATTCAAGCAAACAATATGAATTACACACAGACAGTCATGTTTATTTTGAAACGTTGGTTTGCCGTACCCTTCTACATTTCAATAACAGTTAACGACAAAGGTTTTCTCACGATGCTTTTCTCCAACCGTTAGGTTGCGAAGCAGGATGCACTATAATATTTAACTGTAACGTTTTAATATTCGCTAGCTGCGAGTATACTTCCAATCTTATTACTGAAATCTAAAGACTTAGAGCGCTTCATAAACATTTCCACGTTTTCAAAGATCTCTTGCTCTTGCTGGTGTTCGATTTGATTTAAGACGTTAAACTCTTTTAATATTAATTTTCAACCGACTTCAAAAAAAGGATGAGGTTCTCAATTCGACTGTATGTTTTTTTTTGTATTTTTTTGTATGTATGTTACGCGATTACTCCGCCAATTATGAATTGATGTTGACGATTCTTTTTTTATTTGGTAGATATAGAGGTGGTCCCATATAAATTTTATCGAAATTGACTAAGCAGTTTTTGAGAAAATAACAAAAATATACCCAGATAATGTTTTGGTTCGTGATTCATGGATGTATGTTAATCAATATCTTCGACAAATGTAAACCGATTTTGATGTTTTTTTTTATTGAATAGCTAATACTCCAAAGATACTATAGTAAAAAACATCGGAAAAAATTGTACCCCTAAGGATGAAAAAAAGAGGATGAAATCGGTGTTCAGCAGTTAGATTAGGATTTATCACTAAAAATAGATGAAATAAGTAAATTTTATTTAAAAAAATAAAACCGACTTCAAAACACTAAAATAATAAAAATAATCCTAACACCTAAGTACCTAATCAGTTACTTTTGGAGTCGGTGCCAGCCGATGAGAGATTCAATGTTTTTGTTTGCCAGTCGGTGCCAGCCGATGAGAGATTCAATGTTTTTGTTTGCACCGACTCCAAAAGTAACTGATTAGGTACTTAAGTGTTAGGATTATTTTTAGTATTTTAGTGTTTTGAAGTCGGTTTTATTTTTTTAAATAAAATTTACTTATTACCTTAAAAGGTTGACTCTACTATATAACCTTTTTATGGTAATCAAAGTTCTAAAATAATGCATCGGCGATAGCATCGCTTTGTCTTTTACTTTTAGAACGAGGCATTGATGTGGTTTATTGTATTATTTGATTATTTTGAGCTGGGAAGTGACATGGGTCGTTGATAAAGGCGTAAGTGACAGATCGAACTTCACGCGGGCGGAAGCTGTTATACATATAAGTTCCTAATTTGTTAGTTATTCTACTGTTTAAATACTACTACATTTTGTATGGTACCAAAATCGTAATCGCAAAAAAAAAAACACTTTCCCTATTAAACCGCGGTGACCAATTGACATCAGTTTTGTTGAGGTTTCGATGTTTATCCCATAGGAAAAGATGTTGGAATTATTTGAGTAGTTAGCACTGAGTATATAACCAGTAGTCATTCAAAGAAAGTTAACTTATTAATTAGGACCTTATGTGTATATAGATTTTAACAGACTACCCCAAATAATGTTAATTGATTAGGTACTTTAAAACATTGTAATTAACGATTATCAGGAACGATACCTACGAGTCTGAATAATTTAGTATTATCATAAATGGAAGTTAGGCATTTTATTTGCGATGTGTCGTAAAAAAAAGGCTAACAAAAATAATTAGATCAAAAATAAAAAGTCAATTAATTAATAACGCTAATTTCTTGGATTCCGGTTAGTTAATAAAATCAGAGAGTTAAAAAAAAAGTTGGACTAGCAGTTTTTAAAATAAAGATTTAAAGATTAAAATAAATTGCTGAAATCTAAATGATAAGTAAACTGAAATGAGAAGTACCTACTTGTACACAAAAAGTATTCGACCTGCGTTGGAAAAATAGTATGGGCCATACTTTACCTAACCAGCACGGATTGGTGAAGGGGTGCTGTAAGACCAGTGACTGAACCCTACTGTCAGATGTTATAAAGCCGCGTTAAGGCCTCCAACTAGGCTTAACGTGCCTTCCGAAGCATGGAGATGCTTGTGATAAATATCACTTAATATGGTTGATATGGTCACTCATCCAATCGCGAACTAAAGGTGTCTTAACTTTGGTAATCACTACCAAAGTGCTCCCGCCACTGAGCTGCAAGCACCTAATAGTTAGAGAGAAATATATAAATTAATAACACATTTATTAAATACTTCTGAAACAAAAATTTATGTGTAACGTCATTATTAAAGTCATAAATATATCAAAATAATGTATTAAAAAATTGTCCTTCAAAAGCCCCCGCGGTAGCATATCTCTTGTCTCCGACGATTGATTCACAGTAACTTTTTTTTCTAAAAAAAAAAAGGATTTAAAAATTCATGGTCATCCTAACATTTTTGTCATTTTGTATAAGCATTAAATTTTGTCTATATGCAGTTGTAGTGTTCCGAAATGTGTAGGTCTAACTAAGAATAATGACAACAACTGTATTTATTCTTTTGACGATAGTAATGTAACTGATAAGGCGAAAACTAATGCCGAAATTGATATTGATAATTCTAATCATTTATTTCGTGTATAATCTTTTATATATATTACATTAAAATGTTGACGGCTTGATTAATAAATCGGACATGCTAACCGTTGCTTTAGATGAACTAGCTGACAAAAATAAATTAGTGGATATTCTTTGCATTACGGAACACAATATGACTAATAATGGAATTCCTAACTTAAACGTACTCAATTATAAACTAGCTTCATATTTCTGTAGAAGTAACAGATATGGTGGCTCTTGCATCTTGATAAAACATAGTCACAAATACGCTAAACTTGAGGATATTAACAAGCTTTCAATCTCTAACGTCGTGGAATGCTCAGCAATCGAACTTTTAGAACATCAAATTTGTGTTATCTGTATTTACCGACCACCTAATAAAAGTTCAAAATTTTTTTACAATTTCCTTGAACAACTAGATAAAGTACTATCGAAGTTTCTCTTAAAAAATTAAAAAAAATCTACTATGCGGAGATTTTAATGTTGACATTTTGAAACCAACAAGATTCACCGCTGAATTCCTTGACTTGCTCTTAAGACATAATCTAAAAACTCAATTTAAGCAACC
This sequence comes from Anania hortulata, assembly GCA_963576865.1. NCBI lineage: Eukaryota > Metazoa > Arthropoda > Insecta > Lepidoptera > Crambidae > Anania > Anania hortulata. The sequence continues at coordinate 11,118,921 of OY756396.1, read as the reverse complement.
TACTCGTCTTGCAAGAAAAACATGCCTTGATAACATAGCACATCACTCGCACACGCACGCACACACGCACGCACAGCGCAGTTACTTAAATTTCCAGTAAAAAAGAGTTGTACATTAAAGTATTGGTATGCAGTGAAACGTGACTACTCCTTAGTAAACAGAATGAAATTTATAAAATACTTGAAACAACTTACTTTTCATGATGTATATAATGCTAATGATGCAAATATGGCATTTAACAGCTTTCATGAAGACTTTAAGTTGCTTTATGATCTATGTTTTCCCGAAATCAAAATTAAATTGCGTTCACACATAAGACCGAAATGGTTAAGTAGGGGTATTAAACTTTATAGTAGGCGAAAAAGAGAACTATTGTGGAAATACAGATCCTGCCCTAATACCAAAAATAAAAATATTTTCAAAAGTTATGCGAAACGTTATAAATCTATTATAAAACTAACCCAAAATTCCCAAAATATTTTTTTCATAAAGAAATCTGTTAATAAGTGCTTAGCTACATGGAGAGTAATAAATAAAATTAAAACAAGCTTTCCCAAGGAAAGTATAGATAGAATTAACGTAGAGGGCAAAATGATCACCAATCCCAAAGATATTGCTATTGCTTTTAATAATTATTTTATTGACGAAGTCCAGACTGAAAATAATAATACTATTATCAATAATAATTCTCTTAAATGTAATCCGAATACAATTTTTATGTCGCCTTATATTCCATATGACATTCAGACTGTAACAATTTCTTTGAAAAACACAAATAGCGCAGGCCATGACGGTATAATCACAATGATAATCAAAGATGTTTGTATGATTATTTCACCGGTGCTAAGCTTCATATTTAATTTATGTATAGAAAAGGGAATTTTTCCGACAACGCTAAAAAAATCTATTGTTAAACCTCTATTTAAAAAACTAGATAGGTCGAATATGAGTTACTATAGACCCATCGCTTTAATTCCGATTTTTTCGAAGATATTTGAAAAACTCATATACAAACAGTTGAACTCGTTTTTAGAGACAAACTCTATATTTACTCCCCAACAATACGGGTTTAGGAAGAATAAATCCATAAATATGGCAATATATAATTTCCTGCTTGAAGTAATGAGAAATATGGATCGCCGAATATTGCTATTGCGGTGTATATGGACTTGACTAAAGCGTTTGATTATGTTGACCATGACATTTTGTTGAATAAATTATATAATAATGGAATAAGAGGAAATATGCATGATGTAATAAAATCTTATCTAAAAGGTAGACAACAGGCAACCCGAATTGATAAGATAAACATTACGACAAAAACTGAAACAATAGATCAATCAGAGTTTAGGGAAATTAAATATGGTGTCCCGCAAGGTAGCGTACTGGGACCTTTATTATTTTTAATTTATATTAATGACTTGCCAGCAGCAACAAAATTACATAATTTGACGTTATTTGCAGATGACAGTACTCTCTTATTTACTAATGATAACATAAAACAATTAGAAAATGACATAAACAATTCTTTAATATCCGTTATTCAATGGCTTAATAAAAATAATCTAAAAATAAATCTTGACAAAACTTTAATAATGAGTTTTAGACAAAGAATAAATAAAAACATTGATCTTAACATTCATTACCATGATAAAACAATTAATGAAACTCAAAGCACAAAATTTTTAGGACTTTACATTGACAATACATTGAAATGGAAAACACATGTTGAACATGTCTGTAAAAAATTAAATCAGTTTTCATACGCACTACATAATTTAAGAAAAATTTCTAACGAGTCTGCTTTGTTAACAGCCTATCATGGCTACGTAGCATCGACGTTAAGATACGGCATTATATTTTGGGGGAATTCAACGGATAAAGATCTTGCATTCAGAGCTCAAAAACGATGCATGCGAGCAATGTATAATTTAAAACAAACTGACTCATGTAAGCCGTTCTTTATAAAGCAAAAAATTTTGGCAATGCCATGTTTGGTAATTTACGAGACTGCAATTTTTGTTAAATCGAACTTGGATTTTTTTGAATATAAAACGCGGGCTCGGCATCAACATAAACTATGTACAATAGCCAGTAGGAGAGCTTTATTTCACCAAAGCATCTTCTGCAACGCGTCTCGTATTTTTAACAAAATTCCAGAATCCATTCGGAGCACTGATGACCTGACATATTTTAACCGAAAACTTTACGACTTTCTAATAGAGAAATGCTACTACAAAATTAGTGATTTCATGACAGATTGCACTATTTTATAATGTGTATTTATTAATAACGTAAAATAGTTTTGAAATTGATCTGACATTTAATTTAATTCAATTCATTAATACCTATTATTGTATGCCCATGCGGCGGGACACAGTTGTTCTAACCTTATTATTGTATTGCCACCTCTCTGTACCTGTGATTCACAATAAATAAATTTGATTTGATTTGATTTTGATTTGATTAAATTGCACCAGTGCGAAGGTAGGCGTAGTGCGGTAGCTAGAGATAAGTTACGATTATGTACTTCTTTTTTCTTTCTTTTCTTACTTCTTTTCAGGGTGCCATGGTGGATGTTTCTAGCAATGATGACCGGTTCAGGACATGCTCAACAGCCACATGTTGTTTTTATTATGGTCGACGATATGGTATGTTTAAAAAAAAAAAAAAAAACTAGACGTTTTCCGTGATATCCTCTAAGTTTCAAGAGTCCTAAAACAATTATTCTCGATGGTTTGCAGTCAGTATATCCTTTAGCACAATCAAAAACCCTGCGATCCCACCGTGTTACATATTTTGAAAATGAAGTGAAACAAATGAAATTTAAATAAATGTCATTTTCTCAATGAATTAACAACATGGGAAATGACATCCACATTAATTTTCCTAAAAGTGAAATACATCTTGATAACGAATGTTTAATTGTTTAATTCGTAATAAGAATCCCAAGAAACATTGACACAAACACATGAGTATTTGGAACATGACACTTGTTTTGTTTTTATCTCATACAAATTTTCATCCCTATTTTCTCCCCTTAGTGGATGACCTCTACTGGTTTACAGTGATTTCATTTTTAACTACTGTCATTAATATATTTTTTATTATGCTAGTTTGCCATTTTGATTTTCAAATGTAAGTAAGTACACCTTGTTTTTTAAAAATTATAGTGTACTTACCTAATCATTGGAAAAGCAAAATGAAAAACACTGTCTTGTAATAATTGTAAGTAGGTACATAATTACTGGCCTAATCATCTTCCATTCTATAATTAAGTGGTCTTACCACGCCACAGAATACTAGGTAACCACGCAACTAAGACAATACTATGGGATATATATATATGGGAGGCCTATGTTCAGCAGTTGACGTCCTACGGCGAATAAATGAATGAAAAAGGTACTTACTGGAATCAAATAATTGGCGTAGCATTTTCCTGTTCTCTTACATCGATATTAAAATATAGTTGTTCTATTAGTGCGGGTTTTTTAAATTAGTTGGTTTTCTTTTTTTTGTCAGTAGAACACTAATCAGTAAAAATAAACGTAAAACTATTATCTCTAGTTTTGTATACATATAAACGTAATTAAAGATACGAGTAGCTTTGGTTTGCATTATCTTTCGATTCTATTTACTCGTCCAATGTTACTAACAGATTTAGTTAGGCATTTGAAATTGATGTTAGTAAGGACCACTTTACAACTTTTTAAATCTAGATATAATACTTTTTTTACACCCAGGCACGGAAATATAGACAGTGGTCTTTTATCTATATATTATTATGTTAATTTATTAAAAAATAAAACCCTATTTACCCTATGCTATATTCGTACCTGTTTTTCAGGGTTGGAATGATGTCTCGTTTCATGGCTCAGATCAAATACTGACGCCCAATATAGACAACTTGGCGTACCAGGGCGTCATTTTGCAGCAGTACTACAGTGAAGCCGTGTGTACTCCGGCCCGAACTGCCCTGCTCACGGGAAAATATCCTATGAGATTAGGTAAGTTTAATAAGGCAGTGACGGACGCAGTTGAAGGGGAAAGGGTTGCTGAATATAAATATGTCGCATTAAATACAGTTGAACTGCGAAAGTATTTCTTTGGATTCGTAGTTCTTTTCTCGTCTGCAATGCAGCCCATCGAGTCGGTGCACACATTCGGGTTCGTTCCTGCCATACAATTCAGACATCTTGTCTTTGCTTGTACCTACCGTTTCCTCAACTGAACCTAAGCGGAGAGGAGATGGATCAATAACAAGATAATAAAGATCTCGTCACCGCTTAGGTAGAAATACAGCCTCACTCAAATGTAAACTCAAGGAGTGATCGTTTTTTATGAGTAACGAATTAATAGATAATTCTGTTGAGTTTAAATCTACGTATTCTTTTTATACCACTTACTACACTACACTACTTTTTAGTGATTGTTGTCACTACACTACTTTTTAGTGATTGTTGTTACTATACTACTTTTTAGTGATTGCTGTAAATTTACAAACTTTCATTCCGTCTCACCCTCTTAAAGAAGGATTTTCGAAAATAATTACATTACATAGTACATTGTTACCCTAGGGGTGAAAGTAACTTAGTTTACGCTCGGGCCGCCAATAGTTCAATGGGCTATTAAATCTATAACCCGTGGTAAACACTGTGCTTTTCATTACAAATACAAGGAAAGTAAAAATAAAAACATGAAATTAGCTAAAGAAAAATGAGTGTATTTTAACAAAACTACAACTCAAAAACAAATGGAGATCGGATTACCTTGAAATCACAAGCGTCATCAAGCCATTAAGAATTTCGTCGACATCTGACAAGTACCGTAGGCCCAGCGGATAAAATGACCAACTATGTTCCGTGGGCTGCGAGTTCAAACCCAGCCGACGAAAAGCAAAAAAAAAAGTTTTGTTAGCGTTTTTGGAATCTTCTAGAAAACTGAACTTGTATTTTATTTATTTGACGACCGTCTGGTGTAGTGGTTTGCGCTCCGGACTACAAAGCCAGCGGTTGCGGGTTCGAATCCCGCAAGGGGCAAATGTTTGTGTAATGAGCATGAGCATATTTTGTACCTAAGTCATGGATGGTGGTGCCGTGTGGGGACGGCCGTAAAGAATACACTTCCCCATCGCCAACAGGAGGCGTGTCGTAAGAGGCGACTAATTCCTGTATCACGAGACGGGCAGCAGCGTCTGAATGCGAAATCTTATAAAAAACTGCGCTCGCCAACCCGCCTGCCAAGCGTGGTGAGTATTGGCAATCCCCCCCAATGAATGTCATTGGGGGAGGCCTATGTTCAGCAGTGGACTTTCTGTGGCTGTAATGATAATGATGAAGTCATGGATGTTTATAAAAGTATTTAAGTATGTTTACCCGTTATCTAGTCGCCATAGTACAAGCTTTGCTTAGTTTGGGGCTAGACAATAAATTGGTGTGATTGTGTAAACAATTAATTAATTTATTGAAATGTTTCGATGAGAATTGAAAATATTCTAGTAAATGCAGGAACCCACTAAAAAGAAGACAAACGAAATGACTATCGAAATTTAAGGTCTAGAAGGTTCGATATAAGATATATAAGGGGCTGCTGCGAGCCACACTACGGGCAGTTGTAAAAGTCTAGTGAAGCGGAAACAAGAGGAAGAAGAAAGAAAAAGGAAGAAAAGTGAAAGTAGTAAAGTGCAATAGTGAGTGCCTATTAGTGAACAGTACAGTGCAGTATAGTGCGGTTTACGTCCGTGAAGAAGGACCGTGTCAGTGTGACTCAAGAGATCCACGTCGGGGCTAAGTCAGTCAAGAGCACACGTCGGTGCTGTGTTTGTCGAGAAGACCGTGTCAGACTAGGAGTCTACGTCAGTGCTACGTCGAAACTCTATCACTCATCGGGCCTGCGTCTGTGTAGCTTGTGTGAAGAGAAATAAAGCGTCTTTCTTGAAGATTTGTCGTTTCCTTCCAATCCCGTACCCACTTCCGGAACAATATTATATATTAATTAAAGAAATAGTTGAAAGTAAATTACTTATATTAAGGTCAAAGTCATTTATAAAATATATTATTTAATACTTAACTTTATGATATTTCAATTTTACAACACGCTGTTATTGGGTGCCTGTATAGAAAGTTGGAACATGGTCCGATCGAAATGTGTAAATATAACTTTAAAAAAAAACACAGCTGTCAGTTGAAAAAGATTCTCTCTAGGGCTGAAAAGTATTACTTTTAACCCGCTCCTCAGGCAACTTCAGACCTACTTTCTAAGTATGACTAATGAAATAGTACATTGTTAACCTAGGGGTGAAAGTAACTTAGTTAGTGCCGAGACGGGGTTTGGCACCCGAGCATAGCGAGGGCGCCAATAGTTCGAGGGACTAAATAAGTCTTTAACCCGTGGTAAACACTGTGCTTTTCATCACGAATACAAGATAAGTAAAAATAAAAACATTTAACCTAGGGGTGAAAGTAACTTAGTTAGTGCCGAGACGGGGTTTGGCACCCGAGCATAGCGAGGGCGCCAATAGTTCGAGGGACTAAATAAGTCTTTAACCCGTGGTAAACACTGTGCTTTTCATCACGAATACAAGATAAGTAAAAATAAAAACATGAATTAGCTGACGAAAAAATTTGAGAATTTTAACAAAACCGTACCAAAGAGTAGGCACTTCGTTCGTAATCACTACGTTCTACAACTCGAAAAAACAAATGAAGATCGGATTTCTGCTTTCCTGCCAATTTTTTTTCTGTGGCCGGCCAGCTATTCAGTCATTATTTTTTATTTTCGTCATTGAAAAAATGGTAAATATTTTGCCCAAATCTTTTAAAGAAATAGTTGAAAGTAAACTTATAATAAGGTCATTAAAATAAAACTTTAATTAATACTTATCTTTATGTTACATAATTCAATTTTACATCGCGCTGTTATTGAGTGGCTGTATAGAAAGTTGCAACATGGTTTAATAGAAATGTAAAAAAAGCTTATAATAGAACTAGTTTTGTCTTTTTATAATTTGACAGCTGTCGGTTGAAAACGATTCTCCCTAGGGCTGAAAAGTATTACTTTCAACCCGCTCCTCAGGCAACTCAGGCAACAAAGCCTTTTTTAATTTTTCGCAACTTTCAATATTTATATCAAATCTATTCATCGGTTTTAAGCACGTGCGTTGTTTTTCTGTGCTGTCAGGAAGACAGTATATAAGTATAATAAAGATAGTAACTTGATACACATAGATATTGTATAACAGTCAAAGGCAAATGACCTAACAAAGTGGTAGAATATAGATAATTTTAAGATATGGAGTGATAAAAAACACGTGCTTTATTTTTATTAAGTAGGTAGTAGCTCTGCTCGTGGCTTTGCCTGCGTGTAACACGGCTTAAGCTTTTGTCCTTTCGAAGAGTTTATGCTTTCCTTGTACAAAATTTCATCAAAATCGATTCAGTAAGTTTGCCCTAAAAGCGTAACAGACGGTCTTACTTTCGCATTATAATACTTTCATCCCTTATTTAATGCATTGCGACAAGAAGTAGCCTGTCTTTCTTCAAATAGAATTAATACAGTCATGTTTTATCGTTTGTTAACTTTACAAAACTTACCTAAACTATTTTTCTTCCGTCCGTTTATTTTAAAAATGTTTGTATTAATTAAACAAATAAATATATTTCATGTATTTGGCGTGTCCGGTTTATTGAATAAAATAAAGCAGTGTGTTGCATTTTTCAATGCCACTTGCGATAAAATTTTGATAATACAGGTTAATCAAGAACCTTTGTCCCTCCCTTTCTTCTTCATATTAGTGATGCGAAATTTATGTATTTTAATGGATTGAACCTGGAACGGTTCTTTTACATTTCGGAACTGGTTCCGTTATCATTTCATTCCTTGGTCCATTGGACATGACTGTGTATGATAACTATCAAAATATAATTCAATTCCTACTCAATTGATTTACCTTCATACTTTTGTGGCTTAGGAAAAATGTTTGTACTAGGTATTTATTAAAATCATGAAATTTCTATTTTAGTTGGCGTACTTATAAATCAACTGATTGTATTTTTCAATATTTACACAATGATGTTATATTGTCTAGATAGAGCATACCTACTGCTTGAATTGTACTAAATAAAACAGGCCAACTTTCGTGCGTGACAGCTACGTCTACATTCCCGCTCGTCGTGTCATTCGATGTCTCTGTGTGCGTGTGTATTATACCAGGCGTTCAATTCTGATTACATTGGGGAGAAATATGGATTTATTGTCTTTAGGTTTGTTTATGATTAAAAATTGGTTCTAGCCTAGAATGACTAGAAAAGACTGATTAGACTAGATAAACTAATTAAACGAACTAGACGGACTTGACTAAATTAACTAAGTTAGAATAAACTGACTTAACTAGATTAAACTGACTAGATTGTCTAAAGACAGAATAAACTGACAAGACTGTCTAGACTAAACTGACTAAATTATACTAACAAGCTAGCCTGATTATGCCAACTAAACTAGACTAAACTGACTAAATTAGACTAAACAGACTTACTTAGACTAAACTAGACTATCCTGACTTAGACTAAACAGACTTACCTAGACTAAACTAACTAGACTAAACTGACTAAACTAGACTATCCTGACTTAATTAGACTAAACTAAATTACATAGACTAAACTGACTAAATTAACTAAACTGATTAAATTAGACTAAACTGACTTTAGTATAATTTAGTGAGTTAAGTCTAGTTTAGTCAGTTTAATCGAACTTTAAATTACCTGACCTTTTAGTTAATTGACAACACTTACCTAAAATGTCAAAAATGGCGGACCGCAATTTTATTTAATTGAGAAGTAATTCAATTTGGTTTTTTAATAGAATAGGCTAGTTGACTCATATTAAAAATTAATTAAACAAATAGTTATTTCATATAGTATTCTATTCCCAAACGGCCCACGGATATGATGAGTCAGTGAAGTTATCCGGTAGGGCCTGTGGGCGGAGGTTCACGGTGAAGGACTTGCGGGTGCGGAATGAAAACACCAGTATTTGTGGTTGATATCGGAGCTAGGAGTTGCGATGGCTTTGAGAGTTTTGTGGCTCTCCGGAGTGATCACGAAAGACGATCAAGTGCTTCGGACTATCAGAGCTGTTCGAGTGATTCGACTGATTCAAGTGACTCAAGTGATGATTAACGGGAACACCCACGCAGTTTGTAGAATGTAGAACTAAACAATCACTATAAAAGAAACTATAAAAACTATCACAATGAATATTACAAACAACTTATTTACAACACATAATTTAGGCCGTCGTGCACATATTCCACTCGAGGAACCTAAATATATCGATTTCAATACTTAAAAGTAGAAGATGGCTGTAAAAATCAAAATTAAAAAAAAAAATTTAATCTATAATTTGAAACTCTGAAAACGCTATCCGCCATGATCGCGGTGAGTGACGTCAGTCTTATGGTAAACGATCAAATGTCATTCGAGTCTTTGAGGTATTTTTTCATTCTCGAACGATACAGTAATGATAATTACTATAGTTTTTGTTTAAATTATTAGAAATCATGTTTGATTAATTAAGAGAGGTTGTATTTGTAAAGACGTCTAAGTTGTTTGTTTGTTTACTAGAGAGACTACATCATGGCACCACAGATAATCTATAGACCAAAATGACTGACAGCGTTTTCGTCTGTTTATGAAAATATTATTTTTAAATTAAAGTTTTGTAGTTTAGTCTTAAAAAAAGTCTTAAAAAAATACAATAAATTTTTTTTCGGTCTTGTGTTCCATTAACACTTATTAACAATTTAAGATATATTTAAAGAAAGTGTCAACTAGCCTATTGATACGAAAATTAGGTACTCAGCGAAAAAAAATAAAACCGACTTCAAAACACTAAAATGCTAAAAATAATCCTAACACTTAAGTACCTAATCAGTTACTATTGGAGTCGGTGCAAACAAAAACATTGAATCTCTCATCGGCTGGCACCGACTCCAATAGTAACTGATTAGGTACTTAAGTGTTAGGATTATTTTTAGCATTTTAGTGTTTTGAAGTCGGTTTTTTTTTTTTTAATAAAATTTAGTTATTTCATAAATTTTTAGTGATAAATCCTAATCTAACTGCTGAACACCGATTTCATCCCCTATTTTCCTACCCTTAGGGGTGATTTTTATTTTGCAAACTTTTATCATATTATCTTTGAAGTATAAGCTATTCAATAAAACAAAAATCATCAAAATCGGCTCATATTTGTAGAAGATAGGTAACAAGAACCACAACCAAAATATTATCTGGGTATATATTTGTTGATTTTCTCAAAAAGTTCTAAATCAATTTCGATAAAATTTATATGGGACCACCTCTGAAGTATGATCTACCAAACAAAAAAAGAATCATTAAAATCGATTCATAATTGGAGGAGTAATCGCGTAACATACATACAAAAAAAAAAAAAACATACAGTCGAATTGAGAACCTCCTCCTTTTTTGAAGTCGGTTGAAATAAAATACAAACTTAACTTTATGTTACTTAATTCAATTTTACATAGCGCTGTTATTGAGTGGCTAATACAAAGTTGTAACATGGTAATTTTTGAATTTGAAACATCTTAGTGTTCAGCGCCAAAAAATCGAACGCAAATATTGTTTGAATAAAGACTAGCTGGTACGACGGCCCATAGTCGCGCCGCCCGGCTGAATAAATAAAAAGAAATCAAATGAGGCGCCTTTTATTTTCTCATAGTAGGTGATGAAAAGTAAAGTGTATCACTCGGGCGCAAAATATATTTTTGGCTCGGGCGACGTACTTTCAATCCCTCGCTACGCTTCGGGATTCTACTCTAGAATCCCTCACCTCGCTCTGGATTCAAAAAAGCGCCCTCGCCGTAAAAATATTATTTTGCTCCCTTAAGATACAATCTACTATTTTATACTTTGACAGCTGTCAGTTGAAAACGATTCTCCCTAGGGCTGAAAGTATTACTTTCAACCTACTCCTCAGGCAACTTCAGACCTACTTTCCGAGTATGAGCAATGAAAAGGACTTTTGAAGGCTTTTTGACAGTATATTTTTTGTTGCTAATAATGAATCCCAACATTAATTTGATAACCCTTTTTCTTTGTTTTCTAGGTATGCAGGGTTTTCCTCTATATAATGCGGAAGACCGAGGGATACCTCTTACAGAGAGGCTCCTACCCTCATACATGAAAGAGTTAGGGTACGCAACTCATTTAGTGGGCAAATGGCACGTAGGCATGTCTAGACCTGAATACTTGCCCACTTCTCGAGGCTACGACTCTCATTATGGAATGCGGGGTGGACTTATTGACTATTATACGTATAACAAAGTCGAAACGGTAAGTTAAAGTTTATATCATCACGGACAGCTTGGATCGGCACATAGCTTGGTTATAATTATAATTATTGCAAATATTGGTGTTCTGTGGTCTTGATATAGTAGCTAGCGCTCCTGACTACAAAATCAGAGATCGGCTGGTTCGAAACCCGTAAGGTCCTAGTCGATATACATGCTTATTAAAGGTAAATAATGTAATGCAAATAATAATAAAATGGTTGGTTTTATAACCCGTGATCGAATCGAAAAACCGGAACTCCGGAGCTCCGGGATGAAAGCAGGAAATACAAATAATATTAATGAAAATAACCCCGCAGCGGAAACTTGTGGCAAGCAGTAGGTGAGTGGCCACACCTCAGACCCCGATCCTCCGGAGGGCCCGTATTTATTTGGCCCTCGCCTCTTGTGCTTGCCTTAACTGCCCGGCCAAGAGTGGAGTTGCAAGAGCAGAACCTGTGCTCCAGGTTGGAAGTCTAAAATGTCATAACGCCGGGGGCCCGTTGACTGGTGCGTTTAGCACTGGGATCTTACACCACGCAGACTCACTTCTCTACAACCTTAACCGTTCACACCAATGTTGCTACCCTCGCTACCTTCTAGTGGCTTTAATAGGGCGGCGCATTTAATGAGCGGCGGGCGAGTCACCGTCTGCCCTGATTATTGAGATCAGACATTTGATATGGCAGGCGTCCCGTTGTCTCATCAATATCCCAGCACCCAGTCCATCAAGTTCCTTTCCATAGACCCGGTATAGTTTCCATCTTATCTGCAATAGTCCTTGCACTTAGCGGGTGCTGTCTTTGGCTGTATCTTCTCAATAGTACAGGCAGAAATAGTATCCGCTAAGTGTAAATATCCCAACTCATTATCGTATCTCAAATATGACTCTTCGTGTTGGATCTGTATCCCTACGAACGCCTTCCAAAAGAACCGGCCTTTGTGCCGTGATTTCCCGTAGGAGAGATACAATAATGAAAATAATATATACAATTAGCCATTGCCATTTTGTTGTCTAAATTATGCAAGGTTAATAAATATTATGATGATATGACGTATCCTTTTGTAATATGCAGTTAAATAATTATGTAAAAGATTAGCAGCATGAACTATGTAATAAACCAAGTTGTAATACTAAACGATACTTAATGTTATATGACGTAACTAACAGGACTACTCGTATAAGCGGTCTAATTCTAGGTGTTTTTCGTGACTGTAATATTAAATCTCATAATTAGTAAATTGAACCAATTATATTTTTGTCACATCAAAAAGAAAACAAAAAAGAAAAAAGAAAAATTCAATAACATCAAAAAAGTGTTCAGGCAGGCGTAGGACATCCCTAAAGCAACATCCGTATTGTTGACAGTGGCCGAACGGACGGGTGGTGTATGGCTTGGATCTCTTCGACAACGATATTCCACAAGATGAGGAACAACGTTACATTGTTGACGCATTGACGGATAGAGCTGTTAAAAGTAAGTTGTACACGCTTGAGATGTCCTAATAAACGCGACCAAATTTAATGTGCCACAATAACCCAGTCCTATATAATAGACTAACTGCCGCACTTAGAGACGTCAATTAACAATAAAGTGTTAAATAACATTGTTTTTATTCGTATCGACTTTAAAATCACAGATTTTCAGTTACCATTAAAGTTAAGTATGACGTCTCTGAGTGTGGCGTTAATTGTATTTTGGGATTATATGGCCAAGGGTACCTACTTGATACACACCAGGAACGGTGCAAGAATAGCGTAATCCTTCGGTAGTTGTTTCTGAGACTAGACTCTAGAAAGGATAATTTCAATGAATACTACTCCCAGTAGGTTTTTTTGGGTTATTTAAAGAAACTGCGCAAAGACTTATAATTTAACGCTCTTTAATAGTATTGATTAGGAGCAGCTGCTGTGCTAGTCAGCCATTTTTCAGTCAGAACAATAAAATACATTCGTTCAACTTGTATTCATTTCGTAGTAATATACCATCACAATGCGTCGCAACCGCTGTTCCTTCACTTGACGCACAACGCGCCTCACGGAGGCAACACCGGAGCGTCGCTGCAGCCGCCGCTCTACGCCGCGGTCAAGAACAGGCATATTGCCAACTCGGATAGACGGCTTTATGCAGGTAATGAAGTTAGTGAAATAATTATTACAAGAAATTTTATTTTACGGCTTCTGATCAAGAATTGCCTACTTGGTTCGACTGCCTACTTTATTCGGTGACTCTATTTTCTTTGAATAAGTTACTCTTTGTGGCGGACTATAAAACAGAGGCGTCATGTGTCCACTGGCTCCTTTGTGAGACGTTTCATGTCTAACAGACAGACGATTCTATGCAAGCAAGAAAGCCTAGGTAGGCAGGAAACGCTAGGCCTAATGGTCAGTTCACACCAAGACGCGACGCGACGCGAAGCGTGCACGTTTTAATAGAGCTTCAGAATACACTCTGCCTGGAGATGCCTCGCGGCATATAGCGATGCATCACGACGCAACGTATTCTGAATTCTTACAATGACATGTGTATCATTTCGTGTAGTAAATATAGTATATTTGATTCGCTTTATTAAAAGGTGCGCCGCGCAGCGTCGCGTCTCGGTGTGAACTGACCCTTACCATGAATGCTTAACAATACGTACGCAATCTTGTTTTCACAACTAGTTAATTATATATAGAAAAAAAACAACTTAAGCTTCAGGTCTTTAGTCTAGATTCTGTTCTGTAAGGACAGAGACATTGGATTACCTAAAACTCTATTCGTGAACACATACAAGTATTTTTTACTAATCATCCATTGATTTGCAGATCTACATATCCTACTACCTTAAAACATCACCTTCATGCACTAGTGCTTTTATTTTTGTAAGTAATTTAAAAAATCTATGTTAATAATTTATTATGATTTCAGAGGTCGTCAACAACCTCGACCGCAGCGTCGGGAGAGTAGTCAGAGCTCTGGCCGAGAAAGGAATATTGGACGACACCATAATAATATTCGTTTCGGATAACGGAGCTCCTACAATTGGTGCAATGAACAACTGGGGCGTCAACTTGCCTCTTAGAGGAAAGAAATACACTCCTTGGGAGGGAGGTGTAAGAGTTCCAGCCTTTATTTGGCATTCGTCATTCAGACCTCGTATTTGGAATGGTCTAATGCACATTACTGATTGGTTACCAACGCTAGCTGCAGCTGCTGGAGGCCAATTTAGTGGCAGGATCGACGGCATGAACCAATGGGATCCAATTATTCAAGATGGTGAATCACGAAGAAGTGAGGTACTTCTGACTATTGAAGATAGTGATCTCAATAGATACGCGTCGTATAGAGCTGGTGATTACAAAATTATAGTAGGTAACGTGACGGGACTGAGTAATGGTTATTATGGACAAGAATTCATGAGAAATAAGTTTTCCCCTCCAGAATATTATCCAGCACTAAAGTCTTGTGAGGTTGCAAGAATATTTGCAGAAATGGGAATGTATTTGAGCTATAACGAAGTATTATCAATGAGGGCAGCTACTGCTATAAAGCAGGAGGATACTGTTCAAGACCCTACTCCGTGTGTGCCATCACCAAGTAAGTTACTTTTTTATAACATTTTCCTATGTAGTACATATTTTTTAAACTGATGATATTACAAATAACATCTTACTGAAATCTTACAGTATCAAAGATTTATTCAACGTGTTACTCCAATAGGCAAAACCTCTTAGGGGCTGATTCTGGTGCTCAAATATAAAAACTTTTACTATAGGACCAGCATCGAAATAAATTTTCAAAAGAAACGATATCACGTGACCAAAAAGTTCATCGTTTTTTTATGGTGGTCCCATAGAAAAAGTTGTTAGTGTATGCTTTTTTTTTAGCTCGTGGTTGCCTCTACAACGTTCGCCGTGATCCTGAAGAAAGCCATGATCTTTGGGATCAGGCGAATAAAATTGCCATCTTACTGACTAGCCGGCTCCGCAGTCTATGGACGATGCAAAAAAGAAGGGGTCCTATTAACTTACAGGTCCAAGGTGATCCAGTTAACTTTGACTTCATATGGACACCCTGGATTTTCAATGGAAATGCAAATGATAGTACAAATGCTGAAGTGATGAACACACGGCAGATATCTGGTGCCCAAAGCGGCAGAAATACTACAGTAGCAGGTGTTGTCAATTGCGACCGAGAGTCGGGATTAAGAAACTTTTTGTGTATATTAAAAAGTGTATTTTAAGATATCTAAGCTTTAAAAATCTTTTTAATAAGCAAAGCCATGTATTATCAATAAGCGAAACTGTGATGACTCCTAGCTACAGTACGATATTTTTTTGAAAATTTACCTAGTTACAATAAAGCCTTTTTCGGACTAGGCGGGTATTAGTTGAGTGGCGAGTAATTTAGTATTTTAGTAAGTGTTTTAGTCGAACTAACTTAGTAACTAAATCTCTCGTGCCTCGACTAATATAACGAAACTAGGCTTACAGATGTATCCTGCTGTTAATTCAATTAAAATAAATGGTGTAATTTATGCAAATAGGTAGATGGTTATTAAATAAACTTGTTACGTTATGCTGCTGCATGAAAATAGTTTTGTATGTACTGCTTATTTTATGTTTATGTAGATGTGATGAAAATATGTAGATCTAGATAAGATGTTATATTGTATTTACATACGCATAGATACATATTTGGACTTCAGTTAGTATTTAGGCTGATAAGAAGTTATTGTTACTTAAATGTATAATGTTGAACAAACACCATTTTGTGTGTTTAATTTATACCCACAACCTGCGTGTGAAATTCCCCTTTTGTTTATCTTTCCATTATTTTAATCCTAGATAGAAAAATCTTAGACATGTGATATTGTACAGTCAACATAAATTAGTAGCTTAGTATGAGGATTATTTAAAAAAACCGCATTGCAAAATATTTCACAACAGTCTGACAAAATCACTACTCAAAAGTGTAACAAGGAAGTTATTGTAAAATTTAGAAGGGTCAGTACTGTTGGTTTGCAGCTGCCGATAGTAGCCAGTTTAGAGTCATGATCAACTCATTGCAATATCGACCGAACTCTTCAACTGGAATTTTAATCTCAAGATTTTTTTATACAGGGGGGCCAGAAAAATGACGTGCAAATATTTTTTTTAGGTGCCTCGTGTTGAGTGGTATCTGAATCACCCCTATTTATATATGTTCTACGATTTTTCGTAGTTTTCGAGTTACGATTTTTTATGAATTTTTGCAAAATTACGACCGGATCATTTTTAAAAACTTCTAAAAATAAAAGTAGATTGTTTCTTTGAATTTTTTTTCTTGCAGCTAAATCTCTATGAACTCTGCATTTATGCATAAAATAAACAGCCTTATAACTTTAATGGAAGTTACTACAAAATTGACCTAAAGTTGAGAATTTATGTTAAGTGAGTTATCATTTTCAACATAAATTTAAAAATTTAAACTGATAATTTCTTAGTTTCTAAGTAGCTTCAGAGAATGCGCTAGACTCTAAGCTTTCATAATAAAAATAATGAAAAAGTAGTACTTCATAGGCTATTTTTCGCTAAAATCAGCCATCAAAGACAGCGATGTGGAAAATTTTGGAATTTTTTAATTTTTATTTAAGATACAATAACAATGAACGGCAATACTGCAACACTTTATCACCCAATAGTATAGTCGGAACTCCGCGGAGCATCGTATGAGGGCGGGGGACGGAGTAGTACGACTGGCAAGCCAACCGGCGCTGCGCACGCGCCCCGCGCAGCCCTATAGCCCCCTTGAGCCGCAAACAAGAATCACGTCTGACGTCAGTTGTTCTCACCTTGTGTTTACTGCTACCCGTGTCACCATTTTGTCTCCACCACTACACTCGCTTTGCCCACGACTCCACTGCCTACTTATCTGACCACTGCTCGTTTATTGGACTCTGTTTCGCATTGTGATTTGGATTATGCTTACTTGGAGGTGTTAGAGATGAGTTACACGTTAAGTGAATATGCATTATTTTTATGGAGTTGCACAAGGCAACGGCCACGCAGCAGCGCGACTGTATTGTTACCAACTTTGACGCCGAGGTGGCCCACAACCGAAGCGATATCCTGACCATCGTGGTTTTATTCATACATACAACACCTTAATGGCAGGTCGCATTCCTGGTAGAGATGGGCCACGTGAAGAAGTCCCTAGCTAGAGTTGATTCGGATCGCAGAGAATGGTGCTTGAAGAAATTCAACGAAATCCATCCACAAGTACAAGAAGTATGGCTCGGACTTTGGACATTCCAAGGACGTCTATTCAAAACATACTTCACGAAGAAGGATACCACGCGTTTCACACTCAACGAGACCAATATTTACTGCCAGCAGATCACCAATTGCGGGTTGATTTTTGTCAAACAATGTTAGGAGTTAGGAGAGAGCAAGAGGATCCTGGATTTCAAAAAAATCCTATGGACTGATGAGTCACGGTTTGAACAAGTTGGAATCTTCAATTACATAATTTGCACACGTGGGCGATCGAAAATCCACACGATGCGAGAGCTTCTACATTCCAACATCGTTTCAGTGTAAACATGTGGTCTGGGATCCTCAATGGTGAACTAATTGGTCCGTTTGAACTGCCCGTCAAGACTTAAGTAATTGAGAAACGTCCAAAAATTTCTTAGAAAACGATCTACTATTGTTGCTCGAAGACGTCAATTTGGAACTCAGGCGAACAATGGTGTTTCAGAATGACGGTGCCCCATGTCATTACGCTACGCAACTCCGACATCATCTTAACGAAACGTACTCTAATAGATGGATCGACCGCAACGGACCAATCAGATGGCCACCACGCCTGACCTCAAACCCATCGAATATTTCATCTGGGGCTACTACAAAGAAATCACATACGCCCGAGAATGCATGAGCGAAGAAGAGCGTAGAGGGAAGATTGAAAAAGCCAAAAGAGTGGTTAGAGCGAATCGTGAAGTAAAATTTCTGAACATTTAAAAGATAATTTCTTACGCAGGCGTAGTTTTTGCATTTCTAAAGGAGGGGGGCATTTTAAAAACCTATTGTAAATAAATTTAATTTTATTACAATCATCTTTGTTTTATTGAATCAATTCATCCAATGTACCAAACCTGATAAGCTATTTATTTGGTTAGTTTTCAGTATTTTCAATCATGAATGT
Source organism: Anania hortulata (assembly GCA_963576865.1). Lineage (NCBI taxonomy): Eukaryota > Metazoa > Arthropoda > Insecta > Lepidoptera > Crambidae > Anania > Anania hortulata. The sequence goes on along the minus strand of OY756396.1, from coordinate 11,100,399 downwards.
TTGACTTTATCTTCTTTCTTCTTCTATATATATAAAAGAAGAAACTGACTGACTGACTACCTGACTGACATATCAACGCACAGCCCAAACCACTGGTGCTAGAGATTCCAAATTTGGCACGTAGGTTCCTTATAAGATTTAGGGGTGCACTAAGAAAGGGTTTTTCAATATTCACCCCTCAAAGGGGTGAAATGGGGGCCCAAAGTTTGTATGGGAAAACAATTAGTTAGACTATTTTATCCGAAACTTCACATGAGTATTCCTAACAATAAATAAGTAAACACGTGTTTCAGGTTTTTTGCGAAGTCCACCCCGAAATGGAGTAAAAGGGGTGACAAAGTCTAAAAATCAACATGGGTATTGTTTCTATGGTTTATCGGGTCGCTGATTACGAAAACAACAACAATTTTAAAATCCAACGTTGCAGACGTGAAATATCATCCCCCTGTTGGGGTGTGATGGAGTTTAAATGTCTTAATATCAATATGGGTGTCGTTTTTGTAGTTTTTTTAGGATGTTAATTACGAAAATAACATCGATTTTGAAATTTAATACAGTGGACATGAAAATTCTTGAATTCAACCCTTAAGTAGGTAAGGGGGATGAAACTTTGTACTTCAGTTATCTATATTTAAATAAAATGGTAAACTGACTAATTCTTGATATATCAACGTACAGCCTTACCTTATACAGTATAGACATCCATTAGGGAAGGGTTTTTGGAAATTATAGCAAACTGATATGCCTTTCGAAGCATATCAGTTTCGAAATAAGAATCTTCAAATTTTGTATTTATGGTGACGATTGAAAATAAAATATATAAGGTGTTAAAAAATCAGTGTCAAATATTTTAAGGGTAATGAGTTTACGTTGTGACTAACAATTTTTGTATGATTTTTTTTTTAATTTAAGCCTTAGTTTTCGAGAAAAACACGATCGAAAGTTTGATAATAAACTTAAATATCAACATCCTATAACACCTGATCACTACTACGGACAAACTACTCCGTACAGCAAGAAACGCTCGCTTGTGTGCGTGCTACTATGATTTATTGCCAAAATCTGCCGAAGGACGAACGACTTTCATTCAATTATAAACTCTAAATCGATGTAAATCGATTTAAATTTCAAAATTTTAGTGTAAAGGCGGCATTTGTCCAAATGCGAGTCAAAGATACCGCTTTAAAAACAGTCGATATTCAATTTTAGATTCTAATTCGTTATCATAAGGTTGATTTTATTTTTTAAGTTTCTGAGGGCGGCGGAACACACACGATTTAGGAAATGCCGAAAGACCGAGAAAGTACTGTTAACAAAAACAGTTTCTTATTTTACATTTCTTATGAATTAAAAAAGGATTGATGGCTAAGTGCTTTTAGGGTAAGGTTAAGGTCTTGGATCCGATCCCCGGCAAACTAGTTATGTTTCGGAGTACTCTTACTGACCTTGATCTAAGGTTAAGGACGAGTACGCTTATCTAAAATAAATAACAATTAATTTGAACCTGCTTTTTAAATGATTTTTTATGCTTTGTGTTGTGCGTTGGTTTATTTACTAAGAACTAAAAGTAAAGTCAATGAGCCAGACGTTGCGTAGGTACGCAATATTTATAGGTATCAATAAGGTTAAACTGGGGTATACCCTGTACAACGAAACTGTTATTCGTCTCCCAAACACTCAAACGGGGCATAATTTAACACATTTTTCTGAATCCCGTCTGGAAGTTGACTGCGACTACTTCACCACATGTAGATACATAGTAAATTTACATGATAAATGCATTTTAGTGATTAGACAGATACATTTTTGATTGCTGTTTATTCAACGTAAAGGATAAAATGTTGAATACTTGTACTTACAGTATCCGGCGGTAGGGAATGCACGCACATGGAGCTAAAGAGGGAGGGAGGGAGGGTACAACTGGCTAGTACCTTCAAAACTTAAGATTGCTAAGCTACTAGTTAATACCAATTATAACAAGTTAAATAATTAGTAGGTACAATACGCGGCGCTAGAATGAACATCAAGCTAACGAGTAAGATAATCGGTTAGTTTCGGCTTTCATAGAACGTCGTTTCTGTCGCACGGATTATCTCTCTTTTTAGCTCGATGTGCATACTGCATACTACCGCCGCGTACTGTACCTATTATTTGATTTGGTATCACTGGTAAGAACTAGTAGCAATCTTAATTTGTAGTTTAGCATGGTAATACAAGATTCGAATTGATAAGTAAAAAATAATTACACCAAATAATTGAGTGATTTTTTTTGCTAACGCTACACTTACACGTGCCATAGGTATGCGCTTTTTATTTATTATTACTCCTGCAAATTGCAAAACAGTCACAACAATCAATCAATCGGCGCTAGACCTTCTCTTGTGTTTGACGTTAATTGCGAAGTCTCACCATGCCATACAGGTATTCGGACTCTGATTACCTCAACATGGTTATGTGCTACCATGAGGCAAACTACAGTTTAGTGGAAGCAGTAAGGCTGTTCCACGAACGGCACGGTGTGCGCGTGTGTCCACGCACAATCTTAGGGGCTGAACAACGGTTTCGTGAAAGTGGTAGGTTCATGCCTTCTGGTGACGCTGGCAGACCTCGCACTTCAGTACAGCTTGAAGAGGACGTGCTGAATTTCTTCGAGCTCCACCCGACCGCCAGTACGAGGGATGCTGCTGCCGTTTTCAACACTAACCATGTGTATGTGTGGAAAGTGCTGAAGAGGGAGCGAAGACACCCCTACCACTTCACGAGAGTGCAGGAGCTGATGCCGCAGGACTACGCGCCACGCGTGGAGTTCTGTCAGTGGATCCGGCGTAACAGCCTAGCCAACATATTGTGGACGGATGAGTGCACCTTCACCAGAGTGGGCATGTTCAATATCCACAATGCTCACTACTGGTCTGAGGAGAACCCACATCTGGCGCGTCCAGATCATTTTCAGACGCGGTTCAGCGTGAATGTTTGGGCTGGGCTACTAGGACATCAGCTGATAGGACCAGTATTTTTTAATCGGCTGAATGGCGCCGTTTACTTGGAATTCCTTGAAAGAGAGTTGGAGGAGTTGTTAGAAGATGTGCCGCTAAATCTTATGTAGCAGATGCACTACCAACACGACGGCGCGCCCGCGCATTACGACCGCCATGTCCGCGAGTACCTGACGGCACGTTTTCAGGATCGGTGGATCGGACGCGGTGGGCCTATTGCTTGGCCAGCACGCTCGCCAGACCTGACGCCGCTGGACTTCCACGTCTGGGGCCGTGCTAAGGATCTCGTGTATGGTCAAGATGGCCACACCATCACCAGTGCCGAGCAATTAAAAGCACGAATCATTAGTGCTTTTGAAACAATGCGCGGCGACAGTGAAAGTTTAGTGCGTGAGCATAGGCATATTTTAAAAAGGGCTGCGCTTTGCATTCAGGAGAATGGGGGGCACTTCCAACAACTATTGTAAATAATTTTGTAAATAAGTGACTGTGATTTTGTACATAATAATGAACTACCTTTAAACACGCCAAGTAAGAGTAAGTAAACCTTGTTATCTGCATTGACTGATAGAAATAGCCTAGTAGTACCTATCTCCATAGAATTATGTTGCATTAAATCAGGTGATGAGTAATAAATTATTTTACGCTTACTTGCCAGTCCAAAGCCTGGAAAAGTGTGATGGGAGGTGGAAATTCTTTATTTGTTTTGTGTTCTTAAAATAAAAGTGATATTTTTAGTAATAAGTGTATTTATTAATTGTCAACATGTGTAATTTAATTAAAAATGTTTTTTTCAATTTAACTGTATTTTTATTTTACCGTAAGAACTGATAGAAGTAATTAACATTAAAATTACAACATAAAGTGACAAACTGTCAGTTGCTGAAGAATGTATTATCTTTAAAGACAGCATTAACACTTATTTTTCTATTTTGTGTACGAACGTTATGTTACAGACCTGCATTATAGCTATAAGTCGTCTTTAAAGATAATAAGGCCCAGTTTCAATACTTGCTGATAAGTTCTGGATAACCTATCTGGCACTTGTTTTGACAGATAACCCATACAATTAGCTTTCTTAAGCCTTTCTGCAACTCGCGGCAATTATCTAAAAGGAGTAGGTACATCACACATGCACACACAGACACACACACACAGACAACAATGACATGAAACGAGTGAGACAGAAATGTTAACAGTGTTTCTATCTCAAAGAAAATTCATTCATACACACACACCCAATGTCTAGCATGAGCTTGTGTGTCGTATGATTTTATGTGCGCATGAATGAGATCCTAGGGATTATGAATGGGTTTTGACTAGTATTAGCATCGTGCGAGAGTGTTTGTTTGCGTTTGTGGGAGTTTGCGATCATGTACAGGATGATATAAATTATTTACATCAATAAACATTTTCTTTTTTCGATTTATTCAAATCCGTTCTATAGTTTTAAATTTCTCTTAAATATGATCCATGTGGTAGTCTCAGTTACCCCTTAAAATATTTGACATTGATTTTTTAACACCTTATATAACAGCGTTCTTGATTATTCAACGAAGGGGTGAAAAAGGAGATTAAGTTGTGCCTTGAAAACCCTTCATTTGTAAAGTAAAAATCACTAAACTTATTAATGTTTATAGTAAACTAACTCAACTTATATTGGTGGTGTTAGAATTTTAAAGGGGATAAAAACTTGTTATTGTCAAATAAATAATCATTAATACATGTACACATAATCATGTTATTTTCACTCGGCTGCCGAAGGAGGGTTATGTTTTTCGAGCGTATGTATGTGTGTTTATAATTCTTTGGCACGCTCTACAGCTTAAGCCGTTAGAGATGTATTTCATCATATGAGATTCTTCTCAGTTGTGGAAGTGACATAAAGTACATCGTTTTCCGGAATTCCCATGGGACACAGAAATTACGCGGGGAACGCTGATCTCTAATGCTACTTACCCGATTTCAACCCTCGATGAAGGTCTGTTTTAGTTTAGTTTAAATCCTGTTTAAGTATTTCAGGGAAGGCGCCTGGGGTCTACGGGGGTCAAAATGTTGTTAAGTTTGAGCTAGAACGCACCGTTTTCGATAATCAACATGGGTATTGTTGCTATGGTTTATGGGGTCGTTGATTACGAAAACAACAACGATTTTAAAATTCAACGTTGCGGACGTGAAATATCATCTCCCCTGTTAGGATGCGATGGGGTTGAAATGTCTAAATATCAATTTGGGTGTCGATTTTATGGTTTTTTGGGACGTGAATTACGAAAATGGCATCGATTAACATTTAATATTGTGAACATGAACATTTTTGAAATTATTTGTGCCAAATTGCAATTCAATCGGTCCAGTAGTTTCGGAGCTAATCGGTTGTAACAGACGGACTACTAGTCGCCACACGTGATCCTACAAAGGGTTCTATTTTTGCATTTGATGTATAGAACGAGACCCGCTCCATTCAAAAATTTTGTAGTGGATAGTAAACTATTTATCTATCTTCCATCTATGTATATATAAGGCAAAAGTGATTGATGTATCTTCGCACAGCCCAAACCTTTGGTTCTAGAGATTCCAAATTTTGCACGTAGGTTCCTTATAAAGTCTAAAATTCCTTATAAAGTTTTAAAATTCGCTTTTAAAACTCAGTATCATATTTTATTACAAGACCAATTAGAAGTGCGTTAATGTATGTCGCCAACCTATGCAATACAGCATTGCGATCTATTAGCTTAGTGTAAAGTTTAATTTTAAGCGCCAGCGAAGCCGCGGGCAAATGCTATTAATGATATGTTGTTAAATCCTTTCGATGGGGAAGAAATGGTATACACTTCTCTACACACGGTGGTCAACATAGACGACGCTACGAATTACCCTGTAGAATTTCTGGATTTGCTAAAACCTCCGGGTCTGCCTTACCATAGGCTTATTCTACGCGTGGGCACCCGTGGTTTTATGTTGTTGCGAAATTTAAAACCCCCTAAATTATGCAATGGAACCAGCCTAATATTCAAAGCTATTCATAAAAATATAGTAGAAGCTACATATTTACCTGAGCATACCCAGATAAAATTGCGACATATTAGGGAAACTGTATTTAATAATAATATAGTAATTTAAATTAATGAATTCCTTTGATTCCAAACGATCTTTCGTTTCAATGTAAACGATTGCAGTTTCCTCACAACGTCTCAAAGACATCACGATCAGATTGTTCACGATTAAGCTCGCCCAGTAGTTTAGTGGATTTTTGGCACCTGTATTAGTAAAGAATATTGTCGTTAGAAGTTTTTTAAATTATTTTTTGTAATTACTGAGTTTGACATTCATACATTCACTCAAAATTAAATCTAACGCAAGCGAAGCCGCGGGCAAAAGCTAGTTAATAATAAAACTCAAAAAAATGTCCACCTCGCTTCGTCTTTGATGGTTGATTTCAGCGCAAAATAGCCTATGAAGTATTACTTTTAATATTATGAAAGCTTAGAGTCTAGCGCATTCTATGAAGCTACTTAGAAACTAAGAAGTTATCAGTTTAGATTTTTAATTTTCATTTGAAAATTTAAATGATAACTTACAAATTCTCAACTTTCGGTCAATTGTGTAGTAACTTTCATTAAAGTTATGAGGCTGTTTATTTTATGCATAAATGCACAGCGATATAGCTGCAAGAAAAAAAATCGAAGAAACGTCCTACTTTTTTGTTTAGAAATTTTTCAAACAGATCCGGTCGCAATATTGTAAAAATTCATTAAAAAAATCGTACCTCGCAACACGAGGCACCTAAACAAAATTTTTGGACGTCACTTTTCTGGCCATCCTGTATATCTTTTAAGGTTGAGTTACTATAACCCTTTTTATGTAATCAAATTAGTTCTAAAATAATGCATTGGCGATAGCGTCGCTTTTTCTTTGCTTTTTGGGACCCATCTTATACATCCTCTATAGTGGTGCTGACATAGTAAATGAAGTAACCCATTGCCAGTTTCAGATGTACGCGGATGATTTACAGCTATATCTATCATTTTTCCCGGCTGAACTCTCCATTGCCGTCTCCAAAGTAAATGAGGATTTGCAACGTCTTGCTGATTGGTACTCTTTAAACTGTCTAGTTCTCAATCCAAACAAATCCAAACTCATGCTAACTGGGACACCTAAAAACATCTCTAAGGTCAATAATGCAGCACTAAATGTAATCATAAACAGTAAGCCAATTGAAAGAGTAGAGAAGGTACGCAACCTGGGTTTGGTTTTTGATAGCCATCTTAAATTTGAAGGGCATATCATGGAGTGTGCTAGGAACTGCTTTTATAGGCTCAAACTTTTATATAAAATAAGACCGTATATAAATGAGAAACTTAGAATCACACTGTGTGAGTCTTTAGTTCTATCAAAGCTTAATTACTGCGACACTGTATATGGGCCCTGTCTGTTGAAGAGATCTGCTAAGCTTGTCCAGAGAGTACAGAATGCCTGCGCTCGGTTCTGTTTCCGTATTCCCCCACGGTCGCATGTATCTCCTTTCCTCAATGCTGCTAATCTTATGAAGATGGAAGCCCGTAGAAGATTGCACTTGGCGTCTATGATGTTTGGCATCATAGCCACCAGAAAGCCTGGATATCTCTTTGACAAACTTATGTGGACGTGCGACCGTAGTAGGTATCCCAAAAGAGAGTGCACTTACACTTTTGTCACACCAAAGCACAGCACCGTGGCCTTCAGAGGTTCTTTCAAGTTTGCTGCCACGCGATGTTGGAACGACCTGCCTCCACCAGTGCGCGCCCTAGAAGTAAAAAATACATTTAAAACATACCTCAAAAAGTATCCCATAACACTGGTAGTCCGATGTGTCGCTGCGTCACTCGCTGCACGTTCCAGCGTCGGAGGTTCCCGCCGAAAATCAGCGTCGTGATAAGTCTGTGGCTGTCACGACAAATGCTGAGCGGGCGGGCACCTTTTCGACACAATATCTAATTTATATTGTTTTGTGTATTATTATTATTTTTTCTCTTGTGTGTCGAATAAACGTTTCTTTCTTTCTTTCTTTCTTTTAGAGCGAGCTAGAACGTGACACGTGACGTTAAAAAAGACTAAGTGACAGATCAAACTCCACGTGGGCGTAGCCGCGGGCGGAAGTTAGTATTGAAATATTACGTCATCTAGCGTAATGTCAACTTATGTCAAATCCATTTTAATAATTTGTTCTACGTCAATTCTCTAGAGTTGCTAGACCATTGTCTTAGACCCTAAGCCGAAAAGTTATCATTGTCAATACACAACATATAGCCGGAAGTTAAACCGGAGGCTGCAGTCTTGTCATAGAATAGCGAGAACTTTCGCTATTTCCATTTAATACCTGTTTGGCTTTAAAATTTCGTAATAGACAATACATCAAAAGTATTATTATCTATATCTATCTATCTATATGTATACATAGTATAAAATATAGTCGATTCCTCCGTCTGTACACTTAGATCTTCTAGACTAGGTAGTGGATTTTGAATCGGTTTTAAAAAATAGACAGTGGTTCAATATAAAGGTTCATATGTATAATACATGCATATTTTATTATGATAAAACTAAAGGCCACGCGAACGAAGTCGCGGGCAACAGCTAGTACCTATATAGTATTTCGACCAACTTGATAACTTTGAAATTCTGACCAAAGTAGGGGAGACCGAGGGGAGTTGAAACAATTTTGACATTTTGTTTCATACACCAAATACTATAGGCAGATATCGTATGATATTAGTACAAATCGATAGGTCATTTATTACACTTGCGAATTACTAACTTATAAAAATTTTAAGCGTTAAATATTGTGATAAAAATTCGAATTAACTGTAACAAGTCAATTTGTTTCAAATCCCCTCATACCGAGGTAAGATGAAACATGGGTCGAGGAGTGTTGAAACACATGATTTTTAAGAAGTATTAAGGGCTGTAAAAAAATAATGATATAATTTATAGGTATTTATTAAATTAAAACTTTTTAAGTACGAAACAAACATTTATTATTAATATTTGTACTGATTTATCAGTTAAGTAGGTAACTACCAGTAGTTTAAAAGTACCACAACGTCCTATTCGTAACATTAAATAAAATAACAGTCAGTTAAACAAAATGTTTTACATTCTTATTTATATTTATATATTCTAAATCTTTAACATAAAATAATTATTTACTTTCAGTCGTTTCTTAAGTATTACAATCAGTCTTGAACAATATTTCTTTAAATATTTAAGTAACAATAATCTCACAAATGTCAAAAATAATAATGTTATGAAATTAAAAATCATCAATCTGACAAGCAATTGTGGCAAACATAAGAAAGTTCCCCACCAGTGCAAGCTTCATGAGCCCAGTTTTTGCATTCCAGACATTGCACCCATTTTTCTTTGGCTCTGCTATTTGAATAAGGCTCAAAACAACAAAGGCAAAAGGATTCTTCTTCTTCTTCACTGTCTTCGTTTCCTCCTTGTTTCTTGACAACCTTGATCTTTTTAGTTTTAGTTCCTGGTTTTGATCTTTTTCTTGTTTTTGTTTCTTCAAAGTTAGGTTTTTTCACCTTTTTCTTAGTCATTCTAGCTGCTTTAATTGCAGCTAGTTCATCCTTTACGGGAGTGTTGGTTAAGATAGCGGATTTCACTTTGCGTCTATTTGTTTGATTTCCTTTCCTTGGTGGAGCCTTTGGCAAGGGTCTAAGAGTTTCAGGTGAGAATGGAACTGCTGTCACAGAAACTGAAATATCTCGTGTGATGTAGATGCTACAGGTATAATATCAGATGTAAAGACTGTGGAGGAAACAACGGATTCAGTGGTTGATGGCATCGTTATAGTATTAAGCATTACTTCAGATATCGCCAGTTTAGGTAAATTCTTATCAGGGTTTTCTGCAGACTTGGGTTCGTCTTCTGTTTCGTAGCTGATTTGAGGAGGAGTAGCCGGTAAATTAAAGATTGATGGACTTGGTGTACGAGAATCATGTAAAATACTGTTTGCAAGGGGACGCTCATCACTTGTGCTAGAAGTAGGAAATGGCGCGGGTTCTTCACTTCTTGAAATTTCCAGTAAGTTAGAGCTGGATTGACTAGGTCTAACGGAAGTTGCACAAGGTCGATCAGTAATTTGACTCGGAAGATAATCAGCGTCCTGGAATATTTCAGTGTTAACTGGCCAAAGTCCGGTATGGATGAATCTGGATGATATATTGCGCGGTGTGACAGCTATATCAAAGGATGTTTTTACTATTCCAGGAATATCATAAATGGACATTACTTTTCCTGGATTAGACCGCATCCAATTGTCGCAAGCAGTGTTAACTGCTTTTTTCACTGGCCCAAAAACTGCTCTGTCCATTGGCTGCAACTTATGGGTGCAGTGAGGTGGAAAAGTTAATAGAATGATGCCATTTTCCTTGCAGAACTCGATATTTCTAACTGCTGTGTGCGAAGCGTGGTTATCTAAGAACAATAGTGCTTTATTTTCTTTTGATGGCCTAATTTGGTCTTTGAAAATTTTAAGGAATACATTGAAGTCTTCTTCTTGCATCCACCCTGACCCATTCGCAGTGCCAATTGATCCAGTAGGTCCATCGCGTATAAAGTGATCATTGAATCTTTTCCGCGGAAAGATGAACATCGGGGGTATGTGATTCCCAAGGGCATTTCCTGCTAGTGCTATAGTAACCAATGTTCCCCTCTCTGCGGAAGTCATGGCACTCACTTGTTTCTGTCCTCGTCGGGCAATGACGCGGTCTGGTTTCTGAACGGTTGTGATGCCAGATTCGTCAACGTTCCATATGTCCTTCCCTTGCAACTTGTGTTTGTCAACTACTGCGGTATAATTTTGAAAAAAAAGTTGCACGTTGGTTCTATTAAAACTTGTAGCTCGAGCGATACTTGTAGGTTGGGGTAGTCTCAGAGAAAGAACAGGATGACGTTTCATAAAAGATCGAAGCCAAACCTCTCCAGCCATTTGATACTCAGTCCAAGAAGAAGGAATTTTTTTATTATATTCTACAGCCAGCCTATAGGCAAAAGTTCTGGCTTTCTTAGTTCTTAGGCCAAAGTTAGCAGCAGCGCAGTTTAAAAGATAGTCACAGAGTACCTTCTCCTCTGAAGCAGTAAAAACAGTCTTTTCGGGATATCCAACCGTTGGAGCAGTCGCCGTTTCGTTAGCTTCATAAGCAGTTTTTTTTTAATATACCTGTAGAGGGAGGTGTGGTTTAGGTTGTAACTCGAAGCTGCGTCACGGAGACTTTTATGTCGCAAAGTTACTTCTTCAGCTGCGAGATCATATATTTCGCGACTCGCCATACCTCTGTCAGTCTTTCTTTCATAATCAGTAGGCATACTGAAACAAAATAAACAAATTAAATCAACAAAAAAAACATTATTTTTTGTGCTCGTTATTTGTTGACTGCTGTCTGGTATAAAATTAAAAACGAGGAGAGTTGAAACAGCCTGTTTCAAATGTCCTCAGTAACAAAAAACCTCTCATTTTTTATTTAATCCCCAATCTAGAGCCAAAATACACAGAAATCAATTATACCTGATACATATAATAAATCTTTAGTTAATGAGCTTTCGAAACATATATAACTTAAACCAAAATACAAAACCCTTATCAAACTATAGGCATCGTAAAAAAACGTTAAAAACTTACTTTTCACGATTTTTGTCACCCAGCACGCAGAACTCCACAACCGCGCGACTTACGCCACCGAAGCGAACTGACACATTAGCGGGCGGAGGGAAGTGGTTGAAAAGCGACGTTGCCAACTCGCTAACGGTTTTAAGTTCCGAGAAATCGGTACTGTTTCAAATCACCTTTGTTTCAAATCCCCTCGGTCTCCCCTACCAATTGTTAACATGCCTTTGATAGGAGCTAGGTAGCGATCGCATTTAGGTAATCTGGACTGGCGAATATCCTAAATCTGTTACGAATTAAATCCATCACGGATTGAAGTTTGTTCCGCTTGTCAACAACTAAAATTTATAGTGGTGTGCAGCTCAGCCATCTCTTTTAAAAAAAAAGTATTTTCGTTCCATACTTTCATTAGTTCCCTTTCATTGTCCTCTCGTTCACTACTCAATCGCTTAACCAACACCCTGGATGCCTTCAATTCCTTCAAAACCAGTAGGAGTTTCGATTCCTCTTAAATTTATATTTATAGCATTAATGTATTCATCACTATTAGGCGTGTGTTTGTCAACCAGTTTACGTTGGAGCCGTTAATACGTCCACTATTTTATATCAATTTAGTAGACTAGTAATAAAATAAACTAGTATCTACAGATTGAATACACACTAAACTAGCAGTTTAGTTTATTCCTTTGTTGAGTGATAGTTTTTAAATTGATTGATTCAAATCGTTAAAGGTGGAAGTGGCTATAATAACAAATGCCGAGACCAGAATAGATAATAGTACGCCGAGGTTCAAGTTGAACGACATTCGCATTGTAAGATAGTGCTCGTTGCGTCTTAGCAAGTATTAGAAATAATTTTATTTGTACATCATAGTTCGACAAATGTGCTATGTCTACGCAGTGCTGTGATAAATTCTACAGTAGCAAGTTTGCTCAGTTCCATATGAGATATCCGATCAGGTAATCTAACTTGGAGCTAATTTAATTACGACTGTATATATACCTAAAAACTTATGCATATAATAAAGTTTTGTTTATAGAATGGGAATATTATACTTTTTATGCTTTGCTGTATTATCAGTCGTAGTCTCTTACGGTGCAGACGAAGTGAAAAAACAAAACATTGTTTTTATAATGGCGGATGATTTGGTAAGTTATGCTGTTGTTACAAATGTTGCAATCCTAACAATTAAATATTGTTATTTGTATTTTTTTCAGTTAAGGATATACTTTAATATAATTTCGGAAAACAATGTTAAAATCTTACCCAAACTCAGTATATTTTTTATATTTTCAATTTAATAAAATATTAAAGATATGTGCATTTGATAATGTTCAAATGTTTAAATATCATATCGTGTTTTTGTAACTAACGTAATTAATCTTTGTTCAATAACTACAATAACATTTGCTGGCAGACCTGCGTCTGACTTAAATCAGCCTACGTGATAAAATAAGAATTTTATCTCGACGGCAGATTTTAATAGATTGTCAGTAAAGCCTAAAGACGGCCTTAAACTTAAATGATTATTTTCTTATAAATATTATTCCAGCATAAGTAATTGGTTTTATTTGTTTAGAGGTGTTTAATCTTTTAAACCATTATTAGGCCCTAGTTTCAGCAGTCGACGCCCTATGGCTGAAATTATGATTTTATTTACATTGGTAAAACCTTATTACAAATTAAAATAAAATCTAAAGCTAGCTCTAGCTGACTTTAGAAATCAGAGGTAAAATTATTCCAAAACCAGTGTAAATACAAATGTGAGTTTTATTCTAAAACTTAGTTAGGTAATTGTTTTTATTAATAGATATTAAAGTTTAAAAATCATAAATATAAATTCGCAAGAACAACTAATTAATCTCTCTCATACTTCGATCGGTAATAATATTCGTAAATAATAGGAATTGTTGAGGAAAAAAGGTTGAATAAGGTTGCGAATAGGTTGAAACATTGTTTGTCTTAAAATAACTTTTAGATTACAGACTGATTACCCAGAAATCAAAATTAAAAATGTCTGAATTCCTAGAAAATCTACGCAATAAAATAGTACGATAGATGAATTGTTAAAAGAATTATTACAACGATGGATTGACTAAATTAGAATTGAAATTTTCGTGTATGAGTTGGCCGTAGAAATATTGCCCTCGCGGCCAATTTAGACCCACAGCCTAGTCGTGTAAATTATAATCTTAATAATATCTTGCTATCAAATACATAGTTCGAAAACCTAGAAATTTTCTTAGATTTTTATCCTCTTAAAAAAAAGCAACAGGACATGGCCTGTAAGAGAAACCCGATATTAATGAGATTAAATTGTTTCATTTTCTTAAATTAGTACGTATGAGCTTACCTAAAATATATTAATAAGAATATATTTTAAGGGTTGGAATGACGTTAGTTTTCATGGATCAGACCAGATTCTAACACCCAATATAGATATGTTGGGATATAGTGGAGTGACTCTGGAGAGATACTACAGCCACTGCGTATGCACTCCTTCGCGATCTGCCTTCCTGACTGGCAAATATGCTCATGTTAATGGTACGTTACAGTTTGATAAGAGCAGATTTTTCAGTTTATAAAAGGAGAATTACAGAAAAGTTATAGTGTTTTACCAAAAATGCTAAATCGTTAATAAAATTTACGATTCGGAAGTAATATTATATATTTACACCTATACCTACCACCTATCTATATTACTCTGAAAAATGTTATAGGTAACTAGAACTAGGTACGACGATGTACAAAAGATATCAGTGAAAAAACATAATAATGTTATACTTTTGTTATTTCTTTTGAAAATTGCATTAAATTTTAGACATTATTCTTGTTTACTATCATTGAGATAAATAATACATTTACTTCAAACAAAGTTAAGACTTAATTCACAAGTAAGATTTAATTCAATATTTCTACTATTTCATACGTTCATAGTAAAATTCTACATTCATTTAATTTTAAAATATTCTACAAAGAAAGTGGTCTCGCTATTTTGATATCAAAATGGTGGGACCATTATTCAGTTAATGAAAAACGTATGGCGTGATCTTAAACTGAACACACCCAATTTTAATACGAATATAGTCGTACTATATTCTTTTGAATCATTATTATACTTTTTAAACTGTAATTCAATTGTATAAAATATTTCTAAAACAAATTTTATGCGGTCAAAACATTCTAAACGCCAAAAAAAATTGTAAGAGCAATAAAATAATTCTTGGCTTAAAATAATATTTTTTCTTCAGGCGCTTTTCTGATGCAATTATAGAACTTTTTTTTAATGGAAATTACAGTTTTAAAGATATAATATCGCTTCAAACGTAGTCGTACTATATCGCATTAAAATTTAGAGTGTTCAGTTAAAGATCACGCCATGTAATATTCATTAACTAAATAGTGGTCCCCCCATTTTGATATCAAAATACCGGGACCACTTTCTTTGTAGAATATTTTAAAATTGTATGAGTGTAGAATTTTACTACGAAAGTATGAAATAGTAGAAATATTGTATTAAATCCCATTCAAATGATATTCGAAAGTCTTGGCGGGGTCCCGCCATCTTGACGTTCATAAATTTTTCTATCGAGATGGCATTTAAATGAAAGACATCTAGATATTATTAGTATCTCAATTTTATAATGTAGATATAGAGGTCCCGGGTTTGATTCTCGGTCGGGTCAATGTAGTAAACGAACTTTTCTAAGTGGTCTCGGGTCTGGGTGTTGTGGTACCGGCGTTATTTAGTAGTGATTTCTATAACACAAGTGCTGTAGGAACTTAACTTAGGATCAGAGCAATGCATGTGATATTGTCCAATATAAATAAATAAATAAATGTTTGATAGATCATACTTCAGAGGTGGTCCCATTAAATTTTATTAAAATTGATTTAGCGTTTTTTGAGTAAATCACAAACAAATATTTGTTGATCAAATATTTGTAGAGAATATATATTCTCAGATAATGTTTTGGTTCGTGGTTCTTGTATCTATGTTATTGATTTTACTTTTAAAAAAAATCCTGAGTATAGCTTTCTTTTTACAACTGGAAAACTTTAAATCGGTGTACTAGTTGTAACCGTGAGTGTTTACGTCACGGCTTGTCGATATGTATCTACCTATGCAGTCGTTGAAAACGTTCGTCTTTAGACTTTAAGGAATTTAAAAGTTTCCCAAAAGCCACTTAGCCCAGCTGTATTCTTCTGCGAGTCTCTTATACCTAAATTACGTGTGTAAAAATAAAACTGTAACAACTAAAGAATGAAATGTGAGAGCAAACAGACTTTAAAATCATTTTGTAAATTATTTAGATGTCGAGAGATTTATACATTTTCATTTTCTACAGGTATGCAAGGTTACCCGCTGACAAACAGCGAGGACAGAGGGCTGCCCATTACAGAAAAAATATTGCCTCAGTATTTGAAAGAGTGGGGTTACGCGACACATTTGGTTGGCAAATGGCATGTAGGCAGTTCACGTGGAAAATATTTGCCCACAAAACGTGGATTTGACACGCATTTTGGACATAGAGGCGGATATGTAGATTACTATGAATACACACTCGAGGAGACGGTATTGTCTTAACATAGCATTATAATTATTGATTGTATTCCATCGAGTATATATGCTCGATGCTCTGCTCCTAAGGTAAGTATGTAGTTAAAGGACTTGTGGTATAGAAATCAGAAACAACGACGGTAACACAACACCTAGATCCAAAATAATATAAAAAAGATCGTTTCCTAAATCGACCTGACTGAGAATCGAACTCGGGACCTCAGAGATGGCAACTCTAAGGCTAGCGTGCTTGCCTCTTGGCCACGGAGGTCGTCATGAAGGCAATTTGTGTCAAAGAGAAAGGAAGAAAAAATAGCAATTGTGTTGCCATTATTCAAAGAGCAATTGACTCGGATTGCCTGATTGCAAAGAGTAAGAAATTAAGGGGAAGGAATTGCACTGGACATTAAATGACTGTGTTAATTAGCAGAACGAAGAGTTATTAGGTAAAGTAGGTAGTTTTTTAAAGTGTAAAAAATATATATAATTAAATTAAATTAAATATATTTTTATTTCAGACCAGGTCCATAAGCAGGTTTAGTAACAATTTACTTATATGCTAGGGTTAGTAACAATGGTAATGTAATCATGATTAAATTTTTATTTTACTATTTGTTTTTACGTGGAGGTATACCCATCTCCACAGTAGCGGGGAGTCCCACCGGTCCACAAACACCCTCAGGATGCCGTTAACGCTACTACGGAGCCGCGTTAGCATGGTCATAATCATAATTAATATACTTTTCTATGTACTAGACTTTCAAAACGAATTAAATGAGCACAAATACTAGGGTTTTTATAGTAGCGGAGAGTTTCACTATCTACCTCCTCGCTCCATAAACAGATGAACACGAGGGTATTTTAATGTATGTAATTTGTAATGGCATCCGAATGTCACATACTTACATAGTTTTAAATCGATTCTACAGTTAGAAGTAGGTTAAAATCGAGTTCTAATTACAGAGTAAGCTGTTAGTTACAAGTGAAGCTAATAGATTTGTGTTAATAAAACATAAAAGTTTCAGACAAAAAAACAAAAAAAATGTTTCTTACGAATGTTTTTTGTTATTTTCAGTGGTCTACTGGCCCAGTGTCTGGGATGGGCTTATTTAGGAATGAAACTCCGGCATGGGAAGTAGAAGGATATTTGACTGATTTGTACACTGAGGAAGCAATATCAAGTAATCATCTGTTAATATAAAAGATTTTAACTGACAGAAAATACAGGGCTATTTTTAATTTTCAGAATAAAGAATCTGATTCTGGTGCTTTAATAACAGCTGTTTCCTTGAAACGAGCATCGAAATCTGATCGGTCATTTAGTAAGATCGATAAAGAGTGGTTATTTTGTCGGTCGTGTTAAGTGCCTTTCCTGAAATAAAGATAATTGAGTAAATTAGGTCATTAGACGGACTGTTAAATAATGGTACATAAGATCCTCTGTAAGTGATCCAATTATCCTGAATGGCCCAATGTTTCAGTAATAAAATCGCACGATGTGTCCTCACCACTATTTCTGATGCTCGCGCACATGGCGCCGCATGGTTCCAACGACGGTGCGCTGCTGCAGGCGCCCGCGCAGGCCGTCCGAGCAATGAAGCACGTCGAGTCCCCGGCTAGGAGAATATTTGCAGGTAACACTATTATAATATTTTTTTTTTAACAATCATGAGCATAAAGCACTTCGAAACGCCTTATCAGTAAACCTAGTTGAATAAAGCAAAAAGTTTTTTGTTGCAGCAATGATGAAAAAACTTGATAACGGCATTGGCGATGTCATAGAAGCACTCGGCGAAAAGGAAATTTTAAACAACACGATAATAGTATTCGTATCAGACAATGGCGCTATGACATCTGGCAACTCAATAAATTACGGCAGTAATTGGCCTTTAAGAGGACTTAAAATGTCTCCGTTTGAGGGAGGAATTAGACTTGCTGGAGCTATGTGGACGCCTTTACCGAGAGCCAATCATTTGTACAAAGGTTATGTTCATGTTGTAGATTGGCTGCCTACTTTACTGCAAGCTGTTGGTGCAGAAATTCCAAAAGATATAGACGGCATCAGTCTTTGGGATGATATCGTAGCAAATAAAGAATCTAGTAGAAAGGAAATATTTGAAATTGACGATTACACTGGGTTTGCTTCTATAATTTCAGGAGATTTTAAATTAGTAACTGGTAATGTAAATCCAGCTTATAGTGACTACCAAGGTGGTGGAAGTTTGCTTGGAATTATTGGTAAACCACCATCATATTTTGATTCTATTAAAAATAGCAAAGCGTTTAAATATTTTGAAAAGCTAAGTAGATCTATAGGAATTGATTATTATACAAATTTGAGACAAAATATCAAGATTGACTGTAAGAAAGAAACAAATTTAGACGAAACAAAATTATGTTTTCCACAAAATGGTACGTAAGTAGAACTAACTAATTAAATTATTTTAAATATATGTAGATATACTTAATATATTGGCAAAAAATATTCCATCTATTTTACAGATAAATTATGTTTATTTAACATCAAAGAAGATCCATGTGAAATGAAAGATATGTCTGGACTGTATCCTGATTTGGTAGGAAAAATGACAGCCCGATTGTCGGCCGAAAAAAAAAGACTTAAACCAAGAACTGTACCATTGTTTAGAGAACCACAGTCACTGCCAGCTTTGCATAATTATACGTGGACGACATTTGCTGATCATAATTTATAGTTGTTGAATAATAATGTGTAATCAGCAAATAATAAAAAACTAGGACTTGCTATACGATACATAAAAAAAAACAGGTTCGCTCAAAAACTTATTGTAGCTCCTCAAACGTTTGTAAGTTGAATCATAATAAAACTTCCTATATTTAAACCTGAATATATAATTTTTTCCAGATGCTGAGGACAAATTCTGTCTCGCTGATGCCCTCACAACAAAGTTGATGGTCGCGTTCTGATAATGAATAATTCTTGTAGCTTAGTGGTTTCCCAGAGCTGCTCGTTAAAATATTTATATGCTACCGGCGAAAACTTGCCACAATTTACTTTGTCTCGCCTTCATTGTTCGTCCCGTCGAAGCTTTCTTACCTATTACATAATACCATGTAATAGATTAAGTATTCTGCCCTAGCTTTGAAAAATTATCAGTAGATTTCACTATAACAATTATGTGGTATACCTCTGCTGTTTACTTACTTTCTAGTAAATTTGGGTACGATAAGTTGTATTAACATTTTTATTTAAAAATCGATTTAAATAAGGCTGTAGATTTTTTTTGGATAATCCTTAAAACCACGTCATCAGTTACTTATACAGGTTGGCCAGAAAAGTGACGTCCAAAAATTTTTTTTACGTGCCTCGTGTTGAGAGGTGTCTGAATCACCTCTATGTATGTTCTACGATTTTTCGCAGTTTTCAAGTTACGATTAATTTTTGCAAAATTGCGACCGGATCGATCGATCGAACTGCGCATTTATGCATAAATTAACAGCCTTATAACTTTAATGGAAGTTACTACAAAATTGACATAAAGTTGAGAATTTATGTTAAGTGAGTTATCATTTAAATTTTCAACTTAAAATTTAAAATCTAAACTGATAATTCCTTAGTTTCTAAGTAGCTTCAGAGAATGCGCTACTCTAAGATTTCATAATAATAATAAAAAGTAGTACTTCATAGGCTTCGTAGGCTATTTTAAAAAAAAACGTAACTCGAAAATTACGAAAAGTCGTAGAACATACATAAAATAAATAAAGTAAGTAAAATACATTTATTTCAGGCAACTGAGCCATAGTGTTAGTAAGACTTAATGATAATGTTGTTAGTAATAAAAAAAGAATAGTACAAAAATAATTAGTAGTAAGCACAAATTAACCGGGAATGAGTGCGACCTACCGTACCCCGGGCACCGGCTTAAGCCGCCGTCAAGTGAAGGCGAATCCAGTGCCACAGCAGCGGAGAGTCCCACCTATTTGCCAGTGTGCTTAGTATGCTGTTGGTGCTGCTTAGTATGGTGTGCGCTTGCGCAAACATTCCGGACGCGCTGCAAAACCGTGGCAACCCCATCAGCATTCTAAACCCGTTATTATATTGGACACGCAGCGAGCCGTACACCCTCTGAGTATAGTCAATCCATAGGCTGCTCGTGTAGAAGGACTGGCAGTAGGCCTTGAATAGGGTAAATTTTACCTGCCTAGTGCATCGAGCAAACCTGCGGGCCACCATGTTACATCGAATGGACAGCGCCCTGCGTTCCCGCTCAATATCCACATTAACACACAAATCATCTGTGACCCAGTAACCCATATATTTAAATTGCGATACGCGATTAAGTAGATAGTTATTGAGAGTAAACGGTGTCTTACTCGCACAGGATTTGGACCCCACCCTAAACACCATAAACTCGCTCTTTTTCGCATTACATATTCAGACACGTCGCAACAAGAGGCACCTACAAAAAATTTTTGGACGTCACTTTTCTGGCAACCCTGTATAACAATTTTACTGTGAGCAACTACGTTAATTTGTATAAAGCATTTGATATTTTTTTGCACGGGTTGCTCCTATATTGAAGGTTGTTATGATAGGTTTCAGGGAGTGTCCTATTCTGTTTTACACTCTGTATGAAGGCCCTGTATGAAATGTTGAAAATTTATATTAATTAGTTTTTGACGTAATTTATTTAGATTATTTTTTTAAATAATTTAATTTGAAAAATGATTCGCCCTTAGATTTTATATTTTTAGTACTTGATATGATAGTTTTAGTTGAATTAGTCGACATGCCATTTTTATTTGAAGATTTATGTATGCCCGTCCACGGACCGTGGTTCATTTATTGTATTTAATATTATACTGTTTTTATCCATGTACAAATATGGCGGTAAGGAAATTGTAGGTATGGAAATTGTACATTGAACGCTAAGATTTTAAGTAATGCATAATTATGTTTATACGAAGACAATAAAACACACAAACCATACATAGATGTTTATAAGTATTGTGCATAAGAGTAAAAACTGTAAACCTACCTAGGTTTATGTATTAACAAATAATGTGAAATAAAAAAGGGATTTTAAAAACAACTGTAAATTTTGATTATTGATCTAAGTTTTCGACCTACATAATATGTCAACATGTTTTTTCAATAGAAAAACTAGACAGAGCTTGTACTTTGGCGACTAGATAGCGGATAGATGAATCATGAGGTAACTAAGTATTCTGTGCTTGCTCTGGTACTAAATAATGCTAATGCTCATCACACAGACACTTGCCTTTAGCGGGATTCGAACCTACCACCGCTGGCTTTATAGTTTTATAGCATGAACTACTAGAAATTGCAAAACTTACCTCATGCATAAGTTTAGGCAACGAATGCGAGTGTACCTTTACGTAGTTTATTTATAAAAGTATGACGTAAGCAGTTACTGATATATGTAAAAGTATCCCTAAAGTTAATGAACAAATGCTGACTGCAGTAAGAGAAGCCTTAGTCTGACACCTGAGCGATGCTACGAATTTAAGGGCTCGATTTCAAATGAGCTCCCGTTAGTCACAGGGAATTCACGCAGATTTTAAGTAGAGATGCGTCATTTGCTAAGATTAGTTTTTTTTCATTCTGATTTCACTTAAAAATAGCCAAGTAATGATTAAGACAAATAATAAAGAAAAAAAATAACTAAAAAAATTTGTTGATTTTTTATAAAATACGAAGAAACGTTCCCCAAACTAATATATCAGTTATTTGCTTTGCGCTGCCGGATAAAAAGAACGAGATTAATTAATTAATTTAAACTTTTTTGCACAAATTAAAATCGTACAAAAGGCGAAATTAAAGCCGAGTGGCATTTTCTCCCGCATGTCAATGGGTAATAAAGGCTGGAAATCCTTTCACAAAGAAAACTTTTTATTTATATTGACAAAGAAATTACATTTTGCTTTAAAAACAAAAGGAAACTTGATGAACCTGATGAATCAATCACAAGAAAGGAGTAATAACTGCAAGATTACTGTTATCGTATTACAATATTTTTCTCTTTAATATGTAAAATAATTGTTGTTACAATATTACTTCTTAAATATTAGTAGCGTGTTATTATTTTGGGATATGTGTAATTGCACAATAGGTTAACAAACACATACTAATTTTTATGTAAGTCATTCTAAGTGACTTCTCTAAGATAATGTAATAAAACTGAGGTTTTTCTTAACCCAGTCCGATATTCCGTCAAAAATGCCAGTAAGAATTTTAGCTATTAAATTTAATTCATATATTTTTTTATCGCGACCAAAGTATAAAACAATCATTGCGTCAATTGAGAACGCCGTAGGTTTCATTCGGTTAAAACTTGTATCTTCAGATTTGATGCTTGTACCATTGGGATATACTGCGTATGGTACATCATCTGCAATAAGGAATATGCCCTCGACTCCAAAAGGCGGCTTTGTCAACTTGAAATTGGTTGAATTTTTAGGTAAACCATCAATTTTTTTAGCACCTTGACCATTCACTACGTATAAGTTTTTGTGTTCATCATAATAATAAAGATTGTCAAACATATCTAAACTGATTTCTCGCGCATGTTTTACTCGATCGTCGACATCAGATTTTCTGCCATTTTCAGTTATTTTAAATAGATTGTGATTTGCAGTAAGTGCATAAACAACACCTGTATTGTTTTCTACAGCCAGAGATATTATGCTTTCTGTTATGTCTCCATATTTGTATGCATTATTATCTTTCTTATTATAAGCATAAACTCCTTCTTTAGCAGCAAAGAATACTTTACCAGTCGCGTCACCAGCTATATCGTGTCCGTTCTTTAGCAATTTCGTTGTGCTGTTGTCAACAATAACGTATAATCCTTTACTAACTTTACTGCCATGGTTGGTTATATCAGCTTCTACGAAAAACACAATTCTTTTCTGCAGTTCTTCCATTAACACTGTTGATGTGTAAATTTTGACGATTTCGTGTTGTCCCGTGTAAATTACGTCTTTTTCATCAAGGATATCTTGCTTTTTCGTTTGTACTGGACCAGCATGTGATACAGTTAAAATATAATAGGTAGCCATTAGGAAGATAACTATTGACTTCATGTTGTCGTCTGTAACAGTAAAATAATAATATTGTAGTTCTGGGTATGACAAGACCTGATAAAGGGGTTAAACATACATGACTGTCTTGTTTATTCAGATAACGAAATACTTTATATTGGACATTAAAATCCTAATCATATTTAACCTTAAACTAACAATTTCTTTCTATTCATAGCGCTTTTTCTGTTTCTGGTCAGGGCACGCTTGACAAATATCCTTGATTTGCAAGACCTACCTAATAAATTTACTTTAAATTCGAGCTTGGAATTTTCCTACAATGAGAAAATACTATGTAGGTACAGATCAAAAATTTAAACGCATTAATGGTAATGCTATCTCCTTAAATAATCTATATGTATCTATATATATAAAATAAAGTCGGGTTAGTTACACCATTTATAACTCGAGAACGGCTGGACTGATTTTTACGATCTTTGATTTGTTAGATTTGTCTCTGCCCCGAATAGCAAAATAACTATTAAAAAATCGAAAAAGTTCACAAAAAAAGAAGAGACGGTACGAAGTTCGCTGGGAAAGCTAATCTATTTAAATAAAACAAAGTCAGGTTAGTTACACCATTTATAAGTCAAGAACGGCTGGACTGATTTTTATGATTATCGATTTGTTGAATTTGTCTCAGCCCCGAATAGCGGAATAACTATTGAAACATCGAGAAAATTCACAAAAAAAAGAGGCGGCACGAAGTTCGCCGGGACCGTTAGTTACAAATAGTTCTTGTAATGTTAAAATAAAGTAGAAATTGTTAAAGAAGTTATTAAACTTAAATACAACAGATTTAACTATGAGAGGAGCATCGTAATTGACAAGCAAAGACTTCCCGAAACTAAATAGCCTTCAGCTGTTGTTAATATAATGGGCATTAGACTTGATTTGTAGATTTCTAAGTTAGCCCTATAGTGTAAGTAGTTATACAGGGTTGTTTATAAAACATCAACAACCTCCTAGCGGCTAATTCTGGTGCTCAAATACAACAACTTTTTCTATGAGACCAACATTGAAATCGCAAAAAAAATTCACTTCCCCATACTAAGCCGCCGACTAGCTAACACGAGATAAATAAGGGAATTAATTTTTACTGTATAAAAGTTGCATAGCATCGTCAATTGCCTCTTATAAGTCGATAGCCCCTATAAACTTACCAGTTTAATGGTTAAGAATATTTTCTTATAATATACTATTATGTGTACTAAAAAAGTCAAAGTAAGATTTATGAGATAACCGCAATAACACCTGTTTTTGCCGGGAGCAAAAATTTAGTTATGAATTATTTCTGTCACTTACCTTTGCCGCTTGCGTTTGTCTTCCAAAGATGAATGCAATGAATGTAGCGGAAGAAATGCAAAGCGCTGGGGATGCTCACTTGTTAACACAGAGGATTGAGTACTTCTAAAATGTTGCTAAAAGAACTTACACTTTAGTACTCAGCAATAAAATTTAATTTTCTTTGATGTAACCAAATTGAGCGACTGCGTTGAGTGACACAAATAAGGGGAGGAGTGTGTCCCGTTTGCACAGTTGCCATTATGAAATAATATTACTAAATGGTAGTATACAATCTGTTGATTAATCTCTTTGAATCAATACAATTGATGAAATTTAGATAGGGAATTAACAGTTTTAATGCGTTTTGTTTTTTTTATAAAAATCTATAATTGATTTATTATCAAATTTGTCAACGGTGTTGATAAATGATTAATTATTACGTATTATTTTTGGTGCCTTACTGTCATCCCTGAACTTGAAATAGTAGCAAATATGGGTAATGTCATGGTTGTCAG
Source organism: Anania hortulata (assembly GCA_963576865.1). NCBI lineage: Eukaryota > Metazoa > Arthropoda > Insecta > Lepidoptera > Crambidae > Anania > Anania hortulata. The sequence continues at coordinate 11,075,304 of OY756396.1, read as the reverse complement.
TTCATTTTAAAATAAAAAGGTGCAAAATGGTAAAAGTTTGTTGTTTAAAGGGTTGCGAAAGTAAAAGTTATCGAATTTGTGGAATATCCTTTCATAGGTACTCGTATGTCTTTGAATCTGTTTAATTCTGTTAGAAATGAGATATTAAAATAGAATATTTCACATGATGTAAGGTGACCATAATTTCGAACTTTAAAAACCCAAGATATAAAAAACCGGCCAAGTGTGAGTCGGACTCGCGCTCCAAGGTTTCCGTACCATTGTCTATGCAACATAAGACACTATATTATTATAAACTATCGGCAAAAAATCACGTAGTTGGAGTACCTATAGGAAACGGGGCGCTATGGGACACGACATAGTTTTTTTTTATTGATTTCATATGGAATATTGACAGTCTAATTTCTGAAGTCTATTAGCATAGATTAATATATGTCTATTAGTCTATTAGTATGAAGCTGGGACTTGTAAGTTTTTTCACTTTTCCTTACCCTTGTGTCGTAAAGGGGGCGCGAGCGGCGCGACTAATCAAAACTTGTTAAGGATCATCTAATTGGGTGGTCTGGTTCTAAAATTTAGAAAATACTCCCTTATAAAATCTGCAAATATCTTATTAACGGTGCGTCAAATCCAAAAAATAATGAAATTTTGGACCCCTTTAAGAAACCCAAACGGTACTCGGCCCATATATTTTGACCTTTAAAACGGTCAAGTGCGAGTTGGTAATTTTTCTCAGTAAAATTGCAAAAAAAATTAAAGTCCCAGCTCCATACAAAAAACGATCGAAAATGCAGCTATGTCAATATTCTATACATGGAGCACATACCCTATAGAGTGGAAATGTCATATGACTTGTTTGACAAAATTTTCCGCCATTTTTTAATCTGTATCTGTACTGTTTTTGTATGTGTAAAAGTTTACAGAACTTGTCATTTTATTACTAAATGTAAGTGAATAATCACTTACTAGTTTTGGAAAAAGATGGTTCATATAGCTGCTTTATAAGGTATGTGCTCGATGACCTACACATTCTAAGAAATTCAATGTGTATAACTTAAATTCAGTAAAATGGAGCCCTTGATACCTACTTTTATAAAATCATTTTTACATACCTCCCCTATTTTGAATAGTTGTAACGACCGACCGACCGCGAAGCGACCCTTTCAGTTAACGATCTTTAAAATTACTTATTTCAATCTCGTCTAGACTTACAATTTGGTCACCCTATTTAGAAAGGGACATAATGTACCAGTTGGTTGTCTCTGTCGGCACGTTTTTTTCGCACACTGCTCAATCCTTTTAGAAAGAGTGTTAAATACATGCTTGTCCCTGATTCGTTTGGGACTGGCTTAGAAATACAAGTTTATGCAGCCTAATATCAGTACCTATATGTAATCCGGTAAAATGGGAATAACAACTAAGATAATTCAATTCCTGATTTTATTTATTGATCTGTATTAAGTATACCCGTACCAACATTTTTTGGGTAATTGTTTCAGAAGTTAATGTTTTAAAGACTGCTTACTACCAGACTAAAGTGAAATTCTTCGACTGTCAACAATCACTAGGGGTTGCCCATTCGTGTTTACGACCTCTCGTAAACCTAGCGACTTTTAGGTAGAATAAATTTTCCCTCTTCGCTTATTACTGTGGCCTAAAGATGAACCTGAAAACTTTAGAAGGCTACAGAAATAAGTAACTGCCATTGGATCTTACCAAGTATATACTGGAATTATTTAGTGACGTTAGTTAATAAACACGCACAATAAAAACTATTACTAAGGTGATCTGATATCGGATCGGCAGTATATAATATAAACTAAATTCAAACTGTAAACGTTGACACTTAAAGCTGCAATGAGAAACTGACAGACACAATTTGTGTTGTATTTAGTTTACTGTAATTTTAATGCATTTACACAATTGTATTACTTCGGCGTTGCGGCAGCTGGCTTGTAGGGGCTTCCTACCCTGCGTCGTTTGACGTACCTACTTACTTATCTGTGTCAGTGTTCTAGAAAATATTTATACTAATAAATATCAGCAGTAAACTAGATCTTAACAGAAAAAAACCAAAATTAGTTATTTTTTGGATCTTCTTGACCGTGGGTAATTTATATGACGACCGCGTACTACTAGGGCTCGCACTGTGGACTGCAAACTTTGCATATGTTTGCAGAGGAAAGTCAGTTTTATACTTAAAGGTAATTTAGGACGTGCATAATTGCACAAACAGGGACCTACTTACTTATTTATTAAACTAGAAGACCCGGTCTCTGTCTTCTTCTGTCGTGTCAATGGCAACTATAGACGGACTTCGACCAAAACATGGCAACTTCTACAGCATCATGTGTTGCCCTGTTTAAGTCATCCCTCGTGCATGTCTACACATTGCCCTTTGCGTCCCTACGGACGCAAAGACGCAAAAGACGCAAAAAATAAAAACATGGGGTGCATAGAAGGAGCCTCCCCGTGGCGCACTCTGGAGACAGCTAGACTTGGTAACCCAGGATAGGATATAACGGCTAGGCTGGCCAATCCTCTCACCACAATAGCATTCTCAAGAAGACCCGGCTAACTTCATAGGACCTAAATTGCATTGCTTTACAAAATTGCCAAAATTTTTTCTGCTGTTCTGTAGGTTTTTCCGAATTAAATTTTTGTAATTGGTTTGAGGCGAATAAAACAAAAAAACTAAAGTAACAAATCGGTCGAGTTATTCTCGAGTGTTTGCGAGACTAATTGATTATTAATTGATAATTGGTAATTGATTTTAATACAGGCTGGCCAGAAAAGTGACGTCTAAAAATTTTTTTAGGTGCCTCTCAATACGAGTATTGAGAGGTATCTAAATCACCCCTATGTACGAGTATGTACCACGATTTTTCGTAGTTTTCGAGTTACGATTTTTTTTATGAATTTTTGCAAAATTGCGACTAAATCAGTTTAAAAAATTTAAAAAAAAATAAGTTGAAGGTTCCCTCGAATTTTTTTTCTTGTAGCTAAATCTCTGTAAATTGTGCATTTATGAATAAAATAAACAGCCTCATAACTTTAATGAAAGCTACTACAAAATTGACCTAAAGTTAAGAATTTATGTTAAGTGAGCTATCATTTAAATTTTCAACTTAAAATTATTTTCAACTTAAATTTCTTAGTTTCCAAGGGGCTTCGGAGAATGCGCTTGACTCTAAGCTTTCCTAATCATAATAAAAAAGTAGTACTTCATAGGCTTCAAAGGCTATTTAAAAAAAATCGTAACTCGAAAACTATTTTTCTGGCCACCCTGTGTAGAGGCTGTACAAAAGTATAGGACACTTAAAAACTTGTTAAAACTACGTAATCAGCCGCTTATATAATCAACAACTTTTACTACGGGAGCAACATCGAAATCTTAAATGTTTTTTTAGGTGGTCCATTTAAACTAACGTGCTTCCTTGATAACAGTATGGAGTATCTAAAAAAAAATGTTTGGATACTCCATAATCAGTTGTTTGTTTATCATCATTCGCCTGCCCATCACTCTTCTCGTTACGAGCTCCTCTTCCCTTCTCATCACATTTGCATAACATTCTCATTTCTGCTACATCAATCGCTTTTCAACTACCTTCTTAACAGCCCAGCATTCAGAGCCATGTAAAACTGGTCTTATAACGGTTTTATAAATTTTGCTCTTTTGCTTTAAGGGCATCCGTTTGTCGCATGTTGTTGCCATGATCTGTCGCTATTTCATCCAACCTGAGTTAATCCGATGCTTAACGTCCCTGTCAATGTCACCGTCGCTCTGTGCGAGAGACCCGAGGTACCGCAAGTCGGAACAGACCGGCAAAGACATTCCAGCAAGTGTTAGGGGGAAAGGGCTGGAGAGATCGCCGAAGTCGCAGAACAGATACTTTGTACAGAACAGATACTCTTATAATCAGTTGTTTGTAATTCAGGATAAATAAAAGAAGATGGCCTTTTGGAGTATATTGAATTGCAAAAAACAAATCAAATAATTATCGATATGTACAAATCATAATAAAGGTTAGCTATAGTCGTGTAGGATAGGAGTATTTGTAATGGAGAAATTGTTTGGATTTAAGCCAAATATTTATTTTTCTTAGGTAAACAAACTAGCTACAGGATCATAGTGCAGCGTTTCGGTCATGGTTTCATTTTGCACGAGAATGAAATGTAAACTACACAGAACTCGTATTCCAATTACTGAATGTACAGAGATGATTGTATGCACGAATCTATTGTTTGCAATCTTAATAAGGGTTTACTTAGTCAACATAACGATATATACTGCTTTCTGTTGCAAATCGTACTGTTCTTAGTTTTCTCGTAGTTGTTGGGTTATTATGAAGCTGTTAAATAGTACGTTATTTTGTGTTTGAAATTACTTTGCTGAGAGATGTAATGTAAAATATTTTATTCAATAACAATTAAAGTTCTAATAACACAAAAATAAACTAACCTAAAAATGTAAAAAAACTGTTAGAGAATTAAGTACCTATACTGGGCTTGTTCAAAAATGAGGACATATCGATAATTATATTTTATAGTTTTTAAATAGCCTATGAAGCCAATGAAGTACTACTTTATTATTATTATGAAAGCTTAAAGTCTAGCGCATTTTCTGAAGCTACTTAGAAACTAAGAAATTATCAGTTTAGATTTTTAATTTTAAGTTGAAAATTTAAATGATAACTCACTTAATATAAATTCTCAACTTTAGGTCAATTTTGTAGTAACTTCCATTAAAGTTATGAGGCTGTTTATTTTATGCATAAATGCACAGTTCATAGAAATTTAGCTGCAAGAAAATAAAATTTAAACTTGCAAAAATTCATAAAAAAATCGTAACGCGGAAACTACGAAAAATCGTAGAACATACATAGGGGTGATTCAGATAGGTACCTCTCAACACGAGACACGTAAAAAAAATTTTTGGACGTCACTTTTCTGGCCATCCTGTATATTCAACACAGCAAAGCTGTTGGTAAAATAAAACGAAAGTTTAATCCTATCAAAGAGGTCGTTTGCAAATTGTAATTAAAATACAGTCGATTGACATGAATGGTTTATTAACTTATGGTGTAAATAAGTGCATATTAGTAGAATTAAGTGCAATCTAATATGGCATATTCTATAATACAATAAGAAGATAAATATTGTTATATTATTATAATTGTTTCTGAGAGCTTTGAGCGCAGGCTGCGTTCATGATATTAAATATGGCGTACGACTGACGGCACATCTGAAATTAATTAGCATATTAGATAGGCAGTAATGTGTTTCACAAATCATAATGCTGATGGAGACTTTGGAACCAATTCACTTATTTTCAGATAATGTAACCTGTAGTCTGTAACAGAAGCAATAAATTAAAATGATGATTCCTTTTAGTAGTATCCATTTAATGTTTCATAGCGCTGAAACTCGGAGAAACGAATTTAAAGATACAATCCAATATCAATGGATCTTATTTATAGTTGTAAATTGACGGTCATATGCTATAAGCGTCCGTCATTTATGATAAATGCTCGGTCACATTGGACGTTTATTGTCACGATGGTCACATATCTTTTTTTAGTATAAATTAAAAAAAGAAGAATTCCACTAAAGTAAGTCTTAAATGTTAAGTATAATAGTTATGACAATAAAACATACAATAAAACATGTAATTGGATCTGGATCGAACTAAAAAACAAAACTCGCGCGTAACGATACGACACTTTTTAGCTTGATTGTGCAGAAAGATTTTCTCGACATCTATCACTATGTAATCGATTTTTTAGTTTGATAATGAAATCGTTCGTAAAACGCTCGTTCCGACGAATACAGTAAAACGTTTGCGTGCATTTGTCGTGAGATTATTATTTATCTTTGCCAAAAAATATAAAATAACGTTTTGAATGTATAAAATTTAGTATTTGCTCCTATTCCAGACCACACGCTGTATACGATATTGGTATGTATTGTATACGGTGACTGATAATGGTACTTATTTTATTTCAATCGTCCTTTTTTGCAAAGATATTTTATAAACTTTTAAATATTTATATTTCTAGTCCTACAGTTGGATTAAGTTACCTCAGCAAATGTGTCTAGACATATAGGATAGAAGATTGTGCTCAGAACAAGGGGTGCCGTGGTTCTGGTCATCATAAGCAAGACAATCTTCCGAGCCCTAGAGTCCGAGTGTGTCTCCCAGCCACAGGAGTATATGGCTTCACGGAGGTAGTTGCTCTGCAAACACGGTGTTAGATAAATATGCTTTAAATAATTTAGGTAGATAAAATAATTTGCCGGCACTACACGTAAACTAAACTACGGCCTGCTTTAGAGGCAAGAGTAATCTATATATATAAAACAAAGTCGGGTTTACACCATTATAAGTCAAGAACGGCTGGACCGATTTTTTATAATCTTTGATTTGTTGAAGGGAGACCTTCAAGAGCGGAGCGGAGCCCCGAATAGCAGAATAACTACAAAACACAAGGAAAAATTTACAAAAAATAAATTTCGCCGGGACAGCTAGTTGTAAATAAAATACAACACCTCTTTACATATGAGAGATTAATAAATAAATAAATAAATATTGGACAACATCACATACATTGCTCTGGTCCTATGATAAGTAACTTTGTAAGCACTTGTGTTACAGAAATGAGAAACAACGACGGTACTACAACACCCAGACATGAGACCGGGAATCGAACCCGGAACTTCAGATATAACGACACCAAGTCCGGTATGCTTGCCTTTCGACTACGGAGGTCGTAGCTCGTACATAGAGATTGTAGCCAGTCAATGTAACAAAATTAATTATGATTCTAATAAAGATTATATATAACTACAAACTAAGTTATACGCACCCGGTTTAAAAGATTATCACTATAATAACACGGGATGTAAAAGTGCAAAATTGTTGCTATAAAAAAGGCTATAAATTCCAAATTTAATTGAGATTGTTTTAAGTCCTGAAAATTGCACAAATATTGTTATACCTACTATAAAAAGATTACAATGGGAAAATATGTCCGAGAAGATTGTAGTACCTCAACAACCTGGAACAAGGCCAGTGGTAATAAAAACGTCGTAGTCTTCATATTATATTCAAACAACACAGTAAACTTGCTTTTTATATTTTCAACTAACCTGTTAAGAAGAAATAATTACGTGAGAACTAGATATAGATGAATATTCATAAATATGTACCTAATTAGATAACTAATGAAACTAACCAGTACAAATCCTGCAGCTTAATGTTGATATATTTCAACTTTTCATTAATTTCTTCCACGCTATTATTATCTTTGAAAATTTTTAACATTCGCTTGCTCAGTATATCCAACTGGCCACAAATGTGCAGCAAAAATATAGGGACTAAAGGATCAAATCCAATGTACATCGATCCAGCATAAATGGCAAACATGAGACAAAAAGCAAAAAGAAATGCAAACATGGCTGGTATATTTTTTAGTATGTCGATTCGATTAGGATACCTCATATCAAACATAGCGACCAATTCAAAATCTCCGTACCAATATGACCAGGCCATTTTGAATAAAGCCTTCAAGGGAAATATACCACTAGTGGATGAAGCAGCCGCTAGCCAGTACCAACTAACTGTTGAGCCCTTCTTGGCGTACTTAATAACGATTTCTCTTTCATCCTCATCAAAATCCAAAGCCAATCTAAAATCTCTGTTGACTACATCGATTAAGTTCTCCATGTATTTTTGAAAATACAACATGAAAGAATATTTGATTGTGACAGTGAATGCGACGATAGCCATAGTACCATTCTTGCTGGCTTCGGCGTATCTTCCAGCTGGAATATCATAAAACAATACGGAATTACCTACAAATATGAAAGAGGTTGCTGAAAGGGTTAGAATCACAAGAAATTGGAAAACCCAAAACAAATTCCTTGGTATAGACGGATGTGATCTGTTCAAAACCATAGCCTTTGCGGTTATTATGAACATGTTATCAAATGTAAAGTTTTCGCGATTCATTTTGGATGTGTTTTTTCACTTTACTAGTATTAGTAACGTACTGTAACTGATTGTGGTCTGAACTAACAAAATAACCTTCAGATTCGTAATGATTGTCTATTCGTACCCTTATTAACCATATCCTACTAATATAATAAATGTGAAAGTTTGAATGTTTGTTACAAAATCAAAGGAAAAGCTGTTTAAAGTTTTATCTTTCGTGTCAATGGTACCTATAATAGTGATCAGATAAACTTGACAACACTCCGACAAACTTGGTGATCTCATATTTTATGTTAACGAATTTAAACATAATAGGACATACAAATAGTATATGTTCTGTTTGGACCTAGGCTGGACATCTCTGGAAAATACACAATTCCCGAGAAATATTTTTTGATACTAGCATTTTTTAATGACAGCTTAGGTAATAAATCTTTATTTGCCGTCTCTGGCCACCGTCTGTCAAATCGTACTTGTACTTTGCAAATTATTTAAAAATAATAATTTGCTAAATAAATTTAAGTTTACTTACAATCAGATTAGCTAGTAAGTAATCTATGTCACACGTTTTTTTGACATACTTATTTCAATATATTTGTTTTATTTTGCTTAATTTAATTTACTGCTATTAATTAAATTGGAAGCGGGCCGCTTCCAACCGGCCAATCTGGAAGTCACTGGGGGAGGCCTATGTTCGTTCAGCAGTGGACGTCCTATGGCTGAAATGATGATGATGATGAATTAAATTGTAATATTAAGATTGATTGTATTATCACAAATTAAATATTATTAAGTTTGCATGCTATCATTATGTAGCAAAACATGAGCACACAATGACTTTGTATCAACTTTTACTACCATGTTTTAAGCAAATAAATGGTTAATTCTAATTAACTCTATGGAATTATGGATCAGATAAGAAAAATCGATGTCTACGTGTTTGTTTCTTCCAAAAAACAAAAATGCGAAATTTGTTAATTTAGGTAAATTTAATAAAAGGTATAAATATTAATATATATTATATAATAGATATTTTATTCTATTCTTTTTTTTTAAATAAAGTAAGCGAAGTTAGTGAAAGTAGTAGTAACATTAGATTAAATTTAATTGCGAAGAACTCTACGATTACGTAGGCAAATTATATCGAGACTTGAGAATCTAGGAGTGTACGCGACATCAAAATGATGTATCTATTCAGACAAATGACCAATCACCGTCATGGCTAATAAGGGTTCGTATAGTATTGTGGTAACTTGTCATCAATATTACAATGTAACGATGCTTATAGAATAAAAAATCAACTTAAAAAAAAGGGATACAAAAGTGTAAATCTTTTTTTGGCTACATCACTCACATTGTAATTTCTGTTTAAACTTTGGTCACAAAAATAATAAATAAATATCTTTGGCTGGAACCGACTCCAGAAATAACTAAAAATTGTAAATAGGGATATGATGTTAGCTTAATAAGAAGTGTTTAATTTAAGTAATAAACCTGTAGTCCACATTGCATGCCGTGGCACCCTATAACTAAGACAACGCTTAGCTGTAAGTCAGCATACGTCATATTATTTACCTTGCTTATATTAGTGTTTGTCTTGTTGGTTGTCCTAATATATAAATAAAATAGGTATTAATAATTTTGTTGATTGTCTCCTGATGTTTTTGGTGTGAAGTAATTAAAATATTATTTTTTACTTTTTAGTTTCATAATCATCATTTCAGCCATAATACGTCCACTGCTGAACAGAGGCCTCCCCTAATGACTTATCATCATTCCAATTGCCAATACTCGCCACGCTTGCCAGGCGGGTTGGCGAGCGCAGTTTTTTATAAGATTTCGCACGAAGACGCTGCTGCCCGTCTCGTACTACAGGAATTAGTCGCCTCTTACGACACGCCTCCTGTTGGCGATGGGGAAGTGTATTTTTTACGGCCGTCCCCACGCGGCGCGGCTTTTTAGTTTATGTTGGTACTTTATGTACAGTTTTGAAGTCGGTTTTTAAGGTTCCGAACCCAAAGGGTAAAAACGGGACCCTATTACTAAGACTTTGCTGTCTGTTCGTCCGTCTGTCTGTCACCAGGCTGTATCTTAAGAACCGCGATAGCTAGACAGTTGACAATTTCACAAATTATGTATTTCTTTTGCCGAATAACAAATACTAAAAACATCCCCTATTTTCCTACCCTTAGGGGTGATTTTAATTTTGCAAACTTTTATCATATTATCTTTGAAGTATAATCAAAATCGGCTCATATTTGTCGAAGATAAGTAACAAGAACCACAACCAAAATATTATCTGGGTATATATTTGTTGATTTTCTCAAAAAGTTCTAAATCAATTTCGATAAAATTTATATGGGACTACCTCTGAAGTATGATCTACCAAACAAAAAAAGAATCATTAAAATCGATTCATAATTGGCGGAGTAATCGCGTAACATACATACAAAAAAAAAACATACAGTCGAATTGAGAACCTCCTCCTTTTTTGAAGTCGGTTGAAAATAAAATAATTTTTTTGCCCCTTTTTTGGAATATTGTGTATTTCTGTTGCCTCCTCTATTACAATATAGTGTCTAATGTTGTATAGATAATGGTACGGAACCCTTCGTGCGGGAGTTTGACTATCACTTGGCCGGTTTATTTTTTATTTTTGTAGAAAGTAAATGTATTTTTAATGTTTATTTATGCATAATTATAATATGAGTAGGTAAGTATAATACTAAGCGCGCTGCTCAAATGAGATAGCGCCGTTTGAAAGAAAGTAGGGACGTGAGGAAAGATCGCTTAAAGAAAAACTGGGCAAGAAATGCGAAAAACATTTCAAATGAAGCCTGAGCATCGGGCCTGTAGACTTTTTCAGATGAAGGCAAACACGAAATTAACAAGGCTTAATGAAAGTCAAGAAAGTCATGCTCAACGACTCACTTAGATTCACGAACGTTTATCAAACGAAACCGTAGAGCAACGTTCTCATCGACTTGGTTTACTTCACGAACGTTTATCAAACGTGACTAAAAAGTAACGTTCTCATAGACTTGGCTTTATTCACGAACGTTTATCAAACGAGAACGAGGAGCAACGTTTTAATCGTCTTCGTTTAATTCACGAACGTTTATCAAACGAGACTGAAGAGCAACGTTTTCATCGACTTGGCTTAATTCACTAACGTTTATAAAACGAGTCCGAGGAGCAACGTTCTCATCGACTTGGCTTAATTTACGAACGTTTATCATACGAGAGCCAGGAGCAACGTTCTCATGTTCTTGGGTTGCAACACAATGGTTTATCAAATGAATCTACCGAATCCAGATCGACTCGATTAGATGCTATGCGACAAGCTAGTCGCCACCGCAGGGACGTATCTACTGTTAATGATTTGGAACAGGCTATTAATATTTTTGCACACGTTCCATGTGTAATAAAGCGTTAAATCCACCACAACGTTGTAATTTACATACTGCAATGTACAGTGCATTATTAACCGAAGAATTGGTTCCTATGGGTAATATTATAACATGTTCTCGATGTCGAAATAATACTACAAAACGAAAAATTCCGCCGGTAGCCTTTTGGATTAAAATGACAGTTGCGATAGTAGCTCCAGAGCTAGTTAATTTGATAAAATTCCAGAACAGTTTTTACACCGTTTATTAAAATAATGAAGCTACAAAAGTTACGTTTCTGTCAAGATTGTTGTAAGGTTTTGCAAACAAAGTAACTTGTCACTTTGTTTGCAAAAGACGCAGAACAACTGCCACTTGCGCCAAACCAAGTAGGACTAGTTCTGGATGAGGAAAGCCTCGAGAACTTGCAGCTCTTGCAACTCTAACCTGGTTAATGTCAAACAATATACTCTATGGAGACATAAGACCCCGTTTTGGTAATATTATCGACATTTCTTATATTGTTTAAAATTTCAAAAGAGCCTGCAGATGGTGGTGAGCTTATGGGGTTACAATCTACTACTCAATACAATTTTGTTGATATTTAAGTGAAGACGTAGAAACGTCTTTACTATTACATGGATCATTTTATCAAACCGATTTAAGATTTGATTTACAATCTTGTGGCATACGATGCACTGCTATAGTAGCTGTAGCTTGAGCAGTGTTCTGTACAGACGAGCCAATTATTACTATATATAGTAATACTTGGAGACAAGCTCCACCGCGAGTCCATTGCTTCTAAAGAGGACCCCGCAGTTGGAGCAGTCAACCCCAAATATCAATACCAAATCTTGCACAGCAAATATTATATAACAGAAAAAAATATATCTTAGTTGATGAAACAAATTAGTTATAATGGTCATTTAGATACAGATCGAAGTACTAACGGCTTCCCTAACCTAAAAAATGGTCTGACATTAGTTTTCGGAGAAAATAGTAGCAAGCTGCTTACTGCGAATTCCATGACAATGGCTATACATTGCAAAGCTGAAATTGATGTTTATAAATTTTGGTTGTTCGATTCACATGCACATGGGCCTATGGAAGCTACAGCTCCAAGGCATGGTGCAACTTGTTACATGAAATTGAAAAATGTAGATGAATTAAATGGCATCATCATAATTATCATTTTAGTCACAGGACGTCCACTGCTAAGCATAGGCCTCCCCTAGTGATAAATGGAATAATGCTATGAAATTTGTTTACACGGACGAAGAAAGTACTGACACAAGAAACTTTTTTAATGTGTACTCACTAACTTCTTTGATTATAAAACCAGAGAACCAGACTTAAGTGCGCAGAGAAAAGTTGGGGGAATCAACAGTTGAATACTCAGAAGCAGTCACGTTTTGTTTAGTCAGAGAGTCCTACATATATAATCTCTACACTAGAAAATAGCAACAGTCCTCAACAAACATCTCGACCAACCTAAGCTCCAGAACAAAAAAAAAACGCTATCACAAATAGGTACAACTAATTGCCACTATAATTGAAACAACAACAAACGGTCCCTAATCTAGAAAGTGTAGTTTTTAAAATCCAAATCCAACTATGAACAATGACGAGATGAGGTTAGCTGAGATTACTAGAACAGCGTCACATTAAATGTAGATTGAGAGTGACGAACGAAAGAGCTTGCTTTGCTTGCTTGCTTGAAGAGACTGTACGTCTTTTTCCTAATGGAAAAAATGGCATTCGATACGAGGAAAGAGATATTCAAATTACTCCTTTCGACTATTTTCAAAGTCGAGTAATAAGCCTGGACAAACGTTTCAATCGAAACGACTATTTGTTTTTTGCTTTTTCCATAGTTGAATATTATTTAGCTAAATCCAGTGTTAAAGTATCATGCCGGATGCATCAGGGCCAGGGCAATCAAGCACCTCAAGGATTCATAGATAACATGCATCTTACTATAAGGAATATCAGAGGATCAGCGTCTTATTGGCAGAAATGTTGTTTTGAATTTACTGCAATAGTTCGAACTTTGGAGCCTCCTTCGTGGTTTATGACGTTCTATTGCAACGAAATTAATTGGCCAGACATGACCAAAGCCTTACTTGTCGCAGATGGTCGTGATGTAAATAAAGCAGAGAGCAAGTCTTTTCCTAAGCGTTTACAGTTGGTACAAAAACATCCCGCGGTTGTCTCTTTACAACTTACGTTTCGCGTGAACGCTTTGATGCGATTCCTGAAACGCGATCCAGAGTGATCCAGTTGTGGACTTTTGGTATAGAAAAGAGTTTCAAAATCGCATCGAAATTAGAAAAATCGCATTTCAAAATTTTACAACGAACACATTTTTTATTACATTTAAATTTGATCGTAAATAAAAATTAACTTATTTATAAAACAATTTCTTGTTTTTAAATCATTTGCAAAGTACGATTTGATAAAGACGGTTTAGGAACGCATAGGAGACAAACACGAACATAATTTTTATTTATATGATAGATTATTATAGTCGTTCAATATACTTGTTTACGATTTGGAATTCCAATGTAGGTACTTGTTATGACGGTGGGCCCGTGCATTTGAGCACCTGCGCCTGACAGTGACAGCTAAACAGCCACGGACCTATTTGTTAACAGATTGAGCCGGAGCTGTTCGCGAGCACAATCAATCAGCCCGACGCTTTGTAAGCACTTATTTGTCATAAATACTAAGTATATACGTGCCTGAAACGTATGAATGTACCTACAGGGTAGGTAGGTACGCATTTGTACAAAACCTTACAAGCTTATATAAATACTCTTAGTCCTTTTTCTTGATAGCTTTTATGAGTTCTCACAATTTTTTAAAATTTAAGACTATTTTTCTTAATACTTTAGTTAAAAATTCTTAAAAGGCGTTAAATGCATTAAAAAAAAAACAACAGTTCCTACAATATTGTCAGTTGTAGCTTTTTAAAAGTTTTCATTTCGTTTTTTTATTATTGTTAAATAACACTAATGAAAGATGATTGTTTTGTCATTGTCAAGACCCTTTTTCTCAGGAAAGCATGGAGATATCAAGCTGGAATTTATATCAAACACTCAGGTCAACTGTCTCTTGGAGCTGTGAAAAAATGAAACTTCTAACGCCAACGCAATCAAAAGATACAGCCATTTATGCCGCAAATTTTCGACACTCGCAAGCGAATCAAAACCTACAAGGTACTTCTCGTGAACTCAGAATCTTGGATTTTCGTACGAAGCAACGTCTTATAGCACAGATAAAGGAAAAATTGCGAAAACCGTAAGTTTTTAGTTACACAATATAATAAAAATATTTTAAATAATTTTAAACTTACTACCCCTCATGAACGCGTAGAGGTATTAAATTGAAATTCATATCAAATATCGGTCTGTAATACTTTTAAGCTGTAACAAAATCAAACTTGTATGTCTACGCAATATAGGATTTTACGGAACCCTCGGTGCGCGAGTCCGACTCGCACTTGGCCGGTTTTTTTTTAGTTATAGCTTCTTTTCGCTTGAGAAATTCGATAAAAATATACGTATTTAATTTCGTCTCTGTCTGCCGTGATCAGTTTCGATAAATAATATTATTTATTTCTTGTAGCCACGGATACTGTGATCAGTGGGTAAAAACATTGTTTATTTTTTTTAAGGAAGCGGATCACGGTATTAGTTGTTACAACTCGCCGTGATCCGTGGCTAACCTAATCTGATCCCGGGATCGGTAGATACAGACCCCATTTTGCGATCGTATTATTTGGTTTCTTAGGTGATCTAGTCCCAGACTTTATGTAATAAAGGAAAAACCAAAAAAAAAAAACAATATGAGTTAGATAAAAATATATACGACTTAAATGTCCTAAATTCTTTGCTTGCTACTCTTGGGGCATGCATTTAAATCAAAATCATTTTTGGGTACTTAGGTGTATACCTAAGTATTTAACTAAAGTATAAGTACCTAAAAAGGATTTAAATTACTATTAAAGAATTACAGGACAACTTATAGGCATATCTAGATGTTTTCTTAAAATTTATAAATATTATAAATAGTAATTATATAAAAGTATGTAGTATATTAAATAGTATTTTATAAATTTAAAAATATTGACTGTGCCCTGCCTTTATATTTTCGAGCTTGCTCTCTTCATTAAACAAAATCCGAACTTATTCAAAATTTTCCATGGATCTCGCAACCGAACTGTACTGCACGCTATTGATCGTATCCCACATAAAACAGCCCTCTACAGCAAAGCTGTTCTTGCCATGGCCCCAAGAGTTTACAATAAAATACCTAACTATATTAAACAGTGTAATGAGTTTTTGGCATTTAAACAAAGACTATTTATGTTTCTGACAGATCATTTATTCTATTAAGTCAATGAATTTCTAGAATTTAAATCCCAAACTAAATAAATCTTTTCATATCCGCTTGACTGCCTGCGCTATAATTTAATTGACATTGAAATTAATTTGTACATCGATAAATTTGATATTTAATTTTAGTATGACGGATTATTATTATTATGCTATTTAGTAATTGATTGTCATTTATTTCAAGATTTATATATAGATTAGCTTTGTAAAACTAAACTAAACTTGTGAACTCTGTTACATTTGTATGCCGCCAAGGCTGATCACAGCGCTCTCATAAAACCCTGTTCCTATGTAATAATAACTATTTACCTGTGTATCACAAATAAATGATTTGATTTGATTTCTTAGAATCTAATGTCCAGCTCTTCGCTTTCTTTTATTTATTGAAGAACTGTTTTTGATTTTTTCGTCAGAGTTTGCTTCGCGAATGGTACTATGGTAATGGTAATGGTAAATGTACCTATCCTACTAGTAGAATATTTATGTAAGAAAATTCACTTGTTTAACCGACAGCCACTGTGTCAGTAGGTAGGTAGTAGGTAATGCGTAAATCGTGAAAACAGATAAAAAAAGAGATCCTCATTTGGTATTCTGCTGCGTAAGGCAAGACGGGTCGTTCATGATAACGAAAAGGGCGCTAACGAAGTTTGAGTAAGTAATTACTTAATATTGTTACATTGTACCTACGTAAATTATTTTAGTAAATTTCCTAAGGCATTCAAATAGCGAAATTATTTAACAAAATTTAGATAGATTTAGGTCAATTTTGTTGAAGATGTCTTGTAAATAATGAAGATATTACGAGTAAGTACAAGTATAAAAGCAGTCAAAATTGTGATGGCATTTCAAAACCCATTTGGTGTATTTCTAAAGAGGGTTTACTTTTATATTCGTTCATCTGTATTCCGCCGAAGACCCAAAGAGCCGCGGCTGTCTTGAATTTGTTATCTAAATCTCGACGTCTGTTTTAATTCTAAAGTCGAAAAAAATTAAGAAATTTTATGAAATATATAATTCAAAAATGCTTTCTATCACAACTCGTGTAAGGGTTAAAAGTGGAAATGGTTTTCTCTTAAGCGATTTCGCCATTTGCATAACTGGTAATGCCGTTAAATTAAATTTGGGGATGGCGGAGAAAAGTTTGCAAAAATATTTGTTTTGCGGAGTAATTATTTTGCTATTTTGTCAGCATTTTGTGTTATGTGATGTGATAACTTTTATAATTAATGTTTTCATGAAAAGCCATGTTAGACATTCAATGCTAAGAGCACTCCAAGGTAGAGTTTATGTGTACCAAAAACCTTTATTTGAAATACTAATTTGTCGGATTATTTAAACGGTAAGATATTGTATTTTTTATAAAATAAATGATAACTTTCTGTATCCCTTGTTTAGTCATATTATAAGCGAAAGCAATGAAAGCTTTTTAGGTGAGAAATTTAATTAAAAGTTAGGCATGAGTTAAAAAATTTAAACTCAAAAGTTTGATGCTCATTATTTTCGGTCATATAGCAGTGTAAAATAAATTAAAAACCTAGGCATCAAATTTTTCATTTCAGTCAAGTAGGGGTCGGTAGTTACTTAAAGGAAAAACTAATTTGACATACTCCGTTGTTGCAAACGGCTCACGATATTGGTCAATATAATTATCTAGTAAAATATTGTCGTAATCAACAAACCGTGTTCTTGAATTGATTCCTGTGCCCACATCGGACATTGCGGACTTTGCCAAATGGGTCATCAGACGTTTGACAGATTGATGGATAGCGGCTTTCGAGAGCCGGTAAAGCAAACATTTCATCGATTCGATATCCTGTTGAACAAGAATTATATTAACAGTTTGATTTACTTTCGTTTGTAACTATGAATGAAACTATGATGAATCAATAAAAAATCTGGACAGGAAAATCAAATGGCAGCTGCAGACTGCTATTGATATTCATGGAGGTCTGATGGAGGTAGGTATTGTTTATTTTATTTGACATTAATGGTTCTAACTTTTCTTAAAACATAATTACAAATTTGATTTTTAGATTAATTTGTAAGTGTCGTCGTTCCATTTATTTTCATCCAATGGTAGGTAGTTTAGGTACTTCACTATAATAATACTGAATGTTAGGTTTAATTGAACCGAATGTTAGGTTAAATTGCAGCTATAAGCTAGCGAATTGGATAATATATATGTAAAACAAAGTCAGGTTAGTTACACCATTTATAAGTCAAGAACGGCTGGACCGATTTTTATGATCTTTGGTTTGTTGAATTTTTCTCCGCCCCGAATAGCAGAATAACTACGACGCTGAAGCGGCGGTATAAAGTTCGCCGGGACAGTTAGTAATGTATAATCATAAAAAAGATCATTGTTTACGGTAGTCCAAAAAATATAGAATTTTTACGTCAACTCATTTGATCGGTAATTATAAAGGCTATCCCTTACGTTATTGGCACTTTTACTAATATAGGTATCAGGCATTCCGAAATATTACACTTCATGTGTCCGCATGGTGGTACGTGGATTAGGATTAGGGTTCAGAATATGCCGTATTGTGAAATTGTTTATAACGATTGTCCGGCACAATAGGATAGCCATTAAACATGTGTTTTTATTTTCTAATTCATTTACTAGTCAATAACGTGGAGTATTACGTACGATACTTTCTGTCATCGAGCGATATCGTTATACAAGGTAGTATTCACAAGTTTTGTACACACTCAGGAGCATTTTTTCTCGTGACATATGACTGATGTTAGGTATCGTTAATTCAAGGTATGTAACATTGTTCTGTAGACAACACTAGCGGTCCGCAGCTGACTCATTGAAGGGGCTTTGCTATACTTTTACGCACTATCCCAAGGGACGAATTTTAATGGATTTAGAATCACGAGCGGTTTAACACGTTGTTTAAACTTGCTGAAATAACATTTTTTAACCAAGTTTATGTTTATATAAGTATATAAGTAATCCATATGTTTATATGCGTTATCTACTCTCCATATACAAGCTTTGCTTAGTTTGGGGCTAGCTAGATAATTGCCGTGATTGTAAAAACAATTAATAATTTTTTTATTTTCGCTTTATTGATAGGTTTTGTTTTTTCAACGTTTGATATTATTTCGTTTGGAACCATTTATCACTGTACCAAGTGATATAAACATTCATCCAGTAATTGAATCAGTGAATTTAAGTATTTTGTTGCTTGTAACTCTTACCTATATATGTTGCATAAGTAAATCATTTTTATTTTGTGTTTTTTGGTAAAATTGATATCCTAACTCGGTTTTGGTAGTAGTGGAAGTATTTGTTGGGTGACTGGATGCACGACAAACACAATTTTAAAGAATGTTGAATATTATGAACAGAGAAAAAACAATAAAGATGTTTTGCTATTACATTAAAAACTCTTTTTTTTGTGTATTTCACCATAGTTCACCTCACAATTTTTTTGATATTATTATCTGTGAAATTCGTCAGTTATTCAAGTTTAAACTAAAATTGTGGTTTTGTTGACTATGTATGATCATAGTTTTAGTTAATGTTCCTTTAATACGTAACAAATAGGTTGCGTGACGCCTTTGATGTAAACAAAACAGTTTAAGCCAGGGTTATATGAATCAGCCACTGTTTGTTTAGGCCTGGAATACATCATACATGAGCTTAGAAACAGTAATCCTCAAATTTCATTGTTTTCCTTAAGACTAAAGTTCCCTAATTAAAACTCTCATTTAACATGGTTACTCCCTAAATTTTATGTTTGTTTTTGTTGGTAGGCATAAATCTCACTTTCACTTTTAGTCGAGTTCTTTCATAACTAAGACCGGCCAAGTGCGTGTCAGGCTACGTGCAGTGTAGGTAGGGTCCTGTAGATGCCCGTCACAATATGATTATTTTTTAAAGATTTCTGTTTCACAAGCTTGCTAGTGGGATAATAAGCCTAAAAATACCACACTACAGCTTTTTGTACTTAACAGTATCGGAGGTAAAACTCGGACAGACAGACAAATGGAATTGACAAAAGTAGTTCGTTGATCAACTGCGGAACCCTAAAAACGAACAAGATGCCTGACTACGAATACTACGATTACGGTTTTCACCAACCGGTAATAGAAAAAAAAGCCAGCACAAAGAGGTGTAGCCTTGATTCAAATGGTATGGTTTCAATGTCCAACAGTAATGGAGGTCAAATGGCGATCACTCGTAATGTACCTGACTTGCCGATTCTAAGGTCAAGGCCAACCGTGACCCGACTAGTAACCTGACAAAGCACTAGAAGGAAAAAGAGTTATAGTTTTACCCTGATTCGTCAACCCACATAGGAGTCCCAACATCTTTACAATAAATGACAGGTAATAAACTTTCCAACCTTAAAATAGTCTTCCGTCATCCGACGACCTCCGTAGCCGAGAGGCGAGCATGATACTTGATTTGGTGTCTCTATCTCCGAGGTCCCGGCCCCGGGTTCTATTCTCGGTCGGTTAATGTAGAAAAATTATTTTCTATATTGTCTCAGGTCTGGGTATTGTCGTACCGTAGTTGTTTCTGATGTATGTGATATTTTTCCCATAAATATAAAATATATTCATGTTTCCTATCAAGTAATTATAAATAACGTCCTCTTGGCTTAAAATCTCTATAGGCAAAGGATTAGTCTGTTATTTGCGGATATCTGTCATGTTTGCGGAGCTCGCTGATGGATGTTTCTACCTCGCCGGCTGGCCTGTGTCGACGGGGCTATTACGAAATGTGATAGTGATTGACTTATAATGTTTTATTACTAAGATATACTTAGGCAATATTTCACGACAATGTCGAATATGTGACCTTATGCAATAAATCCCTGCATGTGTATGTCTACTTTTTCTGAAGACATACACAGAACTTTCATTGCGGTACTAACTGCCAGTTACGATCGAAGTGGACTATAGAAAATGTAGAGAGTAGGGAACTGTGTTACAGCCAGAAAATATAATTCGCGGAAGCGACCTGACGTCTTTTCTGATACGCAAACGAGTTGCATCTCTATGGCGGCCGGTGCGCGCCCAGCCTCAACAGCATTCTACGAATTGTTGTAGATAGGTTCGATGGGGCGTTATTGAGTCACTGGACTAACATCTACGTCAATCCCTCGAACCTAGTTGCAAAAAATGAAATAAGTATTCATTTTTTCCCTAAGTAAACTGACATAAGTATAAGTTATTACTGTTACATTACTAACAATTAATATGGATTATTCCAAAATACATGATTTATTATTATTATAATTGCTTTTCAATTTTGTCTCTCCTTGAAGGCACATTTAAGAGTCAGCCGTAACCCAGGCATCCTAATTGGCGTAGTTTACTATAGATTTAGGAATTTTCTAACGATCCTGCATGTGTTGAGTATACTCGTACCTTACTGCTTTTTATAGTAACTGGTATATCGCTGATGGCAAATCTATTATGTGAATGCTTGTGTGCAATTGTCTTTTTAGTTCACCGCCTAACGGAGTAAAATAGAGGGTGACAAGCCGTATTCCACGCGAGCGAAGCCGCATTTGTTGAGCTTGACTGGCAGATAATGCTTCTAGTGTTAAGTCCACCTTTTGTACACTTTTTATAAGTTTGTGCAATAGAGTTTTTAAATAAAATAAATACATTGAATTAAATAGACTTTTATATAGAGATCCTGAAGTTTTCCCTAGTTTTAATTAGATAACGATAGACTTAAATTTAGTTTTTAGCAATTACATGCTAGTTATATCTTTGATAATATAACACTTAAAAAAAACCGATCGTCCCACCTGAGGCGGTCGATTTTTTTCAAGTGTTATATTATCAACGATAGACTTGGCTTATTTTTAGCGGTGTTTCAAACTTATTTAGTTCTTAATTAATAAAACACTTGTTACTGAGTAACAATGTAATCAAATCTTTGGAAGTAGTTTTTAACTTACTTCTAACTGACGTATTGATTTTAAGCTTTATGAGTATTTCACATTTAGATAACAATACAATAATTTGACACCATTCGTGATGATCTGATGATGGAGTTAGGACATTGGCAGTTGAACTTTTCAATTAGTAAAATCTTCGAGTTTGGGCGCATTCGATTCGTTTTGACGAGTCCAGTACATATACAGTGTGTTTTATAGTTTTTTTTACTATAACATCAATTATTCAGTCATAGCATTAAACTTTAAACGTGTGGTATGAATCTAGTGTTGGCAGCGATTAGTGGTCGGTCGCTTTAGCGTCACGTAGTGCAGGTTTTGGACTAATTGAAGCGCGCGCTGGGTGCGGAAAAAACTACGGGACCGCAGGAAAACACGATCTGC
The DNA here is from genome assembly GCA_963576865.1 of Anania hortulata. NCBI lineage: Eukaryota > Metazoa > Arthropoda > Insecta > Lepidoptera > Crambidae > Anania > Anania hortulata. Next base: position 11,053,211 of record OY756396.1, on the reverse strand, counting down.
CTTCAGGGCTCGCAATAACAGAATGAATTAGCTGTTTTGTTTCCAAATAGACTCTGAATTGGCTGGCAATGACAATTACAATTTACTGGAGCACATCAAAACTCATTTAAAAGCGGTAGCTATGTGAATTCATTTTTTTTCGTTCTTTTATTTGAGTTAAGGCACGACGATTTTAAATGAAACAGTTAGTTGTAAATAAACAGGTAAGAAACAATGAGACTTGATGTGTGGGGGTGTACATGTGTGTGTCAATTAGGCAGTTGCAATTGTAAATCGTTGCTTATTAATATGTCATACGTACTTAGTTATAAGCAGTATTAAGAATATTATATTGTTTTCAGCACGATTGTCGAGAACGATAAAATGCTATTAAACAGCATGTAAGCAGTGCCGAAAAACAAAACAATGCTCAAATAATACTTCTTTAAGAGATCACGCTTTGTGATCCCCCAATCTCCAATAACTTGTCCATTCAACCTCGAAGTAGAGATATAAATTACATTAGTCATTTGTATTAGAAGTAATCAAACGTTATGAAATTCGGTACAACGACAATAATTTTAAAGCCATTAGCAAAAGTCATTAAGCCTGGGCATAAAACAATGTTTCACCGCGCAGGACGTACGCGCCGTTTCGGCTGATGCGTTGATAGCTTGGGCTCAGTTGTGTTTAATAATACAATTAGGCATCTCGACATCCGCGACCGATGCTTGTTTTGCAATCTTAAGAGCTTGTCAGAACCGTGCTTGAAGATGTATATACTGTATACATCAGAAAAATCGAAATACTTTCATTTTTATGGATTCTGTCCTAATTTAACACAAAAAAACCCAAGTGGATTGCTGGTTTCTGGACATAGTCAGCGTGTTGTTGCTGAAAGATTACATCTAGGCCTGTCGTCTGTTCATAGAGTCTACAAACGCTATCGGGAGAGTGGTTTGTTCACGCGCAGTTCAGGATCTGGCAGGAATCGGGTCACTTCTGTGCGAGATGATCGATTTATTGTAACATCTCTTTACGAAATTGACGCCTTAATGATTTTCAACTGAAGCAGCAGCTCGTGTTGTACGTAGGGTGGGTGTAAGTGACTCTACAATTAGAAGAAAGTTGAAGGAACGTGGACTGGTACCGCACAAGCCAGTAAATGGGCCGAAATTAACGACAGACCATCGAAGAGCGCGCCTTAAATTTGCACGTGAGCACCTAAATTGGTCATACCTTTAGTGGAACAAAGTCCTTTTTTTTTCTGATGAGTGTAAAATTATGCTGTATGGTAACGACGAAAGGAACAAGGTCTACAGAAGAGATGGAGAACGCTTTGCATAATGCTGCATTGAAGAAAAGGTCAGCCATGGTAGCGGTTCGTGGACGGTTTGGGCAGGAATCAGCGCCAACGGTAAGACAGAGCTTGTCTTTGTGTCTGGACCACATCTGCCTGCACTAAACAGTCATTTTATTTATTTATTTATACTTTATTGCTCATTTAAAAATAATTGTACAAATGGCGGACTTAATGCCAAGAAGCATTATCTACCAGTCAAACAGAGATATACAGGCGGTGCAGCAAGAAAAAAAAAAAATACACGCAAACATTACATACTTAATAAATAGGTATTATGATTATCAATTTTATACATATACATTCACATACATAATATAGCACACAGAGCAATGAAAGCTAAATTATTAGATCAGCGACTTTTAATGTGAATGCGTAGAGCTTTTTTAAAAGTTAATTTGGACTTAGATTTCCTAATATTGGTGGGAAGTCGATTCCAGAGTCGTATAGCTGTGAGGGTGAAAGAGTTGGACATAAAGCCAGAATTGTGAAGTGGGGTAAGCAATTGGAGAGTTTTACTAGTACGAAGATTTCTGTCGTGACAGTTGTGAAGGAAACTAAACTTTTCTTTTAGGTAAGGAGCGTTATGATCATAAAGAATAGAATAAAGAACGCAAAGTGCCTGAATGTCTCTGCGCTGTCTGATGGGAAGTCGGCCCTCGGTACATCGAACAGTGTCTTGAGCCTCACGTGATACCCTAAGCACATTTTATGGGCAACGGTTTCATATTCATGTACGACAATGCTAGGGCTCACACCGCGAGCGTCGTACGAAATTATGCTACCGAAGTCGGTATCTCCATTATGGAATGGCCAGCATGAAGCCCGGACATAAATCCGATTAAACATCTATGGGATGAATTAAAGAGACAAGTTTGTGCAAGAGATCCTGCCCCAGAAACACTTACCCAGCTGCAAAATGCAATCCAAGAGGAATGGAATGGAACGCCACAACATTTGATTGTCACTTTTATCCGATCGATGAAGAACCGTATGGAAGCAGTAATAAGAGCTCAGGGAGGGAATACAAGTTATTAAATAAACGTTTCTTAGCTTTTTTTCATTTACGTGTGTTGTTTTATCAATTTCCTTCATACTCCATAGGGTAAAAATTACTTGAACCACAGAATACCTAATAGTACTACCCATGAACAAAATACGAAACCTATGAAAAATTTAATTTGAATTTAGAACATTAACATTAGGGCTTGTAAACCTCATATTAAACGACATTTGATATATATTCCTAAATACTCGTATACACATTTTTCTGATAATCCTTACAGAACATAAACTTGCGAGGTGTTTCGACTTTTCTAATGAGTAGTGTATATATGGAAAGAAATGAAAGAAAGAAAATTATTTGGTTCATATCACAATTATGTACTTACTTACAATAAATTAATAAAGGCAAAAAGGTAATGTGATGGTACGGAACCGAAACAGTTATTTTGCTGGTGGCAACCATTGAGGTAGAGAGCGTCATCGACTTACTACAAAAATAATCATAATACAAATAATACAAGCAGTTTCAGATGGTACATAATTATTTACATAAAGAATCGAAGGGTATTCAGATTACGCAGCTTTACATTGGCATCACAGTAGTCACATCACGCGCCGCCATAGAGTGCTCGTTAGAGCCCGTATTACAGTATCTGAAACATTCGCAGCCGTATGATATTTGTTTAATGTAATGTTACCGACTACACCGTTGTGTTTAAATGCGATATGATTATCTAATGTTATGCCGTACCGAAAGATAGTAGAATAGTATTTCGTGCTAATCAATCTTCTGTGAAGTTAACGGTATGATATTCAAATTGCAGAATTCAAACAGGATCCGAGGGCTATTCCGAGTTTCACGGTAGAAGCTTTAACAATTTCTATGACGTTCGAGGTAGCACCATCTGGTGTCACGTATATAAAACCTCAAGTAAATCCGCGTTTAACATCTTCAAAATCGGCATATCTTTGATAGATATTTATGAAAGTGGATAAAGGTTTGATTATTACCATTTTTAGGGTTGTACCGTACCCAAATGGCCCAATGGAATTTTACTACTAAGGCTCCTTTGTCTTGTCTGCCTGTTCGTCCGTCTGTCACATAATTTTAAGGCTCTATCTTTTGAGCCGTAGTAATAGGTAGACAGATGATATTTTCGCTGAGTGTGTATTACTATGCCCGCTATAACTGCAAATAATAAAAAAATAAACGACGTGTAAATAAGTATCGATATTTATTCTTTAAAAAATAAAAATATCTAGCCATGTTGACGTTATACCTTAAGTTTTTACTATGCGTGAAAATTGCGATAAATATAAACTTGATCGAAATTAAGACATTTCTTTTTCGAAATGAATTAATTTTAAACTTAACTTTCTAACTACACGTGCTTAACTTAAATGTGGCTATGCATTATATTAATGCGAAAAAGAATATTATTACAGGATTTTATGTTTAAAATATTATTACAAAGGAAAATTTTGTACCTAATATCAATTTAATCAGTAATATAGAATAATAATATTACTACGCATTTTGAATTATGTATAAAGACTATTACTAGAAATTAGATGACGAATACTTGCCTATGGCTAAAGTCTCTGTGTGGTTGTAAAACGCATTTTCAACTTAATTAATCAAAACATCTGCTGCTCAGCATACAGAATTAATAGGAAATCGGGCGACGCGCCATACCAGGACAGGATTAAATTGAGTGGTTAAATATATAACCACCAATGCAATGGTAACCATTCCTACCATGTATGAGAATCCGATAAAATTTAGAATCTACATTATGGTTTTGATTAACCACTACATATTTAAAATTAATCACGGATATTTATCAAGTATCCTGTTCAATACAATAAAGTACTTTTATTTTTATTGCTAAAGATGGAAGCCTTCCTCAGTTAGTTCTGCCGTTTTTACATCTTATCTGACTTGTTTATAAAAAAAGAACAAAGTGTCTGATATATATTATTTTAGGGTTCCAGTGGTAACACTTTCTCTCTCTCTCTCTCTGTCGGCTTCCTGTGTTTCACAAGTTCGATAGTAATAATAGAACAGTAATTAGTTGTTTTACCAACTGAGTCGAGTGCCTTTGATACTTGTCTCAGAATATTATAACATAGGTAAAAAATAATTTTATACAAATAATAATTATGCTCATAAAATACTTTTTATTTATCTTTTATTTGTTTTATTCTCTTAGTTGTTCCATTTTGCCAGATCGGCCTACCATTACGACATCACTTAGCTTATTACCATATTTGGCATTAGCATTGTAGTAAAGCAAAAACATCGAATATGAAGATCTATAGTCCTTTATACGGGTAAAAAAACCAAGGTCCAAAGTCAATATTATCAAAAGATACAGCCATGTGTCACATATTTTTAAGGTACTTGCATAAATTGATACTAAATTATAGCGCATATTACCTTTTTATGTAACAATGTGTGTTCCTACTCTGTACTTTTTGAATGGGACAATATATCCCGCAACAAAGTTTGGTACATCACCCGGCTAATGTATCTCACCCTATTTACATTTCACAATGTGGGCTTTCAGAGGTTACGAAGGTAGCTGTGTATCGTTAACACTGACTGTTAAAATCCACGATGATATTTTTAGTCAGTTTAAAAGTAAAATCTGTGCAAGTCCCTACAATTCTATATTGACATTCATGGAAGTCATTTTTATAAATAGCTTTGTTATTTTGAAAATAATAACATTCTTTTTTCTATTATATTACTGTTATCTTCCAGAAAATCATATTTTAATTCGGCATCATGAAAGTAACTTGGTGACGGAAATACTTTCATGCCAGGCCATGAAACTTAAGAATTTGGCCATTAACCATTTAAAACCGTTCCCCGGATGCGAAGAGTAAGGTGATGGAGGTTGGTTATTGATAGTTCGGCTAATGAGCGTTTTAGGGTGAGTAAGCTTGGAGGAATAGGTATGTTTTATTATAATATACTTAGGTTGGATATGTAACTTCCAAAACGCGTCATCAGCTGATACAACAATTAAAACGAATAGACTAAATAACTACAAAATTGCAGAATCAAATCAGATAGTAGACGACCAAGTTAATTTACCTAATATTAATTGGGCCACTATTGAGAACCATAAAAGCCTAAGCACTTTTATTTTTTACAGCAAAAGCCATACATATACTAAAAAAACAGCGACCTACTTAAAGTGCTGCTTTTGTGGGTAGCAAATTAGTTTTATTTTGAGGAATACCGTAGTGCACTCCTAGAGAAGACGCGCCGCAGCGAGGTCCACCCGGAAATTGAGTTATGGCGCCGCTGCGGCTCTGGCCGCGTTCGGCAACTAACAACATTTGAATTACAAAGTACGCAACACTAATGCGGACGGAAAAACCGGGTAAATTCACGTTGACGAAATGGGTCCACTTGCAAAATAAATAAGGGTGAAATAACGAGACTAGACATTAGAAATTTTTTAATAAGCAGAACTCATATATCCCGAATATTTAACTTTTAACAAGTATCTACTTAAAACGTTATGAGTTGAGGTTTGATAGAAATAAATAGGTACTTACAAACAATCAGGTATATCACATCGTACCGCTTCTGAGCTGATTTTAATACATTACACGTGAGTACTTAGCAGTGATAGATTTGACAAATGTGCAAGAACGTTAGAAGGTCAGCAAAGTCATTACGAGTATCTTCTCCAGTTAGTTTGAAATTTAAATGATTTTTAATTCCTGATTATAAACAGTGATATTAGCATTGAGGACGAATAGTTGAAACATGAGAAGTTAAGGCAATTTGCGAGGCTGTGGCACACGACGGAATTGTTGGCAACAGAGGTGTTGAACTTTTAATTAGTTCGCAACTCCTGAAGAAGCATTAAGGCTTCCTGTCGGCTACAGTTCGATGTTCGACCACTTGTTTTTTGGGCTTGTTCAAACTCGTTATTTTTGTTTCAGCTGGTAATCGACCGTCGTTTCTGTTTTAAGTGATTCAAACAACAACTGGGTACGGATTATCTTGAACTTTGTAGGTATCTATTAGCAGAGTAATACCGTGCTATTTTATGTTGATGTTTGGTCTATCCAAAATTGAGTTACACCTAGAACCGATATTAGATTTAAATCTTCTAAAGATTTGCGATGTGAGACGTTACGTGACTGGTTTTATCGGTGCATTAGCAAGAGTTTGGAGATTCTTCACTTTAAAAATGATCAGATAACCTATAAATTGAACTAAGCGAGAAAAGATAAAACACGATCACTGATATTGAAAAATGGAAAAATCTGTCAGTGTAAAAATTTAGAAAGAATTTTCGAAAATATTCTAGCAACAGCTGCCGCGTTGGATTCGTCGAATTTAAATTCAGTTAGAAGCAGGCTGCAAACGTAGTCATACATGAAACTTTCCGGAGCTTGCAAAATGTATTTTTTTATGGTAAATATTTTATGATAAATACAAATAGTACATCTACTGCTAGTATGATTCATCAAAAATAAAACCACAAAATTTAGGAATACATGGTCTGACGTTAAATGTTTTTTAGTATCTAAATGTTTTAAGATAAAACAATTTTATTGCAGAATCATAATCAATGAAAATATTTTACTTCAAAAGTTCTTATTTACCATAAAAGCTTTCTAACCTTACAAGAAAATAGAAATGTGCGCTATTAAAGAAAAGATGTCGCACAATGCCTATTCAATATAGTAAATGGCATTTTGTTGCGTCAAGAGTCTAAATTATTTGTAAAAATCTATTTAGTTTAAGTGTAGGGCCGTTATTACAAATCTTTACTCAAACTTTAATCTAGGTCTCAAGTAGAGACTTTAGCCTAGGTAAAACAATTCTTTAAACTAAATATTGTGAATACGAGCCTGAGTGTTATTTGCTAGTTCACTTTAATACGAGTATTTTTATTCATAGAAGGACAAGGATTTACTGTGAAAGACGTCTAGCACTTTGCAGCGTGAAGGTGGCTTGACTAAAGTTAAGCCGTCTCTTGAAATACGTCCTCCTTGCCCTACAGACAGTCCATAAAGTGCATTTTTTATACAGACTATATATAAATATATTAAATAAATACTTAAATTGTAAAAAAATAGGACATACCTACATTCTTTTGCTTGATTAGATTGTTTATTTGAAAAATCTAAGATTATTTCATTCTTATACCGTTATTCGGGCGATGTAAAATTACATTAATTGCACGTCTGTAAAGGTTATAAGCCAGAACAAAGCGTATTACCAGATTAACGTTATCTGAATTCTAATTAAATCATAACATAATTAACTGTCTCTCTAACAAAGCCGGTAAATGAAAAGACCGTCGAGTTGTGCTTTTAAGTTCGCGACAAGACAACGTAAAGGATCGTAGCTCTACCTCCAAATTACAAAAGTTTTGAGATCATAAATAAAACATTTGAAAATCTTTCATGACATTTTTAATTTCCACAGTGAAATAATAGGGTAACTCAAAAAGTGTAGAAATTAACCCTGAACTTTTCGGGCAAGTACTTAACCTTAATTTTAAGCCACAATGCTTTATGACAAAATTATTACATTCATTTAAGACCGTCTATTTATTATCATCATTTCAGCCATAGAACGTCCACTGCTGAACATAGGCCTGGACCATTGACTTCCAGATTGGCCGTTTGGAAGCGGCCTGGATCCAGAGTCTTCCTGCGACCTTGACCAGGTCGTCTGTCCACCTTGTAAGTGGACGTCCTACACTGCGCTTGCCGGTACGCGGCCTCCATTCTAGTCTATTCTAAAACAAAATTTGCTGACATAGCCCAACGGATTAGCTAGCTGAAGTGGCAGTGGGTGGGGCACATAGCACGTAAAACTGACGGTCGATGGGGCAGAATGGTTCTAGAATGGAGGCCGCGTACTGGCAAGCGCAGCGTTGGACGTTTATTCTATAAGATAACATTTTATTTTAAAATAATCTTAACACATAAGGTTATTGGACATACGTTTTGTACTTATTTAATCAATGCTTAGTGACAAATCCTTATCAAAACAGATCTTAAGAGTGCAAACAAAATTTAACTGCTAAACACAGATTTCATTTTCTATTATTCCACTCTTCGGGGTATCTTTGAAGTATAAGCTATTCGATAAAAAAGAATCATCAAAATCGGTTTACATTTGTCAAAGATATTGGGTAACATAGATACAATTATAAAAAAAATAAAAACCGACTTCAAAAAACTAAAACGCTAAAAATAATCTTAACACTTAAGTACCTAATCAGTTACTTTTGGAGTCGGTGCCAGTCAATGAGAGACCAATGTTTTCGTTTGTACCGACTCCAAAAGTAACTGATTAGGTACTTAAGTGTTAAGATTATTTTTAGCGTTTTAGTTTTTTGAAGTCGGTTTTTATTTTTTTTATAAAATTAACTTATTTCATCCATTTTAGTGATTAATCCTAATCAAAACAAATCTTACGAGTGCAAACATAATTTTACTGCTGAACACCGATTTCATTTCCTATTTTTCCACCCTTAGGGGTGAATTTTTTTCCAAAAATTTTTATTATAGTATCTTTGAAGTATAAGCTATTCATTAAAAAAAGAATCATCAAAATCGGTCTACATTTGGCAGAGATATAGGTAAGATAGATACTAAAATCAGTTGGCGTGGTACGGAGTTTATGCACAATGTTTGATGATTTTTTTATAGATCCCATCATCAGAATTTAACCAAATTTATATGGGACCATTCTGAAAGTATTACCTTTCAAACAAAAAAAATATTATCGAAATCGGTCAACGCAGTAACGAATGATCGCTGAACATACATAAAAAAAAAAAAAAAAGATACCGACGAATTGAGAACCTCCTCTTTTTTTGAAGTCGGTTGAAAATCAGTTAGCAAGGTATGGAGTTCATGCAATGTTTGATGATATTCTTAAAAATTCCATCATCAGAATTTGACCAAATTTATATGGGACCATCCCGAAAGTATTACCTTTCGAACATTTTTTTTTTATCAAAATCGGTCAACGTAATAACGAATGAGCGCTGAACATACTTACATTAAAAAAAATATTTCGACGAATTGGGAACCTCCTCCTTTTTTGAAGTTGGTTAAAAAATTTGGTTTTCTATACATTAATTTAAAATATAAAAAAATATCTTCTCCGGCTTATGACCCATAGAAACCGAATTAAAATCGGAAATAATATCTAAAAATAGTTTTATTGTTTTAATGACTTCATTTGTTGTCCAATATTACTGTCCTAGGTTTTCCCCCTCGCCGGAATCGTGCGTGCGTATCTAAGTGGTAGGGGGTAAAAATGTACCCCAAAAGGGGTATTTCTGCGGTTTTATGGCTATATCTCGTAAAGGACTTACAATATCGAAACCTATTCTTTATAAAAACTGTAAGCATTTAATCGTGAATAGAATGAGATTCATATTTTTTGGACTACCCGTTGTCATACTAATGCTCATCAAAGTTGTAGTAAAAAGTAGTGTTTTACATTTTATCTATTATTTATGTAAAGGACAAAAATGTAGTTTCTACAATAGGGAATATGCATAAATTTTTATTTGGTTTTAAAAAAAATAGTACTTTATTATAATTAATAAAACTTTTAAAAAAAAAAAAAATATATTATATATACCTGACTTATAACCAGTGATCGGAATAGGTAACATGGATATGCCTCCAGGATTCCGGCACTTCTTGGTATCAGTTTTTGAAAAAAAGGAATATCCATATTATGCTACCAAAGTACATCAAATCAATCTAGCTATTCTGATCACTGCTTATAACACATTAAAGTCACGTGCTAGACAAGGAGATCCAACATGTACCGTGACGTCACCGTACACGTCCACCATACATTTTTCAATGTAAAAGTTGTTTTAGAAAGCCTGTCCCTTTCTTAAACTATGTCTCAATTTCTAATTACTGTATTACGGTTATTTTTTACCTAAAATATATTTTGTTTCCGCTATTAGCACTAATATTTTATATAATTTCTTATAAATATCATCATCATCATTTCAGCCATAGGACGTCCACTGCTGAACATAGGCCTCCCCCACTTCCAGATTGGCCGGTTGAAAGCGGCCTGCATCCAGCGGCTTCCTGCAACCTTTACCAGGTCGTCTGTCCACCTTGTAGGTGGACGTCCTACGCTGCGCTTGCCGGTACGTGGCCTCCATTCCAGAACCTTTCTGCCCCATCGGCCGTCAGTTCTACGTGCTATGTGCAGTGGGCAGCACTGCCACTTCAGCTTGCTTATCCGTTGGGCTATGTCAGCAACTTTTGTTCGTTTACGAATCTCCTCATTCCTGATTCGATCTCGCTAAGAAACGCCGAGCATAGCCCTTTCCATAAGCACGCTGTGCAACCTTAGCTTATAAATATAGTAAAAAGAAAATATTTTTGTTCATATTTCCTATTGTTTTCTGAATGTTAGTTTGTATGTAGGTTACCTTTTCACGCGAAAACTACTGTGCCAGTTTTGATTTGGTTTTTACTGTTTGAAAGTGTAGTCTGACATAAAATATGGGTATATGAAATAGTGATTGGTTTCGTACGACTTAAGATACAGCTTTAACTCTCTTCTCTTTGGAGTTCTGAATTGATTCAAAGACGACGTGAATGAAGTCGCAGGCTACATCTAGTTTGATAATAAATGCTTCCAACTGGTACAACAAGTTGTTGAATATAATCCTCGTTGAGCAAGATATTAAAAAATAATGGTGAATAATTAATTTGACACTTAACAGGCGAAAATAAATGTCTGGTTTTTAAATAAATAAGATTGTTGTATGTGGCTGTGCAAATTACGCATGTTTTTACGCCTGTTGAATCAAGTTAAATGCACTACAGTCACAATGACGCAACTCATTAATTTTGAAATCAATTATTTCCATAATAATGATTTTAAATAGAATTTTACTATAGTTGACGTCGGTAATGGTTACAAACAGTTTAAAACCAAATACGTACCAACTATGAAAATTTATTGTAATTTAAACTCTGTGCATGGAATTATGACATTTACTACATTACAATACGAGGCTACTATACGATTACTACTCGTACAATCTCCTTATGTTCTAGTTCTAAGTACTAAGTCTTATGTCTTTATCTTAAACAGTAATTTTAATGCTGGATGACTTTTATAAAAACCTTTAAAAAAAGATAGTTTCTCAAAGAAACATCCTGTCAATATTAGCGGTTGTAGCTGTAGGTGTTGGTTTGTAAAAATATACAATCTTTACACTAATCGTTATTTACTCTGATCGTTATTATATATTTTGCTCACATGTTTTTATCAATAAATATATCTTTATCCTTAAAATCGGCTAAAACTAAAACCGTTGGTTTATTTATCTCTAAATAAAAAAATGAATCTCTATTTCCCTTGGTCATCGCATCGTGAACGAGTGGAACAATTTCGCGGTTTTTTATTGTTATGTTAATCATTATCAGGAGATGGTTCTTTAAAAAGAAAAAATTAAGAAAGTTGCGCAGAAAATCCTTTATATAGCTTTATAAAACTAAAGACCACGCGAACGGAGTCGCAGACAACAGCTAGTGTTTTATAAACTTGTGACTCGCCATTATTTTACCAGGTACGTCTTGTTTGTAATTAAGTCTCCGATATAAATTTACAAATTTTAGTTATCTAACTTAGGTCCTTACGAGTTTTTCCAATGCAATTTTGTCACATATTTAAAGATAACTTTGTAGTAGGCGAGCCGGCATGTTTCCAATTTAATGTTGTTAGCGTTGTTACCTAAAATAGAAAAGAGAACTTGAACTCTTATTTATTGGTATAATATACAGGATGAAAGTGATAATATCCCTTGGCTACTGTAGCAAATAGTAATTTTATACGGAAAGATATGAGAGAGTAACGACAAGTACTTATACGACTAGTGCCACGTAGATCACTAACGCAGCCGTCTTTGGTTTGCTTGGGTACTCTTTTCGATATTAATGTGTTTTTCTCTATGAAATCTGGATAGCTGGGACATTAAGGGACCTGAAAATTTGTCTCACTTATCTCACTTGAAAACAAACAGCTTGATAATTTTATTAAATAAGATTACGACAACAGATGTTCAACAAGCCTACAGTTTTCACCTCTAAGTAGGCAAATATTAATACTAAATTACATACTTGTAATTGATATAAAAACCAATAAAACATAAATACAGAAAAAGATAGTTAGGTCAACGAGTTGGACTCGTGAAATTATTTGCAAGCAATATTCTCACCGCGGCGGGGCGGGTACAAAATAGTCTAGTCTAAATGCGGGTAGGCACTGACTATCTCGTTAAACTTTTAACTCTACTCTATCTAGTATAGAGTTACTATACTAGATAGAGTAGAGTTAAAAGAATAAATTTTGACGGTAGTTTGTGCGAGACGGTGACGAGTACAAGACTTGTACTATTATATATTCTGTGGTACAAGCAGGGGCGCTGTCTATTTGGTTTAACAGGTACCTATGCGTAATTGTATGTTATTTAGAAGCTGTAAGCTGTCAACATGGCCGTTAGCGATGTTTACCAGTGTCTTAGATATCCAGGTATAAATTAATATCTGAATAATAAAAGAATAGAGGTTATTTAAACTATAAAGGTGCGATTATTAAATAAAATAAGGTATTATGTAAACATACTCGTATGCATAAATGCATAGTACGAGTAAGAGATGATAAACTGATGTTAAATCAGTTACAGAGGTCAATGATACATTTTGATTATGTTGTGTTATTTAATTATTATTGATTTTTCCAAATGATAGTTTTTATTTTAGGTATTTTAATTTTATTTCATCGTTACAATTATTTAATATTTGACCTCATTATATTTTAATTCTAACCATCTAACATTTTAAATATTTGCACGCCGAATATCGGTAAGACATGTTGATACCTACTTGATAATACTAACATCAAGAATATATTTCATCTCATTCCATGTTTATATTTTGCACACATGTTTTTATAAATAAATATACTTTATCTTTTATCTTCAATGACTAGAAAATTCAAAGAAAAAAATTTAGATTTTTTTTTCTTTAAATTAGGTATAGTCTCAGTAAAAGAGGTAAAATACACTCACTGTTTCAAATATCGAGGTAACTATGACGATAAAATCGAAAGAACAAATCCCAGATGTAGATGTTTGTTTTGTAACACTAACAGGTACGAGTTATTACAGTGTTAAAGTGTCGGGACCTCCGCATGAGTTTCAGCTAGAGTTGTAAAGTGTCCTTCACATTATAAATGTCTGACCAATATGACCGAGCAAATTGGACATTTTCTCAATGTGACCGGACATTTTGGATATTTATTGTCACTAACGTCACAATCAATTCTATTGACAAACTAATAAAACAAAATTGGTCACAAATAAGTGCATTATTGAAAGACAGGCTTTAGTAGTGATGATCTTTATCGAAATGAAATTTATAAAATTAATTTATCTTTCTGCACGAATAAGCTAAAAAGCGTCGTATCGTTACGTGCGTATTTTTTTTTAGATTAATCTAGATCCAGTTTCAATATGTTTTATTGTATGTTTTTTAAGTCAAATACTTAACATTGAAGACTTACTTTAGTCAAATTCTTCTTTTTTTAAATTTATACTAACAATAATTTTGTGACCATCGTGACAATAAATGTCCAATGTGACCAAGCATTTATCATAAATGACGGACGCTTATAGCATATGACCGTCAATTTACAACTCTAGTTTCAGCTATGGAGGTTTCTCACTTATCCAGGTTCCACTTAACTAAGTTTCACTGTAAAATAATAATCATATACCTATTACCAACAGGTACATACTAAACGAAGCACGATTTTAAGTTCTAATTATTTCATATTTTTGAACGTACACTATCCAAAAGTGCAAAACTTTAAACTTAACACTGAAACGGTTTACAACTTTTGGATGCCTGTGCTTTCTTCCCAAAAGTTAAGACAAATTATGTTAAACGTTATAATATGCGGTGGCGGAACAACGAAATAAACCCAGCAGATGTTCTCATTTCCGATGCAAATTATTGTTTTATGGCAAAAAGTAGAAAAACAACTGTTTAACGTCAGACTTCGTTCTTTTTGCTTTAACTTCATGAGAGTTGTTCTGCAACTTCGTAACGACATTTGAATTTAGTCGAGTTAGGGGCGCTGGTTAATGTAAAGTTTTTACATGCCTGAAATTTTAATTAGTATTTCTGTGCGGTACGATGAAGTGGCTATTCAAACATTCTCAAAATTAACTGTTAAATATATTCTATTTAGATCAAAGGTCAGTACTCAGTGCACATAGTGTTAAGCATGTATTATAGTACCTATAACTAACAGACTAGCTGGTGCCCGCGACTTCGTTTGCGTGGTCTTTAGTTTAATGATAAAGGATTTTCCGCGCAACTTTATTATTTTTTTCTACAAAATAACTTTTTCTTGACCATAATGAACACAACAAAAAAAAAATTGCGAAATTGTTCCATCCGTTCACGCGTGATGCGATGACCAAAGGAAATAGTGATTCATTTTTATATATATAGATAGATACATCAGAACTACCCTTGTGCTTTTTCGTCAAGTATTAATTTGAATACATGAAAAAATATAATCGAATTTTATGGTGTTCTAACTAACCTTTGGTCTAAAAGGTCAGTACTCAGTGCACATAGTGTTAAGCGTTTATTATAGTGTAACTGATACATCAGAACCACCTTGGATCTGTCACCAGATACCTTGGATCTGTACTTCACGCGTCCGGAGACATCGATTGCGACGTCAAAGCACGCATTGCTGCTGCGTGGGCCAAATGGCGAGAGGTGACTGGTGTCATCTATGACCCCAGAATGCCGGTTAAGCTTAAAGGACAGATCTATAAGTCCATCATTAATTGTTGAAATATAATCAACAATGTATGCCTAGTGCTGCCATCTGGGACGAACTAATTTCTGTATTGTATCTTTGCCCTAACACTTGTTTTAAAAAATAAAAATAAAACTCATTCACTCGCTATAATGTAACCTAACCAACGGTCGTTTTATTTTAGGTTATGGGCCCAGACCCCAAGTTTTTTCGCGATTTATGGACTAAAACGAAGTGTTTAAAGACTAATAACGTGCAATTGAACTCTGTTACTGTGGTGTACAAAGTGTAGTTAAAAATGTCTACGAACTATCTTGTAAATGTACCCAAGTTGAAGGGGCGGGAAAATTATAGCGAGTGGTGTTTCGCGGCAGAGAATTTCCTAATCCTTGAAGGCATGAAGCATTGTGTGAAGCCAGAAACAGGGACGCCAATAGGAGCTGCAGATGACGAAAAAACCAGAGCAAAGTTGATAATGACAATCGACCCGTCATTATACGTCCACGTGAAGAGTGTAAAAACATCGAAGGAGTTATGGGAAAAGCTTAAAAATTTATTTGATGACAGTGGTTTTTCAAGAAGAATTTCCTTACTGCGGAATTTAATTTCGATACGCCTAGAAAACTGCAACTCGATGACAACATACGTAACTCAAATAATCGATACGGCACAGAAGTTAAGCGGTACGGGATTCGAAATTAATGATCAGTGGACAGGATCATTGTTATTGGCGGGGTTGCCGGATCGCTTCTCCCCTATGATTATGGCTATCGAACATAGTGGAATTTCGATAACGGCAGATACCATCAAGACAAAGTTGTTGGACATGGAGTCGGCAGAACAAGATATGAATGAAGTTAGCGGCGCTTTTGCAACTCGTTCAAAGTTCACCGGAAAAAAGAACACAACTGCGTCTATGGCCAGAAAAAATGATAATGTTGGTAGCTCTGACAAGTCAAATGTCAACGTCAAGTCAGTGAAATGTTATCGATGTAAACAAGTGGGCCACTATAGAAATCAGTGCCCGAATGACGAAAATAATTCAACAAAACTCAACAACAAAGATCGAGCGCAGTCGAACGCATTTAGCGCAGTATTTCTGAGCGGAAATTTCAATAAAAATGAATGGTATATAGACTCGGGCGCAAGTGTTCACCTGACAGCAAATGAAAGTTGGGTTCAGAATGCTTCCTATCAATTGGGAAGAGAAATTGTTGTTGCAAACAGTAATAAGGTTCCAGTGTTGTGTTCTGGCGATGTTCAAATTGCTACTGCGACTGATAACACCGAATATGATATCGTGGTAGAAGGCGTGTTTTGTGTTCCAAGCTTGACAACGAACTTGTTATCTGTCAGTCAACTGATTCAAAAAGGCAATAGTGTGTCGTTCACAGATGACGGCTGTTCAGTTTACAATAAAAAAAATATACTGGTGGCTACAGCAAAGTTAGTCAATGGAGTGTACAGAGTCAACATGTCTGACCAAATACAATTAGCTGCAGCAGTAGTGTCTGGAGTAACGTGGCATCGCAGATTAGGGCATATTAATAAAAACTATTTAAACCAGATGAAAAATGCTGTACATGGAATGTCCTTTGATGAGAACGTAGATGTTAGTAAATCATCATGTACCACATGCTGCGAAGGCAAGCAGTGTCGCTTACCATTCAAGAGCTCGGGTGAGAGAACTTCAAACTTGCTAGACATAATACATACCGACATCTGTGGACCCATGGAACATGTATCTATAGGAGGCTCAAGATATTTCTTGTTGTTTGTTGATGACCATAGTCGTATGGCTTTTGTTTATTTTCTGAAAAACAAGAATGAAGCTCTAAAGTATTTCAAGGAATTTAAAGCTCAAGTTGAAAATCAAACTAAGAAAACAATCAAAGTATTAAGAAGTGACAACGGGCTAGAATACTGCAACAAAGATTTTGACAACTACTTAAACAGTGCTGGAGTGATTCATCAGAAAACCAACCCCTACACCCCACAACAGAATGGATTAGCCGAAAGATTTAATCGTACAATTGTTGAAAAGGCAAGATGTCTACTCTTTGATGCTAACTTAGGCAAAGAGTTCTGGGGTGAGGCCACTAATACAGCTGTGTACCTGCAGAACCGAAGTGTGGCAGCTGCACTGGGTGATAAAACTCCTTATGAGATATTGTCTGGCAATAAACCGGACATAAGCCATATCAGAATATTTGGTAGTACTGTCATGGTTCATATAGCTAAAGAAAAACGAAAAAAGTGGGACAAAAAATCAATAAAATGTTTACTTATTGGATATCCCGAAAATATTAAAGGATATAGAGTCTACAATCTAGAAACAAAAACTGTATTCACAAGCAGAGATGTGGTTATTATTGAGCCAGAATCAAAAACTGAATGTGTAGCTGAAGTACAAGGACAGAGTTTTGATTCAGTGGGGGATAAAACCGACTCTACAGAATCAATGCCTAGTCAAAACAGTGATGAAACTGGGGCAAATGAACATGACCCTGATACTAGTGCTTCAATATACAGTCAAGATGACAATGACGATACCTACATTCCGAGTGATTATGAAGATGCAGACAGTATGAGTATGATGGAGGATCAAAGTCGAGTAAGATCAGTACGCACAAGAAAAAAGCCAGAGAGATACGGTTTTTCAAATCTGTGCATAAACAGTGATACTTATAATGATGCAACTGGAATACTCTTGCATGAAGCCTTAAGAAGTCCAGAAAAGGAGCAGTGGAAGGTGGCTATGAGGGAAGAGCTAGAATGTTTTAAAGAAAATGATGCTTGGGAGTTAAGTGACGCTCCACAAGACGGTAGGATTGTGCAGTGCAAGTGGGTGCTACGTAAAAAGTATGATAGTGAAAATAATGTGCGATTTCGTGCACGTTTGGTGGCAAAAGGTTTTACACAAATTAAAGGTGTGGACTTTACAGACACTTTTTCTCCTGTTGTCAGACATACCACTTTAAGATTATTATTTGCATTGTCTGTTCAACTCGGTTTTGATACAACGCATCTAGATGTAACAACTGCTTTTTTGAACGGAACTCTTGAGGAAACAATTTATATGCAGATACCAGAAGGTTTTCCTGAAAGGTCACAAACTGGCCAAGTACTTAAATTAAAAAAGGCTATTTATGGCCTTAAACAGTCCTCAAGAGCATGGTACAAAAAGGTAGATGAATGTTTGTTGGAAATTGGCTATGTTAGATCTAAAATAGAGCCATGCATGTATTTAAAGATTCAAAATGAATCAAAAACTATTGTCGCACTGTATGTAGATGACTTTTTTATATTTTCGAATGATAAAATAGAAACAAAACATTTAAAGGATGTTTTAGCTTGTCACTTTAAACTTAAAGATTTAGGTGAAATCAGGAAGTGTCTTGGTGTGAATGTAAATGTTAATAAATCTAAAAGAACTATATCACTAAGCCAGATTGATTATATAGATCAGATATTACAAAAATTTAATATGAGTCAATGTAAAGCTGCTCAGACTCCTCTGGATACAAAATTGAATCCTTCTAATAATGAAAACTGTGTAGGTGAATTTCCGTATCAGCAAGTAATAGGTTGCCTAATGTACTTAGCGGTCCTGACCAGACCTGACATAGCCTATGCAGTAGGATTTTTAAGTCAATTTAACCATTGTTATACTAAAGAACATTGTTCCTATGTAAAACGAGTATTAAGATATTTAAAAAATACTAAACAATATGGACTAAAATACACTGCTGATGGAAACTCAATGTTGGAAGGGTTCGTTGATGCCGATTGGGGTGCTAATCTTATAGATAGAAGGTCATATACTGGTCTCTGTTTCACCTTATCAGGTTGTGTAATTTCTTGGGAAACTAAAAAACAGAAAACCGTGGCTTTGTCAAGCAGTGAAGCCGAGTACATGGCGATAACTGAGGCATGTAAAGAGGCTGTTTATCTAAGAAATTTGCAGTATGAAATAACAAAAGAGTTATACACAATAGAGCTTTTTAATGATAATCAAAGTGCTCAAAAATTGACTGTTAATCCAATTTTTCACAAAAGAACCAAGCACATTGATATCCGATACCATTTTTGTAGAGAATGTGTAACAAACAAAATAGTAGATATAAAATATTTGTCAACAGCCGAAATGCCTGCTGATTTATTTACAAAGAGTTTAGGTACTGTAAAACATTATAACTTTTTAAGGAATCTCGGTGTTCAATGTGTTTAAATATTGTATGTAATATTTAAATATATATTTTATATTTACATTGTTGAATATAGTGGGGGTGTTGAAATATAATCAACAATGTATGCCTAGTGCTGCCATCTGGGACGAACTAATTTCTGTATTGTATCTTTGCCCTAACACTTGTTTTAAAAAATAAAAATAAAACTCATTCACTCGCTATAATGTAACCTAACCAACGGTCGTTTTATTTTAGGCCTGTTCTTTTATATGGCAGCGAAGCATGGCCGCTACTTGAGCGACACAAGCAGGAGCTGCGTGTCACGGAGATGAATATGCTGCGGTGGATGTGCGGAGTCACGCGTAAGGACCGCGTGAGGAACTCGCGCATCCGCGTTAGCCTTCGTGTCCGTGATATTGCAGACAAACTGCAGGAGAGTCGCCTACGCTGGTACGGCCATGTTTTGCGGAAACCGGCATACTACATAGGAAACAAATGTCTGGCCATGCCGCCACCGCCAGGTCCTGGCAAAAGGGGTAGACCCAAGAAATGCTGGCTTGACGTTGTGAGGGCTGACATGCGAGCCAATGATCTCACAACTAGAGACGCTCAAGACCGCGCGAAGTGGAGGAGCAAATCAAGGAAAGCGGACCCTGGGCTCCAAAGCAATGGCTTTGGACGCAACCGGGATTGACCGTATAGATGATGATGATGATGATGATGATACATCAGAACCACCATTGTGCTTTTTTTCGTAATTTATTATATACGGTGTTCTAACTAATTTAGGTATACCCAAGAGGCGTGAAAACCTTTTAGGAAAAAATAGACGTCTAAAGAAAAGCATTGCATTGCGCCCGATTTGTTTAATTCAAATCAAAACAGCCAAAACGAATTTATAGTTTCAAAATATTAGGTATTGTATCTAAGATAGCATACATGTGTAGTGTGTAAACCTAGTTTGTGTCATCTTTAAAAACTCCTTTGAAAACTGCGATAGGGTCAGTCAGTATGTAAAAACGAAAAGAAAAGCTCTTTCCGTTCGTTCGTATCCCTTTCTATTTCATATTATAAGATTTCGTAGATAAAAACGTTACAAATATAAATTGTGTTTCTTTACACTATAATAATATTTAAAGGATAAACTCTTATAACCTGCATTTTTGTGGCTTTTGCAGGGCATTGTAAGAAATAATTGAAATAGCTACTAAACTAAAAAATGCACTTTTAATGTATCAGGCTCGTCAAAAAGAATCAAATGAGCCTAAACACGAAAGTTTTACTATTCGTTGTTGAAAAGTTTTACTATCCACCTCCTGTCTTCATCATCAGATCATCACGACGGTGACAAATTGTTGTATTGTATGTAAATGTCAAATACTTACAAAGGTTTAAATCTTTAGAAGTAGGTTAAAAGCAACATTTAAGATTTGATTACTATTTAGTTTCTAATAACTCAAACTAATATAAAAGTATGTAATAAGTGTGTTAAAAAAACTGTTAAAAATAAAAAGCTACAAATGCCATGGATAAATTTGAACTAAAATCTTTGAACAACAGTCACCCGTGATATAAAACGCGTAACACTTATTTAACCCAGTGTTTTCTTTCTTTCTTAATTTCTTTTAGAGCTATATAAGACGACGTCTATGGTTTTATAACAGTATTCCCATGAACATAGATAATATAAAAAGCCTGTGTACCTACATCGGTTACTACATCGTTATTATCAAGAAAGTAAAAATTTTCTCTTTAATTTTCTTTTTGTGCAATTCAGTTCGACAAAACAACTTAGTAAATTTCAAGTTACCAAAAAGATTACGAGTTGCAGCTAGTTGGTAAGTAGTTTATGAGGAATTCATAATACTCGTAAATCTATTTTAGTGTATGACACCGACAGTGAAATTGTATAAAACTCTTTTTTTTTCAAACAGCTAACAATGTCTTGTTTACCTTACTAAAGCTAATTATTACAGTGAGGCGATTATTGTAGCGCTGCGATTAATATATACTACTAAAAATGAGCCTTATGTTTGTATTTTGTGCATATTTTGTGATGTTATTTATAATTGCTTTGTTAAGAAAACAAAAAAGACTACAGATAGTCTCGATCTAATTAATAACCTTTAGGTATCTGTAGGTTTGATGAAGAATCTACGAATTACATCTAGACAAAAAGAAGTAATCACGCGTAGTGTTCCCTATATAGGCTTATGATCCGTTTATCGAAACTTTAATCTTATCTGACGGAGTAAGGTATTACTACGCTACTCTTACGCTAGTATACACTAGAAAATGTATTTGCCACAGAACATCGAGTAGGTCTCATGTGTCACCTTTTCACGAGGTTATCATTGAACACGACGATCGCCGTTTTATTACAACCTGATTTTAAAACCAAAGAACAAAGTATAACATTCTAATATAGTTTGGCATAGGTAATTGCTGCGGCATAACTTTTTTTACAGAAATTATTGAAAACTAAATCAAACGCAGAATGCTTTTATCAGCTTAAACTTGACTTGCGCTAATTTAATTAATCATATTTGTATGCATGCTAGATTACTTGCATACTTGGTTACTTGCATGCATGCCTACTTGCATACATACTTGCTTGCTTGCTTGCATGCATACTATAATTGCTTAATTGCTTGCATACCTATGTTGTTTTAACTGAGAATTATGAAAGGATATTCAAAATTTGTGATTGATTTATAGCATTTGTAACGTAAACTTTTTAACTTAAAGGTATTCTATATTTACGACTTCTAACCTTTAGGCCATTTGTGATTCCAATAAATAAATGATTTAGTTAAGAATCGTTATAGCCTTACTTAAGCCCCTTTACAATAAGGTAGGTTCGCCCTTCTTACTAATTACTCATCATGACTCCTATAAAGAACCAGTCAAATAAGTTATTAATAGCTGTAAACTGTTACATTTGTAACAGCTTTGAGAAGTTACGCAATCATTATCATATCATTAACATATTCTCGATATTACCTTACACCTCACTAAGGAAAATCAATGAAACATACTGAGAACCAGACGCACGTCATACTTCATTGGCGAAACTATTGTTTTTGATTCGCTTTGTTACATATTGATATATTATATGTATGAATAATATAGGTAATTACAGACTGTGTGCACAAGTGTGATTAGTAAATGTTGCAGTTTCATAAGCAGAGCGTTTTTTATATTTAAAGGAGAATGTTTTACTATAGATTCTGGTACAATTTGGTTTGTTTTGTGTGGTGTACAATAAAGAGTATCTATCTATCTACAATTTTTTTTTCTTCGGCCAGCTTGAGGTCCCTGTTCTGAACTTTCTATATATGTTACAGTTTAAGAGTTTAACAAGTTATTTATACATAACTTTAAAGGTGTCAATTATAGTTGGGATTATATAAGTGCATTCGTGCATCCTAACCGGACCGCTGTCAGTAATAATAAAATTGGCGGCAAATTATTGCCAATAAAAAAATATGATTTTACGCGTATTTGACAGGCAAAAACTATTGACTATGACTATACTATATTAGGTTTAAAGAAAAATCGTATCATCCTGGGTTTGGTTTTTGCTCAAGTCAAATTAATTTTATTTTATAAAGATACCCTCGGGTATAAGTGTTCTAGAAAATGCTGAATACAGATTAAAGATGTCGTGTAAGACCAATATTATAATTATTATTCTGGTGAATTTATTTCTATCTATCTGTGTCTTATACTTACATAATTAAAATGAATAAAGTAATAAGGGCTATTATTTACTAAATACCTAGATTTCTGCGGGACAGATTTTTTCAATTTGATCAAAGAAAATGTACTTGAGCTGGTCTTTGAAACGAACCATGTGGCAAGCTTTGTGACACAATTTTGAATTAATGAACCAAAAAAACATTCTCCTTAGATCTGAAGTTTCTTCTTAATTTTTTGTTTAATAATAATGAATTACAAGTAGGTATAGGTATCAGAGGAAAATTACGCCCACTTAACTTAAAAACAGTAATCATCATCATTATCATTACAGCCATAGGACGTCCACTGCTGAACAAAGGCCTCCTCCAATGACTTCTATCATTCGGGGGGATTGACAATACTCGCCATGCTTGGCAGACGGGTTGGCGAGCACAGTTTTTTACAGGATTTCGCACGCAGACGCTGCTGCCCGTCTCGTGCTACAGGAATTAGTCGCCTCTTACAACACGCTTCCTGTTGGCGGTGGGGAAGTGTATTCTTTACGGCTGTCCCCGTACGACACAAAAACAGTGTCGTGTTTTATTTTAAGCGAACAAAATAAACGGGTCTAGGACTGATAAACGAGTTATTTTGTCGACCGCCATATCATCGAAGATCCACTTCATCGATAGGCTATTTTATCGATGGGTCATCGAAAAACCATTTGACGAAAAAAAATATTTTACCGACCGATTTCTTCGAACGCCTGTAATCGAGAGGGAAATAAAACCATTATAATTATATTTCAGACATTGTTTATCAAAACCAAATAAAAAATATCTGTTACTATATTATTTATCTCTATGTTTAACAACGGCCGCATCGCACATTAAAGCTTTTTTAAGTTTTTAAAGTAAAATTTTCAAAAGTTTTTTTTAGTTTAGCTTGCTACTACACGCAAAGTTGATAAGAAAGAATAATTTAATACTAGTGTCTTGGTTTTCATTATTCTCCTCTATGTTTGTTTAAAGTGTAAAACTAACTAATCCATTTTTTGTGTTTTTGAGTGACTGGGTGTTATTATATTTACCTTATAAGGTCATTAAATTAGGTTATTACCTAACTGTATTTTACAGTGACCTAACAATTATGAATTAATAATGCACATGGTGATGTCAACTTTGGAATTATTTAACAATAGAGTATTATGTTATTAATTTTAACTTTAATAAACGCTTTTTACTAGCACCCTACTACACCCATTACTTTGGTAACACTTTGGCACACCAGGTAAATTATAAAAATAAGGTGTCATTTAAGTTTTTAATTTGTTACGGGGAAGACTCCTGAACTTATTGTTATTAAAATGATTTTATATTTGAAGTGGTGCGTTTAATTAAATAATCAATTTATTAGCTTGTTTTGCGATACGCATAACTCTGTTTATATTATTTTTTTCAGTTTTTCTGTTCTTTTGATCGTTGCTACAGCTGAGATTTACAAGCCGAATATTGTATTCATAGTTGCTGATGACTTGGTAAACAACAAATTTTATTATGTGTTACATTACTTACCTACATATTATTATTTATAAGTTTGTAGACTCCTTATAAGAAAAAACCTTAAAGAATCATTAAGCAGTTAGATTTTGTTCCCGCCATTATTATCAATTTTCAATTTTATTTATTATAACTGTTTTACCAGGTAACTAATAAAAGTCGTGCGTAATTATTATGTTATCATATAAGTTAACAGATTTAGTTTTATATCAACAGTCATAAAAAAAACAGATCATATTATACGAATGCAGTAGAAAGAGTCTAAACTAAACTGGGGTACTTTTACTTTTTCTACATACTGGGGTCGCAGGACTATATTGGGTGTCTGAAAGTATGGATCAAATCAAACAAGTGCGGTTATTCCCTAACTTTTTGGCTCTATGAATGTAGTTTCTATTTCAACGGATAGAAAGTTGTGTTTTCTTTTTCATAATATCACATAATTATGAACAGCTCAAACACATAAAAATACAAAAACGCAAACCCTCCTACAACGTTCTTTAAGAAAATTAAACAGTTGTCTTTTATAGTTTTTTATTATTTTTATTTGTTTGAGCTATACAGGGTTACATTGCAAAAGGGTGCCAAATCTTTAGGAGTGGCTCAGAATTAGTAACTTAATCGAACTATACAAAGAACAAAAAAAAAAAAACTATTTAATTATTCCTATCCGCTGTTAAATGTTGTACGCGTGGATAATTTAACTCATTCATGAAAAAAATGCACCGTGTGTGCACTGCGTAAGGTCCTTGTAGGCTCGCCGTACCTACGCATCTGATGAATGACCGTGCGGTTTTCGGAATCTCTCTATTGACTTTATTTTCGGATATTTTAAAGTAATTTCTTTTCGTTACATACGATTGTTAAAAATAATAACGATTAGGTAACGCTTCTTTATATTGTTTTCTAGATATTATTTTTTAAATTTGGTACCTCTTTGCAATGTAATCCTGTATATATATGTGTATATATATTATGAAAAAAATTCAAAATAATCACAACTTTTTATCCTTTGAAAATAGAGCCTACATTCATAGAGCTAATAAGTTTAGAAATGACCCCCGCCATGCGCCTGTTCGATTTGATCTATACGTCCATGGGCATCCTGTATATAATACCTTAATTTAGAAAATATGTTTGTGGTGAGTGTTAGTCAAAATTCAATGGTTTGTTCGATGCGTCTGAGTGTGCTGGCGCTGTGTGTTAATCTACAGGAAATTCAAACTATCATATGTGTCTGGTGCTTCAGGGATGGGACGACGTGAGTTTCCACGGCTCGGATCAAATATTGACGCCCAACATAGACATGCTGATGTACCAAGGTGTATATCTACACCAGTACTATACCGACGCTGAAGGAACGCCATCGCGCAGCGCTCTGTTCACGGGCAAATATGCTATGCGACTTGGTAACTATTTTATGTATTTTGAATCAGTCTAAATCAGTTTTGCGTTTAATTGATATCTTTAAATTAAACTGTTTCCGTTTTACGCAGAAAAATTAAACATGTAAAAATAACTTATTTATTTTAAAAACCGGTAATAAAACGTTAATCAAAAAATTAGTTAAACAAGTGGTATAAAAATTCAGTGTTTGGTACCTCGGTACAAAGATGTTATTCCTTACTTTGACTCCATGACAATTTGTATGTTGTCTGGAACATATTAATTATTTATTTATTAATAAGTCGGGGTAAATATCTTACACGACTCCTTAATACTTGGCTATCTTGACTTATAATCAAGCTCGAATGGCAGTGGCATCTTATTACGATTTTAACACGTTTATTAAGATATTTATATTTTACATTATTCAGATTACAATTGACTGCAATAGACTGACATGATAATGATGATGACATGACACATTACTGGCCCTGAACAAATTTTCATAGCATTTTTTATATCGTATGCAATTTATTTATACACATTTAAAAAAAGAGATACTTATCTTTGCTGTTGGACGTAGGATAATTTTCTGTGGATTACAATACGTCTTCTATACCTAAATGTAAATCTTTTACTACACTTTGTCTGATTTAATTTAACGTTATATTTTTTTATCATTTGCAGCAATTTTTTTTAAAACTGCGTAACTAACTCACCTAACTTGGTCCTAACTATGACCTCTAAATAGTATCTAAGCAGTGTTGTATTTACGTCAAACTCTATTCAACCGAAAAAATAAAACAAGGTCCAAGAATACTCATATAGGAGTCCATGGTTAGTCTCCTGAACTATTCAACTGTGTTGATATGGTTAGTGCATAATATCAGTAATCTATTCTGTGCTACAGCGTAACATTGTGCCCATATTTCTGAGCCAATAACAAAAAGCTGATACTATCATACGACCGCAATGCAGGTCTACTATTTTTTGGTTTGGGGTTAATATCAATGCACTGAAACAATAAATGATTCGAAACGATTGGTTGTAACAAAAGCTAAATGTAGGATTATTTTGAAACCTGAAAGAGGTCTGTTTTACTAGTTTTAAAATAGGTTTTGTTAACGTTATATAATTGTTATGCTAAAAATAAATTAATAAGGCTAAAATTTTGAGTTTTGTCTCGACAAATGTAACTTCTTTTGGATGAAGATTTTATTAATTATGTTTTTAGGTACCCAAGGAATATCGATCAAGGCTTCGGAAGACCGAGGAATACCACCTACAGAACGCCTCTTACCTGACTATTTACGGGAGCTAGGATACTCGACTCGCTTAATAGGAAAGTGGGGCGTCGGAAAATCTAGAGCATACTATCTCCCAAGTAACAGAGGATTTGATACCTTCTACGGCTTCCTGGGCGACGCCGTGGATTACTTTACATACAACGCTATAGACGTACGTATACTATCTGGTAATCTTTATTAGGGATAATCTTATAAGGGCCGGCTTAAAAGGATCCGCTGTGGTACTAAAATAAACTCAATGAATTGTATATTTCGTTCACGTTGCTTTTTATTCAATGCCAAACAGTCAAATTGTTAAACAGACTCTTCTAAAAGCTGTATTGCGCTGTCTACCTTACTCACACTGAAACTACAAGTACAAGAGAGTACAGTAGTACAAGAGAGTACAGTATGCCGATTAAACGTCCGCCTTATCAGTTTTTAAACTTTTTTACTGATGCCTGTACTAGTTTGGATTTGATACAAAATTTATCTGTAAACGAAATAGTTCAGCTGTCATATTAATACTTGCGAATATGTACATTACTTTTTTGTAGCTTCAGAATATGCTTGTTTCAGAGAAGTGATGTCGCAACGTTTTACGGTCTTGACTTTTTTGACGATATGGATCCAGTTGAAGATGAAAGCAGACATCTCACAACCATTTTAACTCAAAAAGCCGTGCAAGGTCATTAATTCATCATTTATTTTTATTAATAAAATATCTAGTGCAGTGCAGTAAAGAGCAGATTCATATAAATAAGTTTTTTTAATTAGGGTTTTGAATACATGTGATATTAATTATTTTTATAAGACTTTTATGTAATAGTCTTTATTAGGAGGGATTGAAAGTCGAATAACTACTTACCTGATGTAAAATATAAGTATTACTTTTATTAATTACAGTGATAAGAGAACACAACACGTCAGTGCCACTGTACTTGCACCTATCGCACGCTGCACCACACGCAGGAGGAGCCTTAGCTGATCTCCAGCCACCTTTAGATTCTTTAAAAGATAACGAATATATAGCACACCCTCTTCGAAGGTTGTATGCAGGTAAATACATTGTCATTTATCGTAAAATCGTAAAAAGCGGTTGCAAAGTTTGTAGTGAGAAAAAAAATGGTAAATTTCTTTTAGTGACTTGGTTTATACAAGTCTTTCAGTAGCACGAACCACAAATATCTGACTACTCTTGAAAAATAATTGAATACTGTATATTCGAATATACATTCGTCTCTTCTGTCGCTTATTCCGTTTTCCTTCCTTTTTACACATCTTACGTTGTATTTCATACATCTCACATAAAAGATCCTACCAATAATCTTCTCCACCTATCAATGTGTAATATCTGAAACACCTGTACTATTTTCCCTTAAGAGTACCACTTACTTATTCATTGCACACTAACCCTCTATTTTATTACAGGATTAGTAACAAGTATGGATAAAAGCTTAGGGAACATTGTCGCTGCTCTAGCCGAGAGGGAAATGCTTCAGAACACCCTCATAATTTTTGTATCTGATAACGGAGCGCCTACCGTTGGACCGTCTCAAAATTATGGTTCCAATTTTCCATTCCGTGGCGTAAAAAGCACTCCTTGGGAAGGAGCTGTGCGATCCGTTGGTGTTGTTTGGCATGCCTCAATACCTGCCAAAATGTATGACGGCCTCTTTCATGTCACTGATTGGCTACCTACAATAGTCAGCGCTGCAGGAGGATCAATAGTGGATAAAATAGATGGTGTCAATCAATGGAAGGTTATTTTAAATGACGATGAAATACCCCAGAGAAACGATATCCTGATATCCATCGACGAATTAAGAGGATGGGCTGCATTGAGAGAAGGTGATTTTAAAATCATTGTAGGCGATTTCAGTCACAATCACAATGGTCATTATGGACTGAGCGTAAAGCAGGTGAAACGGAATACGCCCTTTTACGAGGACAATCTCATAGACTGCGAAATTAGCCATGTGTTTAAAGAGACTTTAGGCATAATATTAGATGTCGATTTAGCATACATCAAAAGAAGTGATATTAATCTAACGCAATTATATCAAGGACCCAATAGAGATATCTGTATTCCTACAAAAGGTAGAGTTATATTCTTATTAACATTATAATAACTTGAATTAATTTTATTTAAGTTACTTGACTCTTACCTATTTGCTTTTTATTTTCAGCTAAAGGATGTCTTTACAACATTAGTTCCGATCCTTTGGAGACTCAAGACCTATGGAACACATCACCAGAAATCGTTAAACATTTAACTCTTCGACTTAGATCATTTTGGGCTGAATTAAAACCTAGGAGTCAACCATTATCAGATTTAAGGGCAGATCCATCTATGAGGGGATATGTATGGCTGCCATGGCTTGAAGATAATGCGCAGAGTGTCATGTTGACTCCGTTACTGCCATCATTTCCGTTGCAAGTATCATCTGGTGAAGTACAATTCCTGATCGATCTGAACATCAATGATTTTAGAAATAAAGTGAATAGCTACATAAGTAGTATGGGACAATCTATTACAAAAAGTGTTGAAGGTCTATTTTCATTACATTAAACGAAATGTTGACAATTTGCTCATAAGTGTATATTTTAAAAGAATACATATAATTAATATTAGTGAAACAAAGAACTTACGTGGGTGAACTAGCTAAAAATATCTCGTCGCAAATTATGTGAAGTGACGAGGTCTCCTGTCGCCGCTTCGCTGGCGTCCCTTTGATCAGGCAGGGCAGGCATTAAAAAGGAAAATTGGTCATATTTTGGGTCCGCACGACTGAAAGAACATCCATTCTATTATGTATATGCCAGAACACAAACAATGGACATATTTAAAAAACATTGTTAAAATTTTACTATGACCATCTTACTGTCAATTAATTCATATAAACTTTTTATTTTCAATAAGTTTAGTTCAAAAAAAATAAAAAAAAGTTTAGTTCAATAACTCACACTCACAGGTTTTTAGACGTAGACAATTATGTAACAAAGACAAAAAACCAGTACAATATTTTACTTGTCATGTGTAAAGCCTAATGTCTATATTTTCATTGACTGACCATTCAATTCTATAGAATAAACAGGCAATTGGAAACAAAACACGAGTAGCGCATCATGAATAAAACATCCTTCTCCGCTCGATCCGATTGGTTTGGTATAATTGGAACGAAATCTCCAATGAAGCAATAAATAGTGACAGCGAATTTTTGCTATAAATAAGTAAAAGTGTCTCATCTCCTGGACGCTACATTAATTTGCCAATGGATTTTAAATGAAATTGAATTAAAATGCGATGCAAAAAGGTTGATTTCAAAGCACTGTTTATAAATTCATTCATTCAGACATTCGTTCATCGAATACGGCCGACCATAACCACTAATATACCACAAACATAAGTCAAGGTCGTTCGGTTAAGTGCATTCTACAATAATATATGTTCGAACGCAAAGTTATTTGGCTATCGTGTTATATTATATTCTATATTTAATTAGATACTTGGTAGTACCAGAGTTCATGTAGTAAGCAATAGCACCGCGATAAATGTTTTGACATTACATATAGGTACAATATTTCTACAAAAGATTCATAATCACTACTCACAAAACTAAGCGATCTGTTTGCAAAAAATATCGTAGGATTCAATGAAAATCTCACAAAAACTAAATTATTTGAGGACTATTAGTAAATGGCAAAGCCTCTCGCTAGATTGAAAACGAGTAAGTAAGTAGAATGAGAAGATCCGTTTGATAAGAACACCTAGACGTGTCAAAAAAGTATCAAAAAAGTGAATAAACTTTTTTAAATAAAATTATTATTTAATCGAAGTATGCGCCGTTGTTATCGATACACTTTCGCCATTTTATAGCCAGATTATTGAAAAAAATCCCTTTGGAAAAAGTCCTCATCAGATTCGAAGTTTTTTCCTTGTAAAAAGTTATCAAAATTTTGAAAAAAGTGGTAATCGGTTGGGGCAAGATCTGGAGAGTATGGTGGGTGGGTGGCGCAAAGGCTCCAGTCGCAGTTCCTCTAACTTGGCGACCGTTTATGTGCAGTGTGTGGCTAGACCGTTGTCCTGAAGGAGCAGTGGGCTAGAGCAATTCACCAGTCTCGGTTGTTTAATGGTGAAAACGGTAAAAGCTGTAGTGGATAACACCAGCACTGCTCCACAAAACACTAACCAGAGTCTTCTTTTTGACCAGTTTTTGCTTAGGGCAAGTTTTGCCGGTTCTCCAGGGTTAAGCCATTGTGATGATCGCTTCCGATTGTCGTACAGGAACTATTTCTCATCACAAGTCACGATACAGTTCAAAATCCACTCATTATTGTGACAATTCAGCAAAGAAACGCAGCAAGCGTGTTTATTGGTTTGCTTCAGTCAATTCGTGCGGTACTCACTTTTCGAGTTTGTTTTACTTTTTCAATTTGTCCATAGTTGTTGTTATAGCAATGTTGAAGCTCAAACAAATGATGTGAAAACAAATGAAATACGAATTTTAAAACAATGTTTTTCTGGCTTTATTTCGAAATAAATTTGAATTTGGAATTCCTAATCAAACGCAAGATATTTGATGTTAAAGTTGCCAGTATTGAGTATCGGCAATTTCATATATAGGTAAGAATATTATAGTACCTAAGCAGTACTCATACTTAATAATTTTATTTCATTTTATAGGATACGTGTCATATTAGGATACGACTAAGATATATATTTTCAGTCTTTTCTATTTATATAGAGAAGGATGGAAAACTCCATCGACATAAGCTAAGCTCCTAAATTGGTGATGAATTTGATTGGTCTACATGTTGTCTTTCAAAATATTAAGTAGCAATTACTGAGGAGGGAACTTCTACAAAGTTCTATTCTTGGTCGCATTACTAGGAACTGATCACCAGTCTTAACTATTGATGTAAATTTTACATACTTACGATTTTATCTTTTTAGGATAAGAGAAACAACGTTAAAATGTATACCTATGTAATATTCATAGAAATACCCCTCTGAGGCGATGTGGATTTCATAATAGCCGCGTTTAACATTCCAAAAATAAGGTTATTTCGTGACAATTGTGCTAAAGAGGTTCCTAAGCGTCCTGAATCGAGTCAGTATTGCCGTCATAAATCTTTTGAACCCGAGAGCCCTTTAATCTAATGCTTCCACTCGACAACAATATACGAGCCTTCGGGCGATTTGCACTGCATTCTTACCCAACAATATGGAAGCTGAGATTTTCGCGCTATGAAAACAAGTATCTGCTTGTGCAGACAGAAACATTCAACTTTCGGGCCTGAATATCCCAAGTGAACATGATAGTTAAAAAAGTATAATGATAACACATTATACTCTTTTAAACTTTTATGATCACTATGAAAAAATAATAAATACTGAATACCTACTGTTATTTAACCAGTAGGAGTACCTTACACGTCTCCAAATTTTTTTATAAATTACTAGCTGTCCCGTCTCGACAGACGTTGATTTGTCCAAATCAGTTGTCAGAAGATAAACATTCCTAGAACCCGATTACTGTGCCATATAAGTACCGGGTCTAATTGTGTTTTCAAACCAACCAGTAATAAACACAAAAAAAAACATCTAAATCTGTCCAGCCGTTTAGGAGGAGTTAGGTGACAAACACACGTATAGAAGAATTATATATTAAGAAGATGATTAGACATGATGATAACAGACACAAGGGTACCTATACATAATATTAATTCCGCTGACAAAGTAGCGGAATAAAATCTTGAAAAAAAGGTTTTTTTTTCAAGATTTTATATAAGTCCCTACCTCCCCTACACGTTCAGTTCAGTTCATTTTTTTTCTCGTCTATCACATGGTGTACGGTGTCGTTGGATAGGTCATTTTAAAATATTGTGGGTTAGCAAATACCATTTTTCGATTCAGGAATCCGTTTGCACTAGTTTAAGCTTTAAACTGCATTTTTTGTTAGAGTCAAGTGTTCCCCTCTACCAGCGAAATGGTTGCTTTAAGAAATGTGAACAAATTTTCACGACATGTATAGAATATACAGGGTTACATTTCATGGTAGTGCCAATACATTTTTAATTCTTCCATTCTGCATTTGAAAATAGAATGTTTACGTAGAAAATTTACGATTACTCGATTAAATGGCACCGTATGTGTACTGCATGAGGTTCTTTCTGGAGCGGCATCAGCGTAAGCCTGTGATTCTGATGAATGACGGCGTTTCTTTTTTTTTCGGAAATTTTTAAGTTTTAAAATATACTTAAAAATTTCGGAAAAAAAAAATCATTCCAGAAATACGACGATTAATTACGATAAATTAGTGTTTTTATATTGTTCTATAGACCTTATTTTTTAATATTTGGCACTACCTTAAAATGTTACCCTGTATGTCGCAGCCGACTAGTTAACCAGTTGGCTGCGACATATACATATAACAAAGTTAGGTAAAAGGAAAACTATCAAAGCTTAATTAACTTGTAAAATGTACTTGGAGAAGAAAATTACTATATGTATGTACATATATTTAAAAATGTATAGTATATTATACGTAAAAAGATAGCAAATACCGCATATTGTGACGGAACCCTACATTGCGCGTGGCCCGACATGCACTTGGGCTGTTTTTAAAGCTAATTAACATCGGGTAGGTCCGTTACTAGCATTTTAGTTCGTTGCTAACATAAGGCGTAAAAGGTGCCTGTAAAGTTAGCACATTACAACCGATAAGATGCGATGTCCTTAAGATTTCTCACATATTTGCATTTGCTCCCCAAAAGAAGGCTTTATCATTGAAAGCTATCGTTGGCGCTACACGTAATTTGGCGTTGAGCCAGGCGTCGCTGCGCTTACTAACAACTTTATTATGCATTACCCGTGTCGTGTGAACCTAAATAAGCAACTGTTCACTTGCCAAGTTTCAGAGTTACATTTTCATTAGATGATGAGCTGTCGTCGCAAAATAGTAATTAACGCACCCCAAGAAACCTCGCGCCAAAAAGATTAAATTAATTAAGGAGCTAATAGGGCGTTGACTAAATTTAAGACTAAAGACGTTAGAAAGAAATATAAATACGTAATGGGTCTGAAAGAGGACAGGGCTTGTTAGAACTGCACTTTCTTTATTCGTGTATATGTGACCTTTAAAGACGGAACAGACACACATAAAACAGTATCACAGTTAAGTGATGAGTGTGATGTTGTGTGCTGGTCAAATGAACAGGCCCTGTGTTCAAATGGGTCATTCATTATTAAACGAGACGATAAGCTGTGGTATCGATTTCTGTTTGGCCGAAGTATCACCGTTAAAAATGTTAATTGCCAAGGGAGACTAGGGATCTAAAAATAGAATTTGATTAAAAATTCGTCAGCGGATGAAGGAATTAATTACGCACAGAGTTCCCTATTAATTGAAAAAAGTATCGGAAAACGTACTACGTTAACCAAATAATGTTAAGATTACTCTTATATTCACTATTTATTGTTCAAATAAGTTGTCAAGACCGTGTAGTAAAACTTTAATTACTTTGTCTTCACTTTCACTTTACTTTTGTAGTTAATTACTGACTTCACATATGAGATTTCAGCCGTCGCTGTCGTCTGTAGCAACTAAGAAGACAGCGAAATTGTCCCTTTTGTGATTAAATTTAAACTCGCATTGAACTCTTAGAAGGTTAAGGATATCTGACGTTTACGTGCGGCTATTTATTTATATTATAAAACTTACTTCAGCAAGAAACGAGACTAAACTTGCATCAATTAAAAAAGGTTTATTTAACTGTTTTTGTGAACAAAAGATAAATAAACAAAGGATAAAATAATACGTTCGAGTGCAATACCTATATTTCATATCATTTATTAGAATTTTAATCGACGCAATATCTTTTCCGTGCAGTAGATTTACATTTTCAGAGCGTGTAGGTACAATACAATGTGTACTAAGTATTCACTACATCCAATATTATTTTGCAAAATGAAAACAATAAATAACTTTTAAGCCATTTGAGACTGATATCTGACTATCGCTTACGGGTAATGTACTTTAATAGGATACATCATCTTCAATATTAACTGTCTGGCTCAGCATAATGGCAGTGTGGCGGATTTTATGAATAATTCGTGCCTTAACCTCAGCATAATTGGGAGGCTAATGGATGTATCTTGCGCTTTAGCCGATTCATTTGTAGAAGCAGTTTATATTTGGGCATATGAATTTATGATTCACTACGGCCACAGGGTGTGAAATAAATACAGGGAAATTTGAATTTAGTTACTTTTTACCATTATAAGAGGTTTTAGCTAAGGGAGAGATATAAATGAGTTTTCAGTTTTATTTCCAAATCTTCTTAGGTATATATAAAATTCTCGTGTCACAATGTTCGTTCCCGTACTCCTCCGAAACGGCTTGACCGATTCTCATGAAATTTTGTGAGCATATTGAGTAGGTCTGAGAATCGGCCAACATCTATTTTTCATACCCCTAAAGACCACGCAGACGAAGTCGCAGGCAACAGCTAGTTTTACAATATAATACTTTTTCATCCTATACATATTTTAAATTGTGTTCTTAAATGCATATAAAGTAATAATTGGTTGTGTGTTTCTTAGGTTTGTTTTCCTATAAGCTTTCTTAAACAATTTACCTTTAAGTGGCGCTCTACGCGAAGGTTTCTGAATTGAATTGAAAACCGCGCGAACGAAGTCAACAAAAGCTAAATAGGTAAGTTTAGAAATTACATTCTTTATTTTTCTAGTGCCGTGTGGGGACGGCCGTAAAGAATATACTTCCCCACCGCCAACAGGACGCGTGTCGTAAGAGGCGACTAATTCCTGCAGCACGAGACGGGGAGCAGCGTCTTCTTCTTCTTCGTGTGAAATAATATAATATAAAATTCCACTCGCCAACCCGCCTATCGAGAATGGCGACTATTGGCAAAAGTGGGGAGGCCTTTCGGGGAGGCCTACGTTCAGCAGTGGACGCCCTACGGCTGAAATGATGATGATGATTTTTCCTAGTTCTTTCTACTGTTCTTAGCCCAGGCTAACGTGACATTAGATGCGGTAAATCCGGTTATAAAATTTGGAGACCCTCGAACAGGGACCAGTATCATTTGTATCATTTTTGAAAATTGGCTACACATCCAGTGTTATCTAATGTGCAAGTTTCCTTACGGTGTTCTTCTTTACTGCTGAGATTCCGAAAAATCCAGAGATACGTGCTGGGATGCGACTCCACGCATCCCCACGCATGTAGATGAGACTCCACGGTGCCATCACTGCTTAGAGAAATTACATTTAATACCTACTTATGTATTTATTGCTTTAGAGTTTGTTTAAAATTGTAAGATCTACACAATTTTGGCAGTAAAGTACCTATCTACATAGTAGGTATACAGTATGTTCACGTAGCTGCTTTGCAACTTTTACAAGTGATAAAAAATATGTGCTCATCGGGGTAGCGCGATAGTTAGTGAATAGCATCTAAAAAAACCACGATTTTGATGTTGCTCCCGTAGTAAATATTGTTATAACCTAATATTTTCAGCGCCAAATGCGACTTTAGGCATACAAAACATAGCTCAACCTTTTGTTTAGATGTTTCATGTTTCACATTTGCAAATAAAACCATTTTTCATTAATCTATATAACATCTATCTATATGATATCTAACAATCTATAAAACAAAGTCGGGTTAGTTACACCATTTATAAGTCGAGAACGGCTGGACCGATTTTTATAATTCTTGATATATTAAATTTGTTTCCGCCCCGAATAGCAGAATAACTATAAAAAAAACGGAAAAAATTCACGAAAATAAAATTATGACGAGGCCGTACGAAGTTCGCCCGGACAGCTGTAAAATTATAAATCCCACTATCCCAATTTACGAAAAGAGTTTATTTTGACAATTTATATTACTAATATTTTATTTCAATTTATTATTATTGCCGAAAAATAAGCCAAAATGTCACACATACAATTTTGACAACGTTTAGAGATAGCGCGCACGGGTGACTTTTGCCACTGTGACTTTTTCGTCACTCATATGAAATAGAGTCGCGTTCGCGCTAGCTCTTATGTACCAGAATATGTATTTTTTATTTCCGAATAATGGCGCTAGTTTACAATCAAAAGTTTATGTCAGATTAACAAATCAATCAGGTAATTAGAAAATACACTCTAAATCCTAATTTTCAGATACACAAAAGCGCAATCTCAATGTAAAGGCGTGGTTTTGTGAAATAGCTTTTGGGAGTGTCTTGTTCTTTTGTACCTACTCGTAGACCCAGTACCTAGAGCACATCAACTTTGGACAGAGGTATTGGTATTAATCGAGGTGTAAGCAAGCAACTAGAAATGCAGTTATCAGATTATGGTGTTTTGGGCAAGAACAATATAAAGTTCTATTACAGCAAGTTCATTGTTTATTTCATAAATGTTTATATTCCGCGCTGGAAATGTTTCATTCGAGTCGGCTTTGATCCACTCGCATTCTTGCCCGACATTAGACATTTTGTAAAGCCTTTGCCCGTGTGGAGGTAAATTTGCGAAACTGAGAATATGAAAATATAGGTAAACCAAGGTATACATTTTGTTTAAAGATGGGTATTTTTTGTCGTTTCATAAATACATTTAACTAGGTAGTTTAATTAAAAATAAATAAATTGTAAATACTCGCCACGTAAGATTTCGCCCGTCTCGTACCGCAGAAATCAGTCGCCTCTTGCGACACGCCTCCTTTTGTTGGTGGAGAAGTGTTTTCTTTACGGGACGGCCACAAGGCAAATTTAACTTAAAAAAAAATATTTTAATTTAAACAACGATAAATTAACATCACGACATTAACAAACTACGAAAAAGTACCTACATTTTCGTAGTAACTATTTCAAAAACGCTGAATACGTCATTGAAACATTGCCTCGCACACTGTGTGTTTTAGCCTTATAAAGCTGAATTACATTCAATGACACAACTCAAAGTATAGGCGCGGTCTTTGAGATATTTAACAAAGTTACGCCGGCAGCTTTTTACTTGGCCGAAAAGTTGAACTCAAAGGAGTTACAGTAAGCCGCCTTAGAGCGGACTCCGCTGAAATTCTAATAAGTTGCACGCGCCACCTAGTGAGCGCAAACAATAATTCGCCGATATACGAGGCTCTCCTTAAATTGAGCGAAATAATCCCGTGGGAAAACACCAGTAGCTTAGTAGGTCCAGTTAGTAGATTGAACAGATAATTTTAAAAACTGATCTTTAATCAGTTATTAATCATAATACATGTAGTATGTATAGCCACTTGTGACCATAAAATCTATTACTCTATACAAATACCAAGTCTTGCCAAATTACATTTATTACTTTTACAGTGTGTTAGTACTGTTACAATAAAAATAAACAAAATATTACATTTGAATTTGGAATCTGTCATTTTTATATGATTGTTCATTGAGTTTTCTCATTTTGGCGCCAATACATTGTACAATATTTTGCGATATTAAAATGGAATGGGGTGATAAAGAGAACCGAATCGCTGTGATTGCATTACACAAAGTAGGTATGGAGCCAAATGCAATTTTTAAAACTCTCCATACGCTTGGATGTGTACCGGGCTATTAATAGGTACAATGAGACGTCCTCTGTTTGTGCCAGACTGGTCGTCCACGTAGTGTTCGTACGAAAAAGGTGGTCAAAGCAGTAAGGGAAAGAATTCGAAGAAATCCTGTCCGAAAGCAAAAGATTTTATCTCGGGAGATGAAGATAGCACCTAGAACCACCGTATTTTAAAAGATGACTTAGGACTTGCAGCCTATAGGAGACGTACTGGTCATTTCTTAACTGATAATTTAAAAAAGAATAGGGTGGTAAAATCGAAACAACTACTGAAGCGGTACGCAAAGGGAGGTCACAGAAAAAAATTGTTTACGGATGATTTTTTTTTACAGTTGAGCAACATTTTAACAAACAAAATGACCGTATTTTTATGCTTAAAGCTCTAAGGAGGCTTTCCAATTAGTCGACAGAGTGCAACGTGGGCACTATCCGACTTCAGTGATGGTTTGGTCGGGAATTAGCTATGATGGAGTGACTGAGCCATACTTTTGTGTAAAAGGTATTAAAACATCGGCATGTATCGAGATACCATTCTTGAAAAGGTAGTGAAGCCCCTTACCAACACCATGTTTAATAACCAAGAATGGTCCTTCCAGCAAGACCAAGACAAGAAGTGTTAAAGACCCTGGGGGCAACCTGCTATGCGAGGACCTCGTGGTGAAGGAGAGATGGCGCTCTTATTTCCATGAGTTGCTGAATAAGTAGCACAAAGAGGTGCAGCCACCGGACCTCCCTCCGAATCAGGGACTAGTACCACCGGTAACGCCTGAAGAAGTCCAGTTTGCTCTTCGCCGCATGAAGAATCGTAAAGCTGTCGGAGCCGATGGAGTCCCAGTCGAAGCCTGGAATGCGATGGGCCCTCTTGGTGTGGACATCCTAACCTTCCTTTACAACCGCATACTCTTAAGCGGGCTGATCCCGAGCCAATGGAGAATGAGTATTATTACTCCGGTCTTCAAAGGCAAGGGATCAGTGCAAGAGTGCAGCAACTACCGCGGTATAAAGGTCATGTCCCACACCATGAAGCTCCTTGAGCGGATTGTGGACTCCCGGATCCAACAGGAGTGTGATGTCTCGGAGTGTCAATATGGGTTTCGCCCTGGCAACGGTACTATGGACCCTGTCTTCGCCCTAAGGACCGTCATGGAGAGATACAGGGCGAAGAACACGCCTCTGCACTTGCTCTTTCTTGATCTGCAGAAGGCCTTCGACTGTGTCCCTCGAGTGGTGATCTGGTGGGCACTGAGATCCAAAGGGGTCCCCGAGGCATATATTGACATTATTCGAGACATGTACCGCAGCTCCGATTCTATGGTTTGGACCGCTGTTGGCGACATCAACCGTTCCCCATCACCGTCGGAGTACACCAGGGTTCCGTCCTCAGTCCGTTTCTATTCAGTGTGATATTAGACGTTGTGTCAGACAGCATCAGAGACTCACATGAGCAGCCACCATGGTTGCTGATGTATGCTGACGATATCGCACTGGTGGACGCGGACAGGGGCAGGCTGGTAAGACGGGTGAACGAGTGGAAGCAGTCGCTTGAGAGCGGTGGTCTGAAACTCAATGTGGTGAAGACCGAGTACCTGGCCTGTAACTCTACAGATCCAACACCCGTTCGCATAGGCGGAGACAAGGTCGAGCGCAAGGACCAGTTTAAATACCTTGGATCTGTACTTCACGCGTCCGGAGACATCGATTGCGACGTCAAAGCACGCATTGCTGCTGCGTGGGCCAAATGGCGAGAGGTGACTGGTGTCATTTGTGACCCCAGAATGCCGGTTAAGCTTAAAGGACAGATCTATAAGTCCATCATTAGGCCTGTCCTTTTAGACGGCAGCGAAGCATGGCCGCAACTTAAGCGACACAAGCAGGAGCTGCGTGTCACGGAGATGAATATGCTGCGGTGGATGTGCGGAGTCACGCGTAAGGACCGCGTGAGGAACTCGCGCATCCGCGGTAGCCTTCGTGTCCGTGATATTGCAGACAAACTGCAGGAGAGTCGCCTACGCTGGTACGGCCATGTTTTGCGGAAACCGGCAAGCTACGTAGGAAACAAATGTCTGGCCATGCCGCCACCGCCAGGTCCTGGCAAAAGGGGTAGACCCAAGAAATGCTGGCTTGACGTTGTGAGGGCTGACATGCGTGCCAATGATCTCACAACTAGTGACGCTCAAGACCGCGCGAAGTGGAGGAGCAAATCAAGGAAAGCGGACCCTGGGCTCCAAAGCATTGGCTTTGGACGCAACCGGGATTGACCGTATGCGCGCGGGTCATAAAGCTCGGTCTACGCAGTCTTGGTTGGAAATGAACGTTTTGGACTTCATCAGAGCTGAAGACTGGCCGTCCGTCTAGTCCCGATCTTAATCCGCTGGGTTATGATTTATGGTCAGTTTTAGAGAGTATGGATTGCTCTAAACGCCATGATAAAACAATCCGTACGATTGGCAGTGAATGAGTTTTTTTGATCTTTATAAAGATCGGTCGCTGTAAAAGGGTTAACAAATTTACTTGACACAGGCGTTGAATATTTACATAGTGATTTTGCCAAACTAGTGCGAACAGATGGTTTAAGTATTACTTAGCAGCTATTACTATTTATAATCTGCTTAAATGCTAAGCTACTAGCAGCGGATGGAAAAGAATAGC
This sequence comes from Anania hortulata, assembly GCA_963576865.1. Lineage (NCBI taxonomy): Eukaryota > Metazoa > Arthropoda > Insecta > Lepidoptera > Crambidae > Anania > Anania hortulata. Next base: position 11,011,625 of record OY756396.1, on the reverse strand, counting down.
CGAGGATCGGGCTTCCGATTATACCTGCACGTACGCGGGAGGAGTATGCCGAGTTCAGAATACAACGTTAAAGTGATTAACTCGCTCAACCTGTCACATAGGATACAGCTACAGGAAATAATAGCTGTACGCATGGCAAATTACTTACTGTATCGTTTTTTATCTAGCATCAATACGATAAGTATTGTGCATTAGTGGAAAGGCCTTTTTGAAAATATAATATTAGCATCATACATAGATTTAGATATTTGGTCGGTTATAAATTCAACGCATGTATAAGTCAATAGAAAGACTGGAATGTAAAGTTAATGTTCGAGTTTAAATCCCATGTTAAGATTATTTTAATGAAAAAGGGTTATTATACTGTTAATGACTATTTAAATGACAAAAATGTCTGGATTAAATACTGCTCTGCTCGCACAGATATACATTATTTTCTTTTCCTTTTTTTTTTGTGGCAGCTAGTGGTGACTGAGTTTGTTCCGGCGTTTCTTCTCAGCACTTGCCAGATTGTCTGTGTCTTGTCTCGAAGCGCTAGTAGGGCCCAAAAAATAAGGAGACATGTTCTGCCCCTTATGGGCCAATAATGTTATTATTGACGTTCATAAGTGGCAGTTTTCTGTCCTAAACTGATTAAATGATTTTTGACTTGACTTGACGTAAAAGGTTTGACACCGGTTTCGGTCTCCCAGGAACGAAAATCCAATCCGAAGCATGTATCATCGCTATCAGCTATCTGTAGATTCAAGTAGGTGCCCTATGAGGAATGGTGAGAAAACGTCAAACGGCTATACGGACATGACGACAACTTTATGACAAATATTAATCTTAACTAAGTGCGTAGAAATACAAATACACAAATAAAAAATATAAAATAACGTATTGGAATCTATCCATTCGTTTGGAAGCTACGAAGTCTATTACAGTTATGTACACAGAATATCAAAGAGTTTAAACTTGTCTACATATTTGGCATCTGGAATTAAAGAAATGGCAAGCAACGTCATAATTGAGGTCTCTATTTTCAACTAACTTAAACTAACTAAGTCGGTGAAACGAAAACATTCAAACTCTGATCAGCGTGCACCGACTCCAAAAGTAACTAATTAGGCACTTACGTGTTAATATAATCTTTGTCTGTTTAATGTTTTAAAGTCGGTTTAAAAAAAATATATAATTTACTTATTTCATCTATTTTTAGTGATAAATCCTAATCTAACTGCCGAATTTTTTTGTTACAGTATTTTTGAAGTTAGCTATTCAATAAAAAAAGAATCATCAAAATCGGTTTACATTTGTAGAAGATATTAGGGGTATCATAGATACAAGAATCACGAACCAAAACATTATATGGGTTTATATTTTGTTATTTTCTCAAAAACTGCTTAATCAATTTCGATAATTTATATGGGACCACCTCTGAAATATGATCTACCACAAAAAAAGAATCATCAAAATCGATTCGTAATTGGCGGAGTAATCGCGTAACATACAAAAAAAACATACAGTCGAATTGAGAACCTCCTCCTTTTTTGAAGTCGGTTGACAAAGGAAGAGGATCTCATTTTGACGCGTATGACACGACATACCTACATATTTTTTAACTTATTTCGGCCTTAATTCTAGAACCTTTCTGCCCCATCGGCCGTCAGTTCTACGTGCTATGTGCCCCGCCTACTGCCACTTCATTTCATTAAGTTTCTCGTAATACCTTGACGACATCAATCACAAAAATATTATAAAAAAATATTTATCATCTCTTTTTTGAAGTCGGTTGACAATAAAACTAACTAAAAAGAGATGATCAAATATTTATAAAATAAAGTAAATCTTATGAATATCGTAAATCAAACTTGATCCCGTTTGACTTCATAATGATTAAAAAACCGGCCAAATGCGAGTCGGACTCGCGCACTGACGTTTCCGTATAAACCTGTAGGCGCCTATACAAGTAAAAGTTCACCCATCACGACAATCGAGTCATAGTTATGGTATTTATATTGCAAAATGAAATCCATAACATTACGAAAGGTAAATTGCGGTTTACGATTTATGACGTATTAAAAAAAAACTACTTTCTAGATCTCATTCAAACCAATTTTCGGTGGAAGTTTGCATCACATATTTTTTTGTTTTATCATTTACTTATTTTAGAAGTTACAGAGGTGGGGGGGGGGATCACTTACCACTTTAGAAATGTCTCTCGCGCAAACTATTCAGTTTAGAAAAAAAATATATTAAAAACATCAATATCATTTTTCAAGGGTTTGATGAAAAAAAAATTTTTGAGTTTCAGTTCTAAGTATGGGGAACCCCCAAAAAATTTTTTTTCTATTTTTGTGTAAAAAGTTTAATGCGGTTTACCGAATACATCTAGGTACTTACTAAATTTCAACAGTATAGTTCTTATAGTTTCGGAAAAAAGTGGCTGTGACAGACAGACAGACAGATATGACGAATCCATAAGGGTTCCGTTTTTTACCATTTGGCTACGGAACCCTAATTAAGTATTATTTACCTCTTTATATCTGAAGTCGGTTGTATGAAGAATGTATTTTTGTATAAAAGTAAATCGTGTTTTGTAATGTTAATATAGCATGTGAAGTTGGCGCATGTTATTATTGGATTTGTTTATTTATTTTGTATGAACATAATATACTAAAACTGATTTTCAGGCATCCATGCGTCAACTTACATGAAATATTAATATCATAACTAAGAAACATATTCTTAGATCTGAGAATAATGCAGACAAAACATTTATGTATTTAGAAAACCAGGACGCACGTATTCACTGTATTTTTACTGTAGGGGTCTTATTGTACATAAATAAATACTTACTTTGTTCCTGTAAGATTGATTTTAAGGAACCCAAAATTGATAATTAGAATTGACAGTTGTGTAAACACTTTATAAAAAGATACCTGAGACTTTTAGTCGTTTTGCAGGAATTTTATAAACGTTCTATTCCTAAGTCGCCTTTTACGTACCGTAGTCATAGAAGTTTCTTACATGATTTTCGGTTCCTAGAATCTGGGGTTCGATCCACCAACTAGTAAAGAGCGACCCGCGACAATACTTAATTAAAAATGCTAGAGTAGGCCTATAAATTATTCTGTCTAAATGAATAAGCATGCTGAATTGAGAAACGTCACGGAACTACTAAACATCAAAAAAAAAAATCTAAGTTAGCTATTGAATTGCATATATTAATCAAGAAACAGATAATAAATATCCCAATAGTCTAAAGTCTTTGAGCAGTGCGTGTTGCTAGTGATGACTTATATAGCACTTAGACGTGGTCCTTGACTGTTGGCCTCTCAGTCAAGCTCAAAGTCACTCAACTGTTATGTGCAGCAATACACTGCCAAAGATTGTGATGATGAGATAAAAAATATCATTTACGTTCTCGTGTAAAATAACAAAACAAAACAGCAAATAAAAAATACTTTTTACCCGTAAATATAATGTTTGTTGACAACACAACTGGAAATATTAATTTTCGAGTGCACGTACTTTGAATTCTACTTGTTCATTTGACTGGACCGTTAGTAGCGCACATTTTGTGCATTTAGTTTTAATTATTTATCTCGTTCTCGTTTAAACGTGTTTAATGAGTCTGTTGTTAGCGTTTTGCTTTTAATTGTCTTTCTATGTTGTATAATAAACTTTTCTTTGTTTAAAAAACAGTTATTAATAAAAGTCTGTACTAGACAAAATTCCCGGACTGGAAGTGACTTTGAAACTTTACAATTTTTATACTATCAAACAAAAATAAAGAAGAAAAAAATGAATTTAAATTCTTTAATGTTCCAAAGAAAGTATATAAGGTAGAAAATGTTATAAATACCTAGTTACTATTAGTTAACTAATGACTGTACCGATACCATTACTGAAACATTGATTAAACAACTAAAATAATTCTTCAGTTTTACGATTGTCCTCGGAAGCTCAGTTGGAAAAAAGAGTAGTTGCCCGGATAACAAATACATGGGTTCGATTCCCACACGAGGCGGTTGATTATTTTTCGTGTATAATATTATTTTAGATAAGTACGTAGGTCACACTATAAGTTTTGCATATCTTAAAAAAACAGCATGTTATAACCAAAATATTATGTTTATTGCTTTTCAAAATACTCTCCTTTACATTTTAAACATTTATTCATGCGATCGAACCATTTTTTAAAACAAGAGGACCACATATCTGAAGGCATGTTTTCTACGTGCTGATTGAACGCTATTACTGCCTCTTCGGAGTTGGTAAAAGTAAAACCTCTCATCAAATCTTTGATTTTGGGGAAAATACAGAAATCACAGGGTGCTAGGTCGGGGCTATGCGCAGGATGGGTGACTGTACTGTTTCGGAAGCTAAAGATGACTTTGTTTTGTTGGCCGTTTGTAAAGAAGCGTTGTCATGATGTAGGAGAACGCGGCTTTTGGGTCGTCTTTCGCGAACTTTTTCTAACACCCTGGGTAAACAAATAGTAGAATACTCGGCATTAACACTCTTTTGATCTTCAAGTGGAATTGTACAGATGGGGCCCGTAGCTGAGAAAAAAAACGCGATCATTTTTTTACCAACGTTTCTCGAATGCCTCACTTTTGTTGGCCTGTTCTCATTTTCAAACACCCATTCACAAGACTGCTGTTTTTTTTCGGGTTCAAAACAATAAATCCACGTTTCGTCTCCTGTGACAATGTCATAAACAGCATTAGAATGTCCGTGGTCGTACTTCAGTAGCATCTGTGAGCACCATTCCACGCGAGCCCGCTTCTGCTCCACTGTCAGTTCATGAGGGATCCAACGACAGCAAAGTTTCAATTCTACGTGTAAAATTTTCTGAATTTGGCTCATACCAATCCCCAATAGTCCTCGAATTGTCTCATAGGTAATCCGCGGGTTTTCTTCAATTAGCCGCTTGACAGTAGCCACATTATTTTCGTTGACGGCAGTTGAAGGCCGCCCTTCACGAAATTCGTCATGTAAAGAAACTCGACCTCTCTCAAATTCAGCAAACCCTCGCCTCACGGTGCTAAAACAAGGTGCGGTGCTTCTTTCCCAAAAGCATTTTGAAGACGAGCGGCACAGTCTTGCCGAGAGAGAAAACTTTTAAAATCATAAAAATTCATCGCTCTAAAATCTTTTCGACTTAATTCCATTTTCGTTGCGTACGTAGAACTTTGAACTTTGATAAAAAATAATTGACAAATCATTTCCCGCCAATTGTTTTTTTTAATACTAAGAAGGTTGCAACGTTTAAAAAAATATAACATTCGAAATTCAAATAGTTCCGATTAGGTAGAAGTGCAAAACTTTTAGTGTGCCCTATGTATAACTGTTATGCAAAAACGATATTAATAATAAATATTTAAATAATTTAATGACAATAGAAGAAAAGTAAAATTATTAACCCGCTTCTGGCTGCTTGCAAATGTTTAAATCACGGTTGAATATTAAAGGCATGGGATAACAATGGGGTTTAATGTGTTTCCGTCACGTTTTGCCGAAACCAAAATCAACCCGCGGCAAGCAGGTAGACTGTTTTTACGAAAAAAAAAAACTAAATTGACTTTAAGTAAAATGGGTGAAATCATTTTGACATTTTGAAAGGCCTATTTTTTTTCGAATTGTTATGGTTATGATCACAGAAAGGAAATGACACGCTACGCGTTATTATTCTGTGGTTATGGTAACCCCAATAATTGATCTATAACAAAATTGTTAGATTGAACTGGGTGAAACAATTTTAATTTTATTTACACTTTATTGCACAGACCAAAAGGTAGTACAAATGGTAGACTTAATCCTAAAAGTGTTCTCTAGCGACTGGTTTACTAACTATGGGGCCAAATAAAGATGATACAGCAGGCGGTGCGGTGCAACAAAGACAGAATTGGTATTAGAATTCAATATGTCCTATCCAACATTAAAAAAAACTATTAAAATCCAACGTTCCAATAAAAAGTTGTTTCACACACTGATACAAATTCGCTACAAATTATTAGTAGAATATTTTTTTTAGATAGAGATTTTTTTGAGTCCTACGTATTTAAGAGTAGATTGGATCCCTTTCGTAGATGAGAAAAATTATCGACAAACGACAATATTTTGGTAAAGCTAAATTGGCCTGTAATTCAAACCTTTGACGCAGTCTAACGAGGATAATAACTATATATTTTTTGGAAATAAAACTTCTTCACTTCAATAACATTTGATACAATTTAATAAAAAATATTTCTGATTACTTATCATTTGGATTTGGCTCTATATTAAGATATAAGGTGATTAAGGTTTAAAGTTGAAAGACACAAGTCAAACTCTAACATCCTTAACAAATAAACAAATGTATAAAAGAAAGTGTTATGTACCTCGGTTTACGGTACCTAAGGTTTAATTAACTTATGATGTAAATTAGATTTATTAGCATTATTTATTCTATAATTCAGTTACCCCAGTGAATTTAATTATAAACTCTGACTTCGGAGTTGCCACAGAACAGAGATGACACGCTACGCTTGCTAATAAAATTATTCAACATTTTACCGAGTAGATTACTAAATACCTATAAGACCACAGAATATTAGCTAGTGTGATCGATTTTTGCTGACAATATGTTTTAAAAAGGTAGGTGAGGCTTTTAGGAATTAAAAAAGAAACCTTGTACGGTTGGCTCTCCTGTCGTAGGAAATATTAAATTTTACTTGCAAAGAACTTTCCTTGTTATATGGAAACATAACCAGGCTATAACTTTAGACATGATTGACGTGTTATGTGCTGGTATTACTGAAAGTTTGAAAGTTTTACGAGCTGTCGAACATCACTTCAATGCTGACTATGGGCAAAGACTTCACACTATGGGAATTTATGTAAGGAAATACCAAGGCACTAAGTTTGAGGTAATGGCTCCATTATTATTAGTCAAACTTGCATCGATGCCGGAACGTCCTTAAAATGAATTATGTTCCGTAACACGAAACAAACACACAAAACACTCCAGTATCGACAGATATTACAGGCAACGCCTCCTCATAAGAAAATAATAATGTTTAATGTATGTACTTTTAACTGAAACGACAATAAGAATGGCGCATGGCAAGACACGTTGAATTCTATTGTAAATAGCTTATAAATTTTTTAATTGCTTTATATGTAGATATAACATGTAGGTAGATAAGCTAAGAGTTAGTGGTATAATGTAACTAGATGCTGTGAGCAGACGTTCTCTGAAGTCACTTACAATTCAAAAGCATACTATTGCAGCGAACGGAATAAAGCCCTAACAGATAGGAATCTTGAATCCTTTTGTGATTACTGGGTTACTAATGCGTCGTTATGTCACTGTTACTTTTTAAACGGCAACGGCTGTTTTTATGGAGGAGTAGGATGACCAGTTTTTGTGTAACGGCCGCGGGACGCAAGCGGAGTGGAAGGGTCTGACGGGCGTACCCGGTATCCGGCAATCCGGCATTCATCGTCGCGCGTTCCTCCGTTCCACGCGTCTGTCGACCCATTGCCGATGAGTCTCGCGAGTGTTGTGAACAACTTGTGACATTCACGGATTAATTGTGGTCACCATGGGTGGACTAGTGTGGTTTTTAGTGATGTGCGTTGGTCTAGCCTCCGCCGACAGGAAAATGACCATTGCCGAGAAACTTAGGGAAGACGCGGACCTGTCACAGGTACCCATTTGAAACTTTCGAACGCTCGAAGTTACTTTTTGTTTACTGTTCTTTGTACTTGTTCCTTTACTTTATCTGTAGTTTTAAGTTAGTAAACTGTTGTATCTTACTAGTTGGGCAGATAAATCAGGATGCTAATGAGATAATTGAATTGGTTACTGATCTTATAGGTCCAAACAAATTAAGTTACAGCAAACGACACAAATAAAAAGCTTCACTGATATTTAGAAATGTTAGTTCATGCATGCGAAAGTATTATGAATAAATTACTCGTGCAAGACTAACGTACCTATGATTGACTCGGCCGGCTCTACCAAGTTACGCAAGGTGTTGCAGGCTTTTCGCATTATCGCACAAACTTGACCGCGCATGTTAAACAATCCGTGTTATAAAATATTAATTACAAGCACTTCATTGTTCCGTTTTGCATAATCCAATGAAAGCAGCTGCGTTTAATTATTGCAAACGAGATTTGTAATCGCTGTCCATCTGTCGTTGGACAATGAGTCACTTGTAACTACCCGTGGTAGGAGGGTCATACTTATAGGTACCCACTATGCTAAAGACCCTTCCACTTAACCCCATAAGTAATTTACGCATAATTTTCTCTGACTCAGCATTCTCTGCAAGAGCATATTTAAATGTTCTGGCCAAACACTGCAAGATTTTGTTTTCAAAATGTTAACAAAATATTTTCCAGCCTGTACAAAATTGTGATAAACAAATAAATTCCACAAATTAATTTAAACAAAAACTGGTGCTTTGCAAGCTTTTTCTCATTTTCCTATTTATATGCCTAATAAGTAGGTATGATTATGATTTATGGATGACTCACACCCTTATTTAATTTACCTTTGTGTCATGTTCTTACACATAACTAGTATACTCGTATTTCGAGAGCTAATATTAATGGTGTACTAAACTGAAAAATGTGTGTACATGTATGAAGAAAGTAAAAGTATTTTTGCTCACATTCCAATAAAAAACCTATTCTAAACTAAAATATTTGTTTTGAATTTAAAAAAATCGTAACATTTTAATGGAAAAATTTATTTAAAAAGTATTTTTTTTGTTGGCTAGGTATTCTCCTTGCATTTTGTTTTGGGTTCATAGGGTTTTTGCTATAATCAAAGTCACCCAACATGCTATGGAGAGAGCTATGTTTGGCGTTTCCCTGCAAGATAAGATCCGTAGAAAAACTAAAGTCAACGACATAGCTTTTCGAATTGCAAAGCAAAAGTGACAATGGTCAGGCGACATCACTGGTTGTACTGATAGCCGTTAGGGAAGAAAGGTTTTCGAGTAACGACCACAAACTGGAAGACGCAGCGTAGGCAGGCATTCCACTCGGTGGACTGAAGCTCTAGTTAAGGTTACGGGCAGCCGCTGGATGCAAACGGCCCAGAGCTGCAGAGCCGCTCGCTGTGGCGTTCTATATGGGAGGCCTATGCCCAACAGTGGACTTCATCAGCGTTTGTGATGATAATGATGACAAAAAAATACTATTTGTTAGTGCTCATAGCAATTTTTAGGAAAATGAAATATAAATGAAATTCTCCTGAACCTCAATAAAAAATGAAATTCTCCTGAACCTCAATGAACAAACCGTAAAGCTCAGAGATTTGATTTCATAATTTATATGAATAAGCTTTCTAGGTATTGGTGTGATAACCTAGAAACTTTTTAATTAAATTTCTATCTAACTAACGAGAATCTTGAGTTTACAATTTTGAAATGACATTCCTTGAAAAAGTTACCTGAGTAGATATTTTAATATTTCTGATGGTCCTTAAAAAGAAAAGAAGAAGCCGCTAAAGAAGTGTTTTCTTCAAAAACAGAGAGACAGAGAAAGCGATTATTTATCTTACATCATTCGCTTAAAAGATAATTTTTGGTCAAATTTATTTAAAACAAAAATAGGGTTACCCAAACGTTAGATTTAGGCGAAAACTCATTTTTTGTAAAACATGCTTCATTTCCTTTTCCATAACGGGATAAAAGCTTATGAAGCCTATTCGCTGTCTGTACTCATATTATCAGAACAGGATTCATCCCCGACTATTATTTATCTCTTGACGTTCATTAAGTACTCTCGTAGATTAAGCGCGGACAATTTTCTTAATATAAGAAACCCCGAGATGAGGATCCTTGTTTACGCCACTCAACTCATTTTTTGCACTGAATCTTTTTGTAGCGGTATACCTATTTTTTGTACAATAATAAGACTGTGAATAAAATTAGATTAAATGAGAACAATTTCATGTTTTTTCTTGATTTGATGGGGTACTTTGTCCTATGTTATCCTATTTTATATCAAATGTAGGGCACATAACATTATGTTTGCTCAGTTACTTAAGGGTTTTGACCTAAACATGGCTTAACCCACATTGGCTGGATGGCCTAACCCACTGGATGGCCGTGTTTGTTCATACACTTTGCTATCTTAACAACGCGCAGCGCTTTGATCCTCGCATATTAATGTTTAAATATATAAAAATAAAAACAACGTTCCGCGTCTATCAAATACAACACCAATCACTTAGACAAATAACTAAGTATTAAATTAGTTATGTAACATTAGTTTGCTTTAAAACTTTACTTTAAAATATAACAGGGTAGGTAGAGATTTTCCTAATTAATTAAATTAGGTATAAATTCGTATGGTTCTCCCCTCTCCTAATTGCAGTGCCCTACAGGGCACATAATGTCTTATAGTTGTAGTCATCTAGTTTTAAGTTCATTATGGAAGCAATAAAGATTAAGTATTGAGTATTAAGATTTTACAGGTAGAGGGTTAGCTAAATTTTGTATTCTCACTAACTCGACGTCGAACTGGCGGGGGTGGTACATGATATTATTTAGTAAAGACTGTAGATTTACTTATTATATTAAATAAGTAGGTATGAAACAATCTAAAAAAAAACACACTCCTCTATACAAAATTACCCATCAGCTGTTTACAATAAGCATGGGCAAGTGTTTTTATTTTTTAGTTTTTAATATGTGTCTGTCCCATACAAAAATTTGGGTTTGAGTAGGAAAATGTGAATTTTTCGGCTCCAAAAAAAAACACCGTGCACATTATATAGTTATTAGTTTGTGATAACCAGCTTTGTCCTGCCAATTCAAGTTGCTTAACTCAAAATTACGTTACGAGTTACGTTAATTTCATCCGAGTTGATTACGAGTAAGAACATCACTAAGCGTGTGAGTTGAATGTACAAAGTCAGCTATAAGCCCCTAAGAGTTCACATTTATTTTTAAGTATGAGTACAATTAACACCTGTTATTAAAGAGCGCTACTCTACCTTCGTCCAAAGTAAACATACTCGTACACACTGACACACTGTCTTTAATTTAACTCTGGGCGGCACTATTTAAACAATATTTGTTTCAAAATGTGATCTTGTGAACCCCAGGCCCGTGGCCGTGGGTGTGCGGCGCGGTCACCAGCGGTCGAGTGCGATTAACCTTGAACACTAAGTGTGACGGATTGCTCGGGTTCCAATCTAAGCGCAAAGTCTAACACGTCGTGTGTTAAAAGTAGAAAATCGATAGCAAAAGCATTCCTAATTTAGTAGTTAACTTTCTTCTAGGGGGTGATTTTGCTTTTCGAATTCAACAACTTTTATCAAAATCGTAATGTCAAAAATCTTTTTATTGATCTTCACGGTGGTTTTGTATAAAGGTGTTTTATTTGCGATTTCAATATTAGTCCCACAGAAAAACTTGTTGTATTTGAGAAGTATTATCAGCCTCTAGAAGGAAGTTAGATAATAAAATAGGACCTTAAATACCTATACCGTTTATGCCTATTATTGGATGGCGACCGCTTAATCTCAAACCGTTTGCTATTTTCTAATCGAGGGTGTAACGATCCGGCTACTCGTAAAATTAATTCGGCAGGTCCATTTGTGAAGCTGCGGAACCCTACTAGATGTAGGTGGAGTCGGGCTTATTAGCACCTGCCACAACATAATCTAAAGCGTATATTGGTAAAAATGTCGTTCAAATACATTTTCCGTACATCAAAATCGACACATAAAAAATTATTGGTACTATTTTATTCTAACTGCTAATGTACGAGTAGTAGTGAGTACTGTAGGGGGATGTGTATTGTTTTCAGATTCAAAGTTTCGCAAGACATTGAGTTGAGCTGTATAAGGATTAGCATTTTTTTATTCGTCTTTTTATCATCCGATTCGACGGAGGCCTTATTGACATAAAAAGCAGAATGATTTTTACCTTAAAATTAAAAGATGTCACCTATGTATATATTTTTTCGGATAATGTCTAGCAGTTGCGTCTTCGGTCTTTCTGGGCAATTATTCTAATCTCGTTCGTGGTCTCGGGTTTCGGGTTTTGTGGTCGACCCTATATTCTATGCTTATACACTAACTCTGAAATTACTAGAGGTAGTGAGTGAGCCTACCACATGATTTTAGAGTCAGGCAATGCACCTGCCTTGACGGAACAGTGTGCATCGTCTACCCTAACGACTCCAGTTGCCAGTAATTACTCTCACTTTTAACTGCGATAAAAACTTTAAATTGTAGTTTAAATAGGAAAAGATATATATCAGTGTCCTCGAATTTCAATTGGAATTTTGAGTGTCGTTTGTTTTATATTCAGGAAGACTTATTTCTGATAAAATTGTAAAACGAGCACTTTGTCGGCTATATTTATTTATACATTGTGTATTTTTGTATTTTGTAAAAAAAAATGGAACTTACTTTTTACTTCTTACTAGATGTTACTTGTTGGCATGATGTGAACAACTAGCTGCAAATTTGTCTATTGTAATAGTTTTTGTACTAAAATGTGAACTTAGTACAGACAACAGCTCGTCAACCTACAACAAAATGTCAAATTTTCTCAATTGATATTGATCTGTACATGCCGGACTTAAAGTTAAATCGATTTAATGACCTTTAACTTTTTGGGTAGGTTGACCTGCCGTTGTCTGTACTTACGTAGGTTCGCACGTATTTAAAAATAAATAACAATGTACCTACATTTAACATAACCTGTAACATAAAGCTCAGCAATATTTCAGGACATAGCTGAGCTCATAAAATTAAACAACTTTGCCTGGGTCAAAACAATTGCCTAAACATAAAAAAAGGACTTTCCATAATAATTGAGAAGTTATTGTCGGAAGGTTTTTTTAAAATAAATTTAGAACCATGTTGTCATTTTTATTGACTGCGTATAAGTTTTAATAAACATCATTGATTCTTTTGACCTAACGGTTGCGATAACGGAACAATGTGTGAGTTACTACGCGCCGAAGAATATCGAAAGAAAAGAATATCAACTCTGGTACAAGAGCATACACCTTGGGGACATCACTATACAAAAGCCTATTATGCCTTGTGTTTGTGTATGTGCATAATAAATATAGCTTTTTGTGTGCGATTCTGACTCGCATTCTGTGTCTACAAACTACAGTAGCTGTTATTCGTTTTTAAATATTAAATAGCTACGAGTAGTATATTTCTATCTCATAACTAAAAAAGACATTTCAAATTAAAGCAAATCCACGATTGCAGCGATGGTTTGTTTGGCAAATGAGTCATAAGTTTAAATACTGATTATGATAATGATAAATAATTTATTTCCAAGAACATGGTAACACAATCATACTGTGTTATGGTTGTTGTTTTGTCAGTAATAAACGTAGTTTATATACACTTTTTAAGCAGTTTTTTTTTCTTATTTCAATAACTTTGGTAATTTGTTCTACACAAGATAAGGATCTCACTACGTAAGAGATTAAATATGCTAACACCTTTAATAATATGAGATATTCAAATTAACTTATAAATGACTGTTATTTTAAACTCTCATATCGTGACCTATCCGAATTGCCCCCATGGCCATATTCTGTTGGATTTTGATGGAGTTCTTGTAGTTTGCGGGTTTTAATAATTATTTTTTACATATGCTTTTTCTTACTTTTTTTAGTTTGTTATTTTGATGGTTATGAAGTATACTTTCTTACAATAATTGTTATCTTCAGTATTTACTAGATTTGTACGCACACTTACTCTGCCACAGTCATTGTCAAGGTCAAATTTTTGTCAAATTAAAAAAAAAATTCGTCCCAGATAATAAAGACTAATGTAATTTTAACACACTTGCTAGCACCTAATGATAAAACTTCACTTCGTGAGTGCATTACTTTTGCTAAGGGAAAACAAATTAAAAATCCTCGTCCACATTCACAAACTCGGATTATAGATTCTCAGAATTATAAATTTTTATAAAATAGTAAGTGTGTTTTGCTAAACACTGGGTCCTTTTTAAATGTTTTGAGTCTACTTAGATTTAAATTTTGACGACTTTTTGTGACTGATGCGTAGTAAGTTTTCTTTATTTATTTATAGGCGTCAACATGAAGGTACGAAGATAGCATACTCCCAGGACCTTTTCGACCCATGTATAAACATATATATTTATAACACATAAAAGCTCGCATGCACATAAAAACGGGGTCAGATTGCTACTTTCCCTTTTTATCAATTCATGTTGTCCGTTTGTTGGGCCCGTGACAAAATAAATTTAATTTGTGATCACATTCACCGTTCTTTTATTTTTCAAATCAATATGACACGGCAATTCTTTATGGTCAGTTATTTTGAGCCAACTCAGGGGTAAAAAGCTCGTAAAATATGTACAGTTTGGCCGTTTAGAAGAGTTAAAAAATCGTTCATCTATATTTGTAAATGTTTTCATTGTTTAATCTTATCCTATATGACCTTATGTAAGAAATTGTGTCACATGTGTTTTAGAAAAGGCCACTGGCTCTTGTAATATTTTCAATTTATAACATTACAGGAGCCTACAGATTAATTATTATCTATGTCAAAATATCGAGTCACATTACAGAAATTCATTTATGATGATAGTTGATCCTTAAGCTTACTGCTAAGTTCCAGATTTCTTGCCCCTTAGGTACTCGAGTCGGCATAAAAACAAAAAGCAATTTTTCTTTGTAATTTGTATGCCATAGTAAGCTAGCTAATATGTCACTTTTTTACCTTATAATCAATTATCTGTTTATTGATAATAGAGAATTTAAACTAAAATTTTACGAATAATTAAAGCTGACAGGGATTTCAGGGCACCATTAAGATGTAATTTATAAAACCTAATTTAGTAAAATTATTTGTAAATAGTAACAACATAAATTAAAAACGGGGGTGAAGGGTGATATTATATTCTAATACACTTAGTTCAAATAGGTATCTAACTTGTTCCTAGAACAACAAAATTTCGAATTGCAGCCTCTGAACGAAATAACATTTTATTTCCGTATTTATTTAAGTTGTAACCCTTAAGATATAATCCTGTCCAAAACATTACTACACTTCGCTCCTGTCGGCTCAGTATTTTAAAACACATTTTGCTACCAGGTTTATCCGCTTTGAGCGGAACTCAAGGAACTGTCGACTTAGTTGTATAACTTAATAAATAGAAATATTATTTCTCTTATGGCAAATCTAAGGGGTTGTGCAATAAATCTTAGACATTTTTACGCCTAAGCCTTAACCTTTAAACAATATTGTAAAGTTTCTAGCTACTAAAATATTAGATTAATAGAATCTAAAAATCATAATAATGGGGGAGAAGTCACGGTCGTAGTCCATGGTGATTGATCCATAAACTTGAATCGGCAAATGACCTTTATTGCCAATAATAGGCAAATTAAAAGGAACAATACAAGTCTACTTACATAAGAGCAGTCGGTCTTAAACGAGTGTATCCGCTTGCCTCTATCATCCCAGTTTTGTGGTCCAATTGCATCTATTGTGTTCTTGAGAACTAGCTATTTTTAGAGATTGAACCAGTTTATCCGCATAATAATTTATTTACCTCAAGCCCTGAAGATGAAGTTTGTGCCTTATAATAGAAAGGAAATATTGTTTCCTTGAAATGTGTAATTAAACCTTATAAGTTTCTACCTATTTATTAGAAATATTGTGATTTTCTGACAACTGAGAAATAAGAAATATTTCAATGAATTGAACAAAGAAAACTAACATAGGATAAAATAAAATATAACACAATTAGCTTGTACGTTTACCTTCTTGACATAGGCAATATTACATTGGGATTACATTGGTAAAACTTCGATCGATATTTGAGGAATAAAATATTTTTTACCTGTTATTACAGGTAAAATAACTTTCATCTCATCAAACATGAAGTTCCCAAAGGACTTGTTTACGGTGTGTGTAAGATTGAATTCCGGGTGAAATCAAGTAAATAGTGATAGTGTAAATTTAAAATTTGCACTTACTTACTTATTTAGCTTACTTGTAAAACAAGCGTGTGCTGGTTGATTGGGTACAAATCATCCGATTTTTTAAGGAGGCATTTTTTTGTGAATTATTTAAATGAATTTCACTCAAATCCATTCCGCCGTATGCGTGATTGAATCACAAATATATTTACAAAAATATCACATTTGTATACCTAACATAATAGAACAAGAGCTCTTGTACCATGCGTCATGATCATCTTACCCGCTTCCTCCGAGGTAATTATTGTGGACAATGGGTCCCTTCGTCAATCAACGGACAGTTTAATTTCATTTGAGCTTCCTCTTCAACGGCCATGATTTGAGCTTCGTATTAGGTTACATGGATATCTCATGTGGGACACCAAATTGTTATTACTACTATCCGTAAAGGTATCATTAATTCACCTCTTAGTCATCCAGATATACGAGTATATATATATTTTTAATCAATTGAATCATTTATTTGCCTTAATTATGTGGTTTAGGCTAAAACTCAAATCATTTAAGATTCGGTAGCGCATATAATAATTATTTCTTCTTTCTCGTCACAATGAAATACGCAAAAATTGTTAACATGTCACAAACCGAAGTTGCCGAAAACATTTGGGTGGGTTAAAAAAAGATTTTGTCTTAAACTAACGAAAGAAATAAAACGTACACAAATTTAATCATGGGCTATTGTTACAAATAAACATTAACACACAGGACGTAGTGCTTTAAACCACGTAATTAGCTGCTTACTTGCAATAACTTTTAACAAGGGGGTAACTTTTAACAATTTTAAAATCGCGAAATATTATTTAGGTGACTAAAAACAAATCGATGCTCACTTACATTATCATCTAGGCAGCGTGGTAGCGAAGAAACATTTTTTTACGGTTTTAATAGTGCTTCAGAATCAGCTGATTTTGAAACCTCTAGAAATATACAAACCGTTTGTATTGACCAAAAATAATGGTAACAAACGTAAATGTTATCATCGCTTTTCGTGTTTTTATTAAAACATCAAACAATATCGTTACGCCAGCAAAATCACAGTTATTCGTCTGTTGTAATTGGATAAAAAATATTTTTAATAAAAATATTTGCGTGTGTTATCGCGAAGCAGGCGGAATTCGCTGATGCTCGGGCGCCGGTTGAAACAGATCTAAAGAATTTCAATAACTCCTGCTGTCGCAGAAACGGGAACAGACTGACACCCTAAAATACGGATTCAAGTGATAAGTTCCAAACTCGAAGAGACGACTCGCAAAATACTTTCGAGCATTGTCTAAATTCAACTCATAATAAGGAGAAACCTTATAAATAAAGACCGTCTTAATTTAACAGCCATTAAGTTTACAGAGGGATCACGAGAATAGTATGCATGCCTACCTAAATAAGCTTTTCAAACATGAATCCATTGTTCGGTGTTCACTATCAAGTAGTATGATAAACGCAATTGATGTGAAGCGCGCGTGATTATTGGCATTCATTGCACTAATATCTGCAACTGTCATACTTCAGATTCCAATCTAACACAGGTGGTCAATAAATGCTTATTGTACCATCCCCCCTACCATGACCACCAAAACACAATATGATAATTATGATTATAGCGAATTATCGACACAAACGGAAATTTAAAAAAAATATGATAGTTAAGACGCCATGTTGAATTTTTATCGAAACAGAAAACATAACATGAGTGACGTGAGCACGGCGATTCAACATGGCGGCTATATCTATCATATTTTTGCAGTTGGTGTCGATAAATAGATATATCATATCGTGTTTTGGTGGTCATGCTAGGGGCACTGATATACCTACTCATAAGTTGGTTACATTTATATTTTTTGGATTATCCCATCCATCCATTATACTCATTGATATTGACTCTGATATCAGTAGTTTTATTTAGTTCTTGTTATTTTTTCAATTATTTCAGTTTTGTTTTTGTGTGTGTCCGTTTATTTTACGAAATATTTTTTTTGTTTATCTTTCTTTATTAAATCTTTTGTACTTATTACAATTGTTTATTTAATGTTATAATGAGCTAGTAGTTCTAATATTTTGTTTATTTTATTGTATTATAATGGTATACAGGGTTACATTGCAAAGGGGTGCTAAATCTTTTACTCAACTATGCAAAGAAAAATTTTTTTTTCACATTTAATTATTCCTATCCGCTAATAAAAATCGTACACGTGGATAATCTACTCATTCATGAAAAAATTGCACCGTATGTGCTTTGGGTAAGGTCCTTATTAGCTCGCCGTACCTACGCCTCTGATGAATGACCGTTTGGCTTTTGTAGTCTCTCTATTGACTTTATTTTCGGATATTTTAAAGTATTTTTTTTTCGTACTCGATTATTAAAAATAATAACGATTAAGACGCTTCTTTATATTGTTCCCTAAATCTTATTTTTTAAATTAGGCACCCCTTTTTAATGTATCCCTGTATAATATTACCTCTTTTTAATATTGTGTAACTCTTTACCACCTCCCTTCTTAATTCTGGTTTAAGTGACCTCTATCTAAATGTTATCTAAAAGAGATCGCTTATAGCGATAAGACAGCAAAAAATGTGCAGCTCTAAATGTATTTTCTGTAATTATTTTGTGTGGTGTGCAATAAATAACATTTATGTAATAAAAATTAGTCACCAAGAGATAATAAATTAATGTAGGTAATTAGCTAATCTAATGAGTCCTCAGTAAGTCAGAAAATAATAACGGAGACCTAGTTCAGATATAACTTCGCATTCGTTATTAAAATTAGAGTTTTTACTGTACTAACTTTTAAACGTCCTATTAAGTTGATGTGGTCTCGGTAATTGGAGCCTGAACGTTCGGAATTACGATGGTTAATGTAAACCGTTCTAGCGCGACGTGATAAAGGCGCAATGAAAATGTTGCGGCTGACCTCCTACTCGATTCCCGAAGAGTTGTTTTAACGCCAAATGAACTCACATTTTAGGCAAGTTCGTTTAGGGATGCGCTAACAAATCGATTTAATTCTTCATTTCTGAAACAATCGCTGTAAGTAAAATCAAGACGAAAAATACATCATCTATATGACAACGTAGGATCGCGTCAACCGTATATTTACCGTTATTGCTATAACAATTAATAATACAATTCCTATAAAAAATACAACAAATTAAACATTTTATATAAATATCATGGTTGTCCTGAATATCATAACGTTTAATAACGTATTTTGCTATTTCAATAAACTAAACTGGCTGTTTGTTGAAAACGTGAGATAAAATTCGCGTTTTCGCAAATTTGTTATTCACAAAAAAAAACCTTTTTAACTAAACTTTCTTTTAGTTAAAAACGGGTATACACCAATTGCTACAACCAATAAATTAAACTCTTCGCCAGGTCTTGGGGATTTAAAAAAAAATCAAATCTGGATAAATGCAATTCTTCCCTAAAGTTTAGACATGTTGAAAAAAATAGAAGATTTACGGGCCATAATAATAACCATATAATCGATAGTATAGCAACTCATCTTGCTAGTATATTTAATCAGTGTATTGATGAAGGTACGTTTCCTAATTTAATGAAATTTAGTTAAATTATACCATTATTTAAATTCGGAGACAAAAGTGATCCCTCTAACTTTAGACCTATATCAGTAGCTCTTAGTAAAATATTTGAAAAGATAGTCTTCAATCAACTCTTATCACATTTTAGAACTAACAAACTGTTGCATGAGAAGAAGTTTGGTTTCACCAAAGGTAGAAACACAACTGATGCTGGAGTTAGGCATATCTTAGGCATATCTTCGATGCTTTGAAAAGAAAGCAAGATGCATTAGGGGTTTTTGTTATTTGTCTAAGGCTTTCGATTGTGTAGATCACAAGACATTATTAATAAAATTACGGCATTATGGTGTCTCAAATGATTCAGGTAAATTGTTAGAGTCGTACCTCACAGATAGAATTCAAAAAGTTCATGTCAATAGAACTGACTCTTCTGGAGCTTCATTACACATAGGAGTGTCCCAGGGCTCTATAGAGGTCCCACTCTATTATTCCTAATCTATATAAATAACAGAGGTAAAGCTGCCTTTGACCATGTAAATAGTGCTCGCTCTCAAGTAGTACGCTGGTTTACTGGTACCTGTTACTAAATGCAGATAACTCTAAATGCATTAAATGCACTATACCCAATGTCAGGCAGGTCAGTACGCATATTAATATGTCAGACGATCATATAGATGCAGTCGATTCCACAACTTTTTTGGGAATTACAGACTGCCGGCTGCAATGGTGTCCCCATATAGTTGCCTTGTCAGGAAAGCTCAGTTCAAAGCGGCTTATGCAGTAAGGAAAAAATAAGGCTTTTAACTGATGTCGAAACGGCAAGACTAGTATACTTTAGTTATTTTCATAGTTTGTTGTCGTATGGTTATCTGCTGCTGACATTGAATCAATCTTTGTGTTGCAGAAAACTATGATATATTGTCTTAGACCTTGTGACTCTCTTAGAGAGATTTTTAAAGATATTAATATATAATATGATATATTAACAGTAGCCTCTCTATACATTTTTGAAAATGGTATGTACGTTCGAAAAAATTGAAGTTTGTTTAGCTTAAAAAGTGATTTTCATCATTATAATACTCGTCTTAAAAATAAACTTGCCGTTCCGAGCTTCGTCGACTACACAAAGTTGGTAATTCACTCTTTGGGAATTTATTAGCTTTTTTTAAAAATAAAGTTCCACAGATTCTTGTTGAACTACCTGTACATGAGTTCAAAAGCTATATTTTGAGACCTGTATAAGTGCCCGGGAGAGGGCCTATATACTGAATAAATGAGTAATAATGAGTATTAATACCGTGCCAGAAAGAATTTCTCTTCTCATCAAATAAGTGTTACAAATATATACAAAAATACATTAACTAAAATGGGTACAACCCATTTAAGTTCTAAAATCCTTAATACAGTGACCACTGGTCTTAAAAGAGTCTTATGGGGATGGGTAACTCGCGAAATTTGATGAGGTCGCCCTACTTTAAATTCTAACCTGGTTAAATATGAAATCATTGTGCAATTGTGTAATTCCCTAAATAAACATAATCAAAAACAGCGACATCAAAGAATTTTTTTTATGCTTATTAATCATCAATAAAATGTTATTGCTTAATGGTTTAATTTGTAAAGAAGGAAAACAAACTCATGAGCAAACATTGTGTAGATGTGATCCGTGGACCTAAGTAAGATTCTAAAGAAAAATATTTTCTCGTGTCTTGGGCAGTATGATTGCCTAAACAATAGTTAAAACTAGTATAGAAAATATTTTTTGTAAATGCTATCAGCAGCGCCACTCCGAATACCACACAAATTTGCTTCTACTTTTCGATGGAATAAAAGAAGAAGAGCCAATTAGTTCTTTTATGAATTGGAGGTTTACCGTACAAAATAAGAAACAGAGCATTATTGAATGTTATGTCCAAAAATTCAAATGTCTTATTATAATAGGTATTTCATCACATCCTGTTCCCATTTCCTGCACTAGAGGTGAGGAGGTATCAATTGTGGGAATTCAATAAAGGCCTATACATGCGGGCGGCGCCGAGACGTGACGCGTATATTCTTATTCTGGTCATGTAACGTTGGCACCTGATACGTGTATAATATCCTAAAGTGAGTAACGTATTTCAACGTATATTGCCAGCGGATTCGTCAATTTTAAAATCAATTTCGAATGACTACCTACATCGAATTTCAAAAAAGCCCCAAAGTCCTTCAAGTGTTGACCTCGAGTGTATCGTAACTTTGTTATTATCGAAGCTTCCTGATTAGTTTCATAGGGCTATTAGGGCTATAATTAACTACATCAGGTGTTAGGAATACAATATAATTCATTCATAAGAAAGGTCTCATAAAACAAAATACGAGTAATGTGTGTCCAATGTTGTTTTGTCGATTTTTCAGTAAAATTATGTCAAAGTATTTGCAGTACATGGCACAAGTTTAATGTGATTCTCTGATAAAATGTCACACTTGGTAATTTATGATAGATGTCCTTTGTTTTTCGACAAACTTGGTAAATTACTTTACTGGAATCTGATACATAGTTTGAGCAACTTCTGAATCTAACAAATTGTACAACGATTTGATCTTTAACTAAAGGGCCAAATCATTAATTTTGAAACGATTCAGCTCTATAGTTAATTGACTGTGTGTTAATTGCTCTAGAAAATTTTAAGCACTGAAGTTATGGCAATGGGTATCAGGTGTTCATTTTCAGTTCGCAACTAATCAAATCAAATTGCTTAATTTAGAGTTTCATGGCTTCTGTATTGATTTTCGTCCATGAATGTAAAGGTATGTTTCCAAGACCGGCGGCAGCGGCAGGCAACAGACACAGCATTTAAGCATACAGTTCCTTGAAACGATAATTGCTGCGAGAGATGCATACGTATTTTTTGCTTAACTCTTTTGCTTGCTGCGACTGCGTGCTTTACACCAACATATCGTCGGAATTAATAGGTGTCGCTTGTGGTTAGCGACGTTGTAAAAATCAAAGTTAGGTGACTAAAGTGCACAGTTCTTTGATTCAGAATTACTCGAAACATGAAACTTGCGGCATTTGCTGCATTCAACGTTTGCCGGATGCATCTTACGCAGCGAATGCCACATCAAGGAACCGCGCGCCTTTTAGCAACATCACTTGCGTGTAGATCTGGCTAAGCGGATTATCAGTGGAATAAGGATAATCATTTACTACGCCAAATATTACTTTCAAATCCAGTATTCGTATTTTTAGTGTAAAAAATATTTGTTTATTAGGTAGGTATTTAAATTTCGTATAAAAAGGAAACGTTATATGGTCCCTACGTTTAAAAAGCATTAGATCGGCCTTCTTTGAGAGTTTATTTACACGATTTTCTTTACTTTGCCTGTCCGTATGAATATATAAACGAGAGCTCTCCCAAGGTTTCTATTAAATATTGTAAACGAAATAAACCTACACTTTTTATTATATGCCGTTCTCTGAGAGACCTTTAGTTAGGCTCGTTTTTAATATAACGTGGGTCCCGATCCAGAGTAAGTTTGTACTTGAATGCAAATAATAGACTTGGGATGGTCCTTGACAGTGATGCGGGTGACACGCACTTAGGCGCCGCCATGTGAGCGACTATATTTATGTAATTCCATCGTCTAGAGCCTATAATAAGCTTTAGTTTGTTGATTGTGTTATACACGTGCCGTCTACTCATCGTTATTATTGATTAATAGTATTACGGTATGGGGTGTTTATATTTGACGGCAAACCTCAGGAATCAGATTCAGGAAAATCAATGTTTTTAAGATCAGGAATGCAGGAATTACAATGTGTTTTATTTACATACTTTTTTTTGTAAACTTTTAAGCTCAAAAGGATGACGTTTACGACGTAAAATAATTGCTAGTCTTCCTATAAAAATCCCGAAGAGAAACGTTACTTATGTTCAAATAATTTATGTTTTTTTGGATCATTAATTGTGTCTATACATAGTCTTGCCATAAATACTGAAACAAAGAAAAAAAATCTATTAACAATTCAAATAACATTTATTACTGTTACAGTGTGTTAGTTTAATAAATAAATGTTAAACAATTTAAAATATAAAAAGCTTATCTAAAGTGGTCTCCATTGGCTGCAATACAGTCCTTTAAACTTTGAGGCCAGTTATCAATAGAAGTATGCACTCTTTCCGTGGGAAAATTCTTCACTGCCAATCGTACGGATTGTTTTAGGGACTCCAAATTATCATGGCGTTTAGCCGTACTCTTTAAAACGGACCATAAATCATAATCCAGCGGATTAAGATCGGGACTAGTCGACGGCCAGTCTTCAGCTCTGATGAAATCCGAAACGTTCGTTTCCAACCAAGACTGCGTAGACCGAGCTTTATGACTCGGCGCCGTGTCTTGCTGGAAGGACCATTCTTGGTTATTGAACATGGTGTTGTTAAGTGGCTTCACTATCTTCTCAAGAATGATATCTTGATACACTTGTGCCGATGTTTTGTTACCTTTTTCACAAAAGTATGGCTCAGTCACTCCTTCATAGCTAATACCCCACCAAACCATCACTAAAGTCTGATAGTGCCCACGTTGCACTCTGTCGACTAATTGGAAAGCTTCCTTAGAGCTTTGAGCATAAATACGGTCATTTTGTTTGTTAAAAGGTTGCTCAATTGTAAAAAATTTACTAATACCAAGCGTATGGAGAGTTTTAATAATTGCATTTGGCTCCATACCTACTTTGTGTAATGCAATCACAGCGATTCGGTTCATCACCCCACTCCATTTTAATATCGCTAAATATTGTACAATGTATGGCGCCAAAATGAGAAAACTCAATGAACAATCATATTATAATGACAGAATCCAAATTCAAATGTAATATTTTGTTTATTTTCAATTGTAACAGTATTTATGGCCAGACTTATGTTCAAAAATGAAACTCAAAGCTATTGCTTGATTTGTTCGTCACCTCGTGAGAACCTGGTAACATTTTCGTTGTGTTTACGTTTGGTAATTTCATTTTATTGCCTACTCGATAACTCCTCCATCATATTCGAGCGTTTATCTGTACTTTTATAGTCTGAGTAAACGTTATCTGAAAGGATGCCAGGTATGCGCGTAAACGACGAACGAATGATTTCAATAATTCTCGGTTTCGGAGGCACATCTCGGTTCTCGTCACGTGACTCGCGTGTCTGGTGCAGCCGGTGAAGACTCCGCTTTATATTCCGGAAGCACGACGAATATTGCTTACATTGTTATTGCAGAACATTTGTACGACTGATTCTTGACGTGCTAAGTTTGAAACGTGAACGTTAAGCATTTGTGCATTGGCAGGTAGTCTCGGGTATGTTAAATATACATAATACACTTAAACCATTTGACTTTAAGATTTGCGATAAAATGTTAGGATATTCAAATTTAGGTATGTCAATTAATGTTGAAAATACCTTTATGACAAAAAGGAGTTATGTCAAATTATTCGAGAAACTCTATTTGTTACCTTTGCTTGCTTAGCTTGAACATTTTATTACTATTTAGTTTAATTGCTGGTAAAAGACCTTCCCCAAGATCTCTGACTCTGCCGAGGCCAAAGTCTGCCAGCCCAGGGAAAATGTCCTAACAGTCACATCATCTTGGGCTTAGCTATAACCTATCAGATTTAAAATTTGAACTTTTGTGTTTAAGTCACTATTTAATATTAAAGCGTTCATCACACAAAACGCGGCGTTTTGAAATGTACGAGGGAGAGGAGACTTCCAGAGTTGAACGTTTGTAAATTAAGTTTTAAATTTTAATGGCTGATGTACACTGAGTGAGTGGACCGTGTAATCTATTTTAGGGCCGCCAACAAAAGGGTTTGAATGTTTGTTTATGGGCCACCCTTAAGTTGAGGCGCCACTTATTTATGATATTGTTGTGAAAGTTTGCCTAATTCTAATTGACTTCACACTTTTTATATCGATTCTACTCGTAGCTGCGCAGTTGCAGTAAGCTTTTCACGGTTTATAAATTCAAAATGCTACATACCTTACTTAGGAGGCATATATTAAATAAATATTATTAAACCAGAAATGGCGTCTGCTATGTGTTTTTACCTCTATTATAAACATCTAATTTTAAGGTAAAAATGTTAAAGTTAATCCTTAATATTATTCTAGGGCAGGGATCAGCAACCTGCGGCTCGCGAGCCACATGCGGCTCGTTGGATGTGAAGCAGAGGCTTTTAAGTTCCATACTCAAATACCTATTATTTAATTTAAAAAATATATTAAAAATCGTTCTCAATCGATTAACGAGGTTAAGCACCATTTCTATCTCTCAATCAATTCAAAACCACTCTAGCATTCTTAATAAATCCTCTCCACCCACACAAATAGTAACGAACTCCAATTTAGAAATTAATCTTAATTAAAAAAAAAATTATGGCTCTTTAAAAACTTTGAAATTTTGTAAATTGTAATTTTTGACTCTTCTGACTCAAAAGGTTGCGGACCCCCCTGTTCTAGGGGTATCAATGCCATGCTCAATCAATCAATGATTGTGCGTGAATAAGAAAAACAACCTTTAATTAACATGTATTTTACCTATTTCACGTTTGTTTAATCATGGCTTTATGTGATAATGAACTCATGTGAGTGAGATATATTTGCTACGAATTATTTAGATACACTTATTATAATATTTGTTAATTGTCTGATAAATAAACAGTCAGTGTATTTGTACACGAGCGAAAACGACTGAATTAACTCTCACTGAACTTTACAATTCTCTGAATAAACTCCTAAAGAACAAATACACGTCATGCTCTCATTCTCAGATTTTATGTGCTGTGGACGTTTGCTCTTTAATGCTATGAAGATTTCTGTTTTTGCGTTTAGTTACTAGCAGTATGATGCTTCACAAATATATTTATATATAAAGGGTATCTCGTAAAGAGCGTGTCAAACGTAAACCATAGATAGAGCTAAAAAGGCTCGATCTCCTGTCTGAAATTCTTCGTAAAAGTCGAACCATCATTGCACAAATTTCGATTTCGAGTTTTACTTAGCAGAAATTCACAATTTGCTCAGAAACGGTGTGACTTTTACTAGGACTATTTGTAGACAAGAGATACAGCTTTTTATGCTCTATCTACAGTTTACGTTTGCTACGCTCTTTATGGGACACCCTGTATATGTCTATTTAATTTTGACCGTGACTGAGCTAAAATACATAGACATATCGCGTACGTGACATGTCGGAAATCACGTATTCCGCTCCCGTCCGTTAGAAAATGTTTTGACATAGAAGGGTTAGTAAGAAAGGTGTGCGTACGATATGGCCCCTAAACATAAGGGCATAATATCTAAGGTTTTATTCGACCTGTCTCTGTAAATGCGTCAGTGACCGTAGAGGTATCGCACGTTCGTGACGCGTCACAGAATGCGTAATCCGCAATCGTCTCTAGAAAATATGGTGATGTAAAAAGGTTGAAAGTAAAGGTATACCTTTCTATGGCTATATTAAATATGGGTGGTTTCCTTTTCGCGTTGGAAGATGAGTCATGTGGATGAGAGATTATTTTTAACATCGAGAAGCGAGTTAACTCCATAAATACATATAATACACGCATCTTAGATTCCTAGAAAGACACGTAGCTAAGTAAGTACCACCAAGATTTAGTTTGCAAACCATCATTAGTATCGCATAATGTGGGACTGATGGATAAACCAACACCAACGTAGATACTTATAATAATTTAGTACACAGACGGCGCTTTACATCACTATTCTCTTTCGAAATGACTAAGTATCTAAATTTTTTTGGTAATTATAATAATATTTGATTTTCCGGAGCGCAATCCACCAGACAACCCACTTTGTCTTTACAACTACGATCGCATTTTTGTATTTACATTCGTGGATTTTTCGTCAATATAAATATCAGACGTTTTACATCTCCGTGTTACACGCTTGATGCCTATTTTCCGCGCAATGCGGAGGTGCCGATGGTGACGTGACGTATCGTGTATCCCTGATCCCGCTATTGTCTGGAACACTTACCTTCACCCTTCCTCCTTTACGCCACGTCACTTGTCGCATATTGCGGTGTGTGCGCACATTTTTTCCTTACATGGTTGCAAGAACATTTTTTTGTAGATTCGTTGCGTGACTCGTTCAAATGCAAAGTAACTTCTTGAACGAGTCGCAAACTAATTACTATTATAATTTCTATCTTAAAATTCTTATGAATTGACTCAATTTAAAAATAAATAGTAACAAGATAGTACTGAGGGTAAATTTTCTTTAAAATGTCTAATATTATTAACTTTATGATATAACTGAAGAAAGAGGTGTATTGTTTCTCGGATATTAATACGCAAAATCTGCTAGTCTCTTTCTAAAAAGTTATTGAGTTGCCTAAAAACTTTAGCGAGCAAGACAGAATGATGATAAAGGAGATAATCATCCTCGTGCTTAAGATAGGTTCTTAATGGAAGAAATACCTACCTAACTTCTTCCAACAACCAAAAATATAGGTACATTTTACGTGTTACCCAACAAAAATTTATTGGCAAAGGAAATTTTCATTACATTTTGGCAACACGATTGACGTTAGTTAGTTTCTTAGTTACCGTAAGTTCGGAACAGAATGAATAATGGACCCTTTAATGGCTCGGACGGGTAACTTGATCGACAATCAACGACCGTTAAACTGTCGACAAAGTCCAACTACCTTGTTCGACGTCCAACCTAATGGTGCATCTTTAGTTCTTATTAGTCATGTTTTGTTATTATCTTAACTGATAGATGTTGTTTATAAAACTTTTTGTTGCTTAAATTCTTCAGTTTATAACAATAGAAATGTATCTGATTATCGTTTGAAAGTTAGTAAAAGGTAAAACGTCCTTCTCCTTTGCAAAGCTTATTTAAGTGTGCACTTAAATTCAGCCATGATAAAGTAATAACGCTGGCTGACTTATGCTGTTTATACTGAACACAGACAAATCATACTAAATTGATATATGCTAAAGTGGGTAGATATCAGAGGCTGAAGGAACTGTAACTGTACTTAGTCGTTAGTGTCGTTACCTGCTTGTAGGTACTAACATTTAAAACACATTATGACCTGTTAAAATTAGTTTTCTTCCACTAAAATATGCAGGTATAAATTGTATAATACGAGACCGTAATAACGCAAATGTAGACGGCACTCCGAGGGTTTTATGGGTTGGAAAAAATCTCATCCCGGCTATCAATCTATGGTGAACTGTCCGTGTAGATTTACGATTTACGAGTAAAAAACCTGCTCTACGAAAGTCAAGTGGTTGAATAAAAACAAAAGTGTAGAGATAATGGTTTCACGAGATCGGTTGACAAACTTTTTGAGCTCATTTAGCGGGGAATAGATGGCATTCATGTGTTCGAATTCCACAGTCGTAATCGACATTAGGGCCCGTCTCCCGTCCCGTACTGATTTTAAAATGTGCGCACGTCCCATTAAATCCGTCATCGTCGTCAATTTACGGCCGTTCCCTTTGCCCCTCGCCAATAAAAGTTGATGAGCCGTGATCAGTATGCCAAAACTTCCACAATGGCCCAATAAGTTGGTATTATTGCTTGCAACGTTTCCTGCCATCCACCGGGGGTCTAAGTAGATAACGTTATACTGATAAATCAAATTTCGCGATTCGTTGCAGTTGTTAGTAAGATTTATCATGGAATTAGTTGAAGTAGTTTGTATTGTCATCATCATAATACACGTATCTCGAAAAATTATTGGGCATGAAACACTGTTCATTAACTAGCGTCTTCTATACATCACTTATAATCAATATGATTTATTCTGTAGAAAATGTTTGAACAAAGATTTATCACTTTTACAAATTAGTCTTAACTTGTAGGTTACTTACTTTACTTTACTAAAATACTTCATTACTACATTACTATTATTTGTATTTAAATTAGTAAAACTTTTTTTTATCGTTCCGTCCATGCGAAAATAGTCCCGGACAACTTTTTATAGTTTCCGAGTTTAATTACTGTCTGTCACATCAAAAATACCATTACAGTAAATGGAAGTAGGATGCTAGCTCTATAAAATAAATCTACGAAGTTGCTTTAGTCAACATTATACAGGATTTCTTTAAGAAAGTCCCTGAACGTGAAATAATGATAAAACTAAAAAGTATCATTACGTATTTCAACGGGATATGTAGGTTTCTTTTTTGTAGTTTTGGTTTTCCGCAAGTTGTTAACAATACGAGTACATAACTAACATTATTTATTACAATCGGACATATTATTTAGTTTTTTTCTGTTTACGATTCTAGAATCGGTGTAAACCAGTACACGGCTACTGAAAATATAATTTGTTATGAGCAAGTCCCTACAGATTTTGTCTTCTACTTCAGCAACAGATATAAATTACACAATCAGACAGTACTGTATAATATATCTATAGATTGTACTGTGTAGGTAACCGCAATTTTGACGACAGAAGCTTCTTGAGATATCCGCAGGCGAAAAAATTTTCTTTTTCAAATTATTAATTAAGATTACGAGTCCCAAAAGAGGTCAAATTTCTAGGGAGATAACGTCCAAATTTGGGTAGCCCCGACGGAGCAGCTCCTTTCTATCCACGCTGTAAATAGCCGGGCCGATTAGAGTATTTGCAATTTAAATGAACTGCCTTTAACTGGCTCGACTCGTGTACCCAACTTTCATTTACTTACTCGATCATTTTATGAATAAACTTGCTTCCGATTCCAGGTTTATAGCTTCCGACAAAAACAAGTTTGTTTAAATTCTGTTCTCACATTATCGCTGCTTGTATGCCACAAAAGAATTATGAAGTGTGGTATGCCGTGGCTGGCGGCATTTATACCACATGTCACGCTAACAAATTAACTTGTACTTACCTGTTAATTTCTACTTACCAAAATTGCCTGTTCATATATTTTTCGCGAGTTGATAAAATCAAACAAGAATAACTCACAAAAGCTTCAGGTTTACTTAAAAAGGTAAAAATATCAAAATACACTGGAAATATTATTTAGGTCTGTCTGGAGTGTATAAAAGTGGAGTGTCATGTATTATTCCTATATGAGCTTGTATTCATTCGCTGATGCATCCCTTTTTTGCGAAATTCTCCTCGGTCCTACGTTAATCTTCCCTTGTCACGCTCACAATATCCTTGAATCAGTAAGCTAGCTGCCGACTCTGCCCATCACTGCTGCCTATGCCACAATTTTGTCGCGACCTCTGAGGTTTCGGGTTTGATTCATGGTCTGTCAATGTAGAATAATAACTTTTCTATATTGTCTCGGGTCTGGGTGTTATGGTACCGTCGTTGTTTCTGATTTCTGTAACACAAGTGCTTAAACTACTTATCATAGGATCAGAGCAATGCATGTGATGTTGTCCATTAAATTATTATTATTATTTATATCTTCATTTATGAAGACAACAACATAAAACAATAACAAGAGTCTTAATTAGTTTAAGATGGAATAAGGAATAACTAGACGACAATAGTATATTACGATTGATTATTATTTAACGTAATTCTGAGGCTAACCTTGTACTTTAAACAGTACCTAAACAGTGTTGTTTTTACGTCAAATTCAATATAGAAAAAACAAAGGTTGAAGTAATTCTGTTTTAAAAGTTCATGGTTAGACCCCAATAGATTTATGTTAACCTTTAACTGACGACGTGCGGTCTGAAAGACAGCTCGCGCGTGTTTGTAAAGGTAGGATTGCTGTGTTTCCACCCTTTCTTTGGTCTATTTTTCTCAGTAGCCTAAACTTGCGCTTTTGAGGTCGGTATTTGGGCCGTCGCGAGTGAAATCCGTAAGTAACATGGATTCGAAGTTGCTAAGCGATCTTGCAAACTGCACGTCGGTAATTACAGGACTTTTTTCAAAATTAGTTATTTGTATAGGTCCAGTCCGCAAGTCGGCAACCTCATTACAAAAAAAACCGGCCAAGTGTGGGTCCGACTCGCCCACCGAGAGTTTCGTACAAATTTGTAGGTAAATATTATAAATAGACAATTTATGACCGCGCATACAATTCGCAGATGCAGTCAGACAGACAGACGGACAACAAAGTGTTCCTATTAGGGTTCCGTTTTTTTCTTTTAAGGTCCGGACATCGTCGGTTAAAGAAAAAATAGATGATGATTCTTTAATCAGGAGGATATGTTGTAGTCATGAAAATAAATGATTTGATTTGATTTGAGTATTATAACTTTTATGGTTAAGAATGCAGGGAAGTATTATCTAAATTCCAGTTCTAATTAAGTATTCTTGAATAAAACTAAGCAGGGAGTGAGGCACAGTAGGCTGGAGTAGTTCAGACTTGATTACGTGGACACGTCACGTCTATTAGCACAAGTCAATAGGCTCACAATCTGATTGGTAGTGTTGATTGTCAACTGGGTTTACATTCTAGTACGAAATATACCTACGATAAGAAATTTTACGTAAGTATCCGAAAACATTAAATGTATAGGTAGGTACTTTACTTATTGATTGACAGCATAATGTGAATACATAAAAAAGACTATTCTATTCTAGGATAGGTACCTTTTGTGCATAAACAAATACATGAAAAATGTATCACTTTAATTAAATGTTCCTCAACTTTATGTAATTGAACTTTCATGGTGTAATATGGTTTCGGATTTTCCAAACTTTCAAAGGATACTCTTTAATGGATCAAAAAAATGGCTACATAGCTGTAAGAAACATATTAGAACAACAATAAAAACTAGTCGTTTCCACCTATATGCGGTACATTTCTCGGCGCTAGCCCACAATATTGTCCCGAAGCAGTGGTAGGGTAAAAAATAATTGTAACATCTAAAAGAGCATAATTTAGGCTTATTTGCAGAAATAAATTGGTTTTATTGGTTTCATTCTGCCGAGAACAAATGAGGCTTTGATTATTGCAACGGTGACAGCAGCAACTGAAAACGCTAAACAGTACCTTAGCAATGTTGTTTTTACGCAATCATTATCTAGAAAAGCCACTAAGAGTTAAGGCCCTGACCTGCATTGGTACTTCAACTGCCAAACAGATGTTATTGTGTTCCGGCTACGGCAAGTTAGGGTGCAGAATGCTATCGATCACTGACACCGCGATTTAGCACCTAGTATCTTAGATTAGGTAATGCAGGCTGGATGTCAATTTAAGCTTGATGAACACCACGTACTAGTAGATGACGACTCGTCTATGTTTATTATGAAGATCTTGAAGTATGGATTTAACATCTTAGTAACGTTGTATTTCCTTTGTCGAGGGGCGTTTCCTAGCAATCCAAGACCGAAGCCAACTTTGTAAAGTTCGGTTTTTCTAAATTGACTAAAGTTTTTTTGTCAGCAAATATATCTTACTATTTTCATCAGGTAGATTGCAAGTATTTCACAGATACAGTTACTTAATTATGTAAATCATTAACATTGTGAACGAGAAACTCAACCGTCTACGATAAAATAGGGTTTAATTTAATTTACACTAAGTAGTTAATTTCAATCGCGTTAGGTAAATTAGTTAGACTTCTACTTAAAATAAAAAGCACATGCGCTTTAACAATTAATAAAGTTCAAAGGCCGAATAAACTGGTACGTAATAATCCAATAGAAGTAAATTAAATAAGAATTCTTCTGATAATAATCCGTAAATGAGCTCGCTCATTCGCATAATCATGAAAATTTGATCTCAGATCAAACGATGAATTAGAAAGTAATTTTATTTATCCTTAGTCATGTATCATAACGCTGACTGTCGTGATATTTATGTGGAATATTCTTAAAAACCCTTGATTTTAATGGAAAGGTTTGCCATTGCTTATTTTCTTCATTTCACACACCAGTCAACAATGTTCAATTATGTTTACCTTTATCGATAGGCAGCGATACCTTGGAAAATACTGTAGATACTTTTACATATTGTTCAGGAGCCAAGCCATGACCTTTAAAAGAACCTAAGCAGTGTTGTTTTCACATAAAATTTATGCAGAAATAACAAAAGATGGTTGATTGGATGATTTTAAATACTGTTTTAAGAATAAGATTTGTTTCTCGTAGTAGAGACAATTACTGTATATCTGTTTTGTGTAGGTACAGAATAAAAAAAAATAAAAATGAAGAATACAAATAAAATTTGTTACAGATCAAACAGTCTTGACGAAGTATGGTCAAAGTAGGTGAATGCTTTTAATGTTGATCGGTTATTACACGTAAGATATTATTTATTATACATACGGGGTGTCCCGTAAATCATGGGCAAACTAGTAATATTATATTATATCATAATTATAATCTATACACATAGTAAAAACTTTTTGTTTTATGACTTATAAAAATACGCATATTTTTTTTCGTCTTTTTACACAAATTCGATCGGCAGTTTGGTAATTTTGTAAAGGAAGTAGATAAATTTCCATGCAAATTTGCAAAAGTCAAAGAACAATAAGTTGTTCACTATCTTCTTCTTCATCTATACTGTCAATCCCGGTTGCGTCCAAAGCCATAGCTTTGGAGCCCAGGGTCCGCTTTCCTTGATTTACTCCTCCACTTCGCACGGTCTTGAGCGTCTCTGTTGTAAGATCATTAGCACGCATGTCAGCCCTCACAACGTCAAGCCAGCATATCTTTGGTCTACCCCTTTTGCCAGGTCCTGGCGGTAGTGGCATGGCCAGACATTTGTTTCCTACGTAGCTTGCCGGTTTCCGAAAAACTTGGCCGTACCAGCGTAGGCAGACTCTCCTGCAGTTTGTCAGCAATATCACGGACACGAAGGCTACCGCGGATGCACGAGTTCCTCACGCGGTCCTTCCGCGTGACTCCGCACATCCACCGCAGCATATTTATCTCCGTGACACGCAGCATCCTGCTTGTGTCGCTCAAGTAGCGGCCACGCTTCGTTGCCTTATATAAAAGTAAATAAGTTGTTTACTATGATGTATACAATTGCCTTTGATTTACTGGACCCTTTATACTATAATAAGTGAACGGTGCACAAAAAGGGCGAAAATAAGCAAGAAGCTACTTATTCGTTCTTTCATTCATGACCACCTCCAAAACCTCCTAAAGTTTTTAATTAATTAGAATAACTGCTCATGCGTGATAAACGACTGAAAGACGCATTACTCATTCCATCCACACAACGATGTTTCAGCACAAAAGTTCAACCGTCTAGAGAAGCGGAGTCTATGTATGAAGTCAGCCGCTAATGGTGTGTGTGCGTTGTGGAAATCCGTACGTTCGTTTAAACCGCTTCCTATACTATGAACTTGTTCTTTTCGAGTTGTGAACTCCGGCCCTTAAGAGTTAGTAGGTATGACGTCGATTTAGGGAACATTGTTTGAGAGCTGCGATCAAAATTAATGAGGTTCCACGTGAACAAACTTAGTTGTTTTCAAAGAGAAAGTGTATTTTGGCGAGGGCGTCCGTCTTAACCTATTTGTTACTGGACCTACTTTTTTGGCCTAATTATGTTTTTGTGCTAATGTTTGCGGTTGGGAACTCGAATTAGTCTTGTTCTCTAGGAATATTAATCTTAATTTGTGTATTTGAATGTTAAATGTATTGTTTCAGGTAATCTTATCACAAGAATATTCGTTGAAAGAACTTAACTGAGGTAAAGTTATTTTATAAATAAGACAAAACACTTTAAAAAATATTTAAAAAAAAATGAATTGCCTTTGGCTGGAAAGATTCAAACCCATGACCTATCAACTGAGAAATAGAAGACGAAAACGATGTCGTCGATTTTCTTCAAGTGATTGGCTGTTATTAAACCAGTATTGTTACATCCATGTTTTGGGTCAAATATCCCAAAGAAATATTATTGCTAATATTTTACAATCTAATAATATGAAACAGTTTTATCCATTGGCAGTGAGAATATTAATAATATCTTCAATACAATAACATGTATTATTGTTAATGCAAAAATAATAAATAAAACGATACAAAATTGTATTGCAAATGCCACAAAATTTGTAATCTCTACAATATTAAAAATACCTATCTTACTAACCAGCGTTAAAAAAAGAGTACCATATTTAAAACACGGAGTTTTCTTTATTATCATTTAAACTTTAATACGGCTTATTCAAATATACAGCTCCTGAAACAAGTTACAAAGCAATCTTGGTTCATAAAATACTTACCAGTTGTTTGGCCATAAATCACCGACTCGTACAACGGTTGCGAACTCTATTGGATGCCATTAAATAAATGTGCACTTCCAACGGACACACAATCTCTCCAAAGACTTATATTTTGGGTAATCCGCTAACTTATTTGTCACAGTTTTTTATGCTACATGTCATAATCTCCACATTTTTTGTCGGGTGTTTGGGGTAGGTATAAAATATTGTTTGTTGTATAACATCCATTGTAGTATGAGCACGCAGCTTCCGACAATACGCCGCCCTATTGTGCCTGATAATTGAAAATGCGGGTACCATAATCGATGTTTTATATAGCACATTGTTAACTAAGTACCCAGAACATATATTATGACCAGCGTTGTAATCTGCACGCTTACAAAATGTTTTATTGGTATATAGTTACTTAAAGTATTAGTATGAGGTGTGCCCATTGAAAAGTAGGTAAATTGAAGGAAGCCTCGCAAGAGGTGTTCCGGTTTCAAGTGAATTGGCTGCAGCATCGGTGTGGCTTCAACTGCCGACCGCAGCGTTACCAGTTCCACACATACACACAACTGTAGAGTATTATATATTGTCATTCCTGTGTTACGAGAATATCGGCTAGTATATCGGTCGTGTATTGTTCAGTATCGAAAATCAATTTGTAATTAGTCCAACTCTCGCAATTAGGAAAACAATGTAGGTAATGTTGGGTATAATAATAAAATCGTGTAGGTATTATAGATTTTAGGGGAAATAGCTGGCCGGAAACCCGAGCGAACAAAGTGCTAATTAATAACCATTCTAAATGTTTTTTCACCATTCGAATTCAATTTCTCCATAGAAATACTGCGCTCCACAAATATGAAGGAATAAAACTGTTATCACAAACTAATAGCCGCCCGGTATCCACTATTTTATAACCCATAATCGCGTGTCGAAACTAGTATTTTCGCAAAATTGCTATCGCTTTCATGAAATATTTTTTATGCAAACTACAATCTTTTACCCTGAAATAAAATGCTTCAAGAAAATTAGATAATTAATAATTGTACTAATAATACAGTAATAATTAGAGCGTATTTTATCTACCTACATAATTATTTAAAAAACTGTGTGACAAACCTGTGACATAGCAGTATTACTTCGACCTTCTTTTGTTTTTTCTGTATAGAGTTTGACATAAAATAACACTGCTTAAGTAGGTACTGTTTTGCGTTTAGGGTTAGGACAGGTCCCAGGCGGTATTTTAAAACCTACTTATACTAAGATTAAATTGAAATAACCTAGTAACGATTCGAGTAGAGCAAAGTCCACATTGGCGGAAGATTGTACCTGAAAAGGACTTTCAAACAATGAGTAAGATTGCTTTAGCGTGATTTCTAGAAAAGTTTATACAGACTCTACATATTTGTTAGAATCGAAGTGATTATATAAATACAGTACAGTATTTCTAAATAAAACAGGGTGCGACGTGCTGTGTTGGTCATTTAGGTCACACTGTTAGCGTAGACGTAGAATCTTCGAATAAGGCGCTTACGACTTCCAGAATGTGCAGTTAAACTCCGTCATTACTTTTATCACGAGGTTTCTGTGAGACTACTTGGCTCCTGTTAGATTTTTAAACACAAAACTATGAGGACTTTGTGCCACTGCCTTAAGAACAGTTTTCGAACAAAAATGTGCGTGGAGATAGAACTAAGCAATCTAGTCATTTATGGATGATAGAAAAGCTTTTGTAGAAACTAAAGTGGTTTACGTGTGAAATAAATAGTTTAAAAGATGAGCATTGACCTAATTTATTTCTGTAAATTGTTAATTTCGACAAAACGTAACTCAATGTGATCAGTATGTCTGGCCAGTAAGCGTTCCGAAACACGTCATAAATAATGTTAGCTTCAAATGAATGATATCGGCAACTCGGGGAGCGCCTGATTTATACGGGTCCAGCAATAAATAGATGAACGTCCTCCCGTCAAACCATCAATAAATGTTCACAAACATATCAGTCACCAGAAGTTTGGACAAATCCTCGGAGAGTTAAGTGTTAAAACGCAGCAAATCCTAGATACGAATTTTTACTTTTTCATTTCTTGCAGCACTACCTATACTTAGCGGGTGCAAACGAACTCGTGTAGAGCACTGAAAAGACAACTTAATCAACCTACCACAAAAGCTAAAACTTTCTTGATTGATAACTCTACGTGTTGAATTTTAAGTTTAAAATCGATCGTGGAATTTTACATTCTGTGGTAGTTGTTATGCTGTTGACTGTACTTATATTTTTTTACTACGAATTTAACATTGAAATTGCAAAAAATATATATACTCCAAACAGTAAAAATAAAAATAAAAAAGCCATAATTTTTTCGCGGTTTATGAATACTATTGTCGATTACATATTTGTATTATGGGTTTACCTACACAGACGTAGTTAGCCTGTAGATAAATCGTTTCTATTTTATTGTTATTGAATTGGATCGGTAGAGCGACTGAAATATAGCGCAGCACGGAAAACAATGCCCGAGGGATGCTTTCGGGCTTATCAAAATCTTGAACAATAGTCGTTGTTGTCCTCCAGTAGCCTCATATTGAATGCAACTGAGCGCGCCACTTGCCTGCTGCATCTAGCGGCGAATCAAAAGGTCTGTTGCACGCAGGAAATTCTCGGTCGGTGGTCTGATACTTATACCGGCTCCTTGTAATTGCGCTCTTTGTAACCCGACGAGGGCTTGGTATTCATATAAGTTTTTACATGCTTATTTCTCTAGTATCCTTATCATTAATTTATGTCTTTGTTTATTGAGGAAACGGCATTTTATGACATAGATAAATGACGTAAGACCAGCTTGTTTGCTCTAATTGTTTTCAGTGTTAAATTCAATACATGAAGCACCTATCAATGTCTAAATTTTTACCAACTCAGAATATATTGCTGCGTACATTTTGCGGACTTCCCCCCACGTTGTGACCTTTTGCCTTCCTCTATAAATTATTACTGAACACCTGACCTGCAACCTTTCCGAATCTTGCACACATGTAGCTACTTACTTGATAAAATTAATTTAAGCAAATCGCATTTTGTATAATTCCGAATAGTTTCTAGCGTTAATCGTTGATGACATAACATGAAACCGAAGTAAATTCAATCCAAAATTTGATCATAAAGTAAAGTATAATTTTATTCGCAAGAGTTGAAGACAAATGCGTAAATATTTCACTCAGTCACGCAGTCAATATTTTGGCAGGATTTACGTTTCCTTCAACTTGAGCAAGGTACGTGTTTTTTTACGAGTTTGCGACACAGTAGTATTTTTTATTAATATGACTACGGGTGAACTTTTATTTTGTTATGAGACCATGTGAGTATTGTGTTTCGCAAAATACTCGGTTCAAAATGTAAGATTTAGTTTTAAAATACATAAAATCAGAACTTGGTACAGCAGACTGCATGCCCGATTTATTTGCGCGAATACGGGTTCTACATGTATTGTTTTGCGCATTTTCTAGTAGCAGACGTTTTAAGTGACTAGATACATGATTTTTGCATTGACCGTAAGTACTTCTTATGCTTCTATTTCTTCTATATTGACGCTGTTTTTTTCGTGGCTAATCACATAATGAAATCATGAAATGACGTACGCCTCCCCCAAAGAGTGCAAAAGAGCACGATCTCCCGCCTTTTTAATTCAATTTTATATTCAAGAAGCTTAAATTGTGGCTATATAATAAAACTGTTTATTAAGCATTCGATTGCCTCGAGTGATATGCCTTCAAGTCACAAAAGGACAAAGGGCATACAGATGGCCCAAAAGTCAGCCGACTTATATTTCATTCAGCACGAAAGCAGAGGGCAGTTATCTACCAAACAAAGGCCGACGATTGTTCGTGCAAATTTAATCAGTACCTAATATCCTCGCTGGGCGGACGGGCGATTTACACTAGGGGAATTAGCGGCAAATAACCGGCTTTAGCCATCATTTAGGTGATGTTTACATAGTGTTTGTAACATCTGCCGAGCGCAGCGAGGATTAAATAATAAAATATTATTTAACATAAAA
Source organism: Anania hortulata (assembly GCA_963576865.1). Taxonomy (NCBI): domain Eukaryota; kingdom Metazoa; phylum Arthropoda; class Insecta; order Lepidoptera; family Crambidae; genus Anania; species Anania hortulata. The sequence continues at coordinate 10,971,910 of OY756396.1, read as the reverse complement.
ATATCAAGGATCAAACCGGGATTTTACTATTTCTAAAATACTATGCTGCGCTATATTTGTGAAACTGAATATATATCGACAGAAATCTAAATTATCTTTACATTGGAGCTATTATGACTTTTACAATTGGTTCAGAAATGCTTGGTTCAGAAATGAAATCTACATATGTGGTCTGCATTGTAAGTGTAGGTAATATTAGTAGGCTAGTTTTCTGGGTCAAAAAAAGATTATTCTATTTAGTTCGTCAAATAGATTATCAAAAAATATTGGACCCATATTTTGTCTTTTGTCAATCAAACAACAAATTACGAAGATAAAGCGCATCAAAGTGAGCATGTGACGTCACGCCTTGCTAAAAAGTGTCGCAAGGAGTGACGTTTTGCGGAACTTTATAACGGCTATATCTTCATCATTTTTTGTTTGATTGAGAAAATAAAAAATACGTGTCCAATATTTTCTGTTAATCCAACTGACGGACTAATTCGATTTTTTTAGGAAACTAGCCCATAACAATAGACTTTATTAATATTTATTGCATGATATTATAACATTCAAGGATAGGTTTGTATGCTTAATGTATTAGGCAAGTTTGCTTGGCTAATTGCCCAAACATTAGGTACTCGAACAAAGTTTATTATCACAATAGGATACTGCTAAGTTACTGAAGTCCATATTGTTCACAAATTACTAATTACTGCGAATCAATCTAATTAAATAGCTTTGAAACACAGCTAGACCGTCGAACCTCATCAGTGACATTGGTTTAAAAAAATAATGTTTTATCAAAGTGTCCCGAGTTACCGCAACCGCATATGATAGAACTAGAGAGGGGTAGGTAAGTATGTCTCGTTCATTCTACGCTACTCCTCTGCGGGTTGCTGAAAGCTTTTGGATTTGTGGTTAACCAGTTTTTCGGGATTGCTTGTAGGGCAGCTTTATTTCAGTGTCGATACTTTTATCATATATAAACTTGGTATATAAAGTGATTAAAATACTTAATTTAACCCGTCAAGTAGAAAATTGAATACCATCCTGTGTAAGAAACAACTGGTTTGCATCCTTTGTTAACAAATATATTATTCCAAACTGAAGAAAAGTCTTCTTCTTTCGTATTTGATGGTACTTTAATGAACTGACGTGGCAGTACTTTCTGAAATGTACCTACATTCGTTTTTCAATTTATTCAAAGCTGTACTGCCAACATCATGCGATTTTCACACAAAATCAAATAAAATGAACTCGTCTACTGCCAACAACAAACATCCACAGTTACTTGGGCCAGCGAATTCGGTTAGTATATCACACAGCAGGTGATTCCCCCCGACCGAGCGGATCCGAACCCGCGTTTTCCACGACCAAGCGATATAAATCCAGTTTCCGATGTATGAAGAACAGTGTTTTATGGCCAAATCTTGCACTGAAAACTAAATGGAAAACGATAAATAAAAATCCGCGTAGCAAATTCAGATGTAACACAATACACAATTCTGGTATGTAAATTTTGGTAAGAAACTTAACTTATGATTTCACAAAAACGACGTATTGGGAAAGCAAGGCTTGGTACAACAGCATATATTGAATATTCTTTCAGCAGTAGGTTTAATTCGTACAGTAAATTACAAAAAATAGAATTTCATCTTTTTAACCGACTTCAAAAAAGGAGGAGGTTCTCAATTCGTCGGAATCTTTTTTTTATGTATGTCCAGCGATCATTCGTTACTACGTTGATCGATTTTGATATTTATTTTTTGTATCGAAAGCCAGTACTTTCAGAATGGTCCCATATAAGTTTCGTTGAATTGTGATAATGGGATCTATAAGAAAATTATCAAACATTGCATGAACTCCTTACCACACCAACTGATTTTAGTATGTATGTTACCCAATATCTTCGACAAATGTGAACCGATTTTGATGATTATTTTTTTATTAAATAGCTTATACTTCAAAGACACTATAATAAAATTTTGCGGGAAACAATTAACCCCTAACCTAAGCGTGGAAAAATAGGAAATGAAATCGGTGTTCAGCAGTTAAATTTTGTTTGCACTCGTGAGATTTGTTTTGATTAGGATTTATCACTAAAGTAGATGAAATAAGTTAATTTTATTTAAAAAAAAACGACAAAAAATCTAAAAAGCTAAAAATAATCTTAACACTTAAAGTACCTAATCTGTCACTTTTGGAGTCGGTACAACGAAAACATTGAATTTCTCATTGGCTGGCACCGCGTCCAAAAGTATCCGATTAGGTACTTAAGTGTTAAGATTATTTTTAGCTTTTTGTTTTTTTAAGTCGGTTTTATTTTTTTTATAAAATTAATTGTATTTACGTTACCCAATATACTTCTCTACTCACTATAATTCAAAGATACTATAATAAAAAATTGCGGTACAAATTTCACCCATAAGAGTGGAATAATAGGAAATGAAATTGGTGTTCAGCAGTTAAAAGACTTTGAACTTTTTTGTATGGAGCCTGGCATACTTAAAGTGGCAAGTACCTTAATGACGTATTTTAGTGTACACCTTTAAAACGTATGGAAAATAATTACAAACAACAAATACTCTTGGACATATGAAATCCAGCTGTGGGGTACTATTAGCTCCAAATCCAATGTCAATATCATACAGAGGTTCCAATCCAAGAAACTGCGTATGATCGCTGAGGCACCATCATATAACAAACGACACACTACTTAAAGACCTATGCATACCTACCGTCAAGGAAAACACCCATAAATCGTCGAAAGATTTAAAAAAGTATAGACAGTCACTCTAATGAGCTGGCTTAAAACCTTATGTCAGAGTCTCTAATTGCTAGGATACATAAACGGAGATTACCACAAGACCCTATAATAGAAAGTATGTAATGAAACCAAAAAAATATATAATAGAAAGATGGATGCGTCGCTGCAGGACACATGCCTTGCAAGACTTATTTAACGCAACAATCACAAAAATTGCCGAATTGCTTAAAGAGAGACAGATTGCAATCTACAAGAAGACAAAAAAGGTAAGTTGGTAGTTAGAGGTGGGGTGAGGCGTGTCATAGGTTTCAATCGGTGCTCCGAGCGGCATAATCTACCGTGCGCACGCGTTGCTGTTTTCTGACATTTTATTTGAGTTTTGTAACTAACCAAAATAAATAATTTACATCACATTTTCGTCTGTTTTAGTTTATTTTATTACGATCCGATTTTTAATATGCATAATATTGATCATTGAAATAATTTTTTTTAGGAAAATATTTTATTTTATTTTACATCTTCAATCTGAAATATTTCAGAAAGTATATCACTTACGACATTTTGTCAAAGAGTATTTGTTGTTTGTAAATGTCCTCTCTGTCGATTGGCATGTGTTTTATAGGTGTACATCAAAACATGACATTTAGGTACTTGCGACTGGTCTGCCAATAAGGTTCGATGCTTTTTTTTGCACCTTAAGATCTGTTTTGATTAGGATTTATCACTAAAAATAGATGAAATTCAGTACAACATTACAACTCGGCTAAAGCCAAGGGCTATAATCTAGCCACTGAGTAATACGATTACGGTTTGCAAAGGTAAAATTACAAATAAATAAAAATTCAATTATATATTTTCGTAATCTCCAGTGCTACAGCACAATAATTAGCATTTTTCAGTACCTATTCATAAATACTAATACCTTTTTGACTAATCAAAGGATAGTCATGCTAATCTATACCTACGTATTAGATATTCCTTTGATGTCGGATTCAAATCACAGTGCGATGCCACTGGCTCAGAAGTTAATATCTACTCTATAGTTACTAGTTATGTAATATCTCATAAAGTACCTCAGTATTGTGCTTTGAGTCCAACTAATTATTGATCGGGTATTTCATACCGATCTGTATAATTATTGGACATGGATTGAATAATTTACATGGATCAATTAGAATATTACTAATAAAATTGATGGTAATATTCTAGATATTGTATAAATAGTAAGCGAACGAGTGACCACTCGTCGAGTCTATAAAGCATTTAAGAATATAAGTTACGGCATTTATTGTTTTTAATTTCTTCTTTCTTTGCTTTACTTACTGCTACTTTTACATAACGTATGTAATATTAATCTTGATAATACGTAGAGTTTATCTTTTATTCGAAATCCGACATATGTTAAAACACACCATCGGGAATTGACTCATGAACAGGTGATCTTTCTTCAATGGCTTCTTCAAGAAAGCGTTGAAAAAATGCAAAACATGTTGAAAGGATTAACTATTTTTAACGCTCGTTTGGCATAGTGGTGCAGTGATTCGCCTTGAACGGAAACGCTATATTCGGTTTGGGTAAGTTTGTGGTTTGTGGTTTTTCACTAAAGGATATGTATATTTTTATTCCTTTATGATGATATAATATTATATTCTAGTGTAAGTAAACACTTCTATTCAATACTATGCTGAGGGATTAAATGCATATCTCAAGATATATATTTTATAGAGATAAACCAGCTTTTTAAAATAAATCTCAGACTTTATCACATAGTGAAAAACGTTTAACATTTTCTCTCTGGTCTGGTAGTGAATCACACTGGCATGAAAATCATATTTGATTAAATACAGCGTTACATTTCACGGTAGTGCCAATTTTTCAGGGGCCACTCAGAATCAGTAACTAAATCGATCTACGTAAAAAACAAACTCATTCTTCCATTCTTCATTTGAAAAATAGAATACGTAGAAAATTTACGATTATTCGATTAAATTGCACCGTACTATGTGCACTACATGAGGTTCTTGTTGGAGCGGAGTCGGCGTATGCCTGTGATCTCTGATGACTAACGGCGCATCTCGCGTTTTTTTTTTTCCGGAAATTTTTAATTAATTTTACTCCAGAAATACGACGACTGAAATTAATTACGATAAATTAGTATTTTTTATTTATATATATATAATTAGTATTTATTGTTCTAGAGACATTATTTTTAAAATTTGGCACTATCTTGAAATGTAACCCTGTATTTCTAGTCCGTTATTATAGTTATGTTTCTAAAGTGCCTTTAAAAGTTACAAAACTTTATAAACTTGTTGCGATAGTTTTTCTAGTCTGCGAATTTCGAAGACGAGTGCAAACGAGGGTATTGAGGGTGAACAGAGGTCAGTGACTCGGTGATGTGCAGATGTTTGTAGGGAGGACATGGCGCCTAAGAGGCTCGGATGACGTCGCGACTCGCCGGCGCCAATAGTTACAAGGAACCCGCAGATTCGGGGAGAGACGGAGTACCAGTGACATCACTGCACCCTAATGGCGCTTGTCAGAGTTTTAATCGTTTTTATTATGTGACAGATCTAATTACCTGCAGATAAATTAAACAACAAAACATTGATGATTAAAATTCTTACCACTTGCCCACATAAAACTACTTACACCGTTGCTGAAAAATATTGATATTATTTATAAGTAATTATTAAATATTAATAATACACCAATGCAGTAAATTCCAATTTAAAATAATTAACTCACGAACTAAAGCAAAACTTTTTAGAAAATGGAATTTTTTTCATAGAATTGCAAGTATTCTAAGAAAAATTTTCCATTGGGTTAGTTATGTTGTTAAAATATAGATTTATCTTAATTCGCATGAAAGAAGAGATACCTACTTTTAAAAAAATACTTTATACAATTATTGAATCTTGAATGCCATTAAATAAATTTAAGCTGTAAGAAATTATTATAACCACGCAAGTGTTGATGGTATTATACTTATTAGTATTCCGTAGCATCGTACAACGTCGAGTCCTACATACATAATTCTATCTATCTTATATTGTACTTAATAAGACTGTGACTTTTGTGTTGATGTTGCAAGATTGGAAAACAAAATTATGTTAGTACCTACAAGCAGTATTATGCTGTACAAGACACTTTCTTTTTCGTACAAGCTATAAGTAATACTATAATTATTAATAATAGATACTGTAATATAATAGGTACAACAGATTTGCGAGATCAAATCGGAAATGAAGAGATCCGTAAAAGAACAAAAGTCGCTGACATATCCCAACGGATTAGCAAGCTAAAGTGGCAGTGAGCACATGGCAGAACTGACGACCAATGGAACAGAAAGGTTCTAGAATGGAGGCCACGTATCGGCAAGCGCAGCGTAGGACGTCCACTCACAAGGTAGACAGACGACCTGGGTAAAGATTGTAGGAAGCCGCGCAACCGGCCAATCTGGAAATCATTGGGGGATGCTTATGTTCACCAGTAAATTTCCTACGGCTGAAATAAAAATGATGGTGATAGGTATATACTAAAACCATATTGTTGTATATTCTCTGCTAAAAGACTGTCAACCCTGACATTTCACACGATCATTGTATTCCCCATCCAGCTACTACCTACCTACCTTTATCTGGTTCTTTGTTCAATGAGCCGATATGGGCGTCCTATACTTTCTTTATGAGTTCTAGGAGTTAAATCCGCGTTACCGAATATAACTCCTGGAACTCATCTACTGTGGGAGACATAGCCAACCCATAGTCACTCATATCAGCAACCAAGCTATATCGGTCGGTCAGTATGTTTAAATAAGTATTACGTTAAGCGTATTAAATTGGTGTCCCATACGTCTGATTGAAGATACAGCTGTTGATATAACGAAAGTGTCTGGATGGCCATTACGTCACAAATAGTCTTTTTATATCCGATTCGAAACTGATTTTATGCATCGTTTAATACGCCGCGCGCATGTCCTCATCGTAAAAGTTCCCTTTATCGTTCCACTTCTTAAGTTTGGGCGCCAATCCACTCTCCCGCAGAATGATCCCATTCTCCGGATTTACCTATTTAAATTTTTATCGATCTTATGTTTGATGCCTACGGCGATGGCGTTAGGTATCAATTTGAATATTTTTGTCGCTGAATGAGCGTCAAAAGTGATTTTATCTGCATCCATAAAAAGTTTCATTTTCTTTAACGATCAAAGTATATTCAAGAGTTCCAGAGTTTTCTTTATGCTCAATTATTAGAATGATTTTGTCAGCTTTCACGAGGACCTCTCGGTCACGAATCCTTGTGTAAGTAAGAGGTAATTTCATCGTTTTATTTGGAAAATTCATATTTACATAGCATCACAGGGTGAGGTCATAATTTTTTGTAAAATCGTAAATGGTAGTTACCAAAGACAGCCTTTTATTTGAGGACATTGACAATACCACAGCGTATTCATTGACGCCATTTATTGCTCTTTTCGAATATCAACATTTAATAGTGCAAAAGTACTTCAAAATAGTCTCTTCAGCTATTTTATGGTTTCAAAAGACGATAGAGTTTCCCCTATCGGGTATTTCGTGTCATTGACCCTTATGCGGGTTGCCGAGATCATGGGCTTAGTCGAATTTGATTAGATCATTATGAGAATAAATACAGCGTTGCTTAACTTGATTGAACAACCGTTTAAGTTAAAGTGCCTGCCAAAATTCTAAACAGACATTTCGAATTTCGTCTTGGTGATACAGCTTAAACTGTGGTAAAGATAAGACCTTGACTAATTGTTAGTTAGTTGACTAGTCATTTATAGTTATGCTCTGTAATATGAGTAACGGTTGAACTTAAAGAATTTGATACCTAGTAGATAAATTATGGTTTAATATTTTGTTTTCTAGTTAGTTATTATTTGTAACTGATCGACGTTGTAAACTTGATTTTAATATTTTCACCAGAATATGTTAACAAAAAAACTTAAAATAAAACAATAACTACATAACATTAAGTGCTTTCTCTTTTAAAACATTTTGGGATTAGTTACGTATTTCAAAATCAACCCATAAAAGGTGACGTAAATGAAAAACTTACCAAGCAGTTTAAAAAACATGATCCATATTTGTTTAAGCATGGGCATGCCGTTACCTGCAGGCACTGAAACTAAGTTTTCCTAATCTTACCTAAGTTATATTTCAACGTAACATCAAAACAATACATTTTCATTGCAGGCACGTTCCTAAATAATTTGCAGATATAGTTACAACCATAAAACCAAATCAGCGATATTTATTACTAACATAAAGCAGAAGTTTGTGGGCATTCCCTGACAGCGTGATAGTTGAATGATTCCGGGAGTTTCTTTCAAAAAGCATGTTTTATGTGCTGATTCAGCGTAACTTGAACGTTTGGCACGTAGTCGTTATAGCCCTATCGATGGCCTGCTCGACCGAGCCCTACATTTTTCTTAGCCAACGTTTGATCTCTACAAACAAGTTGTTATGTTATTCTTGGCATTCAGTCGCAAAATTTGTTTACGAGGCGAGTATTCCTACATTGCAGTAAAACAGTATTTAAATAAGACACGAAATTATTAATTAAAAATTCGATATTAGAATGTGAATTTTGCTTTCAGTGTTTTACCTATTTATAAGTTTACTTATTTAGTAGACAAAAGGTTTTGAAGAGAGATTATTTGAATCAATTTGAATAAATAATAAGTTTTATCTATCTAGCGGTTACATGCAACTTTGTCTTGTACCTACCTAGGCGTACGCCCAACATCTCAGGATCTCAGTAACGTTTCATCCTAATCGCACGTTACACACAATAAGTTGAACCAAAACAGTTTTTTTTTTTTCGATTGAATAAAAAAACATATCAAGTTAAAATTAAATACCTTACATCTAATTTGATATACTTAGTAAAATACAGGCTGTAAATAACTAAAATGAAGCACCTAACTTTCAACTGCCATACTAAATTACGACCATTACAATTTTATTACAAGGTATCTACTTGGTCCGAGGGTTTTAATATTCTAATTATTTCACCCTATCCTGGCAAATTCTCGGAACGAATATTACATACCGGACGAGGCGGACGACAATAATAGGTAACTGATCTTTTAATTAACAAACGAATGTAAGGTCTATATATTACAAATAAATATTACTAACTAGCTCTGTTAAAATGGGTCATTGGAAACGTAGACATGGTTGTTACTTTTTTGCTTCAGTATTAGGAGACATAAATTTAAATTAGTTATTATTTTAGAATGAAATATAAAATAGTGCAATAGTAGTAATTAAAGCGAATACTTAATGCGTTCGTAACATTTGCCAGAAAAAAAATCAATTCTATTAATTTAATTTTCAGTGTAAAATATTTTATTTATCAATACAAACAGGTTTTAAATAATTTATTTGGTTTGTGTTTAATTCCGCATTAAATTTGCCAAGCGGAAGCGAGTTTGGAAAACAATATGTTTTAAGCGAACGAGAGGGAAGGAAAGTACATTCTTATGTAATGTGTGTACTCGGGAATCGAAGTAATTTATAAACAAAGGGGAGACTTAACCAAACAGAATCCTGAAGGCATACTATATTATATGATATAAAATTATACTTCTTAAGATCAAAGTAAATAACGGGAGCATTTATTGTTGCATAACAAATGAATTCTCCTTAATAAAAAAAACCATTCCTCTTATTAACCCAAAGAGGCTTATAAGCCATTGTAATAATAACCTGGGAATTGATAAAAGAAACGTATACTGAAAATCAATTCCGTAACACAAAATCCAAGCTTCCAATACGCACAAAATCACATTTATTATTTCAGGTACTCTTAAAAAGGAATATTTCTGTTCGCTTTATTTCCTCGTGCGGTCTTATTTCCCGATTGAGCCAATATCTTCCATGCGTTGAAGTAGGAGCGTTTTACTGTGATTCGTTTTACGATTGGCAAGGATTGAGGTATTCTATGACATACCTTATTCTATAACATATTATGTTACCTAAATTTTGCCTTCTAAAAACTTTACACTTTTTACTTTACTTAACAACATAAAAAAAAAAGAAAAACAAACTATTAAAGTTTATACCTTTATCCTAGTAAAAATAGTACTGTGTGTGTAGTGTGTGTGTTCTTGTTTTACGAAATTATTTACATATTTATAAGATATATTTTGTTTGCGTAAAAAGAGACTGAAGTGAAAACTTAGAAACTAGCTTTGTATATTTTACCGAAGTCGTTAATGTATTTATATTAAGATTATTCCGAAGTAAAAATGACTAACGCTCTTTGAATAAAATAACTACTGCTTTACGAAGCGGGTGACGCGAAGTATTGCCTGTCACGGTCCTAACTCATTATGAATTATATTTTTAATTAAAATGCTGGCAACAAATGTCTTTCATCCTCGCCAGTAAGCTCTGATTCCGCCACAGTTTATGTGCCGACAAAGGAATCCAACAAACTGGAACATTTTCCCCACTTTCCCTCTCATTAATTAACCGGGCTCTAACAAAATTCCTTTATTAACATTTTTATTTAACGGAACGCCACTGTAATTACTTCAGACACCTTATCTTAAATAAACACTTTTTCCGATATGCCGCTAACAAGAGTAAATATTATCTGTCTATAGAAAGTGTAATAAAAGCAGCTTCGAATGACCTTTTGCTTATCCCTTAGTCCCTTCCGCAATTTATTTTAATGAGATTAACAGCTTTCAAAGATAAGAGCGAGCGTGCTTGCATTTCTTTCTGTATGCGGAACAGCCAATTCATATAAATTTTCAATGGAAATAAAAACTAGGTTGATAAAAATTACGCCTTGTATTTTATCGGGTCGATTACAGCTTTGTCACAAACGTCATCAAACTGTTGATAAGGTTACTAACTGCAGTTAGCACAATAGAAATTTGTTGTTTAGGAGTTCACCCCATAAATGTGTTAATTAAATTTTAAAAGTTAGAAACTCTTCGAAATACTTGTACAGCTCACCTATGATTTCGACGATTTTGTCTCGTACAACTCGTTTAAATACGAGTATCCTAGGGGTTTAGGTAAGGCTTAACATAAACGAAAATAATTTCATAAACTTACATAAAATCTGCCGAGACGTCTAGTACTTAGAATGTGAGTTATCCTTTCAGAACAGTTTCTCTAAGGAATATTTGCATCAAAGAATGTTAGCAGGATACCGAGGCGGTTGGAGGCGTGCTACTCGAGTAGCGAGACTTTAGAGCGAATAACTTTTACTAGTGATTGCCCACGGATTTGTCCGTTTGGTACAAGAAAAAGCCTAAGCCAATCGAAGGTCTGTTTTTATTAGCGAACTATTATTACACAAACAATCACGTCGATCCGTTGCTCTGTTGCGACGCAAAAGGACAAACCAACTTGGTGGTTGCACACTTTTGCTTTACCCCTTACCTGTCAATGATAAAAATAGGCAACACTATAGTAATTCCCGGCACGGCAGCTGGTTTATTGCCAGAGGAAGATTTTTGCTAACGAAAAACCTGTTAAAGGCTGATGATTGCCCAAATACAACAAATTTTACTATAGAACAATCATCGAAACCTAAAAAAAAACCATACTAAATGATCGATCAGCTGTTACGATTTCAGTGATATTTTTTTTGCGATTTTAATGTTAGTCTAAACAAGAATCAGCCCTAAAAAGTTATTGCGTAAACCTACAAAAAACGTATACAGGTCCCATGAAATACCTAACACTAATACCTATCGATTGTATAAATGTAAATAGATTTCCATAACGGATTTTCGTTGGTAAAATTATTTGTTTAACTGTTATGTTACGTAGTAGAATTTGACCTTCAATGAAACAAAGCTCCAGTTGGGTAGATCCAATTTTGAGAAGGTCAATCGGCGGATTCAACTCGGCTGGGCAGCGTTCGGGAAATTACACAACGTCTTCTCGTCCAATATACCTCAGTGTCTAAAGACGAAAGTTTACAACCAGTGTGTGTTACAAGTGATGAATGACATATGGAACTGAAACGTGGCCTCTTACTATGGGCTTCATAAGAAAGCTCAAGGTCGCACAGCGTGCTATGGAAAGGCGCGGTGTTTCCTTGCGAGATCGAATCAGGAATGAGGAGATTCGTAAACGAACAAAAGTTGCTGACATAGCCCAACGGATAAGCAAGCTGAAGTGGCAGTAGGCGGGGCACATAGCACGTAGAACTGACGACCGATGAGGTAGAAAGGTTCTAGAATGGAGGCCGCGTACCGGCAAGCGCAGCGTAGGACGTCCACTCACAAGGTGGTCAGACGACCTGGTAAGGGTCGCAGGAAGAAGCTGGATGCAGGCCGCTTCCAACCGGCCAATCTGGAAGTCAATGGGGGAGGCCTATGTTCAGCAGTGGACGTCTTATGGCTGAAATGATGATGATGAAACAAAGCTAGTTTTGTTGCCCAATTTAAATTATTCATCTAAGTATGTAGTTGTAAAATAAGCTTTGTATAAATCTTTCTTTGAATTTTACCATCTCATTTATTTTAAATGTTACTTTCTTACCTCGGATTAGTCTGAATTTTTCAGGCTCTGTAAATGAAAGCGAATAGATATTATTTTAAGCCCCTATTTGCAGCTTTTAAAAATTCACTGTCCACGGCTAGCTAATATTTGCAGTCACAATTTTGCTTTACTTGTTACTGACAAACTAAGCAAAAACAATGAAACTCGCAATACTTTACTTTGAATCTAAAACTCTCCCGATACATGACATTGAATCAAAATCAACAATGAAATTATTTGTACTATGATGAAATCTCAGATTCACATGAAATTAACCCTTCACGTGCCAGAAAAAAAACATCCCTATTGTTTTCCATTGTTTTTCCGGCCTACCGTGGGTACGTGGAAAGCGAAGGCATAACTATCTGTTACCTAAAAAAATGAAAGTAACAAAACTTACATACAAAGCTAATTTCCTTTTCAGTTGTTTTCCAAAATTCAAACATCTACTTATTTAATTTTTATTTGACCGCCTAAGTATCTACTAAATTTTAGTCGGCAATAAATATACTAAAACAGAATTATAAACATTAGCAATAAAACATTTCAAAATAAAAATCCAAGTAAGTAAATGTTTTAAGCGAAATAAACTTTCATGTCACGTCCGATTTTCAAGATTTCAAGTCCCTGAATTATTGGGAAAACTGGAACGTAAAAAAACTTTATTGAGATGCTTCATTCCGATGTTAATTTTATTACCTAAAACTTTGTAAAACCTACTAAAATAATTAGATATTAAAGGAATCTGTTGGTATTGAGAACTGAAATTACTCGAAGTAGGTAGATTTAGTAGGTAGGTTTTACAATATATTTTTTAACCCTAAACTGTTTTCAATATACGAGTAAATAAATACTATTTGCGTTCGATCTCTTTGTAGTCAAAACAGATTTACCATTAATTTAACAAAAGCCCCACTTTCTCTGACAGCATTTCAATTCTCCCAAACGGACCCTTTGATTCGTAAAAATGTCATACACGCCTCCTGCTGGGTAAACACAATGAATTAAATCAGATTAACACTTATTCGCATTTACTTCGGGAGTTTTGTTAACGTGTTCCATTCCAATCAAGATTAGGGTGTTACAATGTAATACTTTACAATTTGAATCCAGCCGATAACAAAAGCGTTAAATCCAAATAGGAGTAAACAATTTCACACGTATGCCCGACTCTCCCCAACTGATTTTATCGGCAGCTAGTAAGTATTTTATGAACAACGGCTGCAATCTATTTTTAGGGTTCCGAACCTCAAAAGAAAAAAAAGAACTCTTTGGGATCAGTGTCTGTCAAATCCCTTTTTCCAATAAAACGAGTCAATTTGAAATGAAAATTAGTATCAATAAATAGTTTATATAATCTCTAAAAGTAGTAATACATCAAGGAGTATGTACCTACTGCCTGTCATCCGTCCAAAGCCGAGACTTGGAAACTCACGGTGCGACTAGTACATATGATTTATTCTGTACCTACACTAATTTAAAGTTGCTCAGCGAGCTATAGAAAGAACTATGTTCAGGATTTCTCTTAAGGATAAAATCAGAAATGAGGTTATCTGACAGAAAACTTACTTTAGTTTTCTCGATCGACCAATATAGCTCAACGGAAAATCAAACTGAAGTGGCCGTGGGCTGTCCACATTTGCTTTAGAACCGCTAACCGATGGGGTAGACGTGTTCTTGAGTGGAGACCGCGACTAGGCAAACGCAGACTAGGGCGTCCTCCGACAGGGTGGAGCGACGATATACGCAAGGCTGCTGGCAGCGGATGGAAAAAAATTGCTGAAGATCGGGCTTCGTCCTCTCAGGCTAATGTCCAGCAGTGGACTAGGAACAAGGTCTCACACACAAGTGAAGGGAAAAATCCGAAAATCCAAAATTCTTGATTTGTTGTCAGAAATTTTATTGTCAGTTTTTGACAGTTTTTTTACGGAATGTGCAGAAAAAAAACACCATACTATACCATTATGTTCAGCAGTGGACAACCAATGGCTTAAATGATTATGATGATGAATTATGGATACCATTACCATAAATATAATATACAATTAGTGGCAAACTTAAACTGCACTAAAACAACATCATCTTCTCATCACCAACCAATATTAGTCCCTAAAGTGAAGGTAGGTAAGGCAAAGCTTTATTTTAAAACAAGGGCCTATATACGTAGGTCTATGAATGTTTTTTTTATTGTTAACAAAAACCGGTCAAGTGTAAGTCGAACTTGAGCTAAGGTTCCCGAACTAAATGGAAGAAAAAACGTGATACGGATACCTCGGTGCGCGAGTCTCATTCGTGCTTGGCCCGCTTTGTTATTATTCTTATTCTCTATTGTACGTACGTGACATTTGGATGCAAATGTTGCATTTCTATTTTATGTAGACAAGATAGGTACCATAAATATCCCTTCTATGACCGAGGCGAAATGTACTTTTTGAATTCTCATAATGCGCTTTCTGATCACGCCATGCCCCTTTTGTATAGTAAGTAATACGAAATTCTTGCAACTTCTTTGACTGTCTTGTAACAAAGATCTGCTTTGCAATACAGACAGACACTTAATTACATAAATACTTCACTTATTTTGTTTAGAGACTGTAAGGCTGGTACCGTTGCCGCGTTGTGTAAAAGAAACGAAGTTGATCTCTGGGATTGGGCTTGCATAGGTACACTTATGTATCTACTAGATGCAATTTTATTAATAGAACTCCAGAAATCACAAGAGACATTATTAGCCTCTAATAAATGAAAATCCCTGTATAAAAGGCAACTAGTAGTATAATAGTGTAAATGGTAAAACCCTTAAAGCAGGTTTCCTGCTAAGAGTGTGACACAGAAACGAGGGAATAACAGGCAACGATGGGCAAGGCAATATGGCGAACTAAGTGCATTGAATGTTACTTCCTTACACATACGGTAAAAGCTACTTTCTGTTTGTTTGTGTCGGTGACTCAGCCAGGTGTCATTGCCTGATACCATTGCACGAAAACAGAATAGAGGCAGCTGTCGCTTAAAAGCTCTTACCTATTAAAGAGTATGTTTCGAAATAACTTAAAACTTACACAATTGTTACTCTTTTTAAGGTTCCGTAGTCAACTTGGAACCCTTATATTGTTTCCATGTCCATCCGTGTCTGTCTGTTTAAGGCTTAGGTCAGACTCTTAGTACTAGAAACTGTAATTTCGCAAGGGTATACATATAATCACGTCGACAAGGTAGCGGAATAAAATCTTGAATAAAAATGTTTTAGATTACCTCCTCTACATTAACAACCGGGATGATTGTTTTTTCTCGTCTTTTGTATGGGGTGTTATTGGATAGGTCGTTTAAATATATTTTGGGTATTCAAACGCCGTTTTTCGATTTAGGAAGGCGCCTGTGTAATATTAAGCTTTAATTAAAGTGTGTTTCTTAAAAGTAGTTTTATTTGATACTTTAACAATACTAGTTGTTTTTCAAAAATACTAAAACTACTCGCTTTTGTCTTTCACAAGCTAAAAGGTTAATATTACTTTATCGCGACTGTCCCATTAAAAATGCGAAACAAAAACAGGCGGTTTTCTTCGCCGCAAGACCATTACTGTTTATTATAAATTAACGTGCTATGATTTCGTGATTGCATGTTTTTTCTTTTTACAAATTTATTTATTCTTTAGTATATACCTACGTAGTACAAAAAATAATTAAACGGCTTCTTACTCTTAGTAAGATTGTGGTTCAATCATGAATTGGTGGACATTCTGATGGTACATTTATTTAAAAAGTTCATATAAAAGTGTTTGGTTATCCTTTTAATCTACAACCAAATTGGTCTTAATTCTACAATTACTTATATAATAATACCTGATTAATAATATACGATAATTCATCTAATCAAGTTTAAACGGTGTAATTGCATTTCAGTAGTAGGTAAGCAGCATACACATAGGCATTATCAGATCGGTATGTGATGTGATCGGTATTCGACCCGTGAAATTAGACAGCACTTCTGCATTAGCAATATGAACAGACGCAATCTTATTTCGGACAATACGCAGTAGCGCTGTATTTTGTTTATTTTATTATTTTGGTTTCTTTTAAACCGCAGTTTGTTGTCGATTCTTTAAATAAGAGGATTAAAAAAAATTGCTCATTAATAGGGTTATATGATATATGCTAGTAGTAAAAATGGATATTTGTTACAATTACAATATTTGATTAAAATCCGGCCAAGTGTGTTTGAGTCGGACTCGAGCACCGAGGGTTCCGTACGACTACACAGCCTGGATTACCCAGGGTTAGGGTTAGGGTTCCGTGCCTCAAATGGTAAAAAGGATCTCTAATAAACTCAAGGCTTAGAAGAAACCCAAACAGCACCCTCGGTGCGCGAGTCCGACTCGAACTTGGCTGGTTTTTATTTATTATTTATCTTGTAAAAAAATGACCATTTTTGTTTTCATCAAAATTAAAACAGCTTCCAGTAAATCAGCTTGGACGATTCGTTCGGAGAAGCAATTTGTTTAACGAAATTTACAATATTGGTAATTATATCGAACTTTTAATAAAAAATATAACGTAGAGGTAGGCTTTCACGGTTTCGACTTGTATCTATTAGTAGATATTGTTGGACAAGTTACCGCAAATTTATTTTACTTTCTTAAACGCGTACACTGAGGTCAGCATCTAACATTTCATTCTTATTAACTTAAGTATATACGAGTACTTAATATTAACTATAGTAGGGAGTTTTTTTACACCTGAAATAGTGTTTTTTTTCTTTAGTCGAACAAATTACACTTTTTGTAATTTTTTTGTTTATTATACTTTTTTTTTTTTCTATTTTGGATTATTTTTACTTAATAAATTTTACACAAAGTTTGACGCGTAGTACTTAATAGGTAAAAACCGGTTTTATAATACAGCAAAAATAACAGTAATCTACTGTAGGTTATCAGTCACTTTAAATTTAAAAAATAAAATAAGTCTACATTTTATTCTTTCCGCGTTTAATTATTATTTTGTGACATAATGTGATATAAACCAAACAAGATATTTTTCTTTCCTTTTTTGTACAATTAATGTTAATTCCTTGCTTCGATAACATAACAATGGGTATACTGTGTGGCGTATATTAATTAATTTATAACATTCTTACTAAAAGTAAGGCAGCATGACATTCACTACACATATAAACATTTACACTTGAGCTAGCGTCAATTAACATGGATGGATGAGCTGGAGTTCATAGACAAATAATCAATAAATGCAATCTAGTGTGAACCTGCTTGCTGGATGCAATCATCTGATGGCTATTTCAATGCGTAAAAGATATTGTTGAACAAGAAAATCGTTCGCAAAAACTCCAGTGTGTATAAAATTCACTATTTCTAGTCGAAGTTATAACTTTTCCAGACTACCTATAAGAGATAGATTATAGTCTGAAATAGTACATAGGGTAACAACAAACCGTATTCCACGCGGACGAAGCCGCTGGAACAGCTATTACTATACTTATATGCTTAAATGCCGACTATTTTGCCAAACATGTCATGTTCTCAAAGTAGGTATGAAATCAACAACAATGTAAATTTTATTGTAAGTGTGAGGGGGGCGAAGTGCGCCTAGCGGCAAAGTGCGCCTACCCTGATTATATCGGAAACCGTTGATAGGATACTTACTGGTAACGGCATCTAATATCGATACAACAAACTTGAACTTAGTCTTAGGTACTAGTCACAGATGGCTCTGATCACGTGTACCAAGGAACGAGCCCTTTTATTTTTTCTGTCATTTAAAGTGGTCAACAGAGATGACAGTGTGGAAGTAATCGGCATAAATCTTAAAGATTGTGTGTGTTGTTAGGCAAACAAATGTCATTAGTATACAGTTTAAATGTTTTTCTTAGGCTTCGTTTTATTTTACTCCTTACTAGTGGACTTGATAATATTTTACAAAGCTGAATATTTTAAGCTTTAGCCAGTCAAGTTGGATAAGTGCGCCATACTGACTGTTCATATGGCGCACTTTGCCGCAATCCTATGGTTGCCAACTTTTTGAGACATGAGTTATTTTTTTATTATTTGTCTTTCTATGTAGTTGTAAAATAAACTAGGATTGACAAAACAGTAAAATTTAAATTGAATTCCATGTGCCAAGTTAATAAGTAATGCAGAAATACTTACCTTGTTTTACATTGCGCGTATTGGTTTTAAGTAAAAATATGTAAAAATAACAAAAAAAAAATTTTTAATAAAAATCTTTTTTTAAGTAATTTTAGTAATTTAATTTTGATTTATATTTTTAGGTGCGTAAAGTTATAAAACAATGATTTTGCTCTATAGTTTACAGTAGATAGAGGTAAGTAAGATACACATAAGTTTCCAAGTGATCCTTGAAAATAAGTAATGACGGTAAATTGCGCTAAATGTAAAATTGATACCAAATATTGTGCTACGTTAAATTATCTGAAGTTTTTTTCACAGAGGTGTCAAAATGGCAGATTAGGAAAAAGGATTAGAACCCCTGATTTGCAAACTATGGCTTAGCTATGGCGCACTTACCCGATATTTTATTTTATAACTATAAAACTTGTAGATCGCGACAATTGAAGAAAAAACGAAAGATATGCATTCTGTTGATGATGATGCATCTATTCAAAAATATTGTTGTTTTTAATTTAAAAATCCAAAAATCATTACTTTCATGTCAAATTTAAATAATTTGATATTGGATGTTATTTCTAAAATACCACTGATTCTAAAAATATCAAATTTAGATTAATCGGTGAAAATAAAGAGAAGATGTTTTGCACCAAAGTCAACTATTTAAAAAAATGGCGCACTTCGCTCCCCTCACTTATAATAAGTTTATCAGTCTGTAAAACTATTAAACTAACTATTATTCTGAAAAACGTTTTTACAGCACTAACGCTTTTAATGAGTACCTTCTTAACATCTGTTAACTATAGTGTAGTATACATATACCTAAGTACCTAGATTTTAAGTATATTTACTTGCACGTCTGAACTCAGACTGAATGCGATGTCTAGCTAAACATACTGAGCACCATGTACCAAGCTTAAATATATTCTTGCAAATAACGTTATAAAACGAGGTAAAAGACAATTTATGTTGGCTAGGGACGCCTTTCAGCACACCCAAACCCAATAGAAAAATCATATTCTGCATAGACCTTAACCGAGAATCAAACCTGCAATTTTATCCTAATTTAAGTACCTACTTTATTCTTTAGAGTAATCAATTGTTTACCTAAACAATAACTTTTGAATTCGTCGACTGTACTATAAGTAAATGTTGTATTATATGAGTAAGGGTAATCTAGCTCGATGTAGTCACATGGAGTAGAAAGGTCGAGTAAAACTTATGCTGCCAGCGGTACCTTATTAGAGGCTATTGTTTGTAGGCACCATTTGCGGTTTTCCTTGTGCGGTCACATGCTGCGGACCATTATTGCGCACCTAATTAGAAGCTCGCCATGTTTCAGTTATATACTGTGCGAAACTATCATTCAAATCTCGGGACGGTTAGCCCTTTATGAAACTATGTATCGAGCCCATTGTAGTTTAAAGCGGAAGATCGCGCATGCGTTATGGGTTTCAATCTTTATCATATCTGACGATTATTTCCTTTGTGCTTTATAGCTACATGTGTCACCAAGTATCGGCACTTACAAGTGCTAGTGATTTTTCCTTTTTTTATTTCCTACTTTTGATAAATTAAGCGGTTTTCACTAAGGTCGATGGTTTGAAAATTGGGACTTGTTTTGCAAAAAATTATTGGTTTTAGTGGAAATGCACCCTAGATGACCATAATCTTTTCTTTTTGTTGTAAGGACTATTTTGAAATAATAACAAATAAACATTGGACAACATCACATACATTGGCTCTGATCCTAAGGTAAGTAGCCAAAGCACTTGTGTTACCTATAGAAACAACGCCGTCGTTGTTACCACAAGACCCAGACCCGAGACAACATAGAAAAGTTCGTTTTCTGCATTCACCCGAAACTAGTACCACAAGATGGTTTTTAATGTAATAACTTGTATAAATAGGTAATGTTTTTAATTTTAGCTGATAAATGCAAATCATTATTAGGTACATTCTTATCGCTTGAAAACAGCTCTCGGCTAAACGCTGTCAGGCTGAAGGAAAATTCCAAAAAGCATCTTGATTTTGCGTCGCTGGAGCACGTACAGCATCTTTAGGGTTCGTTAGAAATTATAAAGGCCATCTATTGTTATTCGCGCTAGCAGGTTATATGAAATTTAATGCATCTGTAAAGATCATTAAATTAATTAATCAGACTCAGCTGTACGGTTTAGTTTTATTATTTTTATAGTTTTATTATAATTCATTTAAAAGTTTGTGTGTACATTTCAACCGAGTTAGGAGGTCATTTTATCTCTTTTAGATGTTATAGTGACTCCATTAGGATTCAACAAAAGTATTAAGAGTATAAAATCTTTGCACCAACCCGAAGTTTTCTCAACTCCTTTCTAGTTTTATTTTTACCATAGCTGCGCTGAACCATCTTAATTAAACGGGCTGCGACAAACACAAGAGCGCAAACTTCTGATCGCAAACTAAGGTATAAAAGAGCGGGATCAATTGTGCAGTCCCCAAGGTCGTTAAACCAACAAATAGGGCAGTGGTTCAACCCCGCGTTGGCAAGGCACGTATACCCCATGCTCGTCCCCGTCTGACCCATCCCGCCACGTCGGCGCCAAGCGGGGCAACAAACCCTATATTTTCGCCAGCTTATACCCGCAACCTATTTTCTGTTGCCAAATGCCAGTAAATGTTTATGACCACTAACTAGACTATGACATAATGTGTGCTCTATGTTTACTAAGTAGCTTGTAGAGCTCACTCGTGTGCTAGTCAGCTTGAATGCTGACTTGAATAGGCTGATTGAATTGTTACGACTTCTCGTGAAACCGTTCGATTCGATTTCTGTTTTCGTAACGGATGATATTTTAAGTAGTTAAGGAAACGATTTTTGATTCCCACATTACATTGTCACAAGTTTAACTACCTATTGTCAGTACACACTGTATAATTAAACTACTTACATAGTGTAAATATTCTTGTTTATAGAAACTCATCCTCGAAGGATGTTTAGTAGGGTATGTAAGTAATACTCTCTACTTTTGAAAGTCACTTACGGTTGAATAAAATAATTTACAAATTCTGTTTAACCGAAAAAATAAGTAAAAAATTCTTAACGTAAACTTTGAAGAATAAGGTATATCACACCACTGCACACCTAAAGTTATGGCGATAGGTACACAAAAGCTTGTGTTTTGGGTAGATAAAAATTTGCTGGAGTGTGCATAATAAATATATAATATTTTGAAGTAGGAACGTTTTTCAACCGGGTTCATAATGAAAATAAAATGCATGAGGCACGCCTGACCGTTCCGAGCGCCTGATAAGCACTCAGTTGCTGACCCTACCTAAATTAAGTCTATGTAAAATAGCGTCTAGACCGCCGATCGCTTCCGAGAGGCTGACTTACGAAAAAAATTGACACTTTATCATACACCACTTTATACCTTGATTTACTTTGTCAGTCCTTAGAACGATATACAGTCTGAAAGAAAGGATAATCACGTAATAAACACGGTGATATCATTTTCCAGTTAATTATGTTCATCATTAACCGAGTTTAAAATAAATTACCCAATTCTAGTTAAGTCGAAAATAGGATATAATGCGAGTAAATAGAGTAGTAATTTGGGTTTCATCTCAATCTGTGTGATGGGATGATACGGTCCGTCGACAACACGCGTTTACCAAATTAATTCTACTCGCTTTCGCAGGAAGCTGCCTTTTCTAAGTTTCTCAAATCTTTTACCTCAGAAAATAATTAAATTTTTGAAATATAACTTTCACTGACATATTTTAAGCAGTCTGGCTATATTATTTCCGATTATAGTAACTGAATTTCTTGTGCTGCTTCTTCTCGGCAATAGCCCACAAAATGTCCCGAAGCCGTGGCAGGGTAAACAAATTGTGACGTGTGAAAATGTCATTAATGACGTATTTGCAAAAATAAATACATCTATTTATTTTATTTTAGTGTATTTTTCATAATGTACCTCCAAGAAAAAAACATACCAGTTAAAATAAAAACTATATCGCCTTTACTACAGATAAATACTAACGAAATTAATTACATTCTGTTTGTTTAAATGTGAGGTCCCCATTTATGCTAGAATTACAAATTAGAACCCTCTGGAGATTTTGGGCTCACCTTTGGCCTGATATACAATATTAATGGCCAGCGATATAATATCATAGAATAATGAATGCAAAAGATCTTTAATAAGCATTAATAAACTTGAAAAAGGATCTTGTAATACGTTAACTTGCAGTTTCTTCTGTACTCAAACATATTTTTCTCATTTTTATGGTTTTTATCTTCTACGTGTACAAGTAAAACTGTTGTTTCGCCTGAGATATCTACTATTTTGAGAAGTGAGAGTGTTAAAGCCTTTGTTTGGACTTTTCTTTTCTGAAGGTCACGTCCCTAAAAAGCTATCGCAAATTTGATCAAAATGCGCAAGTTTCCTAAAAAAATCTTATTAGTTGAATTAACAGAAACTTTTCTCAAGCAAACAAAAAATGATGAAGATAATTATAGCCCGTTAAAGTTCCGCGTAACGTCACACCTTGCGACACTTTTTAGCAAGGCGTGACGTGACGTGCTCATTTTGTTGCGCTTTATCTTCGTCATTTTTTGTTTGCATGACAAAAGACAAAATATGGGTTCAATATTTTTTGATAATCTAACTGACGGACTAAATAGAATAATATTTTTTTTACCCAGGAAACTAGCCTAATATCTTGTCCAGTTTTCAGCTTCTCTCAGGGCATTTGCTGCCGTAAGACCAGAGAGAGCAGTCACCCAACTTGATGATCGGCCGCGTGGTCTTTTTTCTTCTTCCCAACCAGAACCAACTTGTTTTCCTTCCACCTTGCCAACCACAACCAACTTGTCGAAGTTATCTGGCTATTGACGGATTGTTGTTGTTCCGTCTAGGCGAATATTTTAGTCAAGTGGCAAATAGTTTTGTAGTTAGCTGTGTCTGCTTATTTATGTATATTTTCAAAGGAAACCAAACAGTTTAAAAATAACAACATTGGTTATAACAGAAAATATAGAACTAACCCTAAAGTTTTTACCTATAAAAATTACATGTAAGTAAATGAATATTTCATTAAGCGCTTAAGATTAGCTTATTAAAGAACAAAATCACTCGTCTCACGATTAAATAACTAATACTTACAACGCAAAGTGAAAGTGCAAGTTAGATTGCACGTATTCTGCCGGACCAACGGCCCACAGACTAGCACTTAATCTTGCACTTGCACTACCATTTGTCATTATCCAAAATGTGTCTCGGGCATAAACTTCGCTAGTTTAGTGTCCGTATACATTTTACACTCCGCAGACCCTAAACTGTTGATACACTATTCAGACCCAACTTGTCCCAACTTGCGTGAAGGTACACCCATCTCAACTCTTCGCAAACTACCGTGAATGCAAACAAAGGCTTCCTGATTTCACCTTAAGGTACTCTATAAAGGCTTTCTATATGTTTCTACATTATTCATCATAGTCAAATAAGAACAGTCATGACGACACATTAGAGATTTTGCTTTTGTATGGCGTCATTAATAGATAAGATATTTAGAAAATATATACAGATGACATTATTTTTAATAGGGATCAAAAACATTAAGTAGGTACCGTCCCTCAACCTGCAGTTGAATAAGAAAGCACTTAAACGAAAAACAACTCGTCTGTTTAAGAAAAACACTATTTTATTAATAAACTACATGCTAAAAACGGATAGGTTAGTCAAGCAGCGATATCCTAAATTTACTATAAGTGATATAAACTGATGCATGACGAGTACGTTTAATGTTATTATTTTTTAAATAAACTGGTTTGGCTGATTTATACAAGCTGTACACTTCGAGTACTACGTACACGCGTGTCTCATGGGAACCTATTGTTATTTGTGTACTCTATGCAATGAACGTGACTACTATTGACATTTCCTAGTTTTCTAACCATAACAGCTATAACTAGGTAGTCACTAATCCACACGGAAAACAGATTGTTTTGTTACGCTTAATTGTGATATGAATAGTAATTGAACTATCAATTACAGGAGAAATAGTAGACTACTTGAATCTACACATGTAAGAAGAAAAGTCTAGTAACTTTACCTCTGAATTTCCTTCTGACTATACTTTCTAGAATATCTGTAGTATGTATTTATACGCATGGATCAACCCAAATAACTATTATTTGACGATTCGCACACCTAGATCTAAAGGGAGCTAACTCAAAAATTTTCATTTTTGAGTTATGCACACCATCCAATTTATTACACTACTATACTACACACTAGTATACTGTATTTACCTATAAAGACATATATTTTACACATGTTACTCATATTACTCTTAATTGTAATGTTTACTGATATGTTGTTGTTGAACCTTTTCCAATAAATAAATAAATAAATAATAAATAAAAATAATTTCTTATCTCAATACCTACCGATAAAACAGATTAAAAAATTCTCTACTGTTCAAGATTAGATGGCACTAGATGCCTCCTAGGTGAACGAGCGACCTTTGCTCACCCCCACCAATACAGGGACATTGCCAGTTGCAATCGACATTACAAGCGAAGCGCACGTGCTCGTCTTAAACAAATTAGAGTTATTTTGAGTTGTATCCGTATTGTTAGAATTTGAATAAGCATTATTTTGAGTTGTCGCTATTTCGACGGTTAGTGCAGAGTAAATGAATACGACATTTTGGCTTGAGCCAGTATTGCTGGCAGGATCAGTAATGTTTTTATTTTTATTTAGAATGTTTACTGTATTGTTAAAACATTTTTGAATTTGTAGTTGTCTGTTTTGTTGAGTCATTTTTAAAACTCTTATATTCCTTTTAAAAACCAATGAAATTGAACTTTTTTGCTATTGGCGATTGAAGTCTTTTCGTACGAATTAATTATTAATTAATTTTCGTACACTTGAATTTTTATCCTAGCAACTTCAAAGTTAGTTCCGTTTTTACTAATCAATTTTTGGGTTAGACCCCTTTAGATGGGCTCCACCAAATCTGATTGTACAATATTTCTAATAAGATCAAAAACGTATTATGATGGCTTTTTGAATCGATTGGGCACACAGGACCGCATAAGTAAGTAAAATTATCATTCTTTATTTTAGGCAAACGATAAAACGCAGTCGGTTTTAGTAAATATTGTAGAAGAAAGGCACATTCATACAACTTTGGAAGATGACTAAGTAGTTATCGATTAATGAAGTCTCATCTAAAGAAACTTATGCTGCCTTATCCGTGGTTGATACGATGTCTTTCAATAGAATTTAAAAAATAGTTAAATTAAAACACGTTCTTTTGTTTTTTTGCAATTGTCAAAAAAGTCTGCTCCTTCATTATCCACGATTCAGAATTAGTTAAGTGAATTTAAGTGTGCGAGGGAGAGCATCGAAGACGACCCTAAACTTGGCCGGCCTGTCGGAGGTACTTTCCAGGAAAATTTTAAAAAAGTAGAGAAAATTATATTGGAAGATGGTCGAGTGAAGGTAAAGGCTCTAAGAACCAACCTTTCCATTGGTCCTGTACATGATATTATTTATGACCATCTTAACATGTCAAAAGTGCGTGATGGGTGCCGCGAATGCTGACACCGCTTCAGAAAACTACGCGTGTTGCTTGTTGTTCGGACTTTGAGCTCTGTGGTGAAAATCTAATCTCTAAAGATTGTTAATGGAGATGAAACCTGGGTTCATCATTATGATCTAGAGAGCAAACAAGAATCAATGCAGTGGCATATTAAAGGAACACCTTATCCTAAAAAATTCAATATCGTCTGTCTGCAAGAAGTATTGATGATCGATTATAAAGATAAGGGTGTAAATATTATCGGACAATACTACGCTAGTATTATTCGCTCTTCAAGGGAAGCAACCAAAGAGAAGAGTAGGGGAAAATTGTCCTGGGATGTTATGCTTCTGCACGACAATGCCTGTGACCATACTGCTCATATTGCCAAGGCTGCTATTCACGAATCTGGGTTCGCGACTATTAATCACCCTCCGTATAGTCCAGACTTAGACCCCAGTGAGTACTTTTTATCTCCAAATTTATTTATTTATTTCTTCAAATTCAAATTCAAATTCTTTATTTGCCATAAATAGGGTATTTAAATGTTGTTGTCATACAGTTAATGTAGCTTAAAGACCTATTTAGCCATGAGATACAGCATGCAAATTTTCATCTTACACTAAGTTTAATAACAAATTACTACAGATCTTTATTGTACAACTCAATATAAATTATATAATTCAATAAAATTCATTATCAATGTCAGTAAATATTATCTTATCTTTCTTATCTAATCTTAAATAAGATCTCCGAAAAAATCGATTTTATGATGATGAAGCGTTGAAGGCAGCTGCAATGGAGAAGCATTTTTACGCCAAAATAATAAAAAAAAGAGGGATAAAAAAGATTTTTTAAGTGTATTCGCACATGGGAGGAGTATATTGAATGTTAATAATATTATTACGGAAGTGGGTACGGGATTGGAAGGAAACGACAATCTCCCAGAAAGACGCTTTATTCCTCTTCACTACAGTCACACAGACGCAGCCTCGATGAATGATAGAGCTCCAACGTAGCACTGATGTAGTCTCTTTGTCTGTCACGGTCCTCTTGACGGACACAGCACCGCACTATACTGCACTGTACTGTTTACTACTAGACACTCACTATTGCACATCACTACTTTCACTTTTCTTCCTTTTTCTTCCTTCTTCCTCTTGTTTCCGCTTCACTAGACTTTTACTAACTGCCCGTAGTGCGGCTCGGAGCCCCTTATATACCCCTAATCGAACCTTCTAGACCTTAATTTCGATAGTCTTTTCGATTGTCATTTCGTTTATCTTCTTTTTAGTCGGTTCCTGTATGTACTAGAAATTTATCAATTTTTATTGAAATATTTAAATACAAGTTTAATTTTCTAGAAGATTCCAAAAACGCAAACAAAACATTTTTTTATCCATTTCGTCAGCTGGGTTTGAACTCGCGGCCCACAAAACATAGTCCGACGTCTTAGCCGTTTGGCCAACGGTACTTGACAAATGCCGACGAAATTCTTAGTGGCTTGACGCTTGCGGTGACGTAAGCGGGATAGACGTCACAATATTCACTTATATTTTTTATTAGAAAACTATTGATGGATTTCAGTAATTCCAGTGTTTTCTTGCTAAAAAATAATAGTATATACCCCTATTGTTGATCACTGACCGCTCTATGAATCGGACTAGTTATAAATAATACAAAATAGTACAGCATTTTAAGTTTATGTTGCCTCTTCAAAAGATAGCCAACTAAAAACTAAATTTACCAATACGGGCTCAACTCAAAATAATAAAACAAATATCCATACATTGTTAAGCAATAGGGAAATAACTACAAAATCCAATTATCTGCCTCAAAACATGATTAAAACACAAAATTCCTACAGTATATTTCTTCTAGCTGCATATAAGAAGCATAAATCAATTCATAAAACTCCTGCAGTGCACAGGGATACAGTAATCAGATTTTCGCCTTTTCTGAAAAAAGTGATTTTTTGAGTTAATACCTGTTTAGATCTAGGGGTAAGATCTAGGCGAATATTCATGTATTTTTTAAACTTTCATTGTTTTCTGTAACTTTGGTTAAAGTGTTACTGTAAGATACATATTTCGAAATAGCTATTTGTGTGAGAGAGTCCCCGGAAAGGGTCTATAAACTGAATAAATAAGTATTATTGCGCACTAGATCTGAATTCCTGATCTGTATTATATCAGAGTCGTAGAGATCGTATTCAGTGCACAAAAGTTAAGTCTACATACCTGTAATTAACATTATGAATAAATTCTTATCTTATCTTTTTATCAAAAGGTAAAGGGAAAAAGAGTTGGAAGTCATTTTGTAGTACTAAATCATTATCTGCTTAGGTTTTTATAGACCACGGTCGTGAAGATTTGGATGTCATTTCCTAAGACTTAACTTTTAATAGCTTCTGTACATAAATCCAACCACTATGGCGGTTGTAATCATTTTGTTTGTTTTGCAGCCGATTTCAAGCATTGAATCTGAAAAAGTCGAGGAGAGATTATATTAATCTATGTTCTATATTTAACATAAAATGGATTAAAAAGTTATTGCAGGGCACGCAGATTGTTAAGCCGTTTTGTTGACAATAATTAAACTAAACTAGTTACGTGTAAATCATATAATAGAGGTTATTATACTCGACAATTGTATTTATTATTAAACCATTAATCCTATTATCAAATTTAATAGCATCAAGTTAATTGCTTTTATTGCAGCCTGTAAAACTTTGGACGGAATCGATACAAAACAAATTATGGAAAGTATGACTGATTGCTGACTCATGAATGTTGTGTTTACCATTCCGGCTTTATGAACTCAAAATAATTGTAATTATTTTTAACTATAAAGGCTCCACCTACGAGGTAGACCATTCATAATATTTATAAGTCAAACTAAACAGATGGTTATGTAGGTACAGACAGCAATATTTGAATACAAATAATAAATGATTCTGAACTGTGTGTCATTTATAGGAATAAAGTTTTTTTTTTGTACGCAGTTCCTCGCGCTACTGGAACGCAATGCAGTGGCCAACACTAGTCTGCAGTACCGGCAGCTCACCATGTTCGCGCCTACTAACGAGGCCTTTCAGAGGTACAACGGCGAGATGGACGACTCTCTCGTGCTGTACCATATATGTAAGTAGCTTTTATATAATACGCTACAAATCTACATCTGGCGAATGTACAATTGCTTTCGCACGCAGATACTGCAACTGTCTTTAGCGTAACGCACTTATGACGCACTCACGCGAAGTTCGCGCGCATGCAGGCAGTCCACTTCACTTCTTGTTAAGGCGAGTATAGTCGTCAAATGTAAACTAGTGGTTTCAAAAGCTTGCTATTTAAAGCTAAATTCTCAGAAAAATATTAAAAAATACGCTAAGAACGGTCAAAACCTGCACAACACTTTGAGCATTTTTTTTTTTGTAGTACCTATACCTACTTCAAAAGAAAAAAAATAAGATCATTGAAAGAGCAAACAAAAAAGATGCTAATTGTAGTTTTTTTTAACCGCTTGACCGATTAAAATTGCTTATTCGTCGATTGATAGGTCAACTTTGGTTTTTGGATCGAACAAAAATTGCTTCCAGGCGAAAAGTATTTTCACAATTTTCGCTACCTAAAGACGCAACGATCGTCGTCACAGCCACGTTTCATAACGCGCTGTCATGAACCGTATTTAAATGAGTTTTCGTGCAATATTCGTACCAACACGCGTCCCTAAGCTAACGCGGCACTACTCGCCTTAAACACACAAAGAAGAAGCGGTCGCAAATTGTGCGCGAGCGTTATATGCGCATCCGCCATATCTGCTTAACACACCTTTTAATTACCAGACATTTCGTCATATTTTACTATCATTAACTAAATTATTTAATAAAGATATTGCCTTAAATTTGCTTTGCATTTATGTGTGCCGATTCTCCAAAAATGTTTGGAGACCATGTCTTGGCAAATGTAGTATAGGACGCCCCCCAGCTCGAATAGGCGTCCATGATGATGATGATGACGACTAACGAAGCATTACATTTTAGCTAACCTGGCGACGACTCTATCAAACTTGGACTACGCAATATCCTCGGAGTTCGATGGGAACCCACCACTGTGGGTGACGCGGAGGCGTGACACGATGCACGACGACATATACGTAAACAACGCCAAGGTTTACGTCTCTCGGTCTTACCAGGCCATGAATAGGAACGGAAAACGACAGGTGAGTTTGAGACATTGGTTAAGCTTACACTAACTTATATTTTATTTTATTATGATTTCTTCTCTATTTATTGCACTACAGCTAGAAAATACTATAAAGAGGGATTTAATTCTAAATCAATCTCTACCAGACAACCAAATGGCTAGATAGAGATGCTAGGTATAGGCGGTGCGAAAAAGATTAAAATTAGAGAAAAACGTGCAATACTAATGCAGACTAGATGAATAAACTACAATAAAATAAACTAGAAGGTGAAGTTTATTTTATTGTAGTTTATCACCAATAAATAAAATGAAAGTGTCCATGTGTAGTTTTGAAATTACTTTCAAATCAGCTTCTTTAAACTCCTAGAAAAATTAAAGACACTAAAGTACACTGACTTAGAACATTTAAAGTAATTTGTTGTTGCTCCCAGTAGTTATTTTTCACCAAGGTTATAATTGACCATTGACTATGACACCTACTGAATATAATAAAAGCAAAAAAATTAATACGCCATGACAGTACCTATACACCTACTGTTACATCAGCCTTCCTAGCATAAACACCAAAACACGATATGATATATTATGTTAAAGCGATATATCGACACCAACTGTAAAAATATGATAGATAGCCGCCATGTCGAATCGCCGTGCTGATGACGTCACATAATATTATGATCGCTGTTTAAAAAATCAAAATGGCGGCTAAAACAATTATATTTTTACAGTTGTGTCGATATGTCGCTATATCATATCATATGGTGTTTTGGTGGTCATGGTAGGGGGCAGGGCAGGAATGGTAAATAATATAATTAATTACGTTTCTGGTGATATTGATTTGGGCTTTATTAATACGAGTAACGTTTATTTAATCAGGTCCTGCACGTGATAGACCAAGTCCTCCAGCCCCTCCAGCCGCACGGGCCAGGGTCGAGCAGCAGCTCTGTCTACAACCCCAATGCCTATCAGTTCCTGGAGCACTCTGACGAGTTCAACATAGGCCAGCACCGGCTTAGGTAAATGAATAAATAAATACCCCCTTCAAAATCCAAGTGATCTTATGAGACCGCATAACAATAGAATTTCTATTGTGTCTCGTTTACGTATGCTTGATGA
This sequence comes from Anania hortulata, assembly GCA_963576865.1. Taxonomy (NCBI): domain Eukaryota; kingdom Metazoa; phylum Arthropoda; class Insecta; order Lepidoptera; family Crambidae; genus Anania; species Anania hortulata. The sequence continues at coordinate 10,940,589 of OY756396.1, read as the reverse complement.
GACTTGTCAACCTCCAAGCGCTCTCAGGAGACCGCATACCAATGGAATTTCTATTGTGTCTCGTTTACGTATGCTTGATGAGACTCGTCAATATCCAAGCGGTCTCAGGAGACCGCATAACAATAACATTTATTTTGTCTCGATTACGGATGCTTCATGATTGGTGCTGTGGTTGGCGAATTATAGTACCACTACACCATCGTCGATCGTCTAAATTTAAGATTTTATTCCTTAGTTAACTACCTTTTACAAGGTAAGTCTACTGTTCAAATACAACACTTTTAGGAACTACGAGTATTATCAAAAGCAAAAAAAGTATACCCATATAAAATTACATAAATGAAAATTATTTAATTTTAAAATTTCGTAAAAAGTATAGACGCCCGACCATTTTCTCACTGAGCGAGCAATACAGAAAAGCGTCGTCGCCGGTTTTCAAATTGGATTTATGCTAGTTACTATTCCGCGTAACGATTTTGGTTTAAAACAGGCGGTTAGTTTTTTTTTTTTTTCATTTTACATATATATTTATTTTGTATTTTGATCTTTTTTATGCTTATTGTTGTAAGTTTAAATTTTATTTTTATCTATTAATGATGTAGATAAACTGGCTTAAGAAATTTTACATACTGGCCCTCTGTTATTTTACATACTGTATATGTATATCGGGAATCTATAATGCAGGAACTCAAATGCATTACGAACAATGCATACATTAATTACCACCTCGCGTGTTCCACGGCGGAACATTCACGGACTAACTTACAATTGCGTTCAACTTTTTGCCGCTAATTGAATACGGGCTTTAGGCTTTCAAACTGCATAACAGAAAAATGAAAAATAACCTGAGAAAATTATATTTCTGTATAGGTATTCAGACTGCGTTGCGGTAAATCAAAAGAATAAAATTATAATAATTGGGCTATATTTAATACCCTTTTTTGCAGATCATTCCGACAGAAAATAAATCAACTACAAAAGAAAGAAGTGTTCAATGCTGACGGGAGACACACATTTTTCATCCCTGTTGATGAAGGCTTCAAGGTATTTCATTATACAAAGTTAAGTCTATTGTTTCAAATGAATTCCAATAGGAATACAAAATAAATCTCAATTTTCAGCCAACCACTAGATCAGATTTGATAGACGAAAAAGTAGTGGACGGGCATGTCATCCCTCATAATGTCCTTTTCACTAAAGCAACTCCTGACACGAAAGAGTTTGAGACACTGGCTTTCAGTGATAACGTGAAGGTCATCGTTTCATTCAGCACTGCCATGAACGGCAGGGAAGAAATCAGTAAGTATATCCATTTTTATAAAGGCTCCTCTATTGAAATGAAATAAGATCGGTCGACGAAAGAAACAGTATTATTTTACGAGCAGAATAAACAAATTGGATTGAGCGTACGACTGAAGGTTTATCTAATAAATATCGTTGTATTTTTTAACAAAGAGCTATAAATACAAGTTGATACACAGCGAAAATACAGACGTTGTTTGTAAAAGCTGTATTAATTTAGGTACAAACACCAAATTGATCTGGAATTAGGGAATTATATTTATTTATCTTTTCTAATAGCTTACGTAAAATCGAATACGGTGGCGGGTGACGCCAAGCACAGCCGAGGTGTCGTATTGGCCGATATCGTAAAAGCCAACATTCCCGTGAAGAATGGCGTAGTGCATCTAATCCAGCGACCCCTGATGGTGGTGGACACCTCAGTGATCGACTTCCTAAAGGTAAAAGCTAGTTATGCCAAAATAAAAATTATATAACAATATTAAAAATTACTGTGTAAAGCAGTTCATAGACATCTCCTTGAAATAACGTCGAGCTTATTTATATTTCACTCGATATTCCGACTTAGATTCTAAGAAATTATTCACAACTGAGAAGACATTATTTTATTGTTTCGACTGAATGATAAACTTTTGAATCCTGTCATTGACTTCTCGCTCCATTTACGTGGAAACCAGGCAATGAAGGTAAAACGAAGGCTCTTTATTTCATCCCTTTCTATTATCAATCATTTTGCGTGTCCTATTACTCCGTTTAAGCCTGTTTTCCTTTGAGTGTATTTCTGAGAGTCTGTTTTGCAACTCAGTTTGAGCACGTTTTTATTTTGTCTGTTGTGCAGTCGATTGTTATTTGAAATAATGTTTTATTTTGTAAGTGGTATCATTAGAACTAGAATGCAATTATAAAGTTGATATCTAAAGTATAAAAAATAAAATAAATACATATATGTATAAAAAAATTAAATCATTACAATAAGGTCACATTTTATTAGTATACTTTGCAGCATTTAGATTGTTACACTCTGAGGATATCAGGTAGGTACCTAGAATTATGTATGATTTTATGGTCGTGTAAATGTAGATGAAGGTACAATCTACATTGGCGTATTCCAATTTATTATTACTTGGTAGTTAGTTTAGTTTAAAACACTCACTAAGCAATCATCTATGTATTACATATAGAACAGTCCTAATTGCTGATATGATTAAGGATTAGAAATATACTTGCCTTGTTTTTTAAAAAATCTATATTGTTACTTTTATAATACTATGAATTATCATGAAAGCCCGGTCTACAGAAGTTGAAATACCAAGAAAAATACTTCAATTTAGTATAATAGGTATTAAATAATTTTTAAATTCAAATTAATGATTTTGTTTTTAAGGTATAATTTTAAAGACATAAGTTAAGTATTTCATAAAGCATAAATAAGTAAACCGTATAAAATATATACAAAAAAATCTAGCAATCTTGTAAAAAAAAATTTTTATTGGTATTGTAATTTCGTATTTGAATTGAGAAGTATTTGAGAGGTTTTGTTCTATTTGTTTGTGCCCTCTTCCCGATGTGGACCCTGCATGACATTTGACAACTGTAGGGGATTGTAAGTATTGCCCTAATTTGCATGTGTTTGTGTCTTGGTATTTACTGGTCCTTTATAAATGCTGACATCTTTTTTCCAAACTTCAACAATCTGTAAAATTTGTTTAAGTGTTAAAATTTTCAACATAACAATTTTCCGAGGTCAGGTAAAGTATAAACGCGTATAAAGTTAGCTGTTAACTAATTGCTAAGCTTGAGCGAATAAGTTTGAGAAGTTTTCTTATAGCCGCCAAGTACAATACGAAGATCGTAAGCAAACTATAATGGTATAAAATAAGTTGGAAACTTCTAAGGCGGATTTTTATATTCCGGAAGAAATTGCTTACGTACTTAAAATTTTAAAAAACTCTGAACAATATCTTTTTGTTATTAAAGTCTGCCCCATACGCTTTTATTGAACATCTGGGGCCTATACACTTATTTTTTCACTCCATTGCCCTTTATTAAACAGTACCTAAGCAGTGTTGTTAAAACTTCAAACTCATTAAAGAAAAACTATTCAAGGTTGAAGTAATACTGTTTTGAGAGAGTTGGATAAGCGTAAATTGAGAAATATTTCAAATTTTTACAACATTAGTCAATATTGCTTTCTGAACACACTTAGAATTTGAAATTATTAATATAAGAGGTAGGTCGAGCTGACTACGCTACTGTTATGTTTTAGATACGAAATACATTATTTTTTATCAGGAAAAGGATGACGGCCCTCTTTGCAAGTTTTACGAAGTAATCATGGATCTGGGCGCTAATAACCAGTTTCTAAAGGAGCTTAATATGGCCAAGGACATCACTCTATTCGCGCCCTCTAACGAAGCGTGGGGTGAACATAGCGTACAGAATATCATACGGTAAGTTAGTTCATTTAATCACTTATCAGTATTAAGAAGAAAACATTCTGGAAAATATATTCAATACAACTCTATTATGGGGTCAACTTTAAAAACGTTAAAAGAAACATTTAATTTTATTAATATTTGCATGCTAATAATCCTGGAAAGACATGTGCAACTTTTTATAATGTAACATCTTTAAACCATGTTCTCACGCAAATAAAATATTATGATTATGAAATCAGACGGTCCATAAAAATTAACGTTCTACCTTGATGTAATAGTTAGTTAGTTAGTTAGTTTAGCTGGGCTTTCTCCGCACTTAGCCTCATGATTGGGCCATTGTGCGTGCTACTTAGTCCTTCCTACTCCAACCATCCTAGGTCGTCCCAGAAGGTCAGCAGCCTTTTCAGACTGCTGCAGGCTTCCGGGAGGGATCTTGGTGATTGAAGAATCCGTGCCCGTTGATCTGCCACGCTTCTGCACTCCAATAGTACATGCTGTGGCGTTTCTTCTGCCTCCATGCATCCTCTGCATGTCGGGCTGTCTGTCACACCTATGTTAAACAGGTGTTTGTTGAGGGGACAATGGCCGGTTATAACACCTATAACCTTGCGAATCTTGTCCCTTGCTAATCTTATGAGGTTGCGGGCAAGCTTATTTGATACCGCCGGAACTGCATTTTTCATTTGCCTGCATCCTTTGCTGTTTCTCCATTCTGTTAGATGTGTTTCTTTGGTTCTTTCGCGCAACCATGATTTTATTTGGGCCTGGGGTATGGGCAGCAGTGGTTCCGGTCCGTACACTACTGCCTTCGATCCTCTTTTAGCCAGTTCGTCTGCTGCGTCATTTCCTAGTGAGTTACTGTGTCCTTTGATCCATTGCAGGGTTACTTTGTTCGTGTTTGCAATAGATTGGAGTGCGTTGTGGCATTCCAGTATAAGGACAGAGGTTATGATATTGTTTTGTAAGGCTTGAAGGACGGATGCACTGTCTGAGACAATTTTTATGTTATGCTCTCGGACGTCTCTGGCTGCAACTGCCTGTGCCGCTTTGGTGATGCCAATACATTCTGCTTGGAAGATTGTGTTCAGTTTATCTAGGGTAGTTGATATTTTTATGTTTAAGTCATTCGAGAAGACACCGGCTCCAGTGCCATGTGCAGTTTTGGAGCCGTCTGTGTATATCCTAACTTCGTCGACGCCAGAGCTGTCTTTTACTTCTTCTGTGAGTTGGATATTGTATCTTCGGTCGAAGATGTGATGACACGGTGTTCTGTCCATAGGCGCCTCAAGAAGTGGTATTTCCTTTAGGATCGCCTGCAGAACTTTTGAGTGTGTTGTTTCTATGTTTTGTTTCCATAGTCCGTTTGCTCTTAGTCTTAAGGCGGTTGCCTGTGCTTCCTCTTGTATGACAAGATCTAATGGTCTTAGGTTCAGGAGGAGCTCGAGCGCGGCTGATGGGGTGGTTCTCATACATCCAGTGGTTGCTACACACGCTAAGCGTTGTAAACTTTGGAGTTTTGTTTTCACTGTGGTCAGTTGTGTTCTGGGCCACCATACAACTGATCCGTAGGTTAGAGACGGTCTGATAACTGATGTGTATAGCCAAAGTGTAATTTTTGGATTAAGACCCCAATTTTTACCAACTAGTCTTCTACATTGACAAAAAGCTATGCAGGCCTTTTTTATTTTAGCTTCAATATGACTCGCCCAGTTCAGTTTATTATCAAGGGTGATGCCCAGATATTTCACTTGATTTGATAGCGAGAGTTTGGTATTAAATAATTTTGGTAGTTGTAGTTCTGGTAACTTCCTTTTGTTGGTGAAAAGGATTAGTTCTGTCTTTTTCGGATTTACTGAGAGTTGATGCTCGTCACACCATTTTTCTACAATCTGAAGGGCTGAACGCATTATTGCGCAGAGCATATTTTCAGCGTTCCCATTGATCAGTATTGCTAGGTCATCTGCATAACCAATAGTGGTGTACCCTCTTTCATTTAGTTTACGTATGAGGCTGTCCACTACTATATTCCATAATAGTGGTGAGAGAACGCCTCCTTGCGGGCATCCTTTTACTACCTTTGCTCTTGTGGTAGTATTCACCACTATCTGGACCGCCCTTTTACTGACTAGCTCTGTGATCCAGTGTCTAATGACTGGTTCAACGTTTGCTTTTTGTAGGGCGTGGTTAATGCTGTTGTGCATGGTTTTGTCAAATGCCTCTTCTATGTCTATGAAGGCTGCAAGTGTTGATGCTTTGTTTGTGATAGCCGATTCTATTTTTTGTACCACTATGTGTAGTGCTGACTCTGTTGATCTGCCTTTTCTGTATGCATGTTGTTGGGGATGTAGTGGTTTGTTTTTTAGCGCTCCATCCCTTAGGTGTCGATCTACTAGTCTTTCCAGCGTTTTGAGGAGGAATGATGTTAGACTGATGGGCCTGAAAGATTTGGCGTGTGTGTAGTCCTCCTTCCCCGGTTTCGGTAGGAAGACTACCTTTGCCTCCCTCCATGATTTAGGGATGTATTTGAACGCTAGGCAGGCCCTGTAGATTGGTAGTAGGTATTTTATTACTTGGTTGGATTGCCATTGTAGTAGTGCTGGGAATACCCCATCTAGCCCTGCTGACTTGAATGGTTTGAAGCTTTTTAGGGCCCATTCCATTCTTTTTGCAGTTACTACCTTGTTTGCAACTTCCCATTCTTGGGTTGTCGGTATGCTGTGCTGCTCGTCTGGCCACTTGGAGTCTGATGTGATTTGACATCCGGGGAAGTGTGTTTCCAGTAGCACTGCACTGGTCTCTTCATCTGAGTTTGTATAGGTGCCGTCTTCCTTCTTGAGTGATCCCAAAAGTTTGAGATCGCCTTTTGACAGGATTTTTGTTATTCTTGCGGCTTGGTTGGTTGAGTTTATGGTACTACAGAACTTATGCCAGGCCTCCGTTCTCCGGAACCTGATCCGTTTCTTGTAGTAATTTTGTGCTGTTTTGTATTTATCCCAGTCCTCTGTCGTTCTGGTATTTTTTGCTCGGTTAAAAAGTGTCCTGAGCTTTTTGCGTAGCCGTTCAAGTTCGGGCCCCCACCAGGTTCTTTTTTCCTGACTTTTAGGCATTACAGTAGGACATGCCAGTTCATAACTTTCTGTAAGAGTTGCAGTTAGGAACTGTACGTTTAATTCTATGTTGTTAGTACTAGGTATTACGTCAGTTGGTTGCGTGTCACCTAGTGCCTTGGTTAGTAAATTTGTGTACCTTACTATATCTGTTTTGCGGGGGTTGCGAAATGGAGCAGGGTTTGTTTGCTTGTATTTAATTTGAAAACACACGCGGCGATGATCCGCAAAGGATGGCTCGTTCGACACATGCCATCCTTCAATGAGGTTGGTCGCCGCGTGTGTTGCCATGGTAATGTCTATGATAGTTTGATACCTTGAGCTCACAAATGTAGGTTCTGTACCTCTGTTCATGATGTTCAGGTTTGCTTGGTATAAGTATTCGGCTAATGACTCACCCCTTTTGTTTGTGTCCTTACTTCCCCACAGCGAGTGATGCGCGTTGCTGTCTGCGGAGATGATCAGGTCCCAATCGTGCGCTTCGCAGTGTTGCACCAGTTCGGCTAGTTCCCTTGGGGGAGTTTCGCCATCGCTGGGCATATACGCTGAAGCTAACACTAGGACGGTTTGTTGTTCCGTAAGTGTTTTCACTGCCGTGAGGTCTCTAGAACAGAATTGGTTAAGCAAAGTGGTTGTTATGGTTTTAGGCATAAAGATGCAGGTTCTCGGTTTGTCAACCGAAGTGTCCAACAGCAACTTACCGCCGATGTTAGTTAGACCGCAGACTCTGTTGTTTCTGATCCATGGCTCTTGGATCAGGGCGACGGTGTTGTTGTTTGCCTCCAGCACTCTGCGTAGAGTGGCCGCCGCTATCTGCTTGTGCTGGAGGTTGGTTTGGATGACATTGAGGGTGTTATGGGCTACGCAGGACGTCATCTTCGTCGCTGGTGCCGCCATCCTCAATGTGCGACGACGAGTTTGTCTCCATCTCGCTCGGACCCGGTTGGGGAGCTGAGGTGGATGGCTCTGGAGTTGAAGTGACCTTCACTGTGGCCTCACTCGTCGCTGCTGGTTTGCTTCCGGCGTTTTCTTCCTGGGTAAAGAAGCGGATGTACCCACTTCCGGACATGTGGGCCACCCGACGGTCTCTATCCAGGATGGTCTGTCTCTGGTCTTCGGGGATTCCCAGGATTAGGTGAACTACCTTTTCCTTGGAATCCACCTCTTGAGTCCTCTCATCCACCGTCATATCATAACACTGCCAGGAGTCTACTTTGTACCACGGGTTCTGGGCACAAAGGACTCTGTGCAACGTGGCAGCGTCGGTGATACGCGTGTGGATAAGAAGCCCCGCCTTGAGCTTCTTCTTCATTTCTGACTGTTTGATAACAGTCAGGGTGGTACCCGTTATAGGTGACGGTAGGGTTTTGGTAGCGTTGACCAACCAGCTGAGAGCGTTTGCGTCCTCACACCACATCGCTAGTGCCCCGTCCATTAGGAAGGGGCGTCCGCGGAAAGATGGAGCTCGCGCACTCGGAGACGGTGGAGACAGTACAGCTTGTAGGATACTATCATCGATAGCCTCCCTAAGCTGGTCTGCCTGACATTGCGAGAGGTCCCTCGGCGGAACGGTGATAACCGCTACTCTCAGATGCGATTGGTTCGCGTCTGCGTAGCTCATCGTCCGCTTTGGTTTCGCGTCGGTCTTCGCGCGTTTAGCTTCCCCCCTAGGAGATTGGGTCTCATCCAGACGTGCTCGCTTCGAAGAAGCGCGCTCGTCCGAGCAATTCCCCTTCCCAGGCTGTTCCTTTTCAGGAGCAGTGGGAGCAGTCGCAGCGGGTCCCCGACCACGAGAACCTCTCGGTTTTCGTCTCTTTTTCAGCTGTGGTGGTGGTGGTGGTGGTGGTAGTTGTGACACCGTTGTTCTCTGTGCCGTTGCCATCTCCGTAGAGGCGAGTGGCACAGATTCGCGCTGCGTTTCCGCTGCTGCGTCGGTCGTCACCTTGGTTGTCGTCTTGGGCTGCAAGGTTTCCCTTCTCGCGCGCCGGTTAGGGCGACTGCGTTCCGGTTGGCCTTTTAGCCCTTTTTTGTTGGGTTTAGCCGCTGAAACAGCGTTCCCTTTTTTCAAAGGGCGCTTGTGAGCGGCTATGGTCCACTGGGACACGGTGGTTGTGTCCGAGGTAGGTATAGCCTCTGCGAGGCCTGACATATCCAGGCTGGAGCCTGGTGTTGAGCACAGGTTGCCCCCCCCAGAATACGAGGAGCAGACCGAGCTAGGCTCGGTGAGGGATTCTCCACTGGCAGTGGTACCCTCCTGGGGTAGTTTCTGATTCACTTGTGCTGACATAATGGTTTTTGGGGCTGTTGGCGAAAGGTGCCAAGACGAAACGCACACTACCTGCCCTTGGTAAGTGTGGTACAAATTTCTGGGGGGATTTAATGCCCCAAGGCTATGTGGGCCTAGGTGTGGTTTTGCGCCGCCACGGTTCGGCTCTGCGGGATTGGTTGAGGAAGTATGGACAGGGTCAGGGGTTAGGATCTTGGATGTCGGCCAGAGGTTTTTGTTACGCCAGTTGCTGAGGGCAATTGGCCAATAACAGGCGGCAACCTCGGGAAGGGTAGTCCACTGGCCTTGCTTAGGGGATCTTTGCGACCTGCGCTACTCCCTAAACCGTTCGCCAAACCCAGTATCGGACAGATACTGGGAGTAGAGGGATCATTAACCACTATCGTATTGATTGACAATCCCTCCGCCCTTGATGTAATATGGAAAACTAAATATTTTTTTCAGGATTTCATTGTTGTTTATGTAGTTTCAACCGGCCAATCTGGAAGTCACTGGGGGAGGCCTATGTTCAGCAGTGGACGTCCTACGGCTGAAATGATGATGATGATGATGATGTAGACATATTCGCCTTCTATAGTCCTTACTATGGTGTAACTGACACAGGGCGTAATTTACTCAGTAATATAAGGATATTACTGAGTAAATTACACCCTGTGTCAGTTAGTGACAGTGTAAATTAATAATACTTAAATACCCTGATTATAGGTTTTTGCTCCAGTTAGAATAACCTGTAAATACCTATTATTTAGTAAAATAATTAACCAATTTAATAAAAATATTAATCACATTATACAGGAACAGTCAGAAGCTTAAGGAAATTCTCAATCTACATCTAGTAAGAGAAAGATTGCCGATGGACGCAATTATACACAACAATTTAAATCAGGTAATTTTTTTTAAAATAATAATAAGTAAAGACTACGCTTTTAAATATTAATAAAATATTGAGGAATTTCCAAAAAAACTCCTTTTTATTAATTTTTTAACTAACGGTTGATAAAATATCCAATTTATAATTAATACCTTTTTAATAAGATTAATATGTATTGTGAATTTCGTTCACCGACTACGCTGCTTTTCGGAATCAGCTTCCCGGAACTGTACGTTAATTAATTTCAAAGTGATTTTCAATACTTTCTGTATGAATTCATCATTTTGTTCTTTAGTTTTGTACTCTGTTTATTATCTTTTCCCATTGTAAACCCATACGTTTCAAACATCATACCCAGAGTGCATGACATGAAAAAACTCCATTGTTGTGATATGATTTTTTTATCGTTAATGGATGCGATAATAGAAATGCATTTTAACGTAATTAACATTCCATTTTAGTGTATTATGTTCCCTTGATCGAAAGCATGGTTGTATGTAGGTATGTTATAATTAGCTGTATTCGTTTTATGTTTGTTCTATTAAAGTTTAACGATTTTAGATTTATCAAGCTCCAACGGCCTTACTTCGGAAGTATTTGTATTTCAACGTGTTGACCCGGGGCAACAACCAGACTTTGACTGTGGAAGGAGGAGGTGTCAATGCTACGGTTATTCAACCAAATATTGCTGCAACTAACGGCTTTGTTCACATCATCGATAGAGTTCTAGGAGTTCCGTATACTACTGTGTTTGAGAAGCTAAAGACCGATCCAATGCTTAAGTGAGTAAAACAATCAATACAAATTTTATTTATTAATTATATTTATTAATAGTATAATATTTATTAATCTTATCTTATTAATATTATTAATGCGAAAGTTTGGATGAATGGATGTTTGTTATTCACTCACGCCAGAACGGCTAAAAGTCGGAGATAGCAGATAGATTTTTATCCCAAACTCAACTTATTTTTTGCACAGGGTAGTTTAGGGGCTAGAAAATGTCACAAGCATATCCATTCCGGAAAAAGGAACGGTACCTGTGGGATAGCATAGCAATTGTATCAAGGGAATGACATAGGCTCCTTTTTAAAATTCATCTCCTAAGGAATGAAATACAGGTTGTTAACATATATTCCACGCGGGCAAAGCCGCGAGCACAGCTAGTTTTTAATAAAATATCCATCGACATAATCTAAAACTTTCTTAAAATATATCAACGATTTTTCCCTATGATACTTTAACTGGGTACTTTGATTTTACTGAAACGAATGAATGTCTCATTAAATTCTGTTCGTGTTACAGTATTACGTATAATCTTGGAAGACGACAGATGTTCAATCACCAGTTTAGCGAAATGGAACACCGCTACACCTACTTCGTGCCTCGTGACCACGCCTGGCTCAAATTTCAAATCAGGCATCCCTCTGCGTTCAAAGCTTTATTCAAAGAAGATTACGGCTATTTTGTAAGTAAATTTGTCGTTCATTTTATGTAGGCTTAATAAGGTAGGCTTGTTTAAACAGACTTTTATATTGAATGTGCTAAAGTATTTTTATAATTACATGGGCAGTGTAAGATGAAAAGCGATTGCATGCAGCAGAAATGAGAATTTTAAGGTGGTTGTGTGGGGTGACGAGAATGGACAAGATAAGAAATGAATATATTAAAGGAAGTATGAAAGTGGCACCTGTAGCACAAAATAAAAGGACACCGTTTGTCTTGGTATGGACATGTGATGAGAACTGAAGAGGAGCACGTAACGAGGAGAGTGATGGATATGAGTATTAATGGGTGGAATAGTAGAGGACGACCGAAGAAGAGATGGATGGATTGTGTGAGGAGCAATATGACTGAGAAGGGAGTGAATGACTCAATGACGAGTGACCGGATTGCATGGAAGAGAAAGTCATACTGGGACCTGGGAACAGGGCAGGCAAATGATGATGATGACATGGGCAATGTTAGCTAATGTTGAAATCACAAAATTATTCACAAAATATGTGGTCAGTGAATAAAAAACAGCATAGGACCTAACTACCAAAGGTCAAAATCACATTTTGTCTTTTTATCATCATCAGTCCACTGCTGGATATGTCCAGCCTCCCCCATAAATCGTAAGAGTGAGCGGCTCTGGGCCGTTTGCTTCCAGCAGCTTCCCGTAACCTTGTTAACTAAGTCGACAGTCCACTGGGTAGGAGGTCCGCAGCTGACCACGTTGTGTCTTCCAGTTCATGGTCGCCACTCGAGAACCTTTCTCAAATCTACACTTGATCAAAATTAAATTGTTAGAATCGATAGTTTTAGTAAAATAGGTACTAAAAATCTTTTATTTATTTTGTTTCAGACAAAGCAGATTCTAGAAAGACACGTTATCAGAGCCGGCAGAGCTTATACTGTATCTGATTTAAAACTACTTGCAAACGAAACACACCCTTTCGTTCTGCCGACATCACGCGATCCACTCAGGCTTCGCGTCAAAGAATCTGATAAAAGTAAGCATTTAACGGTCCATCTACATCATTACCTCCTTTTACGTAGAACTTAGAAAGTGATTTGGTTGAATTTGAATTTATTTCGCAGATTACTACGTCGAATGGAATGGACACTGGATCCACGTGTTCAGACCTGACGTCGAGTGCACCAACGGCATCATCCACGTAATCGACGAGCCGTTTGTCCTAGAGAGCGATATTCGCGTCACCGGCAGTGCGGAAAAACTACGCGTAGCATACACATTCGTCTTGATTATGATCTCTTTTGTTTTCGCTAGGATTTTAGAAAATTAATCCATCTTTGAAACAGGTCACACGGTTATTATTACTTTAGTCAGAAACTGCAAGGCTTTTTTATTTATTGTAACCAAAAACGTTTGTTCCATCGACAGCCTATTTTGGCTAAAATCGTAAACTGACGGGTCGTAATCATACATAGATACTTGTAGACATTATCAGGTGGCGTTACATAATTGTGGTTACCATTGTTGTCGGTCATAAAATGATTGGCGTTAATATGTAAGTGTCGTCCATCAAATAGTAAATATGACCACGTAAGATTCGGTCTTTCAATTATTACAATGAATAAATATGTTACAACACTGCCAATGTTAAAAATACCGTATAATGCGAGTAATCTAAATAATGGATAAAGTTGTACGAGTCAGAATACATTAATAAGTTTTGATGTTTAAATAATACACTATTTATTACATAAAGGAATAAAAGGTGATGTACATTACAATTATGTTGTAATATACATTATAAATATTCTCTAATATTTTTTTATGTATCATCCCTTATGTATAACATGCATTAAAAAAATAAAACAAATGTATGAAAATTATTTATCCCTTCGGGCCCGTTGTGCCTTCTTTTTAAAATATGATTATAATATATGTTTATGTAATGTTTAATACATTTGATTAATTTCAACGATCCTGAAAAGATCTTATTCTGATGGAGAAAAAAAATATTTCTTAGAATAATAATCTTATACATTCCATGTTGTCTTTTAGACTTATATCTATATCAAAATATCTATATAATGTTACCGAGCAAAGATAGATTGATTTTTCTCTATATTAAATCTATCATTGTATGTTTCTATTATTGTACCATTTTGGAATCATGTTGACTGAAAATTGTATTCTATCAAAATTTGGCGAGTACTCGTACGTATGTTATTTAAATATATCTCTTGTGTACAATCTTGTTTACAAATTGACTCATACACGGGTAAACGCACCGATATACGTGTATTTAAAGGTAGTGCCAATTTTTCAGGGACCACTTAGAATCAGTAACTAAATCGGTCTACGTAAAAACATTTCTTTTCTGCATTTGAAAAATAGAATACGTAGAAAATTTACGATTACTCGATTAAATTGCACCGTACGTGCACTGCATGAGGTTCTTGTTGGAGCGGCGTCGGCCTACGCCTGTGATCTCTGACGAACGACGGCGCACCGCGCGTTTTCTTTTTTTTTCCGGAAATTTTTAAGTATATTTTACTCCAGAAATACGACTAATTATTATAAATGAGTATTTTTATATTGTTCTATAGACCTCATTTTTAAAATTTGGCACTACCTTTAAATGTAAGTAATGTAACCCTGTATATTGCCAACTATCACGAGTGTATATGAAACTAATTCAAAAAATCTTAGCTTTGTTTCGATGACGTGATAAATAAATAAAGTCAAAATTGTATAAACTTTCTACATTTAATCGTGAGTATATCGAAATTCTAAATTATAGAGGTGCGGTTACTCCGAGGATATCAAGGTATTTATTAGATACTATCTGCAATAATTTGATGAGAATATTGTCGCTTAGATTGTGCGAAGTTAATGGTTTTATAATGTATATAGGGATGATTGTGCTGTGCATTTGCAATCTCTTTTGTTACATAAGCAGTTGTAAATAATTTATGTAAGATAACATAGTTCATTATATAATTTAGTAGCGATTAATTAAATGTGACTGAAATTTTATTAAAATATTAGTATCTGGTAATTTAAATATTGAAATCAGGAGACGATCTTTAGTTCATCATTGGATATAATAAATATGCTGCTTTTGATTCAATTAAATTTTATAATGATGTTAAAAATTTTCTATGTGACCGTTTACACGTTTTTTGGGTAATAGACTATAAAGTGAATTTATACTGATCTTACAGACTATTTGGAATGTAATATTGAAAATACAGGAGCAGTTATATTTATTTTTAGCGAACAACTTTTAATGTGTTGGGGTTATAAATTACCAATCTATATATTATAATGTACTAGGTAACGCTTTCGCAAGTTTGTAGATCTTAAACATAATATACAAAATCTGAGTGTTAAGCCAAAGCTAAACGCTGTTTCAGCTGGTATCATAGTTTAAGGTTTGACTACAATAGCATATGGGATTAAGTGTAGAACAATAAATACTAGAATTTTCATAAAATTACCAACATATAAAATTTAAATGGAAATATTGAATTAGAGCTAATACTACGGACGGGAGTGGATAGTCCAAGACAATATAATTTTGACCAAATATTAAACCAAATATTTGGTTAAGGAACTATGTCGAAATTCCATTACTTAGTGATATATTGTATGAATGTATCTCAAAATAATGTCAAATTAGTTTAAAAAATAATGATGAACGATGTAAACTAAGTGTTTAATAAAAAAGAATTTATGTATAAAATATAAGTATTTCAAATTCTATTATATTTTTATTTATTTACATAAAGTACCTCTAAGTAATGGTACCTACTTACCAACCCTTTTTTTGCAGTAAAAAAATGCATAGATAACCATGTTGCTTTGTAAAGATCGTGCAATGTAAAATTAAAAGAATTTATTGTCAATACAATTAAATCACATCAAAAAACCAGTCTAACTTTACAACAACAAATATTCAGCATGCAAAAATCCTTTTAAACATTTCACATTCACAGGTTTAAAAAGTTGGATGTATTCGAGCACTCGGTTTCAGAATAATTGAGCGCAGCGGCAAAGGTCGAACTGTCTCCTAATCCCTTAAGGTCGTGCCGATGAAAGAACCGGCCTTCCCCTAATCCCCTTGATGGAAATAACAGCACTCCCCCCATTAGCTGACACGGGGTATGCTTGTAATGCGCGGTTTTGTAATGTCCCTATGAAAAACACGCGCCTATTCAAAGTTATGTCGTAAAGATTTGCGATGCAGCCTGCCTGAGCTCAAAGTTAGATCATAAAGGAAATTTGATGTCACATTTTCATTTTTCTTTCTAAAAGTATTGCATTATACTCACTGATTATAATAATATTATGAAAAGCCTCAAATATTAAATCCATTTCACTTGCTGGTAAAAGAACTGTGATAGTTGGGTACCTATTTATTTATTTAAGTCTCAGCAGATCCTGAGGCTAAGCCAAGAAAAGATAAAATGAAAGAACATCAACTGGAACGCGTTAGATGTCAAGGACGCCAAGAATAAAATATGATTGTCATCGTCATCATCAGCCTTTTTCAGTCCACTGCTGGACAAAGGCCTTCCTTAAAGGATGCTACACCGCGCGTTTATCCAGCGACTGCTCGCAACCTTGACTACTTCAGTCAGCCTACTTTTCTAGAAAAGGTTTTCAATCTGCTTATACATTTACTGCAAGAAAAAATATATCTACATAATTCTACGAGTACGTTTCCTTGTCACAGACAAAAGCAGTTTTTTGATAAATAAGAAAGGTAAGTTTCCATTGTCGTCTATAAAGCACATAAATCCAGAATGAATCTGAACACAATAGTGTATTGTGGAAGTAGCGCTTTAACTTATTTCTGATAAATGATAATATGAGCCTAACTTGAATGAAGGGGAGATGCTATGATGATAGTTTTTTCATTTTGTTCTCAAAACTTTACAGGCTTTAAATACCTATTACGAACCACCAACCAGTAGTAGATGTTGAAAAATATGTAGTTAATTCATACAAACTTACATACTAACTTAATGTTAAAGCATGAACAGAAAGTTTTTCAATAAGGCGTTGACAATATACGGGGTGACTTGTATCTAAGAGTAAAAGCATTCTTTTAAAGGGGTGTTACTACAGATCGTTTGCTACATTTTTACCCATAATAACCGCTGGTTATGGGTATAAAATCCAGCGGTTATTCGGTAACCATCAACTTTCGACCGAAATGATGGGGTCAATCGAAGTAAAAATGTGGCTAATGACATGTAGTATCACCCCTTTTTAACCGACTTCACAAAAAGGAGGAGGTTCTCAATTCGGTAGTATGTATTTTCAAGAATACCTACGTCAAATTTTAATATCAAGTCAGCATTTAGTACCTAACATTTTAACGGCAAGATAAATATAAAAAGACATATATCTACCTGAAGATTTATACATACAGAGGGTAAGTATTAGTATTGTAGGCTCTTAAATCTTTTACAAAATAAATGCAAGCTGTTACGGCAGCTATCCTCCTGCGAAAGAAAATAAAAGTTTTTACAGAGACAATTTATCTTAGCGCCCAAAGTGGGAGTATAGACGCTCCTGGATCGTAATGTAACGCAGTTCATTTATTTCCCCAGCGTTATATACTGTCATACATTTCCTTTGAGTTCGCTGTAGATTGGAAACTTAGTGCGGGACGGAACGTTACTGTCAAAGGATTTTCGGAGCGTTTTCTGGCTCACTCTAATGCTCTAATACGTATACCAACCTTGGGGTTATGAATCAGCGAATTGTAATTACATAGATTTATAAGGTTCATGACGAGATAAGATTTGTTTATCACAACTTGTACATTTATGAACTTGCTGAAAAGACATGTTTAACGTTTAAAATAGATTTTCCAATGAATTCCAAATTTTGGTTTAAAAATACAAAACCTAAGGATAAAACATACTTTTGTACGTAAGGTTTTTATCACACATCGAATTAGGTGTTCATCTCGGTTACTCGGTATGACCATGATTTTATGTTAGTTTCACATTTGATAAATAAGTCGTCTATTTGTTTAACATCGATAGCGGTTTAACCGACTACTAAGACTTCATAAAAGTATGTTACGCGATATCTCTGACGTTACTGAACCGATTTGGCTGTTTGTTTTTTGTTTGAAAAGAAAAACGTGGCAAGTGATCTGATTTTTCAAATTTGGTGAGCTTATTAAATATGGTAACAGTGTAATACTATGATGTCAACTGTGATCCAGCTGCGATCGACTTCGTAAGATGGACCTTTAAACGCTTAAAGCTCTGACTTACAACTTACTTGTCAACAGGTAAAGAGGGCTATGCTGAGCTTTAAAGGTTAGCACTATTATTACGAATTTGTTTTGTATTTTCTGTAAACAAAAGTGCTTAGGTTTAGAGTGTATGGTTTGGCCAGAGGCGATCTGGGTTTGGCCTCAGATTTGATAACAAAACATCATTTACATGAATCTTTAAATATTTTATTTCAGAACTTAATAAGTACTTTAGATTAAAAAATACTATTAAAACCTTGTCTAAATATATACTATTTTTCTTATTTGATAACAATAATTTTAATATATTTACTGTATTTACATCCGCAAATAATTTCCTAAAAGTTATAATCTTTTATTCGATTTTTAAAAATACCTCCTTTATTATAATGGCTAATTCCATTCACTCTATTGATTCTTGATTAAGAAGAATCAGGTCCATTGAATTTAAGATTTGAATAGATGTAACGAAAGAAAAGATAGATTGCCGAGGAAATGAATGGTATTGAGAATTTGCAATTTAAACGAGTTGTAGCGAAAGAAGCGATCCTGTTTTCTTTTCTTGATTTCAATTTCAGAGTAGGTAGCAACTTATTATCATTGTCTTTGAAATATTCACTTGAATATTCAAGTATTTCTTCGAACACAATAGTAATTTTTCAGACTTTCCTTTTCAGCTTTATCTCAACCTTAAATTTTTAAAATTATTAACATCGGTTGTCTATTTGAAATGTATCCTGAAATGTGGGCGTTGAAAGTTTGATTTGAGTTACAAAAAATCTTTTTGATGTTTATTATATGATGGCAAGAGTAAAATGTCAAATTCTAGGTTACCTTTGATACGATTTAGGAAAATTCCGGCGATATCTGCTAGCGGTTTTTCTCCGCTCCACGCTAACCCCTCGATAATTACTCGTCAGCCGTCCGTGTGCGAAGCTCGAGCGCTGCAGCGGGCAAACACAAGCGAGCGTAACGAGCTCCCGCGAGAGGTGAAGGTACTATTGTCACCGACGAATCTGCTGATATTTCTGCGGTTTAGATAGCCATAAAATTGTTAGCAAACTTTCTGTTTTAACGGTATGTTTTTATTTTATTTTCGATACTGACTTATGAACGAAATGCATGAACGTACGACTTAACCCTGTAAACCTTACCGAGGCGTTTATTAACCGTTTGTGCCGTGTGGGGACGGCCGCAAAGAATACACTTCCCCACTGCCAACAGGAGGTGTGTCGTAAGAGGTGACTAATTTCTGTAGTACGAGACGGGCAGCAGCGTCTTCGTGCGAAATCTTATTAATAACTGCGCTCACCAACCCGCCTGCCAAGCGTGGCGAGTATTGGCAATCCCCCCTGATGGTATTAAAATTATTTTTTGCTTTTTAGTGTTTTAAAAATAAAATTTACTTATTTTATCTATTTTTACTGATAAATCCTACTCATAACTAATCATAAGAGTGCAAACAAAAGTTAGCTGTTGAACACAGATTTTATCCCCAATTTTTCACCCTTATGGGTGAAGTATTGTCCGCAATTTTTTTTCATAATGATGGTGAAGTATAAGCTATTTAATAAAATAAGAATCATCAAAATCGGCTCATATTTGTCAAATATATTAGGTAACTTAGATACAAGAACCACGAACCAAAACATTATCTGGGTACACATATATTTGTTAATTTTCTTAAGCTCTGAATTAATTTCGGTAAAATTTATATGAGACCACCCCTGAATTATGATCTACCAAACAAAAAAAGAATCATCAAATTCGATTCATAATTAGCGGAGTAATCGCGTAACATACATTAAAACAAATATAGCCGAATTGAGAACCACCTCCTTTTTTAAAGTCGGTTGAAAAAAAAATCTCTTTATATCAGAAAATATTTCGCAAATGTTACAACCCACAAATCGTACATGTCATAATTAACTATTGTGAAATACTGATTTAGCTTTGAAATTTAGACCGCTTGATTTGACTCTAAGCGCGAGTTTGATTTTGTTTTGGCGCACTGCAGCACACACTGACAACTTTGCAACGAGGCGAGATAATCCCCCCCTACAAAATCCTCTCTATGCCAAGCCAATCCCATCAACTGAAACACAATCACAATACACCTGTGCTCGTTATATTTATCAATTTAAACGCATCCCATCCCTTTTTGGTAGGTAGTGCATGTTATGAAACTCACAACTTTGCTTTTTATTTATTTCATTATGTTGTGAAATAATAATAAAATAATTTCAAAGTATTTTTTATACAGAATTACGAATATACTGGGTACTGTTCGGTTTTAATCCTATAAAGCCGAAATGATAATCTCAAAATTCTGACTTCACTATAGTAGGTATTTATAGGCATAAGTATTTATAGGTAGGACGTTCACCCATATGGTGGACTGACGACCTTGTAAAGGTTGCAACCTTTTCCTGGTTCCTGCAGGAAGGCACGGGATGCAGACCGCTTCTAATTCCAATCTGGGTTTCGTTGTCGAGGTCTTTGTTCGGCAGTGGATGTCTGGAATGATGATGATGATAACGAGTTTAAAAAATATATTTTACTTAACGTTTCAAATTTTAAAGTTACAAAATACAAAAGGATACAAAATTTCGAATGAACCGGACCTGTTGCTCACATCCCTTTATCAACTAGAAAAGACCAGATAATCTTCAAACGGCTAAACCGATTGATATAGCTAGAACCACTAAGAACACTCTTGATAAAGTCACCTTCTAAAAAAAATTATTGAAGATCAGGTCATCCGTTTGAGATCATGCCACAGACAGACACACAGATATACAGATACACATACACACGCTTAACTTATGACACCTTTTTTTTATCGGGGTTCGACTTTTATACGACAATAAATTGTCAAAGCTGATAATAAAAAAATACTTAATGTGGTTTGTTCATTTTTGCACAACTAATCATGAACATTCGCAACATCATGAGCTAAACCGGGAACACCCAAATATTCCGAAATATTTAATTTCGAATTTGGGTATTCCGATTTTCTTAAATCCGAACTTTAGATTTTTTGAGATTCTGAATGAATACAATTTCGATCTTATTAAAAATCACAAAGTTTTATTTTTCCGATAATCACAAGTAAAAAATTAAAACACCGCAGTATCATTAACCCGAAAACAGTATTCCGATTATCAATATTCTGAAAATGTGTATTCTGTAAACTAAGTAAGTAAGTAAACCCCGACTTGCTGTGGTCCTTCGCAGTACTTGTCTGCCCAATATTAAGCCTGGGCAAGAAGGGAAAGCGGGGGCTGCTTTTCTTTCTTTCATCTAATAATATTAAATCCTACTTGAGTCAAAACTTGTTAAAGATATCATCTTGGCTAGGTTAGGTTAGAACAGTGACCGCATTAAATGCGAAGCCGAGCGAGCGTAGCGTGATAAAAAAAAACTAATAATTTGCCAATCATTGGTAAGTTTTAGTCCTTCAATTTTCGGAATTTTTATGTTTGTATATTTCATAATCGGAATTCGTATTATTGATACGTCGGATAATTGAAAAGTCGGAATTTTAGATAGTTCGATCTATTGAAACTCGCCATTTGAAATTCGGATTTAAGATGTTAGGAGTTATATGAATTCAATATTTTAATATTAGGAATTGACATAAATAGGAATTTTCATTTTCGGAATTTTAAACTGTTTGGATTTTTGGGTTTTGAAATTAATTATAGTAAAATTAGGAATTAAGTTTTTCGTATCTAAGTAGTGTACTCGCCAAGCGAAGCGCAAGGGCACTACCTACTTATTCTCGAAGGGCTTTGTCGTTTTTTTGAACCCTCATAATGGGTTTGGATTATATCAGTTAAACAAAATTCTCGAGATGTGATGTCAATAGTAAACTTATTAAACATATAAAGTTTTAATTGCATAGCTCTTATCCTTTAGATTATATTGATATCTAAAAAACCCATATTTTGCCACTGACTCACTGATTATCATCGAAATTCTTATTGTACTTCCTGAAGTCCTAGAAATATGAAATTTAGTATGTAAGCTAGAATTAGTACATACACAAACTTGGAACTTTTACCCCCAACCCCTTTAACTTGGGGATGGAAGTTTGTATGAGATTTCTGGAAAAATTTATGCTAGAGGTGGAGAAAATATATATAGGTAGTCCTTGTTATATATATAAGAATGTACATATTTCAGGATTTTTAGTAAATTACCTCAAAAGCAAAATAAAAAGTATTGTCATAAGGATCTTACAAAAAGAAGTAAAATCACACCAACAACATTTAAAATGTTACCAAGATAAGACCATAAGGCTCGCACTGTCAAAAAGTTATCAAATCGAATGTAGAGTCAAGCTTCTAACTCTACACCTACACAGGTACTTTTAGCCGCCGTTGTGGTAATGGCTTTAATGCCCAATAATGAGTTGTCAACTGTCCTGTAGGTACTAAGCACTATAAGTGCAGACAAACAAGCGCCGTAACGAGCTCCCGTGTGAAGCACGTAGTCACAATTGTCACGGCAAAATCTGCTGACTGTGTTATATTTTACTAACGATGAAGCGATGACTAAACTGAGCTTGCAGTTCATTACTTACTTCTCGATATACGCAATATTCTAGGTGTAGTTTATTTATGAGCAGCAAGGAAAATAAACTGTATACAAAACAAACAAACATTGGCCTAGTACGAGTCAATTTTCACACCGAGGGTTCCATACCATCCATACCGTCGTATTTTCTATCATTTACGGGATCCATAGTGTGAGGCCGAATCACACTTGACCGGTTTTTATTATTAATATATTATGTTGTTTAAATTTGTAGATTAGCATATGATTAGCACTGTGATCCCTGTTTGAAGTAACCAATTTAACGTTTGTCATAATCATCATCATCGTTTCGCCATAGGACGTCGACTGCTGAACATATAATATAGGCCTCCCCCAATGACTTTTGGAAGCGGCCTGTATCCAGCGGCTTCTCACAACCTTTACCAGGTCCTGTCATCTTTGTGTGGACGTCCGAACTTGCGCTTGGTCGGTACGTGGCCTCCATTCTATTACCTTTCTGCCCCATTGGCCGTTAGTTCCAATAGCTAGCTTGCTATCCGTCTGGCTATGTGAGCGTCATTATATTAACGATATTGCAAAAGATGACGTTTGTATTTAGGTAAGTAATATTGTTGTGACTGTCTGTAACAGTCCGTAGCAGAAATGATGTAAACTTTTCGATAATAGTTCATTGTTACCCTAGGGGTGAAAGTAACTTATCCAGTTCCGAGACGGGTACGCAAGGGCGCCAATATAGTTCGAGGGATAAGTCTTTTACCCGAGGTAAGCACTGTGCTTTCCATTACGAATACAAGGAAAGTAAAAATAAAAACATAAATTAAAGAAAAAATTAGTAAATTTTAACAAAACTCTACAACTCGAAACAACTAATGAAGATCGGATTGCCGCTTTTCCACCTGTTTTTTTTCTGTGGCCGGCCAACCATTATTCAGCCATTATTTTTCATTTTCGTCATTAAAAAATGATAAATATTTTGCCCAGATCTATATTATTTAAAGAAATAGTTGAAAGTAAATTATAATATAGTCATTAAAAATATATATTCTTTAATTAATACCTACTTAACTTTAAGTTATATCACTTTACTATAGGTACTTAATATACTTTCTATACCTACAGCCACTCAATCACAGCGCGATGTAAAATTGAAGAAAGTTTTATTGAAATATTGAAAAATTTAAGAACATGTTTCAATAGAAATGTTACAATATAACTAGTTTTTTTATGATTTGACAGCTGTCAGTTAATATTCTATAAAAATAAACTACTCTGTCTGTCATTCACTTGTGATCTTCTAAGTTCCCGGGTGCGATTCCTGGTCGGGTCATTGGCTAAATTGGCCAATCAATAATCAGCGTAACGATGCGGTCTGTCTATGCGGTCGATGTCTAACAGGCTTGTGCCTGTTAGACACCGCTGGTACCAGGTGCTGGTGCCAGCTGGTGCTCAGGATGTGCCTCAGAAAACTGTATAAAGTTTGCAACTCAGGACTCCTCTCGGAAAAAATAAGGCAACAAGTTGGAGCGAAGTAAATTAGTCGAAGCAGCTTAATGTGGGTACTGCTCTACTTTTGACCTGTAATTTCGGCCAATATTAATTAATTTCAAGTTCTGGATGATAATAAAAGATGGTTAATCGTGTTTTGATTGCGGGACGGGATAATCATCACCAAGATGCGCAATACGACTCATTTTACGTAAATGTATTTATCTTTGGCTCAGTCCTCAGCCATCGAAAAGTTTAACATAATAAACTGACTAAAATAGTCTCACAAAGCGAAATATACGCCGCAAGCTTGTTATGTTATTGTTCAAATTAATTTGCGGTGCAAGGAGTGAGTTAGTGGCAAATGTTGTTAGCGAGCGGAAGGGGCTGATGCAGGTCGCCGGAAGCAAGCAGCTCCATCTCGCGCCGCCCGCTGAAACTAATAAACGTAGCGTCCGTACATAAATACATACACGTACCTACCTATTATACTCGACTATTTTGGCATAGCACATATAAATTATCTTAACTTAACTTTCTTTATCGATTAAAAAAATCCTAGGTATAACCTTCATCATATTGGATTTACTTCACTTACTGATTACTCGATGAGCTGTTTATTATTTGTATAGAAAGTCGTGATATTTGAGATATCAAAGGACAATACGTAATCTTTAAAGAATCACTTTGTTGTCCGTCTGCCAAGACAAATTTTCTCAGGAACGAGAAGAGGTTTCGACTATCGAGCGTATAAGAGTGGCGGTGAAGAAAAACATTACAACACTGAGGATTAGATCATCAAAGGGCTAATTCTTACTTTCTAATAGGGTTTGTCTTTATTTCAATAATGTGCAGCGTCTGTATAATTGTTATGACTAATATTTCTTAAAATAATAAATATACTATTTTATATTATAAACTATCGATACATTAATATATCTTATATTATATTTTATTTGATTTTATGCGCTTCTACTTATCCTACATTTTAAACATATTGTTTTTCACGTCTAGAGTGGTTTTATCAATTTATATTGTTGCTATATAATTATTATCAATAAAATATTTAATAGCTACGTTGCTTAACTAATTCTTATTTTTCTTATTTACTAAATTACAAATACTTTCACAATATATTATAAATGATTTCCGCGTATCTTTATTACATATTAATTCTTTAAGATTTTCCAGACCGATTTTTTGCCCCGTTTTCTGTTCAAAATCGTACCTGTCTTTTCCGTAGATGAGGAGGTGGGAAACTGTCTCGTCGACCGTCAGGTCGCAGGCACATGATCAACTCTCCCTACACTTGAACCGATGCAAGTATTGGAAGAATCTACCATGCCCTGTAAGTACTTGAGTGAGCTTCCCTATCGGTTGGATTTTCTGGATTATACGGTGCGTGTCTCCGGTGTTTGGGAAGAACAGTTTTGTTACTGACGCCGTCTCGCCTAACCTATACTGGCCGTTCCATCTCACGATGGATCTACCACGTATAGTCCTCTTTGCAAATGAGACCGGGCACCTGTCGTAATCCGGGTTATGCTTTGACTTCAAAGCCGCATCCCTGGCCAGATCGTCGGCGCGTTTGTTGCCAAGGAGACCGGCATGTACTTTTATCCGGAACAAAGATACATTTTTGCCCTGGGTAAAAGAAGAAAAGCCTTCTGCAGATTTTCCCTCGTCACTACGGCAAGGGGGTGGAGAGAGCCATGGTTAACGATCGTCTCCAAAGCGGCTATCGAATCGCTATATAGACCATAGCTCTTCTCCCTCGCCTTGATGATCACGCCCGTTGCCTTGCATATGGCCAATAATTCTGCCTGATTGAAGGTGCAGTAAGCGGACAGACAACATTTTTGGTTTCGGATCTCGGCGTCATCTTTCCAAATGGAGAGTGCGGCACCGACTTTCCCCTCATTTTGCTGCCGTCGGTGAAGATGCACACCGCCTGCCCGTTGTGCGTATCAACAAGGCTTTGGTCTACAAAGCATTCGAATTCTATGGGCATAAACGTAGCTGGGTGAGGAGTATCTGCAAGGCGTCCTTGGGGTTGGGGCTACGGAGGTCTGGTCCGTGGCACTTGTTTTAAATGTAGACCAGCCTTGCAGCATCTGGAAACATGGTCAAGTGTAGGTTAGAGGTGTCAAAAATTTAAGTAATTTTAATTTAAGTAAACGTATACAACAGCTTACGGCTATTATGTCACATATGAAAAAAAAACATTCTAATGCAAGAAACTATGCTATCTATATCAAAATACTAGCTATATCAAAATACAAAATAATAAACTAACATTCTAATGTACCCGTGGTAGGAAAAACCTACAAATACTCGTAAATGATATGAGGTTTCCGATAATTTAACATATTATCCTGTAATAAACTTTTGATACGTGTCTACTGAAATAAGCATATCATTATTTTACTTATTAAATGAGGTCATTGTGAGAATTGTTGTGTTATTATGTTGTGATTCTGAGAATATCTACTGGAAGTTCTTGAAAATATCTCTAAATAATAATTTGTTGCAGGTGTCAATTCTCTTTAAGTAAATTATATTTTCAAAAACATTTCTACTAAATGAATCATGTTTGCACAATTGGGCTCCCAAACGACTCTGAACGCTAAGTACTTCTTATAAATTGCGCTTCTTAATTGCCATTATCAAGTAGATTTTCCAACTGAACAGTTGTATATTAATAGTAAACATGTCATACAGAATAATATTTTATTTTTTATTTATTTCTGCAGTAAGCAGCGAGAGTAAGTGCTTTATTACGTATTACATAAACAACTTTATATGTTAAAATTTCACTTTCTTATATAGTTACCTAATATGTTTTTCATAAAATTTTCATCATATTCACTTGCATGACGTAAAAATATTACTGAGAGCGTAACTACGTAAGAGCTTAACGGACTGTCACCAAATATTCAAACATTAAAAGCACTTTGTGCTCAAATAAGCAGGACCAACTTCAATAGTTGTACCTCATTCCAATGTGACATAATTCATCTACTTTTTACCGACTATTCCCACAACGACTGCTTACTGAGAAAATAGTGGTTCTAAAACAATTTTAGTTTACAAACTTTCCGAGTGCTTCAAAAGAAAATTTTACTTTCAAATGATTCCAAGTTTGGAGTGACGGCGTCATTTCGAAAGCGAAATAAAAGCTTTTACGCTCCTCTTACGTAACAAAACGCTTAGCACGTCGAGTTGAAAAATGTACCTACACTTAAATGCAATTCGAACCTACATAAAAAGATTATAAACGTGACTAGAAGTTATGTTATAATTTAATTTTACCCCAACATATTTTTTTTCATACCAGACCCTCAAGACCGCTAATATGTTAGTATGTTACAGTAAAAAACGCATCATTACATTAAATACGAACTACGCACTTTTATCAGCTTAGGTACCGTAAAAATATCGGGAGCCAAACGGTATCGGTTACAGCATGTTTAGACACTTTTTAACACAACAACATGTTTATAAAATACCGCAACGTCTATCGGTTCCCAATGAAAATTGGAAGTAACTAACTAGCATAAACCTCATCTCATGTACTTTTTTCCACATATTTTTTTACATTAAGTTAGAATTATTGCCATGTGACATTCTCTGTCGGAAAATTCGTCACCACAATCCTTAAAAATATTTTTTATTATCTTGCTAAAGTCGAGTCTTTTTCTGTGGAAAATTTAATATGAGTTCAAGTCCAAGCTATGTGATGTTTAAAAATTAAATAATTTAATAGTAAAAGTTTGAACTATATAGATGAGATTTTAATTTCATCGAGTTCGCGTGGTCTTTAGTTTCTTCATAAATAATTTACTGCGCAAATTTCTTAATTTTTTCTGTCAAAAGAACCTTCTTCTGACAATAAATTACACAACAAAAAAAAGAATTATCGAAATTGTTCCATCGTTTCACGCGTGATGCAATGACCAAGGGAAAGAGAGATTCATTTTTGTATATATAGAAGATTATCCCAATTTAATCAAACTTGTTTGTTATGAAGTCTCAGGAAAGCTTTCATTATCATCATTTCAGCCATAGGACAAACACTGCTGAACATAGGCCTCTTCGATTGCCTTCCAGATTGGCCGGTTGGAAGCGGCCTGCATCCAGCGTCTTCCTGCAACCTTTACCAGGTTGTCTGTCCACCTTGTAGGTTAGTAGTAGTTAGTAAAGTTCTTGAAATACACTAATTGCATGATATGAAAATACCCTTAAACATTAAATTTATGAAAATTAAAAACAATTACTAAACTTATTAGCTATAAATAAATAAATAATTTATTCAAACAATCACTACAAAAAATTTAATAAATTGAAAATAAATAAATAAAACTATAAAATTGTGACGACTGGAAAAGACATGGTTTCAGCATCAATCATCATATTATATTTATCGCTAATCGCCATCTTTATTATTTGTTTTATTAAAAATCTTTTTTTAAGGAGTATCGCTGTCTTGTCAACAAATTAAACAGTTTGTGGATAGGCACAACATGCATCGTCAGGACGCTGCTTTAGGGCACATACCAAATCAGCCTGCTGCATCTGACATGAACGCAATAGTGAGTAAGCCCTTATCGTTCAAAGCTGCTACCTACTCTAAACAAGATATATTCAAAGATACTTGAGAATCATAATTGACAGGAGACTCAGCTGGCACCCCCAATTTAATCTTAGAGCTATCACAATCAGGAAACGGATTGAAATTATAGGTACTCTGCAAGTTGAGCAAGAAGAACTTCTCAAAAAAATCTGCACAATCGCGCATGATTTATTGTGTTTTTTGGGTTACTACGTTATAAGTATTCCTATTTTGATTCTCAACCTATACTTTTTTCTTATTAGTTGACGTACTGGGTTATTCTGCACACTATCCTAAAAACACTCCCTGTGGAAATCAGCATACTTGTAAACAAAAACGAAAAACATGTTTCTTTGACAGTTTTTTTAGTTTCAAAATAAATGTCCTGAAATATGACTGTACCATTATATTACACGTTGTATAAAAAAAACAGAATACTTAATTTGAAATAAATATGAAGCATTCATAAAAAAACATTAGTTACAAATAAAAAGAGTTTTACGGTATCAAATATTCAATTAAGCGAATGATAAATGATCTACGATTTTAGGTTTGGGACGAAGAACTCGCGGAGAAGGCTGCCAGATGGGCTGAGAATGGATTGTTCGGTCACAACCCCGACAGGACAGTGCGTGAGTAATTATTATGCTTCTTAATGCTCCAAGAGTGTAGGAACTCTAAGGCGATAAAATGCAAAATCGAATAATACCAGTAGTCTTAGCAAAATGAGGAATTCAAGATGGCGGACATTTTCCAAAATGGCGGCTGCATAATTTAAAAAATTATAGAACCAGAACGGCTGCTCCGATTATAGTGATTGGGGTGTCAATCTATTCGTATTGACACTTATAATCAAAAGAAAAATATACCATTTAATAAATTAAAGATGGCGGCTAAATATTCTTAACAATGTGTAATATACAAAGTGTAATAGAAATATTTTTTTCATTCTAGTAACAACAAAATAACAACTAAATATCCTATGATTTGAGTCACATATTTTTTATTTATATGAAACCTGATAATATTATCTACAAAATAAAATAAAATGCTTGACAATCCGTCAAGTAGTTTTTGAACTATACGTATTGCAAATGAAGCGCGTGGTTTTGAAAGCCTTTATTGCACGTAATGTGATGAATCGTAAAATCAAAACGGCTGCACCGATTTTTGTGATTGAGGTGTCAATCAGTTTGTATTTACACTTTTAATCAAAAAATAAAATACCATTTAATAAATTAAAGATGGCGACCAAATATTTAAAAAAAAAGATTTTTCTTATTCTAGTGAAAATAACAACTAAATATCCTGTGATAATGTCACATATTTTTTATTTAAACAAAACCTGATAATATTATCGACAAAATAAATAAAAAACTTGACAATCCATCAAGTAGTTTTAGTTTAGTAGGTATTACAAATGAAGCGCGTGGGTTTTAAAAGCACAAGCAAAATCAAAACGAGTGCACAAATTTTAGTAATGTACGTTACAGAATATTTATCATGACGTGACGTCTGTGAAAGCAGGCAAAGTACAAGTTGGACTCGCGCTTACAGGGTGTACTAACACACAACTGTTTACTTGTTTTGGTCACAACTTACTAAAATGTCATTCTCAATCAACGTTTTCAGTGTTTGTATATATTATGTGGTTTTTATTTTATAGAAATCTCAAATTCCTACCTACTTTAGTTTTTGAGATAGGCCCCCGTAACAAAAAGACAACTTTGATGGCACCCATTTAATTATTTTCACGGAACTTTTTCCATTCGGAGTGTCCAGAGGCAAACTTCTTCAGAGGGCTACGGAAATATGTTTATTATTATTTTTAAAATAATTGTTTTTCCGCTTATTCGTACTCCTCTTTACCTTCTTTATTTTTTAAATTACTTTGTAATTGGTCAGAACAAAATAGATGAGAGTTTTTTCAATTTCTAGGACAAGCCTTCCTAAATTTCTTTTAATGGATGCTATTTCCATAGCACGCTGTGCGACCTTGAGCTTTCTTATAAGGCCCATAATGCGAGTCCACGTCTCAGTTCCATATGTCATCACTGGTAACACACACTGGTTTATTTAATTATTTAGACTTTATTGCACAGATTAAAAATCATACAAAAGGTGGACTTAATGCCACTAGGCATTCTCTATCAGTCGACCATTAGGCTAAACAGAGACGTTTTGTGGGTTCGGTACGATATAGGCGATACAAATTCAAATGAAAGATCCGTGTGAATTATTTTTAAAAGCATAAACTACATACAGTAAATAACTGGTTGTAGACTTTCATCTTGAGGCACTGAGGTATTTTGGACGAGAAGACGTGGTGTAGCTTCCCGAACGCTGCCCAGCCGAGTTGGATTCGACGATTGACCTCCTTTTCAAAATTGGATCTACCCAACTGGATAACTTGTCCTAAGTAGACATATTTGTCAACAATTTCAAGAGTAGAGATCCCAACGGATACTGGGTAGGGCGCAACATGGGCATTCGACATGAGCTTGGTTTTGTCCATGTTCATCCGGAGGTCTACTTGTTGGGAGACTCGAGTAAGGTCATCGAGCATTGTGCTGAGGTCTTGAAGCGATTCTGCCATGACCACAATATCGTTGGCAAACCGAAGGTGAGTGATGTACTCGCCGTTGATGTTGATGCCAAATCATTTATCAATCATTCCAGGAGCTTGAAAGCGTCTTCTAATGCAGCAGTGAACAGTTTCGGAGATATAACATCTCCCTGTCTTACGCCTCGCTGCAGAGGATTCGCCTTCGTGCTCTGCTCCTGTACTCGGACCGACATGGTGGCGTTTTTGTATAAACACTTCAACACCTCGATGTACCGATAGTCAATATGGCACTGCTGGAGAAACTGTAGCACTGCCCAGGTCTCGATCGAATCAAAGTCCTTCTCACAGTTCACGAACGCCAAGCATAGTGGCAAGTTATTTTCCTCGGTCTTCTGTATAATTTGCCGCAGCGTATGGATGTGGTCTATGGTACTAAAGCCTTTTCGGAAACCGGCTTGTTCGGGAGGCTGGAAGTCATCGAACCTACGCGCGAGACGATTCGTGATGACTCTCGAAAACAGCTTGTAGACATGACTTAGAAGTGAGATGGGTCTGTAATTCTTCAATGAGGTGTTATCTCCTTTCTTAAAGAAGAGAACCACCACACCCCTGTTCTGTGCCTCCGGCGTTATTCCCTCGAGCAAGACAGAGTTGAAGAGTCTATGAAGGACTTTCAGTATCGGTGTTCCACCCGCATTTAGAAGCTCTGATGTGATTCCGTCATCACCCGGAGCCTTGTTGTTCCTAAGCTGTTTGAGGGCCATCCTAATCTCGTATAGGCTGATGTCCGGGATATCTTCGGTATACTGAGCTGCTTACAGGTTTAGTGACCGATGTATATAACTGCCCATAGAACTTCTCGATCTTCCTCAAAACTTCGGCTTTTGTCGACGTTATACTGCCATCCTCCGTCTTCAGCTTCGTCAGCTGGCTTTGCCCAATAGACATGTTTTTTGCGAAAACTTTGGAGCCTTGGTTCCGCTCTATCACCTCTTGAATACTGTTTGTATTAAAGTTGCGGATATCATGTTGCAAGGACTTCCATATCCGTCTATTGAGCTGCCGATGTGCCTTAGCGTTGACGGAGGTCTGCAGTGCCATTGAATGTCGTTCTGCCATGAGGTTGAGGGTAGGGTCGGTAAGCTTTTGCGGCTTGTCTTTACGACGGGGTCTCAAAAACTTTGACCCGACCGCTTGGACAACAACAATTAGAGATCGAATCAGAAATGAGGAGATCCGTAAACGAACAAAAGTCGCTGACATAGCCCAACGGATTAGCAAGCTGAAGTGGCAGTGGGCGGAGCACATAGCACGTAGAACTGACGGCTGATGAGGCAGAAAGGTTCTAGAATGAAGGCCGCGTACCGGCAAGCGCAGCGTAAGACGTCCACTCACAAGGTGGTCAGACGACCTGGTAAGGGTCGCAGGAAGACGCTGGATGCAGGCCGCTTCCAATCGGCCAATCTGGAAGTCAATCGGGGAGGCCTTTGTTCAGCAGTGGACGTCCTATGGCTGAAATGATGATGATGATGATGATGATGATGATGATGCTATTTTGTATGGTTTTGTCAAAAGCCCCTTCGGTGTTCGGTTATATTTGCAGTTCCGGTCAATATATATAACTTTTGCAGGCCACTCTTATAAACTCTTAAATTTGATGAAAGTATGTTAATAATAACACCAAAGCATCTGATCAAAATACGAGGGATTCCTTGTTCCGCCATACCTTTTTATCTTTTTGCGTGAAGTACGATGTATGATTTGCCATCAGATTCTTTCGCATGCATACTTATTGTTTTGCTAGAAATCGCTAAGCAAGTGTAGTTTGAGGAAGTCAATTGATTAGCAAGATTTATCACCACATTAGCAACTTCAAAGTCATTTAGGAAGGCTTGCCCTAGAAACTGAAAAAGCTGTCTTTTTTTTCTGACCAATTAGAAGGTAAGCTAAAGAATAATAAGTATAATAAGTACGAATAAGCGGAAAAACAAGTTATTTTTTAAATAATAATAAATATTTTTCTGAGGCTCCCTAAGGAAGCCGTCGGAGATTGCCTCTAGCCACTCCGAATAGAAATAGTTTTGTGTAGATATGTTGTGTATATTTCTGTTTTTTTACGTTAAAAAATTAGAAATGGATGCCATCAAAGTTGTCTTTTTGTTACGGGGGCCTATCTCAAAAACTAAAGTAGGTAGGAATTTGAGATTTCTAATAAAAACCACTTAATGTATAAAACGTTGATTGAGAATGACATTTTAGTAAGTTGTGACCAAAACAAGTAAACAGTTGTGTGTTGGTACACCCTGTAAGCGCCAGTAGAACTCGCATTTTGCCTGTTTTCACAGACGTCATGTCATGACAAATCTTCTGTTACGTAAATTACTAAAATCTCTGAACTCGTTTTAATTTTGCTTGTGCTTTTTAAATCACGCGCTTTATTTGTAATATCTACTAAACTAAAACTACTTGATGGATTGTCAAGTTTTTTATTTATTTTGTCGATAATATTATCAGGTTTTGTCTAAATCAAAAATATGTGACATTATCACAGGATATATAGTTGTTATTTTCACTAGAATGAGAAAAATAATTTAAAAAAATGTTTTTTTTTAACATTTAATTTTAATTTATTAAATGGTATTTTTGATTGGAAGTGTAAATACAAACTGATTGACACCTCAATCACAAAAATCGGTGCAGCCGTTTTTATTGTACGATGCATCACATTACGTGCAATGAAGGCTTTCAAAACCACGCGCTTCATTTGTAATACGGATAGTTTAAAAACTACTTGACGGATTGTCAAGCATTTTATTTTATTTTGTAGATAATATTATCAGGTTTCATATAAATTAAAAATATGTGACCTATATCATAGGATCTTTAGTTGTTATTTTCACTAGAATGAAAAAAATATTTCTAAAATTACACATTTTTAAGAATATTTAGCCGCCATCTTTAATTGATTAAATGGTAATCTTTTGATTATAGGTGTCAATACGAATAGATTGACACCCCAATCACTAAAATCGGAGCAGCCGTTCTGGTCCTATATATTTAAATTATGCAGCAGCCATTTTGGAAAATGTCCGCCATCTTGAATTCCAGTGGATGAAATTTCCGTTTCCTCGAATGAAATCATTTGTATTAGTCCCTAGTACCACTGTGTAAAGCGGTTTGCTTTCTGCATAAAATGCAGCTTCCGATGTAAATATCGCCGTAAGCCCTAAGACTACAGTACCAAGTATTTGATGACAACAACAAAAAAAAAATAGACAACTGATATTTTTTTCGGATCTAAGTATTTTCAAGTATATAAATAATTATATTAGTATTTATGGCTCCATTTAATTAGTTACTAACCAACATTTTTTACATGTAATTGCTTAGGGCGTTTCTATTAGTATTCTTACTAAAAACTTTCTATAGGTAAGAAACCAACATTGAAATCGCAAAAAGCACAAATCGGCAGCATCAGCCAGCTGTCACAGGCTGCTCTTCTCTTGCTCTTCAGTAAAAGTTGTTTTTAAACAGTAAAATGAAACTGTTAAATTGTTTTATTAGAAAGTTAACGAAATTTTATAGGCATTTAAGTTAATACACATACATACATCATGTACCTATATCAAGACTTACAAAAGTTCGTGATGATAAAGCTTTTGATAAAAGTAGGATTATCTATCAGTGAACTAACTTGTACTGAAGTTTGCAATGATATTATTAGTTTGGGGTCTGTCACAATATAAACTGAGTCTACCTGAATATATACATCGAACATCACATCGAAAACTGTTAAATAATTTTAACTGATTTAATTATGTGTTTATGTTTTATATTTTTGTAATAGACAAGAAATACATTACCATAATTAAAAGGCCATTTTCAAATTTCAATCAACAGTAGGTACCCACTTTTTATTTCAGTTTCAAAACGGTGGGAACAAATTGGAGAGAATGTATTTTATTCGACTATCTTTTCACCTCTGGGCTCAGTAATTCCAAACCTTGAAGAAGCCATGAATAGCTGGTTCAGCGAATTTATGAACTACAACTTTGAGCCCTACTCGCTGGACATTGCTCAGGCAGTTGGACATTATACACAGGCAAGTATTTACGAAAGCTGGCACTAATATGACTACCTATGATTTTTAATTAAAAATCTGGTTGTAGGCATTTTGTGATTGAGATTTACAAACCTTACCCGCGGTAATGGCGTTCTTATCAATGTTATTGTCAACATTTCATAACTAAAGTGGAGGGGGAGGGACCAGATTTAGTAGACGATCAATACCTACGTATAATAAATTTGTATAAATTCTGAGTCCCAACCAACAAGCAAATTCAATTACCTAGTTGTACAAAAGTTTGAAAATTGATGTTTCAAGGATAGGCGAAAGATTGCAAAATGGTTTGAGAACCCGTCTTTTTAGCGATAGATTTCCAAATATTTTTTTCGTTTATTATGAATAAGATATTTCATATTTTTAGATGCTGTGGGCCAAATCAACTAAACTCGGTTGTGGTATATCACAAAAGAGAGAAAACGGATTTGTGACCACACTTTTTGTGTGCGATTATGGTCCAACGTAAGTATTTGCAAAGTTTTTTAACTTAGGTACCTACGCAGGTAAGGGTAGTTTTTTAAACACTATATTTTTATCTGATACAGTTACGCCAAAGACACAATATTTCAACACAGTCAATGTGATACATACTTTTGTCTATGGTCCCAGTAAGCGCTTCCAATACCATCCTGCTACCATTACACATTAAAATACACAGGCAAATATATGTATTTATTAGCATAAAATACGGCACAAAAGATGTTTTTCTTACATACTTATATCAGAGCATCCAACGTATTTTACTATATTTTGGCAGGCAAATATCTGATTATAAATTATTGTAAGTATTTTAAATTATAAATTATAATGTCGTCTATTCTCTCTCTCTCAAGTAGTACGCTGATTTACACGCTTTCCTTGTCAGGAAGGCTCAGTTCCGCTAAACTTAGCTTATGCCATGACGAAAATAAACCTTTTAACTAATGTCGAAACGGAAAGATTACATAGTATACTTTAGTTATATTCATAGTTTGTTATGATATTAGGTTTTATCAATGTGTTTGTTATCAAAAGAGCCGTACATACAATATACTGTCTTGTGACCTCGTGACTCCTGACCGTGACCTGACGGAGATTTTAAAAGATATTAATACATTGGCAGTAGCCTCACTAAGCTAAAAACAAGCAGTTATTTTAACTTCATAAGCGTATAACTATTAGGATTTGAAGTCACAATTTTCCTTTTTGTGTTCTCGTTATGGAAACATTTTTACCTAGATGTTGTTAGTCGTCACAAAGTTAATTTAGGTAGGAGAAACTAAACAGGGTCTTTTAGCTAATATTCTTTCTCTCACTACAAAGGACAAAGGCCAGTTCATTAGTTGCCTCTTTATTTTGTTGGTTGTTTTTTGAGTTCTTCATAAGGGGCATCTTCACTAGGAGCATTTTATCTGTTTTATCACGAGTAGAAAGGTCTTAATGCCTCGTATTTATTTGCGATAGAAAAAACATTTAAAAACTGTCTTATTCAGATTCTAGTATATCTTCTGAAATCTTGTACGCTACTTTGTGTTATATTTTTCCCAAAATTGTGTTGATACATTTTGTTTAAGGATAAACTTTGGGTTTTAATTTTCAAAGATCGGATGATACTTAATAATTATTTATTGGGTCTTAGAACAAGTCAAAGCTTTCTAACAGAAGACCCACTAAGATTGGCGCTCATGAAGATGTCGCAGATACCTACCACACTTTTACAAATTTAGGTACAGCAAGGGGGCGTAAGTAAGACCTTACTACAAAAAATGGGAATTTAGACGGTTGCTTTAGCTTATAAAAGTTAAAAAACTGCCGTACGAAATTCTCAATCATTCGGCCACACTATGTTCATTATGCCTAGGGTAAAACCAGGATAGATGCCTCAGTGGGATAGTTGCCTCAAATTTTATAACTCTAGGTTCGCGCACAAGGTTACGAAGGTACGCCACGACGCCGCAGCGTGGACGCACTTTGCGGTAACGAGGCTCAAAATGTAAGCAGGAATTTTACGTGTGTGTTTTATTAACGCTGGTATATTTTGTATGGTAAGTGAAATGTTTTGGATTTGTGTTTATCTGTTGTAGGTTGTAAAATGTATTAAATGGCTTTTTTGTATTGAAATGTTAGGAATGTTCTTGGTTGCGATAGGCATCTATCCTCTAAGAAAAGGATAGAGGCCTCATTTTTTTGAAGTATACATGCCCTTAGAGGTATCTATGATCTACTGATCGAATTAACATTATAACCTTTTATTTTTAGTCAGTTAAATACATTTTTTTATCATCTTTTACTCATCCATAATTGGTTTCAATTAATGAATTAAATTAACTTTCATGTAATTTCTTTAAATAACGTAGATTTCAATCGATTTTAGAGGGGAGTCTATCCTCTAATGTAATTTCACGTAAAAAATAAAACATATTAAGTTTAATAAAAAAACAACGTATTTAGGTTTCTTTTTTAAATACTAACAATAGATGTTGAAACCAAATAAAGTATCTTTTCCCAATAGGATACGTATCCCAATGCCACTTTTTATTTGTAAGGCCACTATCCGCTATAAGTATCCTAAAAAAAAGTCCTAAGAAAACAAATGTATCACAAAGTCTATCATAAATTGCGAGTTTTTGTTATTGAGTAATGGAAGATAAAATATTGTAGTTTTAAATGTGTATCACTTTTATTTCGTTACTGGCAACCAAGAAACCAAGAGATTTAAAGAGATTTCAAAATCTATCCTGGACTTACCCTAAAGTTGAACTGTGCTTATTACACGCAAAATGTATTTTTTTTTTTTACATTTGTGGTCAGTGCAATTTTGCCTATCCTTATTATATTTTTTTCTATGATTATGTGCACCATCCTTTATGATCACAACGCGAGGCAAAGGATTCTCAAGAATATTGCAATCGCTAGAAGTCTTTTAGTTCCGCCGATTGCTACTCCATCGCACTAATTGCTTCGTAAATCTATAGAATGGCTTTGTCATAGAAAGGAAAGGTGATTAGACTTCCTGGACTGTTTTAGTTCGAACTCTTATCGAAAATTATTATCTAAACTAGTTAGTTAGTAAGTTAGTTTTATTTAATGTAGTAGCACAGAATTAGAGAGACAAATTGGGTACACTACATAAATACGAAAAACTTAATTCTAAATATCACGAATTCCAAAATACCGAATCTTTAAATTCCGAAAATATAAATTCCTATATATCATAATTCTTATTTTTAAAATTCTGAAATCTCAATAGGACTTTTCAATCCGACTTTTTAATTATCCGACAAAATTACGAATAATTAAAATTCCGAAAATTAAACGCCTAAATCCTACCAATAGTTGTAAAATGATTAGTTCTTCTATGTAATTTTCAAGCAGGCAATTGAAAATGCAATGTGCAATTTAAACAAGCAAGCATACATTCATGCATACAACATACTTTTAAATACGTAGCATGCTAGCAAACAAGCAAGCAATTAAAAATAAAGCATTAAGCATGTATGCAAGCAGGCATTCAAGCAAACATGCATGCTAGAAAGCAACTAGGCAGATATGCAAGCAACCAACATTTGTTACAGCGGGTAGAAGCTCTCGCTCTGCGTCTTAGGCTTTTGAATTACACTTTAGTATTGAGTATTGTGCCGAGCACTTTGTATTGCGCCGTGTGGGGACGGCCATAAAGATTACACTTCCTCACCTCAACATGAGGCGTGTCGTAAGAGGCGACTAATTCCTGTAGCACGAGACGGGAAGCAGCGTCTGCCTGCGAAATCTTATAAAAAACTGCGCTCGCCAACCTGCCTGCCAAGCGTGGCGAGTATTGGCAATCCCCCTCAATGAAAGTCATTGAAGGGAAGGCCCATAATATGTTCAGCGGTGGACGTCCTATGGCTGAAATGATGATGATGATGATTGAGCAAACAAGTACCACGGCGAAGGACCCCGGCGTTTAACTTAATTGGTTTTCGTACCATTTTCGAAATCTTGATAATCGGAATTTACTGTTCTCGGGTTTATTTTATTCTAATTACACTCGTGTTACAATTACAATAGTGTTTAAATTTCTTATACCTGTGTATGTGTATGAGGTTCGGATTAACCTTTAACTAGTCGCGTGGGCTCCTTTGGACCCCAAGCAATTTTATTTTTATTATAAATCGACAAATACTCAGCGAGTGTGTCTTCCAGTAGATTCTTAGCTCAGCTACGGCTTGCTTCGCGGCGGCTGCTTTGCTAGTCACGGCTTCAATCTTATTATATACATACGAAAGTGCTTGGGGTCCGATGGACCCCATAGGACTAAATTATATAACCACGAGCCGTCGGCTTTTGAAGCTTACCCAAAAGCTTCCAAATATCGTTGTCACATGATATGTCTGAGATCTATAGACAGAAAAACAACACCAAATGCTGCAAAGTCTGCTATGGTGCTTATTGCCTGATACTTACTATGTTTGAGAGACTGGTTTAGAAGTTTATGTTTAGTAATTTTCTACAAGTTATACGCTGTTATCAAGTTAAAATGCTGTACTGTCTTCAGTAGATTATTTATTTTCAAAATTATATATGGGGTCTAAAGGACGCAACTAATAGTGTAACTTTTTTGACGCGACTAACTAAAGGTTAAAGACAATCGGATTACCCAAATTCGAAATTACATATTTCGGAATATTAGAATGCTCCCGAACAAATCAGAAGCTTCTTAATTACTTAGGAAATTTAATTTTTGTGTAACATTTTGATAAGTAACAAAATTTAAAAGACGTCCATTTCTTTCTGTATATATTTTAATGATTTCAACTTAGCGTAGCGCCTCCTGACCTGTGGTATTTAAATTGCTATTTGCCATAAAGCTACAGCATATAAAGTTAGTGTGTTATTTCCATTAGGTACTAATGCTAGCCAGCTCTTAATTCATTTGCAAGGAAGTTGCGAGGCACTTTTATTTCCTTAAGGTAGTAGTACTCTACAAAGATATTTTCTAATTGAGCTCAAATACAAAGGAGCAATAATTCAAAATCTCCCCGTCGCGACGCTTCTTACTCAGATGGCTCTCGGCCGGAGGACCGGTGTCTGCTCACTCGGGCAGACACGGTTTGGGCAGGGATGTGCCAGTATCTTACTCGAGTATTCGACAACCGACGTAGCCGAGAAGCGAGTATACCGGACTTGATGTCGCTATCTCTGAGATCCCGGGCTCGATTCCCGGTCGGTCAATGTAGAAAAATAACTTTTCTATATTGTCTCGGGTCTGAGTGTTGTGGTACCGTCGTTTTTTTCTAATTTCAATAACACAAGTGCTCAAGCTACTTGTACTAATGTATATGATGTTGTCCAATATTTAGTAAATAAATTTATTATTTTATCCCAGTACTAAAGTAGTTTTTCAGTTTTACTCTTTACTTAGATTGGCTCGTGACGTCCGTAGCACTCGCGTGTCATTACAAATTGCACAGGTTGGGTCGAATCGGAATCTTCCTCGAGAAAAGTATGCGAACATTTGCTCGAGTATTTTATTATTTTGGGGGATGTAATGGATTTTAAACAACATCTTAAGTACTAAGTACTTAACTTTGAAAATAAAAATTCTTCTTTTCAAATTGTGTTAAGCAGGTTGGGAGTCAATATAGTTTAATACTACTGATAATATTGATCAAAAATCTTAATTAAACTCAAGTTTTGTTACCTGTAATTTTAGATCCTATATCGATAGTGTTTTTTATGTTTTATTTTAATTTTATTGGCTTTCCTCCATCCCTATTACAGAAACGTATTTTCTGCCATAATCCCCCACCGGCCGATATAAAGCATCTGCAGTAAATTACAGTTTATCTATCTGATAAATTTTCTTTTTTTTCAGTGGAAACTTTATTGGACAAACTCCATATAGAGCTAGTTCATCGAGAGGATTTTTGCAATGTCGGGAAGATGACTGTAAGAAGCTGTATGGAGCAAACTGTTGATAATTTTAAGATTTGGTGATACTAAAATTAAGTAACAATTTTAAATGCGATTGTTTTTTTCTAACGGCCAGTCTGATTTTAAGTTAAGTTTAAGTAATCTAGGTAAATGATTTGCTGTAGGTACTATGTGTTAGCAACATTTTCAAATTATAATGTAAAATGCAATTGACACCAATTCATTAAACAATAACTAATGTATTTAAAATGTAAATTTTATTACTCCTACACATTTAACTTTATAAATATGATTTGTAAATAATTTTATTAACTATCATAACTTATGATGCCTAATGTCAAACATTTGCAATAAAAATATTGTTTCGTGGTACCATTTTCTAGTCTAGTCGAATCATGGAGTAAGTCCCGACCCGATTTAATTTGCTGTTATGCGGGATTTTGCTGAGATGAGAGAGGAGGGATGAGGAAGTCTAACGAAACCTGATACGATATACCTATTTAGAACAATACCATTCGAATCCCGCGATGCAGTAGCTCCTGAAGATTAATTGTTCCTACCGAATTTAAATACCCAGTTCAAAGATGTTGTAGAAACTTCAATTGTGTATCAATACCAGATATTGCCTTTTTGGACTAGTTATTTTAATATTTTATTCTTAAATATTTTAGTGACATTAAGTAATCTATGGAACTAAATTTTCAAAATTGTAGTTTAAAAATCTATAAAGCACGCTTTTATATGTATGGGACTCGTTAAAACCGAATCTAATGATCCCAAACTAAGTTTTACTAGTAGCTATTGATTAGTTTTACTGTAGACCTCTTAGCTGCAGCATCATCAGATCCAGTTTGAGATGCTCTCTAATTATTGTCTTCCGAACGCCACATACTTTACAAGTCAAATTAAAGTGAGTTAAAAGCAACTTCTAAGATTTTACTACATAACAGTTAGTTAATTAGTTAGTTAGTAACAAGTGAAGCTAGTAAAATCCTATTATAAAGAGTAGGTAAATAGTGCATCTTACGACTCAAGTTTAATCAGAAAACAAATTGCAACACACTTATTGCTTATATAACGCCGCCAACTGAATATTAACATCAAAAGGAAATCGGCTTATATAAATGGCCTTTTAAAGCGCAAAAATTATGTTCCACGATGTTATTACAACGAATTTCTTCATATCGTTCATATGAAAATATTTCAAAGAGTCAAGAGGTAATCGAAACTCAGAGATTAGGCTCATAACTGGTATTTTTCGGGCCATTGCGTATAACGTTTTATGAAAACGTTTTCCGTTATTCTATATTCTTTCATCCGGAAGGTACAAAAGTATTTCTCGGAATATTCCAAATCCGTTACCTTGTTATTTTTTACGTGAAAGTGACGAGAAAGTGTTACTGGTAAAGTTTATAACAGCCCACCTACCGACACTGAATATTATTGTCAACGTTTTAATAAGCTGTTTAGCATAACAGAGACGGTGAGAGAATAGTATGGACTTTTTTGTCTCTAAGGGAGCGTGAAAATCTGGTGAATCCTACGCGGCTCGCGCGCCTCACCTACACGCATTGAGTACCTACTGGAAATTGTTCACACAATGCTCGCAAGCTGCGCATTTGTTGCAATGCTCGTCCACACCAGATCTGTACGCTAGCTAACTCATTAGAAATATAGGCTATATTAAATATAATATATTGACGTGGCGTTTTCCCGCTAGGTAATGCATAAGGCTGGTAGCACTTTAGACGCGTTTTCGTAAGAATTTGATTCGTGCGTCAACGTACGAACGATCCCTTAACTACTATGGGAGCCTGCGCACTAGCTGCGTTTGCGATTTCATATTTCTATTCAAACGTTTCTCATTCGTACAAAAACGTACCCAAAGTGCGGCCGGCCTTAGGCTTACACCAGGACGTACTAAATCAATATACTTACTAATACCACACGATATTCCATTTCGCCGCTTATGTACGTTAAAGTTAGCAGGAAGAAGGTAGGTATGGGCAGTATGGGTTTTCGTTTAACACGTTATCTACACCTCGGCGCGCTCTCACCAGTGCGATTCTGACGCTGCAGGTTTCGAAACACTTAAAACATCTCCAATCCTTCCGTAAACCCTGCATTGCT
Source organism: Anania hortulata (assembly GCA_963576865.1). Lineage (NCBI taxonomy): Eukaryota > Metazoa > Arthropoda > Insecta > Lepidoptera > Crambidae > Anania > Anania hortulata. Next base: position 10,897,474 of record OY756396.1, on the reverse strand, counting down.
TATCAAGAGCCCTCGTTCTGCCCAAGATCTATAGGTTTGCTCATTAACGCCCTCTGCAATTAAGGACAAAATAGGGGACATTAAGGAGAGAACTATGAGCGACGAAACCCCATCAAGTCTTCAGCTAAAGTAGCCTTTAGTAGCAATATCTCCAAAAAAAATTTTGACATTGCTGTTTAGGGGCCTAACTATGATCTCTTAACAGTACTTAAACAGTTGTTTTTAACGTCAAACTCTATACTGATAAAACAAAACAAAGTTAAAGTAATCCTATTATAAGAGGTATGGTTAGTCCCCAGGATGTACCAGGTCTGGCTATTACTTTTCCGCCCAAATACATCAAAAAAATAAAAACCGACTTCAAAAAACTAAATCGCTAAAAATAATCTTAACACTTAAGTACCTAATCAGTTACTTTTGGAGTCGGTGCAAACGAAAACATTGGTCTCTCATTGACTGGCACCGACTCCAAAAGTAACTGATTAGGTACTTAAGTGTTAAGATTATTTTTAGCGATTTAGTTTTTTGAAGTCGGTTTTTATTTTTTTTATAAAATTAACTTATTTCATCCATTTTAGTGATAAATCCTAATCAAAACAAATCTTACGAGTGCAAACATAATTTAACTGCTGAACACCGATTTCATTTCCTATTTTTCCACCCTTAGGGGTGAAATTTTTTCCAAAAATATTTAATTTTTAATTTTATTATAGTATCTTTGAAGTATAAGCTATTCATTAAAAAAAGAATCATCAAAATCGGTCCACATTTGGCAGAGATATAGGTAAGATAGATACTTAAATCAGTTGGCGTGGTACGGAGTTTATGCAATGTTTGATGATTTTCTTATAGATCCCAGCATCAGAATTTAACCAAATTTATATGGGACCATTCTGAAAGTATTACCTTTCAAACAAAAAAATAATTATCGAAATTTGTCAACGCAGTAACGAATGATTGACGAACATACATAAAAAAAAAAATAAAAAAAAAGATTCCGACGAATTGAGAACCTCCTCCTTTTTTGAAGTCGGTTGAAAATGGAACTAGCCAGTCTCGCAAGGAGGAAACTGAATAGATTAGATACATTTTTTTTATTATGTATCTAATCTATTACATTATGTCTACAGATAAAACCTAAACAACCATCTTAATTAGAAATTTTACACAATAAAATGGGTCACATTACATAAGAATGAAACCCTTGGTGTAAATGTTTGCGAACAATTTGGTTAGGCAAAAGAAAAACAAGATTAGCCCTTTGGCCCTTTGCTCTCTGCTTTCTCATGTAATGACCGCCTATATTGACGCTGTTCTGGGAAATTGTGTTTGTTTCCCGTCTGATCATGGGCACATCCAGTATGTATGTACGTACATCAACTTGTTGGGCCCTATCTAATTTACGCTACTCCACTGATACTCAATCTTTTCGTATTCCAGAAGAAAAAACACAAGTTTTCCACTTCGACAATTATTTGGCCCCAAACTAAGCATAGCTAATATCATGGCTACTAAATAACGGATAGACATACATTTTATAACAACCATGAGTGACTACATAGTAGGTACATAATATGTTCTTGCTCATCTCACAAACACTTGTCCCTATCGGAATTCGAGCCCGCGATTACTGGTTTTGTAGTCCGGAGCGTGTACCATTAGACTACATGGTCTTGACACATTTTCGGACAGTATTCCACACATAATAAAAGTATTATTGTCGGATGTAAGTAATCAAGTCGCCCTAAGGCCTAGGCTAGACTGACTAGTCATCGCGACTAGAATGAGGCGGCCGGGACCATCTTTTAACATGCCTTCCGAAACATAAACACATTTGACAAACATATACTAAAACCGAAATTAACGCCGTCTTATTTTACCTTGTAAATTTGCCTATATATGTATAGTTAGCCTACGACTACGGTCGGTGTAACCCGATCAAAACGTCAGGCAAATAAAAGGTAAAATCTGTACCTATTAAAATCGCGTTGATTCCCGTTATTCATGCAACGTAAGAGTTTAAAAGACACCGTGACTTACATCACGAAAAAAAAACTTCAAAACTTCAAAAAATCGTAGAACATACATGGCGGTTAAATCGATATGTATGGTACTCCGCTATCACCTCGCACTGGCTTGACACCTGTGTATGGTCGAAATGGCCACCCATCAACTCAAAACCATGGCGTGGGTTGCTTATCTTTAGTAAACATAACCAAATCGCCTCTGCCACTGAGCTACAAGCATCACGCTCAAGCGTTAAAGCTAAAACGATTACACGGTTTATATTAGTATACTTACCACATAATTACCTACTCCTGACGGCTTGAATTTTGTGAGTTAACCGGTACCCAATGTTACTAAGTAGTCCAGAAAAATGATGACATAATAAAACAAAAAAGAATTTACTTTAAAATGTAAAAATGCTTACCTACAGCATTGTTGGATAAAACGTAACGTTTTTATCCGTTATTTTACAGGCCAAATAAAATGTAAGTAAATCTTTATCTGCTTGACCATGTTTCATGTAAAATACGCGGTTTTTAAACGCCAGGAATTGCGAACGTGTTTGCTTTTGCTCTGTGTACCGAACGAATGAAAGGTTAACATCGTCTATTATATTCCTCCAAAAATGACCAAAACTCTGGTAAATTAATAGCAGGGACATGGCTGCAAAAGGTAAATCAGTAGGAGAAAAGAACGATTGCAATTTATTTCTATGGCAGTACACAAAGAAGAACTTTGTTGGTAAATAAGAACCGACTTTGAACTAGTCTTGTTAGTCGATTCTAATTGATAAAATACTAGCTCTTGTCTGCGACTTCGTTCGCATGATCTTCAATTGAATTCAGAAACCTTTACCGGTGTGCGAACTACCTCACTTGAACTCACGAAATCTTTATCGCAATGAGAAAAACGGTTTGGCATCAGGGACAAACAAAAAATATAGAAACACGTTTAAAACTCTGTTAAAAGTTTTAAAAAAAACAATAACGAATATAAATAAATCATTTCCTTGTATTAGTAATTCAGTAAAGATGAGTAAGTAGTTATATGTTTTAAGCAATTTTAGGAAATTTGCAAGATAAACCAATAGCTTACAGTAAGTAAGTATTTATTATTGAAACAGTAATCAAAACTCTGAGTCAAAGAAAGTTTCATTTCAAATTATGGCAAGAAAACGGACGGAAGTTAACCCACGATAAAGATTGAAAGGCAGGTACTTGCAATTTTTAATTTTTTCTTGTCTTTGTTCGTAACGAACAAAAATTCTCAGACGTAAATTTTTTAAGGTGAGGGTTGGCTGAATTAGGGATATACTTATGTTTTAAAACGAAAAAGATAACATAATACTGAAAAAACATATCATAATTGTCTCTAAAATGCTTATCGACTTTCTAAAACCTGATTGCTTTAATTTTACTGCAAAATATAAAACACAAAGATTGGTCTACCTAATTTCCCGTTGTGTTTAAGTAGTTTATATAAAGTTTAGGCTACTGCGAAATTTACCAAAATAATCATATTTATAAAATACGAGCAGTGATGTCAACCATCGATTTTTTAAACCCCTACCTTTATTACCAAAAAAATGGTCAAATTATTTACATTACAAAACACTTGATAATTTGTTGATCAAGACGCGTAGACAGTTGCAGCCGAATACCCTAAGTCAAGGTCAGAATGGTTCTTTTAGGCTCATTGCAAATGATATTGATATTTTCAAACCATTCGATCTTTCAATATATTTTTTGCGTCAACGTCTGGCCATGTTTTTGTCTACATACGTACCTAGATATTTTTATTTTCAGTCGAAAGTTGGGATACAGCCATACTATGAATATTCAAATGTTCTCTCGTTTCGGCAGCGCGATATTCAAACCAATTTAATTGTACGAAAAACCTGTAAAAGTTGAACGTTGGAGAAAAAAATTGTTACACTAAATCGCCAAATGTGAATATAGGTAGGGATAACAGATGTTTCAATTACTTCTTTTAGAGATAAAATAATTATCTCTCCAAATCTTTAGTATTTAAAAAACTACACAATTCTGATGTGGGCTTTTAAACTGTGAAAAATCTATTACTCAAAACAATATATCAAACATCTGTCGTCTATTCTAGTACCCAACACGTAATACTGACTAACACACTGACTGTCTAATACGAAAAAGATACCACTGTCTTTATTGAAAAATAATTATCTGGCATGGTAATTGTGCACATTGACAAAAATTTAAGGAATTAGGTTACACACAGCGTCGCACTAAAATGCTATATGGCTAGCGCATATTACCTATGTTAAAATACTTATGCACTGGTCAAATATCCTTTTTGCGAATAGTATTTTGTAGCGAAATTAAAAGCATCTATTTTACATGGGCTTAGAAGCTAAATTTTTTTACCTCTCCAAGGGACCGTATTGTTTTATTTCAAACCATAGGAAGTTTATTAAAAATAGACCAGCTTCAGACGCCAAAGCATATAGCGTGTACAATTCCAGGTTTAATCTATCACACACGTCTGATCTCATCCACATCCAGTAGAATTTAGGTGGAATAATATAGCTAAATGTGATGAATTCTTGTTTTACACTTAATCGATTTGATTTAAAAAACAGAAACCGGGCGGAAATAATATTTTATAGAAGCAATCAGTTAATATTATTTATATGCAAAACATAAAACAATGCTTTGACTATTAGTTAGATAAAACATTTTTTTTAAATGGATATATAAAAAAATATAAATAATAAATATTGTACAACATCACATACTTGCTCTGATTCTAAAGTAAGTAAACACACAAAACACAGTAGTAACACACACAAAGTAAGTATCACACAGTCCAGACCCGACAATATAGAAAAGCTATTTTTCTACATTGACCGACCGGAAATCGAACCAGGGACCTCCGAGATAGCGACACCAAGTTCGGTATGCTCGCCACTCGTCTACGGAGGTCGTCATCTTAAAATTTGTTAATCTAACTTTGTTATCAATTTAAAAAAAAACATTTATTGAAACCATAAAGCATTGAAGCACACTTTTTCTTACCTATAAATTATACCTTATTAGGGTTTTACATAGGGTACTTTTTTGAGATAATGGTAATTGGTCAAATCCGTATCGGGATGTCGAAAAAAAATGGTTTTGTGTAATACAGGTTAAAGTACCAAACGATCTCGTTTATGGCAATGAGAGTATGGTAGAGGGAGGGTCGGGAGTGACCGGCTCGGGAGTGGACCATGTCCGAACCTCTCCTTGCTAACTCATCTGCGGCGTCGTTGCCTAAGGATTTAATATAACCTTTTATCCACTGCAGTGTTACCTTGTTGGCTGTAGCAATCTTTTGCAGGGAGAGGTAGCATTCGTATACGAGTTATGAGTTGCTGGTGTAGCTATCAAGGGCTTTTAGCACTGCCATGCTGTCAGAGAGTATCCGAATGTTAAGGTGTCGGTAGGTAATTTCTCGTCTGGTTATGGCATTGGCAGCTTCGTGGGCCTAGTACCATGCTTATGTTAATGTTGAGATCTAAAGAGTGTACTCCTGCGCCTGTGCCCTTCTCAGTTTTCGAGCCGTCAGTGTAAACACGGACTTCCGCGATGCGTGAGTGGTCCTTCTCAGTCTCAAATGGTTGTATCTTGTAGCTTTTGTGTTAAGTATCTGCTAGGAGTCCTGTCGATTGGTGCCATCAATAGCGGCTGGTCCGTTATTGCCTGGCTCAGGATAGATGTATGGCGGCTCCTGCAGTTGCCCTATAGGCCTAGGTTTAGCAGCCTGATTTCACTTATTGCCGCTTCCTGCTGAATTAGAAGGTCGAGTGGGCGCAGGTCAAGCAGTATCTCCAGGGCGTCTGTATGTACTTTTCATGCAGCCTATGATCGCGGAGCACGCCAGTCTTTGAAAACGTTGTAATTTGGTTTTGGTTATAGTTATTGTTGTTCTTGTCCACCATACGAGAGCTCCGTATGTTAGTGTTGGTCTGATTATCGTTGTGTAGAGCCATCTGGTGATTTTCGGGGAGAAGCCCTATGTTTTACTTAGCATTTTCTTACACTGAAAGAACGCTGTGCAAGCTCTTTCTAGTTTTTGGTGTAGGTGTTTATTCCATAAAAGTCCACGTTGATCTTTATCGTCGACTGGTTACTATTGAACGATTTAAAAAAAATTTAAATACGAAATTTTTTAATTTTTTTATTATTATAGTTATTGCCAAAATTAAGCTCATAACTCCTCAGATTAGATTAGATAACCTATAACCACGAGGTAAAGAGAAAATGTCTTTACCTCGTGGTTATAGGTTTTGTCAACCACTTTAATCTTAAAACTCATTTTATCTTAAATCGTTAAAAAAAATATTAAAAAAAAAAAAAATTTCACTGTACAATACCTGTCTTAATCTGGAATGGAAATTGTGAATCAATCAGCGACCGCATCTCTGCGGTTAATTCTTTCGCGTAAATGGCAGCTGTTGGATGCAACCGTAGAGTTTAACCACAAAATTCACATTGGCATAACGGTAACTTTTACAAAAAGCGTTTTTGACATTGGAAACGTCTATTCGTTCGCTCCAGTGTAGGCTCCGATTTCACGAAAAAGTGCGAGCCCCTTATATCTAAAGTTGCGAAGATGTGATATTAAAAAACAACACAAAAGTCGCGTATTTACGAGACCAGTAAAGTGCAAAAAGTCGAGAAAGTCAAAAACGAAAAAAGTTTAAGGCCGAAATAGTAAAAAATATATTTTGATTTTGGCACTTGATATTTTGGAAACGAATAATGATATTAAAAATTTGAGAAAAACTCCTTTGGACAATTTAGTCAACTACAATTTGAGCATAAAACAAAGACGATCGACGATTTGCCCTGTAGCCTAACCTTTTTGAAAAAAGTCAGAACGACATTATTCACGTGACATTTATGACTTCATGTTTTGCAGAGTTGGTTATCGGTGTTTGTTGTGAATTATCGGGGTTATGAGTGTATGGATACATAAGTTAATCTAAGAATAAAATAATTATCATTCAACATTGTAGTTTTATTTTGTAACCTTTTCCTTATCGCGACTTTCTCGTCGCTCAGCAGCAATATTTTTTGAATAGAATAGAATAGAATAGAATAGGTTTTTTATTGCGGTAAATGTAGTACAAAAAGATGACACAAAGTATATGGCTGCTCACATTTAGCCAACAATGGCATGCAATAAGTGGAGAGAAGCGGTAGTCAATACAATTATACAAATAAAAACACAATAAAAACAATAAAAAAAGAAATTAGACAATATATCGATCATTAAATTATATAACAATTAATTAAATTCACATTTTACAATTAATAAATTCATTCACACTATAAAAACATTTCTCACTTAACAACTGATACAAAAAATATTTAATTTTTTTTATGGGTTAATCTTTCATTGCATCTGGCAACTTAACTAAACAATTTAATTGACATAAAATAACAATTCCTTTGGCAACCCTTCGTTAAACAAGACGGTATCACCAAACGATTTGAATACCTAGTTCGAAAATTACAAACGTCATGTTTTTCTTTAAATAAATGCTTATTATTTTTTGTAAAAACGCATACTTCAATTTCAATTGGGATTCCGTTGATTCATTTCTAATGTGCTCGATAGTCGTGTGAGGCACGAAATCTGTGAATTTTTTATTTAATTTCAATGTCGATTCCGTATTCACAATGATTTTTCGTAGGTTTTGGAGCCGTAAAAGTATTATTTCCCTGCTAAAATACAACAACTTTATATAAGACCAACATCGAAATCGCAAAAAACCGACAACAGCAAACTAGCACAAAACGTAATTTTTTCTCTAAATATTGATCTTGTATTGTTTCAGACTTAAAGTTGAAACTCGGTTCAGTGACCTTTTAACTTTTTGGGTAGGTCGACCTGCCGTTGACTGTACTAAACCGCCAACCAGCTGTAATCAGTTTGTATTTTTAACCGCCTTCAAAAAAAGGAGGTTCTCAGTTTAACCCGTATGTTTGTTGTATGTATGTTTGTCCGCATTATCTCACGTTTGGCTGAACCGATTTTGATGCGGTTTTCAAAAAAGTATTTGTTACATTCTGGAGAAGGTGTTGTTTGGTATACAACAAATGGATACCCCGTGACGTCATCGGCATGAATCCGTTATTTTGCGATACCTAGTTATATTAATTCAACTCGACCAATTTTGTTTATGCGTTTTATTGTTTCTATGTTACCCAATATCTTTGACAAATATTGTAAACCGATTTTGATGTTTTTTTTAATATACCGTATACTTCAAATATAATATTAAGACATAAGTACCTAATTAGGTACTTGTAATATGTGTTAATAAAAAAAATGTTTATCAGTTTTTAAGTCGGTTTTATTTTTTTATTCAATTTACTTATTTAAAGAAACCTTTTGCCCTTTTTCTTACAGTGAATGGTCCTCGATAAGGTAGTACCTAGTGACAGGGTTGCGGGTGTTGGGATCTCTTACTAATAAAATCCCACGTCGAGCACACGTCACACAGTTTCTCAATCAAGGAAATCTTTTAAACATTAAGTGTAGGCGTGCACTTTATTACGCGTGTTTACTGTTTGGTGTTGTGCAAAATAAAACACCACCATACTTATTTGAGAAACTCTTGTTTTCCCACCGAAGTGCGAGGACCACTGTGCGTCTTGGATGTCCCAGTCACATACTGCAGCATTTCGTGGTAGTTTTCGTTATTCTGCCACGAACACAATTACAGAAAATTTCTTTTACATTTGCAACAAAATATATAATTAAAATAATTCAGAGAATTAATAAATTTCTGTCACATTACAACTTATAATATAAAATAATAACAATAATAAACAAAAACAATATATCATGTTCATGTACAATTTACTTGCACATATTTTATTTATTCTCGAGGGTAAATATACTCGTGGGTAGGTAATCGATAACATTGTTTTTGAAAAAAAAATTAACAACGTTATAGAGTAAATTTTGTTGCTGTTACATTTGTTTCGTGTATACTTACTGTTTGTTGTGTATTATGCTTAGGTACACCGGGCGGCCGCGCCCTCACCTCAGCTGGCATCCGCAGAATACCAGTGGTCGCGACGTGCTCTCTGCCGTCACGACTTTATACTGAGCGGATACCATTTTGGTACCTGACCGTATTAATGTACTTTATATTTTGTAAGACTTATTGTAATGTCTGTCTTGTACCAAATAAATGATTTTCTATTTCTAAAAATACGTAGTTAGTAAATGATTTCAATCAAACCTTTTTTCCTTTTAATCATTAATAAAAATTCAGATTTTATTGTGGAAGCAAAATCTAAATCGCGGATTTTTTTTAGATGATGTTTATGTATCTGTCAAGGCTAGATCTTACTCTCTATTCATGTATAGGCACTTTTTTGAAATGGATCTCAAATTAATAATAATTATACCGTTATTTTTTTGAGACTTACAAAACTACAAAACTTTTATATAAAAGCCATTCATACTTAATGTGCAGATGGAAGATGAAAAGAGGGTTTAATTAGCTCAATTAATTTAATTAATCAACTGATTCCTTCATAAACAGCACACGTCAATCCACTGCTGGACATAGGCCTCTCCCAATGCAAGCCACTGCGCCCGATTTTCGGCTATTCCATCCACTGCCAGCAGCCTTGCCTAAATCGTCGCTCCACCTTGTTCGAGGGCGCCTTACGCGTCGCAAGCCTTCCTTATCGCGGTCTCCAATCAAGAACATGACGTCTACCCCATCGGTTATTGGTTCAACGGCAAATGTGACCAGTCCACTGCCACTTCGGTTTGCTTATTATTTTAGCTATATCAATTACTTAAGTTTTGTGTCGGATAATCATTTCAGATTTTAGCCCTCAGAGAAATCCCGAGCATAGCTCTTTCAATAGCTCGCTAAGCAACTTTAATAAATGAAGATGAACTAATTCCATACATTAATGATATAGCCGAACGCTGACGTTTAGGCGATATAGTTAATTTTCGCTGGCTTTATCATGAAATACCGTCATTTTATAATTGGTCGGACACATCATAAAGTGATCAATTCTGGCAACAACATTATGAAGAATCAGGTATTTTTTTCATATTTCGATGTTCACCACCATGAAACCACGTAATCAGCTGCTCATAGACCACTGTCTATTCGGTATTTTGTACTTCCTGTATAATGAGCAGGTTTCGAAGGTACGCAAGTATAACTAGGCTTCAGACCTGTGCTCACAAGTAAAGATGCTTGTATTTCAGTAGAGCGTCACGGTATTCTCTCCTTTCTACACTAGAAAATAAAACGAAGATCGTATCTTCACCTAGTGCTATCATACCCGCAAAACAAACGAATACCGTTATTACCTCTATTTTATCATACATTCATGACATACCCTTAAATTAGAGCTTAAAAAGTCAAAGTCAAAAGTCAAAAATCATTTATTCAATTTAGAACAAAAAATTCCACTTATATCAATAATGACATTATTTGCCAGAACATGTTTCCTTATTTTTTGGGCCCTACTAGCGCTTCGAGACAAGACACAAACAATCTAGCAAGTGCTGAGCAGAAACGCCGGAACAAACTCAGTCACCACTAGCTGCCACAAACAATATAAAAAAAATTAAAATAAACAGTTAGGTACATCAGTCTAGTGCAGGCTGGACTGACCATACATTCTCGTCATCAAGATAGTCTTGAATTTTTTGATAGTCAAATGAAATTGAAGTCAAATGAAAACTCAGTGCCAAATAAATGAATAAAATATAGACTTCTTCCGTATATTCACACGTCAATGGCTAAATGTATTGAAAAGAACAGCTTATACAAGACTAACACATGTTTTCTAGACATAAAATTGTGAGGGATTTCCCCGGTTAATGGAAGATGCCAAACTGCCAAGGTAATAGAACATCAGAACTCTAAAGCTTTCACACGGAAGTGAAAAGGAAAAAGATTTCTGCGAAAGTTTTGCTTTAGAGTAAAACAGAATTTGCCTTTTCTCGCTTTGCTTTAAGCGATTGCATTTTTCATTCGTCTGCTTTGCAACTTGGTCACTCTGCTGAACTTATTGTTTAGGTTTTGTTACAATTAGGTTTCAACTAACGAAACCATTCGCTTACTCACCGATTACAATTTATTATTACCTTGCTTTTGCCCGCGACGTTGTGTGTGTGGTCTTCAACTGAATACAGGAGCCTTCCCCAGTGTATCCATAATAATTCACCACAGTTTCATTCATTTGGACGAATGAAACAAATTAAGAATAATAATATATATTTTTTTAAACTAAGTAAATACTAGTAATTTAATCTCGCGACAAGCTTTTTATATCATTTATATTGTGTAATCGCGTTACGAGTTAATAGTAGAAGTTTTATTTTATTATTTTTAGCGCATTTAAATACTAAATAAACTTGTTTTAAAAACTTTTTTTATGATTTTTTAAATTGTATCGACAATTCATTTAAGACCTGTGAATTCAGTTTACCGATTTTTATTTGGTAGCAGTATTATTTACAGTATATCTGGTATTAGTTAATAGTACCTAAGCATTAGTAGAGAAGTGCGAAACACATAAGCGGATGAAAAATGAGAATTTGATTCATGGTTCATTAATCAATTTATAATAGGTACTTCTTATATATAAAATTCTCGTGTCACAATGTTCGTTCCCGTACTCCTCCGAAACGGCTAAACGGCTAAACGGTATTATTGCACTATGTCTAGAGCTTAAAATATTCTGAGAGGATTCATGACAATGGTTGAAAACTACCATAGGTAATGGGCTAGTCTCCTAAAAAAATCGAATTAGTCCGTCAGTTGGATTAACAGAAAATATTGGACACGTATTTTTTCTTTTCTGAATCAAACAAAAAATGATGAAGATATAGCCCGTTAAAGTTCCGCGTAACGTCACGCCTTGCGACACTTTGTAGCAAGACGTGACGTCACGTGCTCACTTTGATGCGCTTTATCTTCGTCATTTTTTGTTTGATTGACAAAGGACAAAATATGGGTCCAATATTTTTTGATAATCTAACTGACGGACTAAATAGAATAATCATTTTTTGACCCAGGAAACTAGCCCATTTATAAACTTTAGAGCACTTAATCGACCTCTATCTTAGACTTATGACGAACACTAAGTTGACCGAGTACTTTCTAAGCTCTGTGATAAATTCTTAGTTTCACAAATGAGAATAAGCCTGTAATAGGTACTACAATTATATTAATTTAATCAGGATAACGTGTAAAGACCAATAAAGTTCTAAATTGCTTAATTCTGAATTTCTAGGTACAAAGTTTATTCTAAAACCGTAAGTAGAACAGCTTATTTTATTATATTATATACTAGCTGTCCCGGTAAACTTCGTACCACTCCTCCATATATATATTTTTTGTGAATTTTTCCGTATTTTATAGTTATTCTGCTATTCGGGGCGGAGACAAATTCAACTAGCCGAAGATCATAAAAATCGGCCCAGCCATTCCTGACTTATAAATGGTGCAACTAACCCGACTTTGTTTAAATAAATAGATTTCACATGTAAAATATATTTTGCTTAAAATATTTTGTACCGAGCACTGTTGGTACAGCACACAACAGTGTGGGTGGAAGTGCACGCATGTTAATCGACACAAAAACGTACTAGGAAAATGTATAAGGTCATTTACACCATATTTATTAGGATACAACGCTATTGTATGACGGCATTATGAATTATCTACTTAAATAAAACAGACAATATCATACAATCTAATCAGACCCCATTGATCCACTGCTGTGCTGTGTGGGTGCCTTCTTTGGTAAGATCTCATCGAGAAAGATTGGCACAGGACCCTGAGGAGTGGTGCAATACACGCCCATTACAGTAACAGATAACTGAGTGGCGGATTAGATAAATCAATTGTACAGTCTGTATTATTTAGATAACGATCTAGGAAAAAAATACTACAAACGACAATAGTCAGTGCTTCATTATTCCTATGTAGTTCTTTAAGATTGGTTGTAAACAATCGGTATGCATCAAAACAGTAGACCTTGTTGTGACTAAGAGCACAGAGAGTAAGATAAGAAAGCGCAATAGGCCCGCTGTTTTTACCCTGGTAAAACGAGGCATAATTTACATTTTATTGTTACGCGGTCCCATGCGACCGCTCAGCATCCAATAGGTTAAATGAATTATGCGATCTACCTTTATGATTTACCTACTAACATTAATTCAGAATCGTACATAGATTATAAAAAATTCAGAAAAATATACATAACTGCGGAGTAGGTAGGTATCTCGGGTTCTTTATCCAAATTTCTTTTATAACAGCTTACTAAGCTCACTAGGCAATCAACCTATAAGGGCTGCCCGACAAAAATTCAACGCCTTCTTTTCTATGATAGTTATTCTTTTATATGATAGATAAACCATAAAAAAGAAACACGCTTTCGAAATCTCTAAAAACAATGCATGTGTTACTGTGTGGTTATTTGAATTCAGTTGTTCTACGTGAAAGTGGGCCCACTGTATCTAGCTGTTGCTGTGGTAAATATATTTGCTAGCGCCGTGTCGCGTCAGCTTCTCGCTCGTGGATGTAAAACAAACAGATTTGCCTATATTAGGGTCTGCCCAAATAAATTGGATGCGCTTGGATCCAGGCTACGAGTTTTAGCTAGTGACAGTATTACGTAACCATATTTAATTTTAATGAAATTTTTAGTAAAAAGTATTATTTCAAATCTCATTTTGCGATGCCTGCAATAACTGTGACTGGGTTATATTTTTATGTAAGTCAAAGGATAGTGCCTACAGAACCGCAAAATGAAGTAGATAATAATGCAATTCGTAATAAAATTTCATACAAGATACTTAATTTAGAATTAACTTTAAAAACATTAAGTACTACTAATAGGACGACCTCCGTAGCCGAGAGGCGTACTCGCCGGACTTGGCGTCGCCATCTCTGAGGTCCCGGGTTCGATTTCCGGTCGGGTCAATGTAGAAAACGAACATTTATATGTTGTCTCGGGTCTGGCTACTGTAGTACCGTCGTTGCTTCTGATTTCTACAACAGAAGTGCTTTGGCTCCTTACCTTAGGATCAGAGCAATGTATCTGGGTGATATCAAATATTTATGTCCGTTTATTATTTGTAATAGTATTATTATAAGCAAAAGCTAAGTTTGCTATTTTGAAACAATACATAATCTGTTACGTTTATATTACTTACCTTTCTTATAAGCGGTAATTTTACTACTAAAATACTTATAACGATGTATTATAACAACAGTGTTTTGAAATTAGTGACCACAGAGTGCTGACGGAATGATACAGGCTGGTAATGGTAGCATCATAATGAATACCTACCGACTGTTCTAATATCCACATATTAATATAATCCTATTGAGGTAGATATTACTAATAGCATAATATGTTTGTGTCTATCAAAAAGTTAATAGGTATTCCCGAATAATTTAAAACTGTGTAATTCATTTAAACTCCATGTGTAGTCGATGTTTTTTGCTGGCCACAAAAAAAAACAGAGTAGGTACCACACATAGTTCATAAAAACTAGGAAAAATATTTCGATGCTCATTCGATGCATCATGATATACTAGCTAGCTAGGTAATTGATAATGTTCTATTCGGAAAATGACACGATTTTATTTTACGGTACCTCAACACCCAGACCGGACCCAACATAGAAAAGTTCGTTTTCTACATTGACCCGACCGAAAATCGAACCCGGGACCTCAGAGAGACGACGCCCAGTCCGGTGTACTCGCCTCTCGGCTACGGAGGTCGTCAAATGTCAGGAATCGACTTTTAAATGTCGGAATAGTAAAACCAAAAAATACTAACTACAATAGACTAGTTTCCTGGGTCAAAAAAAGATTATTCTATTTAGTCCGTCAGTTAGATTATTAAAAAATATTGAACCCATATTTTGTCTTTTGTCAATCAAACAAAAAATGACGAAGATAAAGCGCCTCAAAGTTTGGGAGTGATGTCACGCCTTGGGACACTTTTTAGCAAGGCGTGACGTCACTCCCAAACTTTGAGGACGACGTTACGCGGAACTTTAATGGGCTATAATATATAATAAAAAAATAAAAAATAAAAATGTTTATTTATCAGACAACTGGGATCCTTAAAAAGTTAGTAGCACAAAAAGACTTATACCTATGTTATAACCTAGTATTTAATACCTAATTTAGTGCGAGTTAACTGGCACATGTGCTCGACAAGCGGACAGTCCCTACTGTCGGCGACGTTACGTAGTATGGTTGGGAAACTGTCAACCCCTGAGTATATCTTATCAGTTTTTGTTTGATTGAGAAAAGAAAAAATGTGTCCAATATTTTCTGTTAATCCAACTGACGGACTAATTAGTTTTTTTTTAGGAAACTAGCCTATTTACCTACTTTAAAATATACGTTCACCCGGCTGCGTTTGATTGATATACCCGTAGATGAAAATTGAGTCATGTTGAAGCTACTTTAGCTAGTAAATGGTGCTGTAATAACTTGACTAACTTGACTTATTTATTTCTAACTCAGCACAAAGAGGGAAAGTTTTGAACCAGTTTAAAGTTTACTCAAAGTTGGCAAACACTTAGCGGACCGAAACATATTCAAAATACATCTTAGTAAGTAGTCAGTTTAATACAAGTGTTTCTTCAGAGGCTATTATCAAAACCTTCTGCAACTAGATACATTACCGAGTCTACACAAAAAGAACTCTTTAATCTTATCAAAAAAGTTCAACAAAAGTACCAATAAAACGTTTTAGTTCAAGAGAAGAAAAGTTACTCGAATTAGCACATTCCACGTCGAGCACAACAAGCCTCGCAAAAGTTCAACCTGGTTTAAATACCGCTTGTGTCTCCGAGAATTAAATTTAGTTACGTTTAAAAGTTAATGTTTCCAATTCTTAGGAACGAATTCACGGAGTGCTCTCTCGCCGTTCGCCGCGAAATGTGTCAAAGTAAATTCAAATTCTTGTGACTCGTTAAATCCAAGTGTTTTTTGCTTTAACGTGATAATTTATTTACGCGCGAAATTAATAATTGTATTATTGACTAGGATTATAAGACAATGCGTGGATTAGGGTAACTCCTGGATAGTTGCCCATGTTTTCGAAATTGCTCTTTTGGTCTATGGTGAAGTTTCATTTACAGATAATGGTAGTCCGATCTTAAAATTGCAAATGCCTTGTGTAACTTTTTTGGCAAGATGTATGATGTCAATAGTATTGAATATTGAGAAATTGGACATTTTCTCAATATTCAATACTATTGACAAACTATGAAAAAAAAAACATTGGGCCACAAATAAGTGCATAAGAGAGACAGGCTTCTTTAAGGAAATAAAATTTCTAAAATCTTTCTGCACGAAGAAGCTAAAAAGTGTCGTATCGTTACGCGCGGGTTATTTTTTTAGTTCGATCCAGATCCAATTACATGTTTTATTGTATGGTTTTATTGTCATAACTATTATACTTAACATTTACTTAAGATAAGATAAGATTTTATTCATAATATTCATTACATGTCAAGAAATAGTAAATTACATCATTAATTTAAATCAATTACAAATCCTAATCAAATTAACTTTAAAAACTAACTTTACTAACTTAACTTTAAAAAATAATAATCAATTAGTAACAATTAAATATCAATATATAATAAAATCTGGTGTTAAATAAAGTTACAATATAATAGTTATGTCAAGGTTAATAAAAAAAAAATTTGATGTCAATGTCAAATTAATTAGTATTTATAAATGTTAACGTAATGTCAGTTTAGTCACTGTGTTGCCCAAACATTTCGTCAACTTTATAAAACGCCTGCTCGATTAATCAGTTCTTTAATTTGTTTTTAAACAAGTTAAATGTAGCTTACTTTAGTAATAGTTACTTTAGTGGAATTCTTCTTTTTTAAATTTATACTAAAAAAAATATGTGACATCGTGACAATAAATGTCCAATGTGACCAAGCATTTATCATAAATGACGGACGCTTATAGCATATGACCGTCAATTTACAACTCTAGGCGTACTTCAGTACTGATCGCGTACATATTATTTGCGGTTGACCTATGTACACTACGCGCTGGTACCAATAGCATGGAGACGTGTCACTTAGTACAGCGCGATATAGATTTAGTCGTTAAATGGTCTCACGATAATGGTATCTTCTTAAATTCAGATTAAACTAAGTTTCTAACTTTTTATTCGCCTAATTATGTGCCCTACTGACTCCTCTCTTCAAATGTATACTCATAATTTAAGTGCTTCATAATGGTATTGTTGGTTGTCAATGTAGGCCTATCGAAAAAGTTGATTGTGTAACCTGTCTCGGTGTTAAAGTAGATGCTAACTTCTCTTGGTCTAGCCGTGTAGATTATATTTGTAATAAGTTTAGATTACTTCTTGCAAAATTGTATCACTTAAGTTTAAAGTTCCTTCTGCTACATTGAAATTCTTGTATCTCTCATTAGTAGATTCGATTTTAGGATACGCCTTTCACAGTTAAGGTCTTACATTTTAAACATACATTGATAAGCTTAAAGCATTACAAATTAAATTCTTAAAATTACCTACTAGTAAATAAAAAAACACAGCTAAATGTAAAGGCGATTAGACAAAACTATTTAAAATTTGTAAAATTCTTCCAGTCAGTTTAAATATTTACTGGCTATAAATAATCACAACTCTCAAGAGCGTACTCTGACACTGGTTAAGCATGGTCATGGTACGCGGTCGGTGTCTGCAGGCAAATTTGTAGTACCTGAAGTAAATAACTACTATAGAGATAAAACTTTAAAGAAATGGCTACCGTACTTTCTCAATAGTTTGCCTTAAGACTTACGACAAGAACCTGTTAAAAACATATTTAAAAACAAACTATAAAAACATTTGTTACAATATATTACAGTGCTTAACTTTAATATCTATTGTATTAGAGACTCAAAGTTTCCGCAAATAAATTGTTTAAACGGTTTTGTGGGGCTATGTATAGCAACTGCAAAAATTGTATGGTTTTAATAATTTAAATAAATAAAAATAATAATTCCTAGTACCGGATAGGTGCCCTTTGAGTAAAAATGAGCTGAATGCCTTACGAAATATACAAAAATTTAAATGTTTTATCTGGGTTTTTTTATATTTATTAAAATTTTCATAATTTTTTTTTTTAATGTTTTATAATTTGAATAATACCTAGATGTACGAAGTCCAATAGCAATATTATTAATTATTTAGATAGTAGTTCTAATTAGAATAATTCATACCATGGCAATATTTTTGAATTCGTTGTCCGTTTGGATTACAGGTAAAAGGTTAAATGCCGCTGGGCGACGGCGACCATCCGTTGCCGTCCTGTTGCGCAATAATTCCTTGATGATATAATATGATAACACGAATCTGAAAAATAGCATTAAATTACGATAAAATTGTTTTCCATTTTCAAACAAGTACCTACAATCTCCTTACGGATAACGAATTGTAAAATGCCGCCATAGAATATTGTTATATTAAGAAATAGGTACCTACCAAATGATGTATATAGGCTGGCCAGAAAAGTGACGTTAAAAAATTTTTTTAGTTGCCTCGTGTTGAGAGGTATCTGAATCACCCCTATGTATGTTCTACGATTTTTCGTAGTTTTCGAGTTACGATTTTTTTTAAATAGCCTATGAAACCTATGAAGTACTACTTTTTTATTATTATTATGAAAGCTTAGAGTCTAGCGCATTCTCTGAAGCTACTTAGAAACTAAGAAATTATCAGTTTAGATTTTTAATTTTAAATGATGACTCACAACATAAATTCTCAACCTACGGTCAATTTTGTAGTAACTTCCATTAAAGTTATGAGGCTGTTTATTTTATGCATAAATACGCAATTCATACAAATTTAGCTGCAAGAAAAAATCTAAGAAAGTCGCAATTTCACAAAATTTCTTTACAAAAATCGTAACTCGAAAACTACGAAAAATCGTAGAACATACATAGGGGTGATTCAGATACCTCGCAACAAGAGGCACCTAAAGTGCATGAAATAAACGCAATGGCTCCATACTTCAATCCATCGTCAATGTTAGGGCAATGCAAATTAATTCAGCCAACGCGTCGTAACGAAAAAGTGCACAACATTTTTTTTGTGAAATCGGCATTTAGTTGATAGATCCGAAAAAAGGCATTGAATAATGCGAACCTTAATTTTTCTCAAGTTCATAAAATTTTAAATGTGCCTTTTTGCGTTACGACGGTAGATATTAATCAGACACATTCAGATGACGTAATTTAATTTATACCTACTCTGTTTGTGCATAGCTTCTAAGAAAATTGGAATCACAATGACATTACATGAGCGTGGGCTCGCAATAGAAATAGAAGATAGAAAGCATTGAACTTTTAAATAGTAAATTATAGTATTACCTACATCTTAAGAAGTGTTAGTACCTAGAATCTTAAGTATCCTGTTAAAAAAAATGTGATCACACAGGTATCATTATCGTTGAAGATATAGTATCATTGAAGATAATAAGACTGACTTTAGCTGATAATGGTACTAAACAGAAGTGTTCAGAAAAAGTATGTGTTTTTCCGCAATTCGTCAGGCCATTATTTACGTCATAGCATAACTATCTTGGTTGGATAAGCAAAATTCTTATATTCTAGCTGTAACACTTATCGATGAAACTGCTTTAGTCGCTTGTTTTTCTTTAAGAGGCTGGAAGTGGATTTGAGTCAACTTCGTTATAGATGAATTTGCGTGCCTTCGGGTAAACAGCTCTGGAGTCTGTTAGCTTTTTATTTTGCCAGTAATTGGATCTGCGACACGGCAGGCGGATAGCGGTGGCCGGATGATATTAGACTCATAAAAAATAGAGTCGTGTGCAGTTAATTATTAACTCAGTAAATATTCAGTTTTTTAATTCATCATCATCATCATGATTTCAGCCATAGGACGTCCATTGCTGAACATAGGCCTCTCCCATTGACCTCCAGATTGGCCGGTTGGAAGCGGCCTGCATCCAGCTTCTTCCTTTTCAGTTCGAATCGATATACTTTTCCAGCAGAATTGTCGTGTGTTTTTTTTTAATTAACAAAATAGCTGTCCAGGCAGACGTTGTTTTGTTAAAATTTTGACAATCACCTGTCAAACGATATTTGAGCCCGTAGTAAATGTCGTTGTAGCAAATTGCACGTATAGAAGAAATATGTTTTAATTATTATATTATGTGCTACTTTCTTTTTGTGTTCAAGTAGATGACAATCATAAGAAATTAAACGAAATGTGCAGTGTACAATTGAAATAAATAAACATTCATTTACAATAACTGTAATTCAAAGTATGCAGCTTCATTTCTAGAATAAGGAGTTCAAAAACATAATTGTTGGCCTCTCGTACAAGTTGAAGATGCCGAGTTCCTAATTGCCACACAAGTTCAGAACCTCGAACGTTCCTGGAATGTTCCCATAATATTAGTAGGGTGGGAGCTAGTTCCTCCTCTGGAAAATAATTCCATTGTTATATTATATAGGGAAATAACCATTCTTGCGTATTTCCTGCACTTGAGTAGTTAAAAAAACTAGGTATTATGAAAAATAGTTTGTTTTTATCATCACTTCGGAATTCGCTTTCTGTATTATTGCTTACAATAACAATTATAGAAAAGTTGTTAATTATTTTTATGAACATATAAATAGAAATAGAAATATTCCTTATTTGCAAAAACATACAGATGATATGATGATAAAAAGGCTAGGTAAGTAAGTAGGTTTTTTTTAAATGTGTAATAAATAGACACAGCCACACAATTGGAAAAATTATTGTTATGCCATCCCACCGCAGGCCCGACATATTACGACATAACTATAATGTATATAAATTTTTTCGGCATTTTCTTAGATTTTCAAATGAAGCGGAAGCCATTTTTATCGTACCTAGCTCAGTGGCGCCCCTAAGCTGTATGGTAGGATTACCTACTTCATTTGCATATGAAGTTCCGAACCTAACGCAGCGTGGTAAGTGCACAGCGGAAGTAAATGTATGGGCCTATTTACTCTACACATAGTAGTTGGATGGTATATTTCATTTACTAACCAATTAATGGCACGGATTTTGATAATAAACAATTTCTTTTTTGCAATGAAAATAAAAACGAATTTATTATAAAATGTTTTTATGTCCATTAATCAAACTGATTCCGAACTAAAACATTTGCAGGAAAATGAAGAGCCTTTATTTTCTGAAAAAAAAAGTGGCAATATGTGTGTTTAATGGATCTATTTTATTTCACAATATCTTGACAATAGTATTATAATTTATTATAAAGGTACCAAAATACCTATCTGCAGTTTGAAAAGAAAAAAATACATGAGCAGCTATTATGCCTAAGCTCGCTACCTACTCTAAGCTTCTGTAACCTAGGCAGATTGATTAAAAGCTTGTTAATGTGTTATTAGAATCATCTGCATCTCTGGATGTAGTATGTATGAAATTTTTAAAACAATAAAACAACTCCTTTTTATTAATTGTTTCGAATTAACTTTAGTAGCAGATGAATATTTTCTTCATACATATTTTAAGCACTGTTTGCTCATCCTTTACGCTAGATTAACTATGAAGGGTTTGTGTACCATTGAGCAAAGCAAATACATAGTCACACTCTACCTATTCCGGTCACTGCATATAAACCTAACCTAACCTAACCTAAACCTAACCTAACCTGAACCTAAACCTAACCTAACCTAACGTGATTATAGGGTGTGTAATGTTTCAACTAAATATTAGTATACGATATAATGACATGATTTTATTTAATAAAATATTTTTTCTTATAACAACTCGCTTAAAATATTGAACGTTTTATATTATCTTACGTTTTATAATATCATTTAAGATAACAATTATTAACTCTTACACTTACTTATAATAACAATTAAAAGTAATAAAGCCTATTAAGTATAAATTTACATTACCAAAAAACGCAAGCATGCATTATTGTGTACACTGTAAGTAATTTCTTTTCAGTTTACAATGACAAAATTTATAATTAGAATCTAGCGCTTTATATGGTCACTGTTCTAACCTAACCTAACCCAGATGTTCTAACCCAACCTAACCCTGCGCCCACTTTCGCACACTCTAACCGCCTGGCGTACTTAACTTTAACTACTTAGTGACTCCCTATTTTGTCGGGGCGGATCGCTTTGTACACGCTTTCGTTAGGTTCACTTCTATCTTGTAACATAGTAACTATGTAATAAAATCTTGGAAATCCATTTTAACCTATTTCCGAATGTCGTATTAATTGGAAATTTTGCATGTAAGTACCTTTATGTAGTACCTTCTACCAGTGATAACCTACGGAGCCGAAACGTGGTACATGACAGTAAAGCTGGCCCACCGACAGCACAGTGAGCTATGGAAAAGTCGATGCATGGGATTTCGTTGAGATAAAATCCAAAACGAGGTTATCCGGCAGCAGACGAAAGTAATGGACATAGTCTTAAAATGAAGCAAGCTAAAGTGGCAGCGGCCACATCTGTCGCAGAACCGATAAAAGGTGGAGTAAACGGATTCTCGAGTGAAGACTACGTCTTGGTAAACGTAGTGTAGGACGGAAACGGAAGATCGTGCTCTTTGGCGCTCTTTGGAGTCCAGCCGTGGACTGCAATAGGCTGACATGATGATGATGATGATGATGATGATATATAATCCAAATGACAACACCATAGTAAAATTTAATACCATTAAGCTGATATGGCGACAGGTGGAACTCTTCGATGGCTACTGGTAAAACCTTCGAGCTTGGACTCATTTGTATTATTTTAAAGAGCGTTCATCGCCATTGATACAAATGCGTGTGTTATAATTTGTTTTACTATTAACATCTTTTAAAATTATTACTAGTTACGGCTTCGGAAATCTTAAAATCTGTCTAGTATACATAAGTACCATAGAAATAGTTTTGCCATGGTATTGAAACAATCGAGAATTATTGAACTTGTCATTGAACAAACACTATTGCCACTTGTCTACAAACAAATTGTATCTCTAAGGTCCACTTGCGCACCACCGAATTATTTTAACGGGATTAAGACATCTATCTGTCACTGTCAACGCCATACAACCTGACAGCTACAGAATAATGTTTAATAAAGATTCGGTGGTGGGTAGTCGAACGAAAAGCATGGCCGATCTATTTTAATGGTTTTTATTTATCATTTAAAGAGCTTTAGAGTGCAAGTTTGGTGTAGTTCGTGTTCTAATGTTTGGTGAAGTGATAAAGACCTGAAACTATTGAAATATCATTGTATTCAACGCCGCATCGAGTGTCAAGTGACTTGTCTCAAGACAACTTGCTTTAGACCCGATTGCGTCTTGAAACCTGCTTCTACGGGAAGAATAGCCTTCACTGAATCTAAGCGAAGCAATAAAAACTAAACACCCGTTATTTATTGTGATCACTATATCAAGAATTACTCGACATTGGCAGAATCACCGCTCTGCATATAGAGCGGGATTGAGTTCATATATAAAAAAATAAAAAATAAGTTTAATTCGGGATCAAATTGCTAATCCTGAGATGCGCAAAACGTTCACGTGGAAATTCTTGTTTGTTTCAATACCGTGACAGGGCTGTACTAGGTACCGACAAATCAGGAAGGATAGTTGAAAAGAAAGATGTACCCAACCAAAGATAAATAATAATCTGTGACGGAGAATAATCCGTACTGAAATAATACAAAGCGTGAATAATACAATCCCGCACAGAAGCAGTAAATGGCCTTAATGTATGAGTGAGATAGCAATATTTGTCATTTTTTAAAACAGCTAGGTTGTATTGATTGAGTAGACTCCAATTCACTAGTACAATTCAGACCGCCAATGAAAACAGCCTATTTAGCACTGGCTCACGTAAAAGAACAGATGGTCAGGTTAACAGTGTCTGGTCGAGTGGGCAAACTCCCATTAAACGTTGCCCGCGGCTATCTCGCTGCGCAGCTGCTGCATTAGGCCGTCTAATGGAAGCGGCTTACTGCAGCCCACAGCATTCAATACCGATGCCCGTTAACACAAACTGCCGCCTCCAGCGTTGTCGGTATTGTCATTTTTCCAGGATCCAAAAAATCCAATTGGAGATTTTATAACTGAACGGGATACGATTGGAAAAAGGCGTACTAACAAAACGATGATGTGCTACTCTAATTTACGTTACAAAAAAATATATATATTATTTTGGCCAAATAATGTACTCACCGCTTGTAACGCTTTGAATTCCCGGTTTGAGTCAATTCAGTTATTAAAATTTTATAACGAAAACATTCTAACTCTCATCGGCTGGCACTGACTCCAAAGCAACTGATTAGATACATAATAATAAATAATATAATTATAACATATAATACCTATATATGTGCCAGCCGATGAGAGATTCAATGTTTTTGTTTGCACCGACTCCAAAAGTAACTGATTAGGTACTTAAGTGTTAGGATTATTTTTAGCATTTTAGTGTTTTGAAGTCGGTTTTTTTTTTTAAATAAAATTTACTTATTTTATAAATTTTTAGTGATAAATCCTAATCTAACTGCTGAACACCGATTTCATCCCCTATTTTTCTACCCTTAGGGGTGATTTTTATTTTGTAAACTTTTAGCATATTATCTTTGAAGTATAAGCTATTCAATAAAACAAAAATCATCAAAATCGGCTCATATTTGTCGAAGATAGGTAACAAGAACCACAACCAAAATACTATCTGGGTATATATTTGTTGATTTTCTCAAAAAGTTCTACATTAATTTCGATAAAATTTATATTGGACCACCTCTGAAGTATGATCTACCAAACAAAAAAAGAATCATTAAAATCGATTCATAATTGGCGGAGTAATCGCGTAACAAACATACAAAAAAAAAAAACATACAGTCGAATTGAGAACCTCCTCCTTTTTTGAAGTCGGTTGAAAAAGCACTTTTTTTTCACTAGCATCATATTTGTTAAAAAATATTTAGTTTTGCAAATAATTTCTGTTAACAATTCTAAAAAATGAATAGTTAAATGTAGAAATATTGACATCCATATTTTCAACCGACTTCAAAAAAGGAGGAGGTTCTCAATTCGACTGTATGTTTTTTTTTTTTTTTTTTTTGTATATTTGTTACGCGATTACTCCGCCAATTATGAATCGATTTTAATGATTCTTTTTTTGTTTGGTAGATCATACTTCAGAGGTGGTCCAATATAAATTTTATCGAAATTAATGTAGAACTTTTTGAGAAAATCAACAAATATATACCCAGATAATATTTTGGTTGTGGTTCTTGTTACCTATCTTCGACAAATATGAGCCGATTTTGATGATTTTTGTTTTATTGAATAGCTTATACTTCAAAGATGCTATGATAAAAGTTTGAAAAATAAAAATCACCCCTAAGGGTAGGAAAATAGGGGATGAAATCGGTGTACAGCAGTTAGATTAGGATTTATTACTAAAAATAGATGAAATAAGTAAATTTTATTAAAAAAAATAAAACCGACTTCAAAACACTGAAATGCTAAAAATAATCCTAACACTTAAGTACCTAATCAGTTACTTTTGGAGTCGGTGCAAACAAAAACATTGAATCTCTCATCGGCTGGCACCGACTCCAAAAGTAACTGATTAGGTACTTAAGTGTTAGGATTATTTTTAGCATTTCAGTGTTTTGAAGTCGGTTTTTTTTTTTTTTATAAAATTTATAAAAAACCGTTTTGTTTTCTCAGTAATTATGGTTCTCTGTAGGTAATCAAATTAATGATTAACTTAACACAAATATCACGAACAGACTTTAATTATCTATCATGCGCTATAGTTAAGAGTACCTGCTCAATAATTATTTGCTAACCAATAATGTTTGTCAAGTTATAAACCAGCTTTTTCTGCGTGTAACAGAATCTTACTTAGTAATCTGTGTTCCTAAAATTCAGCTGAGTTATCTCAAGCGATTTCCTAGAATTTCATGTATTGAGCTGCAGGGGGCACGTGGAGAGAATTTTGAAACTTACAGCACAACAAGTTAGCTGTTTTACCTTGTTACGATCTTGGCGTGATACGTAGTTACTTTCAAAGTTTCAAAGGTCGAATTTGTCGCACGACATTGTTTTAGCAGAGTTCGACCAATTAGAAATTTTGGAGCAGTGATATCCATTATTCTTAGCAATCACAGAACATATAAAACTGATATTTGATAGACTGATTCTTAATTTCATACATTTTAATTTGTTGGTTGCATAAACACGAATCGTTGACTTTTATCGTAGAGAAAAAACTTAGAAGTAATCTCTTTTAAAATAAATATTTGCATTTTACAGGCAAACCAGACCGTTTTCGGTCTCTAAATTTTGTTACCTAGTAGATAAGTCAAAACATAGGTCTATAATCCAGTTAACTTTTTTTTAAAAGTAGTTTTTAATTGTTCATGAATTTATCTTACCATACCGTATCGAAATGACCCGCTGGCAAAGTGCTTAATTCAATTTAGTTTTAGGTTAAGTTACATTATTTAAAGTTTAATTTAAGTTATTGTTCAATATTTAATTTATGTGATAAATAAATGTTGTGAAATAAATACATAAAATCATAAAAAAAATTTTTTTTATTTGCTAGAATACATATGGGTTTGATACAGCTACTTTTATAGTTGAAGAAATAAATAATTCTGGTGAAAATACCATCGAACAAATGATGAAGGCGGAAGATAAGCCCCGGATCTTTGTATGTATCCGAGCTATGTTTGGACTTATTGAAATCATCATGAGATGCACTCTAGCTATTACATCAACAATGCATTTGAAAAGAAAAAATACGCCATTTAGATCGATATGTGTAATATTTACCTACAGCGGATATAATTTGATAAGTTTGCACTCTTATCATTTGATGAGACTAACACAAAAAAAATACAAATAAAGTAATTTTTTATAAAAAGAAATAACTGACTTCAAAAACACTAGAAGTCCGTTAGTAAAAAAAAATAGGTAATAAAGGTAGATTTATCTTGGTTGTAGGTATTTTCTGCCTGTCACTCCGACTTTTAGACGCCATATTACAGTCAGCATTACTATTAACGCAACATTTCCGGTATCCAAGATCTCTTGAAAAGGACTTGCAGTGATGCAAACTGTTTGTGATGCTATGTTTAATTAAAGTAGAATAAAAGAATTTATTTGTATTATTTAGAATTACACGATGTCATTCCCTATATTACTTGTATAAATTTCGTTTCTATGGTATGGTTGTAATCTGCCTATTATCTTTGAATGTGTAATGGTAGTACCTCAATAATAATAAAATGTAGAAAAAGTGTCTCTCTACTATTAGTAAAAATCTGTCATGAATTTCGTCGAGGTGTAACCATGTTTACTATTTCTATTTTCTCCAAACTGTAAGAGTAAGCTGTTGGGCGTTCACATGAACACCACACGATTACTTTCTGCGTGATCTGACTTGATGTGCTATTCAAACCAGATTTGACATGGATTGATTTAATTTACTGGTAGATAGTTATATGTACAGGCAACAGCACGTCAACCACAAATGCCAAATTTTCTCAATTGATATTGATCTCTACGTTTCGGGCTTAAAGTTAAAAATCGGTTAATGAGCTTTAACTTTTTGGGTAGGTTGACCTACCGTTGACTGTACCAATAAATCCAACATTTTCTCAGTTTAAGTATTTTGTCTAGTAGAATATATTAATAAATATAAATTTGAGACGTCAAGGAGATAACATAAATATTAGGTAATCTTATTGATATAAGTGACTTGAGACACTGAATTTGAGAGAAAAAAAAGTACCTATCTTTGATAGTGGTGATTAGATTCAGCTAAGATAAAATCTATTCCTCGGATAAAATTCACAAGATTTTTTCGTCAGTCATAAAAGAAGTCGCATTGCCTAGTAGGTAGGAATAAGTTACTTTAGTATTGTTACGGAAGTGGCGTTCCTACAAGTGTGTAAGGGATTGAAGGGAAACGACGGTACTTCCAGAAAGACGCTTTATGTCCTCTTGCCACAAGCCACACAGACGCAGTCCCGATCAGTGATAGAGTTCCGACGTAACACTGACTTAGACTTCTTGAAACAACACTTACATGTGTGTGTCCTCTTGGCGGACGTAAACCGCGCTATTTCACTTCACTACTTTCATTTTCATCCCTTTTTTTCTTTTTCTTGTTTATATATCCCTAATCAAATCTTCTCGACCACAGAACAGGAATGACACGCTACGCGTAGAATTATTAATATTATGTGTTCTAGACCACAGAACAGGAATGACTCGCTACGCTCCGCAGACCCTAATTTAGATAGTCATTTCGTTTGTCATTTTGTTCATCTTCTTTTTAGTCGGCTCCTGTATTTACTAAAAAAATCCCAATTTTTATCGAAAGATTTATATAAGTCTTAGAGAACACCAAAAGCGCTAACAAAGTTTTTTTGTTCAACGGCTAGTTTGAACTCGCGGCCTGCGAAACATAGTCAGACATTTGTAGCGCTCGGCCAACGATACTTGACAGATGCCAACAAAATTCTTAATGCTTTGATGCTTGCGGTGACGTAAGCAGCACAGACGTCACAGTATCATGATGCTAAGTAGACACTGTACAAGTTTGAGGCGGAGAAGGAACTTATAATAGTTTAACAAATATGAAACTATAGAGGAAACAACAAAATCTAGAAAAAACTCCATACTTATTTATATTTTTCCACTTCCACAAAGCCCAAAATAAACGTTGTTTAGCAGCAGTAGTCAGGTAAGTTAAATAATTTTAATGTTAATCCAGAGCTCTATTATTGGACAGTCTCCACTGTCGGCGATGGCCTTCAGATTGTTGCGGCACTTTTGCGGCTGCCACACTTTGCGGCTTCAGCACAAGATTGAGCCAGCTTTTTTGTGCAGTACGGCCGCGAAACTGTCAACTCCTAAGCTGCGTGCGCCAACATGCTCGAGGCACCAGGGTATCGCTGCAGCCCTAACAGTGCCCTTAACGCATTATTGTGTTGTATACGCTGGGCTGTAGGGTATAAGCTAACGACTTGTGAGAATATTTAACCCACAGACTGCTCGTGTAGAACAAATTGCTTTTAAAAGCGTGACCCTTACTGGAGTCCAGCAACGAGTACCTAAATCTGCGAATCAGAATATTCGGCCTGATCGATAACGCCCTGCGCTCTCGCTCAATGTCAACGTATTTGGGAGATTGACTTCCGGTAGTCTGTTGCCAGACTTAAAGACTAGGAATTAACTTTTCTTGTTATTGTACATCAACCTATGAGCATCAGCATCCTCCTGATAAAGTTTTATTGGTAAATTGTGTTAGTAAATAGTTCAAACACAAACTTTAAACCTGTACAAAAATTTACGTAGAACTTACACTTATTCAGCACTATTATCATCATCATGTCAGCCATGGGACGTCCACTGTTGAACAAAGGCCTCCCCCAATGACTAATCATCGGGGGGGATTGCCAATGCTCGCCACGCTTGGGAGGCGGGTTGGCGAGCGCAATTTCTTATAAGATTTCCCACGAAAATGCTGCTGCCCGTCTCATGCTACATTGATTAGTCGCCTTTTACGATACGTCTCGTGTTGACGGTGGGGAAGTGAATTCTTTACGGCCGTCCCAACACGGCACGCCCTATATATTAGTTCATAATTCAGCACTATAATTATATTATAATAAAAGGTATTATTTATTATATTGGATTAGGACAGTCATAGTATTGTACTCGCTCCTTTGTCAACTCACTCCACCGGCTGTCTTGCATACCTATACTTTTTGTTATCATTACAATATCTATGATATTCCCTTTTAAGAATCAATACGCACGTAAATAACATGTGGAAGAGTTTATAAATTATAAATAATTTAGTTTAAACAGCTATTAAAGATAAGTTTAAACGCGCGTACGTGTGCGATTCGCAAACCACCAGCAATAATGGATTGCTCCCCGGAGTAAATGCAAACTCTGTTAATTGAATCGTTGCAACATTTGGACCAATTAGGTATTCCAAGTGGCCAATTCACACAAGCCGTTCAGGGGCCATCTGTTGCAGTAGCAATAACTAGATAATATAGTAGGTATACGATGATCGGCATAATTTGACATAGAATTTCCATTAATCGATTAGGGAGGGTAATATGTGTAAAAAAAAAACTAATCAATCCTTTCGGAGATTTGGTTTTACGAAGACTGACAGTGCAGCTTAGATTTCGGCACAGAGTCGTGTCTCTTTAACTCAATAGCAGAGTGTAGAGTGCCAGTGCAGTAAGTCAGTTCATGTGTACCTATCTTGCAACTAACCTATGAAAACACGTCTAGTTTCAAGCCAGTCCAATGCCGAGTTCAGAATCACAAGTGAATTCAGTTACTAGCCCCACTTTCGGGCAGTCGAAACTCGTTTGTTTTTGAGTGAGCTTGAGTAACTGGCGCTGAAATGTCAACTTACTGGGTCCAATTATTGCCATCGTATACACCAGCTTTATTTGCGCGACCATTTTTACAGAGCGAGCAGCCTCCTCAGAACTTGCAAAATTTCGCTTCGGCTCTTCTTTTTTGTATGGACATTAATAGCGGGGGGGGGCTTACGTTAATAGTTTAGTGTGGTAAAAGGGTAATCTACCTGTTTTATTCAACCAAGACAATAGCCTATAGGAATAAGATAGACAGTGAGATCCTAATCGGTTCGAGACTGATAAAGTGGTGACTTGTGAATTCCATCTAAACTTCAAACTCGTCCGATTTACTTGTGATTTATATTTAGTTCGTTGGAGTCCCAAGACATTGCTATTAACCTGTTTTATTCACAGTTAATCCTGACTACTACATGGAGATGCGTATAAGTATCCATATTTCTACAAATCGAATGTTTATTTTCCCATTAATATTTTAGTTTCATTCAGCATACAACATACATATTATCATAAAATGCACCTGAAAGTAAGTCAACATTTGCAGTCTGCAATATTGTATTTCAGAATAGCGCTTTATAATAAAGGAATTTCTAGTAAAATATCCTCTTTGTTATTTCACACAATACACAAGGACCTCATTAAAACAACAAAATAGATTTAGAATGTAGAGCAGGATATTTCCTGCTCTACATTCTAAATCTATTTTGTTGTTTACATTATTATGTTAGCAACAACATATTTCCTAAAATGTATTATAACGTTAAACTGTTAAATAAAAACCGCTCATAAATGTAAATAAGTGACACAGTATATGGTCAGATGTCCAACAATAAACCACCAAAAATTTATAACTTCGTAAGTCGGTCCTATGTGAACGTATTTAAATATGTTTTTGTGCAACCATTAACTGATTATCTGGCTTTAATTTGGCATCAACATTATTGACCAAAACCTAATAGAAGTCAAGGTTCATTGTAAACTGACGGTAATGAAATGAAATGAAATGAAATATTTATTCGTCATCATAGGTATAAAAGTCAGTTGTTACAATTAAAAGGGGCCCAATATGATCTACCTTAAAGGCATACGAATGTTTTATAAAAAATATATAAATACCTATATTCATATGGATCATTATGTACCACATCTTGATGGTTCATTGTGCACGAACTACTACTTCTAATATTTAAGGTTAGGTCAAAAATAAACGGAGCAAGATGGCGGTAAATGGGCATTAGTTAATTATAGCCAAGTAGTTATTTCGCGAAATGAATTATTTTCATGAGGTACAATTGATAAAAAACTAGTAAGATTAAATAAAACAAAACTTAAGTTTTATTTTTATTTTGGTGTCGAAAACTACTGAACATGTTACCATAAGTGCGCTTCTGGCGCGGGTTGGCCGTCGATTAGGGAGCGCGGGAGGCAGTCGTATTGGAGCCTATTTTTGCTAATAGCACGGTTTGGAAATGTCGCACATAAAAAAAGCTATAGCTCAATGTGTACCACAGGTTCATTGTTGGACATCCTACATAGTTACAAGTTCACAAACCCAAAAGAAAAAAGAAAAATCTAGCTTATGTTAGTATGACTTCATTATGTACTTATTATTCTGATCTAAATAGTTACCAAAATTTGGTAACATTAAATATGCCCACTCTGATACAGAGTTGGTCAAAGGAGTCTCACACACGCGTAATTGTGTAATTATTAATTCAGGTGCCTGGGCACCACGGAAGTTCCGAACGCATGAATCTTGAAGTTGCTAACTCAACTTGGACTCGCCAGTTACAGTGGGGCGAGCCTTGAAGAGGGTCCCATCTCACAAAGTATAAGTAGCACACCAATGTTCGTTACTACCTTTAAAATTTAATGTTTATATGAATAATAAGTAATCAGTACTAATACACAAAAAAAACATTAATATAATAATATTCTATCAGAATTAACTGAAACACAATCATTAATTGTTCAAACACATGAATCTTGTAGTTACCAAATTGGACTCTACCAACAGTCTAGGCCATAGTACAACAAAACTGAATAGTGAAAGTGGAACAGAGGAATAAAATAGATAAAACAAGGTCTGACTCTCTGAGAGAAATTTGATTTGTAGCCGACTAGAAAAAGTTTTCCAAATAACTACCCAAGTTATGACCTGGCTGCTTTTTAATAAGCCTAAGCCTAAGCTATCTTATTTAACGGTTTTTAAACTGAAGTAGATATCAAGTTTAAAACAGATTTTGATTCCTTTTTTTCATTGAATAGAGCTCACTCCAGAAGTGGATTTCAAACATAGTTTGTAAAAAAAACCCATAGGGTGCAAAAATAGGAGGTGAAATCGGTGTACATCTGATATTGTGTTTGGACTCAACGATTGGTCTTTTTTATTTTTATTTTTGTAAGCCAGGAATATTTTTTACTTACTTAAACCGCAGTTATTTTTATATTCGGTGTCAGTCATGGACTGTTTAAAAATTATCTCATTCGCACAACTCCAAAAATAAATGATTAGATAGGTATGTAGGTAAACTTATGCTTAAGTTAAAATTATTTTAGTCTTTCGATTTTTTTGAAGACGGTTTTATTCATTTATTGACCAGCCTAGTCGTTCAGTAGAATACAGAAAGGTAATAAACAGGCTAGCCATTGAATGAAATTGCTGACGCAACCTCTTGGCTGCAACACATACACTACCTTGTATCTTCCTGGAATCGAGACTATTACCGAGATTGGTGCGCTTACGTAACGGCCACTGTGACGTTAGGGTCGTATTATTAAGGCGTTATCAATCTTAGGACTTCCGCTGCCTTGTTGGTTTTCATCAACTCTAACAACAATGTGGTATATACTCATACTGAGGGATTAATTTTGGTGATAGTTTTTCATGTCTTGAAAATTTAACTTAACCCTTAGACCCAAATTCTTAGTTCGAGATCATAAATAAATGTATTATTAAACAAAGAACTGCCAATTTACCAACTGGTATTTGAGTTGAACCCGCGTGTAGAACATTCCGTACTTTTTATGTTTTTTTTCTAGTAATCTACACTCAGGGTATGATTTTCGTTTTTTTTTGTTTTTTTAATTTTAGGCTTAGTACTTTCGGAGATAAGGGAAGGGAAAAAGGGAATGATCAATTTTCGTCTAATCTCAAAGCTGTATATTTTAAAATTATGAAAAACATCATTGAAACCTTCACAACGATATTTTATATGTCAGAAAGTAGTTTCAAATTTTTTTCATTACTATTTTAAAATTATCTTCGTAAAATATAATAACAGGGTGTTATGTAAATGGTATATCAAGCCGAAACTAGCCCATGTTAACATATTATGCATGTAAATGCTATGGTAAAGTCAGAAATTTAATATCTTTTTTTTTTAAATATATTACTTAATTCTCAGAAACAGATTTGTATGTTTTTTTAAAATGATTATATCTAATTTATGACTACACCATAGTATTTATATGCATATCTTATCATAGGCTGGTTTCGGCTTGATATACCTACCATGTACCTAACATTTATTTACGTTATATGTTTGAGTTTGGATTACAAAAATTTATATGTTACCCAAACACGGACATAGGTACTTAAAACGTCAATAAATTAATATATAAATAAATGAACAATACCTTTCAACTTAATCGGTTCTGAAGATATTTTAAGGAAATTGGCTCTGACAGATGAACAGACAGATACACAAGTGACCTTATAATAAGTAAGGGTTTCATTTTTGCATTCTGACGTTTGGACCCTAAAAACGAGTTTAGTTTTTTTAAGTATTATTTTATACCTGGAGTCCCACTCGGAGTGCCGTAAGAAGGCCTATGACACTCCGCGTTTCGATCGAGATAAATACCTACGCGACGCGCACCTTCGAAGAGGCTAAAATCAGTCGAGTGTCACGCGCGCGCGCTGTTACACGTTCTTACTATTAAAAGTAGTTTTTTGTAGGCGTTACACTTCCGACTTTATTAAGAGTTTATTCACTTTGAATAAGAAAATTAAAAGACATCGAAAATATTGCGCAGCATTTGGATGTACAAATTCCACCAGAAAAGATCCGAATTTGACACTTTTCACAATCCCTAAGGATCCTGAAAGGTAAGATTTTTAATTCATTTTATTTAGGAAGTTATGAACATTATGCGTAAAACATCTAAAGGTATGTATATCTATTTAAAATGAATCTAAATAGTGTGTTTAAAAAGAGTTTAGTTATATCGATTTTAACTCATGATGTTTCATTTACTTCTAAATTACTTAATAAGTACGATTTAAATCAATGTAGGTATATGGTTAAAAATTAAAAATTAATTATTTAAGTAAGTTTAAGTAAAAATAAGTTGTTCGCGTAGTATGTCATTCCAATTTAATACGCAGTTACCTAATTACCTACCTACAAGGTACACACTAATTCATGATGTATGGCCATCTTCTTTAGTTAAAGTAGGTACTTACCTATGCAGATTATTGTAAAAAAAAAAGTTTTCTGATCTACCTCCATACTAGTCGTAAGACTTAGCCTAGGTTTATTTAAAATGTCATTTGCTTACAAAAGTAAAGTAATATTATCTAATTGGTAAATAAATATTCAGATTAAATTATTCTTTAAAAGAAGACAACCCTGACATCGTCATAAAAGGTAAGAGTTACGCGATAGAAAGAGAGGCAACTTCTAGGTGAATATAACTGTAGGTGATTAGCGCTGTGCGATCTGAATTGCACTAAATTATATCGTAGCGTAGGTCCCTATTTCTTCAATTGGTTTTCCAAAGTGAATCTTCTGTACTTGTACTATTATATATTCTGTGCCGTAAGTACAGATTCCCAAAGTTGATGTTGCAAAATCGTGGCGTTATAATTGTATCTATTGCATTGGTAAATAATACTTAGAGACTAGGTTATGTAAGTATTCTTTATTTTTCCTCTTCCTGTATGACTTCATGGATAATTGAAACGCAATCGTACTTCATTGCACAAAACTGTATAATATAAATTACTGATAAAGAAAAATAGATATGTTGTAGAGTGACATACACACATTAATGTTTACACCCATAAATATTAATTATAAGGCTATCATTTATGTTTTTTTTTTTGTTTTTGTTTCATAGAGTTAATAATCATTAGAGGAATTTTAAATTTACTTTTTTACTTTTTACTAAAATAGTTAATTAAGTAAAAAGCTAACCGTTGAGTCTTAACAATACTAACACAAATATAAAATGTTAGAATTTTCAAGCTAAAACTTTACAAGAAAAAAGTAGTTTTAAATCGAATAAGTCGTGCTTAGTTTTTTACTCCTTTTCATAATTATTAGATTCAATTTGCAGATATTCCTTTTCGACCGGTGTGACAGCACAACTTTCAAGAAAATAATAGATTTGTTCTTGTAATAGAAATAACGCATCATAAATTAAACTGTATGTCTGCAACGTGGCCGCCGAAGGAGATCCAACGTTAATATTTTATCAAACGCGTGCTACCCTACACATCAGTCTCCGAGTATGTTTCCGTATGTTAATACATAATACACCAGCTTTTTTATTCGTCCTGGTTTTATTTCATGAGATTTATAGTTAGGTTAGTAAGTAGATTAGTCAATCTGCTAAAGCTAGTCAGCTTGGAATGCAATAAATGCGTGAATCAAAGCACAAAGACCATGTGCCTTACCATGAGCTCTTAAAATAGCATTACAATAAACTTTTTTAGCTTTTTCTGTATAGAGTTTTACGCAAAATCAACATTGCTTAGGTACTGTTCATTATAATCATCATGTCAGCCATAGTAGGACGTCCACTGCGGAACATATATAAGCCTCCTCAAATGACTTCTAGATTGGCTGGTTGGAAGCGACCTGCATCCAGCGGCTTCCTGCAACCTTTACCAGGTCGTCTGTCCACCTTGTGGGTGGACGTCCCACGCTGTGCTTGCCGGTTAGACATTAGATAAGCACAAACTGTTGAATAGATTAGAAACACCAAAATGCCCGCATAGCGTTGCACTTGCAGATATTTAAATTTAAGGAGATCCATACCGCTTTGTTTGTATAGAATCGAAGTATAGTGCTGCGGGCGTACTACTTCATACTGTTGCTGTGATTCCTTGTAGTAAGTAGTAGCAATGCCATCAAGAATATTAGTAAATTTTACTGCTCTGTGGTTGTGCTTTTGGAGAAAAGATTATCTTCCGGAAAACCAGTTTTTACGAGAAATCGTACGTTGATTTTGTCATCGCTCGTTACATTAAAATACCTGCCTTATTTGGTTGAGTCGTGGTCTCGTGTTGCATCTGCTGCAGCCGACAGGTTGAACCGGACAATCGATTATGGCTTGCTAGTTCATTGACTGTAGGCATTCAATGAAAAACCTTGGCCGTTCATGAAATAAAATAACACTACTCGAAATCATTGTTTAACGTTATTGGAAACGGCTGGTTCAAAAGCAGAAGTTTGTAGTTTGTAAGTATTTTCTTTTCATTTTTGTCGCTAACGTCACAAAACAAATATAGCGTGACCAGCTTATCAAGTGCATGCATATTTTTGTTTATTTGGCTTGTCTTGTGTAAAGTTTTATTGATTTTTACCGTATTCAAAAACCACGTTCGAGTAAGAACTGCTTGATAGCCTTTTTTGCAATTTAGTAAGAGGCCGTCCTAGAAATCGATCAGTACATTTTGTTCTCTGATTGTAAAGACGTGAATGATAATTAAAACAAAATAACACGTGATTTTAAAAGATTAGAACTTATTCTTGCATGTAGCGCAAATGGATTTTTCATATCATTTCAAAAATAAAGGTAAATCACCAAAAGAACTACCCTTATTTCAGAAAAATGATGTTCGAGTTACGTTTGAACATCGGTTTACAAGAGACTACAAGTTATCCTGACAATTCGATTGCACATAAGTTAAATACTTTTTTTTTCTTACAAAATATAGCAGAAAAAAAATGCTGAAATAACATAAAAGTTTATAAATTTCTATTCAAATTTATCATTTATTTTTCTATCGTTATGAATAAACAACTATAAAAGATTTAAATATTACACAATAATGTTTAGGTATTACTTTTAAAATAATGTAATTTTTATTTTATTTAAAAAACAAAAAATTAAGTAGAAAACCTATCAAAATTAACTATAATAAAATCAAGCGCGCAAAACCGATCGTTTTTTAAACCTAGATAGGACGTCCATTACCTAATAAATTATCAATATTATCACCAAAACATAAAAGATCAACATTGTTGACGTTTTAACCCTTATCATAGACTCACACAAACATAGAACTGTATTTCAATTTTGCACTGGAAAAAGGTTCACGGCCTCTTAAAATTACAATTTAAAAAATTACTGCTCCATACAAACTGATGTCAGCTGGTCGGCGGCTAAGTACGGGAAAGTGTTTTTTTTTGCGATTTCAATGTTGGTCCCATAGAAAAAGTTGTTGTATTTGAGCACCAGAATCAGCCAAAAGGAGGTTGTTGATGTTTTACAAATAACCCTGCATAATGGGCTAGTTTCCTATAAAAATCTAATCTAAAAACAGAAAATATTGGACACGTATTTTTTCTTTTCTCAAGTAACGTCACGTCTTGCGACACTTTTGAGCAAGGCGTGACGTCACGTGCTCACTTTTATGCGCTTTTTCTTCTTAATTTTTTGTTTGATTGACAAAAGACAAAATATGGGTCCAATATTTTTTGATAATCTAACTGACGGACTAAATAGAATATTTTTTTCTTTAAATAAACGCAAATAAACGTAAATTTAATTAATTTAGCAATATAAGGCCCTTTTTATATAGGCACCTACATGCAAGAGACCAATCAACTTTCATCCACTGAACATCAGCACGAAAACGGATTAATATCAATTATGTCAATATTTTCGATGTTGCGGTAAATTCACATTTACACTGATTGTTAGTTATGTAAATTTAGAATCTGAGTGTATTTTTGTATTTCTAACCAAATTTGATATGTATTTGATTTGTAGCCTGTAATGGGAACTCATCATCATCATTCGCCTGCCCTGTTGCCAGGTCATCTGGGGTCGGCGCAGTATGTCTTTCTCTTCCATGCAATCCGGTCACTCGTTATCGAGTCATTCTCTCCCATCTCAGCCATACCTATCGCTTCTCACACAATCCATCCATCTCTTCCTAGGTCGTCCTCTACCTCTCCACCCATCAATACTAATACCCATCACTCTCCTCGTTACATGCCCCTCTTCCCTACTCATCTTGTAATGGGAACTAATATTATCCAATATGATAAACTCCACTTCTATTGCATATTAATACCTAACGAACATCGGTCTTATACATAATTAAAAAATAATTCAAATAAAAATTTAAAGCTCCTAGGTGCATACCAAAAGGTCCTTCTAAGGTGATTATCAATGTATTGAACATCGTTGTCTTTAATAAAAGGAGGTAATTTTGTTAACATGCAGGTATGAGTATTTACTAGTTTTAAAGTAGAGTTTGAAAATATTAAGCCTATCAAAGGTGGACCTAATATCTTATTAGGGGGCGCAGATAAAATTCGTTTTAAAATGTAAATTAAAAAACGCACTATGGCGAAGATCTGCGCTCAAAACAACGCCGCACTCGTGGCTTCGTTTCCCGCGCACCAGATAACAGTAACAAACTTAATCAGGCTAAATACCTGTAATAAGAATAATATCGAAGATTAAGTAATAATACCATAAAGTATAAAATTTAAAAAATATTTACGAAAGATATTTTTTGTTGAATAACTTTTCTTCTGCTGTAAAATATTGCTTCTTGACAAATTTTCCTATAGATTTTGATGAGTTAGTTTGAAGGTATTCGCTATGTGCAAAGCGGGTGGTGGGTGGGGGCCGTCAAATCGATCGCAGCACGCAATCTGGCAGAAATGTGAAATAACTCTGGACTGGCATGTGTCAAATTGCTATATTTCCATAGAATTTCATACTTACGTTATTAGGTATTTTTAAGTAAACACGTTAAAATTCGCGATATGGGTCATAGTACGTGTTGTGTTTTGAGGTGTAGAAACAATGGGAAAAACAGTTCGTGCATGATTTATTCGTTTCCAACATCAAGATGGAAATTGAAGCAAAGTATTAAATGGATAGCTGCTGTAAAAATAATAAAAATTGTAGAAAGTTTGTGTCACAGACGTTTGTTTTAAGATCACAGCCCTTATTAAGTAGCTTTGTCTGTTGGTTCTAAGCTCTTCAAAGTCTCTCACATGCTGTACCTATACCTTTTTTTTCCCTTTTTGGACAGTTTGAGGTTAGAAAGTTATATCATGTTGTATCGATTCACATCCCGTTCGTATTATAACATTCTTATTTAAGTTCGAGTAAGAAAATCACTTATTATAATATGCACAAACTTTTTAGATCATCTAATCTAAATCTAATAGACATCTAATTTCGAAGAAAAAAAAACCGAAAATCATTCTTAAACCATCCAGTTGCCATAATTTGAGAGATATTAAGTCCACAATACTTGTGGTCACTAGGGGCGATGTCATCGCGCACACAGCGAATACTGTGACATAAATGGCATTTTGATTGCATTGTTTCAAAATCTTAAATATGTTACATATCTAAGGGATCATAGACCTTTATTAAGTACCTACATATTTAAAATTAATTTCTTCTTTATAACTGTTCCTTATTTCTTTAATAATAAACCTATATTTTAATTTCTTTATTTTTTATTCCTAAGAAATAGGGTCTTCACAGAGAGATAGATGGACATCAAAGTTATCCTAATAGAGTTTCATTTTTTGCTTGCAGTACGAAATAATAATTATCGTTAAGAGCAGTTTTTAATCTACGGCAGACACACACATACCTATGCAAACATCCGCCGAGGTCATAATTTTAATCACAGTAGACGGGTAGTAGCTACCTTATTGATGATAAAACTCAACGTCATCATTTTTGCGTTTTGCCATCTCATAACACCGTTTTCCTCCATTTTCTAGTTTGTTAGGTACCTACTCACTTTAAATTGAGGAAAACTACATTATAAAATAATAAAAAAATGCCGTCTAATCCTCATTTTTTATATTATGCGTTGTACGTATTTTGAATTCATCTTTTGTTTTACTACCTACTTACTTGTATTAAGTTATAAAAGTTTTCGCAATCATTAGAACACTATTCTTAATTTATTATCGGAATTAGAGGCCCTTAAGTGTGAATAGGGAGGTCTAATAACATTTTTGATACGTTCAGGTACGATTTAACGATGCTGTAAAACCAAACAAAATTTCTCGTAACTCGGACAAAAAACTGGTTAAGGATAAAAGATGTAAATGGCACTGCAGTAGTCTGCCGTGAGGTCGTGACCTAGAGAGGAAATATCGCCGGCCACATGACTGTGATCATAGATGCTGTGAGACGTATAACTAAGAGCACACGACGCAATTCTTGAACAAATCTGACACACACATCCCTTTTCGGCTTTACATTTGTGACAACCCCATTAGCTTAATCACGCGGTAAGTCTTGAATGCAAAGGGTCATCAGTTTGATGTATGGATGTGCTCTGAGAAGCCTCTGGTAAAAAGTCATCAATCAATCATTAATTCCTTACTTTGAGACCATGCATGCAATCGGTGTGTTGTCTGACGTACTTATATTTATTATTTTAATCTTTACGAGTCGCGGTTTGCAAAAAAACCATTGCGTTGAGCAAAGGTGGCATGAGTTCTTAGAAACTAAAGCTTCAGTTATCTAGACGTAGATATAGCCTTATAGGACCTGCCATTAACGAAAAAGTCGGACATGCCAAAATACGTACACGTAATCATTTTATAGTTCCGCACCAGTAGGAAACTAGGAACATTTTGCAAACCTTTGTCTCCCCGTTCGTACGACCAATATTCTCGTAGGGCTGTAGTTTTTAAACCGTAATAGGTAGTCGGTAAAAAATCATGGAATATGTAAAGCGAATAATTCAACGAATAACCCAAGAGTCCCCTTGGTTGACTTGATTTTTTTCTTGATTTATAAACACGTCTTACAAAAGACGTGTGTTTTTAACTTTTTTATTTTTTATTTTACGATAGAGCAAATGCTTCAAACTAAATGTAAATAAATTACAGACTGTTCAGATATTTACTGCAGTAAAACAATAATTAATAGGGAGTGCCTCCGCTGCCGGCGCCGGCTCCCAAAAATATGGCTATTGGGAACCGGCGGTAGCTATACTGCCGGCAGCCGAGATTTAAAATAACGGCTGCCGGCGCTCAAAATGGCAACCGGCGACATACTTTAGACTGACAGTTTTCTCTTTTATAGTTATTAAAATCAAAAATAATTTTTCTTTGCAAATAGGCCATTAAAAGCACCTTTCTACGTCCCAGTCCCATTAAGAAATTATTGTATGCCTCTTAGGCGGAACATGTGATACTATTACCAATTTTATACCTGCAATAAACATGATCCACAATAAATAATTCTGATTCTGATAATTGTAATGCGCAAAAGGTTGGATTCCAGTAGGTACCGGTACACAAAAAATACAAATGCCCAACAACAACTTTTTCAAGATCTAAAAAAAAAAACCTTCCCAAACAAACTGATGTCAGCTAGCTGTTCGGCCGTTTTGTATAGACATAGATTTTTTATTTATTTATGAGTATCAGAAGTTAACCTTCGCTAGATCAACTCACAATAGACATCGCTCACGTACACGATCTGGAATGAAACACTTGGGCGTTCCAGGGTGTTACGATATTTTGAGAACGGTGAACATACAAATCAATAGGTAATAATGTCCATCGCCAAGCGCCCGCTGGTACAAACCATTTTAGGACACCTTTTAAAGTAAAAAATTTAAGTCAATGACGTATATTCGTGTTAAAGGGAGTTAATTATTAGAAAAAAGTAAATATTAATATTATAAAATTTTATGCAAAAATGAGAAAAAGGGGTCGACCAAACAGGTTGCCTGCACTGTTAAATGTTTAAAGCCTTAAAATGATTTAAAAACGTGAGTGATTATTACTAAAAATATTTTTTTATCTAATTATAGTATAATGTATATAGTATAATGTTCCTACTCGCTTTTGTTTAATGTTAAACGGCCAGTGCCGGTAACCAATTCGGCAACTGCCGCCGGCAACCATTGCCGGCAGCCGATTCGGCAACCGGCGCCGGCAGCGGAGGCACTCCCTAATTAATATATATCGTTTGAGTGTGAGTTGGTCTCGCCCTTATGATTGCGAACGATAGGTACGGAACCCTCGGTGCTAGAGTCCTCCTCTCACTTGGTCGGTTTTAAATACCGATATTGCACATCATTTACCTACTTATATACATTTTGGTGCAAAATGAATAAATCAGTAGCCTTACATAATAGGTAAACTGTTTATCTGTTCTATTGATTGTACGGTCATTTCCATGAAACAATCGTCCATTTGGTATCCATTACCTTAGCTTCGATAACTAAATATCCTTATTTAGTACATTGTACACTGGTATGTGTGGAATTTTTAACTTCTTTAATTTATCTTGTTTTTACTTAGATACTACAACAATAGAATTACCTACTACAAATAATCATGTCATTAGTTTGATTGCAGTAGCAACTACAGGAAAAATTAATTAATAAATCTGTTATGTTTTGAATTGACCCTGCTTTGTACCTAGAGGCTAAGAGCATTGCTTTTCAAAGGACGATCGCTTTCTATGAGATGGGCGCGACCTGACACGACGACATTCATTCAAACGGGGGCGTGTACGAGTGTTATGAACGAGCTGTGTGAAAGTAACGTTACTAGCTAGACGAAGGTATAATAGCCAGAAAGCGTCAATCTCGTACATTGAACTCAACATATTAAGCTGTCAATTAGGCACTCGGTACATCGCCTACACTTATTAAAATTGTGATCTGATGGGCGTAGATTTTTTTGGATTGCACAAAAGAGGCGTGCTAAAGGAAAGTTTAGGTGCTAAAGGAAACTTCTGCATGACCCCTAGAATACGAAATGATATAACGATTTATCGACACCAACTGTTATTTTTTTAAATATAATACCTACATATAGCCGCCATTTTGAAATTTTATCGAAACAGCGATCATAGGGTGTAACGTCACCAGCACGATGATTCAAAATGGCGGCTATAGGTATTTATCATATCACATTGTGTTTTGGTGGTCGAGTTAGGAGGTAGACCTAGAGAAAAACCACCACGAGGATGAACTGTTCACTTCAATAACACTTTAACTGCCTCTGGTGGGATTTGAACTTACGACCTTTCGCTATCCAGGCGACTGTTCTTAATATAACTTCTCGTTGCTCGTAGGTTCAAATTCCACCAGAGGCAGTTGATTATTTTTCATAAACTAGCATTATTGAATGCAAAAAAAAATTTAAACAACGACAAGGTTCAAATTCAGTAATAATGAACAGAGACAATACTTAAATTAAGTAAATGATTATGTGTACGAACAATAATTACAATTTAATTAATCCAGTATTCCAAATTCGGATACAATTTTGAGCTGAACATAGAATAACGGATTATTAAATAGTTTTAGCACTTGATTAACAATACATTTGTAAACAGCTCTTAAAATTGAACTCGTGGAAATAAATTTAATATTTAATAACGATGTACAATAATTAATTACATGCTCTAATTTTGGTTCTGCAACGATAAATATTTACACGTTTGCTGAAATGCGGTTAGCAAATAATGGGTATTGAAATAATTTTTCGTTTTTATTGACCATGTAATATTACTTATCTATTTATCGTTAAGTATACAGCCATCAGTCACGTACTGCCAAAACACATTAGATATTCATTATTAATACATTATTAGTTTTACGACTTTTCGATAAATCTACTCAAAGTCATGTTAGATAAAATGCACATGCTTCAATAATATTAAATTAATAAAGAACAATAAAACGATA
Organism: Anania hortulata; assembly: GCA_963576865.1. Lineage (NCBI taxonomy): Eukaryota > Metazoa > Arthropoda > Insecta > Lepidoptera > Crambidae > Anania > Anania hortulata. The sequence goes on along the minus strand of OY756396.1, from coordinate 10,853,042 downwards.
TCATAAATACCACAATCTTATCACCACCAGCACACTGGTCGGCCAATTTTCGTAACTCCACGACATGAGCAGCCCTCGTAATGATACGAAAAACGTATCCTACCACACTTATATTGAATACTAGCTTTTGCCCGCGGCTTCGCTCGCGTTAGATTTGATTTTAAGTGAAGTATGAATGTCAATCTCAGTAATTTAACAAACTACAAAACTTCTTTATAGACAATATTTTTTAGCATGACTATCAAAACACGATATGATATGATATAATATTATAGCGATTTATCAATTATAGGATAACGCGGGCATACATCAAATGCAAAAATAGAACCTTTGTGTTGTGATCACGTATTGCTGTCTGTCAGTCCGTCTGTTACAACCGATTAGCTCCGAAATTACTGGCCGGATTGAATTGCAATTTGGCACAAATAATTTCAAGAATTTTTATGTTCACAATATTCAATTTTAAAATCAAAGTTCCAAAAAACCATAAAATCTACACCCATATTGATAGACATTTCAACCCCATCGCATCCCAACAGGGGAGAAGGAATTTCACGTCCGCAACGTTAAATTTTAAAATCGTTGTTGTTTTCGTAATCAGCGACCCGATAAACCATAGAAACAATACCCATGTTGATTTTCAGACTTAGTCAGCCCACTTCCCCTTTTTAGGGGTTGACTTTTCAAAAATCTGAAACACATGTTTGCTCATTTATCGTAAGGAGAACTTACTCCTGTGAAATTTTGAATAAAAGAGTCTGACTAATCTTGTTTACCCATACAAACTTTGGATCCCCATTTCACCCTTTTAGGGGATGAATTTTGAAAAATCCTTTCTTAGTGACCCCTAGATTTTATAAGAAACCTACGTGTCAAATTTGGAATCTCTAGAACCCGCGGTTTAGGCTGTGCGTTGATACATCAGTCAATCACTTTTGCCTTTCATATATGTAAATAGATTAATTAATATAGAATGGAGTAAGGTGCTGCGCCATCAACGCAGTGGTGCGGTCTTTTTGACCGTGAAGCAATAAAGACCGCGTCTGCTCATCGATGCCCGCGGCTGCCCGCGCCGTGTACTCACCGTGCACGACGGTCAGTTCAGGACAACCATTCTAGTAGAGCGCGCGACGAAGACTAAGCTAGTCGCCCGCGCCGCCGTCTGCGTTAGTGTATACAAACTGGTTTGTGCGATCTACGGCGGGCAGCCACGGACATGCCGCGGTGCGGGGCGGGCACTGGCGGCGCGGTCTTATTGACCGCCGTGTGCGTTGCAGTATACGATTGGACCCTTTGGTCTATTGTTCGCGGCAAAATTGTCCGGCCCGCCCTGCTACGTCGTGTACGCAGCGCCTTGATATCTCGAAAACGGTGTGTCCTAGCTCAAAATAAACAAAATTTGGCCCCCGTAGACCCCAGGCGACGGCTCTGGAACACTTCAACAGCATTTAAACTAATCTAAAAGCAGACCTTCATCGAGGGTTGAAATCAGGTAAGTAGCATTCAAGATCAGAGTTCTCCGCGTAATTCCTATGTCCCATGGGAATTCCGGAAAACGATATGCTTTATGTCACTTCCACAACTGAGAAGAATCTCATATGATGAAATACATCTCTAACGGCTTAGGCTGTAGAGCGTGCCAAAAACTTATAAACACACATACATACGCTCGAAAAACATAACCCTCCTACGGCAGCCGAGTGAAAATAACAATGTATTGAGTAAGTTTACTATAAATATAAGTTTAGTGATTATAACTTTAAAAATAAAGGACTTTCAAGACACAACTTAATATCCTTTTTCACCCCTTCAGGGGTTAAATAATCAAGAATGCTGTAATACATAAATTTATTTTCAATCGTCACCATAATACAAAATTTGAAAATTATTATTTGAAACTGATATGCTTTCATTAAATTTTCATCCCCGATTTTACCCCCTTTGGGCTATAATTTCCAAAAAACCCTTTCTTAATGGAAGTCTACACTATATAAGGTAAGGCTGTGCGTTGATATATCAACAATTAGTCAGTTTACCATTTTATATAAATAGATAACTGAAATACAAAGTTTCTTTCCCCTTTTCAGGTAGTTAAGGGTTGAATTCAAGAATGTTTTATGTCCACAATATTAAATTTCCAAATCGATGTCATTTTCGTAATTATCATCCCAAAAAACCATAAAATCGACACCCATATTGATATTTAGACATTTCAACCCCATCGCACCCCAATAGGGGGATGATAATTCACGTCCGCAAAGTTGTATTTTAAAATTATTGTTGTTTTCGTAATCAGCGACCCGATAAACCATAGAAACAATACTCATGTTGATTTTCAGACTTTGTCACCCCTTTTACCCCCTTTAGGGGTAGATTTCGCAAAAAACCTGAAACACGTGTTTAATCATTTATTGTTAGGAATACTCCTGTGAAGTTTCGAATAAAATAGTCTAACTAATCTTGTTTCCCCATACAAACTTTGGGCCCCCATTTCACCCCTTTAGAGGGTGAATTTTGAAAAACCCTTTCTTAGTGCACCCCTAGACCTTATAAGAAACCTACATGCCAAATTTGGAATCTCTAGCACCAGCGGTTTGGGCTGTGCGTTGATATGTCAGTCAGTCAGTCAGTCAGTTTCTTCTTTTATATATATAGATTGAATAACATCACATACATTGCTCCGATCCTATGTTAAGTAGCCAAAGCACTTGTGTTACAGAAATCAGAAACAACGACGGTACCACAAAACCCAGACCACAGAATACCTAATAGTACCGAAGACTCACTTCCTAACAAAAGTCAGGTTTAGGTATAAAAATATAGACTCGACAGAGCTACCCGCCTGCAAGAAAAATTGAAACTTAAAACCGCGGGCGAACCACGAATTTTCTTTGCGCGCCCCAATTTTATGACCGAGCTGTGAACGACGGCACGGGGTTGTCACTTGAGAAGTTTTTGTACCTAATTGATTTATTAGTTTTACGATTAAAATAAGTAGATTAAGCATTACAAACGTTGATTCTGTAAACATAAAAATTCCATCTGAACGTCGTGTGTTCGATTCCTACGGGTGTAGGTATTCCTTTGTAAACATTATCCTATCCTATTCTTAATATTGTTTCTGGGCTAATATAACTAATTAAGGATTTTTATATTAACTATTATTATAAGATTAAACGAACTTACCCTAAGTGAAGTTCAATCTTAATATGACTAAGTAACTACTTATTAATCTTAATAAGTCTCAGTAACTACTTATTATGGAGATGGAATTAAAGAAAAATAAATAAATCAATAAAATGTTAGCTCTGTTACACAATGGTGTAAATTTTAACAAAATGTTAGCTCTGATTCACTATTCGTTTTATTCAGACAACCGGTAAACCAACAACATCTTTTATACGCATAATTATATTGACGTTTAGGCTAAGTAGAAGACATTGCGGGTCAATTTGCAAAAGCAAAAAAAATATTATTAAGTTATATTAAGTATGCGCTCGCGCGACGTGACCGCGAGCCGAGCGACAGCCCACTGGCATACGCCGCTTCGGGCGGCGCGCTGGCCGAATATACCTAAACTGCGGAGTGACACCCCCCTGCCCAGACCCAAGACAATATAGAAACGTCATTTTTCTACATTGACTGACTGGGAATCGAGCCCGGGACCTCAGAGATAGCGACACAAAGTCTGGCATGCTTACCTCTCGGCTACGGAGGTCGTCAAAACATTATATCATATCGTATAACGATTTCTGAAACCATATCTTGAAAAAGATTAATTACTTACCACTGCACCGGCTTAATCATCATTCAATCATTCGGTATCTGTCATTTTATGTGATGGTGACTTAATATAAGTTGAAGAAACAATACTAAATTGACCGGTCCTACAATTATGCCTATATAACCATGAGAGCTCTTAAAACAGTAGGTATTATTTCCACCTTTGTTTTGTTTTTCTCTAAAGATTATGTACTATGTTAAACAATACAATACTGCCTATGTAATGTTTAAAATTCATGGCTAGGTCCCTGAATAGTTTGGTATGTCAGAAAGCGAGCTCTAACTTTCCTGAGGCCACAATATAAATCGGTCCAACTTGGCTGGCATTATAAAGATTACCCGACAAAATAGAGGGGCCTTTCCGTTCAATTTCGCAAATCGCGTTGTGTTGACGGGCGGTTCGCTGATGTATCGCACTGCCCCGAATTTACTTCTGGCTGATGGCAAATTGGATTTTTTTCTATAAGCCCCTTGCAATATATCTGGAAGCAACAAGCAGTTTGTTGGACTGAGATGTTTTTTGAATTTAATAGAATTCTGTCAAGTACCTAGATTCTTATCTAAGAGTAATGTTTTGCTATACGAGTATTGTATTAGAGTAATGTCGTACTATGACGTCTTTATCAAATGTAAAGGTCTATGAAAAGTAATTTCAGATTCATAAAAAAAAAGTTGTTCACAATGTTTACATTTATTTTCTCTGCGTCTAATACAAGATTGTTTTAACTTCGTTGGAGATAATTATTGGAGATAATTAAATTCTAAATAATCTCTAGCGTGCCGCAAAATTTTTTTTTATGGATTTTCCGGTCTACAGTGGATAAGTGGTTTGCGAAGCGTTAGATTTTGGTCTGAGTTGAACTAATCCGAGTTTTATGAATTACATTTATAACAATCAAAATGACTGAAATACTTTACAGCAAATGAGACCGCTAGTTAAGCTACCTTATCTTTTGAGCTATATCGATTACTTAAGTTCATTGTGAGATTTAGTAATTATTAACAGGTGTTTTGGCATTCTTACGTGCCACTCCCTGAAATGTTGTTGCTTTCGAATTCGCAGAATGCGTTTTGGAATCTTTTTCTGATGCAAAGAGGTTGAACTGGTTTGAAAACAACAGCCAATATATTGGAACATCAATAAAACTTTAGTAAAAATGCATATTTCTACTGCATTCCGATAGAATTTGTAATGAAATGTTAAAAATAAACAAGATTAAATAAATAATAAACCAATTGTTTCTACAATTTCAGACCAATTAGCTCCGAACTAAGCAAATCTTGTACTATAGCGACTAAATAACGGATAAACATACTTAAATTCGTTTATAAACATCCATGACCTAGGTACAAATGGTCGTGCTCATCACACAAACTTTTGCCCCTTGCGGGATTCGAACCCGCAACCGCTCAGCTTTGTAGTCTGGAGCGCGAACCATTACATCAGACGGTTGTCATATATTCATAAATCACCACATTTAAAAATAAGTAATGTATGTAAATAAATTATTTAACCGAATTTAATCAGATTTTCATCTTTCATCGGTTATCTTCTGCTAGTTCAAATAAAATAAAATTTTAATTAGGACCTACATAAAAATAACATATACAACAAAAAAACATATTAAGAAGGACATCCCAACAAACAAAACAAAAAACAACAAAAAACACTAATAAAATATGCGCGTTGAATTGAGCAACTTTTCGTTTGAAAAGGAACTGGTTTAGGTAGTTTTGTATTTGCACGATATAATAAAATTAAATTATTCCCAATCACGTTTCAAAAACTTGTTTACAGTTTTGATGCATGTATGTTAGTATTAAACTGTTGTTGCGATAAAAATAAAAAGATACCTAATCATATATTTTCGACACTTCAGTCTGTTTATGACGTAACAAAAATATCATCTTTGAGGTACTATCACTAAACAGCTGTCAAAGGCTTTGTTTCGGCTTATTTGATCATTATCATGTTGATAATACATATTTGGGGCTAGGGACAAACTTATTATTACATACTTACATTTTTTGTTAATTTATGGCATTCATGATAATATTCAGTGTTCGTGTTATTGTTTCATGCGTAAATATAAAAAGTCAATTTTGTACAGACTAAACCCAACTAAGTATAGGAATTGTTATTATGAGCTAACCTAGTTTGCGTGATTAAAATTCCAGCATTGTTTACATTACTACACCTAAGCTACGCTCATTATAACTATTAATTGCGTTACTATCAGCTCAAAACAATCATTGGTTATGTATGTAGATATTTGTCAAAAGTATTATTAATTGTGGCAACAATGCAGTCTGGTTGAATAGTTGACATTGATAACGTGCAACATAATGTTTTCTTCATTTTACTAACTCTTGGTCCTGTCGTAATCGTTTTTAATTTATTTTTAACATAATTTTTTGGTTTTATTGGAAAAATAAAACAATAATCATTACAATAAAGGGGAAAGGGTGTTTTACAGCACAGTATCGTGCAAAATGTAATAATTAAAAACACAGATTAAATTAATTTAAATGCAAAAATATTTAGATGATCTTGAAGTGAAAAGTTCAACGTTCAAAAGAAATTTAACGATCCAGCATGACGATGACAGTTCTTTTTTTATATTTACGATATTGAATTATTTTGACTTGTTTTGCTGGGTTTATTACAAAATACCAAAATTGGAAAGGCCAACAAATTAATTTAAGAAGTTTTTGCTTTTAATCAAAACGTAAGTATTAAATAAACATGCTGCTTGAATAATCCGCTTTAATAAATAATGTATGTACATTAAGACACATTTTTACGATCAGTCTCTATTTTACTATACCATTGACAATAGTCTTTCCATTCATTCATAAAATTGTCTAATTTATTCCGTTTCACTCTAACATACTAGATTACATTGACCCGAGGTCAATTTTGTAACTTTGGATCTGGTTTCTGTAGCCAAACGTATTTGTAAAATATGGCTGGCAAAATGCCGCCAACCAGCGGACCGGCCCAGTACACCCAATGGATGTCCCACCTATTCGCCCATACCGCCGGGCCTAGCGATCTTGCGGGATTCATACTAGCGCCAGTCAAATGTCCTCCAGCGATTGACAGCCCAGCAATAGAGAAGCCGAACTTCAATGGTACTGAATCCGAATTATGCGAATTCACAGGATCCCACACGGCACAGTTTATCAGCGAAAGTGCTGCTGTCAACACTATTTCGATCCCCAAAGCTTGAAACTCGTTGATGCCACTATGAGGTAACGTCATACAGATACCTTCTTTTGCTATATCAATTGGCGCCAACGCTATCAAGATTCCATAACCCAGTATAGCTCCTGCAATTTCCGCCAATATATACGCCACTCCTACAGGAACTGATATTTTGCCCCATATCACAGCTATGATTGTTACAAAAGGGTTCATAAATGCACCAGATATGTGCCCAAATATTTGAATGTTAAACATGACCGTCAATCCAAATCCGAGGGGCCCGAATAGTGATGGATGAGGCGAAAATCCTTGAATAGGTATGCAGGCCATGCAACCAAAAGTCAACAGTAGCATTGTCGAAACAAATTCGGCTAGTATTCCTTTCCATTCTGAAGAGATCCAGCGAATGATTGGTTTGGTCCTTTTTTCGTCAAAAATTACTGCTGGATTCGGAGGTATCGTCATTTTGGTAAAATTTCACTTTCTTATGTACTGCTCAATTTACAATTTACACCCACAGACGTTCTATAATCAATTATATTTCACATTCACTACTGCTGCGAGGCCATTGTCTACAACTGTATTTTGTCACACCACAAGTCAAAATATTGTTTTATTTATTTACAAAGCCCACATACGTCTGCCTCGGGGCGAGCACACCATGAAAGTATTGAATTATCTGCTTTAAGATTAGTCGCGTGTGGAGCCATAGTATCGTAGATAGAGAGAAACTGGTTATCGTTTGCACTCACCACGTGGGTGTTGTTTATTTATGTCGTGCACACAAAACAACCGATTAATCCAATATCTGACGATTAGTATTCTATCATAGTTCTTTGACTTCTTGCACAATCTCGCAATCTTGTCAATCAGTAATCACTCTATATTTTTTATGCTTTTGTAGAAACATTGACATGATCAAACACAACATGGCATAGACGGATTCTGATTTCTGCCCCAAAATAAATTTGAATGCATAAAATTAAATGTAAAAAAGTAATTGTAAAAACTAAATAATTCAATTTAACAATTAAATGGCAATGCCAAAAAAATGTATGGTAATTTAATTTTCATTGGTTCTAATTTTAGATTTCAGTTTGATTTATTTCAATGGTGCAAGTACATTTGAGTTTGGATATGTCGCAGCCAGATCGTAAAATTGACCACTTCATGATGTGACCGATCATTTCATAAAATTACTAAACACTAACTTTCTCAGTATTTTTTGGGTACACTTCGCAAAAAAGTACTTTATATTTTCCTTTTAACAAAGGTTATATACCTTTTAATCTATTTCCTTGTTAATGGGGGGAGGCCTATATTCAGCAGTGAACGTCCTATGGCTGAAATGATGATGATGATGATAACAGATTTTGTGGCTTGACATCTCATAGGTACTAACATATTATTGAATACACTAAGTATGTAGTTGAATATGGGAAATAGATGTTTTGATATTACATATTTTCACAACATTGATGTGTCGATTTTGGGCTAAAAATCGATGTTTAGCAAATATCCCAAATATATTTGTATTTTTTCGCTACTGTAGTAGATACACATACAAAATAAAAAACCGTCACCTGCGATATATTTTTAACTAAATTGTGATACCGACAGACAAACGCATTTAGTTTATTTTGTTAAAATTAAAGACAACTACACGATTGTGTTATCTTTTTAATTGCAGGTAGGCTTAACAGTATTAAGTGGATTTACTTACCAGCTACGAGTGTTAGGTGGACTGAAAGCTGTGATAACAATTGACAAAAGTATCAAAAATTTTGTAAGTATACACGTATTATGATAAATTTTTGTGAATAAAATGTAGAATATTTAAATGAAATGCAAAACAATAAAAGAAATTAATCAGTTGAGCCGACACTAAAGAACTACATAATAACTAATATTTTTCCAACTAACTACTAATATTTTTTCCATTCTTCTTGTTCTGTGTCTAAGATTTTTGTCTGAGTTGAGTGTTATCACTTATCACAGAAAAAAAAAAGTGATGAGCCGAGCCGACACGGCCCTACAGTTACGTTAATACGTTTCAATCGCTTCTCAGTCAAACATCAACTACAATTTACAACTATTGAATTTGTATATTATATTATATAATATATTATAATTCATGTTAAAAAATAAAGATTTTTTATTTTTCACAGATATTACTTTACTCTGACTCATTTAAATCGGATTTCTCTTTACATAATTTTAAAAGACCGATCCGATCTGTTTTAATAGAAAGTAAATGGTAGTTTTCAACCGACTTCAAAAAAGGAGGAGGTTCTCAATTCGACTGTATGTTTTTTTTTGTATGTTTGTTACGCGATTACTCCGCCAATTATGAATCGATTTTAATGATTCTTTTTTTGTTTGGTAGATCATACTTCAGAGGTGGTGCCATATAAATTGTATCGAAATTTATTTAGAACTTTTTGAGAAAATCAACAAATATATACCCAGATAATATTTTGGTTGTGGTTCTTGTTAACTATCTTCGACAAATATGAGCCGATTTTGATGATTTTTGTTTTATTGAATAGCTTATACTTCAAAGATGCTATGATAAAAGTTTGAAAAATAAAAATCACCCCTAAGGGTAGGACAATAGGGGATGAAATCGGTGTTCAGCAGTTAGATTAGGATTTATCACTAGAAATAGATGAAATAAGTAAATTTTATTTTTTTTTAAAAACCGACTTCAAAACACTGAAATGCTAAAAATAATCCTAACACTTAAGTACCTAATCAGTTACTTTTGGAGTCGGTGCAAACAAAAACATTGAATCTCTCATCGGCTGGCACCGACTCCAAAAGTATCTGATTAGGTACTTAAGTGTTAGGATTATTTTTAGCATTTCAGTGTTTTGAAGTCGGTTTTATTTTAGTTTGTTAGTAAGTATGTGCATGTTGTTACTTTCAGTGTTGTGTACGCCTATAATGGGCATATGTATAGGAGTTTTATGACTATATCCTATTTGTTGCAAGTGTTGTATATATATGCTGTTGGTGTACCTTTTTAAATAAATAAAATAAAATAAAATAAAATTACTTTTAATAAAAGCTTCGTTTATTCATTAATTTTTGCTATGGATATTTTATTATGTTTAATTGTTACTGTGTAAATATTTGTGTTGATAAATCTTATTTACCTGTCAATGTTGTGTACGCCTATAATAGGTACCTACATGTATAAGAAATTTATGATGTATGATTGGTGTTATTTATAAATATTGTATACATGTACTGTTGGTGTACCTTTTACAATAAATTTAAAAAAAAAAAAAAGACAAATTATTGTCAAAAAGCTGCACTAAAAAAAAAAGAAGAACAACTTGATACGGGCAATCATCAGTTGTTTCAACTGCCTGCCTGTTAATAAATAATAATAATAATAAATTTAAGCTTCTTAGTGTACAGCGCTAACAACCAAAGCAAAACAAAAATAATACGTTTAGGGGAAGGTTCTCAAAATGAACAAAAACTTTATGGGCTTCTCTGACTTTTTGCCGCAACTCTTGTAAAAATTGTATTCAAAGACAAATACAGAGTGACCAATAGCGTTCCAGATCCCTAATGCCGAAACGCGGCCATCGCTTAGGCTGCCGTATTCCAGGGGATTGAAATGCCTACATGTTGGTGTAGGAAACATTCCGAAACGACACGGTCATTGATTGTTTACACAGACAGAAAATGTTGAGTTCGTAAGTACTACAATACTACTACGTTTGTTAGATCAGTAGAAAAAACCGGCCAAGTGGAAGTCGGGCTCGCGCACCGAGGTTTCCGTACAAACTTGTGAGTATGTTCGTCTATAACGGGAATTGAGTCCTTGCAGGGCGTCACATGTATACCTAGTCTGTACCTACCACCTAAACTAATATTTACTTAATGTGACATGCAATAAACGATTTGAATTTGAATTTGAGTCTCAAAGATTTCTAACGATTTTTCAGTTTGTTAAAAAAAAAGTGTGATGTAACAACAAATCATGCCGCAATTAATTGATTCTAGGTTAACAGGATGTACCCTGTAGTGTGTGTGTACCCAGCATTGATTCCCTCGTGGGTGTTAAAATATTGGCCATAAATATTAATTATTAATTTTACTTTGATGATACCACCACGCGTTCATGACGAAAAGGGCCGTGACAGACAAACAGACTGACAGATTCGGCTATGCTAAATTTTTTCACTATTCAGTTTATTTCATCTTTATTTAGCAAATTATGAAAAAAAAAACTCAAAATATTACTCACAAAGATATATATATTTAGCCAACAAATTAACATTAATATTTAAAATCTACCAATAGTAAAAGAAGACGATTGCGTTTTTCCTCATAAATTACACCTGCTTTCGAAAACAACCGCTCACTAATATACACTGCTACAGGGAGATGATAAATAAATCTTAGCAAATTGTGAAAGGGTTGGATATTATTTTGCGTTTGCTGACCACCACTTGTAAGGGTCTGCTGTCCGATCTAGACGAACAGATGCAACTGAACTTTTCTGTTCCATACCTTCATCTGAAAGGTTTCTGAAAAATTTGACGTTTTGTGGTAGGTTGACGTGCTGTACTAAGTGTTTCCGAATATTCAGCGCTTCGGCCACGAGTCTCGCCGAATACTCGGTATTCGGCCAAATAACTATTCGTGGTATCTCTAATTCCTTTTGAGGTACGAAACCCTCAAAATAATTTAAAAAACCGCACTTTATGTCGTGTGGGGACGGCCGTATAGAATACACTTCCCCATCGCCAACAGGAGGCGAGTCGTAAAAGGCGACTAATGCCTGTAGCACGAGACGGGCAGCAGCGTCTGCGTGCGAAATCTTATAAAAAAACTGCGCTCGCCTACCTGCCTGCCAAGCGTGGCTAGTATTGGCAATCCTCCCCGATAAAAATCGTCGCCTGTGTTCAGCAGTGGACGTCCTATGGCTGAGATAATGATGATGATGATGATGAATTAAAAAAACAATTTACCGACATAAAACTGAGATTTGGTGGTTCGACTGTTTAGACGTATGGAAACCATCGTCATTTTAGATAGTCAAAGTCATTATCTACTTGTTAAGTTATTATCTACCACAATAATCTTATTGTTACGGAGCAGACTGTCTTCTTTCGCATGCCAATGTGGCATTAGAAATGAGATTCCTCATTTCTAATGCCGCATTGACAGCGCGAAGCTTTGCTCGAACTTGGCAGGCGCTGCCCTTTTCCCCGAGGATTGAAATCGTAACATGTTAGCGCAGGAAACTTCCTCGAAACAACTCATTTGTAGATTGTTCCACATTAATACTTTGTTAAAGACGGTTTACTTGTAAATGTTGCTTTAATATTGTATTTTTAAAAGTATATTTTCAGTGCCAATAATTTGAATTACTTGTTATATTATTAACATCTATCTTTGGCCCGGAAGCTTCCATTACTGAATGTAAAATAATGATACTGTCAACATATCGAGTCTCCCTTATTGACATGGATACATACCAGCGCAAACGCTAGCGCATTCAAGACACGTCCGCGACTGTGCAATGAACCAGCGAGCTAGATGCGACTTAAGGCGCGTTTGCTCGTGAGGGGCCTAACTCAAAACCATATTACGGGGCTTATCCTTTGTTTACTCTAAACTAATACTGTGAGCCCGCTACCGAAATTATGTTGCCCTTATGTACTAGCATGTGTGGGATGCGCCTAAATTAGAACCGTATTAGCCGTGCCGTGCCAAGACTTAGAGGTCGTTCGGACCCGCTTAAAATTAAAGCTTCGTCTTTGACCAAATGCCTACATTCCTACTCTATACCATTCAGAAAAGTCATTTCTGGACATAGTTCTCAGTCAAGTAAAACAACATACGAAAATTCCAATGACTAAAACAGTCAAAGTTAATAGCGGTCATATCATCAAGGTTTATTCTACCCGCATGAAAGGCTCCGATCCACGGATCTTATTTTTGCTTGCTTTTGGTACTAGACCAGAATTTTACAATTTTAAGAACTGATAAATTCCTTAGCATAGTAATATAACTGTGGCCAATTTGCCATTGTTCATTGCCCATGATTGACCGGGCGGCAGCGCGGCCGATCGACACGGCGCGTTAATGGGTGAGTGGCTTTAGCGGCCCGCGATTAATCAGCCCGACACTTTTCCCGAACACGGATTATAGTTAATGGCTCAGATTAGACTCACATAAGTTACCGCGATAGCAACTGGGGGCTTTGAGGAAATAATGCAATAAAGAATAGTCTTTAAGTTACCTATACTGGTATCTATTATATAATCTATCATACATTATGTTCTGGTTATTCTTAACTATCTATGCGTCTTTGCGTCAGTATACGATACTATACTAGTACTGCATCTATCATTTTGATGCTTATATCATTGAAACTATTTCTTGACATTAATGTAATAATAAACTGAAAATAACGGCATTCTACACCTATTCATATCACCACACTCCGCTCATGAAAATGAAATACGCGATCGCACACATAAATTATAATTTGCAAGTAAAAGCGGCAAGATGCCAGACAAACTTTTATTGAGCAGGGAAACTAAATTACACTCCAAAGGTTTCAACATTAATACGTATCTATTCCTAAATATTTCAAAGCACATAGAACTTGATAAAATGCTCGCGCATTCGGGATATTATATTCGATAGAAACTAAAGGTGCATTTTCATTGTTCGATATGAAATGACATTGATATACCGCATGCAGGGAGTTCCCGCATGCGATATAACGCATAAGAAATAAGTCGACAACGCGGTCGTCATACCGCATTCGGGGACAGTAGGTTAGGTAAACGCTGCTATTGACAGTGTATTATTTTGCACAATAAAATTAAAATGATACCACATAATTAAAGATTGCAATAGAGTTTAAGAAAAAAAAAAGTAAGCATTTCAAAGTTTTTAATATTTCATAAGTTTAGCTGGTATTAAGATCCGACTGTTTGGTAAGGGCTATTGTTTGGTAAAATAATAATCTACGAGTAATGGACCAAATTCATCGCGGTTTTGAAATTCTTTGTTAATAATTTATTCTTCAGTAGGTAAGTCATAAATCAGTAAGTTTGCTCCACACAATAGTAAACGATCAGTCGATCCATGTCACATTGTACGTCCAAAGTTGAGGAGCAGGTTCTAGGATGCGGTTGCATTAAAGCCCTATTGGCCAATGAAAATACGCCTTTATGGATGCTCTTACAGCAGACCGAAGTGTAAAACTTGATCCGTCTTTATTTAGCTGTAAATGTGTATTACCTAATGCATTGCGGCTTTTACTTTTCAAGTTTAAATATATAAATAAAATTGTTTATTCTGAAAAGAGTTTTACAAATTACTATGACTGGTAATATCATGAAAAAATTGTATGCGACGACTCAAATTAGACGTACGTTTACAAAGCAGCACTTCTAAACATCGCAGTCTAGCACAACCTAGTCGTTACATACTTAAAGATAATTGAAAATAAACAGTGGTTTAAAATAATAAAATAATTAAAAATAATAAATTGTTTTCACAATCACATCAATTATCTAGCCCCAAACTAAGCAAAGCTTGTATTATGGCGACTAGATAACGGATACTTAAATACTTTTATAAACATAAATAAATCTTTATTTTTAACAAAGTATATAAAAAGAAAAAGATACTTATATACATCCAAGACGCCTAGATATTTCGTTCAACTTTTCATTTACCTGCAACGCAAATGAAGATGCACCCAATTCTGGACTTTACTGCATAAAAATAAGTGTGAAAATTATAGTATTTCTACTGTATTGTTACACAAACTGTTAAAGTATCTCTAAACTTCTGCTTTGTGCTCAAATGTTAGCACTCGCCACGCGCTGTCTTTGTCACGGTCCACGGATAAAATTTTAATTACTTTAGGCGGCGCTCGAGTTACGGTTTTATTATAAAGATTGTATGTATCTCACATAGTATACAAGCAGTGAGCTTGTGGTTAAAACCAACAAAGTTGCCAAAAAATTGTGAATCAATCAAACTGTACATTTTATTTTTAAAAAACGACTTTAAAACACTAAAAAGCTAAAAATAATTTTAACACGTAAATACCTAATCAGTTACTTTTGGAGTCGGTGCAACGAAAACATTCAAACTCTGATCAGCTTGCTTATTTAAATTAAATTTACTTATTTCATCTATTTTTAGTGATGAATCCTAATCTAACTGCTGAACACTTTTACTTTTATTATAGTAGCTTTAAATTATTTAACTAAAATAAAAAAAAATCATCAATATCGGTTTAACTACATTTATTGAAGATATTGGGTAATATAGATACAAGAATCACGAACCAATACATTATCTGGGTATTTTTTGTTTGTCGGTTGAAAATTTTGTACCTAGCATAGCCTAGCATTTCCTATTAAGTAAATAAACGAAAAGCAATATATCAATTGAATCTTGTTCTTAGACTTTTTACATAATTAGATACTGTGTGTTGTCGGGAGCTAAAGAATGTATTTCTTTTCTTTTTTCCCCTTACAGAAAAGAGCTTGGAGAAAAATTGCACCGACTGTTGTTAATTGAAAAGAGCAACTTACTCAGCTGGATTAGTTGCTCGCAGTTACGTATCTGGCGATAAAATACAGAAATACGCTATTGTGCGTGCCTCTGTTGTCTGTGCCCGGCCATTCCGTGCCACAAGAAAAATCCGGATTTTAACAAAAATTTTTTTTAATTTAAAACCTGCTTTAAAGCATCTCTACCAAACAAAGTCTACTTAAGTAATGCTTAACACTTGTAATGTTATGAAACAATATAAACGACAGTAATAGTGCTCAAATGCGATGTCCGGAACATTTTATCTACTGAGAGTTATTTCAAAAGTTCAAATACGACACTAATGGCTCCCGAGCCTCTAAGAGAAGAGCAGGTATCATGAAAAAGATTTCCCAATAGTATGTTAGGGAGAGCTATTCCGAGGATCCCTTATGTGTGCTCTGAGCTAAGTAATACTGAGCATTACCGACATATTTCCTGACACTCGTTTATACCACTCGCGCTCTGCTAAGCACGAATCATCCCGCATTTAGTAAGCCCTCGTGCATGTTCGCCGCTAAATACCTATTATATGAACTCTACGACTTATATGTTCCATGCCGAAGTCTCACGTACACTTTACTTTAAAAAGTAATGCTGGCATCACGTCTTCACAAATTGTATGCAATATCAAAATGTCTAACTGACGCTGGGCGTCGATGTTTATAAAATCGTATGGCGTGCTTTAATTATAATGAGTATCCATTATATTGTTCTACTGATTGATTGGTTACAAACAACTTTTACCATGGCACTAATAGTGAAATCATAAAAAAATCTGCTGACTCACACAATTTGGTGTAGTAACCTTTTTTTCACATTTTAGTATGGAACAGCTGATTTTATAGACAATATTAATTATATACAGGGTTACATTGCAAAGGGGTGCCAAATCTTTAAGGGTAGCTTAGAATCAGTA
The DNA here is from genome assembly GCA_963576865.1 of Anania hortulata. Classification (NCBI taxonomy): domain Eukaryota; kingdom Metazoa; phylum Arthropoda; class Insecta; order Lepidoptera; family Crambidae; genus Anania; species Anania hortulata. The sequence goes on along the minus strand of OY756396.1, from coordinate 10,836,543 downwards.
ACTTAATCGATCTATGCAAAAAACAAAAAAATATATTTACACATTTAATTATTTTTGACCGCTGTTAAAAATCGTACGCGTGGATAATTTAACTTATTCATGAAAAAATTGCACCGTATCCTATGCACTGCGTAAGGTCCTTGTAGGCTCGCCGTAATGAATGACCGCGCGGATTTCCTTGTCTCTCTATTGACTTTATTTTCAGATATTTTGAAGTTTTTTTTTCGTAACATACGATTATTAAAAATAATAACGATTAAGATGCTTCTATATATTGTTCCCTAGATCTCATTCTTTAAATTTGGCACCCCTTTGCAATGTAACCCTGTATATTATTCACTAAAAAGTCTAATAAAATGTTTAATTATAATAATTTGAATGCAATGTTATTTTCCATTTTACCTACACTAACTCATTATTTTTTACTTTACTTGTATATATTTCGTTTTGATTATGATGAAACCTTGCCTGACGTGACCATGTTGGGTTCACAGTCTACCAGCTTAATCAGAAAATCTAAAAACACGACTCAACTGTGAACTTATTTGTGGCCCATGTTTATAATGAAAATGATTAAAGATTACAAACATCAGTTTAATTATTTAAAATGATCGCTTGTACACATCACACTTCAGATATTTATGTACTTACGTACGTGTATCATATTTTGAAGGGTATTTGACTTGTAATCTGATAATTTTAATTACTGTCTGCTGATACTTGTATTAATAATATAATCCCTTGGGATTTATATAATTATCGTTCATCATCAAAGTTCATTAAGACATGTGATCCTTTAGGTGTGTAAAGAAAGAGAAAGCACATTTTCCTTGTTTTGCAAAATAAATTATAGATACAGGTCCTAAAGTCCTAAACACACTTTTTCTCAGACACGGGTAGAGGTATCACGTTGAAAATAATATCAAACACCTAGTGTTCAGTAGACCTTAGTGTACGTCTACCTAGAAGTTGGAATTTTTAGACCTCTAAGACTCAAAAATTCAGAAAATTTAGGTATTCACAAAAAATCCTTTAAGTCCCCTAAAAATTCTCAAGACATTCGCTTTATGACAAAAGCACCAAAACGACGCCGTTCAAAAGGCGCGGGGACAATTGAACGTAATCTTTACGTAGTACGTCGCAAACTTCACCTCCCCAGTATCGCGGCCGCCATTATCCTCCTTCGCGCTGGTATTAACTTGAGGCCATCGTTTATGAAACTCGATGGTTGACCGTCTCAAGAATAAGTTTAGTCAGAGTATCAATCAAAAGATCTATCATATAAGAAATTAACATAAAGTTAGCAACAGCAAGTTAAGGACGGTGCAACCAAGATCGATCATTCACACCATCGAGTATTCTCAGTTTAAGTTTTTTTTAGAGAGCCCTTAACCTGATTGACCTTAGGTGACCCTAATTGGAGTCAGTTATTTTTTGATCGACCTATTTCATCTTAAACATCGTAAACTTGTTACAAGTACTAAAACTGTGGCCGACACTATTCCAATTAAATCCCAACCTTTTGTTCATAATCACAATTCTATTTGGCTTACAAAGCAAAAGGTCCATTACAATTTCTAGCCAAAACAGTCCCTATCAGATGTGCAAAGACAATTACTGGGTTTCAGCAAACTTCACCTGCATTGTCGCGGCCCATTGTCTCAACAGCAGTAAGTAGGATATTAACTTCGCCGGTGATTTGAATTTCACGAGCTAAATCTTATTTAGAGGCTGTCGTAAATCTCTCACAGGAGTCGCAAAGCGCTCACTACTGCAACATGTGCTGTAGCATAGGATAAAGCGAAAAGCTAGACTGAACCTAAAAACCTAAACCGTTATGCATGCATGGAATATGTTACTAAACAGAACTACAGCAAGACTAAAACTTCAACTACCTACTGAAGGTTTTTTTAGCTTATTTTTCAAAAGCAAAAGCATCATCATAATCACGTATTTTAGTCTATATATTTTATGAAGATGAAACAAGACTAGTTTGTATGGAATTAGAGTGTCGCATTATAGTGCCTACTTTATATATGTATTTTTTTTTTTATTTATTTTGGCATCAAACAGTCATGTACAGAAACAGATGTAGTTGAAAATTGTGTTACATTAATTGACCTAGTAGTGCCTAAAATGTATACATAACAAAATATGGACTTTAATATGGCTAAGATGGTCGGCCGTGACCTAAATACAAGGTAATTTGTTAAATTAGTTAGGTAATAAAATAAAAATATAAATTGTACAAAGTTATAAGTTTTGGACAGTAAGCGTTACATTTTTTTGTTTATAAACTATAATAAGCTTTTTAGTACATAGTAATAATATTGCATGACCCTACATATGTTGCGAGCGACGCGAACTATTGTATAGTACTTAATGCCTTATACACTGGACGTATTAAAGGGGACACATCCGCGGTGACTAGTCCTCTTACTAGTATTTATTGCTTTGTGAGTTGTGACCTTAGCCATTGGTTCTTTCAGTTAAGTCTCTACAACTGACCATCATAGGAAATTCAGCATTTAAATTTTTGGCTGCATATAATCATTACTTTTTTGACGACCTCCGTATTTGAGAGGCGAGCATAACGGACTTGGTGTCGCTATCTCTGTGGTCCCAGTTTCGATTCCCGGTCGGTCAATGTAGAAAATTAAATTTTCTATATTGTCTTGGGTCTGGGAGTTGTGGTACCGTTGTTGTTTCTGATTTCTGTAACACAAGTGCTTAAGCTACTTATCATAGGATCAGAGCAATGTTTGTGATGTTGTCCAATATTTATTTATTTATTATTTACTTAACTGTTTAGTTTATTTGTTGACATAACTGGTTAATTACTATAAAATTGCGAATCGAATTGTTATAGCTGTTAAATATATCTAGGCTTTACTTTTTTAATAATACAAAGAATTTGCTATCCAAAACCAGAATAAGATTAAAATAAGGTCATAGATAGCTAACTAACAGAATCCCCAGCATCACTATTGCAAACTTCACCTGCACTCGCAGCCCCATTGTCTACACACTTGGTACGGGTATTAACTTCGCCGACGATCAATTTGAATTTCAAGACTTGAATGCCGGAACAAACAAATGACTATTGAAACTGTTATCAGTTAGAGCAAAGGTACGACTAGGTGCTAACGCTTACTCCTGCAGTATTTGATTGTAGAGTGAAATAAAAGATCAATCAAGTTAAATCCATGCTTGTTTTATACGTATCTTTTTAATACATATTTGCATTGATAGTGAAATAGTGTGCTGTATCCATATTTAAATTTTATTTAGGTTTTTGTTAAATATTAAATTGGCTACACGGTTTTATATTTACAACATATCACATGGAGGTTGCTGTAGGAATGCATGTTAAACTATTATTTTAGTAAGTACTTTTAATAAAGATAATTGATATCATCAGTTTAAAAAACTCACTTTATGATTGTATTGTATTTTATTTTATGTGTATAGATTTGAACTTGCCAAAACTAATGAAATAAGCACAGACACAAAGACTTTATTAGTACGTAGTTGTTAAAGAGTTTTACTATCTTCGTATTGTATTTACAATCTATGATAATTAGGTATAATTAATATTCTTTTTTTTTTCGTAATTACTATTTATTACTGCAAATATTGAAATGTAATAACTACATTTAGTGCGAAAAGGTTTTAGGAAAATAAAATTAAATATTTTTTATATAATGGCAACACTTTTTTTGCTATATTTTGTAGGTATACTTAAGTACTGGGTAACATTGCAAGACAGTGCCAAATTTTCAGGATTGACTCTGAATCAGTAACTTAAAGTACAAAACTTTTTTCATTTTTAAATTTTCCTAACTTCTGTTAAAAAATAGAATTCGTTTATTTACAATTAGTCGATTGAATTGCACCATAAGTGCAAGGTCTACATAAGGTCCTTATTGGAGCGACGTCGGCGTACGCTTGTGATCTCCCATGAATGACGACGCACTTCGCGCATTAATTTTTTTCGGAAATTTTAAGTACATGTTATTCCGAAAATACAAAGTTTAAAATTAATGACGGTAAGGTATAGACTTTATTCATAAAATTTGGCACTATCTTGCAAAGGAACCAACCAGCTATTAAATTATATTAGGGCTGGTGTGTTTTTGTAGACGCGCCGTCGAAGCGCGTTTCCCGATCGCGCATTTACGGTCCGTAAATAAAGCCCCGAACGTGTCGTAGTTGCGATGACATCGCGTCGCAGCGCGCTTAGACTTCGTGAAACACGCGTCAACTAAAAACATGGTGTGCATGGCCCATGCATACTTACATACTTAATTCATAATACCCAAATCTTACATACAAGCTACACAACTAGGATTTAGATCACAACGACATACTTTGAAAAGTACGCTCCCATCAAATGGCTTATTTTGTTCCCACAGCACCGACACACTGCCTTCTGCCTCTGGCTTATCAGATTTATTACTCAATGCGACGGAATCACAATACACTTCGTCAGACAAGAGAACTGCATTTACATCCATTTCTTCTCCATTCAAACTAATTCTGCATTTCCAAGTAGTAAATGCCATGTATAAATAGATCTGTGTGATTTTAACGCTCAAGATTTGTTTTTTCCCGCTCTCAAATGTGAGTTCTTTTTCGGGACGGACTATTCTCGGGCAAAATTGGGGTCCGGACATTAAGGCTTTAACGCGTTTAGGGTAGATAACGTTATCGTTGCCGCAAGACTGTTTCGTACATTTGCTCTTGGTGACGCACCAGGCGCAATAGCTTTTACTGAGGCAAGTGGCACACGACGAGAGTTGGCCGCACATGGCACCCTGATGATCATGACTGGCCTCTGATGCAATACTAGGCATTGCTAATACTGCCGTTACAGCTAATAATGAAATTAAAGTCTTCATAGCTTTAACCTGCAACAAAATGTGGAGTAAGAAGGTGCTTTCTTTACTGGTAACATAAATGACAAAGTTATTTTTAACGGCTACTTATTATGATAACGATCAAATATTGATTACTGGTTGAGAATATCAGTTGGAGATATCACAGGATCATGTCATCAAGACAAGAGCACAACAAGCCCTAAATATTTCACATAAATTTATCAAATTTGAAATCTAATCTTAATACGTTAACTTACCTAATGCAGTGTTGAATGTTCACTGTATATTCAAACAAACAGGCGGCCTGTAATATAGATACTAAGTACTAGCTTGACTTAGCATAACAAAAGTAAATGCAGCATATTCTCTCACAACCGACGCACATGTCATATACACTGCGCGCACCCCAGAGACACCTTGAGATCACTTACGATCTGTGATGATCACGGTACCTACGATGTAGCACAGCATAGCACAATATCATCATAATCAGCCAAGGTTAGTCCACTACTAACTACGACATAAGTCTCTCCCAATGCACACTACTAGTAATGGCTTAGTAAAGTCCGATCCTCGGCTATTCTTTTCCATCGTACAGTACAGAACATTATACCTACTTACCATAATTATAATACCATACATATCAAACTAAGTAATTCTTTTTTGCGGGTTATGTGCCAATGGCAAGATACGTAGGATAAGATGCTCAAGTTCTTTGCAAAATTCGCTTTAAACTACGTAGGCCTCCCTGAAGGCAAAGCAATAGTTACGGAACTCTTAGAAGTGCACAAAACTTTGTAGGTATATAGTAGTTTTTTATAACGATTTTAAAGCCTTAATCCACACGTTGCCTTGGTTCTTTTGCGCATGTGTCTCGCCGCTCCCAAACTTAGATATTTATTAAGAACGTCTCCGGTTTGGTTGTTTCCGGTTGATGTATCAGCTTTTGACAAGTGTCTCAGATCCGTTGTTTCGAAAGTCATTAATGTCTCCCTAACTGAAGTTAATATAGCCAGGCTGCGTTGCCGATTCGACATAGGTTTGGGTGTGCGCCGTGTTGGTGACCTTGGGCTTCCTGCTGTGAGGGTATATTACCTCGTCATCATGCTCTCATTGACAGCAAAAAACCCTTGTGTACTTGAACCACCCCGTCTTAGCTATACGGACTGCAAGAGACCTGAGGCCCAATTCCCGTAATTTGACAATAGCCGCAATCCAGGGTCGATCCGCTCCCAGTAACATTACGATCACAAACGGTATTCTGGTAAACCTAAAAATGCAATTATATGTAGTTCGAAATGCGACAAAAAATGAAAGAAACCAAAATTTGTTTTTTTGCCCTATTTTCAGTCGTATTAGGATAGTTTTGATAATTTTACGTCAAATTAAAAGTTTACGAGAATACCGTTTGTGATCGTAATGTTACTGGGAGCGGATCGACACCGGATTGCGGCTATTGTCAAATTACGGGAATTGGGCCTCTGATGGCTTGACCCCCCTTAGGAAAGGGGTAGGTGTGGCTTTTGTGGGATGCAACTTACGTTAGCACCTTTGCAGCCAGTCATTTAGGCTGTACTACGTTGGCATCTGGTGCAGCGGCTGAGACAGCGGCGCTCAAAAAGAATTCAAAATACATAGGCCTTGAGACCATTTATAAGTTTGTCCCTTTAGCTGTCGAGACTGCAGGCTGTTGGGGGTCAAAGCAAAGAGTTTTGTTGCAGAGGTAGGTCAATGACTGAGGGTTATAACTGGGGATCCTCGTTCGGGATCATTTCTGGTGCAGAAGCTTGCCGTGGCCATTCAACGGGGCAATGCTGCAAGTGGTATGGGCACGTTCACTCCTGGGTTGACATTGTGTTGATTTAAATCGTAAATAATTTATTAAAGTAAAAAATCTATTTCGTTTATTTTATTTTATTTATGTCTAGTTTTAATAATAATTTAATGTAATTCAAAATTTTGTAATATCTTGATATATAAACTAGCTAATTACAAATTAATCACAAAACTTAGTATTTTAAGAATTTACTCCAACCGGAGGTGCTTGTAACTCAGTGGCGGCAGCGCTTCGGTAGTCACTGGCCTTATACGAGTAACACCCCTTCACCAGCCCGCACTGGGCCCCCGTGGTGGAGTATGGCCTAAACCACCTCATAGTTGAGGTGCAGTGGGATGTAAACCAGAATTTATTTAAAGTAACAATTGCTGAAAGTACAGTTACTTAAATTTAGGACCGCCTAGGGTTCAAAATATTGCATTCACATTCAATAACTTTCGTTTCGTTTCGATTGCTGATCGATTTTTCGCTGTATGAGTTATTTTTTATTATTTTATTTAAAGTATTATGAAAATTATTGAAATGAAATTGCTGGTGGCTAAAACTCATCAGCATTGAAATTCGATACAACTTTGCTGGCGCCTATTCGAGTAGCGCGGAAAGATCGATTTTGCTATAAGAAGGTTGTCGAAATAATGACCACAATATTATGCATGTACCTACCTAATGTTTTTCAGTAAAATATATTATTCTTCTTCATCTAAAGTAAAATATATTATATTTAATAAACCTATATATCTATCTATTAGTAAATGTATATTTATATGTTAATAAAAGTATTTAATATGTTTAATATTTATCCGTTATCTACTTATAGTCGCCACAGCACAAGCTTTGCTTAGTTTGGGGCTAGATAATTAGTGTGATTGTTAAAACAATTTATTATTATATTTTTGACAATCATAAGCCGTTTAAGTCCTTGATTAAATGAATGGTTTATTTTTATTTTGATTACAAATCCTTTGTTCTAAGAACCTACTGTATCTCCATTGCACCAGCTAAGCACTTACTTGAGTTCATCACCAAAGGTCGAATGTCAATTATAGATGACACTGTTTGTTAGCGATAATTTACAATCTTTGTTGGCGATTATTGTGATATGAAAATTTATCGGAACTGTTATACATGTTATATAGATCAGCTATTTATTCTCTAATTTTCTGTAAGTACTCTAGCTTGAATTATTCTAAAGACCTTCATGAAAACTACACTACAAATGCATTGAGAACAGAAAATAACTTTGAATTAACACCATGTTTCAATTTATTCAATAAACAGGGTATTTTTAAGGTAAGTATATTATGTGTAAATTTTAATTTTAATCCGTAAAAAAAACATATTTTACACAAATAGAAAAAAAAACCTGTGTACCTACCTACCTACTACTAATATAAAATACTCGTACATTATTTTAAGAATTTCGTTTGCGATAAACATTTTATACAAAGGCAAAATTGTTTTAGTGATTGTTATTGATCTGGTTTTAATATATAAATACTTATTATTTAAAATATTTTATAAAATTGTATAAATTGAATAACAAAAACTAACCCTAAAAAGAAAAAAGAAAAATATGTACAAAATTATTGACAAGTAAAAATGTGTAAATTGTTATGTGAATATAAAATTAGTAAAATGTTTTCAGTACTTAAATAAAATAAATAAATAACTATTGTACAAAATCACATACATTGCTCTGATCCTATGATAAGTAGCCTACGCACTTGTGTTACAGAAATCAGAAACAACGACTGTACCACAACACCCAGACCCAAAACAATATAAAAGTTATTTACCTACATTGACCGACCGGGAATCGAAGCCAGAACCTCAGAGATAGCGACACCAAGTCCGGTGTGCTAGTGTGTGTCTACGGAGGTCATCCAATTTCAGTTCGACAAGATCATGTGAATCCATGTGAGTCTATCACACGTGCTTACTATTATCTGCCTGCTTGACCGACCTTTCACAATATTTCCATCACGCCATACGTCATTAACATTATAATAATGAACCCTAGATATAAATATTATATAAAATTATTTATATTTAATTGCACACTTCACTAACAATTTTTGAGCCAAAGCGTGGTGTGGGCCAGTTACAGTTTAATAACTATTTTTTAAAACTTACATACTATTCACGATTAGCTTAAAATTGATGTACCTACTTTTCAGTTAACTTGTTAAACTTTCGTGATTTTACTAGCGAGACATTTAAAGTCGCATAAACATTCCTATATGTAACCAGCTGCCATTTATTATTACGCGTAGAACGCGTATTCTCTATATGTCGTAGAGACAATGGACCTTTAAGAAATCTGAAAATGCTAAACATACTTTGCACAGCTCATCGTACGACTATTTTTTAAATACTTCGGCTTTATTGTCTGCAATGAGTGACAACCTGGAGAGACTCATAGCCACTGGAAAAATCGAATCGTAGGGTCATGGTAGATGGACAGGAAATGCAGTATGTCGACGAATACATTTACTTGGGCCATTTAGTCTCCTTCGAGAACAGGCAAGAAAAAGAAATCGAGCGTCGTATCGATAACGCCTGGAAAAGCTACTGGTCCATGAAAACGCTCATGAAAGGGGACTTACCTCTGTCATTGAAACGCAAACTCGTCGATGTATGCATCCTGCCTGTCCTTACCTACGGTGCACAGACGTGGTCCCTGACTGAAAATCAAAAGTTCAAACTCGGGGTTTGCCAGAGAGCGATGGAGCGTAGCATATTAAGTATAAAAAGAACCAGAACAAAGAATCAGAAATAAGACTATCCGATCCAGAACTGGCATAGTCGATGTGGGTAGGAAGGCAGCGAAACTGAAGTGGGAGTGGGCGGGTCATATCTGCCTGATGCATCCAGACAAATGGACCCAGATCGTCACTCAGTGGATTCCTGAAGGTATCGCCGTCGGTTCGGCCACTTATTCTTCCTCAACCAACAAGCGAGAAGAAAAAATATATATTCGGATACACAATGCCCTAAGGTGCACAGCAGCTCATAGGGTCCTGGTTTCTAAGCTCCTACGTAGGAAACTAAGATTAGCGTCTTCAAAACCATAATTAGACCAATCTTAATGTATGGGTGCGAGGCTTGGACACTAACCTTAAAGGAGGAAAACAAACTCTTGGTGGCAGAAAGGAAGGTTCTTTGAATGATCTTGGGCCCAACACAAAGAGAAGATGGAAGCTGGAGGGTGGCACTTATACACGTCACAAAAATGTAGCTTTGCTCTACCACCGCTTTGGGCCTACATATTAGCTGGTGATAAGAAGAAACGGCGCAACAATCTCAGTCAACTTTGTCAGCTTTGATATTAGAAACCTCAATATCATTTTTAAAGATCTATCCATAGATACCCCACACGTATGGGATTGATAGAAAAAAAAATTAGTTTCAGTTTTAAGTATGGGGAACCCCAAAATTTATTGTTTTTTTTTCTATTTTTGTATGAAAATCTTAATGCGGTTCACATAATACATCTACTTACTAAGTTTCAACAGTATAGTTCTTATAGTTTCGGAAAAAAGTGGCTGTGACATACGGACGGACAGAGAGACAGACAGACAGCCAGACGAATGACGAATCCATAAGGGTTCCGTTTTTTGCCATTTGGCTACGGAACCCTAAAAAGAGTAGATCAATATATTATAACATAACCAAAGTGTTTTTATGAAGAAACTTTTGAAGTAGGTAATTTTTGCTTAGGTACCCATTTACACCCGTTACATAAACCCGTACCTAAATATTACTGATGACATATTATTACATTTTATGTTACTAATAATAATGTATTGAACTTAGTAGTGATAAGATATCGCTTGCCCCCTCTATCGCCAATGTTAATAACTTTTGAAAAACAAAATAATCTGGTATGAATCAATGCCTGACAATGCTTAATGTTAACATTATTTTTAATATTTTGACACTAATTAAAACTAGCGAGACAGAGTTATACAATATATATTATATTGTATATAATTACCTTTTCTATCTTTTCACTGCTAAATAAGCGTAATCTTAGACTTTGTTATCCCTTGCCCTATGGTAAGATAGAAGTCAAATGCTAATATAAATGAAATAATATAAAAATATTCTACATTGGAATAATATTGACGTTAGGGTTGAAAAGCCATTAAGCCTAACGGCCCAGTAGCCTGTGGTACTGGCTTAACAAGCATGTTTACATCATTCACCATTTCAATCGTGCTCGGTCACAGATTTGAAGTCTTTGATGCGGTAGCTAAAATAAATAAGAAAGAAATAAATATTGGACAACATTACATACTGATTCTTCATAAATACCAAGCTTGCGTTACAGAAATTTAAGAAAATAAAAAATAAAACCGACTTCAAAACACTAAAATGCTAAAAATATTATTAACACGTAAGTACCTAATCAATTAGGTACTTACGTGTTAATATTATTTTTACCTAATCAATTAGGTACTTACGTGTTAATATTATTTTTAGCTTTTGTGTTTTGAAGTCGGTTGATTAGGTACTTACGTGTTAATAATGATAAATCCTAATCTAACTGCTGAAAACCGATTTCATCCTCTTTTTTCCACCCTAAGGGGTAAAAATTGTTCCGAAAATTTTCAATACTCAATACAAATTTTTATTATAGTATCTTTAGAGTATTAGCTTTTCAATAAAAAAATAATCATCAAAATCGGTTTACATTTGTCGAAGATATTGGGTAACATAGATACAAGAATCACGAACCAAAACATTATCTGGGTATATTTTTGTTATTTTCTCAAAAACTGCTTAATCAATTTCGATAAAATTTATATGGGAACACTTCTAAAGTATGATCTACCAAACAAAAAAATAATTATTAAAATCGATTTATTAGCAGAGTAATCGCGTAACATACATATAATATATATATATACATAAGAATTGAGAACCTCCTCCTTTTTTTAAGTCGGTTGACAAAAACAAAATTTTACAATTTACAAAATAATGACAATCGTTTAATTATAGGTTAAAGGAAATCGAAATATAGATGGGACCTACTTCGAATCAAATTTACCTATATCAAGAAGGTAATTAATAGGGATGGACTTTAGCCGCTAGCCGACTAGCCGCCTAGACGGCTACAAAATGGCCGACTAGTCGGCCAAGCCGATTATTGCTTTCGGTTGAGTTCGGATGACATCGGCAATGTTCGTGACTACGCTTTCGGCTGGTAGGTGCCGGCGCCCGGCGCCTGGTGGTCAGGCGGACTGGTCGGAACATGTTTTTGTTTGCATTGAATTTTTCTATCATTGTTTACGTGCCGTGCGAGCCGGCGTTTCTTGGTGTTTTTAGTAAAAACAAAACTAAGTTAAAATACGTAGCTAACACAGTTTATATTATTTTATTAATAGTGGAACTACCTTATTGAAATTGTTTGCGTCATGTCAAAGAAGAAATCACACATTTGGACTTTTTTTGACAAATTGGAGGGAGAAGGTGGTAAAGTGAAGTGCAATCATTACCAAGCAGTTATTTCTCGTGGTGGTCAGGGAAAAAAGTCAAATAATACAAGCATGAGCAATCATATTAAATACAAACATCCACAACTGATGCCTCAACTAGGTTCTGCTAACTGTTCTGATAGAAGATAATCCGTCCCCGAGTACGTCCCAGTCACAATCGGAACATCTACCTCTAACTCCAACGTTGTCTACACCAGGTTTTTCAGAAGTCAGTTTATGTCAAAAATACCAGCAAAATATTAATGAAAGCTTTCTTGTACAGACTTATGAAGATAATGTTAATGTATCGAACGAATGGTTACTTAATTTCCTATTCTGGTCTAAATTGCACTGAAAGTATACTGTAAAATTATTTTTTTAATGATTAAATGATGTTGTTATATATGTACTAAAAAATAATAACAGTAAAGGTTTCAATTTCATTTCAATAACCACCCTAATTTAAATTTTTAAGTACATTAATACGAGGAAAAAACGGGCCGAATAGCCGGCCATTTCAGCCGACTAGTCACCGACTAGTCGCCGACTACAAATATGGCCGACTAGTTGGCTTTTCCGACTAGTCGGTACAAGCCTAGTAATTAAAAATAGTGAGTGTTAGATTTATCAAAAAATATATATTAACCTATTTCACGTTGAATCTCGGGTTATTCAGATGTGATATAAAAGTGAACTCGGGTGCAAAATGATTTCTACCTCAGGCGACGTTTATTATAACCTTTGCTTCGCTCTCGGTTCGAAATAGCGCCCTCGCTATAAAAATAATACTTTTCATCTTGTAACACAAGAACAAACTACTATGTAATAGATATTTTGTATCAATATCCTTGAAGTCGTGGAAGACCCGTTAAGCTTTTGTTCCTAAATTATTTGTGTTTAGACAGTCATCATTTCAGCCATAGGACGTCCACTGCTGAACATAGGCCTCCCCCAGTGACTTCCAGATTGGCCGGTTGAAAGCGGCCCGCATCCAGCGGCTTCCTGCAACCTTTACCAGGTCGTCTTTCTGCCCCATCGGCCGTCAGTTCTACGTGCTAGGTGCCCCGCCCACCGCCACTTCAGCTTGCTTATCCGTTGGGCTATGTCAGCAACTTTTGTTCGTTTACGAATCTCCTCATTCCTGATTCGATCTCGCAAAGAAACGCCGAGCATAGCCCTTTCCATAGTTACAAATTCCAACTAATGATTATTTTACACTGCTAAAATATGACATTACCTACTAATAATATTGCTGATGATATTTTTATGATAGAACAGATTTTTATCAAGCTTAGCTTAAAACCGTCTTAATCTACCAGTTTTCAAATAAATTAACCTCATCGAAATCGATGAAGTCATAGAGAAATACGTAGCTATTCAGGGCGATAGACAAAGAAAGGATTCAAACTAATAACATCCCTCTTTTTGTCGGGAATAAAAAAAATTTAATAAAAAATATAGGAACTCGTTTATTTAGTTAAACAAGTTACTCAGTTGTCTTTTCTAAGGTTTGCTTTACAGAGCAGTCTGCCAGGAGAACACATTTCTTTGCGTTCTCGTCCCACACTTTAGGTTCGGGACAGTCGCAACGGGACCAGTCGCATATGTCGCCCATGGAGCGTGCAATGGGATGACGGCAGGTGCGCTGGGACATAGTATCACTCGAACCGCACGGGGACACGTACGAAATTGTGCCTGGAGGACATAATTCCATACCTGAAAATATAAGAAATCCATATTAAATTAACAATATTTTTGTTTGTTTGTCCCGTATGCGCTTCTAAATGTATGTGATTGGTGAGTTGGCACTCCGGGGAAATTGAATTGAAGAAAATGCAAAACAATTCGCGGGAAATAGCTAGTACTAAATTAAGTTTAACATTTAGTATTTGAGACGTAAAGAAAGCATTTTATAAAGTCAATAATAACTTATGTAGGTTGAGGTTTTTTCTCAGACTTCAATTAACTTTTATTTTAAAACTAGCTGTCCCGGCGAACTTTGTACCGCCTAGGCGCCTCTTTTTTTTTTGTAATTTTTTCTGATGTTTTGTAGTTATTCCGCTATTCGGGGTAGAGACAAATCTAACAAATCAAAGACCATAAAAATCGGTCTAGCCGTTTTTGACTTATAAGTTGTGTAACTAACGCGACTTTGTTTTATATAAATAAATAAAACGAGTTTAACTACCTCCGTTTTAGTAGACGCCCTGCATAAGAAGTACCTAAGTATATCGTTTCTACGTTAGACCTACATAAATCAATTTTACCGTAACACATAAGCGTTACCGTCAATTCAACATCCATCACAAAACTATTTTTGGTAACAAAATTTCCCTTGGGCAGTGTATGAGGTCTGAATTCTATGCATACACAATCTAACCTTGCAGAGTGAAATAGCTTTGATATTTTTTACTCTGCTAACGAGACTATGCGTGTGAGGCGTGTTTAAACTAGGGTTCAATAACTCTTTCCAATAACATTGTTATTGTTTAACAATTGTTCATTAAATTAGCTTTTCCTTGTAGGTATCGGTATAGCACAGAAAGATGATATTCTGGAAATAGTAAATTTCCCTATAGGGAAAAATAATAATATGGTTTCGACGATTCAAGGTATCCTAAATCCTTATCTGTAATCAAAATTAATAGAAGGTTAACCGGGAAAATGCAAGAAACGAACAGAATAAAAACTCATTACGGCAGGTTCACTTAAGGTTTGAAAAGACTGCTGGGAACATCTGGGTACCTGAATTCAGATGAAAATTAATAGGTACTGGTCTTGGAATAAATAGATAATAATTTGTCGGATTTAGTTGTCTAACGACTCAGTCGAGTTACTTTACGCCATTAATAACTACCTACTAATCAACATGTGTTATTACTTACATATTCCTCTATCGTCGTAAAGGCACTCCTCTGCTTTTGAAGACACTATTAAACAGGCGATGATAAAAATTGACACTATCATATTATTAAAACGAGCGAGCATTTTTACGTGTTTCGAACCAACGGACATATCACAAAATGCAGGCCGTCCAACCGATATCTGTTTTTAAATGTATAAACTACAAACAATATCTGGGTTTAAGTTATTTCGTATTCGTAGATTGAATCGACTTCCGAAAACGTTGATCACTTTTGGCCTATAGCCTCAACCTCTCTTTGATATAACTGTCAACCTGTGTGGGTATATCATGACAAAAATTTTACGCAGTTATTTGTGAAAAATGTGGGTGTCGGTAAAAAAGTTTAGAAGAAAAACCAAGAGTGACTTTTTAACAAATACGAAGTCAAAATCTACAGTTCTGAGTCCGGGTTTGTTTACCTCGGATTGTAATGGGCCTTCTGTGTATCGTATTCCCGGTATGAATAATGATGGTTAAATTTGGTGTTCCATAAGCGGGGCACATATATAGTGCAATTTGTCGTTTTGTGGTAGGTTGACGAGCTGATATCTATACAATTAAACTTAGAAGTCGCTACCATACAGTTTTCTAAAACATAACTTGCGAACTGCATAATATTCTGAGATCATCAATGTTTAAAAAACGTAAATAAATAAAATTCGTTCTTCCAACAATGACACCATTACACCAACATAAAGCAAGCGCATAAGTACCTAAGTAAGCCTTATCTGTTCCGGATAACCAATATCCAGGAAAAACTTTTAACTAGCCATTCAATCATATAGTAGGTACCTACAACTAAGCTATAAGTATTATATACTAGCTGTTGCCCGCGACTTCATTCGCGTGGTCTTTAGTTTATTCATAAATAATTTTCTGAGCGACTTTCTTAATTTTTTCTTTCAAAAGATCCTGCTCCTGATAATAAATAACACAACAAAAAAAGAATTAGCGAAATTGTTCCATCCGTACACGCGTGATGCGATGACCATGGGAAATAGGGATTCATTTTTATAAGTAAAGATAAGTATTACTATGTAACAAAATTGTAAATCTTTAAAATAAATATTCATAGAGAATTTACAACTAATAATTCTCTTAAATTCAGTGATTTTTATTCAGTGTAAATAAATATTTAGCTCACATCTCATAAAACTACTATCGAATTCGATATTTTAGTAAACAAACATATACCATAAATGATCAGCCATATTTTAAGGTAGGTTGTTGCCATAAAACTAAATAACTTTTCCAAAGAAACATGGGCTGAAATATGAAAAATATTTGTAAGATTCATATCTTAAACTTATTACATTTCATACAACCATAACCTAAAATATGGCTGAACCTTTATACACGTTGTATATCATGTTCAACGTTACTGGAAGAGAATTTAAGTACACGGCCTAGTCTATAACAACTTGTTTTTTCCAGTCTCATTTCCGATCAAAAAGCTAATTTATTATTTTCGCCCAACTTCCACTTCTAACTTTTGAATGTCAGCACATTTAGGTCATGGCCTTGTCAATTATTTTGCTATTTAAGCCGGGACCCCCAAATTTTAACGTGCCTTCCAAAGCACAAAGATGCCGGTGATAACTGTCACTAAATATAGTAGAATGGTCACCCATCTACTCACAACCGCGGCGTGTGTTGCATAACTTTGGTAATCAATAAAGCGCCGCCGCCACTGAGCTACAATCACAGGTCATTTAGGTCCAATTTCATTAGCTAACTTTCTTTTAAAGGCCGATAATATCGTTCAAATCCAACAACTTACTAACGGAATATCATTAAAATCGCAAAAAAACACTTCCATAGAAAATCCTCTAAGTTTGTCAAACATTTTATATTTATCAATAACATTATTACAGTGATTTCGTATTTCCAAACTGCGAAGTTGATTTTGGAGGTGCATAGATAAATACGTTTGTGGCTCGAGCGAGGCACTCGCGTGCAGAGTTGCAGACATTCGCGGCACTTCATATACACGGAACAGTATAAATAGAACAGCCAAATTTATTTGCGTTCTGTCCTACCCAGTGTAAACAAATTTAGGTACTACAAACAGACGAACATAAGGGTGGAGTGAATAAAAATTCTTTTTATATTCCTGTGCTAATACACCGATGAAACCTACATGGTAAAAGTGTTTTAGTAAAATTTCAGCTACCTAAGTTAACATCTTAAGGCGGCGCATTACGTTGAGAATTAAGTAAAATAAATAAATATTGGATTGGAAATAGAGTTAACTTCGAGACCAGGCAAAACATACAGTTTCAAACATTGAGTTGTAATTAATAAAACTGGCTACTTAATCATAATAGGATTAGAGCAATGTATGTGATGTTGTCCGAAATTTATTTATTTAATTGTAAAAGACACGGTAAACCGATGCGCACTCTCTCTCTATTTGCATAAGTGTGGAACATGGATACTGATGCGACTAAATTAGGTACCTAAATTAATGCACCATGCACAGCTACGCCAAATGCACTAGAATACATACCTACAACGTGTAATGTATGTAATGTAATGTATATACGAAATACAGAATAAATATATAAGAACCGTTTATAGAGATGATTCATTCAGCCGCTAATGTTTTTTTTTATGTGGATCAACATCGAAATAAGAATGAATTCACATACAAATATTGTGATATCATCACATAACCAAGAAGTACATATGGAATATAATAGATTTTTGAGTTCATAGAAAAATTTATCGTCTTTTAGCATCAGAACCACCTCCTAAAAGATTTTGCGTATTTGGAGTAACACGTTATATAGCAGTACAGCCAGCCCAGATGTACTGGCTCGTCTCTTTAGGCTACCATCCCCGCATCCGCAAATAACTCGGCACAGGCGAGATTGGCATCTGCTTCAAACCTCGTTGTGCATAACCATCGTAATTCGGATCTGGGACTCGCATGGCTCGGGCGCGGTGGGCGTCTTAATGGGCCAAAGCTGCGAGGTCCTTTGTATGCTCGTGAATTGCAAACTTGTACCAGTTTAATTTCGTTTCACAAAGTTTAGCATAAATTATGTTTTTGTTTTCGGTCTCGGATGACCGGGCGTTATTAAAATTAAAACAGCAGGGGTGTAATGCAATTTCCATATACTAACTTATTACTTAGGTGCTAACTTAGAAAATTATTTTTTTATAAACTAATGTACCAACCATGTAATTAACAACGTAAGCAATTATGAAACGAATAAGTAAAATAAAGTTTCGAAAGATACAAATGATTCGATGAGCAATGTCGCTTTGATCCTACAAATATTATAAATGCGAAAGTTTGTGAGGATGTATGCATCTCTGTTACTCTTTCACGCAGAAACAGCTGAATGGATTTTGATGAAATTTGGCATACTGATAGACCATGGCCCGGATTAATACTTATTATCCGGGTAAGATCAACGCAGACGAAGTCGCAGGCAAAAGCTAGTAATAATAATTAAAAAAATGAATACAATTCAAAATAATTCATTTCACCTACCACAAAACGTCAAATTTTCTTAATTGATATTGATCTCTGTGTCGGACTAAAAGTCGAAAATCAGTTGAATGACTTTTAACTTTTTGGGTAGGTACCAGCCATTGTCTATACAGCAAGCTTAGAGAAGTTCAATCAGCTAGGATGGCGGAGTCTTTGCCAATAAATGATTAATAACCGCCGATAACCCTGCAAACTAATCAGGTGCCTACTTTAATTCTCTAAGTAACTCCTTTAGATGTCCATGAGTAGACACAATAAACAAAATTTTCGGTAATATGCCACCGGCAATCCCGAAAAATGTTTATGTAAAATATGATAAGATAATGCATAAATAGTATGATAATTTTAAACATTAGTCAAAATTGGATGTAAATTTATGTTAAGATCAAAATCAAAGTCTAATGCCAATGGTTTAGAAAAAGTTAAATAAACAATATTTACACTTTGACTTGACTACTGACTACTGTCCTATAAATCTAAGTGGCAGACAGCTAAACAGTTTATAAGTAGGTAGTACCTAAGTAGCTAGACATTATCTAAGATGCGACTAAATCAAAAGAATAAAAGGGAGTCTAGAATCCATCGAAAGTTTTTCTAAAAGTCTGCTGTTAGACATAAAATATAAGTTATTCTGGTTTTAAATGTGACGTAAATAAATGAATGAACCCTATTTGGTAGAATGTCTAAAAATATAATATTATCTAAGATCTTCTTTAGGCCACTGGAACGAAGACCACGCGAATAAAGTCGTCGGCCGCCAGTTTATCTTAGTTCCTGAACAAAGCATTACTAGTTGTGAGTAGGTACCGATTAATTTTTTATTTGTTTTTTTTTAAAAACCAAATGCGTAACATACAAATATAAAACTGAAACCAAATACCAGGTTTTCCTGAAAATAACTGTATATAATTGACGTTATTGACGACCGTCTGGTGTAGGGTTCGCGCTCTGGTCTACAAAGCCAGCGGTTGCGGGTTCGAATCTCGCAAGAGCCAAATGTTTGTGTGATGAGCACGAGCATTTGTACCTAAGTCATGGATGTTTATAAAATATTTAAGTAAGTTTATTCGATATAGTCGCCATTGTACAAGCTTTGCTTAGTTTGGGGCTTGCTAATTGGTGTGATTGTGGGAACAATTTATTTATTTATTTATACAAAGTAAACGTTGTGTATTTTTAATAGTTAGAAATAGACACTACGCCACACAAAATTTGCATCAATTTATAGACGACGTCTTCATAAATAGATAGACAAATCAATGCCGGAACAAATAAAAAAGATGTACAGTACATACACACATATAAATATCATTATAGTAAATAAATACATATTATTGCTGCTTACATTCAATTCACACTCTTATCCATATCAAAACACAAATGATTTTTAAATCTGACAGGGCAAATGGGCAAGTTCGTGTAGGAACACGCGTATAAGAGGTTTAATAAATTAGGGGACCGAAAAGTTAAAAAACTAACTTATATTTGTGGGCGCTTGCCGATTTCCATATAGTCCTAGTAATAATAATAATAATTAGTTAACCGTTAAAGCTGATTTTCAACCGAAAAGCCATCTAAGCAAACAAATTTCATGCGCTGTTTGCGTAAACAGTGGGTAGGACTAAACATAAGTTTATTAATTATCAACTTGAAAACAAACAGAACAAAGTAAGCAAATAGCTGTAAAGGGAAACGCCGTCTTATGCCCTCTGCCGCCCGCTTCCAAACTTCCGCGAATATGTTCTCTGCCTAAAGCCTGTTCCACACGAAGGCAGAGAAGTAGTATGAGACACCATGGGCTGAGCTGAGCTGTTTTATCCGCTCTCAAACTCCATTAAGGTGGAGCTGAGCTAAGCTGTTTTATCAAACTACGGCGGAGCGGTGCTGAGCAAAGCTGAGCTGAGCGGAGTAGAAGACCTAGTGGCACCGTGCAGAAAAGTTCTAGAATGAAGGCCACGTATCGGCAAGCGCAGCGTAGGACGTCCACCTACAAGGTTGACTGACGTCCTGGTAAAGGTCGCAGGAAGCCGCTGGACGCAGGCCGCTTCCAACCGGCCAATCTAGAAGTCAGTGGGGGAGGCCAACTGTCGGACGATATAATATGGACGTCTTATGGCTGAAATGATGATGATGATGTAATTTCTCAGGAACTGAATTTTTAAGGAAAAATGTTCTTAAAAAAAAAACCGACTTCAAAACACTGAAATGCTAAAAATAATCCTAACACTTAAGTACCTAATCAGATACTTTTGGAGTCGGTGCCAGCCGATGAGAGATTCAGTGTTTTTGTTTGCACCGACTCCAAAAGTAACTGATTAGGTACTTAAGTGTTAGGATTATTTTTAGCATTTCAGTGTTTTGAAGTCGGTTTTATTTTTTTTAATAAAATTTACTTATTTCATCTATTTTTAGTGATAAATCCTAATCTAACTGCTGAACACCGATTTCATCCCCTATTTTCCTACCCTTAGGGGTGATTTTTATTTTTTAAACTTTTATCATAGCATCTTTGAAGTATAAGCTATTCAATAAAACAAAAATTATCAAAATCGGCTCATATTTGTCGAAGATAGGTAACAATAACTACAACCAAAATATTATCTGGGTATATATTTGTTGATTTTCTCAAAAAGCTCTAAATCAATTTCGATAAAATTTATATGGGACTACCTCTGAAGTATGATCTACCAAACAAAAAAAGAATCATTAAAATCGATTCATAATTGGCGGAGTAATCGCGTAACAAACATACAAAAAAAAAAAAAACATACAGTCGAATTGAGAACCTCCTCCTTTTTTGATGTCGGTTGAAAAAAGATGCAAGATGTTATAATCTGGCATAACAAATAAACAAATTGGCGAACTATTTGGCTTAGTGGTGCGTTGCTTTACCGTGATCGCAAATCTGAGTCCCGGAGTCAATGTGTCCCGTGGTCAATATTATTTAGAAATTAATTTGAGTCGGAGTGCTAGGAGATGCCTCGGGCCAATTTGAGTATCTGGTAACTCGTAACAGTTATGGTTATTCCTTACTTTGAAATCATCTGAAATCATCATCACTTCGTCTTTAGTTTATGCATAAAGGATTTTCTGCGCAACTTCTTTTTTGAGTAGGAACCTTCTACAAAGTATTATAAAACTTTAAAAACAATTATTAAAAAAAATAAAACCGACTTCAAAACACTAAAATGCTAAAAATAATCCTAACACTTAAGTACCTAATCAGTTACTTTTGGAGTCGGTGCCAGCCGATGAGAGATTCAATGTTTTTGTTTGCACCGACTCCAAAAGTAACTGATTAGGTACTTAAGTGTTAGGATTATTTTTAGCATTTTAGTGTTTTGAAGTCGGTTTTTTTTTTAAAAATAAAATTTACTTATTTCATCTATTTTTTGTGATAAATCCTAATCTAACTGCTGAACACCAATTTCATCCCCTATTTTTCTACCCTTAGGGGTGATTTTTATTTTACATACTTTTATCATATTATCTTTGAAGTATAAGCTATTCAATAAAACAAAAATCATCAAAATCGGCTCATATTTGTCGAAGATAGGTAACAAGAACCACAACCAAAATATTATCTGGGTATATATTTGTTGATTTTCTCAAAAAGTTCTAAATCAATTTCGATAAAATTTATATGGGACCACCTCTGAAGTATGATCTACCAAACAAAAAAAGAATCATTAATATCGATTCATAATTGGCGGAGTAATCGCGTAACAAACATACAACAAAAAAAAAAAAACATACAGTCGAATTGAGAACCTCCTCCTTTTTTGAAGTCGGTTGAAAATGGATGAAATGGGTAAAATCGTTCTTATGTTATGGCGCGACCAAGGGAAAAAGGAATTCATTTTTATATTTATATAAGATAAAGATTAAAATAAAAAGCGACTGAATCAAAACTTATGGAGATGGGTACTCGAAATAAATCTGAATGTTAGATTACTTAAAAACAAATTACTAAGGCAGTTTTTTTAAAATATCAAATAACCTTTTGTATTTAGCAAAATTGAGCAAGCAAAGCAAATACGTGTAATTTAATCGTTCCCTGGCGCCGTCGCAACCAACAAACTACCTACAGAACTTTTCGCCTGGCCCCGTTCCAAGTGGATGTCTTCGGGCAAAACGATGGTACACTCCGAGATTGGCGTAACTTGCTCTAATAAACGTACATAATGTATAACTTTCGCCTTTAAGAATGCATTCAAAACAAAATCAGACTTGATTTTTTAATTTAAGACCCAATAAAGTTACCCACCCTAGTTAGTTGAAACAAATTTTATAAGAGAAGAAAAAAGCTGCAATGACATTGGCTGTTCTTCCAAAACTATGGTGAGTATGTTCCTATGCTATAAGCTTGACATATGACTTTGGTTCTTTTCCGAATACCGAACAAACATTTGCAAGGAATGAATACAGTCTGACTTACGAAAAACTGAAGTCCGTGTGAAAGGTAAGGGCTTCACTCATTCATACACAACAAAATCTCGATTTAGTTTTATCTTTGACATTGTTTTTACCCGAATGCTTAAAGAGAGTTATGTTTTTTAATACAATAAAAACAGTAATAGGATTTAAAATACAAAAATAAGTCTTTCTCTGTGTATGTTTGTATGTCTCTCTGTGTGTGTGTATTTTCAATAAGTTAACTAAACAGTTTAAGTAAATTTAACATAACTTATTATGCAAAATTTTACTCAAAAGTAACAGATTAAAAATCTAAAATCTATAAATCAAGTAATAGTATAAAATACTATGTATTCAATTCTGTTAATTTCAATCATTTCAGTAAATGGGTTTCAACACTTGAAAAAAGGAGAGCCTATACAATGATCAAATTAGAACGTTCTGTACCTAGAGTACGTATGAAATATAAAAGGAATATATTTTCAGTTCCATTTTACGTCTGCCGATTACCCACGTATATTACTTTGTAAATATTTAAAGAGAAGCGTATTTATTTACCATTTAAAACTCTGCGAGATTTCCATCGCTTAGCAAGGAATTAACTGTTTTAATTCCACCTGTTAAATCATAAACATTTTAAAGGTAGAAATATTTTTATTGCTGCTACATTATTTTATTACACGTTATCTACGAGTTACACCTACGAGTATCTCTTGAATACATATAGAAACCGGTCAAGTGCGAATTGGACACACACAGACACACACACTATTATTTGTGTTATGTATAAATGTTATGGAGGTGCTTCTAGCTTGTCAGTGGCGGCAGCGCTTTGGTAGTGATTACCAATGTTAAGCAACCTACGCCGTGGTTGTGATTGCATGGGTCACCATTCCAACCATGCTCAGTGACATTTATAATAATAATAAGGGTCAGTTGTTAATCCGAGTGCTCCCGAGAGTCGGCCAGGACCCTCGTCTTCGGCTAGCCAAAGTGGAACCCAAGGAGGTATGCAGGACTCTCCATGGTTTGCCCTAACCGGCCGGCCAGAGTGGAGTCGCTAGAGCATAATGCTCAAAGGGTGGATGTGGTTCGTAAGTGGCGAGTGGGCACGTGATCGTCGTTTAAAGTCCAGATCCACCTTGGGCCGCCAACAACAGTGTTGCCCCTCAGTCCGGTCTTGCATGACCCATGACGCCAGGGGGGGGCATTCATTTGCCGGCGAGTCACCACCTGCCAATTGTTTGTTTCAGTCTGAGACTATGAACCAGGCAGGTGAGCAGTAGTCTTCATCAATAGCCCAGAACCCAGTCCCTCCATCTTGCTTTAAAAGACAATCCATTTGTGACTAGCTGCAATAGTTCCTGTATGTAATGTATGTGCTAAGTATTATCTCTGATTACATCCTATGATGTAGTTAGAGATTGGATCTAGCTGTGTAACACTTTAAGTTTGATTATTTGTGCTTAAATCGGCCTCTACGTGTTGGATCTGTATCCCCCCGCAAGCCTTAAAAGACCGCACTTTTGGCCCGTGAACTCCTAAAGAGCATACAAATAATCGCAGTTGCCAGAAAACTTATAACAATAATACCTACTAATATAACAATGTAGACAACTATTTTTTTCGTAACTGAAAATGAGATTTATCACAAGCATATCCGTGCTTCGGAAGACATGTTAAAAGTTGGTACCAGCCAAATATCGCTTGATACTAGTCCTGAAGCCTAGTCAGAGGCTTAGGGCGGCTTATCAACATCTGAAATAGAAATATTTATTTGCCAAGTATAATCTATATTTATTTATATATTTATCTGACAGTAAGATTTAGTCACTGGCCTTACAACACCCCTCCACCCATCCGCACTGGCCCGCGTGGTGGAATATGGTCTATACCACCTCATAGTTGAGGTGAGGCCAGTGCCCTGCAGTGGGACGTATATAAAGGCATACTTTACCTTTTTACGTATAATTACCAAATTTCTTTCTTATATTCATTTTGGAATTCTTAGCACAAGCTCAACGCACACTTGGCCATTTTCTATTATTTAGTTTATCATGGTAATAGTTGGCACCGCAAGTTTAACGCTTGTGCATACTCTAAGTACTGTTTTTACAATAAAGCCAAGAACGTGAACGTAGCTCCGATGTGTTTACTCAATATAAAGTCTATATAACTCATATAACATCTTTAGTTTAGTAATAGTCCCGTTAGGATCTAAAAATCTAAAAAGATTTTTTAAACGTATGTCAAATAAATTAATCCTTAAATGAGTGTCAGCCTTGTATTTTTTTATTATGTAACAAAGACGGTCTTAAAAATAATTCCGTGGCTAACAATTAAATATGACAAACATTTAACTAAAATAAAACCATCACTACACAATGAGCATTTTAATTATATTATTTGCGAATAACTTATATGAAGTATAACATAATGCTTTTAATCATTTTGTTAACTAGAATATACCTACAGGATGTCACGTAAGTATGGGACTACCTTTTTACAGTATATCATATACTTCATGGCGAACAACTTTTGTTCAATGACTTTTGCAAATTGGATGAAAAAACTAAACCGATTGAATTTGTATGGATGGAAGTCACAAAAAAAATGTTGTTCACCATGAGTAGGTATAGAATGTTTTTTTACATGGTGGTACTATTATTTACGGGACAGCCTGTGTAGTAAGGAGAAGAAGGTATAATAAAATGCTCATTATTATGTAATTCAAGACATACGTCCTCTTTATACAAATCAATTGCCGTGCGTTAGTCTTGCAAAAACTTCAACAATGATTCGACTAGTTGGTTGCTTTTTTTCATTGTGTTTGTTTTGTTTGTGTTTCTAGCAGGACAAGGATTATGTATGTAAAAAGAAAAATTAGAAAGTTCCTTTTAAAAAAATATTAAATTTTGAAAAACTGAATGTCTTTTTCTATAGGAATTTTGGTACAATGGGCATAAATGTCGTTTGAAAGCTGATTGTCAGACGAGACAACGATTGCCAGAAGGTCATAAGATAACTTCCATTTAGAAAGTGATTCTACTGCTTAAATACCTACAACATATTTCTTTAAGGAACTATGTTTTATAAGCTTTAAGTTTTTAAAACACTAGCTGTGTTTACGACTTTGTTCGTGTGGACTACCGAATGTTTGGTATGGCAACGCTGTGGTCTGCACTGAAGCACACTTATCAAGAAGGAAGCTTTTTACTTTGGATCAGAAAACTGCCTAGTTGTATTTATCAGAAAACAATACATCAGGTAGAGGGTTCCTTCGGTGTTCGCACAATAAATGTTAAAGCAAAATGCTTTGTGCGTGTCTTCGAAATTTCGACTGTAAAATAATGTCTTTTTGCCGAGGAGGTAGTGGAATGAACAATATCCGAATTTTTTTACAGTGGTCTGACTTTGACGAAAGGCCTATCCATTTCAGAATTTAATTCGATAAAGTGCGCTCGCAAGCTTAAGATGAGCCGTTCAGTCAACATCAACAGTAGATTTGTATCTGAATTTTTCAAAACAACCGCATTAAAAAACATTTTACACTAGTCTGTCAAAATAGCAAAAGTGTAAGGTTAAGTCAGGTTGTTGTGACATGTAGAAGAGTCAGTACTTTTGGAAGTTAGTTTTTCATCATGTACTTTAATGCTGACTGTGCCTGTGAGGTTCGGTACATTCCGGGTTTCAAGTAATTTGGACCTAATTCTGCGTGTTGTGACTTGTGGTCTGTAATTTCTGAACTACAAAACCGAAATAAATGAAGAATGACTATAATGTAATAATATTTACGTGACAATCTTTAAAGCACCAAGCAGTTTTTAACATAAAATAAATGAATTGTGACTACACGCGTTAATGAATTAAACTAAGTACACATTTTGACTTTTATTCCCTCTCCCAAGTGAAAAGTGCTGATGTGCGAGATAAAATGTATACTCACAGTGTCTACCTCGTAATATCAACTCAAATCATGCTAAGTTTCATTTGTAGTTTCAAAGTAATGCACGGCCAAGATACAGATCGACATACAGACAAAAATGAATAAAATATACCTACAGTTTACAGGCCCTAGTATCGATTCAACAGTGCCCTCAAAAATTTTTTCGTCAGCGCAAATATCGCTATTCCCAACCAAGTTAAGGGAATACCGATATTTGCACAGACGAAGTGACTGGCTTAGCTGGCATTCCATATAATTATCCATCCTTCTACGTATCAATGTGAAATAAACTAATATGATCTATCCAAATAAATCACGTTTTCCATTTAAATTTCTTATGAGCTGTCATACGTAGGTACCGCGCACCATTTTCTCGACATCCCGCGGGATGGCCCGGATGTGCCCTAGTTAGTAGATATCTGTGATCCCCTGAAGCATTATTGAGCCCAACTCACACTAAACCGATTTTTATTATTATTGTTTTAATTGAGTTTTTTAACTATCAATGTTCACTCTAGTTTGACGGTAGTATGTATTCACGTCTTTATAAAGTAATAAAAAATCCATTTATTTTTACAAATAGGCCTGAATTAAGCTTATTCAGGTCACAATTTTTTCTCAGCACGACCTCTCATCATGACTTCAGCCATAAGATGTCTACCGCTGAACAAAGGCCTCCCTCAGTGACTTCCAGATTGACCGGTTGGAAGCGGCCTGCATTCAGCGGCTTCCTGCAACCTTGACCAAGTCTTCTGTCCACCTTGTGGGTGGACGTCCTACGCTGCACTTGCCGGCACGTAATCTCAATTCCAAAACCTTTCTGCCGTCAGTTCTTTGTGATATAAAATATGTGCCATGCCCATTGCTACTTCAGCGTGCTAATCCGTTAGGCTATCCAATCCACACATTGTAACTGCTCGGCAGGACAATGTTGTGCGCTGCGCTAGTGCAAAAACAAAAAAGTTCAATAAGACACGTTTATTACATAAATTGTTTACTGCTCTAAATAAAAGTAATGTTTACAACTTAATTTTGTATTGTACGTATGAAACATGAGAATTTTACTCTTTAGAATTTTACTCGTATAGACAACCGAGAAGAATTTCAATAATTTTGAAAGTCTAATAATTGAAACAAATATTCAAGTTCAGAAACTCATTAGCGGTGTTGTTGGGACCGCTAAGTAACAATGCAAAGTTTCAGCTACCTACCGTTGACGTTTGCCAATTCCAGTTCAGCTGGAATACTTAGCATAATTTTAATTGTTCCGTCAGTTAAGTCCGTAATTGTACCGGTATTTCCAAAATTTTGCGGTTAGGCGTTTTTGTTCAGTGTTAAGGTATTCACAGTCCAATACTTAGTGTGACAAGGTAATTGCATACCTATTATCATCCATTAACCCACCGCACAATAAACCTTTCACATATTTTAAATATTTCAATTTCATTAACATACAAATTTCTTTATAGGTAGTTGGATAGGTGTGCAATAAAATTACAACTGGGTCCGGAAAAAGCTTACAATGCATTTCGTAATCGAATAAAATCGTTCTGCGCTTTTGAATGTTCTGTAAAGCTACATTCGGTAAAAATCGATCAACACCTTGAAACGGTTCCGTACCTAACAGCTTGCCAACGGCCCTCTAGGCTATCTATATATTATTATTACTAACTGCATGTAACACTTTAAAGTAAGTCCACTTATGATATCGCAATAAATTAAAATGAAATATGCATGCAGCTGATGAACTGTAATACTCATATCTAGCTGGTTAAATTGTTCACAGAATCTATGTTATTGTTCACGATAAGAAAAATGAACAATGATAGCTCAGTGTTCGAAATATCAGTCTCGCCTACATCCGTAGGTCGTGATTTCGCAACACCTGGACGTTCTACTGGAAAAATTGTTTTCTGATTTGACTCGAACCGGGAATGGAAACCGAATCTTGCGCTTATTACCCCGCCACTATACTAATTGGGTCTACAAAGCTTTAGGGCTTGATAATCAGTGTGATTCTTGGGAGAAATGATTTATTTATTTTTCAGAGAAATATTTTGTAGTTAACTTTTCATTTAGGCCTCATTGCTTTTACTTCCCTGTATTTTATATTCGCTAAAGTCGGATTATATGCCAAGTTTGTTGTATTTTCCCAGTGGACGAACTGTCTTCGGGCGGCTGATTGTGTAGCAATTAGCCACTGGCCTTAAGTACCCATCTACTCTGACATTTCCGGATTTGCGCTCTCTGGAGAGTGCGACCGAAGGATAATATAATATTACGAGACCTGTCTGCGGATACTCAGGATTGGTTAAATATTTTGTGGGTTAAAATTTTATTTACAAAAACGTTAACTTTTTAGTTTTCTGAAGTCGGTTTACTTTTTTTGTATAAAATTTACTTATTTCATCAATTTTTAGTGATACATTCTCAACAAAACGAATCATTTGAGTACAAACATAAGTTAACGGCTCAACACCGATTTCATCCCTTATTTTTCCTACCATAAAGGTGAAATTTTTCCAATCATTTTTCAATATACCATCTTTAAAGTATAAGCCGTTTCCTTGCGGGATCGAATCAGAAATGAGAAGATCCGTAAACGAACAAAAGTCGCTGACATAGCCCAACGGATTAGCAAGCTGAAGTGGCAGTGGACGGGGCACATAACACGTAGAACTGACGGCCGATGGGGCAGAAAGGTTCTAGAATGGAGGCCGCGTACTGGCAAGCGCAGCGTAGGACGTCCACTCACAAGATGATCAGACGACCTGGTAAGGGTCGCAGGGAGACGCTGGATGCAGGCCGAAGTCAATGGGGGAGGCCTATGTTCAGCAGTGGACGTCCTATGGCTGAAATGATGATGATGATAATAAACACGCCGTACTCCCGACCCGTCGGCGCCGTCCTGCTCACCCCTTTTCTGTGTGTTATACGCTTAAGTAAACCGAATATCTGATAGGTATCTGCTGTTCCTCTCTTTCTAGTTTAATTACATAATACGGTCTGGCTTTATTATGATGACTACATTGTAGATGTGAATTTCATTAGTTAGTAACTACTCTCCACTAACTAGTGAAGAGTTACTTTATGACAAAACGGGAACAAAACATGTAACAAGTAAACATCGTAAAAACATACTCGACAAATTGAAAACCTCTATTACTTATATATGGCTAAAAACAGATAAGTTCACATTGTCATTGAATAGAGCGAGTACTCGTTTCGTCTTTCTCGAACTTTTTCTAACACCCTGGGTAAACAAATGGTAGAATATCACTCGGCATTAACACTCTTTTTATCTTCAAGTGGAATTGTACAGATGGGACCCGTAGCTGAGAAAAAAACCGCGATCATTTTTTTACCAACGTTTCTCGCTTGCCTCACTTTTGTTGGCCTGTTCTCATTTTCAAACACCCATTCACAAGATTGCTGTTTTTTTTCGGGTTCAAAACAATAAATCCACGATTCGTCTCCTGTGACAATGTCATTAACAGCATTAGAATGTCCGTGGTCGTACTTCAGTAGCATCTGTGAGCACCATTCCACGCGAGCCCGCTTCAGCTCCGCTGTCAGTTCATGAGGGATCCAAAGACAGCAAAGTTTCCGAACTTTCAAATCTTCGTGTAAAATTTTCTGAATTTGGCTCATATTAATCCCCCATAGTCCTCGAATTGTCTCATAGGTAATCCGCGGGTTTTCTTCAATTAGCCGCTTAACTGTAGCCACGTTATTTTCGTTGACGGCAGTTGAAGGCCGACCTTTACGAAATTCGTCATGTAAAGGAACTCGACCTCTCTCAAATTCAGCAAACCATCGCCTCGCGGTGCTCAAGCAAGGTGCTTCTCTCCCAAAAGCATTTTAAAGACGAGCGGCACAGTCTTGCGGAGAGAGAGAACTTTTAAAATCATAAAAAATCATCGCTCTAAAATCTTTTCGACTTAATTCCATTTTCGTTGCGTAAAAACAATTGACAAATCATTTCCTGCCAATTGTATTTTTTTATTACTAAGAAGGTTGCAACGTTAAAAAAAAAACATTCTAAATTCAAATACATAGTTCCGATTAGCTAGAAGTGCAAAACTTTTAGTGTACCTACCCATGTACTTTCGTTCTGGAACTTGAAACTAAAATATTAGAGTACATTTAAAGTAATTTAAACTTTAATATTTATCTAAACTTGGTACCAATATTTATGAAATCATTATTAACTTGATTACCATCGCTCTTCTGAGATTCTTGCTTTAATTGAAACAAATTGATAAAAGTAGGTGCATATTGTCAACTTATTTATTATTTGTAGATAATATATTGGATATTGGATTACTTAGCTTCTAAGTAATCATTTTACACCCTTTATGTATTTATCACGATTGTTTCTTATTGCTTACAATCTAATTTCGGACATGATTTGCAAAAGTACAAACAATCAAAGCAACGTAGTACTAATAATTTACTGATTTGTGTTTCACCAATCATGTACTGGGTTAGAAATATGTAGGTACACCTGGTAAAATTAAAATGGCATATCTACTAGGTACATTTTCCTTTAACGGAGTACTCACAAATAGGTAAGTAGTAGACATAGAAGTGTTTTAAAATCGATTTAGAACTCAGAGCTAGTAACCAAAGTTTCTAATGGTTTCATTTAACTTGCAACGGTTTCCGAAGCAAACAAACAAAACGGCGGAAGGTGTAACGTTAACGATTATTTGCCTTTGGACGTTAAAACTTCTAGTTTGACGTCAAACAGCGCGTTAGCTCCTGTGTGACGCCGCGGTGCTGCGGCTGCCACCAGAAAGTTTGGCACCAAGCCATCCCCCGGGACTTCAAATTAACTATCCACACTCACCCACTATTGACTTTGGTCAAAGCTCGTATCATTTCAAAGCAAAGCGCTTTGAATTGCCGGGTTCGTGTCAAAAGAACTTGCATATTATGGCTATACCAACAGCGTGGAAAATATAGCCAATTATTCTTACCTATTAAGCTTCTAACAATTAATGGAGGCGGCGAGTGGGAAAAAGAGGTCGGGGTTCTCTTACTAGATGGGCGGGTGAAGTCACGAAAACGGCTGGTTTAGCACAAGGCCGTAGTAAAGACAGCTCGACAACCTACCACAAATCGTCAAATTTTCTTAATTGATATTGATCTCTACGTGTCGAACTTAAAGTTAAAAATCGGTTCAATAACCTCTAACTTTTTGGGAAGGTTGACCTGCCGTTGGATGTACATACCGCCCTAAAGAGAAGGCTTATAGCCTGCAGTGGGATTAGAGTGACTGAAATGATAATGATGATGATTGATATACTGTTGGCTGCCCCGCACGCAAGCGAATACTATTTTCAATGTTTGTGTAATTCAATTTAGTTAGACAAGGCCAAAACAGACAAAGCATGATGGTCTCTTCTTAACAAATTTGAATCAGGCTAATTTAGAGTTTTTAATTAGCTGTCGTTACAAACTTATTAAAGCCATTCAAATATAAATTTTGGGTGTATGTTTATATTAATTAATCTAAATGTTTAAGTACTGCAATTGAATAATTTATCCAAAACTGAAAATAATTTATTTCATATACATTTAAAAACTACTTAAAAAAAACATACATGTAAGTTTTTTTTTGTTGAGTATTATTATTGCTAGGTTTCCAGATCGTTTGTTTGATGTCTTAGTTTTTTCATTCAGCGACAGTCATCTTTCTATAAGGTTGTTGTCGACGGTCCATCGAGCTATGGAGCGTTCACAGCACGTTTACTAAGAAGTGGTCTCATCTCGAGAACCCATTTACTCCACTTTTCATGGCCACTGCCACTTTAGGTAACTACATTTTTTAACTATGTCCATTACTTCGGTCTTTTTCCGGAGGACCTCCTTCCGGATTTTATCTCTAAACGAGATCCCAAGCATCGTGTCCAACAAGCAAGTGGGAGGACAGTCCAACGGGTTGAGATGCCTGCCCACGCTTCATCTTTCAGTTCGTGGTTTGCCACTTGAGAACCGTTAAGCTCGCTATGTGGTATGATTATTGCCGCCTCAGCTTTGCAATGCGATGCTATGCCCACCTAATTTAAAAATCCTTTACAGATATGCACATAAGTATTTTTATTCAAATTAATAGTAAATCAGCTTAAATCAAATGGAAATGTGATGGTAGCCGAAACTTTATTTTGGGTTGCCGTAAATGCGGGCGCTCTGCCTCACGACCGAGGCTCGTCAAACGGCCGCGCTTGATAACGTTTTAATAATGGATGCATCCAGCGAGTGTCAGCCCGTCCACCACTGCATTTATTCATACGACTCTTTGGACCTTTCAACATTGAATTGTTACTTAGTACAGGTAGCCGAAAACAACAAGCAATTTTAGCATGCACTTAACTAAAATTGTGCACAAACACAATTTGAAATGCTCTTTCAACTGTAGCCGCTGCATGAGCAT
This sequence comes from Anania hortulata, assembly GCA_963576865.1. Lineage (NCBI taxonomy): Eukaryota > Metazoa > Arthropoda > Insecta > Lepidoptera > Crambidae > Anania > Anania hortulata. Next base: position 10,803,138 of record OY756396.1, on the reverse strand, counting down.
GACCACCACAACACGATATGGGTTCTACCTTTTATCGCAGAACTTTTAATGTCATAATTTTATCATGCATACCTGCGAATGGCATCAACTTCATTTCGCAGAAATTCATTTGGCATTCACTCATTTATCAGAATTCATAACTTATAATTTTGTAAGCCAGAATCATCTTTAGGCATAAATTTAATATCCACAATAATAATAAAGCAGAACCATCATATCGCCGAAAGTTCACAGTCAGAATTGTCTTTTAGCATACGTTTAATATCTATAGTCATTAAAAGGCAGAACTATCATATCTCAAGTTTACTTTCAAATCATCTTTTGGCATTTCATATGGACATTTCATATCCATAATAATTACATGTATTATTTAGTAAAACAGTTAATTGTGAACATACTCGTATATGGTTTTTATTCCTTGTGTATCCCAAGCAATGCTATATAAGCAAGACTAGCATACACCATGCATGGCAAGGCAAACATGCATCATGCATGTAAGCATTCAGCATGCAAGCACGCATGCAAGCAAGCATGCAGCATGCAAGCAAGCATGCAACAGGCAGCATCAGCACTCAACTCGAGCTGAGTTCGATATCCGATCCTGTGCCCAATTCACAATTTTCTCCTCTTTCCAAACAAATTTGAAAGAAACATTTAATCTCTTTCTTTTTCTAAAAGAATAAGACTATTCTTTTAGAAAAAGAAAGAGATTAAAGTGGCCAGGAAAAATTTAAGGTTGAGTGCGAAAGTAGTTCGCGGAAAAATGCTGTAATGTGTTGTAGCCATTGTCTAAAACTGGGCTGGTTTTAAGGGTTAGGGTAGGTCTGGTGCAGTCGCTTTAAAAGTTATAACGGTTATGCGTACCCCGATTAAGAACAGAAAAAAACGCTAGGATTAAGATTTATTAATTCACTGTTGAGATGGGACATCTTCGGCTATCGTCCATCGGTTGCTATATCGCTCAAACGAACCAATTAAAACAAAGTTACTAACTTAATCAATTCTACTTATTCTGGCCATAAATACTGTTACAATTAAAAATAAACAAAATATTACATTTGAATTTGGAATCTGTCATTTTTATATGATTGTTCATTGAGTTTTCTCATTTTGGCTCCAATACATTGTATAATATTTTGCGATATTAAAATGGAGTGGGGTGATAAAGAGAACCGAATCGCTGTGATTGCATTACACAAAGTAGGTATGGAGCTAAATGCAATTTTTAAAACTTTCCATACGCTTGGTACTTATTAGTAAAAATTTTGTGTACCGGGCTATTAATAGGTACAATGAGACCTCCTCTGTTTGTGACAGAAAAAGATCTGGCCGTCCACGTAGTATTCGTACGAAAAAGGTGGTCAAAGCAGTAAAGAATAAAATTCGAAGAAATCCTGTCCGAAAGCAAAAGATTTTATCTCGCGAGATGAAGATAGCACCTAGAACCATGTCGCGTATTTTAAAAGATGACTTAAGACTTGCAGCCTATAAGAGACGTACTGGACATTTCTTAACTGATAATTAAAAAAAGAATAGGGTGGCAAAATCGAAACAACTACTGAAGTGGTACGTACGCAAAGGGAGGTCACAGAAAAAAATTTTTTACGGATGAGATTTTTTTACAATTGAGAAACATTTTAACAAATAAAATGACCGTTTTTATGCTCAAAGCTCTAAGGAAGCAATTAGTCGACAGAGTGCAACGTGGGCACTATCCGACTTCCGTGATGGTTTGGCGGGGTATTAGCTATGAAGGAGTGACTGAGCCATACTTTTGTGAAAAAGATATCAAAATATCGGCACAAGTGATAGTGATAGATAAACTTGTATCAAGATACCATTCTTGAGAAGGTAGTGAAGCCCTTTAACAACACGAAGAATGGTCCTTCCAGCAAGACTCGGCGCCGGGTCATAAAGCTCGGTCGACGCAGTCTTGGTTGGAAACGAACGTGTCGGACTTCATCAGAGCTGAAGACTGGCCGTCGTCTAGTCCCAATCTTAATGCGCTGGAATTATGATTTATGGTCCGTTTTAGAGAGTACGGCTTGCTCTAAACGCCATGATAATTTGGAGTCCCTAAAACAATCCATACGATTGGAAGTGAATAATTTTCCAATGGAAAGAGTGCGTGCGTGCGAAATGTCCAGAAACATGTCTACAGATATTATGGTGACATCCAGGCAGGTTAAGCGGAAGAGGAAGTTATCCCGGCACCGCGCTGCTTCCGGCCCGGACGTTTGCATCCGGGTCGCGTTACTCAAACGAGATGCTCTGCTGCAAGCTGTCTGTAAACTTACATTAATATAGTGTAGGCATAATATGAATTACGTATTATATTACAATCGAGCAATTCTGTCTAGATATTAAAATGAGCTAACAATCTAGAGATTCAGACCATGGATTTATTAACAACTTTTATTAGGGAAGCAACAAGAAAATAGCGATCATTTTTAAAATCATTAAAAATCTACCTATATCTTACTTAATACATATTAAATTCTACCAACAATCCCACCAAAGCTTAACCAACTAAGCAGAACTTGCTATGGTGATCTAACGGATAAACAGAGATACGTAGGTCACACTATAAGTTTTGCGTAAACAACATGTTATAACCAAAATATTATGTTTATTGCTTTTCAAAATACTCTCCTTTACATTTTAAACATTTTTTTATGCGATCGAACCATTTTTTAAAACAGGAGGACCACAGCTCTGAAGGCATGTTTTCTACGTGCTGATTGAACGCTATCACTGGCTCTTCGGAGTTGGTAAATGTAAAACCTCTCATCAAATCTTTGATTTTGCAGAAAATACAGAAATCATAGGGTGCTAGGTCGCAGTATGGGTGACGAGTTGTACTTTTTCGGAAGCTAAAAATGACTTTGTTTTGTTGGCCGTGTGTGAAGAAGCGTTGTCATGATGTAGGAGAACTCTGCTTTTGGATCGTCTTTCGCGAACTTTTTCTCACACCCTGGGTAAACAAATGGTAGAATACCACTCGGCATTAATTAACACTCTTTTGATCTTCAAGTGGAATTGTACAGATGGGATCCGTAGCTGAGAAAAAAAACGCGATCATTTTTTTACCAACGTTTCTCGCCTGCCTCACTTTCAAACACCCATTCACAAGATTGCTGTTTTTTTTTCGGGTTCAACACAATAAATCCACGTTCCGTCTCCTGTGACAATGTCATAAACAGCATTAGAATGTCCGTGGTCGTACTTCAGTAGCATCTGTGAGCACCATTCCACGCGAGCCCGCTTCTGCTCCGCTGTCAGTTCATGAGGGATCCAACGACAGCAAAGTTTCCGAACTTTCAATTCTTCGTGTAAAATTTTCTGAATTTGGCTCATACCAATCCCCAATAGTCCTCGCATTGTCTCATAGGTAATCCCCGGGTTTTCTTCAATTAGCCGCTTAACAGTAGCCAATTTTTGTTGACGGCAGTTGAAAAGTCAAGTCAAAAGTCAAAAATCATTTATTCAGTTTAGGGCAGAAAACTGCCACTTATGATACAATAATAACATTATTGGCTCATATGGGGCAGAACATGTCTCCTTATTTTTTGGGCCCGACTAGCGCTTCGAGATAAGACACAGACAATCTGGCAAGTGCTGAGAAGAAACGCCGGAACAAACTCAGTCACCACTAGCTGCCACAAAAAAAAAGGAAAAGAAAATAATGTATACCCGTGCGAGCAGGGCAGTATTTAATTCCAGACATTTTTGTCATTTAAATAGTCCAATAACCCTTAACAAAACAGTATAATAACCCTTTTTCATTAAAGTAATCCTAACATGCGATTTAAACTCGAACATGGGTAGTTCAATAATAGACTGTGGTAATTTGTTAAAAAAGCGAATACATTTCCCCATGAACGAATTACTTACTTTATGCAGTCTGCAATTTGAAACAGCAAGTTTATCTTTATTAAAATGTTTGTCACTTTTCTTAGGGAAAAGATGCAGGTTTTTGCGAATGTACATAATATTTTCATAAATGAATTGAGATGCCACTGTAAGTATATTAATTTCCTTAAACAGTTCTTGTAACGAGTCTCGGGGTCGAAGGTTGTAAATTGCCCGTACAGCTCTCTTTTGTAGTACAAAGATAGATTCAATATCTGCTGCTGAGCCCCATAACAATATTCCGTATGATATTATACTATGAAAGTAGCTAAAATACACTAATCTTGCCGTTCCAACATCAGTCAATTGTCTTATCTTTCTCACAGCATAAGCAGCTGAACTAAGTCTTCCTGACAGAGAAGAAGAAGAAGACCGCCCTTCACGAAATTTGTCATGTAAAGAAACTCGACCTGGCTCAAATTCAGCAAACCATCGCCTCACGGTGCTCAAACAAGGTGCTTCTCTCCAAAAAGCATTTTGAAGACGAGCCGCACAGGAGGGAGAGAACTTTTAAAATCATAAAAAATCATCGCCCTAAAATCTTTTCGACTTAATTCCATTTTCGTTGCGTACGTAGAACTATGATGTGTGATAAAAAACAATTGACAAATCATTTCCCGCCAATTGCATTTTTTATTACTAAGAAGGTTGCAACGTTTAAAAAAATATAACATTCGAAATTCAGATAGTTCCGATTAGCTAGCAAAACTTTTAGTGTGCCCCATGTACACATATATGGTACATAGATACACTATATGACATCCATGACTTAAATACAAATGCTCATGCTCATCACACAAACACTTGAATCTTTTTTCTATTTTAGATTCTATAAAAAAAATCGTAATAATCCCAATCCCAAATACCTACTAACGTAGATAAGCTTCAAAAATTTAATTACTCCCTGCTCTCCGCCATTCTTTTCATGCCGTGACACGAAATGACCTTCATTTTCTCCTTTAGGTCTTCCTCGTTTCCTTTTTTCCTTGATTCCTGATTCAAATTAGCTGCTTTCCTTTTTCTATTTTAACTGCCGCTATAATTTTTTTATGACATTCACAAATTTTTTTTTGTTCTCGTCTCCGTCCAGATAATTTTAGTTTCTTTTAGCACTTCATATCAAAAGCTGGAAAATGTGAAAAGAAAAATACCATAAAAAAGGATAAGAAAATAAAAAACTTAAATGCAAGAAGCACAACAAACAAGGTATTTTCGGAAATGCAACGTAAAAGAATAGTTTCAGAATCCAAGGCTAAATTTTCAAAGTTTTCAGGTGTGTGAAAAAGTTCGTACGCGAAATGCCGAAATCACTGAACAATTTAAACGTTCAGGGCAAGGAATTCTTTGCGAGCTCAACTCTAACTAGATTATGCATGCATACTTTCGAATTTAAAACAAAGTTTTATAGCGAGTATGTGGGAAGGAAATAAGTGGCTACAATGACTTAAAAACAAACTTTGTATATCAGCTAAATTGTAAGGTAATCCCAAATTAAAAAACTCGTTCGACGACGCAGAGAGTAAGTAGTAGTTACCTCAGTACCTACATTTATCAGACTTCAAAAGTTAAATTTATTTAGTGAAATATAGTTTGTCCTAGTGTTATAAAAATGAATGAGTAAAACTCTTTCACTTTTTTATGGATTTGGATTGAGTGTAGTATTAGAACTTTTTAAATAAAATTAAAAGCGTATGAGGGTACTAATGTATGCATGGGTTTCTCAATATTTCTATTATTTTATTTGTTGTGTTAGATCATGCTGCAGAATTTGTGTAACAACGACAATACATCAAAACCTAAATGCCGCATACCTATGCCGCATCTAGCTAAATAAGTAGTGGTAGTTGTATCGTCTGAAACAAAAGATTTACAAATGAAAAAAAAACATTTTGCAAAAGTAAATTGTTAATTCACTGTAATTCACAAAAGTTAATTCACTGCAAAACTCATTAAGTTTATTCCGCGTACACGTCATCAAAGACCGATTGCACATTAGCAAAAGCGTTGGTTGGTTGGTATTGTAAACATTTTTGTATTCTTTTCAACCGACTTCAAAAAATAAGGAGGTTCTCAATTCGACTGTATGTTTTTTTTTTGTATGTATGTTACGCAATTACTCCGCCAATTATGAATCGATTTTAATGATTTTTTTTGTTTGGTAGATCATACTTCAGAGATGGCCCCATATAAATTTTATCGAAATTGATTTAGAACTTTTTGAGAAAATCAACAAATACGAGTATATACCCAGATAATATTTTGGTTGTAATTCTTGTTACCTATCTTCGACAAATATGAGCCGATTTTGATGATTTTTATTTTATTGAATAGCTTATACTTCAAAGATGCTATGATAAAAGTTTGCAAAATAAACATCACCCCTAAGGGTAGGAAAATAGGGGATGAAATCGGTGTTTAGCAGTTAGATTAGGATTTATCACTAAAAATAGATGAAATAAGTAAATTTTATTAAAAAAAATAAAACCGACTTCAAAACACTAAAATGCTAAAAATAATCCTAACACTTAAGTACCTAATCAGTTACTTTTGGAGTCGGTGCCAGCCGATGAGAGATTCAATGTTTTTGTTTGCACCGACTCCAAAATTAACTAATTAGGTACTTAAGTGTTAGGATTATTTTTAGCATTTTAGTGTTTTGAAGTCGGTTTTATTTTTTTAAATTGTTGTTCAGATTTGATTCGTCTAAATTGTACTAAGAAAATGAAGTTTTATTTTTAAAATACCTAGTAGTGTTTAAACTTGTAGTGAGACTTGATAATACTAAATAAATAAATAAAGAAAATACCAATACTAGTAATTATTGGTATTGTTAGAATTATTGAGGTTCCAAACACTTGAAAAACATACGTTAGATACAAATATTTATAATAAATAAATCCACTTTTGGGGCAATCATTTTTTAGTCACAAGAATTCTGTTCTATCGTCAGCACCATGACAAGCCCCCGAGACGTGTTTCTCCGCCCTAAATCCGGGCTGTAGTGCGGTCGTTACCGTTAACACAATATTGCCACTTTGCCCGCCGCCTGTTATCTTGCACTTCGGCTGGATATTTTCATTAACTTGCTTGCTTTCATGTGCTGGCATTACGGAGATGTTATTACCGTTGCCTCCTCACTGTAATGCTACACACTTCAACGATGATACATTCTGCATAAACGTACCTACCTATGCAAAACCCATATTGCTCACGCTCATCGCATTCCAGCTTACGACGATGTTAGTAGATAATTTTAGTGCTCGAATATTTGCAACTTTTGCAAGTATTCGGTTTTAAATAACTAAATATCGTTCCAGATAGGTATTCCAGTGAACTGCTAAAAAAATTCAGGAATATTGTTTCATGTACCACCTACATAAAAACAACGGGCGTAAAACATATTGCATGCTCGCTTGCAGGCGTGAAAAAATTAAAACTAATTTGTTTTTCAGTTCTTTTTAAAGACAATAGACATTCATTATTATTGATTAAATAAAGGGTCGATGTAAATGACACGGCCTCTTTTCAAAAACATAATAAATTTTTATGTATACATATATATTTGTACAAGAATTGTTTAACTAAATGTAAAAAAGTGTAGTTACTTTATGCCTTTTTATTGAGTTCTTTCGCATTTTCTTGTAAAGACAAACGCTTTGTCTTAGTCTAAGCACTACCGCCCAGATGTGGCCCGCTCGTCAGACTCGCCCGCCACAGCACTCTCATCAAGCGTAGACTCAAGAATGTGATTGATCACACTTTTATTATTCAATGTGGGTACTTGATCTTATTAATGTGTTTATAGCTCAGTAGCTCAGCAGTGGCGATAGAGGTAACCGTTTGCCACGGTTGAGACAATGTGAGAGTCCCGCTAGCGGGTGCCAGATGTGGCCCGTTTGCCAGTGTTAAGCTCTGACATCACATTATCTCCTGACTCGACTATGTGATTTATTATTATTATTATTATTTGAAACATGCTTAAATCGGATCGGATATTACCATTTTATTTAGATGGGGCTATTGCTAGGGTATTCTTTTTTATTGTTGTTTTATCATCATAAGCCTCTCCCAATGCAAAGAATAGCCCACGATCGGGCTCAGTATGTGCATTGGGGGAACCTTATGTCCAGCATATAATTGTTTGAATATTTAGAATCTTGACCAGGCGGCCAGATGAGGTTCGTTAGTCTTACTGTTCGTACATCATCCACTGACTACATTACTGATTGATTACATTTTTATTGCTTGATACACTAACGTTATATACACTCCCTTTACGGCATATACTCAAGAAAGAAAAAAATCCAAACATTTTCCTAAAACAAAAATAAAAGTATCTTCCTATCTCGGAGTTCTTATGTTTTATAACATTTTACAACAAAGAAATAAAAACCCAATAAAGCTTTGCAAAATAAAATAAACGGAATAACAGCAGGTAATATTGCGATCAAAAACCTGTACATACCTCTCTAGGCACAATGGCAAATATTTTGAAAGGAAGCTTTTCAATTATTTTATTCGTTTGTGATGTGACCATTTTCATTATATGAATGTAAATAGATACACGTGTTTAACAAATTTCTGGTTAAATAGATACTTACTTCGGTACTAAGTAGCTTGCAGATTTCAATGTAAATTAGCTTACGCAGCCGCAGAGTTGTTGGTCCAAGAATTCCAAGATAAAACAGTGCTAACGAAAAGTCAATGTTGCTGAGACATAAATGCAAATTTCATGTTGCAACCTCCGGGCAGACAAACTTCGGGCTGTCACTACTTGTGACGTTGAGTAGTTTGATTAAATTTGTTGATTGAACTTGTCTACAGTTAAAGTGTGTTCGCCACGGACTGTTTGCACCGGTTCCATTTGCTTTGATGCCAAGTTTCTGACAAAGTTATTCCAAGTTAGAAAAATAAGTAAACAAACGATAGCCAAAAGTTTGAAGATTGATGATTGAAACTTAGTTACTTACTTGGTTACCTGCGAACAGCGTTATAATGTGTTGATAATGTAAACGTATCAAAATAAATATAAATATACCTACCTACCATAATAAAGGCCTAATCTTTATATCGATCAATTGTACTCGGTCTACAAAATGTTTGATGTGTTTTAAGATTGAATATTACAAAGACCATTCATTAAAACCTAATATAAAGGAAGAAAGAAAAACATTTATTAAATTGCTTTAGTTAGTTAATGTTTTTGAACGTGTCTTGTATAGTATTTTATTATTATGAAGTGGCAATTTCCCGCCAAATTCATTTCGAAAGTAATTCTCATTGAGAGGTGTATTTAAATCTTTTACTTATTGTAATGAGCAATAAATGGAACCCATTTGTAGCAACCAGCCAGCCCGTCCAAGCTTCAAAGTGGAACTAATGAACGTCAATTTATTTAGGGCAAAACATTGCCCTCTCATTTCTTTGCAGACTTTGTGTTACATAATTAAAGCATAAGATTAGAATAAGGTACTTACTTACACATAAGGTACAATTTGATAATTACAGTACCCAGCAGGTACGTTAATTGATTGAATAAAAAACATCAAAATTCTAATTTATAAATCGATTAAAAGTATTAACTAACTTCTAACACTACATAATAAATGTGATACTTGAAATTGGCAGAGTGATATCATGACTCTGGCTTTAAGCCTTAGGTCAATCATCATCATCATTTCAGCCATAGGACATCGACTGCTGAACATAATATTATGTATCTAAAATTTTTCATTTTATGACAAACTTTTTTGGATCTTGCTTAAAGCAATTCTAAACTATCGGAGGAGTGAAAGACCCTTATAAGCCAAATTTTATTAACAGGTATTCTAATAAATTAGTTTCAAGTTATTAGGCAAGTTTAAAAAGGTACTTAAATTTTAAAGAGTCGTTATGATTTATCTAGACCCATCATGACCACGAGTGAACTCTGAAACGTTTACATTACCATAAAACATGTAGCGGGTAATCAATTGTTCGCAGGATGTATTCAAAATATTTATGGTAGGCATATTTCACGTAGATACCACAAGCGCACACGACGTCACCCAAATGTTTACAGAAAATAAATAAATTTTGCTGTCTATATTAAGGGGGAAATTGTAAAACCGGCAAATCATAGCGTAAATTTATCAGGTCCTACTACGGTTGACTGAGCCCTTTGTCGGCTTCTCGATTTTGAAACAATGCGTCGAACAAAAATCTGCATGATACATAAAACTGTTTTAATTGGAACTATCAGCTATTAGGTACTTTAATTTTTGACACCGGCGTCATCGGCTATAATATCAATTTCGATCATTGCGAAGTCAGCACACTACTGAACTGGCAATAATATCCCTTCTTGAATTACAAAGCCACCAGAACGTAGGTTGCAGATATGAATAATTTTGTCAGGTTCAAACGCAGAAATATTTTATGTTTGTATTCTTTTGATGGAGAGATGGCTATTTATTCTAATGTTCCGACAAATCGCTGTAGACGCTTGTTAAACTGTTTCTTTGTTCTTATCATCATCATGTCATTAAATTTGTGGTATGTTTAACATTATTGAGAATACTGAAATGACACCGCAAGATAAAGCTTCGATGTTTCGGTGTAACAAATTAAAGTTAAATATGACCATAGAATGTGATCTCCTACTAATGTTTTTTTTTTATTTTATTTTTTATTTATATATTTGTTCTACTAACAAGTTTACTATTCAACAGTTTTACTAGGAATTATTACATAGTCAGTACTTATAATGAATCCTATATCGATGGTCACTCTTTTGATAAGTAAAATTAATATTAGTAGGTGGAGCCCATTGAGGCTTGGATGACAAATGAAATATATTCAAAAAAAGTTGTCATTTTGCAGGCATAAAAGACAAACAGATAGTTTAACAATTTTTTAAACTATGTGTGCGTGTGTGTGTTCGTGTGCGCTCATGGATGTGTGTGTGTGAACGTGAATGTTAGGTTATATAGTATACAACAAATTTTAGATGGGGCTAAATAATTGAATAATATGTAATTAATAAGGTTCTAACCGAACTGACCCAACTCTAAACGAATCAAAGCGATTTGAAACACCACTGGATCGTATAGAATTTGACTGATCCAAATGGAACCGAAACGAACCCAATCTAACCGAACCCAACGCAATCGATCCCACGATACACCGACCCAAAGCAAAACCAACCTAACCGCACAAAACTAACCCAACCGAACTAAATTTAAATATATATTTTGCCAGCAATAAATTGTATCAGCAAGCCAGCAAAATTAGAAAAAACGGAAGCTAGGAAGGTTTTAATTTTTATTTTGGTCTTAAAATTATTTTTTAAAACATATTAGATACAAGTCAAATCATATCCTAAAATTATTTTAGACAACAAAGTAAGACATAGTATTTTAATGTCCATCGTTTTATATGTCTAATCTAAATGGAAACGACATGACATTGACCGTTTCCCTTCACGATAAATGTCCTGGTAAAAAGTCTTTTAAACCCGCAATTTTGATATTAAGGGTCAGCTGTTTCTAAAAACATTCGTCACCCTACACACACATTATGCAAAATTAGTTATTTAAAACTGGATATTAACTTACCTAGATTGTTCTCTGAAATTATATTTTAAAATCTTAAAGCTTCAAATTCAAATTCCACTGACAAATAATTAAGACCAACCTAAAAAAAAGATAGCAAGATTGAGAATCACTGCTCATGAGAAGCTGCTATCAACTTCAGGGGATTGTTTAAGAAAACTTATAATAGCAGGCCGAGTGAAGGCAATCACTCCAGTCTCCATGGCGGGAACAATTTTCCTTTGTCACGGTTGGCAGTCACAGACAACTTAGAACTAGCTAGACGTCACACAAACGCGATGCAGCGGCTGCCCTTCTATCAAAAGCTTGTCGATAAAAAATATTCGCTTTTCACATAATTTTCTTGGAGGAGGGGCTTGTAGGTCAGTGGTAGCACTTTGGTAGTGATAACCAAAGTTAAGCAACCCACGCCGCGGTTGTAAGTAGGTAGGTGACTATATTTAGTGACATTTATCACAAGCATTTCATTGATGACATCTGACAGTAAGGTTTATTCACTGGGCTTTAAACACTCCTCCATCAATCCGCACTAGGGCCGCGTAGTGGTTCTCCACTACCAAGACCACACACACTACAGGGCAGTTGCATGGTGGCTTTTGAGTATCAGGGTTACAATTGCAGGGATGTGTGTGCACTGCAATTGAAAGTTGGCTGTGCTGCTTCGGTTTTGCTAAAGCATGGTATGGTATTTAGTTTTCTCTATATTTAGTTAAAACAAGTTATCGTCTAGCCAATTAGTGATGTTAGACAAGCCACTTTTAGTCTTCCTTAGCACTTTCGAAAGTCACATACATATTACATACATATAAACCCTAAAAAATTACACTCCTTTTTGGACAGTCGTGTAAAAACGTTTTGAAATATTTCATAGTTCCATAACTAAGGCAAAAGAAGAAAAGAAAGGGTGTTGGGTGCCACCTTGTATTCTATTGTGCTCACTTGTCTATATCAGTAGTGAACAGAGACGTGATTTCGCGCTCTGTTTGACACGCGTGTCTGTGGAAATGTACGCCTTTGACATAGTGATATTTTGCTAGAGTGATTCTTACACTTTTTCTAATAGACCTACATTATTCTATACTATGACTGTTATACTGGTTCTGCTGAGATAGTTTAGTAAGCGCCTATATCATTTGAGTCTATTGAACAAACAAGAACGGGTGATGTTTATTTAAGTTCTTTTCAAATAGATATATAATATAACTAATAATCAGGGCCATCTCTAACCTATTGGGGGCCCTGGGCACATAGGATAATGGGGCTATGGGATAATGACTTTGATACTATTGAACTATACATATAAATAGAATTAGGGGGCCCCATCGATCGCGGGGCTCTGGGCAAGTGCTCAGAGTGCCCAGTGGGAAAGGCGGCCCTGCTAATAATTCTACTTTTATACTAATATTATCTCGTATCATTTCACTACATTGTCTCTACATAAAATCATCTTTAACATAACCTAGTAATAATATCTTCACAAACTTATTTATCGTCCCAACATCCCGTGGCAGGTAGGTATTAAAATAATTGACGGGCTATACGGAGTTCAGAACACCCCAGAGATAACGCAGATATTATTAATTCATATCACACGATTTTGGGGCAGTAAATAACCGATCTACAACGAACGATTAAACGATTTACGTAGCTTTCAATTAAAAACATAAATTTTTGCATCCGATAGATAGCTATGGGATTGAAAAAATAACTTCAATACTTAGGCAAGAACACCGGTAATCTTTAGTCTTTTACGTTTGAAATTTCAATTTGACGCGGATCGGATATTTGGGTTTAATATAATTAGTATGTTTGATAACTACAAAATAAAACCTACTAAAATAAACCGTTGTAAGTATTTTTTATCCGACATAATAACCGTAGAGCAATGGCATGGCATGTGTCGAACGAGCCATCCTTTGCAGATCATCGCCGCGTGTGTTTTCAAATAAAATACAAGCAAACAAACCCTGCTCCATATCGCAACCCCCGCAAAACAGATATAGTAAGGTACACAAATTTACTAACCAAGGCACTAGGTGACACGCAACCAACTGATGTAATACTTAGTACTAACAACATAGAATTAAACGGACAGTTCCTAACTGCAACTCTTACAGAAAGTTATGAACTGGCATGTCCTGCTGTAATGCCTAAAGGTCAGGAAAAAATGACCTGGTGGGGGCCAGAACTTGAACGGCTACGCAAAAAGCTCAGGACACTTTTTAACCGAGCAAAAAATACCAGAACCACCGAGGACTGGGATAAATACAAAACAGCACAAAATTAGTACAAGAAGCGGATCAGGTTCCGGAGAACGGAGGCCTGGCATAAGTTCTGTAGTACCATAAACTCAACCAACCAAGCCGCAAGAATAACAAAAATCCTGTCAAAAGGCGATCTCAAACTTTTGGGATCACTCAAGAAGGAAGACGGCACCTATACAAACTCAGATGAAGAGACCAGTGCAGTGCTACTGGAAACACACTTCCCCGGATGTCAAATCACATCAGACTCCAAGTGGCCAGACGAGCAGCACAGCATACCGACAACCCAAGAATGGGAAGTTGCAAACAAGGTAGTAACTGCAAAAAGAATGGAATGGGCCCTAAAAAGCTTCAAACCATTCAAGTCAGCAGGGCTAGATGGGGTATTCCCAGCACTACTACAATGGCAATCCAACCAAGTAATAAAATACCTACTACCAATCTACAGGGCCTGCCTAGCGTTCAAATACATCCCTAAATCATGGAGGGAGGCAAAGGTAGTCTTCCTACCGAAACCGGGGAAGGAGGACTACACACACGCCAAATCTTTCAGGCCCATCAGTCTAACATCATTCCTCCTCAAAACGCTGGAAAGACTAGTAGATCGACACCTAAGGGATGGAGCGCTAAAAAGCAAACCACTACATCCCCAACAACATGCATACAGAAAAGGCAGATCAACAGAGTCAGCACTACACATAGTGGTACAAAAAATAGAATCGGCTATCACAAACAAAGCATCAACACTTGCAGCCTTCATAGACATAGAAGGGGCATTTGACAAAACCATGCACAACAGCATTAACCACGCCCTACAAAAAGCAAACGTTGAACCAGTCATTAGACACTGGATCACAGAGCTAGTCAGTAAAAGGGCGGTCCAGATAGTGGTGAATACTACCACAAGAGCAAAGGTAGTAAAAGGATGCCCGCAAGGATGCGTTCTCTCACCACTATTATGGAATATAGTAGTGGACAGCCTCATACGTAAACTAAATGAAAGAGGGTACACCACTATTGGTTATGCAGATGACCTAGCAATACTGATCAATGGGAACGCTGAAAATATGCTCTGCGCAATAATGCGTTCAGCCCTTCAGATTGTAGAAAAATGGTGTGACGAGCATCAACTGTCAGTAAATCCGAAAAAGACAGAACTAATCCTTTTCACCAACAAAAGGAAGTTACCAGAACTACAACTACCAAAATTATTTAATACCAAACTCTCGCTATCAAATCAAGTGAAATATCTGGGTATCACCCTTGATAATAAACTGAACTGGGCGAGTCATATTGAAGCTAAAATAAAAAAGGCCTGCATAGCTTTTTGTCAATGTAGAAGACTAGTTGGTAAAAATTGGGGTCTTAATCCAAAAATTACACTTTGGCTATACACATCAGTTATCAGACCGTCTCTAACCTACGGATCAGTTGTATGGTGGTCCAGAACACAACTGACCACAGTGAAAACAAAACTCCAAAGTCTACAACGCTTAGCGTGTGTAGCAACCACCACCATAGAGAACCACCCCATCAGCCGCGCTCGAGCTCCTCCTGAACCTAAGATCATTAGATCTTGTCATACAAGAGGAAGCACAGGCAACCGCCTTAAGACTAAGAGCAAACGGACTATGGAAACAAAACATAGAAACAACACACTCAAAAGTTCTGCAGGCGATCCTAAAGGAAATACCACTTCTTGAGGCGCCTATGGACAGAACACCGTGTCATCACATCTTCGACCGAAGATACAATATCCAACTCACGGAAGAAGCAAAAGACAGCTCTGGCGTCGACGAAGTTAGGATATACACAGACGGCTCCAAAACTACACATGGCACTGGAGCCGGTGTCTTCTCGAATGACTTAAACATAAAAATATCAACTACCCTAGATAAACTGAACACAATCTTCCAAGCAGAATGTATTGGCATCACCAAAGCGGCACAGGCAGTTGCAGAGACGTCCGAGAGCAAAACATAAAAATTGTCTCAGACAGTGCATCAGTCCTTCAAGCCTTACAAAACAATATCATAACCTCTGTCCTTATACTGGAATGCCACAACGCACTCCAATCTATTGCAAACACGAACAGAGTAACCCTGCAATGGATCAAAGGACACAGTAACTCACTGAGCAATGACGCAGCAAACGAACTGGCTAAAAGAGGATCGAAGGCAGTAGTACGGACCGGAACCACTACTGCCCATACCCCAGGCCCAAATAAAATCATGGTTGCGCGAAAGAACCAAAGAAACACATCTAACAGAATGGAGAAACAGCGAGGGATGCAGGCAAATGAAAAATGCAGTTCCGGCGGTATCAAATAAGCTTGCCCGTAACCTCATCAGATTAGCAAGGGACAAAATTCGCAAGGTTATAGGTGTTATAACCGGCCATTGTCCCCTTAACAAACACCTGTTTAACATAGGTGTGACAGACAGCCCGACATGCAGAGGATGCATGGAGGCAGAAGAAACGCCACAGCATGTGCTATTGGAGTGCAGAAGCGTGGCAGATCAACGGGCACGGATTCTTCAATCACCAGGATCTCTCCCGGAAGCCTGCAGCAGTCTGAAAAGGCTGCTGACCTTCTGGGACGACCTAGGATGGTTGGAGTAGGAAAGACTAAGTAGCACGCACAATGGCCCAATCATGAGGCTAAGTGCGGAGAAAGCCCAGCTAAACTAACTAACTAACCGTAGAGCAAATTTACTAAATATCTGGAATAATGTATAAAAATAAGCACATCAGAATCAGTTCTAATAAATTGAATTGTTAACCTTAAAAGTAATTTGTGTCACAAACCATTATAATGGCCAAAACTCCGACCCAAGTAATTTTATAATAGGGATGACGACTGGGTAAGGAAAATAAAATTATATTTTGTCTGTCAGTAAGATTATCAATAAATAATGGACATTTATTTTTTCTTAGCGCAGTGTAGGACGTTCACCTACAAGGTGGACAGACGACCTGGTAAAGGTTGCAGGAAGCCGCTATATGCGGGCCGCTTCCAACCGGCCAATCTGGAATTCACTGGGGGTGGCCTATGTTCAGCAGTGGACGCCCTCTGGCTGAAATGATGATGATGATTTTTCTTTTGTCAAACACCCAAAAAATAGATAAGATAAAGCGCGTAAAAGTTCGGAAGGGTGGCCTGTGATGTCACTTCTAAGTAAAAATTGTACTAAGGCGTGACGTCATGCGACTTTTCAAATCATTTTATCTTTGTAATATTTTGATTATATGTAAAAAGAAATAAATCGTATCTAATAGGTACTTTTTGATAATCTACCGATAGACGAAGAAAAAAAGTTTTTGTCATCATCCCTATTGTAATTAATTATAAGTTCTTACTAGGTATACACAGTTTGTTAGACGTCAATACTCGGTTTTACGAGTAATTTTTCATGACACAAATTGCACAAAAATAAAAATCCGACTCGGAGTCTAAATAGTCGACGGACGATAAAAGGTCACTTGCCAAAGAACGATTGAATGCAAGCGACTGCACTTCCGCTCTCATTGGGGAAGCCTGCGGACTGCGGACTGCTCGCTAACAGATATAACTTCCGATGTGCACTGACTCCGCTCGATCCACTCCTTGTGCTGAAAGCTCTCGTTTTGAGAGATAAAAATGATTTAAATCGTTTCCAAGAATTTTGATTTGCAAAGGAACACGTGTTTTCGAAGTATTAAAATAGAACACAAAATGTATTAAGTATGTACAACAAAAGGACTTTTGCAAGACAATATTTCTCAAAAATTTTGCCATAGTAATAACAAAAAAAACACGGTTTTATTCATTTGAACGAAACATCACAAATCCTTAACGATAATATAGTCTTAAATTTAAACTTAGAATAACTGACTCATAATATCAGAAAATAAAGAGAATTGAAAGGAAAATATGAAAATCAAAACCGAAGAACAAATACTTCATCCCCTTCATTCGCACTCGAGTGCCATCTTTGGCTACTTCCAAAGACGTCGAGGAAATTATATTACGTTTGGGCGTCACAGCGGATGGTACTTGAGGCGAAGCGCGGCGAGAGTGGCGAGACTGCGCGAGTACGCTTGGACGCCCCTGACAGTCGTGTCAGGAATTATATAGATGATTTTTAACCGACTTCAAAAAAAGCAGGTTTTAAAATTCGGCTGTTTTTCTTATCTTATCGCGATATCTTCGTCAAAACGTGAACCAATTTTGGCGATTCATCATCATAATCAGCCCACGTCAGTCCACTGATGGACATAGGCCTCGCTCAATACACTGATTTTGACTGATGCATATGCAATATCAATGATTTAATTTTGAGTAAATGTATGAGTGTCAAACTCAGTAATAAGAAAAAACTACAAAACTTCTTAATAGACAATATTCTTTATTAATACAGGTGCTAAAACCAGTAAACTACTGGGCGAGCTTACTCGTGAGCAATCTGATCGTGATGTCCTTGAGACTTGTTTGTTTGTAGCCTGGTTCCCGGAGGTTTCTGCGAATCCAGAAATTCTACAGAGTAATTCGTAGCGTCGTCTATGTTGACCACCGTGTATATAAAAGTGAATACCATTTCTTGCCTCTAGAAAGACTTTAACAGCATATCATTAATAGCATTTGCCCGCGCATAAGGAACAATATAAATTATCTCAAATTGCAATATTAAAATAAACTTAACACTAAGCTAATAGATCGCAATGCTGTGAAGCGCACGACATTAACGCACTTCTTATTGGTGTGGTAATAAAAAACGATACCGAGTTTTAAAAGTGAATTTTGAAAAATCCTTTCTTAGTGCACCTAGACCTTATAAAGAAAAAGAACCTACGTGCCAAATTTGAAATATCTAGAACCAGCGGTTCGGGCTGTGCGATGATGCATCAGTCAATGACTTTTGCCTTAAATATGTATACTAGCTTTTTCCCGCGGCTTCGCCCGCGTTAGATTTGATTTTGAGTGATGTATGAATGTCAAACTCAGTAATTTAAAAAAAACTCTACAAAACTTCTTTGAAGACAATATTTTTTACTAATACAGCCCCCCTAGCATGACCATCAAAACACGATATGATATGATTTAATATAGTCTCGTTCTATACATCAAATGCAAAAATAGAACCTTTGTGTTGGGATCACGTGTGGCTGCCTGTCAGTCCATCTGTTACAACCGATAAGCTCCGAAATTACTGGACCGATTGAATTGCAATTTGGCACAAATAATTTCAAAAATTTTCATGTTCACAATATTCAATTTTAAAATCAACGTCCCGAAAAACCATAAAATCTACACCCATATTGATAGACATTTCAACCTTATCGCATCCCAACAAGGGAGATGGAATTTCACGTCCGCAACGTTAAATTTTAAAATCGTTTATGTTTTCGTAATCAGCAACCCGATAAACCATAGAAACAATACCCATGTTGATTTTCAGACTTTGTCAGACCCCTTCCCCTTTTTAGGGGTTGACTTTTCAAAAAATCTGAAACATGTTTACTCATTTATCGTAAGGAGAACTTACTCCTGTGAAGTTTCGAATAAAAGAGTCTGACTAATCTTGTTTACCAATACAAACTTTGGACCCCCATTTCACTCCTTTAGGGGATTAATTTTGAAAAATCCTTTCTTAGTGACCCCTAGATTTTATATGAAACCTACGTGTCAAATTTGGAATCTCTAGAACCCGCGGTTTGGGCTGTGCGTTGATACATCAGTCAATCACTTTTGCCTTTTATATATGTATATAGATTAATTAATATAGAATGGAGTAAGGTGCTGCACATACAGCGCAGTGGTGCGGTCTTTTTGACCGTGAAGCAATAAAGACCGCGTCTGCTCATCGATGCCCGCGACTGCCCGCGCCGCTTTTTCAACGTACACGACGGTCAGTTCAGGACAACCATTCTAGTAGAGCTCCAATGGCTTACGCTGTAGAGCGTGCCAAAAAATTATAAACACACATACATACGCGCAAAATACATAACCCTCCTACGGCAGCTGAGTGAAAATAACAATGTATGTTGGGTTAGTTTGCAACCATAAGCCGAGCTAATATATTTGGTGATTTATTCGACAATAATAAAATTTTATGCCTTTTAAATTCTAACACCAACAATTTAAGTTGAGTAAGTATATTATAAACATAAGTTTAGTGATTATAACTTTAAAAACAAAGAACTTTTAAGACACAATTTAATCTCCTTTTTCACCCCTTCGGGGGTTGAATAATCAGGAACGCTGTAATACATAAATTTATTTATAATTGTCACCATAAATACAAAATTTGAAGATTATTATTTGAAACTGATATGCTTTCATAAAATTTTCATCCCCTATTTTACCCCCTTAGGGCTTTAATTTCCAAAAAACCCTTCCTTAATGGATGTCTTCCTCAATGACACTGTATAGGGTAAGGCAGTGCGTTGATATAAAAACAATTAGTCAGTTTACCATTTTATATAAACGCATAACTGAAATACAAAGTTTCTTCCCCCTTTTCACCTACTTAAGGGTTGAATTAAAAAATATATATATCCACAATATTAAAGGACATTGTTCTGCGTCCATACATTGTTCGCCTAAGAACCAACAGTAATAAAAAGTACCTTTCTAGGTTCGATATGACACGCATTTGTATAAAAGAACAATAATTCTTGACGGACACTTCTAAGAACTTATTTATTAGCATTTATCATAGTGATTTTGAGGTTATGTTTGATTGTCATAAAACATTATAATGAAGGCACTTTAGGCACAGAATTTAAGTTATCATGTCATAATAAGTACTTGTTTTAGTATACCTACTTCTATAATTCACTAGCAATGTTTTATAATATACTTATTATTAATTACTCTACAATTACCTACCTACTTATTTAAATTCCATTTCTTATCTTGGGATTTCTCTGAAGAATGCAGAAGACAATAAGCAATACCTACCTATGCACTAGCACTAATTAAGAAAATGAAACTCAGGTTGTGATGACATAGGTATTTATTTTATTTATAATAATAAAAAACAATTAACTACTCTAATTAGGCATTTGATCAACATTTTCGAGCAAAATGTAATCTAAGAATTGTCCAGGGGGGTTTATATTCTCTATCAGGCCCAAGTTATATACCATAATATTGTGGTCATGACATGTGCCCAACAAAACAAATACTACAGTAATTATTAATTGCAATATGGTGGTTGATTTCTGTATGCACATGGTGACTCCGAGCATTTAACAATGAACAACCACATAATATGCAAGTTTTGGTGACCCGCAGTAGGAGTTGAATCTTGCGAGGCTATTGTTGCACTTCTCTCAATATCAATGTGTGACAAGCATCACAAATGTAGTCAGCCAAAGTAGCCTGTAATATAAAAAAAATATTAAATCAAGAGAAAAATGTTAATTGACTCGATCAACTTTATGCAATAAAATAAAATGTTTACAATTGAAACCAAGCTTAAAACACTTACAATCCTTGGTGTAATCTGTTGTTGTACTTGTAACAGGATAACATTATAATCTTAAATATGTTATCTCACAATAAATTAATGTTACGTTTAATGCTTCTTAAAGGTACTCTTGTGGCTTTAGTACCTTTTGATGGTGATGGCAATAATTACAATTTTGTAGCCCTTTCAGCTCTTTGCCAGCAAGAATGAGAAATGTAATGTGATGCACGAACCTAAAATCATATTAAAATTGACAAATTACTGAATTATAATTTTAAGTGTTAATGATTCCAGTTTTTATTTAAAAAATACATAGCTGCAAAGGTCTTTCTAAGAGGATGTTTTTGATATTGACATGATGTTGCGTTGATATGATAATTAATGTGCTTGTGTGCGGAGTGGTAACACCATATTACAATGCGCACAGTTCCTCCCAATTGAGCTCATGTTGTAATTGCTTGATTGGCTTCAATCCATCAAGTCGTACATATGAAATCATGAGGCTGCATCTGGAATTTCATGTTTTTTAGTGATTTAAATGATAATTATGTAGGTTAAAAATGACTATAACTTATACATTCCGAAATAAACTATGTTAAAACTTACGGAAAGCCACCCATTATTGTATGCAGTAAATAATCTGTTCATCTTTCAGCACCATAAAGCCACTAGCTGAACCACAACATTATGTAGATTCCATCGTTAGTCCGTCATGAATGCAGAGTCCGTAATAAAACAAGCCAGATAGGTCGCTAAAGAGACGTATCGATATCCGTTGTTAGAGCCTTGTCGTAATTTATAAAAACTTATCACAAAACAATTTAACAATTGCACCCCGATTCTGAAAATGTTTTTCAAAGGGCTATTTCAACGTCTTGTCATCTGTCAACGTTACTAACACTTTTATTTTCTTTGCATGGCACAAGGCTGATTTAGCCCAATGAAGTTACAATAAATTGTTTTTATTTTAATGAAAACGTCGATTTCACAGTATTATATTTCCCTAAGACACATAATATTAAATGTGTATTCATTCTATTTACTTACTAAAATAAGTGACTGATGGTATTGTCACATTGGCCAAATCACAGAAGCCCATACGTAGCACAGTAGTTTATAAAAATATTTTGTACAAATGATAGAAATCATAAAAGTCCTTTTTTATTTGATTTCACGATCCTGAAGTGTCCGTTACAAAGTAATTAATGATAATTAATGCAAAAAATAAAACAAGAATTATGGTAATAGTCATATGTGTGTTGATTCTTAGGCGAGTTTTAACAATGTCCTTTCCAAATCGATGTCTTTTTCGTAATTAACATCACAAAAAACCATAAAAACGACACTCATATTGATATTTAGACATTTCAACCCCATCGCACCCCAACAGGGGGATGATATTTCATGCCCGCAACGTTGTATTTTAAAATCGTTGTTGTTTTCGTAATCAGCGACCCGATAAACCATAGAAACAATACCCATGTTGATTTTCAGACTTTGTCACCCCTTTTACCCCCTTTAGGGGTGGATTTCGCAAAAACCCTGAAACACGTATTTAATCATTTATTGTTAGGAATACCCTATGAAGTTTCGAATAAAATTAACTAATCTTGTTTCCCCATACAAACTTTGGGCCCCCATTTCACCCCTTTAGGGGGTGAATTTTGAAAAACCCTTTCTTAGTGCACCCCTAGACCTTATAAGGAACTTACGTGCCAAATTTGGAATCTCTAGCACCAGCGGTTTGGGCTGTGCGTTGATATGTCAGTCAGTCAGTCAGTCAGTCAGTTTCTTCTTTTATATATATAGACATAGGTAGAAGATAGATACATAGTTATCCAGTTACTATCCAGTTCAAAATTTTTGGATAACGCGGCTCTCTTCTATACATCAAATGCAAAAATAGAACCCTTGTAAGATCACGTGTGGCTGTCTGTCAGTCCGTCTGTAACAATAACCGATTAGCTCCGAAACTACTGGACCGATGGAATTGCAATTTGTCATAAATAATTTCAAGAATTTTCATGTTCACTATTGTGATATTTCATGATATGGCCAACTAAAACTGACCATATCGTTTTTTAAACGTCAGTATTCGATGAAATGTCAATCCACGTTTGGCCTTAACATTATTATAAAAATATGTTTACAAGTTACGTGAATTTGTTTAATATTTGTAATCTTAATTTATCTGGCCACGACATATATATAGATATAGTTTACTTCAGGGGTGGTTTTTGAAGAATTTGAAGAGATTTGATTTGAAGAGAAGATTTGGTGAACAGGAGTTATCAAGTTTTGAACTAAAATGATATGGAATAAAATAATGATAATCCGCCCAAGAGCCTTGTTCTGTACTTATTTGTTGATAGGTATATATGTAGAGAAGATCATGCAGATAAAGGGAATATGAGGGACGAGGTAGGAAGACTAGCGAAAATACCTAAAATAAAACAAATAAATGTCATTTGTTTTTTCATATATACATATGGTAATAAGGTCCATTAAGCCCTTTACACAAATTTCTTTTAGTTGCTTCTACTTCGATGATATTGATTAAGGGACCATAAACATTATTTTCCAAAATAATATCTCGCGTTTGCCTAACAAAAAAAATGAAATCGTTCTATTTTACTAGAATTGTCGACATCCTCGCGATTTTTGTCGTTACCACACAAATTGTTTGATATGAAAATTAATCGTAGGTAACGCATTTAGATTGACTGACTTTTTATATCATTTACATATCTTTTATTAAGTTAGAAACAGATTTAAGTGGCCTAATTTTATTGCGCGCCAGTTTATATCCTCATAAATTAGAAGTAACTAGTTAGGCCTTATGAATTGATAGTAGATAAAAAGAAAAGCAAATTGAACCCAGTATTCGCATAGTGTGGGAAGTGAGACATCAGTCAGGCGCTGGACTCTTTGTTGGGTTTCGTCAGTTGCATTTTTAGGGTTGGAAAAGAAAAAAACGGATCACTTTGTTGTCCGTCCGTCCGTCCGTCTGTCTGTCTGTCAAGACCCTTTTTCTCAGGAACGCGTGAAAGTATCAAGCTGGAATTTATATCAAATACTCAGTTCTACTGTCCTTTGAAGCTGTAAACAAATCGAACTTCTAAGCCAACGCAATCAAAAGATACAGCCGTTTACTCCGCAAATTTTCGACACTCGCAAAGGAATCAAAACCTACAGGGTACTTCCCGTGAACTCAGAATCTTGAAATTTGGTACGAAGCAACGTCTTATAACACAGATAAAGTAAAAATTGCGAAAACCGTAAATTTTTAGTTACATCATATAAAAAAATAATTTTAATAATTTTAAACTTACTACCCCTTTCCTCATGAACGCGTAGAGGTATTAAATTGAAATTCATGATGGGTGAACTTTTACTTATATACCTACAGGTTTGGACGGAACCCTCGGTGCGCGAGTCCGTCTCGCACTTGGCCGGTTTTTTTTTATATGAGGCAGACAGACTCAAATAGAAACTTTTCTTAATAGAAGTAGGTCTAGGTACTGCTTACTTATGTATTGAATATAGCTGAAAACCAGTATGTACAGCAAGAAACCATTCCATTTCTGAATAATTTAATTAGACAGGTGAAACGTGCCTTTTTAATTAGACCCCGAAAACAGTAAAGCGAAACAAGCAAACAAGTTTAAAACTTTTCTGAAAAACAGGCCTGTAATTCATAAATTGTTATGAATGAAATTAATAAGTAATGTTACAAAGATTTATTTTGCCAATTCCATAAATGGTGATTTAGTTTGAAAATGCCGATATAAAGCAGATAATGCCACACGTAGATAATTCTAGGTCGACTGGAAGTACCCTTTAGGTTTTGATTCCCTTGCGAGTAGTTGCGAGTTTGAAAATATGCGGCTTAAATTGCTGTTTACATAGAAGTTTGATTTTGTTATAGACCTTAGTATTTGATATGAATTACAATTAATACCTCTACGCGTTCATGAGGAAAGGGGTAGTAAGTTTAAAATGATTAAAAATATTTTTATTATATGATGTAGTATCTCCTCGGTGCGCGATTCCAACTCAGACTTTGCTAAGCCGAGTGTCACCTTACCTTTAACTATGTAATCAAATATTGGATGTCTTTTTTAACCAGCTTCTATCTAATTATATTGATACCACAATGATTACCAATTTAAAACTTTGTAAGTATATGGAACCGGGATGGCAATCGTTCAGAAATATATATCATCGAGCTGATCTGATGATGAGCCAGGATAGCGGAACTGGAACTTTTCAATGGCTTTAAGTAAAACCCTCGAGTTTGACCTATAAAAAAGCCATTTTATTTTCTCGAATTCAATATGAGTCCTAAGTAAAAATGTATCATTATATCATATATTATTATGTAAATATATATATAATAATAATTTCCCGCAGGGGCAGCTTGTGGCAAGCCCCGGTCCACCGGATGGCCCGTATTTATTTGGCCCTCGCCTCTTGTGCTTGCTTTAACTGGCCGGCCAGGAGTGGAGCTGCAAGAGCAGAACCTGTGCTCTAGGTTGGAAGTGTCAAATGTCATAACGCCGAGGGCCCGTTGACTGTGCGTTTAGCACTGGGATCTTGCACCCCGTAAACTCATCTCTCTACAACCTTAGCTGTTCACACCGATGTTGCCACATGTTGGCTACTTGTTGGTAGCCAGCTACCATCTGTTGGCTTTAATAGGGCGGCCCATTTAGTGAGCGGTGAGTCACCGTCTGCCCTGATTATCGAGATGAGGCATGATGAGTCATGATGATGAGGCAGGCGTCCCGTTGTCTCAATATCTCGACAACCAGTCCATCAAGTTCCTTACCATAGACCCGGTATAGTTTCCATCTCATCTGCAATAGTCCTTGCAACTAGTAGGTGCTGTGTTTGGCTGTATCTTCTCAATAGTACAGGCAGAGATAGTATCCGCTAGGTGGACAAATGCTGAGCGAGAACCTTTTTGACACACCAGAAATCTTTCATTGTTTTATTGTTTTTTTTATTTTTTTATTCGTGTGTGTGTCAAATAAATGCTTTCTATTTCTATTACATATCCAAACTCATTATCGTATCTCAAACGGGCCTCTTCGTGTTGGATCTGTATCCCCACGAACGCTTTCCAAAAGGACCGGCCTTCGTGCCGTGATTTCCCTTAGGAGAGATACAATAATAATATAATCTTTATTGTTCAATTTTATGTAGAAAAGGTGGTTAAGGTTGCAGAAAGCAGGCCGCTTCCAACCGGCCCATCTGGAAGTCATTGGGGGAGGCCTTTGTGTAGCAGTGGACGTCCTATGGCTAAAATGATGATGATAAGAAGAAAGTTTTAAAAATTGGCTGGATCCAAAAACTTCAATTTATTGTTTTGTACTTTTTTAATCAGAATTAATAGAATACTAAGTCCTGTCTCTCTATTTATGTATCCAAAGAATTTCTTAAAGCAAATTATTAACATAGAATTGGACGATATTCACATATGAGAATTTACGTAAAGACGATCCCGAGGCAATCGGGATTCGGGATCTAAGACTATCGGAGCGCGAACACCCACCCGCCGGCACGCGGTTCTACGTATTTTTATCGTCCACTCACCTTACAGAGTTCTCCTCTTACTCTTCGAGCCCTATTCAGAAAGATAATTCCATCCTGTTTACTAAACCGTAGCTAATTCGTTCACGTAATAATACCCAGAATAGAAAATCACGTTGTGTAGGCATGTTTTTGGGTGACAAGGCAATTACGAAGTTTGCGTTTCAGTAAATCATTTCATTTTGTACTATTTATATTCAAATTTGTTCAGAGATATTTAGGGAAAACCAGCAGAAAGGTTCTGTTTCAATTCTAAAGTTAAAATATTGTATTCTACGTAGCTTCATATTTTTCGAAATTATGCGTGAGAGATATCAGCTAACTTGCATAAAGAAATAAAGAAGGCGCTCTCGCTCTGAATTTACCTACATAAAGGATATTTTTATTTTATTTTATTTTTTTGGACAACCAACAAGATCATACACCATATATTTATTACTTACATTCAATTCGACGACCTCCGTAGCCGAGAGGCGATTATACCGGACTTGGTGTCGCTATCTCTGAGGTCCCGGGTTCGATTCCCGGTCGGTCAATGTAAAAAAATAACTTTTCTATATTGTCTCGGGTCTGGGTGTTGTGGTACCGTCGTTGTTTCTGATTTCTGTAACACAAGTGCTTAAGCTACTTATCACAGGATCAGAGCAATGTATGTGATGTTGTCCAATATATAATATATATAATTTCATGTATCTGAATAATAGCTTAAGCATCATAATATCCTGGATGCAGGCCGCAGGCCCGCCAATCTGGAAGTCAATGGAGGAGACATAGGCCTCGGCCTTAACATAGGTTCAGCAGTGGACGTCCTATGGCCGAAACGATGATGATTATAATTCACATTATGAATGATGTATTAGCAATTACATGTTAAGTAATTCTAATGTAGTAAACAAATTTTTAAGATTAACAAATTTCCTCGGTAGCTTTGTTGGAAGAGCAATAGCCCAATATTATCTCTCTAGTCCCACTGTAGCCAACATTTGCATTTTGTCCTACATACTATAAAATTCTTAAAACTGATGTTAATACAATTACTGAATGATATGGCGCAAAATAGTTTCAAACAATCCCACAATGTTTAAAAAGTCCGTCTATATTTGATCGTATTCGCTATTCAAATATGGTATTGATTTTGGTTTAATCTATTCACTTTTGTTTAGTCCAATGCTGAATAGGAATCTGTTTGATTTGGGAAACTATAGGCTCTATTCACTAAGCTATGAATGAAACATTGTATTATTTATTATACATTGGTATATATTTGTGCAACAGTTGTAACAATTTATTTTTTGCATAATGAAATCGGAAAAATGACACATAGAGGTACTAGGAACAATGCTTCAATTTAAGTTTTCTCAAATCAAAAAGCTTTAGTAGGTTTTTTTTTTTATTATTTAACGTGTGTTTTAGATTATTCCCAGTTACCAGATATACATAGTACCTAGATAGTTTCATCTCACCTACCTACACTTACAAGTAAGTACGCCTGCGTTTATTTACTGTAGGTACAAGGTGTAGGTGTAACATCGAGATGAGTTAGTTACGGGACGGGACGACTGTGGGGACCTCTTAAGTCTTAAACGATTTATGATAGTTCCCGAATATAATTTTAATTGTGTATCTACTAGTTTTCGTTAATTAATTACGAAATGTTTTATACTGTTGATTTTAAACATTAATAGACATAATTATAGGAGAGAGGTAACGCCTGAAGAAGTCCAGTTCGCTCTTCGCCGCATGAAGAATCGTAAAGCTGTCGGAGCCGATGAAGTCCCAATCGAAGCCTGGAAGGCGATGGGCCCTCTTGGTGTGTACATCTTAACCTACCTTCACAACCACATACTCTTAAGTGGGCTAATCTCGAACCAATGGAGGATGAGTATTATTACTCCAGTCTTCAAAGGCAAGGAATCAGTGCAAGAGTGCGGCAACTACCGCGGTATAAAGGTCATGTCCCACACCATGAAGTTTCTTGAGCGGATTGTGGACTTCCGGATCTGACAGGAGTGTGATGTCTCAGAGTGTCAATATGGATTTCGTCCTGGCAACGGGACTATGGACCCTGTTTTCGCCCTAAAGACCGTCATGGAGAGATACAGGACGAAGAACACGCCTCTGCACTTGCTCTTTCTTGATCTGCAGAAGGCCTTCGACTGTGTCGAGTGGTGATCTGGTGGGCACTGAGATCCAAAGCGGTACCCGAGGCATAAATTGACATTATTCGGGACATGTACCACAGCTCCGATTCTATGGTTCGGACCGCTGTTGGCGACACCAAACCGTTCCCCATCACCGTCGGAGTACACCAGGGTTCCGTCCTTAGTCCGTTTCTGTTCAGTGTGATATTAGACGTTGTGTCAGACAGCATCAGAGACTCACATGAGCAGCCACCATGGCTGCTGATGTATGCTGACGATATCGCACTGGTGAACGCGGACAGGGGCAGGCTGGTGAGACGGGTGAACGAGTGGAAGCAGTCGCTTGAGAGCGGTCGTCTGTGTGGCGGTGTCCGAGTACCTGGCCTGTAACTATACAGATCCAACTACCGGACGGTATAGGTATAGCATAGGCGGAGACAAGGTCGAGCGCACGGACCAGTTTAAATACCTTGGATCTGTACTTCACGCGTCGGGAGACATCGATTGCGACGTCAAAGTACGCATTGCTGCTGCGTGGGCCAAATGGCGAGATGTGACTGGTGTCATTTATGACCGGTTAAGCTTAAAGGACAGATCTATAAGTCCATCATTAGGCCTGTCCTTTTATATGGCAGCGAAGCGTGGCCGCTACTTGAGCGACAAAAGCAGGAGCTGCGTGTCACGGAGATGAATATGCTGCGATGAATGTGCGGAGGAACTCGCGCATCCGCGGTAGCCTTCGTGTCCGTGATATTGCAGACAAACTGCAGGATAGTCGCCTACGCTGGTACGGCCATGTTTTGCGGAAACCGGTAAGCTACGTAGGAAACAAATGTCTGGCCATGCCGTAACCGCCAGGCCCTGGCAAAAGGGGTAGACCGAAGAAATGCTGGCTTGACGTCGTGAGGGCTGACATGCGTGCCAATGATCTCACAACACGCTCAAGACCGCGCGAAGTGGAGGAGTAAATTAAGGAAAGCGGACCCTGGGCTCCAAAGCAATGGCTTTGGACGCAACCGGGATTGACCGTATAGATGAAGAAGAAGAAGAAGAATTATAGGAGAGGTTGGATCCATAACATTGTTTCCATCGATAGTAAAATACCTACACCTGTTCATTAACTATAAACTCTAATCAATCGTAACAATGGAACTCACCGTACCAGCCATACTTTAGTATAGAAAAACAATAAGGCCATGCTTTTTTTAAATTTCAATATTATCTCACTAGTTTTGGATAATTTCACATAATCAAGATAGGTCAGCCGCGATGTTTATTGTTTAAATAATTATCTCCAAATTCACAAGGTCACCGTCTTATTGCTTTGGATTCGAAATCAATTTCCGAGGAAGAGGCAATATAGTATAATTGAAATTTACCTTCACACAGAAATATTTATGAGCCAGCGTTGCTAAGAGCCCGGGCTGTGTAAAGCTAACGCTTATTGGCACAATATTCAGGAGAACAGAAGCCATGATAATCTATGTCAAATATTGTTAAAGCATTATGATCAAACCTTCCATATCTCCCCTTTAGTATAAGCCTAATAGGTTCTAAAAAACTTTATTCTATACTTCTATAAGTACCTACTTATAATAAAATGGGCTAGTTTCCTAAAAAAATCTAAATAGGCCGTCATCGGAATCGGCCGTCGTCATTAACAGAAAATATTGGACACGTATTTTTTCATTTCTCAATCAAACAAAAAATTATGAAGATATAGCTCGTTAAAGTTCCGCGTAGCGTCACGCCTTGCGACACTTTTTAGCAAGGCGTGACGTCACGTGCTCACTTTGATGCGCTTTATCTTCGTAATTTTTTGTTTGATTGGCAAAAGACAAAATATGAGTCCAATATTTTTTGATAATCTAACTGACGGACTAAATACAATAATATTTTTTGACCCAGGAAACTAGCCCATTGCAACAGGTTCTGCACATTGAAGATATTTTGAAAAAAAATTATAAAAATATCTTCAGTATCTGCTTGTTGACCGGCCGAAGTGCAGTGGGCTGTGCCAAGTTGAGAAGGCTGTGGGTGATGACCAGGAATGCGCGTCCGGTGCATGCTGGTGGTCAGGATACCCGTAGTAGCCGTGAATTCTGCTGGCTGGCTGTAGGACTCGCTGCTCGAAAGCTTGAGGAAGTAAAGCAAGGCTGCGCTGACGTTCATGCTCGGGGTCACCAGTTTGGTGGTGTGAGGAACAGGGTGTAAATTTCCTCATCTACCATTGAAAAGGGAGGATCCTCCGACCAAACGGGTGTTGTGTCTGGTGGACAACTGCCCGACGGTGTTGTCGGGTTCTTGTATATATGCTTCAATCGCTCCGATAACTTTAATATCGCGATGTAGGATACGTCAGTTTAGTTTGTATGTGGCGAGATAGATGTCGCTAAACTGTATTTTTTCAAATATTTATCCATCTGTTTGTCTGTATATTGGCCGTTGTCACGCCGAAACTAATGAATAAATTAATGAGTTCATGTTACCAGGTAGGACATAATTATGATCTACATGTGTACTTATGTAGTTGTAAATCAATAACGCGTAGTCAATTTCATTAATTCTCTCTTCTTATTCTTTTTGTTAGAGGTTTGGTACAATCTCTATACGAGTAGTACCTACTACTCGTATAGAGATTGTACCGTAAATATTTCAAAGTAATCGGTTTTGTAGTTCAGAAATTACGGACATCACAAGTCACAACCCGCAGTATTAGGTCCAAATAACTGGAAACCCTGAATGTACAGAAACCTTTGAACGTACGGCTCATTTTAAGCTAGCATGTGCATTTTATCGTATAGGCTTAAATGGAAAGGCCTATCGTCAAAGTCAGACCACGCCGGAGGAGTCAGATATTGTTAAACGATATTTCCATGATATCATCATAATCACCTTAGCCATAAGACGTACATTGCAG
Organism: Anania hortulata; assembly: GCA_963576865.1. Lineage (NCBI taxonomy): Eukaryota > Metazoa > Arthropoda > Insecta > Lepidoptera > Crambidae > Anania > Anania hortulata. The sequence continues at coordinate 10,771,260 of OY756396.1, read as the reverse complement.
AACAAAGGCTTCCCCCTACTGTCTTATTATCATCAGGGGAGATTGCCAATACAGCCACGCTTGCCAAGCGAGTTGGCGAGCGCAGTTTTTTTATAAGTTTTCGCACTAAGACGCTGCTGCCCGTCTCGTGCTACATGAATTAGTCGCCTCTTACGACACGCCTCCTGTTGGCGGTGAGGAAATGTATTCTTTACGGCAGTCCTCACACGGCACTTCATAATTATATGCAATACTCTAATATGCAATGTAGCAACCATTTACAAAAGTTCTACGCAATCCTTCGAAAATCCTATTCCTTCTATTCTAAACTTACTTGCCAGCGTCATGTCGTCAGTCAGACATACCAAACATCCTGGAGTCCACGCGAACGAAGTCACGATACAATTGCAAATGGTGTAAAACTTAAGAGGATTTCTTCATTTTTGATTTCTAATAGTACTTGAATAAGCATTTTTTTTCTTTCCGGGGATTCCGTTTTATTAATATTTTTCGACTTATTTTAATTTATAAAGCCTAAAGCTGAAACATATGTTTCTACTTACTTCTTGGTAGGTAGGTACTTACCTACTATTTGTGTAAGACAAAGAATGTTTCTAAATTGAAAATAAATCAAAGCACGCTGGCTAAATAACTTGGACAAAGAATGTTTATTAAAATCCCGTCACGAAAAACTCCTAGGTGAAAATTGCCTGAATCTCGAAAAAACGTAATAAAACTCATTTAAAAGTAATTATAAGCTGGCGGCGTAGTGGGACGATTAGACACGGTCATTTAGTATCACAGACAACTTTTACTCTTTAAACTACCAAAGAGCCTACAAAGTATTGACATGAATTTCCAAGAGCCAATAATTCATAAGCATGAAGAACATTTAGTGTACATACCTAACATTAAAATGCTAACTTTAACAACAGTAGCCACTTTCGAATTCATGTCTATCGTATATGAATAATCGCTCCAAATGTAATAACTAGACTTGCCGCATCTAGAATCATAGATATTCCACTAGGCAAAGCGAAGAAGAAGAATATAGGTACTATGAAAAGGTTTTACCACTGGATGCCGAAATTCATTAGACCGCTTAGCACAAGACCGCTAGAACTTATAGCCATTCTTTAGTTATTCGATTTTACATTTAACCGAGTGAACGTTTGGTCGAAAAAATTACTAACTGCGACGATAAGTTCGCGTGGGACCGCCGGAGCCCCATAGTGCCGGAGCCGTGACAGAATCTATGCATGATGCATGGTGCATGCTTGCATTGCTGCTTGTTTGCATCTTTGCCTACATATATTATTATATTGTTTTATACTTTTGTACGTTCTATTTTAATGCGAATTACTATTTAGTAATTGTAAGTAGTAGGGATTACAAATTGTTCCGCCTTATTTTGGCAAGTTATATGGCGATAAAAAGTTAGGCGAAGTAAAAACAGACTAAACACAAGTAGAAAAAGTGAAATTGTGCGAAATAAATAAATTTAGGCTGACCGTTTGTGTCCATTGCCAATTAGATGAACAAAAAATTAGGGTACCCAATACGAGTATATACCCGAAATTTACTTTTGTACCGCGACGTCTGTTGGACTACTTTATCTATGTTTAATAGCTATTAGGACCTCTTCGATGGTTCCTCCAAACTTGTACTAATTATGGGCAAATATCAGCGGTACTTACGTTACTGAGATATCATCAAGAGGGATTCAATTAATACGCGGAATTACCGAACTATACCTACTAATAACTACGTCCCCATTTAATCTATCGTAAACGATATTGACCGAACGGTACCTACATAAATAAGAATATCTACCTATGTATTGGAACGTCATGCTTGAAATTGTTATCTTTATTACGTTCATAACATTTAAGGATAAAATGTTGCCTTTGGGTTACCGGAAAATTGATGTTTTTCGGTAAAATACTAATAGATAGGTACTAACCAAAGAAAATAAATGAATCTAATATTGAGTCTCGGAAATAATAATCAAAAGTGATAGTCTCTAAAATTAACATTCTGCATACTGTCTGCAAATCTCTTGTATCTGCGGAACAGATTGATTCTATTTACAACTTTCTACGGCATTATTATCATATAAATTCTGTGCTAATACCATTATAGAGATATAGGACGAACTAAGTAGAGATGGATGGACTTAGTGAGGAGTGATAAGACTGAGCAGGGAGTGAATGACTTGATGACGAGGGACCGGAGTGCAAGGAAAAGAAAAACATACTGCACCGACCCTCAGAGGACTTGGGAACAGGGCAGGCGAATGATTATGATTAAGTTGGTCTCATAACAAAAGTTGTATGTTAGCACCATAATGAGTTCTTAAGAGGTTCAGCTTAAACTTTTAAAAAAATTATGATAGTAAGTATAATTCTACTGCCGCACCGAAGTATAAAGCTTTAATTTAGGACCTCGTCGTTATCGTAGTCTTAATATTTCAGCGTTACCGACCGACACTACGTGAAACTACATGATGATACGAGCACGTCTATTGTCTTGAGCGCGAAATTACAGGAGCGATAAATTTAATATCGGAAGTGCGAGTGGTTAGCGCACCTAACGAGCCGGCCCCGCGCCTCAAGCAAGAGTGGGTACACTCGCGAGCGCATTTTCTTTTAAAACGCCGTCATTTTATTTGGAGCGGTTCTGCAAATAAGTTCGGTTTACCAAAAATAGGGAAAAGATTCATATCACCCCTAGCAGTTTTAGCTTGAGCGCCCAGGTGTGACTAAAGTCACGACTTAACTTACACCTGGGCTGACTGACTCCAGCACTAAAAATGGAATGTTTTTTTTTCCATAAATCTTCGTGTTCCACTGGTAGACCGGAAAAACAATGGAATACAATAGGAAACAATTTTAGTGACACGCAAAGAGATAATATAAACGTTGCTTTTTATATATTTATATGTATTTGCATATAGAAAGACAAAAAGTATTTATTATATCCATTTACGAGACATGTAGAAAATTTGTGACCTTGCTTATTTAGCAAAGTCGCTGTTAGTATCAACCTACAGCTCGACAGCTGTTGCAGCAACGAAAAATGTGAAATACCAGGAGTGCCAGCTAATACACAAAAGAGGTAAGTCGGTAAGCTAACTTTTAGAGGCTCGACTAGATTGCCCGCGTTAGCGTACATTTGTAGACCACGTATCGAATCGCAAGGGGCAATGTTTATTCTAGGAAACTACATTATGTGCCTACTTTGTGGCAGTGTTACAAAATATAATATAGTTCATGCAGTGTGCCTGTGCTAGCAGAGCTTGCACGCACCCTAGCGTAAAGTAAGGGAACCTGTTGAACCTTGGACAGAGTTGTACCTAGGTAGAACAATCCCTTTTTTTTCAAAATTCCCTTGCTTTCAAGAATCGTTGTAGGTATAGGGTTTTTGAAAGTTAAAACATCATTTATTAACATTGACGTGAAGTAAGTTGCTATTCGCCGGCGCCGTATGAGCACAGTTAAAAAAGGTAATTTATTATTTTACACACAAAAAGTATGTTTTTTGGGTTTTACTTAATGCCAATTTATTTGAAGTGATGCATGTTTATTAAAAAATTTGTTGTTTGTTTAAAATTATAAATAACTGTATAGATTCTCCGTTCCTGCTCAGCCGTATTTCATTCAGATGCCCTAGGTTGAATGCTCGCTCCAACGCAGTTCTCTCTGCTCCTCTCTGCAAACTAAGTATTCGAAAAATCGTTTTCTTGCCCGTGCTTGCAACACACATAACGAGCGACCATATTGATATATTGAACTCCAAACTTCGTGGTTATATTTAATCTGTTAAGCAAGTTGACCAAGCATAGTGGTCTGTATATTAATTTACCTGTATATTAATTGTGGGTACTTTGCATTATTATTATTTTTCTCAAACAATAACTTAGCATGTACATCAGCATGTATAAAACCTACCTATTATATTTCATAAGTCTTCGCTATGTAAATCATAAAGTAGGAAAATGCTCTGGCTAATGTGTTAATAACATAATTCTTACACTTAAGAGATATAAATACTGTTTGTTTCTTTGAATAAATAAATTAAAATATATATATATTTATACATATCATTATTCACGATAGCAAGAAAAAAATAAATGATGTGCTCGACACAAACATTATTCAAAATGCATTAAATTTAGTAAAGGTAAAAAAAATTACACCAAAATTTTTGTAATATAATATTTTAGTTAAATAAAAGTAATAATTGATCTGATCTGATGTGCCGTGTGGGGACGGCCGTAAAGAATACATTTCCTCACCGCCAACAGGAGGCGTGTCGTAAAAGGCGACTAATTCCTGCAGTACGAGACGGGCAGCAGCGCCTTCGTGCGAAATATTATAAAAAACTGCGCTCGCCAACCCGCCTGCCAAGCGTGGCGAGTATTGGCAATACCCCCCAAATGACGAGAACAGATAGGACCAGGCCCCCAGTCTCCGGTGGTCCCGCTGTCCCTGGCTACGGTAGCGGTCAGGGTGACGGCGGGGCAGGGGGTGCTAAGAATCCCCGGAGTCGATCCGGCTACCACCCCAAACAAAGACTGGCCCTGGTAACATACAACGTACGCACCTTAAGGACTGACGAGAAGATCGTTGAGCTGGAAGATGAAATGGGTAGGATGCACTGGAGTATCATGGGGCTATCAGAAGTCCGACGAGAGGGCGAGGACACGATAGCCCTAAAATCCGGCAACCTACTCTACTACCGGGAGGGCGACCAACTGTCCCAAGGTGGTGTCGGTTTTCTCGTCCACAAGTCCCTTCTTAGCAACATCGTCACCATCGGAAGTGTGTCGAGCAGGGTTGCATACCTGATACTCAGAGTATCTAATAGATACTCGCTGAAGGTCATACAGGTATATGCACCGACCTCTACACACCCAGATGAGGAAGTAGAGGCTATATATGAGGACATAAGTAGAGCCATACATACTAATAAGACCTACTTTAATGTTGTTATGGGGGACTTTAACGCGAAACTGGGTATTCGAGGCGATAATGAGCTGAGAGTGGGGCAATTTGGGTATGGGCAACGGAACCCCAGGGGACAGAGGCTGGCCGAATTTCTAGAGAAGGAGGACCTCTTTGCGATGAATTCCTTCTTTCAGAAGCCGCCTCAGAGGAAGTGGACCTGGATGAGTCCCAGCGGTTCCACGAAAAATGAGATTGACTTCATCATGACCACAAAGCGACGAATATTCAATGATGTCTCCGTGATCAACAGGGTGAGAACCGGCAGTGATCACCGAATGGTCAAAGGCACATTGAATATCAACGTCAAGCTAGAAAGGTCTCGTTTGATGAAGTCTACGCTCCGACCCTCCAATGCCCATATTTACAGCCCCGAGAGCTTTCAGCTCGAGTTGTCTAACCGCTTTGAATGCCTGGAGAACTGCAAGTCAGTGGACGAGATTAACAACAGGTTCGTAGAAACTGTCCAAGCGGTCGGGTCAAAATTTTTGAGACCCCGTCGTAAAGACAAGCCGCAAAAGCTTACCGACCCTACCCTCAACCTCATGGCAGAACGACGTTCAATGGCACTGCAGACCTCCGTCGACGCTAAGGCATATCGGCAGCTCAATAGACGGATATGGAAGTCCTTGCGACATGATATCCGCAACTTTAATACAAACAGTATTAAAGAGGCGATAGAGCGGAACCAAGGCTCCAAAGTTTTCGCAAGAGACATGTCTATTGGGCAAAGCCAGCTGACGAAGCTGAAGACGGAGGATGGCAGTATAACGTCGACAAAAGCCGAAGTTTTGGGGGAGATCGAGAAGTTTTATGGGCAGTTATATACATCGGTCACTAAACCTGTAAGTAGCTCAGCCGAAGATCCAAGAGCTAAGCTGACCCGACACTATACCGAAGATATCCCGGACATCAGCCTATACGAGATTAGGATGGCCCTCAAACAGCTTAGGAACAACAAGGCGCCGGGTGATGACGGAATCACATCAGAGCTTCTAAATGCGGGTGGAACACCGATACTGAAAGTCCTTCAGAGACTCTTCAACTCCGTCTTGCTCGAGGGAATAACGCCGGAGGCGTGGAACAGGGGTGTGGTGGTGCTCTTCTTCAAGAAAGGAGATAACACCTTATTGAAGAATTACAGACCCATCTCACTTCTAAGTCATGTCTACAAGCTGTTTTCGAGAGTCATCACGAATCGTCTCGCGCGTAGGTTCGATGAATTCCAGCCTCCCGAACAAGCCGGTTTCCGAAAAGGCTTTAGTACCATAGACCACATCCATACGCTGCGGCAAATTATACAGAAGACCGAGGAGTATAACTTGCCACTATGCTTAGCGTTCGTGGACTATGAGAAGGCCTTTGATTCGATCGAGACCTGGGCAGTGCTACAGTCTCTCTAGCGGTGCCATATTGACTATCGGTACATCGAGGTGTTGAAGAGTTTATACAAAAACGCCACCATGTCGGTCCGAGTACAGGAGCAGATCACGAAGGCGATTCCTCTGCAGCGAGGCGTAAGACAGGGAGATGTTATATCTCCGAAACTGTTCACCGCTGCATTGGAAGACGCTTTCAAGCTCCTGGAATGGAAAGGATTTGGCATCGACATCAACGGCGAGTACATCACTCACCTTCGGTTTGCCGACGATATTGTGGTCATGGCAGAATCGCTTGAAGACCTCAGCACAATGCTCGATGACCTTACTCAAGTCTCCCAACAAGTAGGCCTGCGAATGAACATGGACAAAATACCTCAGTGCCTCAAGACGAAAGTCTACAACCAGTGTGTGTTACCAGTGATGACATATGGAACTGAAACGTGGCCTCTCACTATGGGCCTCATAAGAAAGCTCAAGGTCGCACAGCGTGCTATGGAAAGGGCTATGCTTGGTGTTTCCTTGCGAGATCGAATCAGAAATGAAGAGATCCGTAAACGAACAAAAGTCGCTGACATAGCCCAACGGATTAGCAAGCTAAAGGTCGCAGGAAGACGCTGGATGCAGGCCGCTTCCAACCGGCCAATCTGGAAGTCAATGGGGGAGGCCTATGTTCAGCAGTGGACGTCCTACGGCTGAAATGATGATGATGATGATGATGAATAATTGATCTCAAAATAGTGATTGAATTGAATTTGTTTTTTTTTTTTTAATTTTTAAGTTTATATTTCTTGTCATTTGGTATGGTTTTTTTAATGATTTATTTGTGTTTAATCCAGCGATTTTAATGGATGTTTTCTTAGAAGTTATGTTAAGGGATAAGAAAAAACTATTAAAAATTAGGTTGCAAGTTAAAATTACGCGATTTGATGCTAAAATACTGTCAAAAATAATCAGCACAAAATAGATGGGTGAAGCTTTTTTGATAAACAATACTTTTACTAAGATATTGTTGTTTATAACTGTAATTATTGTTATTTGCAAATGCTAATAATTATGATTAACTAATTATGTTTCTAAGAAAATCAATGAATTATAGCTTATAAAAGTGTTAATATCGATTTAAAGCTACTCTGACCAAGGTAGAACGGACACGGTCCAAGGTACATCTGGTTTGTTGTACCTAGGACAGTTTTCTCTTTTTTTTTCAAGTGGCTTGTGGTCCCAGGTTTTTGAAAAGACATATACAGTTTTATGAATGAATTATGTAGTTAATCAAATAGTCTTTACATACATGCACACTGGACAGGAGTAGCTAACACCATTATTTAAAAAATAAAAAAAACTGGCCTAGGTACAACAGGTTCCCCCCTACATCTATAGTTCTATATTTAGTATCTGTTGAGGTGTTATTTATCTTGCAGTCAATAGCGTAGCTAAAAAAGTCAGTGGTTTATTTGACTTTGGAAACCGGGCATTAGTGGGGAGTGAGCCTACTGTTGTTATCTACTATTGTAAGCTAGGTTTATACGTAAGTACGGGACAACGCATACCACGGGCTGTGAACTGTGTGTATTTTTAGTAGCATGACTGAGTTTTCTGTAGAAATTCTTTGTATTTCAGTAAAAAATCATGTTAACCTAGCTGAATCCTAACTCATTACCAAGTAGGTAATAAGTAGGATCTAAAACAGATATTTATAACAGATTTTGTTATAGTTTACCACTCTACCAAACCATATGATAATAGGAAAATAATCGATGAATAAATTATGATCTGATGCAATCTAGAAATTAATATTTGTAATCTGCAAAGAAGGTCTTATAGATAAAAGCATCTAACGTGAAATACTTATAATAAAAAAAATCCACTCTAAGGAAACTTGAAATTCCATTCAAATCGAAGTTTAAAAAGCTTCATTCTAGTAACAAGTCTGAAAACTGTTAAATCTAAGTCAGAGGAGCAGACTTCGTTAAATTATGAACAAATACTGCAGAAATCGACTTACTTGGAAAGTCTAAATCGAGTTTCAATAAAATCAGATAGCACTTTTCTATTCGAAAGTACTTTTCGTGGAAAGGGAACCTCTTTTATTCTCTCATTCCGGTCGAATCGATTATCAATTTAAAAGGCTCGATGAGTGCCCATCCCTGTTGCACCGACCGAGAACGTGGCCTAATCAAGCCTTTTACTATTTAAATTCAATTAGTCTAGAGGGGAGGTAGGTACGTAAGTACGTACCTACGCGTGTATCGTAATGTATTAATGTTACGGGCCGCGCGTTCCAGCGTGTACGGTCTACGGGCAGTCTATATAGCCGTGTTGTACGTACACGCGTAGGTACATTAGATGGATACCGGTATAACATTCGTACTCTTAAGGCGACGGGTAAGGAAAGAGACCTTGAGCATTAAGCTTCGACTAATGCGACTTCTATTACGTGCCTAAGATAGTACAAATGCTTCTCGCAGACTTAACATCCATCCGTTGCGCCCCTGTGCAATTAGATTATCATTGTGAGAAAAATATCCGCTCATAGAAAAGTAGGCGCTAGTAGAAAAATCCATTATCAAACCTTATAATTCTTAATTGGTTGACTATTTGAAAAAAAAATCTTCACCCTAAAGGCACGAATGTTATAATTAACTAAACCAACATTGAAGCTAAACAAAAACGTCGTTTAAAATATAAATGTGTACAAGCTCGCTATATTTGCGGTACCTACTTTGAAATATTTTTTAGTGTTTTTATGAAAAAATGACTAGTATTTACATACAACAGGAAAAACTTCAACATATAAGTTATATGATATATTAATTTCCACATCCTATATTATATCCAGTATTTTCGCCAGAAAACTTGTCCAAAAACACCTCTTTTACGTGTATTCTCCTTACCCGGCGCCTTAAGTCGTACAGAACTACAGACTACCGCGAGCGAGACTGACTTGACTTTACACTAGCGTCTCTCCAGGGTTGAACGTATGCATGTACAGCACAGACACCGTGAATACACGACGCAAGACTGCGTAAGCGCAGATGACGCGGTTCTCTTTGGCGAGAAAGACGCTGGAGAAGCGGTAGAGTGAAGTGGCTCTATGGGGAGGTGAAGCGATCCACCAACCACTACGTAAAGTGGACTTTGCCGTTGTCGTCGACGTCAGAGAGTCGTTTGTGAATATTTAATCTTGGAAGTGTAAGTCTTACAATAAGCCTTATCCAATTATTATTTTACTAGGATAATATGTCATCGAAAGTGTTAAAGCACTTTCTTGGTCGACTATACCTACACGTATACGAGTAATAAATAATTACAAAGTTAACGCGACGGTATAATTCGCGTATTCTAACTGTTAATTAATGTAATAAAAAGCCTTAACTTATATTAGATACATAAAGCCAAAGCATATTACTTTATTAAAGTTTAATATCAAGCCACGGCATCTTTACGATGCAGCGGAAACTATTTTCCTCGCATAAAATTGAGCTGGCTTACGCGATGAATTGATGCCACTAGTATGTTAGAAAAATATTTTACGCTCCTTTCTTTATTAATTTTTTTCAACTCGATATCTTAAGCGCCCGGAAGAGGGTTTATATTTATAGTACCTACTACCAATCTCTAAATAGTATAAAACAGTCGCTATCCGCGTCTATCTATGGGCATAGTTCTTCTAAACACGCAACGGATTTAAATAGGGTTTTCAATATCATGTGGAGAGGGTTCCGTACTTCTTATAGGTTTATCTATGAGTAGCGAACTATGTTCTGTTTTATTTGCACATCACATTCGGAGTAATTGTCAATTATTTATAACCCTTACCTACAACAACAAGCCTTTCACTTGATGTCACACGGTAGGTAGGTAACTATAGTTTAAATAACATTTTTAATTTTGAATACGTAGGTAGGTACCTATTTATACATTCAAAATATATTTTTTTACATTATACGTCCGAATGGATCAGATATACCTACTGATGTGTGTACCAATTTTCTTCTTAATCGGTCCGGCATATTCGGAGCAAATTGGCTGTGACAGACGAGCAGACCTAAGACAGTCACACTATTGATCCTGTATGGTATCCATTTTTTGATTGAAACATTCGGAACCCTACAAATAACAATTTTTATTGTTCTCTGACTGAATGTATGGTCAAACATCTTCCAATTTCGACGTGGTAATGTAATAATATTAGATAAAGATAAAGAATAGGTATTTATTGCTAAAGGACATCACAACGACACATTACAGAACAGCACACAAATAATAATTACTATTAACCTTATAAAATTTGAACATAAATTATAAACAACAATAAAAATGGTAATACTTATATGTATATAAAAAATAAAATAAAATAAAAAACATTAATGACCGAACACTGCCGTTACGCGCGTCGCGATGCCCGTCGCAAAAGACAGACAGATTAAGACAATCTGTCTAGCTGTTAAACTTTTGATAGCTTACTAACTTAAAAAACACACACGAATCGCGTGCTACAGTTTAATAAAATAAACTCACATCAATTTAAAAAAAAAATCGTTCACGAACTATCAGAAGTCAAGAACCATATAAATTCAGATACGGTCTCACAATCACAATAGGTAAAATCCGAACCGTCAGTAGAATCGCCTCAAATGAAAGCTAAAACATTTTGTAACAAACCAAAGCGACATCGTAGATGGAATACCTACTTGATAGAAGCTTAAAGTGATTAGGTACTAGAGGAAACTTTGCTCTGAACAAATGCTAAATTTTCCGTACTTATCTCATCTGCGTTTGGTTTTAGAAAAATATGTAAGTATGGTACTTAACCCTATTGACTGGTCATGAAATGTATAAAAGACAGCGTTTTCTTCAATTATTTTTAAACCTATTTTGTTGAACTAATCTACTTAATGATTGTATTGAGTGAGTTAGTCATCTATGGTCGTTAATAGAAGACATTCTAGCATCAAACAATATTGGCATATAAAAATAAGTAGAGCAGTCAGAGTTTAGATTGTGTTTGTAGATAATAATGTTTCTAAGGTACTAAATCAGTCTTCTAGATTAAGGTAGATTTGAATCAAAGTCTGTCTACCTAACTAGTTACAATACTTAAGTAAGTTTACTATAATTGAGAAACGCCAACGTCTAAGTACATAATGTTCTAAGGGAACAAGATAAACCAGAGACTAATTTCCTGAAACAAGTCCCCACGAAGTAGTTAGATTAATTTATAAGGAGCAACTTTCAACTAAATTAACCGAAAGCAGTGACAACAGTAACTATGAGAAAACAGTGAAGTTTACCATATGAAGATATTGTGCAGTTGGGCCCGAAGTTTGTTCGGAATAAACAAACTTGAGGCGTGAATGTTGGCGAGTGTTGGCAAAGATAACTTGCGCAACGCACATCATAAAATATTAGGGGAAAATTCACAGATAGATAACCGCCTGAAAATGTTGGCTTGAGTAAATTAGAAGCTAAGTTTTAAAGAGGCTTATTCATCTTAGTATTCAGACGGCTGATTCAGGAAACATTCAAGAAATTCGCTACTGAAATTGGACTATTAAGTTTGCGTTATAATGAAAATAGGCCAGTTAATACTTGAGGCTCAGATAGAAATCTCCTTGAGGGGTTGGGGGTCATAAAGAAAGGTCGCTCAATTTAAAATGTTGTTGAAGCGTCAATTAGAAATTGGAGAGCTGAAACGATTTGTTTGAGAACTTACGTTAATAAATATTCAATAAGTTTATGAAATTTTGCAAAACGTAAAGACACCGTATGTTACTGAAACCACATAGTAACTTACCGACTTACATCCTACTTGCTTCTCCTTTGTAAATAGCAAAAACTCCCCGAGAGAGTCGAGGCCCGACCACAATCTTTGGGAGTTGCCAGACCTTGTTCTTGCTTCAGAAATCTTAACTCAAAGAGCTAAAAGACATACAAGTAGGTACATTTAGATACTTAGTTACATACTTGACCGGGAACTTTATTAATAACCCGAGGATTCAGATTTGTGAAATAACAAACAGGGAGAAGTAAACTAATAAACAATTTCAGTCCCATTTCCCTACAAATGCCATTCTACGGCACTTAGTGCATAATGTATTATCCTCAAGCACCAAACTTATCCAAATTCTGACACCTTGAAGCGAAATTATATCAATGGTTTAGACACGAACGAGCATCGTAACTTCGCGGATGTTCAAATTCAATAATAGAATTCATTACATAGCCCTCAGTTTGTAAGGCGTGCCTCTCGTGACAAGTGGCGAATTTCAGTACGTACAAAGCTTCAACCCCGAGTGATTGTTTCGCCCACCCTACCTTGGGGAGATTCGAACAAAGAAGTTTTTGGTTCCAAGTGTTTCGAAGTTTGGCTCAACCTGCTACTATTATGTATGATATTCATAACTAACGTCCCGCAGTTTAGCGAAACATTTCGCTTCGAATTCCGCGGAGGACAATACATTAAGGGTAACGGTCAAGTTTGAGATGTATTCTTTTGATTTCAAGCAACGGTTTTTGTCTGCAGTAGATATAACAAGTGCATTTTACTAATAATATACGGCACTTGTAAAATTTTAATTAGACTCATTACTATGACATTTGAGCTATAATATCAAACTCCCAATAGAAAGGGACAGCTCAAGTCAGATTACTAACTTGAATAAAAAAATTATTGTCAGTATTTTTAAATTTTAAACAATATTTTAGACGTACACAACATTCTAATTTGACGTAAAAAAATTACCTACCTATATTCTCCCGGGACATAAATAATTGGTCCGACTGATTTGCAATAAACCGATGTACTCGTACAGACAACAGCACGTCAACCTACCACGACACGTCAAATTTTCTCAATCGATATTGATCTCTACACGTCAGACTTAAAGTTGAAAATCAATTCAATGACCTTTCACTTTTTGGGTAGGTTAACCTGCCGTTGTCTGTACATACCTATCGTTGAAGGAAAAGATGACGTCTAGCCGAGACAAGGCGTCCAATATAAACTTAAATTAGGTAGTTGATGTGATATAGTGAAGAGGAAGAACGTCCTCAAAAGATCGTGGTCAATGGCTTCACACATCATTCATTATGAGCTTTTACAGGCAGAACTATCGATTCGGACCTCTGCTGCCAGCAACTGATGAGATTAAAGCAAGTTGAGAAAAAGCGGCCGGAATTGATCAATTGACAGGGTGTGGTCTTTTATCAAGATAACGCTAGACCACACACACATATTTAGCTACTTAGCAAAAATTAGGAGGGTTTGGATGGGAGGTGTTAATGAATTCGCCATATAGCCCTGACCTTGCAACTTTATTCCGACTGGTCCGGTCTTTCTAGAATTATTTCGGCAATGTCAGGTTAACATCAAGAGAGGACTGTCAAAAATACTTGTTGCGTTTTTTTTAAATCAGAAGTCTCGAAATTTTTACAGAAACAAGGTCATGTCACTACCAACAAGATGGCAAGAAGTCATCGAGCAAAATGGCACATATTATTATAATGTAATTAAATGTAAATAAACTGTGAAAAAAAAGCTCGAGTTTTCATATAAAAAGCGAAGAAACTTTTTCGCCAACTTAATAATAGGTACTTACAAACCTTTCGGATTAGTCGGACGGCACGGCTAGGGGTTTTTAGGTGACAAATAGTAACTTACCTTAATTTTATAAGACTACGATTGAAATTGCAATGATAATAGTATTAGCAACCCGCGTTATCAGTAAATAGAAACCCTTGCCGTGCCATCCCAGTTGCATCTTTATAATGATAAATACTTAGGTTTGGATATTGCCCAGTAATACTTGTAAACGCTTCTTAACAAGTTATATTTAATAAATTATTATTAAATATATTAAATCTTAAATCTATATATAAATATATAAATTTTCTTAAATCTTTCTGCACGAACAAGCTAAAAAGTGTCGTATCGTTCTCTCTCGAGTTTTTCTTTAGTTCGATCCAGATCCAATTACATGTTTTATTGTATGTTTTTACTGTCAAATATTAATGACATTTAAGACTTACTTTAGTGGAATTATTCTTTTTTTAATTTATACTAAAAAAATATGTGACTATCGTGACAATAAATGTCCAATGTGACCAAGTATTTATCATAAATGACGGACGCTTATAGAATATGACCGTCAATTTACAACTCTATTCCGGGCCTATGCCCGAAATTTTAAACGAAACGATTATCTTAATTTTAAACTGAATATTATTGAAATACTAGTAAGTATTGGGCTATTAGAATAAAAACATATTTTCAGCATAATTTATTTATTTCTAAGCAAAAATATTTTTACCTCAATGATACATAAATATTTATATGTACTCATAGTGATTGCCTATTACATCTCAAGATGAAAATGATTTCAGAAAAATGCGTTAAGTTCACAAAATGTGTTTATATAGGAAAGCTTTATGAAGCAACTGGAGCTGGCGTAAACATAAGACTTTAAATTGAAAAAGTTTTTTAAGATTACAAGTTTGCTGTTCACTGTTTACGAGCTAAGTATTGTAATCAGTTAATAACATAAGTTTTTACAAGAAATATAGAGACAGAGATGTTGTACTTATGTAACACCAGATCATCATCACCCAACTCAAGAAATACTGTTATTTCGCTTCACATTACACTATCTTAATAACTAAGTATACCTATTTTTGTTTTTGAGTTAAGTTAATCTGAATAATAAATTCAATTGTTTTCTTCCACATCCTGCAACAAAAATATTATTTAAGTAAATGCACTAACTGACAGTGACAAGAAGACTACCACCGTCCTCTAATGTCTTAGTGACAAAACAGAATCATCAGCTTTGCTACATACAAGTATATATAAAAAAAATACTAACGGTCGGATCGCAATCTGCGCAGTGCCACGAATAACCGCGTTTCTTGGGGTTCTTATTCAGAGGCGGTTCTAGGCAGGTAAAGTGGTACCTCTTGAAGCACTCGTCGCACCTGAGGAGACAAAGACGGTGAACTCACGAAAACAATATATTTAAACAACGAAAGTTGACAAAATATGCATTGGCCGGGATGGGTTACTTCGGCTATGTTCTGGGACGTGTACTAGTATTCAATATTCGTTGGTCCCGCCGGCTGATATCGCTTGATAACAATCTGAGAGTAACATTGTCGTTTGTTTTGCTTGCGCACGCTCCTCTAGTGGCCGCGTCTTGGAGAGAGGAGAGTGAGTTTGCAATAGTAGTATTAAAATAACACGAAGGAAATTCCGCGACGACTAAATTAAATGTATTATAAAATCGTTTTCTAAACTGCCCCGAACCGGGAATCGAACCCATCACACCACCTGCACTATGTTACCTGACAAGGTTGGTGTTGTCGCCAGGCTGCGAGCACACGTCGCAGTGCGTCATGGGCGTCACGGCGTGCGCGGGCGACGCTGTCTCGCCCCCCGTCGTTCTTCGGACGCGGCTCGTCCGGGCCCTCTGGTGGATACGGTTTGATTTTAGCTACGCTTTTTGAAAAGTACGAGACGACAAAAGGCAAGTAAAACTGATTCTTCTTATCCTTTTACGAATAAACGTAGTTTTATTTACTACGTTTATACGTCTTTTAAGATTGCATTTTATTTGCATTACACGATAAAGCTCAAAGGATAAGCAAGCTAAAGTGGTAGTTGGCTGGCCACATTCGCCGTAGAAACGATAACCGATGGGGTAGACGTGTTCTTGCGTGGAGTCCAAGACATGGCAAACCCAGCGCAGGCCGCCCCTCACATATGGTGTGGTGGACGATGACATATGCAAAGCAGTAGCTCGAAAGAGCAGCGGATGAAAGAGAATAGCCGATAATTGTCTTAGTTGCGTACATTGAGAAAGACTTAGGCTTACATATCCAGAAGGCACTGATGTGGGCTGATTGTAATAATAAATTTCCTAAAATCCCTGTATATCGTAAAATGAGTAATACATATTTACCGACACTCGTTTCCAGAAATTAATGAGTAATGTTGACACTGCATGCTTCATTATAAAATGCAGCATCGATTTGCATATCTGACTGGCTGCAAACATGATTTCCATAACATTTGCAAATGTCGTCTGCATACGTTATTTTTTGTTTATTCACGTGTCAACGCTTTACGTTACAGTCGCTGTATAAGCTGTATTAATGAGCAAAACCAATAATGTGAGAAGTATTTTAACTTTACTACATAATATAATTGGACTCCAAATTCGCCATGTTTATCTGTCATCTGCCTTGTCAGAATGGATCTCAGAAATTACAAAAGGGATAATGGTACGTGACACATTGTCATTAGACAACATATTTACAAAAAAAAAATTATGCTAAAACATTATTTCACAAATTTATTATTTTTTAAACATGTTAGTTGGCAAAACAACGTAAAGCATAAATAACAATTGACAAAATGCATTGTTTGGTGAATATTTTATTTACCAAAATCTACGTTAATACAACTATCTTTCTTACACAGAAGAAGGTAGTTAGCTATTAAGTACGTGTATAATATTACTTTAGGTTCATGCATGGAAGTCTAATAATAAAAAAGAAGTTTAATAATCATTTATTTAAAACTCTTTTATAGACATGAGAGATGTTCTTAATTACTAGGTTGTGACACTCATCTAGGTTAGGTTGGGTTAGAACAGCGGCCGGCGAGTGCTCAATTCTTATTCTATAATGGAAATGTAGATTTGATAACTTCCCTTTACAGCGCCGTCTACAACAACCCTAAAAACCGTCATTTGTCAAGGTCACTAGGTTAGGTTAGGTTAGAACAGTGACCTCAAAACAGATCCAAAGATTTTTAGCAAAATTAAGGTATAGGTAAACGCTTCGTTGAGACTTCGCCTGCGGGGTACAGGGGCGCGGGGGGAATGACGAGAGCGGGGACTGTCAGGGGTGCGGGCGGTAAGGATACACAAGAGACGAAATTTCCAGTGACAGTTCTCAAGATATGTGACGTCACCCGTCACAATGGTGGCCGTCAGTGTCGACACTGTAAAATATTAACATAACCTTTTCGAAAAATAATATTCGTTTCGATACATTTACACTATTGAGTGTAAATTTAGTCAAAATATTGCTATCCAGAGCCGTGGATGTCATTCTACGTATATATTTAAAAACTGGATGTTTTTGTTTGTTTGTTTGAACGTGCTAATCACAGGAACTATTGGTCTGGTTATAAAATATGCTAGATACATTGTTAGATAGCTAATTTATTGGGGAAGGCTATAGAAGTAGTTTAATGCGTATAGGCTTATAAATATTTTTGCTACGATCTATGGGAACGGAGTAAAACTATTAAGCGCGTACGAAGTCGCTGGCGGGCCGCTAGTCTTTAATATAATATCTGTAGTGAAAGTGACAAAATAAAGTTTAATATTATAATGAAGTAAAAATGAAATATTTAGGAATCTATGCACGATTAATCAAAATTCAAATCAATCGCTTATATACATGTCAATATCACTGGATCTTGATTCTTGACTTTCAAAGCAGCTATCATCAGAATCATCTAAATCATCATGCACATCAATAATGAAATCCACGACATCATCTAAAAGGCCGTCGTGTTTGCAGTATTCGTCTTCGACTTTAATTATGTGATTAATACAATGCTCCCACTTCTCTTCGGAATATGCAGCAAATAATTCCTCTAACAACATCTTTTTTTGGTCCAAATTAGAATTGATACTATTTTGGGCTACCTCCCCCTTAATATCGCCCCAGACCAACTCAATTGGATTGAGGCCCGGGTGATATGGAGGCAAACGCAGCACTTCATGCCCGTTTCTTTTTAAAAGTTCATCTATTTTATAAACATCATCTGTATTATTGCTTTTTATTAATTTGAATAAATCATCTTTTCTAAGTTTACCATCAAAAGGCACGTCATGACGTCGTAGCCAATCTTGCATGACTAGCTTGGTAGAGGCCATAGACGGTTTTTTTTCCTCTCGGACTAAATGGTAAGCTGCATTATCCATGATGATTACTGAATTTGATGGTATATTAGGCAAAAGTTTTTCACTAACCCACTTGCTAAAATTTAAGAAATTCATCGAGTCGTGATAATCACCTGTCTTGTACTTAGATTTGAATATTACTAGTGCGCCGTCTACAAATCCAGTTTGACCTCCACAATGAACAATGATCAAACGGTCTCCTTTTCCGATTTGAGCTAGCACGCCGTGTTCATCGTTCGATTGCCAGCATTTCAAAACGTTATGAGACGCATTCACATAAGTTTCATCCAGATATAAAATGTTTCTTCCTTCTTTACGATATTTTTTAATAGTATTTAGGTATTTCCACCTCCACGATGTTATATTTGGCTGTTCTATAAGCAGTTTTCTTTTAGATCCACATTTCTTGAATTGAAAACCTAGATCATGTAATAGTAATCTTAAATATTCCCTACCGCAGTGTAATACATCCTCTTTTCTAAGAACATCATTCAAACTTTTCAAAGTGGGTACTTTTTTGGAAATTGTGTAAAACTGAGTGACTTTTCTTCTCACCACACCTTTTGTGAAATCATCTATTTCCACTCTTTTTTTGTGGACCTTCTTTGTTTTTTTCGGTGAATTAAATCTTTCGTTGTCTTTTAATGTTTCCCCTCCTTTGCAATTCTAGCTACCGAGTTTTCCGACAATCCAGTTACTTTTGCGACAGTAACAACATTTAAACAAATAAATGTATATCTTGTTCATATTCAACTGAATTTGGATCTAATTTTCTTTTTCTAAAATATTCGTATACGTTTAAAGCTATTTGCTTACACTGACTGTTGATTTTGTGTCCGAATATACTTCGACTCATCTTCAGACTTCAGACAGACAGTATTCTCGTGTGTAATTCTGTCAAAGCGTCCGCGTCTGTCAATAGATGCTATCGCTACCAGCGTAGCGAGCGTACTGAATTCTGACAAGAATTTGCCTGCCGCCCGCACCTCTCACAAACCCCGCTCTCGCCTCCCCCCGCGCCCCTGTGCCCCGCATGCGAGGTCTCAATTTCGCGGTCTACCTATAAAAACTAAGGATTTTAAGGGTTAAGTTTTATTAATTTTTATTAATTCATATCTTCTGAACTAAGCATTTCCGAGAGGCGGGACTGGTACCGGGGGTAGCCCTCCTCCTCCCCTCACTGCCCAAATCGGGGGTGACTAATCAAAATATTTTTCTACAAAATTATCACTTGCTTGCTATACATAATCTATACACTCACTATACATAATCTGTCTAAGAAACATATCTAAAAAACCGCTTTTTTGTACGGCTTCGCGTAAGTATTGGTTAGAAAATAGTATTTTTACAAACAATTAATTTACTAGTCATGTGAACATTATTAAAATAATATTTTAACAGTTGAAATATTTCCTAAGTAAAACATTTGCAAAACCTGTATTATGTTATGTCAAATGATTGTTTTTAAAGTAATATGTTTGCGAAATGAAAGTTTATCAAATGATTAGTTTTTCAAATGTTTGTAAAATGATCTTTTGTCATACGTTTTTTTTTAAACAATAGTAAACCGTATGTATGATACTAGTTATGAAGCCTGGTCAGAGGCCTTAAGACGGCTTGAATACATCTGACAGTAGGGTTTATTCACTGGCCTTACAACACACCTCCATCAATCCGCACTGGGATGGCGTGATGGAGTATGGCCCAAACCGTCAACCGTGTGCCGCACTCGGCACAGACCTTACTTCAATCAAAAATACGTAAATGATGTACCTATTCCTCATTCTTACCTTAGGCTTGGTTATAGCCAATTCAGCTGGTTTTTCCACCGGGTTTAACGCAGGCTTGCAAAAAGAGTTGTTTTATAAATTAGTTTCACACCAACAATTGATTTGATTTAAATGACATATAAAATTAACACCGTAATTAATACTCTTTTTACGGTACTAGTAACATTAAGATCCTTTTGCACTGCATGGCATTCATAAAAACTTCGAAATGAATTAAACTATTCAAATAAAACTTAATATGCGGCGTTGACGTTTAATATCGTTATTCATAAAACGCTAATAAATAAAAATAAATTCATAAATAAATAAATTGTTTCCACAATCACACCAATTGTCTAGCCCTAAACTAAGCAAAGCTTGTACTATGGCGACTAGATAACGGATAAACATACCTTAACACTTTTATAAACATCCATGACTAAGGTACAAATGCTCGTGCTCATCTCACAAACATTTGCCCCTTGCGGGATTCGAACCCACAACCGCTGGCTTTGTAGTCCAGAGCGCGAACCACTATAGCAGACGGTCGTCAAATCAATGATGTTAATCATTACTTAGCTAAGTAACAACTTAAACCTTAAATAGTTTTATTTTGTATTCATAAACGCCACTTAAACGATGCTTAGTTAAATACTACTATTTTGGTAGGAATGGTACTAATCTGGCTATTTGCACGTTTAATTTGATATGATTGTATTTAAGTAACAACGCAGGCAGTCGCGAGTGACATTGAAGACGTAGGCCTTCCATCCGCCTTCCACCCCGTGGACTTTGTCAAGGTTGATGGAAACCGTTGGATGCAAACGCCCCAGAGGTGCTCTCTAAGGCAGCTCTGGGGCGCTCTCTTCTATAGGAGAGGCCTTTGTCCAGCTGTGGACTCCCAAAGGTTGATGAGGATGATGAAGTTGCGAGTAATCACTAGGCCATTCATGAACAGAGTAACAAGAGACTTACAGGGGTGGAGGTTTCTCCCTCGGCAACAGGTTCTAATGTAGCTTCAGGCGGTGGGGGCGGCGGCAGGGGTTTTGCGACTTCATGCTCTGTTTGCTAGCAGATACAAATAATTTTAATAAAACTGGGTGTAGTATAATCTGCCTGCCAAACAACTGAGTATATTCCTGAGAAAAGGCGCGATGCAAATACTTATTATAGAATAACGTAATATAACGTAATAAATAATAAAGTAAATTTTCATACAAGAAGCGATAACGTTTTCCACCTGTTTTCGGTGGGTCGGGTCGGTTTACTCGTACTTTTTATGTTTTTAATAATGGATGAATGGATCTAATAAGACTAAAATTGTCTCTGTTTGTAGAGATTAAGTGGGTTGAAAACCTTATCGCCCAAAACAGTATTTTAAAAAGGAAATGTAGGCAATTGCCTCCAGGACTTGCAACTCTATCTATAGCACGAGGAAGCATGGAGGCAGAGCAGTGTGAAGCTTTTTTTTTTTAAATACCTTCTCAAGCCTCGTATCGGCACATCACAATCCTCTTAAGTTAAAGAAAGATATTATGTCGCAATCAAACGCGCGGTTAAATGATTATTTTTAGATTATCGAAAATATCAAACATTAACTTACTTTTGAAATTTTTTTCATGACAGCTGGTGGTGGACCATCATTGCTGTCAGTTGGCACATAAAACATCTGTGCACCCAATGACCCATCTGGCTTAGGAATAGGTTTTATCTGAAAGAAAACAGTATGTTAAATTACATAGAGTCAATGTGATGGCTCAATTCGTTTCAAGTAGGCACAAGGTATAGCGATAACATATGCTGCTGCTTCTGACAGCGAATGGCTATGAATCGCCGAGGAATGGGCTCAGTAGCGAGCATTGGGAAAGGCCTATTTGCAGCTGCGGTCTGACATAGGCTGATTATAATTAACACAGAGATCACAACAACGAAACAACATACATACATAAATACATATTATTATAAAATGACTGTTTTTACCTTAATAGTTATTCTCGGATGAGGCATCTCAGGGTTCTCCATGTCTTGAGACTTCTTCTTCCTTTTGTGCTTATGTGATTTCGACGGTGAACGCAGCAAATCTGGCGAATACCTGGACCTATGCTTCTCTTTCCTTCGTTTCCTATTCGCTTTGTAAGTTGCGATATCAGATGATAAGTTGGCAAGTGTACTCTCGATCGACGATTCAATCGCTTTGCTGTCTCTCTCTTTTGACTCGTTTAGAAGTGACGAGAACGATATATTCTGAACGGTGTCATCACGCTTTACCGGCGGCAGATTAGTCGATGCATTCGAGTTTTCATTGTGGGAATCATTAGGACTGTCTGCGACGATCGGTGTGATGGACATTAGTGGTGTATTTGTAAGAGTAGGTGAAGTGAAACTGCGTTTGAGTTTCTTCGATGGAGATTCGCCTTCCCCAGCAGAAACCGACGCGTGCTCTTTCTGTTTTGACTTCTTAATCTTTTTGTCTTTTTTCTTGAAATCACTTTCGTTCTCGCTGCTGAATTCGAATGGTTTTATTGTAACTTTGATCGGCGACAAGTTTTCTGTGGTAGCAACTTTGATTTTTTCAATCTTGTGTGGTCTTTCCATTTTGGTCTTTGGTGGTGAAGTGGTGACGGAACCAGGACTTTGGGGTTCGGTGATGATGGCTCCATCTTTACTGTATCGTATACGTGACCGACGTGGCACTTTCTTCTCTAATACCTCTGGTTCGGAGTCGGACGTTTTGTCACATTCGGAGCATTGCCTAGATAGAAAGACGTAAATGTAGTTAGAAAAATAGACAGTATTTTTTTTGGATCTTGAAAATAAATTAAGAATTTTTAATAATTGGCTTTCGAAGGAGCATAGCCTCCCATGGTTTACCCACCTTACTAACTTACTAACAACCATATCAACAGATACGAGTGCGGAACTTCCCCCCCAAACAATGACCCATCTCTTTTCGCATCCCGCGTGTCCGTCACACATTTTATCACGCAAAGACGTACTTCGCGCTCTACTGAAAATGCTGCGGAGTATTGTTCACACAAAATCATTAAGTTGCCTTTGACTTAGGAAGAAGAAGAGTAGGTCCGTAGACGTACCAGCCGTAGAGCTTGCTTTTCTTGGGCGGGCGCTGCAGCGGCGGCTTGAGGCAGTGCAGGTGGTAGTGGTGGCGGCACGTGTCGCACGCCGCCATGAGGTGCCGCTCGCTGCTGCGCGCGCACACCGCGCACTCGCGCGCCGCCAGCGCGCCCGTTGTAGCTGGGACGAGTTTTTAAACATGTCGTGGCCAGATCGTAAAATTCACCACTTCATGATGGGACCGATCATTTCATAAAATGGTGTTTTTTTATGATATGGCCAACTAAAACTGATATCGTATAAATATATCGTTAAAACGTCAATGTTTGATGATGTTGTCAATCCACGTTTAAGCATATCATTAAAATTTTAATACGTTTACAAATTACTTGAATTTGTTCAATATTAGTTATCTTGGTCAATAGATAAATTCAAAATATTAAATAGTTATTAATTCAAAAGAGAACTATTAAATAAAAAGATTTAAATAGCTTCCGAACTACTTGATTTTTATCGTTGTTCGTTTTTTCAGATATTTTCATAAAAATCGCCTAATTGGTGTCGTAACGATATTTCACTGCACTTTTATATTCAATTTACACATTATTATTCACTTTTAGAATAGCACAAAAACAAAGCAACATCAGCGCCTCTACCGGTGGGTAATGTAACGATTTTACGATAATATGATCACTAATGTTTGACCATTTCATGAAGTAGTCGTGCGTTAACTGTTTATATCGTCCAACGCTGAGTATTCATTGATCTGGCCAGACCACATCATGGTGTAGACAGCGGGTTCTGTTATATATCATGAAACACTACCATTTTATGAAATGATCGGCCACATCATGATAAATTTTACACATTTCACATTAGTTCTTGAAATGTACAGATGAGCGAGGGCTTTACTTGTGAGTCGTCACTGGCCGACCTGACGCTTTAAGCGATAAATTGTGCATCTTTCTGAGTGTCTATCTATCTATTACACTAAACGTCACGTGCTACGTGCATTGCATCTAACCAAAAATAAACGTCACACTTGTTCGTGAACTACTGTATAGTCATAACATAACAACTTATGTAACTTGAACTTAGTAAATTTATTGTTTATGGGATTTAAATGCAACTGTAACTGGACGCCTGCCGCGATCGCGATCCTAGTGTGATAATAAATATTAACGGCTTTTTGGGGATTCAAATAGATATTTAAAGTGGTAAGAACCCCATTGATGCTAATAAAATCGACTAATCATAATGGTAACTGAATTATGAGGTCTAAATAAATTTTAACAATTCACAAATACTCAAATTTTCTTTGAAATATAAGGTTAAAGTAAATAAATTCCACTCACCTTCAAGCGAGGTAGACAAAACTTTTCCATGGCGAGCGTCCGGGTTGTCGCTAAGAGGAAAACCAACGCCCATCTTAAGTGCAGCGGCGGTGGGCACAGACATTGATCTGCTGGCCAACTCACTGTATGTTATATTGACCGTTATATGACCATTGTGACAGTTAATCAATTACTCAAGTAACATATACGGCTTATTTGCTGATTGTCCACTTTTCAAAATGTCTACCAGACGTAAAATGTCTCTTTTGCACAACGTCTCTTTCGTAGAATGCCTCTTTCGCAAAATGTCTTAAAAATTTACTTTCGTGAATATAATGAATGAAAAAATTTTGGTATTATACCTTTAAAAATGTGATACTAAACAAAAAAAAAACAAATTTCTAATAAGGCAAAATAGAAAAATGATTTATTTATCATTAAATTACTTAAATATATATTTTGTTTTTTAAATCTAAAAATGAAAATACGACTACGACTGGTAGATATTTTGCGAGGTGAACGTTCTGCGAATAAGCCACATATCCATTTCTTTATGTATGAATAATAAAAAAATACGCAAATCGTTATAACAGTTTTTTTTTATTTTTTATAATCGATAGCAACTTATTTAAGCTCATAACACCACGCCAACTTAGAGTATTTTTTTATTACAAACATAATATACAGACTTATTTTAATTATAATATTAACAACTTATACAACTAAATCATGCGCAGATAACGGGTTTTGTGTACGCGGAGTACCAGGGATGCTGATAGCTTACAGCAAACTACTTTTGTGAGTAGTTTTCTATTACTGCCGTTATTTATCAAGATACAAATTCGCGTAATACTTTCATCATCTACACGAAGACTTAATTATCGCTTATTGTTATAGTTTTGGATACTGAATTATTTAAGTCTAGACTTGACAACGAAATGGCTAATAGAGTATAGAGTATAGAGTATCTAATAAAATTGCTTTACTAGTTTCGCAGAATGGTAATAAAATTCGTGACAGCTGTAAGCACCTCTTACTCGCTCAATACCCATCGGCTACGATTTTGGGCTCCGACCAAATAAGCGAATGCTTATTCTACCCATTTTATTATGTCAACAGACGACGGGCATTTTTACGTTAGTTTCTTTATTAGCGGAGATTCTTAAATGTCGCCTAGAGAACAGAAATATCAAGGAAATAATGTTCTTGCTTTTACAGAGGTAAAGCCGTAGTGATTTCCAATCCCATTATATAAGGTCCTAATCTATTAGTTGACTTCCTAAGGGGATGATTCTACTGCCTAAAAACTTTTTTTTTTATAGGACAAACATCTAAATAAAAAAAAAACACTATTCCATACAAACTGATGTCAGCTGGATAGCGATTTAGTATGGAAAAGTATTTTTTTTTTGCAATAAGGACCTATAGTATAACTGCAAATTGTTTAATCATCATGAATATTAAACGGCATACCGTTTCTGTAGCTGATGTGGCGTGACTTTTGGGGTCGACCGCTGTATGACAGGCGGGATTAGCGGCCTCTCTTCCAAGATCGGCAGAGCTGTCTTCTTGGGACAGAGAGCTAAGATCGCATCGTATATCTTTTTGAGAGCTTGCTTTGTTGAGGTCAAATTGGCGAGTGCATCCGTGTTCTCATTTGATGCCTGATAAATTGACATTCAGAATATAAATACCGTTATAGCAAAGGAACATTTCGAGATAGGGACATTTCCAGAAAGGGACTTATTGGGAAGTGGACATTTCGGGAAAAGGACCTTTTTAACCTAAATGATAAATTGGTTGGCTTATCTTTAGTCATAGCTTAAATCTAGTCTATATTAATTAATAAGGGGAAGGGAGTATCTCTTTCTCTCCCTTAAGACAGAAAAGAGACCATAAAAATTGAGAGAGAGAGATCAAAAACAAAATCTGTCATCGTCTACATTTTGAAGATTGTTCTATATTTGCTCCATTGCTAGTTTAATTGAGGGGTTTTGCAAAAAAGAAACTAAGTAATTTATTAATTGCGAGTTTCCTTATTTATAGTTATTATCTTTCTGCATGTCATACAGTGCGCAGCGCCTAAAAATAAAGTGTCACATTCAAAAGCAAATAATGTTGAAATGTTTCTTTAGTTTTTTTACCTTGTTTCGAGTAAATGCGATTCAAAGTAGGGCAGCTAATATTGACAGAGCTTAAAAAAGGTTTAAAGAAGAGAGATAAGGGATGCTCCAATGTACTAACCTCGTCATAATCCGTCCTAAGTTTTTCATCTTCACTCAGCAATTTCTCGTTTTCTTTAGTAAGCCGTTCAAGAGACTTACGCAAAGAAGTGACGCGAAAGTTCCTCTCCAGATAATACCCGACGAATTCAACTGAAAACGCGGGGGGGACGTGCCAACGGCGAGACACATCTTTCAAAGCAGCCATCTAAAACGAAAATCGGCCTTATAACTTTCATCTAATGTTAAAAAAGACGTTTGTATCACTCGTTTTCTACTTCTTACGACTTTAGTTTTTTTAACCACGACGTAAGAAGAGTGTATCTAAGCGTTTGTGGTAAGCTTTTAGGCTAGTCTTATAGATTAGGTTTTTTGCACAGGTATAAAACTCCCTGAAAACAGAACCGTCTGATTTTTAGCCAGTAGGGGACGCTGCAGTAGATGCCATAAACGGCTGGTACGATATTAATGCAGTTTTTACCTGAGCATCTTGGAATTCAAGGGCATGAATGTCGATGCCCATGCACTCTGCTTTGTGTTTGAACTTCCTCATCGCAGACGCGCTGCTGTACAGCATACGAGCCATTTTTTGAGTTGGAACTAATGGAAATAATAAGAAGTTTTAGCTTTTTGAAAAAAAAAACAATAGGTGAGTTAAAAATTTAATAAATTATGAGATGGTACTTTACCCCATGGTGGATTTCTATTTTCCTTCTGTTGCAAATACTTTCTTCTGTATTTGACAAGTTTCCGTTGTATTCGGAGTTTCTCATCAGTTGTTATGTTGTTTCGTAACTCCAGTTTCCTTTGACCAGTAAATTTTAGTTAGTAGGTTTAAAAGGTTTAAAAATGCGTTGAAAAAGAAGCATTAAAATTTTTTTATAATTGTTCTTACCGTTTCTCAGTTCTCAACTGTAAAGCCAGCCAGTTCCTTTTTCTCTTCTTCACCAATGTCTTATCCGAGTGTAAGCGACAATGAGCGTAGAACGGGTCCGCTTGCTCAGCTTCTTCTGTGTGCGCTTCTGCTAGCAACCCCTCTCGTTGTCCACTAAAAATAGTTCGGTGATATTATTCTCTAATGTAAAAATGTGAAGAAAATGCTTCTTTGTGAGCCTAAGCGACAGCGGTTTTATTTTAAATTATCTATAATTAATTTTAAAAAATAGGCGCCAAAAGAAGTTTCAATTATAGAAATAGAAAACGTTTATTTGACACACACGAAATAAAAATACATAACAATAAAACAATGTAGGATATGTGGTAATCGTCACTGTCTCTTAGTAAGGGATTAATATCCTTGTTTTACGAGGTTCTGCCAGCTCTAAAAACATTTATCCACTTTTGACAGTTCAATAACCTTATTAAGTCAGCACCTGTCAAAATTAAATACATATTTTTGGAGTCGACTCTACCAGTCAATAATTTCGCCAAAGGCGTTTAGTATTCAATTCCCAGCGTACACACACCTGCACCTCGTGATGTGACAGATCATTTCATACAATGGTGGTATTTCATGACATGGCCAACTAAAACTGAACGTATCGTTACAACGTCAACATTTTATAATATGTCAAACCACGTTTGGCCCCATCATTAAAATTAAAATACGTTTACGTTACTTGAATGTTTAATATTAGTAATCTTGGTCAATAGATAAATTAAACATTTTAAATAGTTATTATTTAGAAAGTTAACTAATATAAGTATAATAATAAAAAGATTTCATTAGCTAATTAAACTAGTGTCATATTATATTCCGGACTCCTTAATATTTTGACGTTGTGTTTGTTTTTTGAGTGACTTTCATAAAAATCGCCTAGCTTGGTGTCGTTACCATATTTCACTGCACCTTCAATTTATACATTATTATGCACTTTTAGGATAGAATAACAAAAACAAAGCTTAGCGCCTCTTCTGGTAAGTAACATAACGATTTAAAGATATGATCACTAATGGTTGACCATTTCATGAAGTAGTCGTACTTTTAGCTGTTCATATCGTCAAACGCTGAGTATTCATTGATCTGGGCAGACCACATTATGATATCGGCAGCGTGTTCTGTTCTATATCATAAAACACAACTATTTTATTAAACGATCTAGTCACGACATACGACATTTAGCAGGCAATGTAAACAAATACATTAAATGCAACGAGTTAGGTTCAGTATCATACGACCGAAAGAGTTCAAGTTTACTTGCTACACGCCGCCTAGATGAGCTTGCTACTAAAAATAAAGAGGATTTTCCATTAGCTTTTTACAAATGCAATACTGCTAAAAACGTAGGTAGGTAACAAGTTTACCATGTGACATGGAAGAAGGTCTTGCACAGGCCCGCGTCGCAGCCGACGCACACGCCGGTGCGCGCCAGCGTCGTGTCCTCGCACAGCGCGCACGAGCGCGCGCCCCAGCGCGAGTACGCCATCTCGAACAGCGTCACGCCGGACAGGCGCTCCACCTGACACAGTCGCTTATAGCTTCAGAATAAGAATAACCTTCGATTTGATAAGGAATCACTTTAACATTATAGTTTAAACACCGGCCAATAGGCTTATATACTCGTTAACAAATTTTACTATAACTATAATTAAGTAACGTAGTAGTAGCAACCGAAACAAACTGGTATTCATTCAAAATATTAGGTATCAATTTTATTTTGTAACTAACCTGTTTTGTTTTCTGTAACAATGGGCTAGTTTCCTAAAAAAAACTAATTAGTCCGTTAGTTAGATTAACAGAAAATATTGAACACGTATTTTTTCTTTTCTCAATCAAATTAAATATTATGAAGATATAGCCCGTCAAAGTTCCGCGTAACATCACGCCTTGCGACACTTTGTAGCAAGGCGTGACGTCACGTGCTCACTTTGATGCGCTTTATCTTCCTCATTTTTTGTTTGATTGACAAAAGACAAAATAAGGGTCCAATATTTTTTGATAATCTAACTGACGGACTAAATAGAATAATACTTTTTTGACCCAGCAAACTAGCCTATGCTTTTTCTTTCTTAAAGGATTCCTATGCAATAAATCTTGTATTGTATATACATATCTTTTTTTTTATATATTTTTTATTAAAAGATTTATCAACTTATGATAATAACTAACTAACTAATTTGTCAATAGCCTGTAGCCTGTAAAATTTAATTTGTCAATCGACTATAATGTATCAAATATTTGTTATTAACAAGTTCTAGTTAAATTTATGTTTCGGCACTGCCTTATCTTTTTGCATAACTACTGTTCATAAATACATTGTTTATTTAATAACTGTTTTTGCCAAAATAAATTGAAAAAATACGCAGGCCGTTCTTTCCCACTGGGCACTGTGGGCGCGTGTGCCCAGGGTACTTTCGGTTGGGTTACCTAGTTCCTGTCAAATCATTAACAGATAACTGACATTCCTTAACCTTAAATACAAGGTTACTTTTAAAACAGGAGCCAAATGTATACTCTTGCGAAATTATGTCTTTCTTGTACTAAGTCACTCAGCTAAGCCGCGCACAGACAGACAGACAGACGGACGGACATGGGGAAACTATAAAAAGTTTGACTACAGAACCCTAAAAAGGATAAAACACGCAAATTTTTATATGGAACAAATCAAACAAATTTAACTCGAAGGTTTGACTAGTAGCCAATTAAGAGTTCCACTATCTTCTGGCTTCATCATCAGGTCAACTTGATGCTATCAAATTATTGTGTGTGTTATGTTAGTTACAAAGTTTTAAATCGATGACAAACAAGACTTCTAGGATTTGGTAACATAGTTATCTGTTACTTAGTACAAGCTTATATGTGTTAAAAACAACAAAAGACACATATTTCTATCAAATCATTTGTTAAGGATAAATACAGACGTTTAAGATAACTATTAAAGTAACTAGTATTGTTTACACTACATATTGTTTTTTATTTTCTATTCACACATTAGTACAAGAAAACTAAATTAAAAGAGAGCATAGTAAAAATAACATTAGGGATACCTCTGAAAATGCAACTCCTGGGACATAAAGGGCACATACTAGGTGAACCCAAGCACCAACTTCTGTTTCTTTAAATATTCCACCTGAAAAATTTTTTTTTTTAATAACTGTCTTGGTTTAGTGAACTTTAGTGGCACATACTCTAGACTGAGGTGGTGGTGTGGTTGTGGTGTGGTGTCGCGGGTTCGAATCCTGCAGCAAAAGGCAAGTGTTCTTGTGATAAGGAAGAGAATTTGTACCCGAGTCAACAATGTATTTAGTATGTAAGTCTGTTACATAAAACAAGCTCTGTTGGATTGGGGACTAGATGTGATTGTTGAAGGAATATAATATTTTGTTGCTATCTCCAGTCTATGGCTATTGTTGGTCAAGTTTGAATAAGAATTTATGCGAACGTAGTGCTGCCATGAATCTTTTTTTAAATATATTAATAAGATTAGTCTCTCTCATATTAGGAGAGGTCTATGTTCGGCAGTGGATGTCCTATGGCTGAAATGATGATTATTAGGATATTGATAATTTCGGTGTTATATCAGGATTTATAAAATTATATTTTTTTATAAAATTACAATGTATCTTGAACAAATTTCGTAAATAAAACACATTAATCCTCAAT
This sequence comes from Anania hortulata, assembly GCA_963576865.1. Taxonomy (NCBI): domain Eukaryota; kingdom Metazoa; phylum Arthropoda; class Insecta; order Lepidoptera; family Crambidae; genus Anania; species Anania hortulata. The sequence goes on along the minus strand of OY756396.1, from coordinate 10,739,918 downwards.
TAATAAATGAGTGAGAGACAAACCCATAATTATGAAATTACAGTTGCTTTGTTTACATGATTATATGCAAATGTTCAACTGTGTATTATATGCTTTTTTAATTGTGCTAAATAAACTTTATTTATTAATATATTCTTCTTTCATCTTGACCCTCTTATAGGGTAAAAATATAATAGGCTATTTGACAATTTTCTGGAATAGAGCTATTATTGTTGGTAATATTTAAATAAAGCGTCAACAATTTTATTTTAATTTTTAAACCTTTGAAAATAATAAAAAATAGTATGTCATTCTTTATGTTTTTAAAAGCCAGCGAAAACGCCGTCGGTTGTCGATGTACTTGTTCGTGACGTCACGAGCCTTTACATACCCATTGAGTTATAAAGTACTAGAACAGGCATGTTAAAAACCTTCGTCGACGGTCACACTACTCATACAATGTGCGAGCGTAGCGCATAATATAGCTTTCGGATGTCAGTTCTAGTACAAAGTTACTCAATGGTGACGTGCCTGTCATTGTTGCTGGCGTTTTTGACAATGTAAAATACCGATAAAAATATAACATTCGAAAATGTATTTTTTACAGTAATCATGTATTATTTTTAATAACTCTTAATATGTTTCGGTTCCATAAGGTGCAATCTATTAAACTAAATAATTAGTTAAGTAAATTTTGGTACAAGGCAAATAGCCTATTGTAGAAAAAGAGAGTTGCCCTTCAGAATGGAGGTAAGCGAGGTACAGAGACTGTGGTGTCTAGCACTGGATTAGAACAAACTGATTTGAGTAGTACAACTGCAGAATTTTACCTTTATTAGGGCATAATTCACAGCTGGGGTCGGTGACTCCTGCTTTACATGCCTCACAGAACCAAGGCTCTGTTGATGCTGAACTGACTGTGCTTGATTCACTGGTGACATCCGAAACACCATAACACCCTAAAAGGTTTTAAAATAATAAGAACCATTAGGCAGTAATATGTATAAAATATATAAAAAGATAATTAGAATACTTAGTATATGTTGCCCAACCGATATGTTTGCAAAATTACTTTTTAAATAATAATTACTTACCTTCATGAACAGTCACTCCACAGCCATCACATTCAACTATCTCATTATAACAGTCACTTCTTGAACCAAGGCATCCAGCACAAATTAGCATATTCGCCAATTCAAATGGAATCTGAGAAGGAAATAATTGGTCCATTAGGTTTAGGAATTAATGCTTACACCCACCATTGGTAGCCTTACCTGATCAGCTGTTAAAATTTCATTACAAAAATCTCTGGTTTGGACCCACAACCCAGCTTTATAGGGACATTTTGAAACTGACTGTGCTCTGCTGTACTTTATTAAATACTATGGTAGGATCTTGACTGTCAATATTGACAGACTTCTTGATGACGCTAACATATATTTTTTATTTCAAGAAAACTTGATTGGCCAATAAAAATTGGTGTTGAGATTTAACTTGTGTCAGCCTAACAAAAGCATCAAAAGTATTGTTTTAGTGACATCATATAAAGTCAGATCGAATAGTACTTAGACAACCGCTAACTTAATAATAAGACTAAAACTTAAAGCAAGGTATAATATTCCATTCTTGTCTTACACATTTAAAGGGAGTTTTGTGATTAAATAAAATAGAGCAGGCTGTCATGAAACCAACCTTAAATTCCTGCTGCTTAGCTTTCTCGAGGAGGTCTGTTACAGATATTTCTTCTCCAATTTTATTACTTGAATTCTTAAACCCATCATCCACATCTGATTCAGACTGCTCTTCAGAAGAACTACCATTTTTCTCTGTGAATACATTGAATATACACAAACATAAAAAAAGTCGTAAAAGCAGGGGCTGCAGCGGAGTCCTCAGAAAATGCCAAGCGGCGCCAATACGAGTCGCATGTGACTATGTGTTTGCGCCATTTGGTGTTGAGACGTTTGGACTGTGGAGACTGAGTGCAAACTTACTGTTTAGAAAAATAGCACCAAAATTATTTTAAACTTCGGAAATTAACAATGCTGGCTCTTTCTCGCTCAAAGGCTTAGTAAAGTCAGCGAGGAAATGCTGCAAGCATCCTCGCCTCCTTGCCTTATGGACACGCTTATATTTTTGATTAAGTAGATTTTAGTTTTAAGTTAGTTATTTTTATTGTTATTGTATTGTTGATTTAGTGTTTTATGATTAAATAACGTTTTTTAACATAAAATAATAGTCATTGAAATAAGAATGTCTGTATTATAGGCCAATCGCTAAAACTACTGTAGGGATTTCAACATGGCTATCATTTATAGATAGTCTGATTGACAATGAAGGCTAGTGTATATAATTTATAACCGTAAATTCATGGTACTGGCGAAGCCGCAGCACGTCGATCCCATAAACTAAAACAGATTGTCGCAAACAATGCTTACTTTTGTCGTCATCGTCGCTGTTGATAGAATAGTCGTCACTTTCCTCCGGATGATCTTCGATCCTGAAGTCAGAGTCGTCAGAACTCTCACCCTCGCCAAGATCGAAATCCAGAAGAGATTGTGGCTCTACCGGCTTCACCTTTCTTTTAGCAAGTCCTCGTCCCTCTGTAAGAAAAACTCTGTTTGTTTTTCTATATCTAGACACGATAATGATCAAGTTTTAAATTACTTACGAGTACTCATTCTGGAAGTTTTTAATAATTACTAGTTATAACATTTAGGAAATATGCACACTAAAGAATTACAAAACCAAAACCCCAATTTTTCGTCGAGTTTTTGGTTACGAAATTTTTGACATTTCAAAATTGTGCATAACTTTTTTTTAAATTCTATTTTATCTTTGGACTTATCCATGAAACCATAAGCCACGCAAGCTTTTATTCTCCATTTAAGCTGGTGACAAACTGCGGCGGACGCAGCTCCGGACTCGTCTTGACATTGTGAGGTCAAGTGCTGCCATTGGTCTATCCTTCAGACAACTTCCGCCAGCCCAAGGATCACTAATGGCAGCGTTTGACCTTACAATGTCAAGACGAGTCCGCCGCCATCTGTCACCGGTATTACGTTCCACAATACCGGTCACTCACCACACCACACTACCAAATCAAATCTCACTGGTACACGGCACAACAAGTGGCACGGATTTCGGATTCGCGGACATAGGACTTTTTTGTTACATATAACTATTTTCTTTATGCGAATCGATAGCTCTAATTACGGCGATCAGATGTTATTAGGGCATTTTTTTTGTAAATATATTGAACGAGATAAATTAATTGAATATTTTAAAAAAATATGGGACGAAATCTGACATGCTCTATAAGTTCCAAGTCTTGGCAGATCTCAGCTTGATATTTTGTAGGGTTAATCTATGGGTGTTTATATATAGCGCCACATACATTGCATTGTCCCGGATTGCCCCGTTCTTCTGACATATGAATCTAAACTTAGATATTTTTTCAAATGTTTCTTAGGGGTTATTTTGACAACTTAACTCCAAATAGTTATAAAAAAACGAAACAACAAGAATATTATGAAGTAAACATATGATTACTCAATACGTTTCAATTTTATGATATTTTTTATGAAATTCGTGCCGATTGAGCTATTAGTTTCAATATTAGTTGACAATGATTTCGTTTAAGCCGCATTGTTTCGTACATCTAGATAACGTATTATCTCTATAGTACGTGTCATCATACTTTGAAAGAAAATAGACACTATTATTGTCTGACTATACACCGTGAAGTTTTAATTACCCGAGAAAATTAACTAACATACTCAGATATATATATATTTTTTTTATGTGAAATTTATTTAAAAAATATATAACATTCCGTAAAAAATATGCACCATAAAAGTCCTGCCAATTCAAATAGTAATCATTAACATTCCAACATTAACGAAACCAAAATCCACCTAATTTGGTCGCGTAATATTGGCGTACGGAAGGAATAATTATGATTTAAAACAAATTACACAACCTGCCGACAAAAAACGTTTCTTTCTCATTCGGCAAACTCGCGTCTAAGCTCGAAGCTGGCCAGCACTCCCTTTATCAATGAACGGGCGGGCGGAGACTCACGCGCATACCCCGCCCGCCCGCGCCATCGTTGATCTCACTCAGCTCAGTCCGTCGCGAATCTTAAATGGTCAAGGTTGTGTCACGCAAGGTCACCGGCGCACGCGACCTCCGCACCTGTGTTTACTTTAAAGTGAAGTGACGAATATCGTGATGGCCTATCAGTACTTCAATCGTGAATACGCTCTTATGGTAAGAGCGTACATTATGTCAGGCGAGAACGTAGCGGCTGGATTATGTGTGTGTACTTTTATTTGTGGAGCGAGATCAAGCGCCGAGTGTTTGTGAATGAACCTACTAGTGTTGGTGATTTGCGAAACCGAATCATTGTGGCTTTTCAAGAGGTTCAAGCTCAAAGAAACGTGCTTATTTCTTTGAAGAATAACTTGCGGAAAAGAGCACGTGTTTGTATCTCGGAGAGAGGAGGACATTTTGAAATAATACTGCAATACGTCTAAGGTATGTTGATATTTGTTTTAAGGTTTTTAGGTATTTGTATCATTTGTTAATCTTGTAATACCTAGTGGATTTCATATTTTAAAATACACCCTAACTAAGTAATTAAAATAAACAATTTATTAAGCAGATAAAAAAAACTCGTGAAAAGTGCTATTTTTATTACTTCGTAATGGCCACAACATACAAATCAACAGATATCACGCTTACTAAATGCTAGTGCAGGATGCGAACCCGCGATGCTTGGCGATCTTGACAATCGTTGGCACTAGGCGTAGCAGACGCGCATGCGCGGAAGACTGCGCGAGCGCCGCGCGAGTCTGAATGATCTCTATATTAAACAAATACTACGAAGATGGTTTACATGTTTTTGGTGCATTAACAGGATTTATTTGAAGTCCTATAAAACGATATTTTTGTATGAACGCTATAATATTTGTGTGTTACTTACTGATATACATATTTTTAGAAACGCAAATTTTAGTTTTCTCGGGTAATTAAAAAGTCACGGTGTATAAGGTCACATTTTAGTAAGTGCAAATATTTTAAAAGAGAATTTCATTTTATTAAAGAAATATCGCCCTAGCATTTTTTTTTAAATATTCAGGTAAGTTTTTTTTTAACATTTCCTAACAAAATAATTATAATATTTTAAAGAGCACCCTGAGTACGAGAATAACCTGGCATGACCTTACTTTTCATTCAAAAATTATTCAACACGGCTTCCACTCATCGCCTTTCTCTTTCATTTCACTCTATCTACACTATTCCTTCAATTCATTCATAAATTGTGTCAAATATGGCGGCCGCGCATCGCGAAAATCAGCTGTGCCTAAGCGCTGCTACACATTACGACTCCACACCGCAAGCTACGTTACCTTACCCAAAGCTATCGTGGTATATATAGTGGCTATATAGCCACATAATATTATGACTCCACCTGTTTAAAACAAAATCTACCTTTGCGCTAATTTAGCGTATTTTTAATAATTAATTAGCGGGAGACATTTCCAACGAATCGGAGCGCGGATAACGACGCGTCCAAATCTCACAGCGTACAGTTCTTGTGCCCGCAACATAATTTCACCTGCGTCATGATAGCAGCAGATAGCCATGATACATCATGAATTCATAATTACGAGTACAACGCGCTCACGCGCACAGCTCGACGAAATGTTTTTAGCGAATTGATGACCCGCTCCCGCGCCGGCCTCCGGCGGCGGGCCGGGGCGGGGCGACTAGCAACAACGTACGAGATTCGCTCCGCGCGCCGCGGCCGCTTTGTCGCCTCCATTGATTGATAACTACCGAAAGTTTGAAAGCGAGAATTCTCTGCCATACACAGGATGTTCTATTTTGCTTTTTTAACAAAATCTGTTTAGGTGTTTTTCTTGAACTTTTCTTGAAGGTATAAAAAATAAATTTTTTGGCATAGAAATTGTTTATTAAATTTATTGAACTTATCCTGTAAATATTTGCACTTACTAAAATATGACCTTATATAATGATGTCTTTTTAGTCTAACTTATACAGTTTGTAACCAACCTGCAAGCTGACAGCATATTTTATGTACCTTAAATAGTTGATATTGTTTAATATTTTATTGAATCAAGTTTAGGATCCTCATATGGCATTTTAGAATAATCTCGAGTGTATACTAACAGTGCTAACTATCTTTCTTTGCAATTCTCAAATATTTGCGGTCAAAATAAAGCATTTTGTGCATAATATCGACTTATTTGTGCTTTTAAAAGAGAATCTTAAAACCTTTTCGGCTTGGCTTACAATTGAATGAAGAAAACGAAGTGATTTTTTCAAAATTTTGCCAGTAGTATACTTCTAATATGAAACGTAGATGGATTGATGCTAATCATACTTACGCTAGTTTTATTAAAAAGAATGAAAAGTGGTTAGAAAGTCCCATAGTATGGCCCAGTTTTTTCGCTGCTGGCGGAGAACGAAAAGTAATGTTATTAACATTGCGCCATCTGAAAATATAGAAAATCGACTTCCTAGTATCCATGAAGCATCCACTTCCTTTACTCCGAGGAAACCATTTGAAGATTTGAGCTCAAGAAAAAAAGACGTATTCAAACTTTAAATGACTCTTGGTCTCCAGAACAACTAACAAAGTTTACAGTAAGAACTTTGAAGGATAATGGTGATGAAGACTTAAGCAGAATTTTGGATCATCATCATAGGGTTCAATCCAACTTAAGCGAAAACAAGGCGTATTCAGCTGAAAAGGCACTGGGTCCGTTAGTGTCACTTAAACTTTCAAAGCGGCAGTACATGAGTCTGAGAGAGTCAACCAATGAAAATAAAGCGGTTTTAAAATATTTATTAATTTAATTCTGACTCTGACTAACTCTATCACACTTTCACAGGCTTTGGACTAACACGTAGGTTAACGTAGTAAATAATTTATCTGCCTGGTAAATAATTTATCTGTCTAACAAAAAAATAAAACAAACAAATCAATCAAGTAGGTACCACTTACTCCCAACCTACGCTTACTTGGCGTGTTTAAGTTCATTAAGAGGTTTACAATCTTCACAACAAATTACATTGATCATAATCACATTACAAAAAAACATTGCACAGCAATGCGACGTGCACTTTTACGCGAAATAACAGTCGGTCACTTTTTATGTTTTAAAGCGTTTACATGGTTTGCAATAAAATTCGCTGTCGTAGTTGTGTCGCACTTTCAATGTTATGATCACCTTCACAATACACTAAGTCCTACACTCAGCCCCACACATGGAAGCCCAAATGTTCAGGCTACTGCTACATCTAGTCTGAAAATGATCGGGCCGAACTAGGTGGGGGTTCTGTTCAGCCCAATAGTAGGCGCCGCGGCTTAGAGGTTAAACATCCAACCACTCGTCCGTCCAGAGAATGTTGCAGCTTCTGCGACTTCTGCAAAACTGGACTCGTAGTGTGAAGTCATGCGGCTTCAGCTCTTGAACTAGTGTAAAATGATGCGGCGCCTGCCCCTCGTCTTGCGTCTCACCTCAGAATTCGCAATAATGACGCCAGCAATCAGTCGTGCTTGCGATTGGGTTGCCGATCAAAAATCTGCATCACACTGTCTTCTTATTGAACTTTTGAATTCCCTGGTCCCCGACGGGCATAAACAATCTCACTCCAGTCCCTAAACCGCTCACAAAAACGCCCTTAATGTCAGCGTAAAGACGCGCTGCTTTAGCACAAATTAAAGTTGCGATCCTGGTAGCACTTAACCCTGTGCAGATAGACTTATACCGATAGGACAACGTGTTGCACGTGACTGACACCGTTGCGGCGTCGCACACGCACGCCGGACGAAAGCGAATTAGAGACTGCGCGGCGCGGGCGGTCGTCCTGCAAAAGCCGAAAAAGCTCAAGCTAGGGATGCGCCTAAGATGGGATCATAATTTAAAGGATACTAAAAACTAAAACATACCGGATAACTGATCGTGAATTGGGAACTGACACCTCGCATTTAATTAAGTATTATGGCAAGGTAACCCACTACTTAAACAAAATCGTAAGTGCGACACAAGTTTTTTTTGTACCTTAGCTTTCAACTCGCCAATCTAGTTAAGTGTAACTCTTGTTTTTAGAGTAAAATTATTTTGTCCAAACCGGTAATAAATGTTCTAAAGTGTGAGTTAAAGACAGACAAAGACTGATAAAGCATACAACGACTGAATTTAAAAAGTCACTAAGAATTATTTTTAACGAACTAACTAGGCCATAGCATTTAAACTCTGACATATCGTACTTTATCTAGCAGTTATTTCTTAACTGACAGTCGCAAAATTACCGAAATGTATTTTTATAATGCTTATTTACATAACTACTTACTTGAGTTACTGTAAGTGGCAAAAAGGAAACAACTGCGAGAGAAATCAAAACACTAATAACATGTATTACTTACTTAATATGAAATATGCGCTAATAAGACTATTTTTCGAAACTCATAAAACATTGTTATCGTCTCAATAACTTAGTTAAAATCAAATTTTAGTTTAAACAAAAATAAAATCTTAATCAGTAATGTAGGTAATGAATGAATGATCCGATCTCATAAAAAACTATGAGCCTAGAAATCAGATCAAATGTGGCACATCCCTATCTATCCGCATGCACTCTTTGATTGACCCCGACACGTGCCCGACACCGGCCTTTCGGCTCGAGCGGCATAGTCAGCAGTTTGCGAGTACGGTAGGGCCGGGCCTCCACGTTAAATAAATATCTAGGACTCTAGGATTACGATTTTACACGAATGTTTGAGTAGGTTTAATAAAACAATCCATAACATTTTTTATTTAATTATTTTAAGCAAAACAATCATAATCGTGTTTAATTGAACGAAAATCACATTTTAATACTTTTCTCATTGTAATGTTGCGACTGGTTAAGAGTTAAATTCTAGGTAAGTTTTGAAGAATTTTTTGAAATGAGTTTGTCCCGTGGTTTGTCAAATTAATATCAACTTTTATGGTGTCGATTTCATTATTTAAACGACTAGTCAAGAATTAATTACAAAATAACAAAACCTTTTTATTCTAACAATTTTCCTTATAAACAATAATAATATCTCAAAATGTTGAAACTTAAATAATAAGTAAAATGTATTTCAGTTCCTAAAATAGCAAAATGTTTTATTTCCTTACGAATACCTACGATCTTATCTTAGCTAAACAAAATACTTGTCACCCTATCCATGATACCGACAAACACGGCGGGGTACTTTTGTCGGCGCCACCTTTGAAACTTGGTCTTGCTAACTCCAAAATAATTTTACCCCCAAAATTTATTAAAAAATAAAGTAGAATTAAAGAAGGCGAGAAATTAGACTTTAATAGCCTTGTTATTTTCAGTTTAAACAACTCGATTGTAGTTTTGTTTGTAAAATTTAATTTAATTTAATAGCGCATTACACGACGAGTTTACAGCCGTGGTGGGAAGTTGGGAACGGTTAGACGTAACGTTGTACAGCCATTTTTATTGAAGCTGAATAGACGAGTGCATTAATCGAAATTGTCGTTGTCTCCGCGGTATCTTCGTTCTTTCAAAATGATATGTGAATACGGCTTTGGTTACTACGAAAACTAGTGAGTCATTGAAGTTTTGTTACCTAAATTAGGTCACAACAACACAGTCACACTCTCCGGTCAGTTCGCGAACAACGCACTCTGCGGCCAGCTGTTCGTAGTATCTTGATCGATTATGTAGTACCGCCAACTTTTGATTCTCTCGACGTCGATTCGGTTACGTGACCGCAAAAATCAACAACCAATTAAAACAAAATCAACAAACAAACAAACAAACAAATCACCGGTGTCAGTCTTCCAGCTTTTTTGTCTTCATCCCACAAAACTTTTGGTCTAATATGCAAAATTCTTAGTAAATCCCATGACTTTAATGCTGTCCATATTCCATATTTAGCGGAGGCCATTGATGCGTGGAAGAACCTTACCACGGATGACCCCCCTCAAAACCTTTCGGCTCAAAGGCTTTGGGACGAGCCTCTCTGCAGAGTGGTGCGTAATAACCTACTTCAAACGTCTACCAATTCTGCTGATCAGGCTCGTCTCCTAGCCGTAACCGAATGGGAATCCGGTCTTTGGCTAAATGCTCTTCCGTTTCCGACCCTGGGTACCCTTATTGATAATGTTTCATTTAGAATAGCAATTAGTCTTAGGTTAGGTGCTTTCAGCTCTGTACCTCATCGCTGTTCCTGTGGAAAGGTTGTCGATCAGCTTGCTCACCACGGTCTCTCATGCTGCAGAAGTGCTGGAAGAATCTCCCGTCATGCTAGTTTAAACGACGTCATCCGACGGGCGCTTGTCAGCGCGCGTATTCCGGCCGTTCTTGAACCGAGTGGCCTCGTACGCAGCGATGGCAAGCGTCCTGACGGCATGACCCTCGTTCCATGGACGATGGGTAGGCCTAAGGGCCTACACTAAGGTGTGGGACGCGACTTGCGTCGACACTTTAGCCCCTTCCCATCTTCCATCGACTGGCAACCGAGCGGGTTCTGCAGCAGCTTCTGCAGAGGCCCTAAAACGGCGCAAATATGAAAGTCTTGGTGAGACTTACATATTTGAACCATTTGGGGTGGAAACTTTGGGCCCGTGGGGACCGAGTGCCCACAAGCTATACCGTGAGTTGTCTAAGCGTTTAGTTGAGACATCTCACGATCCAAAGGCTGGCTTATACCTTGGCCAACGGGTTAGCCTAGCTATCCAGCGTGGTAATGTTGCCAGCCTTTTGGGCACCTTTCCCTTGAACGGTGATCTCAGTCAGATATTTTATTTATAGGATCTTTTCCTATGAATAAAATATCTGACTTTGTATAAAGAGTTTAGATTTAGAATATGTACATATAATTAGGTATTTTATTTTTATTGAATTGTTTGTTATTTGGAAGATTTTCATTAAACCAATTTTTTTTTAAGAGTGAATTTGACAAGTGACAACTTTGACATTTACTTATTTTCAGTATATTAAAACCCCTAATTCCTCATTCTCTAATTAAAAACACATAATTCTACTCCAATCCGTAATAAAGAAAATCCTTATAAAAGAAAACCCACAAACTTTATTTTACCCTAAAATCAGGGTAATTCTTTCATGTTGGTATTTCCGAGTCGCCGTCGCCGCACCGCGCTGTTCTCTTAAGTGTGTGCACACATGCACGGTCACGTTTGGTTGTGTGCGTGCGTAGTGTGTCAATGTAGTAGTAAACAGCTGTAAAGATTGTAGATTTTCGTAGTTACGGAATGAGATTGTTATGATCAATATCTCCGTAACTAGCCTGAATTTTTGGCTCAAATTTGGTAAGCCTGCTCAGCTCGATGTACAGATACCCCCATTAAAAGGAATGTAGTTGATTTTTTTAGACCTTATATATAAACACCCATAGATAAATCCTATGAAATATCAAGCTGAGATCTGCCAAGTCTTGGAACTTATAGAGCATGTTAGATTTCGTCCCAAACATTTTTTTAAATATTCAATGTATCTCGGTTCAATATAATTTTTACAAAAAAATTGCCCTAATAGTATCTGATCGCTGTAATTAGAGCTATCGATTCGCATAAAGAAAATAGTTATATATAATAAAAAGTGTCCGCAAATCCGAAATCCGTCCCACTGTGGGTCGGTGCCCAGCACTCCGGCACAGCACAATAACAGACAGAACCACAGCAAGCAGCAACAAAGAAACAAGTTTTTAGTTGGATGGAACGTAGTATTTAACGTGAACATTTAGAATACTCCCCCTTTGCCGAATGTCATTCGTTCTATCAGTCAAATTATTTGACAACTTGGCTGTCACTGTCACACTTCGTCGCACTTCGTCGGTGACTGCTGACTGGTGGTTGTTGATTGAAGTCAATTCTTTGTTTTTAACTTTTTAATGAAAAGTGTCTTTTATCAGTTTAATCAGTTGTATTAATTCGCTTTCAGTTACTCTTTTGCATATACTTTTGGCAATCAAATTATTCCTACAGATCGGTTAAATCAGCTAATTTTGTCGTCAAAATGGTCGGGCTAGATGCCGACTTGAACCGGGATGACGAATGTGACAATATCGGTCTGGGATGTGCTTTGGAACACTTTTCTGAAGTAGACGATGTATTGAACATGATAGATAACGTGAAAAATATCTATAATACACCAGCATTAGAAGGAGAGTACGACAAATTGTACACAATACTGAAGCAGTACTATGAACAGCCTCACTTACTTGACCCCCACTTGGACAAGATTTTGTCCAAGTTTCTGGAACTTATCAAGGACAAAGACTCTCCCTTTGAATTGAAACATGCAACTTTCAACTATATGTATCAGATTATTAGAGTTAGAGGATACAAAGTGGTCATAAGACATTTGCCTCATGAGGTAAACATAAACAACTCATTGATTTGTTTCATTAATTATTTAAAAAATAATAGTCAGCCCCCTCACTCGTCAATTTCAAGTGGTTTATAAGCATAATTGAATAAAAGAAATAAATGTATAAAAAATTCACTAAGTAGCAAAATTCTACAAATTTACTCAAATTGAAGCTAATCAATAGACAAAAAAAAAAATTTATCCTAGTAAATCTAAATGGTTGTTAATACACAAACTATTTTTAGGTTTCAGATTTGCTAACAGTATTGACCTACTTGGAGGCACAAAACCCAAATGACAAAGAGACATGGCGAAGCCGGTTTGTGCTTTTGCTTTGGCTTTCCATTGTTGTTATTATACCATTCCACATGAGCAGACTAGATGGATTTGCTCCTGGGCAGCCAGGTAGGCTATATTCCCACCTATTTTTAGTACTCGTGACAGAACCACTTTTCCCCTTCTTAGTGCTGTCCTCTACTTGAAGATTGAATTATGCTCTACTTATTAAATTATGCACCTTTCTATCAACATCAACATTCCTTTATATGGTGTGCAATAAAGTGTATCTGTTTACCCATTTATTTTATTTATTTAGTAGTGTATGTACATGTTATTTAGAAGTATGATGCTATATTGATGCTATTTAAAAAATCATTTTTATTATCTTTTGTCAGATGCTGGTACATCCAAGAAACTTACAGTAATGGAAAGAATCTTCAACATATGCAAGACATACGCCTTAAGTAAAGATTCATGTGCTGAAGCCAGTGCTTATTTAGCTTCTAAGTTTCTTATAAGGTATAAAAAAAATATTAAACAAGTAAACATAAAGTGCTTAAATGATATTGTAATGTACATTTCAGGTAAATTTAACCTTAAGTTGATAAAAAATGTCTAATCAACAATTTTGTGCTATGATACTAAATGACCGATTGAAACAGGTGGCATAATTTTTTTAATTTTTTTATTGAGCCAATAGAGTACAATATACAATTTAAGAGTTCAACAATTTAAGGTACTAAAATTTTTTGTGTTTCCTACCCATCAGAAGTCCTTCTTCAAACTAGATGTTAGTCTGTATCTCGGAGAACAGCTTTGTATCAAGAAGGAGTGCTGTTGTTTCTGTTATAAACTACTTATTAGCTACTTTGATATTATTTAACCAACTAAATGGATTGAAAATACAAACTAACCCATTAACATTTCTATTGTGTCCCGTTTATGTATACTTGATCAGTTAAGATGTTAATGATAATGATCAGTTAAATAAATAAATAATTTGTTTTTACAATCACACCAATTATCTAGCCCCAAACTAAGCAAAGCTTGTATTATGGTGACTAGATAACATAGGTACTACATAATTATTATTGTTATATCTCAGTGTCAGCTGTTTTATATCAAATTATATTTATTACAGGTCAGATGTAAAAGAGTTGTATATGGGTGCCTTTTTTGACTGGGCCTGTGAGTTAAGTTCCAATTTGCAAGAGGAGGAAACCATTCACTATGGAGTCCTAGCAGCAGCGGCGGCTGTGTTGAAGCACGGCAAAAGAGATGATCTCCTACCATTTGCCAGTAAACTACTCGAGTGGGTTACAAACCAGAACTATAAGCAACACAAAGCTATGCTTGTTAGAAAATATGGAGTCAAAATTGTGCAAAGAATAGGTAGGCTTAACCTATTCTGTAATACACATATAAATATAGTTTAAATAATCTTGTTAATAAACCAATAAATTATATTAGTTAGTTTATTGGTTTATTATAACAAAAATGAACTTAACTTGAAATTTTGGTGATTATTTTATGGTGAGGTACCAGACTATGTATTTTATCAGGAGTGCCTTCCAGCAGTCCCAGAACACCCAGACTCAAGCCAATTTAGAAGATATCAATTTTTATATTTTAGACTCGGGACCCTTAGCGAGCGGGGATAATGTAGCATAAATTAAACAGGTCTAACAATTTAGCCCAAAAAAGTAAAATGAATATACTTATATTAAATAAATAAATAAATAGTAAATTGCTTTTACAATCACACCAATTAGCCCCAAACTAAGCAAAGCTTGTACTATGGCAACTAGATAACGGATAAACATACTTAAATACATTTATAAACATCCATGACTTAGGTACTTACAACATAATATGCTTGTGCTCATCACACAACCCCCCCCCCCCCCCCCCCCTTGCCCCTTGCGTGATTCGAACCCGCAACCGCTTGGCTTTGTAGTCCGGAGCGAGGACCACTACACCAGACGGTCGTCAAATTAGATTATCAAACAATAATGGACTCTTATCCTTTCTTTTGTAAATGAAGCAAAAAATCACAATGATAAAACGCGTCAAAGTTCGGGTGTGAGGGCTCGTGACGTCACTTCTAAGTCAAAATTGTACCTAGGCGTTGTCCTGTCCTACTTCCTACTAATATTATAAATGCGAAAGTTTGTGAGGGTGTATGAATCATTGTTACTTTTTCACGCAAAAACTGCTGAATGGATTTTGATAAAATTTGGCATACTGATAGACCATGGCCTGGATTAACACATAGGATACTTTTTATCCGGGTAAGGTCAAGTCATAGTATTTTGATAAAGTAAAAAAAAGATAAAATACGTGTTGATTACTTTTTGATAATCTACCTGATAGGTAAAAAAAAAGATTGTCGTCATCCCTATTGGATTTAAGGTATGACATTTCTTGTTAATGACCCAGGTCTAACATTCCTGCGGCCCCGCGTGGCGTCGTGGCGGTACACGCGCGGATCGCGCTCGCTGGCCGTGACGCTGGGCGGCGCGGCTGCGGCCGGCGACACGGAGCCCATGATTGCGCCGCCAGATGACGATGACCAGGATATACCGCAAGAGGTAAGTCGTCCATCACGACTTTATTGCCCATCATGACCCCCGCAGAATACCAGTGTCGTGGCATGCCTTAAGCTGTCAACGTCTAATACTGAGCAGGGGACAAATGCATTGTATTTTTTTAATCTTCTCTGTTTGATGTAATAGCAAATTTTGTGCCAAATAAAAACATTTCTATTCTATCACGTGAGGCTTAAAAGAGGGAGAGGAGGGGGGGAGTCGGGAAAAATCAAGAAATATAACCGTTCTCGGGTTTAGTGAGATAACAGTTGTAATTATTTTTACGTTGAATGAGCGATTTCTAAACCAAAAAGCGTGACCTTGATGGCACCTGCAGCGGCAGCGGTGCTTAATTTTCCATAATTAAATTAGATTATACCTGTATTTAAAAATAATATTCTGAATTTTTTAAGAACTTGGTACTATAAAAATACTAAATACCATAAAATACTGGTGATTTTGGTGAGGTTTTAGACTAACAGATCCCGTTAATATCGAACCTCACCATGTATCACCATGGAGAAGAGGGGCTTACAAAGTAGCTAAAATACATCACGTGATTAATGGACCTTTAAAGTATGAGGCAGCTGCTTTACTTATCTATCCTTTTAATCAGTCAATTATGTAGTCAATATTTATACACTGCTCGCTATAACCATGCTTTTTATTGCGCTAGTTTTCATAATCTTCTGCCAATCTATCCTAGTGTAACATAAGCCAATTGCAGACAAATACTAGACAGACTTTTAGTAATCACACAAGTTGGTGATATGATTACTTTACTGATAAATATGAACAATAATCAAGTTTACTGATTTGACAACAATTTTCTACATAAATATCAATAACAATTCGCTTGTCTGACCATATTGCTGGACATAGGCCTCTCCTAGTTTATGTCATCGAACTCACATAAAATATGTTGTTACCTAGTTAGATGTTAGTTTAAAAAAAACTAAGTTAGCCCTTAGGAAATTTTGAATATAGTCCGCGGACTTCTAGTTTGGCAATCTTTAAACGATTTTTATGACAACCATTTTTGGCGTCTCGTCTACATTAATAAACGGTATTTTTAGGTGGAAGACGTAGTTGAGTTACTGTTGTGTTCCCTGCGCGACGACGACACAGTGGTGCGGTGGTCGGCCGCTAAGGGCATTGGCCGCATCGGTGCCCGCTTGCCCGCGCTCGCCGCTGGCGACGTGTGCGAGTGTGTGCTAGGGCTGTTCACGCAGAACGAGCGGGAGACCGCATGGCATGGCGGATGTATGGCACTCGCTGAGTTGGGTAAGTTATTTTCTATAACTGTTAGTGTCATGATATATCATTTGCGTACAGACTTTTATGTTTTTTGAAGCAAAACTCAGTCTTCCTTTTTTGTTAATACATATCAAATTATAGTTGAATAGTTTAATTTGATACTCCGTTAATATAAAAACTGACAAAAAAAACGACAAATCAGGAACTTATCATTGGTATTGTATTGTTTTAGGAGCATTTTTAGACAGAACTATATTTTTGGAGCACATGTCAATTAATATATCCAATACCAAAGTACCAATAGAAGGATAGTTCGATGACCCGATTTTATTATTTGATACTTATAAAACTGCTTAAAACATGAATTGACAAGCCTATTATTAAGCCCAGATAATCGCATTATCCTGTCTCTATCCTTACCTCTATCCAAGTTTTGTTCTCGTCGTAGCTCGCCGAGGTCTCCTATCCCCTAAGCAAGTGTGCGCGGGTGTATCAGCTGTGGTAGCAGCCCTGGCCAGGGACGAACCCAGGGCCGCGTGTGGCGGGGGCGGCGGGGGGCGAGCGTCACGGGACGCCGCGTGTCACGCCGCGTGGGCCTTCGCAAGAGCGTACGACGCCGTCGCGTTGGCCCCCCATGCGAATACACTTGCTAACGCGTTGATTGCGACTGCGTGTTTCGATAGAGAGGTATGTGTGTTTGTGTTATTATTCTTTTTTGACTTTGAAGCTATCTTCTATGAAAAGAATCGTTGTTTCAAGCTAAAGCTGTAGTTTTTCATCCGCTGCCAGTAGCTTTGCGTATATCATCGTTTCACCATGTCGGACAGGTACTAGACAGTAGATAGTTATAAAATTCATTTCGATAAAGCTATCTAAAGGAGGATGTTCTCATTTGTCACGTAAATTAAAGGGTTTCATTTCATTACTAGATCACTTTTGGATTTAATATTAAATCGTTAAGCGTTGTTAATGTAATTAAAAAAAAAATCCTCTCTCTATCAGATAAACTGCCGTCGCGCGGCTTCGGCAGCTTACCAAGAAAACGTCGGCCGTCACGGCATGTTCCCGCACGGCATCGACGTCCTCACCACCGCCGACTTCCAGTCAGTCGGGCCCAGGAACAACGCGTACTTACTGATTTCGCCGCAAGTGGCCTCGTACCCTGAATACACACAGCCGTTAGTCGATCATCTGGTCGACTTGAAGGTGGAACACTGGGATTGCGCGATCAGGGAAATTGCAGCGAAAGCTCTTAACAAACTAACTTTCAAGGTTGGTATTCCTCTTATTACAAGACTTTTTTTGTCAGTTTCATAAGGCCACATACACCGGTTGCTAGCGACAAGCAGTTTACAAGATTATTCATACGTTTTGTATGGAGCCGCATAGTGTGTGTGTATAGTTGGTAGCTGGTTTACTTAGCTCGTTCACTTAGTTTCTGTAGCAAAACCAGTTTGTTATTGACGTACATCCAGTGGTCGTTAAAATCGTCTTCATTTTGGTATATACCGCAGCCTTTGACAGATTGATGTCAACGGTTTGATTTGCGAATCTAAACTTGGTTTTGGGTGCATTTTATCAACCGACTTCAAAAAAGGAGGAGGTTCTCAATTCAACTGTGTTTTTTTTTTTTTTTTGTATGTTTGTTACGCGATTACTCCGCCAATTATGAATCGATTTTAATGATTCTTTTTTTGCTTGGTAGATCATACTTCAGAGGTGGTCTCATATAAATTTTATCGAAATTGATTTAGAACTTTTTGAGAAAATCAACAAATATTTACCCAGATAATATTTTGGTTGTGGTTCTTGTTACCTATCTTCGACAAATATGAGCCGATTTTGATGATTTTTGTTTTATTGAATAGCTTATACTTCAAAGATGCTATGATAAAAGTTTGAAAAATAAAAATTACCCCTAAGGGTAGGAAAATAGGGGATGAAATCGGTGTTCAGCAGTTAGATTAGGATTTATCACTAAAAATAGATGAAAAAATAGAGGTGCAAACAAAAACATTGAATCTCTCATCGGCTGGCACCGACTCCAAAAGTATCTGATTAGGTACTTAAGTGTTAGGATTATTTTAAGCATTTCAGTGTTTTGAAGTCGGTTTTATTTTTTTTAATAAAATTTACTTATTTTATTAATGTTTTGTAGAAAATGTCTCCTTAAGAAGTATTAAACTTAAAAAGTACTTTTTTGCTGTTGTTGCCTAATTGAACTACTCTTTACGAGGTTTTTTTTGGTTAGGTTAGGTTTTAGGTTAGGCGTGGATAATTTAACTCATTAAGTTAGTAGTTAGAGTACCTACTCCTCTAATGAATGACCGCGCAGCTTTCGTAGTCTCTCTATTGACTTTATTTTCGGATATTTTAGTTTTTTTTTCGTAACATACAATTATGAAAAAGAATAACGATTAAGACTCTTCCTTATATTGTTCCCTAGATCTTATTTTTTAAATTTGGCACCCCTTTGCAATGTAACCCTGTATTTATGAACTTGTCATTTTTTCAGAGTTTTCAAATATAAATGGCATGACATCATGGCATATTATTCAAAAAGGTCTACATTTTATTTTATACATTCATACTTTTTGTAGAATGCAAAAAAGAAAATCTTCTCTTGAAATATGTCAATATTGACAACGTCAAATATATTTATTACATTTTTAGCGTAAGCTAGGTTAGGTATTTTTATGTTCATTTTAATTTTATTTTGGAGTGTATTCTAATACACCAACACACTTCATATGATTTTGACCTGATATTTTATGTAATAAAAATGACTGAAGTAAGTCAAGTATTATTTTTTACTGTCTAAATGTTGTTACATTAATCTATATATGTATCCTTTTAATACTTT
Organism: Anania hortulata; assembly: GCA_963576865.1. NCBI lineage: Eukaryota > Metazoa > Arthropoda > Insecta > Lepidoptera > Crambidae > Anania > Anania hortulata. The sequence goes on along the minus strand of OY756396.1, from coordinate 10,720,523 downwards.
GTATTTATTTGCTTCAGATTCCTGAGTATGTAGCTACAGTAGTTCTACCAAAACTGGTTGAAAAGACTGAATCTATTGACTTGAATATGCGTCACGGTGCTATTCTTGCGATTGGGGAAACCATTTATGCTTTATCCCAAATAAAGTTGTCGGACGGTATGTATAAGTATTACTTAAGTAGTCAATGGAACTAGGCTTCCAGTTTTATTTGATGTAATATAAAACTAAACGCGAGCTCTCTCACGCACCGTAGGTTGCTGGTATGAGTGAGAGAGACTATAGGCTATGTATTGAGCCGAATATACTTTTGCATCTAGATAACGCCAACACAATGCAATTCATTGACAGTGTTCTTCATGCAATCGTTGGTATAAATGCTTTAGAATTTTGCTTTGCCATTGCTTTAGAAGCGCTTTGTTCCGTTCCTAGTAGGGTTACTCGTGAAGCAGCAAAACTTTTGGTTGAAATGATTTTGCACTATTTATTTTTTTACTTTAATTATTTATATTAATAGTAAAGTGTGCCTTATATTGTAGGTTAAGATTCCATGAGACTGACATGTCTGTTTTGGCAAAAGTCTCTTACAAAATAAAGATTAATAAGTAGGGTTACTTTGACCATGATCCTAGATGCGGCAAGTCTGGTTATTACGTTAGGAGCGATTGTCATCAGGCCTCCGTAAAGCTTACACAGGGAAACGACCGTTCTGTACCATAGCTACACATCCAGTGTTATCAGGTTTACCCACGAGTTTTTCCCTCAATGCCGAGCAAGTGGTAAAAATCCGTAAATAGATTCCCAAAAAAGGTAGGGGTACGTGCTGTGCTAAAAAAAATTGATGTACGTATATATATATATATATATATATAACGAATTAGTCCGTCAGTTAGATTATCAAAAAATATTGGACCCATATTTTGTCTTTTGACAATCAAACAAAAAATGACGAAGATAAAGTGCATCGAAGTTAGAGAGTGACGTCACGTCTTGCTAAAAAGTGTAGCAAGGCGTGACGTTACGCGGAACTTTAACTGGTTATATCTTCATCATTTTTTGTTTGATTTAGAAAAGAAAAAATACGTATCCAATATTTTCTGTTGATCCAACTGACGGACTAATTCGTTTTTTTTAGGTAACTAGCCCAATGGATTTAAATCTGGATGGTACGGAGGTAAACGCAGAACAGTGTGTCCACGGGCTTTCAGGAGTTCGTTAATTCTATACATGGGTTCTTTTTGTGTACTTGTGATGAGAAGTAGCAGTTCAGCCTTTGTCATGGTTCCTGAAATACTACATTGTGGCGTAGCAACCAGTCTTGCATTTCTCTTTTGAGGCTTGACATAATTGGCTTCTTCTCAACCTGAACGCTATGGTAAGACGCGTTGTCCATTACAACAACAGAATTCGGCAGCAACTTATCTTTTAACTTTTCATCTACCCACTTATAAAAAGGAGGCCCGTTCATATCTCCATGATAGTCGCCAGTTTTAGCATCTGATTTGAATATAGTCAATACGTCATCCACCAAGCCATTTCGACTCCCAGCGTGGAGCATTACCAATCGCCGTCCTTTCCCAATATCAGCATGAATTCCGGATTCTGACGATGATTGCCAACATTTACTGGCATGGTGACTGGCGTTGATGTATGTTTCATCAAGAAAATATATGTTGCTGTTTTGCGTTCTGTAATTTCTGATTTGTGTAAGGTATTTTTTCCGCCACACTGTAATATTAGGCTGCTCTATAAGGAGTAGTCTCTTCGATTTGCATTTTTTGTAACGGTAGCCCATTTTGTGTAAAAGCCGTCTTAAATATTCCCGTCCACAATTAAATATGCCATCCTGCCTCAAACTTGATAGTAACTTTCCGACACTTGGTTTTTTTTTTCGACATCGTAAAACTGATGAATTTTTCTTCTGATAACTCCAAGGTCAAAATCATCCACCACATGTTTTTTCTTTATAACTTGGTTTTGGTTGGTTTTTTCGGCGATTGAAACTTTAAACGGCTTGAATTTTCAATTGATAAATAACCCGCAGAATTTACACTATGCACGGTTCTTTTGGAGTACCCCGTAGCCTCCGCAACGATTTTGACAATATTCGCATCACTTTTGAATTCAAAGCTTTCTCTGTCTGCATTGCTTTTCTTAAAATATTCAGCCACTTTAAAAATTACGGTTTTTACATTACGAGATAACGCACGACTCATCTTTGATTTTTTATCTCATGTGCGTTTGACATTGACGGTCCGATACAAATGACACTACCTGCCGCCACGAGGGTTGACGGCGGACTGACAGAGCGCGTCCCCCCGTCTCGCCGCGCGCATACCTCAGAGAGTGCGCAGCAGTTATGGCCAAGCTATAGCAGTTATACCACGGCAGCAAAATATAAACTGTGACGGCAGCTTAGTGTGTGTGTGTGTGTGTATCTGCGTGTGCAACGGTTGTTTGCTGCCATAGAATAAATTACAGTACTCGATGAGATCAAAAAGGTCCGACATGATACTTCTTCCATAGTTCTAGGTCAACGGAAAGTACCCTATTAATTTTGATTCCTTTGTGAGTGTCGAAATATAAGATTTTTGCGGCATAAACGGCCGTATATTGTAATATTAATAATGTAATATTGTTTCGTAGGTAAGACCGCTGATTCCTTGATATCGGAGACGGTGTCAGGAGCGGTGCGAGAGCTGGTCCCGCGACTGCGCGCGCGTCAGCTGCTGCGCGGGCTGGGCGGCGAGCTCGTGCGCCAGGCCTGCTGCCAGTGCGTGGCCGCGCTCGCACGCGCCGCCGCGCCCTACCACGCCTCCGCCACTATAGGTACCTACTCCACCGGCGGCATCAGCGGCTGCGCGGGCTGGGCGGCGAGCTCGTGCGCCAGGCCTGCTGCCAGTGCGTGGCCGCGCTCGCACGCGCCGCCGCGCCCTACCACGCCTCCGCCACTATAGGTACCTACTCCACCGGCGGCATCAGCGGCTGCGCGGGCTGGGCGGCGAGCTCGTGCGCCAGGCCTGCTGCCAGTGCGTGGCCGCGCTCGCACGCGCCGCCGCGCCCTACCACGCCTCCGCCACTATAGGTACCTACTCCACCGGCGGCATCAGCGGCTGCGCGGGCTGGGCGGCGAGCTCGTGCGCCAGGCCTGCTGCCAGTGCGTGGCCGCGCTCGCACGCGCCGCCGCGCCCTACCACGCCTCCGCCACTATAGGTACCTACTCCACCGGCGGCATCAGCGGCTGCGCGGGCTGGGCGGCGAGCTCGTGCGCCAGGCCTGCTGCCAGTGCGTGGCCGCGCTCGCACGCGCCGCCGCGCCCTACCACGCCTCCGCCACTATAGGTACCTACTCCACCGGCGGCATCAGCGGCTGCGCGGGCTGGGCGGCGAGCTCGTGCGCCAGGCCTGCTGCCAGTGCGTGGCCGCGCTCGCACGCGCCGCCGCGCCCTACCACGCCTCCGCCACTATAGGTACCTACTCCACCGGCGGCATCAGCGGCTGCGCGGGCTGGGCGGCGAGCTCGTGCGCCAGGCCTGCTGCCAGTGCGTGGCCGCGCTCGCACGCGCCGCCGCGCCCTACCACGCCTCCGCCACTATAGGTACCTACTCCACCGGCGGCATCAGCGGCTGCGCGGGCTGGGCGGCGAGCTCGTGCGCCAGGCCTGCTGCCAGTGCGTGGCCGCGCTCGCACGCGCCGCCGCGCCCTACCACGCCTCCGCCACTATAGGTACCTACTCCACCGGCGGCATCAGCGGCTGCGCGGGCTGGGCGGCGAGCTCGTGCGCCAGGCCTGCTGCCAGTGCGTGGCCGCGCTCGCACGCGCCGCCGCGCCCTACCACGCCTCCGCCACTATAGGTACCTACTCCACCGGCGGCATCAGCGGCTGCGCGGGCTGGGCGGCGAGCTCGTGCGCCAGGCCTGCTGCCAGTGCGTGGCCGCGCTCGCACGCGCCGCCGCGCCCTACCACGCCTCCGCCACTATAGGTACCTACTCCACCGGCGGCATCAGCGGCTGCGCGGGCTGGGCGGCGAGCTCGTGCGCCAGGCCTGCTGCCAGTGCGTGGCCGCGCTCGCACGCGCCGCCGCGCCCTACCACGCCTCCGCCACTATAGGTACCTACTCCACCGGCGGCATCAGCGGCTGCGCGGGCTGGGCGGCGAGCTCGTGCGCCAGGCCTGCTGCCAGTGCGTGGCCGCGCTCGCACGCGCCGCCGCGCCCTACCACGCCTCCGCCACTATAGGTACCTACTCCACCGGCGGCATCAGCGGCTGCGCGGGCTGGGCGGCGAGCTCGTGCGCCAGGCCTGCTGCCAGTGCGTGGCCGCGCTCGCACGCGCCGCCGCGCCCTACCACGCCTCCGCCACTATAGGTACCTACTCCACCGGCGGCATCAGCGGCTGCGCGGGCTGGGCGGCGAGCTCGTGCGCCAGGCCTGCTGCCAGTGCGTGGCCGCGCTCGCACGCGCCGCCGCGCCCTACCACGCCTCCGCCACTATAGGTACCTACTCCACCGGCGGCATCAGCGGCTGCGCGGGCTGGGCGGCGAGCTCGTGCGCCAGGCCTGCTGCCAGTGCGTGGCCGCGCTCGCACGCGCCGCCGCGCCCTACCACGCCTCCGCCACTATAGGTACCTACTCCACCGGCGGCATCAGCGGCTGCGCGGGCTGGGCGGCGAGCTCGTGCGCCAGGCCTGCTGCCAGTGCGTGGCCGCGCTCGCACGCGCCGCCGCGCCCTACCACGCCTCCGCCACTATAGGTACCTACTCCACCGGCGGCATCAGCGGCTGCGCGGGCTGGGCGGCGAGCTCGTGCGCCAGGCCTGCTGCCAGTGCGTGGCCGCGCTCGCACGCGCCGCCGCGCCCTACCACGCCTCCGCCACTATAGGTACCTACTCCACCGGCGGCATCAGCGGCTGCGCGGGCTGGGCGGCGAGCTCGTGCGCCAGGCCTGCTGCCAGTGCGTGGCCGCGCTCGCACGCGCCGCCGCGCCCTACCACGCCTCCGCCACTATAGGTACCTACTCCACCGGCGGCATCAGCGGCTGCGCGGGCTGGGCGGCGAGCTCGTGCGCCAGGCCTGCTGCCAGTGCGTGGCCGCGCTCGCACGCGCCGCCGCGCCCTACCACGCCTCCGCCACTATAGGTACCTACTCCACCGGCGGCATCAGCGGCTGCGCGGGCTGGGCGGCGAGCTCGTGCGCCAGGCCTGCTGCCAGTGCGTGGCCGCGGCAAATCTTTTGATAACATTTTAATTATTAGGTTATTCGAGGATAGATAATTTGTGTGATTGTGAAAGGAATGATTTTAAGTCTTTATGTTGTCCACCATCATGAAACTACTAATAGAATGTATTTTTGTTATTTACAGAGGAATGGCTCAACCTGATAGAAGAGTGCCTCTCTCACGAAGTCCAAGCAATACGCGAAAAAGCTATCACCGCCTTACCTTTAGTGTTTGATCAGTACCTACGCGATGATAATCTCATGTATGGAGATAAGACCGCAAAAGAGAAGCGTATGGAGTTAATTGAAAAGTATTGTGAACAATTAAGGAACGCTGGAGTCCATGGCCTGGTGCTAAGGATGGGATTTGCTCGTGCCGTCGGTAAGTAGGTTGTTCTTCTTTTTCAGCGACTCATTGCGGTATTTGAAAAAAAAAAACCTTATTTTTTCAAAATATTTCGTTTCCGTAAAAAAATTTTGACAACACAACCATTAAATTAGACTTTAAAAAACACCTTTGTTTTTTATTAGTTTTATTCATCATCTATACGGTCAATCCCGGTTGCGTCCAAAGCCATTGCTTTGGAGCCCAGGGTCCGCTTTCCTTGATTTGCTCCTCCACTTCGCGCGGTCTTGAGCGTCTCTAGTTGTGAGATCATTGGCACGCATGTCAGCCCTCACAACGTCAAGCCAGCATTTCTTGGGTCTACCCCTTTTGCCAGGGCCTGGCGGTGGCGGCATGGCCAGACATTTGTTTCCTACGTAGCTTGCCGGTTTCCGCAAAACATGGCCGTACCAGCGTAGGCGACTCTCCTGCAGTTTGTCTGCAATATCACGGACACGAAGGCTACCGCGGATGCGCGAGTTCCTCACGCGGTCCTTACGCGTGACTCCGCACATCCACCGCAGCATATCCATCTCCGTGACACGCAGCTCCTGCTTGTGTCGCTCAAGTAGCGGCCATGCTTCGCTGCCATATAAAAGAACAGGCCTAATGATGGACTTATAGATCTGTCCTTTAAGCTTAACCGGCATTCTGGGGTCACAAATGACACCAGTCACCTCTCGCCATTTGGCCCACGCAGCAGCAATGCGTGCTTTGACGTCGCAATCGATGTCTCCGGACACGTGAAGTACAGATCCAAGGTATTTAAACTGGTCCTTGCGCTCGACCTTGTCTCCGCCTATGCGAACGGGATCTGTAGAGTTACAGGCCAGGTACTCGGTCTTCGCCACATTGAGTTTCAGACCACCGCTCTCAAGCGACTGCTTCCACTCGTTCACCCGTCTCACCAGCCTGCCCCTGTCCGCGTCCACCAGTGCGATATCGTCAGCATACATCAGCAGCCATGGTGGCTGCTCATGTGAGTCTCTGATGCTGTCTGACACAACGTCTAATATCACACTGAACAGAAACGGACTGAGGACGGAACCCTGGTGTACTCCGACGGTGATGGGGAACGGTTTGGTGTCGCCAACAGCGGTCCGAACCATAGAATCGGAGCTGCGGTACATGTCCCGAATAATGTCAATATATGCCTCGGGGACCCCTTTGGATCTCAGTGCCCACCAGATCACCACTCGAGGGACACAGTCGAAGGCCTTCTGCAGATCAAGAAAGAGCAAGTGCAGAGGCGTGTTCTTCGCCCTGTATCTCTCCATGACGGTCCTTAGGGCGAAGACAGGGTCCATAGTACCGTTGCCAGGACGAAACTCATATTGACACTCCGAGACATCACACTCCTGTCGGATCCGGGAGTCCACAATCCGCTCAAGGAGCTTCATGGTGTGGGACATGACCTTTATACCGCGGTAGTTGCTGCACTCTTGCACTGATCTCTTGCCTTTGAAGACCGGAGTAATAATACTCATTCTCCATTGGCTCGGGATCAGCCCGCTTAAGAGTATGCGGTTGTAAAGGTAGGTTAGGATGTCCACACCAAGAGGGCCCATCGCCTTCCAGGCTTCGATTGGGACTCCATCGGCTCCGACAGCTTTACGATTCTTCATGCGGCGAAGAGCAAACTGAACTTCTTCAGGCGTTACCGGTGGTACTAGTCCCTGATTCGGAGGGAGGTCCGGTGGCTGCACCTCTTTGTGCTGCAGTTTTATTATTACCGCTTATTACAAAATGATTGCGACATACCACACACCTCAGTGGTGTTGTCGGTAGAAAATTGCCTACAATTATGACCGAGGTGTTGTCGATAGAAAAGAAAAAGTCGTTCGTCTTTTATAAGTTTGCTTTATGTTATCCTCCATCCTTTAGGTTATCTAAAATACATTTTTCAAACGGAAAACAAAAATAGAGCACCCTTAGTAGCGATATCCGAATCACTTCTCCGATTCAACTGTTTGTTATGGTGCAATAGTATCAGATCAACCCATAACTGTTTATGTCACTGAAAGGCATACTATGCACCTATTTTGTAAAAAAATATGCATGTAAATGCCTTCTCAATTATTTGTGTCTCTATGACGAAAGTCTTAAAAAAAACAACATATTACATGGTGATTCGGGCTCCCTTAGGGATTTTTTGTTTTATCGTTGCTTTATCTCTGGACTTCAGCTTGACACGATTTCTTGGGATACATATCTAGTACTAAATATAAGTTGTTAAGTTTCCCTTCATATTTTCGCGATAGTACGCAGCGCGTGAGACGGCGGAAACGCGGTAATAAGGTACGCATACGTCACGGGGTTGCGCGGGCGACTGATTTGTGTGTTTGTTGGCACCGGCCGGCGCGCCACCGATGCCGTCACAATGCCGTCGTCATAGCAACTAGTATCTAGCGTAATGTTTACGTTAAGTAAAAAAGTATTCCTGTATATATTATATGGTTGTATTTTAATTAAAGGTTGATTGGGATATATACTTTTATGTATTCTTCGTAAAAAATCTTATTTGTCAGTCATATAAACAAACAAAACTTGTAATACGTTTTGTCTGACTCTCAGGGCTCTCTAACAAAGTCAACTTCCAGGTTCTTTACCAAAATTCGTGCTGGCAGAACATCAGAAACTAATAATCCATTCGCTCATCGAGTGTACTAAAGTAACCGAAGCCACTCAAAAGTGGGCCGAAGGTCGTCGCGACGCGGTCATAGGCCTGACCGAAGTCTGCCAAACTCAAGGCATAATAGGGGGAGTGGAGAAGTACGCTGGGGAGATAGTGGGTGCGTTGCTGGACTGTCTAGCAGAGTACACCATCGATATGAGAGGCGATATTGGTGCGTGGGTGCGGGAAGCCAGTATGACAGGTAAGTTGACAGTTTAGTATTTAGACAATTTCGTAGTCATTCCATTAAAATATCCTTATGAAGAAAGTTGCAAAAGTAGACTTTATTTAAACGACAATAGCTGAACTTTATAATGCCTAACTCACATTTAATGCATATTATTTTCTATCCTTATTTCCTGTAAAAAAGGTGACAAAGGTGACAGAATTCATTGCGCTGCTTCTTCTCATTACCAGCCAAGTAGTCCCGAAGCGATCGTAGGGCAAATCTATGGGACGTTTATGAGTATTATTGAGTCAACCAACTAGCATGATTTTGCGTGTATTTTAATCTGTAAAAGAATTACCTACTCAAAATTATCATACATTTCTTTTTGAAATCTCGTAACTTTTCTCCAGACGTATCTATATTATTCCCCATTTCAAGGTTTACTGTCGATCTGCCGCCAATGCGCAATAGAAGCTCCCCATTTGAACTCTCCGCAAGTGATCAAAGACATAATGTGCGGAGTGGCGCAGCAAGCGGTCGAGAAAATCGACAGAACCAGGGCTCATGCAGGGAGAATATTTACCTCCTTCATTTATAAGTAAGTGGTTCTAACGATTTTAATTTCAATTGTAACTATTTCTAGTTTCTCCTTACCCAAGTCATATAGTGCGAGATCTTATAGTAAGGTCGACTTTTGTATTTCCTAAAGACCTTTGTTTCTGAGTCACAAATAAGAGTGTTCGCTTTTTATGTATCCTTCACATTTTTCTTGTTAAAATACTAATTTAGTGCCAAGTCTTAAAAACTAGTTCAGAAATTAATGAATGTATAACGTCTGTGCGATGAGTATGAGCATTTGTATCTTAGTCATGGATGATTTATTATGTCCTTAAAGTATGTTTATCTGTTGACTTGTACTCTATCAACCTTAGTACAAACTTTGCTTAGTTCGGAATTAGTATAATTGGTGATAATGTTGGAAGAATTTACTTTAATTTGTTGTCAATGGTCGTTTCGGAAGCAGGACACAACGCCTTTACGTTTAGTGCCGTACACTAAAAGTCTAAACACGCAATGAAGTACCAAAATCATCATCTGTACAGTCGATCCCGGTTGCGTCCAATGCCATCGCTTTGGAGCCCAGGGACCGCTTTCCTTGATTAAATGAGCAATGGAGTACCTACATAATCGCTAAAACCCGCGAATTAGATGTCGCCACCGAACGCTGACAGTTCTGTAATCACGATGCAGCAAACACGCAAAATCGCGTTATGCTGATGCTAAAATTAAAGACTGTTTGGCTCTCTGACTTCTAAAAATCAGAGTATTATGTATTCACGTTGATTTACTTTTATCATCCACAGTGAACCATTTATCACAAACATTCCACAACACGACGCTCTCAAGCGAATATTCCCCTCCGAAGAAGTGGAACTGAAAACCACTAAGGAACCAGAAGATGAAGCCGAGCAGCTCACCAGTGAGAACTCCAATGTAGTATTGTGGCTGTTCCCCGGGCACACGATGCCGAGATTCGTACAGCTGTTGACTTACGAAGAGTACAGGTATAATGTAATCAAGGGTCTCATCGTGAGTGGAGGGGAGTTGACTGAAAGCTTGGTAAGTAAATACTGTGTTTTTATTCTAAAAAAATACTTTTTATAACTGAAAGTTAGTACACCTCTTTATGTCCTTTGTGAATGAAAGACATATAGTTATCCATGGAAATAATCTATTACAGTTTTTTTATATTGGCTAATGAAATCGTTACGATTGCATCTGTAATTAGCTAGAATAACAATCATGACTCCATACAAATGCAATATTAATATTTCAGGTAAAACACACGACACAGTCTCTCTACGCGTATCTCAATACTCTACATGACAACAAGGCTATGTTGAAATCAATCTGTGATACAATCATCCAAGTGTTTGCTGACAATTTACATGTGAAGAGGATCACTGGACCCATATTTAATTTCATAGATAGGCTTTTAAGTTCAGGTACATACACAACAAGTGAATTGTTACAAAAAATTTGTCAAATAGAAGTCCAGCAGTAATAGCACCCCATACCGGAATCACCTCGCGCCATTAAAAAAAATCCTAAAAGTCAGTAACCAAAATAAAACTCATGGTATTCAGGAGTGCTTTATCTCTGGACTTTTGATTAAATCTTGACACTTTTTTTGGGACCTGTTTATCCATGCATGTTACAATTCATTAACTTTATCAAATATTACAATACGCATATATATTTTTTATTTTAGGTTCAATAGGCCCAATCCTAGAGGACCCTGAGTCGACTTTTGCAATGGATGTACTTAAGTACTTGCAATTAGAACTTAGAGGAGCAAAGAATATCTACAAGCTATTGGATTCCATTAATGTCCTATGCCAACTTATTCAGGTAGTTATGATTACCACATTAATTAATGAGACACCTTGCCATCCTTGCCATTCATTGTCTTTGTATCCTTGTATACAAAATCAAAATTATTTTTGTGGCAACGTCACGCAATAATTCAAATTCTGATTACTCAAATAGAATATATATTATTATCCTAGACAGGTCTTTAACTTATATTTCTACAAAATGCACTACATTTGTTTTTTTTTTATATAAACGTATTAAATTCATTGGTGTCAACAAAATGGTGGCGCCACTATCCCGCGTGCGCCTTCTTAAACCTTATTTACTTACCACGTGGTTTATAATCAATCAGAAATATTTTTGCCACTACCCGTTAAAAGGTTAACTAATATATTAACCCTTTATGTATGGTTAACGTCAGGTGGGAGGTTCAGTGAGCAGCAGGTCTCTAGGGCAGCTCGTGATATACCTGTGCTACGCGGACCGCTACGTGCGTCGCTGTGCCGCCGCGCGTCTGTACGAGGCGCTCACGCTTTACGGCGACGTCTCCTCCGTGCCAGATGACAACATAGATCAGGTCAGTCGATGTTAGGTAGCTCATCATCGCCATTATCATTTCAGCCATGAGACGTCCCCTGCTGAACATAGGTCTCCCTCAATGACTTCCAGATTAGCCGGTTAGAAGCGGCCTGCATCCAGCGGCTTCCTGCAACCTTTACCAGGTCCTCTGTCCACCATGTGGGTGGACGACCTACGCTACGCTTGCCGGTACGTGGCATCCATTGTAAAACGTTTCTGCCTCATCGGCCGTCAGTTCTATTTGTGATAAGTATTTTAAAATAACATCCATGAGTTTTTTAAATATTTCTCCTGTATTTTTGGACTTGACAGAACGATCCCCTAAAATTTGGCTCAAACTTTTGAACAGCCTGTATAGATTTCATTATTTATTCTAGATCGGACATGCTTGCGATTTCAGAGCGACATGATTCTAGATACAGTCTGAATATATTTGCCAGTCTGTTGGTAAAATTAAAACCGTGACTTTTTCTGCGATTCGTAATGACCAAATGTCACATTAACAGCAGTAGTACTAGTAGTGGTAAATATTTATCTACGATAGGAAAGGCGTACAGAGCCATAGAGCCAAATCTAAAGTACATATTTAATTTCAATCGGTAGTTTTGAAAAATCGATAGAAGACCTTAAAGGAAACCGACGCATTGATCGTCTCATCATCATCATAATCAGCCCACGTCAGTCTACTGCTGTACATAAGCCTCTTCCAAAGCACGCCACTGAGCCCGATCCTCGGCTATTCTTTTCTATCCACTGCCAGTAGCCATGTCTATCTGCGTCGAATATATATGTGGGTATTCTGAGCGTTCAGTGCATGTTACAATGTTTACGACGGTGGGATATTTCAGTATTATTTGGTATTATTTAATTCTGTACTTACAACCAAGTTAATTTGTATGGGAAAACAAGTGTTTTGACGTTAATACGAGTACTACTTATAAAAAAGATGCGGAGTACTTAACTGAAATAACGTGTTGTGTTACCTAACAGTAGCTAATTGAGTTATGTGTGACCGCTATCGTTATAGCCGTCCAGTGGCCTCATCACGACCAACGTAGCAGTCAAAAGCAAAACCGTCCATTCGTCACGCGCTGATATAACGTCCGTCACACTTTTGTTTTCATACGTTCTTTTAGTTATGAAAACAAAATCGTATCTGAATTATTACGCTTTTGTATAAATATGTCACACTTAGGCGGAATGTGGTACATTAGGGTCTCTAACCCATATAACGATTCGATGTTATCTACCTCAGCTAAAAAATGATTTCTTTTACTCATCGAGAATGATACAAACTAATGCAAATCGTGAAGGGTGAAGGTTCTTGGTTGTCGAAAATAGTCATCAAAATTATCATATTGGGTCTAATTACTTAATTTTCACTATTTAATTGAGTACAAACATCCCTTTTCTTCATTACAAGCATATACTTATTAAATTAAACAGCTGTCAAACCTAGAATACCATAGACAATCTAACACTAAATGGGTTATGCAACATATTCCTATTTTATTTATCGATATAGTTTTTTCGACGTTTCGATACAGTTGCATGACGTACCGTGGTCACTAGATGGGAACTATTACATCCATGACCGTTAAAAATGACGAAAATATAAGGCAATTTACATGTATAACAGTTCTAATAGAGAGAAAATTAATATAGAAAGAACATTAATTAAACTAATACAGTATTTTCACGAAAAACAAAATTAGCTTGTAAGTTTGCTTAACCGGTACTGCAGGTCTACTACAAAAAACGAAATCCGTCAATACAATAATCGTTTTTCGGATTGCTGACTACGAAACGTTTCGGATTTTTTGAAATAATACGATAAATAACATTTTATTCATTCATTCACGAAGTCGTTCCGAAAATATGTCGCATCCGATTAAAACATAGACATCTAAAAGTGTTACGTAGTTAGTAAGCCTATAGTTTGCGTATCGTTTGTCTTTCGTTTCGTCCGAAACATCGTATTTCGTTTTTCGTAGTAGGCTTCCAGGCCTGAAAAACGAGACACTAATAATAGAAGTTTTATATTTGCGCGGTCTCTTGCGACCGCTCGGCAGCCAATTAGTTGTCATATATTACAAACTTTTTCTAGGTGATGACCGTACTCGCTGAAACTGATTGGGAAAAGGATGTGACTGAACTGCGCCCGATTAGAAACGACCTCTGCGATCTGATGAACATCAAGCGGCCAGTGATGAAACAGAAGACTCCTTCGTAATTGAGAATAAAGTACTACTTACGGCTCCGTATTCTCGCACAAGACGAATGTCTTTGTTTGTTTTTAGTTGCTGCTTAGTGCCTTATTGAGATTTTTATTTAGTTATATTTTATAACGCACAGAACAAATTCTATCACGACGTAACGAATCTCTAGAATCGTGTGAATGCGTCCAGTCAAGGCTGAAGCCTTGCACGTAACTTTATGCAACTAACACGGTCATGTAAAATGTATTCGCATATTTTTAACAACGCTAATGAATATAATGTATTTTTTGTATTCGATTCATTAAAATGTACCTTGTGAAGAATGCATTTATGTTAACTCTACATAATATAATTTATTTATACTAATAATTTGTTTTATTTATAAGCAAGTACAAACAACCAGACTTGTAATTTTAACATAATTTATTTACCTAATTAACACTAAAAATAGCAATACTTACAAATTATTTAAGCACATACAGAGTTTCTTAGTATACATTTTTTCACCCAGTTAAAATATTTTTTGTAGGAATAACATCTCTCTGTTGATATGTACCTAGTGATAAAAGTCTTACACATAATAATTCAGTAAATTTTCAGCCCAGTAACTGAAGTTGGGCGGGGTCTTGTGGCGCCTCTGCGATTAAATTCGCCCAGAAAGTGCCGTAGTTCTTCAAAACTGTTCCTCTGTAAAAAAAAAAATAACACTAGGAATTCGCGCAATAGGCCTACTAGGTACTAATTTCCTTTTAGATTGTAGGAAATCACCATAATATTTTTACCTTTTGTTTTCTCCATAGTTTCACCGCGAGAGATTATTGTTAATGTATTTTTAATACAAACAAAAACCTTTTTTAATTTTATCTATATTTGATTTCTATTAAAAGAAGTAAATAAGAGAGAGTTCGATATGTTTTATTCTTTCAATTCTTGAAAATTAATCTTGTCTAGGTATTTTAAAAAAAAATCTTGTAATTTTTTTTCTGATATATATTTACGAGTTACGACCACAGAAAACAAAATGCCTTACGTGTCGGTGGAATGGTGGTAGCAGACTAGCAGTGCGCTTATTACTACTTACTAGTAGGTATGTGTAACACGTACACGCAACAATATCATCAGATTGATATTTGATAAAAATTTAACTGAAGCTTATTCAAGGCCATGTTAAAGTGCTCATGACGGTTAAATTGCGTTACACAACTTGCATCAATACTTTGAGTGAAAGGAGCCTGCAAAGATATAGACAAGTTACGGGTCAATGACCGTATTATCCTGGCAAAATCATGTCAGGAACAACCAGTTAATGTCAAGAAACGAATGGGATTTATCTTGTTTATGGAATATCCTAGACTATAATTATAGTCAACAGGACTGGGATATAGTTTTACCCTAACATAAAGAAATGCAGTTTTAGTAACGCTTAACCATGTAATTGGTTGCTCGCCCTAAGTGTTCATATTATGTGCAAGAAAATAAATAGGTAATAAATCTTTAGCATGCTATACTTAACTTCTTTCAGACCTAGCTTGTCTCAGGAATTAGCCCACCTGCCGTGAGACTGGCAGGTGGGCTAATTCCTAAGACAAACAATCGCAAGTAACCATTTAATTGAACTGAAGAACTTACTGAGCCTCGAATGCCTTTAAGGCGTTATCTTGGTCCTGCATTTGTGATAAGGCGTTGTTAGATCAGTTAGTTGTTTACACCATTCTTAAATAATTCTAAGACAACATTTATTAAAACTGTCACCTTATTTTAGGCCTAATAATCCGGCACATTATAATTTATTTAAAAAATTCGATATTTAGTAATTGTTCCAAAATCAATAAAAAGTTAGTCCGTTGAGTTAGGTAAACAGTGACGTCATAGTCTACTATCGCCATACAAATTATATGGAAGAGTAGCGTTAAGCCAGTTTTTTAAAAGTATGTCAATTGACAAGTGGTGTAAATACCGTATTGTTTGCTCCGCTCCCATAAAACGAACCTTTTTTCGTGAAGCTTATGAGTTACGCATACCTACTTACCATCAGGCCCGGTGCAAGCCTAACGTCCTGGGAACAAGAGGGATACGCCCACTGTCACTACTAGCTAGATCCCTATTATCCGCTAAGCGTGGAGTTAGTATAGTACACTAATGTAAAAAACTCACGTGAAATAAACTCTGCCTTGCAAATTAGGGGGCGCCTTCCAGACTAGCGTTGCCCGGGTCTTCTCCCGGGGGTCGGCGTGTGTGATAGCGGCACACTCAGGATGGATAGTAGTGTTGGGCGCTTGCTCCCAAGATCCCAGCCATTCGTCTGTTTCGACAGACCGCGCTTGTAGGAAGAATCCTTTGAAAGGCTCTCCACCTTCTATTGTAACTGGAATCCAGAATTTAACGGTCCCATAACTGTGAAAGATGACTCAAATGTATGGATACAAAAACTCTACTTTTAAAACATAATAAGCGTGAGTGACTTTTCGATACGTTTTGTTAATAACGTAGATTGTAACGAAGGGTGGGCTTATCAATTTCGATTTTATTTGTTTACCAGACAGTTCAATACGCAAACCGGTCTAGTTGCCATAAGCTGTCTGACCTACAATACCATGAGTGCTTGGCTTGCGCAACCCAACTTGTATGAACCACATACAGCACATAGGGCGGATGTACCTACTAAGTATTACGCACTCGTAGCTACAGATTTTATCAATGACGTTAAATAAATTTGCATAGTAAGATTTGAACCGATTGATAACTTTAAGTTCGAAAACTCTTTGAATCGTTACGTGTGTTTTATCAATGAGTTAATCATCCATTCACGCGTGTCTTTTACACTTACTTATTTACTATCTACTGTAACATTTACTTATTTATTATTTACCTACTTTATCATGGTAAAGAATTCCTTAAAGCATTTTTAAGTTATTTTTTGTTAGTGTACTATAGTAAAATAAATAAAGTGGGTTTACAAAAAGACCAAGGACAATATTCGTTAATCACGTTACTCAGCTCATTACGAAAGAAAATTGAAATTTGTAAAACTTTTGCAACCACACAATAGGTATTTGCAACACTTCTAAATTATGATGAATAGGAGTAGGAGAGTAAGGTGGTAAAGAGTAGGTCATTTAGAAAAACGATTAAGATTTTTATTTTGAAATCATTAACTTTTAGGTTTTATTGTCCTCTAATGGGCGACTGCCATGTCATACGAGAATAATGTCGTTTTCTACAGGTGAAACAATTTTCAGAATCAGATCAATATTTCCAGAGGTTACATGTTACAAACAAACAAACTTTTCCTCATTATAGGTAGTGTAGTCTCCCTTTGAACCGGCATTTTTCATGGGGATAAAAGCTACCCTATTCGGTTATATTAAGTAGTTTTGAAGTCATATTATCACCACGGTAACAAACAACAACAATACTTGATACCTATGTACAAATATAATGTTCTAATTTATTAGTCTACTACTACTACCTTACTAAAGGTAATTCTATTGCTCAAATACAACAATTTTTACATGGGACCAATATCGAAATCTCAAAAAATAAGTTCACTTCTCCATGCAAACTGATATCAGCTGGTCGGCGGTTTAGTATGGGAAAGTGCCTTTTTTGTGATGTTGGTCGCATAGTAAAAGTATTTGAGCGGTAGAATCACCCCCCAGGAGGAAGCTAATTATAAATTAGGTCCTTACTATTTTAGGCAGGAAATGTAATACTGGACGATTGGTTCAATCTTAGTATAGTATTTAATAAAATACCTGTAATAGGTGTATTAGGTCCAAACGTCGACGAAGAAGCCACAACTCTATAAGGCAGGGTGTTCAACGGCTGCGTCCGATGTTGCCCGTGGTTCGGCTGGTTAGGGCGATCCTTCACACACGCGTCCACCGGCGCACCATCGGGGAAACTGTCCGCACCCCAACACACAACTAACACCACAAATAATTTTGATAGCATACTTAATTCAGACTTAGACCTTATGTTTTGAAAGTTTTGGTAACCGACGGTTAAAACGCTCTGTAATAGACTGCGCGCGAGTCCGTGGCACCGCTCGCTTTTGTATAAGCCCACTTCGAAAGGATATACATTTGGAACAAGTTGACAGATCAATTAATGTTGGCTTAGCGGTTTAGGTGTGCCGAAACAGTATGTGTGTGTGTGTTGCGCAAATGTGTAACTACCTTTAATGTAATACTTGAAGTGCACTTTAATAAAGGTATAAAGTCCGTATTAGGATATTCATTCATGACACCAACATTTTAAATTTTTCTTGTAAAATGTGCCTATTTTTAATCCTACCTTTTTAATAAAACCCTAATGGAGTCTTAACCATAAATCTTGAGTGTACTAAAATAAATATTTATTGATTGGACCTTAAATATTTTTCAAAAACATTTTTCAGTGCGTAAATTTTATTTAATTTAAAAATAACATTTATTTACTTACGTAATCAAATAACAACTTGGATAACTACGCACCACTTAAGTACATAAATAAATAAAAATAGTATGAAACGAAATCAGTAAAACAACAATCTCGTTTCATTCATCGACAAAGACAATTTTATCATCATCCTTCCTGTTCGGGGAAAGCAGGTCTGGGTCTAGTACTACACTATTAGTATCATTAATTACAATGTACTGCATTATTTCTTCGAGCATGGTGTCACAATCGTCATAGTCTGATTCAGTATCTAAAGGTTTAAAGTCGGTGTTCTTTGAGTCTTCAGTATACTCAGAAACTAAAGGTTTTAAGTTGGTATTCTTTGAGTCTTCATTATACTCAGTATCTAAATGTTCTAAGTCGATATTCTTTAAGTCTTCATTATACTCAGTATCTAAATATTTTTCGTTATCGTCACTTACTACTTTTTCAATCGGCTTATCCGATTCCTTAATTATATCTCGAACTGATAATCGTTTTCCGAATTCTTTACCTGGTTTTGGTCTGTCATCACAAGATAAAGACAACCTTTTTCTGGCCCCAACTATGTCTCTAAATTTGTCATCGTAAGATGACCGTCTTATTCCAGCACCGGCTATTTCTTTGAATTTTTCTTGTTCTGACAATCTTTTTCTCGACTCAGTAAAATCTTTTAGCTTAGGATAATTTGGGAATTTCTTTTCCAAGTATCTCGTTTCGTAGTCATTCAGTGAATTATTGTAAACGCTGCTAGACGGCGAGGATACACACTTGATCCAATCTTGGCAATCGATCGACACGCTCGATACGTTAGTGAACCCGTAATAGTTATCTCCTTTAGAATCCCTGTTTGCAATGAACCCTGAGTCATTATCCACGCTGGACCTTTCTAAAGAGTCGTAGCCTTCATTGATTACGCCATTTTCTATGGTTTCGTAAACTGGTTCTAGAATATCAGCCAGTCGTTCGCTAGCTTGTATCGAGATTATTTCGGCGACGTGTAGTTTGGGGGCTATAGTTGCGTATTGGTCCTTGGGGTCGTCGGCGTTTTGAGAAGGTATAGCTGTGCTGTATGTCAATCGCCTGTCAGATTTGGGGTCAACGCTCATGCGAGGGTATGTCGAGTCACCTCGTACTCGTGATACAACGGCGGATTCCGTCTTTCTGTACGTTGCTTTGAGCATCATGCGAACCTGCAATAGTAATTTCATTACATATTATGTTCATAATATATTGGAAAATAATTCGTTTTCATTAATAATACCTAGTTTTATTTCAGTATCACAAATATATTTTACTTTAATCTATAGTAGAAGTCAGAGAGCCTACTAGCCGACAGTTCCATTGTTAGATGTTCTGCAGCTGAAAGCGGGCACTTCATATTTTTCTGTTGATATGTTACCTCTTTATTGACGTAGCAGTAAAGCATAGCCACGATAAATCCCTGCAGTCCCTCCACAGTGTAAGCCACGTAGTAGTAGGCTTGCTCCCCAGTGCAGTTGGTGGTATTCGGCCTGAACGCCGTCAGCAAAAACTGGGTTCCGAATATTGGCATCAGGAATAGTGTTGCTTTAGTAGTGCTTCTGTAAAGTCAATGTTTTGTGGATAACAATAATTAGTTGTTAAACAACATTTTAAGTTTGTAGTAGTAATGCATATCCATCGAGCACATATCTGATCCTTAAAGCAGTATAAAGATCATCTATCACCAAAATTGGTCAATGAATTTTTACTAATTGTTTTTAATTTTTATTTTTACTAATTTAATAATAATCGTCCATACTAAGAGCTTTTTAAAATAAGACTATTTGAGCAGGACTTCAGTCGTGCATTGCAGGACTGCACACGAAAAATTTACAACTACCAACAGTTAGTGTGCGTGCTGCAAACATTTAAGTAAGTAATCTTCGAGTATGCTGCAAACGCACGACTGACGCCTTGAGCTTTTAAATTAAGAAATTCACTTCCTTTTTTTTCTTCCTTTGACAACGACGTTTCTACCTAGGGCACACCTCAACCTGAGTTAATTTAATTCGTTAGGATAGACCCATCCGGTAATATTACTCTATTTTTATTTGAAGATGTACAAAACAGGTTACACCATTATCTAGACGACCTCCGTAGCCGAGAGGTGAGTACGCCGGACTTGACGTCGCCCTCTGAGGTGAGAGTTCACTATAACTTAAAAGTATCTGACTGATCTGATTATGGAGCCAGGAGCTGATTAGTGGAAATCTTCAATGGCTTCTAGTTAAGCCCTTAAGTTTTTGGCTCATTTGATTTGTATTGACAAAGCATTAAAAGCGTGTTTTATAGAAACTACTTATACCTAAATGTTAACATTAAGTAAGTACCTATGTTACAAGGTTTTCCGGACTCACTCTACAAAAACTACCGAATGCTAGAACTTACAACTGGTTAGCATTCTCAGCGTTCCTGATCTTGGTAAGCAAAACCCTGAGCACGTCGATGAACAGCCCCGTGTTGATGAGCAGGATGAGCACTCGCGGCGCATCCAGGATCCACTGCACGTGGTCCACGGTGTAGATGAGCCAGCAGGAGTGGTTGTTGTAAACCCCCATCACTGACGCCCATGCTACCACTGGGAGTACGGCAACGACTAGAAAAGTTCATTACCTAAGTGTAAACTTTATTAATGAGGTTGGTTCCGCTTCGCTGAAATCATTTGGAACTTTTCAACTATAATTATATGTCGAATCAGCTGTTTCACCTGCATTTTCAGATGTATCGATACAAACGCGCGTTATCATCGCGTTAAAGCGATACAAAGTCGCTTCACCAGTGCGCTAGTATCGATTCAAACGCGTGACACCGGCGCGTCTCACTAGTGCAAGTGCCTTCTCTAGGTATTGCCACAGTTGTAATCAAGCAATTTGGTGCACCGCACGTCTTACGATCAAAAAAATGGGGACTTTCGACCCAGAAAACTTCATAACTGAATGTCAAAACCGGATAATATTATGGAACTTATAATTGCCGGATTATTAGAACAAAGTGTTAAAGAAAAATGCCTGAGAATAAATTTGTAGTCTATTGTGTGAGAATTTTAGGGAGAAACCAAATAAAGAAAAAATCTTTTAGGTAAGTAATTTAAAGAATTTGACCAGCGCGCCTATATCGATACACACGCGCGTTAGCATCGCATTTGTATCGCTACAAACGTGCGTCTATATCGCTACAAACGCGCGTCGACGGCGTGCTTAAAAAACGTGGTGTGCACAGGCTCTAAAACTTACAAGCTCCTATGACATAGAGCCATTTAACCTTCAACTGCTGTCTAAATACAGCCACGATAAGGCGATGCAGGTAGATTCCTTCAATCAGCATGCACACGAAGACAGCATTGGCGGCAATACGTTCCGCCACACCAAGAATTCGGCAGGCTACCCCGTTACCTGACAGTACCGTGTCGCCTGCATTTGTTATTTCATCTATGTAAATCTGTGGAACAGCAGACGAAACATTTTATGAAGAAATAAAAAAATACTCTTGTTTTTTACACATTCCATGTTTTAACTTTACAATGGTTATGCTCATGGACAGGTATAAAAAATGTTTCTAAGGAAATAACAACAACTAACTATATGAGCATTAGTTATGTTTAAAAATAATAGAAAATACTCATAGAAAAAACTTAATAATTGTCTAGTTCGTTGATGTCTTTTCGTAGGCAAAACTAATTTCTCATTAACAACAAAAATAGAATAGAAAAAAGTAAGTATTAAGTAACCTATTGTAATTACTCAACAAAAATAGGCAAGTCGAATATTCGTAGTAATAGAATATTAGTTCAGGCACTTAGGCCTTAACCCGGCGAAACGTGTCTCGTTTTAAATTTAATTTTTCGTGTGATGAGTTTGTATATACCTTGGATGTCATATAATGTATTTAAGTATGTTTATCCATTATCTGGTCTCCAAATTAAGCGTAGCTTGCTTAGTTTCGGACTAAATAATTAGTGTGACTGTTAGAACAATTTTTTTTCTGCGACTGCTTTGTGTGGTTTCACGATTCAAGTTTCCATGATGTATGTATCATGATGTATATCATCATGATGAGTATGATGGCCTTACCTCACTTCTGCTGATGATTACTAGAACATTTCTGAGTATAATAGCAATGAGCAAATTCCTATGCAGAGCCACTCTCGTAATCCTCAGCCGTTTGTACACGAGAAAAATAATGACAGCGGGCAGGCAGGAGGCGATGGAAAACGAGAGCATTGCGATGTGGAAGCGGTACCGCCGGAGCAAGCGCGGCGTGATGCTGCAGGTGCTGTAGTCCGTCTGAAGTTCCCAAGTTGCGTTCTCGAAACATCGTTTGCTGCTGAAATCTAAACAAAGTTAAATGTATTCATATTTTAGAATATTATTAGTTAACCACATTTTTCTTTTCATTACCTTTAATATAGTATAAGTTCTAACCGAAGCAGTGCTCAACATTTCTAGAGGTAAATTAGTACACGATAAGGAATAGGTTAATGATAATAAAAACATAAACCTAATAACGTATTCTTTCTTAATTACATTACTTACTTAAATATTATAGAAATTGTTTTTTACGCATAACGTCATCCCTAAATTCTTTTGGTTTTGAGATGATCACAAATGTCGTTGGAAATAGATTTTCGTTCTTAGACGAATGGCGTTAATACGTAATTACAACAATAAACAAGCATTAATTATTAAAAAATATGTTTTCAGTTACTTATGTATTTTTTTCATAACAAAGATCCTTATCATGTACTCTGACCTCTAGAAATATTAAACACTATTTCGGTTAGACCTTGTATAAAGTCATTTGATGCACTTCGCAGTGGTGTCAATGTATGCCAATAAAAAAATATGTGAAGTCGATGATCGATGTATGTTCAGCAAATCGAGTTCATAGGAAATAGAAATATACTAGCACAAGTTATAACTTAGTTTTGGTGTAAACATTGTAGGCGGTTTCTTAACTTTATAGAACTTGTAGGGCTTTTTAAACCTAATTAGCAGGTTGTTTAAAGCACTATTACTTACGGTGACAAGATGGTCCGACGTTGGAGTACGCCAATTCAGAACACACTTCGGTTGCACTGGATCCTGGGTCAGTGCGGTGCCAACATGTCCATGCGTCAAAAGTAGGCTCACAATATTCTGCAAGTATTTGTACCATCTTAACTCTAGGAGTATTGCATTGTGACTGATTAACACTTAGTAAATGAGTATATCCAATACGAAACCTAAAGTACCTAAATTGTATATTTTTTCCTCGGGCAAACATTGCAGTTAGGTATAATCAACTTCGAGAGAGAAGCTCGCAGGAGAACACAGCTGGGCTGGTCAGTCATTTAGGAAAATTCATTGAAAAAATGGAAAATTTGGGAATCTTCCCAATAACGCGTCGGTCTCCAGGTGAACCTTAGTAAAATCAAGGTTATTTTCAATGGGTATGCTTCGGGACTAATAGCTGTTACCGGGGCTGCTCTCTAAGTTGTTCAAGACTATGTCTACCTCGGGCAAACATTGCAGTTATGTAAAAACAAGTTTGAGAGCTCAAACAAGCCCGCAGGCTGAATACAGGTGCTTGTAAGCATTTGGGAAACTCTGTCGAGTCTTTTCGTCGTCAATCCCTCAAAGTCCAAAGACAAAAGTTGACGTCGAGTGTGTACTATCTGTCATGACTTTTAGAGCCGAGACTTGGACACTTACGATGCGACTAGTAAACCAATTTAAAGTTGCTTAGCGAGCTATGGATATAGCTGTGCTCGGGATTCCTCTGAAGGATAAAATTAGAAATGAGGTTATCCGACAGAAAACTAAAGTAATCGATATAACTAGCTCAAAGAATACCTAAGCAAACTGAAGTGGTAGTGGGCTGGTCACATTTGCCGAACCGTTATCCGATGAAGCAGACGTGTTCTTCAGTGGAGACCGCGACTAGGCAAGCGCGCGTAGAGCGCCTTCCGACAAGGTGGAGTGACGATATGTGGAAGGTTGCTGGCAGTGGATGGAAAAGAATAGCCGAAGATCGGGCTCAGTGGCGTGCATAAGAAGAGGCCTATGTCCAGCAGTGGACTGACGTGGTCTGATTAATATGGCGATGATAATAACTTTTTTCACATTTTTTTTTACAACTTAACAGCGACATCTACTTATAGGGCCATCTATGTTGTTCTTATTTCACATCCCGTAAAAAAAAATGCATTTTATTGGGATAGAAAGTAACCTATGTCCATCCTAAAAGTTTATTATAGGTTCATATCGATAATTTCATCCTATTTCTATTTTTGTTGCCGGTTACAGAATATTGTTTAAGTGTGTAAATATTACGGAAAAGAGCCATTATTTCTACATGTTTAGCTTTAGCTAGACTGATTTTCAAAGTTACATTAACGCACACTCACATTACTTCGTAGTAGTATTAGATTCATTTTAGTGTGCAACTTTTTGAATCTAAAAGAGCAGAAGATGAACTATTGCTACATGACCTCTACTATGAAGTAAAATGTGGTTAGTGGTAAAAAAAACAATTTGTAAACACCGAAACGATATTTCGGTACCCGAATTATGAAATCACACTCGCACACTACACACTTAAATTATAAATCTCTAGTAATAATAATCAGAATAACAAGGAAAAAATAATAATGTACTTAATGATTAATTTAAGGAATTCGTGTCATATAACATAATTGAAAACTATTGTCAAGTTCAATTAGTTCTCGCAAGTTACCTTCAATGCAAATTTACATAATTAACCACAATGCCACTATCATCAGTGGGAAAATCGTTCAATTATGTTTCATAACTAATTACATATTGCGGTGGTCACAACACAACGCGTAGTAGAAGGTACGCAAAGTACACACATACTCGTAGAGCTAGAGGTCATAATATGTTTGTCATGTTATTCTAGCCTAAAATGTATAATAAGGTAAAGCTTTTGATATTGCAAATTTCACTGAAGATAATATATATTTTTTATATACAGTCGACAAAGAAATTGGTTACCCACCGTTGGTTGGTAAGGTAAGGTTGAAATCACTTGCTCTTGCACTTACTTGGAAGTGTAAGTCTTACAATAAGCATTAGCGAATTATTGTTTTGGGATATGTCATCAAATGTGGTAAAGCAGTGCCTTGGTCGACTATACCTATCCTTTTTCATTATCTTTGTACGAAATTTTATCAAAACTAATTAGTCTAAAAATAGCAAATAAATTCTATGATTATGGAAAGATAATATTGGTATTCACTTGACCAGTAGGACCTAAAATCTGCCGTCAATAGCAGTAAGTGCGCTCTCGACGGTTTTGAGAAAAACGCGTTAACAGTTTTGGTGCAAAAAAATCCATAATCCTTTGTTTTTAATCAGATCATGGTGGTTGATACCTTATATGAAAGAGGACCTTAGCATCTATGTATTACTAATTTGGAAACCAATACTGAGCAATTAAAGGAGCAAGGAAAGGACTTACTGTAACTATGCTATTGACGGCAGAAATGGTGTAGCCACTACTGGTCATGTGACCATATGGAGCTTAGTGTACTTAATGCCCTCGATTAATATGGTTTAATAGTAGTTTCGTAAGAAATAATATCAATTTATTTATAAGTGCGTACAGGTTAGACAGAATATGTTGAACGTACGTTAACTTGCAATGTGAGACCGCAATTGTAATCTAATCAAATAACGTACTTTTGATGAATTGAACTATCATAACTTTTAAATTAGGTATGATGACGTCACTTCTATTGAAGCATAAAACAATGTTAAATTAATAAATACTTAAGATATTAAAGTAAAACAAGAAAACTGATTTTACTAGTAAATCCTCTTTTCAAAAAATATTTTTTAATCTTTTCTAGAAATCATGTCTTGTACTCAGAATTGTAAAGCTGGAAAAGCATCAGTGACCTATCTACTATTTCCGTGACCACTGTAAATGTGGCCTTTTGCAAATCGAGGGCCAGAAACGCGCATACACTGTCAAAATCATAGTCCTCTTTGAGTAACATACGTGAAAAAACTTTGTTTTGATTGGTCGTACTTAGTAAACAATTTTAAGTAAGTAAATCAAACTGTATTAGGCTGTTGTTATCCCTAATAAACAAAATAAATAAATAATTGAGTATTAGGGTTCGGTACCTCAAAACGATAAAACGGAACCCTTATAGGATCACTTTGTTTTCCGTCTGTCTGTTAGTCCGTATGTATGTAAAAGGCGACTATCATTGTCTACGGTCGTGCCAACCTCGGTTTTTCTAAACCAGAGGTTCTCAAACTTATTTTGTCAACCGCCTACTTTGAAAATCGTTTATTTTTTAACGCTCCGCAATTTTACGCCCCCCTAAACGATTACAACACCCCCATTTTTTTGGACCCCTTACCTCTAGGCCTTCAGCGCCCACAACGGGGCGTAATCGCCCACTTTGAGAAAGACTGTTCTAAACTATAACACTAATAGATAGCATTGACTATACTTCCTACTTATTACACTTGACCTACTTAAAAGTAAAAACTAGTCAGTTGAACACCTCCTATCACACTGCTTAAATGAATTAATAGGCTAGCACTAACCTGTTGAGGTGCTGTTTACTTCGTTCAGCATTACGTGGCTACAGCAGTCAGAAGCGGCGTAGAAACACCTCTCCCATCTGTCCTGGGCAGACGGCACAAGCGCCTGCCTCACCACTGTGGTCACTTCTTCCAGTCCTGGGTCGAACGGGTAACATCCGCATGTCCCATCTTCTTTTGGCTGTATTACATAACAATTACTTCTTTATATTTGCTTATTTCTTCGTTCTACGTAAGTGACAAAGTTGGACTATACAAAATACTTATTTTATATTTCTTGTAAAATCATTAAAAATTGTATTTAGAGTTTCTTACGACCGAATTAAAAATCGGAATCCTTAATATGATCACTCGTGTTTCTCTGTCAGTTTGTTTGTTTTCCATTTTGCTCCGAATCTACTAAACCGGTTAAGTTTAAATGTGGGGTTGGACCCTTAATGAACTTCTGTAACGTAAACATGGACGTGCAACAAAAATGAGTACATTTTAAATATCTCAAAAAAAAACCAACAGCAAATTTAAAAAAAAAGTTTTTTTTAACAACTAAGACTAAAATTATGAATTAATTTTATAAAAAAATTAAAACCGACTTCAAAAAACTAAAATTGTAAAAATAATCTTAACACTTAAGTACCTAATCAGTTACTTTTGGAGTCGGTGCAAACGAAAACATAGAATCTCTCATCGACTGGCACCGACTCCAAAAGTAACTGATTAGGTACTTAAGTGTTAAGATTATTTTTAGCGGTTTAGTTTTTTGAAGTCGATTTTTTTTTATTTTATAAAATTAACTTATTTCATCTATTTCAGTAATAAATCCTAATCAAAACAAATCTTACGAGTGCAAACATAATTTAACTGCTGAACACCGATTTCATTTCCTATTTTTCCACCCTTAGGGGTGAATTTTTTTTCGCAAATTTTTATTATAGTGTCTTTAAAGCATAAGCTATTCATTAAAAAAAAAATCATCAAAATCGCTTCACATTTGGCAAAGATATTAGGTAAGATAGATACTAAAATCAGTTGGCGTGGTAAGGAGTTCATGCAATCTTTGATGATTTTCTTATAGATCCCATCATCAAAATTTAACCAAATTTATATGGGACCATTCTGAAAGTATTACCTTTCAAACGAAAAAAAATATTATCGAAATCGGTCAACGTAGTAACGAATGATCGCTGAACATACATAAAAATAAAAATAAAAAAGATTCCGACGAATTGAGAACCTCCTCCTTTTTTGAAGTCGGTTAAAAATAAAAATATAAGTTTTTTATTTATTTATGAATTACAGGATAACTTATAAAATACATAATCATTAGAATACCTGCGGCAAATATCTGAAAATACACAAACACTCGTTTTTTTTTCATTAAGCAGTTAGATAAAAAGTAATGTTTATCACCACGTATATAAATCACAGTTCATATCTTTTTAATAATTCGTTTGAGTTTTTAGATTACGCGATAAGAAAACAATAGCGAAGTCCTATTGAAGGATTAGTAAGAGAAGTAAATATATTTATCAACTTTATTTGGTACGGTTAAAAACAACATAAATACAAATCTGCAAACAATAAGTTTAGTGGCTCGTTGGACTAAGTGATCCTTGTATAGTAATGCTTACGGTGTCCAACCTACATTTAGCCAGGGGAAAGCAAAAGGGCTGATGATGATGATTAAATAAGAATTATAAAGTAAGAGCACTTGAAATGAAGAATTACACATAGGTGCCTACTTTTAAATATGCTAGATCACATTGTATGAAAATATTAATAAAAATCTCACAATTTCCAAGCACGGTGCAAAGAGGTTTCCATAGAAGCATCCGGCATTCAAGTTGATATTGTTATAGCCAGCAACGTACAAGAAGTCAGGGGTGAAGAAGAGGCAGCCGCGACCGGCCACCCATCGGTACACTTGCTCATGATAGTCAACGTTACGATAGTTGCAGGTCTTCCTAGCATCTGGTGGTACTAGGTTCGGAGGCTCCTGAAACGTTACTGAAGTTACGTGTTTGTCACACACACAGTGTATCCGTTATAATTATACACGGACAGAGTATCTACGAAAGACAAAAGAAAAGTAAGTGACCGATACAGAAACAAATTATTGTAATCTTTAACTAGCAACTTTCAACAACAACAATATGTAACTTAGGGCAAAATCTATATTTGCCTTTTCATACTACTGGGGTTGGTTAGGCTTTATTACATCTGATAGTAGTATGGTTAGTCATTTACCACACTTGGTAGATAGGTGGAGTATAAAAAAAACACAATGTGTTTTTTTTTATGTCATCATAGTTGAGGTTCAGGTTGCAGTGGGACGTTTTAATATGTAATCGAGATTTCTATCATTTTGAACTAAGAACAGTATCATGATTTAGGGTTTCGCTGTAGAGTTTAATCAATTGGCTAACGCTAGGAAGTCTATACTTGTTACTATATCTACTGACACTCTACTGCCAACGCGTTAACGGGACATTGTACTTAGACGCAATCACACTACATTATGCTGTGCGCGTCGTCTAGGCTGCATCTTTTTTAGATATGCTTGCGTACCCTTACATGAAAGCTTAGTTGCTAGATAATACCTAATATATTCTTACTTCACAAATGTAGATGTTCGGTCGTTCACAGTCAAGTTTTTCATTCGTCCGGATGGCAACTCTAGTGTTCCTTTGGTGCCAGACAGCTAGGTCCACATTTACAGGGTTTAGTATATCGTTGAAGTATTCGTAAGCGTTTACCTGGAAAGGGGGGGTATTATGTGTTGATAAATTCATAGTCTATTGTACACTTTGACCACGCCTTCATATTTTCTTTAATACACACCTACAATACCTAAACAAAGTCTATCAACTTTGTTTAGACTTTCGACACAGATATAGCTTACCTCGCACTCATGTAGAATCAAAATCCACCAATAGAAAACTAGCCCGACAATAATTTTATCAGAACCACACATGATTCGGTAAGTTTTTATTCAACTTACTCAACATAATGAAAAATAACGTCTTACAATTTCACTAAAATTGCAATTCGCACCACACAACGACACCAGTCGAACTGCGGGTCATCCACTCTCTAGTATTGTTTGGAAACAGCATCAAACATTCCAGCACGTGGGGAAACCATAACAGCCTTTGTTGATTGTCTTCCAGGCTATTTTCTTTGCGACTGAGATCGTACTAACGCGCTAAACAAACCTACGAATGTTTACAAATTATCTACGTCCACGATCAATTGTTATCGACAGATTAATTAATTTATTGAACTCTGATTGGACATTCCGTAAGCAAATCTGAACTTATCAGTTTCCAGTAGTTAACACGCCTCATAGGAAAGCAGGTGAGCCTGATCCAGGATAAGAAAGAATGGCTCTGGCTGGTTGTGCCATTTTTATCATTTAGATGTCCTACTTCTTCGTAAAGGTCTTCTCCAGATTTCTCCAGCTACGTCTATGCATAGCCAATTTTTACCAGTGCACAGTGATGTTTTCCGTCTCTTTTTAGGCCGTCCGCGTCCCTGAGGCACAGAATAGCTAATAGTACTCTGTGGGTCGTGGATGGGAGAAGTCTAAAGAAATGCGCATTTGGATATCTGAGCTGTGAGGATAGATCAATCGTTAAATAAAGTAATTTTATCTCTCTCACACCTGCGTAAGTAATCGTTATAGCAAAGCCGACAGTTACGCGTTTACATGAAAAGTGTAGGTACGTTTCTGTATTTTTTTGCGCTTTTAAGTACTTATTTTTCATGATAAAACATGGAAAGGCATCGTAATTTGACAGCTTAACGCCTGTTATTTTATAAAAGTATGTATCCGAAATCTGCGACTTTAAAAGCATAACTAAGATATTGTAAAGGCGTCTTCTACAACAAGACAAACAAGTTAATTATAATACCCAAGTTGTTAAGTAAAAAAATCATACTAACCTCTTAATTATCTTGCGAATCTAATGATTTAATTTAAATGGCAGAAGGCGGAATTCTTTAATTTAGTCTAGTCCGTCTATACCTCTTCTGTATACACCACGATTTTAATGAACTTTAAAAAATTCGGCATAAGAACTTTTCATCATTCTTTAGTTATTATTAACTATGAAAGTTTTGCTGCGTGTTCCGATAGGTCGGTAGGTTCTTTCTGGTACTATATGTATAGGTAGCTCATAATTTTAAAAAAAGTAGTTAGTATTGTTACAAACAATTTGTAAAATTGTTAAAATACAACGTTTATTTGCGAATAATTTAATATTTCACGAAATTGTGCAATTAAGTACAGACAACGGCAGGTCAACCTACCCAAAAAGTTAAAGGTCATTGAATTGATTTTCAACTTTATGTCCAACACATAGAGATCATTATTAATTAAGAAATATTACGTTTTGTGGTAGGTTAACGTGCTGTTGTCTGTACTTACCTTACCATTCAATAAAATAAACATGAGGCTATCTAAAAAAGATTCGGTTTAATGAAGTAAGTAGTTTAAATGATCTTTAATGTTGCTAAACATGAGATAAAGTTAATTAAGAAAAAGCCTTGAATACAGAAGTTATCCAAGAAGGTCAAGCAAACATTTTGGTAATTACTTATGTGACTATAGGATTTCCCTTAATTACGCACATCGATTACAACATAATCATCATTATTATTTTAAAATTATGTTATTACTCAATTTAATTTAGTTGGGTATTTGAGGATTTTGCCTTGCCTTTGCCGTGCTTGCCAATAACTCTTCTCAAAATCTTGTCTTGTATTTTTTAGCCGACCCCATACGGCATGTCGTAAGAGGCGACTAATTCCTGTAGCACGAGACGGGCAGCAGTGTCTTCGTGTGAAATCTTATAAAAAACTGGAAAGCGTGGCGAGTATTGGCAATCCACCCCGATGATAAGTTATTAGGGGATGCCTTTGTTTCAGTGGACGTCCTATGGCTGAAATGAAATGATGATGATGGGGAGACAACGGTCCAACGTGCAGTCGCTACCTACCACCAGCCGTCACCAACGACGGCTCTGCTGCAGCCGCCAGCGCGACCGCGCAGCCGCTCGTCGGCACGAACACGGAAGCCACCAGCACGGTTTGGTTTTTAAGGGGAGAGTGATGCTCGTATATAAACCTACTTTGTCAGAGATAAAAATATATTGTGCTTAATCATGTGCCTATGCTACATGTAACTAGCTTCGTGTGCATTACCGCAGGAAAATGTTATGCTATAAGGTAAGAGTATTTAACAGATAATTGACGACCTCCGTCGTGTCGCCTCCTGTCGCTATTTCTGAGGTTCTGGGTTCAATTTCGGGTCGGTCAATGTAGAAAAATATATTTTCTATATTATCTTGGGTCTGGGTGTTGTGGTACCGTCGTTGTTTCTGATTTCTGTAACACTAGTGCTTAAGCTACTTACTTATCATAGGATCAGAGCAATGTATGTGATGTCCAATATTTATTTATTTAATAAGTGTATCTTTTTTTTTTTATGGACGGACCTATCGCTGAGTGCCTTTGAGGAAGACATTCGTCAGCTTAACCCGGGCAGTTGTGGCGTGCGCTGAAGGCGCACAGCCTAGGGCCGCCCCGCTAGCGGTCGCCGCGACCCGGCCGAGTGTAAGGCTTCGCGTAGCGAAGCCTCAGACTCGTACGTGTCGAGCCCCATACTAGCAGGCGTGATCGGGCCAATGTGGAGTGCAAAAGGCACCCAAGCCAAGCGGCGAACCCGCTAGTGGTGGCGCCGACGGGACCGGAACTGCCGAAACAGGCCGGACCGCTGTCGGGCTCCTTTCTAGCGGGCCCGATCTGGGGGTGAGTCGGACTCTGGCCTCAAGGGCGCCTCTATAGGCTCGGACCTCGGCTTGGGCCGTCGTCCGTAGGGTGGGCAGGGGAAAAACGGCCAGGCACATGTCTGTGTCGGCCGAAATGAAATACGGGACCTCGCACCCTTCGGCGGGTGCGGTGATGTGAACTACGGTGTTGTGCAGTATTTGAAGTGATTAAGGCGGTGTTGGCTGTTGTTCTACAGTACGCGGTGTAGGAATCGTCAGGGTCGTCCAGAACGTGCCGAGGCCGACGGAGTCGGGCAGCGACATCCTCCTGGGGCGTGTACGTGGCGGCTTTGACTATGAGCGAATTGGAGAGGTTTTTTGCCTTATCAAAGAAGCGCTTAGACGCTTCTTTCATATATTGGGCAACTGAGGGCATGTCGAAATCTCTATGGAGATTCATGCGGCGTACGAACCACGGTTGACCCGAGGCTCTAAGCAAGAAATTGTTTTGGAAACTTTGCATTTTCTTAATGCTGTTAGAAGAAGCGTGAGCAAACACCGGACTGGCGTATGTCATCACGGGGCGGATGCAAGTTTTGTAAATTGTCAACTTATTTCTAAGCGACATTTTACTGTTGCTACCGAAAAGGTGGTATAGTCGGTTGGCATAGAACTTCGCTCGCTTGAGAACGCGCGTAATGTGGGGTACAAACGATAACCGTTGGTCGAGAGTGACACCTAGATATTTGACCTCCTTCACCCAAGGGATCGGTCGGCCAAATAAGGTGACGTTAAAACGGATTTTCTTGCAGCGGGGTTGTTTGGAAGGCCGCGATACGAAGCGACCTCGAGTAAAGTACACTGCTGCACTTTTCTCGGGGTTCACCTCCACACGCCACTTCCTGAACCACTCGCCGAGAGCATCAGCGGCGCGCTGTAGCGCTATCGTGATGTAACGACGGTTGTATCCTGAGCGATAGAGAGCGGTATCATCCGCGAATAGGGCTAACTCCGCGTCCGGCGTCTTGTAACGGCGATAACACCGATCCCTGCGGGACGCCGGTGCGAACGGGGCGGGGGGACGAGAGGGTGCCATCGACGCGGTAGCGGAAAGTACGATTCGATAACAAGTCTCGCAAGATGAGTACGAGCCTATCTGGCACACCGAGTTGGTATAGCTTGTAAATCAAGCCATTGTGCCAGACTTTATCGAACGCTTTCGCCACATCGAAGAATAGCGCTCCCGTCTCTAAGGACTGGGTTCTGTTGAGTCCGTCCAGAATGTGTTCCGTTAAGCGGTGCACCTGGTGGACGCAAGAGCGAGTGGCTCTGAAGCCAAACTGCTCATTAATTAAAAGATTATTGGAGAAAATATAATCTTTTAGTCGGGAAACTAATACACGTTCGTATAACTTGCCCATGGTCTTTAGGAGACTGATGGGCCTGTAACTGGTGGGGTCTGACCGGTTTTTGCCCGGTTTAGGGATGCCTATGACCTCTGCCTCCTTCCACGTAGCGGGAAAGATACAGTGCGCCATGGTGGTGTTGATGATAGACACCAACAGACAGAGAAGCTGTGCGGGGAGGGCGCGTAAAACTCTGTTAGAGATACGGTCTGGGCCGGGGGCCTTGTTGGGACGGAACCCTTTGATTATCGCCTGTACCTCGTCCACATTAGTAGGGGAGAGAGGGGGATAAGTGTATCATGAGGAGCAATTTGTTTCTAAATAGCAAAATGTGTGTGCATAGTAACATAATTCTGTAAAAACTGATTTTGCTGCAGTAACCTTAGAAACATTACCCAGACAAATGTTTTTCATAATATGGTTTCAGTCTGAAACCAAATACAATGAACAGATAGATAGCTTTTGTTGCTTAGTTAATGTTTAACCTACCTAAATGGCAAAATTTGTGTATGCTATGGTTTGGTTTTCTTGCGTTATTTAAGATTTTGCTGGGGTAACGTTTTGCGAATCCCCATTATTTTCAACTAAGTATTAAATTAAAGGAACTATTTTATTTACCTATAGGTGACTCGTATCACTTAGGAATCTTACAACACCTATGTAATTACAGTTACCTCTTACATGCACAATATGTTACTCGTTAGCCAGTTATTTTCCTTCCTTCTATAGTACTTATTATCACAATAACAAATCTATTGTGACAATACATGAAAATACACATAAGCTGTATCTACCTTCTGATCTGGGCGATACTATAAGGAGAATTTTATCTCGGGCCATGACCCATGGCAGGAAATAAACTCGTTTGGTATGAATAAAATATAACATTACTACATTTACAATTGTTATTTAAAGCAGGTAATGCAGATTCCAAAACGCATTTTTGTATTTTCCTTAACGACACTAGGCAGTTTTGATAGAGGCATTGTCATCTTCATTTTGTATCGTCAACCACCAATACTGTTTAGGCAGGCAAAGTAATCTTCGAAAGAAACGACTGTATTTATCCAGGAATCGAACGTTACCCTCGCCGTTCGCGCCTTTATCTGAATACCTGTAACGACAACTTTTACTATGACAGAAACTTTTTCCTATATTATCTTGTTGAACCTAAAGTCATTATGAAGGTAGATTTACTTATAGGCAACTTATTTATAGGGCGATTTCAGATTCAATATGAATGGTATGGGTAAATGTGCCATGTATCAACACTATGAACTCATATCATGCTTTCGCCGATGACCAAGAAAAAGTTAAGTTTCTGATTCTACTTGATGATAAACACCCTGCTGTATGACTCCTTTGGAACCACTACCATAGAATAGATACCTTATTTATAGGGCGATTTCAGATTCAATATGAATGGTATGGGTAAATGTGCCATGTATCAACACTATGAACTCATATCATGCTTTCGCCGATGACCAAGAAAAAGTAAGTTTCTGATTCTACTTGATGATAAACACCCTGCTGTATGACTCCTTTGGAACCTTATTTTATACTAGGCGTAGACAATTTTTATTAGGGTTCCGTAGCCAAATGGCAAAAAACGGAACCCTTATGGATTCGTTATGTCTGTCTGTCCGTCCCTATGTCACAGCCAGTTTTTTCCGAAACTATATGAACTATACTGTTGAAACTTGGTAAGTGTGACAACGTGAAACGTGTATTCTGTGAACCGAATTAAGATTTTTACACAAAAATAGAAAAAAAAAAAAATTTTAGGGGTTCCCCATACTTAGAACTGAAACTGAAAAATGATTTTTCATCAAACCCATACGTTTGGGGTATCTATGGACAGGTTTTCAGAAATGATATTGAGGTTACTAATATCTTTTTTTTTCTAAACTGAATAGTTTGCAGGAGGGACACTTCCAAAGTGGTAAACCCCCTGTAACTTCTAAAATAATGCAATACCTGTAATTCCATGCAAACTTCCACCGAAAATTAGTTTGAAAGAGATCTAGTAAGTAGTTTTTCTTTAATACGTCATAAATCGTAAACCGCAATTTACCTTTTGGTAATGTTATGGATTTCATTTTGCAATAAAAATACCATAACTATGACTCGATTGTTGTGATGGGTGAACTTTTACTTATATGTATAGATGTGTAATGATTTGAGAGTGTGCGTTTAATGTAGGTGGTTATAAAACAGTTTACTTACTGGCCAAGCTTTAGTTAAAAACTGTTAAGAGTGTGTGTGTGCATTTGGATAATACATCTTAATAAAATAAATCTTATCAAAATTTGCATTGCATGTAAATATTATTTTAAAAACACTGTTTACCATATTCTGGCAAATAAATGATTTTATTATTTATTTATTTATTATTTATAAAGAAAAGCGGCTCATAAAATATACCGAAATACTCGTAGTAGTTTCTGAACTTCATTCAGCAGACTGACACCTATTATATATTCTGTGGTACTGGTCTCAGAAACACAATAAAACCAGCTGCCCACAAATTGTTAGCTCTGCTTTGAACGATGCGCTTTAAAAGGAACGAAATATAACAAGCGTTCGCGGCGCATTCATGCATTTCGTCTCACCCGCCCCAGACGCACCCTGGCCGCTTTCTATATCGTCCCTTAATGTAAATATGATTAAATAACTATAGGTATACAGACAGAAACAGTTGAGAAACAATTAAGGGTATCTAATAATTCCTAAATCTTTCGCCGTTTTAGGGACTGACGCGATGGCACTATACTACTTTCACTTACCTAATACTGTATAAACTTCTTTAACTCATATTCATCCCAATTCCACTATGACTACGTTTTTAATTAAGTAGGAAATTATCCTAAAGTTTTCAGTACATAATCATTGATTTTCCGGTGATAAACAGCCAACAGCGTCTTTTAACCCATCGAAGAACCACATAAAAACAAGTGAAAACACGTGTAAAGAGAAATCTCTATCTGTTGACCCCGGACCTTATTAACACGATGACATGATTTAGATTATTGATATAAACACGTATTTTATTGCTTAACTTACTATCTCAAGTTGCACTTATCAAATTAAAAATAATATTAGCGGGTTTTTTTCTTAACATAGCGTAAAATATTAAGTTTTTACGTTATATGTTACAGAGTTATCATCACTTACACGGCATTTTCTTCTTCAGGTTCAGCGTGTAGAGACTCCACGAAGACATTGTATTAAAAAAAGTATTACATCATTGCTTTAATTGCTTATTATGAATGACCATGAGTTAGGTACTTAGACACTTTTATATCAAGCTATACTTACATGTACTTATAATATAAGCTAATCGTTTAAATGAGAAGTCTGCTTATGCTGAAAATGTTAAGCTCGATGAGCTCATGACCTTAGCGACCAACCTAGTGTAACGGATTAATTGCTAACTACACTACAAATGCCAAAGCAAATAATGGAGTGAAATATGTTTTTTCATAATTTCCATTAAAAATCATAATAAAAATTCGTGAATTTCGTGATGATCAATAAGGGCGCTTGACCTTGTCCTTACCGGCCTTATCGGTCGAGAAGGAGATGACGTCCGTAACATGCATTACGCGATTGGAAGACGGCCATGCGGTAGATATACGCGGTCATAAACAATAATTGTATGTTAAGCTAGGTGTCCACTATGTTCATAATCATAAATCTTTATTGTGAAACACAGGTACAAGAAAAGGTCTTACTGCTGTGTTCTACCTCATGGGGCGTACAATGATTTGAAATTCAAAATTAAGAAAAAAAAATTACCAACAACTTTACCAAATATTAAAATAAATACAACATGCTCTGGTAGTCCTATTATGTAAAAAACACATGCTTATGTCATTTTACTAAGTTAAATAAGATTCTAAGATTCAGAGGTAACCAACCACAACTCTTATATCAACTTTTATAATTGTTCGAAATAAACACATTTTTCAAATTATTTATTTGACTATAGTACATACATTAGCTACCTACTTAAGTTAAATACCATTCTTAATCAAGGGCACGAAGCAAGTTTTCTTATATTTAAGTCATAATTATTTTATCGCGCACGTATATAAGGTGCTTCATAAATATCTGAAACGGCTGAAATGGGTAAAAGTATTGCTTATGTAGATTGCGATAGTAAAGAAATTTTATGTCCAGAACATCATTAATTTTTTAATTAAAAAAATTATATTAAATAAAGATTGTGCTTTATTCTGTCTCAAACCGTCCACATCTGTCCAAAAATGCTTACGTTTCACATTATACCGCTCCCGCGCAGTGTCAAGGGCGGATGACGAAGTGTGTTATGCAAATTGAAGCAAGTAACCATTTATTTACTGTCTTTTCGCAAATAATTAATTACCGATGCCCCGGGGCACGTAATTCCTTCACTATCGTAATCTACGAGTATATAAGCAATACTTTTACCCATTTCAGCCGTTGCAGATATTTATGAAGCACCCTATATACGATACGTTCGCGAAATTAAAGCGTGCAACGTTCGCGAATGAATGTAGGTTCGCAAACATACTGGATATGGATATTCCACTATGTGGATAAGTCCTTGTCCAAAAAAGGGCAAATTTGGTGCGAATCACGTGCGGGTTGAAAGTTCCTTGAAAGGTCGAAAAGAAAACTCGCGCGATGCTTGCGGTTTGGCCAATAGGCGGTAAGGCGCCTATTAGTAGGTATCTCTTCAAAGTGCGTATGCACTTATATGCGTATATTGTTTAAGTGCTAAAATACGTTTACAAATGGCTCGCTGTTCGATTATTTTCGAATGCTCGCTTCGTAATATGTTACGCCCCGTAACGCCGGTCAGTACCCACCTTAAGGTTTCGCCGCGAAATCGCCCCCTTTGGTCCCCGCTTTGGTGGAAACCGGGCTTTAGGCTTTACGGTGGACAAACTCCCCGTGTAAAAATAAGCTTACCTACATAGTTATCTAGTAGTTACTAGTTAAATATTTTTGATTGATTGAATAATGGAGAACCTATGACAATATAGATATCAATTATCATTATTGTGTAAGTAATTACATCACAATATTATTTAGAGCTTTATCAAATGTAACTAATCTAAAAACTAATAAAGTTTTTGGATAAGTGCAGCTAACAATATTTTGTTGAAGGTAACATTCATGAACAATGTTCTTCAAACGTTACAAATGGAAATCACTGTAATGAAAAAAATATTGCCTTTTTATCTATAACTAGCGCCCCTACATATATATATATATAGTTTTCGTGAATATTTCCGTGTTTTTTAAACTTATTCTGCTATTCGGGACTGAGACAAATTCAACAAATTAAAGATCATAAAAATCTGTCCAGCCGTTCTCGAGTTATAAATGGTGTAACCAACCCGACTTTCTTTTATGTATATATAGATATACCTACGTATTAGGAACGTATTTTCGTTATTTCATTTAATAATGGCGCTCCGGAATATTTTTATTATTTTCTGTCACATTTTTAATCATACAAATACAATATTATTGTATTACATTAACTTCTGCTTTTATCCAAAGGGGCAAGCAATTTTTATTTAATCATGCAAATAACGTCACAG
This sequence comes from Anania hortulata, assembly GCA_963576865.1. NCBI lineage: Eukaryota > Metazoa > Arthropoda > Insecta > Lepidoptera > Crambidae > Anania > Anania hortulata. The sequence continues at coordinate 10,681,143 of OY756396.1, read as the reverse complement.
TCGAGCCAATGATATTATTGAATGGACATTATAATTGAACTTCGAACTGACCTGACAAGATAAATATCAAGTCAATACTTGTTCTCATTACTTTTATTTTCATTTTACATAGTCATCTAACTAAATAAACTCATGATTCAATAGTTACAGTGTTTGGAACTTTCTGTACCTACCTATTAAATACCTACTTTTAAAACCGAAACTACTCACAAGTACCTACGTCATTCTTTAAATTCAAAACAAATGTATAAAACATGTGATGTATGAATTGAAGACTAGGTACCGTGATTAATGTAACTCCTTTAATAGGACCTATTTTCAACAATCGTTTTGCAGGATCGCACATGGAAAATTGTATTATAACGGCGTTGGAATAATATATAATAACTATAAACAGTTACACACACACATACAGAGTGCAATTCCGCAACATGATTTCAATCCAGGTGTTTGTGGGAATGAACCATCTTAATCCCTCTGGATCCAGATATTTGCGGGATCCAGCAGGGTAGACTCAGAACTCTGAAATCATCGTAATAAAGACCGAATAGACTTTGTTTTATAAGGTTAAAATTTTAACCCAAATTTAACACGCTTTTGGATACATTTTAAATGGTTTAATTAATTAATACTTTAAACCAAACGGATTAAGACATCAATTATTGACATAGTCTATGATAAGACACAAGATATAAATTGACAATTTACAACATAATCATCAGAAACATAAATTGACATATACGCAACAAACAAACACGTGAACATTAAAAACTTAAATTGACCTAGGTAGTCCCTTAAATATCACAATTTATTATTATTAGAAATATAAATTGTAATAATTACGTACAATATACCACAAATACGTAAAGTTACAAGCACACTCTTGAAATTCTCGTAAACATCATAAGAAAATTAAAAATTATTTTTAAAATAGCTAAGTATGTAAAAAAAGTTAGTGTTAATTGTATCTCCTGCTAAACGGCTCCTGATACAAGTACATACAAGGTAGGCAGAGCGGCTGAAAAAGCAGCTTCCACACTGGTTAGTAAGTAAAATAGTCATTAATGGCAGAGTAACACGAATGATTCACGTTTTTCTGAAATCCCGCCAGTCCAGTAAATACATAGTTACAGTTACAATTACTTATCATGTCATTTTTATTAATTACTACCTGTCCCGGCGAACTTCGTACCGCCCCTTCAAAAAATTTTTTTTGTGAATTTTTCCGTGTTTTTATAGATATTTTGCTATTCGGGGTGGAGACAAATTTAACAAAGCAAAGATCATAAAAATCGGTCCAGCCGTTCTCGACTTAGTGTGGTCTGGTGTACTAACTAACTCGACTTTTTTAAAAATATTATACTAGCTGTCCCGGCGAACGTCGTACCGCCTCTTTAAACGTTTTTTTTTTGTGAATTTTTCCGATGTTTAATTAGTTATTCTGCTATTCGGAACGGGGACAAATCCAAAAAATCATAAATCATAAAAATCGGTCCAACCGTTCATAACTTATAAATGGTGTAACTAACGATAGATTAATTATTTCTAAATAATTTATACGATATATTCTAGATAAGTAGAACCAACGGGTAATATATTGTTTATTATTTAAAATTCTTCCGTGCAAACAACATTTATCGCGCATGTGAGGAATCTCTAGTTACAGATAATGTCATTTTCCTCCTGACTCAATAAAATCTGTCATCGATGGAAAACCTATTTGTATCCTCATATTTTTCCCCTCATACTAACAACGGAATCCGTTGATTGAGGGTGACATGGGCTTATAGAATCCCTCAATCAAATAGATTCCATGATGAGAAATTGTTGAACATTGTCCTGAAGGTTATGTGGAAAATATCGTGTTTAACAATGACTACAATATTTTTTACATCGCATGTTTGTAATTACAGTTTGATATTGCTTCCATATCATAAAAACGTATATATTAACTTCACAATCCATAACATCTCATTCGAGTACCTTTATAAAAACAAATTGAAGCGTGTATACTAACCATGAACTCAAATGGACTGCTTCCATAAACTTCAAAATAATTGTGCAGCCATTAACGCTTACCTATAGTCCTTACCTATAATGCTGCCACAGTCCACACCAAAATGGAAATCCCCTTTTATAATGTCGTCTTGTCTTACTCGATAAATTATAGGACGATGAGGGATGTTTTTTTTTTGTCTTTGACTGTTTTAAGTCTGGGTGGGACTCCTTGGGCTTTGGAACTTGATAGCCAAATTATTATACTTGCATGATTAAAGAAATAAAAAGTCATCATCAGTCACCAGGAACAACAAATCAACATCAGGAAAAACAAATAAACGTCATACATAAGACTAATTAGGTACATAATATTACATTACAATTGCACAACATCAATCATCTAAACCAACCTCCATCAGCTGCATCCTCCCAAACAATACCGGTGCATAGAGCTGTATGCAAGTTATAGCCTCCAAACTACCGTCAACCTGCTTATTTTTATTGCCAAACTGATTTGCTATGTTTCAGAGAAGGACTACGCCACGATCCTATCATGTTTGAACAAAAAGCTAATAAGTAAGTAGGTACTAATTGGTTGGCCGGCCAACGGTGGTTGCCAACGACCCTTAAGCGCTGGACTATTAAGTTATAAGCGTAATTTAGACTTCAGCGTCTTAGTGCGGTCTACATTAGACGTGATCATCACTTGCCATCAGATGAGATTAAAAGGCGGCTTGATGCCAGCTCCAGACTCAGGCTGCGAAGTACTTACTGAAGTGAACTCTTCTAGGTGTTCTCTGGTTTTCGATGTTTTTTTGTTTTGTCGTCGTTCCCTGTTAATTTGATTTTATCTTTATGACTTGTTTTTGCGTCATTCTCTTTTACTAATTCAGTTCAGGAACTTGCATATTTCCATTTTATTCATGTCTTTTTTCTGTAACGTTCACTTGTTTTGCCTGATCATGAGATGAAGCACGTGCGGTATCAGTTTCGAATTTATCTGTTCAATGTTATGAACGAAGAACAATAATATAAACTCTACACGTTTGCAAAACATAGCCGATAGTGTTTAAGAACCTATGACAACTTTGATAAACTTTAACTTTCAAATATGAACACGCAATAATATGGCGATTTCATGATTTGCTGTTTTCAAACACGGTGCTGATGCAACTGATTCGCAATAGACGCTAAAGATCTTCTAATCCTATTAGGGTTCTCTGCAATAAAATAACCCTTTTTTAAATACAGATTATGGTAGTTAGGTAGGTATATAATAGGTATTAGTTGGCTAAGATAAAAAATATTTAATTAAATAGGAATAAGAAAATCTTTTACAATATTCTTGTTTTTTTGTTTTGGCGTGATGTTAAAATTTTAGTCGTGGCGTGATGTTACCAAGTAAAGTAGTTAAAGTACCTATACTCACATAATCTGAAATGTTTATAAAACAATAACTCTATATACAAAAAAAATTATTTACAAACATAGCTTCTTAAAATGCTGACCTGAGTCTGCAAAGTTTTCTAAACAATAATAAATACCTACATGATAATGTCAATATCACCTTCACCGACTCCCAAGTTGAGCAGCAACAAAGATGAAGCAGGTTTGTGGGTCATAGAACCGAACGTAAAACTTTTTATATCTATTCCAAGGAACCAGTACATACAGATATAAATCCTGAAGTCTATTTATTCCTAGAGTCCGATTATAACATGGGTTCCGGATACGATTCCCGGTCCTATCGGTTTAGAAATATGTATACTTCTTGGCTTTGGTCTGGGTGTGCTTAACCAACCCCAGACCAAATACACATCTCCCGCGAAAAAAGAAACGTTGTTTAGGAGTTAATACAAGATTTTTTTATCTTACCTTACTGTGTAGAGTTGCCAACCCTACGATTTATTAGTACTTACCTACTTATTCAATATAATTATGGGTTCATTTCACCAAATATGTACTACATAAGTTTAACTAAAAAAAATCACATAATTTTTAAAAGATAAGTAAGTAAGTTAACAAAGTAGTTAAAAAGTAAGGTAACGGTTTAGAAACTACTTGACTGGAAGGGAGCAGAGGATTAGAGTAGGTCAAATGGTGAGTGACAGTGTCGGTCTTGAGTATGGCGTCCCACAGGGATCTGTTCTGGGACCGACGCTGTTTCTTATTTACATTAATGAGCTTTGCAATATGCGACTAGATCATACTAGGATATTTTATTATGCTGATGACACCGCCATGGTAATTACCGGTAGCACATGGGAGGCCACCAGGAAAGATGCGGAATCAGCATTAGCTATTACTGCGATGTGGCTGAGGCACAACCTGCTCACGCTTAACACGGTTAAAACTAATTTTATGTGCTTTACTATCAAGAGCAGAACCCAGCCACATCAAGATTATAATATTGCCATACATAGCTGTGGCAATACTCACAACGTCGCCTGCACTTGCCCCACTATTAATAGAGTACAGTCTACCAAATATCTGGGAAGCATGATTGATGAACGACTCTCCTGGCACTCTCAAATTGATTTATTTGTTAATAGAATAAGGAAGCTTATATATATTTTCAAAACTCTGAGATACTCAGCTAGTGAAGAACTCCTAAAGATAATTTACGTTGCCGTCGCTCAATCAATCATGATCTACTGTATGCCACTGTGGGGTGGCGCGTCTAAAGTGAAATTCTTGGAGGCGGAGCGTGCCCAAAGGATACTGTTGAAAGTTATGTCTTGCAAAAAACTCAGATATTCGACAAATACTTTTTACTCACCAACAGATTTACTAACAGTACGACAGTTGTACATCCTGCACACAATCGTTGCCAAGCATAGTCACTACCAGTCAAAACTACCATACTATCAAAAAGAAGGAATGACAAAGTCGCAAAAATAGGTAACTGGAGAACTCATTTTGCTGAACATCAACACACTCATCCCACTTGTATAATCAAATTAATAAAATTCTTAAAATATATACAAAAACAAAATTTGAATGCAGAAAGCTTTTGACGGACTGGATTAAAACTTTAAGCTATGAGGAAACAGAAAACATGCTTGTTTATGCTCAATAACTGTATTTGTAATAAATTATAAAACTCTCACTTAACCTTACACTAAAAACTAACTACTTTTCACTATCAAACACTCATGCACAATTACAGTCACTCAATACTCAAATCCACCACTACATAGTTTCACCTCAGTCACTTCCACTCGCAACAGTCACACATTATCTTTTGTATATATTATAATCATGCAAATAATTTCAATCATTACACATACTCACCTAACACAAATAATTTACTTACTAAGATTTAACTACCTTGTAATTTTTGTTAAGTAATTTGTTCTTAAAATAATTTATTCATTGTGTCATAAGATGTAACCATATCTTGCTACAGGAGAGCGGTTTTTCCTGGCACAAGTGACATTTCACTTAAAAGGATGACTTCTCCTTTTTCTTACCTCTAATTCATTCTAACCACTGTTTTTTTTTATGAATATATATTTTCTTTTTTTATGAAAAAAGTACATACTTGAATAAGTTACAAATATTCTTAGTGGGTAATAAGAATTTATGAGTGAAGACTGAGATTGAGAAATAAAATACATCAAGAAGCACAAGGCGTATTTTCAGAACAGTACTACCTAACTAGGTACCTACTTGTAGAATTCCAATTCGCGTTAGAAATCGCAAGATTGGCCAGAATCACGATACAAATTCATAGGAAATTGTACTCAAGAACCGTCTTGAGATTACAATATGTGAATTGGAAATCGAATGCTTCAAAAATACGTCTCCAAGTCTTTCCACATCACACAACCTAGTCATGCATTATCATTTATTTTTAGGATGAATAAAATTTATTTACATATTTAACTTGAATAGTGCCATGTTTTTTAGGAGCGACTCAGAATCAGTTACATAATAAATTCAATCTATGTAGACCAAAAAAGGATTTTTATTTTTGATTATTTCTATCTGATCTCCTGTTAAAAAATGGAACGTGAATAATTTACGATTGGTCAATAAAATTGTATTTTATTAGTTCGTTATGTAAAACCTCAATTGGAAGAATCGAATCTATATTAATATTGAAGTTGCTCTTTCTGTATTTCTAGTCGCTCACTTAGTAATGTAATCGCACGGATAGAATTTTAATATCTGAAATGGAAATATCACAACGCACTTTTTGTAAGCTCGTTCTGGATTTGATTATTAATCAATATTCGTCGTTAGTTAAGTTAATTTTTCGCTAACTCAAATTCATATACCGCTCAAGTTATTAAAACAGTATGTCATCATTAGTCACTAAGTTTTTTTTTATTCGATCGTTTTATAAATCCCAATTTTAAAACAGTACCTAATAACACTAATAAGTACCTAATGAGTTAGGTGTCAAACTTGTGTTATTATCTGATTTAATAGTGCACACTCAAACTAAACTCTAGTTTTGCCAAGTGAGATTCGTTTTGAACTTTAAATTATGTCTATATTTCGACCACATTTTTAACCGACTTCAAAAAAGGAGAAGGTTCTCAATTCGTCGGAATATTTTTTTATGTATGTTCAGCGATCATTCGTTACTACGTTGACCGATTTCGATAATTATTTTTTTGTTTGAAAGGTAATACTTTCAGAATGGTCTCATATAAATTTGGTTCAATTCTGATGATAGGATAAGAAAATCATCAAACATTGCATGAACTCCGTATCACGCCGACTGATTTTGGTATCTATCTTACCTAATATCTTTGCCAAATGTGAACCGAATTTGATAATTCTTATTTTAATGAATAGCTTATGCTTTAAAGACACTATATTAAAAATTTGCGGAAAAAATTTCACCCCTAAGGCTGGAAAAATAGGAAATGAATTCGGTGTTCAGCAGTTAAATTATGTTTGCACTCGTAAGATTTTTTTTGATTAGGATTTATTACTAAAATAGATGAAATAAGTTAATTTTATAAAATAAAAAAAACCGACTTCAAAATAACTTTTGTGAGCGACTACCTAACATGTTACGGGTTAATAATTTACTATATTGTTTGCCCCACGGTTTGCCCATATACGTAGAATAGTAAAACTACAAAATCTTGGTCACGACGTCATATATTTTGTTAACAACTCCTTTGTAGGAATGCACTATATCGATCATAAACGAGTTCATATTCCGACTCGCACTTGGCCGTTTTTTAGGGTGGCTGTGACTACAACCTTTTTTGTGGGCTGGATCCGCGCCTGACCGTCAGCGTGCAAATTGGAACCCAACATGGCCGTTTTTTAAATTATCTCTACAAAGTTGTGAAAATATTATTTACACTTAAGCACATTTAACAAGCTTTGCTTAAAATAATTAGGGAAAATTTAATATAATGAGCGCCTCCGAACGCTTCGTGCGCGATTGAAACAGCAAAATATTATTGATAAGAGAACTGCGCCCGCTTAATGCAGTAACTATATTAAGTAAGCAATATCAGAGAATACTAGATATTACGCTGTAATGATAGGTATATAGGTTACATAATTTGGCAGAAGCCAAGCCGATGAGGATTCTATCAGGCAGAGCCTACACGAACGATGCGACCGAAGAAGCGACTAGCCACATCATAAATAATGAACAGAGAGGCAGAGATGAATAGCTACAATGTTTGTGACAGGACAGGGTAGTATTTCATAAGTAGTTTTATTATTTTACATTATATCTCTTTTATGCAGAACTCCAGGGGACCTGGTGACATATTTTTTTCAATATTAATTACTTAAAAGCGATACATACGGCACATACCACGAGTAGGTAAGATCAATTTCACAGACTTACATAATATAATTTTTAGAACTCCATACAAAACGGCTCCGGACAAGCCCGGATTCAGTCCGTTTTGTATGGGGTTTTGAAAAATTCCAGATGTAAGTATGTAGTCCGAGCCTTACGTAGGATAAAACAAGATTTTTAAACATCAATCATTCATAATAATCAAATATTAGAAAAAAAAAACATAATAAGCACGACGACGCCGTACTCTATTGACAAGAATATAATAATTAACCGATCAAAATCGAACATTATCACAGAATATATAACATTATGTCGTCTACACTGGCCTTAATACTAAAGAAACTGGGCAGTTTGCTGTTATTTTAAATAATAACGAAAAATAAAGTTTTGCAAGACCACACACTATATTATAGAACCTGTCGAAAAATAAGGTACATACTATAAATAGGGACCTTAACATATGTCGAGTGATAAACATGTGGTAAGTACTAACTACTTACTAGGTACGAATAGTAAATGAGTAAAGTACCTACACCAGATGGTAAAGACACTCATTGAATAATAAAAAATCAACCTATTATGGGTAATGTCGACTAGACTGACTTAAGTCAATGCACTGCTGCCAATTACGACGAGTTAGAGTAAGACTTTTATAACCAACTTAATAGTAATGCCAATCACTATCCGTTTGTATTTTGTCGATATGTCACCTTAGAATTGATAGTGTTAGGTATCGATTTAAGCCATTTAGGTATTACCACTTTACCTTGTTTAAACTTTCAGCAATTCGATTACTTCTCAGTCGGCGGCGGCGATCTCAATTTCTAATATTATCTTCTAAAAAACATAAGATCTTGATACATCGTAGTACTAAAGTGTATCAACATCAACAAGTTTTTTATCTATGAAATTTTATTTAAAACTACTAGCTCCTGGACTATGCAATACCAAACGACGAATCGCATATTCTCGGCGGTATCTCCATGTATATGAATTGCCATAAGTCATCTTCATCCTCAGTATATCCCGAGCAGCAACAGATGAACGTTCAGTGCCTTTTATTTTAGGTCAGTTTTTATCAAGTGCGAACTACTTTAAATAAGTAGGTACCTAGTGAGAGTGAAGACAGTGAAAATACGCGTACAACAAAAAAACAAGTTCAAAGGTAAGATACCTATTAAGATAAACTTGTGTTTTTTTTTACATAAACTTAGCGCAATTATTAATGTTTTCTTAGTGATAATGTGCTATTATTTAATTTTTCTTTTGAATTTTGTGTCTGTTTGTAGTTTTTAGAAAACATTGTTCAGGTAATTACTTACATAATTACCTAAATGTCGCTATACGTTACCAAAAAGCTAATGCCTTCTTTTTTGTTTATCTGTATATTGATTATCATTACTATTCCGTAAAAACATAGACAGTCGTAGGATAAGAAGCCTTTCTAGCTATTTCTTTAACCAAAATAAAAAAAAATGCTGTAAATCTATATATACATATAAAAGAAAGTCGGGTTAATTACACCATTTATAAGTCGAGTACGGCTAGCAGAAATAGCAGAAAGAGCGCCCCGAATAGCAGAATAACTATAAAACACACGGGAAAATTAGCAAAAAAAAAGTATGAAGCGGCGATACGAAGTTCGCCGGGATAGCTAGTATTTAATAAATAAATAATTAAGTTGTTAAAAAATCGCTATGGTGGTATAATAGGTGGGGTAGGGGTAGATAATGGTGGCTGGCTAACGTAGTGGTTATTCATAGATTACCCCCAATCTATGTGGGTATAGATTACCCATATGGTTACTTGATCAGTGGCTGGCTATTCGTTTATGTATTTGCTTCGCTTTATCTATAAAAAAAAACAAATGTCACATTTCACTGTTCTTTTGTAAAACGTCAATGTTATGTAAATTGATTTAGTTAATTATTTATGTGCTAGTAAAAATGTACACAATACTTGAGAATGACTGAAATGCGTCAATGTAATGACATCACTCTTTATCACGCAACCTTTGTATTTTATTTCCACAATATCGTCATGCATGTTCAATATTACGTATGTTCAAATATTATTTTAAAACTTGGCGGTTCTTTATCATGTTATCCTTTTCAGGTTCAACAAAATCAAAACATATCATTTTGACCAATAGCAGCGCCCGAATCCGATAGCGGCTGAAGTAAACCTCGCTTCTGATTGGTTAAAATCCGCTGTTTTGCGGCGACTCTCCAACCTTATAAATATCAGCGCGAACTTACACCGGACCTCTTTTCCACAGTGTTAATTCAGGGAGACTCATATCGGGTTATTTTAGTGAGCTAACTCTAAATTCAGAATGCCGGAGACATCAAAAATGAATGGATATGCTAAAACAAATGGACACAGTTTTGACATGGAAGATGGATCAGTATTTCTGTTCACATCTGAATCAGTCGGCGAGGGACATCCAGGTCAGTTTTCCTCTAATCTATCGGAGCTGGAGGTGTGCAATTCGAAAAATGGCCGCCTCAGACATGTGCGTAGATTTACCTCATTTACGATACCTTTATTCTTCAATAGGTTAAGCAGCAGCTTCATAAAAATGGCATGCTTTACTGTCAAAATCTAAGGCCTAGGTAAAAATTAAGCACACAGTCGGCGAATAATGGTTTTGTTACATCATACAAACCTTAGTACAATCCAATTTCAAAATATTCACTACACGTGGTCTGAACCAAACAGTGATGAAATTATCAACATCTTGTGCATATTTGTCTTTGTAGGTTATCTGGTCTTGTTTTGCTATGAAATAAATTAAATTGCAATATTGTTTTCAGACAAAATGTGTGATCAAATAAGTGATGCTATACTCGATGCACACCTGAGACAGGATCCTGACGCTAAAGTTGCATGCGGTGAGTGCTGCCTCTACTCGGGCTTTGTGACATGTGATAATTGTGCGGAATTGAGTGAACACTGTGTTTTGTCAACAGAAACCGTCACTAAGACTGGAATGGTTTTGCTGTGTGGTGAAATTACCTCAAAAGCAAATGTTGACTACCAGAAGGTTGTCAGAGAGACAGTAAAGCACATTGGATATGACGACTCTTCTAAAGGTAAGCCTAAATCCTTGAAACCATTAACTGCTACTATTAGTAAACAGTTGATTGGCCTGCAGCCAAGCACTGAAAACTACATTTAACTTTATCCGAATTTTGTAACCTCTCTGGTAGTAATAGATAAATATTGTTCCACATACACTAGGTTTTGATTGGCGTACACTAAATTTATTAGTGGCTATTGAAGAGCAAAGTCCAAACATAGCCGAGGGGGTGTACCAGGCTCGAGATGAAATAGATATTGGGGCTGGAGACCAGGTATAGATAAATTGGAAAGCCTGCTGCACGATAAACTTGGGGTGTCAAATTGAGATCAAACCAAAATTGAGAATCACATTTGCATGTCATTCATGAAATTAAGTTTTCAAAATTATAATCATTTTATGGGATACTCATTTGAAATTTTCTGTTTGGCTATGTCATTTTCTAAAATCATTTTCTGCATTCCGGTTGTAACGTGTAAGTGCAAATTGGTTTTTCTCACTATTCATAATTCTCAACCACTAGGTACATATAAATATTTAGGGAAGACACCTAATATGATACATTAATTTTCATCTTCTCAATAATAAATATAAGCATGTTGGGACCAGGGTTTGATTACAAGACATGCTGCGTGATGCTTGCGCTGGACCAACAGTCACCAAACATTGCTGCTGGTGTGCATGAGAACAGAAATGATGAAGAAGTAGGGGCTGGTGATCAGGTATGTAACCCTTCCCGCCTTAAACTAAGCTCTAATCACACCTTATCATACATGGAATGTAAATAAGTTATTTTTGTTTTTTATTTACCAGTTAACCCATTAAACTTTTCTGCCTAATCCAAATAGTCGACTGCAAGGGAAAAACTATTAGCATTAAAAATAAAATGAAACAAATATTGTTTATTATTATTAAAATTTTACAATACAATTTCATATTATCCGTTTATATCCTCGAATAAACCTCCATTGCCATATCCTCCAAAATCCATTTTTTTATTGAGCTATTGTTAAAATTGTAACTGATCTTTTAATTATTTGTTTTTACATGTACTAGTAACTACAAAATTGTCGCCATTGGGCGAAATGGAAAATATTCCTTTTTACCTAGATTTAATAAACAATTTATGAGCAATGTTAAAACATTTTGTTTTGCAGGGATTGATGTTCGGCTATGCCACTGATGAGACAGAAGAATGTATGCCCCTGACAGTGGTCCTCGCACACAGACTAAATCAGAAGATTGCTGAATTGAGACGAAATGGTGAATTCTGGTGGGCTCGTCCAGACTCCAAGACTCAGGTAAATTTAACTTACACTGCAACTCATTACTTACATGATTGATTGCGATTGAAACTATATCATTTATCACAGAAGCTTATTCAAGGCTTCACCTTTCCAACAGCTAAAATTTATTTGCACCTAGACCTTGGTGGGCAAATAAAATTTTTATTTCAAATTATTAGATGTCCTAAATTAGTAAAAAATTGCTTGCAAGGAGGAAAAAATCAATAAAAATATATTGTTACAAGATTTTTTTCTGTTAAAATCATCAGTGTTATCATCTTTAGGGTCACAACCCCTGACCAAGTTAAATAATGATGACGAATGTTGTTTTCATAATTACTTTATCCGTCTGTTTTTATTACGAAATTTTAGTCACAAAAAATATCTTAAACAAGACTTTTGAACTGGGAAATATCTAAGTTTATCTGACATTGGCCTGTGTCATTGTAAATAAAGCTGCATGATGTATTATTTATTATTATACCTATCTGTGCCTGCCACAGTTTGTAGTCTGGCCTTGGATAACTTATTATACCATCTATCACAACCTAATCGTCAGTCTGTTTCGCCATTAAGGTTAAGAAGCAAATTAATTATAATAATGTACATACAGGCTAGCTGAGTATAAAAATGAGTATGTAGACAATGAGTATGTTCACATCCAATGTTTAGGATATAGCAGTTTTTTGTTTACCAGTTGTGGTTTTAAATTTTAATTATAATCATCAAACTACGAGATCGTGTTACGCAATTTGACCGTCAGCGTGTGTCGATTGTTCCCTGCGCAGCAACAGGCTATGATAGCGACGTCTGGCGATATTTGAGACAACTCATAAGGACTCCGCAACCACACACACTCTGATTGAACTTGTTAAAATTTCGCAATTGTTTTAATGGAACAGATTCGTCTACAACTTTGTTCTAAAGCATACTATTCACTATTTACAATTGTTGATAAAATTCATTAAGTAAATGTTACAGGAATATGATATCCTGTTTATCAAATCAGGGTTTTTTTTTATCGAAACATGTCTTGTTTTACACATGACTTTCTCTAATTCTATTTACCTGCGCACTCATTAATGAGAAATCCTCTTGATGAAATTTTGACAAATTGCCCAAGAATCATACGTAGTATCGTAAAAAGTTGTCTTGTCAATCCAAAAAACATATTGACGGTAATTAAGTTAGTTCGAAAAGGATTTAATGAGACTGTAAAACTGTAAAAGGAACAGTTAGAACAGCAATGAAGTTATTTGCTATATAATCGACATAAGGAATGTTTTCTTTTTAGGGTTCCGTACCTCAAAAGGAAAAAACGAAACCTCTATAACATCACTCTGTTGTCCGTCTTTTTGTCTGTCCGTATGTCTGTTGAGACCTTTTATCTCGAAAACGCGTGTAGGTATGGAGTTAAAATTAAAACCATATCTCATCAGGTCTACAGTCCCTTTAAGCTGTGAAACAATCAATCTGCTAAGTATGTAAAAAAAAGATGCAGCAATTTATGCCGTAAAAAACGTACATTTCGACACTTTAGGGGGAATCAAAAATAGGGTACTTTCCGATGACCTAGAACTACGAAATTTGGCAATTAATATCGTCTTATCTACAATTACAGAAAAAAAATCTGAAAACTATACATTTGTAATTAAACTGCGAGACGCGATTCCTGAATTATTTATAATATATACCTACAAATTTGTACGGAACCCTCGGTGAGCAAATCTGACTCGCACTTGTCCGGTTTTTTCTACCATTATGTTATTATGACTTATGATGATTCAATGGAAAATCAATCAACGTATTTCGCGCTTTAGAAGCTGAACAGTTTACCTTATACTTCAGTGAACACAATTACTGTTTTAAACGCACGCCAAAATCTCTATTTATTTTTAACATTGTATGAATAACGTATTTTAAATAATACATTGTACAAAACACCCACTTCAGTTAAGGTTAAGAGCACTGATAACATAATTTTGGTGTCATAATCAAATAAGTTAAATAATTTTATTTAATTTTAGTTTAAAACTAGATACTCAATAAAAGACGGCACATCATTATTCATAAACTAAAGTGTACGCATAAACCTAAGTAACCATGACAAAAGTATCAGACTATCATCGGCGATTAGCGTTTTTGCGATTTTCGGACGTCGCGTCGATTGCAGTGTGACATTGGCGATTGGCATTTTTGCGACTTCCGATGGTTGCCTAGTAGAGCCGATGCATTCGCATAATCGCCGTTCACTGATGTTAACGGTCGGCGAGAGTCTCCTAAACAGAGTATCGATGCAATCCCAGATAACGCTGATTGCTGATGCTAAAATTAGCTTGTGTAGCTAGGCTGTTTGTTAACCACTAGGTGATGTAAAATAATATATTTAATAATTATTGGGTTATGGTCGATCCGATTTATAAATCGTGTTTTTGCTATTAATTTCAGGTCACCTGCGAATATAACTTCGTTGGTGGGGCCACCGTGCCACAAAGGGTACACACAGTGGTCGTCTCGCTACAGCACTCCGAGAAGGTAATTTACGATTACAGTAAATTTAAACACTACTATTCATAATAGTTGAATTGCGATAGAATGTGCTGGAAAATGTTTTTATGAATTAACCTACATAATGTTACCATATTCTGGCAAATAAATTATTTATTTATTTATAAAGAACAATGACGAACTTTAAGACATAATAAATGAATAAATTAAACTTTATATCAAAAAGCGTTAAATGTATATATTTAATAAAACTTTTTTTTTATTAGATTACTTTGGAGACACTGCGTGAAGAAATTAAAGAAAAAGTAATCAAAGATGTGATTCCCGCTCAATATCTGGACGACAAAACTGTGATTCATATCAACCCATGTGGACTCTTCATTATTGGTGGTCCTCAGGTTAGTATACTAGTTATATATGTATTATGTAATAGAAGGAATACCACAAAATAGCTAATACCTATCTTATCTTAATTTATAAGGCAATGTTGTATATTGTTTTAAATGAGATAAGTTACTATTACTACTATCCATGTAAAATAAAATTACTGAGTTTTAACCATAGTGAATTGATTAGAAGAAATATAATCAATTTCATTTTTATCATACTTACGGCATTAAAGCATAGAATAATATTATACTGGCTGTTAAAGTTTGTAACCTTGTAGTCATAAATCAACTTCATAGTTATTGTTTCTCATACAATGTTAGCCGATAATATTGTCCGGAAGCAAAATAATTGTGTCATGTAAAAATGGTTAAGTTAAATATAAAACTATTATGTCTATAAAAACTCAGTTTTTTAAGCACTTTTACTGGCTTCGTCGCAAACCTCATACGCCTGATTTCTTACGAGTCGATTTTCTTTACACGCCACATGTGATTTTTGCCACACCTCTAGAATCAGACAATTTTGTACATTCGAGCCGGCTTTGTAAATGACAAATCACCTATAACTACTAGCATTGACCTTGGTCGTGCGGCGGCAGACAGCATGCGGCGTAGAATGTGACTAAAATCGACTAGTGTAAATCCGCTATTAACTAACTAACGTATCGTTACTTGTCGTTGTGGCGTCAGATTTCTTCCGCCCTTCTGGTGGGATACATGCTTTTCCTTATCAGCGTCTAGGCAGAGGATCGCCAGACAACTCGAATCAAATTTATTCGCTTTAGATAGGTAGTTATAGAAATTCCTTGGTAGAGTTCTATATTGCGCAAGGCTTATTAAGTGTAATCTGTTAATAAAAAGTCCTCAGGAAATTGCAAAATAAAAACAAATAATTTATATAGTTATTATAGTTGCGCAGCATAGTATGGGAAAGCGATTTTTTTATCAAAAATTTCAGTTCCTATTGGAAATATGTTCACTTTTCAATACATTTAACCCTTAAAAGGTTTCTACTTTGTAGTAATTAAAATATAACCTACTTTAACTTTATTCTACTTCTTAAATACAAGAACTTTTTCTATAGATGTGCAGTTTATTGAGATATTTGAGCAGTATAAACACTCTTTGCGGTGTTTCATTAACACCTTATATAGTATGTAAAATAACAGAGGGCGTTCCCTTTAGCCAGTTTATCTACATCATTAATAGGTTAAACCGAAATATTTATAAAAAATAAGCACAAAAAAACAAAATTACAAAAAAAAGCAGAAACGCCTCTTTGAAACTAAAATCGTAACGTAGAAAAGTAACCAGTGTAATTACAATGTGCAAACTGGCAACGTCACCTTTCTATCTTGCCCGCACGGTGAGAAAGAGGTCGGACGTAATTTTTTTTTAAGATGTTTAAAAAAAACATTTTTATTTTAAATGGGAATATTTTTTTAAATGCAGTAGGGACGCTTTAGTATTACGGGAATTCCATTCGTTATTATACATACTGTATACAGTGTGAGTCTTTATAATGTGTACATATTAAAATATGGGAAAATATGTTTAATTTTATCGACGGAAAATAAGTTTTATTTTTAGAAGATAATTAAATTTTTTATGGACTTTTTAAAATTTTGTTTACCTGTTGAGATCCCCGTGTAAACAAAATAGCATATCTTTTAAACTAATACATCGATCAAAATGAAAGTTTAAAATGATCGTAAATAATGGGGCGTCCTCATTAAATTAAAATAAAGGAAAAAAACTGTCCTCAACCGAAAGTTATAACCCAGTTTTTAACAAAAATAACGTTCTTTTTTCATATATTTTTTAATAATTGCGTTTCTAATAAGCGTTTTTAGCGTCATCAGTTTCGCTAACTGTTCCGTAATGTGTACAGTCCGACGCCGGCCTGACCGGGCGCAAGATCATCGTGGACACGTACGGCGGCTGGGGCGCGCACGGCGGCGGCGCGTTCTCGGGCAAGGACTTCACCAAAGTGGACCGCTCGGCCGCCTACGCCGCCCGCTGGGTCGCCAAGTCGCTCGTCAAGGCCGGCCTGTGCCGCCGCTGCATGGTGCAGGTACGACAGTGACCACACCCGGCGTCGTTGCGGCCGCAGGACGGCCTCTGCTGAACATAGGCCTCTCAATACTCGCCACGCTCGGCAGACGGGTTGGCGGGCGCTCTCGTGCTACAGGAATTTGTCGCCTCCTATGTGTCATCCTGACAGTTCGATGTCGCTTCTATTGTTGGCCTGGCCGTTCTGCCCAGAGTTGCCTATCGATAGTTTACGTCGAATCGATGGTATCGATAGACTATCGATACTATCGATCGATAGTGTTGTACAGGGCAATAGTATTGATTACAAAAACAGTATTAATTTAGCTCCGATAGTATCGTTACTATCGCAGACCGACATATGTTAGGAACAATACTATCTATAGTATCGATAGCTCACACTATGACAGATAGTATTGATAGTTTTTATGATTTGATACAGCGATACTGTTGATAGTATTACTTTAATATTATTGATACTATCGATGGTCTTACTTTTATACTATCGATATTATTGCTGCCAATTAATAGTTTTAGTTAATTTGTGATATCGATACTATTCGCTATGTGCAAAGTGGATAGTGGGGGCCGTCAAATCGATCGCAGCACGCAATGTAGCAGAAATGTGAAAAAACTGGACTGTCATGTGTCTAATTGCTATATTTCCATAGAATTCCATACTAACGTTATTAAGTATTTTAAAGTGAAAAACGTTAAAATTTGCGATATGGGTCATACGTGTTCTGTTATAAAGTGTAGAAATAATGCGAAAAACATTTTGTACATGTTTTATTGTTTCCAACATCAAGATGGAAATTGGAAGCAAAGAAATAAATAGATAGCTGCAGCTGTGAAAAGAAAAAAGTTTGTAGGGAATTTGTGTTACAGACGTTTGTCTTATGATCACAGATCTTATTAAGTAGCTTTGTCCGTTGGTTCTGAGCTCTTCAAAATTTCTTACACGCTGTGCTTATACAATTTTTTTGTAACTACTAGGTTGGAAAGTTATATCATGTTGTATTGATTAAAATCCCGTAGGTATTATAAAATTCGTATTTTAGTGCAAGTAAGAAAATCACTTATTATAATATGCGCAAACTTTTTAGATATTTTCATCTAATTTCGTAGAAAAACAATCGGAAAATCATTCTCAAACCATCCAGTTGCCATAGTTTGAAAGACTCAAGTCCACAACAATTGTGGTCACTAGGGGCGCTGTCATCGCGCACACAGCGAATACAACGTGTTCCTTTTGATTTCCCGTAAATTGGGGATATAAGTTGGACCAAATCAAGGAACGACATATTAAAAGTTTTTTTCGAAATGATCACTTTTTTTACTTATTTTTTGATTTCATGAAACTGGCACGTGATGTCTTATGACAAGTGACAACTTCTGAGGTTTTTACTATATATATTGACTAAGGTGACTATGTGCGTAACATTTAAGGCGCTATCTGTCATGGTAGCTAAAACTCTATACAACTGTATAACTTGTATAACTCCAACATAGTGCAACTGGGGTGTTTGTTTTTTTCGACAAAGACATTATTTTACGTTATAGCATCTTTAATTAAAGTTACGGGAAATCAAAAAGAACACGTTGTATAGCACTGATATATTGTTACTAGTTTTCAACTACTCTGGTTCTGCCTGTCTTGTGATCGTCGACCACATACCCTATTTTGACAATCTGCGCAGCCAAAAGGCGAGCATACCGGACTTGGTGTCGCTTTCTCTGAGGTCCCGGGTTCGATTTCCGGTCGGTCAATGTACACTACTACTACTGTTCTATATTGTCTTCGATCGCGTAGTCCATTCAAAAACATTTTCCTTCGTTGGCACACCAACTCTCCATTTCTTCGCCTGATGCATGCATTCGCCTCAAACTGATGCATGGTGTAAGAGGAACGCATACGGAACATTTGTATTGATTACACATATGTTCATCAATGAATTGACTAAAAAATAGTTAATGGTTACACAACCAAAACATAAAAACGAAGTTACAACATTAAATACTATTTAGAGAACAGTTAAGCAATAAAATTGCTAAAAGGAAGACAATATCAGACCCCGATTCAGAACCGTTCTATACAGAATGGTCGACCGAAAAACTACGTGATACTATAGGATTTAGCATTTATGTCACGTTATTTATCGATTGTCAATGTGCTATGGAAGAGGTTTAGGTAGGTCAAGTATGTAGGTGGCAATTTAAGTGTGTGCGGTTGGGTCAAACCTATGGTTAAATCGCAAAGCACATTAACTGCCGTACTCAGAGACGTCAATTAACAATAAACTGTTGATTCAGTTTTGTTTATTCAATAATTGTCCTAATTCGTATCGACTTAGATTTTTCTTAAGTAAACCATTAAAGTTAAGTGACGTCTCTGAGTGCGGCGGTAAGTGATCTTGATAATTATGCTTGAATAACAACAATTAACTTCCAATAGATTAAAAATCTTTTCGGGTTCAATCCAAAGAGATTTTAATAGAAAACAAAACTATGTATTGTGGAAAACGTTCTATTCTCTCTGTAACTTCAATTGGCCTACTATACTTTTAACCTTGAATAGTGTTGAATACATCGTTATTGCGCGTATAAAACAGGTGCGTTTTTGTTTGCCGCAGGTGTCGTACGCCATCGGCGTGGCAGAGCCACTGTCCATCTCGGTGTTCGACTATGGCACGTCGCACAAGACGCAGCGGGAACTGCTGGCCACTGTGCGGAACAACTTCGATCTGCGGCCGGGGAAGATCGTCAAGTAAGATATATCCATATTATTAACACATTGAGCGCCATGGTAGTCACCGGTGACAGGGGGGTGTCACTCCGCAGTTTAGCGGCGTATGGCATAGAACTGTCGCAAGGCTGGCATGACAGTCGCGGTAACGTCGCGCTCGCGCATAATTGAAAATATATATTTTTGCTTTTCGACACCCGCAATGTCTTCTAAGCCTAAACGTCAATATAATCCGTACAAATGTTTTATAAATGTGTTTATTACAAAATTATAATTAATAATTATATATAATTAATTATAAATTTATAAAAATTATAATTTTGTAATAAACAAATGTAATTTTTTACTTATTTGTATTTTATTTTGTTAAAAATACCCAATCAAGTAATCGCCCATCTGTGCCATAAACTAACTTAACATAAATAAAATAAGCTGCCAGCTCTCAGACTACGATTATTGCGTGTCATCGAAGTACGTGTAAAAACGGCGGCGGCAGACGGTCGCTCTGTTTTTAATTCCATAAGTCCTTGAGTACTTAATTATTTATAGTTAAAAACAAATTCTTAATTAGTTGCCTAGAAAATAGGATAATGTTTACAAAGGAATACCTACACCCATGGGAATCGAACACACACCATTCAGATGGAATTTTTATGTTTACAGAATCAACGTTTGTAATGCTTCATTCTACTTATTTATCCTAAAACTAATAAATCAACTAGGTGCCTACAAAAACTTCTCAAGTGACAACCCCGTGTCGACGTTCGCATCTCGGTCATAAAATTGGGGCGCGCAAAGAAAATTCACGGTTCGCGCGCGGTTATAAGTTTCAATTTTGCTTGCGGGAGGGTGTAGGTATATTTTTATACATAAACCACTCTTGTTAGGGAGTAAATCTTCTGTACGGTAGTACTATTAGGTATTCTGTGCCGGCGATCCCTAAACAATAGATTAAATCTAAGCTAAATCTATTGTTTGTTGTGTCTAGTGTCGTGGCAGTCAAAGGCTTAAGAAATAATTTGTTAGTTTTTGTTAAATGTTCATGTTTGGGTCACACGAGTGATCCTTTAAAGGTTTTGTTTTGTCATTTTGGCCTTCAGAACCCTAAAAATTACTAGATTTAAACCAATAACTAGATTAGCCAACCAATTTATAATGTACATTTAAACATTTAAAATTTCATAATCCATAGATTAATGTCGGTGTAAACTTATTCTGATGATAAAGAACACAACACTTGCCACATAGATTGAAAAAACTGGGCCATACCTGTATTACAAGAACTGCATTTTCAGCGATAAAATGTATTCTATGTTGAAATCCAAGACGGCCAGACAAATAGATATGTTTTTTATTTCAGCAATTCATGCTTTTGATGTGTTTCACATACAGACATGCAATTTTCTCTAAATTAATTTTACTATTTCTACTTTTCCAGGGAACTGAACCTGAGAGCGCCCATCTACCAGAAAACGAGTACATATGGACACTTCGGACGCGAGGGCTTCCCGTGGGAGAACCCTAAGCCATTGGTTGTAGAATGACTTCGGACATCAAACTTAGAACATTGTAAATATTCCACCAGTATATTATAAATAATAAACTTAATCTACGTGTGTCTTTGTAGCGAGGGCGCGAGACGTTGTCGCTGACTGTACACGATGAATGTTTTCGCCGCGCGAATCTCGCCCGTGGAACTGACCGCGTTTCTGCCATGACACGATTAGTTCTGTTACATCCGCGAGATTCAACGTAATCGTTAAGTATTCACTAGAATTTAGACACGTAGGTTTAACACGGTGCCGTCATTTCTGAATTTGAGTTAGTTCAGGGGTTCAAACGGCAGTCCAATCGTTCGAGAGCACCTTTTTAAATGATGAATTTTGTGACTTATTACACTGCCCGTATAATTTTATTTTTTTAACCTGTATGAATTTTATCCAGTGTGTTTGATTATGCAATTATGTTTTAACGAAAGTTCTATTTTACGCGAACTACTTAATTAAACGATGGACTGCCTCCAATCTCGAAATGTTTATTGAGCTTTATGATGTAAGTGCTATGATTTGTGGTAGAGTAGACTACTTCCTCGGTCGCGTCACAGTGCAGCGAGCGCGCGCGCCGGCGCCACTGTGCAGCGCAGGGCACTATACTGCACAGTGTGCAGCGCGTGCGCAGTGTGCAGCGCGTGCACAGTGTGCAGCGCGTGCACAGTGTGCAGCGGGCCGCGGGCCGCCGCGCGTCCTCGCTCACTGCAAATGTGCGGCGCACGGTGGGGCGGGGCCGGTATGATTTTGCTTCCTATTTTAGTTGTGATAAGTGTCAGTAAGCTGCCTCGTACATTGTAAAATAATATGTTAAATTTTAATGTTCACGCCTCGCACCCCGCTCGTCACGTTTTGTGTTGTGTTTCCGAAAAGGAAGCCAGTGGAAAAGAGCCATTTTGAAAACACACCGACCCGTCCGTGGGAGTAGTGCACTGTGCATTTAATCCGATTAATGATAATGTAATTCCGCCGGTAGGTTTAACGCTAACCGTACGTTTATGACATTAGGAATTAACTTAGAGTTTTATCTATTTCTAAGGCGGTTATTGAGTACTTTGTGATTATATTTTTTGATCTGTTTCAATTTCGACCTGTTAAAAGTTTCGAATTAACTTCTGTGGATTTGTCAGATTGTGTAATTTTAAACTAATAAATTATGTTCCTGGCGCAAGTCGGGAGTAAATCATTGCGTTTTATTGTTATTTCTCCTATCCAAGTAATTTCAAACTACAAATAGAAAGAAGAATATTATTTTAATCTGAGCTATTACGCCAGCCAACTCGCGACGAGCCTTCTCGCCGCTTGCTGCGCTTGCGTCATTCGGATAGTGTCCGTCGTCAGCCAACCTTGCATGTCGAAGCAGTGCGATGCTCTAGAAATGAAAAAATATAATAAGTACAAGGGATAAAGTCATTCCACACACAAACATCATTTAGAAAAAAGAAAACATAGTTATTAGCTATCACTATGCCAGTGTTTCTAAGATTTTTTTGTTTCTGCTTATTCTTACGGCTATTTTCATTATTTATTTAGGTGCATTAAATTTAGCCAAAATCGGTAATATCTATACTGAAAGTGTTTGAGCACACGCTAAAACCCAGTATGGATCGAATGAACCGAGTTCTGAACAGGGGGTAGTTTTAAACATTACTAATCTGTGGGTTAATGATGTCGTGGCCATAATGTAAAACTGACCACTTCATGATGTGACCGATTATTTAATAAAATATTGTTTTTTTTTTTTAAATATGGCTACCAACTAACCATATCGTTAAAACGTCAACATTTGATGATATGTGTCAATTCACGTTTGGCCATATCATTAAAATAAAATACTTCATGTTCCTTTAATTTTTTTTTTTATAAAGAAAAAGAATAAATAAAGATTTGAATAGCTAATAACATGTAATAACGTTTTGAACTCTGCCATTTTTTGTTGCGACGTTGCGTGAGCTTTATAAAAATCGCCTAGCTTGGTGTAACGATATTTCACTGCACTTTTATCTTTAATTATTTACAAATTTAGAAATATAAATTGTTCATCACTAAAACAAAAGCAACATCAGCGCCTCTACCGGTGGCTAATGTAACGATTTTACGATATGATCACTAATGTTTGACCATTTCTTATGTAGTCGTTTATATCGTTAAACGCTGAGTATTCACAGATCATAGAAAGAAATTCTTTCTATGATCTGAGTGAGTATTCATTGATCTAGCCATATTACATCATGATGTAGACAGCGGGATCTGTTCTATATCATCATGAAAATACCACCATTTTATGAAATGATGACACAACATGACGTACGTAATCGTGTTGTTCTGCATAGTTCTGTTAAGTAGTCGATGTTTATGAAATGAAACTACTAATAATAATATTATAACGTACCTTGAAACTGTGTGGGTGGGAGAGCTTTCCGAAATGTCCCTGTCGTAGACTCCCAGTGCTCGCCAGGGGTCGATGTAGCCGTGGATGTTGATCGTGTTGTTCACGTCGGGGTTCAGACCTCCGTACACTTCGTTGACGCGATCGGCGGCCGCGAAAACGAATTCTTCATCGAATCTGTACACGGAATAAATGAGTAATCATCTGACGACCGTCTTTATCTATTGGTTGAGATTACAAAGCCGCTACTACCCGGCTTTGTAATCTCAACCAATGGCTTTGTAATGGTATGAATCCCGCAAGGGGCAAGTGTTTGTGTGATAAGCATGAGCATTGAACTTAAACCCTCCTTCCGCCCGTCCCCCTACTCTCAGCACACCCCCCTTGCGGTATTTGGTATGTTTTCCTGGACACCACAAGGTATGCTTAACGTACCAATTTATAAAACTACACGAATAATTACCCCTGATAGCCCATATTCGGCTTATTTGATGAGCCTATAATTATATTTAAAATTACAAAGTCCACAAAAGCACGTATTTCGCTTTAAGGTACGTACATGTTCATCACGTAAAGTTTAAAAATGCCTACTTACTTTTCACTAAAAGCCTTTCTGCATATATCGACGTAAAAGTCGACAGTTAGCCACCGCAGCGGGTCAAATACGGTGCCCGAATGAGGCGCGGTCTGGAAGAACCCGTACTCGGTGCATGTCTGGTAATACCAGGCACGAGCTAAGGAAAAAGGATCTTTGCATAACTAATTTAAAACAAAAAAATAAAAAAGTTTATAAAAAGAAACTACCAGCCACAGCGGGTTTCTCGACTTTAAAAATAATTTTTCCCTATTAGCCATAAGCATACCAAAGAATATTCAAATAAATATAGCTATGCACTCATAAACTTCATAGGAGCAGATTCGAGCTTAAGCGTTACTCCATCAAAAAATGTTACGCCCTTTCAAGGATTTAATTGATTAAATGCAGAAAATTTGTGCCGTCTCTGAAGTAAATATGCCCAAAATTTTATATTTGTGCGTCCAACCTTGTGAGCTATTCAAGTAAAACTGTTTTTTCCGATTTAAATATTTACCAATAAGCAAAACGTTTTCCCAGCAAGATTGAAATAAATCTAGGACTACATGCACCTGAAATTTTTAGAACTCCATACAAAACGGCTCCGGACAAGCCCGGATTCAATCCGATTTGTGTGGGGTTCTGAAAAATTCCGGATGCATGTAGTCCGAGCCGCTCTGCATACTAAGTATGCACCTACTTCTGACACGGTTAAATGCACAAATCTAAATTTTCTGGCACTTATACTCCATGTATGGCACCTTATTTACGTATTTTCTGCATTATTAAATCTTGAAAAGCGCTAACATTTTGTTTGCTGAAGTACCGCACACGATTCAAGCGAGCATATTCAGTTCAATACAACACCCACCAGAGCAAGCAAGAGCGACGTAAACGATTTGTCCTATTATATTCTGTGCCTAAACCCTCTATCTGCTTAGATGTAGATGTAGGTACAGGTATACTTAACACGACGACGTACGATACGAGTACCTTTTTGTAATACATCCAAGTTAGCATAAGAAGTAGGTACCTACCGTATTTCGTCCAATACGGCGGCACCTCGTTCCGGACTTGATGTGAGCTATGGACACGACCCGGTTTTCCATCAGGCATACCAACCTCAAGGTAGAGTAAAGATATCCTTAAGGCAGGGGCGTGCATCCCATATAGGCTATTATGCAGAGCCTACCTGCATAAAAAACTGACAGAAGAGCTAACCATTATTATTAATTACGTATTCAACAATAAACAATAGTTAAATATTCTGTAACAATTTTTCGACTACCTATACTTATTCCTTACTAAAGCGCGCAACTTAGATCGTTCCTGTGCAATTTAACCAATGTTAGGCTGCCGCGAGATCGCCTACTCTTTCACGCAAACTTACTCAATTTTCACTCACAGCCTACCCCCCTCTGAAACCAATGCACGCCCCTGCCTTAAGGCTTCCTGCGCTGAAGCAAGCCGACTACGTAACAACGCGTCTAGATCTAAGTCCGAAATATTACCTACTCTTTACTCACAGTTAGAACGTTGTCTATACAAATTGAGAAGCATTTCATATTCCATGATCCAACAAGTCTGAAGATTATTTCTGTGGGCTATAAAGCCGCCAATTTGTTCCATTGGAGTGGATCCTGTCAAAAATAAAACGTGAAAGTGTGAGAAGTGAATAATACTAAAATGAGAAATTAATTCATATGTATAACTCTCTCTTGCTCTCTTATATAATCAGAATATTAAGCCCCTTTTACGGGCAAGTACAAGTACAAGTCCCAAAAATATACAGCTTTGCCCTACCACCGCTTCGGGACTATATATTGTCTGGTGATGATAAGAAACGGCGCAACAATCTCAGTTACCTTTGTCAGCCTTTTTTACAGGAAAAACAAAATACATTATATGAACTTAAAGAAATTAATAATTAACACATAGATGAGGTCGGTTCATATTTCAATGTCTACTCATCATACTCGCAATGAGCTCACAGCACCATCTCTAATAGCGAATAGAAATGTTAGTAGGTACATAATTAATAAAAGCGTATGCTGCTAACCGTAAGCATTCGTTCGGAAGTTTTCGCAAATTCCCAGGAGCGTGCCGGGTCGCGCCTGCTGCACCGCGCCGGAGAACGTCCAGCTAATCTGACCATAGAAGTAGGCCAGCTCGTACACGTCATTGTAGTCCAATAAAGGCCGGCACAATCTAAAAGAACATCACAACGTAACCTGTCAGTCCAACAAAACGAGACACGATAGAAATATTATTGTTACGCGGTCTCATACGACCAGTCGGCAGCCAATAAGTGACCTTTAACATTTTTAAGCGTTGCTCAGTCCAGGTTTAGTACAACTGTACTGAGATTAGCTTTGCCTGTGCTTCCCAAATAACGTAATTAGGTTTGTATACCGTACTTCCACTTACACAAGTGGAAGTACGGTAGTGTGTACGGTAGTGTGGTACGATAATGTGGAAGTATACAAACCACAAATTTTACAAATTACACAATTTGCTGTGAGAACATAGTAAAATCACCCTTAGTATTTAAACAATGATCGACCTGTAATTGAATTCCACCAGCCGCCTTCCTTCTTCAGTTTTCAGAGCTTCAACCGTATCTAAAATGCCCTGTCTTATTGTAGCAATACACTGTTCGCCACCTTCCAGAAGGAACGCTTCGTGGACCACTTCTAGGTAACCTGAAATGTATATTATTTTAAGTTTATTATCTTTGTAGCTCAGTTGCAGCAGCGCTTTAGCAGTTGTAAAAATGGTTGTACAAGTAAATATAGGTACGTCAGACAACACCTCTCGAAGTAAGAAGTAACATTGATGCTAAAGGCAATCCTCGCGAGCCATGGATGTAGGTACCTAATAAGGCTTAATGTACCTTTTTTCAACCGACTTCAAAAAAGGAGGAGGTTCTCAATTCGACTGTATGTCTGTTTTTTTTTTTGTATGTATGTTACGCGATTACTCCGCCAATTATGAATCGATTTTAATGATTCTTTTTTTGTTTGTTAGATCATACTTCAGAGGTGGTCCCATATAAATTTTATCGAAATTGATTTAGAACTTTTTGAGAAAATCAACAAATATATACCCAGATAATATTTTGGTTGTGGTTCTTTTTACCTATCTTCGACAAATATGAGCCGATTTAGATGATTTTTATTTTATTGAATAGCTTATACTTCAAAGATGCTATAACAAAAGTTTGCAAAATAAAAATCAACCCTAAGGGTAGGAAAATAGGGGATGAAATCGGTGTTCAGCAGTTAGATTAGGATTTATCACTAAAAATAGATGAAATAAGTAAATTTTATTAAAAAAAATAAAACCGACTTCAAAACACTAAAATGCTAAAAATAATCCTAACACTTAAGTACCTAATCAGTTACTTTTGGAGTCGGTGCCAGCCGATGAGAGATTCAATGTTTTTGTTTGCACCGACCCCAAAAGTAACTGATTAGGTACTTAAGTGTTAGGATTATTTTTAGTATTTTAGTGTTTTTTAAATACATCGCTGTTAAAAAAAAACATTAGTAATCACTTGGTGATGGGAAATTTCAGATTTATCTAAAAAAACAAAAAAAGCAAGTATCATAAGAACTGATGTTTTTGTATTGCAGGTATCAAATAACCCACTAAAATATTCGCGTGCCCAGTCCACTGCTAACAAATAAGGAAACCCCAACTGGACTCTCCGTTTGCATAATTGCCATCGAAATGGGAACCAGTCTTGTTTCCCAAACATGGTTTTCCTTATAAAAATGAGTAATTAATTGGAATAATTTAGATTCCTCATTCGTAACAACTCAATTATGTATTTTTATGGTATTACACAGTGCTTTGTCGCGTGCGTGTAATAGGATGTTTGGATACGTAGTGCCTAATTGAGGATTCGATTTCCTGAACGAGTGTATACTGGAAAACCTAAGTTACATAAAGGAATTGCGTCTTATGTATGAGTCATCTATCATAGTAAGTTGAAAGTTCATATTAAACAAATCTTTGTCAAAAATTGATATTGTTAAGTAGATAATTAAGGACAAAAGCGACTTCTTAACTTGCCTAGCTCGCAAACTTTATTACATGTCTTGTACATGTAATAAAGTTTGAAAAAGGTAACTGAGCTTCTCCTTTTCATCACCATCCGATAGTTCCTTCAGTCTCTGAAGCGGTAGTACGGAAAATATGTATATTTTGTACAGGGTGTCCGGGTTGTTCAGGTTTTGTATATTTTATACAGGTGTATACTAAATAAATGAGTGTTAAGAATATTAAAGACTTCATGACAAATGCTCTAACGTATTTTGGATTTAATTAAACTTACCTGTGAAGTCAATTTGCGCTTTTATGGGCCCGCTTGAAGCTACCACGCCGACAGCCAGATGTGGGTACCGTTGTTTGAACCACAACGCCATGTTGGCGGCGTAAGAGCCCCCGTACATGATAATCTTGCTATCGGCAAACCTGGGCTGCGCCCTGACGTAGTCCCTGATGAAGTATGCTAGATCGGCTAACGCTTGGTCTACGTTGAGAAATCTAAGGTTTTCCACGGTGAAATTCCTAGGGAAAAAATTAGGTTAGGTACTTTGTGGTAACAATAAAAACATAATTTAGCAGGTTGAGATGAGACACTGTATTTACTACAGTGTTTATCATTATTTCATTAGGTATAATCAATATGCGCCGACAACAGACCACTTGCAACGTCTGCCCTCTCCAGCGGAAGCACGTGCTTGTTTTACTTTATACAAGTAGAATGGTTTTCTCAATTGACCAGACGAGGAATCGAACACCGGACCCACTAGCGCTCTACTAGGACTACAAGAGGAGCCTAGACTTATCGCGCTATTATTATTATTCGTCATTCCAGCCATAGGAGGTCCACTGCTAAACAAAGGCCTCCCCCAATGAATCGGGGGGGGGGGGGGATTGCCAATACTCACCACGCTTGGTAGGCGGGTTGGCGAGCGCAGTTTTTTTATAAGATTTCGCACGAAGACGCAGCTGCCCGTCTCGTGCTACAGGAATTAGTCGATTCTTACGACACGCCTCCTGTTGGCGGTGGGGAAGTGTATTCTTTACGGCCAGTTACCGCGCTATTGGGCTCCATTAAATTACCTCTACTTACGACAAACCAACTGCTTGGTCTCTAAGTAAGGAATTGACATTCTTGTGTTACGAGATTATACAAGACAGTGAATTTTGCCAGGAGCGTCTACCGCACACCCGCATCCATATATATCATCATCATGTCAGCCTATTGCAGTCCACTGCTGGACGTAAGCCTGCCTCAAAAAGCGCTAGAGAGTACGATATCCCGCTTTTTTTATTCAGCCATCCATCGAGCTGGGGTAGTCCTACACTACGTTTGCCGAGGCGTCTCCCCTCGAGAAACCGTTTACTCCACCTTAAATCTTTTCTGCTACAGATGTGGCCGGCCCACTGTCACTTTGACGTGCAACATTTTTGGACCATATCACAAAAAAAAATCGTTAACTTAATTGACTGGAACCAGAAATCGAACCTGAGACCCCTGCGATCAAAGCGAATCATGCTCTACTACGCCAATCGGGTGTAACTCGTTTTTATAGACAGTCAAATACTCACTGGTAAGGCAAGCTTTGCCCGTAGTATCGGTGTTCAGTGTAGATCTGGTAGCCATTGTTTTCTCGCGCCATTTCGTACATGTTGCCCGCGCGCAGCCAGCCGGGCAATATGTCCCACTCGCCGCCTATGAGTATGAAAACGGGGTACACGGGACCACCGAAAAACTCTCCGTTGTGCATGAAACGCTGAAATACAACAAATCTATACTAATACTAATAATATTATAATGCTGAAGAGTTTGGTTGAACGCGCTAATATCAGGAACTACGGGTTTGAATAATTGCAAAATTCTTTTACATTTTAATAGTCCAATTATCGCGGAAAATATTTTAGGCTATATAACATTACGCTACAACCAAATGGAGCGGAGTATTAATGAAAAATGTTGCAAAAACGGAACAAAAAATCCTTTAAAGAGCTTTCGTGCGCTGCGTAAACGGTTAAAGTTACCTACGCAAAAATTATGTGTGACGGAATTGTTCTCCTTTTTAAATCCTAAAAAAAGTCCGCGAAGCATTGTCTATCTTTTCGGGTCGCTTCCATAACCTTTTTTTATAGTAAGTAATCAAATTGGTTCTAAAATAATTTATTAGTAAAAAAACGTTTTTTAAACAAGCTTTTGTTTAAATGCGTTGAAAAGAATAAAAGAGTTTTACTCGCATTCGTATGCTTAGCCAAAAGCGCATGGACTTCATTTAATTCTTTCATTTAATACCCATATTATAGGAAAGCATAAAGAACTTAGTCAGCCATCTTCAGAAGTCCGCCATATTGGATTTAGTAGAGTGACGTCACTCTATTTTTCGAGTTATTCTCAGCAAGTCCTTTCATTTGATACCCATATTGTAGGAGTGCATTAAAAATAACTAGTCCGCCATGTTGGATTTAGAATGACGCCACACACCTAACCGTGCATTTTCATCCAAACTAAACGTGTACGTACATACAAAATTTCAGCTCAATAGGTTTATGATATCTGCTTCAAACTTGCGTTGCAAGATTCCACCCGAACAAACATATGTAGTTACATTACATTGTGCTTTTAATTAGCTTACATTACTTACATTGCAAGCTAAATAAAAGCTTTTTCTATTAATGCATAGGTGAGCATTGCTTTTTCTTTTACTTTTAAAGCAAGGCATTGATGTGGTTTATATTATTATTTTGAGCTGGGAAGTGACATGGGTCGTTGATGATAAAGACTCTAACACCACGCGGGCGCAGCCGCGGGCGGAGGCTAGTTGTCTTAAATATACGTTTTAAAATCTGCATACAATAAATAATTAATTTTAAGTTGATGTATTGTAATGAATACTTAGGCTTGGTTTTTGTAGAGTTTATTAATACCAACCATTTGATACGTGTCCCTGTTTTGAGGATCGAAATGGTCGATAGGCATGGTGATCCAGTCTTGGTCGACATTCCTCGCTTGCGCGGCCCTCGAGTTGGACTCTTCGGGAGGTGTCAGCTCAACACGGATAGGAGGCTCTACCATGCGGGGCTCAGCCCACGCTGGGGCAACCGCGACCAGGCATAGCACTAGGAATATCTGTAATCCGACATTTTATTTGGGTTTGTTATTAAAACAATGTGTACCTAAATAAGGAATATGAATTATTTTAAAAATCGCACATAGGTAATTAAGTATCTTGACTCAGTGCCCGAAACCAATCAGGTTTGTACTAATGCTACTAAATATCGGAATATCATAATATATATTATATATACATTATTTTAACGTGATTACGTGATTGTTAAAATAATGTTAACTGTAAGAGAAAAAGAGTGTCACCGAAACATTGATCCATCGAAGAGTCTATCGCGTTTTAATAGTGTGTACCGTGTAGGTAGGTACAGACATTTTTCGGTCATTACATATTTCGGTCGCAATGAAACACGTACATTGTACGTACGTCGTACAATAACAAATAAGTAAACTGTATTGCATTATTATAAATGTAAGTTCAACACCTATTACATTACACGGTAACAATCGGTATGTAACAGTAACTTAATACTCTATGATTTCTTCTTGGTGGTATGTTCCGTGCACCCTTGTGGGATTCGAACCCGCAATCGTCCGGCTTTGAAGTCTGAGCGCCAACCACTAGACTAGACGGTCGTCATAACATTAATCACGGCACTTCTTGTGTCGTGTGAGCTGTAAGTAGTGTCCAACGATGTTTTTAATAACGTTGGTAGCGTTTTACTAATTATACAGGTGGTCCCGAAACTCAAGGATAACCTTGTAACCACATCATGAAAATTTGCAAGTCATAGAACAAAAGTCGTTTACTATCGATATCATCACTATCACTACATAGTATAAAAGAAAGTCGCTTCCCGTCTGTCTGTTCCTATGTATGCTTAGATCTTTAAAACTACGCAACGGAATTTAATGCGGTTTTTTTTAATAGATCGAGTGATTCAAGAGGAAGGTTTATACGAGTATGTATAATACATGCGTAATATAGTAGAGTAACACTGATAATTTTGAGGTTTCTAATGTGATACCGTAAATAAACACAAACCAAGCTTGTGTAAGTTTTAACTTGAGAGTATACCACTGCTTAATCTAGAGTAAGCTGATTTTTCATTCTACCAACCACTAATCTATGAAAATTATTAAAACGGGCGATTTTGACAGTGTTTAAATTAAACTGGGAATAAGTAAATGTCAAAGTTGTCACTTGTCAAATCCACTTCTGTCACCTCGAAACTGACATGTTGTCAACATCTAGCATTGACACTCTATTATCCTACAAAATTAAAATGTTGTGGCATTTCAAGTCAACCTAGAAGAAATGGATTACATGGATTTTGGTAGGTTTATCAATTCGTTGATCGTTCACTCTTGAACTACAGAATAACAATACCGAGTATAGTGTATTGCTCCAAAAACGTAATCGAAGTTCCCCAAGGGTAAATTCAAGGTGTAAAATTATAGCAGTAATAGTTATTCTGGTATAGCTTTGTGTTTGGTCGAATCGGCCCTAAGTACCTTAAATACATTGTGCATATTTTCGAAGATATTACAGATTTAAAATGAAGAAAGAAAACATGTTTGTATTTGTATTGTCTAATGACAAAAAAGCTGTTAACGTTGTACTTAAAGACATTCTGTAGTATATTTAGTATCAGCATTGCTGCACTAGTGATGTTTAGAATACCTTTGTTATTACAAGGTTATCCTTGAGTTACGGTACATCCTGTATACTAGACGACATCTCCTTGTTTATCAGATACCTTATAAGCTTTCCCACATGACCTTTCACCTGGGAAGCAGTGTGTTACTACAGAGCTCCTCAAGCGCACTCGAAGCGGGACACCTTTCTATA
The DNA here is from genome assembly GCA_963576865.1 of Anania hortulata. Taxonomy (NCBI): domain Eukaryota; kingdom Metazoa; phylum Arthropoda; class Insecta; order Lepidoptera; family Crambidae; genus Anania; species Anania hortulata. The sequence continues at coordinate 10,647,824 of OY756396.1, read as the reverse complement.
TAGCTTTACCTTTAATTCTTTGAAATTCTTTCCTATACATGTCCCTATTAAGCTTATTAAAAACTCGTCAGGTGCATGAACTCAGTTTCGAACACCATCACCGGGCTGGTGATCTTAGTGGCACATTGGAAAACGGTTGATCATACTTCATACTCACCCTCAATCACCTAATTTTGAAAAATAAACGATTTGCATGACGTTTGACTTTGAATTAAGAGATACGTTTAAAGATTTTAAGCGACTTCATGTAGGTAGGTTAATAAAAAAATAGCTTGCTAGGTACTTCGAATTTCGTGGTTAATTTTCATTTTATCAGTCTAATTCGTCAGTTGGGCCATTTGCCTAATCACCTTTTAAAAAACGTGATGTTTTTATTGAAAAGAAGCTTGTTTTTTAATTGCTGAGATTATCATACATTAAATTAATTATAAACAATAAAAATCGTGTTCTTTTGTTTCAAAACACATGCTTGCTGTGCTTGAAGCTTTTGTTTCTAAATATAGGTTAATCAGGGTCACTTGGGTCATAATTTTTTTTTTCTAAACAAAACCGGTAAAATGTTCTGATCTGTTCAATTCTTAATGATCGTTGTACAAGGCAAGTCTATTTTTATAGGTAAAACCACTACGCAAAGTGGCAACATTATTATTACATACGCGCCGGAGTTGATAACTAACAACGTATTTTTAATACGAGTACTAATTTGAAAATTTACCTGTCTATTTTTACTTATAGAGGTTTACATGATACTTATTTCACGTTTGTGTAACAACAACAATAAAATAAAGAACTGTTAAAACAAAAATGTATCTAAATGTTTTTAATGCTTTTACCTAAGGCTTCTACTAATTTGTTTCTTTTAGCTATCTAATAACAAAAATAAGTTAGTAAAAGCCTAGTCGTCCATTAGAGAGTCGAAACGCAATATATAAATGTAATAGCCATAACCATCATGAATACCCATCAATATATTATGTTCTGTTGTTACCTGCAAGTGTTGTTTTATTGTTATTTATTTGATAAGATAATGCAGATCCGTTAATCGAAACCGTAGAGTTACAATAAACAAAGAGAATGTCACGCCATACTCTACCTACAAAAAGGTTCCTTGTAGGAGCCAATTAAATCACATGTCTTTTTGTAAAAAATCTGTGTAATTTTCTTGTATGGTGTGCAATAAAGAGTATCTATCTATGTATCTATGTGATCCACGTTTTCATGTATACTACAATCCACATTAAACTGAGCTTATGAAACTTTTTTTGCTTCGCGGTATCACATACAAAAATCAAACTTGGTTAAATTAGAATTAACTCTAAATTAAACTAAAAATAATAAAAACCGGTCAAGTGTAAGCAGCACGGCAAGGTTCTCAAAATATTACCTATTATTTAATACGGTCGTATGGAACCCACGGTGTTTCCGACTTCCGTTTCCGACTCGCAAGTCCGAGTTTCATTTGATCGACTTTATTTATTGTTCATTTGACGTATTTTTTTCACCTTCGTTAATTGGTTTTGACGGGATGATTTTGTTGATTCTTATTCTACAATAATGTAATAACTACTTTTCCTACAAGTTGTAAATCATCATCATCATATTTTCAGCCATAGGACGTCCACTGCTGAAAGGCCTCTCCCAATGACCAATACTCGCCACGTTTGGCAGGCGGGTTGGCGAGCACTGTTTATTCTAAGATTTCGCTCGCAAACGCTGCTGTCCGTCTCGTGCTACAGGAATTAGTCGCCTCTTACGAAACGCCTCCCGTTGGCGGTGGGGAAGTGTATTATTTACGGCCATCTTCACACGGCACAGGTTTAAATCAAATAATGCAAAACAATTTAGGGGGTGATTCTATTGCTTAAATACAGCAACTTTTTTTATGGGGACAACCTCGAAATCAGAAAAAAATACACTTTCCCTTACTAAACCACGACCAGCTGACATCAGTTTGTATGGAAACTTCAAATTTTTTTTGGGAATTCTATGTTGGTTCCATATACAACGTTGTTGTATTTGTGTACTAGAATCAGCCCTTAACACCTTGAAGAACCTAAATATTCAGTCAGTACCTAACACAGCTGTCTGTATCAAAAATTCTATCAGTTACAAGTAAATTGTTTAATCAACAAAACTATAAAAAAGTTAAACAAGAAATTTCATAGTTCATATTTATTTCCATTGTACAATTTATTTTTAGTTATTTGACTAGTTTACTGTAATTCGAGTCGAGAAATTGTGCGACTGTATTTACCCTTTTTGATATTATCAGGGTCTTTCTATCTAAGTACTCTTTACTTATGACTTCATGGTATCGGGACAGGTGCCTATGTTGTATTATTTTTACAAAATATTTAAAAAACTCTTACTTACCATGTTAAAAAGTCTACCCAGTAGGTATTCTATAATTTACGTTTTAACACTACTAATAAAAATCATTTAAATTGCTCAGTTAATTAGGTTAATACAATGTGTAAAGAACAGATAAATATGTACAACCGAACAAAAAAAGATAAAATAAATAAGCCTTATCGTTATCAAAATTGATTACTCAGTGAACTGGGGAAATCTTTACCATATAAAACATTTTTGCTTAGTATTACGATGCATGTTAGGCATATAGTATAGGTAATGTTAGCAATCAAACGAGAAAATTAAATGTCTTGATTTAAGTAAGGGTTACGTTATGATACTTGTTTTTACTAGAAGGGATTTTTTCAGGAAATGGGAATTGTTGTGTAAAAATCCGGCTAAGTGCGAGTCGTATTTTACGCACCGAAGGTTCCGTACCTACAAACTTGTAGGTATGTAAATAGTTCGTCCATTACGGAAATCAGGTCTCAAAGATTTTTACCGATTTTCCCGAGCTTTTTCAAAAACCTTTTTGTGATGTAACTACAAATCTAAGATTTTCCTTTTACTTGCTTGCTCTTACATTGCTTCTTGCCAAATTTCATGATTCTAGGTCAATTGAAAGCACCATAAGGTTTTAATTTCCTTGCAAGTATTTTATACTCGCAGCATATACAGCCGGACCTATCTTTTGATTGCGTTGATTTAGAATTTAGATTTTTTCACTGCTTCAAGGGATTGCAGACTTGAGCATTGATTTAATTTCAACTTGATACCACTACGCGTTTCTAATAAAAAGGGTCTTGACAGACAAGGGTATCTTTTTACTTTTTAAGGTACCAACAGAACCCGAAAAAATAATTAATATGTAAAAGTTAAAAAATAAGATTCGAATGCATCTTCTAGGTAAAAATCAAGTGTGTTATCGGATACCGAATTTAATGACACAAATTATGGTTGAACAAAACCTTTTTTGCGTAAGTCCGACTTACACGTTTTTTTCTTTTTAAACAGGGTTACATTTCACGGTAGTGCCAATTTTTCAGGGACCACTCAGAATCAGTAAAGATAAAATCAATCTAAGTACTTAAAAAACAAACTGATTATTTTTTTCATTTTTTATTCTTCCATTCTGCATTTGAAAAATAGAATAAGTACGTAGAAAATTTACGATTACTCGATTAAATTGCACCGTATGTGCACTGCATTCTTCCGAGGTTCTTGTTGGAGCGGAGTTTTCTTTTTTTTCGGAAATTTTTGACTATATTTTACCCCAGAAATACGACGACTGAAATTAATTACGATAAATTAGTAGTTCTTTATTGTTCTATAGACCTTATTTATTAAATTTGGCACTACCTTTGGTAACCCTGCCCTGTACCTATTTTTTTTTTTTAAATAGCTTAGGTATGCGATTGCAACCTCATGCTGTTGTGTAGTTCATGTAAGTAATGTAATTTCTTTACTAGAAGTAGAAAGAACCCCAATATTTTTTTATAACCAATGTACATACTTACCGATAATATAAGAGCTTTTTTCATTTTTTACCAACTTCAAAAAAGGACGACTATACGATATGTCGGTATGCAGTTAATTACCCACTATCCTCAAAATATTATCACTTCTAAAATTCTTATTTAAACATTGAGTTTTTAGTTTCGATAAGATATTATATCGAAATAAAAAATTCAATGTTTAAGTAATCAATATTTAATTATATTATGTTTGTCGTAGATGTTACTATGACTGCTTTTTTTTAACCGACTTCAAAAAAGGAGGAGGAATCTTATTTATTTATTTTTATGTATGTTCAGCGATCATTCGTTACTACGTTGACCGATTTCGATAATTCTTTTTTTTTGTTCGAAAGGAAATACTTTCGGAATGGTCCCATATAAATTTTGATGGCGGGATCTATAAGAAAATCAATAGAATCTATAAGAAAAGGTCGAAAAATAAGGAATGAAATCGGTGTTCAGCAGTTAATTTTTGTTTGCACTATTATGATTCGTTTTGTTGAGGATGTATCACTAAGAAAAGATAAAATAAGTAAGTTTTATAAAAAAAAGATCGACTTCAAAATACTAAAAAGCTGAAAATAATATGAACACATAAGTACCTAATCAATTACTTTTGGAGTCGGTGTCAGCCGATGAGAGATTCAATGTTTTCGTTTGCACCGACTCCAAAAGTTATTGATTAGGTAGGTACATGTGTTAATATTATTTTTAGCTTTTTAGCTTTTTGAAGTCGGTTTTTAATACTGACATGTGAGGTGGCCTTTTCAAGTTTTGTATTATCAACATCAACCTCCTGCGTTTATTTTGTGTCAATAAAAAACCAAAATAGCATATAAAAATAAATTATGGTTATATTTTAATACTTATTACATTTTATACAATATATTTTTTGGAGTAGTTCTAACAATGGTCACCGTAGGGCCGGCCGCAGTCTCCTACGGTGCAAATGAGGTGTCCGCCTGGGTTCCCGCTGCGGTATGGTGTCTGACCGATGTAGTTACCACTGTAAACAATTAACAGTTAAATCAATTTAATTGCATCTAAATGTCAAAACTGTAGATTAAGTAGCTAACAGAGCCTTCAGGGCTATACCTACAAAACCAAACCTCGAATTATTGATTACCAAATTTATTGGCTATTAGAAATATAAATAGTATTTACCTATTGCATAAAATACGGTAACAAAGGTGGTCACAGTAATAATGTCCGCATATTTTACCGCAATTCGGCATGCATTTCTTTTTTTCATATTTTACCCCAGGCAGTTTAAATTTACAAATTTTAATAATCGATGGTTAAATTCTGTCATTAACGCCATGGTTAACCTAAACTGTATTTATATTAACGTGGAGGATTTGAGCTCTACATATAGGATGGTAATGATAAAAATATTTAGTGGCGTTTTAAATTTATTACTGAATTTACTGAGGCTCGTATTGCTTGTTTGTCTCAGTCTAGACATATTATAGCAGTTACGAATCGTTATTATTAACTTTTCAAACGAAACACGTAGGTTATGTAAAGGGAAGTATCTAATTTACTTATTACACCTGTAATCCACTGCAATTATTTTGTAGTGTGCAATAAAAAAAGCTGCAAGAGGCATGTCCAGCATTGGACTTCCAAAGGCCGATGATTAAAGAAAAAGTATATATTATCTAAGTATTAATAACTAATATAACAATACATACGTTGGGCCATAATTGCAGACCACCATAAACTTGTTCCACCCGCTTATGGACCACTGGGAAATGGCGCATCCGAGGTAAGTTGAGTCCGACCACGCCATCTGCAAACGAAACCAATGTTAACTTTTCTTCTATACCTAGGTTTTGTAACTCTTATTTTGTATGAAGGTTTGTAATTAATTAATTAATACACTTCGTATTTTGTTTAAGCACTTTATTATTAACCTAAGGCAAAGACAACATATTTGAGATTCGTTCTATTAGGCGAAACTATTGTTAGAGTAGGTAGTAGGAATAAGATCACTGTACTAAGAAACAGTAAAACGTATTGAAAACAATGCTTTCGAAGATACATCTATGATTTTAAGAATCCACAGAAAAGTCTTATCAAATTGAAATGATCGAAAACAGAACATTTTAATTCCTCATTTTCTGCTACTCTCATGAAGATACACAAACTCTTCAACCGCCATTTTATGTCAAGCCTGAGAAAGTAGGTTGTCATTTGGACAAAGAAGGGGACAGACAGGGTTCCAATTACGTACCTACTGTAAGGGCTTACTTAGTTGTATTAATAATCGTTTAGACTAGACTAGGTTTCCCAACCTGTCCCTGGGTTCCAAGAACAGAAAAAAATGAATATCGCACAAATCCGAGTGTTTTAGGGGTCCGCGGATTATTAATAATTGGCCCGCTTTGAAAATGGTTAGGAAAAGCTGGGTATTGTCTTTGAGGGCAGCAGAAACCTTTATTATTTTACGTACCTGCGTGTAATGTCCAATCTGAACTGGGCCTCCGAAATCGCTGCTGGATAGAGGTCCGTAAGTGTAGTCGCGGTGTTCGTCGAACCAGCCGCTCAGGGCCATGTTGATATCCAGCTTGTAGCCAAAGTCGGTGATGGAGTACCAATAGAGGTTTTCACCGACGCCAAAACGTCCCGAACCTGTAAAGTAAACAATGTAATTTGTCCTTGACCTCTAAGCAGTATTTAAGCAGTGTTCTTTTTACGACAAGTTATTTAAATAAAAAACAAAACAGAGTTAAAGTAATACTGCTCTAAGAGCTCAAGGTTAGACCCTGGACATGACAGACGCTTAGGTATGACAAGTGGCACTGTCTGTATCGTCTTAATGTTGTGTTTGTTTGTTTTTCTCCGTTGTCTTTGATTTTAGCTGCTGAGTGTAGGTATGTGATGTCTATTATGAATATGAAAAATGTACTTTCATCCTTTTATCTTATTTATATACAACTACATCATTGCGTTTCCCATTCCTAGCATAATTGAAAAGCTAGTCAAGATAATTTTAAATTGTTATACCTTTATTTACAACATTGCTTCTAAAATATATTATTTCAACTATGAACTTGAACTACCTTTCCTGAGGCAGTTGAAAAATGCTCATCAAGTCAAATAATAACTTTAATAGTTAAGATACGTTTTTTGTGAATCAATTAACTTCTTGAATAAAGGAAATAATGACGCTGTTGAACCTGCTGACACCAGTAATACCAGTATTTATTATCATCTTATTACCGATTTAAAGAAATATTCATGCAATTTGGAGATTGTGTGAGAGAGACTTAAATATTAACTTGTTACTTTAAATAATCTTTGTTAATTTATTAGGAAATTTTACATGAAAATACTTAAGTAAGTATTTAAGTCAGACGACCTGGTAAGGGTCGCAAGAAGACGCTGGATGCTGGCCGCTTCCAACCGGCCAATCTGGAAGTCAATGGGGGAGGCCTATGTTCAGCAGTGGACGTCCTATGGCTGAAATGATGATGATGATGATGAAGTATTTATTTATTCTTACCAACAGTCCTGTCAGGGTTGTGCGATTCCCGGTATTCTGATGCCCATTTCTGTGCCTTGGCCGCTAGTTCGCCGTCCCAGACCTAACCGAAGTAAAAGTTAAACGTAAGATATTGTGTTGTTTATTTATTTATAAATCATTTATATATATTACATAGAGTCGACGAGATTGCATCTCTCTCTTCACAACAACTCACAACTTGGTATGTAGCCTGAAAGCCTAATAATTTACTGATTGAGTAAGCTTTTATACAACATCTAATCTAGCTTCAATATAAACAAAGCTTGTATGACATACTTAAGTAGAGATAGTTACAAACATCATCGGTATATGTAGGTACAAATGCTAATATGCTAGGAAAGTATCGCACAAACATTGCCCCTTGCGGGATCTGCACACGCAACCGCCTGATTTTGTAGTTCGAAATGTGAACGGCCTTCGAAAGAGCTTCTTCTGAGCATTCTGCTGGAGCAACAAGCCATTGGGTTGCAGCCTTGCAGCGCCTCTTTTTACATCAGGTTTAATACTTAGTTATCTTCTAACAAAAATCAAGTTCTTCTTCTTCATCTATACGGTCAAACCCGGTTGCGTCTAAAGCCGGGATTCACTGGGATAACCAAAAATTAAGTTATTTATAATAATTATTGAAAAACAATGGTTTTCGGTCTAACCATTACTTAAAGGCCCGAGATCGCCTAAAATTCTTGTTTTATTTTATTCAGCATTTTTTGTATAAGTTTTACTGAACATCAACCTTAGCAACGCACTTGATAAGAAGTAGAATATACAATTTGCATTTAAATGAGAGATAGAATAAACATGATTGCTGTTAAATTAATTTGATAAGTTTCTTTAGGTATTTAGTTATGTAAAGGTTATCTTAACTTACCATGAATTGAGTTTGTAAAAATATGTAATTACTACGATTATAATGTTAATTAATTCCGCATACTCCCATCTATAATTAGGCGGGTCAAAACGTAAATTCAATTCGTTAAGCAAAGTAGAAACGAAAACTTGTAAACTTTTTGACTAAGACAAAAAAAACAATCTTCATAGCAAATTAGGTGTGTCTAATAAACATCACTCTCTCTATGTCACTTACCATAAACTTCATCTCAGAAGCAGCAGGCTGCCCTCCTATCTCTCCTCTGACCAGCTGCTGTCGGCGGTAATTGTGCCCATCGACGAAGGCTTTGATTTGCTGACACGACAAATTCAGCACTGAAATTTTAACCAACACATCAAACACTCAGTACCTACTTTAAATATTTTTAAATAAAAAATATTCACAAATGAAGTAAATTACCACCTTTGCATTGAATACAACCGACGAGCGCCAATAAAACGAGCACGCGAACTGCCATTGTGTAGGTGACCAGCTCTGATAATACTGTAAGGCACACTGAAGCCTGGCTAACTAACTGCCCAGATTTCGTTTGTATTTTATAGTAAAGCAAACAGTGAGTTTGAAATTACGCGGCGGGTGACTAACCGATTGTGCGAGTATAGGGTTGGCACTAAGAGATTTTGTTGAATAGATTTATAATTGTCTAGATTTTTTTCTGAAAGAAGCTACTTCACCTTAGATTTTTTTCGCGGAACCAATAACGGGTCAATATGTCAATAGTTTTGACAGTAATTAAATAAATTCACTAGAAACTACTTATTTTTTTAAAAGCAGATTCTGATCGTCTTTACAAACGGTCACTTGGTAAGACAGGTTCTTACTGGCTTAGACGGAATTTTGGACACACTTTTATGATAAAGTTTAGAGGAAAAGGCGGTCTGAGAAAAACCTGCCTTTAGCGTAACTAATTCGGCCTAATTGTGCCCTGTTTTATTTTTAGTTAAAACTATATCAATAACCAATAACAATAACCAATTTTGTAAGAGCCTTTTTTGTAATTTTAATTAGGCTAGATACATACCTACAGCTGTTGATGGATTTTAGTTAAATAGAGAAGTAAATTATCTAACTTCGAAATACTACAACTTGACTAATCATCAGCATTTCAGCAATAATATACTAAGAGAAGGATATAATATTAGTTATCTTGGAAACAAAGCAATAAAGATGTCTACACACAGAATTCGCGGGTGTAGCCCGGCGCGTTATGAGTAAGCCGGCGGGTTGGCCCGGCGCGCAGCGGCTTTAGATCGCTGCCCTAGAGTCGAAAGAAACAACTTTGCCGGCACGCTGAGATCAGCAGTAAGGCGTCAAAAATCACGCCAAGCTTTTATGTGTGGACACCTTTACCACTTTACCTATGCTTACCTACTTGAGAATTATTTTTTTTAAATATGGAAATATAAGTATTTTGTTAAAATATCATAAAGCATACACATACACTCCTGATCGCAGTTAACATTGTATAATTCCTAACAATTAGGGCAGACCTGTGTCATGATTTCTAAAATGCTTGTATTTTTTTTAACTGCAGGTTATTATGCAACGTTAGTCTTTGCGGGAAAATACTGAGTTTTTCCGAGTTGATAAATGGTGTTTTGCCGAACTAAAATTATAGATGTTAATAAATCACAAATCCTCATTTTTACTTGCTATTCTCATGCGGGTTTATAGGGTTTTTTCAGTTTGTGAAATAAATCTTAATTAGGTAAAAAATGAAATTAAATTAATTTGTCAATCTTAGAATTTTTTTTCTTTAACCTACCCATTTTTACAAAAGCGAATATTAAAATTGATTTGAATTTTATAGTGAAGGTATAAAAAAGCAATAAAAGTTAAATTAACATAAGATATTGTTTTTATATTAATTCGAAAACAATAAGAAATAAATATAATAGTAATTACTTTACCTCATTATGCACAAAACAAGGAACCTCTATTCGATGTAAGCAAACTATAAATACGATAACGGTCCTTATCTTCGGAATAGTACTAGCGTTGTAGAAATTCCTTTTCTTTTAATTGCATAAGTTTATATTGTTAAAAACAACATTCAAAGATGCAGATTGTTCATTTATTCAATTGGCAATGAAAGGGAATCTATAAAAAAAAACGACTTCAAAAAACTAAAAAGATAAAAATAATTTTAACACTTAAGTACATAATCAGTTACTTTTGGAGTCGGGGCAAACGGAAACATTGAATAACAGCTCCAAAAGTAACTAATTAGGTAGGTACTTAGGTGTTTTTTTTTTTTTTGTTTTTTTTTTTTGAAGTCGGTTTTATTTTTTTATAAAACTCACTTCTTTTATCTATTTTTATTGATAAATCCTTATTAAAACAAATCTTAAGAGTGCAAACAAAATTTTACTGCTGAACACCGATTTTATTTCCTATTTTTCCACCCTTAGAGGTGAAATTTTTCCGCAAATTTTTATTACAGTATCTTTGAAGTATATAAGCTATTAAACAAAAACATCAAAATCGGTTTACATGTGGCGAAGATATTGGGTAATAGATACAAAAATCTGTTGGTGTGGTATGGACTTCATGCAATGTTTGATGATTTTCTTATAGATCCCATCATCAGAATTTGATCAAATTTATATGGGACTATTCTGAAAGTATTATGTACCTTTCGATCAAAAAAAGAATTATCGAAATCGGTCATCGTAGTAAAGAATGATCGCTGAACATATTAAAAAAAAGATTCCGACGAATTGAGAAGCTCCTCCTTTTTTGAAGTCGGTTAAAAATTCAATCTTACGTATTTTGTATACCTAAACACCTTACGTATTAGCGTAAGTAGTATTTATTTACCTACTTCGACAAATAAAAAACCTTTAAATAAGAACAAAGAAAAGTAGCCCTGTCTGTTTTAATCATGTATTTCATAACTTGGCATCATAGTATCCATGATCATGCTGAATTTCAACTTTCCAATAAAGAACTACTTAATAATAAAATAATTAACTTTACAATAATTTTGAAATTCATCCCCCATGGGCGTGAAATGTGGGTTTTTAATTTGTATGAAACTCCATCATACCTAAAGTTAAATCTATATCTATATAATACTAGCTGTCTCGGCGAACTTCGTACCGCCCTTAAAAAAAAAATTTTTGGAGAATATTTCCTTGTTTTTTAAAGTTATTCTGCTATTCGGGGCGGAGACAAATTCAACAAATTAAAGATCATAAAAATCGGTCCAGCCGTTCTCGAGTTATAAATGGTGTAACTAACCCGACTTTTTTATATCTATCTATCTAATATATAAAAATGAATTTCTATTTCCCTTGGTCATCGCATCACGTGTGAACGGATGGAACAATTTCGCTAATTGTTGTTTGTTGTATGGATCAATTAATAGGAGAAGGTTCTTATGAAATTAAGAAAGTTGCAGTTTTTTTTATGAAAGACCACGCGAACGAAGTCGCGGGCAACATATATAACAGCAGTATATAGATAGATAAAACAAAGTCAGGTTAGTTATACCATTTATAAGTCAAGAACGGCTAGACCGATTTTTATGATCTTTCATCATCATCATCATCATTTCAGCCATAGGACGTCCACTGCTGAACATAGGCCTCCCCCAGTGACTTTCAGATTGGCTGGTTGAAAGCGGCCCGCATCCAGCGGCTTCCTGCAACCTTTACCAGGTCTTCTGTCCACCTTGTAGGTGGACGTCCTACGCTGCGCTTGCCGGTACGTGGCCTCCATTCCAGAACCTTTCTGCCCCATCGGCCGTCAGTTCTACGTGCTATGTGCCCCGCCCACTGCCACTTCAGCTTGCTTATCCGTTGGGCTATGTCATGGTACACATGTTGGGCTATGTTATGATCTTTGGTTTGTTGAATTTGGAGACAAATTTAACTACACCTCCATGGTAACTCCATGAAAGTTTAAATCAGTAAAATTAAAAGGATCCATTTTTTGACGACCTTCATGGCGCGCTAGACTTGGCGTCGCCATCTCTGAGGTCCCGGGTTCGATTCCCTGTCGGGTCTGTGTCAAAACGAACTTTTTTATTAAACAGACACAACAATGTTTATCTTCTCGGGTCTGGGTGTTGTGGAAAGTCGTTCTTTCTGTTTTCTTTAAGTGCTTTAGCTACTTAGCTTAGGATCAGAGTAAATGAGCGTTGTGTGTGATGTTGTCCAAGATATATTGTTTTTTGTCGTTTGGGTCCAGGGCTCTTCAAAGAACTATTTTTAACTCCCGACGAAAAAGAGGGGTGTTATAAGTTTAACGTGTGTATCTGTATGTGGCATCGTAGCTTCCAAACAAAGTAACCGATTTTGATGTAGTTTTTTTTGTTTTGAAGCTGATATTACAGAGATGGATCTTAGCTATATTTTATGAAGATCTGTTCAGCCGTTTGAAGGTTATCAGCTCATTTCCTACTCGTCAAAAGTGTATTGCAAACTTTCACAAGTCCGCTTGATTTGAAATGATGCACGTTACCTTAGTAGTATGCCCAAGACACGACAATCTTGAACTGATGCTGCAGCATCAAGTAATCTGCGGTATTCCCAACTCCTAAGCAAATTACTGCAGATACAGCGGGTTTGGGCTCATAATAATGGTCTCAATGAGCAGGTGTTAGATAAGTAATGATTGAGGCCTTGAGCTGATGCTGCACATCAAGAAGACTGCTGGATTCTCAACCTCTCAGCCACTCAGAGACTATATAGCATGTTAGATCTCATAAGAATAGTCTCAATGAGTAGGTGTGAAATATATTATGATTGAGACCTCGAGCTGATGCTGCACATCAAGAAGTCTGCGGGATTCCCAATTACTCGGCAATTTACAGCCGATTTAGCGTGTTTGGGCTCACAAGCATGGTTTAAATGAGTAGGTGTTAAATAGATGATGATGATCGAGGCCTGTTCCTGTACTGTATTTGAGCACCAGTATTAGTCCCTAAGGGTTTTGCGTTCTCATTGTACGTTGTACCTACATTTTAGTCCAAACTTTACACCTAAACATAGGAACCTGCAATGGTAAATCTTACATCATCATCATCTTTTAAATCATCACATGACGTCTACTGCTGAACATAGGCCTCCCCCAGTGATTTACAGATTGGCCGGTTGGATGGAAGAGACCCCAGCGGCTTCCTGCAACCTTTACCAGGTCGTCTGTCTACCTTGTGGGTGGACGTCCTACGCTGCACTTGCCAATACGTGGCCACCTTTCTACCTCATCGACGGTCGGTTCTGCGTACCTACTAAGTACCTATGTGCGCGCCCACTGCCACTTCAGCTTGCTAATCAGTTCATCTGTGATGTTTATTTATGTTCTTTTTGTGAGGTTTGCTATCTTTTTATGCACGTTACCGCGTCTTCTTTGTCTGGCCTTATGGTTAATAGGTAGATAATGCTTTTCACATAGAGCCTGTCATTTGTACATCCTCATTCTGTGCAATTAAGTATAAAATTATGAATAGATATTAAAAATTACTACTTCCTTAATAAACTCTAGTTACCTACAGGTAAATTGAGTCAATATTAGTCAACTAGTCCCTGCTTTCCCTGTAAATAAATAAAGGAAGTAGTGAATGAGGTCAGTTCTGGAACTGTGGTTGTTTTGACAACGTAAAATGTGTGTGCAATGAATGGCAAATAACCTATATTCTTATGAATCATTGGCTGATCTTCGTTACTGTAGGTGTAGTGGACTTGAACATGAATGACCGATATAAAGCTCAATTGTGGCTATAAAAATTGCTTAGTAACTGATAATCGCATTTTGTTAAATATTAATATAACTTAACGAGCTATCTATGTAGACTTCAAAACTAAGCCAAAAGAGGTATGAATAATCATTCTACGGAAACAAAAATAAGGGTTAACAATCACAGTGCCGTGTGGGGACGGCCGTAGAGAGTACACTTCCCCACCGCCAGCAGGAGGCGTGTCGTAAGAGGCGACTAATTCCTGTAGCATGAGATGGGCAGCAACGTCTTCGTGCGAAATCTTATAAAAAACTGCGCTAGCCAACCCACCTGCCAAGCGTGGCGAGTATTGGCAATCCCCCCGGATGATAAGTCTTTGAGGCCTTCGTTCAGCAGTGGATGTCCTATGGCTGAAATGATGATAGTGAATCACAGGGAGATGTAAACTTATATGGACAAACCAGTGGGTTTTTGTCTGTCTGATCTGCAGCCTATTAGTGTCCGGAGAAACCGATGTCAATTAATTGCACCCCTTCTGACTGTTTTTAGGGTTCCATGCTATAGCCAAATGGCATGAACGAGACGCTTTTAATCTCGACACGATTATAATTTTTATAATCTTGCTTCTAAATCACTTGACCATACCGGACTTGGTGTCGTTATCTCTGGGGTCCCGGGTTCGATTCCCGGTCGGTAAATGTAACTTTTTTATATTGTCTCGGGTCTGGGTGTTGTGGTACTGTAGTTGTTTCTGATTTCCGTAACAAAAGTGTGCTTTGGCTACTTACCATCAGGGGCGTGCATTGGTTTCAGATGGGGGTAGGCTGTGAGTGAAAATTGAGTAAGTTTGCGTGAAACAGTAGGCGATCTCGCGGCAGCCTAACATTGGTTAGATTGCACAGAAACGATCTAAGTTGCGCGCTTTAGTCAGGAATAAGTACCTGGGTAGACGACAAAATGGTTACAGAATATTTATTGTTTATTGTTGAATACGTAATTAATAATTATGGTTAGCTGTCGGCTTTTTATGAAGGTAGGCTCTGCATAATAGCCTATATGGAATGCACGCCCCTGCTTACCATGGGGTCAGAGCAATGAACCTATGTAATGTTGACCAATATTTATCAATTATAAAAATTACTTTGGCAATTTTTTGTGTTAAGTCCTGCACACAACAACCTCCACAATACAGATTATTTGTGTGATGCAGTGATTGTCTTGATTTAATACAGAACTAGTTAAAATCGCTTTTTGGCGAAGATACATGGGGAACACTAAAAGTTTTGCACTTCTAGCTAATCGGAACTAAGTATTTGAATTTCGAATGTTATATTTTTTTAATCGTTGCAACCTTCTTAGTAATAAAAAAAAACAATTGGCGGGAAATGATTTGTCAATTGTTTTTTATTACACATCAAAGTTCTACGTACGCAACGAAAAAGGAATTAAGTCTAAAAGGTTTTAGAGCGATGATTTTTTATGATTTTAAGAATTCTCTCTCTCCGCAAGACTGTGCCGCTCGTCTTCAATATGCTTTTGGGAGAGAAGCACCATGTTTGAGCACCGTGAGGCGATGGTTTGCTGAATTTGAGAGAGGTCGAGTTTCTTTACATGACGAATTTTGTGAAGGACGGCCTTCAACTGCCGTCAACGAAAATAATGTGGCTACTGATGAGCGGCTAAATGAAGAAAACCCGCGGATTTCCTATGAGACAACTCGATGACTATTGGGGATTGGTATGAGCCAAATTTAGAAAATAATACACGAAGAATTGAAAGTTCGGAAACTTTGCTGTCGTTGGATCCCTCATGAACTGACAGCGGAGCAGAAGCGGGCTCGCGTGGAATGGTGCTCACAGATGCTACTGAAGTACGTCCACGGACATTCTAATGCTGTTTATGACATTGTCACAGAAGACGAAACGTGGATTTATTGTTTTGAACCCGAAAAAAAACAGCAATCTTGTGAATGGATGTTTGAAAATGAGAACATGCCAACAAAAGTGAGGCAGGCGAGAAACGTTGGTAAAAAAATGATCGCGTTTTTTTTCTCAGCTACGGGAATCTTCAAGTGGAATTGTACAGATGGGACCCGTCCCATCTGTACAATTCCACTTGAAGATCAAAAGAGTGTTAATGCCTCTATGTGGTATTCTACCATTTGTTTACCCAGGGTTTTAGAAAAAGTTCGCGAAAGACGACCCAAAAGCCGCGTTCTCCTACACCATGACAACGCTTCTTCACACACGGCCAACAAAACAAAGTCATTTTTAGCTTCCGAAAAAGTACAACTCGTCACCCATCCTGCGCATAGCCCCGACCTAGCACCCTGTGATTTCTGTATTTTCCCCAAAATTAAAGATTTGATGAGAGGTTTTACTTTTACCAACTCCGAAAAGTGTGATAGCGTTCAATCAGCACGTAGAAAACATGCCTTCAGATCTGTGGTACTCCTGTTTTAAAAAATGGTTCGATCTCATGAAAAAATGTTTAAAATGTAAAGGAGAGTATTTTGAAAAGCAATAAACATAATATTTTGGTTATAACATGTTGTTTTTTTAAGTTACGCAAAACTTATAGTGTGACCGTATAATGCGTAATAACAATTTTTTAAAAACAGTCGACTTTTCGAATTGAGAGTCACAAGCTTCTCCTTTTTGAAGCCTTTTCAGGCTTGACTAATTTGAAGATATTTGTTAGAAACTCATTGTGATTTCCGATTCCGAATGTATGTATGTAGGCTTAGGTATTTATTCCTGAGACGCTTATTGATAAGTATGTAGTTATTAATAAGAATGCAATCAATATTCCTATCATGCCCTTGCACTTTACGTTTGTAGAAGGTACATTGTTATTACAAAGAAAAGTATGTGTCACCTTTCACTTCATTCTGCTATTATAATACGGGTAGATATGTTAGTTAGTAGACGTCCAATGGAACACCTTAAAAACCATTGTAGGGTTCTGTATACAGAGTACCTACTAAATGGGACTTATTACAGGTCGCTAATCTGTGCTAATTACTGTTTTATTGTATTACAGTATCATTTTGTGTTCTGTGCTATCGCCTATTAACAACTAAGTACTAAGCTTTACGCTACGCTACTAAACGTAAGTAGTTGTTGTTTATAAGTATCTATTTAGTGATAGTTCTGAACCGAAAGAGGTCAGGATAAGATTTTCACCGAATTTAGGTAGGTTAGTAGTAGGCCTGCTTTAAAAGCTAACAGTAACTGAAAGGCCTGGTAATCTCGGTCTAACGCACGACAAAGTTTTATTAGTCTTCCGTTTTTTCATTTTAAGGGTCGGAACCCTAAAAACGGTAATAATAACGTACGCTAAATAAAAATAATTCATCGGAAAAACATGACACATCGTGAGTCGTTTTTCTAATCCCGCTACATCCTTGTTGTTTTTTGTCATACTCAAGTAGGAGATAACAATTACTTGAAGGCAGAATGTGTATCATATTTTATACGAAATATTTTTTTGCTTACACATTTATGGTAGGGTAGAGAGTTAGGTAGGCAGGTACAGAATACAGCAGGTCAACCTACCCAAAAAGTTAAAGGTCATTGATCCGATTTTCACCTTTAAGTCCGACAAGTACTAAGATTAATATCAACTGAGAAAATTTGACGTTTTGTGGTAGGTTGACGTGCAGTAAGTATACCCTATAAAATTGGAGAATGTATTACTTATTAGTCAAAAAGCGATCAACTATTACAAGATGATTCATCGAATATGCGACAGGATAATGTAAGTATCGCTGCTGTGCGGAATTAAGATATTATTGTGCAGCAATTTGTGTAAGATTATAGTATTTTATTTAATAATACTGTAGCTACTTTAAGACACGCAATAGCAAAACTTGGGGAATTAAAACTAATTTTCCCCCCCTAAATGACACATGTAGCATGATTCACAGAACTAATAGTCTAGCTTATTGTCTGCTTTGTGCCTTTGTGAACGGGAAAATAATAACTATCTATTTAAGTCGCGAAAGGGTTTAGCAGGTCAACCGCTACCATAATTGAACGTAAATTAACTAACACGAAATATACCATTTGGGTTGCCGAGTCATCTCATCAAGTCACGTCAGAGCCTCGTAGGTAGGTATAACGTCCAAAAATGTGTAATTTGGTTAGTAGTTCTCTTTTTACCAAGACCTGACGGGGCCACTCTACTGTTATTTATTAATTGACCAGAATACAAAAATTTGATGATAGACCAAGTAAGTAATACTTACTAGAAAATTATAAATCACATAGTAGGTACATTTGTCATCTAAGTATCTACTTGTCAGATGTATCGGTTTTATAAAACTGAGCTACAATCGATTTATTTGCATAACCAATTTCAGCTAACTTATTATTACCTATACCTACTTATTATTATTACCGTTTGATGTGTCGACCTCCTAAACAATCAATGAAACTTATTTAATCTTAATCCCATGAACCCTAAAAGAGTATCTTAGAACGGCGCTACAAGTAAATTTAAGGTCTCCTAGCTAATTTCATAAATATTAGGCAGTTACAGTTACTTCCTATGTCCTTTATACTTAGACAAGAATAGGTTATGAATTATTTCTAAGCCGCTAAATTACACACCAAAATAAACTGAACTGATCAATATCAGCAAACCTTCACGGAAATGAGCTTTTGTTTTAAATAAGAGGAAGATACACTATGTACTTAGTAGTCGGTCTGAGTTAAGTTACAGACATAAGCAGTCGGTACTTTTCACCAGAGAAATCTAACTCATTGTAGATAGGCAATATTTGGAGTTATTGCTACTCAAAACTCAAATTCAAATTCAAATTCAAATACTTTATTCACCCAAAACATGGTAGATACATAGATGTTAAAAATAAATATACATAGTTGTGCAAACATGTTTCGCTAATTTGATTAGCATAATTTAAAATAAACCAATAACAATTAATTAACTATTCAATTTTTTAGAATGATTTGTATTTGAGGAATTCGTCAATGGTATAAAATGTTTTTTCTAATAACCACGTACGCAGCGACGATTTAAAACGATGCATAGGAAGTACCTTACTTTAAGGTACTTCCTATGCATCAGGTATTTTATTGTATACTGTTACACACATAGCAAAAATATTATTTTGAAATCGTTTTGTTTTCGGTACACAGTCAAGTAGCAATTTATTCGGGTTTCGCATCGATCAAGTTCATTGCGCCGCACACCAAACACAATTTACCTAGTAAAACTACCAAAATAGTTAAAAAGATTAACCCGTGACGACGTAGCGGAGCTGATAGTAGTAGATGTATATTGGCGTTCGATGGATAACCAACCAATGTGGCACGACAATATTAGCTCGCTCATCAATAAAACCAATTTGTATCTGCAAATAAAGTATTTGCAGTGCAAATAGACCTGACCTGAATTACATATATAGCTGTCTATTTTTTTACCCTACCACTGCTCAGGGACAGTATTGAGCAATTACGCCGAGAAGATGCAGCAAGGCACTATACCACAAATAGTCCTGAATGACCCCAGCGGTCAGACTTGCATCGATTCACACTTAGGTCCTAAACCTTAGGTAAAACCATAGTACGACGAACATGAGCTTTTTCTGCGTAGGGGCACACTGTGGCATCAGGCAAGAAGAAGGCAGTAAGCTAGCAGTCTTAAGAGGCTGCAACCTATAAAACTGCGCGACCTGTATCCATGAGTTCCCCATACGCAGAAAAAAAACTCAACTCGCAAAGCGTTAGTCAGTTCCGCGTACTATGTGCCCCCGCCCACTGCAACTTCAGCTTGCTAATCCGTTGGGCTATAGCAGCGACTTTTGTTCGTTTACGGATCCATTTCTAATTCGATCTCGCATATAAATAAGCTGGATGCAGGCCGCTTACAAACGACCAATCTGGAAATCACTAGGCGAGGCCTATGTTCAGCAGTGGAGGTCCTATGGGTGAAATGATGATGATGATGAAAGCGTTAGTAGGGGCAGTCCAGGCCAAGCGGACACCCTAACCGTCATCTTGGTAAAGGCATACAGCGGCATTGAGATGAGAAGATTGCTATATTTAAAGTGTTGAAACACTAGCATTTAGAAAACAGCAACATTATTTTAAAAAATTCAACCATAATAAACAAGGTTGAGGTTTAACAGACTTCCACGTACAAGTAAGTCATTCTATTTCTATACAGAACACCGAAAATAGCAACACATTATATTTTTTTGTTTAGTACCTCTTATACTTTATATCGTGAGAAATCTGATTGTATGTATAACACACTGCAAGGAAGTGGGATGTTTGGCAGCCCTGAAAACCAGACAAAAGAGAATGGTAGAACGCAATTAGATTGAAAATATTATGTTGTTAAGGAAACTTCTAAGAATTTGTCGTCAAGCTTTTTAAGTGACATCCCTATCTCCATAGTGTTTTAATTGTGTGTGTTTTAAAAGAATTCCGTACAAAGTAGTAAGTTAAATTTTGGTTTTCAAAGTAATTAAACTGTCCTAAAATCAATCAAATTAATGCTTCTGAGGTAGCTTGACTTGAAATGGTCCTATACTTCTATCAGAAAAAGTAGACAATAAGGTGAAACAAAGAGATGACGATTTTTTTAACTACTGCCAATAATTTTCATAATTTTGCAAATATTTGTATTTTCAAGCGACTTCAAAAAAGGAGGAGGTTCTCAATTCGTCGGAAACTTTATTTTTATTTTTATGTAAGTATGTGTAGCGATCATTTGTTACTACTTTGACCGATTTCGATAATATTTTTTTTGTTTGAAAGGTAATATTCAGAATGGTCCCATATAAATTTGATTAAATTCTGATGATGGGATCTATAAGAAAATCATCAAACATTGCATGAACTCCGTACCACGCCAACTGATTTTAGTATCTATCTTACCTAATATCTTTGCCAAATATGGACCGATTTTTATGATATTTTTTTTAATAAATAGCTTATACTTTAAAGATACTATAATAAAACATTTTCGGAAAAAATTTCACCCCTAAGTGTGGAAAAATAGGAAATGAAATCAGTGTTCAACAGTACATTATGTAATGTATGTGTAAGTAGGTACCTATCTAATTATCGAAATAAATACCTACTTCCTGGTAAAAACAAAAAAGTTAACTATTACAAAAACTGTCAAACTTTTGTTTTAGATTTATATGTTAGGACTTGAGCTAGCAAAACTTTAATTCAGCTAATACGGGACATATTTTTACATAGTTGGGTACAAATACAAATGTGTCACCCTCATCATCATTTCAGCCATAGGACGTCCACTCTGAACATAGGCCTCCCCCAATGACCTATCATCAGGGGGGATTGCCAATACTCGCCACGCTTGGCAGGCGGGTTGGCGAGCGCAGTTTTTTATAAGATTTCGCACGCAGACGCTGCTGCCCGTCTCGTTCTACAGAAATTAGTCGCTTCTTACGACACGCCTCCTGTTGGCGGTGGGGAAGTGTGTTTTTATGGCCGTCCCCACACGGCACAGCATACAGATGTGTGTTCCTAACTAATTTACTTCTCTATAATCTAAAATAAGTACAGCAAAGTAAAAAAGGTTGGTTTCCTGATGTAAAACTCATGCCGTGTGTTCCTGAGGCAGTCCAGGAAAACGGAAAACCCAAGGGTTTGGGTGGTTTCCTTGGAATTCCTCTGTGACAAATATATATAAATTAAAATAATACTTTTCATCACTAATAGTTCTCTTTTAAAGCGCTAAAAAATTTCGCTCGTGGCGCTCGCGCAGGATGCAATCTACCGACTGAGTCCAAGTACGATGGGTCACGCAGGTAAATAATGAAAGAGAATGATTACATTCATTCGTAATATTTTTTTTATCTATGATTAATGTTATCAAATTGGAGTCTATCCTGACTGCACATGGATTATGCGAACTACCCCCCCCCCCCCCCCTCCGGACCAGACTCGAAGGCTAGCCTGTTTATGTACCTTTTTACCCCAAAATGTACGTTTATAGCGCTGGCTATGTTCCTTTTGGGAACTCAGTTGCGGCAACACTGGCTACGACATTCGTCTAATTTGGTAAATGGTTACCACGTGTAGACATGCAGTTTGTGATATTTGCCTATGTGTCAAAGCTTTGTCAAACTAGACGAATACGCCAATGCAAATGCCTACCGCCATGTGAAGTGCCAGCATTAAGGTGTTCTCACAAATGAATACAAATCTTGTGTCATTCGCTAATAATTATGTCATGGTGATGAGTATAAGGGATTAAACACATGACATTGGCTAGCATAATTACAGCCTTGTGTAGAGTTCATAAAAAAACCCATTCATGTGTTTTCATGGACGTAATACAAACTGCAAGGACTCCTAAACCGTATTTACTTCCGTGCGTCATTAGACACAACAAAACAACATCTCTGAATAGCCGATGGTCGTGCTCGTCATAGACAGGTGTTCGGTCCAGATTGACAGCATGAAAAATTACTTATAACGTCTGAAACGTGTCTTGAGCGATACTGTGTGGGAATCTTTAAACGTCTTCCCCCGTTACAAAACGTGTCATTTATGCTTTTTTGTTTTGTACTAACATAGGTAATTCATGTATTAGGTATTGTCTTATAATATTACCTAGACGCGAGACTACCTGCAACCATGGCTTTTGTGTCTTTGATATGCAATAATGTAAGCCTACTCGGTGTAAATAAGTATTTTAGTAGCTGTGAATACAGTATTGATATCTATTTACTTTAGTTCGAATGTAATAACACTTAATACACATAGTAGGCTTGAAACACATGGTTGGATTGTATAATTTATTTATCAGAGTATTATATCTTTAGAACGATACGTAATGATTGTATATTCTTTATCGACATTGATGGCGGAGATTTTTGTTGGGAGAACCACGGGAGAACGGTTGATTATTTTTGTGTGTTTGATTGCGCATAATATATCCATTGTTTGAAAATCTACTGTTTTGTATTTCATTATCTTAGATTTCTGAGGCTATCCTTTAATAAGGATAGTGTTTTATTACTTAATACAAAATACAGATCGTAAGTAAATGAATAATTAAAAAAAACATACTCGAGCTTGTGAACCGATATTATACCTACCCATAAGCGGGGTGTTTAAGACATGTTTAAGATTATAGAGTTAGATTCATACAACCATATAATCAATGCCGTGTACTGGGGCTACTGGCATCTTTTACAATGGGGGTCCATTGCAGTCCATTGATTCGGGTGGGCTGGCAGTAAAATCGTTGTAGGAAGTAGGTACGCACTACGTAACACAAATGGTTAATATTATCCTTCGACACCATGACAATGGTCTGGTGCATTTTTATAAATATTCATTATTGATCTTAATCGTGCCGTGTGGGGACGGCCGTAAAGAATACACTTCCCCACCGCCAACAGGAGGCGTGTCGTAAGAGACGACTAATTCCTGTAGCACGAGACGGGCAGCAGCGTCTTCGTGCGAAATCTTATTAAAAAAATGCGCTCGCCAACCCGCCTGCCAAGCGTGGTGAGTACTGGCAATCCCCCCCGATGATCAGTCATTGGGGGAGGCCTTTGTTCAGCAGTGGACCTCCTATGGCTGAAATAATGATGATGATTGATCTTAATTAATTCGTGAAACTATAAGACTGTTTGATTACTGAGTGCTTAATTTAATTAATATTAACACGTGATGAACCAATTGGTTATCTTAATTAGCCCTAAACTTACAGAAAAAATATCTATACATAAAAAATACCCTTCAAAACACTGCCGAATACCGAGTACCGAATTGTTTTAAATGAAAAAAAAAAGGTGAGTTAGATTACCATGACATTAAGTCGAATGCAACAAAAAATAAAAAACGTAATTATTAAAAACGATTTATTAGGAAATAACGTATAGTAGTAACAAAAAACAATTACTAGATAGGTATATCTATGAACAAACTTACAAAAACATTCTAACTAATTCCGTGGACAACTATCTCCGTAAGGCTTGGAGCATTGATCTTTCCCAACCGTGCAAATTAGATTTTGAGATCCTCGTCTTTTGGACTCGTATGGAACCTTATGTACGTAGTTTCCGCTGAAAAGAACGAAATGTAGGTCGCTTTTATTAAATGAACAAATTTATAAACCAAATTTATTAGTAACTTGAGGTGATTCTACCGCTTACAGCATCTTTTATCATGGATGGAGCCAACATCGAAAACGCAATGAAAGACATTTACTTTCCCATTTATTAAACCGCCGACCTGACTTAGTAGTTTGTATGAGTTTTTTTTTTGGGATTTTGATGTTGGTCCCATAGAAAAAGTTGTATTGGACCAGTAGAATTTAGTACCTGTAGAAATTAGTAACTTATTACATACAGGGTGTTAGGTAAATGGTATACCAAGCCGAAACTAGCCCATGTTAACATATGCATATGAATGCTATGGTGTAGTCAGAAATTTGATATTAACATCTTTGAAAAAAATTTTTCATGCAAATCGGATTCTGAGAATTAAGTTTTGTATGATAAAAAAAAAAAAATATTATATTTAATTTCTGACTTCAGTTATGTTTTTTTTTTCTCACACTTTTTGTTCTCGCCTTCGCGAGCGGTTCTTGTGGAGAGTGCCAGTTTTCGTGGTTTCATCTTAAAATTTTTGCAATTTTAAGATTATCTTAGTCCAAGATTGTCTTAATACGTATTATTAATCGTCCTTTTTGTACAATTATAATTTTCCTTGGACTTTTACTTAATTGTTCGTGTATTTTAATTTCATAATTTTTGATACACTAATTAATTATACAATTTTAACTGTGAGCAGGATCCAATAAGGCCTGCTAAACTTAATAAGGCCTTGCTGGCTTTTAACTAACAAAAATCACTAAATAGTACATAATATTTATTTGTTGTTTGTTTATTCTGTATAATGTTTACAGGTTATTAATTGAATACTAAATTGAACTACTCTCTTAGGCGCATAATTTTTTAAAATATATTTTTTTGAGTATATATAGAGTATATAGTACCTATAATAGAGTTATGGTTTTAAGACTCGTTAGCCATTTTAGTGTATTTTTTTTTTTTATTCTGTAAAATAATCATATTACCAATTTACTAGGTTTAAATTAATTTTTTGATACCGTCTTTTCTTATTAAACCAATATTTTGATTACGATTTCTTTGTTTTGAGGTCAGAGGCCTTAATAAGTAAGGGTGATTGATTGAGGCCTTTTGATAAGGGTTTTGAAAAGTTGCTTTTTTACTACAATATAATTAAGATAATGATATCGTTTTTTCGGTAGGTACTTCTTAAAAATGCATAAAAGTTTCAGATGACAGGTGTTTTCAATTCTTTTCACTCATAGATATTTATCGAAATACAGCGTCGTTTAGCTTAGGTAGGCCCTATTTGTATCTATCAGGTACCTTATAGGCATAATTTACTTTACTATATCTATAATACATACTTAATATAAAGAATAAACTAAAGACGACGCGAACGAAGTCGCGGGCAACAGCTAGTAAAATATAAATCAGCTACAGAAATCATCTCAAAATATGATTTGTCCTGAGTACCTACCGGTTTGCAGTAGGTTCACCTTTATTACGTATACATTAAGGTTATCTATTTTACAATTAGTGAGGACTAAGATCTCTCAAATTATATCAACTGGATGGTTTTAGAATGATTTTCGGATTGTTTTTCTTCGAAATTAGATGAAAATATCTAAAGTTTGTGCATATTATATTAAGTAATTTTCTTACTTGAACTAAAATATAACTGTTATATACAATACGTACGGGATTTGAATCGATACAACATGATATAACTTTCCAACCTCAAACTGTGCAAAAAGGGAAAGAATTAGTATTTGCACAGCATGTCAGAGACGTAAAAGAGCTTAGAACTAACGGACAAAGCTACTTAATAAGATCTGTGATCATAAGACAAACGTCTGTGACACAAACCCCCAACCAACTTTTTTCTTTTCACAGCAGCTATCCATTTATTTCTATGCTCAAATTTCCATCTTGATGTTGAAAACGTATAAAACATGCACGAACTGTTTTTCTCATTGTTTCTATACTAAAACACAACACATACGCGAATTTTTACGTTTTTACTTAAAAATACTTAATAACGTTAGTATGGATTTCTATGGAAATATAGCAATTTGACACATGACAGTCCAAAGTTATTTCACATTTTTGCCAAATAGCGTGCTGCGATCGATTTGACGCCCCCCACCCCACCACCCACTTTGCTAGTAGCATAGCGAATATGAGCAGTGTGTGGTTTTTAAGGCGACTCCTCTCCTGCCTATTAATTTACACACCGTACTTATACAAAATCTTATTGCGTCATCGTATGGATTCGTCAGCACTTCGCTCGATCTCAAATTTCACGTCAAACCTCATTTATCTAGAATTTTACTACTCTATGCTATCATAAAGTTACGCTATCATAGGTTTTGACCTTGGATCGAGGGTCTGGTAGGGTAGGATCTAGGGTCTGGTAGGCTACCATAGGGTAGGATCTTGTATCCATGAATTTGACAATTTAAAGAATATTTTTGAAGTAGTAAGCGAAGTTAAGTATTTGGTCTTAAGTACTAGTAGGTACCTAAGCTTTTGAAACCCCATGATAGTAAACACATATAATGGCGACTACACTCGCCTAATTACCAAGAAAATTGAATCTTATATAAGAACAACAACATCAACGGCTAATTAAGTATGTACTTACTTGAATAATTATAAAAATATTTTGTACTTAATTCGTTCAGATTTTCCTCTTGCGACAATATTAATTAAGGTGGTTAATTTTGTACCCGTAATTTCCTTATTTTTTCTATATTTTTTATGTAACTAATAACTAGTCGTCATGTCATCATTACCTACATTCGTTATAGTATAATAATAACAATGAAACACGTGTAATTTCATTTATTCCAAAAAGTACCTTCGTATATCTGAGGCCCAATTCCCGTAATTTGACAATTTGGCAAAAGAAATGTCGGTCTAAAATTTTCGGCCAACTGAAATTCTGTCAAGTAAATTACGGACAAGTAATCGGTTACCGTCCTCGAATTGTCTCATAGGAAATCTTCGGGTTTTCTTCAATTAGCCGCTTAACAATTGCCACATTATTTTCGTTGACGGCAGTTGAAGGCCGCCCTTCACGAAATTCGTCGTGTAAAGAAACTCGACCTCTCTCAAATTCAGCAAACCAATGGTGCTCAAACAAGGTGCTTCTCTCCCAAAAGCATTTTGAAGACGAGTGGCACAGTCTTGCGGAGAGAGAGAACTTTTAAAATCATCGCTCATATAATCTTTTCGACTTAATTCCATTTTCGTTGCGTATCTACGTAGAACTTTGATGTGTGATAAAAAACAATTGATGAATCATTTCCTGCCAATTGTTTTTTTTTATTACTAAGAAGGTTGCAACGTTTAAAAAAATATAACATTCAAAATTCAAATAATTCCGATTAGCTAGAAGTGCAAAACTTTTAGTGTGCCCCATGTACTTCTTAGGGGCCCACCTAATTACTCAAAGTATAGAAAAAAATGAGACAATAAATTATTTGATTTATATTATATTATATATTGCCTTAGCGTTGTACAACCGTGAATAAATTGACAAATTATAAAGCAACCTTTCTGCACTTTTCTTTGGCAAATTCTTTAATTTGCTCCTCACATTCTAGGTTTTTAGTTAAGAAGAGGACGTCCTAGAAATCGTCTTATTTCCATACATTTTGTTGTCTGATTGTAAAGACGTGAATGACAATTGAAACAAAATAACACGTGTTTTAAAAAAAATTGTTCTTATTCTTGCATGTAGCGCGAATGGATTTTTGATATCATTTGAAAAATAAAGGTAAATCACCAAAAGAACTAACCTTATTTCAGAAAAATTACGTTCGAGTTACGTTTGAATATCGGTTTACAAGAGACTACAAGTTACCCTGACAATTCGATTTTAACATTTAATTGAAGATATGGTTTATTTGCACACGGGTTGAATACTTTTTTTACGTTCTTACAAAATACAAATTATGAAATAACATATTTTTTAGGAATTTCCTATAATTATTTTTTTCTGTCGTTATGAACAACTTTTACAAGATTTAAACACTACTCAATACTCCTCAGGTATACTTTTAAAATAAAATATATTTTTTATTTTATGAAAAACCAAAAAAATAAGTAGTAAACCCAAGTCAAAATTAACTATAAAATCAAGCGCGCAAAACTGGTCGGTTTTCAAATTAATAAGGCCTTGCTGGCTTATAATTATAACTAATAAAAATCACTAAAATATTACATAATATTTATTTGTTATTTGTTTATTCTGTAAAATTTTTACAGGTTATTAATTAAATATTTCATTAACTATTCTCATAGGCGCATATTTTTTTAAATATTTTTTTTTTCATAAAATTATGGTTTTAAGACTCGTTCGTTAGCCATTTTAGTGTATTTATTTTTAATATTCTGTAAAATAAACGTTAGTATGGATTTCTATGGAAATATAGCAATTTGACACATGACAGTCCAAAGTTATTTCACATTTTTGCCAAATAGCGTGCTGCGATCGATTTGACGCCCCCCACCCCACCACCCACTTTGCTAGTAGCATAGCGAATATGAGCAGTGTGTGGTTTTTAAGGCGACTCCTCTCCTGCCTATTAATTTACACACCGTACTTATACAAAATCTTATTGCGTCATCGTATGGATTCGTCAGCACTTCGCTCGATCTCAAATTTCACGTCAAACCTCATTTATCTAGAATTTTACTACTCTATGCTATCATAAAGTTACGCTATCATAGGTTTTGACCTTGGATCGAGGGTCTGGTAGGGTAGGATCTAGGGTCTGGTAGGCTACCATAGGGTAGGATCTTGTATCCATGAATTTGACAATTTAAAGAATATTTTTGAAGTAGTAAGCGAAGTTAAGTATTTGGTCTTAAGTACTAGTAGGTACCTAAGCTTTTGAAACCCCATGATAGTAAACACATATAATGGCGACTACACTCGCCTAATTACCAAGAAAATTGAATCTTATATAAGAACAACAACATCAACGGCTAATTAAGTATGTACTTACTTGAATAATTATAAAAATATTTTGTACTTAATTCGTTCAGATTTTCCTCTTGCGACAATATTAATTAAGGTGGTTAATTTTGTACCCGTAATTTCCTTATTTTTTCTATATTTTTTATGTAACTAATAACTAGTCGTCATGTCATCATTACCTACATTCGTTATAGTATAATAATAACAATGAAACACGTGTAATTTCATTTATTCCAAAAAGTACCTTCGTATATCTGAGGCCCAATTCCCGTAATTTGACAATTTGGCAAAAGAAATGTCGGTCTAAAATTTTCGGCCAACTGAAATTCTGTCAAGTAAATTACGGACAAGTAATCGGTTACCGTCCTCGAATTGTCTCATAGGAAATCTTCGGGTTTTCTTCAATTAGCCGCTTAACAATTGCCACATTATTTTCGTTGACGGCAGTTGAAGGCCGCCCTTCACGAAATTCGTCGTGTAAAGAAACTCGACCTCTCTCAAATTCAGCAAACCAATGGTGCTCAAACAAGGTGCTTCTCTCCCAAAAGCATTTTGAAGACGAGTGGCACAGTCTTGCGGAGAGAGAGAACTTTTAAAATCATCGCTCATATAATCTTTTCGACTTAATTCCATTTTCGTTGCGTATCTACGTAGAACTTTGATGTGTGATAAAAAATAATTGACGAATCATTTCCCGCCAATTGTTTTTTTTTATTATTAAGAAGGTTGCAACGTTTAAAAAAATATAACATTCAAAATTCAAATAATTCCGATTAGCTAGAAGTGCAAAACTTTTAGTGTGCCCCATGTACTTCTTAGGGGCCCACCTAATTACTCAAAGTATAGAAAAAAATGAGACAATAAATTATTTGATTTATATTATATTATATATTGCCTTAGCGTTATACAACCGTGAATAAGTTGACAAATTATAAAGCAACCTTTCTGCACTTTTCTTTGGCAAATTCTTTAATTTGCTCCTCACATTCTAGGTTTTTAGTTAAGAAGAGGACGTCCTAGAAATCGTCTTATTTCCGTACATTTTGTTGTCTGATTGTAAAGACGTGAATGACAATTGAAACAAAATAACACGTGTTTTAAAAAAAATCGTTCTTTTTCTTGCATGTAGCGCGAATGGATTTTTGATATCATTTGAAAAATAAAGGTAAATCACCAAAAGAACTAACCTTATTTCAGAAAAATTACGTTCGAGTTACGTTTGAATATCGGTTTACAAGAGACTACAAGTTACCCTGACAATTCGATTTTAACATTTAATTGAAGATATGGTTTATTTGCACACGGGTTGAATACTTTTTTTACGTTCTTACAAAATACAAATTATGAAATAACATATTTTTTAGGAATTTCCTATAATTATTTTTTTCTGTCGTTATGAACAACTTTTACAAGATTTAAACACTACTCAATACTCCTCAGGTATACTTTTAAAATAAAATATATTTTTTATTTATGAAAAACCAAAAAAATAAGTAGTAAACCCAAGTCAAAATTAACTATAAAATCAAGCGCGCAAAACTGGTCGGTTTTCAAATTAATAAGGCCTTGCTGGCTTATAATTATAACTAATAAAAATCACTAAAATATTACATAATATTTATTTGTTATTTGTTTATTCTGTAAAATTTTTACAGGTTATTAATTAAATATTTCATTAACTATTCTCATAGGCGCATATTTTTTTAAAAATTTTTTTTTTCATAAAATTATGGTTTTAAGACTCGTTAGCCATTTTAGTGTATTTATTTTTAATATTCTGTAAAATAATCATGTATTACCAGTTTACGAGGTTTACTTAAATACATTTTTTAATACTGTCTTTTCTTGTTAATCTAATATATTTTTCGATTTCTTTGTTTTAAGGTCAGAGGCCTTAATAAGTAGGGGTGATTGATTAAGGCCTTTTGGTAAGGGTTTTGAAAAGTTGCTTTTTTACTACAATATAATTAAGATACCGATTTGTTTTTTCGGTACTACTTAAAAATACATTATAAAAAAAATAAAAACCGACTTCAAAAAACTAAAACGCTAAAAATAATCTTAACACTTAAGTACCTAATCAGTTACTTTTGGAGTCGGTGCAAACGAAAACATTGGTCTCTCATTGACTGGCACCGACTCCAAAAGTAACTGATTAGGTACTTAAGTGTTAAGATTATTTTTAGCGTTTTAGTTTTTTGAAGTCGGTTTTTTTTTTTTTTATAAAATTAACTTATTTCATCCATTTTAGTGATAAATCCTAATCAAAACAAATCTTACGAGTGCAAACATAATTTAACTGCTGAACACCGATTTCATTTCCTATTTTTCCTCCCTTAGGGATGATTTTTTTTCCAAAAATGTGTTTTTTATAGTATCTTTGAAGTATAAGCTATTCATTAAAAAAAGAATCATCAAAATCGGTCCACATTTGGCAGAGATATAGGTAAGATAGATACTAAAATCAGTTGGCGTGGTACGGAGTTTATGCAATGTTTGATGATTTTCTTATAGATCCCATCATCAGAATTTAACCAAATTTATAGGGGACCATTCTGAAAGTAATACCTTTCAAACAAAAAAATAATTATCGAAATCGGTCAACGCAGTAACGAATGATCGCTGAACATACATAAAAAAAAAAAAAAAAAAAGATACCGACGAATTGAGAACCTCCTCCTTTTTTGAAGTCGGTTGATAAAAGCACGATTAATCTAGGTCTAAAACGCTTTTATTTGCTTAGCTTTAAACCGGGATAATTTTGATGCTCTCTTTTTATTACCCCGTCAACGTGGCTCTTAAAGCTTGGCGATTTGTCTACTATAACACCCAAGTCCCGGATTTCCCTGACCTTTTCCGAGTCTCCCCATTTGATGCCTATGTATAGTCTCAGTCCTGTTTATCTTTCTTATCAACTTCAAGTGAAAGCA
The DNA here is from genome assembly GCA_963576865.1 of Anania hortulata. NCBI lineage: Eukaryota > Metazoa > Arthropoda > Insecta > Lepidoptera > Crambidae > Anania > Anania hortulata. Next base: position 10,615,844 of record OY756396.1, on the reverse strand, counting down.
TTTTCCAGTGATAATAAGGATCATAATTCATAACTATTATGAATACACCAGTCGTGCAAAATTGGTCCTACTCCCTTTGAAGTGCAACTACATCAAGCTGAGAGTCGTCGATAATCGTGTACATCTTTAGGTCGTCAGCGTACATTTTAAAGTTACAATCGATTGGGTTAGCTAAGTCGTGTATGAAGATCAAAAAGAACAAAGGTCCGACATGCAAGCCCTGGGGGACGCCTGAAGAGATCTCTCTAGCCAAAGAAGAATATCCGCGTAACGAAACCAACTGCGACTGTCTTCGGCCGATTCCTTTAGAGAAGTAAGCTATGACACCTATAACAAAATTAGTAGGCATACTAGCTTACATTTATTTAATGATTTACAAGACTTTAAAGAAAAAAAAAACTGATTACCCTTGGACAACTGTAAAGGACAGTGCGGAGCGAACAATAGCGTGTCATTCCTGTTCTGTTCTGTGGGGACAGTCATACGACAACGCTGCTATATGGCGGGTCGCTACAATGGTATGCAAGCATTACTAAAACAAAAAAATAAATCTGCGGATTATGTGCCTGCTGCCATATGCTGCGCATTTTCTTAACCTAGTTGGTAAAGAATCTGTGAAGGTTGGAACCAAAATCGTAAACTTTTTTGTAGTGCAAAAAATATACGTTTTCTTTTCTGCTTCAACCCATAGATGGCAATTGTTAAATCTTGAGACAGAACTGAAAAGTTTAAGTCAGACTAGATGGTATTGCTTAGAAAAATAACTATGATTTAACATTATAAAAAAAAAAAAAGTTTTAGCGAAAATTAAGAGGAACCAGCTGATTTCCGAAAAGAGGCAAGAATTTTTTTGAGTAAACTAGCAAAACTCGAAATTACATTGATTATTTTTTGGGAAGAAATTTTGGAAAGATTTAATTCAGTTAATAAAAAACTACAAAGCCCTGGTTTATTATATTAGATATTTGACATATATATATATATTAGATATTTGTGAAGAATAGAAGTTAATTGGGTCATTAAAAGAGTTTGTCAGCAACATAAGGCAACCATCAGATCGGAAGCTAAAGGATTACGAAGAAAAAGCCAAAAAATTTAGTATAAATGTAGAAACTAACTACAGTGATATAACTAAGAGACGCATTACATCAAAGTATTCTGATAATTCTACAGAGAAAGTTGCAGTACACGGCGCACAACAGTTTAAAATAGACACGCTAAACGTTGCGCTAAAGTGAACGATTTGGGAAAGGGACATTTAGGGAGTTAACGTTTTGGGAAGTGGACGATTCGGGACAGTGGTCATTATGGAAAGTTGTCATTTTGTACCAGAAGGTTCCTGGCCTGACCTTCGAACTTGGCGTTAAGGCTAGAGACAAAGGAAAGGTAAATTTTTACAGAAAGATTTACCGCGACATAACATTTTTAAACAATAATTAGGTATTTTGCACACTATCCGTGTTCAATAAAAGTTATATTTTATTTGTTTGATGTTTATTTTTGGATTTTTCTAACAGCTTTCTTCACAGGTCACAATTACAATGGAATATTCCCACAGCGATTTAAATATTTTTGTTCTTTTTTAAGATTTTACAATTCACACAATAGAATGTTCAGGATTTAACAAAACTTAAAGTAATAAAATCAGTAAAATAAAAGCCAGTAAGGGCTTTACTTTAGTACAATATCACAATTTTTTATCCATTGAATAACATAATAATGTAGTATCCATGTTATTCGTATTCTATTTTAGCTCCTTATACGGGGTGTTAAGTTATGAGCCTTTAAAGCCGAATCTATTAACAATTAGGCATACCAATGTACGGTAAGTTAGAAATTGATATTATGGTTTTCAAAATGTATTACTGAGTAATTCAGTTTTTAGTAAGGAAATGAAAATTTTAAAAACCCGGATCTAAAATGTTTGACTTCACTTTGATATGCAACGTCGGCATGTTTTAGAACTTTTTTAGGCTTTATAGGTTCACAACAATCTAGCAAACGGTATTTTCTTAGTATTTTTTTTTCATAACGAAGCCGAAGCTATACAAATAAGAACGAAAAAATAAGTATTATACAGTACAATATTTTGTGTTCCTTTCAGTTTATACTGTGCTAAAGTTGTTTTAAAAAGTAGTCACGTTTTAACATATTATCTATTAATTCTAACACTCAATTTATAATTCTACCTCCTTAAAATCATTTTATAAAAATCAGCTCCCATAGCATGACCACCAAAACACGATATTATAGCGATTTATCGACACCAACTGTCAATATTTTTTAATTATGATAGACATCGATCATAACATGTGAAGTCACCCGTACGGTGATCCAACATAGAGGCTATTATTTATATTTATTTTTAATAAAAGTGACAGTTGCTATCGACAAATCATACCGTGTTTGGTGGTCATGCCCCTAGCTGGTTCCGGATTAGAATTGAACAATACTTTGACCGTTGGAAATTGTGATAATGTTAATCTTATATTGGGTAGTTTCTAACTTCTTTAGACCTGCTTGAACTTTTTCATCATAATGCCAATACAGCACCACATCTAACCACAAGATGCAAACGAGTTTTTTCATACAAGGTGAGGGGACAAGTGCGCCTTCCCGCAAAGTGGCGAAATACGTGATCCAGTCTTTGTAACTGTTACCTAGAACTATTTTGTAGTTTGTTGTATCAATGTGAGATACCGTTAACTTACTAGTTCAGCTTACTTCCTATCAGGGTAGGCGCACTGTGCCGGAATATATTAACGCACACTAACGAGACTCCTTCGAGCCACAAGCGCTTGTGGATAGCTCTTGACCACAATCTCCCGCCAGTTTCTTTTGTATAATTACTATGAATATTGGCCGATTTAATCGATTTTTTTGACCGATTCAACTAATTGATCGACTAAGTCAATGTAGGACGGGCCTTTTAACGAAAGGGCACACGTTCCAGCGTTTTGTGGCCGCGTCTAGTGTAATCTAGTTGCTCAGGGGCAGAGGCGAAAGGTTATATTCCGGCGTTTTGTGGCTCGATTGAACCACGTAACGGCCGATTTGTGGCCATGATTATAGCTAGGTGTGATGTTCCTCTTACAAATATCTAATTAAAATCCGGACTCTTATAATCTCCATCCTAGTACAAAATGTTTGAAAATTAGGAAACAATAAAACTAGGTAGCGTTATTGTACAAATTTGATATGATAATGTTAAATGGAAATCAGTTCAATAATACAATCCACACATCTCCAATTAATATCTAAAAATTTTGTAAGAGTTCAACCATCATTATTTAAGACCTTTTAAAGACAATCATATAGGTATTTATTGATATTTTATAAATAAAAAAAATTAACATAAAAATGCTACTAATCAGTAATTATAAGCATCATAAAACTCTAGAACTGCGCATAGCAACATTATAAAAAGTACCATGAAGTTTACTTTAATAAAAACAGTAAAAAAACATAATTTCAGTATTTGATTGATCTTACGTCGCAACTTATATAAGTATTCGCTTTGCTCTATTAAAAACAATAAGATTGCTATGGAAACATTTGTGAGGTTGCAATATCCGATTAATATTACACAAAACAAACAACTGCAAACCGGCTGATGTTACTATACTTAACAATAGTCTTTATTTGCTTCGTCTACACAATAAATAATGATACCTGTACTTTGGATGAAATTACTAAGAATAATTAAGAATGTTGCATCAATAAATTAAAAATTAACATGTCATTCAATTGAAATCTACTTACTCTTACACTTATAAAAGTCTACAAATAAAACCATTTGTAGAGTAAAAAAATAAGAGGAAAAATATTTTCCAGTTTTTTAATGTTAATACAGAAACGGACGCTTTGGTTGGCATAGCCGCCAAATTGAACTTGAGCCCATACTACTGAGTTTCAATTTCTCTTGACGAGAAAAAACTGCTGTGACTCTTCAGTGGGAGAAATGCCAAGTTGCACATAGAATAAGCGATCTCAAGGCATTTGGAATTACAGTTGCGATTTGAGGTTGATTATTTCATCAATATACAAACAGACATAAATCTAGCCAGTTGGCTGTTTACCAGATATCTAAAAGTCTAGTCAGGCAATCTATTTAGATGCAAGTTACGTTCGTATGCTGTGCCAACCAAAGAGCCATTAGGCTAAGCGTACACTGAAACGCAGGCGACACAGGATAGCGCAGCACAGATTTAGTGACATACAAACAAGCAGAACTACGTATGCTGAGACACAGGCATGTAAGATATCATGACATCTGTGCACTGGGGCACACTGGTTCTGCCAATGCCATTAAAGAGCCACGACAGTCAAATAATTTGACGGGTGAAAAGAATTACTATTAATCATAAAAGTAGTCTTATTTTATTACATTTACGTCCAAGATTTTCGTTATCTCTTCTAAAAGTTATTTTTATTTAACAAGATGATAAACCATTAGGTAAACCACTATAAAATTGTTTAAAAGTTCAAAATTTTCAAACCGTTTCTTCTATTCGGAAAGAAAGATACATCTGAATCCAAATTAAGTTAGGAAGTGGCTTTCTGTGCTGTGCCGCCCTACCCCAGTATACGGCGAGCCGTATTCGCGCTAAAAAGAATGTATCGTGAATTTCCTAATTGGTGCTGGGGCTGTCGGTCCCGCTGCCGCTGTTGTCGGCGGCGGCGAGCGCGGCCTTGGTGTTCTTGTTGGTCTTCTTGGCCGACTTGCTGAGCGTCGCCACCTCCTTCAGCAGGTTCTGTATCTTTGTGTTCATTAGGTTAAACTTGGTTTCGTTCAACCGCTCCTTGTTCTTCATCTCCGTGCGCAGGTCCGTCGTGTTGTTGTGGTGCTGAGCTTTTAACTCGGTGATCTGCAATTGTGCGATTGTGACTCATGATTTATCCAGTGAATGAAAAAAAAAAACAACGAAAACAATTGACGATCTATACCAGTTTGTCTTTGGCGAGTAGCTCATGGTCTTTCTGTGTCACCTTTTTCTGCAGACTAGCAATAGTTTCCTTCAATTGAGTCATTGCCACGACGTGGTCGGAACTGTTTGGATCTAATTCTCCTGTAAAAAACAGTCCAGTTTGACTACTAATTTGACACAAGATATCAAACCATTACCTGCTTGAAAAAATCGAGTACATACTATGCATACCTTGCAAAGGATTTAGCTTAGATTTCTTTTCCAAGGGTTGTGAATCATTCATGGAAGAGTCGTTTGAATTGATGGATTTCATCATGTCTGACTTCCTTTTTTCCTTGTGACTGCTTTTCGATCTAGAATTCAAAAAATTTACATGGTTAAAAAGGAAAAAAATAATGGTTAAGGAATGGATGTATTGATAATTAATTTATCAATATTGTTGAAGGGAGATGTCAACTAACTTGTGAGCCCTGTGTTTGTGTTTGTCAACAGAGGATAGATGCTGCTTGGTCCTTGCCAATGCACGCTTTAGCGATTGAGTGCACAGCCAGCATAGAAGCTTTCCATCTACCTATAATTTGAAATTTTAATTTGATTTTAGTGGATAATTTGATTACAATAATTTGAACTAAGTAAGAGCTCATGGTAAAGGTTGAATAAGTAAAAAACAATATCAAAATTGTATATATATACAATGCCAGATTTCTATGGTCACAATAAAAGTTACCTTTTTGCTATCATCATGACGGTCGAAAGCACAGCGTTGTTTGCATTGCTCGCAAGTCACGGCCGGCCCATATTTACGCTCGGAATTGACGCATCGCTGACATTTGTTACCTGTATTTTTTTAAATATGAATACCAGTACAACAGTCATATGAAACAAGTTAACGGGTACCCCACACACAACTTATATCCATATACGGGTTATAACATTTTAAAATTTTTGGACAGCGAACCTGTTAATAAGAGTAAGAACCTAACATCCTATCCTTCTGTCCCACCACGGCAACTTCCTCAACCAATCCCGCAGAGCCGAACTGTCGCGGCACAAAAGTACACCGGGCGTAAGTGTGGTTAAACCTATGTATAACCACACCAAAGTTTCTCAGGGGGATTTAGTGCCTTAAGGTATTAGGTATTCTGTGCTTAAGGCTTGAGGCACTAAGAAACACTCACTAGGGGCAGGTAGTGTGATTTCTAACCTTTCTTATTAGCATGGATATCACAATGGATTGTAGCCGATAGATCGACAACACTGAAGTGACAAAACGTAAACAGCAGAAACGCAGCGCGAGCCTGTGCCGCCCACTTCTACAGAGTCGTTACCGGCACAGATAAATCTAAGTGCGGAATCAGCCCAGCAAAACTGACTAACTCAGAGTAAGAACATAAAATGATATGCAATTTCACTCACCAATGAATGCAGCTATAATGTTGCAATATTCACATGCAGTTGGTTTCCCATAAGCTTTTACGTTCGCTTCACATTTCTTGCAGATTGATGAGGTGTTAGACTTGCTGAAATATAACTTTATGAATTACATAGTCAAAGGTCCTTCATGGGATGTTAATACTGTAACTGTGTGGTCAAGCACTCAAGACAAAGACAAAGTTGTCAAGCTTGATTTAAACAATAGCAAATTATTTGGAACTGTATTTGTGATCTAGAGAATATTTTGACATTGTTTAGGAATATGTATGTGTACAAAGTGAATGTACAGTGATGTGTCCTTAAATCATTAACAGTCTGTACTGCAGCTCTATTTGATGATGCAAAGATAGGATGAGGACTAATCTTAACTGCAGATTTTTAATATTTTTATAATTTTACTTAAAATTACTAGCCTTACATAGTTTGAGAAAGCATTGCTGCTTCCTTTCTTTTTATGGACAACTGTTTTCGAAAAAGTTATTTTGTTGCATACGTAAACAAGACACAATATAAATTTCATTGTTAAGCGGTCTCATAAGACCGCTCAGATGTTAACAGGTTAAAAAGTAACACTTACATTGAGAAATAATAACACTATAACAGCAACTCTATGCTCTAAGACAAGTGGCTACACAATAACAGTGACATCACTATGTAAACCTATAGAAACTTAATTTGCGGTAGTTTTAACTGGTGTCTCTAATTTGTAAGCAACAACTGTTAAGTTTACATATTATTATGAAAGATTTAACACCGAACTCTCGCTATCTACTCAAATATCTGGGCGTCATCCTTATTATCAAACTAAATTAGGCGAGTCACATTGAAGCTAAAACAAAGAAGGCCTGTATAGCTTTTTGTCAATGTAGAAGACTAGTTAGTAAAAATTGGGGTCTCAATACAAAAATTACACTTTGGCTATATACATTAGTTATCAGACCTTCTCTAACCTATGGTTCAGTTGTATGGAGTTTTGCTTTCACTGTGGTCAGTTGTGTTCAGACAACTGACCACAGTGAAAGCAAAACTCCAAAGTCTACAACGCTTAGCATGTGTAGCAACCACTGGATGCATGAGAACCACCCCATCAGCCGCGCTCGAGTTCCTCTTAAATCTAAGACCCTTAGATCTCGTCATACAGGAGGAAGCACAGGCAGCTGCCTTAAGACTAAGAGCAAACGGACTATGGAAACAAAACATAGAAACAACACACTCAAAAGTTCTGCGCCCATGGACAGAATACCGTGTCGTCACACCTTCGATCGAAGATATAATATCAGACTCACGGAAGAATCAAAAGATAGCTCTGGCATAAATGAAGTGAGGATATACACAGACGGCTCCAAAACTGCACACGGCACTGGAGCCGGCGTCTTCTCGAATGACCTAAATATAAAAATATCAACTACCTTAGACAAGTTGAACACAATCTTCCAAGTGGAATGCATTGGTATCACCAAAGCGGCACAGGCGGTTGCAGCCAGAGATGTCCGAGAGCTTAACATCAAAATTATCTCAGACAGTGCATCCGTGCTTCAAGCCCTACAAAACAATATAATAAGTTCGGTCCTCATACTGGAATGCCACAACGCACTCCAATCCATTGCGAACGCAAACAGAGTAACTCTGCAGTGGATCAAAGGACACAGTGACTCACTGGGTAAAGATGCATCAGACGAACTGGCAAAATGAGGATCGAAGGCAGTAGTTCACGGACCGGAACCACTACTGCCCTTACCTCAAGCCCAAATTAAAACATGGTTGCACGAAAGAACTAGAGAAATGCATTTAACAGAATGGAGAAACAGTGAAGGATGCAGGCAAACAAAAAATGCAGTTCCGGTAGCATAAAATAGGCATCCGCAAGGTTATAGGAGTTATAACCGGTCACTGTCCTCTAAACAAGCACCTATTTAACAGAGGTGTGACTGACAACCCCACATGCAGAGGATGCATGGAGGCAGAAGAAACGCCACAGCATGTGCTTATGGAATGTAGGAGCGTGGCAGATCAACGGCATCAGATCCTCCAATCGCCAGGATCTCTCCCGGAAGCCTGCAGAAATCTGAAAAGATTGCTGACCTTCTGGGATGATCTAGGCTGGTTGAAGTTAGAAGGAAAAGGTAGCACGCACAATGGCCCAATCAGGAGGCTAAGTGCGGAAACAGCCCAGACAAACTAACTAACTAACTAACATGAAAGACCATGCTTAACATCTGAGACTGTAACACTTCTATTAAAAACAATATTGGCAAATTTAAGTTGCTTCTTAGGTGTAGTTTCTTAACTTAACCATTCAGTTAGGGATATTGTTTTATAAAAAACTGAATATTTAAGCCATTTAATCTTGATTAGTCAAGATTTATGGCTTATATACAAAACTTACATAATTATGTACTGAAAGTCGTTTAAATAAAGATTACCTACACAATACCTACCTAACAGATTACCTACAGAATATGATGTTAGATCATGATGAACCTAAATAACTACTTTTAGAAATAATAATACTAATTTGTAAAACTAAAAATCCTTGCATCAAAGACATTTGGTTTTTGAAGTTATGATATTTTTCACCAATAAAACTTTGGGAAGCAAGTATTATTACAATAAAATTGTAATTTATTAATCACCTACATAATTTAGTCTATTCTTATTAGGAATTATAAATAATTTTATATTTTAGTTTTAATTAAAATTTGACCTCATTAATCACAGTCAAAACTCCTTACTTATTGGGAAATTAATACCACTAACCTTGTTTGCTGAAACTCAGAACGACAGTACGTGCACTTGACAATGGGGAATGAGCCACGGCATTCCTGAAATAACAAGACATGAATATGCGTCAGTTCTGTGACGTCAATATAACAGGACATTGACTATTTTGTTTGCAACAATCTATGAATAATTTAACAATAAGCAGCACCTACAGAGCAATTATTGGTTTTCATGTTCAAAAACTATCTAGATAGGCACTATTCTTTGTCTTACCTTACAAAGTTGTTCTCCAGGAGACAGTTCCTCGAAAGGATGTCTTGAAAAACAGCGAGAACATGCAAACATAGGTGTCGAAGCAGCGGTACTCATTTTATTTTTATATTTTTACTATAAATCAACACAATACGCGTTTAATAATCAAATAATGTAAAAACGGTCAACGATTAAAAAATACGAAGGGCCCGCAAATTCTACAGTCAAAACTGATCAAAAACTGAAAAATGGCGTCGTTCCATTCCGTTCTCCAATGAGTGAAGGTGACTGACAAAGAAACACAGCAAATTATACAGCACTGCCATTTAATAAACTGGACAGGTTGCTGTCATATTAAAATTGTGCCATAGATTTAGTACCCCTGTAACCAGGGCCCTTACCATGACCCCTTATAGCAGGCCTGCTTTTGAACTGCCCTGCTAATTCGTACTATGACATGTTATTAGCAGGACTTCCGCAGGCCTGCTATTTTGACGTTTAGAAAAACGTTCACCTTTCTTTTGTATGAACTTTTCGTACCATGACAGTCGTTTCGATAGCAGCTGAGCGTCTTTTGAACGTCTTTAATGTCACTTTTGCCATCTTGAAAAAAGTTACTATTTACTAGTTTTTTCAAGATTGTTTTGTAGATTTAAGTGGATTTACGACTATTTTGATAAATATTTTTTGTGAAACTTAAAGTTGACCTTGTAGGAATACACTTTGTTTTCGTTTTAGTGTCTTACAAAAACGTTTGTAGTAACTAATACATAAACAAACATTGGTAAGCATTCTACCAAATAAAATGGATGGTTTCATAGAAACAGCAGTTTAATTAACATTCCTTTCTTTGTTGTAGATATGTGAATATGATGGATAAGACTTACTCAAAGAGTCTGCCCGGACTTAATAAATAAAGTACCTATGAACAAACAGTGTCATTGTAAGATGAATAAAGGGAATGTACTACTACACTATAGATAAAACTGAAAGAATCACTAATGTATCAACAGAATGTAATATGTATAAAGTGTAAATGTTTTCCAATATATATAAAGAATAAGAAAGAATTTAAAACTCTTTATCTCAACTCAAATTGTCTAAGTATAGCAAAAATCTATAATAATATCAATAAATACAATGATGAAAAGTTGACAATTCGTTTTATTGTTATATAATTTATGAATGTTTAAAGGTATTATCAATAATCCTAAAATTATTATTTAACCAGTTAACATCCAAGCAGGCTTAAGAGACCTCATAACAATGGAATTTCTAATGTGTCTCGTTTATGTATTCTTGATCAGTTAAAATGTTTATCGCTGTCTATATTTGGATGTATTTTTAATTTTGTTTAAACACGTGTGTGGTTCAACTGTAGGTGCTTAGTGGTAGTGGGTGATATTTGTGGGTGTTCTTGTGAATTTTTGTTTTGTGTCAACTAGCAGGTTGGTAAAAATAATTGTTTTCCAATAAAGATAGGATAATGAGTGGCTAGGTGTTAGGAATATAAGAAATAAAAATACAGCTAATACTAAGTACCTATTTACAGTTGATATTACCTACGTAAACAATAAATTTCGCAACGAAGAAGCGGTATTCTCTCAACACAGGTTAATTAAACTTATTATAACATTTTTTGTAACAATAAACTTTTTATTCATCATTTTATTATTAACAATTAATGATTCTGTATTCATTTAGAAAAGCATACTCTGGGGGAGCTAAACATGTTGCCCGGTACACAGACAACAATGATCTTCAGTGCTTGTGGAGTGGATGTTGTTGTTGTTGTCGTTTGTTCTTGTTACAGGTGAACTGCTGCAATAAAAACAAACGAAATAACAAAATGCAAGATCAACTTCACCCAATGGACAGTTTAACAAATTATATCAAGATCTGATTTTATATCACACTATAAAAAAAATGTTTAATAAATCTTGTATGTATTTTTATGTGAACTTAATCAGCTTAATTCACAAAATTCAAGAGAATATAATAAATTACTGCTATGCTCTTTTTTAAGAATTTACAATGTGAGTAAATTATCTAACCCATTTCCTATGTTGTTTATAAAAATCTTCATACTTTTTCTGCATAATGTTTGGTCCACTGGTGGACATATGCCTCTTGCTCTTATCCGGCGATTCTTGTCTAGGTCGGTCCTGCCTACATACTGTCTTTATAATAGGTATCATCCGACCATCTGGATGCTGGTCTGCTCACTCTTCCGTCTTCCTGTACGGGGTCTCGGGTCTCCTGAACAAAACCTTGTGACCATCTTTTATCGTCTTTACCTGTGGTCTTTATGGCATACGCCACTGATTCATAAAACTACGTGCATAAGTGGCCTGCCCATTGCCATTTTAGTTGTGCCATCTTTTTGTTGACATCGGGGTAACATCATAATACTTACAAAAAGGTATTACAGGTATTTCAACGCATTAGAAATTTAGCGCCAAAACTAAATCTGAAAACCGCTCGAATCGCTTTACCGTGTTAAATCTATTTCCCATGTTTACAATAACGATCATTTTTAAATAATGTGCACGTTTATTGCTTCTCCGTCATGAAATTTGTATAGAAAAGAAACTAATTTTAAAATTAAATGGAAAGTCTGAATCTACTTTTTCTTTGTTATTCTTCTGTCTCATTCACTGAGCAAGTAATCACTACGTTGTCTCACTCTTTCATTCTTTCAAAGTAACAGACCACAGACAAGAATAACTGTTCACCTTGAGGTCTAGCAGTGCAAAAGTCGTTCACCTTTTTAGAGCTTATGGTACGGTTTCCAACCATTCAACTATTGCCCTGCTTTTGAACTGCCCGGAAACTGAATGGTTTTCTGTAAGCTTATGGTAAGGGTCCAGATTGAGTACTTCTAAAATTTTGCTAAAAAAACGTACACTTTAGAACTCAGCAATAAAGTTTAATTTTCTTTGATGTAACCATATTGACGATCTGTGTTGAGTGAGAGTGAGACTCACAAACTTTGGTAGTGTGTCCCTCTTGCACAGTTACCATTATAAAATAACGTTACTGAATTTTAGTTTAAAATATGTGGATTGATATCTGTTTTAATCAATTCAATAACATGACTTGATGAAATTTAGATATAAATTAACGCCGCCTCCATATGCTTGGTATTTGCCACAAACACCAAACACTTGCCAAACACCATCCACAAACACGGTATCCCCATGCTTGGCAAACATGTGGTATATTCCGAATTGGCAAATATGGCGAACGGCAAGCTTGTTATGGCTGCGATTACTTTCGAGTTAACCTATTTTTATTTAAACAAAGCAAAATAAACCCCCCCAAAATATTACCCCTATACCTATACTATACACAAAACCCTTCTTTATTATCTTGAAAGAACTATAGTAACTTCGTCCTAGAGATGAAGCATAATAATATCGGATTAGGTATTTAGAATAGGTATTTTTCGATACTAGTCAATATTTACCTAATCCATGGTGACAAATATTTTGAATATTAGGTATCACATAAAATATTTAAATGCAAAAGAAAAAGTTGCAACAAACAACATCTAGGATTTGTTCTAAATCCGTTAAGCCGTTTTGGCGTAAAAGAGTAACATACTTTTATCCATCTCTATAAATTTTCGTGTTTATATAATAATAAATTGTCGTAAATAAATAGTACGAGGATCGCAATAATAAAATATCAAACAAGCAATAATAAAACAGCAATAAATATAAAGTATTATACATACATACTAGAAAGAAAAAAATCACAATAGAAATACATTATTTATTACATATTTTATATTATTCATAATATATTTTATTTACCGATTATAGAAAGAAAACAGAGAGTACATGACGTTATTTTCATAATAGATATCCAATCCAAATCCAATTCATACCTAATCTACATTGGTCACGCACAATTTCGATCGTGTACGTCACACAATCGTCGTACGTATCGGATCGGCGATACTGCATAAATATTCAGAATAGGTATTTTTAAATAATTTGGATTAGGTATCGATTTTACCTAATCTGACCCATCTCTACATACAACGTCCACCGCCGGCTAGCTTACGCAATGTCACGCACACTACTGATTGCTAAATAAGCGAGCCGGCATACCAGTTTTAAGAAAAAAGATATTAGACATTTTTAATATGTTTTATTTCATAATATCTTAATCGGGTTATTATCAACGCTTCATTTTAAAATAAGAATGTGCAAAATGGTATAAGTTTGTTGTTTATGGGGTTGCAAAAGTGAAAGTCATCCCAATTGTGGAATATCCTTTCATAGGTATGTCTTTCAACCTGTTTAATTCTGGTAAAAATATTTATATTATAAAACAAATAATATGAAAAGAATATTTCACATGCCGTAAGGTGACCATAATTTCAATCTTTAAAACCCTAAGACTATAAAAATAGTGATGATGTAATATGGTTTAAATAAGCATTTGTGTATGGTATTCCTTTTTAGATTTCCAAAAAATTAAAGCGTCCAAGAGTGATTGGGCGCATTAGGCGGCAGTATTAAAACTTCGAAAAATCTGATAGAATGAAGCCGAGATTTAAAAAAGATGATTTTAATAAACCTACAATCTTGCCTAGGTTAACAGATGGTGCTGTATCTTATGTGATTGTAAGTATCCAAACCACGAACGAGTGTGAGACCATACTCATGGTCCCTGTGGTACTGCATTAATGTTATACAATAATATTGCCACTACACCCATATTTTTGCTCGTTGCCTTTTATTATATTTTTTTATACATGATTCGATGTTAGTTTTATGCTTGTACAAAAATTATAATTGTATATACCGCAAAATTATCTTACACCTAATATTAAAGTAATTTGACATCTGTCGACGTATCTCGAGATTTGGAGGACCTGCAGGCTGCAATCAAAAGAAAATGTGATCCTGTGTAAGTGTTGACTCCAGTTAGCGAAAATTGTTAAAAGCATAGGTGATAAGCTAATGATCAGATGTTAGCTTGAACACACCCAAATACCTACATATTCAAAAAAATTCAGTGTTTCTACATTGCATACATTCTTTCACTTAAGTAACTAAAATTCAATATAATATTAAGTAAATTTTATTTTAAAAAATTTAACCAATTTCAAAACACTAAAAAGCAAAAAAATTATAATATTAACACGTAAGTACCTAATCAGTTACTTTTGGAGTCGGTGCAAGTTGATCAGAGTTTGAATGTTTTCGTTGCACCGACTCCAAAAGTAACTGATTAGGTACTTACATGTTACTACTCATTCTATCTATTTTTAGTAATAAATCCTAATCTAACTGCTGAACACTGACTACACTACTACACTACTACCTCTTGTACCCTTAGGGGTAAAAAAAAAACGATTTTTTTACTATAGTGTCTTTGATTGAAGTATTAGCTATTCATTAAATAAAAAAAATAAAACCGACTTCAAAACACTAAAATGCTAAAAATAATCCTAATACTTAAGTACCTAATCAGTTACTTTTGGAGTCGGTGCCAGCCGATGAGAGATTCAATGTTTTTGTTTGCACCGACTCCAAAAGTAACTGATTAGGTACTTAAGTATTAGGATTATTTTTAGCATTTTAGTGTTTTGAAGTCGGTTTTATTTTTTTTAATAAAATTTACTTATTTCATCAATTTTTAGTGATAAATCCTAATCTAACTGCTGAACACCGATTTCATCCCCTATTTTCCTACCCTTAGGGGTGATTTTTATTTTGTAAACTTTTAGCATATTATCTTTGAAGTATAAGCTATTCAATAAAACAAAAACCATCAAAATCGGCTCATATTTGACGAAGATAGGTAACAAGAACCACAACCAAAATACTATCTGGGTATATATTTGTTGATTTTCTCAAAAAGTTCTAAATCAATTTCAATAAAATTTATATGGGACCACCTCTGAAGTATGATCTTCCAAACAAAAAAAGAATCATTAAAATCGATTCATAATTGGCGGAGTAATCGCGTAACAAATATACAAAAAAAAAAAAAAAAAAAAAACATACAGTCGAATTGAGAACCTCCTCGTTTTTTGAAGTCGGTTGAAAAGCATTTTAAAATCGGATTACATTTGTCGAAGATATTGAGTAACAACTATGTTACAAACTAATCATGCACAAGAATCACGAACCAAAACATTATCAACCAAACATTCTATATATCGGGTGTAAAAAAAGGCTTAACGAAGCCGAACACCACATATTCTACGTATTATTACGATCATTTTTTTCTTTTACACTATGCCTGGGAAATGATGGGTTATCGAGTTATTGACAGTCAAAGTTACAATTTTTTTTCATAGATTTTTACAAAATTGACTTCTGTTTGATAAAACTAAACTTTTTTCTGTGGGGTTTCGTCAAAGACAGGGTTTTTGACCGTCCTTGTGAAAATAGTGCTCAAATGCGTCAAAAAATTATCGACGTATTTGATGAATTAAAACAACGATCAGTGCGTAAAGGGATTTTGGAGCAAGTGCATCAAAACACGCTATCGGCTATACCGAGCGCGTGTTTGTTTGGAAATGGGAGGTCGTCAGTTCGAACCACAACTGATTCGTATGGAGAGGCCTGAATTGAGAGGTAAGTAGCTAAACAATTTACAAACATAAGAGGTACCTAATTTAATTGAAACATGTGATATTCGTTGTTGTGTTTTTTACGTAAATTTATACTCATTTGGCGCGCGCGCCGTAATCGGGCGCAGTGCTCTCGCGCCGCCCGCTCGCCCGCCGACCACTTACACACACAGGCATAGACTGTGGCGTGCGCGCTATACATTGCGGGTTAGAAATAAGTTATTTTTTTTGATACCCAAAAATAAAAGTCATTTCCCAGCAATTTTATTTTTTGCATTCTACTTGTTTTTATGTATAGAATTCGTGGTTTTGGGCTTCGTTAAGCCTTTTTTTACACCCTGTATATTTTGTTATTTTTACAAAAATTGCTAAATCAATTTCGATAAAATTTGTACGGGACCACCTCTAAAGTATGATCTGCCAAACACAAAAAGAATCATCAAAATCGATGCATAATTGGTAGAGTAATCGTGTAACATACATACAAAAATAAAACAACATTTAGTCGAATTGAGAACCTTTACTTTTTTGAAGTCGGTTGAAAATGGAGCCCTTGATACTTACCTACTTTTATATAATCATTTTGACCTACCTCCCCTATTTTGAATAGTTGCAGTAACTTACTTGTATGCGACTCTTTCAGTTAACGATATTTAATCCTGCCTAGACTTACAATTTGGTCACCCATTTAGAAAGGGAGACAATCCACTAGTTGGTTATCTCTGTCGGCACGTTTTTTTTGCATACTGATCAATCCGGTTACAGGGTACTAAATCCATGCTTTATGAATAAATATTAATACTACTGTCATTTGTCAGGGACAGCCAGTTCTTTTTTTTTAGGTCAGTGCTAAGCCTGATCAGTGTGAGCCCAGCCCAGAAAAAAGTAATTGCTGTGTTCCTTTACAAAAATAAAATTAATATGTTCTTTTAGGATTGAGGTTTTGAAGTACTGTCCTACCTTGTTCCAAACAAAAATTAAGATAAATTAAAATTGAAACCTGAACACAAAATTAACCATTCCTGTCATCCATAATGAAACACTCCTAATATTTTGCGTGGTTTTCAGTGAGATCTACAAAATGTTTATTTTGAGTTTGTAATAATCGTGTGTAGTTAGTTGATTTCTTTTAACTGCAGTGTTATGTTGTTAGTTTGTTGTGCAAAAGCAAAAATACTTGCAATATGTCAATACCACCTTTTCCATCACAGGATTTAGCTAAACTAGTACTCGGTAGGTGTTATTTGGCGGGAACTTATTTACTCTATTTTGTAACGGATGATCAAAAATGTTATTGTTTTTGATTCCAGGATACCTTGCCGAGGAACAGCTTATGACTGCCTATGATGAATTTTTACAAGCTAGCCCTTACTTGGACGCTCTTGGCAATGAGTATGACAGGATATTTATGACATCACTTAAAAATATTCTGGCTGAATATAGGGCTGTAAAAATATATGGTGAGTGGGTTACAGAAAGATTAGCCGTTGTTCAATCAGTTTATTTCCTGATTAATGTAGTTATACAAACTGATTAGGTTTATGATCATAAAATATATTTTTTTGTTATCGACTTATATTGCTTAACATTGTCATCTTTGAATTCTTATTTTAGAAAATGATTTACTTATGTTAGCAATTAACATTATTTTTAATGATTTACTATGCTATTCACTTGCATGATTAGACTATGTATGTACAAATCTAAATAACTATTCCTAACCTTGTAAGTTTACATTTCCAGTTGAAACGTGCAAGCCATTTGTTCTGCGAAGAAAATTGTTTCAGTTTACCAATTTGTTGGAAATTGTCAAGTTTCTGATACAATATGTAGATATTAACAAACTACAAACACAAGAAGGCAATCAAAACAAATACAGGTATTAATTTAGGTACTCCCTTTTTTCTCCTAACATTGTTTGTCCGAAAATCATTATCCATAACACGTTTGCTATAAACTTCAGTAACCATAATGTTTAAAAATTCAAAATTTTGTGTTATATAATTATCTTTAGTCCTAAAACTATTGTCATAATTTCGATTACTATAATAGTTGAATCTACTAATTTTATATGAAATAAAGTCAAATGTCCTAAGTATTGTATTATATACTGTGTATTATTCCGAATGTTTATTTACAATATTATTGTTAGTCCTAAAACAATAGCTAAAAATTTGGTTTTTAGTGACAGAAACGAATTGCCATAAATCTCTTAGACTCCACGCAGTCTTGTCTGCCTTACCCCTAGAGTGTAATTCAAAATCACGTAGGCGCGGAGGGGCGAGGTGGCCCGCGGGCTGAGGAGCAGGAGGCTGGCAGCGAGCCGCCGCGGCTGAGCCTGGCCGGCATTAAATAAACATTATATAATTTGAATGTAGGACTTACAACTTTTATAGAAAACAGTTTTAAGTCTTTCGTTTATTATTGATTGTAATATATATGACAAATAAATTTAGGGTATATTATATTTAGGGCTTTCAATTTTATTGCATGTAATATTATGTGACATTAAGTTTGGGCAAGTTATCATTCGGACAAATGATGATTAGGACAAAAAAAAATATTACACATTAGATTATAGATAAAAAAGTTAGGGAACAAAATAGAGAACCATTAATTTAATATGTTATCAGACAATTAATATCAACTGTTCACTGTAGTTAAATTTAGATTTTGGATAATATGGATATTTTTTTTAATTCCTAAGGCAATTAATATGTAGTAGATAGTTTCCATACTACTACAGTATTGTAAGGGTAAGGCTGAGATACTTCTTATTTTCTAAGCTTATACTGTGAAGAAAAAATGTGTTACCAGTTAATTAAGACCTGGAAAAACTTCTTAAATTTAAAAATCTATGTTTGTGGTCTTGGTCATTTTTTATATGTTGGTGGTTGTTAAGCTCTGCTGCTAGTGCCCAAGACAGGTCAGAAAATTATAAAATTTTTGACTTTATTAGTTTTTTACTTTTTTGAAAAGAGAATGGGCAAAAATCTATGATGCCTGGTATAGGTGGCGGCCATTTAAAAAAATTTATTTATTAAAGTTTTTATTAACAGTAAAATCGAATGAGTTAAGAGTAAATTCCGTAAAAATTTTAGGAAAGAATTTTTTTTCTTATAAACTTTGCTTGGAAACAATTAAAGTGTCGTCAAGATAAGCAAAAGGCCATGTGAGTGTGCAGGCCGGCAGTTTTTTTATTTGTCAACTTCGTGTTATCTGTATTGTGCTCCGTTTGGTTTAAATATTTTCACATAAGTACTTAAACAAAAGAAATAAGCGAATTCTGATTTACTATTATTTTTCAAATACTTTAGTCTACGGTTTGGGTTAATAGTGACTACGGAACCTGATGGCATAACCGGAAAGGCATTGGCATGAGCATTGGCAGCGAATGCTCTAGAGGAACGACTAAGGTGGCTTTATAATGACTGTCTTGACCAGGGCCGCTACCCAACAGTCTGGAAAAGGGGAAGTGCTGCTGAGAAAAGAGGGTCGACCAGCTGACTCTCCTTCAGCGTATCGGTCGATCGTTCTGCTGGAAGCGATTTGAACGAATCATCTCTACCTGACTCATCTAGCACCTGGAGCGCACAGGGCCAAACCTGTCGAAGAAACAGTATGTTTTCTGAACAGAGCGATCCACGATTGACGCAGTGCTGAGGGACAAGGATCTTGCCGACAGAGCAGTTGACAGCGGTGGGGTGTTATTGGCGGTGTCGCTCGACACTGCCAAAGCTTTCAACACTCTGCCGTGGTCTTGTGTAAGGCAGACACTCATTTATCAGGGGATGCCTGCCTGCCTGCAGTGTGTGGTGGGTAGCTACTTAGCCGGCAGAAAAATAGAGTTTGCTACTTCGCAGTGTATGCTGCGCAGGCAATCCTCATGCGCTTATTCCACAAGGGTAATTCTAGGCCCTCTTCTATAGAACAAGTCGGAGGTTTTTTTATTTCAAAGCGCATCCGCATTGAAAAATAAACGTTCACTGAAATATCTCGGATTACATTGGAGCTCTTAACGCCGACGTTATTGAAAACGGCGATAGCGGTGGGTAAGCTCAAGCCCAACATCGAAGGGCCTACAGCATCCAGCTGAAGCCTGTATATGGGCGTTGTGCGCTCGATGGCCCTTGGGTTCCCGTATGGAGTAACTCCCCCCCCTAAAGACCGGGCCGCTCGCTGCAGTAAAGAGCCGCAGGCGAAGTAGAACTATAGAGTAACGCATACTTTAAAACTCACTGGAGGCCACCGTGAGGTTTTAGTAGGTAGTAGCCAAAATCTGAGCCCGGAGTCCCACACATCCCTCCACCTGTTTCCCCGCGGTTGGAAGAAGAGTTTGGGTTAATAACAGAGTACTTAGTAGATGTACTATGTACTTAGATAAACTTTTCTTTAGAGTAATATATATAAAATACAAAATCGATTGTCTCGTAAAATAAACGAGCAACGACTGTGGCTCCTTAATTAAATTAAATTAAATTAAATTAAATTAAACATTTATTTCGGATTACAATCCATATTGGTGTTAGTAACAATTTGCTTACTAACTATGTTAGTAAGTTTCCGTAAAATTTAAAAAAGTTAAAATTTATTCTCATATGCCCATATACGCTTTACGCATATGGCACATGAGAAAAGGATCAATAGAGCCAGCTAGTATACGTTGCGACTCAGGGCGGCAGGCGACAGATGCGCAACTACCCAGTGCCTCAACATGCCACTATCCTCACTTATCGCAATGGTGTTCAGGATGCCATTGACACCACCACGCACCTTACTCATCAGGGAGCCAATTCTTTTTCGCACTATCGCATGGAATCCGTCTACGCAAGCTTCCGCGCATCCCTGATGCACTACAGTATCGTGGCAGCCCCATCAGCATTCTGAACCCATTGTTGTACTGCACTCGCAGGGCATTAAAGGCTCGCCACGTGTATGAGGTCCACAGGCTGCAGGTATAAAAAGACTGGCAATAGGATTTAAACAACGTAACCTTAACTTCCTCAGTGCAACGTGCAAACCTTCGGGCCAACATATTGCATCTAACCGCCAACGCCCTGCGCTCCCTCTCTATATCGAGATGGTAATGCGGTGCCAGCGAGCGTGACAGCTGGCAAGCAGTATGATTTGGTGATGATTTAGTGACAGCCTTGAAAATCATCACCTCACTTTTCTTCGAGTTATACCTGAGCCCATGAGCCTCCGCATACGCTTCACAAATCTTGACCAGTTTTCGTAAGCCTCTGATCGAGGGACTTATAATATAACGAGGGAATAACAATTGATTGTTATTTCATTGTCTAACTGTTGATATACGATTTAGAAGAGGCCGCGTCCTATACCATTTCGCCCAATCTCTTTTGTTAGTGATTTTTGTTTTAATTTTTGTTTCTATTTCAGTGCTGAGAAGCTCAGTGTCACATCATTAAAGACCAATCTATGTGACGTGTGCAACTCATCAAAGCTGGACAGTTGCACATGCAAAAATAAAAACATCAGTGTCTGTAGCACTCAATCAATTTCTCAAATTTCGACATCTAGTTTAGAAAATTCCATAGAAACTACATCACTCTCTGATTTACCAGGTAAAATTTTATATTATAATTATAAACAACATATGAGTCAAAATAGCAGGTCATTTATAATTTAACGATTAAGTACTAACAACTAATCTGTTAAAAAAAATAATTTCATTAATTTAATATATATATAGACAATTTTAAAAAAACATTTGAAATCTTACTTCTTACCAATATTATAAATGCGAAAGTTTGGATCGGTGGATGTTTTTTACTTAATCACGCTAAAACTACTGAATGCATGAGGATGAAATTTGGAGCAGAAATTGATTATATAGCCTGGAACAGCAGATAGAATACTTTTTATCCCGGAAAAATGAATGCTTCCCGTGGGATGGAAGATAATTGTCATTATAGATAAGTAGTGCTAGCGATTCTTTCCGTTAGATGTCGCTGTTCAGTTGTCAATTTTTAGCTGTGAAAAAACATTACACAAAAGTGTGCAAAACCACAGTTAGTCTAATGGTGGCACTTCACATGGCGGTAGGCATTTGCATTGGCGTATTCGTCTAGTTTGACAAAGCTTAAAGCTTTGACACATAGGCAAATACATCGAGTACATACCCCACAGAGCAGCAATACGAACCACCTTTCTTCGAAACTAGTAAGTGATTTTTCACTTACATTTAGTATGAAATGACAAGTCCTGTCATCTCTCGCCCATACAATAAAGTACAGTTACAGATTAAAAAATGGTGGAAAATGTCGAATTAATCATATGACATTTTTACTCTATAAAGTAAATCGATGGGCAAATATCACAAACTGCACATCTACACGTGGTACCCTATGGCCAATTAGACAAATGTCATTGCAAATGTTTGTTATGTTGGCTGAGTCATAAATGAGTTATTGCGGACAAAGGCGGACATGCTTAGAGTCGCCAAGTCAGTTTTTGTTTAGTTTGCTAATATTATAAATATCTAATCAGTACAGGACATTAGTGTATGAAATTAACGAACTGTTAAAATAAATGAAAATGTGTTAAACGAATAATTATTTCTGTAGTTATTATTTCTATCTTATGTTATTTTTTTATTAATAAAATCATTAAAAAGGAATGTCAAAATTATTAACAATTTGGGTTAGCAAAGAAAAACGGATTCTACATAATATATTTAGTTTGTCTACTGGCAAGCTTGCTACATTAAACGCAAAGTGGGCAGGCCTTACGCCTCACACCCGGCGAACTGAAAACCTAGTCAGGGTTGCGGGCAGCCGCTGGATGAAAAAGGCCCAGAGCTGCTCACTATTGTATAGAAGGTCTAGAAGGTATATGTCCAAAAGTAGAATTTCAAAGGCTGATGATAATAATGATAATGATGATGAAGGTTATGATGATGGTGATGATGATGATGATGATAATGATGATGAAGATGAAAGCTTCCTACTACTATTTGTTTTGTGATATATATGTCGTAGCCAGATCGTAAAATTGACCAATTCTTGATGTAACCGATCATTTCATAAAATGGTAGTATTTCATGATATGGCCAACTAAAACTGACCATAACGTTTAAACGTCAACATTCAATGAAATGTCAATCCACGTTTGGCCATATCATTAAAATTAAAATATGTTTACAAGTTACGTGAATTTGTTTAATAATTGTAATCTTGGTCGATATATAAATTAAACATTTTAAATAGTTATTATTTATAAACAAAACTAATAAATAAAAACACTTGAATAGCTAAATAACCTAACTAACCTCTCAAATTACGTTCCGATCTCTGATTTTTTGACGTTGCGCTAGCTTTTTCTTATCTCCTAGCTTAGTGTCGTAACGATATTTCACTGCACTTTCACATTCAATTTACACATTATTCATTACTCATCACAAAAACAAAGCAACATTAGCGCCTCTACCGGTGGGTAATGTAACGATTTTACGATATGATCACTAATGTTTCAACATTTCATGAAGTATTCGTGCGGTAAGCTGTTTATATCGTCAAACACTGAGTATTCATTGATCTGGTCAGACCACATCATGATGTAGGCAGCGTGTTCTGTTCTATATCATGAAATACCACCATTTTATGAAATGATCGGTCACATTATGAAATCATCAATTTTACGATCTGGCCACGACATATACACAGTTCGAATTTCTTTTGCGGATTCCAAATACATGCAATGCAACTATGCATTTGATAAAGCTTAATAAACTAGAATTCATCACTTCCTTCATTCATATTTTTGTCGATCTTATTCATAATAGGAGGACACGTACACACAGGTCGACATTGCCAGCACTACTGCTGCAATGACCAAGTGTGACACGGCACATACATTTGGCTATTTGGCCGCCTTTGATGTTCGACGGAAAACCGACTCGCGATGGAAACAACATTTGGCATTTGTCAAGTTTGGCAAATTATGCCAAATTGGCATATTTGTGATGACATTTCACAAATTAGGCAAACATTTGCGTTCCTACCGCCATGTGAAGAGCCTAAACACCACGCGAACACGAACAACAGCTAGTATTGCCATAACATAATGATCAAACAGTTTGACCTTAACAAAAAGTAAAATTGTTTAATTAAACCTTTTTGATAAAAAATTCAGGTAATCATGTGACATGTAGAAAGAAGAGTCCTAGAGTTTCTAATAAAGAACAATCTGAGACCAGTTTGACCAATGAACAAACTGACACAAGGTTAAGACTAACTGAAAATGAAGTGGAAAAAAGCCCATCAATCAGTACTGTATCACAAAAAAAGATTCAAGATACTACAGAAAATACAAGTACTTTGGTATGTATAGAAATAAGAAGTCCTAACATTACTACTTGACCACACTAATTATGTGTATGACAGTTATGAAGATTGGTGGCTGTGATATTACGTCTTTAGCATTTTTTAAGTAATTATAATAATTGGTTGGTACTCTTCTCCATTGTTCCTATAACGTCTTGGTCATGCACGTAATTGTTGTGGTTGTGTATTATACACAGTATAGGTCGTAAAGTTCATGCTTAAAATGAACTAACTTATTATAACCTGGAAACAGACCACAGTTTAACAGATTTGGATGAATTTGGCACAGATAATCCAAATCACATAACGGTGTTTTGTTTATGTATAAATTTTACATGTGAGCTAGTTTTTAACTGACCTATAAAAAGCTGAGGTTCTATGTTTTAAATTTTATTTGTATGTGACCAATATTTTCTTTAGTCAGTTATAAACCAATTAAAAAAAGAAAATGGTTTCTGACAAAACTTCTTTTTTTGTTACAGGGAAAGGAAGATACTCTTGAGAATAGACAGAAAGAAGAATTTTATAACATCCTGAATCAAGTTTGTAAGAAAAATGAAACCATCACTAACACAAATCTTGCTACCAATCCTGATGTTGATGAAGGACGTGTTTCAGTAGCAGGAACAGCAGGGTATAAAGAGTTTGCTACTGGAGTTGCTGGTATGTAATGTTACTAAACAAACTATTCAAAAAATAACCCAAAAAAACAGTATTTTAAAAGCTATACCTCTATAATATTTCCCTCAGGAGGTGAAGGTGTTAACATTGTACCCGATTCTAGTACATCAGAAAACGTGCATGTGAAGTAAGTTTGTTATGTAACTAATTAATCATAATTATGTTTATCATGTCAAGTTATTTTATAAGATTAATTATTATTGTTATTTCTAGTGTACCAGCTGCCAAAGACGCACACAATACAATTAACTTAGACCAAAATGAAAAAATGCAACAAACTATAACCCATTATTTACTAAAGACAAAAAACAATGCTGGAGTACCAGCAAATGAAAGAGTCAGTGTAAATACAGTAAGTACTTTATCAAAAACAAAATCTAAAACGGACGAGAGTAAAATAAGGATATTATCTGACATTAAAGTGGATAAAAATGAATCGATAGGCGCTAGTGCAAGCATGCCTTTAAAACTGAAAAATGCTACATCAACTCCCTTACTACAAATGCAGACGATTCTCATAAATGGCACACCAGTTTACAAGCATCAGCATCTGGGACAGAGCAAAAGTTATACTAAGGATGAAATTATGGCCATGCCCACTATCATTCTCGCACCAGCACCAGGTAATTATTTTTTATATAAGTATTTTTTTTATAATATTGCTTAAACAACACGCGTGGTGACTGGACTCACCATATTTATCTTATAGTCACTGTCGATTACAATTATATACTTTATTATCGCTAAATAGATGCTTAATGATAGCATTTAAAAATCATCGTAATAAATTGCATTAATTAAAGTTAATATACATTTTCAGACCGTTCGTTAGTTCGGCAGTCTTCAGTTTCGGATACGAACCAACATATTCCGATGACGTCAAGTTCTGCCCGAACCTTAGGCCCGCTTATAATCGACGTCACTTCCGATAATACTGCCTATCTAAATCAGATAAACAGTACAAATCTGCCAAGGACCAAGGACCAAGGAAAAGTACCTGCCAAGGAGTCAAAGGAAATCAAAGAAAGCAATGTTTCCAAAATAGCTGATATAACTAGTGCGTCAGCACCTAAAGATAACACTGTCACAGGTAATATTGAAACCAGTACCCCACAAGTGCTCCCTCCTCTTAGAAAATCTTCATCTACTCCACGACGAACTTCTCACGTTAGAGTATTAGACTTTACCACACCTAGGAGGATATTACACGAGACAATAAATGAATGTGTTCCTAACCTGACAGACAACGACGTTGAAGTAATTATCAGTAAAAGTCCTAATCTTGCAATCTCTGTAACTTCAGACAAAGGTGTGGCCAGTGACAAGACAGAAGACAATAGTGGCGGCCTTAAAGAAAATAGCATACAACCTAAGATTAATAAAAAAACTAATTGGGATGCAGATTTACGAAAACATGCTTTATCATCTGAATTACAAAATCTAGAAGGCAGTTCTAAACCAAAACCAAGGCCCAAGTCAACAAAAAAAAGAAGATTATCAAAAAGTGTCGCCGCTAATAAAGCGAACGATACACCACAAGATAATTGCGATGTAAAGAAAAAAACACCTAAAACAAAATTATCTAAACGTAAATGCAGCATTGATGAGATCAGCGAAGTTATAACTATTCCTGATGAAAATGTTGATGTGCCTATAAAGCCAACTATCAATATCATACCGGGTGACATTGCAGATATAGTCAAGGATCGAGTACTAAGTTCATGTGAAAAAAATAAAAGTCAAAATAAATCAAACAGTGACGAACACATCGATACTCCTGAGATGGAAAGGATGTCTCTGCAGAATGAAATAGGCGCTAAACTAAATATTTCTGATCTTTTGGAAACTCCTTATAAACAAGCTCTATACGATATACAAATGGAAACCCCTAGGTTCCTAGGTCCTGATATACCAGACGATCCCATGTCCGATATAAAGATTATGAACATACCCACTCCTAGGTTCCTGAGTAACGCCACGCCATCGTCCTATACGTCTAGACCCACCGATTATTCCAGTGGTGGCTCATACTATAAACCCGACGATCAGGATTATATGCGAATTCAAGATGACTCGGATTGTCCCGTTACATCTACAAAACAGAATACAACCAATGATTGTTTAAGCATAAAAGATGACAGTGACTCTAAGGAGAAAGAAAATTTGAAACCACCTCGACCCGTGCGTGAGTGTACAAGAAATGTATCATACAAACGCGGTAAACCAAAGCATGTTGAAAATAAAGAAGACAGTGATACTTCGTCTGTTGACTCAGTTATTTTAGCTGATCTAGCAGGAGAAAAAGAGACCCCAAAGAAAATAGATACTAAGAGTAAACCTAGCAAGAATAAACCACTAGCAGTAAAAAAAATCAAATCACCCATCAAAAAGGACAAATCATTTATGAAAATTAAGCCTAGGCGACCTACGCCTACAAAGAAAGATGGAAGAGGAAGAAAGAAAATATCAGATCCGTCAAATTATTCAAATGTGCAGACGAGAAAGAAAGTCGCAAATAAGAAAGGAAATGAAAATGTCACACCTGTAATTACGTGTGCTCCGACAAAATCACGTAGGAAATCATCTACACCCCGAAAACTCCACTGTAGTAAAACATTTAATTCTGAAAGTTCAGGACACGATTCCCCTGATTTAGTTTCCAAAAGCAAAGACAAAGTTCCGGATTCGAATGTAATGGTACAAGATTCAGATACTGAGCAGCTGCCGCTTCGGTGGTCCGATGATGGCTCGCAAGAACCAAAACCGGTTGTTGTAAATGTTCCAATTGAATCTGAAGATATAAACAAAATACAAGAATACATAGATACTACTGTATTAAGTAAATCTGATGATAATGAAGGTAGTTTACATATAGATTTGGTAAAAAGAGGCTTTGATCTAGAGACTGCTAAAATTATTGAACGTGACTTACTTGATAGTACTCCGCAACCTCAACAGAGTCCAGTAAATCATAATGTAATTACAAAACCTGTGGAAACTATTGTTGTAGTAGAAAATCAACCAGAAAATCCCGTTTTAGAAAAAACCCTCGAGTCAGACTGCAGTAATAATTTACAGATTGTCCAAAATGATGAAGAGGAAGATGATGAAGAAATAGAGTTATCTGTTATCGAGTGTAATGAAGAGAGTGCAAATTATATTTCATGTAGTCACGACGCTAACAAAGATACACGTAACACAGCGTTGACGACATTAAAAGATAAGTTTTGCATGGAGGTGTGTATAGATGATAGTGTGTCGATACGGTTGAGAGCTACGCCATTTAGTTTAATGCTTGATCAAGATCCTGATCCTGTTGAGTTCTTAGATTACAGTTACCGAGAGACCGAAATAGCCGTCAGTTCGATATCCAACATTGACAAACTGTATACGCCTTTGAAAGATTCCATAAAATCACAGTGTTATGAAATTTTTGATTCAACTCTGACCAGTTTAGACACGCCTTTAAAAGTTAGCAGTCCAAAAAATAAGGAAACAGAAGTGAGTGTGACGGAGATTATTTTAGAAGTTGAGAAGGTAGAAGTGAAAGAGAAAGTAGAAAGTAAAAAACGGAAGAGGGCACAGAGTGGTAATGTATCAGATGAGAGTTCAGTAGACAGTAAAAAATCAAAACCAGAAACGCAATATAATTTATTTAGTTCTGCCAATATACAAAACATAGATATTGAATCGGTATTGAGTAAATTACACGGACCGTAGCTGTTGCTGTTATTTTAGTGGTGGGGTATGTGTTACAGACAAAGTGATTAAAATGCAATTATGTATAGAAGCTAGATTAATAATAAAATATTTAATTGGCTATATTGACCAATTGTGACAAATAAATAATTTTAACAAGTCATTCATAATATATGGGAATTGGTTAAAGTTATAAATTTGCTCTTGGTTAGTTGTTAGTTCTAACCTAACCGAGTATTTTTTTATATTATGTAAGCGGCTCAGTGGCGGCAGAGCTTTGGCAGTGATTACCAAAGCTAAGCAACCCACGCCGCGGTTATGAGTGGATATCTATCCCGACCATATTTAGCGGCATTTCTCACAAGAATCTTCGTGCTTCGGAAGGCACGTTAAAACGTTGGTCCCGGCTAATATCGCTTAGTACTAAGTCGTAAAGCCTAGTCAGAGGCCTTAAGACGGCTTGATTACATCTGACAGTAAGGTTTAGACACTGGCTTCACAACATCCCTCCACTAATCCGCATTGGGCCTGCGTGGTGGAGTTTTCTAAACTACCTCATAGAGGTGAGGCCTGTGCCCTGCAGTGGGACGTATGTCGTACGTGTATATACTTTATTTTACTATGTAAAATTGCTGGATAATTGAAATTATCTTACATCAACAATCACTTCTCTAAGTCGGTATTACGTAATATGGCTAGATAAAATGCATAAAAGCTGGATTAATAACTTAGACTGTAACACTGCTGCTGCAATGGATACTAGAAACTCAAAACGAACTGCCATAATGTCATTTTGTTAAATTATGATTATGTAAATAGTAGTTACTTGATAGGTTTAAGTTGGTTTAAGTCAAATGGTCTAATTTATAGTTATCTTATTACATACTTGTACCAACCTTGATTAAGTAAGTGTTACAAATAGTACTTAGAGGATAATTCTATGTGTACATTTATATGTGTTGGACACATAAGTGCAACCTTCTGTTTTATGTTAGCGTTTTTTGGTTTAATAAGATCATGACTATTAGGACAGTATTTTCAAACTATTATTTTTAATTGATTATGTGCAAGACACATGGAAATGTTCAATTATAAGACTATCTATTTACAGTTACTTGTTTCAATTAAAGTAGTTTTTCCTTTACCCGTATTCTAGTATTACCAAGGCCGCGGACGCAATGCAGGCGCTTAACTTATGAGTAGTGTTTAGCCACTTCCACCTGAGGATCAAACGCGAGTTTGTATGGGAAAATCGATTAATTAGCGGCCAGGTGACGCCAAACCGAGGTTTATATAAATTCACGTTTACTTTTCGATCGATTTATGCGATTTGATGAATTATAAAACTCACACTAGGCCCTCTGGTGGATAGCTACGGTACATAGCGCCTGCAATGGAGGCGTCTGAAAGTCTAGGTGCGTCGCCCCGAGCCTATGGTTAAAAGTTTGTATTTTATATTTTAAATAGCTTCTATAACTTTTTCCCGTGTACGTTCGAACGTTTCTTTTCTTTATGCGTATCACCAAGCCAAAATCCAGTTTCGATCCGGTCCCAGTATCTAATGATATATATGTATATGGGGAAATAGTAGCGACATTCAAAAAATCTTCGTCCTGCAGAAAAAATGTTAACGAATATAAAACAAACAGATTCATGCAAACCACATTTTCAAAAATTAAATATATTAACCCTTTCTTGTCTTAACATCTTCAAAGCCTGTAAATTTGTCAAAAAACATCAAGACCTATATTCCCCAATCAAAGTTATAAGACGCAATAACCGATACCAAAACAAACTTAAAATACCTTTTACTAAACTTAAATTATTCTCTACGGCCCCATATTCAATGTTGATTAAAATTTATAACCACGTCCCAAATTCCATTAAAAATATCGACCAAAACACAAAATTTGAAAACGAACTGAGAAAGCTTCTCATACAAAAAAGCTACTACAGCATAGCAGAATATTTTGGGGATGACTTCTACTAACAAAAAAGAAGAATTTTGACTATGATGTCTCATAAGATCAGCATGTCATATTATAATAAAATTGCAATGTAATTTAACATATTACAACATTTAATCGTTGCAACGCCCTTGCGGCGTCACATGTACTTATACCCTACTATTGTCAACTGTATACCTATGTGACACGCAATAAAGATTTTGAGTTTGAGTTTTTAAACAAGGTGGGGGGCGTACAAGTATTACGTTACGCAATTTGGGGGGAGGGGGGTTTTTCAAAACGTTATGATGCGTTACAAGGGCGGGAGGGGGGTTCAAACAAAACGTTACATAACTTTTTTTTTTATTTAAAAAAAAACGGGAATTAGAATGCTTAAGTTGGCAACCCTTTTCGTTTTTGGATTGTATTGTACGTAATTTTTACTGGGAACTAGGTATTTTGCGCAACATAATTTTGACTTTTAAGGCGACGGGTAAGGCAAGTGACCTTGAACATTAAGCGTCGACTAATGCGACTTCTATTACGTGCCTAAGATAATACAAATGCTTCTCGCAGACTAAACATCCATCAGTTGCGCTCCTGTGCAAATAGATGATCATTGCGAGCAATATATCCCCTCATGGAAAAGTAGGCGCTAAGAGTAAAATCCATTAAAAAACCCTATAATTCTTAAGTCTAAGGCGCTTTAAGTTAAAATGGTCATAATGGGTGTTGTCAAAAAAACAAAAATCAAGATTTTTGAAAACACTCATTACAACAACAACGTAATACTTGAACGTGTAACAAAAACCCTGTTTGATCCAAAGGTGATTCTGGTGCTCCAATAAACTTAAACTTGTACTATGAGCCTAACATCGAAATCACATCACAACACTTCTTTATACAAACTGACGTCTGCTGGTCGCGGTATAAAGGGGAGTGAATCTTAAGATTTTGGTCCATAGTAAAAGTTTTTGTTTGGATATCCTCCTTTTGGATCGAACAGGGTTTTTTACACTTGTATTATCAGAAACAGTAGGTCATTTAAAAAATTTGCAAACGCACCTGGCATTCTTAGATCATCTTTCTTTATAAGTCTATGAAAGTGACACATGGATTTTAGTCCATTCCAGTAAATCTTGTGTAGGTCATACAGTTACAGCCTCGCACAGGCTGGATCTCATCAGACGCACAATACCTGTAATCTAACAATAGTTACAACCCAGTTTCGATCCGGATCCAGTAAAATAAACAGTTAACTCAAAAAATGCAATTATAAGTTGGTAACATTCCACCGAAAATAAGAAATTAAAAATGATTTTTATTGTTCCATTTTATTCGCATTACGAACTTTTTTTAAACTTTACGTCATTTAATAACTTTACGAGAATACCTCTTTTGATAGTTATGTTACTGGGAATGGACCGAAACTAGATTACGACTACGTTTAAATTACGGCAATTTAGCCCCGCTCATAAAAACAAAATATCCAAAACCATAGATAAAATAGGTTAAAACCGTTAAAACAATTTAAGGTTCTCGTTATCATCTGTGGTGTTGTGATTATTTTGTGGGCGGGCTTAAAGCGAGCTCTCGGCTAGGTTTAGGAAGGTCAACAGGAATTTTATTACCTAGTTAATAAGCACGGTGATAAGTCATGTTCGTTTCTATTAGATACTAGCTGTCTCGGCGAACTTCGTACCGCCACTTTTTTTTTCGTTAATATTCTGATTTGTTATTCTGCTATTCAGGGCGAATACAAATCCAACAAATCAAAGATTATTAAAATCGGTCCAGCCGCTCTTGACTTATGTAGTTTTCGAGTTACGATTTTTTTTAAATAGCCTATGAAGCCTATGAAGAACTACTTATTTATTATTATTATGAAAGCTTTGAGTCTAACTACTTAGAAATTAAGAAATTATCAGTTTAGATTTTTAATTTTAAGTTGAAAATTTAAATGATAACTGACTTAACATAAATTCTCAACTTTAGGTCAGTTCTACTACAAAATTGATCAGATCGATCAGAAGTTACCACAAAATTTTTGGGCGTCACTTTTCTGGCCACCCTGTATATGGATATATATTCTGAACTTCAGGCGGTGCTTTAGCTCCGTTTTGTATAGAATACTAGCTGTTGCCCGCGACTTCATTCGTGTGGTCTTTGCAAAACCATAGTGAGTCAAAACCAAAGACCACGCGAACAGTCGCGGGCTTTTTCTGGGATAAAAAGTATCCTATCTTTTATCCCAGACTAAGTAATATTTATTTCTATGCCAAATTTTATCTAGATCCGTTCAGCTGTTTTGGCGTAATTGAGTAATAAACATCCATCCATTCAAACATCTGCATTTATAATAGTGCAGAAAACAGCGCGTCAACCTACCACAAAACGTCAAATTTTCTCAATTGATATTGATGACGTGTCAGACTTAAAGTTAAAATCGGTTAAATGATCTTTAACTTTTTGGGTAGGTTGACCTGCCGTTGATTGTACATGTACGAACTGGACAACTTCTTTATTTCCAAATTGTAATCGTGTAAGTAGTGTACACGATTCACTAGTTGCAACTCGAGGTATTATTTTGCGTGTTAAACTTTTGTATGCATGATATAAATAAAATTTAAAATGCGTAATACCAGCTAAGTATTCAACATATCGATAGCAAGGTGGTTAAAATTTAAATAAGAGGTAGCGCTAATTTGTTCTCATTAAATGAATTACTCGGACAACGAGCGAATGCGTCTAATTTACCGATCGGATTGCCGCGCAGTGATTATGATATTCTGTTTAATTAGACGTGGCAATTAGAGGCGATCGTGGAACCGAACACCGCGCCGAAACCCTCCATTACCCATGCTAATTTGAGGCGCTGCTGCGCAACTAATCTCGGGAAAAATCAAATTCGAAACTAGGTTTTAACTGCGCTTGTAATTTAACAGTCCAAATAAATTCGGTTTGTCAAAAATAAAACCGATTTGTACTTTGCTAAAGTAAGTATGATGACGACTGATGCACCATACTCGTAGATGGATTTACTTAGTGTTTTCATCCACATAGGTGCTTCGTACATACTTCTCCATAATGAATACCTATGTTATAATTATTATAATTATTAGATAATTTAGGCGTCCGTCTGGTGTATAGTTGTTCGCGCTCCAGACTACAAAGCCAGGCGGTTGCGGATTCGAATCCCGCAAAGGGGCAAATGTTTGTTTGATAAGCACGAGTATTTGTACCTAACTCATGAATGTTTTAAATGTATTTAATTAAGTTTATCCGTTATCTAGGCGCCATAGTACAAACAAGCTTTTCTTAGTTTGGGGCTAGATGATTGGTGTGATCGTAAAAACAATGTATTTATTTAATAAAATTTAATCAGATGTCATTAATTAAATTTAAACCACTAATTAAATTTAAAATCAGTATCATATTCACACTATAACTGGTTATGATAGATGAACCCAGTACTGTACCTGGTTTCTTACTTTTTACTTTGATTTCTATTGAAGGGAAGTAATCCTATTTACATTTATTACTTTTTAAATAATGGGATACCTACCATATTAGTAATACACAACAGGCTGACAGAACCTAGACCAAAATATGCGGCAGTGTGGACGGGCGGGGCAGGAAGGGGCGAGCGAATTGGGTCACGGATGCAGGCTCCTGACACGAATAGCTGCGTCGCATCTCAGCACGTGCCCTCGTGCCTCTCAAATACTCTCAATATATCGCACGAGTGCGATATAAATGTGGTATAGACTCGCCTTTGTTTGTACTTCATGGTAGAAAACAGGCTGCATGCATTTTTGGGTTGATAGAGAATATGAACGGATTTTCATACGCACGCAGGCAGCTATCGGCTAAAAATACAGGTACACTGAGTTTTTTATAATTTTTAATTCATCGGTTGTGTTTTTATTATATTTTAATGACGTGCTTTTTTCTATTTTGCTAAGATGATTCAATAATTGGATTGTTTTGGTGTTAAAAATAATTGAAAAAATTGCCTTGAGATAAAAGAACATGAAGCTATGTGAGTCCTTAAATCCGCTCTAGTTATATAAAAGCTTCTCTCAT
This sequence comes from Anania hortulata, assembly GCA_963576865.1. Taxonomy (NCBI): domain Eukaryota; kingdom Metazoa; phylum Arthropoda; class Insecta; order Lepidoptera; family Crambidae; genus Anania; species Anania hortulata. Next base: position 10,581,154 of record OY756396.1, on the reverse strand, counting down.
AATTTTAGTCTTCGCCTCAGTGGGTTTTCACCATTATTGTATTGATTAAATTTAATCTAGAAATCTGTTAAAAATGATTTAAAACAGATTTTTAGACTAAATTTAAAAAAAGTAAGTTCTTATTATGATATTAGAAACTTAAAAGTAGGTCGGTAACCTACCTACTTACTCACTGTGGGCGAAAACTTTAATCTACTTATCTATATTTTATGTAAAGATTCTTTACATAGACGTAGTTCTGTACGTACCTACTTAACAAGAGACGACAGTATATACCGTGAGAACATTCTACCTAGTAGACGGAGTGAAGTGTGCACTTCCCCCGTCACGTTATATCGGTAATATGCGCATTTGCTGAAAACTTGGCCATTGTTCGCTTCCATTGACGGTTCTCTTAGAGGTCTGTTCACAGGGGAGTACAGTACAGCTGGCGATGTATGCTCGTCGCGTGGAACTCTTCGCGAAATTAGTGACGGCTAGTAATTCCGCAGGCAGTTCGGGTATAAATGATTGCGGGTGATTTTACACCACCCTCGGCCGCCCCCCCAATGTCTAACCCCCTGAGCCCCAAAGTGCAGCGCCGACGCGACGTCGCTCCGGACAATCTGCGTGCTCTGCTTATTTTCACCCGTAATTCCTTTGCAGGAAATTGCCTTTATAAAGAAAGAAGAATTTAGTTTTGGAGAACCACAGTAAGCTAGATAGAACGAATTGGCTGCGTTTTATGGCCGCGCATTATGCTAAATAAGCAATTAACTCTAGCAGCAACGGCTCATACATTTCTTGGTTAGGAAATGGTACCTACACGTGCTCAGAAAATGCAATAGGTTCCCACCTCGGACGCAATCGGAAACTGGAAACACAGCCAATGCTTGTTATTTTGTGATGAAGTCCTGAAATGTAGATACTTTCTTTAATTAATTTCGATCCCATTGCCTACAAGCATAACTGGTAATAGTGAGTAAGGTACTTTTATTCCCTATATTAATTTCAGGTTGCATAACTTCATGCCTCCATTTCGTTTTCTAGTTATCTTTTGATATCCCATTGTTCCGGTCTGTTACGACAAATGCAGAAATTTAGCTAGCTACCTACCTTAAAAACCTCGAGCATTGCAAGAACAGTCTACTAAGTCTTATACCCACGTTCATTTTATAAAATTGTATAATTAAATGTTTCAAAATTTTATACTGTTTTCGGGGAGATCTCGTTATTCCTAGATGTTATTCTGCAACCTCTTTATGCAACTGATGCTCGGCCGCTGGAGGTGAATGAATCAATGGAATAGGATTAAGTCCTACCCAAATGCTGTTAAATATTATGCTGTTAGTAATATGATATTTAATTCATCAGGCAAGTGCAATTTTACATAAGCTCTTCGCACCACTTTCCCATTTTTCTTAGCTGTCCTCTACCTGAAGGTTGTCTGGAAGATATCGCTTTTAGCGATAAGACTGGTTAACTGCCATGTATCTTTTTGTAAATATCAATTGTAACTTATTTGTATGGTGTACAATGAAGAGTATCTATTTAACTCAAAAATAGTTCAATATTTCACACAGCCTAAATCAGGTCATCGACTATTTAGTACCTGTCCACGCACGGGCATAGTGCTACAGACGAGGGGGGCTTGTGAACGAGGATCGGCGAACGGCGGCGAACGACAGCGAGCAACGTTCGGCTCGCGAGCGAACATCGATGCTCGGTCGAACACTCCCTTCATAGCCTTTCAAGTGTGCGGTCACTGTATCTTCCTGCAATCAGTTGGATTATACTCTTTTTATTATACAGTCCGCCTTTTACTATAATTAACATCTCCCACCACCGAAGGTCCTAACATTTGGTCCTTCGAGCCGGATAAATTGTTATATTCTTGTTTAATGGTTGTCCTCTACCTAAAGGTTGTCTGAGAGAGATTGCTATTAGCGAAAAGACCGCCTAAATTGTCTTTCTGTAAAAATAATGTGTAATTTACTTGTATGGTCTGCAATAATGAGTATCTATGTGTATTTGAGCTGCAGAATCACCCCCTAAAGGGAAGTTAACTAATAAAAATAGAAACCTTATATATCAACGTATTTCTTTTAAAGTTCGTGCTATTAGGCACTCAGGCATTTAGGTACTCGTAGTTGCATGGGTAGAAGTCGTTACTAGGTTAATTAATAATAACAATGGAAATTGCGAGAAGAGAAAATGCAATTTCATCTAAGTAATATTCAAGGTTAAATAAAGCGAATCGCATATCTACGTGATGCTACGACCCAGAGGCGGGCTCGAAGCCAACTGGGTCGAGCTTTCTGCAACTTTCAGCCGCTTCTGCCAACCTGGTACCTCTATTTTCAACCGACTTCGAATACTCCACTAGGAGATTTTCAATTCCGCGTAAATATTTTAAGGGTTTTTGTATGTTACTCTGTAACATTTGGAAACGTTGCTTAGCAAAAAGTACCATTGTATAACCATGCATAATATTTTATTGTGACGTCGTTTTGATGATATTTTTTTGTGTTAAATATTAAAATGAGATTAAAATTACATAGTAGTGAGATAATATAGAAAATTTATTATAATACCTTATACCTAAGTAAATTAATTACTTTAAAAAAAATTTAAAACATCATTACCGCGACTTGATAATGATTATTTGCTTCTCTGGTTGAAGTTAGTTATCCATTATTGTTACTTTTTTTGTGTTTCTCATACTAAACAAAGTCGGAAAGCACGTCCAGAGTTTTCATTACCTACGTTTTCGTAAAATCGCTGCACCAATAACATTTTATACTTGTGTAAACAGTGCTCTGTAGCAGGCACGGGTTTGTTGCAGTTACTTGCAGTGTTCGTTGACCAAGAGCAAAGGCGTCGTTTAAGTGCTGAGTATTACCTTAAGTGTGTCAATTGGTGGCTGGATGTGCGTTCCCCCTGCTTCCCACAGGGGTGGTAGCGTGGGGCAGGTCGGATCGATACCCGACGTCTGGCCCACGACCTCGCCTTTCTTACCACCTTCCTAAATACTAATTACGTGCTTTGACACAGCCCGTAAAGGCTCGTACCGAATGAAAAGAGCCATGGATGGCAATGTGGGCGTTATTAACGTTACCGCGGTATGCATGTACTGTTTGTTTTTTTGGTAACGTCGCGTCGCCCGTGTTTACGTGTTGAATGCGCTCTCGGCTTGTTTTATTTGTTTTTATGCAACACGACCTAAGTTAAAGTTGATAAATCGGACAGAGCTTAGGTATACGTACATTTTATTAAAGGTGGTCTGTTTTGAACTGAATACTTGGCTCTAACTCCTCAGTTTAGCAAATCCAGATACAATAGAAATGTTATTGTAACGCGGTCGCATGAGACCACACGGCATCCAATAACTTAAAGTATTTTAAATAAATTTGGCGATTCACGCTTATCTGTAACTCCAAAATTCATTTTATTTCTCTTAGTTCTCATAGAATTTTTCCTCAAGATCCCACTAATCCTGGACATGTAATATTAAACTCGGCGGAGTATCTTTGAGAGAGAGATGGATTTTATCTAGGTTGGTTCGCTGTTTCGCTTGGCACTTTTTAGAGGCAGACAGCAGTTTTCCAAAGCCGGATAATATAAAGGAAACAAGATTAAAAATGTATTCGCTGCACGTGGGCCATAATGCGATTTATCGGTGCAGGGGCATGTCGTGAGCGTGACTGTACCCTGTACACTCAACCGAATGTATCATGCTGCTATTGTACTGCTAATCTTAAGTACTTCGTTCGTACCTACCTAGGTACGTTACCAGATTACAGATATCTTTTAAGCTGTAGAAATATAACTGGTTCAATGAGGCGATCTCTAAAAATAACGATGTTGTTTAAGTCTGGCTCACCAGACTGATTTATGATCACCCTTAGGTGATATGAAATGTAGAAAAGTATGTGTAAGTAAGTACATCAAAATCGAAAATAAAAAACACTTTCCCATACCATAAACCGCCGTCCAGTTGACATAAGCTAGAATAGGAAGGGAGAGTAATTTTTTTGAGATTTCGATTTTGTTCCCAGAGAAGATGATATTGTATTTGAGCTTTATAATCACCCTCTAGACGGAAGTTTACCAATTAAATAGAACCATATAGATAGATAGATAGATACTCTTTAATGCACATCATCCAAAGAACTTGCAGTTAGTTTACAGAAGTAAGCACAATTTAGGCGGTCACCATGGTAATCTTCTTGTTCTGGAGTCTTTTTATTTATTTTGAACTTCAATAAAAGGTAGCTTTTACCTTAAGAACGAAACACAAATGGCTTAAGAAATTGAATTAAACAACAACGGGAATTAATGTAATGAAATTGAGCTTATAACTACAGCAGTCATAAGACTAATAGCATAAAATAAGCATTCAATCTTCACGTTTCGACATCGCAATAATCTACACGTTCCTATAACCCCACATGCGCGTTCAATAAAATTACAAAGCAAATAAGTAAAACGTAATTCATTAGGGCTATGTAGCGATGCGCTCTCGTCCAGAAGCTCGGTGCATCTTCGGGTGTGAGAGGGATGGTTGGCCCCCGTACTTTCGGCAGCCCAGGGGGGGTAGGGGGACCTAATGGACGCACGAGGCCCGGCCTGCAGCGTCGCCGAGGCTCTTTATGCCAGCTCGCACGCGTGCTCTTGCAAGCTTCTTTGACGTCCCTTTGTTGTGGATTCCAATTTCGAATCGTAACCGTTGCCGATATTGGTTCTGTACTTTTGCTTGTTTCATTCGGTAGGTGCATTTGGTGGATAAGGATTTCGAACATGCGACTCGTGTATCATGATTAAATGGAATGCAGTAATACGAACTATTGCTTGTAATATGTTGTATATTCGGGGATGTTTGGCGTGCGTTCCCTAAAATGCGTTCTATTTTAAAACCAAAGGTTATTGAACTGTTATTTATTATGCATTATATTATTTTAAGAAGGTATTATAAATTAGTATACGTACCTACACGATGACTGGTTAGACTATAGGAATGTTTTTCTCATTAAAATATAAACAACTTTCAATGGCACTAATATTGAACTTGATGTAAAGAATTACATCATAAGATAGAGTTTCTACCAAACAGTACAATTTTACTTTTAAGCCCCTGCAAATTTGCCAGGGGCGCCTCCTAGCACACCCAGGTCCGATACAATTTAGAAATAAACGTTTTCTCAATTGACCCGAAACAGAAATCAAACAGAAATAAAAAAGTTCAAAGCGAATCTTTTATTTTTAAAATCGATCAATGGTTGAGTGCTAATCAGTAAAAGTGCATTAAATAGATCCATAATCCAATTGCTATACCCACGCAGATAGGGTTTATTACAAGCATTTTGCTCATTTTTCTGCACCCTCTCTTTATGCATCCCGCGGCACGTCTAATCATGCAAATTTCCAAGATGGGCGGACGCCGCACACTGCTACTGAAACTGAAACTTCCACCCGAAGGTCGTTCAGAACTTCTGCAAGAAATGAATCTGCTCGCTTGCAACACTTTCATTTTGTATTTCGTTTAGCTGGTTACGTTATTAGATAAAGCTATCATTTGCAAAGTGAATGTTGGTTTAACAATGAACATTCCTTGGAGAAAAACGAGTTTTTTTTGCATAAATTATATTCTAATCTATAACGTTAATTATAATTGTTCATGGCTACTACAATATTACATTATAATATCTACAAAGGATATTATAAGCTCTGTCCATGTACTTGTATATGATTATTACCTACGGTTTGTTTGTATCATGTCTGTCAAAAATATAAATTAACTAGCGATCTGCCCCGGCTTCGCACGAGTGCAATAATTTTCTTTAGCGGATAAACAGACAGACAGAGGGCGTCTACCTTTTATAGTATCTACAGATCTTACGAATGCATCTGTTTCAAGATTTAAGTAATTGAAATGTAATTATGACAGACACAAATTAGCCCCTTGCAGGATTCGAACCTGCAACTGATGCAGTCTTTGTAGTCCGGGGCGCGACCAACTAGACCAAGACTATTATTGACTATTCCCGGTGGGCATGAAAAGGCCGGGGTGTAGTATCGATCTCGTCAAATTAGTGCGGCAACCGGCAGACGTCTTTGTGCAGCGAGAACAGACCAAAATAGGCAGACCTCTACATTGTGCTGGTCGGACGGGTTTCTTAATATTTCGCTTAAATTATAATTCGTTGCAAACCCATCCGAACGTGGACATAAAAGGGTCACGTGTACGTACTATCGATATCGTTAATTTGGGCAGGGAATAGGGATCGAATGACAGCTTCGAGATTCCACACATTGTTTAGCAACTATTGTTACAGCTCTAAGAGCTTGTAGATTAGATCATTGACCAGATTTCACTACCTGTGACTGATACTGATACTAACGTTAACTCATACTAATCATCTAATTACCAACTAATTATAAGACCTTAATGTAAAACTGTTTTCTTGCAAATAAATATTTGATTTGATTTGATTCGCTTTTGTTATAACTCGACGTTTTATATTGTTGATCAATAACGAAACACAAAGTTTTTTTTTTCAAATGTTATTTTCGCATTCAAAATACAAGACGTGGGTTCGAATTTAAAAAAAAAACAACAAATATTATTATTATAAAAAGTAATAATGTCATATTAATAACAAAATTGCATTGTATGCTAATGCATGTCATCTAGCTCATACTCGTACCTTTTCGTAAACACATCTATGTAAACTAACAACGTTGTTGTACCGCGCAGAGACTTGTATTGCTGGTTAACTGGTATCCTCTTCCGTCAATTTTGATTTCACACGAAGCCTCTAGTACAAAAAATAAAAAACCTGACCTAACCTTTATAATTATTGCCTCAAATGTGCCTGGTAGATACACTAATTGATCTGATTGTTTAGTATGGCAAGGGACCGATGCGACTTTGTGTAGTGAAAGCAGACGAAAATAGTCAAGAGCACCATAGATATTATTATCTTAGTCGGTGGAGTGTTTTCTTCATTGAAATACGTACTAAATATTTAGCTCAAATTGGAATTCGTCGCAAACATTTTAATTATCGCCCCGAAGGTGAGCATGAAAGGGCCGGGTGCACTATCGATCTCGTTGAATTAGTGCGGGAATCGGCCGGCGTCTTTGTGCAGCGAAAACAGACCAAAACAAGCGGGGCCCCACCACCCACCACCCACCGCACTTCGTTACTTGCTAGAGGACGCTTCAAATTTCATGGACAGCGCGGCAAGGAATTCTAAATGCATGTTTGCGTTACGTGGGCTAATAAGCTTGTAAGTACATAGGTATTTTAGATAAATGAGTAAGTAAAGCATGATAAGAAATATACGACAATAGTAAAAGTGTGGAGTTTTTTTATAAAAAGGCATCGAACCTAATTGGCATACCTCAAGTTGCAAGTAACTTTAAATAACGTTATTTTGGTGTACACCTATGAAACATACGTTAATCGATAGAGAAAATAATTACAAACATCAAACACTCATTGACAAAATGTCGTAAATTATATACTTTTTTCAGAATTTCAGGGTGAACATGTAATATTTATTTTTATTTGCATTATCAAATTGAAATTCTGAAAAAAAACGTATCATTTACGACATTTTGTCAAGGCGTATAATTTGTTGTTTGTAATTATTTTTTCTTTCGATTAACGCATGTTTCATAGGTGTACACCAAAATAACGTTATTTAAGGTTACTTGGAACTTGAGGTATGCCAGGCTCCATACAAAAAAGTTCGAAAGCTTTTAGTGATATCACTATCATTTAATGTTATTTTGATGGTAACTTTATCTAGTCATTCCTATAAGTAGGTATCTATTATTGTTTAAAGAGTTATTCCGCTCTGTCCATTTCAATAATTGACAAAAGTTGACATGGGAACTTTGAAGAGAAGAATTGGTTTTTTTCTGCTGCCATGAAGCTGCTTGTAGTACCATAGTAGACAATTGTGACTTATTGATTTAAGCTCAAGCAACAAGCTCTGTTTAGTTCGAGGCTAGATGATTTGTGTGATTGTTGGAAGAATAGATTCTAATTTAGGTAGTTAATTTAGCACACGTTGCGGAATGAGCAATATGGACTCAAGCTAAAAATCAACATGGCTGTTTTCTGCAGAACATGCTGAGCTGGTACCCATTAGAAGCCATATTGTAATGCTGACCTCTGTTTTTATTAAATACTTTTTAAATATAACATTAGGTATTCCTCAACAATAATACAAATACAAAAATAGGGCATTCTATATAATAAAGGATATTCATGTAAGAAATAATACACAAGCTAATATAAGAAATAAATACTTTTTAACGGTTGTAAAATTGTTTTGATCTGAAAGCTTCGACAATTTTCTACATAAGAATATATTTTCAAGCCGGAAATTAGAAACTAGAAACAGATAACTTTTAGTTAAAGAAGTAATATCCTCATGAGATTACAGGGGGAATGATATCGATAGAAATAAATAATGAACAAAGGCACATCGACTTACGAGTACTAGCAGGTAGCCATAATAAAATTAAATTAATGTTATTCTTTTGGTGCTTCTCCAAATAACGAAGGTTGGCTACCAGCTCACGAAACATGTCATTGTTTGGTCGCAAGGTGGAATAATTGAGTTGCACTAGTTATTTTTGACAATCTCGGATGTTGCGAAGCCACGACTGATAGGCGTCTTTCTTCTAGGAGAATTTGATCATTATCACCCATCTCACCTCTCATACTCGCCTACAGAAAGCGGTACTTAAATGTTGTCATAGCAGAAATACAAAATCTTTAGATTTTCGACAATGGACGGCAGGAACTCTTGCTCCCATCTGGCTTGCTTATTTCAGGCTTGGCCCATATAAAGTGTTAGTAACAAGTTAGTAATAGCACGCACGTACGATTTAGAACATACGTTTATACTTCAAATGCTTCTATAAATGATTCTTAGGAATCATTTATAGCTTAGGCTCTTCATTGATTGCTTTTCCCATTACCGATATCCATAGATGTTGCATTTGCCGTGGTAACATTGCCAAATCCTTCTTTGATAACGTAATGTAGGTATTTCTCAAAAGTTGTCAGTTGTCAACTGGATACACAACTTATTTAGGAAATCTCTATAATTGACTAATAAACGTGTATACATTATCTTGTCTTGTAAGTAGATGTTACCCAAGTGGGATACCCAGGAACTAGCAATTTGTTCCCGTGAACACAGCGACGTTAGCTGCACACAATGAGTTTAGTTGGCGTAGACACCGAATTATTCAATTTGTTATGTTTAGACAGCGCTAAGCTAGATAGTGGATATTTACTAAACCTACTCTGTTTTAGCTACGAGATTTTGTGGATATATTTGCATATTACCAGTTATAACGCAAAACATAAACATAACACAGTTGGTAAATTCCATAAAATGATCCTATAAACCTACAATTTGTAGACTAGTTATCATCTTTAAATTATACGTTTCCGAGGTATTTTGTTACAATCAACAATTTAAAACGAGCAACGTACCTATCATATCGTTATCGTTTCTTTTCAAGGATAAGAAGTAAATGAGAGAACAATAAAAAAGAGTTTTGTTTATTTAATTAGTCAAAGACCAAAAGTCAAAAATCATTTATTCAATTTAGGATAGAAAATTGCTACTTATGAACGTCAATAATAAATTATTGGCCCATATGGGGCCGAACATGTCTCCTTATTTTTTGGGCCCTACTAGCGCTACGAGACAAGTCACAGACAATCTGGCAAGTGCTGCACCACTAGCTGCCACAAAAAAGCAGTACATAGGTAAAGTAGGTACATCAGTTTAGTGCAGGCTGGACTGACCATACATTCTTGTCATCAAGATAGTTTTGAATTTTATAATACCCCTTAGACATTAGTGTAGTTTTGACATGTGACTTAAATTTAAGAAGAAGCAGCGCAAGAAACTTGGTCACTGTTGTCAGCCTCTTTTATGTAGTTTGTTTACAAGAAATTAATATGTACCTGTGCGAGTAGGGCAGTATTGGATTCCAGACATTTTTGTCATTTAAATAGTCATTAACAGTAGAATAACCCTTTTTCATTAAAATAATCTTAACATGCGATTGTAACTTAAACATGGGTAGTTCAACAATAAACTGTGGTAATTTGTTAAAAAAGCGAAGAAATTCCCCTATGAACGAATTACTCGCTATATGCAGTCTGAAATTTGAAACAGCAAGTTTATCTTTATTCCGGGTATTAAAATTATGATAGTCACTTTTCTTAGGGAATAAGTAGATGCAGGTTTTTGCGAATCTACATAATATTTTCATAAATGAATTGAGAGGCCACTGTAAGTATATTAATTTCCTTAAACAGTTCTTTTAACGAGTCTCGTGGTCGAAGGTTGTAAATTGCCCGTACAGCTCTCTTTTGTAGTACAAAGATAGATTCAATATCTGCTGCTGAGCCCCATAACAATATTCCGTATGCCATTATACTATGAAAATAGCTAAAATACACCAATCTTAAAAAAATACAATTATAAATGCAAAAGGAAAATGTATCAGACGGTTAGCTATCGTAGGGTGTCTGGTATGTAGCGTTATAACACCCGGCGACCGTTGTAAATTCTGCAGTAAAAAATATTTACAATAAAAAAAAGCTTATAAAAATTTACTTGAAACAATACTCTACTGTTCAAATTACAGTAAACACATTCATTGATACTCTTTTCTTTCGAGAGTATATTTGCAAATTATGCAACAGCAAGACACAAGCAGCTCAGCGTCCATCTATTGAATTAGTAAAGTCTGTCAAAGTGCATAGCCGAGGCACAAAGGTCGTTGCGTGGGAAAGGGGGGAGTGGGGTAAGGCTGGCACCCCACCCCCTCTCGTGGGCTTGCACGAACTAAGCTGGAGCTTTAGAAATTTGTTATGACGCATCGGGTTTTCTCCTAATTTGGAACCTAGATATTTCTTGCGACAGCGCCTGAAAACTGAATAGGGAATTGTTATTGTGTTGTACCAAATTCACGTTCGTGAATGGTATTAATACGTCGGGAGAGTTTTGTTTTAAGGCACTTATTTGAAAAAAAGGATTCAGGTGACGTATCAAATAAAAAAATAAAAACAGTCTGGGGTAAGTAAAGTCTAGTAGAAAATACTTATCTTTTAAACCTTAATTTTTTTTAAAAGTAAGACTTAAGTAGGTACCTCTTGACCTAATTATCACTGTCCCATAAAGCAGAGGGCGCGTCCACAGTAATCGTCAATTACAGTCAATCTCAGCTTTACTTTTCACCTCGCTCCATGTCTTTCATAAGCTCACCTTATCGAATATGCCAGCAGGTCTATTTAGGGCAGCCACGTTTCCGCTTTCTTTATATATTTATTGGGCTATTTGACGACCTCCGTAGCCGCGAGGCAAGTACGGTGGGCTTGGCGTCGCCATCTCTGAGGTCCCGGGTTCGATTCTTGGTCGGGTCGATGTAGAAAACGAACTTTTCTGGGTGTTGTGGTACCGTCGTTATTCCTGATTATATAACACAAGTGCTTTGCTTAATTGCCTTAGGATCAGAGCAATGTATGTGATGTTGTCCAATATTTATATTTAATACCATAGTTTAGCTAGAGCCTGTTTAGAGATGTAATCGGGCAGAGAGTGTGGCTAATCCATTTCCACTTGCGGCGTGTGATCTGTAGGTCGTTCGGTGTTTTATAGTAGAGGAAGATTTAGCGACGGCAACGGTTAACAAAGACTTAGAACTAGTGATCGGAATAGGGTGACTATATTTACCTAAACTTTGTAATGAGATGTAATATAGCGTTGTTAAAACCACCAAATTTTTGGGATACCCAAAAATTACCGAAAATGTTTATTTGTAATAACTAACTTATATTTCAAATGTATTAATATATTGGAACATTATTTTGGGATCCTAAAACTATTGTATCGAATCTAAGTAAAAGCGATACACATTTTTTTCTAGAACAAAAGTAAGGTAAACAGTTTTTATTTATGGTTTTTAACATTTTAGTACTTATAGCAATAAATAATATTTTTCGATCGCGCCTAGTTTGTCTATCGGCAAGATCGCTTTTTGCTTGATGTGTATAGGAAAATATGTTAGTAAAATAAAAATGTACAGTTATAAAGTAAACATGGTTCGTATTTTTCGGGTAACCTGGAGATTTGGTGGTTGTAACAACTCTATGTTATGTCTCTTTGCAAAGTTTAGGTAAATATAGTCACCGAATTCAGATCACTACTTGGAACTGACGCAAGATGACCTTAGTAGCCGCATCCTTCATTGATATCGAAAAAACAGGCGAGAGAAGGCAGCCTGTCAAACTTTGCAACTATATTACAATATCTTTATTATCGCAAATATTATTCTAATGGTGAACAAAATAACGTTTAGCTTAATTGTGTCGGTTCTGCGGTCTGGCCAACTTTCGCACGAAGTTACGTGTACAGTGTATACTTTTTATGGCGATTACCGGTTGGTCAAATACAAGTTAGAAACTTACTTTCAATACAAAAAAAATTGTTGAAAATCTAGTAGAACAAAAAAGAAGTAAAAATTATCCCCAGAACAAAAACGCAATTGAAAAGAAATAAAAACATTGTGACCGAGCAAATACCAATGACAAGACAACTCATTTATACTGCGCCACGTAGTATGCAACTGCTTATAGTTTAGTTTTTTAATTCTTAACAGCCATCACCTGGGCGTTCTATGCAAATATGGGAGAAAAAAGCGGCTATTTTCAAAGCGCGTTGCCTTGCGTGAGAACAGGGGGTGACGCGTAGGTACATTATATTATTGCAGCGACGGCTCATTACACATACAGCTGGTGCTTGTTCCCCCCATTAACATGAAGCCTTAATTAATTGCTTATCAGTAAATAATTACCCTTTTGTCGGTTTAATTCTTTAACATTCAATATACCATCTCGGAACGCTACGCTTGATTAATTAGAATAAGTTAAATTTTGGTTCCATTGGTTTGTGGACTTTTAATTTAACTCCTTTTTTTGCTTTTATTCTCTTATCGTTCGTATTAAGCCTGCACATCAGTCAATATTCTTGTTAATGTAGGACATTTTTCACCAATTTAGTAACAATTTATCGTACTTCGTTCGTTTCGTTTTTATCAATTTGTGCGAAAAATTACAATACTAATTTTTTCAGGTATTTACGTTGTTAATTAACTATGTCAGCCAAACCGCAAGAATATCGATGGTGAACTTTAATTAAATGTTTTTTACAAACAAACTTAGAATTGCAATAAAATGGTATTTAATAAAATTCTTGAAGCGTCCATGCCTGACCCCGTGATCAAGAAAATGTATTAAAAGATGAAAGCAAACGATTTGTTATACAAAACAATATTAAAGTAGCAGTAAACGGGGTGATACAACATAATATAACACACTTTACATATCTGATTAGCTGCAAATAAAATTATTATCTACGAGCATGCCTTTTATTAGCGTGGAAAATTTCACAGTCTAATCAGTCAGTTGAAAGATCTCATCAACGCTCGCCTTTAAAGTCTATTCCGCAACAAACCGAATTCAAACGATATTGTGAAACAAAAAGCGTTTGACACTCTTGAGTTCATTGATCCCATCGCAGCCGCTTTATTTTAGCACCTATTCCGTATTGGTATACGTAACGTCGCCTGCTTAGTATTGTTCAGTTGACAGGGCAATGACGTTGGTGGTGCAGCCACAGCGGTTCGTGCAGGCCGCCTCGCCACCACGTCTCACCCCCTGCCTCCACGTAGCCGGTCGACGCTCTCTAAAAAGGAAAAAGGAAGCTAAAGGATAATCTATCACGCCCGAGGCCCGACTCGATAAAAATGAACGATTAGAGCACACTCACAATCGATTCGGACTCGCACAACATTCGAGACGCAAAAAGTTGTCATGCTACACGCTTTCGAGCTAGCTTTTGTCTGGGCCGTGGAAATTATAATCGAATTAACGATGTGGAGCATGTTATGTGTTTGACTTTTGGCCTTAATGTGGCTTAGCCCCCATACAGATTAAAATAATTACTTGTTTTAATGAGTTAATAAAGAGCTAGTTAATATTTTAATCAACCCAGAGTTCCACCAGCGGTATCACCTTCCAAACAAGATCCTACATTATTTGACAAATGTATCTTGATCCATAACTTAAAATTGCATTTCTTGTTAAATTTATTGATTTTCTTTGTCTAGTTTTAGATAACTTTTATTTTGTTTGACATTTAAGAGCCTCGGGTGAGTTAGCCAATTTCCTCGGCACGTTTCAGGTAGGCAAAGTGCAACGCACTGCGCGGGCGACGCAGACAGGCGTTTTCGGAGTTCATCGGCCGGCCGTAGACCTACGCGCTACGCAGCTACGCCGTAGACGATCGGAGAGATTGAACTTCACTGGCTAATTAATAGTAGGCAATTAAAAATGTTTGTAATGTAATGTGAACAAAGGGAGTATTTTTTAAATGAGTATTATAAAGAAGCACAAGTTGCGTGGGTAGGTGTGCCGTGCTGTGACCGTTTGGTCTAGTGGTTCGCGTTACATACTACATAGCTAGGTGGCTTCGGGTTTGAATCCCGTAAGGGGAAAATTTTTGTGTGGTAAACACGACCATTTGTACCTGAATCATGGATGTTTGTAAATATATTTAAGTATTAATTTGTTATCTAGTCGCCATAGTACAAGCTTGGTTTAGTTTGAGGCTAGATAATTGTTGTGATTGTTGGAAGAATTGACTGGTGAGAAACGCCCCTCTAACATCCAATACTAAATATACGCTACTTGTCATGTTCTTGAACGTTTTTTGTTTCCAGAGTTTGGCTTTTCTCTCCCAGTAAACTCAGACGCGAGACAATTATAAACAGGAATCGAATCCATTCGCTTTAAGTCTTGAAGTTTGAGCGCCCTTTAAGTTCAAGTGAACCACTGCGCTACTGCACCAATTTGTAGTTTACTTTGTTGTCGCTACTATCTTATGACTTATTGACTTGGATCAGCAGCTGATCAGCTATGATTGAAAATTGTAATGGATGCTAAGATAATGTAAATAAACATTTCACTTTTAATATATGGAATATAGATATCCTTTTTTTAAAGTAAGTTGCTAATAGTGTTTGATTTGATATATACACAAATCGGTCGACTCTCTAATAAACCCGCCAAGTTCGAGCCGGGCTTGCGGACCGAGGGTGCCGTACAAACTTGTAGTTTGTCCATAACAGGAGTCTCGAAGACTTTTACCGCTTTTCCGATTTTGTTCATTCAAAAACTTTTATTTTGTAACGTATTTGTTATGGACCAAAGGGAAATAGGGATTGTAGGCATTTTAAAAATGCTTAATATGATAGGGCAATAATAATAACTGATGAAAAAAAAAATACCCAGGCTTTATAAATAATTCTATTACCTGTTAGGAAGGATAAAAAAAAACATATTTTGTTACCATTATAAAATACAGGATGGCCCAAACAACAAAATTTTTGCTATCCCCTGTACTAAGACCTATCCATATCCCCCCTATATGTATAATTATGTTCAGCGATGTTTGTAGTTTTTAACTTATGATTTTTTTTCTATGTTGTTGGGACTTGACGTCGTTTGCAGGTTAAAATAATTTCATGTTTTTTTTCTTGACAGACAAATAACGAATTGATCCAATAATGGTTCTGTTTTATCTTTTGGGTAACGGAACCCTAAAAAGAGTAAGATAATACGACTTAGGTAGGTACTTATAGTAGAAAAATCACACATATTCTTAGTCAAATTGATGCTTTAATAATATCTGGCAATCACAGGCGAAATAACAATTGAAAGTTTTGAGTTTTAGACTAGTAAGTATCAAAAAATAAATAAGTAATTTACTTTTAGAGTTATTTTTGTACTAAGTTTAGTAACTCTCCGTAGTGTTTCTTTTTTTCGAGCAAAAACTGTCTGTTACTAGTCTCGGCTAAAAATAGAAACTGAAAGTTAATTTAGAATTTAGGTGTCAAGGCGTGACGAAGGCGTCCCGGTTTCTAAGAGTGTCATTTTTTACTTTTATGTTTGTTTCTTTTAAGGCAATATTAATAAGCATGAAAGCGTTGTTAAATGTAGGGTTTGGTAAGTTATCATAAATTGCTATTTTGAAATAAATGGATTATTAGCATACTCGGAGTCTGGGAGCCATGGTTGATATTATCATCATTATTTCAGCCGAATGACTTCTAGATTGGCTGGTTGGAAGTGGCCTGGATCCAGGTTTTTCCTGTCATCTTTACAGATCGGTCAACCTTGTGGGTAGCCTCCATATCGTATCCAAACTCCATGACGGCCAATGGTTGATATAATAAATATATTTAAAATTAAAAGATTTCCATTTCTACTTTGAGACGGTCTCAAGACAGTCTCGAAACTTCGACACTGGACAAGGGCACCAGTACATGACCTAAATAACTTTTTCATGCCGACAAAATGAGTGATTTATATTAGCGGTTGGCATTTACGCGGGTTATGGCTACATTGAGTTTTTTTACTATTTTACATGCTATAATGCCTTGCGTTCGCTTGCTTGCTTTCACTATGATATTTTAGTATGTGGCATATTATATGTCATTTATTTTGAGTATTATTTAACTATCAAAACATTCTAGCTCATTTTTTTACTACATGCGTTTTATTCTTTTTAAGACAGAATGTTTATTAGAAAGATACTCTTTCAGGTGTACAATTTCCGCAGCGTGCCTGCAGCGCGACGGCGGCAGATAACAAGAAGTGGCGTCTGGATCTTGAGCCTTGCACTGGTCTTATTAGAGAATCGCTCGACTTTTCCTAATGAGTTATTGACACTTATTGTCTACTTTAGATACAATATTAACAATAAATAAGGTAGTATAGTCTTTAGGTTTAATTTTTGTACAAACCATTTTACTTTTAACATAGGTACTTTTATTAGCTTCACTTGTAACTATAACTAACAAATTATGTAATCAAATCTTGGAAGTAGTTTTTAACCTACTTCTAACTGACGTATCGAATTGAAACTTTGTAAGTATCTGACGTTTGGGTGATAATACAATAATTTGACACCATTGTGTTGATCTGATGATGGGGCTATATAGGAGGTGGATAGTGGAACTCTTCAATGGCTACTAGTATAACCTTCGTGTTTGGGCTCACCTGTTTTGTAATGGCGAGTCCAATACATTGTAAAAGTGTGTTTATAGTTTTTAAAGGCCAATGTTCAGCAGTGGACGTCCTATGGCTGAAATGATGATGATTATGAAGATATCTACTGTCACATTACAGCAAACTGTTTTGGCGGTTCTGACGTACCTACCGGTTTGTGGTAGAGATCTGAGTAGATACCTGACCGTCCTGCTTATTTCTACCGCAGAATAGTTTGTAGGTGTTTCGGATAGAAGGTCAAGGGGCTGCACCTAGACTTCATAACCACTTACCATCAGGTGATTAAAGTGGAATTTGACTCCTACATAGGTGTTCTAAGAATATAAAAAATAGGCCATATCATACTAAGCATATTTTCTATCCAACTGAATATTTGTGAAAAGGACTGTTAAGTAGTAAACTATTTAGTAATTTTTATTTTCATCATCCAATGATAAAGAACTAAAGTTTTATCTTTGTTCAACCCTCTGTCCGCGTGGGACATACCGTGACGATACTTAGTTAAAAACTCCCTAACTTTACCAACATAAACTCTCCACTTTTATATTTCCTTCAACTCATGAATTTCAGGTCGTACTAGCAATTCTAACGTTTCAAGAATTTTACCTCCAAGTAGATAACGTGGTACTCGCTATCTATGACAGATTTCCTTTTTTTTGGAAGAACATGAAATGAACTTTTATTTATGTTTTGTAATGACAATTTCATACGTACCCAGCACTGTATTCATTTACGTACAATATTAAATCACACGAAACTTTGAAAAATATTTCTTTCTTTCTTCTAAATATTAAAAAACGAAATACTTTCAAATTTCCCCACCACCACGACGTATTTATTGTCTCATCAGTAATGTAATAGAGACGAACCGAGCGCTGTAGTGGTGCGATGGTTCACCTTCAACACAAAAGGTCCCGGGTTTGATACCTATCCTGGTTTGATTCTAATCAGAAGTTTTGGTTGCTCGGAAAGTGAAATGATTTACCCTTAGAACAATTACACGTTAACGCGCTATGAAACTAAAACTCAATTTATAAAGATTTCAGACCGTTGTACGTAACAATATTCTTTAAAAAACCTGCTGAGTCCGAGACCGACTCGCGCATAGAAGATTTTACCGTTTTTCAAAGCTCGGTAAAAAGTTTTTTTTTAGTGGTGCAGGAACTACAATATTACGGTTTTCAGACTTTTTCATTTACCCGTGCTATAAGAAATTGCATCCTGCCAAATCTTATGATTTTAGGTCAATGGAAAGTACCCTATCTGATTCATGTCAAGTCTTGATTCTCTAGCGAGCATCAAATGCGGCATAAGAGCCTTAACTTTTAATTGTGTTAACTTAGAAGTTGTTTTTTTTACTGCTGCAAAATATCGCAGACCTGAGTTTTAGATATAAATTTTAACTTGGTATATACACGCGTTCCTGGTAAATATGGTCTTGACAGATAGACATACAAAAAGACATACAGACAAATAGACAGACGAACAACGAAGTGATCCTTTAAGGGTTCCTTTTACCTATGGAGGTACGGAAGCCTAAAAAGATTTTTGAGTCACATTTTGAGATTAACAATTCAAATGTATTACAACAGCTGTTTAATAAGCCCTCTGTGCAAACTATACCGATTTGAGGACTGTTTCTGTAAACGATTTATATTTTAAGACCCAGATAAAGTCGATTGTTATTAATTCTATTATAAGTAGGTATACAAAATGATTATATAATATAATCTGAGATTAGCAAGAGTCAAAAATAATGGAATTTTAAATAGAATGTCATGTAACTAAACAAACAATCCGTACAGTCAACGGCAGAAGTGGTTGACACTTTATTAAGGCAATCATCGCTATTTATAAGTTGTGCTATCCATGGTGACGTTGTTAAACATGATGCGCATATGTTTAAGCCAACAACATGCGAAAAAATATCAACGCACTTTTTGGCGACCTGATTCCTCACGCAAATTGTTTCGGGTTTGATTCTCAGTCTGGGTCAGTTTAGGAAACGATTTTTTTAATTGGCTTGAGCCTGGGTATGCTGGGAGACGCCTTTGGTCAAAAATATTGTTTGGCACCTCGTAACACAAGGATGTTAATTCCTTAGGACTTGAAACCATGACAATAGGTATTTTGTCTGGCGCTTTTATATAATGATTTATTTTAGAATAAGAATAAGTTTCCATTTCCATAAAATTTAGTGTGTCTTAAGATTATTTAAAACAGTCCCGCTCCCTCAGTACATGAAAGCTCTATGGGGTCACAGCAAAAATATGGCATGCTACTTTTGCTGCTTAGTGTACTAAGCTCAAAGCGATTTGCATTGTGTGTAGGCTTGCACTTTGTGGCCGTTTGCCGGGCAACTAACTTGTTAGTTTTTGCATCCACTTGGTAATCATAGCTTAGGTCCCATTCACATGGCAAAGTGCCACTTGTGCATGAAAAACAATTATGACTGCAGTTAAAACCAAAGCTTTTAACTTCTTGGCTTATTAACAAGGTTATTTCATATATATGTTTTTTGCGCCTTCACAGACTTTTTAGAAAAACAATGAGCGTTGTATAATAAAACTAAACGTAATTGCACGTTTACTATTTTCATAATATTTGAGTTTAATTCGTATTTGATGACTACCATTAAAAATAAAAGTTGTAAGTGTGAAGCACCCTTTACGATTTTTTACAATCAATAACAGAGTATTACAGGGGTTTTACAAAGTTATTTGTTTTTAAGCTTTCGTGTTGAGGAACCCGGAATTTATTATCTATTACACAAGCTGTTCATGGGAAAACATGCCCAGAAGAAGGGTCGTTTAAATTGAAGGTGGTTACTATTCCGGTGGGATTTAAGCCATTCGTGAATCACATCAAATTCTAAAGATGTAGTACGCACATACGTATACTGTGCCTACTAGAGAAATTACCTAACCTACTTTGAAGGATTTATTAAGAAAATTACTGCTTAATAATAATAGTACTTAATAATACTCATTTATGCAGTATACAGGCCCTCATATACATGTCCCAAAAATATAGCTTTATCCTACGACCACCGCTTTGGGACAACATATTATCGGCTGGTAATGAGAAGAAACGGCACAACAAACTCAGTCACCTTTATTATTCTTTTTTATAGGAAATACTAAATGATTGAATGAATCGTTACATTACATCACTACAAGAATTAAATGGAAATAAGCTTTTGTGTGCGACTCACGCATCAGCTGAATGAGTATGAAATGGGCTAGTTTCCTAATAAAATCTAATTAGTCCGTCAGTTGGATTAACAGAAAATATTAGGCACGTATTTTTTCTTTTCTCAATCAAACAAAAAATGATGAAGATATAGCCCGTTGAACTTCCGCGTAACGTCACACCTTGCGACACTTTTTAGCAAGGCGTGACATCACGTGCTCACTTTGATGCGCTTTATCTTCGTCATTATTTGTTTGATTGACAAAAAACAAAATATGGGTCTAATATTTTTTAATAATCTAACTGACGGACTATATAGAATAATCTTTTTTTGATCCAGGAAACTAGCCTATTCAGTAAGCTAGCCCTCACACACGCAATAATAGCTAAGAGACATGACGCATGGATTTTTACCAGTGACCCATAAACAATGACTTATGAAGAAAATATTTTTTTCCCGAGTACTTTTATTTGAATCTGATTAGTTCGATACGGTGTACGGAAAAAAAGAGTTGTCGACTAAGGAATGGGTCGTTATGAATGCAACACACGTTTCTATTGTAATAATTACCCAGTTGGTATTCTTTCAAACAGCAAGGAGTATTAGTATAAAAACACTTGTAATCAATCTTCGGTGTTGCTGAATGCGTTTCATAAATCAAGTTAGACCAGACATTTATGCGTTATAATGCTACTGAGCAATGGGTGTCATATATCTTCATAGTTATAAACCGCGACGCACTTTTGCATTAATTTCTGTTATATTGTGCGTAAAGTAAAAATAAAAATTCAAGATTGCCATCTTTCGGATTTGCAGTGTGGTTTTCATTTTAAATTGGGCATGACACGTTAAATAAACGTTTACATCGGGCTTGTAAATAACTTAACTTACAAATTGCGCATTTGATTCATGATTTTTTTTTGCGGTTTGTCGCTGCTCTATACTTCTGCAATTAAGTATGCCTTTATTAATTTTATCGATCGGTGATGAAATCATATTGCTAAGAACTAATGGCTTTATCTAGTATTTTATTTTTCTGTGAAAAATAAAGTACCTACTGTCTTAACATTTCAATCAATAATAAGTTGGAACCGCAATATTGATTTCTTTATACCTATGGTAAAACAAAAACATTAAACAGATTCATGTCGCAAATACTTAGAACGAGTAATCGTAATTACTTTAATATCACGGGTAAAATAAACACTATAAAAGTTTACTAAAGTTGGGTAACTGTAACGGACCATTCTGAATCCGAAAATGTATTTTCATCTCCAATAGTTTTGTCAACGGTAGAAATTAAGTAAAATATTTTCTAAAACATTATAAAATCGCCCACGTCGTTCCCGGCCACGATCGCAGGAATGTTGGCTCTACGGGAATCCTTTTCCAAATAATTAATGCGATAAAATAGTGCGCGCGGGTCGGTCTGCGCGGGCGCAGATCTCCGCGTGACGAGCGCGCGCGCGCGGTCACGACGCATGCGACCGGTGGGGCCGCACGCGCGACCCGCCTGCCGTGCCAGCCTGTTTGTACAGCGATGTATTTCTGGAGTAAATTTTACTTTTCAACTTCTTTTCAAGCACCTTTGACACCATATCAGGTTCGCTGTCTGATGTATCACTTAAGATACGTACAGTTTTGCTGTTGTGTCTGCTCTTGGATAGGGAATTGGTCATTTAATAAAAATATGTTGCTGGCCTTTCTGATTTTTGGCAATACCCAGTAACTAAGCACTGCAGCAATCGTGTATAAACTCAAACTCAAATCATTTATTGCAATTCTGTGGTTCAAATGATGTAGGTTCAAAGAGGTTTACAGTAGGTACCATGATATGAACCCTGGAAAGGGCACTGCACCACACCACAATTATCATTATGTTATTTAGATAAATAATACCTATTTCAGTAAGAAACAGCAGCAACCTCTACAGAGTCGCTAGTAGTAGAAAAACCACGAATTTCTTTTATAATAAATTTTCTCGTAATTTTTATTTACACATTTCAGTAAATAAATGCCATGGGGTAAGACTAATGTGAAAGTTTTCTTGCAAGGTTGCTTGTAGCTTTTGTAGCTGGTGATTAGAAGTGCGCTCTACCAAGGTTGAAGGCAAGATTAGATCAGTTTGCATTTTTATTTACTTAAAGCTTTATTGAAAAAAATGTGGTCAATTTAAATATAAGATTATTTTTAGTTTGAAAGGTTAATCTTCGCAGCTTGACGGCAATATCATATTTATTCAAAAGACAGAGAAAAACAAAATAGTCGGGAAGATAAGTGACTATAATCGAAGATCGCATTTGGTTATTTTACGAAAAAGTTGAAATAACTATAGATAACTTTGATTGTAGTTGCAGTGTTATTGTCAAAGGGATCTAAAACATCACCAAATACTAAGTGCAGCTACTAAAATTAATGTATGTATAAGTTATTTCATTCTGCCAGAATTTGATTTCTGTGTCTATTTTCTTCTAGCTGCAAATTTCCGTAATAACCTATATAATATACCTATATAATATATTACTCGTAATTTTTTAATTAGACTCGCTTTCCGCCTTTTTCTCGTAGACCGTCTGATGCATTTATGGATGTCAACCAAAAGTACCTACTTTGTATTTTTGGTAACACTATTTAGCTTCGCTTCTTAAGCATAGAGCTAGGGCAATTTTTTAAATACTAAGCATCAATGTAAAGCAAATGAAAGCAATGAATCAGTGAAGAAAAATAAACGGAAACGCGCCGCGTCCGTAGCCCACGGTTACGTCTAGATGCGCTTTTAATGTCACCATGATTTATGAGGAAAACGACCGATGTCAGACAACCCGTCGAATGTTATTTCAACACGGATAGTTTGAAAATATGAATGTTTGATTCTTTTAGTTTTAATTAAAAAGAATAGTAAACCCAAGTTAGCACTAAGTAGTGTTTAGTGTCGGCAGTAAAATAGCTGCATAAACGTATTTATTTGATACACTTCTTTTAATTAAGTTTATTATAAGATAAAAAAATAAAGATAAAATTTATTTCTGTATAAAACTTAGCCTAGATACATAAAAACTTAAGTTATGAAATATCGGTTAGTACAAAATATTACAATTTTTATACCTAAACTAAGCAAAATAGTTTGCTTGTATCTTAGGTATTTATATCATAAAGTAGGTTAGTGCTTATTCAACTATAATGTAAGTGTTATACACAAAATCAATTACTCACTATTATATAATAAATAAGTAGATCAAGTTCTACTTATCTATTAGTTCTTGCCTTAGTTTTAATTATGTAATAACTTATGACTAAAAAAGAGTCTACGGCGCTTTAGGCGCCCTCGTAATCAATTGAACTAACATATCTAGCCTCTGCGATTTTTCTGGCGGGGCAATGCTCATCTCCTGTTTTGTGATGGCTAGGTTTATTGAATCGCCGGCACGTAGCACAGTTTGCTTGTTCAAGTTGCTTTGAGCATTCTTTAATTGAATGGCCAACGCAGCCGCAGTGCCCACAGGTAGAGACAGCCTCCCAACAATATTTTACTGAGTGGCCATATTGTTGACACTTGTAACATCTAGTTACAAGGGTGTAGTCTCTTACTCGGCATG
This sequence comes from Anania hortulata, assembly GCA_963576865.1. Lineage (NCBI taxonomy): Eukaryota > Metazoa > Arthropoda > Insecta > Lepidoptera > Crambidae > Anania > Anania hortulata. The sequence goes on along the minus strand of OY756396.1, from coordinate 10,557,210 downwards.
AAGTCCAATTAATGAATACCCTTTCCTGCTCAATTAGAAGTTTTCTAAGGTCTGATGGTAGTTCCAGGATAAAGTTGCAGTAAGAAGCGTCTTTTTTACCGGATTTGTGGCTTAGTTTGATTGCGTCTAGGAACTTTTCACGTTCAATATGCTGATGTTTGCCCGAAATATTTTGTTCGTATAAGCATTCGAATACCTCCTTCTCTGTAGTATTATTCGGTACTCCTAACAGTATAACTTTAATTATAAATCATATGAAAATGATTTTAGGATAATTATTTGGTACAGTTCTTGCAAATCACAAACAAATGTGGGCATTCCCTGTAGTATGAGACACTGACCTATAATAACTGGCTGGCTGTCCCATACAAATAACAGCTAATTTTGTATGCCCATTTGAAACGCCATATGTGAGAACTAATGTATGTATCGAGAACTAATTTTGGCGTATACTGCATATGACTGCCTATCTTGCAGCCATTACTAATTTAGTTCTATTTTAACCTCGCATACAGATGCGGATACAGTCTATACAGTGACCGACGAGCGCCAAAATGGCAATGGCAAAAAGGCAATCAAATAGGCAATGTCCAGTTTATTACAGGTCAGTGGCTGTCAGGTCAGTGTCACATACATGCACTTTGCGGCATACTTCAAAGCTTACCTGTAAAAATTTAGTATGCTGGCACGCACACTAGCGTATTGCAATGAATATTCTTGAAATACCTAGGCCCTAGAGTGTGTTGTTTTATTATAAATTGGGAAAACCCATACCTTTCAATCGCAGTGGACACTATGTCACAATTGACTAACATAGTAACTTTATAGTATCAAATTTAAAGAACTTGTGTTCTTTTTCGTATGTTAGCTAGCTGTACCTGCAGTATATAGTTTAATTCAATTACATATTAAATAGACATCAAATTACTGTTTATAATATTTTTAATTCAATTACTTAATATAGAGACATCAAATTACTGTTCATAATATTTTTAATTCAATTACTTAATATGGAGATATCAAATTACTGTTTATAATATTTTTAGGTACATCTGTACTAATCTAATAGTTTGTAAACTAGGGTTTATATTTAACAAATTATTAAATACAAACTATCTAGTTTAGTTTATACCTACTATTAGTATATTACCTAGATGTTGGTCCTATTGATTTTAAATATTTAAGCACCAGAATCAATTTCTGAGAAGTTTTGCGTTATTAAATTAACACCTTGTTATATGTTTTGCCAAGATATCACTATCCGAGTTACATAGGATTTTTGGTAACCCTATAGGGGTTAGTTCTATTAAATCAGGACGGTCGCGATTCGCGAAGCCCGGCCAAGCATCCTATACAAGGGCTTTTTGCAATTCATGCTATGCAAAGTTATGCCGATTTGCGTTAGAAAACAAGAAAAAATAGATGTCGCACGAATTGATGTAAAATTTTCGTTTTTAAGCAAACTTTATTCATTTTTGCATTAGTAACAAGTTTCTTGCACTTACCGAAAAAATGTGCAAAAAGTTATTGTAACTACCGAAAAAAAACGCAAATCATACTGATATGTACCTACTTATTTATATTAATATTGTTATTTTGTTTTGTTTTTGTGCGTGACTGACTGACTGACGTGACAAGTTTTAATTTTTCTGCAAGTAGACTCGAGTATGTAGGTACATTATACAAAGGTCAGAAGTTTTAAAGATAAGATAAAGTGCGATTGATCTGTAATTCATTAAGGCGCGCACTCATTGCCTCGCCCGCGCGGGCGCAGTCGGCGCGCTCAAACGGTGCGGCCTATTGCGACGTCACTGGCGAGACTAATGTCGGCGTTGTCGGCGCGGCCCTAACTGATGGCTGTGCGTGAGCCATCCACGATTGTAGACGCATTGTGTTTGATTTGCCAATTATTTTTTTCTTTCAACTGGCACTCAATGGATAAATGAATAGCCAGTAAGCGTACATACATTTAACGGTTGTTATTACAAATAATTATAAAGAGCCCATCCAACCCATCAAATCCATCCAAAAGAGATGGAATTAAAATAAGAAATCTAGCGGTTGAGATCGACGTATTTTTTGCCTTAAATATTAAATTACTTTGTCTACAATTTTTGATTGTAACTAGTGTTTATCTGACAAACTGTAGTTAGTGGCTTATTCAAATTTTATATAAAATAACGTCGCGGAACTGTAACAGGTGGCAAAAACAAAATTGTAAAATAGAGATGCCTAGTCCCGGAAATATGGCATGACACCTGACAATGCAATTCAATTCAGATGCCAGCTTGCGGTTGCATTCGAGATAGGATTTTTGACCACCGCCAGACCGATTGACGTATGTAAACTTTTTTATTCCCTCTCCTCACATTTCTGTCTACCAACGTGGAATACAGCAGTCGGCTTAATTGCTTAAACAGTGCCAATAAAATCAACAAGATCTTCCATTAAGTGCACTTAAATTAGTCACAATTAATTATACAAAAGTGTAGTATCTTATCGCTTCATTATCGATGTAGCTTCTGAGCCGGTAATATCGGCAAACACGCTCGCTCGTACGAAATGAAAAGCTTTGGTCGACTCTACTCACGCCCGTCACTCCGGCCCGCGTTAATTATGGAACAAATTATACGTTCTTTATCACCATTCTTTCTTTTTAATAACAGGCATTGTTGTCCATTCGTGCTAAACAACGATTCTTTTCAGCCAGTGACTGATTTAATTCGATTTGCTCACGATTCGCGCTGATATATTATGGGACGTCTTCATCACTCCTTTCGAACGACTTAATTTTGAAATTGTTATTGCTACCGGATAAGACTAATCATTTGGCCGGGCTGGGACTAAAATGAACAAAAGAAAATAAGTTCGGCGGCAAAAAAGCTTTTATTAGTTGTATGCTTAATTATTTGTACTTAATGTTAATTTAATTTGCATGACGTTTAGCCTTTAAGTTGGGGTGTTTGAAGGAAGGTAGGTCTGGCGGTATTAATCACTTAGGTACCCCTTAAGAGCATTCATAACTATTATTTGAGCTTTTGTATCTTAAACAGCTATGGGGAATAATCATATATTTATTTGGTCTTAAAATAAATAGTATTACTTAATTATAATTAATAAAACTTAAAATGTTTTTAAAAAATATTATTGATAAATACCTGACTTACAACCCATCAAAGCCGCGTAGACAAGGAGATCCGACATGTACGGTGATGTTACAGTACACGTCCACCATACATTATTCATGGTAAAAGTAGTTTTAGAAAGATACAAGTATATCTTAATTTATGGTTATTTTTTACCTAAATTCAATTTTGTTTTGTCTATTTTCACTATGATTCCGTATAATTTCTTACAAATATAGTAAAAACAATATATTATTTTCGTGCATATTCCCTAAAATGTCGTTTATTTACAAAAACAAATTGTTTTAAATAAATCAGTTTATGGTTTAAATGCTAGAATCTATGGTTAGTAAGTTAGATAGAGCGCTTGGTACAAAAAGCTATACTGCCTAGATCCTACCAATATCATATTTTTAATGTTTATAAGGTAGTCTTTTTATCATTTAATATCTTTCAATCCTTCAGTAAACGTGTTTAATTACCACAAACACATTCAGCCGAGCGGTAGCTAGTAATAGCCGATGATTAATTACACTCTAGACTCGTTACTTATCTGCTAAGTCTAATACATGTACATGTGCATAAAAATGATAGCCAAATACTAATTCTGTTTACGCGAAGCGCCCGTTCAAACTAGAAGCACTTAACTAAATGAGTGCAGGTGTCTACCACCTGCATCTTGATTAGTGATTGCACTTAGCTCTTCCACTTGACACAGGATTAATACTGGTATCAGTGGATGCGAGTATTTAATTAATTGAATGAGGGCGAAGGAGCCTTCACACGATTTTTATCTTACCTCGTCATATTTGCACTTTTTAAGAAGGGTTCATAATAGATTATGGATTTTCTTAATAATATAGGTAATAAGAGATAAATGACTCTTGAGATGCATGAACAATTATTTATTTTCAGGCTAAGTTAGTTAGAAAAATGTGAAAAATGATTGTTTTTCCTATTTTCTCGTCAGAACCCTTTCCTGGCTTGCGCACAACAACTCACCAAAGTTTCTTCAAAATTCGCATAATTATATAAAAATTACACTTTTTTTTTAAATCCTGTAGATTTGGGCCTTTTTCTTTGTGCAGCCAATCGTCTGCAGTAGGAAAATTCAAACGAAAAAAAGAGAGTACCCATCTTACAGATTTTTACAGACATGAAATTAATTGCACCGAAACATATCTACAATATTTAACAAATCGTATACAAAACTACTGTTGAAATGGTCGACGTAAAGTAGGTACTTTACGCAAACGCACATTAATTAGTTACGATATTATCTGAGTTTCGGACACGGTGAAAACAAAATACTTAATTATAGAATTAAAAAAGGTCGTGATAAAAATTACGAAGTCGTGTGAATTACAACGCGTTGCGTGATGTTGTTAACTGCAATTTATCAAATAAGTATTTTATAATTTTTGTGTTACAGACATGAGTAGGTATACCAATGCATTATGGTTCAATTTGTGTTGATGTTATACTCTTGGCTGTATATCATCACAGTGATGAAGACTTTTATCTTAGTGATTGATAGAGGTGTTTTGTAACATAATAATAACACTGTATTATGCCAATTTGATTAACACTGACTAAATTGTCCTTTACAATTCAGTTAATGAATAGATAGCAGCTAATTTATATTGGTCGATTTAAAGATATCAATAAGGTACTTTGCATCTCGATCTTGCTGTTTATAAACTTTATTTTTACTTACCGGAGTAATTTTTGTGACTTATGATATAAGATAATTTTCGTTCCCATTCATAAAGGTTTTACATTGGTAATATTTCCCTGTCTGTTTCCATAATCAGAGGTATTCATATTATTGTTAAAATATCAAGCTGAAATTAATACCAAATAGGGCAGCTATCGGTACTTCGATTCGCGAGAAGTACTGATCTGTAACAATATAATCTGTGGCGGCGCGGGCGCGTGCCTTACTATCGCCACGCCCACCGCTGTAGGCCAGTTTGTTTAGCACGACTCCGGCGAGTTCTCCTTTTGCGCTTAGTTGCTTTGTTCATAATTTTCTGATTAATTAATCGATGATTCTCTGAATCGTTTTTATTTACTAATAATAGGTACTAGCTTTAGGGTACATATACGCACTACGAGTTGCGGGCAGACACGTTGAAAAGCAAGCTAAAAAAAAAGAATGAAAAACTGATTTACGCTCTGCGATGTACGTAGATTTCCGCATAACAATTAAGTTTTCTTGCAAGCGCATTCAAAATGTGTTTATGACATCAGTCATCAGTTATATTGCGAGACCTATCATACCTAGGCTGAAGACATGTAGCCAATAAACCGTTTCTTTGACATTGAAATTACCCTGCTGACCTAACTTGACAAACCGGGTGGTTTGTCAAGTTAGGTCAGCAGGGTAATTTCAATGTCAAAGACAATTAAAAAATATTGTATGAGTATGAGTATGTATTATTTATAAACAACCGGTCCTCTTAATTCAGTATAATAAAGTAAGTAGTTTGGAATAGATACCAAGTGGTACACAGACAAACAAATGTGTCTGTACGTGTGCATTACATGGATTATCTACAATAGTTGTTTACTCCTTTCCCCTATCTTAGTCAGTTTTAGGGAGAATAAAATAACAATTCAGTTCAACAATGCTACTTATCAGATATCAATAGCTAGGTATATTTATCTTTGTTCTACCGCTAGATCAAATTACATAGGTAAAATAAAAATAAAGGTATTGTTAATCTTTTATTACTGCATTGGTATCACACCCCGGCACGGTCGGCTCGGATGCTCAGTGACGGACAACAGTTTCATGATGACAGCAATCTTACAAAATCTTCTTGTCAGGGGTACTCAACGTTTTGTTACAATTTTCGAGCAGATAAATATTTCGTAATCGTTTTTATCATAACATTTGGAAATGTGTCCCTGTCTCTAAGTAGATAAGTAGTCTGTCTTGTAAAGTAGAAATAATAAAGTACTTTTTTCTCAAATGCTTTATTTCGACCTTTTAAAAAAAGTTGGTCCCTCCTGTAGTAGAGCCGTACCGTCATTGATCTTTTCCAGTGCACTATGATTTTGTATCGATTATTATAGGCACTGATCCAGATTCGAAGTAATGTCGATCTAGCAAGTATGGCAGGTTTTATAGGCAATTGTAACGGTTATGGGTACACCTGTTATAGTTTATAACGGGATTCTAACTTCTTTGTGATCTTGATGATATCAACTAGTAAATTAAATAATGTGTTTTGATTATTAGAATATTTTTTTTGTATGCTCTTGAACTCAATCTGAACCAAAAGGTAAAATACCTTGAATAAGCCTAATTATTTGGCCATGAAACTAGCTTTAAGAGTTAGTAAACAAGAATAAGTAAAATAAACAAAAGATTCGAATTTCATTGATTCTTATGTGACAAACTAGTATAAATTAAAAGTAAAGAATGATTGTATACGTCCCACTACAGGTCATAGGCATCACCTCAACTATGCGATGCAAGTTATTGATTGATTGCAAAAAGCAATACGTTAATACGATCAAATTGGCTAAGAAAATCTTTTTACGTTACAACCGTACTGAGTGTGGGTTTAACATTCGGTATTAAGAGTTGCAATAAATTATTAAATATCTAGTGTACATCTGCATAATTACCCATTACCGACCTACAATTGCCTGCACTTGCGCTGTGAGTAGGAAATACGCGAAACGCATCAAGGGGCAAGCCAAGTTTATTAGTCACAAATGTCCTATTATTACATTTTATTAACTTTTTATTGAACTCTTGAATAAATGCGGTTTATTAATAAAAGCAAATAGTTTATGATCACTTAATAAGACCTGCATAGGGCGGGACATAATAAGTAGGTATTTGAACTAATAAAAATAAAATAAAACTTGTTTAGTAGTCGTATGTATACTTGTGAAATGTCCGCGCAGTCCAACTCACAAACTTTTGCGGGCTTTTGATTGACGTAGTGGCACAGTGGTTCGCCAAGGCTAGTTTCCTGGGTCAAAATATATTATTAGATTTAGTCCTTTAGTTAGATTATCAAAAAATATTGGACCCATATTTTGTCTTTTGTCAATCAAACAAAAAATGACGAAGATAAAGCGCATCTAAGTTTGGGAATGGGAGCACGTGATGTCACGCTTTGCTAAAAAGTGTCGCAAGGCGTGACGTTACGCTGAACTTTGAAGGGGTATATTATCTTTATAATTTTTTGTTTAATTGAGAAAAGAAAAAATCAAGAAGTTAGGCATGAAGAAATTTTATACAGCAAAAGTAAAGGGACAAATCCTGAAATCGTAAATTTGTATTTAAGTACATAACAAAAAAAAGTTCTGTGATCAACGAACTAATAACATGACTACTACAACTTTGCACGGAACCCTCTGCGCGAGTCCAATGCGCATTTAGCTGGTTTGTTTTTAAATGACATTTGTTTGTAAATATTACACAGGTAGGTACTAAGTATACTTATTTTGATTTCCTTTTTGGATCTAATGTTATACTCGTAGGTTATAGGTTTTTAGATTGGGATCAGAACGATGCCCCTCGATTTCAGTTTTTGAAAAATACACAATATAATAAATTACCTATCTCACGATTATCACGAAGATAAAAGCAAATATTACATATTTAAACTGAAATTTTGAACAAAGTATATCATTTACTTCATCTTGTTAAAGTGTATTTGTTGTTTGTAATTATTTTCTCTGTCGATGTTTCCTAGGTCTAACAAAATAACCTAATTTTAGGTACTTGCAACTATAGGTGTACCAATAAAGTTCGATGCCTTTTGATTGCGAATTTGCGAGGTATTTTTTTTGCATATTTGCTGCTCTATTATCTAAAAGGAAAGGACTACATACGAAACATAAACCTAAAATGTAGATAGGAATGATATGAAATGCACCGTGCGTGGGCCGAGCGCGCTTCCACCGCCTTCTGGTTTGGCGCTATCGAACATCGCCACTCACGCGCCTCTACTACCCTGTATTACTAGCATATAGAAGCAGCTACCATGGTTCCTGTAGTTTATTCTTGCATTTAAAAGTACGATCTTCTTTCCATTGCTTGGTCCGATCCTTAGTTAGGTGAAATAGGTACGCTTGGCTATGCGAATATTATAGATAACTTATGGAACATACTTGGAAATAGAGCGACCCGTAGAGTTATTTTCATTGTACTTAGGTCATTCATTTTGTGTAGGAAAGTTAACCACATCACAATGTGAGACAAACATTTAATCCTCGTAAATAAAGTCCGTAAATTAATAGTTATATCATTAAAAAAAGTGATCATAAACTTGTTTCTAGTTGCCAAACTGATCGCGATTTATGTCGAGGACCTATAAGTTTCTACTGGACCCTTGGTGAGCGAGTCCGACTCGCCCTTCACGGTTTTTTTTACACACTAACTGCTGAAAGAATAATGCTGAAATGTTCTGGATTAAAGCATAAATATACTTTTATCTTGAGGAGGCGCAAATCTTCTCTTTCTGTAACAAATACATTTTTACTAATGGCTAAAAGATTGTCGTAGGTACTTACAATATCATTTTTCAATGCATCCAAAGAAATTAGCATCATTGATTTAACGAGGAATTAACGCAATTTCGTTGTTGTACTGGAGTCAGAAAATGCACATATGAGCGTATTAAATAAATACAATTTTATTTAGCTAGCCCGCGGCGCGCAGTCGTATTTTCAGCGCGCGCGCAGCCCTTAGCGCAGATAAGCTCTCTAACTACCGAGTGGTGAGCTTATTAATTCATTTTATTTATTGCCTGGCCGATTGTGGTTGAAATTGAATTTATATTAAGTACATTAATTTATTAGATTTTATAGGTAGCTTCATGTTATTGTTACGGTTTACGCAGTGATATAAAATACATACTTACCAAAGAAAGCTTCATCTTACTGATTATTATAACTAATTGTGAAAGTTTGGTACCTACCCGTGATTACCCATACATGTGGTATTGATGTAAGTAATATGTTGTCTTGTCTGGCACCGTGCTTGTGCGCGGCGGTGCATTGGCCTATCGGGGGTTCCGGGTTTTTTCGACCGATTCTGTGGTCCCCATGGGCCTGGAATCCGTTGGAGGGATTTGGGTTTCTCTGGTGGTTCGATGTGCCGCTACGTCTCTCGCTGCACGACCCAGCGTCGGAGGTTCCCGCCGAAAATACTAAAAACTAAGCAAAGCTTGTATTAAGGCCACTAGGTAACGGATAAACTTACTTAAATACTTTTTATAAATATCTATGACTTAGGTACAAATGCTCGTGCTCATCACACAAACATTTGCCCCTTGCGGGATTCGAACCCGCAACCGCTGGCTTTGTAGTCCGGAGCGTGACCACTACACCAGACAGTCGTCGTGTCAATCAATATCTCGGCAACCAGTCCATCAAGTTCTTTTCCATAGACCCGGTATAGTTTTCATCTTATCTGCAATAGTCCTTGCACCTAGCGGGTGCTGTCTTTGGCTGTATCTTCTCAATAGTGCAGACAGAGATAGTATCCGCTGGGTGTACATATCCCTAGTTCCCAACTCATTATCGTATCTCAACGGGGCCTCTTCGTGTTGGATCCCCACGAACGCCTTCCAAAAGGACCGGCCTCCGTGCCATGATTTCCCGTAGAAGAGATACAATAATTAGTTACATTGCTTTGATCCTATGGTAAGTAGCCAAAGAACTTGTCCTACAGAAATCAGAAACGACGACGGTACCACAACACCCAGACCCGAGACAATATAGAAGAGTTATTTTTCTACGTTGACCGACCGGGAATCGAACCCGGAACCTTAGAGAATAGTGATACCAAGTCTGGTATGGTCGCCTCCCGGTTATGTTTTATTTGTGTTCCTGTGAGATGACTATATATTCATTCCTATTGGCTAATATCTGAAGTCTACACTGACAAAATTACGGCAAAAGGTATATAGTTAAGTAGTAAGTTTAAAAATTACTTTAATGCAAATATTTATGGGACTTAAAACAAAGTCCTTCATTAAGCACTACGATCTAGACTTTGAAACTAAAATATTTATCTAAATAATCATTTTGCAAACTCACTACCTCATTTGAATTGTTGATATTCTGTATTTAGTGTTTGTATTCCCTTTTTATTTTTTTTACAGTTCACATATAGAAGTCACTACATTAAGCCATTCATGTCACTCACGACAGCCCTTAGGTCCAGTTTTTGTTCCCTTAACTTCAGATTTGCCATACAGCACTAGTCTGTAATATGTCTTTAGGCCAGGCACAAGCCACAGTGAATAAACTATGGTTTGACCGGCGGTTGTCGACGAAATATAATTTTATTTGCACCGAAAACTACTGTCATTAGACAATTTTTAGGTGTTTATGAAACAATGCAAATCCTCTTAGGTGAAAAAAAAACCTTTCCATACAAACTGATGTTAGCTGGTCGCCTTGTAGTAGGTATGAAAAAAGTTTTTTTGAAATTTCGATTAAGGAAGTTGCTGTACTGTATTTGAGCACCAGAATTAGTCCCCAAGGGTTTGCGTTAATTCATTAACACCTTGTTTAATGACAGTCGTTAACATTGAAGAGCATATGATCTTCCCATTAGCCAACTTTGATCTTTAGAAGCAAAGTGCGCCATCGTAATGTATGGGTGCTAACGCCAAGGGTCTGCATTTTTCCTAGCTCAGAGCATCTCACGCGCTATTACCTACCGGGCCCAGTCGTGAGTGCGCTTTGCATATTTCAAGAATGCAAGCTAAATGCGTGCACTACAGTTAAGTGAAATGCATCGGCGCTTATGACGTTAACGGCTGGATAAGGCGGAGCGAGGACTAAGCAATTTTTTGTTGACGTCATATTAATGGAACTCCATCTACAACATACTTTAGTTAGCCAATTAACTATCAAGCATTTTTTGTAATCCTTAACTGGTAAAAGTAGTAAGGCACCATAATTTATCTCTGCTATAATTAAGTTAGTCCCTAATAAACGGAAAAAAACAGACTAAGCATACGTTTAAGTACCTACTGTTATCCATAGTAGATACGCTTTGCTTGTCATCGTGTAAGTTTCCGTTATATTTAAAAATTGTTATAAATATTGCTGCAGAGAATTGTACCCATTGACAACAAGCCCTTAAGCGTTAAATAAGCTGTATTTGGTTCTAGTTGAATCTAAAAGTGTGAACGCGTTTTGTACAAGAGCTATACTTTGCTATATACATTTAAAATGCTGAAACTGCCTATGCCTATGATTTTGCAGCTAACAGGAGAAAGAAAGCCACAACAGTGATACTTACACAAAATTGTCACTGAACTAGCGCGATTCAAAAGCTACTACTATATAAAAAAGTATTTGTCAGTTGTTAGGTGAGCAGATAGCCTAAATGCAGCCAGCCAGGCTTTCCCACGTTTTCGCTTGGTTCCTTGAAGCTCATCACGGCTCTAACGGCACCTAAAATGGTTCATCTGAAAGTTTTAATAGACGCAATAGAAACAGTGGATGCACGTAAAATGGTCGGTGAGTTTGTGTTTTTGGTAACTAGAAACAACGAAGGGAATACTAACCAAAGCCAAGTTGAACAAACTAAATTTGTTAGATAAACTTACACGGATACAGGATTTCATGTATGTTACTATTCGAACTTAAATAGTAATTAAAATTACGGCACAGATGTTTTCAGGGTTGTGTTTCAAAAAGATGCCATTATATGATATTATTGCATCCGAATCTTTGTAATAACCGGATTCTAATATTTTTTTCTTGATATTTTGCTAATATCAAGGGGAAAAGAAGAGAAGAAAAAAAACCATTGAAATACTTATAGAATGTAAGTCATAAGGCGGTTAACATAGTAACAAAAATAAAACGGCCAAGTGCGAGTTGATCTTGCTCACTGAGGGTTTCGTATAAACTTGAGGCATGTTAATAGTTCGACCATAATGGGAATCGAGTATTGAATATTTCTACCGCTTTTTACGAGTTCATACTTCTTGTTTCACATCAAATTCTTATATGGGTCTTGACCGACAGACAGGCAACAAAGTGATTCTAAGGGTTCCCTTTTTCCTATTGAGACATGTAATCCTTAATACAAGAAAATAAATTTAATGAGGTACAATAAAAAACGTGATTTTTAGGGTTCCGTACCTCGGTGGAAAAAAGGAACCCATATAGGATTTGCTGTCCGTCTGTCTATCTGTCCGTATGTCAGTCAAGACCCTTTATCTCGGGACTTCATTTCGATTCTCAAGGGAAACATAATTACGGGTACCTACTTCCCGTTGACCTAGAATCATGAAAAATGGCAAGAACCAATGTCTTATCATAGCAAAAATAGAGGCAAAAGTCCAAAAACTGTAAATAAAATAGTTGTTTTTACCAAACTCGGAAAAACGTTAAATATGTTTGAGAATCGATTCCCGATATGGACAAATTATTTACATACCTAAAAGTTCGTACAGAACCCTCGGTGCGCGAATTCGACTCGCACTTGGCCGGTTATTTCCTACGTTATTTCTTTTTGCTCTATATTTTAAACGCTAATATAGTTTAAATTTTCACGTGACTTGCGATTCATTATAATGTTTTTATTAAAAACAGTAAATATTAAACTTTTTGACTTTTATTTCAGTTTTCTTTCTTTTTTAAATTATAGCAGTATCTTAATGCTATAATTTTAACCTTCATTACGTAACGGTAAAATAAGTGTAACAGTCACACTATAAAATGATTCGCAGTGCGGGCCTGCGCACGCTTGACCTGTGTAATTGTGTGCCGAGCCTAGCCTATAATACTTTACTCTTCTGAGGACTATTTACAACCAACGACTTATGGAGCATTCTTATTATTTTTCCTAAAAGAAGGCCAGGTGCGTATTAGAAGATGAGCAGAAATCAATAAAGTTCTGTAGTTGAAGTTTGCGGGACTATAAAGTTTTCGTACATGTCAAAACGATCACAGTACCTATCTACGAGTATATACCTAGTCTTGCCATAAATACTGAAACAAAGATTTTTTTTTATTGCAAATAACATTACTTTTACAGTGTGTTTGTTTAATACATAAATATGAAACAATAAAATATTAAAAGCTTATTTGAAGTGGTCTCCATTGGCTGCAATACAGTCCTTTAAACGTTCGCGTTGAGGCCAGTTATCTATAGAAACACGCACTCTTTCCATGGGAATATTCTTCACTGCCAATCGTACGGATTGTTTTAGGGACTCCAAATATTCATGGCGTTTAGAGCAAGCCGTGCTGTCTAAAACTGACTATAAATCATAATCCAGCGGATTAATATCGGGACTAGACGACGGCCAGTCTTCAGCTCTGATGAAGTCTGAAACGTTCGTTTCCAACCAAGACTGCGGAGACTGAGCTTTATGACCCGGCGCCGAGTCTTGCTGTAAGGACCATTCTTGGTTATTGAACATGGTGTTGTTAAGGGGCTTCACTACCTTCTCAAGAATGGTATCTTGATACACTTGTGCCGATGTTTTGATACCTTTTTCACAAAAGTATGGCTCAATCACTCCTTCATAGCTAATACCCCACCAAACTTAACTTAACTTCTAAAATAAACTAAAAAAAGTATATGATGTACATTACTATGCAAACTTCTACCGAAAATTGATTTGAACGAGATCTAGTAAGTAGTTTTTTTTTAATACGTCATAAATTGTAGACCGCAATTTACCTTTCATTCAATCAACTCAAATATATATAAAAATAGCTTTATTAGCTCTTCAGAACTTTTATATTATGTTACTTGCTGCTACGGAACCCTTCATGGGTGAGTCCGAAAAGCACTTGGCCGCTTTTTTAAATGAATTATTGAGGCGGTACGAAGTTCGCCGGGACAGCCAGTATTAAATAGAAAGATGGATGGATACATTTTGAGAAAATTACAAATTATATTGTAAGGCACGTAATTATATAATTTTTACCCAATTAAGGTAAATTAACATCATATATTACTTAGTTTTTAGGTAATACTTTAAAGCGGACCAGACAAATAATTTAATTTCTTCATTAACCTTTTAACATGGTAAGCAGCTATAACTTACATTATTTTTAAAGTCCTTTCCGAAGATAGGTACACCCTAAAGAATAAAAGAATAGAAGAAGGTACCTACTTTAAATTAGTGTTTGTATAAAATTGAATTTTATACCTAGTTAGATATAATCAGCCTGTATGCCTTCAGTTGTCTATCACTGCTAGGCGTCTATCAAAATGGCTTTGACGTACGGACAGACGGAGTAGGAAACGGAACGGAAATTATACTTAAGGTTAAGGTTCCGTTTTTTTCCTTAGTGGGTCTAAAACCCTAAAAAGTGTAGGTAGTTAAGTATTACTTTTTCTGAAGAATGCGACTGTGTCGAAATTTGGCGTAGAACAATAAACTCTAATAGTACTTTAGCAGTTTTTATGTCAAACTATCTATAAAATTATATGACGACCTCCGTAGCCAAGAGGTGAGCATACCGGACTTGATGTCGCTATCTCTGAGGTCCCGGGTTCGATTCCCGGTCGGTCAATGTCGAAAAATAACACTTTATATATTGTCGGGCAGCGTAGGACGTCCACCCACAAGGTAGACAGACGACTGAGACGACCGGTAAAGGTTGCAGGCCACTTTCAACCGGCCTATCTGGATATCACTAGGGGAGGCCTATATTCAGCAGTGGAAGTCATGGCTGAAATGATGATGAAGATGAACTAGAAAAAACAAAACAAAGTTAAAATTTTTGAATGTCTCTAACACAACACAAGATATAATTAGTTACCATGAATCAATTGGATGCACTGAACTATTAATGCAATTTGTTAATAGTTTTGTGCATCCGCATAGTTCGATGTCAATGAAAAGGTTTAGCAAACCTTTGAAAGAATATTCTATAGACAGCGCACTTTGTGCTAATTTGTTTCAAATTTGATGCCCAATTTGTTGCACAATAATAATTAACACTATTGCAACTCGTAAAAATGCTACAATAACCTGTCCTTGTCGCGTAGCGTAGCACTGAACGTAATTAGTCCAAAACAGCCCATCACTCGACTTAGTTTTATTGCCAGAAAACCGAATGCTGTGAACAGGGGCACATTTAAATGTCAGATTTATACCGGCATTGTAAAGGGGCTTTCACTCAGATCTTGCCTATTAGTGGTCTGGCAAAAACGTGCGGAAGTCTGGGCGGACTAATTGGGCCTGTATTGAGACTGCAGGGTTTAGTGCATCGATGCTGACTGCGCTTTACGTCATACTGTTTGCCGGCCACGACGCTCGGTCGTGCCCCTTGGAAATTAATGCGAATTTTACTTTTTAATGATGCCTTATAGTACCTACAGCGAGTATTAAAATAGGGTTTCATGGAAGTTGCTTGATCGAAGTGGTTCGTCATTAATTACATACAAAAATGAGACATTTATCAATGATGATAATAGTATAACACTTTAAAAAGATGTTTATATATCTTAGCGTATTACGAGTATAAGCGATATATTTATCTTAGTAATAACTTACATGTAATTGCAAAAAGAGGCCATAAGTTTAAAAAAAACTGAGAGATCTTTGACCACCTTTACACATTGAGCACCGGTGACCCTCAAACAACATAATATTTTCTATTGTCTAGTTTTAACTTACCGATTAAAGCGTAATACGCCTGATTATAAAATGTCATAACCTTATGCTGTTTTATAAATAAACTAGCTGTCCCGGCGTACTTCGCACCGCCTCGTTTTTTTTCTCGTGTATTTTTCGATGTTTTAATAGTTATTCTGCTATTCGGGACGGAGGCAAATCCAAAAAATCATAAATTATAAAAATCGACCCAGCCGTTCTTGACTTATAAATGGTGTAACTAACCCGACTTTGTTCTGATCCTATGGTAGGTAGCCAAAGCACCTGTGTTACAGAAATCAGAAACAACGACGGTACCACAACATCCAGACCTGAGACATTATAGAAAAGTTATTTTTCTATATTGGACGACCGGGAATCGAACCCGGAACCTCAGAGATAGCGACACCAAGTCCGGTATGCTCGCCACTCGGCTACGGAGGTCTTAGCATTATGTTTTCTAATGGCATACGAGTACTACAATCAGTTGTATATTATATTTTCGTCGTCAATAATCGTAACTTGTAATTGTCGTGTGTAATTTAGTGGTCTTAGGTGCGTATACAGATTGTATTTCACTTGTGTGCGGTGCGTGTAAACTTGATTTTACACGGTCGCAAAATATGCAAATTTGGCAATCGAGTGCGGGTGGGTGGGTGATCAAAATAATTACAACCATACGGCTCTAATTACTGTTCCTGCCGCTGCCCATCCACTATGCGTAACCAAATATGCCGCTAAAGATGATTTTATTCAGCCTACGTTCAGGTAGCACCTATGGTGAATGGTGGTGCAAAATGCCAAGTAACTATTTTACATGTGGTAAAAAATATCAATATAAACAAATAAATATTCCGCATATTTATTCGTTATTGACAATATTCTTATTGTCATAATTTCGAATTAAAGAGTTAACATCCTTGTGTTCTCAGACCATAAACTTTTCTAGAGGCGTCTCTAAGTTAAACCGAACCGGCAATCGGACCTAACCTTTGTTCATAGCGAATTACCGCGTTTTTGTTTACGGAAAGAACAGTTTATGCTTACTCTGTCAACCTCACCTGAGTAACACTAAAACTCCCATCGTGCCTCGTCTCCAAGGCCGTTAAAGTTTAAATGTTACGTACAGACAACAGCACGTCAACCTACCACAAAATGTCAAATTTTCTCAATTGATATTTGATGTCTACGCGTCGGATTAAAGTTGAAAATCAATTCAATGACCCCTTACTTTTTAGGTAGGTTAACCTGCCGTTGTCTGTACCTTAATTCCAGCATCGTCTCTGCTTAATTCATGAATTTATACGTACGGTCAGCATCAAAAGTTCCATATCATACCTAGACAAGCGCCAGAAATTGATGATAATGATCATACGAAGCCAATTATGGTGCTTGTCATGTTAAAAGATTAAGGTATTAATGAAATGGTGTATAGTGATTATGATCTGAATATGGTAATCGACTTTTGATACTGACCATACCTTGCAACGTAGACCATTGTAGGAGTAGCAACGTAGCTGAAAGGAGATCCTTTCAGCTCGCTACAGCGGCTATTAACTGGCTAATCAACGGGAACTCCAAATTCAGTGTTTGTTAGCCGCAACTAGTGTAGTGAGTGCACAAAAGATAACGCCAAGGCTTGTTAACTGAAATAGACACTGAGCAGAATACACAAACATAACCGCATCATCCTTAATTGAAAACAGACTACGTTATATTCTGTGCTTATTTCCATGCATTTCGAGTAATTAGTTTTAATTAAATATAATTTTAAAAACGTTCCAATACGAGTTGTACAAATATGAATAAGTATTTAACTCTTGCTAGGATCGTGACCCATGCCCCCGATTCAGAAAACATTCGATAGCAAATTGTCGACCGTAAAACCACTTGGGTTCTGAAGTAGGAGACAAGATAAAGAAAGAACGTGTCTGGAGGTCCTGAACCTTAAGCTTGTAATATTGAAGTTGTGTTGTAGCAGCTTTAGTAGCAGACATAGAAGGAATGTTATTTTCTACTTTCAATCGTAAACTGTACATAATACGTACAATATGTAAGTACTTAATAATTTGTCTCATACCTGTAATTTCATTTAAAGCATCACGTTACGTTTTCGTCTAAAACTAATTAACTTAACCGATAGAAAATCCAACGTAACTAAAATAACACCATTCTCCGTACAAAGGCGAAATTGGAGTTGCGATAAGGACGTGGAGTGATCGCGAGCGCTCCGTCAAAGGGATCACTTCGATCCGAGCGTTTCATCCTTCCACGGGACTCGGCGTTTAATATCCGAACGGTCGCCGGCGTCTTTTTGCCGCGCGCGAGCGAAAAATAATTGATCGATTCCACCATTCCACTGCGGGGCTTAATGGCGAGATGACGTGAAAGGAACGTGCCTGGCAGAACTAGCTCTCACCTGCACGAAGGATTCGCTTCAACGTACTTAGGTTTGCTTTGTTAATGCTTGTGAAATGGGAAATGGATGTGCTCTTTGATTATCCTCTCTACACTACATAGTCTTATTAATGTACATATGAAATAAATCGGAAACTAACTTAATTTATAAATTTTCACCACATATCACCTTTATTTGATTTGTTTTGTTTTGTTATTGTTTAAGAAATTGATTCTCCATTTGATGTCATGTCAGCCTATTGCAGTCCACTGCTGGACGTGAGCCTCCCGCAAAGAGCGCCAAAGAGCACGATCTCCCCCTTTTTTCATAGCCACTGCCATCTTCTTATCTTCCTAAGGTCGTCAGTCCATCGAGCTAGAGGGCGTCCTACACTTCACTTGCCGAGACAGGGTCTCCACTTGAGAATCCGTTTACTCCACCTTTTATCGGTTCTGCGACAGATGTGGCCGGCCTACTGCCACTTTAGCTTGCTATGTTTTTGGACTTAGCGAGATCCCAAGAACCGATTTTTTCATAAATGTGTAGTCGGTCGGCCAGGTTTACTGCCATGTTCCACGTTACGGTTCTGTAAGTCATCACTGGTAGGACGCACTGATCGAATACTTTACTCTTCAGGCATTGTAGCAGTGGTGACGAGAAGATATAACGCAAATCAAATGCTGCCCAGCCAAGCTGCACACTGCGATTTTCAGCTTAGACTTACTCTTTGACAACTTCGAGCGCCACGCTTTCGACGGAAACCAGTCCGGGGATGACATGGTCACTATATTCGTGTTGCATTGTAACATTTTCAGCAACTTGTCAACTCGAACTTCAAAAAATGAAAAATAACAGACATTACAAACCAGAGCAAATAATACAACGGCTGCTGCTTTTTACAACTATTCAAAAATGATTTTGGTAATCTCTCATCAAGCCGCATCCACTTAACTACTACCTTTTTATCACTTTTTTTAAACGTACGTACGTTTAAATTACACGTAGACTATTTAACATTCAGATCAGTTGTCTAAAAACAATTATCGAACCTCAATGCTGCAAGTATTGCTCATAATAATAAGAAATATATCATAAAGCGCCAGAAACATAAGTAATGGTCATGGTCTGTAAGTAAAGAATTAAGTAAAGAATTAATAGAACCAGTTAATGAATTTAGCTACAGGCGTCTCCCACCACACCCAAACCCAAGCCAATATGATATTGCCACGGGCACTTGAATCCGGTACCCATTGCGTTTGATGCGATTATTATGCGCCACTACGCCAATAGGTTGTTAGCTCGGAACTTCGTCAAAGCTGTAGCATTTGGAATGCAATATCCCCATCGGAACGGTTCCTCATCGGTTGTCATAAAGGACGTATTGTATCGCGCGTAGTATCAGTGCCAATTAGTGCGCCATGCTCGGGTTGGATTTAAGTAAATATCGGGTTAAGTTTCGCTACACCTGTGAGGCGCGGCGTGTAAGCACGAGGCCCGGGTGGGAGCTCGCGGCCTTTCAAGAGATACGGCTATTGTGGCCCATTGTGAGGGAAACAATGGAGATTTCAACACCCACAATGGGCCGAGTTAGCGCGGTGAAAAATTAACGCGCGCAACCTGCGTGCGCGATTGAAACAGGCAGCGCCTACATCGACTGTAGCGGAAGTATTGCGAGCTTTTGTATTCTCACAGTTTTTTCATTTTTATGAGTTCGTTGTTAATCATTGTTTTTTAGACTACATAAAGTTGGTAATTCATTATTGGAGAAATGTTATTAAATTTTTAATTAAAATAGGTTCATAAGTTCAAAATTCATATTTAAAAATCCCAATGAAAAAGACAAAGATATACAAAGATATTATAGATAAATAGACAAAAATATAAGAGCTCCTAGTTAGTTAGTTAGTTTAGTTAGTTTAGCTGGGCTTTCTCCGCACTTAGCCTCATGATTGGGCCATTGTGCGTGCTGCTTAGTCTTTCTTACTCCAACCATCCTAGGCCATCCCAGAAGGTCAGCAGCCTTTTCAGATCTTGCTGCAGGCTTCCGGGAGCGATCCTGGTGATTGGAGGATCCGTGCCCGTTGATCTGCCACGCTTCTGCATTACAATAGCACGTGCTGTGGCGTGGCCGGTTATAATACCTATAACCTTGCGAATTTTGTCCCTTGCTAGTCTGATGAGGTTGCGGGCAAACTTATTTGATGCTACCGGAACCGCATTTTTCGTTTGCCTGCATCCTTCACTGTTTCTCCATTCATTTACATGTGTTTCTAAAAGCTCCTAAACCGAAAGGACCGAAAGTGCACCGACTCCTAAAGGTCTACTACTACTAGTAGCTCGCTCTGACTACATATACTTAAGTGACTGAGTTTTTTTGTGCCGTTTCTTCTCATCACCAGCCAATAAGTAGTCCCGGAAAAGTTGGTAAGGTGAAGCTATATTTTAGGACGTGTATAAATACCCGGAATAAGTTCCATAATTTAACTAAATTTAAGATTGTATTTACATAGGTAAAATAAAAATAGAGGTATTGTTAATCTTATATAACTGCATTGGTATCACATTGGATGCTCAGATAGATAGAAACTGTCTTATAAAAATAAACTCCGTAAATATTTCAGTACATAATTGCATATATTTTATTTATTGTATGTATGTTTATTTATTTAATAGGTATTATATTTACATACATATTATGTATTTATGTTATTCATATTTAGGTGTATCTTATTAACTTACGTATTTAATATTGTAAGCTACTTAAAAATACTGGACCTGTACCGCACCCATAACCTGTTTTTCTGCATGATCCTAAGGTTGGCTGGCAGATAATGCTTTTAGCATTAAATCTACCTATTGTATACTTTTATAAGTTTTGTGCAATAAAGTTTTAAATAAATAATAATAATAATAGCGGGCAACAGTTTCATGATAACGGCAATTTCACAAAACTTTTTGTCTCGGGTCTGGATGTTGTGGTACCGTCGTTATTTCTGATTTCTGTAACACAAGTGCTTTGGCTACTTACTTTAGGATGAGTGCAATGTATGTGATGTTGTCCAATATTTATTTACTTAGTACTGTAGGTATGTACATATACTAAATACTGTCAGTTTTATCAACTAAACTGACTTATACATACAGGAAATACATTGCATACGTTTATTATATTGTTAAGGAGGGAGTGAGTCATGTCGGGAAACACCGACAAATATTTTATAACTCTCTTTCTATCACAGCAGATTCCGGCTATACTGTGTGCTCGTACTTCTTACTTCATATTTCGTGAATGCTAATGATGAGAACCAATTATCTAGGCATCGATCTTCCAATTTCAATTTTGGATAAACATTCTTTATTGGAGTCCGTTATTCAGCAGACAGGTGGTATCTTACGAGGCATTTCGGCAATTTGGATGGCAGCTAGTTAATGCGGCGGCGATGGTATCGGGCACGATCGATGCCCCTCCCTGCACCGCGCAGGGTGTAAGTGCATTAGTTTTATTACTGACTAGGTTGTACCTGTGTCTTCGTCTACGTATTCGATTTAGGGAGGATTTTGTGGTCATACATCGGCCCTTTTTGATTGTCAGTGTAAGAGTATGTACCTCTTGCTTTATAAGCAGGTGTGTTTTTATTCAGCTGACTAGTATTGAAGAAAAAATTTTATGTTAAATCGACTATTGGCCAACGGAAGCCGGAAGCCGAAAAGCTGCATCACTTGACTACTGTAATATGACATCTTTTTTTATAATTTCACATATTTAAGAGTTTTAAATAAAATCACTGGTATGAGAAAATATCATAGAATAAGATACATTCTGAAATCCGTCTAAGAAAGGGCAAAGTCTCTTCCATTCACATACCGTAGTCCGTACCAAGCGAAAATGTTTTCAAAATAATTGAACAGTGTCAAAGCGGCTTGAGATGGCTTTCGTCGTTTGTAAGGTTGTGCGTCCTTGATGGATGCAATAGCAGCCCTGCACCACGCTACAGCGCCACCCACTCGAGACGTCGGTGCTGCCCGCCTTTTGTGAGGCATGCAAATTTTTATTTTGGTCCTTACCTTACTGTTTTAAAACAGCCCGCATTCAGTTCACGTAGGTCGTAGACATGCATAAGATTTTATTTGAGAATTCTAAGCGCTAGAAATATGACAAGGGTAAAAGACGGAGGAGCTGAAATTTCAAGCGAAACCTAAATGTTACAAAATGTTTGATGCATAGGAGACAAGATTCTTTTGAAGTTTTTTAGGTGGTTAGGATGTAAAACAAAAATCTTATAAAAATCTGCTATTTTATGTGTCATCTTCACTCGGATACTACATTTGTTGATGAGTTCGGCACGAAATATTAGCGGAAATTAAATTAAAAGGAAATAATAAACATCAATTGACGACATTATTGACTTTCGGATTGTGATGACCATCTGTTCTAGACAAGTAATAATGCCGTTTGTAATGTTATGTACGCGATCCAATCCCCTCATCACTCGTAGTACCGGTAGGGGCGACGTTGGTCATTGCCAGGAACATCACTTATTCTTCCTTTGTTCCAAATCGACCTGAAGGTTGTCTAGAATAGATAGAGCTATAAGACGGCCTAAACTGTGAAATTCTAAATGTTTTTAACTCTGTTCTTTAAAAGTATTTTTAATAAAATATGAAATACATTACACTAGACATCGATTGTCCTTGGCCTAGCTATTTGCATACCTATTAATATGTAAATTTACACAATTATAAGAATAACACTATATTTTATTAAACTTTACAGTTCTTACAGCTAATCCAAGAGAAGTCAGTTTAACTAACACCTATAATTGCAAAGATCTAGCTGCACTGGGTGTAGGTAAAATAGCTTGCGACTGAGGCTTCCCCCATTAGTATCGGTCGGCGGCGACGTTGATCGATGCGCACTTCAGATGTGCCCCGCACTAGCTTATTATGTATTGTGTTTGTCAAAATATCTCGCTTGCTTGTTTATAGAGTTAGTCGAGAAGAGCCTTTGACTAACTAGATAGTTATCTACCTACTTTACAATAAACAAAACATTTCTTAGGATCTCCTTTTAAGTACATAATTATGCACCTGCATTAGAAGATGCCGCTCTTCCATAACACTAGGTTTTTTTGGAGTTGAACTCTGTGTAGTATCCTCAGAGTTTAAGTAGGTATCTAATATTTTTCTGTTTTGTCAATTTCTGTTGATCATCATCATCAATGGATATTGAGGTTTGTGTATAAATCCCGATATATCGCACGGAACTGTTTTGGGATACAAATATGACAGAACGCACCTCAGACAGATGAATCAGGTACGCGTTATCCATTAAGTAAGCTTCCAGAAACATCTACTTAGTGCATAAATAATCGTCGTTTCTGGTATGCAATGTTGACTAGCACACAAGTTATGTTCTTGCTTAGCTTATCTGATTTCGAAGACTGTTTTTGGCCCCAACAAAATAATTATGACGACATAACAGCAGACAATGTTTAGAAATAGAAATAATAGTTTAACATTTCAGTCTAATTACTTAGTAGGTGATACGTATGTTAGCTTACAGAGTCTCTCCCATTAGTACCGCTCGGCGCGACGTTGATCGATGCTCGCACTTTAGATGTGCCCCGCCTGCATACGCGTTATCCCCAAGCCGCTTTCAGGAACTATTACCCAGTGTATGAATGATCGCCAAGTCTGGGATTTAGGATACTGTAGATTCATGTTCACACACTAAGTGTTTATTATTTGGCCAGCTTAAGCAGAATAGCTGATACTAGGTTAGTTGTCTCACCGAGTCTCTCCCATAAGTTCCGGTCGTCGTAATCGATGCTCGAACTTAAGTTGTACCCCATTTGCATACGTGTTAGCCCCAAGCCGCTTACTGGAACTATTACCCAGTGCATGAATGATCGCCAAGTCGGAGATATAGGATACTGTAGATTCATGTTCACGCCCTCAGTCAGCTTAGGCAGAATAGCTGATACTAGGTTAGTTGGCTTACCCAGTCTCTCCCATTAGTTCCTGTCGTAGTAATCGATGCTCGAACTTCAGTAGTGCCCCATTTGCATACGCGTTATCCCCAAGCCGCTTACTGGGACTATTACTCAGTGCATGAATGATCACCAAGTCTGGGATTTAGGATACTGTAGATTCACGTTCACATTTAGTGTTTATTACTTGGTTAGCTTAGGCAGAAAGCTGATACTCGGTTAGTTGTTTCACCTAGTCTCTCCAATTAATACCACACGAATTATTGTCAACGATTACTTCACTTCAAAAATGTTTCGCGCGTATATGCGTTATCCTTCAAGGCGATAACAGGAACCACTCAATGCATGTCTGTTTGTCGTGTCTAAGATATAAGATTTTGTGTGGAGTCATTTCTCCGGGTAGAATTTGTGTTATCATGATATATGTACCGAAAATATTATTTAAGACGTAACAAAATATAACGCTCATAGATGATTCAATTCCATTTGTTTACTACTTCCTAATGCCGAATTACGAAGCGACAGCCGGAGGATCGAAAAAAAAACGAAATTACTTAAAATTTAATTTAATTAAAAATTACAATTACAATAAAACTAGTTCCTAATACTAATTGACTCGATCGATGTTAGATACGAAGTGAGGATGATGGCGCTGGCCTGATGTCCGGCGGCTTGGTCACGTTAGCGGCGCACGAGCGCACAGTCAGCGTTTCCGTGATCTTGCAATATCTTGTGTGCTCTAGTTAGGCGCCCGGGGTCAGCGGTATTCGTACTGGTAGAGTACGTAACTCCTCCACCCTCAGATCAGCAACTATTTGAGAACGTTCAGCGAAACTGTTGCTGGTGGGTTTCTGTCTCCAGTGATCTGCGTCACGGATACGATTAGAGGTAAGTTTCTCATAGCGACGTAGCATGACTACGAGGATGAGTTTAGTTGCACATATTAGTACGCCGTAGAAAGGTATCGTCGTATGACATAACGTCTCAGTTGAAGGTTCTCGGATTTGCACTAGTATCTGTAGCGCTATTTTAGTCTTGGATGCTGTGAAAACTGTAAATTGATGTGAGATGAATTTGTAGCTTGCATTTCAATATTCGGGATCTTCATTATCTTAAATCCTTTTATCTCGTCGTTATGGTTGGTTGTAGTAGAGATTGTCACGAGATGAGATGCTGGATTCAGTCGGGTACAGTGCGAATTTGATGGTATAGACGTCTTCTTCACAGAGATAGCCGTGAGATAACTTCGGGCATTCTGCCTCTATGTACACGAAAGCATTCTCGTTGGTGGCAATGAAAGGATAAAAATGGATAAGGGCTTGGTGGTATTTATTAGGTACTATAGATAATTTGAACAGGTCATAAGATAATTTAGTAACTATTAGGAAAGTTAAGACTAACACTATGTCTCTATCTATAAAATAGTAAACGGGTTTTATTTGATCATAAAATTCCCTTATAACTCTAAATCCAATATGCTATTTTTGACAAAGATATTTCTTAATTTTAATAGCATATTAGGTCTATTCTTAGCATTGAATGTGTGCACGATGCACGGGTAAATGCTGATATAACTATTTTCTAGACTAATTAAATCTAAAAATTGCCTACGAGGCTGCGTGATGCAGACCCGCAGGACCCAGAGTTTCTCGGGTCAAAACTTTAACTAATTAAGGTAAAGGATTATAAAATAGGACAGGATAAGGAACACGAGAACGATTCAAGTGCACTTACATGAACATTTTTCTTCGGCTTTTTTTCGTGTATCGATGTCTGGATACCCTCTGGCTGGCTTCAGATTCAGGATCCTCGAATGTGACTTGATAGCCACACGGGCGGCTCGTGACGACGGAAATCTTCGTGATGAAACGCGACGCGAAACCGACCGCGAGGATCCTACCGACTGCGCCAATTACGAAGCGACAGCCGGAGGATCGAAAAAAAACGAAATTACTTAAAATTTAATTTAATTAAAAATTACAATTACAATAAAACTAGTTCCTAATACTAATTGACTCGATCGATGTTAGATACGAAGTGAGGATGATGGCGCTGGCCTGATGTCCGGCGGCTTGGTCACGTTAGCGGCGTATCCGTGATCTTGCAATATCTTGTGTGCTCTAGTTAGGCGCCCGGGGTCAGCGGTATTCGTACTGGTAGAGTACGTAACTGCCGTGTTGGGACGGCCGTAAACAATACACGTGTCCACCCCCAACAGGACGCGTGTGGTAAGAAGCGGATAATTCCTGTAGCATGAGACGGGCAACAGCGTCTTCGTACAAAATCTTATAAAAAACTGCGCTCGCCAAACCGCCTGCCAAGCATGGCGAGTATTGGCAAATCCCCCCGATGATGGGGAAAACCTTTGTTCAGCAGTGGACGTCCTATGGCTGAAATGATGATGATGATGAATACTTCCCACTGATACTGATATATACTGATAATGATTATAATCTAATTACTTAACCGTTAGAGGTACTAAGGTGATACCAGAAGGCACGACATTGATCGATGCTCGCACTTCAGATGTGTCCCGCTTGCATACGCGTTATTCTGCAACCCGTTTTCAGGAACACGTAGTGCATGACTGATCGACGTGTGAGATCTAGAACGTTAGTTATGTTGAGTGGAATTTTTCGGACGTTGCGTTTTAAGAACATTTTTACAACCATATTCATTGTCATAAATAGGGTATCAATTATTAGGTTCACTTGTAACTATGAAATCAGAGTTAATCTTGGAAGTCGTTTTCATCATGCGTATCGATTTCAAAGTTTCAAAGTGACGTTAGAAAGACGAACCAATGATACCGTATAGCTGATTTATTGATAGAGCTAGCACGTGAATAGTGAAACTCTTTAATGGTAAAAGTTTTGGGCTAATTTTATTTGTTTTAACGAGTCAAATATATATAAAAGCTTGTTTTATGGTTTTTAAAGTATAATATTGAAAAAAAGGGTAACTTGTTGAGCACGATTTTAAATTGGAGATTTGGAGATTTCTGTTCAAAAATCTTTAGAAATCAAAACACTATTACTTAAAAAGTGTCGTATTCTCTATCAAATATTGCCCATTTACCTTGTAGGATGTGGTCGTACTGTAAGTACGAGTATATCTCTGCTGAGCTCTATACTCAGTGACCTGCCTCAATTTATAATGAATTGTCTTTGGTGACGTGACTCGATCGCTTGAACCACCAGGGATTTTGTGTCACGCTATTGTAATCGGTTTAGAGGTATGTTATCTTAGTGTAGGCAATGTGAACGTTGGACACACTTAAAGGATGTTTATTTAAGGACATAAAGGACATGTCATATGACATGTCATGTCACATCTTCATTGAAGTCAGTCTGCATGATTGCATAAAATAATTAAATTCCTAATTAAAACAAATGGACATCAATACCCATTTAAATACTTTTGATTACTTTACGCCTAAGCACTAGACTAGACTCACTTTATAATACGCAAGCGAACTTTTAACATCCAGAGCTTTTGAGCGAAACTTATTCGCTAGATAATTAGCACTAGTTAACAAATGGGTTACATTTCGGAAGGCTATCAGCTCACAAAGAAAGTCAGGCGGCCGCCAGAGTTGGCTGAAGTTGTTTGTAACGTCTGGGGGAGGCCCCCCCTGCCAGGGGTGGGTGGCACCGTGCGAACAAAGCCTTCCGTGAAAGCCTTCGGACGTTGATAGATGCGATAAGCTCGGATGCAAGTAAGCTGCATACATTTCTTGCTGCAATTTCTTGTCGGAGCGTAATCTTTGGGATTTGAGAAATATAGCCCTAATTATTACTGGAACGTTGCGTTGCGCTATAAGTTTATGTACAAAATTAAGAATAAACTACTACTCCAAGGCCGCGCTACGTTATTTTAAACGAAATTACAAGACATTTGTCTTGATTTATTTTTATTAATTTTAATTAACAAAATACATAAAACAAGCCAAGAGAACAGGCTTTATGTACTACCAAAACTGGAAATTAAAAGTTTTATGTATTTTTTGCAGTTAATAAATAGTAATTTATAAACACCCTTAGCGTGTCATTTCCCGATATAGACCAGTAAATCTGTTATTAAATTATAAGGATGAATTATAAATAATAAGGAAATACAAAACTTAAATGCTCATACATGATATATATATAAGCTACATAAAATCACAAAAAAATATTCACTTTTCCAAATAAAATGTTAGTCTTCCTTAATGATAATTGAAGGAGGAGAATCGAGAAAGGTCGATTGTTTTTTTTGTTTTGATGTCGATGCTGTACAATATAATGTTGTTTACGTACTTAATCTTATGGATGAACCTACACGAATCATGTTTGAGAACTTAAAAGTTTACATGATACAATTTGTCACAAAACAGTTTACCCGGACACCAAAATTAATCACCGTCCGAACCAACGTACCGAACTCGCCGAAGGCACTGGGAATTTCGTGTAATCCATATTTTAGAGGACACGTAGTAGCTAGGCTGAAAATACACGGCGGGCGGCCCCCTGCACACAGCTGTAAATGCATTTTCTTATAATTCAGAACCGTCACGTAGCACGAAACCCTCCGGCGAAAGAACGGCTGTGGGAGAATGCTAGAGAATTTGCAGTTACCTCTTTTTTATCTTACACCGGTAACCATAAAACGGATAAGAAAATTGGATTGAAATGAAACTGTTTTTCGGACTGAAGTTTTATTTTTTCAGAATCTAAATCTTAAGTTTCCACAACACGGAAAGTAGAGTTTTATGAACATGATAGTATTCTTATTCACAGTTGAATAAATATTCCAAAATGTTATAGGCATTTCTATACGTTGAGATGCGTCTAACATTTAATTCAAAAGATTCATAAACAAAGATTGATAGAATTACTAGAGGAATAATAGAGTCGTATTGAATGCATACAATAACGAATAAAACAAACAAAACCAACCTATTTAATTAGGTGTCTGTTATAAAGTGCAATGGATTGTGGGGCCACACGTCTTTGTTCGAGTGTTGAACTTTGACAACGCTTTACTTATGTATGACGTCACAGCATAACTTTAAACGTGCGTAAGCTGTACTGTTTGGCGGTTTATTTTTTCCTTTCCTTTTCTTACCTTTCACTTTTAAATAAGTCATTTTTTCATATCTTCAGTTTATTGTTAATATTTAAAGAAAATATATAAAAATATGTATTTACATATAGTTAAAATTGCTTGTTAAAGAATATAGTACCTACTATAACACATTTAAAATGATCTAACGCGTGGATTAGCATGGAAAATTGTAAGTACGTACTTTATTTATTTAGCATTTATTTAACGACACAGATATTAGTATACATACGGTATTGGTTTAGTTAATTTACTGAGACATAGAAACTTTAGGTTTACTATTTAAGTAAAAAATAAATTCAATGTCATACCGACATTTACTGACATGTGGACAGTATACTTCTATTAACTAACCTATCCTTCAAGTAAGTCCATCACCTAACTGTGAAAGAGTCCTTAACTCCTACATTTTCCTTTCTGTGTAAGTTATGTAGAATTTGAGGTTTGCCAATCTAAAATATGTTTTAATCACTTACATCCAAAAAAAAAAACTAAATTTACTAAGGTAAGTTGTTGGAAACAATTATTATTCGTTGCGTGGTGTGCAATTCCGTATGCCCTGGAGAACCCTAAACCAGTCTGGCTAGGTGAAACCCACATTGGTTGGCCATTTTCTCGCTGTAGTGATTGTGCACTTTGAGCTGTATTTACCCGGGAAATCGTATGATCTTGTCGGGTAAAATACAACGTTTCACCTAATTTGTGTTAACAGGTGGAAATATCGGACGATCTGATACAGTTTTCCTCAAATATTTATTTATAACAGGAAAATGGTGCTTAGAGACGGGGAAAAACAGTTTGAGACTTTAGGGGCTCTTTAGATTATATTGAACAGCAGGTTCTGTGTTTGTTATTTAAAACATCTAAAAAGATTAAGTGGAGAGTTGGAATACAGATAGACCATGACCTATTAAATAAATATTTACTTACCGTAAATTAAACCCTGAAAGGCATTGGAAATATTTTTAGGGTTCCGTGCCCAAAGTGTGGAACGGAAACTATGTTGCTTCCCCTCTGCTGTCTGTCCGTCCGTTCGTCTGTGTATCAGAGGGGTCTAGCTCGAAACGGAATTATGCCTTCTCGGCGCTAACCTACAATTGTCCCGAAGCAGTGGTAGGGATAAAAAAAATGGGACGTGAAAAAAACACTAATTTTAATGATTCTTTTTTTGTTTGGTAGATCCTACTTCAAAGGTAAATATCCTTCCATATACATTTTATAGAAATGGATTAAGCAGTTTTTGAGAAAAAACCAAAATATATACCCAGATAATGTTTTGGTCCTTGATTCTTGTAGCTATGTTACCCAATATCTTCGACAGTTAATGTAAACCGATTTTGATGTTTCTTTTTTTGTTGAATAGCTAATAGGTACTTCCAAAATACTATAGTAAACATTTTTACCCCTAAGGGTGGAAAAAAAGGATGAAATCGGTGTTCGGCAGTTAGATTAGGATTTATCACTAAAAATAGATATTATTTAAAAAAATAACACCGACTTCAGAACACTAAAAAGCTAAAAATAATATTAACACGTCGGTGAAACCTGATCATAGTTTGAATGTTTTCGTTGCACTGACTCCAAAAGTAACTGATTAAGTACTTATGTGTTAATATTATTTTTAGCTTTTTATGTCGGTTTTGTTTATTTTAATAAAATTTATTCTAATTAGTTGTAGACCTGAAATTTCAGTAATTTGTAAAAAGTTGGCCTAAGTTAAAGTAAAGATATTTTAAAGTTTTTATGCTACATTTTTTCTTACCAATATACATAGTATACGTATCGTCCTCTAGGGCTCATTGAGTAGATGAATTTTTTGAATGAGTAAATGAAAATTTCTAGAATGGAATTCGAAGTGGTCAACTATAGACCATTTTTGTGATACTAACAAGCGTCAAACGATAGGATTACAGGGAAAACTTCAGTTTGCAGCAATAGTAAAACCGGTCAAGTGGAAGTCGTGCTTGCGCTACGGATCCTAATGAAATAAACGGTCTACGGAACTTTCGGTGCGAGAGTTCGACTAGCACTTGACTAGTTTTTAAACGATTGAACACTGGTAGCTAGCTGCCATAATCCTATGTTAGTATATAAACAGTACGTGAAATTTATCGATACGAAACATTCTTGGAAACATGATCTGCGTCATAACATCTTGCAAGTGTTACCCGTTTGACGGGGCGCCGACTGTCAAGTCATACCTAAGCGACAGGCGCCCGTACGAATATTTTATTTGGGCAGTGCGGGGCGGCCCCCTACGCCTATCCACCAGGGAGGGGGCTCAGGGGGCATTCGGGGGTTCGTGGGGCTGTCGGGGGGCGACGTTGATCGATGCACGTCTTGCGCCGGAGGCTGCACCCGACGTAATTCATTAAACGCTGAAACTGTAAGCGGATTTTGAGTATTAAAACGATTTCTCACGGGGTGTCCAGTTTGCTAGTGCCTTTACAGAGACAGTGTAAGCTCTGCTTAGTTTCTGAAATGAATTGGAGTTGAGCTAAAAGGAACTATTTATTCAAAGGGTTAATTGGTAACATTGGGATTAGGAATAATTTATACGTCCGCCCTGAATTGCAGTCTCGTTTAGATTTATTTTCAGATCAAAAGCGCGAAAATAGCACCAATCTTCATCACAATAAAGTGGTGAGAATTAAGCTTGATAAGTTTTGTTGGATTTAGCATAAGTTACTCGTATGTAATAACTTTGTTACAATCAACTTGTTACAAGCAAGTTGCTTGCCAAGAAAGCTTCAAGATACTTCTTTAACTCCGCGAACCTCATTATGTCGATATGTTAACAATATTCCATTTCTTTGCAATTGCGAAGCCTTATTGTCTGAAGAGCATGTGGAAGGAGGGCTTAAATCATTATACGTTATTTTATAGGAAATATGAATAATTATTTGCAGTAAGCTTTTCATAAAAGCATTTAGTATCTCGTTTTTCCTAGAAAGCTTAGAGTAGGCGGTACTTAACGACAGAAATAGATAAGGGAAATAATATTTTCCTGGAAAGTTTTCTTATTAGCTCCATAATAGTCAGTTCCTAGAAAATGTAATCTCTATTTTTAATAAATTACTTTTTCATTAGCTAACATATTTTTCAAAGATTTTAAATTAAATCCAAATGCCGTTTAAGTTATAAATAGTCCCAACGTAAAGTTAGGCGTGAATTAAGTCCGAAGAAAAACGAATCATGTTGACCTTCCGCTTGCGTGCCGCATATTTTTTTAAGGATTTTCCGGTCTATATCGGGTAAGTGGCACGCGAAGGAGTAATGCTAGAAAGGTGGCTTACTAATTTACGTGCTTATCCCAGGACATTACGTATTGGAATAAGTCAAAATATTTGTAGTTGCGGTGAACAAAAAACCACGGTACGCGGTTGGTCGTTTGCGTCGCGTTTTTCCGGCACCTGTATCAATCAACGTCTCGTGCGGAGAGCGGGGATTATAGAAAAAGTGCTGATGCATTTTTAGCTCAAGTCTGCACCGGAAAAGAAGTTACACAGTTCTTACTTTACTTTACGGAACTTTGTATGAACCTACTCATTCTAACATAGGATTTCAGCATTTTAATGCTGACTTCAGCTATTAAAAGATTTTATTCAGTCAGATTTTATTAACTTACTTTCTTTGGTAGGCCGAGCTTGTCAACAATGCACTTGTTTCCGTCAGGATCTTTTGTGTCTTATAAGTCTGTGTTATTCGAACCCACGTTTTTTATTTCTTACTAAAATAAACACAAAATTGATGTCTTATGTAGCTGAATTGAAAGAGTAGTCGCCTGGTATTAAATACCAAGAATGATTCGGTGTTTTTAGGTAAAAAAGATGAGACGTCTAACCAGCTGTTAAAACAATATCACTTTGTTTGAAGGAAAACAACACTGCTTGTACTGTTTAGAGTTCATGGCTAGGCCCCAGAACATGTTCATCTGCTAGAGAATATACAATAATACTGCTTCTGCCTCTGTTTGTAGGTTCCACTAGTGCACTAGGGTCGGTATCAATCAATGTCGCGCGGTGGGTTATAGAAACAAGTGGCGATGCATTCTGCAGTTGGTAGTAAGTCTGTGTAAATATTAGTAAGTTAACGTAGAATACTGTTGTTGACAACAGTTTTGCACCTGCATCAATCAACGTCGTATGGCGAGTATTATGGTGCATCCACACCGCAGTTACTTTATGTTGCGCAACGTTTCCAAGTGTTGCTGGGCGCCATACAAAACAAAGAAAGTTGCTCAATGTTACCCACTTCTATGATTCCATCCATCCATGACTTATAAACATTATAGGGCCGTTTTCTGGAATAGTGTCTTGAAATAACGTATGAAACATAGGCCTAATTGATAAAAATGCTATGGGTAGTCTTGACTATACATTATAGTAAGTACAAAAACAAGTCTTAAGGTAAACATCCTGGTTTTATGAATTAGTAGTCGATTATATTTTATCTTACAGTGTGATTTGATGGTTTATTTGTTCTTCGATAATTTATTAATCTAGGCATGTAGGTACTCGGGTACTTTCCAGGCCGCGTGACAAACGAGCATATCCTGCATCGATGACATAATTCTTTACAAGATGCGCTGATGTCACTAATGCAGTATGAGAATCGCCTATATAATTTTAGAGTTATAGTTCAATAGAATACAGGCGTGAACATAAAGTTTTATTATAAACACGTGTAACGTAACGAGTACGTGACGCAACGCTTATATTGTAAACAGCTGACCGCGTATATCGTGAAATGAGTGCCTTTGGGATGTTCTCACTTTATATGGGTAACAAATGTGAAAGCAATAATTGGTTTGACGACCTCCGTAGCGGCGAGTCGAGCATTGACTTGGTGTCGTTCTATGTAATCTCAACTCTGAGGTCCCGGGTTCTATTCCCGGTCGGGCAATGTAGAAAAAAAACTTGTCTATATTGTGTGTTTTTCTAATTTCTATAACACAAGTGCATTGGCTAATTACCATAAGATCAAAGCAATTTATGTGCTGTTGTCCATTATATATATTTTTTATTTGACTTGCCACGTCTTAGCGAAATCTGTTACAATAAAAAAACCTCTGTTATGGTTACCTGATCCCGGGGTAAGGGTAAAAAATTGGGAAAGCGCGAGCCGGTTTTCTCGCTCCGAGGATTCCTTATCGTTAGGGACCTTTAGCATAATGCCGA
This sequence comes from Anania hortulata, assembly GCA_963576865.1. Classification (NCBI taxonomy): domain Eukaryota; kingdom Metazoa; phylum Arthropoda; class Insecta; order Lepidoptera; family Crambidae; genus Anania; species Anania hortulata. Next base: position 10,522,800 of record OY756396.1, on the reverse strand, counting down.
CATACGTTTGGTTTGGTCTCCAGTGGAAAGTCTTTACCCCTATACTTTTTTCTTACTCTTATATTCGCATTAACTCATTGTGGTAACAATAAGAACATTTTTTTTTACTGAAAGCAGGTTAACATTAATAAAAATAACGCTAAAATTGGAGATCTAGATAAGTACCTACCTATACCTTATGTGAAAAAGACGTATGCTTTAAAATATCTATAAATGCAATGCAATGCTCGACTTGTACTAAATTCGAGCATCGACTCTAATGGCAAATAATTTGTCAGAAATCTTAGGAATGGAGGTTATTCAAGGTAAGTAAATAAAATGTTGGCATAAAAGTATTTACACTAGCATTTATAAATGTCGAATTCCGTGCACAAATTTCCATTTTCATCCATTTTTAGTTGTTTTTTTTTGTAAATTATATCAGAGCAATTACTTAAATAAGAAAATATTTGATTGCTTCATACAAATTAACGCGCTACCTTGACATCTGATGATAATGGTGCACCTATTATTGTTTCATGATTGCGATTTTCTTTAATTTTAAATGTTGTTTTAAGCTGCTAATTTTAAGGAGAGGCCTATTCTGCTGTACACCCTGTATATAGATATATGATACATAAAATACATATGTTTTATGCTTATTAAGTATGTGTCAAAGCTACTTGAACACGTTTTACATTCATTTTCAAAGTATTTTTAAATGCACACTTTGTTTCTAAACCTGGTTATATAACAGCGGATTTTATGTACAACCATAAACCCTATGTATTTTCAAAGCCAACGTTCTCATAAAACTAGACTGCATTCTTACAGGCTGAAGGCCGCGAACACGCGTCCAACTTTTTCAACATTACTCCTACTGAAAAGATGAGTAGGTACTGTTAACTCCAGTTACCGCAACTTGCCGGCTTATCTTTCTAAGCTGACATCAAAACGTTATCCTTTGATGAAAACATCTTACAGTCAGCTGCTATTCCCCGTAGAATCTCATAGCTGGATTAATTTAGCTGTGGCAGTGCGCGCGGCGCCAATGTAGACGTCTAGATGGCGCCACAGAGCACCTCACCGCGCGCGTTTTTATACGCTGCCCAACTTCCGACCCGCGCCCCGGAGTGCACTGGGAGGTAAGTGGAAAATTTGCAAGTAGCGAAGGGATTTTGAAGGTCCACTATAAATGTGTTTTCAGAAAGTAAATAAAATACAAGATTTAATATCTTCAACTGGCAAGAATTCTTATTTATCAATAATCACTAGCTGTTTCCCGCGACTTCATTCAGGTGGTCTTTAATTTAATTCAGAAACCTTTTCCGTTGTGCACAATAGTGACCAAAATTTCATCACAATATGAAGGATGCAAGGTTTAGGAAGGCATAGATGACAAACATATAAAAATTCATTTTTATTTATACATATAGATTATGTAAAAAGATATATGTCTTGATTGCACACTATTCAAAGTATATAAGGTAAAAAAAATAGATTCTGAATAAATTAGGCAGTAGGTAAGTCTCAAACTTTTTCAGTTTGCGACGCACTTCCTATCTACAAGTTTTGTATTTTGTCGCGTCGCCCTAGCGTCAGTGGTAACAGTAAACTAGTGTTACAAAGTCTACTAGGTATGCTAGATTTTTAAGCTATCTATCCATGACAAAGGCTAAAAATCTCGGCATTTTCTAAATAATAAAAAAAAAGGTACTTGTAGCTCAGTGGCGGCAGCGCTTTGGTACTGATTACCAAAGTTAAGCCACCTACGCCACGGTTGTGATTGGATAGGTGACTATTCCAACCATATTTAGTGACATTTATCACAAACATCTCCGTGCTTCGAAAGGCACGTTAAAAGTTGGTCTCTGCTAATATCGCTTGATAGTAGTCGTGAAGCTTTGTCAGAGGCCTTAGGGCGGCTGATTACATCTGACAGTAAGGTAAAGTCACTTGCCTTGTACCACCCCTCCATCAAACAATAAATAAAAAATGCTACAGACATATTCAGGACATATAATAATATAAAAAAGATTTTCCTAAATAAACCTGATGAGTATGAGTATGAGTATGAGTATGAGAATGGACTCCCTTTTCCGCACTTAGACTCAAATTCGGTCCTTTGTGCGTAGGGGTATGATGGTTACGGATATAACCAGCCTAGCTCCGCCCAGAAGCGCAGAAGTTTCCTGGGTTTTTCACAGGCTTCGCGGAGCGACCTTGGGTTGTCAAGGATTTCATTACGTTGTGACGCAACCGCCTCACATTCCAGGACTACGTGGTTGGCAGTTTCGTCTGTAGTGAGACATTGCCCTACAGAGAGGGCTGTCTGTGTTACCTATAGTGTAGAGGTGTTTGTTTAGGAGACAGTGACCGGTCACTGTGCCCACGATTATTCGCAGGTTTTGTCTTTCGAGGCTGAGTATACGTCGAGTCAATCTGGGCGTGACCTCTGGAAGAGTTAGTTTTGATTGCCTGCATGCAGTACTCAGTGCCCAGCGTTTGTTTTGTTGTGATAGTGTGCGGTTTCTGATCCAGGTGCGCATTTGGGAGTATGGTAGAGGGAGAATTGGGAGTGGCCCTTCAGTGACCATGTCCGAACCTCTCCTCGCCAACTCATCTGCGGCGTCGTTGCCTAAGGATTTACTATGACCTTTTATCCACTGCAGTGTTACCTTGTTGGCTGTAGCAATCTTTTGCAGGGATAGGTAGCATTCGTAAACGAGTTTTGAGTTGCTGGTGTAGCTGTCAAGGGCTTTTAGCACTGCCATGCTGTCAGAGAGTATCCGAATGTTAAGGTCGGTAATTTCTCGTCTGGCTATGGCGTTGGCAGCTTCGTTGATAGCTACACATTCGCATTGAAAGATGGAGCTTTGTGGGCCTAGTGTCATGCTTATGTTAATGTTGAGATCTAAAGAGTGTACTCCTGCGCCTGTGCCCTTCTCAGTTTTCGAGCCGTCAGTGTAAACACGGACTTCCGCGATGCCTGAGTGGTCCTTCTCAGTCTCAAATGGTTGTATCTTGTATAGTTTTTGTGTTAAGTATTTGCTAGGAGTCCTGTCGGTTGGTGCCATCAATAGCGGCTGGTCCGTTATTGCTTGGCTCAGGATAGATGTATGATGGCTCCTGCAATTGCCCCATAGGCCTAGGTTTTGCAGCCTGATTGCACTCATTGCCGCTTCCTGCTGAATTAGAAGGTCGAGTGGGCGCAGATCAAGCAGTATCTCCAGGGCGTCTGTGGGTGTACTTTTCATGCAGCCTGTGATTGCAGAGCAAGCCAGTCTTTGAAATCGTTGTAATTTGGTTTTTGTTGTTGTTAGTGTTGTTCTTGTCCACCATACGAGAGCTCCGTAGGTTAGTGTTGGTCTGATTACCGTTGTGTAGAGCCATCTAATGATTTTCGGGGAGAGGCCCCATGTTTTACCTAACATTTTCTTGCACTGAAAGAATGCTGTGCAAGTTCTTTCTAGTTTATGGTCCAGGTGTTTGTTCCATAAAAGTTTGCTGTCAAGTATTACACCTAGATACTTAACTTCCGTTGTGAGTGAGATGTCAGTATCAAACAACCTAGGCAGCGTTAGGTTGCTGATATTTCGTTTGTGTGTAAACATTATTAGTTCCGTTTTTGCTGGGTTAACCGAGAGACCGTGGTTGCTGCACCAGGACTCTATTGTTTTGAAAGCAGTTCTCATGAGGTCACACAGTGTGCTGTCCGAACATCCTGTGGCTAAAATAGCCAAGTCATCCGCGTAACCCACGGTGTGTAGGCCGCGCCCGTTGAGCCTGCGGATGAGTTCGTCTACCACGATGTTCCATAAAAGGGGTGATAGGACGCCGCCTTGAGGACAGCCTCTGGCAACGATACTTCTGGTCATGGTGTTGACGGTAAACCGGATTGCTCTCTGTGTTAGCATGTTGTAGATAGTTTCAGCGAGTGTGGGATTAACTCCGAAGTTCACCAGCGCCTGATTTATGCTGATAAAGTTGGTTTTATCGAAGGCACCTTCAATGTCAATGAAAGCGCCTAGTGTAGATTGTTTGTTAGTCAGTCCTTCGCCTATACGTGCTACAACGCTGTGAAGGGCTGATTCTGTGGATTTGCCTTGGCTGTAGGCATGTTGTTGTGGGTGTAGTGGTCTATGTGGAATAACGTTTTCACGAATTTCACAATCGCAAAGTCTTTCCAGTGTTTTGAGTAGGAAGGAAGTTAAACTTATGGGCCGAAATGACTTGGCACTGGTGTAGTCACTTCTTCCTGGTTTTGGTATAAATATTACTTTGACTTCCCTCCAGGCTTTGGGTATGTATCTGTGGGCGATGCATGATCTAAAGATGGTAACTAAATGGTCAACCAACAGATCCGCGCTCCACCTCAACAGGCCCGGGAAGATCCCATCTATACCTGGAGATTTATACGGTAGGAAGCTGTTAATTGCCCAGAGTACTTTGTCGTGATCAACAATGGACTTTGCTGTGTCCCAGTCTGGGCCATCGGGAGTCGGTGAAACTTGAGGTTCCCACTCCATATTGTCGGAGATCGAACATCCGGGAAAGTGGGTTGACAGAAGTAGTTCACTGGTTTCTGTGTCGTTGTTAGTGTAAGTGTTGTCAGTTTTCTTTAGGCGCCCTATCGTTTGTTGGGGTACACTTGACAGAATGCCTTTAATTTTCATTGCCTGACTGGTATTTTCGATGTTGGTACAGAAGCGTCTCCAGCAGTCTGTTCTGCGTTGGCGGATCAAGCTTTTGAAGGCTTTCTTTTTAGTATGATAGTTGACCCAGTCAGTTGGTTGTCTGGTGTTCATTGCTCTGTTGAACAGTTTCCTCACTTGCCTTCGTAGCTCTTGTAGCTCTTTGTTCCACCAGTGACCTTTAGGTCCTACCAGTGGTGTAGTAAGGGGACAAGATTGTTCATAGCTGTTCATTAGAGCGTTTGTTAGTTTGTTAACATGTTGTTCGATTTCATCGATTTTAGAGTCAGTTGTTAGTTTGCTAAAGCCATCCAGAGCCGTCTTGACCATCCGCGCAAAGGAGCAACGGTCTGTTTTGCGCGGTAGGCGTTTAGGTTCTGGTGGTGGGAGGGTCATATTTAGGTTAAAGCGTATCCACCTGTGATCCGAGCACGAGGCTTCTTTTGATACGTGCCAGTCCAAAATCAGGTGGGATATGGCTTCTGTGGAGAGTGTTAGATCAACGATGGTTTGAGCTCTTGAGTTGACGAATGTCGGCTCCGAGCTGTTGTTAATCAGGGTTAGTTTAGTAGAGATAAGATAATTTACCAGTTCAACTCCCCGGGTGTTATTTCCTACGCTGCTCCATAGGGTGTGGTGTGCATTGGAGTCGGTGCAGATAATAAGTTCGAGCTGTTCCTTGTCACAGTACTCGACGAGCGATTTGAGTTCCGGTGTTGGGATGTCTGCGTCGCCCGGGAGATACGCTGATGCGAGCACAAAGTTAGGGTGCTGTTGGTTGGGACCTGTTAGAAACCTAACGGCTGTCAGGTCTCTGGAACAGAAGTCTGTTATTAGATGTTTTGGTATGTGCTTGGGCATATATGTGCAAGTTCTCGGGTTGCTTACATTGGTGTCAAGGAGGACGTCACCTCCGATGTTGCTTAAACCGCAGATAGAGTTCTTCCTGATCCACGGCTCCTGGATCAAGGCTATGGTCGCGGTGTCTGCCTCCAGCGCTCTGCGTAGGCAAGCCGTTGCAGTCTGACTGTGCTGGAGGTTGGTTTGGATGATTCGGAGGGGTTTACTACTCCCTGAACGGAGAGGAGTCAAGGCAGCTTTCGCTGCACTCGCTCCCCTCGACGTCCCGAAAGCAGTCCACCTCCGATCTGCTGCACGACGGAAGAGGCTCCTTCTCCATCGGAGCTGACTGTGCTGGGGTTGTCTCCTTGGTGCTACTGGCTGGCGGCGGGAGGTCCTCAAGAATTTTGAGATAGATATTGCCGCACAGCCAGTACATTCTGCGTTCCTGTCGGCGCAGCAAGTCGACGTCGTTTTCCGGCACTCTTATGAGGAGGTGAACGCCAGGTATGTCCAGGTCGGGTTGCCTTTCAGCTCTGACCAGGGACCAGGAATTGACGCTCACTCCCTGGTTGTGCGCTGCTAGCAGCTTGCGCAGTGTGTTGATGTCGAGCCCATTGTCGTCAGGAACGAACAGGCCGCAGAGGTATTTTCGACGGATTTCCGCCTGTGGTCTGACCACTAGCGCCGAGCCAGCGATAGGCGACGGGATGGAGTCCACCGTGCTACGCAGCCAGGCAAGGGCAAGGTCGTCCTCGCACCACATTTTTAGGACTCCGTCGCTAAAGTGTGCCTTGCCGCGGAATTTCACCTTGCCAAACTGCGCAGAGGTCGCAGGACACAGGAGGCCCTCCATCAGTCACCCCTCGATGGCTTTGCGCAGCGTCGTGGCTTGTTCCACCGTAAGGTCGTGATGCGGGTCTGTCATCACAGCTACGCACAGTTCGTTAGCCCTAAGGGCCTCTGCATAGCTGACAGAGTCCTGTTTCGCCCCTCTCTTCGCACGCTTGCTGTCGTCAGTGGGCGTGACCGTGTCGTCAGGTCGGGGTCGTTTGGTTTGCTGTGTCGGTCCTGAAGTCTGTTGCTCCGTCGCAGCTGGTGTGGGGCCAGCGCCGCGCCCACCCGGGTTTCGGTTCCTCCGCCTCGGACGTTTTCGAGGTTTGGAGCCACCACTCGTCGTCGGCTGTGCCTCGGACGGGACCGGTTGGGCGATGCTGCCTTCCGCGGTCGCAGGTTCGACTTCGGTGTGAGGTCGTCGCCCGCTGGGGGCTGCCAATTTCCTTGACTCCACCTTGGCTTTGGACTTCTTCCAAGGTGGGTGGGGTTTGGCCGGGGTGGTTCGGTGTTTCTTCCTGGACGAGGAGACTACAGTCCAGTTAGGCTCTGACGGTGGCACTGGGATGGCATCCAACAGTGCTGAAAGTTCCAAGACCGAAGGCGTCGCAGCCTGGGTAGACGCGAGCGGCCCTGGTCTGGTGGTGGTGGTGGTCGCAGACGTGTTGGTGTGGGGTGGTGCGTCCACTGAAACGGCCCTGCTCTGGTGCAGCTTGGTTGGGGACCTTGCCTTACCGGTGCTGGGTGCTCTGGTGGATGCAGCCTTGGTTGGGTTGGTGTTAGAGGAGCCAGCCGCGCCAGAGGGCGCAGTGGCTTTGGGGTTGTTTGGCGCATTTGAAGACGCAGCCAAGAAGAGGGGGGTTGTGGGGTTTTTGCTCTCAGGATCCATGTGTTTTGAGGGGTTTTTGTTTCGTCTGTGTAGCTCTCCACCCGCCACGGAGTCCTCAGTCGGGGACGTCGTGCGCTCTGCGCACGATCGCCAGAGCTACTACACAGATATAGGACCCGTGCACTGGACTTGCAACTCACCCCGTGAAAGCGGCGAGGCCGCACGCTGCGAGGAATTCCGTGGTTGCCCGCCACCGAGAGAGAGTAGCGCGCTCGCCTCCGGGTTCCGCGTAACGCCGCCTGCCGTCCCACGGTTAGGGATCCTCGCCGACTACCCTCAGACGGGAGGCCAAAGCCGGTTGATTGAGAGTGGCTAGCCCTCAACCTCCCGTGTAGGGTGAACTCCAGGCCAAAGAGGTGTGTTGATCACGGTGTGCAACAACCACCGGCTCACCGATCTCTCAACCTCCAGGTCCCCTTCATCCACCCGTACGGGTCCCTGCGCACGGCACAAACACGCAGGTGGTCATACTAACATCCACCGTCTTAATTATGTAGATGATGGAGACGCTAGGACATGACCACAGCATCCCAGCGGTAGTGCGCCTGGAGGTTTCTGTTACGTCTATTTCTTAGGGAACTAGACCTAAAGCAGGGTGGCAACCACGTGCAGGAGTAACCTTCAGACTTGCCTTGAGGATCATCACGACTGTGGCGCTCTCCCTCAAGACCGACGCCACCTTACCCGCCAAGTGACGGATAAGGTAGGCCAGCATCTATACTACACAAGCAGCAAAGCAGAAGCACTGTGCAAGTTAGGCGTCGCAACTATTAAAGCATAAACACTGACCCTCCCCTACACCTGATGTTATCATAATAAAATAGCGGGTTAATAAGTTAATGTGTGTATTTTCGCTGCCTAATAAAGGAAAACATCGTAAGGAAAATTGTTGACATGTTGATTGTTCATTAGACAGATACATACTTGCGAGTTTAGTTATAGTCGATTTCTAAGGAAAAAGCCTTTAAGTAGGATAAAACTATTTTTTTACTCATTAAAAATCATTTATATTTATTACAAGATAATACTCTTAAGAAAAGAATCATAATACCGTTATTATTATATAAACCATATTTCCACGGCAGCAAAAAATAAAAACAATGACACCACAGATATTAATTAAAAATAAAATAAAACAAAAACAAACACCTTTAATAAGAAGATACTAAGAAAAAGTAACTATAAAAGTTCGCAAATAGTGCCACTATACGCTTGTCATGTCGGTTATAAAGGTCATAAAGGGGCCATAACATGTCTTATTCTCATTTTTGCCGCACCAATCTAAAGTATTAATTTATATAAAATATATTTTTACACCGATATAATTGGTAACTGCAACTCATTTTCTTTTCTCTCGGTGTGTCTCTAAGTCCGCAAATAGATGGGACTCTTTTGTCCAACTGCAGGTTTTTGTCGCAATGAATAAGTCTCACTGTAACGTCCTGCTGTCACAGATGCTATTATGTATAAGTTGCATTTTGGGCCAAATAACTAATTTGAATGGATCAATTTGTTTGTCATCCTTATTAATAAAACTGTCAATTTTAGGAGTTTGGGGTTTTTAACCATTGTGGACAGGTGACATAGTACCTACTAAACATTGAACTTTAATCCCTTGTATAAAGGTCGAAACCAATGACAAGTCTTATTATGCTTTCAACAGTATTGACGTTATAACAACACGTACGTACGTACTGTCCAGTAGTAGTGTTAGTTTATAGTTACGTCTTCTCTTAGGACCGATTCTACCAAACACAAAGTTATACCAGAATTACTATTACAGGTTTAATTGTACTCCTACAATTTACTTTTGGTTAAATTCGTTTACGTTTTTCCAACTTAACACTATGCTAGGTATTGTTATTCTATGGTTAAAGTGTAAATAATGAACGCATAGAAACCTAATAAAATTGAAGTTATCTATTTCTTCTCGGTTGACTTGACATGTCACAACAAATTATTTTTGTAGACTGTTCTAGGACAAGTGTCAATTTCACAAGTAACAACTTTGGCATTTACTCTCTGTTTATTTTTTACTCGGCCAAATCAGCCGTTTAAATATTTACTCGTTTTTACCTTATGCTTAGATTAGTGGTTGTTGAAAAGCATAATAAGCTTACTCTAGATTAAGCAGCGGGTTTCTCTAAAAACTTAGTCCAACTTGGTCTGAGCCTAATGTAATAAAACAAATTATATAATGTCTTTCACTGATAAACTTTTTAGATGCTTACACTGTACTCGCATCTATTGTATGACGACCCGTTAGGCATAGTAGCGCGGTGATTAGCGTTTAGCAAGAGTCTTTGATACCGGGTTCGATTCCCGGTAAATAAGCCCATTAACAATGCTAACTTTTGTGTGTCTGGGTGTGCTGGGAGACACCCCCAGTTAATAAATAGTAGTCTGGTACCTCCTAACACAAGGATGTTAGTTCATTACTTCAAGATCAGGACAATGGGACAGGACAGGTGTATTGGTGCATTTCTGTTATTAGAGTACAGTTTCTTTAGTAATTAATTTAGTTTGTTTTCTAGCTAGAGTTAAGCTTGTTAAGACTTTGTTAAGACCTAAGTAGCTTTCTTTAAGAGGATTAAAATAAAACAAAGCTGATAAATTAATAAAAAATGAATACCTATGTATGGCTAAAGTAATTATAGAATACACCAAAGACAAATCTAATCCTTAAGTTTAGTAAGAGTTATTTCGAAGGTGTTGGTCTCCTGATGAGTTTTGGGCACTATTAAACGTAATTAACTTTTTACACTACAACTTAATTACATTATTTTTCTAGGCTTGTGGTTATTCTTAAACAATAGTTTACTATATATCAATAATAAAGCGTATTTATTCCATTTCTCATTTTTTTTTACATTTCAAATAATGTAAGTTATTTTGTGTTAATTGCGTTTGTTGTCTGCTTCTAGAGATATGGATCTCGATGGAGTATAAGCCTGCTGCAGACTCTTCCACAATTCTCTGCTTCTACTTTTATGCATTCAGTCTTTCCCTGCGATCCCTTAGATCATCAGTCCACCGTTTTATTTTTTTCCAACTCTTCTCTTGCCTAATATTGGTCCTTTCCATCTTGTAGTTAGTTTGTACAACTTTTATCTGTATAGCGAGATACACGTCCTGCCCATTGCCACTTGACCTTCAAATCTGGCGTGAGTACATCTGTTATTTTTGTTTTTTGCCTTATTTATTTCATTTTCAATTTTATGTCTTTTGATTATTTTTAGAATGCTTCTTTCCATTGTCATAAAGTCCTAATGTATTAGTTATCAGTTACCGTTACATCCTGTATCCTGTATAATAGTATACGAATGAATAAAAATACATATCCCGGGTTCGATTCCCATTCGGGTCAATGTAGGGGTTTTCTACGGGTTTCCTATGTTGTCTCGGGCCTAGGTGATGTAATACCGTCGTTGTTTCTGATTTCTATAACACAAATGCTTTGGCTATTTACCATAGGATCAATGTATGTGATGTAGCCATTTTTTTAAATAATCACACCAATTGTCTAGACCCAAACAAAGCAAACCTTGTAATATGGCGACTAGATAACTGATAAACATTCTTAAATATTTTTTTATACATCCATGACTTAGGTGCAAATACTTGTACTCATCACACAAACATTTGGCCCTAGCGGGATTCGAACCCGCAACCGCTGGGTTTGTAGTCCGGAGCGCGAACCACTACACCAGGCGGTCGTTATGTTTATATTAGTTAATAGAAAAAATATATTAGTTAATAAAAAAAATACGATATACTCTCAGTGCTTACTGCGTTTATTCCAAATCTTAGTTGGCACTTAGATCTCTGGGTTGCTAGTGAAAACACCTTAAAAACAAGGCGACACAGTCTAAAGCCTCCATTAATTACGTAGATACGTACATAAAGTGCAATCCACAAACTGCAGCTTTCGGGTATTATCCTTCCTATTTCCCTACTTAATGGGAGACGAATGTCGTTAGAAGTCGCAAGTGCTCGTAAAATCCGGCGGTTTTCCCACCGTTCTCATTGCGCTACTCCAGAGTGGGGAGAAAATTTTAATTTAGCGTTTATTAATTTATTCCTTTTTGGTTATATTTTTGTATAAAACTCTGCATGCCCTTGACTTCTCCGCGTAAAGTATTTCTTTTTTTCTAGATTATGAATTATTGTAACAATAAGACTTGTGATATATGACAAAAGTTCAGGTAGATACTGTTCTTTACAGAATTTATTTATAAACAATGTTTTTCCCTAAAACTATACCCATAAGGGTAGAAATAAAAAAACAACGATACACGTTACGTTAATTTCAAACTAAAGTAAATCTTACTCAAAAAATGTAAAAAAATAAAAATAGATTAAGTTTTTAAACGGTTACCATAAAACAAACAAATTAAGTACAAGTTAAGGTACAAGTAATTGTCTTAAGTACAGGGTTAACAATTTGTACTTCATACAGTACACTAGGCAGTTATTTTTGGTTAAAAATTTAAATGTCAGGTCTGAACTGCTACTATTAATTTGTACTTCATGAAGTACACTGGGACTAACAAGGATAAATAAATATGTGCCGACAACCCACCGCTTGTCATATGCTATACTAGTGGTACCAGGCAGTGAAGTTGGCCAGGCGTGTCCTAGCACATCCAGATCCGAACATATTTAGAAATGTTCGTTTTCTGAATTGTCCGAATCGAGAATCGAATCCAGGATCAAACTTAAATCTTAGGTTGAATATGACGTTAACACCAATAGAGGAAAAAATAATTATTTAAATAAATGCCGTAAACTATAGTGATGAATAGCAGCTAGGTGGTATGTAGGTGTTGTTAATATGTATGTAGATAAATTAGATAAAGCGCTCTGTCATTCATCAACAAGGTGTTATGACCAGTCTTCCTATAATAGTTATTGGAAGTACCTACTTACAACAGAACCATTTAGAAGTGTGATTCATATGAGCGTCACATAGAACATTATCATATTATTATTTAACAAGTAATAAAGTAAAGTATGCCTAATACGTCCCACTGCAGAGCACAGGCCTCACCTCAACTATGAGGTAGTTTGGGTTTGAGTACTCCACCATGCGGGCTCAGTGCGGATTGGTGGAGGATACTTAACCTTACTGTCAGATGTTATTAAGCCGACTTATGGCCTGTGACTAGGCTTCACGACTACTATCCAGGGATATTAGCCGGGACCAACTTGTAACGTGCTTTCCGAAGCACAGAGATCCTTGTGATAAATGACACTAAATATGGTTGGAATAGTCACCCATCCAATTACAACCGTGGCGTAGGGGGCTTAATTTTGGTAATCACTACAAAAACGCTGCACCACTAAGCTACGCAAGCATCTCTTAACAAGTAATGAAAATGGTAAAATAAATATACGCTAGTAAACACAACAATCTATCGTTACGTAGGTATTTCGTTATCAGAGAATTTTTTTTTTAAGGCAGTCATATCGAAATCTTCGTTTATTTTACTAAATTTTTAAGTTTTATTTGAATTATTAGTAGGTACATAATCTGTACCTGCCTAAAAATAACATTAATATTTGTCTATGCTGTGTGGGGACAGCCGTAAAGAAAACCCTACCACACCACCAATAGGAAGTGTGTCGTAAGAGGCGACTAATTGCTGTAGCACGAGACGGGCACCAGCGTCTGCGTGCGAAATGTTATAAAAAACTGCGCGTGCCAACCCGCCTGCCAAGCGTGGCGAGTATTGACAATCCCCCCCCGATGAAAGTCATTGGGGGAGGCCTGTATTCAGCAGTAGACGTCCTAGGCTGAAATGATGATATGTCTATAAAAAAACGGAGTTTTAGCCCATGAAAGAATTAAGCACATAATAAGGCCCAACGTCTGTAGCGTTTGCGTTTAGTATAGATAAGTCGCTCATAAACGATGATCATTGACCTTGTCGAATAACTCTATCGTTTACTGTTACGTTACGGGTATACTCGGGAGCCGCATTCATTGTAATCACAAGCCTAACCATAAACTTTAAACAGTACCGAAGCAATGCTATTTTTATAACTCTATACAAAAACATACAAGGTAGAAGTAATACTGTTTTAAGATCTCATGGTTAAGCCCAAGGTCTGAAAGTGATCATCGCTTTCGTAAGTTTAGACTAAGATACGAGTAAGACTTTTAAAATTACCTAGACGCGGTTGCGGGTCTGAATCCCGCAAGGGGCAAATGTTTGTGTGATGAGCACGAGCATTTGTACCTAATTCATGGATGTTTATAAAAGTATTTAGGTATGTTTATTCGTTATCTAATCGCCATAGCAAAAGCTTTGCTTAGATTGGGGCTAGATAATTCGTGTGATCGTGAAAACAATTTATTATTATTTATTATCTTCCTCCGTATCGACTTTCGTAGCCGAGAGGTGAGCGTACCGGACTTGGTGTCGCTATCTCTGAGGTTCTGGGTTTGATTCCCAGTCGGTCAGTGTAAAAAAATAACTTTTCTATTGTCTTGGGTCTGGGTGTTGTGGTACCGTCGTTATTTTTGATTTCTGTAACAGAAGAGCTTAGGCTACTTATCATAGGACCAATGAAGTCCCGGCGGACTTCGTACCGCCCCTACATACATTTTTTTCGTGAATATATCCGTGTTTTTTATAGTTATTCTGCTTTTTGGGCTAAAACAAATTCAACAAATCAAAGATCATAAAATTCGGTCCATCCGTTCTCGAGTCATAAATGGTGTTACTAACCCGACTTTATTATATATTATTATAATCTTACGTCACCAGTTTAACATTATTAAAAATAATTCGAACCAGTACCAGAGTGAGAACAGGCAAGGGCGGCGGAGCGAGTGGGGCGAGTGGAACGGAGACGACTAATTGACCATCGGCTACATGCAAATCGCTAATTACCACCGTCGGTTTCCGAGCTCCGTAAATAAATAATGGAGATACAGTTATTCACAACTGTTGTGTTTTGGATATTGGATCATTTGTTTTATAATATTCAGTACAAATACTATTTTGTAAATGTGGGACGAAAAGAAAAAGCAGGGGCCAAACTCTGTAGTTACCTTAAGGTACGATAGTTAGTAGGTGGGTAACAACATAGGGATCTGTTTGCTAAAGCATTTGATGCACAAAGTACTAGAGAGCGCAGAGACAAACATAACCTTGTTGTGTGTGTGTGTGTTGTGTAAAAAAAACAAATGAATTTAAAGTACTAAATAGTATTTTTATTTAAAAAGAAGGTTAACTGAATGGCTTGATGACAAAAAAAAATTATAGTGTTAAGGAATTAATTGAAAACTAGCTATATTTTACTGACATATGATAGGTATGCATGAAAAAAATATATTGTTTTTATTATATTTATAAAAAAATATATGAAATTATAGTGCTAATAGTGAAAACAAATTTGATTTTAGGTAAAAAATAACCGTAATATAGTAATTACAAATTAAGGTATACCTATCTCTTTCTAAAACAACTTTTACTATGAAAAATGTATGGCGGACGTGTAATGTGACGTCACGGTACATACCGGATCTCCTTGTTTAACATGCGACTGTAATGGGCTGTAAGGCAGGTTGGCAGGTATTTATCAATATTTTTCGAAAATTCTTAGTTTTATTAATTATAATTAAGTACTATTTATTTTAGGACCAAATAAAAAAACATGCATTTTCCCTAATACTATTGAAATTTTATTCCAGACATTTTAAATTTTGTTTTCATGTAGGTAATATAATTAGAACCACTGACATAAGATTTGCATGTTATTTTACTAGCGAAACATATGAGCACCTTTTATTGTTTAGTGTTACCATTTTATACCATGTTTTGTGTAAAACGATTGGTTTATTAGAATTAAGTTTAAATCGACATTTAAGATTTCATAACACGAATACAAGATTTGCGCTAGGTAGACTACACACTTACCGTCTTATTAATAAACTCGTTTATCCTCGGAACAACTTTATCATAATCCGTTTGGACTTGACAATTCAAAATGTTGTAAAATTTGACGTTTCGGTAATCATCATCATCATCATCATTTCAGCCATAGGACGTCCACTGCTGAACATAGGCCTCCCCCAGTGACTTCCAGATTGGCCGGTTGGAAGCGGCCCGCATCCAGCGGCTTCTTGCAACCTTTACCAGGTCGTCTGTCCACCTTGTAGGTGGACGTCCTACGCTGTGCTTGCTGGTACGTGGCCTCCATTCCAGAACCTTTCTGCCCCATCGGCCGGCAGTTCTACGTTCTATGTGCCACGTGCTATATGTCTTTCGGTAATGGTGACATACATTATAAATTTGTTGGGTTATCTTTAATCATGGTTAAATTCTTGTTTATAATTTTATTAATAAAGCCATTATTGTCCTAGTCTAGAAGCAACGAATTAAAATCCTTATGTTACGAGGTAGGAAATAGACGTGCCGTGTGGGGACGGCCGTAAAGAATACACTTCCCCACCGCCAACAGAAGGCGTGTCGTAAGAGGCGACTAATTCCTGTAGCACGAGACGGGCAGCAGCGTCTTCGTACGAAATATTATAAAAAACTGCGCTCGCCAACCCGCCTGCTAAGCGTGGCAAGTATTGGCAATCAAAAAGGCAATGGCAAATAGCGGGCTATGATAAGTCAATGGGGGAGGCCTTTGTTCAGCAGTGGACGTCTTATGGCTAAAATGATAAAAATCATGAGGAAATAAACAATTATTGTTTCCAGTGGTGTCTCTCCATCACACCCTGACCTGAAATGTGGTTCCTGGAAGCACCCGAAGTGGACCGTGTAGCCACCCTAAAATTTATAGACAGAAAAACCCCTTATTAATTTACAATTATTTTATATCAAGTAAACTTCAAACAAGGGTGGTCTATGGCAACACGTGAATCTTGTCAAATGGTCACTCATTACAGAAAGATTAAGAACCACTGACCTCAATCAAGAATCAAACCCGGAACCTTGCGTTCAAGCACACTAATTTAGTTAGTTTGGTACTAGCAAATAAAAGGCTTATTTTATTTCATTGTATGGCACCTGACTACACAGATTAGGTAACTAGGAGAAGAAAATTATAAATTTATATTACCTAAATGATTTATCGTACACGGCTCATTACTTAGTTATTCAATTTAAATTCAATAGGTTATTTCGACGCGTGACTTCTGCAACTGAATATGTAGACTGTCGCACTTTTTATTTTTATGCGATTGAGTATGTATTCATCTGTTATCTAGTGGACATAAATGATGTATATAGAGGCACGTTGCTAAGCATAATTGGCGTAAATGGGCGCGATTTTCATTACATTGTTTGTAAAAGAGAGATAAAATGTGAGGTTCGTGAGCTGCGAACAGTTTTTGTTACATGATTTACTTTGTTAAGGTGTTCTGAAGTGTAATCGTGAGTAGAAAGTTATAGCTAGGACATAGCAGGTGGACCTATATTTAAGTAGGGAAAAAGTTGTAAAAATACATGTAAAGAAGTTCGGCTTCGGCTTTGGCTATTCGTGTTTACGATTACCGCATAAGTCGGCCATAATAATGTCACTAGTTTTAATGTTACAGTAAATTGCGCACGTGCACATTTTGTAAGTGTTAGTCTTGACCAAAAACGGCTGTGCTTTTTGCTGTTGTTAACATTATTAACCTTATATAAGTAGGCTAATATTATTTTACATAATTTCCAGCAAAAAAAATTATAATGATAAAGTTATTAACTTACTTTTTTAAAATACAAAAGCGGTATTGATTATTGTAAATATGAATAAGTTATTAATGTAAATCCTTTGAGGCTAGCTAAAATCAACTGATTTGGCGGTCTAGTTATGAATATTAAATTACTGCAATTTGACAAGGTTTGTCGTGCAAAGTAATTACGAGTTATCCTAAACCTAAAACTGCTTCAATCAAAGTATATACCAAAGTATAAACGTTACCTGCCACGAAAGAGCAATGTAGACGTCTACACGATACAATACAAGTTTATTTCACACTGTTCGGTATATTGGTGTTTGTAAACAAGGGATACACTAAGCTTTTAGTCCTAATAGACCGTAAAAGATACATGCATCACAATTTTCATAAGTACAATCGTTGAATCGTGGAGCAGTACATTTTTAACAGCGAAGATTTTCAAATAATATACCTTGTCTTGCCATAAATACTGAAACAAAGAAAAAAAAAATGTACTGCAAATAACAATTATTACTTTTACAGTGTGTTAGTTTAATACATAAAAACAATTTAAAATATAAAAAACTTATTCGAAGTGGTCTACATTGGCTGCAATACAGTCCTTTCAACGTTGAGGCCAGTTATCACTAGAAGACGCACTCTATAAATGGGAAAAATCTTCACTGCCAATCGTACGGATAGTTTAAGGGACTTCAAATTATCATGGCGTTTAGAGCAAGCCCTACTCTCTAAAACTGACCATAAATCATAATCCAGCAGATTAAGATCTGGACTAGACGACGGCCAGTTCAGCTTTGATGAAGTCCGAAACGTTCGTTTCTAACCAAGACTGCGTAGACCGAGCTTTATGACCCGGCGCCGAGTCTTGCTGGAAGGACCATTCTTGGTTATTGAACATGGTGTTTTTAAGGAGTTTCACTGCCTTCTCAAGAATAGTATCTTGATACACTTGTGCAAATGTTTTGATACCTTTTTCACAAAAGTATGGCTTAGTCACTCCTTCATAGCTAATACCCCACCAAACCATCACTGAAGACGGATAGTGCCCACGTTGCACTCTGTCGACTAATTGGGAAGTTTCTTTATAGCTTTGAGCATAAATACGGTCATTTTGTTTGTTAAAATGTTGCTCAATAATAATTGTAAAAAAATTCTCATCCGTAAACAAAAAAAAATTATGACCTCCCTTTGCGTACCGCTTCAGTAGTTGTTTTGATTTTACTACCCTATTCTTTTTAAAATTATCAGTTAAGAAATAACTTATACGTCTCTTAAAGGCTGCAAGTCCTAAGTCACCTTTTAAAATTCGCGACATGGTTCTAGGGGCTATCGTCAACTCCCGAGATAAAATCCCTTTGCTTTCGGACAGGATTTCTTCGAATTCTATGCCTTACTGCTTTGACCACCTTTTTCGTACGAACACTACATGGACGGCCAGATCTTTTTCTGTCACAAACAGAGGAGGTCTCATTGTAGGTACCTATTAATAGCCCGGTACACAAACATTTTACTAATACCAAGCGTATGGAGAGTGTTAAAACTTGCATTTGCCTCCATACCTTCTTTGTGTAATGCAATCACAGCGATTCAGTTCTCTTTAACACCCCACTCAATTTTAATATCGCAAAATATTGTACAATATATTGGCGCCAAAATGAGAAAACTCAATGTTGTTCATTCATATAAAAATGACAGATTCCAAATTCAAATGTAACATTTTGTTTATTTTTAACTGTAACTGTATTTATGGCCAGACTAAGTTCATGGGGCACACTATAAGTTTTGCACTTCTAGCTAATCGGAACTACAAATTTGAATTTCGAATGTTAAATTTTTTTAAACGTTGCAACCTTCTTAGTAATAAAAAAACAATTGGCGGGACATAATTTGTCAATTGTTTTTTATAACACATCAAAGTTCTACGTACGCAACGAAAATGGAATTAAGTCGAAAATATTTTAGAGCGATGATGTTTAATGATTTTAAAACTTTCTCTCTCCGCAAGACTGTGCCGCTCGTCTTTTTGGTGAGAAGCACCTTGTTTGAGCACCGTGAGGCGATGGTTTGCTGAATTTGAGAGAGGTCGAGTTTCTTTACATGGCGAATTTCGTGAAAGGCGGCCTTCAACTGCCGTCAACGAAAATAATGTGGCTACTGTTAGGCGGCTAATTGAAGAAAACCCGTGGATTAGCTATGAGACAATTCGAGGACTATTAGGGATTGGTATGAGCCAAATTCAGAAAATTTTACACGAAGAATTGAAAGTTTGGAAACTTTGCTGTCGTTGGATCCCTCATGAACTGACAGCGGAGCAGAAAGCGGGCTCGCGTGGAATGGTGCTCACAGATGCTACTGAAGTACGACCACGGACATTCTAATGCTGTTTATGACATTGTCACAGGAGACAAAACGTGGATTTATTGTTTTGAACCCGAAAAAAAAAACAGCAATCTTGTGAATGGGTGTTTGAAAATGAGAACAAGCCAACAAAAGTGAGGCAGGCGAGAAACGTTGGTAAAAAAATGATCGCGTTTTTTTTTCTCAGCTACGGGTTCCATCTGTACAATTCCACTTGAAGATCAAAGGAGTTTTAATGCCGAGTAGTATTCTACCATTTATTTACCCAGGGTGTTAGAAAAAGTTCGCGAAAAACGACCCAAAAGCCGCGTTCTCCTACATCATGACAACGCTTCGCATCACACACGGCCAACAAAACAAAGTCATTTTTAGCTTCCGAAAAAGTACAACTCGTACCCATCTTGCGCATAGCCCCGACCTAGCATCCTTGATTTCTGTATTTTCCCCAAAATCAAAGATTTGATGAGAGGTTTTACTTTTATCAACTCCGAAGAATCAGTGATAGCGTTCAATCAGCACGTAGAAAACATGCCTTCAGATCTGTGATCCTCCTGTTTTAAAAAATGGTTCGATCGCATGAAAAAATGTTTAAAATGTAAAGGAGAGTATTTTGAAAAGCAATAAACATAACATAATATTTTGGTTATAACATGTTGTTTTTTTAAGTTACGCAAAACTTATATATATGACCTACGTATATGTATGACGTAAGTACTAGTAGATACGAATAGGTTATATTTTTTCACGCCAATTTTTAATGCCGTCATTGTAGTTACTTATGTGGGCCAAATAAATGTTTTGTCGTGGTCATTTATTTAACCTTTCTTAATGCATTATTCTCAGCCTTTAGAAATTAACTGCTGGACATAGGCTTCACTCATAGAAAGCTACAGCGAGCCTCCGTGCCGTAGCCAGTGGCAACCTTGACTAGGTTGTCGGTCTACCGGGTGTGAGGCCTGCTTACGCTGCGTCTTCTAGTTCGTAGTCCCCGCTTGAGAACCTTTCTTCCCTAACGATTGTCCGCTCTGCAAGTAATGTAGGCCCATTGACATTTTTGCTTTTCAACTCACGAGCTGTCAACCTGATTGGTGTAGTGGCGCGGTGATTCGCTTTGATCGCTAAGGGTCCCAGGTTCAATTCCCGATCCAAGACAGTTTAGAAAACAATATTTTCTAAATTTGTTTAAGTCTGGGTGTGCTGAAAAACGCACCTGGCAAAATACATTGTCTGGTACCTCGTGACACGCATAGCTCTCTCCGTAGCACGCTGGGTGGGTGGGTATAATTTTTTTTATTATATGGTTGATTTATTACGATATGGTTTTTTCTATCAGTAAAATGTTAGGAAATGCAGATATTTTAACAGATAAGACTTTAAATACAATATATATATAATATATAACACTTCTTGTTTATTCAAATGCTTAAATGTGTATGTAATGTATAATAAACTCCACACAAAGCATTTTGATGATGATGCTATAAAACTGAGGGCTAAATGTTTTTTTAACAATACCACATATTCTTCCTACCTTAGCGGGAAACGAAACAAGGTAAAAACAAGATTAAACTTAAACATAATCAACCATATTTAGCTCGTAGGCACAAATATGCTTTTTTGTTTCATTTGACTAGCTCTAATATTTATTCCTACGTTTAATGTTTTTATGGCTCTTTGTTAAGGAAGTAAGTTCCTACTTAATTCAGTATGCGAAGAAAAACTTACGCATTTTAAAAAGTTATGCGTAAGTAAAGGCAACATTGTGGAAAAAAAGACAATAAATTTACAGAGCAGTAATTTGTCAATGTTTACATAATTTCATTTGATAAACCAATTAATAACATTGCATTATAATGTAGTAACCAACCTCACACAATGCTAACGTTTTCCTTAATAGTCTGGTGGTTCGCGCCCTGGACTACAAAGGCAGCGGTATGGGTTTGAATCCCGCAAGGGGCAAATGTTTGTGTAAGGGTAAACAACACGTTTGGCTAAACAGTTACCCTGTATCTAGATACAGGGTAACTGTTTAGCCAAACGAATCACTTTAACACGACCCATTAACCCTTTAACCAGTTTAATTGTGGTCATATTATTAGCTGCCATCATATTTTAACTGTATGCTTTTAAGATAAGATAAAAAATCAATTAAAATAAAAAAATTTCTAAACCAGTTATGGTCGACTATGGCACTAATTTCGAAATCTGACGAAAAAGTTC
This sequence comes from Anania hortulata, assembly GCA_963576865.1. NCBI lineage: Eukaryota > Metazoa > Arthropoda > Insecta > Lepidoptera > Crambidae > Anania > Anania hortulata. The sequence continues at coordinate 10,501,298 of OY756396.1, read as the reverse complement.
ACCTTTCTGTACAAAATAGTCATTAACATCGACTACAATGTACGGAACATCAGTTATTATTATTTTTCGTGCTGCGACCCTGGCGTCCTGTAACAGCTGTTTACTTTGATAGACAGAACATCATTGTAAACTTTAACACTGAAATGGTTCCTTAATTCAAACTGTTACCTGGTATGTACCTGAGTCATGAATGTTATACAACGTTATTTTTATTAACACAAAAATAACGTTATATTATATATTTAGTAGTATTAAAGTATGCCTATCAGTTATTTAGCCCCCCCATCGTACTTTACTTACTTTGGAGTGTGATTGTTCGGGCAATTATTTTTCAAAAAACTTAACCTTATACCCTACCCAATCATATTTTGTTTTACGTCTTACCCGTAATAAATCTTTGCTTTGTCTAGACATCGCTGCGACTATTTTTTAAGTGCACGTAAAAATATAAAACGTGCATAAGCGTTTGTAATTTGGTAAGCGATATATTATTATTTTTATATCAACTGTCTGCGACACACTGGGCTGGCTAAACATGCAATAGTGCAATCATAGCATGCAAGCGCTGTAAGTAAACTTAAACCTACGGATATCCAGGTTTTTGTTTGGTAAATCACGAGTTTTTTTAAAATATTATTTATTATTATTATTTTTTTATTTTTTATTATTATATTTTTTATTTTTTTGAGTCTGTAAGCCCGAGTTCTTACTATTTACTGATTTCATTTAATAAATTTACCAAAGGTAAATATGCCTAAAAAAATCTGCCATCTTAAATGTATGCCATTGTGCATTAGAACATATAAACATTCGACCAAACAATAATTATATTTGAAAAAAAATATGCCTTTCAAATATTCGTTTAAAGAAGATTATACCAAATGGATTTCGGAGCAACAAGATTCTGCCAGATAGCCATTTTTAACACATTGCTTCACTTCAAACAAATCTTGGAAGTTTTATCCTACTTCTAATTATAACCGTAATGGATTGGAAGCTTTGGAATATGTGATATTCGGATGACAATACAAATTTGATACCATGGAGTTGAATGGAGCTAGAAGGTGGATAGCGGATCTCTTAAATTGCTACTAATAAAACAAAATGTTTTGCCAATACATATAAAAGAGTGTTTTATAGCTTTTAAAGGTATGATACAGCCAATACTGCTAAAATACTGTATGCGAGTACTGAGTTTTAGCAATAAGGACGACTTTTTAAATTCATCTTACGCAAGAAGGTCGTCGACTCTATAACATGAATAGAGCTTATAGTTATTGTTTACGAAGCAGACGATAACCCCCAGTGCTTGCAGATACGCAAAATGCTCAGCTCATCAGAATGTTGTTTACCAAATCTCGAGACTCCCAGTGTTGTCACAGCGCGGGTGAAATAAAAATACGCAGTGGAAAACGGCTCGTTTGGCTAGGTACTTAAAAATTTCTGCTTAACGTAAGCAATATCGAAATCGTTTTTTTTTTTTCAGATTCTTCGTACTTTATCATCGAGGTATCGCGTAAGTTTGTATGGAGCATCCAAAAACAGTTTTTTCGATTTTGAAGTTACTTTCATAGAAAAAGTTGTTGTAAATGAGCAGTTGATCACGTAGTTTTAAGGAGTGGCCTATTTTTTGTATACCTTGTATGTGTTCATAGCTTCCTTTGAGTTGGACACTACCTACTTAACACACTGAAACCTTCAATCCTGAAATCCAAGCAGATATTTATAAAATACGCTTTATTGAAAAAAAAAGATTATTACATAATAATAATTGTGTTTACAACTGAAATTGATATTCATATTAATATTGGTCTTATCGCCTAAAGCAATACGTTCTTGGCAAACTTAAAATATCCTAAAAATCTTACTCTTACGATTTTTTATGCTGCATTTTATAAGATATTTTATAAACTAACCGTTTGTCTTGTCTATATTTCTTTGCCTTGTCTCGATGAAATTTTGTGGCATTCTTATGCCTGCCATTCAGGCTTAACCATCAACGTTGCACAGAACAGTCAAAGTTTAAACAGAAAGAAAAAAAGGTTAAAGATAATATAGCTTTAAGATTATCACGGTTAACCCCAGCGCTGAAGTAAAAAGGTCGAGTGGAAAGCGTTGTGTGCACTCGGCGGCACGCAACACTCACACGATAACCAACCAAGCCATGTTTGTTTCCGAATTCGATATCATCATAACGACATGTCAAACCACATTAATTAGAGCGTAACTCATTTTATTGAAACACAAAACTAAATTAGATAGATACGTTCGTTTAATTATTAATTATACCGTTAAACTGGTATACTTATATTTTGAATCCAGTCTAGAATCAGGGTTAAGCGTAACCCGATTAAAGTAGGGCAGAGCAAAAATTTTTTCAACTTATCGATTTAAGATAGGATGGAGGTATTAGTTATTGAGTTTTTGTTTTACTTTTTGCTAACTAAAGGTGTAAATCTAACAATCTACAGATTTCTATAGAGGGTCATATTCTACCGGAGATTCTAGATGCAGTGAAAGATAACCAAATGAATACCATGCGTAATCCCACTTGCAGTTATAACGACGCTGCCATACCGTGAAGGCAGTAAAGCCAAAACGCAAGACAAGCTACTTTTTTTTAAAATGCCAGGAAACTACTTTTAAAAAGAGTGCCAGTACTACAACGCATCGTGTGGCCGTTCTTCAAGGTAGGTAGGATAATGAAGTGTAATAAAACTAAAGTAAAAAGGTTTTTGTGAAAAGCGGCTGTGTGCATCGAGCGCTTTCGGTGCAGCGCGGCAGTCGGCACGCAACGCGCACGAGCTCACGACACGACGCCATGCTGCTTTCAGGACTTTAAATAATAGCCATAATAAAAGGCGTTGGTGAAGGAAATAAAGTCAACTGAAATATGAGTACTGTCATATTTGATATTAGTTCAGACAAATAGTTAAGTCAAATATAGTAATACTTAACACAATAATAACCATCATCCCTGGAATGCTAAACACGTAAAAAGTGTTGTTTTTACGTCTAACTCTATACAGAAATACTGCTAAAAAGACTTGCTTGAGCTCTTAAAACAGTATTACTTCAACCTTGCTTTGATTTTCTAAGACCGAATTCTACCAGGATTGGATAATCAACATATTGAGACGTAGTTTCTGGGGATACCCATTTTTGACTCATATTGAACATTGAGCGAACTGACAAACGTACATACTCTCTAAATTTTAAGACTCAAAGTTGGCTGAAATTTGAGAGCGGAACTTACTTGTTTTTTTTATTCTTCTGATTTTGTTATAATTAGCCGTTTTAGAAAGAGAATGATTAGAAATTTACTTTATAAGTCAATGGTGTCAGCGTGTTCTTGAGTGGAGACCACGACTTGACAAACGCAGCGTATAACACTTTGTGGTGGACAAAGGTGGAGCGATGATACACACAAAGTTGCTGGCAGCAGTATAAAAAAAAATGCCGAAATCGGGCTCAGTTGCGTGTATTGGGAGAGGCATATGTCCAGCAGTGGACTGACGTCAGCAAATTATGATGATAAATATATATTGTATTTTTATTTTTTAATATGGACTCAATCACGCTAGTTACGTACTCTACCAGTACGAATACCGCTGACCCCGGGCGCCGAACTAGAGCACACAAGATATTGCAAGATCACGGAAACGCTGACTCTGCGCTCGTGCGCCGCTAACGTGACCAAGCCGCCGGACATCAGGCCAGCGCCATCATCCTCACTTCGTATCTAACATCGATCGAGTCAATTAGTATTAGGAACTAGTTTTATTGTAATTGTAATTTTTAATTATAATTTAATTAAAAATTAAAAATTATTTAAAAGATTTTAAATAATTTTGTTTTTTTTCGATCCTCCGGCTGTCGCTTCGTAATTCGCTCTATATGCAGAGCGGTGATTCTGCCAATGTAGAGTAATTTTTGATATAGGTAGTGTTCACAATAAATAACAGGTGTTTAGTTTTTATTGCTTTTCTTGGATTCAGTGAAGGCTATTTTTCCCGTAGAAGGCAAGTATCAAGACGCTATCGGGTCTAAAACAAGTTGTCTTGAGACAAGTCCTTGACACTCGATGCGGCGTTGAATGATAAGAATACAATGATATTTCAGTAGTTTCAGGTCTTTATCACTTGCACTCTAAAGCTCTTTAAATGATTAATTAAAAACCATTAAAATAGATCGACCATGCTTTTCGTTCGACTCATAGATATAGTAAGCGAGATCTATTACAGCGGGGTTCTATTAAGACTGTGGATTTTTGTTGTGCGTGTTCCAAAACGTACTTGGCCGATTTTTTCAGAAGTACTGTGGATAGGTAGAGAAGACATATAAGTCATGAAAATGTTATTTATTATTTATAATTGCTGTAGGTACTCTGAACATATCGTCGATATAGGCCGCCGCCGTCACGCGTCTACTGGTGTCATGCGATATTGCGATTGCCTAGTGCATTGCTGCACGAGCAAATAAATACTTCAATGTAAGGTGTATGTGTATCTATGTACAAGTTCCAATAATATTGTAATAGGCATGTTTTAGCAAAATTACTAGTTACGTAATAACATCCAATATAGCCTCTTTGTACTATGGGTATAGTCGCCTCCTATTAAGGGCCTCATAAGCAAGCTCAAGGTCGCACAGCATGCTATGGAAAAGGCTGTGCTCGGTGTTTCCTTGCAAGATCGAATCATAAATGAGGAGATCCGTAAACTAACAAAAGTCACTGACATAGCTCAACGAATTAGCAAGTTGAAGTGGCAGTGGGCGGGGCACATAACACGTAGAACTGACGGCCGATGGGGCAGAAAGGTTCTAGAATGGAGACCACCGATAAGCGCAGCGTAGGAAGCGACGTAGAAGGTGGACAGACGACCTGGTAAAGGTTGCAGAGAAACGCTGCAGGCCGCTTTCAACCGGTCAATTTGGAAGTCAATGGGGGAGGCCTATGTTCAGCAGTGGACATCCTATGGCTGGAATAATGATAATGATGATGACCAAATATACAGAATAGTCAAGGTCAAAAGCACTTTTGGAAGTTAGTTTTTGATAAGCCACTTTTGATGCTGACTGTACCTATTCATATGTTGGTGTTATTGGACAAACCCCTCCCAGAACAATAAACATATTTTGAGGATTTATTAGATTAAAATCGATAACAGACTGAGACTATTTTTTTATAGTTGACTAGACGATAATAATTTACTTACACTAAAATCATACCGGCTGTGGTGTAAAAAGTCTTAGACAGTGCCCCGCTGTCTGATCGACTGACAGAAAACGCATAGGCTACTCTGCAAAAGACTCCAAGAGTGTAGAGATGAACTGGAAAAAATATTTGAACCTATTTCTAAAGGATTGAAACGGGGAATGAATATTTGTAAAGCAATCTAAATTTGGTGCAAACGAAGTCACAGGGAACCCCGCTAGTTAACATTCATGAAATAAATATGCACTAAACAACTCACAGATAGTCTTGAGGTTAACGATTCACGTCCTCGTGCTTTAACGATATTGTGACCCAAGCAAATTTAGAAAAGAAAAAAATAAGTTGACGCAAATTAGGCATCAGATTCAGAGTCGGTTCACCACGCCAGTACGCCAACTGGGGCATCAGGATTTTGCTAAACCTTTGAGAAGGATATGCCCCACCCACCCCCTGACGTATTAAGCGACCACTGGCGGTTACACAAAGACCAAAACGAAATCAGTGGCAGCACCGAACTGAAATAAAAGTAAAGCATGTCATAAGGACATAATCCCGACTCGGTGCACAGTAAAGTTTTACGGAGCTCTCGCGCGGCGCCCGAGATTGCACTGTTTTATGTCGATTACATATCAGCGGTTTGTCGCCAGCTTTTATGCGCTTTGTACTCCCTAAATGATTTAGGACTGTAAGTACACGTAAGCTCGTCAAAAAATCATTCCTACTCTCTTATGCCAAAATAAATAAAAAGTAAAAAAAACTTTTTAAAGACAAGCTTTTATTGAGTTTGAAGTGAACTAAAAGGAATAAAATAAATGTAAGTGACATTTGTCATACACGTAGATAGGTAAGTTCTATACGTCTTTTCATAATGTAAAATATATGTAAACTTCAAAAGCTCGGGGCACTGATATCGTATAGGAAACCTGTGTAACGGATAGCATTGATCAGTGCCTCAAGCTTTCAAAGTTTATAATATTTTCCATTTTGATAAAACGTATAGAACTTACCTATCTACGTGTATGACATATGTCACTTAAATTTATTTTATTCCTTCTAGTTCACTTTAAACTCAATAAAAGCTTGTCTTTAAAAAGTTCTTTTTACTTTTTATTTATTTATAACTTTTTAGTCTTACGGGTTTTTTGATCAATATCTTTAATATTCAAACTCAAACTCGGCTATCTTAGCACTTTCCATTTGGCAGTTTTTTTTGGCTCCATCCTTTATCTTTAGAAACTCTTCATCATGTGTAATATATGATACTCAAGACAACCAATCATCAGACACATCTACAATAAGTACGGTCCTCAAGACAAATCAAACTCAGTGTCCAAATTCAACAGTCGTACTTCTTTTTATATTACAGATGTTCTTTTAGCGACCTTCTCTTCTTTTTCTCCGGGGTATGATCACTGGACATCATCTACTAATAGAGTACTTGTCGAGACAAATTAATCGAGCCTAAACTCGATGGGGTTACCGTGTTTTATTACAGAATTCCTTTGGCCACCTTCTGGCTTCATCATCATACCCTGGATATCATCTACTAATAGAGAACTTGTCAAGACAAATTAAACGAGCCCAAACTCGATGGGGTTACGTTGTTGTATAACAGAGTTCCTTTGGGTACCTTCTGGCTTTAGCATCATAACCTGTACATCGTCTACAGTCAATCGATCATTGTTAAGACATATCAAACGAGCCCAAACTCGATGGGGTTGCTTAACTTTATTCAGAGTTCCTGTTGCCACCTTCCAGATTTATCATCAGACCCTGAATATGAAGTACTAATAGATCACTTGTCACGAAAAATCCAACGAGCCCATCTTCTGACTCCATCATTAGACCCTGGATACCATCTTCGATAAGAATATTCTGTAAGACAAATCAAAGAAGCCCAAACTCAAATATTGAATTGTTTTAGTATTGAGTTGCTGTAGCCACCTTCCGGCTCCATCATCAGATCAGCTCGATAGTACCAAAATATTGCATTGTCATCGACTTCACATTTGTGTACCAAATTTCAGCTTAACCGAACACCGGGAAGTGAGTTGATTTTAAGCTACAAAAATTCCAAAACTACTTTTTTGTGACCACCTTTTGGGCTCCATCATCAGATCAGCTCAATGGTACCAAAATACTGCACTGTCGCCGACTTCACATACGTGTGCCAAATTTCAAATGGTCCCATATAAATTTGGTTAAATTCTGAAATAGAAATAGAAATAGTATTTATTGCATAAAATATGGTAATACTGTTGATGGGATCTATAGGAAAATCACCAAACATTGCATGAACTCCGTACCACGCCAACTGATTTTAGTATCTATTAACTAATATCTTTAGCAAATGTGAACCAATTTTGATGATTCTTTTTTTAATGAACAGCTTATACTTCAAAGATACTATAATAGGAAATAGGAAAAAAATTGGAAATGAAATCGGTGCCCAGCAGTTAAATTATGTTTGCATTCGTACGATTTGTTTTGATTAGGATTTATCACTAAAATAGATGAAATATGTTATATCATATTACTCTTAAAAGTACAAAACAAAAGTACTCACCATTGTAATGTATTGTGTATAATTTACACAACACCAAAAATGATTTGCCTTAGTGGAATCGCTTGTCAAATGTCAGCGTGTGAATAGTCCATTACGCCTTACTTCAGTGACATGCCAGTCACGTACCTACCTACTAGAAATGACCAACGCGACGCTCTGAAAACTGGAGTTAGCTAATGATTAGTGGAATACTAAAACAGTATAAAAATTAAGGCTCTGTTATTTTACCATTCTACGTGAAAGGTTCTGGAAGGCAGAAAGTTTTTGGAATGGAGGCCACGTACCGGCAAGCGCAGCGTAGGACGTTCACCCACAAGGTGGACAGACGACTTGATAAAGATTGCAGGAAGCTGCTGGATGTAGGCCGCTTCCAACCGGCCGGAAGTCATTGGGGGAGGCCTATGTTTAGAAGTGGACGTCCTATGGCTGAAAAGATGAGGATGATGATGATATTTTACCATTCACTAGTGACTTTTATGAGACCAGAGTGTCGCAGCGAGGTGGTTTACCTTGAGCACAACTGTCACGGGTTTGATTACCAGTGGCTTTCGCGTCTGGGTGTGCTGGTTGACGTCCCGACAAAAGAAAAGAAGACGTTGTGTTACCAGGGTAACATAAGAATATTAACGACTCTGAATCTTGCTTGGCCTAGATAATAAACAGTCGAAATAAAAATGTTTTTTTAAAAATTAACTTCGAAAACATTTCAGTACATAATTGCATTATTTTATTTGTATGTATGTTCAATTATTGTAATGTTTTTAATTATATTGTGTATTATGTAGGTAAACAAAACCTATTGTTTTGTTTTTAAGATTAATAAGTACCTATTAAAATTTGTTTTAGGCCTTTACCGCACTCATAACTTGCTTTCTGCATGACCCTAAGGTTGGCTGGCAAAAATTTTTTTTGGCATAAAGTAAGTTTGTATAATATAGTTTTAAATAAATAAATTCCTTACTTCGAGACTATAGTATTTTATGTGATGTCTGGCGCATAATATTTATTTAATTTTAATATCCGGTATTCGATCCAGACGTTCATCAACAGTATCTTTCTGAAAGTGGATATAATTTGATCCTAGAATTATCTGGAAGTAACGACTACTTACCATTTTTCTGAGCACGTAACATCCCAGAGTCAACGCACCTAACCGCAGCGTCTTCCAAATGACAGTCCCTGCAGTGGAGCGCTGGTGCCGCGGGGGGGTTTGATAACCTGGATCGGGAGCGAGGGCGAGGGTCGCGGACCTGCGACCGCGCCCGATCCGCGCTGAGAGCGGACTACCATTTGATGCAGATTATGTAAGTACAGATACTAAATACTCTGTTCTATAAATTCATAATATTCTACCTAATAAATGACTTATTCTAGGATCTGAGAAAAGAGACTTGTATTTGATGATAAGTAACTGTGTCGTAACGTTCCAGTAAAACCAGATGAAGCAGGTCACGTACTTAATGTAATTTGTTATTTTTTAAATATCAAATATACAGGGAAAGGCAGCGAATGACCTGTGACCGTGCCAGATCCGTGCTGTAAACGGACTTCCATATGAAAGTACCGATGGTAATTTAGCTACTAATCTTTACTTCTTAACATTCTGCATAATAAGTAATTAACGTTCAATATTCTAGCAATTTGACTGCTTGCGCTTGATGACAGTGCAATTCAGTTTTTTTTTATCTACTAAGTACTAAGCACTCACTATAGGTACATTACTCTAACTAAATTACCTTCCATTAGTCATAGGTACCTACAGCGGCAGGCAGTGCAGGTAGATGTTTATAACCTGAATTAGGAGCGGAGATCTGCAATTGCACCCGACTATTTTGTATAAGATTATGTAAATAAGTGTAATTGATTCGAACATACAATAAATTCATAATATTTTACAAATTATTGTTAATTAATTTAATTACCTTTGTTCTCTATAATTTAATACTTTGACTTGGCTTTATGGCTTACTTTTATTAGGCCCATGCTTGAAAATTTTTTAAGCTAACATTCTATCTAATACAATGTGAAAAAAAAAATTGCTTTACTTTGCTTTTTGGTTTCCTGGCAAAATAAAATAGCAACCTCCTGCGCGCCTTGTAGGTACTAGCTTATTCATCATTCTCATTGTCCACACAAGGTTCTATGAAGGTAGGTTAAGAGTTGTAATAGGATATGCGATATCCAGAACCTCAGGAGTGCAGTGGGACATAGTTGGCACTTGTAGACTGCATACCTAAGAGGTATGCAAGAAAATGCACTTTTTCAAATTTTATTCAAAGGTGTGTCGTATCTGGAATATTCACATCACAGTTTCATGTTAGTTAAGTTCTGCATGAATTTTTATACGGTAAGGTGAGGGGTGTTATTAAAAGTTGAGATAAGATCCTTGCGATGTGATGCACGACATCAAATAACTTGTTTCGTGCTTTGCCGAGGAGCAGTCTCTTAAATTAATATGAAAGGAGGTCGCTCCGTGATAAAAGTAACACATAAAAAGCAAGTACCATAAATCACGTTTGATTTCTTAAATAAACATGCACCAGGGGTTATTGACCATAAAAATCATAATTTCAGATAACACTAGATGTAAAGCCTTGGACCAAATTAAATTGGACAGGGTGTCATAGAGATTTCTGATGGAAAAATTGTAACAATTAGACTTTTTACATCTAGGATCATATTAATTTAAGATAGAGGGGTATACGTAGGTCACACTATAAGTTTTGCGTAACTTAAAAAAACAACATGTTATTACCAAAATATTATGTTTATTGCTTTTCAAAATACTCTCCTTTACATTTTAAACATTTTTTCATGCGATCGAACTATTTTTTAAAACAGGAGGATCACAGATCATGTTTTCTACGTGCTGATTGAACGCTATTACTGCCTCGCCGGAGTTGGTAAAAGTAAAACCTCTCATCAAATCTTTGATTTTGGGGAAAATACAGAAATCACAGGGTCGGGACTATGCGCAGGATAGGTGACGAGTTGTACTTTTTCAATGAATTGAATTGTACAGATGGGACCCGTAGCTGAGAAAAAAAACGCGATCATTTTTTACCAACGTTTTTCACCTGCCTCACTTTTGTTGGCCTGTTCTCATTTTCAAACACCCATTCACAAGATTGCTGTTATTTTTCGGGTTCAAAACAATAAATCCACGTTTCGTCTCCTGTGACAATGTCATAAACAGCATTAGAATGTCCGTGGTCGTACTTCAGTAGCATCTGTGAGTACCATTCTACGCGAGCCCGTTTCTGCTCCGCTGTCAGGTCATGAGGGATACAACGACAGCAAAGTTTCCGAACTTTCAATTCTTCGTGTAAAATTTTCTGAATTTGGCTCATACCAATCCCCAATAGTCCTCGAATTGTCTCATAGGTAATCCGCGGGTTTTCTTCAATTCGCCGCTTAACAGTAGTCTTATTATTTTCGTTGACGGCAGTTGAAGGCCCTTCACAAAATTCGCCATGTAAAGAAACTCGACCTCTCTCAAATTCAGCAAACCATCGCCTCACGGTGCTCAAACAAGGTGCTTCTCTCCCAAAAGCATTTTGAAGACTTTTAAAATCATAAAAAATCATCGCTCTAAAATCTTTTCGACTTAATTCTATTTTCGTTGCGTACGTAGAACTTTGATGTGTGATAAAAACAATTGACAAATCATTTCCCGCCAATTATTTTTTTTATTACTAAGAAGGTTGCAACGTTTAAAAAAATATAACATTCGATTCGAAATTCAAATAGTTCCGATAAGCTAGAAGTGCAAAACTTTTAGTGTGCCCCATGTACACAATACAAGTAAACTGCATTTCGAAAAATAAAAAAGAAACACTGTGTCTAGGGGCCTTACATAATCTCAGTATTACTTCAACTTTTGGTTTTTAAACAACACTGCTTACGTAGGTACAGTACAGCGCGTGGGCTTAGACAAATGCTTTAATAAATAATTTAAAAAAAAAAGACAATCCAAAATTTAATTCATCTTAAAAATTAAAAGAAAATAATTAGGTATAATGTCAAAATGTTATTATAATCACCTGACTCATATAAAATACTTACACACTGACACTCCCCTCCTCAGAGGCCGTAATAACGGCAAAGTTGAGCAATCTGAAAGCAGCAAAGAAAGAAAACTTCGTAAGACAAGAGAACTGTGATGATAGCTCGTGCAAGAGGTGTCAGTAAGTTACCCTAGATCAAAAATAATCATAATATTCTTAAGGGCCTCTACCTGCTAAAATATAATATTTAAGAAAAATATAATTCACTGCTTAACATAGATCCCACAGAAAGCCACAGGGTGCAGCTCAGGCTGTTTGCATTCAGCGGCATCCCGCAACCTTGATTAGGTCGTTAGTCCACTGAAGACTTGCCCATGCTGCATAGTTTGTGATCGCAACTCGAAAACCTTTATTCACTAACGGAACCCAATTAAAAAATATCTTCATGTAATAAAAACAACAAATGAAAACTCTATCACGCTTATGACCAAAAATACAGTGACAAAATGCCACTTTGGTGCTCCAATATCATCGGATACTTTTCTAGCCTTTCGGCTTACTGTCATAGTGCATCGAACTATAGGCTTCTAGGTAACTTTGCAGTTCATCGTCCCTCCAACTGGAGCGATGCTCTGGGCTCATAAAGGCGTTGACACGGGGTGGTCGGCTCCTCCGAAATTCCAGCATGCACCAGTAATGGATATTTTCACCCGATGGAGTTGCGTGCCGGGTGAATGAACGTGTATAAGTTCAGTGCGTTCTATTGGGTTGCATAATTTAGAGTTCGCTTATACGAGACTCCTATTGTGAGGAGGTAAACAACGCAAGGAGTTTGGATATTTTCATTTATGTAATCAGTATTTAAAGAGATTGTTATCATCCTTTAAAAGCAATGTAAGAACACAGTAAAGTGGCTACTGAGACCAAAACATACTCTATTATTACAATCTCAAATGTCAATTAAACTTATTTTAAATACAAGATGCACACACATACATGGCGATCGACGCGATCCATATATTCGTCCTCTCATGTCGACGGTAAACTAATTATTTTTTCTGTCCTTATATTGAATCTTCCAAACCTATAACATTTCTTGATGTAGGTTAAGGATAACATGACTTAGGGCCGGTTTTTCTATAGCCAGATAACTATTATATGACGAATAAATTTGACATGTTGACAGTTTTCGTATGTAAAATGTGTTTAAATTATTATTTTATTCGTGAAATAAAAGTTATCTGGCGTTCAAAATATCGGCTCCTATGGTTATAGATAACTACTTAGGTTAAATTAATATAACACCATTGCACAAGTAATGTTAGTTTGTGACAGACACTGCCACTATACTTTATGATATAAATAACTAAACTAATTATAAAATAATGATACAGAGATGAGTACGAACTTTAATATTTTACTGCACCTGAAAAGTGGGTACTCCAACATTGATGGGCTTTAATGAGCCCTTATAACAGTATTACTTCAGCCTTGTTATGTTTTTTCTTTATTTAGAGTTTTATAGTATGACGTCAAAACAAAACTGTTTGGTCTTTGTTAAAATAACATATCTATCTTATAACGGTACGAATTAAAATATTAGGTAATGTGCAACTTGGCGTCTGATTCACTCACACAGCAAAAACTGATTTGGATTTTTCAATAAGACAGCATTCAAAGGGACACATAAACGAAAATTAAAACCATTCGTATTTCCGAAACGTGGATAAAAGCCGATGGCCGACAAACGTGACAGAGGGATGAGATGGATGCCAGTAAAAAGAAGCATGGCGCAACTTGGCCGGCGTGATCGGAAGAAAAAGGGAATTGCAAGCGTGGGCGAGAAAAAAGGACACAGACGCTGAAAAAGCAACGCTTTGACACATTATGTCATATGAAACTTGATATTAAAATACATAACAATATTGTAAGCTAATTTGGGAATATTTATTCGTTCCGTTGGCATTACCTATTCATGTATTCATTATGCGTTATTGGTACAAACAATAGCATTAAAATACAATTATAAAAGACGTTTTGTTTCGTGCGTTCCTTCGATTAAAATACCTTTACGTATTTTTTCATAATTATCTTTGTAATAAATTACAGGTGATGTCGAATCCACTATCTTTATTCTTTATCAGTAGTTTATTGTCTCCAGTTACAATTACAAATAATTAGAAGCCCACACACACATTTGAAAGTTAGCAGAATGATTTTATTGCGTAATGAATGAAAGGTCGGCGCTCTGGCCCACCGGGTGGGCGGGCGGCGGCCCCCCCCTTGGGCGGGTGGTGCAATTCTACCCCCCCGAGCCTTATTTCGGGTCATCGAGCCCCGACCTCGCAGGCAGCGAACGCAGCGTGAACCAACTTGAAAATGGAGTTTCGTCTTGCTTTATTAATTTTAACAAAGTGCATGATTAAGCTAATTTGATTATTTCAGACGTGGTGAGTGTGTTGTAAAGTTCTAGTTTACGCTTAAGTCTTAGTTATGTCTTATTCATCTCACATTTCATACATCTACCAATTATTTAGTGAGACTATCAATTAAATACCAAGATATTTCATTGAAGTCATTACGGTCAGCGTTTAATTTAAACAGAACTTAGGTTGTTAAGGTTCATTGCCGAAACCTCCGCACAGAGTCAGACGGTATTGTTTTGCTATTGTTTCTGCGTTTTGGCAATCAATGTGTTCAAAGAAAGAAAGAATAAAAAAGGTTACCTACAAAATAATATCTTTGTTTCATAAATTCAACTGCTAATGAACTTATAAAACAAAGTGGAGTGGTTATATTGATAAAAATAACGTATTTCTCACAAAAGGAATTACCTCTTATAATTTTATTGCGGTGAATTGTCTGTGTCTCGCACAGGTACGACGCAATTAAAAACGCGTGCTTATTCTATGAAAAATATTTTTTTAATGTAAATTCTAAGCGCATAATTATCATGCGTAAGAGGTGCGGTCGGTGCTATCCTTTATTTAAGTCTAACGAGAAATTTTAATAACCGTACGCGGTATAATCCCCCGGCCGACAGGTGAGAGCCGATAATCTTCGCTGCGCCTACAGACGGCGTGACCTTTCCGTAATTGAATAGGCGTGCTCGCTGCGCACACGCACGTCCTAGACGCACGCGACCGGCTATAAATGTGAATAATAGACATATTCTAACACAGGGCTCTTCTATACCTTGAGTTTAGCATAAACCATGAGGATTATAACGTTCATAAGTTCAGTTATTGCTCTTGCTAAGAACGTAGGATTCGTAGAATTAGTTTTGTCAGCCCAAATACATTATAGCCTGAATTACGATCTATTGTGTTCGTTTTTGTTATCCAATAGTAAAATCAAGAAAACAACAGTTTTTCCAACAAAAGTAGCTGTGCTACTCGACAAAAATGTATAAAACAGCCGATATTTGTTTCTTGATTTACTATTAGTCCTGTTTATATCCATGGGTAGAAAACACTTCATTAAAATTTGTGTAGAAATTAAAAAGTCAAGTTGTATTCAGCCATATTTCAGGGTATGATTGCCCATGGAAGTTTGCTAAAGAAACATGAAAAATAATTAAGAGGAATTCTACGAGGGCTCTCAGACTGCTCGGTCAGCTGATCGATTAGGAATAGCAGGTGAAAAAATATTTATCATATTTTGACCTATATTTCTTTGGAAAAGTTGTTTACTTTCATAAGCACAACCATTATATCTTGAACTTTTTAGAAAAAATATTTTTATTTGTAAATCAGTTATTAAGGATACAATTGCTTCATCAGTTTGTTTGATTGATAGATTGATAAGAGCCAGTTAAATCTAAATTTAACCTAATATATATAAAAATGAATCCCTATGTTCCCTGGTCATCCCATCACGCGTCAACGGATGGAACATTTTCGCTTATTTATTTTTTGTTGTGTTAATTATAGGAAGGAGAAAAAATTAAGGAAGTTGCGCAGAAAACCCTTTATGAATAAAGGCGAACAAAGTCGCGGGCAACAGCTAGTTCTATTATAAAGTATCGTTAAAAGTATCTGTTTGTTTTTTTTTACTTTAACACGAAAGTAAAGTGTTAATACCGGCTTAGGGTAAATATAAACTTGAGAAAATCGAACAAGTGGACCTAATCCTAAAAACATCAGTGAGTTTTGAGTGTTGCCAAAGAATAAATTATAGAGGTTTTAATTTTTCCAGTTACTTGCCTAATTAAGAATCTACTTAAGACTTATAGGTACCCACCCAATTTAAAAAAAGGAATCATGTAATAATATACACAATTTTAAACATTTACAGCAAAAAAAAAAATGTTTTTGCCTTGTATAACAAAATGCACTTCTGCCTCGGGTCTAAATGTGCTGGGAGAATCGTAAAACAGCAATGTTAATTCCTTACTTCGATGACCATGTTGTTGCCTGGATCAATTATTTAATTACATTTATGACATTTTACCTCTGCCAACATTATTAACAGAAAGAAATGAAGCTACGCCTTGAATTAGAAAATTAATGCACTACAGTGGAGGCGGCTCATGTAAATCATCCTGTAGATAAAATATGCGTATACAGGATGTCCTATCAGACAAGCCCCGTACTTTGACGTGCTGTTACGTCATTACCATAATCGCAAGTCGACTTGTACATATTTTTTACGGCACGTTAGACGGTAGGCAAACGCCGTATAAGGTCAAATGGTTGTCGGTCATGTGGAATAATTGGTGTTATCACATGATAAATTATGTACCACAATTAAGAATTTGCTGAAAAAGTATTGGAGTAAAAATTGTCTGGATTTGAAAACCGATGGTGTAGGCGTTCACTCGCCTTGAACGCTAAAGATTCTGGGTTTGCTTCTGGTTGGGGTAATTCAGAATAACTATTTTTTTATTAGCTATAACTGTGGTCTGTAACTAAAAAAAAATTCTGGTACCTCATATCACAAGGATGTTATTTCTTTACTAAAAAACCATGAAATTTTGGTATAAGTCTTGCGCAAATTTATAAAAAGGAAATGTTTTATTTAGCTAGTTATTGGTACACAACATGTACCTATTTATAAAGTTTGACACATAAACTTGTAGGTAGATAAGTAATACTTACTATCCGAATATAATCTCAGCTAAATACTTTTTCTTAATCGTAGTAAAAAGTTTAACTTTTGTAGTTCACAATACAAAGCAGACACTATATAAAAAGCCATGTACCTCATATCTCTAATGTGGTATTTTTAAAAACTGAGTATTACACACACAATACAATACTATTAACTAGTAACTAAGCAATGCTTTATTTTATTTAGCGGCTGTAATAATAAATAAAATAGGTGTAAAAACGAATTATATCAATATGTACATAAAATATTGCAAGTACGTTAAATATTTATACTAAGAACACTTAACCTTTTCATGCAGTGTATTTATTGGTTTATTAATCGAATTATTACTAAATACGAAAAAGATTACTGCTTGTAATATTTAGTCCGTGAATATGTAACAGTAATAAACAGAAGTCCCACTAGAGTCCACATCTGTCTAGAAATACATGAATAGTGTGAAAGATTTACACATAGTAAATCTTTCTATGCGCAGACGGCATAAGCCTTTGTTGGATAATGGCAAAACTTTATTTCCTACCCATAAATTATCTTTTGTCTTAACCACGATCTTCCTGGCTGCGCCGACGCGATGTTTCCTTACTATGTATGTAAACGCACCCTTATTAGACAAGTAAAAAAACAACATTGTCCTATTGTTTTAATTGGCCTAGTATGTGAAGGGACGGTTTTTATATTCCCAAGGGATAGTTCCCTATTCTTCTATTTAATGGGAATCACAAGTACCTATGATATGATTCGATATTATTTAATGTAGGAAAACTTATAAAACAACAAATTTAGAGAGATTAATAATCCCATAATTGAATGGAATTTATTAAAAAAACTAGTTAAACCCTAAACGACAATTCCTAATAAATCTTAAATGATAATTTGTGGTGATATACGAGTAATAAATAATACAACGATCCCATAATGTTATCGTACTAATAAGCTAAAACAGAAATAGTAATTATAGCTAAGGAAATAGTAAATCATATAGTAGTTTCTTTGGCTTTTTATGGACGTAACTTAACGCATGACTCGATATGGTAATTCTATTTTATTTTAAAAGTGCGCACGCACGTATCGTCTTGCGTACCTGTGTTTGCATGGTTGTAAATTTTATTAGAAAATCTTAGGTGTCGTAGCATTAAATGTGAGAACTACTGTTTCATCTCGATGGAAATACAGAATGAAATATGCGATGAATTTAAATCGAGCAACGTGCATATCTGAATAAATATTTTTTGAATTATTTGTATAAGTTTATATATATTTACACTTTCGATAACTTACACTCTTGATAAGTTTAATAAAAGCTTTATAAATATCTAAGTTTTACGTAGACTGCGAGATTATAAATTCACAAAATGTATCTTTATAAATAGAAGCAAAAAAGTTAAGTAAAGTATTACGTCTTACTGCAGAGCACAGGCCTCACCTCAACAATAAGGTGGTTTGGGCCATAATCCACGCGGACCCAGTGCGGATTGGTGGAGTGGTGTTGTAAGGCCAGTGACTAAACCTCACATAAGTAGGTAATCCTGGCTTTACGACTGTTGTTAGGGGATATTAGCCGGGACCAACTTTTAACGTGCCTTCTGAAGCATGGAGACGCTGGTGATAAATATAACTAAATATAGTTGGAATGGTCACCCATCGACTCACAACCGCGGCGTGGCTTGGTGGTAGCTTGGTGGCGTGTAATCACTAACAAAGCGCTGTAAATAGAAATTATCGTAAATACTTTAATATGGTGTTTCAGAGGCTTAGGGCGCGGTTGCACATGATAATTGATACATCCGTGTGCCGCTAATCGGGCGGAAAACCACTTCACTGGCCGGTGAACATTTCGATTTTTCTCCTTTGATGTGTTTAATAATGCATGCATCCCGGTCCGCGGCCTGATCGGCCAGCGTTGACCAC
Organism: Anania hortulata; assembly: GCA_963576865.1. Taxonomy (NCBI): domain Eukaryota; kingdom Metazoa; phylum Arthropoda; class Insecta; order Lepidoptera; family Crambidae; genus Anania; species Anania hortulata. Next base: position 10,482,487 of record OY756396.1, on the reverse strand, counting down.
GTTGTTTTGATCATCGGGATCATTAATTGGGTTAACGTATCAATGCCGTGTGCGATGCGGATTCAAGTATATACCTACGTATTTTCTAACTGTAAGTTAAAAAAAGATTGAATCTACTTACTGCTTAGCCGTTTCAAAAGTTATAAGAAAAACATATATATATATATATATATATATAATATTTTTAAAGGTGATTTTTTTCTGCTTAATTAAAAAGTAATGACTAAACAATACAATTTGGATGGAGGAGCGAATTTCTTTTGTAGATTTCAATGTTGATTCGAACTCTATACCTATAGGTGTTGTTTCGAACAGCAGCCTTTAAGGAGGTTGATGTATTTATGAATACAAATAACTTTTTCTACCGGACCACAATAGAAATCGTTTTTTTTTGTTTTTCCATACAAACTAACGCTTTACCTCGATGATAAAAGAAGCAGAGCAGCATTATTTTTTCATGATTTCGATATTGACCCCATAGCAAAAGCTGTTTGCACAAAATAGGAATGCCACGCTACGCTCCGCTACATTCTGTGGCTGTTTGAATTGATGAACACGTTAGCCTCCTTAAATTTAGCTTCTGTTCAAAACAACATATATATATATATAATCTCTTTAAAGCTTTGCCCTACTGCTTCAGGCGACATATTGGCTAGTGTTAAAAAGAAGCGGCAACGGAAGAATAAAAATGTATTTAATTTGATCACTAGAATTTTGGCGATAAAATCTGGTATCATTAATCCACTAGTTCTTAAAGGAATTTGTGGTCCTATTATAATTGTTTACTTGGGTGCTTTTAGTACCTTTGATACTTTTAGTGTTTAGAAATCTGAAACAACGACGGTACCACAACTCCTAGTCCCGAGACAATATAGAAAAGTCTTCCACATTGACTCGAGCCAGACCGATCTCAGAAACGGCGATACTAAGTCCAGCGTGCTCGGCTCTCGGCTACGGAGGTCGTCAAGAAGAATAGGTATGCACGAAAATAATATGTTGTTTTTACTACTTACATATAAGAAATTATATGAAATTATTGATTTTGGGTAATAAATAACCGTAATACAGTAATTAGAAATTGAGATATACCGGTCTCTTTCCAAAACAACTTTTACAATGAAAATCAATGAAAGTCAAATGTATAGCGGATGTGTACTATGACGTCATGGTACATGTCGGATTTCCTAGTTTGTATTTTTTGAAAATTCTTTAAGTTTTATGAATAATAATTAGGTACTATTCTGTACTGTACCGTCTGCGTGTGAAATCTTATAAAAATCTGCGCTCGCACTCCCGCCTGCCAAGCGTGGCGAGTATTGGCCGAAACGTCGGTCCCAAAACGTTGTTGTCACCCCCTAAAAGAAAGAATTTCGCGTTATTACATAATTATCGATATAGTTTTGACAGAGATACCTAGAATTCAAGATTTGCCGTTCCCAGGAACATTCCTCATACGGCAAATAGAATTATGTTTTATTCTAGATTTAGGCTAAACCTAAGTTTGAGAAAGTTTTGCAAATAACATGGTGCAGTCGACCTCGTAGTATAGAAAATAAAAATAATTCATTAGTACATAAAAAGTTATATTTTCTTCCAATTAAAGCTAAAAGCACAATATTGTATCCCGTGTGATTGTCCATTTACAGAGATAGGTATACTGTATATCTCCAGTTCGTTAGTTGCAGTTTCAGTATAGCTAGCATCTATTTAATATCTACTAATAATTCAGAAGGAGCATTCAATATTGTGTAGATACGGGGATTCCTAGAAGCAGAGGCGTAAGAGGCTGTTGATCTTAGGGAGGTCTTTAGGGGTGAAAGCTGGACGTGGGTGGTATTTAGAAACAATTATTCGGATCGATGATTTGTCTATTTATATCTACAGCTTTAGATTGTTTACGGTTTCGTTCTAAATATCTGCGCAAAAGATTTAATGTGAATGTATTTCAAATCAAATCATTTATTTGTATTGTATGTGTGTTGTTTATTTATTGTTAGGTAATGTTTAGTTTAGCCATTTAGCATGTTCATAAAACAAAAAGACATTCATTGCTAAGCCTAGCAATGTAATTAAACGTATTAAGTTAAATATTCTGCGGTATTACTCTTTGACTTACGTGACTTTGATAATTATTAAGCAGTAGTTATTTTACCTAGTCTATTCGTAGACACGAAATGCAATCATGACGCCAGGTATATGGTTTACTAAAAGGCTTTTCATGTTGGCTTGCTTCAAATTGGCGTTTGTATAAAATTTGCAGTGGGAGCAGTTATTTATAGGACGTTCCAATTTCGGTGCACCGGGTCAGCGATATGGCTGTATATTGATTTGCAAACAGGCAGGTTAATTTTGGCTACGCGGCACCGCCCGCCTGCTTCACAAAACCTCTTATAAATACTAATTCTAGATCTAGGTTATTCTACAATTATGTTCAATGTTTGAACTTATTTTAACTAACACTAAGACTCCCTGGTTATAATAAATATCTACTTAATAGAGAAAAGAGGTCATAGTAAATATCAAAGAAGGGACAGAATATTCTAAGCAGCTAAAATGTTTTTAACTTTTATAGATAAAAGCACACATGTAAAATTATTTTCAATCAGTAATGCACTCAACCAGTTCTGAGGGTATCTAAATTGGTTTTTAATCAGATTTTGTTAATATCTTAATTGGAATTTACAAGTATACAGAAAAAAGAAGGTTTTTGGTCATCAAAAATTGACCAAATAAGTATAAAGAAAGTTCAACGGATTCATAATAGCCAGCACGAAATTACCTATCATACAAATATCACTACCAAACTATAAATATTTAGCGAAAACGCATGGTAGAGAACATCTACCTACTTAATTATACATTTAAAGTCTTGTCTGTCGTTCTATCTGTACAGGATGATGCCAATAACCTACCATTCGCTACACAAATAGTAACAGTTTTAGTGCGGTTTTCACTGACGGATACTGATTATCTCATAAAAGGTATAAACCTGCCTATTTATTTAATATTTACCTTCAATGATGATTGTCGATCAAGTCAGTAAAAAGTATCTATCTCTTCAGGACTTTCCCGTAGTCCTTGTAGAAACTAAGTGCAGTCGTCGACCTATGCGATTGCAGAATGGGTCGCTAGAGTATAATAACTGTGAACTGCAAATTACATATTAAAAACAAATTTTATAATTATTCTCTGTTATGCGATGATTACCCATCCGTACGCGTTTAACGCATGCCGGTGCTATTGCGTATTACATATACGGAATGAACTGTTTGATAGAGTCGGTTTGCTTACAAATATGCGGGCAATGCCAGAAAAACTTGATGTGGTTGAATATAATAAGTTTAACCTTTTACATTTCACCATAAGCGCAATTAAAATGGTCCCGCGTAAGCGCACGCGTTCTACGTCCTTGGAATGAAATGATATGGCAATCGTTAGTTTTGTTTCTATTTTTTGCTGGAAGAAAGACGTGGACAACATATTGTTAACATACACATACCACAACACTATTTGTGGAAATGAGATAGACTCTAGTTGAAACCTAAGGCACCCCAACTAATAAATACATTAATTACTTCAAAACTTTTTTTAAACACATATAACGAGAACTAAAGGTCGCCGGAAGACGCTGGATGCAGGCCGCTTTCGACCGGCCTATCTGGAAGTCAATGGGAGAGGCCCATGTTCAGCAGTGGATACGACGTGGACGTCCTATGTCTAAAATGATGATGATGAAAACGGGAACGGGATTGACGCGATCATCGACGACGATCGCCTAAGGCGAAAATTTTTTGTAACTGACCGACTTTAAGGATGTTTTTCGACACGTATACTTATTTTGTTTATGTACTTTTAAGGGTTTTTACTCCTCTTACATTTACACATACCTTTGATATTTATTTTTAGTTATTTAGACCATTTATATTTCAGTTTATAACCGCCGTGCCTATTAAGATTGATTTTTCGTAAAACCTTGACGACATCAATTATACTAAAATTGTAATCATGGAAATTCTAAATTACAGACTTAAACTAAAAAGTGAATTATTATAAATTTATAAGTTGGGCGCGGCCAAGTATTTTACTTTTAAACCGATGAAAATTAATTATTCCTACTAGTGATCTCGACCTCATCTTTAGTCTAGAAAATCTTAAAAACTTTTCAGTTGAAGTAAGTTTTATTCTAATGAGCTGTGATACTGTTTCTATAAGTACTCCACAACTTTCAACATAAAAGAATCATGATCTCGACTTTCATTTTCTTGCATCTTCCTTATAAATTGTATGATAAATGCCTTAACGCTCCAATAATTTAATTAACAGAAGAAAAAAGGCTCGCTATCCACTATTATAAATATTACAATTACCGGGCCTACAATTACTGTAATAGTTCATTTCACACTTGATTAAAGTAGCCGCCTTATTATATTGCATTTTTGTGTCAAGACAGACAAAATGTAGAGTAGCTCTTTTATTAGCGAAATAATTTTGAGAGCAGTAACTCTTCAAAGAACGTACCCGCCTCGAACATTCGTTATGCGAAGTTTGGTTATCAAACATTCGGAGTTTAAGTGACGCGAGAAAATTCTTTTGTGAGCCATTTTTTTTTCTCGGTCAACTTCTAGCTTTATGTTTAATCAGTCACCGCCAAGTCGTCGATCGATCGCGTCAACGTCGTGACGCGGTCTTTTTCCTTCTTGAAAAATACACATTTCATTGTGTCAGTAATGTTAAGCCGAATTCACTTATGTATGTATCGATTTGTCACCGCATCGGTTTTCTGCGTAGCATAAGAGTGTGCATACACTGCGCGCGTGACTTTTATGTCACTCATATGAAATCCATAGAAATGTCTTGGATATCTCGAGATATCTAAAGATTTCATATGAGTGACAAACAAGTGCGAGTCGGACTCGCGCACCGAGGGTTCCGTACAAACCTGTAGGTACCGTTATGAGTAAAAGTTCACCCATCACGACAATCGAGTCATAGTTATGGTATTTTTATTGCAAAATGAAATCCATCACATTACGAAAGTTAAATTGCGGTTTACAATTTATGACGTATTAAAAAAAAACTAATTACTTGATCTCGTTCAAAACAATTTTCGCTGGTAGTTTTTATGGTAATGAACATAACATATTTTTTTTAGATTTATCATTCTCTTATTTTAGAAGTTACAGGGGGGGGGGACACACATTTTACCACTTTGGAAGCGTCTCACACGCAAACTATTCAGTTTAGAAAAAAATGATATTAGAAACCTCAATATCATTTTTAAAGACCTATCCATTGATATGCCACACGTATGGGTTTGACGAAAAAAAAATTTCCTTAAGTATAATAGCCCCCAAAATTTATTACTATTTTTCTATTTTTTTGTGAAAATCTTAATGCGGTTCACAGAATGCATCTACTTACCAAGTTTCAACAGTATAGTTCTTATAGTTTCGGAAAAAAGTGGCTGTGACATACGGACGGACGGACAGACGGACAGACAGACAGACAGACATGACGAATCTATAAGGGTTCCGTTTTTTGCCATTTGGCTACGGAACCCTAAAAAGGCACAGCGACAAAAGTCACCCGTGCGCGTAGGCTCTTAGTATCATCATCATAATTAACCCACCTCAGTCCACTGCTGTTTAGCCACTGAGCCCGATCCTCGGCTATTCTTTTCCATCCGCTGCCAGCAGCATTATTCATCGCTTTACCTTGTTCGAAGGCGCCCTACGCTGCGTTTGCCAAATCGTGGACTCCACTCAAGAACACGTATAACCCATCGGTTATCAGTTCTACGGCAAATGTGATCTGTCTTACTTTCGTTCTCTGTCGGATGACCTCATTCCGGATTTTGTCCTTTAAGAAATACCGACCATAGCTCTCTCCGTAACTCGCTGAGCATCTTTACATTGGTGTACAAGTCATACTGTAAATGTCGACGTCTCGGCTCCGTAAGTCATTATAGGTAGGTACAGCCATACATAGACGTATCATATTCGTACATATCATAAATCGTGTAGCATGCTACACATCTCTTCTAATATCGGATAATTTTTTTGAGATAGAACAGGCCATTTTATAGCGGCGCGTGATGGGATCGGGAAAATGATACAATGTGGACCCACCTTTACGTTACCTGAGACGCGGCGATGCGGTGCGGGGCCGATGTCCTACGCCTTCAACCAACTATTTAGACGTTACTGCTGTCTTTGCACATACCCTTATTCCATCCGCCCTTTTTAAATGTATTAGTTTTAACGTACCTACTCACCAAATGTATAGTTCGCGAAAGAATGTGCTCAAGTTCGTTACGCATTACAAATGCTCGTTCGTAAAACGAATACTGCTGACCATCCTATAACTTATGAACCAAGTTAAAAATAAATTTGTTATTATAATAATATAGGTATCACAGTTTGATTTAGATAAGCAGCCTGTGTTAGAGTATAAATAATGTTTCGCGTTTTTACGGTTTAATTACTTTCATAATAAAATAGTAGACAAGCCTACTAAAAAAATGTAGCGGTAAATTGAGTGAGTAATATATTTCAGACAGTTATTACCGCAGCATATTATTTTAAACTAGGCAAAACCGATAAGTTATTAAGTTACCTACTTCTAATAAAATTGAATTTAACGATCTCAATTTAAACATAGCAATGTAAATTAGTTTTTTTTTGTTAACCTAATGCTATATTGTATTGAAAAAGGTTTTTTTAATGCACGTTTTAACATCAGCAAACCAAAATATTAGTTGTATAAATCGAACTCCATACAATCGACGACCATAATTAACATTTAGAAGTTTTAAAATATAATTTAAATTTAATTTTGTTGAAGATATAACAATTAGCAGATAGCCACATTACAGTTTATGCCTTGTGACGCTCTCCAAACGTAAGTAATCAGATTAGCAACCGTACGCGGTGGTGCATGAAAAGCCTTCTTGCATATTTCTCTAGCCTCTGAATATAGTAAAAATACTTAAACAAAAATAGTGTGTATCCGTTCCCGCGATCCACACTTGTTTACTAAGCGGAAAGTCGGCGAATGGGAGCGTTTTTGCCGAGTTGCGTGCGCGCGCGCCGCCCAGCGCGGGCGCCGCCTGCCGCACCGCCTATCAATCACCCGTCCATTACCCAATAAACACAACAATTTCAAACATCGCCTTATTATTCCAACTATTTTCTAACTCATTAACAGCTGTTTTACTTTAGTTACTCGTAACGTAACGAGCCTATAAATATTTGTAGTGTGATAGGATCTCCGACCGGCTATACGAGTAATTGGTTGAAAGTATATTACTGTTCGTCTGCATTAAGCTATTATTTTTTCATTTTTCAATAAAATAAGATGCTAATAAAAAACATAATTAGTAATTACATTTTTATTTAAATTAAAGATTGTCTGAACTACACAACTACCGGTGTTGCTTCACATGAAAAAGAAACTAGCTATCATTAGTTGAGACATAACAAAAATGTAGAACAAATTATTTGTGTGCGGTCTCTTGTTGCTCTACCATGTTATTTTATTTAACTAAAGACTATAAATTCAACACTGTTCTTATTTCTATGTACAGTCGGCCAAGAAAGTGGTACTTATATCACCCTAAGGTTGAAAATCATTCGTGCGTCATAGAACAACAGGGTTGATTTTCCCATGCAAAAAATATTATAGCTACTAATACTCTCTTTATCATATTACGTCAAAAACAAAGATGTAAATAATACGTCATAACTGTGCATCTCTTTCATTGTTAAAAAGTTAATAAGCTCATGAGTTCAACCTTATCGCTACCTATTTTACGTACACATTAAATGTTGTCAAAACTGGTACACCATTTTCTTGGCCGACCGTACAAGTTAGTAGTTACACAATAAAACAAAATATCAAAACACCAGGTGTGGCTCTTTAAGCATGTGGCATCGATATTTTCTTAAATCAGCGAATTGAATGCGAAAATGAATTAATGTTTTGTTACTCGATGCCGCGACGATGCGGGAATGCGTCGACTCAGCGGCCAGGTAGCGCGAATCGTGCGGTGTGAACCGACCTCCGCTCAAACATGATTCATTCGTGTGAAAACTCGAATGTTAGATGTTGGAAGTACTTATTTGCACGTGTTAATTTGTGTGTGAATCAAAGAAATCAAAGAAGACAAATCTAAAAAAAAACAATTTATTTGTTTGTCGCATACTAGAGGTACCTATATCCAAATGGCGTAGAAGACGCAACAACAATTGCGGCCTTCATTTTCTCATTATAATTATTTCATTCTAGGCTTGGTTGTTTTTTTAATTATTTAGAAACCTCATAAGGGCTGATTTTGGTGCTCGAATATTTAATACAACTTTTCCATCAACCAATAGGAGGTAACCTTTAGGCTAAGTTTAGATGATCGCGCGGCACCGCGCCGTGCCACTGGCGCGGTACAAGATCTTCAAGATCAAGATCACCATAGGTAATATGCACCAAAATTATTATTATTGTTTTTACTATATTTATAAGAAATTTTATAAAATTAAAGTGCTTATAGTGAAAACAAAATTAATTGTAAAAATTACCGTAATACCTAAGTAATTATAAATTGAGAATACCTGTATATTTCTAAAACAACTTTGTTAAATAATGAAATTATAGATCAGTAAATAATCATATTTATTAATTCAATGACATTTTATGACATCAACAACTATCACCATGGTGACCAGTTGCCATAGTGTTGAGAAGATATATCAAACTTTTACAATAAAAAATGTATGGGCGGACGCACGGATAGCACGCGACTTTAATGGGTTGTAAGTCAGGTATGTATTTATCAATATTTTTTTGTAAATTGATCAAGTTTTATTAATTTTAATTAAGTAAGTAGGATTTATTTTTAGATCAAATAAAAATATATGCGTATTGCCCATTACTGCGCAGTAATGAGTTTACACTTGGTAAACACTGTTTATTTAGTTCTTGGAACTTAGCCTTAGTTAGTTACTTAGTTTAGCTGGGCTTTCTCCGCACTTAGCCTCATGATTGGGCCATTGTGCGTGCTACTTAGTCTTTCTAACTCCAACCATCCTTAGCCATCCCAGAAGGTCAGCAGCCTTTTCAGACTGCTGCAGGCTTCCGGGAGCGATCCTGGTGATTGGAGAATCCGCGCCAGTTGTTCTGCCACGCTTCTGCAATCCAATAGCACATGCTGTGGCGTTTTTTCTGCCTCCATGCATCCTCTGTATGTGGGGCTGTCTGTCACACCTATGTTAAACAGGTGTTTGTTAAGAGGACAGTGGCCGGTTATAACACCTATGACCTTGCGAATTTTATCCCTTGCTAGGCTGATGAGGTTGCGGGCAAGTTTATTTGATACTCCTTTGATATTCACCGTTTCTCCATTATGTTAGATTTGTTTCTTTGGTTCTTTGTCATTCGAGAATTTTGAGTGTGTTGTGTCTGTGTTTTGTTTCTATAGCCCGTTTGCTCTTAGTCTTAAGGCGCTTGCCTGTGGGAACTTAGCCTTAATCAGCGGGCTATACGGTTTCGATTCAAAACGCCTATTTTAATTTAGAATGAATTATGAGACCGGCTGAAAACATTTAAAAAAAAATCTGCCGACGGTCCTATAATACATGATGTACAAAAGAATAGAACACTCCTCCAAACTACGTAATGAGCTGCTCATATACAACAACTTTTACTATGGAAGCGACTTCGAAATCATGTTTTTTAAGATGCTCCATACAAACTAACTACTTCGATATTAATGTACGGAACATCCGTTTTTTACGATCTCGATATTGCTCAAGTAGTAAAAGTTCTTGTATATGAGCAGCTGTTTACATGATTTAAAGGAGTGTCCTATTCATTTGTATACCCTGTATCAAATAAAGAAAGTACAAGGACGTAATTATTAGAAAATCAGCAATTTTAATCGACACTAACTTAACTATCTTGACCACGCACATAGTACGCAAAACTGACGGCCGATGGGGCAGAAAGATTTTGGAATGGAGGCCACGTACCGGCAAGCGCAGCGTGAGACGTCTACCTACAAGGTGGACAGACGACCTGGTATAGTTTGCAGGAAGCCAATGGATGCAGGCTGCTTCCAAGTTCCAACCGGCCAATCTGAAAATCACTTTGAGAGGCCTATGTTCAGGAGTGGATATAGGTACTCTGTGACAATGCATGTCATTGTAACAAATGTTTTAGCGATTCATTCTACATACTTAAAGCTTCAGTGACGTAAAAAAATATCGTTTTATAGTTTTACTTCTGTATCCTAATTGAAATGTGTGCACATTAAGTAAATTAGAAAAGTTATAAAGTTAACTTTTGTATTTACGATACGTTATTTAAGTTTTCTCGAATTGTGGATTTTTCGTAATTGCTTAATTTTTATTATTTGATATTATGCAGCATGATTAAACGACAACAATTAGATAATCACATTCACAGTCTTTGAAGATTGTCGATGAGATAAAATAGCTGTGTTGCTATTGTAGCAAGTGTATAGTTAAGTGTATAAATTAATATACAAAAACAGGAGGCAAGCCTGAGCGAGCAGAATCTTGTCCCGACCATTGTATGCAGATGCTTATTGGAAGGTGTTAACTCTGCCACCTAAAGGCGTGATATAAATTTACCCGCACTTTACATGGCGAGGGTAACGATGTTATGATATCATTATTTTAACTCCGACCAGATAAGCCAGGGAGATTATAAGACATCGCTGCACATAATAAACTCTTGCAATACTGGTTTTTGAGATAAATAATAAATTGGCTACCTGTATTATTATTTTTAATACAATTATGCGATGTTATATGCTGTGGACCTTTAATAATTGGTACGTTTACTAGAAAACGCTACTACTGTTACAAGCTTATAGTTTTATTCGATCTTAATATCTACAGTAGCAAAAAATAATTGAAAACGTAGTAAAAAATTTTCTACAATTAGCTGTATCCACTGTGAATCTAATAATTTTATCTATATTGAAGTTCCATGTTCATAATGTTACAAGCTAGCACGTTAGTTTCATAAATCTTAATTAGCCTGTTGTGTGAGGCGTACCTGGTGCATTTATTATTAAAAACGCAACTTTACCATTATTAAAAAAAATCAATTGCAAATCATTAGTGGGGTCTCAACGAGTCGATTGCGTGCTCGCTAGGTGGTCGAGGCCGTAACTGCAGTGGACAATCGATTCACGGTACCAATGCGGCATACTATGCGACACTATAAATTGAAATCACTTTTAAACTTTTCTACCATTACTTTAATATCCATTTGCGGCTTGGTACCTCCTGGTTTTAAAGTTTTGTTGGCGCGACCAGCGATGAATGCGCTGTGGGTGATTATTTTCAGGTCGCGCGGCCTATCGACGCTGCATGCGGTACGTGTCAGAGACCTGTCGCACGCGAAATGTTTGGAGTTTGAGTGCAAGCGTGCGTTGGTTAAAAAAATACGTCAACTAGTCAAAGGATTTGGAGAAATAGCAGTGATTGAAAAATCTTTTGACTTTTTCTTAATAACATACAATTTTGTAAAGTGATATCAGTAGAAATTTGCACTTTACTTAAAAAGCTTTAGGCAATTCTATCCTACATGCCAAAGTTAAAAATAACATTTTGTTAGACACTCTTTTCTTTTTTAATTATATAATTATTTAATAAGTAAATATTTTATTTTGTGTCTGTCGTCTGTAACTAACACTTAATCGCTATTTGTCCATCTATATCCTTTTACCAAATAGAAACGCTTGACTTACTAACGGAATCCTAAAAAAATACTTTGTGAAGTTAAATTACCTCAAAATTAATACTCTCAGATAGTGGCACCACACCCGCGTGTCAAATGAATCGAATGACAAGCGTAGGTACAGATACTAATACAATTGACGCGCCAGTTCCGATTGCTCTATAAAATCTCTTCCGATCGCGACGCGATTCGAGACCAAGTGGCTAACTTCGCCGAATCCCGCATGTAGACATGTTGGCAGGAAGTTCTAACTGTGTTAAAAGTTATTTATACTAAACTTTTTACAACATTAAGATTATATTAAGCTAGCTAATTACTTTTCATTCTCATTTTATTTATATTCAAAGGAAATAAGGCCGATAAAACTTATTTAGTTCAATTTAATTTGTTTATTAGTGGAGTCTGGTTGGGTGTTGTTAATAAAGACATTAAATGCTGCGATCTCAGTGAAGGAGGCCAAGTATAGAGCGAAGTGAAGGAAAGTCTGTCACAAGACGAGCTATACGCCAAGGAGAAGAATAAGTTTATTAATGGGATGGGACCTAACCATGACTTACAACAGTATCCTTTCAACCTTGTTTTGTTATTTCTTTACAGAGTGACGTATAAACAATACTACTTACTTACTGTTTAGTATTCATGGGGCCATGGACCCATAGAGAAAATTGTTGCATTTTAGCAATGAATTACGCATAAAAGTGAGTATAACTATTAAAATGGGATTATTAGGGTACTACATTAAATTTACTTACTTTTTATTTATTAAGACAGGCTGATGATCCAATGTAAAATTCTAATAGAGTTTGCATCCTTTTACTAATCTTAAATGTAGACGATAAAAGACCTAACAACAGCAACAGCCTAACAAGCTAAGTTATATTTATAATAGTGTAACTCCTTGTTAGGCTCACTCGTCGCATAAAAATAAGAAGCAGTTAATTGCCTCTATTTCTATTTAAACTCATATTATTTTTAACGTAATGATCTAGTTGAATACAGACAGTATAGAAACAGTAGGTATATTTTATACTAATGGGAAAATAAGCCATCGTATATTAACATTTACAAACAATAAATACCGGAATTGTTAATAATTTGCTTAAGATAGCAATTTAAAGGGTAGATATGATGGTTGCGCTTAACTGGACGGAAATACTTTTATTATCGTAATCTCTCACGTAAGCATTAAACATTAATGGGTCTAATTCTTTTAATTGCTGTGAGGGCCTTGTAATTGCGGGCTGCATTGAAAAAATATGACCTTTAGAGGGCCACACGTCTCCGGTGGGTAATTGTGCTAGACACTGCCGCCTGTGGTGGACAAGTGATGAGTTGGAGCCACGCATTTATGGTAATTTTTCTCCAGTAATTTAATTAATGATGAATGTCTTACACTTGCGTACGTGATTGTATACGTTATGAATGTCTTACACTTTAAGACTATAAGACTTTTGTATACGTGGGTAACCTAGACTAGACGTGGGTAACCTAGACGTGGGTAGGTAAACTTTAGTAATATAATTATCGACGTAGTTTTAAACTCAAAAAATTAAGATAGAAAGAAGTAATTTTTTATAGGAAATTGATTGTTTTTTAATAAGCTTATAAACCTTTTTTAAATACAGATTTTATATTCAAATAGTGGTACCAGGTAGGGCGTAACCATGAACTCTAAACAGTACTTTTCTAAGCGTTTTTTTACGATAAACTTTAAACAGAAAAAACAAAACAAGGTTGAATAAATACTGTTTTAGCACATTGTCAGACCCTTGATCATTTAACAATATGTATTAGTCAAATTCGAATTCTAGTTCTATTCCAAGACATATTTATAATATTAAAGATAAGTTAGAATATAGAGTCGGGTAGAATTAAGTAGACGTGAAGTTGTTCACGAACGCACTAGCAGACGTCTGCAAGACACTGGATTGGAAAGGAGCGGGCATCAATGTCAATGGCGAAAACCTCACGCACCTCCGCTTTGCCGATGACATAGTCATCATGGTGGAATCGGTGGAAGATTTGCAGAAAATGCTTCATAGTCTCAACGCTGCCTCGCGACGTGTGGGCCTGAGAATGAACTTGGACATGACTAAAGTTATGTTCAATGACCATGTCACTCCCGGACTGGTTTCCGTCGAAAGCGTAGCGCTCGAAGTTGTCAAGGAGTATGTCTACCTCGGACAAGTGCTGCAGTTAGGTAGAGACAGATTTGAGCGGGAAATCGCTAGATGAGGGCAGCTTGGCTGGGCGGCATTTGGGAAGCTGTGTCATATCTTCTCTTCGCCACTGCCACAATGGGTATTCGACCAGTGCGTCCTACCAGTGATGACCTACGTGGAACATGACGGTAAAGCTGGCCCAAAAACTTCACGTCACTCAGCGAGCTGTGGAACGGTCGATGCTTGAGATTTTGTTAAGGGATAAAATCCGAAACGAGCCTATCCGACAGCAGACCAAAGTAATGGACATAGTCCAAATATGTAGCAAGTTAAAGTGGCAGTGGACCGGCCAATTCTGTCGCAGAACCGATGGCCGGTGGAGTAAACAGGTTCTCGAGTGGAGACCACGCCTTGGCAAACGTAGTGTAGGACGCCCCCTGGCTCGATGGACCGACGACGTTAGGAAGATGGCTGGCAGTGGCTGGATGAAAAAAGCGGGAGATCGTGCTCTTTGGCACTCTTAAGGGAGGCTTATGTCCAGCAGACATGATGACATGATGAAGTGTAGATATTTGTCAAATACCAAATTAAAGTTTCATTTCATGGGATACACACATTACAACAGATAAAAGGACGGGTTTTCTAGAACATGCATCAGGCTAGTTTGTACTGAATTAGTAACTTAGTCAATTAGTGACGATTGTTTAGTACCTACTAAACTCTCTTGTAAGCTACTTACTAAATTATACTACTTATTTATTGGACTATTTTTTTTTTTTTTTAAATGGGACTCTAGCACTAACCGTTTAGACGTCACGCGTGTTTTTATGGATTTAACCAGAATCGGGTAAAAATCCATTCTAAACGAAATATCTCGAGAATTCATTTTCGCTGAACATACTAGTTTTAGAACGTATTAGTGTCCTCTATCACCTGACGCCCGCTGGTACACCCTTCTTGGGACACCCAGTATATTCATTGTTATAAATGTAGTTAAGCACTTAGGATCTATATGACTATCTACGGACTACGGCTATCTATCTATATATATAAAAATGAAATGCTGTTCGTTTGTCTCGCTAAAACTCGAGAATAGCTGAACCGATTTGGTTAATTTTGATCTTGAAATATTTGTGGAAGTTCAGAGAAGGTTTAAAAGGTGAGAAAATATTTAAAAAATGCAAGGAAAGTAGTAAAACAACCATTTTATTTTCCCATATAAACGAATTGGCGGAACGAAGTTCGCTGGGTCAGCTAGTCGTTAATAAAGATTAATAAATAAGTAAATATTGTGGTCATTCTTAACGTTTTTTTTTTTTTATTTGTTTTCAGATAAAACGCGTTTCTATTACCCACTTTTTATCCGATAGCCGCCTTAATGACAATAGTAGTACACAAATATTTTATTAATCTTAAGATTGACAAAATATAATTTAAGTAAATAGCTGTTACACAGTGCTAATACTTGAATATTAAACGAAGACATTTACAATACGTTAATAAGCAGAAACGTAACAATGTAATTCTAACGTCGGCTAATTAATTGGCATGCCAACACTTTCGTGCTCATTTTCTAATTCTCGATAGAGAATGTTGTACAGATGCATATTTCAATTACTGGGTAGGGCCGTAACAATGGCCAATTACTAATGTTTGTAAAAACGTCTGTTCGTCTGTCCGCAACGACATTTTACATCTAAATTGGAGCGTAATTTTCTTGGACCTTTCCTTGATGACAATTTTGTAATTAGTAAAGACTTGTTTATTTTCTACATACGGCTCATGCAGTTTACTATAGCAACCATGTTTTGGAATGCCAGACTGACAGGCGAAATCCAGTTCCTGCTGCCTATTTTTATGTGGGAATAGAATTAGAATGTCGCGTGCAAGTGCCTGCAGGAAAAAAGAAATAGTTGGCAGTACACATAAATATTGCGAGATAGTTCTTTTGTTACAAGGTAAAGATAGGTTATAATAGGACATGAGCATGGTAAGTCATTTTTAACACAATAAGTAGTTAACTAGTTACTTTAAATGTATTCATTTATACTAAAACATATTGTTAAGATGTTAAACTAATATAGCCTTTAGCTGAAATACAACTTAATGCTATTTAGACTGTTCTGGCAAAGAATACTGCCTTTAATTGGCCAGTCAAATGTTTTCCTTTATAATACAGTAGTTATTAAAATAAGGTAAGAATATCTCCATATTTCAAAATTTTGTAAAAATATTTGCGTTAAATTTTGTCCTTAGTTCAAAAAGTGTTGAGATGGTTATTTAACATGCAAATATATGTTGAATAATAGGCAACAGTGCGCCTTATGGCGGGTACATAGAGGCAAATGCGATTGCTTTTACCCTGTCTATTGGCATTATTGTTTCTCGCAATATAAAGGAGAGGACACACTGTAATTCCCACAAACAATTTTTGTCTCTATACTCAGCCCAAAAATATTTTGGTAAAATACGGTGAATAAAATTACAGATAAATTTTCGTCTGTATAACCTTTTGCTCACTCATTGTTCTTACAGAACTTCTCAGAGTCAACTTGAAGAGATGCGCTCCTCATGCGTAGCTGTGAGTAATAATGCTCACATTTTCGGGTAGCAAGCCTGCTGAGAAATTGGAGTAACAAGTAATCAGTCACCACCATGTTTATCTTGCAAGAGTACGCTGCATTGATGCTATATAATTATTTCATTACCTATCATTATTCTTCGATTTATGCTTCGATTCTAGGCCATCTCGCACCTTACCAACTACCATATTTTTATAAAAAATGGTGCTATTAGATCATTATTACTTAAATGGTCTCTTTACAAAGATGTTTAATAAACGACTTTATAAGGTTATACCTAGTTCGGAACATACTACATGTGTTATTTTGTAACTGTATTACCTACCTACTAAAAAGGCTGACAAAGGTGAAAAAATAAAGTTAGTTCTTCTGCCGTTTCTTCTCATCACCAGCTGTTATGAAGTCCCTGAAGCAGTGGTAAGGTTTAGCTATATTTTTAGAACGTGTATAAGTTCCCGAAATAGTATATAATATATAATAAATAAAAAAATGTTGGACAATATGACATACTTACATTGCTCTTATCCTGAGGTGAGTAGCCAAAGTACTTTTGTTATAGAAACCAGAAACAACGATGGTACTACACCAATCACCTTCCAGACATAATGTCCTTAATGTCTCGGACATTATAAAAAGGTCTTTTTCTACATGGAACCGATCGAGAATCGAACCCGGAACCTTAGAGATGCCGACACCAAGTTCGGCGTACTCGCGTCTCGGCTACGGAGGTCGTCAATTCGTCGTTAATAGTAACGTATGTCTATATAGGTCCCACTGCAGGGCACAGGCCTCACCCCTCCAACAGTGCGGATTGTTGGAGGGGTGTTGTAACTTTACTGTCGTATGTTATTAAGCCGCCCTAAGGCCTCGGTCTAGGCTTTACGACTAGTATCAATTATATTAGCCGGAACTCACTTTTAACTGAGCCACAAGCCCACAAATCGTCGTTAATATATTATTAGTATTATTATGAAGTCAAAAATAACGTAGTAATCTTCAGCCGTTGTGCACCCAGCCCAAGGGTTGCAGTGGTCGCGCGCGTGACGTCGCCCGACCTCGTACTTATCTCGCGCGCTCTCACGACCACGCAGTGCGCGCGGAGCACGACCACGCTGCTTTCGTTAAGTGTATTATGCGAGCCTTGCCCGCGTAGCCATGCCTCGATTAGAACTTTATTTCAAAGCTAAATTATTTCAAAGACGGTTTCTGTAAGTTTTGCTGGACCCCCAACATCTTGTATATTTTATGTTATCTCAAAAGTTTGAAGAAATGAACAAACATCTTAATTGAATTCTGATAAAATATTCATTATTTAGATTTAAATGTTTAGGTTATTGTTAACAATGAAAGTTTAGGTTATTGTTAACAATGGAAATATAAGTTTACGCTTTGATTTTCATAACTAAGCATTAAAATTTAGAAAAAAAAAATTGTGAAGTTAAAGTATGTAGTTCTTTTTTTCAGTGTTTACTATTTGTTGTGATGTTTTTAACGTGTTTTAATTTAAATACTAATTATTTTAGGCTCTGTTGAGTCTTTTTTGGAAACTAATAGGCTGTCGTAGTTATAAAATAATCGCTCTCGTAGCGATAGTCCGCACGTCCATACCACACATCCCCGAGCAGCGACGCAGTATCTCGCGATCTCGCCATTTGCATCCGATGTCTTGGCCGCGTTAGTGCAAACGCTACCGGATTTATGCTTTATTTTCAATAACGAAAGGTCTGTACTTTCTTATATAATTATACTAACTGTGCCCGCGGCTTCGCTCGCATGGATTTAAGTACAAATTATTATAAACATTTGATACATAAAGAAAGCACTTAAGTATGCGATTCACTTAATAAAAAGGGGCTATCGTCACCTATGGACATAAAAATTTAGGTTTCTACGAGTAATTCAATTTAAAAGATTTGCGGTTTATACAACAACAGCTGGCTTCCAAAGATAGACGGAAAACCTGACATGTGACGTGACACATGACAATAGAATGCAGGTTGCTATAGCCTGTTCAATCAATAATATTTTCGAAATACGCAGCCACATGCGTGGTCGTGCGCCCGCTGTAATGACAGGCCGCACGCGCGCGCAGCCTAATTGATAATGGCCGGGGACGTGCGCGGGAGACGCGCGCCATGGGAACCGCTAAATCTCGGGGATAAGATGACAAAACTATGTATACTAAAAGCATACAAGTTGGTATAGTGGGCCTACCATGAGTGGTAGTCGATACTTGATAGAGACGTCGTTATGTTTTTGTCATTTATGCATGAAGATTACTCATAGGTATACATCTGCATCATTTCCTTCGAATACCGATGCTAAAAGTTCAATCATCTAATCGCTTACCTAAATATTTCCGGGAGTTTGGAAAATTGGGGTTTCTATAAATTTTGTGTGCTCTTTTCGAATTTAAATGCTTTTTACTATTTAGGTTACTATTAAACAACTATTCTGACCTAAAATAGTAGACGACAAACAGTAAAAATTCTATAAAGAGTACGTTGAAATCTATCAATGTTCAAAATTTCAAAACTCCCAAAATATTATTTCGACAAAACACTTTTTAACTACAAAATTACTGTGTTAGAAATATATAGTTTCTACACAAAAATATAACGCCGTCACTAACGAGTATCAAGTCCTTCAACTCTTGGTACTGGTCAGAGTAATGGTTACTCAAGTCACTTACTTTAAGAACTGATACGGTTTTGAAGTCAACCAAACTTTGGGCATCGCACAAAACTTAGTTAATAACCTTCAAAACTTACTCACCAAGATTTTGCAGCTGCATCAATGGTTCTTTGCGTTGGGCATTTACGTATCTTTAATGCTTATAGTTTCCCTGAAAATGGATTCAAATTAAATTCCTAGTTGGAATACGTTTTACCATAAACCTAGATTCACAAGTATAGTTATTTAATTTGAAACGATTGCCATAAGACCTCCATATCCGCTTTCCAGGGGGCATCATTAAAGACCACCACTTCAACACGCATTAAATGTTATCTAAATGTGCAGTTCTTTAAGATGATTTCCCTCACAGCCAAGCAAGCGGTAAATAAATCCATACATAGATTTCTAAAAATCCAGAGTTACGTGGTATTTGAACTTAGGACTCACGGATGTGAGCATCCGTGAGAGACTCTTACCTCTAAGCTAACACCGATCAAGAAGAAGCTAATACTTTGATAGATGATGATGATTGATACTTTGAGCATATTCACAAGTCGTATAAATGGCGTTAAAGAGAAAGTCGGATTAGTTACACCAAAGTCAAGAACGGCGGAACCGATTTATTTGATCTTTGATTTGTTGGATCTTTATCTACCTCGATTAGCAGAATAATTATAAAACATCTAAAAAATCACGAAAAAAAGTGTTTTTTTTTTCAGTGATTTTTTCGTGATTTTTTAGTTTGTCGGGACAGCTAGTAATATAATATAGAATACATAATTGTATAAGAATACCGGTAGACCAAGCTACGCCAACTACGTAAAACAACTGAAGCACTTTTACTAAGCGTTTCTTTTGTTTTTGGTTTGCAGAACTCAATCTATCGTTACTGTGAAACAAATTCCCTAAATGCCACAGGCACAAGTGAGTTATGGATACAAAGTGAATGCGTGAGGCTCAGCAGATAACGGGCGAGCACACGACGCGAACGCATGCTTTCGCACTCCTGACACCGCGCGGAGTCACGATCCGCGCTTGATTTGTTTTGCAGCTTTAGTTTTATATGCTTTGTTTAGTCTACAACTTGTTAATATGGTTAAGAAATAGAGATAAAGTTGCAGTAAACACGAGGTGATTATAATGAAATGACTAATAATTCGAAAGCAGTTAAATGCCAAAAAATGCGTGTAAATCCACATGCCATTAAGCCATCCAAAGGAAAATGGCTGACAGATTAGGTATGTAAGTTAGGAGTAGGCTAAAATATTAAACAAGGTAATTGAATTAACGCAAAACCTTATAGGGGCTAATTCTGGTGCTCAAATTCAACAACTTTTTTTATAGAGCAAACATTGAATTCCCAAAAATTTTTTGGCTTTTCCTTACAAATATAATGATATCAGATCAGCTGGTCGCGGTTTGGTGTATGTGGAAGTATTTTTTTATCTTGCGAATTAGATGCTGGCATCTTAAGAAAAGTCTCTGTATTTGAAGAGTAAAATCACATCCCAAAAGGATTTGCGTAATTTCAATTACCCTTGTTTAACTACAAGAGATTTATTGCATGTTTCCTCATACGGTTGTTCAAGCCCAATTCCTCGTTTAGTATTTAATGCCGCTCTAACATGAGTTAGACAAATTAAATATATGGTATTATCTCTTAAAAGGGCTCTGTAGTCTACGTTAGGGTCCTAAAGTGTACACGCCCAAAGGACAATATAGTACTTACTGTCGTTGGCAAGTGGCCACACAATTTTTATGAAAATTTACATACATTCATAATTAAGTCGACTATTACAAATAAATCTTTAATGCCTAACTCTTTAATCAAATTTCCTTAGTAATATATCATACTAGCTGTCCCGGCGAACTTTGTACCGCCTTGTCGTAATTTTTTTTGTGAATGTGATTTTTTCTGATCTTTTTATAGTTATTCTGCTATTTAAGATCATAAAAAACGGTCCAGCCGTTCTTGACATATAAATGGTGTAACTAACCAGACTTTGTTTTACGAGTATATATAAGATTTATAGTTAGGTAATGAATTTAACTACAAATTTTAAACATGCTATTTGGTAATCATTTGCAGAATTACAGCGATTCAGATTGTATAGGAGAACTATACAATTATATGGTCGGAGATTATGGGGTGCGCAAATAAAACAATATATCACGCCCATCTTCTATCTCTACCTAAATGTAGGAGGTATCCTAAAATAACAGTTTGTATTTTTTTTATTACATAATATTATCAGCGTTAGGTACATAGATATATTTATAAACATTAAACATTTAAAGATTCTATTAGTAGCACTTAACATCACCTCGCAGCTCTCAGCTATATGCAGAAAACGTACCCTCAGTTTCTTCGGACACATTATGCGGTTTTTAAGGCATTGAGTAGGAAATTATTTTGGGGGAAATGGAAGGCAGAAGTGCTCGGGGTAGGGCACCTACGAGATAATCAGAAGCGGCGAGGAAGACGGTGGGCGGAAACATGCATCGTGCGGTCCACTCAGCGTATGATCACAGTCTGTGAAAGAATATTATATGGTCGCGATTCGCAACAGTGAGGGACGAAGAAGAAGAATCACTATCACTGATACTGATTGGTAGCTATGAACTGAAAGACGTAGCGACCTAATTAAGACCGTTTCGGTATCCTAAAAACGTAGCTGGATAAATTTTAAACTCGATAAATAAAATATCTTTGGTTTTAACTTGTATTATTAGTCAGTGTTGACATAAGTTTCTGAAACTTAAGTATAAGCAAGTTAAATAAAATAAACATATTACACGCACTAGCTCAGTTTTCATTTTCTTTTCCACATCTCTTTGGATTTATTATCTCATAAGCTTGTATGTTTGTGTCAACCACCTTTGTTGCGGTAATGAACTTAACACAAGTCCTTAAACTTATCCAATAAAATAAAGTAAATTGTCTATTGTTCTGAAGTCACGTAATACATAGGTAATATAGAATTACATACAAGCGATAGCTCTGTAAACTAAGCGAACGAGTTGGTTAAGTATAATTCGCTAGTGAGAAGAAAATAATAATAGGTACTAAATTTTTACGTGATTGATATTTTCATAGAGGCTGTTAGTTTATAATCTTCTAAAGATACTTTTAGACCGGTAGGTGTAATAACGATATAGAAGGAAATGCATAGGAGGCGAGCATATTAGACTTGGTATCGCTATCTCTGAGGTCTGTCCCAGGTTCGATTCTCGGTCGGTCAATTAAAAAAAAAAAACTTTTCAATAGTCTAGGATCTGGGTATTGTGGTACCGTCATTGTTTCTGATTTGTAACACAAGTGCGTAAGCTTAGAGCCAACCATAAGATTAGAGCAATGTATGTGATGTCCAATAATATAAAAAATCTTTTTAGGCTTATCTAATTTAATTGAAATTTCATTTGATTTATACAAGTAAGAAAAACATTTAGTAAATTTTACGATTCTTCTCCTTTCTAGCGCTTTGTCTCGTGTTCCTGGTTGGAGTACGTTTTGAACATGAACTTCGATGCGGCAAGCCTAGTTATTATACAGGGTGACATTTCAAGGTAGTGCCAAATTTCAAAATAAGGTACATAAAACAATATATAACTACTTATTTATTGTAATTATTTCCAGTCGTCGTATTTCTAAAGTAAAATATACTTAAATATTTCCGAAAAAAAAAAAGATAACGCGAGATGTGCCGTCATTCATCAGAGTTCATTCATTGCTGATTTTTTCAGAGAAACCTGGAAGTGACTTCTGTTCCTATTAAAATTTGTTGTATGTACCTAGGTTAAATAAGTTCTTTGATTTCTGCTGTGTGACATTTTTGTTACCTAGAATTTTGTTTTATCAAAATATTTGTATGCCTGAGGGCGGGACATAGTGGAACTATAATAATTATGTGCATGCAACCAACTCTGTATAACCTACCTATGGACCACAAATAAATACCTCAATAGTTGCCACAGAAAACCAGCGTCATGGCGTCTTTGCCATAGCAAAATAGCTGAGTGGCAACCCATTTGGTTTCATATCACATTACCTTTTTGCCATTATTAATTTATTGTAAGTAATTAAGTACTTAATTGTGATAATATGAACCAAATAAAAAAAATTTTTTTCTTTCTTTCTTTCTTTAAGTACTTTGAATTTGAATTTGAAGTACGCCGACGCCGCTCCAACAAGAACCTCATGCAGTGCACGTACGGTGCAATTTAATCGAGTAATCGTAAATTTTCTACGTATTCTATTTTTCAAATGCAGAAAGAAAGAATTAAAAACGAAAAAAAAACCTTTGTTTTTTACGTAGATCGATTTAGTTACTAATTCGGAGTGGTCCCTGAAAAATTGGCACTACCGTGAAATATGACCCTGTTTGTATTGTATGGGTTAGAACGATACATCAAGTCAAGTTTACGATTAATGTCTTTTAATTACAAGTTCTAATTAACCGATTTCCAATTCAATTTGACTTCACACTAAAAGTGTTAGATTACCTTCATAAATATGTAGAACAAATGCGTTTACGCATAAAAATGGAATTAAAACCGTTTGCAATTGCGAAAACATTTCAAATGTTTGATTAATCTATTTTTATTCGCCAACAGAAATAGATAACTAGACTTTTTATTCGCTTTACAACGGATGTAACTGCGGTGTAACCCTCTATGAGGCACAGCATGGTGAAAATGTTCTTCGGTTTTCGACTTAATGATAAGTGAATAAGGTTCAAAATATAGTGTCAAATATATGGACAAAAATAAAGGGTTAACCAATAGACAAGGCGTCAACTACGCAATTCTATTTTATTTGTCACCTGTCATAATATGGATTGCGGGTAATAGTAATAATAACAGGTTTTATCTTAACTAATTAAAATACTTAATTATAGTTGGAGTTATCTTATAAATTCAAGATCAAAATCAATGAATCAACTGAAGCAAATAAATTACAGGAGGATAAGACACTCTTGACCACCCTTTTAGCTACTGAATATCCAACAACTTGTATCTACTATACGAGCAACATCAAAATCGTGAACAAAAAGACATCGGACATTTTTCTATGAGCATTGCCTTAATAGCGTCGGCTAATAAAAAAGGGTACTTCATAAAATAGTTCATAAATTTAACGTAATTTTTTACTATGAAGAAAATTTGCCCTGGGGAAAAAGTTATGGCATAGTTATTATTTTAATAATATAGGGTATTTTTAGGATAATAGACAGTTTATTATGTTATTAACCCGGTCGAAGGTCATTTTCTATATATTTTTACCCAAGAAGGGTAAATATGAGGTTTGCAAAAAATATTATTATGTTATGCTTACAAAATAAACTGTCAATTAACCTAAAAATACTTTATTATAAAAAAAATATATCAAACTGTTATTTTTTTCCCCAAGCCAGATGAAACGTCTCCATAGTAAAAAATATCCATAAGTTATGAATTATTTTATAAGGTAGGTTTTAATAGCCGACGCCATCCATTTGGACCACATCCTCCCAGAGTCCTTAAGATGCTTTCTACATTGTTATCGAGGTAGCGTAGTTATCGGTAGGTAATTTATATGGAGCAATTTTATCTTTTTTTTTTACTATTTCACTGTTGCTTTTATGGTGAAAGTTGTTGTAAGGCAGCTAGTTACGTTGTTTTGAGTAGTGTCCTATTCTTTGGTACCCTTTGTTATAAATAATATTTATTTGTAGTGTTAAATCATTCCGTATTTGATATTTACGTAGAAGCCTAACAACTACCTTTTCAACAGGAGATTTCTTAAAAGCCAAGAATAGTTTAAGTCAATTTAATGGGATCAATTTTATTTCAATAAATGTCATAGTAAGATCAAGATGATACGGTGTAGATAATTTATAACAAGGAATAAATAGCTAAATGTGATAATTTTGTCGAGTTACTGGATGTCCTGCTATGGTAATTAATGAGTAAGTAGCACGTATAAACTGTAATAGACCGTTACGGCAATGCGTGTATGGAAATAGCATTAAGGTGGCTCGGTAGAACCACACTCAAAGTAGATGCCGTAGGTCAACTCCACTCTATTGTCCCAATAGACAGACTTGGTCTCTTAATAAAATTTGCGAGGGACAGATTGAAGACCGTCTGGTGTAGTGGTTTACGCTTCGGACTACAAAGCCAGCGGTTGCGGGTTCAAAACCTGCAAGGGGCAAATGTTTGTGTGATGAGCCCGAGCATTTGTACCTACTTAAGTCATGGATGTTTATAAATGTATTTAAGTATGTTTATCCGTTATGTATTTAAGCTTTGCTAGCTTGAGAGGCGAATTGGTGTGATTGTGGAAACTATTTATTATTTATTAGTATAGCGTTCTCGCGAATCTGTCCACAAATGTTTAGGTGGGAAAGGAAAAGCCTGCAGTCTTAGGTAAAGCTTTGGTATTATTATTTATAGTTAAATTTTTATTATTTATATTTAAAGTATCAGGACAAACAGGTGTTTCAGTCGTAAAAGTGAGCGCTATCTATGTCTAGAACTAGAACTGCCGTCAAAATCTTCTTCGTGAGCCTAGTACGTGTGAAACTACCGAATCAGCTTCCATTGGGGCAGAACTCTCACATAATCGATCAATGATTTTACGATGGAAGTAATCATTCAAAATGGTTGATTACTGCTGCTAAGTAAATTCAAATTATTATTTTTGGGTAGGCCTAGTGGAATTTCGAACTGTCAGACAATATTGTCCTTTCTAAGGAAAGGTCCTTATTTTGATCGAAAATAACGAAATAAAATTCCTATACTAATAATACCTATCTGTTTAGCTTGTTTATAAGAATATTAACTTTTAAAATTAGTTCCAGAAAATCTTCTACCTCTATGTCTAGACTAGAGTTTTGTAACTTTATTAGTAAAGATCAAAATCTTGTTACTTAGGTACGTAAAAGTGAATTTTAAAATACGTTTTAATTTAACTAAGTTTCAGCATTCCACCTGGTCTATTAGTTATCTTGTTTTTTGTAGAATTTTTCCTTTGACTGGTAATTTCAACATCACGTTAGTCAAAAAAAAGTTTTTTTTTGTCATAGCGCAATTATGAGCGTACTGGACATGAATTGCGTTCGTTGCCTCATATAAAATCCATCTTTGACCCGGTCGCAACCTAAATGCAAGAATTATACGCACGCAACTGAATACTGCCTACTGCGTGCTGCGCTTGCATCGCATGCGAACCAATGGCTAGTACAATCAGCTTAAAAACACTTTTAGGTAGAGTACCTATTTAAGAACTAGTGTATTTATCAGTCGAAACGGTTGATCACCTTAAGCATCTGTCTTTCGAGAGCCTTAAGAAGTTTTGTATTAATGTAAGACTCCGTTTTTCTGCCGAACTAATTCAATTACAATGAGTACTATAAGCAGTTCCGTCTTTAAGGGGACCCGGGTCCTGTGCCCAGGGCCGGGCCTCACGGGGCCCCCGAAGCACTAAAACATGTTTGTAAACTAAGAAACATAACCTAGCCTAGAAAAAAAGGGAACATTTAAAACTATACTTTAAACGGAGTCATAAATTAATTTTTTGGAAGTCATGAATTCGTACTAACAGTTTTCACTTTGCAATAGGACCACGAATTCTTGTGTGCCCCAGGGCCCCGGGATAGTTAAGACGGCCCTGACTATAAGTGTCCAAGCAATCGCAACATTGATGGCGTAGTGATTAGAGGAGACGCCTCTAACGCATAGGGTTGTAAGCTCAATTGCCGGCAGGAGCTGGACCCTGATTCAGAACCCTTCGAGAGTGAATTGACAACCGGTAAATCACTTGACATGAATGATTAAAGTGTCTCGTAATTTTAGGTTGTCAATTTGTTATCAAACAGTTCTAGATAAGGGGACAGTTCATAAAACACGACCTTAATCTAGCAGCGCTCGGAGACGCCCCTGGCAAAATTATTATCTGGTACCTCGTTACACAAGGACGTTAATCAGAAAAAATAATACTTAATAAAATAAAACATAATTTTAAATAATTAAATATAAATGATGATATTTAAAAATATATAATATTAATCTTATTACTTCAAGATGATCGATGTGTTGTCTAGCGCATAGGTATTCATTTATTTCGAGAAGGTTGTTTTTTTCCATGTGTCCTTTAGGGCATAATAAAGCCTCTCCAAAGCTGTTTTAGGCAGAGTCATTTATGACTCCTGCATTTTGCATTTTGATATCAGAGCGAGAAATTGTAACTAGATGGCCTACCAATGTATCCACAGGTATACTTACTTTAGGCTGAATGTCTACTATTTGCAATAGTTGACATACAGTTAGTTTAAACCTATATTTTAGCAGCGTAGAACGATAAAATATAAGTTTAAACTAAATTGTGAATTTACCAACCTATTACTAACTTAAATAAAAAATAAGCATTGCTACATTTCTTCGAAGAAATAAATTATTCCTTACAGCTGCTTATCAAATCTCAGTTGTTTCTATCAACAACTTGAGTTAGCAAAGTAATTGCTTGTTTATCTAAGATAATTGTAATAATTTCTAATAAAATATGACTTTTAAATTAGTTTGAAAATGCAAGTTGAGAGCAACAATTCTTTTTTAATACAAGGCTAATAAAATTTAAAGCGTACTATATAACAACTAAACGGTGTTTAAACTTATACATAATGTATTTTAGCATCGTGTAAGTATTAACAGTTTTGCGTATTATGTTTTTATAGTGTATAAAAACCGTTTTTCGTGTGGCAAAAGAAGGATGCCGCTACTAGAATTGGAAATAAGGTGTGAAATGTCAACGGAGTAAAATACGCGCATTCCAGTCATATCCCGATATTTACACAGCCCTTAGCACCTGTCTGATGCATTTTAAGACTGTTAATAATTTCATATGATGAAAATTATTCCCTAATACTACCTACTTCTTAGAATTATACTGGAGTCGCATGGAATTCAAGATTCCGCACAGTTAAAAAATAAAAATAAAACTGTAGTTATAATAGGAAACCTTCTATACGTATTGGATGTGCCCTAAAAAGTGGACTAAAGTCGTCACGCACTGGTTGCCTACTGACAGACGTACGTACGTACGAGAGGTAGACCTCGAAAACGATGACTTGAACAAGAATCTCAAGCAAGATTGGCAAGCCCTAACCACCGACAAGAATTGGAGAGGTTTAGCCTTTGCCCAGCCGTGGGACAGAAAGGGCTATAAAAGTTTTTTTAATTGTTTACTTTATTGAGTTTGTAATTTGTACCTATAATCTGTACTACTCTTTGTAAGCGACACGGAATTTATAGGGACGTAAACAAAAGATTGAGAGATTTCGATGTTTGGTCCTAAATCATAAAAAGCCTTCGTCAATTTTGCTTAAAAAAAGATGAGAATAATCGCTAATTACTTTAGGATACTTCGATATAACGCAGTATAGGTTAATATTACAGGTTTAATTAATTACGTAACGGCCACACTTGCCGCTGGTAATTGCATAAAAAACAACTATGGATGCGCATATACATGATTCAGTGTAGAGATATTCGTTCAAAGTTAATATAACACGTCAAGAAAAAATGATGTATTAAAATACTTAAGGTCACTGGATTTACTGGTGTTTGATAACAAACACTATACCATCAATTTATCAACTTTTGCAATAAACAACGTACTTATTCGTCGTCGTCTTGATTTAAATTGATGCAGTGTAAACGTATACTATAACGCTAGGTACAAAACTAACAATATTTCCACGTCATAATATTGCGGGCAACACTTATTAATTTAATGGTAATTTTATGTGATGAGCCATACGAACATATTGCAGCACTATTTAAAATCAGAGGATACTGGCAACATAAATGATTTAATTTGAAACTGCTCGTTTATGAGCGCCTTTATCTATTTAGTGCCAAACTAAATGGCTACTTACAAGAATATTGTGAGTCGTCAACAATGATCAAAAAGTACAGAAGTATCATTTTGTGTAATTACAACTCCGAAATAGAAAGAGAAAGAATACCTTCAATGACGACCGTCTGGTCTAGCGGTTTGCGATCCGGACTACCAAGCCAAGCGGTTGCAGATTCGAATCCCCTTGCAAACGTTTATGTGATGAGCAAGAGCATTTGTACCTGAGTCATGGATCTTTATGTTATGTGTTTACGTATGTTTATTATCTAGTAACTAAGTACCTGCTTTGCTTAGTTTAGGGCTAGATAAAATTGGTATGATTGTAGGAATAGTTTTATTATTTACCTCTTTCTGTATTCTGTGCTTACAAACTATGATGGTTCAGTGTAACCTTTATGTAACGCATACTTGCATTTATTGTCCACCAGCCTAACCTAACTTAACCATAATTGTGACCGTACACTTTTAACCGACCGAAAAAAACAATTAGTGATGGGTGAGTTGTTTTCGTCATAGAAAAAAACCCCATTCTATTGACTATTGTTCAGTTATATAACAATTAATTAATAACAATTTAAAGTACTCTGCGTCATAATATGATGATCATTTTTTCATGTGGGGATATTTGTAATCATAGTTTGAAAATAGAGTCTGTATAATATACATCATATTGCGCGAATTTATAGGATCATTGGTTTGCCCGCGGCTTTACCCGCGTTAAATATGGGTAGTAGTAAAGTATTATTATTTTTGTTTTCACACACCATTTTTGTCAACTAAACTGACAGCTACGTTAATAGCGACATGTATATTATTGACGTATATTTATGTTGGTAAAGGAATTATTTAGATCAAATAAGTTGTTCCAGAGATTATCTTGTACATCCAAACAAACTTTACCCACCTATTTATAATTATTGGTACTGATCGTTGTTCTAAGCCTTGTTTAAGAGGTATTATGATTATTGATTACCTAAACAAAGACTCTTTCATAAATAACCGTCACAAGAAATGTGTTCCACCCTCCGTAAATAACACCTTTGAAGAATTCCGTCGATTCCAACTCCTTAATAGAAGCTAGTAAATAGCTATGCATTATGACAATCCGTATATGTCAGATATATTAATAGTCGGCGAATATCTTTATGTTTCCATTTTGCACTTTATACCTTAAGACGTAGAGGATACGCAAATGATAATAATTATGCTGGAAATGCGTGTTTCATTTGAATAATGCGTGTGTACATGCAGCGCGTATCGTTATAACCTGTAGGAAAAATGCTAATTGCTTCTCTATGAACGTTGTCACTGGCTGGCTGGTATTAGTGATATGCGTAATTTTTTTTGCCGTAACGGTTGTGCGTAGCAAATCGTGTGCGTATGCGTCTCTACGCACCAGTCCGTGAGGCGTGATGGGCATGGATCAATGGACGCATGCGTAAGTAATCACGAATTACATGCACATTCAACATGACATACATACCTTTTAGTTACGGTGAAATTATTAAATCAGAGAATTCTAATATTTCAATACACTTTTTACATATCTAAGGTACTAACAAATTATTTAGGGATGACATGATGCGCTATTCGCAGATATTCATATGGGCTTTCCGCACTCCAGGCAGTTTGGGTCGGGTAATTACTTGTCAATCTATTGGAGAAAACTGATTGCTCAGATGCACTGTCACGGATGTAGGAACAAGTTTTTACAAACTTTTATTTCTAAGCATTTTTATCAGTCCCTGATGGGACATTGGCATGTCCTTTTTTATTTTATTTATTCGGCGTCCAATAAATGTTAGAGGAACTGAAGTGACTTTTACTTTTTTTTTGCATACGCAACTTGTATAGTTATTTATATGTTATTACCTACCTAAATACGTTACCATGTTTTTATCAAGTCTTCATAAAGTCTAAAGAGCGCCACTTAATTAAAAGTTCGCACGTCTATCTCCACGGTACACTAGGCGCAGCGATGCGATCCGCGTGATCACTCCAATGGTAAATAAGCTTCTGTTTCTATCATTGTTGAAAGAATAACGATTAATTTAATACATACATATTTATGCACCGCGGATACATGCTCACATATTTATGAACAAAGATATTTACGTACCTATTTAGACATGATATTATATTTCTAACCAGAAATAGCAATCAAGTAGAGTCTTTCATCTAAGACAAAAGTATGGCTAAAATAATAATAAATGTTACGAGTATAACCGAAAAGTGACTAAGGCTTTCGTAAAGCCGAGTCCACATCTGCAGCAGTTTGGTGCATCGTATTTCCATTGCTTGGAACCGACGTGTATCATAGATAAATTAGAAAATATTATTCGATGAAAAAATACATCAAATGTGTTTCTTGTTAGCCAGAAAAGGTGCATCAATAAAAATACAAAGAACTTTTATTTATCGGATGTTAAATTGTCATAATTACAAATAGATGCCGGTCTAAAAAAGTATTCGTATACCTAGGCGCTTAACTATTAAGTCTGTCTGGAAGTTTTTCCTATTTAAATAATTATAATACATGATAGATTATGCAAGTCAATACAAATAGCTGTTGCATCTTACGTTCCTGGTCCAAATATGGAAGTTTGTTTGACTGTTAGCAATAATTGAAACATTACAAACTGACTCTGAGCTAATATTAAAGTAAACTTATTTTTAAATTAAGCTTTATTATTACAAGGATAAAGTTTAAACCAGCTTGAAGAAGATTATCTATCAGTAGGGTTGACGGTACATAAAACCGTTAATTGTCTCCGTACTTAGTCCAGTGGCCTTTGGCAACATCTGCTAGTTATGAAAGTTGATAAAAACTATGCTAGAAGTGTATTTGCTGTTCTTCCGTTGCGTAGAAATGTCAACAGTTTTGAATGATTGTACCATTCCATTACATCTACTAAGTTAAAATCTACCCAGACCGTATCATTATGTTTTCAACAAAATGTGCCCCTTTATTTCAGATATTAACTGTATTTTCTTCTGCAAGCAACTTTGCGTGTAGGAACTTTGTACTGGCAAAAAATTTTGTATAATCTGTATCTAACCTTGAAGTAAATTAATTCAAATGAATGTGATTAATTCTCCACCCATAAATCTATTGTAAATTTTACGTGCACTGCATATTAAGTGCGAGTATAAGTACTTATGTATGAGTCAGATAAATCCGATATTAGCCGAAGTTTCCTTTTATTATCTGAATAAATCAAAGTGCGATTAAAAAACGTAGACCTACCAATAGGCGGACGGGGAATTCCTTTATATTTTCCGAGTAGGCTATCTTTTTTACCCATTCGTTTAATTATGCGTTAGACGTGCATTGTTGTCTATTGAGATATTGACGAAAGCAATACATAACGCCTCACAATATTTTACTAAAAATGTTAAGGTAAAATTTAAGTGGATAACGAATGAATATTCTATGCATTACAGTACTTTGATGGTAACTAGATAAGTACTTGATTATTTACTACCTTCGGTCTGATTACTATGTGCGCCTCAAAGATGTGAATCTTAGGCAGCAGCAAGCAAGCAGTGTTGTTTTTACGTAAGACAGAAAAACAAAACATGGTTGAAGTAATACTGTTTAAAGTGCTCATGTTTCGGGCCCTGAAGAAATAAAAATAAATATGCGCAGGACAACACACTAATTGTCATGTTTTAGAAGTAAGGAATAACCTAACATCCTTGTGTCGTCGCGTCACCCAGACCGGAGCCAATTTGGAAAATAACGTTTTCTGAATTGACTCATACCTATAATCGAACCTGGGACCCTTAATTGCGTTCAATGTGAATTACCGCGCCACGACACCAATAGGGACGTCAAAATAAAAGTATTTTCAAAGTTTTTCAAATATATTCAGCTCTCATTTATAAATACGCTACATTTAGGCATTTAGGCAGTAACAAGGAAGCCTAGGCAGACCCTCGCAGACGTCTAGCCGACGCAAAAAATAATACCGGTTCACCACAAACTCGATTCACGATAGAAGGTCATCCAGTCGCATGCAGTTTTTAGAATTCCGTATCACTTCTTTCTAACCTATTCGCCATAGTAGAAATTGAAATGTAACTTTCATCATGTTATGCTTTTATACATTTTTAAAACTAAGTTCAATTAGGAACACAAAACAGAATAACTACACTAATATTAAAAATATCAAATAATAAATTAGACATTATTCTAAAGCATAAGTTACGTTAAGTGAGTGATAAGTGAGTGTAAATAAAAAATTACAACCTTATTTAAATAATAAGAAAAGAACCTAAAAACATTTAAGTAAACATACATATTTTTTCTAAAATTATTATTTTTAAATATAAAATTTTCTACCTGATACCTAACCTGATAATGCTTTTTAGAGAGAATTTCGATTATTGCCCTTAAGAAACTGTAACGTGTGTTTAAAAAAACACTAAAATAATTCGGATAGTGGTAAAAGATGCTGGCTCCAGTAGATTTCATTGACATATAAATATAAAAATTGTGCAAATGATCTTAACGTTGGATTGTAAATTTCACTTTTATTATTAACGTTTTGAGAAAGTCTCGGAGCAGGGTGAAACCCCTGAGGTAACCTAAGTAATTATAATTGATGAAAAATTCAGTATTTTCGAGCAGTTGCTCGAATCGATCGATATTACGTAAATTTAAGATGTTTTACCGTTTTTGGTTCCTATTATATTATGGGCATTGGTAATTGTACACCCATGCCAGTCCGTTACGTGAAGGCTGAATATTTAATTAAATAGTGAGAAACTGCATTTGATGATCTTTATTTCAAATCAAAATATTACAACTAAGATTTATTAACTTGATTTCGCATTTAAAAAATGTTATCATTAATTATTATGTAAATTTATTCTATTTAGTCAGTATATTCCTGATAATTTAGATGTTACCAGTATTTCTATATAAATAAAAAGAGCAACCAGTTGTTGATCGAATCAAGTCGAAATAATAAATACCTTAACAAACTCGATGTTCAATCGATGCTTGTCATTATAACAAAAGTCATGCAACAAACGCGAGCGCTATTTATAAAAATGTACATGTAGTTCCTTACCTATTGCATGTGCATTGTGTAATTAAGTAACTTTATGAACAGGAAAATAGAAAAAAAGATTCTCATAAGCATGCAGCTAAGTAGTTAACAACTTTGTATTCAAACATTTTCGCGATCGCACGATAATCCAATACTCGTGGCACCCTAGCACTTCATTGCAGGGCTCGGAATACCGGTATTTTCAAATACCTCTATCAGTGGTAGCTCGACAACATACCGGTATTGTAGTTTATACCGGTAATAACAATACAGGTATTACTTCTTGTATACCGGTATAGTAATGGTTTTGTACCTATAAAAATACCGGTAATTTGGAGATATAATACAGGTATTCATACCGGTACCTGCCAAGATATCCTATATTAAATGTGAGAGTAAGAGAAATAGAAGTGTATCTTCACTCAGCGCAGCGCAGTGTGCTTGACAAAAAGGCAACATCGTATTTCGCTGGAGTCGAGCGCGTCCGGCCCGTGTGCGAGTGTCTGGCCACTGTACTGGCAACGTCGTAAGAAAATACCGGTATTATTTAGGAATAAATACCTGTATTATTGTAATACCTGTAATACAGGAACCGAAATATAAAAAAACATTTATTTTACCTGTATTTTCAATACCGGTTCCGAGCCCTGCTTTATTGTGCTTAGTTTTAAATTAATCGACTCTTAATAAGTACCTATCTGATAATTTTTGTTGGGGGAGAATAGTTTCCTACTTATCTGATACCGACAAGCCAATAAAAAGGCGTGAATTGGTACTAAATTAACAACAGTTTTAAATGAGTACGCAATCATATAGGTACACACAATACCGTAATATCACAACAGTTTAAGGTTACTAACGTGGAATATACTTATGTCAAAGATTTGAATCTTTACTTATGAGGTAAGCAATAAGTTAAACATTACTTGACTTGCCCGCCTAATTGTTTTAACAAAATAGAAAATGCCAGAAATACTTGGTTTACAACTTGTTATTTTGATCCTATAACGTCAAAGAAAGTATTGTCAGAAAAAGATGTTTCAGTCGTACAACAATGTATAAAAAAGTTATCTTAAAAAAAAACATATTTTTACTGGCATTATGTACATAAAGCAACCGTCTGTCAATCTATCTATACTAAGTCCGGCCATAAATACTGTTACAATTAAAAATAAACAAAATATTACATTTGAATTTGGAATCTGTCATTTTTATATAATTGTTTATTGAGTTTTCTCATTTTGGCTATCATTTTGGAGCCAAATGCAATTTTTAAAACTCTACATACGCTTGGTATTAGTAAATTGTTTGTGTACCGAGCTATTAATAGGTACAATGAGACCTCCTCTGTTTGTGACAGAAAAAGATCTGGCCATCCACGTAGTGTTCGTACGAAAAAGATGGTCAAAGCAGTAAGGGAAAGAATTCGAAGAAATCCTGTCCGAAAGCAAAAGATTTTATCTCGGAAGATGAAGATAGCACCTAGAATCATGTTGCGTATTTTAAAAGATGACTTAGGACTTGCAGCCTATAAGAGACGTACTGGTCATTTCTTAACTGATAATTTAAAAATGAATATGGTAGTAAAATCGAAACAACTACTGAAGCGGTACGCAAAGGGAGGTCACAGAAAATTTTTGTTTACGGATTAGTTTTTTTTTTACAATTGAGGAACATTTTAACAAACAAAATGATCGTATTTATGCTCAAAGCTCTAAGGAAGCTTTCCAATTAGTCGACAGGGCGCAACGTAGGCATTATCCGACTTCAGTGATGGTTTGGTGGGGTACTACTATGAAGAAGTGACTGAGCCATACTTTTGTGAAAAAGGTATCAAAACATCGGCACAAGTGTATCAAGATACCATTCTTGAGAAGTTAGTGCAGCCCTTTAACAACACCATGTTCAATAACCAAGAATGGCCCTTCCAGGGAGACTCGGCGCCGTCATAAAGTTCGGTCTACGCAGTCTTGGTTGGAAACGAACGTTTCGGACTTCATCAGAGCTGAAGACTGGCCTTCGTCTAGTCCCGATCTTAATCCGCTGGATTATAATTTATGGTCAGTTTTAGAGAGTACGGCTTGCTCTAAACGCCATGATAATTTGATCTCCCTAAAACAATCCGTACGATTGGCAGTGAAGAATTTTCCTATGGAAAGCGAGCGTGCTTCTATTGATAAATGGCCTCAGCGTTTAAATGACTGTATGGAGACAATTTCGAATAAGCTTTTTATATTTCAAATTGTTTTATATTTATGTATTAAACTAACACACTGCAAAAGATTTTTTTTTACTTTGTTTCAGTATTTATGGCAAGACTAGGTATATATAAAACAAAGTCGGGTTAGGTATACCATTTATAAGTCGTGAATGGCTGGACCGATTTTTATGATCTTTGATTTGTTGGATTAGTCTTCACCCCGAATAGCAGAATAACTATAAAACATCAGAAAAATTCACAAAAAAAGAAGAGGCGCTACGAAGGTCGCCGGGACAGCTAGTTTAAATAAAACAAAGTCTGGTTAGTTACACCATTTATAAGTCAAGAACGGCCGATTTTTAGTATCTTTGATATGTTATATTTGTCTCCGTCCCGAATAGCAGAATAACTTATAAAACAACGGGAAAAATCACAAAAAAGTAAGTCCGAATTACAAATATATTTTTAACATGTATTCCTTGAGGCGGTCTAACTTATATTCTCAATTTATGAGAAATTAAAAAGAAACACGTTGTAGACGTTTCGCAATGAATGTTTTGCAACTAACTTGAAGCACTTCAAAGAAGCCTTGTTTGGCTTAGCCCTCTATAAATAACTACAGCTTCCTAATAACTTATGAGGTCAGTTGGCTTGAGATTGAATTGCGTAATATCTAAATGTAAATCTGGCTTATGATTATAAAAAAAATATTTTTTAAAATTATATAAGTAATCAAAAATTGTGTTTGTAATTTATTAAATAGAACGGCCCCAACCGTAATCGGTTCGTAATCGTATCGATCGTAATTAACTGCTCTAAATTAAATATATTACATATTATTTATTATTTTATCTAAGTTTCTGTAAATAAATCCATTTTTAAAACTAATGTTTATTTGTTAAATAAAAACAAAATGAGAAAAGTAATAGCTATACATTTTAATTCAAAATTAATTTGGGTAGTTTTATCTACTTTTCATTTGTTTTGAAACAACTTTTAACTCGAACCTCTATAAGTTTCTAGCTTTATATTATATAAATGTACGGTTTAATTTCTATACAAACGTGTAAAAGAAATCTAGTCCTTGAAACCACACAATTACTAAGGTACAAAATCGTCAAAATCTACCACCGGCTGTTTGGAATCAATTAAAACATGTGAATGAATGAATTTATATTTATTTCATAAAAGTTAGTTAACTAATACAAAATTTGATTAAAAGCATCTTAAAGCCTATGTTAGGTTTGTCTAGACACTATTATTCTTTAAACAAAAATGTAATTAAAGCATCAAATTATAGGCACACGCGTTCCATCTATTGTTATTGTTACTGATGTGTAATAAACTTTAATAAAATTAGTTATATTTAACGTTTACGTAAGTCGGAGTATTGTGTGAGGCGGTAGGTACATAAGGTGGTTCGATATAAATTTAATATCCGCGTAGGATTATGTTCATAGCCCCCGGCTAGTGGTCAGGATCTCGTGTAAACACAGGCGCGTTTAGCCGAGCGCGGGGCACGGCCTGCGATGCGGGGCTATAGTCCCGGTGTGGCCACGAAACAAGCCTTTGTTAACAAATGTAAATATTGATAAAATTACACAAGATTGATTTAATATATACAAATCTTACTATTTATAATCTATATGTACTGTATAAACTGTACGTTCTAATAAAATGACATACAATGAAATAAAAAATACTATATTCTCGTTGTAATATTATAGTTTTTTTTTATTATTTTACGTATTTATTTGTTTATCAAGCGACTATAAGTCAAGCCTAGTTGGATGCCTTAGGGTGGCTGGATTTTATCTGACTGTGAGGTAAGTTACTTGCCTTGCAGACACTCCAACGCATCGACACATACTTGAGTCGTTTAAAGGCTTACGTCACTTACGCTACATTAGTATAAATAACAATAACTTGCTTCTTCTGGCGAACAAACTGGCTCAATCAGGTTATGATTGTTCTACTGTTCTGTTCGGTCTGTTCACTACCTTTCACACTCAGAGACTGGTTAAGATCATCCGTCCAATGCAAATGTTCTGGGGACATCACAACGAAGTAAACGTAGTTTACTAATGAGTGGCTTCTTGCCCCCACTCAGGGGAACGTTATTTCAAACACGGTTAAGATTAATTCCTTATTAACCAAAAATCTAATATGAAGTGTAATAAATATGTGCATATTTTAATTATACAGATATAAAAGGTAGTAGAGATTTTCCAGATTTAAGAAGTTAATAAAGTATTATTTTTTGGGTACAAGAAATCGGGTCAATGAGACATTAAAGATCGTATCGACTACGTTAGTAATTAATCTTAGTTACTTATTGTCAGTAGCAGATGTTATGTCAGCAGACGAATTCGCTTGCTTAAAGGCCCTACGAGGGTATGAAGCGCGCGTGCACCGTTTTCAGTCAAAAACAACGCCACGGCCACGACTGCGATAGAGTGTTACCGCGGTTTGGCCGACCGCTGCACTGTCTAGGTGGGTACGTCGGCTTGTGACGTGCAAAGAGTCGACAAATCACTATTAGATTTAGTTAAAAATCATTAGAAAAAAATGTTTTTTTGCATGCAGTGTAAATATAAGGTCGTGTAACTCCATAAAGTATGAAATCAGCTGCTGGTATAAAATTGATTTATTTCTTTTTTTATGGAACTTCTGTTTTTCAACCTACTTCAAAAAAGGAGGTTCACAATTCGTCGGAATCTTATTTTAAAAAAATTATGCATGTTCAGCGATCATTCGTTACTACGCCTGGTTAAAAACTCAAACCGCAAAGTGTTAAAGCTATGTAAGTAAATTTAGTTGGAAGTACAAGTAGATGCAATAATTTTGGTTCACTATCGAATAATTTAATCAAACTGAAAATTGAGTGCAACAACCTTGACATAGTTGGGACTAAGATCTGAAACTAACACATCCTACCCTTTCATCAATCCACAATAGTTTCTAGTGTTGAAGTTGTGCATATTTGAAGTATTATAAATTATATTTGATGTATTAACAAGATGTCTGTGTGCGAAATGTTATAAAAAACTGCGCTTGCCAACTCGCCTCGTGCCGAGTATTGGCAATCGTCCCGATGAAAGTCATTGGGGGAGGCCTGTGTTCAGCAGTGGACGGCCATGGCTGAAATTATGATTAACGAGAATTATACTAAATAAACTATATAATATAATCAGCTTTAAAAAATTGTTTCTCCACTTTTTAGTATGTTGTCGGATTTTTTCAGAGTATGATCCTTATAAATTAAACTTACTTAGATAAAATTATCAGTTAACTAAGACACAAAAGTTTTTAAAAAATTAAGTAGTTACTAGTTTATTTGTGTTATTTCAAAAGCTTAGCTTTGTATGGGGTTTGTATGTGAGAAGTTATTATTATTTATGAACTCGAAACCTCAAAGTCCACAGTCAGTCCCACAGAAAAAATTGTTGTATTTGAGCATCAAAATCCTATTAGTTCGATAGTTTTATTTCAAAAGTTTTTCACCAAGTTCAAATAGGTGACTGCACACCACTCTTGTTCTCAGCGTGGTGGGGGCGTGGCGGGAAAAGTTGCACATTATTTACGATGGCCACGAAGCCGATGCAGCGATAAGGCGCGTCGCAGTCTCCGCGTCACGATCTCCGCTATCTTCCGATGCCGATATTGAGACTATAATAGTATTAAATACGACCCCACAACAGCGCCCAGCGTAAAAGACTATTGACCTAATACGGATCAGCCCGAATCGGTTCGGATTAAACTCTAATGCCTATTCTTCCGACTTAGGTGTATTTCTATCAAAGGATAAACAGTCGAAGGTTGTTTGAGCAGATAAATTGAATTGTTACCTGCTATTGAAATACTACTCTTAATATTTTGTTTCAAATATATGAAATACAGAATGTCTTTACCACATATTCAAATAAATAGGTGTCTACATTTATTTTGAGGACCTTTTTGCATCAGTGTTATGCATTAAGCGTAAGTATTCCGGGTTCGAATTTCGGTGGATCAATTTAGAAACTTTCTAAATTAGCTCGCAACTGGATGTGCTGGAAGACGATCCCTGCAAAAAATTATTTCATTACTTCAAGACCATGACAATTGGTGAAAACTTATTTTACAATTGGTGAAGTTATTTTTAAATATGTACTAGAAAATACCCCATGTATTTTCTAGTGCATATTTATAAATAATAGTTTACGAGTAATTATGTTGTTTATTGTACTTACTTATTGTAACTTACAAGTTTATGAATCTATCAAGTCTACCTCTAGCTTAGTCTAGTGATTGACTCTACACATGGACGGGCCTTGTAAATGTCTTACATTGGGCTAGATAGACCAGTCGGGGGCAAATTATGTTTCGGACATTCATTAAGACAGCGTTAATCAGTCCAAAAAGCATAGAGATGATATCACCAGAGATTTGACAATGTTATAAAAACATTGTTGATTCTGTTTGAGTAGCACCTTAAATTTTTTTTAAGGAAAAAAAAAACACCTGGTATCCTTAGTACATTAAGACTGTTTAGATTTCATAATGTTTGATCCCAGATACATTTTGGGGGAACAGGGAAATTTCTGATATCATCATTTTAGTAAAATAATGATACCAGAAATGAGTCTATTCCACAGAGAAAACAAAAGTAATCGATTTAGCTCGAAGGCTATGCAAGCTATAGTGGCAGTGGGCTGGTCACATTTTCCTAAACTAATAACTGACGGGGTAGACAAGACGTGATCTTGAGTAGAGATCACGACTCAGAAAATACAACGTAGGGCGCCATCTGACACGATAGAGGGATAATATTACGCGAAGCATCAGCTTTATCTAAGTTTCATCATTAGATGAAGCTGATGGATTTGAGGAGCTGAGAATTGAGCTCAGTGACATTCATTGGGAAAGGCTTGAAAATGGTTTTTAATAATATAACGTTATAGGTGTTGTTTTATGGTTGGAATTTTATTGTCGGTTCTACGTTATTAGGGATAATTTGGAGTGGGTTGGGAACCTGTGGACTGAAGCGTTAATAACGCATATCCTGAATAGAAAAACTATTCACTACCATTATGACGTCAGAGAAATTAAGGCTTAATTCCTTTCATGTTATTAATTATGTCTGGTTATTAATGAGCGGCTCCTGATGAAAAGCCTAATCTATATTGTAATAATTCCGTCCAGGATGCTCTAGTTTAAAATCTAAACTTTAAATCGGTCGGATTTTGATGTTTAAAAAATATACAGGGTTACATTGCAAAGGGGTGCCAAATTTAAAATATAAGATCTAGGGAACAATATAAAAAAAGTGTCTTAATCGTTATTATTTTTAATAATCATATGTTGCCAAAAAATACTTTATAATGTCCGAAAATAAAGTCAATAGATAGACTACGAAAGCAGCGCGGTCGTTCATCAGAGGCGTAGGTACGGCGAGCCAACAAGGACCTTACGCAGTGAACATACGGTGCAATTTTTCATGAATGAGTTAAATTATCGACGCGTACGATTTTTAACAGCGGATAGGAATAATCAAATGTGTAAATATATTTTTTTTGTTTTTTGCATAGTTCTGTATTTATTAATTGCTTAAAAGTATAGTAAACGATATGAATGTTCATCGTACTAATATTGTAAACGGTCCTCTAAAAACACATATTTTATTAGTTACCATACGGTTCTACTATTACGATTAGTAGTATTTCTTATTTGGATTAACTCGACTAACTTATCCGGGGATGGAAAAAACAAACTCATAGAAGATTTATGCCGTTATCCATACAATTTTTACTGGCAGTCAGACGGAATATTCAGAGCCTATATCTCTGAATATTTCTGGATTTAAAACCGAACCGGGAGCAAAATGTGGAACATGACAGTAAAGCTGGCCTACCGACTTCACGTCACTCATCGAGCTATGGGAAGGTTGATGCTTGGAATTTCGTTATGGGACAAAATCCGAAACAAGGTTATCCAGCAGAAGACCAAAGTAATGGACATAGTCCTAAACTATAGCAAACTAAACTGGCGTAGCCGGCCACATCTGTTGCAG
The DNA here is from genome assembly GCA_963576865.1 of Anania hortulata. NCBI lineage: Eukaryota > Metazoa > Arthropoda > Insecta > Lepidoptera > Crambidae > Anania > Anania hortulata. Next base: position 10,440,100 of record OY756396.1, on the reverse strand, counting down.
AACCGATCAAAGGTGGAGGAAACGGGTTCTCGAGTGAAGACCGCCTTGGCGAACGTAGTGTAGGATGCCTCTCAGCTCGATGGACCGACGACCTTAGGAAGATGGCTGACAGTGGCTGGATATAATAAGCGGGAGATCATGCTCTTTGGTACTCTTTGGCTTTGGCTTACGTCCAGCAGTGGACTTTATTAGGCTCACATGATTATGATGATGGGATTTAAAACAACATCTACAAAAACTCAAGCCAACCCTACCAGCACGACCCAAACATATAAATATTGATCTAGTTTAACACATATGATCATTTTTATCCCAACTCTGTGTTTCCGTGGAATAATTACTTAGGTCATAGGTACTAAAAGTTTCTGGATTTTGATAAATAAGACCCGATATTAGACTATGATATGACTTATGATACGTTTATTGATTTTAATATGCCCTTACAATTTATACATTTTTGCATTTGCTGTAACCATTGTAAAAAGCATTTGGACCAGTCTTCCTTACGGACGTTTTCAGTGGCTTCGTGGAACAAATTCGCCGCCAATTCTGTACTCGTAAAACGTGTGCCTCTAAGTTTGTCTTTAATTTTAGAAACAAAAAGAAATCGCGGGCTGCGAGGTCTGGGTTCTATTATCAGTTCTATATTTGAAGCCTTTAAATACGCTTCCGTTAAAAAAGCGGAATGAAATGACAAGTTATGGTGGTGAAGGAAGACATTACTCAACAATACAACTCAATAATACTCATTTATTCAGTATATAGACACTCTTTCGGGCACTTATACACATCCTAAAATATAGCTTTACCCTACCACCGCTTCGGGACTACATATTGGCTGGTCTTGAGAAGAAACGGCGCAACAAACTCAGTCACCTTTGTCAGCCTTCTTCACAGGAAATACAGTTACAAGACACGTAGTAAGTGCGGGCTAAGCAGGTTAAGCCCATGCATTCTTGTCGTTTAAGTAATCGCCTACTTTATAATATCCTTTTTTCATAACGTTTTTCTTAATGTGGATTTTGAACTCATGTACAGGTATTTCAATAAGAGTCTGTATACGTGTGGTACGTGTGGTGGTGGTCGTGGTATACACAATAAGTAATTTTAATTCTTTTTTCTATTTCACCGACCGGCCTTGTCAATAAATGCCGGTCTTAATGCTTATTTGAGTTATGAACACATCCTATATGTGTGGTACTTCATTGAAAAATTTAATACATTTCCCCAAGAATGAATTACCAACTTTGTGTAGTCTGATGCTCGGAACGGCAAGTTTATTTTTATTACGAGTATTTTAATGATGAAAATCATTAAACAAACTTAGATTTACGAACGTACATAAAATTTACAAAAATATATATATTGAGAGGCTATTGCTAATATATTAAATATTTTTTTAAATCTCCCTCAGAGAGTCACGAGGTCCAAGACAGTATATTGCGCGTATGGTTCTTTTCTGCAACACAAAGATTGATTCAATGTCAGCAGCAGAGCCCCTTATCAGTAAACTTTACGACAACAAACTATGAAAATAACTAAAGTACCTATACTAGTCTTGCCGTTTCGACATCAGTTATAAGCCTTATTTTGTTTACAGCATAAGCCGCTGAACTGAGCCTTCCTGACAAGGCAACTATATGGGGACCCCATTGCAGCATTGCTTCGTGGACGCTTTTTGTGACCTTTTTCTATAAATCTGGGCAAGCAACTATTGACGTACCAATCTGCGGTTACTGTACTTTGTTGCCCACTGTAACGTAAGTTCTGATTTGCCGTGACAAATGCAATTATTTCTTAATAATACTTCAATTTTTTTTAACTTTCGCCGGCAGGTCTTAAGAAAGAACCCATATTGCCGACTGGCTTTTTCTTTCCGGTTCAAAGCAGTTCACCCAGGTTTCGTTACCTGTCACGATATTGTAGACATCCAATGACTGTCCCTTATTAACCTTCATTTACTGACAACACTCGATACGCAGTCGTTTCTCATCATTTCATCATCTTCATCATCATTCGCCTTCCCTGTTTCCAGGTCACCTGATATATCTTACTCTTCCATGCAATCCGGTCACTCGTCATCGAGTCATTGTCTCCCTTCTCAGACATATCGCTCCTCACACAATCGATCCATCTCTTCCTAGGTCGTCCTCTACCTGTCCACTCATCAATACTCATACCAATCACTCTCCTCGTTGCGTGCTTCTCTTCCGTTCTCATCACAGGTTCATAATAAGACCAACGGTTTCCTGTCATCTTTTCTGCTACAGGTGCCACTTTCATACTTCCTCTAATTTATTCATTACTTATGTTGTCCATTCTCGTCACTCCATACATGCACCATAACATTTTCATTTCTACTGCATGCAATCGCTTTTCATCCACCTTCTCAACGGTGTAGCACCCACTGCTTTTTTATTTTATTGTAAGTGGACAGTTCCAGAAACTTTCAGTATGCCCTACGTCATCTCAAGAGATTACTTTACGATTATGAAGATTAAGCCCAAAGGATTAATTCTGTTAAGTCTACGAAGATTAGATCGTGGGCGTAGTTAGTATCAAAATACAAACGTAGAACACCTCAAATAAAGGTAATATTTTATTAAAACTAAGACACTATGCTTGGTTCTGGCCGGACCGGCTACTGCTCCGGGTAAGCTTGAGCACGGTTTTTACCAAAGTGCAAAATCGGGCGTCCGACGTCGGTTCAGATAAAACAGTTAATTCATAATAAGACGGAAACTAGGTGCTTTTAGAGAAAAGCGGGATTCCATTATTGTTTTTTTTTTTTTTAAGAAATGGAATTGGACTAATATTCATCATTAAAGAAAAATATTCTAACACATTTTATTTTAATGAGTATTATAATACGTATATATACATATTTTATACAGGATGTCCCTGGAAGTAGGGATATTATTAAATTAAAGGTTCCATTTTCAATGATTAATTATACACACACACACACACACACACGTATGTTATACTTTTGGAAGTTTTGAATTTTGATTTTGATTTTGTCAGTAATGGTTTTCGTAACTAAAAATGTATGTAACAGCGGGGTTTCCAAACACAGGCATTACTTGCTTTAATGGAGACTCCAATCAACCATGTAATTAATTTAAGTTTTGTTAAGGATTTTTTTTTAATATATATTTTTTTAAATAAATTAACAAAAAGAAAATCGGGCGAATGAGAATTGGGTAAAAGTGCGTGATCGAGATCACATTACCTGTCATTTTCTAAACTTGGGTTTTCACTGTTCGCATCATTGGGTACTGTTAGAGGAAAAATAGCTTGCTTTCATTTGTCACTCAACATCGGTTCAATAGGTTTTGCTGTCTCTACAAAAAGTAAAAATAAATATTTTAAACTTGTCAAATGACAAGCAGACGTCTCGCTCGTTCATTGACGTACAAATGTTTTTGCAGACCGTGTCTTATATAAGAAAATACAGGTGTTATGAGAAATGCATTCTACTTATTACTTTCTCAACCACACACGCCTATGCTAGCCGCTAGAATAGAGACTTCTAGAGCGCGCCAACTTTGATGATAATAAGAAAAGTATAACCCCGTTATTTCAAGAAACTACGCTATTTAAAAAAAATACCAACCTATTTGAAATGCCTGGTTTAATAATGCAACGCGTAACTCCAAATTAGCGAAACCTTCTAGAGCATGATTTAGCAGCCGAAATATAGCTTTTCCTATAGGGCAATTATCGCAATTTCAAAACAAGTCCCAAATTAACTTCTTTGTCACGTGATATCATAGATAGATAGATACTCTTTATTGCACACCATTAGTTAGTTAGTTTATTTGGACTGTTTTTGCACTTAGCCTCTTGATAGGGCCATTGTGCGTACAACGAAAATGCGCTACTTTCTATTACATAAACTACCTTGATTCGTATCGTAAAAATGCCAAAAAAATGAACGATGTAGTGTTCTACATCGTATACAGGGTTACATTGCAAAGGGGTGTCAAATCTTTAGGAGTGGCTCAGAACCACCACCTTAAAAAGTGGTTGTATCTGAGCAGCTGAATTATTATTATCCTTTGAGGTTATCCGCATTTGGAGTTTCATATTATATACGATTTGTAACAAGCATCAGCCTTTCATAGAATATTTTTTAATGTCATACTAAGAAAAGCGAAAACTAATGTTAAAAAAACTAAGGCGGACTAACGGATAAATAAACATAAATTCATTTTTATACATAGGATGATAAGTCACGGACTTTGTAGTCCGGAGCGTGAACCACACCAGACGTCAAATTAACTATAACAGTTTGTATTTTTAATGTCGAATTAGAATTTGCAATTAATATAAAGGGTGTTTTTCTATAACGTGGAACTGACGGCTGATGGGGCAGAAAGGTTCTATAATTATGGCCACGTACCGTCAAGCGCAGCGTAGGACTTCCATCCACAAGGTGGACAGACGACCTGGTAAAGGTTGCAGGAAGCCGCTGGATGCAGCTAGTGGTGACTGAGTTTGTTCCGGCGTTTCTTCTCAGCACTTGCCAGATTGTCTGTGTCTTGTCTCGAAGCGCTAGTAGGGCCCAAAAAATAAGGAGACATGTTCTGCCCCATATGGGCCAATAATGTTATTATTGACGTTCATAAGTGGCAGTTTTCTGCCCTAAACTGAATAAATGATTTTTGACTTTGACTTTGACTTTGACTTTGCAGGCCGCTTCCAAAGTCATTGGTGGAGGCCTATGTTCAGCAGTGGACGTCCTACGGCTGAAATTATGGTGAAGATAAAGGTTGTTTTTAAATTAAAAAATAATGTTATTGAAGCACTAAACTATAATACAGTTACGTTATTATGAGAACAAGACCGGGTTTAAATAGGGGTGGCTAGAAATTGCCTCGACTGGTTTCAAAGAAAATGTAGATGAGTCGCCGATCATTCTTGTAGGTTATAATTGCTTGCGGTATTTATTTAGAAAAAAACAACAATGCAAGTAAAAACAGGGTGAATATGAATAATTGATCTTAATATACATGTCAGCATTAGTATTTCAATTAGTAATACATTCATAGAAATACGTTGGAAAAATAAAACTTCTAAGTAAACGCAATCAAAAGATACGGCTGTTTATACTGTATTTTTGATACTTGCAAGAGAATCAAAACCTTAAGGGTACTTCTGTTGACCTAGAATCATTGAGTTTGTTATAGCAGAGGTAAAATAAAAAGTCCAAAAACCGTAAACTTGTAGTTACATCACAAAAAAATCTTTAACCATCAATTCGGAAAAAAACCCTATAAATCTTCGAGGATCGATTTCACTGTTGCATAGACTATTTCCATACCTACAAGTTTGTACAGAACCCTCAATGCGCGAGTCCGACTCGCACTTTTTTCTAAATTGTCCCGAACCGGGAACGGGGACCGTCCGCAATCACGGCGAATCACCGTGCGCCGCTACGCCAAAGGAAGGCAATTAAGAATTGTTGAAAATAATAAAAAACACATTATTAATACCTAGCAGACGATTATGGTCAGTAGATACACAAGAGTGAAAAGTATCCGGTCGACCCGTCGCATTAACGAATGCAGATTATGCGAAAGGCGAATTTTAAATGGGTAGAAACGGCAATTTATTTTTTGTGGGTCCCGTAAGAGGAAGCATAAAAGATAAGCGAACTGTCATTGTCTTGCCGTGTGATAGAAGGTTCTCTGAACTTTGCAGAATAAAAACTTTTGACTAAAAACTCTATTTAAGCGAGCTGGCAACATTTAATTTAATAACAACATTTCTGGGCAAGCAACTATTGACGTACCAATCTGCGGTTACTGTACTTTGTTGCCCACTGTAACGTAAGTTCTGATTTGCCGTGACAAATGCAATTATTTCTTAATAATACTTCAATTTTTTTTAACTTTCGCCGGCAGGTCTTAAGAAAGAACCCATATTGCCGACTGGCTTTTTCTTTCCGGTTCAAAGCAGTTCACCCAGGTTTCGTTACCTGTCACGATATTGTAGACATCCAATGACTGTCCCTTATTAACCTTCATTTACTGACAACACTCGATACGCAGTCGTTTCTCATCATTTCATCATCTTCATCATCATTCGCCTTCCCTGTTTCCAGGTCACCTGATATATCTTACTCTTCCATGCAATCCGGTCACTCGTCATCGAGTCATTGTCTCCCTTCTCAGACATATCGCTCCTCACACAATCGATCCATCTCTTCCTAGGTCGTCCTCTACCTGTCCACTCATCAATACTCATACCAATCACTCTCCTCGTTGCGTGCTTCTCTTCCGTTCTCATCACAGGTTCATAATAAGACCAACGGTTTCCTGTCATCTTTTCTGCTACAGGTGCCACTTTCATACTTCCTCTAATTTATTCATTACTTATGTTGTCCATTCTCGTCACTCCATACATGCACCATAACATTTTCATTTCTACTGCATGCAATCGCTTTTCATCCACCTTCTCAACGGTGTAGCACCCACTGCTTTTTTATTTTATTGTAAGTGGACAGTTCCAGAAACTTTCAGTATGCCCTACGTCATCTCAAGAGATTACTTTACGATTATGAAGATTAAGCCCAAAGGATTAATTCTGTTAAGTCTACGAAGATTAGATCGTGGGCGTAGTTAGTATCAAAATACAAACGTAGAACACCTCAAATAAAGGTAATATTTTATTAAAACTAAGACACTATGCTTGGTTCTGGCCGGACCGGCTACTGCTCCGGGTAAGCTTGAGCACGGTTTTTACCAAAGTGCAAAATCGGGCGTCCGACGTCGGTTCAGATAAAACAGTTAATTCATAATAAGACGGAAACTAGGTGCTTTTAGAGAAAAGCGGGATTCCATTATTGTTTTTTTTTTTTTTAAGAAATGGAATTGGACTAATATTCATCATTAAAGAAAAATATTCTAACACATTTTATTTTAATGAGTATTATAATACGTATATATACATATTTTATACAGGATGTCCCTGGAAGTAGGGATATTATTAAATTAAAGGTTCCATTTTCAATGATTAATTATACACACACACACACACACACACGTATGTTATACTTTTGGAAGTTTTGAATTTTGATTTTGATTTTGTCAGTAATGGTTTTCGTAACTAAAAATGTATGTAACAGCGGGGTTTCCAAACACAGGCATTACTTGCTTTAATGGAGACTCCAATCAACCATGTAATTAATTTAAGTTTTGTTAAGGATTTTTTTTTAATATATATTTTTTTAAATAAATTAACAAAAAGAAAATCGGGCGAATGAGAATTGGGTAAAAGTGCGTGATCGAGATCACATTACCTGTCATTTTCTAAACTTGGGTTTTCACTGTTCGCATCATTGGGTACTGTTAGAGGAAAAATAGCTTGCTTTCATTTGTCACTCAACATCGGTTCAATAGGTTTTGCTGTCTCTACAAAAAGTAAAAATAAATATTTTAAACTTGTCAAATGACAAGCAGACGTCTCGCTCGTTCATTGACGTACAAATGTTTTTGCAGACCGTGTCTTATATAAGAAAATACAGGTGTTATGAGAAATGCATTCTACTTATTACTTTCTCAACCACACACGCCTATGCTAGCCGCTAGAATAGAGACTTCTAGAGCGCGCCAACTTTGATGATAATAAGAAAAGTATAACCCCGTTATTTCAAGAAACTACGCTATTTAAAAAAAATACCAACCTATTTGAAATGCCTGGTTTAATAATGCAACGCGTAACTCCAAATTAGCGAAACCTTCTAGAGCATGATTTAGCAGCCGAAATATAGCTTTTCCTATAGGGCAATTATCGCAATTTCAAAACAAGTCCCAAATTAACTTCTTTGTCACGTGATATCATAGATAGATAGATACTCTTTATTGCACACCATTAGTTAGTTAGTTTATTTGGACTGTTTTTGCACTTAGCCTCTTGATAGGGCCATTGTGCGTACAACGAAAATGCGCTACTTTCTATTACATAAACTACCTTGATTCGTATCGTAAAAATGCCAAAAAAATGAACGATGTAGTGTTCTACATCGTATACAGGGTTACATTGCAAAGGGGTGTCAAATCTTTAGGAGTGGCTCAGAACCACCACCTTAAAAAGTGGTTGTATCTGAGCAGCTGAATTATTATTATCCTTTGAGGTTATCCGCATTTGGAGTTTCATATTATATACGATTTGTAACAAGCATCAGCCTTTCATAGAATATTTTTTAATGTCATACTAAGAAAAGCGAAAACTAATGTTAAAAAAACTAAGGCGGACTAACGGATAAATAAACATAAATTCATTTTTATACATAGGATGATAAGTCACGGACTTTGTAGTCCGGAGCGTGAACCACACCAGACGTCAAATTAACTATAACAGTTTGTATTTTTAATGTCGAATTAGAATTTGCAATTAATATAAAGGGTGTTTTTCTATAACGTGGAACTGACGGCTGATGGGGCAGAAAGGTTCTATAATTATGGCCACGTACCGTCAAGCGCAGCGTAGGACTTCCATCCACAAGGTGGACAGACGACCTGGTAAAGGTTGCAGGAAGCCGCTGGATGCAGCTAGTGGTGACTGAGTTTGTTCCGGCGTTTCTTCTCAGCACTTGCCAGATTGTCTGTGTCTTGTCTCGAAGCGCTAGTAGGGCCCAAAAAATAAGGAGACATGTTCTGCCCCATATGGGCCAATAATGTTATTATTGACGTTCATAAGTGGCAGTTTTCTGCCCTAAACTGAATAAATGATTTTTGACTTTGACTTTGACTTTGACTTTGCAGGCCGCTTCCAAAGTCATTGGTGGAGGCCTATGTTCAGCAGTGGACGTCCTACGGCTGAAATTATGGTGAAGATAAAGGTTGTTTTTAAATTAAAAAATAATGTTATTGAAGCACTAAACTATAATACAGTTACGTTATTATGAGAACAAGACCGGGTTTAAATAGGGGTGGCTAGAAATTGCCTCGACTGGTTTCAAAGAAAATGTAGATGAGTCGCCGATCATTCTTGTAGGTTATAATTGCTTGCGGTATTTATTTAGAAAAAAACAACAATGCAAGTAAAAACAGGGTGAATATGAATAATTGATCTTAATATACATGTCAGCATTAGTATTTCAATTAGTAATACATTCATAGAAATACGTTGGAAAAATAAAACTTCTAAGTAAACGCAATCAAAAGATACGGCTGTTTATACTGTATTTTTGATACTTGCAAGAGAATCAAAACCTTAAGGGTACTTCTGTTGACCTAGAATCATTGAGTTTGTTATAGCAGAGGTAAAATAAAAAGTCCAAAAACCGTAAACTTGTAGTTACATCACAAAAAAATCTTTAACCATCAATTCGGAAAAAAACCCTATAAATCTTCGAGGATCGATTTCACTGTTGCATAGACTATTTCCATACCTACAAGTTTGTACAGAACCCTCAATGCGCGAGTCCGACTCGCACTTTTTTCTAAATTGTCCCGAACCGGGAACGGGGACCGTCCGCAATCACGGCGAATCACCGTGCGCCGCTACGCCAAAGGAAGGCAATTAAGAATTGTTGAAAATAATAAAAAACACATTATTAATACCTAGCAGACGATTATGGTCAGTAGATACACAAGAGTGAAAAGTATCCGGTCGACCCGTCGCATTAACGAATGCAGATTATGCGAAAGGCGAATTTTAAATGGGTAGAAACGGCAATTTATTTTTTGTGGGTCCCGTAAGAGGAAGCATAAAAGATAAGCGAACTGTCATTGTCTTGCCGTGTGATAGAAGGTTCTCTGAACTTTGCAGAATAAAAACTTTTGACTAAAAACTCTATTTAAGCGAGCTGGCAACATTTAAGTTCTCTTATTAATACTAGGGGAGAGCGGGGCTGAAAGTGCCGGGGTTAAGTTGTTCCGATGCAAATATCTACCTTCCAGAAAGATATAGCTATATGTTCGTATTATTTCCGTTGCTCTGACCATCTAACGCATGCGCGGCGGCCATTTTAGTTGCGCCCGAGATTCAGACCGAGCGGCAGTAATATAATGATCCTCTAGCATCACGTTAGTAAATATTTTTTCATTAATACTTTTTGGTCTGATGTAAACATTTTTGGTGTTACGGATATGAGAGTTTTACTAATATGTTAGTAATTTATCCAGATATAATAATCTATGCAATTTTAACTCTTTGTACAGAATATTTTTTTAGAAAATGATAAAAATTAATGTCTTAGAAACGGGGTAAAAAGTGCCCTTTAATCGGGGCTAATTGTGCCGGGCACAACCAACCCTCAACAAATCTTAAATCATATATATCGTTTTTGTTTAATATGTTACAAGAGAAAAACACTAAAAGGAACCAAGGATCTTATACAAAGGGCTGCTGTTGCGGTTATTAAGGAATTGCGCAAATAAAAAACTGTTGCACTTGAATTAGAGACTTAATGCGGCATCCAATGTGGATGATGAAGAAAATTGACCATTTGTGTGTCTTAATTACTTTTCAGATCATTAATCTAAAGAAAAAGTTTATTTTTTGATGTTTTTAATGTAAGTTCAATATGAAGACTCATTTAAGAAACTGATTAATAAGAAATTTTTAATCTAGCTGAACTCTGTAACCTTGGCTATTGGGAGAAATTTGGACTAATCCTAGTATTATAGTCTGTAAGGGGCAAAGTTTAAATAACTCTATCTAATCGAACTCATTTAGATTAAAATTAAGTAAAAATTATGAAGTTAGAAGGTGCTCTCAGTATCAGATAGTTAGAAGAGTAACTGGTTGTAATTTTTTTCACTAATGTTTAGTATAAAAACTACTAAAGTATATAAAGTGTTGATTTTCAGTAATTTTTACTTCGATGAAATATAAACTATCAAATAGTTTTCATTCCAAAATCCATTTATTTCGTTTAAAAGACCAAACATTATGAACGGCACAACCGACCTCAGCTGCGGCACAACTCGCCCCAGAGAGGGGTCAGTTGTGCCTTACGGCCGATGTATAAAAATATAACTCTATATAAAAAACCATTCAAAAAGCACAAAAACTGATTATAAATTCAAAATCTACATTAAATTTTACATAAGATAGACTGAAACTATTTACTTTAGCATTCGTCTTACCCGATTTATCTCGGGATTTGTCAAAATCGGCACTTTCAACCCCGCTCTCCCCTACTTAAAACATCTATAGTCGATAAAATGGTTGTCTACAGCAAGCAGTAATTTCAAGATTTTGAATTTCATGCAAGTTTTAATCAAAACATATTCGTTTCCAGTTGCAACGCATTAATTCTAGTTAAAGCTGGTTGTTACTTTTTAATACTTAAGACTATGCGCACTAGAATTATTACAATCAGGTTTGATCTGCAAAAGTAAAATGAATACCTCTTAATTCAATATAAAAAAAACCTGGCAATTAAAAACTTAACTTAAATAGTTAAGTATAAATAGTTCAAAGAAACATTATGCATTGTAACTAAAAACAGGTGTTTACTTAACTGTTATAATATAATATGCTATGTATTTAGGTACCTACATAGTATCGTGCTTAGTAAAGTGTATATGTGTGCAAGTGCATAACAAATTAAAAAAAGATTTTATGAATATTTTAAGCACGATGTATCGCAGTCTTCAAACTATTTTAGCAGTCTCTAAGTTATTCGAAATGAAAGTTTATTTCACGCAGACAAACCACCGAATGAAAGGTGTCTCAAGCCTGGCTGAATATTAATAAGAAATAAATCTAGATTTTTTGAGATCTGATCTAGACTGGACTATATTTTTTTTACCATCGTTTACGAGGATATTTTTTATTGTACAAGCGGTCTTTTGAAACTTGAATGCATGATAATATTATGTTTTATTCATGAAAATTAAAAAATTTCATAAATAAAACATAATTTTATAATTTTGCAAAGTGTCTTACTGCAACCTTTACCAGGTTGTCTGTTCACCATGTGGGTGATACCTACACCCAAAATAAAGACAAGAATTAAACCATGACATGACTGAAGATTAGCTAACCAATTTATGTCAAAGACAACATTTTAAATTGTAAAATCTATAGATTAATCTTGGTGTAAAGTTATTTCGAGGATATTTTTTTTATTAATAGACGAAGAGATGGTCCAAACTGCGATGGTTGAGTGTTGTCTATAAAGATATAGAGAGCTGCAACCTCACTGAAGATGATGCCAAGGACAGAGCAAAGTAAAGGAGAATGCAGACAGGCTCACAAGACAGACTAGGAAGAAAAAAAGAAAACAAATATTGTGTTGTGATTTTTATTCTACTTACATGTCCTCTGATTCATACTATTTTACGACGTGTGTTACAGCGTTAAGTGAAAAACTGAAGAGTTAGGTCAATACTCCTCCGTACTCAAGGACGTCGTACTCCATCTGACAACCGATAAGCGAGCACGCCGGATTTGGCATCACCAACTCTAAAGTCCCGGGTTCGATTCGTCGGGTCAATGTAGAAATCGAACTTTTCTATATTGTCTCGGGTCTGGGTGGTGTGGTATCATTGTTGTTTCTGATTTCTATAACACAAGTGCTTCGGCTACTTGTCTTAGGTTCAGAGCAATGTGTGCCATGCCATGTTATCCAATATTCAATACGTTCCATACTAATATTATAAATGAGAAAGTAACTCTGTCTGTCTGTTACGTTTTCACGCCTCAACCGCTAAACAAAGGAGACGGGGATTTCTGGGCTATTAATTAAGTAGTAGTAGTAGTAGTAGTAGTAGTAGTAGTAGTAGTAGTAGTAATCTGGAAGTCACTGGGGGAGGCCTATGTTCAGCAGTGGACGTCCTATGGCTGAAATGATGAATTAAGTAGTTGAAGTATGGTTTAAAAAAATGGTCATATTTTTTCATCCTAATATACAAAAAATCTGACCATTTCTCCTCCTGGAAACTGAGCAATAAGAAAAACAAGATTTTTATGAAGTCACTACAAAATCGATTAAAATAATATCGATTTATGTGAATAATATTACACAATTGATAAAAAAGAAATTCTTTTGGTCTATACTAGGCAATTAACGCTAACAAAATAATTATTTTCATTAAAATAAATATATTAAGCTATTTTAGCTTATAAAAAAATCATTAATCAAATAAAAATAAAAAAGACTTCGATTATTAATCGATTACCTAAATAAAACCGATACTGTATATTTGTTCTATGCACTGATACTGACAGCTGGCTTGTCAAATAAATAAATAAGATTTGGATCACTCGACGTTTCGTATTTTACGTTTCTGCGTGTGCGTTTTGTTTGTGTGATTTCATATTATCTTTTGGTTTTTTCATTGACCACGGCTTTGTTTCACTAATTCTGACCCTACCTAACCTGAACGACCCTGCAACGCTTTCAATCTGGACACGGAAGATCTTGCTTATACGTCTGACTTAGATTTTTTAATTTGGATTTTACTACCGGCATGGACTGGATACAGAAGATCTCTGTGTAAACTGTGTAACAGCGATTAGACACTGTACGCACTAGGCAGACGACACCTAAACGATGAAACTACTTTGCATGTATTTCAACAATGGCTTGCACCTCAATCTGTAAGTATACCTTATCTAACCAGTTGTTGTCGTCTAGATTGTGGCCCAAATGTAAATAACTGTATAGGTAACGTTAAAATATCTTTTGTATTTCAGAAATCAGCTGTTTATTACATAACCTTACTTTTACTAAACCCTTAATTAATCGGCTCTGAGATTGACAAAAACCGCAGAATTTCCTGGTCAAGGATTGCCAAGTATTAATCTATTCATTTACACCATTTTTATCTTATTACATCCAGGGCCCAAATTTGTATGGAAACGTTTCCATCTCCTTTGGTATAAAGCTAGATGGGACCTTGAAAAAGGACAGTCTACTATATATGTAGACTATGTCCTTTTTCAATATATGTCGTGTCTTTGTATATATGTCGTGACAGCTGCAGCGATTTTGATAAAAAATTCTACGGAAAAAGCTTGAACTCTATGGAAGGACATGGCCACAGAAACCCTGGATGTAATAAAATAAAAAGACTATTTTTGATTCACCTCCTAAGCAATTAAAATTAGATGTGACAAACCGTATTCCGCAGGCACAGCTAATTTTGTATATTTATATTTTTAAACTAACTGTTACTATTTGGTCCTTACATATGAAATTGCCGATACTTAATACTGGTAACTTTAACATCAAATATCTTGCGTTTGATTGGGAATTCCAAATTCAAATTTATTTCGAAATAAAGCCAGAAAAATATTGTTTTAAAATTAGTTTTCTTTTTTTTTCACATCATTTGTGAGCTTCAACATTGCTATAATAACAACTATGGACAAATTGAAAATTCGCGGTACTTACGAATACGAGTTCCATCGTGGCACCAGTGCTGCAGAAACGACTGAAAGAATCAACGACGTGTACGGACCAGGCACCGCTAACGAACGGACGGTGCGTTTTTGGTTTCAACGTTTCCGTTATGGAAATTTCGATTTACACAATGAGCCTCGTGGATGATTTGATACTCTAGTGAATAACGAAGAGTTGAAGGCGATAGTGAAAGCGAATCCATCTCAAATCACTTCTGAATCAGCAGCAGACTTCGGTGTCAGTGCTAAAATGATACTTATCCATTTGCGCCAAATCGGAAAAGTCAAAAAACTCGAAAAGTGGGTACCGCACGAATTGACTGAAGCAAACCAACAAACACGCGTCGCTTCTGCGTTTCTTTGTTCAATCGTCACAATAATGAGAGAACCGACAAAACCTTGCCCTAAGCGAAAGCTGACCAAAAAGAAGATTCTGGTTAGTGTTTGGTGGACGAGTGCTGGTGTTATCCACTACAGCTTCTTGAGATCAGGCCAGACGATTACTGCCAACAATTGCAAAAAATGATGGAAAAGCTCGCCATTAAACAACCGATACTGGTGAATTGCTCTAGCCCACTGCTCCTTCAGGATAATGCTAGACCACACACTGCACATCAAACGGTTGCCAAGTTAGAGGACTGTGACTGGAACCTTGGCGCCACCCGGGCCACCATACTCTATAGATCTTGCCCCGACCGCTTACCACTTTTTTAAAAATTCAGATAACTAAAAAGGGAAAAAAATTCAAACCTGAAGAGGCAGTTAAAACTGCCTTCAAACAGTTCATAGACTCTCTCTCCCAGGATTTTTTTCCAAATGGATCAATGACCTGTCTATAAAATGGCGAAAGTGTATCGAAAACAACGGCGCATACTTCGATTAATTATATAATAATTTCATTAAAAAAAGTTGATTTCCTTTTTTGTTACTGAATGGCAATTTCATATGTAACATGTTAGAACATTCATTTGTTGCTATCATTGAACTATAGCAGTGAGTTAAAATAGCTCGAAGACTCTACCGGTCAGACGATCAGTTGGTGCAGTAGCGCGGCGATTAGCCTTGAACGCAAAGGGGGTTCTATTCCCAGTTTAGGTCAAAAACACTTTTTATTAAACTGGATCAGGTCTTGTTGTGTAGGGAGACAGACGCCCCTGAAATTTTTTTCTGGTATACCTCGTTCTTCAGGATGTTAACTCCTAACTTCAATTCGATCACAGTTGGTGTATTGACTGTTGCATATTATTTATTTATTATTATATAGTAGGCTCAAGTACGAGTAAAAATGCTAGTACAACACATCAATGTTTATTGCTATGTGGTACTTAAAGTTGCCATTACAATGGTGGCATTTTGGTGTCAATGTGTTTCTATAATTAGAATTATACACCTACCAATAGGTAAGGTACGAGTTTATAGCCCCGAAATATTCATAAGGAGAACGGCAAGATATATGTACAAAAATAGTTTTAAAAATTTATGGCCTAAGTCTAGACAGAGACACTTTGATAATCTGGTTTTAAAAGGTTTTTACTTTGAATAAGTTTATCTGAACTCTACACAAACAAATCTTCAGAAAATTTTCTGTAACTTAACAGATGGCGTTAGTAGTAATTTAATTTTAAGCTACGACACATAAAAAAAATTACAAACAATAGATTCGTATTACTCGAGATTTTTTTAAGAATGTGTTTGATTTATGTTTTATTTATTTTTCATCAGTAAATCGTAAAAAAAAACTTGAGTCCATCGCAACCGTCATCACTTGATTTTTGGTTTTCTGAATATTTTTAAATTAGAGAAGAGATGCTTATCGATAGTTGCATACTACAGTTGCATACAGTTGTCGATAACAATACTGTAATGTAAGAGTGTAATAAAGTTTGCAATAAAGACAAAAGTATCGCTGTCCTAACCTACATAGCTAATATGGTTAACTACGTGTATTTCCAGCCGGGAAGCCTCGCTCGAAATCTGTCTGGTGGCCCTTACGTAACGCTCGGGCCGATTGATCAACCCTAAATTAGTGGGCCGGGGGGCGCGGGGGGCCCACGGCAAACTAGGTTGGCCGCGGAAGCATACTAACCCCTAGAAAACTAGGGGTGCGAAACTCCACCCCCTTTTCTGGTCACGGGAGCACAGCGATTGGTCCGCTGCGTTCAACCGCTCGCCCCGCGCCCAGATTACAATCGGTGGGGTGCGCTCATAGAAATAGTGTTATATGCTTTTCTATATACTATGTATTGTTATACTCATTATGTAATAGCAGACCCCAATTCGTGACATTGAAGTAGCAAACGGTGTTCGCCCAGGGAAACATTGGCGGTCTCCTCACGCGTTAGTAACCGTTCTGGAATAAAAATAATATTTTTAACTCACAATTTTCTTTCAATTTTAAAATTCCTTTTATTGTATCTAAGGGTAATACTAACGTATATTAGACCAGTTCAAGGTTAAGCAATTTGATGATTTAGAGCGCTTGAATTTATAATCAGTGTTCCTCACCCACCTTAATAAAAGTTATTTAGTGCAAATGTCAGGGCTTATCAAAACAGTTTTTGTTTTACTATTAGTGTAAACAGATAATTTTATATGGCCATTGCAATGAAGGTCAACCGGTGCGTAATATCTACCTAACTCAGGATTTGCGTATCTACCTGTCGCTGCGTTAATCATGCCTTGCCTTTGTGTGCACGTATCATTAAAGATAACGATGCTATAAAAATATGCAACAAATTTGTAACTATGGGCGATAGTGAAGATAAAGTGATGTGTGCATGTTTTACCTGCTCGAATCCGTTCAAAACGCGCCCAAAAAGAAGTCTAGACGATTCCACAAAAAACGAAGCCAAGGATATGTGGGATTGGTAAATACTAGAAGGAAACGAACTAAGTAGGTACAATTATGGTACCTACTGGAAAGTTTAAAATTAGAAACCAGTAAAATAAAATTTTATGTATGTAACTTATCGTGGACATTTAAAAGTATTAGGCTTAAGACAAACCAACTACGTCAATCTGCGGACTGTAGAGTTTGCGGTGGCGATCAGTTAATTAAAGATAATAATTAAAATGATTTCATCATCATCATTTCAGTCATAGGACATCCACTGCAAAACATAGGCCTCGCCCAGTGACTTCCACATTAGCCGGTTGGAAGCGGCCTGCATGCAGCGGCTTACTGCGACCTTTACCAGGTCGTACCGTAACGTCGTATGTAATTATAATGATTAAACGCTACCTAATTAAAATATTTTTGGTAGTTAGTCTTGGTGAAATGCAAAAATATTAAACTTATACTGGCTGGCGTGAGTGAGTGACTTTTGCACGCAGTAGATCGCCACCGCGACTTGCACTGCGTCCACGTTTGACCACGTTTAATTTAAATGAAGCTTTAGGTATGCATCTGCTTCCATAACAAAAACAAACTCAAATTTTGCAGCACATTCAAATGCAAGTTGTAAACATTTACTAGGTGGTAATTAGCATTTTGTCTAGACTCTATCATTCATAATTTTGCATATATTTTAGTTTCTAAATGTGTTTTCTTTCACCGAGTTTTATGTCCTTGCCAACTTAACCTTCTAACATACTTAAGGGCTGGTATTGGTAGTCCACTTCGAAACTAACTTGAGACAAGTGTTTGAGACATTTCAGCGTAGCTTTCTTAATTCAATGACATAAGACATGTTTTGTTGCAGCATAACTTGATGGCGATTGCTATCTCTAACTCATTGAAATTCGACATATTTTTCAGTCTATAACCTAGACGAGGATTGAATACATTTGTTTTGCATATTACCGTAGTGCGCTTGATGCAAAGCACGCAAATCTTAAAATACTAAAGGGCTCAGACATATTTTAAATTTCAAAGCAAATGCAATACGTTATAATGATTTGACTTTATGACTGATTTAATAATTTTTACTAACCATGAATGCTAAACAGTTCGTAAGCAGTGTTGTTTTTACGTCAAACTCTATACAGAAAAACCGGACTAGTGCGAGTTGGAATCGCCCACCGAGAGTTCTGTACTTTGTAGGTAACATATTAAAATTGTTTGGGAATCGAGTTTCACAGTTTAAATAATTACAGAATTTAATCACAAATGTATAGTTTTTAGATTTTTCCCTAAACTTGTAGTACTACGAGTATAAACGATTTTAATTGCAAAATTTCATAGTTCTATTAAGTCAACGGAAAGTACCCTATAACTTTTGATTTCCGTGAGTGTCGAAATACACGTTTTGTTAGGTTAAGTTGAAATTATTAAAAAAATAAGGCCGTTTATGCCCAAAACGAGCATTTTTTTTACTTACGCTATTAGACAAGTTTGATTTTTTAACAGCTTCAAGGGACTGTAGACCTGAGTATACGGTTTTAATTTTAACTTAATACCTCTACGCGTTACGCGTTCCCGAGATAAAGGGTCTTGACAGACATACGGACAGACAGACAGACGGATAACAAAGTGATCCTATAGGGGTTCCGTTTTTTCTGTTTGAGGTACGGAACCCTAAAAACAAAACAAGGTTATATAAAATAATGCTATAATATCATATAGCAGTGCATAGTACTTCACACAGCGTATGATCGCGGTCTGTGAAAGAACATTATAATTAAGTGGTCGCGATCCTTATCAGTGAGGGACCGAGGAAGACGAAAAGAGATAATGGTTGGTCCCCGGACTTACAGCGTACTCTTCCTTAGTGTTAAAATTTAATGAATTACTTGACTTTATCTGTTACTAATAGTATTCGATAGACGAACGGTTATGTTTTTAATTTGTAACTAAGGCGATTACATATCTTCAGAATAACTTGTGTTTGAAGTTTACAAACATTCAGAAATTTTTAAATCTTTTTTCAGTATATTTTAATTCATAGCAAAGCTAATTGATTGATAGATTTTACTCATATTTCTTCAATCTTCACGACGTGAGTAACAAGGTTTCTTCTGTCCAAACTCCTTCCAGTATTAAATAATTAAATAATATAAAAACATCCATTGGGTAAAATTGTGATTAATAGCAAATCCAATGACATAAGAAAAAAAAATGAAACACTTACCTGAGGACATAACTTTTTTATTTTCCCAAAACATCTCGATGTAGAAAGTAAAATACAACATTTGGTGCGAAAGTGTGGACCGTAACTTTTTTGTGGACTGAGTGCCTCAGTCGAGTAGTAGTACAGAATAGTATGCCTGTAATTTGTTACAAGCATTATTAAACAGCAAGTTCGAGTCTGGCGAACTTTCCACGTGGATGTATGATAACAAGGCGACACGGTAGAAATGTTACTTGTTTCCTTGTAATTATCATTTGCTATTTTGTCGATTGATAATTAACTAAAAATGCTACTCCATCTTGGTTTAGTTTTAATGGCTCCAGAGCTGGAACATAAAACAATAGCATTATCATTTTATCTCGTCTGCCTGTCTGTAAGTATGCCCATTTAGTTGACATCTACTAATTGATAAAACATTAAATTCGGGTTTGCAGGATTATACTAAGGCTATCGCTAAGAAAATTTTCAGACTCGCAGTGATTTTTTTCTTACTAGGGATGTAGAGGTTAGATTAACTACATGCCATGTTTGGGACTACATAAAATAAATTATTGGTTTCCACAATCACACCAATTATCTAGCCCCAAATTAAGCAAAGCTTGTATTATGACGACTAGATATTGGATAAACATACTTAAATAAGTTTATAAACATCCATGACTCAGGTACATGACTCAGGTGGTGCTCATCTTACTAACATTTGCCCCATGCAGGATCCGAATTTACAACCGCCTGGCTATGTAGTCCGGAGCGCGAACCACTGCATGTCATCGGTTGTCATTCATGTGGTGGTGATTAGCAGTTTTATTCTTGTGCTGCATATTTTTAATATTATTGTGTTTGATGGTGAGTCCCACCTAAATAATTTCATTTCCATATTGAGGACTCGTTTGGCGTAGTGCGATTGTGATTAGCCTAGGACGCAATGGTCAGGGTACGTTTTAAATCAGCTTAGAAACCCGAACTTTTACAAATTATCTCGGCTCTGGGTATACTGGGAGACACCCTTGGAAAAATTCAAGGTCTATTACCTTGTAACACAAAGATGATTGTTAATTCCACAATTTGAGACTACGATTGGTGTGTTTGTAGCATAGGGTTCAGTTGTGTTATTTCGGAGCTTCTTTTCGCAAGTCGCATCCAAACACTTGTTCGCTCGCTCCCTTCGGAGATCCCGGCGTCTGCAGCAGCCGCGAGCGTCCAACTTCGTCTGAATGAAACTCGCGACGAAAGACTTTCGTTTTCCATACGAGCCGCTCACATACGCAGCTTTGCATGTTGTTTCCCGCTTTTTCGCCTGTGACGTCACACGATTCATGACTCCAGTTGAAACAATAATATTCGGATAAGTTTGCCAAATAGTTGTGATTTACATCTTTACAGCTGCTAAACTATTAAGTTTGCTTCTTCACTGGATATGGTTTTAAGGGGAAAGTTATTTAAGAATTTTTTTTGGGGCAATGGACAATGTTTACCATATCTTAAATTAGTACATGAGAGATTGGTACATGGTACGATCTCAAGATTTTTTCTATCTTTAGAATTATCTCCTCATGAACAAGAAGTGACAAAATTTAGTTGTAAAAGTAGTTGTCAAACCTAGCATTCAAAGTTGTGGCAGGCAAGAAAACATTCCTTATAGTACCTACAAGTAAAATTAATTATTCGAGTTTGTTGTCAATCTTATCTTACTAATATTATAAATGCGAAAGTTTGAATAGATGGATGTTTGTTACGCCAGAACGGTTTTCGAAGGATGCAACATAACTGTCACTATAGATTGCGCTTTTTACCGTCAGCTGACGATGTTCAGTTGGCAAATATTTTTTAATGTGTTTTTAAATAATATATACATCTATGAAATACTATACACAACTATGAAATACTATATACAAATAAAAACTACGAAAATAGAGAATTATAAAAATGGTCCTCGTGGAAGGGTAACCAAGATGCTGGCAGCGTTACCTCGCTGGATTGCGATGCTTAGTCGCTGTGCGAGGTAGCTGCCAGCCCTTATAATAATTAATAATATAATTATTTTATAGAATTAATAATGTGTAATAATTGGTTGATAATGGTTTGTGAAATAATATTTTTTTATATTATATGTGTACCTAGCTGTTGCCCACGACTTCGCGTAATCATTAGTTTAAACTAACAATGGTTTTGCAAAGACCACGCGAACGAAGTCGCAGGCAACAGTCTAGTTTAGTTTATGAAATCATCAAGGGTATAACAGAACTTTTAATTATTACTTATTTTTTAACTCTAGATAATAGGACAGTTCAAATTCATAACTTCTATAATCCGTATAAAAATAAGTACAGTTCTGATAAAAACTCAAGATTGCAGTTCAGAAAAGGTGAAGCGGTGTTCAGGTGTTTACCAATTCAACTATTAATAGACCGAATAGTAATATAGATTCCGTGTTGCCTAATTTATATTTATTTAATGTAATTATGTGTGTATCATTCATATGCATGTATTGTATCTATCTAGCTATAGAGGTAGTATGTGGGTATGTGGATTATTTAATATATGGCTCCTACTTATTTTAATACTAAGTCTAATACTCTGCAATACTTTCCCCTTATTTATGTTTTTCCTCTTGTCTTTGATGTAAGTATCTTTACTTTTTACTGTTGTTACTTTTTGGTATGCACTAAAGTGTATAATAAGTATTACATTAAATGAGTGCTACGTTAAAATAGCTATATGTTTTGTTTGTTTAAACGTAATATTTTTGCCTTTTTTGAAAAACATTATGTGTACACATTACATCAAATTCTGTTGTTATTAATAATATTATAATTTATTAACTTAGGACAATAGTCTGGCATGTGACCGTGATAATGAAATAATTTACTACTATTTCTGTTTTGTATGTGCGAAAAAGATACTTAAATCTGTTGGAAATCTTTACTTACCTATTATAAATCAAAATATACCTCACCGTGTTTGACTTTCATCTTTCCTCTCAATCTGTACCTGATAATCATGAGGAAGTACTTTATAACCTAACCTACTTTAAAACCTACTTAATGATATTCATGCAAAGCCAGGGCAGGTCGCTAGTTAATTATAAAACGAACACATCATTTTAGTGATCTATTAAATTATATCAATGTATGCATAACGTACCTGTTTTTCGACGATTTCGCTGCAGCGTATGTTTGTCAGTTATTTTGGTAAGTGACATACCGGACTCGCATAACTGATAAGTCGACAAATTCACAGCGTTTCAAGATACAAAGAGATAATGCACTTGCAAGATACGGCGCAATGATGCATGAAGCATTATCTACTTAACGTTATCGATATAAAATAAAAAGATAGCATAGGCTGTCTATGTTGTGAGGAACGCAGAAGTCTCCTGAAGGTTATTTAAACAGACACATTTTAAGGGTTAAAAGATAAAAATATATTAATATCAAAATGCAAAATGAACTGATTAAATTAAAGAAGTAATTGTCTTAAAACCTAATACACAATCAGTCCAAGTTAATATTCTACCAAAGGTACCTAAGCATTAATTTAAAATTACGTGTCAAAATAACGTACCGTACGTGTAAATATGTACCTATATTATTCACCTATTTAAGATTGCTAAAAGCAAATAAATGTATTAGATGATTCCAGAAAGACCTATGATTTTTAAACAAGTCAAGAGATGACATGATAAAATAACATTTGATTCACACTAACCTTGACAGTAAATTCAAGTGTGTGTGGGCGGGCAATATGAACATTGTCATGGTATTAATAAGTTTTCTTTGATTGAATCCAAAGGGATTCTGTAGTAGATTGTATCATAACAAGCAAACCTAACGCAGATCATACCCATTTTTTTCTAGAAACACACAAGACCCCAGTGAATGGTTAACGATTGTGCATGCAAATATACAAAGTATTAATAATAAATATTTAGAACTAGAATTACTAACGGAAAATACAATTTATGACGTGCTCTGTCTATCAGAGACATGGGCGAATGAATTAAAACTGAATATAATGACACTTGAAGGTTTTGTACTTGCTTCATATTATAACAAGACTTTATTTGGACATGGAGGCACCGCTATTTTTGTTATGGACTTACTTAAATATAAAATAAGACACGACATAGTTAAGTTAAGTTTTGAGATGAATTGTGAGTTGGCAGCAATAGAATTAAAATTGTATAAATTGGTTATAATTTGAGTGTATAATCCGGACCACGATTATTTAATATGAAAATGTAATGACTAAAGCTATTAAAAAAAGAAAAAAGACAAAAGGATCGTAATTGCAGGTGACTTTAATTTAAATTTGCTAAAACCAAATAATAAAGTGCGTAAGTTTTTAAAATTATTAGATGAATTTAAATGTAAATTTGTTATAAAAGATCCAACTCGTACCAAAGGTAAATCTGTTTCTTGTATTGATAATTTTATTTTAAATGATGATGAAAATTTTCGATATCACATAGGAAAAGTATTATGTACTTACAAAGTTGTCAGATCATAATGTTATTAAAATCAAATATAAATTAAATCGTAAAAAACCTAGACTAGGACAGGGGAATATCATCTCGAATAATGTCGCAGGCCAATAAAAACTATTTTCATTATTTGTTTTGTAAGGATTATGAATGTGTAAGAAACGATATAAAGTTTAAACCTGACGTAAATGAGAAAATGAACATTCTGATGAACCATATAAAATATTGTTATAACACTGCTTTTCCTTTAAAATCATTTAAATCTAGGAACGAAAAGAAGAATCTGACAACGAAAGGCATATTAGTATCAAGAAATAACCTTCAGAAACTTGAAATATTACAAAACTTGTATCCGGACATTAAAAGAAAAACCAAAATTAAAAAAATTTAAAGAACATTTAGAAAGGTATTGCAGACAGCTAAAAACTTAAGAACGCAATTAGAATTGAAAAATCATCAAACAAAATAAAAACAATATGGACCATTATTAAGAAACAAAAAAAAAACAAAGAAAATCACTTAATAACAATAAAATAAATAAAATCAAAAATCAACTCGGAGAAATCGTAACGAGTAGTAAAAATATAGCAAACAGTTTCAATGATTTCTTTTGTAATATAGCCAGCAAACTCACCAAAAATCTAGAGATTGAGACCAAAAATTGTGACAGGTATTTAAAAAATCCAACAGACAAAATAATTTATTTTTCGAAAATGAATGAGACCTAATTTAAGAATATAATGAGAAATCTAAAATGTAGAACGTCGAAAGATATTTACGACATGAATACAAAGACAATTAAAGAACTCATTATGGGCAATAAAAACATGCTTGATTTAGTTTTAGACGTTTTGAACAATTCTATTACTGAGGGTGTTTTTCCAGATAACTTAAAAATAGGAAAAATTGTACCATTGTATAAAAAAGGAGAAGCTATCGCTATTGACAATTACAGACCCGTGTGTATAGTTAGTTAGCTAGTTCTATCTAAGATTTTAGAAACTGTTTTGAAATCGAGAATTATAGACCATTTTGAAAATAGAAACCTTTTTACGGATTGCCAATTCGGCTTTCGCAAAAATAGATCGACCGAGATGGCCATTAGAAAAACGGTATACGTTATCTTAGATGCTTTGGATAGATTGCAGAAAGTTTATAGTATTTTCTGCGATTTGTCAAAGGCTTTTGATTGTTTGCAACATGACATTTTGTTACATAAGCTAAAATTTTACGTATTCGAAGGAAAAAAATTGAGTATGATGCAGTCTTACCTTAGTAATAGAACACAAATAGTTAAATTAAATGACACTAAATCGGACATACAACACAGTCATATTGGCGTTCCGCAAGGCTCCATCTTGGGACCGTTGCTGTTTTTGGTGTATGTGAATGACCTTGCAATTAATTTACCAGACTGGGCGTTGGTTACACTATTTGCTGACGATACACAAGTAGGCGTTAAAGATAATAACATAGCTAATTTAACGGAAAATACTGACAAAATTGTAATAAAATTTAAAAAATGGTTTGAAGCCAATGGGATAATATTAAATGAAGACAAAAGTATCGTACTAAATTATGCAAGCAAAAGAACAAATAAAATTACGAATAGCGAGGTGACATTTTTAGGTTGTACAATTGACTCTAATTTAAGGTATGAAAGTCATATAGATTAAGTTTGTAAAAAACTAGCTAGCGCTAATTATGCCTTATTCAAACTTAGGCCTATTGTTGACAGAAAGACTCTAGTATCGGTCTACTTTGCTTACTGTCACTCAATCATTAGTTACGCGATAACAGTTTGCTGAAATGCTCCCGAATAGGACGAGTATTGATTTGCCAAAAAAAATCGTTAAGGATTATTTATGGATTGGAAAGGTTAACGTCAGCTAGAGCCTATTTTAAAAAGGTTAAGATAATGACAGTGGTATCGCTTTTTATTTATAAGTCGCTTTTAGAAGTCCACCAGCATAAGAAGGAGCTGCCAATGAAAATGGACGTACATAATTATAACACGCGAAATAGGGAGAAGTTCTAAGTTGTATCCCAAAAACTAGACTGGTTAAAGCCCATAAACAAGGCCTTTCGTTAAAAATTTATATGTTTAACAAATTACCATCAGAAATTGCAAGACTTCCTCTTAATGCGTTCGAACAAGTGATTAAGGTATTTTTCTTAAATCATGCTTTCTATGATGTAAACGAATTTATGAAATGTTCATTTTCTGACTTACACACAAAATTTAATTTCTATTGACATATTTATTTTATTTAAGTTTAAATTATTTTATTTTCATATTTAATTCTTTTTCAGTTATAAATTAAGTGATCGTAAATTATTTGAGAATGTAATTATGGAAATTGTAAATTTTTACGTACCAATGTTATGCAATGTAACGAAATGGTTAATAAAAAATTTGAATTTGAATTTGCAAAATAATATTTTTACGGCGAGAGCGCTTTATTGAATCCCGAGCGTAGCGAGGGATTCTTTAATAGAATCCTGTACGTAGCGAGGGATTCAAAGTACGTCGCCTGAGCCAAAAATATACTTTGTGCTCGAGTGATACACTCTACTTTTTATCACCCACTATGAGAAAATAAAAGGCACCTCATATTTTAACATAGAGTAACTAAATTGCAATTAAATAGTATCTAATAATAAAATAACTAAAAACTTATTTTCACTTGAAGAACTCATTTTTCAAAACAAAAACCATGAATTTCTAACAATCCGTAAAAATTGACGAAAACGCAGGTTGTAGTGCGCACGTTTTTAATTTGATTTCTTCTATTTTTTATTCAACGAGGCGGCGCGACTATGGGCCGTCGTATCAGCCAGTCTTTATTCAAACAATATTTGCGTTCGATTTCTTTGGCGCTGAACACTAAGATGTTTAAAATTAAAAAAGTGCGTGACAAAGATAATTGCGGCGCACTTAAAGAGAATTACATTTACTGCCCGCTAAAAGTTTCTTATAGAAAACACCACCTTTAGGTGCACCGAAAGGCGAAACAAGTCGTCCTTTTCGAAAAGATGGGATGAAAATAAATTTATTAAGAAGCCTGGCATTTGCGTCATGTGATTTGTGCAAAATAACAAGTATGAGAGAGACGCTGCTTGTATTTTTTTGATTAAGATACATTTCAATTAAATTAAAGTTTAACTATCTTTAAATGTTCTTTATTGTTTTTCTTATCTTATCTGTGTACGTGCTTAATAAAATTAAAATATTTTTTTTTTTTTTAAATGGACAAGTGCGAGTAAGACTCGGCCACCGAGGTTTCCGTAAAATTTGTAGGTACATATTATAAATAGTCCAGGAATCGAGGCTCGCCGTTTATTTTATTTTATTTAGTGTAGGGAAACAAGCAGTTTACAGTGAAATATAATGTTGACAAACGTAACACTAAAAAAATGAATATTTATTTATTCATTTAATTTAATTATTATTATTATATTTTTCATGATTATTATTATTGTAAGTAACTTAATTGATTTTATTATTAGTGTTAATTTTTTTTTTTAATTTTTTTTATTTAATGTTAGTTGTCTCTTTTTTTGTTTTTCCTTCTCTCCTTATGTCTAGTGTTCAAGGCCCTCGCAGAATACCAGTGTACAAATACTGAACGGGGGACCTTTTTGGTACAATAATTATTTTCTTTTATCTCTGTAACCTGCTATTTTTGTGTACTAAATAAAATATTCTTATTGTTATTCTTAACCAATAAAGTCTCCACTGATAGAAATAACATAAAACTAAGCAGCTCAACCAAAATAAATAGATGGAACAAAGTACAAAAACACACAAGGTACAAGATAAAAATAAAAAATTAAGCAGCTATGTTGCAGCACCTCTGATGTATTTTTTATATGAGAATAGTGTAGTGTTAAAAGTGTCAAAATCTCGAAACTGCTTATTGTAAGTTCTGCAAGATCGACTTGTGAAGACATTTTTACCATAGTTTGTTGATACAATTGTCCATTTGTTTAAGTACTAATGTATAGTTTTCGGTTTTTTTCTGTAATTGTATTTTAAGACGATATTACTTGCCAAATTTCATAGTTCTAGGTCAACGGAGAGTACCCTATAAATTTTGATTCCCTTGAGAGTGTCGATATATATTTTTACGGCATAATAAATGGCAGTATCTTTTTTTTACGTTAATACAGAAGTTTGTATTTTTTACAACTGTAAGCCTGAGTAAATGGCTTTTTGTTATTGTAACTTGATACTTCTACGCATTACCGAGACAATGGGTATTGCCAGACATTTTGACAGACAGACGGAAAACAAAGTGATCCTATAAGGGTTCCTTTTATTTCCTTTTTAGGTACGGAACCCTAAAAAATATTTATAAAGCTGCATTAAATAAATAAAGCATTAGCTGCAAGATTTTTAAATGAAACTGTATTATTATATATTTATATCTAAGATCTTTGTAAATTATCCGCAATCCAAACACAAAAGCATTTAATTATTTTACTACAAAATAGCAAATAGGTACCTATGCCTATTCAACCTATTCAAAAACAGTCAGGCTTAATTCATTACTCATCCTTTACGCTATTAACGGGCCTTCAATCTTAGATGTCTTTGTGGCGGCCGAAAATTAAATAACAAAAGAAACCTAACCTATGGTCTACCTCGAGACTTGTCGGTTTTCGGAATGCGCGCTAATGCGTCTGGCGACCTAGTTGAATAAATTGGCTAGCTTAGCTCCGACTCATCGCAGAAATTCCGATATCGGACCATAATTCCAGGTGATACCGGCTACGATTCAGAGGGCCTATTACGAAAATACTTCGTTCGACGGTCGTATAAGCTTAATCAATTAAAATTACCATTCACTTGAGTTAAACCTTTAAAAAATCTAAACAACTGACTGAACCGTGTAAAAATATGGCTATTTTCAATCGTTCGTAAATTTTCGTGATTGTGTGCGTAAAAGTGTTAGACACAAGTTAATCGAGTATTTGGTTACATACTTCCGAACAAACGAAATATTTTCGTAATAGGGCCTCAGGTTTGGTACCGCAGACGGAGGGTTCGGAACGGAGTCGTAATTTGATAAGATAACACTTCCACTATTTGAATAGCTTGTTGAAAAAATACTTTAGCAAAAACACTTATGTCTAAACTTCGGTCACCTTAGTTTGTGTGAGTAGGTAATTAATCTTTTTTAACTTAATTTCTAACTATTAACACGTCGTAAACGACCTTTATAAAGATTTCGAAAAAAAAAACACTTTATACTATATTACTTTAACCAGTGTGTGTTACCAGTGATGACATATGGAACTGAAACGTGGCCTCTCACTATGGGCCTCATAAGAAAGCTCAAGGTTGCACAGCGTGCTATGGAAAGGGCTATGCTCGGCGTTTCTTTGCGAGATCGAATCAGGAATAAGGAGATTCGTAAACGAACAAAAGTTACTGCCATAGCCCAACGGATAAGCAAGCTGAAGTGGCAGTGGGCAGGGCACATAGCACGTAGAACTGACGGCCGATGGGGCAGAAAGGTTCTGGAATGGAGGCCACGTACCGGCAAGCGCAGCGTAGGACGTCCACCTACAAGGTGGACAGACGACCTGGTAAAGGTTGCAGGAAGCCGCTGGATGCGGGCCGCTTTCAACCGGCCAATCTGGAAGTCACTGGGGGAGGCCTATGTTCAGCACTGGACGTCCTATGGCTGTAATGATGATGATAAAAACTACAAATTTACGGTTTTTAGATATTTTGATACTCATCATTTCAGCCATAGGACGTCCACTGCTGAACATAGGAGGATTGCCAATACTCGCCACACTTGGCAGGCGGGTTGGCGAGCGCAGTTTTTTTATAAAATTTCGCACGCAGACGCTGCTGCCCGTCTCGTGCTACAAGAATTAGTCGCCTCTTACGACTCGCCTCCTGTTGGCGGTGGGAAAGTGTGTTCTTTACGGCCATCTCCACACGGCACCTTTACGGCCGTCTCCACACGGCATTTTGATACTATCTCTATCTTTTGATTGCGTTGACTTAAGTTTGATTTTTTTTCACAGCTTCAAGGGATTGCAGACCTTGGTCGTCCTATGGCTAAAATGATGATGATGATGATGAACAATTCCTAGAACCCGATTGCACCGCCACCTACCGGTTCTAATTGTGTTTTTAAACCACACACCATGACATTGAACAAATTGGAACACATTGAATTATGCACACAAAATTTCATCCAAATCGGTTTAGCCATGTTAGGGTTAGGTGACAAACACAGGTACAGAAGAATGATTACATACTAGCTGACCCAGCAAACTTCGTAACGCCAATAAAGATAACTGGGCAAATCTGACCCGGTCAGTAAAATATTTCGTACAACAACCAAACTAGGTTTAAATTATCTAGTTGTAGTATACTTTTCATTCTCTGTACATATCTATTTTTTTAAACCGAAGAGTAAAATATAACCGATTAAAGAATAATCAATATTTTTGTGCAAAATATTACATATTTCCTTTAGTAATTAAGTAGTTATTATTATTACGGCATTCCGGTTGCACTTACAACGGTTTGCACTATTTGGGTTTGCAGTAAGTATGTAGTGTAGAACTAGTTTGGTAAAAGTTTTTGCGCACTTGTTAATTCACATCGCAGTCCTTCGTCTTGTGTCGTTGCGATCTGTGCGTTTTCTCGAGTTTATATTATTATAATAAATTACTTTAGGCATGTTTACTGGTTTTTTAATTGGATTTCGTTTATCTATTTATCTCACCCTATTTTATCCTATGTCATGGATGTTTATAAAAAGTATATAAGTATGTTTATCCGTTATCTAGTCGCCATAATACAAGCTTTGCTTAGTTTGCGGCTAGATAATTGGTGTGATTGTTTTTTTTGTTTTTTTTTTTTTTTAATTTTTATCTGCAATCAGTCGTCTTGACTATAAGCAGGTCTGTTGCGTGTATTTGACGTGCCGTGAGAACTCCCCAGCGGGAGCGTTCACTCATTTGGGAACCTAGCATCTAGATTCTGGATGTCATGCCGTTTCAGGCGTTTGCAGTAGCTTATATTGGGCAGCTGACCAGCCAGTCTGTTTGGATGCCTTGTAAGACGACCTTTGTATCTTTCAGCTACTAGTCCAATCTCCCTCTTAACTGTGTTGATTCTTAGAGCATCATGTATTTCTGTGTTGGTTATGAACCACGGTACATTGGCAATATTTCGGAGTATGCCATTCTGTAAGCGTTGGATGATGTTTATGCTGGAGTTACATGCGCTCCCCCATAGTTGGATTCCATACATCCATACAGGTTTAAGGATGGTTTTATATATAAGCAGTTTGTTGTCAGTAGACAGTACAGAGTTGCGAGCCATCAACCAGTACATGTTCCTGTATCGCATATTCAGCTCTTCTCTTTTGGTTTTTATGTGCTTTTGCCAGGTCAGCCTCCTATCAAGATGAATGCCGAGATATTTTACCGAGTCATTTTGAGGCAGAACGTTGCCCCCCAGTGTCACTGCCGGGCAGTGTCCTTTTCTCAGTGTGAAGGTTATGTGAACTGACTTGGATGCGCTTGCCTTAATTCGCCATTTGTTTAGCCAGTCATCAATTTGGTATAGGCTCCTCTGCAACGTATTTGAAGCTACTGCAGGGTTTGTGCTGCTTGCCAGTACCGCAGTATCATCGGCAAAGGTTGCTGTTGTAGTATCCCTAGCTGCTGGGAGGTCTGATGTGTACAACGTGTAAAGGATGGGTCCGAGCACGGAACCCTGTGGCACTCCCGCCATTATGTTATAGAATTCCGATGTGTCCCCATCTTCACGAACTTGGAATATCCGATCAGAGAGGTATGATTCCATTAAAAGGAAATAACTATGTGGCAGAGACCTTTTAAACTTGCAGAGAAGGCCCTTGAGCCAAACCTTATCAAAAGCCTGCTGGATGTCCAGGAACGCAGCCGAGCAGTACTCCTGCTCTCCAGTGATTTTCGGATTTTTTCACAGACCCTGTGTACCTGCTCTATTGTCGAGTGGTGTTGTCTAAAACCAAACTGGTGTTCGGGTATAGTTTTGTTTTCCATCAGTATAGGAGTTATTCTATGGAGGATAGTTTTTTCAAACACCTTAGACATGGTCACCAGCAGACTTATTGGCCTGTAAGACGTGACACTATCCGGAGGCTTTCCTGGTTTGTGGATCATAGTTATTAGTGACACTTTCCATAACCTGGGAAAATATTGGACTCTAAGGATTCCGTTGAAGAGTGTTGTAAGGTATACTAGCGCCCTGTGTGGGAGTTGTTCCAGCACTTCCTTTGTAATCAAGTCAAAGCCTGGTGCTTTATTATTCTGCAAGCTTTTGATTGTTGCCTTAACCTCCTTAACAGTCACAGGCTTTGGGGGAAGAGACAATTGAAGATCTTGGCTAAGCATTTCATAAATTTCTTTTTCACCCTCGGCACTGCTGCTTTCATTTGGTTTAAATACATCAGCTAGGTGTTTAGCAAAAGCGTCAGCTTTCGATTTTCCAGTTCTTGCCCAGCCAGAGTTAGTCCTTATTGGGTATTTGAGCTCTTGGGGTCTATTAAGCGATCTTGTGATTTTCCAGAGCGAGTAGTTTGTTGAGGCAGTGGCTGTAAGGTTTTCCAATCTGCTCTGCATTGTAGCATTCCTTACATTCCTCACGAGGTCCCTGAGTTCTTTAATGGCTCTGTTCAGGGCTGTTTTATCACTCCCATGCCTGGTTTGCTGCCATACCCGTCGAAGTCTTCTTTTTTCCTGTACTTTTTGTTTGATTTCAAGTGGTAAGTTGATAGCTGTGTAATTGTTTTCTTCTACGGGAGTGTTCATCCAGCATGCAAGTTGTATTGTGTTTGTTATATACCGAAGCCGTACCAATCCGTGTGTTTATTATACAATGTATCGGGCTTTTCATAGGATATTATGGTTGTGCTAATTGTCAGGAGCGCCGGAGTGTGATCTGAGCTACTGTCGTTGCAGGATTCCGGTTTGAGATAGTGCTTTGACAGCCCCTTTGTCACGAAAAAGTCAAGCAGATCTGGTTTCTTCTTTGGGTCTGAGGGCCAATAGGTAGGTTTTCCAGTCGAGATCGAGACAAGATTATTGTTGTCAATGTATAGTTTCAGCTGTCTACCCCGGGTTGTTATAACTCTTGAGCCCCAGTAAGTGTGCTTGGCATTCCAGTCACCTCCCGCAATGAATTTTCCTCCCAGTGTTGAAAAGTACTGGGCAAAAGCGTCGCAGTCAGTAGAATGTTTTGGAGGACAGTAGGCTGATGACAGGTTAAGGCAACCGCATTTGTCTTCCACTGCTACAGTAGTTGCCTGAATTTGGTGTGTTTTGTACTCAGGCAAAAGATGGTGTTTAATAGTATTTCTTATCACTATAGCAGTCCCCGCGTGACCAGTTCCATCGGGATGATGAGTAACGTAGATGTTAAATCCCCTGATTTGGATTTTGCTTCGCTGCGTACAATGTGCTTCAGAAATGAGCACAGCGTCAAGTTTGTGTTCCGCGATCAACAGTTCCAGTTCGTACTTATTTGGAGCCAAGCCATTAATGTTCCATGTCGCTAATCTAAGACCTATTTAGAGAGCTTATTTACGAGCGTGCTTATGAGACTCAAGAGAGTACTCATCTGTTGTAAGATGGTTTCGAACTTTTCTGATTGCTTAATTAATAGCTCTTCTATTTTGTTGTAGGATGTAATCTTCTCAGTTTTATTCTTTAGGACATCGGAGTATAAATCATTCTTTGGTTGGACTGTTTTGGGAGGTACTAGTGTATTTGTCTTAGCTTTGGTCTCGATTATTTCAAGTGGTCTCGGATTAGATCGGGTTGTTCTTGGCTTTTTGTGGGCCAATATTTCCTTGTAGACCTCGCATCCTTTGAAATTTGCCGGATGAGCGCCTTGACAAAGAGCGCATTGTGCAGGTGTTTTCCGGTCTTTTTTAGGGCAGTCCGAAGTTTTATGGTCTTGTGCGCATTTGACACAGCGATACGGCCTCATACAGTAGTTTTTAGAATGACCGTATTGCTGGCATCTCTGGCACTGTGGGATAGTACTACTCTTCTTGGGGTCTTCTATGGTAACTACTTGGTGGTATATCTTTGTTATCTTTTTTACTGCGGCATTGTTAGGGTCCGGTGCAATGTTGACAAAGAACGTCGATGTGGGCACCTTTTTGGGACCAAACCTAGCGTTAATGATTTCGCCGATGACCTTATTACCGGTTTTTTGTATTTCCTCAATTATAGCGCTATGCGGTGTTGTATGGTGTAGGTTTTTTATAACCACCCTGTAACACCGCTGGTCTTTGCGGTTAAAAGTGTGTCCTATTAGGCCATTTTCCCGCACAACTGTGATGATTTTTTTGTAGACTTCAATGTCTGAAGTGCTGATCCTTAGTTGGCTTCTAGTCACAATTTTTAGCGTGAAACTATTTTTTTCAGCTACAGCTTCCAACAAGTTGGACAGCTTGTTGACATCTTCTATCCCGTATAAGATGATAGGTGGAGGCTTGTTAACTTTCGGTTCTCTGTCATGTTCGTTTGAATCTATAGGTAGTCCAGTGTAGCGGTTATTAGTTTGAACTGGTGTTGGAGGTGGTGACTCTGACAACTTTTTCCGTTTATGATTTCTAGCTAAAGGAACTCTTTGCCATTCGGGTGGACGTATAGTTTTGTTCTTAGCTTCTTCTTTTTCTGGTGTAACAGTGTTCGTTTTCAGTGGTGGTACACTTCCCAGAGACACACTTCTAGGTCTCGTAAACAGGCCGGGGTGAAAGGCCTGTTGAACTAACTTTAGTTTTCCAGTAGCATTCACTGGTGCACGTGCCTGGTTGCCCACATCTGCACAGTCTTCGGTAACATATTTCACACCATGAGGCCCGGGTACCTCGTGGCGCCGGGGGTTAGCCGGATCGCATGACAAATCGCATTCATCATATTCCATATTTCCATAAAAAGGGGGGTTGGGAAGTTAGTAACAGACATTTCCCAAGTGTCTGCCCTCGAACTTTTAGAGGATATTTAGTCACTCTTGGTTTCCGATGACCACGTTGATGGGTTATTTAACCGCCGCCCATGGCTCGGCGTTGACGAATTTTACGGCTGGCTCCTGGGTGTTTGCAGGAAATCTTCGTCGTTCACAGCCAACCCTCCTCTTTTTGCATCCGGGCTTGGGACCGGTAATAGCAGAGTTCATTGGTGTGATTGTGAAAACAATTTATGATTATTATTTATTATTGTATTTTCCTTTACTTATTATTTGAAAGTTTAGTTTTTAGTTCTTTAGTTTTTCACCGTTTAAACCCTTCCAGAACTTCCAGAAGCATTCTATGATGATCATCATCGTCATTTCAGCCATAGGACGTCCACTGTTGAACAAAGGCCTCCCCCAATGACTTATCATTGGGGGGTGGAGGGTTGCCAATACTCGCCACGCTTGGCAGGTGTGTCGGCGAGCGCAGTTTTTTATAACATTTTGCACGCAGACGCTGCTGCCCGTCTCGTGCTGCAGGGATTAGCCGCCTCTTACGACAAGCCTCCTCCTCCTTGCCATGTGGGGACTGTTGTAAAGAATACACTTTCAAAATCAAAATTAGCTAAATCGGTCTAGCCATTCTCGAGTTATAGCGAGACAAACGAACAGCAATTCATTTTTATATAATACTTAGTCTGGCCATAAATACTGTTAAAATAAATAAAAAATAAACAAAATATTACATTTGATTTTATAATCTGTCATTTTTATATGATTGTTTTTTTTTTTCCTTATGTGGCTTGCATGAGCGTATATGATTGTTCATTGAGTTTTCTCATTTTGGCGCTAATACATTGTACAATATTTTGCGATATTAAAATGGAGTGGGGTGATAAAGAAAACCGAATCACAGCGATTGCATTACACAAAGTAGGTATGGAGCCAAATGCAACTTTTAAAACTCTCCATACGTTTGGTATTATATAAAAATAGTATATAATAAGTATAAAATGTTTGTGTACCGGGCTATTAATAGGTACAATGAGACCTCTTCTGTTTGGAACAGAAAAAGATCTGGCCGTCCACGTAGTGTTCGTACGAAAAAGGTGGTCAAAGCAGTAAGGGAAAGAATTCAAAGAAATCCTGTCCGAAAGCAAAAGATTTTATCTCGGGAGATGAAGATAGAACCTAGAACCATGTCGCAAATTTTAAAGATGACTTAGGACTTGCAACCTAAAAGAGACGTACTGGTCATTTCTTAACTGATAATTTAAAAAAGAATAGGGTGGTACAATCGAAACAACTACAAAAGCACGCAAAGGGAGGTCACAGAAAATTTTGGTTTACGGATGAGATAATTTTTACAATTGAGCAACATTTTAACAAACAAAATGACCGTATTTATGCTCAAAGCTCTAAGGAAGCTTTCCAATTAGTCGACATAGTGCAACGTGGGCACTATCCGACTTCAGTGATGGTTTGGTGGGGTATTACCTATGAAGGAGTGAGTGAGCCATACTTTTGTGAAAAAGGTATCAAAACATCGGCGCAAGTGTATCAAGATACCATTTTTGAGAAGGTAGTGAAGCCCTTTAACAACACCATGTTAATAATAAGCTTTTTATATTTTTAATTGTTTTATATTTATGTATTAAACTAACACACTGTTAAAGTAATAAACGTTATTTGCAATAGATTTTTTTAATTCTTTGTTTCAGTATCATCATCATTTCAGCCATAGGACGTCCACTGCTAAACATAGGCCTCCCCCATTGACTTCCAGATTGGCCGGTTGGAAGCGGCCTGCATCCAGCGTCTTCCTGCGACCTTTACCAGGTCGTCTGACCACCTTGTGAGTGGACGTCCTACGCTGCGCTTGCCGGTACGCGGCCTCCATTCTAGAACCTTTCTGCCCCATCGGCCATCGGTTCTACGTGCTATGTGCCCCGCCCACTGCCACTTCAGCTTGCTAATCCGTTGGGCTATGTCAGCGACTTTTGTTCGTTTACGGATCTCTTCATTTCTGATTCGATCTCGCAAGGAAACACCAAGCATAGCCCTTTCCATAGCACGCTGTGCGACCTTGAGCTTTCTTATGAGGCCCATAGTGAGAGGCCACGTTTCAGTTCCATATGTCATCACTGGTAACATAAACTGGTAAAAATAGTCAATATGGCACCGCTGGAGAGACTGTAGCACTGCCCAGGTCTCGATCGAATCAAAGGCCTTCTCATAGTCCACGAACGCTAAGCATAGTGACAAGTTATACTCCTCGGTCTTCTGTATAATTTGCCGCAGCGTATGGATGTGGTCTATGGTACTAAAGCCTTTTCGGAAACCGGCTTGTTCGGGAGGCTGGAAGTCATCGAACCTACGCGCGAGACGATTCGTGATGACTCTCGAAAACAGCTTGTAGACATGACTTAGAAGTGAGATGGGTCTGTAATTCTTCAATAAGGTGTTATCTCCTTTCTTGAAGAAGAGCACCACCACACCCCTGTTCCACGCCTCCGGCGTTTCAGTATTTAGGGCAAGACTAAATAGAGAATAGATTTAGATTTTAAGGTTACCTCAAATACAAATACCTACAATATTTATCAGAGAATTTGGGCTTAAGTTAAGGCCACCACGTTAAGTTAAGTCAAACCACATGATAGTTAACATTTGGCGAAAATAGCTTAGGGTAAATCGAAAACAGGCGATGCCCGATTACAAAAAAAAAGTGGGAAATCAGGCAAGTTATTAGACTGATTGAATAAGTCTAGGTATGTCAGAATTAAACAATTGGAGTAGTAGCGCGGTGGTTACCGAAAGCCGGGTTCAATTCCCGGTAGGGTCAATTTAGGAAACGCGTCTTGGTGTGCTGGGAGAAAAAAAAACATTGTCTGCTGTCTAGTAGCACAAGGAATTAAAAGGCCGCACATTAATTTATTAAGATTAGAATTGTAAGTAATTAGTTTCAAAATCATTTGAAATCTAACACTTAGCTAACACTAAGCACGTTTAATAAAATTCTAAGCTAAAATCCCAGCGAACTATTGTTAATTTTAAATGTATAATATTATGCCTGCTGCAAGTTTGTAACAATTTTAATTTAATATAATAAGTAATTTCTGTGACCATGATGACCATGGTCATAGAAATTACACATAAAATGGCTCAATTAAACTGGCTGGCTCATATCCGTAGAATTCACTAGACCATAGACAAAAGCTAGGATCTAGCCATGAATGAGCTCTTTAACAGTATTACTTAAACCTTGTTTTGTTTTGTCTGTGTAGAGCTTGACTTAAAAAAAAACACTGCTTCGGTACTGAAGACTTATTTTTGAAGCATTAGATTTCCAATCGAATACGTAATCGCAAGATTTATAGACGAGTTTCGTCTTAGGAAATTGTAATGCTATTCTTTAAATTTCGTATGCGAAATGGATTCTGATGCTTCAAAAATATGTCTATTCGTACTGACTAGAGTTTATGGCCCCTCGTCGGTAATTAGTTAAATAATATTTTTTGCTGTAATATTTCAAAGTCATCATTTCAGCCAGAGGTCGTCCACTGCCGAACATTAGGCCTCCCTAGAGTTGTAAAGTGTCCGTCACGTTATAAATGTCTGACCAATATAACCGAGCAAATTGGACATTTTCTCAATGTGACCGGACATTTTGGACATTTATTGTCACTAACGTCACAATCAATTCTATTGACAAACTATGAAAAAAAATTTGGTCACAAATAAGTGCATTATTATAAGAAATACAGGCTTTAGTAGTAATGATCTATAACGAAATGAAATTTCTAAAATTAATTTATCTTTCTGCACGAACAAGCTAAAAAGCGTCACGCGCAAGTTTTTGTTTTTGTTCAATCCAGATCAAATTACATGTTTTATTGTATGTTTTTATTGTCAAATACATAACATTTAAGACTTACTTTAGAGGATTTCTTCCTTTTTTTTTAGTTTATACTAAAAATATATAAGGTGTTAAAAAATCAGTGTCAAATATTTTAAGGGTAATGAGTTTACGTTGTGACTAACAATTTTTGTATGAATTTTTTTTTAATTTAAGCCTTAGTTTTCGAGAAAAACACGACCGAAAGTTTGATAATAAACTCAAATATCAACATCCTATAACACCTGATCACTACTACGGACAAACTACTCCGTACAGCAAGTAACGCTCGCTTGTGTGCGTGCTACTATGATTTATTGCCAAAATCTGCCGAAGGACGAACGACTTTTATTCAATTATAAACTCTAAATCGATGTAAATCGATTTAAATTTCAAAATTTTAGTGTAAAGGCGGCATTTGTCCAAATGCGAGTCAAAGATACCGCTTTAAAAACAGTCGATATTCAATTTTAGATTCTAATTCGTTATCATAAGGTTGATTTTATTTTTTAAGTTTCTGAGGGCGGCGGAACACACACGATTTAGGAAATGCCGAAAGACCGAGAAAGTACTGTTAACAAAAACAGTTTCTTATTTTACATTTCTTATGAATTAAAAAAGGATTGATGGCAAAGTGCTTTTAGGGTAAGGTTAAGGTCTTGGATCCGATCCCCGGCAAACTAGTTATGTTTCGGAGTACTCTTACTGACCTTGATCTAAGGTTAAGGACGAGTACGCTTATCTAAAATAAATAACAATTAATTTGAACCTGCTTTTTAGATGATTTTTTATGCTTTGTGTTGTGCGTTGGTTTATTTACTAAGAACTAAAAGTAAAGTCAATGAGCCAGACGTTGCGTAGGTACGCAATAATTTATAGGTATCAATAAGGTTAAACTGGGGTATACCCTGTACAACGAAACTGTTATTCGTCTCCCAAACACTCAAACGGGGCATAATTTAACACATTTTTCTGAATCCCGTCTGGAAGTTGACTGCGACTACTTCACCACATGTAGATACATAGTAAATTTACATGATAAATGCATTTTAGTGATTAGACAGATACATTTTTGATTGCTGTTTATTCAACGTAAAGGATAAAATGTTGAATACTTGTACTTACAGTATCCGGCGGTAGGGAATGCACGCACATGGAGCTAAAGAGGGAGGGAGGGAGGGTACAACTGACTAGTACCTTGAAAACTTAAGATTGCTAAGCTACTAGTTAATACCAATTATAACAAGTTAAATAATTAGTAGGTACAATACGCGGCGCTAGAATGAACATCAAGCTAACGAGTAAGATAATCGGTTAGTTTCGGCTTTCATAGAACGTCGTTTCTGTCGCACGGATTATCTCTCTTTTTAGCTCGATGTGCATACTGCATACTACCGCCGCGTACTGTACCTATTATTTGATTTGGTATCACTGGTAAGAACTAGTAGCAATCTTAATTTGTAGTTTAGCATGGTAATACAAGATTCGAATTGATAAGTAAAAAATAAATACACCAAAAAAACAATAACACCAAATAATTGAGTGATTTTTTTTTGCTAACGCTACACTTACACGTGCCATAGGTATGCGCTTTTTATTTATTATTACTCCTGCAAATTGCAAAACAGTCACAACAATCAATCAATCGGCGCTAGACCTTCTCTTGTGTTTGACGTTAATTGCGAAGTCTCACCATGCCATACA
The DNA here is from genome assembly GCA_963576865.1 of Anania hortulata. Lineage (NCBI taxonomy): Eukaryota > Metazoa > Arthropoda > Insecta > Lepidoptera > Crambidae > Anania > Anania hortulata. Next base: position 10,399,598 of record OY756396.1, on the reverse strand, counting down.
GGTATTCGGACTCTGATTACCTCAACATGGTTATGTGCTACCATGAGGCAAACTACAGTTTAGTGGAAGCAGTAAGGCTGTTCCACGAACGGCACGGTGTGCGCGTGTGTCCACGCACAATCTTAGGGGCTGAACAACGGTTTCGTGAAAGTGGTAGGTTCATGCCTTCTGGTGACGCTGGCAGACCTCGCACTTCAGTACAGCTTGAAGAGGACGTGCTGAATTTCTTCGAGCTCCACCCGACCGCCAGTACGAGGGATGCTGCTGCCGTTTTCAACACTAACCATGTGTACGTGTGGAAAGTGCTGAAGAGGGAGCGAAGACACCCCTACCACTTCACGAGAGTGCAGGAGCTGATGCCGCAGGACTACGCGCCACGCGTGGAGTTCTGTCAGTGGATCCGGCGTAACAGCCTAGCCAACATATTGTGGACGGATGAGTGCACCTTCACCAGAGTGGGCATGTTCAATATCCACAATGCTCACTACTGGTCTGAGGAGAACCCACATCTGGCGCGTCCAGATCATTTTCAGACGCGGTTCAGCGTGAATGTTTGGGCTGGGCTACTAGGACATCAGCTGATAGGACCAGTATTTTTTAATCGGCTGAATGGCGCCGTTTACTTGGAATTCCTTGAAAGAGAGTTGGAGGAGTTGTTAGAAGATGTGCCGCTAAATCTTATGCAGCAGATGCACTACCAACACGACGGCGCGCCCGCGCATTACGACCGCCATGTCCGCGAGTACCTGACGGCACGTTTTCAGGATCGGTGGATCGGACGCGGTGGGCCTATTGCTTGGCCAGCACGCTCGCCAGACCTGACGCCGCTGGACTTCCACGTCTGGGGCCGTGCTAAGGATCTCGTGTATGGTCAAGATGGCCACACCATCACCAGTGCCGAGCAATTAAAAGCACGAATCATTAGTGCTTTTGAAACAATGCGCGGCGACAGTGAAAGTTTAGTGCGTGTGCATAGGCATATTTTAAAAAGGGCTGCGCTTTGCAATCAGGAGAATGGGGGGCACTTCCAACAACTATTGTAAATAATTTTGTAAATAAGTGACTGTGATTTTGTACATAATAATGAACTACCTTTAAACACGCCAAGTAAGAGTAAGTAAACCTTGTTATCTGCATTGACTGATAGAAATAGCCTAGTAGTACCTATCTCCATAGAATTATGTTGCATTAAATCAGGTGATGAGTAATAAATTATTTTACGCTTACTTGCTAGTCCAAAGCCTGGAAAAGTGTGATGGGAGGTGGAAATTCTTTATTTGTTTTGTGTTCTTAAAATAAAAGTGATATTTTTAGTAATAAGTGTATTTATTAATTGTCAACATGTGTAATTTTATTAAAAATGTTTTTTTCAATTTAACTGTATTTTTATTTTACCGTAAGAACTGATAGAAGTAATTAACATTAAAATTACAACATAAAGTGACAAACTGTCAGTTGCTGAAGAATGTATTATCTTTAAAGACAGCATTAACACTTATTTTTCTATTTTGTGTACGAACGTTATGTTACAGACCTGCATTATAGCTATAAGTCGTCTTTAAAGATAATAAGGCCCAGTTTCAATACTTGCTGATAAGTTCTGGATAACCTATCTGGCACTTGTTTTGACAGATAACCCATACAATTAGCTTTCTTAAGCCTTTCTGCAACTCGCGGCAATTATCTAAAAGGAGTAGGTACGTCGCACATGCACACACACACACACACACACACACACAATGACATGAAACGAGTGAGACAGAAATGATAACAGTGTTTCTATCTCAAAGAAAATTCATTCATACGCACACACCCAATGTCTAGCATGAGCTTGTGTGTCGTATGATTTTATGTGCGCATGAATGAGATCCTAGGGATTATGAATGGGTTTTGACTAGTATTAGCATCGTGCGAGAGTGTTTGTTTGCGTTTGTGGGAGTTTGCGATCATGTACAGGATGATATAAATTATTTATATCAATAAACATTTTCTTTTTTCGATTTATTCAAATCCGTTCTATAGTTTTAAATTTCTCTTAAATATGATCCATGTGGTAGTCTCAGTTACCCCTTAAAATATTTGACATTGATTTTTTAACACCTTATATATGTGACCATCGTGACAATAAGTGTCCAATGTGACCGAGCATTTACCATAAATGACGGACACTTATAGCATATGACCGTCAATTTACAACTGTAGGCCTCTCCCAATGATTTCCAGATTGGCCGGTTAGAAGCGGCCGGTATTCAGTAGCTTTGGTAATTATTGCACAAAGCGCAAGCACCCTCTCCCACAAACATTCCCTCTTCCGGGTTTCGAACCAGCAGCTTCCTAGCTTTGTAGACCGGAGTGCAAACCTCTAGACCAGCTACTTTGTAAAATATTTTTTTACTAAAAATGATTATCTTTTATAATGTTTTACTAATGGTAACTACCATAAAACAAAATAACGCGCTTAGATACAGAAAGTAATAGGAATACGCATAATACACTCGTAAAAGAGATCTCACTACGAATATAATGACCAAAAATTTTTACTCGTGTAACATTTTTTTATGTTTCTAAAGCAAAACTAACGCAATAGAAAATGTAATTAAGTTTTTTGAGGATTGTTTTAGCATTGTTAATTTACTACTTCTACTTCAACAAAAGTTTTTCACTATGATGTATGGAATATTTTATCAAGGTTACCCTTCAATTACGAGAGATCCTGTATAGCAAAATAAATATGCGCCAAAATACACACCAATTGTCGTGGTTTCGAAGTAAGGAATCAACATCCTTTTGTCATAATAGTCATATTTAATAGGCATTTATCCAGAATGTAGGCCCTTTTTCCGGGCACTTATACACATCCCAAAATATAGCTTTGCCCTACCACCGCTTCGGGACTACATATCGGTTGGCGATGAGAAGAAACCGCGCAACTAACTCAGTATACGAGGTACCAGACAATTTTTTTTTCTAAGATCGTCTCCCAATACACCCAGACTCCATCCCAGAATTAATTGTCTAGTAACTCGTAACATACTATATTAAGAAAATATACGTACATATTTGAATAAATATCATGATTTGTTTCTTTTTTATATTATTAAAAAAAGATCATAATGCATTTTTATTTTATTTGATATTTTTTTGGGTTGTCTTTTTTGTTCTTATGTGTTTGCATATATTTATATATTTCTGATATTCAGGTGTTCAAGATCCCTGGCACAATATCAATTTCTAAGCAGCCTTATGTTGCTTTTTAGCACAATTATTCTTTTGTGAACCAAATTAAAACTTTCTTATTCTTAGTTTTAAACTCACGGTATTAATTAAATTAATTACACTGAAAAGAAAAAAGTGCCAATTATTTACAATAAAGAAAAATTATACACAAATATTCCTAGATTTCCATCTATCTCGAACACGTTTTAATCTAATGTCTATGAAATAATGACCAAAATAATAATCTTCGCTTACATCCGACAGAAAAAGTTCTAGACCTCTATTAGCTAAGGCCGCATGAGTGCAAGCTTTGCTATTTTTTTTTCGTCTGAGCGGCTGTTGCCTTAGACTGAATAAGGTCGTTGACCACAAAGATAGTCTGACCTTGTCTGTCTGTGCGTGTACTAACGCTAATTTGAACTTTTCTACGCGTCTAGCTATTTCTGGATTCGGAATTTTATTACACAAATTCTCGTTTACTGTGACGACGTATTTTGGAACGATAGTCGCAGCTCGTTATAAATTGTGTTTTGAAAATAATTATATGTATATACCTTAAAATTAATCTCATGTCAAATAAGCCTTTATTTGCGTCTCAGTGTTTGATTTTACTATAATCATGGTAAGTTTTATTTTCATCAATTACTCCAATTATCTTGCCCTAAATTAAGCAAAGTTGTATGGTGACTAGATAACGGAAAATCATAGGTACTTATAAAAATCCATGACTTATCACACAAAATTAAATATTAATTGCCCTTTGTGGGATTCGAACCCGCAGCCGCCTGGCTTTGTAGTCCACAGAGCACAAGCAAGAGGTCAAATGACCAGATGGTCGTCGGAGCAAAGAATATATTGTATAGGTATATATTAGGTATATACAGGGTAGCCAGAAGAAAAAAATGTTTAGGTGCCTCGTTTCTATGTATGTTGTACGATTTTTCGTAGTTTTCGAGTAACGATATTTTTATGAATTTTTTAGAAAATAATTTAAATTTCTAAAAAAAAAGTAGAAGGTTTCATCGTTTTTTTTTTCTTGCAGCTAAATCTCTATGAACTGTGCATATATGCATAAAATAAACAGCCTCATAACTTTAGTAGAAGTTACTACAAAATTGACCTAAAGTTGAGAATTTATGTCAAGTGAGTGATAACTCACTGAAATTTAAATGATAATTTAAATTTTCAACTTAAAATTATTAATCTAAACTGATAATTTCTCAGTTTCTAAGTAGCTTCAGAGAATGCGCTAGACTCTAAGCTTTCATAATAATAATAAAAAGGTAGTAATTTATAGGCTTAGGCTATCTTTATAAAAACGTAACTCGAAAACTACAAAAAATCTTAGAACACACATAGGGGTGATTCAGATACCTCTCAACACGAGGCACAAAAAAATATTTTTGGACGTCACTTTTCTGGCCATCCTGTATATAATTAATATTGGACAACATTATATTCATTTCTCTGATCCTATGGTAAGTAACCAAAGCACCTTTTACAGAAATCAGAAACAACGACGGTACCACAACACCCAGATTCGAAACAATATAGAATTAAAGTAATTTTACTACTTTGACCGACCGGGAATCGAACCCGGGACTTTAAAGATAGCGACATCAAGTTCGGTATTCTCGCCTCTAAGCACGGAGGTCGACATATTATAGGTAATAGGATAAATGTCAAAGTGACGATTTCTATTATATACTTTGTGAATTAAATAGACGGAGCAAGCATTCTTCTACTTATTAAGGTCCACTTGGCCATTTCAGGATTAACGGACCCGTAACTAAGTACTTCAGGATGAGGACATCAAAAATCAAAAATCACCAACAAAAATGGTTGACCGGACATATGATGCGTGACAAACAAGGAAAGTAGTGCAAGGCAATTTCAGAGTGGTACCCAAGAGATGGGAAAAGAAGCCGTGGAAGACAGTGTCTAAGTTGGGAGGATGACATCAAAATTACTGCTGGCCCAAGGTGTAGTGACTTAGGACAGACCTCAGTGGAAACTGTTAGAGGAGGCCTATGGCAAGAGGCACACTGAGATTAGAGACATTTTATAAGTTACGATGTGTATGTTATCTCTAATTCCAGAATAAAGGGCTTTACTATTATTATTATAAATAAGTACTTAAAAAAATCTTTATCTTTTAACCCGTCAGCTATGCGTCGATCGAGACAATAGAAGAAGTGTAGAATAAGCCATGCAAGCGAACTTGTGTAGAGCTGGTCACATGGCAGCACAGTGAACTCCTGATCCTTGTCGTTACTCGTCAGGATGCATCTAACGCAGTAAGATGACTTTGAGGTTTTTAATCTTGTTCATAATCCATTCACTCTAGAACATCATCATCATCTCAGCCGTAGGACGTTTACTGCTGAACATAGGCCTCCCCGAGAAGGGGATTGCCAATACTCGCTATGCATGTCAGGCGGTTTGGCGTGCGCAGTGTTTTATAATATTTCGCACGTAGACGCTGCTGCCCGTCTCGTGCTACACGAATTAGTCGCCTCTTACGTCACGCCTCCTGTTGGCAGTGGGGCAGTGTACTCTAATACGAGGACAGTAAATTACAAGCTCTTTTTTTTTCAAATAAGTAGAGTGCGGCATCCTATATATTTTGTAAGATGCCTTGAAAGGTCATGCTTCGTTATTTTTTTACATCAACATTCGCATCGTTAGTAGTATATTAATTTAATAAACTGAATTTCACACAACATCTTGTCTAAAATTGTTACTTTGTATCTTTCTTGCTGAATCGTGGAACCAGATTAACATTTAAGTAGAAAATAAAATAGAATACTTTGTAATTTTTAACAAATTGCAGAGTTCAACTCCATTTATGCCTAATTGGAGGTTTCAATGGTAGAACATAAATTGAACAATTTGTCACAATGCCTCTTTCGGGACTAATTAATTATTGTTATCTATATAACGGGTGTCATTTTGCTTGATTTTACGACTACTAAAGTAGTTGATGCTTAAGTATATACGAGTCTAGCCTACAATAAGTAGACCGATACGACGGTATTTCAAGCATCACAATTATCATTAGAAGCGTCACGTAGATTTTACGGTTTTTACGATGGCTCCGACAGTTTTCCTCAAAGTGTCGTTGACATCATTTAATTTTGTTGTGATTGGTCAGATTATTGTTACATACCAGCATTGTTTACTATCTGCTTCATTGAATCTGAGCCGCTCGGGTTGGTGATTTCCTTAAGTTTTGCTGATTTTGGTTTTGATGAGAAAAAATCCATAGTCATTCTTCTTTACTTACAAGGTATAAGATACTTTATTTACAAGGTAACTTTTTACCTACTACTTAGTAGTAGTACTAAGTACTTTTAACTTTTTACTAAGGTAGGAAAACTTCAAAATGTTGGCAGAAAGTATTGAAAATATATTATGTATATTTCAAAGACAATAATCGTGTAGATCGAATAATAAACTTTATTAAGAAACTGAGTAACGTTCTATTAGTTAAAATCAATAATACTTAAAGTAGGTGGTGGTAAAGAAAGTTTACTATTTTTCTGCGTCAACAAAAAAAAATAACTATGTAAAAAAAAAATTTAAAGCAATGTTAACTATTTATGATAGCCAAAATAAAGCAAAAGTTTACAAATAAAACACAAAATAGATCTTTTACACCGAAAGAAAAAGTTAGCTATTTCTGAGGCCTGTAGAAGGTCGTTCATTTCGTGGAATCATTGCACCTTGAATGGATGAATCGTTTTTATTTTTGTTGCAAAATTGCTAAGTAATGCGAGCAAAATCAAAGATGATTTTTGTTACTATACTTTTTCAACCCGTAGAACATAATAATATATTACATATCAATCAGCATCCTAAAAACAATTGTTTAAATTTATTTATACCATCATAACCCTTTTTCTCAGGAATGCGTGCGGGCGTCATATTGAAATGAATAAAACATACTCACTGAGTATTACTAAGGTCTGCAATCCCTTGAAGCTGTGAAAAAAAATCAAACTTAAGTCAACGCAATCAAAAGATAGAGATAGTATCAAAATGCCGTGTGAAGACGGCCGTAAAGGTGCCGTGTGGAGACGGCCGTAAAGAACACACTTTCCCACCGCCAACAGGAGGCGTGTCGTAAGAGGCGACTAATTCCTGTAGCACGAGACGGGCAGCAGTGTCGGCGTGCGAAATTTTATAAAAAAACTGCGCTCGCCAACCCGCCTGCCAAGAGTGGCGAGTATTGGCAATCCTCCTATGTTCAGCAGTGGACGTCCTATGGCTCAAATGAGTACCAAAATATCCAAAAACCGTAAATTTGTAGTTTTTTATCATCATCATTACAGCCATAGGACGTCCAGTGCTGAACATAGGCCTCCCCCAGTGACTTCCAGATTAGCCGGTTGGAAGCGGCCCGCATCCAGCGGCTTCCTGCAACCTTTACCAGGTCGTCTGTCCACCTTGTAGGTGGACGTCCTACGCTGCGCTTGCCGGTACGTGGCCTCCATTCCAGAACCTTTCTGCCCCATCGGCCATCAGTTCTACGTGCTATGTGCCCCGCCCACTGCCACTTCAGCTTGTTTATCCGTTGGGCTATGTCAGCGACTTTAATTTGTAGTTACATTTAAAAGAATGCGAGTATAAACTTTTTTGCAGAAAAAGCCGGAGAAAATTCAGTGACGGATTTACAGACTTTTAAGTTTGTACAGATCCCTTGGTGCGCGAGTTTGACTCGCACTTGGTCCTTTTTTTTAAATAACGAAACATACAATATTGAATTATAAAATGCATGTAATTTTCGTCCACAAAACCTTCGAAAATGACACCTTTAATTGTGATTTATATGTTGTTGTTTATTAATCACCTTTAAAGGTGTTCGCCCAAAACTTTTATTTGGCGGCCTTTAGATAACTTATAAGCATGTAGCCAAAAAAGGGTAACTTAAACAATGATTAAACTCCTAAAATGTCTATCTCCTATTACACCCCTTCATTATATATTTTTATTTAAGAACCCAATGCTGATCCTGTATTTCACACTCTAAGAACTCTAAGGATGAATTTATAAAATACTTTTGGTTCGTTTCTACCAAAAACCTACGTTTCATTTTTCTGGTCTAAGGTAGTTTGGAAAATGATGGACTTTCGTTCCTCATTATCCCAAAACTTTACTCCTTGGAGGTTGAATTATTAACTATTTCTTTTTTTAAGTTACTAATCAATTTAGGAGTCTTCCTTTGTGCAGAGTTATTTTTTAAAACAATATTTGATACTCCTAGGTTCTGATTCTGGTGCTACATGCCACAATTTTTCCATTGGATCGACATCAAAATCTCAAAAAGCTGTAAAGATTTGTATTTAATTTCAATGTTTTTGGGATTTTGATGCTGTCTACCAGAATATGTTCATATGCTTTTATTCATTAGCTTTTTAAAAATAAACTTGTCTGTGTATTTATTTCCATCCCGTATCATCAGTGATGAGATTGATTAACAGACTATTTCTGATTTAAATTGAAATACATGTAATATTTGCATATACAAACTACCAAATTTTAGACATACGTAAAAGTTAAGACGTGCGTGATATCACCAAATAGATTTATGCAAATATTGTTTCCGCGTAAAGATTTGCATCTCTTTTGTCTAGCAAAAAGTTGTATATGTTCACTAGGTAGAACGATTTTAATGCCAAGCGAGGTCACGAAGCGACTGGCTCGTCGAAAAACGACGCCTAACATACTTTTTAAGCGGTAAAAAGTAGACGGGCCACAAAAAATGATTTTGATGTCATGCGTCTGTGGTGCAATGCTATAAATAGAGCTACGGATAGACGGATAGATAGTGTCCCCTGACAACAATGATTGCCTACTAATTAAACTTCAGATAAACGGTAATTAATTAATTGCAATCGACAGTTTGCTATTAGAAAACGTCTTTTTAAAACTGGACTAAATTAGGTAAAAAAATATAATTAATTTTTTACCTAGGCTTTTCTTTTGGCGAATATAATTATAAATTGCAGCTATTGGTTAACTTCTTTAGATTACTCAAATAATAGTAAAACTCAGTTTTTAGCTGGCACAGAATTAAGGAACACTATGACAGTGGTTAGAGCACAAGCGTTTTGAGATTTTCTGCCCGTGAGCGTTGTGTGTACCAAAAAACCCTATCTGATTTTTTCGTTGCTTTCAAACTAGTTTTATGCACAATTTTTTTAAACCAAAGTATGTGATCTTTGTTTTTTTTTTAGCAAAAATTAAACACCCAGGTGCAATACATATCTACTGAAAAAAATATTTTCACTAGCAGAAGGTATTGAAGTAGGGAAAATGTTAGGTTCGTTAGCTAGTTAGATAAATGCAAGGTTACTGTAAACCTAAACTTAAATATTTATAAATCGAAAAAGAAAAACCGAACATCTATTCGGACTTAAATATATTTATCGCACTGAAAAGTAATAAATTATATTCTGGTCACACCGAAAAAACGTATATTTGTGAAGACGGGTGGGTCCAAGATAAGATGGATAAGAAAATCTTTATTTGCATTCAAATTTAGTGCTAGTTGTTGTGGAGTTCTCTTGATAAAAATGTGTTGTTATTGTGAATTGATGCGCATTATAATTGCAGTATCATTTAAAAAGTATAACGGGTAACTAATTTAAATAAAGCCAAACCTAAGTTTTTAGAGAGTCGAGAGGAGAATCTATTACATCACTTATTTTTATAAAAGAGCGCCATAAGACACTGATACATTACTTATTTTATAAAAAATATAAAAAGCCACTGGACTCCGCACGATTTTCATCTTCAATCAAAAATCCAACTGTACATAGTCAATCAGACATGGAGTTTTCAGCACCTTCATTCTTCCCGCAATTTACTCATATTAAATAGATTTTTTACACGTTTTAAAAAAGAAATCATTTGTTAGTAAAAATGACAAAGCGAAATTCAATTGCTTCAAATGTGGTCGTGACTCTTATTAAACATTTAAGTCATTAGATTAAGCTTTTGGATAGGTTTGAGCTAAACGTTTCCTTTTTTCTATAGGGAAAATAAATTGTTGTAATATAATGATTGGGTGGCGCGGCGCGTTGGCGTTATAATTCGTAAAGAGTGAAATGGTAAGATTGCAGGTCCGATATTTTTTTAAAAACTAGCCCAGAGTGTCACTTTCGTAATCTTAAGTAAATGAATACTGAAAATTAGGACTGCAAGTGTGCAAGAAAGTTGGGACTGCAAAACGGTAATTACCGCGATCCTGTTTTTCAACCGACTAAAAAAAAGGAAGAGTTCGACTGTGTGTTTTTTTTGTATGTATGTTATGCGATTATTCCGTAATTAGGAATCGATTTTTATGATTCTTTTTTTTTAGTAGATAATACTTCAGAGGTGGTATCATATAAATTTTATTGAAATTGATTTATCGCTTTTTGAGAAAATCAACAAATACATACCCAGATAATGTTTTGGGTCGTGGTTCTTGTATCTATGTTACCCAATATTTTAATGATTCTTTTTTATTTAATAGCTAACATATCAACGACACTATATTTTAAAAAAAAAAAAAAAACAACTCTGAGGTGGAAAAAATAAGGGATGAAATCGTTTTGGTTCAGCAGTTAACTTTTGTTTGCACTCTTGTGATTTGTTTTGATTAGGATTTATTACTAAAACTAGATAAAATAAGTAAATTATATAAAAAAAAACCGACTTCAAAAACTAAAAAGCTAAAAATAATATTAACATATAAGTGGCTAATCAGTTACTTTCGAAGTCGGTGCCAGCCGATAAGAGATAGATAGATAGATAGATAGATACTCTTTATTGTACACCACATAAAACAAACAAATCACAGGAAAGTAGTTAGTGAATAGCACAATTCACACAAAAAAAAGAGTTTGAATGTTTTCGTTTGCACCGACTCCAATAGTAACTGATTATACCTAAGTGAATAATATTTTTAGCTTTTTAGTTTTGAAGTCGTTTTAGTGTGTTAATAATCATGCAACGCGAAAGTTAAAAAGTATTATTTGCATTTACTCATACAAATTTTACGAAAAACCATATTTGTTGTTAAATGTTAAATCTCCGTCACAATTGACAACGACTCCGTGACGACCTCTATGGCCGAGAGGTGAGTATGCCGGACTTGGTGTTGCTATCTCTTAGGCCCCGGGTTCGATTCTCGGTCGGTCAATGTAGAAAAAATACTTTTCTGTTTTGTCTCGGGTCTGGGTGTTGTGGTACCGTCATTGTTTTTGATTTCTGTTACACAAGTGTTTTGGCTACTTACCGTAGGATCAGAGCAATGTATGTGATGTTTATTTTATTTTGTTATTTATTTATTTAATTGCACCTTTCAGGAAAAATTATCAAATCATAGTTTTCTTTGCAGAAGAAGAAGAATTTAATATCAGAGTCAGTTTCAATTAAAATTAAGCTGGTGAGCAAATATATATTTAACAAAACAAACATAATAAATAAAAGAATACATAATGTAAGTTTTCGTTAATAATACTTTAGTAAAATTTGTCAAGAAGCCATTTATTAATTCTGTCTTCCGAAGTAGCCAAAATTGTTGATAAGCGCATGCAAATTTTTTAGAGTTGCATATCTTAAAAGGAAAAAAGAAACTCATCCGGATCACTTTGTTTTTTGCCTGTCGCCCAGAACGCGTAGAGATATCAACTTGAAATGAATATCAAATACTCAAGTCAATTTCGTAGTTTTAAAATATTTAAAAAAAACTTCCTATATTATAAAAAATTCAAACTTTTAAGTCAACGCAATCGAAAGAGATGACCGGTTATGCCACATATTTTGACTCAGCGTCAGGGAACCATAAGAAGCAATATCATAGCACAAATAAAGAGAAAAAATCGCAATGTGGAAATTGTAGTTACATTTTTTTTAAACAATACCCGTGATGGATGTACTATTTACATACCTACAAGTTTGTACTGAACCTTCGGAGTGAGAGTCCTAATGAACAATTAATGCGTTTATTCGGTTTTTTATATTTACTAACCAATCACTTACGAATTATTTCATTCTCCCCTTGGAATAACCCCTAAAGTAAAGAATAAGATTAGTAAACAGTAGTCAGTAATAACATTTTTAAGTGACACGTTGTAATTGTTACTTCAAAGGACTAACTGTAAGCACCTTGTTTTGTTTTTTTTTGCATAGAATTTGAGGTAAAAACCACACTGCTGGCGTACTTAGTGTTCATGGTACGGGTACAGTTATATCTCGTAAAAAAACTATAATTCCTTTTTTTTTATAATTTTACGGTGTCACTATCATACGCAGAACGTGCAATAGGTAAGAAATAAGTGCAATATCCAAGATCGCGGGCGGGTCACACGTAAACTTTTCTCGGAACCAGTGTGCTGAGTTCGCGAGCGTTCCCAGCACAAAATACTATCACGCCATTGCCAACTCTGCCACCCACCAAATGGCAACATTGCACGTACAGACACAACGCATTTGATTCAGCGAAGAAACTTTTACATATTGCAAATTTTTACGCCATATTTTTTAATTAAAATAAATCAGGTCATAATTATTAGTTAACTCTTTCTGGGTGATTATACTGCTCAAATACAGCAACTTTTTTTATAGAATCAACATCGAAATCGCAAAAAAAAACACTTCCCTATAATAAACTTTGTGTTGAGAGGCATCTGAATCACCCCTATGTATGTATGTTCTACGATTTTTCGTAGTTTTCGAGTTACGTTTTTTATGAATTTTTGCAACCTTTTTTGACTTTTGATAATGATTTTTGATGACTTCGAAAAATTAAAAAAAAAAAGTTGAAGGTTTCTTCAATTTTTTTATTGCAGCTAATACCCTAAGTTGTTTTTTTGACTGCACCTAAAAAAAATTTAGACGTCACTTTTCTGGCCACCTGTATAATATAATGTATGTGATGGTGTCCAATATATTTAAACTTTGTTTTTTTTTAATGACAAATTCTCTCATTCTTACAAGTGCCCTTGATCGTCTTCTTCTTGCACTTTTGGCTCGCTTCTTGTTTAAACGCGACCCCTAAGCCCCACAGGCAGCAGTTGTTAATAAGCCTAAAAATTTTTTAAAGCTTGGAAGACTTTTGTCTTCTATATCTAAGGATTTTGAAAAACCAGACTTTAAATTAATTTCATTTATTTTAATACTCAGTCCTCCTTACCATAGGAAGATGGCTAGCCTGGATGCGGGAGAAGCGGGAGATCATGCTCTGTGCCGTTCTTTGGGGGAGGCTTACGTCCAGCAGTAGACTGCAATAGGCTGACATGATGATGATGATCAGTCCTTCAGAAGGCGAATCATTTGATTCCGATCAACTCAAAGGGTTCGTTTTGCGGATTACTTAACAATAAAATCAGCTGTAAACCAGTTTTGCCCCCTATTTTTTTTCACCAACCTTGATTTTAACTCTTTCAATAAACAAAGAGTCATTAACATCGGTTTATATTCAATGAAAATATCGCGGAACACACACAAAAATATACCATTGCATATACAACCTCTTTCTTTTTGAATTCGGTTTAAAATGATATAGCACAGGGCGACCAAGTTGCTTTGACTCAAATAAAATATATAATATTCAACAAACAAATCCATGGTTTGTGACGTTTGCTTCATTAAATCTACAAAATAAGAATACGATACTCGCCCTATTGTTTAAAACGTACATTTTAAATAATAGTACACTTACCTACAATATTTATTTTATGGCAAGCAAATTTCGGATTCTTAGAAAAATACAACAGTCGGTGTTGTGTTTCTTAATTTACTAGGTAAGTCAAGTCAACGCATTTTTAAACCGTGTCATTAAGTTAGTTCTAGATCCTCAATAACGTTGATTTGTTGGACATTTCACGATGTTACGGCAAAAGTGCTCTATTCGACAGTGGGGCGTTTCTGAGTTGTTCAGTGCATCTTAAAATATAAGGTCCTATTTTATTTTTAACTTCCTTTTAATGAGTGATTCTACTGTTCAAATACAAAAACTTTTACTACGAGATCATAGAGTGCCATCTTTTACCAAAGTTTGGCGAAAAGTATATGAGATCGACTGGTCATCGACTAGGTGTTTGGTTTCGTGGTAGCAGAGGTCGGTCTAATCTTTGATGGTGTGAAACCATTTGCGTCCTTCACGACTACGGGTTTAACTAAAAATAAACTTCCTCATATGACACTTAAATTAAACTTTTTATTATTATTTTGATTTTTAGCCAACTGTAAAATTTGTTATATTTTAGCAGTAAAATCACACCCATAAAGGAAATTTAAAAATGACGAGGTTACTGCCAGAGTTCATGTTATAAAGAAAACCTCGGAAAAAAATATTATCATGACGTAATGACTTACACTGCAGGACAACCTTAAAAGCGCCATCGTTAGACAAAAAAAAAAACTTTGAACTGTTTTATTTAAACATGTAGTATACTTAAGTATCTGAAAACGAGAAGGGCATTGTTTTTTTTATCTGATCTAAAACAAGAATGTATTTTTATAAACCAGTTTCTTGTTTTTAAATAATTTGCAAAGTAAGATTTGAATAAAGGTGGCAAAGTATAGCGCTCTTAATGTGCATCTTTTTAACCATTATAATAACAGCAAACAGCTAGTAGAACTGACTGCGAAGGACGTCAACCCACAAAGTGGACAGACGACCACCTTGTGGCTGGATGCAAGCTGCTTCCAACAGCCCAATCTGAAAGACATTCGGGAGGCCTATGTTCAACAGTACGTAAATCTTTACATATTATAAAAATTAATTACATTCTGCGTCTGTCTGTCTGTTTATCCGCTAACTCCTAAAACACGCAACGGATTTTTACACAGTTTTTACCCTCATGTAGATATTTTTTTTGAATGTTTATGTGTTTTTACATTACATCCTAATAATAAAAAAGACAATATGGACAATATTTCCATGCAAACAAATTAAAATTTTTGCTTACTTGGGTAAGGTAGGCTAAGCCAAAAGATTGGTCACCACCTGTTCCCGGGCTGGGCCCTCACTTGGCTAAACAAGGATGAGGCCGAGGAGGCGGCTCTAGTCCAAGACAGGAACTATCCCTCAAAACCTGGACGTGACATAGACGAGGATGCTGCTCGCCTGCATGCCGCGATGTTACAGGTCTGCGACGCATCGATCGCATGCCCCGGACACGACCCTGCCCACCGCACAAAGAGGTATACTGGTGGAACGATAAGATTGCCGCTCTTTGAGCCACCAGTAACGCCTTGCGCAGGGCTTTCGTCAGATGTCGTCGTCGGAACAATCGCATCGCTGGCGAAGAAGACCGCCTCTACGCAGCCCACCGGACAGCGAAGAAGGCCCTGCAGTAGGCCTTGCAGAAGGCCATTGCCGTAGCGAAGAAGAGAGCGCACGAGGAACTGCTCGAGGAGTTGAATAGGGACCCGTGGGGGCGGCCGTACAAAGCCGTGCGAAACAAGTTCCGCCCGATGACCACCCCTATCACGGAAACCCTCGATCCCCCTCCTCTCATGAAGGTCATCGATGCGCTCTTCTCGGACTGAGAGCTGCACCTACTGGAGAGGGTGAGGCCACCACGAGTCCCTGGGGAGTCTCCCGTCCCCCCCATCACAGACGAAAAGATGGAGATGGCCAGGGACTGGCTAAAGGGGAAAACCACGGCCCCTGGGCCGGATAATGTCCCTGGTCGCGTCCGGCGCATTGCCCTGGACCATCTGGGCGGCATGCTTAGGGACATATACAACAGTTCTCGAGTGACAGGAAGGTTCCCGAGGGCGTGGAAGGTGGGTCGCTTCTGTTTGATCCCCAAGAAGGGGAAACCACCAGATTCACCTTCCGCCTACAGGCCGATCGTGCTGCTTGATGCGATGGGTAAAATCTTGGAGAAAATCCTGGCGTCCCGTCTTATCGAGCACATGGAGGAGACGGGTCCGAACTTGTCAGACAACTCGTCGTGGCTCAGGGGGGAGCCTTGGCGAGGTGTGTAGTTGCAGCGAGGCTGCTGTCTCGGCGGTTGTCGACGTCGCCTGGCGTCTCGGTCTGTCGGTTGCGGCTAGGAAAACCGAGGCCCTGCTCATCCACGGCCCTTGACAGGGACCACCACCTGGAGCTCGGATCTTAGTAGATGGAGTTGCCGTCGCGATTGAGACCTAGATGAAATATCTGGGTTTCATTCTCGACGGATGATGATGATGGATATGGAACTTTGCTGCACACTGAGCATCTGCAGCCCCGACTGATACGCACAGCGGCAGCTCTTAGTCGCCTGCTACGTTGCCTATACGGCAATACAACAAGTTTAACCAAAATCTAAGAGAAAAATCCGCGGTAGTATATTTCTATCTTCAACGGTTGACTCACAGTAACAATATTTCTACAAAAAAAAAAAAAACAATTACTAATTGTGCGTTTTTTGTCACGCTCTTTTCTCGAATTCAGTTTTCATTCTTATCTAAATAAACATGTTAGTAACCTTGGGCATTCAATGTATATTATAATTGTCTGTTGCACTATATCATTGGCATAAAAAAAATGGCCTGAAAAAATTTAAACGAAAAAGAAACCTGTATAACGTGTCTACCAGGTATAAAATTTCCATTTCATTTAAAAGTGAAAAAAATTGGAACATTCTCCATGCCACTATTTTCCATAAAACTATTAGTTGTTAAAAATGCCATCAATGAAGCATCTAATATAAATACGCAAAAAATCAGAAAAATATGTTACACACAACTGAAACTGAAATACCTGACCTTCAAATTTTAGCATAATTGTCTAATATGGCGTGACATTGCCTAGCTCTAATCATATATTAGTATAGTAAATAGGTAACACGAGTATAATACAATGTAGTCTTTCAACAATACATAGATAGTAGATTCCTTATATAGTGTTTATACACCGACACACATAACTTAAGTACTTACCAATTGTATAATATACACTCTAAATAATATATTAGATTTGTAATTTATTTTACATATTATTAAAGTTAATAGATTAAATCACAAATTAATTGTATTCCATTAATTTTGCAATTGTGCATTAATTGTGCAAAAAGAAAGTAAAAAAGTAAAAAAATGTTTTGTAGCATAACCAATATAGAACGTGTTAGCCTTGTCAAAAAACGTGGCACGGAGAACACATAGGTACTTCAGCCGCGTCTTCGTCAAATCGCCGCTTAATTGCGTCAACGTCGTACAAAAATGTTTCGTTCTTTCGGACGTGTAAATCTAATAAATTAAGGCTCGATTCGACCAAACACAAAATTAAACCAGTTTAACTATAACAGGAATAACTTTACTTTTCAACCGACTTCAAAAAAGGAGGAGGTTCTCAATTCGACTGTATGTTTTTTTTTTTTTTTTGTATGTTTGTTACACAATTATTCCGCCAATTATGAATCGATTTTAATGATTCTTTTTTTGTTTGGTAGATCATACTTCAGAGGTGGTCCCATATAAATTTTATCGAAATTGATTTAGAACTTTTTGAGAAAATCAACAAATATATACCCAGATAATATTTTGGTTGTGGTTCTTGTTACCTATCTTCGACAAATATGAGCCGATTTTGATGATTTTTGTTTTATTGAATAGCTTATACTTTAAAGATGCTATGATAAAAGTTTGAAAAATAAAAATCACCCCTAAGGGTAGGAAAATAGGGGATGAAATCGGTGTTCAGCAGTTAGATTAGGATTTATCACTAAAAATAGATGAAATAAGTAAATTTTATTAAAAAAAATAAAACCGACTTCAAAACACTGAAATGCTAAAAATAATCCTAACACTTAAGTACCTAATCAGTTACTTTTGGAGTCGGTGCAAACAAAAACATTGAATCTCTCATCGGCTGGCACCGACTCCAAAAGTAACTGATTAGGTACTTAAGTGTTAGGATTATTTTTAGCATTTCAGTGTTTTGAAGTCGGTTTTATTTTTTTAAATAAAATTTACTTATGATAACTTCGTTTGCGTTTTTTTAACTTACTTCAGGAATACATTAAACTCAGTTTTATTTGATTGTGAATGTTGAACGAATGGATAAACCTACTAAAATCCATGTTATCTATTTCATCTAGGTTGTCATCAATTATAAATAAATAAATAAATATGGACAACATCACATACATTGCTCTGATCCTGTGAAAAGTAGCTTAAGCACTTGTGTTACAGAAATCACAAACAACGACGGTACCACAACACCCAGACCCGAGACAATATAGAAAAGTTATTTTTCTACATTGACCGACCGGGAATCGAACCCGGGACCTCAGAGATAGCGTCACCAAGTCCGGTATACTCGCCTCTCGGCTACGGAGGTCGTCGAATTGCCACAATAATTAAATTTTGTAGGATAACAGAATGCCAATGGTAGATTACACAACTTGACAGTTTTAAGGTGACAAGAGTGGATTTGACAAGTGACAACTTTTACATTTACTTATTCTCAGTATAATTTATACACTGTCAAAATCGCCCGTTTAAATATTTTCCATAGATTAGTGGTTGGTAGAATGAAAAATCAGCTTACTCTAGATTAAGCAGTGGTATACTCTCAAGTTAAAACTTACACCAGCTTGGTCGAATACGGTCTAAAATAGCCAATCACTTGTGTCAATCCTTTGACAAAATATTAAAATCTGAATCTAGTCGGGTAAAAACACGACCTTGTTAATAGGCTAGTTTCCTGGGTCAAAAAAAGATTATTCTATTTAGTCCGTCAGCTAGATTATCAAAAAATATTAGATCAATAATTTGTCTTTTGTTAATCAAACAATAAAATACATAAATAAAGCGCATCAAAGTGAGCACGTGACGTCACGCCTTGCTAAAAAGTGTCGCAAGGCGTGACGTTACGTGGAACTTCAACGGGCTATATCTTCATAATTTTTTGTTTGATTGAGAAAAGAAAAAACAAGTGTCCAATATTTTCTGTTAATCCAACTGACGGACTAATTAGATTTTTTTAGGAAACTATTACTATACTAACATTGTTCATAAATTGTCAAAGGCAAGTCAATGACACAAGTAGATGGTATTTTAATTTGTTAGGTTCATATGACCGAACGAACGAAACATTTTCGTAGTAGGTCTTCAGAGCCGTGACGTGGAGACGCGGTCGTAACGTCATGGATTACGTGTGGGGCCGATGTCCTACTAATTCTTCTGATACGACAAATTCCACTACGTTCTTAGGAATAACTTTAGATTCCCGTTTGCAATGGGGTGCTCATATTGAGACTTTGTCAGGAAGACTTAATTCAGCCGCTTATGCTGTGAGAAAGATAAGACAATTGACTAATGTTGAAACGGCAAGATTAGTGTATTTTAGCTGTTTTCACAGTATAATGTCATATGGAATACTGTTATGGGGCTAAGCTGCAGATATTAAAACCATCTTTGTACTGCAAATAAAAAAAATAAAAACCGACTTCAAAAAACTAAAACGCTAAAAATAATCTTAACACTTAAGTACCTAATCAGTTACTTTTGGAGTCGGTGCTATCCGATGAGAGTTTGAATGTTTTCGTTTGCACCGACTCCAAAAGTAACTGATTAGGTACTTAAGTGTTAAGATTATTTTTAGCGTTTTAGTTTTTTGAAGTCGGTTTTTATTTTTTTTATTTGCAGTACATGATGGTTTTAATATCTGCAGCTTAGCCCCATAACAGTATTCCATATGACATTATACTGTGAAAACAGCTAAAATACACTAATCTTGCCGTTTCAACATTAGTCAATTAACTTATACTTACTAAATATTATGTATGTTCGCAAAAATCTGCACTTATTTTTCATGAAAAATTACATGCATAAATATAATACGCGGCATAAAGATAAAATTGTCGTTCCAAATTTCAGATTGCACAAAGTAGGAAGTTCATTCATGGAAAAATGTATTCGTATTTTTAATAAATTACTACAATCCCTTGCTGAACTGCTAGTATTTGAACTTAAATTACATGTTAAGATGATTTTAATAAAAAAGGGTTATTACAACGTTAGTGATTATATAAATAATAAAAATGTGTGGATTTAAAACTGCTCAGCTCGCACCACAACTTGTAAAACTATTAATTTTAAAAGAGGCTGACAACATTGACCGAGTTTCTTGCGCTGCTTCTTCTCGGCATTAGCCCACAAATTGTCCCGAAGCAGAGGTAGGGCAAAAAATATATATTGGGACGTGTAAAAGTGCTTTTAATGGCCTATTTGCAAAAATAATTAATTTTGATTTTAGATTTCTATTTAACTACATTTTGTGACGTACGTATCTGATCGCGACTTGACGATGGCGTGTCTAGTGTGTGTGCACGTACCTTTACGTACTTACGCAAATCGTAACAGTTTCAATTCTAAAGCTAAGACGTTGTTATGACGTAAGATTTAGGTGAAAAAATAACACTTCAGCACCACTATTTGCGAACCTACTGATGATAGTACTACTATTATTACTAGAAAATGCCTACTGAAAATGTCTCCCTATCATTGAGCATGTTTAAATAAATTGTTTTAAAGTTTCATGTTTCAAACCCATTTATTTTTTAAGCATCAGTTTTATTGCATTTTTCTTGAACTTTATAAAGAGGCTGTAAAACATTTGGTATGATTCATTGTTAGACCAAAATCTTATGAATAGAAAGGCTTGAGCTAAGATAATAGTGAGCGAGTCAACTGTTTTTTGTCGAGCCAACCACTTTCGTTAGTTTCTTGGCTGTAGATAATTTTGGGGCAAACCCGGAGATTGTCTGGTCACAAGTAGCAGGTATACAATTTCAGTTTGATACTTAAATACAGGCATTTTGTTAATTCTACGAAGTCAAGTACACGTCTTGCCTTTATACCGTAACAGTTCATTCTTCAAATATAAATAAATATGTGCCAGACTACACACCATTTGGCTCAATAACAACAACAACCAATAAGAAATGGTCTCGAAGTAAGAACTTAACATCCTTGTTATAACGGTGCCAGACTATTTGCCAGGGGGCTCTTACAGCTCACCAGACTCGAGCCAATGTAGAAAAGATCGTTTACTGAATAATTGACCCAAATCGGGAACCTTTTGCAAATAATATTTGCGATAATAATCTTTATCTAGCCTCAAAATAAGCAGAGCCTATACAATGACGACTAGGTAACGGAAGTCTTAAAAAATTATTTAAAAGGTACAAATACTCATACGCAAGCACTTCCTCCTTACGAAATCTGACCCTGCGACCAGACTCGATAGGCCGAAGGAAGTGTATTTAAGAAAATGGTTACTTCTGCACTTGGTTGTCTAACATAAATTGTCCTTAACTTAGCTCACGGTTCACGACTCTTGTGTTCTTGAATATTAATTCGTGGTAAACGGTGCTGGTGTCAAATTTTAACTACATTTTGCTTACACTTAGTCAATAATTTGTATTTTGTCACTGTTTGTTTACCCTAATAAAAAAATATATTAAAAATACTCCCAATACATAAAAAGCAATAAAATGGCATTCCCTCTGTGTCTGTGTGTTTGGGCGTTATCTAAAAAAAGGTCAAAAACTTCTACTAAACCGGTCATCGGCATCATTTAAATAGGAAAGCCAAAGTCGTCATCATGAAGTCGCGAGCTAACGCAACATACAAACAGAAGGATGACATACAAAATAAACACGAAAAGTTCGGTTAAATATATTATTACAGCGTATTTAGAAGCATGAATAAAAAGGTCAACACGTTCTCTTGACACGTGTGTTGTTATAATGGATTTTACAGAATTAATAAAGGCGTTTGGTCTACTGGTTCGCGACCTAGTATATGCGGTCGGCCAATGCCAGGTAGTTTATCATCATGATCATCATCGTCATCAACCTTTGGAAGTGCACTGCTGGACATAGGCCTCTCCTATAGAACGCCACAGCAAGCGTCTCTCGGCCGTTTGGTCAATCTGGATGCATCCTACATACGTGTCAATCACCCCATTCAATTGGCGTTTTTTACAACCAAAATTTGCTATTACCAGTTTTTTGAGCGGATCCTGACTCACATCCTTTTCACATTCAACCGAAATTACATACTTTTAAAATATAATTTAAGTTTAGTCTATGAAATTGTACAAAAATGCAAAAAATACTTTCTACTAAAGCTAGCGTTAAATCATGTCTCAATTCAATCTGGTTGGCCTACGCAACGATATACATAGTAGCTATGGTGCTCCAGACGGTGAATGACTTAATGCACTGGAAAAAACCTCACCATAGATCTACGAGTAGTTTGACTAGAATTAGTTTTTACTTATTATTATAAAGAAGTGTTATTTGCTAATCTTTACCTTAGCAGCTGAAAACTTAATAGAGCATATATCTTGAATGGTGGACAAACGCGTGAACAACGTGAACGGTGGATCGCCTGTGACTTCGTCCCTCCAATTGAAAAAGAATTCCAAGAAATTATGTTTTATCACTGTTTCGTACTCTACAAAGAAACTAACTTAAAATGTCTGTGTTTCCACTAACTTATACTCTAAATTTTACCTAATAGGCCCACTTAAAAACTTTACTAATCTAGATATATTGATCTAAACCTGAATTAAATTATCATTCTGTCTCTGTAAGCTTTAAACAATATGACTACGATACGGGTAAAGATTGACATTTGAAATTGATACAATTTCGAAAAACATAAAATGATGGGTTGTATTCGAAATGCACACTACGGAGCCTCAGAAATACCTGTGAGATAACTGTGAGTATAAGGTTGGATTTTCATTTATTACAAACATTGTCTGGGGATATCGCAGGAATATTTACCATGAGAGGAAGCTACAACAGTAAGAAACGTAAAATTACTTGTAATTTTGATTTTACATAAAAGTGATATTGAAGATTTTACAAAAATAGTTTCTGAAGTCGTTCTAATTAATTTCAATATGTGTTGAATTTAGTTTTATAGTGTAAATTTTTTGTTTGTTTTTATTTTTACAATCACACCAAATCATCTAGCCCCAAACTAAGTAAAGCTTGTACTATGGCGACTAGATAACGGATAAACATACTTAAATATATTTATAAACATCCATGACTTAGGTACAAAATATGCTCGTGCTTATCACACAAACATTTGCCCCTTGCGAGATTCGAACCCGCAACCGCTGGCTTTGTAGTCCGGATCGCGAACCACTACACAAGACGGTCGTCAAATCGTCGTCATTCATCTTCAAGATGACGATCCATAGCACACATCATTTCTCACAAATTTAGTACAATTTTGTACTTTAAAATTTTTTTCAAGTACAAAATTGTACTAAATTTGTGAGAATGCACCTTGAGTGGTGATTATCGTGCGTGGTGACTGGGTAATCCTTTCGTTCAGACAGTTGTGGCAATTTTTAGCTGACTTTGAAAAAATTACAAGAACACGGTCCTCGGTTCGACGCGTTTAGATGTATAAGTATATTTTGATGACCACGCACCACTTTTTATTAGGACGTCGCAATGATTATTTTATTGTTTGATAGGATACAACATACCTATTTGAGATTGGTTCCATTTAAATATCATCCCGTTGGAACTTGCAGTTTCTTCCAAAAAGAAGAAAAATATAATATACGAAAGCAAAAGTTTTCTTTGGAACTAAATCAGAGAGGAAGGATGCTTGGCGGGATTACTAGCGAACCTGTGTACCCAGTTTTCAACCGTGCCGGGGCCTGTCTTGTATGTATGAGATTTGGTAAAATGATCGTTCTGCTTTTTTTCCGGGCTGATTTAAAAAACAAATATAAAATTAGTTTTACATCGGATTCAAAGATAAAGTTTATTTCATGTTAGAAACTATGACCTTTTTCTATAGACACTGTCACTTAAAAAGTTACGTTTCTAACAACATTCAATTTCAATCTGACTCGACTCATATTGGTGTGCAAGATTATAATTTTGTTATGAAGGAAAATATTGGCAGCTTAAAATATTTCAGCTGGATGCATTCATTTGAATGCAAATAGGTATTAATGTTTTTCCTTAAATCTATTTATGATATTTAAATACCTGAAATTTTGACTGAAAAATACTGACTGACGGAAAAGCATTCCAAAATTATTACAAACTAGTTGTCCCGGCGAATTTCGTTTTTTTTTTCGTGAATTTTTCTGTTTTAATAGTTATTTTGCTATTGTGGACGGAGACAAATCCAAAAAATCATAAAAATCGGTTTATCAGTTCTTGACTTATAAATGGTGTAACTAACCCGACTTTGTTTTATATGGGTGGCCAGAAAAGTGACGTCCAAAATTTTTCTTTTGGTGCCTCGTGTTGAGAGGTATTTTTTTTATTATTTATTTTTATCTATTTATGTTCTACGATTTTTCGTGGTTTTCGAGTTACGATTTTTTTTAAATAGCCTATGAAGCCTATGAAGTACTACTTTTTATTGCTTAGAGTCTAGTTACTTAGAAACTAAGAAATTATCAGTTAAGATTTTTAATTTTAAGTTGAAAATTTAAATAATAACTCACTTAACGTCACGACGATTAACGACGTCACTTTTCTGGCCACCCTGTATAATATATACATAAAACAAAGTTGGGTTTAAAAAGATTAAGAGCATTTCATTTAATTTTAATTTTTAAAGAGTTTAGCAACTTGTCCGGTTTGGGTACTTTTAACACACTATGTAACTAACTATGTTATCAAATCTTGGAAGTAGTTTTTAACCCACTTCTAACTGACATTTCGATTTTAAACTTTGTAAGTATTTGACATTTAGATGACAATACGATAATTTAACACCAGCATGCTGATCTGATGATGGAGTCAGGAGATGGATAGTGGAACTCTTCAACAACTACTAGTAAAACCTTCGTGTTTAGGCTCATTTGTTTTGTTTTGACGAAATCAATACGTATAAGTGTGTTTAATAGCTTTTAAAACTATTATTCGTGCTAAAGTTTTAAAAATAAGACTTTTGAGTGCGAGTGATTTTCGACGCTTAGTTGCGCCTGCGCATCTACAACGTTTTTATACGAGAAATTTAATAGGATTTCTTGTCTACGCAAAATATATTGGGTAGGTAACATTACTGTTAAAATAATAATGATTGAACACTGCAATGTGCTACGGCTACGAAGCTACGACATGAGTGGCTCGTCACGGTACTAAGGTGTTTCATCTGATTGAATTATTTTTCAACAAACTTTTTTTTTTCTTACCTGCTTTATTTTATGCAGCAATAGTGGGTAAAGCTTATTGTGGTGCGGCTAACAGTGGAACTTGCTACTACATTCATAACTACATATATAAACCTATCTAAAGTTATTGCTCTTAGAACGATATAATTATATTAAATCAGCAGCAATCAGACTTCCATTGACATTATAAAAACCTGTTTAGACTAGGCATTAGCCGCCTATCTAAATTTCTAGGTCATATCATAGATGTCTAGACATGAGTGCATGCAACTAAATTGGTGTTGTTTGTGCAACAAAAGTACAAGCAAATTTTTGGTTCTAGGCGGGCGACAGACGAGGAGTGAAAGGCGTGCGCTTGACCGTCTCGGCAGCGGCGAGCGGCAGCGGCGCCGAGGACGCAAGGGCGCCGTGCGTCTTGCCGAAATTATTCGGGGCCCGCTGCACAATCGATTTTTCCCGCCCGATGCGGAAAATTCTTCGGGGCGGGGCGGGTGCGCGGCGTGAGGAGGGGGTCGTGCGAGGGGGGCACAGCGGCGGGGGGGCAGGCGGAGTGCAGCGGGGCGGTGCAACGCGCGCCGCCGTCCCGGCCGCGGGCAGACAGTAGGACGGCGACGGCACTGTGAGTCGGTGAACACGGCGCGAAGAGCGCGCTCGCCGCACCGTGACATGTAGCGCGGCCGACGCGCCGCAGCCCTGCGAGACCACCGCCGGTGGCGGCGCGCCGATGCGCCTGCCGTCCGGCCCGACGCCCGCGCCGCGATATCTCAACCGATACGCACCACAACCTCACGATCACCAGTGTCGCTCTCACTGTTTCACCTGAAGCGAGCCCTTCAGCCCGTCTGTATTGACGACCGTCGGATGGAACCCGGAGTGCGCCGATTCGCATCAAGGTTAGACGAATATTTGAATGTGAGTGTTAGTGCGCCGCCCGCCGCCGCCAGCGCGCCGTAGCGCACCCCTGCACTTCAGCTGTACGCGCACGCCACTCGCCGTAACACCATAGGTAGGTCCGAAACACGTGAAAGGGTACGTCAGCGCTCACAAGTGACTCATGCAAAATTCCATATCGGACTTACCTACGCATGTCCGAAAACAAAAAGGTTTTTCTGAAAACATAAAAGTCGCTAAATTCTTGAATTATAAGGTTTTAAAACAAAAGTCTTAAAGTTTTGTAACGAAAATTTTACGTGATGTTGGTAGAGCTAATTTAAATATTTGGTTGGTTGGTGTTAATTCCAATGAGTTCTTGTCCAAAATTTACTACTAAGTAGTCAACAAATTCGTACGAATAAATAATCAGTATTGCATAGCGACGCGACTCTAACAATCGGCTAATCCGATATTGCACTGAAACTTCACATTTCGGTCACGATGCTAATCAATGCAATTTATCAGAGAGATAAGCGCGTACCCTTTTACCGACCGAATTGCATCGCTTATACAATTGTAGTGAATTCTATTGCTGAAATATATCAAGATTACTGTAAAAACATACATTTTTAATTTTGTGTTCTTCGGGTATTGTATGATTGATTTGAGTTTTCATTTGACTCAAACCGAGCTTTGCTGAAATTAGTTTGTTTCACAATATTATTTTTATGCCTTCTACTTTTTCATAAATGTGTGAGCATTTGCATGAATTGGTCTATAAATCTATACGCACCTTTATATACTGCATCTGTTGTTAGACTAGTTTGTTTTTAAGTAAGCAATGTTTTATAAGTATACGGCATTCATTTGTATGCCTTTTCTAGTATTAATTTCATTCTGTCTTCCAAATTTTGTACGTTTTATGATCTTATCGCAATTATTACATTTTGTAGAAACTAACAGTACCTAACTTTGCCGTCTGCAATGGTACTTAGATACCATAAAACTCATCATAAATATAAATTATATTACATAAAGAAAAAAAATACTTCTCTTTGTTTGTGACTCTAGGATTGTAAACAGTTTGTTTTTGTTAGTTTTGCATTGCGTACTATATTGCTATTAAAACTGAAAAGGCACAATAAAATTTAAGTATTATTTAACAGTTTATTAATTAATAAAAGCAATTGCTTTGCTGCATTGTTTACTGATTTCGCATAATTGCAGCAGATTCTTATCTATTAAGTTATTTTAAAGAACATAATGCAGTTCAAGTTAGGTCTAGTTTAAGTTATATTATTTTAAAAACATTAGTGGCAATAATTAATCTAAAACAGAAGCGTCATTATGACATAAGTTTCTGAGATTTACCTAACGAAGAAAGAAATGAGGCAAAGCTAAAAAATTGGGTGATACTTAATATGAATATGTTAATTTTGTTACTAACATGAACTACAAATTTTACTAAATCATTCACTATTTGGACATTGAACTTACTTACTTAATAGCTAGTCAGTTAAATGTTTGTTTTCGTAAAAAAATATGTTTTGTGTTCCATGAAACACGAAACATACGTTCTGGTACACAAATGTTTTGGTGCGAAAATGTGTTATGAAGTAATCAAATTGTAATCTCAAATTGACAAGGTACTAAAAGACGACCGTGGACTGATTGTCTATGTGTTAAAAAGTCACCTGATGCACAAGAAGATAACTTTGTCAGGAAACACATAAGTTTTTCACTACATATTCGTTTCTAGTATTTGGCAGTTGTCGCGAAACTGTTAATGTTTTACCTTACATAAAAGCTATTTATCTGACGTACTGATCGATTGATATACAATATACAGTTGAACCAAGAATCAAGGATAAAATATGTGAACAGAGTATTCCTTGAAAGATGCTAGGGTATCATCAAGAAACACTTTGGAAAATTCATTCCTTGAGGATAAAGCTGAGAAAACAATTTAAAAACTTGATATTAATACCTATAAAAATTTGAGAATTGTAGCAGAAACAATCATAACAAAATGTTTCCATTAAAAAGTCAATGATGCTAAGTACCAAATTTTTATCAAAGATACAGCCAACGTTGATTACGAATCACATCGTGTTAATGTCAATTTATTTCCCTACACTTTCCTTTGTTGTGTAATGTAATGAAACATAATGTGTCCTTCAGAGGAGATAGTATGGACTATCAGATAACAACATTGTTCGGCACGCGTTAAGGTTATCACTGCATCGCCAGCTTTACTGAAACGGTCCATACTAGGTGTTACCATAATATATCTTTCTACTATCACTCTTTAATATGGACAAATATTAGATCTAAAAATGGTAACAATCAAATATTTTATTGTATTAATAAATAAACAAAATAATTTTATTACGCGACAACATAATTTAATTGGAGTGTGATACAAACAATAATGCTTTTCTAAATATCCGTTCGATAATTTAGTTGTTCTGAAATTTTCTTTTAATATAATAGTTTTATTCATCAAAACGTTTTCCATTTTAGTGTTTTATGTAAGTAAATGACTTTTTAAATAACTGAAGTTAGTTTAGTTATTAGACTATAAAATACAACAACTTTTAGCTAATTAAATAATGCTTAAAGCATTATTTCTGATAAAGCTTTTACGTATTCTAGTAGAATAGATAGATATAAGCAAAATAAGAGTTATGTAAATACCGGCTGTCCCGAAAGACGTTGTCTTGTCGAAATCAGTTGTCGATGATGATGATTTAAAATGATGATGATGATGTTTTTGCATCTAGATAAATTAAAGATGATTTACACTACCCACCTGGATAGCGAAAAGACGTTTATTTGATTACCAGCAAACTTTATTAAAGTGCAGTGTTATCTTCGATAAGTCGAATGAATTTGATGGATTAATATATATATCAAATGCACGTACTGCTTAAATTCGGGAAATAATAGCTGAAATTGATATACTACTTTTTACGGTCTAGAGCCAAATGCTGCTGTGAAATAAAATAAGCTTCTATTAAAATATACTAATAAAAGGTTGGTACCTAATTTTCATTCAAGAAGGTAAACAACAAGAAAATTATGAATTTTAAATCCTTTGTGAATTACGAGACAGAAATTACTTACGCAATTTCTTCTACGAGAACTAACGCATTAGAAGCAGATATAATACACAAATGAGTAGCTACTTCACCGCCGAGTTTAATTTTACTATTTGCACCTCATTGACCTAAAAAGTCATGAAAATTACTATCCGATTCATTTAAAAACTACACTTTTTTATCAGACGGGTGACGACCTATATCCCTTTTTTCATCATGATCGTTCTAAAAATAATTATGTTTGCAGATATTTATCAGACTTTTCTGTTTGTCGAACATTTTTATTTTATTTTTATTATTGTCGAAAAATGTGTAGCTAAAAACCGTTTGATATTGTATTTATGAAAATTATTTCATTTTATAAAATCGAAATTTTGGTCATTGATGTCAATGATCTTAAAATTTTCAGTTTCTTACGCAACTTTTAGTACCCGTTAACTAGATTTTTAGCTACTATACTTTTTAACTACTACTAGCTGCTGCCTGACAGCTAAAGAGGAATTAATAAATAATCATCCCACGAAAACACGATAATTATGCTAGGTATGTGTTAAGCTGGATCAATAACTAAATGTGTGCAAAATTTTAACTGATTTCGTTCAGTTTTTGAAGTGTAATTGACGAATAAACGTACAAACTTTCACATTTTTATATTAGTAAGATTAATAATTGTAAGACTGCGCAAAAAATGGCGAGCGAGCATCTTGGTATTCCCGGGGATTTCCCGAGATCAGGAAGCAGATTGCTTCTTTAAAAAATATTTAACTACTAACATATGAATGGACACTTTTTATAAAGAAAAAAGCCGAGGTAACAGAAAAATACAATATCATTACTCATAATAACATACCTACAACAGACGCTATTTACTAATAAAACAAAGATTTTTATTTAAGTGAGAAACACTATCAATGTCTAAGGTCTTTACAAAGTCAAACTAAATAAATGTTTTATTATATAACACTAAAACAATTATGATTTTATGTTAGTTACGTGTGTAGATACATAAGTAGTTATCACCTGTATTGCTAGCTATGTAACAAAAAAAAATTGAAGTAGTCTGGCATGAAAATAAAATCCTGAATATTTCAAACTCTGCTTCTGAAGATAGTTTTCTATATTTAGGAATTATTTGATAAGACTATGAATTATTTGATAATATGCATTATAAGTATTAGTCGTGGGACAGGAAAGGTGCGAACGAAAACAATCGTTCAGCAAACGACGCACTACGTCCGCTAATAGAAATCCCATAGTATGTACACGTAGCTAATAGGGCTGTGACTATGTGTGTTGTAAGCATGTAGTTAGACTTGAGATAGAATAGCATAAGATTGCATTCTTGCAGCAGAACATAGTTAGTATTTTAATACTAGTTCTCTGGGTATTCTTTACTCTATCAAGAGAACTAGTACTATAAATACTTCCTGTGCCTTAGCTACACTTTTATCATACTTTACCGAACCCATTTTTCACAAAGACGATGTATGAATGGTAACTACATACATAGTACATAATATGTGCAGTATTCATGGATACGCACTAGTTTTTGCAAGCGACTTAGTCTTGATGAACTTTGTCTAGACTTGAAAGGAAAATGTCGTATTTAAACGTATTTCCAGAGCAAAAATTAACTTACCTCTAAGTCCTCATATATGTTATTTTTTATTCTCCTGATAAATCTTGGCTAGGCTCTACTTTTTGTGATATCAAAAATAATTCAAATACGCAAACTATAACTTGAAAAATATAACGTTGATCTTTATTGGGTAAAATTACAATAAATCATGTGTAGTGTTGAATAGATCCGATGATACCAGAGATAATATTGGGTACACTTAGAAGGATAATTGTACTGCCTCAGGTGGGAATATAACCTACCTTCTTTCGCTATCTGATTGAAAGATCTTCAAATTACTAGCATAATTACATGCTAAATCTTAATTTTGCAAAAAAAAAATATTTAACCTAGTTATAAAAATTAAACGTTAACTCAGTCGCCATAAAAACAAGTTACGACTATGGTAGAGCTAGAAGGACAAACAAAGAAACGTGTAATATTCAATTAATTCAATTTAACTCATATGAAATGGTTTTTTATTTATTTAGCTGTTTTTGAGCAAATCATGCTTTTTGATTTCTTACAGAGTTAAATCTTATTATCGTTACGAGCTCAAAAAAATGCTCTTTAACATGACAATTTACATAATTTTAAGCATAAATATGTCTTCTTCTTCTACTATTTAATCATCATAAGGAACAAGGCCCAAGAATTGCTTAATTGAATCTCCATCGTCATATTTGTGTAAAAAGCGAGCCGTCTAGACGGTGCCGTCCCAGACGAATGTCATAATGCGTACCAATTAGCATCGGTGATATCCATCCGCGTAATATTTCGGGCGTAGCAACTACATTTGCAGTACAGTTAAGTCCAAAAATATCCATGCAAGCTTCAACCTTGTTGCATCGGTTATGAATCGCAGAACGTGTTCATATTTTTGATCCTGACTGTAGAAAAACTCAAATGCCCGCCGCCGTTGCACACACGCGCACGGCTTTGTGTGTGTACGGTAGGCCTGAACCGGGAATCTAGATTTGCTATCTCTTAATACGATTTTCAGATTGTAATGACCGTAATTTTATAGATGTGGCATGCTACTCTTTGAAAAAAATTATATGCAAATTTATTATTTATAAAATTAATAAGTATTTCAATAAACAAGAAATTGCAGTTAGCAAATTCATAATTTCCACACTACGAAATTGGTTTTGTAAGGGTATTTTCATTAAGTATTTTCTTTTCTATGAATCCCACACTAATATGTTACCTACATAGTATTGTTTATGTAAATTGTACGTCAACTTTAAAACTTTGCTTTAACGCAGAAAGAAACAAAAGAGTGACTCAAGTCGCTAGTATTAGGTTATTAAAAATGGTTTTTAGTTTTTACGTACAGCAGCTTTGGCCCAAAACACCATTACACGGACGTTACTCATCAACACACAGACATTAGCGTGTCTCTGTGTGCCCGGACGTAGACTTTGCCCTTGAGCGCCTGCGCAGCGCTAGATAAAACCGAGCGAATTGGTGCATTGATAAAAATATGATAACCTAATTAATCTGACCGCAGGCTTTCGGTGGGTTACATAAAAATTGTAGGTGATTCCGATAACCTTCATTTTATTTAAAATTCGATGCATTTTAAAATTCTGCTCCAGTTTCCGAGTATTTAACTCTTGTATTTTTCTGTCATCCGTATTCTTGCTATTGGACCTCAACAAAACTTACGAAAATTAAACAGAATAATCTAAAAGCCACGCTAGTGATCATTGTGACCTCATTGCGACTAAAGTTTTTTTAGTTATAAAAGAAAGAGTCGATTAACCGTTTTTACAGCTAGTCAGTCTACTTTAGCACTGGGTAGTCCCAATTTAATTCGATTTTATAAAAACATTTTTTCGAAATTTCATTAATATTGTTTGCTGTTTGGCTAATGGTCATTTGATCATGCATCATTGCTCATATACTTTGTACTACTTTATATAACTTTACTATTGAAGCAACATCGAATTCGTGCAAAAATCCTTTTTGGAAGCCCTCCCTTGCCTTGCCTTGCTGCCTTGCTCCCATAGTAAAAGTTGTAAGGTTTCAGCAGCTGAATACGTGGTTTTAACCATAGATATCGTTTTTAAAGTTTCGTACCTCAAACAAAAAAAGGAACTACAGAATCACTTAGTTGTCCATCTGTCTATCTGTTTGTCCAGACCAGACCCGCCTGTTTATAAGGAACGCGTGGAGGAATCAAGTTGAAATTAAAATAAAATACTCAGGTCTGCGATGCCGTGTGGGGACGGCCGTAAAGAATACACTTCCCCACGGCCAACAGGAGGTGAGTCGTAAGAGGTGACTAATTCCTGTAGCACGAGACGGGCAGCAGCGTCTACGTGCAACATATTATAAAAAACTGCGCTCGCCAACCTGCCTGCCAAGCGTGGCGAGTATTGGTAATCTCCCCCCAATGATAGGTCATTGGGGGAGGCCTATATTCAGCAGTGGCTGTAGTCACGTACTATGGCTGTAGTGATGACTCAGGTCTGCAATCCCTTCATCATCATCATCATTATTTCAACCATAGAACGTCCACTGCTGAACATAGGCCTTCCACATTGACTGCCAGATTAGCTGGTATTCCCTTGTGGCTGTAAAAAAAAGAAAACCTTTAGGATTACGCAATTACAAGATACGGCCAGTTACGCCTCATATTTTGACACCCGCAAGGAAATAAAAAAAAAGTATTTCCCGTTGATATAGATCAGGAAATTTGGCAAGAAGCAATGTCATAAAGCACTACTAAAGAAAAAAAGTCCGAAAACCGAATATTTTTAGTTAAAATTGTTGGCAGGTTTTAAAAAACCAAACTGTTTTGAATTTTAAATTGACAATTGGTTAAGGACCATTTCATTTTGTCGTACGTTTATGAGCTATTGACTGTAAAAGAACATGATTCAATTTACGTTTATCTATGGTTCCTGTTATTCATTCAAACGTACGAATAAAGGCACGTTAAATGAATTGACGTATAATGAATTGTTTTCTTCTAAAGATTATTCCTTTCTTGACCTAAACTGCCTGGCTGATGTCACTGAAAATTAACAACCAGTAAAGACAACGTTGACGTCTATTGAAGTTTCTGTAGTACCTACCTAATATGATTTTACAAATATTGTAAACTGTAAATAACGTCTTTCTATTGAGATAATATATTATTATTTGGTTTCAAATAATAATAAAAAACGTCTTTAATTATTTTACGACTCTCTTAGTCTTGTGGTTCAAGGTCCGGACTATAAGCTAATAGCGGTCGTTTTGGAATCTGTAAAAAACGGTCGTGTTTTTTTTTACATCATCCCTACTTAGGTGTAGGGTCTTTTAAAGGATTTCTTAAATTACATTACTAATTGCTTGTACTATTAGTCTTTGAGCTAAGCCACCAAACTATAAATAAGACTTTTATTTAAATTTAAAAATATTTAATTTTTAGCCCTGAGACGACTACTACTTCTTCCGGAGTTGTCACGTGAGTGAAGTTACGAAACACGTTGAAATTTATGTCGGTCTTTGGTTTTCTTATATTTTATTCATTCATTGAAGTATTGAAAATCCTGGTGTGCCCAAAGTTCAGCTCCAGTTGTCTTTTACTTTGCAAATCATTATATAATAAAGTTTATTTTTCAATAATACTAGCTTCAACATACATTTTCCCATAATAACCTTTTTTTTTAAATAATACAACTGCTTTTTATTTTAACTTTCAAGCTTAATTAAATAAGCTTTTATCCCAAATCCTTTTATGTGCACTCCAAGAGTACAAGAAAAATATTTTCCTTAAATTGTAATTAACATAATTCTCAGTTTAGGTTGTACGTTGTCTGTCCTGCCAGTCAGTATGTCACACTCTTTCAATGGACTTATTAAAACTTTTACAATCTCTATGCAACTGTGCTAGT
Organism: Anania hortulata; assembly: GCA_963576865.1. Taxonomy (NCBI): domain Eukaryota; kingdom Metazoa; phylum Arthropoda; class Insecta; order Lepidoptera; family Crambidae; genus Anania; species Anania hortulata. The sequence goes on along the minus strand of OY756396.1, from coordinate 10,364,735 downwards.
AATTATGTCTGTCAATAATATATAATTAACACATTTATTTTCCAGAAACAAAAAATAAAATATAGCAGAGTATCGTCTGCCAAAGCTTTTTAAAATTACCAAGTTAAAAAAAAAGTTTTATACCGATAAGTACTAAAACTTTCTAGATGGGGAATTTTTTGAGTTAGTTGGACTAAAATACCTAAATTAAAAGAATGTCTAAAAATACAACATTACTAATTAAAAAACTATTAAAATTTTTGGAAAATAAAATTACTTTTTAGATCCATAATGAATTTGACTATCACAATTATTTTTAAATTTTTTTCGTTTGCCTAGCTCTGAAAATTTTTTTTATGATCTGTTTGGTTAACAAAACTGAAAGTGTACACAAAATGACAAGTCAGTATTTAGGCCCTTCGCTGCCTAGTTTGAAATCTATTTTAATTATGAATCGGTTGAATTTTACCTTAAATAAGCAACCAACCAAAGTAAAGCAACTAACGCCGCGGTTGTAAGTGGACCTATCCACCTGACCGTTCCTACTATATTAGTGACATTTATCACAAGCTTCTTCGTGCTTCGGAAGGCACGATATGTAAGTTGGTCCTGGCTAATATCGCTTGATCCTAGTCGTAAAGCCGTGTAGAGGCCTTAAGGCGGCTTTGATAAGATTTGACAGTAAGGTTAAGTCACTGGCCTTACAAAACCCCTCCTCCAATAAACAATGGGCCCCCGTGGTGAAGAACGGTCTTAACCACCTCATAGTTATGAGTCCTACAGTGGGACATTATAGGATTACTTTCCTCTTTTAATGTTAAAGTAATAAATTGTACCTTACATTTTAGCATGGACCTGCATTAAAATTTTTGAACTTCTCCCGCACACGTACAAAAATAACGGCAGGTGTAAAAATACCTGCCATGCTTTTTTGCCATTTTGTAATGCTTTTTTCAAATAAAAATTCTTATTTTTATTCTTATTCTTAATAGCAGTACTCAAGCATGTGTCTACCTGAGTCGGATAATCGATTCAAAACCTAACAAGTTTATTCACGTGCTGTTTAAAAATGTCTGTGTTTATTCATCAAAGTTACTTGACCCTTTAGACATCTCACCGCGCGAATTATTGAGGTCAGAATTTACTTACACGTGGAGAATTTGGCATTGCCCTCTTCGTTCGATCCGCGAGGCCTTCGCCGAGTTGCATGAAATTCGCGGCATGTGTATGCGAAGGTTGTACCACACGTTACCAGTTATCTCATTTTCAAACAAATGGGACATGAGCATACACTTAGTCTGAACGTACAAGTACAGCACAAAAGACAACTATGCAAAGGTTATTGGCTATTTCTGCTTTTTTTTATACGTGTGTGTCGTAGTAGTACGTGTGTAGTACTAGACCTGTGATCTAGGTGATTTTTATTTTGACAAGAAAAAATATTGTTGCTAAAAATAATTTACGTTAAGATGTTTTCTGTCAATATGTTTCGTCCACAAATAAAGGTAAGTGATTTGTTTTTATTTTATTTCATTTCATTTTAAATGAAATGAACTCATTATATTATTGAGTTTTTTAAATATAATTAGTTAAGATAGTTTTTGACAAAATTTAGCCTATTTGCACTAAATCTAGTTAAACGATTTGTATCCCCATCAAGCAAATCCCTCCGAGATTTGATGATCAATAAACTATAATTGCATAAACGGACTACCAAAATCTTTTGGGAATGTTGTTCAGAGTTCAGCCCTTCAGAGTTTTGTTTTTTTAAACCTATTTGCAACTTTAGATAGGTGTTGTTCCGTAACAGTATACCTATTTAACTCGTTATATCTTTTATCCTATATCTTCGCGATTTTTATACTTTACTGTAAAATAGACAGACGCACAAGGAAATGATGCTATAAGGGTTCATTTTTATCTTTTGAGGATCATTTCCGAATTCCATATCTTTATTTAATTAATCTTTTTTTAAATTTCTAGGTTTAATTTTATAAATTATACAAATTGAATAACAAAAATATTTACAAGTAAAAAATGTGTCCTAAATCGCCGTCCAATGATCGGGACAAGGTGCCAAAAAGGCTGGCCGCATTTCCAAGCTGAATGGCCAAACTAATACGTGGACCAAGAATCTTTTTTTATAATGGCTAATATTTGCTTTAGTAACTTCTATAAGTTATGCGTTGATGAATTTATTAACAATTCGCCAATCAGTCAATAAATAAAGCTGGTTTTCACTAAGGGATACAATCAGACTTGTTACGAAATAACATGTTGTTTTTATCATCGTATTTTTTAAACAATTCTTTATTAAAATTGCCTTTCTTTCAGGAAATGATTCTTCTGCTCATTTAAAATAACTTTTATTTTGGTATTAACATCGAAATCCCAAAAAAGTTGTGTTTCTGATCGTATATTTAGTATAAGTTTTTTTTTTGTATTTTAATGTTAGTCCTATAGTTATAGTAGTAGTATTTGAGCAGCAAAATCATCCCCTAAAAAGAAGTTGAATAATTAAACATTTAGGTGACAGAAACGACTTTTCCGCTACTTAATAGCTCCGAGGGTAAGGTATGGGTATTTTTATTAAACCTGCAAACGCTACGTAACAAAAATAAGTTTCAGCTATAAAATTGTATACATTGAAATACTATAAATTTTATATGATTTATGTTTCTGACTACTATAGTTAGTAACCTATTTAAAAATACATAACTTTGAGACTATTCACAGGGGCTATCCTCTCTCTTACCCCTGCCTCTGACCCCTCATGCCACAGGATATTAAAGGAATACCAATGTGTTAAATCCAGGATGTTCTTTTAATTTGTTACTTACTATAATCTTTGGTGAGCCTAGCCAATATTTTTTGTTCTAGAACTAATTTACCGCATAGGGGGAGCCTTTAACGGAGGTTTCTTCTATCACTAGTTTACAATAATAATAATATAAACGAATAAAATGAAAAATCAATAAAACATAGAAGAGAATGTGAGAAAAAAACATTGTTTAAAACAAATCATTTTTAATACAGTTATTTTCAACTTTGGATATAACATATTGTAGTAGTTTGAGTGGTTTGTGCTGTAATATAATATAAAATATTATACTAGCTTCCGCCCGCGGCTTCGCCTGCATGGAGTTCGGTCTATCACTTAATCATTATCAAACCAAATAATGCATTATTTAAGAACACACTAAAAGATAGACATATGCTGTCACGGACTTTTTTTGGACTTTTAAAGGGGAACGATTTATATGATTTTTGCGTAACTTTAACCGTTTACCCATCACGCGCAACTTGACAAGTCTTACAAGATTTTTTGCCTCGTTTTTAAAACATTCGAGTTAGTTACACCATTTATAAGTCAAGAACGAATAGGCCGATTTTTTGATTTATGGTTTTTTGGATTCGTCTCCGTCCCGAATAGCAGAATAACTATTAAAACATCGAAAAATTTAAGAAAAAAAACGAGGCGGTACAAAGTTCACCGGGATAACTAGTTAGTTATAAGAGTATAGCATAGTTAAAAAAGAACGTACACACACTTGTATTATTCACTTGATGTTATTTTTAAAATTTGGCACTGCCTTCCAATGTAACCCTGTATATATTTCATAGACAAAACCCAGCTTTATTAAATATATCTCGGGCTATAATATATATTATATCCCATACTAAAAACTATGCTCATTCTCACCTAATTATGTCATCATAATAATTATGCACCTTTTAAAAGAAACAACGCAAATGGTTACATAGATCACTAAATAGAACGACGGGTACTTCCCCCTCTTACTCGTAGTTCAATTGTTATGGTCTACCCAAGAAAAAAATCGATTCGTCCCCGCCCATTTTACCATAGAAACTAGATATTCGCATTATTGAGTCGTCGGAATAATAGAATAGTTTTACTGTTAGGGTTGTCCTGGTATAGCAAACGTTAAAGAAAACAGCAAAAAACTTGTTACATTTAACTATTATACAAACACAAGGCGATAATATGATTTTTTGACACTATTAAATGGTCAAATACCACAGAATATGAATTATGAATACTTAATAATAATTGATTTACACAACCACTTCTAGTCCTTTACTAAGCAAAGCTTGTACTACAGCGATTGGATAACGGATAAACATACATAGATACGTTTAAAACATCCATGACTTAGGTACAAATCCTTGTGCTCATCATACAAACATTTGCCTCTTGAGGGATTCGAACCCGCAACCGCCAGGCTTTGTAGTCCGGAGCACGAACTAAACCAGACGGTTGGCCCAGCCTGCCTAGCATGAGCACCTAAACACGATATGATGTGATATGACTGTAAAAATATGATAGATATAGCCGCCATATTGAATCGCCGTGCCGGTGACATCACATATTATGATCACTGTTTCGATTAAAAATTTAAATGGCGGCTATATCTATCATATTTTTACAATTGGTGTCGATATTACGCTGTATCATATCATACCATATTGTGTTTTGACGCTCATGCTAGGCAGGCTGGAATCTATTGTAACCTAATAGATAAATAAGATTGGATTAGAGACGGGTCTATGATAATATAGAGACTAAGCAGTTTAGGCCTAAAAGAGTATAAACCCATTTTCGTCATAAAGGATTTTAGGCGCATCAACCTTCCGTTTCGTGATTACCCACCATTTTTTGTTTTATGATTATTCTGGGAAACCCACTACGGTTATAACTTTAAAATAGCGTCAGCGGTTCGTAACTCCTAGAGCACTAAAAGTTTAAAAAAACTACAAGTAGGTGACAGACACCTTAATGAAGGTTCTATATTTTATTTAATAATTTAATCTTTACTTAAGATTAAGACGACCGTCTGGTGTAGTGGTTCGCACTGCGGACTACAAAGCCAGCGGTAGCGGGTTTGAATCCCGCAAGAGGCAAATGTTTGTGTGATGAGCACGAGCATTTGCACTTAGGTCAGGGATGTTTATAAAAGTATTTATGTATGTTTAGCTGTTATTTAGTCGCCATAGTACAAGCTTTGCTTAGTTTGGGGCTAGATAATTAGTGTGATTGTTAAAACAATTTATTATTTATTTATTTATTTTACAAGTTAAAACTTTTGGCGTACTACATGCTAAATAACTCTCTTTACCAGTTACCTCTTACCTCTTATAGAAATGCAGATAAAGTAGTCTGTGGTGAAGTGTGAAGTATCTGATATTAGGTGTAAAGAAACAAAAATAAAAACATACAATATTACTAATATTATTAAATGTAAGTTTGTGTGATGTTTGTTAACTCAATCAAGCAAACCATTAAGGCTGAACGGAATTAGCTGAAATTTGACAAATTAAAAAAATAAGGTCTAGAGAAAAATGATATAAAAACGAAATTATCGTAATTAATTTTAATTTTTGTATTTTTAGAATAAAATTTTGCTTTAATATAAAAAACGTACTACTTATTACTTTGGGAGTCGGTGCAAACGAAAATATTCAAACTCTCATCGGCTGGCACCGACTCCAAAAGTTATTGATTAGTTACTTAAGTGTTAATATTATTTTAGGCTTTCATAAGTTTTGAAGTCAGTTTATTTAAAAAAAATCAATGCCATCTATTTTTATAAATCCATATCAAAACAAATCTTATGAGTGCAAACAAAAGATAACTGCTGAGCGCCGGTTTCATCCCCTATTTTTCCACTCATAAGCTATTTTTTTTTCGCAAATTTTTACTAAAGTATCTTTAAAGTTTTTTAAGCTTATTAATAAAAAATAATTATAAAAATTGGTTCATAATTGGCAGAATAATCGCTTGACATAAATACAAAAAAAAAACACAAAAATAATAGTCGAATTAAAAACCTCCTTCTTTTTTGAAGTCAGTTAAAGAACGCGCGGTCATCCATCAGAGATTACAGGCGTACGACGATGCCGAACCAACCTAAAACCGTTGGCTCAAAAAGATGTCATTTTTGCACCTAGGTAAGGTATACACGAGCCAAAATACGCAATATTTTCCAGCTAACAAACACGCACTCTAGTAACATACAATAAACTAACATTTCTACGCCCAAAATCATAGGTTATCATACAGCTAATTAATGTCATATTATACGTTGCTGTACGTGTGGGATTCATATCCCGTATCTCGTATTATCCCCCTGTCCACTTTTCGGTCGACGGCCCAAGCTGAGGACCGAGCCTACTACAGAGGCGCCCTTGAGGCCCGAGTCTAATCCACCCCAAGATCAAGCGTGCTAGGAAGGAGCCCGACTGCGGTTCGGCCTGTTTCGGCAGAAGCGTAGACCGGAGTTGACTTTAGGGGTAAATTGCCTAATTGTCAAAAACTTGACCTACTTAGAAGTGTTGCATTCATCAACTGAGTGCGAAAAGCCGTTTCTTCTTCCCGCTCAATCACCGGACACACGGCATTGCATCGCAACACTTACAATGAGTCTAGTTTTATATGAAATGAAACGAAATGAAATGGAATAGTTTATTTGTATAAAGCATGGTACAGATAGAATGGTGCAAGTTATTAAGCTCAGCATGCTCTGTCCTGGTCAGACATGCAAATATTTTTGTAAAAATAAAAAGTTAGGTACATAAGTCCGATATTTCTACATTAAAATAAGCACAATAAGTATTTAGGTATAATTACATTAATAATAAAAATAAAAAATATGTCAAAAAATTATCCTAATAGATTTAAATAATAATTACAAATTCAAAAAATCATTGACAGTATAAAAACATTTTTCTACAAGCCAGTGGTGCAACTTTTTCTTAAACAGATTCATCGGCAAGTCAGTCAGAGATGTGGGTATTTTGTTAAATATCTTTATGGCCATTATGTAACAGTTTCTACTAAACAATTTTGGTGGGAATTTCAATCTTTCGAGGTATCTCCTGCTGTAAAAATGATTTTCTTTGTATTTGGTAAAAAAATATAGACATAGTCAACCTACCTATATAGTCACCTATCCCCGGTATACCCTACCGGTCCCGTCGGCGTCACCACTAGCGGGTTCGCCGTTTGGCAGGGTGTCCTATGCACTCAACGCTGGCACTCAATAAGGCTTTCTTTAGAGGCCATCAGCCATAGCTCCGTCCGAAAATAAAAAGTTTTACTAGTTGCTATTTATTTAAACTTTATTGTAAAAATTTAAAAAAAACATACAATAGGTGGGCTTAATGCTGTGACACATTCTCTGCCAGTCGACCATTAGGCTAAACAGAGATGTTTTGTGGGCGGTGCGATAAAGGAGGAGAGGTGCGACAAATCTAGACAAAATGTAACTAAATATGAACAAATTTTGTTTAAAGCATAAACTACACATAGTTTATAGCAATAATACATAAACTAAATACTATCATACATAGATTGCATAGGTAAAATACATACATGAATAAATAAGACGACGATCAGAGACTACTATACCTAAGGGTTCAAGGTGATAATTTATATTATGAAGAAAATGAGCAAGTTTCTTTAAAGGGTATTTACAGGGAGCTTGTTTGATATTTTTGGGGAGAAAGTTCTAGAGCCGAATAGATTGATAGGGAAAAGAGTTGGAAATATAGGCCATTGAGGAGTTCCACTGTACTCTTTCTGACTCTATCATCAGATCCCCTCGATGGTATTATGGTCATCCGGATTACACAATCTTAGCAAATGTTTGTTTGTTTTGTGTCAAAGTTTTAAATTGATATTCTCGTAGGAAGGTTAAAGTCGACTTCCATGATGTGATTACAGTTAGTTACTACAAGTAAAGCAATTAATTGTGTTAAAATAAGTGCATATAGTCGAATATTGAAAATAAATATGGAAACAAGAAAATAGGGAGGGAAAAAATAGAATTTGTTTAGTACAGGTACTTCTGTAGTAACTTACAATAATTATATGAATATTTGTGGTTTACACTTAGCTTTAAAATGGCCGTAACATTTCATTTTACAGAAGTTCAACAACTTTAAGAAATTAAAATTATCACTATAATTTTAGGGCAAGATGACCAAAACCAATATATTGATAAAATAAAAAAATATTATAAAACTATTTTACAGTTTTGACAGTAAAATATTATAACTTTTATATTAAATTCAAGAAAATAAAAATCTAACTTTATCCAAGTAACATTTTACAATTCATAATATTGTTTGCACCTATTTATAATTTGTTTTATTGTATTTTTTACAAACCAACAAAATAGCAGAACTACTTTCTAAATCAAAAATTTTATAATTTTGATTACTTACCGGAATGAATTCATTCGTACCTTATATTTCTGTCTCAGCCAGATTATGGGAACCGAAATAGTGAATATTTATAATTAAACGGTCTGTTAAAATAACATACGAAAAAAATATTTATGTTTACTCTATTATATTGTATGGACGTATTATGTTTTGGGTAAATTTAATTAAATATAGAAACTAAACAATTGCAATAAATAGTTTGAGTTTAAAGAATTATCCTGAATAGGCTAAAATTTTTTTACACGACTTCACTTTGTAGAGCATTGTAAACTACGAAATAATTAACCTCGATGCTGTGTACGGATTAAGCATTATAAACTTTGAAAAATCGTCGAACATACATAGGGGTGATTCAGATACCTTTCAACACGAGGCGCCTAAAAAAAATTTTATGACGTCACTTTTCTGGCCACCTTATGTTATGCCAAACAATACCAACCAATTGTAATCGTCTTTAAGCTAACAAACCTTTCCCAAGAAATTATCTAAATAATAATAAAAACTGCATCAAAATGCATCGTGAAGATATTTATAACCTTATTCCTGTGGGCCTACATTTCATTCAAGTTTTCCGAAACCTTTGTCTTAATTACTGTGTTTCTTTCTAATTTCTAATCGTTATCTTGCATTATTATAATTTAAAATAACGGACTGAGCTATGGTTAGTCTAACGCACCCAGATTGTCTAGACTGGTTACACGTGCCAGACTAAAAACAAAAAACATTCTTTACCAAAATGTCTGTGGGCTGTGGGTATAACTATATATAGAGACGTTTTTTGCTAGATGTGCATCTCTATACGCTTAATTCAGGTGCGAGGTTACTCAAGGTCATGTTATTTTTATGAGAATTGTCTGATAGAGCTGTTTTGAAATGTTTAAATTCTTGTAACCGATTTTTTTATTTCGATAACACTTACGTATAGTATTCATAATCTATACATTGTTGTTCTAAATGTGTGTTATTTATTTACGCATTATATTTTAATATGAAATAAGTTTGTTTAAGATATATTTTTCTCCTTTCAAAAAGCACTGTCATATATTATAAGTAGTTAGCCCAAAACTTTTTCACTGGCAGATAATGCCTCACGAATCCATGCTAATTAATTTAGCCTTATGTATAGACAACAGCTCGTCAACCTACCACAAAACGTCAAATTTTCTCAATTGATATTGATCTCTACGTGTCGGGCTTAAAGTTGAAAGTCAGTTCAATGACCTTTAACTTTTTGGGTAGGTTGACCTACCGTTGACTGTACTATAGTTTCAATTTAATCAATTTGAGTACAATTATTTGCTTAAAAAACGAAATATTCATACTACAAACAATAATGTTTGTGGTGTAATTTTCTATTCTTACTTGTAATATAATTTTGACAACCTTTTTTTAAAAAGAACCTTAATTATAAGAGACCAATGTATCTCTTGTTACTAACATCTATTGCTACAATAAGTAATATTCTGTCTTAATTTTAAAAATGTATTAATCTTTAAAAACGATCAATTATTATGCATTCATTAAAATAATTTAGGCTAAGAGCGCACATTAATCTAGTGAACGAAATGTCCCAGACAAGGCAATACGAAAATTTAAAATTTTTATAACCTGCTAATCTGTCTGCAACAAGAAACCTACTTGAGAATGCAGACTATCGATAAACTTTCTAAGTTTTTATAGACGGCTAGAAAATACTTCATTATAGAGTCTAATGGCCTAATGAAGCTTTGAATCAGATGCATTTAATGGGTATAACTAATTTAATTATTTATAAGTTGTAGCAAATGTATATTTTGACGGAATCTGGTTATAAATGGGAATCTATTTAGATATTAAGACGTTATGAGTAAAGTGACAGACAGTCTAAAACCATGTGAACAAAGTAGAGAGTCTTTGAGTTTCTTCGTCGAATTTTACTTTACAAAAGTTGAGATTATTTCATCATAGTACATTTACGCGTTGATACTTACTATATTATATACTAGCACTCCTTAAAAAATTTGTAAACATACAAAGAACACACTTATAGTGACAAGTTTTCATATATTTTAAATGGTCACGGTCAAACAATTTTGCGAGGACGTCTGTCTTCGCCCGCCTATTATATGTTCTCTACGGTAGACGTTGATAAGTTACTAAGTATTCTTTGTTGGTACTTTGACACTCAGAAATAAACTTTAAAAAACTATTAGCTTGAAGAAAAATAACATTAATTTTTAAATTCTATAGATCTATCATAGCCAGGATAATATTTATCTAGGTCTCTCTTTTCATTTATTATTTCTATCGAGGTTTCTTACAAATTTTTAACACAAATCATGAAATACTGATAGTCAATATTATGTGAAAAATTCAGTTTTTTTTTTCTTTGATTTGTGTGAAAGAGACAACGCAACAGTAAACGTATAAAAGTTACTTAAATGTGCATTTGGTCGCATATAATACATAGCAAGATATTTTTAGTTAGTTCCTAAGTTATTAGTTAGATATTTACAAATCCAACACAGTTTAAATACAACACATCTCAAAATTAATTTCTGTACGCGAATTTTTATATGGTAAATAAGTTAGTTGTTTTTACTACTTTCATTGCAATTTCTATATATTTTTTCACCTTTTAAACCATCTACGAATATTTCAAAACCAAAATTAGCCACATCGGTCCAGCCGTTCTTGAGTTTTTGTGAGAATAACGAACGTCAATTCCTTTTAAACCGATTTTAAAAAAGGAGGAGGCTCTCAATTCGTTGGAATATTTTTTATGTATGATCATTCACCTTCAAACCGATTTCAATGATTATTTTTTTGTTTGAAATGTAATACTTTTGGAATGGTCCCATATAAATTTGGTCAAGTTCTGATGATGGAATCTATACGAAAATCATCAAACATTGCATGAACTCCATACCACGACAACTGATTATACCTATTACCGATCTTTGACAAATGTGAACCGATTTTGATAATTCTTTTTTTATTGAATAGCTTCTACTTCAAAGATAGTATAAGTACTTAAAAATTGCGGAACAAATTTCACCACTAAGGGTGGAAAAATAGGGGATGAAATCTGTGTTTGGCAGTTAACTTTTGCACTCTTATTATTCGTTCTGATGAGGATTTATTAGTAAAAATAGATGCAATAAGTAAATATTTAAAAAAAATCAGACTTCAAAAAACTGAAAAGCTAAAAATAATATTTACACATGTACCTAATCAGTTACTCTTGCAGTCGGTGTTAGCTGATGAGAGTTTAAATATTTTGGTTTGCGTTTTTTTTAAATATAATTTTTTAATATATAGATTTAACTACTTTTAAAATTAGACATTGTTAGGAACATGACCAATGTTGCCGTGCAGAGATGACGCGAATGCTAGATTATGCGTGCGTACTTGACACAGATTTCTAAAAAAATAAAAAAAACACGAACGAGTTGGCACTAGTTATTGAAAGCAGGGTATCTCTTTTATACTTAATAGAATAAATTAGAAACTAAATCAAGATCAGATACCGTTAAGGTTACGGTAATTTGTATAAAATATATAATAAATCTTTTCACATGATAATAAAATTTGATTTTACAAAATGTTGTTTTTTGAAAATATTTCATTTGTTATTAGGTTTACATTGATGAATCTTTAATATAAAATAATGTTCATTTAAATATCTTTTATTTGAGACCCTATTTTAGTGAGTCGCCCCCGTAGTTATCTAAACATAGCGTAACTAAAATAGGCCCGACCGCCATCTTTGTTACGTCATAGCTACCCCCTCCATGCCCCTAGGAAATGACTACCGCACTTTTTATATTCAAGAAAATATGCCCAATAAGTACATACCAGTAGTCCGTAGGTCCCACGGATATGAATTTTATTCTCATTGGGTCCTGCTCTATGTAGGAATACTGTTTCATAGATACGTTTTCCTACAATACACGGTAAATTTAGCAGGGATCTAGTAAATTTAGCCCCAAACTAAGCCAATCTTCTGTTATGGCCTGATTATCGTATAACTCTAAACTCTAAAAACTCGAAACCACTTAGGGGCTGATTCCGGTTCTCAAATATATCAATTTATTCTCTAAGACCGAAATCGATATCGCAAAAAATAATTTCACTTTCTGTACTAAGCCGCCGACGAGCTGTCATAAATATGTTTGTATTTTTACATCCCACCAGACTCAAATACAATTTTAAATGCTAGGAGCATTTTTTCTTGCGGAAATCGAACCCACCACCGCTGTTTTGGTAATAGACCGGGTCAAGCACCACTTGACTGGAAGCTTACTGCAACAGTAGTGATAATTAATTACTTGTTCAAAAATATTGCCCGAAACAAAATTCTAAACTGCTTTTTAAGACCGTAATTGCAAATTTAGTAGGTATGTGTGTATAGTAGACCAAAAAAGTGATAATATACTTAAAAAAATATTATATTTATGGATTTATAATATAATGTGAGTATGGTATTGCTTAATATATAATTCCAGTTATGGAAAAAACCGCAAAACAATAATATGGTGGTTAAAATTCCTTTAGTGTGGATGCTACTATATTGATCGTTGTATTTCAAGAAGGTATTAGTGCAATACTCGTATTTCATAAAATAAATAAAACTCTTTCGATTAAAACTCATTTTTTTTAAATACTATAACGTGACTAGGATTACATTAATTCTTACATCAAATATAGAATTGCATGACCACCTATCAGGTTCTGCCAAAAATTATAGGTATGATGATGACAATAGTATTGTTATTATTGTTGAACTGACAAAATCATTTAATTCGGCCTTTTCCTATAGGGACATTTAATTCCACTGCAAAATATAATAACATATTTTTGAACAATGTAATCGTGTAGGCAGACATGCATAATACCGTAGGCCCATAACAATCACACACGAATTTCTCTGCAAACTGTCAAGTATAATCAATTTCATAGCTTAGTGCATAAATTGAGCGCATTGTCACGCCAGCCAGACATCGTTATGGTTTTCCTATCAACAATACTGAATTTATGTGACGGTGTCATGCGATGGGTGGTTCCGCAAAAATTGTGCGTAGGCGCTAGACATGTGCGCCGCCTGCGTCTGTCTCTATCAGACTGATATCCATTAATCTGTAAAGTTAGTCATAGTTTTTAAAGTTATAATTTAAAAGAAGCCAATGTTCCGTTCAGTGGACGCACTTTACAATTGCACGTAATTTACTTTATACAGAAAATATATCATGGTAAGTTTGAAATTAATCGCAATGCGCAGTCAAAATGCCGATAGTAAAATACCTAAAAGCATAACGATTATCGCGTATCGACTACACGTGGATTAGACTAGCCTACTACGAATGGAGCTTTGTTGCTGCGGAATGCGAATCATCATCGAATTTAGGATTAGGCATAGACTTAGGTGCGACCGGACATCCAGCCGACGGTACGCATTACGTTGGTATGTATCGGTAGGCAACTGTACAAAGATATCGCGAGTGCGGCCAGTAGGCACGCGTTTATTTCGAACGACCTTGATCCCCACGCAGTGAGGCGAGCGCACACTCGTTGCGCGTGTATTGTTAGGCCAACTCCACATGATTGCACTCATCTCTTCCTGGATGCAGTATCTAGGAACGGCTGCTCTTCGACGCTGCCAATTTTGCTCAAAGTAAGGGACTTTATACATTTATACTATAAACTAATCAACATCTTTTTCTTGATAAAATCTTCATTCTAGCGCTTTGTCTCATACCTAGAACGGAGCACAATTTTTCATGGTCCTAGATTCCTGCAGGTTCGGTAGTATTAATCAAATACCTACAATAAGTAGTTCTTATTTTATTTTAGTGTACAAGCAACTTAAGCGTAGACTTGTTTATTGATAAGGATTTGAGTATAATCTACTCGTGCACGACATGTTTTGTCGTTTTTCGACAGAGTAAAAAAAAACTATTTACAGTGCGCCTCTACACCGTAATAAATGAATTTTATAAAATAAATTCTGTGTTCACTCTCAAGTTGCACTTAAACCAAACGAGTGAATGCTTATCCTATCTCCACTCTATCAAATTCTCTTTGTTTAAACAGAGACTGAGTATTCTTTCGTCGTTCTATCTTTGTGCGCCAAGATTCATAGAATGTTCTAGAAATATTCTAAAGCCCGTTCGCTTGACGTTATCGAGCGTGCGTAAAGTTGCTTAAAAAACAAGAATAATAAATAATATTATATTACTTAACATTAACAAGAATATTAAATAATATTCTTGCTTGGCTCTGGTTCTTTGTTCGTTTGGTCTTAATGGCGATAGAATTATTGAAGTGTACGCTAAAAGAAAATTAATGCTCTTTCTGTGTTTGTTTCATGATCTAACTATGCCCACCTTAGCTCAGCGGTGTAATTGTCAGTTGCTTCGGTTAGTTAGTAGAGTCACGGATGTTTTACTTGTGTGCATATTTTAAGTGATTACTTTTACTAATAGTTTACCTTTGCATAGTAGCCATGCACACTTCTTCAAATCTACACATGTGTCATGGAAATATATAAATAAAAGTGAAAGTAATAACCTTTGCAAGAGGACATTACAACACTTTGTAAACTCTGATTTCTAACGTAACTATTCTCAACAACAATAATAAAATATTTACTATTTCTATCACACATAGCGAAGACATTTGGTCCGTAGCAAACGTGTATCCCGTACCTATGTTTTTTTTTATTGATCCAACTATCACACCTATTATTGTAACCGCAAACTACGCAAAGCTTATACTATAAGGTTACTAAGTGACGGATAGATATGTTTTACTATAATAACACCTGAAAATTATGTGGTTATCTGTAAAAATATTTTTTTTGTAATTAAAATGTATTATTCATAGCCATATACCGTACCTATGATAATCTAATATTTATCATAGAAGTTAATTGAGCTCAAAGGTTAATACGCGAATTATAACTTAAACATTTTAATTTAGAAACACCTACTACAATAAAACTCCTCGAATTTTTATCTTGTTAACATCTCGTCATATTATCAACCGATCCTGATGTGTCTTATAAGTTCTGACTGGATAAAATGGCGCAGGCAGAGCCTCCTCCTCTTGTGTTACCAGTGATGACATATGGAACTGAAACGTGGCCTCTAACTATGGGCTTTATAAGAAAGCTCAAGGTTGCACAGCGTGCTATGGAAAGGGCTATGCTCGGTGTTTCCTTGCGAGATTGAATCAGAAATGATGAGATCCGTAAACGAACAAAAGTCGCTGAGATAGCCCAATGGATTAGCAAGCTATAGTGACAGTGGGCGGGGCACAAAGCACTTAGAACTGACGGCCCATGGGGCAGACAGGTTCTAGAATGGAGGCCACGTACCGGCAAGTGCAGCTCAGGACGTCCACCCACAAGGTGGACAGACGACCTGGTAAAGGTCGCAGAAAGACGCTGGATGCAGGCCGCTTCCAACCGGCCAATCTGGAAGTCAATGGGGGAGGCCTCGGTTCTGCAGTGGACGTTCTATGGCTGAAATGATCACGATAGATGAGAGCCTCTTTCAAGGAATACTATCGAGCCCAATCATTGACACAGATACAATTACAATTTGTAGCAAAATCCTTAGTGTAAATTAGGTCTATGAGGGCTTAAGAGTAAAGTTACTGACACGTTATCGGTCCTTAAATCGACGATAAATAAACAGTCAATAAGTATATTATGGATTGTCATATTAATTTCACACTGTGAGCTGAAGTGTGTTTTACCTACTCACCGACATTTTGGGGTTATCATTTCCTTATTAAAACCTATTTTGGGATAAGTTAATTTAGGGAAACTAAAATACTTCGTTAAGTACAAGCAATAAAGTGTCAAGTTAAAGCTTGAATAATTAATTCAGCATGATGTAAGACACCTTAGTAAAGACTGTTATTGTGCCAGTCAATTTGACCGTAGGAAATTATGGTAGAGGTCAATGGTTTCGCTGACATAATTATTACAACGCAGTGGAAAAAATATATACGACACTAGATTTTTATCAAATAATTAATATAAAAATACTGATTGCGTCTCGACTTGAATGGCTTGCAATCGTAGTTAATCTGCAATAGCCTACACACAAAATTAAAATTGACATGTGTGTACGTACAATCCTAATCTTCATATAGCATTTGGTGGTCCAATGTCGCAGTGACGCGGAGAATCGCAGAGATCCGGGTCCCATTTCCAGTCAGGTCAATTTATTTGTATTTTGCTAAAGTGACTTAGTATCTAGGTGTGCAGCAACTAAAGACAATAAGGACACAGATACTTATTTCGAATCATATTAATACTCATTTATTCTGTATATAGGCCCTCTTCCGGGCACTTATACACGTCCCAAAATGACCAATAAAGCTTTAACCTACCACCACTTCGGGACTACATATTGGCTGGTGATGAGAAGAAACTGTGCAACGAACTCAGTCACCTTTGTCAGCCCTTTTTACAGGAAATACAGTTACAAGACATGTAGTAAGTGCTTAGCAGGTTAAGTCCATAATTTTCAATAATCGATGTGTTGTCTAGCGTTTATTTAAATTCAATAAAAACCTTTTAAATTACATACCTAAATGTATACACTATAAACAACTAAATGGGTTTGATGCGGATTTCACTGTTATTTAAAATATTATTGAGAAGTTTAAAGGGGTAATAAATTTATTAATTACACATGCGAAGCCGGGTCCGATAGATAGTTCATGATAAAAAAAAAACGTATGCAATGTAGCTAATGGTAACTATTATTTATTTTAATGCATTTCAATATTATGAGAACGATAAAACTTTAATATTATCGACGGCTAACCCGTTTATCGATACTGTGTTTGCACTATTATGATACTAATAATTAATTAACTCACAGTTTTCCTTTCGGATTTGCAAAACAGTTGTATAAAAAGATCCTTTTTTTATACACTTAAGTTAAAAAACCAGCCAGTAGCCAGCCAGACTTGAGTACGTACTCTAACGTATTTTCTTTCTGTTAGATTATTTAAACCAAGTTTTAAAGGGATTTATTTTGTTAGAGTCAAGTGTGTCTGCCAATGAAATGGGTGCTTTAAGAAATGTAAAAAAATTCACAACAAAAATGAAAAGGAAAACTATTTAGAATCTACTTAGAGAAGAAAATTACTTAGATTAAGTTGTTAATTATGTAAAACAGTTAGAAAATATCGCATATTTTGTGGCCGACAACTACGGAACCCTACCTTGCACGGTGCCGGACTCGCACTGGGCCGGTTTTTTATTAAGAGAGACCTAAAACTAACAACTATTATTGGAATCGCAATTAAATGTAATTTATCTGCAAATTACCAATTTAAGAACTTTTTTTTCTTTACTTGTGCTTTAAAAATCTGTTTCTTGCCAATTTTTATAATTGTTAGTCAACGTTTTGATGACTAACTTTGCGAGTATCAAAACAAGGATTTGACATCAAGAAACGGCATTTTTTGGTAGCGTTGCCCTACAAGCTTGCATTTTTTTTGCTTGCTCTTAGTAGCTGTGGATATTATTAGTGTTTGATATAAATTCGGACTTTATACCTCTTGGCTCTTGACAGACAGACAGACAATGAAGTGATCTTAGTAGTTTTTCAGTTTAAAGGGTGTAAAATCTTTCAAATAGCCATCTTTGGAATCGTGTAGTCTAACTTAACATGTGTCTAAAAACGACGTTTTTTATTTTATTTTGTCAACTGCTAGAATTTGTGAGTATACAAAACTAAGTGTGTTTTTAACTTTTTCAACAAAAAAACCTTAGCAAGCAAATAATAAAGACGACGCTCTATAATACCAAAGTAAGACGACGAAGACTCGATGAGTAATTGAGTATTATTTCTTAGCGGATGTGTATTGTTAAGTGGTTAAGAAACAAAGTTAAAAATTTATAAATAAATAAATGTTCCAACGATCACATCAGTAAATTATCTAGCCCCAACTAAGCAGACTCTGTACTATGGCGACTAGTTATCGGATAGACATACATAATTATCTTTGACATCAATAACTCATGTATGAATTAATGTCATCATACATCGCCCCTGGCGGGATTCGATCCCGTAACAGCTGGCCTCGTAGTCCTGAGCGCGAACAAGAGATCCAATTAGTCGCAATCTAGTGTCAATTACTCCCAGTAACATTACTACTATCTAAAACGGTATTCTGCGACTGAAAATGGAAGAAACCGAAAAAAAGATTTTTTATATTCAGTCGTAATGGGATAGTTTGATAACTTTACGTCGAATTAAAAGTTTACGAGAACACCGTTTTAGATAGTAATGTTATATGGGAGCAGATTGACACTGGAATGCGACTATTGTTAGATACATTACGAGAATTGGGCTTCAGACCAGATTGATTAATCAACGATTTAGTTCATTGCGACTAGACTCAAATACCATTCGACAAACACACGTGTAACTATCTGCACTTGTTCCGATTTGCGATAGCTAAAGTAAAGGCCATAATATAAATTGGCTTGGTGTTACGTAAGATGGTTCGCGCACATGTAGGTACTTCCATGTAATTGTATTCATCCGATCATCTGTGTACTTCCTTAGTCGGCAACCATTGTGCAACGAAGGTCACATATGGCTATAGCATAGTGCAGTCGACTAGCACACCTCACGATTTATCGTTCTAAGTTTTACTGCCTGCGATGAGATATGCATCGGTGTAATAAATATATCAATAGATGGTGAGGACAGTCTACAAATTGGTGCTGTGAGGTAAAACACTGTTTTTAGGGTTCCGTACTCAAAAGGAAAAAACAGAACCCTTATAGGATCACTTTGTTGTCCGTCCGTCTGTCTGTCAAGACCTTATCTCGGGAACGCGTAGAGGTATCGAGTTGAAATTAAAACGATATACTCAGGTCTATGTAGTCTCTTGAAGCTGTAAAATCAAACTTCTAAGTTAACGTAAAAAAGATACGGCTGTTTATGCCTTTAAAAACGTATATTTCGACACTCTCAAGGAAATCAAAATAGGGTACCTACTTCCCGTTGACCTAGAATCATGAAATTTGGCAAGAAACAATGTTTTATAGTAAAGGCGAAAGTCCAAAAACTGTAAATTTGTTGTTACATAAAAAAAGTTTTTTTTTAACAAACTGGGAAAATCGGTAAAAATCTTCAAGACTCGATTTCCGTTATAGAAGAATTATTTACATATTTATAAATTGGTACGGAACCCTCGGTGCCCGAATTCGTCTCGCACTTGGCCGGTTTTTTGTTATTATCACTGTTTGTGCCATAAGCTTAGACACGCACGCATCATAGTAGTAAATCGAAGCTCAGTTGCGTAAAACCTTATTAGTATGATGACAGCCAAACTATGTTTAGGCATGTCTCTAAGATTACCTGATGAAGCATATATAAGGTGCTTCATAAATATCTGCAACGGCTGAAATGGGTAAAAGTACTGCATATATAGATTACGAAAGTGAAGGAATTACGTGCCCCGGATCGGTAATTAATTATTTGCGAAAAGACAGTAAATAAATGGTTACTTGCTTCAATTTGCATAACACACTTCGTCATCCGCCCTTGCCACTGCGCGGGAGCGGTATAATGTGAAACGTTAGCATTTTTGGACAGATGTGGACGGTTCGAGACAGAATAAAGCCTAATCTTAATTTAATATAATTTTTTTAATGAAAAAATTAATGATGTTCTGGACATAAAATTTCTTTACTATCGTAATCTATATAAGCAAGACTTTTACCCATTTTAGCCGTTGCAGATATTTATGAAGCACCTTATATTCCATATCAAGGAAGCCGGCTTAGTAAATTAAGCCTATTATCTCAACTATGAGAGCAAAATAAATCTGAATGAACATTTAAATATATTTTGTTCTTGTTTGCGTGCTTTACTAAATAATCTGTTTCTTAATGGGCTAGTTTCCTAAAAAAAACTAATTAGTCCGTCAGTTGGATTAACAGAAAATATTGGACACGTATTTTTTCTTATCTCAATCAAACAAAAAATGATGAAGATATAGCCTGTTAAAGTTCTGCGTAACGTCACGCCTTGCGACACTTTTTAGCAAGGCGTGACGTCACACGCTCACTTTGATGCGCTTTATCTACGTCATTTTTTGTTTGATTGACAAAAGAAAAAATATGGGTCCAATATTTTTTGATAATCTAACTGACGGACTAAATAGAATTTTTTTTTGACCCAGGAAACTAGCCTATACGCGGCAAATGACATTCCGGTTTTTTCTCATCACAGACATTGCTCTAATTGTATGTTAAGCAGCCAAAGCACTTGTGTTACAGAAATTTGAAACAACGTCGGTACCACAACACCCAGACCCAAGAAATTGTAGAAAAGTATTTTTTTCTACATTGACCTATCGGGAATCGAACCCGGGACCTCTCGGCTACGGAGGTCGTCGAATTATTGTTTGTTGTCTTATTTCATTTATACACAAATAAATGTTCTATCTTAAAATAATATTTATTGATTTCCTTGCTGTAAAAAATAGTACGGCTTGAAAGCCAAAAGTGCGTACAGTTGCTCCAAATGACTCTAGTCCCTGAGCGGCACTGGTGCGGTCAACAGAGGTATATTTAGGGACGTCAACCCGTTTAAGTGCCTGGAATAAGTTCTATAGATTAACTAATTTAACGGGTATTTGAGTATGAAACTTGGTTTGGTAGTAGAAGCAGTTATTCCCCTAGCTATAAAATAAATATCCAAAACAAATTAAAATATTGACATTTTTGTAGGTTAAAGTAGTATTTGTACTACACATATTTTTTTATTTAAACAGCAAGTTGTGAAGGCTAGGCACTGTACGTGATTTCGTAGGCCTTTACAGTGTTGGTATAGGTAGGTAAATCAAGATATTAGGTATTTTACATATTATTATACTAATATTACTAATACTTTATTTGTATTTTTAAGTGCTTGTAAACATTTTAAAAATAATAAGTCGTTTCACAAATCCTTTAGGGTGACTTAACGCAATGGTTGTAGACAAGTTTTTTATTCGTGTGATGACTGGTGTCATGATGTTCTTTAAAGTATGTTGACTGTGTAATCAAATCTAAAGTTACAACAAGCAAAATAAAGTTCTGCAGTATGATGATTTCGGGTTTATCTAAAGCACAGTAGTTAACACCTTATCAACCTATGTCACCTTACCTTTTAAACTAAGGCGAGTGGTGCCCCTAAATAAAATAACTACTCGATGTGTGTCAGAACGAATAGCGCACGAAAATTTATAACAGCGCGCAATGTAACGTGGCTGTTACGAAAATCGCTGCGTCTTTAGGCGGCGAAAAATGGGGAAATTAATACTTTTCGCATAAACGCAATCTTTTGATTAAAAACCCTATGTACAGTTTATAGCTACCAGGTTTGCCTATCAATCTACTTGTAAGAGAACTAAATCGGTCAAGATGTTAAAAAGGAGAAAGGGAATTAGCATTCTTTTTTGCGTTTTTTCGATTATTTTAATAAAAAAATCTCTTGTTAGGTTACTACAAATATACCGATAACAACATCCGATGAGGAGATAAATGCTATGCTCAAAATGTTGTGTAGGTTTTTGCAACTCATAAAATACTTTTTAAATATTTTCCGACATTTAGGCTTAAGTAGTAAGTTTTTAAAACTAATTAACGATTGGGGACACTACCCTTAGTAGTGCAACATGAAGGGACGCCCTGACCGACAAGGTGAAGATGTAAATAATATTTATGTTCACAAAAATCTACACTTATTTTCCAAGATAAATGTCATACTTAACATAAGTATAACACCTACCCGGCACAAACTTGTTATTTCAAATTTCAGATGGCACAAGGTAGAAAGTTCATTCGTGGGGAAATGTTTCGTATTTTTAATAAATTACCACAATCCGTGATGAATTGCTGACCTGCATGTATATGAACATAAATTATTTACATGTTAAGATGATTTTAATGAAAATGGGATAAATACCATGATTTAATAAATGATAAAAATGTGTAGATATAAACCTGCTTAGCTTGCACCAAAACTTGTAAAAATATTTATTTGAAAAAAGGCTCACAATAGTAACCGAGTTTCGTGTTCTGCTTCTTCTCGGCACTAGCCCTCAAATTTTCCCGAAGCAGTGGTAGGGTAAACAATAATATTGGTGTAAATGTTACATACATGGTCTATTTGCAAAAATGATTTTGATTTGTTATTTTGATGATATTCGCAAAACTGCTGACAGCGGATTGAAAAGAATAGCCAAGACCGAAAGTCGGGCTCAGTAGCGTGCATTGGGTTGATTGAGGCCTATGTCCAGTTGTGGACTGACGTGGGCTGCTTATTATGGTGTAGAGTTAAATATTAATTGAGATAATGTAAGGTTTTGTAATAGGTTATTGAGCTGTTGACTATAGAAAAGAATCCAATTGAACATGAAAATTTGTCATTTTCAGAAACTGATTTCAAATATTTCGTTTTACAACCGACTTCCAAAAAAGAAGGAATTTCTCAATTTGTCATAATATGAATATGTTTTTGATTTTCAATATCCAAAAAATCGTTCTCTTACAAAAATATATAACTTAGGTAATACGTCTTCAAAATGGAATAAGGTCTCATTACGACTGCATGTTTTTTTAACTTAATCCAACTATAATAATTATTTTTTTATTAAATAGAGTTTGGTCTAGCATTTTAGAGTTACGTTCATAGAAATTTGATAAAAAAAATCACCTATAACTAAGGGTGGAAACGTAGAGAATATAATTGGTGTACTATTAAGTATCTGTTATTCGGACTGTAATGATTATTTATTACACATACGAGTAGTTATTAAACGCTGCGCTTTTAGTCAACACAGTGTCGTTCTTTTTACACCTACATTCATAGTGTATGAAGGTAGTTTGTTTTCAAAATTGGAATCAGTAACTGTAATTAAAAGAACTAAGTAACTGTATTTTAAATATTTCTATACATTACTTGCTTGTTTAAATACGTACGACGATTTACCTGTTAAAATAGAATAAAGCGCTACCCATCCTTGAATCGCAAGAATCGCGCGGTCATTCATCCCCGAAGCTACGAGTCAGTGTGTTTGTAGGGCAGCAGACCAGCTAAGCGCCCGCCCCTTTAACCCTTTTCTGCTATGTAGCGCAAACGATGATCTGTTGGGCGGACAGAGCGGCTGTCAACTGTTTATGTTTCATTTTTAAAGCGCTGATTCTTGTGGGATGAATACACACATTAGAAAAAATACTCCAAAATATTATTCTCATGAACAAATATTTTATCGTTTATATTAAGATAAAATATTGTTTCAACTCTCAGCATGTTGCGTGTCTGACAATTTAGTCAATCACGTTCGCATCAAATCAGCAACACATCGCGATGTTTTTTATAGCTGCAGTTTTTTGACAGTTGGTTATCTCCAACTTTAAATCCAGTCTTATAACTAACAACAATATTTCTGAATTTTTGACACTAGGTAAGGTCCATCCTATGCATAAAACTTAGAAAAAAGATTGTTTTTATAATAAAATAAGATTAAGTGAGTTTAGGCACAAAAGAAAATCATTCACCACTCAGTGCGAAAAGATTCGATTCGTCTAGCACTTTTTACAATTTTTTTTCTTTATTCACAATGTTGTTTACTTAGGTAACTAGTGTGTGACACACTTCTATTTTTTTTCTTTATTTACAATGTTGTTTACTAAGGTAACTAGTGTGTGACACACTCCACTTGATAAATTTTATCAGATTTATTTCAATAGAGTTCAGTCCACTTGTTACATAAGCTAAAGATCGGCCTCCAGGCTGCAGGCTGTATTACTGCAGGAAACTGAGTAAGGTCAAAAATAAAAATAGAACGATCCGCGCCCGTTCTGCGAACGATGAAGCGGGTGTGATGCGTGGCGGGCGCGGGCGCGGGGCTCACAGACGCCCGATGACATCACACGTTGCAGCGCTGCGGCCGCCAACTCTTGCGCAATCGCGCGCCCTTGATCTTGACTGCGTCGCGGCCACACGCGTGTGCGCACCACACACACCACCAATCGCCATGTTCGTACAATACCCGCGCGACTATATTCATCACCGCGCGTGGAACCGCGAAACGGTAATCAGACAATATAAAATAATACCGTACCGCCACTTTGTAGTCATTAGCGAATCTGACAGTTCCGGCTGTTGAACGCGATGTAAAAGCCGCAATTAACGCCTCGGAGTGCGTAACACATGAATTTTTGACATGTGTAACTATAAAACAGATGGCTGCTCTACATGAGTGCCTTATGTGTACAATGTTTTATTTTTAAAACTTTACCTATTTAGTGCTACGGGAAAAGGCTGTTTTTAGCTATCAACCGATACCGCATTAGGTAAAACAGTGTTTGTATATTTTCCCTTTTGCCTATTACGTAAAATACGTTATTTATGGAAACAAATAGATCAAATGCATAGCAATATAGTCTAAACATACAATTTACTAGTACTCTATTAGGTATCCAACATAATTAAATAAGCTGTCGCAATCAACAATTTACTTTTTAAGTCACTTGTAGAAACTAAGACTTTACCTATTATCCTAATTAAATAACGTCATAAATTAAGAAGATACTTATACCCTTAAGTTGGAATTATTACATAAATTTGCGAAAATATGTAAACTTCACATACGATAACATTATTTAAATTTTAATGTGTCTACCTAATCAAGGACGCTCCTAAGTAGTAGGTACCCACTTTATCTCTCCGTAACTAGTATTTTAACCAATGCTGATAGCAGGTTCATATCCTACTACACTTGTAAGTATAGCACACTAACAGAAGTACCAAGCTAATGTTTGTGTACAACATTGCTCGTTTTGAAATATGCCTCAGCGTGTGGTTTTGCCAATTTTTTGCCGCTGAACTCATTAGTTGGCGGAATACTTCGCAGTTTTTTAATTGCTCTAGAAGTGCCAGTAGACGTTATTGAACAGTTTCCTTAAATATTATCATATAAATTTTAAAAATGGACGACTTAAAACTTATCTAACGATCGAATAACATATCTATGATATCTAATAAAGTTAAAGTGAAGTGACTGAGTTTGTTGCGCCGTTTCTTTTCATCACCAGCCAATATGTAGTCCCGAAGCGGTGGTAGGACTAAGCTATATTTTGGGACGTGTATAAGTGCCCGGAAGAGGGCCTATGTACAAAATAAATGAGTATTATTGAGTAATGACAATAACAGAGAATCTAGAGATGATTTATCGAACACCAGTAAGCACCACAGCTCACTACTAAGAACTCGTTCGTAATTTTGCAAGACTGCACCAAGAGCAGGTGCTCAAAAAGGTTTTCATAACTTAAAAATAAATGACGAAACTCCTATAGGATCACTTTGTTGCCTGCCTGTCAAGATCATATTTCTAAGGAAAAATCTTTTCTGAGTCAGCGCAATCAAAAAATACGCTGATCCGATTTAAAAAAAAATGTGGCCAATTATTAGAGAAAACTATTTGTTAACTCATTTACAAAAAGAGATTACAATAGGTACTCCTAAGATATTTTATTATAAACGTAGATGTCGCTGATCGGATCTGCGTAAACCAAATCTATAACGACCGACAGATGTAACGACGACCTCCATAGCCGAGAGGCGAGCATACCGGACTTGGTGTCGCTATCTCTGAGGTTCCAGGTTCGATTTCCGTCAATGTAGAAAAATAACTTTTCTATATTGTCTCGGGTCTAGGTGTTGTGGTACCGTCGTTGTTTTTTGTTCTGATTTCTGTAACATAAGTGCTTTAAGCTACTTATCATAGGATCAGAGCAATGTATGTTATGTTGACCAATATTTAAAAAAAAATACAAAATATATGTGATCTTCGGCTATTAAGTAAATAACAAAGAATTATAACCGGACCTTCTTTATAATGAAAAAAAAAATGGCTATGGCAGCATGGTCTCTGACTTTAGCCTGTTCCAATCGGAACAAAAACCATGTGACAACAACAAATAATGAAAATAGATTTCATAATAGATACCTCGGTAGGTACGTATAACAGTAACATAGTGACACTTATACTGCGGAAAATACAAACATACGAGTAACTTGGACAAATATAAACAAGAGAGATTACAATTCTATTGAGTTTATCTGATTACCATTCTCATAGTAAGTCATCATTGCAATAGTAGTTTATTTTTATATGTTGTGCCTATTAGTTTCTCCTTTTATTGATTAGTTATATAAACTACCAATTGTTAAAGGTAAAACTGGTTCATAAGTACGTTAAGTTTTTAGATTTTATACATCTCGTCAGATCTATAATTAGGTACTCATCGTCAAACTAAAATTCTGTTGTATGTGCAGCCACTGTAAAAAAATATCATAGTTTTAACAATGTTTTTCTTTTCTTTCGACAGCGGCGGGAGCTAGCTCAGACATGGGAAGTGAGCACTATTGCCTAAGGTGGAACAATCATCAGAGCAACCTGCTGGGTGTTTTCAGCCAGTTGCTGCACGACGAAAGTTTGGTGGACGTCACTCTCGCTTGCTCGGAAGGCGCCTCCATTAGAGCTCACAAAGTAAGTGCAAAATAACTAAGTATTCATTATGGTTTTCTGTACTAATTCTCTTTGAGAAGGGCGTAGGTAGTCAGTCTTTTTCGTCAAGTTAGATTGAAGTCAAGCAAGCAAAGCATGTTAGAAAATCAAAAGAAAACAACAGCTATTACGAAATCGAAGTTATTAAATTTGCTATAGATTGTCAGAACAACTACGTATGCGAAGAACGTGTGTGGTAGCGCTCGAAGTAAAATTAAACAATATAATTTAAAAACACTTTTTAAATTTTTTAAATCAGATGAAGATAATGCAGAGAACAAATTACTGTTAGGTACTCATCTAAAAACACTAATTTTACTGCTATGGCAATTTGACCTTTAGGAAACAGTTAGTTATTTAGCTGCACATTTGAAAAAAATTGCAATGTGCAACAAAACTAATTGGGCGGTCTTTGCGTAATTTATTTGTAAAGTATAAAAGTAAATAGCATTGTACTTAACTTTGCTTCAAGTTTAACGAGTTGCATTAACATAACACTCCGGCACGTGTAGTGAAAATCCGACACACACCATTTGCTACAATGTTTCTCCTATGTACTTGCACAAACTATAATATTCAGCTGCCACGCTATTGTAATGTAGTGCGTAAGTATGTACCTTACTTTAATTACTTTAAATGGTATCTGTGTAAACTGTACTCAGTATGTATTGCATTGCCGTCAACATATACTTTATTAGTAAGTAGATATTCTTTGGCCAGTCTCTTATGTATTGCAGTACGTAGGTACATACACGTTTTGAAAATTCAAACTTTATTAGTCTTATTTTACAAATTTAAGGTGCACATTCAAAACAGACTACAATTTTTAACTTCTACTGTCAGATATTGTTATATACAGTTGAATTTGTTATCCGGTGTATTCCTTTACTGGTGGTGGTGGTCTTACAGCAAAATTACAGTAAATATTATGAATACCATACCTAACATTGAAAACACAAGAATAACATTAAATAAATAAATAAATTGTTACCACAATCATACCAATTAGCTAACCCCAAACTAAGCAAAGCTTGTACTATGGCGACTAGATAACATTGAAATTTCAAGAACACAATTACTTTCTCATATTATCTATCTAAGATTTGGGGACGTATTTTGAAATAGGTATTTAAAATGAATCTTGAATTCGAACACGAAAATAATTCGTGTATGAAATTAATTTGTATTGCTCACGATTTGACGCATTTTTGAAACATTCGAATTAAGTTGAAATTGCTATTAATTTGAAATCTTGTTACTATTTTCATTTCACGCAGAAAATATTATAAACCTGAATGCAAAAACTCATTCTGTGGGTAAAACGTAACGTAAGTCGTAAAAAGTAAGTTGGTATTATTATGTCACATCTCTGACAACAACGTTCATTTGGAGTTACATAACAAAAATTATATATTTTTTTAAAAAGAGTAGTTATTACGCCAAAATGACTGTAAACGTAGTTTACGTTAGAAGAAATAATTTTCCGACCATTTAGGCGTCAGTGTCATTGTAGAAGTGAGTGATTTTGCTATGTTTCTGGAGAAACAGCGTCTGTAAGGCCAGTTGCGTGGAGCATAGATTACTTAGGTACATATTACTGGTCGCGCGGGGCTCCCCGTTAACAGTTATATTATTTTTTATTTAGAAAACGATTATTCAAACGGTAAAACCTAATCTTAAAAAAACACATCTTAACTTTTTTTCTTTAATAATATGGCACTAATTTTTATATTAAATTTTGGGAATATTGATGTATTAGGTATTATGGCTCAACCATTGTTATGTAATTGTGAAAAGTGTATTTGTTATCATCCGGCGAATGGGATACAGGAATCGACAAATAATTATTTAAGTGTTGTTTAGGCGTTTTAGTCTACGGACTATCGTGTTTATTAGGCACATGAATGTTTCAATGGGTGCTTCTTTTGTGTCTTAACTTAGTAACACAAGTATAATTCTAACTCCATTTATCTCTGAAGGATTAATAACGTAATTTTTTATACCTAAAAAAAATTTAGAAAAGCAGTATCCATTTATCATTAAACAACAAAATGTTGACCACTTTTATTATTTGAAAAAATTAGCTGACGAAATTGGGCTGAACCTTGTTAAAGACGTACAAGATAACACAATCAAACTACCATATTGTAAAATCATGGAATGTACAAAAGAATACAAAAGATAGATACAGGTAGGTATAAAAATAAATACGCAGACTGCGACTAGCAGGAAGTTGAAATTAGGAGGAACAATGAAAGAGCCAACGCCAAAAAAAAAACATCTATTCACTCCACTTTTTATGATAACTTAAGTATTTCTAAAATATCTACTTACCTACATATTTTTTAATTTTTTTCTAAAACTAACTTTATTTTTTTATATACATAGGTACCTACTTGCTTACCTACTTATTTAAGACTGATTACTTAAGAACTGATTTGTGACATTAATTCTGCAATTAGATCCTACTTATTTTAAAATAATAGTACCTATGACTGATGGATAGATAAATATTCATTAGGTGATTGTGGTGTCATATATTATACAGGGTTACATTGCAAAGGGTTGCCAAATTTAAAAAATAAGATCTGGGGTCCAATATATTGAATAATCGTTATTATTTTTATTGGTCGTATGTTGCGAAAAAAAAATATTTGAAAATATCCGAAAATAAAGTCAATAGAGAGACTACGAAACCCGCGCGGTCATTATCAGAAGCGTAGGTACGGCGAGCCAACAAGGACCTTATGCAGTGCACATACTGAGCAATTTTTTCATGAATTAGTTAAATTATCTACGCGTACGCTTTTTAACAGCGGATAGGAATAATTAAATATGAAAAAAAAAACTTTGCATTATTCGATTAAGTTACTGATTCAGAGCCATTCCTAAAGATTTGGCACCCCTTTGCAATGTAACCCTGTATTGTTATTTTATTTATTCATTTATACTTGTGTTACTAAGTTAAGATGTTTTTTTTTCAAAAGATTAAGTATATCGTTTAGATAAGGTTTTTTGAATAAAAATAAATCAAACTATAATTTTTACTGAGTTTTAGGTATCTACTAATAAGTTAGTTTCATTGCGTCAAAAATGTAAGATTCCTATAAAAAACTTCATAGACTTCAAGCTAAATTCTAGAGCAACAATGACGAAATGACGCCCCCTTAAGCTATTTTATATCTATACAGGTATAACTATGTAACCAGGTATACCTAGTGTGAAGAAGTATCATCATTACAATACTATTACTTACTACGAAAACTTTAATTGCTTCTCTGGTAAAATCGCATGTTGAGCAGTTTCGTCTTTGTAACTCCCGATGAGCGATATGTTTACTTCATTCTTCCGTACTTTTTACTAGGAGAAACGAAAAACAAGTCGGTAGGAACACCTGTAGCAAACTTCGGATTGGAATTCGCATGATTAAAAAATACGTTTTCTGCTAGTTAATTATTATTTTTCTATCACCGCCGACAATACTAACTGTCCTATAGAGTCAATAGTACCATTTTACACTAAAAGTACATTGATATTTACGATGTGCACCATTAAGCCTTTTTGGACGTCTTTGTAAATTTCTTTAAGTTATTTAGTACCTTCTAACATTTTATTAAAATATTTCAGGTAGTTTTATCCGCGTGCTCGTCATACTTCCGCTCGCTGTTCGTGGACCATCCCTCACGCCACCCCATAGTGATCCTAAAGGACGTGGGTTTGGAGGAGCTGAGGACCCTTGTCGACTTCATGTACAAAGGTGAAGTCAACGTCCAATACTGCCAACTCCCAGCACTCCTCAAAACCGCTGAGAGCCTTCAGGTAATATATTTTTTACTTTAAAATAATTAAATCTTAACCAACCTTTGTATCACGGTGTGTTCCCAAATTGATACAACCTATAAGAAGTCCTTAAGGCACGAGTAGAATTAAATAAGCTTTTTAAGGCAAGCTAGTTCTATCATAGATCACATCTTACACTGTTGCAAGAGATTATAATATAAGATGACAAAAATTACAAAAATCGAACCAATACACATAGTTTTATAGGTGTATGCCAACATATTTACTAAGCAACGGATAAAGTTTATCATTAAAATTTATTGAAAATACTTTTAGAGAGCACTCTATTGCTTTTTTGATAGCGTTGCATATGCCGATTCGCTTATTAGTATACTTACGATTTCAGGTAAAAGGATTAGCAGAAATGACAACCCTAAGCGCTGCAGGAATAGACACCAGAAACGTCCCCGAACCAATGGAAGAGTGCCAAGCCCAAGACACCAGAGAGTGTCAAGAGCCGCACGAGAGATTAGATAATAGAGAATCTAGAGATGTAAAGGATGAGAGGCAAGTCAAAGAAGCGCGAGAAATTCGTGATAGAGAAAACAAAGATACTCGTGAAGCGAGAGAAAGCCACGCGCGAGAAGGTCGTGAAAGTAGAGACTCGCGAGAACAGAGAGAACGTAGTTCTTTAGACCTACGAGAGCCTACCTTGCGAGATATCAGAGAATCAAGAGAATCCCGAGAGATAAGAGATCACAGGGAATTACGAGAATCTAGGGATGTTCGCGAGCCCCGAGATTTAAGGGACACTAGAGATTTAAGGGACACTCGGGAGTCTCGTGAAGCTCCCGAAGCATCTCCTCCGCGGATATCTCCATTACTTTCAGTGCGGCGATTTAGGACAGAAACTTCGAATGAAACACCTATCACAACGCATCCTCTCTTACCGAAAGATGAGCCACCTGACGAGCCAATGCGTTCATCGTCTCCCGAAGAAGATGCTGTGTCAATAAGATCTAACGGCGCTCAAAGTGATAGCATTGGTAAGATCGAAATAAAATATAAAAGTGTTTAAAGTCAATTGAGTAGAATATAATTTCTATGGCCTAACCATGAACTAACTAACGAGTATCTAAGCACTATTGTTAATACGTCAAATTTATGGAAATGATAAAACAAGTTGAAGACGATGTAGAAAATGGTTTGGGAGCTCATAGTTATGCCCTGATTGTCACGAGTGTAAAACACTATACACTTATCACATTATAAACCTAAATTTTTCAACTTGTACCGTCGTTAAAGAAATCTTACAACATATTATGTAAATTACTGTGCTTAGAAATGGCTTAGAAGCACTACACGGGGCGCGGTTTTAAACTAATTTAAACCAAGCAGAAAAAAACTTCAAAGTTTTAAAAAAAAATCCGCCAGAAATACTGTCAAGCTGAGTGCTAGTGTTGGACCATGACCAATACATTCTAAGTAATTAAATTGAAAATAAATTTACAAAAAAAGGGATAAAAAATTATAAATAATAAAAAACGCCCGTTTGAACTAAAATCGTAACGCGGTTAGTAAACTCGTAATTACAATGCGCAAACTGGCAATGTCGCTTTTTTATCTTGCTCGCACGGTTAGAAAGGTTCGGACGTTCATTATTTTTGATGAAATTAAAAAATATATTTTTTAAATGGGAGTTATTTTTTATGTAGGTAACGGACGTTATAGTATTACGGGTTAGCGGGAACACCTTTCGTTAGTTAACATACTGTATAATTATTATTGTCAAACTGTGGAATATGTTTCTTTCGTGACGACAGGTCACATATAACTTTGAATTACGAAGCTTTTTAATTTTGATGGCTTTGGTTGGGCATTTTAGTTCTACTTGCATAGTTGCACACAACAGAATTATTTTAGTACGGGATCCTAATTTGTGTCTGTGTTAACATAGCTCTATCTCTGACACGTTATACAATTGAAGGATAGTATGGGATTAAATTTGCTAATCTTGAGATCTTGATAAATATGAGTTTGAACGATATATATTTTTTTCCCATTTCCCGGTCTATTACACTTCAATTGAACTTCTTAGTTCATTTTCATTTCCCAACACTACAACACTAGTTTTGACTGACACTACTGACAGGACGGACAGAAACTGACAATAACATTATGTTAAGATTGAATGTTTTGGGAGGTTTACTTTTTTTGGACTACGGCTGGCTTTCATCAGCTGGCTGATAATTGTGTTTTGTGTTTCTCATTTTCTTTTAAGGCTTAATAAGTATTTTTTTATTGTTATTTACTTTTTTATATTAATTAAGGAATATGAAATTGGCTGACACAAAGTTTTTGGTTATACCGTGGTGGTCGATCATGACGTTATCTATTTTTAAAATTGATTATCTTCAAACCCATAATTTTATCGTGAGACAAGGTGTTACTTAAACTGAGGTACGTAATGTAATTCACACAATTTTAGCTATACTACTGGCCAGCTCGCCTGAAACCTAAAATCTGATCCTAGATTTGACCCAAGAAATAATTATTAATTCTTCTGTAGTAGTTTAAGTGTTTCAAATTGTCTCAGTTTTCATCATCAATATCACGTCTTTGCTGCCACAGCTGAGAATAGGCCTTCTCCAAATTGTCTTATTGTGATAGTTAGGCATTCGTTTGTGTTTAGTTTTGAAAGTATCATAGCGGTACTACATAAACAATATGTAATACCTACAGGTATCAACTTTCTCTTACAGGTATCAACATGACCATAAACAGTCACAGTAGTGGTGTGCTGGGCACGCGGTACTCTCCAGTAGAGCAGCGGCTGAGTGTGTTGAATGCTATACCACACCCTGGCTTGCCCCACCCGCACCCTGCATTGTCGAGCCCCAGGAGTGAACCAATCGCTGGTCCTTCCGGCTTGCCTCCAGTGCAGCAAGTACCTTTAGTAAGCATTATTAAATTTTATGAATTACTTACTTCCCATACATTTACAGTTAAAACTCCAAGATTCACTTGTGCAACTCAGAATTAGCAAATTTATTCCTGAATTATCCACTAACATGGTATAAAATATCATTCTATGGGTGTCAATTTGTATGATGTTGGTAGAGATAGAAATATGTATCAATCCTGTACGAATCCCAAAAATGAAAAGAAAGTAACATTTAACAATGAATACTATTTAGCACAATTAACTTTTTATTTTAAATATGATTTCCTGGTAGGGTAAAAGCCTCTTTCAATTCTTTCTTTTCTAACTACCCTTTGACATTCAAGCCTAATCTGTATACAAACCACACTTGTTTTGTCTGCCCACCTCTCTCTTGCCTTTTGGCCCCTTCCATTGTATTGCTCTTGTGGATCATCTATCATAAGTGAATGTGGCCAGCCCATCGCCACTAGTTAAGGAATGTATCACAGCAACAAAATGAGAATTATGAAGTAAGTTTCAAGATAGAATGAAATAGAGCAAGTTAATGTAGGGTACCTACCATTTAAAATGAGAAAAAACTGTGTTTTAAACTGAACAAAAAATAATTATTATAAAGATTTTTATTAATATTACTATAGAAGCTTCTGTCAGATATTTTTGCCTCATAATTATTTTAAAGATTTTATTACTTGCAATGTTCAAAATTAGTACTTGCTAGCGTTTAATTGAGCTAACATTTGGGCTACCTATGTAAGTTATGTATGTGTCAATACAATGGTATAGTACCATCGAGCTGATCTGATGATGGATACAGAAGGTGGCTGTAAAAACTACTAAATACATAATAATGATACACCTGTTGTGTTTGAGCTTGTTTGATTAATATTGATCAGTACTCTTATTTCCTGAGTCTGATGCCGTAGTCTGTAGATGTGGCTGGGAATTACTATTTGATGTTTTCCTATTATTCATTACAAAAAAAAAAGTGTTTTGCTCAAACAGATCCTTCTGAGAATTCAAAACAATGGTTAAGCTTCAATATCATTACCAGTTGCTAGTCCAATTTATAAATAAGATATCCACAAAAACAAAACATGAGATTTTATGGTTAATAATTGTCATAAAATTAGAATGATATATAATTTAAAACAATCTCCCACATGTAAATGTTTTACCATTTATTTATTTTAATTACAGTCCTTGAAAAAAGAAATAGACTGGGACAAGAATAACGAAGAGAAAGGAGGTGGAGAATCCTCATCAGACTACCGGATACAACATGAATCGGTATGTTTCAATTGCTTTGTTCTCGATGTGTAATTATTACAATGTATGGATGTTGTAGAGCTGTAAATATTTATTTGAAGTAATCCCAAAAAAACACGCTTGCTAGTATAAGGTAGCGGATACACGTAACTAAGGCGTGGTTTGGACAGATACGACGTCTCGAAGGCAAGTGGCGGTGGCGGTGGCGGATAATCAAAGAAACCCAAAATAAACGTAATAGTCATGATGTCGCATAGCGTCGTTTTTGACGGAAGGAGAATCGCGCTCATTACCTTATTTAGGCGGTTTATTGTATGTTTTACAAACCACGCCTAACGTATCTAGGTGTGGGCAAATATAGTAACTAGGACAACAATATTTTTGATTTAATCTGGGTAGCACAAATTCTTATTGGTAGTCTTCAATGACAGCTAATTAAAACTGCCAAAATGCTAAATGTTAATTGTTTTAGTAATGTTCATAAAGTAAATTGTTTTTATACTCATTCTTTCTCATGTCACTTGTCTCCATCAAAAAAGTATAATTTTAACTGCCCTTAATGTTTTTTTAAATATTTATTTATGAAATAAAATAGATAGGATTATTATATTATATACAAACAAAATTAATGGTAAATAAATAAACTTATGAAAAATTACAATAATAATAATAATATAATGGCTAGGCTAGCCACACTAAGCTACGTTACGAAACGAAACTAACCTTACATGGACTTATTTAAATTAGCAAGTTTTACAACAGCCCCCATTAACTAGTTTTACAAAATAAATGCTGTCCATTTCTTTGCATGTAATAATGTCGGTTTGATTTCCAATAAAATAAGCTAGTACACGATTTCTGTCGTTTTTATTTTGAGTGAATGTGTTTATAAACTCAAATAGAAACCAAAAATCTAATCGCAGAGGTTTGGTATTATTGTAATAAATGCAGACAATCAAGCAAGGTCTAAATTATTATAAATTAATTTACTGGAAACATTAATTCAAATTATAATTGCGATTACTTCTTCTTATGTTAAGTGCCACCGCCATAATACTAATAGACAATAAATAGTATTATTTGGTATTTGTGTGTTGAATTAACATTAGTAATAATTGTGCATGCTTGTAATACAGTTTAATTAAAATGTGCAATAAACGACCCTTATGTACTTATTGAAATTCATTAAACATTATGTTTTAAATAATGCATGATTTATGTGTATTTTTTGTTCAAATGCAAAATTACATAACAAAATAATTTTTGTGTAGACTATTTTTTAAAATATTAGAATTTTTAAACAATATCTGTGTAGATGTTGATATTTTAGTATTGTCAGTAAATTTTTCTTATCACAAGTTATCTATTAGTATATGCATCTAGTGAAAAAAAAAAACAGTGAAAATATAAATTAACGAAGCTTTTATTAGCTTTGAAATCTCAGGGCAGGTGCCATGTTGACCAATTTTTTAAAGAAATAGGCTCTTACACCGTTCTAGTAGTGAAGTACACAATTTAGTTAATTGTTATTTTATGAGCTAAGTTTTTGTTGATTGCTTTACTAACATAGCAAAAAGCAGTCTAAATAACATTCCTAAAAAGTTGATGGCAGAAAGATGGTATATTTCGTGCGTTTAGTATAAAAGGCATGTTTCATTAACAGTATAGTTGGTGTTTTATGTGGATATTAATTTGATATTATGCATGCTTGTTTGATATGCTGCGCTATTTTGAACATCGAAGTACTATGCCTTGCTGTCAAGAAGTTGACCTTCATTTTGTTGGCCATCATTTTTTATATCCATTCATTTTGTTTGATATATATTTTTGGGCAGTTTTCTTTTTATTTTTAACTTTGGCCATATACATGCATTATGTTATTGTACGAATCTTTGATTCTGTACGCGTGACCGTCGCTAAACAACAAGGCATTACGGGTCCCGGGTCACTCCTGCACATTTTTGGGCAAAAATGAGCGTCAACTTCTTAATTAGATAGTGGAAATTTAAATAATAACGAGACTGCATCTCAATTTAGAAAGTAGTGGTAGAAATATTGCACACAGTATGGTTCGTGTCAAAATAGAACAAGAGAGAAAAGAAGTTGATGTTCTTTTTTGTGGTTGCAGGAGTACGAAGGGACCGGTAGGGGGAGGATTGAGGAAGGGGAGAGGGGTTACCCGTGCATACACTGCGGCGCGGTGTTCCCGCACCAGAGCAAACTGGCCAGGCACATACTGACCACTCACACGCTGGATACCCTCAAGTACCGGGACGCCATACTCGGCAGGCCGATGGGGCTTCCGATGATAGGGCAGTTTAGTGAACCAACATACATAATGCCAACGGAAGAATCTCCCATCGACTTGGACATAGGCCCCGTGGAGCCCGGAAACGTAGTACTGTGCAAGTTTTGTGGCAAGAGTTTTCCTGATGTTTCTTCGTTAATAGCACACTTACCAGTGCACACAGGTGACAGACCATTTAAATGTGAATTCTGTGGAAAAGCATTTAAATTGAGGCATCACATGAAGGATCACTGTAGAGTTCATACAGGTATGTGTTATCATTACATTTAATTATGTCAATCAATTTAATGTTACGTATTCAAAATTTAAGAAAATAATAAAAAATCTTTTGATTCGGGTTTTGACTCTACATCATGATTTATGAGTTGAATTCTGTGTTGCAGGTGAACGGCCCTTTCGGTGTGTACTGTGTGGCAAGACATTTTCCCGATCGACCATTTTAAAAGCGCACGAAAAGACTCATTATCCAAAGTACGCTCGCAAATTTCTTTCCCCCAGTCCTGTAGACACCGAAGAAGAAAGCCCCCATCAATGAGTATGGGACGGCTACACCCTACAACTAGCCCAGGATATATTAGCCAATAGCACAAGCCACTATTGGTAGTAGTCAATGGTTTGAGCGGGAAGTAATAGTCGAATGAACAAAAGGAGGACAATATGTTGTAATTAGATAAGAATGTGATTTAAACGCCGCAACTGTGATCTGAATGATATGAATAATATTTGATATTTCACTAATAGATAATTGACACTTAAAAGTTGTTACTCCTTGGTTAACTTCTTAACGAACTATTTGGTTCCTTCTATTATTTGCTTTTGATAAAAGTCTTGAGAATTAGGTGCTTTCTTTACGCTTTAGATAATAAAATAACTCTCACTCGTGAGTCCTTTAGACGGCATAGCCAAAGTTAGCTAGAGAAGTTAAACTTCATTTGTTATGTTTATTTCCAGTCTAAGTTATCGCCTATCAGGTATCGTTTCCTTAGTTTGCTTTTAATATTGTGTACCTATTACTATGACGTACTTGATAAAGTTTTATGTATTTCTCGTTATGAGCTTTCGTAGTTATTTGGTTGCCATTTCAAAGCTTGTTGACGCTACTAAAATGAAAATGTAAAACGTATTGATTTAGGTCAGAATTAATCTTTAGATACTTGCATATTTATAGTAGGTTCATCTCAGAGTTGATTTTTTATAAAACCAAATTAAAGATTGATAATGAGTGCTTTAATTATTATTATTAGAGACCATACAAAGATGCACTCAATATAGTTCGTAATGATTAAAAAAGTTAGGGATTTGAGATTTTTACTAATTTTATGTCTTTCAAAGTTACGACGCACGCTCCCCTGAGGTAATCCAAAAGCAATATTATGACATATAAAATGTAAATAACATATAGTTTGGTAATATCGGATTTTTAGGAAATTTATTAGAATGTAATATGCTTCGGTAGCTCTGAATTTGGGATACATGGGGAGGCTTGTGGATGTGTGATTATGGAAATCAAAGCTTTAACGCTGTTTCTGTTCTGTCCGATTGCCATGCCTTTTGCTCCACTGTCTGTTTACGAGAAGCCACGTGGCTTATACTGGAGAGTAAAGAATTCAAGCCACTTGCAAGTAACCTAACATTTTGTTTGATTTTATTACTCTCGAGTGTAGTTTCAACACAATTTGCTGTCTTCTGACTACCCAGGATGAAAAGGCATGGTCTCATAACATTTATACTATAGTATATGTATATAAATTTCTCCATATATTTTCATACTACATTAACTACATTGTTTTACCGTTGTTTAGGGTATTTCAAATGCTGTGTTTTTGTAAAGTGTATTTGGAGTGAATTTAAACACGCAAAATATTTAATATCTATAATATTCCAACTAATTTTATAAGCAGAGCATTTGAAACTTATCAGAACTACTGTGTTCAATAAATTCAACAGAGTCAAATACAGGGATATTTTGTGGATCACGAATAATTTTGTTTTTACAGCCTCTAAGTAGAATCTAGTATATCACAGTTTTCTGTTATAACTCGATACTATGTATTGATTTATCATATTATAATATAATATCTGCATTGTCTCCAAAAATATTTTCCAGATATGTATTGTTACTGCATCACACACGAGAAATGAATCTAAAGCTTTGATTTGGAACTGATCGGATGTTGGCTCACTTTAGTCTGTAAGTTTCGTGGTAAATTGGTAATTACTTTTGTTCTGCCGGCGGTACTCCCTGGCTGACATGATCATCGTAAACGTATCATTAAAATCTAGTATATTATTTTGACTCAAAATTTATTATCCTAGTCGATACAATATCAAAACATTTCATAATCTTTTAGTACATATCATATTTATATCTTACGAAATCTTATTGTTATATGTACATTCTTGTTTTAAAGGAGTTTGTTACAATATTAGGATATGAGAAAATTACTTAAAATTTATATTTAACTACGGTTTCGATTTGAATTTAGGCGTTTTAATGAATATTAAATTTTAGAGATGTAATTTGAGTATTTGAATTTTATCAAATGAGAGTATTATGGTTATAATATAGGAAAAGATCTGTGATATATAAAAGTAAGGGCACGACACCCGGGAGGTTAAAAAATTTTGATCTCAAATTGCGAGTAAAGTTTTTAGTAAACTGTTTCTTTATCGATAACATATACAAGCACATACTCTTTTATTTCTGAAAGATGATAAAATAACAGAACATAAGCATGACTTCGGTTTGTTGTCCAGAAACAGTGGTTATAATATTTTGATACTAACAGATCTCATTTCTAATTTTTAAGTTTTGGACATCGTATAGAATTTAAGTTATAGGTATATCAAATACTTATTTAAAATTTATTTCAGTAAACTTGTTAGTCTACCTACTTATGTGATCGTACTTATATTTCTTTAGAATTGCAAACGCCTAACATTCCAAAGTGATTCCAGTGTCATTGGAGAATTTTAATGTTCGGATTCCACCGATTTTGTGTAGGTGCTATATTATAACCTTATATCATAGTTTCCAATTTAAACGTATGTTTGCCGGGAGTACCGCAGCAATTCAAGAGATGTCTATTATGATTTCGATGGAATGTTGAGGTACTAGAGATTAAAATATTGATATGGTAGTGTCTCTAAAAAATCTTATAAATAAATTGTACGTTTTCTTTACTGTATTTTCAAAATCGTTTTTATTTAGTAGAGAGCGCGCGGTTTGTACTGGTCATAAAGTTTAGCAACACAAACATTCCATTTGTAACGATGGATATTTAAATTTACACAGCTATGAGTGTTGTTGACCGTTCTTGTGAGTAAATTTGAACATCCATAACGCGATTAATATCTGTTGTTTGAATAGAAATTATTTCTTATATTTCCGTGTAAAATATAGTAAATCTTAAACGAAATAAATATTGCGGGAAAGTAAAATTAAAGTTGGTCAATTGTTATTAAGCCCGCACGTGTAAAAATGCATTTTAGATTATAGATTGGTAGATGCGCTACTTCCCGGAGCTAGATTTGGATATGTCTTGATATAAATTAATGAAAATTTCACAAGAATGTTGCTATTTGAAAAGCTGCACTCTTTTTATTTTTCGGAGTCGAACGTTACCAAACTTTATAGCAATATTGAAACCTTGATTAATGTTCCTCTTCTTATTTTAAGAAAGATTGAATATTTACAATTTACAGAAGTAATTAATAGCAATAAATAAATGGTTAATGATGATACGAATTAACAAATTTGTACGAGTTTTTATCGAGATAGTTTTTTATAATAGTACAGAATGCAGTTTAAAATGCTATTTTGTTTCCTAACTTTCAGAGGTACTATTTATTAATCAAATAATAATAATAATATTAATAGAATTATATTTCTATGTATTGATGTGTGTATATAGGCAATGCGGTGAATGTTGTTAGTGAATTGTACCATACATGAACAATAGTTATACGACCCCAAGTGCAGTTATTCAAATTTTAACATTTGCCAGTTGTTGCCACGTCCCTGCAAGTTCACACGCCGTTAGCACAAATTAATTATTAAATTTACTTATATTACAAATATTTCAAATTTATGTAGTTGTTTTTGTTTGAGTAAATACTGAGCATGATAACTTTAAAACAACACTAGCACGAAATATTTTATGTGTTGAAATAGGTCAACGTAGAAACATTTTTATATTAATGAATTGTGACCACAGTTTTATATTTAGAGTGCCTCTTGCCTATACAAGACTTATATAAAGGCTGCAAATCACGGAACATACATATATTAGTATATGTAGCTAATAGAGAATTGTGTAATTTTATGGTGAAAATTGTAAGTTGCGTTATGATATGTGACGTCCGCAGTTGTTTTTCTCCGTTCTGATTGTGTTAGCAGCCCTGAATACTATACCTCTAAAATATTGTGCGATTTGTGTAGAACTCCGTAGTTAGCGCATTCCAATCTTGTGATGTTATTTCCAATACAATGAACACCCAGTGCAAAGTTATTTTCGTGACCAATATTTCAGTAGAATTATGTTATAGTGTTAGTCCTAGCATCGTTATCGTTAAGTTTCGTCCAACAAGATCGAGTAAGACCTAGGTCGCAGAAGTGTAAACTGGTTAGTTGTGTATAAACTTACCAATTTTTTTAAGTGGCATAACTAAATATAGAACTTATATTGCAATTTTTCTAAGTTCCTGTAGGTGTATTAATTATTGTATATTGGTACAATTGTTTTAATAATTATAATGTGTTTATTATAAATTATTTAGGTTATAATCTTTCGTGACTTACTGTTTGTACTAGCGTAATATACATAATATTATAATGTAGAGACTATTGATTACTTTTTATGTCATTTTATGTTCAACGAACTAACATCTAGTTCTGTTTGAGTATTATAAATCTCAACAAAAAGTTCCAATGTTGTATATTATGCTACTATAAATTTAGTTCAGCACAAGTTCAAATAACGTAGGTCCACTTTATTTATAAAGCTTAGTAATTGTTGGTTCTTCACTGAGGAAACAATAATTAATTTCTCTTAAGCTGATTTATTTAACATTCATTGTTGACATTTTAGAATAGATAAATCTGTTTTTGCCTTAACATTATTAATAGTTCATAATGTAACAAAGAGCAGTACATTTTTGTTGAAAAATAGACACAGTGATTTCAAATTATATCAAAATGTTCGAGGATCAAAATGGTGTAATGTTTTGTCAATTGTGCAACAGTCATAACAGAGACCCTTCGCTGTTGGTCATTGTAACTTTTGAAACAAATGTAAGCATATCATAGCTGTAAAAATACAATTTTGACAAATAAAAGCTCTACAATCATTACAACATAACATTTTTATTATTATGATTTACCCCATTTCTTAAACAACCAGGTAATTACATTTTATTATTAATGATCACATAAAACGGTCCTTTACATGTATCATAAGGCGTTATTTTTGTTTCAGATGTGTTTGGATATGACCTGCAGCTCACCAAGCATTCCAAGTCCCATACCACCTCGGAGCCCTACAGCGCTGCCTCTGTGGTCTCCGTTGCTGGCTCTACAAGCATGTCGTCTGCGCCGCTATCTCAGCGATGATTGCATGACATACCAAAACCGCCATTTACTCCACTCGGACAGAAGACGCTGCGGCGTGTGTCTAGCCACATTTCCCTCAACTTGGCTACTTGAACGCCACGCAGCATTACAGCATGCGTCTCAAGCATCTTGTGATGATAAACCATTTGTCTGTGAGCAATGTGGACAAAGTTATCGGTACAGATCCGCATACGTCAAACATCGTGAGCAAAATCATCGTGCTAGACTGCCAGCTGATAAGCTTTTTACTTGCGACGTTTGTGGTATGCAATTCAGGTATCTCAAGTCATTTAAGAAACACAGGCTCAATCATACTCTCGAAAGACTCCACACGAAAAATACCGACCCACCTGAAGGTACAGAACCGGTCTCCAGCACTAACGAGGCTCTAATAGGGCAATGTGGCGAAATTGATCTGTCCATGAAAAAGAAAACCAGGACGGAAGGAACGAGAACTCCTCCTGTTGATGTCATTCGAGACGCGGAACAAGATAGCACAGTCGATTCAAATGGCCCCACCGATTCTATAATGACTGTAGATGATTCTGGTGACTGCAGAAATTCTGAGAACGATAGTAAAAAGGATGACGATACAGCATCGGAGGAGAGGAGACGAGTGCCTGTGTCTTTCGCAAGTGTAAGTTCGATGGCAGATAGTTCGGAGAACGAATCGCGGGGAGACAGCGGCAAGCACGAAAGTTCAAGCTCCCATTCGGGTATTCTTGGCTTTGTGCCGAACGACGACAGACAGAGGGACCGAGAGAGGCGTTTCGCGTGTCCGTTCTGTGGAAAATGCGTAAGATCGAAAGAGAATTTGAAGTTGCACGTGCGAAAGCATACAGGTGAGCGACCGTTCGTGTGCTTGTTTTGTGGCAGGGCGTTCGGAGGCAAGAGCGACCTGACGCGCCACCTGCGGATCCACACCGGGGAGCGGCCGTACCACTGCGAGGCTTGCGGTAAGTGCTTCGCCCGCGCCGACTACCTCTCCAAGCACCTCACGACTCATGTCCACAACGCTCGCTGATCGTCGACAGCGCCGTCCTCTTTCCAACCTTTATAGTAAATAACCGACTCTTACAGCAAATCGGAATATTTTTTAAAAACGTTTTTAAAATTTACAATTATAATAAGCAGGTTTGATTAAACATTTACAGGACTGTTTTCTTTTTGAAGTGCTTTATAATATTCATGAAATAATTTTCGAAATAGATTTTTTACGATAAAATAAAAATTACGTGAAATTAATATCTCTGTTCTTTAAAAATGAACGTGTGGCTTTTTCACATGTCAAATCTATATAATTAATGTTAAAATAACAAATTATTGCAATAACAGAAAATACCATGACTTGTTAAATTTTCAATAAGCATTTTTTTTAATTATATATTTTTTTAGCTCAAGTTCTAGGTTTTTTAAACTAGAAGAAGTAGTTTCTTTATGCATTTTAAATAAATCACAAGCACCTTCTTTTTCTGATTGGATCGTAGTCAATTGTAACAAAATGTTGATCAAAAGATCTGGTATTGCTAGAAAATGTGTGGTATTTAGCATTGAGTCTATTTATTAAGTTAACAGCCCAAATATGCTGTTTTTTTGCTTAAAAAAAGGTAATCTTTTGCCATATTTTCATTTGCCCACGTAATATTATAAGATTTTTAAAAACTCATTCCATTGAAGGGAAATTAGGAAATTGGTAGTCGAGACGATAGATAAGTAGAAGAATGCAAAAAGCTGTGATTTGTATGATTAAGACCAGTCAAACATGTTTTAGAACATCGAAAAATGATTTATGTAATTTAACCTAATTTTAAAATCTAGATTTACATAAATTATAACATAGTTTTAAGAAATCTCTCTGTGCCAAAATATGTACCTCATAAAAGTAACACGAAGTAGATTATCAACTATGAAGGTTAATTGTACACATCTTGTTTTAGATTTCGTTGTTATACATGTCTAGGTAACAATAATATTCAGTATGAATATTATCTACATTTAATATTTATATTAAATTCCAATTGTGTGTCCAATACCTCCATATGTTTTAATGTAGGCACTTTTAAGAAATTTGTTTAAGAAGTGAAAAATACTAGCCCGTAACTATCTTAAGTTACTTATCCAGT
The DNA here is from genome assembly GCA_963576865.1 of Anania hortulata. Taxonomy (NCBI): domain Eukaryota; kingdom Metazoa; phylum Arthropoda; class Insecta; order Lepidoptera; family Crambidae; genus Anania; species Anania hortulata. Next base: position 10,319,895 of record OY756396.1, on the reverse strand, counting down.
ACAATGAAATACAAACCAGTTTATCTTTTTAAGACCACTAACTACTGCCAACAATGTGATACATATAATTACACATACACTTTACTATATATAAATCATTATCTATGTACATTATATTAATATACCTGATTTTAAATCTTAAAGTACATAGTTTACTTCGCTTAAATCTTAATCTATTTTTCCATCGTTTGTTGTTTTAAAACTGTATTAGTTTTGAGATAAAATATTTGACAAATTACAATGGGTACATATTTAATATTTTTGATAGAAGTAAATACTTAGTAATTAAGTACCTAATTAATAAGGAAGTATTTGTTGTTGCAATAATTTAGATTACAGTAGCCATAAAGAGTCCGTTTGATGTCTTCAGTCTTTACAACAAATAGAATAAATAGGCGAAGTACGTAATAATGTTTCAACTGCAACGTGCACATCTGATAATGTCTATATATTTTGGATTATTGATATTGTCCTTCTGTACAGTGCCGTAACAACCCTGGAGGGGCACAGAGATGACTAGACCAGACTATGTTTTTAGGTCATGGGTATCTTATGGCCATGGAAGCAGTTATAAATGTTTCACACCGAGCGCATAAAAGAGCTAGTTACGGCAAGTTACCAAAACACGATATGATATAGCGATTTATCGACACCAACGGTAAAAATATGATAGATATACCCGTAATGTTGAATTGCCGTGCCGGTGACATCACATGTTATGATCGCTGTTTCAATAAAAAATTAAAATGGCGGCTAGATCTATCACATTAAAAAAATACAGTTGGTGTCGATAAATCGCTATATTATATCGTGTTTTGGTGGTCATGCTAGGGGGGCAGGATGTCTCGCGGTAAATTTGGGTAGGGTACCACATCATAGCAACTTTATAAATGTGGTGCCAGAAACGATTGCTTCGCTAGTATATTTATTCATTTTTAGTGTGTATTCTGATTGATAAGATTGCTATTTAAATCGTAATGTTTTGCTGTAAGTAGGTACCTACTACTGCATAGGTTTACGACCTACAATTTATGTACAGACAACGACAGGTCAACCTACCCAAAAAGTTAAAGGTCAATGAATTGATTTTCAACTCTATGTCAAACATTTAGAGACCAATATCAATTGAGAGAAATTTGACGTTTTGTGGTAGGTTGACGTGCTGTTGTCTGTACCTTCTAAAATTCAAGTTTGCTAGGTTGATAAAATCACTATAACATAGTGATGTGATTTACCATACAATGCCTGGCCATAGGCATGGAATACCTATTAGTACTATAAGTCAGTCCCTTGACAAAGCGTCGTCAGTTCGTCGTTCCATCTTCGTCTGCGAGCGAGCTGCGGACTCCCCAAGGTAATTAGATTCCAAAAAAGAAATTAAGCGGACTTTGACTCTGTCAATTACATAATATAGGATAAGCGAATACAACTATTCATTGTTATATAGTTTGATTCGACTCAATTTGTGGGCCAGTATTTTTCACGATTTCCAACATTTTAAATATAAGCTTTTAAATATGTCATAATTTCAGAGACATTTACAATATAGTCAATGCAACGAAATAACCAGCTACAGGAAACGTTAAACGAAGTTTTAAACATAGTCTAATTATTTAGTTAGTACTGTTATCAATATCATAGCCGGTTCTAGCTGAGGATTTTAAGAGTTTCTTTTATATAATATCTAAGTTTTATCGATTGTTAAATTGTACGCAACGTTTCAATGAAATAAGGACTTTGCCAGAGGGATATAATAAGTAAATAATTGTAGGTAGTCGGAAACTTTTAGTATAAATGAGAAGCAATACTCTGAATTTTTATTTTATTTTCTACACAAATACTCTAAGTGAATATAGATGCGATGTAAATATTAAAACTGGTCAATTTACTTTCTTTAATTTATCATTTTACTTGCAATAATTGTTCGCTCAAATTTAATTCGTAATTTTCTCTTTAATATTTTAAAATAAAAACCTGAATTGCTTTTATTGGTACTATTCAATCATTTTATAAACATGTCATAGTTCGATCAGTTTTAGTTTTTACCTCGTATAAGTTTAAACAAACAGTACCATCGAAATAAACAATGCAAAGATGCATTAAAATGTGTATAATGTAGATATTTTGCCAATATGTCAAATTTATAATATAAATATTCATAATTGATGTTGACTGTTTTTATAATTATATCAGCGGTAGTTACTTGATGTTGTGGTGTAATTTAGTGTCTTATAGAGTTAAGGTCATAAACCACTCAAAGTGAGATTTGCTCGGGTTTGCTCATTTATTTAATAGGATTGGTCATTAAACGTCGGATTCTATGATAATTCACAAGGCTTAACTCATGATATAGTATCGTTAGAAGTTAATAAATGATAACCATGGCGTAGCTTTGAGTGGTTCATTATTTTGGATTCTCGTAGCGTTTAAATTGGTGTGGTATTCTTTATATCTGTTCATGTATTATACATTTAACTCTTAATATTACAGATAATTTTAAATCAAATTTTAAATTCTGTGAGCACTGTAACGATTTTGTAAATACGCAAGTGCTAACCAGGTGAAATGTGATACACTAGGATTAAAGTATTTATTTATTATTATTTTTGCGAGAAAAAAAACAATTTAAATTATATTTTAGGTTCGAAATTTTAATTATCTTTAATCTTTTAAAACAATGGACAGTGGAGTATTTTTATAATTTTGTTTAATCGACTTAAAGTTTTACCGTCGATTGTGAAATCAAAGGGCATTACCAATTGATTATATAACTCTCATTTTACTTTTATTCCGGGAGACTTCTACAGTATGAGGTTATTGGACTCGATACGTATTTGCATCTTTAAGGATAGATTTTGTACAACGACGCACAATTTAAACCACTTTATAAATCGTTTATATATCTCCGTCCATACAAACATTGTGTGTCTTATTTCAAAATGGTTTTACCGGTTGATGTCAGGCACTCAGTAGTTTATCAGGTTTAGGGGCTGTCACGAGGTCATTTAATAATATATTCATTACAATATTTTGTTTTTCGTTCAAACTTTGTTCGAACTAGGGAATGTCTGTAACATCATTTAATTAAGTATTAGATTGTACTGTTTTAATTATGCGTAACAGTATTTTTCAATTCTAAAATAATGCGTTGCTTAATACTGTTTTGTAAATTCAATGAATACTCACGTATGTAGACGATTAACTATTTTGTGATCTTGAACGGAAAAAAATAGGTATTTTAATTATCAGATCTGATACCGCTTATTCAGGTGTCTGGTCGCGTTATTACTATTGTGTTGTTTAAAGGTGGTATAACTGAGTTATAATTTGTAAATTATCATGATCATTAAATTATGAGATACTCTTGCATAAAATACAATAGCGTATTGTTATCTAATGTTTAAACAAGATATTCCCTTTTATTTTCCCAATTGTACTTTAAGTATGTTGTTCATTTTGATAAACTATAACGTTTTGTTGATTAGCACGCGTGTTACAAGGAAGGCTAATGTCTGGAGTTTCAGTGTTACTTAAAGTTGATGCTGCGAGTTATTGATTGTAAGCGTATTTTTGTGGTGATTGCGATGATTGTGATATTACTTTAAGTCAAGGTGGATCTAAGGAATGTAGGAATGAAGTCTCTCCATGCCAAGCCAACGACGATCGAACGTAGATAGACTGATTTTCGGGTAGAAGTAAAGTAGGCCAGAAGTTTCGCAGTCAATAAGTAATATTTATGAATACTAGATATTGATTTTAAACTGTTTTAAAGCCAAACACAATTTCAATAGTCTAATGACATAAAACAATAAGAGAGTTTATTTAATTTTTAAACATAACTTATACAGAATGTTTTATATACCAACCTTAAATTATTTTTCAGATGTATTGATTTTTATACATCTCCATATACAAGAATAGCGGTAAGTGTAGTTATCGTAGATGGGTCTATTAACCGCGTGGTGCTACAATGTGTAATGATATGTGATAGAAACTGTTCTTCAGAGACATTTTATTTATTGAAACTTCCATAGGTAATAAATATAGTCACATTACATTATGTATGATATAACCAACAACTTCAGCAATAATTTGGGTTAGGTAATTAAATAAGGATTTATTTTATCCAGTATTTTTAAAAGTATAATACTTAATGGTTGGTCAGGTGTGTCTCGTAGAATTCATTGTAACCAAATATGTATGAAATTTCAATTATGTTTGAACAATGCGTTTTGGAATTAGTACTTACCTTCACGTCATAGCAGATTCTATGTTAATGCCATTTTTTTCTATGAGATTTATGTCGACCAAAAACCGTCAGTGGTGGTGCGTGTTTTATAAGATTGTAGTCTTCGAAATATTTATAATTACTTATCTATCTACTTCATTATATTCGTCCAAGTCTTTGAATTTTATTAATAAGGCATGAACATTACGGATGGTACCTCCTATAATATAACTGTCAACTAGAACAAAGAAATTGCTAGCTAGTAAAATTTCATTAGTTTCAACAATAATTTCTACAATGTAATTATTTAATTAAATGAATCGTGTAAAAATTGTTTTATGGCCTTATTAATATTATAGTTGTCTTGGAAAAAATGTTTATATAATATTAAGTATATGACTTTCATAATGTTAAAGTAATCTTAACCAATACCTATTCGGAAAGGGAATATTTTTGTGTTTTCTATAGTAGCGACTGTATATGGGCACTAATCTATCTATATATAATTTATTATCTATACTTTTTAGCAGGTTTTGTTTTGGTTATTATTTATAAATATGTTTTGTTTATAATTGCTTCAAGATAGTTTTATTTAATAATGTTTATGATACATACTGTTACATCCGACGTAATATATTTTTTTTACTTGTATATTTCAGATGAATATTATTGTTGAAAGATTATTCTGTTTATATTTTAATGATTAACTAATTTTGATATAAGTAATACCTAATTAATCATTTTATTTCTCAGTTTTTTCTACAAGACAGTCCATTTGATTTAAAGGTCTTGTCAATGTCCAGACTAACTTAGGCATAGTTCCATATTTTGGATGTATATTATACCACAATCTAAATTTACGCTATTGTGTATATTATTTCTTGTCGATGTGCAAAATTATAGTAAATGTCTTGGATCTCTAAAAATAAGAAAAAAAGACAAAAATACTTTACGAAATTTCTAAATGTGCAATAAATATGTGTGTTGTAGTGTTACCATTAGGCGTAAAATTTTTGCTATAAAAGTATAGTTACCGCTGCACTGAAGAACAATACAGATATTATTGTTCGGTTTTAATTAGGTAATGCTTTTAATATTACATTGATCTCATCTTTTTAACGGTGACTGTATTTTTGTAGCGCATTAAATAAATATTTGGCACTTTAAAAAAAGGCACATTTCCCTATTGTAATGAAAATGGTTTGAAAAGGTGTTGAAAATGGATTTGTTGGTAATTAATTTCTTGATGAAATATATTTGTTTTAATAATCGAAGTTTTTTTAATTGTTTGCCAATATGTTATAACATACATGTAGGCGGTTACAACAGAAACAAGTGACGGCTTAGGGTGGCCACAAACAAACACCATATAACATAAAATTACATACTACGTGCTCAAGCCATGAGTTATCATAATAAAGCACACAAAATTAAATTTGCCTACTACAGATCACGTTATAATTAGGTACAGACAACGGCAGGTCAACCTACCAAAAAAGATAAAATCATTTAACCGATTTTCAACTTTCAAGTCTGAGACACAGAGATCAATATCAATTGAGATAAATTTACGTTTTGTGGTAGGTTAACGGGCTGTTGTCCGTACAGTCAATGGCAGGTCAACCTACCCAAACAGTTAAAGATCATTTAACCGATTTTCAACTTTAAGTCTGACATGTAGAGATCAATCAATTGACAAAAATTTACGTTTTGTGGTAGGTTAACGGGCTGTTGTCTGTACATAGCGCGATCCGCGGTGCGCGACACTGTCGCTACTACGTCAATACTTATTTACGCAAACGGATCCTTGAATCAAGTCGTGTTTTGCAAACCCACTAAATGTTTTAACGACGACACCCCACACCATTTTGCAATGACGAGAAAAATTACTGAAAAAAAATTTTTTTTTCAATATTTTATTAGTCTATGACTTTGTCGGCTTGATTATTAATAATTATTATGGATAGGTAGCCTTGCGAAATTACGGCTTTCTAGTTCTAAGAGTCTGAGCTAAGCTGCGGACAAACAGACGAACGAACGGACTTGTCGATAAGGATTCCGTTTCGACTACGGAACCCTAGAAAGTTAAACCGATTCGCATGAAAAAATTGAAATGATATGAATCTACTACAATAGTTATTTTGAAACATCGAGTACCTATATACCCTATAGAGCAGCAATACAAACCATCTTTCTCTGAAACTAGTAAGTGATTTTTCACTTATATTCAGTATGAAATGACAACCCTGTCAACGCTCGCCCATACAAAAACAGCACAGATACATTAAAAAATCACGGAAAATTTTGTCGAACAAAATCTTATGATATTTCTACTCTATATGGTATGTGCTCCATGTTTTGAAATAAGTTCTGAAAAGGTAGTTTGGTCTCTGATTGTCCCATTAATTCATTTTCGAATATATAACTTACTTTACGCATCAATAATAATAATAATAAAAAATTGTTTCCACAGTCACACCAATTAGCTTAGCCCCCCAAACTAAGCAAAGCTTGTACTATGGCGACTAGATAACGGATAAAAATACATAAATACGTTTAAAAACATCTATGATCTAGGTACAAATGATCGTGCTCATCACACTAACTTTTGCCCCTTGCGGGATTCGAACCCGCAACCGCTGACTTTGTAGTCCGAAGCGCGAACCACTACACCAGACGGTCGTCATTTGAACCATCAATAAATTCAACGAACGTAGTAATTTTGATAACTTAAGTATAGTCAACGGTAGGTCAACCTACCCAAAAAGTTAAGGTCATCGAACCGATGTTCAACTTTAAGTGACTACACGTAGAGATCAATATCAATAGGCTAGTTGACACTTTTTTTAAATAGGTCATAAATAGTTAATAAGTGTTCCATTAGACCAAAAAAAAAAAATTTTTTTAAGACTTAAAAATCTACAAAACTTTCATTTTAAAATAATATTTTCTTCTTCTTCTTTTGATTATGGCAATAACCCGCGTTTTGACATTTGTCGTACACGATTCCGCCAATGTCACGTCACGAATAAAGTATTTACACGGTTTTGAACAAAACGATTTACAAAATTAAATGAAAAACTAAGCGGACTTATCGTACTTACCAAAACAAACGACAGCACAAATTATAATGACGACACAAAATCTAAACAATTAAACAATAACACGGTTGGATGGGGTAAAAAATAAAAAAAGAAGAATTGTAGGTGGGTGGCAAATAATAATATTTTCATAAACAGACGAAAACGCTGTCAGCCATTTTGGTCTATAGATTATCTGTGCCATGACGTAGTCCCTCTAAACAAACAACTTAGACGTCTTTACGAATACAACCTCTCTGAATTAAACAAACATGATTTCTAATAGTTTACACAAAAATATAGTAATTATCATTACCTGTCTCGTTCGAGAATGCAAAAATACAGAGATAGATATATATAGATAGATAGATCGTTTACAATAAGAGTGACGTCACTCACGTCGCGATCATGGCGGATAGCGTTTTCAGTTTCAAATTATAGATTAAAAATATTTTTCAAATTTGATTTTTACAGCTATCTTCTACTTTTAAGTATTGAAATCGATATACGTATTTAGGTTCCTAAAGTCGAATACTGTTTGAAATAATTATTAGTTTAATTAATTTTGATATGAGTCAACTAGCCTATCGAGAAAACTTGACGTTTCGTGATAGGTTGACGAGCTGTTGTCTGTACTTAATTTACTTACCTACTGAATCACAATTTTAAATTGTAGCTAGCTTTAGCTAGAAGTTGAAGTGATAATCCAAATAAAAACAGCTAAGTAGGTACGAGTCGAGGTCGTGCATTGAGGTTTTCCATACCTACCATCACCGCTGCACCGTATTTTCTTTCATTTTGTTTCAATCCATAGCGAAAACCTTACTTACGCAGTTACACTTGAACAGTTATTATTTATGCAGTGTTTCTTTCAGATAATTTTGTTCCCGGTCGTTTCAGAACTTTTGTGCCCCGTGAAATTGTGGTCATATTTATGCTGTCACTAAACTTACGCCTTTGCCCTTGCCCTACTTGCATACAGGATTGCATTGCAAGATAGTGCCAAATTTTCAGGATCAACTTTAGAATCAGTAACTTAATTGATCTAAGTAAAGAAACAAGAAACAGAAAAATATTTTTTTCCAATTTTAATTATTCCCGTGTTCTGTTAAAAAATAGAACTCGTGGAAATTTTACTATTAGTCGATTAAACTGCACTCTATGTAAACTATAGGTATAAGGTCCTTGTGCGGACTTGGAGCGGCGTCGGCGTACGCCTGTGAACTCTGATGAATGACTGCGTACGTTTTTTTGCTTTTTTCGAAAATATTAAAGTATCTGGGGGCACGGTAGTGCCCCGCCAAGACGAGCCAAGCGATGGCACTACCTACTTTTTCTCGAATTGCTTTGTCGTTTTTTTGAACACTCAAGTTGTGGAATTGGGAGGACGTTGGTATGTGATCTTAAGGGACGGACAGTTCGAGTTGAGCTAGAGTAAAGAGTGCGCGTACTAGATTAATAATTGATACCAGTAGTCATTCAATTGTATAAACTAGTAAAATGAGTAAAGTATTAAACAGTGACTTGAAGAACTACTTTATTGGACTTTCATTGATCTTCGCTAACATCAGAACTTGAGTTTGGATTATACCAGATGAACAAAGCACCAAGATTTCCGATTTTTTTATAAGTATTCTTGTTATAAATAATAAAGTACATATTTCAGGATTTTTAGTAAATTACCCCTAAATGAAAATTTAAAAATATTGTCGTAAGCAACTGACAAAAAGAAGTGAAATCCCATCAAAAACCAGTTCATATAAAATGTTGACAAGACGAGACCATATCATATGGCACGCACTGTCAAAAAGTTATCAAATCTTATGCAGAGCCAAGCTTCTAATTCTACACGCCTAACTCTACAAGCCCTAACTTCACAAACTCTACACCTTAGTCAAAATATGTGGCTTGGCCATTTTGTTACAACAAGAACTATTTGTAAGTAATAACAGAAAAGTAAGCCGTTTCGCCACGGCACTTACGCCCATGTGACGGTAGCGAAACGGCCAAGCCACATATTTTGACTAAGGTGTAGAGTTTGTGAAGTTAGGGCGTAAGGTTAGAGCTTGGATTTGATAACTTTTTGACAGTGCGTGCCATAGTCTCGTCTTGGCAACATTTTACATGAAAATGTTTTTGGTGGTTCTAGTCAGCGCTATAAGCTTACCTAATTTTCCAAATTACAAAAGCTGCCGATTTCTAAAATTCAGAATTTCCTCAACCTTTACTTCAAACTAAAGTCAAAAATAGAGTTTGAGACGTAAGAAATATCTAAGTAGAAGCATTACGGTGGGAGCAGATTCGTTTTAGTTATTAGTTATTTCGCGTCAGGTCGTGCCGGGAGTGTCATACTGGATAGTGGGCGTCATGAATACTAAGTGCGTCGAGATAGATACCATCGGAATAAAGAGCGTACCAGGGGTGCTAACTTCCTAAAAATGCCCCTAAACAAGATAACATACCTACTTTAAATATTCGTTAACCTGAAACATGAAAATGGAAAAAAAAACAATTGAACTTATAGCATCCTTTTTGGGTAGTCGTTTCTCCAAATTAGCCAATTTTGTTTGATTTCGGTGGTCGATTTTTTTTCAAAGATTTAGCATATGTATTGGATTTGAGTTGTAAATCATTTCATTTTTAATTATATAAACTGCTAATTGGGTAACTGAAATCCTAACAGTTAATCATATAATTAAACTACTGAATTCAACATCTACCGAATTCAGAAAATATTGCACTGCTTGTCAGAAATTATACACCAAAGTCATAAAATGTAAGTTTTGTTTGTATAATCATGAAAAAAGGGTAAATCAAACAAAAAATTTTCTTTTATTTCTTCATCTAGGTATTTTAGTCTGTAATTAAGGGATAATAATAAACGTCAAGTTAATACAAAAGTCTTGTGTTTAAAATGTTTTTTATTAATTAAAAGTCGATGGTTAGATAGTTATGAAGTTTATCTAAATGAATTTATGAAAACACAACCGTCATAAAAACATTAAAAAGGTGCTGAAAATGATATTTTATAAGAAAATCTGAACTTAAAATGCACCTTTTGGTGCATCCACCCTCAATTCGGTTGTATGCTTATTTTGTGATAAAACTGTTGCCTATTTTAAAATTGAGGAAAATAGGATTGTTGTGTAAATGACTCTATGAACTGGTATTAGATAGTGAAACAAGGTTTAGATTATGTTGATACATGACATTTAATATTGAATTCTGGGTTCAAGACACTCCACCGTTGTCAGAATTCAAGCGTTTTCAGGCGTTTTAGATTTTTTTAAAGTAGGATTTGAAAAGATTATGGAGACGTCATAATGCTCTCCAGATAATATAGGGCCTAAACTATATAGTGTATTTTTGTAGATTGTGGTTTTGCATAGACGTGGGAAATTAGTGCTTGGAGACGAGAAATTGCGTCGCTGGAGAAATGCTCTAATAAGACAGACACAAAAATATTAGATAATAATCGCCAACAAAAGAAGAACGGACTTCAGGTACCTACCTATTTCTTCCTTTATTTACTTTTGTAGATTGGTGTAAGTTATTTTTATATGACATGGTTATTTTGAAAACAGATTATTACCTAACAGTATTTTCTATGGGGCCAACATCGAAAACTCAAAAAAACTTCTGAGATTGCGATTTTAGTTTTATATTTAAAAGCTCTATCTGAGAACCATAACCAGCCACTATGAAGTAACTTAGTTAAAATAAACCCTATTATGAAATAAAAGAAAAGCATGTGTAGCCTCACATTTATTCTTTAATAGGACAAATGATACCATGATATCTAAAAATATCCTTAAGCATAATATCCATTTGACCCCCAACTTGGCAACCCTGAGCTCCTGATAAAACAATGCAAGGTACCACCAACCCTCGATCTACAAAGGGTCCAATCATTAGTATCATTTGAACCATTTTTCTACCACCTGGCACAAAAATTTACGTACCTAACCGTATTTACTTACATAGTTAAGTAAAACTTTTCATAATCTATTATTTTTTTTCTATATGTTCAAATCATAATTTATTGTAAATGATTTCATTTTCCAAAATAAGGCCAGAGTAATCTGCTGTAGTAGGTAGGTACAGACAGCAAGTCAACCTAGCACAAAACGACAATTTTTATCAATTGTTATTGATCTCTACGTGTCGGACATAAAGTTGAAAATCGGTTGAATGACCTTTAACTTTTTAAGTAGGTTGACCTGCCGTTGTCTGTACATAAGTAATTAATCTATATTCATGAATTCTATAATCTTAGGGCACAACCTCGAGCTTATTGCTGATTTACAAAAGTGCAGAGGCAGTCTTAAGTTTAAAAGGGAATTAACTACATTTAATGTCTAGGTAGGTTTCCAGGCAATGAATTTATGCCCAGTGCATTTCCCAGCATTAGCTCCGAACCAAATTAGGCCAGTTAGTTTTCTAAATTGATCTGAACTACTTATTGAATTAACCAGATAAGGCGAAACCGATTTATCTACAACAAAAAGCCGGCGGGGGGTTAGCTTATAGCTTGGCGAATATTTCTACAGTGTCACCAGCTACGCTTTGTGTTGACAAAGGGTTTAGACTAAACTGCAGAAATATTCGCCAAGCTATAAGCCACCCCGTGCCAGCTTATTGATATACCTTTTAAGTAGATAGTACCTTTGAATGTTTGATAGGCTTTAAGAAATAGTACCGTCATCTTCTATACATATTTCAACTAAGTAGCTATCTTATAAAAAATAAAATGTAACGCTTTTTTGTGTATTTCCATTGACCCCAAATTCCAATTTAGTATAGGAACTTACTTTTTATGTAGCCTAAAAAACAACGTTGGGTTAAAACATCTATCCACAGACAATACCCAGTTTTATAAATTATAAAAACTGTTATTTGTGCGTCAAATTCCCAAGGTGAAACATTAAACGACTTGTAAGTACCTACCTAGGTATGAAGAGCCGCCATAAGGAGTAGATTACTGACACACACCTGTCAGTTCCCAAGAGATTTGATGGCAACCGAGAAGTTTGTTTACCGTTTATGTTTACGGAATTATAACGTTATGATCCTAACGGTTCTGCCGCGTAAAACCTACTGGGTAACAAAAGGGCGTTTCCAACTATGAATGAGACTGTCGGTAACAATTCTGTGAGGAATCTGCTGATAATGTAATAATTAAGTCATGCATTTAGGTTTGCATTGCACAAAATAATGAAGGTTGTTTTTTACAAACAAGGCATTATGTAGGTACAGACAACAAAACGTTAACCTATCACAAAAAGTCAAATTTTCTCAATTGATATTGATCTCTAAGTGATCGACATAAAGTTGAAAATCAATTCAATGACCTTTAACTTTTTGGGTAGGTTGACCTGCGATTGTCTGTACATCCACGTGGTCTTATCGCTAAAACGATCTTTTTCAGACAACCTTTAAGTAAAGAAAACCAGTCAAGTTAATTCGTATCGAGTCGCGTGCAATGTAGAGCTCCGTAGATGCCCGTCACGGTATTTGCTCTGTTTTACGTATGAAATTTTCTTCACCAAGTTATTTTATAAGATTACCTTTCCGGCTGAACAGTTTTTCGCTTAACTTCGTTAAACCTGTCGTCACATTCAAAATTTTTGAAATAGGTCAGTAAGAAAATCAGCTGATGATTTTTTTTGTTTAATTTCGAATTAGAAACTGTTTAGGAACCTGTAGATGTGTAATTATTTTTTATGTCATTTGTTTTTACAAATTGACAAAAGAACATTTTTGCTAAATAATTTAATATAACTATCGTTGTACAGTCAACGGCAGGTCAACCTACACAAAAAGTTAAAGGTCATTAAAGCGATTTTCAACTTTAAGTCTGTCAGGTAGAGATCAATATCAATTGAGAAAGTTTCACGTTTGGTGGTAGGTTGACGAGCTGCCTACCTAAACAACAACATTCTATGCTATCTATATTATTATTAAAAAGCTGAAGAGTTTGTTTGTTTGGTTGAACTCGCTTCGAGCTACTCGTTCGAATTGAGAAAATATTTTTGTGTTGGATAGTCCATTTATCGAGGAAGGTTTTAAGCCATCACACTATGACAAATAAGAGCGGAGTATCTATGAAAAATATTAGAAAAAACGGGAAATATTTCTTTGAAAGCTTCCGTTGCGTGCGCTGCAAAAATTATGTATGACGAAATTGTTTCCATTATAAGTTAAAAAAAAGACAATCACTACTATAAGTTCTCGTTGGCACTACGTGACAAAGTGGCTGGGTTTGAACTAACAATCCAAGGAACAGAGTCCGTCGCTTATGCCATTGGGAAAACGACACTTGACACATGCCGACGAAATTTTTAATGGCTTAATGACATACGTCACAGTATGTTAATTAGGGCACCACAAGGTATAAGTGTACCAATTTTACTGCCTGATTTTATACATTTTTTGGACTGTATACCTAACATAAATATGAAACATGTAAATAGTAATAGGTAGCATCAACGACATAGGGAGTTTTACTTAACTAAGTTAATGTCTAAAAAAAGTTACAGAAACGTAAATGTCGAAACAAAAGTGCTAGAGACCATTTCTCTTAGACTTGTCACTGCAACAAAACCTTGTTTTAGCATCACTTTTGTTTTAAACTTCCTACTATTTTTACCTACTTAATCCCGTAAAGTATTATTTTCTTATCAACAAATAATAACTCGTCACTCACTTATTTTGACGGAAATACATCTTTTGCACTTTACTCCGAGAAATATCAAATTAGTGGAATAGTCAAGAAAATAATAAACCTGGCTCATGTCCAGCCTAGATAGAGATACATCTCCATTCCGTCAATTTAAATAAAGTTAAATTTAATCTATTAAATGATAAAATTGATTTTACTCTTAGACCCTAAATTCAACAATATAATACAATACCTAGGTACTTATTAAATAAGTAATTTCGTCCTAAAATTACCATATTCTTGACGGAGGATTAAAGTACCAACAGATAGTCAAAATTATTTTAATTAAAATTTGTCATGTATGAGTACGAGTTTATTAATATTTATACCATCCATAAAAAAAGGTGTGCAGTGATAATAAAAAACTATCCAAGTGCAAGTTTTACGTTAAGAAACTCCCGTAACTAAACGTGTTTTCTTTTATTTCTTTTGGGATCCTTAGCTTGAGCCCGACACAGACACGGGGCTGGTTTTTATATTTATTATTTTATTTTACAGTTTTAGTACAATCAACTAAGATTGATACTTGTTTTTCAAATTAAAATCACAATGTAAAATTCAAATCTCTTTTAATTTAACATTAAAAAACTAATAATTAAATAACCGCCTCAGCCTCTTATGTGTTACAGTGAGATATTTTGTATTTTTGGTGCGAAACTTTAAGTTTGCTCTAAAGTTGTTTCATGATGGTTTTTTAATGGGAATAAAATATTTAAGTCATAATATTCTGTAGCAACCATGTAATTATATTTAACCGACTTTTAAAAAGGAGGAGGTTCTTAATTCGCCCGGATCTCTTTTTTATGTAAGTTCAGCGATTATTCGTTACGACGTTAACCGATTTCGATAATTATTTTTTTTGTTCGAAAGTAGTTCCAATACTTTCGGAATGGTCCCATAAATTTAGTCAAGTTTTGATGATGGGATCTACAGTAGATCTCAAAGAGTCTCAGGTGAGTTTCACTGTGGCCAGAAAAGTGACGTCGAAAATTTTTTATTAGGTGCCTCGTGTTGAGAGGTATCTGAATCACCGCTATGTTCGTGCTACGATTTTTCGTAGTTTTCGAGTTGCGATTTTTTTTGCAAAATGCGACCGGATCAGTTTGCAAAATTTCAAAAAAAAAGTAGGTTTCTTCGTTTTTTTTTCTTGCAGCTAAATTTCTATGAACTGTTTAGAAATTATGCATAAAATAAACAGTCTCTAACTTTACTGGAAGTTACTACAAAATTGACCTAAAGTTGAAAATTTATGTTAAGTAACAACATAAAATAAAAAATCTAAACTTTTAATTTCTTAGTTTCTAAGTAGCTTCAGAGAATGCGCTTGACTCTAAGCTTTCATAATAATAATAAAAAAAGTAGTACTTCATAGGCTTCATAGGCTATTTAAAAAAAAACGTAACTTGAAAAGTACGAAAAATCGTAGAACCTATGTATGTTCTACGATTTTTTGTACTTTTTCAATTTAGGTTTTTTTTTTTAAGAAGTAAATAATTAAACAAACGAAAACATTTAAACTCTCATCAGCTGGCACCGACTCCAAAAGTAACTGATTAGGTACTTATGTGTTAATGTTATTTTTAGCTTTTTGGTTTTGTAAAGTCGGTTTTTTTTGTAATAATAAATAACAACTTAAACAATTCGTCTAAATTATTACCTTTAGGGCCTTGTTAGTACTCTTTGAGTAGCAACAGCAACCGTTAAACCCTAGTAGATAACAATGATCGCCATAAGTATTTTTATGCAATGTAAGCATGTATTTTAAGACAAGTAAACAATGTAGGAAAATAATAATATCAAAAACAATATTCAAGAGAATGGATTTTTTTTAAACCACAATAATTTGAAGTTTATATTATTCGACAAATAAATTGGTTTTCCATTAGCTTAATGAGAATGTAGAGGACCCGAACCGATCAGGTCTAGAGAGCGCCTTTCGTTTAAACTAATAGCCTTCGGGAAACTAATGCGTTAATTCCTTAGCTCGCAAATAATAAATTATAAAGCAACCACGAAAGCAAACCCTTGCACAAAACGACCCTATTATTTATTCATTAGGTTCAATGTAATCAAGAAAGTTCCCGTTGAATGCCCCAATTTCGTCGAAAATTCACGAAAGAGCCGCGCCGCAACCGCGAATCTGCAATTATTTAATCGTTTTCGAGGTGTTGCTTCACGGAAACTGTGGATTCATAACAATGTTGGAAAACCTCAACGTTGTTATAGTGTATTTATTATCCATTACCTTTTTGGTGTTGCGCGTTTGAAATGTAGCATTTGTACAGTGGTCGATGGTAAGGGGAGTGAACGAAGATTGTTTATAGAAGCAAATGATGTAGTGAGAGGTCGTCGTATGGGGTGCCCCGGGCGCGATACCGGTCGGGAAGAGTGATCATCCACAGCGAGTGATACCAGCCTTAATGAAACTCCGACGAAATGGGGGAAATTAAGTAAGAGCGTTTAAATTTATTTGGTCGCCTAAACTTTAATAGACACCTATTTAAAGTTCTAAGGAACTAAAGATAAAGAGATTAGTTTCTAATTAAGTACCTATTGAATTTACTGCATGTTATTATTATGGTACCAACTTTCAGAAATATGTAATAAGTGACAGTATTTTAGGGATTATGTTTCAGGTTATGTTAAGTTAGTTGCCAGTTAACATCTTATCCACCTATTGTATAACCTCAATTTTTTTCCAATTGATATTAAACTCTACTTTAAGTTAAAATGTTTTTTATTTTTATAGGTTAAAAACATGTCAACTGTACATGTAATTTATATATTATAATTTGTTAAGCAATATAAATTGACTTACCTACTTACAACAGAATAATGAATCCCGGAAAATTTGTAAAACCTACTTGGTGTGCTTAGCGCATTTTAAAACCTGCTTTATTATATTAGTTCTCATTATTCCCCGGTTTGGTTTGGTGGTTCGGTTCGGTGGTTTGGTCCCGGGTTTGATTCTCGGTCGGGTCAATGTAAATAACGGTATCTTGTCTCGGGTCTGGGTGTTGTTATAGTGCCGTCGTTGTTTCTGATTTCTATATTACAAGTGCTTTAACTACTTACCTTGAGATCAGAGAAATGTATGTGATGTTGTATAATATTTCTGGAATTGTATTTATTATTAAGTGAAAACAGGTTATTATCTTTTATAAAGGTGCGTAGCATAGTTAGGCGGCCTCCAGGGTGGCAAGTCATTTTTTCCCGTTAGTGGAAAACTTTATTCGCCACTGGCAGCCCCGTGTGCTACCGACCGACATTGGAGCTCAGTATACTCCGGGATCCAGTCGGGGTAGTATCGCGTTCGGTGTCTCGCACCAATTATATTATTTCCTATCATACACAGTGCGAGTGAGTGTGTGTGGACCATACTTCGACGGTACCCCTCCCTAACTTCGAACTGTCCAGCCAAGGTCATCATTACGCAATTTGACACCTGTTGTTTGTATACTATGTGTACGTATTGTATTAAGTAATATAGTTGTAAGCTAAGCTTAAGTGTTGGGTAAAGCGATCGTCTGGACAGGGATTATAACTAGATAAACAATAACATACCCTACTTTGTTTTGTCGTTTTGATGGTTTTTCCCCTTTTTACTAAGTTAAGGAATTAACGGATCATAAAAGGTGTTATTCTACAAACTGCGCCTAAGCATTGACGGCATAATTCACTGTCTTATAAAACAAAAAGTTGAAAGCAGTGGAAAAGTTTCACGAAGAAGGTCATGTAAAGCCTATTCGAATAAAAATATTTTTACGTTTCTTTGAATTAAAGTTACGTTGTCACCTTGCGGCTTCTTATCCTTGGGGATTTCACATCTACTTTTACGAGGGAAGCAGGAAAAACTGGAATATTAAGGTTTTAACACTTACTACGCTCTACCAGAATTAAATTAGCATATTTACACGTGGTTGCGAACTGGATATTGAAAATAAGAGTACACAAAATTAATGCCATTTTGCAGTTAAAAAACAAACTGAAGTTACTTCATTTAAGGCATATTTTTTTGATTTAGGTATTTAATGGAAACATACACTAGAATTAAAAACTTATACATTCCTTAGGTCTGAGTCAAAATTGAAAAAAGGCTTAAAGCAAAATTTACACTACAATAGGTACCTACTAATAATAGTGCGCTAATAGATCGTGCACCAATTAATATTTTTCATAAAAAAATAGGTCAAGACTAATTAATTCTGAAGCTTTGACTTGTTCCGAGAATCTCTCAAAGAAAAAAGCCGGGAGTAACGACTGGAGGCTATAATACAAAACATTATATCCAGAAAGGAGAGTCGCAAATGCCTGTGACGTAACCGTGTGGTGTGATATAAACAAGAAATGTGTTTTTTATGTCTAATAAGTATTTGATACTATTGTAATTGAATATTGTTAAATCATTAAATATTTAAACACTACACTTTTTAATTTATTTTAAAAAATCTTCCATCAAAAAAACATCATTTTTAAAATTACTTACGTTAATTTTCATCTGGTGGATGACTTGCCTTGCATAAATGAGGTAGGTCAAAACATACTTATAGCAGCACTGCGTCTTATCGAGTTCAATTAAATGATGGTCTGAAGTAGCCGAAGTGATGTTTCTATGAATGCTGTAAGAGTCTTTACTTGCTGCACACGATTTGGGTCGAATCCGAAAAAATACAGATCTAGAATTCGGACCAAATGCGGAATCCCTAATAAAAAAAAGTATTCCAGGTACATTGCTTGATCCGATCAGATACAGGTCGGTTGCGGTACACAAACGGTTTTGCACCGTTTTTCGCCGTTGCTCGAATTCAGATCAAATACGGATCGGTTACGGTACACAAACGCTTTTACAGAAAAGTGTTTTTCATCGTTTTTTATCTGAATACGTCGATAATAAATGATTATAATATTTAATGAAGAAGTTGCTGACATGGGCAATTAATCATACACTTCAGCAGTATTTTATTTTAAATTAGTTTGGGAGTTTTATTACGAATATCTAATAAAAATAAATAACACTGAATTCTAAATTTAAAAAATACTTAATTACTACGTTTTATCACAGCGTATTACTAATCCGTCATTATTTAGGTACACGAGTAACATATTATACATACATACTTATAGAAACTATGAAGGACCACAATACAAGGACACAGAAAAAAATCGATATAGGTATCTACGTACCCTTTACATTTGCTAGGAAACTAAAACGTTCGAGTATAGGGTTAAACCTATGCAATAAATTATTCGAATCGATATAAATAGGCTGTTTCACACTAATAGTTGACCTAAAGTGGATTATAAATTAAGAGATGAAATATTTTAGACCGATCGATGTTTGAAGCAATATATGTCTTTTGTCATAGTGCCTAAGGCATTCGCTCTTATAACATCAAGGCATAATAGAGGCCGGGTCAAAAGGGGACTGAGTAACAAAGAAATATCACGGGCGAGCTACAGGACGGAAAACTAGTTGATATAAATGACACAGTATAACTCTATCTCGATCTAACAAACTTAAAATGAGGGTGGCAAACACATAGACGAAATGAAATTGATTTAACAGGCCAATGTTTTGTCCTTTAGCTTTATCTTACCCCATTGCAGTCACTCATACAATCTAAACTATACACATGTCGAGTAAGAGCTTACTTGAAGATGCAACTGGGTGTGAAGCAATGCATTGTACCTAAACGAGGATTAAATCTGTATATACAGAGTTACACCTACTGTCTCTGTATTGATGCGTCAGTATAGTGGTATATTGTATGTACACAGTAAAGAAATCTCTACTAAAATGATACATAAATAATTTTGTTTAATAACGAGTGATCGATAAAAGGAAAAAAATAATAAGCCCCGTTTTAGTATAAAAGTGTATTTTTTAAATAAATAAATAAATAAATAAATAAATAAATCATTTATTTGCCAGAATATGGTTCAATACAAAGATGAAAGATATTGTTTTTTCCAACATATTCTATCGCAATGCGACGTGCAAATGTTAATTTTTATTTTATTTTTACATTTAAAATATGTCAATGTCTTCGGTACGTTTCTCAAAGTAGAATGTTGCTGTCATTTTACTTTTATTTTACTTGGTTAAACCTAAGTGTCGAAGTTTTTACAATTGGTGAAGTAAATAAGTTAAAAATTGATAAAGTTCAATACTAAAGTTAAAAGTAGATTAGTATGAGTTATTTCTTCAAGACTAATTATTTCGGTTGTTTCAAACATGTTTTATTGTTTCTTACTCTTTTTTAGGGTTCCGTAGCCAAATGGCAAAAAACGGAACCCATATGGATTCGTCATGTCTGTCTGTCCGTCTGTCCGTCTGTCCGTCCGTATGTCACAGCTACTTTTTTCCGAAACTATAAGAACTATACTATTGAAACTTGGTAAGTAGATGTATTCTGAAAACCGCATTAAGATTTTCACACAAAAATAGAAAATAAACAATACATGTTGGGGCTTCCCTATACTTAGAACTGAAACTCATTATTTTTTTTTACCAAACCCATACGTGTGGGGTATCTATGGATAGGTCTTCAAAAATGATATTGAGGTTTCTAATATCTTTTTTTTTTAAACTAAATAGTTTGCGCGAGAGACACAGACGACACACGAGAGTGGTAAAATGTGTGTCCCCCCCCGTAACTTCTAAAATAAGAGAATGATAAAACTAAAAAAAATATATCATGTAAACATGCAAACTTCCACCGAAAATTGGTTGGAACGAGACTCAGTAAATTGTTTTTTTTATTACGTCATAAATCGTAAACCGCAAAATACCTTTGATTCAATCATTTCAAACATAAAAAAAATTGTCGTTTTACCTACCTACCTACAAATTTGTACGGAACCCTCGGTAGGCGAGTCCGACTCGCACTTGTCCGGTTTTTTAGACTAGGCACATTTGTGGTTTAATTTGTCTAGATTAAAAAAGATTGCCTATGCTATGCCTATGCTGATAGGTAAGTATCCCTCAGTCCGTAAACCAACAACTGGTAACTGGAATAAACTAGTTTTACCTATTGTGTTTACTCATTGACAGGTGAAGGTTTATGATAATAAACTAAGAACATAATGACAAAAATATATATATGTACTAATCCATATATCGCACACATAGATAAGAGTAGCACAACTCGAAATACGCGATGGCACACCATAAAATAAAAGTGTGCATTGGAGTTCATGTGTTAATGTAGTATGAGATTAAATTAAAGATTAGCACGTCTCAAGTTCACGGGTGTTTTGAGAGGTCATGTAGATTTCACGCACATTTCGATAATCATCATCATCATCATCATTTCAGCCATAGGAGGTCCACTGCTGAACAAAGGCCTCCCCCAATGACTGATCATCGGGGGGGATTGCCAATACTCACCACGCTTGGCAGGCGGGTTGGCGAGCGCAGTTTATTTATAAGATTTCGCACGAAGACGCTGCTGCCCATCTCGTGCTACAGGAATTAGTCGTCTCTTACGACACGCCTCCTGTTGGCTGTGGGGAAGTGGCACACGGCACGGTACGGCGGTTTCGATAATCGCAATAACTCAATTTTGAACTATTTCGGGTAGTGCTACTCTGTATCTAGGTGTGCGATATTCGACTACTACACGTGATCGTAGTCGTAGGTAATCTAGACTAAGCAACATAATCAAGTAACTGTGTACGCGTGTCTTTTTCAAAGCGCACATAAATAAACAGAAATACATATTTTTCAATTGGTATATCCTGGCTGGCGGGGCGGCGGAAGCGTCGAGCTCATTCAAATAATTCGATTAAATCTCGCTCGGCGGAGGATAGCCTATTCACAGCATAGACTGCATATCTAAACAGAGATGCGCCAATTAAACTCCAATTATGTTATAGATATCGACAATTATTATATTAACAATATTAACTCAATTATATAATTGATAAGAGGTGGATTATAAATCATTTGCGCGATTGGCATGCTAATAGAAATAAATAAATAGATGTCAAGTGTTTTATCCCTAAATAGGTATTTCAAGCAATTAAGAATTTAGGTACTAGGTATGACTGTGGACAGGTGATTTTGTTTGATGACAGTGTACATTTAATATTAAAGTGTTTTACAGACCCTAGTTATCAGCAAAAGACATCTTTATCTTAACCGTCCAATTAAGCATGGAGTCGTATTCTACTGCGGTTGACGTTAAACCCTCTTTATTCAACCAATTGGTACTAAATGTTTAACTTCCTTTCCGGCATTAAGCATCCAAAAAAATACGTTTTTACGCGCACGTATTCCAGATCGGATTAAATGCCGACCGATGTGGGCCGAAACAACTCTCCACCACCTCCACCCTTATGAGGATTGGGGTGTGGCAAAGTTTGGCACTGTATTCCTCATTTGTTTTTTAGGGTTCCCTACCGCAAAAGGAAGAAAACTTAAGATTTATACTTTTACTTTGGTGTCTGTATGTATGTCCGTCTGTCAAGACCCTTTATCTCAGGAATGCGGGGAGGTATCGAGTTAAAATTAAATTCATATAGTATTACAGTCCTCAAAGCTGTGTACGGCCGTTTATGCCGCGTATACGTATATTTCGACAGCTGCTTCAAGGGAACCAAAATTAATAGGGTACTTCTTGTTGACCTAGAACTATGAAATTTGGCAAGTAATATTGTCCTAAACTACAAATACAGGAAAAAACCGGAAACAATACTTTTCCTGAACTATTTATAACATAATGTACTTACAAATTTGTACGGAATCCTCGGTGGCCAAGTCCGACTTGTCCGCCGAGGACGCATTTGTCCGGTTTTTATTTATATATATTTAATGCTAGTTTATAATGTATTTCACCATCTCTGCATTTAAACTTCTTGAAGGTAAATAATTTAAGGCAGGGCTTATGAAATGGCTACTGTCACATTACTCCTATTCTCGTAAGAAATACTTTAAACGGAAAAACAAAAAAAAATATAATAAATTACTTTAAAGTGATTTTGTTAATATTTGCATGCCAATGTTATAATAATGGTTAATGTGTATTGTTCTTTAAATTTAAAGATTCCGATCTTGTTGTACCACATTTAAGCAAATAAATATTTCTATTTCCAAAGACTTTTTTTTAACGTTTTAGTAAAACGTTAACCAATAAGCGTCTTTTATCAGTCAAACTGAAAGTTGTTCTGAGATCAAACAAAACTAGACATTTACCTAGACAAGTTAAAATTTATGGAAGTACATTAACAACTCAGTATAGTAGATGAGTAAAATTGACAGCGTCGGGCGAATGATAAAAGTAAGTTATATGATGAATTGCTCTATCGATCAGTTTCAGTAATCAGTCAGATTATGAAGGCAGTGATAGCCAAGAAAGCTAGTAAATTGTATTTGAAAATTGTACTTCGCATAATATAGATAAAATATCACATTAATGCGACGTAGACTTTTATTGTAATTGGTTCTTAAGACGGTAACAATAAAAAAGATCGTCAAATTGCTTTAAATGGTTGAATCGTTAATAAAACGTGCTTTATTGACAGACAGTTCTGATGAAATAGCGCCGAGTATAAACTATAAGTACCCAATTACGTAATTCAATCATAGCACATAATAAAATCCTAGTACTTATTCTCATTTTGTTATAACGTTATAAGTAGTCTTCGAATTATTACACTCTTTTATTGAAATCTTAGTTTTACTTTAAAGCAGATTATTTCGACTCTTTATAACGCAAGGATTCATACTTTTAGATAGATAGATAGATAGATAGATACTCTTTATTGCACACCATACAAGTAAAATACACATGATTTTTACAGAAAGATGTACAATTTAGGCGGTCTTATCGCTAATAGCGATCTCTTCCAGACAACCTTTAGGTAGAGGACAACCATTAAAGATTAGATTTAGATTGGTTAAATCCAATTGTGTTTTACTCACACGCTTAGTCAGGTTATTCCTCAATGCCAAACATCATAATAGTTATCGTCATCATAAAACACGTACAATGAATTTCTAGGAATATTTTAAGGAGAATGAAGTACCTAATTCCCACTCTTTTAACATTAGGGTGACAAGATACAGATTGGAATAATTTAGATGTTAACCGAAAGTAAGATTGCAGATTCGCAAAAATAAATAACAAATACAATTTCGTTACTCGATATCGATAGAAATTTAGAGAAAACGTCCCGTCATTAATAACGGGCGAGCACTGTGGTCGGTGCATTGATGTTGACACTATTATATCAACGCTTCAGGTGGAATGTGAATCTAGTATTCAATACTTACATCAACAGATGATAGGTATCAGACTATCTTTAGATCATTTATTTATTAAGGCTTGACATTTTTGCGCACTGGGCGCCATACTATCGTATTTGTTTCATTGCGTTCGAGATACTCAGCGCCAAACTTACCTTATACTTGACCTGTTTTTATTGTTTGGAATGTTAGAGTTTATTCTAAAGTACTATGTTTGAGCATAAATATGTATATGTATTATCGTTTTTACTGTAGACCTTGTAGAGATTAAAGAAATCTTTGCCAATGGTTGGCATTTTTAATATAATATTTAAAAATCTTACCTTAATCAATAAGGTCTAAACTATAAAAATATGTGACATACTTAAATGGCCGTTTATTTTGATGTTTTGACTTAAATTGAATTTTTTACACCTTGTATTAAATATAAACTAGTATTTGGTGTTATTTTTTGTTTTCGTAATAAGAGTAAGGTCCTTGACTGACGGCCGAATCACTTTATTCCGTTTAAGGTAAGAAACCCCAAAAATGAAGGGAGGATGCGACAAAGCTCTTAAGATAACATCGATAGATAAAAATGCAAGGTCATGAAGTAGCATTATTAACATTCTTGTGTTTCTCTCCAAGCACAGAAGCAGTCGTTTTCTAAATTGAATAAAACTGGGAATCGAATCCGGGACTCTATGCCTTCAAAGTAAATCACAGAGTCATTTATTACACTAATCGGGTTATTCGAGTTGTCAGATTAGTCAATCTGTTTTTTTTTCTTTAAATTGTCATTATGGGAGCCATAATTTATTATTATGTTTAACACGAGCGGTCACCGTTATTAAATAAATCAACAATATATATATTTATTAGCACTTGATTGGTATCAAACTTAGTTATGTATTATACATCAACCCATATTTCCATACTAATATTAAAAATGTGAAAGTAACTCTATCAGTCTGTGACGTATTTACGCCTAAGCCGCTGATTCAATTTTGATAATTTTTGGTAAAGTGTTGGAAAAGGACAAAGGCTACTTTTTGTTGCGAGAACTGAACCGATTTTAATGTAATTTAGTACGAAAAACGGTTGAACATAGGCTACTATTTTTTATTCCACCTCCCAAGGGTGTAAAATAGTGGGTGACATGCCGTATTCCACGCGGGCGAAGCCGCAGGCACAGCTAGTAAAATAAATGCTTCCAATCAACATTTAGTACTTGATTGCTAGCAAACTTAATTATTATACTCTAGAGCCAGCCGTGTTGAGCACACTTGCATCGCAAACAACTAGATAAAGCACTTTATTAATTCTCAACTTCGTGCTTAATTAGCTACTAGATAAGCTGCTTAAGCTGCAGCTAATTAAAATGCTCGTAAATTATCTGCCAACTTCTTGACAAGATCTGCTTTACTAAGACGATTTTTACAATTTATTATGCTTTCAAAAGCTTTGTTCTAAGAGGATTATGATAAGTTCTTGTTGAAGTAGGAGATTTTGTGTTTAGAAATATCGACTACACGCAGTTTTATTCAATTAGAGATATTTTTTCACATAAAAAAATCAACTGCTCCAGTTAGATTTTAATGGAAAGGTCGTCGGTTCGAACCCTACTACCCCACTAGAGGTAGTTATTTTTTTTAAGTGAAATAATATCTTGTTATCATCTAATGTCGGTAAGTGAACAGATTATAAGTAAATATTTATAGCTTGAGCTCTAGCCGTTCGTTACACAGTATTGTATGATTAAAGTTATAATCTTTGGTTCTAATATTGCCGAATCGTCACTACTATATTATTAAGTATTACATTGAAGAATAAACTGAAAAACTTGCGCTTATTTCTCAAAGTAAACGTGTTTGGGCATCGTGTTAAGCATTCTTAAAAAAGCACATATTATAAAGAAGTCATGAAAACCGTGTAGGTATTTAGTTTCAATGTTTGTTGACATTTTAAACCTGTAGCTTTGAGAATTAGCATACATTTACATAATTTCCATACATCACTATACTTGGTTAGTTGAATAATTGTTTTAGTTGTAGTTTACTAGCAACATAATGGCTCATTGATGATGTAAAAGTGTTATTATCATATTTCAAAGAGACTAAACTCATCAAAACGTTATCTGAGTACTTACATGATTCACAATAATGGAATTGCTGTAATGTTTAAGAGCATGATTGACGTTTTTAGTTACAAGCACAAAGCTAAGTGAATCTAATCGTTGAAACAGCTTTTAAGTTTTGTTCAATTTCAATATTCATTTAAATTTAGTTATTGCATTGAAAAACGGTCGTATTTTAAAGTGTTCTTATGTTTAGGTATAGATATTATATGTATATATTAGTTTGCCATCAAATGTACTCGTATATAAAGAGTTTCGGATATCATTTCGGTAATCCGATGAAGACTCTCAAAATTGTAAGGGATAGTTTTTAGTCCATTTTAATACAGTGTTTACTAAGAGAACCTAAAAAATACGCTTTCTATAAGTTAATTACAAATCCTTTAAATACGAAAGTGCTCATTATGGAATGGCATCGGCCATCCATCCGGGATCGGCCGGGTACGATGCTGAGCTTCGTAATCGATAGATGTTAGCCTCGGGGTTCCAACCATCGTGCCTACAAACGATTAATTAACTTGGCGACCTTAGATCCCAACCAGAGGTGGAAATGGCGGTTTCTAGTCAGGCAAAGTACAATTAGGCGTACTTAATGAATGTTTATTTAAGATTGTGAAATCGGGTGGCTTTTTAGTGGCTTTTGAGAAATATACGTTCCAATTTTTGGCTACTATCATGACTACAATAATGTTTCTTCTCTCGTCACAAGGTCGTCTTCAGCACAGTCAGGTTACAAATGGACTCATTGGCGAATTCCAATTGGCTTAGTATTTGGCCTTGAATGCAAAGAGTCCCGAAGGGTTTCGGATTCACGGTTCGGATCAATTCAGAAAATTCACTTTTCTAAATGTGGTCGCGTCTGGGTGTGCTGGGAGACGCCCACGCCAAGAATCATTGACTGGTATCTTGTAAAAATAGGCTGTAGGTAGGTATATTCCTTATTTCGAAATCATGAAAAATTGGGTGTTGTTAATTTTTATTGTTGTTGTTGTTGTTGTTTTCTGAGTCACCTTAACCCACCGTTATTTTATGTGCTAGTTTTAGAAAGCTATTGCGATAAATTTACAAAATGGCTTGCCAGACAAATAAATAAACGTAAAACACTAACTTTACTTCCATAAACTTTAGCTAGCGTCACATAAAATACTCTACCAAAAACGAGTTGAAAACTGAGTTCGGTATATTTTAGGAAGTTTTCCGTGCGTCAATCATTAGTAATGATTTATTTTAGTAACACAAAACTAGGTTATGGCCATCAGATCAGGCATCATAAGTGGGTATTCAGGGCAAGCAGATATTGATATCTAACACTCAAGTAATGGAAACTCCACCCAGCTATGTAACACTGTCTTTCATTGAGTCTATGTGTTACGAGTATACGTAGCCTGAAGCCAATTGTAGGTTTAACTAAATATAACTAAAATAGTCCGGTTTTAGTTATGTATGTGTGAGGTCTGACTTGACCATTAGGTGGGCTGACTTATTGATGATACACATTTGCTAGGGCTAATGAGCCAGAGATTAATTTGGTACTTTTAGTTTCAGCTATAACCTTCTCTCAGACCTTCCTAAGAAAACTCTAGCAGTTTTGTTTGGTTTAACGTTAAACAATATTCAGACAACAAGACAAAACTAGTTTGAAGTAACACTGTTTTATGATCTCATGGTTGCAATGGGCCATGGACCAGCATGAAGCCAAAAAAATAATTTGCAGTAATATTTTACGCTGAACTCTATTAGAAAAAACAAAACAAATTTCAAGTAATCGAGTTATAGGGGTCGTGATTAGGTAAAAAAATAGGTATAACCTTTTTTTTTAAATAAACACCTTGTAAATTAGATAATATAAAATTATAACAATATAAATCTTCCATAAACCTATAGTTTTTAAGTCTAAGCTTTTATTTATTTACTGTACCTTTGGCCAATAAATCTGCCAGTCAAAAATATAATTTATTTTAAGTATGAGTTTTTGGTATAAATAATAATAATTATTTATACCAAAAACTAATAGTTTTAGTTAGTTTTTGTATAATTGACTCTAAACTTAGTCATTTATGAAACCGACTGAGTAGAACTTACTTCTCGCTGCGACTACATATTGACCTTTGACTTTATAATAGGTATGTTTCACACACGTTAAGTCTCACATTTAATTACCTTCCTTTACCTTTGGCTTTACCACAGTTTTGTGGAGAACCTATGCAAATATTTCAAGGACCGCGCGTTATTATGCCAACTCGGAAATTCTACTTTCTGATAAGGTAGTAATTGGTCAAGTGTTGTACCTATGATTATAATGATACAAAGCAAAGGTCTTTTAGTTAAAACTAATTAACATAAAAGAAAAATGTTTTCTTCAACGTATTTTCAAAAGGCTTTTTCAAGGTGCGAGTCTATTATAAGCTTTAACTCTACTAATTGCATGATGTCTAAGTGCCAATAATTGTAGTTAAAGTTTCGAAAACTTTTATCAAACTAACAACTTAATTAATTATTTGTTAGTAGGTCTAGGTGCTTTGATATTGTTATAACGCAGACAGTTTTATGATTTTTAGGTCCAATAATAATTGTACCTGCACAACTCTCTCAAGTCTATTATTCTAAATCTGAATAACACAATTATTTGGTCTCTATCAGCTTTTAACAACTGACAGATACAAAATAATGTTTTTGTTTTATTTAAAAGTAATTAACCGGGGTTTTGTTTATATATTTTTGAAACATTTTTACTATAGTTAGGCATTCTAGATTTGATTCTGAACCACCCCACTAAATTCGGCCCGTCTTTTTTAAACAACCTATATTTTAGAAAGGCAGTGCTTAAAGTCCACTTGGTCTTTAATTATTTATGTAGATTTTACTGATGTTGGACAACTAAGTAAGGTTAAAGCTGGGACGGGAACAACTCTAACTGACTATTAAAACATCCAAGTTGTTTAGGTCACAGCAATACAAAACAGTAAACGATGATTAAATAGTTTCCACAGATTTCGAAACCCAATGCCATGCGTCCAAAATTTATTGTAAAGAAAACAGCCGATCGATCATCACTCGAAGGGAGAGTCCAACAGGACTCTTATTAGGGACTCGTACCTTTTACTTGGTACGCCTTCCTAATATTTTCTAGAGTGCTTTCAGCCTATTACCGACCCTTTTGTGGAAATTCGCGACCGACCAAGACAACTCACGGAATTGGACAATGGAAATAAATCATATAATTGTAAAAGGAATGGACGTGTGTTTAGAAAGTAAGTTTTCTTCGGTGATCAGTTTCTTTTTTTTCTAAGCATTAGTTTAAGTACGTACTCCTTCGTGTTTGTGCTGTAAATTTAAAGTTTATTCGTGTGTATAACTAGCTTAATTCCCTAGTACATCAAACTTAGCTACTCACACATAGCTTGTGGATCATTAAAACCGTTTAAAAGTTAAGCTATGAAAGGTAATGAAGTTGTACACACGCAAGACTTTATATGAAATACAAATAGAGTCATGACTTTGTTGTTTGAGGCTGGTTGTATACAGGTAAGCGTATTGTACATACCTTTCTGTAGGTAAATTATTCAAAACAAATGTTTTCGTATTGAATTTCAAAATCAAACAGTTAGATCGTAATAGCTCTATCAAATAGCGACAAGATTTTTTTTTAAGCATTTAAAACTACATAAAAAACTATGAATGCAGTGGACAGGTTTAATACTATTAGAATTAGATGAAATTGGGCCCATATATACCTAAACGGCTAGTTTCCTAAAAAAATCGAATTAGTCAGTCTTTATTTCAGGACATACAATCTATATACAGGGCATCATTACATTCATATAAAACTACACATATTAAATGATATAATTAATAAAATAAAATAAAAACTTTAAATAAACTAACTTAACCTAAACTAAAAACTACCTACTCAAAAATAAAAGCGTGTCCGTGAGGAATGGAGGCGATGATACTGGCAGCGTTTCCTCGCTGAATTGCTAAACTAAGCCTTTGTGCGTGGAACGAACCAGCTTTTTTATTTTCCGAAATAAAAATCAATTTTGGTGCTATTTTGTCAAAAAGTAATTTAGCGTTCGGTCCCCACGGTCCAAACGTCTCGAAGCGAAACCAACCCAGCTGGACATCGTTCGGGAAACTACACAAGGTCATCTTGTTCAAATTATTTCAGTGCCCAAAGATTGAAGTCTACAAGTAGTGTGTGTTACTAGTGATTAAATATGGAATACAAGTGGCCCCTGACTATGGGTTTCATAAGAAAGCTCAAGACTATGCATGGTGTTTATTTACAAATCAGAAATAAGGAGATCCGTAAACGAACAAAAGTCGCTGACATATGCCTAACAGATTAGCAAGCTGAAGTGGGCGGGGCACATAGAACGTAGTACTGACGACCAATGACGACTTGACGTCCTATGGCTAAATTGATGATCCATAATTTAAAAAATTGTTCCTTAACGCAGTGAAAACGATCATGTGAAGCATGCTGCGCGCGCATCATGAAACAGACGCGACCCCACGCGGAACTGTATCACTACGACTGTCCCGACCGGAAAGTACGTTTATTGTACGAGTACTACTCGTGTATGATTGATCACGCATTTTAAACGTGATATTTTTGTTTTGATGTGTTTTTTTTTGTTAATGTAACTAATTTTAAATTTGTAAAAGCAATCTTTAGAGTTACTTACAATATCAATTGATCCTAACTCGTATCAGATATAATTAGATATCGCGACACCATAGGCAGTGCCGGTTTTAGCACTACCAGCGCTCTGGGTGCGATTTCTACAGTGGCCGTAGAATATACAAACAGCCTTTTCTAGGGGACAATATCGATATTGCTATTATTTATGTTTCTCCATAAAATATAAACTAACGTTCCACCCCTCGGGATCGCTCGACTTCAATTCAATTCAATTCAATTCAATATATTTATTGCATTCTATAATGTTACACAGGTGTTATAATTAGACTTCGCACTTTATGTGATCACTTTTCTGACATAACTAACCTAGATGATCTTTTTGTAAAGTTTTGACTCAAATCGGATTTAATCTTAATTATTATTGATAATTGTGCCTCTGTACAGTACAGTATATAAAATGATTATTTATTTTGCGAGCTATAAACAAAATTATTTGTTTAATTTTCACCCCCCAAATCCGCCAAATATAATTTAACAGCAAAGTGACCTTGACAAAAGTTGGTCTCTCTCTCTTGACAATGGGATTATAAAAATAGGGTGTTATATAGGGTAAATTTTTCGACGAAAAATTTTTGAAGTCTTTTCCTACACTCCAACAAAATATTCTTTTCCTCTTTTAGGGAGCAACGCCTCAGATCACATGTATTAGAAATACCTTCTTGCAAAGATTGTCTTTACAGATCATGGTATCCTTAATAATCATCGCCTACTAATATTGTCGAAATAGTTGTAAACAGTTTTCAGAAACTAAACAATTAACATATTTTTCCTGGTATTGCTCCCGCACGCAAGTGTGTGAAAGTAATTAGTAGTACAAGATTAAGCCATGCTTGCCTCGACATTAATTTTTATTACCTAACATTAGGGCCAGCCAGTTCAAGGCCAGAAACTAGTTAGATAGGATCAAATAGTGTTCGACCTATTTAAATACAGTGTATTAGACTAAAGTGGTTTATTTTGTTCCTCTTACCTACTGATTTGACATCGAATTCATTTTGGTAATGAGTTACGGTTACAATGCTGTTCGGAAGGCCAAAAATGACCCTATTTATTAGGTAAAGTTCCTGAGAGTACGGTAGACCTTGATGGACGCCTACGTCCACTAGTTTACGCAATAGTGCATAACAAAAAATGGATATGGAATAATATTTATGCCAAGAAAAAATACTGGCTATAAAAATTATAAAACGCAATAGTTACATATTTTATGAGTAAATTTTCTGAGGAAAAAACATTCAAAACACATTTTATTAATACCTCAAACCTTAATACATCAATAGATGTTGTATGCATGGTACGTATGAGAAACAATTTAGAAGTTTAGTTTAAAAGTTAATAACTAAACACTTCGCCATCTCTATCAAGTGGTCTTATAAAGTTAAACACAAACACAGAGGTGCAAAGGAAAATGCAATGCAGATTATAACCAAATTAATAGAGGGAGCTGTAAGCACGATCCTTAAGCTTACAAAAGTGCATAGTTGTAAGTTGTGATTTGTGGTTAAAGGGGTACTTACACTCAGAGTAGAAATAATGTGGGTTTATTTACTGTAATTTCTATCTCTACAAAATTTCTATACAGTTTTTGGTTGCTAATGATAAGTTTTAGCGAAAAATTTCTTCTGATGCGTATACAATAGGTAATGTTTTTTTTATAATACACGATTGATTAAACTTTACCGATGCAAAAAAACATTCTCAAAACATTGTTCTTACTTATATTTTTCTTTTTTTAGTTGAGTAACCCACTAAAGACTAACAAAAATAAATGTGATTGTACACAAAGTTAATTTCCCACGTCATATTGTTAAAAAACCTCCATTTAATCCAGAAAAACCCACATCTGCAAGGCAAGTGAGATAGAAGTAAATGGTTCGCCGTGGATAAATTTGTCTCTGACCACTATGCCGTCATAAATACCTAGAGACGGGACAAGCAAGTGAAACCGGCGGTAAGTATATTGTCCAAGTTGTACACCGCAAGCATTTTGAAAAACAAAACATAAAATGTCAAATTACTTGAAAATGTTGACATTTGCATAGGGGTGTCAAAAGAGGTATTCGGTTGTAAATGATTCTACATCCCCTTAACGGAATGCCGACATATTACCAACCCTGTATAGAGTGTGCGGGCCTTTACTAAATCTACATTCAGTGCACGACGACCGTGGCGCAACAGTCGCGCGATTTAACTCTGATTTATGAGTTTATGAGCCACTCAGTCTATCCTAACTTCGCGAGGGCCCGGCCCGTTTATCCAATGGCTAGTTCCCACTTTATTGTGACTGATAGCTTTTGAATTCGTCTGAATTCTTCGCAAACTCTGAAAAGTTGTGAACATCAATTTTAATTTGAAATATCTAACCAATGAAAAATGTATGGTTTTTGAATTTTGTACTCCAAAACTAACTATTGGTCTTAGCTTTAACAATGTATGTATTACATTCTACTTAAAACTACGAATACAAATAAAATATATTTGAAGCTATAGACTTAAAGAGCTTTAAAGTTATAACGAATTACATAACATTCGGCGGCGTTATTTATGATTGCATTTACAAAGTGACTGAAAAGAGTAATTTGTTTGAAAGAAAGATGCAAGTTACAGGTTGATACCGCGCGGCGCTTGCACGAAGCGATTTCATGCGATAACAATATTATAGCAGGCTGTGTTTCGGTATGGAAACGATTGTTTTCCACCGGGACCGGCACGTCATTTGTCGGATCTCGCCGGCAATCAGTATGGTGTAATCATAATAGGCACGCAAACTAACAAATTAGCGTAGGTACTACGCGCAACAACAGAGCGACAACATTTTTGATAAGTCATTTAGCGTATAGACGGATAGGTTTATTATGAAAAATTATTGATACAGTATTATTTTCAAGTTATTTTTGATGTTTCATGAATATACTTTTACAGGTTTAAAATTAAAAATATTAACATTATATTATTATAAGAAAATTAGACTTTGAAGATCGATTTATAATACTGAGATGTAGGAAAAACTTATTTCATTAACATAATTAGTAATAAAAAAGGTGTGCTAGAAACAAACTAGTACACGAGTCACCCCATATAGCAGTGGCCATCGTATTTAATCCCAAAAGATAAAAGAGAGGTGTTTTATGTTTGTGTTGTCATAGTTCTCAACGGATAATAATAATTGATTGGAACGCGTTTAGAAAAAAGGAAATAAAAAGCTCTCCTAATCTAAGGTGGTTCTTAGATTTCGGTATGTGATAAAGATCAAATCAGTCAGTCCGAAGATTAGCAGCACTTTAAAATTGAGATTTTACACTCTTCCACTCTTTTAAGCGTCCGGACCACTAATGATACTAATATCAGTAAATACTTAATAAGTTTTATCTCATGTTGGACTAATGCGATTACTTACGTTGAGACGCGACGAACCACACTGAAAACCAATCACATTTTATCTTCTGTCATACCATGAAAAAATGGTTAACAAAGTTAAATAGAATACTGATCAACTCCTTTTCGCTTTTCAACATGCGTTAAATAAGTAAGGGACTTCACAAGCGTTACAACTCGTCGCAAAATATAATCTGGCGCTCACGTACGTACTTTGCATAAAAAATCATTCGTCTACACACGATTTGGGCGTAAGATTATTATTTCTATACGCTGTACACATATTTATACACATTGATTTCTTTGGTATTGTCGGTATCTTAATATAAGCAAAATAAAACACATGTTAAGATTATTGCAGTTTAAATAAGTTCCTACGTTTCGGTTTAATTAAATAAAAACGAGCTGTAATATTATATAAAAAAATTTTTTTTTTCGTAAATTTATTTGACGTTTTAATAGTTATTCTTCTATTCGGGGCAGAGACAAATCCAACAAATCTAAGATCATATAAATCGGTCAAGCCGTTCTTAAGTTCAATTCAAATTTCAAATTCAAATTATTTATTAAGTATCAGGTTTTTACATTTCTGCATTACGATCGAGGATTACTTTTAAGTAATACAGCTCGCCCGCTCTCCATACAGCGAATTACATAGAGTAGAGCAGGTAATACCTACTTATCAGATACTATGAATTTCTTAATGCCTAAGGACAAGAACCTATAAAAAGTCCACGCGTGCGTAAGTGTGCACGCGAGTGCGCGCGTGTGTGTTTGTATTCGTGTGTGTGTGTGTGTATTTGTGTGCGTGTGTGTGTGTGTATCTGTGTGTTTGCGTTTTGGTAGGACGCTAATATCGTTAATTTTATATTATATTTATTTTTATTTAATCTAGAAATGTTTCAGTTTTGTCATAGCTCCATGTTTTTAGCAGCACTGTAAGATTGGTTTTGCAAGTATAGTTATTCATAGGATAGATGTTTATAATTTTGTTGACTTTATTATATAAATGTGCAGACCGTGCCACTAATTGTCTTCTAGCATACACTGTTTTAGTTCTAGCGGTTGGAGCTACGTTATGTTTACATCTTTTGAATAATTTAGAAGGATCGTATGGTAGCATTCCATGGACTTTCAAGATTATATTCAGCATATAGAGCCGCCGAACTGACAAAGTATTACTTATTTTATATAGGGTTTCGGTTGGAAATCTGTACGGCTTAAAGTTCATTAGATGAGAAGAGAAGAGAGAAGTTCATGAGAAACTTCGTCTTACCAGCACCACCCCAGACTGGGATACAGTAGACCAATACTGATTGAACCAGTGCAACGTATACTTGCTTTAATAGCTTTTTATCAGCAATATATCGGAGCTTTTTAAAAATCCACCCAAGTTTTCTGGTTCTTCCAATCATTAAATCGATTTGGTCAACCATGACTCAAAAATATTTTGTATCAGTCACTTTGCTGATAGTCTTGCACGAACACGACATGTTTTGATTGGGACAATAAATAATGTGAATTTTAAAATTAATGTCAGGTTGTGATGAGTTGTAATTTGTGAATGCTATATAATTGGTTTTTTCTGTATTATATGGCAAAAGGTTGTCTTCTAACCAGATGGCTATCTCAGCAAGTCCCGCCTCTGCATGATGACGTAAAGAATCCCACGTGCCGCCAACAAAGACAATGGCAGTGTCGTCCGCATATGAGAAAACCTGTCCTGAATTGATATTTATGTTGTTGTCTATGAAGACTATTGATGTAGATCAAGTTATAAATGGTGTTACTAACACGACTTAGTTTTATATACAGGGTAACCCAAGACAGGTGTACGAGCGGGCGCCTGGTATTAGAAGACACTATTACCTATCGATTTGACCACATTCATGATGTTTACCTTAGAATGGATTTTGTCCTGATTGCGAATTATCCAGAAAAATGTTTGTAACAACTAGGTAAACGCTTAGTGGTAGAGTCCCATTATTTTTTGCTAAAGTAATCCAATAATGTACTAATCTAAGTACCTATAATCTATCATCTAAACGTCAGCCAAAAAGATAGAGAGTTAGTTTGTATAGTAGAAGTTAAAAAAATGGCAATTTCGATGTTGACCCCAAGTTGTTTGTATTAATGCACACATTCGTCTCCTTAAATTTGGATACTGTTAAAAACCACAACCTGCATAGATAAGTACCTTTACTAATTATTTTATTAAATTAAATAACTTAAGATACTTATTTTTTTAATTGTACTCTTCTTCTTCATCTATCATCATCCCGGTTGCGTCCAAAGCCATTGCTTTGGAGCCCAGGGTCCGCTTTTCTAGATTTACCCCTCCACTTCGCGCGGTCTTGAGCGTCTCTAGGTGTGAGATCATTGGCACGCATGTCAGCCCTCACAACGTCAAGCCAGCATTTCTTGGGTCTACCCCTTTTGCCAGGACCTGGCGGTGCCGGCATGGCTAGGCATTTGTTTCCTACGTAGCTTGCCGGTTTCCGCAAAACATGGACGCACCAGCGTAGGCGGCTCTCCTGCAGTTTGTCTGCAATATCACGGACACGAAGGCTACCGCGGAGGCGCGAGTTCCTCACGCGGTCCATCCGCGTGACTCCGCACATCCACCGCAGCATCTTCATCTCCGTGACACGCAGCTCCTGCTTGTGTCGCTCAAGTAGCGGCCACGCTTCACTGCCATATAAAAGGATAGGCCTAATGATGGACTTATAGATCTGTCCTTTAAGCTTAACCGGCATTCTGGGGTCACAAATGACACCATTCACCTCTCGCCATTTGTCCTACGCAGCAGCAATGCGTGCGTGCGTCGCAGTCGATGTCTCCCGACGAGTGAAGTACAGATCCAAGATATTTAAACTGGTCCGTGCGCTCGACCTTGTCGCCGCCAACGGGCGTTGGATCTGTAGAGTTACAGGCCAGGTACTCGGTCTTCGCCACATTGAGTTTTAGACCACCGCTCTCAAGCGACTGCTTCCACTCGTTCACTCGTCTCACCAGCCTGCCCCTGTCCGCGTCCACCAGTGCGATATCGTCAGCATACATCAGCAGCCATGGTGGCTGCTCGTGTGAGTATCTGATGATGTCTGACACAACGTCTACCATCACACTGAACAGAAACGGACTGAGGACGGAACCCTGGTGTACTGCGACGGTGATGGAGAACGGTTTGGTATCACCAACAGCGGTCCAAACCATAGAATCGGAGCTGCGGTACATGTCTCGAATATTGTGAATATACGCCTCGGGGACCCCTTTGGATCTCAGTGCCCACCAGATCACCACTCGAGGGACACAGTCGAAGGCCTTTTGCAGATCAAGAAAGAGCAAGTGCAGAGGCGTGTTCTTCGTTCTGTATCTCTCCATGACGGTCCTTAGGGCGAAAACAGGGTCCATAGTACCATAATATGAAACCCATATTGAACTCCGTGACATTACACTCCTGTCGGATCCGGGAGTCCACAATCCGCTCAAGGAGCTTCATGGTGTGGGACATGACCTTTATACCGCGGTAGTTGCCGCACTCTTGCACCGTTCCCTTGCCTTTGAAGACCGGAGTAATAATACTCATTCTCCATTGGCTCGGGATTAGCCCGCTTAAGAGTATGCGGTTGTAAAGGTAGGTTAGGATGTCTATACCAAGAGGGCCCATCGCCTTCCAGGCTTCGATTGGGACTCCATCGGCGCCGACAGCTTTGCGATTCTTCATGCGGCGAAGAGTGAACTGGACTTCTTCAGGCGTTACCGGTGGTACTAGTCCCTGATTCGGAGGGAGGTCCAGTGGCTGCGCCTGTTTGTACTGCTTATTCAGCAGCTCATGGAAATAAGAGCGCCATCTCTCTTTCACCGCAAGATCCTTGCATAGCAGATTGCCCCCAGGGTCTTTAACATAGCGACACTGGGAAATATCCTGTGCCGCTTTGACCCTGGAGCGCGCCAACCTATAGATTAGCTTCTGCCCCTCAGACGATTCCAACTTGTCATAGAGCGTATGAAAGTGGTCTCGCCTGGTTCGGGCTACAGCTCTCTTAGCAGCGCGTTTTGCACCCTTGTACGCGTCATGGTATTCAGGAGATCTGGACGCTTGCCACCAAGAAAGAGGGTTTTCTTCACCCTAATCTCCCCCTGGACTGAGTCGTTCCACCACCAAGTCTCCATGTCACATTTGCGACCGCCCTGAGATAAGCCAAGCACCGCTTTCGCTGCACCAGTGACGGCATCTGAATCTGAATCCTATCCCAGTATTTTTGGACTGGTTCGCCATCACTACCGTCGCACTTGTCGCCGATAGTTAAGGCGAACTTCTGGGACGTGTCTTTATCAAGCTTCCACCATCCGATTTGGCGTCGGCAGCGCTCGATAAGCTTGATCTTGGGCTTTACGCGGAGATCCATGACAAGTAGACGGTGTTGTGCAGCGAGACTCTCACCGGGTATGACTTATTTTTTTAAATTGTACTACATTTTTTTATTATTATTAACTTAAAATACTCGCGTCCTAAGCCCATCTCGTACCTGTTTTAGTTACTTGGTTGTATTTTTTTGCTTCAGTATCTTCACGATACTTATAGTTTTGATTGTGTCACAATTTTAACAATTTAGCAAAAAGAAAAAACTTTTAAAGAACATGTTTCTTTTGTTTCTAATAAAACAGAAATAGGGCCGCAGATACATTTTATTAGAGCAACATTTGGCAACATAGAAGTCACTTTATATCGACTTCCTTTGTTTTAAATGGGCAACATTAAAAAAAATATTATTAAAAATAGGAAACACTTGAAAACGTTGCTCAACAAAAAAAAAACTGCGGTGTGGGTGGATACACCATTATGGTTCAAAGCTGCAGCATTTTACAGGTGGGAAGAATAGAGAGACAGCATAAGCTTGAAGTCCCGTCGAGACCTTATTTTGAAACCTTAAAACCTTTATTGTGTAATAAATGCAAAGGTCAGTGACATTCGCCCTTTCGTCTTGTCGTGCAATTCCAATAATGAAAATACGTAGTGGGTGAGTCAGCAATTCCTACAAGAAACTTTGTGAAAATATCTACTACTATGGATTAATTTGTAGTGAAGACTCTGTGGGAAAGACGCTTTATTGGAAAAACGTTTAAAATTGTTATTTTAAATACGTAATGTACCTACTTCAGTTAAAAGATAATATAAATTAAGACCAGAAAAACTTTATATTTAGTTGGTACAACCATAGTGACAGAGACAAGAAGCGTTACAATATTTTTACAATGAATAAATTATAAAAACTTGCTTATTATCTCTTTATACAGTACTTTTTTATTTACTAATTCGGTTTAAACACAACTGTATCATTATGTTCGAACAAAGGTGTATAGATGAATAATTTATTATTGTTACTTTCCAAAGAATTAAGTACAATGTCATATTATTTGACAACAATGACTACTGTGTAGGCCTTATAATTTAAACAAGATACCTTGTTTTCAAAAAGTGAAGCCAAATTAACCTTTTTCAACTTCTGTAAATGTAGGTAGGCATGTCATTTAGCGATTGCAATTACAGATAAGTAGGTGGGAGAAAAGCTTTCTATCAATCCCTTCATAGAGAAACAGAACTCTTTCAATGAGCAAAATTACAGAAATATATATATATTAAAATGAATGATCAGCATTTAACGATTGCTGAAGTTGGCATAAATAAATATTAGATTTCGCTGATTAAAAAAACAAGACAGTGAAAAAGGAATTATTTCACCGCGTAGGCGCTATTTTGAATCCAAAGTGGAGTGATAAAGTCAATAGGTATAAATCAAATCGTCCTAGTAATGAATTATGCCTCTCATTTTGTACCACAGCTTCAGGAACCGGATTTATTACCGTTCGATACCAAATTGTCGACCGGAAAACAACGTGATACTATATAGGTAATTTAACATTAGTGATTTACCAGCTGACAATTCGTTATCTGGCTTCTGCATGCAGTCTATCTTTCAAGGATACAGGGTGTCCTTAAACGTTGTGCTAAGCGGAATCCCAGATATGAATCATCCTAATGTGTTTCACCTTCATGTGTGTTCTCCGATTTTTTGTAGTTTTCGAGTTTCGTTTCTTTTCAATTTTTTTTAAAAACCTTGACTTAACTTAAGCGACTTTAATTACTATAATGTATGCTTGAATTTGTTTTTGAAATAGCTGAACAGTCACAAAATATAATAAATTTCAATAAAATAAAATAACTTTATTTTATTTTATTCGATTCGAATAATTTAAATAGTTAAAACTTAAAGGTGATGTGGTGAAGGTGAACTTGAAGGTGAACTCTTTTTCTATATTTTAAAGTTTAGAAACTATTTCTTGGGGTACCCTGTATCAAAAATATTTCCTATAAGGAAAGCATGCCCTATTTGCTTATTCAGGGAACATTTTCTTTAAGAGGCTGTTATAGTATTAACATAAGTAGTAACTTGGATCCTTAGAGACGTGATAGGAATTTCCTAGCTCCGGTCCAGAATCATTAAGTAGGGTCACTAGCAATTATAGTCGCCATTTTGATAACGCTGATAAATAAATATTAAAAGGCTTAGATGTGATTTTGTTTTCTCTGAACTTGATAAGCAAGGTTTCTTTATTATTCATACTCTTTATTGTTTAGATATATATCACTTAAGATTACTAAAGTGTTTATAGGATTCGTATGACAAGCGCCTCGCAAGAGTGACACTTAAAAACTTACTTCGGAATCCTAATTTTCAGTGCCGTCTGACTTCATAATTCAAGTAACTGAATCTTTTACTGTTATTCTGAAATCTACGCTTGGCAGTTTTTAGGGTTCCGTTGTCAAAACGGAACTCTTATAGTTTCGCTATGTCCCTCCAGAGACAGACTCTCTCTGTCTACAGCTAAGCTCAGAGACTCTTAGTACTAGAAAGCCGTCATTTTGCAAGGGCAGACGACAAAATGGTAGAATTAAAAAATAAAAAAATTTGGTACTTTCCCTGCACGTACCTACAGTGGAAATGTTTTTTTTTCTTGTCTATCGTGAGGGGTGTCGTTGAATAGGTCGTTTAAAAATATTGCGGGTGAACAAACGCAATTTTTCGATTCAAGGACCCATTTCCGTATAATATTATGGAACTCCTTACCTTTACCAATAAGGCAATCCGAATCGATTGATATCTTTAAAGGTCGGCTTAAAGCACATTTTCTTGCGACTTGACATACAAACCATTTTCTATCCTTCTTTAATATTGTCAAGTGGTCATTGTTGGTCACGATATTTCCTGGCATGTATCAAGTATCATTTTATGTATATACAGAGTGTAACGAAAAGGTGAAATAAAACTTTAAGGCGTTATTCTACGGCTAAATTACATCAACTTTTTCTATTGGACCAACATCGAATTCGCAAAAAAAAACACTTTCCCATACTAAAACGCGACCAGCTGGCATCAGTTTGTATGGAAACGTCAATTTTTTTTTGGTCCCATAGAAAAAGTTTATGTAATTTAGCCGTAGAATAACCCCTTAAAGTTTTATTTCACCTTTTCGTTACAGCCTGTATATATATATGTATATTGTATGTATTTATTATTATATTATACTATATTATTATTGTTATGTATGTAAGTATATTGTTATGTTCATTTCTATCTGGACTTATATATTTATCCATTAGGTATATTAAATTTCACACTAAGCCCTCCGCACCACTTTCCCCTTTCTTCCTTTCTGTACTCTACCTGAAGGTTGTCTGGAAGAGATCGCTTTTAGCGATAAGACCGCCTAAATTGTGCATCTTTCTGTAAACACAAATTGTAACTTCTTTTTATGGTGTACAATAAAGAGTATCTATCTATCTATTAAACTGCAATTTTTGTTAGAGTTTAGGAAAATGGTTACTTTAAGAAATAATAAAAAAATACATGACAGTAATATTAACAAAGTTAAAAGGGGAACTACCACAGCCAGATAGGTTTTACAGGTTACCGAGTTAACTCGTAAAATCTTGAAAAAGAAATTTATTTTATCTAACAACATGTAGTTAATTAAGTAAAACAGATAGCAAATACCGCATATTGTAACGGGAAACTACGGAACCCTACATTGCGCGTGGCCCGACACGCACTTGGTCGTTTTTTTTACGATTGAGGAGTTTTTTTAATGTCAACATACGATTCTATTAAAACATCAATATTGCTTCGTATTAATAATGTACAAGTAAGCTAATGAGTTCTATTAATATGTGAGCATAGCGGCCTCGGACGCATCCACTCGGCCTTGTTTCTATTTCCACACCAGGCAGGTATCGAAGGACAGTTTCAGCTTAAAATATCACCTTGATCTAAATGCAAATAGTATCTTTAGAGCATGCATATATCCACATTGTCAACTTTGCCATAACTCACGTTGAACACAACTTTGGTCTACAGCCGTTAAAATATCGCTTACAAAGTGGGACATTTGGGACAAACGGTTGGGTTTAAAATTTATAGAGCAAAAATTTACTCCGGCGACGAGTAAAAAGCGGGCAAATTGGCGGTCGACATTTTTCACAAAAGGAAAGTTATGTTGTGTTTGTTACGATAGAAAAGATTTTACGATGTAAATGAATGAATTATTAATTATTAATAATTAATGATTAATAATTTATCTGTACATGAATGTATTCTTAATTTATTATGTATGTACTCTTTGAGATATTGTTAATGATAGTGATTACAATAATATTTAAGCTTGTATGCCCAATAATGTTAATTTTAAGCTAAGCTTGTATGTGGCTTTGATTTCTTCTGTGAG
The DNA here is from genome assembly GCA_963576865.1 of Anania hortulata. NCBI lineage: Eukaryota > Metazoa > Arthropoda > Insecta > Lepidoptera > Crambidae > Anania > Anania hortulata. The sequence goes on along the minus strand of OY756396.1, from coordinate 10,276,637 downwards.
CTTACAAGTGTTTTGACTAATATAAAAAAATATAGTGTGTGTGAAAACCAACTCAAACCTAAAAATGTAAATAGTACGTTTTTAAGAACTTTTATTATTTTGATATATACCTTTAGGGCTGTGTTAAGCCTAAATACATGCTTTGAAGTAATACAAAAGATTTTTTTCATCCAAATAAAACAAGAAAGTAGGCATAATAAAATGAATCATGGTCACGAGTATTTTTATTTAAGAAAAGTCGTTTCAAAAATGAACTAAAAGTATTATTTACGTTGTTTCAATTCTTGTCTACCTGTAATTGACACAAATGTACTTTAATCGAGATTGTCTGTCAGGCTAAGTTTTTTAGTAAGAGCTACTACTAGGTACTACTGAAACTAGCTTGTCTTGTCTTCCAGGTAGAATTCCCTTTGATACGTTGGGAATCTTTAGTCTTAGTCTTTTCTGTTTTGTGTCGTGTCGAGTGTGTGATTTTTAGTCTGAACTACTCAACTCAACCAAACATTATGAAATTCTGAGAACATGTTATCAGGTTTGCAGAAAAAGACATAGGGTATTTTTTGTCTAGAAAAAAGAATTGGTTCCGAGGGATAGAGAAAAAATACTTTTAGGCGGTCGCCCGGTCGCCATGCAAAACTTTTGCATGTGGTATTCATCATCATCATTTCAGCCATAGGACGTCCACTGCTGAACATAGGCCTCCCCCAGTGACTTCCAGATTGGCCGGTTGAAAGCGGCTCGCATCCAGCGGCTTCCTGCAACCTTTACCAGGTCGTCTGTCCACCTTGTAGGTGGACGTCCTACGCTGCGCTTGCCGGTACGTGGCCTCCATTCCAGAACCTTTCTGCCCCATCGGCCGTCAGTTCTACGTGCTATGTGCTCCGCCCACTGCCACTTCAGCTTGCTTATCCGTTGGATCCGTTGGATCCGTTGGATGTTTAGCGATGGTTGGTATTCGGGAAGAAAGAACAATAATTATCACAAAAAAAAAAACCTTTCAAGAGTTATTTTAGGCACATCTTAAAATCATATTAATTACAATTAATTTTAAAATGTGCATAAATCATTATTATTGTGCATGTAACTGTATAAATATTTACCACCTGTTGACCACACTTGTTGATTTGATTATATTCAACTAATTCAACTTCGTTGACAAAATTGTCGTAACATCTTACCATAGATCTTAGTGTGCCTTTTTCTTTTAATTTACTAATTTATCAAATCGATAGATGTGGCGCTAAAACATTCTAAAACGCTTCAATGTGTGAAGATATAAATTACATGTAATTACAATTAGCGATTTATTTATTTACTAACATTGATTTGTTACCGTTTATTAATTAATCTATGTTTAGTTATATTTTAACAATATTGTATTTGTATTACGTTTTAAATGTTAAATGTAAAAGTTTATATTGTTACTTTTACACGTTAACGCAAGGGAAATCACGGGTAAAACTAGCATTAGATGATGTTAACTGCACAATGAGATCTAAATGAAATGACAAAAGTGACTGATATTCACGTCTATTAAAAATAACAATTTTCATGAAATTAGAATTACACAGGGTACCAAATTTTGGATGCCTATACATCGATCTATAATACGGTTGACGCCCGAAATGCAAATGCAGATTTGTAACAACTACAAATCAACCTTTACTGAGTTTTTTAATTTGTTTTGAACCTAAGACCCAGTTTTATGCCAAAATTTACGATTTATTTTATTTTTATTTATTTAGTACACAAAACAGAAATACAATAATTACAAGAAAATTTAAAAAATATATTTATATATATAACATGAAACAATGATAGGCTGTAGTTCGACAGACATGTGTACATAGCATGTTATAAGAAAAAGATCGAGAATTGTCAATATTTAACATGTTAAAAAGAAAGAAACAATTATATTATGATACATTATGATACATATATTATATACATTATACAATCAAATTCGGTACGTATAATAACTAAATACATTTAATAAAATAGACCTTTATTATACTTGTGTGTGTAAAATAATAAGAGAATAAAAATTTAAATAAATACCTGCGAATCATTCAATGATTTTGTGGAGACCAGAATTCCATTTGTTTAGCGATGTGCCAAATATGTCAGGCACATCATCGAGCTGCGCGAGAATATTGTTGTACTCGCGACACATCCTAAAAATCGGGTTGTGATATGACACTGACACATTCTTTATTATTATTTGATTGACATAAAGGCTTTTATTTTATTAAACCTTTAAAGGACCTAAGCGACTGATATTAATTTAAATTTGAGACCTCTACTTTATCCTAATATTAAGAACTTTGACATACAGGCGTACGAAAAACCATACGATCCAAAGGGTTTATTTCTTTCTATTATATAAGGTACGTTACGGAACCCTAAAAACACTCAATATTCACAAATGTTATTACTCCCCTACATCTTACGTACAAAAGGAAGTCTAATTCATCACAATTAGTGGGAATAATGTAGGAAAAACAAGTTCCTAATCAACTTTATTCTCGTGCACTTTGGGGGAAATTAAGCGAATTACCGTGTACGCAACGCAGTTATAGCAAAGAATTTTATTGATTTCTCTTCATTCTCGTGCGAAAAGATTTTTAGGTTAGTAGGAGAGGAAAATAGTACCTATCCGTTTTTAAATGACGGCAAAACTTTTAAATACTTGTTCTTTATTTCCTATTTGAAGTAGTCGAAACGGATTGATAAATTATATGTGATCTTGCTTCAATTTCGCAAAAAAAAAGTATTAAGTTATTGTCATGGATCCAAAACTGTAATATAAATAAACAAAACAAATTGAAACATGGTGATGTGATAGGTTATTTTAATTACTCAAATAGTTTTTTTAGAGTTCCGTATCCAAAGGGTAAAAACGGGACCCTACTACTAAGACTGCTCTGTCCGTCCGTCTGTCTGTCACCAGGCCGTATCTCATAAACCGTCATAGCTAGACAGTTTAAATTTTTACAGATGATGTATTTTTGTTGCCGCTATAACAACAAATACTAAAAATTTAATAAAATAAATATTTAAGGCGAGCTCCCATACAACAAACGTGTTTTTTTTGCCGTTTTTTGCTTGATATTAATAACGGAAACAGGTAATAGACGCTTAAAATATTCACAGAATATTTAGTTGTTCACTTTAAAAAATAAATAAAAATTAAACTAAAACAAAATAATTTTTTGTTCAATAATTTCTTGCTTTAACGTGAATTTTTTGCCTTTTTTATAAGATAGTAGGTATATTTCTGTTGTCTACTTCATTATAATATAGTGTCTAATGTTGTTTAAGTAATGGTACGGAGCACTTCGTGCGCGAGTCCGACTCGCATTTGGCCGATTTTTAAACTTAATGTGGGGCATAAACCTAAATAAGTTAAAACGAATAAGCCTTAAAGTAATAATTTAGAGAATATACGTAAAACATTTTGGAGAAGAAATCTCCGATGTCTTCGTGACTTCTCAAGAAGTTAATAAGACGCGTTAAATTATTAATAATGATCATTGTACTCTAGCCTATTCATCTTGAGAAGATGAAAGTATACATACCTACATGAAAATTTCAGGCTATTACCACATCGTCGGTACTCGAGTAAAGAGCATTGTTCGAGCTCAAAGCTAATTTAAAGCATTCTCGTCTGAGCAACCGTAAAGACCTTTTAGCAAGACTGTATGGCCTCATCGCGCTGTATTAGGGAAACCGAGACCGGAGGCGTATTAGTATTTGATTAGATACGGTGAGGTCGGAATAATTGATCTTTTAATTGGTATAAACTTAGTTAATTGTCCTACTGAGTTTGGTTAGAGCACAGATTAATTGATAGTTATTAGGTACCTTAACAACTGGTGATTTTAGACTTATTAAACTTATTTGTTGCGTGCCGTATGGGAAAGGCTTTAAAGAATACCCTTCCCCTCCGCCAACAGAAGTCGTGTCGTAAGAGGCGACTAATTCCTGTAGCACGAGGCGGGCAGCATCGTCTGCAAGCGAAATCTTATTAAAACTGCGCTCGCCAACCCGCCTAACAAGCGTGGTGAGTATTGGCACTCCCCCCAATGAAAGTCATTGGGGGAGGCTTATGTTCAGCAGTAGACGTCCTATGGCTGAAATGATGATAATGATAATGATACTTATTTGTTTGTTTGTCTGTTTGTTCGTCGTCTTTGCTAAACCATACGTCCGATTGCAATTAAACTTTGTTAAGATAAACGCACTCAAAGAAAGGTTTTAAAATAAATAATGAATTAAAAAAATTGCGTAGAGTTGTTAGAATTTTTTAAAATAACTTCATCATTAAGCTATACTGCGCAGCTTCCTTCTGTAAATATTTTTTTCCTTTACGTATTATAAATAATAACCAGAATTGCTAACAATAATTAATATTAATATCCAATTACGATAAAACTTTAGTAAATTGTTGTGCGCATCAGCCGCATCAATCAGGGAAAGTTTAAGAGTTTTTTTGAAGAATATCCGAAAGAAGGCGCGGGTTACAGTAGTATTTGACAAATATACGTGTTACGAAGAAATAAAGTCACCCTTGAGCTTTGATTATTATAATGTCGCCGAGCGTTTGATTTCATTGATATTTACCGTGCGTGGCGGTAAATGCCATAAACAATATAACATGTCTACATGTATCAACGCGCACCAAACAGCAAACAATGTTTAACACATTACATACGCCCAAACAATTATATGGCCACGTGAGGGTGATTAATCAGGACTTGTTGTTACACTAATTGCGATCTGTATCGAATAAATTTTGCATGTACCTATACCTGATGAACACGTTTAATTATCTAAGCCTTGAGGTATTATTATTTTGCTGTAGCTTTCTTCATCAAACTGAGATCTTTTTAAAATTACTATACAAGCTCAATTCCATACAATTTAAAGCAGAGCCATTTGGAAAATGAACGCCGCAATACTTTTAAATGTTTTTTTTTCAGCTGTTTTGCTAGCAGTTTTACTACCTTATCACGTGCACGGGTTCACAAATGACAATTACTTATGTCTGAGGTATAAGACGGCTGGCAATGAACTTGAGAACTAGAGCGGGGGTGTGTCTTGCAACTTGCAGGCGCTCAAGGTCAACCCACCGCATAGCATTGTATTACCCACATCGATTTATCGAGCGGCGCGCGCCGACCTCTTGCCTCCACTCCCACCTTCGAGCGGGCCCTCCACGCCTCTTACCTCCCTGGCTATCTGCCGTCTTACGCCTGATGTAAGGTTGACGTTGATTATTGAAAGGCAAACGTTTATAGGCGACTTTTAATACGGTTATCCACTTAAACTATTGTTTGAGCTGTTAACGCAAATTGGTTAAGTTTAAGTTAAATGTAGACTGCTGTATTTTGAGGCGCTGAAAATTGAATGTCAGTCAAATTTTAGGTGTAAAAATAGTCACTAATAACTGTTATAAATAGGAATAACATTTATATGTCATGTATATAATTATTTCTAAGGTTCAATAATTGATCATTGTTACCTACATTTGAATCTCGATTCTCGAAAGCTCTTCTAAAGTTTGCGGAATTTTCTTTCTAGGACGATTGACACAATTTGTTCGGACCCTTTTTTCTTATATACCGTTACTGTGTGTGCTAAATTGGGAGAATACGAGGAGAGTTAGAGAAATAGCCCTTAGTATTCAACCGTCGATCCCTTTTGACGTCCCCAACCGTCCGCTTCCATAAACACACGGCTACTGTTTGTAAATGAATCTATTTGTTTGTAAATGCTGGTGGGTGTACAGTACAGGCTATTAAGCCGTATAGACGCTGCATTACATGAATTTTATTTAAGTGGAGTCCAATACACTCCCAGGGTAGTCCAGCACTCGGAGGTCAGATGGTGTACATAGTGGGGAGTGTCACATAAATATCGGGAATTATGCTACAGTCATTTTTGACTTTAGTCCCACATTTCGATTAGTTTATAAACTGATTTAATAACTCGTACAAGACACGCGAAGGGTGCAACAATAGTGTTTTGAACTAAGATTGCAACATCGAGCAAATAGTTACATAGAGCAGTAATACGGACTACATCTATTTCCGAAACTGATGTAGTATAAGTGCAAGTCAACTCTCGCCTCTAAAGAAGCACTACGATTACGAGCGATTAAATTATGGCGGAATTGTTGTCGAGCAAAATAAACATCATTTCTACTCTATAGGATGCTCTATAAGTGCTTGATGGTTCGCACCGCTTAAATAAATTATGCCCCAATTATCGTTGAGCATGTGCATACTGGTAAAACTGTACGAGGCAGCGTGAACGGAGTTTTACTCAGCAATCTATACAGACCGTTTCTCATTTTTCGTGCTTGTTATTTGACAAAATATCTATCTTCGGTTTACAACCAAAGCTGTGCAAGGAAACAGTGTTGAGCTGAGCCAGGTCGCTCAATTTGATATTTTTCACAGGCGAGCACCAGAGTTGTTACGTAAAACGAATTTATTATAAAATTTTTAGCTACCTCGTTTTGTTTCTATGAGCTAGAAAAGGCAATAAAATGAGTGAGCAGCGTCTTTAGACGTTAGTTGTCTATGATATCCGGCTAAGGCTTAGAGTTGTGACAGTCAGACACCCATAAAACCGTAAGCCAAACGGTTTGATCGTTAACAAATGCTTGCATATTTAACGCTTGTAAGACAAAGATAACATGTCGTAGTTAAATCGAACTATTAGTTACGGTTTTAAGAAAATTTTAGTATATTTTAAACTAGCTGTTACATCTTTTTTTAAATGAAATTATTATTTAATCAATGTATAAATGAAGTATGCGCCGTTGTTATCGATACACTTCCGCCATTTCATAGGCAGATCATTGATCCCTTTTGAAAAAAAATCGTGCGATAGAGCGAGAGTCTATCAACTGTTTGAAGGCGGTTTTGACTACCTCATCAGATTTGAATTTTTTTCATTGTAAAAAGTTATCTAAATTTTGAAAAAAGTGGTAATCGGTTGGGGCAAAACCTGGAGAGTATGGTGGGTGACGCAAAAGTTCCAGTCGCAGCTCCTCTAACTTGGCGACCGTTTGATGTGAAGTGTGTGGTTTAGCGTTATCCTGAAGGAGCAGTGGGCTACAGCAATTCACCAGTCTCGGTTGTTTAATGGCGAGCTTTTCCATCATTGTTTGCAATTGTTGGCAATACAAGTCTGCAGTAATCGTCTGGCCTGATCTCAAGAAGCTGTAGTGGATAACACCAGTACTGGTCCAGCAAAAGCCAAAAATTTGAAAAGTGGGTACACTTTGCTGGACGTACTTATATATAAGTATCGTTTTGTTACTTACGCCGAAGACTGCTGCTAATTCAGAAGTGGTTTGTGATAGATCTGTTTCCACTATCGCCTTCAATTCTTCGTTATTCACTTGAGTATCAGGTCGTCTAGAGGCTCATTGTGTAAATCGAAATTTCTAAAACGGAAACGTTGAAACCTAAAACGCACCGTTCGTTCGTTAGCGGTGCCTAGTCCGTACACGTCGTTAATTCTTCGAGTCTTTTCTGCAACACTGCTGCCACGGTGGAACTCGAATTCTAAAATACCGCGAATTTTTTATTTGTCCATAGTTGTTGATAAAGCAATGTTGAAGCTCAAACAAATGATGTCAAAACAAATGAAACACGAATTTTATAACAATATTTTTCTGGCTTTATTTCGAAATAAATTTGAATTTCCAATTCCTAATGAAAAACAAACGCATGATTTTTGATGTTAAAGTTGCCAGAATTGAGTATCGGCAATTTCATATGTAAGGACCTAATAGTTAACTGGTCAGAATAAAATTTAATAATAGACGATAAATTGTCATCGGAACGCCGACACCTTGGCGACAATTATTGAGGTCTAAAATGCTTTTATGAGGTGCTTGTAGCTCAGTGGCGGCAGCGCTTTGGTACTACCTACGCCGCGGTTGTGATTGGAAAGTTTACCATTCCAACCTTATTTAGTGACATTTATCACAAGCATCTCTGTGCTTCGGAAGACACGTTACAAGTTAGTCTTGGCTAATATCGCTTGATAACTAGTCGTAAAGCCTAGTCAGAGGCTTAGAAACATCTGACAGCAAGGTTAAGTCACTGGCCTTACAACACCTCTCTACCTATCCACACTGAGCCCGCGTGGTGAAGTATGGCCCAAGCCACCTCACAGTTAAGGAGCGGCCTGTGCTGACGTGTGGGACGTATACGAGTATAGGCACATTTTACTTTACTTATATTTATAAAAGTACCTTATATACCTTATTATATCATATTAATCAAGCTTAGTCTTCGATTCTTCATAACGAACTACTCAACCATACTGATATGCTTAAAAATTGAAATATTATCTTTATCATCATCATCATCAGCCTCTTGAAGTCCACTGCTGAATATAGGGAACTTCACTAGGGAACGCCACAACTAGCGGGCTCTGGGCTCATCCAGCAGCTGGCCACACCCAGACTGTTGCATCCAGCAGCTGGCCGCAACCAGACCAGGTTGTCAGTCTACCGGGTGGGAAGCCTCGCCACTCGAAAACCTTTCTTCCCCAACGGTTGTCAGTTCTGCGAGCAATGTGGCCTGCCTACTGCCACTTTAGTTTTGCAATTCGAAAAGCTATGTCAATTATATAACTTCATTAGGAATTTAAAAAACTTCAGTTATAGTATTTTTTGTTTTTAAACATTGTTTCATTAAAACAATAGACAATCACGTGATTCTATCTACATAATTGTATCAGTTGAACTTATAAAATATCAAAATAACGCCAGCATTAAAAGCATATTATTTCAAAATAAAAATGCCCTAGAGGATTGTGTTATTCAAGGTTTCATCAGGTGTGAATGGCCACAGCATTAAATCGTATAATGTAATTAAAACAGTTCGGTGTACATATCAATCGGCAGCCTTTATAAGGTTCCTCACGCAATTGAACACGCAGGTGTTGATTCCGATTTGTTGAACGTTAGCATAGGTACGTCCAATACCTCGCCGGCATAAAATTTGGTTTATTATTAAAAATCTAGTCGTTTATTACATATACAGTGTGTAACAAAAAGGTGAAATAAAACTTTAAGGGGTTATTCTACGGCTAAATTACATCATTTTTTTCTATGGGACCAACATCGAAATCGCAAAAAAAAAAAACACTTTCCCATACTAAAACGCGACCAGCTGGCATCAGTTTGTATGGAAACGTCAATTTTTTTTTTGAGATTTTGATGTTGGTCCCATAGAAAAAGTTGATGTAATTTAGCCGTAGAATAACCCCTTAAAGTTTTATTTCACCTTTTTGTTACACACTGTATAATTACTTGTGTAGAGTTTGAAATGATTGAAAGCATTATTTATAGGTGTTACATATATCAAATATCCCGCCGGTATTTACAATACTAATTGCTAAATATGTAGTTCGAAATTTACTTGATACGTATCGTAGCGTAACGTTGGAAGAATTATGTATCAGTAGTAGTAGCTTACATGTTCAATTGTGGGTATTACAGCTGAACCTAAATTGTAGACTAGTAAGAGTAATAAGTTTTTTGACGTGATAACGTCTTTAAAATCGTTTTAGTCGGGTGACATGTTCAGAAACTTGTGTCACACCAAAACCTCACGAGCGCGATCGCAGGTATAACGAGAGAGAGACGGACCGATCTCCCGTCTCATCTCGAGTGCTGCCAGTCATTCCGTGAAACTTGTCACGCGGAATCCTCACGAGCGGAGGCTGGCATAGCGTTCGAGTGAGTGGACCGATCTTCCGTTTCTCTTACTCTAGCGGCATACAAACGAATGGAGATGGAATGGAAAGTGTGAATAAAACGATAGATGTAATTTAAAATTTGAAATTTTTTTTATCTTCATTAATTCCTTACTTCCCAAAAACTTATATCACCAATAAGACGTTATCACGTAAACATCTCGATCGTAAACCTACTCTACAAACAACCAATTTTTTTATTTTACTAATTTTAATCTATCTCCCATAAAGAGCGTGCCAAACGAAAACTGTTGATAGAGCATAAAAAGCTCTATCTCTTGTCCAAAAATAGTCCTAAAGAAAGTTGCACCGTTTTTGGACAAATAGAGATTTTCTAAAAAAATACAAAGGAAAACAACTCAAAATCGCAAATTGTGCAAAAATGGTGCTACTTTTAAGAAGTCTTATTTCGGACAGGAATAAGAGCCTTTTTTGCTCTACCTATGGTTTCCGTTTGGCACGCTCTTTACGGGACACCCTGTATATAAAAATGAATCTCTATTTCCCTTGGTCATCGCATCACGCGTGAACGGATGGAACAATTTCTAGAATATTTTTTTTGTTATGTTATTTATTGTCAGGAGAAAATTTTTTTGAAAGAAAAAATTAAGAAAGTTGCGCAGAAAATTATTTATGCATAAACTGAATTGAACTGAAGACTACGCGAACGAAGTCGCAGGCAACAGCTAGTAAAAAAAATTATTACAAAAAAATGTTAGCACCTTAACATAAAAGTTTTCTCGTATTTTTGTTTGTTAATCTATATACTGATATTGAATTAGAAATCGGCGTTGGACTTTTTGAACCAGTATACATATTTAATGTTATTTCATTTTGTCGCGAAAGGGAAATGTAGGGATTTTCTTCGGACAAAGTTTGATTAAGTTAAGCGGAAAAAAACTGAGTTGTAGTAAAGGAAACGCAGACAAACTCGTTAGCAGAGGTAATGTCGAATGAGAAGCTTTCGCTTTCAAAGGGTGCAAACAATAATTGAGTTAAAAGTTACTTACCCGTAGGTAATCGTAATTACGTTAGATTGTATAAATCGGTCTCAGTTACCTAAGCTAGGCAAAAAAATCTTTTCTATTCTAAATAATCAGAATGTGTCTAGTGAGGTTCAGAAAGAAGCTTATGTTAATTAAGGAAACTATAGGTAGAGGTAACTATAGGTATATAAATAAATAAATAAATTCGATAGGTATAGATTTCGAAAAATTCAGAGGCACGAATCCGAACTCATCACCCCCAGAGGCGAGACTCCGACCACTGAACTATTACCGCACACTGCTACTAACTAAAACATAATGACTAAATTTTATGAAGCCTCAAAGAGCCATTAATTCCAACTATACGGTAGTATCACGGCCGTGCGGCGCCGGCTTGAAGTAGGTATTTATCATCATTTGCGATTCCTAGTTCATTGGGCTATAACTATTAAGAAATTAGAGACATATTAATGTTATTCTTAATTAAAAAAATCGGCCAAATGCTTGTGGAGCTCACACACAGGGGGTTCCGTACAACTGTATTGTTCATTCAGTTTTAGAAACTTAGTTCGCCAACTGGCACCGACCGGTTTTCAACCGAAGTCAAAAAAGGAGAAGATTCTATGTTCAGCTGTATGATTTTTTTATTACGTGTGGTCACCGATAATTTCGGTAATAAAAGATCAATTTATAAATTTCGTTTTTTGTTTAAAAGGCGACCTGATGATTGAATCTTAGGAAAAACAAGGGAAATCGTCATAAAATATATGCACGTAGTGTGTCTTCTTTTTACTTTGAAAACATTATTCAGATGTTTGCGTCTGGATATTATCATACTGCTGAGCTGATTATTAAAGCCAGAGAACGCCTTAATCATTAGAATTTAGTAGATAATACTGCAATTTGTCGATAGAGCGTATTTAATAGTGTGTTGGGCAGACGTGGCGCTTACCAGACAGCAATTTAATTTAGGGGCGTAAACCCTAGCCAGAAACGAGTAAAATTAGAAAAGTTTGTTTCTCGATTTGACTTAAGCATTGAACGCAAGATCTTATTTCATGGTGACAACACCAGAGAGTGTATAGTACATCTATGTCAACAGGAAAGTACATAGGTTTTGCTTCGATTTGTGAATTTGCGACTATACCTACAAAGTATGTGACATATCTAAATGACCGTAACTTTCGATCTCGTTATGATAGAAGCTAGGATGTTTTAACCAAAGGTCCAGACTTGAGTATTAGACATTTATTCTTAAAGTTATCTTAATTGATACCTCTCCCCGTGCCTGAAAAAATGATAATTTACCGACTACCAAAAAAAGTAATTTAAGGGTGCATTAAATTGTTGTATTTTCATTAGAATTAGGTACACACTTAAACAAATCGGTACGACAACTATCGAGAGAAAAGAGAATTATAAATAAGAAGTAAGCCAAACACGGCTTTCAACATTTAATAAAATAGTTACATTACAATACCTACAAGTGTGATAAAAAGTTTGCTAAAAAGTGAAACAATAATATTGTAACGATTGAAAATGCACGAAAATAAATGTCGTTGGGCGGCTTGTATCGTATGTAAGACCTCACGACTTAATTTTTTTATGATTTCTGCTTGAGATCCTAAGCTTTTGAAATTTTGATTTGCAAGTATGAATAGCCCGTGATTTCGCTTCCACAGCCAGTTTAGGTCCAGGATTTTAGTAGTCTTGTTTCCGACACATCTAGAAGGCAAGCCGTTCACCATTATTTGCTTCCGAGCTGAGAAGGAACTGTCAAAGCTTATAATATGTTTGGACATGACTGAATTGACTATAAACTTAACTAACCTTATATAAGTCATAATATTAGTATTTAATGCAGTTAGATGATATACCAAAGCAAAAATTATTGTAAAACAAGAAGCATTCTGTTTATCTCTTATATTACTCACATCTTCTCACTTCAAAGCTCTGAAGTCAGTGAATTTGTGAAGCGTAAATGTCTGTCAGGACTCTGACGCGACAAATTAAGTGTCAAGAGCTAATTAACTCATCGTTCATTTAAAACCAGAATCAGCAGAAAGCGGAAAATTTATCGTAAGCCTCTATTATTACATTACGAAAATGTTTTGATCGTTCAGACGTTTACACCTGATAAATCACAATTACTATTATTTGTATCAAAGCTTTGACAATAGCGACATTTTACCTGAAAATAAAACGTTTATTAATAATGCTTACCTTGTCCGTGTGCAAAACATGGCTGTAAATAAAGCAAAGCTAAGCAACAAATAATATTGGATAACTAAAATATAGCTCAATTAAAACGTGTAGTATGTATATTAGTATCGTCCACTCTTTTTTTGTAAGGGTTGTATTCTCTAATAATACAATTACTTTCTGGATAGTAAAAAAATATACAGAAATTTTACTGTCCATATCTTGTCATATAAATTATATTATATCCAAAACTCCTGCGAAAAGACATTTAAATTAAAAAAGTTACGAAAGAGAAATCGCCAAAACGGATTATCTGGACTTCTTTGGAAACGACAATACTAAGTGAAAGTCAACACTGAATAATATGAATAATTGGGTGACGCAATTTTTGCACAATTTTCCCGGTAGCCGACTTTACAGTTCAGTGTTTTCACGAATTATAGAAATTTCTTTTTCGGCAATCTGTTTTATCCTGTGTCAGCTGTATTTGAATACAAAACAAAATAGAGAATGTCTTATAATAAGCTTTACTTGAAATGCTAGTGCTAAGATGAAAAAAACATGCAACTATGCATGCAAGAAAGCAAACTAACGAAATTCTAAGGATATACATGATTTCTCTTCACTATTTACCCTGTATTAGACATTATTTAAATTTTAGAAAAACAGCTCATAAATGAGTAAGTTCCTATGCATGCGATGTGATAACATTTTACTCTGGTAAATCAAGATAATCCGTTACTATTCGAGCCAGACAGGCCGCAGCGTCGCGCTGTCGCCGCAAAGATGATTTTACGATAGACGGATTAATTTCTACAGGTTTTTTTTATAGATAATCAAGAAAAAAAGAACAGTTGGTTAATATATTTTGGGCGAGTAGCACTTGGACTTTAACAAAAACTAAAATGCATGGTCAGTCAAAAAGTGCGCGATAGCTTTAACTTGATGCCTCCCGCCCCCTGGGTTAGACCGAGCATGGAATTAATTTAGAGAAGCTAGTAGTTTCAATCCAATCTGGAAGTCACTGGGGGAGGCCTATGTTCAGCAGTGGACGTCCTATGGCTGAAATGATGATGATGATGATGAAGCTAGTAGTTTGAAGTGATTTAAGCCCCATGACCGAAATGCTTAGTGACGTTTATCACAGATACTCTTTGATTTTAATTTAACATTATATGGTTATGTAATACCTTGCACACCTTGTGTCGAAACGATTAAAACTGTTGATAAATCACTGAGTTTCTATTCATGCGATGCGATGACACTTCACTCGTCGTTTCTAGTTAGCTATGCTAATCCGTTACTAGTTGAGCGAGGCTGGCCGCAGCTCCGCGCGACTGTCTGCATACAGAGTCGCCGTACTGTAAGTTAATTTGCGGGAGACTGCCCCCAAGGGCTCACGATCCCGACAAACGCTAGACCATGCATGGACTGAATTTATTTAGTTACCTATTATAGTTCTAAGTGTATAGGATCCTACTAAAAGTTGATGTTGACGCTGAAACATATTTTAAAAGTAAATAACAAGTCTCAGTACAGAACGCATCTTGGGAAGTGGTAAACCTACCACGAGAATCTGGATGTCATTGGGGGAAGTATATGTTTAGCAGTGGACGTCCTATGGCTGAAACGATGATCATTAAATGTGAGTTAGTTTACACTTACCTACTCACATTTAGAAACAGTTTAAACAATATATTTCCAACTTGTTATAGTTGACTTCTGTCGAACGTAAAATGGTATTCGTTTTGCATGAATGCATTGAAAGTTCAAAAATTAAAATTTTACTTAATCGATTTATTATGAAATAAGTAACTTACTTGATTTAAATTACGATTTATCACGTGATAGCGTAATTAGTGCCAATCGTTTACGGTTATCATTTTATCGTTAAATGCTCCAAACGGTTGTAGGTATAATATTAATTCCGCCTTTCTTTGGTCGACATGAAACAATACGTTTTTGTTTCACTAATCATTTATTAATGGTTACCTAAGTGACGGAATTATAATCACGTCGAATTATGGAATAATTGTAACGCCTACAGCTTTTACTAGTAGAATATATGGAATCCCTAAAGTAACATTGTATTGGTTTTGTATGATTTCAGTTAAAATTACGTAAACTAACTTCTGGAGCCTTACCATGATCTCTTAAAACACTACTTCAGTCTTGTTTTGGTTTTTCTGTAAAAAATTCCTAATTTATTAGATAACTTGGTTATAGGGGGTAGTTCTTTACTTAAGTATAACAACTTTTTTATCATTTATATTGTTGTTTACTTATGATAAAATAATTAGCGATCAACCATTATAATACATATACACTTAACTACTCCCGAGTCTAAAACAATATGTAACAGCGCCAATATAACTCTTTTTACTGTATCATCTAACCGAGTCATTAGGTAATTTACCTAACCTTCCTCTAACATTACTCGAGTGAAGTTGTTTGTTTCTCCTTAGGGATATGGACCAACGAATTCACGGTTACGAGCATCAATCTGCACTTCTGTTGAGCCGGGGGCTCACTTGCAAATAATGTAAGCGAGACGTGATGAGTTTTAGTCAGAATCACCTCCTTGTTACTGAGATGAGGGCAATGAACTAAATAAATAAACTGGCTAGTAATAAAATTCGGCGACCTACTTTTTTACAATTTCAATAAAAACCAAAACATTACAATTTCAAACAGTTTAAAATTTTCGATTTTGTTTGTATTTAGAATAGGTAGGTAACCTATCCTAAATAAAGTGTCCACAAAGGATTTTATATATTTTTTGCAATTGAATCTCCACAAAGATTATATATATATATATATATATCTGCATTGATAATTCAAGTAAGTAGTTAAGATAGAGTGGAAGTTGGATTTTAAGGTTGATGACCACGGTCTACTCGTAAGATCAGATACAAATAGGGGTCAAATACCTATCCAGTCCCGGATGATGCCATTTAGTTCAAAATAGGTTTAAGCATATATTTTTATTTGGTCATAACATAAATAGTACTTAATTAAAATTAATAAAACAACTAACTTTCGGAAAATATTGATAAATACCTGACTTAAAAGTTAAAACCCATTATAGTCGCATGCTAGACAAGGAGAAACTGCCGTGACGTCACAATACACGTCCGCCATAAAATGTTCATAGCAATAGTTGTTTTAGAAAGAGACAGGTATACCTCAATTTCTAATTACTGTATTACGGTTATTTATTACCTAAAATTAATTTTGTTTTCACTATTGGCACTATAATTTCAAATCATCATCATCATCATTATCAATTCAGTCATGAGACGTCCACTGCTGGACATAGGCCTAATAATAATAATTTCATATACTTTCTTATAAATATAGTAATAAAAATAAAATATTATTTTCGTGCATATTCCCTATTCCTTGTGTGTTTAAAATAATACTCAGCGCTGGGATTTTTTCCTTAAGGTTAATTTTAAAAAGTCTATAATAACATTTAAATAAATTAAAAATCGCTCGTAGCTGGTATACCTTGGTATGATATGTGTAGAATGGCGTTTTTATTTTTACAATTTAATTTCTATGTAAGTAATCGTCTAAAACGTTACTTTTAAAATATTGAATGACAAATGGTGATTTCGTTTTCAAGAAATGCCAACATTCTACTATCAGATAATATAGTATATATATACATAATATTTGAGAACAAGATTTTTTAAATAAACATGGCTGCATTATTAAACGAACCTATGACAACAAATCATCAATTTTAAACTCGAATAAACACAAACGGGACCTTTCGTTCGCCGCATTAAAGCATTTTACCACTGTTTTTCCCGACATGTAGGTACGTTTCCTCCTCAGCGCACATAACAAGCCCTTTTAAATTCAAAGGAAAAAATCATGGCACATTTCTTTTTCAGCGGGCGTTACTGTGAAAACTGAAGCCGACCGTTATGCGTCCCGGCAGACCCATCCCGAATGCCCGATGAAATAATGATCAGGAACCCGAGGCCGTTGGAAATCGCGACCGCTGCCACGGGAATTGATGATAACTTTCGAACGGCAATCTGTTGAATGTGGGACTAAATCTATTGTGGGTATACTGGGTGAAACCGCAAAGTAAAGTGTGTAAGGGTCACCGGACATGGCCATTCGTGACAGCCACAAAATGACGCCACCAAGCTGCGCACTACAGATTTCATACATTTTTATGGACTCGCCGCAGATGCTAATGCCGCTTGCTTTTTGGCTGCCACTGATTATAATAAATGCCAATGAAACATACAGACACACGAGTAACCCTACTAGGCTAGCAGCCACCGTCCACTCGTGTCGACTTCTAACCACAAGCGGCTGTCGCGCGCTTCCGTTACCTAGTTAGTAGCTGCTTCTAGCTTTATGTGCCAGCGTTTTGTTGCTGTCATATGAGTGTGTGGCAACGCTAAAAAGGGTATTCAGTTAAGTACAGTTTTAAGCTGACTTATTTCAGGGGCCAGAGAAACAGGAAATGATTTTGCGTTTTTCTTAATACGAATTTTATGTATTCAGATTTTATTATTACCTCTTGCTCAGCACACAATCTTGTAAAATGATATTTTGATCAACATGTTTAAGCCTCTTGATATCAACAGCTCTATTAATCCATCAAATATGGAACTAGCTAACAGCTGAAGCCATTACACAACCGATCAATCCACTCACGGTAGCGACATTTGATTGTGATTGATTTACCATTTCCAAGTCAGTAAAACTGTTTATGTTTAAATCTGGTAATGGATTTCACCAAGACTCGTGATTGGGTGGCTGCCATAAGACCATCGATCATAATATAGTTTTAAATTATATGTAGTATATAATTAAATGATATTTGTATTTCCCTCCTTTTTTTCTAAGCCAGCGCATTCTACAGACTATTAATCGGTCGATAGTTGGATCGGTTTTTGTCTTCATATAAATAAATAATTAATAGTAATTATTCATATTAAGTCAAAACTGTAAATAGTTGCAATTTTTCTCAAAATATGTAAATATTTCCTTGTTTTTTAATAGTATTTAAAATATCGATCTAACTATAGACCTATTAAAAACTCGGTAGGAGGCTTTTAGGGTTCCGTACCAAATAATAAAAAGTAAACTTTGGTAGGATATTTTGTACATCTGTCTACTGTGAGTTATCAAGTTTGCAAATACTAAGGCTAATAGTCCCTTTAACGTGTAAAAAAATACGCTTCTAAGTCAACGTAATCAAACGATGTGACCATCAAAGACATAGTCGTGGAGTCATTTAACCAAACCTAGATAGTAGATATAAATAGGTACTTATCGTTGACCTGAATAATGAAATTTTGCAAAAAGTACAACTAAATGATAATATTGGAAAGTTTTTAATTTGTCGTTATGTATCACAAATAAAAATGCAATTTTTATTTGTCTCTTTTAAAGTATTTTAGTTACCTTTTGTCTACTGTAAAATTTGTAACAAGTAAAAGCGCAAAACCCTGTTGTTGAACAATAAATAAAATAAAAACAAACAGACACCAGCGAAAGGTTTGCTATCATATTTTTTAACTTTAGATTTTAGAAAAAGCTGCTAATGTTGAAAACAAATGAAAATCTGTACCATTCAAAGGGTTAAGTACATTAATACAAACTTTAGCTATCTCAAAAACATTCAAAGGGCGTTCAACTAGAATAGTCTAACATGAACCAATAAAGGAAAGTTTATTTAAACCCGTCGCGCTCCTTATAAATTGAATCCACTACCTTTTGTAACAACTCGAAGCACAATTATATAAAACCTTACTGAACAACTCTTAGGGAAACAATATATCTCTCTTCATGCACATAGTTTGAAAGTTAATCAAAAACCGACAAACATAGCTAAAATTGCTTTAAATAAAAAATAACAAGTGTTTTTTTTTTCTTTACTCGAGTAAGTTTTAATTTCAAATCAGATTTCTTTAATATTCTTCTGATTAAATTCGTAGCGGGCTTCAACAGAGTTTGTGTCCCATGAGACGACGGGGTGGGTAGCGTAGATTTAATGTTAAAATGTGATTGCAGCTGTGGACTCGACATATGCACACTACACAGTTGCAGTAACCTTATTCACGACATTGGATTAACGTAAATTTGTTCTTTATTTTTCCCACAAAAAGAACGCTTTAAAAAAAAAAAAAATCGGGTTAGAGTGTAAGAAAGAGGGCGCAGCGTTAGGTTAGGTTAGAACAGTGACGCGCAACGGCTGGCAAGCGCTAGATTCTTGTTCTCGTTCTAAAATTTTGACATTGTAAAATTGAAGATTGTTATCTTAAATGATTTTATAGAACGTAAGATTATATAAAACGTTAATTATGTTAATTAAGTTGTTATAAGAAAAAAGACTATATTAATGCAATCATATCATTAAATCGTTATACTAATAATATTTACTTAAAACATTACACACCCTATAATCACGTAAGTTAGGTTAGGTTAGGTTTAGGTTAGGTTTAGGTTAGGTTTAGGTTAGGTTTAGGTTAGGTTTAGGTTAGGTTTAGGTTAGGTTTAGGTTAGGTTTAGGTTAGGTTTAGGTTAGGTTAGGTTTATTAGTGTGCACCCACTTTGCGACACCCTAACCCTAATTCATCAATCAAGCGATATTAGCCGGGACCACTTTTTTACGTGCCTTCCGAAGCACGGAGATGCTTGTGATAAATGACACTACATATGGTCGGAATGGTCATGTAGCGACATCTATCTCGCAACATACGAACTGAAAACTGACGTATCCTACATCGCGATATTAAAGTTATCTGAGTGTGTGTGTATCTGAGTGAGTACCATCACTTCCTCAAGCTTTCGAGCAGTGAGTCATACAGCCAGCCAGTATCCGCGGCTACTACGGGTATTCTGACCACTAGCATGCAGCGGACGGCCCATTCCTGGTCATCACCTACAGCCTTCTCAGCGACCTTGACACAGCACACTGCACTTCGGCCGATCAGCAAGCAGAGACGCACTTATCTCCTGGTCGACGCAGCAGCCAGCCACTACGCAGCACTGCACCACTCCGACTCACTGGAGCATTTGCAGCATCACTCCGACTCACTATGAACTATGGTACTATGGTACCGACTCACTGGAACATTCCATTGGCCCGGGAAACATCACAAGATGTATGGACGACTCAACCTGCTATCGACCTCCGGTCTCGGAGGGGAGTGATGTAGCGACATCTATCTCGTCACATACGAACTAAAAACTGACGTATCCTACATCGCGATATTGAAGTTATCCGAGCGATTGAACATATTATAAAGTGTGAGTCTTTATAATGTGCACATATTAAAATATGGGAAAATATGTTTAATTTTATCGACGATAAATAAGTTTTTTTTTTCAAAAATAATTAATTTTTTTATGGACTTTTTGAAATTTTGATTACCTGTTGAGATTCCCGTGTAAACAAAATAGCATATCTTTCAAACTAAACGACCGATCACAATGAAACAAAGTTTAAAATGATCGTAAATAATGGGGCGTCCTCATTAAATTAAAATAAAGGAAAAAAACTGTCATCAACCGAAAGTTATAACCCATTTTTTAACAAAAATAACGTTCTTTTTTCATATTTTTTTTATAATTGTAAAATTTCTCAATAAAACTCCTTATTTACCTCCATTTTTTATAACATAACATTATTCTACATCGTATTAGCTATCACGTGGTAAAAAAACATATTATTATCTCAATTACATCATTTTCTATCAACTGTTAAAAAAAGGTCTAGCGTACCGCTTTGTAGGTACGCTAGACCTTTTTTAACAGTTTTTTTACCTGATAAACAATAGTGCGTCGCTACGTTATTATCACTAACTATTGTTTATCAGGTATCTTGGAATTTTGTCTTTTAACGTATTGTGAAAGTTTTTTTAAACCTATTGAGAAATGACCTTCCTGAACTGTTGGCTGATGTACCACTGCCGGCTGGCTTTGCGTCGAAGGATGTACCTGCATAACGGTTTACTTGCAAGTAAATAAATATGTTTTTACTATTACTTTTTAGCTGATAACTCGTGATTATAATAACAACAATACTTACTTCCTTTTTAGAAACTACATTAAACTTAATTTTATGCTTAAATCCATGTTGGTGTAGCCATGGACAATAGCCATCTACTAACAATGCGACTTATATTTACTATGTACTGGTCTTTTGTCTTGACGAATTTAGAGCAGAAACAATCCCTGTCTAGGTCGTATCACAAATACTTAGCACTAGTCTAATATTGGCTAACAAGTACAATTAATGACATTTACTAAACTCTGCTTTTATAAGTTTTACTAACTACTCTCAGAATTTTATTTCTGTTTAGAAACTAAGAACTAAAGTTCAGTGAATCAACTTAAAACGTTTCTAGATAATCACAATGGCGAAATACATTTATTTGCTAATATTTGTTTTCTTTTTTTCAGGTACTATAACACGAAACTACAGGCAAATCTAACAGCGTGATTAGAAATGTGCTTCAATAAGAATCTTATCAAGCTGGCGGACTATTTCCGATTACCGTGTGTTATATCTCGTTAGTAACGTACATAAAAAAAATCGAAATGATCTGCAATAGAAAAATTGTGTTCACAAAAGTTTTACTGTGCTATTTCGTGTCGGGCGTCTGTAGCCGATCATGGGCTAATCACCATGACACGACGACGTCCACGACGCAAACCACACCTACTACAAGCCCTGTTCCCAAGAATATTCACAGTGACCCCCTTATTGTTGAAACGAAGAGCGGCCTTGTTAAGGGTTACCCCAAAACAGTAATGGGGCGTGAAGTTCATATCTTCACAGGCATACCATTTGCAAAACCTCCAGTAGGTCCGCTCAGATTCCGTAAACCTGTGCCAATTGACCCTTGGCATGGTGTTCTCGAAGCTACCAGCATGCCAAACAGCTGCTACCAAGAAAGGTATGAATATTTTCCTGGTTTTGAGGGTGAAGAAATGTGGAATCCAAACACAAACATATCAGAAGATTGCCTTTATTTAAATATATGGGTACCTCAACATTTGCGAGTTCGCCACCATCAGGATAAGCCGTTGACTGAAAAGCCAAAAGTACCAATACTTGTATGGATATACGGCGGTGGTTATATGAGCGGCACTGCTACACTTGACCTATATAAAGCGGACATAATGGCTTCTTCCAGTGATGTTATAGTGGCTTCCATGCAGTATAGGGTTGGTGCATTCGGGTTTTTGTATCTTAATAAGTTTTTCTCGTCCGGGAGTGAGGAAGCTCCGGGAAACATGGGTCTGTGGGATCAACAGTTGGCGATTCGTTGGATTAAGGACAATGCTCGCGCTTTTGGTGGTGATCCTGAATTGATTACATTATTCGGAGAGTCAGCTGGGGGAGGTAGTGTAAGCTTACACATGCTTTCTCCAGAAATGAAAGGTTTGTTCAAGAGAGGGATCTTACAGTCTGGGACTCTGAATGCACCTTGGAGTTGGATGACAGGGGAAAGAGCCCAGGACATTGGGAAGGTGTTGGTGGACGATTGTAACTGTAATAGCTCCCTTTTAGCCGTTGACCCTAGTCTGGTTATGGATTGTATGCGCGGCGTGGACGCTAAGACCATATCTGTACAACAATGGAACTCGTACACCGGCATATTAGGATTCCCGTCAGCGCCCACGGTCGACGGCGTGTTTTTACCGAAGGACCCCGATACGATGATGAAGGAAGGCAGTTTCCATAATACCGAAGTGCTTCTCGGAAGTAATCAAGACGAGGGTAAGTTTTTGTCGTGTGGTAATTTATCCGTTGATATAAAAACATCAATCCTTGCAACTACAAATTGAATAATGATTATAGACGGAGTAAACCATCATGCGATATAAATTGCTTCGGTTGCATAAGTACCCTTTGAAAGTTTAAAAAATAAATATACATATGTATTATGCATGAGACTCAATATGTTTGAAATGAAAAACTTCGTTACCGATATCTTATTAATATATCTAGGGGGATTGAAAGTTGATCGTGCCGTATCGTCTAATTCCCAGTACGCGTAAAGGCTTAGGGTTTATCAATATCGGTTAGAGTTCGAGGCCGTGGGTCTGGTCGTCTCTGCGCGGCGGGTGGCTTCGTATCACGCCTGCGCGTATGCCCGCGACACAACAATACCACGCTGTGGAGATAAGGGTGATTACACATTTGTTCTTATAAACTTCCTGTAACCTTCGAAAGTCCTATTTAAGTTAAATAAAAACGTAGCAGTCATTATGCCGCAAAAAAGAAAGTTTTTAAAAGCACAAGTTTTTAAAACGGTAATTACGACGTCATTACTTGAAGAGAATTCAAAACTTGTTATTCCCAAATAAACATTAATGTTGCTTATATTTCGTTTGCCAATTTTAAATCGGCGCATTTGCAAATAATAATAATACCGACATCCAACTACTACGTAGATAATCAAATTAGAGGGCAACCTTACTCGTACTACCCTGTACTACAGACTCGCCCACGTAGCTAGGTGCCCCCGGCCCGCCTCCGCGGGGTCCCGGCTGTTGCCACGCATCCCCCACCCTAAGGACACAAGGCACGAAGGCATAGAAGTCTCGCTCTATACCTCTGGCTAACAGAGTCACGTGCACTTAATACAACGCCTACAAGAAATTATCTTACCATCACTTGTGATAACACTTGTATGTAGCTTTAGTTTGTTTTATTGTTAAGTTTGCAGCTTCAGAACAGTTTTATGTCAATAATATAAACATAGTGGAATGAACGAAGAGACACCGGTGTCGGTCATTTGAGATATTTTATAAATTTTGCCATAAATGCCACTATCGGCACAAACTGAGCGTTCGAGAAGCTGAAGCTGAGCTACACATCGCTCAGAGATTACTCTACTTCACATAGTCTTCAAAATAATGTTTTGATTTGGTTTAACCTAAGTCTTAGGCCTGACCAGAAGGCTTTCTATCTCTACTTACACTGTGCCACGGGATACAGCTTTCAACGCTGTGGTTAAGGTACCGCTTGAACTTTAATTATTCATTTGAAAGTAGGTAGTTTAAAGCAAATATTTTGTGAGTGGTATTAAAATTAAATGGTAACATGGGTTCGGACTATCTATCTATCTAAATATAAAGAACCACCAACCAATATAACGTTTCAATAGGTTTTAACTATTTTAAAGATTTTACGTCAAAGTGATTGATTAAAGTAAACGTCTAATTCAGCGTGAATTAGAAAAAAAATACCCTTTTTAATACTAATATCTAAATAATGCCAATGACCTCCGTCCTTAGAGGAGACGTGCTTTAAAAACATATTATTAAATCGTACTTATCAGTAGCAAGAGGTTGCTTCTAGTAAATGCTACTGTAATAATTAAAATGTATCATTACAAGTACTACCTACATGCATGTTGAATATCTATAAAGTTCTAACGATGTTTGAAATCCTGAATTATTTCACCTACACCACCCAACAATAGAATTTAACGATCGCTATCATGTCCAATGTCACCATAAGGTAGCGTTTAAGTATCGCCTGAAGCTGAAGTTTAATTCAGTAAATACAGACCACAAAATGGAGCTACTAAAACCTGTTATTTTGGTATATTATACCAATTAGTGTTGCGCTTACATTTCTAGAAACATTAATATCCATATTTCAGTTTTTATCATGTATTTGAACCAAACCCAAAGTAATTATATTATTTTTTGTATGAAAAACCAAAAAAGTGATGTCTACTGGGCATAAGTGAACTTATGTTAATTGACTAACATTTGCTTTGTTTTTTTTTTTTCAATATTTACAAGAAACTTGAGTAAATCTTATTCTAATTATGATAATATGAAAAAGCATTGATCTATGCAGTTTTAGAAATAATGTTTAATAGACGAGATAAAAGTTGTTTACCCACACCGGTACCTCCACCTTATGTAATATGCCTAGCTCTTGAAACATACAAGGTTGCACCGGCATTCCACGTCTCAGGACTTCACTTTATTCTTTTTTTACGGTAGCGATGAGATGTACCTGTCTTCTAAGGATCCTTAAAACGAAAAGATTTCTCTCCTCTCCGACTTTTGCAATTTTCCTCGCATTCAAAAGCTACGTAAAATATTTCTTCTTTGAGTTGAAGTTTGTAAATTTGGAGATTTTAATGAAATTTTGTTTCGTAGCTTTCGTATATTTATTGACCAGACAATTATTGTCAATACATTAAAAATAGTTACACAAAGTAATAAAAATAAGATTTTAACCATTACTCGTACAATATACATTTTAAATTGAAAAACCGTTTTTTCCAAATGAAGACTTTAGTTTAAATAATATTCTCAGTACTTATCAGGTTTTTATAATTTCGAATCCCTGAACATTTGCATTTAGTTGCACGCGACAGTGAAAACAAAATGGAATGTATTTTCTATATTAAAAAGTGTTCCTGGAACATGATTTCACTTTACTTTTCATATTGAGTTTTTTTTTGTTTCTAATAGATAAAGTTTGTGTCACAGCACAATTTGTCTATCTTTGACTTTCAGACAGAATACGACAATGAGAATAAAAATTTTGAGTTTATATATTTATGTGACTTAAGGGAAAGAGGAACACAAACATTGAACAGAAAAATTCTACACGTGCAATACGTGCATTCAAAAATAAGGAAAAAGATAAAGTACAAAATATCCAGATACTATTGGGAAAAATAGAGTGACTGAACTACAAGAAACTATTTTATGAATATTGTAAATTCAAATTCTTTTAAATCATTTGGAATTTTTAAGACGAAAAATAGAGATTAATCATATTGTTTTACAATATCGACAAAAGAGAAGTAACGGACTGTTTTTTTGAGTAGAAGTGGTGATATAGATTTTTTTTAACTCTACAATGATTACTACTACAAGAAAAAGCGTACAACTTAAAAAGAGACTTTCAAACATCGTATTCTACAACTTGCAATGCTGATAAAGAATTTTTAATACGAAATTGAATTACATTTGCTACCACATCGCGGTATCGTATTTCTCAACATTTCTAGGTTACTATTATTATAACTTACGAGTGTACCATGTCGCATTACGTTATTTACAGTGACTTATGTAAATACTGAAAGCTTAAGTAGCTCGTAAATATATAAATCACTGAAAACTCCTGAGGATTAATCATAAATCTTCTAGACATTGAAAACAGGCGATATTAGCATAAACAGTGAATTATACGACTTCGTCGAACGATTTCTACGTCTCGTCTCAAAGCCCACTTGACCTTGACCTGGCAGCCGCTACACGAGTTGGCGCGATGGTTCCGCATACTCGGCCGCACTAAGAGGCTACAGTACAGGCAGTGCCCTTAAAGTTGATTTTAAGGAGGAAATGACAAAGCTAATAACATCTTTTATAAGTGTACAACAGAAATCTAGTGATGATATAAACAACTCGCTGAAGTCCCTTCAGCTAACGACTTCTAGTATCGAACAAAGTATTTCCCTTCTAACTACGCAGAACATTGAGTTTTAAAAGAAAATTGAAAAATTGGAAACTCAAGTCAAGAAAGATCGCGAGTACATATATACGTTAGAAGATAAAATCGAGGACCTGCAGAGGACATCTCGTAAAGCGAGTCTAGAGTTAAAAAATGTACCTCGTAAACTGTCTGAGAACAGGGGTGAGTTAATTAACATGATAACCTGCCTGTCTAGAACTGTGAACTCTGAACTATCTACGCGGGACATAAAAGATATCTATCGTCTGAAGGCGCGTAACGGCAGGGAATCCAGCCCCCCCATCATTGTGGAACTAGGGTCCACAATCCTAAAAACAGACTTGCTAAAAAAAACAAAGGACTTTAACCTCAGAAATAAATGTAAACTACAAGCAAAGCATCTTGGAATAACTACCAGTGCGGACTGCCCAGTCTTCATTTCCGAACAGCTGACGCCCAGGGCCGCCCGCCTGTACTTCCTGTGTCGAGACCTCGTAAGAACAAACAAGTATCAGTACTGCTGGACGGCTTTTGGTAAAGTTCTGGTAAGGAAAGATGAAGAATCCAAAATTATCTGGATCCAACACGAAGCCCAGGTTAACCAGCTCCTGCAAGAAACGTGACTAGCTTTATTGATTTTTATGTCCTATTTGTGCTACTGCAACTATATCTATTACCTTGTTGTCTTAGGTAAGATAAATAACATAAATCCTAAAATGGTTGTTAGCTCGTACTACATACCTACCTACAACCAAATTACTAACCCCTACAATAAATCACATACTACAACACATTGCCACCCCTAACACTTTATATACACATCTCACAACTGAGATACATACACATTTAATTTTTAACTACTTTTTACATGTTTTACACATCTACACCCCTACATCTTACTCACGTGCCTATTTGAATATGTTTATAATATTATTATTCCGTTCTGCACTTATAAATAACTTCAGTAATGACCTATGCACTAAATACTTCCTATATGGATAGTCAACATCACGCCACTCAAGAATTAGACTGTATACAGGTATCTCACTCGGTTAAGTGTAACATGCAGGACGTAATTAGCCACTGCCTAAACCTATCGCGTAATAATAACCTAATGGTAGTGACACAAAACATTGTAAGTATCTATAAGAACTTTAATGACTTACTTGTGTCCCTTTCGGTACTAAATTTGGAAGTTGACATTTTAATACTTACGGAATGTAGATTAGACACAAATAAACAAATACCGCTGTTTTCAAATTATACTTCCTATCAATAAACCGAACCCTTAAACCAGAACGACGGTGTGGTTGTTTACATCAAAAATAATCTTCAAGCAAAGGTTACTGACCTTTACCTCTCAGACGCCACCGGGCTCCAGATAGTAACTGATAATTATGCCTTCTTATGCATATATCGATCGCCCTCAATACTCAACGCTGATAATTTCATAAACACTCTTGACACACATTTATATACTATTAGTCATGTCAAAAATGTATCAATTGTGGGTGACATAAATATAAACCTAATTCCCACAGATCAGGAACGACCTCAATATCGGCGAAACAGACTTGGCTATCTAAATGTACTGTCTTTGCATGGGATCTTACCTGCTCACATCTTACCGACGAGGAAAGCGTCATGTCTAGATCATGTCATGCTTAAACTTGACATCAAAGTCAAAGCGGCTTTTGTAGCCGTGTTAAACACCTCAATCACTGACCACAGTATGGTGTTGCTTAATTTATCTAACATTCCGACCTGTAAACCTGTCACTAAATCTAAATTCATAACGGATTTTGATGAAGCGCTAAAAACACTAACATCCACAGATATTTCACGTCTGGAACTCTGTAACAATCCAGAGGACTTCGCTGATTCACTTATTGGTGTATTTATGTCAGCTATAAAAGAAAACTCAAAACAAATAAACTCCTCAAGTAACAAAAAGATTTTAAAGCCATGGATAACTCCTGGTGTTCTGAGATGCATCCAACTACGAAATAATATGCAACTAAAACTCGCAAAGGACCCCCAAAATGTAATCTTAAAAATCACCTACAAACGTTTTCGTAATTTCTGCTCAAACTTAATAAAAAAGGTTAAGCGACAATATCATAGACAACTAATTAACAAAACTGTACACAATTCACGAAAATTTTGGAACACAATAAATGAGATCTCTCAGTATAAAGCGCCAGAAACTACCAATGTAGCCCTACTTAATCTTAAGCCTGTACCACAGGCCTCAATCAATCACGTAAATAACTTTTTCGTCAGTATTGGCGCAAACTTAGCTGATATCATTACCAGACGGGTTGGACGAGGAAATCTAGAATCTGTTACATCTACAAATCATACTCTCTCGTCTTCCTTCGTCCTGCAGGAAACCGATGTTAGGGAGGTTGAAAGCGTCCTGATGAATCTAGACTCGGGAAGCTCGCCCGGCTGGGATAGTATTAGCACCGCTTTCTTAAAACATGCAAGAGTGTTCGCTGTTCCCCTGATCTGTAGTCTTACTAACCTTTTCTTCAGGACTGGCGTTTTTCCTTGTCAATTGAAAAGGTTCATCGTCACCCCTGTGTACAAGAGTGGGGACAGAGCGGATGTAAACAATTACAGACCTATCTCTTGATTACCTCGATTTCCAAAATTATAGAAAAAATTTTAAATAATAGATTGATTAACTTCCTAGATAAATTAAAAATAATTTCAAACTCCCAATATGGCTTTAGGAAGGGATACTCAACACAAAACGCTACTCTGGATCTCACCTCAACTATAGTCAATGAGGTTGACGGTGGTAAAAAATGTCTTACAGTCTTTTTAGACTTAAAAAAAAGCTTTTGACACCGTCTCTGTACCTATTCTTGTGCACAGGCTTGAGACCATAGGTATAAGAGGCACCCCGCTCCAGCTTTTCAAAAGTTACCTCCTCGGCAGAACACAGCAAGTGAAAATTGATGGCCTCCTTAGTGAAAAAGAAACTGTTGTTTTTGGAGTCCCTCAGGGAAGTGTCCTCGGCCCGACTCTATTTTTGATATACATAAACGAATTATGCAATCTCCGGGATGTTGGGGGGAGGATCTTTTCTTACGCGGATGACACTGCAGCTATTTTTGCTGGTGACACCTGGGAATTGGTTTTTAAACTTGCTGAGAAGGGTTTACACACTATCTCAAACTGGCTTTGCGACAATCTTCTTACATTGAATATTCAGAAAACGAACTATATATGCTTTACTCCGTCTATTAAATCACAGCCAAATAACCTTTTCGAAATTAAAATTCACAACTGTCTAAACTCTGCCAATCTAGACTGCACCTGTCCCTCTATTGACAAAGTCAGCCAAACCAAATATCTTTGTATCATACTTGATGAACGGCTTTGCTGGCAACCACATATGGAGCTGTTAATTATTAGAACCAGAAAGCTCATATGGGTCTTCAAGTCACTTCGACAGGTTATGACAAATGCACTGCTAAACAAAGCCTACATAGCCCTGGCTTAACCAGTCCTAACATACTGAGCCCGATCTGGGGGGGTGCTGGTAAGACTCATGTCCTTGAATTGGAGAAAGCGCAGAGATCCCTCATCAAGGTCATGTACTCTAAACCCTATCGTTACCCTACGGATACATTATATCTCATTAGTGACTTACTCTCAGTCAGAAAACTTTATGTTCTCAGCCTTGTACAAGAGTGCCACAAATCTCTGACTTATGTCGATCTTTCCCATAAAAGAAGGAAAGATACAGTGGCACCGGTCCCTATAATTCGTACAACCTTTGCCAGAAGGCAATATAGGAGCCAGTCAGCCCATGTCTATAACAAAATAAATAAAATACTCAAAATATACCCTATGCTACTTCTCACTTGTAAGAAAACCATATCTGAATGGCTGCGCTCTCTATGCTATGAGGAAGTTGAAAGTCTACTCATAAGAACGTTCTAAAGGTTTTTTCACTTAAAATCAGAACTCACACCCATCATCATGGTCCCTGTATGTGGTGAACTCATACCGATCCCAAATGATCAAATGTATACTTATTTTTGCATTGACTAACACACAAACGTCAGCACTAAACTCATACTAATACGTACACACGCACGTGCACACACACACACACACACACACACACACACACACACACACACACACACACACACACACACACACACACACACATCCCCAAACACACACACACACACATCCCCAAACACACACACTTACATACACACATACACTCACACTCATGCATCCATACATTACATACTTACGAGCATTGTCCTCTCATTTTCTGTATGGTACCATAGTTGTACCAGTGTTATATTTTCACATTTTTAGCATGTATATTATTTCAATATGTCTGTTTTGCTTAATGAACCATTAGTTTAGATAACATTATGGGAAGTAGCGAGTTATTCCCACTACAAGTGTCTTTGACTACTAACCGGGAAAACTCTGCAAAGTATTGTAAACTGGTTTTGTGAAATAAATGTTTTTTTTTTTTTTTTTAAAGTAGATAGATAGATACATAGATACTCTTTATTGCACACCACACAAAAAAACAGTACAGAGAGAGAGAGTATGGCAATATTCAACAGCAATTCGCTATCGGAGATAATTAAAACTTTGCCAATTATTTTATACATGGTAATTTACGAAAGGCGATCCCGTTAACCCGTAATACTATAATATAACGTCCATACATACAAAAAAAAATTTACTGTAAAATGAAAATGTTTTAAATTTTATCACATCAAGAGACTGAGGCAGAAAAGCGACAGTTGCGTTGCCAATTTTTCGCAGCGCAAATATGCTAGTAAAACAAAATAAGAATCTTATTTTGTTTTAGAAACAGGGCGATTCGAATTTTAAACAACAATATTTGTCTCGTTTAATTTTGCTTAATTATGTTTTTTAATATTTTTATTTTAATCTAATAATGATTTTGATAAACCTAAGGGAAATCTCTGTTATAAACATAATGTATTTATAATACATATTGTCATATTCTCTTGACATCTAACTGCAGACTAAAGTCTTAGCTTACAAAGCAATCGTTCTGCCTACCTTACTTTATGCTGCGGACACCCGGTGCTGCTACAAATCAGAAATTAAGCAATCAGACACCTTTCTTCTTAAGTGTTTAAGATCTATATTGCGTATTAGGTGGCAGGACCGTTTTCCAAATACTGAAGTCTTACTTAGATTTTTTCTGTATTGTCTCGGGTCTAGGTGCTGTGGTACCTATTTTTGTTGTTTCTGATTTCTATATCACATGTGCCCGAGCTAGAATAGGTACTTACCTTAGGATTAGAGTAATATAATGTGATGTTGTCCAATATTTATTATTAATATCAATGTCAGAACCTACTTTATATATTTCAGACTGACCTATAGAGTAGACATAAGTTCTTAACCACAAGGGTGAACTAAGCTTCGACAAAACTATTATTTCATTTCTATAATAACTTACAATTCAGAACACCTATATTAATGCTGTGTACCACATATCAGGTTTACGACCTTGCGTAATATGAATTGGCATGGAGATCACGGATTCAAATGGCTCCCTAGCGCATTCAAGCCATTACTTAGCAATTATAATCCAACTTTCTTATAACGATTTTCCTCCCTTATAACGTTTGACCTTGAACGAAGCCGCCTATAAATTACCTGTGACAATAACTAGGTTTGCGCGGCTGAACCGCTTGATTAGACCGCATGCCCGGACGTCGTTACATCATTATGCGTGATTAATTCTATTTTCTAGCCCTTGGTAGACCTTTGTTTATGCAATTTCCGTTAATAATTTATACCATAATATAATGGTTATTATAAGCTGTGCTCGTGGTTTCACTCCCGTAGAATACGGCTTTTAGGAGGATTTAAAAAAACCATTCACATTCACATGTAACGGTTAATTTTAGGATAGGGTCTGATCGGTTAAAATTTGTTGGAAAAATTCCCGTCTATATCCTCTAAGCTAAATAAAAGTCTCTAATTAAAAGTCATCCTTTAAGTTTAAAATATTTTAATAAACAACAGTACTTATAAAAGGTGCCCCTATGCTGTGATACCCGGATATACGTTTTTATTAAAATTGAGGGTTTTAAGGGTAACTTCTTGTCTTTACTTTCAGGAATTTATTTAAAAACATAAGATCAACAAGAAAACTGCGAATATAATAAAATTTGATTAAAGCCTCTTGAGTAAACAAATCTAATGAAATCTGCAAAGGGTCCTTATGCAAACCAAATCATCAACAACCACGGAAAAGTTTTATAAGAAGCCGCGATAATATCTAAAAGAACATTATTTCGGTGAAAAGTGTTTCATCCTCTAACCGAATTATTTTTATAAATATTATTTTATATTTATTTTTAAAATTAATACCTACGTAATAATATATTACTATTACAAAAATTACTTATTAATTCTGGCGTTAATAAATCGAAACGAAACAGTCTCTTAGAAAGGGTAAGTTTGTTTCAACACAAAATATATAATATTTGTGGTTGTGGGTATCAAAAGTTAAATTTCATAAAATGCGCGAAACGCACACATAAACATCGCTCACAGAGAGGAAATCTCGGAATGCTCTAATTACTGTCCGAGTGTTCCGAGATTTGCGTTGCTCGAGCACTCATTATTTATAACTTTTATTTATTCTGTGGTTTTGACGTTTATGTGAAATCTTGCAAACAATAGAATTACGATTTACTTTTAGGTATTAAGACGGGTTAAACTTTAGTACACCTTAAACCGTTTTTAATGGAGTAATAGTAACAAGAACCTAGAGATGTAGCCAGGATTGTTTTCACACAAATGAATTATTTACTAATAAAATTACTTTTTAATTTTCAGGAACCTATTTTCTGCTCTACGATTTCCTTGATTACTTTGAAAAAGATGGACCCAGTTTTCTTCAACGGGAAAAGTTTTTAGAGATCGTTGATACAATCTTCAAAGATTTCTCGAAGATTAAGAGAGAAGCCATTGTTTTTCAAGTAAGTAAACAAAATTAATCTTAAATTAGATACCTAAAATACATTTAAACATATTTTACCTGTTAATAACTATTTAAAAGAAAGCTCTAAGTATTATTTATAATAATAAATCTAAATAAATGTCAAGATAATGTTCTATTATAATTTCTTGTTAAAAAAAGAAAACATCTGCGAATTGAATTTTGAATACAAAATCTTCGCAAACACGTAAGTGAATGCATACAAAACTGGTAGGATAGGTAAATCTGAATAATCGACTATAAAGTTCTAAAGAATATATAATAAAATGCTTAAATTTCAATTATTATTGAGCACGTAAATGCAGATTATTATCATACTTTTACGATATAATAATTTATGAGTGCCTGCCTTGCTAACTAAAAAAAAAACTGTTGTTTATTGAAAATGGAATTGTGACAGAAAACTGCTTAGCTCTGGTTATAAATATGATCAGTAGGAAGACAAGACAAGGTCATCAAAAATTCATCACCTTTTCACAAGCTTTTATGAATTCAAAATGAACCATTACCTAATCGGAAAAGCAGAAATGTTGAATTAAAGAAAAAGGCTACCGTAGAGATTTGACAAAGTAATGTGATAAGAATAACACTCTTTGTAAGGCCACCCTGAAAGGTCAGGACTGTCGTAATATCTAACGGCTTACTTACTGAATATATCTGTAATATCTTAAAGCATAACAAATTATGCCAGGTCCTTTATTTATTGATAAACTGTGTTTTAAGGATTATTTAACTTAAATACTAAAACTTTTACTATAGAACTAACATCAAAATATCAATAGAAATATAACTGACCTCAGAAACACTAAAAAGCTAAAAATAACATTTACACAATCATACCTATTAGTTATTTTTGTCGATTGTCTAGTTTTCTGTGATAAATTAAGAAATAAATAAAGAACAATAAAGGAAGAAAATAAAAAGCTTATCAACTCCTTCGTTGTCAAAATAAGTGAAAGTTTACACATGTGACTAAACCTATTAAGACTACCTATTCGTACATTACATTTTAGTAGGTTTAACTACTTTTAACCGGCTTAAAATGCGATCCTAAGAAACACTAAAAAGGATGTCCCATCTTAAATTACCGCCGATTATGGTAAATGTTCCTGTCATTTGTTAATTTTACCTTATTGTAGAAAAAGGAGGATAATGTTTTTGCACGTTTTATTTTGTTTACTAAAAAAGTATTTTTATGACAACAAAAAACAATGCGTCTATGTACGCAATCAACAAGTGCTAAATTAGTATAATATAATTTAACATTAAACAAACAAACAAATTAATTAAAAACATACTGCAATATTTTTAAAGTTTGTTTTCTAAAATCACTTTACATGTGTTTTTTAACACTAATTAGAATAATCAAATAGCATTATCAAGGCCAAAACTAAGTTAAATGTAAAAACAAAATAGTTTTATGCGTACGAAATCATATCTAACTACAGTTACAATTAAAAATAATAACTTGTTTTTTTCGATCGTGAGATGCCAGCCACAAGTTAAAACGACCAAAACTGACGCCACCGCGTTCATTAAGTTTTTGCTTGCAAGTTTAAGCGGGGACGTTGTTTGCTTTGTATCAACCTCATATTTTGCTCTCAGTTCTCGCTTGCAATCTGTTTAAAATGAATACAAAAACAGCTTTTGTTGCTTTCAAAGTGAGTTATGTTTCGTATTTAAATACAAAAAAAACTTAAAGTAACATCATATTATATTAAGTAGAATTAAAATTTGTATTTTAAATGTTTTACATTATGACATTTAAGTACCTATTTAATGTTGTCTTAAGGCTAGGCCTCCAAAGACACGTGCTTTTCTATAGGTACGACTGCGAAAATTTAACGTACTCGTATGTACTCGTATTGAGGTAGAAACGAGAAAAGTAAGGCTATTTTCTCATACAAATGACGACCTGAGTGAATGTAAGGCAATCTGTGTAATACGGTATTATATAAAATACCTAGGCAATGTGTAGAATACCTAGAACGTTTAGGTAAAGAATGAAATATTATGAATATTTTTTTCCAATTTTATTAGTTTTCAATACTCAACACGTTCGAACAATCACTGAGTAGTGCGCTACGTATAGATGTGTACCGCCAACAAACAAAAATAATATCACGTGGCCAAAAAGTTCATTATTATTTTTTGAGAATAAGATGTTTGTAGTAATTATCAAAATATTATAGCAGGTTGCTGCTATAATATTTTGATAATGCCGAAATGCCTAGTGGCGCCACCTACTTGTAATAGATGTCTAACGTGTATTTGAGATGTCAAAATATAGTTCGTCTGTAACCGTTGAACAAACACATTGTTTTATTATAGGTTATGGGCCCAGTCCCAGAACTTTCCTCGCGAGTGCTAGTAATCAGTTTTATTTTGGATTGCAGTTAGCAATTAGTTGCAGTAAGAGGACAGTTATTTAGTGTTGTGTTTTGCCGATAAAAATTATGGCTGCGAACCCGAACTACATGGTTAACGTACCTAAGCTTAAGGGACGTGAGAACTACAGTGAATGGTGCTTTGCAATGGAGAATTTCCTAGTGTTGGAAGGCATGCTTAATTGTGTTAAGCCGGAGCCAGGTCAACCAGCAATTGGAGCCATGGATGATGCAAGAACGAGAGCCAAAATCATTTTAATGATTGACCCATCTATCTACGTGCATATTAAAGATGTATCTACTACAAAAGGACTATGGGATAAATTAAAATCATTGTACGATGATTCAGGGTTTACAAGAAGAATCAGCCTATTGAGAAATCTTATTTCTATCAGACTTGAAAATTGTGCAACTATGACTTCGTATGTAACGCAAATTGTGGAAACCGGTCAAAAGTTGGCGGGAACTGGCTTCAACATAAGTGATGAATGGATTGGCTCACTGTTACTTGCTGGATTACCCGAGAAATTTTCACCTATGATAATGGCCATAGAACATTCCGGTTTGTCAATTACAACGGACGCCATTAAATCCAAATTATTAGATATGGAACCGGAAAAGAGTGAAGTAGATGGCGCGTTTGCAGCTTTTCAGAAATACCAATATAATAAAAATGACAAGTCTATGGGTAGAGGCCAAGATGGCAGACAGATGTCAGATTCTAATGTCAATGTCAACAAGCAAATTAGATGCTTTAAATGTAAACAAGTGGGACATTATCGTAATCAGTGTACAAACGTAGATAAAGATGAAATTATTGAAAATACACCGAAACAAACTAATGCTTTTAGCGCCGTATTCTTGAGTGGCAGTTATAGTAAAACCGACTGGTACATTGACTCGGGGGCGAGTGTGCATTTGACAACAAATAAACATTGGATCAAAAATGCATCGTATGATCATTTTCCTAGGGAGATAATTGTTTCAAATGAAAACAAGGTGCTTGTTTTATGTTCTGGTGAAGTGCAGATCATAACGTGCACGGAAAAATGTAATTACGACGTGACAGTTAAAGGGGTGCTGTGTGTGCCTAGTCTTACAACAAATCTTCTATCTGTGAGTCAATTAATAAGCAAGGGCAACAAAGTATCATTTACAAAAGGTGGTTGTGAGATATATAACAGAGCAGGACACCTGGTAGCTTTAGCCTTATTAGTGAATGGAGTGTACAAACTAAATACACCAGTTCAATTCACAGCAGCAGCAGTTGTAACCAGTGAAACATGGCATCGAAGACTGGGACATGTGAATAGCACCTACCTGAATAAAATGGTAAATGCAGTTGAAGGGTTTTTAAATTGACAAGAAGGCAGAAATAAGTAAGGCTTCCTGTACGACATGCTGTGAAGGCAAGCAAAGTCGATTGCCATTCCCCAATGAAGGCAATAGAAGCACTGAACCATTGAATATTGTACACACTGATGTCTGTGGGCCGATGGAGGATGTTTCCCTGGGCGGATCAAGGTACTTTATAATCTTTGTTGATGATTACAGTAGAATGACACATATTTATTTTATAAAAAATAAGAGTGAAGCCTTTCAATGTTTTAAAAACTACAAAGCTAAAGTGGAGAACTCACTTGACAGAAAAATAAAAATATTGCGTAGTGATAATGGTAAAGAATTCTGCAACAATGAATTTGATAATTTCCTTAGAAATATGGGAA
Organism: Anania hortulata; assembly: GCA_963576865.1. NCBI lineage: Eukaryota > Metazoa > Arthropoda > Insecta > Lepidoptera > Crambidae > Anania > Anania hortulata. Next base: position 10,239,036 of record OY756396.1, on the reverse strand, counting down.
TTATTCACCAGAAATCTAATCCCTATACACCAGAACAAAATGGTTTATGTGAGCGAATGAACAGAACAGTTATTGAAAAGGCCAGGTGCCTTCTATTTGAAGCTAATTTGGGTAAGCAATTCTGGGCAGAAGCTACTAATACTGCTGTTTATTTACAGAATCGAACAGTAGCGTCTGGATTGCAAGATAAAACACCATATGAGCTATGGACCAACACCAAGCCTGATATTAGTCACCTCAGAATATTCGGGAGCACTGTCATGGTTCATGTGCCAAAAGAAAAAAGACTTAAGTGGGATAGAAAATCAGATAAATGCATTTTAATGGGTTATCCTGATGACGTAAAGGGATACAGAGTATTTAATCCCAGAACAAAGACAGTAACCACTAGCCGAGATGTGATCATCGTCGAGAAAGATTCTCAACCACATGATTTAGTTGCTGTCCAAAACAAAAATTCTACAAACACAGATGTTGAAGCTGTATGTCCAGATTCAGTGGGGGAAGACAGTCTATCGGATGATGGTTCCTATGAATCTGTTAATAGTTCTGATCCTAATTATGTTACTTACGTGCCTAGTGATAGTGAAGACATTGATGATTCAGCATGTGCCGAAATTGAAGCATGCACATTGCACACAAGACAAAGAAAGAAACCAGATAGATATGGTTTTTCAAATATGTGTTTAGAGAATAACAGCATAGATATGAGTGAAATCTCATTGGAAGAAGCATTGCAGGGGCCTGAGAAGGAATATTGGTTGCAGGCTGTGAAGGAAGAATTAGATTGCTTTGAAGACAATCATGCTTGGGAGCTTGTCGATGCCCCAAATAGTGGAACAATTGTTAAGTGTAAATGGGTTCTAAAAAAGAAAAGTGATAGTGAAAATAAAATAAGGTATCGTGCAAGGTTGGTTGCAAAAGGTTTTAGTCAAAATGTGGTATTGATTATACTGAAACTTTTTCACCCGTGGTACGACACACTACATTAAGATTATTGTTCGCTCTGTCTACTCAATTAAATTTTGATACAGCGCATTTAGACGTCAAAACAGCCTTTTTGAATGGAGAATTGGAAGAGACCATCTACATGCAAAAACCAGATGGTTTTGTATGTACTGATGAAAACAAAAATAAAATTCTTAAGCTAAAAAAGCTATATATGGTCTCAAACAGTCCTCTCGGGCTTGGCATAAAAAAGTTGATAATTGTTTGCTAGATAATGGTTATAAGAAATCTAAATTGGAACCTTGTTTGTATACAAAAACTGTTAGTGGTCACATGACCATTGTAACCCTGTATGTTGACGATTTCTTTATTTTTTCAAATGATAAAAATGAAATGAAACAGTTAAAATATATTTTAAGTGCTCAGTTTAAAATAAAAGATTTAGGCCCAATAAGACAATGTCTTGGAATGCATGTTAATATTGATAAAGATAAAAATATTGTTACATTATCTCAAGAAAATTATATAGATCAGCTGTTAGCAAAATTTAACATGACTGATTGTAAAACTGTTAATACACCAATGGAGATTAAATTAAATATTGAGAAATGTCAAGATACAAAAAGTCAAAATCCATACCAACAGCTCCTAGGCAGTTTGATGTATCTGGCAGTTCTCACAAGGCCAGATATAGCTTATGCTGTGGGATATCTCAGTCAATTTAATAATTGTCATAGTAATGAACATTGGTTGTATGCCAAAAGAATATTAAAATATTTAAGAAAAACCAAAAATATTGGCCTGAAATATTGTAAAACCGGAAATAAAAATATTAAAGGTTATGTTGATGCCGACTGGGCCAATGATCCTCATGATAGAAAATCATATTCAGGTTTTTGTTTTTTGTTGTCTGGTTCTGTCATATCTTGGGGATGTAAGAAACAGAAATGTGTAACTTTATCAAGCACTGAGGCAGAATATACTGCAATTTCAGAAGCTTGTAAAGAGGCAGTATATCTTAGGAATTTACAATATGAGATTACTGAAAGAATGTATACTATCAACATATGTAATGATAACCAAAGTGCACAAAAGCTGTCAGTAAATCCTGTGTTTCATAATAGAACTAAACACATAGATGTTCGATATCACTATTGTAGAGAAGTAATTTCAAATAATATTGTCCAGATACAGTATTTGCCAACAGCTGACATGCCAGCCGATATATTTACAAAAAGTTTAAGTCCAGTTAAGCATTACAAATTTATGTACATATTGGGTATCGGGGTTGTATAATATTCTGATAGTGGGGGTGTAGTAATTATCAAAATATTATAGCAGCAACCCCGAAATGCCTAGTGGCGCTACCTACTTGTAATAGATGTCTAACGTGTATTTGAGATGTCAAAATATAGTTCGTCTTTAACCGTTGAACAAACACATTGTTTTATTATAATGTTATTCCCTAGAAAAAGTTGTTATATTTGAGGAACAGAATCAGTCCTTAAGAGATTTTGCGTATTTGGAGTTTCACGTTGTGTAGAATACAAACATCAATACTCAACACGTTCGAACAATTACTGAGTAGTGCGCTACGTATAGATGTGTACAGCCAACGCTGGCCCATTATCCTAAGATTTACCATCCATACGTCTATCGCCACTAAGCTCTCTATACGATGGCCCATCGTAGTGGGTTATCATTTGAGCAGGTATTAAACAAACATTAGTATTTGTTGCCACGTGTCTATCGCAGAGCGCTTAATGCATCGCTGCTTCTGCGACGTCTCGGTTGACGGGGCGGTGGACAAACGACACGTTACTCGTATGACAAAGGTCGCAATAAAAAAGATACAATACACACACGAAAAACCTGGGTCAAAAACACATTAAAGGTATTAAATGTGGTGTATGTTTAAAACAAGTTAATAGGTTTCTACTGTTTTTTTCGTTAATTAACTCTCTTTGTAGAAATGCAACAGGTAGATACATAGGTACATACCCACCGAGAATGACAACCGTAAAAATATAAACTCTATTTGGATCTGCAAAGAAACTAATCAGAAAGTTAGATAGATTTGAAGATTGACTTGCCCAGAGCTGTCATTTTTTATGTTTCTACTAATTTGCATATAAAATTTTCAGTACACAGACTGGGAGGAGATAACTGACGGGTATCTGAACCAGAAAATGATAGCCGACGTGGTGGGTGACTACTTCTTCGTTTGCCCCACCAACTACTTTGCCGAGATACTAGCAGACGCCGGAGTCGATGTTTACTATTACTACTTTACCCATGTAAGTATTCGATACCTACTTATTAAAACAATCTCAATAACATCATCAACGTTTGGAAGTCGACTGCTGGATATATGTTTCCTTATGAGAGCTATGTCGGTCGAAGACAAAAGTTTTTTTTTTCGGAAATCTTCATTTCAGATAGCAAAACAAAAAAATATGACAACTTCTACTTACGGTTCTTTACGGACCGGTAGTAGTGCAGTGGTCATGCCTTAAATCCATGGGTTGTGAGTTCGGGATCCACTTGCTCGGAAGGAAAACATCCTAAGGAAACCTGCACACCCAGATGAGTCAGAAAAATGATATTTTACGAGAACCGATAAAGTAATTTAATACATAATATCATATATATTACACGTGTTTGTAATTGAAGAAGCTTAAATACATGGTTACATTTCAAGGTAGTACCAAATTTTTAAAATAAGGTCTATAGAACAATATAAAATAATTGATAAACCGTCTACGTTAGTCCCAGACTTATAAAAATACAAATTTATCGTAATTAATTTCAGTCATCGTGTTTCTGGAGTAAAATATACTTAACAATTTCCCAAAAAAAAAGAAAACGCGAGATGCGCCTTTATTCATCAGAGATCACAGGCGTACGACAACGCCGCTCCAACAAGAACCTCATGTAGTGCACATAGTACGGTGCAATTTAATCGAGTAATCGTAAATTTTCTACGTATTCTATTTTTCAAATGCAGAATGGAGGAATAAAAAAAAAGAGTGTTGTTTACGTAGATCGATTTAGTTACTGATTCTGAGTAGTCCCTGAAAAATTGGCACTACCGTGAAATGTAACCCTGTTTAAGTCGGCCTAAACGTCTTACAGTAAACATGAAGATAACAATCACGGTAAATTTTATTAGATTATCACAAGGCAAAACACATGTTCCCAAATCAGCATTTTTTTTTTTATAGAGTTCATGGTTACCCAGGACTAACTAGCAATAAAACTTAAAATTAAATCTTCTTTCATGTTTACGAAGAGATTTGTAGGACGGGAAGAGAATACCAGTCCGAATGTAATAACAGATAACGAATAAGGATAGTTTATCTGTTATAACAGTTTCTTGGCTAAGATACATACCTAACTACGTTGGGTCATTAATTAATTATACTATTTGTAAACATTTGTTTTAATACAAGTTTCTTTAAAAGTCGAGCGTTCTCGTCACTGAAATAGCAACGAATTCGCACCCTTAAACCTATTTTAAATTTCCACTATCTATACTATCCTTCAGGTGAATTGTCTGCTCGAATACCATTGAAGCTATATTTCAAGTTTATATGTATATAGTGTTTTGTTTAAGTTTTGCTGACTACACTTTCGACAAGAGGCGACACGTTTATACACAAAGTAAGCAAACGATAGCAGAATAGTGTGCTCAATCAAAAATTAGAATGCCTTGGGGAGAGACATGTTACTTAATGAGCAGTAGGCTAACGCGGCATAGCTATGACTTATGATGCTGTTGAAATCCAAGGAAAAACTAAGTTGGATATGTTTTTAATTTCATCTAGCTCAAAAGGCTACAGATTTTTACTTTGCACGTCGAGAAATCATGAGTGTTAGGGCACTCCAAAACGGCGTTCCTGTGACGAAGATGTACTCGAAAACCGTTCCCAGGCTAACACGTTAATTTAGCTAACGAAGCACACGCGAGGGCTCTTTTAGACAGCTGCCAGCAACATTCGCTTTTCGCTCCAAAACCTGCAACTCCAGCTCAAAGAGAAATTGAAATTCTCATTCGTAGGCGCGCGAAATCACCTTTTGCCAAAACATATTGATAAAGGGCTTGTTGAAAGTATTCGTACTAAAACCGATGGTGTAGAGTAAACGATTTTTAATAGTTTATTTGTAATATATCGTCATCATCTTCAACTTCTACTTCGGTTCTTTACGGACCGGTAGTAGCGGTATAGTATTTATTTATGTATCTGGTCTATGTAGTCTTTATAGGTACTTAGTATATTAATGTCGCACTGCCCACAAATCATCTCTGTTTAGCCTAATGGTCGGTTGGCAGAGAATGCCACATGGCATTAAGTCCACCTTTTATGCTATTTTTATTTGTGCAATAAAGTTTAGATAAATATTTTTTTTCAACAATCACACTAATTATGTAGCCCCAACGTAAGCAAAGCTTGTTCCATGGCAGTTAGACGATGCCCTTTGCGGGGTGCGAACCCGCAATCACCTGGCTTAGTAGTCCGAATCGCAAATACTCGACCCGACAAACATTCATCGTCATGATAATGAAATCTGTATAAGGTTTTAGTTAACTTCTGTTATAATATAACTATTACTTTGGATCCAAAATCAAAATTTTAAAAAGGCCAATTTTTCATACATCCCAGCAACAACAACAGCTAATTGGCTATTTAGTATAAGGAATAGTAATTTTATTTTATTTACTTTATTTTTATTAGGAATACAAATGAATTAAAAGTTACTCACTTTACACGGTTATGACGTCATAAAAAAGCTTAATTTAGGCCTATTTGCAGAAATAAATTGGTAGTAAGTTTGTAAATTCATCCTCCAATAAGTCGTTACATTAGATCATAATAAATTAATAATTATAAGTCATTGTTAATCAAATCATTAGAATTAATTCTAGGTAGTTTGAAACTTAAACGAGTTCGTAGAAAACTTTATTTACATCAAACTTTTAAGGGCGTTATATTTTTTAGAATGCTCTCACGTTTAGCCATTTTTAAATAGCAAGCAAATCACATCATCTATCAATATTAATTAAGTACATAGGTAATAAAATTATACATATCATGACAATACTATAGATTAGTTATTTACTATAAAGTTATTACACAAAATTTATAAAATAAATAAATTTTACTTTTTTTGTTGTCATTATCACTACATAACTGATCAAGCATACGTAAACGAGACACAATAGAAATTCTATTGTTAAGCGGTCTGAGACCGCTTGAATGTTAACGGGATAGTATAAAACAAGCCGTCTGATCTACGCAACGGATTTTAATGCAGTTTTATCAGTAGACAGAATGATTTGAGGAAAAGGTTTATATGCATAATGTATGTATACATATTATAATAGAGAAAAGGCAAGAAATTAAAAGATTCCTGATGTGATATCGTAAACAATATATTATTATTTTTGTGCGCTTACATTGCTAACGCGGGCTAAACCTTACGAGATAGATTAAAATAACGTACTACGGAATTGTATCTTGTATGTCTGAAAAATATCGTCATAGTATAAAAGTCTATCTCCTAAAGATCATCATCATCATCATTTCAGTCTATTTGCAGTCTACTGCTGGACGTAAGCCTATATAAGGATAAACCACAGTAACAATTTTAATCTTTTACATTTTATAAAAATAAAATGGGTTATTTACGAAGCACTTTAAACAATAGGTACAGTCATCATCATCATCATCATTTCAGCCATAGGACGTCCACTGCTGGACATAGGCCTCCCCCATTGACTTCCAGATTGGCCGGTTGGAAGCGGCCTGTATCCAACGTCTTTCTGCGACCCTTACCAGGTCGTCTGACCACCTTGTGAGTGGACGTCCTACGCTGCGCTTGCCGGTAAAGCCGGCTTGATAAAGGTACAGTATAGATAAATAAATATTGGACAACATCACATACTCTGATCCTATGAGTAGCTTAAGCACTTGTGTTACAGAAATCAAAAACAATTAACGACGGTACCACTACATCCAGACCCGAGACAATATAGAAAAGTTATTTTTCTACATTGACCAATTATTATAACCGTAACCGTCGTCGGTCACAATAAAAACGATTTACTTAATATTTAGTATTCTGGGCTATAATTATGACGAGACATAAGCGTAAAAATAATATCAGTACTTTTTAGCCGACGATCGTTTACTTCTATTCACCTATTTGAATAAATGATAGAAAACAACTTTCAAAGAAATTACTTATTTATAAAATTGTGCTGACTGTTTAAAAACGAATAGACTTCATTACTTCAAATATACATAATTGAATAGACTTCAGTCTTTTTTGACTTCAGAACAAATGCAAAACTAAATTTTAGATGCTACAGAGAATATTCTACGTCACTCAATTGCATCGTCCACTATTGTGCACTTGGCTTATTCACTCCAGGGTATTTTTATTCCATTGTGATTCAATCCGGCTGGCTTTATTGTGATTGACTCGAGTGATGCTTGTCTACTATTGATTTTTTTTACCTTTGGGAACTTAAATATATATTTGAAAGGATAAGCAGAGCATTGAGACTTTGCATTTATATTTTTTTAATAGGTACTACCAAGTTTTATAAGTACCGTCCTTTATGATAAAGAATTACTAGAATAAACATTATTAGTCCTTGTAATGTACCAAATTCGAGGAGTAAATCTAACCATCGAGTACATACCTAATAAGGACCATCTTTTTTTAAACTGATCAACGACTTTTCACTTAACCTCAAATGTCCTAGTGTACTTTATAAAATAAAAAAACAATAGTAGCAGACCTGGCATTTAAATTTTATAGCAATACAAGTCCCATTTAAAGCTAAATACTTAAACTTTAAAAAAAAACTAAATTTAGTGCAAAATATTTCTAAGTATTTTATTTTTTTATATAATTTTAACTTTAACAAACATACAAAAAATAGCATAATCAAACCACCCACAAGGTGCGACGACTTGGTAAAGGTTGCAGGAAGCTGCTAGATGCAGGCTGCTTCCAACCAGAAAATCTGGAAGTTACTGGGATAGGCATAGGCCTATTCCAGCAGTAGACGTCCTATGACTGAAATGATGATAATGATGACGTTAAGTTGGTTTGGGTGCAGTTCGGATTGTAATGATAGAGTTGCCTATTTGAAACAACACGGTTTTTGTTGGACTATCTTGAGGTTGTGTTTTTTTTTTCTTTAGCGCATAATAATAACATGATTTCTGAATAGGATAGTTAGTTATTTTTCTTGGGTAATTAAAATACATGAATCTTAGTAACATCCTTATATATCTAGATAGCTGAAAGCAGTTGCTCGGATAGCAAAAACGCATAGGTTTGTTTCATTTCAAGTGTAATATTAAAATAGTAGCATAATGCCAAAGTATCATACAGGCAGAAAAGAACCAACCTATCGTAAAATAGACGATTCTTGCTTGTAGAATATTGATATTTGTTTTTTTATGACATGGGACCGATTTGGAATTATAAATTTGTTACCCATAGAAATCTAAATATCTGGCCAGACATTAAGTATGGCAAAGCAAAAAAAAAATTTTTTCTTTGACAGTTTTTGTATTTGAGCAGCAGAAATAGCTTCATAAGTCGTATTACCTTTTTTTTTATTGAGTAGTACTTATTGTCATTGCATGCGTTATCTAATAAATCCGTACTTGCTCATTCACATCAGGACGATTCGTGTTTTTTAACGAATCGTATTTTTTGACGATTCTTTTTTTTTACGGTAGAAATGCTTTTTTACTGCCCGTATTTACACGCATCACGAATTGTAAAAAATGACAGACACGATTTAATAAATCACGTATCATCTTTGAAAAATCGCCTTAATCAAAAAACACGAATCGTAATTTTTTGTGACGGATACAATGATGCGCTCTTACCCCGCACGTACTTTGAATCACGAAAGAAATGTGAACATAAATTCGGATATTTTGTAAATCGTGAAAAAACACAATTTCGTATGCAATGTGAACGTCCATCTATCATAAAGAATCGTGTTTTTGACAAATCATCAATGACAATGACAGATTCCGTGTTGTTAACGAGCACCTTTACCTACTGAGCGTGTTTCAGACACTTTCTAACAATAAAAATAAATGTTAGGTAGATGTACTAAAAAACTGGGACTAGTGTGATATTCGCGTTTTATTAAAATTTAAAACGTTTTTCTTCTCTTCAAAATGAGACAAGGGTCTTTAAGCCAGGGAATGTTTAGTAACATTAAACTCACAACATTTTGTCTCTACGCTTAATTAAATGAAAACTTAGTATTGTTTGCAATTTCATAACTAAAGTAAAAGAGAAATGAGAATTCATATACAATCTATTCTAAACGATACAACGTGTACCTATTTTAAGCACTAAATTACTTGCACAACAAATGTGCTCCTACAATGTAGTCTGCGCCGAACATAATAATGGATTTTGTGAAATATTGTCGTATGTATGTGACGCTAGCATACTCGTACTATTTGGCCGACATGCGGAAAATTGTGAAGTGTACAAAAAAATACAATCCAGGGTGGTAAATAATAAAACCAAATTACGCCAATAGTGCAGCCCTTAGTTTACTACTTTCTGTTTCTTTTACATATAATAATACTAGCAGTTTCCCGCGACTTGGTTCGCTTGGACTTTGCAAAACCATAGTTCAAACTAAAGACGTGACGAGAAAGTCGCGGGCAATAGCTAGTATTAATTATAAAATGTTTGCCAGCTGAACAGCGATATCTAGCGGTAAGAAACGCTCTCAATAATGATAATTATATTGCATCCCTCGAGAACCGTACATTTTTCAGGGATAAAAGGTATTCTGTCTTTTATTCCAGGCTAATCTCTATATGGGTACACTACATAAATCCGAATTTTACAATCACGAATTTCAAAAAACCGAATCATAAAATTCCGAACGGTTTAAAATTCCGAAAATGAAAATTCCTATTGACTTATCATTATTCCGATTTTCAAAATTCTGAAGTCTCAATTTTCCTAACGTTATTAATTCCTAATTTCAAAATTTAAATTTTTTATAGATCAAACAATATAAAATTTCAACTTATTAATTATCCGAGATATAAAAAAAATATATAATATCATTTAATATAAAAACAATGCCAACATAAAATTATTTTAAATGTAGCTGCTGCTGCTATTTTCGGAATATTGATAATCGGAATACTGTTTTCGGGCTAATGACACTTCGGTGTTTTAATTTTTCGTATTTGTGAAAATCGGAAAAATACGACTTCCTGTTATTAACATTCGGTAAAAAAGAATGATAATATTTGTCTACTTTAAAAACCTGCGAGAAAACCGTCACATTCAGACTGCTCGTAATGTTTAGTCATAGTCCAAATTATTCTTGATGGAAATCACATTAAATGTAAGTCCTTGCTGCATCTAGGATCATGGTCAAAGCGCTAGGAGAAAGAAAATATGTTCAGTCGTAAAAATACGTAAAAACGATAAAGCTTTAATTCTCAAGAAAACGCAGTTTGAACGTTCGCGTTTCCAAGCGCCATAAATTATAACAGTTTGATCTCGAATGCTTAATGGAATGAAGCAGTAAGTCGTGCTAATGCGAAAAAAGTGTCACATACGACCTTAATATGGTAAAAATGAGATAAATGGTGGACAATAAATCAGGAAGTTAGAGGGGCGTTCGCGATTTGTAAGCGACGACGTAACGATTTGACAGACGGGCCGCGACCAAGGCGTTTTATGGGTCACGAGCTACGAAAACAAGCAACGGAGGGGGCTATTTATCTTACCACGCAATGAATAATAAGAGAAACGTTGAATTTTTGACTTACGACACGCATTTTCTAGATATTCCTACGTTGCGAACGGCCAAAGTAAAGGATGTGCAGATAAATATGAAATATGTACTCATATTGTGAAGGAATTTAATCGTAGGTAGGTATGTAATAAATATTTCAGTTGAAAAAAGCGATCAAACGACGCCAACGATTATATTTATCTTAAATGTTCAAATAGGCATTTGCTTAAATGAAAAATATCTAACGATCATTTCAACCCAAAAGAAATGAGTACATAAAATCAAAAAGGAAAAATAATAAGGTAGTTTAATTACCTACGAACGACACAGAAAATATCCCCGAAACCCAGTCCCAATTTCAGCAATTATCTACAATTTCGCTTTCCTGATTCTATAGCTGTGTAACCCCCACTTAAGTTACAGTTGAAATGAACATTATGATTATTTGGGTTCAAACCTCAGGTATAATGTTTTTGGAATGTACCTACAAATGACTGTAATTACGGCCATTCGAGGTAACCCTAAACAATACGAGGGCTGATTATTGTCGTGTTTAATGTAGGTACAAAAAAGATTATAGCAATTAAAGTGAGACCGCTGGATGCCGGCAAATGATTGCATCTTTAATAAATTAGGCTCGGGTCGGCCCGGCCGGCGGGGCCAAAGGTCACAGATTAACAACGCGCTATTTCGGGTTGTGACCCGTCGTTGCTCCATTTCTGTTCCAGATACTAGACTAGTTTATTGTTGTACCTCTGCTCGATATTTTCATTTAGTACTCTACTCAACTCTTTTTTGTTTCCATTTTTGTAAAACGTTTCAAAAATATGCTTTTATTTGCCTAATTATAGATATTTACCTTTACTTAGCACAATTTGACTGCAATTATAGTATCATAAGGATAACATATAAAGTGGTGACGTTGAAATAAAGTAATAATAGTTGTAATAATAAAAAATGCCATACAGCAACAGAAGTGAAACAGATAGACTTGACCTTAAGTCTTGTATCCTAGTAGGGTGAGAACAATCGGTAATCTTCCACATTCCACACACACAGGCACATTCGAATCCGTTTGACCTGAATCCCTCTCTTCGAGATAACCAATTCTCATAACCCACCACCTCAACTTCATGACAAGCAGGAGTTGACAATTACATAAGCGTTAAAGTTCCATTTTACAGCTGAGATCCCTTCACCAAAGGAAAAGAGCAAATAATCTTCAGATCGGCAGCTAAAATTTTATAAAAAATTGATTAATAAAATTTTACAACGATTAATAGAAGGTGAGTACTTAATGGGAATCCGGTCGCATTCTCTGCCCTATAAATTAAGAATACGAAAATTTAAATAAAACACTACTATTATTTATCTACGTAACCCATCATAAAGCTGGTGACAAACTGCGACAGACGCATCTCTGGACTCGTCTTGACATGGTGAGGTCAAGCGCTGCCATTGGTCTATCCTTCAGTCAACTTCCGCCAGCCCAAGGATCGACCAATGGCAGCGTTTGACCTTACAATGTCAAGACGAGTCCGGAGCCGCGTCCGACGCCATCTGTTACCGGTTTAATTGGACTCAGTCGGTAAATTGCAATCAGCGCGAGCGCAGCGATCGCGAAATTTTTACAATTTTAATGGACATCATCATCGCCCATAATATGGTTTTACACAGATATTGAGTAGGTTCAAAAGGTACGTAAGTTGACAAAATTACACATTACACATGAGAGGCTAAAAAGGTACATCAAATGTGTAAAATTTACGCTAACGGCAACACTGCCGACAGCCGCTTCTCCAGTTGGACTGTCGCCGACAGAACGATTCGTCTAAGAACATTGCAAACTAACACGAGTGCTGACTACTATAAGTGAGCGAAAAATGAAAGCGATATACCCTCAATTTTCTTACATTTTCTTAAACCCTTAAGCGTTTGCTATGTGCAAACGCTTATTTTATGAATACATACTAGTAATTTTGTTAGGTACAATCTGCATTTTTTTTGCGTGTTATAAAATTAATACATAAAAAAGTAGCTTATCCAAAGCCATACTTGATATCGGTTTGATCTTTACCGGCAAACATAGATACCTACTATGCAATAACAATATTTTTATTATTGATTATGATATTTTAAAAGAAAAGATAGGTATATCTGAATCTTTATATTTCATAATTAATTTAATTTAAAAAGTCTTGTCGTCATAACACTCATAGAAGAATCGTCCAGTCGGCAAATAAATCTGTAGGTGAAAGGTTCTGACGGCGAAACGTTTATAGACGAATCGTTTTGTCGGCGAATGGTCCATAGGTGAAAGGTTCTATCGGCAAAACTCCAATAAACGAAACAGTCCATCGGAGAAGCGGCTGTCGAAAAACGGATGTAGAATAAAACAGCTTTCTATTTTAAAAACTGCGTCAGAATTTGACCCTCCGTTTGGGAAATACAATACCTCAAACATTGACATAGGCTTCAAATTCATAACTTTTCTTTTTGTTGGGAATTATAAAAACACCTGATGGGAAGTAGTATTTAGGGCAGGGGCGTGCATTGGTTTCAGATGGGGGTAGGCTGTGAGTGAAAATTGAGTACATAAGTTTGCGTGAAACAGTAGGCGATCTCGCGGCAGCCTAACATTGGTTAAATTGCACAGAAACGAACTAAGTTGCGCGCTTTAGTAAGGAATAAGTACAGGTAGACGACAAAATGGTTACAGAATATTTATTGTTTATTGTTGAATACGTAATTAATAATTATGGTTAGCTGTCGGTTTTTTATGAAGGTAGGCTCTGCTTAATAGCCTATATGGAATGCACGCCCCTGATTTAGGGTCTAAGATAGAAAAACTTTAAACAGCTATAGACTTGTGTGTTAAAAGCAGCAACGTGGCTGTCTTCTAAACGCGTTACGACTGTATTCTTGCACTACTATAATCTTATAAGTTTAGGGAAACACAGTCGCAGGAAGAAAATAATCCCAATGTTATTACTATACACACAAGAGGTAAATCACTTCTTCTTTTTCATCTATACGGTCAATCCCGGTTGCGTCCAAAGCCATTGCTTTGGAGCCCAGGGTCCGTTAAGAGGTAAAACACATTATTAATTAGTCAGGTACTCTGAAAAGAAGACCTTGATACCGTTTTGCTGAGGCCACGGAAAATAAATTTTAAAATCCCGAGTATTACGAGATGTTACATAAAATGTGGGCTGACCTTTCCACGAGTGTAGTACATAACGTACTCATAGCATGCATGACAACGCATACGTAGCTAGCGGCCGCTTGCATTATTAAGCGGACGCCGCGTACCTAACAGCCGCTTTTAATTCAATGGCTTACTTAAAAACCTTCCAAACTGGCTGCCTAACCGTTGCTAAGGTTTAACATTGAGTGTTAACGTTTTGGGGACTTTGCGTCATTTATGTGTACCCACAGGGGACTGGGGTGCACTTGATGAAGCATACAACGATTTATTTAATGTTTTGCTCGAGTTAGTATGATTTTTCAGCTTATATTTTGATTTAAAGTACCTACACGTAGATTCATAACAGATAACAGCTTGTCAACTTACCGGTTGACGATCCTTCGGTCATTTGTGGTAAGAAAAGGTCAAAATTGATATTGATCCTACGTGTCGGACTTAAAGTTGAAAATCGGTCCAATGACCTTAAGCTTTTTGAGTAAGTTGACTTGCCGTTGACGTACTTGTCTGGCATGTTAAATATTTTCATTAGTTTTCAACTGAACTTTTATTAAAAGTATGGTGGTATTCCTCGTAAATAGTAAATTAATTTTAACCAAATAAACAAACAATTTACGATTGTTATTATTTCCTCATTCATATAAATTTGAACTTTTCGTAAAAAGGTCACATTACAAACCTTTTCCTGATACAAAATTAGTTAGTTCAATTATTATTCATATCTAATTTGTATAGTCTATTTATGTGAGTTACAAATTGTAAAAATAGCCTACGGTCAAGTTGTTGTTATTGACAACATCAATCAAACTTTTCATAGTAGGCGTCGTAACAGCCTTAATACTAATCGAGATTTAGCGTTGGCGTGAATCAAACAGCCTCAAGGAAAGTTAAACAAAAGAAAATGTGTAGGCTTCAAAAGTAAGATAAACAATTGATTTAATATCCTAGGTTCCTATTCTATTTTAAGCGGAATTTTTAGTAATAGAACGAGTGTTTGTAAGCATGCCTCAATTCCTTTATTTTTATTACCACAAGCTGCCTGAATTTTGACCTCGTGAAAACTTGTTGCCCTGAAAAAATATTATGTAGCTGACTAACTCGTATTATAAAGCAAGTTTTGTTGTTTCACAGAAATAATAATACAGAAGTAATTCTATGATATAACAATGTTAATTTATTTATAAAAGGTGTACCACTTTGTATAAATAAATAAATTTAAAAAATTATTTACAGAAATTATTAACATCCTCTTAAGGGCTGATTCTAGTGCTCAAATACAGCAACCTTTTGTAAGGAAACAACATAGAAATCGAAAAAAAAAATGGTTTCCGCATACAAACATACAAATCGTTGGTTGGATTGACATCAGCTGATTGAACATCTTTAACTATATATATATATATATATAAAACAAAGTCGGGTTAGTTACACCATAAGTCAAGAACGGCTGGACCGATTTTTATGATCTTTAATTTGTTAAATTTGTCTTCGCCCCGAATAGCGGAATAGCCATAAAAACACCGAAAAATGTATGAAAAAAAATGATAAAGAGGACGAAGTTCGCCGGGACAGCTAGTAAGTATATATAAAAAGTCACATTTTAGTAAATGCAAATATTTTTACAGAGCATCTAGTTATATTAAATAAATGTGGCCCTAGCTTTTTTTTAAATATTCAGGCTAGTTTTTTTTTAAACTTTTCCTAACAAAATAATTATAATGTTTTGAAGAGCACCCTGAGTACGAGAATAACCTGACATGACCTTACTTTTCGGCTTCCACTCATAACACAAAGTGGGGTTAGTTACACCATTTATAAGTCAAGAATGGCTGGACTGATTTTTATCTTAGGTTTGTTGAATTCCTCTCTGCCCCAAATAGCAGAATTACTACAAAAACACGGACAAATTCACAAAAAAGGTATGAAAAGGCGGTACGAAGTTCGCCAGGACAGCTAGTATAGTATTAAGATGAAGTTTTTTTTAAAGAATTTGATGTTGGTCCCATACAAATGTTGTTTTGTTTTAGCACCAAAATAAGCCCCTACAAGGATGTGCCTTAGTTATGTTACACCTTGTTTAACGATCGAAACATTTCAGCTGGGCAACACTGTTTTTAGGGTTTCGTAGGGTTTGGCTGTCTGTCGGTATGTCTGTCATTACACCTTCGTCACCACACCACACTTGTCACCTTTTATCACGGGAACGCGTGGAGGTTCAAGTTGAAATTGAAACCATATTCTCAGGTCTACAATCCCTTAAAGCTGTGAAAAAATCTAACTTCTAAGTTAACATAAAAAAAGGTTCGGTCGTTTATGCCGCAAAAACGCAAAACAAAAAAATATTTTGACACTCTCAAAGGAATCAAAATTACAGGGTACTTTCCGTTGACCTAGAACTTTGAAAATTGGCAAGTAATATCGTCATATGCACGACTTACATGTACAGATGAAAATCTGAAAACTATACTTTTGATAATTTATAATTAAACTGCGAGACTTGATTCCTGAATTATTTATAATGTATATGTATGTAATTTGTACGGAATTCTCGGTAGGCGAACCCGACTCGCACTTGTCCAGTTTTTTTTAAAATTCCGGACAAAATTTTGGGATCAATCAAGTCACCAGATTTATTATTTGTAAATGGGTCGTGTATTTAAGAGGTTTAGAAACTCCCACTCATTTGACTTTGATACTCGTATAAATCTAAATTATGGATTTCCAGCGTACCAGCACGAGCCTATGGGGTGAGTGGATGGGAGTGATGCATGGTGACGAAATGGAATACGTGTTCGGACATCCGTTAAACATGTCATTACAATACCACACGAGAGAACGGGACTTGGCAGCTCACATCATGCAGTCGTTCACCAGATTTGCTCTAACTGGGTCAGTGTCTTCAATTGTACTAAAATGTATTAAGAAAAGAGTTACAGAATCTCTAACATTTCAGAAATATTTTTTTCTCTCAAAAGAATTAATCTTAATTAACTTTTTTTTTTTTTAATATTCTTATGTAAGACTGTAAAGATAATAATAGTCAGACGGTCGGACGGTGAGAGTGGTCTCAGGAGTTACGATTCATTTGAATCGAACGCTGAGATTATGCAAAATTTTGATCACAAACGTCTTTATTTAAACTGTAATATTTTCTTAAACGATTGTTGTTCGATTCATTTCAGAAAACCTCACAAACCTGATGAGAAATGGCCCTTATACTCGAGAGCATCACCTCATTACTACACGTACACCGCTGATGGCCCCAGCGGACCTGCAGGCCCTCGCGGTCCCAGGGCCTCAGCATGCGCCTTTTGGAATGACTTCTTGAACAAACTGAATGGTAAAAATACCTATTTAGGTTTTATAAATAAGAACCTAACCATGTTTTTTTACAGTGGTGTTCTGATTTTAACTGACTTCAAAAAAGGAGGAGGTTCTCAATCATCCATTACCACGTTAACAATCAATGATAACAATCAATCATTTTTTTAATTGAAAGGGATACTTTTAGAATAGTTTCGTATAAATTTGGTGAAGTTCTGATCAAGAAATCTAAAAAACATCAACTTCTTACAACGCCATCTGGTTTTTGTATGTATTTTACCCAATATTTTCCACAAATGTAAACCGAGTTAGATGATTTTTTTTATATTTTATAGCTTATACTTTTTAGATAGTACTTATATTTTATAATTTATTGTAATAAAAATAGAAAAATAGGGGATAAAATCGGTGCTTAGCATTCAACTTTTGTTTGCACTCATAAATGATTCGTTTTGATGAGGATTTATCACTAAAAATATATGAAATAAGTAAATTTTATAAATAAAAACAAAAACGAAAAATAATATTAACACATTTAATTCGATTAACATTTCAAACTCTCTTCGACTGTCACCAATTTCAAAAGTAACTGATTAGTTACTTATGTTATGTGTTATTTGTAGCTTTACAGTTTGTTGAAGTCGGTTTTGATTTCGAAAGCCCGAATAAAAAATCGGAACCCATATAGGATCAATCGTGAGTGTGTTTGTCAGTCTCCTCCTCTTCTTCTTCATCTATACGGTCAATCCCAGTTGCGTCCAAAGCTATTGCCATGGAGCCCAGGGCCCGCTTTCCTTGATTTACTCCTCAACTTCGCGCGGTCTTGAGCGTCTCTTGAGCGCAGCATATTCATCTCCGTGACATGCAGCTCCTGCTTGTGTCGTTTAAGTAGCGGCCACGCTTCGCTGCCATATAAAAGGACAGGCCTAATGATGGACTTATAGATCTGTCCTTTAAGTTTAACCGGCATTCTAAGGTCAAAAATAATGACACCAGTCACCTCTCGCCATTTGGCCCACACAGCAGCAATGCGTGCTTTGACGTCGCAATCGATGTCTCCCGACGCGTGAAGTACGGATCTAAGGTATTTTAACTGGTCCGTGCGCTCGACCTTGTCTCCGCCTATGCGGACGGGTGTTGGATCTGTCGAGTTACAGGCCAGGTACTCGGTCTTCGCCACATTGAGTTTCAGACCACCGCTCTCAAGCGACTGATTCCACTCGTTCACCCGTCTCACCAGCCTGCCCCTGTCCGCGTCCACCAGTGCGATATCGTCAGCATACATCAGCAGCCATGGTGGCTGCTCATGTGTCTCTGATGCTGTCTGACACAACGTCTACCATCACACTGAACAGAAACGGACTGAGGACGGAACCCTGGTGTACTGCGACGGTGATGGGGAACGGTTTGGTATCACCAACAGCGGTCCAAACCATAGAATCGGAGCTGCGGTACATGTCCCGAATAATGTCAATATATGCCTCGGGGACCCCTTTGGATCTCAGTGCCCACCAGATCACCACTCAAGTTAAGGTCAAGAAAGAGCAAGTACAGAGGCGTGTTTTTCGTCGTGTATCTCTCCATGACGGTCCTTAGGGCGAAAACAGGGTCCATAGTCCCGTTGCCAGGACGAAACCCATATTGACACTCTGAGACATCACACTCCTGTCGGATCCGGGAGTCCACAATCCGCTCAAGGAGCTTCATGGTGTGGGACATGACCTTTATACCGCGGTAGTTGCCGCACTCTTGCACCGATCCCTTGCCTTTGAAGACCGGAGTCATAATACTCATTCTCCATTGGTTCGGGATTAGCCCACTTAAGAGTATGCGTTTGTAAAGGTAGGTTAAGATGTCCACACCAAGAGGGCCCATCGCCTTCCAGGCTTCGATTGAGATTCCATCGGCTCCGACAGCTTTCAGATTCTTCATGCGGCGAAGAGCGAACTGGACTTCTTCAGGCGTTACCGGTGGTACTAGTCCCTGATTCGGAGGGAGGGCCGGTGGCTGCACCTCTTTGTGCTGCTTATTCAGCAGCTCATGGAAATAAGAGCGCCATCTCTCCTTCACCGTGAGGTCCTCGCAACAGGTTTTCCCCAGGATCTTTAACACAGCGACACTTGGAAATATCCTGTGCCGCTTTGACCCTGGAGCGCGCCAACTTATAAATTAGCTTCTGCCCCTCAGACGATTCCAACTTGTCATAGAGCGTATGAAAGTGGTCTCGCCTGGCTCTGGCTACAGCTCTCTTAGCAGCGCGTTTTGCATCCTTGTACGCGTCGTGGTCTTCAAAAGATCTGGACGCTTGCCACTTTTTAAAGAGGGGTTTCTTCAGCCTAATCTCCCCCTGGACTGAGTCGTTCCACCATCGTGTGTTTGTCAGTCTGTCATAGTCAATTTGATCAGAATCTACTAAGCCATCTTGGTACACATCTGAATTTCTGTGTCCCGACGGGCGTGAAACGTAAATAAATGCATTTTGAATTTACTTTAGGGAGTTACTTTAGGGAATAAAAATATAATGAAAACTATACTGTGTGGCATATCAAATGAAAAGCCTTATTTTGATGGTGTCAAATATATACTTTAATAAATTCATCAATAAAGTCAAAAAGTAATTTAAGAAAATATGTGAAAATTTACCATCCCTTATCGTTAGCGTACAGCCAAAGCTGAGCTGAGCTTAAAATGTTGATAAAAAATAATAAAATAGTTATCAACCTACAAATTACAGGAAAACCTATAAAAAAGACAGAACCTTATTCACTATAGTTCAATTCGCACTTGTCCTGTTTTTATTTCTTTAAAGAGTTGACGTAAAACCAGTACAGCTTACGTACCAATTAGAGTTCATGGTTAGGTCCTTAGTATAGCTTAAATATGAAACAAATACGGCGCGGCGCGGATAATTTATTTTATAAAGTTATTTAAAATAAATTAATTAAATATGCGCCACAGCTCACCATTTGTCATGGTTTCGAAGTGAGAAATTAACGTCCTTATACTGCAATGTACAGACAACGGCAGGTCAACCTACCCAAAAAGTAAAAGGTCATTAAACCGATTTTCAACTTTAAGTCGGACATGTAGAGATCAATATCAATTGAGAAAATGTTTTGTTGTAGGTTGAAGCCTTCAAATTCCAATTTGCAAACGAAATCCCAAGAAAAACATACAATTTCGTATACGACACATGAGATTTGCGAATGAAATTCGAATGCTACAAAAATACGTATCCTATCAAAAAAAAAGTGACTTACTTCTGACTCGAAACTTACTTATGACCCGACCGTGTATTTATCAGTTTTTACTAAATAGTTAAATGTTTTGGTTTTTTATTTTTTTATTTATTTTCTCACAAAAAGAACGTGTAAACGTGTTTTAATATTATTGTTACAGAATTAGAGCATGTACCGTGTGACCGAGCAGTTACAGGGCCATACAGTAGCGTCGCAGGTACTACTTTGCCGATTCTGATGCTTACTGCTCTTGCTACAACAGTCGCAGTGTAAATTACATAAAGTTTGTACCCACAAGCTTACGCTTGAAAAACATTTAGTGAAAAGTACTTTAGACCTACAAATAAGCATTAAGTGGATGACGGTGTTTTGTGTGGAACTTTTTTTTAAAAATAGCAACGATGTGTGAATATTTCATATGAATATCTAGAACTCTAGATATCTGGTCTGGAACTCTGGTCACAAAAGCGCCATAATATAGGTAATCAAAAAACTATTAGAAGACCAATATTAATTTTAAAGAAATTACTAAATTGGTAAAACAGTGTCATGAATTCAATTGAAATATTTACACTTGTGATATAATTATGAATGTAAGGATGTATTTAATGGTATAAAAAATGCTATTGCAAAGTTATCTTCTAAGGAATGTGCTCTCATCTTAAAATTTTGGAAATAAGAAGAAATTGAATAGCGAATATTTTATTAGACTTTGATTCTGTAGTTTTTAATGGTAATTTTATTGGGTACCTTCCTTATTTTTATGTACATGCTTTTGGAAACCTTATTGGTAACTAATTAAAAAATACTTGTAACTAGAATGAATCTATATTTTGATGTTCCGTGTAAAGCTTGACAGAATTTTATTTATTTGTAGGCAATATAGAAAGTTTCTATTAAGTAGATAGAAAGTAAACATAATTAACTTATTTAAGTGAAATGTTATTGATTATTTCTCGTCATATTTTTAGTTTTGGACGGAAGAAGTCTGGAATAACTTTGAGAGATTGGTGAATTACAAAAATTAATATTTTAACACTGAAATTATGACGAAATTATCATTCTAAATGTTCACGTTGAATGTATTAAGTTAATTAGTTTAAACATGTTCCTGTACCTAGTTTATTCATGTTTGGTGTTAAATGATAAGTAAGAAATAAAGTTGTCGTTGCTAAATTTAATATTATAATACGATATATTACAAAATGCAATGATTAGATTTGTGTAAGTAATGTGTTATGGTTAGGAAACTAAATGTCAGCTTTGATTGTTAAAAGCGATGCTTTCACACCATGGGTTTATCACCATACATATCAAAGTGTGCCTCTGCTTGATAGCAAAATAATGAGACATATCCTTATCTTAGCGAAAATTTAGAGTCTTATATTTTAATGAATAAATGTCGAGCGTATACTGTTAGACGAATTTTTACCAATATACCTATTTATGTATATATATATACTACTATTTAGAATGCTATGAAATTCGTACCACTTGAAAATCTTATGAACTCCAAATTCTTATGACTTCAAACAGATAATAGTATATTTTGTAAATATATCCCTTCTTAAGATAGGACGCAATATTTTGATCGATAGACTTATTTACGTACATAGTTTTGTTATTGGCAAAACAAATAATATATAAATACGAGTACTATCAATGTGTTAGCTCAAAATCATTTCATAAAAATAACTGCAGTGCAATTCTCTAAGGCATGTCGACTTTATTAACATCTTCACTGAAAAGGAAGTCTTGTAGTTCGAAGTTTTTTTGTATTTTATTTATTTATTAGCTGTATTTAACTATCGCACTTTAAACCCAAAAAAAAATTAAGAAAATAAATCAAACTATACACACATCATCGCATCTCTGACCTAAATAGTTATTGTATTGCTTAAAGAATTACACTGCTCAACATTTCACTGCCACATAATATTTTTAATTGTGCAAAGTTTTTTTTTCATGTTTCGTGTCTTTATTAAAATATCTTACAATAGAAATTGACAGTAAGCAACATTTAATTTTGTAAAGTTATATTCCAAATAAATAAAAAGTCAACACATACTCACAAAACTTGTTCCATTACTATTGCTATGTAACTAACTTAGTATTCGACCGTAAGTTACTTGATTGGTATATTTCCGATGTGTCTAATTTGACTTCAAAAATACTTACTATTTAAAACTTTTATAAGATTATTGTGTACTTGATTTTTTTATTATTTTCATTATATTTAGTTTAAATGAAAATTCTATTTAAAAAAAATTTTCATTCTTACCCTATAAAGATAAGATAAGATAAATAAAATGGGGTAAGATATTTGAATTCTAACACACAATTTTTAAGGTCCTGTTTAGGATTTAAGAAATGAAAAAAAAGATCACCATTGAAAATTAATTTATATTATTCAAGTTTGTATTAAACTTGATAAAATGTTTTTTGTTAAGCAACTGGTCAGCCTAATCAGAAAACTTTTTTTAAATATGATTTATTAAAATACTATTACCATACAATATCCAGTCAAGTTTAACTTCACTTTTCGTATAGACAATAGCAGAATAAAATTCTTCAACAACACTTAATCTGTAGCTTAATAATGCTTTAAGTGAAAAGTATCTTATGAATTTAATAACAATTTTATACTTACATAATTTATACTAAAACATTTAGTATTAAAATATATATGCGATCGTCAATTACTATCCTTGAAAGAGTTTTGAAAGAATTGGGAACATATTGGAAGAATGGTTAGTAGGTATATTATATTAATGGTAATTGCTTAAAATGTGAATAGTAAAATAGTTAAGGTTTAAATTATCACCTTAGTTTTTTTTTTGCAATTTTGAGGCGTTATTACGTCCACTTTATTGATATTGTCACATTATCATTTGTTTGTGAGTTTAATTAAAACTTTTGTAGGCAAGTATACAACATTTAGCACAAGTAGATTTGTGATTCACATCATTGTCTTTGCTTGTAATCTCAACAGATAGACATGTGTGACTGGTCTCACGTCAGTATAATATGTTGCAGCACAGCGCTTCATGATGAATATGCACCATTTGAGAAGTTGATGGGATAGCTTTAATTAGTCAAAATTAAGATGTAAAGTGATCTAAATAAGAATTATTAAATATTTTAAGTAGTAGATCGAATACCCAACGCATCATTATTGTTTTGTCACTCAATGAATTTTTTAAATTTAGTTTAGTATTAGTAGCACAATCTAAGTTATTTAGTGAAACGAAGTAATTATTGCAAAAACACGTTAATGCTGTAATCAAATTTGTTTGATTCAATTAATAATTGTTAAACATATAACCTATGTTATTAAATAACTTGCTTAGACGATAATTTTACTGCTCAAATAGAAGTAGTCCTTAATTAAATAAATAAAAAAAATGTTGGACATCATCACATACTTTGCTCTGATCCTATGTAGCTTAAGCACTTGTGTTACAGAAATCAGACACAACGACGGTACATCACCGGTACCTCAACATGCACCACCCAGACCCGTGACAATTTATATAAGTTATTTTTCTACATTGACCGACGGGGAGTCAAACCCGGGACCATAGAGATAGCGACACCAAGTCCAGTATGCTCGCCTTTTTGCTACAGAGGTCGTGTGACCAACATCGACTAATCGAGTAATAAGTATGAGGAACTAAGCCAAGTACTGTCCTTTAATTAGCTACTCAATGCGTATTGGTACGAATATCGCCCGTAAGCTCATTTAAATATGGTTCATAACGGCGCGCATAAAATAATATTTGTCGCATGGACGAAATTGTTTGATTAAAAAACCTTATGAACAGTTTATACCTATTAAGTTGGTCTATTATTCTACGTATAAACAAATTATTGGTCAAGCGGTTAAAAAAAAATAAGTTAGAGAATTACTTAGGGCCACTTTCACCACTTGCTGATAAGTTCCGGATAACCTATCTGACACTCGTTTTGACAGATAACCCATACAATTAGTTGTTAAAAAGTGCCAGATAGGTTATCTGGAACTTATCAGCAAGTGGTGAAACTGGCCTTTAGCATCTTTTTTGATTGTTTTTTCAATGATATACTTTTTGCCCCCTGAAATATTAATGCTAGAAACAAATGCTATGCACAAAATGTTGTGTAGGTTTTAACAATTCTTAGCATATTATTTAAATATTTTTCTGACAATTGAAATGCTAGTTTACATTTGGCGTCTTATTCCCCATAATTTCTCGCGGTGATTCCAATATTGGTCCCATTGATAAAGTTGTTGTATTTAAGAATTACCCCATAATTGGAAGATAGCTTATAAATTGGATCCAAAAGTAAGGTCCTTTGTTATTAGTTTACTATTTTTTAAGGGGCGATTCTACCGCTCAAATACAACAACTTTTTATATTATCGAGATCGCAAAAAAGTAGATTTCCCATACGAAATAGCCGAGATCAAGCTCTTGAAAGTTGTATGGGTATAGGAATATTCAACTTTTTTAAAAAGTTTTGTTAAATAATGCTTAAGTGGTTTTTATTTGAGCAGTAGAATCGCCCTAAAAGGAAGTTAATTAATTAAACAGGACTTTAAATTATATTAATGTAGAGATTGTATTTTGTAGTATGACAATGTAGGTACTAGCTATCATTTTACAAGTTACGTTTATGTAAGTTTTAAATAAAATATGTAAGTACTCGTAAATCAGTGGACTCTAGTTACTAAAATCATGTTTATCCTTCAGAAACCTGTATTTGAAAAAAGTACCTAAAACTTAATTAAAATAATGTTAAAAGAAATATAATATTATTTTTGCTGGCCTAAATTATTTTTCTGTGAATATGTTTCATCTTATTACAATACGTATTTATCTTTGCGTTAAATACTTCATAGCTAACAAAGCATAATTTGTTATCATGTCGTGAATAAGATATATCATTAGACGTAGTAACTAGAACGATATTTTAAGGCGACTTTCAATGTGAATGCCGTTAGTATTTTATGTACGTAATTAATATTTAATTCTCTTAACAGTTCTCTGCTGATCAAACAATACTTGTAATTAGAATGTAGAAATACATCGTTAATATTGTCGCACGCAAGAAACCAAACTTTATGTCCATACTATTAATGGAAGAAAGGTATTTGTGTGTTGTTAGTTTTATGGTGTTGTCTGCAGAGTGTATTTTTGGTAAACAACGCATTTCGCCAGTTCAATGTGTAGTTGTCTAGATGAAGGTATTTACCTTAAGGTTTGTTAGATAAAAATAAATGTTCAATGTTTTGTGTAAACGAAGCTATCTGTTACGCAAAGATCTTTATTAGGTACTGCTTTACAAATTAGGTGCTAATTTAACTGTGTGGTATACATTATTGATGTGCACTTATTCATTTTGTACTACTGTAAACAACAAATGCGAATGACGTCGACAATATCTATTTTCATGTTTAATTTAAATGAAGCGCTGTCTTCAACTTGTTGAACGCGTTTTGTTTACTCACCTTTCACATGTTAAAACCTTCACTGAATTGTAAACAGTTTTCATTATTTCCTCGCAAGTTATTAAACTAAACAATTTCTAACATATTGCGTCGGATATTAGAAGTTTGTAAGATTATATTAATTCGTTTGTACAGTTGCATGAAAAATTAATTTCACTGTAGTGAGATCAAATATTTTTATCTGAATACTTTTAGACAATAGTCATAATATTTTGCTTTAAATATTTAATTATTATCTCTATCCAGAAAACTACTCAATAAAATTTAATTAAAATTGTTCTTTTATTAACTTTTAACGACTTTGTCAATGACCTTTAATCGAATACAATGCCCTAGCTATTTTAATACTTTCAGGGGGTAAAGATTATATCTTGATAAATGTTATTGAAAGTATTTGTAGGTAGGGCCTGCCCAATATTATAAAGAAGTAGCCAATCAGCTATTGGTTATTTGGGAAAACCAAAATTTTTGAGATTCTTTTTTCTTTAGAAGTTGATTCAATTGAATAGAAGACGCTGGCCCCGTATAGAAAGTAAGTATATGACCTTGTGTATAATACAGTGTTTTAAATAGAGTGAATATAATATCGCATTTTTGTTCAGAAATGCTATCAATTAGCTACTGATATCATCATAATCATCTTCATTTCAGCCATAGAACGGCGTCTTCTGAACATATAGGCCTACATTGCTAGGATTGACTGGCCGGCCTTGCAACCCATCACATTTGACGGTGTCCATGCCCCTTATAGCAAAATTGTAAACAACCTGGGCATTCATATTGATAGCGCACTCACTTGGACAACACAAACTGCGGAAGTCAGCAGAAAAATGTATGCAGCGGCAGCGTCATTAAATAGACTTCGTAATTTCTTGCCTATACCCACTAAAATTGCGCTTGTTCAGGCTCTTTTATTTCCCATCCTAGATTATGCAGTTTGCTGTTACTTAGATTTAAATGAAAACCTCCTTAATAAGCTTGAGCGTCTACAGAACTTCTGTATACGAATAGTTTTTGGTTTACGGAAGTATGATCATGTTACCGAATACCGGACTCTGCTTAAATGGCTTCCAATCCGTCGTAGGCGTGACTTGCATATTCTTTCGCAATTATTATAACATATTGTTCAGTCCGAAATCGCCACCCTATTTAAAAAAGCGCTTTCAATTTTTGCAGTCATCACAGGGTCATGACATGCGGTCATCCAAAAAACTACATCTTCAATTTCCTCCCCATTCTACTAATTACTATACGCAGTCGTTTACTGTCCAGTCCATTCGCCTCTGGAATTCCTTACCATTAACAATCAGAAAATCCGAATCGATTGCTATTTTTAAAAATCGGCTTAAAGCACACTTTCTTTCTTCTTGACACAAACTGCCTTTATATCTTAGAATATTACTGGTCACTGTTAGTCTCGACATCTCCTCGCATATATCAAGTAGTATGTATGTTTATTGTATGTATGTATAATTATTGTTATGTATTTATTTTATTTTATTTTTATTTATTTATTACTGTATGTATACGTCTATGCCATAAATTTATGCAATCCTATTTGTATCAGGTAAGAATTTTAAGAACTCTGCAACACCTTCCCCTTTCTTTAATGGTTGTCCTCTACCTAAAGGTTGTCTGGAAGAGATCGCTATTAGCGATAAGACCACCTAAATTGTACATCTTTCTGTAAAAATATTATATATAAATATTAATAGTATTTTACTTGTATGGTGCGCAATAAAGAGTATCTATCTATCTATCTATCTACATGCTGGTATAGACGGTATGGACACAACAAAGGCTTTAGCTGAGGGTTAATATCAAATATAGTAAGATTCTTCGTGCATATCTTGGTTCCTTGATTGTAGTTTAGTACGTAGTATAACAAAATCTTTAATTGCGATTTTGATGTTGCTTCTATTCGCTGTGTGCAAAGTCGGTGGTGGGGGCCGTCAAATCGATCGCAGCACGCAATGTGGCAGAAATGTGAAAAAACTCTGGACTGTCAGTGGCAAATTGCTATATTTTCATAGAATTCCATACTAACATTATTAAGTATTTTTAAGTAAAAACGTTAAAAATCGCGATATTGGTCACAGTACGTGTTGTGTTATAAAGTGTAGAAACAATGGGAAAAACAGTTCGTGCATGTTTTATTCGTTTCCAATATCAATATGGAAATTGGAGCAAAGACATAAATGCATAGCTGTGTCCCAGACGTTTGTCTTATGATCACACTCGCTCTTATTAAGTAGCTTTGTCCGTTGGTTCTAAGCTCTTCAATGTCGCTGTGCTAATACATATGTTTTCCCTTTTTGCATAGTTTGAGGTTGGAAAGTTATATCATGTTGTATTGCTCCAAATCCCATACGTATTACAATATTCATATTTAGTTCAAGTAAGAAAATCACTTATTATAATATGCACAAACTTTTAAGATATTTTCATCTAATTTCGAAGAAAAACAATCCAAAAATCATTCTCAAACCATCCAGTTGCCATAATTTGAAAATCTTAAGTCCACAATAATTTTGGTCACTAGGGGCGCTGTCATCGCGCACGCAGCGAATAATAAAACGTAGTTTCAGCAGCTGAGATTTTCACATACATTTTCAGTGGTTATCGATAGATGTCGTTCTAAAGAATATTGTATCAAATGACGACGCGCCTTTTTACGGTAAATGTTACGGAGTAAACCTTTTGGACCATCACATATTCCCAGTTAACTCGTTGTAAAACCTGTAGATGTCACTAGCCAGCTTAACGAACCGCTCTTTCGGTAGAACAAGGGCTTAGTTCTGAAAGTGAAAAACTAAACATTTTTAATTCTTAATAACAACTCGTCTAAAATAATTATTGCCAATAGTTTATTTCATGCAAAGGTAATATTAGCAGAGCATAAGCATACTAAAACTGAATGCCAAAAAATATACGTAAAATGGCGTATTTATAAAATTCCAAAAACTCAATTGTTTTACAGAAGGTGCGTTTAACAATCAATTTTTTTTATGTAGTTGTTTCTTGCCACGCAAAAACAAGTCTCCGGTAGCCTAGCTATAAAAGTGCCATAAATCTTTTGCTTGGATGAAAGTCCTCTATGCAAATACCACAGTGATTTTGAAAAAGACACTCACTTGACAGTACTAAGTATTTAAAAAATACGAAAATTCCGGAATACTTTTTAACCTGTCAAGCATGTGTGAATGAGACACAATAGAAATTACATTGTTATGCGACCGCCGGCGGTCTATTAATCCTCAACGGGTTAAGTAACATTACTATAAACTCTGACTTATTTTACTTTCTTCAATAATTCAAACTGCTGCTTCTAGCTGAAGAAGTTGTTCTAGCTTCCAGCTTAGGAGCTAAATAAGCTCCTAAGCTGGCTTCAGCTAGGAGCAGCTAAGTATTGTACTCTCTAACATTTTACTAGACAGTTTCTCACTACTTCATTACGACTGAAGCGGATATTACTACGTGGAGCGCAATCTTCATCTTCTTGCGTACCTATAAGTGGTCTGGGTGTTATACTCGTAGCATAGCTGTAGCAAATTTGTAGGTAAATACAACTACACTATTCACATGTGTAGGCAAGTACTCTACCTAGGGTTACGTTGAAGGGGTTGCCAAATTTAAAAAATAAGATCTAGGAAGCAATATAAAGAAGCGCCTTAATCGTTATTATTTTTAGAAAAATGGTATGTAACGAAAACAAAATTAGGCGTCCGGATAAAGCCGGACATAGGCTTTTTGATTGCGTGTCCTTCCAAATAAATACAAGTCTGGTCTGTAGGGCTTTTGTTAGGCTTTTGGCCAGTGTCATGGGCCTATACAATAAGGGGGTCAAATACGCCAAAAACAGTTGCGTCCCTCGCGCACTTGTTTTTGAAGTCTCGTAACATAGGAACTATTCATAAACATATATTTACTAACGTAACGCTGATATTTTGTTATTAAATGTAGGTATTCAACTTTTTCGGCGTGAAGGCAAGGGTATCTCGTCTTAGCCCTTCTTACTTACTTTAGTAAGCTAGCCTAGCCTATCCCGTATATTATTATCCTAGCCAGTCTTGAATTTTTCGAACCTTGTGTACATAGCCTTCCCCCCCTCCCCCCTCGTTGAATTTTTTTAGTCGTTTTTTTTTATGAATGAGTTAAATTATCCACGCGTATGATTTTTAACAGCGGATAGGAATAATAAATGCGAAAAAATTTTGTTTTTGTTTTTAGTAGTTCGAATAAGTTACTGATACTGAGCCAATTCTAAAGATTTGACATCCCTTTGCAATGTAACCCGTATACTGTAGTTAAGTTGTTAGATAGGTATTGTAAGAAGTTATGGGTTCAACATTCATCAATTCATTTCGGCCATAGGACGCCCACTGCTGAATATAGACCTGCCCCCATACATACATAATTATGAGTTAATGCTTATAATTTTGTTCATAATATAAAACGAGATCTCGAAATTACCTACTCTTTGAAGCTGAAATTTGGTAAGTAAGTATCGGAGACGTTGGCAAAGAACGAAAGGGCCGAATTAATGGGACTTAAAATCTATCGTATGTAATATAATCAATTTTCCCAACAATCACACCGATTATCTAGCCCCAACTAAACAGAACTTTAATTATGGCGACTAGATAACGGATAAACATTTTAAATATTTATAAACATTCATGACTCAGGTGTCTACAATGATCATGCTCATCACACAAACATTTGCCCCTTGCGAGATTCGAACCTGCAACCGCCTGACTATGCAAATCACTAGGACGACTTACTTTCAAAAGAAATGATACTTCTTTATGATGTGTTCTATTTTGTGTAAGGGATTCGGGTCTACAGTGGGTAAGAGGCACGCTAAGGGAAGAAAGTAAAGTTTTACATATACGTCTTCGGGCACAGGCCCCTGCTTTTGGGTCAAACTCCACAACAGGTCCAGTGCTGTTTGGTGGAGGGGTATTGTAAAACCAGTGGCTCAACCTTGCTGTCAGCATGTTATCAAGCCTCCTTAAGGACTCTGACTAGGCTTCACGACTAGTTTCAAGTGATATTAGCCGAGACTATAGAGTTGAAAATTGCGAAAAGATTTGTAATAATAAGCGGTTGTTTTAAATATTTTTTTAACTTAGCATTTAAAGATTTTGATTGGATAAAAACAAATATTTTATTTTTCGAATGAGCCTTGAAATATTACAGAAAACAGGTTTTATTGACAGGTATGTAGTAGCACCAAAATATCTATCAACCCTATTGTTTTCGTTATGTAAAAACATGTAAAAATTCAACGGAATTTAAAAACAAAAACGTTTTTTTTCTGCTTTTTTCAAAGATAGACGATTGTAGTGTCTTCCAAAGCACGTAGATGCTTGAAATAAATGTCATTAAAGATGTTGGGTTGGTCACCCATCCAATCAGAACCGCGGCTTAAGTGGGTGGGTCACTTTGGGTTCCAATAAAACAATTCGAAATGTTTAATTACTTTTATGGGCAAACTGCTAACGTATTTTGTCGTATTGTTTACGAAATATATTACTTTCTTGGAATATGACTAGACAGATACAATCAGTTAAATCTACCTACCATAATTACACATAATCTTAAATCTAAGCAATGCTGTTAATCTGTTAATTACAATTTGTGTCATTGTGATCACTGGTTTGGTATAATTTCATTAATTTATAACAATATTACATTTGGACATAAATACTATTTTTCTGCTTTTAACTAAATACATTGTTAAATAATTATGTATATTTTTTTTTACAAATATTAAAAAATATATACAGTATGTAAAATAACAGAAGGCGTTCTCTTCAGTCAGTTTATCTACATCATTATTAGATTAAAATAAAATAACAAAAATGAGCATAAGAAAATCGCATGGAGCACATACCCACCCTATAGAGTAGGAATGTCATATGATTTGTTCGACAAAAGTTTCCGCCAATTTTTAATCTGTATCTATACTGTTTTTGTATGGGCGAGCGTTGACAGGAGATGTCATTTCATACTAAATGTAAGTGAAAAATCACTTACTAGTTTCGGAGAAAGATGGTTCGTATTGCTGCTCTATAGGGTATGTGCTCGATGGAAAATCGTAACGCGGAATAGTAACTAGCGTAATTACAATGCGCAAACTGGCAATGTCGCTTTTCTGTCTTGCACCGTGAAAAAAGGGTCGGTTCATATTTTTTTATGAAATTCCCTTATTTTATTTCAAAAGGTTTTTTTTTAATATATAGGGACGCTATAGTATTACGATAACGCCTTTCGTTAGTTAACATACTGTATTATTGACATTTTTAGAAAACTTTAAAATTCATTTATCTATGCTTAAAAAATAACATAAAACAGTTTTTTTAAGTGTTATTATAAAAATAATACAACGAGGAAAACTCTTCACACAATAGAGGTATAAGTAGTCGGGTAGGCAGGTTTAGGTAGTTTTTATTGAATTACAACTCTATCTCTACCTATATTTATTCCACAATATCTTAATCACAATTGATTGCTATTTTTAACCCCCGACGAAAAAAAGGGGTGTTATAAGTTTAACGTGTGTATCTGTGTATCTGTCTGTGGCATCGTAGCTCCTAAATGAATGGACCGATTTTGATGTAGTTTTTTTCGTTTTAAAGCTGATATTACAGAGATGGATCTTAGCTATATTTTATGAAAGATCTGTTCAGCCGTTTGAAGGTTATCAGCTCATTTCTTACTTTGACAAAAAGATTTTCAGCTTAATGTAAACTTTCATGGGTCCGATTGATTTGAAATGATGCACTGTTACCTCAGTAGTAGTTTTCCAAGATATGACAACCTTGGACTGATGCTACAGCATCAAGGAATCTGTAGGATTTCCAACCCATAAGCAAATTACTGCAGATACAGCGTGTTTAGGCTCATAATAATGATCTCAGGAGCAGGAGATAAATGATGATCGAGGCCTTGAGCCGATGCTGCACATTTGTGTCGGGGGTTTTTTTAATTTTAAATTTAATTTATTATAACAAACGATTATTTGTTTTCGAACTTATACAATGAGTTTATATTTCAGTTTGTGTAATTTGAAACTAAATAAAGATGAAATTTAATACTGTTTTAGACACTAGAATTACTAAATTCAAAGTGCCAGTAATCCGCAAAGTGTCGAATTCTCCAATAATTGAGCCCAAATGGAATTACAAAAGTTATTTCTATTGGCATGGCCTGGAGGCAGTCCGGGGTCGCATTACACGGTGTTGATTCCGCAGATCAAGTCAGAGTGCTCGATGTCCTCCATAGGGAGTGGGGCGAACGCGAGAGTGACAGAGTTGTGGTACCGCCCGCTGGATACCAATCTGACCACAGTATCCTCGCAGGCGATGTATGCTGGGCGACGACCTGTGGAACACAAGTCGTCAAAACGTCTGAAAAATTGTTCTAAAATATGATAAATATACTGTAGCAGCTAAGGTTTCATTTGAATATAGAATCAAACTACCCGCAAAACGATAAGTTGGCATACATTATTTAAACAATAAAAGGCATCGACCCTTATTGGCATATTTCGCAAATACCTAAAACTATGTTATTTTGATGTACACCAATGAAAAATACGCCAATCGGCAGAGAATACAATTACAAACAACAAATACTCTTTAGCAAAATGTTGTAAATATTATAATATCGTAGATATACTTTGTGCAGAATTTCAATTTGAATAAGTAATATTTACTTTTATTCACATACTAGCTGTCCCGGCGAACTTCGTACCGCCCCCTTCATAATTTTTTGTAGTTAATTTTTCCGTGTTTTTATAGTTATTCTGCTATTCGGGCGGACACAAATTCAACAAATCAAAGATCATAAAAATCGGTACAGCAGATCTTGACTTATAAATGGTGTAACTAACCCGACTTAGTTTTATATACAGAGTGTAACGAAAAGGTGAAATAAAACTTTAAGGGGTTCTTCTACGGCTAAATTACATCAACTTTTTCTATGGGACCAACATCGAATTCGCAAAAAAAAAAAAAAACTTTCCTATACTAAAACGCAACCAGCTGGCATCAGTTTGTATGGAAACGTCAATTTTTTTTTTGAGATTTTGATGTTGGTTCCATAGAAAAAGTTGATGTAATTTAGCCGTAGAATAAGCACTTTAAGTTTTATTTCACCTTTTCATTACATCCTGTATATAGATTTAATACATATACTTAATACTTAAATACTTGATATTTATTACTCAAATACAATAACTACCTCTGTTGTTAGAACAATCATCTATAGATAAGCATAATTACATTAGGTTATCATGTTTACATAAGCTGATAAATTTAAAAAAGTTAAAATATAGAATAAAACTTAATGGGAAATTTCAGTTGAGTTTGCGAAAAACCAATCTTTACAGCTATATTCTGTCTTCAAAGTTTGGGAAATTAACTAATTTGCAGGTGATAATGAATTTTAGATCCGATTATGAAGTCAAATCTCTTTACTATCTCGTTGGATTTATACCAAAATCCACCTAAAGCCTCTGAAATTGTATTTTGATTAAGTTAATAAATCATTAGCACCTTAATTTGGTCCAGATATTATATTCATATCACGATACGCAACAAATACCAACAGACAATATAAAAATATTCGTTTTCTATATTAATCTGACCGGGAATCAAACCCGAGAGCTCAAAGTCGTCGAATAAATTTTCAACCGACTTCAAAAAAGGAAGAGGTTCTCAATTCGATGTTTTTTTTAATGAATTATGAATCGATTTTGATGATTCTTCTTTTGTTTGGTTGATCATACTTTAAGGTGGTCCCATATAAATTTTATCGAAATTTATTAAACAGTTTTTGAGAACATAACAAAAATATACCCAGATAATGTTTTGGTTCGTGATTCTTGTTACCCAATATCTTCGACAAATGTAAACCGATTTTGATGATTCTTTTTTTTATTGAATAACTACTTAATACTTCAAAGATACTGTAATAAAAATTTCGGATTTTTTTTTCCCTTATGGGTGGAAAAAAGAGGATGAAATCGGTTTCCAGCATTTAGATTAGGATTTATCACTACAATTGATGAACATAATAAATTTTATTTAAAAAAAAACCGACTTCAAAACACTAAAAAGCTAAAAATAATATTAACACGTAAGTACCTAATCAGTTACTTTTGGAGTCGGTGCAAGTTGATCAGAGTTTGAATGTTTTCGTTGCACCGACTCCAAAAGTAACTGATTAGGTACTTACGTGTTAATATTATTTTTAGCTTTTTGCAGTCGTTTTTAAAAAAAAAAATGTATGTGATATTTTTAGTGTGCCTCTATTTATTCATGAGAAAGAAAAAGATTGCCGTAACACAAGCTCTGCATAGTTTGGGGCTAGATATTTTATGATTAATAAAAGAATTTAAAAATAAGAAATTCAATGGCCTTATACAGGATGGCTAGAAAAGTGACGTCCAAAAATTTTTTTAGGTGCCTCGTGTTGAGATGTATCTGAATCACCCCTATATATGTTCTACTATGTTTCGTAGTTTTCGAGCTACGATTTTTTTAATGAATTTTTGCAACCGGATCAGTTTGAACAAATTTTAAAAAAAAATTTAGAAGGTTTCTTCGATTTTTTTTCTTGCAGCTAAATTTCTATAAACTGTGCATTTAAGTTGAGAATTTATGTTAAGTGAGTTATCATTTAAATTTTCAACTTAAAATTAAAAAACTAAACTGATAATTTCTTAGTTTTTAGAGTAGCTTCAGAGAATGCGCTAGACTCTTAAGTTTTTATAATAATAATAAAAAGTAGTACTTCATAAGTTAATAGGCTTCGGCTATTAAAAAAAAATCGTAACTCGAAAACTACGAAAAATCGTAGAACATATATAGGGGTGATTCAGATACACGAGGCACCTAAAAAAAATTTTTGGACGACACTTTTCTGACCAACCTTTATATTGGCAAAAAAATCAGGCTTATTAACCCAGAAATCTGACCATATGTCCGCCGTATCAAATACAGCATATAATGTAGGAAGGATACTTTGTATTAACTCATATCGCACGACAAGAAAAGACTTTTCGCCTTTTAGCGGAACTTAAATAAACACTTTTGATTAATTACGACACCATCCCTTCCATGATGGTAAGCTATATCGCTCTGCCAAGGTCAATTTTTAAAAATAATCAATTTGGATTTGATGACGGAACTCTGGAGATCAAAAAGTTAGAGATTGAGGTTTTTCCTCTTTCCATTTATAAATTACTTTTATGACAACGATCACGTATATACATGTGTATTATTTATCTATTTACTGACATTCCATTTTTCGTTCCCTGTGATCGGAAAATGAATGTATATTATGTTACGCTCAAACACCGAAAACGCTTACTGAGCGAAAAAATAGCTTACAATGCGTTGTGGTTACAATGAAACCTCCTTATGGTGAAATTCGTGTTATGGCTCTAAACAAAACGCTCACGACGCATTGTGGTAATCACAGAAAGTCATTTAGCGAAACACCAGTTAGCGAAATTCGTGTCGTGGCTGACATGATATTCGACCTCAATGCGTTGTGACAATGACGAAAAGCCATCAGCCAAAGCCAGCTCAATGAGCGTTTTCGGTCTTTGAGCGTAACATATTACATTGATAAATCGATCATAAAAGAAATAACTTGACATTTAAGGACACAAAGCACCTACTGCTGATTACACAAAACATAGAAAAGAAGTGTTTTTCTTTTTTATCAGTACACAAATCAGAAATACAGCAATTAAAAGACAGTAAAATATAACATAATACAATGATAAGCTGTAATTCTGTAATTAATTAGTTGATTATTATGGATAATTGTCCTCTAGTTAGTAGTGATACAAGCAAAAATAAAGTAACGGCCAACATTCAATTATTTATACAGAAGCTATTACCTTCATTAGAGTCCAGACCGCATACACTGTCAAGAATCTCCATTTTGGTGTGGTCGAGCCCGCTTGCGCCGCCGATGTCCACAAAGTCAAGCATTCCACGTTTTGTACACTGGGCAGAAAAAAAGTTTTTACAAATGGTATATAATATAATAAAAGCTAGACGAACATATTTCTGATTCTCTCTCTTTCTGACCTAATTCGATATTTCAGTTAAATTTAAATTAATTACCTTTTAAAAATAAAAGACGGCTTATAAAAGTAGGGATTATAGATGCTTTCGGCATAAATTAATAAAGATCATCTTGATACCTTTCGCCCTTTAATCTTTCAATAAACTTTTAATGAATGAATTTTATAACAAATCGTCAAATAGCATTATATTTATATTACGGACAATAGCTATTTTTTGTAAAAAAATAATTAGAGTTTATTTAAGAATAAAAAGTATGTTTTATAAACTGTTAATTTTCAATTTATGAAGTCTTTCAATTACGTATGTTGCAATTTTTTTTATCGTAAATGGTTTGTTTTCACAATCCCCAACAATTGCTCAAAACAGACGTTACATATTTTACGCAATTCAGGTGACTCTCTGCACCTTCAAAGTGAGATTCAGGTCAAGTACAAGTCACACAGATTCACAAATATTTTATCGTTTTGCTCTAACTTGAAAAGAAAAAAGGAGAAAGCGGCTTGTAACAATAGAATTCGTAATTTCACCAATACTTAGAATCGATGTCACAGTCTCTTGCTCTGATATCTAAACTTAATGCGATCTTGGTTTTCCTACTCACAGAATCGATGATAATTGCTACAGCGTAGAATATCATTATAATTTGGTAAAAATAGGTTTTTTTCAATTCTTGAGTTAAAAATGACAGAATATTTTTGTAGGACGTATTTATAACAAACCAAACCAAAATATATAGTTAATTAATAATATAAAGGTAAAAGCGATCTATTCTCTGGCAAAATTATTGTGCCAACTTAAGCAACTTAAGTTTCCCTAGTTTTTATGTAGCAGTATTCCAATTATAATGTTTTGATTCAACCTTTATTAAGTTTATGAAGACGTTATTCATATAAAGCGTTTATTAACTCTGAAATGAAGAAAGGTGTACCTACGTAATAATTAAGACGGACTATAAATAAAACTTGGTTTACTTGTTATTTTAATCAAGTTAAAGTAATGTACACTTTTAAAAATATTTATAAAATCAACAAAAATCTGTAGAAAAATTCAACGCTCAATTTAAACAAGCTATTATAAGTCGCTGACTCATTTAATTATTAAATAATTTGCGTAAGCTATTTTAGGCTGACAGTGTAAATGATATTATCTTTTTAACCTGGATGAAGGTTGTGAATCTGGAATTCCAGCAAAAACTATTTCAAGATTTTACGTCACAGATTTATTTTGACAAGTCTCAAACTATTATCGTAATTGACCTTTTAAAGGCTGCTATTGTACAAGCTGTTCTTCATTATTAAATGATACCTCTTTTATGTAAAGAAGAAACGATGTCATTATTTCGGGATTATTAATAATAAAGTGCCTCCCTAAATCGTCCCTATACCAACAAGAAAGGTAAAGTACAATGTCTATATGAATCCCTTTTGCGGGTACTTTGTTTGAATGAATTGTTGAGGTATTTTTTTAAAATTGACCAGAATCTCGGATATTTATAAAATAGTTAAAAATATCCTTTTTAGTTTGACACATATGATATTTTTGATCAGTTTCAAGCGATTTTGCGACCTTTAACTAACTTTTAATAATTTCATTTTCAGAGATCCTACAATATTTTCAAACGTTGATTTTGAGTTTATTGAATTGTTTTAATTATATATTTAATGATGTTCTTGATATGAAATAAATTATAATAAATGTTTTAAATATTTTGTCCTAGCGCCTAATCTCGATCCTAGTCTAGGTTGCTCGATTTTTAGGTGTTTTCTGTATGTCCTATAACTATATTGCCCAAAAAAATTACGACTCACCAGTCGTAAAATGCACAAAAGACACAAGACATAAGTTATAAAATTGAGTCCACTCTAATGAAATTTATGAAGCTACGAAGTTATTAAATGTATGTAAGGAGGCGGCAACAAATTTCATCTTCCAAAAGATAGCGAACATTATGATATAGTATCTTGCAGCAGTGATTGTTTACCCTAAATACGATAACACCTTTGGGAGCGAACGTAAGCCGAGTATGAAAAATTCGGTAAAAAGTAAAGCAGCAAACCAAGGATGAACTCATTATAAGCGTGGTACAATACATATATAAGTCAATTACAAAGGCGCATTAAATTTTTCTAAGCTTTGAACTCATTCTTACACAGCAATATTATGAGGTGAAAAATTAAAATATGATAAAAGAAATAAAAAACCTTTTGTCCTGATTTTAGGCAAATCGATTATTTTACTTTCCAATTTAGTTTTAACTTATAAAAATAGTGAAATTTGTTGACCTTATGTGGGAAAGTAAGTTTAGTAATGTTTTTAGTAAGGGATAATATCTGAACATAAGTACTGATACAATATCATATTCTAGCGATATTTGTATTTGGTTGGTTAATTACAATTTGTTTCAGAAATAAACTTTTTATCTCATCCAACCATTGAGTTATTGTAATAAATTCATCAAATTTACTTCATAATTGAGTATAAGCCACACTTCTCACATATCGTTTGACATAAATACATATATTTGGTATATGTTTTACAAATGTTTTTCTGGCAATTGCTGTAACCCTACCCTGGTCATATAAAATTGACTTTCAAAGAAATTGCAGTAAAATTGGTCATGTCTTAATATCGGCCTTTAACGCAGACGTTGGAACGTCCGGACGATTGTACCTACATCGATTCAAAGATTACGAGGCCGTCCTAGAAATCGAGTTATTTCCGTACATTTTGTTCTCTAAATATGTGAATGATAATTGAAACAAAATAATAGGTGATTTTTCATATTATATCAAAAATAAAGGTAAATCACCAAAAGAACTACCCTTATTTCAGAAAAATGACGTTCGAGTTACATTTAAACATCGGTTCACAAGAGACTACAAGTTTTTCTGACAATTTAATTAATGAAATGAAAGATAATTCTGACAATATAATTATGGTCTATTTACATATGGGTTGAATACTTTTTTACTTTCTTACAAAATATAGCAGAAAAAAAATCGGAAATAACATAACATTTTAGAAATTTTCATTTAATCATCGTTTTTTTCTGTCGTTATGAACAACTATTATAAGATTTAAACACAACAAAATAATCTTCAGGTATACTTTTAAAATAATATAAAAAAATTTTATGAAAAAAATAAAAAATAAATTAGTAAACCTGAGTCAAAATTAACTATAAAATCAAGCGCGCAAAAGCGATCGTTTTGCAAACCTAGTTAGAACGTCCACTACCTAATAAATTATCAATATTTTCTTGTAAAGGATCAACATTGTTGACGCTTTATCATAGATGCACACAAGCATAGAGCTGTATTTCAATTTTGCAATGAAATTAGGTGCACGGCCTCTTAAGTGGAAACCAACCG
Organism: Anania hortulata; assembly: GCA_963576865.1. NCBI lineage: Eukaryota > Metazoa > Arthropoda > Insecta > Lepidoptera > Crambidae > Anania > Anania hortulata. Next base: position 10,198,531 of record OY756396.1, on the reverse strand, counting down.
AATGACAGAATGGTTACAGTTTAACAGATAGGATAACCAACGGCTGAAATATTTGTAGGAGGTACCGGATGCAATAAATCAAATCAAAAGATCAATCAAATCAAAAGTTAATCTTTCAACGGAAGTCTACAATAACAATCGCCTTATGTGGTGTAGGCATCTCGGTACACAGTTTTTAAACTTGAGAGATAGCTAGATAAATACTCTTTAATGTACACCAACAAAGTAGTTACAATAGGGAATATGCACAAAAATTATATATTGTTTTTACGATATTTTTAAGAAATTGTATGAAATTAAGGTGCTAATAGTTAGAACAAAATTTATTTTAGGTAAAAAATTATCTTAATACTTTTACTACTACTACGTAATTAAAAATTGAGGTATACCTGTCTCTTCCTAAAACAACTTTTACTATGAAAAATGTATGGCGGACGTGTACTGTGACGTTCCGGTACATACCGGAACTCCTTGTCTAGCACGTGACTTTAATGAGTTGTAAGTCAGGTATTTTCCGAAAATTCTTTAAGTTTTATTAATTTCAGTACCATTTATTTTAACTAACACTATGCACTAAACGGGTATTATGCAACGGGTTAAAAAATGCAACAAGAAAGTTTAAAATGTTATATTTATTTTAAAACCAAATAAAAATATACGTAGATTCCCCATTATTGGTGTTTACAGAAAGATGCACAATTTAGGCGGTCTTATAGCTAAAAGCTCTTCTAGGCAACCTTCAGGTAGAGTTCAGATAAGAAGAAAATGGTAAGTGAGAGATGTGCAATTAATTATTTTTGGAACAAAACGAAATCTAAAACAGTTTTTTTTAAAGTATCTTCGATTAATAAGGCCCTAACTCTACAAACTATTCCATTGATTTAAATTTTTGAAGTTACAAAGCAGTTATAATAGAAGTCAAATAGTAATAAAGCTGTTCAAACACAGTCTTAGAGGCGAAGTTGGCCAAACTCGCACTTTGTTAATAATTCCAGAAGTTTTGGGGATAACTTATGACATGCTCAATTAGAGACAGAGGAGTTAAGTAACAATTACTTACTTAGAAGTGTTATAACTGGCTAAAATAAATTATACTATTTAACAGAGTTGGCCTAGCTGTTTTGTCAGTGCTGCAAAGTTCTGTTAGTACTTATTTAAATACGTAGTTAAATATTTATGACCTTTAACTAACACATGGATCTTTGTTGTCTGAAATAAATTAATATGTATTCAAATATGGATGTTTCTTTAAAATGTATCATACATCATAACATACAAATTGTAATCAATATATACTTTTTTATTGTTTTGTTTTACTATCTATATACATATAAAATTGAATCTCTTTTTCTGCGTAACGCGTGAACGGATGTAACAATTTCTCTAATTATTTTTTTGTTGTGTATATTATTGTCAAAAGAAGGTTCTTATGAATGAAAAAAAATAAGAAAGTTGCGCAGAAAATCCTTTATGAATAAACTAAAGACCACACGAACGAAGTCGCTGGCAACAGCTAGTTTATTATATTTCTCATGTTGTTCAATTTTTAGAAAGAAGCGATAAAATATATTTTTAATCTATTTCTATTTAGCGTATGCTTATTGCTTGCGGAAATTTTAAAATGAATGAATTAATGAAAACAATGTTAAATGACATGACGCTTTCGGTCAAACACAATTTAAAAGAAAATTAATTATGAGGTCATGTTTGATTAAAAACAAGAAAGGCATAAGCTACCGTAATTTAATCTAAGACGGTGTAGGGTCTTATAGTGGTGTTCTTAATGCAATTGCCAACGTTTTCAAACTATTCACTGGCTACTGACACGACTTAAAGTTAGAAGACGCGCCATTTGAAGCACGAAAGAGCTTAAGATAAACTAAGTCAATTGACTTAGTTTATCTTATCTTATCTTAAACTAAGTCAATTGATAAATCTGAAAACTGCTCTCTATATAATATATAGAGAGCAGTTTTCAGATTTATCAATTGACTTAGTTTATCTTATGTAGTTGCATAATCGACGCAACCCGTAATTTTTAATTTAAAAAATGGGTTTGTGATTACATAATATTTACTTCAATTCATCTTGAGACTTGAATTTCTCGTAGCGACGGCTTTCAAAGGCTTTAATTATTGCAGTAATAACTAGAAGAGACGACTACATACACTTCTAATTATGAGAGAATAACGTTGTAGTTTAAGGCGTTGCTAATTTACATAATGCTATTTTCAACATAATTAGGCAATGTCATATCTTTTAGAAAATAATTGGAAGTTATTTTAGAATAATTAAACTCGTTTTAAGTTGCGTTGCGATAGATTAAATTTTGCGTAGTTACTTAATTTTAGTAAATGTTAAGTTCAGAAGACTTTAGTTGGTCCATCTGTATTTGGTAGGCACACAAAAGCCTTCATTTTTATTGTAGTACTCACATGTCACACGACAGCAAACGAGTGTTTTATTAAATGATTAAATTCCTTCGATCTGTCTGTCGTGCGTCACGTACATTCGTACCTATTATCATTTTTAAATTTATTTGCTGAACTATTTACTTAACAAGCACCTCCTGTTTTTTTTAATGGAACTTTCCGTAACCTTATAAAACAGTAATACTTCAATCCCAAATACAACTTTACTTAAGTGATGTTCAGAGTACACAGTAGATAAAAACAAACTGAGCCATGTCAAATTCTCCAATAAGAAAAGTTCCTATTTTTGGCGGGGAGAGAGGTAACATCTACAATACTGGACAATAATTTGATGTTCATGAAATTAAACTATGAAAGCGTATCTTTTTTGTGATCAAAGCCAAAAAACAATAGTGAATTAGGTTTGAAAACTTAACATTTTTGTAAATTACATCTACTTACAATATTCTAATTCAAGCAAGACAGAATCTGTGTGACTGGACTAAAGTGACTGCCAAACATGTTAATTGAAAAAAAGGCCACGTTTGCTTTAGAAATTGAATATGCAACTAATGAATCCGTACTTACGCGGTGAATAGTCCCAGTCTCCATATCAACTACGTCTCTCTTCATCGGCTGTCCGACATTGAGGTCCAACACTCGCACGATGGCGGGAGAGATTGCGATGACCGAACAGTTCCCGGTCTCGCCGTGGTTCCTCAGAGTATAGACACCCTCTGACCCGAACAGCATTACGTTGCAGGCTGCGTATCAAAATTAATAATAGGTATACATAATGAATTTATTTTATGTATTATTATTTACAGCTGGATATAGGCTATTAAACTCTTAACAATAGTCTATCCCAAATTTACTGACGAGGTCAAGCTATCGAATTTAGATCGTTACTCACTCTTAATAATGATGAACTTTAGGCTTTAACGGCGGGTACTTCGTGGTGCCGTCAGCATCCTAGACTAAAACACCTCATTAGTGCAATGACTTATCTAGAATCTAAAAAATCATCTTCGTAAAGCTCGATTCTAAATAACCCCATCATGGTACTTTTAAACTTGTTTACTGAATAAATAAGTATTATTTTTAAGTATAATTGCCCTCTTAAATCATATCTCATTTTGTAAGATGTCTAATTTAATGTAACTAATATTGTCAAAATATTTTTTTCTATTTCAATAAACAGGAATATTAGAGCTGACTAGTTATGTTAGTAAGAAACGATCCTTTTTTAAATATATGTTATTACAATCAGAAATCGAATAAATGGGAATTAACGATAAAAGTATTGCTGGCACGTGGATGTTTAGATTAGTCTGTTCCAATAGATATCGCGCATAGGTGTCCAATTTCTCGGTCAAGCGTCAGGTTTCAAATCAACTCGTTTTTGCAATATACTTACCTAGAATTATGCATTATAGGGTTCCATATCCCGAAATGATAAAAAAACAAGTGAGTTGACGATGACGATGATGATTGACTGAGACTGTTGACTGAGTTTGTTGCGCCGTTTCTTCTCATCACCAGCCAATAGGTAATGTAATCCCGAAGCGGTGGTAGGACTAAGCTATATTTTGGGACGTGTATAAGTGCCCGGAAGAGGGCCTATGTACAAAATAAATGAGTATTATTGAGTATTGATCATGCAGTTATCTCGTGACCTCGGCCTATGCTACTGGGTCGAAACTTCGAGAAATAACAATCGATGAAAAAGAGTTGTGTTGCATAAACACCCGTATTGTGTATAATTCTAGTTAAAAAATGCAACAAGAAATTTCAATATTTTATATTATCGAAGCATAAAATATTCAAAATTTTAATTAATTTTGCGCTTCAAATGTTCGCTCAGAGCGCGATTTGTATCAAACTTGGCGTTTTTTCTATTTCTTATCAATTTTGTTGGCTTAATTAATTTTGTTTTACTTAGTAAAAACTTACGCCTAGAATTTTTAAGGTGTCGTATTGTTACAGCGAATCCCTTTCCTTGAGCTGGTACTTTGTATTGTATGAGGGCTGCGTTCTGTCGCGATATGAGTTTCCGCTGTGGTCTCCGATCGCAGGACTCCACCACACGGTCGTCGTCCCACGAGTCAGCTGGCCAGACTTGGCCATTCAGCTCCCATCCATCGACCCACTACAAAATATATATCAGCATTATTTGAGCTTCAATTAACCATAATATAGGGTGACTGGTAAGAGTGATAGGAAATACTGCCTATTAGGTACTTATCGTCGATTTTTCACACTAATTATTATTCTTAAATCTGATTTTACCGCCCCTTCATAGTTAATTTTTTTGTGAATTTTTCCGTTATTTTAATAGTTGTTCTGCTATTCGGGGTGGAGACAAATTCAACAAATCAAAGATTATAATATTTTTTTTAATTTGTCTCCACCCTGAATATGCACTTTTTTTAGATTTAGATCGAAATCTAAAAAAAGTGCAATTCTCCCAAGCAACCTGTAACTAAGAGCTGACTATTTATTTTTTGAGTTGGTTATTTAGTATGATTAATTTATTATAGATTTCTACGTTTGTTTCATAGTAAAAAATGTTGTATTTAAGCAGGGGAGTCTGATATTTGTAGCTCCAAAACTAAAATGTACCGTGTGATTGCTGAAATCGCTGAAAAATATAAAGTGGGTAGTATATAACTAATAGGGCAGTTAGGTTAAGTGGCTAAAATAAAATCAATAGCAAGCAAGCTTTTGACGCTGTCACAAAAAGTCGGCCTGCTCTTTACCGAAAAAGCTTTTAGGACAATGAAGTGCGTCACATGCAATTTATTTTCAAGTTTTTCGGTCTCTTTACATTCAACCAATGCTAACTGTTTTGTTTTAAAAATAAAATATTTATTTAAGCAGGATTGCATTATAAATTATTTTAAGAAATCGGTGACGTAAAATGTTTGATGGATTAATTATACGTAACCATTTAGTTAAAAATGCTTAAGTATCTATTTCAAACACAGCACTAGTTTCAAGGAATATTAAATCACTAAACAGATAACGATATTATAAAATGCAATCTCTCAAAGTGGTCCGATATAATGAAAAAAGTTACGCGGTGCCAAGTTTTAAAGTATGATAATGATCTACTTACTATTCTCTTTACATGAAACTTATCTCAACTTAATATCGTATATGGTCAGTAAAGTAAAAGTACATAGCTTTAGGTATAAACAATTTTACTGGCACTTGCATTGATTGAATAACAATCTACATATTTATATTTGTACGTTAAAGCTTGCTAATGGAATATAGAAGATTGAAAAGAATCTAATTTTAGAGCTTAACAATGCATTAATATTTTCTCTCTGTTCGCGTCAATCAGTTGACCTGATTTTAAAATCTAATTATAAATTGTCGGGGCCAGAAAAGTAATTTAATTTTAAATAAAACTTACCGCAACGAGACCTCCGTTGTCACATGGCACATCGATATAGTTAAAAAACACTTGGATCCTTTTGTCTGGGTCAGCTATCATGTAGATGCCACACACTGAAGGCTCGTCAGATGGCGATTTAAAGAAGAGCTCACCTTCTTCAGAAGTAACGAGAAAACAATCTGTTGACAAATAACATATACTGCATCATTGATCGAATAACGGTGCTACCGCAAGAATAATTCAGTGATGACATCTATATTTAAACCTTAACTCCATATAATAATATGTTTGTAAAACTAGAAGTGGATAAATTGCGTTGCAAAAATATTTATTCTGTTACTTAATTCAACTTTTATAAACATTTTAGACATATTTTTTAATGTTAACGAAAGCTGTAACATAATTGAGCTTAGCCTTGTCAAAGTAGCAGGTAAGACAAATTATTCATATGGGACTTAAAAGGAATATATTAAATTTAACAAGAACCTTTAGTCCCTTCCTTGCAAAATATTACATATGCTTACTCAAATATGGACAACTACACTAAGGATACCACGTTAAGGTAATATTGACAGGATGACTGGTCAACAAAGGACGACGCACTTAAAAATAAAATATTTAACAGAATAAAAATATTTATAATTTTACCAATAAAATAAAGACATGACCAAGCCAAGCTTGCCAAGCCTTCACTTCAGTTCAGCCATAAAATACCAAAAACCATAATTCCAAAGAAGCAGATAATAGGTTAGGTTAGGTTAGAAAGCATTTTTTGAAGTGATTGTGAGAAGCCTTCGAAGAGTTCTACTATCCACCCCTTGCTCCATGCTTAATTCGGTACTTACATAATACTCGATAATAGTATCTATGAAATTATTGTATTACGGTAACATGTCACTTCATTTGATTGGATTTTAAGAGTTACTTAGTTTCTAGTTTCATAAAGCGTCCTAAACCGTACGGGAAAATAATTCATAAGATAAAACATAGTGCATAACCGTCGCTGACTTGTTTGAACTTTTGTTTTTAGAAACCATTCAACGTATTTACCTTCTGTAGGATCTATAACTCGATGAGAAGGTCTCGGGATGCGTCGAGCTCTAGCGAAAGAGCGAGAAAATATTGGTGAACTGTTTAGTCGCCCGTACTCTTTACCCTGTTGACAAAAATAGCATAATTTGTCTTACTTCTTACTAATATAATAAATTCGAAAGTTTGGATGGATGGATGGTTATTACAAAATCACTAAACTAAACCTAAACTAGAACGGCTGCACGGATCGAGCTGAAATTAGGCACATAGATATTAGCCTGGAATAAATGCTAGGATACTTTTCATCGAATCAGGAATGAGGAGATTCGTAAACGAACAAAAGTTGCTGACATAGCCTGGATTGCGGACTAGCAAGCTGAAGTGGCAGTGGGCGGGGGGGGGGGGGGGGGCACATAACACGTATAACTGACGGCCGATGGGGCAGAAAGGTTCTAGAATGGAGGCCACGTACCGTGTCCACCTGCAAGGTGGACAGACGACCTGGTAAAGGTGGCAGGAAGCCGCTGGATGCGGGCCGCTTTCAACCGGCACTCTGGATGTCGCTGGGGGAGGCCTATGTTCAGTAGTGGACGTCCTATGGCTGAAATGATGGTGATGATGATGATACTTTTCATCCCGAAAAAATGTACTGTTCCCGTGGGATGCCAGATAACTATCATTATGGATGGCGCTTTTTACCGTTCGTATCGCTGTTCAGTTGGCAAACATTTTTGAATGTGAAAAAAATATGTATCACTAGCTGATGCCTGCGACTTCGAAGTTTTGACTAACTATGGTTTTGAAAAGACTACGCGAGCGAAGTCTCGGGCAACAGCTGCTAGTATTATATACCCAGAACAGGAATGACCGTTACTCTCCGCTACAAATGTATGTATGAGTAAAAGGTTACACTTGCGGTATGTCAATTAACTAGATTGGATTGCTTAGTTCAGGGAACAGGAACAGCGTAATAATTAGGCTCCAAAAATAATTCTGACTTGTTTTTTTAGGATGACGGGTTTGTTTTTAATAGAACCTTCACAAAATGAGTTTTCTTTCTCATCCATATGCTTATATGAAATTTTAAGCCATTGAGTATTCTTATATTTTTAACACACTGCCAAGTTAACTATTAATACCAATGTTTGTATACGGTCTGACAACAACTGCTGAACAATTTATCTAAAATAAGCAATTTATTTTGATAAGTTTATTAGAAGTTCATTAAAATGAAAATAATTCATTTGTGTCATTCGCTAAATTAAATTCAACTCAAGACTTGTTTATATTTTCTACAAAGATTAGAATCACCACAAAATGTTAGGAATTAATCAATTTTTCAGACTAAGAATAGTGAGGCTATAAACGAAATAGCAGTATAATAATAAAGAAGTTGCCAAATAATAAAAAATAAATCATTTCATAAAATACGGCCATTACCTTATTATTTATGTAAATTTTATTTAAAAAATAAAATCGACTTCGAAACACTAAAAAGCTAAAAAATTATATTAACACAAGTACCTTATCAGTTACTTTTGGAGTCGGTCCAACGAAAACATTAAAACTCTACTACTCACTTACTTGTACGGTACTTGTGTTAATATTTTTTTTAACTTTTTAGTGTTTCAAAGTCAGTTTTTTTAAATAAAATGTACTTACATATTTCAGCAATTTTTAGTGATAAATCCTAATCAAAACAAATCGTAAGAGTGCAAATAAAAGTTACCTGCTGAACACCGATTTCATCCTCTATTTTTCAAAAAATTTGGGGTGAAACTTTTTACGCAAATATTTATTATATTACCTTTGAAGTATTAGCTATTCAATAAAAAAAGAATCATCTAAATCGGTTTACATTTGTCGAAGATATTGGGTAACAAGAACCACGAACATTATCTGGGTATATATTTTGTTACTTTCTCAAAAACCGCTTAATCAATTTCTAACCTCTGAAGTATGATCTACCAAAATAAAAAATGTAATCATCAACATCGATTCATAATTGGCAAAGTAATAGCGTAACATACATTTATTTAAAAAAAACAGTCGAATTGAGAACCTCCTCCTCTTTTGAAGTCTGTTGAAAATAAGGTTGATGTTAAGTTCAAGTTGAAGTTGATGTTTTACACAACCATTAACAGATAATCGTCAAAGAAAACTACATCATTGTAAGATTTTTGTTTCATCCTTTATTAAAACCAACGCGTTGGTAGTTGCGCAAATGTAACGTAACGTAACTTAGTCTTATATGATCAATATTGTAATTATGAACAAATTGTCCCATATTAATTTAACTCAATTTTACCGAAACACTTTTTGTTGTTTTTTTTGTTATTACTTGAGTTTCGATACCTAGTATGGGTCTGAAAATATGCATTGAAAAACTCCGAAAACCACATAGGTTCGCAATTATGTCGACTCGTCTGTCAAAAAAGGCTCTAGATTGATATTTCCAAGAAAAACGCAAACAATATAGCGACAGAATGTTCTTCATGAAGCGAAGATCATTAAAAGTGAAACGAGAAGCTCAAGACCGATCGAGATGGAGATTCACTGCGGACGCCCTCTGCCCCTTCCGGTGGGACATATGATATTAAGTCAAATAAGTCATCTTTCACAGGGGTGTGCAATATGCATTCACCTTGTATTAATGATTTCACACAATTACGTGTTGTGGATGAACATACAGTGTAATATTTGACCCTATAAAGCTAAAAAGGTATGTACATATGCATGTATGAAAAATTTCTGACTTTACCATAGTATTTATATGCATAAAGTCAGAATTTTTTTTTTATTTTTTTTTTTATACAAAACTTGATTATTAAAATCTTGATTTTTTTATTTTGATTTTCAAACCAAAATGCGGATTTTGAGTCCACTGAGATAATCGCTCAAACCTTGCAAATGGTTTATAATATGATACCCGTTTCATACGTACGAGTATTACGTGATATCCTTGGAATCACGTAACGAGGCAATCCTGGAAATAAAGGCTCTTTATGCGACGCACATAAAGATGTTATGCCTACTTGTGGTTTGATTTTGTTGATGTGACTAGATTATGAAAAGATATTAAGACTGACACCTACTTAATGATTATTCGAAGAATATTCTTCTTAGTCGTCACTTCTGGCGGAGTGGTCATGGTTATGGATTATCTGCTAAGTTGGTTACGGCTTTTGCAAGACTTCTCCATTCGTGTCACTGCGCCCCACACTCACGGAAAGAATATTATTGTCATTCAAAAATCGTTGTTGATTAGAACTTGGCACAAACATTTTGATTCATGATCGTTTCTAAAGCTTATGAATAGAATAATCATAATTAGCCCAGGCCAGTCTATTAAAAGATAATACGCTTAATATTTTAATATGAATAAACCCTTCCCGACCCGACACACCCGCTGCGGGTATTTTTACAAACATATAAAGGCCACGTACCTGCTACGGGCATGCACTTTAAATGCACTTAAGTGTTTTTTCAATGGGGTTGCACCAGCCGGTTACTATACCTATCTTTGTTTGCTGCGTTAAATTAGTTAGAAGGAAGATTGAGACAGACTTACCACAGTAAAATTTGAACAAAGAACGCGTCAGGCATCAGGTTTCGAGCATTTGTAAACAAAGGCGCCGCGATGACTCATCAGTCGGTCGTCTTTGAAATCGTTGTGTTTGTGATATAAGTGGATGATTGTTTATATTTCGCTATCAAACAATGGATATGTTTGTACTAACTTAATTTATAAAAATTATGAAACGTATAGTTTGCTAGAACTTTAATAAAATTGTAATAATGTCGTCGATCCTGACTAATTCATGACTTTACTGTATTTTTTAAATAGATAAATCCGTTTTTTTAAATAGGCCATAAAATAGACAAAATCTTGACAAATCTAAAAATATATGGTGTTATAAGTGCCACTATAGCAAAAACTCCATAAATTTTAACTAGAAAAACCGGAAGTGTGTACTTCCGGTATATGACAAATGCGGTGGCACGGGTTTAGCCAAAGCAAGGGAGGGGGTGGCACGATGCGACGCGGGAAGGGATAATCTATATAGCACAAAACATATATATTGAAATTATAAATCATAAAGGATCAGCTTTATTTTACGTATTAACGTGTAAACTTTTTTGGTGCAAAATGTTTCATATTACATGTTTCTATGGAGAAAACTTGACTCAGCAATTTTGTACAAAATGGGTTTTTAGCTTTTCCTTTTATTTTTTTTAAAATTACATACCAGCATTACATTAGCGAATTCTAACAACAAAACAGTGTAACCTATTAATGTGGATCATCCACATGTGGATGTGGATCATAACCTGTTTGTAACAGGCATCATCAAGATCATCTAAAAGAAGACCCGCGCGGTTCCCACGCGATTTTAAAACCGTGCCGTTCCCGCCGTGTCTGAATTCACTATTACAGTTACATTTCACAAGTTAAAATAATAGACTGTAAATATTGCACTTAAAAACGTATTATTACGCCATCGGATCCCTGAAAAGCCCTCGAAAAACCATTGGTTTTTACACCCACAATATTTTTAAAGGACCTATCCAACCGACAATGACACCATGCGATATACGAGATAAAAATAATAATCCTCACTGGACGTTTCTTTTTTTTTTCAAACCTCCCCGGAATGTGAAGATTAATTAGAAAATTGGACAAGTAAAGACAGACTATACATGTTTTTTTGCGTATTTGGTAACTTTTAATTTATTGCATCATCGTCATTATTTGAAATTGATTTGTTGAACGTTAACTGTTCTTCAAGTTTTGTTTATATAGGCAACTACAATTATTACTTTTCCCCAACCATATTAATGTTTAATGATATAAGATAGTATATAGATTAATGAAATGTTCCTATTTTCCTTCAGAAAGTAATAACGCTTAACTTATTTACTATAGATTAAAGGGTATTATATTATAGCAATTAGTTACTTCTTAATGGAAATATTATTACAATGAATTCGTAATTACCTATCCTACGCAAAAGATCAGTTTAGTCAGCAGTAATTAGTTTATAAATATTAAATTATACGTGGCAAAATTATAACATTCAGAGCTTTTATATCATGTAGCTCATAACAACTTCCACGTCCCTTGATAAACACAATAGGAAAACTTTGTTAAACATGAGATGCCGCGGTGTGGGTTGCTTCACCAAAAATAAGCAACGTTACTTTTAATTAAATTGTCAATATGAACCGTGGGATAGATAATAACGATTTCTGTTAACTTGTGGAGTTCAGTGCAGCCTACACGCTGGGCTGAGAAATGCAGTTAATGGCTTTAAGTCAATATGACTTCTTGCAATAAGCCAAAGTAATTGAAATTATCGCACATACGTAAAATCAAGCCTCGTCTACTTTTAAGCAATTTCTAGTGACGAACACGATTCCAATCGGTCTAACATACGGAGTCGCATTTCACGCCTAGGGACTTGAATTTTGAACACTCATCCTAAGTGGATGGACGTATGGTAAGAAAACCCTATGCGCATGTTATTATAATAACCTACTCATGTTTCAGAGAGAATCTGACGACCTCTTTAGTTTAGGAACATATATAGAGGTGATTAATCTTAAAGAAATTTAATGTCTCTAGGTATTAAATAAGACATAATAAAAAAAACAATTGCCTTACTGTCTTGTTGTCATTTATATTTACTTTCTAGATCGCCTACTACGGTGGAACAGTTTGTATAAGAAGAGTATACCTATTCAATAATTTATCTTCTTTATTTGTACTATAGTCATCACAAACATTTGCCCCCTGCGGGATTCGAACCCGCACCCGCTAGCTTTGTACTCCGAAACGCGAACCACTATACCAGACGGTAGTCTATTTATGAGTTTAGCAATGAAAACTAATAATATTTACTATTGTACAGTCAATGGTTCACATAATACCAACCTAAAAAAGGGTGTTTTTTCTCAATTAATGGAATTGAACCTAATTCGTTCAATTTTAAGTAAAAAAATAGTTTTGGGGATTTGTTATTTCGTAGTACGCCCAGAGGCTAACAAACTAATTGCCGAACTATCCACCCGCGTATTCATGTTTCTGGTGACCTGAGAGCTGGTAGCTACCTTGACCAACGGATAAGCTTGGGTATTCAGCGAGTTAATGCTGCCAGCCTCCTGGGCACCTTAACAACCTTCCTGTGGAAATGGGTGATGTTGAGCTTTTGTAAAACTTTATTTTATATTTACCTCTTTTTGTATACATTTTGTATATATTATTCAGTTTAATTTTAGTTTTACGTTGTAATATAACTGTCTTCTTCTTTGCGTGTCGACTCATGCTTTCATATATGTGAGGACCAAAACTCAGCCACCGATATAGCACTATTGGTGGCCTTGTAAAGATCCTCGCGCGTGCAGGTGTAGGGACACGCAGGGCATGACAATAGATGTGCCATTATCTGTGGGGAAATACCACATTGACATGCGCTCTCAAAGCTGTAGCCCGACCTGTGCATGTTCTCCTTGCTTCGGCCTACTTGGGTCCGTAGTCTATTTAAGGACTTTCAAGTTGCCCAAGGTAGATCATGTCCTGAAGGGAGTCGCTCTCGCTGGCAGCTCTATGTATGGGTCTATGGGATATTTCTCCTGCCACAGCTTTAAGCGGGCGTCTTTAGCATCCCCGTCCAGAAGAGGGACCTTCTTGACGAAGTTATGGCGACTCTTCAGCCTCTGGACCACTGGCACGTGGTGGTGTAAGGGGTGCCACGGGTCATTTTCTTTTTTAAGACGCTCCAGAGCGCTAGCCAATATAACTGTAATTAAATCAATAAATACTTTAGACACTTTTGATTGTACAAGTAGGTTTATATTCAAGATCCTTATAATATTCAAGAGGTATTTAAGGACTCTTTTAAATAGGACGTTTGAGCAGGACGTAAGTCGTGTGTTTGCGTTGCGTGCTGCGTTTGAACTGCATAATAACTGTAGTTGTCATATTTTTTTCCAACGCATTTGTATTAAAATTTTACATAAGCGGTCCGTCCGCATGCAAACGCACGTCTAAGTTTTGCTCAAAACATCTTATTTGTAAAAGCCCTTAGTGGCACTAGTTTCAAAGCTGACAAGCCGAAAGATTTGCTGACCGCGTCATGCTGAAACCTGAATACATAATCAAGTAAGACCCACTAAACTCAGCAAACGAATAGAGAATAAAAGCATTTTCGCACAAAATTCATCTAGAAACTCGCACTTAGGTAATATGATATGAGTTTTTGAGATGCGCGTTGTTACTGTATTTTCATTTTTTTTAAGATAGTATAGTCGGTAATGAAACTCTCAAGCTCCTAAAGCTTTTTAAAAAATATGGCTCTATGGTGCTGGAAGATGAACAGATTCTTTACTGCATACCACAATATGGCTTTCCGTAAGTTTTAACATAGTTTGTTTCGGAAAGTATAAGTTATAGTAATTTTTTACCTACATATTTATCATTTAAATCACAAAAAACATGAAATTACAGGTGCAGCCGTATGATTTCATACCTATGTAAGACTTGTTGGATTGTAGCCAATCAAGCAATTACTAACTTGAGCTTAAGATAAGATAAGATTGTATTTATAATATTCATTACATGTCAAGAAATAGTAAATTACATCATTAATTTAAATCAATTACAAATCCTAATCAAACTAACTTTAAAAAAATAATAATCAATTAGTAACAATTAAATGTCAATAAATAATAAAATCAGGTGTTAAATAAAGATACAATAAAATAGTTATGTCAAGGTTAATAAAAATTTAATAATTAGATGACATCTAATTATTAAAATGTCAAATTAATTAGTATTTATAAATGTCAACGCAATGTCAGTTTAGTCACTGTGCTGCCCAAATATTTCGTCAACTTTATAAAACGCGTGCTCGATTAACCAGTTCTTTATTTTGTTTTTAAACAAGTTAAATGTAGCTGCTTCTTTAACGGGACTCGGCAGGTGATTATATACTTTAGGCCCCAACACATGCGTCAAGGAATTCGATTTTCGCAATCTACCAGCGGTCGAGACTTAATTGGGAGGAACTGTGCTCTTTGTAATTTGGTGTTACCACTCCGCACACATTCACATCAATTAGCATATCAACTCAACATCATGTCAATATCAAAAACATCCTCTTAGAAAACCTTTGCAGGTATGTATTTTTTACATAAAAACTGGAATCGTTAACATTTAAAATTATAATTCAGTAATTTGTCAATTTTAATATGATTTTAGGTTCGTGCATCATATTACATTTCTCATCCTTGCTGGGCTTGCAGAGCTGAAAGGGCTACAAAACATTATTTATTGCCATCATAATCAAAAGTTACTGAAGCCACACGAGTACCTTTGAGATGCAATAAATGTTACATTAATTTGTTATAAGACAACATATTTTAGAAGATAATGTTATCCTGTTACAAGTACAACAACAGATTACACCAAGGATTGTAAGTGTTTTAAGCTTGTTTTCAATTGTAAACATTTTATTTTATTGCATAAAGTTGATCGAGTCAATTAATATTTTTTCTTGTTTAATATATTTTTTAATATTACAGGCTACTTCGGCTGACTACATTTGTGATGCTTGTCACACATTGATATCTGAGAGAAGTGCCACAATAGCCTCACAAGATTCTACTCCTACTGCGGGTCACCAAAACTTTTGCATATTATGTGGTTGTTCATTGTTAAATGCTCAGAGTCACCATGTGCATGCAGAAATGAACCGCCATATTGCAATTAAAAATTACTGTTGTAATTGTTTTGTTAGGCACATGTCATGACCATAATATTATGGTATATACTTAATTTGGGACCGATAGAGAATACAAAACCACCTGGACGTGCGATTTATTTCGTCTAGTTTTTACGACATAGACAGTACAGTTAAAATTAACTTCAATGTTTGCCCTATCCACTAAAAAAAGAGACATGGAAATAGACGTTCCAAATAAAATAAAACAAAAGATATGCGTGACCTGAGCATTCAATAACAAAATACCTACTTACATGTTGAAACCTTTCATAAAGTGGAAAAAAAAACGAAATGGTTTCACATGTTTGTTTGCATTATATAAAAATATTTTTGTTAATGACTTCCTATAGGGCAAGTTGCAGTAGGTTCATAACTTATATTCTAATTTAGTACTTTACCTTGATGTGACATGCACATAGATATTAAATTGAATAAAAATATTTTCGCTCGTAATAAATTACAATGCTACTATAAATATTTCTTAACGAACTCGTTAATACACCAAAATTAAATAAAATTAATGTTTATTTTTTGCCATTACATACTAGTTATATCTAAGGTTAAATAATTTGATGTTTTTGAGTGTTATATTATTACCTTAAATATAATTTAAAAGGTTTCCTAGCACCTTTTTGAAGGCACTATCTAATGGGTTCTTTGATTAAACTTATTTGAGAAGTTATATGGCTTACCTTTTGAAGGTACAGAATGAGTTGAGAATATCTAACTTTGGATGCTTTATATAAAGTTTTGTAAAGGAAACATAAATGATAGTTAATAATCTACTAAAAGGTATGTCAAACCATTCTAAGCATAATTGTTTTATAGCCCACTTTTAGTTTCAGAAGTATCTCTTGAGTTTCTCTCTCTAACTACTATAATTAAAATTAAGTAACAGTACAAACCTTATAAACTCTACATACAGCGTAGCCAAATGGGATATGGCTTGCAGAGGGATTTCCATTGATAAGCCGGCAGGAATATCAATAAAATTTAAGTGTGTACAATACCTATACAGGTATTCGACTGTGTAATTCAATTGGTCAAATCGTGTTCGATTCAATAACTTTGGAACGTTCACAAAATGTGTAGCGATTTGGCCACAAGCAGCAACAAATAATAGTTTTCTTGTCACAGTAAAACAAGGATGTCGATAAATCACTTTGTACAAGACATTCCTTTTCTGACCCTTGTTGGTGAAAAGGCGTTCGATGTTTTCCAAAAACATTTTCTAAGTGATTTCTCGATTGACGGGACCTCAACTTGGTCCGATGTATTGAACAGCAAATGGATTGGGCGATCTGAATTTAAAGGGACTTGAGGCTGACCTTTTTTATGATTCAAAAAAGCTATTTTAGTCGTTAAAATGAAATTACATAGTGCGATGTCTAGGTTAAATATTCGGATGAGTAAACGAGGAAAGGCTATTTTTAATATATTTTATACAAAATGGTTGATAAAACTTTTTACATTGTGTAATACATTATACCTACAGGGTTATTTGTTAAACATCAACAACCTCCTAGGGGCTGAATCTGGTGCTCAAATGCAACAACTTTTTCTATGGGACCAACATTGAAATAAAATAAAAATTTCACTGCTCTATACAAACTGATGACAGCTGGTGGCGGCTTACTATTGGGAAGTGTTTTTTTTGCAATTTTAATGTCAGCATGTGTAGAGCTTCGTCTACAAACTATATGAAAAATCAAGTTAAAATATCCAAGATAAGTAAATGATTCCCATTATTCGCTTCTTTTTATTTTGTAAAAACAGCATGTAGTCAACATTATTGTGGAATTACCTTCAATGTTTTTGAGAGGTGAGGAATTTCACGCACAAGTTATCCCAAAACATTGGAAAAGTCTTTAGCGTAGAGTGTTTGAGCACGTCATTGCACGATTATCTTTTTCCACATGGATTATCGTTTGAATGAAAGCGGCACGAGAAATAAAAGATTTGACATCAAGGGAAATCATACGTCATCAATCAAATACTCGGAATCTGATTCTTGTCGGTTGAACGAACTCGATTCGCATTAGTATTTCATCATCGCTGACAATTTACATATACGGAAGTAGAAAGATACCTTCAAAAGATATTTAAAAAATGTTACAGTTAAGAATGTATAAGTGCTTAAAAATTAACGTCATGTACACCTCTCAAGCAAATTTTTGAGAAAGACAAAGAGTAACAAATATGAACGAGTATCTTCCTTCTAATTAATCCAGATTTAATGGTTTCCAAAAATAACAACATTTTGATCAAGACTTTCTTACATAAAAAACTCAAAAGTGATTGTTTTACAAAGTAACGTAATTTTTAAATTATTATTAGAGTAGTCTACTTGATAAATGGCGTTCTTAACACACTTTCATATAGGGTAAAAGCCGGATAGTTGCCATACTTTTTGAAAATGCGAAAAACATTGGTCTTTAATCTTTTATTCTACACCATTTTTTGTAAACACAATTAATATTGTCTATATGGAAATTTGTTTTATTTGATCTCTTGAAAAAGAGATAGTTGCCTTTTGTGGCGGATAGTTGCCTCACGCTAAAAGTGCTTCGCGGGATAAAATTGCTTCAATTTATTTATTAGATTTATTTTTTAATTTTCGTTCTTTAGTTCTTTGAACCCTAGTGCTTAACTGTCTCCAGTCCAGCTGATGTGACGCAGGACCACGCTAGATTTTTGCAAATATTTGCTGGTCATTTTTCTCACCTGCAACATGAAATCTTCAAGAAATAATAGTTGCCCTTAAGGCAACTATCCGCAAAAGTATATGGGGCGACTATCCTTTTCAATACGGATACTTGCCCTTTTAAATTAAAAAATAAATAAATGCTTTTTATCAATAAAATGTAATGGACCGTATAGTTTAAACTCTAGTGTATACGAAAAAACAAAAGTTGATTGAATCCATAGCCATGTAAAAAAATATTACATAGAAATGACTCACAAATATTCTCGACTCGTGTTGGTCATGCCGTGGAAGATTTTTGCTTACACTTACGGGAGACTTACGGGAGGACTGCTTTTGATCATTGGAGAGCCCTAATACTGGAGGCATCCCTAACATAGTGTATTCAAAACCGGGGCATGTATCCCACTGAGGAAACTATCCTGGTTTTACCCTAGTGCTTACATATCGTACTAAGCAGAATGTATCGTATCATTTAAGTACGTTCTGTAATATCACTAATGTTACTGATGTTGCACATTGTATTTTTTTCTGCAAGCTACTTTGCGTAAAATTCAGTATAAAACCTTAGAAGAATAAATAACACGCCAGAACACAGAAAATAGACAAAAAGGCAGATCAGTATTTCCTAATTTGTGGTACGTGTACCCCCAGGGATATGCGAGGCTAGATGAAACGGGTACTGGCAGCGACCCCTTGACTAAGATATAAAATGAGGATTTTTTTATTTTGCGTATGCTGTAAAGACGATGAAAGATGGAGTCACAAGGTCTTGTTCTGGAGACCCCGTACAGGAAGATAAAGTGTGGGCAGAACAGCAGGACTCACCTGTACAAGAATCGCCGCACTAAGAGCTAGCTGGAGAGAGTTCTACGAGGCATATGCCCAAAAGTAGACCAAACACATATGCTGAAGAAGTAGAAGTTTTTTATTTAAAATAAAATATTCATTTATTTGTTTGGACATGTGTGCATGGTAAACAGGTGATAGATCATCAAGCTAGGTTTCAACATGCCGTACCGAGGTGGTGTACAATTTTTTTCTAAAATTAATAGCGTAAACATGTCAAAAATAGATGTCAAAATTGTAATAAAATAATAATGTAATATGTTAGTATGTAAATGTCAAATTTAAATCATGCAATTGATTAAATTAATATAGAGTCAAACAGAGTTCGTACATACAGTTAAATTAATTATAATCATAATAATTTGTCATTCATGAAATCTGTAAAGGTATAATAGCACTTCGTAATTAAATCATTTTTTTTCAACCTTTTCGCTAGAAGTTTTTGCATAACATAGTTATACTCGTATCATAATAAGCAAAATGTCAGTAGCAGCGTATGACGCATTTGCTAGTGATACTTTAATTCACATTATTACCTTTCTACGCATAGTCACGAAATATTTTTAGTATATCGTTTACTAAGAACTGCTTTAGCTAATATATTAATTTATTATGAATGAATGTACAAAGGTTATTTGGCACAAGTAAAAACAGTACAAGATACACAGTTATAGAATAAATTAATTATTATTTATGAGTTTAGTTACTTCTTTTTATGTTATAAAATAAATTAATATATTGTTTAAAAAAACATAAATCTCATTATATAAGTACACTTACAATACATATGTATTGTAATCATCAAAACGAATAAAATTTTTAGTAGAAGCCATTTCAAAGCCAAGAGTTCCACTATCCACTTCTTGGCTACATCATCAGACCCGCATGATGGTGTCAAATTATTGTATTGTCGGATGACAATTTGTGATAATTCAGATAAATGACAGATACTTACAAAGTTTTAAGACTTGTCTCAAGACAACTTGCTTTAGACCCGATAGCGTCCTGAAACCTGCTTATACGGGAAGAGTAGCCTTGACTTAATCCAAGAAAAGCAACAAAAACTAAACACTGTTACTTATTGTGAACTTTGTCAAGTTTGACTTAAAATCAAGAAAACACTCGACATTGGCACAATCACCGCTCTGCTTTAAGAGCGGGATGAATCCGTAATTTAAAAAAAAATACAAAGTTTTAAAATTGATACGTCAGTTAGAAGTAGGTTAAAAACTTCCAAGATTTAAAATATAATAAAAAATAATAAAATTCCGACTCGTATCTCACTAAGGGTGAGACAGAAAAGCGTCTTTGTCAGTTTGCAAATCGCAAATTCGCTGTGTAGTTATTATTTCGCATTACGATTTTGGTTCTGAACAGGGCGTTTTTAATTATTATTATTTTCGATTTTTTGTGCTTATTTTTGTTTGTTGATACTTTAATTTTAATATTTTAATGATGTAGATAAACGGGCAAGGGGCCCTCTGTTATTTTACAGACTGTATAGTGTTTTTTTCATAGGTATGTGTATACCTTAGTAATATTTTGTAGTTTATCAGCTTCGACTGTAATTTGTTGTGTACTCACTGTAAATATATAAATAAATCTCATCAGCGACAAAAGTCACGATTTAAAATTGGATTTAACTTTACGAGACAGTTGGAAGGTACTATCAGTTTATACTTATTGACGTAGCCTTCTTTCTTCCTGCATCCTACAACAGCCTACGAATTCATGACAATAGAGATGACGGCAAACTTTTTTTTCTTCATGTACTTATCAGATAGATTACCAAAAAGTATTGGACAAATATTTTTTCTTTTTTAATATAATCAAATAATAAATCAAAATATTACAGAGATATATTGATTTGAAACGCATGTCGCATGACGTCACGCCTTGGTACAATAAATTATTGTTACTAAGAAGTGACGTCACGCCCCAACTTTGCCGCGCTTTAACTTTGTCATATTTGGTCTATTGACAAGAGAAAAAAAAACATTATTTTTTAATAATTTAACTGACGGACTAAATAGTATTTCATTTTTTTCACCCAGTCGTCATTCCTATTGTATCTTTAAAAAAATTCACAATTACATCCTGCAGCCATAATCATATATATAATGATGTTTCCATCTCAGCTATCTGTTTTAATCTACTGTTGGAAATAGACTGCTTACACCAGTGTTCCTATTCTTTTACCCCATTACATATTTCTAAGCTAGTCTACCCCGTCTTCACAATATGCCCAAATCACGCAGCTGGTGTATATTTTCTTAACCTGTATTATGCCAATAGTAACTAATTCTATAGGTTCCTCAGACGATCCAATGTTCTGACAACTGTGATCCTATATCAACTTTGTGATTGGTTGACACAAGCTGAAGATTTAACTAGTCAATTATTCTAATCCCATTAAAGAGATTGGCCTTAGATTGTGATCGTTGTAGCCTTAACCACAACTTGGGTTGGTTGGTACAACCTATCTCATGTTTGCAAAGTGATAACAATTTATACAAATAGCACGTTTACTTTTTGAATAAGTGATGCTTGTATAATTAATATTTACAGACCAAATGGTACCCATAAATGTAATACGACTCATTTGTTTTAGTTTTGATCCGTCCATACAACATTGATATTTGCGATATCAGAGAAGTTAATATTAAGTGCTTAGAGCATAACTTCGTGAAGTAAACAACAGCTGACTTTAATTTTGTACCTTCCTATCGTCTATGGTTTTAATATTG
Source organism: Anania hortulata (assembly GCA_963576865.1). Taxonomy (NCBI): domain Eukaryota; kingdom Metazoa; phylum Arthropoda; class Insecta; order Lepidoptera; family Crambidae; genus Anania; species Anania hortulata. Next base: position 10,176,602 of record OY756396.1, on the reverse strand, counting down.
TCGAAAAAGATAAATTATGCTAATTTATTGAGAAATGTTATTGATAAATATTAGTTTATTTATTTAACTAAACCGTACCTTTACTGTAATCTAAAAGTGAAGTTAAATACCTACTCGGTGACATTGATTTCATTAGTTTATTTATTAATTTATTCGGTTTGGGGCCGGTAAATTCATATTCTACTGTTCAAATACCTATATCAACTTTTTGTATAGGACAATAATTCACTTCTTCATAAAAAAATACCCATCAGTTGTTACGATTAGTCTAGTAAGGAAAATACTCTAAAAAAATAAGTCGCTTCTTTGTCTATTGTGAATGTTGTGACAAGGTACGAGTATCTTGAGTCCATACAAGTCTGTCAAGAGGTAAGATACATCAAATAAGATAGATTTGATTGCTTTTACTATTATAGATAACTAAGATCTTATTTTTTATTTTATTTATTATGCTCTTCAACAATGAGTACACTATTAAAAACAAAAAATCGTAATGCACACAACTTAATTGTCTAAGTGCCCCATAATTTAAAGAAAAGCACTGCATGTACAAATAACTGTGTACGTAGTAAATATTAATGTGTACGTAGTAAGTAGTAAATATAACTAAGATCTTATTCTAACTAACAGGATTCATTATTATACCAACTAATCTTAGTAAATCCAACAAAGTCATTAGTCAATATTAACTTGATTGATTAATAGAATTCAACATAATTATTGTTTAGGCTTATTAAAATTGATCGAATTATGCAAAAAAGTAACTATGATAGATGCAACAATTATACTTGTTAATATCAATAAACACACCTGCTTGTTTTTTCAATCACAGATATTGTTAAACCTATTCAGCTTTGATTTATTTAAGTATTATGATAGTTATTTAATTTAACGTCAACTAACAGACTGGGGGCCTGGACTTTTTTGTGCCACTCATTAGGGGGGGGGGGGGGGGATATCCAATACTCGCCACGCTTGGCAGACGGGTTGGCGAGCGCAGTTTTTTATAATATTTCGCACGCAGACGCTGCTGCCCGTCTCGTGCTACAGGAATTCGTCGCCTCTTACGACACGCCTCCTGCTGGCGGTGGGAAAATGTATTCTATGTGTGCGGGGCACATAACACGTAGAACTGACGGCCGATGGGGCAGAAAGGTTCTGGAATGGAGGCCACGTACCGGCAAGCGCAGCGTAGGACGTTCACCTACAAGGTGGACAGACGACCTGGTAAAGGTTGCAGGAAGCCGCTGGATGCGAGCCGCTTTCAACCGGCTAATCTGGAAGTCACTGGGGGAGGCCTATGTTCAGCAGTGGACGTCCTATGGCTGAAATGATGATGATGAACTAACAGAAAAACATTCTTAGTTGGCACATTTTTTAGAGTAAAATGTTTCTATTTTTGCGATATCAATGTCAGCCTCATACATAAAGTTGTTGTATTTAGTACTATGTTTGGTTTTTATCATGAAATTTTAAACTATCGACTTAGAGGAAATGGTGATTGACCAAGGTCCGTTTTTTGTAAAATAAAAACATCTTCTTGTGTTTGTCTCCGTTTAATCATTTTTGCATCGCAAAGCTAACGTGAAAGTAAATTGGCTTCATAATCTGTTGTTAAGAGAGGGAATAATCCAAAATAATTGCGCCGACAAGCAGCACAAAACCCTCTAATTGTAGTTATTAGGACAAATGATGACATTTGCCCTAATCACATCTATTCACTGTTTATGTGGCTCTAAGCGTGTTCTAAATGCTAAAACATTTATGTACATTTTTTTTAACAACTTCCAGATTACTTAATTTGAGAAATTTTATGTGCTGTGTTATATTGGTTTTTTATTTTATTTATTTATTTACAAAATCCACAGCTCTAACAAATAAAATTAATACAAACACTTAAAACTACACATACAGCCAGTAAAGAATTTAATTTTTTTCTCCTCCTCAGGACCGGTCCCTCGTCCAGCACCAAGCAAGCAATTCTAGTGAAAAATTATAAAAATCAAACTTAAATTGACAAATGGAAACGCCATTGTTAGGGTTTCAAACCTCAAAAAGAAACAAAAATAGAACACTTATTGGATGTCTTTTTGTCCGTCACCCTTTTTCTCATAAAACGGGTTAGAAAAACAATTTTCAACTCGTATCAAATACCCTTAAAGGTGTAAAAATGTCAAAGTCATTTTACTAAATTGTCCTGAACCGGGAATCAAACCCGAGACGATTTTTATTTAAGGTGAATCACCGCGCCACTACACGTGATCGTCAAAAATATATTAGATCTAAACTCTCAAACTGTGGTTTACAGATAAAACACAAATTTAACTTCGTCGCCAGCTCTTTGTAACTTGGACAACTCTTGAACTCTCTTTCAAACATAAATACGCGAAATTAAATTTTATTATTAATAAAATTTTGAAATAACAATGAAACTGGATATTCAATTTTTATATTAATTTCTATAGTAAATATTGTTCTAATCTATGTCTTCTTCCTAGCGCTTTGTCCCATTTTTAGTCGAGATACGCTTTGACCATGATCCTAGACGCGAGAAGGGTTTTTACATTTGGAGCGATTATCAACCAACCTTTCCCTTAGATAGGGAAACTAGATTAATAATTTATAAATTTATCCAAGTATGAGGAAACTTGTAAATTCAGATAACCATGTTGAGCAAGGGGTATAAATCCATACAAAGATTTTAAAAAAATACAGCCAGCATCAAAAGCAGCTAATCGAAAACAGTACTGACTCTTTTAAATGTCACAATAACCTGGCTTTTTTATTTGAAATATGTGTAGGTATGAAATTTGTCAGACTATTGTGCAATGTTTTCAGTAAGATTCTTTTGGAAAATTCAGATACTAAGCTACTTTTGATGTGATTGTACGTGCTGTGGGATGCGAACTCACGACCCACGAAAGTAAAGCAAGACTCCGATCCTTTGACTACTGAGCTACCTCTTCTTTAATAATATTATATGAATATAATAAAATGTACACCTATAAAAAATGCCAATAGAAAAAATGAGTCAAAATTATGTAGGTGTAATTTCTACCTACACAATTTGACTCACCACTGTTTACTTGAGTTACTAAAAACCCTATAGCTATTGTTAAACACATATTGCAACGCCCACATAATGTTAGTCAGGCTTACATTAAACATCAAACCTTCATGAAGCTCACCCTTTCACACCTAGAAATCATGCTTTACTTTAGGAAACTTGTAAATTGACAATATACTTAGAAGTTCATAAAGTGATTTCGTCTCAGACAGGAACGTACGTGATGAGAATTTAATAGTGCTATGTCATTCATTACAACATTTCTCGAACTAGGAATAGTGAACTGCAGGAATACTGATGAGAAGAACCCAAATTAAATTAAAACTTGCAAAATATTCTGTTTGAAAATGCACTGATATTAAAATGTACACAGACGTCGTCTCCGGGACGTTTCCTGAACACTTTTTTTAGGACGCAATGAACTGAAATAGTTTTGTTTTTTTTCAATTTAATGGCGCCTTTGGAAAGTTTCTTTTGGACCAGCTTTAATAAAATTACGAGGCTGCTTTGAAATGGCACATTTTAAAAGATACTTGAATATTTTTCTGTTAATTGTAACTTTTGACTTCGTTCACAATTCAATGAATACGCCTACCAAACCAAACTTTCTACTTCGCTAATGAAAAAGACATTGGTTGTAAAAGCTAGTATAATGTACAAGGCACTCATAGTACCTAAGTATTTAAGTTAGACATCGGGACTTTGCAACGATATGCGCAAAGTTGCTGGCAGCGGACGGAAAAAAATAGCCGAGGATCGGGCTCAGTGGCGTATATTGAGAGAGACCATGTTCAGCAATAGTGCACTGACGTGAGCCTGATTATGATAATGGTCATGGTAAATGGAAATCAGTATTAAAAATGAAAAAAACATATAAATTAACTGGTTATTTCTTACTACCCCATGCTAATAGCTAATAGAACGAAAAATGATTAATTTGAAAATTTTGAAAACTATATACGAGTATGTGTTTTTGAAATTGAAGTTGCTATATTTAAGCATTAATTTCCTGTTTTTAAATCCTAAAAGATAGATTATTGTGAAAATGCGTGATTTTTCCTGCGTAATTCTACTTTCTTTTATACTTTTTCTATTGCCAAACTGTAAAATATAACACGTTAAGTATAAATCTTGTGTTAAAGAATAATGGACCAGCTTTTTTATTAAAAACGTAAACAACGTATAATAGAAATAAGTAAGTGGAAAGGTTCCCTTACTTTTTTATTTTTTTACCTTAACAAATTATTAATTTTAAAAATAAAGATTACAAGGTAATAACAGTCAGGTTAGATTATGTTTTCATAACTTATCGTTATCCGATTTCCAATAGCCGATAATAACCTTAGCATAAAGTTTTAGTTATGTTAATCAAAAGCACTAAAGGTATTAGAAAATTAACTAACTACGTTTAAGCTTAAGGAACATAAATATACTTTTGGATTAATGTATACTACAGGAAATCAGAAAACTGCAGGACAAAATACAGGACATCTTTTAACCCGATTTATCTTCTTTTTTCTTTGAAATATATTTGTTTAAGTACCTAATATAATTATAATACCTAATAAGACGAACTTTTGTACACTTGTTTTTTGGTTATCCTTCGCGTTCCACTTACCCGATATAGACCGGAAAACGCCTAAAAATATATATATGCGGCACGTAAGCGGATTATGATCAATGTCATGTGGTGATTTTTTTAATATATTTTATTTATTAAGATGCTTTATTCATACTTATGAATATGCCAGCTCAAGCTGGCCTCTACACTACATGCAAAGATCAACTGAACTTAATGTATTAACATTACATCAACAAAAACTACTACAAAGAAATTAATAAAATATATGACTTTTGTATACATTACTTACAAAAAAAACGTAATTTAGCCGCATCTGACATCCGCCAATACAGATTGGGCAATACCGACATCCAAGCATATCATTCCCCAGTCCCTACACAACGTATCCCTCTTGGATTTAGTCTTAACACATTCTAATTCCATCAAAAAGTTATACACATCCACATTCATCACAATTGGGCGAATCGACTGTCTTTATGAGATGACAATAATTCAACAGAACGTGTCCAGACCTGAGCTAGACCTAAGCCTGGCATGATAGAACCAGGGCACTCGAGCAATATGTTAAGTTTTGCTAGATATAATTTCAAAAAATGTGTGAAACATATTTGTATCGTTAACTTCAGCAATGTAAAGCCGTCAATTTTTTACGAGAAATCGTATTGTAAATTAATACTTTTATTAGGTAATTTCGACAGATATATTTTAGTCAATAAAATCAATTTACAACTTACGGCATACTTTATGTAGTAGTAACAAGATATTTTATTACTGATAATTTTTAAAATTTGTTTGGTTACATATTTTAATCATTATTTGTAAAGTTCCTCAAATGAAATAAAGCATCATAAAATCCTATCTAAGCTAAAAAAAATCGATTGAGTGCCATACAAAAACCTTATTTGAAAATTAAACTATAAAAACTTTTGTTTTAAACAGTAGATACTTATTTTATTTCTTCAACAATAAAAATCGAAAACTTTGTAACTTACCGGAAAAAGCAGCCCATTGATGCCTTCGCCCGCCAAAAGTGCGACAACGAGGAAGAGAAACGCTTTCATTACGCTGACACAAATGCTGCACTCACAAAAGTTCAATGGAAAGCTCTCCAGCGGGCTTCGGGAGCGCTGGGAAACTTGTGAATGGCGCGGCACGTACCCTCATCCCTTTATAGGGGTGCCAAACGTTACTGCGCACCCGGCTTTGCGCTTTCTCTGAACACTCCCACTCGCAACACTTCCGGGTCAAAAAGTTCACGCACAAAAGTCACATTTTGGTACGAAAAACAAAAAAGAAAGACTATATACGAAACTACAACTGTAACCTTTAAAAACTCTTTTAATTTTACCGTCTTATCAACATAGAATTAGTTTTTTGACGCTCAACTGCGATACGAAAGCATCATAATGATTCTCTAGGCAACGTAACAATTAGTCTAAGTTATTTACAATATTCAAAAGAAAATGAAAGAATCAAATCAAAAGAAAATTTATAAATTCAATGTGTTTTCTACTCCAAAGATTTTACTAGCGTATGATAACGTTCAGCGTAAAGGCAGAACACGTTTTAATGACAGTCGTAAAATAGTGCCTCTGAAGAAATTCGAGAGAATGTTATCACTATAGCACGAGCGAAATGTTATCATTATTTGTACGGCAAATATTTTGACCGACTGATTGCGACGTGTTAATACCACAGAATGTTAACTAAGTTGATTTATAAAATAAATCGTACTATACAGGGTTATTTGTAAAATATCAACAACCTCCTAGGGGCTGATTCTGGTGCTGAAATACAACAACTTTTTCTATGGGACCAACTGATGACAACTGGTGGCGGCTTAGTATGGGGAAGCGAATTTATATACATTAGAAGTTACAGCAGTGGCAATGTGAGTGATACTAAAAAATTGCACTTATTTACATACAGAAAAACCTAATTCATATTAAGGTGAGGCCACACTTGTCCCGAAGCGGTGGTAGGGCAAAAAAAATTGGGACGTGTAAAAGAGCTTAATTTAGGCCTATTTGCAGAAATAAATTGGTTTTATTGGTTTTATTGCATGTGCGACGTTTATTAAGGCTTACTTTATAAACGTCCTACAAAATCTGAATGTGCGCGTCTCACGAATGTAGCTCGCGAGGAGCGCGCGTCAAATGCGTTTGCGGCACATTTGATCGTACCTTTACCTTTAAATAAAAAAAGAAATAAAAATTCTATACAATTTCAATTTTTTAGGGTTCCGTACCTCAAAAAGAAAAAACGGATTATAGGATCACTATGTTGTCCGTCTGTCTGTCTGTCCGTATGTCTGTCAAGACCGTTTATCTCAGGAACGCGTGAAGGTATCGAGTTAAAATTGAAAGCATATATTTAAGTCTGCAGTCCCTTGAAGCTGGGAAAAAATCAAACTGAAAAGGAAGAACAAAAAATAATCTGAAAACGTTGTATTTTTAATTACAAATGTATTACAAAATTGTAATAAATTTTGTAATACATTTGTAATTAAAAATACGAATTTGTACGGAACCCTCGGTAGGCGAGTCCGACTCTCACTTGTCCGGCTTCTTGTAGCCAATTTCTCTTTGATAGAATAAAAAATTGGATAACATCACATACATTGCTCTTAAGAGGCCGTCCTAGAAATCGTCGTATTTTCGTACATTTTGTTCTCTGATTGTAAAGACGTGAATGATAATTTATACAAAATAACACATGATTTTATAAGATTAGTTCTTATTCTTGCATGTAGCGCAAATGGATTTTTCATATAATTTAAAAAATAATGGTAAATCACCAAAAGAACCACCCTTATTTCAGAAAAATGACGTTCAAGTTACGTTTGAACATCGGTTTACAAGAGACTACAAGTTATCTTGACAATTAGATTTTAACATTTAATTAAAGTTAAGGTATATTTGCACATAGGTTGAATACTTTTTTTATTTTCTTACAAAATAAAGCAGAAAAATATGCTGAAATAATATACAATTTTTGAATTTTCCATCCAAATATCATTTATTTTTCTATCGTTATGAACAACTATTATAAGATTTAAATACTACACAATAATCTTCAGGTATACTTTCAAAATAGTATAATTTTTATTTTATGTAAAAAGTAAAAAAAATAGTAGTAAACCTAAGTCAAAATTAACCATAAAATCAAGCGCGCAAAACTGATCGTTTTTCAAACCGAGGTAGGACGTCCACTACTTAATAAATTATCAATATTATCTTGTAAAGGATCAATATTGTTGACGCTTTATCCCGCATCATAGACGCACACAAGTATAGAACTGTATTTCAACTTTGCACTGAAATTAGGTGCACGGCCTCCTAAGATAAGTAGTTAAAGCACTTGTGTTATAAAAATCAGAAACAACAACGAAATTATACGTACATCAAAACAGAGCTGAATCTAAGTAAACTAGGAGGATTACTAGTCTATTCACGATCAACATCTACAAAACTGTGATGGAGAACTTGTTTTAACTTAAGGTCATTTAACATTAAAACTAAAAAATCGTTTTTATTACAGTTTTAGAGTCTCACGAATAAGGTGTTCGTTACATGCTTAAAAACCTAACTAAAGTAAAGTATGTCTATCTATATACGTCCCACTGCAAGTCACAGACCTCACCTCAACTATGAGGTGGTTTTCAGGTGATAAAAGATAATGAAGGAGAAAGCGTAACATTTGACAGGTAAAGTCGATTGTAATGTATTTTCTGATTTTTCTAGTGCATCCTACAATATTTTCAACCACATGATTATTTTGCGATCACAATATTTGGTTTGTTATTTTAATAAGGTCAGATTCATATTTCGAAATACGAGTACTGTTAGAGTTCATGTAATATGTATAGAGAAAAAGCTAAAAAAAAGATCTGGTGATATTACTTTATTACCGACTGTATTTTCAGAAAGCTAAAGTAAATAAATAATATTACTACCCCGACGATAAACGGGGGCGTTCTTGTTTGTCAATTAATCTAAATGTCTACATGGTTGTTGTGTCTGTCTGTGTATCATAGTTCCTAAACTAGAATAATTTACAATTTCAGTGACAGTTCTTGCAGATTGCATGCCCATTCTAAGCTAAGTATGTCCTGTGGGAAACAGTGTACCTACGATTTACAGAAATATATTTACGACACTTGTTTATAGTAAGGCTAAAGAAACATTCCAAAAAACAAATACAAACAAAAACTATTGCTAATTGTGTTTGTGTCTGTTTGAGCGTGCATGTGCGTGCTTTTGTTTTGTGTCATGTGAGTGAGAGAGAGAGAGGTTTATAAATATTAATTATTTAGTTAGGAAGCATTTTCTAATTTATTTTACAACCTTTAAAAAGATTTCCGTGTCCTTCATAGTCCACTTCAAAAGCTTTTTGTTACCAAAACGGTGTCTAAAACGGGTGAAAATAATGAATTCATTGTTAGTTTTAAAATTTTAAAACTCGATTTTTAGGCAGATCGTTGTAACCATTTGAAACAAATACACTTTCATAAGTGTAAGGAAAAGAACATGAATTTAATCGTATATTTTCTTTTGTTCCTAAAGAGTACGAATATTGATACTTGGCCTATTTTTTCAACAAACCAAAAGCCTGTTTAATATTCAATTAGATTTTCCACAAAATATTGTTACTAACTTGAAAACCACGTTGATCTGTTTACAAGAATATTAAACTAATTGTAAACAGAAGCCAAATCATAGCTTGATGAATATATGTATTGACCGATTAACTTAGTGTAGTTTTTGATTAAATGGAAATAAAACACAATAAATCTAAATGTAAAACTATTTACACGCAATGTCGTAATAAAAAATACACAGAAACATTGCGTACCTACTAGAAACTTGTTTCTATCAGATGATACAGTGTTATCTTTCTACTACACTGTCTACAATATGAACAAACTACCTGTTAACTTTTGATAAATAAATACAATGTAAAACTATTTACATGCTACAACCATTACAAGGTAAGTCTAATCTTAATTACTTAATGGTTGCTATTCTAGTCTATAAATTAAAGCCCGTTTCACTGATAGCAGAAAAAAACTATCTTAGGAAAGAATATTGGGTAAACATTTACCTTACTGGAACATCGAGAAAGTTTTAACACGCTTCGTAAAACATCAACGAGATTCTAAAAGTTCTACAATAATAGTGAAAATATTTAGGAAGTACCTAGAGGTCTGATAAACTTCGATACTCAGTCTACCTATTAGTCGCAACCAAGTCGCACTTACACAACTTCCTATAGCATCTGAATCTGCAGTAAATTACTCTATGATTGCTCGTTTCCGTTTTTATTAAGGTCATATAGTTGACACTGAAGATTCTTGCACTACAATACACATACTTATTAAAAACTTCGTAAAAACCAGTTCCTTTCTAAGCATTCTGATAGATGGAAAAGAGTTATACATAACCTATCAATATGTTATTATTTAACTTCCCCTTGTGTTTTATTTTTATTAATAACCACATAAATCCGTTACTCATCTACAATTTTGGCCGCTTTTTTAAATAGATTACACCCGAGACAGATCCGAGAAATCGACAATCAAACAGTATCAAAATTCCTTGCAAACGAAACTCGAGATAACTTTGTTAGTCCAGTATATTGTAATTTTGAGCAGTTAACGAAGTTTCAAATTGTATTTAAGAAAATCAACAACGAGTTTCAAATTCATAGTTGTTTTCAAAATTTGTTATTAAAATGTATAAAACGTATTAACATTTTTTTTGATAATTTTGTCACATTAACAAAAACGGTAATAGGTACTTTTTTATAGTTTTTGTCAAAAAACCTTACTTAATCCTGCTTGTAATTGCTTAGATTTTATAAATGGATGACTTTGCAATGTCTTTTTAACACAAGACTGTCATGACATGTTTTTGTAATTAACTTTTATTTACATTGAACAGTGTACTGCAATTTCTATACACGGTGGATTTTTGTTGCGGCTTTTACCGCAAAAGATACATTCTTCTGCTGAAATACAACAACTTGTAAGGCTAACATCGGAACCGCCAACCAGCTGATATTAGTATGTGTGGATAAAAGATTTTTTTTTTATTTTGACTTTGATCCCATCATAAAGTTTTATTTGAGCAGAAGAGTCTGATATGTGCGGTTCCAAAACCAACAAAAATTCATTGTATACTCATATTTTTTCTTCCGAATTACCTAAAATCGATGCTAATTGTCTTGGTAAATTAGTATTTGAGTTAAACATATGACTGGTTAAAAATATTTTGTTTTTAATAAATGCATCAAAGACGTTATTATTTTGGGTAAACACAATGACCCTTTTCTAGGAAACTTAATTTTACTTGTTGGCTCTCGTAGGAAAAACTAATAATGAAGGTTTATAACCTCCGTAGTCTTATTCGCAAAAGCAAAAAGAATGGTTGGTACTTTGCCACATTATTAAAAATGATGCATAGACAAGGTTCTATATTTAATAATAATAATAACAATGTTAACGTTACTTAATTTCACTTTTAATAATACGTAGGTCATACTATAAGTTTTGCGTAACTTAAAAAAACAACATGTTTTAACCAAAATATTATGTTTATTGCTTTTCAAAATACTCTCCTTTACATTTTAAACATTTTTTCATGAGATCGAACCATTTTTTAAAACAGGAAGACCACAGATCTAAAGGCATGTTTTCTACGTGCTGATTGATTGCCTCTTTGGAGTTGGTAAAAGTAAAACCTCTCATCAAATCTTTGATTTTGGGGAAAATACAGAAATCACAGGGTCGGGGGTCGGGGCTATGCGCAGGATGGGTGACGAGTTGTACTTTTTCGGAAGCTAAAATTACTTTGTTTTGTTGGCCGTGTGTGAAGAAGCGTTGTCATGATGTAGGAGAACGCGGCTTTTGGGTCGTCTTTCGCGAACTTTTTCTAAAACCCTGAGTAAACAAATGGTAGAATACCACTCGGCATTAACACTCTTTTGATCTTTAAGTGGAATTGTACAGATGGGACCCGTAGCTGAGAAAAAAAACGCGATTATTTTTTTTACCAACGTTTCTCCCCTGCCTCACTTTTGTTGGCCTGTTATCATTTTCAAACACCCATTTACAAGATTGCTGTTTTTTTCGGGTTTAAAACAATAAATCCACGTTTCGTCTCTTGTGACAATGTAATAAACAGCATTAGAATGTCCGTGGTCGTACTTCAGTAGCATCTGTGAGCACCATTCCACGCGAGCCCGCTTCTGCTCCGCTGTCAGTTCATGAGGGATCCAACGACAGCAATTTTCTGAATTTGGCTCATACCAATCCCCAATAGTCCTCGAATTGTCTCATAGGTAATCCGGGGGTTTTCTTAAATTAGCCGCTTAACAGTAGCCACATTATTTTCGTTGACGGCAGCTGAAGGCCGCCCTTAACGAAATTCGTCATGTAAAGAAACTCGACCTCTCTTAAATTCAGCAAACCATCGCCTCACGGTGTTCAAACAAGGTGCTTCTCTTCCAAAAGCATTTTGAAGACGAGCGGCACAGTCTTGCGGAGAGAGAGAACTTTTAAAATCGTAAAAAATCATCGCTCTAAAATATTTTCGACTTAATTCCATTTTCGTTGCGTACGTAGAACTTTGATGTGTGATAAAAAACAATTGACAAATCATTTCCCGCCAATTGTTTTTTTTGACGTGATAACGTCTTTAAAATCGTTTTAGTCGGGTGACATGTTCAGAAACTTGTGTCACACCAAAACCTCACGAGCGCGATCGCAGGTATAACGAGAGAGAGACGGACCGATCTCCCGTCTCATCTCGAGCGCTGCCAGTCATTCCGTGAAACTTGTCACGCGGAATCCTCACGAGCGGAGGCTGGCATAGCGTTCGAGTGAGTGGACCGATCTTCCGTCTCTCTCACTCTAGCGGCATACAAACGAATGGAGATTTTCTCGTGCGGTTAAGTTTGATTTGAGTTAAAAACGATAGATGTAATTTAAAATTTGAAAAAAATGTTATCTTCATTAATTCCTTACTTCCCAAAAACTTATATCACCAATAAGACGTTATCACGTAAACATCTCGATCGTAAACCTACTTTACAAACAACCAATTTATTTTTTATTACTAAAAATGTTGCAAAGTTTAAAAAAATATAACATTCGAAATTCAAATAGTTCCGATTAGCTAGAAGTGCAAAACTTTTAGTGTGCCCCATGTAGTAATATTGTATCCTTGCAATTACCAAAATAGATCAAATAGACAATTACTAAAACGATTTTACATAAGATTAATTTTGAAATAACAATAATGAATGATATCAATATTATTATTATTAAAAATCATTTACGTTTGTTACTTTGTGTTAAGACGACCCATTGAAAATTTCGGTAGCAGGAATATCGATTTTTCTTAGAAATTACATCTTTCTTATTTCATTCACTTCAATTTGTCAGTTGTTGTTGTTGTTGTTGACACGATTTGTAAAATTTTATAACACAGAAAGAAAAATCTATCGAAGTAACCTATTTTTAAAGCAAACGAGACCGTTGTATGCCTCTAAATGTGATTAGTACATAAGTCAAATTATACACTTCAATATGCCAGTTGTATTTTTTAAAACTACCTAATTGTATTTTTAATCACGACCTTATGGTACAAATAAGCTAATAGCATAATTAATTGTTAATGCATCACCACGGATGGCTTAACAATTATCCCATGCCTCATTTTACTTTGTGGCACATTATTAAAATCCTTTGTGAACTTGAAATTTAACTAAATTTAAAAATAAGTAATCTGGTATTGAATTATACTGTCTTAAAAATATTTTCAAAAACGAATTACTAATTAAGAAAAAGTTCTACAATAAAGTCGTATAAAACGTTTTTTCATAGAAACGAATTCAGTCTAAGCTTTTACTTGATAATTAATATAAATGACGAAAAAGAAATAAAAGGATATTAAGGCTTAAGGAATAAGAATATTACTTTTTCTTACTAATTTACTTGGCTATTCTCGGTTGAAACAGATTATATTGTGTTAGATTGATCTAACCATAATGTTCTGTTTTTCTACATAATTAGTTTTCAATACTTATTTTAAGATATCGTATTGTCTTTTTGTTTCTCGGCAAGATTATTACATAATATTATTATTCATATATTAAAATATAAAAAATATTATTATGATGACCCGGTTGGCATGGTGGTGTGGTGATTAGTTTGACGCATAGAGTTTCGGGATCGATTCCCGGCTAAATTCAATTTAGAAAACAAACTTTTCTAAATTGGCTCATGTCTGGATGTTCTGGGCAACGCGTCCCTACCTCAAGACCATGACAATCGGCGTATTGTCTTGCAAATATTTATTGATATTACTAATTGTATTCAAATAATGTTAAAAATTATAATCTTGGCTTAAAATTCATTGTAGTGAACTATTTCTAATCTGTTTCCAGATAGCTATCTGAGAGAATAGATACCTAGTAAGATGAAGAGAAACTTTTGACAACTTAATCTAATCTTTGGATCATGGCGGTGACAGTTTGACGGTCACTTGTGTGAGAGCCTACCACAATTTTGTACTAAAAGTTGTAGTGTTATCCTGTTTGTAGGACTTGTGGCTGTACTATGTGACTCATCACGTTAATTACCCACTTCGTTTTAAACGTTGGCCTAGTTGTCTACGCTCCGGACTCCAAAATCCGGGTTTAAAATCAAATTGTTTGTGTGATTACCACGAGCATTTGTACGTAAGTCATGGAATTCATTTTATACTTTAGTTGTCTAGCCGCCATAATACCTACAAGCTTTGTTTAGTTAGTGTGATCGTAATTTTTTTTTAAATTTAAGGTTAAGCACAACGACTTCGAGCGAGGCGTCACATTTTTTAGTCACTGAAAAACGTATGTTGTAATAAATGAATATTTCATCTAGAACCTTTTTTTGTCGCGAAGAATTAATAATTTATACACCCAGAGACAACAGCAGGATTTATTGGTCTTAATTCACTATAACAACGCTGTATTCTTTAGCATGCTTTCCGCTATCATGCTACACTGCAATGGCCGCCTTTACGAGGGTGATGAGCAACAGGATGTTTTAGGAAGATCTAGCTTAGCTACAACTAACTCATGGCCGACATTGATTATTGAGTGATTGATGATTAAAACACAAAACTTTGTCAGAGGTGATGCCCATTCTCTTTAATTATTATAATATTTAACTCACATTTATAATTCAATTCAGTAACTTGACATTTAAACAAGAATCGTCAAGTTACATTTCTTTATATTTTTTATGCGCTAAATTATGTGACTTCTCGCTCTTGATGACTGTCTGATTCTGCCAGTGTCAAGTGTAGGCAAGTGTAAGCATGCAAGAAAGTAACATTTCGGCCTGTGGACATCGTGAAAGTCACTCTTTATAATCCCTGACTTGAATTCAAATTTTCGAGCTAAAGTTTTATGAAACGATGTTTTATCTAACAAGTTCTGAACACATTTATTAACTCTAACTTAAAATTAAAGTAACCATTAAGTAAATCGAGAAATAGAACCGACTTGTTGTAAACCTTTAAAATCTTATTTGTAGTACAGTAGGTAGTGCATATATTTATAATCTTGACTAACCTACCCAGATAACAAGCCATTGCAATTTTTCCGTTGGCCCAAATAAAACAAGGACGCATACTGTTTTCGTTCTCATTTCTTTAATAACATTAACTAAGCAATCTATGCCACATTACCCGTAGACAGCTATTGGATTTGTTAGGCACGAAGCAAATAATTGAATGTAGCAGAGATAACTTTGTTTATCAATACCTACTTATTGTTTGCAATGTCAGTAATAATTGTATTTAAGTACGTTACAAAGATACATTAAAAGGGTTTTAGTATCCATTATGATGACGTTGAAGCTATAAAACTAAAAACAATCTCGGGTTATGAAAGCGACTATAAACATTAAATATCCTTCAATTAACACTAGTTTTCTAAAAGGCTTTCAACATATTTTTCAACATTCAACGTTTATTTCGACTACATTCACTTTATTTAATTGTTCTTTAGAAGTATTGTTTGTGACTTTTTTTGACTAATTGTTTAAATAAGAAGTAATCGTAGTCATTTGCCCAAAATAAAGGAATCTATCGCTCGCGTTAGATTTGATTTTGAGTGAATGTATGAATGTCAAACTCAGTAATTTAAAAAAAAACTCTACAAAACTTCTTTAAAGACAATATTCTTTACTAATATAGTATGACAATCAAAACACGATATGATATGATATGATATGATATAGCTTATAAGAAACCTATGTGCTAAATTTGGAATCTCTAGCACCAGCGGTTTGCGTGGCTGTGCGTTGATATGTCAGTCAGTCAGTCAGTCAGTTTCTTCTTTTATATATATAGATGTATCACACGATGCCCGTATCATCGTCCACATAAATTTTAAATTTCACTAGTTACTAAATAAAATTAAGTTCTTCCAATAATCTCACAAGTATCGAGCCCAAAACTTAGCAAAGCTTGTACTATGGCGACTAGTTAACTGATTGATAAACATTCATGACTTAGGTACAAATGCTCGTGCTCATTACCAAAACATTTGCCCCTTGCGGAATTTGAACTAAACTTTTTTTTTTTTAATTACTGTTGCGTCAAAACAAAGGTATGCTAGGTTTTATTAGAGAAGAAAATAAAGACCAATAATTAATTTTATTTATTTGCTAAGCTAATAATAATACTACAATCATCGATAATACGTCGAGTAAAAAACATGCCTTTGAGGATATAGCACTTGTGATAAATATGAGTAAATGCCAGTTACAACGCTATACAAAGCGCGGAATAGTTGTATAAATACATCAAGCTGAAACGACAGTAGTGGGACTTTGAAAACGGAGTCCATTGTATGGTAGTTCCAAAGCGTAGTCCGCTTGAACTTCTCCAGGTCTAGTTGTCAAGTCTGCCAAGGAAGTGGGCGCGTCGATAGAAGTAAATATAGGGGGTGTTCCATCAGGACCAGGGTATACTGGGTAAAGCCTTGCTTCTGCATCTTGTTTAACAGCTTTAGGCAGTTCGGGCTTCCACGTCACTACTTCTGTATGCTTATAATCCTTCCCGCTTTCGTTGGATCTATCAATTTTGACCACTGGACTGTTAGACCAGGGGTTTTGAACTGACATCGAAGGAGGGGGAGTGGCGGGCATCAGTCCAGGTTGAGGCCAATCGTCACGGCTTCTCTTTTCATAGTATTGGTCGTATGGGTAGGAATGGTAAAAACCGTAGTTTACCGGACTTGAAGCAATCTGGAACAGAACATCTGTTAACAGGTTATCAAGGGAATATTTAGTAATGTGCTGTAAGCCTAGCGTGTGAAATCTATTGTTAGATTTAACAGGGTCTTATTATATTTTAATGTTATTGTAGTGACAGATTTTACAAGTATTTTATCCTTTGCCAGAAAATGTTATGTAGGTAACATTTAAGTTATTATGTTACTGAAATTAGTGTCACGAAGGATAAGGAAAGAAATGAAGTTGAGGCTGGTTAAGTAAATTCATACCTTCCCCCTTTCATGATACCCTTCATAATTATGATCTACCTAGAAGAGAACGTTAACTTTAGGGTTAGTATGTTAATTTTTCCATGTTCTAAATTTATTACAAGTTAATTATAAATTAAGCATGTACAAAACCGCCTTCTTTACAACAGCAAACTTTGGGAGCTTAATTTATTCATTTGAACACAGTTTCTTAATTCCAAACTTTTTTATAAAGTTTTATACTAAAGCATGTAAAACAATGGTGAAAAAGAATAAGACTCCGTAATGTACGTATAATAAGAAAACTAGAGAGCTTTGTTAAGAATGCTTTAAGGTTCCATTCTATTTTTTTCTTAGTTTTAGGTATTGATAAGGATTTTTTTAATGTTTATCCGTTATCTAGTCACCATAGTACAAGCTTTGCTTAGTTTGGGGCTAGATAGCTGGAGTGATTGTGAAAAAACAAAAATTAAAATTTAGATTTTTGAAAACTAATACCTAAAGTCAAAACTAATCAATGTTATTTAAAAAATGTAATTTTATTATGCTTACCTTTTTAAGTCCTTGTATAGAAGCAAGGATAAGCGCCATTTTGGCTAGCAATAAGGCTTTCCCGCCTAGTACGGCAAGGAATTGGAAGCCCATTGGAACGAACACCATGCCGATGGAGACAATGCCAAACATCATCATGGTCATCATTTGATGACGGCGTCGACCACGGTATTCCACTGCAAAATTGAATAACGAATTATTTTCGGCGTTTTTACAAGAAAAAAAAAAAGAATACTATCAACTATTTTATATCAGCATTTATGAGATTTTAGATAAAATACAAGCCGTATATTTTTTAGTATCTGATGAATAAAAAAAGCAACATATTTTTTAACGATCTTATCTTCAAGTTATTTAGTACAGCACGATTTCACAGAAAACGGCAAAGAACGGAGCTCTTTAGTACTTTTCTCTTGATTTAATAGTAAAATAAGGTAGGTATATCAATAGCTTCTTTCTTGCAGTTTTCCGGAATAGAAAATAATATACATAAAATAAGAATACCATGCCAATTTCTTTACCTACATTTGTAAACATATACCTACACTGTCTTATTTGGCATCAAATCTCTACGAAACTTTCCATATTATTATTACGTGCATACCTACATACTTATTTTACCACTTAGAGATTAACGTTGCATACTTTTATTAGTAACATAATATAAAAACACATGAAACAGATTTAACAAGTGATCGTAATAATGTCTGACCTTTATCGAGAGTTTTCCCGTCGTCAAAGTCAAACTTGATAACATGTGTCCGAAGCACTTTTGCCATCCTTTGTAAAGCTAGTGTCCTCCATTCGCCTTCTTCCAATTCTTTTTCGGTCCATGAGCTGATGAGAAAATATAATGTAAGTAATTAGCTAGTACCGCCTTAAACTAACGATCGAAAACGAATATAAAAATACAATCGCTCTGAAGCGATGTTCCTTTGTCTTTAGCTCTGTCTGAATCTATTCTTAATGAAGCAGGTTGGTTGATAAACGATTTATATTGATCGATTCCTAGCTTTTTTATTACAAAAATCAACCTAATTAAAATGAAAGTTTCTGTATGTACCTAAAATCGTACAAAATTTCTCACGCAGGTATATTACATAGGTAATAGAGTTGAGAAGGGTACTTTTTGGTTATGACAATGAACTAAATGAAAGGCCCGAAGCTGACTGTAAGAGACAGCATAAGGATATTGCTATCCCTGTTCTTTATGGCTAACTTAAGTGTTTTGCCAAAAATAACTCTACTACGCCACTTATAACCCACGCATAGAAAAGGTTCTATTTAAGTACAAAAGCCAAACTGTCTTGCATTTAATCCCAAGTGCTCTATAAAGCTTGTCCTGAAAAATAATTGTGCAGGGATTTTGTCACTAAAACCAAACCTAGATTTTATTTAGTATTTATTTTATGCATACAGCTCAAACTCGTAGTGTATTTTTAATCATAGCCAGTTCAGAGTGAACATTACCATTAGTGGGCTGAAAACCGGTGCCGGGATATGTTACGGCATGCCTAAAACGTTTTATATTGTTGTATAAAAACATATAAATGTTTTTTTTTATAAGTTAATAATATATCTAAAACCATATTCTACGCAAGTCGTGTGACTGGCAAGTAGAAGTTTGGTGGATTATGACAATGTGTTGGTAATGGAATCTGGCATTAACGGCCGATCGGATTCAGATGATACTTGGCAATTTGGCATTATGTCTATGCCATGACTAGGAATAAATTAAAAGAAATTATTATCCCGGGAAGAGTCACAGGTAGCGCGGGATGTGAAATAACGTCTACGAATATAGATGACAAACAAAATTCGGAATTCGAATTCAAATATGGGCAGAAACGCAAGCGATTGCTAAGTAGGTAGTTAATTGAATGTCATAGATGCCTACTTAGGCACTGTAAAACCAATGTAGTAAAAAATAATACCTATTTCCAGTGAAAATTGTATTTGAGTCATCATACTTGCATTAGATGTAGAGAACTATATTTATATCAGTACTAGCTGTCCCGGCAAATTTCGTACCGCCTCTTCGTCCCTTTTTTCTGTTATTTTAATAGTTATTCTGCTATTCGGAGACACTTGTCTCTTGTCTTGTTAGTTGCACCATTTATAAGTTAAAAACAGCTGGACTGATTTTTGACTTATAAATGGTGCAACTAACCCGATTTTGTTTCGTATAATATAGATATATCTATATATTGAAGTTATAGTGTGCCTAAACCACTTCATTTGGATTTTACGAGTCTCAAGAAAATTAAGTAAACTGTCGGTTTAAGTTAATTCGGCCAGGCTGGATATCATTTTGGTGAAAAACCAAACAAGTTAGCATATTTTTGTGAAATGTTTACCTCGGTTTCATGAGTATCATAGGACATTTTATTCATTATTCATGAACACTGCATTACATTTAATGAAATTACGTATGTATGTAACCATTAGTAAAAATAATAAAACTTCTCTCTCGAGCCACACAAATTCCGGTCCACCACCTCGTGCCCCAGGGCTCAATGTTTTAATTTAATATAGAGAAAGACGAGAACATACTCGTCGTATTGCCATTAACTTTTATACCAATGTTAAGGCAATTTAATCTGGTTTTCCACCAAAGACGTGCTACGTTGCTGAGCTACGGATGTAGGTACATCAAACCCACCAATTTTTAGTTTACAAATATCTTACGTAGCTCTGATGGCAAGGGTTTAAACTAAGTACAGGTTTCAAGCTAAGGTTGCAAGCTAAGGATGTGACCCACAGATGAGCGAGTGTATACTATCTAAGTGCCTGCTGTGTGAAGCCGAAGTCTACGCCATACAGTTCACGGATTACTCACTAAGATATAAAAATAAATTGATTCTACCTACTGTCCGTCTTAAGCTTCATTCTTCCAGCCCATTCGTTATGTCCATACGAATTTATAACAGATTGCCGGAGTTTATGAAAAACGAAGTAAATGATTTAAAATTTATAAAACAATTGAAATTAATGTTAATAAAAAAATGTTATTACACAATAAACGAATACTTAAATGACAATAATCTAAAACAATAAATGAAATCCAAAGATAAATAAATATGTAAATGCCTAAAAATACTATTTATTTGATTATGTTATTCAATATATTATTCAATAATTATCATATGATTTCTTAATGTATTTTAATTCTTTAAAACTTCTTAAAATAAACAAATTGATCTAATTATGCATAGCGTCATCCTCTCTGCCCACAATACCTATCTTATTGTTGTGCCCTACAGGGTCTATAATGATCTGTTTTATGTACTTATTTATAACACCTGTGTAACATTATAGAATGCAATAAATATATTGAATTGAATTGAATTGGATTACGGCTCTGGCTCTGAAAAAAACAAACCGACTGCTTTGTTGCGCTTGCCGTCTGTCGCCGTAGTTGTATACATCGGGCACCCGCGACAGTTGTCCGGCGCAGGCAACTAATTCACAGAGCGGAGTCTCTAAATTGGAGAGCTTAGCTCGCGTCACACATCTTCATAGCACATCCTACCTTATCATCATTTCAGCCAAAGAACGTCCACTGCCAAACATAGGCTTTTCCGCGGTGACTTCCAGAGCCAGTTGAAAGCGGTC
This sequence comes from Anania hortulata, assembly GCA_963576865.1. Taxonomy (NCBI): domain Eukaryota; kingdom Metazoa; phylum Arthropoda; class Insecta; order Lepidoptera; family Crambidae; genus Anania; species Anania hortulata. The sequence continues at coordinate 10,155,246 of OY756396.1, read as the reverse complement.
TGTATCCAGCGGCTTCCTGCAGCCTTTACCAGGTCGTCTTCCACCTTTTAGGTGGACGTCCTACACTGTCGGTACGTGGCTTCCATTCTAGAACATTTCTGTCCCATCCGCCGTCAGTTCTACGTGCTATGTAACCTGTCCACTGCCACTTCAGCTTGCTAATCCGTTGGGCTTTGTCAGCGACTTTTGCTCGTTTACATCTTACTTGCTCAGCTACATTACACAGCTTTAGAGCAGTTACGTGGCTTAGCTTTGACTTCGCTCACCACTTAGCAACACAACGTAGCACATCTGTGGTGAAAAGCCAGCCTTAGCGCGTGATTTGTTATAATTCTATAGTAACAGTATGCCTTGTCGTTGTTTTTGTGATTTCACAACAAATCAGCAATGAAGCACATTTTATTGCGAGGCCTACTTTTGAAACAAAATTGACATTATGCTTTTCAAAGGCCGTCAACCTTTGATTGTTAAACACTTATATATCGAATACATTGCGACTAAGATCTATCTGAACGTGAGTTCATATTTTAAAAAGAAAGCTGTTGTCAGTATTTAATAGGTATTTTATCGTGTGCTATTCAGCCATAAAAATATCGTTAGAAAATGTTTTTATAGTTGACTTCTCTTAGCTGTTTTTTTAGGTCACACTGTGTGTCCGACAGTACGAAATGTACGCTCGATTTTTCAAATCCATTCACCGTTCTTTTTCTCGGAATTTATTTCATTTAACTTTTTTATAAACTGTTTCCAAAACCAATAAAACATGGAATCCGTGTTCATCAATAACCAAATACAATATACTTCCTTCCAAATAAAATTTCGTTTGGGTTAAATAAATCCATTTTAAAAATTGGAATTGGATAAAATATTAAAATTGAGAGAAGATTAATGAAATCGTGGTAAAAGCATCATGTGCTTCTAACCACACATCCTCTCAATTTCAAATTTACATGTATTAAACTAGCATTAATGCGTTTGTAGGCCACTGAAATAATAATTTATTCATAGATTAACGTAAAGAGAGGTAATTTATTGAGTTTGGAGATTGAAACTTTAAAATCGATTTTTGAAGAAACGGTGCAGAATAAAGGTTTTGTTTTTAATGTTGCCCTTTGATATTGTATGTCAAATAATTATCATATCAACGTCATAGATAATATTTATCTTGTATTACAATATATCTATGGCACTTTTCTTTATATCTACTAAAGGTACTTCTAAGAAAAAATAAGGTACTTCTATAAAATAAAATAACACCGAGCCAACGTTCATCCACACATTTATTCATGTATGATAACCAAATACATACCTATTTTATGCAGTCGGGTAAAAATGTTAATTATAGTCTACAATATTATTCTTAGTTAGACTTTCTGTTTATTTCATTTAAGTAAGGATTATATCCTTACCGATTACGGTTCATAACAAAGAGTTCATGGCAGCGTGCACTGCAAAGTCTCAGATTTAAATGACAAAAAACATTTTTTTTTCTATTTCGCCATGTGGAAAAAAGGTATTTTTACTTGAAATAAAATAGCTGCCTACTAGTTTACTTAAATTACAAGTAATATATAATATATACTTTTAAATAATTCTAACTACAATAATTGTCAATGTAATAAGTAATATAGCGAATTTGCATGTTTTGAAGAGGACTTTTTTCATAAAGCCGCGCAAACTAATTGGATAATCGTAGTTCAGTGTTTATTTATATTCATAGTAGACGTTTATAGTAAAATTCACATTAAGAGTCTTGCGCTCAATAATACAAAACAACAACCGTCCATACAAAAAAATGAGATTTTTTCTGCGAAAAACCAACGCATATTATGTTTCATCACTGTTCTGATGCTCGTGGCTTCTAAAGCTCACCTCTACCTCTACCTACTTACATACATACCTCTTAAATCTAGATTTAACCAAAGCCTGAATTTAAAACGTTAAAGTAGCTTTGTTTGCAATTGACTGAGACAGAATTGATGATTTATAGAAGGAGGCCTAAAAAACGTTTACTACTTCCTTTGATTGCTTTAAAAAAAAGCTTAAGTTCAGTTCATTTAATACGAGACATTTTTTAATTTTTATTTAACAAGAATTGACCAAAGGTCTACTATTTGTTACTACTTACTCGTATTACGTAAGATAATAATATTTTACTAGAAAAAAAAACCAGCTGTCTCTATTGGGAATTCAATTCAATTCAATTCAATATATTTATTGCATTCTATAATGTTACACAGGTGTTATAAATAGATACATAAAACAGATCATTATAGACCCTATCATTATAGAATTGCGAACCCTTTTATTTAATTAACTTTCAACTTTCAATCACACTAAAGTATTTGCTTTGAAGACAAACTTAATTCTACTTTGAATTAGGTATTCTTTAATTTAATTTGATAAATATAAATCGCCAAAATATTTGGTTAAACCACACCATTAACTGGATTTAATGTTTACTAGTGTTTAAAATCAAACATTTAATTAAAACACGGTACCTACGCAGGTAAAGCTTTTCCATCAGAGCAAACCAGCCATTCGTGGTTTAGCCGCAAAACCTCCGGAAACTTTTAACGTACCTACATTAAAACATTATTAAAAGTCTGTTTATAATTGAAATATAAATTCCGCGTACCTGTTCATTGCATTTGCAAAATAAAAATAGCTGAAGTGTGCCTACAGAATGTGTAAGTTATAACGTTATAAGTAAGGATTCTTTAAAATTTCATCCCAAAGGGAGAAAAGGAATGGTAAAGTTTATGAGGAGAACCATTTTATTTAACCTTTGATTCAGCAAGAAACATTTTTCTTGATAATAAAATGTATGTACAAATAACAAATATAATAATATACGTGTCACCACACAAAAAAGTTTTTTTGTAACCGTGTATCTTGTGTATCTTTCTTGCCACACTGCCATAACCTTATTTATGGAAATGAAGAAAAAGTAAACAAAGTATTTAATACTCAACATGAAACTCGTAAAAAAACTAACGTATGATTTCGGCAACTCGTACCGGCAGATGTCGAGGCTAAATTGAGCGGACAAAAGTTTTAAGTAGTTTTATATCAAATTATTTGCCGCTAATGCGCATAACCTTGGGGTTATGGCCTAAAAACGTTTACTACTTCCTTTGATTGCTTTTAAAAAAGCTTAAGTTAAACAAGAACTGACCAAAGGTCTACTATTTGTTACTACTTACTCGTATTACGTAAGATAATAATATTTTACTAGAAAAAAACCAGCTGTCTCTATTGGAAATTGCGAACCCTTTTATTTAATTATAAGTTTTATATCGACTTATTTGCTGCTAATGTGCATAACCTTGGGGTTATGGTCATCTAATTATAATAACTTGCCATAAGAACGCGCCTAAACAATTTCATGATAATTGGAATTAATAGTTAAAACTATAGTGTGATGCCCTTTTCAGCGAAAGCGAAATTTATGTGCACTATTTATTACAATAAATACTTTGAGTATTAGTTATTCATTATTTCTCGAGAACAAAACAGATTTGTGCGCGTAACAATCAAGTTTCGATTGTATCTTATTTGCAGGAGTTAGCAGGTTAAACTTATTTTAAAATACTATTAATAAATGACTAACCTTGTCTCATTCTCTGGCATAATGTTCCCGGAGCGGTCGACTAGTTCGAAGCGTACTAAGTTGACTCCGTCCGCGATAGGTACGACGTCGGGGCTGAGCGAGCGGTCGAGGGCCCTTAGAGTTTTACGCTTCATGCACCGGAGGAACTTTGGGAAGTACTCCTTGTGGTCGATAACGTCCTTCACGTCGACCAGCTGAAATGTTTTTGTTACAAAAACTTTGTTGGAGAAATCGTAATGACAACTGAATTTATTTTATTTTATTTATTCGTCCGACAGTCGTTGAAAAAAATAATAGTTATTTTATGTTTGGGCCGATTTTTCAAACGCCAGATAACTTTTATCAGAAGAATAAAACGGACGTTTTGACAAATTTTCTATACAAAAACCCTCAACATGTCAAACTTATTCTTCATATAAAAGTTATCCGGCTATTCAAAAATCGGTTATTTTCAATTTAACCTTTCGAAAGCGCTTAGTTCGGGTTTAATTTAATAAAAGCAAGACATGCCATTAAAGATTACAGCACTCAAATTGATAAACGATATTTTAGTTACTATGGTGCAAAAAATAATCTGTCAAGAATATTATTTTCATAATGTATTATTGCAAGTAATTAAGTGAATGAATAAAATAGCATACCTATGGCACATATAATAACATACACAATAATATTTTTTTATAAAAAAAGAATAAAAGCGTTTATGTACCAAATAAATCCATGCTAATTCTGTACTCACATGTTTTTAATGTCATCATTGATATTGCAAAGTTAAGAACTATAACAAAGTTATATACAAACTAACATCACCAATTGTCTTGTAATAATGTCCATACGATTTAGCTAGTAGCTAAGCTTTCAACTGTCTGTCAAGATAGAAAACAAATATCATTTGTTCATTGATTGTCTACCTTTTAAGAAAACTTTCAATAAAGTATACTTACTTATAATGTGACTTCAAATCAAGATGTAGGTAACTATTTATTGTGTTCTTTTAACATATTCTTTTTGATGTACCTACCTACCTAATCCGCTGAGGATTACTAGCGTACGAATGGATCCTTATATAAGTACAACTATTATTTTCTTTATTGCAGACGTCACTTACAACGAAGAAATTATTACCTTTCTTCCCAAAAATTATATATGGTTGAATTTAGATCCTAAACAATACTTAGTCTGGCCATAAATACTGTTACAATTAAAAAATAAACAAAATATTACATTTGAATTTGGAATCTGTCATTTTTATATGATTGTTCATTGAGTTTTCTCATTTTGGCGCCTATACATTGTACAATATTTTACGATATTAAAATATAGTGGGGTAATAAAGAGAACCGAATCGCTGTGATTGCATTACACAAAGTAGGTATGAAGCCAAATGCAATTTTAAAACTCTCCATAAGCTTGGTATTAGTAAAATGTTTATGTACCGGGCTATTAATAGGTACAAAGACAACTCCTTTGATTGTGGCAGAAAAAGATCTGGCCGTCCACGTAGTGTTCGTACTAAAAAAGGTGGTCAAAGATGATTTAGGACTTGGAGCCTTTATGAGACGTACTGGTCATTTCTTAACTGATAATCTAAAAAAGAATAATAAGAAATAATCTAATAATTGAGCAACATTTTAACAAACAAAATGACCGTATTTATGCTCAAAGCTCCAAGGAAGCTTCCCAATTAGTCGACAGAGTGCAACGTTGGCACTATCCGACTTCAGTTATGGTTTTGTGGGGAATTAGCTATGAAGGAGTGACTGAGCCATACTTTTGTAAAAAAGGTATCAAAACATCGGCACAAGTGTATCAAGATATCATTCTTGAGAAGGTAGTTAAGCCCCTTAACAACACCATGTTCAATAACCAAGAATGGTCCTTCCAGCAAGACTCGGCGCCGGGTCATATAGCGACCGAGCTTTACGCAGTCTTGGTTGGAAACGAACGTTTCGGACTTCATCAGAGCTGAAGACTGGCCGTCGTCTAGTCCCGATCTTAATCCGCTGGATTATGATTTATGGTCAGTTTTAGAGAGTACGGTTTGCTCTAAACGCTATAATAATTTGGAGTCCCTTAAACAATCGCTACGATTGGCAGTGAAGAATTTTCCCATGGAAAGAGTGCGTGCTTCTATTGATAATTGGCCTCAACGTTTAAAGGACTGTATTGCAGCCAATGGAGATCACTTCGAATAAGCTTTTTATATTTTAAATTGTTTTATATTTATGTATTAAACTAACACACTGTAAAAGTAATAAATGTTAATTGCAATATAATTTTTTTTTCTTTGTTTCAGTATTTATGGCAAGACAAGGTATAATAGAAGTACTTAAAATACAAAACATTTCTATGTATAAGGATTTTATTTTAACTATAAAAGTGTTACAATAACAGTTACCAGCTAAACAGGATACCTATATCTCATTGCAATCAGACATTGACCGGATGAAAATTTTATGTACTGAATAGAGATTTTATTTTATTTTAAAGTTTAGAATAACTGCATTAGTTCACGATATGTAACCAGGAGTCAATTCAACACAAATATGAAATGTATATATATTATGATACGTGGTGTCAATCAAATGCGTATCAAATTCTTCCGAAAGCGATATTTTTATTTATTGATTTGACAAGTGTCGGTTTTCAGCCTTATAATATAATAGAAGTGACATAATTGGCCTTCAATGACACAAATTAAGAATAAAACTATTAAATAAAACAAAACTTGATTAAATTGTCTTGATTTAAAAAAAAACCATAATTTTGACACATTTTATGGTAAGTTCTTACTGAAATTTAAAATTCGATTATACAAGTTTAAGAAATAACTAACAGAACTAGCTAGGATTATTTCTGGCTGTGGGTAGAGCTTATATATTATAGAATACTTAAACTGTGCGAGCCTATTGACAGAATACAAACTTTTTTAGAGCAGTCCCGCCAAATAATTTTGATGACGTCAGCTCCCTCCAGCCACAGATCAGCGACGAATCGGCTCAAATACGCGTCAGTGTCATCTTTCTGGTCTCCATGGCAACCGGAGATTAAGGTCGCCGCGAAAAAATACACCACCACAAGTATCATGTCGACTTGAGAGCGCATTATACGACTCATATCTTTATAAGTTCCATTTCTCGTACGTGTTAGTTACGTGAGCTGGAACAGAAGAAAGCTTTATGGCATTGTCATTGTTAAAAGAACAATAAAATAAGGAATTTTTCATTAGACGGAAAAGTTATTATCGATGGGTACATTCACTGTGTTCAGACATGACACTTTAAAGGTTTGATTACTCCGTTGACACCTTTGAAAATAATATTCATTCCTGTTTGAAGGAACTTTTATTGTTCTTACTCGTGTTAACGTGGATGTTAATCCAAGCGAAGCGGTCTCATGAGCCCGCCTAGCAATATAATTTCTATTGTGTCTCGATTACGGATGCTCAATGAGTTAAATTACGGCACAGAATATCTACGTAATAAATAATACAGTTCGTTTGATTTAGTAAATGTTCATTGTTGTCACATTATGTCTAATATTAGTCTAATAATGATTGTACTGTTTAGGCTATTAATCAAACAAGTAAAATTGCCAATAATAGCTTATTTGTATTTATTTGCTTATTGCTATTATTGTGAATTAATTATTACTTATTTTGATTTATGATCTATTGACTGTTTTTAATACATTTATTACTCACATCAATCGATCTTAATAAAAATCAAGTATTTTTATACTTTAAGACTGACTAAGACAGAAGGAATTTATAAAAATTTATGATAATTTAATAAAGGAAAGACGAAAGTGGAAGCTAACATGTCAGCCTTTGATGATAGATTATAAAAATTTCGGTTGCGTTGTCTTCGAAAAGCACCCATCGTAATACTTAAAAGAATATTACATGTTTTCCTTTATAGATGTTTTTATATCAGGTATATGACATTATATTACTCATGTGAAAACTAAATTAATATATGAGTAAAACCAATAAACTGAAAATAATAAAAAGCAAAATAACATTATTATTGATATTGAAGATATTTTTATGAGATTTTTTCCTTTTGAGCGCTCGCTCGGGTCTATAATCTCATTTACAATACTTTTACCACGTTCAGCCTGACTCAGGCATAATTTGCTACTTTGTAACGTAGGTTAACTTAATATCGATGAGGTAAACCCTGTTCAAATGCCAACAGTTTTGTAAAAGGGAACAAATATCAGTTAAACAAATAAAATAAATTCTTCCAACAATCACTCAAAACCAAGCTTATAGTATGACAACTACATAACGCATTTATTTACATACGTAAATACACAATGTGCTATCCACGACTCAGGTAAAATCAGCGGGATTCGAACCCGCGACCGCCGGCTTTGTAGTCTGAAGTAGGTGTGTAAGCAAATCATTTGACCAGGTCGGAAGAAACTAACAACAATATTGAAAAAAAGGTTAAGTCAAGGTTAAAGGTTTTTAATTTAGTATAATTTTGAATTTTACTTTACCTTTTTTTGAAGAGTAAAGACTTACAAGATCTACTTACCGAAAGCTTACTTTGACCTACACAATTTTATATTTAAAAATGTATATTTTTATAGGATACCAAAAACCACGATACACCACAACACCCGTATACAATCAAGGTCGTACCAAGAATGGAAAATTCTTTGTGACCCCTTTCCATTATATGCATTGTGGAAAGCGAACGATTTCCACGCGACCATAGACCAAATCATGTTAATGAATAGCCACGCATTACTTGCTGTTAGTGTTTGCGCAGGCCGTGACGAGGACATCCAGTTGTGCACCGGTACAATTCAAACCATAATTTCTAAATTAAATATCGCTGCCCAGACTATCAATCTTGCTCGCCCACTCAACCTGTCAGAGATCGTTTTCCTCAGCTATACTTAGGCGAGTTTGTGGCTTTCCTGAAAAAGAGTTACTCAACTTGGTTCTCGAAACTATTACAACTTCTCTTTGAATCATACTTACCTGCTTATATTTAATATTTTATTTGCTGTATGTAACAAAGATGAGCAAAAATTAGATCTAGTAAGTAGGACTTGTTAGTGACGTGCATAAGTCTGTTGAGTAAGGCTAAGGGGGTATATTCGTGGCGTGCATAAATTTAAAAGCGTTTCTGGAGTGACGTTTTAAAAACCTCGTACAACGACGACGACGACTATTAAAAAAAGACCTATAATCCCAAATTTACGAAATGAATAAATACCTTTTTCAAATGCAACTTAGGTAGTACGCGCAAGTGAGATCCATAGTTTAAAATGTTCCATTTTTGAAATAAATACATGTAATTTAAACAAAATCATTGTAAATCTGTGTTACTATGCAATATACCAATTTTGTTGTTAATCTCATTTTCAGAAGACTGTTAAGACTTAAATAATAATGTTGCTTTGTAAGTTACAAAGGACACCCTTAGAACTGCTTCTTCAGTTATTGTGTATTTAAAATATTCGAATTTTCTTCCTCTTCTTACCAAATTAATATTTTATAAGGTCTTAAACATGTTGAGCTCAGAAATTCGCCACACATAACTGTGACACATATAAGCTCCTCCCGCGTGTAGTTGTCAGGTCAAATGGGACAAGATATCAAATGGATCAGACTTTTGCTATTACATCACAAATTATTTGTGACACAGTGTATGTGATGTTATCCAATATTTATCATTAAATTATTATTCGCAGGTTATGTATCTGTATCTGAATCGATTTTCTTTATCCAGCTTACATGAGTCCAAAAAATGTTTCTGCCGTCGTCAAAAAGACACATAGAGAGACCTCTATGTGTCTTTTTGTCGACTTCTACAACAGCATCCTTTTAAACAAAGGCAGCACAAAAAAGGACAGGTAGCTCGCAAATTATACTGCCTTAGGACGCGTTTAAAAGTAGAAAATATGCAGTTGCCATAGTTACTTTATAAAACCATTGCCAGGAATTTTCGTTGATCAATCCTTACTCGTACTATCAATTTTCACTAATCTTGAAATCTCATTTGGATAGGAAATAGTTATGCGAATTTACCCTTGTGACTTACTTTAATACGAGTGCGTTTTTCTATATTATTATTGCCAACCTATGAACATCTGTGCTTACATAAATTATTCATGTTTCACGGAATGAAAGCGTAACAGGTGCCTTAAGCACACTTTTATTTTTAAACTCACAGCAAAATTGATTCGTTCACGGCTAGGAAAGGTTTTAAAGCAGCGAATACGGTCCGGCCAGTTCAAACTGACTAGCTAATAAGAGCCCTTTGTAATGCAAATTATCTTTACATGTCCCTCGTAATGATTTTAGATCTAGTACCTTTGATAGAAAACTCTTTGATCTAGCTACGTTTTTCAAGACCGCAGAATTTTATTTTTGTCAGGTTTATCCGCCGAGAATTTAAATTACGATAGAAACTTAGAAATAATAAGAGATGAGAATGCATGGGCTAACGAGTATTAATTGTGTTTTAAAACAAAAGGCATTATACTTTAATGAAATGAATGACTTTTCAAAAACATTGTTTGAGCCCAATCTTTTACAGCTATCAGATACACATCAAAAACTTTTTGCTGAGACGCAAATCCATGAAAATAATAAATAATCCAGCTGCAAGGACAACATTTATGTAAATGTTAAATAATTTTGAGAAAAATAATTGACTAATATTAAGTCCAAAAATAGACTGAAAAGTTGTGCTATTTAGAAAAAGCGATACACTGAGAATGCGAATTTTTAATTGTCTGTAAAAGTAGAGTTGAGTAGAAAGTATCATTAAGTATCATGGAGGAATGCAAACTTTTTTTTATATTCATCACAACCGTTTAACAATTTTTAACCACTCAATCGGTTACCATTTGGCGATAAAATTCTCACCAAGTGTTTAATTAGAATAGCTCATATTTAATTTTATTTCTGCTATATTTTCAAAAATCTGTCTTACCAGTTTTGCCTAGTATAAAGTCGATATAATAGTAACGTCACTACAAAACATCTTTTTCATCTCAGTTGTGAATGTTTGAAGCTGCTAAGCTTGTTTGATGTTAAGACATAAATTCAATAAATGAGGCAGAGAAATGAGGTAAATTAATAGGTTCAAAATTAATTCATTGAGATATTTTGTTATTATTAGTAAGTAATCATATGAATTTATCGATGAAATTTTTTGCGTAATCTTGCTTTTAAATAATGCATTCTTTTCTTTTTGTGGAACTCACTTTCTTTTTTTTGTAACTTGTCTAGTTTTATAATCTAGATAGAGATGCATGTTTTGGGCTACAGTTTAGTACTTCAGTTTTTGTCATAATATAACATTTTGTATTTGTATCAACTGCATCCTATTTTGAGTCTTATACTAATAAAATACAATAAATACAGTCACTTTATATTGGTCTAAATTTAGATTAATTAATGATTGAATCAGCTCTACAAACAAAATGTTGTGTATGTAAACTTTTTTTGTTTTTGTTTTCAGATATAGATAATGTTAGCCCCCTAGAAAAAAATGTGGTATTTGACCACTAGAAACAGTCCCCTGCAGTTAATACCTGTTTTTCTTATTTCTTGCCCAAAGAAACAAGTCTAGGTATTTTACCACAAATATTTTGCATTTCACTTGACTGTTTCTGGACAGATCTTACACATAAACATAGCTATAAGCACTTTTATCTCAATAATGTCATATTTTACCATAGTTTTGAATATTAATAGAGTAATGGGCAAGGGCCAGTCCAACTCGAGCCGTGTCTCGCCGCAGCGCACACAACGAGATGGCAAGGATCAAAACCAATTAACTAATGGAACACGAGCTCCTTGGGGCGCTAATTGATTTGTTCTATGCAACCGCACCTTCGATGTGTGCATGGCGTTACGTCATGCACTGTGTTTGTGCACAAGGACAGTTATCGGAGTACTTACAACATAATTCAGTATTTTTTCAATATAATTATGATGTTTATTATTTGTATATAGGAATACTCTAAAACACCTTATAGTTGAGGTGCGCCGTGGTCTTTAAAAATACATAGGCTTAGGTACTATATAATCTTTTAGATAAAAAGACGTCCTGACTCATTCATAAACGCCCAGCCCAAACCCCTAAACCTAGATTGCTGAAACTTTGTAGAAAGGTTCTTTTAATAACACAGAAAAGGAATAAGAACGGATTTTTGGAAATTTAACCTCTGAGGGGGTGAAAATGACGATTACAGTTTGTATGAAAGTTCGTCACTTCTGAATTTAGAAAGATTTAAATTTGTATTTGTAAATAAAAATACTGTTTTCGTAGTTTTTGGGGAAATGCATCCCTAAGAGAAATGTTTTTTTCGTAATCTATGGACTTGGAATTTGAAACAAATACTCACTAACAAAAATATATAGATATCTGTTTCAGCATTTGTCAACTTGCATCCTTTTAGAGTGTCAAATGGGGGATGAATGTATGTATGTAAAATCTTCACTCACACACGCCCAAATGCCTTATGATAGAGAGTTGAAATTTAGTCACTAGCTAGTGACAGCTATTATTTGTGACACAAAAGCTTACCAAAAAGGGATGGTATTGAAATGGGTTGAATTTCAATACCATTCCAAGAGAGTAAAATAGAGGGGAGAGGTCTTAAAACAACTTATACTAACTTTTTTTCCCTAAAAATAGTTACACATTTTCTGAGATATGCGTGCAAGATGACTCTGCGCGTACAAGTTTTTAAGCCTGGCGCGAAATTTCAGGCTGCTAACATCCTATTAATTTCTACTATTAATTAGCTTACTTTTATTCCGAATAAGAAATAAGAGGGTTAGTTAAGGACCGTATTTACTTAGTAAGGGTGATCCACCTTGGACTTCATCATCATTGAAGTCGCCCTAAAACCTCAGTCACAATTAAAGCAAACCTAAATATAAAGGTTCGGTGTAGGTATATTTTGTTGTTTATTCCGAAAAACCCACTGACATTACTAAGAGACGTTAGTTAACGAATTTCTGTGACAAACTGAATTACACGCGTGCAAAGCCGCGGGGAACAGCTAGTTATAAATATGCGCTAAACGACACACCAATTGTTATGGTCTCAAAATAAAGAATAACCATCTTAGTGTTTTAAGGTACTAGAGTAGGTAACTAGAGGGAATCTAATTAAAATCTGGCAAAGCCGCTTGATGCAGGCCGCTTCTAACCGGAGAATCTGGAAGTCATTAGAGGAGGCTTATGTTCAGCAGTGATGTAATGTGGCTGAAATGATGATGATGATGATGAATCTTCCAGCCCTAAACCGAGAGTCAAACCTTCTTTGCATTGACGGAGAATCTTTGCGCCATTAGGTCAACTGGATCTTCATATTTTATCAGTTTTTGGAAAGCCTATAAGTTCTCATTGACATAATTGGCGAAAGTGAAATATATGTAAACAAAGAGATAGTTATTATTTTGATAGTTTCTGAATTTTTATATAATGTTAAAATAATTATTTTATTAAAATAGCAATGTATTTTCTGATAATTTTAACGTAAACCAGTTCAAAATAAGGCTAGTTTTTCTGTCTACAATGATTTATTTATATTGTTGTGTGAGAAAAATTATGAAAAAATTCATCCTAAATATTTAATGGGTTTTAAACGAGTATATAATAGAACTAATACTAATGATACAATGTTTCTGTTAATAATTACTTAGAAATATAATCACGATATCAAGGTGATACCTCAATTTTTTTAAGTTTCATGTAGACTTATAATTTATCTTCTCTAATCAATGTGCAAATGTATTAAAAGGCTTACATTTTACCTACTAAAATGTTATTGGATTTAAAACTGATTACGAAATAACTTTGTACAGTAGAAGAAATTCGCAGTCGAAACAATACATGGACATTTCGACACAAATATCAGGTCATCGACGTACTGGCAATTGAAAATTTTTGATGAGTAAGCTAAAGGGTAGTTTACAAAGTTGGTAATTAAAATGTTTACATTTTTATTAATCGAACTGACCACATGCCCCAGAATTATAACAATTTAAAGCCGATATTGTTTTATAGGTACCTCACGTTAGGCTAGGATAATGTATTTATATTTATTGGTCGTTTTGAAAACGTAAAAAACAAGAAATAACAGCTTTTTAGGTTAAGAAAGCGAGTTAATTTCTTAAGTTTATTAGGAAGTTAGGTCAAAATTTGTACCGAACAGACACTAAATTCTGTCAATTTAGACAAGAAGAAATCAAGTTTTTACATGATACAAAAATAAATACAATACTTATTAACAATGAAGTTAATTTCGTACCTCTTAAAAGGCGATATTGAGATAATCATGATTAATGTTTTAAATATAAAATCGGCTCTGAACGGCGTCTATCTACTGAGAATTACGAGATAAACTTTAACAAAACAAAGAGTTTTCTGTTTTCCCCGATGAATACTGAAGAGAGATTAGAGCCGGAATAGTTAATTACATAAAAGCTACGGAACCTTACAAATGTAAGTCTACCACGCGAGATTTGCAGGATCTATTGTAAGTACAGCTTTTGGTCCGCTTTGTTAATTCCTTGTATTATATTATTTTGTAGGTTATTCTTAATTAAAAATAGGTAGGTGCCAGAGAATATATACACCATAGTGATGCTGGTTTATTTTTTCAATATTTTTTTTTTTTTTAACACCTACTTAAAACATTTAACGTGCCTTAACATTGTGCCGTAACATACTATGCTGACTCATAACTAACGCATTGGCTTCATAAACCGCTAAATAAACAAACAATACGATAACCGGGAAACAGGGAATGAAAGTTTGTTTAAAATAATCTTCATCTACCACTGACAAGTCCCAGTAGTTAAAAATAATGTAAATAGTAGCCGGGCATCCATCTAATAGTCGATATAGACAACGTAGACTCGCGCTAAAGCCTTGTTTGTTACACGATGCCTTGACTAATATGTAACTATGTGTAAACTTATAGTGTAAACTGGCCCTAATATGAAAAAGACTGACCAAAGAAATGATACCCGACACTCGAGAGTTCAGCAAAATTGGAACAAGCAACTTAGTGCCTCAGTGTCAGTGGATTCGTAAACATCTATTTCGACGCTATGTAGATTTGGAATATCTAAGTGGTTTTAATTCGTCAATATCATTTATCTTACGTAAGTTTTTTTTATTACGCATAAAAAGTACATTAATATTAGTTGTTAAGATACACTTATCAAACTAACTATCTACTTGAAAGTACAAAGATAGTTAAATCTACCTACAATTGTGATTTTAAACCCAAAACACAAAAAAATTACTTACTTTTTTTGTTATATGAAGTTTATATTTCAATGCAGCATGCAATCAATTCAGCTCGATATATATTTTTTTTTCTTAAGCATATTAATATGTCGTAGAATCAACTCTGACTATTAACCCAATAAAGTTAGAAAGGCTGTAATAACTTACATCTCTGTCTATCTTTTATTGGACCAAGCCCATTTGCCAAGATGATCGTTCCGACCTGTCTGGTAAATGGCAGTAAATTATGAAGATGCTACGATGTAAACGTAAATAATATTGTACGTTCATGGCCCTTCAGTAACATCATGTGTACCTACACCGCTTGTATAGAGTTTAAGAACTTTTAGCCTTATAATATTTGTTTTACAATTACAATTGTTAAAAAGACAAGAATGTCTTAAATTTGTAAAATAAAGTTTGTTCATCACCTATTACTTAATAGAATAAACGAGTATTGTATTAGATGTCCAATTATTTAAATTTACAGAAAATGAAAGGCGATATAAAAATTGAAAAAGATTTGAACCAACTTGGTCTCCCACCAATGGCACTGGCAGAACCTAGAGGTAACCAATACATAAACTAATTGTTAATTCTTTTTCATATGAATTTAGATCAACAAAGAATGTTTTTCTATTCTAGATACCAACAGAAGACGGCAAGATATTTTCATTTACAACGTAGTAAGAAAAACGTGCATTTTCCTATTAACTCTTGTAATTTTTGCCGGAGCTTTCATTTTCTTGACGAGACTTCTAGAAAATATCGGTAAGTCTAAGAGCAAAATACAAGTAAATAGTTAGTATAATAACCAGTAAATTCGTAACCAGCAAAACTACACTAATGAATTAAGTTAATATTCATGAGTTATTATATTATATATAAAAATATTTGTTTACAATGGTACTTACTTTTTACTGACTGACTTTTATACCTATGATGACGAATAAATATTTCATTTCATTTTATTTTACTAAAATTAATTTAGAAACAATATCTTCAATATAAAATAATAACGTATGTCTGGTACAATACATTGTCATGGTCTCGAAGAAAGAAAATATAAATGTCTTACATTACAAGATACCAGACAATGAATTTTATCAGAGGCGTGTCCTAGCACACTTAAACCCGAATCAACATAGAAACGATTAATTTCTAAATGTACCTGAAACAAGAATTAAACTGTGCGTTTGTAATACCATTACAAATATAGGTTTCAACATAGGTAATAATTTTCTTACAGAGGGATTTAGCACGACGGAAATATTTTTTGTCACTAGCGTTTCCAAAAATGCAAATGTAACAGTACACCAGGATGGCCTAGAAATATCTTTTCGTTTGAAAAATAACACTGAATCCATACTTAAACGAAAGAAGAGAAGTATTCCTAAAGTCACTACTAATACTGATAGAGATATAGCCAAATTAAAAAATGAGGATTATCAAAAAGCAAGAGACATCATTATAAACCACAACGTACTATGTAATAATGAAAATAAGAACGAGATTTGTAAAGATCTTGTAAAAAAGTTAAAAACTATCACCGCAGAAGAATATCATACTGACTTCGATAGGAATAAACCAAAAGATGGCGTATCTTCTGTAGTTGCAACTGAAAAAAAAGAACCAGTTATTGCTAGATTTAGCAGCATTCCAATAGATACTTCAAAACGTGAAGCATTACCGTTGCCCATTACCAATGAACTGACTGGAATATCAAATAGGGATGCGTTTGGATACGGTGCGGATCCATACCCACATATTCCTCATTATTCGCCGTCTTACTCTCACCAGCAGCATTTACCCGATACATGCTTGCTGGCTCGCCTTTTGAAGCAAGGACACCATATAGGTGAGTAACACTTAATTTTATGCTTAAAATAGTTACGTCTATAAAGAATTCAGATTTAATCTAAAAAGGAATCTATATGTGGGCCAAATTTCGTCTAATCATTTAGCCGCTAAAGTACAAACTTTTACGGGAAAAATATTGGTAAGAATTTTTTTTGGATGCTATATAGCATCCTTGATATAGTTTGTTTCTGTACAGTTTTCTTTATTTAGCGGGTTTTGGCTATTTCAAGCTTCAGAACAAAACATTTTCTAAAAAGGCAAATACACTAAACCACACTACTCAAACATTGCGTATACTTTATATTTTTAATTTTTTCAACAGGTGGATACGGCAGTCCATCACCTGAATATGATCCAAGTCCAGCTTATCCTCATTATTCACAACCAATACCAGGAGTATCTAATAAGTACGAATCCATTTATTTTTAGGTTTCCGTACCTCTCTGTCTATCTTTGTGTCACATTTAATTTGTTCCGAATCTAATAGATCATCAGAGTTTGCATTTGGTATAATTATGAACTGCCCTGACCCAAACAAGGTCGTGTAAAATAAATGCGTTTTGAATATGAAGTTACATTTGGATGACGAATTGGTTTTTTATATTAAACTAGCTGTTGCCCGCGACTTCGTTCGTGTGGTCTTTAGTTTATTCATAAAGGATTTTCTGCTCAACTTTCTTAATTTTTTATTTCAAAACATTGTTCCATCCGTTTACGCGTGATGTGATGACCAAGGGAAATAGAGATTCATTTATAGAAGATAAAAATTGGCCATCCCTCCAATCTCTAAAACTACTGTATACATTTTTAAAAAACCGGCCAAGTGCGAGTCGGACTCGCGCACCGAGGGTTCCGTACAAACATGTAGGTACCGTTATGAGTAAAAGTTCACCCATCACGTCAATCGAGTCGTAGTTATGGTATTTTTATTGCAAAATGAAATCCATAACATTACGAAAGTTAAATTGCGGTTTACGATTTATGACGTATTAAAAAAAACTAATTACTTGATCTCGTTCAAACCAATTTTTGCTGGTAGTTTTTATGGTAATGTACATTATATATATTTTTTTAGATTTATCATTCTCTTATTTTAGAAGTTACAGGGGGGACACACACATTTTACCACTTTGGAAGCGTCTCACACGCAAACTATTCAGTTTAGAAAAAAATGATATTAGAAACCTCAATATCATTTTTAAAGACCTATCCATTGATACCCCACACATATGGGTTTGACGAAAAAAAAAATTTCGAGTTTTAGTTCTAAGTATGGGGAGCCCCCAAAATTTATTATTATTTTTCTATTTTTTTGTAAAAATCTTAATGCGGTTCACAGAATGCATCTACTTACCAAGTTTCAACAGTATAGTTCTTATAGTTTTGGAAAAAAGTGGCTGTGACATACGGATGGATAGACAGACATGACAAATCTATAAGGGTTTCGTTTTTTGCCATTTGGCTACGGAACCCTAAAAGGAACATAGCTTTGTACCCATAGATTACTGGAAAACCTATAAGCAGTACTGAACCCTCTCCACGCGAGTTCAACTCGTACTTATCCAGGTTATTTTATTTTAGATCTTTTTTTAAAGTGAAATGTTATTTACAGATATCGAGAACCTGAAGAACGTGATGTTGAGCCGAGACACCGTCAAATACATCCACAAGACGAGGAAATATTCAGGAGGTTCTTAGCGCAATACGCACAGTAAGATTAATTATTTACTTCATTGACTGAATAGTAAGCGACTCTGCATGGTAAAATATTAATAAAAAACTAAAAACTTCTAAAACAAACTAAAAAACGAAAAATTATGTTTACCTAAACATCCTTAATGAAATGGAATGAAATGTTCATTTATTAGCTTTTGAAAATCAATATTCACACACATTTAAAGTCGGTGTTAGCTATAGAGAGCTTAAATGCTTTCATTCGCAATTTTCAAAAAAATAGCGGAACAATGTAGTACCTACATTTATGGATGACGTGGATACCCCTAGAGGTGCTTTAACTTTGGCTTTCTGCTTGACACATTTTTTAAATACATTCTTATACTAACTTTTTAAGAATAGGTAGTTATGTATTCTACTTTATAACTGTGGAACAGTTACTACGTACTCTTACAATTAATGAGGACGATTCATTACCCACCTAAATATTTTCGTACGAGTATAATTGATCTGTTCGGTACCCAACAAATACGACTAATTACTAGTTATCTTTCGATATTCAAAGCCGTGCGGGGAATACTTAGTAAATAACTGTTTTATGTAAAATATTTAATGACAGTCCTACGCGTGTTGTTTGCTAAAGAGTAAATAATTACTGACTCAGAATTATTACGATATAATGATAATTAATTAAACAAGGCGATAACAATCCCAAATCAGTTATTATTCTAAATGGTCACTTGACCATGAAATATTTAAATCAGATTGGCGAATATAAGCGCTTTTGTGACATTCAAAGATATCCAATCCTTGTGGTATTTAAAAGCACTTTGTTGCGGAAATTGAATTAGTCCCAGTACACATTAATTAACACAAATGAAAGGCCTAAACCATATTTGAAACCATGAAAAAGGTCATGTAATTAGGTTAGACCACCCTACGACATCCTTTATTCATTTTATTGTAAAGCATTATTAACTACACAGTTTTTTATACTAAATGTTATTTTGTGATTAATTAATTATAATCATATTACTGATTTTAAAATTATAACTCCTGCTGTCTAAGTAAATACTTAATTTTAACTACATAATTTAGAGAATTGCGTAAAATTCTAGGTAACGTATGAGTAAATAAATTAGATAAGAGACCAACTTCCTTTGTTTACTTTAAGTCATCTAATATAGAACAAAGATAATATTTGCCTGAAATTTTTTTTCAAGTGAAAATATTATTCTTGATAGAATTAGGCTTTTTGAAAAACAAATATGTTTTTTTCTGATATTCTAGTGCTGATCAGCAAAAGCAGTTGACGAATTCTTCAGCGCCCCGCGATGCTCAATGTCCAGATGGTTCAGTATCTTGCTTCAACGGAGAAGCTTGTGTCCTTGAAAGTCAATGGTGTAACGGACATGTAGACTGTTCTGACGTCAGCGATGAGGCCAAGTGCAGCTGCAAGTCTAGAGTGGACAAGTCGCGACTGTGTGATGGATATTTCGATTGTCCTTTTGGCGAAGATGAGATGGGCTGTTATGGTTTGTATCTATACTTACATACATACCAATGTTTTTAAGACAAAAAATGCTTTTAGAAAATTACTTTTGCCTTCGACACAGAATATACGATTTTATTTTTGCACACGAATTAACCTCATAATTATTTATTCTCTGTAAAATCAGATTAGCTGTTCTATAGATTAGACTAGACAAACGACAGAAGAAATTTATTAAACTGATATTTGGGTTTTTGATACCTATCTAAGCATATATAATATTATTGCAAAATTCATATTTAACCGTAATTACCTTTTCTTAGGCTGTAGTGAAAGTGCTTTTAGCTGTGAAGACTTGGACATAAATTCGAAAACAAGTTGCTTCTCAAAAGAGCAAAGGTGTAATAACATAATGGACTGTCCGAACAATAGAGACGAGATTGATTGTAACATGCTTTCACCGAGCCTTCACAATAATCCCGTAAGTGTTACCAAATATGCCCTTTGTCCAACGCTATCCATATCATATGAGGTAAATGTCTCCATTTACCATGGCAAAAGAATCGTCAATAAATTTTCAGCTATTTCATAAATGGAAATTAATTCATTTTTTTGCCAGGAAAGCTAAAAATATTTTTATCAATAAGTAAGCATAAGTTAGCGATTCTAGTAAAAAAATGTCTAAGTGTATCAATCTAAATTACTTTGACAAAAATAATTTAAAGGTAAAATTTGTTGAATAGTTTGAAAGCAAATCCTTGTTAAGACTTCCAGATACAAAAAGTGATGAAAATGATGAAGACAAATTAAAAAAAAAATACTTGAAATTCTTGTAATCTCGTGTGAAGTCGCGTACTCAAACTCAAACTTAAACGTTTATTTGCCAAGAACACAGTAAATAAAGATAACATTTAAAAGTAAGTAGCGCATTTGTTCAGACTGCTGCTTCCTTTTTTAAAAATGTATACTGTGCGCAGACGTGCAAAAATTCAATTATAAAATTACACATAATATTGATGTCAATTAAATTACATTAATTATTGTTACGTAGTTTATATTAAATTAAATATTAGTATGTTGTCGCCAATTAGAATAATCATTATAACTATAAAAAAAATTGCCCAAAAGCCAGTTAGTCAATCTCCTCTTAAATATTGGTCCTTGAAGTGTTTTTAGCTCTTCCGGTAGCAAGTTATACAAAATTCTTTTATATATGTCCTTGCGACAGGGAGGTTGATGCAATAGGTTTATGTATTGCTGACTTAATTGCCTACCAGCGATTTCTCTGCGTGTTTTGTAATAGCTGGGAACTAGTAACAGGTAATTTATTAATGTTAATATGGACATAACTTTTGTACATTAATGTGTATTTATATTTATTTTTGTGACTTGTTATCAATATCAATCAATAAGAGCTTGAGCCCAAAACATACAAAATAAGGCGTTTAATCCAAAGATTGAAGGTTATTACAGAAGACAGCAGAAAAAATATAAGTGTGTTCCGTACAGTTTTGAAGAGTTTAATACGTGTAAACTTTATTGCAGCTGTTTGCCATCTCTAACACTGAAGGATTTTTGCAACGCAACTTCAAAGGGGACTGGTATGCCGTGTGTAAGAATCCATACATGTGGGCGCACGACGCCTGCCGGAGGGAAACTGGACTCATAATAAGGTTTGCCTGATTAAAAATACTCGTATAATTTTAGCTGATGAAACATAGAGTGTAAAACTCGAGTAGGCGTAGCATGCGTGAACCGTGTTATTTTATTCAGAAATGTGTCGTTTTATAACACTTCTATTAGTCTGTTGCATACCTATCATTTTTTGTTTTCTTTAGACCACCGTTTATTCAAGTCTTGCCAGTCGATCCAATGTTAAGGCTCAGCTATTTAAACACGGGACCAGAGGGGTTACTCCAAACAAGTAATACATGTTTCAACTCTTCGGCGATATACGTCACGTGTCCTGAATTACTATGTGGGACGAGAATTTTAACAACTCCGCAATTACTAAAAGAGGTATCTTCGTTTATTTAATAAAGCTTAAAGTCAACGTGAGGCTTCAGTTCTTTAATAAAGAAGCGCTTTAAGTTTACATTTAATCCTCTTACAGAATTTTGAGATTGAAAATCATCTCTTTGGGAGAAACAAGCGCTTCCTTTTAAATGGCCGTCCATACCCTATTTCATTTTATGATCCATTAAAAAGGACAGCTAGAAATAACAATGTAGTTAGTGGAAATGTGTCTGATAACTTTAGCAAGAAAGTGTCGAATAAAAAAAAGAGGGCACAGAGCAGGGTAGTTGGGGGAAGGCCTAGTAAACCGGCTGCTTGGCCCTGGATGGCAGCGTTGTACAGAAATGGTATGTTCCATTGTGGTGGTGTCATCGTCACACAGCACTGGGTCCTGTCAGCCGCTCATTGTGTACACGAGTAAGTACTTATGTAATTGACACCTAGCTTACTTCTTGCAGTAGCTTTACTCTCATAACTGCAGTACTTAATATTAAAAACTGTCTCGAAATTTCTATGTAAACAGTTTTTACTAAAAATACACACATCACACATTTTATAATATAATAAAATAGCTGCAATATAGAGTAAGTTAGACCCCTCAGGCAAGTACTTCACAAGTTTTATGAATGTTTGTTTTTAAAATGCTAACTTATGATTTTCTTTAAAGTAACCGAGTTTCCTTGTAAAATTTGTCAGGGATTTATAAAGCAAACGATTAATTTCAGGTTTTGGAATCATTACTTTGAAGTGCAAGTAGGGATGCTACGTCGTTTCTCATTCTCGCCTCAAGAACAAAATCATCGCATCACCCATGTTATAGTAAATCAGCATTATGATCAAGCAGATATGAAGAATGACCTCTCACTGCTACGAGTGAAGTCGTCTATTCAGTTCAGTCGTTGGGTCCGACCCATTTGTTTGCCTGGGCCAAACACAGCTGGACCAGAATGGCGATGGGGACCTCCGCCTGGAACTAGTTGTACAGCAGTTGGTTGGGGTGCCACTGTTGAGCATGGGCCAGATCGTAAGTTAATAGTTTTAAAAAATTTTAACTTATTTATATCTTTTTCCAGTAGGACAGTTATAAGTAAATATTTTAGTCCGGTATACGTACGTTTAGTATTATAAGCTCTTTTTTTCAGCGGATCACATGCGTGAGGTCGAGTTACCAATTTGGGCAAAATGTAAACACTCAGAAGACAGAGAAGGAAAAGAAATATGCGCTGGTCCGGTTGAAGGTGGAAAAGATGCATGCCAGGTAAAACCCATAATTTTGTTCCATGATTTTATTTCCAATTAGAGGTTACGTAAGGGCTTACTCAAAAGAGTGGTCAATGTTTCTAGAGGTTAAAGAGTGCATAATAAGAATCTTCGTTATGAAACAAAAAACCTAAATAACCTAACAATATATTTTTGATTAATTACTACTTATTTATTGTTATAATTATTTTATACGTATAACACCATTCACCTATAAATGAAAATTGTAGTAAATTCAGTGAACGGGGTGACTGTCATCTTGTAAACATTTAGGGATACCGTTATGCATAAAAATTTATAACAATAATACCGACATATTATGTACGATCAATTGAGAAACAATAGGTTGTTAGGTTTATATTTTCATTTTCATAAACAAGATCCATATCGTGTACTAGTAGACCTCTAGAAATATTGGGGTCTATCTCGGTTATATCTTATATAACTACCATCACCACAAGAACAAAAAAATATAATTTGAACTTTGAACCATTCTACATTTTTTTTATAATAGGTACGTGTATATATTAGCTTTACAAGCAAAGTTAAAGTAATTCAGACAAATATCCTGTTAAAATTTTTGTTTAAACTGGTTATGGCTCATACAGGGTGACAGCGGAGGCCCACTTCTGTGCAGAAGTCCTTTAAATTCTCAACAATGGTATCTGGCGGGCATCGTAAGTCATGGTGATGGATGCGCTCGTAAGGGTGAACCAGGAGTCTACACAAGAGTTAGCCTCTTTGTAAAATGGATTCAACATCACATCCGTAAGGACAGCTCACAGGTTTTATTTTGCTAAAAAATTATAAACAGTTAAGTATTTATTAACTCTATTCTCATTTTTTCAGATTCAAAAGTATTGCCAACTATTCAGCCTCAGCAGAAATGCCCAGGATTTAAATGTTCGTCGGGATTATCTAAATGCCTTCCAGACAAAAGAGTATGTGATAAAATTGTAGATTGTTTGAACGGAGAAGATGAAATGAACTGCAATTCAATGCGATCATTTGAAAGTATATTACTAGGGAGAGCTTCACAGGAGACCAAAAATACATCAAATAATGATTTGGTAACAGCCAACACTCAAAGTAATGCTACAATTGCTAGTAATTCAATTAAAGAAAACTCAGTCCAAAATATACAAATTTCAAAGTCTAATGACAAATCTTCAAACAGTAATTTCCAAAGCAGGGTTAATCGTCTACCAGAAAGTAAAGAATTAACAAATAAACACAGTAATAATGACTTTTTACACGCTTCTACTATTGAAATATCTATACCAAAAAGTGCAGAACTTGTAAAAGAAAACTCAGAACAAGTTACTATGGATCCACCATCACTGTTTGATAGAGGAACTGATTTTGAAAGCTTTGCTATAACTTCACATAAACCATTATTAGAATCGAGGTCTTCATTACTGGAAAATGAAAATGTTAATGATGATGATACGTTCAACGAACAATTTAGAGCCTCTGATATTCAAGAGGATTGGGTTACTTCAACTGCACAGCCAGAATCTTCAACTACTTCAAATAATGTCAAAACTAATGGTGCCAATTTTGAAATTACATCAAATTTGCCAGTAACTACGCTCTTACCGGTAACATCAACCACTACGTCCACATTGGAAACTACACCAAATAACGATTTAGAGCAGAAACAGAGCAAAATAAATAACCGTGAGGACCAAGATTCAGAATCTAAATCTTTACTAGTAGAACTACTTCCTCACACGCAAAAACTAGAAGATGAAACCGATAAAATGACCAGTGAGAGTAGTGATATCGAAAATAAAGAAATTTCTTCGTCAGCTAAAATAATTGGTGATTTATCAAGTAAAAAAATCAGTAACTTTGATGACAAACTAGATATAATTCACAAAATAGAGGACATAGTGTTATCTGAACTCCAACCGGCTAAAATAAGAAAAAAACATCGTACTCCAAAAGAATTTGAATGCAGAAGGTAAGTTTTATCCACAAACTATTTCAAAAATGTTTTTGATTACCTTTTTTTTAAAGATTTATATTTTTATACTTTTCTGAATCAAACGACGAAGTCATTATTTTCAGGATTTATCAAACGATTCCATACAGTCATAGATGTGACCATAAAGCTGATTGTGAAGACGGTACTGATGAATTAAGCTGTACATGCTCAGACTACTTATTTTCTTTTGACAAAACTCTCCTTTGCGATGGAATATTTGACTGTGCTGATGGCCAGGACGAAGTGGACTGCTGTAAGATTGATAATAATATTCCATTTTCTTGTTTTATAAATTTAATTGAGTGACAGCGTGGCAGCGTTTCAAATACCTTTTAATTCCAGTCAGCTGCCCAGAAGATCGTTTTCTTTGTAGAAGAAGTCAGATTTGTTTACCGATGAAACATGTTTGTGATGGTAAACCTCATTGCCCTCAAGGCGAGGACGAAGTAGATTGCTGTAAGTATACTTTGGATAAGGTAGTATAAAAGGTGTTATTATTATGCTTAGGCGATTATTCTGTAAATATAAGAGAAAATACTGATGTCGTTACGAAACGAAAAATATCCAAAATTTTGATATTAAACGCTATACTTGTGTTTAAATCAGCCGTTGAATACTGCCTGTCAATATATTAAACAAACGCGTGACTTAGAAAAACTTGGCATTGCAGTTGCCCTGTCCAATGGAAAAGAATTGAAATATGATGTAGATGAAAGACCTAAGACTAGGTTAGAAGGTTATCTTACGAAAAAACAAAAGAATCAATGGCACGTCATTTGTGAAGATAACTTATCTACCGAGCAACAAGAACAAGCAGCAGCTCATATTTGTCATTACCTCGGTTTCAGGTATCTATATTTTTATTATTACCTCCATAGCCGAGCACGCTGGACTTGACGTCGCCATCATTGAGGTCCCGGGTTTAATTCCCGGTCGGGTCAATGTAGAAAACTAACTTTTAAATATTGTTTCTGGTCTGGGTGTTGTAGTGCCGTTGTTGTTTCTGATTTCTATAATACGAAGGTCACACTATAAGTTTTGCGTAACTTAAAAAACAACATGTTATAACCAAAATATTATGTTTATTGCTTTTCAAAATACTCTCCTTTACATTTTAAACATTTTTTCATGCGATCGAACCATTTTTTAAAACAGGAGGATCACAGATCTGATTGCATGTTTTCTACGTGCTGATTGAACGCTATCTGCTTCTTCTGCTGCGCTATATCACTGCTTCTTCGGAGTTGGTAAAAGTGAAACCTCTCATCAAATCTTTGATTTTGGGGAAAATACAGAAATCACAGGATGCTAGGTCGGGGTTATGCGCAGGATGGGTGAGGAGTTGTACTTTTTCGAAAGCTAAAAATTACTTTTGTTGACCGTGTGTCGAGAAACGTTGTCATGATGTAGGAGAACGCGGCTTTTAGGTCGTCTTACGCGAACTTTTTCTAACACCCTGGGTAAACAAATGGTAGAATACGGCAATCGCAAAGAAAACAGCATCAACACTCTTTTGGTTTTCAAGTGGAATTGTACAGAAAAAAAACGCATCATTTTTTTATCAACGTTTCTCTCCTGCCTCACTTTTGTTGGCCTGTTCTCATTTTTAAACACCCATTCACAAGATTGCTGTTTTTTTTCGGGTTCAAAACAATAAATCGACGTTTCATCGCCTGTGACAATGTCATAAGCAGCATTAGAATGACCGTGATCGTACTTCAGTAGCATCTGTGAGCACCATTCCACGCGAGCCCGCTTCTGCTCCGCTGTCAGTTCATGAGGGATCCAACGACAGTAAAGTTTCCGAACTTTCAATTCTTCGTGTAAAATTTTCTGAATTTGGCTAATACCAATCCCCAATAGTCCTCGAATTATCTCATATGTAATCCGCGGGTTTCGGACAAATCATTACCGTTTAAAAAAAATAAAAAATATATAACATTCGAAATTCAAATAGTTCCGATTAGCTAGAAGTGCAAAACTTTTAGTGTGCCCCATGTACAAGTGCTTTGGCTACTTTTCTTAGGATCAGAGCAATGTATGTGATGTTGTCTAATTTATGTTTTTTTTAAATTCTATATATACTTATTATATTTTGATATAATGACAAAATAAAAAATTGTATAATGCCTGTGATAATAATTTGGTAATAGCTAATAGAGATACAATATATTTTTCTTATAGCTCTGCAAACAGATATCTGTTAAAGCATCTGAATGTCAATGATGAAATATTAAAATCAAATGAAGACAGAAAAAGAAGAGAAACGAGATCTAGTGCTCCAGTTCATTTTACGTATAGAGAAACAAGTAGTTCCGAAGACAACGCTAGACATATTGTCATCAAAGAACCACAAGTGTTGAAAGAGCAATGTGTTCCAAATGTCAAGAAAACATGCATGTCACTATACGTTTACTGTGATCATAGTCTATTTACTGACTTTGATATCTCTCCAAATCTATTGTACAGTCGATCAGTAGAAACTACTACTAACGAGATGTGGCCATGGGTAGCCAAAGTTTTTGTTGAGGGTGACTACAAATGCACTGGAGTTTTACTTCATCCTTCGTTGGTATTAGTCAGTCATTCATGTCTGTGGGACTCATCGTAAGTCAAAATTTGTCAAGCATTTATTATTGTTTTCTTAGAATTATAAGTTGGGTTTATGCATTTTATAAATTAATTTTAGCATTCATCGTCATCTAATAACAGTAGTGCTTGGATCTCATAGAACCTTGAATTCTACTCACGGGCCATATGAACAAATTGTTGAAGTAAATGGAAAGAAGGATTTGTATCGCAGTAACGTTGCTTTGTTACATCTCAAAGAACCTGCCCAATATTCTGCAATGGTAAAGCCAATGATTATTCAATCAACGTAAGTTTTAACTGCTATGTTTTATGGTTGATTTAAAAAAGACGTTTCACGAAATTTTGAAGTTACCTATATATTATTTCTGCACTTTTATATGTTTTTAGCATAATGCCTGAAAGCAAAAATTCTATTTGCATGGCTGTCGGACAAGATGGAAATAACCGAACACTAGGTGTTTTTGTCGATGAGACAAGAGAAAATTGTCATCACCATAATAAGTGCTTCAAGTTACGTTCCAAAACGAAATCTCTATGTCTTGTAAGTATACTACCTACCTATTTAGTTTTAACTATTACATTTCTATTTAAAAGCTGCTAGAAAAACCTAGCTGATGTTGATGTTTAAAACTGTAATAATTCTGGATCAAATGAGTTTATTAACCCTTCACGTTCCGCTTACCCGTGGCAGACCGGAAAAACAATGGAAAACAATGGAGTTTTTTTTTTGTGACACGCGAAGGTTTACATAAATAGTAGCAATATTTTAGCATACACATAACATCAGCAAACTAAAGCTGCTGACTACGAGCATCTAATCAAGCAAATAATTATATATTTCATTATTATCTGCAGCCCGGAATGGTGTCAAGTCAACAATGGGCTGGCATCATCAGTTGCCACACCGAACAAGGATGGTATCCATCTGCAACTTTCGTCGATATTCGTGGAGAATGTGGGCTTCAGGATCGAATCATTGGAACTGGCATTGAAAATCTGAAATTGGAAATTAAAAAAACTGGTTAGTACTATATTATATAAAAATATTAAGGTTTTCATAAAACTGAGTTTTGTAATACCATCCACCAGTCTTCTTAGTAGAACATTCACATTGATAAATTGAAATATCACTGAATGAATTTAATTATATTTTAGATAATAATGGTACATTTGATATAAAAAAAGAAGATTCGTCCGATAAATGTGACGGCGTGCGGTGCGGACGTGGAAAATGTATAAGTTTGCGTCAAGTCTGCAACGGGGTGAGGAATTGTGAAGATGGAAAAGATGAATCACAAGAAGCCTGTGAAATGAAACATGTATTTTGTAAAAAGGATCCACATGACAAAAACTGCGGTAAGAATGTGGTTGGGTTATTGGTGGTCATTGCTAGGTTGGTTTTGGTTTAAATTGTGATTAATTTTACAATTAAAATTATTTATAACTTTTGAATAAATACCTTAAGATATTTTCGATTTGATAAACTTGAATGGATAAGTTATAATTATACATTCTTAGCTAGTAATTTGACGCCATCTTGCATTGCTTATATTTTTAAATTTCGTTCCAGAATGCTCTACGGGTCAGTTCAGGTGTCACAATGGTCTTTGCATATCAAAAGAGCAGTTTAACGATGGCAACGATGACTGCGGTGATGGCACTGACGAGCCAGAACAGTCTACTTGCTCTAAGTACCTAGCTAGGGTGATGCCTTCAAGACTCTGTGATGGCGTCCTTCATTGCAAGGATAGAAGTGACGAGGACCCTATGTTCTGCAAGTGCTTTGCTAAGCGCAACTACCCGTAAGTTGTCCTTCTCTCTGTTGTCCTGTGTCTGTCATCTGAATAGACGAATTATGTTTTCCTCTTCCATGCATCCCACTCTGTTGTTATAGAGTTATCGAATCACTTCTCAGTCGTATCATCTATCTTCTTTGGTCATCCACCAATCTCTCAATTTACCAACACTCATTCCCATCACTCGTAATTTTTTTTTAAACTGGATACCTATGTAAAATAAATAATCTGGCGCAGTATTTCCATAAAAATATATATAAAAGATACACACAAATCAGAAACTTTTGACTTCGATGTTGAAAATTATTGTAATGTAAAATGCACATGCATGAGCAGCATTAATAAACTTATAATGCCTATCATAGATACAATATAGGTAGAAAAGATTTTCCTTCCAAAGAACTAAATTATTAAGTGTACGCTTTGATAGATAAATATTTTTAAAAAATTAAGTTTTTTGCGATATTTTCATTGACTCTTTCAATTATTTAAACTGTTGATTATTTGTTTTGTGGATGCGTCACTTGGTATTCTGTAGTTTTGTGAAAATATTATTTATGTAGGATCGGGGACTTGCACTGAAACACCGTTTTCTTTATAAAGTATTTATATTTTTGCAATTTAACACAGAGCCACATCAGTCCGTTACAAGTCGTGCCGCCATTCTCCCCCACTCTTCCTTCTCGCTCACTCACATACCTCTCTCATTCACTCAGTGTTGCACTCCTACATTCGGTCATCCTGATACTATGTCTGGCCTCAGACATTCCTTCCAAACAACTTTCATAATAAAGTCTTACAGCACCCCATTCACAACAACTTGGCACAATTCAGATCACTTCACACACAAAATCCCACAAACATACTGCACAATACATTAAGTGTTACATTTATTAAAAAACTGAGGTACATTACTTACAGCATTGAGTATGAAAATACACAAACATACTTTAAACATTTTTACAAGTTTGTAAGCATCTTTTATTATTACCAATTAAATTGCTAAGCCTTATTGTACAAAATAATTTATTCGTAATATTACTTTTCCAAATTTTGTGTTACAAAATAAAGAACCCTTAGCTATTATTATCTATATTAACAACATCTTATCTAAATTAACCCACAGATATTTTATTTGAAATCATACAGACAGTTTAGTTAGAAAACAATGTCAGTACAGTATATTTCTGTAAGTACAATTTGACACAATAGAAAGTATGGTCTTTATAAATTATAGGGACATTATTAGTTTTTAAGAAACAAAAGTGAAATGGTACAGCAGTAATGACGACAGCGTTTCATTCATGCAAACCTTTCATTCATCCACTTGCTTACCTGATCCCTTACTGCTCATTAGGTATTGGCCACCTCTTCATCTGATCGGCCGAGCTAGACGTTTTGTTTGGCCCCTCTGTGTTTATGTCCACCTTTTCTACATCATAGCGATCTTTGCGTTTTACTTTGGTAACTTGGTAGGGACCCAAGTACTTAGGCTTCAGTTTCAAACCAGTCCCAAACTGGGTCCTTTTTATCGCCACAAGATCTCCGACATTATAATTAGAGCTTAGTTTTCTATTTTTATCATAGGTCCTTTTATTCTCTTCTTGAACCTTGAGAATTTGTTGCTTTGCTCTAACTCTTAGCTCTTCTCTATCCTTATTATATTCATCTAACTCTTCCTGTTTCAACATTTCTATAATTTGTAAATCTTCTTTCGATCTCATATGGATGCCAATCATAAGTTGAAATGGAGAGGTATCTATACTTCTCTGGTAGGTACTGTTCAAAGCCCTCTGCAGCCGACTCACATGTTTGTACCACATTGATGGGTTCTCTATGCATAGCTTCGTCAATGCTGACAGGATTGTTCGGTGCAGTCTCTCCACTTGACCATTTCCCCTAGGTACCCCTGTGGTTATAGTAATGTGGTGAATATTTTCCTCTTTACAAAAATCACGAAATTCACCGCTCGTAAATGCAGTTCCACGGTCAGTAATGATCCTTACTGGATTTCCAAAATTTTGTTGATGTATTTTCAATTTATCTATAGTTTCTTTACTGGTGGTGCTTTTCACAGGAAATATCCATGTGAATTTGGTAAACGCGTCCACAATTGTCAATATGTAATTATATAATTTCCGTGTCTCTGTTAAGGGGCCAACATGGTCCATGTGGAGCGTATGTAACGGTATACCTTCCCTGTCTATTGGATTCAGGTAGCCTTCTTGCTTACCAGCTTTCCTAGTTGCAAGTATACATGGTATACATGAAACAGCAAAGTTGTGCAGCTTCTTCTCTAAGTCCTTTATATAATAATCTTTCACAATCAATTCCTTCATTTTTCTTAGCGAAAAATGACCATTGCTATGTACCTGTTTAATGATCTCGTTTTCCATGGACCTTGGTATAACCAGCAGCTTCTTCTCCCCCTTATAAAGTAGTCCATTGTCAACCCAATAGTCTAGTTAAGAGCTGTTGTGCAACACCTCGCATATAGCCTTTAGTCCTTCATCGTTCTGCTGAGCTATCCTTACTTGATCGTGTAAATTGTTGGCCACAATTGTCATACAGGGACTTCTACTTAGTGCATCAACATGTTTCATCTTTAATCCTGGCCTATGTTCAACTTTGTAATCAAATTGGTCTAAAAACAATACCCAACGAGCTACTTTAGGGGTCAAATCCTTTTTCTTTAGGGTTGATTCAAATGCTTGACAGTCTGTTACAATCTTGAAGTGAATACCATATAAATAGACACGGAACTTCTTCACACCTTCTATTATAGCCAATGCTTCTAATTCGTAGCTGGAGTATTTGGATTCAGTCTCACTAGTTCTTTTGCTCATGTAATATACTGGATGCCATCCATCTGGGTGCAGCTGAAGTAGTATGGCAGAGTAAGCAATGGAAGATGCATCAGTGTGCAATTCAGTAGGTAGTTTAGAATTATATATCTTCAACACAGGACCTCTGCTGAGTCTCTGCTTTAAATTTTCAAAAGCAATATGTTGCTCTTCTTCAAACGTGAATGCTGAATCCTTCTTTAACAAATCGGAAAGTGGCTTCGCGATCTCTGCATAGTTTTGCATGTATTTCCTAAAATATGAGGTCAGCCCAAGGAAGCTGCGCACTTGCTTTACTGAGGTTGGCCTGGGATATCTTATAACTACATCAATTTTCTCTGGAGTGGGTCTCACTTCACCATTCTTTATCAGATGCCCTAAATACTCTATTTCTCGGCTTACAAGGTTTGCCTTCTTCCAGTTGATTTCTAGTCCATATTGCTCTGCAATTGAAAGTACATTTTTAAGTCGTTGAACAGCTTCAGGTTCATCTTTAGCGGGGATCAGCAAATCGTCAATAAATATCATAACCTCACCACGTACTAAAAGATCTCTGAATATTATCGAGATAAATCTCATGAAATATTTAGGACATGTAGATAGACCAAAAGGAGCACGCAAGAATTCAAATTGGCCATGGTGAGTTACAAACGATGTGTAGGGAACTGAATCCTCACATATTTTTAAATGGAAAAATCCATTTTTCAGATCCAATACACTGTACACCTTAGCGTCTTTCAGTTTATCAATTAGGTCCTCAACAATGGGCAATGGAAATTCATCTTTGACAATTTTCTTATTCAACATTCTATAGTCGACGCATACACGTGTGGAGCCATCTTTCTTGTTCACCAATACCAGGGGACTACTATACTCAGAGTAACTTACCCTAATTATTCCATTTTCCAACCACTCAGATACTTGTTTCTCCACAATGTCTTGCTCCTTAAGTGATAATCTGCGAGGCCGCTGAACCACGGGAACTTCATCTTTTAGCACAATCTTGAGTTGCAGTGGTACTTCCTTGACCTGTTGAGGCCTGTAGTTTTCCACACACTGGATCACCTCCTGTCTTAAGTTGTGGTTTGTCATGGGACCTATAACAGAATCAACAGAACACATGTTGCTTGCATAACACCCTAGCTGTACCAAATCTCTATCGACAAACCTTACAGAGTCACTGTTCATCACTACTGT
Source organism: Anania hortulata (assembly GCA_963576865.1). Taxonomy (NCBI): domain Eukaryota; kingdom Metazoa; phylum Arthropoda; class Insecta; order Lepidoptera; family Crambidae; genus Anania; species Anania hortulata. The sequence continues at coordinate 10,121,632 of OY756396.1, read as the reverse complement.
AACATCATTCAGAAACTCTTGACCAATTATTGCGTCATACAGAATAAACTCCCTACTGATTACATGGAATATTACATTTTCATAGTATTGTTCGTCAACACACAAACGCAGTCGGCATCTCCCCAATGATCGCACCGTCGATAGTCCAATTCCTGAGAGTACGATGTCATCTCGTTCACATTTTGGCTTGCCCATCGCACTGTAAATGTCCGACGCTATAATATTCACATCACTTCCCGAATCTATCAACGCTTTTACGCTGTGTCCACTGATTTTCGCGGTTATTATCGGCTTCTTCAATGATTTACGTTCACGGTGTTTGTTTACCACTTGCATAACCTCCGTCACTGACAGATCGCCGTCACTGTCACTGTCATCATAGACAATCGAAGCCATCTTGGATTCCTCGTTCACCATTTGACCGCTCGGGGCGCCGCCGTCGTCCGTTGAAGTGAAGTTAGCCACGTCACTGCTCATCGTTCCGAACATCGCTCGTTTTGCTGTTACGTTTTGACGTTGGTAGCCTTGCCGTGCCTTCCCGAAGTTATCCGATGACTTACGATGTTGGTTAGCGACAGTTTCTTGCTTTTTCGTAACTTGTTGCGTACACGTAGAACCAACATGGCCGAATTCGTTGCACTTAAAACATTTCAGGCCTTTGTGTTTGTGTGGACAATCTGTAGATGCATGACCCAACTCGCCACAGCTATAACACCTGATGCGACGTTTATTTTGCTGTTTGCTTAATGTTGCTGCCTCTTTATCTTGATACATTGTTGCGTTTTTCGTTTTGCTTGCGATCAATTCATAAATCTTGAGTTTTTCTTTTAATTCAGGGTAGGTAGTAACACCGTACAGCATCACCTTTCTAGTTTCCACGTCGATAATTCCATCCACTATATATTTGATAGCGACGTAGTCTGCCATTTTGCCGCGTTTTCCTAGTTCTTTCATGACTAGCATGTAGTCTAGGCAGGTCTCATCTGTTCGCTTTTTTCTCGCGCTCATTAACTCGTGTATGGCCTTCACGTCGACCGTATCCGGGAATTCTTTAGTCAAAGCAGCTTTTAAATCACCCCAGCTTTTAAATGGACGTTCCGCCCGCAGCCAAAGTTGTGCCGTACCCGTAAGCGACCGTCGAGCTACTAACAACTGCTGTAACGGGGACCAGCCAAATATTTCTGCGTTACTCTCGACGTCTTCTATCCAACGCGCCACAGGATAGGTATTATCCCGCCCGCTAAAACTAGGTACCAACTCCGCCGTCATTTGGAGCATGTGCGTCGGGCTATGCTTAACGATGCGATCTTCTTCGCTACAGTCTTGATAATCGTCTTGTCGGCTTTTTCGTCGTTCTTTTCCGTCTCTCGGCATGTTTTCGTCGTAATTGTGTCTTGATGAATCGCAAAGACTGGACACCGGTACAATGGCGTGGTAATCAAACACGTGCTCTCCTCTCGTACGTTTTGCTGACGATTTCTCCCGAAGAACCCGATCCTTCAAGAAAGTAAATATCCCGGACGAGCCCCCAAATTTGTAGGATCGGGGACTTGCACTGAAACACCGTTTTCTTTATAAAGTATTTATATTTTTGCAATTTAACACAGAGCCACATCAGTCCGTTACAAGTCGTGCCGCCAGTCTCCCCCACTCTTCCTTCTCGCTCACTCACATACCTCTCTCATTCACTCAGTGTTGCACTCCTACATTTATGTGAAGTCTAAATTCGAAACGATTTTTGCGGTTTGTTCCTATATTTTGTATAACATGAACTCAGTTACTTTTGAGAACAACCAATGCAAAAGCAAAATCACCACACAGTCAAATGTATTGTTGGATTACTTACCTGAATAATTCAGAAAAACCAGTTAAGGGCGTGTCGGGCCACGCGCAATTTGCTAGTTTCGTAAAAAAATCGAATTAGTCCGTCAGTTGGATTAACAGAATATTAGACACGTATTTTTTCTTTTCTCAATCAAACAAAAAAATATGAATATAATATATAGCCTGTTAAAGTTCCGTGTAACGTCATGTGCTCACTTTGATGCGCTTTATCTTCGACATTTTTTGTTTGATTGACAAAAGACAAAATATGGGTCCATTATAATTTGATAATCTAACTGACGGACTAAATAGAATAATCTTTTTTTGACTCTGGAAACTAGCCTATTATCGCTACAATATGCGGTATTTTATATCTGTTTAACAGCCTATTCTAAGTCTATGGTTTTACATAACTAATAACATCATTTAAAAAAAGTAAGGACATGGGTACCTGGCGTATAATAATATAGTGTTTTTTAACTTATTGTTGTTATTTAAATATTTTAATGAATAAATACAACTACCTAATCACAATATTTTTGAAGCTATAATAAAAATAAATTCTAAATCAACAAATTACTTCAAATATGAAGCTATCGAAACTGTTGAAAACATTATAGAAACATAAAAGACCAAAGTGATTTATGTAATCTAAATAAGGGTCTTATTAAATCACCAAGTCCTTTGTTTTGTTAGCTTCATAATATAAAGGAAAGTAAAATACAGCAACGGTTCACATTATTTTTCTGAGATTATTTTGTTTGATAAAAATCAACATAAAACAGTTGGTTGATGAGATAGGATTCAATTCGCAGAATTAGATTTACATGAATTTTAATTTAGGTACTGTGTAGAAAGATAAACACTTTTATTTTGATAATTGATAAAGTTAACATTTACAGGGTGGCCAGAAAAGTGACGCCCAAAATTTTTTATTAGGTGCCTCGTGTTGAGAGGTATCTGAATCACCCCTATGTATGTTCTACGATTGTCCGTAGTTTTCGAGTTACGATTTTTTTATGAATTTTTACAAAATTGCGAATTGGATCAGTTTGAAAAATTTCAAAAAATAAGTAGAAGGTTTTTTGTTTTTTTTTTCTTGCAGCCTAATCCCTATAAACTGTGCATTGATGCATAAAATAAACAGCCTCATGACTTTAATGGTAGTTACTATAAAATTTACCTAAAAATGAGAATTTATGTTAAGTGAAGTATCATTTAAATTTTCAACTTAAAATTAAAAATCTAAACTGATAATTTCTTAGTTTTTAAGTAGCTTCAGAGAATGCGCCAGACTTTAAGTTTTCATAATAATAATAAAAAAGTTGTACTTCATAGGCTATTTTAAAAAATCGTAACTCGAAAACTACGAAAAATCGTAGAAAATACATAGGGATGATTCCTACCTCCCAACACGAGGCACCTAAAAATATTTTTGGACGTCACTTTTCTGGCCACCCTGTATATATAACAGAAAGTCGGGTTAGTTACACCATTTATAAGTCGAGAACGGCTAGACCGATTTTTACGATCTTTGCTTTGTTAAATTTGTCTCTGCCCCAAATAGAATAATTATAAAAACACTGAAAAATTTACAAAAAAAAAGGACAAAATGTATGATTAACATAATTTGCAGGAAGTTGAAAATATTATTACTAAGCTCTCTATTGTGTTGCGTTGATTGGTCGCTATAAGGTCTGTTTAGCCTAATGGATGACTCGTAAGAATGCCTCATGGCATTAAGTCCACCTTTTGTGTAAATTTTTTCAATCTGTGCCACAAAGTCTAAATAAATAAAAGATACTAAGAAAAAGTCAAATTCAAATTCAAACGTTTATTGCATGTCACATTACAATTTTGCGGTGTTAGAAAAATAAAGGTATACATGTAAGTCTATGTAAGTCAATTTCTTTTTAGATGTGGCAAGACAACTGATGTGGACCACTGCGTGGCACCAGACGTGGTCTGCGATGGTGTTAATGACTGTCCCAATGGAGAAGATGAAACTACTTGCATTGGTCTAAATGCTCCGCAAGGCACAGGGTAAGTTCTTAACAATATCTTTTAAAAATATATCCAGTCATCAGATTCATTAATCCATTGTTGAACATAGGCCATCCCAATTGACACCACTGAAACATCTGGCTGATAATTTTCTCAGCTACGCGTTTCCGTCCATTCAAATAGTTTTACTAATTAGCTCCACGTTTGTCAGGAGCAACCTTTTAACGATTATTTTTATAGGTTTGTTTTTAATGAAGACTATCCATTAAACTAAAATGTATTACCACGATCGTTATAATTTTCAAATAATGATATATGTCCTGTAGGTATATTATATAAAAATAGTATTAAATTATTTTATTGTAATATGCGTGCATAATGATTTTTCGTCATCGTACTTAATTTGATTGCTCATGTTACAGGTATGGAAAAGGACAAGTAATGGTGCGATCTCACGGCGTGTGGCATACGAAATGCTACCCTAATAAGAAACACTCGAAATCTGAGCTCGAAGCCATTTGCAGGGAATTGGGCTTCATTAGCGGTCACGCGAAAGAACTGGATATATCAGATAAATTTAAACCACACCCTTATAACAACGTCCTGCTAGACCCATTTAGTGACGTATGGCTCAACAACAGAACCCAAGTGAAACTTAGGAACACACATGCTCCTCTGGCGAGAGCCATCTTCGATGGCGACTTAAAGAATTGTAACCCAGTTTTTATTGAATGTCTATAAATGTAACAAATACTGTTTTATTTATTAAATATATCATATTTTTATATTTAATTTATTATCACTTCATCAAGCCCAGAAAAATGATATAAGCACGCTATCCTTGTCCCAAAAAATCTAAATTAGATCATTTTAAGATTTAATTTTTAGAGTTTTCCTGTGCAAGTTCGTGCAGGCCTAGATTTATCTTATCCAAACACGTTTTTATATAACAATTTCACTTTATCAAATTAAATAAGTTTTTCAAATAATTACAATTAACATTGTAATTACAAATAATCAAATTATGAAGGCCTCCTTAATTGTGAAATAAACAAAAAAGTAAGAAGGTACTCAAGGCTCAAAATTAATAAATAACCTGCTTAAACTTATTTTATTATCATGAGAGCATCATTCTGTATTATGTTATTTCTATTTCGCTTTGACAATGAAAATAATAACAAAATTATGCACTTTGTCAATATTATTGTGAAAATCTGTTTGCTTGGGTGTATGTAAATTAGTTACGCAGAAACTAAGTAAGTATATGGGGTGACGTATTGAAAACAGGATGTTTGTAGTTTAAGTATAATACATTACTGTGGGGTTAGTACGAGGTATTTTGACAGTATCATGTTTTTCTTTCAGATTTCAATTTTTGCCAGGGCATGTCCATCCTGTCATGTCTATCCAACATCCTATCAAATCGATTCTCTCGTCTAATACGTGTGTCGGTTTTAGTACAAAATATCATCTCAAGCAACTCTCTTTTTGGATAGCCCAGGCCCGCTTATATACGAATAATTAGACTATGCTATGTGATGATGACATTGGATAGCTCTTCTAATGAGTACCAATTTATTTGTATGAAAGTTTACTTTAATCCTTAAAAATCACTTTACAATCACGGATTACAAATAAACTATGAAAATTATTCAAGAGGCTTTTTTATCCTTCGCGAGGCTTTATCCACATATGTAACAAAAACACTACCATTAATAGCAACAAATTTAACGAGTGTCCTTTTTTACTACATGAAACAGCGATCTTAAAGCCATCTGTTGGCAATCGCTTTAAGCATGGCTGTGGTTGTGAAAAACAAGCCTTTGCAGCTGCTTAAAATAAGCAACAATGTCCGTTGGACTCATCTTTGTAGCCTTGTTTAAGGTCAATACTTATAGATGGAGCTGATTGTCACAAACAACAAGTTTATTTGTACTTATTTTCTTGCAAAAAATAATAATAAGACGCGGTGGTATCTTTCATTAAAGGCAAAGAAAATCAATTATCACTTTTTTAAAAGTAACGTAAACTTTAAATATACCAACGGTGGAGTGTTTGAATGTTTTTGTTTGCACTGACTCAAAAAGTAATTGATAAATCATATATGTTATTTTTAGCGTTTTTACGTTGACATCAATAATAATTGAAAACTGAGTTCAACAAAACCCGCATATCCAGCTGTATAATGATGCGAGTTGATATTATTAAACTGGAAAAAATTATGTTACTAAAACTTACCAACATTTTCATAATTTTGATAGACATTAGATACTTTTAGTGCACATTATCGTTGTGGACATGGATTCGTGACTTATTTGAACGGAACAATTATGTTTGAATGTTATATTATTTACGATTCTGAATAGGGAATACGTTATTTAAATATATAATATAATACATCACTAGGGGAGGCCTATGTTCAGCAGTGGACGTCCTGTGACTTTAATGATGATATGATGATAGGAAATATTTATTATAATATGAAAATATGTAGGCATATATGTTTTTTTAGTTAGCTGTTCGCTTGTCTAGGTTTAAACATTATTGTAAAAATTATAAAAATATATTAAAAAAATATGGCGTAAGTTGGTTCAACCATTGCTTTTTTATGGACTGCGTACTTTGGGTTGTATCAAAGACCTAAACACGTCTAATCTTAGTACTTAGTACTTACGTACCTTTGGTTTAAATTAGGGAACCTGTCATTTGCTTTCCTTAAAAAATTTAGAGTACATCTCTGTGTAACGCTCGCTGTTGGTTTTGATATTTTTTTTCAAAATGTCCCGCCTGTTAGTAATTTGTGAATAGTTAGCAAATTTCAATACACCTTATTTATCGTAGAACCACATGTAGAATCTTTCCGTTCCTTCCTGTAACCTAATTACTCAATTTCAAACGCAAAAATTGAATTTAAACGATATTCTATTTAAGAGAAATTACATTTTGTTACCTAGATTTGTTACCTAGATAAACATTTTAAAAAGAGCAAAAACATATCAAAAAATAAACATTGGATTAAGAAAAACCTACTTTGTATAAAAGTGCCTCAATTGCCTTATTTTGGTAACTTGTTCACAGCTATATTTTGAATATTATGTAGGTATAACTCATCGGTCACTAAACTTACACATATTAATAATAGTTCATCGCCGCTGAGGAACAGTTTACATTAGTTCTAGGCGATAAATTAGATTAACAAAATGGTAATTCACACTCAGTTATATGACAAAATGATATATTTTAGACAAGTTAAATAGTTAATGCATTCGTATGTATACTCTGTTCAACAATATGCCTACCAATTTTTAATTTATTTGGTAAAAATACGTGAAATTCTGTTGCATTAGGTATATTAATAATTTTACATTTTGTAAAAGCAATATTGTAGGTACCATCACGAGTTCGAATTTTGCAAAGGACAATTTATTGTTTGCATAATTATTATTATAAAGTGAACGAGCATTTGTACCTAGGCCTTGGATATCAGTCAAATGTTTTCTAGTTAGTTTATTCGCTAAATAGAGGCTATATTAGATACAAGTTTTGCTTAGTTTGGGAATAGAACTAAGTTTGCAGTTTTTTTAATAACATTTATATTAAGGAGATCTAAGGATTACTCAGGTACCTACCGTTATTTAGAAAGCCTATGTTTAGTAGCCATAAAATTAAGACACTATTAAACAGGTACCTAATTTTTACAGTAGCATATCCAAAAATAAAGATATCCATTAAACTAATCTCGGGTCAAGTATGTCACCCCGGCCATTATTAATCTAATACTACTTATGGTCATTAAATTCACTATGATTCATACATTTACTTAACATTCAACAAGAGTTAATGTCATAAAAAGAGGATCGATGAATTTACATAATGTCTTTTAGATAAAACAAACGACTTAAACACGTTCAATCGCGTGAAACTTGATTCGAAATTGCATATATAAGTTTTTAAAATTTTCATGGTTTGGCTAACAAGAAATAGCGGGTTACGTTTTCATAACTATGTTTACGTTTTATTTTGAAATTACCTACTTACCTATATCCAGATACCAAACACATAGTGTCATCATCATCATCATCATTTCAGCCATAAGACGTCCACTGCTGAACATAGGCCTTACCCAGTGACTTCCAGATTGGCCGGTTTGAAGCGGCCTGCATCCAGCGGCTTCCTGCAACCTTTACCAGGTCGTCTGTCCACCTTGTAGGTGGACGTCCTACGCTGCGCTTGCCGGTACGTAGCCTCATTTCCAGAACCTTTCTGCCCCATCGGTTGTCAGTTCTACGTGCTATGTGCTCCGCCCACTGCCACTTCAGCTTGTTTATCCGTTGGTACACGATAGTTTATTAAAATGTTTTAGGAACTAAAAAGATTCACACACAATGGAAAAATACACCTGTTTATCGTTATTTACTGTAATGACATTTGAATCCATTTAATTCGCCCGCTACATCTTATAAAACATTGGCCAGGTGCTAAATAAAAGCTAAAAAGACGAGGAAAATGTAAGTATTAATAATTTTAAAAGAACTAGCAATTTATATCGCTGTTGGATTACTTGGAACACTTTTTCGTTTAATTTAAATTTGCATAATGGACTTCATTAATATACAGAATTAAGTGTCCCAAATTGAAATAGTGCCACCATCATCTCGGGTAGACTCTTCGGCGTCGATTTGTTGTATAATGGGTTTTATTGTGGTACGTTATTTATGATTTCATTTGAACGAATCTTCATGTTACCATGTATTCAGAAATCAGAATACATTAATATTCAGATCATAAATCGACTAATGAGAGTAATAAATGACGGAGATGGTAAAGCGTTAGTAATGCCGGTGACAGTGGCATGAGTTGTGGCTGAGAAAACTTTTTAAAATGTTCCGGTTCGTTTTTATGACCGTGAAAATTAGATGAAGCTAGAAGAGCTTTGTTTTAATTAGCGACAACTTTTAATGGATAGGTCTTTTAATAATTTAGTGGCTGATAAACTGCGATATTATCTTGGGTATTTCCTAATAAACGAAAATCATTAGTGCTCTACCAATTTTGTGGTTGGTTAAGCACGTGTTCTCAATGGCTCAGAACTTGCCCGATATACAGATAATTAAAGGACTTTTTTATATGTTCGCCATATACCTACAGACAGAATGATAATGTAACTATTCTTGGGAGCACGTAATTCGCTTCTATTATGCAACAGGATTGTTAGAAAAAATTGTCACCATCACAAATTGGTCACATCTTAAACTATCTGACTATAGGTATTATGAGTACTACAATGCTTTAAAGGAAATACATAATATCTCCTAGATCCTGCATTGTCACTCCTTGTTTGATTTTTCACGGGTCTTTTGATAACTCAATTCGTTCTACGTCTTTCTACAGTTGTTATACAAACGTGTAGGTTTGTGTTTACATATAAGTACTGTTAGGTGAAGAAATTTTTTGGTTTAATTAACCATTTTTTGTTAGACATTTGTAGATGTTAGATACTTTATAGTTTACTAGGATTATTAGAAAAATATTAATGCAAGAAATTGTTTTTTAACATTATTTCTATCAAAAGTATAGTATGAATTTCATTTAAAAACATCAGTTTTACTCTATCAGAAGTAGACGTGTTGTTGAGTCGAAACCACAACTTGGCAAGCGCAGCCTAGCTCCCTTTCACTAGGTCGAGCAACGATGGTATGTACGCAAAGCTGCGGATGGAGAAGAATTGAACTGAACAAAAGAGAAGACGAGCACGGCGTGCATTGGTGGAGGCATAATTATCTACTCGTATATCCAGTCAACTGACGTGGGCTGATTATGATGTTTGTGTAAAAAAATATATTTGTGCACTTATCGTAAATACTAAAAAAATGGTTAAAATAAAACGTTATCACCGTAATAAATTCCCTACCTTCCATATCCTAAAAGAGCGCAATATAAATATTTGCTTATAATAAAAACCACCAAAGTGAACCATCACATTCGCTCAGTAAAAATGTGGTATATTTTTTTCAAAAGGTAAGTAACAGAAGTAGGCTCTTAAGCATACTTTATTTGACACAGCTGCAATCAAAACTTTAGTGCAAAGACATACAAAAATCTAAGTCAATACACCAACAGTTTGTTTTAAAGAGTTCCTTTAAAAAAAAATACATGTAGGTGATTAGGGCATTATTGATTCAACTTCAACAAAAAGTATACCAAAAGAAGAAAAAATGCCTAGGTGACAGGTAGTAGTCACCACATACTCACACTTCCATTTTTAACATGACGTGGCGAAAAATACGTAAACTTTGACAGAATGTGGTTTACTTTGCGTCGGCTACACCAACGGGATCCGGAAAATTATTAGGGTTCGTGTTAAAAACACTATCATGGAATAAAAGTTCAGAATTTGGAGAAGCAACTGGCCATAATAATCGGATTACGGAACATGTAGACCTCCTTGATAAATTAAATTGTATTTCATTAGCATGACTACATAAGCCAATTTCACGTATAGAACGAATTTCTTTTTAAAGTTATATGCATTGAACTGCATTTAAGCATACGCAAATCTTAAAATAACGGCGACAACCATAAGCATAGCTAGGGGGGCAATGGTAGGCGGCGACAACCCTAGAATACTCTTTACCCACCCTAGACTGCATTTTTAGTTATTACTAAGCGTCAGTTCTCTCCTATTTAATTATGGTTAGTTTATCTGGACGGCAGTTTAAGGGCATCTAGAATTTAACCTGCCTTTAACGGCGCGTTGCCACTAAATATTATTGAGGTGGTAATCGTTTTATACGCAATATTTTCTTGACCCTCATGTTAAAATGAATTCACCTTTTTATCAAAATTCAGGTTAAGGCATAAGTAGAGTAGAGACATAAATGTATTAAAATAAAATTGTACAGCATGGCTTTTATACATTCTGCGTGCCGCTGCTGCTGTCGCCGTTGGCCTCTTGTGTAAAAATGCCTAATATCTCAAATTTCGCGCTCGCTTTGGTCGCGCTGATTGCAATTACAGGTTAGATCGCAATATGGTGGGTTAGGTAGGTAAATAGTTGTAGTCTTTCACTGATATACTCATGCCCTCAATTCAGTGGGCAGAGAATGGCAGCCCTCGAACGGATTCCCTTTAATCTGCTTTCGTCCTATTAGTCGGGTGTTTTAAAATTTTATTTAATAAATTTTCTACTTACAAGGTTTTCGTAAATTCGTAAATGTCAATTAGGGCATCGCATCTAGGGCCGATTTCTCAAAGCAACTGCCAAAGTTGAGGTGCAAGTTCTAGGTTACCTTTTTATTGGGGGTTTTTATTGGTCAATAATGTCCGCATGAGGCTTCATGCGGAATTTAGTGGGGTGTAGTCGAACGAAAAGCATGGTCGATATTTTAATGGTTATTATTTATCATTTAAAAAGTTTTAGAGTGCAACTTTGGTGTAGTTTGTGTTTTAGTGTTTGGTGAAGTGATAAAGATCCGAAATTATGTTCCATAATCTCGTCCTCATTGTGTACAATGTAGTACGCACTTTTTGCTACTGCACTGATTACAATCTTCAAAGTTAGGCGCGTGCATGAACGCGTCAATAAACTAAAAAATAAATAACCGGAACGTGCCCGCACCGTCACCTATCAATGTCATCTGTCACCTGTCAATATCATTGTACTTTTTTGTACACAGCACTGAAGACATAAATATTTAGAATAAATTAGTTTTTAAACTAATTAGTGATTTACAGCTTACATACAAATGCAAAAAACCAAGAAGAAAATACGGTGATGTTTGTGTAAAAGTATGGTGGCTGGAAAACAAAACTTGTCAGTTGAATTTGTGAAATTGTTGGACCGATACCTCGGCTCAATTATTACGATTACTACGATTTCTATCACCACCACAGCACACTAACTTTAGTGTTATTATATTTATAATATCATCACCATCACCATCATCTCAGTCTATTACAGCCCACTGCTGGACGTACGGGAAGGACGCAAAGAGCGCCAAGGAGTACGATCTCCTGCTTTGATACAAATGTATCTAGCCATATTCCCGAGTTCGTCGGCCCATCGAGTTGAGAAGCGTCCTACACTACGTTCGCCGAGACGTGGCCTCCACTCCAACAACATAATCAGCCAGAAATTAATCATGAAAACAAGGAGTGTGTGTGACAGAGTTGCGTTATTCTTCAGCCCGCAAACGAGACAGAATGAATGACATCGGAGCTTTCACGGGAGGTTGGCCGTGGTGATCATTAAGTTCATTCTAGTTGTCTCTCATGTCTCAGAATGAATGACATCGGAGCCTTCACGGGAGGTTGGCCGTTGGTGATCAATATGTTCATTCTAGTTGTCTGTCATGTCTCCGAATGACTCCACAGAAACTGCTCTGTACAGAAGCACTGGCCTTTACGATGGAGTGGCCAGTGGGTTTTTGTTCAGTCTGAAGCGTCTCCTCGAGGGATTCCTCCTGAGACGTAACATTATGGCTCTAGTCTTCATGAAGAGTTGACCATGAGACCGATACAATGTTGCACCAGAAATATACTACAAAGGATCTGTAATAGCATAAGGTAAGTTATTAATATTATAAAATTCTTCTAGCGCATCATATGTACCGAGAGAACAATTATTCCTCTTTTCTGTCTCGCAGCAGAATTATAACACTTCCACTTGCTTTCACGAGGGGTTAGCCTGTGGCTTAAAATTTTTGTTATAATATTGCGGGTCTGCAAATCTTATAAGGTTGACCAGAGACCGACTTCATTAATTGAAGTTGAAAATATAGTCGAACACAAAAGTATCAAGACGATACATATCTTCGAATGCCACTGAAGAAAAAAAGAGAGGAGGGAGAATATGGGTACCGAGACCATGAGGTAATGCCCTCCGTCTTAGTAATTTTTTCAACTTAACACTTTGACTCTAAGGAGGCTATGAAAGAAGCTCCTTTGCCTGCTGATATTGAAGGCTTAAGGAATTCTGAGTCTTGTGTAAACAAGTCATATACTTACCTAGACAATTTCAGTCTTTTTATAAAGATTTTAAGTTTTTAATAATTTCATCAGTTGTTACTATCAAATTGGGCCTTTGGCAACCATTAATGGTACCAAGACAATCTGTTGGTCTCAGATCTGCTTGTCTTATTCTGCCCCATTTATATACATACAAGTCAATGATAAATAGCGCTTTTACAAATTATGGTTTATCTCGGTGTGGATTTCCACAAGTTTTTTACCACAAGTAATTGAGATACTTCTTGATGTTGGCCCAAGAGGGCAAGACTTTATAAAGCATACCATAGAAAACAACCTGTTTACTCCAATAGTTCATGTAGTTATGACCATATTAAGTTTTTTTTTTTTTTCTCTTATATTTTACTAAAAAGCTTAAATAAATAAATAAACATTACTTGACATTGCTAATTGATATCTGTGACTTAAAGATCATTAGTCCACTTGATTCGTGAAGTGCCTTAACGTAAAAGGTCCCAGGTTCGATACTCTGGTCGAATGACCCTGGCGAGATACATTGTCTTGTACCTCATAATACAGGGAAGTTGACTCCCTGTTTGGAGACCATGACAAATTGATGCTGGCTGGTGCATGTTTGTATGTTCCTATACAGCTGATATGGTATCCCAATTGTGTAACTTATAATATTAGATCTGGTTACAACCGGGTAAACCTTAAATTCTCATAGTATCAAGCTTAATTCTCAAGATTCTATTATAATCTATGAAAGCAATTAAAATTTAACACTGTTACTGACTTAAGGTTATTATTCTAGCTGATCGCCATGGCTAGTTAGATTATTTCTAGTCTTCATCAAGTGAAATAAAGACACACTCAAGATGAGTGTTACTTACAAATAATGTGAGTGAAGATCACTGTTACAGAAATGGAAAAATTATTCTCCTTGTTATCAACAAGATAAAAATTACCATAATTAAAAACTTTTTTAACTGTAACTGTATGTTATATTCCAATATTTTCAGTCAGTAAAAACCCATGGAAAGATTTATGCAGCTTTATTTACAGACAAAAATGTCGCACCATAATTGATCCTTATGTACTTGTCATAAGGTCGAAAACCAATTATTTTAATTTTTAAGTAGGTACCTTTGGAAAAGTAAGAGAAATTCAAAACTAGACACAAAGTTCCAATGATAACTTGAATTTTCAAATCTGACCTAAATATATTTTTAATATATTTTTGTTATAAACCATATATTTCTAGACATTTTATTATTTGTGAAAATGTTTGATACCAAAAATTGAAGACAAAGATAAATAATCATCCAATCATTAAATTATCAAGATACTAAAGATAGTAAATAAACTGAATTATCCCAGGTGGATAACAAAGGTTCATATCTAAATAGATGATTATAATAAAATATGATTTATTAAAACATAATTTAAAAAATTAAAATTGTATCCATGAAACTATAAACTTCATAAAAAATATACTACTGACTTAAAATTATTATTTAAATTAAGGCATGAATCTTACAATTATAATTGAAGATTGTCAAGTACCTATGTAAGTCTATGTATAAATAATTTTATTAGATATTAAATTACCATGTAAAGCAAAAATGGAGATGATAAATAATGACAGAAAATTTATAACAACATAAATGAAAAAAAAAAAAAAAAAAAAAAAAAATTGATCAGACGATAGAGGCATTGATCAGTGGCAATAATTAAGGCAATGCAGGCAATAAATGTTGCCTTACCTTGTTATTGGACTATGGCTGTAAGGCTGCTACAAGTATTTTGAGCCGGAGTAAACTTTCTATCTTATCCGATGTGATGTATTGGTAAATTATTACTTATTTAATTATTATTTTTTATTAGCTTACAAGAATTGACCAGTCATTGAATCTTTTTATAAATAAGTATTCAGACTGTTTCATTAACTTATTAATATCCCCTACCAGGGATCCACACATAAAGTGCAGGAAGTCTCATACTGATTTCCAGCCATACAAGTGTAACACATATAACGGTTTTCTAAGAAGATGAGTAAAAATCAATCTTTCTCAGTAAAATAATGTTGAAACTATTGTCAACAAAATAGGATCCCTACTGGAACAATACTAGTAGTATTTGTATATAATTTCCTTATTTATAACATATAATTAATGAAAAATTTGCGATAGTAAACATCCATATTATTTTGTTTAGTTTCCTTTACTTTGGAACTACACCTTGAACAGGAGTTATTAAGAATACCTAAGACTAATTTATTTGCATAAAAAAATGTATTACAGACAATGATAACTTAAAAGGTTACTAGTTTTTCTTATTATATAAAATAAAATAAGTCTTTTCAGAAGAAATACTAGCTTAACTACCTACTTGCACATCGATAAATTTACCTTGTTAGGTAACCATATACTAAGTATGTACTACATACTACTGGATAAATGAGACGGATATTAATAGTTCAAAGCATTGGCTCCATTTCCATGACAACTTATTAAACTAGCTGTTGCCCCGCGATTTCGTTTGCGTGATCTCTAGTTTATTCGTAAAGAATATACCTACTTCATAGCGCGGGGTATTTATTTAAAACTTTATTGCACAAACTTAAAAGTGTACAACAGGTGGATTATCAGTCTCAGTCCCAGCAAATCTATAAATTCATAAAGACTTACAGTTTTAACAAAAATAAAAGAGTATTGCAATTAAAGTAAAATTTTCTTTTTTCGATTTTATAGAATTCCTACACATTTTTTGGCCCACCTGTATAGTATAAAATAGGTACAGGTTTGTGTCATCAAATGGAATGGGACTGTATCAATATACATGGTTGTATTAGCATACGGGGTTATATCATCATACAGGGTTGTATTATCATACAGGGTGTATCATCATACAGGGTGTATCATCACACAAGGTGTATCATCATACAGGATTGTATCGATATACAGGGTTGGTTGATTAATTCCAATGAATTAATCAAACAACTATATCCTTGTTAGATAAAACTTGAATTAAGCATTTACCAATAGATAGTTAATAAAATAAAGTTTTATCATGTGCGAAGACTAGCAAATCATATAAATGATCATAATAAATGTTTATATTGCTTTGTCGACACAACTTTCCTCTTTGAACATCTACATTGTACACAATGAGGACGAGATTATGGAACATAATTTATATGATCGGACTAACTTACCTAGTGACGTCCGATCCTCAATTATGTGAAGTAATCTCGTCCTCATCCTATCCCCAGCCCGACCCAGTTAGTATGTATTTATCAATCCTTAAAGTACAAAAAAGATTATATGCTATAAATACCTACATACTACTTAGTTTCCCTTCTTTTTGAAAGTTGTGTCCAGTTTTATCCTTTGAAATAATGATATTGACAGGTGACAGATGACATTGATAGGTGACGGTGCGGGCACGTTCCGGTTATTTATTTTTTAGTTTATTGACGCGTTCATGCACGCGCCTAACTTTGAAGATTGTAATCAGTGCAGTAGCAAAAAGTGCGTACTACATTGTACACAATGAGGACGAGATTACTTCACATAATTGAGGATCGGACGTCACTAGGTAAGTTAGTCCGATCATATAAATTATTGATCATTGTATTCAACGCTGCAATAAGTGTCAAGTGACTTGTCTCAACACAACTTGCTTTAGACCCGATAGCGTTGAAACCTGCTTCCACTGAATCCAAGAAAAAGCAAGAAAAACTAAACACTGGTTATTTATTGTGGACTATGTCAAGCTTTGACTATATACCTATCAAAACATCAAGAAATCGACACTGGCAGAATCATTGCTCTGCTTTAAAAGCGGGATGAGTCCATATAAAAATATATAAGAAGTTTCATGCGGACATTAGTGACCAATAAAAACCCCCGCATGCGAACTATTTGGCGTCCGTTACGAAAATCTCCCGCATTCCGCATAAAGGCGCAGTCTTCGTTACTTATACAAGAATAAGTAACGACATGAAAGTGTGAAGCATTAAAGGTCACGGAAACAGTAAACACCGTATCCTCACTTGGTTTTTTACTTACGACTTACAAAAGTTTGTAATGCATTATTTGTGTAAGTCTATCGTCCAAAATGCATGCTTAATCATAAATCCATGTAGTTCAAAATTATTTGTAAACCAAATAGCCTTGACAAATAAAAATTTCCGTCCAGAAAAGCACGGAATTTAAAAAAAAAATTGAGTATTTGCGTATTCAATTTCGAATATGAATTCTCATACCTTATTTGGGAAACAAATGCACCAGCGATTACGACTTTGTTGAATCGCTGCGTATTGAATAAATCGACATAAATTTTACGGTGCCCATTGTATAATGATATCGACAGTAAATCAGTTTTTTATGCGCACCTTATTCTGCGTTGGTCGGCCATTCCGTATTCCGTCGTTGTGTTCGACCTGATCCGGCAATTACAACGAGATTTGTGTAATAACTAATTTATTAATCTTAAATTCAGTAAGGAAAATAACAAACAAAAAAGGTGATAACTTTAGTGACGTTTTTGTAAGAATTATAAATGTTTTTATCAATCATAATCGAATCATAGGTACAGGCAACCTGTTAGGTAAGTAGCCGTGGCTTTTCGCGACTTTATCCACTCTCACTTCTGATTTCTTAAACAAAGTTTAAATTTCTATAGCATTATGTACTTTTACAAGAAAATGACATTAAAATACATTCAATAAATAAAATTTAATAAAATTAATTATTTTAGCACATAGGGCCATATTACACTTTCACATAATTTATTCTCTTAGGCTAAAAGAAAAACACCATTCCCGTCACACATAAAAATAAAATAGTAAGAAATAAATAGTAACAAGTTTATCCATCAATTCAACTTTCACCTTAAATTATGAATTTTAGCGCAATAATAAAAAATAACCCATATTATTTTTCCTAATAGTTAGAGGTAGATTTTCGATTTAAACGATCACCTAACGAATTGTGCGACGTAGGTTACAAATAAATTAAAATTAGTAAAAAATGCATTAATTTTATGAAGTCCTAGCCAGTTTCCCGGCCCCCGGTATTGAATACCTATTAAACGACTAAAATTAGATTTGATTTTAGCATAAAAATGAGCACTACAGGGAAAGCCTTATTATGAATTTATACTTAGTCTAGTATAAATACTGTTACAATTAAAAATAAACAAAATATTACATTTGAATTTAAAATCTGTCATTTTTATATAATTGTTCATTGAGTTTCTCATTTTGGGGCTAATACATTGTTCAATATTTTGCGGTATTAAAATGGAGTGGGGTGATAAAGAGAACCGAATCGCTGTGATTGCATCACACAAAGTAGATATGGAGCCAAATGCAATTTTTAAAACTCTCCATACGCTTGGTATTACTAAAATGTTTGTGTACCGGGCTATTAATAGGTACAATGAGATCTCCTTTGTTTGTGACAGAAAAAGATCTGGCCATCGACGTGGTGTTCGTACGAAAAAGGTGGTCAAAGCAGTAAGGGAAAGAATTCGAAGAAATCCTGTCCGACAGCAAAAGATTTTATCTCGGGAGATGAAGAAAGCACCTAGACTAGAACCATGTCGCGTATTTTAAAAGATGACTTAGGACTTGCAGCCTATAAAAGACGTACTGGTCATTTCTTGACTGATATTTTAAAAAAGAATAGGGTGGTAAAATCGAAACAACTACTGAAGCGGTACGCAAAGGGAGGTCACAGAATTTTTTTGTTTTGGATGAGATTTTTTTTACAATTGAGCAACATTTTAACAAACAATATGACCGTATTTATGCTCAAAGCTCCAAGGAAGCTTCCCAATTAGTCGACAGAGTGCAACGTTGGCACTATCCGACTTCAGTTATGGTTTTGTGGGGTATTAGCTATGAAGGAGTGACTGAGCCATACTTTTGTGAAAAAGGTATCAAAACATCGGCACAAGTGTATCAAAATACCATTCTTGAGAAGGTAGTGAAGACCCTTAACAACACCATGTTCAATAACCAAGAATGGTCCTTCCAGCAAGACTCGGCGCCGGGTCATAAAGCTCGGTCTACGCAGTCTTGGTTGGAAACGAACGTTTCGGACTTCATCAGAGCTAAAGGCTGGCCGTCGTCTAGTCCCGATCTTAATCCGCTGGATTATGATTTATGGTCAGTTTTAGAGAGTACGGTTTGCTCTAAACGCCATGATAATTTGGAATCCCTAAAACAATCCGTATGATTGGCAGTGAAGAATTTTCCCACGGAAAGAGTGCTTCTATTGATAACTGGCCTCAACGTTTAAAGGACTTTATTGCAACCAATGGAGACCACATGGAATAAGCTTATTATATTTTAGATTGTTTTATATTTATGTATTAAACTAACACACTGTAAAAGTAATAAATGTTATTTGCCATAGATTTTTTTTCTTTGTTTCAGTATTTATGGCAAGACTAGGTATAGATTACCTATATGATAGATACTTGTAACATACATAAAATATTGACAAATAATTTTTACGCAACGTAAAGTACTTATAAGTTGAATAACGCCAAAACAAGTAATTCATTCTTGGGGAATTGTATTAAATTTTTCAATAATATTCCTAACAATGTTTATCGAACTTCCTATTAATAAATTTAAGTCACATGTCAACACTACACTAATGTTTAAGGGGTATTATAAAATTCAAGACTATCTTGATGACAAGAATGTATGGTCAGTCCAGCCTGCACTAAACTGATGTACCTACCTGTTTATTTTGATTTATATTTTTTTGTGGCAGCTAGTGGTGACTGAGTTTGTTCCGGCGTTTCTTCTCAGCACTTGCCAGATTGTCTGTGTCTTGTCTCGAAGCGCTAGTAGGGCCCAAAAAATAAGGAGATATGTATTGACCCCATATGGGCTCATAACGTTATTATTGACGTTCATAAGTGGCAATTTTCTGTCCTAAATTGAATAAATGATTTTTGACTTTGACTTTTGACTAACGATAAAATAGTTCTATGCAAAATAGTGTACAGGTTCTTGCATAAAATTTGTGTTTGACATTTAAAAAGCTTAAAATCTAAACGTTGCATGTTTCTTCGTACTAGCCACTCGTACAGTTGAATGCCACCCCGTGGATATAATAGGTTATTTTAACAGTTATTACGCATTGTTGTATTAATTTATGATACAAACAAGGACACGGGAAAAGATCACGAGTCTACATCTTGTATTTTAAATTTCGATGTTAAAATATTGATAGATCTAATGATTAACTTTTTTATTCTTACTTTATTCATGTTCTGTAGAATACGGCAAGAGGCTTTAAAGCTGGTTTTTCACTATGAAACATACATGTTATCTTGAGACCGTAGTTTTGAATGGAAGTGTTTATACTGAGATATAATATTGTACTAGTATAATTTATTTGAAATACTATAATTAAATGGCGTCTGCCTAACATAACTTCGATATAATTGGTAGATACGAGTTTAAGTATGGAATCTTTTTATTTTTTGTTACGTTATTTAGCAACAAAAAGTGACGAAAATATTTTTGAATTGTAATCAATTGGACAAAAAGAACTTATAAAATAAATTATAGTTAATGAAACACAACAAAAACTCAGTTAATTTAATAATATTATTTAATGTTTATTATGTTATGTAGATATTTAATAATTTTATCAATGTAGTGGTAGCCTATTAACAAGTAATATTAGCTTCTATATATCTCCAAAAAATTGCCATAACAAGTCAGTAACCAGATTCTATAGTAGGTACCTCATAGTGGTTCAGTACCATTTTATTCTTTATACACTCTTCTTCATATTTTGGTCGCAAAAACTAATAGCATTTTAAGGGTTCTTAAATAGGAAAACATTTTTAGTGACTGAGGTTCCAAGCGGCCTATGTTCGGCAGTGGACGTCTTATGGCTAAAATTATGTTAATGATAATGTTGATGAAGGTGAGGTTTCCAAGAAAATGTCCACCAAATTTCAAATCTTCGGATCCCCTGGACGAAGACAGTGCATAGTCTTGTCAGTCAGTTTCAGCACTGTTGTACAGTTGAAGAATAGAAAATTATGATGATTTACACTTATTACTATAGACTTAGACTTAAACGTGTCTACTACCATTCAAAATTAAGTAAGTACCTCATCCACCACGTCCGTACGTCCGTACCACGTACCACGTCCGTACGTCCGTACCACGTACCACGTCCGTACGTCCGTACCACGTACCACGTCATATTCTATAAAGTAGAAATGGTATTTATTTTGTTCGACAACATTTCCGCTATTATTTGTCAAGTGCTATACTGTTTTAGTGTATGAGTTGACAAGTCTTGTCAACTTGTCTAGTTTATCTGAAAAATAACTTATCAGTTTATAAACGTTTGAAATGACTCACATATAGACGCACACGCCACACCTCTCGCGGGTTTTGAGTACTGCCGAGTCGAGACTAGTTGTCAGTTGTTACGCTTTGCGATTATCTCCATATTATAATGTTATCTAAACAAAAACTGTTTTAATTTTACAAAATAAGAGGTCAACCCTAACGACCCAGTGGAGTGTAGGTATTTATCTTAACAAATAGTGACAACCTCCGTAGCCGAGAGGCAAGCATGCCGAACTTGGTATCGCTGTCTCTGAGATCCCGGGTTCGATTCCCGGTCGGTCAATGCAGAAAAATAACTTTTCTATGTTGTCTCGGGTCTGGGTGTTGTCATACCGTCGTTGTTTCTGATTACTTTGACACAAATGCTTTGGCTAATTACCATAAGATCAGAGCAATAAGGTATGTCATGTTGTCCAGTATTTATTTATTTATTAAGGCCTAGTTTCGGTACAGTTTTCACTTATATATATATAATCCACGTACTGTGTAGTGTGTGTTCGATGTTTGGGTGTTTTGATTTAATTGGGAGCTGAAGATCTTAATCTATAGTTTTTCAATGTTATTATTACACCAGTCCATTAATTTATTATTTTTCTTAATCCAAACAAAAACAAAAATGGATGACTCAGTAAAAAGGCGCAAAATTAGTCTTTTCTTGTGGTGTCATTTACTTGAGCGAATTTATTTGGGTATCGATCACCGTAGCCATTACTCGTTAAAAGGAGTCACAGAGTATTACCTTGAGTCAAGAGGATTGCTGTTGGTTGCACAATTTATTGGGCGATGTATCACATAGCCTCTTCCGAGAAATAACGCATAAACAATTTTTACTTTGATGAATAGGTAAGTACTCGTTCGTCGAGAACATAGGATAATAAAAATTATAAATTCTTACCACAATTGTAAGAATTTATTAAGCCTCAAACTAAGCAGAACTTTTACTTTGGTGTCTAGCGGATTAAGATATTAAATACATTTACAAACATCCATGTCTTAGGTACAAATGCTTACTCATCATACAACCATTTTTTTTGCTCCTTGCGAGATTCGAACCGGCAATTATTGTGTTTGTAATAGGTACACTAGGTCGCGCGCCATCAGACTATCTGGTCTAAACGTAGGTAATTAATCAAACTTTTTTGTTTTTTGCATTCACAATAATGCTAGTTTATTACTTATATCAAGGAAAATAAATTTACTTGAAAACGTTTTTCAACTGCCTCTGATGAGAAACGAACATTTTTTTTTTAATTAAAAAAAAAAAACATTTTCCTTGAGATACTTAATCTGTTTTAATTCAGTAATTTCAAGTACAGTAATTATATGAAATTGGCATTAAGCGCCTGGATCTACTTCTACTATGAGGATTTTTTTGTTTTTAGGGTTCTGTACCTCATATCTTGGGAGCGCGTGGAGATTTAAACGATATAGGTACTCAGGTCTACAGTCTCTTGAAGCTGAAAAAAAAATCTAAGTTAACGTAAAAAAAAGATAAGGCCACAAAAAACATATATTTAGACACTCTCAAGAGAATCAAAATTAATAGGGTACTTCGCGTTGAACTAGAATCGTGAAATTTGGCAAGAAGCAATGTCTTATAGCATAAGTAAAATGCAAAAGTCCAAAAACCCTAAACTTCTAATATTATAAAAACAATGCTTTTTTTATAAATTTCATTAAATCATTCAATAACTCGTTCCTCTTGAATAATGCCTTGGCTTTAATTATGAAGTCCACGCAGACAAGTATATAAAATAGGGAATACCTATGCACGAAAATAATATATTGTTTTTACTTTATTTATAAGAAACTATACTGCTAATAGTAAAAACAAAATTGTTTTTTGGTAAAAAATAACCGTACAGTAATTTGAAATTGAGATATACCTCTCTTTCTAAAACAATTTATACAATAAAAAATGTATGGCGAACGTGTATGGTACACATTCGCCATACATTCACGTCACAGTACATGCCGGATCTCCTTATCTAGCACGCGAATTTAACGGGTTGTAAGTCAGGTATTTGTCAATATTTTTCGAAATTTATTTAAGTTTTATTAATTTGGACTCTACTGGTCATAGAGGAAGCCTGGGCACTGATTTAATTTTTTTCTAGTCAATGTACAGGAATCGACTTTTTATTATATGTAGGATAGATAATTAAGTACTATTTATTTTAAAACCGTTCCCTATTAACCCGACCCTTGCCCAAAGAGAAAGGCAGGAACTACGTCAGCACGAATGAATAAGATAATCGCAGTCGTCATGATGAAGATGCAAGTTAAAAAGTGACGTCAACAAAAATACAATCCTTATTTATTAATATACTCGATTTAAAACTGAAACAAAGGCGGTTTTTTAATGCTGTTCGAGATAGTAACAATTCATGACCAGACGACCGTCTGGTGTAGTGGTTCGTGCTCCGGACTACAAAGCCAGCGGTTGCGGGTTCAAATCCCGCAAAGGGCAAATGTTTGTGTGATGAGCACGAGCATTTGTATCTAAGTCGTGGATGTTTATAAACTTAAAAGTATGTTTATCCGTTATCTAATCGCCTTAGTACAAACTTTGCATAGTTTGGGGCTAGATAATTGGTGTGATTGTGAAAATAATTTATTTAGGTATTTATATGTTTATAGATAAAAAAAAACAATTTAAAAGTAAGCGTATTTATATGGTTTGAAAAATAATATTAAGTGATGCAGAAAGTAGAATTGAAAACCTCGTTTCTTTAGTTAAATGACAAAAAATACTTTTTAGTTAATCTACCTACATAGTCCCGATGCTTCAAAAAGTTTTCTCTAAACTTTTCCACCGATCCATCTAAAGCAAATTAATCCCAATTCCTCATCAGGTTAATTATACGTAGGTCACACTATAAGTTTTGCGTAACTTAAAAAAACAACATGTTATAACCAAAATATTATGTTTATTGCTTTTCAAAATACTCTCCTTTACATTTTAAACAATTTTTCATGCGAACCAATCACTTTTTAAAACAGGACGACCACAGATCTGAGTTTTCTAGGTGCTGATTTTTCGGGTTCAAAACAATAAATCCACGTTTCGTCTCCTGTGACAATATCATAAACAGCATTAGAATGTCCGTGGTCGTATTTCAGTAGCATCCCTGAGCACCATTCCACGCGAGCCCGCTTCTGCTCAGCTGTCAGCAAAGTTCAACGACAGCAAACTTTCAATTCTTCGTGTGAAATTTTCTGAATTTGGCTCATACCAATCCCCAATAGTCCTCGAATTGTCTCATAGGTAATCCGCGGGTTTTCTTCAATTAGCCGCTTAACAGTAGCCACATTATTTTCGTTGACGGCAGTTGAAGGCCGCCCTTCATGAAATTCGTCATGTAAAGAAACTCTACCTCTCTCAAATTCAGCAAACTATCGCCTCCTGGTGCTCAAATAAGGTGCTTCTCTCCCAAAAGCATTTTGAAGACGAGCGGCACAGTCTTGCGGAGAGAGAGAACTTTTAAAATCATAAAAAATCATCGCTCTAAAATCTTTTCGACTTAATTTTATTTTCGTTGCGTACATAGAACTTTGATGTGTGATAATAAAACAATTGACAAATCATTTCTCGACAATTGTTTTTTTTTATTACTAAGAAGGTTGCAACGTTTAAAAAAATATAACATTCGAAATTCAAATAGTTCCGATTAGCTAGAAGTGCAAAACTTTTAGTGTGCCCATGTACATGACACGTAACGTTTCTGAAGATAGGGAAGAAAACATTACACTTACAAATTATACAGTATGATCATTTCTTCTGAAGCAGTGTAACTTCAATCTTGTTTTGTTTTTTCCTTGAGAATTTGTCGTAAAATAAAACTGCTCAGGTACTGTTCGTAGTGTTTACCTTTAGCTTTGATAAACTTAGTCTGGCCATAAATACTGTTACAATTAAAAACAAACAAAATATTACATTTAAATTTGGAATCAGTCATTTTTATATGATTGTTCATTGGGTTTTCTCATTTTGGCGCCAATACATTGTTCATCAATATTTTACGATATTAATATGAGAATGGTGATAAAGAGAACCGAATCGCTATGATTATCAGAGCTGAAGACTAGCCGTCGTCTAGTCCCGATCTTAATCCGCTGGATTATGATTAATGGTCAGTTTTAGAGAGTACGGCTTGCTCTAAACGCCATGATAATTTGGAGACCCCAAAACAATCCGTACGATTGGCAGTGAAGAATTTTCCCATGGAAAGAGTGCGTGCTTCTATTGATAACTGGCCTCAACGTTTAAAGGACTGTTATTGCAGCCAATGGAGACCACTTCGAATAAGCTTTATTTTTATTTTATTTATTTATTTATTTTAGGAAAACCAGGGTTTACAAATTTATATTTTAGTTTGTTTTATATTTATGTATTCAACTAACATACTGTAAAAGTAATAAATGTTATTTACAATATTTTTTTTTTCTTTGTTTTAGTATTTATGGCAAGATTAGGTATAGGCCTCAGTGGGCTTAGCATGAGCTCCTAAAACAAGATTACTTCAACCTTGTTTTGTTATTTCTGTATTTATAGTTTGACATAAATATAACACTGCTTAGGTACTGCCTAGAGTTCTTGATTAGGTCCCAGGTCTCATAGTAAAACTTTCCACCATGGCCAACTCCGTTTGGAAATGAAACACGAATACGTTGACTTTTTGCATACGAAGGCCCTTCGTCCCAAGGTTCGGTGGAGTGGAACCATCGGCTTTTTATTTCACGCACGTAGGTAACTGTTTTACTGATGGTTATCGCCAAAAATAACCTTTAATTACCGTGTAGTTTGAGCTGCCCTGACCTTTCACACACACTCGCAGAATCTACCTCATCACATAGAAATAAAGCCGTATAGACGCGCCCAGGGGTGCGATGACTCAATCAAACCATTATTAGAAGATTAAACAACTTCATAAAAAAGTCCTGTCAAAATAGTGTATAGCAAATTCATATTTCTTATTTTATTCTCAAGAAAAAACAAAACGTCGTATCCACCATTAATCATATTATCAATACAGGTATTGAACACACCCGCATAATTTTATAGCTCATAATAAAGAAAGCCAATGAATATGATGAAAAATGAGATATTAATTTTAATCAGCCTTTTTTTTTCAAGTAAATAATGAATTAGTATCCTGTTGCCTACTGAGGTATAATGTCACCGTCTATCTATTCCTTTTTTGTAAATTTAACTAATTCATATATATTTTCTTTACCGCTAACGTTTCCTCGATATTTATGCGTATTTTTAAATAAAAGTATAATCAATGAAAATTATCGTTCAAACATTAATAACCATAGAATATTGTAAAGCTGTGATGTAATGCTTTTTTGAATTATTAGTATCGCTTACTTATGGTATAAACTAAGTTTGTAATAACTGTAATACTGTAGAGCTAGTTTTTAATGAAAAAGAAAATATTTTTCACTTTTTTGACGTGACTATACCTACTTCATTCAGAGTATTTTAATAACCAAATTTTTTGGGTGTCAATTTAGCACAGGCATACGTATACAATAGCCATATATATTAGAGACAGGAATGGTCAAGGGACAGCTAGCCAAGTCAGGGGGAGGGAGAGCAGCTACAAGACTAAAGGATATATAAAACTAATAAGTAATTTCTGAGTCTTAATCAACTGAGTCGTATTTTGATTAAAATATTTTCCAGCATCTCGCGTCACTTCTAGTAGTGTCATAAGTCCGCACCCGGTTGGTTCATGAATTATGCGACACATCGATTACAAAACGGAACACAGTATCAATTCGGTGGCGGCCGCCTTTGTACCAGCTCAGTGAATTTATCCAAAGAAACAAAATAATTATCAGAATACCGAACCCATTAACGCGAACCTTGCTCCTTTCCTTCAGACAGATCAAAACAATCGTTCATGTCACACGGAACAGTTTTTAAGTAGGTCATTGATTGCCGAAAATAAGGTAATTAAAAATCAAAGGAAATCTCGCCGGACAAACCTTGCCAACATAATTATGATTCAATATTTTTTGCTTTTTATTTATATTCAAATAATTAATTTTTAGTGATAAAGTTAAGATAAGTTCACTTCGATACGTCATTTTAAGATCTCAAAAGTATTTTTATTTGAAGATTAAAACCAAGTTCGTGATGAATTTGTTTTTGCTTTTCCTAATATTCTTAATTTAATCGAGTTTAATATATTTTTTTCCATAGCCGGGTAGAGACTAGGTACTTTAAAATTTTAAAATATATCAGTCTAAGAATTTCTAAAGCAAACGAACAATATGCGGAAAATAAACCAGTTTCCAAATCAGTTTGGCAAATATCATGTGTAATTATAGGTTGTTGTTAGACTCAAATAACTCGCAATTAGGTGAGCCGATGCACAAAATATTTTAACACCAGGAAGACAAAGATAATATTGTATCCTTGTACATGTAATAAATCTGTCACTCGGCGAGTATCAGAGATCTCCGTCGATAACGAGCCAATAAAGAGGCATCTAATTAATGATTGTTCAAACTTTTAAAAAACCGAAACAACGCTTCCGACATTCAGTATTTATATACTTCTCGACCCGTCGAAAATTTGCGCCAAAACATAAAAGGAAAAACACACTGTTGACTTTTTGCTTTTGGCAAAGCACGCGCTTCTATTTATTTTAATCGATCAATCAAATAAGTGCTTTATGAGTTTTTGCAAATGCCTTGTTATCTATTCACCGCAACATTTCCTGAAGCGTCATAATTTTAGTTAATTTTAGCTTTATTAAAATAATGATTAATGTTCGATGACTCTCTACGATAAACATCAATATTTTAAATAAAATAATAATAATATGGACAACATCACATACATTGCTCTGATCCTGTGATAAGTAGCTTAAGCACTTGTGATACAGAAATCAGAAACAATGACGGTACCACAACACCCAGACCCGAGACAATATAGAAAAGTTATTTTTCTACATTGACCGACCGGGAATCGAACCCGGGACCTCAGAGATAGCGACACCAAGTCCGGTATACTCGCCTCTCGGCTACGGAGGTCGTCAATGCACATTTAACTGTTTTTAGACTTCGGTGTGTTGTGAACCATCTAACTGTATATATGTCACAGCTAGCTATCGGCGCTAGAAAACTGATATTCGACATGATTATAAATTTTAATTAACTCGTTGCTTGTTTACAAATATTTTTAAAGAACAAAACAAAAAAGGCTTTTGTTGAATAAGTTATTTAAAAAATATTGTTGGTTCTATCAAGGAAAACTTATATACGATAAACAATGAGGTAAAAAAATTGTCTCTAATATTTAGTATAATTTGAGAAAGAATTTTTTTCATTAGACACAGACAACGATACAAAAAATAAATAAAAAAAGAGCAACCTACTCCAATTTACAAAAAATAAAGATGAAAAGATGACATATAAAATGATGGGCAGCGTATCGATGTGGTATCGATTTGAAAAAACAAAGACTACAAATAACAGAACAAAGAAAGCAAGAAGAAAATAAAAGCCTTAAGCATATTACAAAAATACAAACATTTTTGTTAGATAAGCATACACACAAAACGTTTAACATTTTAATAAACTTTTTTTTCTTCATCAAAGCGTTTTTTTTTCTATTTTAGTGAGATGATACATTGTAGTGATCCTCACCTGACCTCTCTCGAATCACTCAATCGAAAAAACACTGAATGCTATTATTATTATCAACGTGCCAGTTTCCACGCGATGTTATGTTCCATACTACTAAGAAGGTATATTCCAAAACCTACAGCTCTAGGTTCAAAGATTCAAAAACTCAGGGCTTAAATGTGATGCGAGATTTCGATTCTGAGCTAAGCTTAAGGCGACTAGTGCCCCTCAATATTATTAAAATACGGTTGATAACAGCTCGCAATGAAATTTGGCTGTTGCGACAATCGCTGGGCTGCGTCTTCAGAAAGCGAAAATTGGGTAAAATAATAGTTTGTACATGGACGCAATTTGTTCGATTAAAAAACCTTATGCTCAGTTTATAGCTAACAAGTTAGCCCATCAATCGACGTATAAACGAATTAAATCGGAGAAGCGGTTAAAATGAATAAAGAGTATTAGCACCTTTGTTTGTTTTTTCAATGTTTTTTTTTTCTCCTGATGTTTAAGTACTATAAACAAATGCTATGCACAAAATGTTGTGTAGGTTTTAACATTTCTTAGCGTATTTTTTTTTACTAGTTATATGCTTTTGAAACCACATGCTAAGATTACATTTGGCGACTATATAAACTTGCCTTGATACTTTTTGCTTCAAACTTCAACAAATTAATTGCGTATACCTACAGTCTACAACGATGTAAAGCGTACGAAATGACTGTGTCCTGGTAATCCTAATTAATTACTTTATGATTTGCAGAATTTGATGAGTAATCCGGCCACCTGTCCTCCTACCGCGGCCGTGACACTTCGTACTTTATTGTATCAGCCCTGGGCCACTGGAGCTATAAAGTGATGTAACTAAACCACTTAAAATCACAAATGCTTTTCATCATGACCATTTTGGACCCAAAATACAATCACATCAAACTATAATCTCGACTATTCGAAGCACCCAGTCAGATAAGCGGGTTTATTGTTATGTTAATATTCTTTTATTCAAATAAGATATGACTCAGATTGACCGTGACATCATTTACTATTTTACTTAATGTATGCTAAATGTTAAAAAGTAGAAGAAATATTGATACTGCGCTTGAACTGTTGACCTGAAACTAGGCAAGTCGTTTATTACGTAGTTTATTAAATTGGACAAAACATTAAATGACTCATTATCTGAATATATTGTTTAAAATCATTCAATGCCATGAGTCATGGGTCAGGACCAGCCCTTTTTGTACATTATTTCGAAAACCAAAACAATATTTCGGTTTCGGTTACAAATTAATAATAGTTTTTTTTTTAAATAACAATACGAGGAATACTTAGGTATTACCCAATTTACCTGTGATAGAATAACCGTTTGTAATATTTTAGATAACATTGCAGCTAAACAGAGAAACGGCTTCTTCTTTAATTTGCTAACAAGCGAAAGATACTAAAGCCACGCCAAAAGATTAAACCTTACTTAAACCTCTTGAATATTTCGTGAAATGAGAAAGACGTTACTCACATAAATATTAAGTATGCCTGCGGTAGGTACAGTCGATTGGACTGATGGCTGGTCGAGAAATTTCGAAGGTTAACAAGGTGCTAAAGTAAACACTATTTCGTATTCGAAGCCGTAAAACAGGAGTGTTTTTTAATATATCAAATTCGAGTGCAAGTTTAAGAAATTGGCTGTATACATACTGCCAATAATAATAATAAAGCCATAAGGTAATTATTGTTAGTCATTCACCCTTTATTTCGAAGGTGAATTTTGTTAATAATCAGGAAGGAAATCCTGCAGCTTGGTGCTAATTAACTGACAATTAAATGTTGTTACTACACAGATTAAAAGAATTTAAATGACTATAATTAGTGTTATGATCCGTAGAAGAATTAAAACAATGCTAACAATATCATTGCTCCACGTATAAATGGAGGACAATTGCGTCGGTAAGATGAAAGGCCAGGCGTTTAATCAAATTAAACGATGCGCAAGCTTGCATACAATAAGGGGAAACAAATTAATGTGTGTATAAGCACGCTTATACGAGTAGCAATAAGTTTGAGCCGCCGGCCGGCAGTGGCTGCCACTCTGTCTGCAGCCTGAGAATGAATTAACATAATTCTTGAGAAGACACAACGCGACCCAATACATATTCAACGTGAATCATAAATTTCCAATGGCAAATAAAAAGGAGACAAGACAGTACGGACACCTGACCATTATAACTCGACATCGTGAGATAAAAATCGCAAAAGAGATTTATTTCACGCGGCGAGTACGATTAATCGAGAAATATTAATTAGTAACGCTCAGAGGTCAACATTCTGTTTATTATTATTGTAGGTGATGATTCCAGAACTTTCAAGGCAGTGTTAGGTAGATATTTTAAAGATAAATAGGCTATCGATTTTGCATGGTCGGCTGACAGTATTTTTCCGAATTTTTTGACAAACATCATCATAGTTTAGCAAATTTGTACAAGGTTTTATTAAATAATATACAAAAATCTTGCTTGTATATAATGATGAGGTCGAATGAGAGACAAACGAACCTCAATTTTACTTACAATGAATAGTAATTTTACGAGTTTTGTTCTCATAAGACTGAAAACCTAAATTTATCTTTACTTATTAAATAAGTAAACACTTCTTTTGTAATGGGTGCAAAACAAACAAACACGTGAAAATCATGATTAGGAAAACCCAGTTAGATAATTATTGTTTGTCAACAAAAGTTGTAAAGCAGAGAACACAGCCCATTCACATACGTCGACTGTCACTATTATTGGAGACGGATGACTCCTTTGTAAGAAACTGACGTAAATCTACCTTTTAATGCACCATCAAATATTTTCATAAATTCTATTTGATGCTGTATGTAACATGCCCATCAAACTACGACAAACGTTACAAATTTTTAGAAACCAGGCAAGTATATGTCAGAATATGAGAGATAGTGGGTTTCAAAATGATTACTTATAGTCAGTAAAAATTTAGGGGCCCGAATGTATATTTAAAAAACCGTAAACTTATGTTTACGCAATTTTTTTTTTACCATTTACAAAAAAGTTCTCAATTCATAACTCAGTCTACTATAACAATAAAAAAAATTTTTTTTATCTCTCCTACGGGAAATCACGGCACAAAGGCCAGTCCTTTTGGAAGGCGTTCGTGACCTATATCCCCATATAGGTCCAACACGAAAAGGCCCCTTTGAGATATATGATGATACGATAATGAGTTTGGATTTGTACACTTAGCGGATACTATCTCTGCCTGTACTATTGAGAAGATACAGCCAAATTTATATATTTTTGTTATTATTTTAGTTTTGATTTAGTTTGCCAATATTCACTCAACATAAGTACTCCTCGATATTCTTCTTCTCCCACATTCTCAACCAATTTGGTGTAGGACTATATATTTCTGATTGCGCCACTTAACCCGGTCTTGCGCTACTTCCACCCCGACGCGAAGTCAAGAAAATTGCAGAGACGATGTACGGAAGGTACTCTTTACTTGTTAATATAACAGCTAAGATGTATTATTAGGTATTATTTTTCAAACAGAAAAACAGAAAGTGAAACTTAATACATATTCAATAGTCAAAACGGCTAGTTATACCGAAAAATCGTTAAAAGTAGACAAGTTTTACAAAGATCAATTCAATTCAATCATTTATTGCATGCTACATTGATCTTTTCAACGGTACCCTTCATGATGGGGCAAATAAAAAAATACACTTTACATGTAAAAAGGTGCCACTGAAATAAATGTTTTTATGAAATTGCATAGGTACTAGTAACAAAACCTACCTTTTTAGTCGCTTTTAAAAATCAACTCATTGATTCCATAATATTCAATACAGTAATAGTATAAGTATAGATGATGTCATTTATTCGTGGTCACCTAACTTGTTTGACATTAAATATTCAAGTATAGCAGCAGCACTCATAATTATTTTTATCTAATTTAATATTCCTAGTTTCTTAATAATGTAGCATCACAATCACTGCTAAACAGGTAATCGTGTTGAGTAGCAAAATTTTATTAAAAATTCTGATCAGTTACAATAAATTATACTATGCAAGAAATTGTAAAACCTATTTTAGAATATCAATTAAAAAAGAGTCAGATTTTGACTTTCTATTTACCAATAGTCAGTATACCTACTAAATACACAAACACGCGTCACAAATAGCTCGTCCTGTAGACACGAAGTAGCCATGGCTAGCTTTGCCTAGTGGATTAATACGAGAGAACAAGTCAATGTATTTCATGTCGATGAACTTCGATCCTCATCAATCAACTCACAATTTTAGCCTTTGATTCTCCATTATTCGGATAATCCCTGATTATTATTTCGTTAATTTAAGCTTAATTTACAATAAAATTCATAGAAAGCCATCTAAGATTATGAGTTTGTAATAATCCACCGCTCAAATAAAGTTTTTAATGGACACATTTGGACAAGAATATCTTGAAATATAATTTGTGTTCCGTATATGACACTGTCAGATTAAAAATAATTTAGATAATATTTCTAGGAAATGATAGTTTTAATAACCCAAATATTTTGTTACTTCGTTGCTGTTGCTGGCTGCGATCATTATATGTATTAAAAGCCTATACATATACGTTTCACTGCAGGGCACAGCCCTCACCTCTACGGTGAGGTGGTTTGGACCGTACACCACCAAAGATAAATGGTCTAAAATATTTATAACAATCTAGTTTCATAACTCTTCAAGGGCTTGCTGTCTGGCAACATTAAAAATATTTTAACTTTGATGTCTACTCATCGAGAGGGTCAATTGAAAGATAAACTTATCAAAACCAAAATCAAAAAGAATCAAAATCATTTATTTTTGCAAATTTGCAATTTGCAAATAAGCACTTTTACGCGTCCCAATAATTGTTTTTGCCCTACCACTGCTTCAGGACAATTTGTGGGCTAGTGCCGGGAAGAAGCTTATAGCTTCCAAAAGAAACCCATTCTTTTATTCGCTACGGAACACCTAAAATGACTTTCGAATATCAAATACATAAAATGAGATTCTGTATTTAAATTATCCAGTTTCTAGCTAAAACCTAACGGTGAAAGACCTTAAATTAAGCAAATCTTTAAATTTATAACCGCAGCTTGTGACAGTTTACCTAACGGTTACCGAGACGACAAAGTCACAACCGAATCATTTTCGGCCTGTATTAGATAAGATCGTAGGTATTTTAAACTTTGTGAGTCCTATTATATATCATTTCAAAGTTACGTTTAAATTTCATGTTGCTAACGATTGCTTTGATTATTGAGTCACTTAAAAAATTTGCGCAGTCAATCTTGTTAGCGGCTTCATTTTAGCTGGCACTTTTATACATTAATTGGTAATTAGTTTAGCCTTAAATTCAATAATATACATTGATTACCAGTTATAAGAAGAAATAGCAGTATTCATTACTAGCTTCCGCCCGCGGCATCGCCAGCGAGGAGTTCGGTTTGTCATTTATCAAAGACCAATTTATGCATTATTTTATAACAAATTTGATTACCATAGAAAAGGTTAACGTGAGTCAACCTTAGAAGATAGACATATTAAGATGTCATCGATTTTTTTAAGAATTTTCAATGGGGAACACTTCGATTTTTGCGTAACTTTAACTGTTTACGCAGCGCACTACAAGCTCTTGAAATAAGTAATTGTTTTTCCATTTTTGCATCAGTTTTCATTGATCTCCGCAGCTTCTATAGGTTGGAGCATGATGTTAAAAATATTTTTCCAATTCGAATTGGTAGTTCCTGAGATTAGAGCGTTCAACTCAATAAACAAACTCTTTAGCTTAACAATATTAAATTAGTATATGTAGATTAATTTTCATTAAATGGCACGGTAATATATTTTTTGCTTCATAGGTACAGAGTGCTTCTGCATCAAATTGTTTAATTATTTATTTATATTTTCTTTATTTCATTTTTATGTTCAGCTGTGGACATCTTATGGCTGAAATGATCATACTGATTTTTCACCTATAAGTATATTATGATCTACATAAGTTACCAAAATAGAAAACTTTATAAATTATAGGTAAAAAATATAGAATGATAGAGTAAATAACGTCAGGAAGAATAAGAAGAATAAAAATGTGAAAGCCTTAACGCGAGTCGGACTTGCGCATCGTGGGCTCTGTATAAACTTGTACATATGTAGATAGTTCGTCTTTAATCGAGACTCATTGCAAGATCTCTCTCTCTCTCTCTGTCTCTCAAGAGACTCGAAGATTTATACCGCATTATCAGTTTGTTAAAAAATAATTATTTTTACGGTTTTCGGACTTTTTACATTATTTGTGCTATTATTGCTTCTTTCCAAATTTCTTGAAAATGATTCACCTTGTGAGTACAAACATTTTTATTTAAAAAAAAAACCGACTTCAAATCACTTAAAAGCTAAAATGTTAATTTTAATGTGACAAACTTTTTAATTGGCTATGTAAGCATTTAATACAAAGTGTTTTTTATGTTAAATTTACATGCTGTAAAGTTTGCAATAAATAAATAAATGAAATAATATTTACACATAAGTTACTTTTACCTAATCAATTACTTTTGGAGTCGGTGCAACTAAAATATTCAAACTCTGATTTACTATAGCATCTTTGAAGTATAAGCTATTCAATTAAAAAGGAATTATTAAGATCGGCTCACATTTGTCGAAGATATTGGGTAACATAGATACAAGAAGCACGAACGAAAACGGTATTTTGTTATTTGTTGATTTTCTCAAAAAGTGCTAAATCTATTTCGATAAAATGTATGTGATCCTCTAAAATATAATCTATCAAACAAAAAAGAATTATTAAAATCGATTCATAATTGGCGGAGTAATCGCGAAACAAACATACATAAAAAAACATACAGTCGAATTGAGAACCTCCTCCTTTTTCGAAGACGGTTAATAATGCCTACAAACAGCCATGTCTTTTGAATACGTTGGCTTATAAGTTTAAATTTTTACAGCTTAAAGAGACCTGAGTATTACATGATATGTTTACGCATTTCTAGTTTTTACTAGGAATACCCTTTTGGGCCTGGACAGACAAACAGTCAGACGGACAGACAGACGGACAACAGAGTGATCCTTAAAGGGTTTCTTTTTACCTTTTGAGATACGAAACCCTAAAAATTCGAACAATAATTTATATTAAATAATATAATGCTATGTTCATGGCATGTCGCAAACTACTTGAATATTTTTTTTTGGAAGCAAAAATTCGTTTTTTGCAAGTTGCAAGACAGCACACTTATCAATCGCATGTAGGATATCGTGAAAGATATGTGATTTTCACACATTATGTTTGTGTAACGATATTTACCTTGCTTATAGCTTCTTAGTAGTAATGAACTAGAAACTTCAGAGTAATGAACTGTTAAATGATCAAAATATTTGAACAACACGACGTGCGTCTTTGTAACATAATTGCAAAAATATATTATTCCCACTACTTAGCTTTGATTGACGCAGATAGCACGCTTCTGTCAATAAACAGAGTATTTGGTCTAACGAATGTGCTATAGGCACCCTTTTCTGATACATCCGGCAATATCACTGATGTGCTAGTAGTATCTTTAATTTACACAGAAAAAAAAACAATGGATCTATAGAAACACATTTTTTTATTTCTACGTAATCGTCATATAAATTCCTGAAATGTATGTCATAAAAAATATTTTTTTCATCTATTTCGAAAAATAACTTTACGTCGATAAAAAAAACGTATTTTACTGTACCGGATATATGAAAGACAGAGATTATTGTGTAATCTTATTGTACTTTGCACTAACAGGCCTTATTTATCTACTTATTTTAGTCGTTAGAGTCATTAGCGAATATTTCATTTACATATTTAAACGCGCGTAATAGTTATACGTATAAAATGAAATTTATTAGCCTATAAAAGGAAATGTTCTAATGAGCAGCGGGTGGTAAAGGCTTTAACTCCATGGCAACATGTAACACCATCTGAGGGCCGTCACAATATTAGACACAAACACGAGAAATGTGATACATTTCACTGTTTACATTTTAATTCTAGCCTTCAACTTTATTATGGTTTTGAACAGGTTGATCTCGATCATGATATTCCAGGAGCCAATGTCAATGTCAAGCGTGTTACTCAACATAATATTATGTTGAGTTAACAGAAGGCCGCTTTGTATCGAATCGCATTGCCATTTGGTTAAGTGATATCGTATATTGAGTAACATTATAAAACCTGTCAGGAATCAGGATAAATGTAGGGCAAAAATATGAACAAGTGTAAATGTTTCCGTTTTTAAGACTAACAACATTGTTGAGACTTATAGAATACCTATTAAAATTCAATTCAGACTCACAAAGTTTGTACAGATAGTATTTTTTTGCATTTTATCTTTTAAAAGCTTTGAGTTTTGGATATATTCTTCTAATATATTTATTTTTTCGTAAAAGAATGGAAACTAGATGAAGTTATGGTTACCTTTTTTTTTTCTTCAAAGGAACTAGGTACTTAGATTTTTTAATATCCGTTTTATTTTGTTTTAAGGTAGTAACTTAATTACTATTATAAAATAGTACTTACATTAAGTTAGTATCCTCTGCTTGTATCTACATTAGACGCTGTTGTTTGTAAAAAGCAAAATATAAATATTAGCAAATTCTACAGTCTGTATTCAAAAGTTTTTTGCACACTGAAAACAGGCTGTCCTAAATATAGTATTTACAAGTACAAATGCATGAAATATTATGTATTATAAGTAAGCTTAAAACAATTTGAGAGAGTAACCCATAATGCTTCTTTAATACCTAATAACCACTACTACTAAATCATTGACATACATACATGCAACTGAACGTCTTTCAGTCTTTTTTTTTTAAAACGCAATAAAAGGCCGTCACAAAATATATTATAAATTGTCAAATTTTCTTAGATAACGTTCTGATGCTACAAAACAATTTTTACTATGTGCTAAACACGGAAATCTCAATAAAAGGTAAATATTTCCAAACAACCGGTATATTTCAATATAATAATATCATAGCCGTATTTTTGAAAGTATTCGCCTTTGCGCTTTTTGGCCTAAAGACATTTCGGAATGAATCGATAAGACTTCAAGAAAAATTGGGGGCGTTGAAAAATAATTGCTTTTCAAAGTGGGCGGTAGACAAAATAAGTTTGAGAACCTCTGGGTTATAGCAAAGCTGCCGTTCATTAAAGGGAAGTGTTTTTTGCCATTTCGATGTTAGTCATATAGTAAGAGATTTGAAAAGCAGAATCTCTCCCTACAAGGATATTAAATAAAAAATAGGGTCTTATAGGTAGAGATATGCCTTTCCAAGAAACTTTCTCCGTGCGGGGAATATTCTCGATACAGGAAATTTTCCGGAACGGCTCATCTCTACTTTTAGGTATTGTACTTGGACGCTAGCTCTTGGACTACAAATTGTGCCAATGACACGTTTTACCGGTTCAACGTTCATATCACACATCTCACCAAACTCTGAGGTATTATCATATTAATTGGCAATACTTAAACTAGTTGGATGACATAATACCTGTGTGAACCGATTGATCAAATGTAATTCACTAACCCTCGGTTTTTGAAGGTGATTATTATTATTAACGGAATAGGTTTTTTTTAAAAATTAGTCCAAACTGTGGATGACACATCACAATAGCCGTGCCCACAGGCTGTGTAAGCTAAGCCTTAAACCACAGAAATAATATGTAGTAGGTAAGTGACTGGATAACGGATATAATACATACCTAAATACATTATAATATGACATCCAGATTCAGGTGCAAATGTTCGTAATTATTATACGAAGAACTGCCCCTTGCAGGATGCAATCCCGCAGCCGCTGGCTTTGTAGTCAAGGAAGGGACAAGGAAAGACACCAAAATGCCAAAATCTCGACACCTTCCCCGATGATGACGACGAACTCGTCGTGTTGTCGTCGTTATACCTACAAGGTGTTACCTAATAAAGGCACATCCTTTAATAAGGGATGATTCTGGTGCTGCCAAAGTGAACCATTACACCCTGTTAAGATATGGACGCAGAACGAAAATTATAAATAAGTAATAATTCAAAACCAAGTTCTGTATTAAAAAAAATAAGGCAGGCACAATGGTCAAAACATATATTTTCTAAAATAAAGATAAAACCAATAATTAAAGGTATAAAAATAATTTGACCTTTACAATAACAATTTGATATATGACATGATACAGTTTGCGAAACTTTTCATTTTTGTTTTATAGTTTGGTCCTCAAAAGTGAACCCCATATATAAAATTCATTTAGGTGTTCACGTTACATGTCCATGTTTGGGTTACAATAATTCATTGTTTATGCTTTATGACATTTTACAAGGCTGTGACAGACGACACACAGACAGACGTGCTTCATTTATCATGTCAGCCTATTGCAGTCTATTGCTGCTGCTGGACGTAAGCCTCCCCGAGAGAACGCCAAAGAGCACGATCTCCCGTTTTTTTCATCCATCCACTGCCAGCCATCTTATAAAGTTCTATCGAGCAGGGGAGCCCCACCCCCTCGCTACATTTGACAAGACGTGGTCTCCACTCGAAAACCCGGCTCAAAACAACCTTTAACAGTCGGTTTGAAAACACGAAATAGGTAGTTACGAGGGCACAATATAAGTAAAAATAAAATACTTACCGTAAGGCCTCGACGCGATTATTATGTGTATTGGCTAAATCACCAGGACGATATTATACGACGGATTTTTTTAACTGATGTACTTATTTTCAAAGTTGCCAAAAAGTATTTAAAATAAATAGTAAAGGCCCTTATGCCTACTCAAAAGTACCGTTCAGGATGTTGGCTAAAAGTCACATTAGTTAATTAAGGTTTTGTAGTCACAGCAACTGCTTAAATTAATGAGTAACAATATGTAGGTACTTAAGAACTTTGGTTGTGTATAACTTTGGCCTATTTACTTAAGATACCAGCAATGTCGAAATTTTGAAAGCATTACAAGCACTTTCTTTTGTAGGGTTCCGTAGCCAAATGCCAAAAAACGGAACCCTTACGGATTCGTCATGTCTGTCTGTCTGTCCGTCCGTATGTCACAGCCACTTTTTTCCG
Source organism: Anania hortulata (assembly GCA_963576865.1). Classification (NCBI taxonomy): domain Eukaryota; kingdom Metazoa; phylum Arthropoda; class Insecta; order Lepidoptera; family Crambidae; genus Anania; species Anania hortulata. Next base: position 10,081,653 of record OY756396.1, on the reverse strand, counting down.
AAATTATAAGAACTATACTGTTGAAACTTGGTCAGTAGATGTATTCTGTGAACCGCATTAAGATTTTCATACTAAAATAGAAAAAAAAACAATATATTTTGGGGGTTCCCTATAGGTACTTACAACTGAAACTCAAATTTTTTTTTATCAAACCCATACGGGGTATGTATGGACAGGTCTTTAAAAATAATAATTTAGAAACCTCAAGGTTTCTAAAATATTTTTTTTCTAAATTAAATAGTTTGCGCGTGAGACACTTCCAAAGTGGTAAAATGTGTGTTCTTGTAACTTGTAACTTCTAAAATAAGAAAATGATAAAACTAAAAAAAATATATGATACAAATATATGATATATGCAAACTTCCACCGAAAATTGGTTTGAACGAGATCTAGTAAGTAGTTTTTTTTTAATAGTACGTCATAAATCGTAAACCGCAATTTACCTTTCGTAATGTTATGAATTGCATTTTGCAATAAAAATACCATAACTATGACTCGATTGTCGTGATGGGTGAACTTTTACTCATAACGATACCTACAGGTTTGTACGGAACCCTCGGTGCGCGAGTCCGACTCGCACTTAGCCGGTTTTTTTTAAGCCAAGAAACACCGATGCTTTCTTAATCTCGGCTGACAACTAATAAGTACAAAATAATTGAATGTCCAAATCTCCGACTTAAAAATCTTTATTCTACGAATAACTTCGAAACTACTTATCGAGTCAATAAGAGATATTTCGCATAATGACTACAGACAATAACATAATACATAATACAGTTGATTTTACCAAAAACCATGTCCAACCACACTTCTCACTTGACCCGGCTATTGAACCCATGACCTATCGCTCGCAAACTAGGCATTTAAGCCACTAGACCACTGACTTTCTATGGTAATGTAGAGTTTATTTATTTTTGTAAAAAATGTACGAGTATAAATTATTAGAATGATACTAAATGAATACTTAGTAAAAACACATTTAAGTGTGTATGTGTAAATCACACATTACGAGAATTTAAAAATTAATTACGCATTACGAGAAGGTATGTAAATAAAATTTACAATTATGCGTTTTAAGCTAAAAAGTGTAAGTCACTTTGAAGTCGGGCCACACGGGACTTCAATCAAAATTACTCTTTTCCTTTTTAACCGACTTCAAAAAAGAAGGAGGTTCTCAATTCGTCGGTATCTTTTTTTATATTTTTATGTATATTCAGCGATTATTCGTTACCAGGTTAACCGATTTCGATAGTTATTTTTTTGTTTGAAAGGATTTTTTTTCGGAATGGTCCCATATAAACTTGATCAAGTTCTGATGATAGGATCTATAAGAAAATCATCAAACATTGCATGAACTCCATACCGTGCCAACTGATTTTTGTACCTATGTTGCCCAATATCTTCGGCATTTGATAACCGATTTTGATGATTCTTTCTTTATCGAATAACTTATACTTTAAAGATGGTATATTGAAAAAAAATTGGAAAAATTTCATCTCAATGTTGGGAAAAATAAGGAATGAAATAGCTTTTCAGCCATTAACTTATGTTGGCACTCAAATGATTCGTTTTGTTGAGGATGTATCACTAAAAATAGATGAAATAAGTAAATTTTATAAATGAAAAGTAAACCGACTTCAAAAAACTGAAAAGCTAAAAATAATATCAACACATAAGTACCAAATCAGTTACTTTTTTAGTCGGTGCAAACGAAAACATTCAAACTCTCATCGGATGGCACCGACCGGAAAGCCCCTTTTTTTGATTAAGCTGATTGTTAGGGAAACCCTATTAAAAGGTTACCCAAAGATAGGGTTACCCTATCGATAAGCTACTCCAGTATTAGCCTTTCGTTACGGAAACCTTTTTGAATAAAGTTAACTGCTTTCAATGCGCTTACCTAAGCAAATAGGGTATTGGTAACTTAAATATTTAAGCACTTACCAACTAAAAGGGTTACTCTATTGTCTATGTCTTTTTCGCGCATTCTGGTGATTTGTATTAACCTGTCTGTGTATGTAGGTTCGCCGTGGCGATAGCCACACACAATAAAAGGTTATACAATAATTAGTCAAATGGTGTGCACGTAAAGGTTTAAATTGCTTGAGCGCTTTTAAAACTCTTTCATAGGGTAAGCCTCGATAGAGTTTTCAGATACGGTTAGTGCTTACCCGCATTAACTGTATTCATTTGGTTAGCCTTTTGTCGGAGTAAGTCGACGATATGCTTTTGCTATGAATTGATAGGTTTTGTGGAAACAAGTCTATGAAATACCCAATTAAAAACCCTTTTATTGGTAAGCGGTTCCGGTCCTTGGTGTTCACTAGCTGGCATCGCTCCGCTAAATATGCGAGACAGTGGCAAGTGGCACTGAGCGTCGTAAGCAAGAGACGAGCAAACAAAGTGTAACTAAAATAACTCAAAATATTAGTATTCTTTTCTCTTTGCTTGTGTCGATCTTTGAGCAACTCCCGCCTGGACAAGATTTGCCATGGCTGACTTGGGAGTTCCTACATATAGAGCCAATTAAGTAGGCCATTACAAGCAAAATCAAGGTTTTACTGGTTTTGCATTGCAGAGACAGCAAAGTATGACCCTATCTTATCTTCCTTGAAATGCCCTTACATCTGCACGCAGAAAGAGCTTCTAACATTATTTTGCCATCAAAATGCTAAGAATAAGACGAATTTTAATAAAACGTAATGTTGTATTATCATTTCTGACGGAATATTAATCTCATCGGCATATCTTCTCATGCAACATAACACGGCAATCGAGTATTGCTAGAGGAAAACAAACATCAAGCTCTGGCATAACTTGACTATGGAACAAAATTTTTACTGAAGTAATGACTTCGCTAAGTTGTTACTTAGCAGCAAGCAATTACTTTTTTATGGGTGGTATGTTCAGACAGATACCAGATGCGATATTAAAACCAATAAAACATATTTATTTCTGCAAATAGGCCTAAATTAAGCTCTTTTACACGTCCCAATATTTTTTTTACCCTACCACTGCTTCGGGACAATTGTGGGCTAGCGCCGAGAAGAAGCAGGGCAACAAACTCGGTCACTATTGTCAGCCTCTTTTTAAATAGTATGTTTACATTACAAGATAATAATGTACCTGTGCGAGCAGGGCAGTATTTAATTCCATATATTTTTATCGATTATAAAGTAATTTAAAGTGTAATAACATTTTTTCATTAAAACCATTTTGACATGCGATTTAAATGTCTGTATGGTAGTTCAGCAATAGACTGCGGCAATTTGTTAAAAAAGCGAATACATTTTCCCATGAACGAATTACCTACTTTATGCTGTCTGAAATTTGGAACGGCAAGTTTGTCTTTATCCCGGGTATTATGATTATGAATGTCACTTTTCTTAGGAAATAGATGCAGGTTTTTACGAATGTACATATTTTCATAAATGAATTGAGAAGCCACTGTTAATATATTAATTTCCTTGAACAGATCTTTTAACGAGTCTCGGGGTCTAAGGTCGTAAATTGCCCATGCAGCTCTCTTTTGTAGTACAAAGATAGATTCAATATCTGCTGCTGAGCCCCATAACAATATTCCATATGACGTTATACTGTGAAAATAGCTAAAATACACCAATCTTGCCGTTCCAACATCAGTCAATTGTCTTATCTTTCTCACGGCACAAGCAGCTGAACTAAGTCTTCCCGACAGAGTCTCAACATAAGCACCCCATTGCAGACGGGAATCTAAAGTTATTCCCAAAAAGGTAGTGGAACTAGACGTATCTAGTCGTTCATCTTTTACAGTAAGATATGTTGGGACTTGCTTTACGTTCGGCATTGTGAATTTAATACATTTTGTTTTATTTGCATTGAGCATAAGGTTGTTGGTAGTGAACCAATGCAACACTTGCGAGAGAGCATTATTTACATCGTCAAATGAATGTTTACCTCTCTTGATTTTAAAAATCTGTGAAGTATCATTTGCAAATCACACTGTCTCACAGAGGTCTTTCGTGAAAGAAGGGAGGTCGTTAATGTAAATTAGAAACAACAGGGGTCCTAATATCGATCCCTGAGGCACACCCATGGTAAGAGGCGACCAGAAGACTCAGTTCCAATCATACAAACTTTTTGTGTTCTGCCTGTGAGATAAGAGTTTACTAAATCTAAGGCATCATTTAAAACACCATAGTGCCTTAGTTTTTTCAGTAAGGTTTGATGGTCCACACAATCAAAAGCTTTAGAAAGATCACAAAAAACACCCAAAAGCATCCTGCCTACTCTCCCAAGTATCAAACACGTGTTTTAAGAGTGCAACTCCAGCATCAGTAGTACTTCTACCTTTCATGAAACCGTATTGATTATTATGCAGCAATTTATTGAGGACAAAGTATGATAAAAGTTGATTAAAAATTACTTTTTCAAAGACCTTACTGAGTACTTGTAATATTGAATCGGACGAAAATTAAAAGGATCTTTTTTCTCGCCTGACTGATTTAAATAAAGGAATAATTTTACTAAATTTCATTAGAGCTGGAAACTGTTTATTGTCAATACATTTGTTAAAAATAGTTGCGAGATGAGGGGCTGTCGCATTTATAATTGTACTGATAATGCTGACACCGATTCCCCATGTCCTCAGTTTTTTTCATGTTTAATTCCTTAAAAGTTTTTACTACTATTTTAGGGTTTATATGCCCAAAATTTAATGGAGTTTTACACTCATCAACACCCGACTTGAGAAGGGATTCAGCTAGTTCAGCAGAAGAGCCAGCTCCTTAGTTGTGGAGGGAGCTATGTTTGAAAAGGATGTCTCAAAAGCATTTGCAACTTCTGCATTTGAACTAATTACTTTACCCCCAATTTTGAGAGAGTAATCATGATCATTCGGTTTATACCTAGATGTTTCTTTATTTAGGATTTTCCATGTGGCCCTTGTTTTATTATCTGAACCCATGATAATATTACGAAGATGATTTGATTTTGCAGTGGCACATACCTTTTTAAATATTTTAGAGTAATTTCTAACATGATCTATAATCTGTGAGTTCTGGGAATCTGCTTTTAGACTATACAACTCATATAATGTCTTCCTACTTTTGTAAATACCGGGTGTAGCCTATTCATTAAACTTGCAACTGAGTTTCTTTCTTCTGACTTTTATCTTCTTTTGTGTAAAGATTTTATCAAATTCCTTTTTAATTAAGCCAAAAAGGTTCTCATATAACAGATCAACAGTATGGATACTGCTAGGTTTTAGTGAATCTATACCGTCATTCGTCATTCAATTTGTTCCTTAAATCTGTCTATTCTATTAACGGTAATAGGCCTATAAACAGCTTCTATAATGCTTTGGACACGATTGTGTTCAAATTATGCCCTTTGTCCACTATGGTCAGATCTTAAATAATTTATAATTGATTTATCTATTACATTGCTATTACAAAAAATGTTATCCAAGCAAGTAGCTGATGTAGGAGTCACCCTTGTGGGTTTATTAAATAGGTTAATTAAATTATATGATTTAAAAAAATTAAGAAAACGAACTGAATTCTGTGAATTTACTAATATATCAATATTGAAGTCTCCACATACAATTAATTTTTTATTGGAATTGCAAATCTTTTTCAAGGCCTCTTCCATAGTAGACTCAAAAAGCTGGTAATTTGCAAATGGGGGGCTATAAACACTTAATATAATATACTGCTCTAGCTCAGCACAGGCTCATTATTTATTCCTACTGAGGAAAATTAGGTAAATATTTTTTAGATTTTCTAAGTAAGAATAAACCATAAAAGAACAAAGGAACCCTTATAGGAGCACTTACTTGTCTATCTGTAACTGTAAAAAATAAAACTTCTAAATCAACGCAATCAAAAGATACGGCCATTTATGCTGCATATTTTGACACTCGCAAGGGAATCAAAACCTATCCATGACAACCCGTTGCCCTAGAAACATAAGATTGGGCAAAAAGCAATATCTTTTATTATAATGTATGTACTATACATTAAAATTTGTAGTTACTTACATCACAGTTTTTTTTGTTTTTTTTGTTTCGTTAATTCACTTTTTTACATACGGAAATAGCGAAATCTTTAAGACTAGACTTCTTAGTTAGACAAATTATTCAACCGACTCGCACTTGGCCGATTTTTTTGTTATAATGTATCTATTTTATTTCTGGACAGAATCACATCTATCTAAGACCGTCTAGTATTTTTGTAACGTCTTAGAATCGTGACTAACACAGCGTCATTTTATTGGAATCAACTTAATTTGTCGTGATGTTACTGTCTGAAGTCATAGCTAGTAAATTTAGATGAACAGGTAGTCATGTGATAAGTTTTATGATATATTTATCAATATTAATTAGCAACAAAATATTCAAAATGATCTGTCATTTATGTCATAACTCAACCATATTTATGCCAATGGGCATAACGTACATTCATTATTGCTGTAACGTGAATTTACTTCCAATTTAAACTGTTTATTTGATAATAACATTAAAGAAAATCTTTCATAGCAAATGAAAGTTTACCTAAAGGTAAAATTCACTAATGGTGCGCGTATTCAAAGTAAAGTTGATTTAACCAAATATAATAATCTTAGAAACAATCTGCGAACAGACGAACGGACATAAAATACTTTGTTGTTAGTATTAAGTATCATATATCTCAACAAGGTTAACGGTTTTAACAAACATTACTATCGATAAATAATAGTGTTATCAAATTACATAGATAAAAAACTTTTAGGCGCTACACTGGGCCATGAATATTTTTAATACGCTATTCATTTAGTAGGAAAATTTTAGATTTTAAGAAACTAAGAATTGTAAATTAGTAAAATACCGAGTTTTCGAATATTTACTATCAGAGTTCATCTCCAGAGGGCCTAGTTTGAGGGTTACAAAACTGTCCTCTCGCCTTCCTCGATCGAAAAATTACTGTAAATTTGTTTGTTTGTTAAAAAAAACCGAGGTAAACACTGTGTTTTTCATTAAGAATACAAGGAAAGTTAAAATAAAAACATGATTTAGCTGAAGAAAAAATAGTCAATTTTAACAAAACCGTACCAAAGAGTATGCAATCATTACGTTCTACAACTCGAAAAACAAATAAAGATCGGATTGCTGCTTTCCCGCCTATTTTTTCTTTCTGTAGCCGGCCAGCTATTCAGTCATTACTTTGCATTTTCATCATTGAAAAAATGGTAAATATTTTGCCCAAATCCGTTATTTTAAAGAAATAGTTGAAAGTTAACATATAATAAGGTCATTAAAAAAATATTTAATTAATACTTAACTTTATGTTACATAATTCAATTTTACATCGCGCTGTTATTGAGTGGCTGTAAAGAAAGTTGCAACATGGTTCAATAGAAATGTAAAATTAGAACTAGATTTTTTTTAAAATAATTTGACAGCTGCCCTACTTTCCGAGTATGAGTAATGAAAAATTATTTATGGCACTTAAAAGTACTTAAAGAAAAAAAGGCAAAAAATATATTTACACTGGTATATTATTACTCGAAGATTTTTTTATTTTAATCTGTATTATTGAAACATAATCCAATTACATTGTGATATACATAATTTACACTCCTGTGCACCAGAAAACAAGCCTACACAGGCCGTGGCTCAAGCTAAGTGATTTCATTTTATCTTGGACATAACATACATAATGGGCTAGTTTCCTGGGTCAAAAAATAATTATTCTATTTAGTCCGTCAGATTATCAAAAAATATTGGTCCACATTTTGTCTTTTGTCAATCAAATAAAAAATGACGAAGATAAAGCGCATCAAAGTGAGCACGTGACGTCACGCCTTGCTAAAATGTGTCGCAAGGCGTGACGTTACGCGGAACTTTAACGGGCTGTATCTTCTTATTTTTTTGTTTAATTGAGAAAATAAAAAATACGTGTCCAAAATTTTCTGTTTTAATCCAACTAACAGACTAATTAGTTTTTTTTGGAAACTAGCCCATTATAATTATAGTGGCATTGATTCTTTTTATAATTTTATATTAAGTTTTTTTTTAATAATTTCCTGTTTGTTAGTTTTATTAATGACCAATAAAACAAATTTATTTCTCCAAATAGGCTTAAATTAAGCTCTTTTACAGGTCCCAATTTTTTTTTTTAAATCCTACCACTGCACTACTTCGGGACAATTGTAGCTAGTTCCGAGAAGAAGCAGCGCAAGAAACTCCGCCACTATTGTCAGCCTTTTTTTAAATAGTATGTTTACATCTTTTATATCTATATTTATATATAGTTACACTACCTATTTATAAGTCAAGAACGGCTAGACCGATTTTTATAATCTTTTGCTTGTTAAATTTATCTTCGCCCCGAATAGCAGAATAACTAAGTAAAAAAAACACGGAAAATTTCACGAAAAAAATTGTATAAAGGGGTGGTACGAAGTTCGCCGAGACAGATAGTTACAGATAAAATGTATCTGTGCGAGCAGGGCAGTATTTAATTCCATACATTTTTATCATTTATATGTCATTTACAGTGTACCTTTTTTCATTAAAATCATATTGACATGCGATTTAAATTTATGTATAGGTAGTTCAGCAATTGACTGCGGCAATTGGTTACAAAAGCGAATTCCTTTTTCCCATGAACGAATTACCTAATTTATGCAGTCTGAAATTTGGAACGGTAAGTTTGTCTTTATTCCATGTATTAAGATTATGAATGTCGCTTTTCTCAGGAAATAGATGCAGGTTTTATCGAATGTATAAAATATTTTCAAAAATAACTTTAGAAGCCACTGTTAGTAAATTAATTTGCTTGAACAGATCTTTCAACGAGTATCGGGGTCTAAGGTATATTGCCCGTACAGTTCTCTTTTGTAGTTCAAAGATAGATTCAATATCTGCTGCTGATCCCCACAACAATATTCCACATTATAACTGCGCTCCATCACTTCTTGACCTAATGATTATACTATAATAGGTATTATAATATTATATTATTTCATATTAATAGGGTTATTAATTAGTGTAAGTACTTATATGTATTTATATTATGTATGATCATTATTTATAACAATGTGTAAGTATGTATATTATTTTATTTTTTAGTATCTATGTAATAAATATAATATATTATGTAATATATTAAATATAAAATTACTTTAAACTCTTCACCGCCTCCCCTCATAACGTTTTTTTTTTCAACTTTCCTCTACCTGAAGGTTGTCTGGAAGAGATCGCTCTTAGCGATAAGACCGCCTAAATTGTACCTTTCTAAATTTATTGTTTCTCTGTACTGTTTTTTTTTTTGTGTGGTGTGCAATAGTATCTATCTATCTATCTATTATACTGTGAAAATAGCTATAATACACATCTTGCCATTCCAACATCTGCCAATTGTCTTAGCTTTCTCACACCATAAGAAATGTATTTCTTTTTCTCTGACATTTTAATCGGAGTGGCGTAATGTCACAGTAAAGTCATGTTAGAATTACTTATTATCGGAGTAGCGTGGTGTCGGAGAAACGTGTGTCGAAATTCAGTTTTAAAATTCAGACTTTAAAACTGCATTTCGACACACGTTTCTTTTTCCTATAAAAACAGCCAGGTGCGAGCCGCACTTGAACTGAACCGTCTCATCATCATCATCATAATCAGCCCACGTCAGTCCACTGCTGGACTGAATTATTTAAATTAATTTGGGATCGTCAGCGCAAGCCCGACTCAAATTTGACCGGTTGTAATTATTTGTTGTGAAACTTGTTGTGTTGTTTACGACAGATAGACAGACGGACGGACAATTTTGTTCCCTTAAATGATCCTCTAACTAATCATCAGTCTTTTTTATATACGGAAGCCTAAAATCTAACTACACTTCTTATTTTTATGATTCGGGACGTTAAAATTAGTGTCACACGCTCCTAATAAAATGTCAGACTTAAAATTACGACTGCTTCTTTCTCAAACATAAGTAGATTATAAGAGCAGTTATAAATTTAAAAAAAGATTGTAACTTAATTAAAATGTCAGTAAATGCAGAGCTTCATAAATAACCAGATTGTATCTTTAAATATTTTATAAGTAGTATGATCATTCATCAATAAAAATAATCTGATATGTGTAGTTGCAGTGATTGGTTGACAAATCGCAAGTCATCTGACAGCAGAAACTTGAAACTGACTTGAAATACGCTTGAGCGGACAATGTCCTAAAAACTTCATTTATATTTATTGAAACCTTAATAAAACACGGTTTTTTGTTGTTGGAACACGGATTTTTTAACTATTTTGTTTTTAATCGTCATTCAAAACCTGTTGTTTAGTAAAAACAAAAATAATCAATTAGACAACTCAACTAAATTTATAGAAGACAACACGGGAAGAACAATCAAAGTCATCTAAGCTTTTATAGGTTTTTTTGTTTTGCTGAAAAGATTCTACCACTTGACAGACCTTGGGAAAAGAGATTCCCGGGCACATTTCTGGAACAAACGTTATTTACAACCACAGATTGTTATTACTTTTTAAATATACTGTTATTTTTATTTTATTTATTACTAAATTAGAATAACTATGATCGTTAATGCAGATAAATTAGCAGACTTAGGCCATTTATACAATTTTCGTTATGGTGTTTATGTATAAAAAATATAATGTTTATTTCCTACGTTATTAATAAAATTAGTATGTGAAAATAATACTGTACATAAAGTAGGTAAACAAAGTTTATTTTTGACATTAGAAATTGATTTTGAATGACATGATTAAAGATGTGGTATTGAGCTATATTTTATAATTTTCTAAAATTATTGATTTAGAGTGACAAATCAATTTTCCCTTGTGGTCTTATTATTAAAATTTACATATTTAATATAGTATGTGTAGGAAGTAATGTGCAGAGAAGTATCCGCTAATGCAAGGCCCGTGCAGATCGCCCCCCTAGCGTTTATTAAAGAGCTTTAGTATGTGCTTACGAGTAATGCACATCCTACTATGAGTAAGTTGAAAACGTGCAATGGGCGTACACCACATATATTTACATCGATTTAATGAATACTTACAACAACTAACATAGGTACCCACATTTTTTATGTGCCAAGTGCGAGTCGGACTTGCGCACTGAGGGTTCCGTATAAACTTGTAGGTATGTAGGTACATGGTTTGTCTATGAAAGGAATCGTTTTTATTGTAATATAACTAAAAATTTACGGTTTCCGGCTTACTTCCTTTACTTGTGCTAAAACTAGAGCCTAAAGGTTTTTATTTTCTTGCTATCTTATATTTTGATTGTGATGACTTAGAAGTTTAATTTCAAATGTAGATTGCAGACCTGTGTTGATATTAATTTTAATTTATATCTCCACGCGTTCCTGCAAACGGTATTGATAGAGACAGACAACAAAGTGATCATATAAGAGTTGTTTTTTGTCCATATCCATTTTAGCTTCAAAAAAGTTCAATTAAAGAGCTTGGCTAGCTTGAGACGAAAGGGTGGACAGTTAATGTTAGATAGAGTACACAGAGGTATATACTCTCGTAAAATAAAAGCGCATTAAAGTGTGCACAAGTCGATAGATTAGATATGTCATGGCCAGATCGTAAAATTGATCATTTCATGATGTGACCGATCATTTCATAAAATGGTGGTATTTCATGGTATGCTCAACTAAAACTGACCATACCGTTTAAACGTCAACATTCGACAGATACATTGCATCTTCTCTTCTCTAAGATCCTGTCACATTGTTTATTGCAACGTACCTACGAGTATTACTCGATTTGTATGTATGTGCATGTCCAGTACGGAGTGAGGCCTATTGCCTCTATTAGAACAATACAATGCCTATTAATAAAGAGAACTTATTGTTTTTGTTATTATTTGTTAAAGCGATAATTTACGCGTAACGACCATCGATTTGTTCCTTATGTTCGTATTGACTTTGACAACACTATAGCGGCCGTGACCTGGTCGTTTAAAAGTAAACATAAGCGTGATCGGTTACTTTATTATATTTATAACCGCATCGTGTACTTATGTCATATTAACTGATTTCCTTCACGCTAACGAATCTGATGGATGGTCCGATCGGAAGTGAATTGAAAACGACTGATAATTACATGCTTCTTTAATCATTGTGAATAAAACATTGACATTTTGTGATAATCAATTTAATTTTTTGTCATTTGTAAAGTTTTTTGTAGTAACTAAAGCACTAATGCACTGTCATTCAAATACTTACATACTACCACTGATCAATTATAGTACGTTTAAAAAGATACTTCTTGATTCTGTCAAAAATATTCATTGCTCATTATAATTACTTTTTGATATTACTCTCAAAACTAAAGTATAATTAATTATTAGTGAATGAAAAACGTTAGACTATTAAATGTAGTTATTTTTACACTTGTAAATTACCGTCCTACTTTATAATATTTTTAGAACTGCTTACCATAATTTTATGATATTAAATTAACAAGGGTGAACAGTTCTAAAAATGTCTTCTATCTTCTACAGCATAATCATCTGGAAACACCTAACGTTTCCTTCCCGTTTATATTTTTTAGATTAGAAGCAACGTGAGAAGCTTGATTATAAGAATAGTTTAAACTTTTTAAGTTTGATAATTGTAGAATATCTGATTAATTAATTTTATTTTATATCCTAACTGAGTGATTAATGAATTAAATATACCTAAGATAATAATGTTATTTTGCGATGTTCCGTTTTACTAGACCTTGCATTTATTTTCAGATTAAATCTAGTCGTGATGACTCGAGCCTCCTGTTAGAGTATTAATTAATATAAAAACTAGGTATGCATGTTTGTCCTGATAAGCGTTTCTACACCATTCGTCCTTTGCTATGAAACTTTGGTGAAATTGTGCACGCCGCCGACGAAGGTTTTTGACTTGTGTCAAGCGAAGTCACAGGGAACAGCTAGTATTTTAATCAAAAGAACAATTTGCATTTTTAATAAAATCGCTGCATCCATCCTTGCTGGTTTTAAATTGAGGTCTTATGTACTACCTACTCGTATAATTAATTATTGACAATGTTCGGTCACGTCTTAGCGATTACTTGGAGATGCAACTAAACCGAGTCAAATTGAGATATTAGGATGACACTATCTAAAAGTTGTTTGACCTGGCCTACTGGCTGTCTTAGAAAGGTCATCATATTCGTGTATCAAAGTGGTAAAAACATTCGAAAGTCATCATTTTAATATAATTCGAAACCTAGTCATATGATTACTATCGTGTTCGATTAATGCAGATCATTTTTATTACTTTTATTTTTAATTATTCAACCCTTAAAAAAACTGTTTTATTAATTAAAACGCATGGGTTTATCCATGAGCTTTTAATATAGTAGGTTTTTTCATGGAGTTTTGAAGAAAAAACAACTACTTAATAGTTTTTGTTTGCTTGTCGAATATTGTATTTTTACAATCATTTTTAACAAAATTTTTCATTTAAAAATAAGATAGGACACAAAAAAATACCCTATCATTAAAAATAATAATTTATCATTTTACACATAATCATTTTTATTCTAACAGTCAATGTAGAATGACCTGCCAAGATTGTTTACCATGTTTGATAAGCAAAGAAAATCGGACTATAGGTAGTTACTATTTAGAGTTCATGGTGTAGAACCTAGAAACGTGTAAATAGAAAACTAACTAAAGAGCACAAGACATGCGTTTTATCCGTTTAATCGATTATCTATACAGGGTAAAAAATAATTCGTGTAACTACGCTTTTCGTTTAAGCATTGTATAAAGCGGCTGGGCAGCGTTCGGAAAACTATGCAACGTCTTCTCGTCCAAAATACCTCAGTGCCTGAAGACGAATGTCTACCACCAGTGTGTGTTACCAGTGATGACATATGGAACTGAAATGTGCCCTCTCACTATGGGCCTCATAAGAAAGCTCAAGGTTGCACAGCGTGCTATTGAAAGGGCTATGCTCGGTGTTTCTTTGCGAGATCGAATCAGGAATGAGGAGATTCGTAAACAAACAAAACCGCTGACATAGCCCAATGGATTAACAAGCTGAAGTGGCAGTGGGCGGGGCACATAGCACGTAGAACTGACGGCCGATGAGGAAGAAAGGTTCTGGAATAGTGGCTACGTACCGGCAAGCGCAGCAGCAGCGTAGAACGTCCACCTACAAGGTGGACAGACGACGTCGTAAAGGTTGCAGGAAGCCGCTGGATGCAGGCTGCTTCCAACCGGCCAATCTGGAAGTCACTGGGGGGGGGGGGGGCTATGTTCAGCAGTGGACGTCCTATGGCTGAAATGATGATGATGATGATGATATATAAATATGACAAAGAATTGACAGTAGGTCACTGTATTGCGCGAGACTGGTGCCTGAGGAAGGTACGATGAACGTGTATAAGTAGTTTTATACCAATATTATAACAAACGCAACGGATTAGCAAGCTGAAGTGGCAGAGAGCGGGGCACATAGCACGTAGAACTGACGGCCGATGGGGCAGAAAGGTTCCAGAATGGAGGCCGCGTACCGGCAAGCGGCGGCGGCGGCGGCGGCACAAAGTGGTCAGACGACCTGGTAAGGGTCGCAGAAAGACGCTGGATGCAGGCCGCTTCCAACCGGCCAATCTGGAAGTCAATGGGGGAGGCCTATGTACAGCAGTGGACGTCCTATGGCTGAAATGATGATGATGATCATGATTATAACAAGATATTTTGATTGAAAGTTGTGCTAAAAATTATATTTTATAAATACTACTACTACCAAGCAATATTTCATTATTAACATTCTCCTTTAAACAAGTTGATTTATTAGTTCACAATCCGATAATTATAATAATTAAACTGACACTGCATTTAGTGTATGATGAATATGCTCGGTGACAGTTTATGCAAAAGTTAAGGCCATAGTAACCTGGTTAAAAGTTCAGTATGTCGAATTGATCCCAAAGGCCTACATGATAATAAATCATTCGGACACTTTTTAGATTTTAGTATACATGATTACGTTTTTTATTAATTGAAAACACTCATTCATCAAGTTAAATTTTGACAAATGATATCATCCGGTATTGAAATGTTTTTAATTTGACCTTATCAAAAAATAAGTATATAAATAACGAGCATTAATAAGAAACGTCTTCTCATCTTCATCTTTAGCCATCTATTCTTTAGACATGTCTATTAAAAAAGGAAAACGTACGACTCAGGTGCATGCACTAAAAATGAACACGAAAAAAGTACCAAAAATACTTTTTAAAATTTTAATTTTATTCTTTATTTATGGAATATAGGATCAACAAATCATTTAATCATGAAAAACTCATAACTAGGTGTTTATTAATTTTCACATTAATTGTCAAATCACCAATATGTGTTGAGTGAAACGCCTCAGAAAGTAATAAATACTTGTATTGGGTATCTCTTGCTCTATCTAACCTATTTCATTTAAATTCTGAAAACACTTTATCTTTACTTCATTATCTTAGCGAAGGAAAATGAATAAATCCTTTGGTACCATTGAAAAAGCACATTTTAAGCAGTTTTCGATATGATGCAGACTTGCTGTCAAATTGCGAACCTGTTAGTATTCTACCTTTTAACAGACGACTAAAAATAATACCATTATCTGATGAATGTTAATAGACAGTGGTTTGTAAATATCATTTCTAATATCTAGTTTAAATAAAGTAAAAAATTATGAAATAACTATTTGACTGATAAACTGGCGATAAGATGCCAAAATTATAAATTAACAACTTCTTGTCTCTATGAGAGATTTAGTATCCAAATAAGCTATGTTTACTTTATTCATTGTTATGTAACTGATACTGTGTACAAGAAATACGGTACGGTATCAGTACCTAATATGCCAAAGAGGAAAACTACACATAATTGGTTTTGACTTCTGTGCAACTAGGTGTTTATTAATTTCATTAAGATTTTTTGTTGAAATGGTTGTTGTTGTGGAGTTGATCATGTAACTTCCTCTTATTAACATGAAGACTACGTCTTTGCTAGCTGTAGACATGTCTCATTTTACGCTTTAATACATTTTATTTGACCATCCATTAGTGTTAAGGCTGTTTTGGCTTATGAGTATTTATTAACGTGCAAATATCAATAAACTTAGTTAAAGTGTTGTTATCCTAATGGTTCGAGATTTGAAATGAATGCCGTGTTGGAGCTGTTATGTTAATATTGCACAGTATTTTTTATGGTTTGATTTTTAATCTAGCTACTATGTACTTTTGTTTGGTGATATTATATTTATATATATATATATATATATATTAGTGAAAATAATAATATATATATATATATATTGCTAAAAATGCACAACCTCGATATTCTACTTATTTCAGAAACACATTACACTAACAACAGCCAAATACACATAAGGAACTACAACATGTACACGACAAACCATCCGGATGGGACTGCACATGGGGGCACAGCTGTCCTAATTCGATCTTCCATTGAACATTATGAAGGGAGTTCATTGTACACAAATCCGTTAAAAACTTGGAGAGGAAAATGCCAATTTTCCTCGACCGATTTTGAACTTAAAAAACACGTATCGTTCCATATCAATTAAGTAAATTTAAGGTTATGTATTGCTAACGTTTTAGGTAAACGAATAAATGACACTGACATAGTCCGTAGGATTAGCTAGCTAAAGTGGCAGTGAGTGGGGCATATATCACGTAGAACTGACGGCCGATAAGGCAGCAAGGTTAAAGAATGGAGGAGGGTAGCAATCGCAGCGTAGGACGTCAAGGTAAACAGATGACCTGGCAAAGGTTGCAGGAAGCCACTGGATGCAGGCCGCTTCCAACCGGCATATCTGGAAGTCAGGAAGGGGGCTATGTTCAGCAGTGAATGTCCTATGACTGATGATGATGACGATGGTTTTGTAGTAGGCTAATGAGCTGTTGACTATCTAATTTTGTGTAGGATCCACTTCTGCGGAGGTAATGGTAATAGCTTATGGGTTCACAGAGGCGGAGAAGGGAGCAATGATTGTAAACAAATGACAACCCGGGCTGAGTCACAGAATATATAATAGGATAAATCCAGAAGTTTCACTTAAAGAAAGTTGCTTAAACAAAGAGCAAATTAGCTTGCACCGGGCAAAATACTCAAATTTTTTAATAGCCTATAAAGCGTTACTGCAAGCGATAATCCATCAAAACGCCACATGCGAGAGCTCTTTTTACTTTGTCTTGTCAGCTACCGCTCTCTCACAAGGGCTGCGACTGCGACTTGTGTTTGGGAATTTAGCCGATACCTACGAATAAACGAGGTGTGTAGATAATTATGCATGGTGCCTATGTTGCATACACGACTAACTAGCTGACAACGTCTTTTCAGTCAAAAACCTAAAGTAGGTATGTTGTAGCCATAATAATGATGTTAAATATGTGTATATTCAGCTAGTAGATTTTACTTGTAGATAAATCAAATGAATAACAGTTATCATCGTATTCCATGAATGAATTTGAATTTTATCTGGTGAATAGGTACTTATTTTAGATACAGGATAATTTTATTTAGTGACTAAGTACCTACCTACGAAATAAAATAATTATATAAAAGAACAATAATCTCTACGTAATTAAACTGCTAACCTGGCAAAACACCTTCAATTGACCGGGTTGATTTAGACCAAGGTTTCTACTTGAATAGTTCTTAATTTTTAACCATATCTGTACCTACATTGATTTAAATCGTACTTATTAAGTAATTTCGAAGTCAATGAAACATCATGAGTTTAAATCGATCTAACTAAACTTTTTAAACACACTATTTAAATTCGTTTTAAATAGATACTTTACACCTGGTATAGGTTTTAAACATAATGTTCATAACTTCCTAAATAAATGAATTAAAAATCTTACCTTTCAAGATCCTTAGGGAGTGTAAAAAGCGTCAATTTTGGATCTTTTCTGGTATTATTCGTACACCCAAATACTGCGAAATATTTTCGGTGTCTTTTATTTCTACTATTCATAGTGAATAAAGTCGGAAGTGTAACGCGTACAAAAAACTACCTTTAGTAGTAAGAGCGTGTAACAGCGCGCGTGCGTGACACTCGACTGGTTTTAGCATCTTCGAAGGGACGCGTCGCGTAGGTATTAATCTCGATCAAAATGCGGAGTGTCGTAGGCCTGGCTGAGTCTAAATAGGTATATGTCTAAACACGATGAGTACAGAGTTCTGACAAAAAGAAAATGCGCGTACCATAATATTTATATTTCTAATTAATCGATAGGCTGCGAATTAAATAGATATGGCATTCGGACAAACAAGACCGATAAACTGGACGGAATTAAAAGTTTAGTTATTGCTACTAAGGCACTATGCCTATTATTGCTACTAAATGCAGGAGGCATTTGTAATAAATAATAGCCAAAAATGCATTCACAATTAAAGAATAGCATAAATAAATATAAATAAATATTGGACAACATCACATACATTGCTCTGCATGATCTTATGGTAAGTAGCCAAAGCACTTGTGTTACAGAAATCAGAAACAACGACGGTACCACAACACCTAGACCCGAGACAATATAGAAAAGTTGTTTTTTCTACATAGAACGACCGGGAATTGAACCCGGGACCTCAGAGATAGCGACACCAAGTCCAGCATACTCATCTCGACTACGGAGGTCGTCATAAATTCTAATTACAAATTGCAAGTCAACGGGAAAAAACTATACGTATTGTATAGGTTCTCTATATGTTTTGATAAGTGAGTTTCCCATAGCTTAGTTTATAATCTTTTTAATTTGTATGTTACAGTAGGCTGTATAATTAGCTAAGCTCAAAGGTTTAGTAGCTAACTATAAATGATAATAGAAACAAGTAAGAAAACATTTTAACTTGTGCTTTACACGACACAATATATTATAACCCCCTTTATGACCATCAAAGTGATCAAGTATTTTATTGCAATATAAACATTTATTGCATTTAAATTGATTTTACGTGATTGTAATAAAGAAATATGTTGTAAGAATGCTTTTGATATTATGATACTGTGACATACAGATGTTTGTCTGCTTACAGAAGCATCTCACAGTACAAAGAGCAAACAAGAGTTTGTCGCGATTTGTAAACTCTATTTTAAGAGGTCATACATAATCATACAGTGGCAAATTCTAAGGAAGTTTGGAGGACAGTGGGTATGCGAGATCATAAGTGGTCTTTGATTTCGTGGTACAGACGTCCAAGCTTTAATGTCGTCAAACCATTTGCTCCTTTGACAACCTGGCTCTTTTTCTAGCATTTCTAGCATTTTCTCCCCCAGGATAATGGTACTGACACACATGCTCATTAGTGGCACGCATTGCCAGTAATAAGCATGCTTAATTTGAGCATGCTCATAAGTCAACCGTCGTTTAATTTTTGAGCACGTCTGAACACGTTTGCTTATAAGCATGCTTATTTCAATTGACAACTTTCCATTTTTGGTTAGGTGTAAAAACTTGAAAACCATTTCGAGTCTCTCGGATAGGTATCCAATACGTTAAGTGTTTTATTAGATTTTTTTGGCCTAAATACAATTAATAACGTTGTACCGTAGTTTTTTGGAATTATCTATTATGATCCGCCATAATTCTGTTTCCGAGCGCCGACCGAACGGTTGTTACTTGCCGCGTTTCTAGACAATCCGATCCATCCGTTTAATCGTTAGTTATTTTCTGTAAATTTTTTGCTATATTGAAAATAGACGTCTGTACTAATTAACTGCTTAGACTGTTATTTTGAGTTTTCCACCATGTGAGACCTATCTGATATTGAATCCTTCTATCCACCGTCGTCATTATCTATTTAAATAAAACAAAGTCGGGTTGGTTACACCATTTATAACTCGAGAACGGTTTGACCAATTTTTATGATCTTTGATTTGTTGAATTTGTCTCCGCCCAGCAGAATAACTATAAAAAACACGGAAAATTTTCAAAAAAAAAAATGTAAGAAGGGGCGGTACGAAGTTCGCCGGAAAAGCTAGTAACATATAGAAATAACACTGTTTTATTACGTCTGTACGGATAGAACTGATATACATATTATTGTAGTTACTCTTCTTTATCTTATATCTTAGTAACTCTAGAGGTGTTTGTAGCTTACTGGCAACAGCGCTTTGGTAATGATTACTGAAGTAATGCCATGCCACCTACGCCGCGGTTGTAATTGGATGGGTGACCATTCCAACCATACCCAGTGACATTTATCATAAGCATCTCCGTGCTTCAGAAGGCACGTTAAAAGTTGGTCCCGGCTAATATCGCTTGATACTAGCCGTTAGGCCTAGTCAGAGGCCTTAGGGCGGCCTAATACAGGACAGTAAGGTGACCAAGCGACCTTACAACTAACATCCATCAATTCGCACTGGGACCGCGTGGCGGAGTATAATATAATAATATTACTCTGCAGTGGGACGTATATATGCATACTTTACTGTTTTACTTTATTGTACAGAACCACTGATTTTATGATATTTTCCTGAAAAGATTCCATTTTGTCCGATAGCTTGCGATTAAATGGCACAAGTGAACAACATTACCAGCAAACGTGAACAGTGACATGAGCATACCAGTAATAAGCATGCTCTTTTATGAGCCTGTCTGTCAGTAACTTAAGTCTAAAGAATTCATACCCAAAAGGCCCAGCGGAGACGCTGTCACTGTCACTACACCATCCCTGTCGGGCAGACAGCCAGTCTATTTAACAGGGATTAGTTAAAAGTTAAAATTTGGATATTTTGTGTAAAAAGTTTGACTCAAAAACGAATCTCTATTTAATAATTAAGGTACCTATATTATTATTAGCAATACAATTAACATATTATTTTTTCATTCTGGCATGTATAAGGTTTTATCTTGACCTCATTAAGGCAAGTAGTGCCCTTAAATGGGCTAGTTTCCTAAAAAAATCTAATTAGTCCGTCAGTTAGATTAACAGAAAATATTGGACACATATTTTTTCTTTTCTTAATCAAACAAAAAATGAAGAAGATATAGCCCGTTAAAGTTCCGCGTAACGTCACTCCTCTCAACTCCTCTCCTAAACACTTTTTAGCAAGGCGTGACGTCACGTGCTCACTTTGATGCGCTTTATCTTCGTCATTTTTTGTTTGATTGACAAAACACAAAATATGGGTCCAATATTTTTTTATAATCCTGACGGACTAAATAGAATAATCTTTTTTTGACCCAGGAAACTAGCCTATATTATAAGCGACTCGACGCATGTTGGTGCGAATATCGCACGAAAACTGATTAATATTCATACATACTATGCTCAAAATATTGTGTAGGTTTTGAAAATTCTTGGCATATTTTTTAAACATTTTTCTGACAGTTTAGGCTTAAGTACTAGGCTTTTAAAACCACGTTTGGCGACTATACTCGCCTTAAGTATTTTTTGTCGTCTTTAAAAATAAAGAATTTGGATTATTTTTAATCCTTAAGCTGTAATTTTTAAGGATAGAATAATTATAAAGTTTTTCTTGTCCGGGAATCGAATTTCAAACTTTGACAACCCAACAATCTAAAGAAAATCCTATTTTACAATTCATTTATTAATTTTTATTTCAGGAATACATTATTGCTTATTCTCGTTCTGCATAATTATGCATTACTAGCTAGTATAGCAATTTTTATTGGTAGGAGAATCTTTACTAGAGTGTATCTAATTGAAATACAACGAAGTTTTGCTTAAATGTGTGATTAAAAGAGGAAAACGATAAATGTTGGGGACCTTGCAGCATCAATAAGTTTAATGTATGGCTTCCTATTACGTTTACTTTACAGGCACCTTTAACACAGAAAACATATCAATAGTTTATTATTTACATTAACGATCGTTACGTAAGATGACTCATTTATCTTGAAACACCAAGAATACATTAGGTCGAAATCACGAATTAATGTTATTGTCTATTTACAAAACTAAATAAATCTGAGCATGTATTGAAAATAGAAGAACTTATATGCTATTGGTAGCCTAGCTAGGCCAGAAGGGTGTGTGAATCTTTTTTTTGGCGGTTTCCGGTAATTATCATTTACAAGTAATAAGATAAGCTAGTGTCACACTTTCAATATCAGTAAATGAATTTACAATATCTTCTATAGTTTAGGAATCATTGAGTGATATCACTTACCATTTTCACCCAGTATAGTGAAGTGTTCACTTGCATTTTTTATACAGATAAAATGTCTAGATAGATTTAGTTCTCAGGTATATTTTCCACATGTCGGGCAGGTACAATTAATCACTAGTTACAACGTTTGTTTAAAGTATGTCAAGTTTATGGTAACTAATTTATTTTGTGGAAAACCCCTTATTAAATTGCTCCCACTTTTACTCTTGACCATTATACAATACGATAAAAAACATGTGAACAATAAAATGTATAGTCTATTGTTATTGACCCTATTAGAGTATTCACGCTTTACGTTCTAAAATTGCACTTCGTTAATATTTAAATAATAAGTTATTTAATGCATTAAAAAATGTATAATACTTTACATAATAATATGTTCATGCGACATTTAATTACTTAATATCTTTTACAGAAACTTGCGAACAAAACAGTAAATTATTTATTTACGAATTTATTTAGTACGTATTTACAATTCTTACGTTAATTAATATCATTGTGCTGTGTGATTAAGGGTCTGTTTTAACTTATTACGTTTCAGGGTCATATTTTATTTATAAGGAAAACAATTCCTCAGAGGCGTCAAGGATTACCATTATAAAATATTTTTTACGACCATTCAATACTCCACAGTGGGTCAAAACATGAGCTCTACACAGCTTTAAATTATTTTTTGTCAATTTTATTAATTAACATAAACAGCTGGCGTTTTTGTGAGTACAAAATATGCTTTATTCCAACTTATTAATTGGGACATTAATAAATTTTTGACAGCAAAGGGTGGTCAGTTATTGTTTTGAGCTACTATTTTATCATTATTGTAACTTAAAGTATATGTGTGCACGCACGTATTGGATTGGCTGTTGACAAGAATCTAAAGAAATACAATTAAAAAAAATAAAACCGACTTCAAAACACTGAAATGCTAAAAATAATCCTAACACATAAGTACCTAATCAGATACTTTTGGAGTCGGTGCCAGCCAATGAGAGATTCAATGTTTTTGTTTGCACCGACTCCAAAAGTAACTGATTAGGTACTTAAGTGTTAGGATTATTTTTAGCATTTCAGTGTTTTGAAGTCGGTTTTATTTTTTTTAATAAAATTTACTTATTTCATCTATTTTTAGTGATAAATCCTAATCTAACTGCTGAATACCGATTTCATCCCCTATTTTCCTACCCTTAGGGGTGATTTTTATTTTTCAAACTTTTATCATAGCTTCTTTGAAGTAAAAGCTATTTAATAAAACAAAAATCATCAAAATCGGCTCATATTTGTCGAAGATAGGTAACAAGAACCACAACCAAAATATTATCTGGGTATATATTTGTTGATTTTCTCAAAAAGTTCTAAATCAATTTCGATAAAATTTATATGGGACCACCTCTGAAGTATGATCTACCAAACAAAAAAAGAATCATTAAAATCGATTCATAATTGGCGGAGTAATCGCGTAACAAACATACAAAAAAAAAAAAAAACATACAGTCGAATTGAGAACCTCCTCCTTTTTTGAAGTCGGTTGAAAAACTAATGATCATTCGAATCCATAACCTATGCTGATAATAATTTAAGTGTTTAAGTGAATTTATACGATAACTAATATACAAAAAACATTATTTTCCTGATTTTTTATTTATTTGATTATTATAAACAAATCAGTTATAAATATTGTAAACGAGTAATGGATATTCGAAGTAAGAAACGAATGATAATTGAATGAAATAATTAGTTAAATATTTAATTTAAATTTCCATTTGAAACACACTGTGAAATATGCAATTATGTCTCTAAAAGCATAAATAATAGTGTATGTAACATTAAACTTTATGACCAATAACAAATACTAAGTCCCATCAGCGTATAAAGTAGTTGGCACTGCATCGAACAGGAATATCTGTCATATCTACAAGATATAGCGCATTTAGGTTTTCAACTCGGACCTCAGAGGACTGATATTCGCATCGCAGCACTCGCCCAGTTCGGACGCTCACCCCGTCCCGCTCTGCCTCGAGTCTCGAGAGTCTGTTTTCGATCGAGTGACGATCACGTGGTTTGCCCGCGGCTCACTGGGGGATACCTTACGGTGACAACCAACCCAGTTGAGTTTAACGTCTTTGTCAAGGCGGTTCCGCTCGTTGGGGAGCGTCGGACAGTGCCTTTTTCAAGGCGCTGAAGCACTCCCCCTTCCGCCGGTACGTCGGTAAACGGACCTTGGCCCCCTGGAGGGCACGCTCGAGAGGGTGAGGCGTTCCTCCTCGCCCTTGAGGCACTAGGTCCGGCTGCCTGCCACTGCCGGGGTTGACCCCCCTTCCCATCCCCGTATTCCATCCCTTAGGGAGCGTATCCCGGGTCCGCCCGGTCCCTCCCGAAGGTCAGATAGGAGTAGGCTACACACCCTTAGACATTGGTTAGGGCTCACTTCTCGACTCACCCCGACCTGTTTACTAACAGGGAGGGATCTACACACCGCTACACCTCACGAGTTTCTTCCCGGCTCTTCTCGGAGGTGCGACTATCGAACCGGGAGTAAATTCACGTACCTACACAATGTCGGTCTTGGAGGAACTCCTGGAGTTCCTCCAAACCGCGTACCCCGACGCCTTTGAGCGTTTTAACGCCCTCCGGGCGTCCCGCTCACGGGACAGCCCCCTCTCCCCCGACCCTCCTCCGTCTGAGGAGGGTTCCTGCCCGACCCGCGAGACCGATTCTCGGTCTCGCTCTAATTCGCGATCTCGTTCGCGCTCCCCCCTCCCGCTCTCGCGGCCTAGAGACGGTTCGTCCGTCTCGCTCTCGCCCGCGCCCGTCTCTCGGCCTTCAGCCGAAGACGGAATGGACTACACGTCCGCCCCCGAATCCGCCGAGTCCGGTGACGACTTCGTCACCGTGACAAAAAAGGCGAAGCGCCCGCGCAAATCGCGCAAGTCCCCGCCGCCCCCGCCCCCTGCAAAGGTCGTTAAGACCAATGCAGGCGCGGCCAAACCGGCGCAGTCCCAGTCCTCTGGGACTCCCGCCCCTCCCCGCCCTTCCGGCAAAGTACCGCCGGTATTCATACAGGACAAGTCGTCCTGGAATACCGTCTCCTCCGCGATCAAAGAGCGGAAAATTTGTGAGTTTTCTCACGCCAGGGCTTGTGCCGTTGGCATCAAGGTCGTGGTACCATCTCCGATGGACCACCGCGCCCTCACAAAATTCTTGGACGCCGAGAAGATCGGCTTCCATACCTACCCTCTCCAAGAGGAAAGGGAACTGCGGGTAGTAATCCGCGGTCTCCCTAAGGAGATGGACACCGGGTCCATCCTCCTCGACCTCCAGGCGCAGGGGTACCCCGCCAAACAGGTGCACCGCCTGTACAAGGCCCGCTCCCGCGAGGCCTACGACATGGTCCAGGTGGTCCTGGACCATTCTTCAGAAGCCAAGGCCGTCTTCAATGTGAAGACGGTATGCTTTATGTCCGGCCTAAAGGTCGAACCCCCGCGTAAGCGAGGGGCTCCCGGGCAGTGTCACCGCTGCCAACTCTACGGGCATTCTGCCCGTAATTGCCACGCCCGCCCGAGGTGCGTCAAGTGCCTCGGGGATCACGGCACAGCCGACTGTGTCCGTGACAAGGCGACGGCCACCACCCCTCCCGGCTGCGTATTGTGCGGCGGTCTATGACACCCCGCGAACTATCGCGGATGCCCCAGGGCCCCACGCGTCCAGCCACGCGCCTCCGCCCCTGTCGCCCCTAGGACGGCGCACGTGTCTTCTACGCGTGCGACAGTAGCGCCTTCGGCGTTCCCCGAACTCCGCCCATGCAGGCCTAATGCATGGGCCAAGCCCTTGGGCTCCCCCAAGGCAACGCCCCCCGCACCCGCGTCACCGCCCCCCCAGTCGGGGGCCGTCCCGCGCGCATCCCCTGCCACTAAGGCAACCGCCCCTAAGGCGACTGTCCCCAAGGCGTCCGCCCCTAAGGCGATCGCCCCAAAAACTGCCGCCCCTAAGGCCCCTACGGCCCCGACCCTCGAAGGCGTGCACAAACGTGCAGCCGATCTCGCCGCTGTCGCCTCCTTTATGGGAGGTATCGACTTCGACGAGCTGAGCGTCGTCGCGGAGAAACTCCGCGCCTCTAACGGCAACCTCATTCTGAGGATGGCCGTCCTCGCAGAGCACTCAGAGTTCTGCGCGTCCATAACTTACTCTGTTCCATCTTAAATGGATATCACAACTTCTAGGAAGAAACCACGGTCGATTTCCGTAGCATTTTTCAATGCGGACGGCCTCAAATCGCAGAGGGATGAGGTTGCCCTCTTCCTTACCGAACACCAGGTCGACATCCTCCTGGTGCAAGAGTCCCTTTTAAAACCTTCAATTCGCAGTCCTCGGATTGCGAATTACAATCTCGTTAGAAACGACAGACCCACACGTGGCGGCGGAACGCTTATTTATTATAAGCGCTCTCTGCACTGCGCCCCCGTTGATCCTCCGCCCCTGACCGACATGGAAGTCTCGCTTTGTAGGCTTGGCATGACCGGTCATCAATCTATACTCATCGCTTCGGTGTATATCTCACCCCTCAAAGCTCCCCTAAGGAGCGACTTCGAGGCACTCTTCGCTATGAACGACGCCGTCATTTTGGGCGGTGACTTTAATAGCAAAAACACTCAGTGGGGCTGCTTATGTACTACCCGAAACGGGACGGACTTGAGCACGCTCGCTGAGGAACTCGATTTTGACGTTATACCGCCCCTGTCCCCGACACACTACCCGTATAACGTCAACCACCGCCCCGACATTCTCGATATGGCTATTCTAAAGAACGTAGGCTTACGTCTATGCTCGATAGAAGTCTTTCACGCCCTCACATCCGATCACCGCCCGGTGGTGGTCCAACTCGGCTCTCCTGAGTCCGCCCCTGAAATGAGAACAGTGGTAGACTGGAACAAACTCAAGTGCAAACTTGAGAACTGTGACAGTCCCCAGCTGTCCTCGATCCCCGATGACATAACCTCGCCTAACGAGGCTATTCATGCGATCGACGCACTCACTAGCCACATCTCGGTCGCCATAGGCGATTCGTCTAGGCAGGTGCCTGCGATGGGTGACCATCGTTTCAGGCTGCCTGACGACGCGCGAGAACTACTGAGAGCTAAGAACGCGGCTACTAGAGCCTACGACGCTTATCCCACTGAGGAAAATCGGAGAAGCTTACGCAGCTTGCAGCGCGCTGTCAAGAAGCGTATTGCGGAGCTCCGAAATAATCGGTGGGACGATCTGCTAAAAGAGATCTCGCCATCTCACCAAGCTTATTGGAAGTTAGCGAGGTCCTTTAAGTCGGATGAAACAGCGTCTATGCCCCCCCTGACTCGTCCCGATCAATCCTTAGCGTTTGACGACGACGACAAAGCCGAATGTATGGCTGACAGTTTTGAGGCGCAGTGCGCCCCTAGTACTCTCCCCGTAGACCCCGTCCACCTCCATACGGTGGACGCCGAGGTCGACCACCGCTCGTCACTCCCACCCACCGCCCCCCCTCTCTCCCCTACTAGTGTGGACGAGGTACAGGCGATAATTAAAGGGTTCCGTCCCAACAAGGCCCCCGGCCCGGACCGTATCTCTAACAGAGTTTTACGCGCCCTCCCCGCACAGCTTCTCTGTCTGTTGGTGTCTATCATCAACACCGCCATGGCGCACTGCATCTTTCCCGCTGCGTGGAAGGAGGCAGAGGTCATAGGCATCCCTAAACCGGGTAAAAACCGGTCAGACCCCACCAGTTACAGGCCCATCAGTCTCCTAAAGACCATGGGCAAGTTATACGAACGAGTATTAGTTTCCCGACTAAAAGATTATATTTTCTCTAATAATCTTTTAATTAATGAGCAGTTTGGCTTCAGAGCTACTCACTCTTGCGTCCACCAGGTGCACCGCTTAACGGAACACATTCTGGACGGACTCAACAACTCTATAGAGACGGGAGCGCTATTCTTCGACGTGGCGAAAGCGTTCGATAAAGTCTGGCACAATGGCTTGATTTACAAGCTATACCAACTCGGTGTGCCAGATAGGCTCGTACTCATCTTGCGAGACTTCTTATCGAATCGTACTTTCCGCTACCGCGTCGATGGCACCCGCTCGTCCCCCCGCCCCGTCCGCGCCGGCGTCCCGCAGGGCTCGGTGTTATCGCCGTTACTTTTTTCGATCTATGTCAACGACATACCCAAGACGCCGGACGCGGAGTTAGCCCTATTCGCGGATGATACCGCTCTCTATCGCTCAGGATACAACCGTCGTTACATCACGATAGCGCTACAGCGCGCCGCTGATGCTCTCGGCGAGTGGTTCAGGAAGTGGCGTGTGGAGGTGAACCCCGAGAAATGTGCAGCAGTGTACTTTACTCGAGGTCGCTTCAAAACGCGGCCTTCCAAACAACCCCGCTGCAAGAAAGTCCGTTTTAACGTCACCTTATTTGGCCGACCGATCCCCTGGGTGAGGGAGGTCAAATATCTAGGTGTCACTCTCGACCACCGGTTATCGTTTGTACCCCACATTACGCGCGTTCTCAATCGAGCGAAGTTCTATGCCCACCGACTATACCACCTTGTCGGTAGCAAGAGTAAAATGTCGCTTAGAAATAAGTTGACAATTTACAAAACTTGCATCCGCCCCGTGATGACATACGCCAGTCCGGTGTTTGCTCACGCTTCTTCAAACAGCATTAAGAAAATGCAAAGTTTCCAAAACAATTTCTTGCTGAGAGCCTCGGGTCAACCGTGGTTCGTACGCCGCAAGAATCTCCACAAAGATTTCGACATGCCCTCAGTAGCCCAATATATGAAAGAAGCGTCTGAGCGCTTCTTTGATAAGGCAAAAAACCACTCCAATCCGCTCATAGTCAAAGCCGCCACGTACACGCCCCAGGAGGATGTCGCTGCCCGACTCCGTCGGCCTCGGCACGTTTTGGACGACCCTGACGATTCCTACACCGCGTACTGTAGAACAACAGCCAACACCGCCTTAAGCACTTCAAGTACTGCACAACATTTTAGTTCGCATCACCGCACCCGCCGAAGGGTGCGAGGTCCCGTATTTCATTTCGGCCGACACAGACATGTGCCTGGCCGTTTTTCCCCTGCCCACCCTACGGACGACGGCCCAAGCCGAGGTCCGAGCCTATAGAGGCGCCCTTGAGGCCAGAGTCCGACTCACCCCCAGATCGGGCCCGCTAGAAAGGAGCCCGGCAGCGGTCCGGCCTGTTTCGGCAGTTCCGGTCCCGTCGGCGCCACCACTAGCGGGTTCGCCGCTTGGTAGGGTGCCTTTTGCACTCCACATTGGCCCGATCACGCCTGCTAGTATGGGGCTCGACACGTACGAGTCTCACACTCGGCCGGGTCGGGCGACCGCTAGCGGGGCGGACCTAGGCCGTGCGCCTTCAGCGCACGCCACAACTGCCCGGGTTAAGCTGGCGAATGTCTTCCTCAAAGGCACTCAGCGATAGGTCCGTCCATAAAAAAAAAAAAAAAAAAAAAAAAACTCGGACCTAACTGTTCATATACTGCCAGTGAGTGATACTGGAAGGTTCAGAATTACCAGTTATATAGTTATAAAATTGAAAATATCTGTAACGCTTAATACGTATGTTAGTTAATGTTCTGATGGCATCGATTAAATTTGTTTAAATTTAAACAGCAACCAAGTAAGTACATTTAAATAATACAATAATAGTTGCCGAAAGTTTTTGCTAATTTTCATTTTCTTAAACATCTGTTCCAAACGGAATATTAGACATCTGCTATTGTAAACTTTCACAAAAAAATCTACTATTATAGGTATTTCTTTATAAGAAACTATTAACGTGGTGTAGGTACAACAAACATTTCAGTAGTTACCAGGCAATTTCACGTGCTGTAGCCTATAGCTAGTGCATCTGACGCAGAGAGTTGGTAAAAATAAAAGATCTATTGTACGCTAATCACGGCAGGTAATATCGTAATAAATAATGTTAAGGAGTTTACAATAAATTAAGATGTTAAAGCAACCAACAACAACCCGCGGTCGCTGACCGCACGGCTCAGTTTCACCTCGCACATTTTTAATGACTCATTCTTTTCAAACATTTATCAAAGGTGCTCAGAAACCAAATGATAAAATATTTAAATTAATGTGCCGCATTAAGATCTGTAAGGGATTTAATTTAATTTAGGATGGTGATTCGCACCGCCAACTATTTTAATTATATATTTTATAAATGTCACCAAAATACATTATTTTTTAATTAAACATGGTGCAAACACTAAATAATATTTTATAATCATAAATTAACTAACACAAAAATCATAACATTAACAATGTTAAATGTTATAAACTTATTGAGATAAAATTATTCATTTACATATTGCACTAGTTACAACTTTTAGTATTTTAGGATGGAGTTATAATTTTACGAAAGAAACTAAAAACCTTACGCACATAATTACAAATTGGCTAAACTTAATCCAAATGATCAAATCCTGATAAAACAAATCTAACAAAAATATAAATCAAACGAATGAATCATACGAACGTCTAATACCCCTCAATAACAGCATAGAGCAACTTTCATTTTCAACATTGACAGTCAAAACAAATTGTGAAGCATCGGGAGGATTAACGATGGTATTGCTGTGTCTACCTACTGACACAATTTGTGGCTTACTCGTTAAGACGTATAATTATTATAATTATGAACAAGATGACTTCCTCGGGCCTATAAATGTCTTGACCACAATTTAACCTCTACATCTTTTTCCAAGAAGCTATTGAACGGCAGCATTGTATGTAGGTGGTGAACGCTCGTCCGTAGCCATGAAAAATCTGGTCGTTTCTTTCTCAAAGTCACGCCAGGCACACCGTTTGACAAATAAATGTATAAATATGGATATTGGAATCTTTCTAAAGCACCCTAAATATACAATACATATTTTTAAAATTGAATATTTGTCGACTGTTATTTGTCTTCTCTACTTTGAGTATCAGCTTATCTAGAAAGATCACAATATCCATATTTAAACATTTATTTAGTCACTAACCGATAAGATTAGGGCAAATCTAATTTTGAGACGTGTTCCCGGAAAACTTACAAATAATTCAGTAGTTTGTCTGAAGTTTTAAGGGCTTTTTATAGGGTTCGAAGTGTTATTTTTATATTTTCACTTATTCTGTCGCTATTTGCGCTCGCGGATTGCTATTCATTGATGTTTTTAATTTATTTTGTGACCAAACTTAAAATGTATCTATATGTTGACTATGGTCAATACATATAAATGGTAATAATGGTAATGGTATTTTATGACATAAACTAAATTTTGTAGAGGAATCCAGTTACATTGGTCTAATGTAGGTTAAATTAGTAAGATTTATGTCGTCCCTGTGAATCAACTACTTTATGCACTGAGAATGACAGGAGAAAGTACAACTGTCAAACATCACGATAACCAAACAAGTACCTAGTTAGAAAAACATTCTTCAGTCATTGCAGCGAAAGTTATTTCCCAGAAATATGAATCAAACTAGCAAGTTTTATTGAGGAAAACGGCTTCTTCTTATTTTATAAACATGTAAAATCCTGTCAAACGTCATTTAGTTCGTTTTTTAATGTAAAAAATGCGCAATCAATGGTATAAATTAGTGATCAAAATATACAGTAGTAACATACAGTATAGGTACAGAATAAAAGTGAAATTGTGTACTTCCTTGAAAGTAGTTAATCCGCAGCTGAAGTAGAACACTTTCTATAAGGTCCATAATTGAAATAGCGTAAAATAGAGCTCCAAAAATTATTCTCAAGATAATAATATGAACATTTCTTCAAAAAGTTTCTTTTCATTGTGATTTTGAGTTTGTTCCATTATTAACATATAACAGATATGAGCAGCTTAGCTAGATATAACTTTGAATAATTTAAAATTTCAACGAATTTCTTTGAATCATGTATTTCCTTAATTATGCGTCTCTCAAGTTAATATGATTATAAATAATTAAATTCAATCACACTTTACAAAGTTCATGTAAGACTAAAATTAAATATTTAAGCTAAATAAGTTTAATAAATGTTGTCGTTTCTATATTCCCCCATTAATTTATGAAAAGTGAAAATGTTATAAAATCGTCTGAATATATACATAAGTGACGAAATTCATAGCACGGCTTCCTACGAAGCTATAAAATTGTTTTACACCAATTAGCGAATTCTGAGGAAGGTATAAAACAAAAATAAGAGCGTAAAGGTTAAACACTTGACACAGGCAAACATTTCCACTGGCTTTTATTATACTAATTTATTGCTTTAATAAACCTTTTACTAATCAGTGATTTAAAGACATTTGAGTGACGCGATACGTGTACAAGTGTATTTCAACTATTGTGTCACTATTCGTAGAAATAATTATAAAGCAATATAAAATTTTCCCCTAATCGTAAGAACTGGAATTGTTAGTTATTTCCGTGAAATATAATAGCAGAAAATAGTTTTGATATCGATTTAAAGTAATAAACATTCGATTTAATGATCATCAAACGTCTTTTACATGTCAAAAAGGAAACAGATTATTAAAACAGCCTAATATACATATTCATTCAATGTTTTATTTAAGCCGCTCTTAATACAATATAACATTTTATTGGTAACAAATAAATATTTATGAAACTTTATGGAAGTTAGTTAAGTATAGAGTCTACTTTTTGATCAAATAAATTGTGACTAAATAAAAGTTACATAATACAATGTGTAGGTTTTTTTTATTTAAAAAAATTACACGATGTTATTACGAAGTGTCCGTTAAATCCTGAAAAATTACACCATGTTGGCTTAATAAAGCATTTCGATTTTCAAGATTTATAGTTACTTAATTTGAATAACATTTTAACAGGATGTACTTATGTTGGTCTTAGGCAAACTTTACTAGCCAGAATCAACACATCTGATGTTTACCCCAAGCAATTGTATGACGCTTCTAAAGAAAAAATGCTATCTTCATTAATATTATAACGCTCATGTTTTATAAATACAAGTTAGTATTATCAACGAAAGAAGTACAAATTAAATTATATCGATTGCTTTCATTAATGCGTAATAGTACATACTAATATATAATACATAGAAGACTCCCTGTAACTTCCAAGCTAATTAAACTTAAAAATCTTGTAAAGTAAGCAGTGGCCCAAAATAAACAGTTTGTTTGGCAATGAATATTCAATGTAGGTAATGTGACGCCGAGTTTTTCGACTAAAAAATATATTTACATGTTATTCGGTAAATAAATATTAACTTTGCTCCTACTTCTTCCTGATGAGGGTCCGCGTCTTCGTGAACAATATCGGTTCCACCTGCTATGGCATTGAAATACTGAAAGCGCATCGCCTACGCATGCATAATAATCGTTTTACAAGAAAAGTGCATTCCGACTGTGATCGACTTTAAGGCTTTTTGCAAAGGTTGATAATTCAGTAACATGGAAAAATTGTATGACATATAAACTTGTAATACATGTATCGATAAGCGTATCTGTAGACGTCGCTTTGTCTGCCGGAGTCGTCTGGCCGATGGCCGATGCTTTACAACGCCGTCAGAGCCGCCCGATTTTGCGACATACTGAAACTGGTTCCAGGCAGTCTCGCTACACACAATGGTTAAAAGACGTAATTTGCGTAAATGAAATGAGATTTATTTTCATCCATAGCTTGATACAAAGCTCCGCTCAGAAACAAAAGAATCCACAGTTCAACTTCTTTGCATTATTAAAATATAAATCATTGATGACGTAAAAATTTTTACTTACTATTTTATTTTTATTTTCAGAGCAATTTTTCAAAATATTATATTTGTATGATAGTTACAGGCTAGTTAGCTAGTATACTTAATATAATAATAAGTATACTTATTTTTAGATTTGTCACTTAATAATACGCCAATTTATTTAAAGGTCGAAAGAACTGGCTCCAACTTTCGATGGGATCTACAAAGTTTTATGGGTCATTACAATAAAAATAAAGGAACACTTGATGCAAAAACTACGTCATAAAACATATTGTAGGTAATAGGAAGATTTTGTATTGCTTATTTAATTTAAGAAACAAAGTAATTATAATAATTTGGAGAAAAATTGTTTCCGCCAAGCAATGTGACCTTTTAAATTCATACAACTTATTTAAGCAAATGAGAGTAGGTAACATGTTAAGATTATAATTGCTCAATGTACTAAACGTGCCTTTTAATAATAATGTTAAGAACTTGGACTAAACCCGTGTTGTCCTTGATATTGATCTTATATTAAAACTGGATCACACATTTACATAACCTTATGCATTTTTAAATTGTCAAGGTCCGTCGCTTATCGTTATGCTGATCAATCGCACCGTTATTATTTATTTCAGCACATTTAGACTTTTAATTTTTTTTTTTTTATTAAATTAGTTAATTGCTGTACACAGAAGGTAAAAGTGAATTGTATTGCTTAAGAAACGTCGACATTATTTATTAACCGACTTCAAAAAAGGGAGGTTCTCAGTTTGACCTTTATGTTTGTCCACAATTATCTCACGCTCAGCTGAACCGATTTTGCTGCGGTTTTTAGAAAAGTATTTGTTACATCCTAGAGGGTTTTGGTAAACAACAAATGGATACCTCGTGACGTCGTCCGCATAGATCCATTTTTAAACGTTAGACTAGTCCAACTCGACCGATTTTGATATACAGGGTTACATTGCAAGGTAGTGCCAAATTTTAAAATTAAGATCTAGAGAATAATACAAAAGTGCGTCTTCATATTTTTTTTAAATATTATTTTAATGACATAAACTTTAAAATATCCTGGAAAAATGACAACGTGACCTGCTCGGTCTTCATAATAACAGGCGTACGCCGTGGCGCCTACGCCGAGCCAACAACGACCCTATGCAGGTCCTTGTTGGCAATTTCGTCGACGCAAACCTTACGACCGGCTAAAGGCTAAGGTTTGTTTTTGCGCGCCATCGTTACTATTAATGCATTGAACTTTGACGTTCTAGGTTGCACAGAGATAGTGCGTGCGTATTTTTTATAAAAGAGACAAGATTATCCATGAGTACCATCTTTTAACAGCGGATATTAATAATTAAATATGATAAATTAGTTTATTTTTTACGTAGATCGATTTAGTTACTGATTCTGAGTGGTTCCTGAAAAATTGGCACTACCTTGCAATGTAACCCTGTATAATAAAAAATAAAAATATTTCATGTAGAATTCATACATATTCCTGTAAAGATTTATTACATATTTTAAAAAAAACAATAATTTATACGAAAATATTACAATAACAATAAAGGGTAAAGCTATATTTTGGGACGTGTATAAGTGCCCAGAAAAGGGCCTATTTACTGAATAAATGAGTATTAATGAGTAAACTTTTTATGAATATTTTCTGTAACATACCCTGAAAATGTTACCTATGCAAAGTACAGTTAAAAAAATACATTCACAAAACCATCCAGTTAAAAATAGGAAGGACACTAGTTATAATTTATGATCCATAAATAATGGTATCATATTGGGATTGCAAGACAATCCGAAATAACAGAGTATTAATTTGGAGGTACTTTAAAAAAAAAAGGGTTTTCTATATCTTATATATATATAAATGAATCTCTATTTACCTTGGTCATCGCATCATGCGTAAACGGTTGGTTCAATTTCGCCAATAATTTTTTTGATGTGTTAATTATTTATCAGAAGGTTCATATAAGAAAAAATAAGTAAGTTGCGCAGAAAATCCTTTAGGAATAAACCAAAGACCACGCGAACGAAGTCGCGACAACAGTTATAATATAAAAAAGCAAACGTTTTATACATTTATTTTTTCCTTGTAAATAGTTATATAAATTTTGAAAAAAGTGGTAATCGGTTGGGGCAAGATCTGGAGAGTATGGTAGGTGACGCAAAAGTTCCAGTCGCAGCTCCTCTAACTTGGCGACCGTTTGATGTGCAGTGTGTCATCAAGCGTTACCCTGGAGGAGCAGTGGGCTAGAGAAATTTACCAATCTCGGTTGTTTAATATCGAGCTTTTCCATCATTGTTTGCAATTGTTGGCAATACAAGTCTGCAGTAATCGTCTGGCCTGATCTCAAGAAGCTGTAGTGGATAACACCAGCACTGGTCCACCAAACACTAACCAGAATCTTCTTTCTGGTAAGTTTTCGCTTAGGGCAAGGTTTTGCCGGTTCTCCAGGGTTAAGCTATTGTGATGATTGCTTACGATTGTCATACAGGATCCATTTCTCATCACAAGTTACGGTACGGTTCAAAATCCCCTCATTATTGTGACGATTGAGCAAAGAAACGCAGCAAGAGACGCGCGTTCGTTGGTTTACTTCAGTTAATTCGTGCGGTAACCACTTTTCGAGTTAGAGTGATGACTAACGAAGTTCAAACAACAAGTGACTACAAGGTAATAAAAAATATTAAAGATAAAAAAAATAACATCGTTAAATACCTATTTTAAGAATTAATTAGAGATTACCAATTGGATTATATAAATTAAATTATAACTACCTGACAACGAAGTTTTTGATTTTCAGTAATTAACAGACTAATAAAACTATACCCGAATCCTGCCACGTAAAATAAAAAGTCACTAAAGTATAAGTCATTAATATGCAAATATCGAAGATCGAGCAAGACTTCACCTCAGGTGGTAAACCGGATTGGATGGCAACAGACCACTTGTCAACCAAAATGTTTGACCAATATAAGTTCGTAGGTACTAACGACTTTCTGTCGAGGATCTCATTTTACACTTTTGTTACTTTCATTCGGGTCCTTAAATTATTGCCAAGACAAGCCTAGGCGAATATTTTAAAGCATTACATAAAATAAGAACTTGTCTTGCACGATCGGATCCCATGTTTATGATGCATCCACAGTGCAGTTATTTTTTGTAGAGCAACATTTGGCAAAATAAAAACATTTTAATAACATTTTATAACATTGCGCAACTTTCTATAGACTTTTTTTTCTTATAGATGTTGCTTAGAAATACTTGAACAAGTTGCTTAATAGAAACCTTCTAATTTATTAAAATCTTTATGGAAAAACAATTGACAGTTGTTTTTTTAGTTGTAATTTGTTACCTATTTAATTGTCAATCAATAAAATGGCCTACAATGGACGAGGAGTGATATGTGCTTAGGTTGTGCTCATGTTGAAATACATGATTATAACAATCAAACTGCAATGATACACTGGTATCTAATAACATGATGTAAAAAAAACGAAAATATTATTATAGAAGATCTTAGATTCTAAACATGTTAGTAATAATATTTAACGAAATACAATGTTTCCATGTACAATTTTGTGAAAGGTCCAGTAATAATAAATATCATAATAAATGTAATTTTAATAGTCTCAACCAAAAAAATTAAAACGAAGTAGCTTATGCCTCAAAAAAGCTGGTGATTGCATATTATTCTTTCCTTGTTTTTGGTTTGCCTATAATTTTGCTTAAAGACCACTTCCGTTCCGACCAATATCTGTCAACATATTTCCACGTTCGGCTTGGTCACATCACAAGAACTCGATTTCATTGACAACCACAGGCTGAAGCATAATGAGTTTTAAATTATTACTGCAGATAAAAAGTGGTTGCTTGATGCCCATTTAACCTTTCTTTATCTCGTAACTGAAGATACTACACGATCGACTTATACGTCGAATAGACGGCGCATCCAAGTGTTGTATTGTCAAGTAGGAGATTTATGTGAAAATTATGTGTGTTCTTAACAAAAAAGTTTTCAAATAATGTGAGAATTAAATATTAATGAAAGCTCAAGGGTTACTGAAATAGTAGCTATAGGAGGTGTGTGTGAGGTAGTAAATGGCGGCCGGTGCGCGAGAGCTGCGGGCGGCCGGCGTCGCTGCGTCTCCATGGTAACGCCTTTACGGGTACATAAGCGTCGGCGCCGCCCGTGTGCCACACAGATCGCTAAACCCTGTTGAGCGCGCTGCACGAAGTGCTGCGGATCACAGGCCTTAGTCAAGTTTGACGTTTCGTAAATAAGTGTCAACTTTAGTTGCGAATCTCAACTTACTTGTGTAATTGAATTTCAGTTTCAAAGTGTTGTGCAAAGACTCTAATACAAAATGATGTCCTTAGTGTTGTTTGTTACGGGAGGTATTTTCCTTGCAACAGCAGAGGGTTGCGGCGTTGGAAAACAAATGATAAGTAAGTAGTTGCTCTATTTCTTATAAGATTTAAAATTAATCGAATATTATTTCTGATTTGGTTTGTTTTGATTTTATATTGTAAAAATTAGAAAACTTCATAAACATTAATTATATCATTTTATTTAATCTTAATATTTATTAAGTGTTCGTTTTTATATAACTTCTTACATTTATAAAGTTCATCAAGTGCACTATTGCATAATTTAACCAAAAATAAAATACACAAATTTCAATTGAAAAAGTAATAAATTTCATAGCCGCGCCACCCAGTCTAGAATTTGCGAACAAGTTTTGCCTAAAAGATGCTCCAATTTGCATACTTGTATGGGTCGAGGTCATAAAATTTTATTGACATAGACACCTGTGTTAGCACGCACCGGTCTCATAAATCAGATAAATCCGATGGATTATGAAATCATTCCGCCTGGACAAATGGTGGACATTTTATTGAAAATCAAGATTTAATTATGTATAATAAAATTGAGTCATCTTAGTATGTTTGATGTTACAAGACGTTGATTGAATATTTTTGTGTAGAGTCTGGAGGGTTGACTGCGTACGAGAAGCAAGCAATCGTCGACGCTCACAACCGGCTGCGTCAATCTGTCGCTCTGGGACAAGTGTCGAGCCAACCCCCGGCAGCCAATATGATGGAAATGGTAATTGAAACTCTTATTTATTTAGGATCCACTAGTTTTCTAAATTTTAAAACATGAGCTCAATAAAATGGTATTTAAAAAATATTATTTAAATTATATTAATAAAATATATTTTATTTGACACACAATAATGGTCTCGGTGTAGAATATTACATAGGTATAACAAGGAAAAGAAGGGAAAAAAACATCTGTAAAAAACAACTATAAAAATATGACAAAAAGTTTTCCGCTAAGCATTTGTGCTAGGGACTT
Organism: Anania hortulata; assembly: GCA_963576865.1. NCBI lineage: Eukaryota > Metazoa > Arthropoda > Insecta > Lepidoptera > Crambidae > Anania > Anania hortulata. The sequence continues at coordinate 10,042,366 of OY756396.1, read as the reverse complement.
ATCACGACGCTGATTTTCAGCAGAGACCTCGACGTTATGTAAACCTATTATATAAATGATAATGATAATAATATTAATATGATGAATTTAATTAAAGCAAAATATAAAAGTGAATCTAGTTTCAATGATCTCATCTTATTTGAATAATGCAGGTGTTTATTTGATTTGATACAGTTTAAATCGCCAATAGAACACTTTTTTCTAATGGTCTAAAATATAAAGTCACCGCGGCTTTACTTGCAAGATTTATAGATCAGATGTCGTGATAAAGCTCAATTGAAAAGTTAACGTGAAAAAAACTATTTGCAAACTACTATTTGCTTACTTCAGAATATTTACTGATAAACATTAGACTCGATAACTTTTGAAGAGTCGTTACCTTAATAGATTTTTGTCTGTTTGGTCTTAACTAACAAAGATGTTTAATTTGCTATAGGTGTGGGATGATGAGCTAGCAGCAACCGCTCAACGTTGGTCTGACCAATGCACTCCCGCGCACGATCGCGCCGCACAGCGTGACGTAGGTCGCTTCCCCGTCGGCCAGAATCTTGCAGCCACCTGGACCACCCGCCCGCCATCCGACCCTGTTGACTCTCAGCCAGACTTCGCAAAGCAAATCAACGCGTGGTTCGATGAAGTCAGCATCTTCGGATTCAAGCCCATTAGCGGTGGACATGGCACGGGACATTATTCTCAGGTAAGGATTTGCCCTTGGCGTCATAAAACCTTATAAAAAAAACTGTGTTGCTAGTTTATAAAAGCATAAATCAACAGACCGAAAAAAAGATATTTTAGCATTAATTTATCAATGCTATTGTACTGCTTTTCAACTAATACAAAAATTTTAACTATAAACTGGTTACTTTTTAATGTTTTTAACGTTTGTATTTCTTTTGTTAAGCTGGTCTGGGGTGAAACATCTCAGGTTGGCTGCGGCTTCACCTTTTACTACGACCCTGCTCGAGGTTACACCAAACTGTACGTCTGCAACTACGGCCCTGGGGGCAACGTTATTGGATCCAATCCTTACGAGAAGGGATATCCGTCCTGCAGCAATTACGGCCTCACTCAATCCAGAAAATACTCTGGTCTTTGCTGTAAGTACTACTTTACTGTCTAAACCTACAGACTTATTATAAAAATATTATGTTCAGCCCTAATTATGGGAACTATTAAAGATCATCAACTTTTTTTTTCTTCAACGATTTCTAATGTGACTTTCCTCTTGTTACAGCTGGCAGATACACAGCTTCATCAAGCTACCAGACAGTGGACAACACCAACAGCTACATCTCGAATGTCATCCCCGACAGCACCGGAGACTCGCAATACAACTACCAATACAGCAACCAGTTTTACAACCAATTTAGCAACCAGTACCAATACCAATATCAGCAGCCAGAAACCTACTACAGAACCGAGACCTCTACTTTCAGGCCCTTAATCAGCATATTCAAAACGGCTTCGAATCTTTTCTCGAAATCAAAACCACAAGTTAGATTTGGTACTGTATACGTGTAAGATAACCCAGATGAGATTTATTGTTAGCAGTATTTTGTAAATTATTTGTGACGGTTGTGTTACTCGACTGATTATTCGGAACCGGCTATTGCGGGGTTTCGGAACTTTGTAGATAATTTGTTATTCCTTGGTTTTACAAGGAAATTGAATAAGATTTTTCTACTGAACAGCCAATACTGTCGGACAATGTGAAGGTTTCAGTAATTTTATGTTAAAATTACAATGCTGTCGTGAATGACCTTCTAGTATTAGCAAACAGAGTTGTTACGTAGACTTTTATTTATATACATTATTAAAGATAAACTACCTGTAAAATGAGGTTTCATTTACCTACCACAATGCACATCTGGATTTGGCGATTGGCGATAGTATAACAGATAAATACGAATATATAAATATCATACAAATAAGAATCTACAATTTTTTTTAGAAACGCTTGGGTAAAAGATATGTGAAAAGTATTTACGTAAATACTCACAGAATTCCATTTTCAGAGTGGATTAAGACTAGTACACCTACACTTTACCGTTAAGTATTTATTATTAGTATTTAGTAAAACTTAACTAAATTTTTATTGATTTCGGTCAAATAGATCACGCAAATAATTATTGTAATTATTTTAGTTTTTACTATTTTATACTTTATCAATTATCTTAATTCAATTACTAAAAGTGAAATATCATAGGTATTTTATCGATAACAGCTATAAATTGTAGATTATTAACTCATTCTTGTCTGGGCGTGAGCAGTGGTAGCTCAGTGGTCAAAGAATTGGGGTCTTGCCTCATATCATATCTGTAGATTATGAGTTGCTTCTGGATTTTTCGAAGTCTATGCACTCGATAACTGTGCGTGCTGTGATAACTCGAACGTCATTGGTAAATAAGGGTAGTTCTTTTGGTAATTTACCTTTATTTTTGAAATGATATGAAAAATCCATTCGCGCAACATGCAAGAATAAGAACAAATCTTTTAAAATTACGTCTTATTTTGATTTAATTATTATTCACGTCTTTACAATTAGAGAACAAAATGTACGGAAATATGACGATTTCTAGGACGGCCTCTTAATAAAGATTTGTATTTGTTTGTCTAAATAACATTTTAAAATCGGGGTAAAATCGGTTTTCCTTATAGCTCATAGGGGTTACAATATTTAAAAGGTTAGGAACCACTGAACTAGGATCAGAAGACCTCCGTAGCCGAGAGGTGAGCATACCGGACTTGGTGTCGCTATCTCTGAGGTTCCGGGATCGATTCCCGGTCGGCTAATGTAGAAAAAAAAAACTATATTGTCTCGGGTCTGGGTGTAGTGGTACCATAGTTGTTTCTAACTTCTGTAACACAAGTGCTTAAGTAGCTTAAGGCTTATCATAGGATCAGAGCAATGTATGTGATGTTGTCCAATATTTATTATTTACAACCTGTCCTCGTTTTTTTTTTTGTGAATTTTTCGATGTTTTAATAATTATTCTGCTATTCGGGAAGAAGACAAATCCAAAAAATTATAAAAATCGGCCCCGCCGTTCTTGACTTATAAATGGTGTAACTAATCCGACTTTGTTTTATATAGATTTATCATGGTCAAAGCGAACCCCGACTAGGAAAAAAAAACGCTAGGAAGAAAAAAAAACTGTGCTGTTTGACTCGGTTATTTTACCGCCTTTTAAAGACTGTTAAAAAACCGTAAGAATGTCAACTATATAATGAAATACGACTATATTAATACGAAATGTATTATAAAGACATACGGAGACAAGACTTGGATACTCACGGTGCGACTGGTACACCAATTTAAGGTTGCTAAGCGAGCTATGGATGGAGCTATACTGGAAATTTCTCTGTAGGATAAAATCAGATATGAGGTTTTATGATAGAAAACTAAAGTAATTATATCAAAGAACAAGAAACTGATATAGCAGAGGGCTGGTCACATTTGCCGTAAAATCATTGGAGTAGACGTGTTCTTGAGTGGAGACCGTGACTATACTTAGTCTAGACATAAATACTGTTACAATTAAAAATTAACAAAATATTACATTTGTATTTGGAATCTGTCATTTTTTTATGATTGTTCATTGAGTTTTCTCATTTTGCCGCCAATATATTGTACAATATTTTGCGATATTAAAATGGAGTGGGGTGATAAAGAGAACCGAATCGCTGTGATTGCATTACACAAAGTAGGTATGGAGCCAAATGCAGTTTTTAAAACTCTCCATACGCTTGTTAAAAGTAAAATGTTTCTGTACCGGGCTATTAATAGGTACAATGAGACCTCCTCTGTTTGTGACAGAAAAAGATCTGGCCGTCCACGTAATGTTCGTACGAAAAAGGTGGTCAAAGCAGTAAGGGAAAGAATTCGAAGAAATCCTGTCCGAAAGCAAAAGATTTTATCTTGGGAGATGAAGATAAAACCTAGAACCATGTCGCGTATTTTAAAAGATGACTTAGGACTTGCAGCCTATAAAAGACGTACCACTCGTCATTTCTTGACTGATAATTTTAAAAAGAATAGGGTGGTAAAATCGAAACAACTACTGAAGCGGTACGCAAAGGAAGGTCACAGTAAAATTTATCAACTATATTTATATTTATTATATGGATCAGTTTTTTTTTACAATTGAGCAACATTTTAACAAACAAAATGACCGTATTTATGCTCAAATCTCTAAGGAAGCTTCCCAATTAGTCGACAGAGTGCAACGTGGGCACTATCCGACTTCAGCGATGGTTGGTGGGGTATTAACTATGAAGGAGTGACAAAGCCATACTTTTGTGAAAAAGGTATCAAAACATCGGCACAAGTATATCAAGATACCATTCTTGAGAAGGTAGTGAAGCTCCTTAACAACATCATGTTCAATAACCAAGAATGTCAAATCCTTTCAGCAAGAATCGGCGCCGGGTCATAAAGCTCGGTCTACGCAGTCTTGGTTAGAAACGAACGTTTCGGACTTCATCAGAGCTGAAGACTGGCCGTCGTTTAGTCCCAATCTTAATCCACTGGATTATGATTTATGGTCAGTTTTAGAGAGTGCGGCTTACTCTAAATGCCATAATAATTTGTCCCTAAAAATAATAAAAAGTCCCTAAAACAATCCGTACGATTGGCAGTGAAGGATTTTCCAATGAAAAGAGTGCGTGCTTCTATTGATAACTGGCCTCAACGATTAAAGGACTGTATTGCAGACCACTTTGAATAAGCTTTTTATATTTTAAATTGTTCATATTTATGTATTAAACTAACACACTCTAAAAGTAATAAATGTTATTTGCAATAGTTTTTTTTTTCTTTGTTTCACTATTTATGGCAAGACTAGGTATAGGCAAACGCAGCGTAGGAAGACCTCCGACAAGGTGAGCGACGATAAACGCAAGGCTGCTGGCAGTGGATAGAAAAATAGCCGAGGATCGGGCTCCGTGAATTGGGGGAGGCCTATGTCTAGTAGTAGACTGATGTGAGCTGATTATGATAATGATGATGATGATGATTATAAAATAATTTGATCATGATTTGGTCAAATATTGCAAGTAACTTTTTAACTGTCTTGTTTAAACCACAATGTGGCTGCGTAACAATAAAATTTACATTGTTTCTCGTTTCCGTAGCCTGACGGATAATCAATTCCGTCTATATGGATTGGTTAAAATTATCATGAAACTCTTAATGAAAACGCCAGACTCATTATGGTGTCAATAATCAGTCAGAAGATGGTCACAGGATCGTCGTGGTCGCAGCAACGCAGAGAAACAATTAGATTTCACTAGATCGACAAATTGACGTAAGTAAGTGTTCGTTAAAAAACCTGATATTTGCTGTTTTTCTGTGGTATTATTTTAACTTAATAAGCAGTAAAGCAATAATCTGAGCTGTTTTTTTTTAATTTACCGACTGCTGAATCTGTGAAACTCTTACCAGATTATCACCGACGGTGTCACTGATTACGACACATAATTTAAACATTAAAATCATTGTCTTGATTAAGATTTGTCCCAAACCTAACTCAAAAGTATATAGAAAACGGTAGTGCTTCTATTTCGTTTGTACAATTACGTAATCAAAAAAGAGTGTTTAAATACCTTAATAACTTTTGGTAGAGCAGTTAAGAAAATAACACTCAAGTTTTATATTTATGTTCAAGGTCCTTACTATGAGCTTTTAAAAATATTACTTCAAGCTTGTTTTGTTTTTTAAGTATTAAGTTTGACTAACAAACGCCACTGCTCAAGCAAACACTATTTAACTATAATTAGTTATTTAGTTAGGCCTCTGGATCCAATCAACGATTCAGTCATCTCTCCATCAAAATCATATAAAAATAAAATTATACAATAATTTATCCAGTTTTTTTTTTGCACCACGCTTCGATACACGTGATCCGACGCCTGCCTCACGTTTTATTAAGCTTTATATTTAGATTATTATATTAATAAAACTTTAAGACAACTCTCCATCAGATCCAAAAAATAAAAAGCTTCTACAGAAACTATCTAGCATAAAACTAGTTGACAGGTTTCCGTGCCACGCTTCGATACACGTGCTCGTTTCCGATGCCCGCCTCTTATCATAGCATCGATGATTTAATGTGCTTGTACAGACAAGCTATTAGCGGTATCAAAGTACTCGAAATACTGCTATTGTGCGTTAATTAGGTAAATAATACCTATTGTTTTTAATTAAAAATGATACCTTAGATCTATAAAAAAGTACCTATAAAACAGTGTCTTACAATCCTACCGCTCGAGTTACTCGCAAGGTTCGAAGTTCAATTAAGAGCCACGAAGAGTTTTTACCGAGAGTGAGTACAATAGGTTGTTTAAGCCAAAGAATCTTCAACCCCCTAAACTTTATGGTCTGCCAAAAGTTCACAAAGCTAATGTGCCTCTACGTCCTATTGTAAGTCAGATAGATTCCCCTACGTATGACTTGGCAAAACACATAGCTTTTGTGTTGCAGCCCCTAGTTGGTAAAACTTCCTCTTATGTTAAGGATTCTCGCCACTTTATTGCAATGGTTAAGGACTTGAAACTGGAACCAGAGGAAATAATGGTCAGCTATGACGTCGAATCTCTCTTCACCAATGTGCCGGTCAGCGAGTGTATAAACCTGGTACAGCAGAAATTGGAAGAAAATGGCCTGTCTATAGACTATATTGCTCTGCTCAAATTATGCATAGGAGGAAACTACTTCTTATACCAAGGCCAATACTACCTACAGATAGATGGTGTTGCAATGGGTAGCCCGCTGGCTCCTGTTATGACTAATATCTGGATAGAGTACTTCGAGGAATGGGCGTTACGTACCGGGCCATCGAACGTATGGTTTTGGAAACGTTATGTAGACGATATCTTCTGCATTATTTCGGGTGGACAACCGTAAGTGGAGCAATATCTGAAACGCTTTAACTTTATTCATCCAAAGATGAAATTTACATTTGAGTTGGAGAAGGATAGGTCGATTTCTTTCTTAGATGTCAGGATCGTTATGAAATCTGATGGCTCTTTTGGACACACCATCTACCGGAATCCAACGCACACTGACAGGTACCTGCATGGCTCCTCACATCACCATCCGCGCCACCTGCAGTCAGTAGTGACACGCTGACAAACAGAGCCTGTGATATCTGTGATCCTGAAAACTTGCAACATGAACTAAATCACGTTCAGGAGGTACTGAAGCAAAATGGGTACAGAGTGAGTGGTAGCCTGCAGCAAAAAACAAAGAGGGAAAGGCATTCGGAGGTAAATAGGCAGCCTACTTGCCATACATACAAGGGGTTACGGACAAAATTGGAACAGTACTAAATTAATACTCCATGAAGACTGTATATATTCCGTTCTCCAAGTTATCAACCGAACACCCTTTCGGTGTTCGTACCATCCCCCTACTGTCGGCGGGAGTCTACAAGATTGACTGCAGTTGTGAAAGCTCGTATATTGGCCAAACCAAACGGTCCATCGCTGAAAGGTCAAGGAGCTCATAGCTGCAGTCAAAAACAGGCAGACATATAAATCTGCGATAGCAGAACATTTATTGGGAGGCGGCACCAATAATTGGATTGAACTACATGAGCCCAAAATCCTCTCCACCGATCGCCACTACTATAAAAGAATTGTGCGAGAAGCGGTTGGAATTAAGAAACATAAAAACTTCAACCGGGAAGATGGATTCAAGCTGTCAGCTTCGTAGAACCCAGTGATTGACCTAAGCCACGCGATCTGTCCTCAGACTCATCCGCGGAGCCAGATACAGTGAGTGTTGTGTGCCGGACATATCTTATAAGTAATGTGCGGGTATGAAATCTACCCTCGCAAGAATAATTGACATCTCGCCGCGCCAGTCTACCCATGACCAAGGACGCTGCAACGTGTTTGAGCTAAATTTGAAGGTAAACTTTTATCTTCAAAATTTTTGACTATCGTGTTAATTAAGACCTGTGTATAATATGTGTAATACCTTAGATCATTCGTTTCAAAACAGATGTCAGTAAAGGAAGCGGAAATATATAATGCTTAAATTACTTTACAATGGAATAAATGTTATGATTGTATTCGTACCATTCATGCTAATCATTGTATTTTTTCTACCATTTCTTCAGTCAAAAGCTACAAATAATAAAACATAAGTGTAAACAGACTACTGACATGCCGTTGACATAGGACATCATCGCCGAAAACCGTGAATACTGCATTCGATAACGGTAGCCAACCAGCTAGCTTATTACTTTTGCACTCTGATTGATGCTTGTTTTTTCCGATTTTTCCTTAAAGTTTCACGGTGGATTGCAATAAGTAGATGAAAAAAAAAGTTGTTACCAATGTCTAGACATAGATACCCGTCAGCGATGTCCCGTCTTAGTAACAAAACTATAAACGTTTGCACAGCCTGTAGGTATCCGTTCTGTGGCAGGAGGGTATTGAACGTTTCACCTCGAAAAAACACAAAGGGTAGGATATTTTCCTTATCTTATTTGTTCGGTCATCATCATATTCTGCTGATAATTGCAGACTTGCTACTTGCTTTACTTACCTTCAGGTGGTACTTGTTGTTGCAGTTTACGTCTCTCTCTTTTTCAAGTCACTTTCTAACTACGATATGAACTGCGTATTTTCATATGCATTATATTAATTTAACGTGTACAGGTATCATCACATATTTAACATTTAACATAGTTGCAAGGTGATTTGCCAGGGATACAAAGATTCGATTGCCAGCTCAGGTTTATTCATTGAATAAAACAAACTTTTCTAAAAAGACTCGGGTCTAAGTGTACTGGGAGTCGCCAGTGGCAAAATTTACTGTCTAGTATACACAACACAAAGATTTTATTTTTTTACTTTGAGACCATGGTAGCTGGTGTGTTGTCACCAGACAACAGCTACAGCATATTTATAGAATAAAATAGAAAAACGTTTATTTATGTATTAAATATTATTTTCTGTTTGTCTGTCTGTCTGTTTCAATTTGCTTTACTTTGTGTAATTTTACGAGGCCCCGTGTGGACAGAGCGTAACCATGAACTTACGACTTTAGTGACGGGTTGAGGACACGGTTATGTAAAGTATTTGAGCACACAACGTAGGAAGCGTCAAAACCAATACACGCCAATTCGCACTTGCCAAAGGAACACGTACCTAACACGGTATCGACGTTAGATTAAAATGCAAACAAAATAAAATGTGTAACATCTGTTATAAGACTCCGTATAAGGATTTTCAGCTACGTGCGAGACAAGATTTGTTTATTGTCTTATGTAAATAACCTGGTGAATAGGTGAATGGCACTTTTAAGTAAAATAATAGACACAATTTTAGTATTCCAATATTAATTTACATTATGAATCAAATAAACCTCTTGAATGACCATTTTGTTTTATATTAACAAAATGCTGCAATCTAGGGCTACAGCAGCAAACGGGTACAGATGATACCATCCTTTTCCTGAAGTAACTCACAGCATTTTAAAACATCTTCGATAAGGGTGAAGCTAGAAGTCTGAAATTTCATTACGGTAAGGATTTTCGGCAGAAAGTAACAATGCATTAGTTTAACAGGTTCAATAGGGGTTCCTTCTATCTGGCAGAATCTTGTTGCACCGAAATTCATTTGGCATAACACACTTGGCATAATCTTCTTTAAACTAATATTTGTAAGGCATATTAAAAATTTATATAATTATTGTTTGGTCGAATGTTTATATGTTCGAATGCACAATGGCATACATTTAGGATGGCAGAATTATTATATTATACCTATATTATATATTTTCATTAAGCATAACGTTTATTTAGTGTGATGATTATTTGGTATAATTTCATTTGGCAACCTAAGAAGACGGCAGAATTTCATTTGGTACAATTTCACTTGGCATGCTATGGAGATGGCAGAAATTTATTTGAAATAATTTCATTAGGCATATCGCTATTTCTATAAAATATTATTTTAAACTTAAATTGAATTAAGATATTATTTTCTTACAAAGTCAATATGTTGTGTTACAAAAGTCGTTGATGGAAACGAATCGGTGCAAAATGGACTCCACGCCTTGTCTGCCCTACCCCTAGAGTGTAATTCAAACCCGCGTATGCGCGGAGGAGCCAGGCGGCCCGCGAGCTGAGGAGCAGGTGGTTTTCAAGGGCGCCGCCGCGGCTGAGGCTTTCCGGCTGAGCCGGCCAATAAGCCGAAGCTGCGGTGATGAGCGAAAACCTTCTACGACGAAAAGCTCGCGTGGAACCACCAGAACGCAGCGACGGAGCCGTTACAGAAACTATGCAAGCTACCTGTTGCATGCTTGCTTGCATGCTGCATGCTTGCTTGCATGCTGCATGCTGCTTGCTTCCATGCTGCATGTTTTCTTACATGCTGCATGTTTGCCTTGCCATGCATGGTGTATGCTAGTAATGCTTAAATAGCATTGCTTACCGACCTATATGTTTAAAATTAACTGTTTTACCAAGTAACAATTACATATAGTTATTATGGATATGAAACGTATGCCAAAAAACGATTCTGACTGTGAACTTTCTGCAATATGATGGTTCTGCCTTTTATTATCTATAGATATGAAATGTATGTCAAAAGACGATCCTGACTGAGAACTTTCTGCGATAATGATGGTTCTACTTTAATATTAAAACCAATAAAACCATTTTATTTCTGCAAATAGGCCAAAATTTTACACGTCCCAATTTTTGTTTTACCCTACCACTGCTTCAGTAAAATTGTGGGCTAGTGCCGAGAAGAAGCAGCGCAAGAAACTCGGTCACTATTGTCAGCCTCTTTTTAAATAGTATGTTTACATAACAAGATAATATGTACCTGTGCGAGCAGGGCAGTATTTAATTCCATACATTTTTATCTTTTAAATAATCATTTACAGTGTAATAGCCTTTGTTCATTAAAACCATCTTGACATGCGATTTAAATTTATGTACAGGTAGTTCAGCAATAGACTGTGGCATTTTGTTAAAAAAGCGAATACACTTTCCCATGAACGAATTTCCTACTTCTTTGGAACGGCAAGTTTGTCTTTATTTCGGGTATTAAGATTATGGATGTCACTTTTCTTAGGGAATAGATGCAAGTTTTTACGAATGTAGGTACATAATATTTTCTTAAATGAATTGAGAAGCCACTGTTAATATATTAATTACCTTGAACAGATCTTTTAGTAGTAGTAGTAGTACAAAGATAGACTCAATATATTAATGTTGATATTAAATGTATGCCTAAAGACGATTCTGGCTTACAAAATTATGAGTTTTGAATGTATGATAAATGAGTGAATGCCAAATGAATTTCTGCGAAAAAAAGTTGATGCCATTCGCTGATATGCATAATAAAATGATGACATTAAATGTTCTGCGATAAAAGGTAGACTCGTTCAATAGCCTGTTTTAGTTTTTTTATGAATAAGAAGGATAGTGTTATTCTTCGTTGTTTAAGGGCATTTCATTACTCGATTTGGGATTATATAAAGTAAGGTTGATGACTAAGGGATATAAATGGGGGTCCCAATTTGAATTTTCTTTATTTATCAAAAAGTCAACTTTAATCGAATTTTTATAAATGCAATTTGACTTTCTAAAATAAAATGAAGTCACCTCTGAGTTAAATTATTTATATTAATAATGTTAATTACATTAATAGTTGTTCCACCCAAAACAGTCCGCATTTTCCTTTTCCTATCCCGTAAATAATATACCTACTTTCAAATCGTTTAAGTAATAGCAAACATAGTTAATTCTGCTATGGAAAAACTGTCATAACAAATGATTGTAATTAATGCTGTCTTAGGTATTTTTGAAACACAGAGACATTTTGAGTTTGCTTAATATACATTTATAAATTATGATGCGATACACGGCATATTTTGTTTTGGTTAAATATAAATATTATACAAATACGCAGAGTAGTCGCATTTTAGAAACCGTCCTCTATACAGTATAGAGGACAGTTACTACCTACAATATAATAACACTTTACTTAACATTTATTAAGTATGTAATGTTGGCGTATATATATATATATGTTTTTTTTTCTTGCTGCACCGCCTATATATCTCTGTTTGATCACTGGTTGACTGGCATTAAGTCCGCCATTTGTAAAATTATTTTTAAATGTGCAGTATAGTATAAATAAATAATAAATAAATAAACACTGAAAAGCTGCTCGTATGTGTGTGTTAATGAAAACTACAATATAAATATGGCATCAAATTAAAGTGACATGAATGTGTTAATGTATTTATTGGCTTCCGAACCTCCTAAGCGAACATTGCTTCCGATATAGTATTAATATGATAAGCTGTTTATTGCTTATTTAAATACTTTTAAAGCTTGACCAAAACACTCCCTAAATTCAGGCGATAAGTTTTTATGATTATAGCTACTAGCTGTTGCCCGCGATTTCGTTCGCGTGATCTTTAGTTTATTCATAGAGGAATCTCTGCAAAACTTTCTTATTTTTATCTTTTAAAAGAACCCGTTACTGACAGTAATTATCCCAACAAAAAAAGAATTAGCAAAATTATTCCCTCCGTTCACACGTCATGCGATGACCAAGGGCAAAAGAGATTAATTTTTATAAGTATATATAGATTTAAAAAAGTATTCTAAGGAGGCATGAAGTTCTCAATTTTTAGTAATAAGTAGTTAAAGACAAGATTAGTATTTTTTTTATTTTAGTAGTTATTATTAAATACCTCAAGACCGTGCGAAGTGGAGGAGTAAATCGAGGAAAGCGGACCCTGGGCTCCAAAACGATGGCTTTGGACGTAACCGGGATTGACCGTTTAGATGATGATGATGATGAGTTATTATTAAGTACCTACACTTTTTTAAACCCTTACATTTATTTTAATTCTTTTTATTTCCTTGCACTTGGTGATCTGTCAAATGCATCCCTTAGCTTAATCTGATTCGTCATTATACATAGGTAATGCCTGGGCATTATACCTACCTAAATAATGCCATCATTAATCACTTTATCAACTTATAGTAACTCTTTAAGTACCTAACTATTATTGTACTGTAAGTACATACTGATTGTACTGGATCGACAAGTCGAGCAAAAAAAGCAGCACGGCCATACCATCCTTTTCTCGAAGCAATTTAGGCCATTTTCGACCCCTATAACTTCGTTGTGGATTAAAGTAGAAACCTGTATTTCTAGTAACCAAGCAAGCATTGCATAAACACGGTATATTTTAAATTTCATTCAATTTGAACCAGTACTTTAAGAATTTCTAACTAGTTAAAGTTCGTAATTTTGTCGCTCACTGACTGACCGATCATCAAAACTCTAAGGCACTTCTAGTAGACATAGAAGCTTCAAAATCTTAATACACTTAGTGTTTAGTGTATAAATCAAGGAAAAGTTAAAATATTTTGTTTTAATATTAATTTTTTATATTTTAATTTTGTTATAAAAAAATATTAATTTCAGTCCAGTTTTCTAGATACACCAACTGCATAAAGAACTTTGTAAGCCTATACATTTATATAAGATTAACCTGTATAAATAAATAAATAACTACGCACTAAACAATCTAATCTAATAATAACTTGAGTCAGGGCGATTTTGCAATCGCACTAAATAATCTTATTTACTATAATATGTATTGCTTGTGAGTTACATTGTGTTTTCATGCGATGGCTAAGTCAATCTATTTTATTTAAACTTAAAAGATTTTTAATATTATTGTGGTCACTATAAGATGTTGTTACATTAGCTAATTACGTAATAACTTAAGACATAAGGTCCCTTAAGTAGGGACTGAATAAATCAACCGACTTGGTATTAGGTACATGGATTTCACAACTTTCTACGGTAGAAGAATTGAGTTGCTGTTGCTGCTGAACTGCTGCTGTTGAACTTGGTATATTTACAAGTTTTGTTTTTGATGGAATTTTATTGTCCCAACCCTATTAATATTGCAATTAGACTATTCATATTTGTACTATATTCAAAGAGTTAACTAAGGCTCAGCTATTTTCAGTAGGTTGAAGTGGTCATGAAACTAAACAATTTTGCCAAACATGGGTTTAAACGTAAAAAATATTTTAGGACCATCCGTTCTAAATCAGATCAAAAATACAACACCTGATAAAGTATTGAATCAGGTAAACTTACAATAAGGATGTTCTATTTGTTTCTTCTCTCCTTGACAATGGCCTCGGGTTTGAACTCATAGAATCAACTCATACTCTCATAGATTCCGTGAACTTAAACCTGTCTCACGGTATATCTCAGCTGTCTATTGTCTAGCTATAACATGACTTACACTATCTTTTTCTTTCTATTTTTTGTTTAAGTTTTCCTATTGTATAAACTTCACGCAGAAATTATAGGTTCAAGTTTAATTACTCACTGTATCCGACTGTGCGGTAGAAAAAACGACAAAGAAGGATCATAATCAAATGAAAAATCAGTAAATAATGCGATGTTATCACCTAAATCAAATCAAATAAAATTATTCTTAAATTTTGCATGTTGCATTTAATGTTTTTGTTGTGTTCAGAACATTATTTTTAAAAACCTACAAAATTGAAAGACAAATTCACAACCTTTGAAACTGTCAGTTTTTATAATGTTGACATACAGATTTAGGATAAAATGAAGTTTTTAGTTGTTGTTGTTAAAAAGAGCTTTTTTTATATTATGATAATGTAAATAAATTAATATTATTACCATCATTACGAAACAATTGCTTTAAGTAGAGCTTATTTAGGTAGTTCTGATTCTGGCACTTTACCTACCATTGTCTAAGAAATCGTGTTATTATTACGATGACGGAATTATTCAAAGACAATATTAAAATGTTCCAAAAACTCGAACAAATACCGGGTATCAAACTCACAATCCTTGCATCATAGGCGGGTCTGTTAGCGCTGAACTTTTAATGTTTAAAAAAATCTAATAAAAATAATCCGGTGTTAAAGATGTCCTGTTTGTTTATTCAGATATACTGTTGACAGGATTTCCACGTGAATGGGATATCACGGGAATAGGCTAGCAATAATATTAAATAAAATCTTAGGTACTGAGAATATATTTTAATGAACGCAAAGCACACGTCATGACAGAAGTATCAAATGAGCGAAAAACTATTACTTAAAAAGCGACATCTATGTTAGAACTTTAAAACCTATCGTAAGGATGAAAACAATAAACAAGATTGGTTTAGTCACGGAGAGAGAATTAAAAGCATGCGGTTTGTTCATTCTAGCAGTTCGAGAAAAACATTACAGATGTCACTGCTATCATATTGAGAAAAATGAATTAGTGTTACTAAGCCGCCTAAATTATGGGAATCCTAAGCATTTCTAAGATAAGTGTTTTATGGGACCCTACTCGTATTATCAACCGTGTGCTATTTTGCTATCGTATTATTTGGTATTGTTTTCAGATCTTTAATGAGTACGACAATATTAACACTCACCCCAAGCACTTTTTCACTCGGACTTATATAAAATAAATGAACTCTGGTACAAATAAACTGTTTATAAATATGTATAAAAAAATATATATTTTACAGGGCACAGCTGACCAACATAGTAATCTAAAAAAAACACTGCTTTACAAACTAATGTCCGCTGGTCGGCGGCTTAGTATGGGGAAGTGAATTCTTTTTTGCGGTCCCATAGAAAAAAAAGTTGTATTTGAGCACCAGAATATATTGTTGATATACAACTATAGTTACAAATAACCCTGTATTGAAAGCTAAATAAGTAATGGAGCCAAGGAACGTTGCACGCTATTTTATTTCGATGAGCAAACCTATTCTGTAATAGTAACATCTACAAATGTCGTGTGCCAATAGCTATCGGATTCATATTATTAGTTTCCTATGATTCATAGCCCTGATACACAACACCCAATATTGACATTCCTGGCAAATGTTACCATTCCATAATTCCCATTAATCCATGTGACTCGTTCCATTTCATTCCATAAAAGTATCTAAATGATCAATGTTACGATTGTCGATTGCAATCAATAAATCTTTATCAATATATATTTGTTTAATATTAAAAATTAAACTAAGCGTTCTTTGTTTTTAGGCCGTTCTGGTGGTGTCAACCGGTAATTTCCTACGGAAGCGGCGATATACCACACCTTTCGGTCAGACTTCCTCGTTCAAGGTGTCCACCTTGCTCGTCAGACGAAAGCTCTAAAACTCGCGTTGTGCCTCGACTTTAAAGGAACAACTCTTAATTTAAGATTAGTGTTTTTGGCCTTAATAACTGTGTAGTATTGCAGATAACTGAATTGGTTGTATATCTCATCTATAATGTCGCACGGATTGCACGAGTGTTGATACCTAAATAACTATTTTATTTTGATACTTTGATTTGGTTAACAACTATTTAGTTTTAAATCTTCGACATACGTATAGGTAAGACATCGATGTCACAAAAAAAGTTTTTTCATAAGTTATAAACTAAATAGTGTCTTGTTTGTTCACTTAAAGCAAATTATTTATAAGATAAAAGTGAAATAGCCATTGGCTATAATAATTTTTTTGAGTGACATCGATGTCTTAAATGTCGAAGATTTAAAGCACAAATAGTTTAATTGTAATAAAAACTCCAATGTTCAGAGTTGTCTAATAGGGATATCCTAAAGTTGACAAGTCTCAAAATAGATAATCCAAGACCGGGAATTTTACTTTACCGTAGATTTATAACCAAAGATTGATAGACGATAAACGGAAATTTCACACCAAATAAATACAAACCGTAAACGTTTAAAGTAAAGTTACAAAAAGTAGTTTTTACTTATATTATTAGACAATTTACCGAGCTTCGATTCGAATACGATGATTTGAAACGGTTTCTACTTATTATTACAGGTTGGCGTGTTGAGGCTTGAAAAAATATTTACCTAAAATACTTCAAGTTTGAATAAGCGTTTTGTCACACTTCCAAAGTGCCTTTAAAATGGATACAATTGAATATTTATTGTTTGTTAACGGGCACTTTGTTGGCTACACTTTTAACACTCTATCGGCTCTTTGATTTTGATACCTTATAAATTCTTTCTATTAAAAAGTAACTTGCGTGATTAAAAAATGTTGTTTTGTTTTGAGTCTGAATTAAGACAGCAAACATTGACATAAATAATTGTAATAATTCGATGAGCCTTGTTTGACTACCATTTCTGCCATAAGGTTAAGTAATTAATTTTCATTGGCTACCCATAAAAAGATTTGCAACCTAAAATGTTTTCTGTTTTCCTCGATATAAAAAATAAATAAATACTTTATTTTATTTACAAATCATAACAACTGATTACTCATTTAGTATGGAGAAGTAATTAAACATATTTTTAAGATTTCAATGTTTGTTCCTTGTAAATATTTTTGGAATTTGCCTGAAGTATAGCGTAAACAAAACATAACGTTGCGTATGTAGGCGTTTAATATCGAGATTCTTAATCAACATATTAAAGGCGCGTCTTCCTAGAGAAGTACTTACATGATTTAATTGCTATCAATGTAATAACCTCGATTGTTCTCAAGCATTTAAAAGCCACAAAGTGAAATATCACCGACATTATTTTGCATAATTTGAAGGTTGCCATCTTTGATCATGCTCATCAACTTTGATGTTCTTTGGCTTACAAAAACCAACTCTTAAAATTTGCAAGAAAAGAATAATAGCGACTAGCGGAATACAATTTCTTTTTAATGGCTCTAATGGAAATTTAAAACCAGTAATCTATTTTCTACCTAGTCGGAAAAGTAGGAAATATTATTATAATTGTAAAATGTTTGTTGCATCGCATTTATTAAGTTTCAAATAGGTAGAAGCATGTAGTAGTAATGTATATTTTCTCTTGTTTCAAAATTTTCTACCCGAAGTGCAAAACATATTTGTCGGAAGTATCGTTGCGCCATCTACAATCAAACGGCGGCAACACCGGCACTCCGACTACTACTACTACTACCGAACGCAAGCGGTGACGTATATCTCGTCAAGCTTGGATGCAGCCGTCGGAGCGGGCGGGCATTCTATCTCTAGTGCTCGTGCCGAGCGGACGTGTCAGTTCGAATTAACTTAATTTAATTGTTAAAGTTACTGCGCCCTAATAAATCGAAATTATATTCAGTTCGTGATTTTATTTGCTCGAGACTTCCCACTATGTCGGAACCTGACGAAGAAAGGGGTTCGGCAAGCCCAATAATGCAACCAGCGTTGACATCAGAAGTGAGATCACCTCGAGCACAAGGAAGAAACGAAAATCGGCAGCCGCCTCGTGTCGATGAAGATTTGTTACGTAAAATGTTCGAGTTGCAAAACAGTAACATGTTAAGCTTGATTGAAGCGATCAGACAACCGGCGAGTACAGCGAGTAACATCAAGTTACCAGAATTCGATTCCGAGAAGCCTGACGCAGACGCACGTGCTTGGTGCAACACAGTCAACCTTTGTTTCGGTGAAAATCCGTTGAAAGGAGGACCGCTAATAATAGCTATCAGCAGTGCGCTAAAAGGATCTGCTTCGCAATGGCTATCGCAAATTTCGTTTCCTGGAATGCAGTGGACACAGTTTCGAGATTTATTTACCAGGCCAGGTATGATAGTGTTGAAACACCCGCAGCGACCCTCATAAATTTACAAAATAGCAAACCGAGAGAAAACGAGTGTTTATCCGTTTATGCGGCAAGATTAGTAACCTCATTAACCGCGAAATGGCAAAAAATGAGCGTAGATGAGATTGTTATATCGACAGTGCTGGCACATTTGACACAATTTGACAACCGTTTACAACGATTGGCCTTTGCAACCGAGATAGTCACGAGAGATAAGCTGCAGCGAGAATTATAAGCGACTACGTTCATGAAAAGGAAGGCGCCGCAGACAACTGAAGAGAACCGCACAGATTTAAAATGACCAAGAACGGGGCCGCCTCTGAGATGTTTTCATTGTGGCAAGCTGGGGCATCGCGCATTTGAGTGCCCCTAGAAGGAAAAAGGCGTTCAACGGTCAACAGCACAAGCGACATCGGCACTCCCCGCTACGAGTATCCAGCCATCGCGGGTCATCTGCTACCGATGTGGCGGGATGGGCCATTTTGCTTCCAAGTGTACGCGGGGACCGGGCGCTAACGTCGGCGGCAACCGTGACGCGTCGCGGGGCGCTAACGCAGCGGGACCGTCGGCATGAGCGCGAAAACCAGATCAACATGTGCAGTGTGAGCAGTCCGCGGGGTCAGCTGATAAATAATTGTAAGTCATATTTGTTTTGTTTTGATTCTGGTGCGAAGTGTTCCCTAATCAAAGAAAGTGTCGCTAATAAATTTTCGGGCAGACGAGTAAACAATACTAATAAAATAAACGGGCATAGGCAGGCATAGCGTTTATAGCACGTTACAAATCCTATCGCAAACAAAGATTGGGGATTTTAACTTAGAAATTGTATTTCATGTGGTCCCTGATGATTACCTTACGGATGATATTTTAGTTGGTAGAGAAATTCTGGCGCATGGATTTGAGGTTAGCGTGACGTCGAATAGTGTAGTTTTGACGGGTTGTAAGAACGTCTTGTCATGTACTAAATCTAACGAAGGTGATAAGATCGATTTTAGTTCTATCAATACTGATGTACCCTCCGAATCCAAGCCTCACTTAATTGCTGTTTTAGAGGAATTTTCTAACTCCTTTCTCACGGGGGTGGCTACGTCTCGTGTAAACACAGGTCAAATTGAGATTCGATTAATTGGCCCGACAAAAACAGTTCAACGTCGTCCTTATCGCCTTGGTGAAAGTGAACGACAGGTTGTGCGTCAAAAAATCAGTGAGCTGTTAGAGGTGTGTGATTAGGCCTAGTTGTTCTCCATTTTCTAGTCCCGTACTTCTAGTGAAAAAAAAAAGATGGATCCGATCGTATGTGCGTGGATTACCGAGAGTTGAACGAGAACACCGTGGCTGATAAATACCCGCTTCCATTGATTGAAGACCAAGTTGCCAGGTTAGGTGGGGCAAAATGGTCGCCGCCTGCCTGGACGCCGTTAGTGGCTACCATCAGATTCCGGTTGAAGCTTCTTCTATAGAGAAAACTGCGTTTGTCACGCCTGATAGGCAGTGGGAGTACTTATCCATGCCATTTGGTCTGAAGAATGCATCGTCGGTCTACCAACAGGCGGTCATGAAGGCGTTGGGAAAGTTAGGTCATACGTTCGTAGTGGCTTATGTTGATGACCTTTTAGTCATAGCTTCAGATATCCAACAGGGTCTAGAGCGTCTTCGTCTTGTCTTAGAGGTTTTGACCAAAGCAGGTTTTTCGCTAAACCTAACTAAGGGTGCATTTTTAAAGCGTCGAGTTGAATACCTGGGCTGTCTTATTGAAGATGGTAGAGTTATGCCTAAACAAAAAAAGATAGAGTTTTCTCCCACCTCCAAGTACGGTCACACAACTCAGGCAGTTCATAGGTCTGGCTTCCTACTTCAGGCAGTTTATTCCGCATTTTTCAAAATTTATGGCTCCTTTATTTAAGATGACGAGTGGCAAAGGTTGTAACATTGACTGGCAACCCGCCCATGAACAAATCAGGCAAAAAGTCATCGCTCACCTGACTTCACAGCCAATTCTAATGATTTTCGACCCCAAACAACCAATAGAGATTCACACCGATGCGAGCGCAGACGGGTATGGTGCTGTGTTTATTCAGAAGGTGGACGGCAAGCAGCATCCGGTCGCTTACTACAGTCGTCGTACGTCTTCCCCTGAGTCTAGGTATCACTCCTACGAACTCGAGACCTTAGCGGTCGTGAACGCAGTCAAACATTTCAGCCATTATCTGCGGGGCCGCAAGTTCACAGTTGTGACGGACTGCAACTCCGTCAAGGCTACGAAAAATAAGGTTGAACTTTCTCCTCGAGTTCATAGGTGGTGGGCCTACCTACAGTCATTTGACTTCGACATCGTTTATAGAGAAGGGTCTAGGATGAAGCATGTCGACTGTCTGTCACGCAATCCCCAACCTCCACCTGCATGCAATGTCAATCAGCGTGTTGAACAAAAACGTGTCAACACAGCTGAACTCTCAAGCAATTGGCTTCAAGTTGAGCAGGAAAAGGATGGTGAAATTAAAAAAATCTTGCAGACCTTCAAAATGAGCTGTTGTCAGATGATGTTAGGAAGACTTATGAGATCAGATCAAGTATACTTTATCGTAAGGTGCAAAGAAACGGTCGGAATCGATACCTTCCTATAGTTCCACGAATATTCAGGTGGTCGGTGATTAACAATGTCCACGAGTCAGTGATGCACTTAAGTTGGGAGAAAACTCTCGAAAAACTTTACGAGCATTACTGGTTTGAGGGCATGTCTAAGTATGTCCGGAAGTTCGTCGAGAACTGCATTACATGTAAAATCTCTAAGTCAAGTTCAGGTCGGGTTCAGGCGGAACTGCATCCAATTCCCAGGATTAATGCTCTCTGGCACACAGTACACATTGACGCTTCAGGGAAGCTGAGTGGCAAGAATGACGTTAAGGAATACGTTTTTGTCTTGATAGATGGCTTTACCAAATTCGTCTTGCTCTTTCATTCGCTAAACATCGATACTAAGAGTAGCATTAAAGTTCTAGAATCCAGCGTTTCGTTGTTCGGCGTACCTACTCGTGTGGTGACTGACCAGGGTAGGTGTTTTGCCAGTAAAGAGTTTAGTAGCCATTGCGAGGCTCGAAATATTCAGTTCTATCTGATTGCAACGGGTGGTAGTCGCGCTAATGGACAAGTAGAGAGGGTGATGAGCACTATCAAGAGTATGCTTACGGCGGTAGAGATGAGTAAAGATCGGTCGTGGCAGGATGCGTTAGGGGAGGTCCAGTTAGTAATAAACTCTACTGTAAATCGGGTCACTAAAGCCAGCCCATTAGAGCTGATGATTGGGAAGGTACCTTTAGGGTTAATGACTTTGAATTATGATAATCAAAATGTTGACCTTGATATGGTTCGGGAACAGGCTGCACAGAATATTGGACTAGCAGCTTTATACGACAAGGCTAGGTTTGATAAGGGAAAAGCTACTGTAAACCGATTCAATGTGGGTGAGTATATTCTCATAGAAAATGAGGAAAGGAATCAGACCAAGCTTGATCCAAAGTTTAAGGGTCCTTTCCAAATCATAGAGGTGCTGGACAATGACAGGTACCGTCTTAAAGCTCTAAATTCTAAAAGAACATACAAGTACCCACATGATTGGGTGAGGAGGGTTCCGAGCCATGAGGTACCGGCAGAAATGGAACCATGTGTAGATTCAGACGGAAGCACCAGTGATCAAGGAAGTGATCAGTAATGTTTAATCACTCATGAGCGTCGTGGCGCGTACTTTAGAGTTACCCTTGTCTGAGTTGGACAAGATGAGCCGCAGGTGCGACGGCATGTTTTATTGGAATACCCTCTTTTACGTAGGGACGTAACCGGATGAGTCGTTGGTGCGACGACATGCTTTTGTAAGTTACCCTTTCTTTCGTAGTGGCGAAAGCGAGATGAGCCGTTGATGCGGTGCCTAAGAAGGTTGTTTCACCTAATTTGTGTGCTTCAGCTGTTTATGACCCTGTATTGAATGATTAAGATTGATAAGTGTGTAAAGATTTTGACTAAGTAATGATTTTTGATCTGAATAAAAAGAGAATAAGAGATTTGTTGGACTTTTAATGTAGAGTCACTAGTTTAGTAGTGTTATCAGAATGACCGAACGGAATAGCTGTGTCGTTACTTTCTCTTACAGATGATACACACGAGGACGTGTGAGTTATCAGAGATGGCCGTGTCGGAAGTATCGTTGCGCCATCTACAATCAAACGGCGGCAACACCGGCACTCGCCCTACTACTACCGAACGCAAGCGGTGACGTATGGCTCGTCAAGCTTGGATGCGGCCGTCGGAGCGGGCGGGCATTCTATCTCTAGTGCTTGTGCCGAGCGGACGTGTAAGTTCGAATTAACTTAATTTAATTGTTAAAGTTACTGCGCCCCAATAAATCGAAATAATATTCAGTTCGTGATTTTATTTGCTCGAGGCTACCCACTATGTCGGAACCTGACGAAGAAAGAAGTTCGGCAAGCCCAATAATGCAACCAGGGTTGACATATTCATATGTCCGACCGTAGGTATGTCAAGAGTTTCCATTTTGTGATAGTAATGAGTATAAAAAACTTAGAACTTTATCCAAGTTACGATATTCGTTTTTTTTTATATTTTCAAACATAAAAAGTACCAACTTTTTCATACTATTCAAAAAAGGCCGTTGAAATTGGCAGTTTTAGTCAAATCCAAGGAAAAAGGTAATATGTACTATGTGTGGTTACAGTGCAAACCCTAAATTTGAACAACAAATAATAAAAACTGGTCTAATGTGAGTTGCACTCGCCCTAAAGATCCCGAACTGAATGAAAGAACTGTAGTACTACGGACCACTTTTTTCTTATAGCAGATAAAATGAAAATGACATTCAATAATTTACCTGTTAGCCGTAAACCCGCACTAAATTTGGCGCCGAAAACCCATTGAAACCTTAATGGTTTTTGAACAAATGAAACTTTCATTTGTTCTAGACTAGACAACTAGACTGTTCATCGCTCACTCAATTTAAGTTTAATTTCCCGAAACTCTTTAATTAAAACCTGAATATATTAACCATCCCTTTGAATTTCTATCGTGTGCAGTGATGTTGTCAGTTTCGATAAATTTAATTTCGATAAAAGAGAACAATTACAATAATGCCTGTGGATCTTTTGTGGCAATGTAATGAATTGTTGCTGTTGCGGGGGGTGTAATCGAATCGTTTAACGAGTGTGATACAAAAAGACAAGACAAGGATAAATAGTTACTATTTACAAACGCTGCGAAACGATTTTTTTTTCTTCTTTTATTTTTTACGCAGTTTCTACTAATACGTAGTACGTACGTACGTAGGCTATTTGTAACTATGCAATATGTTTTAATCGTAAAATTATATTATACGAATTAAAATATACAGACAAAATTTTACTTCTTAATTTTTTGACGTACTCGGTCGCACACACACAACACATGGTTGATATTATTTTCAATTAATTGACAAGGCCAGGCAATTATATAATATCATTTATCATGATTATTAGCCTATTGTTGTCTGTAACTATTTGTATGTCGAATGCCCATGTTGCGCCCAACCCAGTATCAGTTGGCAGCTCTACTCTCGAAATTATTGACAAATATGTGTACCTGGGCCAAGTGATCCAGTTGGGTAAGTCAAATTTTGAGAAGGAGGTCAATCGAATCCAACTCGGCTAGGCAGCGTTAGCACAGCGTGCTATGGAAAGGGCTATGCTTGGTGTTTTTTTGCGAGATTGAATCAGGAATGAGGAGATTCGTAAACGAACAAAAGTAGCTGACATAGCCCAACGGATTAGCAAGCTGAAGCGGCAGTAGGCGGGGCACATAGCACGTAGACACGTGACGGCCGATGGGGCAGAAAGGTTCTAAAATGGAGGCCACGTACCGGCTACGCTGCGCTTGCCTATGCCGACGTCCACCTACAAGGTGGACAGAAGACCTGGTAAAGGTTGCAGGGAGACCACGTGGCATTATATGATTGAACATTAGTGTCACGTGACTTATCGGTTGTCAATTCCTTGTCCTTGGGTTCTA
This sequence comes from Anania hortulata, assembly GCA_963576865.1. Classification (NCBI taxonomy): domain Eukaryota; kingdom Metazoa; phylum Arthropoda; class Insecta; order Lepidoptera; family Crambidae; genus Anania; species Anania hortulata. The sequence goes on along the minus strand of OY756396.1, from coordinate 10,017,697 downwards.
AATCGGGGCAGGTTGCAGTTATTCGTTAGTGTTTGGCTACTATGGACATTCTAGAAACGTACGCAAAAAAGTTTAGTGTAGCAAAAGTATCTAGGTATTTCGTTTACATACAAATTAACCTCTATCTCTCTACCTCAGCCATCATTATTGTGGATTGCTATGTACGTATAGCTATGTAGGTAAGGTACTAACTACTGACAAGACGGTGGCTCGCGGTTAACTGATTTATTACAAAGAATGCAGGCAGATACAACTGTGCTATATATGCGTATTCATATCTATGTTAGTATTACAACTTAGCTAGACTCATACACCACATTATTCCCCGCCTGTAAAAGAAAAGATTAATTTTAGATGTTGAGATATTTACAATTAATTTTATAAACAATAGTAAGTAGTTCTAAAATAAAAGCAAAACTCGTCTAACTTAACAGGGGTTTAAAGAACAACAGATGCATCTATTCATTCCCATAATTATTAGACTATTCCTGTGACTTAATTAATTAATGTACGTACGATGTGCAAAAAAAAATTAGATATAAGGTGTAATAGGTGTTATATGGGTAAGACCCCGCCTTTATTCACAATCATAGACAATATTTCTATTTAGAGGGCGAGTATTAACGTAATCGTATTCGCATTCCCCACCATAAACACTGTTATCACATTGTTTGTTCGGGTTAGACATAGACTCGTCCGTCAGACAAATTAATAGGATCCTCCGCTTATTCATATGGTGGGGAAAACGGTGACGCTCTTAATATGGACGGCGATGGCAGGGTCAAGATCGTGCGATCCGGGGTACTGAGCTAGTTACGACATGGACCTCCAGGGCTGCCTAAAGCAGGTGACCTGCCCACGCTCGCCACATTAGTGTTTGCGCCGCATAATTCAAATCATCATCATCATCATTTCATATCCATCCATAGGACGTCCACTGCTGAACATAGGCCTCCTCCAGTGACTTCCAGATTGTCCGGTTGGAATTCAAAAATTAATTAATTCATCAAATATCGGATCGTAATTTTAATTGGGTTTATCCGTTCTATCGATTGGTATTTTATATATTTGATCAATGTGGCGCCTGTGTTTCTCATTATTATAACTTATTTCGTACATTACATTCCCAATGTTTCGCGAGATTATATCTTTTTCCCATATTTCTTTGATGAGACACTATTTTTTAAACATGACTACATCTCCTATTAACAGTTCTCTTAGTTTAACTTTAAAAGATTTTATTTGATTTGATTGATTGTTTGTTACAATGTTTTTGGTACTAGGTCTAAGCATATCTAAACAGGTTCTTAGTCTACGACCTAATGACATGACACGTACATAATAATATGTGATTTTTTAGTTTTACAGTGAATTGAATTGCGATAATTTAGTAAAAATCTATTCAATGCAATGTCAACAGCGATTCCGTCGTGTGCAGCTTTTTTTAGAATTTTTTTTACCAACCCTACTGCATTCTCCGCGGCACCATTGCTTCTCGGGTGTCTGGGCGAAGTTAATGTATGGCTTATTCCGTTCTTTATCATAAAATTATAAAATTTTTTACTAGTAAAAGCTGTTCCATTATCTGTGACGATTTCTTAGGGTAATCCAAAACGTGCAAAAATATCCCTTATAAGTGTTTTATTGTAGTGTCTGCATTGGATGAATTAACTTTGCAAACTTCTATCCACTTAGAATGCGAATCGATGACTATCAAATAATGACTATTCGCAAATGGGCCCAAATGGTCCAAACACAGTCTATACCATGGCTCAGAAGGCTATGGTCATGGCACCAAAACACTTTTAACAGGGCTGTCCCTCTCTTTTGCACACACCTCGCACGTTGCGCACGAAACATTTGTTATATGCCCTTATCTATATTTGGCCAATAAACGTAAGTGCGTGCAAAACATTTCATTTTTATTACTCCTAAATGACTACTATCCATTTCTTTTAACTCCGAATTATGCAAACTTTTAGGTATAATAATGAGGTAACCGAATAGTAAACAGCCATGTTACGATGTAATAAATAAATTCCTATTGTAAAAATCCTTGCACTCGTTAGGCACATCAGAATGCATTGGCCAGCCATGCAAAACATATCCAAATACTTGGTTTAGTATGGTATCTTTTTTAGTTTGCTCAGCAATCTCTTTAAAATCGATGGGTCTTGGTGCATCAATGAAATTTATGTTTGAATCACCTTCTAAACCTTCTATGTTGTTACAATTTACTTAATCTGCTGCTTTTTTTGATAAACTTTTGTCTGCTCGGGATAAACAATCTGCAACACAATGTCCGTGGACTTCACACACTTAATGGTGTAATTATATTCGCTTAAAATTATCGACCACCGTTGCAACCTGCCAGCCATCATCAAAGGGCTGCTCGTTTTTGGTCCAAAAATAGAACATAAAGGTTTGCAATCACTAGTATGTATAAAATGTTTACCATAAACATATTAATGAAAACGTTGTACCCCGTAAACTCATCGGAGGACAGCGTGCGGCTGGCGTGCGCCAGCGTCTTGTGGCCAAAACAAAACTCAATGAAATAAACAATTTAGACTTTATTAATTAATTTATAAAATAAAATAAATGGTCCATCAATATCATTTCATGTCAAAAAATTCATTAATGCTATAAAAACAATTTTCAATTACCTATCCACGCAAGCGTCTAAGTAACTGGTTGGTTGGCAATTTTCTTATTTCTAGAGGGACTTTATTATATATTTTAATTGACATTGCGTAGCAGTTTCTATTGAACAGGGCAGTGCTTTCCCACCCAACGCCTTCAAAAGTTGAGTAGTATCTCTCGGGCGCAACCTTGAGTTGACGGCACTATTTTGATAAAAAAAAATTGAATGGTTTCTTACAAATGTGCGTACTTCCAAAATGTAATACCCTGTCAGTATTCTAAGTTTGACAAATAAAGGGCTACATGTTTCAATCGGCCCTGCTCCACAAATTGCTCTTATAATTTTTTTTTTGCATAATGAATGCTTTTTGTATATCTGGCGAATTGCCCCACAATATAAGCCCGTACCTCAATAACGATGCAACATATCCATGATACGCAGTTAGTGCCGTTTCCTCCCCAGCTATACACCGCAATCGTTTGAGAGCATACGTGAATGTACTTAGTTTTGTGCAAAGGTTTGAGATATGCGCTTTCCAGTTATAATTTTGATAAAGAGTAATACCAAGAAATTTAGTTACCTTTACTTCTTGAATTTCCTGATCTTGACAAACTACATTAAGTTTTAGACGATTTGCCATGTAATTTCAAAATTGTATAAATGCTGTTTTGGAAACATTTACGCATAGTTTATTTTTTGTAGGCCATTTGTTAACACGTTCTATAGCGGAATTGATCACGTGTTCATAATTTAAATCACTATTATCATTCGGTACTATAAGAGAGATATCATCAGCAAATAGTACCGTTTGATAATCTGTACATCTCGGCAGATCATTCACATAAATAAGAAATAATAAGTTTCCCAAAACGCTACCTTTAGGAACACCGCACTTATTTTTAAGAAATGGTGACCTATAAGATATTTGTATATATTTATATTCATTATCAGCATTGAGTTTATTTAAGAGGTAACTCATGATCCAGCTTAAGGCCTGTCCTCTTATGCCATACCTTTCACACTTTTTTATCAGTATCTGGTGATCAACACAATCAAATGCCCTACTCATATCGAAGAATACTGACACTACTGGTTTTCTTTTGTCAATGTTTTCTAATACATCTTTGAGTAATCTAAAAGCCGCAAGAGTTGTCGACTTGTTCTTCTGAAATCCATTTTGCTCCCTTGCAATTACATTATGTTTGTCAAAAAAGTGTGTTATGCGTTTGGACATTGCTCTTTCAAAAATTTTTGAGAGAATGGGAACCAGAGTAATGGGTCGATAATTATTTATGTCATTTTTATTATTTTTCTTAAAGAGAGGACTAACTTTAGATCTTTTTAAAGAATTAAAATGAATAATCCTTAAAAGGCTCTAAGTTCACTCACATTTTTCTGGCGCTCCGTAGAAAGCATTGCATCGTTTTTTTTTTGTTTCAGTATGTAAATCCTTAGAATCGATACATGGCCTAAATAAGATATTTTGTTTTAAAAAAAACAGCACTTTTCTCTGCTGATCCTTAAGCCACTATACATAAGACAAGACGATAGCTCGCGGTTAACTGATTTATTATAAAGAACGCAGGTACATACAACTGTACTATATTATATGCGTATTCATAACTATGTTAGTGTTACAACTTAGCTAGACTCATATCCACATCACCACATGGAATATCTTTAAGGCGATTTTGATATTACAACCATAGTAGACCTAGTCGTAAATTAGGTTTATAATACGTAGCTTTAATATCCGCGTAGTCCATAGTTAAACACCCTGTCATAAGCTCATGATTATCGCTTTAAATTAATACGTAATGGATATGGTGGACACTACCTTACTACGTTGGTACAATAGACTCACTAATTAATTGAATTTATCATTTTTTATAAAACATTGCATATATCTTTAGCTTGTAACGGCAAATGGTTTTTGTTTAAAAGTTCATGATTGCTGTGCAACCAACAAAGCGTAATAATTTAATTGACAAAAAGCATACCTACTATATTCTGCACATTCTGGTTTGCTCTCTAGACTATACAATCAGTCGTCTATTTGATCAAACAGTATTTGTGATGACTGGGTTTTATTTATTTACAGTATTTTCACAATACAAATGTTAAACTGCCTTTGTCCTCGTTTTGGAATTGACAACGGCAATAACCCCGTTTTATGAAAAATAACGAACTGAACCAAATCGACCCCGAAAATTTTATTTAAGTTTTAGTAATTAATTTTATTTTTCATTAAGGTACTTAACGATTCAATACTGTACCGTATTTTAAAAATAGTGGATGTAAGTAGGTACTATAAAATTGTTATATACCTCTAAAAACAATTTATGTCCTAAAAAACAATAATTTAATGACAGGATATTCGAAGTTAATCGAAGTTAATCATCATCAAAGTCTTTTGGATGTTTGCAGTGGATGCCTATGCCTCCCTCATAGAAGACCACAGTGAGCGGTCCTGCCTGGACCGTTTGCATCCTGCGGCTTCCCGCAACCTTGACTAAATCTTCAGTCTATCAAGCCTGCCCACGAAGTGGAGTCTTTCAGATCGCTGTCGTCATTCGAGAACCTATTATTCGCAACGATTATTATTGTTAAGGCGCCGGGTAAAGAGAATACAAGTAAAAGAGGTGTTTTTGGACAAGTTTTCTGACGAAAATACTGGATATAGGATGTGAAATGTAATATATCATGTAACTTATATGTTGAAGTTTTTCCTGATGTATCTAAATACTAGTTTTTATTTCTTATAAACACCAAAAAATATTTCAAAATACCGCATATGTCGCGAGCTTGTACACAATTATATTTTAAACGACGTTTTTGTTTAGCTTCAAAGTTTGTTATTCGATTGTTATTCCAGATAACACCACTTTTGGTTACAATAACGAAATTAATGAATGTGTCAATAGTGTAGGCTACTTTTTTAGGCTTAATACTGGACAATCATTTCTCTTGGAAATCACACATTGACCACATGTGTAATAAAATAAATCCTTTTAGATATGCATTTGGAGGCTTACGAAGTTAACCAACATACAAACCACCTTAAAAGCATATCACGGCTACGTAGCCTCTAATCTCAGATACGGGATTTTGCTGTGGGGAAATTCTTCAATAATATAAAAAGCATTTATTGCGCAAAAACAGTGTATCCGAGCAATAATGAATGTACCTTTTTTTTTCTCGCAGGAAAAATGTATTTCGCATTCCTTCCACCGCGGGGGCAGCGATAGGTTATGTAGGACTCCCTCGTCAAAACGAGGAGGTATCACCCACTAAAAAACCTGCGGTGTACCAACTACGCAACGTATGTTAACGATGCATGGGAACCCAATAAGGATAACTTCCATACATCGCCTACGTACGGCTCATGCCGGGCCTTAGGCATAGGATATAGGTGATCCTGTACACACGGGATACGGGAACAATAGTTCTGCCACCCATTAAAACAGATATATGTAAAAGAAATGGTTACTCAATGGTGGGCAGGTTATATAACAATATACCATCGCAAATTGTTGAACTGACTAGAAATAAATTTTAAATTCAATAATTCAATGGCTAGTTAAGTGGACAAGTGTTATTATTTAGTCTCTGAGTACTTGCAAGACAAATGTAAGTAGGTAGTCGCAATTTTGTACTTTGTTTGTTAATGATTTAATTTATATTTTGACATTTTGCTAGGGACATTGTTTGATTTATGACATTTAAATTTTAATTTTATATCAAAAATTTGTAAGCCAGTGATGGTAAATGTGTTTGTGCTTTACTCCATGTTTGTCACCTTATTGTTACCTAAATTTTCACAAATAAATGATTAGATTGATTGGTTTAGTTATCTATAACATACGTGCCTTTAAGGTCAAGTTTTTTTTTTCTTCAAATAGTCAACCAATTAAGAATTATAAGGTATTTTAATGGATTTTACTCTTAGCGCCTACTTTTCCTTGAGCGGATATTTTGCTCGCAATGATAATCTATTTGCACAGGAGCGCAACGGATGGAGGTTTAGTCTGCGAGGTTTGCGAGAAGCATTTGTATTATCTTAGGCACGTAATAGAAGTCGCATTATTCGACGCTTAATGCTCAAGGTCACTTGCCTTACCCATTGCTTTATGGTTCAACGGTTCGTAATAAAATATTATTTGTTTCAAGTTGAATTTTAAAAACAATTGAGATCATAAACAATTAAGGTTAAGTATTTGTGTATATCCCAAACTTTACTTCGTTAAAATCGATCTTATTTAAAACTACAGGTAGTGTTGGATAAGTTTATTATAGTTTATTACAGTAGTAAGTTTATTATGGCAGTGGATGGATGAAAGAAGGGGGAAATCGTATTCTTTGGCGCTCTTTGGGGGACTCTTACGTACAGCAGTTGACTGCAATAGGTTGACATGATACAAGATATAAATATTAATGAGAGTAGTCACTTGTTGATTTTTTGCAAAAATATTAATTATATTAACTTGAAAAGAAAATAACATCATCGCTTTTTATTCCCCGACGATTATTGTCTATGAAACCCTGAGAGACCCGAAAAAATCGCTTGGTCAAAGTGTAACATATTGGGTAAATGTTTGACGAAGATCAAAGAATCAAGTGTTACGATCTGATATCGATGTTAATAAGTCAATAAAACGTCGCCGGAGTGGAAGCAATCTCTTTTTATGAGTCTCAAGACGATAACTGCTCCAACTCAGCCTTTGGAATGTACCTATATCGTATTAACAGACCTATGTAGTTATGAGGACGGTCCAGAGACGACTGAATTGAATGCTCATATTTTTTTTGATGTCTGCTACAGATGTTATTTTAATGACGAGTTTTTGAACAGTTTAAATGATTTGATGATTGAGACTAAATTAAATTTACAATATTTGTTTAAATGCAAATGCACACTATATTCACAGATTTTAGTCAAATGGTGAAGTGTAACAACGTTGTAATTATTATTTCTCATTATTTAGCATAATACTTTGACCACCAGATTCACAATCTATCTATATAAATAAAAATGAATTGCTGTTCGTTTGTCTCGCTAAAACTTGAGAATGGCTGGATCGAGTTGGCAAATTTTGTTTATGTTCAAATGTTCAAATGTATGTGGAAGTTTAGGGAAGGTTTAAAAGGTAAGAAAATATCAAGAAAGACAACTTTTATTAGCGGTACGAAGTTCGCCGGGTCAGCTAGTAACATATAAAAGAAAGCGTTAAAGTGTCATTGACAGTAGCTAAGTTAAAATATTACAAATAGTAATAAAATATAACTGTGAAGTGCGTGTCGTACCTACTTGCGCACCGAGGGTTCTGTACCACCGTATTTTCTTTCATTCAGTTCGGCATAGGTACTTATTGCGTGCCCGAGTAACTTGATTGTTTTATTATAATTTGTTGTTTAACTATAAGGTTTGTATTCACTTGTTTTTTGTATGGCAGTTTGACGCTTAAGTTTTTTCGTTGTTACTTTAGTCGCAAAAAAAAATATATAATAATAAAAAACGGTTTTTTTCTATGATTCCAAGTCAAAGGAAATCACTTCAATAGTTTTTTTAAAAATTCAAGCCAGTAATTTAACATTCGTTACATCTAACTACCTATCAGGAATCATCAAGTTGCCATTTCTGCCAATAGGAATCGTATAAAGTGACAGCTCAAATATCGAATTACTGACTTATATTAAAATAGGTATATATAATAAAATATATAATAGCTTACGATGATTGAGTTTGCGACTATTAAAATGTATAGCTTAAAATTTCGTATAGTTTTTAAAGAATTGTGTAAAGTTTGCATTTTTTACTTCCTCGTGGAACCGTAATACTTAGTATGTTTTAATTATTTCAATTTCTCTACCTGTCTCTGACAGAATAAAGTCATGACAGATAGACAGACGGACGGAAAACCTCACATGTTATCAGTATGTAGGATCACTATCCCACAGGTTTCCTTTATTTCCTTCTAAAGTGCGGAACCCTAAAAACAAATTGAACCACAAACAACAACATGCAAAAAGCTACCTACCAAACGGATTAATCTTAATAATTGTTTGACACTAAATCGGATGCTTCTTATAAATTTTACTATTAATAGACCTCAAGAAGATTACTTCAGTCGTGTCTGAATTTTGATTTATAGCCTTTACATTTAACAACACAAAAGTTCGGTATCTTCGAAATAAACGAAACAACAACAAAAGTTTACAAGGAAAGTCGCCCCCTTTCAATTAATATTTTCAAATACCAATCATTACTTTAATTTAGTACCCCGAAATAAGGAAACAATAATGTTTTTTCTGACTTCCTACAGAAAAAGTTTTAGAAATGGGCTTCTTAGCTAAAAAAAATTGTTGGTTTTGGCTCTGTACTGTTATTGTTAAAAGGTTTAGTTCAAAACGTTTGAACTTAATTGTTCAAGTTAATACTTCCTTCAACTTTCGTTATTTTAAAAAAAATAAAAGACGTTAATTTGTTAATCAAAGGCAATAATTAATTTAATGCTTGTCAAGCACGCATGAGACGGCTAAACCTAACTATTAGGGTAATAAAAACACAAACACACATGATGTAACGAGTAGGCCCAAAATTACAAGGCTCGAAGTTCACCGTAAGCATGAAAGTCATGAAATCTGGGGGCTAAAAATAATTAGGTACTTGGGCAAGCGTGAATGACTATTGTGCACGCAAACATCCCTTATTATTTTGTAGTTAGAAACGTAATTAAACGTGAATTATACCGAAATTATTATTCTATTACTGATATGGCACTGTAAAGTTAGTTGTTAGCCTAGATTTAACGTGTAAACATAAGTGCGATAAATTACAATAAATCAGTAAAGTAAGTCTAATATCCAGCTATCAAACAAAAATCCTAAATAAAATACAAATATGATTTTACTTACTCGAACCTTAATAACGTGTTATTAAAATGTTCATTACAGAAAATAATTGCACCAATTAGTCATTACTACCTTATTAAATATGTTTCATGGTAAACTTGTATTGACATTAATATTTATGAGATATTTATGATTAGTATTTTGATAAGTAACACCACGACTTAAGAATATATTACAATACATGAGTCATAGTGTCCGGGATTTATGTATGAGTAATCAGAAGATAAAGGTGAGGTTTAAAAAAATAGGCATAAAGTATAAATTACAACCACTATATAAAGTCTGGTTTAGATTTGATGCAGGTACTTAATTTGAGAACTACCTCCATACATTCGTAATAAACATAGTGTGGCTCGGTACTGATGTTTGCATAAAAATAGGAATTTCTATTAGGTACGTAGTTTATAACTCTAAAATATATAATTTACATATTTCGCGCTTAAAAATATGACTATTAATTAAACGACTATATAATAATCAATATGAGAGTCTCATAAATTGATAACTGCGCAAATGGTTAATAAAATCCGTCTTTTATTATTTTCATACATTTCATAACACTTAAACATCACTTTTATTAACGTTATGTACCTACGCCTATCTGAACCCTATAACCTTACTTAAATCTTTTTTCGAATTTATTATACATTATACATGGTATTTAATGCAAACACTAGTCTACAGGTTGGTCACAATAATCTATTTTTACTAAATATACATTTAATAAACATGTTTTTTTTATTTACACCATCGTCATCATCATTTCAGCAATAGGACGTCCACTGCTGAACATAGTCCTTCCCCATTGACTTCTAGATTGGCCGGTTGGAATCGGTCTGAATCCAGCGTCTTCTTGCAACTTTTACTTATTATTACTTTAGGACAAATGGTGAATTTTGGTCGAAAATCACTTACGACTTCAGTATGGAACACCATCTGGAAGTCAATGGGGAAGGTCTATGTTCAACAGTGGACGTCCTATTGCTGAAATGATGATGACGATGGTGTAATAAATAAAAAAACATATTTATTGATTTCAGTATAACATAAAGTACCAGTGGATTAATTCATGAGTAAAACAACTAGAAGTATTTCACACGATAACTCTAGCACCGTTTTTATTTAGATAAAATTTTACAGTAACTGTAAATAAGGCATTTGTATGGTGTGCAATAAAGTATGCCTACTATCTGTCTACAGTCTTCAGACTAAAAACACTTCTACCCTTGCGGTTCACCAATACGCACAAGTTTGTAAGACGGTGTATAATTGAAATATCCTTTGACTGAATGTGTTGAGTCGCAAACGAGCAACTCTTTGTGCAAGTTGGGCCATCAGTCCGTAGGCAAAGTTTCGAACTCCAGCGCCGACAACAGAAGTGTATGATAGGCCAATTTGCCTGCCTCGCTGTGACGCAAAGAGCTTTATAATTTATTACATACATTTTAGAATAATTTTGATACTAAGGGAAAAATCTAATAAATTATTATTTGTTTAAGTTGGAGGTATAATAAGTACTTACCTCCTACAAGGAGAATGAAATCGTGTATGTCCTTAAAGTTAAATCAGCTGCTGTTTTTTTCGCGATTTCGATGTAAGCCTTGAAGCAAAGCTATCTGCAAATGCTTGGGGAAGCCTATTAGCTTTGAACATCCAATGGCTGAAATGATGATGATGATGATGATGAATGTTCTGTAGTGTAATGTAAAAAGTTGGCAATATAACATAGGAACAAATTCTGCTGCTCAAATATAACAACATCATAGCCTACAGAAATAAAATCAAATAATTAAAAACGATGCTTTTCGACTGGTAAAAATGACAGATCAGATATTAAGATTTGTAATAAAGATTTATTTTGTAGTGTTTATTTAATAGTCTATAGGGATAGCTCTTGCAATTACCTAGCAGTAGCAGCAGAATCAGAATTTTTCGTCTAGCAACATATATTTTTTTAACTAATAAATTCAGTTAATGATGAAAACTTTTTATTTTATTTGGAACATATTTGACAATACTGTAATTCTATCTTGCTGTTTCTTAATACCTATCACCATGAACTACGTAGTTAAGGAAAGCAATTATGCGAAAATGATCTGTATAATCATTATTATACCGTCCAATAAAACGGAGTGCTATGTACTTCTGGTTTTTACGAGTTTTATACAATTTTAAGGGCGGGTCGTTAACTGTTAGTTGTGAGGGTAACATCGTAAAATTATTTATTTATACGACCCAATTTCGTCGGTATAGTGGTCGACAAAGTATTTTCGGGTCTTATCGAGACCGAATCAAGGGTCAACGCTTCAGCGCACACTTGCTTTCTAATGGCAGTATACAATATGGTGACAGCTTTGTTAGGACGTCAATTGCATATAAATACTAATACAGTTTCAGACCATGACAATTAAGATTGCTCAATAACGACAGTCATGCCTAATTTCTGTTTATGTCCTCAAGATACTGGCATATCCTTGGTGTAAATATACCTTTGCTAATTATTCTCTATCCAATACGTACCTAGTTTTAAATTATGTTTTCTGTGTAAATATATTGATGACTTGCATGTAATAAATAATTGTAGATCGCAATCTGTAGGTACATAAAATAATAAATAAGTAGGTTTGGTAAATTAGAGCCAGATCAGTATTTTCTTATAAATTTTTTTGTTACTAAGTACTAATGACAGTTGGAGTGAACAGGTTCTGGAGTGGAGACCATGTCTTGGTAAACGTAGTGTAGGATGCCCCCCAGCTCGATGGACATAAAACCTTAGGAAGATGGCTGGCAGTAGATGGATGAAAAGGCGGGAGATCGTGCCCTTTGCCGAGCTTACATCCAGCAGTGGACTGCAATAGGCGATGCAGGCAGCAGGCAGTGGACTGCATGATGATGATGATGAAGTACAGACAAGTAAAAATGAATCAACAGCGTTTTAGGTAGAATACAACCTCTGCAAGTTGTTCTTTCCTCACTTATTAGGAACAACACTTACTCTTTGAGCTAGAATGAAATCAAAATATAAACAGCTGTCACATACAAAAGTAATAGACTTAACTAAAATGAATGAATAGCTGTTTCTTTCTCCATTTTACTATTGGTCCCGTAATAAAAGTTGTTCATATTCATGAAAGATGTAAAAGTGTATCCCTTTTTGTACCTGACACCCTGTGTTGTTTTACGTTACGTCCACGTAGGTATGTTAATTAAAATTTAAATATTTTAAAGCACAAATTGATTTTATGGGCAGTGTTGCATAACATCGGCCACATAACAAGCCCTATAATGAGCCGTAACGTTCGATCGCTAACTTGGAAATGGCTAGGTAAGCTTTCGTGTAACAATATTTCCCCCGTATTTGTATTTTCCATATTTTCACTTTTGCATGAAACCATTTCAATGTGAATTAATAAAATTATAGAGACCTAAAGCAATATAAAGATGGAGAACTTTATTTGCGATAAATAAAATCAATGACCTTTTATGACTCATAATACTAAGAATGTTTAACATGAAGTTTTAAATGAAATTTTAAAAAAATTATGGTTTTCGATTTTTTTAAATTAATTTTTCTCTTTATTCAATTAAAAATAATTTTTCGTTTTTAGGGTTTCATAATTAAAACAGAACCCTTATAGTTTCACCATGTCTGTGGGGTTTCGTTGGATAAGTCGTTTCAATATACTGTGGGTGTGCAACGACAAGGAGATTCAAGGATCCATTTGCATTTAAAGGGTTTTTTTTTATATTTAAGTATGTGTAAATCGTTGTAATTAAGAAATGTGAAAACATTTACTACATTAAGTCTTAAACTTTATTCTCCAACTTTGGACAGTTTTCATAAGACCGTCATTTTTAATAACACATGAAATTTTGTAGGTAGAGTTTTAGTCAAAAAAATGAAACATTAGCGTTATTGCCAACTAAACCCTGCGAAAATGGTAAAATATTTTGGAAGCTAGATAATAAAAGTTTATAATTAGGCTCGTAAACCCTCAGCCAAGCAAAACAAGACACGATGTTGCTACATGGCATTTCACGAGGTTGTTAAAATACATGCTTCAAGTTTAATAATAAAAATAAAAAAACTATAATAGGGTAAAAACCGGCTATATGCGTGTTCCCGCCAGAATGTGTGGTATTTTCTACCGGTTTGACATAATTAACAATATCATTTAAGTAATTTTCGTGTTCAAATACATTTTGCAAGTTAACACGGTAAGTAAGTTCGCCAATCTAGCTTGACAGCTATAATTATCACTAGTTTTCCTTTTAACTTTGTTATACTACCTACTATCGTAAATTTACACTTGACTACCAAAAAATGCACTTTAAAGCTTAATATTACGCAAACTGATCTCTAAATTGAAAAATGTTTGCACACCTACAATATTTTTGAACGAACTATTTAACGACACCCCACACCGTACGATAGAAAAATATATAAAAGATTTTGTTCTACCACTTTGTCGGCGAGATTAATATGTAGAATCTTATCTTAGCGGGTGAATTAGTTTAAAACATTGGTGCACACGGGCCATTGGCACGAGGTCTAGTGTACAAATAAATGTTCACATTTTATTGGAGAATGGCCAGATTTCCAATATAATGTAAACAAACATTTAAACGGGTTATTCATTGGTTCATTGGTCTAAAAATCTAATAGTTATTATTTATTTATTAATTGTTAATCTGTGTTATCATCCCATTTCTAACGTCGTTCCGCTTATGCCTAAATAATAATAATAATATTCCAGTAACTTTAAGCGTAGAGCACCTTTTTTTTTCTCTATCTCACTATTTTCACAGTAAACAAATCATAATCACGACTACATCACCTGTAGAAGCGCGTCCAGTATTTGACCAAGCACTCTGTACCTTTAAATTTATTCGACTCAAGCATTAAGTTCAAGAGGGGTATTTTCCAAAGACGCGCTCCTCGTCATGATGTATGGTTGTTCTTTAAGCAAATGAAGCAATGAATATTCATTAAAGAAAGCCTATATTAGAAATTTCAGAGCATCGCTTTTCGCTTACCTTCACTTATGCTAACAAGAGAAGAGACATGTTTGTTACGCTTTAAATTGAGGTGTCTGAAAGAAATACCTGCAGTAATCACTGTTAAAATTTGAACTGGTTTTATAGAACACATTACTATAGGTTTATTTATATTCGACTACTTTCATCTCTAAAAAGTGAATATCAGAAACACATTACTGCGAATTATATTATCATTTTCTCGGATTTCTCTATGGATGATAGGTAAAAACCGTTCCCAGGGTAAATGTGATGATTCCCGTTCCATTAAGCGTCAGTTACGTTACTATTCGTTCCTGGTCACGCGATGTCAGCATTATCACTGGACGAGTTGTTGTCGGTATTCATTTTTGGGGTTCCGTAAATCCACACTTTTTATAAACAATAGTTATACCTCGCTCGGTGAGTCAAATCAGGTTGATAGAATAAAAATGAAGTGTTAATGTTGTAAGTAAATAAATATCGGCGAAACAATACATTTATTGCCATGGTCTCGAAGTAACAAGTTATCTTACTAATGTTAAAAGGCTATTACAAAACTAAGACAGTTATTCGTTTATTTGGTGATTGCTGGTCATTTATAAGACTAATCGAAATCGGAAGCCGCTACGTACAAACGGTACAAATTAGCAAAGTACAAAAAATAGGAAAATAACTTTAGCTTCGTTTCAAAAGGAAAAGATGATGTAATTAGTTTTATTTATTTTCAGAACATATAGCAGCCTCTTATTTTCATTTTATCTTATAAATATCTACTATCTATTATTTACCAAATAACCACATAACTTTTAAAATGAAATATGTCTCTAGAGATAACGGAAAATAAGGTAAGAGAAAATGATTTATTCCAGTGGTCTCCCAGCCAGCATACCCAGACCTAAACTAATTTAATTTGGTTAAATTAAATATATTTAAAGTAATTGACATAATTTTCGTAACATCCTACTGAAGAAAGGCACTTCAGTTTAGTAGTAGTCATGTTTAGTATTATAACATCTCGGTAGATGGTGCGTCTCATAAGAATTCCGTTGAAGTCTCGCGTTTCAACTTATACAGCATAAAATGCTACCTTCTTTGATATTAGAAGTACCTACCTATATGTTTGCGATTTATTCATTTAAAAGTATTGTTTTTTACATACATAATAATATTTTAATAATGTATATAAAATATAAATATTTATTGGACAACATCACATACCTACATTGCTTTGATCCTGTGGTAAATAGCAAAAGCACTTGTGTTACAGAAATTAGAAACAACGACGGTACCACAACACCCAGACCCGAGGCAATATAGAAAAGTGCGGTATTCTCGCCTCTCGGCTACGGAGGTGGTCATATTGTAATTGTATTACGTTGTAGGTCGATATTGTCACTTATTTTAAATCAACATTAAGGCGAGCGAAACCGCTGGCAAATGCAAGTTAATAATATAATTCTGATAATCTGTAAGGTATTTTAAATTAATAATTGACTACGTTGTCGCCACTTGGTTATAAACACCCACTTAGTGTAATGTCACCAATTAATCTGTAACGCAAAATAAAATTAATTTCACATTATTAAAGCTCATATTCATAACATTCAGTGAGAGGTTGAGAGTAGCTCGTTAATTACTATCGTAATTAGAACTTTGAATTTAATTAAATATTATTTTGCTGGGGCTTTTACTTGAAATACTTTCATTTTGAGTTTAAGCGAAATCTATCTATCGTATTTATTTATTACTAGCTCTGCCAGCAGCTTTGCCCGCATACGCGTTTACGCATTGAGCCGTCGGGTAGGATTTTTAAAAAGTACAAAATTTAAGTAAAATGTATTTAATTGATTAATTATGGAAAATTACATAAAATCACTAATTACTAATTGATCACGATGATCAGACGTCCAGATGCTTCCCCGGTTGGAGCAAAAAGGCGCCGGGCGCACGTTAAGATCACAAAAGTCGATGAAAATGTCCTGATCCCGTCCCCCCTGTCCCGATTTGCTTTTAATAAAAGTTCCTAATGGATTAAACAGGCCTCTTTTAAACGGCCATAAGCTCGAAAGTCTGTAATTGCAATAATGTTTTGTTAAGTTTACCGAATAAATGAACTAACTGATATTTAAATAGAATACAATTTTGGTTAGGCAATTGGTTAGCAATGTCATTCAATTGAGATTTCAATAAGTCAATCTGTAACTGAGTCTTTTCAAGGTCGATTTCCTGCAGAATTGTGTGATCATGAGATATTATTTTGGTAGAACCAAGTTTAAAGGGAAGAATACCAGGACCATTCGACAAATCATCAAGTTGGATCGTGTCTAGCGTCAGCATCCCGGCTTGTACTGGGTCTGGGTTTACCGCTATTGTTAGGGCCCTGTAACAATGTGACGTTGTTAGTTTTCTTAGTCCGTTTTAGCCGAGTTTCAGCAATTGGGCCTCGTTTCCTAGACGTGTAAGTGTGAATAGGTAAATTGGAGACTACTTTGTCTTGTGTATAATGAGCTGCGGTTTTTTGTCGCGTAGCAACGGGATTTTTAACGTAAACTCGTTGTTCTTGGTTATATTGAATTGCGGGTTCACGTTCAAGGTTACGGCGATCCATTATCGCATCGCGTTCTGCAAATGATGTGTCGTGTATGATATTGTATACTGTTTCCATTCTACTCCGGTGCTCTTGTAGGTATTGTTGATAGAGTCGTTCTGATAAATCTAAGTCGGTCGGGTTTCGCCGGTCAAAATGCCCTGAAATGAGGTCAAGTGGTCTGCATTTAGGTAAACTATGAATTGAGCTGTTATAGCGTATGACAAAAGGTTTTGTGACGGTTCATTTCTGTGTTGTAGTTTTAAAAGTCGGATCTGTTCTAACAGGGTGCTATGAAAACGTTCAATCATACCATTTTCGTTTGGGCCATGAGCAGCTATTTTGTGATGTTGTATTTTTTGCAATTTTAGAAATTCGCTTACTAATTGGTTTGTGAATTCCGTTCCCTGATCTGTTACTAAATACATATGGAATCTGTGATGAGTGGAAAAAGTTAGAAAGGCTCTAACGATATTCGGGGCAGTGCAATCTGGTAGTCGGTTAGTTAGTTAGTTTGTCTGGGCTGTTTCCGCACTTAGCCTCCTGATTAGGCCATTGTGCGTGCTACCTTTTCCTTCTTACTCCAACCATCCTAGATCATCCCAGAAGGTCAGCAATCTTTTCAGATTTTTGCAGGCTTCTGGGAGAGATCCTGGCGATTGGAGGATCTGATGCCGTTGATCTGCCACGCTCTTACATTCCATAAGCACGTGCTGTGGCGTTTCTTCTGCCTCCATGCATCCTCTGCATGTGGGGCTGTCAGTCACACCTATGTTAAATAGGTGCTTGTTTAGAGGACAGTGACCGGTTATAACTCCTATAACCTTGCGGATTTTGTCCTTTTTTAGTCTGATGAGGTTGCAGGTAAGCTTATTTGATGCTACCGGAACTGCATTTTTTGTTTTCCTGCATTGTTGTGTTAAATGCGTTTCTCTAGTTCTTTCGCGCAACCATGTTTTAACTTGGGCTGGAGGTAAAGGCACTAGTGGTTCCGGTCCGTGAACTACTGCCTTCGATCCTCATTTTGCCAGCTCGTCTGCTGCGTCATTACCCAGTGAGTCACTGTGTCCTTTGATCCACTGCAGAGTTACTCTGTTCGCTTTCGCAATGGATTGGAGTGCGTTGTGGCATTCCAGTATGAGGACCGAAGTTATTATATTGGTTTGTAGGGCTTGAAGCACGGATGCACTGTCTGAGATAATTTTGATGTTAAGCTCTCGGACATCTCTGGCTGCAATCGCCTGTGCCGCTTTGGTGATACCAATGCATTCCGCTTGGAAGATTGTGTTCAACTTGTCTAGGATAGTTGATATTATTATGTTTAGGTCATTCGAGAAGACGCCGGCTCCAGTGCCGTGTGCAGTTTTGGAGCCGTCTGTGTATATCCTCACTTCATTTATGCCAGAGCTATCTTTTGATTCTTCCGTGAGTCTGATATTATATCTTCGATCGAAGGTGTGATGACATGGTGTTCTATCCATGGGCGCCTCAAGAAGTGGTATTTCCTTAAGGATCCCCTTCTGAACTTTTGAGTGTGTTGTTTCTATGTTTTGTTTCCATAGTCCGTTTGCTCTTAGTCTTAAGGCAGCTGCCTGTGCTTCCTCCTGTATGACGAGATCTAAGGGTCTTAGATTTAAGAGGAACTCGAGCGCGGCTGATGGGGTGGTTCTATGGTCCATCCAGTGGTTGCTACACACGCTAAGCGTTGTAGACTTTGGAGTTTTGCTTTCACTGTGGTCAGTTGTGTTCTGGGCCACCATACAACCGACCCGTAGGTTAGAGAAGGTCTGATAACTGATGTATATAGCCAAAGTGTAATTTTTGGATTGAGACCCCAATTTTTACCAACTAGTCTTCTACATTGACAAAAAGCTATACAGGCCTTCTTTGTTTTAGCTTCAATATGACTCGCCCAATTTAGTTTGTTATCAAGGATGACGCCCAGATATTTCACTTGAGTAGATAGCGAGAGTTCGGTGTTAAATAATTTTGGTAATTGTAGTTCTGGTAACTTCCTTCTGTTGGTGAAAAGGATTAGTTCTGTCTTTTTCGGATTTACTGACAGTTGATGTTTGTCACACCATTTTTCTGTTGGTTTAGGTAGTCGCTAATATCTTGAATTTCGTGTTTTACAAGCAATAAATTCATGGCTCAATTTTTGCAAGTTTTTTGTAAGATAGGTACGATTTCGTACATTTTACTGAGTGGTTGTATTAAAATTGCTGTTCGTATTTTTGGGTCGATATGGTTTTTAACAATAGATAATATATCTTCTTCAAAGTTAGTTTCCAAAATTTGAATTGTTGTTTTTCTGAATATTTCAATTGGATTTGTTGTTTTTGGTTTTGCGCCACAGGGATTGGAGTTGACTTTCACAATAAGTTGTCTTTTAAATTTATTTAATGGTTCTTCTGTTATAGGTAAGTTCAGGATAGGGTTTTCTACGCTGGTGTGAGCCGTACTAGTTTCTTGATGTTCCATGAAGGGTGAGTGGTCTCGTGAAAAAGGTAAGTAATCTTCGGGAACCGGTAAATTATCGACTGGATTAGGTAGGACGTTATCTATTTGGGCAGGTAAGTCATTTGGTTAGGGGAAATTTTGGGGTGAAGGGCTACTGAGAGGTCTCAGACTTGGTGCAGTATCAGTTGAGGATTGACTTATAATAGCTCTATCGGCGGGAGCGGTCACTGTAGATGATGAAGAGTCGCTGATGTTAACTATCACTGAGTCAAGTTCTTCGTTATGAATTTCAACGCAAGACAATGCGTCTGCGTTGGTGTTCATTTTCCCTTTTTTATAAATGATAGTGAAATCATACTCTGCTAATTTAAGACGCCAACGCGTGAGGCGTGAATTTGGTTCTCTTAAGTTTAAAAGCCACTGTAACGGCTTGTGGTCCGTTAAAATTTTGAATTTTCGGCCAAATAGGTAGGGTCTAAAATATTTTGTAGCCCAGACGATTGCAAGAAGTTTTCGATGGTAGAGTAGTTGATTTCGCTATCATTCAAAGTTCTGGATGCGTAGGTTACTGGTCTGTCAGAGCCTACGGAACCCTGTGATAGGATAGCTCCTACTGCTATGTTGGAGGCGTCCGTGGTTAAAATGAAATCTTAAGAAAGGTCAGGATATTGCAATATGGGGTCGTTAGTCAGTAAGGTCTTACAGTGTTCAAAACATTGTACATAGTCAGGGGTTAACGCTATTCTGCTCTTTTTTTTAAACAAGTTAGAAGGGGTTTTGTCAAACGAGCAAAGTCAGGAATAAATCGCCTTTAATTTCCCATAAATCCAAGAAAACTTTTAATTTGTTTAATTTGTTTAGGGATATCGATCGTTTTGTCACTTACGCCAAAGGCTGCTGCTAATTTAGAAGTGGTTTGAGATGGATCCGCTTTTACTGTCGCTTTCAATTCTTCGTTATTCACTTGAGTATCAGGTCGTCCACGAGGCTCATTGTGTAAATCGAAATTTTCAGAACAGAAGCGTTGAAACCAAAAACGCACAATTCGTTCGTTAGCGGTGCCTGGTCCGTACACGTCGTTAATTCTTCGATTCGTTTCTGCAGCACTGGTGCCACGGTGGAACTCGTATTCGTAAATACCGCAAATTTGCAATTTGTGCATAGTTGTTGTTATAGCAATGTTAAAGCTCAACCAAATGATGTGAAAATGAATGAAATACGAATTTTAAAACAATATTTTACCGGCTTTATTTCGAAATAAATTTGAATTTGGAATTCCTAATCAAACGCAAGATATTTGATGTTAAAGTTGCGAAAATCAAATGAGTAGCTCAAGAGATGGTGTGTATTGGCAATCCCCCCGATGAAAATCATTGGGGGAGGCCTGCGTTCAGCAGTCGACGTCCATGGCTGAAATAATGATGATGTTTTTTTTTTATTCATTTCAGAAAAAAACATTGACATAATAAATTGCTCAGAAAATAAAAAGCCCACTATGCATTTTTTTAACATCTCTCACAACAAACCCGAATAATACTCAACGATAAAGAGAGCAAAACAAAATAAAGGTTGCGAATAATTTCGGAGCTGCGCATTCCAGTGGCCAATTAGGAAAGAATTTGTAACGAACTCTATGCCAATTTACACTGAACTATTACGAGCCCCACAACTCGGTTCCCAGGGTGGCACAATTGTTTTCCTCTGTATCTCTCGGGCCTAAAGTTCACCGACAGAGCCTGCCGTAATATGTTTAAGTGAACGATGTTGCCCAAGCGGATTCACCCAGTTCCACAATTCGATGATAAAGGTGAAGAGTTTACTTATTGCCTATTTTTGCTCAGCAAATTGCACTCTAAAAATACATCATTACATATTTAATTTTACTTACTTACGATGTATCAAAAATATTTACTGTATTGGGTAGGTACGCAATGTCTAAACCTTATTTTAAGTTGACTTGTCTCTTTTCATAGCCCAATGGATTAGCAAACTGAAGTAGCAGTGGGCGGGGCACATAGCACGTCGAACTGACGGCCGATAGGGCAGAAAGGCTAGAATGGAGGCCACGCACCGGTAAGCGCAGCGTAGGACGCCCACCCACTAGGTGGACAGACGACGTGGTAAAGGTCGCAGAAAGACGCTGGATGCCACTTCTAACCGGCCAATCTGGAAGTCAATGGGGGAGGCCTATGTTCAGCAGTGGGCGTCCTATGGCTAAAATGATGATGATGATGATGTATCTTTTCCTTCTTCTTCTTTATTGATGGCAATGAAGATTGATTTTACCACCGCGGGTACTGTCCTGCCAGTATCATCTGCAGAACATTTATGCGGTAGGGTACTACATTGACCCGACCGGGAATTAAAACCGGGACCACAGAGGGCGACAGCAAGTCCGGCGTGCTAGTCCCTAAGCTACGGAGGTCAGTCGTCGTCATATTCAATTCGATTCAATTCAATATATTCATAGCGTTCTATATTGTTACATACTAGTTAATCGGCTAGATGTTGATCTATTTATTTTTACAAACATTTTGCTTGAAACTGTGTTGGATATAAAATGGCGTATTTACTGCCTAAGCAGCCCCATGCACCTTAGACTTCATCATATACTAGATTATATTTTAGACAAAATCGAAAAAAGGAGTCTGTATACATAGACGATTCGATGACAAAAGTAAAGTGTTTATTACTCTTTTTTTGAGCAGGCGATTGCACTCTGAATATAAGTCCTTGATATTGGAATTCCAACAGCATTCCATGATGTGGGCACGGCGTAACGCTTTGTCGTACTTTTAGAGCATTTTTGAAATTGTTTTGTTTTATCAAAAAAGTTCAAGCTTGAAATTTGTTGATTAAAAGCATTAGTTACGTAAAGTTAATTAAATACTCGTCTGGTTCTGACTACACTTAAAAACGCTGTCTTTGGCAGCCTTCTGTCAAATCTACTATACTTACTAATAATGTAAAAAGGTTTATTTTTTTTTATTATTATTTTGGTTTATATTAGGTCCTTACATATGAAATTACCGATACTCAATACTGGCAACATTAACATCCAATACCTTGCGTTTGATTAGGAACTCCTAATTCAAATTTATTTCGAAATATATCCAGAAAAATATTGTTTTAAAATTCGTATTTCATTCGTTTTCACATCATTTCTTTGAGCTTCAACATTGCTATAACAACAACTATGGACAAAATGAAAATTCGCGGTATTTACGAATACGAGTCCCACCGTGGCACCAGTGCTGTAGAAACAACTCGAAGAATTAACGACAGACAGACCAGGCACGTCTAACGAACGAACGGTGCGTTTTTGGTTGAAAGCAATAGTGAAAGCGGATGCATCTCAAACCACTTCCAATTGCGCAAAATCGGAAAAGTAAAAAATCTCGAAAAGTAAGTAACGCACGAATTGCTTAAGGCAAACCAACAAACACGCGTCGCATGCTGCGATTCTTTACTCAATCGTCACAGTAATGAGGGGATTAACGGTTCAAAAACCGTATCGTGACTTGTGATGAGAAACAAAAAAAACTGACCAAAAAGAAGATTCTGGGTAGTGTTTAGTGGACCAGTGCTGGTGTTATCCACTTCAGCTTCTTGAGATCAGGCCAGACGATTACTGCAGACTTGTATTGCCGAGACTAGTAAATTGCTCTAGCCCACTGCTCCTTCAGAAAAACGCTAGACCACACACTGCACATCAAACGGTCGCCAAGTTAGAGGAGCTGTGCCTGGAACCTTTGCGTCACCTACCATACTCTCCAGATCTTGCCCCAACCGAATACCACTTTTTTTCGAAATTAAGATAACTTTTTACAAGGAAAAAAAATTCAAATCTGATGAGGCAGTCAAAACCGCCTTCAAACAGTTCATAGACTCTCGCTCCCAGGATTTTTTTTCCAAAGGGATCAATAATCTGCCTATAAAATGGCGGAAATATATCGATAACAACGGCGCATAATTCGAATGATTAAATAATAATTTCATTTAAAAAAGTTGATTCACTTTTTTGATACTGAACGGCAATTTGTTAAGTAAGGACCTAATATAAATATTTTTGGCAAAAAAGAGTACCAGCTTGCTTTAATAATAAAATAATCATTTCTGTTTTACAATCTTATTGTCTAACGTTTTTTTTTTCATGTAAGGAGTATGGACGACGCCTAAGCTAACCCAATATTCAAGTGTTTCATCTTTTTTTCTAAACTCTTTTAACACAAATATGAGACTTCCCCGTTTAAATTTTATTATTATTTATCCACCTGAGGATACTCTGGGTATAATACCAAATCAACGCTCTGGGTATCAAAATTTGTTGGATCTAGCAAATTTTTAGTTTTGCTGTTATTTGGAGCATTAAATATTTTTAAAAATACTCCCACCAAAACTCCAAAATATGGGGTAAGTATCACAGATGACAGGGTCTGAATAAAACCAAATTGTAGCAATGTTGTATTATTTATATAAAAGCAGCTCAGCTCAGCGTCAACATTGAAACACATTATTTTTACATGTATATTTTTATGTTGAATGCTCGACATATCGGTGTGTCGGTGATATGATGAAAATACTTTGTATGTAATGTTTATTTTAAATAGTTTTCTTGACGAATTAAATTTGTCAGTTACTTCATGCTCTACCACAAACTTTTTTGTCTGCATTACCTCAAAGTTGACTGGTAGGGAATCCGAATCCGAAAGCATTAAATCCGCCAATTGTACTCACCCGTGCAAAAAAGCTTAAACAAATAACTAATGCCAAAAATGCGCCATCATATATTTACTAAGACATAACTTTCAGCTTAAGCTTGCTTGTTTACAAGTTAAATGGTTGTATTGACTTAATTATCAAACCATCAATGTGTCGTCACTTACCAGCTTTGGATTAATTAATTAATATGGAATCTTGTTATTTTAACATAATCACTTACTACTCGTTATTTTTAATTGTAATCTTAACAATTTGTTATAATAATGTAATGCAGATGCGTATGCAGATTCGCAGGCCTCGGCGTCTCAATGAAATCTCAGCTATCATTCACGCTGGCAGCAGACGGAACTTTTGCATTTATCTCTTTTAGGGTCGATGGCCACCGACTGTTCTTTAATCAGGATAGAATGTGGATACATTTCAATGATGTAATCAGCTAGTAAGCAGATAAATAATGGTCTTCTTTTTCACCAGTACAACGATTAGACAGTTTCGTTACCGGCTTAACCTGATTTCATGGTTTATTTTACGCGTATCAGGATGAAAGAGATTTTATCGGCCAGGGACAAACTTGTTTATTCTGAAAACTAGTCTGGCACAGGCCGAACTGATTTTAAATTATTATTAATTTAAACTATTTCCAGCAGTGGACTTTTAGAGGCTGATGCAAATAAATTGCTTACACGCTAAGTCAATGGTTCTTTGGTCCTAGAAATATTTTCAATAAATAAAAACTATCGAAATAATACTATAACTCATTAGTAGCCCCTATGAACAACCAATGGTAGCATAACGGTTCGGTTGTGTGAGCCACTCTATCAACTTAATATCTCTATACTCTCGTTTCTGCTCCTTAAAAAAGCAGCAGATAATAAATTTACAACAATCATAAAAATAATGATACTCAGTGACAGCTTTAAGAAAATGAAAATCTTTGACTTTCTTTGGTTCTTAGAAAATAAAAAGACTACAAAGACATTTTGTATATGTTTAATATTAATTATTTTTAAACCTTTAATATACAATAATCTGTGGATGCTACGTTTGACAACTTTTTAGTTGGATAGCAACTGTAAACTATCTCTTTTTATTTACTTAAAAGAAAAAGAACCATACACAGTGTTTTTGTTTGATTACTCGTAAAAAGTGATACAACCAAAATGCTATCACTACCATTTATTAAAGTGATTTTAGTATGTACTTGTATGTAAATACCTTGTAATCACTCACTCATGCTAAAGGGATTAAACACCGTTATTCATACGCCGTTATATTGTTAAGGGATAAAGTATTAAAAACAGACATTAAAATTCTAAGTTATTATTAATAATTAAACACATATTCCTGAGTAGACAATATCCGTATCTACTCAAATGGGTATAATATGAGCAGTAACCGTGTAACGTTCGCAACTGATACCTACGATTCCGAACGAGTGTAAGTTGCTTGAGAAGTCTCTTCCTTAGCGCAATATGACACCCGCTTTGTCGTTACAGTAGTGCCAGGACGGACTCAGGTATAATATTTGTTAATTAGAAATAAACTTTAATGTTTAAACTAACACGTAAACAAACATGTTTGTTTGTGTACAACGGCCCTAATAGCAAAAATATATCTCGAAGATATCACCAAGACACTTATACAGTACAAAAAATACATCACGTACTTGGCGTCGCCTTCTCTAAGGTCCCAGTTTCGATTCTCGGTCGGGTCAATGTAAAATACGAACTTTTCTATGTTGTCTCGGGTATGAGTATGTGATACCGTCGTTGTTTCTGCTTTAGCTACTTACCTTAGGATCAGATCAATGTATGTGATTTAATCCAATGTTGGTCGTCCACTGCTGAACGTAGATCTCCCAAATGACTTCCAGATTGGCCGGTTGGAAGCGGCATGCATCCAGCGGGTTTCTGTAACCTTTACCCACCTTGTGGGTGGACGTCATACGTTGCACTTGCCGGTACGTAGCCCTCCATTTTAAAACTTTTCTGCCCCATAGGCCGTCAGTTCTACGTGCTATGTGCCCCGGTGACTGCCACTTTATCTAGCTAATCCGCAAAAAATACATGCCATTATTATATTAATAACATCTTTTGTGTATGTAATACATAGGCAACTGTGATTAATTAATATGGTTTATACGTTTTTCTGCTAATATCATCCCTATGAAAACTAGCCTTATTTCTTGACGTAAAAATTAATAATAATAGCTACCATATTTTGCAACATAATATTCAAACAATAGATAACAGGTAGTTAAGGGATTTCAAAAGCGCTTTTCCAATATTGTTAATGGAACAGTATAACACGTGAGAGGCTATTGTTCTTTAAAATTAGTTCCTTCGCTTGAGTCTGAATCTGATTGACGTCGTTTAATTAAAATTCTATCTCAAAAGTCAGGTGTTTCATATTACATCTCAAAATTCCTGGTACATTTTGCTGTTATATTGACAGTGATAATGACAGATACATTATTTTTACTAATGTTTAGAACTAAAAATAATCACATTATGACGATACTTAATCCGTCTCTGGAGTCGTAGATATTTGTATTTCAACTGCGATATTAAATACGAGAGTTGCACCTGAGACGGCGCGTGCCGGGGGTAAATAAATCCATACTATCATACTTGTGAGTGCGACTTAGTACCCTTATAGTGAGATATGTCGCCTAGTCACGTTACAAGTTTCAGTTTGAAAATTTGAAGCTGAATGATAAGTGCCATGGAACATTCCTAAGGCGAGGTTTGTCTGTAGTTCGCGATAATAGGCCACATTCTCGGAAATTACTCAATTAATTAGATGTGTTATTAATTTGTACAATTGTGTACAATATTACAAATTCAATTCACAAATTATACTAGCATGAAGGCTAGATTTGAATTTGAATATTTTATTTACACAGAAATGGTAAAATCATAAAAAAGATTTGTTCTATTTCTATTCTGAAATGATTTTGCAAATAGTATTAAAAAAATAAAAAATCTGAGTAAAAATTTATTACAATAAAAGGACTACATTGGTAAAAATTAAGTATTTAGCTAGCACTTGATGGATTTATGGAACAATGATTTTAGATTTCAATTATCAGTAATTTGCATACGATCCCATTTCGGGCGCGTGATTAGTTTATCGGCGCAATCGTGATGTGAGCCGCTATAATCATTGTTGATAGATATGGGTCAGATAAAGTAACATAGCAAATAACATAAAACAGTGATATTGCAACAGGGCAATCTGATGTTACTTTTCGTAGTTCCTTAAAGAAAACGGGTTTGAGTATTCTTTATTAACCCAGATTTGTTAACCGATTATTTATTAATTTCTTGTCATAGCTGACCAATCTTAGAAACCTTAGATATAACCTTAGAATTACTGGTCATAGCCGACTAACCTAAACTAGGTAACTTACTCGTACTTAGAGTTTTAGTCATTTTCAAAATAAGCAACCCAACATATAGCAGCAACCCTGAGTTGTTAAATCGGGTGAGAATTTTAAGTGTTTAAGACTTTAACGAAGCTAAAACTACTAAGACTAGTTAGCTAAACATTAAAATTAAAAATGATATAGGTTTATAGAATGTTTTTTACAAAACATCCAATAAAAACTGTTTATTGAAAATTTCAACTTTAAGGAAAAAACCACTATTTTTCATATGCTGAATGTAACCCTGTATTGCCACTGACCTTTTGAAAAAATATTAATTTGTTTGTTCGTTCGTCTTTTATAGATTCCTAAACCCAATTGGAAGGAAATTTTATTAAAGCGCACGCCGGATAATGTTTCTTAGTTTATTTAAGACCACGACCAAGATTTAGTTAAAAATGTGTTGTTTTAATATTTTCTAAACTACATAACTTGAAGTAGCCGGTCATAAAGTGTCTCTGTAGTGTCTATAAAGCCGAGTTATCCAATCCAAACAAATCTATTCAGCACGTGAAACCTTTTGCTTGAGAAAAGCCAGGCCGAAATCGAAAGAATTTATGAGGATGATTCTACTATCCTTGCCATTTATTTCTAGAGCTTTCTATTTAATTGAATACAAAAGTTAAACGCCTCGAGTCACTTGATTCTCCGGCGAATATTTGCAAAGTCCATTTTCCCTGGAAGTAAGCATTTAGAGCCAGCATTTGCCTTTCTTAATTAGTTTTAAATTACGTGACGATAGCTGTGTTACTTCGCTAATTTTTGTACAGCCATGAGTTTCTGTTTACGTTTGGTCAATTAGTTCATACCATGACGAAAAAACAGCAAATTTTTAGAAACATTCTAAAAATAGTAAAAAAAAATTTTCGCCAATGTTGTTGGAGAAGTGTGTTTGCAAATTACTTATTTAAAAGTAGTGTCAATATTAAATACATTTTATAAACTTCAAGCACAGTTGACCCAGTTGACCGCAATTTGGTTTCCATAAAAAATTTATGGCCTCGTGATTAAAGCGTTTTAACAATACAGGATACACTATCAGGATTAATTAAAATTTAATATTGTTAAGCTTTTGATTTCCCGCATTACATTAACGATATCATTACCAATTGTTTTTATCGATTATGATAATCAAAGAACCCACGCCATGTTTAAAAACAGATGGGTGCAGACCATTGGAACTATCTATCCGTTGTAGGTCAGGTCAGGTCATCGTCAGATAGAGCGATGATATACTCAAAGATGCGGACAGCGAATGGAAAAGATTAACCGAGGATTGGGCTCGGGGGCGTGCATTGGGAGAGGCCTATGTCCAGCAGTGGACTGACGTGGGTTCATTAAGATAATCAATCTTTGAAAGACATGTAAGAGTTAGACACAGGTAATCTAGACTGAGATACTGAGGCATTTAAAGGACATAAGTGATGAGGTATTGAAATGTAAAAGTTACTTAATCACCCATGTACGCTATGGACGCCGAAAGATGGGTGCAATGTGTGATAATAATCTACTTTTGGCCACAAAATTCTAACATTTACAATAAATTTAATTAAAGAAGTTATTATAAATTATTCTGCTAAACAATAAAATTCTCGCATTTTACCTTTTGTTACGGTCGGCAGAGAGGCTTTAAGAATTTTGTTCATAAACTCTATGAACCTCTAAGTGACATAGCAAACTCTTCGTATCATTCTTAAAAAATATAACATTTTTAAATAGGACAAAATTAATTAACAAGAAACGTCATACTGATAAGAAAGCTGACGCAGTATTTATAGAGAGCAATGCGGGCGTAATCCTGATTGATGCAAACTTAATTCTCTTCAACGTAGGCGTTGGGGTTGCGGTTGTGTAGCACTACAGTTACGAGCATGTAGCTGATTCTTGCGCGCTACGAAACTACGAAATGCTTTGAGGTGAATTGTAAAATTATTATGTACATGTACCTTTCTTGTTCTTTATCTATTCATATTCCCAATATGTAACAGTACCACGCCATGAAATACTTACTGACCTATTGACAGAAAAAACACCGTCTAAACCCAAACATTTTTAATTGGGAAGTACTGCCCCCTGCTCTACTACCTAAGTAATTTAGTGGTGCACTAAGGAAGGTGTTAAAAAATCAGCATATTTTTATGCCAAATTCGATATTTGCACCGTTGAAGTCACATGAAACAATAGTCAACACTAATATTACAGCGAACAAATTGTTTGTGAGTAGTAAAAGAATGCATGCATGTTCCTATGTTTGTAGAAGGCTATAACACATGTGTACATGGCGATAGTACTGCCGAACTTTCTGTACTCCTCAGAAACGTGGACCCTGTATCGCAGGCATGTACGCGCATTGGACAGATTCCATCTTAGTGTCTTCGAGATATCATGAATATTCACTGGTCTGATAGGGTAAGTAACACAGACGTTTTACGTCGCGCCAATGTTTATGGTATCGAGGCCTATCTGATGCGGCGTCAATTGCGTTGGTGCGGTCACGTGGTTAGGATGTCCAACAAGAGAGTGGCAAAGCGCATCTTCTTTTCAGAGCTCAGGGATGGCAAGCGAAAACCAGGCGGCCAGTTACTCAGATATAAAAACGTTTTAAAAAGACATATGAAGATCTGTACACATGTAACATTTAGTACCAAAATGGATACATCAGCCATGTTAGGTCACACCGTTTACACTAATAGCAGAGTTAATGTCTCCGTGGCCGAAATCGGCTAAGGGATTAATATTATTATTAGAAGGCTATATCTATAATCTATATAATATATAAAAGAAGAAACTGACTGACTGACTGACTGACTGACTGACTGACTGACTGACTGACTGACTGACATATCAACGCACAGCCCAAACCGCTGGTGCTAGAGAATCCAAATTTGGCATGTAGGTTTCTTATAAGGTCTAGGGGTGCACTAAGAAAGGGTTTTTCAAAATTCACCCTCTAAAGGGGTGAAATGGGGGCCCAAAGTTTGTATGGGGCAACAAGATTAGTTAGACTATTTTATTCGAAACTTCACAGGAGTATTCCTAATAATAAATGATTAAATACGTGTTTCAGGTTTTTTGCGAAATCCACCCCTTAAGGGGGTAAAAGGGGTAACAAAGTCTAAAAATCAACATGGGTATTGTTTCTATGGTTTTTCGGGTCGCTGATTACGAAAACAACAACAATTTTTTAATACAACGTTGAGGACGTGAAATATCATCCCCCGTTGGGGTGCGATAGGGTTGAAATGTCTAAATATCAATATGGGTGTCGTTTTTATGGTTTTTTAGGATGTTAATTACGAAAATGTCATCGATTTGGAAATTCAATAATTGTGGACATAAAAATTCTTGAACTCAACCCTTAAGTACGTGAAAAGGGGGAAGAAACTTTGTATTTCAGTTACCTTTTTATATAAAATGGTAAACTGACTAATTATAAGATTAAACGAACTTACCTTAAGTGAAGTTCAATCTTAATTATACGCAGCTGATTGTTTGAGATATATTTACGAGTAGTACCGATGTTCTACAACAGCGTCGGGTCACAATGTTTTAAAGCTGGAAAAGAAAAAACATTTATCCCTGCAAATGGCAACATTTGTTGGTAATGTCATTACGTTTAAAGACAGCCTTATGAGCAACCCTGTAATATACTGGGATAATACAAAGTATTAGTGGGTGGGTTTTTGGGACTGTCATATCTCAAACAATCAGCTGCGTATAATTAAGATTGAACTTCACTTAAGGTAAGTTCGTTTAATCCTATAATTATACTTGCTGATTGTTTGAGATATATTTACGAGTAGATGTTTGAAGTTCGGTTGCGAATAAGTTGCTTATTAGTTTAGAAAATGCCAAAAAACATTTAAAAACTAAGTACAATCCGGAGACGTTTGATGGCAAATCAAAACAAAAAAAGGTACTTATATTTAATCATATCTTTTAAGTTTAGTGCTAAGGCTGAGTAACTAATGAATTCACGTAGAATGTCTGAAATTCTGAATGCGTCAAGAGTAAAATTACGTTCCATTTAGGTCTCACATAATATACTGCACAAGCCAGGCCACAAAATAATATCTAGTCTATTACGATAGTGTTACATCACACTTTTTTTTTTTTTTTTTGTAAATATATTTTTATTTTATTATCTGATTATAACAACAATGTCCATTGTTAGCAAATTCCATAATTGAGTGATTAAACATCGAAAACAATTGTTCCTGAAGACCGGTTGTAAGACAAATATGTTGTTATAAGTACAGTAAATACTTATTTCAATAAAGTGTTCTAACAAAAAAAAAACAAATAAAAAGATTAAAATGAATATAACGAAAGGAGTATATTATTAAAAAAAAAAAAATGCAGGTGCGCAATCATAATATCTTAGCGTATGATTACAATTAATATTTTTACTAAAGGTGGCAATAATGATTAAAAATATTTATACTTTAAATGATAAAAGTCTTTGACTGCCACAAACTAGACACAATAGAAAATCTATTGTTTGCGGCTCCGCGTAGCGCTCAACGTGTTAACAATCAATTATTATATTCTTTTATTTTTTATCTCAGCTAAGGCCGGTAATCTATAGAATCAGTACGGGAAATTCCAAGTAACTGACCTATGTAATTAAGTTGGCATATTTGTTATTGTTGGGGGTTCATCCTGTAAAAAATTTTTTTTTTTTTTTTTTTTTTATTTGGTTAAAAACATTAATCGTTATGCATTATGCAACTTTTAATCTAGTCACTTAATGAATGGGTGACCGTGGTCAAACAACTTCAAGTTTAATCACTTTAGTCACTTATTGGATCAACCTCAGGTTTGGTCACTAAATGGATGGGTGACCGGGGTTCTAGAAACCTCAATTTTGGTCACAACTGTACGGATGACCATAGTTAAGATACATCCTTATTGCTACCGAATGTTAATATTATGGAAATAATATTGCATAATTTGGTTGAAAATATCGATTGAATTCAATACGGTAGCTTATGCTTTATATTTAGCAAGATAGAGCGTATAATCGGATCATAAAACCAAATATTTTATCAGTTGATAATATTGTAAACTAACAGAAAAAAATGTTCTTTAACAGACTCAGTTATAGCTTTATTTGAATGCAGCAATGTAGGCATAATTTAAATAAATGTAACATTAAGTTATAATGTGAAAGAATGTGTTAATATTTTTTTTTATTTATTTTTTTTTTTTTTTTATTAATTTTTTTTTTTTTTAAATTATTATATTTTTTTTTTTTTTAATTTTATTTGCTATGGTAGAAAATATTATTGAATACGTTAAATGTATTTATCAGTTCGACATCTGTTTTAGCTCTATATTGCCCATCTCTTATTTTTATTGACTGTTATTGGGCAGTCAACGGGTTAAGTGTTTACCAACAGGGAATGGTTCTATCTGAGACATGTTTCTACATGTACAGGTTAATTATGGTATCTACTAAAATGTCTGGTTACTAGGCTTTGTTTTTGGAATTTACTTCCATATTTTTTATTTATACCTAATTGATTTAAATTAAGTTTTCTACATGAATTAATTATTTGAAGTACAATTATTCTTAATGTATTATTTTCCATCACACATTATTGTCAAGATTGTCATCTTCTTTAGTAATTAGTAATTACAAGAATACTTTGTTCAGAAATGTAGTTTCAATATGTCATATTTAAGGAAGTTCAAGCCCTGACATTATGTAATTTTTATCAGGACAACAGGTATTAGACTGTTCCTGTTTTAGTGACTTAAATGAAATAAAAGTAATCTCTAAGATTATATTTAAGGTGATATACCAATAAGTACATATGTAGGGGTACCTACTATATTCTTATTGTGAATTTATCTATTCTTAATTTTGAGAAATGTCTGTCTTAATGGTAATTTAAAAGGGATATTTCAATTTTAAGAAATTGAATAGGTATAATGATTTTGTTAGATTATGATCAGAACTTTTGTGATTAGAAGCAATTCCTTAGCATGTGATAGGGGTCACAGCGTTATTTTATTTTATTATATAAATATATAAAAAACAAAAGATCTATTGAAATTACTAAATTAGTATTAGGTAAATGATCATCACATAGCCTTTATGTTAATTCAGCGGTTACAGAAGTCTACCTTAATAAGGTTTTATTACATTAATTTTTTTTAGTCCTCAATTAATCATAACAAGATATTCAGAAGAAGGTCAGCCAAAGAAAAGATGGTTCCACACATATAGCTTGGGCTTGACTGGAAAAAGACTCAGCACAAAAGGCTTAATAAATAATAAATAAATAGTTATATACATATTACTAATCTTACAGACTTTTGTCCATCTTATACTTATTTCATATCGTTATGATGGAGGACTGAACAAATCAAGCGTTCCCAATAGTTTTAAAATGTATCTTATTTTGAATAATGGTACTTATGTAAGTACATATTTATAAATAGGTATTCTTAGTACATTACATTGTTTACCACAATGAAGTAAAGGAAAGGAATCTGGAATATCTAGGTTATTATTTAATTAAATAATGTAAGCCTAATATTTTAAGGGTTTTTATGGTACTTCCATAACACCTTTACTTTTCAATTTGTTTGTGGCATTAACTTTGGATTAGGGTTAATAAATTTTAACCTTAAGGATTTCTATGCAAAAAATTTTAGACATGAAGTATAAGCAGATAAGATGGCATCTGATTTGTCACAAGCTGGATTTTATAAACGTTGTCTTGTCAAAATCCTTGTTTCACTGCAATTTTGCAGGACTATTTATTTCTTCCAAGAATTGCATAAGTGCAATAATACCTTTAAATACTAATTAATTAGTAAAAGATTGGGTTAGTTATATAATTTCTTGATAAATTATTCAGTAGTGCAACTTCATTATCTGACTATGGTAAAAACCAAGAAAGGGTTATTTTGGAGTTTTGAACCAAACAATGGATTCATTAGCGCAATGGCTAAGACTTTATAATAGAGATTTGTGATTAATAAGATGGCCAGTAAAGTAATCCATAGCTTTGATAAGTAAGTATCTGTATCTCTATTATAACCTTCTTTCTTGAGGTAAAGGGCTTTTCACAATAATTCCGGTTTGAATTTTCTATCTCCATCCAATCCCTTAGGAACTAGTTAAAACCATCTTTGTTTACTTGTAATAGTATTTATCAGATATTAGCACTATTGTCTGACAATAGTAATATTATAGTGTTGTGTTGCTTTTGTACAATTGGTTTTTCAATTTTATATAGTATTGTTTCATACTGTCATCACATCAGCTTACAGTGCAAGATTTCAAATAATTTGTTTGATTTTTCATTTGTTATGTATGTAATATAACACTAATTGCATAGCAATAGGTTAGTTAATATAACAAGTGAGCCTGCTTGTTTGTCCATAATTTCTTTTTATTCTCTTAGTATATTAGCGCTTGTTTATTAATGAGTGAGCCTGCCCATTTCTATATACTGTCTATTTGCTTAGTAACAGTAGGACTTGGTGTTTAAAAATGAGTGATCCTGCTCATTTGTCCATACTATTTGTTGTCTCATGATAGTAGCGCTAGTTGATTGAAATTGAGTGAGTATGCTTGTCTGTCCATACTATTCTATCCACTTGGTGGTAGCGTTAGACATCTAATATTTTTGTGTACTTGTTCAAATTTAATTTTCATGGTATTGCAACATATACTGTCATACTGTCTTCCCGCTTTGTGAAAGCGCTTAATGTCAGGTCATTAGTGCACCAGCTCAATTTTCAGTTTTCCTGATATTGCAACATACTGTCTATCCGCACTGTGATAGCGCTAGATGGCAATTAATTGGTGCACTGGATCAATTTCCATTTTCATGGTATAGCAACATACTGTCTATCCGATAAGTGATAGAGCTAGATGTCAAATAATGGGTGCATTGGCTCAATTTTCATGGTATTGTCTATTGCCCATTATGTATATACTACCCAGGCGTTTGAAGTTTATTTCAGTAGGTAATTTGTAAAGTTTTTTCAACACCCAGCCATTGCGTTTCCACTTCAATTTCATTGATATAGACTGAAGCCTGAGGAGGCTGCTTCAATATTTTCTATGTGAGTCTCCATACTTGTGTCATGGTTTCTTCATCTTGCTGTTTTCTAAATTTCTTAAGTTTTCCTTATTTTCATAAATTGTATATTTACTAGGTATCTTCAGTTTTGGGGCGAACTGGAGCTTAAACTTGATAGCTCTGTATTTCATTCTCAACTTCTATTAAGTTTTTTAGAAGAAAAAGTAACAAGATTATAATTTAAAAATGACTTTTAGGTTAGATTCTATCAATCAATTATACGTTAGGTACATAAGTAATTCCTTCATAGGAGAATATCTATAATTCACAAAAGGAAGTAAAGTATTTGATTGTACATACCTGTAACTGGAACTAATGAATACTTAAGTTGATTCCATTAATATAGCGTTAAAAAACAAACCATAACCGCGCCTGATTATGGCGCTCATCCCTTGTTGATTTTTGGCTGAAATTCACTATAAACCTTATTGTAAACACAATCCACATAGAGAACTGTATAATAGCATTCTAAACACTAACTTTTAAGCTACAAATAGAGTAAATAATAGTTATTTTACACATTTTATTGCAAGGACTACGTGCCCGCGTTGTCACAAACAATCGTAATGACATTACCAACAAATGTTGCCATTTGCAGGGATAAATGTTTTTTCTTTTCCAGCTTTAAAACATTGTGACCCGACGCTGTTGTAGAACATCGGTACTACTCGTAAATATATCTCAAACAATCAGCAAGTATAATTGTTGATATATCAACGCACAGCCTTACCTTATACAATGTAGACATCCATTAATCCATTAAGGAAGGGTTTTTTGGGAAATTATAGGCCTATGGGGGTAAAATAGGAGATGAAAATTTGAATGAAAGCATATCAGTTTCAAATAATAATCTTCAAATTTTGTATTATAGTGACAATTGAAAACAAATTTATGTATTACAGCGTTCTTGATTATTCAACCCCCGAAGGGGTGAAAAAGGAGATTAAGTTGTGTCTTGAAAGTCCTTCATTTTTAAAGTTATAATCACTAAACTTATGTTTATAGTAAACTTACTCAACTTAAATTGTTGGTGTTAGAATTTCAAAAGGAATAAAATTTTTTTTATTATCGAATTAATAATCACCAAATATATTATCGCGGCTTATGGTAGCAAACTAACCCAACATACA
Organism: Anania hortulata; assembly: GCA_963576865.1. Classification (NCBI taxonomy): domain Eukaryota; kingdom Metazoa; phylum Arthropoda; class Insecta; order Lepidoptera; family Crambidae; genus Anania; species Anania hortulata. The sequence continues at coordinate 9,980,691 of OY756396.1, read as the reverse complement.
TTGTTATTATCACTCGACTGCCGTAGGAGGGTTATGTTTTTCGAGCGTATGTATGTGTGTTTATAATTTTTTGGCACGCTCTACAGCCTATGCCGTTAGAGATGTATTTCATCATATGAGATTCTTCTCATTGTGGAAGTGACATAAAGTATATCGTTTTCCGGAATTCTCATGGGACAGGAATTACGCAGGGAACTCTGATCTCTAATGCTACTTACCTGATTTCAACCTTCGATGAAGGTCTGCTTTAGATTAGTTTAAATGATGTTAAAGTGTCCCAGAGACGTCGCCTGGGGTCTACGGGGGCCAAAATTTTGTTTGTTTTTAGCTAGGACGTACCGTTTTCGAGATATTAAGGCACTGCGTACACGACGTAGCAGAGCGGGCCGGACCATTTTGCCGCGAACAATAGACCAAAGGGAATCGTATACTGCAACGCACACGGTGGTCATTCAGACCGCGCCGCCAGTGCCAACCCCGCGCTGTGGCATGTCCTTGGCAGCCCGCCGTGGATCGCACAAACCAGTTTGTATACACTAACGCAGACGGCGGCGCGGGCAGCTAGCTTAGTCTGCGCCGCGCGCTCTACTAGAATGGTTGCAAGTCCTGAACTGACCGTCGTGTGCGTTGAGTACGCGGCGCAGGCAGCCGCGGGCATCGATGTGCAGACGCGGTTTTTATTGCTTCACGGTCAAAAAGACCGCACCACTGCGTTGTATGCGCAGCACCTTACTCCATACTATATTAATTAATATATATACATATATAAAAGGCAAAAGTGATTGACTGATGTATCAACGCACAGCCCAAATCGCTGGTTCTAGAGATTCCAAATTTGACACTTAGGTATCTTATAAGAAGGGGTCCCTAAGGAAGGATTTTTATAAATTCACTCCCTAAAGGGGTGGAATGGGGGTCCAAAGTTTGTACGGGTGAACAAGATTAGTCAGACTATTTTATTCGAAACTTCGCAGGAGTAGATACTCTTTACGATAATTGAGTAAACATGTGTGTCAGATTTTTTGAAAAATCAACCCCTAAAAAGGGGAAGGGGGCTGACAAAGTCTGAAAATCAACATGGGTATTGTTTCTATGGTTTATCGGTTAAAAATAACGATTATTAACGATTAACGATTTTTAAAATTCAACGTTGCGGACGTGAAATACCATCTCCCCAGTTGGGATGCGATGGAGTTGGAATGTCTAAATATCAATATGGGTGTCGATTTTATAGTTTTTTTTTGACGTTAATTACGAAAATGGTATCAGTTTTAAAATTTAATGTTGTGAACATGAAAATTCTTGAAATTATTTGTGCCATTGCAATTCAATCGATCCAGTACTTTCGGAGCTAATCGGTTGTAAAAGACGGACTGACAGATAGCCACACGTTATCCTACAAGAGTTATATTTTTGCATTTGTTGTAAAGAACGAGACCCGCGTTATCCTAAAATATTGAAGTGGATAGTAAACTATTTATCTATCTTCTATCTATGTATGTATAAGGCAAAAGTGATTGGCTGATGTATCATCGCACAGCCCAAACCGCTGGTTACCCTATTTACCCTGTAGAATTTCTGGATTCGCTGAAACCTCCGGGTTTGCTTTACCATAGGCTTATTCTACGCGTGGGCACCTCTGTTTTGTTGTTGCGAAATTTAGAACCCCCTAAATAATGCAATGGAACCAGGCTACAAACAAGTCTCAAGGACATCACGATCAGATTGCTCACGTGTAAGCTCGCCCAGTAGTTTAGTGGTTTTGGCACCATTAGTAAAGAATATTGTCTATAAAGAAGTTTTGTAGTTTTTTTTATTACTGAGTTTGACATTCATACATTCACTCAAAATCAAATCTAACGCGAGCGAAGCCGCGGGCAAAAGCTAGTGACTTATATGATTCTAAAATAACTTCATTAAATATAACAATTATAAAAAAGTGGTTTTTTTTAAAATAAACTTTTAGTTTATAAGAGATAATCAGACCAGTAACACTAAAGCACAATTTGGAAAGCTCTATTTTACATTTTTGTCACATTTTAGGGAGAGCATCGAGGAAGTGGTTTTTAAACACAATAGGTAGGTAAACATAAATAACGGTTAATGTCCTATACAAAACGTTTAATTTCCGGTTTTTAGTGGACCGTCACACATGCGATGAGCGGTGGGCATGATTTACTCAGATTACTGCATGGATCCAGCGATGGATGGCTGCACAATCTAAATAACGACATTATTAATCGAAATATGGATTTTCTACATAGTAGATGGATACTCAATTCATTTATATAATGTTACTTGATGCTCAATTAGTTCCTATTTAAAAAAAATTGGGCCAAAAATGCATTTGTTTGGTTTTTGTTCATGGTGTAAATAATGTACAATTTGAGCGGTTAACAGCAATAAAAAGTACTACCATTGATAGACAGTGTCATCATCCTTACTATGTAAACTGAGATAGTAAAACAACGAGAGCATTTCTTATCGGGTCCGGTCCGGTTTCTTTCCGGGTTTTCTCCGACCGATTTTGTGCTCCTCATGGGCCCGGAGTCCGTTGGAAGGATTTGGGATTCTCCGGTGGTCCGATGTGCCGCTGCGTCACTCGCTGCACGTTCCAGCGTCTGAGGTTCCCGCCGAAAATCAGCGTCGTGATAAGTCCGTGGCTGTCACGACAAATGCTGAGCACCTTTTCGACACATCTGGTTTATATTGTTTTGTGTATTTATTTTTTTCTCTTGTGTGTCCAATAAACGTTTCTTTCTTTCTTTTTTTCTTATAAAATGTGGAAATAATAATAGGAAAATTGTATACTTACACACATTTTATTTTTGTTAGTTTTAATTCTATATACACCAATGTTCTTCCTGGTTATTAAGCTATTAGTTACGTCTAAACGTCTAAAATAGACCAACTTCAAGATAATAGATTGTCGGATCCAATAGGAAACAAGGGAAACTTTGCGTTGGAGAACTATGCGAACACTCATCAAACTAGGATGTACAATCTAGTACTGCTAAGAAGATTCTTCAAGGTGCATGTAACTATTACTAAATTGTGTTAGTAAAAAAATGATAAATTTATACAATAATTAATCCATCTTGTTCATAGTTTGTGAAGATTGAAATGGTAAAAGTGGAAAATTTTCGACATTAATAAAGGCGTAATCCTTGTAATTTGTGATTGACTGACTTTGAACGTCGCAAACAATTATTGAATTTCAGTCATTAAAATCAATAAAAATATTTATCGCTACAAAGTTATGCCTCTTTTGCAAAAGTATCAAGTAAATGTAAATATTTCACAGCATACATTTTATAAAATAAAAACTAATTTTAAAAAACTAAAAAGGATTTTAGTTTTTTGAAGTCGGTTTATTGTAATTGGCGCGATATGGAGTTCATGCAATGTTTGATGATTTTCTTATAGATTTCATCATCAGAACTGGACCAAATTTGTATAGGACCATTTCGAAAGTATTCCCTTGGAACAAAAAAATAATTTTCGAAATCGGTCAACGTATTAACGAATGATTGCTAAACATACATAAAAAAAATTAAAAGATTTCGACGAATTGAGTACCTCCTCCTTTTTTGAAGTCAGTTAAAAAGACCCCGCATATTCTGTGCGTTTTCATAAGTATTTTAACAGATTCGAGAAACCCTGCTTATGAATATATTTTGCTTGTATCACTCCAAATTGTATGTAATGTAAATAAAATGTGAACTCGGTAAATGTATATCCCGCAGTTTGTTTTGTATTTCATCGATATTAAAGGCTGCATCACTCATATTGGCAGATACGGTACAAGATTTGTAAAAAAGGCTTCCAATAGTAAAACTTGTATACCTAGAAAGGAAAATTCACGAAATGAACGCCGTGTTTCTCAACGGTTATGATAAAATTAGGTCTAAATTTGGGTTAAGTTCGTAGATAACCAACATTGAGAGTGATTTATAAAACTCATTTCATTCTACGTTACTTTTGAATATAATAAATGAAGAGAGTTTACTTAGAATATTTTGTACCAAAGATTTCATAAAAAGTTTTTATTAAGAGAAAGAAAATGTTTACTTTTAGTTGATTTCTGATAATTTGATAATAATAACATATTTCTTTGGTATCGAGGTTAAATAATCGTAATATTATTATTGGCTCTAGTGTTCTGCAACACGGCCTGCATTGGATGGTACAGTTTTTTTTTTTTTAATTAATTTAAAAAATATATATGTTAAATACTTCAGGGTTTGTTTATACTCATGATAGCAAACTTTGCCCGCGTTCCGCGATTTTGTTAAGAAATAGTTTTGTGCGCTGACAAAATTAATTTGAAATAGGTAAGTAGTTCCAACCGGCCAGCCTGCCTGCATTCTGCATTAGGAGCCCAATGACTTTTAGTTATTTCAGCATATGTTCACCAGTGGACGTCCTATGGCTGAAATGATGAGGTTGATTATTATCACGAGTGAGAACAAACTTTTAAGTATTTAACACTGATAAAAATTGATTCGTGTAGGATACTATACGTACTGCTTTACTACATTTGAAAGAACAAAGAAAACCGCTCGTTCTACCTATTACTTGCTCTAACCTATTCAAGCAGCCAAATCACAGATTCACAAACGAACCGGTAGCACATCCTTGCCTTCCAAATTATACGTATTTTAGTGCCAAAATGCTAATTAACATGGCGAAAACGACGGCCAGGGAAATGAGCACTCACCGTCGCCAGGAATCATGAAGAGAGCGGTCCCATTAACTTTTATTATGCCCCGTTTTTAAGCGTGTCGTCCAAATTAGTTGGCTCTATTCGCAGGACATCTTGCCGCTCATGCCCCTCATTACCAAGATGACTCTCGAAATGAATTTATTTGTTGTTTATGTTAATTTAACCAGAGTAATTTGCCCTTTGTAATCTTTATGGATTTAAAAATTAAGGCTGGTTTACTCTTTTGTTATTTTACGTTTACTCCGGTTTAAGTTCGTACTTCTTACTCCGTTAATGTACATCATTAAGAAGAAACGTATAATTATCATTATGTTAAAAGGAAAAATCAAAAGAAAAAATGTTTTCTTGGTGTTGAATGAATGTTTGTCATGGTTAATTAAAAGGTCTGAAAAAAAATATTTACAGTAGATCAATAAACCTTTAGTTCAAAATTGAGTGATTTATATTTCTTTCATATTTTTCTAAAGTATCAGTAGTGACTGTGTTTGTAAGTCACTGATAATGAAATGGTACTTATTTTAAGTTTTTTGTGTATTTATGTATGAATTTTAAAGTAACTATTTATTAATAAAAATAATTTTCCACTTAAAGCTAATGAAGGTTATACGAAACGTTTACGTTTATTGGACGGTTGATCCGATACGATTTCGAGTGACTACCCGTTGGTACTTTGAGCTCTTGACAAAAGAGGGTTTCAAGAACGTATTACCATTTCTCCAATAACGCTACCAACGTTTTAATACATTTTTGACTGTGGTAGGTATGTTTTAAATAAAGGTTTTTTATTTCATCTTTCAATTATTTTTAATTAAAGGAGCTACGTCACTGAATTTTTACTTTTACCTACATTACTTCGAGTAAAGTTACATAATACTCCAATATAATTAAGAACTACATGACATAGACAATAAATAAATCAAGCAACAATTTAAATTCCCCTTAGTCCTCTCTTGGCCTAATTGCCATGTTCTGCAAGGCCATAATGGTTCTTACGCCTTAGTCTTAAATGGTTTTGCAGATATTTTACATAAAGAGACAAAAATGTAAGTCAAAATTTTTTTGCCAGTAGGTACTTAGGTTGTGTAGTTTACGGCATTTTTACGTCAAATTTTATTTATGCAACGCAAAAAATGAGTAATGTTTGTGTTAAGAACTTATGTACATTGAACAGTAAAAAGAGCAGTTTTTAAACGTTAAATAAATCGCATTGGGTTCGGTTAAGAGACTAATTAACTAGAACGTCCCACGATGCCGCAGTTACAGATGGACAGACAAACCAATTAGACCGTGTAATTAGTCCAACTAGTATACTCAATCCATATTGTTTCCTGTGTGAAGTATGTAACATGGAAGCTTAGAGTTTTAAAACTATTCGTCCTTGTCAGGGTTCCAGGTAATTTAATCAAAGTAAAAAGTAACTGTTTAAAATCTATATCTGTTATCAGTTCTCTGAGCTTTAAATTTTCAATCAGACATCCACTACGTTAGATGCAACAAAGCAAATTTTCCGGAAGATGTTGATAAACATGAACATTTATTCTTTTCGTGTCAAATGTTTAGCAACGACTTGATTTAGGGGCTCAATTCCCGTAATTTAACATTAGTCGCAATCCAGTGTCAATCCGCTCCCAGTAACAAAACCATCAAATACGGTTTTCTCGTAAATGCGACTGAAACTGGAAGAAACTTAAATAAGTTTTCTTTTCTGTTTAATTTTCAGTGGCATTAGGAACGTTTTGATAATTTAACTTCAAATTAAAAGTTTACGAGAATACCGTTTTTAATAGTAATGTTACCGACCGGATCGACACTCGATTGCGACTGTTGTTAAATTACCAAAATTGGGGTTCTGATTTTAATAGAGGAGCCATTGTCCTTTCGTCGCCAGATTCAAATCTTCCCTTTTTTTATGTCTCTGGTTGGTCTCGAAATAACATCCTTGGGTTACGAAGTACTAGGTAATGTTTTTTGCCAGGGCACATTCCGACTCAAGCCAATTTAGAAAATATATTTTTCTGACTTGACCCGAAACGGGAATGAAACCCGGGAATCTTTGCGTTCAACGCAAATTACCACGCCACTACACCAATCGGGTCATGCAGGCACAAAGAACATGCGACATGAGACATGGTGCGTGGTTCTGCATCCCGCGTTTTTTTTTTCCTTTTTTCACCATTTTTTTTTTACAGCTAATTATGAACCAAGTGAGACTACTATTAAACTAAGTAACATGTGATTTTAAAATAGTTTAGAGGAGACCAATTTTGGTTTACTCGATATCATGTAAAAATCTACATCATTTTATCTAAAATTACGTTAATTTTTTTAACAAGTGACATAATTGAAAATGTTTAAGATTTGTTAGGCAAATATTGTTATATATGTTCTTGTAGAAGGTTACATGGTATCCTTACTTCGTTTACATTTCGGCAATGTAGTTTATAAACTCTACTGCAGAATTTAGAGATTATTCCTCCTCAGTCCTCTGTTATGTTAGCGAGGCAAAATGCTTAGACACGGTCAGAATCACGGACAGAAGTGATCTTATAAGGGTTCCGTCTTCTGTTATGAGCGTCGAATCCCAAAAAATGCTGAAGATTTTTTCCCTTTAATAAATCGTGTGAAATGATAAATATGGCAAAACGTTATTTATCACGAGGCGCAACTGGATCATAATAAAGTGGAAATGTAGATTTGTCAACGAAGGCATTTGTATGTTTACTCTCTGCTATCCGCACCTGGGCGTTGAGTTGCTCGTAGGAGGAGCTCGTAAGCCAGCTTTTAGACATCTTCAGATTGTACAAAGTAAATAGCTTATATAACGTATAAAATATGTTACCAACAGGTATTCTTATAAAAATGATCTTATTTCCATTTAGTAAAAAGGTCTATATTTTTTAAACCTTTCTAAAACCGTTCCCAGTCCCTCTTCTAGAACCGTAAGGGTATAAAAACATAGATTTTTAATAGGGGAGTCATTGTCCTTTCGTCGCCAGATTCAAATCTTTCCTTTTTTATGTCTCTGGTTGGTCTCGAAATAACATCCTTGGGTTACGAGGTACCAGATAATGTATTTTGCCAGGGCACATTCCGACTCAAGCCAATTTAGAAAATATATTTTTCTGACTTGACCCGAAACGGGAATGAAACCCGGGAAACTTTACGTTCAACGCAAATTACCACGCCACTACACCAATCGGGTCATGCAGGCACAAAGAACATGCGACATGAGACATGGTGCGTGGTTCTAGAATCGTAAGGGTATAAAAACATAGACCTAGGGGCACAGACCTTTCCCTAGCAACTTCACTAGACCCTGGTGGTGATTGCTTAAGCCTGCAATTCTGCACAATACAATTTTAAATTTCGTGGTCTGGCTTAGGCTTTGCGTTGTTAACCGTCAGTTAGTATTTCTTGGTACCGTTCTACAGGTATATACAGCACTGCATAGAAAATAGGCAATACTTTAAGTTCCATTACCCCGTTCTCGGTGCTCCATGCAACACAGGTCACGCGATGCTCACATTACATCGCGGGGAGATTTCGTTTCCACTCACCAAATCACTTAGTATCTGTTGGTCTTTCTTAGTTTTTTTTTATCATGCCATTGCTTATTAATCGTCTTGGCCACATGTTTTCATATTATAAGCAAACAATAAAGGTATTCCATGCTATGAAAAAAAAGGAGCAATACACAGACAATTTTAATTTCCGTTTCATCTCCCAATATTGTTCTTACGAGTAGAGCGAGCTTAGCTTTATATAGCATCGTGAAAGTAGAAAAGTGGTTTAGCCTGTTGACGTCAATGTTCGAAAAAGTTCCAAACTTTTAAATTTTTATCATACGCTAATATTATCAATTTTTGATGGGCAAAAATAAAAATATCTTTCTTACAAAGAATCAGCTGAGTGCCTCTAAAATGGATCCTTATAAGATTAATTCTACATCCTTCGTTACAGAAAAAGCTAATAAAAGTAAACATAACATAAAGTCGAAAGAACTCTTAAACGATCGACTATAAATGGTAGACTTTAAGAATGATTTAAATAAATTAACTTGCCACATTTTTCATCAAAAAGTTTTTCGATTCTAAAATGTTAAGGGTTCGATTAGCGTTACTATGTTTTTATTAAATTTTTTATGTTTCATGAATACGAGTTAATACCTATTTTTATGACGCTTTATTAAACTTTACTTGTAACTAACAAACTAACAGCAATTTAACTATGTAATTAAATAATCTTGGTAGTCCTTTCTAACTTGGCTACCTACTTCTATCCGTCGTATCGATTCGAAACTTTGTAAGTTTTTGTCTTTCGGATGACAACACAATAATTTTATACCATCGAGTTGATCTGATGATGGAGCGTACTAAATAGTAAGACTAATTAATAGTCATAATAGTCATTTATTCAGTACAAGGCCCTCTTCCGGGCACTTATACATGTATTGCTTAAATACTGCTTTGCCCTACCATTGCTTCGGGACTACATATCGGCTGGTGATGAGAAGAAACGGCGCAACAAACTCAGTCACCTTTGTCAGTTTATTTTACAGGAAATACAGTTACAAGACATGTAGTAAGTGTGAGCTAAGCGGGTTAAATCCATGCACTCTTGTCGTTTAAATATTTAATCGTCTACTTTTAAGTAACCTTTTTTCAAAAGAGTTTTTTTAATGTGAATTTTGAACCCAAGAACCGGTAGTTCCACAAAAGCCTGTGGTATTTTATTGAAAAATTTAATGCATTTCCCCGAGAATGAATCATCAACTTAGTCTGAAACTCGGAACGGCTAGTTTTTTTTTATTTCGGGTATTTTTATAATGAAAATCACCCTTAAATCTACACAAACTTGTTTTTTTTTCAACCTCTCAGTCCAGCGAAACGAAACACAATGGAAAATGTATGAGGTAATGTCACGAGTTAATGGCTACTAAAAAACCCTTGTGTTTGGGCCCATTTAATTCGTTTTGATAAATTCAATATAAAGTCGTGTTTATAGTTCTCAAAACTATAAAGTAAAAATAATAATAATATATTTACTTATGCTCAATATTTAACTTATCTTTACTTATAACTGTAATCACATTTTGGAAATCGATTTCAAAGTCCTAATTATCGTATTTATTTGAAACTTTGCAATTATTTTCAATCTGGGTGACAAAATGATAGTTCGACACCTTCAAGCTGATCTAATGATTGAGCCAGAAGGTTGATGGTGAAACTCTTCAATGGCCACTAGTAAATCCTTCGAGTTTAGGCTTATTTGATTCGCTTACGTCACCTTACAAATAAGATAGATAGTGGTACTCTTTATTGCACACCACACAAAAAAACAGTACAGAGAAACAATAAATTTAGAATAGTACAATTTAGGCGGTCTTATCGCTAAGAGCGATCTCATCCAGACAACCTTAACAACAATACAATAAGATACGATACTATACGCCGAAACGAGATGAGACGAGATGAGATGAAATAAGATACTAACGTTTATTGATAATGGACATCACGACAACAATAGCACAAATGCAAACAACTAACAACAACAATCACTGTAAACAGATAGAAAAAAGTAAATCACAGAGACAGATTACAGTAAACAGTAAATCAACACGATACAAAAATAACAAGTAAAATAAACTTATAAACTCAAAATAGTAACCTATTTTTAAATTCAAAACACAAAAAGGAACAAAACAGCTGACCGTCCTACAGTACTGCTACGCCTGTCGCTACGCCCATTACAATTGGACCTCACTCAGCATTTGCCATATCCTGTTACTTGAGCAACCCACGACGCCAGTTTTCAGTGGACTGATGCTGAATGAGAATCACGGACTATGACAGCCGCAATAAACGTAATAAATACACATAAAATATACATAAACTGTGAGTGAGTTCAGTGAGAGTAATAAAAATATTAGTAAAAGCGCAGTAAACTATAAATCGTTTTTTGAACTATACAATTACATAAAATAGTTTAATTTGCAAGACAAAAAATAGATATGTTTCCTAAATTACCTAACATCGTCATTTTCTTTTTTTTTTAAACGTACATACCTAGTAAATTTTTTGAATCTCCGTCAAAGTAGTTTAATTTCGGCGGAATATTTCAGAACTTATGACGTCTGTCCAGGGCAAGTATTCTGCGTCAGCTTGAAGCCCGCTAGCTGGATACAATTTCACGCTGTGCCAACTTGCAAAATTCGTTGCGAAATTCTAATTTCATTCTGAACACGGCTGGCGGGATAGATCGCGACCTATATGAATAGTGTCACCACCATTATTTTATTGATTATAATCAAATGATTGAAACCAATGTGAAATAAGGTAAAGTCTTCTGTTACAGAAGTATTCAAAATTGGCACCTAATACGGAGGTATTTTTTATTTTCGTGTTTTATTTTTTTTGTAATGAGTACAAGTGCACGAAAGTAGAATTCTGTCATGTGAAATATTATAATGAATCACATACCTGACGTTTATTACCACATGCAGTTAGCAAATTATTATCAAACAGTTTGTGCCACGGTAGCGATCCGGCAGGACATTTCGTACAAACTAGCGACTAAGGTAAGTACACTCGTATTTTGTCAGCTAAGTTTTAGGTATAAAATAGCATATAAATTGGTGACTGAGGCGTTCATAAGTTTTTCTTATTAACACACTAACGATATATTTAGGTTTTTTTCTATTTAAAACTAGTGTTATAACTAAAATACGGTTAACAAAACAACGCCGTAATAGGGTAACCAATTCAACTGGTGATTATAATACGATGGTATCATTCGTAATAGGAAAAATAATGTGTTTTATTTATTTGCATATAGCTAATAAACTAATTCAAGAAGTTCAAAGTTTATTTGAAATCATTTTTAATCTCACAAACTAAAAACCTTTTTCTGTGGTATACTTATACACTAGGAAACTTATTTTAACATAGACACAGGTATGTGTTTTGTACGAGTTCTTTGAAAAGTAAAATAAAGAGGTGTATTTTAATTTGTCAAAAACCAGTTGATTGTGTAAAGATATTTACTTGAGGTTCACAAATCTTAATCACGGAATTGGTGTCGTTTATATAAATTACTTCCACTGAATATATAGCAAAATTTTGATGGGTCTGAATTAGGATTAAACAACACGAATTGTTTTCCTATTACGGAGGTAGTAATTTTTTATACCTCTGTAACGTTGTGGATTTGGTCGTATCGAATCTTGCGCATTTGTCTTTTGAATTTTCGCGCGGATTCCATGGGGCCTTCCTGTCTTTCGTCCCTGTCACTCTCGATGTGTCCTTGTCTTTCTCAGCAGAATTACATTGAAATAAATCATAGATTATCGTTTATTTTACCCTAATAATGGATCAGAACATTGTTAAGAGTATGAACTTGCCTAAATGTTTATTTGTTTTATTATCAGAAATTGTATTTCGTTATAAAAGAGCTTAAATTGGTTCAACATTTTTTTGTTGACCAATCAAAACGTTTGTCCAATGACATTACACGCACGCCAGTCGGGTGTTGCAATTGTAATGCCTCAAATTAACATTCGTCGAATTATATGTATTAAAAGTCGATTCTTTGTTTTTTTTTCTACCAATTGGGCAATGAAATTGGGTTCTGAAAATTATTTACTCTGTTAATATATTGAAAATTATGCTTTTATAGTAAAATTATGTCTCTGCGTTTATAATAGGACTGTAATTTTGTTGTTTTGTAAAGATTTAGATTTTCAGATTTCGAAGTTTTAGTAGGAATCTCTGAATTTAGTAGTTTTTTTGTTTGAGTTCGAGAACACCGTGTTTGACAGGTGCCCCCGCACCTGTCAAATCGGATCAAATCAAATCGGAGATTTGAAAGAGGGACGCTAAATGAGTTATTATTTGATAAATTTCTTCTCTGACGGTTGTTGAAAGCCATGTCCATGCAATGGCAGGCTTGTCAGAGTATTACAATACTGGGAGTCGATGGTGAGTTTAGGTTTCAAGGCTTGAATGTCTTCAATGCTCGGTTTGAGTACAGGGGCTCTGTTTTTAGTTTTTGTTTCAGGCTGATTTTACCAGAAATACCTGGTTACCATGCCACCACAGCACATGGTAATACAGGGTTGGGAGGGAGCAGGCATCATGAAATAGTTTTCAAGATGTAATTTATTTAGTCACCGATGACGTGGTAAGTTGAAAATCATAATTATGCTGCTTTGATGCTCGTGTCCTCTCTGCACCCAGTTTTTCAAAGCCTCGTGTCCCACAGAGGCCTGTGTGAAACATGCCTTTCATTTTCATTTCAGCTGCACGGGAATTTAAATTTAAATTTAATTTAATTATATTGCATTTAATTTTACAGTCTGAAGCTTTTTTGTTATTTTTAAAGCCATGTGAGATCAGCCCACCACGTGGGGATAATATTATCTGCACAGCACCCCTACCATCACAAATGCTAGCCACTGCTTAGCTTGGGCTTCCCCGCAGGTATCATCAATAACTCCAGGAAGAGGTCAGTCTAAATTTAATTTTAATTTGATTAGGGCAGTGTGACCTAGTTAGATAACATAAGTTATTTCCATTCAACAAAGTGGTGGTAAATACTAGATCGCAAGTATTTCTTTATGAACATATAAGTGTAAACACTAAAATTTGAACCCATTATTGTTCGGCCCCTCCGATGAACTAGTTTTGTGTAATTTTAATAAAACAAATAACTAGTTTCTTTTTTTTATTTTTTTTTGTCCATGGAACCCGTAGGGCACTCTAACACACCAGGTTTCACGTGACACCTCCATGTTAGGCTCTTTGAACTCCTAATACGGTGGGCATGGCTCTGTAAAAGAAACTTGATATAATTTATTACGGAGTTATTCAAAATTAGGTTCCATAAAAATATGAAACCTGCGTATGTAATTTAATCTATCTACTATTTAAAAGCGCTAGTCGAATTCACATAAGTATTTTGTATAGGGACTACTTTTAATTATTAACTTTCTTTTGTTTTAGTATTTATTGTTATACAGCAATACAATACGCAATCTATTAAATTTAAATTATTCTAATTATACATTAATAATAGTGCCGTGTCGGCCGTAAAGAACACACTTCCCCACCGCCTACAGGAGGCGTGTCGTAGCGTCTTCGTGCGAAATCTTATAAAAAAAACTGCGCTCGCCAACCCTTTTTTACATAGTAAAACCTTTTCAAGTGTTGAGAGTAATATAAATTTGAATCCATAATCTTGTCAACTATATTTTTTATAAGTTGGCACGTTTATTAGAAATCCTTATTTTTTTGTCTTACTTTCCAATGTCACGAAATACCTCCGTAATAGGAGACTTTACCTTACCTCGAAATGTATCATTCTCAGATATTTGAAATAGTTTTATGCAATATTCTCAATCGTTTCGTGATTAACAAAGCATAAAATTGTATAGCTACGCCGAAATATTTTTTTGTGGAGTTACTGGTGTATATAGGTGTATTATATTAACAATAACGTGCTAGTTACAAAACACGGCGCACGGATATGTCACTACATGATCATCTAACAAGTCTGACAAAAGTGACCAAGTTTCCTGCGCTGCTTTTTCTCGGCGCTAGCCTACAATATTGTTCCGAAGTAGAGTGGTAGGGTAAAAGTGCTAAATTACAGGACCATTTACAGAAATAAATTGGGTTTTTTAGAACTAAATTTATATAAATACGCTAGAAAAAGAGATGAGAGTTTGTTAAGTATCATTTATGTTTATTTATTTTGCAAGTCGAATTGGCCTAGGTACTGATGGCACCGTTCGGAATAAATAAGGTACAGATCTGACGAATCCCATGTATTACGTATTGCATACTGTTTGCAAACCACTAACGCGCATTTTCGGCACAACCCCAAAAAAACAGTTTTTAATGGTTTTAAAATACGAATGATTGATTTTTTCAATATAAAAACTTTAAAAAATACTTTTTTTATGTCATCTATGATCGCCACCAGTGCAGAGCCCAAATATAAGTAACTATCAACAGAAACAGTACTAGATACTCTTCAGCCATTTTGCTTAAAAACAATAAAGTTTAAATTATACAGGTGTGGCGAGCGCTACCTAAGCATTGGAAATTTCACTTCAGCCGTCTCATTAAAAATGCTAAAGCTGCAAACAAAGTGGATAATCTGTACAGCGGGCAACAAATATTAAAGAAGCCGACCACTCCGGAAGATGCTTTGTAGAGATCAAAGCCTCTCACGGCTATACTAATTGACCTTTGCATTTTGATGGGCTCTCCTTAAATTCGCATTTACTATAGCTTATTTACGTGTTAGGCTTAATGCAAGATTCTGTGCACAGAATCGAGGCTACAACTTAAGATTCAAAATTAACAAATCTATCCCAGCTCTACACGAGAATTTTTACTCTGTCCTTCTCGTTTGATTGTGTTTATGGGAGTACTTGTTGTGATTGTTCTCCACCCTTTAGCAATCTATGTATTATATTATATTTATATGTATATAAAACAAAATCAGGTTAGTTACACCATTTGTAAGTCAAAAATAGATACGGCAGGACCGATTTTTATCGGTCTTTAATTTGTTGGCTTTGTGTAGATAAATAGCAATAGAGCCCCGAATTGCAGAATAACTATTAAAATATGGCGAAATTCCATGAGCGCGAAGCCGCGGGATACAACTAGTTGTTCATAATGACGAATTTCCAAATTTGTGTGATAAAACTTGAAAAACATATTTTTCTTGGCTAACGAATGTTGTAAATAAATAACTGACATCAATGTAAAACACAGATTTCATTACATATGTGACTGAAAATACTGGTGACAAGATTCACCATACTGGTGAAAAGACTTAAGAGATGTTCTCTACGCAAAACATAAGTTTTTAAATCAAAAACCTCACATTTACAAAAAAATATCACATTGTTAAAATGCAATGACCTAAAAAATTTATTTTTAAAGAAAACTAGCTGTCCCGGCGAACTTCGTACCGCCCCTTCATAATTTGTTTTGGCCTAGATGACGATAGTTTAAAACAAATTAAAAAGTAGGTTGACTGACTGGGAGGTCAATTAATAGATTCAACCTGTTCAGTTTAAAAACAACGCTTAATTAAAACTTTTAGACCAAAAATAATAAAGTTTATTTATTGCTTATTTCCCGGGAAAATGCACTGTTTTAGGAAAAAAGTCATAGCTTAATTAATGTTTCTACCGAAAACGTTGCAAGCTGAGCTGGATGTATGGAAGTAGTTTAAGATTCAGTCATGATGTTGTAAACTTCTTTTTACTTCTTTATGACTCAAAGTAGCATTACTGCAATCTGTCTATCTGTAACGACGAAACTACCTTAGTGAAGTAGTGCCTATATACGTCCCACTGCAGGAAGACTACTACGAAAAACGAAATACGATGTTTCAGACGAAACGAAAGACAAACGATACGCAAACGATAGGCTTACTAACTACGTAACACTTTTGGATGTCGATGTTTTAATCGGATGCGACATATTTTCGGAACGACTTCGTGAATGAATGAACAAAATGTTTTTTATCGTATTATTTCAAAAAATCCGAAGCGTTTCGTAGTAAGCAATCCGAAAAACGATTATCGTATTGACGGATTTCGTTTTTCGTAGTAGACCTGCAGGGCACAGGCCTCACCTCAACTATGCGGTGGTTTGGGCCATACTCACTGAGTACTTTATAATATAGCAAAGCTATACTCCACCTCGCGGGCCTCAGCGCGGATTGGTTTTATAAGGCCAGTGATTTAACTTTAAGGTAGATGTTATTAAGCCCCCCTAAGGCCTCTGACTAGGCATCACACGATACTAATCACGTGATATTAGCCGGGACCAACTTTTAACCTGCCTTCGGAAGCACTGTGATACTTGTGATAAATGTCACTAACTATAGATGGAACGGTCACCCATCCAATCCAACCGCGACGTCGGTGACTTAACTTTGGTAATCTCTACCAAAGCTACTACCTTGCAAACAACTAACTCGCGAGGGAAACAATCTCGTCAGCAATGTGTTTTAAAATGTTAAATCGCTAAGCTGGAAGTCACATTGTTCCGTTCGAGCATTTCCTAAAGGATTACAAAAACTACAATGGACAAATGTCAGGAAACAACACAACTTAGCATAAGATTTGCTTTTGGGTGGGAATAATTTAGCTAAAAACAGCACAGTATGAACAATATTGTAAATGTACCTATTCGACATTTAAAATGCTAATTTAAAAATGCTTAGGATGATAAATCAAGTGCAACAAAGTACATTTGCAAATATCTGTAACTTATCTAACTACGCACACTTTCAATTTGATTTACTCCAGAGTAACGAAACTCTTTTTGCGCAGGTTTTGATTAGTACTTCCAGGGTTATTTCTTTATGCACATTTAGTATAGTCACAATATTACTATTAAATATATATATATTATTACCCTAAACCGCCTAAGTTGTACATCTTTCTGCATAAATCATGTGTATTTTACTTGTATGGTGTGCAATAAAGAGTATCTATCTATCTATATATTATTATTTTTTAAATTTATTGGAAAACAACAGACATCAGTTATACACGAAACGGTATAAATAAAGGTATTGGACTAAACTAATATCCTAAAGGTGTTTACACTGCTGCTTAAATCAATTCGTTAACAAATTATGTAATATAAAAATACTAATTATAAATGTCGTGAATTATGTTCCAGTTAAGATTAACGAACACCATTGTGTTCGTCAAAAATGGACCTTGCTGCCGTTTTGAACCTCGCAAACCCTGAGTTAAATATGTCCAACTTGGGGTCACTTTGCAGGAGATTATATTTACGACACATTCTGGCGATAGGATTGTGGCTCGATACGTTGTTCTTATATGTAGGAAGTACAAAGGTAGGTAAGGAGCGCCTCTTGATCACCTTGCAGTTTATTTTTAGGGAAGAGGTAAGTCGGAAGTCATTCATGTGGTGCAGAATTTTAAGCATGATTGATAGATCAAGTTGTTGTCGCCGAACACTTAAGCGAGTCATATTGAACCTCTTTAGTCTGTCATTGTAGGAAACCAAGGCCCGTCCCAGGCCGCGACGAAAACAGAGCGTTCTCAGGAATTTCTTCTGTACACTTTCAATGTGCTTTGAGTGAATCTCGTAATGCGGTGACCATATAACTGATCCGTACTCCAGTTTGCTACGAACCAAGGAGTTAAACAGGTTAATCAGACTCTGTGACTCTTTAAAGTCTCTGGTGACTCTGCCAAGAAACCCTAGTGTTTGTAGTGAGCTGTTAACTATGTGCTGATAGTGTGACCTAAACGAGAGTTCCTCGTCAAATACTATACCAAGATCTCTGACTTCAGTTTCGTATAATACTTTAACAGTCATATTCGTATAATACTTTAACAGAATACAAAATTGCATGACCGATTTATAGATTTAAATAACTGTATTAAGTCTCCACGTCGGAACTACAGACAAAAGAACGAGGTGACAACTTACATGTTTATTTTAATACCGTTGAAACGGTTAATTAACAAAAGGTTTATAACGAATGCTTGCACCGCAGTATTTATAAATCTTTGCTCTGAAAATAACTTTTTATTTCCATTGACATATTTGGTTGAAACTTTACATTTTTAGCAAAGTAGTCATAATAAATCCCTATTAAAAATAACTTTCCGGAACAGCTTTTTCCATTAATCCTTTCATTGCAACACAAACATAAGAAAAAGCAATATTTAATTTCTTATGTAGTATTTTATTCAGCTACGGATTTCCTCACAGAAAGCCTTAAGAAATCAATTTTTTCTTCAAATAATTGCATTCAAAAGTTGAGAACAAGTTTTCACAAGAACCAAAGTGAGTGAACTCTGTTGCATTACCTTTCTTGACTAATGTAAACTGGCTCTGGGGGTAAAGTAATTGTAATGTGGATATTGCGGGTTTGTAAAAGCGTATGGACGGGTGACTGACGTAATAAGCTAGCAATGGATGTAAAATTGTCAGGAAATGGTGTTGAAACGGGTTAAGACTTTGTACATAGGTCACCCTTGGGCACGCCTCCCGCCGGTTAGGCACCACGGGGCCCGTTCTAGGAACTCATACTAATAGTTTCCGCGAGCTCATTGTGCGGCACGATTTGACTTGTTTTAAGTATTTTTTTAGTTTTAGGCAAGGGTATGCGGACGAAAAGTTTTATTGCACAAAATTTTTTTATACTAATACTAAGGTACTTGGCTGAGGTTATTAGCAATCAGAAATAGTAAATTTAAGCAACAAGGATAGTGGTTTCAAAGGTAAATAAACAAAGGCCAACCTGCTTGTATAAAATAATAATATCCCCATAATAGTAGATACGTAGGTACTTACTCGTCTTTTAGCACTAAATCTAAACTACACGAACAAACTCACCAAACTAGAATACCTGAAATATTAAAGCTTATACAGAGATTTACAGCCTTTACCGTAAAATTTCAACTAAAGGTTCGTAAAAAAACGAACAAAAAATGTTAAAGGGAATTTTCAAACCAGATTGAGATTTTTTATTAATTCCTAAAGTTAAACGACCAGTGTCGGGTATTTTAATTTTAGCTGAATACTCTGAGTCTGACGCTGATTCCGGCGTTTTGTCGAACTGCCACCAAAGCGCCGGGTTACCTTAAAAAACCCTGAAGTATATTCTAGCGCGAGTATCTGTAGCTATTTTAATGCTTGTTTTTAGTCAATTCATTGGCTTGGCTTGTTGCTACTAGGCATATATTACTATGGAAAATCTATATTTAATATTACAATAAGAGTCATCATTATCATCATCATTTTAGCCATAGAACGTCCACTGCTAAACATTGGCCTCCCCAGTGACTTCCAGATTGGCCGGTTGAAATATTAATAGTAAAGTCGAATAATTTATAACTATTTAAGGTTTTTTTTTAAATTAATTTTTGTCCAGTATATTTTCTTTCAGACCTTTATCTGGTTTGCAATATTATTTTCTTTTGGTTTTGGGTGTGGAGGATGCAGTGATTTAATCTCACATGATATTTTTGTGAGTCTTCTTTCCTGATTAGACTGAGCGGTGACTAATTTTCTTTTTGTGAAGATATGATGTTTCCAGGTAAGACATTCTGTCCATGTATAGACCGAGGTATCTAACGTTTTTCGCTTGAGGCACCTCAACGTCATTAAGCTTGACCACTGGACAAGTGTCATCATGTCTAGGGCTAACGGCGACGTGTACAGTCAACAAAACTTATTTCCGGTATGCCAGAGGCCTCAACTGCATTCTCATGGCTTTCCAGGATAGCTGTGTCATCGACAAATGTGCCCAGAAGGACAACATCATAAGATAGTAAGTCGCAAGTGTAAAGTAGGTATAGCAAAGGACCAATGCATGACGCTGCCCTGCGGGACGCCCGGTCTAATGGCATGTTAGCCCGTTGTGTCTTCGCCTTCGCTTTACATAAAAATGGCGGTCTAGTAGATATGACTTTATAAAGGAAAAGTAGCAATAATTTCGGTGAACCTTGCAAAATAAACTGTCGTGGTCGTGCTCTAATATAATCTATATAATAATCTATAATCTAATATAAGTTTAAATATATATATATATTTTTAGTGATACTAATATTCTATTTTTTAGTTTATCATTTATAATTAACAATCTATTTATTTTAACGTCTTTTTCATACCTTTTCTTGGGCGTTTTACTCTTGTCGGCTTTTAGTTTTTATTTTATTTTCTAGAAAAGACTCATGTGTTGGGGCCTAAAGTTTACAATCACCTACCGAACCCGGTTAAAGACGCGGCTACATTTAACTAGTTTAAAACCAAATTAAAAAACTGGTTAATCGAGCAGGCGTTTTGAAATGTTTGGTTAACATTTGACATTACGTTGAAACTTAATTAATAAATCAATTTGACGTCGACATCTAATTATTATTTATTTTTGAACCAACTTTTGACAACTGATTTATTATAACTTTGTAATTGTTTTTTATTAAGCCTTATATTGCCAAAGTAATTGGTGCCACAATAATGTCGGTATTCGATTAAAATACATCTACTCATTTCTGTCTCTCGGCTTTCTGGTCCAAAGCATTGCTGCTATTCTTCATAAATCGTCTTCCCATCTATTCGCTTGCCTTCCTCTACTTCGTTTTCCTTGTCTGGGGTACCACTCAGAAATAGCTTTTGTCCATTTTTCTCTGCTTTTTCTAATCATATGGCCCGACCAACGCCATTTTAGTTTCCTGATGGTTTCTTCTACGTCTTTTAACTTGGTTTATTTCAAGTTTTATTTTATCCTTGAGTTTATCCCCTAAGACGCTTCTTTCTATGCTGTTTTGCAATATTTTATATTTGTTCAGCTGTTTTTCTGCGAGTGCCCATCTTTGACAGGCATAGGTCAAGAATGGTAGTATACATGTATTATACTCTTTCCTTTTATGTATCATGATATATGATACTTTGATATTTAATTATTATTAATTATTATCTTTTAAAGTATTTTGTTAGAATGATTGAAATGTAATTGATTTATATAATGTTCAGACATTTCTATGTAATAAATGATAATAAATAAATAAATATTGGACAAAATCACATACAAAGCACTTGTGTTTTAGAAATCAGAAACAACAACAGTACCACAACACTCAGACCCGAGACGAGAAATAGAAAAGTTATTTTTTTACATTGACAAATTTTAATTAATATTATTTATTAAAATTAAATTATTATCTTATCATATATTAAAGGTAGGTAGATATAAAGAAGAAACAAAAATATAACATATAAACACATAGGTATCTCAATGATTGTATCGTTTTAAGTGAAGCTCGTAGATTTATTCGTAGCACACGTTTGAATTAAAAAAATATATTTAAAGTGCCTAATTAATAATTATGTTTTTCTGTATAAAGTTATCGTATACTTAAACGTTATTTCAAAATAAATGCACCGTCTTATAATAGCGTTTTCTCAGTCAACTGTGTTAATTTTAAACAAGTCCTGCCGCGTTAGTTGAATAATTAAGCGTTAAAATTGGTTTTGTCACGTTGCATAGTGAGGATACCAAACAAACAGGAAGCAGTTTCGATTCAGTTTCGAGAACGTTCATTTCCTAGACCTAAATAGTTTTTTGCGTCATCGGATAACGATGTGATGTCAACTATGACATCATCATTTTGCTATTTCTTCATTATACCTATATACAAAAGTTGGTAGTCTAATTTGAAAAAAATAGTTGTAAAATAAGCTACCGTTTACATATACTCTTAAATGGTTATTTAAAAAAAAAACAGCCAGCATTTGCAAATCGTGACAGAAAAAGGAGTAATACATACAAAATTGTGCACAAAAACAGTTATAAAAACTGCTTCCTAAAAGTAATAAAATACTTTAAATAGCTTTAGTTATACAACTTGAAAAATTTATTAATAAAATAAATCCCGAAGCTGCATGACTAAGCAGCTAAACAAAATGTCCTATACAAAAATAAACAAAAGTCGTTGTAACTGATCAAACATTAATAAATTTTGGCCTACCTATGCAAAATGTTTTATTCATAGCGTATTGGACACAGATGGATCTTAATTGTATAAGATAAGATTTGTTGGGATCAGCGCAAAGAGTAATGGGCGAAATAACACTTTTATTGGGTATCCAATCTTTAAAATTGAATGTTACGGTCGCAGAAATATATTGAAATCACTTCCACGTTCCTAGTGACAAAGTGGTGCATCTCACTTTTATATTGCCTTTGTGGATTCAAACGGGTTTCGTAAAACAATATAATAGTACCAGATCCTACCGCTACATTTCTACTACATCCATCTGTATTTTAGTTTGAATATATTCTTAATAAATACATATTAGTTAGATATTAATAGAGAAAGACGTAGTATACGTTATTTTTAAATTGTTTATAATATGTTCCACCATTTTAAATATTAACACTTTGAAAATTAACCCAGCAGAAGCGTATTCCTGTATTATCATTTACTTAACTACAAAAACATTTATTTTTTTATTTAAAAAACAAAAAGACTAAGAATATATTGAGAAGAAAGTTACATTCAAATTAGTTCAACATAATAATAAATATTTTAAAAAGACGTTCTCAAATCCAGTTTTATTTGCTCGTTTTTACTAATCTTCACTTTCAACAAAGCAAAAGTTAGAATTTCTGAAGTCTCTGAACGGGTTCTCTATTGAAGCCAAAAGCTTAGAAGGACATTCGTTTGAGTTTGCTTTTGCTCGACAAATTAATAAGGTTCTTTACTGAGAAATTTCGTAGTTAGTATACATTTTCAGTCTGACAGCAAACTTCTTAAGGTGTGTTTGAACATTATTCAGGATTTGTACCCAAGCGCCTCAAATCGGGGCGATGCGACGCGACGCTTAAGCTATTAATCTTGTACAAGTACTGTAACTATTGAAGTTTTCAGCGGATAATCTCCAAAACTAACATTTTAGACACGAACAGCTGTTGATTTTGGGATATCCTTAATGTTTACAAATGATAAGACATGTACGTTTATACGGCAATTCTCAGATAGTATCTACGAGTATATCATTTGATTTGTAGCTATTTTTCTCTTTGACTTTGCAGTTTAAGACGCGTCGTCCCAAACAAAGTTTAACTAAACATTATTTTTTCTTAAGTTTTTAAGATTGTTAACAACGTTGTTCTGTTATGAGCCCAAAAAACCAACAATAATATAACCTTTAGTTCAACATTACTGGTATGTATAAGTATTAACAATGTTCGTTAACGGTCACTTCTGAGAATTCATCAAATAGCAAAAAGAAAAGATTTTTAGGTAAATTTTATTACTATTGAACAGTAATCATTACTTACATACGAAATAACTAAGTTCTACAAGTGCAATTTATCAGCAAATAGTACTTTTAGTTACTTTAATTTTAAATTATTAAAGAGCATAACGGTTAGAATATTGCAAAAGAACAAAACAAAACTATGCGCAACACAAACAATTTGAACTTCTTGTGCCACCGTATCTGGTTGTTTTTAGGGGTCTGTACCTTAATAAAAAAAGGAACCCTTAAATTATCACTTTGTTGTCCGTCTGTCTATCTGTCCGTATGTCTGTCATACCCTTTATCTCGGGAACGCGGTGAAGTATCAAGTTGAAATTAAAACCATAAACTCAGGTCTATAGTCCCTTGATTCTGTTAAAAATCTAACTTCCAAGTTAACGTAAAAAAGATAGCCCGAATATGCCGCAAAAAGGTATATTTCGACATTTCCAAGGGAATCAAAATTTATAGGGTACTTTCTGTTGACCTAGAACTATGAAAATTGCCAAATATTAACGGAAAAAATTATACTTTGTAATAACATTTTGTTGTTACTTTGTAATTAAGCTGTGAGACAAATTTCTACGGAACCCTCAGTGGGCAAGTTCGACTCGCACTTGTTCGGTTTTTTTTAATTCTTTGCCTCGAATATTTAGCTGATTTAGCCAATGTACAAATGTACAGTCCACGTCTCATCACCACAAAATGTCAAATTTTCTAGATCGATTTTGAATTTTAAGTTCAATATGTAGAGTTTCAATATGTAGAAACAAATTTAACCGTTACAATCTGTATTAGTGATAAATAAGGCATAAGTAATCTAACGATGGAAAATGACAAATGAGTGTTAGTTCGTCGGCGAAATTTAACATTATTCTTTTAATTTAACTGAAGAGTTCCACAAAAAGAGAATACACAATATATATTATATATTATATATTATCGTATTTATTTTTAGTTATTACTAAATACTTATTTAAGACACACCTACCTCACGTAAGTTTAGCTTACTACTAAATGAGTTGGTTATTTAAGTTTCCGTTTAGTACCTAACGAAGAGCGGGTCAAAGCAATTAGGGATTTTTAATTTGGAGCCTAGCCGAGATAGCAAATTACAACACTTGTGACATGTGATGAACTTTTATAAGAAGGTACATATTTTTCGTTAAACAGCGAGGAATGGAAGTCTGACTTATATCGATCAAAACTGTTGATGAATGTTATTAGGTACGTATCTCCCGTTCGATGCAGGACTCAATGTGCCTATCCCAAGATTTCAAGTACCTATCTAGTCTCAAATTATTTAACACAGCTATCCCGGCAGACGTTGTAAGCTGCATTAGCGCATGAGCGCTTGTAGTAGCAAAATAATAATATAATATAGTAGTAGATAAAAGGGCATTCGGTTTTTTCCGAATTTTCCGGGAGACTTTTCTGATTTTTCTTTTTTTTTAAACCCTGTCCTGGAAATTAGGAACACAGCAGAAAAAAAGCCAAATCGGTAGAGCCATTTTCGAGTTTTTGCGCGCATAACTAACAGTTATATTTTTATTATATAGAAAAAAGAAAATGATGTAAGATAGACAGATAGATCATGAAATGCATATCTTAGAAAACTCATAGGTAGTGAATGAGATTTAAAAATGTAGTATATACGAGACGTTGTTCAAACTCCTCATTAAATAATGCGGTAAGATTGTTTTATCGTCTGTCATTGATCGTATTTCTACTTTTCTATTTTCTTTCTAATAAACCAGTTTAGACAAAACAATTCGCCTTTCTATTCGAAGACATGACGCCTTACAGTTATTAGTAACTATCTACTAAAGCGAATTCTTATGTTATCTTATGTACTTTCTTTGATTAATATTCATCATCATCATCATCATTTCAGCCATAGGACGTCCACTGCTGAACAAAGGCCTCCCTTAATGACTTATCATCGGGGGGGATTGCCAATACTCGCCACGCTTGGCAGGTGGGTTGGCGAGCGCAGTTTTTTATGAGATTTTGCACGCTGAGACGCTGCTGTCCGTCTTGTGCAACAGGAGTTAGTCGCGTCTTATGACACGCCTCTTGATGACGGTGGGGAAGTCATCATATCAGTCTATTGCAGTCCACTGTTGGACGTAAGCATCTCCCAAAAAGTGCAAAAGAGCACGATCTTCCGCCTTTTTATCCACTCCATTGCCAGCAATCTTCATAAGGTCGTCGGTCCATTGAGCTGGGGGGCGTCCTACACTACGCTTACCAAGACGTGGTCTCCATCTGAGAACCCGTTAACTCCACCTTTTATCGGTTCTGCGACAGATGTGGCCGGCCCACTGCCACTTTAGCTTGCTACATTTTAGGACTATGTCCATTACCTTGGTCTGCTGCCGGATAACCTCATTTTGGATTTTATCTCTTAACGAAATTCAAAGCATCGACCTTTCCATAGCTCGCGGAGTGACATAAAGTCGGCGGGCCAGCTTATCTATTTTAATTTTATTTTATAAGTGTGTGTGTATAAAGTGTATTCTAAATAATATGTTAACTTGATAAATATTATGTTAATTTTAATCAGGTTGTTGTATGCAAATAAACGTGTATCAATAAAAAAAAGTATATATGGGTACGCATTGGACCGTGTAGCATAAAAATAATGATGCGTCAACCCAAGCCCGGCTTATCAAGAATAACAATACTTGAAAGCAAATTAATTTATCTTATTTTTATGATGTGCAATTGTAAAATAAAATACTTGTGTAATATATTTATTCAATCAATAAATATATATTATCTCATATCATTTTCGGTATTTACCTCTACACTAGGATCTTCATCATCATCATAAACAGCCCACGTCAGTCTACTGATAGGCATCTTCCAATGCACGCCACTGCACCGGATCTTCGGCTATTCTTTTCCATCCACTGCCAGCAAGCCTTGCTTATATCCTCGCTCCTCCATGTTGGAGGCCGCCCCGCGCTGCGCTTGCCTAGTCGCGGTCTCCTCTCAAGAACACGTCTACCCCATCGGTTATCGGTACTACGGTAAATGTGACCAGGCAGGATCTTATTAAAAGTTAGATAACTTTTCTATATTAATTGAATATTAAAATATGTTTAAATATACCTTAATAACTAACTGATAGGTAACCATACAAGGGATATCAAAACTAATATAATCAATAAGAAATTTGGAAAGTCTACAATGTAAGTTCCAGATAAATTATATTTAATAGGATGCAACTAGGAATGTTAACATTTCAAGATTCCAAGGGAGTTTTTTATTAGGTAATTTTACAAGGTAGAGCACATAGTAAGTAATTACGATGCTTATTCTCTAGCTAACTGCATTTGTCACTGACATAGATACAGTGTAATATAGTCTAAACGCAGTTACCTAAGTTTAGTGCAAGACCAAGTTGTGAACAGGGGTTGAACCATGAACCCCTTAATCTCAGTATTACTTTAGTTTTATTTTTTCCGTATAGAGTTTGATGTTGAAACAACACTACTTAAGTTCTATTTGCGTTCTTAATTAGGCCTCAACACTATAAATAGACAATTGGCGTACATACTGCTCAACTTAAACAACTTTCTGGAGCTTGTCTCAGTTTTATTCAGAAGTCATAAAGACAACTGAGTTGCTTATTTTTACGCAACAAGTAGAGACCGCATGTGTCGTCCACGCAAATGTATTTTAAATAGAGTAGTTCTCCGAATTTTGAAGTCACGTAAAAACTTTCATGTTTGATAAGGACTTTATAAAATATGTATATTCAGAAACGCTTAGATCAAACCTTTGAATTAAAAAAGTATCACCCCAAGAAACCTCGAATATGGTTTTCATATCGATTTTTCCAAAATAACTTGTACGACATCTTAGATTTGAACACCTTTGGAAAACCTTGAATTTTTAGCACACCACACCAATTTAGAAAAGTTTAATTGAATATTACCTAATAATAAGTTACCAACTGTTCCTTTCTGGTAATATTGGGTGGAACCATTTGGTTGCTTGCGATTGTTTTCGCCTCCGCAGATATAACATACTCTATTGGGAGCTATTATTCTAAAACAATATCATTCCCGGATCGGAAAAACGTCATCGATCAAGCTCAAGGTGACGTATGGGAATTCTGTATGAACAAATTCAACATCTACTAAATAAGTCAAATACGGACCTAATACCCGTAGTTTGAAACTACGGAAATATATTATTACTAGAGGCTCCCGCGACTTTGTAGCGGAAACTTCGCTTTCCCACTCGAAATAAAAACTAGAGAACTGACTGGATAAAATAATCGTTCATCATAAAATAATAATATTCTGGAAAGTAGTGATTGCAGCTCAGTGCTTTGATAGTGATTACCAAAGTTATATGCAGTCTATGCTGCGGTTGTGACGTTGTGAGTAGATGGGTGACTATTCCGACCATATTAAGTGATATTTATCACAAGCATCTCCGTGCTTCGGAAGGCACGTTAAAAGTTGGTCCCGGCTAATATCGCTTGATACTAGTCGTAAAAACATCTGACAGTAAGTCTTAGTCATTTCCTTACAACACCCTTGCACTAATCTGCACTGGGCCCACGTGGTGGAGTAGGGCCCAAACCACTATATAGTTGAAGTGAGGCATGTGCACTGTAGGACGTATTTATGCATACTTTACTTTTTATTAGATATTCTAATATGTATATTTTTTCAACAACTACACTAGTGTCTAGCCCCAAACCAAGCAGAGCTTGTGCTTTAGTGACTAGAAACGGATAGACTTAGCTAGCTGGCCCAGCAAAAAGAGACATAGTAAACATTGTATTATATCGCGGTGTCATTCGACCGTTCGGCATCTAATGAGTCAAATACATTATTTGAAATGAATAGTAGGTACTAATGCTTGTGTCGATCACGAAATAACTTGCTCTTTGCGGGATTCGAGCCTGTGACCACCTGGCTTTGTATATAGTCCAGAGCGTAAGTACAATAGAAAAAGAAAAAGATGTTCGTAGTTTTTAGCGTCAAAAATAACTAAATTTTCACGCAATCTTTTACTCTGTATTTACCTATTTGAAGGAAGAATGTCAAAAAGATATATTTTGTAGATCCAGGCCCCAAAAACCGATGTACAGGTATCATATTTATACTTTTAACACCCATTTCACCCCCTTAGGGAAAAAAATGTTTATTTAAAAAGAGGTTTTTCATAACTGTCTAACCCCTAATATCTGTCAATGAACGGGTTGACCCCATAGATTTTTTTAAAAATAAATAATATTTAATAAATAAATAATTGATGAACACAACTGCTTCCTTAAATTTGCCACAATCTGCATTAATAACATTAGCAATAGCTAAACCCTTTAAAATTTATCATGTCTTATATCGGAAATTAATTCAGAATTAGAATCTCTTCTGTGTAAGAGAGGTAACCTTAAAGGTTTGTAATTTAAAACCTCATTTCACAGCAGTTAATTTCGCAAAGATTTTCTGTCGAGACACTATTGAATGATGCGAGAATATATTATAAATTACAAATCGTGATGTAAGTTGTTCCCACAATGCAAGGGTTTCAACTTCGGATCGCTGTCGCTGTCGCATCGAGTCGAAATCTAAGAGGCATAAATCGCGGTAACATCAGATAAGAGTGCTCCGAGGCGCTAAGTGGAAAACTTGCGCTGCGTAATTAACAATTCAACGGACTTCAGGCACAACCAGGAAAACTACTTACGTAAAGGCTTGCTTAATTTAGAAGCCGTCTTTTAATCCTTTGCTTCATGTGTCTTGTTTGTATAAGGTAAGTTCGCGAAAGGTATTTCATTTTATGGTTTTTGAGCAGCAATCAATGTGTAGTTTAAAAAATGTCTTTTAGTTAAAATAGTGCTTACCTTTTTCTTTATTTACCTTAGTTCTGAACGGCCTTGTTTTGTTCTCGTAAACGATTTAAAAACCGGCCAATAATTGTGAGTCGAACTCGCGCACCGAGGGATCCATACAAACTTGTAAGTATATAAATAGTGCGTCCATAACAAGCATCGAGTCTCGAAGATTTTTACCGCTTTTTCTGTGTTTTTTTTTCTGTTATATTATAACTAGAAATTTATAAAAGCGGACCCTGGGCTCCAAAGCAATGACTTTGGACGCAACCGGGATTGACCGTATAGATGAAGAAAGATAACTAGAAATTTACGGCTTCATACTTTTTTCTATACTTGTGCTAAAAGACATTGCATCTTGCCAAATTTCATGATTCTAACGATCTAACATGAACGGGAAGTAAGTATAGGTTTTGATTTCCTTGGAGTGTCAAAATATGCGGCATAACTCTTTCTTGACATAAAAGTTTGATATTTTTTACAGTTCCAAGAGATTGCAGACCTGAGTATTTGATATTAATTTCAACTTGATATCTCTACGCGTTCCTGATGAAAAGGATCTTGACAGACAGATAGACAGATGGACAACGAAGTGATCTATCTTTTGAGTTACTGAACCCTAAAAGTTCACTTAGTATTTAAAATCTAATTAATCTTTTCTTAGATGTGAACTAATAAAGTGAAGTCCAAACTAACTTTTGAATATTTATTTACAACAAAATACACTTAGCTATGTTAAATTCCTAAAGGCACGGTGCTTGGCGGAACACGGCACCAAAGTCGTGAATAACAGCTGAATAAAACAAGTTTTATTTGGTTCAACAGTAATGTCTGTGGATGTATAAATAGACCAAAAAAGAAAAAGCTGATCTAAGGAACTATAGTGACATTACACTTTTGTTTTGTTGTGTTACTTAATTATATTAATTATTTTTAATAAATTTTTTTAGTTACAACACAGCTAAATGACAAAATATTGCTGTTTTTAGAAGACAACATTTACACTTATATCGCCTGTTACTAGGTTTATGATCAAGAAAAACCGTTTTAAAAATTTTTGTCATTCGTTTAAATTCTGCTTCTGGTACCTCGTTACATAATAATGTTTATTCCTAATTTAAAGAAAATGATTATTACTGTTCTACCGAATCTACAGTTAAAAAAATCTGTTTAATTTCGAAATAAAAACCGTCACATTGAATAAATGAAAAATGATGCTTATATTACCGGGAAAAGTTGTTTTTAAAAATAGCATTTCATTTACTCAATTCGTTATTTTGGATATTTAGTGGTTCGCTAATTAGACAACTTTCCATCTCGGCAGTGAGCACTTGAGTTGCACAGTACTTCTGTGGCATGGATCCTATTTACTAAATATCTACTGAAATTATAAAAAGGAAAGCCTCTATTTGTGGCTTCAACATAAAATATTTTTAGAAAACTAATGATAAAATAAAAAGTAATAAATAATAAGTAATAACACAGATATATTGTGTCCCTGAAGTGGAGCTGGCAAAGATTTCCCTATTTCAAAAGCCAGGTGCAGTAATTTTATAATTGCGTTACCAACATTTAATAGATATTAAAACATATTTATTATTTATTGTTTTATACATGTGAAGAGACTAGTTCATCATCATAATCATGATTATGATCTAGCAGCTAGACCTAAGCCACCCACCCCCATAGGACGCCACAGCCAGCAGCTCCGGGACCGTTTGCTTTCAGCGACTTTCCACAATCTCAGTAATTCATATTTCATTACAGTCCCTGACAATTAATATTGCACCTCGACTTTTGGATAGAGATAAATAATAATAATAAAATTAATTGTTTCCACAATCACACTAATTAGCTAGCCCCAAACTAGCAAAGCTTGTACTATGGCTACGAGATAACGGATAAACATACTTAAATACTTTTATAAACATCCTTAAGTACAAACGCTCGTGTTCATCACACAAACATTTGCCCCTTGCGGGATTCGGCCCCGCAACCGCTGGCTTTGTAGTCCGGAGCGCGAACCACTACACCAGATAATCGGTTAATTTCGGTATCGTAGAGCTTTATCTTTGTCGAACGAAGGACTAACAGTCCCGTATCTATTAGGAGCTGATAGAACAGTTACATTTTTTTTTGTAATTAATTAAAATATCCTATTTGTCTTTGATTGGGGAAAATTAAAATAAAAAAGTGTGTTTTATACATAAATATGTAAACATGCAGTTACGTATTTATTGATTTAAAAGAATTACAGATGCAGTAGGTAAACATACTAAACACGTATTGTTAAAATGACGCATTGTAATAAAAACTTTTAAACAGAGGTCTACGAAAGCGAAATTAGCCGACCGTGAAAATGTGAAAACAATATAACAATATGGCAGCTCCAGGTAAAGTTGCCTTATTATTTTAAATTTACTTTGAAATGTTGTTTTAATGATTAACAATGACATCTGTTAACACGATCGAAAAAATAGTTATGAGGTACTTATCCAAAATACAATTTAATATAAAATGCAAGATAAATAAACAAAACAATATTTGACTGATCCACTTCTTGGAATTCCGTATTCTTTGAGCATTAATTTTATTCGGCATAATATCCGTCCGCTGTGCAAACCCAATCAATCTCGGCAAACTTAAACAGTGAGGGTGTCCTCGTAAACGAGTAATCGAGTGTTCAATTGAGCAAGATCTCGATTATTCAGAAATCGAAATCGAATGCGGCTGGCGAATTGAAAACGAATCTTCAACGTGTGTTTTAGTCTTTAAAACGACTAAAAAGTCCTTAGAAAAAATAAAACCGCTTTTTGTTAGTGAAAAGTTTAATTTATCTCACGACTAATCTGATTGCCTTGGACGCTTTAATTTTTGTTGTTAGAGTTATTTATTGTAAAGTTAGCGAAAAAAATGAATGAGACAATGTAATTTTTTAGGGTTCCGTTCTTCAAAAAGAAAAAACGGAACCCTTAAAGGATCACTTTGTTGTATTTTCGTCCGTCTGTCTGTCTGTCAAGACCCTTTGTCTCGGGAACGCGTGAAGGTAGGAGGTAGATAGAAGGAATTAAAACGATCTCAGTTCTAGAGTATCTTGAAGCTGTAGAAAAAAAAATTAACTTAAAATAAAGGTACGGCCGTTTATTCAGCAAAAAACGTATATTTTGACATTCAAAGGAATCAAAATTAATAGGGTACTTTCCGTTGACCTAAAATCATGAAATTTGGCAGGAAGCAATAACTTATAGCACAAGTAAAGGCAATAGTTCCCAAACATTAAATTTGTAGCTACATAAAAAAGATTTTTTTAACAAACTCGAAAAATTTGTTTATGTATCTTCGAGACTCGATTTCTATTATAGGCGTATTATTTACATAGCTATAAGTTGATGATACGAAACCCTCGGTGCGTGAGATCGACTCGCACTTGGCCAGTGTTTTTCTTCTTTATTGCTTCGATAAATATTAAAACAGAAATTTCAGAGCAGAGTCAAAATTTTACTGACAAAAATATATTATAGTTTTAGAACATTACAATAGTTTCTGAACTTTCCAATTAATAAAAATATGTTGTTCCTTTAGCTTTTAATTTTAATGTTGGTCCCATAGTAAAAGTTGGTTAATAAAATAGGAATTAAACGATATTTTATTAAATTTATTTTATACATTTTTCTTTATCTACAATTCACCTCTGCCATGAGCGCTAAACAACACGTGGTAAGAAGAGTTGTTTTTACGTCAAACCTTGAGATAAATAATACATAATTATATCAATGCGTCAAACCGTATAAAAATATTAAACAAGGTCTAAGTTATACAGTAGTACTAGAACAGATCATGGTAACCCTATGATCACACTTACGTTCGAAAAAAAAAATTAACTTAAAGTTGTTAAGGTGGTGTCTTCATGAGTTACTACTTAGTATGTACATATTATATCAGTTCGGACATGTTTGCTGAACAACACATTCTTTCTTTCTTTCTTTCTTTCTTTAAGAGTAAACAAAGTGACAGGAGTAAATTAATATTTAAAGCTAAGTTTAGGTTAAATCTCAATTTAAGACGGGTCTGCAAGAGGGTCTTGGTTATTGTGGTTTAAGAAGCCAACAAAGAACCAATATTAGTATTAGGAAAAATATCTCAAACATTAACAAATAATATTTATATTTTCCTTATTATTCTAAATAAGCAGTTATTTTGCTTCGTCCGTAAAGCAAACAGTTTCATTTTCGTATTGTACACGCTGTTTCCGGCTGTTTGCTGAGTACCTAATTACCCCTGCTACGTCATGATCCTGAATCCTGAAGAAATAATAAAGCGAAAATAAACAATGGAATGAGCTGCAAAGACTGGTAACTGCTAAGCAAATTTTACTCTTACATCGCCTTAGAATTTTATGCGTGAAGATTATGATCTCTGGATTTGAGAATTTCAGACCTATACGATTTGTCTAAGAGAATTTACAAATGAAATAATTCTGGAATTTTTAATATCGTAAACCTTAGATGTTCATTAATATTGTAAAATACAAACTTTCGGCAGAAATTTCAATGAATCTTTTTGAGAAGGTTTATCATAAAATATTATACCTTCGCGTATTATGAATAACTCATGGTCGTCGCAATATAACCTTTAGTTGTCTCAAAAGAGATGAAGTCGTGATATCACAATATTACTACAAACTAAAACTAAACTTTGCCAAACAGGCCACAGTAAAAAAAAAAAACACAGATACACAGATACACACGTTAAACTTATAAAACCCCTCTTTTTCGTCGGGGGTTAAAAATAACCTAATGGGCTAGACGTCTTCTTGAGTGGAGACCACGACTAGTCAAATGCAGCGCGGAGCGCCCTCCGACAAGGTGGAGCTGCCGGCGCAGGATCGCGTATACCGTATTTAAAAAAAAAAATGAGTTCCTAACTCACCTATAATTATAGCCTCATTTCTAACTAATTAACTAACTATGTAATCATATCTTGGAGGTAAGTTTTTAACCTTTTCTAACTGAGGTATTCATTTAAAACATTGTAAGTATTTAACATTTGGATGATAATATCATATGACACCATCGTACTCATCTGATGATGAAGTTAGAATGTAGGTAGTACAACTCTTCAAGATAATTTCTTATTGATTTTCACAACACGAATCTAGTTTTTTTGCGAAAACGTGAATTGAATCTAGTGTTTCAGCAAAAAGGAAATTGAATCTCTAGTCTTTACTCTAGTTTAGTAGAGTGAAATGAAAATTATATAATTCACGCGATTCTACGCTGACATCTCCCGATGATATAGGCATAGCTGCTGGCAGTAAATAGAAAAGTATGGCCTAATATCGGCCTATGATCGGGAGACGCCTATGTCCAGCAGTGGACTAACGTAGCCCACGTTGACTTGATTATAATGATAAACATAAAATATGCGAATTACAGGACGTGAGTATGTGCATATGTTTGTTACGTGTTACGGGTACAATTCACGTGAACTTATATATATGCAAAAAAATATTAAAATAAATAAATATACGAGTATTAATTAATTAAGTACCTACTATACATGTGGTCATCTGAACAGCAAAACGGCAGACGTGGAATAAGCAACAAAGTAAAGTAAAAGGCAGTAAAAAAGTCGAACAAGTGTGAGAGACTCCGTACCTGCTTGTTCTGTACCAACATGAGGACTATTTTGTGATATCGTTATTCTGATAGTAATTTCTTTAGTAGCAATTCTAAGAAGTTAATAAAAAAATATGTAAAGGGAAAACTGATGTTTTAACTGACTTCTAAAAAGGATTAGGTCCTGTTAGGCTGTATGTATACAAGATGTCCTTATAAGACCGCGCAACTCAAGAATAACCTTGTTATCTTTTTATTCTTTACATCATAGTAAACAGCTTTTGTGCTATGACATATAGATAGATTTATGTGTATATGGCAGATAGACAGAGATATGAAGGATTGTATTCTGCATGAGATCTTGATTAATAATAACATTTTTGAATCAATTTAAACAAAGTTTAATCCTTTAAAAACACGAGTCCCTAATATTTTAGAACAAGCAAGTACAATTGGGTTTCATGGCGTTGTTCCGCACTTCGCAGCGAATAACTGTCTCAGGCACGAGCGGTTTTGTTTACACTGAATACCATTCAGTTTAGTGCCCTACTGTAGTCGCGCTTTTCAGTTTTAAAGTATTTTATTTTATTTTTAAATTTCGTATCTAAACGAGACCCTATTTATTAATCTTACATTGTCGCTCTTTGTCTGTCTGTAGCTTTTCAACCAGAATAATCCATTTATTCATTGCATCATCTTGTAGGTACATCGGAATAATTATGACGGATATTCTAACATGTAATAAATCATTAAGGATAAAAAAAAACTCTAAAAAGTAAACGGCTTTATTTTTATTATATTAAGCGTCAAACTTGGTGTGAAGTGCAAACTCTAAAGTAAAACAACAAATAAAAAACCGGTCAAGTGAACGTCGGAATTAGCCTTACATAATATATGCAATAAAACCCAAGGGGTGATTTTACTATTTAAATGCAACCACTTATAATACGGGATCAACATTGAAATGGCAAATAAAAACACTTTTCTATATAAACAGGCAATCACCAGGATGTATGATTTTGTTTGAGACAGATATTGATCCCATATAAAATAAAAATAAAAATTCTTTCTGCCTTTTAAAACTAAACTAATGCTCATGCAGACTCTTGTCATACCCATCATTGACTACGCTGATGCCTGTTATTCTGACCTCTCTGAGGCACTCACCGATAAATTATATCGTCTTTTAAACAGTTGCATTAGATTTATTTTTGGCCTTCGGAAATACGACCATATTTCCTGTTATAGATCCCAACTTGATTGGCTTCCCATTCGTCAGCGTAGGAACCTTAGAATCCTTGGTATTCTTTTCGCCGTTCTTAATAATCCATCGTCACCTTCTTACCTGAAAAATAGATTTTCATACCTATGTGGCTCCCATGACCGCTCTCTCCGTTCTTCTAACAATCTACAGCTATTTACGCCTCTCCACCACTCTGCTTTCGTCTCGAATTCGTTTACAATCAGGGCTACACGACTGTGGAACTTGCTTCCCCTTGATGTTAAGAAATCGGAATCAAAAGTATCTTTTAAAAATAAACTCCATAAATATTTCAATACATAATTGCAATATTTATTTATTTATAGTACGTACGTTTATTTAGTCATTATGTAAGTAGTATATTGTGCATTGATTTTATTTATATAGGTAATTATTTGTATCATATTAAGCTTACCACGTAATTTGTTAAT
This sequence comes from Anania hortulata, assembly GCA_963576865.1. Lineage (NCBI taxonomy): Eukaryota > Metazoa > Arthropoda > Insecta > Lepidoptera > Crambidae > Anania > Anania hortulata. The sequence goes on along the minus strand of OY756396.1, from coordinate 9,943,977 downwards.
GTAAGGTAATTCTTATATCGGACCTTTACCGCACCCATTACTTGTTTTTCTGCATGACCCTAAGGTTGGCTGGCAGTGAATGCTTTTAGCATTAAGTCCACCTATTGTACACTTTTTAAAGTTTTGTGCAAAAAAGTTTTGAAATAAATAAATAAAATAGAAAAAGTTGTTGGATTTCGGCAGAATCGGCCCCTTATAAGTTTTATTGTTTGAATTTTTACCATCGCACTCACCCGCCGATTTCTATTAGGTAACAATGTCATTTGTATTTATAGATATTTTTTTCATTAGACATGCCGTGTAGTAGAAAATAATTTTCAAGTTACGAATTAGCATTTTGTCTTTGCGTTTAAAATAAACTCAGGTATCGTAAGCTGATATTCTGCAACAGAACCGTCTCAGAAATCACAGCTTCGGACTTGCATTTTGTGGGTGTCAATAGCCGACCAGGCATAAAGTATCGCTTCACCCTAATAAGGATGCCCAGTTTTGTGGCTGTAGTTTAAACTTTGGACTTAATATCTTTGCCAAAGTTTGTTATCAACTCCAAGCCAAGCAGGTAAAATTGCCGTTTATAGAACTGGTGTAGGAAAACGACAGCAATAGAAAGGAGATGGAAACATTTACATACAAATTTGGGCCTCGATGTAATAATGGTGTAAATGAATAGCTTAATACTTGACTGAAAATTCTGCGGGTTCTGTCAATCTGAGAACCGATTAATTAAGGGTTTAGTAAAAGTGAGGTTATGTAATAAACAGCTGATTTTTGAAGCGCAAAAGATATTTTTACGTTACCTATACAGTTACTTACATTTAGGCCACAAACTAGATGACAACTGGTTAGATAAGGTATACCTACTCACAGACTGAGAGGCAAGCCATTGTTGAATTACATGCAAAGTAGTCTCATTGTTTAGGGGTCGTCTACCTAGTGCATATAGTGACTAGTCGCTATTCCACATATGTGTCCAGTCCATGCCGGTAGTAAAATCCAAAGTAAAAAATCTATGTCAGGCGTGTAAGCAAATGTCAGTATCAGTGCTCACACTAAATATACAGTATCGGTTTTATTTAGTTAATCAATTAATAAACGTTTTTTTTTATTAATAAATGTTTTATTAGCTAAAATAGCTCAAATTATTTATTTTAATGCAAATAATTATTTTGTTTGCGTTAATTGCCTAGTATAGAGCAAGAGTATTCCTTTTTTATTAATTGTGTAATCTCATTCACATAAATCGATTTTGTAGTTACTGCATAAAAATCTTGTTTTTCTTATTGCTCAGTTTCCAGGAAGAGAAATGGGCAGATTTTTTGTATATTAGGATAGAAAAATATGACCATTTTTTAAAACCATACTTCAACTACTTACATAAATAGCCTAGAAATCCCCGTCTCCTTTTTTAATTACTATTTGAAACCCTAATCTTAATAAAATTTTATATTTAGATAATGTTTGATTAATGTAATTTACCTTTATTTAACTTATTTGGATACCGAGTGGTCGCCTGAGACCGCGTAAAAGTAAAACTAAGTAATATTGTGTCCTGTTTTGATGAACTGAATTTCAAAACCACAGGGAAATCCCACTGAATATTAAAAAATAGCGCTAACGTTAGGTATGCCTCTAGTACACAAATTCTTCAAAAAATACTAACATCAAATTGAAAAACTAGAAGAATCAAACACAATCACATCACTCAATCACAGACACGGAGTGAAGCACAAATACATTTAGCATCACTGGCTAACTAATTTTTGATATAAAATTAAAGTTGTAACGTCATAAATTAAATAATACATTAAAATATCAAATACAAACCAGATCATTTTCAAACAAATTACCTAGTAAATTATATTGTATTTTCATTAAAATTGTATTTTATTTTTATTTTAATTAACAACCCAGTGTTGACTATTTAATTCGGGCTAAATGTCACCGCAAGATTACACAAAAATGTTTCCTCTCAGAATTAATGAAATTATTTCCGATCTCTAATTATACAGGACGCGGACATTAATCTGAGCATCCAAATTTATGCAAATAAAATGTGCTATTACGCTTCGTTACACGGTATCAGGCATTCGAAAAGGATTGTAGAAAGTTCCTCCAACGGATCTTTAATGGTTGATTTAATTTTTCATTTTGCATTTAAATAAAATTTGCAGACTTTTTACGCGGCGCGACTGGATTTTTTACTCGCCTTTGATTTTGAATTGGTAATGATTAAAAGTGTTGTCTGCAAATTTACTTATGCAATGGAGGGTTAGTAAACTTGAATTGAGCATTTTAAAACATTCTAAAGATGGCATCAAGTCAAGAATTTAAAAATCGGCCCAAGTGCAGTCCGTGTATAATTTTATTTTCTAACTTTTTTTTATTACAATCGCCTAGAAACAAATGATTACCAGAGAATAAAAAAAAGACAATCATTATGACCATTCAAAACATAGTTAAAAAGTTACAGTCGAAAACATAAATATACCTAAATAGTGTAGTGAAAAGAAGTACCAGATGAACCCCTAAAAAGAGAATGCTCTTAATATAAATAAAAGGTATTACGTGCACAAAGGCCACTTAGTTAGAGAGAACATAATATATTATACTTTTCAAATGTGTTTTCGTAAGAATAACAAAGAATTGTCTCCCTCAAAAACATGACTCGTGGATTGTTTAGTAGCTTTTTAAGGTTCTGGAGAAAGTGGCAAAAAAGGATATGATTTTCGACCGTAAAATTATTTTTTATTGCAATATTTGGTCTTGCATGCGACTTATTTGCCATTTATTTTTAAAGAGAGAGGGATAGCCATAACATTAAACATAAGAAAAATAAACTGATACTACTTAGTAGCTGCATACATTTATTTAATACTAGTGAATACTAGTGTAAGCTCGCCTGCTAGGTTAGGCACTCCTGTTTTATTCCGCCAAATAACTTTAATGTATTCCAGCAGACAGCAGGGCAAGATAAGTAGAGAATTTAATCTAATCAAATTAAATCAAAACATTTTATTGGTGAAAATGTAGGTAACAATAAGGTGACAAACATAGAGTGAACCCATTTACCATCACTGACATTACGATATGATGACGATATGACTGACGATACGAAATTAAATAATATAAATTATTTTCAATCAAATGTTAATACAAATATTTCTTAAACGAAATAAGTTATTGTTATAAATTGCGATTAATTATATGTATCTTGCAAGTACTTATATACTAAAGCACCGTACACCACCTAAGATTCCATCATCACTTACCGTCAGGTATGAATTTAAATTTAAGATTAAACGCTAAATCAGATGAAAAAAACCATTTTTTTAAGGTTTTTAATATTTTGTGTATTTTTATGCCTAGTGAAAATCACTATTTTCGTATCATCCAGGTTGCATTGCGTACTTCTATTTACCATATTATGTTGCCGTTTTGTTCAAAAAATGTTGACTGTAATCCTAATTTCAGTTTTAGACTGAGTGGGAAAAATTGAATAACAATAATAATAGATAGAAACTCTTTACTCCACTCCATACAAGTAAATTATACATGATTTTTACAAAAATACTAGGTTTCGGCAATCCTCTAATCCTAGTTTAATAACCTATGGAATAGTAGTGTTTCCTATTATATGGGCTAGATAACATAATTTTTAAACTATACGTGACCCAATTTACAATTATCAATTACGTACTTATTAGTAAAGTTATTTTTCGTATTTAATATAGTCTGCTCTCAATGTTTCGATAAATTGGGACGGTGCCGACTGCATTACATCCGATCCCAGCATATACGTGTGTATGGCTACTTTTAGACTGGTCACGTTCGGAATGTTTCTACTGCTATCCAGCTTTTCTATTATTCAATCAAATAAACGTTTGCTTTGATGTTTATTACCCTTCCCATAAATGATGGGTAAGCGATCAATAGCCGTAGTTTAGGGAAAAACCATGAGTCGCCTTTAGGGTGGAGGAGACTTAAATATTACACGAATGGTTACCGCGTCCCCCTAACAGATTTTCACGGTCTCCTGAGTATTTGCAAAAATATTATGCACTTCTTTAAATTATCTTCTTCTTCCTAGGGTGCAAGAAAATACAAATGTAAAAGTTATCAGTGTGATAATCGAAAATGAAACAACAAATTATTCAGCAATTGAGTGATAACTGGCGGGTATAACTAAAAGATTACTTTACGTATTCTACTTAGCTTAAAAATGTGGTTACCCAATCCTTTAGTACTAGTTCCATAATGTTATCTTAATTCTGCCGGTCCTATTAACAGACTAGGGTTGTAATAAGTAATATCCCTCTTATATTACGAGGAGAACTAGAAGTAAATACCTACGCAGTGCTACCACGAGAGTTCTAGACAATTTTGTAGTAATCTATCTGGCTAAAACATTATAAGTTCGATTACTACTCTAATGGTAAAAAAAAATACTACTTCTAACTCTCTACATTAACTCTCACCCACTCCCACCTCGGTTTGAGAAATGCCAAAAGACTTGGCAACATCTGCACCTTTAAGCACTCTAAGGGTGGGTTTCCAAGAAAGCAGATAGGTGAGGATAGGAGCTCAGTTTTGATACCTTATAAAGCAGAAATTACATTTATAATTCTAAACCAGAACAGTCACAGATTAAGTAATGGCAGATTGTTTGCCAAAAAATCCGGAGCGGGATTAGGTAAAAAAAAACTATCAAAATTTCGAAGATAGATAGTCCGTATTGTTATACTATATAGTATCTGCCAGATACCGAGCAGATACGAGCGCGGTCCGCTTGGGCTGTGGCATTTGTATGAGAACACAGCTCTTCTATTTCTCCTCTCCACTATCGTGGAAACCTACCCTAAAGGCGGGCGATCCTCCAATGTTTAACCTTTTCAAAGTTTTTAACCGTTTCAAACAAACAGAAACCTAATTCCTGGAATTTAAAAAGAGACAAAGTACAGTTTCAATTCGGTCCCAGTAACATTAATAAAAAATGGTATTCTCGTATTATTTACGTACTAATTGGTTCGCAATGCGACTGAAAATGTAAAATGCAACAGTTTGACATTTTACTAACATGCGAAAGTTAGTAAAATACCAATTTAGTTTGTTTTATTTTCAGTAGTTACTGCCCCAGTCCCAGTTTTATTACGTTCACATATCGTGGACACAATCACTAGCTCAAACTGTTTTCTTAAACAAAAGTTTAAAAACATTATCTTTTGTCAGGTTCTTGACAAATATACTTAGAAATTGATTTGGAATCGCGTCGGTTTGCCGAGCCATCGAAGCGACGTTCGATAGTTCCGCTTCCAACAACCGAGGACTTTCCTTTGTCGACTTCTTGAAATGTACGTACCATTATCGGACACCGGTAACCGCACTAAGCACTTTGAAAGTTTGTACAATTAACATTTGGTTTGGTTTTACTAATCGCAATACCATCGACCTTACAAAACCAAAAGTGTTTGGTAAATAACTCACAGATTTTACTATTGACAAGAGCGATACAATAGATTAGGATAGATGAACTATTAGATGGTACTATTTATAGGTCTACTACTACATTGTTTAAAATTGCAACAAACTCAAATCATAATTAAATTCCTTATTGATAGTTAATGGTAAGCTGACCAATAACATTTGTGGCTTGTGCAATATCCAAAGTAAAACCCTTTGTTTAAAGTAACCGCTGAATATTTATCTAATATTATCAGAGCAAGAATAAGCGGACGGGCTTGCCAATAAGAGCCAAAAACTCAACAGACCGCAAAATGTTTTATGTTGCCTTAAACGCTGGCAGGTTCTTGTTAGGCCGTTACCCCGCAATAATGCCGCTAGGATTTCAAAACTGTTCCTTAAGGGAATCCCTCGATATTCATTCGGGAAATATTGCGGAACGTCCGCTGCGAATGTAATAATGGCGCAACTTATTCGCACGAATCTAGTTCCCAGCGCCCAATTTGCGAATATTAAAAGAGAATGAAATTTTACTCGCTCCGGATGAAACAGTTGCTTTATTAAAGTAAACTCCACAATCATCTAAATAAACTACGATGAAAGTGAGAAAACAGACAATAGTTTGAATTGAGATTCTTCAAAAGAAAAAAGGGGCTCGCTGAGAGCGGTATTTGTTTCTAAGGAAATTGTCTATAAAAGAAGTAGAGATAAAAATGTTTTGATTTATGTTAATCTGTCCCTAGAACACTGGTTTTTGCCTTGGTCTCTTAAATAACATTTTAATTCATGTACACGTATGAGTGAACACTCCTAAGTTGAAATTCAAAAGCCAAAAGAAGGATTAGTCTTGAGGGCCTTTTAAGAAATTTACCGAAATAAAGACATTCTCAACAAATGTTACAGAATGGTGAATTTATTTGCATAATTCAGCAAACCTAAATCCTTTGTCCGCGGCCCGCCGCTGAAATAATAAATTAACTCCATGTTCTACACTCCAAATGTTCTATCTGAACAAAATTATTTGCCTATTTAAGAGCTCTTTTTAGGGGCCTGCCTTCATATTATTTTATTTGAACTTCCCTCATAGCTCGTTAGGTGTATTTTTGATGAGTAGCACCAATAATAAAATACAGTAAAAGTAGAATAGCATGTAATAATTCTTTGATATTTTCACCCCTATCGCATTTAGTATTCTGATCGTACGCGACTGGAGCGATTCCACCGCGAGCACAATATGTGTAAATTTAGAGAACGTTTTCGGCACATTATTACGTTTAGGGATTTTCAAGAAAATTGCCTTATTACCTTTCTTGAGTTCGATTCTGAGCTTGGATTTAGTTGGATTTGGTAGACGAGTCACTTTATAAATATTATTTGGTTACCAACCGTGTTAGTGATTACGAGAACTGCGGTGGGTGAGGTTACGATATTCATTGCACATACGTACATTTTGTATAAAATATTACTTTCATAGTATTTACCTTCATTCAGTTCATTTTTAGCGCGAGATCTATTCTGGCTTGACAGGACTATTATGATAATATAATAATTTTTCTCAACACATGCTTGCTTGCATGCTGCATGCTTGCTTCCATGCTGCATGTTAGCTTGCATGCTGCTTCCTTGCATGAATTTTATTTGCCTGCAGGCATGCTGCATGTCTGCGTGCATGCTGCTTGCTTGCATGAATGATACTTGCCTGCATGCATGCTTTCATGATAAGGAATTGTAAATAAATAACATATTTAATCGAAACATCTATTTTAGTTTATAAAAATATATATATAAAATATACACTTAAGCTTTTTAATTGTATGTATTTTGAATATTATGTCACTTGTATAATATGGCTAACATAACTTATGCCTTTTGTTACTTATGCTTATTAAAATTATGCCTTTCAATGATTATGCTTTACGAATTTCGGCCACACAATGTTATGCGGTATGAAGTTATGCTATAAAAATTTTTGGCAAGTGACGATTATGGCCATTAACATTATGCATTTTCAGTTTATGACGAAAATCGTATTAATCAGGTAAAGACAGTAAATCTAGTATGTGTATGTGTGTACGTGCGTGAACTTAACCATCAGTATCATCACCAATCACCCCCAGAATTTCCCGCTTAAAGACACCTATTGACGTTAAAAAAATGTCAACGGACTCATATTTCTTATTATAATTTCTGTGCAGTCTACTAACAAGTCAATTTTGAGCATAATTAGTAGATGTATGTGTAACTACAAACAGCTTTGTGTGCCTTGTACGCGTTTTTGGGCAGCAAAAGCTTAGAACTTTAGACGAGAGTTCCGGGCAGTCAATATAACCATTGCAAATTATTTGTAAGAAGGAAATGTCCGAATGAGCCTGCCGGTTTTCCAATGACAGATTAAAATGATGACAGGAGACTCCTGGGGGGTAACCATGAACTCTTACAAAACCAACTTTGTTTGGTTGCACTTTGATAAGAGATTATATGTTAGGTCACGTGATTTGGTACCATGATCTACGTAAAACAATCTTGTATAAGGCTGGGAAAGACCGAATGGTATGTAAAAATAGTCTATGCGTTGCAAGTGGTCCGAATCGTTATAATTAAATTAACAAAATGTCAGTGAAATCAATAAATACCTATTCTTGCGTACTAAATTTGCCAAAATATTAAAGAAAATCTATTTTGCTTCTACTAGGAGGCATGTCAGCAGCGCTGAAAATTATTCTATCGTAGATATCACCTTTACTAAATGAGCTACGACTGAGCTCTGAGTTTTTCATAAATGTTTCGGAACAATGCATTGTCCGATACCAACCTACTTAGTGCAATGGTGTCTTGACAGTACTTATCAGTGGTACTTATTAGAAAAAAGTAAAAGTCATTATTTGTTGTCAACATTTATAAATAATTTATTTTACTTTAGAAATATGAATTACAGAAACACAAAATATTTTTTTCAGTTAGTAAGAAATGAGATTAGAAAATGGTTTAATGAAACATCATAACAATCATTCAAATTGTATTATGTACGAGTACGTCGAACAACGTCGATTCAGAATATTTTTTATAGTAATAGTTTTATTGCAGATTATTTTCAAGAAAAATACAATCAAAGCATTCAAGTTTTAAGTAACCCCTGGTACTAAAGGAGAAGAAAGCTTATGCTGGGCAATGATTAGGAACGCAGGAAACTGTAAGCTGTGTAAATTAAAATTCGATGCACAGAGCATACAAGTGTACCTATACTAATAGTAGTTTCATAAAATCATTGCAAAACGCCAATTGACACAAATAAATAGTGAAATAAATATGTACGCTTTATTTTAGTACTATCTAGTTTTAATAAGAACCCGGTAGTTAAATAGGTTGTTAAAAAATCCCGATTGATAGCTCAAAAACTCAAATGAGTAGTTAAATTCATCGTATAGAACTCAAATCGTCTTGCGATACTCACTTATTTGCGACTCAAGAGGGGTCTGTCTTACTATGCTCTTAAATACATTCTCCGCTCCAGTCAGTTTCCAAAGGTATAGTAAGCGGGGTGCACTGCGACATAGTCCTCTCTAAACCAGGAAAAGACCAAGTGACGTTTTCCTTATAGCTATCGACCCATCACATTATTTAACACGTAGCAAAGCTGTTCGAGCGTTTGCTGCTTTGAATATGCTAGTTAATTTCACTAGATGACAAACAATTTAGTTTCCGCAGTGGCGAGTCCACCAAGCTCCAGCTAACACGCTTGCACGCGTGGTCCACCAGCTCAACGATTAGCACGACAATACGTCCGGAAAGATGTTATTGCCCTGGACATGTGTGGGTTTTTTAACAAGTTAGGCGCGTCGCACGTTCGATCGTGCTCATAATATCCCGACCCACCACCATCTCCATCTCCACAACCACGCTTGGAGGCGGGATGGCGAAACGCAGACGCTGCTGCCCGTCTCGTGCTACAGGAATTAGTCGCCTCTTACGACGCGTCTTCTGTTGGTGTGTTCTTTACTGCCATCTCGGCTTACTTTTACTTGATCTTTTATTTTTTTATAAATTTTTATATTACCTTTTTTAACTGCGTTTTGGCAAATGAACATTTGAATTTGAATTTGATCTTAATAATGGCAATACATACTATTGCCATTACTAAGAGTAATACTTAGTTAATATAATTACTATTTTTTTAAAGAAAATATATATCTCGTATGTATGCCGTGTGGGGACGACCGTAAAGAATACTCTTCCCCACCGCCAACTGGAGGCGTGTCGTAAGAGGCGACGAATTCCTCTAGCACGAGACGGGCAGCAGCGTCAGCCTGCAAAATGTTATAAAAAACTGCGCTCACCAACCCGCCTGCCAAGCGTGGCGAGTATTGGCAATCCCCCCCAATGAAACCCATTGGGGGACGCCTGTGTTCAGTAGTGGACGTCCATGGCTGAAATGATGTATCTCGTGTTTAATATAGTACGATAGTACGAAGGATGCGAGTCCGACTTGCACTTGGTCGGCTTTATAGCGTTACTAACTTACTACCTTATGTCTAAATATTATTGTATTTTATTTACTTTTCTTTCATGTTCACAACTATGTGTGGTTTCTGAATAAATTATTTTATTCTTATTCTTATTCTTAAATGTACTTAATTAACTTGAGACTTTACCAAATATGTAAAGAGCGTACTTTATAGGTACAAGTAAGTAAAGTAAAATGCAGTAAGATAAAGTGGCAGTGGGCCAGCCATATCTGTCGCAGAACCGATGAAAGGTGGACTAAATTGAGTGGAGACCACGCCACGGTAAACGTAGTGTTGGACGTCCCCCAGCTCGATGGAACGATGAGCTTAGGTTAGGAAGATGGCTGGAAGTGGCTGGAGATCGTGCTCTTTGGGGGAGGCTTACGTCCAGCTGTGGACTGCAATAGGCTAACATGATGGTGATGATGGTGACTTTTTAGGTCAATAGCTTACCTATTTTTAAAATATTATATTAGCAACTGCCTGCAACTTTGTCTACGTAGACTTATATTAGTAGAATAATCGTCCCACGGTAACGGTAACGGTAACACAAAAAACCTTATGTGTTGGGCTATATCAATACCCATGCATGTGTGCCTTTCAGCTAATTAAGTTTAGCCGTTAAAGCGTGATTGAGAAACTAAAGTATTAACTGTTATATTTATAATAATAATTAGTAAAGGTATGATTTGGATCTTGGCAGTTGCTGCCCATCATCGCAAATGCACCGCTCTGTGTCTGATACCGGCGGCTGTCGCGCTGGCGGGGAGCGTGGTCTTCTCGCCTGCCGCACAAGAAATCCAACAATTGACAACAAATTAAACGCAAAAATGATGTTTTTATTCAATGCACAAACAGGGTTTAATGTTTTAGGTTTACATAAAACTTTTTACGTTTACGTTTAGTTAACCCGTCCTCGATTCAGAACCGTTCGGTAACTAATTGTCGACCAGACGATCACGTGACACTTATGATTTAACAGGATTTAACATTAGTGTCACGTGGTTTATCGGTTGACAATTAACTCTCGAAGGGTTCTGTATCGGGGGGTCACAGTAACCAGACAATGGAAATTTTATTGTTGGCCACATGTAGGTGGTTTGAGCTAGAAAATGTAGTTTACAAAAGACCTATACTCAGTGCCTACAATAGAATTTGATGAAATATTAAGAACATAAACATATTTGTTTACCTATGTCCCTCTAATTACTTGCTTGACTTTTAAAGTACTTAGTGGCGTTTGATACGTTTATTATTTTCATTTCTTTTTATTATGATAGTAAGTAAACTTGTGAGTTTCAAAATAACAGGAAAGAAATCAAAATATCTCCTAACAGCAAGGCTTTAAGTAACATAAGTAAAGACTACAACTAAATGTAACAGTAAGAACAACCCAGGGTCACGTATCTATGGTTTAAGATTTGATGAGCACTTCAGGCGCACTTTCGTACTTGTAAGTTTGCTCTGCAGCAGCTGGCCCCTAATTGAGCAGTTTTGGATTAAGCGCTACTTCATTACGTATTTAAAATGTATCAATACATGTAAAAATAAAATGTTTAGCTATTGCTCGCAGATCCGTATTCATTGGTTTGAAACAAAAAAGAAGTAGGTTGGCATGATAGCTTCTCCCTTAGGAACCTTATTGTATATTCTGATAATAAAAGTCGTATACTAGGTCGTGATGTATTTTATGCGCTAAATTGAATGTAGATCAGTTTTAAGACAAAAAGCTCGTTTTTGCTCCTGCTGTTCTTATCCAGGGTCTAGGATCTCAGTATAATAAAATAATAATCACTTTCTCTGGAGAAATTAAACACTACGATACCACTCGCAAAAGTCGTGAAATGCGTGCCTGATTTTGCAGAATACAATTTTAATGTCAAGACATTTGCTCCAAGGTGCAATTACTACGATTTAAACAACGTAATTTCATTATCTTTTTCTTCTTCCTCTTCAGCATATGTTTTGTCCCCTGTTGGACATATGCCTCCTGAAGCTCTCTCCAGCTAGCTCTTAGTGCGGCGATTCTTGTCCAGGCCGATCCTGCCGTCTTTGCAATATCGTCCGACCATCTTGCTGGTGGTCTGCCCACACTTCGTTTTCTTGTGCGGGGTCTCCAGAGCAAGACCTTGTGGTTCCATCTTTCGTCGTCTCTACGGCATACGTGGCCTGCCCATTGCCCTTTCAGTCGTGCCACCTTTTTGCCACGTCGGTAACTTTGGTGCGCTGGCGGATTTCATAAAAATGAATAAATATTTTTATGTTTTTTATCAGTTTTTGATTTTAAAATTTCCGCGTGTCACTCCTTTGACAACTGTAGTAACTGACAAATTTGAATACTATTAGCATTGATCAAGTAAACTATTAAGAAGTTGACGTTGTAAACCTAAGTCAAACCAATCAATCGGTTCCGAAACTGAGTCAACATTAGTCAAAATTTATAGCTCAAATAGCTCATTCTTTGGAAACAGTTTTGAGCCATGTAAATATGTCTAGCAATTGACAAACAATCTCAATTTTATAAAGCCGTATAGCCACCGCTTAATTGCATTACCTCTCGCCTTTATTTTTTTTATAAAAGAGTAGATTATTCCGTTCTCTTTTCCATAATTTCATGTTTCGGACAACTGTCCCATGCTTTTAATAGCAACAAAGAATTTATAAGTAGGTGTTCGTAGTACTTATATATTCCCTGGATGGCAATGACATTAGGCCATAGACTTCGGAGATAAAAAATTGAAAGAGACGAAGTTATCTGTTGTCAGTGGTTTTAAATGTTGCGTCTCTTTTCTTCTCAAAGCAATTAATAGACAAAATATCCAAAACATTCGTTCTTTTACATCCCTAAACAAAACCTAATTATGTAGTTCATGGTACAAATTCAAAACAAGCTCAAATCAAAATCTCGAAGCAGCATAATTGCTTTTACAATTTTGTAGCAGCCAAGCAAAGTATCATTATTAAAATTAGAGATCTATACATATAATTCATTTAATTCTTAGATTTTGTTACTGTTTTTACAGTATTCATTCAGAAACTAAGAAATCAATGAAATGTCTGCTATGACCATTTTCCATACCAATAATTTTGACATAAGAAATCAATTTGTAACTGTCATTAGTGTCAAAATAAACGTCATTTGTATGGAATTGAGTGAATGATAAACAAAATTGTATGTTGTCAAAATCGATGAAACAAGATTGTTTTTACGACCTCATGGTACCAAATTGACGGATGGGCGTAATTTGAGATTGTTTTAAGAGTTTATGGTTACCCCCCTGTCATCAATTGCGCGAAAACTGTGGAAGTTTAAGGTTTTTACAAATTTAGCTTGGATGCGTTCCAGTTCCTGGGAGTAAGTAATGTATTTCGGGTTCCAAATAAAAGTACAATACTCGAGTAAACTTCTCACATATTAATATTATAATATCTTCAAGCAACCAACATTAGTGAAAGGACGACTTAGGCGCAATATGAAACCTAGGTTTTTAAATGCTTTAGTGACTACACTTGCATAAAATATGCATTATTTGCTACCTGTATATACATAACTATGAAAATCATCCATTATTTTCTGTTTCAAGAACATTATAAGTGTAATTAGTTACTTGTATAGTTTAGCTGTGATAGTTTTTCTTTGAACTTTCATAATGTCGTGATTTTTTAACACTTGACTTTAAATTATTATTTTTTTAAATCTATAGGACATTATCGGCTTACTAGGGCACGGAAAATAATATTCACACCTCACACCACGGGATAGACGAGGAAAAAAAAACATCCCTACTTTACGTGTAGAAGTGGTAGCCTAAAAATATAATTTTTATGATTTTATGCTAGCACTTTGTCAGCTTAATGATATGTACACCAAAATCCAAATAACAGGTGTGTAGTATCTTACCTCGTAAGGTGCTTTAAATTAAGCCGCTAACAGACAAACAGACAGATTGAAATAGGGAAACTATGAGCATATCGTGTTGTCTACGGAACCCTAAAAATTTGCTTCTTTCTTCTACTTCTAGGTCTCATACCTACGCTAATAGCCAGTATAACATATATGAAAGATTCAAATTTAAATGATTTTCACAAGTATTCATGGACAAATAAAATAACAGAATTTTATTTAACTGTGAGATCCACATACAATCAGGCACTCGATCTTTGTTTTAAATTAAAATTCCCAAAGCGTCGTGTTTATGTTAACACGACAGATCGTAATCAGACAGTAAGCAGAGGTTAGCGCAAAGGTTAAACATTAAATATACAAAGAGCGGATAAAAAGGCGTTTCTTTGCAGTCAGGGTTGCTGAGATTTTCTGCAAGTGCACCAGACAGCACTTCTGCTCGGGCCCGACGCCTCTACAGGTAGAGATAAGATTTCAAGCTCAAGATTTATGTAACGCGTCGGCATGTGTGTAATGCATTTTTGTATTTTATGTAAAGTATTTTTAAGTGTTCCCTGAAATACATAAAAATGAATCCCTATTTCCTTTGGTTAGGATATAACTTGAGAACGACTTTACCGATTTCATCCATGTTTTTTAAGATTTCTAATAATTTGTAGAAGGATCTTACGAAAAAAAAAAGTTGTAAATCCTAGAATAAACTAAAGACCACGTGAACGAAGTCGCGAGCAACAGCTAGTATGAAATAATTAAAACAACAAAGAGGGTATGAAATATATCATATCTACACTCTTAATAAAACTGTATTCTGTATCCTTTTCCTTCTATTCTAATCTGACGGAACAGAAGTAGAAAAAGCGGGTATTAACCGCCTTCCGGCTTAGCATTACCATTATTGATAATAGATAACTCTTTTTCGACATTTTGTTGCAATCGTACTCAATATTATTTATGGTTTTATAGGGCATGCATGTGCATCTAGATACGTAAAAAACATTTAACTATTGGAGTGGTTTATTATTAATCTTTTGATAAATACAACCTGGGAGATTAAAATCCAAATTAAAAAGCTCCTTTCTTGATAATTTAACTGTCCTTCATTGCAGGCCACATAGATGCTTAATAAAGTCAAACCAAACATCCTGTGGTCCACGCGAACGAAGTCTCGAGCAAAGCTAGTAAATAATATTAATATTAATAGGTGCTCCATTATTATTATTATTTATTGGTTTACTTTTAATTTAATCTTCATTTTATGTAATTTTATATTCGGTTACCTTAAGTCGTCAGTCCATCAAGCTGTAGAGTGTCCTACACTACGTTTGCCGAGACGTGGTCTCTACTCCCGGAGAACCCGGTTACTCCACTTTTCATCAGTTCCGACAGATGTAGCCGGCCCACTGCCACTTTATCTTGCAACATTTTTGGACTATTTCCATTACTTTGATTTCGGATTTTATCCCTTAACGAGATCCCAAGCATCGACCTTTCCATAGCTATTGAGTGACGTAAAGTCGGTGGGCCAGTTTTACTGTTAAGTTCTACGTTTCGGCTCCGTAGGACATCACTGGTTTGACCATGTACTCCAATACTAATTAAATTTTAACAAACATTTATAAGTAAACTGTAATCTATAATGCTTTTTTTATAACACTAGCTTCTGCCCGCGACTTAAGATCGCTAAGCCAAAGATAAATAACCATCCCAAAAAACACAGGATAAAAATTCAATTCAATTTATTCCTCAAACAATATAAATTGTATCGAATAAAGATTAAAATACTTTACATTACACCAATAAAAACAGAAAACATTATTTTATTAATAAAAACAACGTAGGTAGTAGGTTTGCAACATTATCCTATACATATACATACAGGTTGTCCCGTAACTCAAGGAAAACATTGTAACTCATATTCTATCAACGTCATAGTAAACAACTTTTGTTATATGACTTTTGGTATGAAAGTTTATTGACTTTAATACAAAATTACCAAACAACTCATTGAATTTGTATATAAAAAGGCAAATAGTTATGTATTCATATTTTATAAGTCATAGAGCAAAAATTTTTAACTATGATGTAATATAGAATACACAAAGTTGAGTAACGGGAGAACCTGTATAAATCTAGATCAATATTTATGTATGCCATTTCAGTTAATTCCATTCAGCCGTTAAAGCTCGATTGAGTAACAAACGTCCAAACATACAAACATTCACATTCATTATATGCATAACTTAGGTATTTAAAAAATATATTTTTTTTATTTGTAAATATATATATCCCTTGTAAATATTAGTAACAATTGAATAAAATATGTATGTGTGGGGGCGGCCGTAAAGAATACACTTTCCCACCGCAAACAGAAGGCGTGTGGTAAGAGGCGACTAATTCCTGTAGCACGAGACGGGCAGCAGCGTCTGCGTGCGAAATCTTATAAAAAACTGCGCTCACCAAACCGCCTGCCACGCGTGGCGAGTATTGGCAATTCCCCCCAATGAAAGTCATTGGGGGAGGCCTATGTTCTGCAGTAGACGTAATATTTGATTGTATGTATACTCATTCCTAAATACTTACAAGCAGCAAGCATGCAAGCATGCAAGCAAGCATAGGAGTTCACCATCGCTGCGGGAAGTGCAGCTTTTTCGCCCTTACATACCAAATACATATTTATTAGTTATAGCGGGTAAGGGCTGCTATTACTCTGCGTCTCCAGCTTTTAAATTAAACTCTAGTATGGGCCTTGGTACTTGCCATGGCGAGTTGACCTTGTAGAGCCGGGTTTATCTTATAAAGTCAATAATATAATACACCGCGTAAGAATTATCTTTAATAATGAAATGAAAATGTATAATATTATTGTTTTTTCTGTAAAACAAGTGATTAAACTACTTAAATAGTGTAGTTTATAAAATATTTTGATAATGTGTGTAGGTACTTATATGAAAACAAAATCTAAACAACTACTTTACTGAAATTAGATTTTAGGAAGAAAGTGTAAGTCTTATCAAAATTTTAAGATAATTTTAATATAAAAGATTTTAATAAAGATTTTATTAAAGACGGAGCTCAACTCAAAAAAGCCATAACATTAAAATAACTTCGGTCGAAAATTGGAACGAAACTTTCAGAGCTTTGTTTCACAAAACTCCCAAAGTAGTGTTTGTTAAGTTCAGTTTTCATTAAGTTTTGAAATTTTTTGTTTTTTCATTATGGTACAGTCATAATGTTATTCATATTTGTCGGTTTGACTTTGTAAGTAAGCACTAAAAAGGCAATGTATAAATATAAAAAATCTGTCACCTGCTCCTTCGTTTGCGTAGATTTCAGGATTTATCTAAAGAGGAGCGAATAATAATCCTACGGAAACACAAAAAACGAGATCATAAGTAATTATCCTATCTGCTAAGCTGGATTAATATTAATTCATCAAGCTAATTCTGTTTATCCACAAAGGTCTAATTGAGTACCAAACATCAAAACGTACAAATTTTCACATTATATTTGTAGCATCATATGAAACCAAATAATAAAGGTTAAATAAGAAAGCTTATAAAAGCAACACAAAAGCAACATTAACACGGTATCCGCGGTTGAAAGCACAATGAAGACGTATAAAATCGCGATACAAGGAGTTACAGGCAATACGCTACAGTCATCGCATCATAAAGCAAGAGCCGCGCGCGGATTCGCGGCACGTCCCGGAGGCTGGTGTATTGAACAAACTAAACAGCTGTAAGAATACCTCACCCCGCTCGTAGTCGTAGGTAAATTGTTTCGCTTGTTATTTATGTTACCCAGCTTGCTAATACGTGCGCCGCTTTTCAAAGTGGCAGCGAGCGTGTTTGCTTTCAGTCAGAGTTTTTAGTGCTTGATTATATTATTTTGTTTTTTATTGCTTTTTATTAAAATGCTTTTTATTCGCGTTAAAAGGGCTGTTATTGGGATTACAAACACGTTTGCGGAGGTTCCTGTCGCCGAGTTTTCCTATGCTGATCTTGTAAACTTTGTGGCTCTACTTTTTTTGCTCTTTCTCTATTTCGTCTTAGTAGATTTCGTCTCAGTAGCTTTTTATTAAAAAAAAACTCGTGTGAAAATTAATAAATATCGTACTAAGGTATGTATGTACTACGTGTATGCAAAAAATATTTGCTCTATTGCATATTTGAAAAATGATTATTTTTTGTAAATCAAAAAGTAACTTGATTTCCTAATTAAAATATTTTTTTTATTTAATATTTCATTATCATCTAATTGGTCATACAAAACATGCGTTCCTAAAATTGCATAGCCTGTGCATTGCATAAAGCGTCACTCACTGGGTTAATTCGGGAGGACAGTCCCTGATGAGCCCATCGACTGTGGAAATCGAATGTTCAACATGTCAATACTTTATCACATTTTAGAATGTGCATTATAGCTACCAAACTGGGGGAAACAAATGAATCGGTTAATTGTAGACGAAGTTTAACGTATTTGTCACTATTAATTAGAATGAGAATATTTATTTATGAGTGTCAAATAATATTAATACATTAACTAATAAATTTATTTTCGGCTACAGAGCCTCCTCAGTCCTCATCGATTTTGAGGTATGGTCTACCAATGCATTTCAGAAGGATTAGTTTTGCAGATTGATCAAAACTATCAGAAAGAGATGATAAAATCCCGTATTATAAATCATTTGATTTATAATTTAGAGTTTTGGACCAACGCAAACTTTCATTATTTAACGCTAATTTGGTCGCAGACATCCCGAGATATTATCGAGAACTTACCGCGGGACGTAACGACCAGACCGACCTATAACAACTTTCCTAAAGCTCGTAAAGTATAATTTACTGTTCGAGAACACCTATTACTTTTTAAACTAACATACTTACTTCTCAGCAGGTACGAATACTACCGGAATCCGAAAGAAATTCTAAGTTAATTAGCAACGTAGCTTATTATGAAACATACCCAAGTACGATTAAATTGAACCATGTCGTGCTGTCAATGCAGAGGACTGTAAGTTATTAGTAGTAGTAATGAATCACAAGACGACTCTAAATTAGCCATTGTATGGCCTATTGACGACCTCTGTAGCCAAAAGGCGAGCATACGGGACTTGGTGTCGCTATCTTTGAGGACCCGGTTTCGACTCCCGGTCGGTCATGTAGAAAAATAACTTTCCTATTATTGTCTCGGGTCTGGGTGTTGTGATACCGTCGTTGTTTCTAATTTCTGAAACACAAGTGCTTAAGCTACTTATCATGATCAGAGCAATGTGTGATGTTATCCAATGTTTATTATTATCATAAAGGCACAAGTGGGGACTACCCCAGCAAGTACTCGAATTACACCATATTTTATGTTCCGCGGTTTTTTTTATTATCAAACCTTACCACGTACCATTATTGGTTACAGAAATAAATTATTAAGATACCTGCTTGTTTGACACTAATTGATAACTTAAAAGAACGCGGAACATCATGGTCATGTAATTTGGGCAGTAGGTAGTGCACTATCTCTGGACTTCCGCTTGACACTATTTACACAATTATTTTGGGACCTCTATTGTATTTGCCAAATAATTCTTGTTCCACTTCCTCGATCGATACATTGCAGCGTCCCGTTTCAGTTGATAATTCTAGCATGTCAAGCGATTACGTGGAAGCGATTGCTGTCTGAGCTCCGTAACCCTTTGGATACGGGAACTGCAATAATTGAATGGTGTACCGGTGTTATCTGAATTCGCAAGTGTCTTCACGATAGTTTGAGGCATAACTTTGGCTACATAGCTACGATCGTTAATTGATTATTCGAAACTTCGGAATAGTTACTGTGAATATCAAATATACGTAGGTCACACTATAAGTTTTGCGTAACTTAAAAAACAACATGTTATAACCAAAATATTACATTTATTGTTTTCAAAATACTCTCCTTTACATTAAAAAAAAATTTTCATGCGATCGAACCATTTTTTAAAACAGGAGGACCACAGATCTGAAGGCATGTTTTCTACGTGCTGATTGAACGCTATCACTGCCTCTTCGGAGTTGGTAAAAGTAAAACCGCTCATCAAATCTTTGATTTTGGGGAAAATACAGAAATCACAGGGTGCTAGGTCGGGGCTATGCGCAGGATGGATGACGAGTTGTACTTTTTCGGAAGCTAAAAATGACTACCAATGAGCACCATTCCACGCGAGCCCCCTTCTGCTCCGCTGTCATTTCATGAGGGATCCAACGACAGCAAACTTTCCGAACTTTCAATTCTTCGTGTAAAATTTTCTGAATTTGGCTCATACCAATCCCCAATAGACCTCGAATTGTCTCATAGGTAATCCGCGGGTTTCTTCAATTAGCCGCTTAACAGTAGCCACATTATTTTCGTTGACGGTAGTTGAAGGCCGCTCTTCACGTAATTCGTCAAGTAAAAAAACTCGACCTCTCTCAAATTCAGCAAACCATCGCCTCACGGTACTCAAACAAGGTGATTCTCTTCCAAAAGCATTTTGAAGACGAGCGGCACAGTCTAGCGGAGAGAGAGAACTTTCAAAATCATAAAAAACATCGCTCTAAAATATTTTCGACTTAATTCCATTTTCGTTACGTACGTAGAACTTTGATGTGTGATAAAAAACAATTGACAAATCATTTCCCGCCAATTGTTTTTTTTATTTTATTACTAAAGGGTTGCAACGTTTAAAAAAATATAACATTCGAAATTCAAATAGTTCCGATTAGCTAGAAGTGCAAAACTTTTAGTGTGCCCCATGTAGGGGAGGCCGGGGCTGGAAGTTCCGGGGGTAAGTTGTTCCGACAGTAATAACTTTGTAAAAAAAAGAGATAGCAATACACGCGCAGTGCGTCTTTTAAGCATCAGGTGATGCGCCGCGCTGGCGAACATTTTAATTGCTCCGACAGCGGCGGATAAGTGACTGTGCGACCCGTGCTATTAAAACACCACGTGAGTAAATTTTTTCGTGTTCAAACTTTTTGGTCTATTTTCATTTATTATTGACCGATTAATGTGTAACTTTCCTATTTTGTAGTGGCATTAGTTAAGTATCTTATTGTATTAGTGTTTTTTAAATTGATTTTATTGATTTGCTAACATGAGAGTCTTCATATAAAAACGTAACTTGGGGCTAAAAGTTCCCACCCGAAGGGGCTGGTTGTTCCCCGGAACAACTTACCCCAATGGACCTTCAATTTTACCTTAATTTTTAACAGTTTTTTTTTATTTTTTAAGATGCGTACCTACAAACGGAAAACTAATAGAGAACCTGGGAATAGTTCAGGATGGATAACTGACACTGAATTCCTTACATATATGGACCACTTTATCAAGTTCACGAAACCCACTCCAGAAGAATCGGTGTTACTATTACTGGACAACCACTCGTCACATAAGACATCAACGTAGTTGAGAAAGCAAAAGCAAACTCAATAATAATGCTGTCGTTCCCACCTCACTGCACGTACAGGCTGCAGCCGTTTTCCTTTCAAAGCCTTTCAAATCTTACTGTGCTAAAGCTCAAGACAACTGGCTCCGAAACAACCCGGGAAAAACAATATCAATATATGAAATTCCTGGGATTGTTAAATCAGCATGGCCTTTAGCAGCAAACCCTGTAAGCATTATAAACGCTTTTAAAAATGCTGGAATATGTCCCTTTAGCCCTGACGTATTTACAGACGAAGATTATGTACCATCTTTCGTGACAGATCGGCCAATGTCAGAAGCTGCTTCGTCTCTAGCTCTGTCAAATGTGGAACCCCTTCAACCTTCTAGCTGTTCAATTGCGGCTCAAAACTATGACCAGCCAGATCCATCCAATATTCAATTATTACCCTAGAATGATATGCAGCCCTAAACTATAACCTCTTCACCTCAGTAATCGACAACAGATCAGGGTGATGCCCCTCAGACTGCCGCTTCGACCATTAATAGTGGACAACAACTTCAGTTAACACCAGCAAAGACAAGTGCTTCAGCTGTGTTTAGCCCTGAAATCGTAAAACCTTAACCAAAAGCACCACCAATATTACAGCCGGCTACAAAACGACGTATAAGGAAGACGGCTGTTTTAACTGACACGCCAGAAAAAAATACATTAGCTGAAGAACAGTCAAAGAAGAAGGCCAAGAAGAATAAAGACATTGCGAGGAACGTCGGACGCCAGAAAAAAAATGCATTAGCTGAAGAACAGTCAAAGAAGAAGGCGAAGAAGAATGAAGACATTGCAAGGTAGGGGAAGGGGAAAAATAACAATAATAAAGGAAAAGGTAAATGCAAGGGGAAAGGAAAGGGAAAAGTTCAAGAAAAAGCTAAACGAAGAGTATTACAAGAAAGCGAGAGTGATAGTGACATGGATCTGGAATGGTATTGCATAATTTGTTGTGATTTGTATTCAAATTCTCTTATTAAATATATACACTAATTACAAAATAATTAAAAAAAAATGTTTATCTCAAGGTTTCCAGTTACATTTTTTGTATTCTAAAGTCTGTCCTGTCCGCTTTGCACTGTCCGCAAACGTGTTAAATTAAGCATCTAGTAAGATTCATAGTCATAGTAGTGTCGTGTGGGGACGGCAATAAAGAATACACTTCCCCACCGCCAACAGGAGGCGTGTCGTAAGAAACGACTAATTCTAATAGCACGAGACGGGCAGCAGCATCAGCGTGCGAAACCATATAAAAAACTGCCCTCGCCAACCCGCCTACCAAGCGTGGCGAGTATTGGCAATCCCCCCCAATTAAAATCATTGGGGGAGGCCTTTGTTCAGCAGTGGACATCCTATGGCTGAAATGATGATGATGATGAAGATTCATAAGCTAATAGATCTCAATTTTAATTTGCCAATACACAAAAAGTTTAAATATATTATATTATATTTATGTATGGAGGTAAACAGTATTATTTTTCTGTTGTATTTTTTTTGTTTATAGCATTACATGAACACACAATAAATTAATCTATAGAAATTATTGTTTTAATTAAAAGAAACCTATGTTATTCTTATATTTTATTTCTATTATCCAAGCGGAACAATTTGCCCCACACAAGGAACATCTTGCCCCAAAGTGGGGCTGAATGTTCCCCTCCGAAATTTTGCAAAGAATTGCCTGTAACAAAAAAACTATTGAGATACTAGCAGAAATGACTATACTACTACAAAGGCCGATAAAGATTATTTAATAGTTACAAATATCAAAAATGTAACCATTCATTTTCATCATGAAATTCCATGTTATTTGAAAATCGGAACTTTCAGCCCCGTCCTCCCCTACTAGTAACTTCTAGTACCTATTTCACTTACAAAAGTAACGCTTTAGCTCGTGAATGCTATAATTTTATAGCTAGCTTACATTAAGCCCCATTACTTATAATTTAATTAATCTACCTCAATTTTTTTCTGTTGCTAAAGACCTTCAAACTTTGTTTATTTTATTTTACTTATATTTTTGTTATTCACCCTGAACTAACTTTACCACCTGTCACTGCCCCCTGCCTGAAAGAAATCGCAAAAAACCTGCCAAGTGCGAGTCGGACTCACGCACGGAGGGTTTTGTACCATTATCTATAATATTCTGTGGATATTTCAAGCGTCTGCCTGTTGCCGTTATTAATATCGAGCAAAAACGGCAAAAAAATCGCGTTTGTTCTATTAAAGCCCTACTTAAATATTTAGTTTATTCTGTTTTTAGTATTTTTTGTTATAGCGGCAACAGAAATACGTCATCATCTGTGAAAATTTCAACTGTCTGGCTATCGCGGTTCATGAGATACAGCCTGGTGACAGACAGACAGACAGACAAACAGAAGATGGACAGTGAAGTCCAAAGGGTAAAACGGGACCCTATTACTAAGAATAGGGTCCCGTTTTACCCTTTGGGTACAAAACCCTAAAACTACTAGCCGCTCCAAACATTCTTCAGCTATTGGACTTTACTATGGAACAGCTGTTTTTTCCCGATTTTACCATGGGTCCTTTACAGTGTAGTGCGGTATGTGCCGTTCCCGGGATCGGCATATCTCTACTAGTCCTATAAGGAAAGGAAATGTTGTTTAAATACGTAGAAGAACAACCTGTAGAAGTAATAGTATGTCTCAACACATTATATGTATTTATCAATAGGTATTATCATAGAGATTCATATTCATATCGAAAACTTTTAAACCAAGTAGTACATCAGAATGTTAAGGTTAACGACATAGAACTATGGTATGATACAGTTTTCAGTTAGCTTGTACTATTTACGGCCGAACTCTATTATCAATGAAGAAACTCCATAGTCACAGTGCATACAACGTCTCCCGCTGTTTGTATATCGACAGCACGGTTAAGCTATGTAATTAATCGAAGTAGCGATATAATTTGTCTTCGTCAAGTAGCAAATAGCTAATTCCCACACATTAGGGACACAATGGCCCGCCCGGCCGCTCTTATTGATTACCGCCTATTGTTCACTTCGAGCGCCTTAAATGATACACTTGCCACGATTTACAAGACCAACGCCGCTTATAGGTGAATTAATGAGCTAATGATCCGTAACGGGGATACACGGATACACCAGAGCAGAAATCAGGATGTTGAAACCTGTGAACATACTCGTAATAATGATTTGACAGTCATGTGTCTGAGATTGTAATACCACAGGTAAATCGTTTGCCTTTCTTGAATACCAAAGCCATTCACAGCACCATTTATGTATATACTCAAGAAAATTTAACACTATATTGTTTGTGTATTTTTTAAACAATAAAAAATAAGTTAACTTGAAAAATTTGATTTCTGTTCCACAATCCATTTTTGGTGGGAACATGCGACTGAGGTGTAAGCGTCATTCTGTTTTTTCTCGATAATTTAACAAATATGACATAAAATATTAACAAAATATTATGTTAAGATGGATGCGCCGCTACTACATAACAAAATTTAGTAGCCGTTAGTTAAAGAAATAGACATAGTAACTTTTACTGTACTATGTATATTTAATCACACAAACTAATTGATTAACATCCCCTATTATTTGTTACTACGTCGAATAGATAATGGATGACAATCTCAGTTCACAAACGTTAACTTTTGTTTGAAAAGTTTTAGTGTGTATAAATATTTTGTTTGACCCACTTAAGATTGATAAACGACATCCAATAAAGACGTGTTTAATGATAGATTTTTATAAGGCAAAGAATAATTATACAAGCGGACGTGTCGACACGCGGTGCCGAAAGCACGCTATTATGAACGTGAAATAAGGCCGGGCTCGCACAGTGATATTTTATTAAGGGCATGTCCATAAATATCATGGTTACGCTTTTTCGTAGTTACAGTATATTTTAATTAGTGTGAAATAAACCAACGCGAAGGGAGATTCCCTTATGTCCGGAAATCGAACCGATATGTACATAGCTTCAATCAATTAGGTAGATTGTCGATTAATGATAAAATCTCTGCAGTAAACTCACAACCTCCAATACTGTCCAATCTAATAATGACAAATACTTTTTAAGTATTTAACCTTTTTTAACAAGTAGGTATTGCAAAATTCTATCGGAAATCGGAAGAAAAACTGACTATAATTAAGAGATTTTAAAAAAATATACCGACTAAAATCACTTTGCGCCTAGAAACAAGGGGTCCATATTGGGTTGCATAATATAAAGAGGCATATTTTAGGCTGCATAACTTTTTTTTCGCATTCTCTTTGTTTCGCATAACGTTCATACAGAATAAATCATTAGGCATACTTTATTTCCTCATAACTTCTTTTATAATAATGCAGCAGCAATGCAATCAGCAGATAACCAGACGTCCTATGGCTGAAATGATATATACAGGTTTACATTTCAAGGTAGTGCCAATTTTTTAGGGACCACTTAGAATCAGTAACTAAATCGATCTACGTAAAAACAAACTCTTTTTTTTTCATAATAAAACAAAGTCGTGTTAGTTACATTATTTGTGGACATCTTAACCTACCTTCACAACCGCATACTCTTAACCGGGCTAATCCCGAGCCAATGGAGAATGAGTATGATTACTCCGGTCTTCAAAGGCAAGGGATCGGTACAAGAGTGCGGCACCTACTGTGGTATAAAGGTCTCGTTCCACACTATGAAGCTCCTTGAGCGGATTGTGGACTCTCGGATCCGACAGGAGTGTAATGTCTCAGAGTGTTAATATGGGTTTCGTCCTGGCAACGGGACTATGGATCCTGTTTTCGCCCTAAGGACCGTCAAGGAGAGATACAGGACGAAAAACACGCCTCTGCACTTGTCTTGCTCTTTCTTGATCTGCAGAAGGCCTGGTGATGATCTGGTGGGCACTGAGATCCAAAGGGTTCCCTGAGGCATATATTGACATTATTCGAGACATGTACCACAGCTCCGATTTTATAGTTTAGACCGCTGTTGGCGACACCAAACCGTTCCCCATCACCGTCAGAGTACACACCAGGGTTCCGTTCTCAGTTCGTTACTATTCAGTGTAATATTCGACGTTGTGTCAGACAGCATCAGAGACTCACATGACTAAACGCTGTCTGAAACGTGGTCTGAAACTCAATGTGGCGAAGACCGAGTACCTGGCCTGTAACTCTACATATCCAACATCCGTCCGCATAGGCGGAGACAAAGTCAAGCGCACGGACCAGTTTAAATACCTTGGATCTCTACTTCACGCGTCGGGAGACATCGATTGCGACGTCAAAGCACGCATTGGTGCTGCGTTGGCCAAAGGGCGAGAGGTGACTGGTGTCATTTGTGACCCCAGAATGCTGGTTAAGCTGAAAGGACAGATCTATAAGTTTATCATTAGGCCTGTTCTTTTATATGGCAGCGAAGCGTGGCCGCTACTTGAGAGACACAAGCAGAAGCTGCGTGTCACGGAGATAAATATGCTGCGGTGGATGTACGGAGTCACGCGGAAGGACCGCGTGAGGAACTCGCGGTAGCCTTCGTGTCCGTGATATTGCAGACAAACTGCAGTAGTCTCGCCTACGCTGGTAAGGCCATGTTTTGCGAAAACCGGCAAGCTATAAAGGAAACAAATGTCTGGCCATGCTGCCACCGCCAGGTCCTGGCAAAAGAGGTCGACCCAAGAAATTCTGGCTTGACCTCGTGAGGGCTGACATGACATAATCTCAAAACTAGAGTCGCTCAAGACCGGGCGAAGTGGAGGAGTAAATCAAGGAAAGCGGACCCTGGGCTCCAAAGCAATGGCTTTGGACGCAACCGGGATTGACCGTATAGACGAAGAAGAAGAGTTAGTTACTTACACCATTTATAAGTCAAGAACGTTTCCGGACCGATTTATTTTTATTTTTTGGATTTATCCTCGTCCCGAATAGCAGAATAATTATTAAAACATTTAAAAAAAACACGAAAAAAAAACGAGGCGGTACGAAGTTCGCCAAAAAAGCTAGTTAGTTATAAAAGTATAGCATAATTAAATAAAAAAATCGAAGACGCACTTTTATATTATTCTCTATATTGCTGAGGTTCTGGGTTCGATTCCCGGTCTCGGGTCTGGATGTTGTGGTACTTACCATCGTTGTTTTTTGTTTTTTTTTAACACGAGTACTTAAGTTACTTATCATAGGATCAGAGCAATGTACGTGATGTTATCAATTTTTTTTAAACGTAATTTTAACAAAATAAAATCAACTGTAAAATTACGAGTAATAACACATTTTGAATATCATTTCAAAGTTATAGTTTACAAACTTTACTATGAATATATGAATTAATGATCAAATAAAAAGTTTATTGGCACTACACTGCCAGACTGTGAAATACCAGTTTTTATGATTAGAAAGAACATATATTTAAAGAAACAGGTATGTAATTTTTTTTTCAAGAAGATTGAAAGGAAAGTATGGAGAAAAACAAGTGGTATCGCGGGGTCTTGCCTTCAACTTCATTTCGCAGAAAATCATTTTTGGCATTCACTCATTTGTCTGACACTCAAAACACATAATTTTAATTTGGAAGCCAGAATCATCTCTACGCATAAATTTAACATCCACAATAGTAAAAGCAGAACCATCATTTTGTAGAAAATTTACAGTTTTCTAACTGTATCGTCTTTTGGTATACATTTCATACCTATAAACATTAAAATGCAGAACCATCAAATCTCAGAAAATTCACAGTCAAAATCGTCTTTTTGCATATATTTAATATCTATAGTCATGAAAAGGCAGAACTTTGATATCTCAGAATGTTTACATTCAGAATCATCTTTTGGCATACATTTCATATCCTTATGAAGTAATATGTATTTAAACTGTTTGATTAAATAATAATACATGAAATTCTACATTAATTAATTAATCAAACAGTTTATTGTGAACATATATGGTTTTCATTCCCTGTGTATCCCAAGCAATGCTATGTAAGTAATACTAGCATACACCATGCATGGCAAGGCAAACATGCATCATTCATGTAAGCATACAGCTTGCAAACAAGCATGCAGCATGCAGCATCCAAGCAAGCACGCAGCATGCAAGCAAGTATGCAGCATGCAGTTTTTGTCTTGACTCCGGCGCTGCCGGCTGCGGGGCCTACGCGGGTTTGAATTACACTCTACGGGTAGGTAAGAATGCGTGGAGTGCACCAATTTGTTTCTGTCACTGACTTTTGTAGCACAACATAGGTATTAACTTTTTATGACAATATCTTTATTCATTTTAAGGTTAAAATACTATTTTATAGAAATAGCAATATGCCTATTGAAATTATTTCAAATAAAATTCCGTCGTCTTCAACTCTTCATAGATAGCATGCCAAGTGAAATTGTACCAAATGACATTCCGCCATATTCATAGTATGCCAAGTTAAATTGTACCAAATGACATTCCGCCATGTTCATAGTATGCTAAGTGAAATTGTATCAAATAATCGTTGCACTAACTAAACGTTATGCTTAACAAAAATATGCAAAATAAAAAAATTTCAAAGGTTTTTATGCCTAATAAAATTCTGCCATCTTAAAATATGCCATTGTTAATTCGGACATATAAACATTCGACTAAAAATAATAGTATTTTAAAAATATATGCCTTACTCGTTATTCGTTAAAGAAGATTATGCCAAGTATGTTATGCCAAATGAATTTCGGAGGAACAAGATTCTGCCACATAGAGGGAACCTGGTATCGCGGTGTGGTGAAAACGGGTGGCCTTCGACACGCCTAAAATGCGAATTACTATTTAGTAATTGTAAGTAGTAAGGATTATTAATTGTTCCGCCTAATTTCACATTTGGTAAGTTACAGTATGGCGATTCAATGTTAGGCGAAGTGAAAATAGACTAAACACACATAGGAAAAGTGAAATTGTGCGAAAAAAAATTAGGCTGACTGGCTGACCGTTTGTGTGCCATTGCCAATTAGAAGAACAAAAAATTAGGCAACCCAATATATACCCGGTGAAAACTGACTGCAAGTTGTAGAAATAATGCTTTAAATTATTTTCCTTTCTTAGTTATTACACCTCTTAGGCAAACTTTTTACTCTTTTACCAGCAAAGCATGAAGATAAATAGTGAAAGTTTCACAACTTTGTAAATTAATGTTACAAAGACGTGGAAACATATCACATGTATATGTTTTATTTACTATTTTGGTCTCAATAAAAACGCAATTTATTTTTAGATATAACTCGACATTTGTTTAAAAATAAAACTCATTTATGTTTACAAAAAAAACTGACATTAATAACTATTTCAAAATAATAATAATACCCTGCAGTGTATATATTAATATAGGGATGACGATCAACTTTTTTTTTCTTCGTCTATCAAAAAGTTAATATTAAAGAGATATATTGATTTGAAATGTTGCATGACGTCACGTCATGGTACAATTTTTACTTTGACGTGACGTCACGAGCTCTCACTCCCGAACTTTGAAACTTTATAACCATAATTCTTTGTAATTTCTTATGTAATTGACAAAAAAAAAAATAAGTGTCCACTATTTTTTGATAATATAACTGACTGATTAAATAGAATAATATTATCTTTACTCATCCTCATCCCTATTG
Organism: Anania hortulata; assembly: GCA_963576865.1. Taxonomy (NCBI): domain Eukaryota; kingdom Metazoa; phylum Arthropoda; class Insecta; order Lepidoptera; family Crambidae; genus Anania; species Anania hortulata. Next base: position 9,914,060 of record OY756396.1, on the reverse strand, counting down.
TGACATTGGGTTGAATAGCGACACCACCGGGTCAGTTATTATAATTCGAGTGCTCCCGAGAGTCGGTCCTGACCCTCGTCTTCTTGCCGAAGTAGAACCCAAGGTGGCCTGCACCCCCCCCCCCCCCTGCCCCTGCTGCCCATGGCCTGTCTTAACTGACCGGCCAGAGTCTTGAATCCACTCCTCGGTATAGCATGATGCTTAAAAGGTGAATATTATCGCAATGAGGCACGTGACTCTGGACCTTTTACTATTTTTACAGCAATGTCATTGAACTAGCTAAATACGTAACTCTACGAGTTACATTTATAACTCCCTTGTAGGTAACTATTGAAGGTTTTCAACGATTTTATGTGAGTTGGAAATGGTGTCACGCAAGTTGAAGTCCCCTGGAGACTAGTTCGAGCATTTACGATCAGGAACCTTATTGTCTAACTACAACATCTATCGCGATCCTCTTCTCTTGTCATTTATAAACCGACCATATGCCCATGCACCTCTCTGTCAGTAAAGTAAATAATTAAAATGTCAAATTTTTATGTTACAATAACACTGTTGTAATACTAAAGTGAGGTCACTTACACAATAGGTATTGGTCAGGGTGTCATTTGACATGACCTATTTACAGTAAAAACGAATAATAGTCATATTAATCATTTATTTAGTATACATATACAGGGTTACATTTCAAGGTAGGGCCAAATATTAAAAATAAGGTCTTTAGAACAATATAAAAATACTAATTTATCGTAATTAATTTCAGTCGTCGTATTTCTGGTGTAAAATATACTTAAAAAATTCCGGAAAAAAACGCTAGATGCGCCGTCATTCATCAGAGATCACAGGCGTACGCCGACGCCGCTCCAACAAGAACCTCATGCAGTGCACATACGGTGCAATTTAATCGAGTATTCGTAAATTTTCTACGTACTTATTCTATTTTTCAAATGCAGAATGGGAGAATTAAAAAAAGGGGATTTGTTTTTTACGTAGATCTATTTAGTTACTGATTCTGAGTGGTCCCTGGAAAATTGCCACTACCGTAAAATGTAACCCTGTATTTACTTATTACAGTAGTATATTTGGGCACTAAAACACGTCTCAAAAATATAGCTTTGCTCTACCAACGCTTCGAGACTACATATCGGCTGGTGACGAGAAGAAATGGTGCAACAAACTCAGTGTGGTACCCTACCCAGTAATCGTTGGGAGCTCTACTCTCGAAATTGTTAAGAAATATGTCTGCCAAGTGATCCAGTTGGGTAGATCAATTTTTGAGAAGGAGGTCAAACGTCGAATCCAACTCGGCTGGGCAGCGTTCGGGAAACTACACAACGTCTTCATTTCAGTAAAAATAAAACTAACTATAAACCGGATTAGCAATCTGAAGTGGCAGTGGGCAGGGCACGTGGGTACGTGCTATGGCACGTAGAACTGACGGCCGATGGGGCAGAAAGGTTGGATGGAGACCACGTACCAGCAAGGGCAGCGTAGGACGTCCAAGGTGGACAGACGACCTGGTAAAGGTTGCAGGGAAACGCAGGCTGATGCAGGCCGCTTCCAACCGAACCGGCCAATCTGGAAGTCAATGGGGGAGGCCTATGTTTAGTAATGGACGCCCTATGGCTAAAATGATGATGACATAATATTTTCAAAAATGTATTGTGAAGTTATCTATAAATATATCATTATCTTCAAAAATATTCTCCAGAGAGTCACGAGGTTCAGGAGAGTATATTGCATGAACACCTCTTTTTTGTAACACAAAGATTGAGTCACCTAATCCCCAATCAGTCTCAAACAGGGTTAATCGCCTCTAATACTACAATCATCAGAAATTATGGTAGATCTTCTCAAGTTTATACACTAGTAGCTTGATGAATCGATTTACACTAAATATGTACATTTATTTAAATTATTAACAAAAAAAAACTGATTGTTGCATACGAACAATTATCGCGTTAGATAAAGTATTCCATTTTAACCTCTATTTTCCATATCCTTCAAACTCGAGGAGCAGGTTCTACTTGTTTTAATCTCGCCCACCCAAAAGATCAGACATTACCGTGCGGAACGTTTCAATTAACTCGAAAGTACTAACTTTATTTAATTTCCTGTGGAAGTGTTAAACTTTCTGTTACGAGTATATTTTACAACAGGATTGATGAAAACTACTTAGCTAAAATAAGAGTACTCCGACAACTATAAATAAGAGCTTAAACTGTCAAGTTTTCTTAATCCTTGGCTGGCGCTTGTATATAGTTGCTACCCCTACGACAATGATTACCTTATGTATAAAGATGCCTACAGAATATTTCATATAATTTCTAAATGTTTTTTCCTTCAACATACCTACGTTACCATAAATTTGGTTCTCCCTTTAGAAAACATACGTACACCCCATCGGTTATACGGTAAAGTTAACAACTTTTAACAATTGTAAATATTCTGTTTGATACTTTAATCTTTAACAACAAGTGAATAGACAACGACATTTACTAAACTAAAACTAAACAAGCAACTAGGGTTTTGTTACAATATAAATACCTCCTAATACCACCTACCTACCTTAAGAAATTGCTAAGATTTGTAGTCATTGAAATGTCGCACCAACACGGAAACATCTTTTGCGTGCGACACACATTTCCACGCTTTACGTTTCCCGAGCATAAAGCAGAGTAATTTACCTTTAATGGTGACCGTGTAGACCTTTTTCCCGATATATTTCACGAAATCCCAAGTTTTTATGAGAAGTGAAATACACGAAGGTTAACGCAGTTTTCATTACTTTTTACCTCATAATAACCATACTGCTCAGCGAAGCAATTCCAAGTTGATAATCCAGGGATTGGTTTAATGAGCCAAATGTTATCCGGGGCGGATTAACCTCCACTCGTATGGTGTTACAATTTAACCCCGTTTCTTTACACTTCCGTTCGTTTTTATGCCTTTTTGGTGTCCAAAGAGCCAGGAAGTTTAAAAAATAAATACGCCATAAAAATACTTTTCATACTTTAAAAAAACGATAAAATTGTGCTGTATTATATCTTCAGTGCCGTGTGGGGACAGCCGTAAAGAATACACTTCCTCACCGCCAACAGGAGGAGCAGGAGGCGTGTCGTAAGAGTCGACTAGTTCCTGTAGCACAAGACGGGCAGCAGCGTCCCGTCTGCCAAGCGTGGCGAGTATAGGCAATCCCCCTCGATGATCCGCATAAATTGGGGGAGGCCTTTGTTCAGCAGTGGACCTCTTATGGCTGAAATGATGATAATGATGATGATATCTTCAGTACTTTATTTAATTTGTTTGATGTACAAGTATAGAATAACCATCTAGGTTACCCAATACCTATCTATTTATAAATGTGTTGAAACACAAAACACCAGTACGTCTACGAAGTTACAGTTATTTTAGAATACAATGTTAATATTTTGAAAACGAATCTAGTTGTTTCAAACTTCAAGGTTAGAAGTAGTTTAGGTAGTGGGTACTATCATTACTCAAAACTTGTGTAAAATCAATTTAGGCAATACTTGAAATTCTGGACATCTATAAATAATTTTTAAAAATCTGCAGCGGTCTTTCCAGATTTTTGCGAATAAATCGCACTACGTAACGCAAGCGTGATGCGCGCGTGTAGCGCATTCCCACCATATTCGCCAGATTTGTACACTACCTTATAAATCTAATAAGATAATATACTTTGAATTTATCTCTGTAATAAATGAAAAAATATATATAGGTATGTTATACAAAACATACCTGCCGTGGTATTAAATAAAGCGGGTATTTGAGTTTTCTAACATCAAATGTCAGTTTCAGCGTTACAATAATTCTAACTAGCCCTTTCATTTACCATGGATAAAAACAGATTTTTTAAATTAAAAGTTTGAAGACTGCTACCAAAGAATTTCCATTTATATCAAATGATCTTTTTTAACAAAAAGACTGAATACATGACAAACTTCTAATACGAGTTGTATTAAATTCGACAGTAGCATGACAAGGCTAATTAGGGCCTCCTCAAGCTACCCAACTTGAGAAACACTAACGTCGCTAAGTGACTGATGCATCCTTTGGGATTCACCGACATCAAAACCACATTTAGACTCTTGTTAGAATCAACTTTAATATAATAAACATATGTTAATATTATGAAACTATGATTTTCACTTTTACTTGTTACGATCTTTGTGAATAATAATTGTTTCATCTTAATGTACTAATACGTCTTTTAAAGGCTATCCTTTTTGTGATGAGAAAATAAACACTTCTTTTATTTTTCAATCGTTTGTAGGCTATATAAGAATAATATAATGTAATGTTATAAGTATGGTATCAAGTACATATTGTTTATTAATTTTTTAACACACTTTTAGCTTTACTTGTAACTAACTAACCTTGTGATCAAATCTTGGAAGCATTTTTTAAACCTACTTCTGACTGACGTATCGGTTTGATACTTTGTAATTATCTGAGATTCGGATGACAATACAGTAATCACCATCGTGATGATGATGAAACAGAAGGTGGATAGCCACACGGATGTTTTACTAGTAGTAGTCTAGTTAGACTACTAGTAAAACATTCGTGTGGTCATTTAGTTTGTTTTAACGAGATCAATACATATAAAATTGTGTTTTATAGTTTTTGAACTCGTCAACATCCTAGCAGTCTCATGAGACCGCATAACAAAGGAATTTCTATTGTCTTGATTACGCATGCCTGATTCAGTTTCCAAAAAAATTTAATTTAGAAATCGAGGTGGAATTCATACCTTGATTTTGATCTTAGGGACAAATCATAAAGCTTTATTATTGCAACTTCGACTACGTTTTTTTGTGTAATATTTTACGTAAAAATAACACGGCTTACTATTGAGCGTTTTTTTTAACAGTATTAATTCAACCTTGTTTTATTTTTAACCCGCGACGAAAAAAAAGGGTTGTTACAAGTTTTACATATGCATCTGTGTGTCTCTAATCGATTTTAATTAGTTTTTTTGTTTGAAGGTGACTTGATCGAAAGTGTTCTTATCTATGATTCAAGAAAATCTGTTAAACCGTTTGAAGATAATCAGGACTTTTCTAATTTATAAAGGGATGAGAGCATCAGTCACGGGCCTTATCGATTCGAAATTTGGTATCTTGTTCATCATATCAGCCTATAGCAGTCCACTGCTGGACGTAAGCCTCCCCTAAAGAGCGCCAAAGAGCACGATTTACGCTTTTTCATCCAGCCACTGCCAGCCATCTTCCTAAGGTTGTCGGTCCATCGAGCCGCGGGGCGTCCTACACTACGTTTGCCAAGACGCGGTCTTCACTCGAGAACCCGTTTACTCCACTTTTCATCAGTTCTGCTTTACTTTACTTTCATGATATTGCAAGAACATTTTGGTCACCTCAGACTGATGCTGCAGCATCGCTGGAATGTTCAGGATACCTAAGTCCTCACAAACTTTTAGCAGAGGTATCGTATTAGGGCTCATAAGAATAGTCTTAATGAATAATTTAATATTTGGATCACGTTATTACTCTTAAAAACTTTTTTTTTACGAATCATATACCCCATCCCGCAAAAAGTTAAAAATAAACTTCTTAATTTTTAAATAAATTTTACTTAAAGGCATTGGGAGCTACCATTCCATGGCAATATACTTTGAAGGCCCCCAACGCCTTTAAGCAAAAAAGGGAAATATTTTATAATTATCTACCTATTTTTTTTCCGTTTTGAGTTTGACGTATGAAAACAACACCCTGCTTAGGTGCTGTTTAAATTGCATGGTTAGAAGGAAGACCCCTGTCTGGTTTGGTGGCAAATCTCTGGATGAAACATTTCATACCTAATCATGTTGTCTATAATCGTTAATGAATAAGTTAAATGGGTGGAGTAAAATTTCATCACAGTAATCTACCATAATATAATAATAACCCGTGGCGTTACTAATTATGATCATTAGACTGTCCTGTAACTAGTGTGGGTGGACCTAAATATGCTAATGAAGCATTTGCGTAACCATTTCGTTTAAAATCTAAGACAACAACAATTTCCATATTTTAATAGTACCTATTTAATAAGAATAATAGTACCTATTACTGACCAGGAGCCTAACCATAAGCTTTTAAAAGTATTACTTTAATCTTGTTGCACGCTGCTTTGTAAGCACGCTGTATTCCTTGTCTAGAATCGCACCACTAGATGTCCGTAGAGAAGTAGCTAGCTCAGTAAAAAGAACCAAGGCGAAGTATGATTCTAGCCACCCAATGTTCCGGTGCTCCACAGTCCCACGAAGACTTAAGAGTCGTCGGAGCTTCATGGTAGAGATTTACTGCATCACCGAGAATGCTCCCCAATCCAGAGTCACAAAGTGGAAGGAAAAGAACGCCGCACTTGCTCCCATCTTCAGAGAACCAGACAACCTTCCGTGGCCGACCTGAAAAGCCTTGAACAGGCTGTGAACACAGGCCGGTAGCTGTAAAGAAAACCTAACTAAGTGGAGCTACACCACCGGCAAGTGTGCTTGCGGTATTTCCCCTTAAGCCATGGGCCACAAGATTGAATACGCGGGACATGATAGATATTATCATGTCCCGAGTGTTTGGACAGCTGCACATGCGACTCAAACCTGTTACGCGCCTCCGATAGTGCGGATCGTGTGGCGGAACGAGCCGAAAGATCGACGATCTTCGTTTGATCAAGCAAAAGCAAATCGTTTTTCTTGAAAAACGATTTGCCATTTAAGAGTTTACCACTGGATGTCGAAATTCATTAGACCGCTTAACACAAGACCGATAAAACTTTTGGCCATTCTCTTGTTGATCGATTTTACATTTGACCGAGTGAACGTTTGGTCGAAAATATTGGTATAATTTTTTCGACCTAACGTTCACTCGTTCAAATGTAAAATCTCGCCGTTACTCGTGAATACAAACAACTTTTAATATGGAACTAATAAAATCGAAAAAAATATATCAGCTCTTCCATACTTAAGTCGTTGAACAACTCGACCAAAATGTATGAATGTTTTTCTTGATTATATTATTGGTCCCATAGTAAAAGTTGTTTATATTCATGAGTAAAACATTAAATTAAAATGTGTGTACTCATTAAAAAGTCATCCTGTAGAAGTATACTAATATCGAGGCACACACACACACACAAGTTGTTTCACACATAGACTTTTTTAAATTTTTTTAATAATGTTCTTGTATTACTTTAGTTGAAATTAACATGCTTACCGAGTTTGGGCATGCTAAATTCCCTATCGCTAAAAAAAACAACGACCTCGACACTACTTACTGGCCATTACAAACGATGCGCTCGACCATTGTTCGTAATCGTATCACAAAAATGACCTCTACATTACATTAAGAACATTATTTTGCTTGGTTACATTGTGGAGGCATTTTCTCAGCAATATTTTTATCCTAAATGGCGTAATAATATATGGTGTACGGCGTACGTTTCTTCGGTCCCCAGGCACAAAAGGCAAGTGCTATTGAACGGGGAAATGCAACCCTCGTTCTGGGCACCTTGCCACACGAACGCGAATTTTCTGAGTTACATCCTACCTGTTTGTACACGCATAGACATTTTCTTTATTTCTTAGCATTTTGTTCTGTTTAAGCTAATGTATTTCTGATTTCGTGGCTATATTTTCAACTAACCTAAATTTCTTGAATAGTTTCTTGCTGAACAAGGAAACTCGTGCCTACAGTTTGAGATAACGAAATACTAAACGCTTGCACAATGTTAAAATGGTATCTTGATAATAATTTAAAATAATTCGTAGTTACTTATATCATTCCGGCGCTGAAATGGGTTGTGTTGTTTATTTTCGTTATTGCATTCTATTTTTATTTATTTTCGTCACACGAGACGAGCAGCAGCATCTTCGTGCGAAATCTTATAAAATACTGCGCTCGCCAACCCGCTTGCCAAGCGTGTCGAGTATTGGCAATCCCCTCCGATGATAAGTCATTGGGGGAGGCTTTTGTTCAGCAGTGGACCTATTATGGCTGAAATGATGATGATGATGAAGATTCTATTTTTATTTTATATTTTAAAAAAAGTGTTTGTAAGGGACTTGAATATTCTAAGGCCATTGATCTTTACCAATTCAACTATTAAGGTTATTTATAAATGTTACGTAATACCAATATAATTGTTAATTTAGTAACGCAACAAATTGACTCGATTACATACGAGTAGTTACTAACCTACTCATACGTAAACGAGTCAATTTATTATTTAATATGTTCGCTTATCTGTTCTCAATTGGATTCAATTCTCACCATTTGTAGTTGACAGATCCTTTGAAATATCGAGCGATTGAAGTGGATTGGTATCTAATTACTAAGAAATAAACCTATATTAATTCAATTACGAAACCGTTTGCCAGTGGCAGGTCATTTAACTACTGAGAAAATCAAAAACTGATGCAGTCAAAAAGTATTTATTTTACGGAAAAGCGATAGTGGTCCGCATAAACAACTGATTTTTGACACTAAATAATACTAAAAATTAATTTGTAATGTAGAGTAGCTTTGTTTATACATAACGTAAAATAAATGTAACAATAAATCGCTCTATTCCCTTACAACAAAAGAAATATTCCTCATTAAGCACGTCTTACATTTTGGTATTATTTTTATGACATAGATATATTCTACAACAATATTATTATTAAAAATATAGAGGAACAATTCGGGAATCGTGGATATGATTATCAAAATATATTTTAGATACATAACTTATAAGACAGATCTTCTGAATAACTTATTTACATTTTGTATAGGCTAACGCTGATGCCACATGCTTTTGAATGATTTTGTTTTTAACGAACCCTTTTTTCTTACTATAACAGAAAATTATACAGGCGGTAGTTTTAAACAGTATCCTTTAAGAAAGCGAATGTGTCCATTAATTACAAACAACTTTTACATTGAGGTAGAGGCGTTAGTTTGTATGGAAATACAAAAAAAACTCGCGATTTTGATGTTGACCCTAATACGTATATATTGATAAATACATTCACCTCCTTTACTAACTAAAACAACATCCTGTATTTGTGAATAAAAACACTATACAAAATTAATAAGAATGCGCCAATAGTGATAATGATACTTAATAAACTTTTTATTAGCTGTCAAAAGGAGTTACTTATTCCCATAGATTTCGCGATCATACAAAGTTATGCATTTTGTCACTTCTATGTAGCTTATAACAAAGTCAAGTTTCAAAGCTCATATTTTTAATTAAAATTATGAATGAAATAATGTCTTACCAGTAAATAAGGTGTGATTTTAAAAAAGTTTCACGTCGAAACTCAACCCTTAAAAGGGGCCAGCTTGCTGTCCATCTATCCGTTTATCTTGGCCCTTCTTTTCGTAAACAAGTAGAGGTATCAAGTTGAAATTAATATTTTAAACTATAATCCACTATATACACTATAACATAAATTAATCATTTTTTAAAGAAATAGCTTACTATTTCCAGAAATTACAAGCAATCAACTTTACCTCTTTTACATATTTTAACGTTGACAGGCAAATGCAAAAAAAAAACGTATTCTTATAAGTACTTATAACACAGGTTCAGGTTTTAGTTTTTGCTTCTTGTTTCTGTAATTGACAGTCTCCAACGGATTTTACCTATCCAGAAACAAATCTTTTTTAAGCAAAAAATAACACTAGATTTTATGCCTTTATATTTACAAGCTTATACATGAAACTCAGTCTATATTTATTAATACTTTCAATTTATTCTAAATTATACTACAATTTAATTTACTACAGTAACTTTGGTAAATTTATATTGCGAGTTCTAATAGATATGTTGTGTCAAATCAATACAAAATTTTGACTAGTCTTGACCAAAACTTAAAGGTTTACTTACGTGTTCTACACATGTTATATCAAATTAAAATATTAAAACCAACATAGTAATATTACTCTAATAATTTCTATGTTTTAATACTATGTTGTTTCTTCCAACCCACACAGGAACCTCGCAAATTTTATGATAATATTATGAAAATATACTATTACGGAGAATACCATATTTAATTTCGGTAAAATACTGCCTGAGCAGGTAGGTAATAATATGTCAGTTTAGTTGGTTGTAATTGGTCTACTTCTCGATAATTATAAAATGAGCCACGCACATAAATCAAACTTATTGTATCAATTAATCCACTTTATGGTGTAAATCAACATGCGACTTCGACAAGCGACAAATATGCTCTAGCCTGAGACCAACATCAAAGCGCTGTTTTCCGAGGTGATTGTACAGGAAGGTTAATTAATTCATTATCTTAGTTGCTCAAAGCGAAACATCAGGCCGAGATGTTGCTATCTTGATTAAAATGACTAATGAGTACAAAAAACCGTTACAGAACCGATCCTTAGAGACTGCTCCGTTGTAATCTTGTAACCTGAAATCTAAAAAACATTTTGCTAATTAGCTAGTAAACGTTTCCTTATTGTTTATTAAAGTATACAAAGGCAGCGCGTAATTATTGAGGTAGCATTATTACGGATTGGTAGCCCACCATTTTATATACCCATTTTAACGATATTTTTTAAAAAGAAATAATATATTCGAAGATCTAACAAAAACTCATTTTCTTGATAACTGATCGGACCTAATAGCTGTTTTCAATAGTTAAACTCCCTAAGAAGAAATGTTATGTACGTGATCCGTTTGGGAGAAAATAATCTTAGAGAGTTAACACGCACCTTGTGTACCGAATGGAGTACTTTGCGATGATTTGTCAGCCATCACGTTCAGCCTTTGAACAACTGTCAAGAACAAGGCTTTATTAGGAAAAATTCAACACCTAACCACTTAACGAGTCTGAACAAAGAATGCACTTAAGGAACTCACCATTTTTGTTTTCCAAAGCTGGTGGTGACATTGCTAAAACCAAAAAACACGAAATAAAGTTTATCAATTTAGTTATTATGTTTTGCTGTTACATCTAAATGCTGCATAGAATATTTTGTTTATCTGTTAGGGAAAATTACAATGAAATCTATTTTTGTGGTTCCATTAAAATTTCGTATTTTACTTTCACCCACCCAATTTAAAATTTAGATATTGCTATCACAAATAATATCTAGAATCTAGCTGCTATAAAACCCATGTTAAAATGTAATAAAACAGAAAACAATGACTTACAACTTACTATTAGTTACAACCATTTTCAATAGCAGCCTATGCTTTAAGCCTGAAATCCCGTACGCATAATTGATGCCAACAATATTTACGTACATAAGCAATATCACAAAATATGAGTATCTATAAGTAAGTATTAGACAGAAGAATTATTATTGTTATTACTTCGAGAGGCGTGTTGTGCCCGGAAATTGTTATTTCTCTAAATTCTGTTTCGTTATTATTAGCTGTAGGATAGAGACAGGTTTAAAGTATTTTTTATATTTCATTCAAACACCTTAGATGGAAATGATAGGAAAACTGTTGCCATGATGACTCACGATATAATTTGATGGTACCCTCGGTGTCCCCGAGCGAGTTTTTGGAGACACACTTGTAGGCGCCGTAGTCGGAACTGGTAATCCTGCGGATGGCCAGCCGCAGCACCGACCGAAACGACCCATCCACCTTCTGCGGCTCTAAACCGCCTCCTGGACAAGTATACAGGATGACTGGTGAGAAGAGGGAAACGCATTAACAGGTGTTCTACCAATTAGAATGAATTGCTTTTACTATGGCACCAATATTAAAATCGGAATAAAAGTTCATTCCATACATAATAGTCATTTACCTCGTTAATGTATGGAGTATCAGATTCGTTTTTTCGTCATGTGACTTTGGCCCCAACGTAGAAGCTGTTCACATCAACGGGCAGAACATCCTGCATGTTAAAGCGATACCCTGTATTTCAAATTTCAGGCTGTATAAAGTGAATAATTCGTTCATGGGAAAATGTATTCGTTTTTTTAAAAATTATTACAGGATGAACTACTTAAGTAAATGTTACGGCTAAAAATAGGTGTAAGATAAACTTAAGTTTAGCCGGCTCATCTTACGTTTATTTGCGAGTAGAGGCTAATAAATATTTCTTTGAACTTTAGCCGGCTTAACTTACCTATGTGGCTACGCAACCCATTGTCTAAAAATTACTTACTGGCTTAGCAGGCTGATAATTAGTAACTGAGTTTCTTGCGCTGCTTCATCTCGGCGCTAGCCTACAATATTGTCGCGAAGCAGTAGTGGTAGGGTAAAAAAACAAAATTGGTACGTGTAATTCAGGTCTGTTTTCAGAAATATATTGATTGTATAGATCTGAACGGGACACTTTTTTATTTAGAAACAAGTAACAGCTTTTTCAGCAAAGTTCAGTTTCCTCTTGGTTGAACCGTACTGCGGTGTACGGTGTGATAAGAATCTGAAAGCTCCTAGACCGCTTAAAGTCAGATACTACTATTACGTTTCTCGCAGTTTAGAATATACATTTCAACCAACTAGACGGCGAACTTTACTTGCCACTAGTGATATTTTTTTCAATGTTCCGTGTCTTTTGACTGCAAACGCCAAATGTAGGAATATAAATTTATATTCAAACATTGAAATATCATAATGTGCGTAGATTTAAAATCAGTCTTTTAAAATCAATATGGCCTAATAATCATACAAGCAGAAACAAATTATACGTACAATTGAGAAGCTCCTCTATCTTGGAGGTCGATTACAAATTAGGAAAACAAATGTTTTGACATATTTAATAATTATTCTTCTATACTATCGATGCGGCAGCATGTCACGTCATGATGTGAAAGCTAGATAACTATGACAATAGTGCGGACAATAATACAAGCCCGCATACAACGATAAACATTGGCACAGTACTCTGAGGAAATCACTAAACGCAGTTAATAGACCGAGATACAACTATGATAACCTGTCTGATTAAGTATATACCAGTCGATCACACTTTTAACAATAACTGGGGAAAAGATAAAGAAAAAAAATGGCGGAACTTGGGTTACACAGAGAAATAGAGCGACTAATACATGGTTGTACAGAATCTGCCATGTGTCGCAAGGCAGCCTTTCTACCACAGTGTCTGTTTTCAATTGGTATGGGGCTCGTATAGGTAACAAGGATCGAAAGCGGTTAATATTTATTTCAGAATGTATAAGACCCATTTCTAATATTTGATAGTAGTTGTAAAGATTTGACAATAAAACTAAATTTGCCATAGCTTTTATGCCGGTATTTGGAGTATGTGATAGTTAATTTAGTGAAAACCTTTATTATTCCGGTTAAGGTTGCATAGTATAATAACCGGTTTCCGATCTCTGATAGGTAAGATTACCGATGGTGACAGGCATGTAGGTCTCTAAAAGGACTTAATTAACACCTTTTATTTTTCCACCATTAGTACTGAAAAATAGGGAACGAAATACAGCAGTGTGTTAGACTCATATGATTTGTCTCAGTGAGAACGTTTGATTAAAAACGAGCTGTCTCTACAGACGTTGTCTTGGCCAAATCAGTTTTTAGAAGATAAAATATCCTAGAACCCGATTACAGCGCCAATTACCGACTCTAATTGTATTTTCAAACCATCCAGGAACCCATTCAAATATACACAGAAAATTTCATCCAAATCGTCTCACCTGTTAGAAGGAGTTAGGTGATAAACACACCTACCGAATAATTATATACAAGGTCGCCTTTTATAAACGGGAAACTGTAACAGAACTTCTAATTATATTAGAGAAACCGGGCCCCATTATTTTCGTTCTTAAAAATGGGCTAGTTTTCATTTTTATTATTCCTAACAAAAAAAAAAATTAAGAGCATCCTGTCTAGTCTGAAACGTCCCTACATCATCGCCTCTGTCTCTCTCATTTCAATCGAGCCCCACTCTTCCCTCGGGGTGCACGCACGGGGCACGGGGTGTTTTATTGTACGTTGAAATTAAAATAGTTTTTGTCGTTTTTCTCGAAAATTTGCGTATAAAATTTCATTTATGTTTTTGTAATTGCTCTTTAATTTTTACCCGTTTATAAAAGGCGACCTTATATATTAAGATAATATATATTTAGATATACAGTAATATTGAATTTATAAAAACCTAATCAATTATTATTGGAGACTGTAGGGAAAGGGGAGCAAGACGGGGTACCTAATGTTTAAAGCTTAATAAACATGGTCAATGTTTCATTTTTATAATCTGTCTTATTTTTATTATGAGCTTTAGTTATAAGTATTTAATCTATAACTATATATAGGAGCAATTGTTTCATTATTATATTACAAAAAATCTAAAGTGGAGACGATCCCAGCACCCCATCTTGCCTTGCTTGGGTGGGGTTAGATGAGGTGAGGGGTTCTCTCTTGTTTTGAAAGAAAGAAAGAAAGAAATAAACGTTTATTCGACACACAAGAGAAAATAATATAATAATACACAAAACAATATAAATTAGATATTGTGTCGAAAAGGTGCCCGCTCAGCATTTGTCGTGACAGCCACAGACTTATCACGACGCTGATTTTCGGCGGGAACCTCCGACGCTGGAACGTGCAGCGAGTGACGCAGCGGCACATCGGACCACCAGAGAATCCCAAATCCCTCCAACGGACTCCAGGCCCATGAGGAGCACAAGATCGGTCGGAGAAAACCTGGAACCCCCGATAGGCCGATGCACCGCCGCCCACAAGCACGGTGCCAGACGGGACAACATATTAACACGAAATTATAGGTACACGCCACACAGTGTCATTTGGACAGAGCGGAGTATCAGTCCGGACGAGTAAGGTACGCCAAGTTTTGCCGAGTAAGGGACGTATAAAACACCAATGCATTACTATTCACAAAATTCACACGTAAAAATAACATTTTCATCATCGTCGTCTACTCCAGTATAGCCACAGCACATTGACCACATTCAGAACAAGCAGCCCAAACTTTGTTCGCATCTAAGTATCGACAGGAACAGTGCCAACAAGAAGTATTTTAATACCACTTCCATTGTTTAGTAATTTTTATTTTATTTTTGGTCATCCTAACTTTTATTTACAGCAATTTTTTTTAAAAATAAACAGCGCACACTACAGACAAACAAAATCTTACCTGCCAGCGTCATAAGTGGAACATTGGAATAATTGTACCAACAATCCAAATTGTTTGTTTTAATTCAGTAAACCTAATCTGTTAGCAATGTAAAAATAAGTAACAAATTGTCTAAAAACAGTTTTTGTTGGGAAAAAATAATGCGTATAGTTTTGCTAGTTAGTTCTTTGGCTCACTAAAAGATGTCACGGCGGCACGTTATCATGCGCTAAAACAATTGTGATCGGTGAATTAGATCGCCTGATACGACCGGTAACCCGTCTTGCCCGCCACCCAGTCTTGCTTTCCCTCCACCTACTTTTATTTCTAGCATTTATACGTCGGTTTTTTTTTTTAAGACAGGTACAAAAAAATTCTAATGAAGAACACGACACGACTGCTGTTAAAGAAAAGGTAAAACTTTCGATTAAGTCGTGTTCTTGAATTTTATAGTATTTTTTATAATCCTTTTTCAACAAATTATCATAGAAAAGCATTTAAGCATTTACGGTGTGTATATTTTGTAATCACCTTTCAAAACCCTTAATTTCGAAAAAAAAATTAAATACTGGATAAGATTTTTTTTTTTATCTTCAGGCTTCTATATTATATCTTATGTCACTGGGGCAAACTTAAGGATTCTAACAATATCTCATACATCTGTTGGTTCTATATTTAATATCTATATAACAACAATGTAACACAGTTTTGACAATAAATGATTATCTTATTCAAATACACCAAAATTGGTGTACTCGTATAGTCGTTATGGCGGGATAAAGAAACGCACACCCATAGATACATGCAAAATATACATGAACCCGAAAATATTACACTCCTTTTATGGACAGCCTAGTAAAAACTGAACACGTGTTACAAAAACTGAACGCATGTTACAAAAACTGAACATACGCAAATTAGCTAATGAGCGTTGAGAATTTGTACATCCTACGGAGACGATTCTAGTTGCTACAATAATAATGCATTTCATCATCACATTCCTTTAACTAGGTATATTAAAGGAAAGTTGGTATATACCAAAGTTCTTCTTCTTAAAGCTCTTTTTCTTTTCTTTTTTATTGGCTTATCCGCGTCGCCACGTTCGCCAGTGTCAAGTATAGTTTTTTTACCAAAGCTCGATTGACACGTAAAGTAGATTAAACGTAAATTCATAAACAAAGCAAGCTTGTGGAAGACTAGTCGAACAAACTCAATTTATTGAAATTAAATGGGAATGGGACTATTGCAAAAGTATTTCTTTCGGATTAAAAAACCAATCAGCCAAATCGGTTAGCAAACGTTATCTGTATCGCGGAATATACACAAAAAAATACAGTCTCTCAAAGATCCTCTTCCTCTTTGAAGTCAGTATCTTGCATTGGGAGGGTCCTATGTCCTGCAGTGGACTGACGTGAGCTGATTATGATGAAGTTGAACTTTATATGAAATCAGTCTTATATTTAAATACCATGATAACCGTATTGAAAATCCTTTTAATAATTGAATCTTTATGTGATCTTACAGGAAGCTTAATCTGGTTGTGGTAGCTATATTTTTGTATTCATGTTTCATCTTTCAAATTTTAAATTCACCTTTTAAATTTATCAATCAAAAAGCTTAATTATAAGCATTATAAACAGTTAAAAGGGTGTGTGACGTTTTAAATAAATATAGGTATTATTAGTATATATAATAGTGTATTTTAAGCGTTAGCTTTATAGTGATATAATTTTATTTAGTTTTTTTTTTTCTTATAACAACTCAATACCTATAATGAAAGTTTCATATAATCTTACATTCCATGATTTAATTTAATATACCAATCATTAACCCTAACACTTACCTTGAATAATAATTAAAAGTTATAAAGCTCATTAATATAAAATTAGTTTCGTTTATTTCAATTCCGTCAAAACGCAAGCATTCATTATTGTACAGGCAACTTTAGGAAAGTGTACACCGTAAGTATTTTTTTAACTTATTTTTTTATTTATTTTAGGGAGACCAAGGTTTACAATTTTTCAATAGGTAGGTATACAAAAATAACACTAAAAAACCACTTACAGGTCCACACAGATAGAAATTGAGTAATTTAAAAGAGAAGGAATTATACAATTTGGAACACTACATTAAGCATTTATGAATTTATTTACGGTTAACAATGTCAAAATTTTAGAACGAAAATTAGAATCTAGCGCTCGCCGGCCGCTACCACGGCAGGCTCGCTCCGTTCACTCGGCTACGCGCTTTATGTGGTCACAGTTCTAACCTAACCTAACCTAACCCAGATAATCTTTTTGTCAAGTTTTGACTTAAGTCGGATTTAATCTTAATTATAAAAACATTGGTCTCTCATTGACTGGCACCGACTCCAAAAGTAACTGATTAGGTACTTAAGTGTTAAGATTATTTTTAGCGTTTTAGTTTTTTGAAGTCGGTTTTTATTTTTTTTTATAAAATTAACTTATTTCATCCATTTTAGTGATAAATCCTAATCAAAACAAATCTTACGAGTGCAAACATAATTTAACTGCTGAACACCGATTTCATTTCCTATTTTTCCACCCTTAGGGGTGAAATTTTTTCCAAAAATTTTTATTATAGTATCTTTGAAGTATAATCTATTCATTAAAAAAAGAATCATCAAAATCGGTCTACATTTGGCAGAGATATAGGTAAGATAGATACTAAAATCAGTTGGCGTGGTACGGAGTTTATGCAATGTTTGATGATTTTCTTATAGCTGTTGCCCGCGACTTCTTTCGCGTGGTCTCAAGTTTATTTATAAAGGATTTTCTGCGCTACTTTTTTCTTTTTTTCTTTCATAAGTACCTTTTCCTGACAATAATTAACACAACAAAAAATAATTAGCGAAATTGTTCCATCCGTTCACGCGTGATGCGATGACCAAGGAAAATAGAGATGCATTTTTAACCGACTTCAAATAAGGAGGAGGTTCTCAATTCGACGGTATGTTTTTTTTGTTAGTATCTTACGCGATTACTCCGCCAATTATGAATCGATTTTAATGATTCTTTTTTTGTGTTGTTTTTAGATCATACTTCAGAGGTGGTCCCATATAAATTTTATCGAAATTGATTTAGAACTTTTTGAGAAAATAAACAAATAATATACCCAGATAACATTTTGGTTGTGGTTCTTGTTACCTATCTTCGACAGATATGAGCCGATTTTGATGATTTTTGTTTTATTGAATAGCTACTTCAAAGATGCTATGATAAAAGTTTGCAAAACAAAAATCACCCCTAAGGGTAGGAAAATAGGGGATGAAATCGGTGTTCAGCAGTTAGATTAGGATTTATCACTAAAAATAGATGAAATTAAATTTTATTTAAAAAAATAAAACCTATAAATTTTGGAGTCGGTGCAAATAAAAGCATTGAATCTCTCATCGGCTGGCACCGACTCCAAAAGTAACTGATTAGGTACTTAAATGTTAGGATTGTTTTTAGCATTTTAGTGTTTTGAAGTCGGTTTTATTTTTTAAAATAAAATTTACTTATTATATATATATAGATGAGCTTTATACAAAATGTTATTATAAAATGAAAATGTAATAACTAATGAAAATTATATGAAATGAAGTTATAGGAAGGGTATTCAGTCCAAGTAAAAAATATATTAAATGAGCGTTATAGCTTTTAAAATTTGTGTATTTGTTTTGAATACAAATGAAGCGCACCCCATTTAAAAGTGTTCTGTTTAAAAATCCCATTTTCGCCAACAATTTATATTTGGTTTTTGTTTCGAATAAAATAAAGAACAGTACTAATAAGTCATTGTTTATAAGTAAAACCTATGTAATGTAACCTGTTAAAGTTATATTACATGTATTATTCATTTTATTATTAATTACTACATTTCTGAACAAAATCAATGATTTTAACATAAGATAATAAATAATTTAATTTTGGATAAAAATAGTTTTTATGATCATCACGAGGTAAGAATGTTAAAATAAAAAACAATATCTGCTTTACTGTGAAGACAATTCCAAGAAAAATTTTAAGAATAACATCATTGACATTGTAAAATTGAAAGTAGCGGGATATTTACTGTGCAAAATTTTTTTGGTTGTTGTGAAAATAGCTATCCGAGGATCGATAGCAATCCTTTCAATAAATTTTTTTTTTAAAGCTGATTTGCTATAGTTTCTATTGATATAAGGGTATTTAAATAAACTAATTAAATGCTAAGCGGCTGCATGAGACCATAACATTTATATTTTGTCCGTTTTGCTGAGATGTTTTAAAACAAATTGCGTTGATGAATATTGTAACATCGTTAGGTTTATACCGTAGTATCAAACAATTTTGCCTCTTGACCCGGTTTTACCCAGGTCATTTATGAAATAGTAAAATTATATAATTTCTTTTATTTAACTTAAAAGTTATCGTTAACTATAGGTTATCGTTGTCGATAAACTTTATTCAACGATCATAGTTTAACGTGTGTCAAACACGCAATAACTTGGTTCGTTCAGTGACGACTAACTTTATGACGGTTCATGAAACACGAAATAAGTTATTTTACTTGTGCCAGAGTATTAAAATATATTTTATTTAAAAATTAACAATATATTTTACAGTTTGTAACTGCGAGTGAGATACATGCCAGCTATAAAACACAGTGATTTTTAGGATTTATATTCGACTAACTTAATGTTAGACTTTAATATCACCTGATGATCCTGATGATAAGTGATGATGAAATCTAAGTACACTATCAGGCTACGCGTGATCCACGCACGCTGTCTCAGTTAATAGGCTGCCTATCTTGCCTTTCTGCCCGTAACATAGCAAAGCTGTATAGCAGTAGAGATAAGCAGGTCGGGGTGTTGTTCTCGTTTTGGCAAGCCTGCGCAAATCCCGAACACCAGAATGCCAAAGCTAGGTACGTTCATAAATTAGCAAATTGTAAATTTTAAAAAATGTTCGGTAAGAGCTGCCACTCATTAGGCCAGTATAATGACAGTGTCCACACAAATTGCGGACTTACGAGTATTCACACATTGGCTCTAAGCTACAAGCAAGTGGTCAAGCGTCCGCTACTGGTAACCGCACCCAGCCACCAGTGGCTGCGACTGGTGGGTTCGTCTCTGGCTTGACTAAACCACGAATGCGGCATCTCTAAAATTAACCAGTACAAGTATGTATAATTGATGGCATCTCTTGCAACTTAATAAATAATTTTATGCGACTTACCAACAGGTACGATTTCCCCGTTTTCCCTGCTCCAGTAGCTGACAGGTTTAGGGTAGGCTTCAGTTTCGCACTCCAGCACCAAGTCTGTCCCAAGAGCGGCACCCACAAGCTGGTTTCTGATTGTTATCACTGGTGGAACTGAACGGACAAAGAATTATGTTACGGCGTTTTTTTTTTTGCTTTGGTACGTACCTCTATGATTTATTTATTAGACCTCCAACATAAGTAACAGCAATCTATACATTATAGGCTAACTGCTCATATAGCTAACATGTTGGTTACGCATGCATAATATTTACTAACAATTGTGTTTAAAATGTAACAAACAGTAATCATATTTATAAATTACATCACCTAGGTTAAGTTTAGTTAAGATAAGTATACAATCAAGTTTCGCCTTAGCTGCATAATATTAAAATATCATTTTTTTAAAATAACAACTCCATGCAGCCTAAGTTACATTTAAGAATTTTAAAGTTCGAAATGCCGTGGAAGTGATTCAAGTAACATTTTAGTAAGATCTTTATGCAAACAAGCCAAACGAATATCGGGTAAACCACGACCGATTCTTGGTCTACAGAACTTATTTTAAAATAACCTAGATGGGTGGGTATCTTGGTTACGACTGAGTGTAGATAGATTTCTCTGCCAATAACATCAACCCGCATAGACTTTAGTACATCCGTGATCATGGCGCTTGCAACAGTGCCCAAACTAATACAACTCGAAAAAAAACTATCGGAAACTCATACAAAAAACATTTGTATTGTATAGTACAGGGGTACATGGAATCTTTAATTTATTATTTTTGGTGGTTACCCAGTATTTTGGCCCACTTTGTTGACCTACATCATCAGTAGAAGACGTACTTTCAGGTAATTACACAACTTCTTATTCATCCTGTCTCCTGTTTTTGACGGGAGACTCAATAAACAGATTCCTTTAGCATAATGGGCAAAATGAACGCGGGTTCTAATATCATGTCTGATGTCGCAACGACGACTGGGAAATATTGTTACATAAAACACAATATCCGTACGTAATTTTGTAATAACAAGATACGATGCTTCAATAATAACTTTTACCTTCAACGTCATAAGTTCTCAGAGCGTGAACTTTTTGTTTTACTGTGAGGCCGAACAAAAAAAACAAAACTCTTGTTCTCTAAAAGCATAGCGTAATAATTTATTTACTCACATTCAACGGTGAGCATAATTCTTTTGCTCACTGTGGGAGGAACCCCGTTAGAGGCGATGCAGAGGTATGCCCCTGCGTGCTGCCTACTCACCCTGGTAATGTTCAAAACCGACCCCTCTAACGATGACACTGAAAACATAAACGTTATAAACAGTCTTTTCAGAGCATGTCTCGCTGTTAGTTACGTATGCTAGCATAGCTACTCATGTATTTATTTTTTAGTTTACTTATACTGTCTTATTAAATGTTAAAGCGTTTTGAACTAGCTTGAATAGTTTTAAATGGTGCCTCACGATTTTTATTATTGCTACCTAATTCCATACAGTAAAACCACACATAAATAAAGACTTCATCTTTAAAAAAACTATATGTCCTATGTATAAATAAATAATAATAAAATAATAAATTGTTTCCACAATCACACCAATTAGCTAGCCCCAAACTAAGCAAAGCTTGTACTATGGCGACTAGATAACGGATAAACATACTTAAATACGTTTTTAAACATCCATGACTTAGGTACAAATGCTCGTGTTCATCACACAAACATTTGCCCCTTGCGGGATTTGAACCCGCAACCGCTGGCTTTGTAGTCCGGAGCGTGAACCACTACACCAGACGGTTGTCATGTATGTTTACCCCTATCTATGGAAAGTCCCATAACCGGACTTGTTAGAATTCGGTAGTAAACTGAAACCCTAATAGTTTCAACGAAGTCCGTTCGTATGTTTAATATTTGGTCTCAACAGCCATTTTGCTCGTTACCTATCAGTGTTCGTTTTACTAGTTTTTTTAGATTTACCAAAACCAATTAAGAACTTGAGAACGAGTCCTCGACTCTCTAAAACCTTCAGCCCTTTCTATAATAACTAAAAATGTTATGTAATATTTGTAAATAATTTACTTTACAACTTTTAAGTTTAGGCACAAACTGGGTATTTTTAAATAGAAATAAAGTAACTACCTATACGGCAAACACATGCAAATATAACTTTGTCACATAAAAACAGATTAGATTACTGCTCCGAGTTCCGACACACACTGGGCCTGATTTTTTGCTTTGGCTTTAGAATATCATACCAACGATTGGTCGGTTCAAATTATTCTTGTATTAGGTATAATACAAGAATAATTTGAAGTTGTTCAGTAAATTCATTTACGTACAATAGTCGCTGCCTCTATAGCACGGGTTGGCAACCCACGGCTTGCGGCTGTTTTGTAAATAAAGGTATCTTCATTGGAAGTAATTTTAATTTCTATAAAACACTGCGCGCAATTTGTGTGCGGTTTGATAAAGCTAAAGACAGAGATAAAGTCATGCGATTTTGTTTTGCGATTTTATTATTGCATTACTCCATATTCCTTCGCTTCGCTTTCGGTCTATTTTCTTATTTTGAACTCTACTTTTCACAGTACAGAATATTCCTAAACGTATTATGACTGTATTATCGCGGGATATATTTTTGTTACATTGAAGAAACACTTCTACAATGCAAGTCTATCTGTACCATTCACGATCGGAGGTCTCTATTTTTTTCGCTTTAACTTCGCTCGAGACTTATGTTTTATTTATTTTAGGAAAACCAGGGTTTACAAATTGGCAGTAGGAAACAATATACGATATTTATAAACCTCTTATAGGTCTTCACAGGTAGCGTTAACATATTGTAGTAATAAGAAAAAAGAGCATATCTATATTATTACCTCCCACTGTTGCTCAATGTCTGTAATCTCTATAAATTGCTTGCACATTTGCAACAAAAAGATACCCCATCTTTTTGTTGAATTGATACTACTCCTACTACAATACTATCACTAAATATTTTTTGAGCAGAAATGTTTTTTTGTTGCATGAAGATTAACTTTAACGGTGCAATGTATCTAAAATGTTTTGCCTTATGTCTTTGTTCTTCCTACATTTTCAACTAAATTTAAATACAACGATGATGAGCTAGTTTTATTTATTTTGCTACAATTTTGCCCTTGTCGACTAAAAGGTTTCCGACACCTGCATTCTATAGTATTAAACCTGAAAACATGCCAACTAATAATAACTTTTAACATTAAATCTTGGCACCAAAATACGTTTTAATTCCTTTGGGGAAATTCGAACGGCGTTTTACTCTTTTAGCTACTATTCCTGTCATGGTAATAAAGGAAATTTACCAATGCGTTCTCCTACTCAATCAACCAGCATGTAGACACAGGTATAGGTTTCCTTACAATATTTTCCTTTCCAGAAAGCGAAATCAGTATTTTGTGAAACAACTCCGTGTCATTGAATCGAACTCGCGTGATGGTGAGCAGTATTGTTTTTTCCTCCAGGATAAAAATATTGAGTCAAATATTAATATTTTTTTATTTTATTTGGTTTGAATGTGATGTCACATCTTTAAAATAGGCGACCCATTCTGTTTTGATTATTTACTTCTCTTATCAATATCTATGCATACAAATTGAAGGTATGTATACCCAAATTGTTTATCATGTGACGAAATAGCTTCCTTCGTTTACATTAAGTTGCTACTCACTGACTTTCTAAACAGAATGAATCGTTTTTACAGCTTTTTATTTAGTACTTGTAAAAGGTAACTTTTACATTTGTTATATCTACCTATTGGTTTTTTTATTGTAAATTCATAAATTTATTTTGACTCATCATCATCATCTTTACGGTAAATCCCAGTTGCGTCCAAAGCTATCGCTTCGGAGCCCATGATTCGCTTTCCTAGATTTAGTCCTCCACTTCGCTTAAAATGCTGGCTTGACGTTGTGAGGGCTGACATGCGTGCCAATGATCTCACAACTAGAGACGCTCAAGACCGCGCAAAGTGGAGGAGTAAATCAAGGAAAGCGAACCCTGGGATCCAAAGCAATGGCTTTGGATGCAACCGGGATTGACCGTATAGATGAAGAAGACTTCGCACGGTCTTGGGCATCCCTGGTTGTGAGATCATTGGCATTCATGTCAGTCCTCACGACGTCAAGCCAGCATTTCTTGGGTCTACCCCTTTTGCCAGGACCGGCGGTGGCGGCATGGCCAGACATTTGTTTCTTACGTAATAAATTCATTTTGATTATAAAGCTTATAAATAAACCTCATATGTTACTTTATCAGCATCACTTATGAATGGCGTAATACCTACTTAGTTACTTTTCAATGGCTATTAAATGATTTATGGTATGGTATAGTAATGTGTTTCGGCTCTTTAGCGTGTATCGTCAGAACAATACCTTTTGAATCTTCCATATTCCATACCAATAATAAGTATAATTATTAGGCTACCATGGAACCTTCATATTCTTGGCTACCTATATCCGTTTACTTTTGTTCCACCAAAAACTTGTTTATTTTGGAATACTAAGTGATTTCACTTTTTAGCTACTGGACTATTTTGTTTATTTTCTGGTAGGAAACCTTATAAAATAAATAACCATGAAATGATATCATAGTCATAATAATATTACAAGAGCTTCCTTTAGACACTTAAAAGAAACATAAAGTGATGCCTTCTAGTTAGTCTTAATAGATACATTTATTACGAGAACATTAAAATTTGACATTAAATAATGTTTGCTGACAGCCTGTTAAACTTGAAATCCTTAGGCTGGCGAGAATGTATTGTGGATATGGCATTGTGGTACATACTCTGACCAGATTTTGCGGACCAAGATTGAAAAGTTTACTATAAACATTATTGGCTTTAAGTCACTTATTTACCTTGGATTCCATCGGATATGGTTATTGGCTTCGAATGTTCTCGTCTCCATGTGATCTGAGGATGCGGGGAGCCCGTGGCAGCGCAAGTGAGGCTGATGGAGGCTCCCTCGCGTACAGTTTGGTCAGTGCTTGTCCCGCGGTCCAAGATATCGGGGGGTACTATGACAGATAACAACAAGTTTATGGTCAAATGATATAAAATTATGCTATATATCTTGCAAAATCTCTTGTAGTACTGCTACTGAAAACTCGGCTAAGTGCGTGACGGGTCACGCGAAATGTAGGGTTCCGTAGTTGCCCGTCACAATATGCAAAATTTTCTACCTGTTTTACATAATAAATGAGATGAAGAGTTATTTCATCTAAGTAATTTGTTTCTCCAATTACATTTCATAAGTAAACTCGGCAACTTGTAGCTACATAACTGTGAAAGTTTTCCTTTTTACTTCGATAAATAAAATATCTGGGTTAATAAAACCATTTAGCGAATTTAGCGAAAGTTGATGTTCACACACCCACAATATTTTTAAACGACCTATCCAACAAACACCCTACACTACGGGATAAACTATTAAAAAATCATCCCAATTGTATGGGGACAGGAGGAAACAAATTTGTTTTTCCAGATTTTATTCTACCACTTTGTCAGGGTGATTAATACTCGTATGTATAACCATGCGATTTAGACCTTTACGCCTTTCTAGAATTACGAGTCTCTAAGCTAAGTCGCGGACAGACAGACAGACAGACGGACGGACATAGCGAAACTATACTCATATAAACACGGAACCCAGAAGGGTTGATTACAGAAACAAAGAAAGCAAATAGAAAGAAACGTATTTATGTTTACAGATTTACAGCAGTCAGTTTATTCTTGAGTAGTTTTATTAGTAATTGTAACACTGGATTATTATTTTTTTAAATGTTAGAAATATGTTGTATATCAGTGGATCAAAAACAGAACTGTACAAAATAACTATTTATCATGACGAAAATAATTTCTTTTTTTTATTTTCAGCATGAAATTACCTACATGATAAATAAATGGTCTTGGCGAGATCTCGTTCAAAAGAATCTACAAGGAAAAGCTACCATGAATCAAAAGAAGGTACAAACTATTGAATAAATTCATATAAAACACCTATACAAAAAACTAAAAGAATAAATATTATAATGTAATGTTTAAGCAAGTTCTTTGTATACCAAACACTAGAAATTGTTATTTTAATGTCTATAAAGATAAATTAGAACGCAGAGGGCCTAGTACTCTGACCCTTCATAACTTAATTTTGGTTTACAAAGGTATTTCTTTCTCTTTCTACTAAAAGGATAAGGCTTTTGATCTTTTCAAACTCAGTGGTTTGTCTTTCTTAGTCATAATTTTTTGTCCTGTAAAAGTCGTAATAGTCAACGTCAACAAGTAACAAACGTCAAATAGAGTTTTTTCTAAGTTTTTCAGTATATCTTAAAATGTTTGCAATGTTCCTAATGTTGGGTAAATGAAATGCACTTGCATTGCAAAGGTTATTTAAAAAAATGTGTTAATTTAAAAATAAATAAATGATGTCAATTCTTTCTACAATCGCACACCAAAGGAACAAACTAGGCAAAGCTTGTACTGTGGCCACTAGATAACGGAACATACTTATATACATTTATAAATAAACATCCATGACTTAGGTATAAGTGCTTGTGTTCATCGCATTAAAAATTGCCCCTTGCCTTGCTAAAAGATTGTTTTTAAATTAAACTTTTAAAGTCTTACCTACTACATCAAGGTATCCGAGCTGGCTCTTCATCGGGTCAGTGTTTATTTGGCACATGTACCACCCTCTATCGGTCTCCCTCAGCTCCCTGATGTGCAGGAACCATACCCGGTGGTCGCTGTGCGTCACTCCCACGCGCCTACTTCGTGATATGACGTGCGTGTGGATGGTGAGGATCGTCTGTGTGTCCACCCTTAGCCACGCAACCTACGATCAAAAAATATATTTTTAAATAATCATTACTGAATCTAAAGTCCAGACTTGGGGTTATGTTAAAGAGCTATGGAGAAGAGTATCTTGCTTGGGAATAAAAAAGACAGATCGAATCCGTAACACACACAGACGTGGGAGAAAAGCTGCCAAGTTGAAGTGGCAATGGGCGGGCCATATACATAGGATGAGTACAAAGTGGACTAGAGCCGTCACGTGCTTGCTGCCTACCCACGGACATCGTCCGAGAGGTAGACCTCGAAAACGATGGCGTGATGACTTAAGAAAATTTTCCTAAAGCTTGGCAAGCTCGAGTGGTTTGAGTGAGGCTTTTGCCCAGCAGTGGGGCAGAAATAATAAAATATAAATTTAAAAAAAAACATATAATTCTTTTTAACCTGACTGGCAGGTGATGACTTTAGAATGTACGTAAAAAAAAAACCTATCCTATGTGTAATTTCACATTTCAGACGGGCACAGGATCGCGATGACTCGCGAGGGTTTATCATTGAGGCTCACAATCTTCACACTCACAATCAGGGATCACAATCTTCAACCGAATGCGGGACCGAGAAAAGATAATGCGTGTCATACATAGTACCTCGTTAGAAGATATCCTTGTACTTTCATTTTTGCGAGGATAGAGGGTCACAAATATTTCAGCAAATCGATGTGATATGTGCGATTCAAATACTT
The DNA here is from genome assembly GCA_963576865.1 of Anania hortulata. Classification (NCBI taxonomy): domain Eukaryota; kingdom Metazoa; phylum Arthropoda; class Insecta; order Lepidoptera; family Crambidae; genus Anania; species Anania hortulata. The sequence continues at coordinate 9,886,160 of OY756396.1, read as the reverse complement.
AAATCAGACTAAAAGTCTATCTGATTTTATTAAAAGCTATCTTCAAGTTTCATACCAATATTAATTCATTCATCAGCGGCCAGTGTCGCATAATTTCCTAGTAAAAAGTCGCCTCAGATTGACTTATCCACAAGTCTAATTAGGTAATTACATAATTGGACAAAAGGGTCAATCTTTGCTCTAGACATATCTTTACAAAGGCAAAATGACCATTTACTATTTTGTAAACCAAGAAAGTACAACGATAGAATACTTATTAAGATTAATTTATTAAAAAGGTAAGATTTATGCAGCACTACTGAGTAATTGAGGTGGCTCTAATTAGTTAATTATCCTAATTAGCCATCTGTCTAGAATTTATATCAAAGGGATATCTATTCTATTCTAATACTAGCAATAAATCAGAGTGCACATTAAGACAAATAACGCGCGTTTGTGAAGCAGATATTTCAAGCAACGTTCTGCACAACATTATGCATGAGATTGCATTTGCATGTGTTTAACATGACATTATTGTATTGAAATGTTACTATTTACTGAGTTCTAGAAACAAATATAACTAGCTTCCGCAGCTACGCCAGCGTGGAGTTCAATCTGTCACTTAAAGTATTTATCAACGACCCATGTCACTTCCTAGATCATAATAATCAAATAATATAATAAACCACATCAATGCCTCGCTCTAAAAGTAAAAAAGCGATGCATTATTTTAGAACAAATTGTATTACTATAAAAAAGGTTCACTTTAAAAGATAGAAATATGCTGCGGACTTCTTTTAAATGGGAACAATTCCGTCCTACATGATTTTTGCGTAACTTTAACCGTTTACGCAGCACGCAACGGAAGCTCTTAAAAGCAATGTTTTTTTCCGTTTTTGCAAGATTTTTCATTGATGGAGTATAAGCTCCTATTGGTCATAGCGAGATATAATATAGCTTAACACCTTCCTCGAATGGACTATCCAACAAAAATAATTTTTAATTCGAATCAATAGTTCTTGAGAAGCGCATAAGCGCATTCAACCAAACTAACAAACTATTCAGTTTTATAATATTAAGAAAGATTAAAATTGTCTGGCTTTAGATCAGGCTTCGTGTTTATAATATCTATACATTTAGCTATTTTTGTTGCTATTAATCAGTATCAGTAATAAAACAAACCCGTAAAGAAAAAAAGAAACAAAAACAGTATTAGTACCGATCTTCGATGAAGAATACACTAGATAACCGGTCAGCTACTCAAAAACGGCTGAGTAAATAACGCCTCAATTCAAACTGGGGTCTTATTTTATATAAGTTATTCTGTACTTTATTTCTTAGATCTTAAGAGTTGTATTTATACGAACGTGTGTGAAAATCGACACAAACAAAACTGCACCTTAACATTTGCGGTTAAGGCATACGTTAGAACTAATTTAACTCAATATTATAGAAAGGTTTTAATAAGCGAGACGTTACCTAATGTATTCTTGATCGAAGGTACTGATTCATAAAATAGTTGTGTTTTTATAACCCTGTATATAAATAAAATTAAAGTGTCTGATTGTAGTGTCAAAATAACAGCTTTTATAACGAGAGTATATTAAAAACAATCATATTAAAAATATATTTTTTATCTGTCTGTTTATATCGGTTAATCTCCGAAATGGCTGATAGATTTTGACAGGACATTATTCGGCAGATAGCTGATGTTAAACGAAGTAACTGAGTTACTTCTATTTTAGAAAAATAATTAAAGTTCCGCACAATAAAATTAAAATCCATGAAATCGTGAACAAATACAGATTCAAGTTAGGAAGTTTTGAATTGATTTAAAGACCACGTGAAAGAAGTCGCAGGCAACCGCTAGTTTTTTTGTAGAATTAGCTCTCCTAACACTTGCCCGCCACTATTTGGCGTTTGTGCGTCAGTTCTGGCGTTAACCCCGTCGTTGGCATTACAATTTGGATTGTTCACGGTGGAAAGTAGGTGTCACCCCAAACACCCAAATATTCTGAAATATTTAACTATTCCGTTCCGTTCCGTCTGAAACAAGGCAAAGATGATAAGTGCAGGGTCCCCATTAAGTATTAAATTACACTGATAGCCATTACATAGTCATTACTATTTTTTCATATTAAACAATTTTTAAATAAATCTTCTATCTATATATATAAAACAAAGTCGGGTTAGTTACACTATTTATAGGCAAGAACGGCTGGACCGATTTTTATTATTTTTGTTTTGTTGAATTTGTCTCCGCTCCGAATAGCAGAATAATTAATAAAAAATCTAAAAGATGTACCAAAAAAAAAAGAAGAGGCGGTACGGAGTTTGCCGGGACAGCTAGTATTTATATAAAACAAGGACTGAAAGTAAATAACATGTGCAAACACATTCGATTCTTATCACCTAATAGGCTGAGTAATCAATTAGCATTGATGATGTGAAGTTTAAGTTTATTTTGAAATAGGTTAAAAGATTGAATTTCTTTGATATCCTTGGGCAGGTTGTTGTATATTTTTGCACCCTCATACAAAATATTTTTATGACCATAGCTGATTCGTGGTCTTTATAGGCAAATATTGCTGGCACTCCTCATTTGAGACTTTTTTGTGAAAACTATTTGTGAATATCGTAACATCTTTAGTAAGTATCTTTCGTATTAGTATACAGGTATGAAATTTATACATTTGAGTTACTGACATTATTTTGGTTTTCTGAAAGACAATTGTTGTTGGAGTCAGGTAATTAATATGGAAGAGTAACTTTATGATTTTATCATGCGCAACTTGTATTTTTTTATGTGAGTTTTAGCGGCCGCACCCCAAATCTCAATTAAATAGGTCTGTGATTTTATAAGAGAACTATAAATTATATATTTAACAGGGTTAGGGAAACAGCGAACTAAACCCCTCAGTAAGCCTATTAGAGTTGTTAATTTTGATTGATTTTTTTCTATTTGAGGTTTCCAGGTAAGGTAGGTCTAAAATGAGACTAAGGTACTTTTCCGACTTAACTTTAGTCAAAGGTTCATTGTTAACGTGTAACGATTGTTGGCTTATAGTATTTTTATTTTTGGCCCTAAATATCATAAAGTTTGTCTTATTTGCATTAATAGTTAATTAATTAATTTGGAACCAAGTATTTAGTTTATTTAGGTAATCTTGGACTTGTCTAAAGATTGTCTGAACTTCACTTCCAAAATAAAAAAGGCAAGTGTCATCAGCGTAAAGTGTTACATCTTCTGCCAGTCCTGTGTTGAATATCGTTTATATATATTAGAAAAAGTAAGGGTCCCAGAATAGAACCTTGAGGTACTCCGAAAGTTATAAGTTCGGGAGCACTTTTGGCATCACCAATTTTGACTATTTGATACCCATTAGTCAGATACGACTCCAGAATTTTGTATGCGGAGTTCTTAATGCCAATTTCAAGTAGCTTCTGTAGAAGCAGTTTGTGGCTAATCGTGTCGAACGCCTTTTTTAGATCTATAAATACTCCAAGAGCTATTTATTTTTGATCTATTTTGCACTTTAAGTTAGTTAACAGGTCAACACAAGCTGATAATGTGTTTGGTTTGGCGCGAAAGCCATACTGCTTGTGACATAGGAAACAATTGATTTTAGGAAACTGTTCAAACAATTAAATATTATTTTTTCAAAAACTTTCGATATGATTGGCAGTATCGAAATAGGGCGATAGTTACCTGGGTGGGTCTTCTTACCAGATTTATATATGAGACTAACTTTAGCTGTCTTAAGAGAGTCAGGAAAATAACCACACTGGAGGCAATTATTAATTGAGGCTGTGAGTTTACCAAGTATCAGTTAACGCATTTAAGAGCTTTGTATGAAATACTATCAAGACCAGCCTATTAGGCTAGTTTCCTGGGTCAAAAAAAGATTATTCTATTTAGTCCGTCAGTTAGATTATCAAAAAATATTGGACCCATATTTTGTTTTTTATCAATCAAACAAAAAATTACAAAGATAAAGCGCATCAAAGTGAGCACGTGACGTCACGCCTTGCTAAAAAGTGTCGCAAGGCGTGACGTTACGCGGAACTTTAACGGACTATATCTTCATCATTTTTTGTTTGATTGAGAAAAGAAAAAATACGTGTCCAATATTTTCTGTATCCAACTGACGGACTAATTAGATTTTTTAGGAAACTAGCCCATTGCAGAGGAAAACTCTAAGAGTTCTGCAGATTTCGATTGAGCTTTATCACTGCATATTTTTTTACAATTTCCAGGATCTCGATATTGGGCAGGATTTAATTTGATAATATAACACCTATACTGGCCAAGAAAGACTTGAAACACTTGCATATGTCAGATACTTCAGTCACCGAGCCAAACTAAGTTTCCTGAGTTTCAAGTTTAGATGGGGCAACAGTATTTTTTATTCTATTGTTGATTAAGGAAATAATTAGCTGCCACATTTTAAGTGGTTTCTTTTCAAATTTCTTAAAAGCTTGGTGATAATATTTACTTTTAGCATCTTGTATTATTGCTCGTACTTCCTTTCTTGCTCTTAATAATTATTTTTCTAAGCTTTCTTTCTCGTCTTTTTTATCCTGCGACATTGCGTTGCATTTACTTAATATTTGGTTTCTTTTGTTTATCGCTTCGATAGTGTCTTTGTTGATCTAATCGGACTTTGGTGAGTTTTGTATCTTCGTTTTGGTCATTCTACTTTTTTATATTGTCTCTCTAAGTTTATCTTCGAGTTGCTTATATTTTAGATCATAGTCTTGGGACTAGTTCAGTTCAATCGCTTTTTACAGCTTTTTATAGTCCATGGTAACATATGTAATCTTTTTTTTAGTTTCTGGAATATATTTGTGGATTTTGAGGTACAGATGTTTGTGATCAGACATTGCCAAATTCACAATGTCCATGTAATATTTATTACTCTTTAGGTTGGAGCAAATATGATCAAGGATCGTTTTAGGAGTAGGTCTTTCTCTTGTGCAGTAGATATCTTGTTCAGAATATTGTAACCGTTCTCTTGCAGTGTTAATTTGTAGTTAGAAGTTTTTTTTCAGTAGGTTATAATTAAAATCTCCAAACACAACTGCCCGTTTACGTTTTTGTAGTTGCAGCGTAAAAGTTTCTAAAAAAATTATCGTTATTAGTTCTCTCATGTTTATATATTACACCAATGTCAAGGGAAAAATTGTTAAGGTGAATCCACAAGTAGTAGTTGCCGTCATCGTGTAGATCTTCAATAAAGTTGTGCTTAAGACTGGTATGTACATATATGGAAACCCCTCCTCCTCTAGCATGGTTTCGATAATTAAAATAGTGTGTATAGTTTGGTAAAATTAGGCTCATGGCTTGAGATTTACTTTTATTCATGTCTCGGTCAGGATAATCAGGTGAAGGGTACTAGGAAAAGCTTATATTATACATCTTAGCTCGTCCAGTTTGTCTCTGCATACTATGCTGCGTGCATTGGCGTATAGGCATTTCATGGATTTGATGTTGTTTACTACATTAATATATGTATTTGATAGTTGGTATGTGATCGTAGGTGAATCTTTCGAGTTGGTTTTTTACTGGATTAGTTTTTGAAGTAGTTTTTACGATTTTTGGGACACCGTTATCATATTTAATAGCAATATTTTGTTCGTTCTTTTGTTTCCTTCCTTCCATTCCTTCTTCTGTTCTTTTGTTAAGCTCAGTACGTCACTTTGACATTTCCTCTTTCTGTAATGGTGTTTGATCGGAGTTTTAACGCTTTGAGAATGCAATCCTTATTGCGGAGTATTGATTTAGGTGCATCTGCTAAGGCGAAGCAAGCTTTGATAGGACGTGTCTTATTACCATTATATTTTCCCAATCGAAAACATTTTATAGGTTCTGTACAATTGAGATCAACTAGTTTTATTATTTTGATAACTTCTTGTTTATCGTGTTTGATGCGCGTTTTTTTGAGTTTATTTTTTGTATTCCATTTATAACTATGTTTTTCTTCCTTTGGAATCGCTCGAAAATTTTAGAAATCATGTTTGTCTGTGTATCTTTTATTGTCGGTTGAATATCGGTAGAATTTGATGCTTGAAAGTTAGTAAAATCATTTTTAGGGTCATCAATTTTTTTCTCCATATTTGTTTTTGAAATTTCTATCTTGGCTAATTCTTTCTTGACCCTTATTTGTTCCTTAGAGAGTTCATCAGTAGTACATTTAATTTGTGAAATCTGGCCTGTTATAATCGATATTTGTTGAGATATACTATCTAGTTTATCAGTTTGTACCTTGGCCACATTGTTTAGCATTGTCATCATTTTGCTTCTAAAATTAAATTTATCGAAGAGATCACCATCATGTGTCTTCCTTTTACGAAAAGTAATTTTGTTAGAGTCTTCTTCCAAGTGACCCAATTCTCTAAAGTCCGGTTGTGATAGTGATTCACAACGAAATGTTATACGTTCATTGCTATAATAACATGTAATTAGCCTTTTCGTTGATGTTGGTTATACGGCCATTATTATTCGTTAGTGTGTTTAGTGAAAATTAATAAGTTGGAATAGTTGAGGTACGTACGTTGAGGTGCGGGGTACGTATGCACTGTGCACGCTGGAATTCAGTATTGAGACGTTCTTTATGACATCTGACTTGCACTGAAGAGTGTATTATATGTAAATGAGCCGAGATAAACTCTCGGCTCATTTACTTAACTACTTTAGCTATTTTCGAGGTTAAAGTCAGCGACACGTCTGTTTCGTATCGTTGCCGCGCGTCGAGTCTCTTCTTCAGTATTATATAAATTCTTCCAAAAGTCACACCAATCCTGTATCATGTAGCCCCAAAATAAGCAGGCTTGTAGGAACTATGGCGATAAGATCATTGATAGATATACTTTAATTACTTTATGGCATCCAAAGCTCAAGCACAAATGTTCAAGCTTATCACAAAAACGTGTGACCCATTATATCGTCTTATATATTTATCAGTTTTATTTTCATTGAGAGTATAATTACGCACTGCATTTGGATTTATCACGTTGTTAATTATTACAACATTAAGCTTTCTTCCGGCTGAAAATTTGGAACATCTTTTCTATATGACTTAGAGACTTTAAGTCTTCGGAACTACTTTGTATTCGCTGAAGCTTCTTAAGCTCATACACTTACAGCATGTTGTTTAAAACCTAGTTGCAAGTGATCTTGAGTTCGAACAACTTCAGCCAACAGGAACTCGAGTCGCTAAGTAGTTTCATTGCCCAAGATTGTTAGCCTTTTAAAAAGTAGGTACATACACTAACATTTACAGTTACCATCTAATAAATCCCATTAGTTTATTAAATTAATTTAGGCATAGATGATGTTAAATCATCTTTTTCTAACCATGTGATCATAAAACCACTATATTCCATATTACACTACATTAAAAGTACCTACTGAAAGGTGAAATGTGAGAGTTAAAATGTTGGAAGTAAAACGGGCATCATCTACCCGAAGAAGGTTGTTGTTTTTTCTGATAATTGAAATAAAACGTTTGTGCTATAATGTCAAAATCTTGGATAACATAGCTTTTTGCTTGTTAAACAGTAAATTATAAGAAAATCCCAAACTCTCTGCTTCGCTTGAATAATATTCGAGTACGCGTCAAGAAAGCTGTTAGCATGCCGGTTAGATACATATATATTCAAGTCAGGTTCGAAAATATTTAAACACTATTCGACTTTATTTTCATAGCCATAAGGAATATGTTGAGATGTTTGCGCCTCAAAGGCTGAATCAACAGTGAGTCCCGACGACTGTAATATGTGGGTAGCCGCGCGGGAGACGTACGGAACGAGCTTAACGTGTACAATCACCAACACCGCATACTTACCACCTAAATGCCAGACTGCAGGAAAATCACAGATTCGGTCGCTGCACCAACATAATTCAACTGATGTGATACTTTAGTGTAGCAGTTTAATATTTGGTAATCCAAATGCTTGTGATCAAAATCGTAAATACTGCTTCGTTATAATAAATAATGAACATATTACTGCTTTAACAAGGTTTCTTTAACACCTATGAACCAATACTGAAATGATGATAAAAACCATAACAATCTGATACCTACTTACTGATCAAAAGTTATATTAAGTATTTAGAGAAAGTTGTTTTTGGGCATTAGAACTTTATATAAAAGGTTTTGCGATATTTTTCTAGTCCGTTTTCCTTTGTATTACTTAGTAGAATGTCTTCAAAGAATGCATTACGCATTCCTCGTCCCATAACTAACTTGATCGCCGTATTCCTACCCGATGGGTCTATCCTGCTCTCAGACGGACGTCCCCGCGCTCCAAGACAGTTAGTGCAATCACCCGCTCTGACAAATTCTCAGGAGCCTTGATCTCTGCACCAGAAATTTATTGGCCCTGTCATCCCATGATTACAGAAAAGGAAGCAGTCTCTTTTACAAATTAAATACTTATTCAAATCCAATCGTCAAACTAATAATAGATTTTTGATGCTTTATGAATAAGCTTTTTCTATTTTATTTAAATTTAGATGCCCTAAATACAGGGTTACATTGCAAAGGGGTGCCAAATCTTCAGGAATGGCTCAGAATCAGTAACTTAATCGAACTATGTAAAAAACAAAACATTTTTTTTTACATTTAATTATACCTATCATCATCATCATCTCAGCCATAGAACGTCCACTGCTGAACATAGACCCCCCGCCCTCCCACCAATGACTTTAATTGGGGGGATCGCCAATACTCGCCACGCTTGGCGGGCGGGTTGGCGAGCGCAGTTTTTCATAAGATTTCGCACGCAGACGCTGTTGACCGTCTCGTGCTACAGGAATTGGTCGCCTCTTACGACAAGCCTCCTGTTGGCGATGGGGAAGTGTATTCTTTACGGCCGTCCCCACACGGCACGTGTTATTATTCCTATCCGCTGTTAAAAATCATAGGCGTGGCTAATTTAACTCATTCATGAAAAAATTGCACCGTATGTGCACTGGGTAAGGTCTTTGTTGACTCGCCGTACCTACGCCTCTAATAAATGGCGTGGCCATCTTCCGAGTCTCGTTATTGACTTTATTTTTCGAATATTTTAAAGTTTTGTTTTTTACGTAAAATACGATTATTAAAAATAATAACGATTAAGGCGCTTCTTTATAATGTTCCATAGATCTTATATTTTAAATTTGGCACCCCTTTGCAATGTAACCCTGTATGTACTTATGTTATTAACTAGATAAACAGAATGAGTTCAATGAAATAGGATGGAAAGTACCTTAAATATTGATTCTCGTAAATGAATAATAAAATATATTCTGTTACTTTTATATAGATTTATAATTTTATATAGATTAAGAGGCCGTGCACCTTTTTTCAGTGCAAAATTAAAATACATGCTTGTGTGCGTCTATGATGCGGGATAAAGAGTCAACAATGTTGATCCTTTACAAGATAATATTGATGATTTATTAGGTAGTGGACGTTCTACCTAGGTTTGAAAAACGCGCGGTTTTGCGCGCTTGATTTTATAGTTAATTTTGACTTAGGTTTACTACTTATTTTTTTTGTTTTTTACATAAAAAAAAATATATTATTTTAAAAGTACTAATACCTGAAGATTATTGTTCATAAAACCTTATAATAGTTGTTCATAACAATAGAAAAATAAATGATATTGGAATGGAAATTTCTAAAAATGTTATGTTATTTCAGCATTTTTTTGCTGCTATATTTTGTAAGAAAGTATTCAACCTATGTGCAAATAGACCATATCTTCAATTGAATGTTAAAATCGAATTGTCAGGATAACTTGTAGTCTCTTGTGAACCGATGTTCAAACTAAACTCGAACGTAATTTTTCTGAAATAAGGGTAGTTCTTTTGGTGATTTACCTTTATTTTTGAAATGATATGAAAAATCTATTCGCGCTACATGCAAGAATAAGAAATAATCTTTTAAAATCACGTGTTATTTTGTTTGGCCACGTACAGGCAAGCGCAGCGACGACCAGTCCACCTTGTGGGTGGACCAGGACGTCCACCCACAAGGTGGACAGACGACCTGGTAAAGCTTGCAGGAAGCCGATAGATGCAGGTTGCTTCCAACCGGCCAATCTTAAAATTACTAGGAGAGGCCCATGTTTAGCAGTGGACTAAAATGATGTATTATAGACTAAATACTATTCGGCATTATTTGCCAGTCGGACCAATGGTTAGCCTAATGGATGAATAGATATGGTTTGTGGGTGATGCAAAAAAAGAGAAAAAAGGTTTTTCTACTTATTAACTTTTCTACTTAACTATAAATCCAATAAAACCATTTACCATTTCTGTATTATTTTTATTTTTATTTGGTATAGGCTCAATTAGTTTTAAACACTGACCCGTCATTCTAATGATATCACCAGTCCATCTATCAGGAGGCTTTTAACTTTTTTTCCATTCACAGCTACTAGTCACAGGTAAAGACTTTTTCTTTAAATGGAATTTACATTAGCAATTTTTTTAATTTTGTTGAAGCTTTTACTAAAAAATGATGTTGGTTATGAAAAGTACCTTGTAAGTGGAGAGGTTGTGCACAGTGCACGCCAGAATGGCTTCCCGGCCGAGCGGCGCCGTCACGTTCGCGATCGGCCCGCTGAAGCCCGGCTCGTCTGAAACAATCAAATAGGTGCCATTATCGAAAAATACTCATAAAAATTAATCATAAAACAGTCGAGTAAGCGGTTAAATCAGGAGTATAATTTTTTGATTATTTTATTTAATCTACTCGTTGTCGTAACCCAATTTAAATTTTGATAAATTAAAAACCCACGTAAATACTAAATAGGTAATTAAGTCAATTAATTTTGTGTTCGCAAAATGTGTACTTTCCTATGTTTCCCTTAACCCAAAATACTTTTGCATTTCTCGCTTAATGTAATCGTATTCGTTTTATCATTACAACATTTATGGGGTTATTCTTACGGCGAGCCGCAATTTAAATACGGTGAAACAGCCGATTGAGTGCACGCGAGCATGGACTAGGTGTTCTCGCGATGACGCCATCCGCTGGCCGTATGAACCTAGTCGAGTATACGTATCCACTATCCCAGTGACCATCTGCGAACAACGGGGATCTAACATCTTTGATGTTGTTTTTTAAAGTTCTCGCCTGCTAGTCGTGTTAGTTATCAGTTTCCATACATAGGTACTCGTATTTCTATCTATCGAATAAGCCTATACCCACATCTGGGCTTTTTAATGTTCCACTTTTTACGGTCCTGTGCCAATTTGTCTTATCAAAATATTTATTTACAATAGGTACACTAACAGCAAACAAGGTTTACTGTCTTAGTTTTTTTTTCTTCAATTAAGCCTAACTGTACGCGCTCGCATTGACATAATATTATATTAACGTAGAATTGAGCATTAGTAATACGACAGCGAAGCCTCTACTACTGAAGACAGGAATATACATCGTAACTTAGCACTAGCAAAGGGTTTTACTTGATTGCCTGTACAGGACAGAAACAAATGCCCGGAGCTGTCTTAGACCTAGAATCCTTTAGAGCTATCTACTCTTTTCTTCGGTATCAACTATCCTTACACTAAAGTCCGGTGTTTGCTGTGTTTTGATTAATAACTCGAAGCGAAATGCTGAACTTTTATTTATTTATTTAATACACGTTCCTCTTCAAATCCTCCTCCTCCTCCTCTTCAAATTATTTTTAAACCCACCACGGTCTACTGCTAATTGATAGAGATGTAGATTTACAGTTTCAAAGTGTTTCTTAATAAACAAATCCATATAGTAGTACGAAGTAACTCGATATATCTCTACATTAAATTAAAATTGCTTATCAAGTTTACTAAAATGATACATACGCAAGTATAGTTAGTGTCGAAATTTTATCTTCTATATAAGATTTAGGATTAATGACCACATAAATAAATGACCAACTTCTTGGTTCAATACGGTCAATTAACGAACGACCGATTTTTACAGGACTTGCTTATACCTATGCAGTGCATTGTAACAATAATGCTGTATTTCGTTTATTTATCAAGCCTAAATATGTAAGGCGGCTCAATACACATGTTACCTTATCATAAGATCACGTAAATGCAGTTAAATTAACAACCTAAATACTAAAGTACATAGTTTTTTTTAAAATATATATTTTAAAGTATTTATACGATTATGAGAGCATGGACTGTTTTAACCAAAGACTGACAAAGATGACTTTCTAGCACTGCTTCTTCTCATAACCAGCCGATATGTAGTCCCTAAAGCGGTGATTGGGTATAGCTATGGGGTGTAGGACGTGTATAAGTGCCCGAAAGACATATGTGTCTGCTGTGTATACATAGCTCTGAGAATTACGTACATAAAACTTTTTTTTTGGCATACAGAAGCTACGAGGGTGGGCAAACACGATTGAGTAAAAAGGAATACATTTTTACATTGGTAGCATTTAGAGTGATATCTTCCCTGTGAAAGGTATCAATTGAAAAACCATCATGTTATTCCATATGTCTCGAAAGGTTCCCGACTAAGCGAATTCATTCGTTCATACATTGAATATTTCCGGAGAAGCATAATAACGGCGATGCAACCAATTTCGCGGTGTCAGGGTGTCACGCGACGCGACGCGACTAGGGGGCATTAGGGTTGCTGACGTCCGTAACCGTTCTAATATGGTAAATGTACAGACAACAGCTTGGCAACCTACCACAAAACGTTAAATTTTCTCAATTGATATTGAACTTTAATTGTTCTTTAACTTATTAGGTAGGTTGACCTGCCGTCTACTAAACCATCTCTGTCTGGCACTGTGGCTATCAGGAAGAGAATCCTTTGGCATTTATTTATTTAAACTTTAGTGCAAAATTTAAAATCGTATTAAAGGAGGAATTAAGTCATTAAGTCAACCTTTTTATTATAGCATTAAGTCTAGCATTAAGGTATTAAACTTTTTGTTTGTACAATAAAGTAAAGAAAACGCGAATCTATGTCTGTGGCTATTATATTTTCAGGACAAGTCATTTAAACTTTATTATTTACTTAATATAAATATGCAACACATAATGGAGAGCGGAGGTGGGCAAAAATAACCGTCGTCTGTGCAGTGTCTAAACGTTTTCACAATAAGTTTACAAAATTAAATTTATATTATACTTCGTAAATACGTGTTACAAAATTTAGTTTAAAATTTGACAACCCTATTTAGAATGGATCGGACGAACGGGTTTATTTGTGAATTTAGTGAGATCGAACAAACGACAAGATAGAGTACCAATACATCAGACAAGAATGGTTTATTTAGCATTGAATGTACTTTATCAACATAATCGACAAATACTCTTTATTGCACACCATTCTAAGTGATTGTGCACATTTGGGCTTGTCAATAGGCTAGTTTCCTAAAAAAATCTAATTAGTCGATCAGTTGGATTAACAGAAAATATTAGACACGTATTTTTTCTTTACTCAATCAAACAAAAAATTATGAATATACTTATAGCCAGTTAAAGTTCCGCATAACGTCACGCCTTGCGACACTTTTTAGCAAGGCGTGACGTCATTCCCAAACTTTGATGCAAATTTTCTACGTCATTTTTTGTTTGTTTGACAAAAGACAAAATATGGGTCCAATACTTTTTGATAATCTTACTGACGGACTAAAAGAATAATATTTTTTGACCCAGGAAACTAGCCTATTGTGGGGCCAGGTTCTATGTATGCCCTAATAATCTAGCTTTGTAAATTGATGAAAATTCTCTTTAATAATAACAATAATAATTGTGGTCAGAAAAACCAGTTGAAGTTTATCAATCGACTTTATCACCATGTATATTTTATCCTGCAAATATTTAATCTTGAGGTGTGAAGCTGTGAGATAACTGAATAAATCGAAAAAATAAGTACCTACGTCAAAAATATGCATGTCAATTGTCAACAATGTCTTCTTCTTCATCTATACGGTCAATCCCGGTTGCGTCCAAAGCCATTGCTTTGGAGCCCAGGGTCCGCTTTCTTTGATTTACTCCTCGCACTTCGCGCGGTCTTGAGCGTCTCTAGTTGTGAGATCATTAGCACGCATGTCAGCCCTCACGACGTCAAGCCAGCATTTCTTGGGTCTACCCCTTTTGCCAGGACCGGACGGTGACGGCATGGCCAGACATTTGTTTCCTACATAGCTTGCCGGTATCGCAAAACATGGCCGTACCAGCGTAGGCGACTCTCCTGCAGTTTGTCTGCAATATCACGGACACGAAGGCTACTGCGGATGCGCGAGTTTCTCACGCGGTCCTTCCACGTGACTTCGTACATCCACCGCAGCATATTCATCTCCGTGACACGCAGCTCCTGCTTGTGTCGCTCAAGTAGCGGCCACGCTTCACTGCCATTTAATAGGAAAGGCCTAATGATGGACTTATAGACTGTCCTTTCAGCTTAACCGGCATTCTGGGGTAACAAATGACACCAGTCACCTCTCGCCATTTGGCCCACGCAGCAGCAATGCGTGCTTTGACGTCGCAATCGATGTCTCCCGACGCGTGAAGTACAGATCCAAGGTATTTAATATTCCGTGCGCTCGACCTTGTCTCCGCCTATGCGGATGGGCGTTGGATCTGTGGAGTTACAGGCCAGGTACTCGTTCCTCGCCACATTGAGTTTCAATTGTCAACAATGTATTTTGTATATATTTTTTCCTATCAACATATAGAACCATCAATATTCGTCTAACAACTTGCGCAATCAAAACATTTTGACGATAAGCATACTATACTTGTACGACATTTGTGACGATCGTCAAGGAGGCGATAAAAACGACCCACAAAATCTTAGAAATCTATTTAAACGCCAAACCAAATGATGATCGAACGTTAAAAACAAAACAAAACATGTAGGCAATTTACACAACAATTACATTAATAAATATACTCTTACTAAAGACTTATGAATCGTTTCACTTGCTCATTTGAAAAAGGTTTTTGTTAGTCGTGTTGAAGTTAAGGTTTGGAACGTTTAATTTAAATACAGTACCTCTGCCTATTTAATTATATTTATCTTCGTGGAAACCCTGTCGGCAAAATTCTGAAATAGGAATTTAATCAAGTTTAACATTTTACGTAAATACGATATATTTTCTTAATATTATCGTAAGTTTAATTAACATTCCGCAGATAATTCTCATGTTGATTGCTAACATGTAAATCAGGGCAAAAATATAATAAAGCTCCTTAGTATTCCACAACTATAAATTATTTTCTTCTAAAGAAAAGATAATAGGTAATAAAATAGGTAGTGGAAACACCACAATTACTTTAGAGTATAATCAATGTTGTTTACAAAGGAAAGTGAGCAACAAACGACTCAACGAAGGCAACTTTGTATCGCTTAAAGACAACAAAACCCAAGTCTGATTGATGGTTTTACCTTAAATTCTATACTTGTTTGTAGAATATTGTTCACAAAGCGTGTATTAACGCAGAATAATAACAATAGTAAATAGCGTTTATACAAAAGAGTTTATAACTTTTAGATCTAGAATGAAATTAACTATTATGCATAATAATTATGAGATCTAGATTCAAAAGTTAGGCTTAAATACCAAAACAATTAAGTAATCTACGTATTGTTGATATGTTTAATGTAAATTGTTTTATTGTTTAGTACCAAATAAATGTTTTTCTATTCTATTCTATTATTTGGCATGACATAACAATTTTGTAGTATTTCATACGAACATAGTAACAAAATAATATTTATTATTGGTCTTGAAAAACTTAATAAATATTCTAAGCACTATCTAAGTGTTATACCGATAACATAACAATCATCATTATCATCATGTCAGCCTATTGCAGTCAACTGCTGGACGTACGTCTCCGCCAAAGAGCACGATTTCCCGCTTTAAAAAGGAGGAAGTTCTCATTTCGTCGGAATCTTTTTTTTAATGTATGTTTAGCAATAATTTGTGGGTAACAAACTGACTGATTTTGATAATCCTTTTTTTTCGGAAGTTCAAAACTTTCCAAATGGTCTCATATAAGTTTGGTCAAGTTCTGATGATGGGATCTATAAGAAAATCATCAAATTAACATTGCATGAACTCCATACCACGCATAAAACCTTTTGTATTTAGAAGTCCAATACCTTTGACAAATTTGAAACGAGTTTAATGATTCTTTTTTTATTGAATAGCTTATAGATAGTATATTCAAAATTTTTGCAAAAAAATCACCTCTAAGGATGAAAAAATAGGGGATGAAATCGTTGTTCAACAGTTGACTTGTGTTAACTGTGCAAACAAAAGCCTCAGCTTTTTAATAAATTTTATATAAAAAATACAGACTTCAAAAAACCAAAAAGTTACAAATAATATAAATAGTATAAGATAATTTTGAAGTCGGTGCCAGCCGATAAGCGTTTGAATATTTTCGTTGCAACGACTTCAAAAGTAACTGATTAGGTACTTATCTGTTAATAAAATTTTTAGCTTCTCAGATTTTTTAAATCGTTTTTTTTTATCCATCCGCTGCCAGCCATCTTCCGAAGGTCGTCGGTCCACCGAGCTGGGGGGCGTCCAACACTACGTTTGCCAAGGCGTGGCAAGGCCAATTCTCCACTTGAGAACCCCTTTACTCATCCTTTCATCGGTTCTGCGACAAATGTGGCCGGTCCACTGTAACTTTAGCCTGCTACATTTTAGAACTATGTCCATTACTTTAGTCTTCTGCCGGATAACTTCGTTTCGGATTTTATCTCTTTGAAAACTCTAGCATCAACCTTTTCATGGCTCGCTGAGTGACGTGAAGTCGATGGGCCAGCTTTACTGTCATGTTCCACGTTTCGGCTCCGTAGGTCATCACTGGTAGAGCGCTCTGTTCGAATACCTTGCTCTGCAGGCATAATAATATACCTATACATAGGCATCAGTCTCACACACAAAAAATAGGAAGTTACTCTCTATACATACACTACTGTGTTTTTTGTGATGAGAAAATAAAGATTTATTATTGTGGCAGCAAGAGGATATGATGCAGCTTCCCAAATGCTGCCCAGCCAAGCTGCACTCTCCTAGCGATTTCCCGCTCAAAGCTGTCTCTATACCTAACTGCAGCACTTGTCCGAGGTAGACATTCAGTTGACAACTTTGAGCGCCACGCTTTCGACAGAAACCGGTCCAGGAATGACATGGTCATTGAACATGACTTTAATCTTGTCCAAGTTCATTCCTTGGCCCACAGGTCGTGAGGCAGCGTTGAAAACTTGAAACTATGCGTAATATTGAACATAACAATCTTATATATAAAATTCTCGTGTCACAATGTTCGTTCCCGTACTCCTCCGAAACGGCTTGACTGATTCTCATGAAATTTTGTGAGCATATTAAGTAGGTCTGAGAATCGGCCAACATCTATTTTTCATACCCCTAAAGACCACGCAGACGAAGTCGCGGGCAACAGCTAGTAAAAATATAAAACAAAGATATTAAAATGAAACGTAATTTTTTGATGACTCTAGTTTTCTTTTGACTTCATTCTCACCTCTTCTTCTTCTTCTTCATCTATACGGTCAATCTTTCATTCTCACCTCATCGTTTGTGATATTATTCCAGTAAAGGAATTCCACACTTACAATAGAGTTAAACACATATTTTAAAAACCGTTAATATTCGTTTTTCTCTATATTCCACTACACTTACTATCCAAACAAGTCAAATTGGTATTTTTTTAAACCCCCGATTTTATTTTATACTTCCGGTACTAGCTGTGCCATGTGCATGCGTGGCAAATGCAATGCCTATCATTTCAATTCAATTAAGAAAGAAGAAAAACGAATTTGATCGGTCCGTTTAGGCTACAAGAGTTCAAAATAATGAAACAGACATACAAATAATGTAAGACCATTACCCGCTTTTAGTATTAATAAAAAACCCTAATCAGGTTCTAAGTCGGTAGCGTCTATACTTTTGAGGTAAGCTAAATTCATTCTAGCATATTTTATTCAACTTGGACAACACGTTTAGTTAAAAAGAAAAGACCTAAAGGTGACTTTGACCTTTTTGACATTCGATAAATTTATTAATATTAACCGTTAATAAGGTATATCGATAACATACTTAACCTAAGAATGTAACCGTTCACCTCGGCAAGGCGTTAGTTCCAAAATACCCTTTAACATACCGTGTTTTTATTAAATTAGTTTGGTGGCACGCGACTCACGAAACTAAGCATACGAACGAATTCAGGTCAAACTGACACGGCTTGAAAATAATACAATTTACCAGCGGTAACATCGAACATCAAACAAGACTTAAGCACTATTATGACAGTCAATTACGTTGTAGGCCTTAACCATGACTTAATTTGATATTCTAAATGTTACCACAAAGCTTATTGTTTTAACTAAGTCTAACTAGTGATAGTGTTGTGTGTTATGTGTATTTTATACTTTTAGTAGTGGGCGATTATTAATGACGGACGAATAAACGTCGAGACGTTTATTTATTACTAATTGATTATCGATTTTAATATTAATATCATTAATTTTCATAATAACGTTTTACGTTACTAATTTTCAATCCCAATCCTAAATCAGTCGTGTTCCTGTCATTCGTACATAAGGTCATTCGATAGCTTTCCATTGAATAGGAAAACGCAATTTATTCTGTTCTGGTTGAGAATTCGATCAAATTAGTTACAATCGGTTATAATTGAAATATCACAGTCATTTTATAATCGGATGGTTTATCTCATAGGTAACCTTGTCATTTTATTACTATGATTATTAGATAATATTTATTAAAAACTAGGTATTTTCACAATCACATTAGTTGTTGATGATTTAATTCTTGTAAAAATTCGACTGCCTCAGGTGGTTATCAAAACCACATCTCTTCTGTTCTCTACCCTTTTAATTGAGCAGACAAAAACATTTGTTAGCAAGTTTTTTTTTTTTACTGAAACCATTTGTTTCAATTCTTTGATATTTCAGTTACACCGTTAACATCGTACCTATACAAATTATTATGTCTACCAAAGCTTATACACACCAATACTCTTAAGTTATTAATTATACAATTAACTTAACAAAATGTGATAATTAATTGAAGGTAAACACCGTATTGTTTCCATCACAATTGGTTTTTTACCTTGGTTATTAAATTATTTTTTTATTTGTAACAAATCTAAGTAGTATTAAAAAAAATTGTTGACAATAAAACATACCGAAGCATAATTTAACCATGCAGAACAAACGTTAACTCTTAATTATATGACTGGCGAATAGTTCTCTTTTCGCCAATCAATTATTCAATAAATTGACATGATGGAAAAAGATAAAGCTATTTATCTGCTTACAGCGTTTATTAATAATGTTTTTCCTCTGAATTACGGTCCCAAAGCGGCGACCATTATTACATTGTGGGCGTCATCATACTAACTCATAAATATTGTATAAATCAATCGCGGCACTTGAGGGTCTGATTTGATTTATTATGATCTAAATGCCAGTATCGTAGTTAAAACCCGGCTTGTTGAACTTCCGCCGCTGTCACTGACAAATTACAGGCTCGCCTCGGCCTCACTAATTGACTACACGTCAAATTTAACCGCGATGCCGCAAATATACGGATGTTGTCCCTTTTTACCGGCACTTTCTTTAAAACCTCTTTGTGAAAAAGACGTGACCTTATTTTGTTTTCTTATACCTATCTGCTAATAAAAACCTAGCTTTGAAAAATATTCACTTCTTAATTTGACACTAGCTACGCTTGTGTAAGCCACAAAGAAAACAAAAACTTTACGCTATTAGTTTGGATGGTAATAATAAGTTCGAGATTTAATAGAATAATAAAAACTATGTGGTCCTGTATTTCTTTTTCTTTTTTGCGATGTAAGTACCTACATGTGCTACATAAATATTTATAATGTTATTATAACTAAGCGAATAAATGATAATAATACTTAGATACTAAGATGGAGATCATCATAGTGATAATGATTTAATGAATATGGAAAAGGTAAATCGTTTATAGAGGTAATAATAAATACTGTTGGTACAATACGATATAAATAGAAATACTCTTGGGACATACGGACTACACGTCATTTAAGTATTGTTGAACGCGATTAACTTTGGCAAACGTGACTCTCTTTATTCGCATAGATCGTTCTGTACCCTTCTGTTTTAACATATAATAATAATGTTACATTGCTGTTTTAAGTTTATAAATTACTATGTTTATTTAGAATAAAACCATCAATAAAAAAGACAGTTCAAAAAACAATACAACACGCTTTTATATGTATTAGGGCAAGTCAAAACGATGGTATCAAATTACGTATTGTCATCAGGGTACACATACCTACGTTACAAAGTTTCAAATCGATATCACTGGTTAAAATGGACTTCCAATATTTAAATAGTTAGTTACAAGTTAAGCTAGTAAAAGAGTGTAAAAAATGGTATGATCCTGAATCGGTCTTATTTAGAAACATCAAATCAGAAAAGTAGCCATTATTTACTCAGGAATATGAAAATTTCACAAAAAATACATAAGTTATTAATTATTTTAATTGCGTAATTGGTATGATATGGTACGTAATCTACTCAGCATCGTATGTAGTCGTAGTATGAGGTATTGTCAAAGTTTGATAACAAAAACTCAATTACCAGCACGCGTAAGCATTCATCATCGTCATCATCATTTCAGCTATAGGACGTCCACAGCTAAACATAAGCCTCCTCCGTTGAATCAATCCCAATCTTTAATAACAAATAATATTGTTAAGTTTGTCGAAACTTCTTAAACCTGTTAAATGATAATGTCATTCAAACAAACATTTATTGCTTAAACGTGATTAAAATTACTTATTTGGACGACTGCAGCAAACATATTATATTATTTGCTACAATACGTGTAGTATTGTCTAAAAGTCTAATTTTGTTTTTCAAATGGCCCGGACGTTGTCATCTTTGCTGGGAACTAGTCATTTGCAGTAAAACCACTCGCCTTGTAATTTGCTGAAACTACAGCATGTGCCTTACGCGAAATTACGTTCCGACGAAAAACACACGTATTTAAGGTGTTTCAACTTTTACCGGTGCGGGTTTTGGGCAAACTAACGAACAACGTATATAGCAAAGGAAATAAATGCAATCTAAAATCAAACGGATTCTAAATGATTGGCAATCTCGGTTCAAAACCTGAACGATTATTATAATGTTTAAATGTATCAGTTACAAATTAGAAACTACCGTAACTGAAAAAAATATAACTTGGTTACTTCTTTTTCTTACTTTTAATTGTTATTCTTATTATTATAAAACGTTGCGGGGCAATATATTAAAAAAACGATTTTAATGAACATTGTTATCCGCTCAATTTATCAAATAATCTGAGAAAGAATATCTGATATTTGAGTCAATACTCAGATTTAAAACAAATACTCGCCTTGCAGGATTCGACATTCATTCAATAATGTTGAAAAAAAAACAGGTTGAGTATTATGGATGGAACGGATTCATGGATTAAAAATGCCGTGTGTGCAAACATCGACGAAATTAGTATGAGATAGTAATTCGTTTTATGATTTTTATTTAAGATACTAATCTTAGAAGAAATTGTAGTATTTCAGAAGTTAAACCAGAATCGAAAAAAAAAACATACTTACAAAATCTTTACAAATATAAAGTTTATCTCTTTAAAACAGAAAGAATAATTTACTGCTAGCAAGTTACGATCTATGGTTGCCATATTTTTTTTTGCTGTATTTTAAACAGAAAAAAGTGTTTAAAGAATTATGCATTTCATTTTTTTTTATGTCCTGGATAAATATATTAATCCGGTATTTATTTAAACTTTATCCACAAATTAATAATAACGTACTCTACTACAACTTTGCCGGTTGACCATTAGGCTAAACATAAATGTATTATGGTCGCTATAATTACGAGTAGTACAGTATCAATAAATACCTGGTAATTCAGTGCAATCAGAATAAAAATCAATAAAAATTGCCATGACATAGCCCACAACGAGAAAACTATTTTTTAAAATAGCTTTAAAGTACTTACGCGTTGTGGCATCTGTGGAACCGGCTAACAGCCAATCCAAAACAAGTAAGGCCAGTAATATTTTGCCGCTGCCTAGCAAACTAAACTGATATTGACAATACATTGTAATTTATTTTAATATTATATTACGTATTTGCCATTCAATAATTTGAAGAATACTTTAAAATACTATTTTACAACACCACGTTGGGCGCCAATATTGTTAATAAAAGCTTATATGTAATTCCATGAAAGAAAACACTGAAGTTATTTCCTTGAAAAAATGCCAAAATTAGGTTTAACAGAAAAACACACGACAAATCCCCTTTGAATTGCATTCGACTCACGCAAAAATGCGATTAAGGGGTGGTTAGATTCGATAACGAAATGATACTTTTCGATGTCCCGTGAAAAGTTTGATCGGCGTCGTCCGTTCGAGGAGTCGCACGACCGTCTCGAGCGGCGGCCCGAAGATAACTAGTGCAAGCGGCATGCATCAGGCTACGAAAAGACCACCCCTTTTCGTTATTCCCATCCCTTTCCCACAAGTCGGCACGCGTAAAATTCATAAAACAACCCCTATAACCTTCTGATTCTGACATTTTCTTTCATAGTATTACGGTAATAATGATGTCTTTATCGGCTTGCGGCCGAATAAAAGGCTGGTAATAACAAAATACTTTAAATGTCAACTGCAGTGAGTGCAAGAGTAACTAGCTCTGTCAGTAGCTATTTTGCTTTGTAGAACTCAGTTAGACAAATTAAGACTGATGGATATTTTATCTCTTATGCAATACCTTCGATTCTCCGTTAGTGTATTGCTTTTGTTGAAAAAATAAATTATAATCAGAAGTTAATACAAACACATAAACCCACAATAGATAGGTATATTCTAACTTGCGGCATTGAATTAAATTGGCATCTTAAAAATAGTTAAAGTTCTCAACTGAGACCAAGGAATGAACTCAGTGAATAGCAGGAAGCAATTTATTGCGCTCCGTAAAACTTTCAAGGGTTTCACTCGGACAGTAGGTTGAAACTAATACTAACTAAAACACCTAACCATGTAATTTGAGGCCGACTTATTGGTGACTGTGACCATAACTAAATTACATCGATTTCATCAGTTACACAACACAAGGTTTAAATACATTTTGAAGAAATCACACCGGTAACCACAACCTCAGGAAGCCATGCAACTGCCTTTACAATGGCCATTGATTTTTCGACGATCTTCATTAACGGCCTATACTCAGAATCATTGAAGTCCTGTTTCAATGACGATTACTTAGATATCATTATAGTTACCAAGAAATGCAGAAGGGCAACCTACAATCACTTTAATTTTCGATATTAATATGAATACTTGGAATTAAGCATTGGACATGTAATGGATGGTAGATTACTGTAAAAACTGTAAAGAATGACGCTGTCCTTCTTGTTTTATTTTAAAAGAAAACGGCTTTACGTGAAACAATATGAAATCGTTGTTATCATGCAAATCCAAAAGTTATGCTTTTGTTTTACCTTTAGGTGGCATTTTCTTATATTTTTAGATACCTACCATTGTTTTATAAAATAATTAAATACAAACAAAAATAACAGCAACAGCAATTAGTTTGCTTGTTTTCATCATGTTCTCACCACATTATTCTCTATTTATTTTAAACTAGCTGTCCCGGCGAACTTCGTACCCCTCCTTCATACATTTTTTTTCGTGAATTATTCCGTGTTTTGGTAGTTATTCAACAAAACAAAGATCATAAAAATCTGTCCAGCCGTTCTTGACTTATAAATGATGTAACTAACCTGACTTTGTTTTATATACAATATGTCCAGGGATGTAGTAATAAAACTTTAAGAGCAGTATCTACATAAAATTTCATCGACGAAAATACCCCATATGGGGGGTCAATTCCAAAACCCTACCATACAGCAGTGACTTTTGTTTTTATTTTAACAAAAATTACCTAACTCGTAAAATTAACGGTGGTTTGAGTCCCACGTCGCGTAGGGGCTCGATTTTGGTGTTATTTTAAAGGAAAAGGTGTAGTGTAACTAATAAAGTTCTTTGGGACTAATCTAATTGGGGATCTAATAAAGATCTTTCTATGGGACCAACATTGAAATCTATATATATTTTTTTAATCCATACAAATTGATGTCAGCTGGTGGCCGGATTAGTATGGAGCGGTGTTGTTTTTTTGCGTTTTCGATGTAGGTCCCGTAGAAAAGTTGTTGTATTTGAGCACCACAATTAGCCCCTAGGAGATTGTTGATGTTTTACAAATAACCCTGTATAAGATAACCAATAGAAAATTACTGCTTTTTCGTTGTACCTATCTATAAGTCGGCATTATCTGATATTACTGCTGTTCCTTCAATTCATTTCGAAGAGTATTTTTACTGCTTCCAAGCCTTATTGCGGTCATAAAAATGCAATGTTTAATTTAAATGAAATTAAACGGCATTTATAAATTCCACTGTGGAGTCATTGAATTCTAAAAATCCACTTATAATTTATTTTGTTTCCCAGTAATAATAATGTCCGGCAAGTCGGCGCCATAGAATTGAGTTCCGCGAACGGCGGGGTATTTCCTTGCAACTCCCCTAGGCCGCCTGGCGGCTGACGGCCTTAAAGCTACCATTAATATTTATACCCACACACGTCACTAGTTCACCTTCTTTTATGCGTCTGGTGCGCCGACGAAATATAGCCCCTCTGCAAAACTTTTGGCACTACACATAGAGCCTGGCTTGGAGCCTTGCCGCTTTATAAACTCTTCGCAAGACCTGAATAACTAGTCAGTCTAGCTAGTCACATTATAAATGGTATATCAGCGTCTCAAAATTTCAGTCAACGTATATACGTAGGTTACACTATAAGTTTTAGTCGGGGCTATGCGCAGCATGGGTGACGACTTGTACTTTTTCGGAAGCTAAAAATGACTTTGTTTTGTTGGCCGTGTGTGAAGAAGCGTTGTCATGATGTAGGAGAACGCGGCTTTTGGGTCGTCTTTCGCGAACTTTTTCTAACACCCTGGGTAAACAAATGGTAGAATACTCTACACTCGGCATTAACACTCTTTTGATCTTCAAGTGGAATTGTACAGATGGGACCCGTAGCTGAGAAAAAAAACGTGATCATTTTTTTACCAACGTTTCTCGCCTGCCTCACTTTTGTTGGCCTGTTCTCATTTTCAAACCCATTCACAAGATTGCTGTTTTTTTTCGGGTTCAAAACAATAAATTCACGTTTCGTCTCCTGTGCAATGTCATAAACAGCATTAGAACGTCCGTGGTCGTACTTCAGTAGCATCTGTGAGCACCATTCCACGCGAGCCCGCTTCTGCTCCGCTGTCAGTTCATGAGGGATCCAACGACAGCAAAGTTTCCGAACTTTCAATTCTCCGTGTAAAATTTTCTATATTTGGCTCATACCAATCCCCAATAGTTCTCGAATTGTCTCATAGGTAATCCGCGGGTTTTCTTCAATCAGCCGCTCAACAGTAGCCACATTATTTTCGTTGACGGCAGTTGAAGGCCGCCCTTCACGACATTCCTCATGTAAAGAAACTCGACCTCTCTCAAATTCAGCAAACCATCGCCTCACGGACTCAAACAAGGTGCTTCTCTCCCAAAAGCATTTTGAAGACAACCGGCACAGTCTTGCGGAGAGAGAGAACTTTTAAAATCATAAAAAATCATCGCTCTAAAATATTTTCGACTTAATTCC
Organism: Anania hortulata; assembly: GCA_963576865.1. Taxonomy (NCBI): domain Eukaryota; kingdom Metazoa; phylum Arthropoda; class Insecta; order Lepidoptera; family Crambidae; genus Anania; species Anania hortulata. The sequence continues at coordinate 9,860,414 of OY756396.1, read as the reverse complement.
ATTTTCGTTGCGTACGTAGAACTTTGATGTGTGATAAAAAGCAATTGACAAATCATTTCCCGCCAATTGTTTTTTTTTATTACTAAGAAGGTTGCAACGTTTAAAAAAATATAACATTCGAAATTCAAATAGTTCCGATTAGCTAGAAGTGCAAAACTTTTAGTGTGCCCCATGTAATATTATTATATTCTTTGATTATAGATGCACATGGGAATCTACTTTAAATTTTATGAAACTTCATAGAAAATAGAAAAGGTGTAGTGAAATAAAGAAATAGTGAAGAATTCTAGACGCTTTTTTTTTATTTCCAAAGTAAAAAAAAAGCATTAAAATGCTAAAGTTTTGTATTTGTTACATTATTGCACAAATTTATTCGGACTTCGGGGCTCCTTCTAATAAAATGTAAGGATGTCCCACTAACAGAAATTACTTACATTACTTGAAGCCCTGCAAATGTCACTGGTCATAATAAGTTGAAGTCAGTCTGCTATGTCCGTTTCACCTTCTTATTGATTATGGATTATAACATTGCCCACCACGTCTTATTTCTTACAGCTTATGTACTAATAATATACGAAATACAAACATAGGGTAAGTCGCTGGAAACTTGGCTATTTTTACATACTGGCAATACTGCGATAGAATTAATAAAATAAAATATTTGGATATTCAACGACAACTTCTGTCATTAAAGGGGTTTTGTTATTTTTATTCCAAGTCTTAATAACTAAAAATATGGTGTGGTTATAGTATGACATAACGTAGTTGTACTGACATGAAAAAATAAAGATTCCAGTAGTCACCCATACCTAACAATTACTGAAAAAAACCCAGTTAAGTGAAATTTTGAGAAATTAGCCCCTGTAATGATAATGAAGTTTCAAACCTCCTAAAAAAATTAACACAAGTTTTTATTTTTATTTAATTTTTAATTTTTATTTAAACCTAATTAAAAGTTTAAAAACTTCCTACATAATAATTAATTATTCCAGGACTATTCATCCTGGAATTAAGAAATTTAAGACGGGTTTTAAATTTAATGAGGTTTTTTAACAAATTGTTTTAATGAGAACGTTAATTAAAATATACTCTAAGCATAGATTTTCCTTGTTTCTATCCTATTAAGAAAATAAATAATAGTAAAGTGATAATGTTATGGAAATTAATAATTTAAATACATGCAAATAAAGGCCACTAAAACGAATAAACTGTTATTATTCGTTTATTTACAAGATAAATGAAACAAACAAATACACCACCGCGTCTGAGGCTTTCAGTTCGATGGGTGTTAGTGTAAGTAGAAAGAATTTGTCATCACATGGCAATAACTACTAACTATTTTTTAATAATTGGCCTTCGAATGAGCATGACCTTCCATGGTCCACCCACCTTATTTCAGGTTTGTAAAATTTCAATTTCATAGTAAAAACAAATGGTAACATTAGATCTACTGATTCTTACACTGTATCTATAAATAAAAATATAGTAGATGTAAAATAGGTAGAGATAAACCAGTTTAAAATGCAAATTTGTTTTTTTTTTTTATTTATGCACCATATGCTTAGGATAATTGTCCTTGAATATTGTGTCTTTTAAAAAACGTTTTGTTCGAGATACGACTTAAAATGTTATCCTCTTCGTAGTTTAATTATACTTTTAATATTGTTAAAAAAAAGGCAAAGGTAAACTACCTAAGAAGAAGCATTTTGTTGATTAACAGGTAATCGTCAAACACTTATGAAAACCTTAATTAGGTTAACATAAATAGAAATCGTATGGCAATAAGTGAATGCAAACATAATTTTGCCTCTGAAACGCGTACACTTAGGAGTCCATCGTTTCCCATATTATTTTTTTTGTGTTTTGACGTAAATATCTTTGACACACAGTCTATTTTTACATTTTCAGCAAATGTTTGCTAAAAACCTTGAAAGTATTTGTTGCAATGACGAGTGCCACACTACATAACTCAACACCTCGGAACAATTGGGATCGTTCGCCGAAGCCAGAATTCCACGCTGCAAAACATTTGAAGACCCTTACGACATACACACCCAGCCCTAGGCACATATAGCACAGCTCTTGAAACGGGATACGAAGCGGAATATGGTTTCTGAGGAAGCGTGTAATCTTTCGTCATGTGCTAAATTTTTCGTATAAAAATGCGACGGAATAAAAATCCAATACAACATGATTAAGAACCGTCTGCGATTTAAATTATCATACTAGCTAGATTTTAGCCTAAAAAACCCTTTATACCTATAGTACTCCAGAAATTATAGCTTACTTTTCTTAAAACCAATATAAGTATTTCATTTAATAATTAATACCTTGGTATCTACCGATAAAACTAATTTATTTCTTCAAATAGGCCTAAAATAAAGCTCTTTTACAAGTTTCAATTATTATTTTTTAACTGCTTCGGGTCAGTTGTGGATTAGCGCCGAGAAGAAGCAGCGCAAGAAACTCGGTCACTGTTGTTAGCCTCTTTTTAAATAGTATGTTTACATTACAAGATAAAATGAACCGGTGCGAGCAGCGCAGTATTTAATTCCCTACATTTTTATCATTTAAATAGTCATTTACAGGGCAATAATCTTTTTTCATTAAAATCATCTTGTGAATTTTTTTTTGTATAGGTAGTTCAGCAATAGACTGATAATTTGTTAAAAAAGCAAATAAGTACATTTTCCCATGGACCAATTACCTACTTTATGCAATCTGAAAAGACTTCAAACTTTTTTGTAAGGAGCCTGGCATACCTCAAGTTGCAAGTAACCTTAACTAACGTTATTTTGCTATACACCTATGAAATATACGTTAATCGAAAGAGAAAATAAATGTAAACAACAAATACTCTTTGACAAAATGTCGTTAATGATGTAGTTTGTTCAGAATTTTAACTTGATTATGTAAATAAAAATAAATATTACTTACATGTTCACCCTGAAATTATATTATATCATAAACAACATTTTGTCAAAAAGTGTTGGTTGTTTGTATTCATTTTCTCTATTGATTAACGTATGTTTCATAGATGACACCAAAATAACGTTATTTAAGGTTACCTGCAACTTGAGGTATGACAATTAGGTTCGATGCCTTTTGGAACGGCAAGTTTATCTTTATTCCGGGTATTAAGATTATGATATCACTTTTCACAGGGAATAGATGAAGGTTTTACCTATTTCGACATAAAAAATCTGTTAATTACTAGTAAATTAGGGATCAATAATTAGTGGAGGTTGAATCAAAAGTATGACAATTTTTTGATATTTTTACAGTATTTTATCATTACTTCCACGGAAATTGACACGCAAAGTTTCTCATAAAATATTTCCAGTGGGTAATATTGGCAACATTAAAATTTAACAATGCCTTTACTCGTAGCATCTATGTGATACAATGTTACATTTCAGCTGGCTATTCCAAACTATAAATGGATAAAGTTATTCGTACTAATTATTTGTAAGGACTAAACTGGAATAATCCTGGTACTTAGTTTCTAGGATTTTCTATTTACGATCTTTATACCTGACTTTATATATAGCACTGCGTTTTAAGCAATAACTTGATAATAGTAGCCTTAGATAGGCTATTTACTATTTTTACTGTATTAGAGTTTGACGAATAAACAGCACTGCTTAGTTCATGCTATTCCAAGTTAATCGTTAGGCTCCAGGAGTTTGTTCAGTTTGAGTTACTCTATTACAACTCTAGCCATTCTCCGCAACCATATCTGCGTGATGCTGGCTAATGATGCTAGAGGTGGTGGTGGCTGTGGAGGACCTTTCAACCTCTTTCTTACTCTTTAAGAGTGCACATCAGTAAAAAACTTTTAAGTGGAAGCATACATTACAAGGTTTCTACCGAATCAGATGCTTTATTTTAATAATAATAAAAGTAAAATACCTGAACATAGGTATTGAATATAATAAATAATAATTGCTGTTTATAATTAAAGGTAGCAAACATGGTTTATAATATTAAAAATACGCACTAGTTTATCATTAGGAAATTACTTTACTTAGCTTTAGATATCTCTGAAAAAACTTTGTAATTAAGAAGTACAGTAATGATAAGTCTAAAATGAAAAGCTGTTTTACTTTTGTAATTATACTAATTGTCAATAAGAATTTAATGAGTTGAACTACAAATTTAATGAGTCTTATGGAATGACATGATGAACAACAATTTTGTTTTTTTATCTTATTCAAAAAACAACTAACGATTTTTTGAAGAAATAATACTTACGTTAATTACCTCATATCCGACGCTCGATCACAATGCGTAATTCAATTAGCAGAAATGTAAAATGAAGCTGTGAGCTTAACCGCCATCGAGTCCCTTACACAGCGTGAGTATCGGGATGAGACAATAATAATGAGTAATAGTTAGTAGGTATTCTTGGTATGTGAAGACTAGAACTAATTTAAAACTACATTATTGTTTTGTATGCATTCGCAGCCACATTTTTTAATAATTTTCAAAACAGTTGTAATGCATTTTGAAAAAACAACGTATATTTTGGCTTATTTATTTATGTTAATGATAGCAAATAGTTAAATATTGATTTCGTCAAAATATACCTTTTTACAATTCAACTATGTAGTTTTTATGCTACAATTATTCCAAACTTCATGCCCAGAACAAAAGATAAATTCTAGTGTTTCTAAAAATCTTAAATTGCTGTTTTCTCCTAAACTACGTAATTCCAGAAGACGACGGAGGAACGTTGAACAATTGCTCTCTGATATTTTCTGATTCTGACTAGCAATTGCGATAGCTAGTCAAAATCAGAAATCTGTATAGGACCCCGGCATGACATATTGCTGAGAACTGCTTCGCACTCAAATGTGTCAAGCGTTATTAAACGGTGACGTCTCTGATTTATGCACCCTTGCGACAGCTACTCTGGAACTATCTGCTGACGTGGTATCTTACATAACTGGTTGGGATTTATTAGTCTACATCGAAAGAGCAACATTAGAATTTATAGGAAGAAATATATTTTTTGTTTCAAATACACCACACATTTGCATGACACGCTAGCGCAAAACAATCCACAAATTCTGCTCTCTTTTATCGATAATATTAAAATAGTATTATGAAGGAAGTTTTAATCGTGTGATTAATAATATCAAAGTCGGAAAAAGTGTCTGTTTTAAAAAGAAACTTTGTTACGCATGCACGCAAATTAGATCAAAATATGAATAGAAACGTCCTATTCAGATTAATAATTAATGTAATCCCTCACTAAATGTATATAATAAAGCGTCTCAAATACAAAGTCACTGCTCTCAAGGTCCAGGATAACACTCTAAAAGATCATTCTCTAAAAGATTCTTCCTATATAATGAATTAAACAAGGAACTCAACATTTATCCGGAGACTAAATATGAATGCAAGAAAATTATTACTACTTGGCATAAAACATTGGATTATAATGCAACTTTTCTAAAGCTTACCCATACGCACACAGGTTTATTCACATACTCACACTCACGTACACACACACACACACACACACACAAACACACAAACACACATACACACACACACAAACACACAAACACACATACACACTCACACACACACACACACACACACACACACACACACACACACACACACACACACACACAACATCCGCCATCTCACCATCCTACATACATATTTACACACAAGATCACAAACAAGATCACAGACAAGATCTCACTCGTAAGGTAAATGCTTTTATAATGTTCTCTTTCAACTTTCAACTCACGCCAGGCATGGATATACTCGTAACTATCTAAATCGCTGGTTTCGGAGGTCAAGAAGCTAGTAATCTGTAACACAGGTTTCCTAGTACAGGTTACCAGTCTCTCACATCGATAATTATGTTGGTGTATAATTTAGGTTAAGTTATAACCATTTTTGTTCTGTATGAGAGTGAAAAAAAAGTTCATTTATTATTTATTTGTTAAATGTAAGTAGGAACCTTAACAATTTATTTGCTCTATAAATAAATTTTAAAACATAAGGAAAGAAACCTAAAAGATAATTAACTGTTTTCTCAATTTCAGTTGTAAATAGCAAAAATTGTTTTACAGATATAAATTCCACTTTCGTGTTTGTTTAAAAGTTGATCCTGCATTACACTATCGCTGTTTAAATCTACCAACTTTAGCGAAGGCTGTAAAAATTTATGCATTTACGGCACTGCTTCGACTACGTTCTGCTTTATTTTCGTAGATAATTGAGCTTTATTTTTGTAGCGCTTAGAACAAGTTAGTCTGGTTGAAGTTTCAACTAAGTATTGATTGTAATACCTACCTACCTTCAAACACAAATTGAGTACCTATTAGTATGTAAATAGGCATTTCAGAAATCTCCATTAAATACAGGTATTTAAATAGAAAAATATTCTCTCGTAATATCATATCTTTTCCTTTTAATGTATTTTAACGAGTAATAAAACAGTCTTCAACAAATAAAAGATAAATAGCTGTTTATATCAACTATACCTTCCTTACCTGCCCAGTGTGTGCCGACAACACCTTAAGTTAAATGGTCGTGACTGGAAAATATGTAATGGTTTATGTTACAAACTTATATTCGTGGGTGGTGGTGTGGTGGTACCTTCTTTCCTTCTCCTCCTTCGGGTGTTTCAAAAGATGCCTCGGATCTAGTGAACTGAAACTCTTAACCCATAAGAACGGGCAGAACTCAAAAAGTATGCATCAATGAAACTGAGTCTTCTAAGTCGCCTCTAACCATGGGTGATACCGCAAAGATAAATCGATAACTATTTATCTCTGCGGCACACCGGCATATACATAAGGACCCTTGATATTTTCATTTTACATAAATGTGAGACGTCATTTTTTGCGTATGATAGGTACTTTATTGATTTTTAAAATGCAGAAAGCAAGATATTTATTTAACGATGTAAATATGCTTTTTCGCAAGTATCGCATTTGTTCACTAGCAACATCATCATGTAGATCAATATCAATTGAGAAAATACGTACGTATACGTTTCGTAGTAGGTTGACGAGCTGTTGTCTGTAAAGTTCTTCAAGAAACGAGAAATTCATTATTGTAATACTCGGAGTAAGGATAAGCTTTCCGTTACAAATTTCAGACTGCTAGTTGGTAATTCGTTCTTGGGAAATGTATTCGCTCTTTTAAAAAAATACTAGAGTGTATTGAAACTGTAGCGACATCTATCTCGCTACATATAAAACTGACGTATCCTACATCGCGATATTAAAGTTATCGGAGCGATTGAACCATATATACAAGAACCCGACGAACAACCGTCGGGCAGTAGCCCACCAGACACAATACCCGTCTGGTCGGAGGATCCTCCCTATTCAATGGGAGATGAGGAACTTGACACCCTGTTCCTCTCTCACCCTCAAACTGGTGACCTCGACGTGATACGTCATCGTGACGTCATCATCACTTCCTCAAGCTTTCGAGCAGCGAGTCCTACAGCCAGCCTGCATCCACGGCTACTTCGGGTATCCTGACCACCAGCATGCAGCGGACGCGCATTCCTGGTCATCACCCACAGCCTTCTCAGCGACCTTGGCACAGCACACTGCACTTCGGCCGGTCAGCAAGCAGGTATAATTTTAAATAAAAGATGATTTTAATGAAAACCACAAAAAGCCTTGTTTAATATAATTAATAAACATTTTAAATGATAAAAATGTGTGTAATTAATGTAGCTAATATTTATGCCTATCTATTTACTTCAATGCCAAAAAAATACTTACAATTTACAAACCAAAAAACGAGACAACATCATCAAAATTGAAAGTAAACATAAGCCACCTACAACAAGCGAGCTACATTTTCGTTAGGACGTAAGTACTACCTGCCTAATCCTGACGAGGGACCGGCTCAATTGCCCAGCAGTGAAACAGAACAGAAACTTTAGGTGGGTCTTTTTTCATAAATGGCGAAGCAATTCGCAGTTTATTTGGCATTTAAGTAAATTTAGAGGATCCCTTTTGCTGGCATTTTGTTTTATGTGGGCGCTCGTTACCGGCGGCGGCCGCGCGTGAAGTAAGTGCCGCGATGGGACCACGCACTGCACTACGCGAGTCGCTCATTGAAAACGCTATCGAGTTCACATTTTGCTAACACCATTCCGGACACGCTCAAACAACAGGGTGGCTACTCTATTTTATAATATATATTTACTATAAATTACCATTATGAATGTAAGTTAAAAGTAACTAGAAATAATTGTAGTTACACAGGGTGACTGGTACTCGTAATTCGACGTATTACCGTTACGGAGATAGAGAGTGGACTATTTTTAACTAATTTTACCATATCAAATAATTTTTTTACTACTACAAGTTTCCAGATTGCTGTTATTTATTGGATAAAAATAAATTGCTGAAATATGTTGTTTCTAAAATTTGAAAAACATTTAAAGTGATGTACTATTTTGACTAAACTTAAATTAATATTTAAGAATTTTTTATTATCTTTGACTCAAATTGTTAATACACTTATGGATACTTTAACATAATATGGAGCTACATTAAAATGTTGCGCTATCCGTGAAAATGCTTTACGGAACAGGAAAACTTTTTCCGTCTGTACGAAAATATTTTACAAAGTGGTAAAAACGCGGGGCTTATCCTCTTGGGAACGTTGAAATCCATCTATAAGTGAGTTATATTAGAATCCGGAGAACTGTCGGCAATATTTTGGCTGTGAGTGCGTGCGGCCGAACGGCGCCCTGGGGCATACTGCAACTGCATACACAGACATTTTTATATTTTCACTGCATTTCCGAGCCGCTCCACAAAAGAGTGGTGTTTGTTGGGCGTAAAACAAAAACTGGATACGGCAACACGTATTGTTGAGCTACTTCAGACAATTTTGTTATTCATGTTTGAAAGCGTATCTCGCATAATTACGAGTATAAAAAGTTCTCACAAACAATATATTCATGCTTGATTATATTTCTGTTTTGAGTATGTTTGCTGGAACTCGGAGATTATTTAATTATGTGGATTATAATTATCATCATCATTTTAGGCATCGGACGTGCACTGCCAAACTAGGCCTCCCCTAAATGACTGCCAGATTGGCCGGTTGGAAGCGGCCTGCATCTAGCTGCTTCCTGGAACCTTTACCAGGATTTATAATTATAATGGTGTAGTATTATAGGTAGTGGTGACAATAAAGACCGGAACAGGTAGTCACGAGAATTACGGAAGTTAATATAAATAAAATACGAATAATGCCATTGTCATTACAATGAATTCACAAACAAAATATGATTACAGTCAACTACTTTTCGTTTAGGTTTTATATGAATACATTATATAATTTATTTAGCAAATATTGCGACTCAACTATATTCCTCGTCCTCACTGAAATTACATTTTATCAACCAAAACAAACCATTGCGCATTGGTAAGATAATGTTTGCCGAGGCAAACATTAATCAACCATCTATTGTACTTAAGAAAGGCGAACTTTAACTTTACCTCCCCACAGACTTAAGTCAAGAAAATAAATTAGGAAGGTATCAGACACACGGGACCGAGACCCATCTATTATTTGAAAAATAAAGACTGAATAAACCTATTTCCCTTTTTCGTTGCCCAGGATTCCGCGTTACTCATACAGTACGGTCCCTTGTCAAAAGAAACTTTGCCCATGTCTTATCGAATCAATTACTTTAATGGGCAAGAAGCCGTTTTATATCTGGATTTTTAGTACCGTCCTGGTCTTTGGGAGTACCCTATTATACGAAAGTTAAATCGATAGTTCTTTTCTATTTGTCTGACTGCTACTTTTGCTTCTCTAGAGTAAAGTTTTCGAACTATTTTGCATTAGCTGCTGTCAGTCTTATCTGTTTCCATAATATTTTTCTGTATTTTCTAACGGGGAGCAACAGGAAATGAAAGTTTTTATGAGAAATCGGACATTTTCGCGGACGAAGAGCTATAGTTATAGTTTAGTAATAACTAGTTGTTCTCCCGGCGAACTTCGTACCGCCACTTCATATTTTTTTTCGTTAATATTTCTGTATAATATAATAATAGTTATTCTTCTATTCGGGGCGAATACAAATTCAACAAATAAAAGATCATAAAAATCGGTCCAGCCGTTCTTGACTTATAAATGGTGTAACTAACCCGACTTTGTTTTATATATTTAAAGACTAGCTATCCCGGCGAACTTCGTACCGCCACTTCAAAGTTTTTTTTTCGTGAATTTTTCCGTTTTTTTTTTAAAGTTATTCTGCTATTCGGGGCGGAGACAAAGTCAACAAATCAAAGATAGAAGATAATATATAGATTGTGTAGGACAACTTTTGATACAGTAAAGTTCTAGCTTCTAGACTGGCTTCAGCTAGACAAAATAAAATCAGCCCATTATGCCATATGGACTGACATACGAACTATTAAAAACTGACCGTGTATGGCTAGGTGACGATTTATAATTTTGGCTTTAAGAGATAAGATTAAGTACACAAGCGAGTTTGTTGAACTTTTTGGATAAATGGTACACAGGAAAATCTACATTTTTTATTACCTGATTGAGTTAATAAGATAACTGTTTTTTTTCACTAATTAGTAAACTATATGAACTGTATGAAAAGTTTTGTGAAAACATGACGTTCCGAACATTAAACAAACGTTTTATTTGGATTGGTGCGGTTAACTTTTAAACTTTTTGCTCAATTCTGACCTTTATTTTAGCTCTGGAAATTTTCGAGAAAATCAGCAATCAATTTTAAATTTTCCGTTATTTACTTATGCTTTTGCTATGGAGCAAAAATGATAATACGTTAATTTAAAATAATGAATTATTTTAAATTAACATAAAAAACTAATATAATTTTAGGTTACACATAACGGAGAGGGGATCTTGTACGAAGATGATTCCTCGATGTAGATGAAGCTTTCCGATTGTTGTAACTATGAATCCATGTCACTTAGTTAAGCGTTTTAATGACGTAATCTAAAATAATGGTTTTATTAATTGCAGCTACAAATCAATAAAATGAACATTGACAAGTTTCATTGAGTCATATTTTACAAAAAAAATGTAAGTTAACTTTGACGCGGAATAAAAATTTCATCCCTAAGGGTGAAAAAATAGAGGATGAAATCGGTGTTCAGCAGTTAACTTTTATTCGCACTCTTATAAGATTTGTTTTGATTAGGATTTATCACTAGAAATAGATGATATAAGTAAATTTTATTAAAAAGTAACTGATTAGGTACTTAATATGTGTTATTTTTATTTTTGGCTTTTTAGTGTTTTGAAGTTGGTTAAATTTTTTTAAATAAAATTTTGTGACCTGTATATTTGTTGATTTTCTCAAAAAGCGCTGAATCTATTCATCTATCGATAAAATTTCTATGGCGACACTTCTGAAGTATGATCTACCAAATAAAAAAAGAATCATTAAAATCGATTCACAATTATCGGAGTAATCGCGTAACATACATACAAAAAAAACATACAGTCGAATTGAGGACCTCCTCCTTTTTTGGAGTCGGTTGAAAAATACTGAAACATGGTAGGTATCTAAACACTTTTATTATTGCATTAAATTACGAATTTTTTCTTTGGAACCCCCGAAATACTTTTGTATAATTTGGAAATCCTTTTTAGAATTCGACCAAGCAATCTTTAGTATAAATATAATAGCTATATTCGATCTAATGTACAGACGTACAATATTCTCAATTGATATTGATCTCTATGTTTTGTTTTTTATGACTTAAAGTTGAAAATCAATTCAATGACCTTTAACTTTTTGGGTAGGTGGACCTGCCGTTGTCTGTACCATCGCACAAATGAGTTCAGCACAAACGTACAATCGATCTCGTGATCGATTAAACTATCGTGCTTTTGCCCAAAAGTGTTCACAATAAAGTCCTTCGCAAAACCGACATTCGAACATGCGGATATTATATTATATTAGGGGATTTTTATGTACCATTTTTTGTTACCTTTCTCTTACTTATACGCTTCAATTTGCTTAAAAAAGCGATACAACCAATTTGTTCAGATTGTGAACGACTGGTATTAAAATGTATTGTTGCTACAAATTATTGAGTCACGTTTTAAAGTGGAATATTCACTCTGTGCGATGTGTCACACACACGCACCTCTCGACTATTATTGCATTTTAATGTGTGTACAACAGAATTACGTGTCTGAACGTGATTAATTAACAACGAGAACGATACTGCAATATTTTTATTGGCACTTTATTTAAATTCCAAAAGTGATTTGTGCTGAGAGTACATTCGACTACGGCTTGGTGATGCAGTTGAGTATACTGGTGAGATTGAGATTTTCCTGGGTTAACATGTAGCCCGTCATTGTTATCTTGCTTAATTCTCTTGTGCTTTATGTCTACCTAAAGTCACGAAGTGGAATTCCGTCCCATTTTCATCTGACGTGTTTATAGTTCTAAGTAAAAACCTAGATACCGTCATTCCACTAATAATCTTCTGTGCAACCCACTTCGGTTTAGATCATGTTAAAAATATTCATTCAGTTAATTGATAAACACACGTTAACGTGTGATTTCTCATATAAAAGTGTTCTACTGTTGCCATAGAACATAACTTTGACCGATAAAATCGCGCATTTTATAGTCTTTTATAGTGCAAATATCTATGAGTCTGTTTTAAGATTTTTTTGCCAGCAATACTATTACCGTACCTAAAACAAAGTTTCAAAAACCAGTTAATTAATTCTTAGGTCAGATAGGATCGCGTGGTGCTTAATAATACAAATTACAAGTCAATGCTGATTGCCTAAAACCAGAAAGGGATTACCTAATCCAGCCAGCCGATAGTTAACAGGCATGAGTGAACAATATTCAAGGAATGGAATTGGCACACACGATGCGCATTGCAAATTTCTACTCCTACACAAATACAAACAGCAATATGCCGTTGAGTAGATACCTCATCATTACCTTTACAAGATACTGCGATTATAGTAGGTATTTGAATGAAGAAAAAGGATGTTTCGTAAATAATAGAGTAAGGATAGGAAAATCATAAGAGTGTATGTTTCGTATTCCAATTCGTAATGAAAATTCAGAAATATAACTCCTCTCCTCTAAAATTGAGGACGTTCAAAAAAGCTTCAAAAACAAAAATAATAATCGGCTTAGCTATATAGCTGTATATGGTGAATTACTGAACGTTAATGAGTGAAGTAGCGAATGAAGACGGAAGAATGAAGGATTACTGAATGTTAATGGGTGAAAGAGTTAGATAGATGATTTAAATAATAAGAGTAAAAGAGACAGAGTAACGAGGAATGATGATTTGAAAGAAAGATAATAAGACGGACTTGTGGGATCGCGGTGAAAGAGGAAGGACGTATTATGCAGAAAGATTTATCAGTGTTAACCTAATAATTAATAAAAGCAGTCGATTCACTAAAAAAAGTATATAATTTCATGCCCCGATCCTACAGTTGTGGGGGCTCGTCTAAAAACAAAAATTTGAAAAAACAAAGAAGCATCATGTTACCTGTCGGGTAAGCACGAAACTATATTTTTCACCAGCATAAAGAAGTGAAATTCGAATTAAAGAATATGCCTAAAGACGTAAAGGATCGACGAAGAAGCCGGCAAAATGATTTAGCCGAAGAATTTTACGACACCGAACACATGACGAATAGTTCAAGTCTATCGCACATGATGCAAATGGCGGCGGAGTTGGTACCAATGTTCAGTGGACGGGATAAAACATATCCTGTACTAAGATGGGTCGACGACGTGGAGACCAATGCCGAGATTTTTGGATGGTCACCGTTGCAGCAGTTACTAGTGGCAAGGCGATCACTTACTGGTACGGCAGCATTGTGGCTCAGGGCAGAGCGGCCATTTAAAAGCTGGAATGATCTGAAAGCAGCGTTAATAAAAGAGTTTCCTGATACCGTGGACATAAAGGCCATTCATGAGCTTATGAGTTCAAGGAAGAAAAAACACAACGAAAGCTGCTTAGATTATATGCTAATTATGAAGGAATTAGGAAAGCGAGGCAAGATGCCGGATTATGTAGCAATTCAGTACATAATAGACGGAATTATTGACAAGGAAACTAACAAAATGATGCTTTACGGAGTGACGACTAATGGAGACCTAAAAGAAAAACTGAAAATATACGAGACGATTTTATGTAAATTACATAATACAGAAAAATATGTAAGAAAAGACATTCAAATTATTCGTTGCTATAACTGTGGTGTATTGGGCCATGCATCGTCGGATTGCCCAAATAAAGAAAGAGGCTCGAAATGTTTTAAGTGTAATGGTTTTGGGCATATCGCAAGTTCATGCAATATGGCGGCACCTTCAACGAGTACGACACGACTGCAAGATGGTGATCGGAATCGGAGACGTTCGGTTTCGGCGAACAACTACGGAAATCAAACGAATGGCGCGGAAAAGGATGTGCAGCAGTGGCGCTACCAACCTAGCAGGCGAATTCATCAAAACGAACGATGTTCGGATCGGTTAATACGTCATCGGCGAACTTCACATCGAAATGCGGCGATAATGTTGGCACCATTATGGAACAGAATAAAAGTTTGACATCTATCAACGAAGACATTATGCAAATTAAAAAAATTAATCAGAAAACGTAATAAAGAAAAAACCCGTGAAGAAATTAATTTTGAATGGAAATAATGAAGTTACTGCATTAATAGACTCTGGGAGTGATGTGAATTTAATGAGTGAGAATCTCTATTCGGCGCTGTCAGTTTCAAAATTTGACGACTCGTTAGTTTTTAGTGGACTTGGTTTTTATAAGGTGAAATCTTTAGGACAATGTAATGTCAATTTAGAAATAGATAAACGTAATTACAGTGAAGTGACCTTCCATGTTATTTCTAACAATTGTATGCCGTACAGTGTTATCATTGGCCAAGAATTTTTGAAGGATGTTGTGATGATTATGAATGGTGGTTCTGTGTCATTGTTTCCGAAAGGTGAAGAATGGATCATTAATATGAATTGTTTTCCATGTACTGCTGATCTTGTAGGTCCAGTAAGTGATCCTGTTCTAAAAGAGAAAGTGGTGAAGTTAGTTGAAGAGTATAAACCGCAGCAGACAAAAGAAGCACCTGTGGAGTTAAGGATTATTGTAAAAGATGACTTACCAGTGGCGCAGCGACCTCGAAGAATATCTCCGAAAGAACAACAAGAAGTAGATAAACAGATTCAACAGTGGCTTGAGGAAGGAATAATCAAGGTTAGCTTTTCAGAATATTCCAGTCCGATTGTACTTGTCAAGAAAAAAGATAACTCAATTCGAATTTGTGTTGATTATAGGTTGCTTAATAAAAAGATTCTAAAAGATGAATATCCTCTACCCATTATTGATGACCTTGTTGACAAACTTAATAATGCTAAAGTTTTTTCAGCACTCGACCTGAAAAATGGCTACTTTCATTTGAAAATTGGGGAACAGTATACGAAGTATACAGCCTTTGTCACCATAACAGGGCAGTATAAATTTTTGAGGGCTCCATTTGGGTTATCTACATGTCCGAAGGTTTTCATGAGATATATTACGGTGTTTTTAGAGATTTAATTTCATGTGGTATTGTCATAATATTCATCGATGATTTATTGATTCCAGCTGAAAATGAAAATCAGGCTCTTGAGCGATTAACAGTGGTGTTACAAAGAGCATCAGAGTATGGATTAAACATTAATTGGCAAAATCACAGTTACTAGTGAAGAAAGTTGAGTACCTTGGTCATGTGATACAAGACGGCGTAGTTATGCCTTCGTTAGATAAAACAGAATCTGTTATTAAGTTTCCTGAGCCTAAGAATATAAAGCAGCTACGCATTTTTCTAGGACGCTCTTATTTCAGAAAATTTATACAGAACTATGCCGAACTAGCACAACCGCTAACAGATCTGCTAAAAAAAGACGAAGTGTACCAGTTCAATGCAGAACAACAAGAAGTTTTCATGACACTTAAAAAGAAGTTGACAAGTTATCCTGTACTCAAAATTTATGATCCAAATGCTGAAACTGAGTTGCACACAGATGCTTCTAGCACTGCATACTCAGCGATTTTAATGCAAAGATGTAGCAAAGATGGGGAGTTGCATCCTATATATTATATGAGCCGTAGAACATCAGACGCAGAAAGGAAGTACACAAGCTATGAGTTAGAAGCACTAGCAATAATAGAAGCACTAGCAATAATAGAAGGCGTTAAGAAGTTCCGACATTATTTACATGGTGTTTGTTTCAAAATCGTCACAGACTGCAAAGCGTTTCAAATGACGTTAGATAAGAAGGATTTAGCAATATCGACAAGGGTAGCGAGGTGGGTTTTACTACTTCAAGACTACGATTTTAAGATAGAACATCGTAGTGGCACTAAAATGAAACACACAGATGCACTGAGTAGAAATCCTTATGTGTCAGTTATAACTTCTGACCTACACAAACAGCTTCAATGTGCACAGGAAAGTGACGATGGTCTCAAAGCTATTATAAGAGTACTAGAAGAAGGACAGATCTATCAAGACTATTATCTTCACCAAGGATTGTTGTGCAAAGGAAAGGACCAGTTACTAGTAGTGCCCAGGAAAATGGAGGACAACATCATAAAAAGAGCACATGAGAATGGGCATTTTGCTAAGAAAAAGACTATGGAACTCATAAGTAAAGACTATTATATTGAAAACCTAGAAAAGAAAGTAATGGACGTGATAGTATCATGCGTTCCTTGCATTTTAGGAAGCAGAAAAGAAGGAAAACAAGAAGGGTTTTTACATCCTCTGGCTAAAGAAGAAGGTCCCTTGCACACTTTTCATGTAGATCACATAGGGCCATTAGCCGAAACTAAGAAAAAGTACAATTACATACTTACTGTTGTAGACGGATTTACGAAGTTTGTTTGGATATTCGCTGTGAAGTCTGTAACTGCAAAAGAAACCATTGAAAAGTTGGAAATATTGCAGCAAACATTTGGAAATCCAATCAGGATTGTCAGTGATAGAGGTGCAGCGTTCACAAGCAAAGACTTTGAAGAATTTTGTAAAAATGAAGACATTCAGCATAATAAGATAACAACAGGTGTACCGAGAGGAAATGGTCAGGTTGAGCGTATTCATCGTACAATAATATCAGTACTTACCAAACTTAATGTAGAAGAACCGACACACTGGTACAAGCACACCAGTAGATTGCAGCGAGCGTTAAACAGCACTTACCAAAGAAGCATAAAAACAACACCCTTTACGTTACTTACAGGTGTGAAGATGCGACAGAAAGAAAATCTGGAAATACTGGAATTGTTGGAAGAAGAGTATTTGTCTAATTTCATGGCACAAAGAGAAGAAATGAGAAATAAAGCCAAAGAGCAGATTTTAAAAATACAGGATGAAAATAAAAAGAGTTTTAATAAGAACAGAAAGACTAGTATAAAATATTAGAAAGGAGATTTGGTAGCAATAAAAAGGACACAATTTGGTACAGCCATGAAGTTAAAACCAAAGTTCTTAGGCCCATACAAGATAACTAGTATAATTGGAAAGGATAGATATGAAGTGAAAAGAATATCGGACAGTGGAGAAGGTTCTAAGACGACAACTACTTGTGCCGAGTTTATGAAAAAGTGGCCTCAGTGAGGCTGAGGTCGGTTGTTTTTAATAAAAAAAAATATATTATTGTTTTTTTTTTTTGTTGTTCACAAAGAGGTGGTGTGAAAGAGATTGTTTGTTATATTTTGTATCCAATTAAGTAAGGTCACGGATCTGTCGTTACAAAATGTGGAAGTGTCGCTTCAAAGTATGTTTTTTTTTTTTTAATATTCGTGTGTATTTTATAACTTTTTCTATTAGTGAAATGTTTTAAGTTATAGAATAGTTCTGTTGTCAACATGATTTAACAAAATATGAGGAATGTTTATGACAAGTACGTTATAATTTTAATTAAGTTAAGATGTTAGTCATGCATAGTATGTGTGCATGTCTGGAGGCCAGACATGGTGCAGGAGGGCCGAGTGTGGGATGGTGAATTACTGAACGTTAATGAGTGAAGTAGCGAATGAAGACGGAAGAATGAAGGATTACTGAATGTTAATGGGTGAAAGAGTTAGATAGATGATTTAAATAATAAGAGTAAAAGAGACAGAGTAACGAGGAATGATGATTTGAAAGAAAGATAATAAGACGGACTTGTGGGATCGCGGTGAAAGAGGAAGGACGTATTATGCAGAAAGATTTATCAGTGTTAACCTAATAATTAATAAAAGCAGTCGATTCACTAAAAAAAGTATATAATTTCATGCCCCGATCCTACATATATAATGTATAGGAATGAGCGGTAACTAAAATTATTTAGGTAGGTATACATAATACTGCATACCTATACTCTCCCGATCTTTTGGTAGAGAGTATCCCAACGCTATTCATAACCTCCACAGACCAAAATCTTTAATTATTTCTCTAAATCAACAACATCTCATTGTACTAGCCGCTGTTCAGGACGTTTTGGTTGTATAACAGATGCACAACAGATGACCACAACTACTGGACATCTTTGACCGCAGGATTGCATTTCGAAAACGCGCGAAAGTTGTCAAGTCTCGAATTACCATATCTGACAAGTCAGGCGTAGCTTATTTTAGTTAGGATTTTAGAATAAATAAATAAAAACTCTTTTTTTAGTTTTGCTAAGATTAATGCCAATGTTTAAATATTTTATTTATTTCTTTTTCATTAATTTTTCATTATTTCTTTAAATATTAATTTTTTTTAAAATTTTGGTGAAGTAAGTCACGCTCGGCATCCACCTTCCGCTTTTGATAGACGCAGATCCGCTTTTTCAAATCCCATGACATACATACATGGCATTTTTTTTTCCAATGTTCCTTCCCTTAAATCTCTATAAATCTAAATATTTTTTTTACTAATTTGTGGCCAATACCGCGCCAGGTGCGTCACATAAAAACATACGGTTGGGCCTGTAACGCGCAGGCGCCTAACCGTATGTTTTTGGTTTGGAGTCAATTGTTGTACCTCAACAAAAAACAAAATATGCAGTAGGTAGAACTTAGAATCTAAGCAACTTCTATACATACAAATAAATAAAATTGAAGTGTCTGTCTGTAATGCAAAAATGTTTTACTAACTGTACTTATATGAAAATAAATTAAGTTTCTACATACAACAATAAACAATTTTAAAATGTTAGCTGTCCGTCTGTTTGTGCCGTCTAATATCTAAAGCGGCTGAACCAATTTTTGCAGGACTTCCACTGGCCGATAGCTGATATTATTAGGAGTAAATTGGGCTACTTTATTTTTTAAATAAATAGGGTACTGCGCAAAAAAGTCAAATCTATGATATAGTAAACAAAAATCGATTTAAATAAGCATTTTTAAAATGCTTTAAAGTCCATGCGAACGAATTCGCGGGCAACAGCTAGTTAAGAATAAAGTTGCCAGGTAAATTTTTAAAGATCTTCAGCTTATTTCTGGAGAACTGGATAATGTTAATAAATTTATGAATGACAATTTTGGAAAAATATCGTCTAAAGTAAAGATATAGGGGCTGAAAGTTCACAAATTTCAATATTTTCTAAGTCTGTGATGTTTTTTTTTTAAATATAAAATTTATCATTTAAAATTGAAATAATACCTATTAATTAAGATGTTTTGTTCCAGCACTGTAAAAATATTAAACAAACAATAAACCAACATACACAATTACCTTCTATATTGTTCTAAAAAGCAACGTTCTAAATAAAAACCGATATCCAAAGAAAGAACTATTGCTCTGCAATAAGAATACAAGCAAATAAACAAAAATATGAACTTGAGGAACATGCTTCTGAGCAAACAGTGGTACATCCAAATTACCGAACTGGGACGAATTTGTAAAGGCTCAGCGCTACCTCGCACAGGCTTATGTCTCAAGAATCGTAAAATATTTCCGGGAAGTCGCACGCTCGCATGACGGTGTGCTAGCTAGATACGACACAATTTTTCAGTAGAAAGTGAAATTTATATCATTTGTCAATCATTACAATGGACTTAAGTCCTTTAATATAATTAAACTCTAATCTAAACCATGGAAAACATCATTTTTAGCGATTTTAATATGTTAACCTAAATCGATAGGTAAATATTTCTGTAATGTGCAGAATTCCTAGAAAATTACACAGTGGTATTCAGCCACTTCTTGCAGTACAAACATGAGTATTTTTGGTAAAAGGTTTGCAAAACGCCAGTTATGACTACTATTGCTACGACTATGTTTTTACAGCATACGCGTAGCAATCGTATTGCAAATCTAAATAATTATTCTTGGTTATCACTAAGAATAGATAACTTCAAAAAAATCAATGCTTAATTGACCCAATTCTTTGCATTTATAGTCTTATTGCTATCCTCTATCCGACACTCTTTTTAACACATTTTTAGCTTCACTTGTACGAGTAACTAACTACTCGTGTGTAATCAAGTCGGTTTTAACCATTTTAGGGTTCCATACCTCAAAACTTAAAAAGACTCTTATAGGTCACTTTTTTGTCTTACAGCACATGTAATGAAAAAAGCCTGCATCCTGCAAAAAAAATCCCTGCAAAAAAATATTGCATCATAACGCTCGTTATCGTTCGTAAAACTTTGTAAGTATGTGTAATCTGGATATATACAATAATCTGATAACAATGAGCTGTAGCCAAGAGGAGAATAGTGAAAATGACTAGATACTAATAAAACCTGCTACGTTTCACATAAAAGCTAATTTTATAGATTTTTAAACTATAATATTAAAATTATTAACGATAGAAAAATGACATGAGTCATCAAATAATACTTTGACCACTATCTATCTCGATATTAATTGTTTCATTGTTTAAAGTCTCAGCTCGATTGTACATGCTAGTCCTGTGTAGTTGCAGCTTAGTCCGCTCAATTTCACAAAGTTTCACCAGTCTGTATTCGACCCTTCCAGTGCAAAGTTGTATATCAGTTGGAGCACCCCCAAGCAACAACTTGAAATCGTAGAAAGCCCCCAATTTGGTTGGTAACTGCAACTGAATGTTACCATATCCGAGGAACAAGTGGAGATTGAACTGTGAATGGTTCGCTCCTCGTAAACGCCCGTCTTATTATATATTTTGTGAAGCTCCGACGAAATTTATAGATGCGTTTTATGTTATACGTAAATTAATAAAACTTTCGATGAAGTTAGTAAGTTTTATTTAAATCAGTGGAGCTATACCACCATTTCAGTTTTTTTTATACCTTGATTTTCTTTTCTTTTCTTACCATTATCAAGTGACATGCAATTAACAAGTCAGGGGTTTATGTAAATTATTTTAAAATCTTTATAAATACACACAACAGACATTTAAAACACTAATCATAACAATGCATTAATCAATTAAATGTTTGGTAGGTAAATGCCTTAAACTCAAAAAGACATATTTAAATCAAAACTCTACCTTATGCGTTAAAATATATGAAAACACGGGTTGACGAAAGATATATCTTACAGTGTAAAACTTTTATGTTACCTCTTTACTGGACTCTTTATTTTTCCTTCCGCTTTCCACAAGGCGGTTGCAACGCAAAACGCGACGTAATTCCACCGATATAGAGGTTTCCTTTATTTTATTTAAATAATGCAGTGAGGAATACATCTTTAGAGAAAGTCGTTGCAAGTTATCCGACGGAATAACTTAACTAACGTCGCTCTATGTTGCCAAGGTCGTTAACATAGTCCACTTGAAACCACTCTATGCTCGCTTTGAGTATTTCGATACTCTTACAAAAACATTCTCCGGAATTACGTTTTAAATAACATTTTTGTTGCAGCTCGCTTGCTTCTGATATTACTTACAATTAACTAAAATGAAACGTTTTAAATTTTAAAATGTTAAATAATATAAAATTAAATACGCAACAAAACATTAACAAAGCTAATGTCAGTAAAATACCAGTACAGATTTCTTAAAATTGCATGTCAAGTTATTTGTCTCTAAAACATTTTACAGGGACCAAATATACAGGGTTGTTTTTAATACATCAACAACCCTCTAAGGGCTGATTCTGTTGCTCAAACACAACAACTTTTTGTACGGGACCAATATAAAAAAAGTTGTTGCATTGAGCACCAAAATCAGCCCCTAGGAGGTTGTTTATGTTTTACAAATAACCCTGTATATTTACTGTTACGATTTATTATTTTCGTCGAATTTATTTAAAGTTAAATACACACACAGTACAGTACAGTTCAAAGCAGCTCAGTACAAGTTGTACACGCGTAGAACGAATCAGGTATGATGATACAATGGCGAGACATGTTGATTCATTCTCAAATATGTATCCATCTTATTATACCGTGTCTGTGAGTAAATAAATGATTTGATTTGATTTGATTTGATTTGATTTGATTTCTAATCTCAGTAGAATGCTACGCTGCATTTTTCGCGCTACCCGCACGCTCAGAGACCGCTGCCAAAATATAACTACCTGAACTTGATCTTAGTTTTGTATATTGTTCCGGATGTGATAATGATAATGATAATGATAATGTTTATTAATATATACGAGTTTATAACGAGTATTAGTTACACCATTTATATGTCAAGAACGGCTGGTCCGATTTATATGATCTTTGATTTGTTGGATTTGTCTCCGCCCCGAATAGCAGAATAACTAATCAAATAAAACAAAATTAAAAATATACATATTGTAAGGAACGGATATTTTATGAATTCTGAGGCAATACGAAGTTCGCCGGGACAGCAAGTTAAGCATAGCATTACAAAGATAGGTTGAAACAGTTGGTTACAATACATTTAGGTTGTAAGACACGATTAATGTCACATTAGATGTTTCGGATGTTCAGTACATTTTTAAGATTCACGTATCAGATATTATAAAATCCCAAACGATGTTATAACGGTTCAAAATGGTTACAGTATGAATTCGTAAACATTTAATTTTTTTGAAATTAATGACTAAATCAGCTGCTGAAATGTGACCACTTTTATTATCGTAACAACAAAATCGTGAAAACCATAAGATGGTTACTAGTCGTAGTCGTATGGAATTTTAGACGAACATTTTGATGATGAATACGATATTGCTTGTCTGCAACAGATATTGTATATCAAAAGTTGATTACTTATTTACAAGCAATTAGATGAATTAAATTCGACCAGTACAATTAAAGTTTTGTGATGTACCTTAACATCATACAGTAGTTTAAATAGTGAACCACAATTAAATTACGGTCACTGCTCTCTGGGCTGCCGTTTCGGCCAAACTAAATGCAGAGAGGTATTTTTCACTTTCGCACAAAGAAGGAATTTTACGTACAAATAATGTGGACAAACCTACAATGGTTAGGCTGCGCGACGCTTGCCTTCATATTAGGTAGAATCTAGATTCCGGGACAAACATTCCCGGGAAATGGGTTGGTCTTGTTTTCTTGGAAATATTTTTTTTTATTATTTATTTTTGTCGGCTCGAGATTAGCCGCAATATAAGGAAAGGTATTCGCTTTTTTAAAAATTACCATAGTATTTTTATGAACTATCTACATTAAATTGGATGTCAAGATCATTTTAATGAAAAAAGGTTATTGCACTGATATGACTATTTAAATGAAAAAAATGGATTGAAATAAATACCGCTCTGTTTGCAAGTACATTAATTTTATCTTGTGATTTAAACAGAAGCTACCAACAGTGACCGAGTTTTTTGCGCTGCTTCTTCTCGGCGCAAGCCCACATTATTGTCCCGAAACAGTGGTAATAAAAAAAATGCTTAATTTATTTTAAAAAATAAAATGGTTTTATTTGTTTTAATAGAACCAACATCATTTTTTTTTTAAAATACATGTAATTTAGTTTGTAAAGGTTTTTTTTTTGGGGATTTTATTATTGGTCCTATAGTAAAAGTTTAATTGAGCAGTAGAATCATCAAACGAAAGTTGTTTCAAAGTACCTTATATTTTTTCAAACTTTATAGATTCGTTAATAAGCCTACTAGACATCATGATAGACTTATGCTACCTAAAATAAGACTGCAACTGTACAGACGAAGCTGTTATTGCATGGCTATCAAAATCTATAATAAGGTACACCCTAGTCTTAAAGCTCTGTCATTATCATTGTTTAAACGAAAGTTACATTCCTGGCTTTTGACTAGGTGCTATTACTCAATTCAGGAATATCTAGACGACCAAGAAGATTATGAATGTTAATTGTTTTTTTTTTATGACTTAGGGATAATTTTGACATGGGTACTGAATAATTTATAAT
The DNA here is from genome assembly GCA_963576865.1 of Anania hortulata. Classification (NCBI taxonomy): domain Eukaryota; kingdom Metazoa; phylum Arthropoda; class Insecta; order Lepidoptera; family Crambidae; genus Anania; species Anania hortulata. The sequence continues at coordinate 9,836,092 of OY756396.1, read as the reverse complement.
AATTACCATGAAATGTTTTGCAACAAATTTTAATCATTTTCTATTATTTATGTGTATGCTTTTAAAAATATTTTGTATTTGTATTTTTAGCTATAAATTAAAATGTGATACTTTTTAAATTTGCATGGCACAATAAGCCAAACATGAGGAAATAATATTATGTTAACATCAACTTACTACCATGTTTAAAGCAAATAAATATTTCTGATTTCTGGTTAATGTCTCAGTCACAGTGTCGCCACAGAGACGCCGTACAAAAGACATGGGCGATTGTGTATTTCACCGTTTGTACGGTAAGCGGAACGTGTTCATTTTTCACAGGATCTCGGTGAAGCCGCGGAGGACGGCCCGGGAACGAAGAGATAACCGCCTGCTCCTTATTTGAATTATAGTATTTTGACCATGCCTTATATATTTCTCCATAGCGTGTTTTAATCAGCGCATTATACAGTTTCTTTTGTCATTTCACAGCATTCATTTGTTACAGATAAATTAAGTTATTTTAACTACCTAGTCGTTCAAGCGTAGCGTGTCATTCCTGTGTACTTCGTGCTATAAGTACGTATCAACTTGATGACGAAGTGTGTGTGAAAAACTGTTACTAGATATGATTAAACTATTAAATAAATTGGTTAAAATAAATGCATACCATTTCGTTGCTGTCAAACTTATATATTGAATTTCAAGCGTCTATTAATAACATTATACATGTGTACAATATCGATGCAGATAAATAAAATGAAACAATGACTCATTCTGTTGGAACATGTTCATCAAGTAATGAAAAAAAGAATAAAACTTTATTTGAACACTGAAATACGATAAAACAATTTTACATTCAATGTGAGAATTTAATAGAGGACTTTGTCCTGTTATCGGAATTTCGGAGATTTATATCGACAATACGGTTTTTTTAACACTGTAATTTGTATTGGACGTCAAGAGTGCGCTCAAGTAATTAGTCAAGCAAATAAGGCTATTATAAACGGTTAAATAAACGTTGAATTTCGTAAATTTTAATTGTAGTCTTCAACTGTTTCAACTGTCTATTTAATTTGCGAATGTGATACCTACATATAAAGTGTTGCTAATAATATTCCCTAATAACAGCACAATCGGCAAGTTGTTTTGTGAGAGTTTTGCATGTTAGACTCATTTCATCCATATTTTATACTTTAAGAAATTGGGAGTTATAAATTTGAAGCAATTTAAAATTAATAATTTTAAAATATACACTACCTACCTATATAACGCCTCAAAACAATAACTAACTAACTAAATAATAATAATAAGCCAAGGACTAACTATGGAAAGAAGTCAATACTATTTGATGGAGCAAAGCTATTTAACGGTTTGCCGAACGACTTGAAGGATTGTGAAAGCTTACACACCTTTAAATATAAACTTAAGTCACATATAGCACTAGAAAGTACCGGTGCTTAATATGTAGTATAACTATTATTATTTATCTCTGTATCTCATTATAAGTGAAATGTAACTTATGTGAATAAAGTTCTTTAAACCAACCCTTCAAAAACAACCCTATTTTTCATTTATTCAGATAATGAAGATAAATCTAAACATTACGAAGACAAACAAATATAGGTTTTTTTTATTTGTTTGTATTCGTAATGTATAGATTTTTCTTCATTATATGAATAAATGAAAAATAGGGTTGTTTTTGATAATGCGCGTTTTACAAATAATACAGTACGTTTTATAAAACATGTAAAGATTGTTCTTTTTTTTAAACGCAGAGTTTTTATTATTTTTTAAAACTATTTTGGAATATTTAACCTCATTGACTTGCTTCTTAAACGAAGACAAAGATGTTAATTGTCACCAAAATACCAGTGGTTTCCTACCTACCTACAATTACATTAACAATCAGAAAATCCGAATCGATTGCTATTTTTAAAAATCGGCTCAAAGCACACTTTCTTTCTTCTTGACACAAACTGCCTTTATATATTAGAATATTACTGGTCACTGTTAGTCTCGACATATCCTCGCATATATCAAGGAGTATGTATGTTTATTGTGTATGTATAATTATTGTTATGAATTTATTTTATTTTATTTTTATTTATTTATTACTGTATGTATACGTCTATGCCATAAATTTATGCAATCCTATTTGTATCAGGTAAGAATTTTAAGAACTCTGCAACACCTTCCCCTTTCTTTAATGGTTGTCCTCTACCTAAAGGTTGTCTAGAAGAGATCGCTATTAGCGATAAGACCGCCTAAATTGTACATCTTTCTGTAAAAATCATGTGTATTTTACTTGTATGGTGTGCAATAAAGAGTATCTATCTATCTATCTATCTACCTTTTCAAGGGGAAAATGGTGATTCTAAATATTCTTAATCTTTAATTATAATGTAACCAATTGATAGATATAATTTTACTTTGTACACACTAATAGTTATTGTAATTAGGTATACCAATATTTTTTATCTTATTAAATAAGTACACCGACAGCATACAATCCAACTTATATCTACCAAAGATCTCTTGAGGTCCAATGTGATAGTTCTAGTACAAAATCATATAGACTGAACGCCCAACAAAATTCACGCCACTTATGGACGAAGACCTACCGTACTAATACTAAGTTCTTTAAGTGCCTTAGAATTATAATAATGACCTAATGTCCTAAATAAGGTAAAAAATATAGCGTTTTTGTTATTTATCTAGCATGCCTAACTCTATATTAAAGCACCCTGAAATAGCCAAACTCACCTAATTAATAGATAGATAGATAGATACTCTTTATTGCACACCATACAAGTAAAATACACATGATTTTTACAGAAAGATGTACAATTTAGGCGGTCTTATCGCTAATAGCGATCTCTTCCAGACAACCTTTAGGTAGAGGACAACCATTAAAGAAAGGGGAAGGTGTTGCAGAGTTCTTAAAATTCTTACCTGATACAAATAGAATTGCATAAATTAATTTTAACTACGCAGATATAGCAAGATTTTGGTCTGGGCGTTAGGGACTATAATAATTATGTTCTAATATTGAGACAGTGGGCCTTCCTCTTTTGTACCTTCTTTTAAATTGGGCCGCAGGAGGGTACAGCAATTGCCGTGTTCTGTCGAATAAATATGCTATTAAGGTACTTTGAAACACAGAACTTTCATTAAATAAATATAACAAATACGTAAATTGGTATTTGTGTGCCATGGACATGGAACGAAAGAAATGCCGTCCGTAGCTCGCTTCCACCCATGCATTACACATATTCTAAACTAAAGGACCAATTTCTGATCCGGACTTCACGGTCTGCTCGACATCCTCCAAGAAACTACGTTGGTACTTGCGGATACTACGTGACGTGTGAGTGTATGTATGTTTATGTGTAGCGCGTGAAACGTACGTTGAGGTGCGAATTTTATCGGTACCTTCTCATGGATATGGATACATAAGACACGAAAGGAAGAATGTAAGTAAGAGAAAATAAATAGTGCGTTTTGGAGAGAACTTCATGTAAATAAAATTTACAATAAAGGTAAATTGAAAAAGGTCTTTTTCATCCGACTTCAAGTTCGACGGTATATTTTATTTTTATATGTTACGCGATATCTCCGCTACATTTAAACCAATTTTTATGGTTTTTTTTTCATTGAGTAGTCAGGGCTATCCCATGAATATTCGTAGACATTAATTTTATAAAAAAAATAAAAACCGACTTCAAAAATCTAAAACGCTAAAAATAATCTTAACACTTAAGTACCTAATCAGTTACTTTTGGAGTCGGTGCAAACGAAAACATTGGTCTCTCATTGACTGGCACCGACTCCAAAAGTAACTGATTAGGTACTTAAGTGTTAAGATTATTTTTAGCGTTTTAGTTTTTTGAAGTCGGTTTTTATTTTTTTTATAAAATTAACTTATTTCATCCATTTTAGTGATAAATCCTAATCAAAACAAATCTTACGAGTGCAAACATAATTTAACTGCTGAACACCGATTTCATTTCCTATTTTTCCACCCTTAGGGGTGAAATTTTTTCCAAAAATTTTTATTATAGTATCTTTGAAGTATAAGCTATTCATTAAAAAAAGAATCATCAAAATCGATCTACATTTGGCAGAGATATAGGTAAGATAGATACTAAAATCAGTAGTAATCAGTTTTTTTTATAGATCCCATCATCAGAATTTAACTAAATTTATATGGGACCATTCTGAAAGTAATACCTTTCAAACAAAAAAATAATTATCGAAATCGGTCAACGCAGTAACGAATGATCGCTGAACATACATAAAAAAAAAAAAAAAAAAAAAAAAAAAAAAGATACCGACGAATTGAGAACCTCCTCCTTTTTTGAAGTCGGTTGAAAATGTCACTCATAAGGGTGCAAATATAATCGACGAAATCGGAGTACAGCAGATATTTTCTCATTGGTCTCTAAGTATTTGTCTCGTGGAGGACTTAAAACAAAAAATAAAGTACAATAATACAAATAAAGTATATTTCTATGTATTTTCTTGACAACACATGACTAGATAAAAGTAATATTTTTAAATTAGGTGCCAAATACTAGTCATGCGCAAATTTTAATATGTTATGTGCAATGAGATTTGGAATGACGCATCACTGCTCTTATAGCATTGTGCATTCGACCGATGTTTTGATCATAGTGAATTTAAGTGTGTCACTATTCACTATTCAATAGCATTTTGTTTATGAAAAAAAAAATTATTCCCATTCCAATCATTCGGTAATTTAAAGTTGAATCTAATATTTATACACTGGTTTAAAACTTCAATGACGTATAAACAATAAGGACATTTACAGCATCTACAATCAAAAGTTAGCACATTATAATTTATTCTAAACGGCCAGATTCAATTAAAACGAATTGGATACCGTTTCATATCAATTTGGATTGTATAAAATCCTCGTAAAAAGTCAAATGAAAGCGGCATTTAAACGAAATTGTGGGGTATACAAATCTTTAGCAAAACAATCGTTCGGTGAGTCGGTATAAATCATTTTATTGGTATAATTAGGTCGGCCTTACGTCGCGACTAACAAATGTCGATAGTGTAGGGTCAACAACTGAAAAACAATAAGAAATAGAAGAAAACTCATTAGTCACGCGAGCTAACCCGCGCCCTCGTTTCCATTGCTGCAAAAGAATTCGACACCGCCGTTTTAAAGTTACAAAGGTGAATACGGTTTCGATAAGTTTCGTTTGCGGGAACGTTTTAATTAACACTGAACGATCTTAGCCCATAGGACCTGGTAAAAGCAGCTTCGAGTTTATATTTTAGTTAGGTAAATTCAATGAAACATAATTACGGTCCTGCAATATTGACACTAGGTTCAGATTATTAATTAAGTTATTAAATATTTATTATTTTATCTATAACGCTATTTATAAAAACTTTAAATTTATGTATATGTTAATCGTATCAAATAAAAAAACATTTATTAGAATACCAATTCACAAAGGGAAACATTAAACTTGGTAAATCTGGGGGTCACTTATTATACAAATATGGCCCTTATTTATAGGGCAAACTCTAGACTTATTTCAGATTAACTTCGAGATAAGGGCAGCGGTGCACTTAATAAAGAAACTTTTGAAAGTAATTTATTTTTGCTTTTATAATTTATCGTATATGAATGGTGGTTAAGTAATGAACGTTTGATACGAGTTTATATTTATTTCAATTGAAAACTGTTTTTGATGAAACAAATAAAAACTCTTTCGGAAGGGGTGCTGAAGTAGTTTTTTAAGTAATTTATTTAACTCGACTCCGCAAGCATGTTTCATAGATGTATAGGCAAAAGTGAATTGTGGAGCGGTTTGCTAAGGCTAACGAGGTTTTAATGCGGAGGAGGGCGAATCCAGGCTTATCATTATCTCGGCCAGTATAACTCACGTGATGTGATAGAGTGAGGCCCGCCCGGCACCGAACGCATTCGGACCCGCTATCCCACCAGTGACTCGACTCGACTGCTCATTATTTCTTATTTGATGTCTCAAATTACATTTTTTTTTTACATTAACTAAAGAGTAATACTGACTAGTGTGTGGGAAACTCGATGATTTCCTTCACTGATAAGCAGCAATATCTTCAAAAAGACCGTACACAAGTTTTGTATGAACTTTGTGGACAAGCTGGCGACAAGAAGATGTAACACACGAAATAACAGAAAAGTATTATTATATATAATAGTAGTATCAATTTACACATTATGTAATATTGCACCTAAAAGTGTGTACCGACCAGCGCACTAAGAATTAATTTTGAAAAATCCATCACATGGTGTTGTAACAGGGAATAAAGGTTTGTATAGTAAGTCCGATATTTACGCGGACGATGTCGCGGGAAACCGCTAGTACGCAAACATAGGGCAAGGTATTTGTACCTCCAGTCTTTTCGTAGCTTTAACTGTACGGACACGTAATTAATCATTTATTTTAATTTAAATACACTAACGGCAAAACGTAATTTCTTAAAAGGGAGCGTTTTTTATTAAGTTACACTAGAAGACTGCATTAGTCTTTAATAATAACACTTATAGGTGAACGTATCTAAAAGCAATATCGAGTATTGATCATTTTACTGCGTATAAATAAAGCGGAAGTGAGGTTTTATAGGCCAATACGAAATTGTTACGGCAATAACTTAGCGTTCTCAATCTCTCTGATATTGGAGTGGATGAGTTACGTCTAAAACATAGCCCATCACACTTGGTACGGGCAATCCTCGCGTTTGTGGTGAATACTAATAGCTTTTATTAGGCATATTCACATATTTTATCATAAAAACTACATAACGTACGTTACAATCGTAAAGTATGGCCGCGTTTATATTGGACCCGGTTACTACGGGATCAGTCTTCTAAATAACCAATGGGCTTTTTTCCATGAACGGTTAAATATTTTTTCGATATTATGCCCCAATAGCATGATTATTAATCTGTATTAAGAAAGAATTAAATAACAACGAACGAAGCCAATATCAGTAGAATTTCTAAATAAAAGGAACTTTGTAATGCAGGAAGTAAGTTTGTCTCTATGAAAGATATTTCGTTAAAAAGATACAACAATGTTTACTACATTTATCTTTGTTTATTTTATTGCGGGCCGCCAACCAGAGGGCGTTAAAGGTGTACTAAATAATTCAGACCAAAGCCTTTTTTTCCCTTTCCTCAATAAAATCGTTGACTTAAAAAAATATTAAATCCGTTCCAAACCAGAGATTTGGTTTCATTGTGCGTGTAAAGTCGCTTTACATAAAAGGGTGCGTATAAGAGAAAACAAAATAACAGAGCAAACCGATGGTAAATGCCTCGTAGATCTCCTAAATCCTCGAGGTGAATCTCGAAAAAGTCTTGTTACGGGAAAATTTGTTTAGCTCAAGTTGAAAAAGGACAGAATCCGGTTGAGCAAAGTAAAAGACTTGAAGGACATCTAGAGGGAAAATGACGAGGAATGTTGTTTCGGAGCACTTGTCTCTCAATTAATATTTGACGGGCGCTACGCCGCGGCCGCTGGTTGAGCTTTTCGCGTACTTTAATTTTGAGCTTCCGCCTTTTAAGAGTATTGCGGGATAAGACGATGTCTCCGCTAAATAAATAGTTTATTTCGCGGTTCGCGGTTCGCGGCGCTTTATTAGATGTACTGTGATGATTTGCTTAGAAAAAAAATATGTATGCGAGCATCCGACCTGCGCGACTGCACACACGCGTGTACTAGCACGCATAGTTTTGTTTTTTTATCTACAAGCGTTTTGTAAAATTTTGTGCACACTACCTATACCTCATTGGTTCAGCAATAAAATATCTGGTGCTCTTTGTCACAGCGATCTGCTGAAAATAATTTTTCGACGTTTGACTAGGTATTTCTTCTATCACTACTGTCCTGGGCGTCCCAAGTGAGGATCATCTTTGGTGGATGTTCTTGCACGTTTAAATTCGTCGAACTAACGTACAAATAAACTAGCGCAGAGCATTGGCCGCTATAGATCCCGTAAATCTTTTTTGACTTGTTCCAATGAAAATTTCAAACACATACTTAATAACCGCTCGATAAGTACTTATTTTTATTCTTTTGAGTCAATACTCTGCGATGACTGTAAACAAATGATATCTATTTTTGAAAACGTATGATCAATGATTTTTATTTATTTAATCCTCAAGCTAGATTGGCTGGTGTTATTCGAAAAACGAGAATCAACTGGACTCGATTAGCACAGAACCGGAGTACATAGCGCTTAAAGCCTCCTGGTCTATCCGGCTAGTTTCCTAGAAAAATATAATTAGTCCGTCAGTTGGATTAATAGAAAACATTAGACACGTCTTTTCTCAATCAAACAAAAAATTATGAAAATATAGCCCGTAAAAGTTCTTAGCACAGCTAAAATGTAAACTTTTTGAACTAACAAAGAGTTTGAACTGCAATCTCACTTGTTTTGAATGCCCCAAGTACTTAGTCGCTAAATACCTACCAAAAAGACCGTCCCGCCGCCACACCAAACGTTTAAAACATCTTTTGCATTTATAGACAGAAAAGAAAAATGATATATTTTTGGTATGAACACAATTTATTTTTTGACAAGTTAAAAATAAATAAATAAACATTAAAATATTTTAAAATGGTAACAAAAATTACAGATTTTCAATGCAAATAAAAGATTTGGTCTACAGTCTGATTACAGCCTTAAAATTATTTATAACTAGCTGCTGCTAAAAATATAAAATGTGTAGGTAATAATAAAATTTCACATAGCATTTTCCAGTTTAATGTCCAATAGAATCGTCGCATAGCTGATCATTACGGTAGGTATTTTGTGATCGTGGCAGAACGGGACTGAGGCATATGGAGCATAGCTCTCGTCAGCCTGTGGCAGAGTGATCGATACCTAATATCGAATCTTCCAGCAACTACAAACATCAGACTCAGCTAATTAATCATCATCATCATTGTCATGACCAGCCCACGTCAGTCCACTGCCGGACATCGGCCTGTTCCAATGCACGCCACTGAGCCCGATCTTCAACTTTTCTTTTCCGGCATTGTTGCGTATACATAATTTAATAACAATTTGTGATAATTTGCCAACACTGTGGCGAAATATGAGTTTTTTTTATAATGTTTTATGCACGTAAAGATTATTTCTATTTTCACCTTGTCTTGAGGCGCTCTACATTGCGTTCGCTAAGTTGCAGTTCCCACAATAAAGAGCTAATAAATAATATAGGTATATTTGAGTATTATACATACTATAATATGCTTAATGTAGCTTTATGTCGTAACAAGTAAATAGTTCGCCCTCATTTGGGAACAAGGTAAATTGATCTTAATTATTATAACTAACCAATAACGCATTAATTTAATAATATAACTAGTGCAATTTGTCATAATGAAACATTATTACACAAATGAGGTCTTGTATTAAATGTCATACTACAATTACCGGGCCAGACTAAATCAGGCGAGTAAAATGTACAACACGAAGGATACTTTTCTAATTACGCTGAAACAATTAGCAAAATGGTATTTATTCTATTGTAACTTATTTTTTTCTAGTGTATTATATATTTCGATAGTAAGATTTTAAAAAACAAGACTTTCTTTAGTTATTAGTATTTCTCTGGCATCACAAGACATACTAGAACATGTTAAACTCAAAAATGAAAATGAAAACTCACTCTCTCAAAAATGATTACGAACTTACGCGCACGTAATAGTGTGCCGACTTTGCCATATAGATCCAAGCGTCTAAACCTGTGTAATTTTCTCTCACCGGCCAATCAGGGCGCTCTCTCCCTCTCTCTTTAAATGGTTTGACTAACGGAAAAGGAAAAACCAGGCAAATGCGTGTCGGGCCACGCGCAATGGATGGTTCCGTAGTTTCCCACCACAATTTGATACCTGGTTTCCAAAATTAAGACCATCTAAGTAATATTCTTCTCTAAGAACATTTTAAAAGTTTACTTGGTAACTTGTGAAGCCTACCTAACTGTGATAGCTTTCCTTTTAATTTCGTTATTGGATACTGGGGGCATGATTACAGATATATGTAGGTATAAAGTCAACGAAGTTAAACAATAAAATTTTGTAAAACATTAATTTCACGTAACATTCAAGCATCCTAATGTTGAGGGTATCGTTAGTACGTAGGTCACACTATTAGTTTTGCGTAACTTAAAAAAAACAACATGTTATAACCAAAATATTATGTTTATTGCTTTTCAAAATACTCTCTTATACATTTTAAACATTTTTTCATGCGATCGAACTATTTTTTAAAACAGGAGGACCACAGATCTGAAGGCAGTTTTCTACGTGCTGATTGAACGCTATCACTGACTCTTCGGAGTTGGTAAAAGTAAAACCTCTCATCAAATCTTTGATTTTGGGGAAAATACAGAAATCACAGGGTGCTAGGTCGGGGCTATGCGCAGGATGGGTGACGAGTTGTACTTTTTCGGAAGCTAAAAATGACACCCTAGGTAAACAAATGGTAGAATACGGCATTAACACTCTTTTGATCTTCAAGTGGAGTTGTACAGATGGGACCCGTAGCTGAGAAAAAAAAGTGATAATTTTTTTACCAACGTTTCTCGCCTGCCTCACTTTTATTGGCCTGTTCTCATTTTCAAACATCCATTCACAAGATTGCTGTTATTTTTCGGGTTCAAAACAATAAATTCACGTTTCGTCTCCTGTGACAATGTCATAAACAGCATTAGAATGTCCGTGGTCGTACTTCAGTAGCATCTGTGAGCACCATTCCACGCGAGCCCGCTTCTGCTCCGCTGTCAGTTCATGAGGGATCCAACGACAGTAAAGATTCCGAACTTTCAAGTCTTCGTGTAAAATGTTCTGCATTTGGCTCATACCAATCCCCATTATTCCTCGAATTGTCTTATAGGTAATCCGCGGGTTTTCTTCAATTAGCCGCTTAAGAGTAGCCACATTATTTTCGTTGACGGCAGTTGAAGGCCACTATTCACGAAATTCGTCATGTAAAGAAACTCGACCTCTTTTAAATTCAGCAAACCATCGCCTCACGGTGCTCAAACAAGGTACTTCTCTCCCGAAAGTATTTTGAAGACGAGCGGCACAGTTTTGCGGAGAGAGAGAGAACTTTTAAAATCATAAAAAATCATCGCTCTAAAATATTTTCGACTTAATTCCATTTTCGTTGCGTACGTCGTAGAACTTTGATGTGTGATAAAAAACAATTGACAAATCATTTCCCGCCAATTGTTTTTATTTATTACTAAGAAGGTTGCAACGTTTAAAAGAATATAACATTGGAAATTCAAATAGTTCCGATTAACTAGAAGTGCAAAACTTTTAGTGTGCCCCATGTATTCTTGAAAATACTGTATATTGCGGTACATATTTTCTAAGGCAAGGTAATAATAATAATAAATTGCAAACATTTTCCGAAACTGATACATACCGGTATCTGGATATGTCACAGAATATAGGTGTGAGGGAATCGGACATGAAACAGTCTGTTGGTGAAGCCTTCTTCGACCGCCTTACACAGGTACTTAATAGTTCTTTGTCGGGGGTCAATAAGGTCAAAGCCTATAACGGATGGGTTATGCCTATTCTCTTATACACCTTTGGTATACTCAGATGGACTCAGATCGAATTAAACGCTTTGGATCGGAAGGTCCGCACGACTATGACACTACATAGAATGCATCACCCCAGGTCGTCGGTCATGAGGCTGTATATCCCGAGGAAGTGTGGTGGTCGAGGCCTCTTAATTGCTGAGACCATGCACGACCGCGAGGTATCTGGCCTCAGAGCCTATTTTCTGACAAAGACCGACACAACGATGCATTGTGATGTCATAGAATGTGATAAAGGACTCACCCCTCTTGATCTGGCCAACGAGTCATGGCAGTCGCCGGCGATACTAAGTGTCTCTGATTGCGAGACCGTATGGAAAGGGAAAGAGCTACACGGGCGGTTTTTCAAGGCTCTACACGAGCCCTACGTGGACCGAAAAGGTTCCGTGCATTGGCTGCGCTTTGGAGCTTTGCTTGTGCGATACAAGTCCAGATAACCTGTTATCAGGACGAACAACTACCGAAAATACATCATAAAGGATGACACAGTGGACATTTGTCGGGCCTGTCGCCATCCTGGAGAATCCCTCCGTCATGTAGTTTCGGGTTGTTCGGCTCTTGCTAACACTGAGTATCTGCACAGGCATAATCAAGCAGCCAAAATTCTCCACCAAGAGCTCGCCCTGAAGTACGGTCTCGTAAGCCAGAGACTACCCTATTATAAGTACTCGCCGGAGCTAGTACTTGAAAGTGACAGTATCCGGCTCTACTGGGACCGGCCCATCATCACTGACAGGACTATTCTTGCGAATAAACCTGATATAGTGCTGATGGACCGGGCGCAATCGAAGGTGTTTTTGGTGGACGTCACTATCCATCATGACGAGAACCTTGTGAAGGCCGAGACCGAAAAGCAACGCAAGTACTTGGACCTAGTACACGAGGTTACCGAAATGTGGGAAGTGGCGTCCACTGAAATCATACCAATTGTTATATCGGCAAACGGGTTAATCCCAGTCACATTAGGTGTACACCTGAAAAGACTGGGATTCGTCGGCGGCTCGCTTCCAGCAAAGATGCAGAAGGCGGTGGTGCTTGATACCGCACGCATCGTCCGCCAATTTCTTTCTCTTTTGCCCTGATCCCGGCCAACTGTGCTATTGCCGGTCACTACCGCCCAAGAGGCGAGAGGCTTTCGGCCTGTAAAAAAAAAAAATAACCCGCAGGGACAGCTTGTGGCAAGCTGTAGGTGAGTGGCGACACCTCGGACCCCAATCCTCCGGAGGGCCCGTATTTATTTGGCCTCTTACGTTAGTGCGTTTAGCACTGGGATCTTACACACTGCAGACTCACCTCTCTACAACCTTAGCCGTTCACACCAATGTTGCTACCCTGGCTACCTTCTGGTGGCTTTAATAGGGCGGCCCATATAGTGAGCGGCGAGTCACCATCTACCCTGATTATCGAGATGAGACATTTGATATGGCAGGCGTCCCGTTGTCTCATCAATATCCCGGCAACCAGTCCATCGAGTTCCTTTCCATAGACACGGTTTAGTTTCCATCTTATCTGCAATAGTCCTTGCACCTAGCAGGTGCTGTCTTTGGCTGTATCTTCTCAATAGTGCAGGCAGAGACAGCATCCGCTAGGTGTACATATCCCAACTCATTATCGTATCTCAAAGGGGCCTCTTCGTGTTGGATTTGTATCCCCACGAACGCCTTCCAAAAGGACCGGCCTTCGTGCCGTGATTTCCCGTAGGAGAGATACAATAATAATAATAATTAATAATTAATTTAAATAAAGAAATAATCCTCCTAACCGTGTTCGGTTACGGCGACCACTTCTACTCCCAATTTTGCTGTTGTCTTTCGTGTGCCCTTACATGGCTTACGTATCTAACTTTATTGATAAAGGCACGCATACATTGAGGACATGTTAGCACGTCGTTTGTATCTCAAGAGTTGTCCACTTCGCCACTCTCTCCTCCGGCATACGTCTCATAAGATGACTCAATGCCACCCACATTGGCTCGTTTCAAGACTTCAGTATTAAGCACACGGTCGGACCAATGGATGTTAAGAATCACACAATAGGATCAATCATTGATGCACGGAACAGGGGTATTTTTTACCTATACCACAGACACAATACCTAGCCTATACCACGAACCGTCCCACTACTGAGCAAATGTCTTCCCAAAAACCTTCCACCAGTCTATATATAGCACCAGATATCTTAAATCCTCTGTTAATAATTTAAGCCTTTGTTAGTGATTCAGAGATTGATGAAATTAGATATTGCACTGTAATCAAAGTACCTATTCATTTCAATTGCCACCGTCACATGTTAAGGAACGCCGTTCTGACCGTAATCTGTCAAATCGTACCTTAAAATGTACTTAACAAACAGGATTTTTTGATAAAAAAAATTATATCATAGTTTAAAAAACGATTTAAAAATACACTTTCATTACTGTGTGTGTACTAGACTCGTCAAAACAAATCGAATTAGCCTAAACACGAAGGTTGTAGTAGTACTTATTGAAGAGTTGTACTACCTACTTCCTGACTTCATCATCAGATCAGCACCAGGTTACCAAATTATTTTATTGTCATCTAATGTCAAATACTTGCAAAGTTTTAAATTGATACGTAAGTAGAAGTAGGTTAAAAACTACTTCCGAGATTTGATTACTTGGACAATTTTAGACAAGTTCCAATTTTTTATCGCCAGATAACTTTTATTCGACGAATAAAAGTGACGCTTTGACACATTTTCTATACGAAAACTGTCAAAATGTCAAACTTATTCTTCAAGTTTATCTGGCTCTTGACATGTTAAAAATAAATGTTGTTTACAATCAGATAAAAAATACTACGACCGTTCCCCCTGTTTTTTGTCAAAAATGCTGATAATTATGTACTACCAATCTAAAGTTTTTGATTCATTCGCGTAAGGACGACGCTTATATTGTCATTATGATTATATTACGCTAAACCACATTAATAATAATAATCACATTTACATACATACCGGCTTGTAGACCCAAGTTAGACGTTATTTACCGTAATATTAATTATGACTCTATGGAAACGTCCCTACATGAGAAAGAAAGGAGTTTATTTTGCATGAATAATCAAAACCGGATACAGACGGCGTGGGATTGGACCCTTATCAAGCGAATATCTTGTAACAAAACGAAGTCCGGTGCCCGCAGAGCCACCTAAATATCTTCCACTAACAAATTCTTAAGTTTATAGGGGTAACGATAGATCATCTTCAGTAAACTAGTGATTCCCAGATCGTAATTTTCCTTTTTGCTACATTTACTGTACATAAGCGCATCGCATTTATTTAGATTTATTTTGTACCTCTTTAGCGAAAACGTTATTAACGGTATTGAATTCATTTGACAACACTTTAATGCGGCAAAAGCATGTACAGTAAATATCAGGTTATAAGCTACCAAACTAATAGGCTAGTTTCCTGGGTCAAAAAAAGATTATTCTATTTAGTCCGTCAGTTAGATTTTCAAAAAATATTGGACCCATATTTTGTCTTTTGTCAATCAAACAAAAAATGACGAAGATAAAGCGCATCAAAATTTGGGAATAGCAGCACGTGACGTCACGCCTTGCTAAAAAGTGTCGCAAGGCGTGACGTTACGCGGAACTACAACGGGCTATATCTTCATCAGTTTTTAATTGATTGAGAAAATAAAAAATACGTGTCCAATATTTTCTGTTAATCCAACTGACGGACTAATTAGTTTTTTTTAGGAAACTAGCCCCTTAAAAGTTATATTACATTAACTTTTATGTCCTAAACATAGAAATCAATATCAATTCCGAAAATAATCGTCCAAGTGCGGGTCGGACTTGCGCACCGAGGGTTTCGTGTAGTGCTAAGTTTATAGTTAAATTCTTTTTTTGATGTCAAAACAAGTGTATGTTGATTGCGTTTGATTTTTTCACAGCTCCAAGGGATTGGAGACCTAAGTATTTAAAATGAGCTTACGCCCGCGGCTGCGCCCGCGTGCAGTTCAATATGTCACTTTAGGTCCTTATCAATTAATATTTGTGCGCTCTTTATTAGCATATTTTGGTATCTGACCCAATTCAACATTAATTAAGGCCCTAATGTGTAACCCAAAATAAGGCAAATATTTGAGTTTGAGTTTGAACGACACAATGATACAATAAAGCACATCAACGCCTTGCTATAAAAGTTTTAAAAAGGGACGCTAGCGCCAATGCATTATTTTAGAACAGATTTGATTACCTTATAAAAGGTTATAGTGAGTCTACCCGATGAGATGATATGTTGTGCTGTCACGGACTTTTTTTAGAACTTTTAAATAGGAACAATTTCGTGATACATGATTTTTGCGTAACTTTAACCGCACGTAACGAAAACTCTGTCTTATTTTTTCCCGTTTTTGCAACATTTTTTATTGATACTCCGCTTCTATTAGTCGTAGCTTGATGTAATATAGCCTAAACCTCCTTCCTTGATGAATAGACTATCCAACACAAAAAGATTTTTTCAATTCCAAACAGTAATAAACGCGTTCAACCAAACAAACAAACTCTTCAGCTTCAACTAAATACCTTGACGCGTTCCTGATAAAAAAGGTCTTGACTGACAGACAGACAACGGACAATAAAGTGATCCCATAAGGGTTCCTTTTTACTTTTTGATATACGGAACCCAAAAAATGATTTTTTCTGGTAGCTTATTACTCTTGACTGTACTGTGATGTGCAGCACATGGATTATGTGACCACAAATTACGAACACTTAGAAGGTGCTGAGGTAAAGATTTTATTTGTTTATTCATATCTATTAGTCAGTAAAGATCGGGGACTACTCAATTGATTTAATAATGTGCGAGTACACCAACACACACAAACACTTTTAGAAAAGACTTGATGAAACACAACTCCGTTGCCGCGACGAGATGTTAATTTAAGAGTTTTTATTTGTGGTCCGTGCGATGCCCGCTCAGGCTTAAATTAAGATGCGCGTTAAGCTGGAGTGGATGAAACAAGTCTAGGAAACAGCTTTAAGTGCACATAAACTGGGTTAGTCGACGTCGCTCGACCGGCGGTAATACTAGATCGTGTTCTTTTTAACGAGTCTCCAGTCCGCCATAATTCATGGCTGGGAAATAAAAACTCAGCTTGTGACTACCCTGAACGAAGACTACGAAAATTTTCACAAACTCCAAATTATTTATGCATTTTATCAAATATTTTAATAAACTTTGTTCCAGCTAGCTAGTTAATTAGTGTTGTATTTTTTAAACATTAAATATTTTCGATAAATGAATTTACCTACATAAATAAGCAATGTACTCGTACAATTGCTTGTATGAACAACATGTACATTTACAACACACAAATTAAAGATAACAAAGATAGTCTATAGGTTCATGATTATTTCTCATTGCCAAAAATAGTAATTATTATGTTTAAAATGATGATTATGTTTATTTCAAGTAACAGCTCAATAATATTTATCTTCAGATTTAGAATTTAAATAAAACAATAAATAAGTCTCAAAACTTATGATCTATTCCAATAAAATTTCAATTTAATAATGATGCAAAAGTTTTAAAGTATTCAAAATCGATTACCAAAATAGTCTAACAGCCGTTGTGGCAGACACAACGTAACGAAGCCAAAGAATAAGTGTAAGCTTATAATCTTCGTGGGCCGCTAAATGGGGTCGGTTTGGCTGCTGCCCAGGCAACCCCAGGCTAGTCGACAAGCTAAAAGGTGAACAGCATTATGCAAATCACACACTCTTTGTTCTAAGGCTATTTACATTTTATTTATTTGCAACACTGTAATGGGCGGCTTGTTTTCGACCAAGTTCAGCGTTATTGTTTAGGCAGGGTTAAGTGGATTTTGTTTCAAAATAGGCCTACAACGCGATCTGTGTGTGAATCAGCAGTTAATCCAGCTTTAAAATAAAATTTAACTTTGCTTAATGCGATTTCATGTTGGAATTTGCGTAATGAAAATCAGCATCGAAATGTTAATGTTACGCAGACCCTTTAGAATTAAAAAATAAATAATTCAAGCGTATAACTGAATATACCTAGAGCGAGACTAAGTAGTTATGGTTAACTAACGCTAAAAATAAATCATAAGCCTTGTGCCCCGTTTGCCATTGATTCCGTACATAAACCGTTTTTTGTTTTTAATTAAATCAAAGAATAAAATCATCTTGTCGAACTACAATTTTGTCTTTAGTTGTTACTTCTCTGTAAACAAAAAAGAACAATCACTGTTCTGTTTTGTTTACTGTAGAAGAAGTAGTAGGTAAATAAGTAGAAGAAGATGGAAGATGAACAGTTCACAAAAGTATCAAGTACCACCATATTCCAGACGAAAAAATCTGTATAAAGTAAGTATTTTTATATAAGTATTTTTTCGATTTAAGGAATATTTAAATATTATTTTGTAATTTTATTGCGTTTTAGGGTTATTTAGACAACAAGGACCACTAGTTCTGCCTGACCGTCGTTTTTATGTGTCTGTCCGTCTGTCTGTCTCTCTGTCCGTGGCTTAGCTCAGAGACATTTTCACTTTCGCATTAGTACACATATTATTCAAGCCGACAAAGGTGGAATAAAATCTTGAAAATCTATTTTTAGGGTACATCCCCTAGACAAACAGTTGGTTGAATTCTACCGCACCCCCCCTTCCCCTCGGCCAGCTAAATGGTTACTCAAATGAAGAGGTGGTACATACTTGTAGCGGCGGACAACTACGGAACCCTACATTGCGCGTGTGCCGACAGGCACGTAGCCGGTTTTTTTAAATATATAGAACAACTTATTTTCTTTTATTTGACAACGACCAACTTTTTAGAATTATAAGACAAATAGTTCAGCAATCGTTTATAAACACAAACCATTGTTTTAAGGCAAACTATGTTTTTGTTTTATTTACTTATTTTATACAACAAATCTCAGTTGTAAATTCGTTGTGGGATTTACGAGCTCTGCAGCGGGAGACTGCAGCTCTGCGCGGGATGGCCACCTGTCTGTCCAATCGAGACATAAACTAGTAGTAGTATATCGTGTCGAAACATCATAGAATATGTAAATAGCAGTAATAAGTTAGTATTTTTTGGTATAGCTATGATAAGGACAGGGTCGGAACACATGACGCGGAGAACCGACGACAGCTATAATAGGGCTAAAAAGGTCTCTGAAAAGAGAAAGCATCACGCACCGAAGTGCTGCGTGCGATCACCTGCTGCTCGAACAACGGGTGGTCGTAACAGTTATGATACCCTCAAATACGTAAAACGAAGGAATAAGAAACAATTTTTATTGGCCGCTTCCAACCGGCCAATCTGGAAGTCACCGGGGGAGGCCTATGTTCAGCAGTGAGCGTCCTATGGCTGAAACGATAATGATGATAAAGGAAGAAGTCACAGGAGGCATTTTTTTTATTCAACCTCCGGTGACTTTTTCTTCTCAAAAATGAAGACATTATAGCCCTGTATCTTTGCCCACTAAAGCAAGAAATTTCATTATACGAAGATATAGTAGCTAAATCTGAGTTTTTTTTAATTCGACCAAAAAAGGTAAAGTTGAATAGGTTGGAACTTTCTTCGACTAAGTAAATAAGTAGAGTTGGTTAGTGATTGTGTAGAAAAATACCGTTTTAAATAGTAATGTTACTGGGAGCGGATCGACACTAAATTGCTGAATTACGGAAATTGGGTCTCTGATCTTTTACAACTCAACTTGTCGGCAAAGATAAAATAGTTATAATACCTACAAGATTATACGCAAGCTGCAAATCTTGGTTGTAAATTCGTCGCGAGATTTACGACGCTGCACCGGGAGACTCAGCAACGCCAGATGGTCACAGGTCTGGGCAACTATAAACAACTTTGATCGTAGTGAGGAGCCGCAGGTAGGGTAGGTATGGATGGGTGCTTCGAAGTTGCAACTTGCATTAAGACAGACAGTATAATGATGAACCTACAGAAATAGTTTGTGTTAAAATATCTACACACTATTAGGGCTTCAAAGGTGAAACCAAACGAAACAATAATTCATTTAACTTAATTTAAGTATTGTTAACATATTTACTGCGCGAATGCAAAAGCAATCAAAAGACAACAGACGTGTTAGAAGATTTAGGGCCAGTTTCACCACTTGCTGATAAGTTCCAGATAACCTATCTGGCACTTTTTTGACAGCTAATTGTATGGGTTATCTGTCAAAACAAGTGCCAGATAGGTTATCCGGAACTTATCAGCAAGTGGTGAAAGTGGCCCTTAGGACTTTAAATAAGCATCTAATCGCAAAAAGCAAAGATCGCACCCATTCACAAACAATATCAACAGGCCATCGTTCATTATCGATCATTAGTGTTAGCAAGTTTGTTAACATGAACCAAATAGGGGACTTTCAGTGCGCCCCCTCGGGATAGTGTTCCGTGCTCAATCTTGCAGAAAGTGATCAATTCATCTCGACGCTCTTCCCGTATTTTAACACCTTACTCTTTGTTGGCTTTGCTGGGATCGTGTATTGATTACAAAGTTACAACTTGTAAAACTTTATTTAGATATCGACTTAATTTCAACTAATCATTTATTGATACAATTTCAAAAAAATATATGAAATCAAGTCCCGGTCTACCAACTTAATATGGGCAAAAAAACTTATTTATTAACCTACTGAATTAGCTACTTTAAACTCAAATGATATCCTTATATCTTGGTTTCACATAATTTCTCATAATCGCCCAACAAGTTCTAAAAACTGTATTATTTCAACCTTGTTTTGTTATTTCTGTATAAAGTTTGACGTAAAAACAACACTGCTCAGGTACTGTTTAGAGTTCATAGTAAGGCTTGAACTTTTTACTCAGTTTTTAATAGCAAACAACTTTAATGAATATGATTTGATAATACAAATGGTAATCAATATAAACTGTTTAAATTTAAATGTTTATGAGCAGATTTAAACACTTATTAAAATTAGATGGGCATTGTACTAACTTAATAAATTCTCAGCGTAATAGTTGATAAGATAGAAAGTTCAATACGAAAATTATTCTACATATTTTACTGGCCACAGCACACAACCTAATTAGAAAAATGATTCACAGTTTTTTTTTTTCATTTTTGTTCTAGAACCGAGCAGCTGTCGGCGAGGCAGCTGCCTTTTTCAATTCTTTCATGGATGCAGGAGATCTTCGCATTATTTCGACTAAACTAAAAATTCTTTCATTTCTTCGTTCCTTACTAGCCTTTGTTAGTCTCGCGTCGGAGCATAAAATGCAAATTGCTCGCCGCCGTACACCACAGCATTATGAGAGGACCGTTGCTTCGGCATTTTAGTTATATTTGGAAATTATGGCTTAGTCTCGCACAATACATCATGAAAGTGGGGAAATTTTGAAGTAAAAGAAAGAAAAAATCACATCTGACACTACTTCTGGTGCAAGTATTCCGAGACACAAGGTGCTAGCACAAGATATAGGCTACTCCGCATAGGCTATTTCTAAACCTCATGGCGACCATTACTACAAGCACTAGAAGTGTGTAAGTATTTTTTATTTATAATTGTATTATCTTATTAAGCATGTAGCTTTTAAGTTTTAGTATTTTAACTGAGAAGTTACATAGTTGGTTAACTCCCAGTTATGTTAACTTGGGAGTTAACTGGGGTTATACAAGAGAGACTAGAGCCCAACATTTAGAAAATGGATCTTGCAACAAATTAAGATTATTTAACAAATGCAATAATTGTATAAATTTTGACCCATAACCGTCAATAAATAATCCAATGGACTCGTAGTAGGGGAAATCCACACTCCAATTCACAAACGAGCGCCGAGACGCCCTCACGTGGCGTACTCAAAACCTACAATTGCATAACAAAAACATACACAAGTGCAGAAAGCCTTGCCTTTGTTTGAAATCCGTCTTGCAGGTGAAGGAAGCTAAACAATGGTCTAACGGGCTCAGGCCCCTAAAGAGACAATGCCGCGCGAATATGGGCTCGCGAGAAACGTTCTTGTCTTGTTACCACAAGCAATATTGTTAGTTTTATGAAGGAGCTAAAGGAAACCTTTGTGCCCGCGTTTTTAGTGGCCCGTACAGAAATTGCGAAACGAGGGTTTATGGAATAACCCCAACATTACACATTTGAAGGCAGTCTGATTTATAAGGACGACCAATATTACAAGTGAAAAGAGCCTTCTGTTGAGTGTTCACAAATTCCACCGTAACTTAAACTTATTTTTATGTAATAAAAAGGTTTTAATTGACTAAAGTGACCTCAAAATTAACTGCGTTTTAATAAGGATTATATCTCATCCTTATTAAAACGCTAATATGTGTAAGTAGGTACATACGAGTACATACAATACACACGTAAAATATAGATGTAATAAACTTTTTCCTAAAATTTGTGTACGTTTATTGCTACAAAAAAGGGTTGACTAGATCCATAAGTAGAAATTAACATTCTTGCATTACGAGCTACTATATTTTTACTAAGGGCGTCGCCCAGTACACCAAGTCCCGGTCCAATTCAAACAAGATCGTTTTCTAAATTGTACCGACCAGGAATCAAGCCCGGCCCTTAGGCTCAAAGTAAGACACCGCGCCACTGCGCCAATGGACACAAATATTCCAATGTATTGCCATTTACTTACATTTTACTGACTCTAATAATAAGCTTATTGGTTATTATTACGCAATAAAATGTTTATTGCATGTTAGGTCATAATGCTGGTAGATCTTTCAAATAAATTAAATTTCGCCCTTAACGCGCGAGCACTGCACCTTATTTGTGTCAAGCATTACAACTTATAAAATACTTTGTATTTACGACTACCTGCTAGGTAAAATCTTGATGTTGTACTTAGTTACAATAGAAAATTTAAATTTATTTATTTTAGGGCCGATTTTTCAACAGCCAGATAACTTCTTTTTTTAATGGACTCAATCCCGCTCTATAAGCAGAGCAGTGATTCTGCTAATGTCGAGTGATTCGTGATATAGTTCACAATAAATAACGGGTGTTTAGTTTTTATTGCTTTTCTTGGATTCAGTAAAGGCTTTCCGTAGAAGCAGGTTTCAAGACGCTATCGGGTCTAAAGCAAGTTGTCTTAAGACAAGTCATTCGACACTCGATACGGCGTTGCATACAATTATATTTAAATAGTTTTAATCTTTATCACTTCACGAAACATTGAACACAAACTACACCAAACTTGCACTCTAAAGTTCTTTAAATGATAAATAAAAACCATTAAAATAGATCGACCATGCTTTTCGTTCAACTACCCCCCACCGAATCCCAGACAACTTTAATTTAAAGAACAAGTTTGACATGTTGACAGTTTTCGTATAGTAAATGTGTCAAAGCGTCAATTTTATTCGTCGGATAAAAGTTCTCTGGCAATTGAAAAATCGGCCCTATGTAGAACACTAATCAAACCAGCTTATTTTGTGCAAGTTTTGGAACGCGACCTTTTTTATCGCCAGCCTTGTTGAATAGTCAGTCTTATTGATAGTCATGAGCTCATAAAACAGTAATACTTCAACCTTGTTTTGTTTTTAAGGTTCCGTGTCTCAAAGGGAGAAATCAATCACTTTATTGTCAGTCTGTCTGTCTGTCTATCCATCAAAATCCTTTTTCTCAGAATTGCGTGGGGGTATTTGGTTTAAAAAATAATACTCAGGTCTGAAATCCCTTAGAGCTGTAAAAAAAACCGGACAAGTGCGAGTCGGACTCGCGCACCAAGGGTTCCGTACAAACCTGTAAGCACCTATATAAGTAAAAGTTCACCCATCACGACAATCGAGTTATAGTTATGGTATTTTTATTGCAAAATGAAATCCATAACATTACGAAAGGTAAATTGCGGTTTACGATTTATGACAAATAAAAAAAATACTACTTACTAGATCTCGTTCAAACCAATTTTCGATGGAAGTTTGCATGGTAATGTACATCATGTATTTTTTTTAGTTTTATCATTCACATATTTTAGAAGTTACAGGAACACACATTTTCCCTCGCGCAAACTATTCAGTTTAGAATAAAATGATATTAGAAACCTCAATATCATTTTTGAAGACCTATTCTATAGATAAAAATAAATAAAAAAAAATTTTGAGTTTCAGTTTTAAGTACCCCATACTTAGAACTGAAACTCAAAATTTATTGTTTTTTTTTTATATTTTTGTGTGAAAATCTTAATGCGGTTCACGGAATACATCTACTTACAAAGTTTCTACAGTATAGTTCTTATAGTTTCGGAAAAAAGTGGCTGTGACATACGGACGGACAGACATGACGAATCCATAAGGGTTCCGTTTTTTTGCCATTTGGCTACGGAACCCTAAAAACACGTTAACGCATTCATAAGATAGTTCTGTTTATGCCGCATATTTTGACACTCGCAAGGAAATAAAAACCTATCAGTGTATTTTCTGTTATCCTAAAATCATGAAATGTAGCAAAAGCAATCTTAGTAGCTATCTATATAAGCAAGGAAGTAAAAGGAAAATCAAGACAACTGTCAATTTGTAGTTACAGCACAAAAAAATGATTACTCACCCACAAATTTGTTCGGGACCCTCGGTGCGCGAGTCGGAGTCACACTTGACCGTTTTTTTTCTCTATTGCATTTAGCGTAAAAACAACACTGCTTAGATACTGTTTAGAGTTCATCAACATCTGTGCTGGACATGGTCTTCCATAGAATTATTTTAGTTATTGGAGCTTATTTTTCCGTATTTGTAAACATTTTCGATTATATTACAAATGGGACGTGATCATGTGCACTAGTGCGGCCGGTAAGCAGGCACGTCGATCAGTCTAGTTAGGTCGCGTGCTTCGCACCAGATTGCCGGCAGAAAGTTTTTAACAGCCACGTAACAACTCAACTTTACGCTATCAGTTGTTGCCAACTTCGTTCGCTTTTGGGATCGTCCTATTTTAGTTTTTAGATCTACGATTGATTCATATCACTCAAATAAATAGCTCGTTTCAAAATTAATTTAAAAACTATTTTAAAAATTAAGCTATCGGCAAGTTCGAGTTGGATTCACCCACCAAGGGTTTCTCTTATCCTTGTTCGAACCACCATAATACCACAATTTCTTTAATAAAAGAAACTAAATGTAGTTTGCCAGCCACAGATTTTTATTATTGGTTGTTTTACGTTAGAACCATATTTACAATTAGTCTCATGCAAATACGAGTATACCGTTTTCAACATAGAAAACAGAATACGTTGAAGAAAGCACTGCGTTGGCAGTATACGAGTCCCTTTCTTCTATCGTTCGCGGCGAAAACTTGGCAGTCACACAGGCCACAGGGTTACAAACGTCACGCTTGTCAGGACGAAGAGGTGTTCTTAGTTTATATATTTTTAAAACTTTTAAGTGAGATCGCCGTCGCCGTCGAACCTTGCCGGCTGTGTGCCCAGGGCCCCGATCGCGCTAATAAAATCAAACCATTACCACACCACATCCACACCACTTCCGTTACGTTTGAAACATTTGGTATCGCGCTAAAAAGTTCGTGCCATTTCCAAACCACTTCCCAACCGTTACCGCTGTCAGATGTCAATGAATTAAAGGTTTGAAAAAAGCAACTTTTTATCAACCGAAGTTTAAACGTTTGAGTAAATTTACCTATTCTGATCAAAAAAACACCTCATTTACGTCCATTTTTGAAAATATTTGACTAATTAGACGTTTATATGCCTTACAAACTGCATAAACTAATGTAAATAAAAAGTGTAATGTTGTGTTGTGTGTGACGCCGATAACACTCCCATGGGATTCTTGGAAAACCTTTTTACCACGTTTTTACTTTAAGTGATCTCACTCAAGAGAATAGTGTTCACCCAGTGATTACAGTGATAAAAAAATTGTAAATAAACAGTAATTATTAGATAATTTAAGAATACAATAATCAGTTGTTTTCATTCCAAATTTCTTCTTAACATATCTTAAAATCAAAATCCCAAGCTATCTACTCAGAATACTAAAATACATCATAATTAAAACACCAAAAATATTTACAAGATATAGTCATTTAAAGATGTAAATACCTAATTATCCTAAAATAGTTATTTTAGAAAGTCTTCCGTTACCTTATTCACCACTCTTAACTACCTATTTTACTTCCTACAGAATAATCAAAAGTAGCTCTGTTTCTGTAATGTTAATGTAAAATGTTTAATTAGAACCACCGGTCAACAATGAGGTTTTTGTTGTGATGAAAAGATGAGACATTACTGAATTCTTTGAATTAATTGTTTAACATTCCTATGTTAAACAATTATTAAGATTTCAGATGTGTAGTTCTATTAATGCAATAAATTGTTGAGAAATATAGATAGATGCCAATACAGGCTATACTAAATTGAAGATACAATAAAAGAGTCACTATTGAAGTTTGTTAACTAGTGTACGCTGAAACTGGTTTGTCATTTGGAATTTTGTGTTGTCTCATGTATCTTATTAATTTATTTTTCGCTAATACTATGAAATAACAATAGATAATACTTATTTAATCTACTAGTCGAAAGTATGCAGTAAAAATAATGTTTTAAAATGTCAATCAAAAAGTTTTAACTAAGATATTGTGTGTAACTAAGGTACATATAATATAGTATATTCAACTTCAAATAGCTAGAGAACCCTACGACAGAATTTGATGTGCATTGGCACAGATAATCATCTGATCTGATATCATCCAAATAAAAGTAGTCCCATCTATGGCGGTTCTGGGTGTGCTGGCCATATATTTTTGCACACTATCATTTGCTATAATATTCTGTAAAAGTTACCCATTTGGCTAATGCGGTTTGAAAGCTATAGTCCATTTTTACTAAAGATAATGATGATTCCTTTGCCCGAATTCGGTCATATCGGCTGCCATAGTTTTAGGAGCCTTGTTGGTCAGCTATGTCGTATGCCTTCATATAGCTACCGAAATCATTTAGAAGATTATTACCTCTGCTGGCACGGCACGGATCACTAAAATAGATGCACCTCTTACAGATACATGCATCCCACGAAGATTTACATTTTAATGATTGCCTTGAGTATACCTATCACATGTTCTCAATAATTCCATAAACGACGCGGTGTATCGTCGTTTCATTGAAAATGAAAGAAAGAAAAAGATTATTTGCGTTTGCACATTATAATGACATGACATAACAGCAGTATGCAACTGTTTGAAAAAGGTAACATGAAGCTTACCGATGTCAGGCTAATTACAAAAGAGTAGTCAGTGGACGACAAACAACCGCTTTGGCGTATTGTCCCCAACTGCGTGTTTGCAGAATACGTCCCTTTCAATCATGGGCCGTTTGATCACTGTTGTGTGCTCTTGTTTAATGTAATGCCAATCGGATTTGTTATTATGGTACTAAACCTTATTAGACTGATGTATTCTGGGGTCGTGTGCTCTTAAAACAGAATTACTTTAACCATATTTTGTTTTCTCTGTGTCGAGTTTGCCGTATAGACGACACTGAGAAGGTAGGTACTGCTTAGAATCCATAATTAGGCCCCATTGCTTTCGAGATAATAATCTCTCTATTTTTTGTTAGCTGCTGTCACATATTATTTTTCTAGGCATCCGAACAGAAAAGTAACTTAGAGTAATATTAATAAGTTCATGAATTCAATTTTCCAATAAAGGCAATTGTTAATAATTAATAGAACCATACAGTGCTATAGTTAAGCGTTAAACAACCCCTAACAATACACGATTGACCTAACACGTCCACCGTGTTAGAATTATAACGTGACTGCCACACATTCAGAAATCTTAACGAGATTTCTTTATAAATCGGCCGCGGAAATAACCATTCGTGCGGTAGATTACTAAAAATCATAGTTATCTTAACATGCAACTGGAAATCTAAATTAGTTGGATGCCAGATTTGCTAACTAGTCGGTCGGTATCATATTTCGGACTCTTGTGTAATCCTATCGAACTAATTCGTAGGTTCTTAAAATACCTTCTAGGCCTTAAATAAAACTTTCACAAAGTCTTACTAATAGTACAAACCTCTAATTAGTCTAAATAAATAAATTTAATATCATTAATAGCATTCGTGACGTATATTTCATATTTATATTCATATTCATATCAGGGCATTGCGATTTTAGTAATCTATATATATAAAAGAAGAAACTGACTGACTGACTGACTGACTGACATATCAACGCACAGCCCAAACCGCTGGTGCTAGAGATTCCAAATTTGGCATGTAGGTTTCTTATAAGGTCTAGGGGTGCACTAAGAAAGGGTTTTTCAAAATTCACCCTCTAAAGGGGTGAAATGGGGGCCCAAAGTTTGTATGGGGAAACAAGATTAGTTAGACTATTTTATTCGAAACTTCACAGGAGTATTCCTAACAATAAATGATTAAACACGTATTTCAGGTTTTTTTGCGAAATCCACCCCTAAAGGGGGTAAAAGGGGTGACAAAGTCTGAAAATCAACATGGGTATTGTTTCTATGGTTTGTCGGGTCGCTGATTACGAAAACAACAACAATTTTAAAATACAACGTTGCGGACATGAAATATCAGGGGGATCCCTGTTGGGGTGCAATGGGGTTAAAATGTCTTAATATCAATATGGGTGTCGATTTTATGGTTTTTTGGGATGTTAATTACGAAAATGACATCGATTTGGAAATTTAATATTGTGGACATAAAAAAATCTTGAATTCAACCCTTAAGTAGGTGAAAAGGGGATAGAAACTTTGTATTTCAGTTATCTATTTATATAAAATGAAATTATAGCCCTAAGATGATAAAATAGGCGATGAAAATTTAATCAAATAATAATTTTAAAATTTTGTATTTATGGTGACGATTGAAAATAAATTTATGTATTACAGCGTTCTTGATTATTCAACCCCTGAAGGGGTGAAAAAGGATATTAAGTTGTGTTTTGAAAGTCCTTCATTTTTAAAGTTATAATCACTAAACTTATGTTTATAGTAAACTTAATCAACTTAAATAGGGTGTTAGAATTTCAAAAGGGATAAAATTTTGTAATTGTCGAATTAATAATCACCAAATATATTATCTCGGCTTATGGTTGCAAACTAACCCAACATACATTGTTATTTTCACTCGGCTGCCGTAGGAGGGCTATGTTTTTCGAGCGTATGTATGTGTGTTTATAATTTTTTGGCACGCTCTACAGCCTAAGCAGTTACGTAAATGTATTTCATCATATGAAATTCTTCTCAGTTGTGAAAGTGACGTAAAGTATATCGTTTTCCAGAATCCCATAGGACATAGGAATTACGCGGGGAACTCTGATCTCTAATGCTACTTACCTGATTTCAACCCTCGATGAAGGTCTGCTTTAGGTTATTTTAACTCCTGTTGAAGTGTTCCAGAGACGTCGCCTGGGGTTAACATTTTGTTTATTTTGAGCTAGGACGCGCACCGTTTCGAAGATATCAAGGCGCTGCGTACACGACGTAGCAGGGCGGGCCGGACAATTTTGCCGCGAACAATAGACCAAAGGGAATCGTATACTGCAACGCACACGGCGGTCAATAAGACCGCGCCGCCGGTGCCCGGCCCGCACCGCGGCATGTCCGTGGCTGCCCGCCGTGGATCGCACAAACCAGTTTGTATACACTAACGCAGACGGCGGCGCGGGCGACTAGCTTAGTCTGCGTCGCGCGCTCTACTCGAATGGTTGTCCTGAACTGACCGTCGTGCACGTTGAGTACACGGCGCGAGCAGCCGCGGGCATCGATGAGCAGACGCGGTCTTTATTGCTTCACGGTCAAAAAGACCGCACCACTGCGTTGTATGCGCAGCACCTTACTCCATTCTATATTAATTAATCTATACACATATATAAAAGGCAAAAGTGATTGACTGATGTATCAACGCACAGCCTAAACCGCGGGTTCTAAAGATTCCAAATTTGACACGTAGGTTTCTTATAAAATCTAGGGGTCACTAAGAAAGGATTTTTCAAAATTCATCCCCTAAAAGGTGAAATGGGGATCCAAAGTTTGTATGGGTAAACAAGATTAGTCAGACTCTTTTATTCAAAACTTCACAGGAGTGTTCTCCTTACGATAAATGAGTAAACATGTGTTTCAGATTTTTTGAAAAGTCAACCCCTAAAAAGGGGAAGGGGGCTGACAAAGTCTGAAAATCAACACGGGTATTGTTTCTATGGTTTATCGGGTCGCTGATTACGAAAACAACAACGATTTTAAAATTTAACGTTGCGGACGTGAAATTCCATCTTCCCTGTTGGGATGCGATGGGGTTGAAATGTCTATCAATATGGGTGTAGATTTTATGTTTTTTTGGAACTTTGATTTTAAAATTGAATATTATGAACATGAAAATTCTTGAAATCATTTGTGCCAAATTGCAATTCAATCGGGCCAGTAATTTCGGAGCTAATCGGTTGTAACAGACGGACTGACAGACAGCCATACGTGATCCCGACACAAAGGTTCTATTTTTGCATTTGATGTATACCCGCGCTATCCTAATATTGATAAATCGCTATATTATATCATATCATATCGTGTTTTGATAGTCATGCTAAAAAATATTGTCTATAAAGAAGTTTTGTAGTTTTTTAAATTACTGAGTTTGACATTCATACTTCACTTAAAATCAAATCTAACGCGAGCGAAGCCGCGGGCAAAAGCTAGTTATATATAAAACTAGCTGTGCCCGCGGCTTCGCTCACGTAAAATATGGTTTTAAAAAATATCAAAATTTTGGCCCCGTAGACCACACGTGCTATTCCAGGAATACGTTAGCAGCTTAAAGTAATGATTTTCAGTAAACCACATCAGTGCCTCGCTCTAAAAGTAAAAGAAAAAGTAACGCTATTGCCGTTGCATTACTTTAGATCAAATTTGATTAGTATAAAAAGGTCATAGTATGTCAACCCTAAAAGATTGACATATGCTGTCAGGGACTTTTTTTTAGAACTTTTAAATGGGAACAATTACGTCATACATGATTTTGGTGTAACTTTAACCGTTTACCCAGCGCACGGGACGCAAGCTCTCATAAGGAATATTTTTGCCCGTTTTTGCAACTTTTTTTATTGATACTTTGACTTTTTTTTCCGCTCCTATTAGTTGTTACGTGATGCAATATAGCCTAGAACCTATCTTGATAAATGGACTATCCAACATAAAAATATTTTTTCAAATCGAACTAGTAGTTTCTAAGAGTAGCGCGTTCAACCAAAGAAACAAACAAACTCTTCAGCTTTATAATATTAGTATAGATTAATAAATTCTTCATATAAAATTGAATGAAATTACATTACGTAAATATCTACAATCATAAATTAAAATTATTTACTGGAGAAATTATCTTTTGAAATTGTAAAACTCCTGAAGACTATTTCGACACTCATTAACACTCATTTGTACAGTATATAGGCCCTCTTCCGGGCACTTATACACGTCCCAAAATATAGCTTTACCCTACCACCGCTTCGGGACTACATATCGGCTGGTGATGAGAAGAAACGGCGCAACAAACTCAGTCACCTTTGTCAGCCTTTTTTACAGGAAATACAATTACAAGACATGAAGTAAGTGCGAGCTAAGCAGGTTAAGTCCATGCACTCTTGTCGTTCAAATAATCGTCTACCTTATAATACCCTTTTTTAAGGATTTTTTTAATGTGAATTTTGAACTCATGTACAGGTAGTTCAACAAGAGTCTGTGGAACTTTATTAAAAAATTTAATACATTTCCCCAAGAATGAATTACCAACTTTGTGAAGTCTGAAGCTCGGAACGGCAAGTTTATTTTTATTACGAGTATTATAATGATGAAAATCACTTTTTAAGCTAAACAAACTTAGATTTTTTCGAACGTACATAATATTTTCAAAAATGTATGGAGAGGTTACTGTTAATATATTAATATCTTTAAAAATCTCCCTCAGAGAGTCACGAGGTCCAAGACAGTATATTGCACGTACGGCTCTTTTCTGCAACACAAAGATTGATTCAATGTCAGCAGCAGAGCCCCATAGCAGTAAACCATACGACAACAAACTATGAAAATAACTAAAGTATACTAGTCTTGCCGTTTCGACATCAGTTAAAAGCCTTATTTTCCTCACTGCATAAGCCGCTGAACTGAGCCTTCCTGACAGGGCAACTATATGGGGACCCCATTGAAGCCGGGAGTCGAATGTAATTCCCAAAAAAATTGTGGAATCGACTGCATCTATATGATCGTCTAACATATTAATATGCGTACTGATCTGCCTCACATTGGGCATAGTGAATTTAATGCATTTAGTTTTGTTTGCATTAAGCAACAGGTTGTTAGCTGTAAACCAGCGTACTACTTGAGAGAGAGCACTATTTACATCGTCAAAGGCAGCTTTACCTCTGTCAGTTTTAAAAATCAATGATGTATCATCTGCAAACAATACTATCTCACAAAGATCTTTAGTGAAGTAAGGAAGGTCATTTACATAGATTAGGAATAATAGAGGTCCCAATATAGAGCCCTGGGGCACACCCATGCGTATTGGAGCTCCAGAAGAGTCAGTTCCATTGACATTAACTTTTTGAATTCTATCTGTGAGGTATGACTCTAACAATTTACCTGAATCATTTGAGACACCATAATGCCGTAATTTCATTAATAAAGTCTTGTGATCTACACAATCGAAAGCCTTAGACAAATCACAAAAAACCCCTAAAGCATCTTGTTTTCTTTCAAAAGCATCGAAGATATGCTTAAGGAGTGCAACTCCAGCATCAGTTGTGTTTCTACCTTTGGTGAAACCAAACTGCTTCTCATGCAACAGTTTGTTAGTTCTAAAATGTGACTGTGTGTGATGTGACACTCACAAGGGAATCAAAATGTATAGGGTAAAATGAAATAAAAATGTTATTAATAAAATACAATTTAGTAATTAAATTTTGTGACTCAATTCCTGAACTATTTAAAATACATAAGTACCTACAGATTTGTACGGAACGTCCGGTTTTGTATACACTGAGTGATTCTAAAATGATAAGCTTTAATGAAGAAGGTATTACTCCTCATTATAAATATCTTTTCCTATGAAACTAGCCCGGAAATCGTTAAAAATAGGAATGGGAGCTCTTTTTATAAAACAATTGATATGTACCTAGGTGTGTGTACCTTTTTAACATAGTTAATCAGTTTAGAATCATGGACGAAGTGATTGTACGTTAAAAGGCTATAGGTACTTATAACTTTATGGGTACGCGCCAAAGTCATTACGCAAAACTTTGCTCTCTATATTTTTCAGTATCGTTAAAAGTTGCTAGAGTTGAAATTGTTTCTGTATGAGAATGTTATTTAGAGTATAAAAATGTAACGGTAACGAGGCGCCCCTATCCACCTAGCGGCAGTTTCCGCAACATAGCACAAACTTAACAAGTCTTAGATTGACGCCTCCTTGGATGCAAACTTACAACGCTATGCACGAGCATTAGAAACACACGAGTCTTTCTCTTCTTTAAGCTGAAAACACGTCAGCGTCGTTTACTCTTAAAGAAACTGAAAGGAGAAGTTTGTTAAGGCTGCAAACAACATATTAAAGTTTTTGTAGTCTTAGTCCACGTTTCCAAATTCCGAAAATATTCTAAAAAACAAAAGGATGTTTTTCACACATGACGATCTACTGACATAGACAATTCTACTGCAAATACACCTAACATCAATTTTTTTATAATTATGAGTCAATACTCTTTCGAATGTAGCTAGGTAATATTTATATTTTCATTTCGAAAGTTAAAACACTAATTAGACTCTAGGACGCAAAAGAAACTTACATAAATTGCTGACGCATGTTATTACAGCGACTTCGCTTAATTATTTAAGGCATAAATCTTTAGATATTTGTTTATTATACCTTTCTAATTCTAGGTTGACTTCTGTGCACCCGTCACGCCACATGCAGGAGGGAGCAAAAGTGGGTATAATTTCCAGAGTGAATTGCTGAGGAAATGAACAAAGCTTTTTATGTAGTAGTGGAGTTATGTGATAATAAACTGCAAGCGAACAATTTCGACATGGTTAAGCTTGAATCATAAATTGGTAAAAACTTATAAAATAAAAAAAGATGCCTACTCGTAAAAGAGCGGGTTACAGGCGAATCGATCTCCCGACCGTGCGTATATTTAAAATGCATTTAATTTTATATTGACAGTCTATCTTAGTATCTAGTAGGATCTTTAACCCCAATCCCGTTCGTATAAATAGCGCCAATTTTGCTACTACCCAGTTATTAGATTACCCAGTTATTTAAGTTATAAGATTTAATTCGAAAAAAAAAAACAATAGAAACAGTAAATCTAAAATAATATGCTATATTATATTCTATTTTTAATGTTGCTCATATGCACCAAATAGGTAATTTTTTTTAAAGTTGTGAAAGTTTCGTTTGAGCCGCGGTAGCTGCAGATTGTTGTAAACATTACCGGGTTTGAGCGGCACAAGTGTGTTCGTTATGCACGCCTCTATGACGTTGTAAAAATAAAACCTGCGACATATTTGACCAAGATGTTATCTACTGTTTCCATTTGGGTGCACCAACTACTGGGTAGTAATCCTCAATGGGTGGAAAAAGTACAATTTGAGCGAAAGTAAAATTTTTAAAGTTGTGTTCTTATGGAGATCGCGACCTCCATGGCTCCGTCAAGGTGTAGCGATGCTATCAATATCAACCTTTAGAGGTCCACTGCTGAGAGGCGTAGGCGTCCCCTATAGGATACTACAGCGAGCGGCTCTGGGCCGTCTACATCCAGTGGCTTCCCGCAACCCTAAACACGTCCTCAGGACACCTTAGGTCAGGCCTCTCTGCGTCTTCCAGTACCACTTCACCACTTGAGAACCTTTCCCAACGGCTGTCACGTCTTTAGCTTTGCAATTAAAAGAGCTATGACGGTGAGCGATGATAAGTATAAGCAAGTTTGCTGGCAGTGGATGGAAAATAATAAATTGACAATTCGATTGGGTATATAGATACCCTTTGCGTGCGATGATTTCCTAAGTGCAAAGGGTCACGAATTTGATTCCCGGTTGAGCCAATTCAGAAAACGAGCTTTCTGCGTTAGCTGGGGCCTGGGTGTAAACATACGCCAATGGCAAAAACTGAAAAAAATTGTCTTTACTTCGTAACACATAGATGTGAATTCCTTACTTCGATACCATGACATAATATGTATAGTCTAATTTTGTCTGACGCATATATTTAAACCCTTACCGTAGGCATGAATTACTAAGCAGATGCAATTAAAAAGTGAATTATTAGGAGATGCCTATGTAGAGCAGCGGAATGACAAGAGCTGATGATACATTATAAATATATGCCCAAATGCAGATTTGTCATATTAAATCATCAACTACAAGATTTGTTGGAATAGTGAAATAACCGAGTTTTCGCTTAGATTTTATCTAAAAAATCTAAGTTTTAAACTTTATTTAGATTTGTGTTCTCGCAACTGTTCATGGGTTCAATGTTAATATTAATTGTAAATTAACACGTCAACCCTTCCACACTCTATTACACTTTCCATTTTCACCGAAATTATTGCATGCAAGCCGCCTATTTCCTTCGCCTTCCGATGGAAAATGCCTCCTTACAACACCAAAACCAGCTTTAAAACTTTAATTTCAGCCTTGTCTTGATTAGACACTTAACATGCGAACTGTGCCCAAGCAAAGAAATAATGGATAATATTATGATCAATTCTTATAACTTCAAACGTCGCGACGAATAAACGCCCCTGACTACATGCGTGCGTGACACAAAAACATGTAATTTAATAATAGGTGAGCCGCATTACAAGTTTCGAGGTTTTCTAGCCATTTTCTGTGGCTGACGACCATGTCATCGAATAAAATATTTGCTTTCTTAGCGACCGGATAATACGCTCAGAAACATGCTATTCTCTACACGCCACTTGCCAATAAGAAAGAATTCTGGTTAAATCCGCATGTTATTACTATTTTTTACCTAAAAAGTAAGCTTGCATTATTTATGCATGAAAACTGAACTTTTAGTATTAAAATAACACAGATTATTCGTAAGTCATCACTCATCAGCCTAGATATCCCAACAGCTTATTGTTCTCTCATTAACTTCAATAAATAGCTAGCGTATAGTCGCCAAATGTAAACTATCGTGTAGTTTCAAACGATTAGTTTTTCAGAAAAATTTATAAAATATGCTAAGGATTGTCAAATTGTCAAAACCTACACAACATTTAAAGCGTAGCATTTGTTTCTAGTAGTACATACTTCAGAAAAAATATATATTCAAATCTTTAAAAAAACAAAGAAAAAGATGCTAATTCTCTTTCATGTATTTAACCGCTTGACCGATTTAATACGTAGATTGATAGGCCAACCTAATATATTAGTAACCTAGTATAAACTGCGCATAGGGTTTTTTAATTGAACGATTGCGTCTATTGCGTTGACGCAGCGTATGTCGTAATAGCCACGTTCAATTGCGCGCTGTTATGAACCGTATTTAATGACTTTTCAAAAGATATTCGTACTACCAAAATAAAAATTAAAATTAAAATTGACATTTGTATTATTCAATTGCCAAATTGTTCGCGCATGTGAGAAGAATCCAAAATTACCTAATAAAAATATGAAGGTTAAGCTGACTGACTGACGGATCAACGCGCGGACAAAACTGCTGGACCTAGAAACTTTAAGACGATTCTTAAATACTACAAATAAAATCATAAGGAGATAAAATGAAAAGTTTGTATGGATAATTCGAGATTTACGCAGACGAAGTCGCGGGGAACCGTAAGCGCATTAAGTGTGTATTTGATAGTTATAAACGTTCATAATAAGTAGGTATTAAGAGTAATACGCGTGTTATGTAGAGACAGATCTTTGTAAAAGATTAAACCGATCACTTATTATTTCATCTTCAATTAGACCAAAGATTCCTTATATTCTTTGGTCAGACTAATCTTCAAGATTTAATTATCTGCAGTGCAGCAGTGAGTTAAAGAAATACACGAGTAGAACATATTATATATTCTTACAGAATTCAATTATCTTTTATGTTCAAATAAAACGCGTTTACATGACCTGCTTTATCATGGACGCCCGCATTAATCTAGTTTCTACATTTGCTTTCAGAGTGAATTCAACACAAGTTGTACACAAGTACTCAGTTGGTACTAAAGACCGCAAAGGTCTCCACAACACGTTAGGATTATAACACTTATACTAAACAACCGAATAAAAACCGCAAGCATTACCTCACCGCACGACTTAGCAGAATAAATTCAGAGAGTTCTTTGAAATAATATCTCTTGAAGCAATAAACCAGTAAGTTGGAACACACTCCAGAGAAATATACCGAAGTTTTCAGTGTGAGTCGTAACTTGCGAGTACACAGAAGGCTGATGTAATAATTTGTGTCTTACTTATTATGTTTGAAACTTAAGATCCGGAATCATTGGCAACTTTGGTTAGCCTACTTAATCAAGTTTCTGGATTTAGTAATTTTTAGGTGGGTATCAAAGATGCCTTGCGCGGTAGATACGCTATCGCGCAGAAATATAGAAGAGATGACAATAGGAAATCCAGATTGAAGTTAATATTTTTTAAACTTCTATGTCTTTATAGTGCAATACACCAACGCTCTCTGAAACAAAACACTTTTGCTTTTCAATTGAACCCCAATCGATATCACCAAAGTCAGTCATATAGCAATTTGTAAACTAGGAATAACTAACCGCCGCGCGTTGACAAATTGCGACCAGCCCAGCTGATATTCTACTCTACACCATAGATTGGTGATAAGCGACCAATTTGAGGAGGCGCCACGACGGGTACGGAAGTCGTTATTACAGTAGGCGGTGCGATCAAGCAAATTGCACCAGGGCACGCCATCTGAACGTGACAGCGCTGTCGAACACATTGCTTATTTGAAACGTCTTAGTTTGACGCTTCTAGATATGTAGGTTTCGCGAATATTAAATTTACACAGCTACGGCATATCAGACATAGGGTATGTAATTCAGACTTGGTAAACACATATAAAGCATACCTACCTCG
Source organism: Anania hortulata (assembly GCA_963576865.1). Taxonomy (NCBI): domain Eukaryota; kingdom Metazoa; phylum Arthropoda; class Insecta; order Lepidoptera; family Crambidae; genus Anania; species Anania hortulata. The sequence goes on along the minus strand of OY756396.1, from coordinate 9,798,390 downwards.
TACTTCTTAAACAAGGATATTATCTATATTAATGATTCAAAGGTAATCGCGTTTATAATAAAATAGGTTTTTATTATAAACGCGATGTATCTTCTAAATTGATATTATTATTATTACAATAAGTACACTCCTAAAAATAGTAAAAACTCTGTACATTTAGGTCTCCAATGTCATCGTGATATAATTTCAATTCATTATTTGACATTTTAATTGAACAAGAAATAGAGTTATTTTATCCTTTGCGTTACGTCGAGATAACTTTTCGTTTTATCAAGATAACAGGCAAAATAACAGAGACCTTTGAGCGTCGTTCAGTTGTTTACATCTGTTAATGATGTTCAATAATATCTACCTAGTTTAAAATTACTTATGACACAACGAGTTGAAGCCCCTTAATTTAGCAACTGACAGCCCTTAACTTAGTTGTTTGAATTTCGATAATTGAAAACGGTATATTATCTATAACTCGTAGTGAACAATAACACATTTCTGCTTCAGCAATTATAATAGAAATGAAATATCAAGTTTGCTTTAGTGTCAAACATTACCCACTCAATGCGACTATTGAATCTTATATTTAATAACAGGCGTATTAGCTTGAATAGGAGGTAGTGATATTTTGTCGTGATACTTTAGAACTATAGAGCATTTACATTTCGGTAGGTCACTGCTACGTATTATTTCATAAAGATTTGAGAGGGAGAGCGAGACAGTTTTATTAGACAGACATATTACAGTACAAAATTAAAATATAAAATGACTATAAAAAGACGAAACAAATTACAAAAACACAACAAATTAAAAACACAGAAAACAAAAAGATCAATAAAAACAACGTAACGCGTGCCTAATCTGTACCTAAGGTAGCTAAAGCACTTGTTTCAAAGAAATTAGAAAACAACGACGGTATAACAACACCAGACCCGACTCAACACAGAAAATATCGTTTTCTACATTGACCCAACCGAGAATCGAACCTGGGACCTCAGATATGGCGACGCCAAGACGAGGCCAAAGTATGCTTAATATCAATACTTTTCCTATTTTTACATGATAAGTTGTAGTTATGGAACTAGTAGAGTACTGTTTTTGGATGATGGGTTTTAGACTTGTCTTTATCTCTTCGTACAAACCGCTCAGAAATTTTCAACAGACAGTGCGTTGTCGACTAAATTTCTAACTACTTTATGCGTTGCTAATCCGTTTCTTGACCTTTCACGACCTGATTCTCAAATCAGTAAAACAATAAGCAATAATGAGGCGAGGCCAAGAATTTGACATACTCCTCGAAGGCCGGGAGCCGCGCCTGCCCTGCCACGGAAATGAGACTAATGCGTTCGTTAGCGCGCTAATTAGTAACGCACGCAAACACGATCGAATTATAACATAAGATTAATTTAAAAGGGACTATCACTAAGCACTTACATTTTTTAAGTACCCAAGTGCAAGTTTATTATCAGGGTATGGGCACCAACATGAAGTTATTATATGCTACTAGAAAATTGTACTGAGCGAAGTTTCCTTATTTGTAATACTGGCATCAATGTGGTTTTGAGTTTATTCAAAGGCAAAATCTTTGGACCTAACTCGCGGGTGTTTATTCGTCCCCTGCTTTCAGATAGTTAGGCGCTTAGGCGTACCAGGTGAAAGTCACCTTGGCTCACGCAGAACAAACACGCGTAAAAACTTCAAACAGTTGCACCGTGGTTGTGAACCGCCCCGTAGCGTAAATTACGCAACTCGCCCTCATTACTGGGGCCGCCCATCCGTGGATGATGCGAGGGTGAAGGATCCTAACATGCCCTAACTGTCTCTACCTATAACCGTAACGAGTTTATGAGAGCCCTGCAGAGTGCAGTCGACGTCAGCGCGGGGGAGCGCGCGCTCCAATGGTATCCCCTTAATGTTTTACTTTTTAATTTTATTGATGACTATGACACTAACGTGGTGATCTATGTGTGTTTATGTTTTGTTGGCTGTGCCATCAACATTTCTCATGAGTTTTAAGAAGATTTGACAAATCACAGACTCCATGATATATATTTTTATCACATCAATTATTCATCCCCAAAGTAAAAATAGCTTGTAAAATGGCTATTACTCGTAGATAACATACACATTATGTGCTAATAATATACATTATATGTCAAATAATGTATCAGACATTCCATCCATGACTCAGATAAAATTAATAAAAAATATTGCTAGCTAGTTCGTGCTCATCACACAAACACTTGCCCCTTGCAGGGTTCGAACCCGAATTCGAATTTGTGGTTCGGAGCGAGATTACTATGCTAGACCAGCTGGAGGTCATCAATTTTTTTATTATTTTCGGTGTCACAGAATCTGAGATCCAATATATTAATTATATTTAGTTAATAACTAAGTAAGAAAATGTCATAAAACTACAAAGAAACTATTCAAAGACTTTTTTTACTTACTGGATGTACGACGGACGACGTCTTTTAAGTAATTATTATACCTAATGAACACAAAAACACAAGATGGAAAAAATGTATACCATTTAACATTATCAAATAATTATGAATAGGTACTTAAATTTAGTTTGGGATTATCTCGATGTCATGTCATCATGTTCATAAATAATGCAGGATTACTTTGGACACCAAACTTAACTCTAATTAAGTTTTGTAGGGCGAGACGATGCCAGGCATGTTATTAGGATCACAAAGTGGGTCATAAATACTCATATTTAAATCTAATTTATCGAAACAAGAAAAGTAATAAATATTATTACTTAGATTAGATCATACTAAATTTTTTCTGGATTCTTATAAATAAGACCTAGATATCAGACTTATGACACATTTATTGTTTTATAAAGTTCATAAGTTATACCCTCACAATTTATACATTTTGCATTCGCTGGAACCATTGTAATAAGCAGTTGGACTAGTCTTCCTTTGGGACCAACTTCAATGCCTCCGTGGAACGCATTCACCACGGATTCAGGGCTCGTAAAACCTGCGCCTCTAAGTTTGTCTTTAATTTTAGAAAACAAAAAGAAGTCACAAAGTGCGAGGTCTGGGCTGTATAATCAGTTCTACATTTGAAGCCTTCAAATACGCTTCCGTTACCTTAGCGGAATGTGCTATCGTGGTAAGGACGAAATTGTTTTCTAAGACTCTGGGCAAGCAAGTATTGACCTACTAACCGGTACTAACCTGCGGTCATTAAACTTTGATTTTTCAGCGACTCAGTTGTGCTAGGTCCTGATTTGCCGAAAGAAGAAGCAACTATTTTCAAATTAAAATTCAAATTATTTATTTGCCATTAAGTAGGGTACAGTACATAAAATGTGATTTTAAATATTTAAATAAATAGTGCGTTGACTTACCTATGTTAAACAGCATGCAAATATTTAATTAATTAGATAATCAACTTTTCAAAGTGGACAATAAAAGCATAATTAATAATGCCAGGAATTAATGGTCAATAATGTCAAAGAATACAAGTGAAATATTATATTAATAATACTAAAATGTTTTATTATAGGAAAGTAATTATTCTTGCATTGATATGAAATTAAATGCACTTCAAATTTGCAGATCAGTCTGAATTTTTTTTCTGAGAGAGTGCAATGTCTAAGTAAGCACCTTATAAAAAAAATTAAATTTTTCATTTTAAAAGTAAATAAAATATTATTAAAAGTATATAAATATTTCAAAAATTTAAAAAAATCATATCTTGTAAGCGGCTGACAAGCGAATTTTTTCCTGGCGGGTACAAATAGGTCCTTAAGCCGACTACCTAAAAAAAATTTTTATATCCATCTGTCCTGGACCACCCTGTATAGAGGCATGGCAATGGTAATATTTAAAGTGATTTGAAATATGGCGAACCGGATTTATCTAGTGCTATATTGCAATTGGCTCTAATACAACGCTTTTGTGCAACGACCAATTTTCTTACCAATGCTTAGCCTTTTGTCTTTTTTTGTTTTTTTTTCTCAACTTTTGTCGGCAAGTCTTCAAAAGGAAAGAGCCGTTCAGCCGACTGGCTTTTTCTTTCTGTTTCAAATCAGTACATCCAGGTTTCGTAACATGTCACGATATTAAACACTAAATATTCCGAAGTATTTAATACCGATACCCAAATGCTTGGTTTAATTCCCAAATCCGATCTTCTTTATGATTCCGATTTTCTTTAATCCGAATTTCTTAATTCGATTATTAAAAATCACTAATCATATTTTACTGAATGTTAATAATACAAAATCTTATTTTTCTGATAATCACAGTTACCAAAAATTAACCCTAAAACAGTATTCCAACAATCAATATTCCGAAAATGGGATAAAAACCAATTAAGTTAACCCCGACTCGTCGTGGTCCTTTGCCGTGAAAATTGCCTGCCAAACACTAGAATGTTATTCAATAAATTTAAACATTAAGAATTATGATAAATATGAATTTACAATTTCGGAATTTAGAGATTCCGTATTTTTAAATTTGTGATAATAGTATTGGGAATTAAGTTTTTGGTATTTATGTAGTATACCAATTAAAGACAGCTAATAACTGTTCCACTAAACGTTTTTATCATTTCACACTCCACACGCATTTGTATTTGGTCTTCAGTTAAATTATGCAGTATCCATCGAGTGCAAAGCTTCCGCACCTGCAGATGTAAAATGTTTTGCACTTGGCGCATTCTAGTGCCTAATACAGTACGAATTTGCGTTTTTTTTTCTAGTTTCAAACAGTTGTGTACGGCCTATCTGTAACCGCAGTCACCGGCCAACCTTCACGTACCTACATCGTCAACCGTCATGGAGAAAAATATCTTCCAAAATTATCGGGTAGGGTTATTAACGTCTCATATTTTTGTAATCTTTTTTCAAAACCCTTTATTTTGATACCTCGAAAGTTGATAAGTTTGAAAGATTTTAATTTTTCAAGCTGCATATTATTGCGTTTATAATTCGCTATTATGTTTTTTATTGTGACATGATAGCTTATATCACTCGAGAGAACGTAAGGATTATAACGATTCCTCATACAATAAAATTGGTTAAGGTGTTTAATCGTTATGGTGGAATAAATAAACTTACACACAATACATACTCACATACATGAATACCTAAAAACATATTTTCACTCCTGTTTGGAAATGACGTGTAAAAAATGTCCACGAGTTAAATTCATTGTAATAGCACATAACATAACTGGTAATAGCGACACACTATTTTCTTAAGAACGCCAAAATATTATAATAATAAATTACAATCTCGCTAATTAAAGAGTAACAACATGTTTCCAGAGAGTTTTATTTTCGTAATTCCTTTTTTTATTTTTTAATGTAAGTAACCTGTTTCAAACATTTGATGATCTCTAAGTAAAGACGTACGCAATGTCGCTATTACAATGGACGTACAAGTAAGGAATCGTCATTCTTGTGTTAAAAGTCACCAGACAATGAATATTGCCAGGAGCATCTCTCAGCATACACAGACCTAAGCCAATTTAGAAAAGTTCGATGTGATCCAAACTGGAAATCGAACCCGGGGCCGACTTAAAGGCGAATCACAATCACAAAGATGGCAAATTCATTAAAATTTCCCAGAAAGTTATTATGAGCGTTGATGAATACTCTACTAACACAAATATCTTTACACGTAAACTAACTCACTATGTTTGTAAAAAAATAAACTGCAGTTCCTACTCTACAATGTGTAAAGGATGTAACAAAAAGAGAACTTCAAATACAAACATATTATCATGTAGGTCCCCCGAGTAACATATTTTCAGTTAGGACTCTGATTTTGCGGTAGAGTTGGCTAGCATTCACATGATTTTATTTATATGGCCCAAACATCCTTTGTGAGTGTTTAAAAAATTTAACATCCAAAATCACATTATAATGTTAAAAGTGGCGGCGTTCCGTGCAACGAACAGTTAAGTGAGTTTTATTTACACGACCGACGAAATACACGTTATGCGCCGTGCCCTGGGAGCGTCTAATATGTTATTATGTGAAATAAAAGCCGCTGCCGCTGTGCCCACTTGAACACCACGTATTGCCTTATCGATAAGCGTTCACTAAAGCGGTATTTTCAAAAAACTTACTATTATTAGGCAATAATAGTAAGTTAGGCACCTCAAATATTTAACTAAGTTTTTCATAGTGTTTAGTATACCTTGTGGGTGAACGTTCTTCGCTGCGCTTGCCGGTAGGTGGCCCTTATTCTAGAACCTAACTGCCCCATTAGCCGTCAGTTCTACGTGCTATCGCGATAGTGGCCATACAGAATCGTTGTCACGTAACGTGGCCGTACTTTCTGAATGACATCCTACAGATTAGCATGCTTTGTTTTAATCCTTATTTAAAAAGATGATAGATAAATGGGCCAGGAGGTCTATATTATCGATGACACGGCTTGCCACGGCGACCTGATTTACATGCATCGCCACCTCTTGGTAGCGCAGGCAACAGCAAGCAAACCACAGTAATCACTAACAAAGTCATCGCACCATCAATATCCAAATTATCACCACTTTACCAAAAGAAAGTCATATTAAAATGCGATGGAATTCTATTACCGAAAATGTAACTACACCCAAAACGTTTAGTAATTAAATTAACATAGTTTTCACGTCATTCGTTACATAATATCAGTCATTAGAATTGATGGAAAAAATCCGGTGGCTAATACGCACATTAAACTGCGACTTCCGAACTGACGAGCAAGTACCGCACCGCGGCGATGTTATCGCCATGAGTTATTAGCACCGTACCCATAACATTTGTCGAGAAAAATCGCCGTTCCTGGCAATCACAATTATGACATAACTTTTTTTTTTATTGTAAATGTTGCACCGGTTCAACACCACCACCAGGGTTAGTGACTACCACTTACCATTGGCTGTTCTCGGACGAATGTGAAGAACGTTTTTTTTTTTGTAGTTTTGATTTAAACAATGACTTAACTTAGAATCTTAATTTCTAATTTTCTATAAACTCTCTAAGATTCTCCCTAATACTCTCTAAGAATCTTATCATCATCATCAATCTTTATTTGTTATAAAAGTGGTTACAGTGGCTATTACAATAGGTAATAATGTCTTGTTATAGAGACATTTTTGGTGACAAACGTCGCCATCTCTGAGGTCCCGGGTTCGAATCTCGGTAGGGTTAATGTAGAAAAATAACTTCTCTATGTTTTCTCGGGTCTGTGGTTTGTGGTACCGTCATTGTTTCTTCTTGTTTGCTTGGCTTGTCTCTGATTTGCTTTATCTACTTACCTTTACATTAGGATCAGAGCAATATATGTGATGTTGTCCAATATGTATTATTTATTTATTTTATTACCTAATAAAAGTCGCAGGAAGACGCTGAATGCAGGCCGCTTCAAACCAGCCAACCTGGAAGTCAATGGGGGAGGCCTATGTTCAGCAGTGGACGTCCTATGGCTAAAATGATGATGATTACCTAATAAGTTTTCGCGATTTTGACATTAGTCGGTCTCTGTCCTGAAGTCAGTTGTTGTACTTAATATCACCTGTAGATTAAATGATTTCATGGAGTCACAGTTGCATTTTTTTTTTTTTTTTATGGCTGAAATGATGATGATGATGCATTTCATTTATCCAGGTACAATTATATTTAAGTATAGCGTTCGTGTAGCGGAACATCAAAAATATGACAGAAATGCCGTCGACACGAGAAGAAGAAGAAGTACAAGCAAACATAATATCATCATGTCATCTTAACCAGCTCACATCAGACTACTGCTGGACCTCAACTAATGCACGCCACTAAGCCCAATCGACTCGGCTCTTCTTTTCTATCCACTGTCAGCAGCCTTGCGTATACCATCGCTTCGCCTATATAGCTTGTCGCCTAGGGTTCCCTACGCTGCGTTTGCCATATCGCGGTATCTTCTCCAGAACACATATACAAACTTAATGTAGGTAACGTTAATATCTGTGTGTTGGTTACACCTTGTACTTAAGTTTATAAATTGGCAATCAATCTATCTATCTATCTATCTACATATCTATGAAATCCGGTCTAGGCGAATTGTTGAGACGTTTTCTTGTTTTCTCATGAATGTCATTAGTACAGCACAGTAGGAAAACTAAACCTTATAGTCCGCAGCAGAAACAAATACAATACAATACCATATTATTTTCAAATATTTAGGATTCCCACAAAAAAGGAGAGCTAAAAACCTCGACAGATCAGAAAACAATGGATGAGGCTTAAAATAATTAAGATTGACACTCTGCGCCAATCAGAGACGTAAAAATTTTAAAAATATATACCCGTCGGTACCTAAGTTTTCGAGACTTGTGTATCATCAATCCCTACGCGAATATAAGTCCATATAAATATCTAAAATATGCGAACATTAACTGATTCAGGTCTCAACAGACATACTATTAAAATCATTAATAACCGTAACCTACTTCCGCGTACATTTCTCGTCATGCACTAAATGTAAGCCTGATATCGGAACATCATCCCACAATGAAAACGGAAGTTAACCCCAAAATTTAGGGCTGACACATACAAAAAAAAATGTAGTTAATATTGATATGCCTTCTTATACTTAACTTGAGACCTATGGTATAGAATTGTTAAAGTTATAACAGTTAGACAGCTTATAATTTACATAGTTTTAAGACAACATATAACTATGAAGTAACTCAACATAAACATCGCCATAGTTGTCTTGTACCTAAATCAGGGCCACACATTCTTTAAAAAAAAAATTGTTTTCCTTGCAATGTTGTTTTGAAATTTAATGTCATGACGTCGTAAGTGTTTTAATAAATAAATATAAAATAAAAAATATTTTTGGGAGCGTTTAAGTACGCTTCCATCGTATTTCATAAATTACCTATTCTAAACATTGTCAATTTGTTACTTAAAAGTTTATTTGTGATATGTCTTCTGGATCTTACATTCACAGACACTGAAGAGTCGCTTCAGATGATTTCACAAATTAAACAGATAGACCGAAACCTGTTTAGATCATACCTGGCCAGCCCTACCCACATCGTCGATATTGACACGCGAGATCCTAACTCAGAAAGCATCAGCTACCTATATTTCACCGATCCAGAGCTCCATGGCTCATCCACATCGACGGCACACCCTTCTCATTTGTCAAATCAACAGAAATATATGCGTGAGAACTCACAGATTGATGGGGTGGCCTAGATTGAATTACATCTCGGCATAACCTGACGAGGGTCTAACATTACACGCCGCGAACAAGAATAATATGAGAATCGGATATCCGACGTTTGCAGCTGGGATGGTCCATTCAATACAACAACTATAGTGGGCAATGCATTATCAAACTACATCATCCTCCGCATTTCTAGCGCTATTTTCATTTTAAAGTTTTCTAGGGTGGAATTTGACTTCCACACAAACATAATCACAGTTTCCTCACTGGACAACTAGACCAATTTATTTGTTTGCCATAATAATCTATATTTATTTACCATAACTCTATTTTTTATTGGAGACTAGCTGTTGCCCGCGTCTTCATTCACGTGGTCTTTAGTTCATTCATAAAATATTTTCTGCGCAACTTTCTTATTTTCAACCGACTTCAAAAAGTGAAGGAGGTTCTTAATTCGACTGTCTATTTTTTTTGTAGGTATGTATATTACGCGATTACTCTGTCAATTATGATGATTCTATTTTTGTTTGGTAGATCATACTTCAGAGGTGGTCCCATATAAATTTTATGGAAATCAAAAACTGCTAAATACAGTTTTTGGGAAAATAACAAAAATATACCCAGATAATGTTATAATTCGTGATTCTTGTATCTACAGGTGGTAAAGTTACGTCCAAAAATTTTTTTTAGGTGCCTCGTGTTGTGGGGTATTTGAATCACCCCTATGTATGTTTTACGATTTTTCGTAGTGTTCGAGATATTTTTTTTTACCTAATTAGTTACCTTTGGAGTCGGTGCAAGCTGATCATAGTTTGAATGTTTTTGTTGCACCGAATCCAAAAGTAATTGAGTACTTACGTGATAATATTATTTTTAGGTTTTAAGTGTTTTGAAGTCGGTTCTTTTTTAAATTAAAATTATATTTTTCATTCATAAGAACCTTCTCCTGACAATGATTAACACAACATAAAAAGGATTAGCGAAATTGTTCCATCCGTTCACGCGTGATGCGTAATAGAGATTCATTTTATTTAAATAGATTATACAAAGTTGTTTCCGAGAAGAAAACGAGTTAAAATAAAGGTTTTTTTTAAATATTTTACGTAAAAGCGAACTAAAGATGTCTTAGTAAATTTTTAGTTAAGTTAATTTGATTAGGATTTGTAATTGATTTAAATTAATGATGTAATTTACTATTTCTTGACATGTAATGAATATAATGAATAAAATCTTATCTTATCTTATCTTTTTAACTCTGATGCATTGTTCTCGTATGGGTATTATTAAAACATCACACCTATTAATTGGTGGTCATTTACCAACAATTTGTCGAAGTAATCCAGCGCTTGCAAACTTAACAAGTAAATAGAGCTTATCTCAAGTGTATAGTTTAATCGGATGTTTATCCAACTAATTGGATTTTCCTTAACGCGCCCCTCCTATCGCATCCCTCCTCCGTAACCCTTTTACTATGAAACTGCACTTGGGTGGTACACATACTATGTAATACTCGTATATTTAGTGTCGAAGCTCAAGTTTGTACGATATTAATGTTGTTTCATATTGAAACCAGACGCAAGTTTCAATCATTAGAGTTAATAGTTAAGGAAATTAAATAAGTCGTGGTTGAACTCTAAATTTAACCATTTTGTCTATTAACAGGAACTGTCTTACAGAGAGAGATATGAAGCTTACACACACGTCATATCCCCTTTTTTAACCGACTTCAAAAAAGGAGAATCTTTTTTCTATGTATATTCAGCGATCATTCGTTAATACATTGACCGATTTCGATGATTTTTTAATATTTTTTTAGAAATGGTCCGAAAATATACAATTAAGTTCTGATGATGAAATATATGTCGGCAATAGCTGGAAATTCCATTTTTTTCGGTCTTTTTTTGACAACATAATATTTTGTATTAGTAACAAATAGTTAAGAAATACTAAAAAAATACTGAAATATTAGATGATTACCAATCAACTACAAAGTAACATGTGAAACAAATTTCAATTGAAAATATAATCAAATAGAATTAACAATCCCACAAATAACTTCACCAAAACAATACTGCCTTGGGCATTTAATTATTTTTGCAAAAAAAATATCGCTCCTAAAATTTCTAACAAAATTCAAAGCGTAATTCGCAAACCTTTCTTTAAAATAAAAATGTATGTTGTTAGGTATATTGAGTGTCTTAATTTAATCATAATAATCGAAAGGTTGGCCATTATTTAGTCAGGTTTTTGGAATAATACGGAAAATTACCTTAATGTTTTCATTTCTATTTTCAAATTATTTCTTTGATATTTATAAGTTACATATCTCAAATCTTATGATTTAACCAGAGGCCCAATTCCCGTAATTTGACAATTGTCGCAATCCGGTGTCGATCCGGACCCAGTAACATTACTATAACAAACGGTATTCTCGTAAACTTTCAATTTAGCGTAAAATTATGAAAACTATCCCAATACGACTAAAAACAGAGCAAAAAAAAAATAAAATTTTAGTTTCTTCCATTTTCAGTTGCATTACGAACTATAATTGAATTTTTTAGGTTTAGGAGAATACTTTTTGGGATCGTAATGTTACTGGGAGTGGATCGACACCGGATTGCGACTATTGTCAAATTACGGGAATTGGGCCTCAGATGTATATAGCAAACTTAATGTTTTTTATACAATAAAAAAATCATTATTTCTAAATCCAATACAAAACCTGCTTTATCATAATATGTATTGTTTGTAAAATAGCACAGGCTCTGCAAGAGTTTCAATGAAATAAACGGAATTTAAAAAATCATCTTTCGAAATTATTTTTGTACATATTTATATATTTTTTTTTTTAATTTTTAGGGTTAGTTTTTATTATTATTATTGTAAATATTCTTAGCTTACTAAATAAATATTTATTAATCTTTCGAAATGGAATCATTCACAGTGGCACCACTAGTGTTATTTACAGTACATGCTTTTGTACAATTCTACTTAAGAATAAACAAAAGCATAAATTGCAATGAAAAGTATAACTAGTTTATTTTAAGGGTTTATAAAAATTTTGGTATCAAAAAGGATCATAATCCAAAAACTTGTAAGAATCGTTTAACTAGCGTATCTATGTAATAGACGAATGTGAATGGTTTTAGGCGTACTTAATGGATAGTGGAAAACAAAAACTCTTACAGCTGCGCTTAAGCATGGCATAACGAGATTATGTCGAGGCTTCCGTTTTAAATGTAAACACTCACTATCGATATTGGAGGATTACAAAGGGATGAAAATAAAGTGATTCTAAGCCGAGATGTGGAACTTAATAGTCTAAGCATGTGCTTACTGAGCTCCTAAACTAGTCGTTGCATATTCAACGAGTGATTTGCGTAGGTAAGCAATCGCTTATGTACATAACTGGATCGAAGACCTACTGTTCTGTATTATATAACATGGTAAAGAAACATTAGGTTACCTATCATACTTAACCAGCATTTGTATAGTTTTTAGGCAGATTAACGAGCACATACCCTATAGAGCAGCAATACTGAACATCTTTTTCCGAAACACGTTTTCCATTCACATTTAGTATGAAATGACAAGTCCTGTCAACTCTCGCCCATAGAAAATAACACACATTTATAACCCACATAAAACAGTACAAATACAGATTTAAAAATTGCGGATTTTTTTTCGAAAAAATCATATGACATTTCTACTCTATAATATGGTATGTGCTCCATGAGACAGATACACAATAGAAAAAAAAAGATTTTTCGCGGCCTCACGTCTTGGAAGGTATACAAATTATCTACAAATCAAATTCACCTCGTATTGGAATAATATTTGGGCAGCAAGAGTTATAACATCCACACATAAAATACTGGTTTTGATATTTTCCCGCACTCCATGAGAACCTACATCGGTATATTCCTTTTACGACGATAATCCCGTCAAAATATCACGAAGTCTTTTCCTTAAACCTACGAGTAAGTAAGTAAGCAAACAGAGTCGCTGTCTTATGCAAATACAATATTTTGAAGTTACTTAACTCCTGCTGTTGCCTGGCTTGTTACCAATATGAAACATGACTGTATATCATAGTATTACTCCTAACAGGGAAGATATTATACAGAGTGTAAAGAAAAGGTAAAATAAAACTTTAAGGGGTTATTCTACGGCTAAATTACATCAACTTTTTCTATAGGACCAACATCGAAATCTCAAAAAAAATAATTGTCGTTTCCATACAAAGTAATGCCAGCTGGTCGCGTTTTAGTATAGGAAAGTGTTTTTTTTTTTTTGCGAATTCGATATTGGTCCCATAGAAAAGGTTGATGTAATTTAGCCGTAGAATAACCCCTTAAAGTTTTATTACACCTTTTCGTTACACTCTGTATATACTCGTACAGGCTTATTTTTAAAGCACCAACAACCTCCTAGGGTCTGATTCTGATGCTCAAATACTTTTTCTATGAGACCAACATCGTAATCTTAAAATAAAATTTCACTGCTGTAAACAAACTGTTGTCAGCTGGTCGGTGGCTTAGTATGGGGAGGTGAATTTTTTAAGCGATATCGATGTTGGTCTCATAGAAAAACTGGTTGTATTTGAGCAATAGAATCGAGATTGTTGATGTTTTAAAAATAACCCGGTATATTTAGCAAAATCAGCATACATAGCTTAGTATTTTTATGCGAGTTGAGTAACTTCTTCTAAACTTTTTAATTTGATTAAAAATTATACTCAATTATACAGGGTTAAATTGCAAAGGGGTGCCAAATCTTTAGGAGTGGCTCAGAATCAGTAACTTAATCGAACTATGCAAAGAACAAAACATTTTTTTTTCACATTTCATTATTCCTGTCCGCTTTTAAAAATCGTAAACGTGGAAAATTTTACTCATTCGTGAAAAAATTGCACCGTATATGCACTGCGTAAGGTCCTTGTAGGCTCGCCGTACCTACACCTCTGATTAAATGACCGCGCGGCTTTCGTAGTCTCTCTATTGACTTTATTTTTGAATATTTTAGTTTTTTTTTTGTAAAATACTAATTATTAAAAATAATAAAGATTAAGACGCTTCTTTATATTGTTCTATAGGTCAGACATGCTTTTTAATATCTTTAAAAGTAAAATTTTTGGATGACTTCTCAAAAAAATAATGTTTTTATTTAAATTTTATTGCACAGACATTTAAAAAAAAGTTGTACAAATGGCAGACTTAATGCCAAAAGCATTCTCTACCAGTCAACCATGGGGCCATACGGAGATGGTATAGGCGGTGCAACAAAATTAAATCATACAAAACTAAAAACAAACTAGATGAATATATACAGTTTTACATACTAGATACATACATATAATATAATAATAATATCAGAAATTGTATGTTGAGTTTTTATAATATTAGAATGAAAAAAAAATACAAAGGAATAATTTATTACTACAATTTAACATTAGGATTATTTTGAACATTAAATGTTATTTTCTTTTCTTTTTATTTAATGATTTGTTATTATTATAGACATTTGCACACCGGCACAATTCCAGGTAAAACGAAATTGAAACTGACTCTAATACTGAACACGTATTACTGTAACATTTGTTCTTCAAATATATGATTTGATTTGATTCAATGAAGACCATTTTATCAGTAAAAATTAACGATTTTTTTTTGTATCAGCAAATGATCAATCAATAGTCGTCCTACACTTTTCTATGAATTTCAACCCCTACAAAATATTAATCTCGTTTGACAATGACAAGAATGCAAGTGAACTCTGTCTTATCAAGTCATTTATTCGCTGTGTGCGCGATGACAGCGCCTCTAGTGACTACAATTATTGTGGACTAAGATCTCTCAAATTATGGCAACTGGATGGTTTGAAAATGATTTTTGGTTTGTTTTTTTTTCGAAATTAGATGAAAATATGTAAAAAGTTTGTGCATATTATAAGTAGTATAAGTGATTTTCTTACTTGAAATAAAATATAAATGTTCTAATACGTACGGGTTTTGAATCAATACAACATGATATAACTTTCTAACCTCAAACTGGTGCAAAAAGGGAAAGAATTAGTATTAGCAAAGCATGTGAGAGACGTTAAAGAGCTTAGAACCAACGGACAAAGCTACTTAATAAGAGCTATGATCATAAGATAAACGTCTGTGACACAAACCCCATACAAACTTTTTTCTTTTCACAGCAGCTATCCATTTATTTATTTGCTCCAATTTCCATCTTGATGTTGGTAACAAATAAAACATGCACGAACTGGTTTTCCCATTGTTTCTACACTTTATAACACAGCACGTACTGTGACCCTTATCGCGAATTTTAACGTTTTTACTTTAAAATACTTAATTTCGTTAGAATGGAATTCTATGGAAATAGAGCAATTTGACACATGACAGTCCAGAGTTATTTCATATTTCCAACTAACGTGCTGCGATCGATTTGACGTCCCCCACCACCCACTTTGCACATAGCGAATAGACAAGGGATGGAAATGGCAAAAGATTCTGGAAGTGGGACTTTCGTATGGAGTACTTAGGGATTGTGAAGTGGAGTTAGAAGAAAAAGAGATCTTAAAAAGCCTATCATCACCTATAGCTGACATTATATCGCTAAAGAGATTTAATTATCGAGACTCTGAAGAAAAATGGGGACCGAGCGGATGTGTACGAATTTGTTTTAAGGGATCAACATTGCCTTCATGTGTATACACGGAATTAAAACTAAAGTTGACCAATTTAAATTCGCAGTGACACAGTGCTCTAAGAGTTGGCGCTTTGGTCAGTCAGGGAAACTATGTCCGTCGCGTAGAATAACCTGCCCTAAATTCAGTAACAACCATTCAAACTGTGGGTCACGAGTGTATAAATGTCCAAACTGAAGGCCATCACATGGCCATGTTCAGAGGCTGTCCATTATATTTGAAAGAGAAAAAGCTTAGAGAAATTATGGCCGAATTTAATTGTACATATAAAATGGCATTAAGAGTGAGTTCAGACACGGCGGGAAACACACGGTTTCAAAATCGCATGGGAACCGCGTGGGTCTTATTTACCTATCATTGTTCGCAATCGTTTAGTCATATCCGCGCGTTTTGGTTACGGTTATACGAGTATCTGAACGGTTGCAAGCAATGTTAGGTAAATAAGACCCGCGCGTTTCCCACGCGATTTTAAAACCGTGCGGTTCCCGCCGTGTCTGAACTCACTCTAGACATGTATGTACCACCATCTCCTCGGATATCACCTATAAAAGAAACTCCAAATACGTCTTCAACTCATAATTTACCATCAACGTCTAGTCCTTCAAAACAAACAAAATACAAAAAATATAAGCAGTTCTGAACTCGATTGGGAGAATATATCCGAAACGGCAGAGTCTATATCCTCCAACGTACCTCCTAACGATCATGAAATAGACGAAACAGTAAATAAAAATTCGGATTTATTTTTAAGACTTAAGGAGATAATATTAATAAAGAGATATGACCTGATGACAAACTAAAAAGGCTATACAAATTATTGGAGAGTGGATTCTATCTTATTTCATTAAAAATATACAGTGTTTGACAATTTTTAAGAAAATATTTAATGGGCAGTACAACCAAACAAATAAAATTGAATATTGTACAGTGCAATACACAAAGCTTAAGCCAAAATTAACAGCATTTGAACAATTATTATCACAAGAAAAAAATCATATTGCAGCTATAAGTGAAACGTGGTTAGAACCTGATAGTGATTTGCAGGTAAACGGATACAACATATATAGAAAAGATAGGGATGATTTCATGGTGGTGTTGCGATTATGATCCACCAGTCAATAAAATCACAAATTGGTCAGGTATAAAATTGCATAATAATCTTAAAATTTCTTATTGGGCTATAGATTATTAGGTAAGGTCAAACAACTCAAGGAGTTAATTAATTATAATTGTTAAAAATCTGTAATCTTCGGGCGATGGAAGATCGAGGCGGTGACGTCTGTAGGTTCGTCAGGCATTTCAATTAATTTTTCTCACTTGATCGATCGGTGAGCGCGAGAACAAAGCAATTACAACACTGGAACGTAACCAATAGCAATTAATTTGTTTTCGCCTCGGCGAACACCGTCCGAATGCGCCCTTTGTAGGCGTCAATTCGACGCCTTTTATATTAAATTGTTGTCGGTACATACGTATCAAAATGTATAAACAAAGAATTCCTCGCATTAGTACAGCCTTTCTGTTGCTTTATCAAACGGATAAAAATAAATTAATTTCATACTTAAGTTGGTACAAAATTGATTTATTTGTATCCGTTTCCCATACGTTTATTTATACGTAAGCGTAAGTTTTTAAATAACTCACCTGTGAAGTTTTAATTAATTACATTTTCGAAACAATTGTGGCGTGCGATATTGAAAAATAATTTTTATTTATTTATTTGATTAGTGTATAATTATTACGTATAAGAAAAACCCCGCCCTAAAAATAGTCTCATTAACGGTTAACGAATATAATAATAATAAGGAGCGGCAGCATTTTTCCGATCATTGCATAACTAATGTTTCCAACGTAAGTACTGTATGAAAGAATTAGGTATTTAATTATTAATTTATTAATAAATTTTATAATTCATTTGTACCTATTTAAAAAATATTTGCTACACCAATGAAAACCAAGTATGCATAAACGTCTTACAAAGTAAGTAAAGTAAGAGTTGCCACGGTACAAGCCTGTTCACAACAAAACGTTTACCAATTCAGAACGCTCTATTTCCCCGAAGTAATTCTCATGTTAGGTAATATATGTGTAAGAAGGTTTTAGTGGGGTAAATCGGGACGCAATATTTAAAACAGCTTTCATGCCCGAGCACCGACGGGCTTTCACCATCGGAAATAAAAACCGGCCAAGTGCGAGTCGGAATCGCGCACTGAGGGTTCTCTACAAACTAAGGTAGATAGTTCGTTTATAACGGGAATTAAGTCTTAAAGATCTTGCCAAAATCCATGATCCTAGGTCAATGGGAAGTGCCCTATAGGTTCTGATTCCCATACAAGGATCAAAAATGCGGCTGAAACACTCGTATCTTATGATTGCGTTGTCTTATAAGTTTATTTTACAGCTTCAAGGTATGGCCTTCTTAGGAATTTGATATTAACTTAACTAGATACCTCCACGATTTCCTGGTAATACTGACTTTGATCCTCCATTAGACCATACATGGTCACTCTGCCTAATTTTGAAATTTTTTAGAAAAAAAACAAGATTATTCTGCAACGTCCATTTATATTCATTACCCCTATACTCCTGCTATACTTTGCGACCAATCGAAGCCAAGAATCGTACATATTCGGACCTATTGACAGACAGACAGACAGACAACGAAGTGATCTTATAAGGGTTCCTTGCTACCTTTTGAGGTGGGGAACCCTAAAAACTGGCCAACTGCATAACACGCGAGGTTGAGGGTTCTGCAGTCTTAATGTAATAGAGACGAACATTTATGCCTTCTAAATGTATTATAGAACACACTTTTCGTTTGCCTGCAAAATTCGTTATTGATAAAAGTATCTACAAATAGTGTACAATATTAAGTCGTTATTAAAAAGCTGCTCAGATTTCATAGAAAGAGAGCCACAAATCAAAATAGGAAGAGAGCCACAAAAATCAAGATAAAACTTTCTCTATCGTAAACGCCCAACCCGGTTTACTGAACCCTAAAAATCTATGGTTGCGATTTACGTTACCTACATAAGGATTAGTTTTTCTCGGTTCAACTTCAATCACTATTTGTAACGAGACCTAATACATGCCGTAACATCGTTGTATGTGTATGTTTTTTACTTTTTTTATATAAAATCCACATCTAAATCAGTAATTAGGACAGTATTTTTTTATAAGTGTGTGTATTTTTGGCCCTTACTCGTATAATCCGGCATATAGTTGATGGGTTCGCGTCATCGGCTGGTCAATCGGACACGTCTCCCGCCGGGTCACGCCCTGTAATAAACTGAACACGTGATATTATTATCAACCTTTTTCCTAAAAATATTTTACGTATGACTGTACAGGTAACTACCTACCTACCTATGCTTTTTAATCAATATTATTAGCAGGATTTTTGGGTTAATGTTATTTACTTTGTAAAAATCGAATCGAATTTGAATTTTAAGCTATATTTAAATGAACTAGTAATAAAATATGCGTTTCAATTAATGTGAGACGAAATTTTAAGTTATTTTTATTCGATAAACATATGTGTAGAACTTTTAATTTATTTGGAACTAGCTTTTGCCCGTGACTTTGTTTGCGTGGTATTTAGTATTCATAATATACTCATAATATACATGTATTATACATAAGTAAAGGGTGTCTCAATAAGAGTGCACTTTTTAAATGTAGTGTGATTTTTTTTCTTTCGTGGAAGTGTCAATTTTGGAATTTGGCAGCTGTCATCTATGTTTGTTTCGATTTAAAAAATGGAGCGCTGTACGACAGAATAAGGCGTTATAATTGTGAAAATTTGTTACAAAAATTACGTAAGTTATGGTGAGACCGCCCGAATTTTAAGTCGAGAAAGTGCACATAATGTGCTAACCATTCGAAGAGTTTAAAAAAAATGAAGAAACTGAGTGGATCATAGTCAGTGAGACTTTTCAGGTCAACGTAACGGTCGGTCTGTTAAAAACATTGCTTCAGTAATCGAGAGAGTCGCCGAAAACCCGAAAACATCAATTCGGCATCGTTCTCAACAACTTTAAATTTCACGAGACAGGAAACACTTCCGAATATTTGGGGTTTTGTAAAATCTCTAGTTGCTAATAAACCAAAAACAATTCCTGACCTTAAATCCGAGATCCAACGCATCATGGGTGAGATACAGCCACTTAACTGTGTAAATGTCATGAAAAGAGTAATGGCTTGTCATTAGAGCCGTGGAGGTCATTTGCCGGATATTTTTTTCCATATTTAATCGGAACATGTCTTCTTTACCATGCATTAAAAAATCACAACTCTCTAAAAAAATTCGTGTTTTTATTTTAAAATTAAAAAGTGCACTCTTACTGAGACTCCCTTATAAACCTTTCTCTTGAATCATTTGTATAATTATGAAAATGTCATCAAAATCCGTTACGTAGTTTAAAAGATCTAAGCATAAAGACGGGGGAAGTGACTTTGTTTTATACTATGTATGTATAGATATATAAACAATTAATATTCTAAATTTTCATTTTTAATACAGGGTAACATTGCAAAGGGGTGCCAAATCTTTAGGCGTGGCTCAGGATCAGTAACTCAATCGATCTATGCAAAAAACAAACCTTTTTTTTTACATTTAATTATTCCTAACCGCTGCTAAAAATCGTACGCGTGGATAATTTACTCATTCATGAAAAAAATTCACCGTTTATGCACTGCGTGAGGTCCTTGTTGGCTCGCCGTACCTACGCCTCTAATGAATGACCGCGTGGCTTTCGTAGTCTCTCTATTGACTTTATTTTCGGATATTTTAAAGTACATTTTTTTCGTAACTTAAGATTATTAAAATTAATAACGATTAAGCTTCTTTATATTGTTCCCTAGATCTTTTTTTTAAATTTGGCACTCCTTTGCAATGTAAACCTGTATAGAGACAAGTAAAATAGAGAACAGAAAGTAAAATAGTAATAACACGAGTACGAGTACAGATCACATAATTAAGTGAAACCAATGTTAGATGAACGACCAGAGATAAATTAAAGAAACGATATAAAGCAGGAGATAAAGGGCAATGTTGAAGCACGTCATTTATAAAATAAACACGAATAGTACCATAAACTGAAATCGTGAAAGTTTATAACCTGTTTTAGTTAAGGGCGAGCGGACCATTCAATCGAAACGTAAAAAATTTACGAGCACACGTCAAGAGAAACACCAATGAGGTCCTAAACAGTCCCCTCCGATACTTAAGCACTTGTAAAAGGTTCATTAGCAATTACTACTATCTGCCGCGAAGATTGCGCCAGCTATTTGCCAGCCCGAAAACAATTTGTTTTTCCTTTATTAAATCCAGTTAACAAAATGCACTCCATTAATTAAACACTCTCTACCAATTCTTATGTATGTTGAACAATTTTGCGATTTAAATGGAAGAGACTAATAAACTAACTGATAATATCATGGAATATAGAATAGTCGATCGTTTTAGGTCACACGTCTCGGCACGTCTGTAGCTAATGTGTTGACGATTGATATTGTTAAAAAAATTACACAAATCGACCGTTTTCTTTTGATGGAGCTTAATCTTTTGTCGACTACTTTTTTAACTAAGACATCATGGATTTTGTTAGTAACTTTGAAAATAGGCAATCTTAAGAACTGGTTATCGTAAGAAAGCGAGCCGCGTAATCCTAATGCTGACGTAGAAATCACGTTTAAGTACTACAGATATTACTAAAATTTATACTCATTGCAAGCTATTGTCCAACACGAGCTTTTGGCAAACGACATCACAACTTTTAGTAGCCCAACCCTTATTCCAACCAAGTGATATTCATAAATTACACAATTAAGCTACTAGGGTATATTTTAATGCATTTATTTACTTACGCATAATCACATGTACTTTCACATGGGTACATATGCCACCACAGGTTACTGGGTACTCCAAGCCACTACAAGAACCTACCTAGCCATATTTACTTAAAAAATCTAAACGAATAAAATAATTTCAAAACTTCATGGATTTGTCAATATTAATGTTAGTATCTCTTCTGTAATTGACAAAGAATCAACTGTATCAGTATCTGTCGGCAGTAAAAACTATTCTGATAATGTATTTATAGCGGTTGTGACCTTTAGTTCGGAGGTCTGAAGGATCGCGGCCTGTTTAGAAAGGCGTCAATTATTCAGCTATTTGATCGACACCTGTTAAAAGTTTCATTGTTCGTCGAATAAAAATCTAGTTAGTAAAAAATGCATCGGGCGTTTACAAAAGTTTGGGATTGACATTTGTGTCTGTCTATGCGCAACATTTCAATTCAACACTTCATTGATTCGGCTGTCTATTTAGTAAAGTAACACACTCTCTGTTTAAGTGTATAACTATAACATAAAGGTTTTCTAATCATCTTTAGTACCTAAATTATTTATTTCATTTATTATTTATTTCGCGTAACAATTCAAACATTAAGCAAAGCATAAACATTAAATGGCGGCGTGGTACTTTAAAAATACTTTTAATAACAAAGATACATGAGTAAACTTTTGTTAAATAGTTCCACACAAGTACCTACCTAAGCTGTAAGCTAATTTATATTTTATTAGATTTAGATAATTGAATTTGTAGAACCTATTGATTTAACTCATAGGTAGTTTTGTACTGTTTGTTGGGAACTAACATAATTTCTTCGAAAAAAAGTTATTTTAAAAACAAACGACGTCCTTAGTTTTATTGTAGGTAATATCATATTCTGAAAATAGTATTGCAGATATATTGTATGAATTCACCTTTACCTGAGTACTAGAGCGAATAGTTTTTTGAACCAAAAACTCGTTTAAAAGCGGATATTGCATTCGAGAGCGTTCTCGCTAGATCGATTTATGCAATGTAAACTATTCCTGCCTAGTGTTTCTTGTATAGAAGTCTAACTTAAACATTCCTTATCTAAAATGATTAGTACTGTTACACTCAAATTCTTAATTAACAATTCACTGTGTCACCCGAGATGACTTAAGACCAATCACTTCTAAATCGGTTCAGGTATTATTTGTTTAGTTTTGTTTTAACACATGAACCCTAAATACACATAATATCACTCCTTTTTCTTTTCTTCTACTTTGGCAATCGTGCAAAAGTAATAACATCCTTCTCGTTTTTCAGTCGAGTAAATAGTTATACCGCGTTATATTTTTTTGTCAAAATCATATTACCTATGTCAAGATAACACGCAATAACTATTCTGTTGTACCACGTTTATTTCTAAATCTTGTTGTAAATAATTTATAAAGAGTGAAAGTATAGTATAGTATTAGTACTAGCTGTATGTGACCAAGCTATGACTAGCTACAAAGGATATGGCGCCACAATATTTAAAAATAGTTTTTTAAATGTTTTTATCTTAAAAATAATACTATTTAGGTAAGTATTTTTTTTTTGCGTAAATAGTAATACAATACAAAATACAATTCAAATTTTACATTTTATAGTGTTGCCTTAATTAAAGGCCACCACGGCATGCATAAAAATTTAAAATGTGGAAACTGACGTATACACTTAACAGTTTAAGTAAATGGAAAAATGACAAATTACAGCCTTTTTTTTATATTAACGAAGACATATGTTCATGCAATATATATTTGAATTTACGTTGTGAATAAGACATGTCAATATCAAGCCGAGATGAGCGCAAAAATGTATTAAACTGAGACTGAATTCTATTTATTGATGAGAAATGCCCTAACTTGGTCTTAGAGCCCTTGCCTTTGTAAGGCAGATATCTAGACGTCCGAGCAAGCTTGTACGGAACATTTAAATTAATTTGCTTTAATAAATTGGAGCAGTCAATATAATTGTTACTTAACTTGAACAGAAATAGAAAATCTATTATAATTCTACGATTCTCTAGACTAATCATTTTGAAATATTTTAAACGTGAATTATATGTAGGAAGACGTTTCGCTAGATTTAATTTAGAAGATAAATGCCAAAGAAACCTTTTTTGAACAGCTTCCAATCGACTTTTATGAACATCGTAGTAAGGATTCCACACAACGCTACAGTATTCAAGACCAGACCTTACTAATGAGTTAAAAACAGCTATTTTACTTGAAACACCTTTAAATTCTCTACAGTTACGCAACACAAAACCTAATATTTTGTAACCCTTTTTTGCCAACTTATCTACATGTGTATGAAATCGAAGTTTGTTGTCTATTTGTATGCCAAGATCCTTTATTATCTCTACTTCGTTTAATACATGGTTATTTATGACGTAAGAATTAAAATAAGATGACTTTTTACGGGAGAAATGAACAAAATTGAATTTTTCTTTTTTTTCAGCGTTTAAATTCATTTTGTTAATTTTACACCATTGAGAAAAACGATCTAAATCTTCCTGAAGAAAACGCCAGTCGTCAACTTGTTTCAGACAAGTAACAATCTTGAGATCGTCGGCATATAGATATATCTGTGAATGCTGAAAACAGCTAGCTACACCATTCACAAATATATTAAAGAATAAGGGCCCAAGATGCGATCCTTGTGGGACCCCTGATAATGCCATAAACTTGTCAGACACGAACCCGTTAAGGACTACCTTTGATGAACGATCAGCGAGGTATGATGTACACCAGTTTAGCAAGCTACCAGAGATACCACATTCAAGTAATCTTATCATAAGAATTTTGTGATCCACTCGGTCAAACGCCTTGCTAAAATCTGTGTAGATTACGTCAACAGGTGTACCTTGGTCAACGGCATCAACCACTCCAGCAACAAAACTCGCCAAATTAGTTGTCGTCGAGCGTGCTTTAATAAAACCATGTTGGTGAGGTATCAGAATTTGTTTCACATGCCAGGCTAAAATTGGATGTATGAGTACCTCAAAAACCTTGCCAAAAACTGATAAAATTGACACAGGCCTCTAACTATTTATATTGGATTTATTTCCCCCTTTAAAGATGGGTACAATAAGTGCCTCCTTCCACGCTACTGGAAAACAACCTGTCGATAAAGATGTATTGTAAATCATGGAAAGTGGTTCCGCCAAAACCTCACTGCATCTGCTAGCAAAAACCGAAGGCAATCCGCCCGGCCCTGCGCCCTTGCGAGGGTCCAGTCTTTTTAAAGCTTTTTCGACTGCTTCTTTTGTAAATGATAAATTGCTTAGAGTAAGCACATTGGGGTTGTCATGAAATATCATTTCTTCCTTAGAGATATTACTATTGGTACTTTTATCATAAACTGACGAAAAACACTCAGCAAAAAGGTTGCAGATATCTGTTCCATTACTTGTTGATTTGTTATTATATTGCATTTTAGATGGGTACGAACTAGAACCTTTCTGTTTCTGTTTCAAAAAAGACCAAAAAAGCTTAGGATTCGAAGTAATCGACGATTCCATGGAACCAATGTATTTTTTGTAATCACTCTGAATTAACTTCTGTGTCCTCTCTTTAAGTAAGCGATATGAGATATCATCTAAAGGATTTTTAAATTTTGGAAAAATGTTTCGGTATTTATTTTTCTCATGTAAAAGTCTAATTAAATTATTACTAAACCAGCAAGGGTATTTACCAGTACTACTTTTAGATTTAGGCACGTGATTAACTATTATTTTATAAACAATTTCATAAAATAATTTTACCATACTATCAACGCCAGAACCTACCTGAAATACATCCTCCCACGATAATGCTCTCAAATCCTCCACTATTTTGCAATAATCTCCCTTGTAGAACTTGTACCTGGGTTTCTGGCAGCTACTCATAGTGTGGGCTGCTGTACAGCAAAATAGCTTAAATTCAAGCGGCGGATGGTGAGCGTCTACTTTGCATAGTGGTGAATCGCACGAACGCAAACTACTGATCGGCAAATTAGACAGAACTAGATCGAGGATTCTACTGTTGTGATTTTTTACGTAGTTGAATTGATCTAAGTTGTACAAAGCCAAAAAATCAGTCAGCATGGTCGTGTACAAACTACTTTGATCATTAACTGCGACTAAATGCAAGCCCGACGAGCCTGTCCATTGCGTTTTACCTAAATTAAAATCACCTACTATTAAAGCTAAGTTGAAATTATCCATGGCCTGATTAGCGCTGTCCAAAAAATGTTCTAATATATGTTTTTGAACGGGTGACGGAATATATACACAGCATATAGCAAGCCTTTCAAATTTATTATTTATGCGAATATCTATACCTATCCAGATGTCCTCGCACTTACTTTCGTAACTTGACTAGGGTTCCATAGTTTGCTGTCACAATAGCTGTATTTGCTACTTCTTTTACATAATTTACAACAACATCTATGTAATTTTCTTCTCCAAGTACATTTTACAAGTTGTCTACGCATCTTCTACCAATACATCAGCAACACCGGGGGAGCGGGGCGGGACGGACGGCGACGATTCATGTTATTATATAAAAGTTTGAGAAAACACGAAAATAATATCACCATATTGTGTGCTTGTAATGTCCCAGATAGCAGAACGACTTTCAATTTTTGAAATAAATTGTTCGACATCAAATTCCATTTTTAAATTGCAACGCGTCCTGCACCCACGACACGAAGATCCGCGCGGTTATGCGGCGCCCCGAGTGTGAGGCGCCGCCCCTCCGCGCGGACGGCAGCGCGGAGGGACGGTGGCGGCGAGGACACCGCTCGACCGCGCGGTCGTGTGGTGTATTTATGTTTGGTATCAACGGATTTAATAGAGGCCAATGCAAATTGAGATCCGCTTCGCCGCCTACCGCGGCGATGTGCGGTACCGTGTGTTAATCGCCTAACAAAAAAATGCACATCAAAGCTTAACATTACGCAAACGGATCCTTAAACCAAATAACCGGACAAGTGCGTGTCGGACTCTTCCACCGAGGGTTCCGTACAAATTTTATTTTTACAGCGTCAAGGAACTGTAGACTTGAGTATATTATAGTTTTATTTCCAACATGATACCTCCACGCGTTCCCGAGATAAAGGGTCTTGACCATAGTTCTTGACATACATATGGACAGACAGACAGACGGACAACAAAGTGATCCTATAATAAAAATAAATAAATAAAAATTGTTTTTATTCAGTACCAAGTTTTTTACAAAAACACAATCTAAGGCTAGGATTTACCTAGTAAGTATAATAACAATACTTGTGGCAGGAGGCCCCGCTCTTTCTGAACAACAAAACTTAGTTTCTAAATTAAGTAAATTAGTACCAAATTAATTACACTGTGTTTGTGTGTGTGTGTTGTCGTTCTGTGGATGTAAGTGTTTTGTAGCTCTACGATTTACATCTTGGGTTCGGTGTGGATAACCACTACTCAACTATTTGATTGTATAATCCATTTAATTAGAGCACTGATCTGGATAGTAAATCCTGTCTCGGAGTAGCCGAGTGTGGCAAGCTCTTTGCCTAGGACTTTCCTACATTCATAATACGGCATGCTATAAATTTTATAACGTTTATGTAGATTGTTGTAAAGGGAAGCCGATTGGAAATAGAACTGTAAAAAAAAATGGCAAAAATGGTTCATTAGAAGGGGGTAGGTGATTGCGCCAATGCCAGGTAGATTCTATGTAAAAGATTTCTGGTGGTAACGTTTCTCAGGTTTTTAAAGATCCACATGAGCTTCCTGATCCTATTATTTACATGGTCAATCTGCAAGAGCCAAGACAGTCTTTGGTCCAGAATTACTCAAAGGTACTTTACCGATTTGACGCGAACCAGTTCATCATATGTGCAGATGATTTGTATGATGACAATGGTGGAGTTTTAGCTTACGATTGAATTTAGGTAGGGAACTTGCATTAATAGCAAAACAAATGTAGTGTAGTGGTTTTAATCACGTTTAGAGAAAGAAGCGCTGATTGTTGTGATAGTTCGCTACCTTGAAGATGAACTTCTCCGCGGTATCAAAAACTGAGTCCCACGGGATACCACTGAAAACAATCGCAGTGTCATCCGCATATGAAAGTATGTGAGCACCTTCAATATCTAGGTTAGTTAACTCATTTATGTAGATTAAAAATAGTGTTGGGCCTAAAACACTACCCTGAGGGACGCCGTACTCTACATTTAGATCACTGCTCACGAAATCATCAATCTTCACCCTCTGTAAGCGATCCTAAAGGTAGTCAGAAATAAGGCTTAGTGGGTTGCCGCGAATACCAATGTTTGCCATTTTAGTCTCTAGATAGGGGATAGACACAGTGTCAAACGCTTTTTTCAGGTCTAAGAAGACCATAAGGCATCTGACACCGGTCTAGGTGCTCAGTGATTAATGACGATAAAGCTTATATGGCATCTTCGGTGGATTTACCCTTCCTAAATCCAAATTGTGAACCAGAGAGGATATTGAATTTTTCGAGGTAGGAAACAAGTCGCGTATTCAACAGTCTCTCAATAATTTTTGATAGACTAGATAGGACCAATATCGGCCTATAGTCATTTGAGTCTTTTTTATCACAGCCCTTGTGGACTGGGGTTATGACAGATTGTTTGAGAGCAGAAGGGAAGATACCCTTTGAAAAGCAAAGGTTTGCTAGGTGACTAATAATAGGTACCACGAGAGGGCTATTCATCTTAATAAATTTTATTGGAATTCCATCTCACCCGGGGGCACTCTCAGACTTGAGATTCGAAATGAGAGCATCAACTTCACTGGGGTCAGTATCCGCTGAAACAAATGAGGATAACTGGGGTGGTACTGGTGGTCCAACAAAAAGTAAATGATGTCGACTTAATCAGGTCCCGCGCCAAGAAATATAGGCGTGGTGCTTTAGGAGTAAGTTGCTCCGAGACAAAGATGGGGGTCTCTGCATGGGTGACAAAGCCCAGGTGCTTAGCACGCAGCTTTGGTTGATTTTTAGTGTTAAAAACCTTACATTTTTAAAGACACCGACTTTATTATTGTTGAGAAGGTTTCAACGACAATATGTGTGTTGAGCATGCCCAGTTTTTTTTACCTTTCACCCTGTCCACTATGTTAGATTTGGCCATGCTCGCACCCACCGTGAAAGACAAATAGGTAACCATCTTAATCATCAATCATAATTCAAAACGGGTGACGTGTCAAGCCGGTCGAACTACAGACCCATTTCACTGGCAACTGTCATCGCCAAGGTGCTTGACAGCGTGCTGAATTCTCAGTTAGATTATCACTTGAAAATTCATGAGCTCCAATTTGGCTTTAGACCACAGTTATCAACCGAAAGTGCAATCTTGAGTCTAAAGCACGCTGTCAGGTACTACACACATAGGAAAACACCTATATACGCTTGCTTTCTGGATC
The DNA here is from genome assembly GCA_963576865.1 of Anania hortulata. Taxonomy (NCBI): domain Eukaryota; kingdom Metazoa; phylum Arthropoda; class Insecta; order Lepidoptera; family Crambidae; genus Anania; species Anania hortulata. The sequence goes on along the minus strand of OY756396.1, from coordinate 9,769,245 downwards.
TGTCAAAGGCGTTCGATCTGGTAGTATACGAAATCCTGTGGGAAAAGCTCAAGCAGATAGGTCTACCCCCAGTAACTATCTCATTGTTTAAATATTGGTACGACAACCAAATGAATAGTGTAAAATGGGCAAATGTTTACTCTGACCCGTATAAGCTTGAGTGTGGTGTGAGGCAGGGGGGGTTGAGCTCTCCTAAGCTTTTCAATCTATATGTAAATGCCCTGATCGAGGGGCTCAGCAGTATGAAGATCGGGTGCCATGTTGGCAACGAGTGCGTTAACAATATTAGCTACGCGGATGACATGGTCCTGCTGGCCCCCTCGGTCAGCGCCATCAGGAGGATGCTGGGTCTCTGCGAGTCCTATGCGGCGGCTCATGGCTTGTTGTACAACTGTAAGAAGAGCGAGTACATGGTTTTTAAATCTGGTAGTAAAAGTCCTGATTCGGTACCCCCTATAAGATTATATGGGTCTCCTCTTGTAAGAGTCAAAGAGTTCAAATATCTTGGTCATATTGTGACGGAGGACCTAAAAGACAACGTCGATATGGAAAGAGAACGCAGGGCGCTGTCGGTGAGGTCGAACATGTTGATTCGCAGATTTGCTCGATGCTCTATGCCTGTAAAGGTAACACTTTTTAAAGCGTTTTGTACTTCCTTTTACTCGAGCAGTTTGTGGGTTAACTATACCCAAAAATCGTATAACGCCCTGCGTATACAATATAACAACGCCTTCAGGGCATTGTTGGGGCTGCCACGTTATTGCAGCGCGTCTAGTATGTTTGCGTACTCAGGGGTTGACAGTTTCCCAACTATACTACGTAAGAAAGCAGGCTCACTTTTACGGCGAGTTCGTGGCAGCCGCAACAAAGTTCTGCAAGCCATCGCCGACAGTGGGGACTGTCCGCTTGTCGAGCACATGTGCCAGTTAACTCGCACTAAATTAGGTATTAAATACTAACATAGGTATAAGTCTTTTTGTGCTACTAACTTTTATGGATCCCAGTTGTCTGATAAATAAACGTTTTTATTTTTATTTTATTTTTTTATTTAATCAGGTCATCTTTGGACTCCTTTTCTTTTTTTGGCACGTTTTTTATCTCGAAGTTGGCTTTTCTGGAGCCTCTCTGTATGGTCTCGATTTTGTCCTCCAGGACCGCAATGTATTTCGCATCCTCCTTTCTATGCATTTCCAAAGTTTCGATCCTCTTCTGAAGTTCAAAGTTTTGATTAGATAAGAATTCAATCGTGCCCTCAATCTTGGCGTTAGTGTCCTGAATTTGTTTTAGGGTGGGATTAATTTTGTTGAACTCTTGTCACTGGGAAGCCAGTAGTGAGGCAAACATCGACCTCATTTCTTCTCTAAACGCAGATAGTTCACCATCCCCGGTGTCATGTTGTTCATTAGATGGTGGACTCACATTCTCTTTCCTCCTTTTGGCACGGTTGTAGACAAAGTTTGGCGAAGCCACAGATAGTTCATTTACATCTGACACATTCAGGCTAGACTCTGACGATGACTTATTCATTTTTGTAGTACTTATAAACAAACAGGCAAAAAGATTTCGCGCAACGGGCCCAGGACTATAACTGGGCTAGAATAAGGATGGTAATTGCTTGCAAAAGTAGCACTCGGTGATGTGGCCGCGTCGCGTCGTAGCACTATACACTCGGGATGTCGTAGCCCGGGCAGTTTGTAGCAGCTTGTAATATTTCGATGGTGGTTAGAGCGCGAGGCCTGACGAGCGAGTCAAAAATTTTTATTAAAAAAATGACCGACTTCAAAAACACTAAAAAGCTAAAAATAACTTTTAAACAATCATACCAAACAGTTATTTTTGGAGTCGGTGCAAACAACCACATTCAAACATTCCACGGCTGGCAGTGACAGCTTTTCAGTGTTTTTGAACTCGGTTATTTTTTTATAAAAATTTGTTTTATTTGTCTGTTTTTTAGTATTTTTTTACATTCTAAATGGCAATCTGTGATGTAATTATAGCTAAATTGCTTCTCATGGCGATTCAAATGAGTCCAAACACGGCTATGATACATTGTTTTATCACAGAGTTCCGGTGCTTACCTTCCGCCTTCTTCATCAGATCAGTTTGATGGTATCATTCTCACCAGAATCATTTATTAAAATTTGTTTTGAAGGCTTAACTGTCTTAATGAAAATATCTTATCGCGTGGGTGGGGCGTGCGTACCTTACTCGTGGAAGACTATTGTGGCCAACTATGGTCTCTTTCATCAGTTCCACCTTAGCAAATGATACTTTCTGAATGCAAATGCTTGACTTGTTGTTAAATATACTAAAATCGCTATATGTATACCCATAATATTTTAGGAGTTCCCTCAATTCCTCATGGATCCCATCATCAGAATTGAATTTTGAAAAAAATGGGACAAATCTGAAGGTATACCCTTTCAATTGAAAAAATATTTTTTTCAAATCGGTTCATTAATGGCGGCGTTCTGAGGTAACAAACAATAAAAAATAAAAAATAACACAACCGAATTGAAAACCTCCTCCATTTTTTGAAAATTTCGGTTAAAAATAGCTATTGTTCGTTTCGCCAGGGGGTTGTCACTCCGCAGTTTAGGTATATTCGGCCAGCGCGCCGCCCGAAGCGGCGTATGGAAGTGGGCTGTCGCTCGGCTCGCACGGCAGTCGCGGTCACGTGAACGTCGCACTTGTGCATACTTGAAAATATTCGCAATGTCTTCTAAGTCTAAACGTCAAAATATTCCGTGTAAAAGTTAAGGTTATTAGTGACAGAGATTTAATAATTGAAATTTTAAATCTGGAAAAAAATGATCAAACAATAACTTAAAAGAAGCATTTGTAAGATAATTTTGTAATAAACACATTTTATTTCTTTACTTATTTGTATTTTATTTTGTTAGAAATACTTATAATAAAATTTAGCATAAATAAGCTGCAGCTCTTAGACTACGATTATGGCGCGTCATCGAAGTAGGTACCTACGTGCAAAAGAGGCGGCAGCAGCCAGTCGTTCTTCTTTAATTCCGTAAGTCCTTAGGTACTTAATTAGTAATGAGAATTAGTGAGAATCGAACACACGACATTCAGATGGAATTTTTATGTTTACAGAATCATCGTTTGTAATGCTTAATCTACTTATTTATCTTAAAACTATTAAATCAACTAAATCAACGAAAATTTCTCAAGTGACAACCCCGTGCCGACTTCTGTAGTTTCGCACTTGAGGATCACGGGGGAGGAAGGTGCCGCTGGGATCCCGCAGTGTGCAGCGTAAGTTGACTCGTAGTTACGTTCGTTGTCGTGTGTACTTAATTATCACTTAATTTAGAAAAATCGCGACACGTCTGCTCGCGACAAGCGCCGGGACACAAGAGGATAATATAAGGGTTCTGTTTTTTCCTTTTAAGGTACGGAACCCTAAAAATTATGTGTGTACACTCATAATATTTTTAAATGACCTATCTAGCGACACCCCACCCCATGCGATAGGCAAAAAAACCCACGTGTATGGGAGGTACCCTGAAAAAGATGTTTTTCAAGATTTCATTCTACCTCTTTGTTGGCGTGATGCATATGTACTACTAAGAGCCTCTAAGCTAAGCCTCAGACAGATAGACAGATAGACAGACGGACGGATGGACATGGCAAACCTATTACAGTTCTAGTTTTTACTAGAACTTACATACTGCTTCGTATTGCGATTATCCAGCTTAACCCTTAAAACGAGCTGATCTGATCGCATTAAAATTAAAAAACGAGTTTGCGTTTGGGATAAACGTTGAAAACGACGAAATATGGGGAATTAAGTGGGGATTAAGGCTCAAGCGGTTGAGGCGATCCTGCACTCAGGTGAAATATTAAACGGTGGGCAGACGGCAATTAATAATGCGCCACCACATCAGCCCTGCCTGGCCCTAGTGATGCCAGCTACGATTGCCGAATATTGGGACTGATGCTTGTTAAAATCGACTTTAAAAAGTTTTATATAAGAAGTCTAGTAGAAATGGCTACTTTTTTTAGACTATGTATAAAAGTCATGTCACAAATTAATCAAGCTGGCTCATTAAATTCATTCACCAAGTATGTTTATAATTGTAAAATTGTTGTATTTGTGGTTTGAACATATTTGTATTTGTAGTTTGAAAAAACTGGTGAAAGCACACTCAGTTTACACTTAGTGCTGTGCTGTGCGAGCAAAAAGGAGAAATATATTTTCATACAATGACTGAATTTCTAAACTATATGAATACACGTTTCTTCTTTTGTCACAGCTCTGGTGGAAAAGCAGCTCTAAAATCATATATACCCATTTTTCCTCACTGACCGACGTCCGTCACATTAAACTTTTAGATTCATAATAATAACCATAAAAAATATATTTAAACAAAAACATACCAAATCCTGATTTCGTACTGACAAAGGCATCTGTTGGAGGAATATTAGGATATTAACGATAACATAAATGATCTACGATTCTTCCCAAGTAGCAAACGATACCGGCAGAGTGGCAGAATGCCTCACAATATCAAGCCAGCAGCTGGCAACACTAGGGGAACCCCGCCGGATATAACAGAAAAATTGGCGGATCAAGCTCAACCCGATTAAAATTCTGGAAGCAGTTTTAAGCTACTCTACTAAACCTATGTGCTTTTAAAAGGCTCTTACCGATCGCTGCCGAAAACCGCTAATTATGAATTTAAGCGCAGATCGTATTTTGGTTTACGCTCAAAAATAAAGATTCGTTAAATAAAGTAAGTTTAGATACGTCCCACTGCAGACCTCAGGCCTCATCTTACTATGAGGTGGGATGGGGCATTCCTCACGGGCTTCCAAAAAAATTCTGACTATTGAGCCTAAAACGTAATGAGTAAACGTAATGAGCCTAAAACGTATTAATAATATGACCAAGTTTTTGCGTGCCTGCGGAAGCATGGAGATGCTTGTAGCGGATGTCAGTAAGTATGATCGGAAAATTCGGAAATATCACCCAGAAGTCATGACCGCGTAGTGGAAGAAGCCCAAATCGTGGGCTGCTTCCACTAAAATAAAATACCTAAGATTTTTACCTAAGCCAGCACAAGTCAGTAAAGAGCAATAAAATAAATGGTCTTTGTTTATTTAGGATAGAATTTCGGTTTATTTTTATTTTAAAGGCTCATGCGCGATAAACCAAAATTCAAGCATGCCGGCAGCCTGCGACTATAAATGTTGTGAAAGAAAACAGTTTACTTAAATTATTTTACTAGATATAAACAACGTAGACACATGTAATAGTTTATAAACAAAATTGAAACCCCTTCACACTACTCGCAAGGAATATTGGACTCAAAGATCGATTTAATAAGTCTGTAAACCGTCGTCGATTGGGCCAATCTCATTTTACGAGTCCCTTGGCTGCGCGATCAAGGACTATAAAAAAAATTTACCAACCTTCCTCGGAATCTTACTTGGAACAATAACTTTAGCAGTGGTTCCCAAAATGACACGGTAGCCCCACGATGGGCAACGATTCCATAAAAAGTATTTCTTAGGAAAGTAAATAAAAAATGTTGGTACCTTTAACAATAAAAAATTAAAAAACAAAAGATTAGACAGTTTTAACCTTGTTGTAAAGAGATGTGACTTGTATCTTTCTTGCTTTTGTGTATAAAACGTGAAATTTTAGTGGTTGTTTACCCGCGGGGAGGTAATTCCACTCATAAAAACAAACAGCTTTTATTATGGAACCAACGCTGAAATCGCGAAAAAAAATGTCTGTTTCATACATTATTATAGTCGAGTAATTATTGAACTTTTGTATAAAAAGTATTTTTAGAAGTAAGTAACTTCAAATAAGAAATCTGTGTAATATTATAACTTTTAAGAATAAATTCAAACAGTATCTCTTGCAAGTTCAAAAGTTAAAATCGCAATAATCTTTATGTCTGGTTTAACAGTGTTACTTATTTTAATTTGTATCTTTTACTTCTACTAAGTTTAAACCCGCAACAAATACTGTGCCTTTATGTATTTTAATATTGTGTAATATAATATATCAAGCGCGGCGCTGGCGTGCAAATTAAATGTTTTCTGATTTTACTTTTACTTTTACTTTTCTTTCATGTTTACCACTATGTGTGCTGGTTTTGGAATAAAATATTTTATTCTTATTCTTTTTTTTCGCGATTTCAGAGTTGGTTCCATAATAAAAGTTGTTTGTTTTTATGAGTGGAATCACCTTCTCGGGAGACAACAACCACTAAAATGATAGATAAAAAAAACAACAATAAATCATAGATAAAAAAAACATTTGTCACTAGAAACAAGTACATAAGTAGTTACAAAAAATTTACTTAAATTACAATGATGGCAACATACTTTTTTGCGGAGACTGGTGACCCCATTATAAGTAAAGAATTCTTGTGAAAGTAAGTGAACTGTAAACTAAATCTACTTTATGCTGTAGGTAGGCATCATAGCATATTAGTACCTAATTGATAAGATCAGTATGGAGTGTATCGACTCACGTAAAATAATTACCATATTCACCAACTAATTACCATGGGAACTGCCGAGACACATTATAAAATCTTTTGATTAGAGGTCTCCGGCATTGATGATGGTGATGACTTTTAAGTTAACTAAATAATTAGTAAACTATGTTTATTGCCATTTTATCTACTTTTTCATCTAATAGTATTTTGGAATTGTTATGTAGTCTACTCATATGAGTTGAGAAATTCTGATATTTGTTAAGAAATAGCCTGTCAGCGAATTTGATGCCACGTTTTCTCACCCAAATCTCCCTGACGAGAAACTACAATAGAATTTCATGGTTTTCATTACAGGGTGTTTGGTAAGACGAGGAAATCCCTTTACAGAATATTGTACCCATTATAATAAACAACTTTTGATATGGCAATAATATCGACCAATATCGAAATCGGAAGAAAAAAGTTCAGCTCTCCATACAATAGTAATTTGCCTCGACGATAATGTATAATAATTTTGGTTTTGTGTTTCGACTTTGGTCCAATAGTAAAGCTGGTTTTTCACTTTGGGATATAATTTTAATGTAAAAAGGTGGTCCAAAAGGTGAAGTCCAAAAATTTATTTTGGGCTTCTTACATCCAGGGCAATTCAAGTGTACCCTATGCTATGTAGTTTTCGAGATATTTTTTATAGAATTTTGAAAATTGTCTGCCATAAAATTCACAGTTTTACCTTGTTTTTAATTTGCCTATTAAGTAACAGTTTTAACGTGTTATTTTAAAATCTTAGGCTTTCTGAAAGTTTTTAAAATTATCTAGGGAACTGTACAACTACTTTAGTTCAAAGTTGAAAGTTAAGCTCTGACTAGCTTGAACGTAAACTATTGACTTTCGATAAATTATTTGGAAAATTTTATTAGTCTTAAGGTAGCTGATAATTTTATCTAAGTAAGTTTAATTTATGAGAATTATACTGATATTGCATTCAATCATCAATCAAAATATAACAAAAAAAGTAGAAAAACTATTTAGATTAAAAATTCTCAAAATTTCATATAAAAATGAATATCTTGAAAACTAAGAAAAATCGCGAAACATAGATAGGGTAATTTGAATAGCCCTGGATTTAATGAATCCAAAAAAAATTTTTGGCGTCATCTTTTGGACCGTTGGATAGTCCGAGAGGCTTGTGATGTGATGTGGGACAAAAGCGAGCCGGACTCGCCCACCGAGGGTTCCGTAGAAATTATAAATAGTTCAGGATAGTTAATTAGACTCGATAGTCTCGCAGTTTAATTACAAAAGCATAGTTTTTAGATTTTTCCCTGTACATGTAGTGTAAGACGTTATTCCTTGCCAAATTTCATAGTTTAGGTCAACGGATAGTAACCTATAAATTTTTACTCCTTTACTGAGAGTGTCGGAATATACGTTTTTTGCGGCATAAACGGCCGTATCTTTTTTGTTGCTTATAAGTTTGATTTTTTCACAGCTTCAAGAGACTGTTGGCTTGAGTATATATATGGTTTAAATTACAACTCGATACCTCCACGCGTTCCCGAGATAAAGGGTCTTGTTAGACAGACGGACAACATCCTATAAGGGTTCCGTTTTTCCCTTTTGGGGTACTGAACCTTAAAAACCAGCTTTAAATCTGTTTACCTTAATGAGCAGAATATCCTGTTAAAGCGATTGTCACCCTGGATAATTGGGTTTTTAATTTGTCTTTAAATATCGATTACTTATCTTTAGATAATTAACTAAATAAGTAGATAGATAACAAAGCGCCAGCCAAATTTTAGAGGATGATTCTAGAATTTAGAATCGAGTCTAGAGTACATGTATATTTCCTTATCCATGGTAAGTTATGTCGACTTTGACACTTCAAAATTGATGAGCCAGCATTTCGACCATGCACCACTGTGCATGGTCGAAATGCTGGCTCATCAATCTATTGCTCTGTCTCTGAATTCGAATCCCAGGGCGAAAAACTACTCTTATCTTAATATGTGAAAAAGAGGTCATTGAACTATGCGGGCTGTAAACTAGGGTTGACCCTACGACCGTGTCGCAAAAAAAATGTTTTTTTAATTTGAATAATTTTAATTTCCTTTTGGTTTTATAATTGTTAGTTTGTTCTAATTTTCTTGTATGTGTGTAGACTTGGTTTTTATTCAGCCCCTAAAATTAATGACTCGGAATGACCTCCTATACTTCTTGGATTAATTAAATGGCTTAATTAGACCTTCGCACCCAGTAGCATTAATCCATTACATTACATATGTTTCCAGGACCAATATAGAATACTCAAAAGATTGATTCCATGCTCTTATTTGTGAGCGTCTCGTCTAAATTGGAACAGTCGTATGATGATATGACGTGAATTTGCGCGACGCGACGTCGTCCCCGAGCTAAAACTGGATAATAATGTCGTCTGACACCGTCACATGCACTCGGAACACATCTCTATGTTGTATGGTTCCAGTTCCTCATTCAACAGTATTTCATCACAAATGGGGTAGTTTCCTGGGTCAAAAAATGATTATTCTATTTAGTCCGTCAGTTAGATTATCAAAAAATATTGGACCCATATTTTGTCTTTTGTCAATCAAACAAAAAATAGCGAAGATCAAGCGCATCAAAGTGAGCACGTGACGTCACGTCTTGCTAATAAGTGTCGCTAGGCGTGACGTTACGCGGAACTTTAACGGGCTATATCTTCATAATTTTTTGTTTGATACAGAAAACAAAAAATACGTGTCCAATATTTTCTGTCAATTCAACTGACGGACTAATTAGATTTTTTTAGGAAACTAGCCCATTACTAAAGCTTAGAACCAAGGATAATTAAACATATAATGGCTTATCGATTCTACTAAAATACCTACCAACCTACCTACCTGGTTACATTTATTTTAAAACCAATTTTATAAGCTTTCCTTGATACTAACTACATTATGTAAGTAACAAAATCTTAAAAATCATTTTATGAAAGTGAAAGTAGGTACTCTGTTTTGGCAACTAGTAAGTAAAACCTTCAAGTTTGGGCTCATTTTGTACGTTTTGAGTTTTACCATGCCATAAAAGCAAATTTAATTTTTATTTTTAACAATACAATATATTAACAATATATTAAAATATAGAATGAGCTTGGTCTTGTTGACTATAGTTTCTCGCAAAAGTGGAGCTTGCCCAGTTACCTTTATGCATATTTACTAATGGCTTAAAGGCCGTTAGGTTGATGAACTCGGAAAAAGAGTAGCAGGCAGGAATTCCTCTTCTTGGCTGTGCGATAGGGATGACAACTGGGTAAAAAAAAATTGTATTAAGTCCGTCAGTTAGATTATTAAAAAATAATGGACACTTATTTTTTCTTTTGTCAATCAACCAAAAAATTGCAAAGATAAAGCGCGTCAAAGTTTAGGAGTACTGGCTCGTAACATCGCTTCTAAGTAAAAATTATGCGACATTTCAAATCAATGTGAATCATGCGACATTTCGTATCAATATATCTCAAATATTTTGATTATGGGAAAAAAGAAAAATACGTCTCCAATACTTTTAGATAATCTACCTGATAGACGAAGATAAAAGTTAGTCGTCATCCCTATTATAAAAGAAAGCGCTTGGTGCAATTAGTGGATATGAAAACCACATATGGGTATCCTGCTTGCGTCTTGATATTCAGGAAAGGTAATAACGGTACAAGCTTATGAACGTTTAGAGCAGATTTATCGAAAAAGCTCCTACAAAAACAAATATAAAAAACTAAAAAATATAAAGAAAACTAAAATATTTCTAGCAAACATTTCGTTAATGTTCAAGAAAGTATTATGAATAGCTAAAATCACTTTAAATTAATACTCTTCACTTCACCGACAAGATGATTCTCACAAAAATTGCTTTAGGGGCACTTTTTAAAATTAAATTTCCTTATCTTTGTTACCGACTATCCTCGTTCTGAAGCGTAAAATATGAATAGGATCTTTCCAGATTTGATGAAATAATTTTATTTCGGAGGTATTTAATCCTAGGTAAAAGACTTTTTAAACATAAAACATAATTAAATACAGCGGAAATGAGCTTTGGAAGATATGAATATAATTTGGGTCAAACTAAAGGATTCAGGCAGCAACTATAATTATAGAGATATGGTGTGGTTTGCTAAGACAGTTTGGTTGCTACATAATGGCTATTGAAGTGAAGCCAACGATAAACATTTTAAATGGCTCGTCTAAGTCCAAGCATTAATTTAGATTTGCTTTTGCATGAACTGTTGACCAAACTTATATAGTATAAACGCTGAATTTGGACTATAAACTTTAAAGGAATTAATAGTTACCGCTATATTATTAGAGGAAGTCTAGGCAAAATGAACAATATTGCGTATAAAAACGCACCACACTGATAAAATAAATGAGATTGTAAAAGTTAAAAATAGTTTTCAAGGTTTACAGTCTTTGTATAGGTAGGTAATTAGTGTTTTTTTTTTACAACACCAGTATAAATTATTATTATATATACAGATAAAATAACAAAAAAGTTAAAAGTTAATACAGCAATAAATCAAAGGCTAATAATAACTAAAAATTACAAATAACAAACGTTAAATACACATTTGAAAACTGAGAAATATGTAGACTTCCTGCGGCTGTCTAGCTAGGTGATCTAGGGAGCTGAGAAAAACACGTCCGTTCGATACTATATTTATTTCAGAAGGAATTACCCTACAAAAACATACAATAAAAACTAATGAACTTACTACCCTCATACATCACACCTCCACCCTTAATTAATAGTACTTACAAGTAGTACAACACGCTTCATATTGTTGTTCTTACAAAAGTAGTATATCGACATAGTACTTCAGTTATTTGATATAATATAAAACACAACAAGATCCACAATACAACTTTTAATAACAAAATAAAGATTAATTAAACATTTCAATTACGAACACACAAATCGATCTACCGGTTTCCTCTCGCGTCCGTACCTAGAGTACGCCGGTGGGACAGCGGGGACAGAAGCAATTTGAGCTGGAGTTGAACCCGAAGAGCTCTGACCCGTGTCGCTGGTCGAAGGATCGGAGTGACCCTCGGTAGAGGCAGCAGATGGTACTACTCGAGAGGCGGGCGTCCCCGTACCCGGAGTGGAGGATGACAAGTCAAAATCAACCCAGCGTTTCCTAATTTGATCTATGTGCCTTTTTATTGGTGGTTCATTATCTCGTTCTATTACATAATTTCGAGAACCCAATTTGTGTTTAACTTGCCCTTGTAACCATTTCTTTCCCCCCGTAAAATCACGCGCCCATACCTCATCACCCTCACCCAATTCTCTATCTACTCCTCCCGCATAACTTACCTGCCTATCCTGCGTCATTCTTACCCTATCCTCAATCATGCGGTCTCCACGTAATAGGTCTAGTCGCGATCTAAGGTTTCGGCGTTGTAACAGCATAGCTGGTGATTGTCCCGTCGTACTATGTTCTACGTTTCTATACGCCATTAAATATGTTTGTAAAGCGGCATCCAGTTCACTTCCATCTCTTAACGATTTCTTAATAGCACGTTTACATAACTTAACTGCAACCTCTGCAGCTCCGTTAGAAGATGGATGGTACACCGCTGTCAAATTAACTTTAATGCCATTATTGATCATACAATCAGCGTATTCTTTACTCGAAAAGGGTGGACCATTGTCAGAAACTATTTCTTTAGGTAACCCAAATCTAGCGAACGTTTCCCGTAATATCTTAATTACTGCACTGGCGGTAGTTCTTTGCATTTGAAAAACTTCTAACCATTTGGTGGTGGAGTCTATTAACACCAAAAAAGTTTTGCCATGAAACGGCCCTAAAAAGTCTAGGTGAAGCCTCGTCCACGGCTCGGCGGCGTAGGGCCACGGGCTGGGCGGCGCGCGCGGTGGCGCGGGGCTCTCGGCCGCGCACGCGGCGCAGCGCCGGCACGTGCTCTCAATGTCCGCGTCGATGCCCGGCCACCATAACAAGCTACGTGCTATGCTTTTCATTTTAACCATACCTAAATGTCCTACATGTAATTCTTTAAGTAAGGGCTCTTTCAAGTTATCCGGTATTACTAATCTATAACCCCAAATAATACATCCCATATCAAAATAAAGCTCATTACGCCTGATCCAGTATGGTCTTAAATTTTCATCTTCGCATTTACTAGGCCAACCTGTTTGAATATACAACAAAACTTTTTTTAAAATTTCGTCCTTATTCATGTTGTCTATTATTGTTTTTCTAGTTATAGGTATGAAATTCTGAACAAAGTGTAAGTATGTTATCTCAGCCGATTCCGGTTTTTCAGCACTAACCGGTAAACGTGACAATGCATCGGCTGCGTTTTTGTTACTGGGAACATATTCTATGTCGTAAGTGTAACCTGCTAAAATTACTGCCCATCTTTGCAACCTACTGGCTGCCATGACCGGTATACCCGATTTATCCCCAAAAATGGATACTAACGGTTTATGATCCGTCCTTAAAATGAACCTTCTCCCATACAAATACTGGTGAAATTTCCTAACACCATATATAATCGCCAATGCTTCTCGTTCAATTTGCGAGTAGGCTTTTTCCGCCGAGTTCAGTACCCGAGACGCGTATGCGATCGGTCTCTCTGCCCCGGGTGTCAGGTGCGATATGACGGCGCCTACGCCCACCCCGCTCGCGTCTGTCGTCAGTACTAACGGTAAATCTAGTGAGTAGTGCGCTAATATTTCGCTAGATGTTAACATCTTTTTAATAGACATAAATGCTTCCTCACATTTTACACACCACTCATATTTTACATCCTTCCTAAGTAGTTTGTACAATGGTGACAAAATACAACTAATGTTAGGTACAAATCTCGCATAATACATCACTAGACCTAAAAAAGAACGTAACTCGGAAACATTTCTAGGCACGTTAACATTTTTAATTGCATCTAATTTATCAGGACACGTATGTACGCCATGTTTGCTAATAACAAACCCTAAATAAGTCACTGAGTCTGCAAAAAAATTACATTTATCTTTTCTTATTTTCAAACCAGCTGTACTTAACCGCTGAAATACTTCATGCAGCGTCGATAAATGGCTCCTACTGTCATTTCCGGTTATAATCAGATCATCTAAGAATATGCCTACGCGTGGCATGTCTGCAAAGAGCTCCTCTAATTTTCTTTGGAAAATTCCAGGACTCGATGCCAGCCCATATATCAACCTGTTATACCTAAATAAACCTTTGTGCGTATTTATTACGGTCAACTTTTTGGATTCGTCAAGTTCGAATTGAGCGTAGGCTTGACTGAGGTCCAGCTTCGTAAACTTTACCCCACCGTGTAGCTTAGCGAGTAAATCCTCCACTCTAGGCAACGGAAAACGATCGACCTCTAAACACTTGTTCAAAGTAGTTTTAAAATCGCCACATACCCGGATTGAGCCATCTTTCTTCATAACGGGCACAATAGGTGTCGCCCAATCTGAACTGCTCACCGGCGAGATCACTCCGTCCTTGACCAGGGCATCCAACGCGCGCTCCACCGGCTCGCGCAGCGCGTACGCCAGGGGGCGCGCGCGCAGGAACACGGGCCGCGCGTCCGGCCGCAGCCGGAACCCCACCGTCCCACCGGTGAACCGGCCGAGCCCGTCCGCGAACACGTCACAGTATCTGGAACTAAATTCATCGAAATTGAACGTTTCATTCTCGCTATCTACTTTATTTACTGTAACCTGCAAATCAATTTGCAACTCTGACAACCATTGCCTGCCCAAAAGACTGGTTTTGCCATGTTCAATAATATACAAATCTAAGATCTTACTTTTGTTTTTAAATTTAACTAGTGGTCTCAGTTTTCCAATAGCTTTTACTGTTTCTCCCGTATAATAGCGTAAAATTAAATCACAATTAGTAATTACACTCTTTGAAAAATATTTATTGTAACAGTCTAAACTAATGCAAGATATTGCACTGCCTGTGTCTATTTCCATCGTAATTATTTTCCCATCAATACAAATATCAATATTATAAGGTTTATAGTGCGAGAATTTACGACATTCTAATGAAAAGTTGTTTACCTCGTCACTATCGCTATCTTCTTGGTTTGTATTATGAGTCACTTGCGGTATGCTTTCCTCCAATACATACATACTCGTTGCTTGTGTGCGTCGTGCCCTAATTTGTGGACACATCCTCTTTAAATGGCCTTCTTTATTGCAAACTCGACAAACATAACGCTTGTATTTGCAATTAACGGCAACATGAATTCCTCCACATACTTGACAATGGGCCGTTTTCTCGGTTGGTCGACTGGAATATCCATTGCCTGGTTTGTTGGTGCCACCTGCCCCGCCGGGCGCTGCAGCCTGCCGTGCGTAGTCGTGGCCTCCCTTGCTGAAGCCGATCCGGTCTCCTTCGCTGCTCACCGCCGAGTACCGCGGAGCGCCGGCCCGCCCCCGTTTTGACAACGTTGCTGTGTGCACACTGGTGTCCCTGGTACCTTCGCTGCTGGCTCCCCGTCTGCTCCAGTTCTCCACCAGAGAAGCATCTGATTCCGCCGCCTCCATTGTTATGGCGAGTCTGTATGCTGTATCGAACGTCAGTTTTTCCTCCGCGAATAACCTCTGCCGTATGCCATCACTCCCTAAACCGCACACAAACTGATCCCGCAAATGTTCTTTAAGCGATTCCCCTATAAAACCACAATTTATAGTCATTTTTTTTAATTCTGTGACATAGTCTGAGATACTTTCACCTTTACGTTGTACGCAATGTCTAAATTTAAACCGCTCCGCAAGCTCACTCGGTTTTGGTTGAAGGTAGCCCGATATCAAATTTACCAAGTCATCGAACGATTTCTTAGCCGGCCTTTCCGGTGTGCACAGGTTTACCATTAATTCGTAAGTATCACTACCTATCAAAGTAATTAACGTAGGCACTTTTTTATCCGGTTTAACATCGTTCACAATAAAATATTGTTCCAAACGCTCGATGTACAAAGTCCAATTGTCCTTGCCGAGGTCGAACGGTTGTAGTTTGCCAACCGACATTTTCACTATTTAGTCTAAAAAAAACACACTTTACGTCGACTCACACGCGTAGTTTCTTCTATCTCGTCGCCAATGAGAAATATGTAGACTTCCTGCGGCTGTCTAGCTAGGTGATCTAGGGAGCTGAGAAAAACACGTCCGTTCGATACTATATTTATTTCAGAAGGAATTACCCTACAAAAACATACAATAAAAACTAATGAACTTACTACCCTCATACATCACAAAAACGTTAAGTCATAAAGTACTGTGAAAAATATTATTTGTGATGATGCCCGGCTGGATATTTCTTTGGAGTGACTACTTCTTAAAATAACCTTTAATTAAAATTAATAGCGCTTCGAGCCCCGTTAAATGTGCGTGCCAGTGGCCTATATGCTGTTAAAAAGCACTACAAACTTTTAAAATCCAAAATGCTAAATAAGTCTATTAGTGAAAATAAATCATACCAAAATCCCTAGAGTTGTTCTGAGATTAGCTTAGACAGAGGACACCTACTCAAAAACACGCCACGCCACGCTGTGGACTTTTAATTTAAAGTAATGAGCTTATTCTTAATTATTTGCTGATATTATTATACTATCTAGAACATTATGTAACATTTCGTTTCAATATTTTATAAGATTTTTCAAGATTGTGAAGCATTATGCCATTAAAAACAATATGTAGCATTTCGAAACATCAACAATATTATTATGCAACATTTAAGGACATTTTGAAATATTTACAATACTCTCTTATTTCTGGAACAATCCATCATTCTTACACATCATTTTTGACGCCTATATTTCCAAATCCAATTCTAGCAGTCTTAAACCGCCTAACGTTTTAAAAAAATTAACATTGTAGAGCATTCACAAATTATGTTATTTAACAGCCGTTGATTGTTGTGATTTTATTAAATACATAAATTAAAATACATATAAATCCACGAACATTTTGAAATATTGTAGATAAAAAAAAAAAATTGTGAAATATGACAGAATGTCATATTTTACAATATTTCAATTTTTTTATTTATTTATTTTAGGAATATTTTATTTACATATTTCAAAACACCTATAGAGTGCTTTGTCAAACATTCTATAATATTTCGGAATATCTACTATATATAACATTTAGAAAAATTCTGGCAATCGATTCTTAGCTAATCTAAAAATCTAACCCCTGCAGTCCTAAACTGAAGACACCTTGATCTATTTGGGGTGTAGGCCTACCATCATGCACTTGGGGATGACTAAAAGGGCACGCACGGAAAAACCATATTGACTTTTACTGTTATCTATATATGTATAAAATAAAGTCGGGTTAGTTACAAGAACGGCTGGACCGATTTTTAACGTTTTTGATTTGTTGGATTTGTCTCCGCCCCGAATAGCAGAATAACATTAAAAAAAAACGAAAAAATATACGAAAAAAAAACAAATTAAGAGGCGGTACGAAGTTTGCCGGGACAGCTAGTATTGAATAAACTTAGTAACAAAATTCTTATAAAGGTAAGTAATCTGGTTTTTACGGCCAAGTCATGATCTAGACTAACAATCAGATAGTAGGTAACATTAGTTACGCTGCTGCTACTAACCCTACCTAAACACTTGTAAATCTGACGAGTTAGAGGCTAGTTCACAATGAAGTACACTTATGTCTTCATCCCTTTGAATGAAACAACGTAAGTAATTTAATTTCGGCCTGTATAAGGTATCTCAATAATCAAATTTGGCGTTTCTTGAGTCTGAGATTGTTAAAAGGGAGGCAAAGGAGTAGGGCGTGCTCGCCCGGGTAACGACCACTCGACGCGAGTGGCGACTTGGCGTGAGCATCCCTTTGATCCACCATTCATACGCCGGCCTTGTCGCCTAATGAGATAAAAACCTTTTTTAAGAAACTGTTTAACACCTCATAATTGTATCTATTAAGATAAGCATTAACTGCATTAGCTTTAAAGATAATAATAATATAAGGTACACATAATAAATAAACCAAAAAAACTGCTAAACGGGAAAGCTGCCATGCTGCATACAATTAGCACCTACAAAGCATACATTCACACTGCACATATTAGAAGGTGATCTTGTTTAGTTGCGGTGTTAATAAACATTTTCTTTAGTGTTGATTGAAACATCAACATGTTCCTTAAAATAGTACTATGTAGGCACAAAGATAATACTTTAATTTCATTCGTTAGTTTATAGCGTGCAATAACTGAGAATATTATAATCCAATTATTATTATGACCAGAACAATGCAAAAACTCATATAAAGTAGGTATAGAGTCTGCATAAAAAGTAATGTGAAATTTCCCCTCCAACTTTAATTGCCCCACAACGTTTAGTCAAATGGTCACATAAAGCTCGCTCAGTACAAAGTTTTTAATTACTCTATATGGGTTCCAATTTAAAATTAGGGATTAGTGCTAATTTTTGCAAATTTTTCAATTTACTTCAATTTAGCCTCTCAAACTTGTCAAGGAAACACTTAAACTAGTTCCCTACTTTCACGTTAAAATGATTAACATCATACTAAAACTGAAATTAACGCCATCATTAATAGGTACATATTTTACCTTTTATTTGCCTGGCGTTTGGTGAAGAATCTACCTCTCATACTACATCGCTGTTCCAGACAGACTGTGACCACGGTCGGTAGCTCGGCTGAAACGTCAGCCAAATAAAAGGTAAAATATGTGTATTAGTGATATGTTTGCCCAAAATAAGATAAAACTAATTCCAAATTTTTTTAAATGTAGGTATGCTTCGAAAGTGACATATTATTTAGCTCTAAAAGTTCCCTTGTTTACAAGTAATTTTCCTCCATATTACTACGAATATTCTGGTGTAATAAGCTTTATTTGGGGGCTCATTTGGACTTTTCCATTTCGCATTATTAGTTTCGCGACTCGACTCAGTCACGCTACATCTACCCACGATTCCCCTGATTCTCCACGTAATATTGTGCTGCCTACGATCTGAGTATATGTATGTAATTTAGCCTGGGATACTTTAAACTTTATTATACTTTTTGATTTGAAATTTTTTATTTGTCAACCAACGTCCGGCAAAATAATTATAACGAAATTTTACTTTATGCGGTATGCTGCTGGTATGTGTATAGTGTATTATCCATTATCATCCTTTGGAAGTTCACGGCTGGACAAATCCCTTCCACCCCTCATAGTACATCACAAAGCACACAAATTTTCAATTCATTTCAAAGCATTTGACAAACAATTGACAACCGTCTGGTTTAGTTATTCGCGCTACGGACTACAAAGCCAACGATTGCGGGTTCGAATCCCGGAAGGGCCAAATGTTTGTGCGATGAGCACGAGCATTTGTTCCTAAGTCATGGATGTTTATAAATGTATTTAAGTATGTTTATCCGATATCTAGTCGCAATAGTACTAGTAAGGCATTGCTTAGTTTGGGGCTAGCTAATTGGTGTGATTGTGGAAACAATTTATTATTATTATTTATTTAATCTTTTATTAATATCGTTTAATCAGAAAAATACAAAATGAATTAAAAGTGGGCTGATTTAAACAATATCAAAATCGCAAAGAAAAGTCAAATCATTGTGGTAGATTATTAATTTAATATAGGAAAGCGAAGTGTGGTTTTTCCTAATTCTGAAAAAAAAATCCTAGTTTTACTATATCAAACCTAATCCCAGAATAAAATAAAATGTTGTATATTATTTCGTCAGAAATACTGTGTGACAGAGGAGGAGGAGGATCGGCTAACAAAATTGAATGAAAACAACGAAAAAAATACACCGACTTCAAAAAACTAAAAAGCTAGAAATAATATTAACACAATTAAGTACCTAATCACTTTTGGTATCGGTGCAAACGAAAACATTCAAACTCTCATCGGCTGGCACTGACTCCAAAAGTTACTGATTAGGTACTTGTGTTAATATTATTTCTAGGTTTTTGAAATCAGTTTATTATTTTTTAAAATTTACTTATTTCATCTATTTTTAGTGATACATCCTCAACAAAACGAATTATAAGTGTGCAAACATAAGTTAACTGCTAAACAACGATTTCATCCCTTATTTTATCGACCTTAGAAGTATTTTTCTTTAAATATACTATCTGGGAAGTATATATAATATTCAATAAAAAAGGATCATCAAAATCGGTTCACATTTTGTTCGGCGCGGTATGGAGTCCATGCAATGTTTGATGATTTCCTTTAGATTTCCATTAGAACTTGACCAAATTTATATGGGACATTCCGAACAAAAGGGGAATTGTCGAAATCGGAAACGTGGTAACGAATGATCGCTGAACGTATATAAAAATTTTTTAAAAAAAATTCCGACGAATTGAAAACCTCCTCCTTTTTTGAAGTCGGTTAATAACACAAAAAGTTACACAATATACTTATTAGCTACATTAATTTCAATTGGAAAAGTTCACCTGACTTAGGAATGTAGGTATGTACGAGTACCCATGTATGCTCGAATGAAGATGTCTTAAAACTTATATTGAAGTTTAAAGAGAAATTCTGCACAGTGCTTGCGCAGTTAATTAGCTCTCTACGCTTTAGTGCAAACGTATCGTAAAACGAAGGATTCTCACTGACGCCAAACATAGCTTCGGAATACATTCAATTTGTTTAGCAACACTGTCGCTACGTAATTACAAGTTAAATAATTTTTAGGACTTTTGTACAAAACTTTTTTTAAAAGCCTAAACTTATTATGATATTTTATAGCATTTCTTATTTCCGTTGGAAGTGACTGAATTGAAAGTCACGTTAACTGGTTATCAAAATCATCAGAATGATAAGATAAGTAATATTTACTCTAAAGTAGGTACAGCAATAAAAACCCGTTTACCACTTTTCGCTATACAAATTAAACAAAAAAAATGTTTGTCTCTCTCTCTCTCTTCCTGGCTTTAAATCCCATATGGTGGTGGGGTCAGCCTTCTGTAAAAAGTAAAGTGTAAACCTTGTATTACCCGTAAATTTCAATTTTATCATCAGACAACTGAACTCTATATTTGGTTTTTGTCGTGGTCAGATCGTAAAATTGATCATTTCATGATGTGACCGATCATTTAATAAAATGGTGGTATTTTATTATATAGAACAGAACACGCTGTCAACATCATGATGTGGTCTTACCAGATCAATGAATACTCAGCGTTTGACGATATAAACAGCTAAACGAACGAATACTTCATGAAATGGTCGAACGTTAGTGATCGTGGCCCCGATCGCGCTAATAAAATCGAACCATTACCACACCACATCCACACTACTTCCGTTACGTTTGATGTGTCAATTTGGTATCGCGCTAAAAAAGTTCGTACCATTTCCAAACCACTTCCTTCCCTTCATTTATTGACATCTGACGTCATCATTGATATCAATAAATGCAACTTTTTATCGACCAAAGTTTAAACGTTTGAGTAAATTTACCTATTCTGATCAAAAAAACACCTCATTTGCGTCCATTTTTGAAAACATTTGACTAATTAGACGTTTATATGCCAATTACGAAGCGACAGCCGGAGGATCGAAAAAAAACGAAATTACTTAAAATCTAATTTAATTAAAAAATAAAATTACAATAAAACTAGTTCCTAATACTAATTGACTCGATCGATGTTAGATACGAAGTGTCGGAGATGGGATGTTGGTGGCCTGATGTCCGCTGGCTTGGTCACGTTGATGGTCCACGAGCGCGCCGTCAGCGTTTCCGTGATCTCGCAATAATTTCTGTGTTCTAGTTAGGCGCCCGAGGTCAGCGGTAGGTATTCGTACCGGTAGAGTACGTAATTCCTCCACCCTCAGATCAGCAACTATTTGAGAACGTTAATCGAAAATGTTGCTGGTGGGTTTCTGTCTCCAGGGATCCAATAATCGTGAGTTTCAGGCTTCGTGGGATCTGCGTCACGGGTACGAGTGCAGGTAAGTATCTCATAGCGACGTAGCATGATGACTACGAGGATGAGTATAGTTGCACTTATTAGAAAGGTATCGTCGTATTTGCACAGGCATCTGTAGCGCTATTGTATCTTGGATGATGTGAAGACTGTAGGTCGATAGAGTGTAAATGAATGTGAGATGACTCTGCAGCTTGCATTTTAATAATAGAGATCTTCGTTATCTTCAGAGTTAGTCTTTTATATCGTCGTTATTGTTGATTGTAGTAAAAACGGGCGTGTGAAGACAGCAGTTAATCGGGATAGTGACGAAGTAACTACCTTGTAGCTGCGTGTAGTCTTGTCGGCGGCAAGTGAGATGTAGTATCTTCGTTAGATGTGATAGCGTCTCACTCATCTAGCTTTTCCATTAATTTACAGGTTTTTTCAGGGATTGTCGCGAGATGAGATGCTGGATACAGTCAGGTACAGTGCAAATTTAATGGTTTTTAACGTCTTTTTTACAGAGATAGCCGTGTGATAACTTCGGGCATTCTGCCTCTATGTACAGGAATGCATTCTCGTTGGTAGCAATGAAAGGATAAAAAGGAATCAGGGCTTGGTGGTATTTATTAAGTACTATAGATAATTTTAAAAGGGTCATATATATTTTAATAACTATTAGGAAAATTAAAAGTAACACTATGTCTCTATCTATGAAATAATAACCGGGTTTTATTAGATCATAAAATTCCGGTATTAACTCTAAATCCAATATGCTATTTTTGACAAAGATATTTCTTAATTTTAATAGCATATTAGGTCTATTCTTAATTTCTTAGCATTGAATGTGTGCACAATGCACGGGTAAATGCTGATATAACTATTTTCTAAACTAATTAAATCAAAAAATTGCCTACGAGACTGCGTGATGCAGACCCGCAGGACCCAGAGTTTCTCGGGTCAAAACTTTAACAACTTAAGGTAAGGATTATAAAATAGGACAGGATAAGGAACACGAGAATGATTCAAGTGCACTTACATTAACATATTTTTTCGGCTTTTTTTCGTGTATCGATGTCTGGATACCCTCTGGCTGGCTTTAGATTCAGGATCCTCGAACGTGACTTGATAGCCACACGGGCGGCTCGTGACGACGGAAATCTTCGTGATGAAACGCGACGCGTAACCGACCGCGAGGATCCTACCGACTGCGCAAATTACGAAGCGACAGCCGGAGGATCGAAAAAAAACGAAATTACTTAAAATCTAATTTAATTAAAAAATAAAATTACAATAAAACTAGTTCCTAATACTAATTGACTCGATCGATGTTAGATACGAAGTGTCGGAGATGGGATGTTGGTGGCCTGATGTCCGCCGGCTTGGTCACGTTGATGGTCCACGAGCGCGCCGTCAGCGTTTCCGTGATCTCGCAATAATTTCTGTGTTCTAGTTAGGCGCCCGAGGTCAGCGGTAGGTATTCGTACCGGTAGAGTACGTAACTTGCCTTACAAAATGCATAAACTAGTGTAAATAAAAAGTGTAATGTTGTGTTGTGTGTGACGCCGATAACACTCCCATGAGATTCTTGGAAAACTGTTTCACCACCTTTTTACTTTGAAGTGATCTCACTCAAGAAAATAGTGTTCACCCAGTGATCACAGTGACAAAAAATTGTAAATAAACAGTCAATATTAGATAATTTAAGAATACAATAATCAGTTGTTTTTATTCCAAATTCCTTCTTAACATATCTTAAAATCCAAGTCCCAAGTTATCTACTCAGAATACTGGAATACATCATAATCTATAACACCAAAAATATTTACAAGATATAGTCATTTACAGATGTAAATACCTTATTATCCTAAAATAGTTATTTTAGAAAGTCTTCCGTTACCTTATTCACCACTCTTAACTACCTATTTTAGTTCCTACAGAACACTACAGAATAGTCAAAAGTAGCTCTGTTTCTGTAATGTTAATGTAAAATGTTTAATTAGAACCACCGGTCAACAATGAGGTTTTTGTTGTGATGAAAAAATGAGATGATGATAACTTTTTTCTGTGAAATTATAGAGACAGTCATGATGGGCTACGTAGTGTTAATATTACATTAATTAATGATGTAATATCTCTCTTAAATACATACTACTAATGAAGAATTCAGTAATTTATCTAGCTGCGGCAGGAATGTTAAACAATTATTAAGATTTCAGATGTGTAGTTGTATTATTGCAATAAATTGTTGAGAAATTTATATAGATGCCAATACAGTCTATACTAAATTGAAGATACAATAAAAAGAGTCATTATTGAAGTTTGTTAACTAGTGTACGCTGAAACTGGTTTGTCATTTGGGATTTTGTGTTGTGTCATGTGTTTTATTAATTTATTTTCCACTAATACTATGAAATAACAATAGATAATACTTATTTAATGTACTAGTCAAAAATATGCAGTAAAAATAATGTTTTAAAATGTCAATCAAAAAGTTTTAGTTTATTCGGCACACTAAAATTAAACTTGCTTGTAAAACAAAAAACCTATAATATCTAGATAGAGTTAAGACTAGAGTCGAAATAGCATTCAAGATAAAGCTTATAACTAGTTATGCTTACTTACTATTATAGCATCATTAAAAAGTTGGGGAATTACACCTACAATAACAATAATACAAAATTAAAATAGGCAAGTAAAATGACAATATAAGGAAATAAACAGTATAGATATATAAATAATAACAAGTCTCTATGGAAAACAAAAAACTATATTTTATTAAACCTATGCTTTATACATTATTTAACTTTCATAAATTAACCAAAGATTAAAGATTCTTTGCTCTGTTTGCTCACACCAAGTAGGTACACTATTACACATTTTTACTTCTTGAATTAAGGGAGTCTCCTGAGTCCTGCTGATGAGTTTTCTTCAGATAAGTAAGGTTTTTTAGTATAGCTAGGTCAGCAATGGAAGCTAAATCCTTTTAATTATTGTTCTTCTACTTTTCTTAAGGAGTTTTACCGCCGTGGTAACACTGTCCTGCCAGTATCTCGTAAGCAGCATTTGCATCATGTTTTAATTAATATTACTTTATATAATGATAAAAACTATAAAACTATTTATGAATTTGTGCGATCGGGGCCCATATCGTAAAATCGTTACATTACCCACCGGCAGAGGCGCTAATGTTGCTTTGTTTTTATGAGTAATGGCGGCGGACAAATATTTTATTCTAAAAGTGAATAATAATGTGTAAATTGAAGGTGAAAGTGCAGTGAAATATCGTTACGACACCAAGCTAGGCGATTTTTATGAAAGTCACTCAAAAAAACGAGCGCAAAGTCAAAAAATCAAGAAGATCGGAACGTAATTTGAGAGGTTAGTTAAGTTATTTAGCTATTCAAGTGTTTTTACTTATAAGTTTTGTTTAAAAATAATAACTATTTAAAATGTTTAATTTATCTATCGGCCAAGATTACAAATATTAAACAAATTCACTTAACTTGTAAACATATTTTTATTTTAATGATATGTCCAAACGTGGATTAAGATTTCATCAAATGTTGTTTAAACGATATGGTCAGTTTTAGTTGGCCATATCATGAAATACCACCATTTTATGAAATGATCGGTTACATCATGAATTGGTCAATTTTACGATCTGGCTACGACATATACATCAAATTGCCTAAGTAAAAGCTGTAAAATCCTTACGTTTAGACTAAATACTGTTTATTTATTCAATTTAAATAGCGAAAAGTATGGCGGGTAGGATTTTCTTGCAAGGCAGTGTAGATGGAAGACGGAAAGGAAAGAATAGTTAGCAGGCAACACTACCCACTTGTCACTCGAATGTAAACATATTGCAATCGTTTAAAGATTAACAAGAGGAGCGAGATAATTAAGGGTCTTCATTACTACCATTTAGAGGGAACATAAACGTTCACCCGCAGCGATTACTTAAATGTCTAAGACATACTTAATGAGGCAGGGAACACTCCTCTGGTACTGAACCCTCACGTGTAACATAATTAAGGCAGGAAGTGGTTGTTAGTCTTGTTAGGGATGTCAAAACTGACCATACATAGTTATTTGTAAAAGTTTGTATATTTGTTACTCAATCATACTTTTACGGCTGAACGGAATTTTATGAAATGACAGTTTTAGCATGAATATACTGTAATGTCACGTTACTAGTTATCATTGTGTGTGTCTAATAAAAAAAAACTTTTCTCTTACTCTCTCTCTCTCTCTCTCTCTCTAATAATTTAGCACATTATTGGATTTTGAGACAACTTTAAAATATAGGGGAGTATAAGTAGGTCCATGGACAGGGAAACCATTGAAAAATGGTCTAAACGTAACCGAATGGTACCCTAGAGGCCAAAAGAGAGGCAGAGGTAGACCAATGAGGAGATGGGATGACGACATCGTGACGGTGGCAGGGAAGCAGTGGATGAGAGTAGCGACAGACAAAGAGCAATGGAAGGGGGTTGGAGGAGGCCAATGTTGAAGGACAAGCTAAAAAAAAATACAAAGACCTAGTGTGTTAAAATAAAATAATGTAATTAAGTTTAAATGTATATAGGTTTAATGAAAACTGTAATAGTCATAAAAAGTATTATATAATAAAATATAAAATGAAAGGCTTATTTATTATTATTTATACGTAGATCACACTATAAGTTTTGCTTAACTTAAAAAAACCACATGTTATAACCAAAATATTATGTTTATTGCTTTTCAAAATACTCTCCTTTACATTTTGAACATTTTTTCATGCGATCGAACCATTTTTTAAAACAGGAGGACCACAGATCTGAAGGCATGTTTTCTACGTGCTGATTGAACGCTATCACTGCCTCTTCGGAGTTGGTAAAAGTAAAACCTCTCATCAAATCTTTGATTTTGGGAAAAATACAGAAATCACAGGGTGCTAGGTCGGGGCTATGCGCAGGATGGGTGACGAGTTGTACTTTTTCGGAAGCTAAAAATGACTTTGTTTTGTTGGCCGTGTGTGAAGAAGCGTTCTCATGATGTTGACATGCCTGTTCCCTTTTTAAAACACCCATTCACAAGATTGCTGATTTTTTTCGGGTTCAAAACAATAAATCCACGTTTCGTCTCCTGTGACAATGTCATAAACAGCATTAGAATGTCCGTGGTCGTATTTCAGTAGCATCTGTGAGTCCCATTCCACGCGAGCCCGCTTTTGCTCCGCTGTCAGATCATGAGGGATCCAACGACAGCAAAGTTTCTGAACTTTCAATTCGTTGTAAAATTTTCTGAATTTGGCTCATACCAATACCCAATAGTCCTCGAATTGTCTCATAGGTAATCCGCTGGTTTTCTTCAATTAGCCGCTTAACAGTAGCTACATTATTCTCGTTGACGGCAGTTGATGGCCGCCCTTCACGAAATTCGTCATGTAAAGAAACTCGACCTCTCTCAAATTCAGCAAACCATCGCCTAACGGCGCTCAAACAAGGTGCTTCTCTCCCAAAAGCATTTTGAAGACGAGCGGCACAGTTTTGCGGAGAGAGAACTTTTAAAATCATAAAAAATCATCGCTCTAAAATCTTTTCAACTTAATTCCATTTTCGTTGCGTACGTAGAACTTTGATGTGTGATAATAAAAAACAATTGACAATTTTTATTACTAAGAAGGTTGCAACGTTTAAAAAAATATTACATTCGAAATTCAAATAGTTCCGATTAGCTATAGAAGTACACAACTTTTAGTATCCCCCATGTACTCGAAATTCCGCTCCTCGTCCTCCATTTTCCCTTAGCAGAATTAGAACCCGCGATTGCTGACACTTCCCCACCGCCAACAGGAGGCGTGTCGTAAGAGTTGACTAATTCCTGTAGCACGAGACGGGCAGCAGCGTTTTCGTGCGAAATCTTATAAAAAAACTGCGCTCGCCAACCCGCCTGCCGAATAAAGCGTGGCGAATATTGGCAATCCCCCCCGATGATCAGTCATTGGGGGAGGCCTTTGTTCAGCTACTCTATGGCTGAAATGATGATGATGATGATGATTGTTGATACTATTAACTTAATAATTATGGCCTGAAACTTAAAAAAGTAAACAAATCATGAATCTGCATGTTTAAAAGTCATGAAGTTTAAACTTGCTTTAGACGTTCCGTTTAAAAATCGGCATAACGAACCCTGGCCTCCCCTATGCTACTTATTATCACAATCTTCTTATGTCAATAATAGATATAATTCAAATTCATGGGTAAAAACTTTTGTTTCTTCAATGTAAACGACACCCAAATTTTAAAACTGAATAGCTATATTTCGTTGGAGCATTAAAATACGGTATGTTTAATATTAATCGTTGCTTTCCCTTATTTATTTCCCAAGTTACACCTTGTTAACTTTGTAAAAGGTCCCTGGGGAAATATGCTTTCCTGCTCTGAATTTGTTTTTTGGCGGAATGCGAAACTTCACACTTGCTGTTCATATTTCATAAGCATTATTGTAGGTTTATGGAGAGCAATTCGGTTTATTAATAATTTCACATAAATTAATTAGAAAGAGAACCATTTCATTATTTTTTAATATTATAAAGACATTATTATGAGAAACATCTCGACTTTTTTCCCAAACTAAGACAGGGATCTGAGTGGCAACATAAAATTAGAATAAACTTCTTAATATTCTCGTGGTTCCCGTTCCGTAAGAAACTTTCACAAGAAATTACATAGATCGGTTCGTCGGTGATTGGCCGACAATAATCCGTTGCTTTCGCCGTCATGTCAGCCTATTGCAGGCCACTGCTGGACGTGAGCGCCAAAGACCACGATCTCCCGCTTTTTTCATCCATCCACTGCCAGCCATCTTCCTAAGGACGTCGGTCTATCGAGCTAGGAGGCGTCCTACACTACATACGATTGCCAAGACTTGGTCTCTACTCTAAAACCGTTTACTCCACCTTTCATCGGTTCTGCGACAAATGTGGCCGGCTTTCGCCATATCTTCATGATATGTAAGTATATTATGTTTAACTTTTAGTAGGTTTCGAATAGGGATGCGCTTAATGTGTAATTTTTGAATTCACCGCATTTTAGACACTGTTGATGTTGAAAGATCAAGTGCCGAAGTATCGGCAAACCGAATATTTTGCCACATAAAATTCGGTATATTTCGCTATTCCGGAAATGTGCGAAAATGGTTAAAGGTTCGCTTTAATTAAACTATCCTATTAGTTAACGGCTTACCAAAATGAAACTGCATTTTATGCAGAAAACATGCCGCTTTACACAGTGGTACTAGGGTCCAATACAAATAATTTCATTCGAGGAAACGGAAATTTCATCCACTGGAATTCAAGATTTTCATTTTCCAAAATGACGGCTGCATAATAAAAAAAAATATAGAATCAGAAAGGCAGCTCCGATTTTAGTGATTGGGGTGTCAATCAATTTGTTTTGACACCTATAACCAAAAGAAAAAAATACCATTTAATAAATTAAGGATGGCGGCAAAATATTTTTTTAAATGTGTAAATTTTAGACATTTTTTTCATTCTAGTGAAAATACACAATATCCTACAACAACTAAATATCCTACGCTATGGATCACATATTTTATATTTTACTGAAACCTGATAATATTATCTACAAAATGAAAAAAAAAGCTTGACAATCCGTCAAGTAATTTTTGAACTATACGTATTACAAATAAAGCGCGTGGTTTTGAAAGCCTTCATTGCACGTAATGTGATGCATCGTACAATTAAAACAGCTGCACCGATTTTGGCGATTGGGGTGTTAATCAGTTTATATTGACACTGCTTATAAATAAAAAATATACCATTTTATGAATTAAGTATAGCGGCCGAAAATTAAAAAAAGCGATTTTTTTTCAATCAAAACAAGTGCACTGATTTCAGTAATTTACGTAACAGAAGATTTGTCTATGACGTTTGTGAAAACAGGCAAAGTGCGAGTTGGACTCGCGCTTACAGGGTGTACCGACACACAACTGTTCACTTGTTTTGGTCACAACTTACTAAAATGTCATTCTGAATCAACGTTTTCAGTTTTTGTATACATTATGTGGTTTTTATTTTATAGATATCTCAAATTCCTAACTACTTTAGTTTTTGAGATAGGCCCCCGTAGCAAAAACACAACTTTGATGGCACCCATTTCATTCACATCATAAAAAAAAAAACATAACATAACATCTACACAAAACTATTCCCATTCGGAGTGGCCAGAGGCAATCTCCGACAGCTTCCTTAGGGGGCTACAGAAATATATTTATTATTATTTTCAAAATACTTGTTTTTGCGCTTATTCATACTCCTCTTTACTTTATTCTTTACTTACCTTCTAATTGGTCAGAAAAAATAAATTAAAGCTTTTTCCGTTTTTGGGACAAGCCTTCCTAAATGACTTTGAAGCTGGTAATGTGGTTACAAATCTTGCTAATCAATCGACTTCCTCAAACTACACTTGCTTTGCGATTTCTGGAAAAACAGGCCTTCTTTGTTTTAGCATCAATTTGACTCGTCCAGTTCAGTTTGTTATCAAGGATAACGGCCAGATATTTTACTAGACTTAATAGCGAGAGTTTAGTGGTAAATAATTTTTTTAGTTGCCTTTCTGGTAACTTCCTTTTGTTGGTGAAAAGGGTTAGTTCTGTCTTTTTTAGATTTACTGACAGTTGATGTTCGTCACACCACTTTTCTACAATCTGAAGTGCTGAACTCATTATTGCGGAGAGCATGTTTACAGCATTTCAGTAATATCAGTATTGCTTGGTCATCTGCATAACAAATGGTAGTGTATACTCTTTCATTTAGTTTATACAAGGTATACTAGGTTCCCTAAGAGTGGTGATTGAACACCTTCCTGGGGCCATCCTCTGACCACCTTTGCTCTTGTGGACTACCACAAGAGCAAAGGTGGTGAAAACTAGTTCACCACTATCTGGACCGCCTTTTTGTTGACCAGTTAAGTGATCCAGTTTCTAATGACTGGTTTTACTTTGGATTTTTGTAGGGCATGGTTGATGTTATTATGTATGGTTTTGTCTTCTATGTCCGGTTATATTATAAAATAAGGAAACAGTTGTGTGTCGGTACACCCTGTAAGCCGGAGTCCAACTCAATCTGATTAACACCCTAATCACTAAAATCGGTGTAGCCGTTTTTAATGTACGATGCATAACGTTAAGTGCAATGAAGGCTTTCAAAACCACGCGCTTCATTTGTAATACGTATAGTTCAAAAACTTCTTGACGGATTGTCAAGCATTTTTTTATTATTTTGTAAATAATATTATCAGGTTTCATTTAAATAAAAAATATGTGACCCATATTATAGGATATTTAGTTATTTAAAAAAAAAAATTAAATTACACTTTTTTAAAAATATTTAGCCGCCATCTTTAATTTAATTAATGTCATTTTTTCCTTTTGATTATAGGTGTCAATACGAATTGATTGACACCCCAATCACTAAAATCGGAGCGCCATTCGGATTCTATAATTTTTTTAAATTATGCAACCGCCATTTTGTAATATGTCCACCATCTTGTTTTCCAGTGGATGAAATTTCCGTTTCCTTGAATGAAATCATTTGTATTGGTCCCTAGTACCACTGTGTAAAGCGGCTTGCTTTCTGCATAAATGCAGCTTCCGATGTAAATATCGCCGTAAGCCCTTAGACTATATCTGCTGGACAACAATAAATGATAATATGTATGCCATCGTTAAACTTATCACCTACGTGCACTTACATACTAAATATAGCCAATACCTGAAATGTCGCGAGAATCGATACGGGCACTGTCCAATTTTATAGCCACACAATAAAGTAAATTTAACTTTGGCTACGTTTGCCAAAAGTCTCATATGCGATAGAGGGTGGGAATTGGGATGCAGCCTAGTGTCCCGCATGGCCGCGGAGCACCGTAAATATATACAAAAAACTTGCTGCCAAACTTCCGCTGCACTTGTTTATGAATACTGCTCTCGCCCGGAGACCAACTACTTATATGTGAATAAATGATGACCAGCCTAACAGAACAAGTGGTTACACTTCTTTTTTTTATCATAGAGGCAGGTTACAAATTAAGTTAGGTAAGAGCCTAGTCGTAAACACTTAATGGCCGTAAAGACTATCAGTAACTGCGGTTAATCTCTAAAATAAACATAGTCGCAGAGACCTATCTGTACGCATCAGGTTGACTGACACCTAATACATACAATAATTACCATTTGATTTGTTCATTGTTATACTACAACTTCTATAATGGTAATCGGTAATACGAAAAACCTTAAAAATACGTTAACGTTACGTGTAGGAAAAGTAACCAAAAAAAAAATTCCTCGATTTTATTCTACCACTTTGTCGGCGTGGTAAATAGGTACACCATTACGAAATTACGGCTTTCTTGTACTAAGAGTCTCTGAGCTAAGCCGCGAACAGTAGGACGGACATGGTAACCGACGGAACCCTAAAAGAAATGATAATAGAATAAAAATCTTGTTGCACTGACTGAGACAGAGAGAACCCTAAATAAAGTAAAAGGTCAACTTAAGATAGGTAACGGTACACAGGCACTGGGTGTCTCTATCTAGAGATGCAAGGGATGGGTGCAGGGCAGGCTACAGGGACATCTCAGCGCTGAAGGAGTCACGGCCGACTGTCGAGCAGGGCCTAATCTACCAATAGGCTAAGGGCGCTAGGACTGACTATTGAATAATTTGATGCTGCTGTTATTTACTTGTTAACCGCTCAGCCGAGCAAAACCAAATCTCATGCTACCACTCGGCATCCAATAAAGTTAAAAGTGTGTTTTATAGTTTTTATAATAATTTAATATTTAATGTTTTTGTGCAATAAATCTTGTTTCGCTTGTTAGCTGTTCATGTTCTTATTCCTGTTATGTCTTAATAACAAGACAGATAAGACAGGTACCTATATACCGATGTAGTTAGTATTAGTTAAGTACATGTATTGTACATTATAGGTATAAACTTAAGTTATTTATATCAATATTGCTTACAAGAAAATAAAACTCAAATCACATAAGTACGCAATCTTTCGCCGAAACAAGGGGACCTTCGGGGATATAAATTATTCCATACGATTATTAATGTTGGTGTTTAGTTATATTGACACCTGCCTGACCGCCCCCTAGTAACGCTACGCAGTGGGTTTCGCACTTTCGCCACATTAAAACATACATTTTTAAAAAGGTACGGTTACTATCAATATTATGCTCTCAAATTTTCGACATCCACGCCATAAATTAATAAATAGGTACCCTATTTTGTAATGGCTATTTTAATTATCAATTAAAACGTAAAATAGAAACGTAGATACATAAAGTCCGTTCATCTTTAGGTGACGAATATTGTAAACAATCTTAGCGTGTCTTTTTACAAAATTATCAGAATATAAAACTAACAAACTTGTGGATTTTTTGTGTTAAATAATGAATTAAGTACTATACTTAGTTATTACTTTTTGTGCCTATATTATTTTTAAATGAATAATTTTGTTAAAAAGTAATCTCATGATTGTTTACAATATTTGCTATGCAAAGAAAAACGGGCTACAGCTGCATGTAGAAGGAATATGTCTTGCACACCTAGAAAACCAACCTGAATCTGAGACAATTGGTCTAGAATATTTCCATCTCATTGTAATGGGTGATTTTAACACTGATCTCCTTAAGAAAACTTTCCGTTCTTGCCAACTTCTATGTTTCATTGATTCTGTGAGTCTCTCTGTATTACCGTTGAATCTAACTCATCACATTCTTGATACAGAAGATACCTGGATTGATTTAATCATCACATCTTGTGACCTCTCTTTCAAGCATGGTCAGCTTCTTGCCCCTGGTTTTTCTCGCCATGATTTAATATATCTTTGCTACAAACTTTGCCCACCCAGGCGCAAACCAGTGACTGTGCACCTGCGGAGTTTTGCCAGAATTGACCAAGATAAGCTACTATGTGACTCTTCTGCGATTGACTGGACTCTAGTAGCACATGGAGAGACGGTAGACGACAAGGTTCGTTCTTTCAACAGTACCATATTGCAGCTTTTCGATAGGCACGCACCAGTTCGATCAGTACGTGTTAAGCGGCCACCGGCTCCTTGGATGTCAGGTGTGATTCGTGAAGCCATGGCCAGGCGTGACTCTGCATTTCGTAGCTTTAAAATAGATCGCTGCACCGTCAAATGGGAAGCCTTTAAACGAGCTAGGAATCGCTGTAACAACTGAGTTAGAGCCGCCAAACGCCACCACATACATCAAAATGTTCTCGCTACCTCTAGTTCGGACGTCTGGAAGTTCTTAAAAACCCTTGGTCTTGGTAAATCATTTTTCACTGCCCCTTCTACTTTCTCTCCTAACGAGCTCAACTGCCACTTCTCTTCAACCTCTCTTTTAAATAATTATGTTAAGCTTGCTACTATTTCACACTTGCAATCTCTTCCTAGTCCTTCGGACAACACTTTCTCCTTCTCCCCCAGTCACTGTTGATGAGACACAAAGGATCATATTATCAATAAAATCAAAAGCGGTTGGGTCTGATGACATCAGTAGAACTATGATTCTGCTCATTATGGATAATATTCTGCCCGCCGTTACACACATCATTAATTTCTCCCATGACAGCGGCTGTTTTCCGATTATTTGGCGTCGTGCTCACATAATCTCTTTACCAAAAATATCTAATCGCAGTACTCTTTATCAATTTCGTCCCATTTCTATCTTGCCTATCCTTTCCAAAGTTCTAAAAGCTGCGGCTTGCCATCAATTTTCCAAATTCATACATGATAACGATATTTTAAGCAGATTCCAATCCGGTTTTCGTCCTGGACACCACAACAAACAAGCAAGCACCACAACTGCTCTTCTAAAAAATTTTGATGACGTCAGAACTGGCATGGAGGAGTCACGTTTAACTGTTCTAGTCCTGATTGACTTTTCTAACGCTTTTAATACGGTTGATCACGACATCCTGTTGGCCATTCTTTCACATCTTGGAGTCTCATCATCAGCTGTGGACTGGTTCTCCTCCTATCTCAGCGACCGTCATCAGATCTGTCAGCTGGTGTGCCGCAAGGAGGTATACTCTCACCAATTTTATTCTCTGTCTTCATAAATATTCTTACTTCTCACCTCATTTCTTCTTTTCATCTCTACGCTGACGACCTTCAGTTATACTCTCAGGCAAACTCTACTGAAATGGATAGTGTCATTGGCCAGCTCAATGACGACCTGCGTGCTATCAGCGACTGGTCCAGTAAATTAGGAGTCAAAGTGAACCCTAGTAAGTGTCAGGCAATTATCGTTGGTAGCCCAAGACAGCTCCGTAAACTTGACATGACGACCATTTCGCCTATTGTCTTTGATGGAGTCGTCGTAAAATATTCTCCGTATGTTAAAATCTTTGGACTCTTCATCGACAGTACATTGAGCTGGTCCCAGCATGTTAAGGAGGTTAGCAGAAAGGTAACTAGCACTCTGCGTGCACTCTATCGATTCAAGCACTTTTTTCCCTCCTGTACGAAGATTTTGCTGGTGCAGTCTCTGGTCCTGCCTATCATTGACTACGGTGATGTATGTTGTTCCAATGTCTCCCAAGATCTTCTTAATAAGTTGGACCGCCTACTCAACAACTGCATCGGCTTTATCTTCGGCCTACGTAAGTATGACCACATCTCCAAATTTCGATCTCAGCTTGGCTGGCATTGCCCATTAGGCATCGTAGGAGTGTTCGGACGCTCTGCGTCCTTTTCTCTGTACTTTTTGACCCTAAATCTCCATCTTATCTAAAAGATAAATTTTCATTTCTTCATACTTCTCATGATAGAAACCTTCGTCCACGTCACACTTCTGGTTTTATGTCCAACTCATTCACCCTGACGGCTGTTCGGCTCTGGAACGAACTCCCCTCCAAAATCAAATAATCCAGTTCAAAATTTTGTTTCAAAATGGCTTAGCGCAGCCATTTTAAGGAGTAACTGTCTTTTCCTCTCTTTCCTTCTTTATTTTCAAATGAATCTCGCTGGCATATGATCTGTGTACAATCATATTCATCATTTCAGCCATAGGACGTCCACTGCTGAACATAGACCTCCCCCAGTGACTTCCAGATTGTCCGGTTGAAAGCGGCTCGCATCCAGCGGCTTCCTGCAACCTTTACCAGGTCGTCTGTCCACCTTGTAGGTGGACGTCCTACGCTGCGCTTGCCGGTACGTGGCCTCCATTCCAGAACCTTTCTGCCCCATCGGCCGTCAGTTCTACGTGCTATGTGCCCCGCCCACTGCCACTTCAGCTTGCTTATCCGTTGGGCTATGTCAGCAACTTTTGTTCGTTTACGAATCTCCTCATTCCTGATTCGATCTCGCAAAGAAACGCCGAGCATAGCCCTTTCCATAGCACGATGTGCAATCTTGAGCTTTCTTATGAGGCCTATAGTGAGAGGCCAAGTTTCAGTTCCATATGTCATCACTGGTAACACACACTGGTTGTAGACTTTCGTCCTTAGGCACTGAAGTATTTTGGACGAGAAGACGTTACGTAGTTTTCCGAACGCTGCCCAGCCGAGTTGGATTCGACGATTGACCTCCTTCTCAAAATTTTAAATTTACAATCATATTATGTGCATGTATTTGTATATGTATTTATTTTATGTATGTAAGCATACCGTTTTGATATCTATGTATTTTTTGTATGTATGTATTCATCTATTCTGTGTTTGTGTTGCTAGATTTTTTCTAACACTAATTACTGTTTTGTTGCACCGCCTGTACCATCTCTGTCTGGCCCCATGGTTGACTGGTAGATAATGCTTTTGGCATTAAGACCGCCATTTGTACCACTTATTTTTAGTTCTGTGCAATAAAGTATAAAATAAAAAATAATAATAATACCACAATACCTACCTTAAAAAAGGTACCGACTAATTACGTACAGGTACTTGTAAGCACTAATACAAGGAAAAAAACTAACATAAAATACAAGTTACTCACATATTATACTTACTGCCTAGATACCTAGGTATGTATATTTGTATCATCTTCTATAAATTAATAATACATAAAATAAGTTTATTGATTCACTTCAAAGTTAGGATTTTTTTTTTTAAATTAGGTAACTAGTTCTTAGGCAGTAAAATATCAACTAATACGCAAGTATTACAAAGATACACAAGCATATAAGTACTTAATTAGATTACACTATCAATCTGCAAACCACCATCGAACTAGGAATTGACCTGTATCTCGAATAGATGGAAAACATCATGAAAATAACACATTTTAGTACCTAGTCTATCATAGATACTCGTATAATAAAATATAACTGTACAAAGTCAAAATTTTTGTAAAAAAAAAATATTTTTGTACATTGACTAAAAAAAATGAAAAACTGTCCCCCAGGCTTTTTCTAAGTTCACTAGATTCCAAAAAAATTAATACCTTTATGTTTCGTTTACTTCCCCACACAAATTGTAACAGGTAGGTACTTACTAAATATTGGTAAATGCACGTGTTTTATTTAAAGATTTTGATGTCTTGTCTGCATGAGACCGACCCTATCTTCCACTCCATGGCCTCCAAGTGCCCGAAGTGAAATTGAAGAGCCAGTAAGTGTCAGTATATCTACTATACATCCGGTTACTCTTAGGTCGTATGCTTAACCACCATTACCTTTATCACCGTTACTACCGACCTTACAGTTGATCGAATTCAGTAACAAATCACTGCTCCCTTTCAAAATCGCCTACCGAATATACTTGGCCAATGAAGGCGCTAAACCGTTTTTTTAAAGAGGTTGACTAGTGTATACAAATGTAGATATTAAAGGCACTTTATGCCTACACCTGCACCAGGGATGACATTGACCTAAACTCAGCTTGATTGGTGCAGCTTCGTAGACAAAGTTGCGGGCCAACGATAAAAAAAATCTTACGATTAAACTAAAGACCACGCGAACGAAGTCACGGGCAATAGCTATATATAGCTATTGACTTTTTATAAGTAGGTACGTAAGTAAATCGTTCAACTCTTTAAAAATATCTACAAATAAAGACTGCCTACTTGAAAATGCAGGTAGCGTGGGTATACCATAATCTATAATAGCTAATGTTCGCTTTATTATAGTAATTTGATACTGTCTATCATATTTTGATACAAAAACGAGCCCTGTTAGTAGATGAATAATATATTAACGACATGAGCATTTGGCCGTACGCTTCTAACTCAAATAGATAAGTAGGATAAAGTAGTGTTTTGTTATTAAATACAAAATAGTAAGTACTTGGACTTAAAAGTCTGACTGTCGAATGTCAAGTAGGTAGGTACTCAGTCAGGTTAAGGTGCATCCTACAAACATTGAAGAGTAGGTAGGTACCTAACTACCGTAAGTATTCTTTGTGCAATAAAGGGTTCCGTAGAGAAGTGAAGG
Source organism: Anania hortulata (assembly GCA_963576865.1). Taxonomy (NCBI): domain Eukaryota; kingdom Metazoa; phylum Arthropoda; class Insecta; order Lepidoptera; family Crambidae; genus Anania; species Anania hortulata. Next base: position 9,731,374 of record OY756396.1, on the reverse strand, counting down.
TTGACAAAACTTAAAAGTTAGTAGGTTACCACTAAATTTACCTGTCTAAGTGAAAAACTTATACGTACTTGCATTTGCTTGCCATACATTAGTAAGTATGAACATTTACCTCGTTTTGTAGGTACATTCAAAGAGCTTTTCTTTTATAATTTTTTATTTTAAATTTGTGAGACTTTTTAATGTTTAATGTAAGTTCCTACAGTATACTACCAAACCAGTGCTAGTGTTCATATTATTAGTATAAACAAAGATTGTAAAAGGACATGGTCAAGTTTAAACCCTTTTTCTACAGGATGTTAGGTACCTAAATGGTAAATCTAGCCGAAACTAGTCTATTTTATATGTCTAGTTTATATGCATATGTTAACTTAACATATGCATATAAACGCTATGGTGAATTCAGAAATTTTATATCATCATTTTTATTTTTTATTTTCATACAAAACTTAATTCTCAGAATCTGATTTGTAATTTTTTTTAATGATGGTAAGTATAAAATTTTTGACTACACCACAGTATTTATATGCATAATATGCGTATATTATATGTTAACATAGGCTAGTTTCGGCTAGATATACCATTTACCCAGCAGCAAATAAATACAGGTTATTTTAAAATCACGTGCTATTTTATTTCAATTATCATTCACGTCTTTACAATCAGAGAACAAAATGTACGTACCTAAATATGACGACTTTTAGGACGGAATCTTAAGGGCAACACACAATCTTTTGAAAGAGCTACGTACCCCTCCTGGGGTTCACGAATAAAAGGGCACCCTCACACGACTTAAAGTAAGTAGATAAGTACTTACCTAAATTAATCATATTATAAATGAAACTAAGAAGTTATTAAACATTTTTAACCGACTTCAACAAAAAGAGAAGGTTTTGCAACATAAAAAGTAGAGGAAGTTGCAGGCCATTTTTAAAAAAACTGAAATTGTTGACCATACCCTCACTATACATTTATGAAGTCGCACTCTATGTAAGACGACACCCTGACTTGTTTCCACGTGTCTTAAGCGCTAGACGATGTGATTTTGTAACTACTAAACAAAAAAATATAAACAAAACAAAACTCTACAGCAACAGTATCTTTGGCATGTCTACTAGAATATATAACTGCTTACCAAAGAAAATTAGGACAGATAATAATATCTTGACATTTAAGAAAATGCTTTTCGAATATCTGACAGAAAGGGCTTTTTATTCGGTTCAGGAATTTTTTGACACTAAAAATATTTGACATATCAGCAGACACACACACCTGACATTACCGAGTTACTCATTTATTTTATTTCATAATTCTTACCTTTAAATAATGACATGACTATAAATTAATGAATTAATATTAAATAATTGTGATCTATGTAATTTGCATTGTAAAGTGAATAATCTAAACTAATTAAGATTAATACATTTGTACGCCAAATGGCAGATCACAGAGCACTACCATAAATGTTTTTGACATCTGTATTCTTACCTGTGAATCACAAATAAACAATTTTGAATTTGAATTTGAATTTTAATTCAAATGTTTTTTGATTTGTTATCTAAGAACTCCGCCAATAATGAACAGTAAATTTTTCCTAAATTCAATTCTGATAATTGCGTCCATGAGGAATTAAGGAAACTCCTAAAATATTATAGGCATATAGACTTATTTGAATCGTAGATAGACTTAAGCTATAATTATCCTACAAAATTTACATCAAAGATCGCCTGTTACAGTGGAAAAATAGATAGGTAATGATATATGTGTACAGCGGATATAATGAGATACTTAGCACTCTTATCATTCAAACAAAGTATTTTTAACCGACTTCCAAAAAGGAGGAGGTTCTCAATTCGTCGGAATCTTTTTTTTTTATTATATTCAGTGACCATTCGTTACTACGTTGACCAATTTCGATAATTATTTTTTTGTTTTAAAGGTAATACTTTCAGAATAGTCCCATATAAATTTAGTTAAATTCTGATGATGAAACATTGCATGAACTCCGTACCAAGCCAACAGATTTTAGTATCTATCTTACCTAATATCTTTGCCAAATGTGGACCGATTTTTATGATTCTTTTTTTAATGAATAGCTTATACTTCAAAGATAATATAATAAAACATTTTTGGAAAAAAATTCACTCCTAAGGGTGGAAAAATAGAAATGAAATCGGTGTTCAGCAGTTAAATTATGTTTGCACTCGTAAGATTTTTTTTGATTAGGATTTATCACTAAAATAGATGAAATAAATTAAATTTTATAAAAAACGACTTCAAAAAACTAAAACGCTAAAAATAATCTTAACACTTAAGTACCTACTCAGTTACTTTTGGAGTCGGTGCCAGTCGATTTAGGTTTTTGAAGTCAGTTTTTAATTTTTTTTCTAAAATTATTTAATTTTAAAAAAAGCCAGCCGTAGAGTGTTTAAATGTTTTTGTTTTGCACCGACTCCAAAAATAACTGATAAGTATATTTGTGTAATAGTCGGTTTTTTATGTCGGACAGACGAACAGTACAGCTTTAGTCTTTACAAAATGTTCAAAAATGTAAACACCTTTAAGGACTAAAAAGATTATCATCAAATTTATAGTCACCGAATCCATGTCCGACACTTTCCAGAAGCAGTGGACTGTTTCTGGACTAATTCAAACCATTATATAGAACAGGGGCCAGGGCGAAACTGATAAATCATTACACACTTACATTCTCTGTTCAATATCTTGTGTCTGTCTGATATTCGAAAATATAAGGATACCTAAGTATACATTACATAATTATGGATTAGGTGTTATAGGAAAACTTTATACCTAACTAATTCCCAGTTCACATACCACGGTTATAGGGCTGCAGGTGCAGGTGGTTGGATACCATTACGATCTATTGATAAGTGTCGAGCGTCTGGTGTAGGTACCTGCCTACCTACATGCCACCGGCACTTAATCTTGTATCAACTTACTAATATCTTTCTTTATTCCGGCATTCATACGTAATTCCGTGATATGTTCGAGGCTACATACCTAACAATTTTTTTTTTAAAACCGTTGCCTTATAAGGCGTTGGAAGGCACTCTATCATCGATCGATACTGAAACCAAAATTATATATTTTTGTTAGTCTGTTTGTATCTTGGCCACGCATCACTCCGAAACTACTGAATGGATTCAAATAAAACTTGGCATGATTTGAGTTCCTACTGCGAGAGTGCGAGGCCTACCTCGTAGTAGGTATGTCCTAACATAGGATACTTTTTATCCCTAAATTGAATTCGCCCTTGGGAGAGAAGATAAGAGTAAAATTTTCTCGAGTTATGTAAATAGTTGAAACTTGGCACATAAGTCGCATGCACGCATCGCTTAACAACAAATAGCTTTCTCGAAAACAATAAGATCATAGTAAATCTAGCAAGTAGCGTTTTTTATTGTTTTTCAAACGAGTTATTGGTACTTAATAGAACATGAATTATAGTAGGTACAGTATCAACAGTATTAGTGAGTCCTTGTTCTGGCGAAAGGTAGGTACAGACAAAAGTACCTGCCACAAAACGTCAAAATTTCTCAATTGATATTGATCTCTACTTGTCGGACATAAAGTTTAAAATCGGTCCACTGACCTTTAACTTAGGTTTACCTGCCGTTGTCTGTACCTACGTAGCAAGCTCGCGGTACCTACTAACAAACAAACGCTAAGTAGATATCACCAGTTGTCACCAGTCATAGTAATTGTTAAGGCCGCCACATATCAATAGATATCAGATAGGAATCTATGTAGTATTTTCATTGCCAGTGGCATTTATTATAAATTTTTAAGTCAGGACAGGTGCCAACTTTTAGCACGAAATTAGGGACAAACTAGAGGTTTAGCAAAATAACGATTATTTATTTATGCTGACACTTCACATGGCAGTAGGATCGCAAACGTTTGCCTAGTTTGTCAAATGTCATCCATGTGTAGACACACACATTTGCCAGTTTGACATAATTCGACAAACTTGACAAATGCCAAATATTGTTTCCATCGCGAGTCGGTTTTCCGTCTCACATCAAAGACGGCCAATAGCCAAATTTTTGTGTCGTGTGGTGCCCACACTTGGCATTGCGGCAGTAGTGCACGCGCTGTCGACTTGTCCGGACGTTTCATTTTATTAGAATAAGATCGAGAAAAATGGAATGAAGTGATGAATTCTAGTTTATTAAACTTAATTAAAAAGTGGTAGGAAGCTTTCATCAGCATCATCATCATCAGCCTTTGGAAGTCCACTGCTGGACACAGACCTTCTAGACCTTCTAAAGATCGCCACAGCGAGCAGCCTTTTTTATCCCCTGACTAAGTTGTCAGTCCGCCGGGTGTGGCCTGCCCACGTTGCATTTAATGTATTACTACTACTGCGATTCAAGCAGCATGCTTAGTGCAGTAATCGCCATGCATTGTAAGACCTTTGTAAAACCGAAATTGAAATAAAGATTTTATTATTATTGTATCTGTCCTACAGGAAATCACGGCACAAAGGCCGGTCCTTTTGGAAGGCGTTCGTGGAGGTACAGACAGATCCAACACGAAGAGTCCCCTTTGAGATACGATAATGAGTAGTATGTACACCTAGCGGATACTATTTCTGCCTGTACTACTGAAAAGATACTAAAGCCAGATACTAAAGCCAAAGACAACACCCGCTAGATGCAAGTACTATTGCAGATAAGATAGAAACTATACCGGGTCTATGGAAAGGAACTTGATGGACTGGTTGCCGGGATATTGATGAGACAACGGGACGCCTGCCATATCAAATGTCTCATCTCGATAATCAGGGCAGTGAGACTCGCCGCTCACTAAATAGGCTGCCCTATTAAAGTCACCAGGAGGTAGCGAGCGACAGTAGCAACATTGGTGTGAACGGCTAAGGTTGTAGAGAGGTGAGTCTGCGAGGTGCAAGATCCCAGTCAACGCACCAGTCAACGGGCCCCCGGCGTTATGACATGTTACACTTCCAACCTGGAGCACAGGTTCTGCTCTTGCAACTCCACTCTCGGCCGGCCAGTTAAGACTTAAGGCAAGCACAAGAGGCGAGGGCCAAATAAATACGGGCCCTCTGGAGGATCGGGGTCCGAGGTGTCGCCACTCATCTACATACAGCTTGCCACATGCTGCCCCTGTGGGGTTATAATTATGCTATCTAGTTTTATTAGGTTATGAAGATTTGTGCTTGTGAAATCTATAGGTGTATTTGATTGTGATTGTGAAGTGCTGTTGCATGTGCGATTGATCTTGTTCGTAATGGACTGGGAAGGCGGATTTGTGCTACTTCGTCTACCTGCAAGAACTTCCGAACAATTCTACATGTGTTTAATATAACAGCCTTTTGTAATTGAATGTACAGACAACAGCACGTCGACCTACCACAATACGTCAAATTTTCTCCATTGATATTGATCTCTACGCGTCGGACTTAAAGTTGAAAATCAATTCAATGACCTTTAACTTTTTGGGTAGGTTGACCTGCCGTTGTCTGTACATAAACTTAGGGAGATTTAGTGTTTTGAGGGATTGATGCAGTTGACAAGGAATGACACCGGTTGTAGAGAGAACTATGGGAACTATTGTTACTCTCTGTAATTTCCATAAACGTTTTACAACTTCTTTAAGGTCGATGTATTTGGATAGTTTTTCAGCTATTGTTGATTATAAATTACGAGTATTGGGGATCGCAACATCTATTAGGTGTGCGTGCAGTTCTGTTTACTTTATCAAATATTGTAATATCTGGTCTATTGTATTGTTTTGAGTAAACAGATCATTTTGGTTACATGCGATAAAGGATTGAGAGCAAGACAAAACTACAATGGGCTAAGTATGTCACCTTGAAATATGCCTCTGTATTTTAATTGGTTCAGTCTCTACTATTTGATCTGCTGTACTAAGCTTTAGCTTGGTTGTCAAGTTCTTCATCGATGTTTTAAGAAAGCCAATTATCTGAGTATGGAATTTATATACACTTCAAGGATTTTTAAAAAGCAGGAGTGAGGTACTGAATCATATGCTTTTTTGTAGTCAATGTAGGCACATACTAAATAAATCTTCTCTTTTTTAACCGACTTCAAAAAAGGAGGAGGTTCTCAATTCCTAAACCTAAACCTAAAATCACTATTTTATTTAAAATTAATTCAGTGAATTCTGCAAGGATTGGTCTTACCCACTCTTTTTGCGTTTTCTAATAGTAGAAAGTACGGAAGAATGACATTGACACGTAAACATATGTTTGACAGAAATTTCACTTAATAACTTTTTATTTACGTTCCGTTCTTTTTTTTAAATTATTTAATTAAGGACAGCCAACAAAGCAAACACCTAGACAATACAAATTATAAATTTAACATTTTATAGTGTTGCCTTAATTAAAGGCCACCACGGCATGCACAAAATTAAAACGTGGAAACTGACATATACCTACACTAAACTGGCTGTCGTTCTCATACATAAGGTCCTTAGCCCTACCCCACACATGAAAGTCCATCGGCGTCAGGTCAGGTGAACGTAGCGGCCAGCGAATAATGCTACCGCGCCCAAGTCTCCCGAACTCGACTCAGAAGAAGAGGAAAGGGATTGTAACCACGCTGCGCAGAAACCGCCACACATAGTGGCTTACTCCAAAAATACGTTCAGCGTCTGCGGTGCTTGCCACTGGATGCCGGTGAAAGAAATCCAGCACGTTATCTTCCAGGTATCGTGGCCTTGGCGGGCCTGCCCAAGTCGAGACGTGCGAATGATAACGACGCGTCTAAATCTCACGGCGTACAGTTCTTGTGATCGCAACATAATTTCACCTGCGTCATGATAGCAGCAGATAGCCATATTTATGATACGGCATTTTAGATGCGCATACGTACAACGCGTTCACGCGTAGGTACAGCACGACGAAATGTTTTTAGCGAACCTGATGAAGAATGAACCGCTCCCGCCCCGGCCTCCGAAGCGGCGGGTTGGGGCGGGGCGCGGTAGTGGCTGGGGCTGGCAACGTGCAAGCTTCGCGCCGCGCGCCGTGGCCGCTTTGTCGGGTCCATTGATAACTACCGAAAGTTCGGAAGCAAGAATTCTTTGCTATACACGGGTGTTTTAATTTATTTTTTTGACAAAATCTATTTTGGTGTTTTCCTTGAAAACTAGCGTATAATTTTTTTTAATTTTTGCATAAATAATTTATTAAATTGAACCCTGTACCTAAATATTTGCACTTACTAAAATATAACCTTATATTTTTTGTTTCATAAAATGCCTAAAATCGTGAGCGATAGAAATGAATTTCATACTACACAAATTATTGTTTTCGTGTTCAAATTCGAGATTCATTTCTAATGCTTTAAAAATACGTCTCCAGGGGGGTAACCATGAACTCTTACAAAACCATCTTTGTTTCGTTGCACTTTGATGTGAGATTATATGTTAGGTCACGTGATTTGGTACCATGATCTACGTAAAGCAATCTTGTTTATGGCTGGGAAAGACCGAATGGTATGTAAAAATAGTCTATGCCATATCATATCCGAATCGTCATAATTAAATTAACCATTTTATTTTTCTCGATATTAAACGAAATATCACATTTTGGACCGATCTTTAAATCAATTTAAAGTCTTGTGACGCGATGTGTGACGGCTCTCGACCAGATATGAACCTCCGTGACGCACGCGTGTAGGAGTTATTCTAAAAAAACTTGATGGTTCAGCTGGAATTTTTTGGCTGTCTGAACCACCATTTTACTATCACTTCCAGCTGTTCTACGTAGCTGAAAACTCGTCTAATCTAAGGTGACGAACTGTCGAAAACGAACGATTTATCGTTTGTGACAGCTCTAAGTGCCAGCAAACCAAAGTTATAAGCATTTCTTTTTTTCATACATTGGTGCAAATTGGTGACCACACTGCCCGTTTTAAAGGAATGCGAGGACAACATAGTTTAAACTCTAGGTAAAACTTCCACGTATGATGAGGTTATATAAAATGATGAGGTTGGAATAAAAAACACTTCAACACTTCGATATACTTACAGTCAATTTGGCATCGAATGTACTAGGTACTACCTCGTACCTATTGCCCAGGTTTTGTCCAATTCAAAAGGTTTTTTATATTCCACAAACGCTAGACAGCCGATTAGACCTACTCCTCAGTGTTTTGTACAATCTGGCGGTGCGTACGGATAGGATTAATAATAATAATAATAATAAAAACATTTAATTCAGACCATCACGATCCATACAGTGCTGTGTTAGTTACAATATACTTAAAATCTATGTTAGTATCAGTCAAAAAACCGGTTCCTGGATCCATGGCGATGAGTATGAATCCAGTGTTTAAAGATAGAACACGATGACCTATCTTTGATAACCAACAGGATGCTGTTGGCGCTCTCCCGTGTCCTAGCAAGCATCGAAGCCGTTCGTTTACGGATGATAGCGTAAAAATCATCCACACGCGCTTCCGCAAACATAGATGAGGCACTGCAGAACCTTGGTAGCCCCATCAGCATCCTGAAGGCATTGTTATACTGAACCCTGAGAGCGTTATAGGTCTTTTGCGTGTAGTCACACCACAGGCTGCAGGTGTAAAATGTTTGACAGAATGCCTTAAAGAGAGTAATTTTGACATCTCTTGTGCACCTAGCAAACCTGCGAGCGATCATGTTGCATCGGACCGCTAACGCTCTTCTCTCTCGTTCGAAGTGCGGCGACTTTACGGAATCCAGCTTGTATAAAAGGTTAGAATAGAAGTCATTAAACCTACTTGCAAGACGATTTGTAATGACCCTGAAGAAGTTTGTACAGGTGGCTCAAGAGCGAAATGGGTCTATAGTTATTTAATAAGGCTTTATCACCTTTCTTGAAGAAGAGCACTATCACGCTCCTATGCCACGCTTTAGGCGTAGTGCCTTAGGATTAAGGAATTGAAATGCCTTTGGAAGACCACAAGTATCAGCAACCAGACCCTTCTTTCCCACTGAGCACTCTGGGCACTGGTTCCATCCAGATCACCAACAGTCCCACCGATAACCGATGTTCATTAATATAAATTGTATTATGTTGAGAAAATCAAGCAATGAGTTCAAAAATCCATTTCAATGTAAAATCACATCAATACTCAATAATTTAATGCAAAACCTTAATGTAGGTACATATAGAGCATTTTTGATATACAATGTTTTCTATTTATTTACCACATTGTTCTTATCGTCTCTTCACACTAGTAAGAAAACGAGATTTAAAATTAATCTTGAAGTTATTTTTATAGTATCCATCAAAAAATTAAATAAATTTTTAATTTATTTACCTTATTATTTTTATTATAAAACAAGTGCTTAATGGCATTGCTTATCTACTCTTTATGCCTGTTTTAACAAAATACCCCTTTGACAAATTCATAGGGGTCCCATTACTCTAATGTCGACGATGACCGTCGTGTAGTGGTAGCATGTTTATCCGCTATCTTGTCGCCATAGTACAAGCTTAGCTTATTGTGGGGCTAAATAACTGTGTAAACAATATAGTATTAAGGCCTCCAATAGGTTAAAGGCGGCTGTGTCGGCAACCCGCTCTCAGAAGTTCTGACGTTATTCCGTCCTCGGTGCCTTGTGTATTCTGTTCTTACAGAAAGCTATTTGTTTTAACCTGGCTATTCTTCTAGATAAATTTCATTTCAATTACTTTGTCCAATAATATAACTTTCGGATTTATTAAACTATTTTAGATTAGAAGTGTATATAGAGGAAAGTAACCAAATATGAAATAGTATCCCTAAAATGGAATACCGCCATTTCTCGAAAACGAATACTCCTAGTTGCAAAAGACAGTGATCAGTCTGTCTCTTTCCATCATTATACTTGCGTACAGGTTTCGATTTGTCAGTCGGGCGACCGTTTTGGTCGCGGTAAGCGTGTTTTGTTTTGGCGCTGTGCGAAAAGGTTTTAAGGTACGTAAAAACAAAGTAATTTCTCAAAACGTGATTGGAAATTGTATTGTATATTATGACTATACATTTATTACATGTTTGTTTGATTGCTTCAGAGGTTTTTTCTTGTCTGATTGTGTTTAACAAAAAAATCTGATATACGTTATGATTACTTTGAAATTGGACAGTCCCTGGGATCTAAATATGGACTATTCTATATTTCCTTCACACCAAGACAAGTAACAGAAAATGATTGATCTAGATCTAGATTGATCTAGAACCATCAACTTCCAGGCTTGCTTGCAGTACTCTAAATATGGTCTCGCCCTATGACATCAGTCCAGTGCCAGAAAAAAAAGAAAAATTAAACTAAAAGAAAACAGCAAAAAGAGTAAACCAAGTCTAAGAATAGTGATTCAGACGATGAAGAAGAAATACAGTTTGACACGGACAGTGAGCCTGATGCCGTCGTAGGACAGGAAGCTCCTGACTCAGAAGATCCAGGGTGTATTCTATGTTACAACGTGTTTTCTCAAGATACTCGAGGAAAAACATGGATAAAATGCCTCGTGTGTGGGCTCTTGGCACATGCTGTTTGCGCAGGTGCAGAATCGAACTCTGGATATGTGATTTTTGCAAGTAATTTGAGTACCATCTTAAAACTGACCAAAGTTCCTGTTGGATCTCATAAAAGTAAAGGCTTGTTATTCATAGCTTTATAGTAGTCCATATTTGGGTACCTATTCCATAATTAGGTACCTTTATGTTGATTTTGTTTTTAGGGAAATTATATGTTTTAAATTGATATATATAAAACAAGACTGTTAATAAGTTAAGCGCAAATATATGACTGACAATAAATAATAATAAAAGTTTTTGATTTACAATAACTTTTTTTTATATAATACAAAAACAAAATAGTATTCCATATTTGGTTACTTTCCTCTACAAAAACGCCACCATGTCGGTCCGAGACTCCGAGCAAATCACGAAGGCGATTCCGCTGCAGCGCGGCGTAAGACAGGCAGGCAGAGTCAGATGATAAATTCCAAAACTGTTCACCGCTGCATTGGAAGAAGCCTTTAAGCTCCTGGAATGGAAAGGATTCGGCATCAACATTAACGGCGAGTACATCACTCACCTTCGGTTTGCCGACGATATCGTGGTCATGGCAGAATCGCTTGAAGACAGCACAATGCTTGATGATGGCCTTAGTCGAGTTTCCAAGGCCATTGGATGAACGTGAAAAAAACAAAGGTCGTGTCGAATGCTCATGTTGCGTCTTATTACCCTTTAGATATCAGTTGGGAGCTCTACTCTCGAAATTGTTGACAAATATGTCTGCAAGGACAAGTGATCCAGTTGGGTAGGTCCAATTTAGAAAAGGCAACGTTCGGGAAACAACACGTCTTCTCGTCCTAAATACCTCAGTGCCTAAAGACGTAAGTCTACAACCAGTGTGTGTTACCAGTGATGACATATGGAACTGAAACGTGGCCTCCCACTATGGGCCTCATAAGAAAGCTCAAGATTGCACAGCGTGCTATGGAAAGGGCTATGCTCCGTGTTTCTTTGCGAGATCGAATTAGGAATGACATAGCCCAACGGATTAGCAAGCTGAAGTGGCAGTAGGCGGGGTACATAGCACGTAAAACTAACGGTCGATGGGGCAGAAAGGTTCTGGAATGGAGGCCACGTACTGGCAAGCGCAGCGTAGGACGTCCACCTACAAGGTGGACATACGACCTGGTAAAGGTTGCAGGAAGTCAACCAAGGAAGTAGTGATAAAAAACGATGTGTTCATACAAATTGATTCTAGAAATAAATAGATTTTAAACTAGAGAGAACTTCATTTAATCATAAAATTACATCCACAGAGCCAATATAACTCTTCCAAGGAGCATACAGCATCTTCAACAACACTTCAGATCAGGTAAGATGGTCACTCTCGGTGCACTAGCACGTAAATTGCTAAACATGCAAGTACAGCAAACTGAAACAATAAAACCCAAGTTACTCAAAGCTAAAATAAAATAGTATTACAAGATACAGTTTACTAAGCAAAGCTTGTTTTCATACGAGTATTTTGTAGCACCAAAGGCTTTAACCCCTCAGCCCAGGCCCAGGGAAACGAGACACAATGAAAAGGATGATGGGCAAAGATCTATTAAGTGTATGCCCCAGCTCCAATAAAAATGGCTTGTATATCAAATCAAAGATCCTGCATACACACGTTCATTATCATTGAGGCGTACGCCAGAATTCGCTGTGTGGCTAGAGTTATTTTATACAAAAACGTTCATTTTCAAGTTATAAATTTCAGGTTTGGAAAACCATTTTTTCTTTCGAATATCTAAACCAATCAATACTACGTCATCTGTTACAATATTTTTTTTGTATAAGTTAAAAATATACGGGGTGTTAATGACATAACCAAATATAGCAACTTTTTTGATGGGGCCAAAATAATAAGTAATAATAAAATAAATATTGGACAACATCACATACATTGCTCTTGATGTTGGTCCCATAGAAAAAGTTGCTGTATTTGAGCACCAGAATCAGCCCCTAAGATGTTTTGCGTTATTTTACATTATTTAAAACACAACATTTTTAAAAAATAATTATATTAGTTTAACATTACCTATTGGTTTATATTTATTGTTATAATCTAAATTGTGATGACGAAAATTAACGGTGTTACTCGAAAGGCAAATGAACGCGCTGTCAAATCCTACATGCATCCACCCCAAAAGTCGCTTTCGGTGTAGTTGGGCTGCTTAATAGTTTGAAGTACAGTCAACAACAGGTCAAGATGTAACACTTGCAATCAAAGGTAATCATTACTTATGCACTACACAGCGGCACTAAAAAGTATAAGTTGTCATGTCACAATTGGTGACGATTTGCGGATACTTAATCCAAATGATACAAAGAGTTACCTGTTAAAATGTGTTAAAAAAGCTTAACATGAGAAATGATGTACAAGATGGCGCCGGCGCTGCCCAAGACGGATTCAAAGTAGCCTTACGATAGTGCTCGACGGAAATCACAAATCGATGGTACTATGGTAATAGTACAATATGATAGGATTCGGTGATAAAAATGCGTCTAACTTCCAATCGTAAGATGATATTGAAATTGTTTTCGCTGGTGTGTTTGACCTCAACAAGTCAACATTACAGTAAAGATTAAATACTTGTTTTCTCGACGTAATTTTCAAAAGATCTAGAAAATGTAATTATTGAATACAGATTTTAAAATTGTATTACCTATGTAAAAAAAAGCTAAATTACTTAAAACTCTTAAAACTTAATATTTTAATAATGCCATTTATTTTTGTGGTTTAGGCGTGAAAAGGTAACGATACATACTTACATAAAGGAAATATTGTACACTTATACAACATTTTTCATTAATGATTCTATGGCAATATGTAATTAGAAAAATGATTCCTCTTATAATGGACTAAACCCATACTAGCTGGCATTTTATCTTTTATGAGACTGCATTAAATGATATATTTTGTATTATTTTTTCTTTCTTCTTACCGGGCGAATTACTTATATTTAAAAAAAAACATTTATATCGGTTTAAGTAACTCAAGATACATTTATTTTAATAAACACGAAACATCTATTTGTTGTTCAAAAACTACCTACCTTCATTAAACTATTATCATTAGCCATGGGCTACGATAAGTTCAGTAAAAAATGTTGCGGAAACAGAAAATAAAGGTACCGTTGTGATTAAGCGTGCGGAACTTCCGCAGTTGCAAAAGCTGAAGCAGAGGTTTGTTGCGTCACTAGTTTTAACACACTTTATGTACTAACCATACAAGCCATAGACCATTCTATTCTTTTATATCTGTAATCTGCTTCCTTCTACTAATTGTCATATCGATTTTAAACTTTGTAAGTATGTAACGTTCTGAAGACAATACAATGATTGGACACCTTTGTGCTGATCTGATGATTGAGCCAGGAGGTGAATAGTGGAACTCCTCAATGGCTACTAGTAAAACCTGCATGTTTGGGCTCATTTGATTCGATTTAACGAGACCCATAAATATTATAAGTACAGTTGTGGTTTATAGTTTTCTAACTATTTTTTTATTTAATTTTTACTTTAAAATAAAAAAAAATAGAATTACATTCGTCTCGTGTATCAATGGCGGTTACCGTATGTGCATTTATCTTGCTTTATACTACTTAAAAAAGAAATATAATCGCCATTAATATTACTTATTAGTAGTCGAATCCAACTCGGCTGGGCAGCGTTCGGAAAACTACGTAACGTCTTCTCGTCCAAAATATCTCAGTGCCTAAAGACGAAAGTCTACAACCAGTGTGTATTACCAGTGATGACATATGGAACTGAAACGTGGCCTCTCACTATCGGAGTCATAAGAAAGCTCAAGGTTGCACAGCGTGCCATGGAAAGGGCTATGCTCGGTGTTTCTTTGCGAGATCAAATCAGGAATGAGGAGATTCGTAAACGAACAAAAGTTGCTGACATAGCCCAACTGATAAGCAAGCGGAAGTGGCAGTGGGCGGGACACAGCGGGACACTGACGGCAGATGGGGCAGAAAGGTTCTAGAATGGAGGCCGCGAACCGGCAAGCGCAGCGTAGGACATCCACTCACAAGGTGGTCAGACGACCTGGTAAGAGTCGCAGGAAGACGTTGGATGCAGGCCGCTTCCAACCGGCCAATCTGGAAGTCAATGGAGGAGGCCTGTGTTCAGCAGTGGACGTCCTATGGCTGAAATGATGATGAATATTAGTGCAGTCACATCTAAATATTAATTTTATCAAAATATCACCACATTCACATATAATACACTTCTGGCATTGCGATATCATCTTCATTCAGAGCACTACACATCAGACGCGGTTGCGGCAAATCCCGCAAAGAGCAATTTGTGTGATAAGTGCGATAAAATTGAATCTGTCGTAATAGCTATTATCATAGTGTTCGTCGGGGACGGTGAATTGATAAAGTCACGCAAACTAGAACGGGATGTAAGCATAAATAATTATTATAATCATCATTTTAGACTTATAAATAAATTA
The DNA here is from genome assembly GCA_963576865.1 of Anania hortulata. Taxonomy (NCBI): domain Eukaryota; kingdom Metazoa; phylum Arthropoda; class Insecta; order Lepidoptera; family Crambidae; genus Anania; species Anania hortulata. The sequence continues at coordinate 9,716,368 of OY756396.1, read as the reverse complement.
TACTAAAAATTTTAGAAATGATTAGTTTACATATTCGTTTACGAAAAAAGGATTATCTAAACTAAGAAAAAAAAACACGTTTTTTAAGCTAATTATTCTTAAGCCAATTTTTTTTTTTTTAAATTAAATAACTCCAACTACACAGTGAGTGAATTCTGGCATGCGCGTCCCTCATGATGAATGTATACAGGGTGCAAAAAAAGTTTAACGAAGCCTTAAACCACACATTATGTAAATCAAACCAAGTTAAATAGAAAAAAAAATTGCTGGGAAATTACTTTTATTTTTGAGTATCAAAAAAGTAACTAATTTCTAACCCGCAATGTATTGCGCGCACGCAACAGACGCCTCACGCACGGTTACGAGTAAGCGTTACACAACGAGCACGCATGCACACTTGAGCGTAGGGAGTTGTGTGCGTGCTCGCAATTTACTGAGGGCTGTGCTCTTTAATGCCTTTTTATGAAAGAAGCACTGAAATTTCAACTATGTTACTTTGCAGATTTGGTAAAAAGTTTAGTTATTCGACCAAACAGAAGACATTCTTTTTTTTTTAACTTTGACCATCAATGTATCCATGCAACCAGTCATTTCCCAGGTATGGTGTAAATTGTTTTTATCATAAATCATAATAGTGGGTAGAAATGTGGTATTTTTTTTACACCCGATTTAAACAGACCTGTCATTTAATATACACGTCATTCTTATTGGAGGTGTGCCCATTTTGCCCACTGTCCCTTTATTGTTATGCGTTTTCATGCTTAGGGATTCAAGAGTTAAAAAATCATCTAATAATTCAAGAGATAATGTAAAGAATAAGTAAGTATGTAAGTAATGGACAACATCACATACATTGCTCTGATCCTATAATAAGTAGCTTATGCACTTGTGTTACAGAAATCAGACACAACGACGGTACCACAACACCCAGACCCGAGACAATACAGAAAAGATGATTTTCTACATTGACCGACCGGGAATCAAACCCAGGACTTCTAGAGAGAGCGACACCAAGTCCGGTATGCTCGCCTCTCGGCTACGGAGGTAGGCATTATATAATATGTTTTGTAATCCAGTTAGTTGCACTATGCACTAGTCCTACTTTGTACCACTCGTAAAATACCTACTAAAAAGTGCCGCTATGCCCGCAACTAGATTTTCGGGCAGAGATGAAGAAAAGTGTTATTTGTATTTTATTACATCATTCATTATTTGCATTTTTTTAAACAGTATTTTACATATTTTTTTAAATAAATGATTACATGAATTTTTAAGATTGTTGATAATTTGTATTTTATTTGTGTCATCAATAAGACTGAAATATTATGAATAAATGTGATTTTACTTTATTATTATTTACCAGTTTTCTACTCTCTATTATATTCGTTCAGGATTTGAACTATCCAAGTAACAAATACTTTTCTTTCGAACTGTACCTTCCATTGTGTAACGTAGAATCAAAGAATGTGGTACACAGCGCCACTTTTTTGTAGGTATTTTAAGAGTCGCACATAGCGGGACTGGTGCATAGCGCAACTAACCGTTATAATATACCTATCCAATTTAGATTTATTTGGTTTATTACATGCATGCTTTGCCCTAGCATGGCAAGCACTTGGAGCTGGGCTGACAGTGTCACCGGTAGTGAGTTTTAACAAAACACATAATTTTTTACACATATTTACCTTAAACTTTGGATATTCATTCATATAAATAGTGACCATGCCTACATAAGGCAAAAATCCTCTTGCACGGCCCACTACATCTTTCTTGGTGAGCCAAAGCTGACCTTGTGCATATAAACCTCGATCATCCACACTATTGTTGTCACCTTTGGTAAGAAATTTCACTGTGCCGTTATTCCTGAAAATGGGAGAAAAACTTTTTTTTTTTTTAAATAAAGTATGTACTTAAATCTCAGAGGGACATCATAGTAAAACAGTCAGCATACTTACTAGAGTTGAGTAATTTTTAAAAAAAGAGTAGGAACTACTAGAGTTGAGTAATTTTTAAATAAAATATGTGACCAAAGATAAAATAATCAAATTAATTAAATTATGGACAAGTGTAAATGGAGAATTTGCCTCAAAAGCCCTAGAAACAGAACGTCGCGGCTCATCTAGTGCTGTTAGCAACTCTACTTACTACAAAAAAGGTCAGATATAAATTTGGCTTGTACTTACTTTTCATGAAGCTTTAAAACTCTGTGAACAATAGGAATGTCCCGTCCCTCAACTTTGAAGACAACGATCTCTCCGACTCGCACGGGCTCTTCGGGATAATTTGTCAGGAATAAGAGATCTCCTCTGTGAAAAGCTGGTTCCATACTACCAGAAAGGACCACTACAATAGGACTTTCACTACCAGTTACGACCATTAAACCTTTCCATATCATCAGAGCAGATGATACTATCATACCAAAACTTAAAACTTGGTAAATGAACTGAAAAATAGAGAAAAAACACATTAGTATCCAACCGGTAAGAATATCTTAAAACTGTGTCATTTTTATAAATCATACCTGTCTCTTGTTCATGCGCTTGACATCATCAAATAAACTGTCCAACATTTTTGTATATTATTAGTTTTCTAATGAAATTACTAACAAAAGTTTTTGATTTGGTTATCGCCTTTCCCTGTTGTCGACAAATCGAGCGACACTTCGACAAACCACGTCAGATAGCAACCATAGCCAATTTTTACTTTTTAAATCACAATCACAAGTTCACAACCTTGTTAATTTAAGCCCTACTACCCAAGTAACCTAAAAAGCTTGCTGAGCTCCATGGAGCTCATTGTTTATTTCGAAATAAGGTTTTTAGAAAATTTCGGGTATTTTATTTACAACCACCTACAGTCAAACGTTAATGGCGGCAGTACACCACTTGAGGTCTTAATCGTTCCGTACGCAATATCTTCTTGAGCCCCATATTAAAATTAATTCACCTTTTGTAGCTGGGACTTGTACTTTTTCTACATTTTTACTGAGAAAATGTTTACCAACTCGCACTTGACCGTTTTTAGGGGTCAAAATATTATTCTTACACGTCAAATGTAATGTTACAATCTTTCTTGTGTTTTCCTGATGTACTGTTACATCCGTTCACTTCGCAAACCGTCATGTTTTTTTAATATTTCAGGAGCTGTTTGTCACGCGACACGATCTTGAGCACTATGCACTAACGGGCCGAGTAATAAACTAAGCTATTATGGTTTAGTTTGTATTGCCTCACTTTACGGACTCGGACTTGGCTTCTGAGCATTCGATTTCGATGTATGTACTATAGTCCTTTCAAGATAAGAAGATACGTATGACACTTAGTATTTTTCGTTTCACCCATACGATTTATGATAATATTTTATAAAATATGTTTTTAATTATAACCAATAATATATTTTTAATGATTTTACAAATAAATTAATAGGATTTCCATCAAATACTTGATGCATAAAACAGAACGTTTACTTGGATTGGATTGACAACACATAAACGGAATTATATCACGTAGTTTTACTTGTGAAGTGACTAAGTCGCTGAATGGGTTCGATCGTCTTGTGAAAACCTATGCGTTGACGTCGGTAGTACGAGAGCGTCTGCCTTGCGGTTTGTGTTATCGTTTTTTTTTTGCATTCTTTCTATTTTGACTTTTGTTACTGTTTTAGTTTAGTTTTCGTTATTGTTTTGCTTTTATTTGGTAAAATGCCAAAAAAAGGCAAAAATACTTGTCAAAAAGCTGTATAGGCACTTTGGTGGTGTAGAACATTGCAGTATATCTCTTATTTTAAATAAGTTCATTTGAATAAAAATCGATTAAACTGTCTTTATAAACTTTCTCGATTTTCAAAAAGAATTGGTTGGATTTCTTTAGGGCACATCACATCACTATTTGTGTCAACAGTGAAGTCACGTGATGGGTCACAAGTTTCGTCACTTACTGTTTGAGATTGAGAAACTGTTGAGTGATCTAGGCCCAATTCCCGTAATTTGACAATGGCCGCAATCCGGTGTCGATCCCCTCCCAGTAAGACTAAGAACTCACGGAGCGCCCACCGCGTTTGCGGCCCGCAGCTTCTGTAGAATGTAGATTAAAGCTGGTGACAAACAAACTGCGACGGACGCGGCTTCGGACTCGTCTTGACATTGTGAGGTCAAGCACTGCCATTGGTCTATCCTTCAGTCAACTTCCGCTAGCCCAAGGATCGACCAATGGCAGCGTTTGACCTTACAATGTCAAGACACGTCCGCAGCCGCGTCCGTCGCCATCTGTCACTGGCATTATATGCAAAAAGTAAGAGCACTTTTCACGACGCGTTTTACACCCGCGCGGCCGCGGCGCGCGCGCGACCGCCGTAGCCGGCGGGGCGGGGGGTACAGAAACCGTCCGTCTTGCGATCGTCGCCCACCAAGTTTGCGAGAGATAATCGTAGCCGCGGAGCCTGCGTAACCGCAAAAACTCCGGTCTCGTGAGTTTTGAAATAAAACAGATGTTCCGGCGCCGCCGCCTCGGAAGCCAGCGCGGGAGCGGTTCATTCATCAGCACAGATTAGACCAGGGTTGCCAACCGTACGGTAATTACCGTATTCATACGGTAATTTCATGCTCCGTACGGTAGTAATTATAGTGTGACAAATGTACGGTAATTTTAAGACACTGAGCTAATAATCTACAAAAAGTACGGTAATAAGAAACAATTTTTCTTTTCTTTCCGTTCAATTCGACGCACATGATCACGACAGGCAATTCTGCTTATTACAACGGGTTGTCATTTTCATTTAACACCAAGATCTGTGCTATGACGTAACCTCACTTGTAAACATACTTACTTACGAACTATTCTTTGGTTTAGGTCTTGTAAGTATTACATTTGAATACTAATTGCACTGTGCTTACATAGAAGTTTTAACGTTCCCAAGTTCGGTAAAGCAAAAATCTGGGTCCAATGCACAGAATAGCAAACCATGTCTACTATCGCCAGGTTTGTGCTATTTGCTTTCACAAATCTGACATCCATAATATTTAAACAAATAAATAACAACTTTTTAGTTAGATTTTGGAAGATAATAGGTAGTTTATGAAAAAGACCGCGAGAAACATGCGAATGATGTTTACTAGTATAAGTACTAATTGTCTAACGTCACTCGGTCGGGTCGAGATCATGGCGGATAGCGTTTTCGACCTTTCAAATTACCTATTAAAAAATTCATTTTTAAACTTTATTACAGCCTTGGACTTTTATGTATTGAATCAATAAAATTAGGTTCGTATAGCCAAATACTAAATGAAATAATCATCTGTTTGATTAATTTTGATATGAGTCAACTATTCCATTAAGTCTTATTTTAAACTGATCTAATAAAAATATTTTTGAATAGTGGTTAAACAAATTGTTGGTAAGCCCTAGAAATCACCCACAACATGTTTGCTTTTACCTAAAAACTGCAAAGAAATATTCTTTCTTTTTTGTTTGCAAAATTAAACTCTAATGGAGTGTACGGTAATTATACGGTAATTTTAGGGTAAATTTGACGTAATTTTGGCAACAAAGGTTGGCAACGCTGGATTAGACAGAGTATGTGTTCATCAGTTCGCTAAAAACATTTCGTCGTTCTGTACGCGTGAACGCGTTGTAGGTACTAGTATGCGCATCCAAAATGCCGTATCATAAATATGGCCATCTGCTGCTATCATGACGCAGGTGAAATTATGTTGCGATCCATTGACTTATATATTACTTCGTAAGGACAGGGCGGACCGCATGTTAAACTGTTGCCACTAACGTGGCCCTAAAGTGATCCTCTTTAGACCGAAGTGACGTAGTCGGCTGTCGTCGAGAGCGAAGGTACGTTAAAATTAGGAAAATGATAAGATTTGTCGTGTTCACTAAGACAAAAGCACAACTAATAAAAAGTACGATATTAAATATGTCAGGTACGTCGAAAATATGTTAAATAAGAAACATATTTACATTGTTTTAGAAATTTTGTTTCCATAATCTCAACGTTTGGCATAATAGAAAGCAACGCATGGTGTGTTGCTATTTAATCGTTTACGACACAGTTTAGGGTAGTTCTAATAGATGGCGTTAGTGTGTCATGTATGTTAAACGTGTAGAGTGATTTGTTCTGTAAGCCGTATCTTTACTATTTAAATCGATGTTGCGATCACAAGAACAGGAGACGTATTTTTGAAGCATTAGAAATGAATCTCAAATTCGTACACGAAAATAATTCGTGTATGAAATTCATTTCTATTGCTCACGATTTTACGCATTTTTGAATCACTCGAAATAGGTGCTACTATTAAATTGAAATCTTGTAACAATTTTTGTTTCACGCAGAAAATATCATAAACCATAAAGCAAAAACTCACTAACGAACGTAAATAAAAAGTTATTATGTCAAATTTCTGTCAAACATACGTTTACTTGTCAATGTAATTCTTCCGTACTTTCTACTAGTAGAAAACAAAAACGAGTGGTCGTTGCAGAATTCACGGAATGAATTTTCAAAAATAGTGATTTTAGGAATTCGCATGCGAATCTTGCGATTTCGTATTCGGATTGGAATTCGCATGATTCAAAAATACGTCTCCTGGAGACGTATTTTTGAAGCATTAGAAATGAATTTCGAATTCGAACACGAAAACAATTCGTGTACGAAATTCATTTCTATTGCTCACGATTTTAGGTATTTTTGAATCACTTGTAACTATTTTCGTTTTACACAGAAAATATAATGAAACCGAATGCAAAAACTCATTGATTTTTTAAATTGGTAGTGAATCGCTTAAAACGGAACGTAAATAAAAAGTTATTATGTTAAATTTCTGTCAAACATGTGTTTACTTGTCAATGTCATTCTTCCGTAATTTCTACTAGTAGAAAAAGAAAACGAGTGGCCGTTGCAGAATTCATGAAATGTATTTTCAAAAATAGTGATTTTAGCAATTCGCATGCGAATTTTGCGATTTCGTATTCGGATTGGAATTCGCATGATTCAAAAATACGTCTCCAGGAGACGTATTTTTGAAGCATTAGAAATGAATTTCAAATTCGAACACGAAAACAATTCGTGCATGAAATTCATTTCTATTGCTCACGATTTCACGCATTTTTGATTCACTCGAAATAGGTGTTACTATTAAATTGAAATCTTGTAACTATTTTTGTTTCACGCAGAAAATATTGTAAACCATAAAGCAAAAACTCATTAACGAACATAAATAAAAAGTTTTTATGTCAAATTTCTGTCAAACATACGTTTACTTGTCAATGTAATTCTTCCGTACTTTCTACTAGTAGAAAACAAAAACGAGTGCTCGTTGCAGAATTCACGGAATGAATTTTCAAAAATAGTGATTTTAGGTTTTCGCATGCGAATCTTGCAATTTCGTATTCGGATTGGAAATCGCATGATTCAAAAATACGTCTCCTGTACGCCGTGACATTTGGACGCGTCGTTATCATTCGCACGTCTTGACTCGGGCAGGCCCGCCAAGGCCACGACACCTAGAAGATAACGTGCTGGATTTCTTTCACCGGCATCCAGTGGCAAGCACCGCAGACGCTGCACGTATTTTTGGAGTAAGCCACTATGTGTGGCGGCTTCTGCGCAGCGTGGTTACCATCCCTTTCCTCTTCTCCGGAGTCGAGTTTGGGAGACTTGGGCGCGGTAGCATTATTCGCTGGCCGCCACGTTCACCTGACCTGACGCCGATGGACTTTCATGTGTGGGGTAGAGCTAAAGAGACCTTGTGTACGGGAACGACAGCCATACAATTCGTACAGTGAAAATTATACGTGCGCAAATCGCAAGTGCATTTGACGTGATGTTTAATGAACAATAGGTGCTCAGTAAGTGCAGTGCATAGGCATTCCCTCGATCGTGTTGACAGTGCGTACTGCGAGAAAAAGGGCCCGTCCAACACTTAATTGAATAGGTGAAAATAAGTATCTGTAAAAATGGCTAAATAAATGCGTAATATCGATTAGTTAGACTTGGCTATGTTTACATTTTGTTTGTTGTGCAAAGCCTAAAAAAAAAGTGTGCTAGAAAGTCATAATTCGTTGCGAACAGTCGAAGTGTCCAAATAAAACAAAGTTACTATTATCGATGAGTTTTACTTATTCACAACTACTTACTACTCACATCCAATATTAGGGTGCATTTCCACTGAAACGAAGCGAAGCAGTATTTATTAACTTCCCGTGTTCGATATTTTTGTTTTGCTCACTGCATTACATACATGTCTGTCTGATTCCTTAGGTCAGTAGAAACATTGTAAATAAATTTTAATTGTTAATTTCAAGCTTTTAACAGATTCGCTCCGATTCGTTGGAAATTTTTTCTCTTTATTAATTGGGCGAGCGAAGCGAGCCCTATCTATATCTCACAACTCATACATTCTTGTGGTACACTTTACAAAAAAACGATCGCACCATTAGAGTTTGAGCTTTAACATAGTAATTTAATTTTATGTCTCGATGTGTTAAACATTATTAAATTAGAATTTTATGAACAAATATATAAAATATAATATTAATTCGCGTATCAACTAAAATGTTACTGAACTACTAACGCCATCTGTTGTAAGTGAGGTAACTTAGAAAGTAATTAGGCATGTCATTGTGATGACCGTTAGGTTACTACTAACCAGGGTTGCCAACCGTACGGTAATTACCGTATTCATACGGTAATTTCATGCTCCGTACGGTAGTAATTATAGTGTGACAAATGTACGGTAACTTTAAGACTCTGAGCTAATAATCTACAAAAAGTACGGTAATAAGAAACAATTTTTCTTTTCTTGATCTTGATCTTCACATGATCACGGCAGGCAATTCTGCTTATCACAACGGGTTGTCATTTTCATTTAACACCAAGTTCTGTGCTATGACGTAACCTCATTTGTAAACATTCTTACTTAGGAACTATTCTTTTTTTTAGGTCTTGTAAGTATTACATTTTAATACTAATTGCACTGTGCTTACATAGTAGTTTTAACGTTCCCAAGTTCGGTAAAGCAAAAATCTGGGTCCAATGCACAGAATAGCAAACCATGTCTACTATCGCCAGGTTTGTGCTATTTGCTTTCACAAATCCGACGTCCATAATATTTAAACAATAAAACAAATAAATAACAACTATTTAATTAGATTTTGGAAGATAATAGGTAGTTTATAAAAAAGACCGCGAGAAACATGCGAATGATATTTACTAGTATAAGTACAAATTGTCTAACGTCACTCGGACGGGTCGAGATCATGGCGGATAGCGTTTTCGACCTTTCAAATTACATATTAAAAAATACATTTTTAAACTTTATTACAGCCTTTGACTTTTATGTATTGAAATCAATAAAATTAGATTCTTATAGCCAAATACTAAATGAAATAATCATCTGTTTAATTAATTTTAATATGAGTCAACTATTCCATGAAGTCTTATTTTAAACTGATCTAATAAAAATATTTTTGAATAGTGGTTAAACAAATTGATGGTAAGCCCTAGAAATCACCAACAACATGTTTGCTTTTACCTAAAAACTGCAAAGAAATATTCTTTTTTTTTGTTTGCAAAATTAAACTAATGGAGTGTACGGTAATTATACGGTAATTTTAGGGTAAATTTGACGTAATTTTGGAAACAAAGGTTGGCAACGCTGCTACTAACGCCATATTAGGTGGATCACACTGAACATTTTTAGAATAGGCCAGAAGAAAAGCAGCTAATAAAAAAATAGGTAGATACCTATAAAAATTTCGATTTCGGAGAAAGATGGAGCACGATAGAAATCTGTTGATGTTTGAATTCTTAAGTTTGTTTTTGCGAATTGGCAGAAATCTTTAATGTGTCTCGTGGGTCGAAATGGATTTGACTAGAGAAAATTTTCGCTCAATGGTTACGGTCAATCCGCTCCTTCCCAGTAACATTACTATCTAAAACAGTATTCTCGTAAATCAAAAAAAATCAATTATAGTAACAGTAAGTAATGCGACTAAAAATGGAAGAAACCAAAATAAGTTTTTTGTTGTTCTATTTTCAGTCCTATTGGGATAATGTTGATAGTTTAGACTCAATGGCTGCGGTCAATCCGCTCCCTCCCAGTAACATTACTATCTAAAACAGTATTCTCGTAAATCAAAAAAATTCAATTAGAGTAACAGTTAGTAATGCGACTAAAAATGGAAGAAACCAAAATAAGTTTTTTGTTGTTCTATTTTCAGTCTTAATGGGATAATGTTGATAGTTTAGAATATCGTTTTAGATAGTATAGGTAATGTTACTGGGAGCGAATCGGCACTGAAATGCCACTACTGTTAAGTTACGGGAATTGGGCTTCTGGTTTAATGAGTTGAAACGTGGTCGAAGCAAACTCACTGATGATTCCCGAGAAGGACGTCCTTTAACCACAGAATACCTAATAGTACTATGCCACTGCCTTAGACAATATTTCTATCACATGTGACGGTGCTTAGAAAGGAACGGAGACTACTTAGAAAAGCAAAAAATACTAGCAGGTTTCTACATCATTCAGTCTTCTAAATTCTAAAAACTTTCAGTGTAACCCTCAAAATGGATTGAAAACTGATTTTTCAATGGAGTCTTAGGTTATGTCGAAGATAAAATTTATAAAAAAAGCATAGTCCTTCTGATCAAATGCCACAAGCGATCGCCAGCAGCCGCGGCTTACGATGCCACCCTAAGTATTGGTTTAACATTAGATATGCGCGTTTTCAGGAGTAAAAACATAAGCTTTAAAAAAAAGATTTCCCTAAGATAGATAAAGCAGTATTAAAAACTCATGCATGTTACATTGTAAGAAACGAGAAGAAATCCGTATGAGGAATTTTGCAATATGAAAAAATAAAATAAATATATTTTAATCGTGGTAATTATTTATAAAATAATATTAATAATCCATACATTAAAAGATAATCCTATTAAAAACACAGTCCTTAAAATTATTACTAGGTAGTTGTTTTTTGCTAGTTATTAAAAAATACGCAATATTAGCGCATTGGTGGATTTTGTTATACACAGGTGGAGTAATAATATTATGTAGCTCAGTGTCACTTCTTATGTGTGGTGTGATAGCTTTGGGTAATGTAACGTAGCTTGTGGTATGGAGTCTATCCTATGTGTAGCGCTGAGCCACTGATTTGCGCGATGTGCGGCCGCCACATTTGACATGACTTATGAATGAATGAAGACACAACTTATGAATGAAGAAGAGTGTGGATAGAGTGAAATGAAAGAGAGAGGTGATGAGTGGAAGCCGAAAAGTAAGGTCATGTCCGGTTATTCTCGTACTCAGGGTACTCTTCAAAATATTATAATTATTTTGTTAGAAAAAGTTTTAAAAAAACTAGCCTGAATATAAAAAAAATGCTAGGGCCATATTGGTTTAATATAACTAGATGCTCTGTTAAAATATTTGCACTTACTAAAATGTGACCTTATTAGGTATATACAAAAATTAAAAGAAGAAACTGACTGACTGACATACCAACGCACAGCCCAAACCGCTGGTGCTAGGGATTCCAAATTTGGCAAGTAGGTTTCTGATAAGGTGTAGGGGTGCACTAAGAAAGGGTTTTCCAAAATTCACCCCCTAAAGGGGTGAAATGGGGGCCCAAAGTTTGTATGGGGAAATGAGAATAGTTAGACTATTTTATTCGAAACTTCACAGAAGTATTCCTAACAATAAATGAGTAAACACGTCTTTCAGGTTTTATGCGAAGTCCACCCCTAAAGGGGGTAAAAGGGGTGACAAGGTCTGAAAATCAACATTGGTATTGTTTCTATGGTTTATCGGGTCGCTGATTACGATAATAACAACGATTTTAAAATCCAACGTTGGGGACGAGAAATATCATCCCCCTGTTAAGTTGCGATGGGGTTGAAATGTTTAAATATCAATATGGGTGTCGTTATTATGGTTTTTTGGGATGTTAATTACGAAATAGGCATCAATTTTAAAATTTAATATTGTGAAAATGAAAATTCTTAAAATTATTTGTGCCAAATTGCAATTCAATCGAGTAAGTAGTTTCGGAGCTAATCGGCTGTAACAGACGGACTGACAGACGCCACACGTGATCCTACAAGGGTTTTATTTTTGCATTTGATGTATAGAACGAGACCCGCGTTATCCTAAAATTTTGTAGTGTATAATAAACTATTTATCTATCTTCTATTTATGTATGAGGCAAAAGTGATTGACTGATGTATCATCGCACAGCCCAAACCGCTGGTTCTAGAGATTCCAAATTTGGCATGTAGGTTCTTTATAAGGTCAATGGGTGCACTAAGAAAGGATTTTTCAAATTCACTTTTAAAACTCGGTATCGTTTTTTATTACAAGACCATTATGAAGTGCGATAATGTCTGTCGTTACAACCTATGCAATGCAAGATTGCGATCTATTAGCTTAGTGGTTAGTTTTAGTTTAATATTGCAATAAATCTAAATAAGCCTGCGAAGCCGCGGGCAAATGCTATCAATGATATGCTGTTAAAGCCTTTCAAAGGGGGAAGAAATGGTATACACTTCTATATACACGGTGGTCAACATAGCCGAAGCTACGAATTACCCTGTAGAATTTCTAGATTCGCTGAAAACTCCGGGTTTGCCTTACTATAGGCTTATTGTACGCGTGAGCACATCTGTTATGTTGTTGCGAAATTTAAAACCCCCTAAATTATGCAATGGAACCAGGCTAATATGCCACGTTATTCATAAAAATAAAGTAGAAGCTACAAATTTATCCGAGCACACCCAGATATAATTCGCAGGGAGAAACTGTATTTAATAATTTAATAATAATAATCATTTATTTTAGGCATTACAATTAAACCACGAATTCTTTTGATTCCAAAAAACGATTGTAGTTTCCTCACAAAGTCTACTTCGCGATGACAACAAACAAGTCAAAGACATCACGATCAGATTGCTCACGAGTAAGCTCGCCTAGTAGTTTAGTGGTTTTGGGACCTGTATTAGTAAAGAATATTGTCGATAAAGAAGTTTTGTAGTTTTTTTTAAATTACTAAGTCTGACATTCACACATTCACTCAAAATCAGATCTAACGCGAGCGAAGCCTGCAGTAGTGGTAGTACTATTAGCTATTCTGTGGTAGTGGCAAAAGCTAGTATAGGAAAATTGGCCTAAATTAAGCTCTTTTACAATTTTTTACCCTACCACTGCTTCGGGATGATTGAGGATCTGTGCTACCGCCGAGAAGAAGCAGCGCAAGAAGCTCGGTCACTACTGTCAGCCTCTTTTTAAATAGTATGTTTACATTACAAGATAAAATATACCTGTGTGAGCAGGGCAGTATTTTTTTTTTTGTATGTATGTTACGCGATTACTCCGCCAATTATGAATTGATTTTGATGATTCTTTTTTTGTTCGGTAGATCATACTTCAGAAGAGAGTCGGTGCCAGCCGATGAGAGATTCAATGTTTTTGTTTGCTTTTTAGTGTTTCAAAAACACTAAAAAGCTAAAAATAACTTTAGTCTGTTATTTTTTTAATAAAAAATTGTTTTATTTATTGTTTTTTTTTTTCTTGCGTAAAAACGCTAACTTAGATTTTACCATGAAAGTGACGCGGAGAATGCTTTTTGAAGAATACTTATCAAGTTTCAACAGTATAGTTCTTATAGTTTCGGAAAAAAGTGGCTGTGACATACGGACGTACCTACAGACAGACAGACATAACGAATTCATAAGGGTTTCGTTTTTTGCCATTTGGCTACGGAACCCTAAAAATGGTTATGCCAATATTTTAACTTATTTCTCGGTATAGTAAAGCTATAATTTCAAATACTATCTTAAGTAATGTAATGTTTCACAAGGTAAAAATACGTAACACTTTTTACACAAACAAATAGCTCGAGGAAAACCTACGTAAAACACACTGACTCATTGAATGCACGACTAAATCAGAACGCAAATAAAGAGTTATCTGCAATAATACCAAACGGCAAGACTTCCTTACCATGTCAACAATGCAATATTTATAATTACTCCATCAAGTGTTAAATATGTTTCGAGGAATAATTACGCAACGCTCCTTTTTAGGTTTTTCTCAATACACATTGAAAAAAATTAAAATATAAACACGTTGGCCCCTCACAGGTAGTTAGTTACAATTAGATATATACTTCATATTTCTAGTTATGTTGATAAATTTTTAGGACAGTTTTTTTGCGCTCCTAAAAAGTTGTCACTTTTTACTTACGCTTTTCTTCCACGAAGGGTGCGACATTACATGTTACATACCACACACAACTCTCAACGAAGGTTCTCTTTGCTAAATAAATTAATAGAAACAGTAAGTATCCATGAAATATTTTTTATTTCAAAAGTTTTTATCGTGTCATATCAACATCAATATTATCTGAAAACTTTAATTTTATTGTAACAGTGTTAGGAGTCGTAACATCCGCAACTAGTATGTCTGCTCCATTAAAGAGACCAAGGTCTGCTATCTTCTTTTTTAAATTATCCCTGGTCCTTTCCTCAATACTTTTAATAGAGGACATGTACAGTGTTTTGTTTCGACCATTTATTACTGTTGTTATACCTGGAAAGGACAGTTTTATTAATGACTAGCTGTCCCGGCCAACTTTGTACCTCCCCTTCATAAATTTTTTTTTCGTGAATTTTATAGTTATTCTGCTATTCGGGGCGGAGATTCAACAAATCAAAGATCATAAATATCGGTTCAGCCGTTCTCGACTTGTAAATGGTGTAACTAACCCGACTTTGTAATATATACAGAAGATAGATTGCGCTTTATCTCGTGAAAATGTAATTAAAATAAAACTACAAATAAACAAACCGGGACTCTTCATCATGTATGCCTGGTCTTCACATAACTTGTCATAAATTGCCTGCAAGGTGGCATTAGATTCGATTTCCAGCACCCTTGTGGTGTTGCTGCACGCGACACAGTCTGACCGGCGCTCTGCGTTAAAGGTATATGTGTACACGCCATCAGCCATATTCAGTACCATGTAGTTGTTCATGTTGGTACAGCAAGATGTTGCCAGTTTAAACACCTGAAAATAGAAGTAAAAAGTAAATAGGTTTAAGGAGTTACATAAATATTGCGACAAATAAATTTAACTGTAACTGAATCTACACTAAGCTCATATTTTAAATAGTTATTACTTGTTAATTGTATTATTGATGTATGATTTGTTGGTTGCTCTTTTTAAATAGATAAATAAATATACCTCTGTAGCACAAGCAGCAGCTATAGCAGCATTAGTGCTAGCTACAGCTGGTATTATATTTTTAAGAACACCCTGTGTCAGCCGGTATGTAACATTAGTAATACCATGCTTGATAGCTCTCTCTTGGGCCTTCTCTAAAACCCACCCTACATGCTGTGGATCATCACCATCCAAAGCTGTAGTCGGTCCCCAAGGGTTCTCCTTCGCCCATTGTATTACTTTAACATATTCCACACAATGTTCTGGTAATCTAAAACACAGTCAATTAAAAACCACCAGTATTTTTTACAAGTAAGATGGAACCTGATGTAAAAGATACCTTGGAGTGTTAGCAATAGTGCACAGTGGAAATGTTTTCTGAGGTGGATATAGGTCTAATGTACATTCAATGCAGGCACTCATTCCAGGGAGGATGACTCTAGCATTTCCTTTGAATCCCTCAGTACCACCATCCACGAGAGGAATCACACTGCTTTGATCTAAGCTCCCTGCACACAAAAAAAATAAATATTATCTTCAAGATCTTAGCTAAGTGATCGTGGAATAAATCGAAACAAGACAAAGAAATAAAATTTAAGAGATGCACAAATTTTCTATCAATACGTGTTTGTAATCAAAAAATGCTTCTTATGACAATCATACACAATATTCATACAAAATTATAGATAACCCTCTTATAATGGCAAGGTAAAAACATACTGTCATCATTATACTGTAGCAGAGACATAAGCATGCCATTAAGCCAGCGCCGTGCAACTATAGAATCTAATCCACAAACAACAATGTGGAATTGACGATAGAATCCTTCATCTAAATCTTGAATAGCACAATGATGTGCAACTGCCTCACAACCAGGTATCCTGAAATTTACACGATAGATAATAACAAAAAATAGGAAAAAAATCACACAAAACTTAATTAAAGTTTAGATAAGATGCTGTTCTGCGTGATTGATGACCAACTGGTGTAGTGATTCGTACTCCAGACTACAAAGCCAAGCACTTGCAGGGTCGAATCCTGGAAATCCAGACCAAGATCACAAACACTATACGTCACTTACGCAGTGTTTATAGACGCGATTGGGCATTTACGAAGTTTGTCCTAAGTCCTAAACGCATTTCATCGCAGACATATCTTGTCATACACATTGAATTATTATTGATCGTAATAATGTAATTCAGTTCCTTTTTGAAAAAAAAAAAACAGTTCGAAATCAAAATTTGGAAAGACTGCCTTCCAAAGTTTATCCTAGAAATGATAAACTTAGTAGATCATAGACCTGTTAATCCGCCCTGTTAATGTTGTATTGATAACCATTGTATAATAATATTTATTTTTTCCTCTTTTACTGGTTATAAACTTAAACTCTTCCATATTCATGATTAACACATAAACAAAGCCAAAGGAACAGAATAAGTGATTTATTGTTAAAAATAGGCTAAATACCTAGTTTTTTGCAAAATACCCTCATTTTCCTATTATTTAAAATTTTTAATTCACTAGATGGCATTGCTAGTATCAAAACTTAGACATAATATGCTTTAAAGAACATTGATTAATTTTATTCGTCACTGTACGAAAATCATGGCAAACTGTGTATAAAACTAATAGCGGTCATGACTAAGTGCTAAGACTAGTTGAGATTAACACCAATAACATATATGACCTAACACGAGTATGACAGATTCAGTAAATCAGAAAGCTGGCAACGAATTGCGTTAATGACTAACAGCGTTTGTGACATACGGCTTGTAATCCAAGGACCAGTTATTTGTTTGATGAACACAAGCATGTTACGTACCTAAGTCATGGATGTCTATAATTTTATTTAAGTATCTTTATCCACTATCTAATCGCCATAGTACAAGTTGTAGAAGGCAGTGGAAACAATTTATTTATTTACATTGAGAGATACAAAATACTAAATTTTGGTAGTAGTAAAAATCATGGAATCTGACCTAGCCTGCTTACCTTTTATTTACAAACTCAACAGCACATTTGGCTTTAGACAAACCAATATCATTTTTTCTAAATAAAAATTGCCGGTTTAAATTTGATAGTTCTATTGTGTCCATATCAACTATGTGAATTTTCTTGAAGCCCATTAATGCAAGATCTTTAAGCAGTTCACAGCCAAGTCCTCCAGCACCTACTACAAGGACTTTGCAAGAGTTCATTATGAACTCCAATATCTCAGCAGATGGTTCAAAATCTGGGTGACAGAATGGGCCAGATCGTTCTAGTAATTTCCTTATGTGTTGCCATCTCCTTTGCTGATAATCCAAAGTCTGAGTTTCACCAGAAGCCATCTTCTTAACTATCAGTGCCGAAAATACATTTTTAAATTAATCACACAACATTTTTTCTTTTAATTCAAGGCAACTTGACTTAAAATTTACAGATTGAAACTCTTAAATGTACAATGGAATTGAATTTGATAATTTTGTTTGGTTATGTCAAGTAATTATACCGAAAAAAGATGTATGCACCATACCGACACACACAAATTTAATTTAAACTTTGAAACTAGACACTACCTTCCAGCTTTTAAGCAATTGACTGCTGTTTGCCTAGCAAATCCGAGTATTCTGTAACACCTGACCTGCGTGCATAAGAGAATCCTTAGAAACCTCGGTAGGGTCTGGATAAACAGACAGAACGAACACTAAAATTATTAAAAATCAATCAACCAACAACGTAATCTACAGAAATCTTTGCATTTTTTTGACGTACGGATATTAATCTGTGCGTACCAGTTACCACAGCTTTTTTTTCCCCTTTTAAGGCATGCACGGCTTGTGTGTCAGCCAGGACCAATATACAAATGTACTCTGTGGCCAGATTGGCCAGGGACACTGGATCAAAAGTTTACAAAAGTATGGAAGGGTAACGAACGGAATTTGGAAAAGGATCAGCCTCCCGTCGGTCGCATGAGTTGCATCCTCTGAGTACTGAAACCTATGGAGATGGCATACCTACGAAAAAAACGTGTATACCTAAACTTATCGAGAAACAATAATGGCGCCTTTCCGTAGTGCTGCCCTATTGTACATCGATATATTTGTAGATGAAGTTATTATTAATATTCAACCGGCGATAAGCACTATTTCAAAGTACTATTACTAGGGAGCCTGTAGGTCCTAAACATTATAAATAAAGGTTTATTTGAATGATATCGCTTTTCAAGTAAAACAAAGATCAATTTAAAAATTATTACATGTCATTTAGAAAAAATGAAGTTATAAGAAATTTCGCTGAAAAACTTAATATCAGTTTTTGAACTCACTACAAAAGCTAGCTCTATAACCGTACTTTGTTTTTGTGTTACGTGGTACATTTTGAAATTATAGAGACGACCTCCATAGCCGAGAGGCAAGCACGCCGGATTATAAATCTGGCGCTGCCATCTCTGAGGTTCCGGGTTCGATTCCCGGTCGGGTCAATATAGAAAACGAACTTTTGTTGTACAATGTACTACAATATATTGGATCGGGTCTGGGTATTGTGGTACGGTCGTTGTTTCTGATTTCTATAACACAAGTGCTTTAGCTACATTTCTGAGGATTAGAGCAATGAATGTGATGTTGTTCAATATTCATAATTATTTATTTATTATCTACAAAACGATACCAAAATTACTATTTTGGTGGCACCCAATTGTGTCGAATCAACCAATATAATAATTTTTTAATAGCTCCTGAAGTAAGGCATCCAAAATAGTAATTTTAGTATCGTTTTATAGATTTTCTCAAAATTATGAAAATAAATGGCGATAAAATAAAACAATCAGCTCAATACAGTTAGTTTAATAGTTTGAAGTGCGATTAAAACACGATTCTTCAAAATGTAGAGAGCTAATAAAAACAGATTTTGTATGAGATTTAAAATTTTCCATTCCTACTGTATCCAGCCACAGTTTTCTTTACTGTAATTTTTAGGCAACCTAAAACGAAATAAAACAGTTTAAAATTATTACAATACAATTCACACTTGAAAAATCGATATGAAAAATGCTTTGAAGGACAGCTCTATCGCCAAACAAAAGTTTTATATTTTCTTGAAATACACTATCAAAACTCACAAAAATAAGTAGAATAAGATACATTTTGTAAGAATTCTAAGTAAACTATTCACAGGAAAGCCAAAACTTAAGGCATTTCTTGTATTGTTTGGTATTATTGCAAAATAAAAAGTACGTACCGGTGTAATGTAATGTTTGGACGATTGTCACTTTTTTTTATGCCATAACCTACCACACTGCAATTAGGCATGTTCCTAGTTACTTTCTTTCACTTATTAATAAATTTATTCACATAAAAGTCTCCAATTAAAAGAATTCTTACACAAAACACTGCAAATACAACTCGCGTTGACAGCTTACGTACCTGTTACAGTGAGAAACTAAAATGGCGAACCGGCCTCAATCATGCATTGCTATGACGTCACGTTTTAATGTTGCCAAAACTAAGTCGAATAAATATATTGTTGTCTCTTTTTACATGGCGTATTATAGGTAAGTCAAAACAGGATGGCTATACGTTTATGAGTACAATGTCGATTTAGATCATATTCGTATAACCGATAGTTCATATAAAACAATATGCCATCTCCATAGGTTTCAGTACTCAGAGGTTGCATCACAGTATATTATGACAGTGTCGCCACTTGTCACAACTTCCGCCAGCCCAAGGATCGACCAATGGCAGCGTTTGACCTTACAATGTCAAGACGAGTCCGGAGCCGCGTCCGCCGCCATCTGTCACTGGTATAATTTATACCGGTGACAGATGGCGGTGGACGCGGGAGTCCGGACTCGTCTTGACATTGTCTGAAGGATAGACCAATGGCAGCGCTTGACCTCACAATGACAAGACGAGTCCGGAGCCGCGTCCGTTGCAGTTTGTCACCAGCTTTAGTACTTAAAAACTCCTTGAATAATTTAGATTAATGTACTGACATAAAATAAACATAAACTGGCTGCTGTCAAATTATATTTATGCCTACTTGATTAACGCCGTTTTGGCACTGTAGGACTTAGTATCAGAACTCGGAACTAAAATAAGTGATGTCCCCAAGACGTATTCGTAACTTTTTCAATTTTCATTATTAATTATGCTTAGTTACAGCGTGACTGTTGGTGGTTGCGTAGAATAAAATACTTGAAATTTTCTGTTACAGTAAAACTTAAGATTTAAATACCCTGTAATTAAAGAAAGCTTGCTTGTTTAAGAAAGTATGACGAAGTTCAAGGGTATTTAAATCGTGTTTTAAAATCTATTGTATTATTTTTAATCAAAAACGATGCGATCTCACATGCGCCGTAACGTTAGTTGGATAATAGGCTAGTTGAACTTTTTAAAAATAGGTCTTAAATTGTTAATAAGTGTTCCATTAGACCGAAAAAATGAAAGTATTTTTTTAAGACTTATAAGACTACAAAACTTTAATTTTAAAATAATATTTCCACAAACAGACGAAAACGCTGTCCGCCATTTTGGTCTATAGATAATCTGTGCCATGGCGTAGTCTCTTTACTAAACAAACAAACAAACAACTTAGACGTCTTTACGAATACAATCTCTCTGAATTAATCAAACATGATTTCTAATAGTTTACTCAAAAAATATAGTAATTATCATTACTGTATCGTTTGAGAATGCAAAAAAACATTAAAGACTCGAATGACATTTGATCGTTTACCATACGACTGACGTCACTTACGTTGCGATCATGGCGGATAGCGTTTTCAGTTTCAAATTATAGATTTAAAAAAAAAAAATTTTTACAGCCATCTTCAACTTTTAAGTATTGGAATCGATATATTTAGGTTCCTAAAGTCGAATACTATATGAAATAATTCTTTGTTTAATTAATTTTGATATATGAGTCAACTAGCCTATTGATTTTGATAGGTTTTAGGTAATAATAATTACGGTGGGTAGATGGACAGTCATTTTTTCTTCCTATCTACTAAACTCGACTTCGACTGTTTTTTTTTTTTAATTATACTCTCTCGCTGTCAACGTTCCGCAAAAGTCACAACAGGCTGCTCCACGAACAGCCATTAGCACTTAGCTAATTATAAAAATAGGCATTTTCACTACTACAAAACCTGTAAGTGTAAATTTTTATGTTTTCACAGCTTAATTTGTTTATCTTAAAAAAGACTATGGCAGTAGAATAACAACAATACACACAAAATAATGTGTTATCCCTAATCCCTGGTCAGCAGGTTCAAATCGGTTCTTGACTTCTTGTACTATTTTATATAGTACAAACTCCGCTACGAAAACTTACTTACGCTACGAAGCTACAAACATGGCGTCAAATAGTGGAAGTATTTTTGAAAATAAAAGAGAAAATAATCGTGAATCGCAAGAAACAAGTGTTTAAGTAGTTTACTTAGAGGTATTATAGTCTGTCTGACCATGCATCTGACTGACAATCACTGACCTGAAATAAATAAATATGGACTGACTGCTGTCAAAATATATTCATGATATAATATCATGAATATAATCTAAACAAAAAATCGAAAACCATTTTGAGATTTGACGATGCCTAACACGTTCTTATTTTTTAGATTCATGGCTTCAGTTTACAGACAAGTCCGAAAAACTATCTAGTGCTAAAGCTGGTGACAAACTGCAACGGACGCGGCTCCGGACTCGTCTTGACATTGTGAGGTCAAGCGCTGCCATTGGTCTATCCTTCAGACAACTTCCGCCAGCCCAGGGATCGACCAATGGCAGCGTTTAACCTGACCTGTCACCGGTATAAGATATAGGCATTCCACACAACGCCTTTGTTTTATAAAACTATCAAAATCATTAATCCAACGTTCGTTACGAACGACGCGTGCACGATAGCAATGTTTTTGTTAATAATTAATGAAGATAGAAAAAAAGTTACGAATATCGACTTGGGGACATCACAAATTTTAGTTCCAAGTACTGATACTACATCCTACAACGCCAAAAAAATAATATTAATAATTAGAATATTTATTTCTCTTTCACAAAGGTAAACATATGTCTAGTTTTGTACACATGCATGCATGAATATAATTTGACAGCGGCCAGTCTATATGTATTTATGTCAGTGCCTCCTTTTATAGCTCAATGTTCTGTCGACATCGAATTCTTGCTTGCTTTTGAATTGAAATAAAATTTATTTATATACATTGCATGTCCTTGCTCTGTAACATAATTAATCATTATTATTATAACACATAAATTATTGAAATCACTAATTTGTTTGTCGTGTTTGAATGGTTAGAATGTTGTGAAATTGTCACTTGAAATCTTTGATCTAAGATTGAAATCCTAATTTACCAACTATGTTATGCTAAACTAAACCGGCTGCTGTCAAATTAAATTCGTGTCTATCTAAATAACGCTATTTTGGCGCTGTAGGCTACTGTATTGGCAGATGCGAAAGTACATGGAACTAAATTATTCATGGCCGCAAAATAGGCAAGCTTACGCCGTATACGTCAAAATTAGTTTTTGGTACTTTCGCTTGTGGCGTTTCAAATGGGCACACAAAATTTGCTGTCATTTGCATAGGACCAAAGAGGTCAGTGGAGTGGCAATGTTAGGAATTTTGATCGTAACAATTTACGTTCAATGGGCGATATTCATTTGTTGAAAATGGAGGCGTGATGGAGGTGCATTTGTAGAAAAACCAGGATTTTCATGTTGCCGATAGTGGTGAACTCCTAGTAAGTAGAAGTGTTTTTACTTGTCCTTCGTTTTGAGCTTTTACTTAAATGTTAATTAAAACTATTCAAAATAATTCTATCATTAGTTTTATTGATGAAAATTGAGGGAGAGACTGAGCATTTTGATAGGTAGTAGTACGCGATAATACCATGCTTGATTCTTAATATGGGTACTTATTCTGTTATGGTATTTATTGTGTTACCGGCTTTTATACAAATGAAGTTTAACATATAAACTTTTGTCGTCTGGGAGTATTGCAGTTGATATCATTGACTGACATTTAAATGGTCAGCATTAAACAAGATAGTACCAATAATACCTACGTCTTATCTTTTTTTGCTACGTACTTAATCATGTGTGCATTTATATCATGTTCTTAGATGTAAACATGGCTGGAAATAAAATTAATACTAAAACCAAAGGAAAAGATGACAAAAATAAGACAGCCAAGAACATAGTCCAACCTAATGAAGACAATGAGGATATGGACTTCTCTTTACTTAGAAAGCCAATACTGACTAGTGTCACAGGCTTTGCCCAAGCAAGAAAAATATTTGATTTAGCCACTGAAGAAGTAAGTCCATGAAAATTTAACTTTCTTACTAAGCTTACATAACATATTTTGCTATTGGCACTTCTAGTAACTGTATAATTTTAGTTTATTAAGTAAGTATAATAATCTAAAATTATTCTTTTTTCAGCTAAAAGATCTATTATCCAATGAATGTGATCTGTTATATGAGTGCAAAGTATGCAGGAACATATTTAGAAGTTTGGCAAACTTTATATCTCATAAACGTGTTTACTGCACAGAAAGGTTTAATTCCTCTCTTCATGGCCAATTTTTTAAAGCAGCTTCAACAGTGAGTATAATTTATTATTTTGAACCTACCTACCATTAGTGGCTATTAATATATTTTTTCTGAATTGTTTTGTTTACTTCTGTAGGTAAATGAGATGTTAAAGATAAAAAAATTAGAGGAAAGTTATTTAGAAGCTATAAAAAACAAAAATGGAACTGATTCTGTTGATCCTGATGAAATAGATGGCCGCATACCATTTACTAAAGATTTAACAACAATTATTGAAAAGATAGTTAGAAACAAAGGGGATAATAACTGTATCTCTGAAGAGCAAAATATGATCTTCCAAAAAATTCCTAATAGTTCTGTGGCAGTTTTTCAAAGTCTTGACTCTGCAGAAAAGCAAGATAGGATGAAGGCTCAGGTAAGTCATTCTTTTTCTTTGTTAATATTTAAAGATTGTATGTAACATTATAACTCACAAAAATATTTTATTTACATGAAATAAGTTACCTATTTACATACTAATTTATTTTTCAGGTGAAGGAGCTTGATGCTCTTTTGTCTAAGGATAAAGCCATTTTACAAATTGATGGGAAATTTAGTATTCTTAGCTCTGTCCCATCTGAGTCAGATAATGTTATACAAATCAGTGATGATGAAGATGATAACAGTGATAATTTAAAGTGCAAAATTTGTAAGTGTACACACACAATTTACAATTTACTTACATATAAACATTAAGTAATATTGCTTTACCTACTTGTATGAATAACACATTTTGCATAACATCAACCACGATAGATCCGACTTCTTACCAAAAATTTTAAATCATTTGTGATCTAAAAATTGTGTGTTGAATTTTGCCCTATTTTTACAGGTGAACAAAATTTCTCCACTCAAAAAACATTAAAGTTCCATATGAAGTACAAACACCTGGAAAGCCGATTGGTCTACCCCTGCCCTGATTGTCTTGAAATTTTCTCTACGTCCTGGAGTGTTTACCGCCATCTCTTTAAAGTCCACCGGTAATAGCCTAATCTAATCAATCACAAATTATTCCATACAATTGATCTACTTAATCAACAAAGTTTCTAAGGACGCGGCCGCAATGGTGGCTGGATGCCTCGCATAGCGTCTGGCGCTCAAGAGACGTTCCATGAGAAATGAAATGTACAATGAGAAATGGAACGGCAGGTCAACCTACCTTTAATTCTGATACGTAGAGATCAATTTCAATTAAGAAAATTTGACGTTTTGTGGTAGGTTGATGAGCTGTTGTCTGTACGAACAGTCAAGCGCGACGACCTCTTCTTTCATATTTCGCTGTAAGGTGCCTGCCCCTCGTATATCTCGCACTCTTTCGCTTCGATACATTTTGTGTGAAATACGAAAGGAGCGGGAGCGCGAGTGTGGCGCAGGCGTAGCGCCGCTCCTTTTGTCCATAAACGAAAAAAGTACTTAATAAATACATTTTAGATATAAAAAATTATTATACACCAGATATATTTAGAAATTATTATTTTTATTAGAAAATCTGCTGCTCAAATCAGAAGGCTGAGGGAATCTATTCAAGCAAAAGCTTTTAGAATGAACAACCCTCCAGCATTCTATGAAAAACGTAAAAATATGAAGCCACCTACACAAAAGATTAGTGAAGAAGAAAGACTGGATCAAGAGAATCAGGTTTGTTATTTATTAAGAACTTGCAACCTGCTGTGTTTAGCAGGGTTTGAATTCCGAGAGACGTGCAATAAAATCTTTGTGTGACAAACCAAAATAATGTACTTATCTTATTATATAAAACAAAGTCGGGTTAGTTACACCATTTATAAGTCAAGAACGGCTGGACCGATTTTAATGATCTTTGATTCGTTGAATTTTTCTTTGCCCCGAATAGCAGAATAACTAATAAAAAAACAGAAATATTCACAGAAAAAACATGTATGAAGGGGCGGTATGAAGTTCGCCAAGACAGTTAGTGTTTATATAAATATGCGCCAGACAACACACTTTGTCATGGTCTCAGATTAAGAAATTTACATTTTGGTTACGTCCCAGACAAAGATATGGTCCGGGGCGTCTCGAAGTACACCAATACCCGGGTCAATTTAGAAATGTTCCTGTTGTTAATTAACCTGAACCGAGAATCGAACCCGAGACCCTTATTTGCGATAGAAATTAATAGTACCTATAGGTATGTATTTTCGGCATGTCAGCCTACTGCAGTTCACTGCTGGACGTCCTCCAAAAAGCACGATCTCCCGTTTTTTTATCTATCCACTGCCAACCATCTTTCTACGGTCGTCGGTCCATCGAGCTGGCGTCCTACACTACGTTTGCCAAGGCGTGGTCTCCACTCACATACACACGTGTATATATTTTAGGAGATAGGTACTTCATATGAGTATGGTTCTAAACTTAAAACACTACTCTTACGAGACTTACTGGCCTATTTATTAAGACTAACAAAATCTTGTCAGACGTAAGTAGAACACGCAAGTAAAACTTGGTCTCTATTATGACAATGTTTTGCTTCTGCTTAGCCCAATGGTTAACTTCTTGGAATCTTTCGTTAACGAGTGTAATGATCTTCAAATAACTAAGAACAAATAAAATAATCGCATCCGCCACGTCTCGCGAGTAATCGCCTTAGGTTTGAATCTCTTTTGTATAGATACAGATAAGCAGTCTAGCAAAACTGAGTCGTAAAATTCCAGGAACGCACTTCTTAACTACGCAGATGTAATGTGTTTATAATCCGAACATAGTCGTGCAGGCTCAATAATGATATTTCTAGAAAGAAAATCCAAATTGCGCTAGATGTTTTATGATCGACCATAGTGTTATTATCCACTATCGACACTACTACGCCACAACCGGGGACTATCGCCTATTATACTAGCAAGATTATGACGACCGCACGTCGACTACTGACGTATTATACATTACATTACAATTCTTCAAACACTTCAAGTTAGTTCACGTGGTCTTTATTTTATTTATAACTAGCTGTCCCGGCGCACATCGTACCATCCCTTCATATATTTTTTCCGTGTTTTCTATTGTTATTCTGCTATTCGGGGCGGAAACAAATTCATCAAATCAAATATTATAAAAATCGGTCCAGCCGTTCTCGACTTATAAATGGTGTAACAACACAACATAATACTTATTGTATGTAGGAAGGATGTATATCCTTTATCATCAATCATTCTGTCTATTGATGAAAACCGCATCAAAATCCGTTGCGTAGTTCAAAAGATCTAAGCATACAGATGGCGGTAATGACTTTTTATACTGGGTGTAACGAAAAGGTGAAATAAAACTTTAAGGGGTTATTCTACGGCTAAATTACATTTATTAAATAATAATTAAGTTTATAATAACATTTAAGCGTAACACACACAGAAGGCGTGAGTCGGACGGCGCCGGCGTATGCGCGGGTTACGCTTCATCAGTTATAAAACTATTTAGGAACGCTACAACAAATGTATGATATACATACATGTATCTGTCATGTCGTCCCAGGCTTGGATGGACAACGTGGAAGGCGATGGATCGCTGCCGCGCTGCTTCGGGTGCGGACGCACGTTCGAGCGGCGCGCCGCGCTCGCCGCGCACGCGCACACGTGCCCGCCGCGCACGCGCGCGCTCGCGCTCGCCGCCGCGCCCCACCCGCCCCTCGCGCCCCACCCGCCCCACCCGCCCCTCCCGAGCCACGCGCCCGCCGCGCGCCGCCCGCCCGAGACCAAGAAGATCGAGATTCAAATACGCAAGGACTACAATAAAGGACCCGCCGCTGGCTTAAATCTACCCGTCAAAACTGATACTCCAGGTACATATTTCGTTTTTAGATACTGTCAGGGCGCACAGGTACTGACAACAGCTCGTCATCCTACCGCAAAAGTCAAAATTTCTCAATTGATATTGATCTCTACGTGTCGGACTTAAAGTTGAAAATCGGTTCAATGACCTTTTAACTTTTTGGGTAGGTTGACCTGCCGTTGATTATATTACATACTCACTTTCTTGCAAAAATACTATTTAATATGAGGCTGACAATAGTATAGTGACCGAGTTTCTTGCGCTGCTTTTTCTCGGTGCTAGCCCACGATATTGTCCTGATGCAGTGGTAGGGCTATAGATATACTCGTAGATATAATTCTGAAACTATGTACACAACATTTTAGGTAATGTGCATCTTACAGCTATTACCTATTTATTGTCTTAGAAGCGAGCGACTCGATACAAGTTTTAAAGTGTGTACGCTGTAATGTGCCATTTTGTTCGCTCGATATTCAAAACATGTTTGTTATTTTTTAGAAAACAAGACAACTGAAGAAGCAACGATAACTCCAATACTAAAAGAAACGCAGGAAAAAGAAGATGAGAAACAATTTCTAAATGATGTATTGGAAGAGGCAACTATGGATATTATGGATGATGATGAAAAGTCTAATGAAACTGACTCACCTGAAAAATCCGTAGAAATTGCGCCACAAATTTCCCATAAGCCGACAATTAAGTTACCTTTTGCACAACAAGCAGAAAAAAGTAACTTGACAGCTTTTAGGCAGAAAATTCAACCAGATATAGAAGTAAACACATTGCTATGCAAGAAATGTGATATTCGGCATAACACTGTGCAAGAGCTATATGATCATATGGCTAGTCATTACAAATGGTTGCGTTATGCTTGTAAATTATGCAATTTTAAAACTTACTTATTTGATAAGCTCCCTGAACATGTAAGAGTGGTGCATAAACTAAAGGGGGACAGTGAATTTTATTTTAGCACTGTTAAAGCTATTAACGGTAACGAAGCATTAGAGTTGTCGGAAGGCTTAGAAGAGTCGACTGATGTTAACGGTGTGAGCCCAGACTCGCGACGCCAAAGTAGATGCTCCAGTGACTCCAGCCGCCTATCAGATGATAGTTCTTCAAGTAGCACTCGCATCGAGGGAAGTAGGAAAAGGAAAATGTGTCACTACAAAAACTCTGGAAAGCGGAAGAAGGAATCTTTGAACAACGGTAAATATTTTTCTTTTAAATGTTTTGACCTAAATATTGTTTATTGCTAAAACTTTTCAACGTTGATTTTAAAATTGAATATTTTCTTTTTTCAGATGAGGATGATGATCAAAAAGCCGATCTGTCTCTAGACAAAGATTCAATTTCCATGGATAATGACACGTCATCAATTTCAAAAACCTTTGAAGAGAATTCATCAGACATGGATGATATTGATGAAAAAATTACAAAGAGGCAATCAACAGAACCAACTTCATCAGTCGCATCTCGAAGACCAGTACGAAAAAAGACTAAACGTAAAAATGAAGATTTTGAGTATGATTTATCGAATTTGTTAAAAATGGAAGCACAAGGTTATAGAGACTCACAGTCCTCGGTAAATACGAAATCAAATCAAACTAAGAAAAAACCTAATCAACAAGACAATCAAAATTATTATGAGATTGTCAATAGAGATTGTTGTGGAGCGCTTGCTACATTATCAAAAAAAGCTGTAGAAAATTCAACAGCCCATATAAAAAATGTAAACTTCATTAGTGCTATGCCAAAAGAACCACGAACTTCAAACGTATTTGTCAGACCTATGCTACCTAAAAGTGTTTCTAGAGGGGAAAAGAATTCACCAAAAAAGGATGTGATTGAAGATACGAAAGAAACACATAGTCCACAGAAAGAATTGACCACTAAAAATCCTGCAGAGGAGAATGTTAAAAACTCTGAAAACGAAGTTAAAACTAGTGAAGAAGACAAAGAAAGTCCAAGTAAGGACGGTACAAAAACTGCTGTATGTGATGCCTTAAAAACAAATTTGAATATTCCAGCTATACTGCCAATTAAATTTCGCCGCCAAAGTTTAGAGTTTATTAAAAATCCGATAATTAATAAAAATATTACTGATTTTAAAAAAGCTGGAATGAAAACAAAAATTTTAGTGATAAAGCCAATTAACAGGAGTAAAGATGGACTTTCAGGTACAAATGCCCCTTTAAAATTTCAGACTATAAAACTAAAAGATCCTTCGAAGAGTTCTTCATCAAATGAAGAAAAGTCTTCTGATCAAGTAGTTGTAGTAAAGGTTCCTAAAGTTGAAGCAATTAGAACTGTTGCCGATTCTAATGCTTCAAATACTGAAAAAAATAAATGTGTTGTAAATAATATAAACTCTGTCAATAATAATGTAAGTGATGATAAAATCAACAAAACTTCTATTGAAAGTGAAACAGTGAAAGTTGATGAAACATTAAAAAGTGATACTAGTGTTAATATACCTGATTCTGAGGAATCAAAATCGGTTAGTGCAGATGAAGAGCTTAAAACGAATACCGCAATTATGGAAAATATATCTGGTGAACCTAGTGAACCCACATAGTTGAACAACAGCATGATAAGTACATGATGAAGGACAAGACAAACTTCGTCGAAACTTATTACCGAGTGAATTGAACGGTATATTTCGTTGCTGTTCAACGACCTCCTCATGATATTATTATTTTTACGCCTAGTACCTAGTCTTGTAACATGCAGACTTTTGATAAGTTCTTCTAAATAAAAACGGTGTCGTGCAGAGCAATCGTCAGTATTTTGTAAGTGACTGACAAGTAGTTGATTGTCTTAGGACAAGGGTTGTACAGAATATTATAGCAAGAAAGTTGTAAAGGGCTTGTGTTTGGCCTTATTGACTAGACCATAATGAATGTATTTTGTGTTTGTTAATTTCATGCTGAGGAAGGTTTATTATTTTTAAACTGTCAAGAGTTGATACTGTACAGTTGTACTTTATTTGAATTTCATGTTATATATTTCAACTGAAACTATGTTTTGTGTAATTTGGTCCTAGTTAGGCAAACTAGTTAAATACATTAAACACCTACGTATTATTCCTAACTTATGTTTTGTTTTTTATGTTTTGCTTCTTTTTAAAACTCCATATTATTTATTAATAAGGTATTAAAGTTTATCCTACGTCTCACAATCGGAACGGTATACGGTCAATCAAGACAAAATGTATGGTGAACCTGCAAGATGCCGCGAACGCTTATTATACCTATTTGATTCGTTGAAAGGAATAATAGAGTGTACAAAATAATTCTAGAGAATCTCTCATACAGGATTACATTGAAAAGGGGTGCCAAATTTAAAAAGATCTGGGGAACAATATAATAAAGCGTCTTAATCTTAATTATTTTTAATAATTGTATGTTACGAAAAAGAAATACTTTAAAATATCTAAAAATGAAGTCAATAAAGAGACTACGAAAGCCACGCGGTCATTCATCAGAGGCGTAGGCGAGCCAACAAGGACCTTATGCAGTGAAAATAGATACGGTGCAATTTTTTTTAAATAAATGAGTTAAATTATCCACGCGTACGATTTTTAACAGCGGTTAAGTATAATAATTAACTGTGAAAAAAAAATTTTTTTTCTTTGCATACCTAGTTCGATTAAGTTACTGATTCTGAGCCAATCCTAAAGATATGGCACCCATTTACAATGTATCCCTGTATACAACAACTTTCATGAAGAGGGAAATATTAAAATCGTGTTTTTTTAAATTACTTATCTAAATATAAACTAACGCGCAACCACGATGATAATAATGTAATAAACAATGCAATGAATTTAATTAATAAATAACTTAACTGTAACAGATTAAGTTTTTTTAAGGCACTCTGTAATTGAAAATAACGCCAAAACTGTAATTTTCTTCGTTTGGTCTGCAGGTCTTATTTTATTATTTTATCTTAGGTAGTTTTCAAAAAATATATTCACACGTTTGCGAATCGTAGCGTGTCTTACTTGTTCTGTGACTCTGATACCTAAAATGATATTATTGATGAGCCCGAAACATCAAGTTGGATAGAAAAGCTTACTTTGTGGCCGGCTACCGGCCACGCCCACTTACTACTTCTATGCGTAGCGGAACGTAGCTTGACCTCTTACCGGTTGACTGTTCTGTGATTCATCATCAGCCTCTAGAAGTCCTTTGCTGGACATAGGCCTCCCCTATATAGAACGCCACAGCGAGTGGCACTGGGCCGTTTCCATCCAGGCCAGGGAGGCCACTCGAGAACCTTTCTTTCGGTTAACGGTTGCAGTTCTGTGAGCGATGTGGCCCGCCTATTACCACTTCAGCTTTGCAATTCTAAAAGCTCTGTCAAGAATATTGGTTCTTCTGCAGATCTCATTTCGGATCCCATCTCGCACAGACACGCCAATCGTAGAACTCTCCATAGCATGTTGCGGGACTTTGAGCTTATTAAAAAAGCCAGAGTTTTATCGCGTGCATTACTGCAGCAAAAGCACCACGCTGTCACATCAACTGAAGACTGGAGCTTCATAATCATTTCTCTCCGACCCGATCCGGCATAATTAGAGGGTTTTTTTTTTAAATTTATGTGCTGTTCTTTGGCGATGAGACTTAAAGATTAAAGACCCGACCGTTTAATTCGTTCGTTGTGCTGTGCTGTGGTGACGCATCTGGCACTGATTAAAATGTTTATGGAGCTCGAGTTAAAAGTTTTCGGGGTTCTTAATAGTGTTGCCGAAAAATCGATAGTTTTGCTATAAAAAGATAAATTCATCTATACGATCGATAGGACTATCGATAGTATCGATATCTTTTTTACTGCAATACTATCGGTAAACAGCAATACTATCGATAGTATCGATAGTTTCTATCGCTGCTAACTAATGAACTATCGATACTATCGATAGTATATTTGCTCTTCAATATCGAGAAGACTATCGATAGTGAGCTTTAATTCAATAGTATTGCCACCTTATAATTCAAAGAATTGCCATCTTTATTTTAAAAAAAACTAAACGTACGTTTAAATAAAGTCAATACACTAGTTAATTTGATTTCGTTGAATATACCACATAGGTATTTTACCCCTCATTATGCCTGCATACTAATTTCAATACATACTATTGAAACAAATATCACTATTGATAGTATGAAAGTCTATTAGATATTAAAGGGAAATACTATCGATAGTTCATTGGTTGGCAGCGATCGATACTATCGATAGTATTGCTGTTTATTGATAGTATTGCAATAAGAGATATCGATAGAATCGTTTTTTCTTCAACTATCGATAGACAATAGATATTGGCCTATCGAGCGGCAACACTAGTTCTCAACTTGGGTAGGGCTTACACGGATCGTGGACTTCATTGTCTATTTTGAGACAAGACTTGCGATGTGCTTTATCTTTTGAGTTAAGATATTTATCCTGCGGAGCTTATTTTGAGAATAGCTGTACTGAGGACATGGGTTTGAGATGAGGTGGTATAATTTACCCTCACGTGAATAATGACCCTAAGGTTGGCTGGCAAAGAATGCTTTTAGCATTAAGTCCACCTATTGTACACTTTTTAATGTTTTGTGCAATAAAGTTTTTAAATAAAAAATAAACTAAAGACCACGCGAATAAAGTCAACAGCTAGCTTTTAATAAATAACTTAATTTGACGACAACCCTATGGTGTAGTGGTACGCGCTCCGGAACTATTTTAAAGCCAGGCGGTTGCGAGTTCGAATCCCGCAAAGGGCAAATGTTTGTGCAATGTGATTAGCACGAGCATCTGTACCTACTTATGTCATGGATGTTTATAAAAGTATTTATGTAAGTATGTTTAACCGTTAATCTAGTTGCCTTGATAGGTATAAGCTTTGCTAGACAATAAAAAAAACTTGCTTTAGTAAGGTTTTGTATTTCAGTAGCTAATCACGTGGTTTATATAGAGCAGCAATACGGATCATCTTTCTCCGAAACTAGTACCTAAGTGATTTCTCACTTACATTTAGTACAAAAATTACAAGTCCTGTCATTTCTCGCCTATAATAAAACATTGACGGAAAATGGTTAACAAAATAAACACGACATTTCTACTCTATACGGTTTGTGCTCCATACAGATAAGTATGCAGGGTACCAAAAGTTTCAAATAATGAAGTTCGAGAGAGAAGCTGGTAAGTAGTATAAGAAGAACAAGCTAGGCAGGGCGATATTCGTGAAACTTATTAATTTAAAATAAGTCAAGTACTTCCGTAATCTTAAAGACAAAGTGGACACTAAAATTGCTTAGCGAGCTATTTCTGACCGACGAAGAAGAGGACCGCGACTTTGCGTAGGTAGACCTCAGACTTATGATATTAATGTAAATGGGAACGTGTCGAAACTGGAATGCGTCCAGTAAAATTACGCGGAAATTGGCTTCTAATCAATTCTAATCGATATTTACTATAGACCACCACCACAACTTCAGCCAGTCAGAAGTTGAATCAAAGCAAGTGTTTGTGGTTCCCAAGCGTAAATATTAAAAAGGCATCATATACCATTCTAACCCGGCACTTAAATACTCTAAATTTTTTTACATTTTAATATTACCTCTGTATTACTTATATCGTTGTGCATGACTGTACCGCATTTATCCAAACATATATTTTTAATCCCTTTTGACAACCTTCTACGCTAAGAATCAAGCAAAAATGACACTTAATGGGGGAACTATTTCAAGCACAAATAAGTATTAATTGTATCTATCAGTATCTATAGCGACTATAGCTTATTTGGTTTGCGCTCAAAGAGGTGAAGTATGCATGCTAGGCGGAGAACCTCCTAGCGTACCTACTCACCAAACTCAGTTATTATTATTTTTGAGACCAAGGATAGGTACCTATTTAAATTGTTCTCGGCGAGTCTATTAGGTTAGGATTGCATAACAATAATGGTTACTTAACACTGACAGGTATCAGAGGCCCAATTCCCGTAATTTAACAGCTGCCGCAATCCAGGGTCGATCCGCTCCCAGTAACAACTATCTGAAACGGTATTCTCGTAAAAAGAATGCTATTATAGTTCGTATTGCGACAAAAATGAAAAAAAAAAAAACAAATTGAGATATTTTGTTTTTGTTCCATTTAGTGGCATTACGATAATAATAATTTTAGTTAATTTAAAATTTTACAAGAATACCGTTTGGGACAGTTATGTTACTGGGACCGGATCGACTCTGGATTGCAACTGTTGTTAAATTACAGGAATGGGGCTACGGGATTTAACATATCCAATGCTCCGTGTTAAAACTCACTAGACTCACTACATATAGTTTGTTATGTAAGAGAAAAATATTATTATGACCTAATGACTATAGGTTATATGATTTTATTTATTTACACAAAATCATGGCACAAAAGGAAATGAAATTTCAGTATAGATTACCACTATTGTTTATTTAATAAGAATTACAATCCTTTTCTCATCCTTCCTCAATGACAATTAAGCGTTCTTGGCGAGAGTATCAGCCTTAGCAATAACTTCCTCGATAGGACCCACCATGTAGAAAGCAACTTCAGGTAGATGATCATACTCGCCCTGTAGGATCTTGGAGAAGCCCTTAATAGTCTCTTCAAGGGGTACCAATTTGCCAGCGTGTCCTGTGAACACTTCAGCTACCTGGAAAGGCTGTGACAAGAACCTCTGGATCTTGCGTGCACGTGCGACAGTCAGCTTGTCTTCCTCAGACAATTCATCCATACCCAGGATAGCAATGATGTCCTGGAGGGACTTATAGTCCTGCAGAATCTTCTGAACGCCACGCGCGACGTTGTAATGCTCGGCACCAATGATGTTGGGGTCCATGATACGTGAGGTGGAGTCGAGAGGGTCGACAGCTGGGTAGATACCCAATTCAGCGATAGCTCGTGACAGTACAGTTGTAGCATCCAAGTGAGCGAAGGTGGTGGCAGGGGCAGGGTCAGTCAAGTCGTCAGCAGGCACATAAATAGCCTGCACAGATGTGATGGAGCCCTTCTTAGTGGTAGTAATACGCTCCTGCATGGTACCCATGTCAGTGGCCAAGGTGGGTTGGTAACCTACAGCAGATGGGATACGTCCTAGCAGGGCAGATACCTCAGAACCAGCCTGAGTGAAACGGAAGATGTTGTCAATGAAGAGCAGCACATCCTGGCCTTCTTGGTCACGGAAGTACTCGGCAACGGTCAACCCAGTCAGGGCGACACGGGCACGTGCACCGGGCGGCTCGTTCATCTGCCCATACACAAGAGCTACCTTCGAAGTCTTGTCTTTTAGGGAGATGACTCCAGACTCAATCATCTCATGGTACAAGTCGTTACCCTCACGGGTACGCTCACCTACTCCAGCGAACACAGAGTAACCACCATGAGCCTTGGCAACATTGTTGATCAGCTCCATAATCAATACAGTCTTGCCCACACCGGCTCCACCAAACAGTCCGATCTTGCCTCCTTTGGCGTAGGGAGCCAACAGATCTACGACCTTGATACCGGTGACTAGGATCTCTTGCTGGACAGACATTTCTACGAATTCGGGGGCCTCGGCGTGGATAGCGGCCGTCTTGTCGGTGGGGATGGGGCCACGCTCGTCGATGGGCTCGCCGATCACGTTGATGATGCGGCCGAGGGTCTCTGCGCCCACGGGAATACGGATAGGCGAACCAGAGTCCAGCACGGGCTGCCCGCGGACCAGACCCTCGGTACCGTCCATGGCGATGGTACGGACGGTGTTCTCTCCCAAATGCTGCGCCACCTCCAGGACAAGCCTGGGGGAACGGTTCTGAACCTCAAGGGCATTTAGAATAGGTGGAAGATTATCTTCGAATTGTACGTCTACGACGGCACCGATAACAGCGACCACCTTACCTTGCCCTTTGCCTGCGGCTTTCGCTGCGTAATCCCTCTTACTGCTCGCAGTCACAGCGGCGACTTTCCCACATTCTGTAAGGGCTTTCTCCGCAACTGTTTTAGCGGCTAAGAAGCCGCTTCCAACCCTACTTACTGCCCCGAACATTTTGAATTATCTGGAGCACTTGGGCGAAGTAAATTCAGCGACCGCCCGAAAATTATGTAACCTAAAATTTCTATAGACAACGCAATCAATGATGTGAGTGAGTGGTGATGGGGAGACGACCATAACCTAAAGAAATTAGAGAGGGGCACTATTTTAGGTTTTTCTCTATTGATGACGTATGATGCCGGCTCCACACGCTTGGCAAACAGCGGCAAACAGCAAACACAAGCGTGTGGATAGCTGTTTGCCTGTTTGTGATGTGTTAATTGCCACTGTTCGGCGTCGGTGTCGGTTTTTGTGCACAAATCAAAGGGTGTTCGACAAACGTGTTTGCGATGCACCCACACGCTTGTTTAGCAATCAGACAATCAGTAGTACGCGCGAGCTAGCGGGCGGCGGACGTTGTAGAGATGGGTCGGATTAGGAAAATAACATGTATGTATGTTTTATTTCTATTCTCGATAATTATAATATATTATAAATATAATGTTTGCATTTTATGTTGTGCATGTTTATATTGTGCATTTTTTTCGTTCTAGTCTGTATGTATAATACATCGAGTACATACCCTACATATGTGCTCCATGGTATAATATTATGATTTTATTTACTTTATATTTATTGTTGTTCTTTGCGATCCCCGTAATATTTAGGATTAGGTAAGTATCAACTAGTATCAAAAATACCTATTCCAAATACCTGATCCGATAAAATTTTACCATGTAAATTTGTAAGGATGGATAAAAGTATGTTACTCTTACACGCAAAAACGGCTTAACGGATTTAGATGAAATCCTAGGTGGCGTTTGTTGCGACCTTTTCTTCTGCATTTAAATATTTCATGCGATACCCAATACTCGAAATATTTGACGCCTCGAATTACGTATCAACTAGTATCGAAGAAATATATTCCAAATACCTAATCCGATATTTATGCCTCACCTCCAAGATGAAGTTTCTACAGTTCTTTTCTTTCAAGATAGGAAAGAAGGGTATAGTTTAAGTAGGGTAATTTCCTTTTTTTTAAATAAAATTTCGGAATAGACTATGTTTGCCAAGCATGTGGATGCCCTGTTAGTGGTCGGTGTTTGGCACGTGTTTGATGTGTGACAAACACCAAGCATGTGGATACCCTGTTTGTGTTGGGTGTTTGGCACGTGTTTGGTGTTTGTGGCAAACACCATCTAGGATTTCATCTAAATCCGTTTAGCCGTTTTTGCGTGTAAGAGTAACATACTTTTATCCATCCTTACAAATTTTCGTGTTTAAATTTTATCGGATCAGGTATTTGGGATAGGTATTTTTGATACTAGTCGATACTTACCTAATCCTAAATATTACGGGGACAGCAAAGAACAACAATAAAGAAAACAAAATCATAATATTATACCATGGAGCACATAAGTAGTGTATGTACTCGATGTATTATACATACATACTAGAACGAAAAAAAATCACAATATTAAAACATTATGTTTAAAATATATATATTTTTTTTTTAGAATGGACGGACCTATCGCTGAGTGCCTTTGAGGAAGACATTCTTCAGCTTAACCCGGGCAGTTGTGGCGTGCGCTGAAGGCGCACAGCCTAGGTCCGCCCCGCTGGCGGTCGCCGCGACCCGGCCGAGTCGCGCAGCGAAGCCTCAGACTCGTACGTGTCGAGCCCCATACTAGCAGGCGTGATCGGGCCTATAATATATTATAATTATCGAGAATAGAAATAAGTCCGCCGCCCGCTAGCTCGCACGTAGTACGCGCCGCGTACTACTGATTGCTAAACAAGCGTGTGGATGCATCACAAACATAAACATGCATCATAAACACGTTTGTCGAACACCCTTTGATTTGTGCACAAAAACCGACACCGACGCCGAACAGTGGCAAACACATCACAAACAGGCACACAGCTATCCACACGCTTGTGTTTGCTGTTTGTTGTTTGCTGTTTGCCGCTGTTTGCCAAGCGTGTGGAGCCGGCATAATAGTGAGATCGTTGAGCTGCAAAAATATTTTTTTAGTCTCTCATTGATCTCTCTCTGCTACTGGGCAGTTGTTGTTTGACATAAAAAAATAAAAAGTCAAAAACGATTTGTTTTAAATTTGGTGATTATTTTCAGTGTTTATTTTCGTTCAAATAATTTTGTTTGTCCTATTTTGCCCTTAAAAATAAATTCTTTAAAACAAAAGTTTCACTTAGTTGTTGCACCAACTGCTGTAAAATGTTGCGAAGGCGCTTAATGGCTCCCGGAGTACGTAGATAGATCATAGTATTTTGCATTGCCGAGACGAAACATGATAAATTGATCTTGAATTTTGTAATGTTCATACTCAGGTGTAAATTATATCATTTGTGTGCAATTTTTAAAAATTAACTGTCTGTTGACATTTTAGATTTTGTGGCTTAAGCAAAGTCAGATCAACGCCGATTACGCAAGATGTTTTCCATCTCAAGTACAGATTTTTAAACGGCGGCAAGGCACTGTGGCCGTCGAGGATAACTACGTAAAAAAATTCATGAAAGCTGTTGGCTGGATGGACCAGTCCCGTACTGTAAGTGCTGCTGGAAATCGCACGACGATCATACTAAAGTTGTAAATGCCTAGAGGTTATGTTTTTAAAGCAATGTATTTGTTCATTTGATTGTTATATTATTAATATTATAATTTCTCTGTTTTAGCGTTTGAAACTAACTGGCTACTTCTTGTATGAGAGTGTCCCAGACAAAGTAGCATATCAAGAGTGGTTTGAAAAGCTAGATCTGCCCGATACATTTGTATCTTGGTTTACTATCACTGAACTGCATGTTTGGCTGTTAATGGTGCGATATATGGCTGAAGATATCACCACAGCTACAAACAACAAAAAACAGTATGTGAAAGGTGATGGCCATTTTGTGAGGAACTGCATCATAGAGGCTTTATGGGCAGATGTAGGAAATAAAATTAAACTATTGGAGGTTAGTTCTTATTACGTAACTTAATGAAATAATAACAATGCTATGTACTTCAATAAAAAACATGGAAGAGAGTGGCAATGGACAAAGCTCAGTGAAGACAAATAGAGGAGGCCTTTGCCAAAAGGCACACTGAAATAAGGGACATATTGTAGCTACCGTGATTTAATTTCTTTCTACTGTGCATTGTTTCTGCAATAAAGGACTATTTTATTTTATTTATTAATATAAAAAACTAATATTGAATTTGTTGGTATCAAAATAATTTAATTTCAAAATCGTACTTATTTTATACCTGAACATAAAACATCTTAGATCATTTATTTAACTTTACGAAAGAGAAAGATTAGTAGAGATTTTTTTTATAGGGTGCAAATCCAGCAATTGCAAGGAAACAAGTATCAGAACTATCTGAGCAATTCCAAGCTGCATTGGTTGGTTACGATGAAGGGTTAAAAGATGACAAAATAATGGCTGCAGCAATCTGGAGAAGGTTTTATTCATTATCTGATGATGCTAAGGCTGAGAATATTGAAAGGATAGTTCATTTTATTAGACATCAAGTAAGTATTAACATATCTTAAAACTTAAAATAAGTATTATTTAAAATGTATATCTTATTTAACTATCGCTGTCCTCATGTCTGGCCTGGCTCCCCTAAACTGCTCCTGATATACCTTTCGGTGGCTAGAGCCTGCCAAATACTGGCAATCCTTTTTTTCTTAAAGATTTTTTTTTTTTTTTTGTTTTGCTAACTTGATCTGCGATTAGTCATCGTGACTTTTAGCTGATTTGTTGTCAGAAGTTTGGCGTTTGGGGCGGAGTCCTTTTAGTGACCCATGTCCCTCCTTACAGTCAGCCTATTTCTATGACCTATCTTCTTTTCAACCTGCCCATAGCGACATTACTCAGCAGTGCTCGCGCAAGAGGGTTTGTGTGCTTTTTCAGACGCTCCAAGTAGTTGCGTCCTCTGCGCTCAATTTCCTCGTCTACAGATGGGACTTCCAGGTAATCGTGGATTTCTGCATTCGTTGTGTACCATGGACCGTTAGCTATAGTGCGCAGGATCTTACATTGTGCACGCTGAATAATAGCTCGGTTGGATTTGCTGGTAGTGTTCCATATTTGAATGCCGTATGTCCATATCGGCTTCAGGATACTATTGTACACCAATAGTTTGTTGTTGAGGGATAGCCTGGATCGTGGTCTCAGCAGCCAGTAGAGTCCTTTAAACCTAGCTTCGAGTTCAGATCTCTGGGCTTTTACATGGTCTTTCCAGGTTAGACGTCGATCAAGCGTAAAGCCCAGGTATTTGACCGTGTCTTTACTTGGAAGCTCATCGTCACCAAGCCTTATTATTTTCTTAAAGATGAATAAATAATAATAGCATTGTTTAAAATAAATGGTATAATAACAGATTAGACAAGTATATGGAGGAAATGAAAACCTAAACTAAAATGTGATGCAGGCTGTTACCTATCAGTTGTTTCAACTGCCTGCCTGCCATTTATAATAATAATAACTACTGTAAAGTATAAAATATACTACACTAACTCAGTATGTTTCTTAATTTCAGGTATCTCTATTGGACAAAATACCTAGTGAAGATTTGAAGTTCAAACCAAATATTGTCTGGTTAAGTATACTTGATCACTAGTTTATAAGTTAAACATAGGTTGTTTGTAAAATATTGTAGTAATGTGAAATGAAATTATGTTTTTTTATAAACTCTTTATTATTTCAATTAAGAACGAAATAGTGTCCTAAGTTCGTCACATTTCTGTCGCTCCCACAATACAGTTACTACTGTTTTACATAAGTTGTCAATTTTGCAGTCATCATTACAATAAGGCCAGCGTCCGTCACTGAGTTTCGAATAGAATGCAGCATACAAGTCAAGCAGATTACGATTGACTGTAACCATTGAATACACTAGGTCATTCATTGATTGAGCTGACAGGTCAGGCAATCTAAAGCTATTCTTCATGTCATACAGCAAAAACCAGTGAGGTCTTCTATTCGGCGTAAGATTTGCTTCAGTAAGATTGTAGGCATAGTTCAGAATCCTGTTAGGGACCTAAAAAGCAAAAAGACACTGACTAGTTTTTTTTATTTATTTACTTGCTAGCACACACATGAGAAGTTAAGAACAGTTGGTCTTGCTTTCGTACCAAAACGCTGTTTAGATGCGAGAAGCATTCCTCTCTTCTTTCTCACAAAACTCGTATTCATTCGCACGCGGAGTTTGTAAAGCTAAACAGTGCCTAAGCGATGCACCGCGGCCGTAGGTATATTCGTGCGTTTGCTACGCCCAGCGAACCCAGCCTGAGATTAGTTAGTAAAATTATATTATTAATTTAATTCATACTTACAAAGCTCCGAGTATCAAAGGTAACGATTTTATAGTTCAAGTTATAAAAAGTATAGGAGGTAATACTGCCACCCCCCCAAGCCACATTAGTAGGAACATTGTCAGGACTATAAAAAATTTTGAATTCATCGGAATGTGTGTGGCCATTGAATTCGGCAGCAATTGTTGCAGAGAATCTGTAACATATATTTTAAAATTAAGTAAATCTACAAAACATTTATCATAATATTATTATTTTTATGTCATAAAAACCATAAAACATATTTTATATGTATTGAACTCGTCAGAACGAATCAAATGAGCCGAAACACGAAGGTGTACTCTAGTTTACAAGAGTTCCACTATCCACCTCCTGGCTGTACATCACCAGATCGGCAAGATGGTGTCAGTATTGCCATCTGAATGTCAGATATTAAGTTTCAAATCAATACGTCAGTTAGTAGGTTAAAAACTACCTACTTCCAAGATTTGGTTACATAGGTAGTTAGTTACAAGTGAAACTATTAAAAGTTTGTTAAAAATAAAGACAGGTCGACGCGAAAGCGAAACCTACCTGAATATTGAAAACTTTGTATTGTATAATTATTTAAGGTCCTGTTTTATTACTAAGCTTCCTCATAGGGGCTGTACTACTGCTCATATACAAAATTTACTATGGGACCAAAATAGAAATAGAAAAAAAAAGTCAAATGTTCTTGTACAAAATACAACCTACAACAGGTTTTGCGATTTCGATTTTGGCCCCACAATAAAAAGTTGATATATTTGAGCAATAGAATCACTTTCGAAAAGGAAGTTAATTAATAAAGTAGGTCAATAGGAACTATATACCTACTTCAACCTCAAATGTTATGTCAAACTGCATCCATCGATTTTTGAAAGAAAGCTTACCTCAGCCTGTAATCGAACTCCCACTCCAGAAACGAGCACGAACGTTGTACGTCGTTTTGTAGCCTTTAAAATGGAGCATGCTTGTATCTCGGCTATGTTTATTTATTTTTATCATTATTATAGATATAAGGGGATTTATAGTTTTCTGTAATCCGATTGTAAAATTTAATAGAGCGTAACCAGAGGGATAACATCATGCACCGCCATTTCATGATTTGGGGATAACATCCGCTATTAACGAACAACGCTAACCGTTTGTTAGCCTAATCACGCTTGGACATATCGGTCCTGAAGCGTATCCAACAAAGTTATTAGCAAATAAAAATAAGTTTTGATAAAATTTTATTGTCAAAATGACACCATACAATCTCAATGTAACAAAGGTACTTCTTTCGCTGCCATCTTGCGCGTATACCTATACGTAAAAATTATCCGCTATCTTTAATAGCGGGTCATGCAACTACGAAATGTCCAGCTCTCTGGCGCAATTAATAATTTGTTAAGGTTTTAGTTTTATCATAATTTTAGATAATCATAATAATTTAAATTTTTGTGTTTAGCAATTACATGCTTGTTATATCTATGATAATATAACACTTGAAAACCCACCTGAGGCAGTCGATTTTTTTCAAGTGTTATATTATCATAATCATAATAATATAGGTTGACTGGCAGAGTTTATGCAATAAAGTTTTAAATAAATGATTTGGCAGATGATAATTAATCGGACAAATCGTGAAACGGTAGCTTATCATGAAATACCTAGGCAGATCACGACCCGCCCAATTCTACAATCATGATATATTAGTTGGCGTAAAATATTTTGCGTTTGTATTGGTCACATTTTTGGCTAAGGCGGCTTGCTTTACTTTTTGAAAATTTACGAATGCAGTTTAACTTGTTTTAAACAAATATACAAATTATAATATAAAAATACAGTTTCCTTTGTGTTAAAAGAGAATGCGGGAGTTTCTTAGAAAATTACCCCAGCCCCGGCGCAAAAGGTACCTATCTCAGATTTTTGTACCTTTTAAGTCACAGTCAAATAAAGAAAAAGTTGCCTTGAATATACTTTTACGAGCGAATTTATTATGCGATGATAATAAAAAATATGAAATAGTGGCTTTTAAAATTACGTATATATTATGCATTCGCCTTGATTACACTTTCAAGCGCATCATATCATAATATAATAATAACAACAAGGTGAACTTAAAGCTAAAATAGTCTTATCTTACAATAAAAGCGAATCAAGTAAGGTAGGTGGTGTAGATAAATCTATCTATATTATTCTGTAAGATCATAATTCAAAGTCTATTAAAATACTGTCGAATAAA
The DNA here is from genome assembly GCA_963576865.1 of Anania hortulata. NCBI lineage: Eukaryota > Metazoa > Arthropoda > Insecta > Lepidoptera > Crambidae > Anania > Anania hortulata. Next base: position 9,672,171 of record OY756396.1, on the reverse strand, counting down.
GTAGCAGGATGTTCACTAGAAAATACAAAGTATGTACTAATAATATGGGCATAACTTCCTAGTTTATGGGAGCTGCGATTTCGATCGACAAAGTAAAAGTACTATAACTTTAATCAAATTTAATTTTATTCTCTTAACGCGTAAAGTTGCATAAATATAAATTTACTGAGGTTGTGACTTTGTGAGGGTGTCCCAGCCTGCCTAGCATGAGCACTAAAACCACGATATGATATGATATAGCGAAATATCGACACCAACTTTAAAAATATGATAGATTTAGCCGCCTTTTTAATTTTTTATCGAAACGGCGATCTTTATATGTGACGGCGATTCAACATGGCAGCTATATCTATCATATATTTACAGTTGATGTCGATATTTCGCTATATCATATCATATCATATCGTGTTTTTAGTGCTCGGGTATACGTAAAAGCTTTTTATTTGGTTGAAAGTAAACTGGTTTACTTGTAAATCAGATTTAATTACAGTGGTGTCCGTGTAACAAATAAAAAACTAATGTTTACACCAATATAAACGAATTGCTGTCTATTATTGTTATTTTTTTCTAACTTCTGAACCGAGTCGTTTCCGAGTTCTGGGAAATCACGAAACGTTACCCCAGCAAAATCTTAAATAACTCAAGAATAGAGTTGTAAAGTGTCCGTCACGTTATAAATGTCTGACCAATATGACCGAGCAAATTGGTCATTTTCTCAATGTGACCGGACATTTTGGACATTTATTGACACTAACGTCAATATCAATTCTATTGACAAACTATGAAAAAAAAAAAATGGTCACAAATAAGTGCATTATTATAAGACAGACAGGCTTTAGTAGTGATGATCTATAACGAAATGAAATTTCTAAAATTAATTTATCTTTCTGCACGAACAAGCTAAAAAGCGTCATGCGCAAGTTTTTGTTTTTGTTCAATCCAGATCAAAATACATGTTTTATTGTATGTTTTTATTGTCAAATACATAACATTTAAGACTTACTTTAGAATAATTCTTCTTTTTTTTTTAGTTTATACTAAAAAAAATATGTGACCATCGTGACAATAAATGTCCAATGTCGCTTATAGCATATGACCGTCAATTTACAACTCTACTCAAGAACCATAACACACACAAATTTTGCTATTCGTAAACATTTACAGTGCAACAAAAGCTACCTATTCATTTATTTGGTAATTTTTCTAACGCTACCGCAGCAAAATCAGTTTTTCCCGAATTACGTTGTAACCACAATGCACACAAATTTTGCTATGTCTAAACAAATTTCTCCTCCTGATACACTAATTATCTTTTACACTCTTATCTCCCTAAAGCACAACATTTTGCTGCGGTAATGCACACATGATGATGATGAAAACTTCGTACCACACCTATTTGATATGTGTCATGAAACATTTCCTTTGCGGATTACAATTCCTTTTGCGGATTCCAAATACAACTATGTATTTGATTAAGCTCAAAAAACTATAATTCATCACTTCATTCCATTTTTTCTCGATATTATTCTTAATAGGTAGATACGTCCCCACAGGTCGACGACAGCGCGTACCTGCGGCACGGACCAAGTGTAGATACACGACACAAACATTTGGCTATTTAGGCGCCTTTTATGTGCGACGGAAAACCTACTAGCGATGGTAACAACATTTGTCATTTTTCAAGTTTGCCAAAATGTCATTCATATGACATTTGACAAATTAGGCAAATATTTGCGTTCCTACTGCCCCATGTGAAGTGCCCGCAAAACACATGGCCTTACTACAAAAAAGATAGACTAGGTTTAAACCATGTCTAAAGAATAGACATACAATTTGGAATATTGACACATCACCAGTGATCGGAATAGGTATATTGATTTGGGGTCAATGATCTCAAACATTGATGTTAATATGGACATCCGGGATAACGGCATTTCTTAGTATCAGTTTTTGAAAAAAAAAGGCATGTCCATATTATGCTAGCACTAACAAAATACATCAAATCAATCTACCTATTCCGATCACTGCACATCACACATATCTCGGTTATGTTACCATACTTTTTTAATTGGTTGGCAATCTTTAGGCAGTGTTTAAACCTAGTCTTATCTTTTTTGTAGTAAGGCCTATAGATTTTGACTTAGATCAGAATGTTGCTTTATTTTTGTGAGTGGCTTTACTTAAATAAGTGTAGTCTAGTTGTTGTTCATACACATGGTCGTTGTGAATGTGTTTTATATTAGAAGAGCGGAATCTCGATTTTTTTTTAGTTTTCACTTGTTACTTTCCTGACTTTTTACCTGTTGACAATCTTGTTGTATTCTCTAGTCCAAGTGAGGGTCAGGTCATGCACACCAGGCGGTATGTGTGCCAGAATATGTACTTTCTCTCCAGCCAATTCAGCTTTGTGTAGTTCTTGCACTAGCCAATCCAAGTGCCTCTTCGCATCGAGTGGATCATATACCAGCCACCTAATTTATAATAATAAAATAGTTATACTACTACAAAATGGCGAAGGTTCGCGTAAACGTTTGGATAATTGTGTAAAGGGTCTTTACACAATTATACAAACGTTAACGCGAATTAATATATTTAGGCGCGCTTTACGCAATCCTGATTTTTACAACACTAATATAGTTTTTTTGTGAAATCAAACGCTAATTGATTCTCGCGTTTAATCTCTATTTATCTTGTGGTTATGATAGCAGGAAAATACAGACTGTAATTTCCTCCTAGCGCTTTGTTTGCATGTTTCTAATCGGGATGCGCTTCCTTGATCCTATATAGATGCCGCAAGCGATTTTATACTATCAATAAGGATATTACAATTTTATATTAGGTAGTAAATATTTGTTTGGTCAACCTACCAGTTGGATGTGTATGCAACATTATTGTTCATCGAGATAACCCTCAATCCAGATCTGACCAGTAGTGAAAAATATCCCCCTTGGACTAATGTTTTTTTGGCCTCCGCCGGTAAATAGTAGCCCCACTTATCAACTAATGATTTGTATAACCAAGTCGTATTTAACTCTGGTCCAACAACGGTAGCTGGCGCAAATCTTAAAAAGAAAGTACTAGTGTTAGTAAATATGTACGTGTATATAAAAGGTTATTTGTATTTTCTGCGTGAAATCTTTCGAAAGTATACATATCTTATATAGAATCTTACTGATTTGTCGGTTGAGATTCATGATTTCCAATGGCCGGTACGACTATAACGTTTTTACCAAACGTTTTTCTAATTTTCTCAACAAGGTATCGATTCATATCGTTAATCAATGTGAAGGAAGTCTCCCAGATTCCATGGTCGATAGTATCTCCGACGTAATAGATCACGTCAATATCCTGTAAAATTAACCAGGTTACTTCAGTAAAAACAATGGAAAACGCGTTCTTCTCGTATACCAACTTATTTTAATATTTCGAATAATTATTAACAATCGATCAATATCGATAACTCGATTCAGCTCACCTTATGGTTTTCATGAATAGTTTCAATTGCATCATCATATGCCCAAATAGGAGTGTCACAGTTCCTATAATCTCCCCAGTAACCTGCCGGCGCAGACTGTCGACTAGAATACTTCTTCTGTTTCTTCTCTTTGTGTAATTTCGAGGCGATACTCAAATTCAATTTTAAATCTCCGTTGTCGTTAATCAAACTTTTCTCAAGAAGAGTATCGTCGTTTGAGAAGCTCCTCTGGCTTCTTGCTGGAGACTGTCCTTTTCTGCAACAGGTGGGTTCGTCGCAGTCTGCTACACCGAATGCCTCGTACAAGGGGTCGATGTGGGCGTCAGTGATAACCGCTACTTTAAGCGGTTTGGGGTCGAACACCAGCACCTGAAAATGTTAGTAACAAACATTTCAGGTTTTTTAATAGTTTTGTAATAGTTTAATTTTCAGTGGTAATTTTAACATTTATTTCAGACCAAGTGCTAAACCCTTCGCGTGCCACAAAAAAAAACCCTATTGTTTTTCCGGACTACCGTGCGCGTGGTGAAGTGGAACGCGTAGGCATAATTACATAAATTTTAAATACAATGTCAAATTTTTGAAATAAATAACAGTTCAATTAATCATACAAAATAATTTGAATTAAATAAAAATCGAATTTATGCGAGTTAAGTTAGAGTCGTAGTAACTCACAATGATTGAGATGTAGGAATCTGGAATGCCGATATCGTCACCAGAATTGTAATGTAAAGTGCCTATATTTCTATTTTGTGATACGGGTTAGAGGAATGTGATACTAAGGTGCGTTTCGTAGCTTCATGTACGGTTTTGCTATGAATTGCTACCCTTTTTCGTAAGTAACAATAAAAAACTGTTTTTGCTGTTTAAAGCATTAAGAATTTGTAAAACTTTTCAACCGACTTCAAAAAAAGGAGGAGGTTCTCAATTCGACTGTATGTATTTTTTTTTTGTATGTTTGTTACGCGATTACTCCGCCAATTATGAATCGATTTTAATGATTCTTTTTTTGTTTGGTAGATCATACTTCAGAGGTGGTCCCATATAAATTTTATCGAAATTGATTTAGAACTTTTTGAGAAAATCAACAAATATATACCCAGATAATATTTTGGTTGTGGTTCTTGTTACCTATCTTCGACAAATATGAGCCGATTTTGATGATTTTTGTTTTATTGAATAGCTTATACTTCAAAGATAATATGATAAAAGTTTGCAAAATAAAAATCACCTCTAAGGGTAGAAAAATAGGGGATGAAATCGGTGTTCAGCAGTAAGATTAGGATTTATCACAAAAAAATTATGAAATAAGTAAATTTTATTTAAAAAAATAAAACCGACTTCAAAACACTAAAATGCTAAAAATAATCCTAACACTTAAGTACCTAATCAGTTACTTTTGGAGTCGGTGCAAACAAAAACATTGAATCTCTCATCGGCTGGCACCGACTCCAAAAGTAACTGATTAGGTACTTAAGTGTTAGGATTATTTTTAGCATTTTAGTGTTTTGAAGTCGGTTTTATTTTTTTTAATGAAATTTTTAAACACTATTGATATGTGCTTGCATGGATCTAGTCTGATTCCCGGCTAAATCAAATTATGATTAAAATGTAAAAACATTTTTTTTGTTACTGTCCCAAAATTTTTTGTTCACGGCCGGTTTTTAGCCGAATCTTTATTATACAGACATACTTACAGGTGTTGTACTACTTTTTTCCGGTAACTCCACTTGCCACTCGAACCTTGGATCGCTAAATGCGCAAAAATTTGGGTCCGCTACTCTTTGAAGATTGAGCCCACAGAATGTAGCCGGTGTAGCTTCGGGTGTGGTCCTAATAATGTGAGCTATTATAGGCTGAAAAAAAAAACCATAAAATAATGTTATTGTGATGAGTCAAATAAATATACACAAAAATTTCATCTACTAAATAACATTCTAGATCACGAATATGCAATTCACGAGTGTAAATACCTAAGTCAATACACATGAGTTTAATGTCGTCATAATTGTTATTATTTTATCATAAACATTATCATGGATATTAATATGTACGTTCATATTGGAGAAATAATGAGCGTGTACCTAAATATTGCGAAATAAAAGGGGGAACCCAAGATTTATTTAACTGCTTCTACCTACTGATAAGATAATTATCTTTTTAAGACGTGATATTAAATTGGTAGTATTAAAAAGTAATAATGTAAAAAGTTTAAACAAGTGTTCACCAGATTTTAAACAGAATGTACAAAAGAATAGGACGCGCCTTAAAACCAAATCGGCTGCTGTTAATACAACAACTTGCATTAGCAACATAGAAATCATAAAAATAAAAATAGAAGCTCCATAGTCCATACATTTATCATCGAGGTAGGGTGTTTGTTTGAATGAAGCATTTATAGATGTTTTATTTTGCTGATTTCGATGTTTATTGATCCTATAATGCACAGCACAGCGCACAAACTTTTAAGAAAATGCAATAAATGAATTTATCATAACCAGAATAGTACAGGGTTTTAGGTAAAATGAGAGGCATTTTTCTACAGATTGTTCTTTTGATAAATATAAAGAACTTTTTAATTAACCTATTGGATTGACTTATAAACAGCCTGTGTAGCTTATGACAGTGCATATAAAAATTACAACTGACGAGCCTGCCTGATAGATGACGTAAAACCACGCACTGACTACTATACCTAAATAGTTTAGATTACAAAGGATTTAAAATTACCTAATTAAGATTACAATCTAAAGGGTAAATATGAAACTGATTTTTGTAAATGATTTTATGATTTTGCCTTCACGTGTTAAGAAAAACTGGTTAAGAGCGAGTCTAATAAATAATCTAAGTATACTTATATTTAAAACAAAGTCGGGCTAGTTACACCATTTATAATTCAAGAACAGCTGAACCGATGTTTTTGATCTTTGGTTTGTTTGATTTGTCCCCGCCCGAATAGCAGAATAACTATTAAAATCAGTATAATTCCCAAAAAATTAATAATAGGCGGTACGAAGTTCGCCGGGACAGCTAGTAATAAATAAATTATTTCTACAATCACATCAATTATCTAGCCCCAAACAAGCAAAGCTTGTACTGTTATGGCGACTAGATAACGGGTAAACATACATACATTTATAAACATCCATGACTAAGGTACAAATGCTTGTGCTCATCACACAAAAAATGTACCCTTGCGGGATTCGAAATTCGAATCCGCAACCGCTGACTTTTTAGTCCGGAGCGCAAACCACTTGTACACCAGACGGTTCGCGCGCGCACTTAAGTTTCCAGCGTACCATTAGATTATTTTTCTCATTTTCTGAAGCCCTCGGCACAACTCACACTTTCTGATCCACCTTAAAACGAAGGATTTCTGTAAAAATTTCAACCGATAACCTATAACGGTTTAAAAAACTGATACAGCAGTGCCGTAAATTAATATAGCGCACTCCAAAGCATAAATACCTACAGGTTCTTAAACTTACTTTTGATAATGTGATATATTGGATTACAAAGCCAGGCTTTGTTGTATGACGAGCACAAACATAATTGTACCTAAGTCATGGATCTTTAAAAATGTTTTAAAATATGTCTATCCGTTACCTAGTCACCATATGTACAAGCTTTGCTTAGTTTTGGGCTAGGTGATTGCAGTAAGTGTTAGAAGAATTTATTTGTATTGAACTCAATATTTGTCCATTTAACCCTTGCCTTCATCTCCTAACATCCCTGGTCAGACTGACAGACTATTATTAGAACGTCCCGTTGACACTTAGCACCCTTTAGATACGGAACCCTAAATGATAATATAGAGATATAATACTCGTGTCGTGGCCATTGATTTAAAAAGTAATATATAAGTCAATGGTCGTGGTTAAGTTAATTGTATTTTTATAGTCTTACCTACCATATTAAGTGCGATAGCTCCACTGCACACTTTGTAATTTTCTATGCCCAGATTAACGCACAGGGCAGTAATAGTGTCCGCTGCTTCCTCGTTTGTTTGTCCATTTTTTATGCCTGTAGTTAGAGCAGAAAATGCACTTCTGCATATTATGCAATCAATACTCTGAAAGTAGATTATTTGATCGTTGATTTAAAAAATCGTATACTTACTTGAAAACCTGTCTTTAGCTGTATTTATCACAAAATCGCTAAAAGGCCTAAACACGCATTACATTCTATAAATATCGAAAAATTGTTATAGTAGGAGAGCCGACCGCAAAATTTCGTACCGACTTGATACCGCGATGAAATGCACAATGGTCTCTTTAAGGTTATGCTAAGTCCGAATTTGATAGTCTGCCACGGCGGAACTTGCCGAAAGTATGTAAAATAAAGCCATTTCCGGTGCGAAAAAGGAGGCATTTCTAACCCATCTGATACCGAAATAATAGTTATGGCATCAGTTAGAAATTTACTGGTAGATACAGAAAAGCGAAATCTGACAGTTTTTTTTTGCCGGAAGCTCTTGGCAGACGCTCTTCAAGGTGACCATCTGCATCGGGATCCCTAAAAATACCCATCTGATAACAGCATGAAACCAATACCAGTCGGTAGGTATGAACCCTCATTTCAGAAATATATAAGTCTGCCAGGGCTTTTTCTGCCGAAACACCTTGACAGACGAGATTATGTAAGCAACATCCGTGGAACTCGTATTTTGGAATTGTACAGATTACGGACATTTTAGTTAATGTAGGCTTGTACTGCATGTCATCATCATCAAATGAAATGGCTTTCTTTTACATACTTTCGGCAAGTTTCGCCGTGGCAGACTATTAAATTCGGACTTAGCATAAGTTTTAAGGGAAACCATTGTGCATTTCATCGCGGTATCAAGTAGGTACGAAATTTTGCGGTCGGCTCTCCAACTATTAGGTATGTAAACCTAAAACACCAGAAAAAAAACGTCTGTCTTAATTAAAAATCGAACCAATCGTCTTTTCAGTATACGATTGACTTATCTTCTAAGTTCTAAGCTACCGCAGAACAAAAAAGATCGCGCGGATATCTAAAGAGCGTTGTTTCGATTCCTACTTGGCAGTCAATTTGTACTGATAAAAAATATCTATGAAAAATATTGTCTTATGTCGCATCGTGACAATCGAACTCTCAAAAATCTGCTTGAAACTATGTATACATATTGCTGAAGAGATAAAAGTCAAGATAGATAAGTTTAGTACTTTGACGATTATGCTACTATGTGAATTGCATGCATTTTAATATGTATCGTGTTAAGAGTTATTCAATTTAGATATAACTAATATTGGTAAAAACTAAACTACTTAAATTGAGAGAGGATTGACATTATGCAGTTAAAACCTTTTACGGAGCCTAGGGTAAACATTTTCTATAGCTCATGGGTAACAGATTCAAGATCAGGAAATTCCTCGTTATATTGTTGAGCTAGCTAGACAATGCTTGCGATTAAGGATTATCAACACTTTTATTTTTTTTTGTTTATTTCAACTTTTTTCCAGCAGTGATTACAAATGGCGGACTTAATTGAAAAAAATATCAGATTTTAGTGTTGAGTGTGCAAACATTTCCTGCAAAACATCAACAATGTCGATTAAAAGAGAATACTATAATACAGCTTTTAGTCCGCCAATATAAATAACATCGTCATATACTTACCACATATTCTACGGATTTCTACCTCTATAAATCATAGTGAAAAACTTTTGTTCAATGGCGTTTGCAAATATGCATATTTTTTTGTCTTTCTATACAAAACCAGCCGATTGTTTTGTTTAGTTTTGTATTCCCATACAAAGCTGATTGCTTTATATCAAGTTTATAAAATTTTATGCAATTTGCAAAAGTCATAGAACAAAAGTTGTTCAATATGATTCATAGAGGTAGAATATGTGGTATATGATGATGTGATGTACATATTGGCGGACTAAAAGCTGTATAGTATTCTCTTTTAATCACCTTTGTTCACCATGATGTATGCAATCCTTGTAACCACATATAAATCAATCAAAATCAATCCCGTAAATCAAGGACAACCTTGATTTACGGGACAACCTGTAAGACCAATGAAATTTAAATAAATCACTTTTCGGGAGAATATTTCCTACCAGCTGCTAAACGAAGTATTGGATTTAATTACCTACCATTCTGGCTTTGCTAGAGTTTTCAAGTGACCTCGTAGATACAGGTGTCGGTCTATGCAGAAGAGTCAGCGTTTGTTTCAGGGTTTGTGTTTCATCTTTCGACAACAACTTTAACATAAACTTAGTAAATAGCCCTTCAATGTCGCCTGAAAAAATATTATGTTTACTGTCTGATTGACGTGATTTACGTGTAGACGCATGCAGAAGTAATATTCAAAGTTTCACTTCAGTAAATTAATTTAACAGAGGCAACTTCTACCTGTAAGAATATCGAGTTGTTCATTATATCAAAAAACATCATGTCATCATGTCCTTCAAGCGAAATAAACTTTGAACTTGAATAGGATATTGATGAAAAATCAATCTATAAGTACTTCTGTTTAAAAAAATAACTTCTTAGTCGTTATGATAAAATGGTACTTTTTGAAAAATGCTGATCTTTAAAATTAAGACTCTTTTACGATAATATATATATATTATAATAATGAATGTATTACACAAAATTATAAAATACGCCAAAAAGACTCCCCGCCCGCATTAGTAACAGTCCCTAAGTGTACTTACTCGGTGTTATAATATGGGCCGCACTTAAACTGCACAAAATAAATAAATATGCCAACACCTTCATCTTGGCTGCTCACACGTGCACCAATGACCGATAATGTTACAACAGCTTTTATATAAATGGTGTACCACGCACACACACGCGCGAATTCCGTGAAAGTGTAAATATGCGGGTGGTTAATTCTGCTGATTGGTTGAGATATCTCTTGGGTCTAAGGGCACGTTCAGCGACAACGGTGAACCATTAATGTTCTTAGCCAAGATCCTTTCAGTCAAATAGTCTGTATGTATGTGTTATCTCATACATACATACATCCAAGTGATTTGTTCACGCAAGGCAACGAACGCGGTCACTCACCAACCACCGGTCACGTTATCGATCCAAAAAATATAGTGAGATACTACATATCAATAGTTAATCCTTTTTTAAGCAGATATTAACTGTTTTGTAATCGTTAAAAATACATACTCTATTTTATGTTATTAAATGGATTAATTAGATTTCAATACGACTGCAGCGAACCGGTCGGCTGGTGCGATCTGAAAAGTTAGTATAGGTATCATGGTGATGGAACATGTTATTAGAACAAGATAAGATCAACACTTCAAGCAGATAAAGATAAATACCAAGTTATCCAGTACATAGAACTGTCATATAATAAAATCTTTATCTATTGTATACACCTAGCTTTGCCGTATCATAGCGTAATACAAGATGTTGAAGGGCATTCATAGATGGTGACACGGTGACACACACACGCTCGCTTTACGCAACAGGGACTAGGTGTACAAAGATATGTAGCGTGATCGTATCGTAAACTCCCACTGACTAATGCAAAACAAGCCTTGGGTGCCAAGCCAAGCCAAGGTGTAATTTTGTCTCAAAATGGATTGTGAAAACCACAAAACCAGTTAAAATTCCGCCGGGACAGCGGGTAGGTGCGCGTAATGCATTCATATCTTCCTTACAGACCAGATAATCGCTAAGTTGTAAAAAACGTAATTGCTCAATGTTATGAAAAACCACATACCGATGTTTGGCAGTACAGTCAGCATATGCTTTGCAATAAGATTCTTTTGGAAATACTGAGCTACTTTTGATGTTGACTGTACATGCACAATCAAGCCTTTTAGGCTAATAAATTTTCAAAGTATTAAATTCCTAAGGCCTACTCTTTGGAACTTTTATATAAGCAAAACAAGTATGAGCTACAATTTGCAAATAATATATTTGTTATCCTTATTACATGATACAATTTGTAAACTATCTTAAACTTCACTCATTTCAACATCTTCAATGTTCAAGTCATCCAACATTTCAGCGAGCGTTATACGAGGCAGGGTTGGATCGATTTCATCCGTGTCCACTGGCATCCGATTTTTATCTTTGAAGATATTTATGTTTTGTCGGAATGCCGGATCCTCTTCCAAATCGTCGAGGAAATCGTTGTAATCCCTGCAAAAGTAGTTTCTATAAGTACCGTCAATATGTAATATATTATGTGTGGATGAGGCGTTTCTTGTTAGTGCAAGAGATGTCATTGACGTACATTTTGAATGAATAACATTTATTTTTGCTGATGTTGTGATAGAACATATCAATTCAATAGAAAAGTTATATTCAATAAAAAACTGTTAGACACGTCGCGCGCCGTTGTGACTCAATACATACCTACGAGTAGCACATGTTATTTACATGGGTTTAAAATATCTTTAGTAACAATTTTATATCATAGTTTTTAAAACTATAAAACACACTTTGATTAAATATTAGACTTGTCAAAACGAATTAAATGAGCCCAAATACGAAGGTATTAACTAGTAGCCATTGAAGAGTTCCACTATCCACCCACTGTGGCTCCATTATTAGATTAACACGATGGTATGGTATCTTTTTATTGTATTGTCATCTGAATGTAACATTCATAGAAGTAGAAAAAACGATTTCTAAAATTTGATTATACATATAGTTAGCTGTTAGTGACAAGTGAAGCTAATAAAACAGTGTTAAAACAGTGCATTAACGTCAACTCACTCATTTGAAGAACTTAGTCCTTCGTAAAGCTCCTCAGCCATGTGTTTTAGCTTCCAGTTGCGAGCGCGCCGCCTCGCCGATTTCTCGCCGTAGTGTTTTTTCACTAAGAAAACATCAGGAATCGTCGAACGATCGAGCTTTTCGAAGTTGTCTTCATTGACATTAGAATTCTCAAGGTTGTAGCTGTAAATAAATTAAGATATTAAACTGCGTTTACCATGTAAGTGATTAGTCGTTTTGCTATCATAATCTATACTTTCGCCGAAATCTGTACTACTGATATTAGTCAATACAAAAGCACTGTACAGACGTCAATAAATAAACAAGAAATGTAATGCACTTAATATTTTACAATTCTAATTGTTTTTACTAAGTTTTACTTCATTGTTGTAGAACATAGAAAAGGTAACTATATGGGTAAAGAAGTATTATGTTTAAAATTAATCAGTTTTAGTTTACAATTCGCAGGTCCTAGGGTAATATATATGATATTCTCAAACTCATCGACGACAAGAGTGCTTAAGATCCACCTGGATCAAAAGCGGCTATCCTCAGTCATCGACAATTGCAAGAATAAGTGAGGCTTAAGGGTATTTAAGGACTTTCTGCACGTGTCTAGGTCTGAGTAGACAAAATTGAACGCCACTCGCCACTCCACAATTCTTACTATACCCTTTTTAGTGTTGCCGCTCTATAGGTCAATATCGATTGTCTATCGAAAGCCTATCGATAGTTGAAGGACAAACGATTCTATCGATAGTATCGATTCTATCGATAGTATCGATATCTTTTTTTTTGCAATACTATCGGTAAACAGCAATACTAGTTTTTAACGCTGCCAACCAATGAACTATCGATAGTATCGATACTATCGATAGTATTGCTCTTTAATATCGAATAGACTATCGATAGTATCGATACTATCGATAGTGATATTTATTTCAATAGTATTGCATTCAGTATGCAGGCATAATGAGTGGTAAAATACCTAATGTAGTATATTCAACGAAATCAAATTAACTAGTGTATTGACTTTATTTGAACGTACGTTTAGTTTTTTTAAAATAAATATGGCAATTTTTTGAATTCTTAGGTGGCAATACTATTGAGTTAAAACTCACTATCGATAGTACAAAACTATCGATAGTATCGATAGTCTTCTCTAAATTAAGAGCAATACTATCGATTGTATCGATAGTTCATTGGTTGAGAGCGATCGAAACTACCGATACTATCGCTGTTTACCGATAGTATTGCAGTAAAAGAGATATCGATACTATCGATTTTTCTATCGATCGTGTAGCGTTTAACTATCGATTGCAAAACTATCGATTTTTCGGCAACACTAACCCTTTCCAAGATAAGAAGAAACTTGTGACACATCACGTGACTTCTCTGCTGACACAAATAGTGATGTGCCCTAACGAAATCAAGCCGATTATTTTTGAAAATCGAGAAAGTTTATAAAGAAAGTTTAATCGATTTTCATTCAAATGAATTAAAAATAAGAAATATACTGCAATGTTCTAATGCCAGAGTGCCGTATACAGTTTTTTGACGTCTTTTTTCCTTTTTTTGGCATTTTACCAAATAAAAAGTGCCGCGTGGGGACGGCCGTAAAGAATACACTTCCCCACCGCCAACAGGAGGCGTGTCGTAAGAGGCAACTAATTCCTGTAGCACGATACGAGCGGGCAGCAGCGTCTGAATGCGAAATCTTATAAAAAACTGCGCTCGCCAACCCGCCTGCCAAGCGTGGTGAGTATTGGCAATCCCCTCCAACGAAAGTCATTGGGGGAGGCCTATGTTCAGCAGTGGACGTTCTGTGGCTGTAATGATGACCAAATAAAAGCAAAACAATAACGAAAACTTTACAAAAACAGTAACAAAAGTCAAAATAGGAACTATGCGAAAAATAACGATAACACAAATCGCATACAAGGCAGACGTTCTTGTACTACTGACGTCAACGCATAGGTTTTCACAAGACGACCGAACCGATTCATCGATTTAGTTCCGATTATGTATTGTCAATCCCTATAAGTAAACTTTCCGTTTTACGCATCAAGTATTTGATGGAAATCCTATCAATATATTTGTTAAATCATTAAGATATATTATTGGTTTACAATTTTTGCTTAGATTTTTAGAGGCAAAGATTATTGTGTTTTTGCAATGATATAAATATAAAATTAAAAATAAATTTTATAAAATATTATCGTAAATAGTATGGGTGAAACGGAAAATGCCAAGTGTCATAAGTATCTTCTTATCTTGTAAGGACTATAGCTTCCGCTCGCGGCTTCGCCTGCGTGGAGTTCGAGAGTCTGTCAAAAGCATTTATCGACGACAGAATAATGCAATTTTTTAAAACTAATTTAATTAATACCATAAAAAAGATTAAAGTGAGTCAACATTAAAAAATAATTAATTAATGTATACGTAGGTCACACTATAAGTTTTGCGTAACTTAAAAAAAACAACATGTTATAACCAAAATATTATGTTTACTGCTTTTCAAAATACTCTCCTTTACATTTTAAGCATTTTTTCATGCGATCGAACCATTTTTTAAAACAGGAGGACCACAGATCTGAAGGCATGTTTTCTACGTGCTGATTGAACGCTATCACTGCCTCTTCGGAGTTGGTAAAAGTAAAACCTCTCATCAAATCTTTGATTTTGGGGAAAATACAAAAATCACAGGGTGCTAGGTCGGGGCTATGCGCAGGATGGGTGACGAGTTATACTTTTTCGGAAGCTAAAAAGGACTTTGTTTTGTTGGCCGTGTGTGAAAAAGCGTTGTCATGATGTAGGAGAACGCGGCTTTTGGGTCGTCTTTCGCGAACTTTTTCTAACACCCACACCCTGGGTAAACAAATGGTAGAATAATACTCGGCATTAACACTCTTTTGATCTTCAAGTGGAATTGTACAGATGGGACCCGTAGCTGAGAAAAAAAACGCGATAATTTTTTTACCGTTTCTCGCCTGCCTCACTTTTGTTGGCCTGTTCTCATTTTCAAACACCCATTCACAAGATTGCTGTTGATTTTTTCGGGTTCAAAACAATAAATCCACGTTTCGTCTCGTGTGACAATGTCATAAACAGCATTAGAATGTCCGTGGTCGTACTTCAGTAGCATCTGTGAGCACCATTCCACGCGAGTCCGCTTCTGCTCCGCTGTCAGTTCATGAGGGATCCAACGACAGCAAAGTTTCCAAACTTTCAATTCTTCGTGTAAAATTTTCTGAATTTGGCTCATACCAATCCCCAATAGTCCTCAAATTGTTTCATTTGTCTCAGGTAATCCGCGGGTTTTCTTCAATTAACTGCTTAACAGTAGCCACATTATTTTCGTTGACGGCAGTTGAAGGCCGCCCTTCACGAAATTCGTCATGTAAAGAAACTCGACCTCTCTCAAATTCAGCAAACCATCGCCTCACGGTGCTCAAACAAGGTGCTTCTCTCCTAAAAGCATTTGAAGACGAGCGGCACAGTCTTGCGGAGAGAGAGACCTTTTAAAATCATAAAAAATCATCGCTCTAAAATCTTTTCGACTTAATTCTATTTTCGTTGCGTACGTAGAACTTTGATGTGTGATAAAAAACAATTGACAAATCATTTCCCGCCAATTGTTTTTTTTTATTACTAAGAAGGTTGCAACGTTTCAAAAAATATAACATTCGAAATTCAAATAGTTCCGATTAGCTAGAAGTGCAAAACTTTTAGTGTGCCCCATGTATTTTTAAAGAAAAACAAACAGCTTAAAAGTACAACATTGGTTAAAACAGTAAATATGGAACTAAAGCTAACTAAAGTTTTCACCTATAAATATTCAGGTTGTTAAGTAGTAAAGTATGCCTACATACGTCCCACTGCGGGGCACAGGCCTTACCTCAACTTTGAGGTGGTTTGGGCAATACTCCACCACGCGGTCCTAGTGCGGATTGGTGGAGGGGTGTTGTGAGGGCAGTGACTTAACCATACTGTCAGATGTTATAAACTACTGAAGGTGAAGGTAGTACTGAAGGTGATGAAGAACATAAGAGGATCCCTGGGGCACTGCAGACGAAACAGACATCCACCTGGAGACGCATTTCTGAAGCATTCGATATGAATTTTGAATTCGAACACGAAAACAATTTGTGTATGAAAATGGTTTCCACTGCTTCCGATTTTGTGCATTTTTGAATCACTCGAAAAGTCGAAATAGGTGTTGCTATTAAATTGAAATCTTGTGACTGTTTTACGCAGAAAATATGATATACGGTCTCATGAGACCGCATAACAATGGAATTTCTATTGTGTCTCGTTTACGTATATTGATTAGAAGCAAAAACTCATTATCAAACGTAAATAAAAAGTTATTAAGTCAGATTTCTGTCAACCATAAATATGTTTACTTGTCAATGTCATTCTTCCGTACTTTCTACTAGTAGAAGAAATCGAAAAACGAGTGGGTAGAGGACAGAATTCACGGAATGAATTTTCAATAATAGTGATTGTAGGTATTCGCATGCGAATCTTGCGATTTCGTATTCGGATTGAAATTCGCATAATTCAAAAATACGTCTCCTGGAAGTAAATCCATTCAAGACGACTACCTGAGTTCTATTATCGATATAAGATTTAAACCATCTAAGGAGATTTTCGTGAACACCAGCCATTTGTAGCTTGCGTAGTGAAAGGTCTTTCGTGTTGTTCTGGCTGTCTGAAACACCTGTCCTACAGAGATCTCGCATATCTAGGTGGATAACAAATCGTCATCATTTTAGCCATAGGACGTCCACTGCTGAACATAGGCCTTCCCCAGTAACTTCCAGATTGGCCGGTTGGAAGCGGCCCGCATCCAGCGGCTTCCTGCAACCTTTACCAGGTCGTCTATCCACCTTGTAGGTGGACGTCCTACGCTGCGCTTGCCGGTACGTGGCCTCCATTCCAGAACCTTTCTGCCCCATCGGCCGTCAGTTCTACGTGCTATGTGCCCCGCCCACTGCCACTTCAGCTTGCTAATCCGTTGGGCTATGTCAGCTACTTTTGTTCGTTTACGAATCTCCTCATTCCTGATTCGATCTCGCAAAGAAACACCGAGCATAGCCCTTTCCATAGCACGCTGTGCAACCTTGAGCTTTCTTATAAGGCCCATAGTGAGGCCACGTTTCAGTTCCATATGTGATCACACTGGTAACACACACTGGTTGTAAACTTTCGTCTTTAGGCACTGAGGTATTTTGGACGAGAAGACGTTACGTAGTTTTCTGAACGCTGCCCAGTCGAGTTGGATTCGACGATTGACCTCCTTCTCAAAATTTGACCTACCTAACTGGATCACTTGTCCCAGGTAGACATATTTGTTAACATTTTCGAGAGTAGAGCTCCCAACTGATACTGCGTAGGGCGCAACATGGGCATTGGACATGATCTTTGTTTTGTCCATGTTCATCCGAAGGCCTACTTGTAACAAATCGTAAGTGACGGCAATCTACCAAGGTTTCGTCGTTTTTGACGCAATACTTTCTTTGAAAAGTGATAAAATGTTGGTTCAGCCAGCCAGAATTTGACCTTTTCCGACACTTTCGATTTCAGCTTCTAAAGGGTTTTAGAGCCCCGTTCTTAACAAAAGGGTGGTGACGCGATACGTGACGGCATCTAAAGTGATTTAATTCATTATGATGCAACATACCCCATGACTGTGTCCCCTGGTTTCAGTATGTGCCCAAGGTGTGTCCTGGTGTGTACGGGATTGACGTCAAGCCCAAGGTCGGAAGCGCGCACCACCCACACATCTGCCACCACGTGCTTGTTAGACACGGCGCCTTGTCCGGGGAACGATTTCTTTTCCTAAATAGCAAATTCATACATTCATGGAAACCGAAAAATGAGTGTCATGGAAACCGAAAAATGAGTGTCATGGCCAAATCATAAAATTTATGACTTCATGATGTGTTTGACCATTTGATGAAATAGTAATAAAATGTATTTCGTTTTATAGAACAAAACCCGCGGCCGCAGCCCCTTTATAATGAAAATTATGTGGTCTGGCCAGATTAATGAATACTCAGCGTTAAAAAATATGAATGAATAACTAAACGCCTGCACGACATATGGTCGGGTATATATTGGGTCGCCTAATTTTTTGTTCTTCTAATTGGCTATGGCACACAAACAGTCAGTTCAACTTTCACTTTTCCTAATTGTGTTTAGTCTATTTTCACTTAGCCTAACTTTTTATCGCCATATTGTAACTTGCCAAATGTGACATTAGGCGGAACAATTTATAATCCCTACTAATTACAATTACTAAATAGTAATTCGCATTAAATTAAAACGCACAAAAGTATAAAACTATATATTTTAATATATGCATGCAAAAATGCAAGCAAGCAAGCAGCATGCAAGCAAGCATGCAGCATGCAAGCAAGCATGCAGCATTCAAGCAAGCATGCAGGATTCAAGCAAGCATGCAGCATTCAAGCAAGCATGCAACATGCAGCAAGCATAGTTTATGTCACGGCTTCGGCACTGCGGGGCTCCGGCGGTCCCACGCGAGCTTATTGTCGCAGATGGCTTTCGCCCACCACCGCGGCTGAGGCAAGCCGAAGCTGCGTGCGTTAAAGCCCCCTGCTCCTCAGCCCACGGGCCGCCTCGCCTCTCCGTGCCTACGCGCTTCTAAATTACACTCTAGGGGTAGGGCAGACAAGACTGCGTGGAGTCGGTTTTGCTTCGTGTCGGTTTTGCTTTGTGTCGGTTTTGTGGCGATTCGTTTCTTAGGCCAATACATTTTTTACATTAGATAGTTCATATTAGAAATTCTAAAATTAGAGCGTTCATTATTGAAGCGAAATCGTCGTTATGCCGAAAGAAAGTTATGCCAATAGAGTTTAGTGCATTTAAAATAAGACGCACTAAAATTAGGGATTTCAATTCTTAGACCAAACTATAACAGTGGCAAAACAACTGTTAGGCTAAGGCAACGACGGTACTACAACACCCAGACCCGAAACAATATAGTTAAAAGTTATTTTACTACATTGAACGACCTACTACTACTACGTTTTAGAAGCGAATATTATCATATTGAAGATTAAAGTGCAGTATCGGTTACAACACCAATTTTCTATACATATAACTTAAAAATATATGACAACGATCCACTTACATGTTCTTTTAGAATGTCAATATCCATGACCACATATTCCACCAACTGTTTCGGGTTGCAGATTGGAGTAAAAGGGTGTCGCCAGTACATAGTTGAGGACAGGTCGCACACTAAAAATATAATGTAATAATTATTATTTTGATATGACAAAAGGTATTGTTATTATATACGAGGGCTGCACTAAAAGTATCGGGAATGGAATATTTCCACTGTTCCTGTCATATTAAAATCTTTTTAATTGCAAACTCCTTGGTTTTAAAAATCGAATACCATTTATTTATTTAAAAAAAGATTCTCGGTCTTATCACAAGGTCTTGTCAAACTTGTTTAGTCGTTGAGAAAATGGAATTGACTCGAGAAAATTCAAGAGCGATGATTTATTATGACTTTCGAAGTGGTTTAACACAAAAACAGTGTGTTGACCGGATGATTTCTGCATTTGGTAAGGAAGCCCCATCCAAAACCACAATTTATCGCTGGTTTGCTGAATTTAAACGTGGACGTGTCAAGCTCAGTGATGAAAACGTTGATGCTGTGCATAAGCTGATTGAGGAAGATCGACATGTGACATACCGCGAAATTCAGGCAACTTTAGACATTGGCATGAGTCAAATACAAATAATCTTGCATGAACAATTAGGTGTAAAAAAGTTGTTTTCCCGATGGATACCGCATTCGCTCTGTGAAGAGCAAAAAGCGGCTCGCGTTACTTGATGCGTCAGAACTCTCGAAAGATTCCACGCAGGATCCTCAAATGCTGTATACAACATCGTATCAGGTAACGAATCCTGGATATACGCGTACGAACCCGAAACAAAAAACCAGTCACGAGTTTGGGTGTTCGAAAATGAGTTAAAGCCAACAAAAACTGTTCGTTCACGGAGTGTTGCAAAAAAAATGGTGGCCACGTTTGTCTCCAAAACCGGCCATGTTGCGACTATTCCTCTTGAGGGACAAAGAACGGTTAATGCAGAATGGTATGCTAGCATTTGTTTGCCACAGGTCGTTTCTGAACTCCGTAAAGAGAACTGCAACCGCCGCATCATCCTCCATCACGACAATGCGAGTTCTCACACCGCGCACAGAACAAAAGAGTTTTTAGAGCAAGAAAACATAGAATTATTAGACCATCCGCCGTACAGCCCCGACCTAAGCCCTAATGATTTCTATACTTTCCCTAAAATAAAGAATAAATTGCGTGGTCAGAGATTTTCATCACCCGAAGAAGCTGTGGACGCCTACAAAACGGCCATTTTGGAGACCCAAACTTCCGAATGGAATTGTTGCTTTAATGATTGGTTCCGTCGTATGGAAAAATGTGTCAAATTTCGCGGAGAATACTTTGAAAAGCAATAAATACATTTTTAAATAGTAATGTTGTGTCACTTCCTTGATTCCCGAAATTTTCAGTGCCACCCTCGTATAAGCGCCGCGCCGGCGCGCCGTCGACGCCGTGAGTTGTTGTCGGCGCGCCGCCGCTGAGCGGAACACGCGGTGCGCTGCCGCGTTTATTTGCGACTAGCTTTTCCTACCCGCGCCTATGGCCGGTCATGTAAACGTTAGCTCGCTCGCTCAGTCAAGTCGATTATTTCACCGAGTAATCGTGTGCTAAGCTTATTTGTTTCGTGGCGTAAAAAATGGTGGTGACTACTATTTCATCATCATCCCAGCCTATTCTAGTCCACTATTTTCATCAAGCTACTACCAGCCTACGGTGGGGGGCGTCCTACACTACATGGTGGTCTTCGCTCGAGAACGCGTTTATTCCACTTTTTATTGTTTATGCGACAGATGTGGCCTTCCTGATTCTTGTTGATCTTCACTTAATGCGGTCTTGGATCATTTCTGGCGTTAGGCCAATCGTCGTTATCGTCATATATCGTTGGAAACAGTTCTTGTCCAGGTGGTTGGTGGGCGTCCTCTGCCTCTTTTGCCCTCATCTATTACCATTACTCGTCGCGTCATGTGGTTTTCGCCTCAGCGCATTACATGCCCATACCAGCAATCGACTCTTACAACTTTGAAAGTGCCTCGGATGTACTCATTTCGAATTTTGTATAATTTCGTAACACCGCCCTTCGCAGCGCCTTCATTTCGGTGACATAAATTATTATTTTTCACATATTCTCATACCCGCTGGGGTATTCGAATGCTGATTCGAATCCATAGAAATGGGCCTCTACCGATGCATGTCACTAAGACTGATCCTCGGCTATTATTTTTCATCTGCTTACAGCAGTCTTGCGTATATCGTCTCCCCATCTTGTTTGAGGGCGCCACGCGCTGCGCTTGCCTAGTCTCCACTTAGGAACACGTCTACCCCAGAGACTACATTAGAGAAGTTGCAATGTATGTATTCGGTTTTCTGTCGACTTACTCTTAGACCTCTGCCCATTAATGCCACACGTCATGCCTCTAGGTTTCTTCGAAGTTCAGGCAGGGATCCCTCCACTAAAACGACATAATCCTCATAAAAAAAGTGTCCACGGTTTATTTATTTATTTAAACTTTATTGCACAAGTAAGTACAATTGGCGGACTTAATGCTATACAATATTCTCTACCAGTCAACCTTGAGGTAATGCAGATAATGTAGTCAGTGGCGGAGTATAAAGTATCCGACATATTTTTAAGACGAGTAAAATACATACACATACATATCAATTTAGACAATAATAAATACTTACTATAATACATACTATATAATATATTAGGGAAGTCGATGATTATTAATCGAAAGTGTGAAAAAGAAGAGAAAGAAACATACAAAAAAGGAGTTGAGTAATAGTAGAATGGTCAGTTCTGAGAGGTGCCACAGTTCCGGTTCATGAAGATATTTGGTAATGTAAAAGCAAAGGACTCAAGGTAGATCCCTGATGAATGCCAACTTTGACTTCAAATCTGTCACTTGACACTGGAATAGGCTATCTAGAGGCTTCCTGTGACCTTTACCATGTCGTCTTTCCACCTTTTATGTGGACGTCCTACACTGCACTAGCCAGTACGTGGCCTCCATTCTAGAACCTTTCTGCCCCATCGGCCGTCAGTTCTACGTGCTATGTGCCCCGCCCACTGCCACTTCAACTTGCTAATCCATTAGTATTCTTAAAGAGTAAATCGCATCTGTAGGTGTGAATAATAAATAAATAATAAATAATTAAATTATTGTTTACGTTCTTTGTTTCTATAGTAATATTTTACATTCTAAAAGTCAAACCACCGAACACATCTTTTGCAGATGTGGTAAGAACAAGCAAAGGCTCTACAATATGACCATCTAACACCAGTAGTATTACCATTTACCCAGTAAGCAAAGATAAGTCGAGTGAAGAGACTAAACAACTTATTCAGACCATCATTAAGCCTAATGAACTCAAGCTGCATATCCGTGAATTAAGAAAAACTAAAGCAGGAGGCGTCATAATAAGCACCGAAGGAAAAGACGACCTTGAAAAACTAAAGCAGTCAGAACAGTTTATAATATCTGGGCTAAAAGCTGAAGAGACTACGAAACGTAAGGCTAAAGTTATACTGTTAGGAGTACCGAATAATACTACGGACAAGGAAGTACTCGAATGCTTATACGAACAAAACATTTCGGGCTAACACCAGCATATTGACCGCGAAGAGTTTCTAGACGCAATCAAACTAAGCCACAAATCTGGTAAAAAAGACGCATCTTATTGCAACTTTATCCTGGAACTACCATCAGACCTCAGAAAACTTCTGATTGAGCAGGAAAGGGTATTCATCAATTGGACTTCATGCCGAGTATGAGACTACACCCTTGTAACTAGATGTTACAAGTGTCAACAATATGGCCACTCAGCAAAATATTGTCGGGAGGCTGACTCTACCTGTGGGCACTGCGGCTGCGTTGGCCATTCTATTAAAGAATGCTTAAAGCAACTTGAACAAGCAAACTGTGCTACGTGCTGGCGATTCAATAAACCTAGCCATCACAAAACAGGAGATGAGCAATGCCCCGCCAGAAAAATCGCAGAGTCTAGATATATTAGTTCAATTAATTACGAGAGCGCCTGAAGCGCCGTAGAATCAATTTTAGGCATAAGTTATTACATAATTAAGACTAAGGTAAAAACTGTTAAACAAGTAAATCTTGATCTACTTATTTATTATTTAATAGTGAGTAATTGTTTTGTGTATAACACTTACATTATTGTTGAATAAGCACTAACCCACTTTTATGATTTAAATACCTAAGATACAAGCAAACAATTTGCTTAGTTTAGGTATAAACATCGTAATATTTGTGTAAAAATATCGGTTAATTTTTAACTTAAGTTTTATGTATCTAGACTAAGTTTTTATACAGAAATAAATTTATTTATTAATATTTATTATTCTTTTTTTAAAAATCTTTTAGTAAAACGATCTCTATAAAAAAAATTAAGCCCACGGCCGCGCCACCATGACGCCGCTGCCGCCGTGTAAATTTTCACATTACGCCCGCGCTCATATCTAATTGTTATGATATCTTTGATAATAAGGATATTATTAAAATTTGTATTATACCAAACCGAGGATAGGTACCATTGATACGAAATATTAATATGATTTCTATGCATAAATAAAGTTTTAAACAAAGTGTCATGCTGTGTGACGTTTCCTCTGTTTTTGTGCAACACTGCCAATGTTGTGTTCAGGAAAGTCACATACAAACATGACAGACACTAAGAATAAATCAAGCCAGTTTTAAATATAATAGTTCAATGCATGCATACCTTGTCCAGAGTTAGCATCAATCAAATGGATGGTACTTGTAACTCTGTTCACCAAACAAATTGGAGAAATAGATCCAAGTTGATGTGTCAATTTCTTGGGTAGACACACCAGGCTGTCCTTAGACAGTGGAACAATTTCAATACTGAAGGTGAACTTGTAGTTGTAAATGTTACTGTGAATATCATGGGATATAAGTTTCTTTGAATGCTGGCATTTAATTGGTAGGACCGATTGCACAAAATCAACCATTTTACGTGCATGGCTCTCAGTTGCATAGAAGAAATCCAATCCATCTAAAAAATTAATAGTAAACAAAAATGTTAGTAAATTGTGTAGAGTAGAAATAATATGTTTGCTTTAGTACGTAAGTAATACCGACCGTGTTTGGGCTTAATTCCCAAAGTATTTTCATGGGCTTTATGTTTCAAAATCATTTGCTCCAGGTAATAGAATGTCTTTCTATTATTTGCTCGTTGCCTCACTTGCACCAATGCTCTCCAGTAGTTTTGGGCCTCAGAGCGATGGCAGGCATCACACATTTGATGTTGAACAGTGTATTCTACAATAAAAGTCTGTTGAAGCACTGCTCCTCCCATTACTTCACCTTGCACAGTCAGCTTGACCTGATAATCAGTTTAAACTTTAAAAATATACTCATTCTTTCTACATTCAAAAATTGGGAAACCAGATTTATTTATTTTGCAAGATTGACAATTGTTAGACAAATATTTATTTACAAAGAATAGGTTCAGAGGTTTTCAAACTCTAATTTTAATTTTAATATGGCTTACCTTTATCCTCTTGGAATGAGGTTCAGTCCAGGCAAACCCGGCGTCGATGAGTTTCACACGGCTCAATCCCTTTAGCCTCTTCAAGCAAAGGGCTAGGAGCTCTCTGGACTCCAGGGCACAAACTATCCATTCAGCAGGTGGCTGCAGATATCTGTTGCATCAAAGTATTAGTAGAATAGAGATTCAATACTTTTAGGTAAACAAATATTACACTTTGTCATTATAAATACTTCTATAATGGATAATAAATATAACATATACTTATGTATTTCAAGTGCTCAACATTTTATTGTTCTTAACTCACTTAGCACAAACAATAGTATCTAAATATTGTTTTAGTACAAAGGCTATGTTTACCTTTCACAGCCCCTGCAGAAAAATAATGTTGCTTGTTTAGGGACTCCATCTGTAATGTCCACATGAGCTCGCAGGCATGCTACACACATGTTAGAAGGATTTGCTTCTATAGGCACCGCACACTGGCAGCACAAACTGTATGTATTAACAAAAGGATACACTACTTATTGCTGTTAATTTTTGTATTGGTAGGTAGTAAAAATGTATTACTAGTTAGTAATGTCTTCAATAAATATAAATTAAAATGACTGCCCACTAAATTAATCAAAAATTTACCAAAAAACGAGAAAGAAGAAGTTTTCATACATAACCTTAAAAACAATACTTACATTCGAGTGCTGTTTGAATTTGGAATTTCTTCTGGTACTATGTCCTCCATTTTTGCACTATCAGGAAATTTTAAAGTGATCTAATATTCGTTAATCGAGGTATCTTTGACACGTGTTTAGTTTTAGTGACTAGGTACCTATTTTACTCTTTGGTGACTACCAAACCAAGCCCTCTAAATTTCCTCTTTGTGTGAAGTGTGATGATGGGGAACGGTGGGTAGTGATGTTCCGAGTACGGCTTGACTCGAGTCAGACTCGACTCCTGCTTTGGACTCGGCTACTCGAATACCGGTTTATTTTAATTCGAGTACGCCGGACTCGATTCTGGTACTCGAGTCAGGAAGAATCGATTTTGTACTTACTGACTCGCTCGTACTCAATCTCGGTTTACTTAGGCAATGAAGTGATGCCTAATAAATTCAAGGTTGAACCTGCAACTTTTTGATTTGATTTCCTTGTTTTGCGTCAGTTAGCTGTTGCTGTGAGTTAATTTAATTATTATGAAATTATTTTAATTAATTTTATTACAAAATTACAACTAATTTAAAAAGGACCCAAGGGCTGGCAGCTACCTCGCACAGCGACTAAGCATCGCAATCCAGCGAGGTAACGCTGCCAGCATCTTGGGTACCCTTCCACGAGGACCATTTTTATAATTCTCTATTTTCGTAGTTTTTATTTGTATATAGTATTTCATAGTTGTATATAGTATTTCATTTAAAAAAAAGTTCATCAAGATCATTTTGTAATTTCTAGACTCGAGTACTAGACTCGAGTCAACATTCGAATACCACACATAGAACTCGAGTACTGCGTCGAATCGCGGAATCGAGTCATGATTCGAATACTGTATAAACTGGCTCGAGTTGACTCGATTCACAAAAACAGCGACTCGGCACATCACTAACGGTGGGTGTTGCCAACCCGAATTTTAGAAAATTAGTAGATTAAGTGCCAAATGTTGGTAGAAGTTGGTAGAATGTAGAATGCAAAATTGGTAGATCTACCACCTCAATTTAGAAGATTTTTAAGATTAAAAATGCATGAACTGTTGTTAAAATGTTTATTTTTGGAAAATAAACATATTTTAATTGAAAAATTTTAAATGATCTGCGCTAGACTGTTCGTTGTTTGCTATGAATCTTTTAGTTCGCAACAATCCCTCTAGTCTCCGTGCAAATTCTATTTCTCTAGCTAGAAGGTTTTCATATTATTAATTGCAGAAAACAATCTCTCAACGTTGGCGCTACTATGTGGAAGTGCGAGTAATTTTCTCACGAATTCGCATAGCAGGGGAAATGCTCGCATTTCGCATGGCTTACGAAACACATACATCGCAACGTCGCTCGTCGATATAAAAATAATTCAAAGTGGTGATATGTCAAACTGATTTAAAAAATAGGTAGTTTTTAGGTCTGGGGTGGTAGATAAGTAGACTGCAGTGAAAATTGGTAGATCTACCAAAAAGTTGGTAGATATGACATCACTGACTGGAATCGGATCGGTCGGTGCACTGCAACACACTCACGCACGCGTCCACCACACCACCCACCATACATACTTTTCAACCGACTTCCGAGGAGGAGGTTCTCAATTCGACTGTATGTTTTTTTTTTTTTTTTGTATGTTTGTTACGCGATTAGGAGTGCGCGCACGGGAGACTTTTGTCGCTGGGACAAAAAAGTTTTTGTCTCTGTCGCGTCGCGTCTCCAAAGAGGGGTGCGCGCACGAAGGAGACAGAGACGAAACTTTTTTTTAAAATTCGAAGCGTCATTCACTTGTATGTAGAATAATTTTTTTTTAAATTTTATAATTGTGTTTTACGGCTCTGGGTTCCAGCCCTTTTAAGTCATATGTAGAATACGTGGAGAGCAGTGCTGCCAGACGTGGGATAAATAAGCTATATTCACGATATTTTGGAATGTAATGCAATAGAAAAAATAATAATGTATCGCACGATAAATCTACGAAAATCCGTGACATTTTGCTCAGTTAAGTAAAAGAAAATTTAATGAAATTTCAATCTGTGTATTTGAATACATTTTACCTTTATTTGGACAACTTTGACTCTGACAGCAGGATAGTAAATATAATTTCTTTGCACTACGAAAGAGATAGACTTTTAGCGTAAAAATATCTGCCATTTTTTAATCTGTATCTGTACTTTTTTATGATAGTTAATAGGAGTTGTCATTTCATACCAAATGTAAGTGAAAAATCACTTACTTGTTTCGGAGAAAGATGATTCGTATTTGCTCCTCTTTAGGGTATGTGCTCGATGCTTGTGCAGTAAGTACTGCAGTAATTTAGTTAACAAAAACTTGTAATTTTAAAAAGTAATCAAGTAACATGATTTAAACTTTTGAGCCGTATATTCTGTTCTTTTACTAGTAAAATCTAGATTCGGTAGTTACAAATACAGTAATTTTGTTAACTGGGAATGCGATAACACGATAATTTAGCAGCAAAACTAGGACATTTCTTAACCTATGAATCTGGCAACACTGGCGGAGAGACACAATTTTGTCCAATGTTTTTCATTTATCTAAAAAACATTGGTTTTTATTTCCAAATTTCGATAGTCTTACAAAAAGTTGTGTTTGAGCACCAAAACAAGACACTGAGTATTTGGATTTACATGTTGTTTAATTATTTTTATTTGTGTGGTCTAAAACCCAAAGCCGTAAAACCCAGTATTTAAAAAAAAACAAAGACACAATTTTGTCACCCGTCAGTGAACAAAAAAGTCTCCCAGTTGTCGCGTCGCAACGTGCGCGCACCTCCATACATAACAGAGGACTTGATATGAGAGACAAAAACGTCGCAGCGACAAAAGTCTCCCGTGCGCGCACTCTCTTACTCCGCCAATTATGAATCGATTTTAATGATTCTTTTTTTGTTTGGTAGATCATACTTCAGAGGTGGTCTCATATAAATTTTATCGAAATTGATTTAGAACTTTTTGAGAAAATCAACAAATATATACCCAGATAATATTTTGGTTGTGGTTCTTGTTACCTATCTTCGACAAATATGAGCTGATTTTGATGATTTTTATTTTATTGAATAGCTTATACTTCAAAGATGCTATGATAAAAGTTTGAAAAATAAAAATCACCCCTAAGGGTAGGAAAATAGGGGATGAAATCGGTGTTCAGCAGTTAGATTAGGATTTATCACTAAAAATAGATGAAATAAGTAAATTTTATTTAAAAAAATAAATCCGACTTCAAAACACTGAAATGCTAAAAATAATCCTAACACTTAAGTACCTAATCAGTTACTTTTGGAGTCGGTGCAAACAAAAACATTGAATCTCTCATCGGCTGGCACCGACTCCAAAAGTATCTGATTAGGTACATAAGTGTTAGGATTATTTTTAGCATTTTAGTGTTTTGAAGTCGGTTTTTTTTTTAAATAATTTTTTTTCAAATGCTGTCAAATAGGGTTATTATTATTAAGGATGACGATCGTAGATCGATTTATCGAAGAATCGATATTTCGGTTCAACAAAAATCATTTTTTTTAAATCGATATGTAATACTGAATCGATTCAGTGAATCGATAATTCACACACAAGTCGCAGTCGTAGCCCTTGTGAGAGAGCGTGCTCGCGCGGTAGCTGACAGCACAAAGTAAAGAGATCTCGCTAGTGGCGTTTTGGTAGATTATCGCTTGCAGTAACGCTTTGTAGGCTATTATAAAATTAGAGTACTTTGCCCGGTGCAAGCTAATTTGCTCTTTGTTGCCGCACAGTGAGCGTAGATAATCTATTTTAGCAATTTGTACGAGTCCCTCAATCTGACTTCTTCCTTGTGATGCTTGATTTATAAATAAAACTGTTTTTCCTGTGAGTGCATCGAGTTTATTGCATTGAAAGTACTCATACAATAGAAAAAACCAAATGCTACCGCGATTCAATAGCGTACAACGCCATCTATTATAAAATATCAAAACCTAGGTACTAAATTCAAATATTTTTAAACATCGTATTCCAAACATGCCGCCCACCATGGACAGAATGTCCATAATCAAGTTAATAGCAAAATTTAAGTCTTAATTGAAAAAAATACCTATTATATAAACACAAAACTCAAATAGAATACCTTACAAACTGAAAATAAATTAATAACATTACAAATTGCCAATTTCCCTTAATGTGTGGTTAGTATGGGTGCAATTAGCTCAATCTCCTTTCAATAAACAAATGATAATTTATCTAAATTCCTAACTGTAAATTCAACAAAATACTCAAAACATAACACAAACTCTTACTGTTAATACCAAAACAAAACAATCGAAAAAATTATCTCTACATCTTCAGAAAAAAAACCTGACTAGCTACCTAGAATCAATTCATTATTATAAAACAACGCAAACAATACAAAACAAAACTAGTTTGCTATTGGCAAAACTATAAGCTTAGAGATAGGTCGTTTAATAACAACACCATTTCCACAACGTAAACTAACAACCCGTGTTACATTATCGGGACCAGAATGTTTGTCTATTATAACCCCGTAAAGCCATCTAGCTGGTGGAAGAAAATCTTCCTTAACTAGAACTACATCCCCTAGCTTTGGTTCCGGAGAATGAGATTGCCATTTATACCTATACAAAAACTGCGTAAGATATTCAGCGGACCATCGCTTCCAGAAATCTTGAACCATTTTTTGAGTATGTTGCCATCTTCTGAGACAACTTACATTAGAATACTCAAAATTTCGATCTGGGGGCAGTATCAATGGTTCTCTAACCAAAAAGTGACCCGGCGTTAAGGGAACAGGATCATCGACAGCATCGCTAACTACTGATATAGGCCTTGAATTAAGGCAAGCCTCGATCTGTGACAGTAAGGTAGTGAGCTCTTCAAACGTTAAGGTCGCGTTGCCTACAATACGCTTAAGATGCTGCTTCGTCGATTTAATCCCTGCCTCCCAAAGTCCTCCAAAATTAGCACTGTAAGGTGGAATCCTATGCCAAGTTGTCCCATTGCTAGACAACCAGTCAGCTATCTCAATAGCTACCGATGACCTTTCCTCGGCGAGCAATGACTTTAATTCGCGATCAGCACCGACGAAAGTAGTACCGTTGTCACTCCACAACTCAGTACATTGTCCACGTCTGGCTACAAAGCGTTTAAAAGCAGCTAAAAATGTCTCTGAAGTTAAATCACTCACCGCCTCTAGGTGAATTGCCTTTGTAGCCATACACACGAAAAGACAAATATAACCCTTTGTAGAACGATGACCACGCCCTTTTGTCGTCCTTATTGCTATGGGACCTGCATAATCGACTCCACTGAATCGAAATGGTCGATTAGCTGTTACCCTAGCTGCAGGTACTTGACCCATTATCGGTTGACTAGATCTTGCTGAGTAACGTAAACATGCTATACATCTGTGCACATAAGATCTCGCTAAGCTCTTCAAGTCAGTTATCCAATATTTAGACCTGATGTAATTTATCATAAGACGTGGACCACCATGTAAAGTCTTCTCATGAGCGTCTGAAACTATAAGTTGAGCTAAATGAGACTTTCGTGGAATTAAGATTGGGTGTTTCATATCTTCGTCCATATTTGCAGCTTGCAATCTACCACCAACACGCCACAGTCCATTGTTATCGAAATAAGGACTAAGAGAAGCGTATTTACTTTTCTTGCTTGTCAAATCTTCCTTAAAGTACATATCCTGACATCTTTTTATACAACAAACCAATGATTCGTGTAGTTCTGTAGCCGTTAACCACGAAGGCTTGTTGTCTGATGATCTTCTTACATTAACTCTTCTACACCAAGCAAAAACACGAACAAGCCTGCGCAAAGATGAAAATCTTTCCATGAAGGGATCCTGTATCTCCTCGGCAGTTGCAAGGGCACATATCTTTTCTCTTATTTCCAAATTTGTATCCCATACAGCTCTGTGATTATTATCATCTACGATACTATCATAACGCGAATGTAACCATGCAGGACCCTCCCTCCAAAGCACTAACTCTTTCAATTCCGATGGCTTGACACCTCTTGATGCGCAATCTGCAGGATTCTCTTTCGACTTAACATATGACCAATGGCTTCGATCATAATGATTGATCACTTCCGCCACTCGATTACCTACAAATGGCTTCCAGCGACTGGGGTGACTACTGAGCCATGCTAAAACAACAGTAGAGTCTGTCCATGCATATACGCGTTCCTTGGGAATAGACAATACTTCAGATACTTCAAAAAGCAATTTTGTTAATAAAACCGCGCCACATAGCTCCAACCGAGGAATTGAAACTTGCTTGATCGGAGACACTCTTGTCTTTGCCGTCACCAAACTCACACGAACAGTTCCATCATCTTTTAGTATACGAATATACACGACAGCAGCATAAGCTTCATTGGAAGCATCGCTAAATCCATGCACCTCTGTCAATGTATCATTTCGATTCGTATCCATCCATCTAGGAATTTCAAATCCTAGAACTGAAGACAGTTCATTCCTAAATGATAGCCACTCTTGCAATATTTTATTCGGCAGCTTCTGGTCCCAATCGATACCTGTTATCCAAATTTTCTGTATAAGTATCTTTGCTTTTACTACTACAGGAGCTATCCAGCCTAGAGGGTCAAATAACCGCGAAATATCTGAAACAACTTGCCGTTTTGTCACAATTTTTTCCGTTAGTGGCAGTTGAACAGAATAAATGAATTTGTCTGTCAAGCTATTCCAGCTTAAACCCAATACTTTAACCACCTCTTTCGTTTCTTTGTCCATAGTAATTTCCACTCTGTTTTCTTCTTTTTTTTCTGCTTTGTCCAATTTCTTCAATAATTCGCTACTGTTACTTCTCCATTTTTGTAATTCGAAACCTCCTTTTTTCATTAACGAATTCACATCTTTGTAAATGTCAATTGCTTCAGCCACTGTTTCAGAACCTGTCATTAAATCGTCCATATAAAAATCCTTAAGGACAATATCAGTAATAGACTTGAAACTTGGCGACTCATCGATGGCGAGCTGCTGTAATGCCTTAACAGCTAAATACGGCGCTGCCGATACTCCAAACGTTACACGTAACATCCGAAAATGTTGCAAGATGCCATCCTTGTCATGCCATAATATTCTTTGAAAGTCAATATCAGACTTTGCAATCTTCACTTGACGATACATCTTGACTATATCGGCTATGATGCAAATAGGATGACTTCGCCAGCGCATTACCAGATGTCTGAGGTCGGGTTGAAGTCTAGGGCCTGTCATGAGATCTTGATTCAATGAAACTCCATTTGTCCCAGGACACGACGCATCAAATACTACTCGTACCTTAGTAGTTTCTCTGTCCTCCCGCACTACGGCATGATGAGGTAGGTATACTGCAAGTTGGTCATTTTTCTCTTCTTCAGGGACGACTTCCATATGATTAAGCTCCACATATTCATTTAAAACTGAGGCGTATCGCTCTTTCAAAAAATCATTTTTTGTTAGTTTTGTATCTAAATAATGAAGTCTTCTTGTTGCAATCTTTTGAAAATGTCCATATTGACATCTAGGATCTTCTTCACGAAAAGGAAGCTTCACAATGTACCTGCCAGTCTCGTCTCTTCGAGTTGTTCTAGCAAATATCTCCTCACATCTCTGTTCCTCTTCCGTAAGAATCTTCCTATGTATACTCTCTGATGGTTCCGATTCAATCTCCCAAAACTTCCTTAACAATAAATTATCATCTACTTGCGTATGTAGAGTAACAATTGTGTCAGTCTTCTTAGTTCCCGAGTACACTTGTCCTGACAAAATCCATCCCAATTTTGTTTTTTGGGCCAAAGGACACCCCGGTGGGCCTTTAAGTACACCATCTTCCAAAATTTGACAAAATAAATCTGCACCAACCAACACGTCAACCTTATTAGAAACGTCAAACTTTGGATCCGCTAACTTTAATTTGGCCAGTTCCGGCCACCATGGTAAAAGCACCTTTTTCGCAGGCAAAAAAGCCGTAAGTTTGTTCATTACATAGACCTTGAGTTCAAAACTATACGTAGGATCATAGATTGAACACAGCTTCAGAATCACAAAAAACCTAGAGTTTATAGCTGAGTTCGTATCACTTCCTACTCCAGAAACAAGAATATTTGCTGGATATTTCTGCAAGCCTAATGACTGTACAGCTGCTTCCGTTATAAATGAGGCTTGCGAACCTTGATCCAACAAACATCGCATTGTCCTGTCTCCCCCAATTCTCGATTTAACCCTAATAAGAGCAGTTGCCAATAACACGCGACTTTGAGTTGTAGAAGTACATGTCGTGACAGGATTAATTTCCGATTCTACCTGTTCTTGTTGAGGATTAGCAGTGCCAAAGTTAACCCTAACACCCCTACTGTCTAACCCTTCACCCCTAGTTGGCTCTACGAGGTTATCCTGAGGGTGAAGTAAAGAGTGGTGTTTCCTCTTACAAATTTTGCATCGAGCTGTCTGTTTGCAAACAAATACCGAATGGTTATTGCCTAAACAATTGTAACACAGGCGATTAACTTGCGCGAAATCTCTACGCGCTTGTGGATTTTCTTTGGAAAATAAATTGCAATTGATAAGCTTATGGTTGGCTTTACAAAACAGACACACTATAGAACATTCGACAGTATTCAAATTGGAAATATGATTCACTCTGATTGGTTTGTTTAATTTTAATTTAGTATCCAAAAATTCTAACGATCTAAATTTGTGTTCTAAAAATTCTTTAAACAAGTCTAAGGTGGGCAACTCATCGGGAGCTTCATTTGACCTGGCTTCCCATTGTTTCCTGGACTCCGTATCTAATTTTTGACTGACTATATAAATGACAATAATATCCCAACTGCTTGTATTTATACCTAAATTTTGTAACGCGTTAAGGCATTCGCTTGTCGTATCTAATAAATCTTTCAAAGCAGCTGAAGATTCTGTTTGCAAAGCGCGTTGATTAATTAACCGATGTAAAATGTGAGTGGATATGTATTTCTTATTGTCAAATCTATTTTTAAGCTGGGTCCAGCAAACATTGTAATTGGCAGCCGTAATGGGAACATGTCTTATGAGCTGCTCAGCTTCGCCTGTTAAATACGTTTTTAAATAATGAAGTTTTTGAACTTCGTCCAAGGATTGGTTTCGGTCTATTAAACAGGTAAAAAGATCCCTAAAAGTGGTCCATTCTATATAATTTCCACTAAATTTTGGAATGGTAATAGTTGGTAATCTTACGTTCGTATGCTGTGTTGTACTATCTGACACACCCTCTCCAACATTATGGACGGATGCTGCTTTCTTTAACTGTGTATTATTTATTCTAAACAAATGTTCCTTTAAAAGAACTTTGTAATCAGTGTAAGTTTCCTGAGTTTTATTGTAAATATCACAATTAAAATAATCCGAAGCAGTCAAATCTGACTTTGACACGTTACGTAAAATGTCACGGTGTGTTTCAAAGAAGTTTTGCCAGTGAAGTTCTAAAGTCTCTAAACGAGTTTCTATATATGGAATTGTAATTCTGTCTCGTGGAGATTTTTTAAAGTTAGACAAATCTTTATCGATTAAATTGCTAATGTCTATTTGCATACGATCGTACGACTCCATTTTCACTAATTTGACAATCGATAACAAAATAGAAAATACGTCACAACAGCACAAATTTTTTAAAAATATAAGTCTTAATTTATCAAATCTTCAATTTTTCAATTTCAATATTAATAAAAACAAACAATCAAAATTATCGATGGTTTTCGTCAGATAAAACGAAATTTTAACAAAAAATCCCGTCACTGCACTTTTTTCTAGTTATTTCAAAGTAAAAACAATATGAAAGTCAATTTATTTCAAATTCACCAACAAAATATAAAGCAAAGTACTCACTTCATCCCTTGGCAACTCACTTCACAAGGAATCTGTTCATAATCCATAGAGCATGACATCCGTTTAGCCGCAATGTAACGATGCCGCCGCGATTCCAAAATACCAACACCGTTGCCGCTGGTCGGGCTCGATTCGCAGCACCCGTAGAGCACCGCAGCAGCAGCAAGGCGCCGACGACAATCGTGACGTCAATGCAGCCAAAACGAACCCCTTGGTTCGAAACCGTATCCTTAACCACGTCCGGCTCGAAGGACTTATGTACGAGTCCCTCAATCTGACTTCTTCCTTGTGATGCTTGATTTATAAATAAAACTGTTTTTCCTGTGAGTGCATCGAGTTTATTGCATTGAAAGTACTCATACAATAGAAAAAACCAAATGCTACCGCGATTCAATAGCGTACAACGCCATCTATTATAAAATATCAAAACCTAGGTACTAAATTCAAATATTTTTAAACATCGTATTCCAAACACAATTTTAAAAAAAATATTATATTGCAGCATTGATGGGATGATTGGATCGGGCGGTCGGTCCATGATTCTCGTGGTTTCGAGTTCAAACCTGGCTAGCAACATACTTATTCTCGGATTCATCAAATTAGTTATTTTAAATGTTTTATTAAAGTTAAGAATATTCTTGTGAATTCAGGTTTCAATATTAAAGAAATTATTTGAAATAAGGTCCCAGAAGGGATAATAAAAAGTTGGTCGATAAATAAATAATAAAGTCTAGTAAATTGGAAACAAGAAGAGGAAGAAAAAGGAAAAATAAATCATTATTTAGTTCTTTCGCTGTATTTTAATTTTATTCTTATTTTATGACGATACGAACGAATGATAAATGGGAAAAAAGAAAATCAGAGTAATTATAGGAATATTATTTTTAGAATTGAGAATTAAAATAAAATTAGAATTTAGAATTAATCATTAATTTATTTGCTTAAAACATATAGTAGTAAAGTCATTGTGTGCTGATGTTTTGCTACATAATGATAGCATGCAAACTTAATATCATTTAATTTGTGATACAATCAATATTAAAATTTAAATTTAATTAACAGCAACAAATTGAATTAAGCAAAATCAAATAAATACTATATTGGAATAAGAATGTTAATAAAAAAGTTATAAAACAATAATCTGGAAAAATTTAAAAACAGAGATGTTGAATGCTAGGTTTGAACTCGCAACTCACGAAACACAAGTGTAGCATATTGTTCAATCGGCTAACCTTACTTTGTGGAAACCTACCAAATTTTTAATTGGTTGTTACTTGTAGACGGTTCAAACGTCGCAAATTCACAAAACATTCAAATTATTTCGGACAGCCACTAAAATTACTAATAAAGCGCCATCTATTGTAAGTTTATCTACTAAGCCAGGCGGTCTAAGGCTTAGTACAAATAATTGTCGGTAGGAGTGTGAGAACAGCATTGATATTTTTGAAAGATGTGGAAATTTAAGGTATTATCCCATTTTCCGCATTGAGTTTTTTATTCTGGTTTATATTATATTTTTTTCAGGATCAATTCTTTGTTTTTATTTTATTTTACACAAATATCAATAAGAATTTGATACCTATCTTACGCCATCTTAGATACGCCATCTTGTATAAAATTTTAGATCAATTCTCACTTTGTTCCGGATGAGTCCCCGTGGTTTGGTGTCAGTCATCATGACGAGAAAAACCGGTTTACTTTAATACTTGTGTAGTGAGTACTGCAGTTCAGTTAACAAAAACTTGTTAATTTGAAAGGTAAAGAAGTGGGTAGTAACAAGATTTAAATTTTTCAGTCGTATATTGTTTTTTTTCTAGATTCGGTGGAGTTACAAAAACTATAATTTTGTGAACTGGGGTTGCGATAAAAACACGAAAATTTTTCAGCAAAACTACGATAATTCTAACCTATGAATCTGGCAACACTGGTGCCATCACTAGCGGATTCAGTGGTCTCGAACCTACCGATTTTTCGGTATTTCTACCGATTTGGGCTCTGTTCTACCGAAATACCGAAATATAACGATTTTTTTTACGATTCACAGTATATATGGAAATTCTCCCGATTTTTCTACCGATTTCACAGTTTTAAGCTGGCAACCCTTTTTTCATGTATGTTTAATGTTACGGGGAAGCCCTCAATAGTATGTAACTAGTGCAAAATGTAATTCATATATTTTGGGGAATACCCTTGTGTCCTACAATTCGATGTTTTAAGGGGATTCTCGCTCGGGAATTTACCTGTCTAGTCTATATAAACAGGAATTTGGTTTTATTTTTTTTCATAACTTTGAAGAGAGAGTACCTAACTTAAAGAGTGCCTACAAAATCAGATAAGTAATTAAGTGAAATAAAATGTCGTCTGACGAGGAGCCAAGCACAAGTACGAGTGTAAAAAGAAAAAAATATTTACAATATTATAGAAAAGAATGGGAAGAAGAATTTCCAGGTTGGCTGCAAGATAGCCGTAAAGGCGAAAGCTATGCCTATTGTAAGAGTTGCAATAAAGATATCAACATCACATCAGGAAAAGACGCTATAAAAAAACATAGTTCTTCACAAGCACACTCAGTATCATCAAAGAATGTAAAATCACAACCGAAGATATCATCATTTACTGTGACCAAAACTCAAAAATCTGATATACTGGTTAAGCAAGGTAATTTTTGTTAGTTATTTATTTTACTACTTACATTTTTATATTATTTTGTTTTCTACTTATCGGTTTATAGAAGCAGTGCATATAATTATACTCTAATCGCTACTAGATATACCTACGTAGTTTTAATTATTTATTTTTAATTTCAGGTGAAGTAAGATTAGCTTCGTTTGTTGCTGAGCACAATCTACCATTCACTATTATGGAGCACCTACCGAAGTTGATGCAAGCCGTTTGTCCTGATTCAAAAATAGCAAAAGAAAAAAAGTGCTCTTCGACCAAAACTCATGACATAATTGATCATATTATAGGTAAAGAAAGTTTCAATAATTTATGTGAAGATCTAAGGCAAACTAAGTTTTCGCTTATTATTGACGAGTCCACTGATCTTAGTACAACCAAACACTTGTGCTTAGTTGTGAGATATGCGAAAATTAATCGTATTAAAAATTCTTTTTTAGCTCTTATTTCATTAGAAGAAGCTAATGCAGCAACTTTATTTGAACACATTGTATTTAGAAGCAATAATATTCCATTTAAAAATAATCTAATAGGTTTTGCATCAGATGGGGCAAACGTAATGATGGGACGTAATAATTCTGTTGTAACGTTACTGCAAAATGAAATTCCCAACATTTTTATACTTAAATGCGCCTGCCATTCGTTTCATCTTTGCGCGTCATATGCTTGTACCAAATTGCCACGCTTCATAGAGGATCTTGTAAGAGACATTTACAATTACTTTTCTTCTAGTCCAAAAAGAGTGGCAGAGTTTAAAAACTTTCAAATGTTTTGCGACTTAAAAGTACATAAAATACTCCACCCCTCTCAAACACGCTGGTTATCAGTACATGCAGCAGTAAAAAGAATATTGGAACAACTCTCTGCTCTAAAACTATTTTTTGTAGATCAAATCTCTAACAATGATCATCTTTTAGCTGCAGAACATATATTACAGAAGCTCCAAGATCCAACAACAATATTATTTTTGGATTTTTTAGATTTTTTATTACCATTATTTACCGATTTAAATAAAGAAATGCAAGCGGAACACCCGAAAATTCATAATTTATATGAAAAAATAACTGGAACATTAAAAACTATTTTTGATTGTTTTTTAAAAAGAGAATATTTAACTAGCACTCCAATCGAAAATGTTGATTTTAAGAACCCCAGAAATTTTATGGATATTGACGCCGCATACTATGGTGCTGCTGCATCTAATACACTACTAAGTAGTTCCGAAAATCTAAACTCAGATCAAGTAAATTTGTTTAAATGCAGATGCCTAGATTTTTATATCGAAGCTTGTAAGCAAATAACCACGCGTTTTCCATTGAAAAATAACCCAATAAAAGGTTTAGACATAATTGAACCAAAAAAATGATAATTAATTCCAAGATGACCTCGGCTATGGCCAAAGAATATTGGTACCATAATGAATAATTATACTTAAGCGTGATTGTTACAAATTAGTCTGTAAGTTTTTTAATAAATAAACGAATTAGATTGAAATTTGTTTTTTTTTTTCAAATACCGATTTTGGGTAGAAATATACCGTTTATAACTGGCAATTCTATCGATCTCGCTATATGACGTAGACGTTCGAGACCGAGCGTTATTGGCCCGATCACGTCCGCTTGTATGAGGCCCGGTCAACTCGAGTTACCTGACTCGAAATAAGCACAACTCGAGTTAGTAAGTCGAGCTGACACATCTCTACTCCCTTCCTTTCCTCTTACGTATTAATCTGTGCCAAAGAGTAAAATAATCTGTGCTCTTACGTAAAGTCAATTTTTACTGTAGGCCAAAGAGGAAATTAATTTAAGGGAAACTGTAGGCCAAGGCAAGTGTGCATTTAAATAATAAGAACTCAAGAGTTAATAGATTGGATAGTACGAACAAAAATGTACTCTTCCGTCTCAAGAGCAGGCCGTGTAGCCACAAGGGCGGTAATTAACAATGTCTCTAATGAAAAGACTTCTGTAATTTCTGGAGTAATTGTGAATAAACGCGATTTTGCAGCTAAAGCCTTGGGAAAGGGCCAAGGAAAGGTCGTCGCTGTTATCGGTGCCGTTGTTGACGTTCAGTTCGAGGATAATCTTCCACCCATCCTAAATGCCCTTGAGGTTCAGAACCGTTCCCCCAGGCTTGTCTTGGAGGTGGCGCAGCACTTAGGAGAGAACACCGTCCGTACCATCGCCATGGACGGTACCGAGGGTCTGGTCCGCGGGCAGCCTGTGCTGGACTCTGGCTCGCCCATCCGTATCCCCGTGGGCGCAGAAACCCTCGGCCGCATCATCAACGTGATCGGCGAGCCCATCGACGAGCGTGGCCCCATCCCCACCGACAAGACAGCCGCTATCCACGCTGAGGCTCCCGAGTTCGTAGAAATGTCTGTCCAGCAGGAGATCCTAGTCACCGGTATCAAGGTCGTAGATCTGTTGGCTCCCTACGCCAAAGGAGGCAAGATCGGACTCTTTGGTGGAGCCGGTGTGGGCAAGACTGTATTGATTATGGAGCTGATCAACAATGTTGCCAAGGCTCATGGTGGTTACTCTGTGTTCGCTGGAGTAGGTGAGCGTACCCGTGAGGGTAACGACTTGTACCATGAGATGATTGAGTCTGGAGTCATCTCCCTAAAAGACAAGACTTCGAAGGTAGCTCTTGTGTATGGGCAGATGAACGAGCCGCCCGGCGCGCGTGCGCGTGTCGCCCTGACTGGGTTGACCGTTGCCGAGTACTTCCGTGACCAAGAAGGCCAGGATGTGCTGCTCTTCATTGACAACATCTTCCGTTTCACTCAGGCTGGTTCTGAGGTATCTGCCCTGCTAGGACGTATCCCATCTGCTGTAGGTTACCAACCCACCTTGGCCACTGACATGGGTACCATGCAGGAGCGTATTACTACCACTAAGAAGGGCTCCATCACATCTGTGCAGGCTATTTATGTGCCTGCTGACGACTTGACTGACCCTGCCCCTGCCACCACCTTTGCTCACTTGGACGCTACAACTGTACTGTCACGAGCGATTGCTGAA
Organism: Anania hortulata; assembly: GCA_963576865.1. NCBI lineage: Eukaryota > Metazoa > Arthropoda > Insecta > Lepidoptera > Crambidae > Anania > Anania hortulata. Next base: position 9,631,011 of record OY756396.1, on the reverse strand, counting down.
TTAGGTATCTACCCAGCTGTCGACCCTCTCGACTCCACCTCACGTATCATGGACCCCAACATCATTGGTGCTGAGCATTACAATGTCGCACGTGGCGTTCAGAAGATTCTGCAGGACTACAAGTCCCTCCAGGACATCATTGCTATCCTGGGTATGGATGAATTGTCTGAAGAAGACAAGCTGACTGTCGCACGTGCACGCAAGATCCAGAGGTTCTTGTCACAGCCTTTCCAGGTGGCTGAAGTGTTCACAGGACACGCTGGCAAATTGGTGCCCCTTGAAGAGACTATTAAGGGCTTCTCCAAGATCCTACAGGGCGAGTATGATCACCTACCAGAGGTTGCTTTTTACATGGTAGGACCTATTGAAGAAGTGATAGCTAAAGCAGATACCCTAGCTAAGAATGCGTAAATGAAGGTGAAGTGTAGTCTGGATTTAGTGATAAAAATTCATGTTACTGCAGTTAGCAACATTATCTACTTACATGATAGTAGAATGCATGGTGATGTATGTAATCCATAAACGAACAGAATTACTTAGGTACATGTTTTATGTACATTAAAAATATTTATTTTAACTGTAGTTTTATTCTAATTGTGTCTCCTAAATGTATTTAAATAAACAGTCGGGATTGTTACACCTTTTATAAGTCAAGAAGAATGGCTGGACCGATTAATATGCTCTTTGATTTGTTGGATTTGTCTCTGCCCCAAATAGCAGAATCATCATTTCAGCCAAAGGACATCCACTGCTGAACATAGGCCTCCCCATTGACTTCCAGATTGGCCGGTTGGAAGCGGCCTGTATCCAGCGTCATCCTGCGACCTTTACCAGGTCGTCTGTCCACCTTGTGGGTGGACGTCCTCCGCTGCGCTTACGTACGTGGCCTCCATTCTAGAACCTTTCTGCCCCATCGGCCGTCAGTTCTACGTGCTATGTTGTACCCCGCCCACTGCCGGTTACCTATTTTAAATCCGAATTGCTTTAGTACGAATTTTATTTCTCCGAAAACGTTTTGTCTTTTCAACCGACTTCAAAAAAGGAGGTTCTCAATTCGACTGTTTTTTTTTTTTTTTTTGTATGTTACGCGATTACTCCGCCAATTATGAATCGATTTTAATGATTCTTTTTTTGTTTGGTAGATCATTCTTCAGAGGTGGTCCCATATAAATTTTATCGAAATTGATTTAGAACTTTTTGAGAAAATCAACAAACATATACCCAGATAATATTTTGGTTGTGGTTCTTGTTACCTATCTTCGACAAATATGAGCCGATTTTGATGATTTTTGTCGTCTCAGCGCATAATGTCCTTTTCTCGAAATGTCCTTTCTCAAAATGTCCTTTTCTAGAAATGTCCTTTCTCAAAATGTCCTTTTCTCATAATGTTCTTTTCTCTAAATGTCCCTTTCTCACAAAGTCCCATTCTCAATATGTCCTTTTCTCACAATGGCCTGTTTTCTAATTACATCATTTTTTAAACTTTTACAGTCAAGTGTACGTCAGGCTTTGAACGGTACTTTGAACTTCAGCTTGAAACCTCGAATAGTGCGTTCAAAGCTTGATGTGAAATCAAAAATAAAACAAAAAACATATTGTAAATCAGTCAGATAATCTGATAAAAGTTTGCAAAATAAAAATCACCCCTAAGGGTAGGAAAATAGGGGATGAAATCGGTGTTCAGCAGTTAGATGAGGATTTATCACAAAAAATTTATGAAATAAGTAAATTTTATTTTTAAAAAAAAAACCGACTTCAAAACACTAAAATGCTAAAAATAATCCTAACATTTAAGTACCTAATCAGTTACTTTTGGAGTCGGTGCAAACAAAAACATTGAATCTCTCATCGGCTGGCACCGACTCCGAAAGTAACTAATTAGGTACTTAAATGTTAGGATTATTTTTAGCATTTTAGTGTTTTGAAGTCGGTTTTTTTTTAAATAAAATTTATTTTCATCTATACATACACATAAATAAAATTGAAGTGTCTGTAATATCAAAATAACAGCTTTTTACTAAATGCATAAGAAAGCATAGTACGTTACTTAAAATAAAAAATCATTTTTAAAATTTTTTGTCTGTCTGTGTTTGTTCCGGGCCTTTAGTCTCAGAATGTACAATTTGCAAAATGTCGTGGTAGCAAAATGTCAAAGTCTCAAAATGTCCAAGTCGCAAAATGTCCAAGTTGCGAAATGTCCAAGTCTCAAAAGTTCAAAGTTTCTAAAGCAATTATGAAATGAAAACTCTTCTACTTTTTAACTGTAACAGTTTTCTTTATTAATCAGCAAATAAAGATATAATTATTTACACTCTTGTAAAATTATATAAAAAATGACCTATATTTATTTATCATTATTGTGTTATAACTATTTCAGTTATTGATTAACATATGTTCATGTAAAATCATTTTTAAAAAAGGTAAAAATAGGATTTTCTTCATAAATTGACCTATATTTATATCGTTCCTGTGCAATTTATATGTAACAATATTTTATTTTTTTAACGAAGACTATATAGGACATAATATCATACATAAGCTGTGGTATTGCGGGAACGGTTTGAAAAATATATTGCCAATCATATTAAGTAAAAAAATTCACTAATATTACATGCAAATTGTATGCTTTAGAAATCGTATTTCGTAACCGATACATATATTTATTTATAATAATGTAATTAATAACAAGTAGTTTCCTTCCTTATATACTTACTTTTTAAGTTGAATCATTTATTAATTTGATTTGAACATTTACAATATTAATATGAATAGCAATTACTATTAAAGAAATAATAATAAAATTAGCATTAATACACTAGCAATATAAATAATACCACAGCTTATATATGATATTATGTCCTATATAGTCTTCGTTAAAAAAATAAAATATTGTAACAGATAAATTGCACAGGAACGATATAAATATAGGTCAACTTATGAAGAAAATCATATTTTTACCTTTTTTAAAAATTATTTCGCATGAACATACGTTGATCAATAACTGAAATAGTTATAACACAATAATGATAAATAAATATAGGTCATTTTTTATATAATTTTACAAGAGTGTTAATAATTATATCTTTATTTGCTGATTAATAAAGAAAACTGTTACAGTTAAAAAGTAGAAGAGTTTTCATTTCATAATTGCTTTAGAAACTTTGAACTTTTGAGACTTGGACATTTCGCAACTTGGACACTTTAAGACTTGGACATTTCGCAACTTGGACATTTTGAGACTTGGACATTTTGCGACTTGGACGTTTTGCGACTTGGACATTTTGAGACTTTGACATTTTGCTACCACTTGACATTTTGCAAATTGGACATTCTGAGACTAAAGGGTTCCGGGTAATCTCCGAAACGGCTGGACCGATTCTTACGGGACTTTCACTCGCCGATAGCTGATGTATTAAGGAGTAACTTAGGCTACTTTTTATATCCCGAAATAATGTATCTTTCCCGAGGGACAGCTGTCATCACTATAGAGGGCGCTGTTCCATTGAACAGCGCCCTCTATAGTGGCGCTCTCATCAGCATTATTTGCCAATGGGCAAAACAATTATGTCACATCATATTGATGGATAGAGCAAGGATTAAAAATTGTAAAAAAGGGTTTTAATTTTACCCGACTAAAACGGTTTAATTTATTTGTAAGATAGAGCTCCATCTGTTGTCGAATAGCTGTGTCAAAAATGTCAATCAGCAAATGCAACAATAAGCTGCCCAATCACTGGCGTCTGTCGGTTGTACGTGTTTCGAGAGAGAGGTTCAGCCAGCTTGATTTATGGCTGGCTGGACACACGTTTTTCAAGATTTCTCGAAGTATATTGCATCATAATGGATGAAATCACTTTAGATGCCGTCACGCATCGCGTCACCATCCTTTTGTTAAGAAACGGGCCCCGCTTTTAAAAAACCCTAAGCTGAAATCGAAAGTGTCGGAAAAGGTCTAATTCTGGCTGGCTAAATCAATATTTTATCACTTTTCAAAGAAATCATTACGTCACAAACGACGAAACCTTGGTAGATTGCCGTCACGATTTGTTATCCACCTAGATATGCGAGATCTCTGTAGGACAGGTGTCTCAGACAGCCACAACTACATCTTTGTAATTGAAAGATTGTAACGATTGTTGGTAAACCTAAAAAATAAATAAAATCAACATTGCTACTTTTTGTTGAGCAACATTTTCAAGTTACTGCTTACTGGGCAACATTTAAAACAAAGAAAGTTGTAACTGCAGTGTGGTTGCACTGTCAACTTTCAAGTATTGTGGTAGTAATGTAATTTAAAACTGCTTTAAGGCTAGTCGGTACTGTTGTAAGTAAAACAAAAAAATATGACAATTATTTTATTAAGGTCTTATCGCTTTCCTCCAACTCTTGGTGCAGACTTCTGACTGACTTTAGCAGCCTTAGCTTTAGGTGCAGTTTTGCTCTTGGGAGGAGGTGCTGCCGCTTTCTTGGCTGCTTTTGTCGATTTCTTCTGTTCCTTGGCAGCCCTGTAAAAACAAAATCGCTAATTAATTTATAACCTTATTTGCAAGTAAGTTTCTATATCGCAGAGACCTTTTTAAATTAATTCCGCCGGCTCGATTAATGAGATCAAGGGGCTGGGCGTGTCTGCTATTAGACAACAAAAAAGGGTTTATGAGGTCCGATGGCAAGCGCTCCAATTAAATAACCAAACTTGTCACATTTAGGACCTTAATCAAAGCTTACCCGGACTACTTTGGGTTGGAGTGTAGAAAAGGGTGCGCAGCAGGACTTAGAAAAATTTTCGTCGAAATATTGACCCTATATTTATTATACCATTGGGTGGGGGGTCCATAGAGGACCAACTTTTGTCAATGTCACTTTGCTGTAAAGTCATTTTTAGCGGAGTTGTAGGGTGAAAACTAAAGTTTTACAGCATGCCCAAACTAGGCGCATTCTAACCATCTGGGTTAGGTTAGGTTAGAACAGTGACCACAAAACGCCGAGCGCCAGAATCAAATATTTTTTGCAAAACTTTAACGCCGGGGGTTCGGTTTGGTTGACATCTGCAATTATGATACCTTATTGGGCGCCTGCGCAATCCAGGATACACTCGGTGTATATCTCTTAGCAGCCGTCTGAACTGGGCAGCTTCAGACGGCAGTTTGCGCAGGATGTTTTGCCTGTACATGAACTCTCCCATGTACCACTTCAGGCGGCGATGGCTCCGGCAATGGCGTTTTAATTCTAGCCATTGCCGTTCTATTGTGTTCGTGTGCACTTGAATAGATACCAAATTGGATCCTTGCACGGGGGTCCCAAGAAGGATTAAAGGTCAATAAAGGTCAAGATCAAGAAAGGTCATGGTCACCACTGTTAAAGAAATCCAGAATTTAAGGTCAAATGTCAAGGACATCAAAGGTCAAGATCACCCGGTATGACTCCCCCCTTAGGTTCCCCCAACCTTCAACTCCCACTTCCCACTGGGTCCCGAAGGTGTGATTAGGCGATTTTTTTATTTGCAATTATTAGTCTGCGCACCCTTTGCGACACTCTGACCCTACTTTGTCCAAGTATTTGTACAAAGAGCTAGGAAGTAGAAAAATGATATTTCCGGTTTAGTGGCAGTTCAAAATAAAGATTACAAATACACTTACTTGATGGCTTGATCTCTTTGAGCTTTGCGTACTTCTGGCTTCATGTTCCTTTTAGCCATGATGTCACTGAGGGAAGCACCAACTATAGCTCGCTGGTATTTCTGGGTCCTTCTTGTGCGCTTCTTGGCCTGTTCTTCTTCTTGGCCTTTCTTGAACTTGCGCCTAGAAACAAGCATTCATTGATTGTGCCAACTGTTTAACAACATACGTTACAATTGGCTAAACTGTACATGAATGGTCCACGTATTTAAGGGTTTTGGGAGCCGGGATTGAGGCGGGGCTGACCTTAGTATTTGTTTCAGAGATATTCACGAAAGAAGTTTGTGGTTGTAACTATCCAAATAGTCACATTTTAAGCACTTTGGCAGTGGTATGGAGAGATATGAGGATGAGGAGAGGGAGTTATGAGGAGGACCACTCTTTTTTTTTATTTTTTTTTTGTCATTTGTTAAAAACCTCATCTAGGTTAGGTTAGGTTTGAACAGTGACCACATAAAGCGCGAAGCCGAGTGAGCGTGCCGCGGTAGTGTTCGGCGAGTGCTAAATTCCAATTCATTGTGTATTCTTCAATTACTTTACACTTTACCAAGTGAAATTTTGAATATCTCCAAAACTATAGGTTTGCTTTGAGATGGGGAGGGTTTGGGAGGAAAAGGAAACCCTGCCTTCACCCCTCAAATTCGTGGACCATTAATGAACAGTTTTACCTTACAATTTTTTTTTATGATTGTGTTCACTGAATTACCTGTAGAGTACAGTCCATGTTACTTTACGGGGATTCCTCCTCATAAGATGGGCAGCTTCACATTTTGAATTCAAAAATGTGAAAGTCTAGAACAGAAAAGTATAAAGTAGATCACATAATACATATAAGAAAAAAAACCATTTTCAACATAAAACATAACTATCTGCAAATACATATAGTATTAATACAGTCGACCCAATTGGTAAGCGGCGGGGTGATCCGCCTAGAAATCCTAGTTCCAGGTGTGAATCCAATTTTGGATGGACATGGACATTGTTCTTATCTTAATCTTCTTGGCTTAAGTGAGCTAGGAGACGCCCCTGACCCAATTCATGGTCTAGTCTAATGCCTAGTAACACAAGGATTCCTTACTTCCGAGACCTAAACAATTGTGTTCTAACGCAAATTTATTTAATAACTGCGACCTGGCAAGTCAGAGTACTTTAAAATATTACTAAGCAATCAAATATAATACCTACCGTTGTCAAGGGCCCATTATTTTGGTTTTTTAATCCGTTAAGTTTATAGGTTATGTATCAAAACAGTAAACTCAGATCATTGCTAAAGTAACAATTTGTAATGAAATAATACACAGCAGTTTGCAAGGCTGTAGTTACGTAGGTTTCAATGTTTTAAATTACCTTGCCGTCCACCTTAACCATAGTTTTTCCATGGCCAGGATAAATTTTGTATCCACTGTAGGCGCAAAGACCGATCCTGAAAATAGATCACATTGGTTAAAATATAGACACTTCACTCACTTCTCTCAGTATATTTATAATATAATCATAGCAGATCTCAGCGATTTCACTCGATTTATTACATTACTAAAACCTACTTCATTTTGACTGGTTGTCCAGAAAGAAAGGAAGGAATTAGGAAATCGCTACCACCAGTGTTGCCAGAATAATAGGTTAGAATTATCGTAGTTTTGCTGAAAAATCATCGTGTTTTTATCGCAACCCCAGTTCACAAAATTATCGTTTTTGTAACTCCACCGAATCTAGAAAAAACCAGAATATACGACTGAAAAATTTAAATCTTGTTACTACCCACTTATTTACTTTTTAAAATAACAAGTTTTTGGTAACTGAACCTATACACAAGTATTAAAGTAAACCGGTTTTTCTCGTCATGATGACTGACACCAAACAGACAGTGACAAGTCACCCTTTTTAAAACTGTCAAATTTTACGCTGACAAGAGTCGATCTCGTACTTATAGAAATTAAATTCACTAAAGCCGGTGACAAATGGGGGCGGACGCGGCAGCGGACTCGTCTTGACATTGTAAGGTCAAACGCTGCCATTGGTCGATCCTTGGGCTGGTGGAAGTTGACTGAAGAATAGACCAATGGCAGCGTTTGACCTTACAATGTCAAGACGAGTCCGAAGCCGCGTCCGCCGCCATCTGTCACCGACTTAAAGCTGGTGACAAACTGCAACGGACGCGGCTTCGGACTCGTCTTGACGTTGTGAGGTCAAGCGCTGCCATTGGTCTATCCTTCAGACAACTTCCGCCAGCCCAAGGATCGACCAATGGCAGCGCTTGACCTTACAATATCAAGACGAGTCCGGAGCCGCGTCCGCTGCCATCTGTCACCGGTATGTCGTGCTGTCAGAGTCAGAGTGTCCAAATAAACGTAAAATGTGTTCAAATACACGAATTAAAATGATTTCCTAAAGTTATCTCCAACTGAGCAAAATATCGTGGATTATCGTAGATTTATCGTGCGATAATTAATTATTTTTTCTGTGGAATTACACTCAAAAATATCGTGGATCTAGGATAATTCTCGCACGTCTGGCAACACTGGCTACCACAGATTAATCGCTACAACTACTGAACAAGTAAAGCCGGTGACAGATGGCGGCGGACGCGGCTTCGGACTCGTCTTGACATTGTAAGGTCAAATGCTGCCATTGGTCTATTCTTCAGTCAACTTCCACCAGCCCAAGAATCGACCAATGGCAGCGTTTGACCTTACAATGTCAAGACGAGTCCGAAGCCGCTTCCGCCGCAATTTGTCACCAGCTTTAAATACATGGAGAGCAGTGCTGCCAGACGTGGGATAAATAAGCTAGATTCACGATATTTTTGAATGTAATACAATAGAAAATATAATAATATTTTTATTATTACGCTGCCATTGGTCGATTCTTGGGCTGGTGGAAGTTGACTGAAGAATAGACCAATGGCAGCATTTGACCTTACAATGTCAAGACGAGTCCGAAGCCGCGTCCGCCGCAATTTGTCACCAGCTTTAAATACATGGAGAGCAGTGCTGCCAGACGTGGGATAAATAAGCTAGATTCACGATTTTTTTGAATGTAATACAATAGAAAATATAATAATGTATCGCACGATAAATCTACGATGACATTTTGCTCAGTTAGGTAAAAGATAATTTTATGAAATTTTAATCTGTGTGTTTGAATACATTTTACCTTTATTTGGACAACTTTGACTCTGACAGCAGGATAGTAAATATAATTTCTTTACACTACCAAAGAGATATCCTTTTTGCATAAAATTTTCTGCCATTTTTAAATCTGTATCTGTACTTTTTTATTTAGGCGAGAGTTAATAGGAGTTGTCATTTCATACTAAATGTAAGTGAAAAATCACATACTAGTTTCGGAGAAAGATGGTTCGTATTGCTGCTCTTTAGGGTATGTGTTCAATGCTTGTGCAGTAAGTACTGCAGTAATTTAGTTAACAAAAACTTGTTATTTTAAAAAGTAAACAAGTAACAAAATTTAAACTTTTAAGCCGTATATTCAATTATTAATAAATTAGTAAAACTAGGATAATTCTTTACCCATGAATTTGGCGGAGAGACAATTTTGTCCAATGTTTTTTCATTTAAATAAAAAACATTGGTTTTTATTTCGAAATTTCGATGGTCTTAGAAAAAGTTGTGTTTGAGCACCAAAACAAGACACTGAGTATTTGGATTTACATGTTGTCTAGTTATTTTTATTTGTGAGGTCTAGAACCCAGAGCCGTAGAAGTCAGTATAAAAAAAAACAAAGACAATTTTGTCACCCGTGCGTCGGCGAACAAAAATGTCTCCCAGTTGTCGCGTCGCAACGTGCGCGCACCTCTTTAGACATATATTAATCTGTGGTTGAGCAGCATAGTTTTACTTGATGTTGAGCAGTGTCAAAACTGTCAAACGACTGAACTGCAGAATTAATTTAACCTAGTATAAATACAAAAAAGGCTAACATTATTTTTGGAAACTTTACTCACGTAATCGGATTATCCGCTGGTTCAATGATTTGCCCAGACTTTTTAGAATTTCAGGTGGGTGTCTTATTTTTAATTTTATTCCAAGGCTTCAGTCAAACTAACGCGATCGATAACGGCGATGAGCGATCTGCACACCGGGCGCCCGCGCTATTAACTGCCATTCATTTTGATGTAGTAAATACATAATTTAGACGTTGCTTAATGATTAAAGACTATTTTGTGATTAATTTGTTTACGGTTTATGGACAGAAAAACACTAGTCGAGAATACAAGTGTAATATTAATTACTGTCTGATGTAGTTTTTGTCAGCAAGTAGATCGCGAGCTCAATCGCGCCCGTGAATTGGCAGCTTTGGTTAAACAAAGCGAGGCTTTATGTATGATAAATTATAACCTACCTTTTGTAGTCTAGTTTATCCATTCCTAATAGAATCCTGGGATTTCACATGAAGCTTAATAGAGAGCGATGGAGGAGGCCTATATTTAGACATTATAGCAGTCAAGAATTGGTACCTACATTATTTCTGAAATAAATGGCTATATAGTAGTAATTTATTGTAGTTTTTATGTTCTGACCTATTTGTATATAAGAAGAGAGAAGCAAGATAAGTAAAAGTTAACTGAGAAAATGTTGGGGGCAAAATATCAGGAAATAGGATGGGCCAGTGTCGACCTTAATGACAAAACATAGGGAGAAATGGAAAACTTTGGAGGCCTTTGTTAGAAGACAAGCTGACAAAACAACTAAAATATAAAATAAACAGTGTTAATCATACAAAAAACAGCACTAACAGCTTTTTTGTTTTATAAATCTAAAAGTAAAATATCCCTATAATAATTATTAAGTAAAACAGTCAAGTACCTAACCCTACAAAAAATTATGTTATTTTTGAAACTTTTTTAGGACAACTTGAAGAAAATGAGAGTTCTAGATGACAAAATTGTGTATGCACTTAACACGTCCATACCAACAGAATCTTTTAGAAGTAAAGTGGATCCTACTTCTGCATGTCAAGATTTGTACTCTCAGATACAGAAAGGACACACTGATAGAGAACATGTGATAAAAACTTGCATTGTTGCAACTGCAGAAACACTTAAGAAACTGAAAACAGAAAAAGATAACAAACCAGATGATGTTGAGCTACTCAAAATTCTTAAATCTGAACAAAAAAAGGTAAATTATCATAATAACAATTACAATAATTACTTGTTTAATTTATTGATTATGGTACTCGGTATATAATTATTTACACAATACAAACACATTCTACACATTAAAATGTAAATATTTATTATAAACTAGCTGTTGCCTGTGACTTTGTTTGCGTGGTCTTTAGTTTATTCAAAAAGGATTTTCTGCACAACTTTTTTTTTTCCTTCAAAAGAACCTTCTGACAATAATTATTATTAGCACAACAAAAAAAGAATAAGTGAAATTGTATATATATATTTACTCTCCCTTGATTTTATTATTTTAACACAATATCTAGTTATTATGAAAGAAGAAAAAGGTAACAAACTCACAAGAATGTTTGCTTAACTGATCAAGCATACATAAATGAGACCGCTTGGATGTTAACGGGTTAATAAATTTAAGATGGCAGGCAATGATGAGTCATTCAAAATACCAAGACCTGTTGTTACATATTATTATTATACAGTAGAATCTGTTTATAATGACATCGAAGGGAATCGACAAACACGTCATAATAACCGGACGTCATACAAAGTGGTTTGTGAAAAAAAAACATTTTTATGTATGTATTTAATTTAATAGAGAAACATAGTAACTAATGAAATCAAAATTGCACGTTTATTACGTACACATTATACACATACAAGTGCGTCAGTCAGTAAGCGTCAATTCTTCACTGAGATTCAAAACAAAAACGAGTCACGTGCCGAACTTCGTCGGGAATCAACAAACATTACCGAAGGTGTAAACATGATTCTTTCTGACTGTCGGTCATTATAACCGGACATAATTTATTAAAAGTGGGTCATAATAAGCGACATGTCACTATAATCGAAGTCATTATATCCGACTTTTTTATAAAGAATTTTATATGAAAACCAAACTTCGTAGTGTAATTACGTCATAATAGGCGGTTGGTCAATATAAGCGGCGTCATAATAAACGGATTCTACTGTACAAGTATTATAAAGAAACTAAACTTACATGTAGTGTGTTGTTTCTTGTTTTAGCTACGCCTCTTGCAAACTGAGTTAAGTGTTGAAGAAGTCATAAGAGAAAAAACAACCAAGTTGTTTGTAGAAAAGTGCCGAACATATTTTAAGCCAAAAGAATTATGAAGACTGTATATGAACATTATTGTTTTTTTTTTGGTATGTTTAGTGTATATATTATAAATAGTAGATATTAAATGTTGGTTTAATTTTACTAGAACTTAAAATGCCAAACTTTCATCCAAGGGATTAATTGGACGTAGTTAAGCAGAAATGACTCAACCCACAAAAAGGTAGTTTGGAGATATGAATTTTTAAAGTTCAATGGTGTATTGCCATGTATTGCCGTATTGATTGCTTATTTCACTTATGGTTAAAGTTAAGTATTTTTTTTTGGTTTTGCTTAATGTTTATTTGATAACGTTTAATTACTTACGCTTTTAGGTATTTGCGGAAATATGGGGTTGAGTCCTTTTTGATAAATTGGTATTTTCATTGAGCAGTTTCTAATTTTAATTAGTAAAAACGACTCAAGTTCGAAAAATTACAAAAACAGGTACTTATGGTGCCAAAGTAATTCAATTTAACACAATGTTATAATCTGCAATGCCTCTAGACCTATTTGTATCATTTGTTACTTCTATTTTCTGCTGTAATAAAATTCAATTGTACATACTTTTTATGTGTTTATGTTGGTCCTCTTTTTTAATAGGTAATTTTTCACGAAATTTATGTATTTATTATTTAGCAATTATGTCATATCAATAGGAAAACCTAACTTTTTTTTCGAGTGATTGTCTATTTTCAATGTTTATATTAAATTCTACATTAAAAATTTAAAAATATATTTTTAAGTCGTTTTTGTTAAACAAGCTTTAATAAGGATAGAGTTTTTTTTTTATTACGCTAAAAGGACTCAAGAATGAAATTCATAATAAAACAATATCTTTAATGTGCAAAATGTATTCGAAATAGGCAATTACTCGTATTCTGAAAACACCTCAAAATCTACATCACAATCAAATCCTTCTACGTCTTCAGTAAGTAATTCGTTTCCCTTTAGTGTTTCATAAAACTCCCTGCAATCTTTTGGTATGAGGTCAAACATAGATTTCAAATCATCTAACTTAGCCTGAGCGATTTCTTTACCATTAGGCCAAAGTGTAGTAAAATCATCTTCGGAAATCTCTAAAGAGCTTCGTCTCAACTTTTTTTGAATGTTTAATTCCTTAAACTCTTCTGTGTAGGTTTTCATAAAAATCGAATGTCTGTTCTCTTTCTTTAATAATATTTTTTTAGTATTTAGCCAGTTCACTTTCTCTTTCGTTACAAAAGTCTTCCTATTAACTATTTTTTTTTTCTATATTTGCGGTCGAAATAAAATCTTCTTTCTTCATTCTATTAACCTTTAAAGGATTCTTCTTTTTGGCAATTTGTATTGCATTAATGTACTCGTCAGGGGTGTAAATGCGTTGATGGTATTTAAGCTGGTATTCAATTTTTGAAAAATCCGTATCATTGGGTAAAAATGAATGGCCGCTCTCTAAATATTTGAGTGTTATTGATTCCAGAGACGAGTGTGAATTTAGTAGGGCTTTTAGAATCAAAACTATTTTAATGTTGCGGTTTTGGCCACCACAACAATCGCTCCAAAGCACCAAGTGCTTAACCTCCTTGTTCAAATGATTTTTTATATAATGCATAACGCATGACCCCACCTCTTGGGCACCTCTACCGGCTTCCCCTTCTACCCACACATTACAGTGGCCGCTATCGTCAGAGCCAACATGAATCCCACTGTTGTACAGCCAGAGCTGTCGCTTATAAAACACGATGTTTGTAGGTATTCGGGGAAGCGGTAGGGTTTTTTCTAAATCATACGTCAGGCATTCAAAATATTTATCCGTTTTTGCTCGCTTCAAATCACTATTCATTTCCTTCCTTAAGTCCATTGCGCGTTTAAGGTGTTCTTCCTTCTCTTCAATAAGTTTTACCTTTTCGTCGGCTTTGCAATTTTGTATTTTTTGTGTATAAGTGTCGCACTTATTGCATGTATCCTTCTTGAGGCTTTTGCAACGCAAATTAAAATTATCATAAAATATTCGTTTGAGTGTTTCGAATGAAACCGGCGTTTTAGATGTGCCATGTTCATTTTGTAATTCTTCTTTGTAAATTTCGTAAACTTTTTGAATAGTCATGCCCAATTTCAAGTATTGACAGTCACTATTAGTTCCCCTCCTGTAATGGGATTCATATTTTGGTAGGGAATTGATAACTTTTCTTATAAATTGAACGTGATCTTCTGGTGTTTTATTCCATCCACCCTGTTTTTTACCTCTTTTATCTTCAAACGAGTTAGAGCGGAGCTTTGCCAAAGACACATCAATTTTTTTTGTGGATATCTGGAAATTATTCAAAAACATGTCTTTGCAAACTTCAATGTTGGTAATAAAATATTTTCTTCTGTATGTTCTTTTTTTATGTTTTCCAGATTTGTTGCCGCTTAGAACTGTGTATTCCCTAGCTTTTGGACTCTCTTTTACATTATTTATAATGTACAATAATTGTGCTTTGTACGTTCCTAATGTGATGTATTTATTAAACTCTTCCCTCCTTTTTTCTTGAGAAACAAGGGTAAAACATTGTCTCTTACACGGACAAACATAATCACGATACACTTTTGAGAAAACTCGCTTATTTTTTCCTTGGTAGGGTAAGTTGGCATATTTTCTTTCCTTTCGCTGAACTAGAGAATGCTCTGGATATTTCCTTTTACGACCTTTCTTAGGTCGACCTTCTTCAGGTTTGTTTTGCGTTTCTAAATATTTGTATGCGTTATTATGAAGTTCTAAATTTAAAAAATCTGTATTTTCTGTCACATCACTAATCATGTTATTGCTGTTAGTGGCGCATTGAGTACTTGCATCGTCTATTTCGGTTGTAATTTCATTTTCTTGAGTTTCAGGACTGGCTTCTACAGCAAAAGGTACACGTCTTGAAATCTCGTTAGCGGAATCATTTTCAGCACTTGGCAAAGAAATGGTTTTGATTACAGCTTTCACTCGCTTTTTAGGAATTGAACGTAATAAATCTTCACTTGAATCTGAAATTTCTTCGGCATCTGGTGAATAATTAGAATCCGTATCAGAACTAAAATCCATATCTTGATCATCGTTTCTATTTGTTTCATCTGTACTTCTTTGATTCAATTCTGTAGTTTCTGTAGCTTCGACTTCTTCGGCATTATATTCATTAAAATTTCTGTTTTGTTCCGTAGTATCTATTGTCGTTGAAATTATTCCGCCTAAGGATTTAAAAATATCTAAAGTATTTGGAGACATAGGAGGTATAGGAGATGGACATTTTGCACCACCTGAAATGCAAAAAAGAAATATTTTAATTGTTTTATAGTAGGTATATATTAACAATCATCGTAATAGTAGATTAGATCACCATTACTCTTGGATGCAGCAATCAGAGGTGTTAATGGTGAAAATAAAGGAGCTGCTGGGGAATCCATATCATCTGAAATAAGTGTAAGTATATTATGTATGGCAACTAAATATATTTATTGGAAGAATTAAGGACTATGCACAAAGGTAGATATTTACAGTTATTATAATTATTCTCTATTCTCAAGGATGCAGCTATCAGGGGTGTTAAAGGTGAGTATGAAGGAGCCACTGGGGAATCCATATCATCTGAAAAAGTGGAACTATATGTACCATGACCAAAAATAGTTTAAAAAATGTACCTATAAGCCGAAAAAGTTTTTGCACTCTTAATAAAATAGCAACCTAACTGAAAATATATTTTTATTGTTGAAATAAACACATTTTTGAGTCTAGACTAAATTTTACTTGTGCAAAATAAAAAGTCCGGGTAACTTTACCCAACTCCATAGAAAAAGACTCAATGTATTTTAGTTAGTATTGAAAACTTTAAAGTTTAGTAACATTATATTTAAAGCTAGAAGCTGAATGGAAAATCGGATGTATATGTCCAGATCCGAAGTACATTAACATAGTATTATTAAAATGTAGTAACCTATGCGTTACCAGTAAAATGAGTAAAAAAAAAAAAAAAAAATTAAATAAATAAAATTTAGAAAAACTTAAGCAATTCATAATTTTACACTTTTTTGTGCTAGCACAAACACAAACACAAGCACAGCTAGCTGTGGGACAAAGAAACCACAAGAAAACTTCTAAAATCAAAATCAAGTAACAAGAATGACCTCCAAAATGCATAGAAATGAACACAAACAAATTTCTCCTGCAAAAAATAAGAAGCTAGAACCAGATATTATTATATTAACCCGTACACTGAAAGTTAGGTTAGGTTAGGTTAGGTTAACACACGCTCAACAAAGTAGCTCTCGGTGACATAGGAACTAAATTGTTAGTAAGTTACCATTTCCTTTTTTATTATTTTTTAAGTTATTGTACCGAATACAAACAACTTGCGTTATGAAAATAACAGAAATTATATATTATTAATAAGATCACAAAGAAAGGTATTTTAACATTCAAGCCAATGCCACGCAATCGTGCAGCCAAACATAATAGAAGTACTCAAATACCTATTTTTCTCTTATTTGACCTTCGAATCCATGTCTTAGTTGTATCGAGCTGTAAACATTTCTTAATTAAACTATATTATATCTACCTCCATATTATTTATTTAAAAAATATCACACCAAAGACATACACATGTTTATACTAAGACCCCAAACACTACCTAATCTAAGCAATAATAGAATAGGTAGCGTGTTATTTATTTTCCAGTAAAATGGTGAACGTGGTTGGTTGTAAAAATGGTTAATTAAAAATAAACAAATAAAGTAAATGTTGAAAACAACTTACATGTTTTAAAAATGTTACTTTCCTCAGCATGGGATGCTGTTGCAAATATTATATTTTCATCTGCAAAACGTTAGGATTGAGGTTTAACAGTGTATAAGTTATGTAATGGAATAATAATAAACTTTTTTATATTGTCTCGGGTCTGGGTATTGTGGTACCGTCGTTGTTTCTGATTTCTATAACACAAGTGCTTTAGCTACTTACCATAGGATCAGAGCAATGTATGTGATGTTGTCTAATATTTATTTATTTATTATTATGGTATATCACACATTAACACAATCTAAATAGTATAAGAATAGGTTGGGTGTTTATTATTTGCGGACAAAATGACGGACCACGGGTTAAGTAAAAAGAGTAATCAAATGAAATTATAAACAACAACAAAAATAATATACCTCTTGTTAAAAAGTTATTCTCTTCAGCATAGGAAACTGTCGCAGATCTTATAATTTCTTCTGAAAAAAGTTTATTAGATTAGTAAGTAGTTTTAGGTTACAGAATAGAATAACATGGTAGGAAGTACCTATATTACATAATCGAGGGCAGTCAACATTAATTCAATTTAATTATGTAAAGATTACATTTAGATAATAGTTTTTTAATTTAAGAAATACATAATATAAGGTAGGTATTTATTATAACAATGAAATTGCAATATTCGGTTTTACCTGTTTTTATTGGTGAATCTTTAGCATGTATCACTGTTTCAGACATCATGTTCTCTTCATCTACAAAACATTAATGATTAACTTTATTAAGTATATAGATAATAGTTTAGTCCTATTTGATAGGTTAAGTTATGGAAAAAATAACTTACTTTGTGAGAACTCTTCTTTCTTGTCTAAAAAACTAAACATTATTTTATCTATTCTTTTCATTGTATCTTATTAATCACAAACACAGTAAATTTTTATTGTACCTAATAATCAACTTAATTTATTACCCAAACGTTGTGCAATGAGACCATTAATGAAACAAGTGCCGCGAAAGTGTTGCTGCTATACACTATACCAAAAATACTTAAATAATTAATGTTGCTAGCAAAAAAATTTTTTACTAAATTCTTAGAATCTAAGCCCGATTTTTTGTTTTATTCGATCTTTTAATTTTCAGTCATTTTATCTAAATTAATTAAAACTAGCACACTATTTTATAAATTCACTTAACAGAAACGATATCGGTACTTTGAGTCCTTTTAGCTAAATTAAAACTAGCACACTATTTTATAAATTCATTTATCAGAAACGACTTAAGTAGTTTTGAGTCCTTTCAGCTAAATTAAAACTGGCACACTATTTTATAAATTCATTTATCAGAAACGACTTACTAATTTGAATCCTTTCAGCTAAATTAAAACTAGCACACTATTTTATAAATTCATTTATCAGAAACGACTTAAGTAGTTTGAGTCCTTTCAGATAAATTAAAACTAGCACACTATTTTATAAATTCATTTATCAGAAACGACTTAAGTAGTTTGAGTCCTTTCAGCTAAATTAAAACTAGCACAATATTTTATAAATTCATTTATCAGAAACGACTTAAGTAGTTTGAGTCCTTTCAGCTAAATTAAAACTAGCACAATATTTTATAAATTCATTTATCAGAAACGACTTAAGTAGTTTAAGTCCTTTCAGCTAAATTAAAACTAGCACAATATTTTATAAATTCATTTATCAGTAATGACATAGGTATTTTGAGTCCTTTTTGCTGTTTCAAGAATATACATGGGTAGTAGAGCCTTAATTTAACCGAAACGATTCACAAGCTTTGGGGCTATTTAGCTATATTCCATATTGCACTGTTTTCGTAAATAATATGTTTCAAGCAGTTTGGGTCGTTTCAGTTGTTTTCTAATAAGTGCCCCCATAGTGTGGGTTGAGTCCATGCATACCAGAAAATTGGTTTCCACTGAGTTTTTTGCTGGAGAGTTTTTACTAGACGATAGATATGACCTCAAAAACTAGTTTCGTATATTTAACTCATTTTTGACCAAGTTGTTGGTTGAGTCCTTTCTGCTTAACTACGTCCAATTGGAGTAAATTTACTCACTCGCATTCGCATTACTCTTATCTAAATATCAAGACAATGGTTACAAAATTTTAAAAGTTGAGTGTAAGAAAACTATACTTCACTTTTAGTTTATAGATCCATTCATAACCATCCACTATCTTAACTTACATTTGATAATTTCTTATTATTTGTTTTTATAATGTTACTACATGTAGGTAACAGTAGTTTTCTTTACTTGTTCAGTGAGACCCTGCTTCTTGCTTTTCATGATTCTACTAGGTCCATGGAAAGTTTGTTTTAAAAAATATATATTTTGATTTAAATAATGAGCTTGCAGGTATTGCAATTTATTTAGTTGAAATATTTAGTTTTGGACGTTGTAATCCTTTGAGGTCCCATTTTTCTATTTAATTATGGAATACTAAAAATTTGTATGCAGGTGGCAAAAGAAATAGGCAATTAAAATAATGCAATCTAATTGTTTAAATACCTGACAAATTTCTAACAATTTACATGCTTAACACTTTGACTGTCACAAACTAGACAATAGAAAATATATTGTTCGCGGCTCACCTGTAAACCGAGTGGCGTTCAACGTGTTAATAAAAATAGTAAATTTTTTTTGTACACAAATGAATAATGGGTAATGTAAGTATATTATTTAGAAACTTCTGTCTGCTTGTGCTCTTCTTGATATTTTTTGTGCCAATCCAAATTCATTTGATGGACAGATTCTCCTCTTTTGGCTGCTGCTTTCCCAGACAAAATTGCACCAAAGCTTGCTAGTGCTGTCATCAACATGAGAATGTTAGAAAGTTTGATCCTAGCTTCACTACGTGCTCTGTCTATAAGGTCACCTCTGAAATGGAAAGTATGAGTACAGTTCATTTTAAGTCAGTGTTATGTAAGACTGTAAGAGTAAATTATAAGTATTGTAAACAGAATTATTAGTTATTATGTTTTGAATCTTGCTATTAGGTAGTAAATATTAATTACAAAGAAAGTAGTTAGGTTTTACAGCATTTAATACATACGAAACAAGCTTCGGAATTTCTTCCCTGGTCTTAAATTTTTTGGTCCAGACCAATATATACTTTTGAAACTCAGTAGGCCTGTATTTAACTGACATAGGGCCTCTTACATTGGATTCAGGTGATGATTGACACATATTTTTCTTCAAGACAGCAGAATATGCGTAAGAACGCAATAGTTTAAATTTATTCAACATTTTTAATTAAACGGTATTTCAACCGTTCTTATTAATTGACCTTTGTGTCAATTCCAAATTTCCTTACATGCAAAAAATAATCTGAGCGAAACACTTGGCTGGCTCGCTGACAAAATTTTTCATGTCACAGGTGTCACAGTGGCTGCTTGCTACACTGCATAACAAGTAATACTACGTTATAAGTAATACTACCAAAGAGTAAAATAATACTCGGGGAAAATACTACATTTTAGGAAGCCGATCTTCCCTACAAAATAATTCAGATTCATGGTCACAGATCAGTAATTTTACCACAGATATGAATTTTACAGATTATGAATTGAATCTGACGACATGTTGAGTCTTAAGCCAACATTCAGAATTTAACTTCCAAAATGACAACTCTCTAGTGATGTGTGCTGTATATCGATATCGACATTAGTGCTGTATATATTTACATCGATAAATTATATTGCAAAAGGTAGACATCTTTAACTTTGATCATTTTCAATAAAATTAAGTAATTTTATTTAATTTCTTTTATTTTACAAAACATTAGGACACCATTTGAATAAATACCGAAGGCAATTGATTGATTACCAATGTTTTTTAACAATACACATAAAATTATCAGTTTATTGAGACCTATAACTAAACGGACGATCATTTCTCTTCACCTTGTTAGATCTTGCTTACCAGCCCAAAAAAAACGAGTTACAACAGTATTACTGAACTTAGACAAAGACAACAGTGACAACAACTACTAAAGTTACAAATAGCGATGGGTGTCGGAAGGTCGATTCGATTTCGATTTGGAAATAAAGCTAAATAAATACCTCGTACCTCGTACCTAGCTCGTTGCTACACAGAGCTAACAGCTTATAAAGTAAAAAAAGCTATTTATTTAAGTGTATTTACCCAACATGTGCAGAAATATGATTTATCTCGTCAACCTTATTAGTGTAAAAACTACTGATGGAAACTTGTAATGCTTCAGTAGGTACTTACTATACATTATTTGTAATTTAAATGTAACATTGATCGGTAGCTGTTAGTTTCCTTTGAAATTTTTAAAAATACAATTTCTATTTTTTTTATTACCTTATAAAATTAGTAATAATCGGGTTATTACCGTAGTAGGTAAATACATTGAGTAAATACCCTCCCTCACCCATTCATCGCTAATTTGATTACAAAATAGATACCGCAACGTTCGCTTATATACCTAGTTGGGAAAGTTTCAACCAAAAATCTTTATAGTTTCGAGTAAGAGTCTCAACTTTCACCTTTTCTGACAAAATGTAGAACTCCCAAGTAGCGGTCTCTTACGAACGCTTGGTATTTATTAAGTTACAACAATAATTGCATATTTTACGATCTTTTGTAAAATGCAAGACAATTTGTGTTGGTTGCTCCATATTCTTGCCCTCAGGTTTTCGCGATCGGTTTTTGCAAGTATTTAAGACGAGCTCCATTAGTACCTGAGAATGTATTTTTATCTATTAAACGGCGCTTTTTCTGAGGGAACTTATAGTATGTTTTGCTTTACTAAATCGCTCATCCAATTTCTTTTTCTTCAGATAGCTCTGAAAAAAAAAACTGACTAGTGGGCCTGGACCTAGTATGTTTGAAAAAATAATCACTTCACATGTAAATCGACCGAAAAATAATACAAATTGACGTTTATTTTTCGATCGTTTTATTCGAGGAGATTATTTTATGAAACTTACATACGGCGTCTCGTCCCACTGCTAGTTACACAGAAAAGTTAGAATGCTCCAGGGCTAAGCTCAGTCAGTCGGGTCTATCAATCATATCAATATGCTTTGACAAAATTAATTATGAAGTGAGTAGGAATTCATTATTGGTATTTCATTGGCTGCCATCAGATGACTTCCAATCTGACGCCAACAGAAGGTGTGTTGTAAGAGGCGACTAACTCCTGTAGCACAAAACAGGCAGCAGCGTCTGCATGCGAAATGTTATAAAAAACTGCGCTCGCCAACTCGCCTGCCAAGCGTGGTAAGTATTGACAATCCCCCCCAATACACATAATATATAACTACTATTTTTTATAAATGCATGAGGCTTATTCAATTTATACATTCAGTTTAATTTACCTGTACACTGCTACACTCAGCTACGTCATAGCCTGTATCAAAGTTGTGCTCGATATTTGTTTAGGTAACAACTGATGTCAAAGTATCTGAAACCATGAATCAAATTATTATAAACAAAAAATAAACAGGTTTATTCATTATTGTTTTCAGGGACTGTATACTGGTATGAATATAGGTACAATTTGTTTCTGTGTGACGTCATACTATTTTATTTGTAATAGCCTTCGAGTAATACCATCAAACTTGCTTAAGTTTCGAAGTGTTATTAGTTTAGGCCTATTGTATGCATTATATTCTGATAATATATGTGATTTACAAGTGAGAAAAATGGTTTATACACTAAATACAGCATGATTTTGTTAAACTATACCTACCTAGGTACCTATTAAATTGCTATAATTTTTGGAACATCATTAATTTTATTGTTTCTGTTTCAATAGTAATATTAATGCGTTAATAAGTTATAGGTAGCGATCTTGAAGGACGTCATTTTTCTTGCTCTTTGCAAATTATTTTTGAAAAAGTATCAGATTGGTGGTGAAGTGCATTAATCTTGTTTTTTTATTCGTATGTAGTAGATTTCATTGTGTGATATAGTTATCATTAGTTCTGGGTAAGTTTAAAACTTTTTTGCCGCCTACATGAACGAGCCAGAGGATCCTGGAGGGACGGCCCTCCAGGATTGGAACACAATACCCTCTCAAGATGTTAACTCGGGGCCCTAGGCGTCTTATTTTATTATAATTATACAAAGTCAGTCAGGTATGGATACTGAGGGTTCTTTGTTGGACACGGACGGTGAGAATGCAACTAGTCGCCCTAAGAGAAAAAGAACATCTGCGCGCAAAATATGCAAGCATTGTAATAAAAAGCTATGAAGTCGTCATAATAAGTCTTCTGTGATCGGTATTGTGAATGATTCTGATTGTCGTTGTGAAAATCCTATCTACATTGAACAAGTGAATATTGTTAAAAATCTAAACAAATATGTGATTCAAACTTTTCCATTACGACTCCTGTTACTTCTTACACAGCATCAGATAAAAACCCTGTTCCGAACTCATTTAGCAGACATTTGTATCAGGCTACTGATGTTTCACCTTATGTAGTTCATATACAAAAAGAACAAACCACTCCCAATCAAAACTGTTCTTTGCATCCAGTTACAGTTGGTCACTTTTTGAAAAAAAAGTCTGTAAGAGGTATTGTAGATGGAAGTCTTAAAAAGATAGGTAGAAACCGAGTTTCAGTGTCTTTTTCTTGTTTTGAAGATGCCAATGGCTTCTTAAAAATGATATACTGAAGTTAAATAATTACAAGGCCTTCATATCAATATTCAATGTTACCCGCATGGAGTAATCAGAGGAGTTCCTATTGAATGGAATGATGAGGATATTTTAAATAATATGTCTGTACCAGTAGGGTGTGGTAAAATTCTTAAAGTCAAACAAAAAGAATATGGTTAACGGAAAATCTGAATTCGTCCCCATCGAGACAGTTGTATTTACATTTGATGGTCAGATACTACCAAAAAGAATCTTCCTATGCTATAATTCATTGCCAGTAGACCTTTACATTTATCCGACCATTCAATGTTTTCAATGCTGTCGCTATGGACAAGTAAAAAGCCAGTGCAGGTCCCTTCCCCGATGTTATAAGTGTGGACTTGGTCACACAGGTGACACTTGTGATGTTGAGGAAAAGAATATTATTGTATGTTTTTTGTGTTCAGGTCCCCATCAAACTAATAATAGAAAATGGCCTGAGTTCTCTCGACAAAAGAGTATAAAAGAGACTATGGCAAAAAGTTGTTTACTAATGCTGAAGCACTAAAGTTACACCCCCTATCAGTAAGTCCTTTGCAGATGTTTATTGTCTGGAGGACCTCCACAACAACAGATTCCCACCCCTCATTCTTCAAGCTCTAAATTAAAATATGTCCACAATAATAATCCAGGTTGGAATTCCTACAGAAAAACTGTTTTAATGAAACCTAGATCTCCATTCAAACCAGGAAAAAGTTATGACCGTGACCAACATCAAGCTATGACTAATGAATATAATACTCCTTTTGCTCCAAGCAAAAGTATTTTGATTAATAGTGATACCACTAATACTTTGTCCAATATGTCTATTAAAGAACTAATTATCACGTAATTTCCTCATTGAATCAATCAAATTTGATATCACCGTCCAACGCTGCCTTAACAAACAATGATCTCGTAGTTGACCTTAGTTCTGCTGTAAATGAATAAGTTCTCTATAGCAGTTTAATGGAACTGTCAAAGCATTAATAATAAGAAAAGCGAGTTGATACATATTATTAATAAATTTGATCCATTTTTAATTGCCTTACAAGAAACCTGGCTTCGGCCAGATTCTATTTTTCAAATTTCTGGTTTCTCCTGTGCCAGAGAAGATAGAACTGATAGTTATGGTGGAGTTGCTTTGCTTATCCATCATTCTGTTCCATTTACTCATATTCCCCTTCCATCACATAGTAATACTTTCTCTATAATAGCTGCATCTCTACATGGTATCTCTTTTGTTTCTGTTTATATACGAGTACCTCACCAATCAACAGCCGTATATGATGAACTAGAACAAATTCTAAGTAATATTCCCAAACCTGTTATAGTTATGGGCGATTTTCACGCTCAACACCAATCGTGGGGTAGCGCCAGTTCCAGTCACTATGGTAACAGAATTATAGACTTCTTAGACAATAATAACTTATGCTTTTTGAATACTGGAAGTCCTACCCGCCGCACCAAGCCCCACGAGGGACCTAGTGCTCCTGACTTAACTATCTGTTCTCCAAATCTTGCTTCTTCTTTAACATGGTCAACTTTCCCTTCCACACACGGTAGTGACCATTTTCCAATTTCCAACTATGGCTTAACCGAAATATAATCGCCCTCCCCGACTTAACTATAAAAATCAAAACGCTGACTGGAATTTATACGGACAAACAGTGGATCAAAAAATGACATTATTGCCTGATATCCAAAATAATAATCTTTCAAACTGTGCTGAAGCTTTAGCGACTCTTTTGTTGGAAGCTGCAGATGAAGTATTTCCCGCCAAAAACATCAGGAGAATTAAGTTACTTCCCCACCTTGGTGGGACACGGAATGCTCGCAAGCTGTAAAAAAAAGGAAAGAGGCTGAAAAACTTTATACTTCAGATTCTACGACGGAAAACTTTGATAATCTCTCCAATATTATAAACAGTACCAAGAAATTATTTAAACAAAAGAAATGGGAAGGTTGGAGAAAGTTCTGCCATTCTATTTCTCCTGAAACCTCACCATCAGCAGTTTGGGCTAATATAAGACGTTTTAGATCTGTTTTTAAAGACTCTGATCCCAACTTTCTTGAGCCAATAGTAAATAAATTCTCAGATAAATTAGCTCCTTCTTCAGTCCCTCAAGAACTGAACATCTATGATGAACAGCCTCATTCCTTGGATATAAATAACTCTAAATTAAGCTCCCCTTTCAATCTATCTGAGCTTAAAGGTATTCTGAGTTATGTAAAGGACTCTGCGCCTGGCAGTGATGGAATACCTTACTCTTTCTTAGTTCATCTGAATGATTCAACTCTGTCGTAATATCTGTCTCTTATAAATTCCATCATGCATTCTGGATACCTCCCTCCATCATGGAAAGTACAGGAGGTGATTCCAATTTTAAAACCAAATAAAAATCCATCAAGCCGTAAG
Source organism: Anania hortulata (assembly GCA_963576865.1). Classification (NCBI taxonomy): domain Eukaryota; kingdom Metazoa; phylum Arthropoda; class Insecta; order Lepidoptera; family Crambidae; genus Anania; species Anania hortulata. Next base: position 9,605,254 of record OY756396.1, on the reverse strand, counting down.
TCATATCGCCCCATAGCTCTTTTCTCAGTTTTAATTAAAATTGCCGAACATCTCATTAAAAATAGGCTTGAGTGGTTTATAGAAAGCAGAGGATTGTTAAGCACTACCAATTTGGCTTTAGAAAGAGTAGAAGCACCTCCGATAGCATTGCTATTTTTACCACTGATATTAGATTAGCGTTTTCTAGGAATCAGCACCTTTTAGCAGCTTTTTTAGATATTACGTCCGCATATGACAATGTGGTATTATCTATTTTTCGAGACAAGTTGATAAAGTTAAATGTACCCTTTTTATTGATCAATTTAATTGTAAATATTTTAGTAGAACGCAGTATTCATGTTGTATCCGAAAATTCAAACAAATACAAACTCTAGACTTTTATTTAATGGGCTTCCACTGGGGTCAGTATTGAGTCCGCTACTGTTTAATATTTATTCTTATGATTTAGAATCTTCACTTACCAATAATGTTAGCATATTGCAATATGCAGATGATCTTCTTCTGTACTTTTCTGATAAAAGCGTTGCAACACTTTGCTCATCACTCACTTCTTCTCTTATAATGCGTAAGTCCTGGCTAGATAAAAATGGATTATCACTCTCTGTTACGAAAATCACAGTTGTTCTTTTTTCCAGAATGCGATGCCCTCCCCCTATATTAGTTAAATACAGGGGCGTGCATTCCATATAGGCTATTATGCAGAGCCTACCCTCATAAAAAACCAACAGCTAACCATAATTATTAATTACGTATTCAACAATTAACAATAAATATTCTGTCACCATTTTGTCGTCTACCTGTACTTATTCCTTACTAAAGCGCGCAACTTAGATCGTTTCTGTGCAATTTAACCAATGTTAGGCTGCCGCGAGATCGCCTACTGTTTCACGCAAACTTACTCAATTTTTACTTACAGCCTACCCCCATCTGAAACCAATGCACGCCCCTGGTTAAATATGATAATTTAAATATTCCTGCGATAAATGAGGCCAAATTTCTGGGGGTCACCTTGGATTCGAAATTAACTGGATTCTCACACTTTTATAATATCAGCGCTAAATGTGAACGTCTCCTCAACATACTAAGATGCTTGGCTGGAGTCTGGCTCATCCTTTTAACTTAAAACTTATTTACAATGCCCTTATCAGAAGCACTCTGGATTATGGCACCCAATTTTTAGAACCTTGTAGTGTTGTAGGTATTAGGAAACTTGATGTCATCCAGACTAAAGCCCTTCGAATAGTTGTAGGTGCAATGAAATCTAGCCCTAATAACGCACTTCAAATTGAATGTGTAGAACCGCCGTTAAAGCTTCGGCGTCAGTACCTGTGCGACAAATTCTTATTTAGAGCTTTACAGTTATCAAATCATCCTCTTTTTCCAAAACTAAAATCTCTGTCTAAACTGATAGAAAATTCTGCATATTGGTCACACAAATCCCCACCATGTCTTATTGTTAGTTTTCGTAAAATCTTCTCTTCACAAGCTCCTACACACAAATATATGAACCTCCCTATATTCTGTTCCAGTTTTGATTCATTAATTATTTTTCCCCAATATTATTTTTGATGTTGATATTTCCAAATCTGTTAACCATGCTGGTATAAAGTTTAATTTAATTTTAGAAAATGATTGGTATGATTGGCATCATTTATACTGTGATGCCTCCAAACACTCAAGTGATGGTAATGTTGGTGTAGGTGTTTACCATTCCCAGTACAAAATAAGTCAAATGGTTAAACTGCCACCTGAATCGTCTGTATTCACTGGTGAATGCTTTGGCATTTTTAAATCATTAGAATACATTCTACTTATGAAATTGCATAAAGCTGTTATCTTTAACAACTCTAAAAGTGCCTTAGAATCCTTAGCAAAATTTATTATTATTATTATTATTATTTATTAACAGGCAGCAGGCAGTTGAAACAACTGAGGCCCAATTCCCGTAATTTGACAATAGTCGCAATCCGGTGTCAATCCGCTCCCAGTAACATTACGATGACAAACGGTATTTTTGGTACTTTGGTTGTTAAGTTGGTCAAACATTCACACACACATGTCTACATTCCGCCTTGAAGTAATGTCAAATAAATTTAAGCTGGTGACAAACTGCAACGGACGCGGCTCCGGACTCGTCTTGACATTGTGAGGTCAAGCGCTGCTATTGGGCTATCCTTCAGACAACTTCCGCCAGCCCAAGGATCGACCAATGGCAGCGTTTGACCTTACAATGTCAAGACGAGTCCGGAGCCGCGTCCGCCGCCATCTGTCACCGGTATTATTGTATTAAGTTTTGCCCCACTGATCAGATAAAACTACGTTTTCGCCCCACTGGCTTGCTTTAAACACTGAACCATTAAGCTGGTGACAAACTGCAACGGACGCGGCTTCGGACTCGTCTTGACATAGTGAATTGTGAGGTCAAGAAGCGCTGCCATTGATTGGTCTATCCCATGGATTTAATAACACTCTTTGTAAAAGGATTGAGCAGTGTGCGAAAAAATCGTGCCAACAGAGACAACCAACTGGTGGATTGTGTCTCTTTCTAAATAGGGTGACTAAATTGTAAGTCTAGGCGGGATTGAAATAAATAATTTTAAAAATCGTTAACTGAAAGGGTCGTATTTAAAATATGTATGTAAAAATGATTTTATAAAAGTAGGTATCAAGGGCTTGAATTTACAAAATTTTAGTGATATACATGAATTTCTTAGAATGTGTAGGTCATCGAGCACATACCATAAAAAGCAGCTATATGGATCATATTTTTCCAAAACTACATAGTAAGTGATTTTTCACTTAAATTTAGTAATAAAATGACAAGTTCTGTCAACTTTTACCAATACAAAAACAGTTCAGATACAGATTAAAAAACGGCGGATAAATTTCGTCGAACACATGATATAACATTTCTACTCTATAGCAATGGCAGCGTTTGTCCTTACAATGTCAAGACGAGTCCGGAGCCGCGTCTGTTGCCATCTGTCACTGGCTTTAGTATGGAGCTGGGACTATAATTTTATTGCAATTTTACTGAGAAAAATTACTAACTCGCACTTGACCGTTTTAAAGGTTTAAATATTATGGGCCGGGTACCGTTTGGGGTTGTTAAGGAGGTCCAAAATTTCATTATTTTTTGGATCCAACGCGCAATGGAAAACTACCGTGAACATGGACACACAATCGAAGCTACTGTTTTGATAAAAATAATAAAATAAATTGTTTTTTAATTATTAACAGATATTTAAGGACAAATAGTACTTATCAATGAAAGGAAATACCTCTAAATTAACAGCTCCAACTGTATTGGTAGTGTTGTTCACTCTTTTCTTCTACTCGATATATTTCTGTGGGGATATTTAGTTCCAAGTTCTGATAAAACATCCTACTGCGCCAAAATGACGATAATCAAATAGGCTTAATATATTTTGACACAGCAGCCAGTCTACATTTATTTTTATGTCTATGTGTCAGTGCATTTCGACATTTAGTGAAGTAAAGTCAAACTAATGTAATTTTCTTTGTGTCTGTGGTCGTGTGTGTGAATGACGTGATCGTAGTTAAAAATTCTGTTAAATCTAAGGTTTTTTTCTACCAATAGATTAATATTATATGGTAAATTTCTATTGAACAGTGTGGGATCTTAAAAGTTTTAAAGCATTATTCACAAATAGTAAGTTTATTGTTTAAAATTCTCTTTCTATAGACTGTCAAGTAGGTTTGGGACTTGGAGTATAGTTTTATTTTTATCGAAATTTTATTGAGTTTATTGCAATAATCGAATAATTATTGAGTTCTTTCGTAAAGGCCTTGCTGCTTAGCCATAACATTATATTCAAGTACCGTAGATATTGTTTATTCGGCTGTAAAGACCTACTATCTACTTTGTGTTGCTATTACTGAGAAGCTAAATTCGTTGTGTGACTGAGTTATATACATATTGGTAGTAAATAAAAATATTGCTACAGATGTCTGGGGGTCACAAACATCGGTATAAGAATGTGGGGCTAAGTGCAGATGAGCTTCGCCGTCGTCGAGAAGAAGAAGGAGTACAGCTCCGTAAACAAAAACGTGAACAACAGCTTTTCAAACGTAGAAATGTAAATCTTCCGGCACCAAATGCACCTGATATCGCACTGCAGGTATGAGTTATGTATTTTAAAAATCTATAAATAACTAAAAATTTTTAAATTTTTTATCCAAATAAATATCTTTTAGGATGATATCAATATATCTTCAACTGATGACATTACCCCAGCGATGGTAGCTGTTCTCTATGGTGACAATCCTCAGGAGCAAGTTATGGTTACACAGAAGTTCCGAAAGCTTTTGAGTCGAGAACCTAATCCTCCCATTGATGAAGTCATACGAACTGGAATTGTACCAAAATTTGTAGAGTTTCTTACTAATAGTTCAAATCCAACACTGCAGGTAATTTAAATTTTGGTTAAATAAAGTAGATATACATTTTATCACCCTAATTTGATAATCTATTCAGTAGGGTATTTTCTACCCATTTTACTAGATCAAACTTTATTGTCCCAGTATTATCTTTGACCTAATTATCATTATTGTGCAGTTTGAAGCGGCATGGGCACTCACAAACATTGCATCTGGGTCTTCAGAGCAGACTCAGGTTGTAGTTGAGTGTGGAGCTGTGCAGGTACTTGTGGGGCTTGTAGCCAGTGGTGCGAGTGACGATGTCCGAGAGCAAGCTGTGTGGGCACTGGGCAATGTAGCGGGTGACTCGCCTCGCTGTCGTGACACTGTGCTAGCTGCTGGTGTCCTGCCACCTCTAATAGAGTAACTTGATTAATTTTTGTTTAATATTCTGTTGTTGTCAATAATCTTTACTTACACTGTAGTCATGATTATATTTCATTACAGGATCCTGAATAAATATACTAGACTTTCTATGACTAGAAATGCTGTTTGGACCCTCTCTAATTTGTGCAGAGGTAAAAACCCTCCTACAAACTTTGAATCTGTTGCACCAGGCAAGTAAAATCTTGTACCTATGTTAGTTATAATTTATAATAACTAAAATTTTTATCTTTTCTAAAATATGTGCATTTTTATTTAGGAATACCAGTATTAGCAAGACTATTACATCATACTGATGCGGACGTGCTTAGCGACGCTTGTTGGGCACTCTCTTACCTATCTGATGGACCAAATGAAAAAATACAGGCTGTCATTGACGCTGGTGTTTGTAGAAGGCTTGTGGAGCTGCTTATGTAAGTGGTACTAAGCAGAAATCTTACTTCTTACTATGTTATAAATGCAAATGAAAGGACGGATGTTATTTACTCAATCATTCAGAATAGCTGAACAGATCTAGATTAAAGCTTGGAATAGCAGATAAGATACTTTTTATTCCCAAAAAATGTATAACTTTCGAGGGTTCCAAGATAATTGCTATTATAGATTCTTACTGTTATATGTTGCTGTTCATTTAAACAAAAAAATATAAAACTAGCTTTTGCCCGCAACTTCGTTAATATGGTGTTTGTTTAGATTAGACTAACTATGGTTTTGCAAAGACCATGCAAACGAAGTAGTGTTTTTTATTATTATGTTCAGTTTCGAATCATCGGTTTAGGTTAGTTTTGACTGATAATCAATTTCAGGCATAACAAATCGACAGTGGTATCAGCGGCGTTGCGAGCCGTGGGCAATATCGTGACGGGCAACGACGCGCAGACGCAAGCGGTGCTAAACTGCAACCCGCTGCCGAACCTGCACGCATTGCTGCGCTCCAACACCGAGGCACTGCGCAAGGAGGCGTGCTGGACACTCTCCAACATCACGGCGGGAAACGCCGTGCAGATACAGGTCAGTTTCGGCAGCAGTGCTCGTGATATTAATATATACGTCACTAAAATTGACTGGCTGAGCTCGCTGGGCGTAGCAAACGAGTGAACATATCTCTATGGCTGCATTGCTCGACAGAGGCAGGGTGGTAACACTGGGTGTGGCAAATAGGAAAACACACGTTGCACCTCAGTGGTCAGACACTACGCACGCGAATAAAGACGAGTTTCGTGATAAGTAGAGGCATGCTTCTCATGTCTAGTCCTATTAAGTATTCAGTGCTCACGTTTAAACGAGGTGTGTGTATAGAAGCAAGACTTCTGAACTTATTGTTTGTATTATTAAGTAATCTATGTTAATAATGCCATTGACTCTCATTATAAAATCATGATAACATTATGGATAAATGTGAAAACAACAAAATAAGTAAGAACCAAGCCAAACTAAAAATGAGCTTAACCCAACTTGTATATGATATATGATATAAATTGTGTAATGAATGACGTTATAAGTTGATAGTAAAAGTTGTAAATGAAAAGTTTATTTTATTCTTTTTAGAGCATTTAAATAAAAGCTTGTTCTAAAAAAAGTTTTTTTTACCATTTATTTATTTTTTACTTTTTATTTATCGCTTGACAGGTTTCTAAGTCTGTTCCTTTCATTCAACGCATCATTGTTGCAAAGTTGTTTGCTATTTAATTTCGAACAATCTAGCTCTTCAATAAGGAGACCTTCTAATGATTTTCCACGTATGCTTGACCAACTTGTCAATATAAATCAAACGAGCCCAAACTTGATGGAGTTGTAGCGTTTTGTTGCGGAGTTCCTCTGGCCACCTTCCATCTCCAGCATCAAAACAAGTAATTCATTCTTGGGAAATTGTATTAAATTTTTCAATAATATACCTCACAATGTTACCAAACTTCCTATTAATAAATTTAAGTCACATGTCAAAACTACACTGATGTCTAAGGGGTATTATAAAATTCAAGACTATCTTGATGACAAGAATGTATGGTCAGTCCAGCCTGCACTAAACTGATGTACCTACCTGTTTATTTTGATTTATATTTTTTGTGTGGCAGCTAGTGGTGACTGAGTTTGTTCCGGCGTTTCTTCTCAGCACTTGCCAGATTGTCTGTGTCTTGTCTCGAAGCGCTAGTAGGGCCCAAAAAATAAGGAGACATGTTCTGGCCCCCTAGGGGCCTATAATGTTGTTATTGACGTTCATAAGTGGCAATTTTGTCCTGAATTGAATAAATGATTTTTGACTTGACTTTGACTTTGAGACCCAGTTTACTATATAGGATCAGAATACTCGTCAATACGAATTAAACGAGCGTCGAGAGAACTCGACGGGGTGGTGTCGTTATGTTGCGCAGTTCCTATGGCTACCTTTCAGCTCCAGCATCAGGCCCTGGTTACCATATAGGATCGAAATACTCGTCAATAAGAATCAAACGAGCCCAAACTCGACGGGGTGGTGTCGTTTTGTTGTGGAGTTCCTATGGCCTCCTTCCAGCTCCAGCATCAGACCCTGGTTACCATATTGGATCAAAGTACTTGTCAATAGGAATCAAACAAGCCCAAACTCGACGGGGTGGTGTCGTTTTGTTGCGGAGTTCCTATGGCCACCTGGCAGCTCCATCATCAGACCGTGGCTATCATACAGGATCAAAGTACTCGTCAATACGAATCAAACGAGCCCAAATTCGACAGGGCGGTGTCTATTTTTTGCGGAGTTCCTATACCAGCTCTAGCATTAGATCAGCTCACTATCATCATAATATTGCATTGTCACGCAATACGAGGGCGGCACTGAAAATTTCGGGAATCAAGGAAGTGACACAACATTACTATTTAAAAATGTATTTATTGCTTTTCAAAGTATTCTCCGCGAAATTTGACACATTTTTCCATACGACGGAACCAATCATTGAAGCAACCATTCCATTCGGAAGTTTGGGTCTCCAAAATGGCCGTTTTGTAGGCGTCCACAGCTTCTTCAGGTGATGAAAATCTCTGACCACGCAATTTATTCTTTATTTTAAGGAAAGTATAGAAATCATTAGGGCTTAGGTCGGGGCTGTACGGCGGATGGTCTAATAATTCTGTTTTCTTGCTCTAAAAACTCTTTTGTTCTGTGCGCGGTGTGATAACTCGCATTGTCGTGATGGAGGATGATGCGGCGGTTGCAGTTCTCTTTACGGAGTTCAGAAACGACCTGTGGCAAACAAATGCTAGCATACCATTCTGCATTAACCGTTCTTCGTCCGTCAAGAGGAATAGTCGCAACATGGCCGGTTTTGGAGACAAACGTGGCCACCATTTTTTTTGCAACACTCCGTGAACGAACGATTTTTGTTGGCTTTAACTCATTTTCGAACACCCAAACTCGTGACTGGTTTTTTGTTTCGGGTTCGTACGCGTATATCCAGGATTCGTCACCTGATACGATGTTGTATACAGCATTTGAGGATCCTGCGTGGAATCTTTCGAGAGTTCTGACGCACCAAGTAACGCGAGCCGCTTTATGATCTTCACAGAGCGAATGCGGTATCCATCGGGAAAACAACTTTTTTACACCTAATTGCTCATGCAAGATTATTTGTATTTGACTCATGCCAATGTCTAAAGTTGCCTGAATTTCGCGGTATGTCACATGTCGATCTTCCTCAATTAGCTTATGCACAGCATCAACGTTTTCTTGGGTGACTGCAGTTTTTGGACGACCTTGACGGGGATCATCACTGAGCTTGACACGTCCACGTTAAAATTCAGCAAACCAGCGATAAATTGTGGTTTTGGATGGGGCTTCCTTACCAAATGCAGAAATCATCCGGGCAACACACTGTTTTTGTGTTAAACCACTTCGAAAGTCATAATAAATCATCGCTCTTGAATTTTCTCGAGTCAATTCCATTTTCTCAACGACTAAACAAGTTTGACAAGACCTTGTGATAAGACCGAGAATCTTTTTTTAAATAAATAAATGGTATTCGATTTTTAAAACCAAGGAGTTTGCAATTAAAAAGATTTTAATATGACAGGAACAGTGGAAATATTCCATTCCCATACATATGCATGCAAAAGGATAGTGGGCAAAAAACACCCAGCTCCGCCAGCCATTTGATATGTGTGAATCAAAAGTCGTACCTAAAACGAGCATTTTTTACTATGGCACCAAAAAAAATATCCCGGAGGAAAGACACAAAACAAGAAAATAAAATATTTTATCACTATGTAGATGACCTGGTAAAAGTTGCAGGAAGCCGCTGGATGCAGGCCGCTTCAAACTGGCCAGCCTGAAAATCGTTGGAGGAGGCCTGTGTTTAGTAGTGGACGTCCTATCGCTGAAATGATGATGATGATGAATCATTAAATAAATAACTATGATAATAAACAATCTAAAAATGATTTTTTAAATATGCTTGATTTTGTTATAAGACAATAAACATTTTATAATTAGGGTAGGGATGCTTGTTTTAATAATCGCCAGTAAGCTACATAAAGCTTTGGGCACAAAGCCAGCGGGTGCGATTTCGTCGGCGACGATAGCGGGACACCAGTATTTGAAATATACTGAAGTCTATTGAAGACCGTCCCACCGAGCGGGCGCGCCACGCGCTACTGTGTGTCGCATGTAAGCGGGGAAGTTTGATTTGTGTTGCATGGTAAACGTAGGTACTTACTAGTCGCACAGCGTTAGGCCGGAAATGTCACGGTCATCTAAGAAGTGGTATTTGTGTATTTTTACAACTTTTTAGGCGCTGCGCATACGACGGGGCGGGGAGTCTCTTTGCCCGCGAAGAAATAAAGACCGTGTCTGTCTGTCGATGCCCGCGACTGCCCGCGCTGCAAACTCAAAACACAAGACGAAAGGGGCAGATCAGTTCAGGATGATCTCTAGTAGAGCGCGCGGCGTGGACTAAAGCCTTGGCCACACTGCCGGCGGGGCGTGAAGGCGACGAAACGGCGACGGAGCAGCAACGCGGCGTGCACATCACACTTCAGCCGTGACGGTTTCGTTGTCGTTCCTAAATGTTCAATTTTGCCACTATCCATTACTAAATCTAAGACTACTGACTACTAAGGACGATTACCATGCAACACTACATCTAATCGACCCGCTTACGCAAGACGACAGTGCGTCGCGTCGCGCCTGTTTGTAGGCACGCTCGGCGTGGCGGGGCAGTGCTGTGTGTCGTCTCCTATAGACATCAGTACACTAAGTACTGGCGTCGCGCTAGCGTCCCGTCGCCGTTACGTCCCGTCGCTGTCGCGCCCTTTGTCTCTGTGCCCAAGGCTTTATCTAGCCGCCTGCGCCACCGTCTGCTTTAGTATCTGCAAACTGGCTTGTGCGATCCATGGCGGGCAGCCACGGTCATGCCGCGCCGCCGCGTACCCAGCGGGCACTGGCGACGCGGTCTTATTGACCTCCGTGAGCGTTGGCAGTATACGATTCCCTTTGTTCTGTCGTTCGCGGCGAAATTATCCGGCCCGCCCCGCCCCGTCCCGTCGTCTGCACCACCTAAACGTACTTGGCAGTCACACAGACTACAGGGCGACAAACGTCAGGCTTGTCAGGATGGAGAGGCGTTCTTAGTTTGTATATTTTTAAAACTTAAGTGAGATCGCCATCGCCGTCGGGCCTTGCTGGCTGTGTGCCTATAACTTAAAACACACACTGGTACTGGATAGGAGAAACAAGTGGCGATCTTTGATGTTGGGGGCCATTTCGGGTCGCTGCGCTAAAAAATGTGTACATATGTGTATGGGTGAAGCTAAGGTACATAATAATATATATTCAACTTCAAATAGCTAGAGAACCCCGGGATAGAATTTGATGCGCATTAGCACAGATGAACATAGATGTGATATCTTTCAAACAAAAGTAGTCCCATCTCTGGCGGTTCTGGGTGTGCTGGCCATATATTTTTGCCGACTATCATTTCAGCTCAATAGGAAACCGAGAAGTAGGTCATATTTAACTTCCAAGATTTCATTACAGACACCGGGACAGGTGAAACTAAATAAAAGCTTTTAAAAAGCAATACTATCGATAGACTATCGATTAATCATCGATAGTTGACTATCGTTCGGCAACACTACTTACCATTATGAATGAAGCTATTAATATTTGTGATTATGGATATTATTGTCTATCTTTACTTATGCATTTTTGCATGCATACATAAAATGTATATTTACCTATAGGAACTAAACTAAATCTAGTGCTTGCTTTTATTGCAAATATTTTTGGTCTTATCATTCATTAGATCAAAGGTCAAGTTCTGTAATTCTGTATCATTGATTTCCTGTTAGAAAATTACAAGAACTATTAAAACTATGTACCTATTTGTATCTATATATAAGGTCATATTTTAGTAAGTGCAAATATTTACACAATAAGTTCAAAAAATTTAATAAATAATTTCTATGCAAAAATTATAAATTTTTATACGCTAGTTTTCAAGGAAAACATCAAAATAGATTTTGTTAAAAAAGTAAAATAAAACATCCCGTGTATGGCAGAGAATTCTCGCTTCCGAACTTTGCCAGCCCGCCACTACCGCACCTAGGGATTGCAATCCGGAAAAACGGATCCGGTAATCCGGCGGATCCGGCATCATTTAACGTTTACCGGATCCGGCACCAATATATCGAATCCAGCGACCGGATCCGGTGCTAACAATTTTTGGCAAAAGAATAGAGCTTTTGTACTTTAAATGCGTTGCGCGTGGTGTTCATGCGTGCGAGTCGTTCGACGCCGAGACGCATTCGATCGATCGATTCTTTGCTGACAATAAAGCCCACAACAAGTGTAAAAACTGAAAGGGCCTTTTCGGCTGCAGGCTAAATTTACAGCTCTATTAAATGTGGACTAGCAGATGACAAAATTAACATTATTTGTTTTCTACGATCCTTTTTTCAAAATCTTTTTTTTTAAAAATGATAATATATTAAATTCTAAGACAATTTTTACTTACAATTGGACAACATTACATACATTGCTCTGATCCTATGGCAAGTAAGTAAGGTAACTAAAGCACATGTGTTACAGAAATCAGAAACAACGACGGTACCACTACACCCAGACCCGAGACAATAATAACTTTTCTATATTTTTCAACATTGACCGGCCGGGAATCGAACCCGGGCATTCAGAAGTAGCGACAGCAAGTCCGGTATGCTTGCCTCTCGGCTACGGAGGTCGTAAATAATTATTTATCCTAAATTGATTAAACTAAAGAGTAGTAATTATAATACACACACATTATTGTGATAATTGTAAAATTTATTAGACAGATTCATGAAATCATTGAGGTGTCTGTCATAAATATAAGACTTGTTTGTTAGCATTCTCAAATACTTTAATAATTATTGTGATCTCATCTCAGTAAATTACGTAAGGTTAATTATATTATATTTTATAAAGTTACTTACTAAATAATTGATCTATCTGTGAAAGTAAAATCTAGGAAGACTGTGCACTCGTTACATCGTTTAAATTCACTCGTTACCTACCTACACTACTAGATTTTAATTGTTTGCTCGTTGTCTAATCTTAACATTGGATTGGAAATAAAGTATTTAAGATTTTATATATACTTACATATTTACTACCCATATAATGTACGATAACACTTGATTAACTTACTAACAGTTCATTTTGAACCAAAAAGCGAAAATCATCCTGATTTGATCAATCCGGCCGGATACGGTCCGATCCGGTCGCATCGATGGGAATGCGGTCGGATCCGGCCGGACTGAAAATGACGCCGGATTGCAATCGCACCATGCCCCGCCCCCTCCCGCTCCGCCGCCTCGGAGTCGGAGGCCGGCGCGGGAGCGGTTCATCAGTTCGCTAAAAACATTTCGTCGTGCTGTGAGCTGTGCTGCTGTGCTGTATGCGTCGCGTGAGCGCGTCGTACTCGTATGTGCATCATAAATATGACCATCAGATCAGCTGCTATCATCACGCAGGTACAACATAATTTCATGTTGCGATCACAAGAAATGTACGCCGTGAGATTTGGACGCGTCGTTATCATTTGCACGTCTCGACTTGGGCAGGCCCGCCAAGGCCACGATACCTGGAAGATAACGAGCTGGATTTCTTTCACCGGCATCCAGTGGCAAGCACCGCAGATGCTGCACGTATTTTTGGAGTAAGCCAGTACTATGTGTGGCGGGCGGCTTCTGCGCAGCATGGTTACTATTCCTTCTCTCTTCTCCTGAGAGTCGAGTTCGGGAGACTTGGGCGCAGTAGCGTTATTCGCTGGCCGCCACGTTCACCTGACCTGACGCCGATGAACTTTCATGTGTGGGGTAGGGCTAAAGACCTTGTGTATGCGAACGACAGCCATATAATTCGAACAGTGAAACAATTTCGTGCGCGAATTGCAAGTGCATTTGACGTGATGTCTAGTGAACAATAAGTGCTCAATGCAGTGCAGAGGCATTCCTCGATCGTGGTGACTGCGAGAAAAAGGTCGCGGGCGTCACGTCCAACACTTGTGGAAATTAATAAGAATCAGTAAAAATGTCTCGATAAATGCGTGATATCGATTAGTTTAGACTTAGCTATGTTTACATTTTGTTTGTTGTGCAAAGCCTGAAAAAGTGTGCTAGAAAGTCATAATTCGTTGCGAACAGTCGAAGAAGTGTTCAAATAAAACAAAGTTACATTATCGATGAGTTTTACTTATTTACAATTACCTACTACTCACATGCAATATTGGGGTGCATTTCCACTGAAACGAAGCGAAGCAGTATTTATTACCCGTGTTCGATATTTTTGTTTTGCTCACTGCATTACATGCATGTCTGTCTGATTCCTTTAGTCAGTAGAAACATTCTAAATGAATTTTAATTGTTAATTTGTATCTTTTTAACACATTCGCTCCGATTTGTTGGAAATGTCTCCCGCTAATTAATTATTTAAAAATACGCTAAATTAGCGCAAAGGTAGATTTTGTTTTACACAGGTGAAGTATTAATATTATGTAGCTCATTGTCACTACTTATGTATGGTGTGATAGCTTTGGGTAAGGTAACGTAGCTGAGCCACTGATTTGCGCGATGCGCAGCCGCCACATTTGACACAACTTATGAATGAATTGAAGGAGGAGTGTGTATAAAGTGAAATGAAAGAGAGAGGTGATAAGTGAAAGCCGTGCTTAGAACTATTTATAAATGAAACGTAAGGTCATGTCAGGTTATTCTCATACTCAGGGTGCTCTTCAAAATATTATAATTATTTTGTTAGAAAAAGTTTTTTAAAAAAACAGCCTGAATATTTAAAAAAAAATGCTTGGGCTATATTTCTTTAATATAATTAGATGCTCTGTTAAAATATTTGCACTTACTAAAATGTGACCTTATACATATATTATAATAAACAAATACACATTGATATAATAAACACATTCTCATAATAATATGGTACGAGTAATGGCGATCGTCTGGTCTATAGTAGCACTTATAAAACCGATACAAAATTCAAAACGCTCTGCTTAGAACTAAAATCGTAACGCGTAATAGTTGCTATATTCGGCTGCGCAAACTGGCAACGTCGCTTTTCTGTCGTGCTTGCTCAGTGTTCACTTGTTTTTATGATATTTTAACGTTAGACAACATTTTTATTGTTGGGAATAATATTTTTAATATGTATGGACGCTATAGTATTACGTGTAAATTAACGCCTTTCGTTAAGTAACATACTGTATAATGATTATACTATAATCACCCATTTCCTAAAGTTCGACCATTTCAACTAAGGGCCTGTCCACACTGAAGCGGTGCGGGTGCCGCAAGTATTTTGCAAGTACTTACACCGGAGCTTATCGTGTGATATGACATACCGTGGATATTTTTACGTATGACACCGCGCCGCCGCCGAACCGCATCGTGTGGACAGTTAAGTGTTGGTCCACTTGATGCGGTTCGGTGGCGGCTCGTCTTCGCCAGGGGGAATGCGGGAGTAGGGACTGGAGATAAACAGCGAGCCGCACGTGTGGCCACAAGTCACGTGACTACACCCCTCAGGTGTGTGTCAGTTAATTAATTGGACTATTTTATGTATTGAAATGTATTTATCTATCTATACATATATTAAAGCGAAATACACTGATTAATCACGAAATCTTAGAAACTGTAACACCTAGGTACAAACTTGAAATTTGGCAGGTAGGTTCCTTATAGGGTGTAGACATCCGCTAATAACGGATTTTACTAAACTCCACCCCTAAGGGGGTTAAAACGGGGTTGGAGGTTGTATGAAAGTTCTATGTTTTTGAAGTAAGAGACTTGAAATTGAAAATGTATGCTCTTTAGGTATAGGTGTGGTGGTGTACTAATAATGTATCTTTAGAAATCAACCCCCTTTTGGGGTTAGAACGGGATGGTAGTTTGTATGAAAGTCCAATGTTATTGAAGTTAAAGTAATTATGGCAGAAGGATTTTAAATTGTATTTAAGTATAAGAATTAATTAAAACAGCTACTTACTGTTATATATAGGAATGTTTTATTTTTTTAACGAGGGGTTTTGAAAATATTATATCCGTCGACTTCATTGATTCTAAAAATTCGTCTAGATAGTGATTGTTTTTATCTTTCTTTTATTTTTTCCTTTCATAAGGTATTTAGCTTTTTTGAATATAATTAAAAATTATGTACAAATAACTAACTCCACGCGTACGCGTATGATGTCGCGGGCGGCCGCTAGTTAAATAAAGGGTTTTCTTGAATGTTACAGGCAGTAATAGACGCAAATATATTTCCAACTTTAATTGAAATTTTAAGACAAGCCGAATTTAAAACGAGGAAAGAAGCAGCGTGGGCGATCACAAACGCTACCAGTGGGGGAACTCACGCCCAAATTAGGTAACGTTTTTTTTACACATACTTTAAACTCAAATGTTTGTAATTTTATCCAAATAATTTGATCTGATTTTAGGTATCTAGTTGAACAAGGTTGTATTCCACCTCTATGTGACTTATTAACATTAACAGACGTAAAAACTATTCAAGTTGCCCTTAATGGGTTAGACAATATTCTAAAAGCTGGTCAACAATCGGACCATCGAGACAACCCATACGCCGCAGCTATTGAAGAATGTTTTGGTAAGAATACTTTTGAACCTATTTCTAAGCCTTTTTTGTTATATTATACAGGATGGATGTACCGTTACAAAAATAGGGAAAGTCCTGATCTATGTGAGTTTTTGTAGCAGAAGAATGCATTTGATGAATTCAATAATTTATCGTTCATTTAAACTACAAAACAAATACATCCAATACAAGTTTCCATAAAAATATATACATTCGGCAAACAAGTAAGGTGACTACAGATGCCCGTGGTACAAAAACCTGTCACAGGCAACAGGACCCCTATAGACTAATTATAACTACAATTCCTATTGCAGGCTTGGACAAAATAGAGTTTTTACAATCGCACCAGAATCTCGACATTTACCAGAAGTCATTTGAGATAATCGAGAACTTCTTCGGGTCTGAGGAGGAGGACGGCCGACTCGCGCCCGCCGTGTCGTCCAGCACCGACCAGTACCACTTCAGCGCCGACCAATCCGTGCCCATGGGCGGCTACCAGTTCTAACGCCGTCCGCCCGCCGCCACGCTTATGTACGCGCGCTCATTGTGCAGTGAGTACACTACTCAATTAGTGATTAACAGTGTCTAGTGCAGTTTTTCTCAAAGTGGGTTATAACACCCCCTTGTGGGCGCTGAAGGCCTAAAGAGGGGCGGCAAGGGGCCCAGAAAAGAATGGGGGTGTTGTAGTCGTTTAGGAAAGCGTAAAAGTTGTAAAATAAATGATTTTTCAAAGTGTTAAAACTAGACAAAATAAGTTTGAGAAGCTCTGGTCTAGTGCATATACAGAGATGCTGAATCCTTCAGCACCAACCAAGATTCGCAATCGGTAAATATTCATAAAAAAATACACAAGACCCATTTCTAATATATCACAAAGGTTTGACCATAAAACTTAGCTTTAAGACGGTTATAGTTGGGGTATTACAATTAACTTATCTAGAACCTTTATTTTACCGGTTAAGGTTACATAGTAAATTGACCGGTTTTCCATCCTTGGCACCAACCGTTCACTTCAGTTTGTGCCAATTGGACAAGAAGTCGTTTGGCCCGCACTTTTAAATTTGTGCGAAAAAAAACCTATGAATGCCACAAATACACCACACACAAGCAAACTACAGCTGTGTCACAGAATATACATATAATAGAAGTCTGTCTGTATTTTTAAACAGACAATTACAAAGGTGTCCATAAATTACAAAACAGCTTATCATCTGAATATATAGCATAACCCCCTTCCTATGGAGCCCGGTCAATAATTTCAATCACCAAAGTAAGCTTATAAACTGATTTAAGTACCATTGGAAATAAATTTAAATAGACGATAATACACATAGGGTGTCAATAAGTAGTGCTGCTAATCAGTTTCACGTCCTACTAATAGTTCTTTTAAGATAGGAAGAGTTTTGTGACATTTCACTGTTGACACGTATAGTGATGTGCCTTAATGAAATTCTTTATATAGGTACCTTAGTAGTACCTTACCTTAGTCTTGCCATAAATATTAAAACAAAGAAAAAAAATTTCTATTTATTACTTTTACAGTGTGTTAGTTTAATACATAAATAAACAATTTAATATATAAAAAGCTTATTCGAAGTGGTCTCCATTTTCTGCAATACAGTCCTTTAAACGTTGAGGCCAGTTATCAATAGAAGCACGCACTCTTTCCATGGGAAAATTCTTCACTGCCAATCGTACGGGTTGTTTTTAGGGACTCGGTCATTTTGTTTGTTAAAATGTTGCTCAGTTGTAAAAAAGAATCTCATCCGTAAACAATTTTGCGTTCCCGCTTTAGTAGTTGTTTCGATTTTACCACCCTATTCTTTAATATTAGTTAAGAAATGAACAGTACGTCTCTTATAGGCTGCAAGTCCAAAGTCATCTTTTAAAATACGCGATATGGTTCTAGGTGTTATCCTCATCTTTTGAGATAAAATCTTTTGCTTTCGGACAGGATTTCTTCAAATTCTTTGCCTTACTTCTTTGACCACCTTTTTCGTACGAACACTACGTGGACGGCCAGATCTTTATCTGTCACAAACAGGTCTCATTGTACCTCAGAGACTATCAGAATAACATAGACCGAACCTATCAAAGTACCGAGTGACGGTATTCAAGGTCATAGTCATCTGATTTGACTCGCAGTGTGACAGCGTGCGCTACTAGGAACAGGCGTCACGAGACCCCAATTTTTTCTTTAAAAAATGGCATCTTGCGTTGTAAAGATTGTTCTGAAAAGCAGAAACAAGGTGGATCAGTTTCATTACAGGTATATAATATTTAAAATTATCAAATTTGTTTTTCTTTTCTTCGAAATCATAAATATCTCAATTTGAAACACAAAATCTCAGTATGGGCACACTGTGTTGCCACTATTACAGCAGCGCGAACTTTCCCCGCTAATCAAATAGCTAATTTAAAATTGAAATTAATGTGATTCGTGGCTATTTTTTATTTATTACACGACTGCCCATAAAAATATTGTAATGTTTTCAGGATTAATTTATGTATGTGAGTTTATAGAAACATTACACCATTTTGTGAAACATTTATGAATAAAAGAGGAACCCTTTAATTTCGTTTCTTAGCAGGATAGACGATAGTCTAAGTAGATTTTTTTATAATTAATTTTATTTGAGTCGATACTGCCGTACAGTCGGCCAAGAAAGTGGTCTATCATCCTTCTTGAGGTCTAAAAATTTTATTACCGAAGCAATTTTTACTGTTTACGAACTAAAGTCACATGTATATTATACTATATGAAATGAGTAAATTTTATTAAAAAAAATAAAACCGACTTCAAAACACTGAAATGCTAAAAATAATCCTAACACTTAAGTACCTAATTAGATACTTTTGGAGTCGGTGCCAGCCGATGAGAGATTCAATGTTTTTGTTTGCACCGACTCCAAAAGTAACTGATTAGGTACTTAAATGTTAGGATTATTTTTAGCATTTCAGTGTTTTGAAGTCGGTTTTACTTTTTTTTAATAAAATTTACTTATTTCATCTATTTTTAGTGATAAATCCTAATCTAACTGCTGAACACCGATTTCATCCCCTATTTTCCTACCCTTAGGGGTGATTTTTATTTTTCAAACTTTTGTCATAGCATCTTTGAAGTATAAGCTATTCAATAAAACAAAAATCATCAAAATCGGCTCATATTTGTCGAAGATAGGTAACAAGAACCACAACCAAAATATTATCTGGGTATATATTTGTTGATTTTCTCAAAAAGTTCTAAATCAATTTCGATAAAATTTATATGGGACCACCTCTGAAGTATGATCTACCAAACAAAAAAAGAATCATTAAAATCGATTCATAATTGGCGGAGTAATCGCGTAACAAACATACAAAAAAAAAACATACAGTCGAATTGAGAACCTCCTCCTTTTTTGAAGTCGATTGATAATTAATAGGATTGTTAGAAGTAATTTAATCACAATATACTTCACAGTTTGACTTCTTTACTTGACGTCTTTATTATATTTTTATTTCAGTGCAAAAAGAGGTTTTCCTCTGGTTTCGATGAAACTTAAGGCAAAGAAACCAAAACAGGTTAGTCTTAAGTGTCATCCCAAAACTGTAAAAGTTTGACAAGTTGTGTATCTGTCGCTGTATACAAGTGGCTTATTAACCAAAGAATTTATGACCTAAACAAACTACCTACGTGACTGCACATTTCATTGACTCCATTTAATTTGACCAATTTAAATATGTGATAATATTAATTTAGTATTTCAATCGATATTATCAATTTATTAATCTAAGTATTTATTACAATTATTTCACGCATCATGTACCTACCTACATTTAATTTAGTTAATACATATTTGCATGCTAGTAACCCTGGCAAGGCATGTGCACCTTTTTAATGTAACATCTTTATACCATGTTCTTACGCAAATAAAATATTATGATTATGATTATGAATAAAGATTGGGTGTAAGGGGCCCAACCAAGACCTTTTGGGCCCAAGCTAACCTCACCTGCCAGTCGGTGCACCTGCCAAACAACGGACGAGGCTCTGGCGCAGGCTTTCCTTTCGGGGTTGGGGGGTCGGACGGCAGTCGCTCCTGTAAAAGCCAACCCCGCCACACAACATGGTACGTCATTGTAAAGTAATTGTCACCGATAGGGCGCCGCCGCAAAACGGCGCGCAGGAGCATCGCCCGACTCCTGTGACAAGTGGGCTAGGGCTACCGTGTCACGGGCGGGCACGGCCAAAGACGCGAGCCCCACACCGGAAACTCCGCTTCGCGACTTTAAACATTGGCACGCTAACCGGACGCGCGAGGGAGTTGGCCGACGTACTCTTCAGGCGGAGGGTGGACGTGGCGTTCCTGCAGGAGACTCGGTGGAGAGGCAGCAGATCCCGGTTAATTGGGAATGGCTACAAACTGATCTACACGGGTGCACCTGGTGGAGCGAATGGGGTGGCCGTGGTCCTCTCCGAAGGATTGCAGAACGACATTCTGGAAGTGAAACGCTACAGCGATCGGCTGATGGTCGTGGGGGTGCTTGTCGAAGGGGTTGTCACCCACTTGATAAGTGCTTACGCGCCACAGGCCGGTTGTGGCGAGGCTGAGAGAATGGCGTTCTGGGGTCTGCTTGGTGGAGTGCTTAGCGGTATCCCGTTGTCGCAGGGGATTGTTGTGGGTGGCGATCTGAACGGTCATGTGGGTGAACAGTGTGAGGAGTTTGAGCGTGTTCATGGTGGTTATGGGTACGGTGGTCGTAATGCAGAAGGTGGGGATATCCTCCGGACGTGTGCGGCTGCTGACCTTGCCATTGTGAACACGTATTTCAAAAAGAAAACCGAGCACCTTATCACCTACAGGAGCGGGAGGCATGCCACTCAGATCGATTTCCTACTCACCAGGAGACACCACATCAGTAAAGTGGCCAACTGCAAAGTCATACCCGGTGAGAGTCTCGCTGCACAACACCGTCTACTTGTCATGGATCTCCGCGTAAAGCCCAAGATCAAGCGTATCGAGCGCTGCCGACGCCAAATCAGATGGTGGAAGCTTGATAAAGACACGTCCCAGAAGTTCGCCTCAACTATCGGCGACAAGTGCGACGGTAGTGATGGCGAACCAGTCCAAAAATACTGGGATAGGATTCAGGCAACCGTCACTGATGCAGCGAAAGCGGTGCTTGGCTTATCTCAGGGCGGTCGCAAATGTGACAAGGAGACTTGGTGGTGGAACGACTCAGTCCAAGAGGAGATTAGGGTGAAGAAAGCCCTCTTTAAAAAGTGGCAAGCGTCCAGATCTCCTGAAGACCACGACGCGTACAAGGGTGCAAAACGCGCTGCTAAGAGAGCTGTAGCCAGAGCCAGGCGAGACCACTTTCATACGCTCTATGACAAGTTGGAATCGTCTGAGGGGCAAAAGCTAATCTATAAGTTAGCGCGCTCCAGGGTCAAAGCGGCACAGGATATTTCCCAGTGTCGCTGTGTTAAAGACCCTGGGGGCAACCTTCTATGCGAGGACCTCGCGGTGAAGGAGAGATGGCGCTCTTATTTCCACGAGTTGCTGAATAAGCAGCACAAAGAGGTGCAGCCACCGGACCTCCCTCCGAATCAGGGACTAGTACCACCGGTAACGCCTGAAGAAGTCCAGTTTGCTCTTCGCCGCATGAAGAATCGTAAAGCTGTCGGAGCCGATGGAGTCCCAATCGAAGCCTGGAAGGCGATGGGCCCTCTTGGTGTGGACATCCTAACCTACCTTTACAACCGCATACTCTTAAGCGGGCTGATCCCGAGCCAATGGAGAATGAGTATTATTACTCCGGTCTTCAAAGGCAAGGGATCAGTGCAAGAGTGCAGCAACTACCGCGGTATAAAGGTCATGTCCCACACCATGAAGCTCCTTGAGCGGATTGTGGACTCCCGGATCCGACAGGAGTGTGATGTCTCGGGGTGTCAATATGGGTTTCGTCCTGGCAACAGTACTATGGACCCTGTCTTCGCCCTAAGGACCGTCATGGAGAGATACAGGGCGAAGAACACGCCTCTGCACTTGCTCTTTCTTGATCTGCAGAAGGCCTTCGACTGTATCCCTCGAGTGGTGATCTGGTGGGCACTGAGATCCAAAGGGGTCCCCGAGGCATATATTGACATTATTCGGGACATGTACCGCAGCTCCGATTCTATGGTTCGGACCGCTGTTGGCGACACCAAACCGTTCCCCATCACCGTCGGAGTACACCAGGGTTCCGTCCTCAGTCCGTTTCTGTTCAGTGTGATATTAGACGTTGTGTCAGACAGCATCAGAGACTCACATGAGCAGCCACCATGGCTGCTGATGTATGCTGACGATATCGCACTGGTGGACGCGGACAGGGGCAGGCTGGTGAGACGGGTGAACGAGTGGAAGCAGTCGCTTGAGAGCGGTGGTCTGAAACTCAATGTGGCGAAGACCGAGTACCTGGCCTGTAACTCTACAGATCCAACACCCGTTCGCATAGGCGGAGACAAGGTCGAGCGCAAGGACCAGTTCAAATACCTTGGATCTGTACTTCACGCGTCCGGAGACATCGATTGCGACGTCAAAGCACGCATTGCTGCTGCGTGGGCCAAATGGCGAGAGGTGACTGGTGTCATTTGTGACCCCAGAATGCCGGTTAAGCTTAAAGGACAGATCTATAAGTCCATCATTAGGCCTGTTCTTTTATATGGCAGCGAAGCATGGCCGCTACTTGAGCGACACAAGCAGGAGCTGCGTGTCACGGAGATGAATATGCTGCGGTGGATGTGCGGAGTCACGCGTAAGGACCGCGTGAGGAACTCGCGCATCCGCGGTAGCCTCCGTGTCCGTGATATTGCAGACAAACTGCAGGAGAGTCGCCTACGCTGGTACGGCCATGTTTTGCGGAAACCGGCAAGCTACGTAGGAAACAAATGTCTGGCCATGCCGCCACCGCCAGGTCCTGGCAAAAGGGGTAGACCCAAGAAATGCTGGCTTGACGTTGTGAGGGCTGACATGCGTGCCAATGATCTCACAACTAGAGACGCTCAAGACCGCGCGAAGTGGAGGAGCAAATCAAGGAAAGCGGACCCTGGGCTCCAAAGCAACGGCTTTGGACGCAACCGGGATTGACCGTATAGATGATGATGATGATTATGAATAAAGAAATGTCATTATACAATTGTTTTCATTGAACATAATATTATGAATATTGTTTGTTGGAAATAATAGTTTAATGCGTTAATAACAAAGATCAAACTCAAATGTCAGTAACAAATAATACGTCATAATTGTGTATCTCTTTCATTGTTAAAAAGGTTTTGTTGTTAATAACTCCATGAGTTCAACCTTATCGCTATTTTCCTTACATAATTATGAAATTTAGCCAAAACTAGTAGACTACTTTCTTGGCCGACCGTACCACGAAAAATTAAAAGACAAAATATATGGGTCCAATATTTTTTGATAATCTAACTGACGGATTAAATAGAATAATATTTTTTTTTACTCAGGAAACTAGTCTATTTACCCTATATTTTGTCTAGTATCCTTCCAGCCCCCCTAGCATGAGCACCAAAACACGATATGATAAAGCGATATATCGACACTAAAAAAAAAAAAGATAGATATAGCCACCATGTTTAATCGCCGTGCCGGTGAGACGTCACCGGCTCGGCGATTCAACATGGCGGCATGTGACGACATAATATGATCACTATTCCGATAAAAATCGGCGGCTATATTTATCATAATTTTACAGTTGGTGTCGATATATCGCTAAATCATATCGTGTTACACAAGAAAATGTTGTAATTCACTTCTAAGAAATCACATGACTTCGAATTCATTCTGTGTGAGATGTGATTTAAACATTGCTTTTATAAAAACTAGCCTTTATACATAGATTATTTTAAACAATTGTACGCAATTGTTGAGGTTCTTCTTTATAGTCACAAGGTTTTTAGACTCCAAAATAAAATAAGTAAGAAAGTAGCATTTTTTTTTTTTCAAAGTTCCTAAAATCCATTAATTTATACAATTTCACTTTATTTAAAATTACAAGAAATGGTACAGAAATGGTTCTTTCCAATTCCATTTTACCCCACGATCGGGGTAAGCCATCTAATCAATGTAACATTACACACACATTAGTATTGGTGTACGTACACGGAGTTCACGAAAACAGCGCGAACAACCTGGCTTCACTTGATTATTTTGACAGGTTCTGTCTATCTTTTTCTGATCGTCTCTGTTGTACCTATTAATAGCCCGGTACACAAAAAATTTACTAATACCAAGCGTATGGAGAGTTTTAAAAATTGCATTTGGCTCCATACCTACTTTGTGTGATGCAATCACAGCGATTCAGTTCTCTTTATCACCCCGCTCCATTTGAATATCGCAAAATATTGTACAATGTATTGGCGCCAAAATGAGAAAACTCAATGAACAATCATATAAAAATGACAGATTCCAAATTCAAATGTAGTATTTTGTTTATTTTTAATTGTAATAGTATTTATGGTCAGACTAGGTAATTTCTTTATAAAAGTCATGAAAGTTTATAAAGAAAGTTTAATAGATTTTTATTTAAGTAACTATATACTGACAACTATAGTCCTTTTCACCTAACAAGAGTTCTATGACAGTTCAATTTCGACACTTGTAGAGATGTCCCATAGTAAAATCGTACCGATTTTTTTCTTAAAATCGAATTTACTCTATAAGAAAATGAAATCGATTTTCATTACATAAAATAACAAAACTAAATGTTTATCAGATAAGTATATTACCTATATTGAAGTTTTGTTGTTCATAAAGGTTAGATGGTAAAGTACCTACATGGTAAAATAAAACAGGATAATAAATGCTAAATTATTTATTCAGTTTCTGAAGAGTCGTAAACATTTTCAGAATCACTTGATGATGAGTCATCATCACCAACATGAATTATTAATTGGTCTTTCAATCGATCTATTTCTATGTACCGCTCCCAGTCTTTTAGTATCGTTGTTTTTGTCTTTTCGACGACTTTCGCCCAGTTTTCGCCGGTGACGTGTTGGCATGCAGTTTCCAACAACGTCATCATTTTGTTGGCCGTAAAAGGCGGAGTTGTAGTATTTTTTGCAGCAAAACCTGGAACAAAAGAAGTGCTGATTAAAAGTCTAATAATAAGTAGTTTTAAAAACTTGTGAGAGTAACATCTGATAAAGATATATATTGTTAAGTACAGGAGATAGAGGTTAATGTTAAACTTACCTTTAATTTGGGCCCAAATCAGTTCAATTGCGTTTTACTGGCAGTGATAAGGTGGCAATCGCAATACCTGGTGGCCACGGGTCTTGGCAATCTCGTCCAAATAATATGTGGGTGCCCGTGGCTTGTGTTCTTTGACAAGTTTTAATAATTTTTCTTTCACCATTGTCATGTCGGCGACCACGTTATTATTATGTAGCCATTCTACTAGAGTTGCTTTATTATTTTGTGTCGTTGGTGCTTTATTCATTTGCCGTGAATGGTACTTAGCGTTATCCATTATTATTATACTAGGTTCTTTAAGATTGTCCAGTAAAGTCAAAAACCATGTTTCAAATTTTTCTGCGTTCATCTCCTCGTGATATTCGTTTGTCTTTTTAGATTTAAACGCTAGAAGACAATTCGGTATAAATCCTTTCGTATTTCCCGCGTGGCAAATTATCAGTCTCTCACCTTTACCCTCTGGTACCTTTGTGGAGGCGTGAGCAGTGTCCTCTGTCCACATTTTACTGACGGTGTGATTGGCGTTCAGCCATGTCTCATCTAAAAAGACGACGTTGTCCCAATTTTCGATTTCTTTCGACAATTCTAAAAATGTAAATCTGGCAAGGGCAATATCTCCTCTCTCCATGATTATTTTCCTCTTGTTTACTTTTTTCCATGTGAATGCAATCGTACTCATCACACGCCATAACGATGTCACACTGCCAATAACTCAGCCTCTTTTAAAGATTTTGTCAGTTTCAATAAACTGGGTAACTCGCGCCTTTCATAGTACCTGTATATATGGTTTCGGATAGCTTCGACGTCGAAACTGTCCACATCGGTAATGGGCTTATTCCGCCTTCGCTTCTTGGGCGTTGACAACGGTTTTTCATCGGCGCCAGTTTCACCAAATTTTTCTTTCGTAATTCGACTAACCGTGGCCTTCCCGATATCCAATGCTTCTGCAACCCGGTCGACAACATTTTCGAGCGGAACCAGTGGGCCGCCACTTTGTCGCTCTCGCTCAAAGTAATCCCTCAGTCGAACGACCAACTCACGAGATTGCGACTTTAAAACAGTCTTTTTCGTTTTTTCGGCATTATACCAAAAAATAACAAAAACAGCAACAAATCAACAATAAACTCAACAGTAACAATAATCTCAACACTATGCAAAGCGAACACAACGAAAACACGACTCGCATACAATGAAATCGTTTTTGTTTTAAATTTCACAAAATTAAACCAAGCGGTACCGTTTTTGATCTATATGATCAATAACTTGTATTTTTATATTTTTTGTAATAACAGGGCAATAAAATTAAAATATTATTCTTTTAAAAATATTATTAATTTACAAACGTAAAATGCGTAATTCGGGAAACGGTGAAATGTCATAGAACTCATGCAAGTTGAAAACAACTATAACTAACATTATACTGCAATGTTCTATCGCAAGAGTGCCGTATACAGTTTTGTGACAAGCCCTTTTTGCTTTTTTTGCCAATAATAACAAAAACTTTACAAAAAACTCAATAACAGTAACTATAGCCAAAACTGAAACTACGCAAAGCACAACGAAACCCCTGCATCGCACACAAGGCAGACGCTTTCGTATTGATGTCAAATTGTCAACGCATAAGTTTTTACAAGACAACCGAACAGATTCATTGATTTAGTGTCGATTATGTATTGTCAATCCCTATAAATAATCGTTTACGCATCAATTATTTGAAAGAAATCATATTCATCATATTTTTAAAATCAATAAGCTATATTATTGGTTTACAATTTTTGCTTAGATATTAGGTCCTTACATATGAAATTGCCGATACTCAATACTGCCAACTTTAACATAAAATATCTTGCGTTTGATTGAATCTCCTATCAAATTCAAATTTATTTCGAAATAAATCCAGAAAAATATTGTTTTCACATCATTTGTTTGAGCTTCAACATTGCTATAACAACAACTGTGGACAAATTGAAAATTCACGGTATTTACGAATACGTCTTACGTGCTGCAGAAACGACTCATAGAATTAACCACGTGTACGGACCAGACACCGCTAACGAACGAACGATGCGTTTTTGGTTTCAACGTTTCCGCCCTATCTTGAAGACAAGAATGTATGGTCAGTCCAGCCTACACTAAACTGATGTACCTACCTGTTTATTTATTTATTTTATTGTGGCAGCTAGTGGTGGTGACTGAGTTTGTTCCGGCGTTTCTTCTTAGCACCTGCCAAATTGTCTGTGTCTTGTCTCGAAGCTAGCGCTTCGTAGGGCCCAAAAAATAAGGAGACATGTTCTGGCCCCATATGGGCCAATAATGTTATTATTGACGTTCATTAGTGGCAATTTTCTGTCCTAAATTGAATAAATGAATGATTTTTGACTTTTGACTTTGACTTTGGCATACCTAAAGTTACAAGAAACCTTAAATAACGTTATTTTGGTGTACACCTATGAAAGATACGTTAATCAAATGAAAAAATAATTACAAACAACAAATAGACGCAAAAAAGCGGAAACGTCGTAACCAACAAAATGCAAAATATCCACCAGAGCCGCCAAAATAGCACGCCAGTCTGACACTGCAGATAGCTTAAATACACATTTCAGATAAAAAGAACATGCTTCTAGTAATGCGACCTTTAGTTAAAGAGATAGTCCCCTGAACTTGCGATTTTTGCAAAAAGTATGCTATATTTATCTTAAAAGTCTGTATCTCAGCTATCTACAGTGTCAGTCTGGCGTGCCATTTTTGAGACAGCATTTATAACATCTAAGCTCTTTTACAGATTTAAATAATAAAATATAGCTTCACCTTTGATTTTATACAACACAATTATTTATATTATTCAATTTTCCTTTTCGTCATCATCTTGTATTTCAGCCACATCTTCTTTATTTGTATTTGCTAAAGTATCCATTACTTTTTAATTAATATTTAAATTCTTGTATTCTTGAAGGAATAATAGTTTTCACAACAAGGTTTTTTAAATGTTTGTATTTGTTAACAGATATCCTTAATTGTGCAGGATATAAATTTTTATTCAAGCTAAACATTTCTCTTAACGGAAGCAAAGAAATTTTTGTAGCTTCAGTGTCAGGCAACATTGAGTTTTTAATGTAAATCACATTAGGTTCTAGTTTCTTGAAAGTGATAATATTTAATTTCGAAATTGCATTTTTTTTAAATGTTTCGTTAACCACATAATCAAATCTAATGAAACCTGTACCCTTTAAGTAGTACTTTAAACAAAAACAAATAAAAACGTGCAATTTTTTACAAAACAATTGTACTGTACCCTTTAAGTAGTACTCCAAACAAAAACAAATAAAAAAATCGAACGTGCGGGTTTTTGAAAAGGCTTTAGTACCTAATAGACTACATAGACTACATCTATACGCTGCGGCAAGTTATACAGAAGACCGATAAGTATAACGCCACTATAATTAGCATTCGTGAAATATGAGAAGGCCTTTGATTCTATCAAAATCTGGGCAGTGCTGCAGTCCTTCCAGCGGTGCCATATTGACTATCGGTACATCGAGGTGCTGAAGTGTTTGTATAAAAACGCCACCATGTTGGTCCAAGTACAGGAGCAGAGCACGAAGGTGATTCCTCTGCAGCAGTAGTAGTAGGACAGGTAGATGCTATTTCTCCAAAACCGTTTACTGCTGCATTGGAAGACGCTTTCGAACTTCTGGAATGGCACGGATTTGGCATCAATAGATAGGTCTTCAGATGAACATAGATAAAACGAATGTCGACAGACAGATGAAAGCTTCAAACTTATAACACTCATTTGATTTGATTGGGGGTTAAAATCGTATCTTAATACGTCCCAATGTTTGCTAATTACACTTACACTCAGACGGACAGGCAGGCAAAGGCTTTAAATTTATTAAGACACTTTTTTGTAAGGGGTTAAACATAGACTAAATAAATATTTTAAACAATTACCACAATTGTATCTAGCCCCAAACTATGCCGAGCTTGTACCATAGTAAAGTGACTAGATAACCTATAAGACATACTTAATACATTTTAAAACATCCATGTTACAAATAATACTCAGGCTCATCACACAAACCTCGGCCCTTTGCGGGATGCGAACCCGCAATCTTCTGGCTTTTTGTCCGAAGTGCTAACCACTAGACTAAAGCTTTTGTCTAACCTTTGTCCTTTTGTTGTTGTTGGTAACAACTTATCAAAAAGCTAATTACTTATTGACTTATTTACTAACTATTGAAATATCATTGTATTCAACGCCGCGATGAGTGTTAAGTGACTAGTCTCAAGACAAAGTTGTCTTAAGACTTAAGCAAGTGCTTTAGACTCGATAGCGTCTTGAAACCTGCTTCTACGGGAAGAGTAGCCTATACTTAATCTATGATAAACAATAAAAATTAAACACTCGTTATTTATTGTGAACACTTTATCAAGAAAATCACATTGACATTGGCAAAACCACTGCTCTGCATATAGAGCGAAATTGAGTCCATATATAAAAAAAATAAAATAAAATAATGGTCTAGAAAAAATTATAATACTAAACTAATCTAGAGTATTTATTTCTGTAACTGTTTTAATCTAGTTATGATTCTTATAACTGAAATTCACGTACTTGTGTTTCAAAACGACTACAAATACGCAGGGAAATTAGGTTACAGCAAAAACAACACACTCTTTCGACTAACGCCAGTTTAAATGGTAGTAAATCGTATCACCAACATCCTTCAACTATATACCATAGGGTGTAAATGCCAAAACCCTAAGAAATTAAAACTTTTTAAACTGGAGTAACTGTTATCTGTCTATATAGGTACCATGTTTGTGTTATGTTTAGTAAACCACGACGACTAATTATTAATTACCTCAAAAATGTATTAAACGTGGTGCGTTACCATTTTCTTATATTCAAAAACGCTGTAACCCGCACTGCTCATAATTTCAACAGCGCTGTAACTACCGTGAATAAATAATTTTCAAAAGATGAATTGGAGTCTGTAAAATGATTAAAAAATAAATTTTAATGCTATTTAAAGCAAATGTTTGTTAAAAACAAATCGTCACCCGATGGGTGGATGGATGGTGTGACGACTTGGTTAACTTAACGAGGGATTGGGAGTCATTGGCGTGGCGAGTCTGGGGGAGACCTTTGCCCAGCAGTGGGATTGAACAGGTTGATAAAAAAAAAGCAAATGTTTAGATGGTCCCTAAAAAACGTTGGGTAAATTGAAAACGCTGTACACGACTTTCTACTGTTCGTAGAGACATGGGAGTAACAGCAATCGACGCAGAATATTTTTCTGATTCAAAATCTGCAATAATTTTTTTTTACATGGATGCAGGTTACGACGTTTCCGCTTTCCGTCGTAAATTATTTACTAATAATTTGATTCTCGATTAAAGCATGCGAATTAAAAAATAAATAAATTGATTTTCACCAAAATCGAGTTTGTAACTCCTTGGGTCATCTTCCTCTGTATCGCGTGGTGATTACAAATTTAGCCATCTGCTCCCATCTCAAAAACTCACCTGTATACGCATAAACGCGCAATGTGGGAGCTATTTACCATTATTAGAAGAAGAAGCAATAGAAATAGATGAAATACTAATAGATGAAACGGTGACAAACTTAAACAAACGAAAAAAAGTGGCGGGTGTTTTTTTGGATTTGAGTTCGGCTTTTGACAGTATAAATCACGATATCTTGTTAAATAAACTAGCTCATTATGGTGTGAGACATGAACAACTGGGCCTATTAAGAAGCTACTTGACAAACAGGAAACAGTATGTTGAGCTGAAATCTTTCAGAGGCTGTGAGAAGTTCACCTATAAATCGGAAATGGTTACCATAAAAAAGGTGTTCCTCAGGGTTCTATTCTGGGTCCTTTGTTCTTTATAACATTTATAAACGACCTATTTGATTTTATAAATATAGAGTTGCAAAATGTCAAACCAATGATTTTTGCGGACGACACAAACGCTGTAATCACAGCAGATAATTTACCAGAACTAAATATTAAGGTTAATAAGGCGTTGTCCGCTTTTCCGACGTGGTTTTGTATTAACGACTTAGCCGTCAATATCCATAAAACTAATGTAATGTTATTCGAATCAACATCTAGAAATAACGATACTGTAAAATGCACATTGAATAACACTGACATTGCAACAGTAAAAAATGTTAAGTTTTTGGGAATTTTTATTGACTCCCTTCTTAATTGGAAGAAAAAGCTAGAGAATGTTGCGAACAACATTAGCTCGGCATGCCACGTACTAAGAAGTCTCAGGGATGAGGTTACAATCGAGCAGTTAAAACCGGCCAAGTGCGAGTCGGACTCGCGCACCGAGGGTTCCGTACAAACCTGTAGGTACCTATATAAGTAAAAGTTCACCCATCACGACAATCGAGTCATAGTTATGGTATTTTCATTGCAAAATGAAATCCATAACATTACAAAAGGTAAATAGCGGTATATGATTTATGACGTATTAAAAAAAAACGAATTACTTGATCTCGTTCAAACCAATTTTCGCTGGAAGTTTCCAAGGTAATGTACATCATATATATTTTTTAGATTTATCATTCTCTTATTTTAGAAGTTAAAGGGGGGGGGGGGCACATATTTTACCACTTTGGAAGCGTCTCACACGCAAACTATTCAGTTTAGAAAAAAATGATATTAGAAACCTCAATATCATTTTTAAAGACCTATCCATTGATATCCCACACGTATAGGTTTGACGAAAAAAAAAATTTCGAGTTTTAGTTCTAAGTATGGGGAGCCCCCAAAATTTATTATTATTTTTCTATTTTTTTGTGAAAATCTTAATGCGGTTCAGAGAATGCATCTACTTACCAAGTTTCAACAGTATAGTTCTTATAGTTTCGGAAAAAAGTGGCTGTGACAGACATGACGAATCTATAAGGGTTCCGTTTTTTGCCATTTGGCTACGGAACCCTAAAAATGACTTATAATGCTTTAATTGACTCAAGACTACGCTACAGTATTAAACTTTGGGGTAATAGCTACCAATACAATATCAACAAAGCCTTTGTAGTACAAAAGAGGGCAATAAGGATAATTTTTCGTCTATCCCAATTACACTCCTGTAGGAATTATTTTATCGGCCCCCAGCCCGATTCTTACGGTTCCATGCCTATATATATTAGTTACTCTATGTGACATAATTAAACACCCGGACAAAGTAGAGACACCCCTGGAGAAAGAAAGAAGACTTAATTGAATATTTTTAAACAGAGTGCTTGCTACCAGGCAGCGCGTCTGTATACTCCCGATAGAACTGAAGTCCATCAACAAATTATCGGTTTTTAAAGGAAAACTAAAGTCATTTCTCTTAAGAAAATGTTATTATTCTGTGGTGGAATACCTTGAGAATGGACCAAGTAGATAGATAGTTATTTTTGACGAATTTTTAGTGGAGAAATATACTTTGTTTTTGACGATTTATGATTTTTCAGTGCATTTGACATAATTTGTAATTAATCAATAATACTTAGTACTTAATATCGAATACTTCAATTTTTTTTTTTTGCAATTACATTATTATCATAAATTGTGACATTTTCAATAAGTTATGATGTTTGATTATGTTAAGAAAAATTTAAGATATTATTTTTTGGAAGATGTTCAACGCAATATGTATTTTGCTGTGAATAAAGATTTGAATTTGAATTATTATTGCCAAAAACTCCGCGTGGAGTCACAGGGTATTGTTTTACTATTGTGTCTGGTTTTTGTCATTCAATGTGGTAAGGTAAATTTTTTTTTGTTGCAGATGTCAATAATTCGTCGAAGTACCGACTTCACTCACACATCTAGTTCCCTGAACAAAATATTTACACTAGCTAGAGTGTAATACAGAAGAAACTCTATTTATCAGACTATCTACTGCCTGATCATCTACTTAATGCCATGTTTATACATAAATATTATGTTATGGAGGTAAAAAATGAAACAAGTTTATAAATGGGAACATTTTTGTCAGGTCAAACTTGTATTTTTGTCTGTAATTCTAATAAAAATAAAATGACGTCAAAGTGTCGATGAGAGCGTCTATCAGAATCTCGATAGACAAATCACAACTAAATTTAGAATTTAGTTACTACTTTAAAAAGATCTTACGCAATAATGTTATTAATTAATTAATGGCCTATTTTAACAAATAACACGTGTAGGCGAAAATCAATAATATAGGTTCAACTAGTGAACAACATCTGTTTTGTAATTTGTTTTAAATTCTGGGTAGTTGATTATACAGGTTTATTTTTCTAAAAGTACCTACCCAGCCAAATCATAAAAGTTAAATCTACTCGACCAAAAAAATATATCTGCAATCACTGATTTCTTTGTTGATTTTACAAAAAGTTTCTTGTAATTATTGAATAGTAAAACACTTCTTAAATTGGACTACCCTTTGAAAAATATCCCTGTATAGTGGAAGATACGCTATTGCTATTAGTATATAGGAATCGAACCGAATGTAGTGAGCGGGACGCAGAAGATGTTAGAAACTACTGAGCATAGCATTATTTAATTAGTAGATGTATGTCATGCACCGAACGGCGCAGGCGATCAGTGTCCGATGTAATATGTAGATGTAAGGTTAGGTGGTGTTACATACTTTTCTACCAACCAGTAAAGATTGGTGAATGTATAATTCTGTTAATGCATTCAACAAAGACATTTTCAGTACAATGTAGACAGAATGTTACCTACAATTCCCCCACAACCGGGGGTAGTACTTATAATAATTGTTTTAATAACTGCAATAAAAAAACATACTGATCTTTAGACTCAATTCCTATCGCTCTAGACACGTATTTTCTATTTCTATTTTTAAGCTTAGGTTTCTAAATAGCACACGCATCCCAAGAGTTTATACCTATACAATTTCCTAGGAATTGGGATACGAATCTTGGGATTAAGTATGCGAATTGAAATTATAGTGATTCAAAAAAAGGTCTCTTGAGCTTTTTATTACTTAAAAGTTTTATCTTTTGGGATTCTGATGTTCGGAATGTTGACTCTTTCCGGATTTACAAAGTGTGTCTCTGTGCTTGACACGTTTTGCTGTCTATTGTGTAAAATAATTACATATTTTCCTACTTTAGAAACTAATACAATCATGGTCTAGATAATCGAGTTTCCACTGTAGTATTTTGCACCCATTTTGTATAGGTGATTTTATTATTATTTATATCTATGAAATTATTAACAAAGGACGCGCCTTATATTTTGCTATTGTAGATAACAGCATATCTAGTTCATTTATGTTGTAGTTTAAAATTATATTTTGTTGGCCTTCATGTCATTCTTTGTTACTTATGAAATTAAACTTGTACCTATATTGTTATGTGAAAGAAATTTTCTTATTAATCACCACATCCACGCTAGGTCGGTAACACCGACATTGGGCCATACTTCTACAGTCTACTGAATCCAATACGCCTATTTGAATTTAACTAAATCGAAGCTCATCGAAACAATAGGACATAGGTATTATTACATAAATACATCGGTATTTTATGACATGGAAATGTTATGAGATCTATCGTTCGCCATCGGAATGCTGGGCTTTGAAAAACGTTAAAAATCAGGTATCGTTACCTTCATCATACCAAGATAACGTTAATAGCAAAGGTAACGTTATGCTTGGTAACGATACTTGGCCGGCCTTTTACCGGTAAACTGACTTAACGTTATTTATGATTTTAAATGGTAACGTTACCAAATGAATACTATAAGTAACCGTTAATTAACGTCATTAGTTTTCATCTTTTTTTTTCAATATTTATAAATTAAGTATAAAGAAAACACAGCCAAGGTAATCAAGACTACGAAAGAAGCCTTCTACTCTAATTTGTTGATTTGTCGATACTGAACGATACTTTATAGTGTTTATTTGGTAACGTTACCAAGCCCTGCTTATGAGATCGAAGCGTTAGCAAATCGATGTCATCGGCAATTATTGTAGGTATGATTCGTCATTATACAAGATAAGGTAATCATTTATCTATTTGCGATATCAAAAAATATCCTATGTAGTATAAATATGTATGTATGTAACATACTAATCTAATCAAATCATTTATTTGCATTAAATTCACAATTATATTAGGTCCTTACATATTATGAAATTGCCGATACTCAATACTGGCAACATTAACATCAAATATCTTGCGTTCGATTAGGAATTCCAAATTCATATTTATCTCGCAATAAAGCCAGAAAATTATTGTTTCAAAATTCGTATTTCATTTGTTTGAGCTTTAACATTGCTCTAACAACAACTATGGACAAATTGAAAATTCGCGGTATTTACGAATACGAGTTCCACCGTGGCTCCAGTGCTGCAGAAACGACTACGAACGAATTAGTAATGGAAATTATTCCCATTTCTTGTTAATTTAACTAGCGTGCGAAATTTCATACGATAGCATGCTAAGTGCTATTGGCTTGCTATGCTAACGTGAAATATTAATGAAATTGTTTGCTAATACGTAATATTTTGCGTAATTCAAAAATAATTACATTATACAGCGAGCTGCGCAAGAGTAGCGCGCGCGTGCGCTATTCCCCGCGCGCCTTAAGCCCCCGCTCAGTGGTTTTCTAGTTACCGGAGGCTAAACACGTGTTGTCATGGAGTGGACAGATGAAAATTGTTTACGATTAATTGAAACGTATAAAAGATTCCCTATTTTGTGGGATCCAGACAATCCCTATTACTATAGAAAGAACCTAAAAAATGACGCATGGAAAGAAATAGCTTCAATAATGGGAGGCAACGACGAACAATGCCATACCAAACTATTGAGTCTTTTATCTTCTTTTAGAAGAGAGAAATCAAAGAGTGAAAAAAGTAAAGGGACAGGGAAAGGTGAGTAGAAAAACTACTTGTAGCTTTTTATAAATAAGATCACACTTAATACTTTACTTTATTTTAGGTGCATCCGAGACTTACAAAAGTAGATGGTATGCCTATGACGCTTTTTCTTTCTTGGCTGATTGGGACAAACCAAGACATCGTTTAAATACTGTAAGTAATTATATTAACAACATTTATCTTGAAATGAAATACGACCTTCATTTACACAATAAGAAGCAATCTCATCTGTTGTTTCTTTTAATTCTCTAGAGTATGTTGTTTGCGGTGTTTGAATATTTGATACAGATGTGCAGTTAGGTAGACATGTATCTATGTACATATTAGAATTTGTAGTATAACTAAAAGTGGCATTCTCTTTCAAATAATCATGCAAGTGAATAATACTCATAACGACAATTTCTGCGACTTCTGGATTTAATATCATAGGTTTTCTAAGTACCCTAAAAACAGATGATGCAATACCAAAGGCACTCTCAACAATTCTGCGAGATCTGCTCAATCTATAATTAAAAATACGTTCCGGAGTGGTTTCCAGAGTATGGTTTCATCACATGTTTATCCAGATCAAAAGCACTGTCAGCAACAAAGAAGTAGGGAATCGCTTTAGTCCTATGAGGTAATGATTTTTCTTGCGGTAAATTTAAGGTTCCATTTTTCATCAGCTTGTATAACTCTGTATTTTTGAATATTCCTCCATCAGATATACGCCCTTGGCAACCAACATCAGCAAACATAAATCTATAATTTGCGTCTACTAGAAAGAACAGAACAATACCTATTGAAAAATTGTAAACCTTGGTCTTCCTAAAATAAATAAATAAATACAAAAATTAGATTTGTAATTATAATATTCAGTTTCACTTTTCGGAGGTGCTTGTATTACTATATGTTTGCCGTCTATTGCGCCAATGCAATGGGGCAAATGCCAAATTATCTTCAAATCCTTTACTCACTTCTAGCCATATATCTGGTCGACTTGGCAACTGAAAAAATAAAATATATATTTATGACAGAAACAAGCAAGCAGAGATCAAGAAGAAGAAGATGAACGGCAGGTGCAGGATGAAGTTGGAATAAATACTGATAGCGATTCGTCTTTCCTTGAACCTCCGGCCGAAAATATAAATCCATGGATGATAAAATTGTAAATGAAACCCTACAAGATTTAAAGACCGCAACAGAAAAATTGAACGATAATTTCAAATTGTCGCAAGAAGTTCAATCATTTATAAATTTCATTGGAGCAAAAATGGAATCGTATTCACGTTCAACAAAAAATAAGGTTCAACAGGCAATATTTGATGTGATAATGAAAGCTGATTCTGGGTGCTATGATAATTATGAATCAAACATGCAATTTCCGATGCAAGGATATATTACTTTCAAGGTGCTTCTGCGGCCAGGCCTCGGAGTCAGGAGTCTAATTATTCGACTGAAGAAACTGATGACAGTTTCAGCGATTTGTATCAATTATAACTACCTTTATTTTTCCCTAAACTTTGCTGATTATTAAACATATTGATTATAGGTGATTGATAGGTGATTATTAGGTTCTTGTTAATTAAAGATAATTTTAAAAATTACCTGTACGTTTTCCTTCAAACACTCGATGATCGCCAAACACACTTCAGGAATAATAATACTTATGCTTTGCTTAGAAATTCTAAAAAGATACTGCAGACTTGTGTAGGAATCTCCAGTGGCTAAGAATCGTAGTGTCAAACTTAATCTATCTTCAACCGAAATCGGTAGCCTAAAATGCGTTTCCTTTTTAGCTATTTTAGAACTAACCATCTGTTGTAAGTTTTTATATAATTCTGGTGACAGTTTTAAAAAAATTTTAGTGTTCGCTTAATTGATGGTTTTGTAATTCAGATACTATATCCTGTCTTGTTTTAAAACACGGAACCTGCCACCGACGCCGACGCCGTTGTCTTTCTTTTTTACTTTTTAGCAGTAATAAAATAGCTGATGATGCAGCGATTATATTAAAAGCCGTCGTGTTATCCATCTTCGAAAGCAAATTTACGTACGTTTCACGTACCGGCAAGCGCAGCGTAGGACGTCCACCTACAAGGTGGACAGACGACCTGGTAAAGGTTGCAGGAAGCCGCTGGATGCGAGCCGCTTTCAACCGGCCAATCTGGAAGTCACTGGGGGAGGCCTATGTTCAGCAGTGGACGTCCTATGGCTGAAATGATGACTCACACAGTTATTTGTAGCGTACGGAAAAGTAGCGGATAAATATAATTTTTCACAAAGTTCTTGAATAATTTCACAACCACTACACGTACTTGCACAAAAATCACAATTTGGAAAGCGTAACATAATTAAGATACGAGATAATGTGAAATGGACAACTGACGATCCATAAATAAAACTTTCCTTAAATTGACAAACTTTGTCAAAGCAACCTGTACTTCACCGTACCTTAAAGGGACTTCCCCAAGGGCGTACCCAGCTTGTGGTCCTGGGGCAATGTGTTTTTTTTTAGATCGGATCCCCGCGCTTGTTTTATCATACGCACGACACGAAGAAACCAACACGAAACATGCAACAAACAAATTCACATTGTCCAAGTCCAGTCTGGACAGACTTCCATTCGATTATTATTGATTAGGATTCCCAGCGGGAGCGCAGTGAGCGCGAAATTTTTTGGGCTTTTAAAATTTTAAAGAAATATTTTATTATAACTATACTAAATAAGTAAGTATACTTAGTGGTGAAACGTATTATTTAAATGTAACCGGAAAAAACTGCGGGCGAAGCGAGCGCGAATTTTTTTCAAGATATTAGGTATTTTTACACTAGAGGCCAACGGCGCGGCGACTGCGACATCAGCAGCGGCACGCAGAGTGTCTATAAGCTATGCAGTACAATTTTATTTTCATACATTAATGCCTTTACTCCATTTTTGCCATTTGAATTAAATAAAAAGAATCTGAGAGGGATCACGCGTCATTTATATTAATTTTCGAAGTTTTGATAAAAAGATGAAATAATTTTAAGAGCCATTTCACAAAATCGTACCGTTACTAAGGAGCGCGCGCTTGTGCCTCGAAAATTTAGGATTAGGATGAGTTGTTAAAACGTTTTTGGGTCTAATTACCTGATTGGATTGTTAATAATATTTCGAATAAATAAAAATCAAAGGTATTGTGACACTAACTTTTAATTGTAAATATGCTTAATTTTAAACAAAAATTCGTTCTGAACTAGCGCCATTTTTTGGAAAAATACACAAATAGTTCTTTTTTTTTAGTTATTGTGATAAAAATACATATTCTTGTACATTAAACGTCGATAAAATTATATAAGGTCTAACAAAATCAACTACATTCCTTTTAATGGGGGGTATCTGTACATCGAGCTGAGCAGGCTCACCAAATTTGAGCCAAAAAGTCAACTCACGATTTATTGTCGCTTCCTAAAACCTACCTTGCAAACGCTTGGAAAAGTTTATGGGAGTTCTCATGTAAAAGTAAAGGTAAACTAGACACCAACTTCAACCAGGTATTCCTTTAAAACCGTGGTTCTATAAAGTTAAACTGGGTAAGACTGTAACGTCAACTATAAGTCGTATGAGTCTGGGGCATGTCTGTACTCCAGTTCATTTAGCTAAACTTGGTATTATTAATAATAACGCTGTTTGTGAGTGTGGAGTAGATGATGGTGATTTAAATCACATCTTCTTTTCCTGTCCTCTATATAAGGTCTAACAAAATCAACTACATTCCTTTTAATGGGGGTATCTGTACAACGAGCTGAGCAGGCTCACCAAATTTGAGCCAAAAATTCAGGCTAGTTACAGAGATATTGATCATAACAATCTCATTCCGTAACTACGAAAATCTACACCCTTTACAGCTGTTTACTACTACATTGACACACTACGCACGCACACAAGCAAACGTGACCTACACATGCACACACTCAAGAGAACAGCGCGGTGCGGCGACGGCGACTCAGAAATACCAACATGAAAGAATTACCCTGATTTAAGGTTAAAATAAAGTTTGTGGGTTTTCTTTTAGAAGGATTTTTTTTCACTACGGATTGGAGTAGAATTATGTGTTTCGCAATTAGAGAATTAGGAATTAGGGGTTTTAATTGGTTGTTGATTTTTGCGGTCACGTAACCGAACCGAAGTCGAGAGAATCAAAAGTTGGCGGTACTTCATAATCGATCAAGATACTACGAACAGCTGATCGCAGAGTGCGTTGTTCGCGAACTGACCGGAGAGTGTGACTGTGTTGTTGTGACCTAATTTACGTATCAAAACTTCAACGACTCACTAGTTTTTGTAGTAACCAAATCCGTATTCACATATCATTTTGAAAGAACGAAGATACCGCGGAGACAACGACAATTTCGATCAATGAATTCGTCTATTCAGCTTCAATAAAAATGGCTGTACGACGTTACGTCTAACCGTTCCCAACTTCCCACCACGGCTGTAAACTCGTCGTGTAATGTGCTATATTAAATTAAATTTTACAAACAAAACTACAATCGAGTTGTTTAAACTGAAAATAACAAGGTCATTAAAGTCTTATTTCTCGCCTTTAATTCTACTTTATTTTTTAATTAATTTTGGGGGTAAAATTATTTTGGAGTTAGCAAGACCAAGTTTCAATGGTGGCGCCCCGCCGTGTTTGTCGGTATCTTGGATAGGGTGACAAGCATTTTGTTTAGCTAAGATCGTATTTATTCGTAAGGAAATAAAACATTTTGCTATTTTAAGAACTGAAATACATTTTACTTAAGTTTCAACATTTGAGATATTATTATTGTTTATAAGGAAAATTGTTGGAATAAAAAGGTTTTCTATTTTGTAATTAATTCTTGACTAGTCGTCTAGATAATGAAATCGACACCATAAAAGTTGATATTAACTTGACAAACCACGGGAAAAACTCATTTTAAAAAATGCTTCAAAACTTGCCTAGAATTTAACTCTTAACCGGTTGCAATATTACAATGAGAAAAGTATTAAAATGTGATATTTCGTTCAATTAAACACGATTGTAATTGTATTGCTTAAAATAATTAAATAAAAAATGTTATGGATTGTTTTAATAAACTTACTCAAACATTCGTGTAAAATCGTAATCCTAGAGTCCTAGATATTTATTTAACGTGGAAGCCCTACCGTACTCGCAAACCTGACTGCCGCTCGAGCTGAAAGGCCGGTGTCGGGCACGTGTCGGGGTCAATCAAAGTGTGCATGCGGAAAGATAGGGATGTGCCACATTTGATCTGATTTCTAGGCTCATAGTTTTTTACGAGATCGGATCATTCATTCATTACATTACTAATTAAGATTTTATTTTAACTAAGTTATTGAGACGATAACAATGTTTTATGAGTTTCGAAAAATTGTCTTATTAGCGCATATTTTATATTAAGCAAGTAATACATGTTATTAGTGTTTTGATTTCTCTCGCAGTTGTTTCCTTTTTGCCACTTACAGTAACTCAAGTTAGTAGTTATGTGAATAAGCATTTTAAAAATACATTTTGGTAATTTTGCGACTGTCAGTTAAGAAATAACTGCTAGATAA
The DNA here is from genome assembly GCA_963576865.1 of Anania hortulata. Lineage (NCBI taxonomy): Eukaryota > Metazoa > Arthropoda > Insecta > Lepidoptera > Crambidae > Anania > Anania hortulata. The sequence continues at coordinate 9,563,610 of OY756396.1, read as the reverse complement.
AGTACGATATGTCCGAGTTTAAATGCTATGGCCTAGTTAGTTCGTTAAAAATAATTCTTAGTGACTTTTTAAATTCAGTCGTTGTATGCTTTATCAGTCTTTGTCTGTCTTTAACTGACACTTTAGAACATTTATTACCGGTTTGGACAAAATAATTTTACTCTAAAAACAAGAGTTACACTTAACTAGATTGGCAAGTTGAAAGCTAAGGTACAAAAAAAACTTGTGTCGCACTCACGATTTCGTTTAAGTAGTAGGTTACCTCGCCATAATACTTAATTAAATGCGAGGTGTCAGTTCCCAATTTACGATCAGTTATCTGGTATGTTTTAGTTTTTAGTAGGTATCCTTTAAATTATGATCCCATCTTAGGCGCATCCCTAGCTTGAGCTTTTTCGGCTTTTGCAGGACGACCGCCTGCGCCGCGCAGTCTTTAATTCGCTTCCGTGCGGCGTGCGTGTACGACGCCGCAACGGTGTCAGCTACGTGCAACACGTTGTCCTATCGGTATACAAATTTAGTCTATCTGCACAGGGTTATGTGCTACCAGGATCGCAACTTTATTTTGTGCTAAAGCAGCGCGCATTTACGCTGATATTAAGGGCGTTTTCGTGAGCAGTTCAGGGACTGGAGTGAGATTGTTTATGCCCGTCGGGGACCAGGGAAGGCCACGCCTGCCTGTTCAATAAGAAGACAGTGTGATGCAGATTTTTTATCGGCAACCCAATCGCAAGCACGACTGATGCAGCGTCCGTCTTCGCCAAGCGATCATGGGCGCAGGCGTCATTATTGCGAATTCTGCGGCGAGACGCAAGACGAGGGGCAGGCGCCTGTATCATTTTACACTAGTTCAAGAGCTAAAGCCGCATGACTTCACACTACGAGTCCAGTTTTGCGGAAGTCGAAGAAGCTGCAACATTCTCTGGACGGACGAGAGCAGCTTCACCAGTGGTTGGATGTTTAACCTCTACGCCGCGGCGCCTACTATTGGGCTGAACAGAACCCCCACCTAGTTCGGTCCGATCATTTTCAGACTAGATGTAACAGTAGCCTGAACATTTGGGCTTCCATGTGTGGGGCTGAGTGTAGGACTTAGTGTATTGTGAAGGTGATCATAACATTGAAAGTGCGACACAACTACGACAGCGAATTTTATTGCAAACCGTGTAAACGCTTTAAAACAAAAAGTGACAGAGACTGTTAATTCGCGTAAAAGTGCTCGTCGCATTGTTTTTCTGTAATGTGATTATGATCAATGTAATTTGTTGTAAAGATTGTAAACCTCTTTATGAACTTAAACACGCCAAGTAAACGTAGATTCAGAGTAAGTTGACTTGATTGATTTGTTTGTTTTATTTTTTTGTTAGTCAGATAAATTATTTACCAGGCAGATAAATTATTTACTACGCTAACCTACTTGTTAGTCCAAAGCCTGTGAAAGTGTGATAGTCAGTCAGAGTCAGAATTAAATTAATAAATGTTTTAAAACAGCTTTATTTTCCTTTATTTCTATCCACCTTGCCATTCTGCTAGGAGAGATTCTAAAGAGCTTCGAGAGGTAAATAACGAATTACGTACAACAACAATTACAAGAAAGTAAGTAAATACCTACTTAGTTCCTACAACTAAGATTTAATCTAACTCATAAAACATAGAAATTATCTTTCCTTAGAGTCTTGAAGTAACAAAAAAACGATGTTGGTTATTAATTTAGTTGGCATTGTTTGCTAACAAAAACATTATTATTATGATAGTGCATTTTACACACACTAGTGTACTAACATGTGTGTATGAAGCTATTCTTCGTTGCAATTGATCTGTGTTTGGTCGAAAAAGCCTGGCACAGCTAGGCTTTTTGACGAAGTTGGTTGGAAAAACGATGTTGGTTATTAATTTAGTTGACATTGTTTGTTTTGTTTGATAACGAAAACATTATTATCATGAAAGTGCATTCTACACACACTAGTGTACTAACATGTGTGTATGAAGCTATTCTTCGTTGCAATTGATCTGTGATTGGTCGAAAAAGCTCAGCTGTGCCACTCGACCAATCGCAGATCAGCTGGTTTGACAAGGGTGATGCAAACAACGATCTTTGGTAATACAATTCTGGTGTGCGCTGTGTACGTACACACCATCTGTGAACTACAGTTTGCATGAGTAAGGAAAGATACAGAGTGTTTCATTTTTGACTGCATTTTAATTTATTTATTTTGTTAGGTAGTTGTTTAAAAGTTATGTTAACTTTTAAAAATGACTATAAAACAATATCTACCTTATTTTTTGTCATCGCATTCAGTATGATGTATAGATACACCCCCCTTTAAAGGAACGCAGTTGATTTTGTAAGACCTTGTATATCTTATATTTTCGTGTTTTTTTAGCAGTAATGATAAATTTAAATGATTCATTTAGTTGCTTGAAGTTGACAAGGCAAACCTTATTATTAAGGTTTGCCTTATTATCTGTCCTTAAACTGCCGTCCAGCTAACCTAATCATAATTTGATGAGAGAGAAGTGACGCCTTGTAATAACAAAAAAAAAATGCAGTCTATGCCATTGACTTATATATTACTTCGTAAGGACAGGGCGGACCGCACGTCAGGCTGTTGCCTATAACCGGGCCCTACTCTGACCCTACCTAGGGCCGAAGTGACGTAGTCAGTGGTCGGCTGTCATCGGGAGCCGGTGTCCTAAGAAAAAATAACATGCCTGGATGTTCTTTTAAGAACTGTGTCAATTACGACCGAAAGTTCACCATAAATTATTCTAATATTACATTTTACCGGTAAATCGTACATTTGATAGTTATTTACATTACTTTAATATTTTTTTATCGTTCTTGTCAATTATACGAAGCGACGCCATATTTACCGTACGAATTTCCGATATAACTTTGTAGCGGCGTGCATTAGTTCAACACTGTGAGCACACTATCATGGTTATAGGTGATGTCATACAAATATGTTTCATGATGAAAAAATATCTGAAGTTTCGATTTATCTAATATTTATGCAGCAGCTACCGTACGTTAAGTACGCTACGCCACTGCTTCGGATATTCCGTTTATGATAATATGAAAAAAACTTATTTTAAATTTATATCATAGTAAAAACACAATAATCTTTGCCTCAAAAAATCTAAGCAAAAATTGCAAACCACTAAACAATAGCTTAAAGATATTAAAAAAAAAAAAAAGATCTTCAAATACTTGATGCGTAGAACGAAGCGTAACCTAACCTATAGGGATTGACAATACATAATCAACACTCAATCGACTTATCGGTTCGGTCGTCTTTGAAAATTTATGCGTTGACGTCAATACGAAAGCGTCTGCCCTGTAGTTTTTCGTAATGTTTTTATTAATATTTGGTAAAAAAAGCAAAGAGGCTTGTCAAAAAATTGTATACGGCACTCTGGTGGTATAACATCACAGTATTATATTATTTAATAAAAGGTTACATATACAAAAATCGATTTTCGAAAAGAAAGGATTGGATTTCGTTAGGGCACATCACTTTAAGTGTCAACAATGAAGTCACATAAGTGCCACAAATCCGTTTCTTGCATAGACATAGAAAAAGCTATAGACTGGCTGCTGTGACCCTACATTCCTGTCTATTTGGTTTCCGCCATTTTGGCGCTGTAGGCCGTAGTATCTGAACTTGAAACTAAATTAGTGATGTGTCCCCAAGTCGATATTCGTAACGTTATTCGATCATAATTAATTAGTTACAGTGTGACTGTGGGTGGTTGCCTAGAATAGAATACCCGAAATTTCCTGTTACGGCAAAACTTAAGTCAAACTGCAACGGACGCGGCTCCGGACTCGTCTTGACATTGTAAGGTCAAGCGCTGCCATTGGTCTATCCTTCAGACAACTTCCGCCAGCCCAAGGATCGACCAATGGCAGCGTATGACCTTACAATGTCAAGACGAGTCCGGACCCGCGTCCGCCGCCATCTGTCACCGGTATTAAGATTAAATATACAGGGTCAGAGCAGTGTCAAGACGCGTCGGTAGCCGTGTACCACCAGTTTTGGACTCGATCCTGAACCACAACCAAAAATTTTACAGTTAATTAATGCAGCCAGTCGTAAAACTGGATACAAACATTGTGAGGTCAAGCGCTGCCATTGGTCTATCCTTCAGTCAACTTCCGCCAGTCCAAGGATCGACCAATGGCAGCGTTTGACCTTACAATGTCAAGACGAGTCCGCAGCCGCGTCCGACTCCATCTGTCACCGGCTTTAATTGTACCTAGTTATGATTTCACGTCCCCAATATGTATTTTGTTACTAAAAAAGAAAAAAAAAAACGTTATAAAATTATACACAATGAACTATATCTTAATTATATCTAATGTCGTATCGAAACGTCAAAGTGTGTAATAAAGCAGTGTGTAGATACGAAAAATATACAGTTTTAGTCTAACCATAAATACTAAACCAAAGAAGAAGAAAAAATCTATCGCAAATAACTTTTATTATTTTTCTGTGTTAGTTAAAAACATAAATATAAAATAAATTAAAATATAAAAAGCTTATTCGAAGTGGTCTACATTGGCTACAATACAGTCTTATAAACGTTGAGGCCAGTTATCAATAGAAGCACGCACTCTATATAAGGGAAAATTCTTCACTGCCAATCGTACGGATTGCGCCCAGCCAATGTCAAAGTAAAAATTAGGGAAACGGAAGGGGAAAATAAACGAAAAGACGGATTTGGATAAGGTTTAAAGGTAAGGATCAGGGAAGTGAAATATAATGAGTGAAGCAAAAGTATTAGATAAACATAAAATATGACATATAATATTACAACTTGATACCATTCAATATTATAAAAGACGCTATAAGTTTATAAATGGTAGGTTCATTAGTACATAATAAACACACAATACTAGTAGGAAGAGGAATATGATTAATTATAAGGTCTTGTAAAAAGGAACAATGGTCATACAAGGTCTAACAAAATCAACTGCGTTCCTTTAAAGGGGGGTATCTATACATCATACTGAATGCGATGACAAAAAATAAGGTATTGTTTTATTTTTAAAAGTTATGTTTTCTTACAAAATAAATAAATTAAAACGCAGTCAAAAATGAAACACTCTGTATCTTTTCTTACTCATGCAAACTGTAGTTCACAGATGGTGTGTACGTACACAGCGCACACCAGCATTTTATTACCAAAGATCGTTGTGTGCATCACCCTTGTCAAACCAGCTGATCTGCGATTGGTCGAGTGGCACAGCTGAGCTTTTTCGACCAATCACAGATCAATTGCAACGAAGAATAGCTTCATACACACATGTTAGTACACTAGTGTGTGTAGAATGCACTTTCATGATAATAATGTTTTCGTTATCAAACAAAACAAACAATGTCAACTAAATTAATAACCAACATCGTTTTTTTGTTACTTCAAGGCTCTAAGGAAAGATAATTTCTATGTTTTATGAGTTAGATTAAATCTTAGTTGTAGGAACTAGGTAGGTATTTACTTACTTTCTTGTAATTGTTGTTGTAGGTACGTAATTCGTTATTTACCTCTCAAAGCTCTTTAGAATCACTCCTAGCAGAATGGCAAGGTGGATAGAAATAAAGGAAAATAAAGCGGTTTTAAAACATTTATTAATTTAATTCTGACTCTGACTGACTCTATCACACTTTCACAGACTTTGGACTAACAAGTAGGTAGGTTAGCGTAGTAAATAATTTATCTGACTAACAAAAAAATTAAACAAACAAATCAATCAAGTAGGTACCACTTACTCTCAATCTACGCTTACTTGGCGTGTTTAAGTTCATTAAGAGGTTTACAATCTGTACAACAAATTACATTGATCATAATCACATTACAAAAAAACATTGCACAGCAATGCGACGTGCACTTTTACGCGAAATAACAGTCTCTGTCACTTTTTATGTTTTAAAGCGTTCACATGGTTTGCAATAAAATTCGCTGTCGTAGTTGTGTCGCACTTTCAATGTTATAATCACCTTCACAATACACTAAGTCCTACACTTAGCCCCACACATGGAAGCCCAAATGTTGAGGCTACTGCTACATCTAGTCTGAAAATGATCGGGCCGAACTAGGTGGGGGTTCTGTTCAGCCCAATAGTAGGCGCCGCGGCGTAGAGGTTAAACATCCAACCACTGGTGAAGCTTCTCTCATCCGTCCAGAGAATGTTGCAGCTTCTGCGACTTCTGCAAAACTCTACTCGTAGTGTGAAGTCATGCGGCTTCAGCTCTTTAACTAGTGTAAAATGATACAGGCGCCTGCCCCTCGTCTTGCGTCTCGCCGCAGAATTCGCAATAATGACGCCTGCGCCCATGAGCGCTTGGCGAAGACGGACGCTGCATCAGTCACGCTTGCGATTGGTTGCCGATCAAAAATCTGCATCACACTGTCTTCTTATTGAACAGGCTGGCGTGGCCTTCCCTGGTCCCCGACGGGCATAAACAATCTCACTCCAGTCCCTGAACCGCTCACGAAAACGCCCTTAATATCAGCGTAAAGGCGCGCTGCTTTAGCACAAATTAAAGTTGCGATCCTGGTAGCACATAACCCTGGACTGACACCGTTGCGGCGTCGCACACGCACGCCGCACGGAAGTGAATTAGAGACTGCGCGGCGCGGGCGCCCGGGCGGTCGTCCTGCAAAAGCCGAAAAGGCTCAAGCTAGGGATGCGCCTAAGATGGGATCATAATTTAAAGTATACTAAAAACTAAAACATACCGGATAACTGATCGTGAATTGGGAACTGACACCTCGCATTTAATTAAGTATTATGGCGAGGTAACCTACTACTTAAACGAAATCGTGAGTGCGACACAAGTTTTTTTTGTACCTTAGCTTTCAACTCGCCAATCTAGTTAAGTGTAACTCTTGTTTTTAGAGTAAAATTATTTTGTCCAAACCGGTAATAAATGTTCTAAAGTGTCAGTTTAAGACAGACAAAGACTGATAAAACATACAACGACTGAATTTAAAAAGTCACTAAGAATTATTTGTAACGAACTAACTAGGCCATAGCATTTAAACTCGGACATATCGTACTTTATCTAGCAGTTATTTCTTAACTGACAGTCGCAAAATTACCAAAATGTATTTTTAAAATGATTATTCACATAACTACTTACTTGAGTTACTGTAAGTGGCAAAAAGGAAACAACTGCGAGAGAAATCAAAACACTAATAACATGTATTACTTACTTAATATGAAATATGCGCTAATAAGACTATTTTTCGAAACTCATAAAACATTGTTATCGTCTCAATAACTTAGTTAAAATCAAATACAATAAAATTTTGGTTTAAACAAAAATAAAATCTTAATTAGTAATGTAATGAATGAATGATCCGATCTCGTAAAAAACTATGAGCCTAGAAATCAGATCAAATGTGGCACATCCCTATCTTTCCGCATGCACACTTTGATTGACCCCGACACGTGCCCGACACCGGCCTTTCGGCTCGAGCGGCATAGTCAGCAGTTTGCGAGTACGGTAGGGCTTCCACGTTAAATAAATATCTAGGACTCTAGGATTACGATTTTACACGAATGTTTGAGTAGGTTTATTAAAACAATCCATAACATTTTTTATTTAATTATTTTAAGCAAAACAATTATAATCGTGTTTAATTGAACGAAATATCACATTTTAATACTTTTCTTATTGTAATATTGCGACAGGTTAAGAGTTAAATTCTAGGTAAGTTTTGAAGCATTTTTTGAAATGAGTTTGTCCCGTGGTTTGTCAAGTTAATATCAACTTTTATGGTGTCGATTTCATTATCTAGACGACTAGTCAAGGATTAATTACAAAATAGCAAAACCTTTTTATTCCAACAATTTTCCTTATAAACAATAATAATATCTCAAATGTTGAAACTTAAATAATAAGTAAAATGTATTTCAGTTCCTAAAATAGCAAAATCCTTCATTTCCTTACGAATACCTACGATCTTATCTTAGCTAAACAAAATGCTTGTCACCCTATCCAAGATACCGACAAACACGGCGGGGTACTTTTGTCGGGGCCACCTTTGAAACTTGGTCTTGCTAACTCCAAAATAATTTTACCCCCAAAATTAATTAAAAAATAAATTAGAATTAAAGAAGGCGAGAAATTAGACTTTAATGAACTTGTTATTTTCAGTTTAAACAACTCGATTGTAGTTTTGTTTGTAAAATTTAATTTAATTTAATAGCACATTACACGACAAGTTTACAGCCGTGATGGGAAGTTGGGACTTGGGAACGGTTAGACGTAACCTCGTTCAGCCATTTTTATTGAAGCTGAATAGACAAGTGCATTGATCGAAATTGTCGTTGTCTCCGCGGTATCTTCGTTTTTTCAAAATGATATGTGAATACGGCTTGGGTTACTACGAAAACTGGTGAGTCGTTGAAGTTTTGTTACGTAAATTAGGTCACAACAACACAGTCACACTCTTTGGTTAGTTCGCGAACAACGCACTCTGCGGTCAGCTGTTCGTAGTATCTTGATCGATTATGAAGTACCGCCAACTTTTGATTCTCTTGACGTCGGTTCGGTTACGTGACCGCAAAAATCAACAACCAATTAAAACCCCTAATTCCTAATTTTCTAATTGCGAAACACATAATTCTACTCCAATCCGTAGTGAAAAAAATCCTTATAAAAGAAAACCCACAAACTTTATTTTACCCTAAAATCAGGGTAATTCTTTCATGTTGGTATTTCTGAGTCGCCGTCGCCGCACCGCGCTGTTCTCTTGAGTGTGTGCATGTGTGGGTCACGTTTGCTTGTGTGCGTGCGTAGTGTGTCAATGTAGTAGTAAACAGCTGTAAAGGGTGTAGATTTTCGTAGTTACGGAATGAGATTGTTATGATCAATATCTCTGTAACTAGCCTGAATTTTTGGCTCAAATTTTGTGAGCCTGCTCAGCTCGTTGTACAGATACCCCCATTAAAAGGAATGTAGTTGATTTTGTTAGACCTTATATAGAGGACAGGAAAAGAAGATGTGATTTAAATCACCATCATCTACTCCACACTCACAAACAGCGTTATTATTAATAATACCAAGTTTAGCTAAATGAACTGGAGTACAGACATGCCCCAGACGCATACGACTTATAGTTGACGTTACAGTCTTACCCAGTTTAACTTTATAGAACCACGGTTGTAAAGGAATACCTGGTTGAAGTTGGTGTTACAGTTTACCTTTACTTTTACATGAGAACTCCCATAAACTTTTCCAAGCGTTTGCAAGGTAGGTTTTAGGAAGCGACAATAAATCGTGAGTAAAGTTCTTATAGGGGAACATGTCACCACAATACACTGCTTCGTTAGCAAGTCGGTCAGATATTTCATTGCCAACTATTCCACTATGACCCGGGACCCAAGCAAAATGAATATCATATTCATTCAAAGTACATTCATGGATAATGTTTCTTAGTTAAAAAATAACTGGGAAATAACTCTTAGAGTGGAATGGAAATTTGTTTAAAGCTTGAAGAGCACTTAACGAGTCTGAAAATATAACAGCTTTTTTAAATTTAAATAAACGGATGTATTCAAGGGCTTTAAATAAACCATAGCATTCTCCGGTGAAAACTGAGGTTTCAGGGGGGAGTTTGATTTTTTTTACTATATACAATTGGATATGGTATACTCCAATACCAACACACTCCGTAGTGAATCAGAAAATATATGATGGAAGTTATTAAAATAAGAATCAACAATAAATTTGAAATTAAACTTAGCATTTGGGTCAGCTTTGTCAACTAAATTTAAATGAATTTTAGGCGAAAAAATTAAGAATTCATAGCAGTAATTAAATAATGGTAAGCGATTCGATTGATGACTAGGGGCAGTAAGAGATAAAAAATTTTGATAGCTTATTAACAAACATGGAAGAGACTTGTGGGACCAATAATTGGATTTAACAGATAGATCACACAGACTTTGGAGTTTAAACAAAAGTGGATGATTTTTATATTGAAGAATTCTAAACAGAAATCTATCTGATAAGAATTGACGTCTAAGATGTAAGGGAGGTTCACAGTTTTCCACCTGTATGGCATTAATAGGGCTCGATTTCATTGCACCGCTTACCAAACGAAGTGTTTTATTCTGAATAATATCTAATTTCCTAAAAGCAGTCAAATCACCAGGTTCTAATAAAAATGTGCCGTAATCGAAAATACTTCGTATCAAAGCATTGTACAACAGTTTCATAGAATATGGATGAGAACCCCACCAAACACCAGAAAGACATCTTAACATATTAACTAGCGGTTCACATCTATCTACGACATAGTTACAATGCTGAACACCTGTAAGCTTGGAATCTAATATCACGCCCAAAAATGAGAAAGTGTCTTACTAGAGGGATCAAACAGTTATTATAAACTAATTGGACTGGAGGAGGATCGCATACGTGAAAATACTACAACAGCACTCTTTGATGTTGATATACTTAAGCCATTATTATCCATCCATGTAGCTAGAAAAGCTAGTCCAGAGGACATTAACACATATGATATATGTAACTCAAATGATAACACAAAAAGGATTGAAATTTTGGACTCTCTTAAGAACCCCAGACGGTACCCGGCCCATAATATTTTGACCTCTAAAAACGGTCAAGTGCGAGTTGGTAATTTTTCTCAGTAAAATTGCAAAAAAAATACAACTTCCAATAGAAAACGATCAAAAATTCGGCTATGTCAATATTCCATATAAAATCAGTTAAAAAAATTCTGTGTCGCCGTAGCGTCCCGTTTCATATACTCTGACCAAACACGTTTATTCTATGGTAAATATTTATTTATTTAACTTTAAATATTTATTTTATTCTGTTTTTAGTATTTGTTGTTGTAGCAGTAACAGAAATACATCATCTGTGAAAATTTCAACTGTCTAGCTATTACGGTTCATAAGATACAGCCTGGTGGGTGACATACAGACAGACGGAAAGTGGAGTTTTAGTATTAGGGTCCCGTTTTTACCCTTTGGGTGTGGAACCCTAAAAATGGTTATGATGTAATTTAAAATTTATTTAAAAGGTTTAAATAAGCTTTTGTTAATAGTATTCCTTTTTAGATTTCTAAAAAATTTAAGTTCAAAGTATAGGTGCATTGGGCGGCAGTGTTTCGAAAGTTCTTTGAAAAATCCGATAGTATGTATCCGACATTTCAAAAAAGATTTTAAACCTAAAATCTTGCCTAGGTTAACAGGTGTTGTACATTATGTAATAATAAGTATCCAACCCACGAGTGCACGCAAACAGACAAATCTAAAGTCTAGTTTTTAGATTATTAAATCATAAATTAGTACATTTATTGATTTCCTTTCAGACATATCATTATATTTATTACACATGATTCGATGTTTGTATTCTAGCTCGATACTTCAAAAAAGAGGTAATGTTTTTCTCTAACACTATTTGACAGACGTCTACGTATCTCAAGATTTGGACGACCTGCACTAAAAAGATAATGTGATCCTGCGAGTGTTGACTCGAGTTAGAGGAAATGGTTAAAACATAGGTGTTAAGCTAATGATCAGACATGAGTTAGTAGAACACAACCAAATACCTACACCATGGAGCATGTAAAAATGTCATAATATGATTGATTTGAAAAAAAAATCCGCCATTTTTAAATCTGTATCATTTTGATAAATGTGAACTTGTTTGTATGAGAGGACTTGTCATTTTATTACTAAATGTATGTGAAAAATCACTTACTAGTTTTGGAAAAAGATGGTTCTGCTTTATAAGATATCTGCTCGAAAACCTACACATTCTAAAAAATTCAAAGTCTATACATAATTTTACGTAACTAAAATTCAGTAAAATGGAGCCCTTGATACCTAACTACCTACTTTTATAAAGTCATTTTTACATACCTCCTCTATTTTAAATAGTTGTAACATATTTCAGTAACCCTTTCAGTTAACGATCTTTAGAATTACTTATTTCAATCCCGCCTAGACTTACAATTTGGTCACCCTATTTAAAAAGGGACACAATCCACTAGTTGGTTATCTCTGTCGGCACGGTTTTTTCGCACACTGCTCAATGTTAGAAAGAGTGATAAATCCATGATCCAGTAGCATCTTTAAAAAAAAAAATTAACCTGACAGGAGACCTAGCAGGAGACAATATAAAAATAGAATAATCAGTAAAGTTTTCGCCAGTTTTCGCACGTAGTATTACTTGTTCAGTGGTTTTTGCTAAAATCAAAAGAATTAAGATTTGGCTAGTCTACACATAGCTATCTGTTTTCTTCTTCAGATTTACAACTTCTTAAATTTAATTTAACTGTAATTTGTAAAATGTAGTTTATTAAAAAAGGAACTTCTTGAAAGGTATAAAAAAATATTAAGTAATGCATTTTAATTTATATGAACATATTTATTTGCTAATCAATTACCAACTTACAAACAACCCCTACAAACTATTAACATTAAAAGAAAATCTATTATGTACAATATGTACGTATTATTAACTTAAGCTATTTATATTTACGCAGTCAGATATTTTACTAATAAGAAAGAAACCTATAAATAAAATATGTAAGTTAGAATTATTATTAATAATTTGTCCTAAATCGCTGTTTTGAGGAAAGGTGCCCAAAAGGCATGAATAATGTAATACAGAGCTGTACTTGTTATAGTGATGAGCTCATATAAAAAAAAGACAGGTTTTATCTGATTTAATTATTGAGTGTGCCTTAAAATAATTATATTTAACTAAGTTGAAACTAATGGTTTCAACTTAGTTAAATATGACCAAGTGATGGTTGGATGGCTCAAGTTGAAAAAATGTAACAGAGTAAATTTCATTCAATTTTTAATGTATTTTTCAGAAGGTATCTTTGTGATTATTACATATTATTATTATTATTATTACTTTTATACAAAAGCCATGAGATTTTTTCGGCAGTTGGCTGCCAACAAGGTGACCCTCTTGGACCTGCAATTTTTAGTTTGGCAATCAACCAATTTATTCAAAATTTATTTTCATAATTTAATATTTGGTATTTAGACGATGGGACCCTAGGAGGCGATGCAGATACTGTTTTTCTAGACCTTTCAAGAATTATTCAAAAGTTTAATACAATAGGACTTTCTTTAAATTTTGATAAATGTGAACTTTTTATTTCTGACCGCCTTTTCTCGATAAGGAGATCTGAAATAATCGCAAAATTTAACGTCTTGGCCCCCAATATAAGGATTCTAAACGATTTGAGCCTTAACCTCCTAGGGTCACCTATTTTTGACAGCGCAATTCCTATCCACTTTCAAAAATTAATTACAAAATTTAATGAATGTTCAGATCGTCTTTTGGAAATAAATGCACATTCGGCTCTTTTTATTCTAAGATCATGTCTCCTAATACCTAAATTCAACTATCTTATCCGATGTTGCCCAGTTTGGAAATTTCAAAATTTAATGGATAGTTTAGACAGTTTAGTTAAAATTCATTTAGAAAAAATTCTGAACATTCAACTTGTTCATGAACGAACAAAACGCGCGGCGGTGTGCCCCCGCGCCGACGCCCCGCCCGCGCGTCCCTCGCCCCTCGCGGCCCCGCAACCCTGATGCGCGCGCAGCCGCTGCACGCCGGCAGTCGCCCGCCCGCAAGATGACTCGGAACACGCACTTGGCTATCAGCTCTACTCCGGGGCGTCCACGCGTCTCATCAACCCTCTTAGCACACATCAAAGATCCGGGGCGCCCACGCGTCTCATCAAGCTTCTTGGCACACATTAAACATTGGCGACCGTGAACCTGCAACAAAAAGGATCTTCGAGGTGGCGCGTGGACCCGGCGTAGTCGAACAAAATGGCGGAGTAGAAGAACGGCGGAGGCTGGCGATCGATCGGAGCGAAGCACAACGCAGCACAACAACTACAAATACGAGGGAGGTTTGCCCGTTCCTATCCTATTTATTTCCCAGATCCGTGTCTAGCTTTTTTCTGCGCATATCATTCGCCATATTTCTATACTAACCTATAATCGCCACGTGTAGTGCACAGAGCACTGGTCACTACATACGAGGCTATCAGTAAAAAAAAAAAAAACTATTTTATTTTCACTACAAAACTACGATAACAATGCCTACTGTGCACTTCATTTCGGAGTAGGTATTTTCTGTTCAATACTTACAATATACAACTCTTTGATAGATACCTTACACTACAATTAACATCATTTATTTAATTCAAATCGTCAATCGTGCTGCACAAAGCATTTTGCAATAATTTATTAAAAAGGACATAACCTAGCAGTGCCACCTCACACGTGGTGCCATACTGAAGGTGTTCTAGTTCCATCATACCTATAACAATTTAATTTAAATTACTTTGATGTGTTTGAGTTTCTAACGCGCCCTACCCAACTAAATACCTAATTTGCCATAAACAACTGCTTATCCACCCGGCCGAACATTTCAGACCCGGCGCGAACGCTCGCGCCCATCGCTTCGGTTCGGACCACGCCCTTGCTTCATACACCTTGGTGCACGCTTCAGCCTGCTTCAGGGCATCGGCAACGCACGCTTCGCTGCTCACAGCTGCTTCGTAAGGTTTGCTCCGACGTGAAGGTACCCATGTGCTTTTTTACCTTATTTTTGGAAAGTGCTTTCATATCAGTATTACTTTATTAATAACTAGGTACGTTATATACTTTATTTGCAATGTCTGACACAGAAATTAAAGACCTTAGGGTCAAACGGGGTTCAATCAGGGGTAGATTAACTCATTTTAAAAATCATTTGCAGTTATTAAAAAATATCGAAAAGTTAAATGCTCAGCAGCTCAAGGAGCTAACAAATAGATTGTCAAAATTAGAGGAATTGTTTTCAGAATATGATATTGTTCAATCAGAATTAGAAATAAAGCAAAGTAAAGGTGAGCCCCCTTCAGAGGCTATGTTTGCTGAAAGGCATGAAACTGAAAACGACTTCTATTCTGTTATCGCTGAAGCTCAAGAATTGATTGAAAAATATAATGTTAACCATTCCGGGAACTCAATTACAGAAACATTAAATAATACTCATCATGGAAACCCAATGACAAATAATATCAAGCTACCTGTCATTAAGTTGCCCACCTTCAATGGTGATTCAAATAAGTGGTTGGAATTCCATGATGTTTATATTTCACTTATTCATGATAACGCTTCGCTTTCAAACATAATGAAGTTTCAGTATTTAAAAAGTTCACTGGTTGGGAATGCTGCTTCAGTGATTGAATCATTAGAACTTTCTGATAAAAACTATGAAGTTGCATGGGAGTTAGTGTGTGATCGCTTCAATAACAAACATCAGCTAGTGCATACACACCTTAAATCATTATTTGATATTCCCGCTAACAACAAAGAATGCGAACAATCATTGAGGTTGCTTGTTGACCACATTTCTAAGAACTTAAGAGCATTGAATAGCTTAGGTGAAAACACAGAGAATTGGGATACTTTGATAATTTTTATGTATTCTGCGAAATTATATAATACTACCTGTGCCAAATGGGAAGAATATAAAACTAATTTAAAAACAAAGCCAACATTAGAAGAGTTTTACCAGTTTTTGAGAAAAAGAGCAGATCTAGTTGAAATGCTCTCGGCAGGAGGCAGTGATAAAATAGACAAACAAGTAGTAGACAAAGTTTTTAAGCCAGTAAATAAATCACAAAAATCATTTGTGGCTGCTTCTTCCGAGAGAGTCTTGACAGGTCAACATAACAAGCCATGTATGATTTGTGGTGATGAACATTTAATTTACTATTGCAACAAGTTTTTAAGCATGTCACCGGCTGACAGGCTACAACAAATTATCAATCAAAATTCATGTGTTAACTGTCTCCGTAGCGGGCATTATGTTCATCAGTGCAAATCTGGGCCATGCAAAATATGTAGGAGGAAACATAACTCGCTTTTGCACTCCGATAAGTCAAGTGAAAGTAATCGGAGCACGGAAGAGAGGCCAACAGTTTCCAAATCAATTTCATTATCAACATGCATAGCTAATCAGATATTGTTATCAACAGCCAATGTGATAATAATGAACACTGAGACAAAACAATGCTATCAAGCACGTTGTCTACTTGATTCAGGTAGTCAATCATCATTTCTTAGCCAGGATCTGAAAGACAAATTAAATTTAAACTCTGACTTCATGAATACGGTATGTGTAACTGGCATAAATAACACATCATTTGAAGTTTTACAGCGCTGTAACTTCCAAGTACAGTCGTGTACAAGTAAATTTAAAATTCAAATCAGTGCTTTGGTTCTCAATCAAGTTACTAGTGCACTGCCGAGTCAGGAAGTTGATGTGACAGCTATTAATATTCCAAACAATATACAATTAGCAGATCCTGACTATTATAGGCCGGCCAAGATAGATCTGCTGTTGGGAGCAGATGTATTTTGGGATGTCATATGTTCAGAACAAATAAGATTAGGCAAAGATATGCCCATTTTACAAAACTCAATATTTGGCTGGCTTATAGCCGGCCCAGTCATGTGCACTGCAAGTACCAACAACAAGATTGCATGCAATTTCAGTCAAGATATCAGCCAGCAGCTACAGCGATTCTGGGAGCTGGAGGAAGTACCAGCCAAGCCCGTGATGTCTCCAGAGGAGGAAGCTTGTGAACAACACTTCTCGGAACACACGAAGCGCTTGGAAGACGGAAGATTTTGCGTCAGGTTGCCTTTGAAAACTGACTCTGAAAAGCTAGGTGATTCCTATTACTTAGCTCGGAAAAGGTTTGAATCATTAGAAAGGCGTTTTCAAAGGCAGCCTGAAGTAAGGACTCAATATGTTAGTTTTATTCAAGAATATCAGGACCTGGGTCATGCGTCGGAGATTGAGAGACCAGACAAAGCCATATTTTTACCTCATCATCCTGTTCTTAAGGAACAGAGTGAGTCAACAAAATGTAGAGTTGTATTTGATGCATCTGCTAAAACAAATTCGGGTCTGTCACTCAATGACGTCATGATGGTGGGTCCAACTATACAAGACGACATTTTTTCTATTCTCGTTAGATTCAGAGAGCATAATTACATATTAACTGGAGACATAGAGAAGATGTATCGTCAAATTCTAATAGATCCTAGTCAAAGGCATTTACAAGTTATTTTGTGGCGAGAAAACATGCACGAGCCCATGAAGTACCTACAATTAAATACTGTAACTTACGGTACGTCATCGGCTCCATTTTTGAGTACTAGATGTCTCAAACAGCTAGCACTTGAATGTCAAGACCCAGTTGTCAAGCAAGTAATGTTACATGATTTTTATGTTGATGATTTAAACACTGGGCACTCAAACGAAACAAATTTAAAGTTCATTTATAAAGAAGTCACTAAGCTATTAGAATCAGCAGGGTTCCATTTACGCAAAATCAAAAGCAATTCCACAGAATTGTTAAATTTCATTTCAAATGATGCTAACAACAATCACGAACAAGAAAATTTAAAATTGTCTACCGCTACAAACATTTTAGGGGTAGAATGGGATCCGAACATTGATTGTGTCCTCATGTCAGTATCAAGATTGCCTTATGTCAATACTATTGAAAAATGTACAAAAAGAATGATATTGTCAATTTCGTCTAGCATATTTGATCCACTTGGATTACTTTCCCTTTGCTTGATTACATGTAAAAGAATAATACAGCTATTATGGGAACAAGGCATAGGATGGGACGACCGCATTCCCACTGTCATCAGTGAAATGTGGCTTAGATTCATTACAAACTTAGATTGTTTAAAGAAATTGACAATACCACGTCATGCAATGTGTATGAATCCTATTGTAATCGAATTACATGTGTTTTCTGACGCGTCGGTGAAGGCATATGCAGCATGTGTGTATGTGCGTTCAACGGACGCGTTAGGAAATACAACTGTACGACTATTATGCGCCAAATCAAAGGTGGCGCCACTGAAGGCGACAACTATACCCAGACTCGAGTTATGCGGAGCTGTACTAGCTTCCCGCTTATGTGGCAAAGTTAGTAAGACATTACGATGTTCAACAAACAAAATTCATTTCTGGTGCGATTCTAAAATCGTTCTGGGTTGGTTGAGCTTACCTTCAAACAAGTTAAGTGTGTTTGTGTCTCACCGGGTAGCAGAAATCAATGACACATGTAACGATACAAAATGGATGTATGTTCCTTCATCATGTAACCCCGCAGATCTCGCTTCGCGAGGTGTGTATCCTGACGAGGTTCAGTCACTCTCGCTGTGGTGGGAAGGGCCTGCGTTTCTTAAGGAACCCGCCCAACATTGGCCTAGTCAGCTTAGCGGAGATATACAGACACACTTACCTGAAGTACGTACACATATTGTAACTTGCGATACTAATCAAACAAAAAATGCTGTGATCGAATTTGAAAAACATTCAAGCTTTTTAAAATTACGGCGCATCATGGCTTATGTCTGTCGATTTCTTCACAATTGTAGAATCAAAAATACTAATTTGAAATGTTATACTGATTTAACAGCCGATGAGTTAAAAATAGCAGAAATTAAATTGGCAAAATTAGCACAAAGTGAATGTTTCTCAAATTGTAAAAACAATTATAGGGATTTACCTTCCTTGCGCAATCTAACTCCTGAAATTGACAATAACGAACTGATTCGTGTGGGTGGCAGACTTGAGAATTCTGACTATCTACTCGACAAGAAACATCCTATTGTAATTGATGGCAAACATCACTATTCAAAATTACTATTTGAACATTATCATACTAAACTTATGCATGCAGGTCCACAGTTACTTCTTTCAGTAATTAGAGAACAGTATTGGCCCCTAGGTGGCAGATTAGTAGCAAAAAAGATATGTAACAAATGCATCATTTGCAAACGAATGAAAGGAGTAACTGCGAAACAAATAATGGGAAATTTACCACCCCAACGTGTCAATCCTGGCTTTCCATTCGAAGTCACAGGCACAGATTATGCAGGGCCTTTTCTAATTGTTAACAAAAAGGGTAGAGGCGCAAGGTTAATAAAATGCTACTTATGTGTATTCATTTGTTTCAAAACAAAGGCTGTACATCTCGAACTTGTAAGCGATTTGTCAACTGAAGCCTTTATAATGGCCTTGCGTCGATTTATATCACGCAGAGGTAAACCTAGAGAAATATTTTGTGATAACGGCACAAACTTTGTTGGCGCTAGTCGAGAGATTGCTAGACTTGTCGAAAATTGTACTAATTCTGTGTCAGACCTTGCAAATGAAGGTATTAGATTCAAGTTCTCGCCTGTCTATTCGCCGCATTTTGGGGGAATTTACGAAGCAGCTGTGAAATCAGCAAAATTTCACATGAAAAGGGTTGTAGGAAATACACATCTCACGTTCGAAGAGTTAACTACTTTGTTTGCGCAGATAGAGGCTATCCTCAATTCCCGACCTCTAGCTTCATTGTCATCCGATCCTAACGACCTTTTTCCTTTAACTCCTGGGCACTTCCTCGTAGGGAGACCTCTAACTTCACTGCCTGCACCAGATTTACAAGAAGCTAATCCGAAACGGCTCCACAGATACGCCCGCATTGAACAGGCCAGACAGCATTTCTGGACGAGATGGAGCCGGGAGTACATCTGCGAGCTACAACAGCGCACGAAATGGCAAGCCAGGCAACCCGATTTGAAGCCTGGTCAGCTGGTCCTCGTCAAAGATGACAGGGCCCCTCCCCTCAAGTGGCCGCTCGGCAGAATCGCCGCGGTGTATCCAGGCACAGATGGCGCCACCAGAGTGGCCGATATATTGACGTCTCAGGGAACGATTCGCCGAGCAATACATAGGATCTGTCCCCTGCTAGAAGACGAATCGCAGGAGGCCGGAGATTGTTCATGAACGAACAAAACGCGCGGCGGTGTGCCCCCGCGCCGACGCCCCGCCCGCGCGTCCCTCGCCCCTCGCGGCCCCGCAACCCTGATGCGCGCGCAGCCGCTGCACGCCGGCAGTCGCCCGCCCGCAAGATGACTCGGAACACGCACTTGGCTATCAGCTCTACTCCGGGGCGTCCACGCGTCTCATCAACCCTCTTAGCACACATCAAAGATCCGGGGCGCCCACGCGTCTCATCAAGCTTCTTGGCACACATTAAACACAACTTTTAGAACGATCCTGGAACCAAGCGTCCCTTCCTATCCGCTATGGTGGGATTGGGATCCGCAAAATTTCAAGTGTCACCTTACCTGCTTTTCTATCTTCATCCTATAGCACGACCGCTCTCGTTGCTAGTATCCTACGGCCAAGCACCGTAACCTTCGAGGTGGCATGTTTGGATGAAGCTAGAGATGCTTGAGAAATAGCATTTCCTTCAAAATTCCCTTTAGACTTAAAAAATCAACGGAGCTGGGACAAAATTTCTTGCGAATCCCTTCTAGAATCTCTTATAGATTCTAGTATCAACAACGCAGACCTCGCCAGACTTAGAGCGGTTTCTACCAGAGAATCCGGTTATTGGCTGCATGCATATCCTTCAGCCAATGTGGGAACCCTTCTAGACTCAGAAACTCTTCGTGTGGCGATTGGTCTCCGTGTTGGTGCCGAGGTTTGCAGTCCACATAAGTGTCCTTGTGGTGCTGATGTCAGCTCATTGGGACACCACGGACTTTCTTGTACAAAGAGTGCTGGCCGTTTTTCTCGCCATGCCTGCATCAACGACATCCTTCGTCGGTCCCTTGCTACCATCAACGTGCCGGCCATACTTGAGCCGAACGGTATCGCTCGTGATGATGGCAAGAGACCGGACGGAATGTCTCTTGGTGGGACGCTACCTGTGTCGACACATTAGCCGCCTCCCATCTTTCCGGGACGAGCAGAGATGCAGGTGCGGCTGCGACAGACGCTGAATATAGGAAAAATAATAAATATCGGCAAATCAGCGCGAATTACTTTTTTATACCTTTTGGCGTCGAAACACTAGGTCTTGGGGTCCCAACGCACTCTCTTTATATAAAGAGATTGCCAAAAGATTAGTTGACACCAGTGGGGGCCCAAGGGCGGGCAGCTACCTCGCACAGCGACTAAGCATCGCAATCCAGCGAGGTAACGCTGCCAGCATCTTGGGTACCCTTCCACAAGGACCATTTTTATAATTCTCCATTTTCGTAGTTTTTATTTGTATATAGTATTTCATAGTTGTATATAGTATTTCATAGATGTATATATTATTTAAAATTAGTATAATTATTTTATAGAATCAATAATGTATGAAAGTGAATAAACAATGATAAATATTAATTCGACTATTTTAAGTCGCTTTGCATGTCGCTTTCGACGAGCAGGAGAGAAAGTAGTCAGCCAAATTATTAATAACCGGTAAACCGGTACAATAAATAAGGGTACCAGTCTGAATACCGGCAACCTTGATATAATCTGTGGTTGTACGTCAGCGCCATATTGCTACACTAGCGCTTGTCAAAGTTGTCAGTGGTGGTGCAAACTCGAACTGTCTATATCGTCGAACCAATCTTAGGGTCGCTTCCAATCTGTCTTTAGACATAAATTAAATATTAATCTGTGTTAGCAAAGAGTAATGTGGTTAGTCTTTAAAAGGAGTAAATTAAATATTGTGAATGACTCACAAATAGCATGTCTACCAAGTTTAGCAATTTTTAAAAGAAGTACTTAATTGCTGTGTTAGCTGTGTATGTACGTATGCACATTGTTTACTGAACATTTTATCATGTTTCTATCCCTTTTTTTCGTTTAGGTGATATTTATTTGCTAAAAACAGCATCTGCTGTTAATTAGTTACTAGGCCATGAAAGTAATAAAAACACTAGACTGCATTGGTTAATTTTACTTATTTTTAATTAAATATACTTACTACTAATTAATTAATCAAAAAGTAGTATTCATTTTCTACTCAAATATTGTGATAGATTTTTAGAGAACGATTATACAATTTTAAATTTTATAGTGTCATAAACCTGTTAGTGTACCTACCAAGTACAAATTGTTTACAATTTAATGTGATCTTCAATCTTTTTTGTTATCAGTAAGCTTACTAAGTATTGTAACTTTATATAATATTGTGTAATTAATGTACCTCAAAACTTTATTGTTATTTTAACTGATCAAGCATACGTAAATGAGACACTGAGAATAGAAATTCTATTGTTAGCGGTCTCATGAGACCGCTTGGATGTTAACAGGTTAAACTGCTTCTATTTTAGATATGAAGATGGAATGCAACAGCACATGTACTATAGACACTATTAATGGCCTTATTTGTGGATATATTGATACAAGTAATGGGGAAAAATACTATAAATTCAAGAAGATACCATACGCAAAACCTCCATTGGGACCATTAAGATTTAGGGTAAGTACTTATAATAATATACTTAATTATTATATTCATAAAACTAAAGCGGCCTACCAACCTAAGCACCACATATGGCCCACATAAATTATGTAAAACTAATTTATTTCTGCAAATAGGCTTAATCTAAGGTCTTTTACACGTTCCAATTTAATTTTTTTGCCTTACCATATTACTATGGGCTAGCGCCTAGAAAAGCAGCACACGAAACTTGGTTACTATTGTCAGCATCGGTTACTATTGTCAGCATCTTATTAAATAGTATGTTTACATTACAAGTACATGTGTTGATTGATTTTAAATACATGTTCTTTTTTTTATCTGTGTGTAACTTCGTCTTCTAATACAGTGTTGTGTATACCTATAATAGGCATAATGTATAAGAACAAGACACTTCACCTTCATTTGTTTATGTTGTATATGTATGCTGTTGGTGTACCTATTTAATAATAAAAAAATACAATGTACAGACAACAGCAAGTCAACCTACCCCAAAAGTTAAAGGTCATTTAAAGGATTTTCAACTTTAAGTCAGACATGTAGATATCAATATCAATTGAGAAAAAATGACAATTTGTGGTAGGTTGAAAACGACAAATTTTCTCAATTTATATTGGTGTCTAGATTTCAGACTTAAGTTAAAGATAAATTCAATGACCTTTCACTTTTTTGGTTGGTTGACCTGCCGTTGTCTGTCCCTGTGAAAGCAGGGTAGTTTTTAATTCCAATCATTTTTCGTATTTAAATAATCATTAACTGTATATTTTTTCTTAACCTATTCAATCCCACTGCTGGGTAACGTTCTCCCCCAGGCTCTTCCATCAATTTCTTACCCAAAGTTTTTGAGAAAATCGTTTGTGACTCTGTATACCCTGTAATTGGCCCTCTGCTGACTGCCCACCAACACGGTTTTATTGCTAAACGGTCAACTGAGACTAATCTCTGTGAATTTATGGACTTAGTTCTCAATTCTATGGATAAGGGATTCCAGGTTGATGCTGTGTATACCGACTACTCAAAAGCTTTCGATAAAATTTCTCATTCATTATTAATAGCTAAGCTCGAGGCAGTCGGTATACATGGTGATTTACTTAGGTGGATGACATCCTACCTTAGAAACCAACTCAAGCTGTCACAATAAAGGGTTTCACATCCAGTTTTGTTCCAATTTCATCCGGCGTTCCTCAGGGATCTCATCTTGGACCCTTGCTTTTTAATATATTTATAAACGACGTCATAAACTAGTTTTTAAACTCAAGAATTTTGTTCTACGCAGATGACACAAAAATATTTTCCGTCATAAAATCAAATAAAAGGATGCAAAGTGATTTGACACGTCTATGTGAATACTGCTCCCTTAATCAATTGTTTTTAAATGTAGACAAATGCTGTACCATAACTTTTACTAGAAAAAAGAAACCTATCCATTTTAGTTACACGCTTTTTGACAAGAATTTAAAAAGGGTCCAGGAGGTTAGAGATCTCGGTGTGCAGTTAGACAGTGGAATGTACTTGAGTGGAATCACATATTAATAAGATCACTGCTAAGGCATACCAGCTGCTTGGTTTCATTTTCCGTCAAGGTACAGATTTTAAGAAGGAGAACACCCTAATATTACTGTATAACGCGTATGTTAGATCTCAGTTGGAGTACGCGTCCGTTGTATGGAATCCACAGTATTTAAAGTATAGATAGATAGATACTCTTTATTGTACACCACACAAAACAAACAAATCACAGGAAAGTAGTTAGTATATTAACCTGTTGGAGGGCATTCAGGCAATGTTTATAAGACGTTTAAAATATAAGTTTAAAAATTGTAATGATGGTAAATTTCAGTCTCTGGTGAACCGCCGAGAACATAGGGATCAAATATTTTTGTATAAAATAATCAACAATGTAGTTGACAGTTCCTACCTACTGAGCAAAATAGTTTTTAAGTGTTCAAGTCTTCGATCACAACATAAAAGCACTTTTGTTGCACCCGTTTGTAGGTCCAAGTACCGGAAAAATAGTTTTATTGTAAGAGCTACAAACAAATACAATGCAGCTTTCAGTCACATAGACATTTTTAGTGAGCGTATGGCGAGGTTTCGTCGTCTTTTGAAATCCACGTAAGCCCTAACCGCACACCTACCTTCTTCTGCCTTCTATTTAAGTTAAGCATGTCTTATTGTTTAATCGATGTAGTTTTGTTTGGTTGTTGTTGCTCGATTGTTATTTTTTTCCCGCATGTGTCTCTTATCAACATAAAATGTACCAATCAGCATTGGAAACTTTAAATGCTCATGTATAATTAATTTAATATTAGACATATGTATTATTAAAATGCTGTATGTTTCCTTAATAAAGATAAATAAAATAAATAAATAAATATATCTTTCGACGATTTTCTGGGTGTGTGTTAGAATCCTCTTTGCCCACTTTTCTCCCATCAAATCATAGGCAAGTTGCTACTAAAAGTTATTGTGGTCGTAATCGTTTCATACGCAATATCTTCTTGACCCTCATGTTAAAATTAAATCACCTTTTTATCAAAACTTCGAAAATTAATATAAATGACGCGTGATCCCTGTCAGTTTCATTTTATTTAATTCAAATGGCAAGAGTGGAGTGGTGGCATAAATGTATGAAAATAAAATTGTACTGCTACATTCTGCGCGCCGCTGCTGATGTCGCCGCCAAAGCAGCCGCCGCGCCGTTGGCCTCTAGTGTTAAAATACCTAATATCTTCTATACCTCAGGCGTAATGTAATCTAATGGGAATCTGTCCTGACTGAACCTGGTCAATATGAACCTGTTTATTGTATGTTTCGCGTAGGTGTCTTCGTGTAGTGTGTATGACAAAATAAGCGTGGGGGATCCGACCTAAAAAAAAAAACATAGCACACTAGTTGTAGACTTTCGTTTTTAGGCAATGAGGTATCTATTTATAATAAGTAAATAAACCATTTATCAAATCAAAAGTGGTACCAATAAGACTTTATTTATTCAAAAATGGCAAATAAATACGAATTTCTTGGCAGGTAGGTCTATTACTACAAGATAATTTACGACAACAAGTATTAATGTGTACCTAATCATTTTCTTTCTGATTGCTACTTAAATGAAGAAAATATTTAAAACAATTTTACATATTCAAATTGAAATTCGAAGATTCTGCTGCTGTATATAGTAATAATAATAATAATAGCTAAAACACACCAATCTTGCCTTTTTAACATTAGTCAATATTGTCATATCTTTCTCACAGCATAAGGAGCTGAACTAAGTTTTTCTGACTAAGTCTCTATATGAGCACCCCATTACATATGGGAATCTAAAGTGATTCCCTAAAAGATAGTGGCCTAGGTATGTGTCGGGCCCAGCTTAAAGTTTGGCATTGTAAATTTAATGTATTTTGTTTTATTTGCATTGAGTAAAAGATTGAACCAATTTGAAACCTGCAAGAAAGCATTATTAAAATCGTCAAATGTGGT
Source organism: Anania hortulata (assembly GCA_963576865.1). Taxonomy (NCBI): domain Eukaryota; kingdom Metazoa; phylum Arthropoda; class Insecta; order Lepidoptera; family Crambidae; genus Anania; species Anania hortulata. The sequence continues at coordinate 9,537,765 of OY756396.1, read as the reverse complement.
AATGATTATTTAGAATGACTACACAGACAAACAAATTGACAAAAATAATTACACAGTCTTGTTAGGATAGAGTAATTTTAATTATTATTATCACACTCAGATTAACCGTTAAGTTGGTATCAAAGTAAAAATCAGTCGATCCAATTCTACCCTAACACCATCATCCCCTAATTAAATAAAATACCTGCACTAAACTCAAAGAAAACTACATTTTAGAAATAAAAAGAATAGAATATTTAAATATGTATTGGTCCAAAAACATCTCAACATAATTATTTAGGTACACATACAAACTAAACAAAACAAAAATGTACATAGTTAGGAAAGTGCCGTGTGGGGACGGCCACAAAGAATACACTTCCCTACCGCCAACAGGAAGCGTGTCGTAAGAGTCGACTAATTCTTGTAGCACGAGACGGGCAGCAGCGTCATCGTGCGAAATCTTATAAAAAAAACTGCGCTCGCCAACCCGCCTGCCAAGCGTGGCGAGTATTGGCAATCCCCCCCGATGATCAGTCATTGAGGGAGGCTTTTGTTCAGTAGTGGACCTCCTATAGCTGAAATGTTGATGTACTCTCAGTCTGTTCATTTCTGTACTTAATTTAAATAAAACAACACCATTCTTCAACGTCCAGTTTATTCATCAACTCCTGCTATACTTCGCGACCAATCTAAACCAGGAAATCCTACAGTAAATAAAAATTCAATACCATACCTTACATATGTAAAACCTGAAGCACGAGAAACCTATTTTTAGTAAAAGGCAAAAACATTTACTAAATTGATTATTATTAAACTAACACCATATATCAGTCTTATAATATGTGTATGTATATTTAAGAAACCAATGGTATTGTATGGTAGTGGTAGCTTGCCTTAGCCAAGGATCAAAAAGTCACAAACCCAAAAATAATCAGCACTGTATTTAATCATGCAATCGATAGATAGGTACATTATTATAAATCAAATCTCTCAACAAATATTGTGTCTTAAATCAACACAAGGCCGCAAATTTATTACAAGTTGCCTACCAATCGAACGACATTATATCCATACAATTAGATTTAATTTTGCGTCAGTTTTGACTAGGTACCTACATGATAATGTTTTTTTTGCAAACTATTAAACTTTTTTTATTACTCGCATAAAGATTTAATTCATTGCAATGGTTTAATCAATCGACACCATAAATACAGGGTAAATTTTATTAGGATTCTGTACCTCAAAAAAATAAATCAAAGGATCACTTTTCTTGTTTTTCCAGGTACTTACTTTTTTAACTTTGTGAACCAAACACTCCTAATGAGCGCGCCAAAAATGATAGTGAATTAATATTTTTTTAAGCCTAATTTGGATGTACAATATTTATTTTTAGTAATGTAATAACTAGTAAAAACGTTAAAAAAATAAAAATGTACATGCATATTCCCAGAAATATATTATATGGCAGAAATTGATTCCTATACGTCATAGATTACCCCCAATAGATCCCGCATGTCGAAATTTTTGTAAGGATTAAAAGTTACCAAAGTATGAGGGAAGTGCGGGTTGCGGAGAGCGGGTCAGCGGTGCTTTGATTGGTTATTTCAAAACTTTCCACCATTGAAAATAGTGTTGGGGCATTGCATGTGATTTCGACCACTGATTGTCGATAAATTTGTGACAAAAATATTATTTTTAGGTTAGTGTCAATTATGTTTGTAGTACCTATGTACTTACAGTATAATTTCATGTTGTAAAAAATAGATGTTAAAAAATGAGCAAAAATTAATATGTTTTAAAAATATGCATTGGTTATTGCAACAACATTAACGACACGTATTATTATATCGCCTCAATCTTACACTTATTCTAACTCGTCCAGTATCCAGCAAACCCCGGACGGACGAAATGAAATTTTTTATTTTTATTTTTTTGTATAAATACTTTAAATTTATGCTCAAGAATGCAACTCCTGAACCATTTAGAAAATTAAGAAATATTTTTTTAAAACGATGCAGAGCTTGTATTCAAGCCAACGGTGGGCATTTTGAACATTTGCTATAGTCTTTAAGAGATTATTATTTTTTTAATTAATGTTATTTATTTTTCTACCTAGTTAGATTTTTGAAAAAATCGTAACTTTTTTTCTGGTTCGTTAACATGAGACTTTTTTTGGCAATTGAAAAAGCATAAGTTGCTAAGTTTAAAAAAAAATCATGAGTGCTTTGAACCGCTTTTTTAATTTTTAATTGGAGTTAACAAAAAATCTGTCGATTTCAAGGAAAGTAATTATTCTTGCATTGATATGAAATTAAATGCACTTCAAATTTGCAGATCAGTCTGAATTTTTTGCAAGTATTTTCTAAGTAAGCACCTAAAATAATAATATAACAGAATTTTTCATTTTAAAAGCAAATAAAAAAATAGTTAAACGTTAAAAATGGTGATATAATATCTTGTAAGCGGCTGACAAGCGATTTTTTTCCTGGCGGGTAAAAATAGGTCCCTAAGCAGACTACCTAAAAAAAATGTATATCCAGCTCCGATTCTATGGTTCGGACCGCTGTCGGCGACACCAAACGGTTCCCCATCACCGTCGGAGTACATCAGGGTTCCGCCCTCAGGCCGTTTCTGTTCAGTGTGATATTAGACGTTGTGTCAGACAGCATCAGAGACTCACATGAGCAGGTGAACGCGGACAGGGGCAGGCTGGTGAGACGGGTGAACGAGTGGAAGCAGTCGCTTGAGAGCGGCGGTCTGAAACTCAATGTGGCGAAGACCGAATACCTGGCCCGTAACTCTACAGATCCAACACCCGTCACCACAGGCGGAGACAAGGTCGAGCGCACGGACCAGTTTAAATACCTTGGATCCGTACTTCACGCGTCGGGAGACATCGATTACGACGTCAAAGCACGCATTGCTACTGCGTGGGCCAAATGGCAAGAGGTGACTGGTGTCATTTGTGACCCCAGAATGCCGGTTAAGCTGAAAGGACAGATCTATAAGTCCATCATTAGGGCCTGTCATATTATATGGCAGCGAAGCGTGGCCGCTACTTGAGCGACACAAGCAGGAGCTGCGTGTCACGGAGATGAATATGCTGCGGTGGATGTGCGGAGTCACGCGAAAGGACCGGGTGAAGAACTCGCGCATGCGCGGTAGCCTTCGTGTCCGTGATATTCAAGACAAACTGCAGGAGAGTCGCCTACGCTGGTACGGCCATGTTTTTTCGGCAACCGGCAACCTACGTAGGAAACAAATGTCTGGCCATGCCGCCACCGCCAGGTCCTGGCAAAAGGGGTAGAACCAAGAAATGCTGTCATGACGTCTTGTCGGCTGGTTAAATCGTTAATATAAAATTTAAGTTACATTTTTTTACTGTTTCCTTATTAGTACTATTTAAACTTGACATTACTTAAAATGCTAACTGGAAGGTAAAGTGGAACAATGGAAATCTGAAAATGTCCCATAAATCTTTAAATAAAGAATTTAAGTTTTTGTTATATTTTCCTATAAGCGTAAATGGTTTAGTTACACCTTATAACAAAAATGCTAACAACTAGGTATTATGCTGCACGAGTAATTGTATTTTTCTTTTACGGTATGCGTAGGTAATATTAAATTTAAGTTTATAATTTAGTTAATTTAGTTTATAATTTATAATTTATTAGAACATTGTTACCAATATTTCGGCGACATATTGGTAACAATGTTCTCTATTACCATACAAAAGTTTCAACAGATACGGGCTAGGCTTTTTATCTAGTAAATAAAATACATTTGAGAAATAGCACACATAGTCTCCGAACATTTCAAAGGCGCAAAATCATTTAAACTTTTTTGATAAGTAGTACTAAGACGCTATTGTTCCATTTTTGAAAAAATTCGCAATTTCGAATCATCAGCCGCTGACGGCGAATTCAACCACAAGATAAAAGTAACAGTATAAAAAAAAATGTTGGTTTAGTAACGATCCGAAATTTGCTATTCGATTCAGAACCTTAAGATAACTCTTATGTCGACGAATTCGGTTAGACATCGGTTGATTTCTAATAATTTCAATTCAAAATAACCGTATCGCCGATCGACTTGACATATTCCATACCAAATCGAAATGACGTTACACATGTACTACTACTCGTACTTTCATCCGATCGATATATGTCAGTAAATTATTAAAGGATATTATTTATCTGATATCTTCTTAATATTGTAAAAAAAAAATTTTTGAGTGCTAAATACGCATTTTGAGGTCTTTGTGCGATACATCAATCCATTGTAAGGTCAGCCCCTAGGGAAAACTGGATAATATCTTGAATTTAAAATTACTGAAATTTGACATCGGCACGTCAACACTAAGTGACAACTCAATGGCAAGTGGCAACTGTCTGACACTCAGTAAATATTTACAAAGCATGGTTCTTCTTGAAAAAAGCGCGGGAAACGTCAAGCGGTGGAGACGTCTTTCTTCGATTTTGTTAAATTTTATTATATTAATAGATAAATAGGATCAGTTAAGTAGTGTAGTGTATATATTTTAAACTAATAGTTGTATATATTTTATTGTTTAATCAGTTTTCCACGTGTGTCTGGTAAGTTATCTCTTTATAATTTTTTCCAATGGACGCTTCTGATGATCCTGGTGGAGGTGTTCCCAACGCTTCTAACTTTGTTACTATTCCAAGCTGCAATGTAAATATGGATACTGAAGGTTCAGTGGTAGACACGGACGGATCTGAACGTAATGGAATTAGTACTGTTGCAAATCGTAAGCGAACTTCTGCCTCTCGTAGAGTTTGCAAACATTGTAACAAGAAAAGAAGACGACATAAATCGGGTAAAGTAAATGAAAGTGATTGTCAGTGTGAAACTTTAACCGAAAAAGTTGATAATTTTGACTCTAACATACCTCCTTCTGTGCCAAAGTCTGATAATATATCTAATGATAATTCTGTTCGTCAACCTATAGGTAGGCAGTGTTATCTGGCCACGGATTTAGCACCATATGTTATTCACATTCAGAAAGAGCAGACCTCCCCAAACGAGAATTTAACCTTGCACCCAGTGACATTTGGTCACTTTTTAAAAAAGAATTTAATTCACAATGTAATTAATGGCAGTTTGAAAAAGATAGGAAGAAATAGATTGTCAGTTGCTTTTTCATCTCATGAAAACGCAAATTCATTCTTAAACAACAATATCTTAACTTTAAACAAGTACAAGGCATTTATCCCTGCTTCTAATGTCACCCGTATGGGAGTTGTACGTGGTGTTCCTATAGATTGGTCTGATGATGACATTCTTAGCAATATCTCAGTGCCCATGGGTTGCGGAAATATTATAAAAGCCAGACGACTTAAGAGGAAAAATGTGATCAATGGTAAGTCTGAGTTTGTTCCGATTGAAACAATAGTTTTGACTTTTGATGGTCAGATTCTGCCCAAGAGAGTGTTTATGTGTTTTACCTCTTTGCCTGTAGACTTATACATATATCCTACCATACAGTGTTTCCAGTGCTGTAGGTATGGCCACATTAAAAGTCAATGTAGGTCTAATCCTCGTTGCTTTAGGTGTGGTCAAAGCCACTCTGGGGATAGCTGTTCAATACATGAAGATGACATTGTCTGTTGCCTATGTTCTGGTCAACATTTTGCTACCAGCAAAAAGTGCCCAGAGTTTCTTAGACAACGGAATATTAAGGAAACTATGGCAAAGGAATGTGTTACATATGCCGAAGCTATTAAATTACACCCTCCAGTCACAAGATCATATGCTGATGTTCTAATTTCTTCTCCTATCCAACAGACCTCCCCGAGTCAAAATATATCACAAAATGGATCACACAATAATGTTTTGAGTAAAAACTCTTATAAAAAGACAGTGTTTTTAAAACCTAGGGTGCCCCAAAAATCAAACAAAGGATATGACCGTTCCATTCATGATGAATTGATCAGTCACCGCTCGGCAGCATTCGCGAGTGCCCGCTTATTCGTTCGCACACTTATTTCAGTGTTTCTCAAAGTCTCTCAAGGAGTTTACGCAATGTTTATCTGCAACGGCTGTGGTGTGAAACAAAATGATGGCCCGATCTGTAGTGTTTGCAAAAACCAGTACGATTATGCATGTTCTGGAGTGACGGAAAGTGGTTACAAAAAACTTGGTGACAGGAAGAACACCTGGCGCTGTCCCAAATGCAAGCCAAGCCCGTTACACTCTCCGGCCTCAACCTCTCCTATGCCTTCCCAATTGGATAAAATGCAAGAGCAGCTTAACAAGATTATATTTCAATTGGCCCCCTTAGCATCTCTTTTGGAAGATGTCAAAACGATCAAGACTGACATCAGCGACTTGAAAGAGTCACTAGATATGGCACACGGACTGATAAATAGCTTTTCAAGTTCAATAAAATCTCTTGAAGCACGTGTGTCAGTGATAGAAAAGGTGACAAATGTGACACCAACTCTCCAAGCAGAAATATCTAGACTGAATCGTGAGATTGATGATAGGGACCAGTGGGCTAGAGCGAATAACGTTGAGATAAAGGGAATCACACAAAAGAAAAGTGAAAACCTATATGACATTGCCATAAAGATCGGTAGCCTATGTGATTTTCCAATAAAAAAGGAAGAAATAAACTATGTTGCTAGAATACCTACTCGAGTGCCTAACGCCGAGAAACCGATTATAATATCCTTTAACAATCGTTACACCAAAGAGGAATTAGTAGCATCGGCACGTAAAAGTAAGCAACTTAACCTACCTGCGTTGGGCTTCTCCACTCATGGAAAGTTCTACATAAATGACCATCTCACGCAAAGAAACAAGAATCTGTTAAGTAAGGCAAAGTCACTGGCTAAGGAAAAAAATTACCAGTATATCTGGGTAAAACACTCTAAAATCATGGCAAGAAAATCAGATACATCGCCCATATTTTTTATAAAATGCGAAAACGACCTTGCAAAAATTATTTAATTTATTGTTTACAACATTTTATAAGTGTAATTTTGCTTTTTATTTTTGTAACTGTAAGCAGTTTGAGAACCGTCAGCACCTCTGTATTATTTTGTTATACGAATTATTTTCTGTGTCCTAGTGGAGTGGGTAACCAGTTATCGAACGTAAGTACCGTTGCTGAGCTGTTTTGTTCCGTGCGCGCGCGCCTTCATGCAGTTATCATAGCGCTTATTATTGTTTGCGCTTCACATAGCTCAAGTTTGCGACCGCTTGCGCTTACATATAAGTTAACTGTACGAATAGTGCATAATTATTACGCGTTTACCTTACACCTTCCTTATAATCTATACGTTAAAACATCAAAATATATATCAGTGTTAAAATATACAAGTCTTGTTTACATAAAATACTTGGTTTGGCATTGTCTACACATAAAAATAATATTTGTCGAATCAATAGTTCGGCGTCCGGCAGAAATGCCTACATTTTGTTATGTATTGCTTAGTTATAAACGCTTAATAAGACGCAATGTGACAGGCCTTGCACTTGTGCTGCCAATCTCTTTAAGTATTTATATTGGAGGAAGTTATGATAAAATTTTATTGAGTTTTTATTTAATTAAAAATGGCGTCCTCTAAAATTAACGCATATTATCAGAATACTCGAGGGCTTCGTACTAAAACACACGCATTTAAAAGAAGGCTTTTTCTCTCATGCTATGACATCGTTTCGTTAACGGAAACCTGGCTTTTAGAGGGAATTAATAGTAGTGAGTTATTTGACGAGAGGTATGTTGTTTGGAGGCGGGACAGGTGCTACTCGATAACAGGTGAGAAGTATGGAGGTGGGGTACTTTTAGCTGTTCGACGTGACCTAGCAGCTGTCGAGCGCCCTGAGTGGCGTTCCTCTGCAGAGGATTTATGGGTGACCATATCATTAAATGATAAAAGTCATAACGCAAATAGGATCAAATTACATGTTTGCACTTTGTATCTCTGCAGGGAAAACTTGGGTAATTCTTTTAACATACAATTACAAAACTTTACTGAGAGGCTTTTATCGATTGTTAATTCTTGTCCTCAGGACTTTTTCTTAATAATGGGCGACTTTAACTTGAGCGCCGTTGATTGGCATGATGACTCATACTTTTTACAGCCAGTGGGCATATCAGGTGAGTCACAAATCCACTTTTTCGATTCTCTGGCCGAATGTAACCTTAACCAATTTAATTTTAATAAAAACATCAATAGTCGTATACTTGATTATGTGCTGTGTAATAGAGAAGTGACTGTTATATCATGCGACGATCCCTTAGTGCCTGAAGACGCTCATCACAAATCATTAAATGTTACCTTAAATTTTTCGAAAACTACCCCCTTGAAAAATAAATCTAGACTTAAGTACTATTATGAAAAAGCAGACTACGAATCCATAAATACATCCTTGAGTGATATAAGCTGGAAAGTTTGCTTAAATAACAACTCATTGGAGGATGCAATTAGTATGTTTTATCAGCACCTATACAATATTATAGATAAATATATTCCACACAAGCCAATTGTTAATCACTCGTCATACCCACCCTGGTATAATGCTTCATTAAGGAAAATTCTTAAGGAAAAATTCAAGTATTTTAAGAAATGCATAGTTTATGGTAATAGTGATGACTATGACACATTTTGTATTCTTCGCGATAGGGCTAAGCGGGTCGAACAGAAGTGCTATGACGATTACATTAAACGCACTGAAGATGCTATAATTAATCAACCTAAAATGTTTTGGTCATTTGTCAGATCTAATAAAAGTAGTTCAAGTACTGTTCCCTCAACTTTGCATTATGAAGAACAATCTGCTAAGACTGGTGAAGAAATTTGTAACCTCTTTGCTTCCTACTTTCAGTCTACATTTCTCTCTTCATCCTCAAGTGATACTGGTATTAATTTTTCCAAAAATATAGACTACAATGATTCAAATACTATTAATAACATTGAAATTGATTCAGATATAGTGTTTAACCTGCTAAAATCAGTAGACTTAAGTAAAGGTGCTGGGCCCGATAAAATTGTCCCGTTGTTTATTGTAAAGTGTGCAGAAAGCTTAACGCAACCGCTTACTATTCTATTTAGGCGTTCAATTTTAGAAGGAATCGTTCCCGTCATTTGGAAATCTGCATTCATCACACCGGTACACAAAGGTGGCTGTAAGAATGAAGTAAAAAATTATAGGCCCATATCAAAACTTTGTATTTTCGCAAAAATCTTTGAAAAAATAGTTTATGCTAAAGTATATGGGACTTTGTCATCAAAATTTATACCTGAACAACACGGATTTTTAAAAAAAAGATCCACGGCCTCGAATCTATTGTTGTTCACAGATTTTACTACTTATTGCATGGACTCTGGAGGACAAGTGGATGCCATTTTTACTGATTATAGTAAAGCCTTTGATCGAATTGATCATCTTATACTATTACGGAAGCTTCTCCTTGCAGGAATTCATGGTAACCTGTTTAGATGGTTTACCTCATATATTGAAAATCGTTCCCAGGCTGTGGTAGTAAATGGTTTCTCTTCTTGTTGGAACAATATACCCTCAGGCGTCCCACAGGGTTCTTTACTAGGGCCCTTACTTTTTAATATCTTCATAAATGATGTTAGCATCTGCTTCAAGCATTCTATGTTTCTTCTTTATGCAGACGATATGAAGATATTTAAAAGTATTCATGTTCCTGATGACTCTTGGCTTCTTCAGGAGGATCTGAATAGGTTTGAGCAGTACTGCTCTATGAATAGATTAGACTTAAACGTAGCTAAGTGTAATTTTATATGTTTCACCCGCAAAAGGCAACCCCTTTGCAATAAATACTTTCTTAGGGGATTTGAACTACAAAAAGTAGAAGAGATCCGGGACCTGGGTATCATTCATGACTCTAAATTGACCTATGAGAAACACGTAGACCATATTGCCAAAAAAGCCAGGAAAACAATGGGTTTTGTTATGAGAACGTGTTCTCAATTCACTGACATCAAGGTGCTCAAAATTCTATACTGTTCCCTGGTTCGAAGCATTCTCGAGTATTGCTCTCAGGTGTGGAACCCGCGTTATAACGTTTATACCGACAGACTTGAGTCCGTTCAGCGTAGATTTGTGAGATTTTTGCAGTACAAGTGTAAGATTTACGATTCTGACTACGAGGCCAGATGCCGCAGATTCCACATTTTACCCCTGATTGAACGAAGAGCAATTGCGGATATTATATTTGTAGTAAGAATCGCACAAAATGTAATTGATTCTCCGGAATTGCTCTCAAAACTTTATCTCAAAATTCCAAACAGGACAGTTAGGCGGCCAATTTGCTTGGATATTCCCCAATGCAGTACTAACTACAGACAGAACTCATTTTTTGTGCGAGCGGCAGACGAGGTAAACAAACTGGTCACCCTTCCTGAACTTGACTTGTTTAACACCAAGCCGAAACAATTTAAAGACACATTAGCAAAATCTTGGTTTGACGGTTCACTAACTGCTTAGTAATAGAATCATAATTCTTTCTCTAAATAGGTACTAAACACAAATGAATAAGCTTTTTTTCTGTTACACATATGCGAAAACATGTAAATGGTGTATAGATTTTTAAGTAGTCTAATCACATGTAAAAATATCACTGTATGTTTTCCAAATAAAAAAATAAAAAAAAAAAAAAAAAAAAAAGGACTATAATACTCCTTTCTCTCCAAGTCAAAATGTCCTAATAAATAATGAAATAAACAACCCTCTATCAGAATTGTCTATTAGAGAATTGATTATTACTCTTATTAAATCTTTGTCCCAAACCAATTTCATATCTTCACTGTCCAACGTTGCCCATCCTCTTAAGAATATTTTGGATTTAAATTCCCAAGATGGCAAAGTTGTCCTCGGTGATTCAGTGGAATTGCCATAGCATTTCCAACAAGAAAAGCGACCTAAATTTTATAATTAATAAGTTGCGTCCGTTTGTTATCGCGCTTCAGGAGACGTGGCTTGCGCCCGACTCCTTATTCAGAGTCTCTGGCTTCTCTTGTATTAGAGAAGATAGAGATGATAATTATGGTGGTGTTGCACTTCTTATTCATAATTCCGTCTCATTTTCTAACATTCCTATTCCTCAACATCATAGTGGCTTCTCTGTTATAGCAGTATTAATTGATAATATTACTTATGTTTCCATTTATATACCTTACCCTTCCTCATCTATTCATACTGAAGTAGAAATCTTAATTCAAGGTCTCCCTAAACCAATTTTAATATTAGGTGATTTTAATGCCCAGCACCAGGCATGGGGGAGTACTAAATCAAATCACTATGGCAGTAGAGTCTTAGATTTTATAGATGACCAAAACTTTTGTATTCTTAATACAGGGCTTCGAACTCGCCGAACTCCTCCTCATGAGGGTGTAAGTGCACCTGATCTGTCTATCTGTTCTCCCAGCTTAGCTTCTTCCTTGACTTGGACTACATTGAGTTCTACTTTTGGAAGTGACCATTATCCAATTTACATTACTTTCCCTACAATAGCCAAATCAAACCAACCTCGCCTTCCACGTATGAAATTTAAATTAGCTAATGCTGACTGGCTTTTGTACAAAAAGAAAGTTGAGGAAAAATTTTCGTTTCTTCCTGAAATAACTGCAAGTAACCAGTCGGAATGTTCTGAAGCATTAGCTTCTCTTCTTGTAGAAACTGCCAAAGAAATATTTCCGGCTAAGGGAAACCGTAATCCTAATCTCCCTTCTCCCCCTTGGTGGGATAGTGAGTGCACAATGGCTATTAAAAAAAGAAAAGAAGCCGAGAAAAGATATTGTGCCAATTCAACTGATGAGAATTACTATCTTCTAACAGAAGCTCTATCTAGTACGCGAAAATTACTAAAACAAAAAAAATGGGAAGGCTGGCGATCTTTTTGTTCGTCCATCTCACCTAATACTTCTCCTTCTATAGTCTGGACCAATATTAGAAAGTTCAGGTCGGCTTTTAAAGAATCTCGTCCTTCTAATTTACAGGATCATGTAGCAGAGGACTTTTTAGATAAACTTGCTCCACCTTTTGTCCCCTTAGATAACATTTTACCTGTTTCCGTTACTTCATTCTCTGTGATGGATCAAAGTGGTCTATCTGCGTTATTCAATCTTGATGAACTTAAAGGCATCCTTTCCGCAGTGAAAGATTCTGCTCCTGGTAGTGACGGTATTCCATACTCATTCCTTACCCACCTGAGTGACACAAGTCTAAAATATTACTTATCCCTTGTTAATTCTGTCATGGTTAATGGTCCTGTTCCTCTTGCTTGGAAGTCCCAAGATATAATCCCAATTTTAAAACCTAATAAACCTCCTCACAATGCTGCTTCATATAGACCTATAGCTCTCTCCTCTGTTCTCACAAAAATTGCTGAACACTTAATTAAAAATAGATTAGAATGGTTTATTGAAAGTAAGGGTTTATTGTGTAAAAACCAATATGGGTTTAGAAAAGGCCGAAGCACTTCTGACAGTTTAGGTATTTTTACTTGTGATATCCGGTTAGCTTTGTCTTGTAATAAATCTCTACTTGCAGCCTTTTTAGATATTACTGCAGCCTACGATAATGTTATATTACCTATTCTTAGAAACAAACTTATTTTGCTTGGAGTTCCCATTATATTAGTAAATTTTATTATGAACATACTGTCAGAACGTTCTATAAATGTTCCTTGTGGAGAATCCACGAAGTCTAGGTTAGTGTGGAGGGGCTTACCGCAAGGTTCTGTATTAAGCCCACTATTATTTAATATTTACACGTATGATTTAGAAGATTTGTTTTTTAACAGGATTAATATTTTACAATACGCCGACGACCTTGTCATGTACCTTTCCGGTTTTAATATACAAAATTTGTGTGTTTCCCTATCTTCTGCTCTAAACATTTTAAAAGTTTGGTTGGATAAAAATGGTTTAAATCTGTCAGTAAATAAAAGTTCAGTAGTTCTGTTCTCTAGAAAGCGGTGCCCTCCTCCTATTTCTGTGTATTTTGATAATCTTTTAATACCTTGTAAAGATGAAGCTAAATTTTTAGGATTAATTTTAGATGCGAAATTAACAGGTCTTCCACATCTATATCACATAATAGCTAGATGCGAAAAGTTACTGCATATTTTAAGATGTCTAGCGGGAGTTTGGTGGGGTGCCCATCCCTTTAACCTAAAACTTATATATAACGCTCTTATTAGAAGCGTCCTTGATTACGGGACCTTTTTCTTGGAACCTTGCAGCATAGTAGGATTGCGTAAATTAGATGTAGTTCAGACTAAAGCTCTTCGAATTGTTACTGGCGCTATGAGATCTAGTCCTAATAATGCTCTGCAAGTTGAATGCGCTGAACCACCTCTTAATCTTAGACGACAGTTCTTAAGTGATAAATTCCTGTTTCGTGCGCTACAATTTCTCAATCACCCTCTTTATCCCAAATTAAAACATCTGTCAGAGTATGTTGATTCTTCCCCATATTGGTTTCATAAATCTCCTCCATGCCTAGTCATAAGCTTTCGTAAATTTATTTCGCTTCAAGCTCCTACTCATAGATCTTCATTTCTGCCCCTTTTTTGTACTAATTATGAGTCTCTAATTTTATCTCCCAATATTCATCTAGATTTAGATATTCCGAAATTTGGTAGTTCTGCTTATATTAATTTCAATTATATTTTGGATATAAATGAGTGGCATCATTGGCACCATTTATATTGTGACGCATCTAAGCACTCCCCAGAAGGTAACGTGGGCATTGGAGTGTATCATCATCAGTACCAAATTACTCAAAAGATTAAGTTTCCTCCAGAAACTTCTGTTTTCACAGGTGAATGCTTCGGCTTGTTTAAATCTCTCGAATATGTCTTACTAATGAAGTTAAAAGAGACTGTAATATTTTCTGACTCAAAAAGTGCATTACAAGCCTTAGCGAAATTCCCCTTTAAATCCAATTCTAGTATTCCTATAATTGTTAAATGTAGAGAATTACTTAATGAATGTTTACGTAGAGGTTTTCAGGTGATTTTTGCTTGGATTCCTTCTCATAGTAGTATTCCAGGTAATGAAATTGCTGATAAATTAGCAAATGATGCAGTAATGTTTGGTGATACATTTCCATATAAAAACTTCTGTCATGATTTGGCTGCTCTTCCTAAATCTCATCTTCACCGGTCTTGGGTCGAAGATTGGAACACAACTAGTCTAATCAAAGGGAAACATTATAAATGCATCCAGCCTGAGATTCCAATAAAACCTTGGTTCTTTAGAACATCGCTAGATAAAACTGCCACCTCTAGTCTCATTCGCATGCGCCTGGGACATACATGTACTCCAGCACACTTAGCTAGACTTCATATTGTAGATAGTGATATATGTGACTGTGGTACCGATGTAGGTGATATTAACCATATTCTTTTTTCCTGCTCGAAATATGATCGATCCTCTTTCGTATCGTCTTTAATATCCCTCCGTGTCCCTTTTCCTACCTGTATAAATTGTCTTTTATTTACTAATGACCATTCTATATTAAAATCTATCTCTGTATTTTTATCAAAAAACGACATAAAAATTTAATTTATTTAAATACTAATATTGCTTATTTATTTGTATCTCTCATACTACTGTTTTCTCTCATATAATCCTATTATTACTATTTCTACCTTCCTGATCCTATCCTAAATCCTGTAACCCGGTATATTCATATTATTCGTTTCCCTACCTTTCACGTCGTCGTGGCAGAGCACAAGCCGTGCAAGCCATAAACTTTAAAAAAAAAAAAAAAAAATGGTTCTTCTTCTCTATACTTTTTGGTTATAGTTAAATATTTTTTCGTTTTTTATTTCAAATATTACATTTGATCTTTAATAATTAATTATTCGTATTGAGGTGTATAGTCATGTTTAAATACATTTTTCATTATTTCAAATTCGATTTAAATATTTTATAACAATAGACTTCGTAAATGCAACTTGTAATCAAATAGATACCGATATTATAACCAAATTTGAATCGGATGTTATTCTGAATAGCTCTAAATCTGACATTCCATTCGATAACGACATAATATCTTTCAACTCGGTTAAGTTGCCGAAGAATTCTGAATTAAAGCACTGATGACTGATGACTACATAAACATTTCTTTATTATTTGACTGTGAATGACATGCGTTTAGTATAATGTATGTAATTTTTAGTGCCTCAATGCGAAATTAGTTACCACCAAGAAATGGTATAAATCCAATAATGCTTATTAATCAAATTCGTCATTTCAGAAATAGGACGTCCACTGCTGAACATACGCCTCCCCCATTGACTTGCAGATTGGCCGGTTGGAAGCGGCATCCAACGTCTTCCTGCGACCCTTACCAGTCATAAAATTACATGAAATTAATTGATACAACTTTACCTTAACGCGTTTAGCTTGTAAAGTATTTTTATTATTGTTACTAAACTAAGATAACTTAGATCTTATTCAATACTTACCTACTAATAGGAACAATGATTTTTAGACTTGTCTTAGCTTAAATTTAAATTCAAATTCATTTATTCATTCACAAGAAATACGGTAATATATTCAAATTTAAAATATCTAAGCATATTTCGCTAACACAGCATGCAAATGTCAAATTGTATAAATCAAATTGGATTTTAAGATGTTCATTAGTAGTAAAATTTTATAAAAGAAATAAAATAATATGTTGAACTTAATTATTTTGATTACAAATTTAACACAATAACACATAATCATGAAACATAATTACAGACAATACAACACTCTACTACTAGCGTCTTAATCTCAACATATAATTTAAATACTCTTCAACAGAATAAAAAGATGTTAGATGATTTACGATATAGTTACTTATTGTACTTACTTGTGGCCCAGTAAAATACTATAAATAATACACATTTTTAGGGTTCCGTAGCCAAATGGCAAAAAACGGGACCCTTATAGATTCGTCATGTCTGTCTGTCTGTCTGTCCGTCTGTCCGTCCGTCCGTATGTCACAGCCACTTTTTTCCGAAACTATACTGTTAAAACTTGGTAAGTAGATGCATTCTGTGAACCGCATTAAGATTTTCACAAAAAAATAGAAAAATAATAATAAATTTTGGGGGCTCCCCCCATACTTAGAACTAAAACTCGAAATTTTTTTTTCGTCAAACCCATACGTGTGGGGTATCAATGGATAGGTCTTTAAAAATGATATTGAGGTTTCTAATATCATTTTTTTCTAAACTGAATAGTTTGCGTGTGAGACGCTTCCAAAGTGGTAAAATGTGTGTCCCCCCCCCTGTAACTTCTAAAATAAGAGAATGATAAATCTAAAAAAAAGATATAATGTACATTACCATAAAAACTACCAGCGAAAATTGGTTTGAACGAGATCAAGTAATTAGTTTTTTTTTAATACGTCATAAATCGTAAACCGCAATTTAACTTTCGTAATGTTATGCATTTCATTTTGCAATAAAAATACCATAACTATGACTCGATTGTCGTGATGGGTGAACTTTTACTCATAACGGTACCTACAGGTTTGTACGGAACCCTCGGTGCGCGAGTCCGACTCGCACTTGGCCGGTTTTTTATTATTGTGAATATACCTAAAAGATGCACATACTTTATAAGTGGTGATTACACTGCATTTATTTTACTATGGTACCAGTAGCCCCGAAGCGCCTGTAGTATACCAAAATATACCAGAGTTTTAGTCCTTTATGAACTTTAAAAAATCATAGAATTTTACCCATACTTCAAGGCTAATTAATGTTACTTTTTAACAGGTCATTTCATTAGATTGTAATGTAATACAATATAAATGATATAATATCGAGACAAAAAACAATACAAATGAAAATATGCCTATTGGCTCCAATTGCAGCTACCCTGTACCTAATGCCGTACTTTTGTGTACCTTATACGTAGGTCACACTATAAGTTTTGCGCAACTTAAAAAAACAACATGTTATAACCAAAATATTATGTTTATTGCTTTTCAAACTACTCTCCTTTACATTTTAAAAATTTTTTCATGCGATCGAACCATTTTTTAAAACAGAAGGACCACAGATCTGAAGGCATGTTTTCTACGTGCTGATTGAACGCTATCACTGCCTCTTCGGAGTAGGTAAAAGTAAAACCTCTCATCAAATCTTTGATTTTGGGGAAAATACAGAAATCACATGGTGCTAGGTCGGGGCTATGCGCAGGATGGGTGACGAGTTGTACTTTTTCGGAAGCTAAAAATGACTTTGTTTTGTTGGCCGTGTGTGAAGAAGCGTTGTCATGATGTAGGAGAACGCGGCTTTTGGGTCGTCTTTCGCGAACTTTTTCTAACACCCTGGGTAAACAAATGGTAACACCATTAACACTCTTTTGATCTTCAAGTGGAATTGTACAGATGGGACCCGTAGCTGAGAAAAAAAACGCGATAATTTTTTTACCAACGTTTCTCGCCTGCCTCACTTTTGTTGGCCTGTTCCCCTTTTTTAAACACCCATTCACAAGATTGCTGTTTTTTTTCGGGTTCCAAATAATAAATCCACGTTTCGTCTCCTGTGACAATGTCATAAACAGCATTAGAATGTCCGTGGTCGTACTTCAGTAGCATCTGTGAGCACCATTCCACGCGAGCCCGCTTCTGCTCCGCTGTCAGTTCATGAGGGATCCAACGACAGCAAAGTTTCCGAAGTTTCAATTCTTCGAGTAAAATTTTCTGAATTTGGCTCATACCAATCCCCAATAGTCCTTAAATTGTCTCATAGGTAATTCGCGGGTTTTCTTCAATAAGCCGCTTAACAGTGGCCACATTATTTTCGTTGACGGCAGTTAAAGGCCGCCCTTCACGAAATTCGTCATGTAAAGAAACTCGACCTCTCTCAAATTCAGCAAACCATCGCCTCACGGTGCTCAAACAAGGTGCTTCTCTCCCAAAAGCATTTTGAAGACGAGCGGCACAGTCTTGCGGAGAGAGAACTTTTAAAATCATAAAAAATCATCGCTCTAAAATCTTTTCGACCTAATTCCATTTTCGTTGCGTACGTAGAACTTTGATGTGTGATAAAAAACAATCATAATTGACAAATCATTTCCCGCCAATTGATTTTTTTTTATTACTAAGAAGGTTGCAACGTTTAAAAAAATATAACATTCAAAATTCAAATAGTTCCGATTAGCTAGAAGTGCAAAACTTTTAGTGTGGAGGTAAGGTAACTGTAAGGATAAGAGTATAAGTAACCGAATAGCCATTTATGATGTAATTGTTTTTTAGGGTTTGGCATAAAATATATACAGGGTTACATTACAAAGGAGTGCCAAATATTTAGGAGTGGCTTAGAATCAGTAACTTAATTTTATTATTTATTTATTTATACTTTATTGCACATTTAAAAATAATTTACCATTTGCAACGTGATTTTTGTAAGTTAAGTAAAACAACAGTTAGACATGCAAAGTAAATTTATTAGAAGCAGAGCACGGGCGGGGTGACGCACAATAAAAGATTCTTGCACCTAATTAGAGAACTACTGCCCTGGCGTTAGTTGAAGTGTAGGAGTAGTCCTGGCGGCAGCAACGTAAATTCGTACCACTCGGTACAGAATATTATTATTTTTCATACGGGTCGCGCCGCGATGACGTACACGCAGGCCAGATCGGTATTGCGTCAGCTGATTAGAAGGTGGCGTAAAAACCCTGGAAGTCGATAATTCAGGTATTTTATACTCAGCGCATGTTCTAAACCGGACTGCAGCATCCAATCGATTATTCAGCAAAAGCACAGGTAGTAGCTTCTAGTAGCGATCAAGATGATGCATCCCAGGCAAATTAATTAACAATAGGAAAAGAATTATAAAAAGGCGTGAGATTAAAATAGGTTTACATCTGTTGTTCTAAAAAGAATTAATAAGGAAGAGTACTGTTTTATGTACATCTAAACATAACAATTATCGTATCTAGATACTTTAATTCGACAAGATGATTGAATTTAATCTTTAAGTTTAGGGCGTAACTTATACTATAATTAACTAAGCATTAAAATATGCAGAAAAGAACATTAGTCATCATTCCATACGGAATATTTTACAATATATTATTTAATGAGCTTGCGTGTAAGTCACATAATTGATAATATGTAGGTAAGATTACTAAATAAAATAATTTAAGGTACTTAATCGAACTTTGCAAAGAACAAAACTTTTTTTTATGTAATATACACGTACGTAACATACGTATCATTACGTTTCTGGAGTGTAGCTCAAGGAATATTACTTATATTATTTCGTAGCTTCCCTAATTTTTGGTTTTCCATCTTCAATTTCTTTCATCGCAACGTCGATATTATTTATATTATAATTCAGTTTTTTCTTACGAACTAAAGTAGACACACTTGACATCTGTTGAAAAGCAATATTAAACTACACATTGCTTTTCAACAGATGTCAACACACTCTTACTATAATTTTTTTTTGTATAAATAATAACATATTTTTTAAATCAAAAAGTAGTACTAAAGGATATAATTTATTTGGAAAACTAAAAATAGTCACGTAGTGGTTAGGTTAAATTTAAAAATAAAGTGCAAGATCAATAAATAAATTTTCGAATTTAAATACTTGTACTTTACTCAAGTTTGTGGCATCACTGTGTTATACCACGAGGCTGGCATTAAGTACATTATCAAATCAAATACCAGCCTACCCGACATTTGGTACTCACAATTTTTTTTAACTAAGCACATTATTCGTAACACTAAAAGAAAACTTATTATCAAACAAAAAGCAAAAAGGCTGAATTAGGGTCGGGCTAGTATTAAAGGCATCCACCCTAACTTGAAGTCCAAATACCTACACCGCGCGCCGCTATATCCGAAATGTATTTTATTTACTAGAAAAAAAGGCATAGCACGTATGTGTTGAAACTTTTGTATGGTAATAGAGGACATTGTTACCGACATGTAGTCGAAAAATTATAAACTTAAATTCAATATTACGCATACCGCAAAATAAAAATACAATTACCCGTGCAGCATAATACCTAGTTGTTAGCATTTTTGTTATAAGGTGTAACTAGAGTTGTAAAGTGTCCGTCAAGTTATAAATGTCTGACCAATATGACCGAGCAAATTGGACATTTTCTCAATGTGACCGGACATTTTGGACATTTATTGTCACTAACGTCACAATCAATTCTGTTGACAAACTATGAAAAAAAAAATTGGTCACAAATAAATGCATTTTAAGAAAGACAGGCTTTAGTAGTAATAATCTATAAGGAAATGAAATTTCTAAAATTAATTTATCTTTCTGCACGAACAAGCTATAAAGCGTCGTATCGTTACCATGACCATCGTGACAATAAATGTCCAATGTGACCGAGCATTTATCATAAATGACGGACGCTTATAGCATAGGACCGTCAATTTACAACTCTAGGTGTAACTAAACCATTTAGGCATATAGGAAGTTAGGAAAGAAAAGATTTAAGTTTTTTTTACTGAAAGACATGGGACATTTTCAGATTTCCATTGTTCCACATTACCTATCAGTTCCACATTACCTACCATTTTTGGTAATGTCAAGTTTAAATAGTACTATAAATAAGAAAACAGTAAAGAAATTTAACTTAAATATTATATTAACGATTTTACACGTAATTATACGAAATACCTAATTTACACCTATTGCATAACTCTAAACTGTTAGCATTTTTAAATATAACATGGAATTCACCTTATCTCCCCAGCAAAAATTAAAAACTTTAGAATTATCAAAGGGCAAATTTTTCTGGCTACCCGACTATAAGCACTTTTTTAAATTACGGCTTTTAAAAAAATAAATAAACAGTTGAAATATCGCAGAAAATTCATCAAATTCGTTTGGTGTATGTGACGTGTATGGACGCAAAAAAGTTTCTAAACCAAATTCTGCCATTGTTCTTAAGTTTCGCGCAGAAACAGCTCGATAAATATGCAATGCCAAACACTGGTAGAACACCAAACTCCGTTTACACAGTAAAACCAAATTACACTTACCGGAAATACGAGTAAAACAGCTGATTTCACTTTGGAAAGGTGATAAACTTTCCGCTTCTTCGATCGATCGAGCTTCTTACCGTTAGATGTCGCGGTTCAGTTGGCAAAAAAAATATGTAACACTAGCTGTTGCCCGCGACTTCGTTTGCGTGGTCTTTAGTGTTGACTAATTATGGTTTTGTTAAGACCACGCGAACGAACTCGTAGGCAACAGCTAGTAAGGTAAATAGGTAATGTTCTCGATCATGTAGCTTTCTACGGTTTTTTGTCAAACAGCCGCGACGTGACAAGAATTTGTAACTCTTGCCTAAGAATACCTCTGACTAAATCTAAAAAGAGTTTGTAACTCTGACTAAGAATATGTCCGAATAAATTGAAAACTGTAGAGATAAAACTTCATAATTCTCTGATTATAACATTCAGTATGAATCAATAAAGAAATGAAACTAAACCATTGTTAATATTACTCAACATTATTTTCAGCCTCCAACGCCAGTTGAACCTTGGAAAGGAGTAATTGACTGCACACAAGATGCCCCATTACCATTTAATTTTGACAGGACTTCCGGTGAAGCATGTCACGGTTCAGAAGACTGCCTTTACGTAGATGTCATTACGCCAAATATCAGACCTGATAATCCTTTACCAGTCATGTTCTGGATCGGAACATATATCTTTTCAATTACTATAGATGATCGGTTAGACCCATCATTTCTGAATGACCATGGAGTTGTATTTGTAAGATGTGGCTTCAGATTAGGTCCATTTGGTTTCCTTTCTAATAACGAATTTTCAGCGCCGGGAAACTGTGGTCTAAAAGATTTAGTGTGCGCCCTAAAATGGGTACAAAAAAACATTTCTAAATTTGGAGGAGATCCAAATAATGTTACAATTTTTGGAAGTAGCTCAGGTGGTTCTGCTGTCCATTTATTAATGTTGTCTCCAATGGCTGCAGGTTTATTTCACAAAGCCATTGCTCAAAGCTCTACTGCCTTTAATAATTGGTCACTAGATAAAAATCCTGCTCAACATGTAATGGAGTTGTCCGAGATTTTAGGCATTCAAAAATCAAATAAAATAGAAATCATAGAAGAACTAAGATTACTTCCTGCTGAAGATATCATGGAAGCCTTTGCAGTGTTAGAGAAACGTTTGTTTCAGTTAGATACTCGAGACATTTTTAATTGTTCTTTTAAACCATGTATAGAAGAAGATTATGAAGGTTTACCAGCATTCCTTACTAAAAGTCCGATGGCAATTATCAAGTCAGGTAATTTCAACAAAGTGCCACTCATAATTGGCTCTAACAACATAGAAGGATCTGTATTGGAACATATTCAAAAAGACTTTTATGACGATTTTAACAGATACAATGAAAACGTTTGCTTACTTGTGCCAAGATCTTTATCACTACACGATACTAAAGTATCCAAAAACATTGGCCATAAACTTTTAAAGTTCTATTTAGGAGACAATGAGAAACTGACTGAAAACACTAAAACACAATATTTACAACTTATCAGTGATTATTATTTTTTATACTATGTAAACAAAACTGTAAGGTTGCATACTGAATTTGCACCTGAATGCCCTGTATATTATTATGTAGTAAACTGTCCATCAGATTGGACTATGCCAAAAGAACTTAAATTTTTAAGTGGTTTGTGTCACAGTTCAGAACTTCCATTCTTATTCAGGATTAAATTGCCTGATACACAAACCTCCAAAGGAAGCCGCGAATCAAATATAACTCGGCAGAGAGTTGTGAAAATGTGGACAAACTTTGCAAGATGCGGGTAAGTGTATATCTAGTACATGTTTCTATAACAAAGAAAAATCGACACATCATCCCTCAAAGAGATCTTGACTGTTCAAGTCTTGAAATCATCATCATCATTCGCTTGCCCGGTTCCCAGGTCATATGAGGTGGGCGCAGTACCTATGTCTTTCTCTTACATGCAATCCGGTCACTCGTCATTGAGTCATTCACTCCCTTCTCAGTTATATCGCTCCTTACACAATCCATCCATCTCTTCTTTCAAGTGTTGAAATAAATATACATTATTCCGAAACAGATAAGATAGTATACTTCAAAGTCGTAATTTCAACACAAGGCAAAGCGCAATCGAAGCAAACGCTTTTGATAAATATTAACATTATTTAACATACATTCAAAACAACACTCGCTAACTTTGTGGGAATATTGCGAGTAAAAAAACGAGTAGCAGTGATCTTATTGTAGACTGCGGAAATCGACAGTCGTAGGTATGTTAGAAAGTGTCGTGTTACCCTAGCATTTATGCTAGGTTTGATATATGAAATCGTGTATTTCTAATTTCTTTTAAGAGTACCTAGGAACATAATGGGTCGCCAACAAACAACAACTTTTACTATAGGGCCAACTTAGTGTTTGAGAAAAACAATTTATCCACTTAAAACAGACTCAAGCTCCCGATTCAGCACTTCGATTTAGAACCGCAACGCTACGCAACATACGAATTCGACATCATGACTAGGGATTGCAATCCGGTCTATCCGTAATCCGAAATATCCGGATTTTATCGTATTATTACTAAAATTTAAAATCCGGATTTGAAAACCGAATCCGGATTTTCTGTACATTTCTTTTAACGTTTCACGTTAAATAGATATAGTAATTTTGCCGTTTTTTGCTCGATATTAATAACAGCAACAGATGTCTGCTTTAAATATTCACGAAATATATAGTTTTATATTGACTTAAAAAATAAATTATTAAATTATAAATAATTAAACTAGCAATGTATTACTAACAACAGTATAGTGGAACGGTAAAATTATGCTTCGACGTCGCAGTGGCGGCGCGGTCGCGGCGCGTATGCACAGTGTAAACGCGCAGCGGCGGTGGCCGCATCGTGTGCAGGAGCGCTTAAAGTCGCGCGCGGATATCATGTCGCAAGGATTTCTATATCCGCCTATTGAGCTGCTGATAAGCGTCAACGGAGTCGGTGCCATGGAGCGTGTTTCTGCTATGAGGTTGAGGGTATGGTCGGTAAGCTTTTGCGGCTTGTTTTTGCGACGGAGTCTAAAAAATTGAGAGAATATACATAACTAATCTGACTTTAGTTTTTTAAAATAGATTAATTAAGACTTATTGGCGGCACGAAGTTCGCTGGGTCAGCTAGTTTCTGATAATATCAATTCACAATAACGCGACAGTATTGTCATGCACTTGTCATAATTCCATTTTGAATCGAAATGACGTCGTATACGTACGATTACTCGTACCTAATCTCGACCCACATAGAATATAAACGTTATTCGCAACCTGTTCACAACACAGACATCGACCGAGACTTCCCTTAAAGTCTCTATATCCTTACTTGTATTATTTAGTATACAATAATGGCGAACGGATGACTATAGGCAATTGATACGGTTGGGAAACATTGAATGAACTAGTAAATGAAATCTAAAATAATAGGGAACGAATGTATAGATATAATAGCATAAAAAACTAAGTAATTACTACATCGTTATACCGTGTCAAATATAAGTTAATATCGGTATTTAAGGCCTCGTTCTGAGCAT
The DNA here is from genome assembly GCA_963576865.1 of Anania hortulata. Classification (NCBI taxonomy): domain Eukaryota; kingdom Metazoa; phylum Arthropoda; class Insecta; order Lepidoptera; family Crambidae; genus Anania; species Anania hortulata. The sequence goes on along the minus strand of OY756396.1, from coordinate 9,513,180 downwards.
CATAGTCAGACCTATGTTTAACTAAACCCAGAATAAACCATGTCTTAATAACACTGTTAGATTATTACAGTCTTGCCATAAATACTGAAAGAAGAAAAAAAATTAAATTGCAAATATCATTTATTACTTTTACAGTGTGTTAGTTTAATACATAAATATAGAAAGCTTATTCAAAGTGGTCTCCATTGACCGCAATACAGTCCTTTAAAAGTTGAGACCAGTTATCAATAGAATCACGCACTCTTTCCATGGGAAAATTCTTCACTGCCAATCGTACGGATTGTTTTAGGGATTCCAAATTATCATGGCGTTTAGAGCAAGCCGCACTCTAAAACTGACCATAAATCATAATCCAGCGGATTAAGATCGGGACTAGACGACGGCCAGTTTTCAGCTCTGATGAAGTCCGAAACGTTCGTTTCCAACCAAGACTGCGTAGACCGAGCTTTATGGTGGTTAAATATAATATTTAATGTTAACCGATTTAAATGATTATTTTTTTATTAAATAGCGAATACTTTCAAGATACTATACTTAAGTAGTAAATTTTTTTCTACCCCTAAGGGTGAAAAAAAAAGAGGTTGAAATCGGTGTTCAGCAGTTAGATTAGTTAGATTTGAAGTCGGTTTTAATTTTTTCAATAAAATTTACTTATTTTATCTAGTGATAAATCCTAATCTAACTTCCTCTTCTACTTTTTAAAAATATTTTTTTTACATCCAGCCACTGCAAGCCATTATCCTGAGGTCGTCAGTCCATCGAGCTAGCATCCTACACTACGTTTGCTGCGACGTGGTCTCCACTACTCGAGAACCCGTTTACTTCCTTTTAGTGGTTCTGCGACAGACGTAACCGGCCCATTGCCACTTTAGCTTGCTACGACATTTCTTTAATCTTCTGCCAAATGACCTTGTCTAAGATTTTATTCATTAACGATATCCCAAGCATCTAGTCTAACTTTGTATTATCTCTTATTTTCTAGCAATCCAACACCAGAGGAAGATGATCCGTTACTACAAATTAAATGGGATCCTGTTGAAAACAAAGAAATATTAAACTATCTTAGTATAGGAACTGAGCTGACCAAAGGCAAAAATCCATTTCAAGAGCGGATGGACTTCTGGGAAGAATTACATATGGAACATTTTATATTGAGGATGCTTGTACATTTTACTGATATAGGTGTAACATGCTTTTAGAATTTAGTCGCATAGTAAAATAAATAAGGACGTGGAGACTTCTTTAAAAAAAAAACATGATTGTGCTATTTTTGGACATTTAAGTCAACCTATTGTATTTATATCAGTATGATTAAGTCAAGATCTTGTTCTTATCGTCTCTGGTCAAGATTGACAAAAAAATAACATTGACATTGGCTAAACATACAGGGTTACATTTCAAGGTAGTGCCAATTTTTCTGGGACCTCTCAGAATCAGTACCTAACTAAAGTCGGGTTAGTTACACTATTTATAAGTCAAGAACGGCCGAGCCGATTTTTACGATGTATGATTTTTTGGATTTGTCCCGTCCCGAATAACAGAATAACTATTAAAACACCGAAAAATTCACAAGAAAAACGAGGCGATACAGTTCGCCAGGACAGCTAGTTAGTTATAAAAGTATAGCATATTAAAAAAAAACGAAGACTCACTTTTATATTATTCTTTACTATTTTCTAGATCTTATTTTATGGCACTACCTTGCAATGTTGTAACCCTATATGCAAGCCATCCACATGGGAAAAAAATCTTGACATAGAGAATAACTTTGACATTGGCTACGTACGCATATTGCAAGCCAGCAACATGAAAAAAAATTTAACATAGGTAGTAACAATTAATTGAACATCGATCAAAAGTCATGTCCGTCAATTTGGCGAGATCGAAGTTCGAACCTGGTGTCTAGGAAATTTTGATATTTGCGTTTACTTCCTAATTTCTATTATTTACTATCTTCCATAACTTAATGACTACGTCGATATTTCTATAGTTGAAAGCAAAATCAATAGTTCCGCTGTATTAATAGACTAGCTGTGCCCGCAGCTTTGCTCGCCTGGAATATGGTTTGTCACACCCTAATTTGCTCGCGTAGGTATTGAAAAAAAATCGTAGCCTATGTCCTTCCCTAGGGTTCAAGCTTTTTCCGTACAATAGTTCATCAAAATCGTTTCAGCTTTCACGACAAAAAGTAGCTTATGTCCTTTTCCAAGATACCATCAATCTCTTTACTAACTTCATTAAAAATGGTTGAGCTGCTTAGGCGTGAAAACTTAACAGTCAGACAGACAGAGTACTATAATGACTACTCCTTCCATCCCGCCGCGCCGCCTGCACTGATGAAGATCGAGATGGCAAATTAAAATACAAATTTTAAAATCTATTAGGATAACGTGGGTCTCGTTCCATACCTCAAAAGCAAAAATAGAACCCTTACAGAATCGCGTGTGGCTGTGTCAATCCGTCTATCAGACCCGATTGCAACCGAAGCAATTACACAAATACTTTCAAGAATGGTCATGTCCATAATATTAAATTTCAAAATTGATGCCATTTTCATAATCAACATCTCAAAAAACCACAAAAATTAAACCCATATTGATATTTAGACATTTCAACCCCATCGCACCCCAACAGAGAAGATGGTATTTTACGTCCGCCACATCGGATTTTAAAATCGACGTTGGTTTCGTAATTAGAGACCCGATAAACCATAGAAACAATACCCATGTTGATTTTCAGACTTTGTCACCACATTTCCCCCTTTTAGGGATTGACTTCTCAAAAAACCTAAAACACTTGTTTTCTCATTTATCGTTAGAAATACTCTTGTGAAGTTTCAAATAAAATAGTCTAACCAATCTTGTTTTCCCATACAAACCTTGGACCCCCATTTTACCCCCTTAGGGGTTGCATTTTGAATAAACCCTTTCTAAGTGAACCCCTAGACCCTATAAGGAACCTACATGCTATATTTGGGATCCCTAGAACCAGCGGTTTGGGTTGTGCGTTGATATGTCAGTCAATCAGTCAGTAAATTTCTTCTTTATAATTATATTTAGATTAAAGACGAATATAGTATAGATTAGGGCGCTGGGCATACGACGGAGCGGGGCGGTTTTTTGACTGCGAAGCAATAAAGACCGCCGCTGCCCGCGCTGCGCACTCAACGCACACGACGGTCAGTTCAGGACAACCATGAACTAAGCTAGCCGCACGCGCCGCCATATGGGCGCTGGCCCTTACTGTATATGTCGTGGCCAGATCGTAAAATTTATCATTTCATGATGTGACCGATCATTTCATAAAATGGTGGTGTTTCATGATATAGAACAGAACCTGTTGTCTGCATCATGACGTAGTCTGGTCAGATCAATAAATACTCAGCGTTTGACGATTTATACAGCTAAACGTACGACTACTTCACGAAATGGTCAAACACTAGTGATCATATCGTAAAACCATTACATTACTTACCGGTAGAGGCGCTAATGTTGCTTTGTTTTTGTGATGAATAATGGCGGCGGACAAATATTTTATTCTAAAAGTCAATAATAATGTGTAAATTAAAGGTGAAAGAGCAGTTAAATATCGTTACGACATCAAGCTAGGCGATTTTTATGAAAGACTCCAAAAACAAGCACAACGTCAAAAAATGAAGAAGTTCGGAACGTAATTTGAGAGATTAGTTGGTAATTCAAGTCTTTATTTATTAGTTTTGTTTAAAAATAATAACTATTTAGAATGTTAAATTCATCTATCGACCAAGATTACAAAAATTAACAAATTCAGATAATTTGTAAACGTGTTTTTAATTTAATGATATGGCCAAGCGTTAATTGACATTTCATTGAATGTTGACGTTTAAACGATATCGTCAGTTTTAGTTGGCCATATCATGAATTACCACCATTTTATGAAATGATCGGTCACATCATGAAGTGCTCAATTTTACAATCTGACTAAGACTTAAACGAACTGCGGGCACTGGCGGCGCGGTCTTTTTGTCCGCCGAGTGCATTGCAGTATACTATTCCCTTTGTTCTATCGTTCGCGGCGAAATTGACTCTGCCGCCCCGCCCCGCAGCGCCTTAATATCTTGAAAAACAGTGCGTCCTAGCTCAAAAATAACAAAACTGGCCCCCGTAGACCCCAGACGCTGTCCCCGGAACACGTTAAGGGCCAGAATACGCTCAAGCAGATTTCAGTTTTCCCCCACTCCCGCACAAGATTTAACACTAAATAGTAGCTTACTCTATTCAGGAACGCTGTAACTACGTTTCGTTGCAATGTGATAACACGCCATCTATATATTCACACCAAGAACAACGCTGGATAGGTGCCACAGTAAAATGTTACAGTAGAATACGTTCATACCTTTTCACTTGTGATTTTGTTTTAAATACCTACTCATTGGGAGTTTTTTTTTAAATCACAATATTTATCTCCTGTAACGTTATTTTTAAAAGTTTTTCTTAAATAAAACTTACCATAAAACTATATTAAACTACATAGATCTAATTCAATAACCGTCTCACATAGTATTCAAATTATAAGATAATGTTTTTGTGTGTCTCTGTGTGTGTTTGTTGCCACTTATCTCCATAACAGCTGAATGGGTTTAGATGAAATTAAATTTGATACGGAGGATGTTACCCTAGATTAACACCTCAAAATTTTACTACTTTGGAATAACAGGTGAAACTAGTGTCTACTTCATCATCATTATTTCAGTCATAGGACGTCCACTGCTGAACATAGGCCTCCCTCATTGACTTTCAGATTGTCCGGTTGGAAACGGCCTGCATCCAGTGTTTACTAATACATCAATACAATGAAAACTAACTTTCTAAAGGGCATTTAAAAGTAAAATGTTTGGTAAGGTTCAAACATAGATTAACCCTAATAGATTTATTTATTTAAAACTTTATTGTACAAACTTAAAAATGTACAACAGGTGGACTTAATGCCAAGATTAATAGATTCCGCATAAAGGGCAATCCACGCGCACCACACGTGAGTGCATTTGCACCCACTTTACCCGGCCACTGGCATTGCCATTTCAGTTGCGTCCAGATATTAGAGCTGCGGGTATCTCGTATTTTTGAAATTAAAAAAATATATTTTAGCAATTGAACGTGAATGAACATGACCACTTGTGCCGCAAAATGGTGTGGGAAGTCGACAAGAACATCAAATCATAAAAATGATAGCATAACATTCCATCGTTAAATAAATACATTTACATTGACCAGACAAGAACAGCTCAAGTTATAATGGCTATAATGCATTATCCCAACAAGCACGCGTTGATGTCTTTTTGAAAAGTCTCTTTCGTTTATATGCGTTTTTACATTACGCTGTCTCCTTCGGTAATGTCTGATAACTAGTTCTTAAAAATATGTCGATAATTTTATTATTTCGCTCACAATTTTAATACTTTTATAATACTAGCTTTTGCCCGCGGCTTCGCTCGCGTTTGTTTTGATTTTGAGTGAAAGTATGAATGTCAAACTCAGTAATAAAAAAAAACTCTACAAAACTTCTTTCTTCTTCTTTATCTATACGGTCAATCCCGGTTGCGTCCAAAGCTATTGCCTTGGAGCCCAGGGTCCGTTTTCCTTGATTTGCTCCTCCACTTCGCGCGGTCTTAAGCGTCTCTAGTTGTGAGATTATTGGCACGCATGTCAGCCCTCACGACGTCAAGCCAGCATTTCTTGGTCTACCCCTTTTGCCAGGACCTGGCGGTGGCGGCATGGCCAGACATTTGTTTCCTTTGTAGCTTGCCGGTTTCCGGAAAACATAGCCGTACCAGCGTAGGCGACTCTCCTGCAGTTTGTCTGCAATATCACGGACACGAAGGCTACCGCGGATGCGCGAGTTCCTCACCCGGTCCTTTCGCGTGACTCCGCACATCCACCGCAGCATTTTCACCTCCGTGACACGCAGCTCCTGCTTGTGTCGCTTAAGTAGCGGCCACGCTTCGCTGCCATATAAAAGGACAGGCCTAATGATGGACTTATAGATCTGTCCTTTAAGCTTAACCGGCATTCTGGGGTCACAAATGATACCAGCCACCTCTCGCCATTTGGCTCACGCAGCAGCAATGCGTGCTTTGACGTCGCAATCGATGTCTCCCGACGCGTGAAGTACAGATCCAAGGTATTTAAACTGGTCTGTGCGCTCGACCTTGTCTCCGCCTTTGCGGACGGGCGTTGCATCTTTAGAGTTACAGGCCAGGTACTTGGTCTTCGCCACATTGAGTTTCAGACCACCGCTCTCAAGCGACTGCTTCCACTCGTTCACCCGTCTCACCAGCCTGCCCCTGTCTGCGTCCACCAGTGCGATATCGTCAGTATATCAGCAGCCATGGTGGATCCGGGAGTCCACAATCCGCTCAAGGAGCTTCATGGTGTGGGACATGACCTTTATACCACGGTAGTTGCCGCACTCTTGCACCGATCCCTTGCCTTTGAAGATCGGAGTAATAATACTCATTCTTCATTGGTTCGGGATTAGCTCGCATGCGGTTGTAAAGGTAGGTTAAGATGTCCACACCAAGAGGGTTCATCGCCTTCTAGGCTTCGATCAGTCAATCACTTTTGCCTTTTATATATGTATATAGATTCATTAATATAGTATGGAGTAAGGTGCTGCGCATACAACGCAGTGGTGCGGTCTTTTGCACCACACCACACCGTGAAGCAATAAAGACCGCGTCTGCCCATCGATACCCGCGGCTGCCCGCGCCGCGTAGCTACTCAATGTACACGACGGTCAGTTCAGAACAACCATTGTAGTAGAGCGCGCGGCGCAGATTAAGCTAGCCGCCCGCGCCGCCGTCTGCGTTAGTGTATACAAACTGGTTTGTGCGATCCACGGCGGGCAGCCACGGACATGCCACGGCGCGGGGCGGGCACTGGCGGCGCGGTCCTAATGACCGCCGTGAGCGTTGCAGTATACGATTCCCTTTGGTCTAATGTTCGCGGCTAAATTGTCCGGCCCGTTCTGCTCCGTCGTGTACGCAGCGCCTTAATATCTCGAAAACGGTGCGTCCTAGTTTAAAATAAACAAAATGTTTGCCCCCGTAGACCCCAGGCGACGTCTCTTCAACACTTCAACAGCATTTAAACTAAACTAAAACAGACCTTCATCGAGGTTTGAAATCAGGTAAGTAGCATTGGAGATCAGATAATTCCTGTGCCCCATGGGAATTCCGGAAATCAATATACTTAAGTCACTTCCACAGAGAAGAATCTCATATGATGAAATACATCTCTAACGGCTTAGGCTGTAGAGCGTGCCAAAAAAATATAAACACAAAACATACACACATACGCTCTAAAAACATAACCCTCCAACGGCAGCCGACTGAAAATAACAATGTATGTTGGGTTAGTTTGCAACCATAAGCCGAGATAATATATTTGGACATTTTTAATTCGACATTAACAAAATTTTATTTTATAGTTTACCATTTTATATAAATAGATAACTGAAATACAGTTTCTTCCCCCTTTTCACCTACTTAAGGGTTGAATTCAATAATTTTTATGTCCACAATATTTCAAAATCGATGTCGCTTTCGTAAATAACATCCTAAAAAACCATAAAAACGACACCCATATTGATATTTAGATATTTTAACCCCATCGCACCCCAACAGAGGGATGATATTTCACGTCCGCAACGTTGTATTTTTAAATCATTGTTGTTTTCGTAATCAGCGACCCGATAAACCATAGAAACAGTACCCATGTTGATTTTCAGACTTTGTCACCCCTTTTACCCCCTTTAGGGGTGGATTTCGCAAAAAAACCTGAAACACGTGTGTAATCATTTATTATTAGGAATACTCCTGTGAAGTTTCGAATAAAATAGTCTAACTAATCTTGTTACCCCATACAAAGTTTGGGCCCCCATTTCACCCCTTTCCCCTAAAGGGGTGAAATGGGGGTGAATTTTAAAAAACCCTTTCTTAGTGCACCCCTAGACCTTATAAGGAACCTACGTGCCAAATTTGGAATCTCTAGCACCAGCGGTTTGGGCTGTGCGTTGATATGTCAGTCAGTTTCTTCTTGTATATATATATAGATTTTAGATTTATGTTGAGAGGTAGAATGCACGGAGAGATGTAAAAGACTACACCGACAAGAGCAAAGCGTTTAAATAGGATGGATGGATTTAAGATCTAATCGAAATCAAAAATCGATTGACGCAACTTGTTATGTTGCTTGTGCCGATCACACGAACAGTTGCCCCTTGCGGGATTCGAATCCGCAACCGCCATGCCTTGTAGTACGGACATGATGTCAATAGACTAGTTAGTATAACTGTAACCTGCTACTGACCCGAGAGAGGAAGTGTAAAATTGAGGCGATAAAATAATATGTGTTATTAATGTTGTTACATAACCTAATTCATATTTTAAAAACATATACATTTTTCTTCATTTTTAACACCAATTTTTCACAACATGAATTATACTGTAAGTACATACAAACATAATTGACACTAACCTAAAATTATTTTTTGTCACAAATTTATCGACAATCAGTGGTCGAAATCACATGCAATGCCCCAACACTATTTGCAATTGTGGGAAGGGCTAATGCAAGCTTGTCCTTAAAATAGCCAATCAAAGCACCGTTAGCCCGCTCTCCGCAACCCGCACTTTCCTCAAAATTTGGCGACTTTTAATCTTTACAAAAATTTCGACATGCGGTATCTATTGGTTGTAATCTATGGGTTCAAATCAATCAATCAATTCAAACCGAATATGGCTGATCAATAAGGTCAATAAGGGTCATAAAATAAACTTAAACAATAAAAACAATAAAGTTCACTTATTTCATTATTCATTACATTAGGCAGTTTCACACAATATAATTTTAAATTTTAGAAAATCTTAACATAATATCATGGTACCAGTACGAGCTAGGCAGGTTTAAGTCATTTTTATCTTTGAAATAAATTTCTACCCTATAGTAATATAAAATGAATATGTGACTTAAAAAACTGCGCTCGCCAACCCGCCTGCCAAGCGTGGCGAGTATTGGCAATCCTCCCATTGATGATGATGATCTGATCCGATGATCACTCATTGGGGAAGGCCTTTGTTCAGCAGTGGACCTCCTTTGGCTGAAATGATGATGATGATGAAGTGACTTGAAGTAATCAATTAGTAACTCTATAATTATTTGTAAAGTACCTAGTTAATTTAAAAACATTTCCCCAAAAATAAATTACCGGTAGGTACATGATTTAAAAGATAAAGACATCTGTAAATAATAGGTTTATTGTTGTTGTTGTTAAAATGTGAAGACGTCTAGTGCCTATTATATTATAGTACATTATGGAAGATAAAAATATGCACGCCTGGTACAGTCGAGAGCATGAAGCGTTACACTTTGGAATTTTGCAAAACTTTCTACCACTATCATTAAAATTATTTAGGTTTTTATTTATTATAGCTACACACTACAGTGTACACTCATCATGGCCAGACCATTAAGGCGATCTTATGCCATGGTTTTTCTTAGCCATGTTTTTAGTCTTCTGAGGCTGCTAAAGGATCGCTCTACTGTAGTATAGGTCGTGCATGGTAAAGCGATCAAAATTGTAAATGCTTTTTCCGTTTCGGGAAAGAAATAATTTGTTTCTTTTAGGACATCAACAACTGTTAGATTTGTTAGATTAAGCCTATCGTGCCACAATTGCTGCCAAAGTTCGATTTCATTCTTTATGTTCGGTAAATCATAAAACTGGGCAAAAGATTCACAAGTTTTTCAGATTTTCAGTTGTCATCTTTTGCATTTGCGCCGGGTGTAACTTAGATAATGTGAATGGTGGCGTGTTTTCTTCAGCAAAACGTACTTTAAGGGATAATAGATAATTGAATCCAAGTATGGTATTACTAAAGACCTCTTCCAATATTCTGAAGGGCTTTCTGCTGGATGATTGCTTCTATCGTAAACAACGTCGTTTCCCCGTAATACGCGGCAATGATGTAATGTCCTCCTCCAGTCCGACTTTCTCCGCAATAGCAGTAGCTTCCTTTATAATGTCGTTTGTCACTTTTTCCGGATTTTCGCGGTGGTTTTTAATTAAAAGTAAAATCCTTTTAACGTGTTCCGAGGCTTTGACCACGTCCAAAGCTACAGATTGGAGTACGTTGACAACGGGTTCCATCAAAGCCGAGTATTTGGCTACCAAAATAATCCCGAGAATGGAAGAAATTCTGGAAATACCAGCATGCAGTTGAAAGGCACTTTTCCGAGTTGCACTATTTCCTTCCTGAGATAATGTTTGTAAGGCTTCCAGAATTACTGGAAGATTTTCTTTAAAAACTCTTGATGGTTTTGTGTTTCTCACTCTATCTTGTCTCGCAAAGTCTTGAAATATTAGCTGATTCCCGAAAAAAGTTAATAGTATCTTTGGTGGTTCCCATGGCATTTCTAATTTCAGGAAGTTAATTTAGATCATTGATAACGAGATTCAGTTTGTGGGACGAGCAATGAAAGTAGAGGGCTTTGGTGTACTTTTTGCGTAAGATCGCTTGTACCCCTCCGTCTTTTCCTGACATCGTTGAACAACCATCAAAACCAAAACAACTAGTCAAAAACTCATCTATGCTATGTGCAATCGATTTCGCATCCATATCTTTTAGCTCAATGAATCCGACAAACATTTCTTGGACTTCCTGTGTTTCTTCATCAAAATATCGCATCCCAATCGATAGTTGTTCAGTGCCAGAAATATCAGCTGTTTCGTCTGCTAGCACATTATATGCTGGTGCTTCTTTCACTTTTTTCATAATATCAGCCTTAATAACGCTTCCACAAATACCAATAATTTCATTTTGAATATCCACTGAACGGTAGCTTGCATTCTTTTTCCCTTGCTCAATGTGTTTCTTAAAAATCAAATCTCCCGCGTCAATTCGCAGCCTGTATAAATCCTTGAGAGTACCTTCACCATAATGCTTACCTCTCAGTGCTAAGTCGTGTAACCCGCAAAACGTAATGCAGGAAATAATAGATTTTATAATTTTGCGATTTTCTTCAATAATTCCCTGGGAATATTTGTTCAGTTGCAAATCGACAGGCACATCTTCGAGAAAAGATTTAGCAGCTTTCAATGCCTCCTTATGGAAGTGGGTTTCAATGTGCTTTTTGCACTGCTCGTGAATATTTTTGAACTTACAAAAGGGCCTTATAGTAAATGATCCCAATATGCCTCTAAATGAATTTGGATTTGGTGGGAACAACGTACAATATTTACAAAATGCTTCCTTTTGGCGCCTGGAATATACCAACCATGGAGAGTATGTTTCCAACCAAGAATAATTAAATTTTCTCTTTAAATGTTTTGCATCTTCCGCAAAGTTATAGGTCGCGGAAGGGGACCAACAGTTTTCAATCAATTCCTTCTTCTTTTCGGTTGATAACGCGTATGCCCGTCCAACATATCGCCCGATATCATTTTCATTGTAGTCATCCAGTAATGAATCAGGATTCGGCGCCAGATATCTAGAGGAACATGGTCTAGGTAGTTCCTGACGCTGAATATAACCTCTTGTGGTTGTGGTGACCGATGAAGATACATGCGATATTGTCGTTATTTTGTCCTGTTCATCGCTATCGCTACTTGATCCATCAGTTTTTTTTCGTTTCAAACTTCCTGCAAAACAAAATTATTTGATAAAACTTTATGTAATTAATTAAATTTTTACGGGAGAGCAGTTTTGTTCAATTACTTATAAACATTATCTTAGGAAGCTTTTTTAGCTTTATTTATATTAAGGATCTGTTTTAATTTGTATTTAATTAATTTTCATAATTAATTACTGAAAAGGAAACCACTGTTTAGTTAACGTTTAATTCATAGAGATTGAATCAATAAACTCGTTTTTAATAAAATAATAGTTTTTCTTAACATTTCCCTTCCACATAATCGATCCTTTCTTTCCACATCAAAAATATGACATAAAATTAAAAATGATATTCTTAACGATTATTACAAGTCTCTAGCTAGTATATACGTTACCAAAGCTATTAACTAAGAGAAATAAAATAAAAATACTAGCTCCAAGTCCAAGATTAAAGCAGTACATAACTTACCAAAAAACTTTCTGATGTCCATTTTGATAAGATAATGAATGGAGACACACTCAGAAACTTCACACACAACTCAACACTGAGATCTTATTATGTATTTAATAAATATAAACCAATATTGACTAACACAGGCAAGCCGGTAGTCTTGTATTCGCTTGTTTAGCTTGTTTCGTTGATCGCTTCCAATTAAAAAGTGACTCACTCGCTCGCAGCGGCTCACGTCTTTATATTCGCTATGTGCAAAGTGGGTGGTGGGGGCCGTCAAATCGATCGCAGCACGCAATGTAGCAGAAATGTGAATAAACTCTGGACTGTCATGTGTCAAATTTCTATATTTCCATAGAATTCCATACTAACGTTATTAAGTATTTTTAAGTGAAAACGTTAAAATTCGCGACATGGGTCATACGTGTTCTGTTATAAAGTGTAGAAACAATGGGAAAAATATTTCGTATATGTTTTATTCGTAACTGCTACCAAATTCTAGAGTTCATTGAACAAGCGCCATCTAGCGTCGAGTAGCAACACTAGGTTTTATAAGGATTGTAGTCGATTTATTCAACTGTTGTAGGTGTTTCTTATGAGCACTTACAGATGGCACTGTCATTGTCCACAAAACAAAATTAAAATTGTATGTTCGTAACAATAACTTACGTGAATGCTGGTGAACGGCTGTTGTAGAAAGAAATGCAATGCACACACACACCATACCTACCTACATATTTTTACACTTTTTAATGGCCTTGCGTTTTGGCAAATCTGATATAGTCGTGATGAAAATGGCTGCGATTTTAAAAACGGATGTCAAAATCTTAATGTTGTTCTGAATAATTCAATACTTTCTACAATATACATTAAATCGTTAAGGAACAAGAACAATGTTGCTAAAACGAAATTTAAAATGGACTCGTCCGACAAAAACCGCGAAAAATATAAAATCCTTCGGAATCGCTGCAATATTTTGTGCAGAGACGCTCAAAGACGCCATATTCACAAATCGGTAGAAAATGGAGATCCAGCTAAAGTTTGGAGTTCCTTAAGTCTATTGGAGTTGGAAAGACGCGTAATGATCCTGTGTCTAAAGACATAAATATCGATCTTTTAAATAAGCATTTCTCCTCATCTGATGCTATTGATGATAGCATAACAAAAATAAATACATTACATCAACTTTCGTCACTTCCAACTTCTGACTACACATCTTTCAGCTTTAGTAAAGTATCGGATTGTGATGTTAAGAGAAACATTATGTCCATAGCCTCAAATGCAGTCGGGACCGATTGTGTTAGCCGAAAAATGATTACTTCTTTGCTCAATCACTCCCTCTCCTCAAGCGTTTTCCCTACATTATGGAAAGATGCCCAAATAGTTCCTCTCCCGAAAAAAGCCAAACCTTGTTCGTTTTCGGACTATCGACCTATTTCAATTCTACCCTTCCTTTCCAAAGTGATGGAGCGCGATGTCTATCACCAACTCGGTCACTTCCTATCCTCAAACCAATTCTTAAATCCTTATCAATCCGGTTTTCGCCCAGGCCATAGTACAACCACTGCTTTAATTAAAATAACAGACGACATCCGACAGGCTATGGATAAATAACAACTTACTTTACTGGCACTACTTGACTTTAGTAACGCGTTTAACACTGTCGATTTTGTCATTTTACTTGGATTGCTACGTTCTCTTAACATATCTCCAACCGTGCTTGACCGGTTTCACAGTTACTTGTATGGTCGCCGGCAGCGCATCCGTTCAGAGGACTCTTCCTCTGCATGGTATGATATCAGTGCCGGTGTCCCTCAAGGTGGCGTGCTGTCTCCGCTCCTCTTCGCACTTTTCATCAATTCGATTACTCCTAACCAATTTTTTTTTCACTTATATGCAGACGATCCGTCCTTGAAGACCGTTCTAGTGTTGTACAGGTAGTTAACGACGACCTTAGTCGTGTACTACAGTGGAGTAAGTCATTTGGTCTCAGGGTAACCCTACTAAAACGCGAGGTTCTCGGCAAATTGCTAGGATTGACTGGCCGGCCTTGCAACCCATCACATTTGACGGTGTCCATATCCCTTTTAGCAAAATTGTAAAGAACCTGGGCATTCATATTGATAGAGCATTCATTTGGACAACATAAACAAGTCAGCAGAAAAATGTATGCAGCGGCAGCGTCATTAAATAGACTTCGTAATTTCTTGCCTATACCCACTAAAATTGCGCTTGTTCAGGTCCTTTTTTTCCTATCCTAGATTTTGCAGATTGCTGTTACTTAGATTTAAATGAAAACCTCCTCAATAAGCTTGAGCGTCTACAGAATTTCTGTATACGGATAGTTTTTGGTTAACGGAAGTATGATCATGTTACCGAATACCGGACTCTGCTTAAATGGCTTCCAATTCGTCGTAGGCGTGACTTGCATATTCTTTCGCAATAATTTAACATATTATTCAGTCCGAAATCACCGCCCTATTTAACCCACTTATTACGGGAAAAATAGGATCCGATATCAATATGATTTTTAGATATAGCGTTTGACTTGCTTTAAATTATAACAGAAAAATATGATAAAAATATATATATCGACGTCGGAAAAGCGGGAAATGGGTATTCCTTTTAAGGCCCACTAGTAATTTACGCTACTATCAGCTTATGTTTGTGTGCAGTTATGAAAATACATTTATTTGCAATTAAATAAATAAATAAACAATGAAACACAAGTATATCTAAGTAATATTATTTATTTTATTTCTCAAAGTGAAAAAAAAAACACTTTCAATTTGAATTATTCTCACTCCTTAGTATGATATTGTTCAAAACATAATTTAGGATGCAAGCTTACTTCACTTTTGACACAAGTAAAGTTAGCTTTTTTGTGACACACAGCACATCTGAGTCGTTCTATCTTGTATCTGATGATATGGCCTTTGTTATCATATTGCGACTCCTCATGATAGCTCTTCGAAACTCTACAACCTTTTCGAGTACCTTCTTTCTTGTAGGTTTCTAATAAGCTAGTGGCTATACTTCTTCTAAAATTCAAGTGATCTTTATCCCCGCTATCATTTTTATAAAGTTGCCACGCATTATTTACTGCCATATCATTGCAGTGGCATATAAGAGAAAAGTTGTCTGCGATTCAGTCTGTGGATTAGCAGACGTACTGGGACACTCGTCATCTTTGTCCGTTGTTATCCGTCTACGTTTAGATTGTGTGTGTGTGTTTGGAGTGTTAATATGGGTTTCGTCCTGGCAACGGGACTCTGTTTTCGCCCTAAGGACCGTCATGGAGAGATACAGGACGAAGAACACGCATCTGCACTTGCTCTTTCTTGATCTGCAGAAGGCCTTCGACTGTGTCCCTCGAGTGGTGATCTGGTGGGCACTGAGATCCAAAGGGGTCCCCGAGGCATATATTGACATTATTTGAGACATATACCGCAGCTCCGATTCTATGGTTCGGAGCGCTGTTGGCGACACCAAACCGTTCCCCATCACCGTCGTAGTACACCAGGTTTCCGTCCTCAGTCCGTTTCTGTTCAGTGTGATATTAGACGTTGTGTCAGACAACATCAGAGACTCACATGAGCAGCCACCATGGCTGTTGATGTATGCTGACGATATCGCACTGGTAGGCGCAGACAGGGGCAGGCTGGTGAGACGGGTGAACGAGTGGAAGCAGTTGCTTGATAGCGGCGATCTAAAACTCAATGTAGCGAAGACCGTGTACCTGTAACTCTACAGATCCAACGTCCGTCCGCATAGGCGGAGACAAGGTCGAGCGCACGGACCAGTTTAAATACCCTGGATCTGTACTTTACGCGTCGGAAGATATCGATTGCGACGTCAAAGCACGCATTGCTGCTGCGTGGGCCAAATGGCGAGAGGTGACTGGTGTCATTTGTGACCCCAGAATGCCGGTTAAGCTGAAAGGACAAATCTATAAGTCTATCATTAGGCCTGTCCTTTTATATGGCAGCGAAGCGTGGCCGCTACTTGAGCGACACAAGCAGGAGCTGCGTGTCACGGAGATGAATATGCTGCGGTGGATGTGTGGAGTCACGCGGAAGGACCGCGTGAAGAACTCGCGCATCCGCTGTAGCCTTCGTGTCCGTGATATTGCAGACAAACTGCAGGAGTGTCGCCTACGCTGGTACGGCCATGTTTTGCGGAAACCGGCAAGCTACGTAAGAAACAAATGTCTGGCCATGCCGCCACCGCCAGGTTCTGGCAAAAGGGGTAGACTCAAAATGTTAGCTTGACGTCGTAAGGCACACACACACATGCGTGCTAATGATCTCACAACTAGAGACGCTCAAGACCGTGCGAAGTGGACGAGCAAATCTAGGAAAGCGGACCCTGGGCTCCAAAGCAATGGCTTTGGACGCAACCTGGATTGACCGTATAGATGAAAAAGAAAAGGAAGCTGACATCAGTTTGTATGGAGCCATGAAATTTTTATTTTTTATTTTAGTGTTGGTCCCATATAAAAAATTCTTGTATTAAATCTTACTCGTCTCTTGAATAAAAAAATATTGTTAGATGATTTAGTTTCCAGATAAATATTTTCACTATTGACAAAAGACTAAAATTTTAAACAGCAAATAATTTAAACCCATAACTTATTATTATTGTTTGTCCAAAAAGTACCAGAATATTTTCACCCAATCAAAATCAATATAATTGTCATCATTATTTCATAACTTCATTTAAGTAACTTAATAAACTCATTATATCAAATTTTTGAGCGAAAATTGGATATGTGGTCACTGTTGTAACCTAACAAAATTGCTTAAGTTTTAATAGTGCAAAGGTTATTTCGATCTTTAATACTTTTTCAAATGAAAGTTATGGTAAGCGAAACATCTGTGAAAAGAAAAATATGGTTTTGTTATTTGGGTAATTGTTTTTTTGGAAATGAAACATATGTAAAATAAATTTATAGTCTTAAAATATTATGTAATAGAAACAATTTAGTATCGAAAACGTCGATACCGTTTTCGAATAGTTGGAATTGGAAGTTACAGACGTTGCAAAAATGTGTTTCTGTGTATTTACGAATATGTGCACGTGATTGGCATACATAATTGATAAGAATAATAATTTTGCCGACCTACTGATTTTATTATACTGTGGCACAGAGACTTGACGGCGCAGCTTGGGCACCGAACCTTCGCGTATTAGACGAGCCAGTTGAATGAATGTGTACAGATATATTATTGTATAATAAATAGGTAGGCTTCTTAAATTATGTTTAATGATGTTTCCTTACCTTTCGCCAGTTTGCGTTGATTGAGGTTTATTTTCATCTTTCTTCATCGATTTTATAAATATTAACACAATTTAACAGTAAAATACCTACCTACTGGCTATGTATTTTATACAATATTATCTTATAGTATATATCTATATGCAGAGTTTAGAGCATCTATTTGAAAAAAATCTGTTTTTTTTATGTACTTATATTATTCTAAGATAAAACTACTTATTTGTTACCAATAATATAAAATTTAAATGACTGACAGACAAATTGGTTCTATCGTCGTTGATTCGGATCAGTGAGAACAAAAAAACGTATACTCGCCTTATTTTATTTTTTTATAAGATTTTTAATTCATAATAATATGTAAGTTTTATTTTCGTAAACGTCGCGAAGAAAACTAGCACAGGTCTTCCTAGCAACGCGGATCGCCGCGGAATGCGAGTGAGCGTGAAGCATAACACGCAAGTAACAAGAACTTCAGTAGTAGTAATAGTGCGCAATGATATTGACGCTTCTCGAAATTAACAACGTAAGCGCCATTACAAAGAATTTTATTTTCATACAAATATTTTTTTTTTTTTTAAAAACTAAGTCGGTCGATTGTTTTCTTATTATACAAAGAATACTTAAGCGTAATATCAGATCAATACACTATTGTATGTTTTTATTTTATTTTTTTATTTTCTATCGAGTTTTTTTTATTAAATCGTGTTTTCAGATCGGTAGAATAGTCACTCATATCCTTGAGTGTTGTGTACTCAGATATCAATAAGAAACAGTACCTAAGCAGGAACAATACAGCATGGGTTGCAATACTTGCAATATGGCCAATTCTGCCCCTTAACAGCATTTAAACTAAACTTAAACAGACCTTCATCGAGGGTTGAAACTATTATCTCAAAGTTAGAACAACAATATTAAGAGTAAAATGATGTACTTATTATAAATAAATGGTATTATTTAAAATTAAAAATCTCGAAAACGGAAAATAACAAAATTTTGGCCCCCGTAGATCACAAGTGCTATCCCAGGAAAACGTTAGCAGTTTAATTGAGGCAGCAGTTTAAATTTGCAGTTTAAGTTTGATTTTCATTAAACTGCATCAGCTCACTCGCTCTAAAAGTAAAAGAAAAAGCGACGCTATCGCCTATGCATTACTTTAGAACCAATTTGATTAGCATAAAAATGTAATGTAATGTAACCCTAAAAGATAGATTATATGCTGTAACGGACTTTTTTTATAACTAATGGAGAGGGTCATCGTAGACACGCGTGTGCGCGGAGCGAGCGACCAATTCCGGCCGGCGATGCAGGAACGTCACGGTAATAGCCAATCGCGTAATCGTCTTCTACGCATTTTTCGCCCAGCGCTCAAGATCGGTGCCGCTAGTTGTAAAAATGAAGCTTAACGGGAACAATTCCGTCACACATGATTTTGGTGTAACTTTAACCGTTTACCCAGCGTACGCGACGAAAGCTCTCAAAAGGAATATTTTTGCCCGTTTTTGCAACATTTTTGATTGATACTCCGCTCCTATTAGTCGTAGCGTGACATAATATAGCCTAAAACCTTCCTCAATAAATGGACTATCCAACAAAAAGAGTTTTCCAAATCGAACTAGTAGTTTCCGAGATTAGCGCGTTCGACCAAACAAACAAACAAACTTTTCAGCTTTACAATATTATTAGTATAGATGTGAGTAAGCACAACCACCTTAGCCTATAGGTACTTGTTATTTACGGAAAGTTTTAACCAATCAAGTAGTAAAATATAACGTCTGTCAAAATAAATCTATAATTTTTAATAATCAAATTAAGCTTATGATTTTTGTCATCGAGCTAGTACTAGGGCATGCATTTTCGGATTTCGTAGCTCCGGAATTTCGGATAGTTTTTTTCCGATATTTCGAATTCGGAATTGAAGCTAGCTCCGATGTTAACAATAATAGGGTAGGAATACAATATTGGTTTATTATATTTTTAGTTTTTATAATGTTTATCTGTTTTAAAATACTTTGTACGCAACGTGCAATTCTTAAACTAATGTTAGGAAAACCTTTTAGATATCCAACGAATGATCTGAAATGATGAAGATGATAATGACGTGAGGAAGCTGTATATCCTTAACGCTTGCTTATTCTTACATAGATTTGCGGTCTCCTCGTATCGGTTTTCTCAGTGCTGAGAGTCGTGATCGCCTCGATGGAGTATCCTGTTTCGGACTATCTGGCGCTATCTGTTTTGGTCAATCGTAGACTGCAGAGCATCATGGATGGTAGTGTCTAGGGTCTTGCTCTCCTCTCGGTCTTTTGGTGTCTCTTTCCCTAGCGTACTTACCACACCGTAGCAATATTTCACGAATGCCAATAATTGATTCCTTAATAGTTCTAAATAGTGCCTAAAGGAAATAAATAGTTCCCAACATACGAAATTATAGCCATAGTTTGGTGAGTACCTACGCTAGGAGGAGGTTTCGCCCAGCGTACTCACCTCCGTGCGCGCAAACCGAATAAGCTGTAGATACAATTTATATCTCAATAAATAGTGCTTGAAATAGTTCCCCCAATGAGTGTTTTTTTTAATTATTGAATTAAAAGGTTGTCAAATTTAACGGTTAACATCTACATACTTAAGATAAATGCGGTACAGTCGTGCATATAATAACTAAAATATTTAAGTTATATTAAAATGTAAAATATTGTGAGAGATTTTATAAGTCCGGTGATCCATAGAATAGAATAGAAAAAGAATAAGGGTTAAATGGAGTCAGGTGTCTTTCTTTAATTTTTAAACAAAACTAAGTAAAAAAGACTCATTATAACGAAAGTTCAGCTTGTAATGGAAAAAAAAGAAATACTAGCCGCCGTGTGTACTTTGTTAAAAGCACAGTACTTACCTAAATGGTATTTTTTTCTCATCCGCAAGTATTCAAATCATTACTTACATCTACATTAAAAAAGATAGATAACTGAAAATACATTTACTTGGTTGTTTAAATGTTGTCACATAAACAAATAAGTAGCATCACATCACCAAAGTAGTAATTATTACTCAACACCGAAAATTTTTATTGCGGTTTGAAGCCGGCACGAACCAGCAAACAAAGTAAACAAACAAACATAATCTTCTGGCAGTTGAAGCAAGTCGTTTTACCGACCGGACACGGGTGTGCAGAAATACCGACTGCTTGCTGTCACACGATATTGATCTGTATTTTTTTTGCTATACAGGTAAATTTCTTAAAGATCGCATCGATCGGTCGAGAAGAAGCGTTATCTATCTTAACTAGGCCCAATTAGTTTGTTTTATTGAACAATACAGTATTTTTTATGCAATACAGGTCAGTTTGTATGTCAGTAGTAGTAGCTGTTAATCCTATGGATTTTAGTAGTAGTAGCTGTTAATCCTATGGATTTTTCATACGAGTTTTGGTTTCGTTGCCATTTTTTTTCATTAAGCACGGGAAACGATATAACATTTGGAAAAGGCAGAAGAGTCAAGCTACTGAGTTTTTATAGTTAGTTTATTATGATAGTGTAGGAAGGTAAGGATAATTATGATATTCTAGTCTAGGAACGAACAAACTATATTACGATAGTACGTACATATCCTGAGTTAGTTGTCACTCGACTGTACTAAGAGGAAATGTATGTTGATGTTTACCGTTAAATTTGACAACCTTCTACGCCAATAATCAAACAAAAATTTCACTCATTGGGGGAACTATTTCAAGCACTATTTATTGAGATATGAATTATTGTACCTATCTACAGCTTATTCGGTTTGCGCGCACGGAGGTGAGTACGCTAGGCGCAGAAGCTCTTTCTAGCGTACTTACCGGACTATAGCTATAATTTTGTAATTATAAGGGCATTATTTATCCACAATTTTTTGATGTATGAATTAAATTATAAGCTTGTACAGTTTTCCCACACGAGAGGTGAGTACGCTGGGCGAAACATCCTCCTAGCGTACTCACCAAACTATAGCTATAATTTCGTAAGTTTAAGGGAACTATTTATTTCCTTTGGGCACTATTTAGGAATCAATTATTGGCATTCATGAAATACCGCTACGGTGTGGTGAGTACGCTAGGCGAAGAGACACGTCTTTTGTCTTTGACTTTGCCAGTGACTATCAATCTCCCAAGGTTGTCACCGTCCTTTCTGGCAATGTGGCCGAAGTATACCAAGATTCTTCGGAGGCAGATTGTGGTTAGCCTTGATTTTATTTTAAGCTGCTGTAAAATCGACGAGTTGGTACGATATGCTGTTCAGTGTATGTTTAGCATTTTCCGCCAGCACCACATCTCAAAAGCATCTATTTGTGTCCGGTCAGCTTTCTGTAAGGTCCATGTATCAGCGCTATACAGAAATATGGAGAATATTAATGTGTACACAAGTTTGGTATTGGTATTTATGCTGATTGCTCTGTCTTTTCATATCTCTAAGCTAATCCAATTCTTTGACGTATTTCATCTTCACATGAACCGTTGCAGATTTTTGAGCCCATGTATTACACTGATTTGGTATTATCCA
This sequence comes from Anania hortulata, assembly GCA_963576865.1. Lineage (NCBI taxonomy): Eukaryota > Metazoa > Arthropoda > Insecta > Lepidoptera > Crambidae > Anania > Anania hortulata. Next base: position 9,491,269 of record OY756396.1, on the reverse strand, counting down.
GGGATATAACGCTATAACTTAAAGCTATATACAATTTTATCCAGGGATATAAAACTGACAACATTTTCTAGATTTTGCGTCCCAGTAAGGTAAAATTTTCCTGCACGATCTTCAGTCATAACCTTGGTTCGCAGTACAGTGACAATTATAGGGTCCTTATTAAGCGATGTATTATGAGGTTATCTCTGTCCTCTGTAAAGTCGAGCTTTGCCAGGCAGGTAGTAGTCAGTCTACCGCGTGTAAGGCCTGTCCACGCTGTATCTTCCAATTCGAAGGCGCCACTCGAGAACCTTTCTTCCCCAACGGTTGTCAGTTTCACGAGAGATGTGGCCTGCCCATTGCCACCTTAGCTTTACAATTAGGAAAGCTATGATGGTGTCTTTGGTTCTTCTACGGATCTCCTCATTTCGGATCTTATCTAGCAAAGTAACGCCAAGCATAGCTATTACTATCAGCACGTTGGGTGACTTTGACCTTGTTAAGAGGCCAACAAGTCATCACTGGCGCACGCACTGCTCTTAGATTTTATAGTCTAGGCTCTGGGGGATATCGGACGAGTGGATATTACAAGGTTTCCCGAACGCTGCCCAACCGAGTTGGATTTGTCTTGTTTAGAATATGTTGAATAAAATGATCGCGTATTAGATTAAACTCAAAAATCTATTAAAAAACTTAAAATAAAGTAAGACTGATGTTGCAATCAACAGGAGATTTTAAAAACCTACTCTTTTTTAAACCAGTTCCGGAATTCCGGAGTTGGTGTGCCCAGTATCGTAAGTCAGTTCCAGAGTTGAAACTATGCGATTTTGCAAGCCCTAGCCAGTACAAACAACAAACACGTCGATTACTGTGAAACACGTTATCTAATTGGTAAATAAAAAACGCGATCTAACTATCGGTAAAACTAGCTTATTTAAAATTGTAACTAAACGAAAAACTATTTTTAATCACTGATAATGTTACTTACACTAATTTGACAGTCCAAAGCCTGTTGTAAGTGTGATGGAAAGTTTATCACCTTCCAACGTGAAATCAGCTGTTTTACTCGTACCTATTTTTGGTAAGTGTAATTTGGTTTTTATTTAAAATGAGTATTCATTCTACCAGTGTTCGGCATTGCATACGTATCTAGCTGTTCCTGCGCAAAACTAAATTTGTTGGCAAAAGTACTCTTTCTTAGATTTACCTGACCGACCCGTGTCAAGCTCCCGCGCAGTGTCAAGGGCGGATGACGAAGTGTGTTATGCAAAATGAAGCAAGTATCAATTTATTTACTGTCTTTTCGCAAATAATTAATTACCGACCCGGGGCACGTAATTTCTTCACTATCGTAATCTATATAAGCAATACTTTTACCCATTTCAGCCGTTGCAGATATTTTTAAAGCACCTTATATAGATATTGAATATAAATAAATAATAAATAAATAATTTGTTTTCACAATCACACCAATTAATGTAATATAATTATATAGTATCGATATATAGTTTCGATTTGATATCCTACAAAACTGATATTACTCACCGCTGTGTGCATTACCGCAGCAAAATGTTGTGCTTTAGGGAGATAAGAGTATAAAAGATAATTAGTGTATCATGAGGAGAAATTTGTTTAGATATAGCAAAATTTGTGTGCATTGTGGTTCCAACGTAATTCAGGAAAAACTGATTTTGATTGTGTGTGTCTATAGCTACCTCATTGGAGATAGAGAAGTTCTATGCCATATTTTAAAATCGAATAGAAGCCATCGCACGTTTCAGTAATAATTTTAGAAGCAACCACAACTTCGTAACTAAGAGTTGTTTTTTGTGTGTAAGCTGGGAAAACGTGTCTCCAGCTGACACATGCCGTTAGGGCAAAGAAATTTAAATCGTACTCGAAGCCATAAGAACCAACAAAACTAACCATCTCACTCAAACACTGTTGAAACTTCGATCATAAAACTATGTGCGAGCTGGACACCCGTGTCTCTCGCTAGCACATCTGTATCTTCATAATTATTTGAGCTACGATTATGTATTATACCTCAAAATTTACAGTCAAATTGAAGCCTTAGACTTCAAATTTATCAAAACATTAGCTCGAAAAGTGTTCGAGCTACGAACCGATAAGTATGAGTAAGCTGGTGACACGTAAGTCGTAACACGGGCTAGTTAGCTAGTAGATTAGTTTTAAAGATCAAATAATACGTTATAATTGAAGTACACACGAGGCATAATTTCAAATCTCTGGGCCTACTAGTTTCTAAATAAAAGCAAAAAAATTTAAAATAATGTCTCGGAAGCGGCTAAGCGCACCGTCGTTGCCGTTCCGTGCGCTACACAACCTCAATCGAGTTTGAACTTATGAGCTAACGTTATTTTGAGTCATTTTAGTTTGCGCTCTCGATCGTTTTAATTATTTGATCTTTAAAACGAATCTCTGTTATATAATTACAGTAATTCAACATGTGTTAGCCCGTGTTACGTGTCACCAGCTTACACATACTTATCGGTTCTTAGCTCGAACCTTTTTTTGAGCTAAAGTTTTGATAAATTTGAAGTCTAAGGCTTCAATTTGACTGTAAATTTTGAGGTACAATACATAATCGTAGCTCAAATAATTATGAAGATACAGATGTGCTAGCCAGAGACACGGGCCTACAGCTCGCACATAGTTTTATGATCGTAGTTTGATGGGATCCTGCACTTTCGTGAGCCTCTACGTGCTGACATCCCTGGGCTACTAACGAACTCGCCCGGGATCACCACCTCAAGTTTGTTGATCACCAAGGTTGCGGAGCTTACCTACCCAGATTCGCCTCCTTCGATGAGTGACTTTGCCTCCTCGACGTTTACACTCCTTCTACTTCCTTTCCTCCAATCTTTCAGAACTTTGAAAACGTTTTTTAAAATTAATAACTTGTAATAATTTAAACTTATACTTAATAAAATATTGTTTATGTCTACTTTCATTTTAACATATTTAAAGACATGACATAACATAACTATTAACTACATAGTTAAGGATATAGTAATAGTCAGCAACAAGTTAAAAAAAAAAAAAAACTTAGTAATTCGTTGCAATATAAGATTTCTCTTAAAGCACAGGCATTTTAAGTTTTTCATACGAAATAAACCAAAACCATAAACCAGTAAAAGATTTATTTTTATTTTGGTTATTTCAATAGTTTTTTTAAACTAGGCTTTAGTACGGTCAACATTAAGAGTCGATAACCACATTCAGATATACCCTTACTATTTTTAGCCTTTTAAAATATTCATACAATTCTGGCGCTCGTCATGTTGAGCGATTTTCGTATACCTAATATAATGTAGGTACTATTTATAGCGATTTTGAAAATCTGAATGCAGTCATCAACTTTTGATGCTGACCATACCTGTACATTAATTTCGTCAAAATTTAATAATTCAACTTCCCTTGGTCAACTGCTTAATGTGTCAACAGTTTGCTTTATGAATGTATTAAAAGATCGATGGTTCATGAAAACAAAAGGTTATTTTATCAACTACATCAAAGCCGCATGCTTAAACTAAAAGCTTTAAGGTACTGACAGACATACTCATTTGTTGCACGAAAGCATATCAATAATAAGCAATTGCTACGGCGACGGGTAAGGCATCGTCTTAGTTACTGATTCCGAGTGGTCCCTGAAAAATTGGCACTACCTTGAGATGTAACCCTCTATAATTCTATGTAAGTAGGTATATATTACTTATACGCTTGGTAAGTATAAGTAGGTAAGTAAGTATACTTAGTCTGGCCATAAATACTGTAACAATTAAAAATAAACAAAATATTACATTTGAATTTGGAATCTGTCATTTTTATATGACTGTTCATTGAGTTTTCTCATTTTGGCGCCAATACATTGTACAATATTTTGCGATATTAAAATGGAGTGTGGTAATAAAGAGAACCGAATCGCTGTGATTGCATTACACAAAGTAGGTATGGAGCCAAATGCAATTTTTAAAACTCTCCATACGCTTGGTATTAGTAAAATCTTTGTGTACCGGGCTATTAATAGATACAACGAGACCTCCTCTGTTTGTGACAGAAAAATATCCGGCCGTCCACGTAGTGTTCGTACGAAAAAGCAGTGGTCAAAGCAGTAAGGGAAAGAATTCGAAGAAATCCTTTATCCTTCGCCAGCACCATATCTCAAATGCGTCTATCTTCTTCCGTTCTATTGCCCGAATAGTCTACGCCTCCGCGCCGTAGAGAGTCAGAGAAAACCAGCCACCGGACTAGTCTCATTTTGGTGACATTGGAGACTTTTCGGTCCTGCCAAATTCTTGTTAGGTTGCTCATTGCTGTTTTGGCTATTTGTGTCCTTCTTTTAATCTCATTCTCGCTTCGTCCCCGGTCAGTAAGCAAGGATCCGAGGTATACGGTAGAGAACAGTGTGTTGAAATAAATGATATTGACGTAAATAATATTATGATATCATACAGATCAAAATACAAACATAACGGTAGTGGAGTCCCACAGGGGAGTGTCTTGGGGCCTCTTCTCTTTTTGCTATATGTGAATGACTTACCTGATTTTATTAAATGCAAATCAGTACTTTTTGCTGATGACATTTCAATTATAATAAGTACTGATACCAAATCCAATTATAATGATAAAATTATGACATCTGTTTTTTTTAAGCGTTACTGATTGGCTATGCAAGAATAGGCTCAAAGTCAATTTAAACAAGACAAAGTTAATACAATTCAACTTAAGAAAACATAAAGAAACTATTGACATAACATTAAATGGACAAAAACTAGAGGAAGTATAAAACACAAAATTCTTGGGAATACATATTGATGACGGATGCACTTGGCAGAGACATATCAAAGAAGTCTGTACTAAAATTAATAAGTTTATTTACCCATTACGAAGACTATCAAAGACTTCATCCCAAAAATCTGCCCTACTCGCCTATCATGGCTATGTAGCTTCCATTCTAAGATATGGTGTAATACTTTGGGGAAATGGAACTACAGTTAACAAAGCGTTTATTGCTCAAAAAAAGTGTGTGAGGGCAATTTGCAGAGTTGGCCCATTGTATTCTTGTAGAGAACTTTTTCCAACCCTAAAAATCCTAACACTGCCTAGCATTTATATTTTCGAATTGAGTGTCTTTGTTAAAAAACATTCCGACCTTTTTACAAAAAATAGCGATGTTGTCAATTTTCACACGAGATATCGAGATAAGCTAGTTCTTCCATTTAGAAAGAAAGCAACCTCTCATAAGACTTGTTACTCGATGGCAGTAAAGGTGTTCAACAAACTGCCCAGCGACATAAAGTCACTGCCTTTAAAAAAATTCAAAAGCAAACTTTTTATTTGGTTGGTGGACAGGGCTTATTATAGTATTAAGGAGTTCTTTGACAAATAAATTAATTTGACCATGTACTATGTTTTCTAAATATTTTTTTTTATGACCATAATGTAACTGATTTCATAATAATAATTGTATTGAATTAAATGTAGTTAAATTGTAATGTTCGAATAATAATTAATTGAATTGATAATATTTAAAATATTTGCACGTCTTATCTGGACAAAACATGTTGAGCTTTTATTAAATGTCACCATTGTATTTACCGTGTTTTATGCAAATAAATTCTTATTCTTATTATTCTTATTCTACAAACTCGCTGAAAAATTCTAGGTCCGAGAGTTCACCTGTTTTAGAGAGTTGACCTGCTCTATCTACCAGCATAACTTTGGTCTTCGATTTGTTAACACGGAGTCCGACGAGTCCACTCTCATACTCCACTCTGCGAAATAATCCGGCGAGCTCTCTCTCCGATGACGCGAAAAGTGTTGTGTCGTCGGCATATCTCAGGTTGCTTATTCTTGCGCCAGCGACAGCAATTCTTGCCTGCCATCCTTGCAAGGCCTTTCTCATAATGTATTCACCATATATGTTAAAAAGAATGGGAAACAGAATACATCTCTGTCTAACTCCTTTTTTCTGGCCTAAAAGAACCCGAGGCCACGTTGTTTACCCTTAATATGGACTGACCGTCCCGATACAGACTAGCAATTAGTGCTATGAGATGCTGAGGCACATCCATTTCCTGCAGAATGCTCCAAAGGCAGTCCCATCTCACGCAGTCAAATGCTAGTCGATAAAAATACATGAGAATCGGTATATTGAACTCTCGGCTTTTTTCAATAATTTGCCTCACATTCACAATCTGTTCTCTTGTTCCTCGGCCCTTTACGAATCCTGCTTGTTCACTAGGTATTTGCCATTGAAGAAAAGACTGCAGTCGTCCGTTAATTATGTAGAACATAATCTTGCTGGCATGGGAAATGAGTGCCACCGTACGGTAGTTCCCGCACGTTTTTGTGGAGCCTTTCTTATGAAGCGGGATCAGCAGGGACTCCTTCCAGTCAGCGATCCACCTGCCCGTTCTCCAGACTTAATTGCCGAGATCGAGAATAATGTTTACTCCTTGATTCCCTAACAGTTTAAGTTCTTCAGCAAAAACTTCATCTCGTCCGGCTGACTTATTGGGTTTAAGTTTGTGCAGCGCATCTCTGACCTCGGATTCGAAAATATCCAGTTCCATAAAGTGTTGGTCTATAGTAGGAATACTAACAGGCTGTGTCACCGAGTCAGCGTACAGGCCCTTACAGTACGACCACCATCTTTCTATTACTTGGTCTATCTCAGTCAATAGTTTACCCTCGTTACTATTTATGGACCATGTTCTTATTTGAGACTCTCGGGTGATGCTCTTAATCTTAAGAAATAGTTCCCTTGTTTGAAATCTTTGCGAATGTTCCTCTATTTCCTGACAGATTAAGTTTAGGTAGTCATTATAATCCCTGCGACACAAGCGTTGGACCCTTGCTGAGGCTTTTTGGTAGTCTGTATGACCACAATCAGCATGGCCTCTGAGCAGTGCCTTTCGTTCTCTAATGGATTTCCATGTTTCTGTTGTTATCCACACTTTTTTCGGATTGTCCGCAGTTATTTTATGGGTTTCCTTCCGTGTCGAGAGTATAAGACCTTTAAACGTACTCCAATTTTTGCAATGCATGTTGTTCACATTATATTTTAGGAACTTGAAAATGTAGCATGTTTTATGCATATAAATATGTATTATTGTATCTCTTCTACGGTTAATCATAGTACAGAGGCCGGTCTTTTAGAAAGGCGTTCGTAGGGATACAGCAACATCGGTGTGAGCAGCTAAGGTTGTTGAGAGGTGAGTTTGCGGGGCTCAAAATCCCAGTGCTAAACGCACAAGTCAACGGACCTCCGGCGTTATGACATTTTACACTTCTAACCTGGAGCACAGGTTAAGGACCAAACTAATACGGGCCCTCCAAAGGATCGGGGTCCGAGGTGTCACCGCTTACCTACAGTTTGCCACAAGCCACCGCTTACCTACAGTTTGTCTGATCTTGGCAAAGTATTTTAATTTTGTTTATTACTTTTATTATCATCATATTCAGCCCGTTTTCTTACTCATTAATGTTAAAAACTGGTCCACAGCTTCCAACTTGCTTGACTACAAAAAATATCTTTACAGATTGACAGCATGTATAAATAATGGTTTTCCAAGGTCTTCAACAAGGTGAATTATCTCATTCTGTGTACTAAAAACTAGTCTCTGTTGTAAATATATGTCAATTTGATGGTTCGAGTCTTATCTCATAATAAGACTAGTGGTTATAAAGGGCTTTTTTCTGGCTCCTGTAAGGTCAGGCAGAAGTGCCCTAGGCCCATAATTTTAAATTGAATTTATTAATGATCTCACTGAATTTACAGTCCTTACGTACTGTACGCTGATAATTTCAAGGTATTTTTTATTCAAAGTGATTCTTCTGAATGAGAAAGTGATTTAAATAGAATCAGTCTGACCTGGACTCGATTTAGAGGTGGTGTGTTGGGTCAAAAAGTTTTAGTCTTCTTTAACTTTAATATTAGTGTTTTTGATGACTTTCTGTATTGTTGCGGAATAAATTAAGTTAAATTTATTAACACAGTATTGACTCATTAAGCAATGAAATAAGTAGTGAAGACAGTAGTGAAGACAGTAGTGAAGACATAATTAATTTTGGCGAAATGAGTTATGTTGATCTTAGGCACCAAATCCTTTGAGCCTTCGCTGCGTGAAGCGGGTCCGTGAGTATACTTGTTCGTTGTTTTTTATTAACAGCACACGCACGCGGTAAACACCGCGCAAGACCCGTTTCACGCCGCGGAGGTCCTTACAGCATGTTATCCAGATACCTTCGTCATAAAAAAGGAAAAATACAGGCGAATATAAATTATGCATACCTAATATTTTCATTTCAATAAGTCAATGGTGCATTCATGCAAAGTAAGTGTGCTTAAAAGCTAGATAGGAATACTAACTACAATAATGGATAAGCAATTTATTACAAACTTATTGAAAAGGCTACTTCACTTACCAAGTTAGACCTTTATCAGTAAAATATATCATCATTCTTAATAAAACATTTTCTTTATGTAGTTCTTCCCAAAATTCCATCCTCTCGTGAAAAGGGTTTCTGCCCTTAGTAAGCTCAGTACCTATACTGAGATAATTTAATTTTTCCTTATTTTCGACTGGGTCCCACTTAATCTGTAGTAACGGATCATCTTCATCTGGTGTTGGATTTCTGGAAACAGTTTATTATTAATATTATGGGTATAATTATTGCACAGACAAAATGCAATTATGGTCGGTCATCCTGACGACAGAATGACACTCAAATTTTTGATTAAATTAGTTTGTTATTAATCTGGAATAACACAAGTACCTATTAAATAGGTGCTAAATGCTAATGACACAGGCCTTCAAACAAAAAGTTTTTGGTGAAGCTCCGTTTTTATCTGTGGTCGAGAAAATTGGTAATGTACAGTAATATTGTTATACTTCATTTTAAGTCAACAGCTATAGATTACCTACTATCTTTATTTTTAATGTTATGTTAACGATCTAGATATGTTTTGTTGCTTGGGCTGTGGTGCATGTCATAGCCAGATCGTCATGACCACTTCATGATGTGACCGATTATTTCATAAAATGGTGGTATTTTATGATATGGCCAACTAAATCTGACCATTATCGTTTAAACGTCAACATTCTATGAAATGTCAATCCACGTTAGGCCATATCATAAAAATAAAAATATTATTACAAGTTACGTGAATTTGTATAATATTTATAATCTTGGTCGATGGATAAACTAAAAAAATTATATAGTCATTATTTTTAAACAAAACTAATAAATAAAAAGACTTGAACAGCTAAATAACCCAACTAACCTCTGAAATTACGTTAAAAACTTGGTGTCGTAACGATATATCACTGCACTTTCAGCTTCATTTTACACATTATTATTCACTTTTAGAAAAAAAAAAATTTGTCGACCGCCATTATTCATCACAAAAACAAAGCAACATTAGCGCCTCTACCGGTGGGTAATGTAACGATTTTCATGAAGTAGTGCGTTTAGCTGTAGGTATACCGTTAAACGCTGAGTATTCATTGATCTGGCTAGACCACATCATGATGTAGGCAGCGGGTCCTGTTCTATGTCATAAAATACCACCATTTTATGAAATGATCGGTCACATCATGAAATGATCAGTTTTACGATCTGGCCACGACACATACCTACATATTGAAAGATCAGGCGAAAATCGGTTACAAACATTGTGGTGGTCCACTTGAATTTTGCTTACTACGGTACTGAAATTTCTTAGAAACCAAAGCGTGGGTATGTTATTGATGGAGTATGCAAAATATGCACAATAGGAGAAAGGGACTCTTAAGTCTTTGAAGTTTGGAGTGCGTAAGATTTGACGAGAACTAAAAAATCATTATGACGACTTACTTTTGTATGACCATAAGTGGGCATCAAGAAAATTGTGGCCATTTAGAGCCATTGAGATGAATTATGTACCTAAGTTTGCATGTTATATTTTATGGTTAAATAGGTCTTCGAACATTTAACTTTTCTCCTGTACCATCTTTATTACCTACCCTATTTACTGCGAATAAAGAAATTTGAATTTGAATTGGAAAAAAAAAACAATCGCGTCAAATGGAAATACCCGAATATTTCTTTAGCACAAGGACCTGTAACTCATCCAAATAAAATTCAAATTACTAGTTTTTTAGCAGGCAGTGCAGCAATCTCAGGAGTATTAAGCTGACATAAGTAGGTACCATTTAAAAAAAAAAAGTAGATGACTGATTGAATACTGCGGAGAAACATTTTCACAGAATGAGTTTAATGACCTCATCAGAGACTTAGATTTTTCAAAAGTGCGGCTGATTTCAATTCTATGGGGAATATGCACGAAAATAATATATTGTTTTACTAGATTTATAAAAAAAAAACTAGCAGTTGCCTCCGACGTCTTTCGCGTGGTCTTTCATTTAAAAAAATCTGCGCAACTTTTTTTTTTCTTTCAAAAGAACCTTCTCCTGACAACTTCGACCAAGTAACGAGTCCAGTAATGGGTCGACACTCTTCCGAATTCGCTACTTTAGTTAATCCGCTATTTTCCCTAATTCGACACTTCAGTACATTCGCTACTTTCCCTAATTCGACACTTTCTTGATTTCGGCACATGTCTTATTAGACACCTTCTTAATTTTATACTTTGGTACAGTCATTGATAGAACAAATCGAAAGAAAACACATCTTTATTAAATTATATAAAATAATAAACTAACTGACTGACTGATATCAACGCACAGCCCAAACCGTTGGTTCTGGTGTGTGTGTAAAAAAAAACATAAATAAGAAAACCATTACTTTCCTGATGCTCACTTGTTTTCCGATATTCACTTGTTTTCCTAATGATCACTCGTTTTCCCGAAGGTCACTTGTTTTTCTAATGCTTACTTGTTTCCTAATCCTCATTTTTATCCGACAGACATCGATTTTTCTGATGCTCACCCGTTTTTCCGATGTTCACTTGTTTTTCTGTTTTTCACTGGTTTTTCCGATATTCACTTGTTTTCCCGATGATCACTTGTCTTCCGAATGATCACTTTTTTCCTGATGCTCACTTGTTTTCTTAAAGTTCATTTGTTATTCCGATCGTCGTCAATCGGTACATAGGCGAGTGCGGGCGCGGCGGGACGGGAGGAGTAGTCATCGGGAAACTTCCTGCATCCGTAATAAGTACATTCAAGGTCCTGCACGAAGGTCGCCTGCTTCCTTTTTATAAATTTAGGTTTGCATTCTAATTATAAAGCAAAAAAATTTAAGTACCTGCACATATACATGTAAGTAAAAATCATTACAAAGGATTTAGAGCTTAACTTTACATGATTACAAAGTATAAAAATAAGAAGGTGTCCAATAAGACATGTGCCAAAATCAAGAAAGTGTCGAATTAGGGAAAGTAGCGGATTAACTAAAGTAGCGAATTCGGGAGGGTGTCGACCCATTACTGGACTCATCTAGACGGACAGTAGAGGCAGCGAACGCTTCAACAAAAATTGTACTAGACGTTGGGTGATAAATCTCTTTCCAGCATGTAGTGTCAATTGTGCCATCACTGGAGACACATGCCGCTAGGCAAAATTAAGGTGTCGGAAATGGCGATTTGTGGCTAATAAAGTGTGAAGAAATTTTAAGGAAAGACCTAAGAAAAATAAAAAAGTAACGTACCATCGCTGAGTCCCTAATTTTTGTATCAATTCTAGAAAATAACCAAATTGAATTACTTCTCAATTAAATAAAATTGCGGTCCGCCATATTTGTCATTTTAGGTAAGTGTTGCAAATTAACTAAGACAAAAGTCCCTAAAGACGTAAGGTCAGGTAATTACTATGATATTTAAAATACGACTAAACTGACTAAATTATACTAAACTGACTTACCTAGGCTAAGCTGACTAAACTAACTAGACTAAACTGACTAAACTAAACTAAACTAACTAAATTAGACTAAACTAACAAGCTAGACTGATTAGGCCGATTAAACTCGACTAAACTAGTCTAGTCAGCTTAGTCTAGGTAAGTCAGTTTAGTCTAATTTAGTCAGTTTAGTCTAGTTAGTATAGTCAGTTTAGTCTAGGTAAGTCAGTTTAGTCTAATTTAGTCAGGATAGTCTAGTTAGTTTACTCAGTTTAGTCTAGGTAAGTCAGTTTAGTCTAATTTAGTCAGGATAGTCTAGTTAGTTTACTCAGTTTAGTCTAATTTAATCAGTTCAGTCTAGTTAAGTTAGTCAGTTTGGTTTAGGTAAGTCAGTTTAGTCTAGTTTAGTCGGCCTAATCAGTCTACCTTGTTAGTTTAGTCTAATTTGATCAGTCTTTAGTCTAGACAGTCTTGTCAGTTTATTCTGTCTTTAGTCAATCCAGTCAGTTTAATTAATTTAAGTCAGTTTATTCTAGTCCGTCTAGTTCGTTTAGCTAGTCTAATTAGTCTTTTCTAGTCATTCTAGGCTAGAACCAATTTTTAATCATACACAAACCTAAAGACAATAAATCCACATTTCTCCCCAATGTAATCGGAATTTAAATTTTGTTTTTATCAATTACATGCTTGTTATATCTATGATATTATAACACTTGAAAAAAACCGACTGCCTCAGGTGGGATTCGAACCCACGTCTCATCGCATGCCGGGCGAGTGCTTTTCCAACTAAGCTACCGAGGACGTTGGCTAACCCGTCGAAATTCGTCAAGTAAGTAAACGCTGGCTTCGACAGCGAGAAACACTTGATGTAATCGGAATTGTTTAACACCTGGTATCATTACACACGCACACAGACATCGAATGACACGAGCGGGAGTGTAGACGTAGCTGTCACGCACGAAAGTTGGCCTGTTTTATTTAGTACCATTCAAGCAGCATACTCTATCTAGACAATATAACATCATTGCCTGACAATAATTAACACAACAAAAAAAGAATTAGCCAAATTGTTCTATCCTTTCACGCGTGATGCGATGACCAAGGGAAATAAGGATTCATTTTTAATGTAGTTCAGGCTGTCTGAGACACCTGTCCTACAGAGATCTCGCATATCTAGGTGGATAACAAATCAGTGACGCCAATCTACCAAGGTTTCGTCTTTTGTGACGCAATGCTTTCTTTGAAAAGTGATAAAATGTTGGTTCAGCCAGCCAGAATTTGACCTTTTTCGACACTTTCGATTTCAGCATCTAAAGGGTTTTAGGGCCCCGTTTCTTAACAAAAGGATGGTGACGCGACGCGTGACGGCATCTAAAGTGATTTCATCCATTATGATGCAACACACTTCGAGAAAATTTGAAAAACGTGTGTCCAGCCAGCCATAAATCAGGCTGGCTGAACCATTTTATATTTCTCGATATTCAACGAAATTTCACATTTCAGACCGATCTTTATATATAAAAGTCTTGTGACGCAAGATGTGATGGCTCTCGACCACATTTGAACCTCCGTGACGCACGCACGCGTGTAGGAGTTATTCTAAAAAAACTTGATGGTTCCGCTGGAATTTTCTGGCTGTCTGAACCACCATATACTAGCACTTCCAGCTGTTCTACGTAGCTGGAAACTCGTCTAATCTAAGGTGACGGGGACGGCGAATACGATTTGTCGTAAGTGACGGCACTAAGTGCCAGCAAACCAAAGTTATAAGCATTTCTTTTTTTTCCATACATTGGTGCAAATGGGTAACCACACTGCCCTTTTTTATAGGAATGCAAAGACAACATAATTTAAAATTTAGGCCAAACGTCCACGTATGATGGTGGTTGATTGCCTTGCCCTTTAATTAAATGTATTAAAAGTAAGTATTAACGTAATTTAAAGATATAATGACCTATCATATTATTGGAATAAGAAATATATACTTACAGAGTGTATTAGTAAAATATACTTACATATAATTTTATACTTATCTACTTAGTAGTAGTAGTAGTTACTCAGTTCTAATTTCTATAAAATATCGACAAAAGTATCAGCTAAAACTAAAAATTCAAAATAAAACAAAGGTCAAAAATACGTACGGACTTATATTATTTATTAGCTTTCTAATATCTAAATTTAAGCTTGTGGCTGCGGTTTTGAATGGATGGGCAATGCAAAGTTATTATGAACCTTATGGTGCAATGAAGGTTTGTTCTCGGAAGTTGATCCTCTTTTTTTGACACTGCGTGAGAATGTTTTCTTTTTTTGTTGGTTGTAGTGATGGGACACGCACGAATCAAAAAATGTATTCAAGTCGATTCAAATTACTCATTTAAGTAGTTCGAAACGAAACAATAATATGATAATTGGAATCAATTTGATGATTAGAATCGAGAAAAATTAGGTAAGTTTAATTATATAACCTGGAAAACAACTAAAACAAAAATAAATTTCTTATGTTTATTTTATTTTATTTATTAGGTCCACACGACTTTATGAGTGTAAGTCGTCACTGTAGCTAAGTTTTTACTCAAATTTCACAAATATCGCAATTCTTTTAGAACCATTGAAAATACTATTTATTTTATTATGTTATTCAATATATTATTCAATAATTATCATATGATTTCTTAATGTATTTTAATTCTTTAAAACTTCTTAAAATTAACAAATTGATCTAATTATGCATGGCGTCATCCTCTCTGCCCACAATACCTATCTTATTGTTGTGCCCTACAGGGTCTATAATGATCTGTTTTATGTACTTATTTATAACACCTGTGTAACATTATAAAATGCAATAAATATATTGAATTGAATTAAATCGCGGAACATACATATCGATAGGTATTGAAGTCCCCCATCGTTTGACTTACGATGATCCACTCCCCTGTTACACCCTGTATAATTCTATGTAAGTATAATATACTTCTACGGTCGGTAAGTTTATATTACCTACTTATAAAACTATTTTACTTTTCATTTAATGCACTAAATGTATATCGTATTATGAGGTAGGTAAATTATGTTAATATTTACTTACATGTAATAAAACGACAAGGCAATCAACCATCATCATACGTGGACATTTTGCCTAGATTTGAACTATGATATCCATGAATTTCTATAAAAAAAGGCAGTGTGGTCACCCCCTGGTTGGTGTAATTGCACCAATGTATGGGAAAAAAAAGAAATGCTTGTAACTTTGGTTTGCTGGCACTTAGAGCCGTCACTTACGACAAATCGTATTCGCCGTCCCCGTCACCTTAGATTAGACGAGTTTCCAGCTACGTAGAACAGCTGGAAGTGCTAGTATATGGTGGTTCAGACAGCCAGAAAATTCCAGCTGAACCATCAAGTTTTTTTAGAATAACTCTTACACGCGTGCGTCACGGAGGTTCAAATGTGGTCGAGAGCCGTCACATCTCGCGTCATAAGACTTTTATATATAAGGTCTAACAAAATCAACTACATTCCTTTTAATGGGGGTATCTGTACAACGAGCTGAGCAGGCTCACCAAATTTGAGCCAAAAATTCAGGCTAGTTACAGAGATATTGATCATAACAATCTCATTCCGTAACTACGAAAATCTACACCCTTTACAGCTGTTTACTACTACATTGACACACTACGCACGCACACAAGCAAACGTGACCCACACATGCACACACTCAAGAGAACAGCGCGGTGCGGCGACGGCGACTCAGAAATACCAACATGAAAGAATTACCCTGATTTTAGGGTAAAATAAAGTTTGTGGTTTTTCTTTGACAAGGATTTTTTTTCACTACGGATTGGAGTAGAATTATGTGTTTCGCAATTAGAGAATTAGGAATTAGGGGTTTTAATTGGTTGTTGATTTTTGCGGTCACGTAACCGAACCGACGTCAAGAGAATCAAAAGTTGGTGGTACTTCATAATCTATCAAGATACTACGAACAGCTGACCGCAGAGTGCGTTGTTCGCGAACTGACCGGAGAGTGTGACTGTGTTGTGACCTAATTTACGTAACAAAACTTCAACGACTCACCAGTTTTCGTAGTAACCAAAGCCGTATTCACATATCATTTTGAAAAAACGAAGATACCGCGGAGACAACGACAATTTCGATCAATGCACTTGTCTATTCAGCTTCAATAAAAATGGCTGTACGGCGTTACGTCTAACCATTCCCAAGTCCCAACTTCCCATCACGGCTGTAAACTCGTCGTGTAATGTGCTATTAAATTATATTAAATTTTACAAACAAAACTACAATCGAGTTGTTTAAACTGAAAATAACAAGGTCATTAAAGTCTAATTTCTCGCCTTCTTTAATTCTAATTTATTTTTTAATTAATTTTGGGGGTAAAATTATTTTGGAGTTAGCAAGACCAAGTTCCAAAGGTGGCCAAAAGTACCCCGCTGTGTTTGTCGGTATCTTGGATAGGGTGACAAGCATTAGCGTAGGTATTCGTAAGGAAATAAAAGATTTTGCTATTTTAGCAACTGAAATACATTTTACTTATTATTTAAGTTTCAACATTTGAGATATTATTATTGTTTATATGGAAAATTGTTGGAATAAAAAGGTTTTGCTATTTTGTTATTAATTCTTGACTTGTCGTCTAGATAATGAAATCGACACCATAAAAGTTGATATTAACTTGACAAACCACGGGACAAACTCATTTCAAAAAATGCTTCAAAACTTACCTAGAATTTAACTCTTAACCGGTCGCAATATTACAATAAGAAAAGTATTAAAATGTGATATTTCGTATAATTAAACACGATTATAATTGTTTTGCTTAAAATAATTAAATAAAAAATGTTATGGATTGTTTTAATAAACCTACTCAAACATTCGTGTAAAATCGTAATCCTAGAGTCCTAGATATTTATTTAACGTGGAAGCCCTACCGTACTCGCAAACTGCTGACTATGCCGCTCGAGCCGAAAGGCCGGTGTCGGGCACGTGTCGGGGTCAATCAAAGTGTGCATGCAG
Source organism: Anania hortulata (assembly GCA_963576865.1). Lineage (NCBI taxonomy): Eukaryota > Metazoa > Arthropoda > Insecta > Lepidoptera > Crambidae > Anania > Anania hortulata. The sequence goes on along the minus strand of OY756396.1, from coordinate 9,474,392 downwards.
ATAGATAGGGATGTGCCACATTTGATCTGATTTCTAGGCTCATAGTTTTTTACGAGATCGGATCATTCATTCATTACATTACTAATTAAGATTTTATTTTTGTTTAAACTAAAATTTGATTTTATTTGATTTTAACTAAGTTATTGAGACGATAACAATATTTTATGAGTTTCGAAAAATAGTCTTATTAGCGCATATTTCATATTAAGTAAGTAATACATGTTACTAGTGTTTTGATTTCTCTCGCAGTTGTTTCATTTTTGCCACTTACAGTAACTCAAGTAAGTAGTTATGTGAATAAGCATTTTAAAAATACATTTTGGTAATTTTGCGACTGTCAGTTAAGAAATAACTGCTAGATAAAGTACGATATGTCCGAGTTTAAATGCTATGGCCTAGTTAGTTCGTTACAAATAATTCTTAGTGACTTTTTAAATTCAGTCGTTGTATGTTTTATCAGTCTTTGTCTGTCTTAAACTGACACTTTAGAACATTTATTACCGGTTTGGACAAAATAATTTTACTCTAAAAACATGAGTTACACTTAACTAGATTGGCGAGTTGAAAGCTAAGGTACAAAAAAAACTTGTGTCGCACTCACGATTTAAGTAGTAGTAGTAGTAGTAGTAGTAAGTAGTTACCTCGCCATAATACTTAATTAAATGAGAGGTGTCAGTTCCCAATTCACGAGCAGTTATCCGGTATGTTTTAGTTTTTAGTATCCTTTAAATTATGATCCCATCTTAGGCGCATCCCTAGCTTGAGGCTTTTCGGCTTTTGCAGGACGACCGCCCGGGCGCCCGCGCCGCGCAGTCTCTAATTCGCTTCCGTGCGGCGTGCGTGTGCGACGCCGCAACGGTGTCAGTCCAGGGTTATGTGCTACCAGGATCGCAACTTTAATTTGTGCTAAAGCAGCGCGCCTTTACGTTGATATTAAGGGCGTTTTCGTGAGCGGTTCAGGGACTGGAGTGAGATTGTTAATGCCTGTCGGGCATTTTGATCGGCAACCCAATCGCAAGCGCGACTGATGCAGCGTCCGTCTTCGCCAAGCGCTCATGGGCGCAGGCGTCATTATTGCGAATTCTGCGGCGAGACGCAAGACGAGGGGCAGGCGCCTGTATCATTTTACACTAGTTCAAGAGCTGAAGCCGCATGACTTCATATTACGAGTCCAGTTTTGCAGAAGTCGCAGAAGCTGCAACATTCTCTGGACGGACGAGAGAAGCTTCACCAGTGGTTGGATGTTTAACCTCTACGCCGCGGCGCCTACTATTGGGCTGAACAGAACCCCCACCTAGTTCGGCCCGATCATTTTCAGACTAGATGTAGCAGTAGCCTGTTAACGCAACCGCGGGCACCGCGGCGGGAACATTTGGGCTTCCATGTGTGGGGCTAAGTGTAGGACTTAGTGTATTGTGAAGGTGATTATAATATTGAAAGTGCGACACAACTACGACAGCGAATTTTATTGCAAACCATGTGAACGCTTTAAAACATAAAAAGTGACAGAGACTGTTATTTCGCGTAAAAGTGCACGTCGCATTGCTGTGCAATGTTTTTTTGTAATGTGATTATGATCAATGTAATTTGTTGTACAGATTGTAAACCTCTTAATGAACTTAAACACGCCAAGTAAGCGTAGATTGAGAGTAAGTGGTACCTACTTGATTGATTTGTTTGTTTAATTTTTTTGTTAGTCAGATAAATTATTTACCAGGCAGATAAATTATTTACTACGCTAACCTACTTGTTAGTCCAAAGCCTGTGAAAGTGTGATAGAGTCAGTAAGAGCCACGTACACGCCCCAAGAGGATGTCGCTGCCCGACTCCGTCGGCCTCGGCACGTTCTGGACGACCCTGACGATTCCTACACCGCGTACTGTAGAACAACAGCCAACACCGCCTTAAGCACTTCAAGTACTGCACAACATTTTAGTTCGCATCACCGCACCCGCCGAAGGGTGCGAGGTCCCGTATTTCATTTCGGCCGACACAGACATGTGCCTGGCCGTTTTTCCCCTGCCCACCCTACGGACGACGGCCCAAGCCGAGGTCCGAGCCTATAGAGGCGCCCTTGAGGCCAGAGTCCGACTCACCCCCAGATCGGGCCCGCTAGAAAGGAGCCCGGCAGCGGTCCGGCCTGTTTCGGCAGTTCCGGTCCCGTCGGCGCCACCACTAGCGGGTTCGCTGCTTGGTAGAGTGCCTTTTGCACTCCACATTGGCCCGATCACGCCTGCTGGTATGGGGCTCGACACGTACGAGTCTGAGGCTTCGCGACCGCTAGCGGGGCGGACCTAGGCTGTGCGCCTTCAGCGCACGCCACAACTGCCCGGGTTAAGCTGGCGAATGTCTTCCTCAAAGACACTCAGCGATAGGTCCGTCCATAAAAAAAAAAAAAAAGGGTAGCATTGCAGTACAGTATAAGCCTTAGCAATAATAACAACTAAGTGTATCTACAATAAATCTGGAATTCTTTAAAGTGGGTTTTAAATCAGCGACCTGCTCCAGTCTCAAAGAAAATAAAAATCTACAGTCCACTCTCTACCTACAGACAGTGTTAGGCCCGAAATCCCTAACATTGTTTGGTCCTTCAGGAACCCGGATCAAAAGAAGAACCACCAGAAGAATTCATCGCTATGGTCATCACAAGGAGTCAAGTAGGAATGGATCAAGAACGACCACGGGTACTTCCGGAACCACCCCAGTCACCATCGCCTTCGACTACGCACGATGTCAACCCTGCTCCGCATCAAGGCCGTTTGGAGAGGCTACCCACTATAGCTGCCACCCAACTTCCCGAACGTGGAGGCGCTGCAATGATGGAGCCCAGTGACACTACTGATCGACCGGCAGACAAGCAGACGACATACGAAACCCAACGTCGTGTGTCGCGTTCTACGAAGTCCACAGCCAGCGCCGTAGCAAGGCTACGATACGAAGCAGAAGAGAAGCTCGCCGCTATTCGTCGAAAGGAACTAGAACTGGAAGCTAACCTAATAAGGAAGAAGCTGACCGCCGACGTAGCAGAGCTCGAAGAGGACAGCGACCAGATTGAACCAATGGAAGATATAAAACGGATACATGAATGGTTTAACAAGTCTGCACCGAATGTCGTCAATGAACACGGGGAGCGGCACGAGGCCTCCGCCCCCACAGAACCGGTCGTTACCGAAGCCATTACTCCGATGAACAGAATGACGAGGTTTTGGACACCGGGACCGAATGAATAAACGACACGTGCAAGAAGAAGATCAACGACGCCGAGAAGCCGCGGGATTGAACAGCTAGCAGAGACACTCACACAAATGATGTCCAGCCGGCCAACGCCACGACCAGCGACTGATCTTCCGACCTTTTCGGGATCCCTGATGGAATAGATCCAGTTTGCGCTAGCCATGAAGCAAACTACGGAGCTGTACAAGTTTTCACCGATCGAGAACTACACGCGACTACGCAACGCCTTTTGTGGAGAATGGAGATTCTATGGACGTCCAGAGATCATCATCGACATGACGTATGAAGACCTGCGAAAACTGCTGAAACTAGGGTCTACAGCAATTGAACTCAATACATTCGCTGTGAAAGTTCAAAACGTCGTAGCCACGCTAAGAAACGTTGACGCAGCATACCTCTACAACCCATTACTGGTACGTAAGATCCTAGAAAAGCTGAGCCCTCATATCAACACAAAGTGGTGTGACTACGCTGAAGAAAATCCAGAGGCGATACCAGAGATCATCAAATTGTCTCGATTTCTGATGCAACAAGCGGACCGTGCACTGAAACACAGCTACAGCGTCACTAGAAAAGAGGCACCGCCGCGCCCTACAGCTAGACCAGAGGGAAAGAAGAAAGTCTTCAACATAACTGAAGCACAACCAGCAGCAACCACAGAGAAGAAGCATGCACAGTCTGCAACGAACAGCACCGGCTTCCTGCCTGCCCCAAGTACAAGGAGCTGCCGGTATCTGATTAATGGGAGGTGGTAAAGAAAGCGGGACTCTGCTTCCAGTGCATCAGCAGTAGACATCGGAGGTTGAATTGCAAACAGAAGCCCTGCGGAACAAAGGGATGCAAACGCCCACACCACGCTACCCTACACAGCAAAGCCCCTACCAGACAACAGGAAGACGTCACCGCCAACGATGTTGCTTCGGCGATGACAGCCTGCGAAGGAAGTGCAGTCAAACTCAAGATATGTCCTATCGTCATCAGCGGGAACAAGGGGACACGAAGAATATTCGCCATCTTCGACGTAGGAGTTACCGTATCACTAATTGACGAAGATCTCGCAGACGAAATTGGAGCAAGCGGGCCGAGCAACATGAATAGCAAGACCGTCCGCGTTGAGGTCAACGCCAGCGGACACAGCTCTGTCATTACCCTTCGAACGATGACAGACCTGGACCTGACAACGCAGTCCGTGCAGACCGCACTACAGCTGAAGCACCTGCAGGGACTGGACACAGCGAGCCTGGCATACCAGAGCGCCAAGCCACGCGTACTCATCGGGACCGACAACTGGCCCCTGATCATAACCCGGGAGTTGCGTGCAGGCAAACCGAACCAACCTGCCGCCTCCTGAACGTTACTTGGATGAAGAATCCATGGACAGATCCCTCGAAGCCACAGAACGTCAGAGGAAGTACTTCACATCACTGAAGATAACAAAATAGAAGACCTGGTCGAGCATCACTTTCGCATCGACTCACTTGGTGTGTCACTCACTGCACGACACGTCAAGGAAAGTGATCAACGAGCCGTGAAGATCTTAAATGAAACCGCAACCAAGAAGAACGGAAGATTTGAAGTAGGTTTGCCCTGGAAGGATGAGGACCCAGAACTGCCACCGAGCTACAACGTCACCTTGAAAAGGCTGGAGACCCTTGAGACTAGCTTGGAGCGTCGCCCCGAAGAGAAGAAGCAATACCACTAACAAATGAACAATCTACTACTAAAGGAGTACGCCGAGCCCTGTAACGGCGGAGAAGACTCAAGTCCAGTGGCGTGGTACTTACCTCACTTCGCCGTGAAGAACCCGAACAAACCAGGGAAGATAAGACTTGTCTTTGATGCAGCAGCTAAGTCAAACGGAGTCTGCCTGAACGACTTCCTGCTGGAAGGACCAGACCTGCTACGATCCCTGCAAACGATCATGTTCCGCTTTAGAGATGCCACCTACGCAATAACGGCGGATATCGAAGAAATGTTTTTACGTGTGAAGATCCGAAAAGAAGATCAACCCGCACAGCTATTCCTTTGGAGACACGACCCAAAGAAAGAACCGGCCAAAATGAAAATGACGTCGATGATCTTCGGTGCATCCAGCTCACCTTTCCTGGCGCACAGTGTACGCAACGAGAACGCGCTCGATCACGCGCAGACGCACCCTAAAGCCCTGCTGCCCATCACAGAATCACACTACATGGACGACTTTGTCAAGAACTTTAACGACATACAACATACAACGAAGAAGCCAAGCAAATCATCTGCACAGTCAACGAAGTCCATAAGAACGCTGACTTTCATCTTCGAGATTGGAACAGCAATGACGATAGATTGCTAGCTGTCACTCCGAACGACCGACGTGCGATTTGCAGCCGTGAAGACTCGAGAGCAATCAACGACGAAACGAAAAGCCCTGTCAACCGTGATGAGCATCTACGACCCACTAGGATTGCTCAGCTGTTACACAATAACAGCCAAGATAAACCTGCAGAAGCTTTGGCGCCTCAAGACTGGATGGGACGAACCGATATCCGAAGACATCGCCACGGACTTCGACAGATGGATAGAGGATCTGCAAGCCATTGAGAGACTACAGATCCCTCGAAGATACAACGGGGGGAGAGAACAACGTGAGCTGCACGTCTTCTGCGACGCGAGCGAGGAAACTTACGCCGCTGCGGCATACTGGCGCCATACCTACGGAAAAAAGGAAGAAGCAGAAGTCGTACTGGTAGCAGCACGCGCCAAGGTCGCTCCGTTGAAGACACAAACGATCCCGAGACTGGAGCTGCAAGCAGCATTGATTGGGTTACGACTAGCGAAAGCAATCAAGGAAGAACATAGGCTACGCGTCGATGACACCACCTACTGGAGTGACTCGCAGACAGTTTTGCATTGGATACGCAACGGGAGCCGCCGCTACACGCCTTTCGTAGCACATCGGCTCGGTGAGATCACCGAAGACTCAAGCCCGGCAGACTGGCGGTGGGTGCCGACCCACTTCAACATAGCCGACGTCGCCACGACGCGAACTGGATACGTGCCTGAGTCAGCGAAAGACAAATGGTTTCAAGGACCATTATTTTTGAAGAAGCCGAAGTCTGAATGGCCTCAACCTGAAGGAACGAACAACAACGTCACAACAGAACTACTCCACGTCGTCACACACGCGGAAGACTCATCGTTGCCCGACATCAGCCGATTCTCCTCTTACGATCGGTTGATTGGAGCAACAGCACGAGTACTGGAATTCGTGGATCGCTGCCGCGATAAGAAGGCCGCCCTGAGCTACGAACACGTTGAGAAGGCAACGCACCGATGGCTAAAACGAGCGCAACAAGACTCGTTTCATCAAGAAATAGATTGCTTAAGAAAAGGCGTCGCTGTACCTCGAACAAGTCCGCTTTACCGCTACGACCTGCTGTGGGAAGACGGACTGCTGAAGCTCAATGGACGAGCCAACAAGATCAAAGTGACCGCAACTACGAACCGACCTGTCCTACTTGACGGACGTCACCCGTTCACGAAGCTCCTTATCGACAGCCAACCACGCAAACGTCGAGAGGATCGTGAACGACGTACGCCAGAAGTACTGGGTGACCCGACTGCGACCTACAGTCAAAAGGATCGCAGCCGCCTAAGGAAGACGAAATCACAAGCTCCGCCCATGGGAGACCTACCGACCGAACGCCTGCAACCATACCACAGGCCCTTTAGCTTCTGTGGCGTGGATTATTTCGGCCCCATCACCGTGACCATCGGCAGAAGACGGGAGAAGAGATGGTGCGCTCTCTTCACCTGCCTAACCACAAGGGCAGAGCACTTAAAGCCAGTAACATCCTAAGCACCGACTCCGTAATCATGGCGCTCAGGAGGATAACGGCAAGACGAGGCTGGCCCCTGACACTCTATAGCGACAACGGGACCAACTTCAGAGGCGCAGACGTCGAACTTAGGAAGGCGTACGAAGAATGGCTGCCCGAACTCTCACGGTACGCCATGAACTACGGGACATCATGGAAATTCATCGCACACGGTGCACCAAACCAAGGAGGTGCCTGGGAGAGACTGATGCGCTCATTAAAAGGTGCACTCACAACAACGCTACGAGAAAAAGCCCCTAGAGAAGAGACGCTGCTAACGCTACTAGCAGAAGCGGAGCACGCAGTCAACTCACGACCGTTGACACACGTCAACCCGTCAATCGGTCTACCCCGATGACCCGGAGGCTCTGACACCGAACCACTTCCTCCTGGGATCATCGTTGGGCCAACCACACGTGGGAACTTGCAAGGAAGCCGACAGAAGAACGTGGAGAGCTGCACAGGCACTGGCTGACAGCTTCTGGCAGAGGTGGCTGCACGAATACCTACCTACGCTCGTGCCGCGCCTCGATCGACACGGCCGCCAGTACGCTGTGAAAACGACCCGACCCTCTGCTTCCTCGCAATGTATGGCCACGAGGGACCATAACGAAGACCTATCCTTGACCTGACGGAGTAACAAGGATTGTCGATGTGCAAACCAAAGGCGGAAAGTTCAAGAGGCCCGTCTCGAGAATCGACATGCTGAAAACTAAGCTCACACCTTCCCCGGACCAGCGGGAAGGGACGCGCTGCACAACGGGCACGTAGCTGTCTACCAGAGGAAGCTGCGGTACACCTTCGCCGGGGGGAGACTGTTAACGACAGCAACTCGCGCGAAAAATAAAGGCAATACCTTATGGAGAGCCGCGCAAGATTTTGGCCGATTTCAGTGATTTTTGTATCAATGAGTAATGGTTGGTTTAGGTTAATTAGAAAAATTGTAATCTAGACCTAAGAACAATGAATACCATTGGAAATCGCCGAAAATTTGAAATTGAGTGTTGGAAAGAGAGGGAGCTATGCGTAAAAACGGGATGCACACATTGGTGCCGTGTGCAAAAAATTACGCGCTCTGATTGGACAAAATCTCTCTCAGATTCCTATATAAGTCGGGCGGTTTCCAAGGGTAGCATTGCAGTACAGTATAAGCCTTAGCAATAATAACAACTAAGTGTATCTACAATAAATCTGGAATTCTTTAAATTGGGTTTCAATTTAGCGACCTGCTCCAGCCTCAAAGAAAATAAAAATCAACAGTCCACTCTCTACCTACAGACAGTGTTAGGCCCGAAATCCCTAACGCGAGTTATTAAGATCCCCAACAATCGAATAGTCGATTCGCAATCGAAAATTCGGCAAAACTAGACTGCAGTAATAAATAATCTGGTTAAAATTGACTTACCCATACTTCGCAAAGTTTGTCCACATCTTGACAACTCTTTTTCGAGTTTTAATTGATTCAGGACTTCCACTACGTTTTTGATCATCAGGTGTCTTTGTTTTGAATATAAATAATAGTTCCGTGCTGTGACCCATACCTCTTAAAAATGCAAAGTCTTTGGGAACTCTAAAATCTGATGGACAATTAACTATGTAATAGTAAACAGGGGTTGCTGGTGTTAATTCACTGTGTAATCTTACAGTTTTGTTTACATAGTACAAAAAATAATAATCGCTGATAATATGTATATACTGTGTTTTCGTTAGAAGTTTCTCTTCATCACCCCTATAAAATTTTAAAAGTTTATTACCAATAATTTTAGCCATGTTTGTATCGTGTGCTAGCGATAAAGATCTTGGCACAAGTTGACAAACATCTTCATTGTATTTATCTAAGTCTTCATATGGATCAATAAGTTGAACGTGGTCTAATGCTGAACCTTCAATGTTGTTACTTCCAATTATTAGAGGTACTTTATTGTAGTTACCCGATTTAAGAATCGCCATTGGACTTTTAGTAAGAAATGCTGGCAAGCCTTCAAAATCCATTTCAATACACGGTTTAAAACAACAATCAAAAAACTCTCTTCTGTCTGAAAAATATAATTTCTTCTCTAATTCTACAAATGCAGCCATGATATCTTTAGCAGGAACTAATCTTAGTTCTTCTATAATTTCAATGTCATGTGTTTTTTTTATATCCAATATTTTACACAACTCTATTACATACTGTGGAGGATTCGAAGCTAGTGACCAACCATTAAAAGCACTAGAGCTTTGAATAATGGCTTTGTGAAACAAGCCTGAAGCCATTGGCGAAAGCATTAGTAAATGGACAGCAGAGCCACCAGTGCTACTTCCAAATAGAGTAACATTATTTGAATCTCCTCCAAATTTATCAATGTTTTTTTGTACCCATTTTAGTGCCATTACTATATCTTTAAGACCACAATTTCCTGTTGCTGAAAATTCATTGTTAGAAAGGAATCCAAAAGGACCTAATCTAAAGCCACATCTTATAAATACAACTTCATGGTCATTTAGTAATGATGGGTCTAAATGATTATCTATAGTAGCTGCAAAACGATATGTTCCAACCCAGAACATGACTGGTAAAGGATTGTCAGGTTTGATATTAGGTGTTGATAGCTCTATGTAAAGACAGTCTTCTGAGCCATGCACTGTAATATCCTGGTATAGCTGGTAATGATATGGTAATGGGGCATCTTGTGTGCAATCAATTACCCCTTTCCAAGGTGTAACTGGTGATGGTGGCTGGAATAAAATAAATTTCATAGATGAAAAAAAAACCTAACTAGGACGATATTTTATCAGCAATAGATATTTACAAAACTATTGAAAGGTTATTAAGGTACCTTTATCCTTTAAACTGTGTAAGTACAGGGTATTCGTGTAAACACCTGAAAACTGGTGATTTAGTATTACGTTAAGAGTTCAAAACCATTACCATTAGAAAAACATTACTTTTTAAAATAAATATTTTGTGCGGTTCTTGCCCTGCAATCTTTGCCCTCACAATAAACCACTGAGCGTCTGATTAGGCAAAAACGAATGCGGTCATTTCGGTCGTGCCTGCGTTTGTTTCCGCAACTCCGACCAGTCCGGCCAGTAGTCGCCGGAACATAGATTATTTACATAAGCTCGGAACACGAAGGCGAGCGAACGCACGTCGCGTGCTCGCAACGTATTCACGAAAGTAAAAAAAAAGTGATGTACAATACAACTACTTTTAAAGGTGGAGATTGACTTGTACCGTTTGTTTGTAATGTATTATTCGAGGCGATCTTGTCACAATACGGCGACAAAGACTGACTTGTAACGTGTGTTTGTAATGTATCATTCGAACTCTTGGCTCAAGTGTGCTCCATCCATTTTGGATCATAATTTCAGTATTTGATTTTAGTACACCCGAGTATTTGATTTTAGTTTTAAATAAAAACCGGACAAGTGCGAGTCGGACTCGTCTACCGAGGGTTCCGTGCAAAGTAGGTACATAATAAATTATATTTCTGTCTTTATGTCATTTAGAAAAGTTTGGATTTCTATATAATGTAATAAAAAAGCCTAGATAGACCCGTGATTTTGTTGGCAGCATATTAAAGATTAGTTACATTATTATTATGACCTCACTAATGAGGGTTAGTTAAGTATTTGTCTTAAAACGGGTATTTTAAATATACAAAAAAAATGCGACTGGGGATGACGTAAAATCATGTTTACATTAGGCAGATAATTAGCATTTCAGTTAATCCCAAAAGAAATTTCATTCTGATAGAATATTGTATACTGACTGAATTTGAGACAGTTAGCTAAAATTAATTTATTTTCGATTATCTCGATCTTATTTATTAGGGATTCATTCATTATTTTTCATTCATTCATTATTTTAATGGTATTAAATTATGTTAATATTACTATTACTTACCCGAAATCTTAATGATCCCAATGGAGGTTTAGCATAGGGTATTTTCTTGAATTTATAATAGCATGTTCCCTCATCATTTGTATCAATGTATCCACATACAAGGCCATCTGTGGTTTCTATAGTACAGGTATCATTGTTTGTCATTTTCTCTAAAATAAAGATTAAGGCTTATTTTTAACACACAAAACTCTTTAGTAGAAAAAAAAAAAACTATGGGATTTGAGGGAAGCTTGTTTTGGGCTTTTGGACAGAAATGACTTCACAAGCTTGTTGCATGATTGAGCTTAAGTCGCAGTACTTGAACGATCATAACTGGGTGTCTGTTTGTCAATTTTTTAAAGTGCTTTAAGATGAAAAGTTCAGAACTAAGATTTTTTGAATATTTTTATGCTAACTGTCACTACATACCCTGCCCCCCGTTTCCGGCTTTACGTTGATTGCTGGGAGAGCCTGTATATTGAGTACGCCTATAAATTAATCTTTATTATAGGCAGGAATAGATTATTTCAATTATACATTTAAGAAGGTTAATGATACAACTACTCTTAAGCGTGGTAAGACTTGATTTGATAAAATATTTTTGAAACTGTTTTTTTTTCTTTTAAGATATAATTTACCTACTCTGGAGTTACTGTTTTACGTAATAAAATGCAATTATAAGCGAGCCGCAGTAACTAAGAATCATCGCAGATTTTTATATGTATTTTATGAGAGAGATTTTAAAAAAATACTTTATTAATAACTAGCTGTTGCCGGCGACTTAGTTCGCGTAGTCTTTGCAAAACCATAGTTAGTCAAAATTAACGACCACGCAAACGAAGTCGCGGGCAACAGCTTGTTACATTTTGTCTTTCACATTCAAACATTAACTGAGCAGCGATATGACGCTTGGATTTGAATTTTTTTATCTCAAATATTATAAAATTATTAACTGTAGTAATACCTGATTGGTATTTAGGTAAAAGATAACACAGACAGTTGAAATGGAATCTTTTACCCCTCTTTGTCCCGTTTCTAGTTAGGTTCGCTTAACCATGACCCTAGATTCAGTAAGTCTTTGTACTTTTAACACACCACACCAATTATCTAGCCCAAAACTAAGTAAAGCTTGTACCAGGCCTACGACGCTTCGCGTTTCGGTCGAGATAAATACCTACAAGTGTCGCGTCACTTCGAAATGACAAAAAAAACTGTCAAATGTCACGCGCGCGCTTTGTTGTTACATGCTCTCACTAATACAGGTAGTTTATTTATACGCGTTCCGAACTTCGACACTTTTGACTTTATTCACGATACTTGGCTATTAAGAAAAATAAATGAAATGTTTGAAAGCTGGCAAAAAGTCAGTTAAATATTATTTAAAAGAAAAACAATAATTATAATGTATAAATAACCAGTGCATTGGGGTAATTCCCATAGAATTTTCAGTAAGATGACTAGAGGTCTGATTTTTGAAGAAATGTTTAAAGTTATTTTATATTTTCTGCCATTATTATTTTACACCTATTGAGTAAATACTCAAGAAAAAGATTTATTATTTATACTTATAATATGTTAGAATTCGAAACATGTTGGGTTTTGCAAATTGAAATTTTGAAATAGTCATACATTTTTTTGGAATAGGTGGAAATTATGAACCATCGCGGGGTAATTCCAACATTATTCAAAACTTGATTTGTATACACTTTGACAGAAGGTTTAAATTAAATTTTCAACCGTAGTGACCCCTGCTGACTCAAAATATTATCAGTTTGGTTAATGGTATCACTATGGGACGGCCAAAAACTAGATGGAAAGACGACATCTGTCTAACCTTGGGGCCATACGGGAGCAGAGTTGCGGAAGACAGAAATCAATGGAGAGAGCTGGAGGAGGCCTATGCCAAAAGGCACACCGAACTGCGGGACATCTTGTAATTAACCCTGATAAATTACTTACTGAATGTAAAAATGTAAAACCAATTTTCGGAAATAAAGAAAGAAAGAAAGAAGAAGAAAGAAAGAAACGTTTATTCGACACACAAGAGAAAATAATATAATAATACACAAAACAATATAAATTAGATATTGTGTCGAAAAGGTGCCCGCTCAGCATTTGTCGTGACAGCCACAGACTTATCACGACGCTGATTTTCGGCGGGAACCTCCGACGCTGGAACGTGCAGCGAGTGACGCAGCGGCACATCGGACCACCAGAGAATCCCAAATCCCTCCAACGGACTCCAGGCCCATGAGGAGCACAAGATCGGTCGGAGAAAACCTGGAACCCCCGATAGGCCGATGCACCGCCGCCCACAAGCACGGTGCCAGACGGGACAACATATTAACACGAAATTATAGGTACACGCCACACAGTGTCATTTGGACAGAGCGGAGTATCAGTCCGGACGAGTAAGGTACGCCAAAATCGATTTCGGTCCGATTCGGATATCGGAACGCGCCTTCACTTAATCTGTCATCTGACTGACACTTCGCCCGAACGAAAAACATTTTAACCTACACACATAAAATAAAATTTAAGAAAATGCCAGCAAGTTCCGGCATACATGTGCTTTACAGTTTTCGCTGTATTTTTATTAAGTAACCGTGAAGTGAAGTGAGCAGACACAATGTGTACAGTGGTCAGTGCCGTGGTCAGATGAGGATACAAATTACAATCATACAAGCAACAAGGTTATTGGGCTGCAGTGCAGTTCGAACAGCAAAAACAGGCCGCCAGACACGCAGGCCGAAAAGGTATGTTCAAAGAAAAAGAGTGTCTATCCATTTGTCTAATAAAAGTAAAAGTAAAAATATCATAGAATTCATAAATATAAATTAAATTTGCCCGTATCTAACCCACAGTGCGCGCGCGAACATGGCGGCGACAACCCGACGGCGGGCTCAAAGAAAGGGGATTTACACCGCAGAGAAGCACTGAAGAAATTCCTACGTTCCCTGCCCTCGACCAGATCCGTCTACACATACAGCCGACCACGCTGCGCCGGAACAACATGCCTCGCCCGCATGACGCGCAAGCCTCGATAGTAAGCACAATTAATACAGATAGATACACTTTATTTCACACCATATAAGAAAGTTAGGGTTGATGTTTACAGTAGGTTTACAATTCAGATGGTCTTATCACTAATTAACTATGATTCAATTAAAGATTTAAAAAATATATTACAATTACAATTACTCATTTGTTTTCTGCAGTGTTATGAGATACTTTTTGAGGTATGTTTTGAATGCATTTTTTACTTCTAGGGCGCGCACTGGTGGAGGCAGGTCGTTCCAACATCGCGTGGCGGCAAACTTGAAAGAACCTCTGAAAGCCACGGTGCGGTGCTTTGGTGTGACAAAAGTGTGAGTGCACTCTCTTTTGGGATACCTACTACGGTCGCACGTCCACATAAGTTTGTCAAAGAGATATCCCGGCTTTCTGGTGGCTATGATGCCAAACATCATAGACGCCAAGTGCAATCTTCTACGGGCTTCCATCTTCATAAGATTAGCAGCATTGAGGAAAGGAGATACATGCGACCGTGGGGGAATATGGAAACAGAACCGAGCGCAGGCATTCTGTACTCTCTGGACAAGCTTAGCAGATCTCTTCAACAGACAGGGCCCATATACAGTGTCGCAGTAATTAAGCTTTGATAGAACTAAAGACTCACACAGTGTGATTCTGAGTTTCTCATTTATATACGGTCTTATTTTATATAAAAGTTTGAGCCTATAAAAGCAGTTCCTAGCACACTCCATGATATGCCCTTCAAATCTAAGATGGCTATCAAAAACCAAACCCAGGTTGCGTACCTTCTCTACTCTTTCAATTGGCTTACTGTTTATGATTACATTTAGTGCTGCATTATTGACCTTAGAGATGTTTTTAGGTGTCCCAGTTATCATGAGTTTGGATTTGTTTGGATTGAGAACTAGACAGTTTAAAGAGCACCAGTCAGCAAGACGTTGCAAATCCTCATTTACTTTGGAGACGGCAATGGAGAGTTCAGCCGGGAAAAATGATAGATATAGCTGTAAATCGTCCGCGTACATCTGATACTGGCAATGGGTTACTTCATTTACTATGTCAGCGCTATAGAGGATGTATAAGATGGGTCCCAAAATGGATCCCTGAGGGACTCCACGGGATAATGCACGCGCCCGAGATTGTGAGACAGTACCATCGTTCAACTTTAACTCCACATACTGCTGCCTGCAAGACAGATAGCTATGAAACCACCCGACCGAGCTAGGATCTAGACCATAGTAACTCAACTTTGATAGCAGCAAAGGTATGTTGATAGAATCAAAAGCGCGAGAGAAATCAAGAAGTAACAGCAACGAAATCCTCCCCTGATCCTGGGCTTCTAATAAGTTGTCAACCACGTCTGCGAGTGCAGTTGCCGTTCCATAGCCCCTTCGAAAGCCCGACTGATGGTGGGGTAATATGTTGTTTGCTTCAAGATACTGGGTTAGTTGGTTGCACACTATTCTCTCTAGGACCTTAGAAAGTATCGGGAGGAGGCTGATTGGCCGCAGGTCCTGCACAACTGAGGGTTCGCCGTTCTTAGGAAGTGGTTTGACCACTGCCACCTTCCAATTCCGGGGAAAGACACCCCGCTGAATAGAGCTATTCACTATTCTAGTAATGGCATCTAGAGAGTAGGGGAGAGTCAAGAGCAGCATATCTAGTGAGAGCCCGTCATTTCCCTGAGCATTTGACCTTAGTCCTTGGATAGTCTTTAGTACGACCTCCCTCGTCACAGTTGTGAGCGAGAATGTGATGGAGTCATTGTGTCTGTGGTGCTCGAAGAAAGTTAGTTGTGACATTGTCACATTGTTCTCCCCTGGCACACTTAAGAAGTGTGCATTTAGAACGTCTGGATCATTAAGTGATGATGGTAAGTCAGCTGAGACTTTTTTATTGGGCAAGACTGTGCTTTTCAAATTGTTCCAAAGCTTTTTGGGGTTGTTAAGGCTGGAATTAATATTTTTATTAAAAAAACATGTTTTTTCCCTCTCAATGGCGTTTGCAACAATGTTCTTCATTTCCTTGTAACTATTTTTGTGAGCCATAGTCTTCTGTTGCCTGTATTGCTCGTGGTAATTGTCTCGAATGCGCATCATAGATCTTATTGTGTCTGTTATCCAGGGGTGTGGGAGGTGTTTGAACCTTTTTGTCTTTATTGGAGCATGAAGATCCATCAGTCCTTTTATACAATTAGTGAGCGCTTCCACCAGATAATCGACATCATCACTCTCTCTAAGATTTTCCCAGCTGATGGATTCTAAATCTGAAGTAAGTTGGTCGACTAGGATGTTTTTTAATGGCCTATATGTCACCCAGGTAGGGGTGGGCCTAGCTTTTTTTATTTTAAATTCAGCGAAGAGCATGGCATGTGCTCCCAATTCGGGCGTGTGTTTGACTGTAATTTTTAATAACTTAATGTCAGTACAGATCACATCAATTAAAGTACTGCTGTGGTCAGTAAAGTGCGTTGGCTCTGTGACGATTTGAGACAGGTTCAGGCTGCGTGTGAATTGCGTGAATGCTTTATATTGACTACTGCCAGTAACAAGAAGATTTATGTTAAAATCACCCACTAATATTAGCCCATCGGCATTGCTAAATGATGCTACCGATTCAGTAATACTGTCAAGAAACGTGTCCACATCCAGCCAATGTGGCCTGTAAGCAGTCCCAATGACTATAGCCTGGTTGTGCAGCCTTAAAGTGACCCACATTTGCTCTACCGGAGCCACGGTGTTAGGGTGTGGGCAAAGCTTTATATTCAAACCCCTACGATAGTAAAATCCCACCCCGCCACCCCGTCTCCTACCAGTGCAGACGGGTCTCGGGGTATGCATCAGGCGATAGCCAGTCAGCTTGGGTGCCCCATTCTCCTCCCCCGGCCGCAACCAGGTCTCATTTATAGCCAAGATATCTGGCGCCAAACTCTCCACAGCTGCAATGAATTCCTCCTGCTTTGTACATAGTGAACCTGCATTAAACAGACCAACTAATAAGTTTCTTGACGCTAGGCCTTTGATTTAGGTAATGAAAAAATTAAAAACCGAATTACTGCCACACTGCATGCCCCATAATGAGCGACGATATAATGTATTTGCGCGCAATTTGTGTGATAAATAGTCTGTGTCATATTTAAGGATACGTTTACTTCAGATACATGATTTAGCATAAAAAGACTTTTGTTTACATTCCATCCCATAAGGTTACAATTTAAAAATATATACGCAAGAACAATACAATAACAAAAAGCAAGAACAATAATGACAAGAACATCATTACAGGCACGGAATAGTCAGATCGACTTGGGTTCAAACACTCTCACAAAGTCCTCCTCTGTGCGGATCTGGAAGGCCTGCGTGCCATCAGCCATGCGGGCGAATATACGGCCGCGCCTCGTCCAGGAGTATCGCCACTGAAGCCTGCGACACTCCTCACGCACGCGGTAGAAGAGCTGGCGATTGGAACGGGTCAGTCGCTCGTTAACGAAGACGCGATGGCCGTCAGCGGCCGACAGCGAGCGGCGTACGCGCGCGGCGCTCAGCAGGTCGTCGCGCAGGCGGCGGCGCGCCAGCCGCACCACCAGGCGGCGCGCGCGCCCGCCCGCCTCCGCCGGGGGCGCGCCCACGCGCTCCGCGAACACGATGTCCCGCTCCTCCAAGGTCACCCCCATGCGGCTGGCGAGGACGACCACACTGTGGACCGCGTTCTCGCCCTTCTCCTCTGGAAGGTGGCCTATCTCCAGATCCGCCAGCAACGCGTCCTGGTCTCGGTCGCTCAGCTCGAGCTTGAGCTCGACGACGGCTCGCTCCAGCTTCGCGACCACACCCGAACCCGCCTCCGCTCCAGGATCCGCCCGTCGCCTACTCGCCGACTCCAGCCTATGCTCGATGGCGTCCATGCGCGCCACGTTCGCATCGCCGACGCTAGTAAAACAGCCCTCCAGTCCGCTCATGCGCCGATCCAGGGCGCCGATACGACTTTCGCAGCGCTCCACCCTGCCAGTCACCTCCAGCATTTCGTTCCTGAGAGCGTCGATCTGGGCTCTCGTCGCACGCAACTCGTCTCGCATCTCCTCCCTGAACTGGCGAAACTCTAAAAGGAGCGCTTGAGTATCCGACAGCTCGATCGTGTCGTTATGCACGGTCTCATTAGGATCCTCAGGGCTCTGTTCTGCCATGGTACAGTCGAGCATCATGGGGCTCATCGTTGCAGCGCCGCGCCGCATCGTCACGTGTTCGGGGAGAGCCCGGGCCGGCGTGTTCGTGTTGTCGGTCTTAGGCTCCCTACATTTACATGCAGTGCACTTCCAGTCCGCCCTGTGTTCCCCTGTCAGTGTATTGTAGAAGCGCTTTTCCGACACACCAGCACAATCCAAATCGTAACAGTCCCGACACACACTGCACACCAAATACCTCCTGTCCTCAAGCTTTTTAAGGCATCCGCCACAGTGTTTCCCATTTTTATTTTTAGGCGACATTGTTCAGTTTGACTTAAAAAAATTATAATAATGATAAATAGTAGTTACAAAAGAACAAAAAAAGAAAAAAAACAAAAAAAACAATTTTGAAAACTAAACTGAGATTTGAACCACCGTCACGTCACTCAGGCTCCTGCGCATACGGTCTAGTGTCTGCAGCACTGCGCCGCCGCAACTCTGACGTGTAATGACGAAATACTTAATCTATAGCCAACAGCCTTTCTAATCGGTCAGTGAGCCGGTGATACAGGTGCCGGGGTCAATGTCCGAAGTACCCACAATGCACAATTATCACTCACAGTCACTCAACAAGGCACAATTGTTTATTGTTTATTAAAGTATATTTTAGACACTTATTTCAGGATTTTTTATGCCACACGATGCCTAGTACGTTAGTGATCACTATTACAACTTCCCAAGAAGATCTGTTATCGTTTTGTTGTTGAAATATTTATTTATACTGAGAGCGGCAGAGAACACGTCCGTCACCGGCACCGCGCCCCGCACCTCCTAAGATTATTATTATAATGGTATAGCTAAATTACTTATGCCAATAATTGATCCTAAATAGTTCTAAATAGTGCCCAAAGGAAATAAATAGTTCTCTTAAACTTACGAAATTATAGCCATAGTTTGGTGAGTACGCTAGGAGGAGGTTTCGCCTAGCGTACTCACCGTTCGTGTGGGAAAACTATACAAGCTAATAATATAATTTATACATCAAGAAATAATGTATTAATAATGCAAAATAATGCCCAATGACAGAAACAATGCCCTTATAATTATGAAATTATAGCTATAGTCCGGTGAGTACACTAGAAGGAGCTTCTACGCCTAGCCTACCCACCTCCATGCGCGAAAACCGAATAAGCCGGCCAAGTACGAGTAGCCCATGAAGGGTTCCGTAGCAGCAAGTACCATAATATATAAGTTCTTAAGAGCTAATAAAGTTTTTTTTTTATTTTTATATTTGAGTTCATTGAATGAAAGGTAAATTTCGGTTTACGATTCATGACGTAATTAAAAAAAAAATACTTACCTACTAGATCTTGTTCAAACCAATTATTGGTGGAAGTTTGCATGGTAATGTACATCATATATTTTTTTTAGTTTTATCATTATCTTATTGTAGAAGTAACAGGGGAGAGGGGGACGCACACATTTTACAACTTTGGAAGTGTCTCTCGCGCAAACTATTCAGTTTAGAAAAAGAATGATATTAGAAACCTCTATATCATTTTTGAAGACCTATCCATAGATGGGTTTGATGAAAAATCATTTTTTGCGTTTCAGTTCTAAGTATGGGGAACCCCCAAAATTTATTGTTTATTTTCTATTTTTGTGTGAAAATCTTACATCCGTATTTAGAGACAGTTCTAAGTAATTACTTGAGTAAAAGTAATTGCTAAGCAAAGATTTTGTTTTTATAATGAAGTAATTTTTTGACAAAAATTATTCTAAGTCCTAGACGCCTTTAAAATAAGGATTAGTTTTCGACCCCCAAGTTCACCAAAAATTACTACAGTAAAGTGACCTTGACAAAAGTTTGTCTCCTATAGACCCCCCACCTAATGTTATAATAAAAATAGGGTGTTAAATAGGGTAAATTTTTCGTCCTGCACTAACTTTCTTACACTTCAACCGCACTTGGCTGTTACTTTAGCATTTACTTAACTAAGTTACATACTTATATTGATTATAGAATATATTTTCAAAATAAGAATTCTATACTCAAGTAATGACTGCTAAGTTGTTAATTAGCAACAAGCAATTACTTCTTTATAAATACAGGTGTATACTAGGTGTATACTCTGGTTATGACTGCATATCAGCTGGAAGAACAGAGAACTAAGTTTTTGCAAAAAAAAATTGAGAATCTCCTATTTGGGCATGGTCGTTACAGATTAGCTACAAAATTTTTAAACCATGGGTCAAACAGTCAACCTCAACACCTAAAATGTGCTACCCAATTTTAACAGCAAACCCGTAATTAGTCTTGTCAACCTTGTCCTTATAATACCAATAAAAGAAGGGAAATAAGTAATAGTTTTGTAAACAGCTACATTAAAAATGGTAGTCGAGTTTATTAGATCATTTATATTAATTGCGCAATATTATATGGACATGCGACACCTACGCGACTGGCATATTGCGGCTGTATCAAGATTACCACATTTTAACTTAATTAAACTTAGATAAGAAGCAGTTCAGCACATTGGAAATATAAGTTACTTGGATGACTATATTCATACATACCGGCAACACGGCACGCAGTGTAAGAACCAATAACAACAGGCAAATTTCTAAAAATACATCTAAACTGAATTAAACGACCTTTTTGTCAAATTAATTAAATAAGTAAGTAATCCTTGCTTGAATGTTGATATTGATACAGCAGCACAGAATATTTTAGGTTCAGACCAGACCAGACCACAGATGAAATATATGTTTAAAGACAGATACAGCAGACAGCAGAGTTTGACATTTCCGACATCAGCTGAAGCTGAAATCGATTGTAATGTACTCAAACTCGGAGATTTCAGATTAGTACCACGGCTCGATCGGCAGTGTCTGGATGAAAAAAGCGGGAGATCATGCTCTAAGCCTTAAGGCGTACGTCTAGCTGTGGACGTAGACTGCAGTAGGCAGACATGATGACTTTTTTAGTAATATATTCATACCTGAATTTGAGCACGTTCAAATCGATTTTGGCTCAATTCAGAACAACAAGGAGTCAAGGAGGCACTAAAACATAAAATAAATATAGACTAGCTTCTGTCAAATTATATTCATGCCTCTATTTGATTATCGCCATTTTGGAGCTGTCGGACGTAGTATCGGAACTTGGGACTAAATTACTGATGTCCCCAAGTCGATATTCGTTAAGCTGGCACTTCACATGGCGGTAGGCATTTTCATTCACGTATTCGTCTAGTTTGACAAAGCTTTGACACAGGGGCAAATATCACAAACTGGACGTCTACACATGGTAACCAATGCCAAATTAGACGAATGTCATTGCAAATGTTTGTTATGTTAGCTTACTCGTAAATGAGTTAGTGCCGACGAAGGCGGACTTGCTTAGTTAGGGCTCTTAAGTCAGTTTTTGTTTAGTTTTCTAATATTGTAAATAATCAGTACAGAACATCAGTGTAGGTATAAAATAATGAACTGTTAGAACACCATGACTTAGGTACAAATGCTAGTGCTCATCACCGAAGACACATAGGTTAGTTGTATATTTATCACAACTTACAAGAAATGTATTGTTTATTAAAATTAAAAGAAATGTTAAAGTATTTATTTTATATTTATTTTTATTTAAGCAAGCAAAAAGTTACATATGAAAATCCCTCGGCGCCTATGGTTCTTTAAACACCATAATTTACCTAAGGTCACTGTGTCCACTATATGTCGTGTCCGTTTGGGTCATGCTTGCACCCCGGTTCACCTGGCTAAAATCAGAATTAAAGATAGCTCACTTTGTGAATGTGGCCTAGACGAAGGAACAGAAAATTACATATTATTCAATTGTTCTAGGGTAGGTGCGTCATTGTATGACCTCTTACCTCAGAACATTTCTCGTCCCTGTAATTTCAAATCTCTCCTCAGTTTAGTGAATACCCCCTATTTAGAAACCTTATCAAAATTTATTCTTTCGAACAAAATTAAATTATAGATACTCTTATCAAATCAAAAATAATTATGTATCTATCCTCCTTTTTTATGTGCCTTCTAACTTCAATATCTTTTTATAATCCTGTTCCTTTTATAATGTGAAGTGTTGGAGGATTCATAAAGGGAATATTCCCTTTGTGTATTTTCTAACATTTTATATTTTATCGTTTAGTATTTATTGTGATGTTATAACTGTGCCGTTTTCTTTGTTTTAGATTAATGTTACTAACCTTTAATTCAAGATCACATTTTCTTATCCCAAATAACAGTGTTATACTATACTCACTTGACATTGGCGAACGTGGAAACGCGGATTGGCCATAATTAAAGAAACAAGACTAAAAGAAGAAGAAACGCAAAGCGGGCAGGCCACACGCTTAACACCCGGCGGACTGACTAGTCAGGGTTGCGGGCAGCCGCTGGATATAAAAGGCTGCTTGCTGAGGTGATTTTTAGAAGGCCTAGAAGGTCTATGTCTAACAGTGGACTTCCAAAAGCTGATAATAATGATGATGATGATAAAAGCTTCCAACCACTATTTGATTTGTATCTTAAATACACATTAGAATTATTTTTGCAGATCCTAAATACATACAATACAACTATGCATTTGATTAAGCTCAATAAACTAGAATTCATCACTTCATTTTTTTCTCGATCTTAATAAAAGGTCTAGTTTGCACAATCCAGGTGCAATCAGGATAAACTCTAATTCGATTGACAAGCCCGGATTCAATACGCTGAAAAATTCCGAATGCATGTAGTCCGCCAAGCCTAATTATATAAATACATTTT
Source organism: Anania hortulata (assembly GCA_963576865.1). Taxonomy (NCBI): domain Eukaryota; kingdom Metazoa; phylum Arthropoda; class Insecta; order Lepidoptera; family Crambidae; genus Anania; species Anania hortulata. The sequence goes on along the minus strand of OY756396.1, from coordinate 9,451,444 downwards.
AAAAGAATTTAAAAATCCTTGCTGCTAAAATTTTATTAAAAATGGATTAATACAATTTTACAACGATCAATAGGACGTAAGTAATCAAAGGGAATCCGTTCGCATTATCTGCCCGCTGAATTATTAAGAATACGAAAATTTAATAAAACTACTATTATTTACCTACATCACTCATTGTAATTGGACCCAGTCAGCAAATTAGCGAAATTTTTTTGCGCTTTAAATTTTTTAAAGAGAACTATTTGTGGTGAAAATTACTATTTTAGTGTACATTATCAACGCCCATAAAATTATTTTACACAGATAATGAGTAGGTTCACCTTTTGATCGTAAATGGACAAAATTACACATTACCAGTGATCGGAATAGGTAGATTGATTTGTGGTTAATGATCTCAAGCTTACTAAAACTGGCTGCATTAATTTACTGCTTCGATCAAGGCAAAAAGTCAAAGTAAAAGTCAAAAATCATTTATTTAATTTAGAATAGAAAATTCCCGCTTATGAACGTCAATAATAATATCAAAGAGTAAAATAACACTTGGGGAAAACATTATAGGCCCTTATGGGGCCAGAACATGTCTTCTTATTTTTTGGACCCTACTAGCGCTTTGAGACAAGACACAGACAATCTGGCAAGTGCTGAGAAGAAACGCCGGAACAAACTCAGTCACCACTAGCTGCCACAAAAAAAACATCAGTTTGGTGCTGGTGCAGGCTGGTGGTGTGAAATTAGCTACCGAAGACTCCACGAGGGCAGGTACCCAGGCCCCCGTGACAGTTAATGCTACTGGTCAAAGCAAAAAATATGTGCAGCAAGCCTTCCACCCAAGTCTTTTCACAAGACCGAGGTGCGCATCAGTTGGAAGCGCCTCCCCTATTGCCAACACTGAAAAAGAAGTAAATAAGAGAGATATTTTTTTGCCTGACTGGCAAAGAGTACCAGTCAATAGGAATCCTAATAAAAAGAGGAAAATCTCAAACACGCAGTCCCCTGAAAGAATTCCAACATCAAATATGTTTTCTGGATTACCAATAACACACAAGTCTCAAGAAGATAGCCATCCTAAGGAAAATAAGCCTAGCAAACCTCCGCCGATTATATTATACGGAATCGAAAATGTAAATAATCTCACAGAATTCTTAGAATCAGTAGCTGAAAGATCGACATTCAATTATAAAATTGTTAACAAAAACCAAATAAGAATCATAAGTGAAGACATAGATGCTTACAACAAACTCATAACAGCGGTCAGAGAGAAAGGACTGATAGGCCACACCTTCAATAGAAAAGAGGAAAGAAACTGCAGACTTGTAGTAAAAAATTTGCACCACACAACTCCACATGACGCTATCAAAGCAGCATTCGAAGAGACGGGAAACGCAGTAGTTGGTGAAATTATTAATGCCAGATACGGCCCAGATAAAAAAACTACTTAGACATTTTTTGTCAATCTGCAACATGGGCATAATAATAAAGCAGCAAGACAAATCAGATACATATTTCATCAAATTGTTACAATAGAAGACCCAAAAAAGAGAACTGCTATAGTCCAGTGTCAAAGGTGCCAGCAGTATGGACACACGAAGAACTATTGCATGAGGCCGTTTCGTTGTGTCAAATGTGCAGAATCACACATGACCAAAAACTGTCCTAAAGCCGACCGCTCCACCCCAGCAACATGTGCCTTATGTCTTGGTCCGCACCCCTCAAACTGCAAAGGCTGTGAGGTGTATAAAGAGATACTGGCCAGAAAAACCCAAAAGCGTACTAACGTATTTGTGAAAAAAAAACTCTCCACACCAACTCTCTAGCACAAAACCTAATACAGAACAGACCGAAGAAACCCCAAACCCGACCAACAGTAACAGTAAATCAATAAGGAAATACAATGAAATCGTGAAAATCCACTCACTAGACAGAATTGCTGACCAACAATCTGAACAAGAAACCAGCCAACAGCTATCGAACAATAGAATTGAAGAAATATTCATAAAACAATCGGAAAAAATCGACATCATCTTACAACAAATGAGCAACATGTTAGGGCTCTTGACAACAATTAATAGTTAACAAACTAACGCAGAGCTAAATCAAATTAAAATAGCCACTTGGAACATAAATAGCCTATCACCCAACAAAAGTGAAGTCGAGGTTCTGCTAAAAATGCACAACCTCGATATTCTACTTATTTCAGAAACACATTTCACTAACAACAGCCAAATACAAATAAGGAACTACAACATGTACACGACAAACCATCCGGACGGGACTACACATGGGGGCACAGCTATTCTAATTCGATCTTCGATAGAACATTATGAACTCCCTCAATTCAAAACAGAACACATTCAAGCTACCTCAATAAATATACAAGATCGAAGGGGCCACTTTAATGTCTCGTCTGCCTACTGCCCTCCGAAGCACAGAATAACCGAGGAGCTCTTCAGCGAATACATCAAATGTCTCGGCCCACGCTTTATAGCCGGAGGTGACTGGAACTCTAAGCACCTCCACTGGGGCTCGAGATTGATTACCACAAGAGGAAGAGAACTTAAAAAATGTGTTGACAAAAACTACTTGACAACGATAGCTACCCCAGAACCTACCCACTGGCCGTCCGACCCAAATAGATCGCCTGACCTTCTAGACTTCTTCATAATGAAAGGGCTCTCTCGTCTCTTCTACCAGATTGACAGTTGCCTTGATGGTTCCTCAAATCACATCCCAGTAATACTATCTATTAGCCCCAATGTCTTGGATTCCCAAAGAAAACCGAGATTATATAACTCCAGAACAAATTGGAATCTGTTTCGCGCCATGATTGAGGACTCCCTACAATTACAGATTTCTCTAAAGACTGAAGATGAAATTGATAATGCAGTTCTAGTCTTTACAAGCATGGTGCAGGAATCTTGCTGGAGGAGCACAGAAGAGATCATTAAAAGAAACACGAGACAAAATTATGTACCGCACGAAATCAGAGACATGATTCTAGAAAAGAGAATATTACGCAGAGTTTGGCACAACAGCCGCCATCCTGATGACAAGAGAGCATTGAATGGTTATACTAAATATCTAAAACAGACTCTAAAAGAAATAAAAAATGCTACAGTTGAGGCACACCTACTGTCGCTAACCGCTACTGCTAATACAAATTATTCACTCTGGCAAGCGTGCAAAAGTATGAACCAGCCAACAAATCCAAAGCCGCCTCTCCGTCTGAATGGTACCAAATGGGCAAGATCCAAACAAGATAAGGCAAATGCATTCGCTGATCACCTCGCCAAGGTATTTGTCCCAAATGAAGCTACCCCTGGATCAAATGAAGCAGATATGTACAACATTCTTCAACAAGATTTCCAACTTGACCTACCTCTAAAAGTAGTTACACCAAGAGAGATAATGAGAACCATCAACCAAATGGAAAATAAAAAAGCTCCGGGATTTGACCTCATCGTTATAAAGGTTCTATCTGAACTGCCTCGGAAAGCAATAGTCTATCTGACAACTGTATTTAATTGTATAATCAGAAAAGGATACTTTCCTGCACTATGGAAGGTCTCGCAAGTGATCATGATCCATAAAGCTGGGAAGCCACCACATGAAGTGTCATCCTACAGACCAATAAGTCTGCTTCCAATCATCTCCAAGATCCTAGAAAAAAAAATATTGCAACGACTATCGCACGCGATAAAAGAAAACTCTATAACTCCAGACCACCAGTTCGGGTTTCGACCAGAGCACGCCACAATTGAACAGATACATAGAGTGTGCAGATTCATTAGTAACAGCCTTGAGCGAAAGGAATATTGTTCCTCAGCATTCCTAGACGCGCAACAGGCCTTCGATCGGGTGTGGCACAAGGGTCTTCTCTGCAAAATCAAATCGCTCTTACCTCACACATTCTATAGGATACTGGAATCCTATCTTGCGGATAGAATATTCCAAGTGAAAGAGTCTGATTGCACGTCAGGCTTCTACGACATACTAGCTGGAGTTCCACAAAGCTCAGTACTTGGCCCAGTCTTGTACACCATATTTACCGCAGATCTACCGCAAACACCTGGGGTTACCATTGCAACATATGCAGATGATACGGCAATATTAGCATCCAGCAGGAACGCAGTAGAAGCTTCGGCAACACTGCAGCAGAGTCTAGTCAAAATAAATGAATGGTTTGCCAAATGGGGAATCAAGGCAAGTGCCACCAAATCAATCCAAGTCACATTCACATTGCGAAGAGATACATGTCCTCCTGTAAACCTAGGCGGTAGAGTGCTACCTCACAGTGACTCCGAGAATTTTTGAATAAAAATAATAATTCAATGAATTTTTAACACAATTTTCATGTATTTCTAGACTCGATTCTGAACCACCGCCTAAAACTTGAATCATACTTTCTTTGGCACCCTGTGTATTTCTCTTAGGCTCGGACTACATGCATCCGGAGCCTTATGTTTTACCGTAACAGGAAATTTCAGGTATTCTATTCAAGGATGGATCGACCAATGGCAGCGCTTGACCTTACAATGTCAAAACGAGTCCGAAGGCGCGTCCGCCGCCATCTGTCACCGGTTTAATGATCAAGGATAGCGATATAAGCATTCCCTATTAAATAGACTGCTTTTCTTTTAAATTAACCAAATATATCAGAAGGCTCCTAGTCTATAATTCATAGAACAGAAATTAAAACGATCGAAAGCGCAAACTAAAATGACTCAAAATAACGCTGGCTCTTAAGCTGGTGACATACTGCAACGGACGCGGCTCCGGACTCGTCGTGAGGTCAAGCGCTGCCATTGGTCTATCCTTCAGACAACTTCCGCCAGCCCAAGGATCGACCAATGGCAGCGTTTGACCTTACAATGTCAAGACGAGTCCGGAGCCGCGTCCGTCGCCATCTGTCACCGGTATTAAGATCAAACTCGATTGCAGTAGTGTAGCGCACGGAACGGCAACGCTGCGCTTAGCCGCTTCAGAGACATTGTTTTGAATTTTTAGTTTTTGGCTTTTAATTTTGAAATGAGTAGGCCCAGAAATTTGAAATTATGCCTCGTGTGGACTTCAATTATAACGTATTATTTGATTTTTAAAACGAATCTCTATGTTATATAGTTACAGTAATTCACCATGTGTTAGCCCGTGTTACGTATCGGCAGCTTACTCATACTTATCGGCTCATCGTAGCTCAAACACTTTTCAAGCTAAAGTTTTGATATATGTATTTAAAGTCTATGGCTTCAATTTGACTGTAAATTTTGAGGTTTCATACTTAATCGAAGCTCAAAGAAGATACAGATGTGCTAGCCAGAGACACGGGTCTCCAGCTCGCACTTAGTTTTATGATACACACAAAAAAAAACTCATAGTAACGAAGTTATGGTTGCTTCTAAAATTATTACTGAAACGTTCGATGGCTTCTATTCGACTTTAAAATATGGCATACATAGAATTTTATTATCTTTAATGAGGAAGCTGTAGAAAACGTAGTATTACTTGTTCAGTGGCTGTAGACACAAACATCTTTGATAGACGTAGCTTGGAAACGACTAAACATATAGAAAAAAACATATATTTGTCTCTCTTGCACTAATGCCTAGAAAGGAGCTGTCATTCTAATTAGATAAAGATGGCGATATTACTTTTTCTGGCAGGCTCGGTGTTGCACGCTGTCTAAAATACTTTGGTGAGAGTGTAAACGCAAATTAGTATAGCATTTGCGGTGGATCTACCTGGTGTCACCTTAACAAAACCTCCTTTTTTGTAAACTTGTGTTCTCTGTCATCGAAATTAAAATAGAATTATGGAGAATGCTTCGCTGGATTTAACATCAATTTATTTAATTACTATAAACAAGCAATTCTTTCCTACATATAAATAGAATAAGTATTTTGTATTTAACCGATTTTTATGAAATTTTGTATTTTGATAAGATTTGGCTTTTAAGTTTACCTAAATAGTTATATTTCTTGTAAAACTTGCTTTACCGCAAAAATTGTATTTTTAAAAAAAATTGTCTTGTCGACACGTTACGGTAATTTATTATTGTTATTATTTATTATAATTATAATTACAGCACTGTTAAAAAATACATTTTAATTTAAGCCTCGCAAACCACTTTCGTGGTTGACTGCGAGTGCGAACCTTGGCTTATTATTTACAAACTGTTTAAAGTTATAACATACTATATTTTATTTATGAAGTGTCGTTTAAGTTTAATGCCAAATTCTTTTTTAAATGTCAATTTTGCTATTTCGAGCGGCAGCGCGTTGATCAGATATGGTAAACGTTTGTCTAATGTAGGGTCTCCGTAATAGTTTTGAACCCTGGGTACTACGTACTTGCCGCTCGAAGCAGCCCTAGTGCGGTGACTGTGCTGCAGCGGTGTCAAACGCTCCAGACGCTCATGGCTATTCTTTAGTAGTAAGTATTTGTGTTTTAAGCCAGCTGGTAATATTTCACAGATTTTAAATAAATGGTAGTAGTTATTTTTACATCTATTTTTAGTTTTATTGTTAACAAGTAATTTTAGGAATCTAATTTGTAATGCTTCTATTTTATCTAAATATGATTTAAATGTCAATCCATAGCTGTCGAGAGCGTAGGACACCACCGATTCCACCATAGTCAAATATATAAAGTTTTCAGTATTTTAAGTGGTACCCTATACCTTAAGTGATAAAATTTACCTAACAATTATCTAAGTTTATTACAAATATAATCGACATGGTTAGACCAGGAAAAATTTTCATCCACTATTAATCCTAAATACTTGACATTAGATACTCTTTCAATTGGGAGACAGTTACAGGATAGATTTGTTTTTTTTGTGGAAACAATCATATGAGTGTGCTATTATGGGATGGTTTATTATGGGAATTTGTGAATAAGGTGACCTGATGACTATCATTTTATTCTTCTCCGCACATATAACAATTCCATTGTCATGGGACCATTTAACAATGCTGTCGACATCCCGTTGCACGAGTTCTAGTATGCTGGACAGATCGGTGCCGGCCCTCAGCACACACAGTTCGTCGGCGAACATGTAGGAAGTGCAATGGCGAATCACAATCGTGAGGCTGTTGACGTGCATGAGGTAGCAGAGCGGGCCGCACCCCGAGCCCTGGGGCACGCCGCATGGCGCGGCGCGCGGCGCGCTCGCCTCGCTGCCCACGTGCACGCTGAACGAGCGCGAGGCCAGGTACGAGCGGAACCACTGGCACAGCGGTTGCTCCACGCCGCACAGAACAGAGGTTTGTAAAATTAATTTACCTACAACTACATAAAACAGAGGCCTATGATTTTGTTTACAGCTAGATACGGATGCTATCTTATGTATAAAAGTATTTGCATTTATTGAATTCAACAATTTAGGTATCGGATTTACAAGCTCGGAGAATGGCTGTTAACATTTTTTTGTTAGCACAATTTGGCTACATTCAGCCTCTTAATAGATAAAAATAATTTATTGTTTCTCAAATTACTCTTTCTTTACATCAATGTACTTTTTCATAATGGGCTTGTTTCCTGGGTCAAAAAAGATTATTCTATTTAGTCCGTCAGTTAGATTATCAAAAAATATTGGACCCATATTTTGTCTTTTGTCAATCAAAAAATTACGAAGATAAAGCGCATCAAAGTGAGCACGTGACGTCATGACTTGCTAAAAAATGTCGCAAGGCGTGACGTTACGCGGAACTTTAACGGCCTATATCTTCATCATTTTTTGGTTGATTGAGAAAAAAAAAAAATGTGTCCAATATTTTCTGTTAATCTAACTGACGGACTAATTAGTTTTTTTTAGGAAACTAGCCTATTGAACCAATTTTAAAAACATTTGTGCCACTTCTCCGAGGTCATATACATGTTTTTCATACTCTTCGACAGTCTCTGGTGATGAAAACCGTTGACCGCGTAATTGGTTCTTGATTTTTGGAAACAGAAAAAAGTCACACGGTGCCAGGTCAGGGACTGTATGCAGGATGACTCGTTATTCCTACGTTTTACGCCTTTAAAAACTGATTTGCCTATCTGATTGTGTGGGAACTTGCATCATCATCTTGCACCACGCAAGATGATACGGCGTATACCGTTATTTTCACGGAGTTTGTCAATAATTTCCGGTAAAAAAATGGTCGTGTAGGTACCAGTGACTATTCACGGTACAACGATTTTTTAAAGCAATTGTAGCTACGTGTCAAGTTTTATTTAAAAAAGAAGCAATCATCTGCTTTGAGGCACTTATCACGCGCGCCACTTTGGTTGGTTTCGGCCCGGGTCATCTAGAAAGACCCATACGCTCGATTTCTGCTTTGTTTTGGATGACGCGGTCCGTTTTTTGAGCATCAGTCAAATTGTGTTAGTTGTTTTGTTTGTAAATTGGATTGGATTAATTGTATTTGACTCATGCCTATGTCCAAAGATGTCCGGATCTCATGGTAGGTTACATGCTTGTCTGTTTCTATCTTATGGCGCACAGCATCAATGTTTTTATTGTTTACAGCGGTTCACGGGCGACGAATTTCATCATGGGGATTGACACGACCGCGTGAATTGTGCAAACCAGCTTAAATAGTCGTCTTGCATTGTGAGTCTTCGCTAAAAGCAGATTGAAGCCGAACGAAAGCTCTGCTGAGCTGTCAAATTACACTTAAAATCATTTAAAAAAATGCGACGAAAATTTTCCCGAGTTAAATCTATTATTGTAATCACTAATCACGCAATTTATAATGACGCTACAAAACAATTGACAGTCAGATGAAACAAATTGTATTCTACGGCTAAAGAGTTGAATGTTTTTTGTTGTTTGTAAGTAATAAGTTTTTAAATATTGTTAATGTAAGTGGCCAATTCCGGAAACTTAAAAATTTGATTTTTTTACGACTTCAGCTACTAAAATGTAAGACACGCCTGTCCCGACTATTCAGGAAGTGCTACTGTTTGGTAAAATAGCAATTCGACAAGTGCCGATTTAAGTGCTTTTGGGGGTAAGAGGAACAGGGTGTAAAGTTCCTTCATCCACCATTGAAAAGGGATAAATCCTCCGACCAGACGGGTGTTGTCTGGTGGGCTACTGCCGACGGTTGTTGTGTTCTTGTCTTTAAGTTTATTCGCTCGGATAACTTTAATATCGCGATGCAGGATACGTCAGTTTTAGTTCGTATGTGGCGAGATAGATTTCGCTATATCACTCCCCTCGGAGGCAGGTTGAGTCGTCCATACATCTTGTGATGCTTGCCGGGCCAATGGTGGAATGGTTCCACTTCCAGTGAATCGGAAACCAGATGCCGCATAGTTCACGGGGAGTCGGAACTGTCTGCGGTGATGCCAAATGCTCCAGTGAGTTGGAGTGGTGCATGCAGTGCTGCGTAGTGGCTGGCTGCTGCGTCGACCAGGACAGAAGTGCGTCTCTGCTTGCTGACCGGCCGAAGTGCAGTGTGCTGTGCCAAGGTCGCTGAGAAGGCTGTGGGTGATGATGACCAGGAATGCGCGTCCGCTGGTCAGGTATGGTCAGGATACCCGTATAGTAAAGTAGCCGTGGATGCTGGCTGGCTCTGTATGACTCGCTTTGCTCGAAAGCTTGAGGAAGTGATCATGACGTCACGATGACGTAACTTTGCGAAGGCTGCGCTGACGATCACGTCGGGGTCACCAGTTTGGAGGTGTGAGGAACAGGGGGGTAAAGTTCCTCATCCACCATTGAAAAGGAGGATCCTCCGACCAGACGGGTGTTGTGTCTGGTGGGTTACTGCCCGACGGTTGTTGTCGGGTTCTTGTATTTAAGTTCAATCGCTCGGATAACTTTAATAACGCGATGCAGAATACGTCAGTTTTAGTTCGTATGTGGCGAGATAGTTGTCGCTACATGCTTTAATGAAATTCATCAGTTTTAAATTTTTTGCTAATCATTATTTTACTTCTTTATGTCACAAGTGCGTCAAGGGCCAGTTTCTCAAACCAACTGCTGAAGTTAAGATAAGGACTTTTACCTGGAAAAATGGTTTCCCTATCAGGTCCTATGGCGTGCATTACAGAAATCTCTCGCACACCGTATGTATGCGGGCACTAGCGATAGCGACCAATGAAAATAGGTGAAGTAGGAATAAAAGTTTGTATGGAAAATTCGACATTTGTGTGGATGAAGTGAAGTCACGGGAAATTGCATACTCAAGATAGGTACAAATTTAGTTTATTAATATTTCGGTTACCTATCTCCTTTTGAATGGGTTGGATCATGAATACTTAGGTATTAATTATATTTTTGATTGGTCGACTTCACGGTCATAGAAATCTTTTAATAAATCTTTATCCATTATAGCTTCATCGCAAAATTTTAATTTTTTTATCATGTCTTTTCTCAGTTCATCTTCATCCTTCGCCAACATAACTTTAAAGGCTGCAGTACTAAGCATGTTCGCGAAAAATTTTCTGTTGTTGGTAAACTTTGGTGCAAATCCAACTGTTGTTTTCGAGGGATAGTTAATGAAGTTCTGAATGTTATCGGTAAGGAACCTGCAGATCATAAGAAAATAGAATGATTCGTGTGATAACTTTTAAATATATTAAATCTATTATTATTACTTATTAGATAGTACATTTTTTTTTTATCTACCAGCATAAAAATTAATAGTTGTTTGTTTGTTTGTTCCGTATGCTTTCCTAAAACCATTAATCCAATTGCGATGAAACTTTTGTAAGTTGTAGGTTGTACTTAGGTAGCGCGTGCGCACGCCGGGGAAGGAAGCTTAAGCTTCAGCATTGTGTTGTCTTTTAACTAACGTTATTGGTGCCAAGTCACTGCGATAGCGGGTCTAGGTAACATTAGTAGTATTAACCTACCTGAGTAAACGATACTTACTTACACTTAAAACAATTATTTTAAAGTAATAACGCAAAATCGGTAGAACTATAATTGGATAGAGCTATAATTTATGATTTACTGAAACATGCTTATTTGGAAGTTAATTTACAAGCTGTTGAGTTTCCGAATAAAAGGAAATAAAAAAAATAGTATTTATTGACTTACTGTTTATTCGGCATAGCAGATGAAACACAACGTTCAAATAAAGTGTAGAAATTTATTGTAACCATTTGAGCAATAGAATGTGCCTCAAAAATTCTGAAATGTAACATGTTTTAATAACAATATCGTATTTTGTTAATATGACTTAATTATTAATTAAGTTTGAAGTAGGTACTTTTTATCATTGGCGTTACAGTTTGTACAAATAGACGTAAATATAAATATCAGTGCGTTAAAATATGTCAACCACTTATACATTTTAAAATGTCTTTGATTAAGTAGGTTATATTAATTTGGATTACATCACGTTACTTAATAAAAATGCCTAATTCAATAATGATAAGTTTAGGTTAAAAGTAAATTTGAAGAACAACTTTGAATATCTATATTTTTTGTAACATGGCATATGTTGGCGTAGGTATGTACTGAGAAATCTATATAATATCTATAAAAAGAAATTGGATTTCGACATTTCGACATGTTTTATTGATGGTAAAGAAATGTAAACATTGAAATAACTGCCAATACTTACGTACCAAAGAGTTAGGTACCTACACTACCAACCAAAATGTTTATACTTGACATTGTAGTATAATAAACAGAGCCACTCATCATACAGTAGGTACCTACAGACTATCTATAACTGCTGCGTTCTTTGACTGCACGATAAATATTTTTTTTATAAATTATGCTGTGCAGGAATGAAACGTCACCAGAAGTCTTCAGGGTAGATATCAGGGAAGCCGATAAACTCGGAAAATCATTTCTCAAGTGACTTTCAATTTGGATCCCCTCGCGACTGCCGCGTCGCTAAATCGAACGATCGTTCCCAAACTTTCTTTTTGAAATCAGTGAGAGATATTCATTCATTCCCTAAATTGAATTCAGTTGCAGTATAAATAAAATTGGTTTACGTCGTCGAACAATTTAAGTGTAGGTACCTAATACCTATGATAAAGTGTGTCCAGACTCTAGCCATGTAATTACTACATGACATGGCTGGACTGGGATTTAGAGCGCTATCAGGTCAAAAGTCATTATTACTTACATAAAAGATTCAAACGGATTTTTTTTTTGTGATTGCTGCCCAATTTTCTTAGTTGCGCGGCGATTCGGCTTGAACGTTAAAGGAACGTGTTCGATTTCCGGTTCGGATCAATTTAAAAAATGATCTTTCCTTGATTGGTTCGAGTCTAGGTGTGGTAGGACTGGTAGGAGACGCCCCTATCAGAAGTCATTGTCTGATATTTACCTTGTAACTCGAGAATATTATTTCTTTACTTTGAGACCATGACAATAGGTGTGTTGTCTGGCGTACTTATCTAATCAGTAACACTAAGTAATATTAAGTATTAGTATTACCACACAAATCAACTAATTTGAACCAACAACGACAAGTATACCTCTATTAGGTTAGACAGTGGTATTACCTATCTTACACAAAAGTTCACTTGGTGCTGTATTTGGAGATCAGTCGCCCTTTCGGTCTAAACTCTATAGAGAGTGCAGGCTGTATCTTATGTCGTACCTTCCACTTGCGTGCTGCATAAATTTTTTCTTATGGATTTTTCGGTCTATATTATTGGGTAGGTAAGTGGCACGCGAAGGAATAACCAATAACTTCTTAATATAACCCAAATAGATTTTATGTTAGACTTTGTACTTTTTAAGCAATAGTTCCCTATTTGAATCGAATTTTGTTCACCATTTAGTGTTGTTTTTTTGCGCGGAACCCTATAAGTTATTTTTCTAAAATAACATCAGCTACCTGCTAGTGAATGTTCCGTCGTTTCCAAACCGGCCCAGCAGTTTTGGTGATTAGCCAAAACATACCCATGACAGATAGACCAAAACTTATTATTTATTATGTTAGAATAGATGGGGTACAATACAAGAGATTTTAATAATTTTATTTAAACAACAATAACATTGTGTCTTCTGTGCCGCTTACGTCACCGCATCAAGTTCAAATGATGGACTATGTTCCATGGGTCGCGAGTTCAAACCCAGCCTAGAAGTTTTGTTTGCGTTTTTAGTTTCTTCTAAAAATTAATATTTTGATAAAAATTGGGAATATTGTAGTAAATACAGGAACCGACTAAAAGGAGACAAAACGAAATGACTTTCGAAAATATGGTCTAGAACGTTCGACTAGAGGTAGTTTGTATGGAAACGTCAATTTTTTTTTGCGATTTCGATGTTGGTCCCATAAAAAAAGTTGATGTAATTTAGCCGTAGAATAACCCCTTAAAGTTTTATTTCACCTTTTCGTTACACCCTGTATATGTGTTAATGAAATAAAGCAAAACCTTTTAAAGGTGTTTAAAATTTTTCTACCAGCTGACATCAGTTTGTATGGAAATTTTGTTATGCTCTAAGGAGCATAACAAAATTTCCAGGGCTAGTGCTAATTCCTTAGCTGTGAACCTAAATGAAATGTTTTAAGCTTTACATGATGTTTACATGAATTATAATTGATATAAGCCTTGTTTATAATCAGCTGTCTGTCAGCCTTATGTTAATGATTGCTTAATATAAAATTAAGATACAGTTGGGACCTAAAAAATTGGGACCTTTTTTATTTCCCTATTATTCTGTACTTGTAATTTAAATATTTTTGCAATTATTATTTCTTGTACAGGTAAACTACAATAATACCTTTTAGAGGTATAAATAGAAACCATGGATTAGAATAATGGCTATTGTGATTTTAAAAACTGATGCAAGTCGTTTGCACCACAAAAAAAATCTTAATCACAATCTCAGACAGAGCTCTAGGAGCCTTGTTCATAATGACGGCGTTCTTAAACAGTAATCAAGACGAGTCAATGATGAAGGTGACAGGGTTGGACATAATACCATGTGTTTACCTTTTTAATTACGTTAGGAATATATTCATATTATATTCATTAAACTGAGGAAACCGTAGTACTCCCTATTTATATTACGAACGCATAACAATTATTGTTGGCACTGCGCTTAAGGTTAAGTCGTCAAGGGGCCAGAGGAAGGTGCGGAAATTATATTTTTTCTCGCATTCCGGCGCGATGCGGGAGGTTTGCATTTAGAAATGACGTTTGAAATAAATTTCCGCCACCGCCGGCGGCGCCATCGGGGGCGTTCGATTGGAACATTGGCCCGATAATAATTAATTCCTTCAAACCGCATTTCGGTTTCTAGCGCGCTACTTACAGATTTTATGTTTGTTTATTTCCGTTTGTGAAACGGTTTTATCGGTGCTCGTAGGTACCTTGGTCAGTGATGGTGAACGCAATGTTTTTCTTTTACTTGGTACTTGGTAGGTAGGTCCTACTTCTCGTGGTATTGTTGATTTTTAATATGGTAGGTAATAGGTGAGAACCGTAACTTGTAACCGAATGGTACCCTAGACCAATGAGGAGATGGGATGATGACATCGTGAAGGTGGCAGGGAAGCAGTGGATGAGAGTAGCGACAGCAATGGAAGGGGTTGGAGGAGGCCTATGTCGAAGGACAACCTACGAAAAATACAAAGACCTAATATGTTAAAATAAAATAATGTAATTAAGTTTAAATGTATATAGGTTTAATGAAAACTGTAATAGTCATAAGAAAGTAGCAATAAAGGCTTATATTAGATAATTTTATTATTATTTAGGTAAATACACTTGAAGGATGAGTTTGTGTTACTCATTTCGTGGCAGTTGGTTCAAATGAGTGTATAACGTAATACTGAGTCATGTTTGACCGATGTAACCTTTCACAGAATGCACTGTTGCCAGAATTTAATAGAAAGCACGTTTCGCCGAAACTCTGTTTATAGAAAGCACGCTCCGTCGAAGCGCGGTCGCCAGAAAGACAGAAGAGAAGAGATATTTATGATTTTAGACAACATTTTAACTGACTAAGAACATGGTATAAAGATGTTACATTAAAAAAGGTGCACATGTCTTGCCAGGATTATTAGCATGCAAATATTAATTAAATTAAATGTAGATACATTATGCGTGAAACAATTATAATATAATATGATTGATAAATTAATAACATCGATTGGAATACTAAATTAATATTATCAAAAATTTAATCGAGTCAATGAGAAGTGCGGTCAAGTAGTTCTTAAGCCACTTGTATAATTTAGTCTTAAAAACATTGATTTTCTGATTTTTTATGTCATCAGGAATTTTATTGTATATCTTAACACAGATAGATACACAACTCTTGTTATATTTTTGCGATTTTGATTTTGGGATGACACTTAAGGCCTGATCGAAGAGGAAGGACTGGGCCTCAAGGGCGCCTCTATAGGCTCGGACCTGGGCTTGGGCCGTCGTTCGAAGGGTCACCGCTTATTATAAGCGGTGACCTTATCGTCGGGATCCGCGAGAACGTTCCTCGGTCGGCGGAATTTAGTAGCGACATCTTTCTGGCAGGTGGATAGGTGGCGGTTTTGACTATGAGAGGGTACGGGTGATTGACGGCCTTATCAAAGAAGCGTTGAGACGTCTCTTTTATAAAAGCGGCAATCGTCGGAATTCGGAGATCGCGGTGTAAATTCAAGTCGCGCATTAGCGGATGGGCGTCCGCGGCAGAGCGTAAGAATTTGTTTTGGAGGGTTTGGAGTTTATTAAGCTGGTATTTAGAGGCGTGAGCGAACACTGGACTAGCGTACGTCATCACGGGACGGATACAGGACTTGTAAATTGTCAACTTACTTCTAAGCGACATTTTACTCTTCCTGCCTACAACAAAATAAAGCCTACT
Source organism: Anania hortulata (assembly GCA_963576865.1). Classification (NCBI taxonomy): domain Eukaryota; kingdom Metazoa; phylum Arthropoda; class Insecta; order Lepidoptera; family Crambidae; genus Anania; species Anania hortulata. Next base: position 9,435,672 of record OY756396.1, on the reverse strand, counting down.
AGAGTAGAAAGCTGCGGTCTTACGGACGCGTTGGATGTGCTGTGCAAACGATATTCGCTGGTCTAGGGTAACACCTAGGTATTTGTCCATCTCCTCCCAGGGGATCGGACGGTCGTATAGGGTGATCGGATCAAGGCGTCGTCTTGGATGCTTCGAGTCAAAGTGACCCCGAGTAAAGTACACTGCGGCACTCTTCTCCGGGTTCACTTCGATTCTCCACTTCCTAAACCACTCGCCTAGCATAGCATATCGGCAGCACGCTGGAGTGTCCTGATGACGTATCCAGCATGGTAGCCAGAAGTAGAGGGCAGTGACATCCGCGAATAGAGCGAGGTCTACTTGCGACGTCCTAGGGATGTCATTTACGAAGATCGAGAAAAGTAGTAGGGAGAGCACGGAGCCCTGAGGTACTCCGGCTCGGATGGGACGGGGAGAGGAGTATGTCCCCTCTACGCGGTAGAGGAAGGAGCAATTCGACAAAAAGTCCCGCAAGATGAGCACGAGACTGTCGGGCACTTTGAGCTGATACAGCTTGTAGAGCAAGCCATTGTGCCACACTTTGTCGACTGTTTAAGATCACGGAGATATTCCGGTCAATATCGAATTATCGTTTAATTTTTTTATCGATGCTAATTAATCGATACTGCGGGATATTTTGGTATCATTTGTACAATCAATTGTACTAGTGGGATAAATCAGTACCATTTGTACCACCAATGGTACTGTCTGGTAATGGTACAGGTGGTCCGGAGGGGGTTAATCGGTGCTAAAAAGAATATCTTCTGTCTGTGTCTGTTATGTAGAATTTGCATGAACATATCGATCCAGCACGCATAGGTAGCTTTTATGAACTTCATGATCATCAAATTTTAATATCATAAAATATATTTTTAATAAAAATTAATGTTTTTTACACATACATTTTATTAAATTTATTGACTTGACGCTTGACACAGCTTAACAGACGTTAATATAAAAAATATTTTTAAATACCTTTGGAAAGATAGTACAAAGGAGTATGTACTATTTTACAAAAGAGTATGTAATATTCGTTAGATACTCATTTATAAAACCTCTCATATTTTGGTGATAAGGCGTTGCGCAGACGAAGGGGTGGGGCGGGCTGGATAATTTTACCTCGAATAATAGAATAAAGGGAATCGTGTGACAGTACACGCTAGGGATGGGATTCTATCCGGGTAAATACCTAGAATAGGATAAGACTCGGGAATATTCTCAATTATTCCACCCGAGGAGAATTTATTCGGTTAGATTAGAGTTTTATCAATAATATGAACCCATTAGACACATGTGCCGTGTAGGGACGGCCGTAAAGAATACACTTTCCCACCGCCAACAGGAGGCGTGTCGTAAGAGTCGACTAATTCCTGTAGCACGAGACGGGCAGCAGCGTCTTCTTGCGGAATCTTATAAAAAAACTGCGCTTGCCAACCCGCCTGCCAAGCGTAGCGAGTATTGGCAATGGGCTAGTTTCCTAAAAAAATCATGATCATGGTCATGATCATCATCATCATCATGCATCTCATATTCTGCAGAGGTTTCTGTGGTCCTCTGCAGCTTTAGAGCCTGTCCGTGATTCATGTCCAGACAATGGGAGCATCTCATTAAAGTTCTAAGAGCTGAACTTTCAACAAGGTCAGCCTCCCTTCATCAATTTTTGCTATGATAGGGCTTTGGCCCTGCAACAACTTAATGCCTTGAAGGCATCGGACGGGTACAGTGCCACCCATTCCGTAGGCCCTGAACCGGCTTACTTATTATTTTATTTAATAAGAAAATCACATACATAACAATTACTTACATCTAGTATAAAGCATAGAGTACCTATATAATAACCAATAATGGATTTCCCTATAAATAACCAGGAAGTACTAAGGTAGTGTTCATTTAAAAAGTGACAATAAGATAAGATGCAAAAGATAACTACAAACTAGGTAATTAAGTAAATTTTGAATTTGCGGTAAATTTTAAAATTTTTAAAATTTTTAAAGTTTCCGAGCCGCCTATCTCTACTGCCAACGCACACAGTAATCAAAAAGACCGCACGCCAGTACCCGCTGGGGCGGCGCGGCGTGACTGAGACTGTGACTGCCCGCCGTGGACCGCATAAACCAGTTTGTATAGATTAACAAATACTGCGGAGCGGGCGGCTAGCTCAGTCCGCGCTCATCTCAGGAACGAACGCCTTGAACTGACTGCTCGCTACTGCGCCGCCGTATGCTTTGATTTCTTTGTACTTTGCGGTCAAGAAAAAAACAGCCCACCTCGACGTCTGGGCAGCGTCTAAGTTACGCCAACGAAATGCTGGCACCGATGCGACGTAGCAGTGCAGTTGAAGTGAATGCATGTCACCCAGAGGGCCTAGTGTAAATGCCACAAAACCGTCGCTTGTCACTAAATCGATCGAAAAGTAATACAAATGAACGTTTACTATTCGATCGTTGTATGCGAAGCGACCACTTTACAAAACTAGTAGGCTCACAGAAATTAAACGACACGTCTCGACGAGGATGTGGGCTGCATCGTCGACGAAGACATCCATTTTATTTTGCTTGATTTTTTTCAATTTATACCTTGTCTTTAGGGTTTTCGTGAAATTTTATTCATTGTAGTTGTAGTAATTTCGAATGTGACTGGACGCATGAAAGTATTTTATGTAAAAACTGAATTCAAAATTACTTATTAGCCCAAGTAGGTAACCGGATATACACGTATCGTGTGCCGGGCGAAAAAGCAAAGCGCAAGCGGGACGAGTCCCGAATACCAATATCATCGAGCATATACGTAGGTCACACTATAAGTTTTGCGTAACTTAAAAAAACAACATGTTATAACCAAAATATTATGTTTATTGCTTTTCAAAATACTCGCCTTTACATTTTAAAAATTTTTTCATACGATCGAACCATTTTTTAAAACAGGAGGACCACAGATCTGAAGGCATGTTTTCTACTTGCTGATTGAACGCTATTACTGCCTCTTCGGAGTTGGTAAAAGTAAAACCTCTCATCAAATCTTTGATTTTGGGGAAAATACAGAAATTACAGGGTGCTATGCGTAGGATGGGTGTCGAGTTGTACTTTTTCGGAAGCTAAAAATGACTTTGTTTTGTTGGCCGTGTGCGAAGAAGCGTTGTCATGAGGAACGCGGCTTTTGGGTCGTCTTTCGCGAACTTTTTCTAACACACTGGGTAAACAAATGGTAGAATACCACTTGGCATTAACACTCTTTTGATCTTCAAGTGGAATTGTACAGATGGGACCCGAAGCTGAGAAAAAAAACGCGATCATTTTTTTACCAACGTTTCTCGCCTGCCTCACTTTTGTTGGCCTGTTCTCATTTTCAAACTCCCATTCACAAGATTGCTGTTTTTTTTTCGGGTTCAAAACAATTAACCCATGTTTCGTCTCCTGTGACAATGTCTTACACAGCATTAGAATGTCCGTGGTCGTACTTCAGTAGCATCTGTGAGGACCATTACACGCGAGCCCACTTTTGCTCCGTTATCAGTTCATGAGGGATCTAACGACAGCAAAGTTTCCGAACTTTCAATTCTTCCTGTAAAATTTTCTGAATTGGGCTCATACCAATCCCCAATAGTCCTCGAATTGTATCATATGTAATCCGCGGGTTTTCTTCAATTAGCCGCTTAACAGTAGCCACATTATTTTCGTTGACAGCAGTTGAAGGTTGCCCTTCACGAAATTCGTCATGTAAAGAAACTCGACCTCTCTCAAATTCAGCAAACTATCACCTCACGGTGCTCAAACAAGGTGCTTCTCTCCCAAAAGCATTTTAAAGACGAGCGGCACAGTCTTGCGGAGATAGAGAACTTTAAAATCATAAAAAATCATCGCTCTAAAATCTTTTCGACGTTTTCGTTGCGTACGTAGAACTTTGATGTGTGATAAAAAACAATTGACAAATCATTTCCTGCCAATTGTTTTTTTTATTACTAAGAAGGTTGCAACGTTTAAAAAAAATATAACATTTGAAATTCAAATAGTTCCGATTAGCTAAAAGTGCAAAACTTTTAGTGTGCCCCAAGTATAAGGGGCTGTAAGCCGCACTACGGGCAGTTATAAGTCTAGTGAAGTGGACACAAGAGGAAGAAGGAAAAAATAGGAAGAAAAGCAAAAGTAGTCCAATACAATAGTGAGTGTCTAGTAGTGAACAGTACAGTGCAGTATTAGTGCGGTGTACGTCCTTCAAGAGGACCGTGTCAGATAAGGAAACTACGTCAGTGCTACGTTGGAACTCTATCACTCATCGGGGCTGCGTCTGTGTGGCTTTTGTGAAGAGGAATAAAGTAAAGTAAAGTATTTCTGGAAGATTTGTTGTTTCCTTTTAATCCCGTACCCACTTCCGTAACATTATTAATAAATTTACCATCTATCGAGCATCCGACATTTGTGTTGCTGAGCTCACCCACCAGGCCGTTTATGTACAAATTAAAAATGGTAGGTGAAGTAATACCTACCTCCCTGCCTCACTCCACATTCTAGCTCGTAGGCTTCTGACAAAACGCCAGCCCATAGAACATGATTTGTCTGACTCCTGTACCAATATTTAAATATATAGATAATTTGCTCGGGTAGCTTGGTTTCTGTTGCCATTTTGTGCCATAATACATCATAAGACACCAGATCGAAAGTTAAGACATATCTAAAAAACAGGCATAAACGGGTGTCTTCTTGTCCATATAGTATCGGACAGTCTGCTTGAGACACAAAATAGCAGCTTCTGTGGACGGACCCGGTCTGAAACCAAACTGCCCATCATGCAAAACAACATGTTTTCTCAGATGCTTGTCAAGCAAACTATCCAAAACGGTGATAGTAGCCAACGATATTGGCCGGTAGTTTTTCTTATCCGATAGGTCGCCATTACTATTCTTAACTATTGGCACCACAACAGATTTTATCTTATCATCAGGGAGGTATGAAGAGGTAAAAGTTTAATAGCATGCATAGGATTCTAGGCAGGTGCACACAGGCATGTCTGAGGACTTAGTGCATCATGTCCCGGCGACTTACCTTGTGACATATTCTTTATCGCTAATGGGCTAGTTTCCTAAAAAAATCTAATTAGTCCGTCAGTTGGATTAACAAAAAATATTGGACATGTATTTTTTCTTTTCTCAATCAAACAAAAAATCATGAAGATATAGCCCGTTAAAGTTCCGCGTAACGTTGACACTTTTTAGCAAGACGTGACGTCACGTGCTCACTTTGATGCGCTTTTTACTTCGTTATTTTTTGTGTAATTGACAAAAGAACACATGGGTCCAATATTTTTTAATAATATAATCCAACTCACGGACTAAATAGAATAATGTTTTTTTGACCCAGGAATCTAGCCTATTGCACCTCTTTGGCTAAAAAAGAATGTAATATTTACTAGTGTGCTCTTCAGTACTACCTTAGTGACACCTTGTTAATAGCCTTAAAATAAAAATACTACATCTATGTTCGAAACACCCTTATTAAGTACAGGAACTCTTGTCGAGGAGTATCTATGTCCACTTTTTTGCCTAGGGTATGTGAATGTGGTATTGAAGTTGGTTGAAATTCCTTAAAACAAGTCATGTGTATAGCCTAGTTTCCTGGGTCAAAAAATGATGATTCTATTTAGTCCGTTTGTTAGATTATCAAAAAATATTGGACCCATATTTTGTCTTTTGTCAATCAAACAAAAAATGACGAAGATAAAGCGCATCAAAGTTTGGGAGTGACGTCACGTCTTGCTAAAAAGTGTCGCAGGCGGTAACGTTACGCGGAACTTTAAAGGACTATATCTTCATAATTTTTTGTTTGATTGAGAAAATAAAACGTGTCCAATATTTTCTGTTGATCCAACTGACGGACTAATTAGACTTTTTTAAGAAACTAGCCCAACGAATGAAAACGGGGCCAGAAGGGTTCCTGCTAACGAGTATTAAAGGTTATACACACTGGAAATCAATTAATGCTTAATTGTAGGTATTTTCTAGGGTGTAATGATGATAGGTCGGTTAGATTCTACTTTGTTTTTTTGTGTAGTTAGCCAGTGTTAACCTGTATTGTAATGTATCATCATTAGTGGCAAAACTACGTAAGTAATATGAGACATCGGCGAGAGGTGTCATTGTTGGATAGTAGGTAATTAGTGGTGATCGGAGCGAGCTGTCAATCGCAACTGGGTCTTTGGGCTCTGCGATGCGTTGGTAATTAGAAGCATCAGTCGTCGTATACCAATGATTCCACCAAAAACGTAGGTAACTATGTTTTTATTCCTGCCTGCCAGTGAAACAGAATACAGAGATATGAAACCACAGCTTGACTAGAGACTGCAGTATTATTACTAGTATTAAATATGTGCTCGATTATTAATTGATAACAATAAATATTATACTTATAAAAATATAATGTCGCACCGCCCGCAAAGCATTTCTGTTTAGCCTAATGGTAACAGTAGATAAAGCCTTAAAACTCCTTTTTTTTTTAAACCATTTTAATCTAAGCTTTACAGTTTAAATTTTTCTCACTCAAAGTATACCTACCGTTAGTCCAAGTATACTCCAAGTATACGGTCGGCCAAGAAAGTAGTCTACCAGTTTTGGCAAAATAAGTAAAATAGCGATAAGGCTGAAGAACTCATGGACTTAACCTTTTTAACAATGAAAGAGATGCACAATTTTGACGTAGGTCTTATTTATTTGTTTTGATATCATATAAAGAGAGCATTAGTAGCTGTCAGAATAATTTTGTGAAAATCAACCCTGTCATTGTTCTATGACGCCTGAATGATTTTTAATCTTAGGGTGATAGACCACTTTCTTGGCCTACTGTACCGTGCCGCTCCTACAACGATCTGTCTCAAGGCTGCCCGTCTGTAAAGACAGAGTATTTATATTATATATATATAAACTATATATAATCTAAACCCTAATCTAAATACCTTTAAAAGGCAAATACACATACTTCTGAAGTAATTTACTGTTTTAAATTAGTAGGTTTTCATTTTGTGGAACTCACTATTTTCGTAACTACATATTTAACTTGTATCCTTATACCTAGTTTTGATATCTAGCCAGAAATGAAAATTATGGGGTACAGTTTAGCACTAAAGTTTTTGTTTCATGTATATCCTATTTGCATTAACTTTATCCTGTTTTGTGTCTTTACTAATAAAAGAAAATTAATGAATAAATATTATTGAAGAAAGAAAGTTTGTATCATCTATAGTTAGAATAGGCAGCTAAACAGAGCGTGCCTGTCAAGTGCACCGGCGCCCGCCCCGTAGCCTCCCAATTACTTCGGACCTTTTTCTCTTATTTTACTTAACAATTTCTGTCAGTCTGAGCGATTTAAAAAAAAGTAAAACATTGAAGTTATATCTTAAATCGAATCTACCCGACTAGTCAATGTCAAAGAACACGATAGTGCTACTGCTAAGTAATTTATTCTTTACATTTTCGATAACTTACAGCATATGGTTCTAGTTGAGTAATTTTTGACTAAATGTGTCATAGTTAGAAATGTATTTATTATAAAGTTATAATACGTATAACGTAAGATGAAAGTCTTCAACCAGTGTGTGTTTGTTACCAGTTATGACATTATAATAGAACTAAAACGTGGCCTTTCACTATTGGCCTCATAAGAAAGCTCAAGATCGCAAAGGGTGCTAGAAAGGGCTATTCTCGGTGTTTCTTTGCGAGATCGAATCAGAAATGACTAGATCTGTAAACGAACAAAAGCAGCCGATAAGGCAGAAATTTTTTGGAATGGAGGCCACATACCGGGAAGCGCTGCGTAGGACATCCACCTACAAGATGGATATACGTCCTGGTAAAGGTTGCAGAATGCCATTGGATGCAGGCCGCTTCAACCTGGCAAATCTATTTTTTTACTATCGATATGTTACCGCTATCCTTGCTTTCGTACTATAGAATCTGATATACATTTATACGTTGGCGTACAATGTGACATCGCGTACAGGATAAGGCGTTGGCGTGATAAGTTACAAACTTAACTTTTCCAAGCCCAACTATCCAGCTTGAGTATGCTCTTCAGCGGGCCCACATTGATTTAAATTTTACAACGAAACATAAATTGGGTCTACAATTATATACACATTATCAAAAAAAAAAACTTGCTTATTAAATTTACCAAGCTTAAGGTGGTGGCTTAAGGTGGCTCCGGAGCAGAACGTAAAATATAAAAATCTCAAAAATGATTTTCACTTCTGCATAGAAATCAATGTCTGTCGGTCAGTTGTTGAAAGTATGTATTATAGCATCGAGCAGTATAATTACTCCTTTAAGTTCGACTGCACCTTTCTATTACAGCTTCTTTAATCGATTTTCAAAATAAAATTTATTGTAGTCGTAAATTACCTACATCCTCAAGATAAAGTTATTATTGACATAACTTTTCTTTAAATTATGACATACCTAACTGTATGACAGGAATTGCAATTCCAAAACCGCGCTAGAACCAGGAACATTATTGATTTATCTAACAAATATTAGGTGGAATATGATTGGTATTTTAGACCTTATTATGGGGTAGGGTCCGGAATGCACAAGGGCTAACGGTCTTATTGAATTCTCCGCTTTGATGAAATAACAATAGCGCAACTATTTTTAAATAACTAGGATACCTTTACTGGTATTGATCATAATGATTGTCAGATCACACAACTTTATAGTATTATGGCTATCACCTCTATACACCTGACAGATAGACGTCAAATAATTACCTTTTTTGATTAATTTACTTGTTTAGTTAGGTTTTTCTAAGTTGAGGAGAGGTAAATAGGAGATAAAAGTTCAGATTTATTTTCAGTCAGGTTTAGCAAAAAACACCTTAAAAATCAAAACTTTTTCTGAGTGACATGGTGTTAGATTATGACCCTATATACCCATAAAAGGGGTGCTAACCTAAGCATATAAATGCTATGGTGAAGACAGAAGATATCATAATTGAAAAAAAAGTGGGCCTAAGTAAATGAGTTGAGTATGAAAATAAAAACAATTCAAAATGATGAAAACCTGATATCACCGTTATAGCATTTAAAAAAATATATATTAGGTTTATCAACTGTACTAACAATGTTTCTTATTCTAGTGTAAAATGGCTTGTGATGTTTGAGGTTATTGCACAACAGATTTACAGATATACTCTGCGTACACCATACATAAGCACATTTAAATTTATGTGCATATGTTACACATTTATTTATATACCTTTTTCAGCCTAATATGGTTATAACCTAACAACCTGTATAATAATTGTATACATATTACATAATCTGAAACAGAACGTGTCCCTTACACGCGCTCATAAAAAAATTGGATCATCATCATCATCATCATCATCTAAAAGTCTACTGCTGAACATAGGCCTTCCCTATAAAACGCCCGAGCGACCGGCTCTGGGCCGTTTGCATCCAGCGGCTGCCTACAACCTTAACTATCGACAGACCACCGCGTGGGATAACGGACAAATAAATACATATAAACATCCATGACTTAGGTACAAATGCTCGTGTTCATCACACAAAAATTTGCATTTGCGAGATTTGAATCCGCAACCGCTGACTTTGTAGTCCGGAGCACGAACCACTACACCAGACGGTCGACGATTAATATTACATAATATTTTTACAAGCTTTTATTTACTTTCACCTGTCCCGGTATCTGTAATCAAATCTTGGAAGTTAAGTTTGACCTACGTCTCGATTGCCGATTGAACTAAAATTTTGCATGCATATGTATATTGCGTGACAATACAATATTATGATAACATAGAGCTGATCTGATGCTGGAGCTGGTAGGTAACCATAGGAACTCCGCAATCAAACGACACAACCCCATCCAGTTTAGACTCATTTGATTTGTATTGACGAGTACTTTGATATCCTATTATGGTAACCAGGGTCTGATGCTGGAGCTGGAAGGTGGCCATAGGAACTCCCCAATATAACGATACAACTCCAACGCGTTACGGCTCGTTTGATTTGTACGTTCGTTGTGTTTATTTTATTTTTTCCTTTTGCCTTCTTCCGGCCAGTAAAGTTCCAATATAAAATTATATTTGTATATTTTGGATCATCATGTATAATACGAACAAAATGTGCTTAGTTGCTGATAAAATTGGATTGCAGCAATCGTTCTCATGAGCACATTATTTATACCTCCGTAGGTATTTGAAAACGTTCGATGTCGATGTTCTGAATGGCCCGAGCTTTATTTCATGCTTTGTCAGTGTTTGTCCCCATCGCAATGGCCCACATGGGACTACAGAGTCATAATAAATTTAATTCTACCTTTCATAAAATTGCTTATTTTATGAGCCACATTGTATTTTGGTGGACGTATGGCCAAAACAATGAAAATATAAATTTTGTGTTACATCGTATAGGTCATTGCTACAATTATTTATTATGGTAAATGTAGCGTAACGTACCACGATAGTAAGTATTTAGTATAGGCAGTACTGCCTAACGCGACACTGGGCGACACTGGTAAGATAAGTGTTGTTAACTAGCTAATCGGACTCAATTTATTATATGTTTTTTAATGACAATTTAAATGGGATTACCTTCTGGGTAAATTCTATATGTTTACTTATTAAAAATAGAAGCTAGAAGATATCTGTTAACCTCCATATTTTTCAACATTAGTCGCAAAATAAATCAAGAAAGTGTTTTCTTCATTCAAATATTTTAAAAACTTGTACATGTTTATAGACTAAAGTGGCATGGGTGGCATACTGGAATCTTTTCCCTCTTCAAATATTCTTGGGCAATTTAATTCTGCTTCTCGCTCCCTCCACAATTAAATTTAAAGTGAACCGCTGGAGACTCCGATAATGTTGTTTTGATTTAAGATAATTAATTAGTACCTATATTAAAAATAAGGAATGAATATAACATATTCAGCGAATATGAAAGTGACACCTGTAGCAGAAAAGACGAAAGGAAACCGTTTGTCCTGGTATGGCCATGTGATGAGAAGGGAAGAGGGGCAAGTAACGAGGAGAGTGATGGGTATGAGTATTGATGAGTAGTGAGGTAGAGGACGACCTAGGAAGAGATGGATGGATTGTGTGAAAAGCAATATGACTAAGAAGGGAGTGAATGACTCGAGTGACAGGATTAATGGAAAAGAAAGACATACTGCGCCGACCTCAGATGACCTGGGAACGAGGCAGGCGAATGATGATGATGATGAACTTACAATACAAATATTAATTGCTTTAACGTTTTTGCTAAAAAATAATATTAAATTAGTTCTTTTGGTTACATAATATGTGCCTTTATTATAAACTGTCTTCAGGTTTTCGTTAGAGCATTTTTTAAAATTTTCAACCACTTTCAGTGTGTTTTACGATTGTGCTAGCTAGTTGTTTGACCTCTTTAAGCGTAGATTAGATGAGCTCCGAGACGGAAACTGTTTATGAAGAAAAAGGCCTGTTCATTAGCTTTGAAAGTACCCGACCCAGCAAAATTACATAGCATTTGTTAGCTAGCTAAAGCACATAAAATTGTTGTTTATGGTATTACCATTTTATTTATGAAATCAGGGTAATTGAGTCACGCGTTGAACGTAGAGCCAGTTTGAATTAGCTAAACATAGGGTAGCATGGCTGAAATATTTATAGGGCCTGCCAATTACGAATTCGCACGACAGCTGCGCTCTAATGGAGTATTTTGTAGTCGCTCTAGCTTCAAATGAACAGTCCAAGACGCAGATGTGCCGCGCTACGCCGCGTCGTCGACGACCTTACGATTACTTACCTCGAGGCATGAGATACCGCGTTTGCCAGTCAGAAGTAGCTTACAGGTAGTGGTAGGGAGCTATGAGTGGAAAAAAGTGGCACCTAATTGAATGCCGTTTCTCGAATAACATTGTAAACATTTATTTGAAAAGTTCTAAATTGGTTATCACGTAACCATGAACAATGAATATAACATATTCAGCGAGTATGAAAGTGACACCTGTAGCAGAAAAGATTGTAGCAGAAGAATTTAAATCTTTGAAGTAAAAGGCGATCTAACATTAATGTACTTATGATCATTTGTATAAATAATCTAGTACGTTTTTCATGGCAAACTTTTATTGCAAAAGCTTTAGAACATTAGTTCAATACTTGAGGTAAGTATTTAATTTAAAGCAGTCTTATAGAACTTGCTTTGTTCATAAAACTGTACCTCAGTAAAATCACTACAATAATTAGGAATTCTACTTAGCTGAGCGAGTCACGTTCTAACTTGAACTTAAAATTGTTCTTCGCAAAGGCGGATTTAAGGGTTCAATACTTTTACGAGTAATCCTACCTACCTATGCCTGATAATCTTTAGATGGATGGAAAATCTGTTTAAGATTTTCTTCAATCGTAGCTAACAAAATTAAATTAATTAGTTCAATCAAATCACCTTTACAAAAGCACGAATTTGAATTTGGGTTTATCTGTTTGGAAAATACGATGCTGCAGACAGATACACACGTTAAACTTATTTGAATACCCCTCCTTTTTTTGTCGGGGGTCTCTATATATATATATATTGAGTAAGTCGAATGATATATTGAGTGCTTGCAGGTAGAGTCTTAGTGCGGGTTTAGTGCCTGTTTTATTCGAAAGTTTCTTATCATGGATTTGCCAGAGACTAGGTATATGGAATTTGCATAGAAAAAATGGTTTTCATAATGTTGCACCAAGCGGCGCCATCAAAATGTCATACAGCATAATCAAACGCATGTATGTGCTAGTACTGTTTAAAAGCACAACAAAAATTAAAACTGATGATAGACTAGGATTTTGATCAAAACAAAAAACTATTTAGTGGTAGAGAACTATGACTTCGATATTGCTAGCAACGGTAGACCACCTCATAATACGATGTTTATATTAAATTGTATCTGATTTCTATGAATTAGTTAGGTGTCGCATGCGGTCAGCGATAGTATTAATGTCTGTATGCCATAATTGCTTAGTATCTAGGCTATAAGTCAACTTTTCTTAATTCGTTTACAACTTTGGCTAGCATTGTCCGCTGCGTCGTGTCGCCTGTGCCTAGCGTAAGGGAGGCGGAATCGCGGCCTCCAGTCGTCGCCTTCAAGTGCTTTCTTGCATGTAATTTTAATTTTATTTTGACTTGAATAAAATTTTCTCGTAAATTAGGCATAATGACAATTTTACTTCTAAATTGCTTTATTACAGCTATTTATGATTGAAGAGTTTAATAATAACATTTTTGAAATATTTCGTAGACAAATCTCGCACTTTCATTGTTTAACTTTGTAAGTGTTAAAAATATCTGTTAATATTATACCTATATAAAAAGTTATAGAAGGTGTAATTGAAACTACGTAAAACCTCCTAGGATCTGATTCTAGACCACAGATACAAAAACATTTTAATGTCAACCGACATCGAAATTACAAATAAAAACATCCCCATACTGACTCGACCAGCTGACATAGTCTGTATTTGTAAGTGTACCTATAGAAAAAGTTATATTTGACGAGCGTCTGGTGTAGTGGTTCGCGCTCTGGACTACAAAGCCAGAAGGTTGCGGGTTCGAAGCCCGCAATGGTTAGCCATATTTTATGGAACTAACTAAACAACTTTGCCAGAAGACCTCTTGACCTTTCCATACAAAAGGGAAGTTGACCGGGAAATTTGTACGGGAGGTTTTTTTTTTACGAACATAACCACCTTATATATGAAAGAACATTTAATGTACTCGTTGTAGAAAGATATTTAGAAATCCAAGTAATGTAATAAAAAGTAATTAAAATTATTTTGGAGTTTGATTGGACCCCACGTGGGCTCAGAGTCATGGGGTCCGTTGGTAAAAATCCATAAATGGTCATCGTATTCATATTTTAAACCAAAAATCATCACTTAATCGAATGCGAATTTATTTAAACGCGATGGCTATAGGAAATAAAAATATAACTACAGTAAAACAATGTATAGGTTAGTAAGTAAATCTAAGAATTATATTTTGTGTAATTACTGGCTGTAAAAATTGGTGGGTACATAGTCAAAGTCAAAAGTCAAAGTCAAAAATCATTTATTCAGTTTAGGGCAGAAAACTGCCACTTATGAACGTCAATAATAACATTATTGGCCCATATGGGGCAGAACATGTCTCCTTATTTTTTGGGCTCTACTAGCGCTTCGAGACAAGACACAGACAATCTGGCAAGTGCTGAGAAGAAACGCCGGAACAAACTCAGTCACCACTAGCTGCCACAAAAAAAAGGAAAAGAAAATAATGTATACCTGTGCGAGCAGGGTAGTATTTAATTCCAGACATTTTTGTCATTTAAATAGTCATTAACAGTATAATAACCCTTTTTAACCGACTTCAAAAAAGGAGGAGGTTCTCAATTCGTCGGTATCTTTTTTTTTTTTTATCCTATGTTCAGCGATCATTCGTTACTGCGTTGACCGATTTCGATAATTATTTTTTTGTTTGAAAGGTAATACTTTCAGAATGGTCCCATATAAATTTGGTTGAATTCTGATGATGGGATCTATAAGAAAATCATCAAACATTGCATGAACTCCGTACCACGCCAACTGATTTTAGTATCTATCTTCTAATATCTTTGCCAAATGTGAACCAATTTTGATGATTCTTTTTTTAATGAATAGCTTACACTTCAAAGATACTGTAATCAAACATTTTTGGAAAAAAATTCACCCCTAAGGGTGGAAAAATAGGAAATGAAATCGGTGTTTAGCAGTTAAATTATGTTTGCACTCGTAAGATTTGTTTTAAATAGGATTTTTCACTAAAATAGATGAAATAAGTTAATTTTATTAAAAAAATAAAAACCGACTTTAAAAAACTAAAACGCTAAAAATAATATTAACACTTACGTACCTAATCAGTTATTTTTGGAGTCGGTGCAAACGAAAACATAGAATCTCTCATCGACTGGCACCGACTCCAAAAGTAACTGATTAGGTATGTAAGTGTTAAGATTATTTTTAGCGTTTTAGTTTTTTGAAGTCGGTTTTTATTTTTTTTATAAAATTAATTCATCAAAATAATCTTAACATGCGATTTAAACTCAAACATGGGTAGTTCAAAAATAGACTGTGGTAATTTGTTAAAAAAGCGAATACATTTCCCCATGAACGAATTACACACTTTATGCAGTCTGAAATTTGAAACAGCAAGTTTATCTTTATTCCGGGTATTAAAATTATGTTTGTCACTTTTCTTAGGAAAAAGATGCAGGTTTTTGCGAATGTACATAATATTTTCATAAATGAATTGAGAGGCCACTGTAAGTATATTAATTTCCTTAAACAGTTCTTTTAATGAGTCTCGTGGTCGAAGGTTGTAAATTGCCCGTACAGCTCTCTTTTGTAGTACAAAGATAGATTCAATATCGGCTGCTGAGCCCCATAACAATATTCCGTATGACATTATACTATGAAAGTAGCTAAAATACACTAATCTTGCCGTTCCAACATCAGTCAATTGTCTTATCTTTCCCACAGCATAAGCAGCTGAACTAAGTCTTCATGACAGAGTCTAAATATGAGCACCCCATTGCAGACGGGAATCTAAAGTTATTCCCAAAAAGGTAATGGAATTACTAGTAGGTAGATAGTGGAAGTAGTAATAGTGTATAAGTGCCCGGAAAAAGGCCTTTAAACTGAATAAATGACTTACTTTTTAGTGCATCAAAACCCTGGTTTGGTAGATATATCGTCTGACCTGTCTATAGGTAATACTTTATTTTATTTGTGTCCACCGTGGGAGTTCTCAAGACCACTGAACAAGCAAGACCGCTGAACTGTCTCAATGAACATGAATCAGAGCGCGGACGTTTGGGCGGATGGCCGCCCAGCGAACCAAATATTCAAGTTGCACTGCTTTCTCTGTCACTGTTTTGCACTTCTAGCTAATCGAAACTATTTGAATTTCGAATGTTATATTTTTTTAAACGTTGCAACCTTCTTAGTAATAAAAAAAAACAATTGGCGTGAAATGATTTGTCAATTGTTTTTTTATCACACATCAAAGTTCTACGTACGCAACGAAAATGGAATTAAGTCGAAAAGATTTTAGAGCGATGATTTTTTATGATTTTCAAAGTTCTCTCTCTCCGCAAGACTCGTCTTCAAAACGCTTTTGGGAACTTTGCTGTCGTTGGATCCCTCATGAACTGACAGCGGAGCAGAAGCGGGCTCGCGTGGAATGGTGCTCACAGATGCTACTGAAGTACGACCACGGACATTCTAATGCTGTTTATGACATTGTCACAGAAGACGAAACGAGGCTTTATTGTTTTAACCCGAAAAAAAACAGCAATCTTGTGAATGGGTGTTTGAAAATGAAAACAGGCCAACAAAAGTGAGGCAGGCGAGAAACGTTGGTAAAAAAATGATCGCGTTTTTTTCTCAGCTACGGGTCCCATCTGTACAATTCCACTTAAAGATCAAAAGAGTGTTAATGCCTGTGGTATTCTACCATTTGTTTACCCAGGGTGTTAGAAAAAGTTCGCGAAAGTCGACCCAAAAGCCGCGTTCTCCTACATCATGACAACGCTTCTTCACACACGGCCAACAAAACAGTCATTTTTAGCTTCCGAAAAAGTACAACTCGTCACCCATCCTGCGCATAGCCCCGACCTAGCACCCTGTGATTTCTGTATTTTCCCCAAAATCAAAGATTTAATAAGAGGTTTTACTTTTACCAACTCCGAAGCGTTCAATAAAAAAATAAAATGTAAAGGAGAGTATTTTGAAAAGCATTAAATATAACATTTTGGTTATAACATGTTGTTTTTTTAAGTTACGCAAAACTTACAGTGTGACTTACGTATAATTAAAAAAAAACTGGTTTTTTCTATTTTCTTTATCATTTTTGTGTTTCATTTGCTTAATGTTTGTTGTCTACATATAACTGGCAAAGATACAGTGTAAAGTTATTATATGTGTCAACAATCACGCCTCCAGGTTAAGTATTTGTTTGGTGCCATAATGGCCATGTTTGTTTGTAATAATTTTATTAATTTAGCAAGATGGGGACTAAGAAGAAAATAATTTCAAAGCGAAATCGTCATCATTAGAAAAAAGCAACAGTGATTCCGAAAATACCTCATGTTTATTCTGCAACGGACGCTATTTAGAGACTACACAGGGCTGGGTAGTATGTATTGCGTGTAACAAATGGGCATATTGTATTTGTGTTGTGATGAAGTGGAAGACGAAGACGAAGAATCCGTATTCACATTTGAATTTTGTTAGTAATTACTGGCAAAATTCACCAGAACCATAGATGATTAGTCTGATGACTTTTCTGAATATATCTAGAAAATAAGCATTGTGAGTGTGTAGGTGCCCCATCTTACCCAACCCATGGGGCAAGATGGGGAGATAGGACTTTATGCACATTTTCATATTTTTTAATTGAATTATAAATTAAAATTTCCTAATTAATATCGATTTTCAAAAATTGATTACCTAAGAATATTATTGAAATAAATAAGCTTAGAAAAGAACTTAGAACTTAGACTTTAAACGTTAAGTGCCCCTCTCCCCTACTTATTTCATGTCAGTGCGCCAACCTCATTTCTTTGAATAATTGCACTGGCCAGCCACAGGTGGCAGCACTGGACTGAATGAAAAAAATAAAAAACATTTTAAAATTTTCTTCTTTTTAATAAATTCACCTTCCATAA
This sequence comes from Anania hortulata, assembly GCA_963576865.1. NCBI lineage: Eukaryota > Metazoa > Arthropoda > Insecta > Lepidoptera > Crambidae > Anania > Anania hortulata. The sequence continues at coordinate 9,417,947 of OY756396.1, read as the reverse complement.
TTTGTTTTTTCATTAAATATGAGCAAGTCCAGCAGCGACGAAGATGTTAATTTAACACCTGCAGAGTTAGTGCAAGCGGTACATAATGCCAAATTGAGTTTTCTACTGGAAAACTCGCATGAAAACTACTTAAAAGCGTACAATTTGTTCAATGCATGGAGACATTCTAAAGGCGTAAAAACGTTTTCGGAGACTATAATGCTATCATACTTCATTAAACTAGCTGAAACAAGAAATCAATCAAATGAATAAACACTAATTTAATAACTAGCTGTTTTGTTTGTTAATGAGAAATATGGATCGCCGGATACCTGCTATTGCGGTGTAGGCATCGAAATAGAACGCCCAGAAGCCAAGTCCGCATCCGTAAAGTGTGGCAATACAAACTAAGCCATAATGGCTTAGTTTATTACTCGGCCCGTTAGTGCTCAAAATCGTGTCGCGTGACAAACAGCTCCTGAAATATTAAAAAAAACATGACGATTTGCGAAGTGAACGGATGTCACTTTTTTTTTACCAACTCGCACTTGACCGTTTTTAGAGGTCAAAATATTATGGGCCCTGGTGCAATCTGCGGTTTTTAAGGGGGTCAAAATTTCATTATTTTTTGACCCGACGCACCGTTACTGAGCTATTTGCAAATTTTATACGGGGATATTGTCCAAATATTAGAACCAAAATTATAATCTAGCTACCGCGGCACGCTTGCTCCGCTCGCTCGGATTCGCGCTTTATGTCTTTAGTATGTTAATATTAACATAACCTAACCCTACACCTAACCTAACAATAAATCCACGTTTCGTCTCCTGTGACAATGTCATAAACAGCATTAGAATGTCCGTGGTCGTACTTCAGTAGCATCTGTGAGCACCATTCCACGCGAGCTTCTAGATCTTGCGTTCAGAGCTCAGAAACGATGCATACGAGCAATGTACAATTTAAAACAAACTGATTCATGTATGCCGTTCTATATGAAGCTAGAAAAATCTATATTCCACAACTCATACATTTTTGTGGTACACTTTACAAAAAAAAACTGGCCAAGTGCGAGTCGGACTCGCGCACCGAGGGTTCCGTACAAACCTGTAGGTACCGTTATGAGTAAAAGTTCACCCATCACGACAATCGAGTCATAGTTATGGTATTTTTATTGCAAAATGAAATCCATAACATTACGAAAGTTAAATTGCGGTTTACGATTTATGACGTATTAAAAAAATACTAATTACTTGATCTCGTTCAAACCAATTTTCGCTGGTAGTTTTTATGGTAATGTACATTATATATTTTTTTTAGATTTATCATTCTCTTATTTTAGAAGTTACAGGGGGGGGACACACATTTTACCACTTTGGAAGCGTCTCACACGCAAACTATTCAGTTTAGACAAAAATGATATTACAAACCTCAATATCATTTTTAAAGACCTATCCATTGATACCCCACACGTATGGGTTTGACGAAAAAAAAATTTCGAGTTTTAGTTCTAAGTATGGGGAGCCCCCAAAATGTATTATTATTTTTCAATTTTTTTGTGAAAATCTTAATGCGGTTCACAGAATGCATCTACTTACCAAGTTTCAACAGTATAGTTCTTATAGTTTCGGAAAAAAGTGGCTGTGACATACAGACGGACGGACAGACGGACAGACAGACATGACGAATCTATAAGGGTTCCGTTTTTTGCCATTTGGCTACGGAACCCTAAAAACGATCACACCTTTAGGGTTGAGCTTTAACATTGTAATTTAATTTTATGTCTAGATGTGTTAAACATATTTACGAGACTGCAATTTTTGTTAAATTGAACCTGTTTTTTTTAAATACAATAGCCAATAGACAGTTTTATTTCAATAAAGCAACTTCTGCAACGCGTCTCGTATTTTTAACAAAATTTAAGAATAGTGATTTCATGACAGATCGCACTATTTAAATGACATTCCGATTTATTAATGAAGACATAGGTATTTTATAATGTTTATTTATTAACGTAAAATAGTTTTGACATTGATTTGACATTTAATTGAATTCAATTGAATAACACTTAATATTGTATGCCTATGCGGCGGGACACAGTTGTTCTAACCTTATTTATTATATTGGCACCTCTCTGTATCTGTGATTCAATAAATTTGATTTGATTTGTTTATTTTGCACCTAGCACCTATTAGTTTTCCTCGCTGTAGTGAGGTGAAAAATTGTGTGTTTCACTCAACAGCAAAGTTATTTTGCATCTCGTACCTTTGAAACCCTCGCTACGCTCAGGATTTGATATAATAGAACCACTCGCTTCGCTCTTTTGGTTCTATCCTAGAATCCTTCGTTTGCTTAGGTTTTAATACAAGTAGTCGCACCAAAAACCAACTTTACAGCCTTGCATAACAAATAACTATTAAAGTGTTGTCTAAAGGTGTTTTCATCCCACCATCTCGGAAAGAGTATTTTTAATCTTCAATATCTGAGTGGAAAAGCCGTTTTTATTCTCTAGAGGATAAAGTAAATTGAATTTAGAACATCGTGTGCACTAAGTTTGTGAATAAAAAAAAACATTAAACCTATTTACTGCTACCTCTATGGTGCCGAATATATCATACAACTTTTTTTTAATTTGTTAAAAACTCAGACTCGGAACCTTCTTGGTGTTCTTTTTTCAATTTGCTTAGTACGCGGTTCTTTACGCGGCATTTTTTCACGTCATTGTTAAACCTTATATTAAAAACAAGAAACTTGAAAACAAGTGAAAAAACTAAAATGAGTGATTCTAGCGACGAGGAAGATTGTTTGACGCCAACAGAATTGAATGAAACTGTTAATAATGCGCAAATGAGCTTTCTCCCTCAACAATCACGCGAGAAGTATTTAAAACAGTACGATATGTTCAACACGTGGCGACTAGCAAAAGGAGCCAAAACTTTCTCAGAAAACGTTTTGCTGGCATATTTTATAGAATTATCCGAGAACAAGAAAGCAAGCATTCTATGGAGTACGTATTCGATGCTAAAAGCAACAATAAAGATGAAAAATACATACATACATACAAACATATCGATACCTATCCTAAATTAGTGGCATTTTTAAAAAGAGCCTCATCTGGTCATCAATCAAAAAAATCTAAGGTTTTCACAGTATCTGATATTGAAAAGTTTCTTAACGAAGCACCCGATTCCGTATATTTGGCGGCAAAAGTAAGTCAGTTGCACATTCAGTATCTACTTAAGTATATTAATCTCAATTAAATAGTATACTTAGTAGATGTTGATAGGCATAATTATGCGTTCATATCAATTTTATTCATTTATCTACTACAATACTCTTTACGTTACAGGTTGTTCTTATTATTGGAATAAACGGAGCATGTCGAACTAATGAACTAACACAACTTAATGTCAAAAACATTGAGAAACATTCAGATGACTTACTATTAATTAATTTACCTAATACAAAGACAAAAAGAGACCGCAACTTCGTCATTCGCAAGGAATACGTAACGATTGTTGAGAAATATCAAGCCTTACGCCCGCCTAACACTCCAATCAATCGATTTTTTCTACAGTATCGCAATGGAAAGTGTGTTAGACAGCCTATGGGTACTAATAAAATTGGCAGTATCCCACGAGAAATAGCAACATTTCTTGAACTTCCAGAACCCCTGTTGTACACGGGTCATTGTTTCCGACGAACTTCAGCCACACTTTTGGCTGATTCCGGAGCTGATCTCCTGTTCCTTAAGCGCCACGGAGGATAGAAGTCCAATGCAGTTGTAGAGGGATACATAGAGGATTCCATCCAAAATAAGTCTAAAATATGTGAAGGCATCGTAGGAGCCATTGACACACTGAAAGAGCCTCAATCGGATCCTTGGACTGGCCCTTCTACATCAAAAATAAGCCGTTATGAAACACCTAACCATCTCCCTCTCTCTCCAACATTCACGCCATGGGAATCCGATGAATCGGTACAACTATTAAGTATGACAGATAGTTTACTGAAAAACAGTACACAAGTGACTAACACCAATATTACAGTACCAAACAAAAATATTACACTCAATTTAAATAACTGTAGCAACGTTACTTTAAAATTTTCTTAATTATACCTTAGTATTGTTATAATTTAAAGATTATTCTGTAATACTTACCTGTCATAATGTAGTAATTAATACCTAAACTGAAATAAAAGTGTACCTATCTTGTGATTGTAAACGTTTTTTTTTTTGCATTTAGTCATTTCCTCGCTGAGGTGGAATGAAAAGTTACGTGTTGCACTCGAGTGCAAAGATTTTTCACCTCGTGCTCTTTTGATTCCCTCGCTAACGCTCAGGATTCTAATTTTGAATCACTCGCTGCGCTCGTGATTCAATTTTAGAATCCTTCGCTTGCTCGGTCATCAAAATTGAACACGCGGTTAAAAAGCAACTTTGCACTCTTGTATAACAAATAACTATTATGTATCTGGTCTGATTTGTACGGTATATAATTTAATTAAGGTTAGACTATGGTAGATTGAACTCAAGCATGCATGTAATATATTTTAGTATCAGCCGTGTCTGCGCTTTTTCTATGAGCGTCACCTAAGCGTGTACCTAACCTAACATAAAAGAACTAAAGTGTAAACTAAAAGCGAGATAATTTGTTTCCAATGAACTGTAAAGTGCAAGGAAGCGTAAATTTAGTTGAGGTTTTAGGGATCCGAATAACGTGAAAGGGTCAATAGTAAGGTAAAGATTTGTTATTTGTCTTTACAATTTACAAAATATATTTTACGAATTTCCAATAAAATAACGGGCTCATCGACATTTTTACGAAGTCTTTTACCAAAATAACTTTGCTAAATAATCATTTTTCTTTGCTTGTTTCATATTTTTAAATTTTACATGATATCTAATACTTCCAATTCTTCCAAATACATCTCAAGAATATAGGAGGAATATATTATACCTAGAGTAAGATCCGAAATAACGGTGAAAGAACCAAAGTTCATAGTTTTTTAAAATTGCTTGCAGGACACTTTGCTCGCAATGGTGACAACCGTTTGGGACGAAAGGTTCTGGAGTGGTGACTACTAACTAGGGGACGCACCGTAGCCAGACCTTAAACCCGGCGGACTGACGACCTAGTGAAGGTTGCGGAAAGCCGCTGCATGCTGATCACTTCCAAATGCTGATGATGATGATAAATAAATAAATATGCGTCAAACAACACATCTATTGTCATGGTCTGGAAATAACATCCTAGTGTTACGAGGTATCTGGTAATGTATTTTACCAAAGTAACCCAGTACACCCATACTCAAGCCAATTTTTAGAAGATCGTTTTCTAAAACCCGGAAAATTACTGCGCCACAACACCGATCGGGTCGGATGATGACGGTATAGGCTGATTGTTAATAAAAGACCGATACTTAAACATAATAATATGATTGTATTTGTAAAAAGTAGCAACTTTCCCATATACCTAATTATAGGCAGAAAACTTTGCAAACAAAATTGCCTTTTCATACCTACCTACTACAATTATTGATGACTGTTTTTTTTTTAAGATTTCACTCTGTTTCTGTAGGAAAGTTGCTAGTTAATAATGAGTTCCGTACGTAGGTATTGGCCATTCTTTATATATTAAAGAAGACAATAAGAGTTAGTGTTCAGATAATAAATGTCTTCGTCAAGAATTTGATGGTGTGGGTATGGTACCTAGTCTTGTCATTAATACTAAATAAAAAAAACTATTGCAAATAACATTTATTACTTGTACAGTGTGTTAGTTTAATACATTAATATAAAACAATTTAAAATATAAAAAGCTTATTCAAAGTGGTTTCCATTGACTGCAATACAGTCCTTTAAACGTTGAGGCCAGTTATCAATAGAAGCACGCACTCTTTCCATGTGAAAATTCTTTACTGCCAACCGTACGGATTGTTTTAGGGACTCCAAATTATCATGGCGTGTAGAGCAAGCCGTACTCTCTAAAACTGACCATAAATCATAATCCAGCGGATTAAGATCGGGACTAGATGACAGCCAGTTTTCAGCTCTGATGAAGTCCGAAACGTTCGTTTCCAACCTTAACTGCGTAGACCGAGCTTTATGACCCGGCGCCGAGTCTTGCGCCGACTCTAGTCGACTAATTGGGAAGCTTCCTTAGAGCATTGAGCATAAATACGGTCATTTTGTTTGGTAAAATGTTGCTCAATTGTAAAAAAGTTCTCATCTATAAACATTTTTTTTTTCTGTGACCCTGACCCTGACCTGACCCTTTGCTTACCGCTTCAGTAGTTGTTTCGATTTTACCACCCTATTCTTTTTTAAATTATCAGTTACGAAATGACCAGTACGTCTCTTAAAGGCTGCAAGTCCTACTTAAGTCATTTTTTAAAATACGCGACATGGTTCTAGGTACTATCTTCATCTCCCGAGATAAAATCTTTTGCTTTCGGATAGGATTTCTTCCAATTCTTTGCCCTTCTTACCTCCTTATTATCCTTTACCTTTCTCTACCCTTACTGCTTTGACCACCTTTTTCGTACGAATACTACGTGGACGGCCCGATCTTTTTCTGACACAAACAGAGGACGTCTCATTGTAGGTACCTATTAATAGCCCGGTACACAAACATTTTACTAATACCAAGTGTATGGAGTTTTATAAATTGCATTACCAGCGTTGCCAGTTTTTTTTTGGCAAGTCGGCATTTTATAACTTTTTGATTAATAAAAGCGGAATTCTTTCCTCGAAAGCGGGACATAGTAAAAAAACGTATATTTAAATAAGTATTTATTTTTTTATTTGAGTTCTATATTACATTTTCGTAACAATAGATACCAATAGCTCAGATAGAAAATGTATTTTAAAAAAAATATGATATTTTAAATCAGATTTACCCTATCGTTAGGTAGTTAGTCTTCTCTTTCTAAGTAAAAAATAACAAAAATTTAAGCAAAAAAAGTGTACACACGGCCGAGTTATACCCTGAAAAACGGGACTGAGCCTGTCCCGCGCGTGATATTTAATTTTGATTTAAAAATCAGGACCGTCCCGCCAAAATCGGGACGTCTGGCAACGCTGCTCCCTACCTACTTTGTGTAATGCAATCACAGCGATTCGGTTCTCTCTAATACCCCACTTTAATATTGTACAATGTATTGGCGCCAAAATGAAAACACAATGAATAATCATTTGAAAATAACAGATTCCAAATTCAAATGTAATATTTTGTTTATTTTTAATTGTAACAGTATTTATGGCCAGACTTAGTATAATTCTGCACCATTACTTTTATTACTTGCTTAAAAGTTCAGACTAGGTTCCCATTTTTACCAAATGTGCTTAGTCTTTTATGCAAACTCAGTCAGCTATTCAAATGGTACGGTTAGAGCGATAGTAGATATCAGTTTTCGCACCATTAGTTTTCAGCTATGAGTTTAGTGTAATTCGTAAAATATGTTTCAAAGATATGGCTTGGTTTTCCTGAAGTAAAATGCAGTGAAGTAAAGTTTATTGGCAATTCAATCTTTAGTTTATCGGGCCATAAATCGAAACGTGATAATTGAAATAAAATACTGAACTGAAAATTGATGAAAAGCGTATTTCTAGAGAGCGAGTTTTGATGTGCCTTATTAAGTTTTGTTTAAAGTGTACAAGGAAAATAAAAATCTTTAAATTATGTGCACCTACCTTGTTAAATGAACCACAAGTAGTCGTGACTTTTAGCTGCAAGATATCTAACTTTCTCGTAGTGGTTTAGGCTAAAAACCTCATCTCCGCCCGGACACTTAAGTAGAAATATAGCTTACCGACAGGAAGCTGAACAATATTTCTTGCATCGTGCGTGATTCTCTAATCCGCAACTTTACGGATCAGGCGAGGTACCTTGCGTGATACTTACGTAACGTTCGTTTTTCTATCGGATTTGAGTTCAATCTAATCTCATAAAGGGCGGGGGCATCCGCTTCGAGACACAATATTTCACTTTTTATGATGTAGGTGGCATCCCGAGCGCCATAAAAAATATAAAGAGAAAGAAAGTGCTGCGGAGTTTTTACGACGCCTTTAATAGTGTCGCAGCGCTAGTTGGGCGGCTTTTTATAATGAAAAGTGTGACACGTCATATAGTTTTGTTTTCTGCAGTGCTATTTTTAAGTACATTTTTTAGTGTTTGAGTGATGATGCTACACACAATCAAAACAGTTTTCACTGTTTAAAGGCAACATGCAGAATATGCTTAAATCTAGATTTAACTAAACATGATTTTTGAAAATAATTCTGCGTCTATAAGTTAGTATAATATTAAGGTTTTTGAGACAGAATGATGTTTTATTCTAGGTATTTATGAAAGCTATTACCGATTAATTTAGGATAAAATCGCAAAAAAATAACAACAATATTTAGTCTTCGAATGATTTTTATACTTACCCTGGTTAAAGTACCTATTTGCTTTACGGCATGTATATATCGATACGCGTGTATATACAGGGTGTATCGAAAAGGTGAAATAAAACTTTAAGGGGTTATTCTACGGCTAAATTACATCAACTTTTTCTATGGGACCAACATTTCAATTCCAATGCGATCGATTTCCGATATTAACTCTCAATATCGGAATTCCGACACTAATATCGGAATAGTACATTTTCAAAATAAAAATGTATTGGATAGTTAGACTTCACAAAAAGGAGGAGGTTCTCAATTCGGTTGTATGTTTTTTTTAAAATGTTTGTTACCTCAGAACTCCGCCATTAATGAACCGATTTGAAAAATTCTTTTCTCAATTGAAAGGGCATACCTCCAGATTGGTCCCATTTTTTCAATTCTGATGATGTGATCCATGAGGAATTGAGGAAACTCCTAAAATAGCATAAGTATACATATAGCGATTTTAGTATATTTAACAACAAGTCAAGCATTTGCATTGATGAGGGATGACTATTGTGGCCATGAAGGAGACCATGGCCACAATAGTCTTCCTCAAATAGCGATAAGATATTTTCATTAAGACAGTTAAGCCTTGCCATAGTCGACAAATCAAATTTTAATAAATGATTCTGGGGAGAATGGTACCATCAAACTGATCTGATGAAGAAGGTGGAAGGTAAGCACCGGAACTCTGTGATAAAACAATGTATCATAGCCGTGTTTGGACTTATTTGAATCGTCATGGGAAGCAATTTAGCTATAATTACATGACAGATCGCCATTTAGAGTAAAAAAAAACACTAAAAAACAGACAAATAAAACTAATTTTTATTTAAAAAAATAACCGACTTCAAAAACAGTAAAAAGCTAAAATAACTTTTAAAAAATCATACCAAACAGTTATTTTCGTCAGAAAAATGCGTTCCGCATAGCACACCAACCGCGTGGGCGGCCGAGGTTATGTGGGACTCCGGTCCTTCGAGTAAAACCTGACGGTGTCCCTCCGGTGCCATATTATAAGAAGGGACTATGAGTTTCGCCATAGGCCTAGCTATAAGCATACTCCGCAGTCCGCAGTCCGCTCGCCTGTCAGCGAACGCCTCCCAGCTTAGGGGGGAGTGGATCCTCCACCCAGTCTTCTACGAGAGGTGCGCGGAAACACACGCTCTGCCGTCGTGGGCCTCCTTTAGCAGACGGAAGACACCCCCATGTCGGCCCTCTGGGGCTAATTAGGAAGAGGCAAGTGGAGGTGGTAGTTTGACCTCCGGTGCCTAGTGCGTCGTCGGCGGATAACTGGAGCGTTAGCTGAGGCTTCCCGTTCCCTCTCCGCTGCTTCTTTCTGCGAGATGACAGCCTCGCAGAAGGTGAGTGTCACCTGCCAAGCCTCTTCGTTGGAGACCATCCCTGCCATGATGGCCGCCAAGGAGAGATCACATTCTACTATTTCGACAAGGTTACCGCGCTCCCTCGCCCAGGCCGGGTAGCACGTTATGCACCTGACGTATCCATATTGCTTTTAAAATTTACATCTAGTAGCTCCCTTTCCTGTTGCAATCTTACTAAACATTATTTATGGTTTTTATTCATGGGCATCTACAATGCAAAAGTCATTAAACTATTAGAGTTATTTGGAATTTGAAATCCAGCTAGAGACTATAGATTCAACTGAGAGGCAACGAGATAACAGGCTTAAGAGAGCAAAACTTGCCTTGCAAGATATACCTCTTAATCTTAAACCTGGAACATCGCCGGCCTCCGCAATCAGTGTGCCTTTGTTTAAACTATCTGTTTTTACCGGCTTTTTTAGCGACTGTGCAGTGAGAGAGCATTTCGTTGTTCGTTCCACCACCAAACGAGAAGATCCTCGGCAAATAAACTGTTACAGAACCGATGACATTGAAATATTTGCACGTCAATCTTTAAAGTAACTCTAAGAATAAATGGAATCGGACTACACGTTAATGATTTACAACTAACTAATAAAAAATAGCAAACATATAGTGTTGTGTTGTATTTGGTTTAATGTTATGTGCAGTTTTGTCTCATGTAATGCGTAAGGTTATATACTTATTAAACTTATCGTAAGGGGTGTTATATCGCCTCATCTCTAATCTAACTGCCAAGATTCAACTATTCACAAAGTGAGACAAAAATATATTAACTTAAAAAACGAGTCGCATCAAGTCTAGTTTCTAGTAGAAAACGGCAAAACACTGTTAGTACTGGGGTACCAATAATAAGCTTAAAAACGCAAGTGTAAAATAAGAGATTACACTTGTCCTAGATTTAGCCACGGATGTGGTTCAAGATTTCAGTGGCCGCTGCAGCGTGAAGCTTGACGTAATGGCTGCCGATGTAGATGCTTTACAGAGATTCATGTGAGTAAGCACTTGGCCTACATCCTACATCACTGCTGTTTCAGCGCACAACGCAGTCATGATTTACAAAGCAACTACATGCATATTTGTCCGTGCCAAACCAGCGTCCCGTCGGACTTTAACCTCTTATGTCTAGTAAAACCTTGTCTGAAATTCAAAGATATGCCGCGAAAATTATTTTGGTACATTTTTAGTAGTGACAGGGCGCACAATCTGTCGGGCAATAAGTCACGACTGTCAATACAACGACAGAATATAAAACATTAGTTCCCCGGGGCGAGCTCTCATATTTCAAGGAGACGTGTGCGTGCATTTTGAATCAAACTAGCTTTGATTGATTAAAGTGTCGACCTTCACCAGGTCTGGATCTCAGTGACCGCCACCAATGCTTTGATTGATGTTTATTACATACCGTGTAGACTACTATGATATCTAGGGACAAAAAACATCTGATCAGGCAATGTAACTTGATAATATAGGAATATAGACTCGAACGTTTTACTATAAGCGATTAAAGAGTTTCACTAACCGTTTCCTGGCTCTATAATCAGATCAGCTCAATTGTTATCAAAATATTGTATTGACTTCGTACTTGTAAGGTTCAATCCGACATGGCAGTTAGAAGTAGATTAAAATCTACTTATTAAATAAGATTTGATTGCCGTGGTTAATTACAAAATTAAATAAAGATGCTATTAAAAACATGTTAAAAAGAGTGGATATCCTACCTGACACTATGAAGGTCAATAATTTACTTGCCGTAAAAACAATTTGAACATCGTTTCTGAAAAACAAACTTCGAAGAATACAAAGACACGTAAAAAAGGTTTGTTATTAAACCGCCCGTTGAATTAATAGAAATGTAATACAAATATACAGAGGGTAAAGCGAACTCAGTTTGCGCGATTAAGACAGCGATTGCGTGTTATCGTTTGCGGAATAAAAATTGCGGCTGTTGTAACAGAGTGGAGAGGCAACCGCAGCGAGGTTAATGAGAATGGGCGTCATTTCGGATCGCGCCTCATGGGCCGAGGTGGAGCGAGTAATAAAGTTTTACGCCACGACCCTTATTACGGTTCCCACGGCTCGCCCGCCGGACAGCGCGATTAACAATGCGTAAACTGATTTAGTCGCTAGATTTGTGGCGCTTCGTACTCCAGTTATACAGGATTACGTTACGTTTGACGACTAATTACGTAATACGCCTGTGGCCCAGCTTACCTATTGTAATTTTGTCTTTTACTTGTCAATTAATTTTTTTGACAATATGGCTTTTTACATGATATGTGTAAATAAGTTAAAAGGCTATTTGTGGAAGTGAGTGAGTTGTAAGGTGGGATATAAAATTATTTTCTAGAACTCATTTTCAACAGGGTCGCAACGGAATTGTGTTTATATAGTTAACTTTAGAATTAATGTTACTACAAAACTATAAAAAGTAACATTGCTTCTCCTTCGCGAGCAGATATAAAATCATACTCAATATCATTGCTTGGTCCAAAAATTTACTAGTAGAGAATACGGTACGGTACGTATAATACGAATAACGGTAAAACATCACTTTTTAGTTTGGCCATCAGGATTTGGCAGACAAATGTTAGCATTGCAATAAATTTACTTAAGCATCGATGGGCAGAAAAATATAAAATATCGCCTGTAAAAGTATTGCTGACTCTACATGGCAATGATTATTATTTATAATGAAATTTAAATACAATTCTACATTTAAAGTAAAGCGCCGTTGGAAGGTAGCGACCAATTATAATACCAGCTATTGCTTCGCTATGGAAAGCCGTAACGGGCAGCACGACTTCGAGTTTACCGTAGCAAATCGCCTACTACTCCTAACTGCTACTAATTACGTTGTTTCATTACTAATTTGTTGCAATTTGCGGAGTGACGATGAAATAAGAAATTGGTGCAATTTAGCAAATTACCTGTACCTAGGTAACAAAGTACCTAGGGCTTTGTAGGCAGCGGCTGGCAAGGGGTCGGTTCATTAGACCTGCGGACCTGGAGCACGGACGCGCCGCGTCAGCAACTCGCCCTCGTTACCCTAATGACAGCGATTTTGTTCCGGGTAAGGTGCACTTTTAGTTCCCGGAACAGTTTACTGTTACCGGTCGCTAATGGCGCAATGCTTCGGTTTGTTCCACGTCTATTTTGTTACTTAATCACTACGGTCTAACTAAGACGAGTTTTACCGAAATAGGAAGTATTCTTGTTTGTTGGTGGACTTTTTCATAAAGAGTAGGTAAGTAGTTCGATTTGAAAGTAGGTCATGTGTTCGAGTGTTTTGCAAAGTGAATTCGTGACTTGGGATATTTTATCAAATTAAAACAGACGGCAAGATGTTTTTAGACATTTATTGGATAATATACCTAACAATCGTATAAACACATTCTTACTATTGATAAATAATTTTTATGTGCCTCTTTTGATACACAGTCATCCTTATTGTGAACTGTTGAAATAATCATGTAAGTACGACGTCGTAACAAAAAAAAGGGACGATTAAGAAACCACCCATTTAGTTTTTTCGAATTTGGTTTATGAAAAAATTGATTTAACAATAATAAGCCTATTAAGTTTAGAAGTTTCCAAAGTATGTTAATTCATGATTTTTTAGGAATTCGTTTTCGTTAGATACACATGTAAAGGTTTTTCCTTTTTATTCGGTTTACCGCAAATACCCGCCATTTCTTGACTATGATTTATCTTGCGGTCTCTAAGCTGAGGGTCACTTTAATAAATGTATTCGGGGAAGGTGCTCCCTGAAATAGATGGGAATGCTCCAAATGCAATAACCTAATATACGGGAGATATATTCGCCCACTCTATGAATTATTTCTAAATGCTCTTAACTGCTGAAGTAGTCAAAAAATTTTACTTTAGCTAAGATACATGCAAAATTTTGGTAAAATATAATTATATGGACGAATGAATTATAAATAGGTATAATAGTTATAGATAAATTACAATCCACACGAAATATACATACACATTAATTCCACAAAAATATCTACCCAAAAAAATTCACCTTGATATTGACGTTCGTCCTCAATGTTTCATCATTTCATCCCCAGCGACTTCAAGCTTGGCCGGTATATGGTTGTCACTAATATAAATTAAAAAGTTCCGACTACACAAAAACTAAGAAAATATTCCACACAGTTGATCAGTTGTTGACGCTATATTTATTTAACCCTTCGCGTTTAGCTTACCCGTGGCAGACCGGAAAAACAATGGAAAGCAATTGAGAAAAATTTACGTGGCACGCGAAGGGTACTGGCGCTAGACTGTAGCGCAAGCAAAATGAACTAAATATTTCAACCTTTCATCTCATATTTCATTTGTTGAATCAGTCATTTTCAATAGGCTATTTTTAATTAGTCATCACGTAAAATGTTGAGTAATGTTATTTTACTTAAGGGCCTATTAGATTGCCGTTGGTCAATGATCTATGAACAGACTGGCCATTCGATTAAAAAGCTGATTCAATTTTATTTCTATCACATCTACGTGACGTTCGAAATAAGCCGTCACCTTTTTCAGGCGAATTCACCCACTCATATGAGTTCGCAAAAAGTCATAAATTTGGCATTAGGCTGTAATAAGTACACGTAACATACGCAAGGTGGTTGCTATACGCGCATACGACGTTTTCGTCCTGAAAACATTCAGGAAGGGACAAGAAAAGTTCAAATAACCCAAATTAAGGATCGCAATAAAGAGACCCCTTGGAAAACCTTGTGGGAGCAATTCATGAAAATGCTAGTCGAACGTTTCAGTAAAGATGTTCGAAACAGTATAAAGAAAGGGTTGGATAAAAAGGTAGACTTCAGAGCTGACCGTTAGTTCATTGCCTTTGTCCAGATAAAGAAGCATTCACGGAACAGATACCCCCGGCTCGAATACGGCGACACACTGCGATTGTCAACTGCACAATCTTGAATTTCTTTAATCTTCTTTGCAAAGCGCATTTAGCTTTTACTAAATGATTTCTTCAAAGCCCAATCTGCTTATTTATGTGACTTGATCATGTGGAAACCGCGTGTTCGTATTTTTAAATACCATTTATGAATACTCAAAATACTTTGTTTTGTTTTAAATAAAACTGTCTGTCTATATTATGTTTACTTACAGCGATTTTTATTAATAACAATTTAATAGACATTTAATCTACAATGAAAAAAATGACCCAAACTGTTATGCGTTTAAACCAAATAAATGATGATGTCACTTGATTTAGATAGTGTAAGCAACTATCTCTATTTATATTCTGTCTACTGTCTACATAGTGGTAGGACAGATTTTCCTATTCCAATAAGTAAGTTTTTTGCTTCACTACTTTTGTATCAAAGTTTGAAAAGGCTTCTAAAAAACTTCTAAAAGTATGAAGCAAATCTTTCACATTTTCCGTTTACTAGCTTCATAATGTAATATAAAGTTCGTAAGCTATTCAGCAATAATAACTTATCGTTTAAATCATGCTATCCTGCCGGGAGAGCCCACCAGGGAGCAATCTCTGCTAGAGAGCAACCGAAAAATATTACGTACACTTACAAATACTTGCGTCCTCGAAATAACGTATTAGGGAGCGCCGAGTATGACATAAATAGTGGCGGTGTGGAAGTCAGTTGACTATATAAAAATAAGGTTGAGGGTATAGCGACGGCGGCAGGGCGCCGGCGCCGCGGCTCGCGCCCTCGGTCCACACAGTTCGCGGCCAGACCTGCTGGCGCCAGCCGTGCCGCCGGCCGCGCTCGCTCGACGCCCTTCTGCTGACTGGCCGACGCTGAACGCCGAGCTCCGAGCGCCGACGGCTCGTCTCGACACACGCACGGTGCACTCGCACGTGTCGCTAGACCCGCGTTCGCACTCGCCCTGCACCCGACATCGGCGCTGCAATTCAGATTCAGCACACGACCATTAAACGAGTATGAGTGACAGCGAACTATCTACTACCGCGACAACTTAAGTGTCAGTGCTGGTGTGAAGTTACAACTATGTTTTTTAACCGTAGAACGCAATACTTTTGTGCACTCGTGAATCGCGGAATCTCATCTAAATCATGTCGACTTCAGTTCCATTTGGTTCTTAATCCAGCCTAAAATAAGAACAACAAACAGTGTTGATCATGGCTTTATCTATCAAACAGTGTTTACTTTTAATTATTGTATCATCGTGGCAAGTAACAAATCTAGCTTCCACGTGTCCAGAAATATGTTCATGCCGTAATAACGTCACATCATGTCAAAAATGTTCATATAACTTAACATTAAAAGAATATTCGAGAGTATATCGTGAAGTGGTATGCTGTGATGAAGACAAACAGCTGGAAGCTTGGCCCCAGAATTATAGAAATAAAACTCTTTCAGAAGTTTCAGTGCATTATTTCAGCAGATGCAATAGTAGCGCTGTTGATTTTGATTTACCACTGATGGATACACGCTCATTTATAGTTAGAAGTAACAATGGCATTAAAATAAATATTAATATAAAGACTCAGAACGTGCAAGAAATTGACTTGTCTGCAAATAAGTTACAAATTATAGAAAAAGGAATTTTCAACAAATTTATAAATCTAAGGAAGCTTGTTCTTAGCAAAAATAAGATCATAAGCGTGTTAGAAGAATCTTTCAGTGGATTAACTAAATTGGAGTCTTTGGATTTATCTGAAAATAATTTGACATTATTAGCAAATGTTTTTACACCACTCAAAAATCTTCAACATTTAAATCTTAGTCGGAATAATATAGAATTTATTCACGAGAATTATTTTAACAACTGGTTACTGCAACATTTAGACGTGTCGCACAATAATTTAAGGAAACTAGCACCAGGAGCGTTGCAGTTATTGCCTAACCTGGCGCGGCTCCTGCTGACTGACAACCCGCACCTAGGGATCACGCAGCTGGACACGCAGCTGCTGGTGGGGACTGGACGAAGACTGCAGCAGATCGATGTGTCAAGAACCGGACTGTATCAGGTCCCGGAGGCATTTACACACTCTGTACGGTTCCTGTCATTAGTTGGAAATAGAATATCATCAGTTCGGTGTGGTGATTTAGATAGTTATCCATTGCTTCAATCATTAGACTTCTCGGACAATAAGGTCTCATCTGTAGAAGATGATTCTTTGGGTAGACTGGAAATGCTTTTATTTTTAAACATGAATAAAAACCGTTTAACTAGCATTCCGAAATCTTTACCGGATGAACTTAAATATTTATCTATAAATAATAACTTGATTAAAAACCTTTCCATACCAGATTTTAAAAATCTGCCCAATCTTCGTATTTTATTGTTGCAAAATAATCAAATACGGTTCATAGAAGACCACGTGTTTGACGATTTGCTTTCACTGGAAATGTTAGATCTATCAAATAATCCTGTACAGTCGTTTTCACCAAGCACTTTTGATGGGCCTCTCTCGCTAAGAGATCTAAGGCTCTGTTATTTAAATCTATCGGTCCCAGAAAAAGATGGTTCATTTCCAATGTCAAACCCGGAAAGTGTGCAAATGTTACACCTGCAATCTAGTCCAGGTTTAGCTCGACAGTTGCTTGCTGACTCAGCCGCATTGGCTGCCTTTTCGCACTTACAGTACTTAGATTTAAGAATGAACAACCTTTCCGAAATAAGAAATGACCTACTTTTTTATTTGGTTCAACTAAAGACGCTAAGGTTGCACGGCAATAAAATAAACTGCAGTTCTGAAATGTGGTTAAAAGACTGGATGTCTTGGAATCAGAGTCTATCTATAGGAGAAACATGTTATTATTCTACATCAGAAACTAAAGCAGATGTAACTAAGTACAATTGTACTTTTCCGGAGACATTTACAATAAGTGAGAGTTTACCACCTGTAAACCTATATAGCACTGAAATGATTAATAAATTGTTGCGATATTATGGATATCTTAATAACAAAACTGAAAAAGCGAGAAACGAAAAAACAGATTACTTAGATAAAGGAAATGCTATATCTGCGAATAAATCAGTAAAGATTAATCAGAAAAATAATAAAATACAATCATTAAGAGTAAGAAATGACAACACGACGACTATAAAAAAAGAAAATAAAATACCTCTTTTTAATGAAAGCACTGCTGCCAAAGTCAGAGAATCGACAAAAGTTTTAGAACAAAATAAAATTCAAAATGATCAATTCAGTATTGATCACAAATTTTTAGATATTGGGCCGTATGTTTACTTACCAACAAAACATTCAGATAAATTATACCAAGATGATGACAGCCAAGTTCCTCATAAAAATAGATCCGGAAAGCGACTGAATACACCGACTAACATAGTGACAAAAATAAGTACGGACAAACTGTCTAAAAATGAATCTAAGTTAAATATTATAACAGCTGATTCTAATGAATTGGAAAACGATACTGTGGAAGCGTATTCGACGAATTTGAATAAAAAAACAGAATACTCCCCTTACCAATCTACACATACAAACTACGCACAATACCTGGGTACTGGTATTGTATCCGCCCTAATAGTGATGTCCTTAATTTTATGGGCAAGTTTCCGATTGAGGTACAGAAGAAGACGAATACCAGTTGTCAATACAGAACCTGAGGACCAAATAGAGGTGTCCAATATATCCGGTGGAGTGCTGTGGTGACACTTAAGAGCAGCCGATCCTACACCCTTCGAATACGACTCACTTTTGACGTAGCACTAATGTGAGTATGAATCATGCGTAGCCAATTACACTGTTCAAGTAAAATGTTGTTGTTAATAATTGGATATGAAATGAATTAGATTCAACAGTAAATACTTGTTTTGTACAGTTAAGTAAGATATTTAATCAAATAAAAGCTTATCTTCTGTCGACATTACATTATTAGTTTGATCTTGATTGATACTAGTAATTAACTGTATTTTAAACGAGTATCTATCTAGTAGATGATGTTTTATGATAGCTATAAATACGCTGTTGTTTGTTTCAGTTCGAAGCGGTCGGCTGCTTGATGGAGGGTCGGTGTATGTGATATATGGACGTGCGTATTTTTTTATGAAATAAGTACAAATAGAGTGATTAGCTGGACTGCAGCTGAGACTATACGTTGCCCATTTCTAATCTGTAAATAAATTGTTTCGTTATTTATCGATGACCATAGAAATACAATTATTTTTGTGCAAAGTCGTAGAGACGTTGTGATTACTATAACGTTTTTCATTTAAATATTTAAGTAAGTGTAGTAGTGATACATGCCCTTGAGCCATGTTTGCTGGCAAAATTTGACAAAGATGACAAGCAATAATAAATTCCTAAAATTTATTTTGTTTGTTTGAATAAAAATAAAGTATTTGTAAGAGCAGTTGACAGCAAAAATGGCTTTCCTAGACATTGGGTGTGTATTGTTTAAAGGTAACTATGCCAAAACTTTTGCAAAGAACACTTGGATTACTCTCGGAATGACTGGAAGAAATATGTTTCGTATTTTTTAAATTCCGCTTAGTACCTATACTTTACTTATTTAATTATTTAACACAGTATTGTATTAAAATTGGTGTCAATGATTTTGCTTCATTTGATAAGAGCATTAGAGCTTGTTAACAAAACGATACATAATTAACAAAGTTATATTCGGAGAGTAACCCCACAGATCAAGTCTTCCCTGTTAACCCTTTGTAACTATTAACATAATGATATTGCTAATTATCGTGTAGCGTGCCCGATTCAAGTGCCAAACGTTGTTTCCATCTCGCCAACATTAATTGTCTAAAATGCTGTTTATTGGTTTAAGTGCATACTTGTAAAAAGCCCTTCATTTAATGTAACTTAGAAGTTTACAACTGTCCATTCATAATCAATAATTTATTTTACGATGTTATAAAACTAGTTGATGATCAATTTCAGTCTTACCGATCTGGCATAATGTAGTAAGGTTTTTTGGTGTAATTTACTTTGGTATAATATAATTAAAAAAATACAAATAGCGTAACATTGTATAAATAACTGGTTTAGGATTCAATAGTTTGTTTATATTCAATGTTTGACACAACAATATCAATACATTTCATTCATCATCCTGAAACTAAGGTTGTAACTTGATATATAACATTTTGAGAACAATGATGTGTAGATATATGTTTTTACGTGAATTGTAGTTTATGATGTACAAACGGATAGTCAAGATTTAATAATAAATAGCATGAAATTGTGGAAATGTATTTTAGTGGAATATTCTAAATCAGCGTCCCATAAGACTTGAGGTAGGCAGTCTTTGAAAGAAATAATAGCAATATAAGAATTAAAGATTGTTAAATAAAATATTCACTTTCTTCCGAAGCGAGAATAAGGTCGTAAAAATATAGCGAGTGAACCGAAAATAATTTTCTTTACGACTTAGCTGAAGAAAATCGTGTTCACTTAAAAAGAAAAGAAGTGAACGTAGATAATGATTTTTCAATATTTGTATTGACAGGGAAAATAAGGGGCCGCCTACGCCTTTATATGCCTGTAGGTTGTTTGGATTGGTTTGGCACAGAGAAATGTTCGAATATACCGCTTTATTAATTTCTCGGTGATGGTAACATTTAAGGGATACTAAGCGGGATTGTGTACGTACGTAATACTGATATTATGTAGCACATACAGAATATGTATAGCACATACAGAATTGATAAAAAGGTTACATCCTTGAAGAAGATGTTTTTGGAGTTTTTTTTAGCAATATGATTAATAACAACTATACAGTGTGGATAAAACGTGTGCTATCAGGGGAAGAACTACTTTAGTACTTATTTTTAGAGCAGTTCTCGTTTATGTTGGGTTATCGTAGAAATGTTGTGCCTACAAGAGCAGCTTTAGTACCGTGGACCGGATTTTCTTATGTACGGCCCGTAGAGGCGTCTAAGCCGGGGCTTGGCCACCATGCTTCTTAGGTAAGGTATCATTTTAATATTTAAGGCCGCTTACGGTGTCTGCAACTTTGCGGAACATTACGCGAGACGTACGACCGGCGACTGCGGAGCGAGGGGGAGAATTTGAAAATGTTAACAAGGTTATTCCAGATTCTATAGTGAAATGTAAACAGCCCTTCAGCTGTTATGAATCGTGGTGCACAAGACAAACAGTCGGGTGGCGTCTATGTCTCGATTAAATATTGATATTGGGGTTCGCTCTCCCTCGCTGCCTACTCAGTGATAGATATTCAATTATATAATTTTATTAATTTAGGAGACATGCCTCCATCCTTTAGTAATTGGATGGATTTCCTCATTTTAATATCTATCAAGATTAAATTGAAAGAGTCATAAAATACATTGTATTAGTAAAATAACAAAACAAGTAAGTACTTACTTTGTAATTTTGAAATTAATTTTCGTCCATTTATGTATAAAAATCTTTTTAAATTATAAGGACACTAGTTTCATGGTCTAACTTAATAAATCATAAAATAGTTTCCACAAAAAATCTAATTAGTCCGTCAGTTGGATTAACAGAAAATATTGGACATGTATTTTTTCTTTTCTCAATCAAACAAAAAATTATGAAGATATAGCTCGTTTAAGTTCCGCGTAACGTCACTCCTTGCGACACTTTTTGCAAAGCGTGACGTCATCCCCAAACTTTGATGCGCTTTATCTTTGTCATTTTTTTTTTATTGACATAAGACAAAATATGGGTCCAATATTTTTTGATAATCTAACTGACGGGCTAAATAGAATAATATTTTTTGACCCCGAAAACTAGCCTATTGTCGTAGACAAAGGTCGTTAACTCTGGTCGGCGTTAATTACCAACCCCGATTTAATCCTTGGCTCCAATGAAAGCATTTAATTAAAATCGTAGCAGTAAATACGTCAACGTAGTTCAATCGGGAATCCATAATAAAAAATACCTACTATTAATGGTCAAAAATGAATTTATTGTTTCTAAAAACATTCTCTCTTTTCCGCAATGCACTTTTTTATACGATTGAACTAATTTTGGAAACATTTGTGCTTACTCCTCCGTGGTGACGTCAGATACATGTTTTTCATACTCTTCGATAGCCTCTTCTCATGATGAAAACCGTTAATCGCGTAATTAGTTCTTGATTTTTGGGAACAGAAAAAAGTCACACGTTGCCAGGTCACGACTGTATGCAGGTTGTACGTTTTTCGCCTTCAAAAACTCTTTTGTCTGTCTGGCCGTGTGGGAACTTGCATTGTCGTAGTGCAAGAGATACGGCATTTTGTTTTCACGGAGTTTATTAATAGTTTCCAGTAAACAAAGCAACAGTAGCCACGTGTCGGATTGACTGTATTTGACTCATGCCTATGTCCAAAGATGTCCGGATCTCATGGTAGGTCACATGCTGTCTGTTTTGATCATACGGCGCACAGCATCAATGTTTTTGTTGTTCACAGGGGTGCACGGGCGCAACTCAAAGGTCAAATTACACTTAAAATCGTAAAAAAAAATCCCGAGATAAATCAATTTTATTGTTATCACGTAAATTTTAAAATGACGCCACAATGTGAAAACAATTGACATTCAGATGAAACAATAATTGTATTCTACTAAAGAGTTTTATTTTCAAATCCACACGCAAGTTTTAATTTAAACATCTTAAATTAAACTGTTTTTTCTTACAAGATCAGTTTAAATACTCGGCATAAAATGTCACATGCATCGTTGTTGGCTCACGCAATATCTCTTCGTTCGGTGCTCAAATACTATAAATTTTGCGTAACTTAAAAAACAACATGTTATAACCAAAATATTATATTAATTGCTTTTCAAAATACTCTCCTTTACATTTTAAACATGTTTTCATGCGAACGAACCATTTTTTAAAACAGGAGGACCACAGATCTGAAGGCATGTTTTCTACGGCTATGCGCAGGATGGGTGATGAGTTGTACTTTTTCGAAAGCTAAAAATGACTTTGTTTTGTTGGCCGTGTGTGAAGAAGCGTTGTCATGATGTAGGAGAACGCGGCTTTTGGGTCGTCTTTAGCGAACTTTTAGCGAACGAGAAAAAAAACGCGATCATTTTTTTACCAAAGTTTCTCGCCTGCCTTACTTTTGTTGACCTGTTCTCATTTTCAAACACCCATTCACAAGATTTCTGTTTTTTTTTGGGTTCAAAACAATAAATCCACGTTTAGTCTCCTGTGACAATGTTATTAACAGCATTTGAATGTCCGTGGTCGTACTTCTATAGCATCTGTGAGCACCATTCCACGCGAGCCCGCTTCTGCTCCGCTGTCAGTTCATGAGGGATCCAACGACAGCAATGTTTCTGAACTTTCAATTCTTCGTGTAAAATTTTCTGAATTTGGTTCATACCAATCCCCAATAGTCCTCGAATTGTCTCATAGGTAATTCACGGGTTTTCTTCAATTAGCCGCTTAACAGTAGCCACATTATTTTTGTTGACGGCAGTTGAAGGCCCCCTTTACGAAATTCGTCATGTAAAGAAACTCGACCTCTCTCAAATTCAGCAAACCATCGCCTCACGGTGCTCAAACAAGGTGCTTCTCTCCCAAAAGCATTTTGAAGAAGCGGCACAGTCTTGCGGAGAGAGAGTTCTAAAATCATAAAAAATCATCGCTCTAAAATCTTTTCGACTTAATTCCATATTCGTTGCGTACGCAGAACTTTGATGTGTGATAAAAAATAATTGACAAATCATTTCCCGCCAATTGTTTTTTTTGATTACTAAGAAGGTTGCAACGTTTAAAAAAATATAACATTCGAAATTCAAATAGTTCCGATTAGCTAGAAGTGCAAAACTTTTAGTGTGCCCCATGTATAACAACTTTAATTATAGAGCAAACATTAAAATCTCAAAAACAAGTTTACTTTCTATACAAATCTTAACAGGTCATTTAGTAAAAAAAATTGAGCACTAAAATCAGCTCTCAAGAAGTAATGCGTAAACAAAACAATAACGTTGTATACAAGCATATTTTTTATCGATTTGGCAGTCGTTAGAATTACGAGCTTCACGGGGCGCGGGCTACACTGTTGCGGGCTGCGGTCGGTCAGCGCCTCTGAATTATTCATCCGCAACTATGGCAGTGGCAATTCATTCTTTTGTTACCCTCTGTATAATTTTATATCTTGTTACCTACCAATTTCTCATCTCCGACCTCGCACTTTGTGACAGCTTTTTGACTAGGGTGCCAATTATTTTGTACAGCAGTGACGTGCTGATGTATTTTTGTAGGCGGTGCAAAGTTTTCGATAGCACTTTAGCGGTATTTTCTTACAGATAACATTCCCGAAAAATCAGAAACTCTCATTACTGGCTCTCTACTAGAATCTCTTAGTGAAAAAAAGCTATTTTGTTTGCATTTTATCGAGGAGTTAATTATCATTTTCAGAAATGTAATGAAAAAACTGTTTTGTCAAAAAAAAAAATACAATAAAATATAATTAGTGTAATAGACTGAGCTGTAGCTGTTATTATTTCTACTACGATTTTAGACTAACAACAGATCTATCTAGATGTGGCCGTTTTGGCGCTTCATTCTTTATTTTATTAATTAAAGACACTCAAACTTGCATATTTTAGTGTAGTTCAGACAGAAGTAATAATTAAATTGAAATAACAGTAAATAAAAACATAACCCTATTCAAGTAGCGTTAAGCTGAATGTGGCCGGTGCCGTATTTGCGGCCAGACACGCGAAAGAGGCTAGCAATTGACTGTCCTGAATAATTCATCTTGGCTCTAGCTGTCACCGCCTTTCTTCGTTGGATTCTCGCGGTGACTGTACGTTTATTTAGTTTCTCAGCTAGGTCCTTTTTAGGGATTCGTACCTCAAAAGGAAAAGACGGAACCCATCTAGGACCACTTTGTTGTCCGTCTGTCTGTCTGTCTGTATGTCTGTCAAGACATTTATCTCGGTAACGCATAGAGGTATCTAGTTGAAATTAAAACCATATACTCAGGTCTACAGTCCCTTGAAGCTGTAAAAAAAATAAACTTCTTAGTTGTTGTAAAAAAATATACTGCCTGTTGAGCCGCAAAAAACGTAATATATTTCGAGGGTAATAAAATTTATAGGTTTTTTTTTCGTTGACTTGACCTTTTTAACTGCGAGACTCGATCCCTGAACTATACACGAACGAACGAACGATTCCTAAACTGTAATAAATTTTATTTAAAAAAATAAAACTGACTTCAAAACACCCTACCTAATCAGTTAATTTTGGAGTCGGTGCAAACAAAAACATTGAATCTCTCATCGGCTGGCACCGACTCCAAAAATAACTGATTAGGTACTTAAGTGTTAGGATTATTTTTAGCATTTTAGTGTTTTGAAGTCGGTTTATTTTTTAAAATAAAATTTACTTATTTCATCTTTTTTTAGTGATAAATCCTAATCTAACTGCTGAACACCGATTTCATCCCCTATTTTCCTACCCTTAGGGGTGATTTTTATTTTGCAAACTTTTATCATAGCATCTTTGAAGTATAAGCTATTCAATAAAACAAAAATCATTAAAATCGGCTCATATTTGTCGAAGATAGGTAACAAGAACTACAACCAAAATATTATCTGGGTATATATTTGTTGATTTTCTCAAAAAGTTCTAAACCAATTTCGATAAAATTTATATGGGACAACCTTTGAAGTATGATCTACAAACCAAAAAAAAAATCATTAAATTCGATTCATGATTGGCGGAGTAATCGCGTAACATACTTCAAAAATTAATTCAAAAATTAGGAAATTCTTAATTAGTCTTAAATGTAAACATTGGCCAAAAACACCAAAAATAACAAATAAAATAAAACCCAAAAACAGTTTTTGAAGTCTTTTTGTGTAATGCAAAAAATAAAAAGTAAACTGCCTACAAGAAGTATTATAGAATTTATTGAAAATGTAGGTATAGTAAGTACCTCTTCTGTTTTCTGCTTTTCGCTTTAGTAAATCGACAAAGTATGCGCTGCTTGATGGTGTACGGTCTCTCTTCGTTGTGAACGTATACTATATCAGTATGTAAGGTACATTTTAATTTATGCTTTACATAAAGCAGATTGGATAAAATGCCAAAGATTTTCAGCATTTTACTCAAACACATTATGTTAGGTACATTTAGATGCATACCATTGATTAGATTTCACCGAAGTTTTACCACGATGCTATTGTTTTGACGACAGATTTGCGCATAGGAAATGGACCCATTTAGCTGATAGAGCACAAATGTATGTGTGGAGTTCCACGATGCATCCTATGATATTTTCAAATGTTGGATTATTTTACGATTGTACTAAGTATTTGGACTGCCATGTAGTCATGTTCATATTTAGACAACTACAGTACCAAATTACACGACATAATTATTGTAACAATAAAATTCATAAAGGCTGTTGGCATTAATAACTATTTCTTTATGTCGGGCCAATATTCCATAAAATAATGAGACAAAGTTACCTGAGTGCTATATTTGCAAAACCAACCAAAGGTTGATATGTGGTAGATACAATAAATAATCAACAAATATTTAATCAGTTTTATGTCTATCTGTTAAAGTAGGTAAACAAAAAATCCTATTACAGCAATGACTGCTAATAAATCCGAACCGTAAATATTTGTAGTAGGAGAGCCTGTTATGGCTAAAACAGACAGCCTTAAAGACGAACGTCCATAAGGCTGTCATTATAGCAGCCCAGCTCTGCAGCTCCCAATCACACTAACACCAGATGTAGGTAACACAAAGATCGCAAAAGAAAAACTGCCGTCAGTGTCAAAAAAAGCGTATGCGTAGCGTATGACTAAGGTTGATTGGTGTAAGTAGCACCGTGGGATTCGGTGAGGGTAGTCGAACGAAAGGCATGGTTGATCTATTTTAATGGTTTTATTTATTATTTAAAGAGCTTTAGAATGCAAGTTTGGTGTAGTTTGGGTTCTAATATTTGGTGAAGCTATAAAGATTAGAAACTATTGAAATATCATTGTATTCAACGCTGCATCGCGTGTCAAGTGACTTGTCTTAAGACAACTTGCTTGACCCGATAGCGTCTAGAAACCTGCTTCTACGGGAAGAGTAGCCTTCACTGAATCCAAGAAAAGCAATAAAAACTAAACACCCGTTATGTATCGTGAACACTTGAACAAAAATCACTCGACATTGGCAGAATCACTGCTCTGCTTATATAACGAGCGGGATGAAGTCAATAAAAAAAAAAGTAGCTCCATGGATATTAAAGTTGCGGGACAACAATAATAAACTAAAGACCAAGTATAACGAAGTCGCAGGCAGCAGCTAGTATATAATATGTACCTACAAATTTGTATGGAACCCGCGGTGGGTGAGTCCGATTCGCAATTGTCCGGTTTTTTCTTCATATTTTACACAATATTCGGACACAACTTTTAGAGAACTTAAAAGGTGCTACCTTAATGGACTCACCTGCACCGGCTTCAACTTTATCCCTGTTAGTTTTAAAACCTGGCGTCCGAATTCTTGCACGTTAGTATTTAAAGTTTGCGAAGAATAACATAACTGCTGATATAAACTTCCAAGAGTTTTTGTCGTTGTTTTATAACGAACTTTGTGCAAAGGTTCGAATGGAATGTTTGACAATAAGTCATTTTGTAGATGACTGTCTTTTAAAAGTTTACTCATCATTTACATAACACTTTGGGGAGGGTTCTATACATCCAGTAAAATTGAGTGTAGCAAGTAAATACATTTTTTTTTTTAATTAGCCGTTTCTGTCCCACTGCTGGGCAAAGACCTCCCCCAAACCTCTCCACTTATCCCTGTCTGTGGTTAGGGTTAAATAAATAATAAATATAATAAATAAATATTGGTCAGTATCACATACATTGCTCTGACTATAAGGTAAGTAGTTAAAGCACTTGTGTTACAGTAATCAGAAAAACGACGGTGCCACAATACCCGGACCCGAGACAATATAGAAAAGTTCGTTTTCTACATGGGCCCCACCGAGAATCGAACCCGGGACCTCAGAGATGGCGACGCCAAGTCCGGCGTACTCGCCTCTCAGCGGAGGAGGTTGTCAAGTAGATCTCTAATCATGCCCTCAAAGATACCTATATTTACGTATTCTTTCGGTAGAGTAGAAATCTAAATGTATATTTGCAAAAAATCTTATTTCCCTTGCCAATTCCCAAAACCATCGCTATCTAATTTTATTGACTATTGTTCCTGTTATTTATGATTCGGTGAAATGTGTTTTGATCAGACAATAGCAAAGGGCGCCCCTATCGTTGGTAATTGTGTTAATAAATCAGATTTCTTTTGTTATCACTGTTTTGTTACCCTTTTGTCGTTTATTGGCATCCTAAGATCGTTGCTAAATCTCAGACAATATGTAACGTTAAGTGGATTTAGTGGGAATCCTGTGAAAATATTTCCACTTGAAAGTAAAAATTTGGTCGAGATCCGAAGTTGTGAAAGCATCGTTATACGGTAAACGGAAGCCTACTGAGTAGGAAGGGTGACTGTTCTTTACAGCCGATGCCTTTGATCTAAAGACGCAAAGATAAAGCGTCGTTTTTAGCAATGAAAGGACGAAACTTGCAAGATTAGCCTCGTACCCCTCTTTCTGCGTCGAGATGACATGACACGCTTATTTCACGTGAATTCAGTCGAATAAAAGTTTGAAATGGGACTTTTTTGCTTCATATAATGAAGCACGTACTATAAAAATTGTTATGTAGTTAGCGTCGCTAGTGAAATTCAAGTCACATACAAAATGTGTAAGAATTTTCGTTGTGGTCATGCATTAAATAAATTGTGAAGTATTCTTAAAATTCTAAAAGTTAAGTCAGCTCTTTACATAAAAAAATACTTTAAAAGTGGAAAATGTTTTCTGTATTACGAAAAGTGTATTCTGCAACGTTTTTTCAGAATAGTTTTTTTATGGTTGCCGACAGTCACCAACAATTTTTTTTATTAGTATGTATATGAATATACTTATCAGCCCCGCAAATGTAATTTAATTCTCCTAAAAGTTTATTATGAATAGCAGCTTAGCAAGATAAGAGTCGCGTCGCCGGCCAATCTCGGAAAGATCTTGGCTGAGTTGCGGCGAGTTGCTTGACTGTCGGAGTGTTACATCTCTTTTATATATCGGCGACTGATGTATTAGATTCCTCTTTGGAGTTGGAAGCTAGAGTTGCCCTTGAAAAAGTAACAATATTAACTAATACTATTGATTGGAAGCAATAATATCGATAGTATCGATACTATCGAAAGTTTGATATTATTACACTATCGATAGTTTAATAACCGCCGATAGTATCGTTTCCCAATTATAACTTATGTAGCGAGTTGTATTAAACCATAGTCACTGACTCTCCGTGCCTTACTCGTGTACTACTCGTAGTACACTAGCAACACAAGCAGCTGATGGGTTGCAATGATAGATAAATTTAAACATAGATTTTATTAATTACATACAGCCAAGTGTTGCCCTATCTTAATTTTTGATTGTATTTGGATACTCTTTAGGTTTACGTTTTATCAATGTTTTTATGAGATATTTACTAGCTATGTAATTCATTATTGAAAGGCGATGTTATTGCAGTTTATTAAACTATCGATAGTGTAAGTGATCAATACTCTCGATAGTATTGTTTCTAAACATATGAAGGTCTTCGATAGTATCGATACTATCGGAGCGAATATAATCTATAAAAAAATTGTATATCAATACTATTGCCCTGTATAACACTATCGATACTATTGATATGACGTCAAATATCGATTGTTTAGCGATAGTGGACTATCGACTTTGACGACGATTCTCGACGACCTCCGTAGCCGAGAGGCGAGCTTGCCGGACTTGGTGTCGCTATCTCTGAGGTCTTGGATTCGAATCCTGGTCAGTCAGTGTAGAAAAATAACTTTTCTATATTGTCTCGGGTCTGGGAGCTGTTGAACCGTCGTTGTTTCTGATTTCTGTAAAATAAGTGCTTTGGTTATTTAGGTTACCGATCTCAACCGAGTACCTGGCCTGTAACTCTACAGATCTAACGTCCGTCCGCATAGGTGGAGACAAGGTCGAGCTGCACGGACCAGTTTAATTAACTCGGATCTGTACTTCACTCATCGGGAGACATCGATTGCGACGTCAAAGCACGCATTGCTGCTGCGTGGGCCAAATGGCGATAGGTGACTGGTGACATTTGTGTCCCCAGAATGCCGGTTAAGCTGAAAGGACAGATCTATAAGTCCATCATTAGGCCTGTCCTTTTATATGGCAGCGAAGCCGCAACTTTAGCGACACAAGCAGGAGCTGCGTGTCACGAAAATGAATATGCTGCGGTGGATGTGCGGAGTCACGCGGGAGGACCGCGTGAGGAACTTGCGCATCCGCAGTAGCCTTCGTGTCCGTGATATTGCAGACAAACTGCAGAAGTGTCGCCTACGCTGGTACGGCCATGTTTTCGGAAACCGCCAAGCTACGTAGGAAACGAATGGCGGTGGCGGCCCATGCCGCCACCGCCAGGTTCTGGCAAAAGGGGTAGACCCAAGAAATGTTGTAAGTCCGGACGATGTAAGTCCGTGTCTTACATCGTCATCGCAGCGTAACCGCGCGCCCTGCGATGATAAGGACGGCAAAGCCAACGCTCGAAGCTAATAAAGTGGACATCTTAGATTATTAACCGTTAATCATGTTATATCAAAATATCGTCTTACAGTCACTTATCTCATACCTACCTAGATGTTATGTGACTATGGGTCATGAATTCGAAGCTTAAATCTCTATTTCTCTAAATACTTATTATTCATCATTTCAGCTATAGGAGTCCACTGCTGAACATAGGCCTCTCTCAATGACTTCCAGATTGGCCGGTTGGAAGCAGCTTGCCTCGCTTATGCAACCTTTACCAGGTCGCCTGTCCATCTTGTGGGTGAACGTCCTACGCTGCGCTTGCCGGTACGTCGCCTTCGTTCTAGAACCTTTCTGTCCCATCGGTCGTCAGTTATACGTACTGTGCCCCGCCCACTGTCACTTTAGCTAGTTAATTCATCGGGTTCTGTTAGCGACTTTTGTTCGTTTACGGATCTGCTCTGATCTGATCTTTCTGATTGATTTCACAAAGAAACACCGAGCATAATCATTCCAAGGACGCTGTGCAACCTTGCGCTTTCGCCTCGCCTTGCAGGCCCATAGCTGTGAGAGGCCTCGTTTTACTTCCATATGTCATCTGATAACACACACTGATAACACATACTGGTTGTAGACTTCGTCTATAGGCACTCAGGTATTTTGGATGAGAAGAAAAACATGGTGTGGTATTTTGCATTTTTATTATGTAGCATATGTTAGCTTTTTTATCGCGGATAATTTTTTGATATTTTTATTTAAACTTTGTTGCATAGGTGAGTACAATTGATGGACTTACTGCTACACTGCGTTCTCTACCTGTCAACTTTGAGGTAATGCAGTTGATGAAGTTTGTGGTTTCAAAATGCTTTACGCCCTACCTAGGTATATATATTTTACCATTCTAAGATACAATAGCTAGTATTTATTTTAATTACAAAATTACTAGTTGTACGCACCTTAGTTGTTTCCCCCATCGTCTTTGAGAAAGTTTTATAGTTGATCAGTTTGACAATAACAAAACAGGAGTTGAATCAAGGAAATTCCTGTAAGCTCTCGCTAATTAGATTAGTTTGAAAGTTCAGGCCGCTGCCCGGCCTGATAACTGACCAAGATGCTCACTTGCGGCCAACTGTTCCCAAACTATTCCCACTGTGCCTAAGTATTATCTATTATAACTTTGTAATCATATAAGAAAATCGATATTGCTGTAAGTGTGATTGTATTGTTGTGTTCGTTGCTATCGGCTATTAATTACTTACTTTTGAACTATGTTATTGACAGTTCTAACAAAAATACAATAATTCCACTGCTAAATACTATTTACAAAATGATATAGTCATTATTATTACCAATCAGCTTCTAGAAGTACACAGCCAGAGGTAGGTATAACGCCAGTTTACCTCCAACGGTTTACCGCAACCTTCACATAGGTCGATAACCAGTCAGTCCATCCGATGGTAGCCTATCCACGTTGCGTCTTATTGGTTTTGCAGATCATAGTTCTCCAACGGCGATGATAAAGTACTTTCATTACATCATCATAATCAATGCCAGATAATTCGCCGGAATTCGATAAGTTCACCTTGCTCCAGTCTTGCTTAAATATTCGAATTATTTCATTCATGTAAAAACATGAATCTAACATTGTGCAACTCGACTCTCGTATGATTTTCGCGAGGTTTATTCCCGTGGTGAAAGTAGTTAAACTACATAAATCTATTCTATCGATTATATACATGTGGAACATCTGTCTAAACACAAGTTCACTTGAACGTGATGAATTTACAAAGTTGGAAAAAGACACTATTATTAATAGGAAATGTCTCTAAAAACATCCACAACATCACGATAGAGGGATAATTTGAAATTGCTTTTAAATCTTCTTCGAGTAACTCATTGTCAGATTTTCATCACGTCTTGTTGCCACAAAAGCTTAACATTACATTTCCAAGAAATCTTGATATTTTTTTAATCAAAAGTCAAGTCAAAGGACTGTTTACTGATGCGTATCGTGCTTGGTCTAGGTCGTATGGATTTAAAGAGCTAACGTGATTTCGCAACCAGAGCATATGGTCATATCTTTAACTACGCGTGTTGCTCAATCTATTTGGTACCCTTTGTGAAAAAGGCAGCCCGCTTGAATACGAAGCAGTCTGAACTTGAATAACTCAAGAGTACCTTCAAATGTACTTACCTATTCTGTGTAAACTAACACTTTATTTAAGAGCCTGCCTAAGGTATAATTGTTATTAGTAGGTAAAAAACAAGTTATTTTAGTGTCAATATTTCAGCGAATCTGATATTTTATTTAATCTACTTACATTAACAAAAACCTTTTGAAATTACGCGTTATAAGTATACATTTTTAGGTTTATCTCGTTATTTTTAAATGTAGGTAATTAGATGAGTAACAATAAATGAAAAGGTAAGTTGTTAGAGTTTTTTATTGTGGCAAAGCCATTTGTTTGTTATTAATGGCTCACGAACATTATGCTTTAAAATGTATAAATTGTGACTAAATATTTTTGGCGTATTTTAATGTCAACACAGATCGATTACACTCATTGAAATTCGCAGTTGAACCTAGACAGGTGTTGCGGTTTGTAAAGAAAATAATTTGCGTACACGTAGTAGATTAGGTGGTGTGCGAGAAGTATACTTTATCCTCGAATAATTTGGGTAAGTTAATGAAAGTCACGTTTTAATTAATTGGGGTGAGTGTAGCGGGAGCGCGGGCGGGTTTGAAACAAGCGTGTTTCAGCACACGTCGTTTATTTAGGCGGGTCGCGGCGTTTAGCGACGCATGGAGCGGGCCTCGTGGATTCCAAGTGTAACATGCTTAGCTTGTGATTTCCATCAGTCGTCATCACGCCATGCTCTGTAGCTAAACCTAGCCGCTTAAAAATAATACCTACTTTTATTACTTAGATCAAAGTTTTTATAAAAACACAACATTGTTTCCCTAGAGACATTGATAGATTCTCATTCTCACAGATCTAACGCTACTCAAGATTGTAAGGTAATTTTTAGCGGATTTTCATATTATAAGTAAAATTATTTACTGAACTTTTGATTGAGTACTATAATATTGTTAAGTAACTAAAGAGTTGAATGAATTCAAAGTTTTAAAAACTCTTCCTAGAAGATTAAAAGAGTCAACGTTTTTGTTTTGTGGGAAAGTAGGATTTGATTAAGGAATTTATTATAAGAGAAGGCGCGTCAAAAATTTTACCGCGATCACTTAAGCGACTATATCGATTGAATGAGACCATACGAGATATTGTCCGATTATAAAAACTATTAAGATCTACGAATTTCACGATTGTTAAGAACCGCTAAGACGGGTTTAATAATGGCAAAGTATACATTTTACAAAGCTTAAAGTTTTTGCGAAATTATTATAGTATTTGTCATTAATTTCAACTACATACCGCGAGTAAAAGGGTCTTGACAGACGGACGGGCAACAAAGTGATCCTGTAATGGTACTGACACTCATGCTCATTAGGGGCACGAAAGCATGCCAATTGCTACCTAGTGGCATTTGTGAACACGCCTTGCCAGTAATAAGGATGCTTAATTTGAGCATGCTGCTCATAAAGGTACTGACAGACATGCTCATAAAAGAGCATGCTTAAAGCATGCTTATTAGTGGCATGCTCATGTCACTGTTAACATTTGCTAGTAATAAGCATGCTTATTTTTGAAATAAGCATGCTCAAAGCAAACAACTGTTCACACCTGCCATTTAATCGCAAGCTATCGGACAAAATGGAAGCTATGCATGAAAATATAATAAAATCAGTGGTTCTGTACAATAAAGTGGTAAAGTAAAGTATGCCTATATACGTCCCACTGCAGGGCACAGGCCTTACCACAACTATGTAGTGGTTTGGGTCAAATTTTGCCACACGCACCCAGTGCGGAAGGGTGGAAGGGTGTTGTAAGGCCGCTTGGCAGTGACTAAGATATAAAATAAAACAAGAGTTACTTTAATAGTATCAATTCTATCCGCACAGACGTAATAAAACAGTGTTATTGCTTGCAACGCAATTGATATATTATTGAAGACGGTGGGTAGGAGGATTCGTTATCAGGTGGGTCTCACATGGCGGAAAACTCAAAATAACAGTTCAGTTAATTATAACAGACGTCTATTTTCAATATAGCAAACGAATTAACAGAAAATAACTAACGATTAAACGGATGGATTCGGATTACTTGGTCAAGAAACGCGGTAAGTACCTACGTTAGAGCGACGCACTTACAAAGTAACAACCATTCGGGACGGCCCTCGGAAACAGAATGATGGCGGATATTTTTATAGATAATTCCAAAAAACTACGGTACACCGTTATCAATTAACATTTAGGCCAAAAAAATCTAATAAAATACCTAACGTGGAAGGCATGCTTATTTCAATTAACAACATTCAATTTTTGGGTTAGGTGCAAAAACTTGAAAACCGTTTCGAGTCTCTCGGATACCTAACACGGTAAGGTATTTTATTAGATTTTTGGCTGAAATGTTAACTAATAATAACGTTGTACCGTAGTGTTTTGGAATTATCTATAAAGATATCAGTCGTTATTCTGTTTTCGAGCGCCGACCCGAACGGTTGTTACTTTGTCAGTGCGTCTTTTTAACATACTTACCGCGTTTCTTGACCAAGTAATCCGAATCCATCCATGTGAGACCGACCTGATAACGAATCCTCCTACCCACCGTCTTCAATAATATATCAATTGCGTTGCAAGCAATAACACTGTTTTATTACATCTGTACGGATAGAACTGGTACTATTATAGTAACTCTTCTTTAATCTTTTATCTTAGTAACTCTAGAGGTGCTTGTAGCTCACTGGCAACAGCGATTTGGTAGTAATTACCAAAGTTAAGTCACCTACCCCGCGGTTGTAATTGGATGGGTGATCATTCCAACCATAAACAGTGACATTTATCATAAGCATCTTCATGCTTCGGAAGACACGTTAAAAGTTGGTCCCGGCTCATATCGCTAGATACTAGTCTTAAAGCCTAGTCAGAGGCTTTCAGGCGGCTTAATAACATCTGACAGTAAGGTTTAGTCACTGCCAAGCGGCCTTACAACACCCTTTCACAAATCCGCACTGGGCCCGCGTGGCGAAGTATGACCCAAACCACAACATAGTTGTGGTAAGGCTTGTGCCACTGATTTTATTATATTTTCATGCATAGCTCGATTTTGTCCGATAGCTTGCGATTTAATGGCACAGGTAAACAGTTGTTTGCTTTGAGCATGCTTATTTCAAAAATAAGCATGCTTATTTTAAAAATAAGCATGCTTCTTACTAGCAAATGTGAACAGTGACCTAAGTATGCCATTAATGAGCATGCTTTAAGCATGCTCTTTTATGAGCATGTCTGTCAGTACCTTATGGGCTCCATCCTTTCTTTTGGAGCATAGAGCACATACTATAGAGTAGAAATTTCATATGATCTGTTTGACAAAATTTTCTGCCATTTTTTATCTGTGTTTGTACTGTTTTTGTATGAGCGAGCGTTGACAGGACTTGCTCATACTAAATGTAAGTGAAAAATCACTAACTAGTTTCGGAGAAAGATGGTTCATATTGCTGCTTTAAAGGGTATGATGTGCTCAATGTTTTGGACGCACAAAACCCTATATTTTTTACCAATTTTATCTACTTACAGTTTACCTAAGTATACGTTGTTTTAGGTATCAATAAATGTTTTTTCCTATACTTTGATAATTTTATGTCGTGTGCAATAAACATTATATTAGTCATACATTTGTGTGGATTGTTGTTTTACTTAAAATGAATACTTAGATGGGCTAGATTTACAATATTTACTGCGATCACACTAGATTGATTTTAAAGCATATAATTAAATGAAAGCACAATAATCAACAATTTCCAATTGATTACTTAAATATTGCAGTTAGAATTTAAATATTAATATTTAACTGCCTTCATACTTAGAATTAATTTTTCAATTATTGAAAAATAAATGTGTGTGTAAGTAGTGTGATAGCAGATGGGTTAGTGTACCCTCTATGTAGCGTTTCGCTGTATAATGTATTTTAAATGTGTAGGGAAGTGTTCGCGGAGTTTGTTCAGCAATTGT
Organism: Anania hortulata; assembly: GCA_963576865.1. Lineage (NCBI taxonomy): Eukaryota > Metazoa > Arthropoda > Insecta > Lepidoptera > Crambidae > Anania > Anania hortulata. The sequence goes on along the minus strand of OY756396.1, from coordinate 9,381,469 downwards.
AGCCTCTTATAAAGTCGGCCAAGGTGTCAAATGACGGTGATGTTACTGGGACAGGCGCGTTCCGACAACTTCGCCAAGTTACTCCTGTCCGCCTCCGCTAAACCTCGGAATTTTAAACAGGCGCCAGGTGAACGAGTTTATTCGAAAATACTGAAATATTTAAGAAATAACTCTCTAAGATTTCTTATTACAAAGTTTTGCTGCGATATTTTGAACACACTCCGAAAGCGGAGACCGCATTATCTAAAGTTTTGATTAGGTAAAGTAAGTACTAAACAAATGTTTCAAGTTTTCGGTGCTTAGTTATACATTATAAAAAGGGGGGTAACTTTTGTTTCTAAAAGTCTGTATTCGTGTACTCGATCTGGTGTACTTCAATGTTTTCAGTGAGTAATTTTATGAGAATTATAGAATGAGACGAAATTAACATAGTATAGAAAAATAAAATGTTTCTTTCGGCAGGATACGAGCCAAACAGCGGCATTAAATAACACGGTATCTGTAGGGAAATGCGACGAGATAACATCGTCGCATGGTGCCAAATTACACCCTTGTTGCGTTTTACAATAACCGCGGAGCCACCGCGCGCGGTGCTGCCCGCTCGCCAGTCTCGCCGCGCCGCTCGGTATACCTATGTAACGCAAATATTATTGATAAAGTGGGTCACTAATCCCGCATTATATACTCTTAGAACCTTGGTCACCACAACGCCCTTACTTGCCATATATTTTAAAGATATTTTTCTCACAATATTCCTGTTTATTTAGGCGCGTCACTGAAGAGCGAATGGTATAAGTATTTACTTTGTGGTCTCTAATGGAAATGTACGGCACTGTGTAATGACCAGCGTATTTACTAGTCGTTTTCAACGTGAAATAAATGCAGTAGGATGAGCCAGCATTTACAGACCAGCAATTTACTCGTAAAGATAGTTTAAATAAATCTTCATTACCTTAAACCCGGGCCGTTCTCATTTTTCCAAAGGGGACGTTTTAATGTTCTTACCGGTTGCGGTAAGCGGGTGCAACAAATTTTACGAAAAATAGTGTGCAAAAAAATGAAAAAGCAAAAATGTAATATCAGAGAGGAAAAAGGATGAAATATATGGAACCGTCAAACATTTTTGTAGTTCGCATGTTAAGAAAAGTTTCATTAATAAAAATGTAGTGCTCAGACCATAGGTGAAAGTTCTGCATGTTTAGCTGTAGTTATTTTAAAGTTTACGTTCTTTGAAATTGAATTCTTTCTTCGTTAGCCGTTTTGTCGATTTATCGATTAAGGAGGTAAGAGTAATCTCATAAGTGCTCCATGGAATAAGCAGACAGACAGAAGTGGCAGTGGGCTGGTCGGTCACATTTGCCGTAGAATCGACAATCGATGTTGTAGACGCGTTCTTAAGCGGAGACCGCGACTTAGCAAGCGAAGCTTAAGTTACCCACCGTAATTATACGCGAAAGCTGATTTTGTCAGTGGATAGGAAAAAATAGCCAAGGATCAGGCTCATTGGCTTGCATTAGGAGTGACCTATGTCCAACAGTGGACTGACGTGGATGATGATGATGAAAGAAATATGCATTAATTTTAAAATATTAAGGATTTTTCAAACCCTTTACAATTCCTACTTATGTGTACCTTTTTAATGAATCAATAGTAACGTAATAGTTGGTAGGTAGTAGTATAATTCGATATAATAAAGTAAAAAAATATTGCCCCATTCATTCGTATTTTCTTTTTGTGCATTACTCATCTCTCTAAATTTATCAGTGAAATGTGATAGTCAGTTTCAAGGGTTTTATCAAAAATTCTTATTTATGAAATTATAAATAAGTTTCTTTTGTGTTTAAAGAGGAATGACCAAAAAATGCCTGGAATAGACATAAATAAGAAATTATTTTAAAAATAAAATATGAATCAAGTTACTCTGAAGTTTGTAGAGAAGACAATATCACGATTTTTCTAGTATTTTTTTTGATCGCCGTGTTTATGACGACTAACATTCATAATTTAGATGTCACATGACTTCCTTTAAACAGAGATTATTGGACAGGAAATCAGCAAACCATCAAAGTTTTTAGATAATTATTTAAATTGTAATGGATTAATTACTATTAAAAATATTGTTTGGCGTATAATTCATTGTTGTCCATCTCAGGCATTTTTTGTATGTCAGATGGGCATTGCCATTTGTACCTTACATATTAATAATATTGTTAGGTGTTTGAAGACCCAATCAGACAGCTACGGACGGGTACGTGTGTCACGTGACGTCCTGCTCAATTATTAAGTGAACGCGCGCACTTATTAGAGTGAATATCGGTCTTTACTCCGACATTCAAGTCCTGCCTTTTCACAAATCTTTCTGTTGAAGGCACGGAAGCACTTCTTTCTTCGGCGGATCTATCATGTCTTCTTCAATTTACTTAAAACTCGGCCAAGTGCATGTCGGGCAATGCGCAATGTAGGGTTCCGTAGTTGTCCATCACAGTTTCTCTCAGACTTCTCCAATGTCCAAGTACATTTTATATGTTGGTCGATTATTCTCGTTAACTTGTAAAGCGGTGATAGCTTTCCTTTAAACTTCGATAAATATGCTATGGAATGACCTGAAAAAAATGATTTATTATAGTGTTTCATAATTATAAATATTGATAAGCTGGGTAATTTGATAATTTTGTTAAATGCGTTAGTCGAGCGAGCGAGGCGAGCGGTGCCGCGGTAGTAACCGGCGAAGCGTTAAAACCTAAATTTGTGTTTTAAAAACATAATAAAGTATTTTTATTATCCTGCCCAATAGGTGACATATATTATTGATACCACTTAAAGCCCAGGAAATTTCATTATTTCAACCGTTATAATATTGCCCTCTCTTAATATAATAAATAAATAATAATGAAATAATCACTATATCCACGACTTAATACTACTGTCGTGTTTTTTTTCACAATTGTTAAAACAACCATTTAACTGTCATAATATGACACTGTTAATATTTTTCACTTAAAAGCTTAATATTTGGAAAACGGATCCCTGAATTGAAAAATTGTTAACACACAATGTTTTAACGACCTATCCAACGACACCCTGCACACAAAACAAAACTATCCAAACTTCAGGTGTAGCACGTACCCTTGAATATTTTTTAAAATACTTTATTTTAGCACATAAACGGCGCGAAGCTGTAATTTGGCATGGGTAAATATTAATTACCCATGCCAAATTACAGCTTCCTAGTACCAAAAGTATCTGAGATAAGTTGCGGACAGACGGACATGGTGAAGCTATAAAGTAAGCCTGTACGTACTACTGCAGTGCACACGGGCCTACATGCGGATTTATGGGTGTTGTTAAGTGAAGCCAGTGACTAAACCTTACTGTTGGAAGTATTTAAGCTGCCATAAGGAATCTGATAGGCTTCACGACTTGTATCAAGCGATATACTTATTACTGTACTACTATTAGTACTTTTGGAATGGCGTGCTATAGTGGATACCTACACTCAGCATTTGGTGGAGACAGGTTGAAGAAGAAGATTAATATGACTAAAAAATCAGTTCAAGGAGATCCCAGCAAAAGCTTTTTAAAATAATATTTTAGTCTATATATTCCCTTTTCTTTATGGATACAGCGGCGACGCGTAAGATTAATATGAGGTGGCGCATTTTATGCGTGTTTTATGCACCCTTTAAACGCTTCATAGAGGCTGACAAAGCTTTCAAGCAGACGTAGAGCACTTTGTAGCTCAATACTGCTACTCCGCCGACCCGCTCGGGCGTAAGTGCCGTCGGTGCTCAAACCACTACATGCTTACTTTAGGCAAATGTGATCTTGGGTTATCATATGTTGCCGTATTCATTTAACATTGTTCTGTCTGTGCCTTAACTTATTAGCTGACGAGCGGTTGCATGAGATGGCGTGAAAATAAAATTTTAATTGTGTCTCGTTTTTTTATTTTACTAAGGGGTTAGAATGTAGGTATGCTTAACTAAAGAAATGTGTGACTGAATCTGCTGAACCTAAGGAAGGCTGAGTTTTAGTGGTACCTAAAAGTGTTAATTCTTATCCATATGGTGTGTCATTGTCTGTATTAACTAATTGAGTAGAGTAACAATATATCTTATCCTTTCTATCTTGAAAAATAAAGGAATAGAGGGCCTTGGATGTCGTCAGTTTTAGTAAATTTTTCTTTCGGGGTCTACAGCAAAAACATACAAATAATAATCGTACATAACAATCATACAAGCAAAATAATCTCAACCCAACAACAGCAGGTGTACCTACGTTGACCTTAGTATTTTGTTTGGAATAGGGCATTTCTAGGCATGTATCAATTAAAGCGTGTGACAGAGGGAAAATTTAAATGTCCCGTTTCGTACACAAATCCGTGGGGGCGGATAAGCTGATTAGCAAGTTAAAAGGATGGCCCGCAGGATCCGCGGCGAAGTTGGCCAAATTAAAACAATCTCATTACCCGGTAGACGGCAAGAACCAAGAATACAAAGAATACAACCCTACATCAAGTTTACACTTTATTGAGATATTCCATAAACTCACGCAACATTTTAACAGAAAAGTGAGATGAGCTAGCATGGATTTAATTAGAATCGAGTTTTTCAGCGACGGCAAAACCAGCTGCAACTTGCTGCAATCTAAAAAAAATTTCTCACCTTCCTACTGGTGCTATTCCCATTCCTAGCCGGGGTTCGCTTGACCAAGGTTCAAAGTAGATAAGGCAAGCGTAATTACGTTTATAGCGAATGAAAACTGAGCGCCGTAATCCTTAGCCATGGAACCGTTTGGATTATAAATATAAATTTATGTGATCTAAGAATTATAAAAATATTAAAACAAACATAAAAAGGAAAATATAATTTTACTTTTATAAAAATCCTAGCTGTCCCAGCGAACTTCGTATCGCTTCTGATATTTTTTTGTGAATTTTTCCGACGTGTTATTTGTTATTCTGCTATTGGGGGCGAAGACAAATTTAATAAATCATAGATATTAAAAATCGGTCCAGCCGTTCTTGACTTATAAATGGTGTAACTAACCCGACTTTGTTTTATATATATATAGACAATAATACCTTTTTCATTTTATTTCTCTCTGTATTTTCCTCATCGCCGAACAAGTGGTTCAAATCCGTATAGTAGATTCTAAAATATCTAGAGATATAGGTACTTAATTACTTACATACGTGCTGGGACTTGAAGTCATTCCTCACATATGTGGCAAGACTCCACCACTGAGCTACCATGGCTTACAATGTTGTACAAAAAAGAAAAACGGAAAAGAACAGAAAATTCATTACTTTGGACATCACGACGACACAATATAATAAAATAGAAAAACAAAAACAGAGAAACTCACTCACTAAAATAGATGAAATAAGTAAAATTTATAAAAAAATATTTTGGAGTCGGTGCCAGCCGATGAGAGATTCAATGTTTTTGTTTGCACCGACTCCAAAATTAAGTGATTAGGTACTTAAGTGTTAGGATTATTTTTAGCATTTTAGTGTTTTAAAGTCGGTTTTTTTATTTTTATAAAATTTACTTATTGCATCTATTTTAGTGATAAATCCTAATCTAACTGCTGAACACCGATTTCATCCCCTATTTTCTTACCCTTAGGGGTGATTTTTATTTTGCAAACTTTTATCATAGCATCTTTGAAGTATAAGCTATTCAATAAAACAAAAATCATCAAAATCGGCTCATATTTGTCGAAAATAGGTATAAAGAACCACAACCAAAATATTATCTGGGTATATATTTGTTGATTTTCTCAAAAAGTTCTAAATCAATTTCGATAAAATTTATATGGGACCACCTCTGAAGTATGATCTACCAAACAAAAAAAGAATCATTAAAATCGATTCATAATTGGCGGAGTAATCGCGTAACAAACATACAAAAACAAAAAAAAAACCATACAGTCGAATTGAGAACCTCCTCCTTTTTTGAAGTCGGTTGAAAACAGAGAAACGGTTCCCAAGAACAAAATAAATAAATAGACGGATACAATAGAAATAAATACAAAGATCATTTAATTAGGTTAGTTTATAGTTAACTTTATACTTAGGCTTACTTATCTACCAAAAATTACCTGCTATTGTTGGGTTAAATTGCAATGTCTAGGTGTTGTCTAATATTTTTGCGACTTTTTAAAGTAACAATAAATCGCCCGCAGCATATAAAGCGTTATTCTGAGCTGAGCTTGTGTGATAAGTAAAGTTTAGAAAATCAATAGGTACCCCAATATAATCAAAACTTCTGCTACATTTGAATTAACTTACATTTCACACTTATTTGGTCTGTAGGTAATGAAAATTCTTATTTGATACTAGCTGTTACCCGCGACTTCGTTCTCGTGGTCTTTAGTTTATTTAAAATCGATTTTCTGCGCAACTTTTTTTTTCCTAAGAACCTACTCCTGACAATAATTAGGGACAACAAAAAAAGAATTAGCGAAATTGTTCCATTCGTTCACGCGTGATGCTATGACCAAATGAAGAAGAAATTCATTTATATGTTTATAGATTAATACGAAATTTCTAATAAAAATTTGACTATATAAATAACTATCTTTATTTATATTTATAATACGGTATTTTACACCACTAATTAATTGACATACTTTTTAAAAACTGTCTGAACGCTACTCTTCCATATAATTTGTATGGCGATAGCAAACTATGACGTCACTAATATACTAACTCAATGGACTAACTTTTTATTGACTATGGAACCATTAAAAATTAGGCCTAAAATAAGGTGACAGTTTTAATAAATGTTGTCTTAGAATTATTTAAGAATGGTATTAACAACACCATTTTATGATTAATTAAAAATGCTTCCGTTGTAATAAATTAACTAAAATATAAGTTTTCATATGAAATGAGAGGGAGAGAAATGAGAGTAAGAAGAAGGGGCAAGAGAAACAAATAGAGGCGTCGTGCAACTTTTATGAACGTGCAATTATCCGCTCTCATGGAAGAAAGGAATAGAAGCGCCAACGACAAAACACTTGCGATCACTCAAAGGCGCATCGATTACGTCACCCAATCCTTATCGCCGCGTGGTCGCTCATGTCAATAAAAAACTGTCGTTGCGTTCGTCACTTATAAATAACGTACATCTGGCGAGTGATGTTTATAATTAAGTGTAGAGTTTAGCTGTTAATTTGTAAAAGATTTGTTGGAATCGGTTCTTTCTTGGTAATGATACATAATAAATATGTAAATGTAAATATGAGCTACGCAAAAGTTGTATGAAAGTTGGATTTAAAAAAAATAAAATAAAAAAGTAACGCCGTAACCTATTTATTTTATTATTTGTATTAGTTAAAAGGTCTTCTTATTACGAATTAAATTTAAAAACCATACATTACCTACCTATAAAAATTTGTTTTTTATCTAGAAATTTGCGATTTTTGGAAGTTTTTTTGGGGTAAATTTTTAGAGGTGAATTTATAAAATTATAAAATTTTTACTTGTTTGAATAAACTTAAAATATTACTTGCATTCGTATGATATATTTCTATTTTGTAGAAATCATTTTAAAATATTGAATGATTGCAGCAAAACATGTAATTGTACTAAGGTATTAAAAATTTTCGAGAAAAACGCTGGATCACTTTTAAGGTCTTATGTTACGTATTTAAAATTTATCAAGAATGCAATTTATATTTACTTGAAAGTACATGAAATTAACTTACCAAACATGTGACTTTTAACTATTTCTTTGAGCTACATACTTTAGTTTTCTGTCGGATAATTTCAATTATGATTTTATCTTTTAGAGAAATTAATTGATTCCTTAATTTTTAGGGTTCCGTACCTCAAAAGGAAAATACGGAACCCCTATAGGATCACTTGGTTGTCCTTCTGTCTGTCTGTCTGTCAAGACCCTTTATCTCTAGTTGAAATTAAAATCATAATATACCCAAATCTACAGTACGCTACAGCTGTGAAAAAATCAAACTTCTGTTAACGTCGAAAAAGATACGGCCCTTTATGGCGCAAAAAACGTAAATTTTGACAAGGGAATCAAAATAAATAGGGAAGGGTCCGTTGACCTAAAATCATGAAATTTGGCAAGAAGCAATGTTATGTGTTACACAAGTAAAGGTAAAAGTCCAAAAACCCTAAATTTCTATTAATATAAAAAAAGTAAACTTGTAAAATCGGTAAATATCTTCGAGACTACAACCCGCTCGAAACTTTATAATTAATGTTTAGTAGGTATAGGGTATTAAAAAATACTTACCTGAGATAGAGCACCACTAGTTACCGTTACCGATTCACCTTCATATATCGGAAACTAAAAAAAAGATCAAAACACAGAAAATAGCAGACTTTTTGTTTTTTTTTAAATACATAACTTGACATAAAATACATTATTGGTCACAGAGACATAAATTCATGAGATATATGCTTGATTTTATTTAGAAAAGAGGGAATAGACCAGCAAATGCTGTACAATCACAAAAATAGTAAAGCGCCATAAAAAACGTTGAACCAATCTAATTAAAATTTTATAGTTATTTTTAAAATCTCCCTAGAGGTACTCTAACTGCAGAATTTCACTTGACACAATTTTTGGAACATCCTGTTTACAGGGTTGACTAGGTATGTTTTGATACCTACTAACTTTAAAGTTTTAAATTAGTGATAAAAATAGTGCCGTGTGGGGACGGCCTTAATAAATACACTTCCCCACCGCCAACAGGAGGCGTGTCGTAAGAGGCGACTAATTCCTGTAGCACGAGACGGGCAGTAGCGTCTTCATGCGAAATCTTTTTAAAAAAACTGCGCTCGCCAACCCGCCTGCCAAGCGTGACGAGTATTGGCAATCCCTCCCGATGATAAGTTATTGGGGGAGGCTGGAGGGATGATGATGATGATGATGATGATAAAAATAGTGTTACAACACACGTTACTACAACAGCACCCTCGTCGCTGCAATAAAAGGGAAAATTAACAAAACTACCCATGAAATTTTAAATTGATGGATTATTATTAGCGAGAAATAAGAGAAAAGTGTAAATTGCATCGGATAATGCTATGGAGTGATACGAAGTACTTTCGTAACGATATTAATGGTGGAGCGACAAGGCTTTCACTTTAAATGGTAATACGAGACTATCTCTCGAGTATTATCTGCATTAAGTGGATACAAAATACAAAACATTTACATAAACGGAAGAACTTTTTACAAATTCGTAAAATAGGTAGTCAGTAACAGGCTGTATTTATTACTCATAATGTTGATTTTTTCTAATACAATAAATTTAGGTTAAAACCTAACCTGCAATTCTCTCAAATTATTGCTAGACGGCGACCAGAAGTCCAATTCCCGTAACTTAGCAATAGTCGCAATCCAGATTCAATCCGGTCCCATTAACATAAAAATCGGACACAGTATTCTCTTACACTCAATAAATTTAATTTTAGTTCGAAATGAGATTGCTTTTTTTAACACAATTTTTCTATTACACAAGTGGGACATTCGATTCGAGAACGAATATCATTTTAATCAATTAGCCTTCGATTCGGTTAAATTACCTAAGGATTCTAAATCGAAGTACAGGGTAACTTATTTTATCTTATATAAATATTAATATTCCAGTTTATAATTTATATTAAATATAGTAAATTATAATATATATATTCCAGAATATAACTCAAATGTTCTCCTGGTATCCGTTCACTACCTGTTTACGTGTTTTAGAAATAATTTACGTTGTTTAATTAATTCTTGTGAGAGAGGTCCTTAAATTCCTTCCATGTCCCTCATATTTGTTGTATCAGGCAGGGCCTAGACTGCGGGTATCTCTACGTAGAAACAAACACTTACCTGTTCTTTGTTTGCACGCGTCCACTAGTCATCCGTAGACTCTAGACGTTATCTTGGAAAATGGGCTTGTCTGATCAAAACACCTTTCCGTTTGCGCTGAAAATTCTATCGTTAAAGGTTTTTAAGCTTAAAGTAATCCGCTTATTCTGCGAGTACATGAAAATATACGCTACAAATTAAAAGCGTAGGTAATACTGCCGAAAGCGGTCCATGAGTAATAAAAATAGAATTTTAATAAACAAGCAGAAGGTATGTAACATGTAAGTAATGTCAGAAAAGTTCGACGTCCGTCTGGTGTAGTGGTTCAGGATTATAAAGCCAGGCGGTTGCGGGTTCGAATCCCGCAAGGGGCAAATGGTTGTGTGTCGAGCACAAGCATTTGTACATAAGTCATGGATGTTTAAAACGTATGTATGTTTTTTCGTTATTTAGTCGCTATAGTACAAGTTTTGCTTAGTTTGGGTCTAGATAGGTTTGATTGTGGAAACAATTTACCAATTTATTAATTATTTCATTGAAAGTAACATTTAATTCCCTTTTAATAAGTAACATAATTTATAAGAAAATGGTTTTAAACACGAAGATTTACTCACATATAATATATACCTACGTAACTTTCTAAAATATTTTTGCTTAACTAAGTAAGTACTTACAAGTCCTTAATAAAGCCGAATAGTATAAGCACATTTTAGTGAAACTATTATATCAGGATATATCAAGAACAGATACTTTAGTGAAACTATTATATCTAGCTGACTAGGTAGTCATGTACGAGATTAATTAAGCTACCAGTTATTTTCTCAATTAGGTTGTAGTTAAGTAGGTTGTTCTCAATTAGGTTTTATCAAAAAAAAGAAGATAAGCAGCAGTAAAGTTATGGGTAAACAATAAATTAATGTCTTTATGATATGAGTATCTAAATTATCATTTTACTATTAAAAAATTTCATAGAAAAGGATGTACGAGTAATCAAATTTATTTCTATCTCTGACATGCTCTCTCACGCCTCTTATAAATGTGGGCTTTAAAAATCTTTAAAAATGAATGGCTGGATGAAAAAGCTCAAGATCGTGCTCTTTGGCGCTTTTTGGGGCTTATGTCCAGCAGTGTACTACAATAGGCAGATGATGATGGTGATGTTGAAAACAGGAGTTATCGCGATCATTATAGGTAACTTTTACATTAAAACACGAAAGCTTAACAGTATTATTAATTTTTTACCTTGTATCTATTCCTAGTGCTTTTACAAGTGCTTTGGCTACTTACCATGGAATCAGAGCAATGTATGTGATGTTGTCCAATATTTATTTATTTAGTTTTTTTAAACAGATTATAACGGATTAATCTGCAAAGCGCCGTTACAGTTACGTGGCCCTTATCACTTAAATTGAGTAAGTCTTTTCCACTGCGATAAATGTAAATCACGTCATTGAATGAACTATATTGGACGGGGCTCCATTGAATGCAGTTGGAGCATGGTAAGCACAATGCTTCCCGCTCAATGCACTCGCTATTGAATCAGTATTCGATTGTCCTAAAGTTCGACCTTTTTACATAAATTTCGCGAGTAAACTTCGTTACCATTTGCTGAGAGGTGTTGTTCTATAAAAATAATACAAAATATTTTTATCCACTTACATTTAAATGAGTCGAAAATATGTATTAAATTTTAATTCCGTGGTTATACAAATCTAATATTCTGGGCGTTTGGTTAAACAAGTATTAAGTACTTCTACATTTTGTTTTTCTCGTGAATATAAGCTTTTATTAGACCAATGCTAAAATATAGAACAAAATCAGCTGTTCCTAACATTTTGGTGTAGCCCTTGGACTTCGGCACCTACGTCTCTCTTTCAACCTAACACCCTATTTATATGTGCAGTCCTATTTTATTTACTAGAAAAAATCCTTATTTGTTAGCGAGGATGATGCTTCTGCTTAAATATAGTAACTTTATCTTGCGTCCATGGATCTAGAGACTGCATGGACGGAGCCGTAGTTGACCACTAGTTGATAGCAAGGACCGAAAGGTGACTCGGTTTAATGTCACGGATCGGCTGGAAAACCGACGTTTACGCTTAATCCTTAAAATACTTACAGGTTAACCCAATCGTATAGGAACCGGTTCCGGCCTAAGGTTCACCTTCGTTAAATTTTTTCGAGCTTCGATACCAAGCTATTACTATTTCCATTTCGTTCTTTCAGTGATAATACGGGTTAACCTGAAATATATACGGGTTACCCTAAATACGGCTTAAGCGAAAAGTCATTAGTTGTCTATGCGGTTTTAACCGGGTTTAAGGGTAAACCCGGTTTTTTGGTTCTAGGATGATAGTAAAACACTTTCGATTTAAAATAATGACAAAGAAAGACTATAAATAATGTTTGAATTGATACGAAAGGTAGGCAAAAAGTATCTAAATTACCATTACGTGAAGTCTTAACACGTTTCTTCCTAATAGATAAGGCAATTTTTTATGGTTTTGGTTTATTATACTTTAAGTGATAGAAAATATACGTGCCGTGTGGGGACGGCCGTAAAGAATACACTTCCTCACCGTCAACAGAAGGCGTGTCGTAAGAGGCGACTAATTCCTGTAGAACGAGACGGGCTGCAGTGGCTGCGTGCGAAATGTTATAAAAAACTGCGCTCGCCAACCTGCCAAGGGTGGCGAGTATTGATAATTCCCTGATGAAAATCATTGGGGGAGGCCTGTATTCAGCAGTGTACGTCCAATAGCTGAAATGATGATAGAAAATGTGCGCGGAAGGGGTTTGTTAATCCATGAAAATAATTATTTTTGAATAAAAACAAAAATTCTCTCATATTTTTTCGCAACTATACTTAGTCTGGCCGTAAATATTGTTAAAATTAAAAATAAACAAAATATTACATTTGAATTTGGAATCTGTAATTTTTATATGATTGTTCATTGAGTTTTCTTATTTTAGCGCCAATACATTGTACGTACAATATTTTGCGATATTAAAATGGAGTGGGGTGATAAAGAGAACCGAATCGCTGTGATTGCATCACTACAAAGTAGGTATGGAGCCAAGTGCAATTTTTAAAACTCTCCATACGCTTAGTATTAGTAAAATGTGTGTACCGGGCTATTAATAGGTACAATGAGACCTTCTCTATTTGTGACAGAAAAAGATCTGGCCGTCCACGTAGTGTTCTTACGAAAAAGGTGGTCAAAGCAATAGATAAAAATAGCACCTAGATCCATGTCGCGTATTTTAAAAGATGACTTAGGACGTGCAGCCTATAAGAGACGTACTGATCATTTCATAACTGATAATTTAAAAAAGAAGGCAGTGAAGAATTTTCCCTTGGAAAGAGTGCGTTCTTCTATTGATAACTGGCTGGCTCTGTCAACGTTTAAAGGACTGTATTTTTACAAGCTTTTTACAAGCTTTATATTAGCTTGCAATGTTCGTATGTCATGTAACAGTTTTTTACAATCTTTATATTAGCTTGCAATGTTCGTATGTAACAATTTTAGAAATTAGCAACTTAAATTTGACCCACTTCCTGGTGTTCGATTGAGCTAAAATGTGGCACACGTATGTGAAGTCGGTGACAATGCAATATTTTGGTACCATTGAGCTGATCTGATGATGGAGCTGGAAGGTGGTCACAGCAACTCAATACTAAACAATGCAATAATATTTAGTTTAGGCTCGTTTCATTTGTCTTAAAGAATCTTCTGATCGAAGATGGTATCTAGGGTCTGATGATGGAGTCAGAAGGTGGCTATTGGAACTGTATAATAAAACAATGTTACAGTTTGGGGCTCGTTAAAATCTATTATTACTTGATATCCAGGGTCTGATGATGAAGCTTGAAGCTGGAAGGTGGCCAAAGGAACTCTGTAAGGAACTCTGTAATAAAGTTAAGGAACCCTATCGAGTTTGTGCTCGTTTGATATGTCTTGACAAGTAGTCGATCAGTAGATGATGTACAGGGTATGATGATGAAGCCAGAAGGTAGCCAAAGGAACTCTGTTATACAACAACGTATAAATAAAATAAAATAAAATAAAATAAAACGTAACCCTTTCGAGTTTGGGCTCTTTTGATTTGTCTTTAAAAGTCCTCTATTAGTAGACGATGTTCAGGGTATGATGATGAAGCCAAAAGTTGGCCAAAGAACTCTATAATAAAACAACGTAACCACCTCGAGTTTAGGCTCGTTTGATTTTCTTGACAAGAACTCTGTTAGTAAGTGATGTCTAGGGTATGATGATAAAGCCAGAAGGTGGCTGAATGAACTCTGATGAAACCAGACGGTGGTCACAAGAACTCTGTGATAAAACAACATAACCTTATCGATTATGGGTTTGTATAATTTTTCTTAAAAAGTACTCTGATAGTTTAACTATGATATCACTATATATAGTTCTGACGATGAATCCGAAAGATAGCCACTGGAACTCCCTTGTCGAAAGTGCTAAGGTGGTTAAGTTTGATCTCGTTTAATTGGTTGTCTTGAGTGTCATATATTACACCTGATGAAGAGGTTCGAAAGATAAAGAAGGGAGCCAAAAGATTGTCACTGAAACTGCTAAATGGAAAGTGCTAAGATAGTCGAGTTTGAGTTTGAACATTAAAAATATCCATTTTAAACAAACCTTAAGACTAAAAAGTTATAAATAAATTAAAAGTAAAAAAAACTTTTTAAGGACAAGCTTTTATTGAGAATAAAGTGAACTAAGAAATAAATAAAAATTAGGTGACATTTGTCATACACGTAGATAGGTAAGTTCTATACGTCTTTTCGAAATGTAAGATATTATACATCTTCAAACTTCAAAAGCTTGAGGCACTGATCAATGCTACAGGTTTCCTATACGATATCAGTGCCTCGAGTTTTTGAAGTTTATGTATAATTTACATTTTGAAAATACGTGTAGAACTTACCTATCTACGTGTATGACAAATGTCACCTAAATTTATTTTATTCCTTTTAGTTCACTTTATTCTCAATAAAAGCTTGTCTTAAAAAGTTTTTTTACTTTTAATGTATTATATTTTAAATTGTTTTATAATTATGTATTAAACTAACACACTGTAAGAGTAATAAATGTTATTACTTATTTGCAATAGAATTTTTTTTCTTTGTTTCAGTAGTTATACAAGACTAGGTATAATTCGCAACTAACCCGAAGACAATACCGTTCTTTTTTGGGACGACAATAAACATTTTGGAAATAGAGAAAACTACGTTCCAAGTTTTTTACGTGGTAAAATAACAAAGCGTACTAAAGACAATTTGGACATATTTTACTAGAATTCTTCTCCTTATCATGGAATGGTGCATATAAGCGGTTCACTGTTGAAATTCAGTGACACCAATGACAACAACATCAACCCAATGACACCAAGCGCCATCATGAAGGCCGAATTTATTTATCTTTTCAATTACGAGTCGTAGTTTAAACTATGGCCTATTTTTCAGTGTTTGACAAAAAAAAATGTTTGATGGGCACCACCATCATGAACTAAGTTCAAAGAAATAAGAATAGAGGAGAGAGGAGTATCTAGAAAAGTTAAAAATCAAAATTTTCTGAATAAAAGTTTCTCTACTTTCCAAAGTAATGGATTTGTCAAATTTCTCTCGTATAACTTGCATGTCTTCTAGTTTTTTTTGTAAAATACAGTCTACAGGCAGAGATGGATTAGGAGATAAAAAAGGTATTAAGGACCAATTTTTAGGATGTGTAGTGGTGCTTCTGTGCTTTCATGAAACAGTTATAAAAAAGAAATCGTGTCATTTATTTAAATGGCATAGTTTCCTAAAAAATCTGATTAGTCCGTCAGTTGGATTATCAGAAAATATTGGACACGTATTTTTTCTTTTCTCAATCAAACAAAAAATGATGAAGATATAACCCGTTAAAGTTCTGCGTAACGTCACGCATTGTGATACTTTTTAGCAAGGCGTGACGTCACGTGCTCATTTTGATACGCTTTATATTCGTCATTATTTGTTTGATTGACAAAAGACAAAATATGGGTACAATATTTTTTGATAATCTAACTGACGGACTAAATCGAATATTAATTTTTTGACTCAGGAAACTAGCCCATTAGCTGCTAATCCATGACAGTATAATGTTTGGGGCATCTGATTTTTTGGCGATTTTGAGTTTGTTCCTACAATGAAAGTTGTTGTAAATAATGTATTATTTTATTATTTAAGATCAATTATGTACAAGGTTGTATAATAAGGTTGTATTTGTATTCTACGTTATTTGAATCTATACATGTAATAAAATAGAACAAAATACATAACACAAGATTGATGTACAAGATACAAAAGTTTTAGCTGATAATCCTTTTTCTGCGACAAACCTGCAGCAACCCCTCAAAACGAAACGGCTCAAAAACTCAGCAAAAGTAGAAATAAATCTTCATGATGTGTGGAAACTTAATAATTCGTAGCTCCGCGGGTGCCGGTGTCCGTTACATGGGTGCTCCCGCCGGACGTCTCTGGAATATTAACTCAGAATGGGATAAAAATGGCGGCATGGGCCGTCCCCGGCTCAGGTGACACTGGAATTTGACGTTGATAATTTGACGCCTTTATCCGGGTCAGCTTCCATACAAATAGCGGATAGACACTGAAATGACGCTGAATGTGCCCCGGGGACAATCGGTGTGTTTTGCATAAGTTGTCAATGTTCAGTCTGGATTAAAAAATACAATGGACTTTGCCGACCTCGCGCTGACCCTGGAAATATTGGACACGTTCCAGCGTACTACCTAATATCGTTCAATTTCGGACATGTCGATTTTCAGTTTAAACAGTACTGCTTTCAGTACTGTAATGTCGAAACTAGAATTTCAATCGACACATAATTGAATAAAACGAACATCTGTCAGCAATACCTTTTAATTGAATTTGGTCGACAATCTAGCCAATACAATATTCGAACGTAGATTCTCTTGTTATTTTAAACGTTTTAAAATAGGAGCTTATCTTAGCAAGTTTATGTCAAATAGAAGGTTTTAATTAGTCCGCAAAGTTTAAATGAGGGCTAAGTAAAAATTTTACGACGATGCGAAATTCGAGTGGAGGAAAGCGATCTTATGAATGAATGGCGGAAGAAAGCAATAAAAGTAATTAGGAAGAAACGAGTGAAACTTGGCCGCGGTCTCGCATTAGGTGGACTTAGTGCCTGCTGCGCGTAAAATTTGTGCCAATTAATGTAACTAAGTGTACTAGCGGGAGAAGCGTTGAATGCAGACGCGCTGATACTCCACAATAATGTTTTGTTTAATGACTTCATTAATTAATTACCTCAATCCATTTAATGAGATTTTTATGCATCAGTGGCAGCAATCTAGTTGTACATCTAAATTGCCCATTTTGAACCTTAAAGAATGAAGCGACAAACTATCAATTTAAAACTAACAAACCAAAGAACTGGCCAAAATTTTGGAAAGGCAAAATTACGCAATAGTTTAATCATAAATTTATTATTAATAATAATTTATTTATAATTTTATCTTGGTGTAAATGTCTTCTAAAATGTATTTATTAATTTTTCATTTGCATACCTATTATCAGCTAAAACGCATGCCAAAACGTGGAGTGAATAGAGAATATGATCTGTGGATGTCATGCTTGACGTTTCTTTAGTTAGAACCTTAGATGTTAGAATCTTCCCCCGTAATATCATGCAATTTTCTTACATATTAAAAACAGGTCAGTAAGGGGCACGTATTTAACCAGTCCCTTTCCGATTTCATACACTTTAGTTAGAGGAACAGTTCTATAGTCTTTATACATAGTTTAGAGAGCGGTAACAATCGAATCGCGATCATTGAGCTAGGGACAGATTTATAAGATTTGGTGGTTGCAACAAGTGTATTGTTGCACGTTAGTGTACATTTAACAATGTTAGAGTCTATGGTAGGAATTCCCCTTAGTAGATACAACAACTGCTTTTGTAGTTGGGCCATTGGTAAAAGTATTCCCCAAAGCGCAATGTACAGCAGAATGTTCAGTTGTGTTGTGTTTAATATATGTATGAAGTCATGTAATTCCATGAAAATGAGTAAGTAATCAGTTGCCGATCTGGCGATTTTGATGTTTGATCACGTTCTTTTATTGTTTGGTACAGTTATTTGATTTCTTTGTTACATTTGAAGTGTGTATAATTTTTGGCACCTAGTTGGGTATAATAAAACTAATGGATTTATATAAATAAATAAAATGATATAAAACGTTTCGTATTCAGTGGTTAATTTAATATGTAGGTACTTTTAAAAGATTGGATCGAGCAGAAATATCTTGAAGAACTCTCAAAGCGTAATAATATATTTGAACATAAAAATCTCGGTCCACCCTTTGATAAATTGAATATTCTGGACGCGATTTACAAATTTAATATTCGGCGAGTTATGTAAAACTTTCTTAAATTTTCGCCTCTGAAATATCTCATGCATAATTCAACATAAATAAATCGAACTTTATTGATTACAAATATACACCTCCTTTCCTATTGAGCGTATAACAATATTTTTTTTATTAACCAACTTAAAGAGGAATTTATCATTCTTTATAATATTACTTTGTAGGGTACAAATCCCACCTGCCTTTGTACTTGTGTAACCTTACGGCTTACAGGAACATTTTTTCTTTAGCATTTAGGAAATTTTATTAGACGCGAGAGGCCCTCATCGTTTCGGATCAACGATAATCCCATTACATTTCCAGTTTCGGCAATTTGAGTGCTCCGCTCTATCGCAATAAAAAGTTATTATGAAGCGCAGGTGAGCCAGCCCCCCCCCCCCCCCTGAAGGTACGACTTGCCTAAACGGCACTGGGACTTCGGAGCTTTCTCACTTAATACTTATACACTTCCGTTTTATACTTCAATCATTGTAACAAGATTATCGATTTGATAGCTTTTTCCCGTTCATTGAGCACAGATAAATTAATCGGATTAGTGTTTTGATAGAGCCGTTGTTCATTTTGCTTCGTCTTGCTAAGATAATGAATAACTATTAACCTAGCCGGTCTAGGATAAGGGATATAGCAAAGTGAATTTATTCAGATCTTTTTATACGAGATTTTAGGAATAAGTATTTTAGAAAAAATATATCGAAACATTATTGTGATAAAAATTACTGAAAATTGTATCGATGAAATTAATGATAATGAAATTGTATTTGTAAACCTAATAACTATTTTCGTGAAACCTGAAACACACACTTTTTCAACGTAAATGAAATATTTCAAACTTAAGAAAAGTCTTATGAAATACAGTCCACAGTGTACTTAGCCTGTATTAAAACATCCCTGTCTGCACAATGCAATATTTATTAGGTAACGTATACTATTTTATTTAAAGAATGAAATAAGTTATCTTACGAGAGTGCAAACAGAATACAATAAAAGGACGCGGAGTAGAATATCCTCGTGGCGACAAAAGTAAATCTTAAGGATCTAGTGAGTCAGCAGTCGACGAGAAGTATTCGTAAGCATGCTGTGATCCTGCTCCGATGTCCAGATAAACCGGCTGTCCACCTACTGCGTGATTTATGTCCAGACCGGACATTATGTCAGTACGTAATGGTAAACCCTCTACGAGAACTATCGCTTTATACGAGTAGTTCATAAATAAGAGATCCTTATGATCGTGTTAGAATAAAATAGTCTAATTTAGCTCATATCAGTCAAATCTTAAAATTGTATGACATAGATGACCTCCGTAGCCGTAAGGCGAGTACGCCGGACTTGGCATCGCCATCTCTGAGGTCCCGGGTTCGATTCTCGGTCGGGTTAATGTAGAAAACGAACTTTTCTATGTTGTCTCGGGTCTAGGTGTTGTAGTGTTTGTGATGTTGTCCAATATTTATTATGATTTAAGTATATTAATTTATTAATAGACGACTCGATTGGCGTGCGGCACAGAATTCACCCTAATTGCAAGTAAGGTACCGTGTTCGATTCCCGGTTTGGGTAAATTAAGAAATTAATTAATTAATTTTTCTTTTTTCTTTTTAGGGCTAGTTTTTGTTATTCAACTTGTACAATTTCATAAAATGTATCTTTCCTGAATAAAATGATTAAAATTAGAAACGGTTTATTTATAAATTGACTGCTCTGGCAAAATACTTTGATAAGAACATCGTAAGATGTTACAAGGATGATAATATGTTGATATGAAGGATGTTTGTCATATTTCACACTCAACTGGCTTACGTATTTTTTATTTAATTTTACTCACAAATGCCACCTGCTAAAGGTAACATTTTCTGCGTCAAGGTACATAAGGCACGTGTTGCAAAATACCAGGTTGTTATGTGAAGGATGCTCTTCCCTCAGTCAAATACCACTGAAAAGCCTAACCCTAAAAGACAAACTCGTAAATTCACATCACAAGGTATAATAGTATACCTAACTTATTAGATAGCATTCTTCTATGGGTTGATTCTACTGCTCAAATACAACAAGTCAAGAACTATGGGAACAACATCGAAATCTCAAAAAATACTCACTTCCCCATAAAAACTGATATGTTGATTTATTGCGATTTCGATGGTTGTTTCGTAGAAAAAATTGCTTTATTTGAGCAGCTTCACTTGAGATCACCCCCTAGATGGAAGTTAGCTAATAGATCAGGACCTTAAATAACACTGTACTTACGTAGCGGTTTCAAATACTTAATAATATACCGCTCATCGATTGATCTTAAAAAAATCGGGTGAATGCGAGTCGGACTCACCGAAGGTTCCGTACAAACTTGCAAGTATGTAAATAAATAGTTTGTCATTAACGGGAATCTAGTCTTGAAGATTTTTATCGCTTTTAGTCAGTTTTTTTTTGTTAAGTAATTACAATTTTACGGGTTACCTACTGACTTTTCCCTCTATTGGTGCTAAGAGATATGCTGCTTGCCAAATCATTTTAGGTCAACGAGAAGTACCCTGTAGGTTTTGTTCCCTTGCAAATATAGCAAATGCGACATAAACAGCCGTATCTTTTGATTGCGTTGACTTATGAATTCGTTTTTTTTACAGATTCAAGGGATTGCAGACCTGAATCTGATGAGAGACATACTAATTTCAACTTGATACCTCTCCGCGTTCCTGGTAAAAAAACAACAACTACAACTCGTCACCCATCCTGCGCATAGCCCCGACCTAGCACCCTGCGATTTCTGTATTTTTCCCAAAATCAAAGATTTGATGAGAGGTTTTACTTTTACCAACTCCGAAGAGGCAGTGATAGCGTTCAATCAGCACGTAGAAAACATGCATTCAGATCTGTGGTCCTCCTGTTTTAAAAACTGGTTCGATCGCATGAAAAAATGTTTAAAATGTAAAGGAGAGTATTCTAAAAAGCAATAAACATAATATTTTGGTTATAACATGTTGTTTTTTTAAGTTAGGCAAAACTGACCTGCGTATTCAACAACAAGTCAAGCATTTGCATTCAGAAAGCCATTTGCTAAGGTGGAACTGATGAAGGAAACCATAGTTGGCAACAATAGTATTCTGCGAGTAGCGGATATCTTCAATAAGACAGTTAAGCTTCGTCAAAATAAGTCAAAGTCAAAAATTATTTATTCAGTTTAGGACAGAAAATTGCTACTTATGAACGTCAATAATAACATTGTAGGCCCATATGGGGCCAGAACATGTCTCCTTATTTATTGGGCCCTACAAGCGCTACGAGACAAGACACAGACAATCTGGCAAGTGCTGAGAAGAAACGCCGGAACAAGCCTGTCACCACTAGCTGCCACAAAAAAAAAAAAAAAACAGGTAGGTACATCACTTTAGTGCAGGCTGGACTGACCGTAAATTCTTGTCATCAAGATAGTCTTGAATTTTATAATACCCCTTAGACATTAGTGTAGTTTTGACATGTGACAAATCGTATAGATAGATAGATACATCCTACTCTTTATTGTACACCATACAAAGAAGTTACAATTTGTGTTTATAGAAAGATGCACAATTTTCGTATAGTCATAGTCAACAAATCAAATTGTAATAAATGATTCTGGTGAAAACAGTACCATAAAACTGATCTGATGACGAAGGCTGAAGGTAAGCATCGGAACTCTGTTATAAAAATTGTTTTATCACAGAGTTCCGGTACATTGGTATCAAAGCCGTGTTTGGACTTATTCGAATTGTCAGATTCACTTTAGCTATAATTAGATCAGAGGTGGAAAAAAAAACTTGTGTACAGCAATATGATGTGTTTGAAATAAAAAACAGAGCAATAAAAAAAAATATATAAAAATATTAACCGACTTTAAAAACACTGCAAACAAAAACATTCAAACACTCCACTGCTGACACCGACTCCAAAAAGAACTAGGTGCCTATATTTGTTACAATGTAATATTCAGTTTTTTTGTGTTATTAAAGTCGGTTATTTGTATTAAAAAATTTAACTCTCAAATTTTATCTTTCTACTTAGCACTGATATAATGTGAGCGAAATGGCTATTAAGTGAAATACAGGTGATTGAAGCGACCATCTAGCCAGTTGTTTTATTTATCTTATCTTTATTAATTAATTGTTAGATTTATCAATAGCTAACGAAAACAGGAAAAAGAAATTATTTAATTTTTGTTGGTTTAAGTAGATACCTACACTAATTTGAGATAGTCACTAATGTTCTAATGAAGAACCATCGTCATACTAGGGTTGCATAAATTCCACACGGGTGAATTCTGGGAGACCAAGCCTTCGCAAACGTAGTGTAGGCCGCCCCCCAGCTCGTTGGACCGACGACCTTACGATAATGGCTGGCAGTGGCTGGATGAAAAAAGCGGGAGATCGTGCTCTTTAGCGCTCATTGCTTACGTCCAGCAGAGCACTTAATGACGTGATGATGATGATGACTTAATTTATACCTATTTCTGATATCAGTTAATCAATAAAACGTAATGTACATTTTTCACTATGATATTTCAAATAAAAACTAAAAAGTTTACATTCATTCAAACTGTTCTTTGGCCATTAGTTTAACTAAATAAATTATTTTAAGCTTTTTATTTAGGTGTTTTTATTCTTTATTATTTATACCTTTTTAGTATAATCTTTTAAATATATTGGACAACATCACATTCATTGCTCTGATCCTATGATAAGTAGCTTAAGCACTTGAGTTACAAAAATCAGAAACACCGACGGTACCACAACACCCAGACCCGAGGCAATATAGTTATTTTCCTACATTGACCGACCGGGAATCGAACCCGGAACCTCAGAGATAGCGACTCTCAAGTGTTATCTCAAGTGTTATCTAGTGTTCGCCTTTCGGCTACGGAGGTCGTCTTAATTAACTTTCATAAGTCCAAACATAATAGTTATCTGTTGTTCACCGTTTTCATGGCATATTTTTCGCTTTCTGTAGTATTTTTTTTTCTTTAAATTAAATGGGACCATGCTTTAGGTAACCTCAATTTATTAACTACTAGCAAAATTGTGTCTTGATTAAAGTATACCTTTATACGTCCAACTGCAAGGCACATGCCTCACCTCAACTGTGAGGTAGTAAAGTGATTAGTTATATATACATAATCTAATCATAAACTTTAAAAACAAAACCTAAGGTGTTTAGGCCTTAACAAAATCTAAATGTTAACTTCTGTGTTGACAAGGCAGAGCTCGAATAAGTCGTTTCGTTTTCATTATGAGGTTTGTAAATAGATAGTACTTAATTTAAATTGGATATGTAATATTAAGTGTTTATCAGGTAAACTATCGTAATTTAGTAGCTGGGTATTGGGTTCATGGCCTTTATTCAAAAAACGCAGTATGATACTCTACGAGTACTGTACACTCTACCAGTAAAATTGCTGTGACGTAGGTACAGAGGGACAGCCATCAAATTACACAACACAATATATTTAGCTATGGTAGATAGTTCCTATAGCCCGGTTTTATGAATACCGCAATGTTTTAGCTAAAAGTCACTAAAGGAGGCAACTCCCGCGTCAGTTGCTGGTCATTGGTAAACTGTTTTCGTAAATATTATCTCTTTTTATGAGATAAGTTTATGTACACGAAGTGCGACGCGTATAAATAGTACTCGTTAAAACCGCGATTACACATTCAAGGTTCGACAGTTGTTGATAGCAGAATACACAGACGATGTTTTGGAACATACTAAGTATCTTAGCGGCCTTCACTGGGTTAGCTTACTACATTTTACATAGAAGGTACAGTTACTGGAAAAATCAAAATGTTCCTTACCCTAAACCAACGCTAATACTGGGCAACTATGGAAGCGTCATACTACTCAGAAAACACATTGGGTACCATGTCCAAGATATTTGTAAGTTGTACCCTAACGAACCCTATATTGGAGCTTTCTTTGGAACGGGTCCTACTCTTATCGTGCAAGATCCCGAAATTATCAAGCAGATAACGACCAAAGACTTTTACTACTACCAGGGGAGAGAAACATCTGACTACAACGACAGGGAGGTCGTCAGCCAAAACGTTCTTTCTGCTCATGGTGATCGATGGAAAGTGATGCGGCAGAACCTGACCCCGATATTCTCGTCAGCAAAAATGAAGACCATGTTTAATTTAATTGAAAAATGCTCATTTGATTTAGAAAAATTGCTCAACTACGAGACAAAAACAACAGATGTAATTAACGCACGGATCATTATGGCCAGGTTTACGATGGCTTGTATCACTTCTTGTGCCTTTGGTATCGATGGAAAAACTATGGGTCAAGAATTTCAAGAAAACCCTTTCAAAGATCTCGGCGACGCCCTGTTTAACCAGTCAAAATTTGTAGCCTTTAAACTTATGATCAAAACTGTCTGGCCGGGTATTTTCTACGCTTTTGGACAAAAAGTATTTCCAGAAAAATTCAATGAATTCTTCCATGATTTACTCACGTCTGTCTTTCAAGCTCGCAAGTATAAACCGTCAAAGAGAAACGATTTTGTAGACTATGTTTTAAGTTTTAAAGAAGGCAAAGAGATTATCGGCGATAGTCTTTCCAACATAAAGACAGGAGAAAAAAACAAGGCATCTCTGCCTGTGACAGACGAGCTTCTCGTAGCTCAGTGTTTGATATTCTTCCTAGCTGGATTCGAGACGTCAGCTACTACGCTAAGTTATACTTTGTATGAGCTTTCACAAAATCGTAACTTACTGAGCCGTGCACAAAAGGAAGTAGATGAATATCTGCTAAAACGTGAAAATAATTTGCAATACGATAGTGTGAATGAGCTGCAATTTCTAGAAGCATGTTTCGATGAGACCCTTCGTAAGTACCCTGTAGTTCCAGTACTTACCAGAGAGGTGCTTATAGACCACGCTCTCCCGTCTGGCGTGAAACTTCACAAAGGAGTTCGCATTCACATTCCAATACACCACCTTCAACACAATCCAAAATACTTCCCTGAGCCCGAAATCTACCGGCCCGAGAGGTTCTTGGGTGAAGAGAAAAAGAACATCACTCCAAATACTTACATGCCTTTCGGTGATGGACCACGCCTCTGTTTAGGTAAGATTCAAATTTCAAATATAATGCATGATATATTGCGATATCATCACATTACATTTGGTTTGCTTTTAAATTGGTGATCAACGTAGAACGTGCACCAAGCTGCACATCAAAAGGAAAAAACCTCTATTTAAATCAGTGGAACTCCTATATGCAAAATAAACGAACTCTCCTGTTTTTGGATAGGCTTAGTTGCGTCTATATGTTTTTCTTTTATTTCATATATTCGTCAATAGTATACGAGTTGTCTGAATAGGGTTGGTAAATGGGAGGGTTTTAGTAAAGTTTAAAAATTTCTAGTTTATTCAATATTCAATAAGTAAGTTAAAAAAACTAAACAAATAACATATAAATCATGTGGTAGGTACAAAATATTTTCTTTTGTGACAAATTCCTCGGAGAAAACTGCAGAAAACGTTTATATGGATTAAAATCCGTCCGGATTTCGTTATCGTGTTAAATCGAACATAAAAGCAAAAAAATCTATTGTTGGATACAGTTAATAAGTCAGTGAAAATTGTGAATTCCAATATTTTTTGTACAAGAGATATTTTCTTTACATTAGCCCTAAAATAATGTAATAATTGAAATTAATTTGATTTTTCTCAGGCATGAGATTCGCGAGGATGCAGATGATGGCAGGACTGGTGACCGTGCTGAAGAAATATGATTTGGAACTGGCCGCAGACACTCCTCGGAAAGTGGAATATGTCACTCATTCACAATTTCCAATTCCAGCGCATCCCCTTAATATTAAGTTCACTCTTAGAGATGGATGGGAAAGTCGTAATTATACCAAAGCCACGCAATGAGTTCTCAATTATCTGTTTCCGTTTGTTTTTGAAATGGTAGAGTTATAGTATTGCGTAAATAATCTTGATTCGTGTGTATAATTTCTTTTAAAATATTATAATAAAAGCTTGTAAAAAGGACATTTTGTTATTGTGTTTTTTTTGCGTCGTGACCTGTTTACCTATGACCTATTATACAATTATTGTCAATATCTCATAGTGACCGAAGAAAACAAATAAATCATGTCCATATGCCATTCATCTTTTATTAGGACTTTGTTATTTGAACACTATATCTAAATAATGATATTAAAATATTTTAACCAAACTGGTACGAACATCGAAAGTTAATGTCGTATGTGTGTTTATTATTAAAATAATGTATAAATGCGTTATTCTTCTTAGTAAAAATATTGAATGCTAACTACAATATTAAGTTTTATTATTTTCTCCAGTTTTATTAGAGAGATAAGTTGTAAAGCATACATTACTAATTTGTACATTCAGACACATTAAGCGAACTATTGAGATCATGTAGTTGAACAAGGAATACTTTTTATAGACTTCTTTGATTTCAAATTACCGAGATTGCCTTTCATTTCAAAACCAGAAAAAATTGAGGAGAATAATTCTACCTTTTTAACCGACTTCAAAAAAGGAAGAGGATCTCAATTAGCCTTTTTTTTTTTTACGTATGTTCAGCGATCATTCGTTACTACGTTGACCGATTTCAATAATTATTTTTTGTTTGAAAGGTAATACTTTCAGAATGGTCCCATATAAATTTGGTTAAAATCTGACGATGGGATCTATAAGAAAATCATCAAACTTTGCATGAACTCCGTACCACGCCAACTGATTTTAGTATCTATCTTACCTAATATCTTTGCCAAATGTAGACCGATTTTGATGATTCTTTTTTTAATGAATAGCTTATACTTCAAAGATACTATTGCAAAACATTTTTGGAAAAAATTTCACCCCTAAGGGTGGAAAAATAGGAAATGTAAATGGTGTTTAGCAGTTAAATTATGTTTGCACTCGTAAAGATTTGTTTTGATTAGGATTTATCACTAAAATAGATGAAATAAGCAAATTTTATAAAAAAAAATGAAAACCGACTTCAAAAAACTAATACGATAAAAATAATTTTAACACTTCAGTACCTAATCAGTTACTTTTGGAGTCGGTGCAAACGAAAACATAGAATCTCTCATCGACTGGCACCGACTCCAAAAGTAACTGATTAGGTTTTAGTTTTTTGAAGTCGGTTTTTTTTATGGTTCAATATTGATACAATGACATGATTTAACATATTGAACGCCAAGCAAAATTTATGGATTTTCCGCTCAGGCCATTAAGCTCACCGGTGAGCGACAGCAGTATTACCCGTTTAGACCATGGGGTTCGCCGGTGACGGCGCAACAGACTCATGTTTGAAATGCATTTTCTTACTGGGGGCACAGGCCTGATACAATTGTTTTGTATGCCCGGCATGGCCCAGAAGAACAGTTTGCACACACTACTTAGTCTTGTATATTAAGAAGTAAAAAATACTTAGACGTTTATTAAAGATTTAGGCGTAACACACATAGAAGGCATGAGCAACACGGCGACGGCTCGGGTCGGTAGTACGGTGGGTCTAATAACATACGTTTAAAAGAGCACAGACAGTCGGCGTGCACGGCGCGCCATCCCGCTCACGCCGGCTTTTAATAAGATAATTATAGGTACTTTTAGTAAATCATGTATGTTTTTGTTAACTTTGGATTCCAAAGTTTACAAATTCCAAAGTTAACAAAAACATGATTTACTAAAAGTACCTATAAGTTAAAAAATATTAGGGATTCCGCAAAAAGTAAATAATTTGACCTTGCAGCTATTTTTAGCGACCGGTGCGTATCACGCGCACCGACGCCGCAAACATATCCCGTGCCAGCGGGGAGTTTCCTACTCTAGTTGACTTTACAATACCTACCTAAGCACTTTTACTATGCTTTTGATGATCAATAGCTCCGATTCTCCGTCGTCGTCGTCGTCGTCGTCTCCGTCGTCCGAATATCTTCGATGGGTAGAGCAATACCACGTAGGGTACTTCTTACTACGAAGTGATATTGACGGATCTTTGCCCCGTCCCTTGTTACATCGATGGGCTACCTCGCAAAGTCGTTGATATTATTTGGTGTGTTACTAAATGTGTAAAAACTGTTGTAATTCCAATATTTATTACTAGCTGTGAACGAACCTGAAATAATTTATTAATATTCATTTATTACGTAATAAGTGTAAATTGAGGTGTTAATCATTACATTGTGTGTACATTTAAAAAATATTTGAAGAACTATATAACGCTTGATATGTATGGGGAGCGTAATAAAACAAATTCAGGCTTCCATTATCCACCACCTAGCTCCATCATCAGCTAATCTCTAGTAGTATCAATTTTTGTGTTGTTAATTTGTAATTACTTATAGTTTCAAACTGTGAAAATTGACATTCAAATTTGTTTACATAGGTGAAGCTAACAAAATGCTGGTTAGATTTTTTTGATGAATTTCTTTTTGCAAATAGAAGTAGTTCTGTGTTAGGGACAAATGTGTAAATGTGACAAACCTAAGTAAACGAAATAATAAAATAAAATAAAATAAATACATTTCATGCTAATTAGGGCATTTTAGTTTTAAAAATAGCAAGTCATGATATAATGTCCTAATAGGTATGTTTGTAGTTATTGTAATGCTATACAAACAAACGATTAAAACACATTCGGTATGTATTACCAAGTATATGCTCTTATCTAAAACAAAATATTTAATATGTCTACGTATGATGACAACTTCATATTTTTAATTTAACATAACGTCATGCTGAGATTCTCATTAAAAATAGCAAGTCATCGTGATAAACGGTTATTTGATTGTCATTTATTGCTCTACAACCAATACTTTTGTAAAAATCCATCCTCGAGGTATTAAACTTTATTAATATTTTAATAGCAAAATAATAAAGAGTTTTTTGAGGATAACTTGTCCTAAAGAAGTTTTTAATATTTTTTATAGTTTATTGCTAGTAGCTTAATTTTTAAAATCGGTATGGACATTTAGATCTTTTATTTAAAAAAATCCTAAAATGTTTGCCTTCTGTGTTGTTTGTTTTGAGACTTTTGGGAGATTGAATGTTATTGAAGATTGGAACGATCTACAAATGAGGAGCTTTTCTAATAAGAGATGTAATTTATTGGTTTAGAGACCTACCTACTTTAAAGTAACTCAACTCAACTCAAAGTAACAATATGTAATCGGTCGAGAATATCTTTTATAACACTGAAGATAAAGAGTAAATTCATTATCTTGGACCCGGCAACGTAAACCAGTGCGATCTGAGCCAACTCTCTCAATGTTTTCATAAGGAAAATATCCACAGCAACGAAAAACTTCATCTGCAACTTTTTCTTTTTCCCCTTATTAGCTTTCCGCTCTTAACTACTATTCTTCTGCTTTTTCTGCAATTTAATTTCGTATTCGTTTTAAGGAAATCAGCGCTTTCTTCGTTTAAAATCTACAAAACTAACTTTACTCTATGTGTTGAATTGTTTCACTCGTAGAAATGAACAGCTTGCATTATTTTTTGCTGTGAGTTTTCATAGACACTAACTAAATTACCTTTTAAGTACTTGCAGATCAAAGTTAAACATTATTCACACCTTATTTAAAGTCGTACCTAACTATTAGTGGAGTTTTACATATAGTATTTACATAACCGTTACTAGTACATTTAAGTAGCTCTTTTTTTTTGGTTCCGTACCTCAAAAGGAAAAAACAGAACCCTTATAGGATCACTTTGGTGTCCGTCTGTCTGTCTGTCGGTCTGCCTGTCAAGACCCTTCATCTTGGGAACGCGTGGAGGTATCGAGTTGAAATTAAAACATTTACTCAGGTCTACAGTCCCTGAAGCTGGTAAAAAATCTAACTTCTAAGTTAACGTAAAAAAATATACACCCTTTTATGCCGCAAAAAACTTATATTTCGACACTCAAGGTAATCAAATTTTATAGGGTACTTTCCGTTGACTTAGAACTATAAAATTGGGCAAGTAATATCGTCTCTTATTACAAGTACGTAGTAAGTTTTTTAGGAAAGTAGCTCATTTTTACAAAAAAACTTTTACAAATATCAATCATCAGTGGCTTTTATTTTAATTCTTTAAAGGTAGCGTACCTTTTGGGTCCCGATCTTCAAAAGGAAATAAATTGAACCCATAAAAGATACCTTTGCTGTCTGATGTTCAGCAGTGGATGTCTTTATAGGCTGGTCTTATAATAATGATGCAAAGATTATTAGATGTGATCATCGGTTTATAGATGTTTCATACAAATAAATTTACCTATTTTTTTTATCGCAATGGTTCTTTTCTTTAAATTGTTTAAATCGCAATGGTTCTTTTATTAACATTTTACAGATGCCATAAAAATGCCAAATTATTTTGTATATCGTACTTTTGTTGGCGAAACTTCGTCAAGAAACAAACAGGACGTGGTTTCGAAACTGGCACGGGGGTGTGGAAAGTAATTAAATGTGAATTGAAAACAAGTCACTTTTGTTGCCTGTGCCCCGCGGGAGGTCGGAAGAACGAACACAATATATTGTAGGTACTCGTTATTTCGATTTTGTATAAACGTGTCCTTATTCCAAAGAATTTTTAAGTATGTGGAATATAGGTAAACGAAATACGTAGGCACAAGTATTATAATATTTAGTCAATTGTTACTTTCGTTTAGTAAAATATTTTTGTGGGTTTGTTGTGAGAAATAATACATAGAAAAAAAATAAAACCGACTTCAAAACACTAAAATGCTAAAAATAATCCTAACACTTAAGTACCTAATCAGTTACTTTTGGAGTCGGTGCCAGCCGATGAGAGATTCAATGTTTTTGTTTGCACCGACTCCAAAAGTTAGGTACTTAAGTGTTAGGATTATTTTTAGCATTTTAGTGTTTTGAAGTCGGTTTTATTTTTTTAAATAAAATTTACTTATTTCATCTTTTTTTAGTGATAAATCCTAATCTAACTGCTGAACACCAATTTCATACCCTATTTTCCTACCCTTAGGGGTGATTTTTAAGCACAACCAAAATATTATCTGGGTATATATTTGTTGATTTTCTCAAAAAGTTCTGAATCAATTTCGATAAAATTTATATGGGACCACCTCTGAAGTATGATCTACCAAACAAAAAAAGAATCATTAAAATCGATTCATAATTGGCGGAGTAATCGCGTCACATACATACAAAAAAAAAACATACAGTCGAATTGAGAACCTCCTCCTTTTTTGAAGTCGGTTGAAAATCAAGAAAGAGTATGTAATTTAACAAGTTCTCATAATTGATTATTTTGATAGCAACTCTGACTATGGTAGATTAAAATTACTATTATATTGCACCCAATTGTTTGTTTATTTTATGTCTCTCCTCACCAGGAGAGACATAAAATAAACAAACTGGGTAAATAATATAAAGTAAATAAAACTAAGCACACAAACACAAAAAGATATAAGATGTATAAATAGCCTATCATCCCTATAGGTTATTTATACGGAAAGGGTGGGCCAGTGTTCGTATCTGGAGATAACGAGCCTCCCACTCCAGGGTAGACTATCGGGTTGTTATTTTTATTTTATTCTTACAGCACTTGTTAGGTCAACTAGTTGATTTGTTCGCCTAGTTTCGTTCTGTACGATTTAATGAGGGATGCGCACGTTTTGTACCAAAGTTCGATTTTATTTATGTCGATTTATTAAGACAAGTTTTAGCGATAGCTCGCGGCTTCGCACGCGTTGTATACAGTTTGTCATAAAGGAGTAAAAAGTATCTTAGGTAGGTATGCTAAGCTAATTAATAATCAGTAACCTCAAGGCGAGTTTTGTTGTCGTTTGTTATACCCACGTTAGAGGTCCATGCCGAACTTGTCTTGGGGGGCACTAACTCCATAAATAATTGATTATGTTTGTTTATTTTAATTGTATTAAGTATTTGTAGCATTTTAATTTTCTTTGTTAGTTTTTGTTTTGTTAAAAAAGATTACTATCCTCAAAGATCTATATGATGCTGATGCCAGTAATCAAAGTTTTATTTAAATCTTGAAAATAAAGTACAAAAACGTAAGACCATTAATTTTGTTATACTTAGGTACTAGTAAGCTGTAGTACGGAGTACCTACATTACTTATACGATACATGTCTATTTTCATTAGTCATTTAACATTCCTATTTTATTTCACGACAACATAGAATATTAAATTATGGTTATATTCTAAAGAATACCAATTAATACCGCTGCGATACAAGGTTTGGGGAGTAATAACATGTGTATCAACTGTACGCGATGAGGGACATATGATAAAGGTTTCTAAATTATAGATAATTTCTGTAGAAAAGCATTTAAATTAGGTTTATAAAAAATGGTTAAGCTTTAAGAAACCACGATGTCAATTTTGAATTTAAAAATAGCCGCTTTAAAAAAGAGAGTAAGTAAGTACGTATGTTCTTTTGTAAACTTTTCTTTTATTTTAATTTTTGGTCGTAGGTAATTGAATTAATTAATTATTAAAACTAAACAAACAAGGTTGCAGAAAGCCGCTGGATGCAGGCCGCTGCCAACCGGCTAATCTGAAAATCAATACGGGGAGGCCTATGTTTAGCAGTGGCTGTGATGATAATAATGATGATGATGAAGAAGAAACAAACAAACAAAAGTGACTGATCAAGACCGGTCGTCAAGCACGTATGAATAATGATCAAATCAAGTTGACCTAACGATATGCTGCGTGTGTGGGTGTGTATACCTATTTAAAACATTAAATTGTCATTTTCACTGTTTTGCGAAAATATTGATTGTAGTATCCTTACCTTATTTTTTTTTAAATATTATAAGTACTCTGAGAGTGCTTTTCTATAAAAAAGAAACTGGACAGTCGCGAGTCGGACTCGACCACCGAGTCTTACGTAGATAAGAACTTACTTATCTACGTATATGACAAATGTCATCTAAATTTATTTTATTCCAATTATTAGTTCACTTTATTCTCAATGAAAGCTTGTCTTGAAAAAGTTTTTTTTTACTTTTAATTTATTTATAACTTTTTAGTATTAAGGGTATTGTTATCAATATTTTTTATGTACAAACTCAAAGTCGACTATATTAGCACTTTCCATTTAGCAATTTCAGTGGCAATCTTTTGGCTCCATCCTTTATCTTTAGAACCTCTTCATCAGGTGTAATACGTAGGTCACACTATAAGTTTTGCGTAACTTCAAAAAACAACATGTTATAACCAAAATATTATGTTTATTGCTTATCAAAATACTCTCCTTTACATTTAAAACATTTTATCATGCGATCGAACCATTTTTTAAAACAGGAGGACCACAGATCTGAATGCATGTTTTCTACGTGCTGATTGAACGCTATTACTGCCTCTTCGGAGTTGGTAAAAGTAAAACCTCTCATCAAATCTTTGATTTTAGGGAAAATACAGAAATCACAGGGTGCTAGGTCGGGGCTATGCGCAGGATGGGTGACGAGTTGTACTTTTTCGGAAGCTATAAATGACTTTGTTTTGTTGGCTGTGTGTGAAGAAGCGTTGTCATGATGTAGAAGAACGCGGCTTTTGGGTCGTCTTTCGCGAACTTTTTATAAACCCTATTAAACTACAAATGGTAGAATAATTTTAACACTCTTTTGATTTTCAAGTGGAATTGTAAAGATGGGACCCGTAACTGAGAAAAAAAACGCGATCATTTTTTTACCAACGTTTCTCGCCTGCCTCACTTTTGTTGGCCTGTTCTTATTTTCAAACACCTATTTACAAGATTGCTGTTTTTTTTTCGGGTTCAAAACAATAAATCCACGTTTCGTCTACTGTGACAATGTCACAGCATTAGAATGTCCGTGGTCGTACTTCGGTAGCATCTGTGAGCACCATTCCACGCCAGCCCGCTTCTGCTCCGCTGTCAGTTCATGAGGGATCCAACGACAGCAAAGTTTCTGAACTTTCAATTCTTCGTGTAAAATTTTCTGAATTTGGCTTATACCAATCTCCAATAGTCCTCGCATTGTCTCATAGGTAATCCGCGGGTTTTTTGCGAATTCGATGTTGGTCCCATAGAAAAAGTTGATGTAATTTAGCCATAGAATAACCCCTTAAAGTTTTATTTCACCTTTTCGTTACACTCTGTATATAAGTATAGTGAAATCATAGTTAAACTATCAGAGTACTTTTTATGATAATGCCCCACTACAAGCCTCACCTCAACTATGAGGTGGTTTGGGCCATATCCACCACGCGGACCCAGTGCCGATTAGTAGAGGGGTGTTGTAAGGCCAGTGTCTTAACCTTACTTTCGGATGTTTTTAAGCCGCCCTATGGCCTCTGACTAGGCTTCACGACTAGTATCAAGTGATGTTAGTCGGGACCAACAATAAACGTGCTTTCTGAAGCACGGAGCTGCTTGTGATAAATGTCTCTAAATATTATTGGAATGGTCACCAATCCACTCACAACCACGGCGTAGGTGGCTTAACTTTGGTAATCACTACCAAAGAGCTGCCGCCACTGAGCTACAAACACATCATCAGTAGACATATCAAACAAGACCAAACTGTATGGGGTTGCTAAATTTTATTGAAGAATTCATTTGGCAACCTTCTGGTTTTAACATCACACCCTGGATAACACCTACTATTAGAGTTCTTGTCAAGAAAATCAAACAAGCCTAAACTCGAGGTGGTTACGTTGTTTTATTATAGAGTTATTTGGCCGCCTTCTGGCTTCATAATCATACCCTGGATATCATCTACTAATAGAGAACTTGTCAAGATAAATCAAACGAGCCCAAACTCGATGGGGTTACGTTGTTGTATAACAGAGTTTCTTTGGCTACATCTCATCTTTCTGGCTTCATCATCATACCCTGGACATCATCTACTGATCGAGTACTTGTCAAGACAAATCAAAAAATTTATATTTATACATATATTATAATATACTTATTGTCCAATATTTATATACTGTTTTAAGAACGCATGATCAAGGTTGGAAAAAGAAGTCGAGAGTATTGTTATGGAGATGTACAAAACAATGTATTTGTGATTTATGATGAGATACATACTTCTGAATTGTGATTGATGAAAATGCAATACTCATTGTAAGAACGTGTGATTAAAACGTTAATGGCCGAGCACATTACATCATTCACAATGACTTCAAATGAGATAACACTATAAAATTATTGTAATTATTGAATTCCCGATTTCGGGTGGGCAAAGGAGACACGTTAATAATACTGTAATGTTTATTCCACAACAGTTACGAGTTTCCACGTTACAGTTCAGTGCCTCTTATAGCCGTCGTGAATTCGAATAAAACGAAATGAAATCACATTCGCATTGCCGCCTGCGTTAGACACATGCACACCTAGCGCCCAGCCAGCGGCGAGCGCAATACACGTCGGAACACTTTGTTTCTCTTACATTTAGATTACTACGCGTATTATAACACTAGCTCCACCTCTACAGGGTGAGTTAAATAATAATAATAAATAAACTAAGTAAAATGGCGACTAGATAACTAATAAACATATTTAAATACATTTATAAACATCCGTGTCTTAGGTACAAATGCTCTACTTTGTAAGTACTCGTGCTCATCACAGAAACATTTTCGAATGTGGGACTAGAACTTGCAACCGCCTGATTTTGTAGTCCGATACGCAACTATGCTCAAATTATTTTAGTTGAGACACCAAACAAACAAATAACCCAACCCAACCCATCCCAACCCAGTTGCCGGCAGTTCTGCTAGTCCCCTTCTCTTCTAAATAGAATTTAAGTTTCTTGAAATTTTGTGTCTTATTACTGATTTATTTTGATGATGACTTTGACAGACAGTCATAAATTGGATATTTTCATTAAAATAATATTCAAAGTTGGCGCCAAAGCATTTGTTCAATATATTTACTTGATATCTAGTCGGAACATCAAGATTCCTAATCTGTAAGCTTTTCTGAGCTTAAAACAATTTACAGTATGACCGCATTTTTTATATTTTGCACAGTCTCCATACAGACCCCGGTATATTGGCTGAAATGTTACATCGTACCTGGCATGACAAATTTATACAAACTTTCAAGTCCACAATTTTCGAAATTAAAAACTCCATGAAATTTTAAGCACAATCAGGAAAAATAATAATTTTCGGAAAAGATTGTACTAGTCAAATAAGGCTTATATTATGTATTCTATGGTAACAGGAAATTAGAGTATTTTTTTAAATTAAAATTAATTCGGATTGAATGCTCGCAGGTTCAATCACGACTGATGTTATGTGCTGCACTAATACTGCAGTTCACTTTCGTTAAAAATTAATATGTTTAACAAATTACCATTACAAATTACAAGACTTCCTCTTAATGCGTTCGAACCAGTGATTAAGGTATTTTTCTTAAATCATGCTTTCTATGATGTAAACGAATTTATGAAATGTTCATTTTCGACTTACACACAAAATTTAATTTCTATTGACATGTTTATTTTATTTAAGTTTAAATTATTTTATTATTATATTTAATTATTTTTCAGTTATAAATTAAGTGATCGTAAATTATTTGACAATGTAATTATGGAAATTGTAAATTTTGACGTACCAATGTTATGCAATGTAACGAAATGGTTTATAAATAATTTGAATTTGAATTTGAATAATAATACGATGAATATGCCTTATGTAACAAGATAATAAATGAGTTTAATAAATATATTAATAATAAGTACATTAACGTAAAAAAAATACATGGATTTCGTAAAAAAAGGATATAAAAAAGGTTGTTCGTATAGTAAAGCACTTGAAAGTTTTTCAAGTTGAAACTAGATTAAAGTCCCTGTCTCATATAAAACTACAAACGCACTCAAATTATTTGCAAAAGTCATAGGTCGAAAGTCGATCACTACCTGATATTATTTAATACCTTTGTTTAAATATTTAATACCTTATTAATAATGGTGCAGTTAAATTTTAAAAGTGGCCAGTCATTCTGACGTCAAGATAAATAAAAATAAAATAGCTCTTAAATTCAAAATTTACTTGTGTAGGTAATGTAGTATATTTGATACCTACACATATATAATAAAAAAAATATCAAGCTAAACAATTTTTATTAAAAATGATAGTGGCCATAAATATATGGCAAGCAAACCCAGAACCGCCAGAGATGGCACTACTTTTGTTTGAAAGATATCCATGTTCATCTGTGGCAATGCGCATCAAATTCTATCCCGGGGTTCTCTAGCTATTTGAAGTTGAATTTATATTATATGTACCTTAACTTCACCCGTACACATCTACATATTTGTTGGCTCAGTGACCCGAAATGGCCCCCAACATCAAAGATCACCATTTGTTCCTCCTATCCAGTGCCAGTGCGTGTTTTAAGGATTAGCACACAGCCGGCAAGCCTCGACGACGACGGCGATTTCACTTAGAAGTTGTAAAAATATACAAACTAAGAATCCAGACAATCGTGACGTTTGTCGTCCTGTGGTCTGTGTGACTGCCAAGTTAGTTTAGGTGCTGTGCAGACGACGGGGCGGGGCGGGCAGGATGCAACACAAAATCTAACTGCCCCGCTCACATCCGACACACAGCAGCGCGTGGCGCCCGCTCGGCGGGACGGTCATTTATAGACTTCAGTATATTCCAAACACTGGTGTCCCGCTAGCGTCTCCGACGCCATAGCGCCCGATGGCTGTGTGCCCAAAGCTTTATGTAGCTTACTGGCCGTTATTAAAACAAGCAATATTTTATAATTAGGGTAGGGATCTACCCTAATTATAAAATATTTATTGTCTTGTAATAAAATCAAGCATATTTATAAAACCATTTTTAGACTGTTTATTATCATAGTTATTTAATGATTTATCATCATCATTTCAGCGATAGGACGTCCACTACGAAACAAAGGCTCCTCCAACAACTTTAAGACTTGCTAGTTAGTAGCGGCCTGCATTCGGCGGCTTCCTGCAACCCGTAGGTACCAGGTCGTTTACATAGTGAAAAAATATTTTATTTTCTTTTTTTTTGTTTCCTTCAGGATATTTCTTTTTGGTGTCATAGTAAAAAATGCTCGTTTTAGGTACGACTTTCGATTCACACATATCGCATGGCTGGCGGAGCTGGGTGTTTTTTGCCCACGATCCGCTATCGTAATCAAGAACAAAAAACTAGACAAAAAATAGTCAATCTTTTTTAATTTTTTTGCATATTATAAAAGGCAATTTACGTAGAAACTCCTTGCACTTTTTGATATCCTAGTGGACATATCGTCAAAACATAGCCATTTTGAGCCCCTGCGACTATGTGATTTGACAAATTCTATTATAGAATAGAATAGAAGAACATTTATTCAGAACCATGTATACAATATAATTTACAGGAAATAATATTCTAATAAATTACAGTGTGGTTTCGATACATGATACTGAAAAGGTAACTACTCCGCTTATGTCGGAACATATTAGTAATGCTACGCGCTGGTCTTCTAGATGCCCAGACTATAAAAAAGGGCACACTGTTACTTACACCATGCAGAGATTATGTGGAGAATACTGATGTGAACATTTATAATTTGATCATATAAAGTCTATATGAGAGTGATGGCGAAGGAAAAATTAATAAATATGTATTATGACATGAATCAAATCTATACTGCTTAAACATTGAATATTTAAAAAAAAAGTAATATGTACAAGTATAATTACTATATCATGTTTTTATCTATAATGACTTAAGTTGAGTAACCAAATAAATAAACTTTCGAATTGACTGCATTACAATAATCACGTACAACATTTCCTTTTTAAAATTAAGTACCACTAAATATTGTTTAGGTTGCTTACTAACAAAACTTACACAACTGCGTATATTAAAGTTTCCTTTTGTATATTTAGTAGATATTTTTTTGTATTTGCATTTGAAAGAACGTAGTTTTAGAAAATATTGTGTAATCAGTATCTTTTGACGTCATCTTTTTTTGGCAAATCTATATATATAAAAATGAATTTCTGTTCGTTTGGCAAATTTTGATCGTGAAATATTTGTGGAAGTTCAGGGAAGGTTTACAAGGTCAGAAAATATAAAAAAAACGTTGCAAGGAAAGTAGTAAAACAACTATTTTATTTTCCAATACAAACTATTCGTACCTGTCAAACGAATAGGCGGAACGAAGTTCGCTGGGTCAGCTAGTCAGTAATAAATATTTTTTTGTCAGATCTGATATTTTCACGTTGATTTGTCACTTTGTACAGTCATTCTGATGCACACCTTAAGATTAGGCATCAGAAGCTTTTTGGTTAATACTTTTTGGTAAATCAGTCAGATTCCAATACCCGAGCATAAGCCACATCTGGTCACTATTGAATACATTTTACAAGTATAGTGAGACAAAAAATGGCATCTCCAGCCGTTATACTACTAACGCAACAAGCATTACCAACACTAAGACAAAACATCAATAAATAACACTTCGCAACCTTTACACCCTAGTCATAAGTTACTAATAATCTAGATATAAGCTTTCCTCTACAGCTAACATCATAACTAAATAATAATCATCATCATCATCATTTCAGCCATAGGACGTCCACTGCTGAACATAGGCCTCCCCCATTGACTTCCAGATTGGCCGGTTGGAAGCGGCCTGCATCCAGCGTCTTCCTGCGACCTTTACCAGGTCGTCTGACCACCTTGTGAGTGGACGTCCTGCGCTGCGCTTGCTGGTACGCGGCCTCCATTCTAGAACCTTTCTGCCCCATCGGCCATCAGTTCTACGTGCTATGTATGCACAGTTGCACATAGCACATAGCACTAAATAATGACAAAGTCAAATTTCAAAATACCGGGAGATGGAAGTTATCTGTTTAGAGCAATAGCCCATCAGAGAAACAAGATTACATACATACATACCAATGACCAATTGGAAAAATGAGCTAACAAAATCAGAAAGTCCAGCAATCACACAAAGTGACAACGAGAATATAAACGAGCTTTGTGAAGTGAGCCTTCGCAAAGTGCTAGTGCAATGAAGAAATTGCTAAAATAATTAATAGTATGCGCAATAGCACAGCTCCAGGAAATGATCAAGTAATGACGGAACTGTTTAAAGCACTACCCAATGAGATGTTTGCAGATTTGATGAAGCACTTTAGAAATGCATGGAAAAGCAACACAATACCCTCAGCCTGGACTAGAACAGTTCAAGTCCCAATTTAAAAAAAAACTAACCCAAACAACAAATACAGGCGCATTTCCATTTGCTGTACTGAAATATACGCCAACATTCTTTTGTCCCGTTTAGACCAAATAACCAAAAGCCTTAGTAACTACCAAGCAGCTTTTCTGGGAAATAAATCTACCGATGATCATATTTTCACTATTCGTAAAGTCCTCGATGATAAATAGCGGCAAAGCACAAAAACGTACTACATGGCCATCAATATGGAAAATGCCTTTGACACCGAGAACTTAAATGTAATTAAAGGAATCCTCGTGTCCAGGACCAATAAGACTATTACCAACAGGATTCTAAAAGCACGCATGAATGAATCAATAAGCATATTGTGGTTTGCAAAGGAGTTAAACAAGGTTGCCCGCTGTCGCCTCAGCTCTTCACGATTCTCATTGACGACGTTTTAAAAACTCTGGAAGAAGAAATGACATTCCTTCACCTCAATCAAAACTCAAAAATAACTGTACCTGTATGCTTTTCGTTTGCCGACGATTTAATTATATAGGAACACACTTTAGACAGCAACAAATAATTTTTATTTGACTCAAGAAACTCCTCCTATCATTTAGGCAAACATTTTAAAAAGTAGAAACAACTAGCCTTAGACAAAAAGGAGCTAAGAAAAACAGCTCTAAAATATTTGACTTAGAAGAAACTAATTCTAAATCAGACGCCAGCAACACACACGAAACTACAACATCCGTGGAACAATGAGGCAGAATTCTACAATCAACTAGTAAGAAAACAGAAGAACTAGGAGAATAACTACAACACCCAAGGCCAGATTGCCCACCTCATCTGCACCAACGCTCAGTCCTAACAACGATATACCCGTCTTTACCCATTTTCCTATACCAGGCTCAGGATGCATATCTACTTGGATGTGGTCGACTGGTTTCAGCCGACCCACGTGGCCGCGTTGGCTGATCGGCCGTCCTATCCCATCCCAGAGCGTGTCCCTCCTTATAAAATGTGCTACCTGGTATGCCGGTTTGACCGGAGCAGGCTTTAATCCTGGCTGGGCAAGCACCTCGTATCGTATCGTATCGTATCGTAATCAGTTTAATAAAACTGTTTGCCGTATACCAGGTTATCTTCTATTTTTAGGGTTCTGTGCCTTAAAAGGAAAAAACAGAACCCTTATAGGATTACTTTGCTGTCCGTCTGTTTGTCAAGACTATAGATGCTAAAGATGTTTTAAACGATTTGGTTTTAAACCGTTTTTTTTTTGTTTAAAACGTTTTAAACCACATTCAGTGGTTTTATATTGGTTTAAATCGATTTTGCTATTAGAATGCACTAAGGCTTTAAACAAAGCGACTAGCTCTTCTGACTGAATCTGACTACACCTACTTCCTTATTTAGGATATTTCGGGGTCAGGTTTAATGAAAAAACAGTTGTTTTTTAATCAAACTTTATCACATTGACAAATTGCACAAAATCGACTAGCTCCATTAATAATTTTTTATTTATTGAAAATTTTATGGAATTTAAATCTTTTTAACTATAAAAATAATATAAATATGATGTCAGTAATACTTAAAAAATGCGACGTTGCCGTTCCGTAAGGTAAAATAATTTTATAAGCTATTTGTTGTACAACAAAATACATTCTAAGTATGCAACGGCTGAGCGCGGAATAAAAAACAGCATAAAAAAAACTAATAAATACGCAATCAAGATATATGTAAAAGTATGATATATGACGTCACTGAAATTAATAAAAGTGAAAAATGATTTAAATTTACCTATTTATCTTTATTTTTATGGTTCCTACTTAAAGTGTGCTTAGACCACTTCATGGTAGAAACCATATTACCTTGCCAGACACTAGTATTTAATGAATTAACAGATCACTCTCCTATTATGCTTAAAACTGATGTGTCTATGGAGAGTAAAAAGTCAAAATCACAAACCGTAAACACAATAGACTATGTAAATGTCAAGAAAATTATTTTTGAACTGAGCTGGGATGAGTTTTAGTTACAGTTTGACGGATGTTAATTTAGCTACTTGTCGACCTTGCTTACTTTGGATAATAATCCGGAGGCATGACTTGATAAAGTGAATACTTTACAAATACTTTACAAATTTAGGTAGTGAGCTTGTATAGAACCCTAATACTAATCAATAAAATGAAGAACATAATAAGTAAAAACACAAGTACCACAAAAAATCCAAATTAAATTAAACCACTTAAACCCTGGATCACAATAGGAATAGTAAAATCAATACAAAGGAGGGATAAATTACTTAAAAATCTAAGAAAATCACCTAATGAGTTAAAAGAGACAGTGTCGAAGCGACACCGCCAATAACACTCCACCGCTATCAACCACCCTGTCTGCGAGATCCTTGACCCATAGCTCTGCGTCAATCGTGGATCGCTCCGTTTGGATACCATACTATTTCTCCGACAGGTTCGGCCCTGTGCACTCCAGGTACTAGATGAGTCGGGTAGAGATGATTCGTTCAAACCCCTTCCAGCAGAACGATCGGCCGATTCGCTAAAGGAGACTCAGCTTGTCAACCCTCTTTCCTCAGCAGCACTAACCCTCCCCTTTTCCAGGCTGTTGGGTAGTGGCCCTGGTCAAAACAGTCTTTGTAAAGCCGCTTTAGTCGTTCCACTAGAGCATTTGCTGCCAATATTCAGGCCTTTCCAGTTATTCCATCAGGTTTCGGGGCCACTATTAACCCAGACCCTAGACTGACTGACTGTATTTGAAAAATAATAGTACTTAAATCAGAATTAGTTTATTTCTTTTGTTGACTTATGTGAAAATATCAAAACCAAACGGAACACAATACAGATAAAACGAAGATAGCCCACGAATAACTGCAAAAGTAAAAAAAGACGTCAAAAATATAAGCGCCGTGTGGGCGTCGAGAAAAGTAAAGTAACGTAAAAGTATTATCAAGAGGGTTCGGCGGGCACTGATCGGCTGTTGACAAATAAAACATCCCGGCCTGCACACTCACATGGTCTTTTGCTTATCTTGACTACATTTTAATTGTTTCCAAGCAATGTTTGTGAGTCTTTTTTTTTTCTTTACAAATCTTTATGGAATTTACTCATAGCGCATTCGATTTTACTGTTAATAAA
This sequence comes from Anania hortulata, assembly GCA_963576865.1. Lineage (NCBI taxonomy): Eukaryota > Metazoa > Arthropoda > Insecta > Lepidoptera > Crambidae > Anania > Anania hortulata. The sequence goes on along the minus strand of OY756396.1, from coordinate 9,337,868 downwards.
GTATACTTTAAAAAATATAAATTTTTAAATGGCTGCCATCTATACCGGGCTATATAGATGTTTGCCCATTCTCTTTTAGAAATAGAATACAAAAACTATAGAAATACGTGTAACAAAGTAATAAAATATGCCAAAAGTAACTATTACATGAATAAATTGGAACAATCAGTTCGAAATAATAAGGAACTTTGCAACTCGGCCAAAAATAAAGAACCCGTCTCGAACTTGCTTACTTTGGATAATAATCCGGAGGCATCACTTGATAAAGTGAATACTTTACAAATACTTTACAAATTTAGGTAGTGAGCTTGCCAGTCAAACACTTAGCAGGTTGGGGCTTACCGAGATGGAACTAATTAACAGTACTGAAAACACTGCACCTCCATCACAGTCAATGTTACTTCTGCCTACCGATCCCCTTGAAGTCATTAATATAATAGGGAAATTGGACTCTAATAGTGCGTGTGGAGGAGACAGAATTACTATTCGCTTTTTAAAAATGTTCAAGGAATTATTAGTAGCGCCAATCGTGTTCATTTGCAACTTAAGCTTTAAAACAGGAGTTTTTCCGTTGGCCTTCAGAACTGCCATAGTATGTCTAATACAGAAAGCAGGAGACCGTGACAACCCATCTAATTATAGGCCAATATCACTTCTACCAACTATGTCCAAAATAATAGAGAAACTAGTTAACCGTACACTAGGCAGCTATATGAACAAGATACGCTTACTGTCAGATAATCAGTATGGGTTTCGCTTTTGCAGTTTCGGTTTCAGTCTGAGTACAGCATCTTATTTCGACTTACCAGCAGTCGACAGAAGATGCTGTACTCAGACTGACTCCTCTGGTTACTGAGTACCTTGACCAGGGCGATTGTTGTGTTGGAGTATTTTTGGATCTCCAGAAAGCTTTCGACACGGTCTCGATACCAATATTGCTAGCGCGTCTGGAAAGTTCAGGTATCAGGGGTGTGGTACACTCTTGGTTTTCTGATTATCTGATAGGTCGACGTCAGATTGTAAGAGTGGATGACTGTGTGTGTGAATTCTCTGTGTAGTTACGGTGTCCCACAAGGCAGTACCCTTGGCCCAACTCTATTCATATTATACATCAACAGTCAACAATCTAAGTGTCCCTGGGGCCGACACCATTATGTTTTCGGACGATACTGTGGTTTTATTTCACAATAAAACGTGGAATAAGCTAAAGGAAGTGGCAGAAGTGGAAATATGTTACAGAACAACCTGGGTAGAACAAAATCTTCTTACTATTAATTCGCAAAAAACAAAATTCCTCTGCTTTAGCAAGACAAAAGCTAAAAGTCCAGATTATAATTTATCTCTTAATTCTACACACATTTCCTTGTAATCAAAATGTTCAAATCACTGTCCAGCTCTTTCCCGCCTTCCTACAATTAGATACCTAGGTGTTACTATAGATGATAATATCCAGTGGAGACAGCATCTAAGCGTAATGTCAGCCAAAGCTCGCAAACTCATGTTTGCATTTAAACAGCAACGTATTGCAGCTGATTACAAGCTTCTCATATCAACCTATAAAGGTTTTTGCCAATGCATTTTAACGTACTGCATATGTGTCTGGGGAAATGCTACAAAGACGCACATGGTTCAAATCGAAAGAGCTCAAAGAGCCGTGCTAAAGACTGCTGTAGGTTTTCCCTATAGATTCTCAACAGAGCAGTTGTATCAGGAAGCGAAGGTTCTCCCGGTCCGTAAGCTTTACTTTCTGCTTACATTATGCAGATTCCACAGAAAAATAGTACCACATGCTCCCTTAGAAAAAAGAAGAGTCCCTAGGTATAACATTCCCAAAACCCGCTCCATACTCTTTAAACGACATTTCTTATACATGGCGCCGCGATATTACAATAAACTACTCTTAACAAATTAAGATATTATACAACTTACTTCTAAAACATTTAAACGTCTCACTATAAAATGATTGGAACAATTCACGTACGACAGTTTAGATAAACTACTTCATTCACTTATCAAGTTTCTCCTAAAATCGACTTACTACTTAGAACCAAACTTCCACACACATTCACACACACACAAACACATACACAACCATCCAGCGCTACATAAAATAATTCTATGTCATCTTAAAATAATTTTACTGTACATTTTCGCTTTTTCCAAGCAGTTTGCTAACTTATAATTATAAAATTATTAATTAAAATGTTTTAAAACACTTGTGAATATTATGTCTTTGAGGAGGAGCCTGCCTACGAGAGGCACACAGGGTAACCTTATACGAGAGCAGTTCAAACTTTGTACTACATTGTTTTCATAAGAAAATTTAAAATTTTATTTTACTGCACTAACCACGTGCTCGTGGTTTCAAACCGTTTTAAACTACGGATTTTAGTTTAAAATGTTTTTTTACAACTATAGTCAAGACCCTTTATCCTTAATCTGAGTTGAAATTAAAACCATGTACTCAAGTCTAGTCGCTTGAAGCTATGAAAAAATCAAACTTCTAAGTTTAATGCCTTTTGGCAAGTATATCATCTTATACCACAAGTATAGGGAAAAATCTGAAAATTATACATTACATAATTTGTATTTAAGCTGCGAGACTCGATTTCTGAACTATTTATAATATTATGTACTTACAAATTCGTACAAAACCCTCCGTGGGGGAGTCCGATTAGCACTTGTCCGGTTTATAATTATTAGTTAAACTTTACAAAGTGTTTTCGCTTTGCGCTAAAATTAAAAACACGGATATATTTTTACAACCACTAGTACTTTTATTTTGGTTCATCATCATCATCATCATTTCAGCCCTAGGACGTCCACTGCTGAACATAGGCCTCTCCCATTATTTTGGTTGCGAAATGCGAATTCCAAAACAAATACCATAAAATATAAAATATTTTCTATTAACAATGTTAACTACATGACATGGAGAGCTGCGATCTCACAGAAGATGCCAGGGATAGAGCGAGGTGGAGGAGAAGAGCAGGAAAGCGGGCCCTGTCACAAGACGGATTTACGCTAGGAAGAAGAAGAAGAAGTATGTCAACTTATTTTTATTTTTATTACAGACGTCATGTAAATAAATACATGATTTTGATTTCTCGGCATGTCATTTATTTATTCATATTTATTTAATGCGTAATAGTTTGCTGCCAATAAAACTTTTGTGTTATCTAACTCAAAGAGGTTTCGTTGAAAGCCAAGTCTTTAAACATTATTTTAGGCGTATTGTAGATATGCAACCTTGAGTAAGTTTACGTGTTTAAAACAAACACAGCTCTAGAATCGGCTTAAGTTGAGCACTTTCTGGGCGAAACTTGTTTTAAGTCCAATGTTGTTGAACGTAAAGCTTTTGAATGTGTTTAGTTCGAAAGATCGTCGTGGAAGCGGTGAACGTTAGTAATTAACTATTGTAGTGTTCAATTACGGTACAATATAAATATGAGCAGTAGACCCGCTGTCTATTATGCAGTTAACGCATACAAAAAGACCTCGCAATAGATACGTACATACAGTTGAAGAATAGATTAAAAAATGGTATGGTGATTAACCTAAATATTAAGTTAATTGCTGTTGTCTACGGCCGTGTGATGAAATCGCGTAGTTATACTCTTATCAGAGACGATTATAGAGTACTCAATAGTGAGCTCGCTGTGTGTTCCTAGTTTGTGTGTAGAGAGATGCCATTACAGGCGAGCCGGAGTGCGTGGCTAAGCCGGCTGCTCGGGCCGCACTGTTTAGCCAATACCTACGCTATCATTCTACCTATACTGCTGGTAAGACATAAAACTTTAAGATATTTGATACTAATTCTTTATTTTTTTTTACAGATTTAAATATTGGACACGTGGATTAATCGTATCCTACGAATAAGTAAGTGGACGTAAGTGCAAAACGGCAACTACCCAGACATTTAAAAAAAACATTATGACTGTATGCGACACGTGAGGAGGACGAAGGATCGGGAAGAGGATAAAAGAATTAAAACTCTATCAATTTCAGATTCAGAAAATTGTGAAACTTTGTATTCGTTTTTAGTGTAGACAAGTTAAACAAAAGGAAAAGATAAAAAGTAAAAAAATATAAAAGTTTACAAAAGAGTTTGGTTTGCTACAATGACCATTGATATAATTGGTATACTACGTTTGGATAAGGAATGATTTTATTGAATAATTGCTATTTAGACTTGTCTGTTTTGTACCTCCTTATTGACAGTTGTAATACGAAATAAGGTTTTATTTCGTTGGAAATATAAAGCTTCTTACCACCACCACCACCACCTTAGTGTCTTTCAAATATTATAATAATAGTAGTTAGTATTTGTTGTTTATTTCAAGAAATAAAATCAAATTTAATTTGCAAGTTTATAACCACAATTGTCGTGGGAAGTCTTTTCCGTGGACTTACCTAAACATACCTACTCGATAACTAGTACAACCAATAAATTTTTATTACTCATACTCGGTAAGTAGGTCTGAAATTGCCTGAGAAGTTGGTTGAAACTTGAAAGTAATACTTTTCAGCCCTAGGAAGAATCGTTTTCAACTGACAACTCGCACATCTAGTTCTTTAAAGTCATACATGTCATTTTTAAAATTTTACAGTAGAGCACATTAAAGTTTGTTTAATAACTGTGTTTAATACTAGATTTGGTGTGATATATATTTTGAAACTGTCCATTTATGTACGATATAAATAAATAAAAAGTTATAATATTTATAAGAACAATTATTATAAAAAAAAAACCCGACTTCAAAAAACTAAAACGCTAAAAATAATCTTAACACTTAAGTACCTAATCAGTTACTTTTGGAGTCGGTGCAAACGAAAACATTGGTCTCTCATTGACTGGCACCGACTCCAAAAGTAACTGATTAGGTACTTAAGTGTTAAGATTATTTTTAGCGTTTTAGTTTTTTTAAGTCGGTTTTTATTTTTTTTATAAAATTAACTTATTTCATCCATTTTAGTGATAAATCCTAATCAAAACAAATCTTACGAGTGCAAACATAATTTAACTGCTGAACACCGATATCATTTCCTATTTTTCCACCCTTAGAGGTGATTTTTTTTCCAAAAATATTTGATTATAGTATCTTTGAAGTATAAGCTATTCATTAAAAAAAGAATCCTCAAAATCGGTCCACATTTGGCAAAGATATTAGGTAAGATAGATACTAAAATCAGTTAGCGTGGTACGTGGAGTTCATGCAATGTTTGATGATTTTCTTATAGATCCCATCATCTATTCATTCATTCATCCATCATCATCAGATATTAACCAAATTTATATGGGACCATTCTGAAAGTATTACCTTTCAAACAAAAAAAATATTATCGAAATCGGTCAACGCAGTAAAGAATGATCGCTGAACATACATAAAAAAAGATACCGACGAATTGAGAACCTCCTCCTTTTTTGAAGTCGGTTAAAAAAAGAGAGCATTCGTAGCTGTCAGTATATTTTTGCATGGAAAAATCAAGCGCGAATTATTTTGAACCTTAGGCTTAAATAAATGCAAAAAACTGCAATGACACCCACATTTGTGGCGTTCTTGCACTAAATTGTGTCACTTCAATAACTTGTGACAATTATAATATTTAATAATAAATAAATGAATAAATAAATAAATTAAAAAAAATAATAATAACGTAGATTTTTTTGTTAGTTTGCTTATATGATTGTTTGCTCTTGCTTGTCTCTACCTATACCTACAACAGCCAACATAGTAACATCCCAACTATCTGTATACCTTCTTTCCATATCTTTAACATCTTGATGGAAACGCTTACCCTGTCCCTCGCAGTGGTCGCCCAGATTTTTTGGGAAAAAATCAATATGTTACTTCAAAAAAGAATTTTTAAGGTGGTTAACACCATAGCTTTAGGCGTATAGCCTACGTTTTTGTATATCCTGGACAATATTTTCACAATCAGGATCTTTTGTATTACCTAAAAACTTTGTTTTACTACACTGTATTGCCCGCATATGTAGCAAAATATATTCGCATTATATCTGCAAGTCCGAGAAGCCATATTTAAAATAAACAATATTTTTCTGACACGTGAATAATATAAGAAAATGTACTAAATGAGCTATATTTGTTCAACTTAAATGCAAAAAAAAATGACGTGATACAATAAAATAAAGTTAATATTTGTGACTTACTTATAGGTCAACGGGTTTGACCTGCAATTATTTAAAAAAGTTTTTCATCGCAGACCTGTGTTATTATGTCAACATTATTAAGTTCTATGGTCAGTTTGATAAGCACATATGCATGGATTTAGTACTCTCTGTAACCGGATTGAGTACTTCTAAAATGTTGCTAGAACAACTTACACTTTAGAACTTAGCAATAAAGTTTAATTTTCTTTGATCTTACTCTCTCAATCCGGATACAGAGTGGTGAAAATAGATTTTTTTTTAAAAATAATTATTCTTTAAAGTCTTAAAATTTTTGACAATGCCAGAACTTTCCTTTTATGTGAATCGATTGAGTGCTTAAAGATCTTTTCAAAACTTCATATCTCTAAAGCATAAAAGACATCTATGTACATTTACGGCATTATAGCACACAAGCAACTGACAAGTTAAAAAGCATTACGCCCTATTTGTATTATATGTCTTTTTAGACTTAGAATTAGTCGCATTTTTTTTATTACATAACGACCTGTAATTGGAATTTATTACATTGTAGTACTCGATCATTCCCAAAGTGTAAAATAAGAAAGACTAGATTGCATGTGGAGGCATTATTGCACTAGATATTTGAAGTAATTATGTCAATTTCTGCTTTCGAAGTACAATTTATTTTTACCAACTTGACATTCTAACTAACTTTCCTACAACCAAGCCTAGCACGTTTTTCACTTTAGGTACAAAACTGCAAGTACGTATTGCCCTAAAAAAGTAAATCCGCGTCAACCACGTACTTGTAGAACCATAAGGCTACGCATACTACGGGGCGGGGCGGGCCGAACAATGACGCCGCGATAGAACAGGGAATCGTATACTGCTAACGTACACGACGGTCAAAACGCCTGCACCGCCAGTGCCCGCTGGGTACGCCGCAAAACGGCGCGCAGAAACATCGCCCGACTCCTGTGACAAGTGGGCTAGGGTTACCGTGCCACGGGCGGGTAAGGCCAAAGACGAGCCCCACAACGGAAACTCCGCTTCGCCACCTTACACAACGGAAACTCCGCTTTGCCACCTTAAGCATTGGCACGCTAACCGGACGCACGATGGAGTTGGCTGATGTACTTTTCAGGCGGAGGGTAGACTCGGCGTTCCTGCAAGAGACTCGGTGGAAGGCAGCAGATCCCGGTTCATTGGGAATGGCTAAAAACTGATCTACACGGGTGCACCTGGTAGAGCGAATGGTGTTGCCGTCGGTCTGTCCGAAGGATAGCAGGACAACATTCTGGAAGTGAAACGCTACAGCGATCGGCTGATGGTCTTGAGGGTGCTTAATGAAGGGGTTGTCACCCACTTGATAAGTGCTTACGCGCCACAGGCCGGTTGTGGCGAAGCTGAGAGAATGGCGTTCTGGGATCTACTCGGTAGAGTGCTTAGAGGTATCCCGTTGTCGCAGGGAACTGTTGTGGGTGGCGACCTGACGGTCATGTGGGTGAGAAGTTTAAGGAGTTTGAGCGTGTTTATGGTGGCTTTGGGTCGTAATTCAGAAGGAAGGGATATCCTCAAGACCTGTGCGGCTGCTGACTTTGCCATAGTGAGCACGTATTTTAAAAAGAAAACCGAGCACCTTATCACCTACAGGAGCGGGAGGCACGCCACTCAGATCGATGTCTTACTCCTCCTCTCCTAGGAGACACCACATCAGTAAAATGGCCAACTGCAAGGTCATACCCGGTGAGAGTCACGCTGCACAACACCGTCTACTTGTCATGGACCTCAGCGTAAAGCCCAAAACCAAGCGTATAGAGTGCTGCCGACGCCAAATCAGGTGGTGGAAGCTTTATGAAGACACGTCCCAGAAGTTGGCCATCGGCGACAAGTGAGACGGTAATGATGGCGAACCAGTCCAAAAATACTGGGATAGGATTCAGGCAGCCGTCACTGGTGCGGCAAAAGCAGTGCTTGGCTTATCTCAGGGCGGGCGAAAATGTGACAAGGAGACTTGGTGGTGGAACGAATCAGTTCAGAGGGAGATTAGGGTAAAGAAACCCCTCTTTAAAAAGTGGCAAGCGTCCAGATCTCCTAAAGACCTTGACTCGTATAGGCTCCAAAACGCGCTGCTAAGAGAGCTGTAGCCAAAGCCAGGCGAGACCACTTTCATACGCTCTATGACAAGTTGTAATCGTGTAAGGGGCAAAAGCTAATTTATAAGTTGGCGACAAAGTCAAAGCGGCACAGGATATTTACCAGTGTCGCTGTGTTAAAGACCCTGGGGGCAACCTAGTATGCAAAGATCTCGCGGTGAAGGAGAGATGGCGCTCTTATTTCCATAAGCTGCTGAATAAGCAGCACAAAGAGGTGCAGCCACCAGACCTCCCTCCGAATCAGGGACTAGTACCACCGGTAACGCTTGAAGAAGTCCAGATTGCTCTTCGCCGCATGAAGAATCATAAAGCTGTTGGAGCCGATGGAGTCCTAATCGAAGCCTGGAAGGCGATGGGTCCTCATGGGGTGGACATCTTAACCTACCTTTACAACCGCATACTTTTAACCGGGCTAATCCCGAGCCAATGGACAATGAGTATTATTACTCCGGGCTTCAAAGGAAAGGGATCAGTGCAAGATTGCAGCAACTACCTCGGTCTAAAGGTGATGTCCCACACCATTAAGCACTTTGAGCTGATTGTGGACTCCCGGATCCGACAGGAATGTGATGTCTCGTAGTGTCAATATGGGTTTCGTCCTAGCAACGGGACTATTTTTATTTAATGTCTTAGGAATGTGATCTGTAATTACTGTGCCATGATTATGATAAGTAAGCTAAACAGGCTGAATATTGAATATCAGCTAGAACGATTAGTAAAAAAGCTTAAAATTTCATATAATTACGTAAAAAACATTAAGTAACATAAATAATGACAATTATTTGGTGTTCAAAATATTAAATAAATAAATAATTTTATAATTTTAGTGTTTTATTTACAAAAATATTATAATTGTCACAAGTTATTGAAGTGACACAATTTAGTGCAAGAACGCCACAAATGTGGGTGTCATTGCAGTTTTTTGCATTTATTTAAGCCTAAGGTTGAAAATAATTCGCGCTTGATTTTTCCATGCAAAAATATACTGACAGCTACTAATGCTCTCTTTTTTTAACCGACTTCAAAAAAGGAGGAGGTTCTCAATTCGTCGGTATCTTTTTTTATGTATGTTCAGCGATCATTCTTTACTGAAGTTTACTGCGTTGACCGATTTCGATAATATTTTTTTTGTTTGAAAGGTAATACTTTCAGAATGGTCCCATATAAATTTGGTTAATATCTGATGATGGGATCTATAAGAAAATCATCAAACATTGCATGAACTCCACGTACCACGCTAACTGATTTTAGTATCTATCTTACCTAATATCTTTGCCAAATGTGGACCGATTTTGAGGATTCTTTTTTTAATGAATAGCTTATACTTCAAAGATACTATAATCAAATATTTTTGGAAAAAAAATCACCTCTAAGGGTAGAAAAATAGGAAATGAAATCGGTGTTCAGCAGTTAAATTATGTTTGCACTCGTAAGATTTGTTTTGATTACGATTTTTCACTAAAATATATGAAATAAGTTAATTTTATAAAAAAAATAAAAACCGACTTCTAAAAACTAAAACGCTAAAAATAATCTTAACACTTACGTACCTAATCAGTTACTTTTGGAGTCGGTGCCAGTCGATGAGAGATTCTGTTTTCGTTTGCACCGACTCCAAAAGTAACCGATTAGGTACGTAAGTGTTAAGATATTCTAGTGAAAAATCGTAATCAAAACAAATCTTACGAGTGCAAACATAATTTAACTGCTGAACACCGATTTCATTTCCTATTTTTCTACCCTTAGAGGTGATTTTTTTTCCAAAAATATTTGATTATAGTATCTTTGAAGTATAAGGGACCATCCTCATCAAGGACCCATCGCCTTCCAGGCTTCGATTAGGACTCCATCGGCTCCAACAGCTTTACGATTCTTCATGCGGCGAAGAGCAATCTGGACTTCTTCAAGCGTTACCGGTGGTACTAGTCCCTGATTCGGAGGGAGGTCTGGTGGCTGCACCTCTTTGTGCTGCTTATTCAGCAGCTTATGGAAATAAGAGCGCCATCTCTCCTTCACCGCGAGATCTTTGCATACTAGGTTGCCCCCAGGGTCTTTAACACAGCGACACTGGTAAATATCCTGTGCCGCTTTGACGTTGTCGCCAACTTATAAATTAGCTTTTGCCCCTTACACGATTACAACTTGTCATAGAGCGTATGAAAGTGGTCTCGCCTGGCTTTGGCTACAGCTCTCTTAGCAGCGCGTTTTGGAGCCTATACGAGTCAAGGTCTTTAGGAGATCTGGACGCTTGCCACTTTTTAAAGAGGGGTTTCTTTACCCTAATCTCCCTCTGAACTGATTCGTTCCACCACCAAGTCTCCTTGTCACATTTTCGCCCGCCCTGAGATAAGCCAAGCACTGCTTTTGCCGCACCAGTGACGGCTGCCTGAATCCTATCCCAGTATTTTTGGACTGGTTCGCCATCATTACCGTCTCACTTGTCGCCGATGGCCAACTTCTGGGACGTGTCTTCATAAAGCTTCCACCACCTGATTTGGCGTCGGCAGCACTCTATACGCTTGGTTTTGGGCTTTACGCTGAGGTCCATGACAAGTAGACGGTGTTGTGCAGCGTGACTCTCACCGGGTATGACCTTGCAGTTGGCCATTTTACTGATGTGGTGTCTCCTAGGAGAGGAGGAGTAAGACATCGATCTGAGTGGCGTGCCTCCCGCTCCTGTAGGTGATAAGGTGCTCGGTTTTCTTTTTAAAATACGTGCTCACTATGGCAAAGTCAGCAGCCGCACAGGTCTTGAGGATATCCCTTCCTTCTGAATTACGACCCAAAGCCACCATAAACACGCTCAAACTCCTTAAACTTCTCACCCACATGACCGTCAGGTCGCCACCCACAACAGTTCCCTGCGACAACGGGATACCTCTAAGCACTCTACCGAGTAGATCCCAGAACGCCATTCTCTCAGCTTCGCCACAACCGGCCTGTGGCGCGTAAGCACTTATCAAGTGGGTGACAACCCCTTCATTAAGCACCCTCAAGACCATCAGCCGATCGCTGTAGCGTTTCACTTCCAGAATGTTGTCCTGCTATCCTTCGGACAGACCGACGGCAACACCATTCGCTCTACCAGGTGCACCCGTGTAGATCAGTTTTTAGCCATTCCCAATGAACCGGGATCTGCTGCCTTCCACCGAGTCTCTTGCAGGAACGCCGAGTCTACCCTCCGCCTGAAAAGTACATCAGCCAACTCCATCGTGCGTCCGGTTAGCGTGCCAATGCTTAAGGTGGCAAAGCGGAGTTTCCGTTGTGTAAGGTGGCGAAGCGGAGTTTCCGTTGTGGGGCTCGTCTTTGGCCTTACCCGCCCGTGGCACGGTAACCCTAGCCCACTTGTCACATGAGTCGGGCGATGTTTCTGCGCGCCGTTTTGCGGCGTACCCAGCGGGCACTGGCGGTGCAGGCGTTTTGACCGTCGTGTACGTTAGCAGTATACGATTCCCTGTTCTATCGCGGCGTCATTGTTCGGCCCGCCCCGCCCCGTAGTATGCGTAGCCTTATGGTTCTACAAGTACGTGGTTGACGCGGATTTACTTTTTTAGGGCAATACGTACTTGCAGTTTTGTACCTAAAGTGAAAAACGTGCTAGGCTTGGTTGTAGGAAAGTTAGTTAGAATGTCAAGTTGGTAAAAATAAATTGTACTTCGAAAGCAGAAATTGACATAATTACTTCAAATATCTAGTGCAATAATGCCTCCACATGCAATCTAGTCTTTCTTATTTTACACTTTGGGAATGATCGAGTACTACAATGTAATAAATTCCAATTACAGGTCGTTATGTAATAAAAAAAATGCGACTAATTCTAAGTCTAAAAAGACATATAATACAAATAGGGCGTAATGCTTTTTAACTTGTCAGTTGCTTGTGTGCTATAATGCCGTAAATGTACATAGATGTCTTTTATGCTTTAGAGATATGAAGTTTTGAAAAGATCTTTAAGCACTCAATCGATTCACATAAAAGGAAAGTTCTGGCATTGTCAAAAATTTTAAGACTTTAAAGAATAATTATTTTTAAAAAAAAAACTATTTTCACCACTCTGTATCCGGATTGAGAGAGTAAGATCAAAGAAAATTAAACTTTATTGCTAAGTTCTAAAGTGTAAGTTGTTCTAGCAACATTTTAGAAGTACTCAATCCGGTTACAGAGAGTACTAAATCCATGCATATGTGCTTATCAAACTGACCATAGAACTTAATAATGTTGACATAATAACACAGGTCTGCGATGAAAAACTTTTTTAAATAATTGCAGGTCAAACCCGTTGACCTATAAGTAAGTCACAAATATTAACTTTATTTTATTGTATCACGTCATTTTTTTTTGCATTTAAGTTGAACAAATATAGCTCATTTAGTACATTTTCTTATATTATTCACGTGTCAGAAAAATATTGTTTATTTTAAATATGGCTTCTCGGACTTGCAGATATAATGCGAATATATTTTGCTACATATGCGGGCAATACAGTGTAGTAAAACAAAGTTTTTAGGTAATACAAAAGATCCTGATTGTGAAAATATTGTCCAGGATATACAAAAACGTAGGCTATACGCCTAACGCTATGGTGTTAACCACCTTAAAAATTCTTTTTTGAAGTAACATATTGATTTTTTCCCAAAAAATCTGGGCGACCACTGCGAGGGACAGGGTAAGCGTTTCCATCAAGATGTTAAAGATATGGAAAGAAGGTATACAGATAGTTGGGATGTTACTATGTTGGCTGTTGTAGGTATAGGTAGAGACAAGCAAGAGCAAACAATCATATAAGCAAACTAACAAAAAAATCTACGTTATTATTATTTTTTTTAATTTATTTATTTATTCAGGAAATCAACGGCGATACATTGCATGTTAAAAATTTAATAGTTTCTTAAAATATACAGCTAATCATAGATTTCCACAGATTAAATAAGAAGAACAGTTGCTCCATAAAACTTAAAAAGACTTATATAAAACTAAACTTTAAAAGCAAAATAAAATAAGACTACTAACAATATGCTATACTAAATTTCAATTTTAATTTAAATCCTAAATTTTGAAAAGATTTGTTAATAACTTTGTCAATATGTTCGGATAGCAGCATTTTCTAATCAAAAAACACGCCTAGATCTCTATATAATAAAAGATTCTATATAATAAAATATAATTATAATAAAAGATAATAGGGTTAGGTTTACGCGTAAAGCTGACACATTCACATTTATCAATATTCAATGTTATTTTATTTTTAGAATAATAGTGGAACAGGGCATCTTAATCTTTTCGAATTATCGTGCAGTCATGATCACTTTGAATTTTGAGGAATATTTTCTTGTCGTCGGTATAAATTATATGTTTTGTGAATGTTAAACTAGTCGCAATATCGTAAACGTAAGCATTATAAAATAAGGGGCCCAAATGGAATCCCTGGGGAATACCAGTAGGTATTTTGATGAAGTCAGACTTAAAGCCTCCCACAACAACTGCTTGAGATCAATTACTGAGATAAGACTTAACCCATCGCAACAAATCACCATGAATTCCCAGCCGTTGCAGCTTATTCAGAAGAATGACACGATCGAATGCTTTTTCAAAATCAGTGTAGACCACGTCAATCTGTCCACCAACATCCATGTTAGCTAGTATATAATAAGAGAAGCATCCTAAGTTTGTAACAGTTGACCGCTGTCTGAGGAAACCATGTTGAGTGGTTGGAAGTCCTTTGCTTATAACTGGATAAATATTAACGAAAAATATTTTTTCGAAGACTTTACTAATAGTGTTTATTTTGTTATTAATAATTGTTCTATTTAAATTAACTGTTGTTATTTAGTTTAATAAGCTACAGACAATAAAACTCAGTAAAAAATTCATAAATGATTTTCACTCATTTTTTCAAATGTTTGCTCGAAATATTTTAAATCAAAAAGCTACATCATCTAAATCTTGTAAATTTGACGTGGTATATAAAATATGTATATTTTGTATTACCTTTAGAACATTTTAAAGAAATAATAACAGTATTATTTAAATTAATTCATTGCGCTTGCTTTTCGAGAGTTTTTTTAAAATTACATAGCTTGGTGACTTTCATCTTCCATTTGCAAATTATTTATTAGTTCCTATTTCAGAATAATCTATTATTGCTGCCATGAGGGGAAGCGTCATCAGCGCCTCTACCTATAGCTAAAGTAACTATTTTACGATGTGGTCACTAACGTTTCACCTTACATCATTGTAAGGTAAAATTGTTATCATTTCCTATCGCCAAAAACCAAGTACTCATTGGTCTTTGGTACAGACCATATTATCATGGTGTGGGCAGCAGGTACCTAATGTTCTTTAAAAGTGAAATAAAACCATTTCATGAAATAGTCGGACATATAATAAGTACTGCATAACATTTTTTTTTAAAAACAATCATGTCAAAATTAATGCTTCGTTTCAGTTACGTAAATAATGGTTAGTCTATGTTGTAGTAATACATTTTTCATGTATTAATTTCGCCCAAAGTTTAATTAAATTTTGCGATTGTTGTTTCAGCTTTACATAATTTATCATGCTCCGTTGTTAGTTGTTAAAAGTTGAGTGTTTTCAGTCGAGTTAAATTGACGCAGATACTTGTGCACATACCTATGTAATGCTGTATAGTTTGCTCTTTATTATAATTTTATCATTACCTTGAATCTCCAACAGCGCGTATAATGAAGTTTAGAAACTTGGAATTAGTTGGGGTCATAATCTCACATTATATGAGCGAGTACGCAAACTGAGCATCTTCTGAACCCACGATGGATTTTGTCATTTGTGATCTAATAACTAGCAGGCAATAATATTTCTGAAAAGTAGCCAAAAACGGTTATAACTAAAATCAGTGAAATGGAATTAAAAAGGTATTTTAATCGGTCATTTACCTTAGTCCTTTCGTGCTTAACGTAACGTTATACACGTGTCTTTTGTGCGGAGCCCATTTGTAGGTACAATGTGTTACTTTGATATTCGCCAAGATACTCGTCTAGTCGGAGGCGATAAGTCAGACAGGGATCAACTATTTAAATATTGTTTTTACGTAAAACTCTATGTTGGAAAACGAACAAGCGTAATAAACATACTGTATAAAGGGCTCATGGTAGGTTCCGGATTTAAACTTAAGTATGTGTATTTTGTTAAAAACTTATATCTTTGTGCATCTGTTAATCGTGCTTTGGGCTATATAATATCTCTATCTGTTTGTGTATTAATAATAACACCTTTGGTTTTTGGGTACATAAAATCATTCCTTATTGTTTTTTATTATTCATTTGATAGTTATCATTTATTACGACACTAATAGTATGTATTATTTATGGATATCTAGCACTGAAGAATTACTTTTATTCTGATAACTTATTAATTAATTAATAAGATTGATGCGAAATCGAATCATAAACAGAACAATAATTTATAAGTATATTTATAACGACTTTAACATAACATGACATGAGTGAACAAACAAAAAATATTACTTATCAAAAGTTTTGCGAAAATAATTTCCCGTATCGCAGGCGAAGCGCAGCAATCCTTTTTGACAATTGAGTTTCTGTTCCCAAGAAACTAATTTACCTCCTATTGTTCTTCATATTTACCGAGTTATTACATTTGCCTTGATCAGATATTAAATTGCCTCCACGGAAAAGGGGCCTTCTATAAAATTTATGAACGTATGCACAATGGACTGAAAATAATCTTTAAGATTTATTTTTTAAGTTGATCAAAATGGGTTATTATGACTATGAGTTGTATTATTTATGTTATTAGTTAATCTGGGGTTTGATATATCATATCACATACTGAATAATATTACTAATGAATGTCTTTTTAAATGTTATTCAATGACTAACAATAAGCCTTGAGTTTGAGCTAGTTCGGTTTCTCTTGACGAGTCCTAGATGTTAAAAATGTAATGCAGGTATGTTGATAGAGCCCGAAGGTGGTTAGTAGAATTCTTTACTTCCCTAAACCTAAGTGAATCTCTTAAGTTTAGATGTTTGTATTGATCGATGTTTTGAAGACTCCTATACTTACATAACATTTTGTACTGATGATGGAGTCGGAGGTGGACAGTGGAACTTTATAGTGGCTACTGGTAAAACCTTCAAGTTTGGGCTCATTTAATTCGTTTTGAGGTGCCTTAGATGACATATTAAACCAAATTTACTAGTTCAACCAGATTAGAACCATGGTTTGGTGATTCGTTTTGAGTTCCAGGGTCCTCGATTCGTAAGGTTAATTGAGGAAACGATCTTTTGTTGTGTGCTGGGAGCTGAGAGACGCCCTCGGCAAAAGAAAATCGTTGTTTGCTACCATGATATTGTCTGGCACATATTTATATTCATTTATTTATAGGCAAAAGATGGTCAAATACTTATTTAAAAAAAAGTGCATCACACAGTGAATAATTTGTTTAGGTTATCTAAGTATACTACCTACTTATTTGCTGAAACAAATAGATCTTATTTAATTTTTCTGTGTTGTGTGTCTTAATTTCCAGAATGTAACTTGAATTTAATTACGATTGTGCTCGTTAACGTCTTGACAGCAGAAACGTCAGCGGTACAAGCGTAAACTTGTAACTCCTAAATATTTAAGAGGGGAAGAAGTTAATGAAGGGTGTAAGTGAGTAAGAGAGGGGTATTCGGTGTAACTAAATAAGGCTCGGAAAGTACTTACAGTATTCCTTAAATTCGGTTAATTGTAACGTTATATGCAGTGGTTATACTTTAAAGTACCTAACACTGGGAGATTCTAAATGTCTCACAAATTTAAGTCTAACTAAGCATAGCTGTAATATAATGGCAATTGGATAACGAATGGATATTCTTATGTACCTATGTCGCATATGGATCGCATAATTAGCTGTTTTACATAGGTGTTAGCTGTTTTAAAAAAACAGCTTCGTTATGTAAAACAGCTGAACGACGTTTAGGGTTGCATTATGCGTTTAACGCGAGTGTTAGAGCATTTCCGTAATTGCGGTATAATAATTTACGTATAAACGAGAATGTTCATTGTTAATTATTGTCAAACCTGAAAATTCACGACAAAAATTAATTGGTCGCAGCAAATAGTACAGTTAAATAATGTGTTCGAATCGAACTCGAAACATATGATATATAATTGCAGTAATTATTTATCATGGCGTAACGATGAGGTATTCTGTTGTAGTAAACAATACAAAATAGCAAAATAACCGTAGTACTAGTCTACACTATTGATATTGGCAATATAGATAAGTAGGTTCTGATTACTCTACAGTAATCGGTACCTACTTAGCTATAGGCCAGTAAAATTGCAAAGGTAAAATATTAACTACGGAAGTTGGATTATACTTGTATTATTATTATTAACCTTCCTTTTGACGTTCTACCTTCAATTTTTCCTCTATGCTTCCATCAAGTTTATTTAAAACCTCGTCTGTAAAATCAGATCGGAGCATGTCACCCACTATTATCCATCCCCTAAAATATAAAACAAGATCAAATTTTAAACTTAGAATACTTATTAATAACTACATAACTACTAACTAACTCATTAAAAACTAATAAGACATGGAAAGATGTGACTCTCTCTGTGATCTCTAAAAAAATGAGTTTGATGCAAGGTGCATTCCATAGTTACTATACGATAGTAACTCAAATTACAATCTAGTGATTTATGACAGATACGCGCTGTGATAAACTATCTTTGGCCTTGTAACAGACACAAAGTTTTGAATAGCATACCTACTTATTTGCCTAAGTGCCCTAATGAATTGGTTGGTCGAATATTTCTCTCATATAATCTGCCTGAAACGTTGATTTCCAGATAGTTTTTTTGTTCGGTTGAAGCATTTCAGAAAATTAAATAATAATACAAACATGATTTTACCATTACGATGTACAAAGGCTCCATACACTGATTGAATCTGTGACGAAGGGTTTAATTCGGTAGTATTCGCAAAACGTAAACTTTTTTGCAATTAAACTGTGACAGTGACGTATAGGGTACGCGACGCTTCGGCATTTCGCTAACGATGATAATTATTATGAAGAGCCGGTCCTACAGCACGCTGGGTGGTGCAAGTTGGCGTTCCGTCAAAGGGGAAACTTTACTAATTAGCAAATACGGCAAATTGAACTCACGTTCGCTAAACGTGAGAGCTCACATCCTGGTAATGTCTTTCATGTTGCATTTTAGCAACTGTTTTTTTAAATTAAAAAGGCATTTGGATTTAAAAGCTAAACTTCGAAAATGAATTAGGAATTTCAGTTTGTGCTGGAATGAAATTTGGGTTTGAAAAACAGTTCTTTATCTTTTAGTTTTATGTGATCCTCAATCGAACTAGACTTGATATTATTCTAGTAATGAATTTGTGTAGATACTACCTAACTTTTATAAAATTTTGGTATTTACAAGATACCTATATATTTTTATGATTGTAAAAATACAAGTGTCTACTATGTAGTTTTTACAAAAAATACTTAATTTGAACAATTAATTAATTTTACCTGCATAGGTGTTTGTTTAAACTTCGAAACCATGTTCCATATCTTTATATTAAGTAAAACTTTACATTAAGTGTATTTATAGTGGAGAGCCGAGTTTTATTCAAGTGTACGTGTTTGTAGTTATTTTTGTGTTTAGCTGCCGTAATCTGATAACAAGGTTGTTAATTGAATCAAACAGTTAGTGGAAGTTTGCCGGAGCGCACACAATTGGCAAACCGGGGTGGCCTTTGGGCATAGTATAAATAAATTTGGGTTCGGACTCGGACCCACTAAACCCGTCTTAAGGTCACCGGGGAGTCGGACCTGTGATTTTCATTGTAACCATGTCTAATAAAGCCTTATTAGTTGGGAACTGTTTATAAATTCAATAAGCTTTAATGATTTCGTCTCTAAATTAAGAAAAACATTTGACATAAAGTCTTGTACTTATCTTCATCTTCATATCTGTTTGGTAAATTGAAACTGGCAATGTAATTAATTAGGTTAGTTTTTGTTTAACATTACATTGCATTAAAGAAAGTTTTTTCAATTTACCTTTTTTATTTAGCTTTAGTACTACATTTAGGATACATTTGGGAGAAACTAAACTTTTTCTTACAGAAACTTTTATTCCTTTTATTCGATTAACTGACTTTTGTTAACATGTTTGCTAAGTATTTCCTAACATTTTGGCAGAGTTCTAGAAGAATTTCTTAAATACATTTTTGCAAAACCAGCATTGACAATAAAGTTAATTGGTTATAAATATGTTGCTGTAGAAAAAAAATAGAGAGCTTTTTGTAAAAGGTTCCCAATTTAAATTAACTTTCTCCTTCTGTGTATACGAAATATTGTATATCGTTACTGATTTACATAAAATACAATTGTACGTACAGCTGCTATTCAGTCTTGCGCACAGCGGGTGCATTTGACACGCGATTTATGATTTTAATAAAATTCCAGTGGAGGCGATAACGCTTACGAGTATTATATTATTACATTTCTTCACTTCGTCGTAATTACGAAGATTCAGTGTGAGCAGACATTCCGTTTTAATTAAATCCATTATGCAATGTCAACAGACCGATAAGTGTTTATTTAAGCCAAAATTTACTTTACAAGTTTTCCGCACTGTTGTTACGCATACCTACTTGCAACCAGTTCTACTACTATTGGGTTTAATTAATAGTCTGTTAAAATTCATTTGTTAGTTTGTTAACTAACTGTACTACTGTATCATCATAATCATCATCATTTCAGCCATAGGACGTCCACTGCTGAACATAGGCCCACCCCAATCTCGAAGTCAATGGGGGACTGCATTGACTTCCAGATTGGCCGGTTGGAAGCGGCCTGCATCCAGCGGCTTCCTGCGACCCTTACCACTACTTTAAAGCTAAACTGAGCTTTCTTATGAGGCCCATAGTGAGAGGCCACGTTTCAGTTTCATATGGTAACAAATACTGGTTGTAGACTTTCGTCTTTAGACACTGAGGTATATTGGAAAGGAAGACAATTTCCCGAACGCTGCCCAGCCGAGTTGGATTTGACGATTAACCTCCATCTCCAAATTGGATCTACTCAACTGGATAACTTGTCCTAAGTAGACATATTTGTCAACAATTTCAAGAGTAGAGCTCCCAACGGATACTGGGTAGGGCGCAACATGGGCATTCGACATGAGCTTGGTTTTGTCCGTGTTCATCTGCAGGCCTACTTGGGAGACTCGAGTAAGGTCATCGAGCATTGTGCTGAGGTCTTCAAGCGATTCTGCCATGACCACAATATCGTCGGCAAACCGAAGGAAAGTGATGTACTCGCCGTTGATGTTGATGCCAAATCCTTTCTATTCCAGGAGCTTGAAAGCATACTACTGTACGTAGTAAGTAAGTTTAAGCGTAATACTGTATATACTATTTTAAATGTATTTATATACGCTAAAACACGCAAATACCAGGGGGATGTCACTCCACAATTTAGGTATTTTCGGCCAGCGCGCCGCCCGAAGCGGCGTATGAAAGTGGGCTGTCGCACTTGCGCATACTTGAAAATATTTTTTGTTTTACTCTTCGACACTCGCAATGTCTTTTAAGCCTAAACGTCGATATAATCCTTATAAAACTTAAGGTTATTCGTGACATTATGTATATTTGCGACTCTGAGATTTAAAAATTGAAATTTTAAATCAATCAAAAAACAATCAAACAATAACTTAAAAGAAGCAATTGTAGGATAATTTTGTAATAAGCACATTTTATTTTATTACTTATTTGTATTTTATTTTGTTAGAAATACCCAGTTAATCGCCCATCTGTGCAATAAACTATAACTTAACATAAATAAGCTGCAGCTCTCAGACTACGATTATGGCGCGTCATCGAAGTAGGTACCTACGTGCAAAAGAGGCGGCGGCAGCCGGTCGTTCTTCTTTAATTCTATAAGTCCTTTAGTACTTAATTAGTAATAGTTAAAATAAAAATCCTTAATTAGTTGCCCAGAAACAATGTTAGGAACAGGATAGGGTAATGTTTACAAAGGAATACCTACACCTGTGAGAATCAAACACACGACATTCAGATGGAATTTTTATGTTTACAGAACCATCGTTTGTAATGCTTAATCTTAGGTATTCTGTGCCAATACTATTAAGCTAAGTAATTATACAACAGGTTACATACTAAAGTGTGATAACCAATTAAAGGTAAACACCACACAACAAGGTTTTTATAAGGCTTTATAATCGATACTAAAGTCACAACTGTATGGTTATGGTTTGAGTTCATACTAAGTATGAGGTAAAACACTGGATACTAATTATCCCGTAATTCAGCACGTTTCCCTTGGGAAAGGGGATGTCAAAATGTGTACTTGGGTGTACATTACGCGTAGTCCGATTTCATTTATCATTTTTTGTTAGAAAGCAAGTACTTAAAAGATTGTCCCGTTATTATTAAAAGGTCATTGGTTTTGTAATTCCGAAATTACAAACATCACAACCCTCAATGTAGGCCCACATAACTTAAAACCCGGAATGTAACCTTCAAACGTTACGACTCATCTTAAGATGGCGTATTCGCACTTCATCGTACGAGTACCTATAGGCTTAAAAGAATAGGAGTATTGTCAAAGTCAGACCACTCCGAAGGATTCATATATTGATTATCATCATCATTTCAGCCATAGGACGTCCACTACTGAACATAGGCCTCCTCCATTAACTTATTGATTTATTTAGACTTTTTTTGCACAGATTTAAAAACATCATACAAAAAGTGGACTTAATGCCATGAGGCATTCTCTACCAGTCGACCAGACTTCCAGATTGTTACTTAATACGATTATGAAACATACCAAACATTCTTAAATAAATTTGCGATAGGTACGCTAAACATAATAGAAAAAACATCTATTAATTCTGAAAGGAAAGTGCTTAAATTATCATTTAACTGAGTCACCAGTCAAATTAGAGAATGGTACCTAATAACTAGATTAAATATTCCTATAATACGTGGATCTTCAACCCTTAGCATAAGAGCCGCCGCCGAAACCAAGACGGTATCCTCCGATAACATTATTGATGCGGAATACTGGATCAAAAAGTTGCAAGGATTCCCGTCGATACGAAAAGAAGAACAAGTGATGCAGCAACAAGGGGTTACGCCCTAAGTTAAGGCACAGGCATCCGTTGACTATCCGACCTTTGGATAGGCCCTGCTGTTACCGCGTGCGTTTTATCGGACTTCAGGGGGAAGATCATTTTCTGCTCCGCGGTCTCGCAGACGGCACGCAGGAAAACTCTTGCATCCGTTGCCGGTTTTTAACGACTGGTAGCAGCGGTAGCCCTGTGCCCGCGGCCAGTCCAAGGCCCAGCCTAAAGCCAACAAACCTGACCACGGCCCAACCCAATTCGGCTGTAGAGGACAAGGCTACTCTGACACTCTGACCCTGACAGCAGGGAGAGATCACATTATACTCGTACACTATAGGTTATTATTTGCACCAAGTGAGAAGTAAATGATGAATCTGCTAATGATTCGGACTTTTTGGATGAATTTTATACTTATTTACATGAGGTCAGGATTTTACAGAAAAGAATAAAGCAAAGAGTTTTCTATGACGTCGGGGTCACGTAAATGTATTGAGCCAAACGCAACCCCATTTGTTGGCGCGGGCGGGCGGTCGCGGTCGCGGCGACGACAATGAAACATTCGAGTGTAACGTGTGTCGTTTATTCACAGCGGCGGAGTTAATGTTCTAGAAAAGCCTAATGTGAGTTATCCTTTTAATCCTGTTTGACAATAAACATTGCAACCACGTATATGTCCGGATTACTGACATTAAAGTTACTCCGAAAACATTGAGGGTCATGGACTCCAAAGAGAATCTATTTATTTTGTGTTGCTTTTCGCGCCGAATTCTGTTTAATAATATTTACCTATAAATTTAATATATCATTCGATCTACCTTAGCGGAAATGTACGAGTAAGGTTTATTATAAAAATGAAGACTTAAATAAGTTAATTAAAAATTGTGTCGGATGTGCTCAGCGAGTGTTGATATTTCATTATCCCTGTATTGTTCATCCGTAGGGTGCGAATTACATTGGATATTTTGCAAGGTGGGTGTAAAAAGAAACGAGGTCAAAATTGGACTCTCTTCAACTCAACATTTTATAATCAAATTTTGTACCTCATTTATAAGAGGGTAAAATATTGTTTTACAGTGAAGCTAAAATGTAAACATAGCTAATGCTATCTTGAGAGATTTCTTACTATCTGACTGTTTCTTTGTTTTTTTTTTTCAGATTTCATTTCTAAATAACCCTTACCATAAAACTATTTACGATAATTAATTATGTGAATAGAGACTTGTCACTTAAGGCCAAGGATTTAATTTTTATGATTAATTAACGAATTTGATTATCTGCGTTAATTATTCAAAATTCAATAAAAACACTCTTTTTTAACTAATTGTCAAAGTTTCAACATTGTTCAGTAGTACCTATAAATCCATATTAGGTATTACTTACATCTAAATTCTGTACACATGTCATAATTTTAGAGCGGTTCCTAAGTAGCTGGTTTAAAATTGCAATTTTTCAAGCGATGGTAATAAAAATCTCATTGCAATAGCGGTCTCAATATTGCGATTGGGTTATTAATACGAGCAGGGAACTTAAGTAGGACTGGTCGATATTGAGTTATGTGGTAATAAACAGCTGGAGTTAAATCATGATTACCGTGCCACCAGACTCGACCGGGCCCGCACGGGCCGGCAAATATTTGCTCGCCAGTTTACTGTTTGTACTGTACTCCTAAAGGTGCTTAACTTGCAACTATGCACTGTACCGATATTAGAATTTGCCTCTATTTAAGGCACCAAGTTTACACTACACACGTTATGTTGCGGTGCTAGAGATTACGACATCGGTTATTGGCATACTATTGGCATTTTGAAGTATTACCCTTAATGTTTAAAAGTTTACCAACTATATTTCAGACGTACTATTGACAGATATTTAAATTGATAAATAGATGTAATGTGCACCTTACGAAAAATTTAAACTAATCAGTCGCTTTTTGTAAAATTTAAAATGCACGTAATACCATTTTAGTATTGATATTGAAATGCGAATTACAATTCATCAGTTTTATAAGCATCAATGTGTAATTCCTGGTCGGAGAAGCAACGGCGTGGTCAGACAATATGGCAGTGCGCCGGTGCAACGGACACAAAGCCACTGAGATAATGGATATTGCTTTTCTTGCGAGTTTCAAAGCAGCCTACTTCGGAACCTCTCATAATCCGCTTACGGCTCCTCGCAGTACGTTATTGTGCTTCAGTGGAAACATTTCCTTCGGGGGGCTGAAGATTCCTGCCTACAGTTACTTGTGATACGGCTTTGTTGCCGAAAGACCGGCAAATAGGGGTAAGTATTATTGTACTTGATACTTAAATAAAGTTGGCGAGCCCTCAATGGGGCCTTGTTTTCACATTCGACTAAGTTAAATGTAAAACAGATGTGTGGTTCTCAGATTGAATTCAAACAAATAAATTACTGAGGTACAATTTATTATTTAGAAATGAATGGAACTGACAACCTAAGTTTTATAGTAAAAACTCCACATATGAATGCTAACAGATAAACCTATTTCTGAAATAGGGTGCGAGGGGCTTGTTGCGGCGGGAGTAAAATTTACACTGAATTTTTGTGCTAATTTTATTCTTTTTAGTATTAAAATGTATCTTTTATCGTAAACTATTGCATAAGTGCCTGTGCCGCAATGAATAGCATTAAACATTACCCCGCATCCCGCTAGAGGGAATATCAATATTGACGTAATACCTAAATTAGGTTGGCTCTACATTGAAGAAATAATTTAGTTTTATATCCAAGCTTTCAAATTTATCGCTGTTTTTATGTTTACAGAATGAGTCTAAGGTACAGTTCGTTAGGGTTTAGAAGTCACATGTACAGACAACAGTTCGTCAATTGGTATTGATCTTATAGTTAAAATCGGTTTAATGATATTCAGCTTGTTGGGTAGGTTGACCTACCATTGACTGTACATATCAATCCACTTTGTTCTAAGAAAGACCTTGACGACCGTAGGGGTCGCTAAGGTCTTTCTTGCCCACTAATAGTAGTATAGTGGCGCGGTAATTCGTCTCAAAAGCAAAGAATTTGATTCCTGGTTCGGGTTCGGGTCAATTCAGAAAACGATCTATTATAAATTTTACCTTGAGTCTGCTGCGTGTTTTGGAAGACTTTCCTGGCAAAATACATTATCTGGTACCTCGT
The DNA here is from genome assembly GCA_963576865.1 of Anania hortulata. Classification (NCBI taxonomy): domain Eukaryota; kingdom Metazoa; phylum Arthropoda; class Insecta; order Lepidoptera; family Crambidae; genus Anania; species Anania hortulata. The sequence goes on along the minus strand of OY756396.1, from coordinate 9,312,272 downwards.
AACATAGGGTTGTCTGGCGCATATTTATATAAATATGCGCCAGATATAAAAAATACTTGTAGTTTAATCTTGCTCGATTTGGATTCTATGTATTAAATTAAAAAAAATATTTGTAGTAAAATTTCAAGAACACTGGTTCTTAATACTTACTGAACTACCTATATACAAATACATAAAATAGCCCTTTAATCATAGCGTCCCATACAAATCATAAGAAAATAATAACTCTGTTAGGATGACAATTGTAAAGAGTTTGTACGGTATTCTAATAAAACTTTATTTGATTGCTAACATATTACTGTTTCAACTTGCCCCGAAGCCTTTTACAACTTACTAAAAACAAGGGTCTTATTTTTAGAGTAAAGCTTTAATAACAATAATTAACAAAAAAATAGGACTTAACTTTGGTAAAACCGATTTAGTATTACAGCATGTTAGAAAAAATATTAGATTTGAAAAATGAGCTGTTTCCCAAAACCTGTTACGGTTATGTTAACCCCTCTCTCCCCTTCTCTTTACAACACTGTAAAAAAAGTTAAGAAAAGGGATTATGAGAGAATCTATTGTATCTCAATTAGGTATTTAAAAATATGATAGTTTCCGCAGCGAGTGCGGTGCGTCGGGCAGGTGTCGTAAAGACCACAGTATCAAGTGAGTCGACTCAATTACCCGCAGTGGGCGCAATAAATTTTGTGTCCGCACGCCGACACGGCAATTACTGTCGCCGCTCATCCGCAAAACGATGTTAATAGCCCTCTGATTCCTACATTTATCTCCGTTACACTGTATCTTTTATTATTCCTAGTGAATCGTGAACTTCAGTAACGATTCCTACAGCTCCGCGGCTTCCCCTAATCGTTATGGTAGGGGTAAATGTGCCAGAGCGTAATGACGCTAAAATGCCTTACGGGATTATATCCTTCGGTCGGAGTGGATCACTTTTTGGTGTAGTGAGACAGAGATGGACCGAGAAAACGAGAATTAAAGACACGCCTTGACTGTAATAATGTCACGAAATATTTTTTCGCCCTTTTATGTGACCATAATTCGTCTTGATGAACTTGCCCATCACGCACAGATAAAGTGAAAACGAATCTCTAAAATATTTACATTAGCAAGATATCTTGAATTGATGTAAATAAAAAATAAGTGTTTTCGCTCTTAGGATGGAAGTTGTCAGTTATTTATTCTGCGGTAATATGGGCCATAAATACCTGCCCTGAGTAGTCTTGCTGATAAAAATTTAAATAGCACATGCTCTGAGAAAGAAGTGTTTTTATGGGGGAGTCGTTCGTACGGCGAACAGGCGTTTCCCCAGTGACCCGCATGTTAAAATAAATTATTTGTACGCTGGAATTGGGTTTCACGTTGGTTTTATTATTACATAGTTAGCCGTAAGAGATACCTATTTTACTGTTTGGACAGTTCGCAAAAGGGACCGTTTGGCAGTCGGCATGTGTAATCCACATTCGTTTCATCTCGCAGGACGTGATATAACGTCGGAGCGCGGCCCTTCACTGCAACCGACGATATACAATATTTATCCCACATTGTTATGATACCCTCTGACCCGATGCTTTGATAACTCCCGAAATGCCATTTTTCGCTTATTTTTATACGATATTTTTCGGACACTCCGTAATTTTCTGGTTGTTTTGTGTTTACACGACATTGAAAGAATCATTCCGATTTAGATAAAGCTCATATTACGTATACTCCTATTTCTCTTGATTTTTTTGTATAGGAGTTTATTTTATTTATCGGAATTTACTAGTAATTATTAGACATTTTAATATCTTTATTTTAACTTTCATTTATCTTACGCAATTCAAATGTTGGTATGGTAATGCTCTGATTGTTTCATGCTTGAAAAAAGTTAAAGTGTAATTAAAACTCTGTGATTAAAGTAGACTCGTTACACTTTTCATTTATTTTAGAAAAAGCACCAAATATGCTTAGCCCCGAATTCGTATTTCGTTATTATTTGGTCTAGCCTCGATTTTTCAATGTACGTGTGTGTCGGTTATTAAATCAGACGTCTACGTAAAGAAATAAAAAACGAGTTTTTCAGAATTCAGTTACCGACGCGTTGAGATATTGTTGAGGTTCATTTTCACTAGCATTTCGACAGTAGGTAAGTAAGTATTTTTTTAAACAGATTTGGTCCTATTTTATGACGCAATCACATATGGCGTATTTATGCCGGTGTTTTGCGTCGTTTGGTCAAAACAAAATCACATTTACATAATACACGGTGGTAAGCAAGTCATGCGAATATTCACAAACATTTGAATTTTGGTTACGAATACATTCGTCTACACTTGGTACACTGCGTTGAGTACGACGTGCCATGACAACAATTGTGTATTGTATTGTAATTAGGTAAAGTCAATTAGAAGAAAATATGAATCCATAAACATGTGGGTACCTCAATCTTGATAATTTGAATCACTCAACAATACAGCAATACAGCAATATTGCATAATTTTAAGCTCGAATGCTTAATGTTACACGCAAACGCAGCGAGTGAAATGGCACCTTTATTCAAGCTCCGCAAGGCGAGGTCGACAGATGATTGAATCCACATTACCGCAACTCACCTCGCTTTGTCAGGGTACACAGTCCTTATTGTAAAGCTTAGCATTTTTGTCGAAGTTAAACTCTAGATACCTTTCTTAATACAATAGTATAGGTAAGCCCTGAAATAGGCTACAATAAGTTTGTGGGTTTTCGCCGTACAAAACTGTGGTAAAACACTTTCCTACTAAGTACAATAGGTTATTTGCCTTGTAATAAAATTTACTTAACTAATTATTTAGTTTAATAGTTTGCACTATATGGAACCGAAACGTATCAATAGTTATTAAAAATAATACATGATTACTGTAAAAATACATTTTCGAATGCTATATTTTTGTCGGTATTTTACATTGTCAAAAACGCCGGCAACAATGACAGACACGTCACCATTGAGGAACTTTGTACAAGAACTGACCTCCCAAAGCAAGAGTATGCGCTACGCTCGCACATTGTATGAGTGTGTGACCGTTTTTAACATGCCTGTTCTAGTACTTTAAAACTCAATGGATATGTAAAGGCTCCTGACGTCACGAACAAGTACATCATGGCCGACGGCGTTTTTGCAGGCTGTTAAAAACATAAAGAATGAAATACTATTTTTTATTATTCTCAAAGGTTTATAAATTAAAATAAAATTGTTGACGCTTTATTTAAATATTACCAACAATAATAACTTTATTTCAGAAAATAGTCAAAGAGCCTATTAGTTAATGTCCTGGTTTATCAGCGCGATCCCTGAGATCTTCACTGAAGCACGAATGGATTATTTATTTACAACAAACAATTCGCAAGAGAAAAGCCTCGACAATGCAACGGACGGCGACACCCTCCTGGTTGTAGTCGCAGAATGCATCATCAATGATAATGATGACATCATCATCGTTTCAGCCATAAGACGTCCACTGCTAAACATAGGCCACCCCCAGTGTTTTCCAGATTGGCCGGTTCGAAGCGGCCTGCATCCAGCGGCATCCTGCAACCTTTATGGACGTGGACGTCCTACGCTGCGCTTGCCGGTACGTGGCCTCCATTCTAGCAGAATGTATAGAAGGTTGGTTTTCGAGACTTTTTAAATGTATTTTACACTGTGGAGCAAGTTTTCCCAGAAAAAGCCTATTGCGATGGGCACTATTTTTTTACGCTCCACATAATTGTAGCATTCTCAAGCGCACACTGCTGTTACAGTTTAATCAAACGTCAATGTTTATTTGCTGTAATTTGCGCTTTGTACGGCAATGCCTTTGATAAGCTATATGAAACCGAGCTATGATATTCAGATATAATTGTGTCTAATGTGATAGATCAAGCGTTCTGGACTATTCGGCAATACGACTAGTTATATAGTTGTCTAACTACTAACTTACCTATCTATTGCAAGTAGGTAGCACCAACCTATCTATTTATCTATCTATAGGTTTAAGGTTACCTGCATCAGACTGTAGAGGTACTTATTTTAAATGTTGATTTGTATTACATGGTAGAAAATTCGAAGATAATTGAAAAAGTTCTGCCTCTTCAACTGCCTCAGGTGGAATTTTTGAAAAAAATTTAAATAATTTATTTAGTTCATGTTAAATAGTAGGTAACTTAAAATAAATTAATAAAGGCAAAAAAACTGTGATATGATACCAAAATGGTTCCCGCTCAGCTGTTTTATTTAAGTTTAATATTATGTTTAATGTACTTTTGTGAATTTACCCTTTTTTGGCTAGTATGGTGCTTAAATTGTTTAGCATGTTTAGCTTCCTTATTGTATTTGCCATGAAAGCGTTGGAAAGGGCCCAAAAATACTAATGAGGAGGCTTGTAAAGGACCTTATGTGAAAACATTCATCTTAATATATATTTTAAAATTACATTACCGGTACATTGTTTTGTACACAGTTTTTAGCAATAAATAATATTTAACTCTGATCTGTAACAAAAAAAAATGATGGACTTAATTTTAAAATATCCAATTTAGATCTATATATTTCGGTAAATAACAAAAACGCGCGTGAAATACGGACAGTTGTGAACAGTAATAGATATTTCTGAAGAGTTTATTTGTGAGAGTATTCCAAAATAGCAAATTGAGTATTATATTTAGCAAAACAAATGACTTGTAAAGAAAGTGTGCTGCTCCACCTTGCGAGATCGCGTAATGCGTTTGGACCACAGTTGAGCGGATGAGTTGTGTTTCAGATTACCAGATAGCGTTCACGTCGACCAAGAATGTGAAAATGAGCTCGCTGAGTGATGGCGCAGACGCTCCAACCATTCGCAGTTGATTAAGCGAGCCTTTGAAGTACAAGCGACACGATGATTAATAACTGCTTATGACAACCAACTCAAACGTGGGCTCTACAAATAACGCAAATATAATACGCTTCGTAACTGTTTTTCATTAACAACATTTTGTAATTCAATTCATCGTGAAATAATTATAACCTTTGTAGCGCAGCGCAGCAGTAATTATCACGAATATTATGTAGATGTTTCACTATGTATTCTTTATAAAATGTATATGTACCTTATCTAAATGTTTTGTAAGATGTTTTGTACTTGTTGTGCTAAGCGCCACGCTGTAGTTGTTAATTTATCAAAAGATCGGTATATTAATGCTGGATTAGATAGAGTTACATTTGTAATTATCACTCGTTACATGCAAGGATTTATTGCATGTAAACCTTAATAAGTTGTAAACACTTAGTCGACGTCTACGACGATCTTATCGTAGCTGCTACGGACGTAGCAGTTTTAGTATACATAAATTATGTAGCAGTTAACTGTTTATATGTTTATATCCTGTATGTTTGTATACGGTTGTATAATACTTTCTTTCTTTACCTTAATAAAACTTTTACTTATGTGTAGGTTTAGATTGTATGGCGAGCTGTAAAATAAATCGTACTTTTTCTAAGAAATTACGGGATATTTATACCCGTTGATGGGTGGTAGATTCGTATCCAGTATATAAACATATTGCTCATAACAGGGCGCAGAGGGCCTGCCGTCCTCATGCCGGTCACGTGCGCATTATTGGCAGGCGGAATCAGAGGCTGGCGTCAACGCGCCTCGCTACGCTTCTGTTAGACCCGGTTTCCACTACAGCACAACTAGGAATACATTTTATATCATCTATCATGAATGCTTGGCACTTATAAATTCAAATGCAACAGCATTAAAAGTAAAACAAATGTCACATAATATGATACCTACCATTCGCATGTTACTTATCATCATCATCATTTCAGCTATAAGACGTCCACTGCTGAACATAGGCCTCCCCCATTGACTTCCAGATTGGCCGGTTGGAAGCGGCCTGCATCCAGCGTCTTCCTGGTCGTATGACCCTTACCAGGTTGTCTGACCACCTTGTGAGTGGACGTCCTACGCTGCACTTGCCGGTACGCAGCCTCCATTCTAGAACCTTTCTGCTCCATCGGCCGTCAGTTCTACGTGCTATGTGCCCCGCCTATTGCCACTTCAGCTTGCTAATCCGTTGGGCTATGTCAGACTGTTGTCTGTGTCGACTTTAGTTCGTTAACGGATCTCTACATTTCTGATTAGATCTCGCAAGGAAACACCGAGCAAAGCCCTTTCCATAGCTCGCTGTGCGACCTTGAGCTTTCTTATGAGGCCCATAGTGAGAGGCCACGTTTCAGTTCCTTAACCCTTCCTTTGGCACGGTAATAAATCACTTTCACCTTACAATTGGCACAGGTGAGCAGCGCATGACGCAGATAATGACGCGTTTTGGGTCAAACTAACATATGGTGGCTTAGCCGGCACGTAAGGGGGTTGTATTGTATACCTTTGGAATCCTTAGGAAATAACCTATTTTATTATGTATTAAATTATGCAATTCGAGTTAACTACGCGATTTATTAGCGACATGAATCCAGCTGACCTTAAATTTCCCCGATTTTTGCAAAAAAAGGTAATTATCTACCAAATAAACAATATTCTATCGAGAGATTGCCTTTCATTTATTTCATTATTCATCAATACGAATTTACAATGGATTTTAAGCACAAACAAACAAAAAGTCAACTCCAAAAAAATTTTGCAAAATAATGGCTTTTTTTGGCAAAAGTCTTTTGCAGACCACCCGCCAACACGGGAAAATAAATTTTTGCAAAAAGTTAAATTGGCCAATTAGCCTCAAAAAAACGACTGAATTACAAAGAATGATTCATAATATTGTTATTCTTGAAATAATAATGTAAGAAAAGTAAATAATTAATACATAATTAAGGTAAATGAAAATACCGCTGCAAAATCACCCTAAAATCGGTAGGTACCTCGAACAAATGGTGTGTAGAACAAAACTCATTTATTTTTCCTAAAAAGTAAATATGTATTCATAAAGCTTATCAAATTTACTTTAGATTTATCATAAAATAAAGGATAAGGATTAAACTTTGATATTCTAAAAATGACCAACAAAATCATACATTTTTGTTGTCAAGTGCCGTCGCGCTAAATATTTTGATATTGTAAGTAATTATGGCTTATTAAAACAAATCTATTAAATTAATTACGTTGCTGACTCTATAAATAGATTTATCAAAGCTTTATTTGATATGAATTTATCGAATTAATATTGAAACTAACCAAAAATCTCGAGCAATGGCGGCCGCCAAAATATTTGTTTACATTTTATAAAATTTACCTTGAAATATCATTCCATTATGCAAACTAATGCTGCAAATCCATCTAAACACTCTCACTTTATCGATTTAAGCACTATTCTCATGTATTTTCACTTAAACATTCATCAAACAAAATTATTTAACAACACGCACCCACGCACGTAATGTCAGAATCATATGGTGAACTTTGCACGCACAGATTAAACAGACCTTACGCGCAGAGATCATAGAAACCCTTTCAATCTATTGCCAGTACTCTGAACTTTTTTTTGGTATGCGATACACGGTTGAGACTCCCGTCTGTCACCGTCCTATGATTTTTTAAACGCGACTCGACGTAAGCATGACGTCAGTGGTGTTCTGCAGGTTAGTGACACAAGCGAACCTTTTTGACAGTGCGAGAAGAACACCAGATGCCACCTCACGAGATATGTTACTAAATGATGACAATAGATAAAAATATTATCTTAGTTCATAAAATGCCTGCTTGCTTGTTTTAGTGCTTAAGGCTTATAGATTTTTAATGTATTCGTATTTTTAATAAATTACCACAATCCCTTGCTGAACTACCAGTATTTGAACTTAAATTACATGTTAAGATGATTTTAATGAAAAAGAGTTTTTACACCGTTAGTGATTATATTTAATAAATGATAAAAATGTGTGGATTTTAAACTGCTTAGCTCGCACCAAAACTTAAAATATTAATTTTAAAAAGAGGCTGACAACAATGACCGAGTTTCTTGCGCTGCTTCTTCTCGGCACTAGCCCACAAATTGTCCCGAAGCAGTGGTAGGGCAAAAAATAATATTGGGACGTGTAAAAGTGCTTTTAATAGCCATTTGCAAAAATAAATGATTTTTATTTTTTATTTTTGTACCCTGCAATAATTACAATCGTTGGTTTAATATAGATGCTACATGGTTTTGTGTTAATAATTTGTCTGCAGTAGGTAATAACGCTAATTTGCGGTTTTAAATTTTAGATTTTTACTTAAACTAATTTATTTAATTACTAATATACAAAAAAAAATTATTCAAATTACTTGAGAGAATGAATGTATAGTTTCTTCAAAACAGTAGGTATTACGTTGAAAATAAGTATGAGAAAATCTTTTAAAAACCGCAAACATTTATTCGTCAAATGAGTTCAGATTCTGATAGCAATAATTATAGTTGCATAACTGAAACACCTAATAAGCTATCCACCCTTGACCATTTTTGTGATGATTACGAGACGACCCCTCGTAATGGTTTCGATACATTCCAGCAACCGATCGATTTATTGATTCATTAAACATTTCTATCATATTTTTGGACACTTTATTAGTAATGTATGGGTATCTCTAGAATTGTAATAAATCATTGCATGTCTAAAGCTCCGCAACACCTTTGGACGCAACACCTAAAAAGTACCCGCGTTTCCTCGACCGTTCCACAAAGACACACGTACGAAGAGACGTCATTATCGGCTCTCCGATCGCGCGTTATTGTGCTCGAGTGTGTTTAGGCACCTACATACATAAATAGCACACTATTTACTTCACTCGGAAGCAAGCAATACCCTATCTATACTATAGGTAACAATCTGGGAGCGCATTGAATAAGTTTTCCTCGAGTAGTACTTATTTCTATATATTTGATACAAAATTCGACGGATCTAGGTCGTCTTTCTCCTATACTGCAAAAAGATGTTTTTTTTTCATTGAGTAGGTATGGTAGGCAACACAGCAGCACTGTGTTCAGCTTCGCATCGCTTTTCTCTGATATCTCGCAAAACCTCACAGTGAATGTGATTTTAGGTATCTACTACTTTTCCTATGTTCGGAACCATTATCGAATTAAAAAAACCGGACAAGTACGAGTCGAACTCGCCTACCGAGGGTTCCGTATAAATTTTTAGGTACATTTATAAATATAATATATTACAAGGTTTACATTCGGCGTGGGTTTTTTTTAATTATTTATTTTGTCCCCTAAACTAAGGTCTTGTTACACGACATAAATTCCTAATATATTGAGACGGGCCATCCCTACTAATATTATAAACGCGAAAGCATGTATGTTTGTTACTTTTTCACGCCAAAACTACTGCACAGATTTTGATGAAATTTGACTTACAGATAGACCATGGTCTGGATAAACATATAGGATACTTTTTATCCGGGTAAAGTCAACGCAGACGAAGTCGCGGGCAAAAGCTCGTATTGTATAAAAGTAGTCGAGATCTAGAATCGAGAATCCCGCTCAATGGCGTGCATTACCATATCCCTATATAAGGAGATAGGCCTAACGCAAACCATTGAGCCTATCTCCTGTAGTGGACTGATGGATGATGATAATGAATAGAAATGTTGAGGATTCAACAAATATTTTGTCGAATGTGATATTATTCAGTATTTGCTTTTGAACATCCTAAGACTAACAAAAACAAAATACTGGTATTTAGCGCATGTCTTTAAATATAAGTTTAGAAATAATATTGTCTAAATGGATGTAACTGTGAAACTGGATACTCTTACGAGTACATCAAAGCGATATTTGTATATTCATATTCGGCTTTACGTTTTTTAAGGAGAAATAACTCACACAAGAGAAAGAGCGCACCGAGTTAGACATGGAGTCAAGTAACTATTTAATCACTAAGTCCTTTTTTTGTTTCTTACGACAGTAATATATATTTTTTAAAACTCTTTGAGTTTTTCAGTTGTTAAAGTGGAGCAGTAAAACTCGAAAACTTGGCGAAGTTTAAATAAACGTAACTAATAAAATTCCTAGAACAAATCAAATTTGAAGTCACGTCGACGGATTGACCTATTTTTCCGTTAACATAATAATCTACAGGTTGGGTTTCTTAAAATATGACGATAATATTATATTATGTTCGGTTCGATATTATGTTCCCCTGCTAACCTATGACATGAAATAATTGGTAATATGAGTAGTAGGGAGTTATTACATTACGGACGGCGGTTGTGAGGGAAGGGGGGGAGGGCGGATAACTCATGCGCGCCGATAAGAAAGTTGGGAACAAGAAACGGATGCGCTACCCCCGCCTTGTTCTTCAAACAATAGTAAAGATCATAATCTAATGAACCCGTTTTGTTCATTTAATTAACTTCACAAATTGGTATCCTTCCATTGAATAACAACGCGATTTTGAGTCTGCAGAACTAATCTCAGGCGTGGAAGTCTCCGAGCCCAGTGGGAGTTGTTATTAAAGGCAACGAGGAAAATGATCGAACATTGGACCTAATCAAAGGAATATAATCTGCGACTGCGAGAACCCGGTAGGTAAAATTTAATGTATGAATAATTGAAAACAGAGGTAAAAGGTTCAAGTAGGGTCGTTATCGCTGACCCAGCGGGAAATGAAGCAGCGGCAGATTTTCATTCAATCGAAGAAAAAAAATCCTGTTCATTCGCCAAGTTATATAATAAATTATATTATTGAGTTACACTTATTCAATTCGACGTTGTCTTGCAATATTTCTTAATTATGAAACCTTTTAACATGATATTTCTGTGAAATAATAAAACACAACTCATTCTTTATTATTAATATAATTTTTTGTTTATCAGGTATAACAATTACAGCCTATATACAGTTTGATTTACTTACATGAAAAAGTAATTCTTAGAATATTTTGTACGTGATAGGCAGAAATAATTAGTCTCGAAATAAAATAGTTCAACATTTTAAAAACGTATTGAAGTAGTTAGGACCCATTACGATGTATAGTTTGTTAGTTTAAACGGAACTGGAACATTCTCTGGCTGCGTCTCAAAGGGCAAAATTAAGCCAAGTAAGTACGGCAGTTTGCGTTAAAGTTCGATGAAACAAATGTACACTACATAGGAAACTTGACAGTAGCTATTATGTTAAGAGATTAGTGGCCACAAGCAGCGCTCGGCGGCCACTCGACAAACGTTTGCTCTCATACAACCCGCAACTGTTCCCTCATTTGCATCTCGCAGTCTGTTAAGTAAGCTCTTACTACAAAATTTTGCCTAGCCCGCTACTTAAGCAGCGCACACACATGCTGCACTCACTAACTTTGTAAGACATTGTCTCTTCATTTAAAGTTTTTATAGAGGTGTACACACTGGCGTTGTTGTGTTTTATGGAAACATTAAGACCAGACTTGCAGAACTACTTATTAATGGTGTTCCTGAGAATAAACACATACACAGTGGCTTACAGCTGGTGCATCGCAAAAACTGCAAAAGAGAATCAGGGGGATGGCAGGTCAATAATTATTTTTATTTAAGAAACAACTTAATTTGGACGTGACGATTTAGAGAGCCACACCAAAGATTGGCAGACCTTTGCTCTCAACAAAGAAGCATGAAGGAGCTTCGGAAAGACATTAAGGCATATATATTATGTTTACAATAAGAAGTAAATTATTTGAGCACACTGAACATAAACAACATGAAATGAAACAAATAGAAAATGACTTATCTATATGTATTTAAATATAAGTAAATTTTATTTAAAAAAATAAAACCGACTTCAAAACACTAAAATGCTAAAAATAATCCTAACACTTAAGTACCTAATCAGTTACTTTTGGAGTCGGTGCCAGCCGATGAGAGACTCAATGTTTTTGTTTGCACCGACTCCAAAAGTAATTTACTTATTTCATCTATTTTTAGTGATAAATCCTAATCTAACTGCTGAACACCGATTTCATACCCTATTTTCCTACCCTTAGAGGTGATTTTTATTTTTCAAACTTTTATCATAGCATCTTTGAAGTATAAGCTATTCAATAAAACAAAAATCATCAAAATCGGCTCATATTTGTCGAAGATAGGTAAAAAGAACCACAACCAAAATATTATCTGGGTATATATTTGTTGATTTTCTCAAAAAGTTCTAAATCAATTTCGATAAAATTTATATGAGACCACCTCTGAAGTATGATTTACCAAACAAAAAAAGAATCATTAAAATCGATTCATAATTGGCGGAGTAATCGCCTAACATACATACAAAAAAAAGGTAATACTTTCAGAATGGTCCCATATAAATTTGGTTAAATGCTGATGATGGGATCTATAAGAAAATCATCAAACATTGCATAAACTCTGTACCACGCCAACTGATTTTAGTATCTATCTTACCTATATCTCTGCCAAATGTAGACCGATTTTGATGATTCTTTTTTTAATGAATAGCTTATACTTCAAAGATACTATAATAAAATTTTTCGGAAAAAATTTCACCCCTAAGGGTAGAAAAATAGGAAATGAAATCGGTGTTCAGCAGTTAAATTATGTTTGCACTCGTAAGATTTGTTTTGATTAGGATTTATCACTAAAATGGATGAAATAAGTTAATTTTATAAAAAAAATAAAAACCGACTTCAAAAAACTAAAACGCTAAAAATAATCTTAACACTTAAGTACCTAATCAGTTACTTTTGGAGTCGGTGCCAGTCATTGAGAGACCAATGTTTTCGTTTGCACCGACTCCAAAAGTAACTGATTAGGTACTTAAGTGTTAAGATTATTTTTAGCGTTTTAGTTTTTTGATTTGAAGTCGGTTGATAAAATCATTAAATGACTTACTAGGTGATAGATCATAACACAGATCAAATCGCTGAACCTAGAGACTTGAAATTTTGTTTATCAATACTCTATACAGTGTGGGCTAGGCATCCACTGCGGAAGGATTTTCGGAAGTTCCACTTCTAAGGGGGTACAATAGGGGATGAAAGTTTGTATGAAAGTCCGTCAGTTTCGAAGTTAGGATCTCCAAATTTTGTGTTTAGGCTGTCGATTGACAATTAGTATAGATGTGTCACAGAGTTTATGATAATTCCACACAACTTCATCTCCCTTTTAACACTTCCGAATGAGTCAAAAGAGAGATGGAGTTGTGTATGGAAAGTCCTTAATTTTTTAAGTAAAAATCACTACCACACAGTACTACAGACCCTTGTTGAACTACCTGTTAATGAGTTCAAAACTCTTATTTATTTTATGAAAAAAGGATATTATAAAGTAGATGATCATCTAGACGACAAGAGTGCATAGACTTAACCTGCTTGGCTCGCACCTACTACATGTCTTGTAACGGTATTTTCTGTAAAAAAGGCTGACAAAGGTGACTGAGTGTGTTGCGACGACGTCTCTTCTCATTACCAGCCGTTAAGTAGCCCCGAAGTGGTAGTAGGGCAAAGATTTTTTGGGACTTGTATAAGTGCCTGGAAAAGGGCCCTTATGCTGAATAAATGAGTATTATTGAGTTATTATTATTGAATACATTTTTTTAAATTTAATGGTTGGAAACTATCGCAACATATAATTTCGTTGATTATTTAATTTCAACATTAGAGGAGTTGAAAAAGTGGATGAAATTTTGTATTATAATACTTAGTGAGTTTTTTTCCACACATTACTATTTCCAAAAATCCTTTTTAGTGTTGGATGCCTACAACTAGGAAAGGATTTTTGGAAATTGTGGCAATAAGAGATATCATAAATGCATAATAAGTGACTTTGCTTGTTTGTCACGCTTTCACGTAATAACCAATCAACTGATAATCATGAAATTTTGCATACACGTTGCAAGTGCAGGGTTCAGAAAAGGACCCAGAGTACGTTTTATCCAGAAAAATATACTGTTCCCGCGGGATAGTAAGTAACTTTAGAAAATCGTCTGACATTAACAACTCGGCCCACTTATATGAATAAATTGATGACTTGATGCTTGCAGTATAGAAAAAGAAAAGGGACCTTGTGGTAACCCAAAAGAAAATCTAATATCCAAAAAAAAAGTTTCGAGTTAATGTTCAGCTAATTCAGCTCTGTTGGGGGTTGATCACCCCGTTATGCTATTTGATATTATACTGTCGTAACATCGTTCTAAAGTGCCATAGAGCACATACCCAGTTAGTAATTACACAAAATAGTGGAACAGACTTGTCTGCTGAACACCTGGGCAAATGAGTTATTACTAGTACAATTGAAGGAACACAGTGCCTTAAATTAATTACTAGAATAAATTAAGTAAACAACATTCACTGGGAAAGCTTTTGAAGTAATGGAGGAAACAATACATTCGGCTCATTAATCAACGTCACGTCTTAACACGACCGGAATGACCGATTTCCATGGCCGCTTGCGTAAAAAATATGTGAATATGCAAATTAGTAGATTTCAGGGCTTTATATAATAGTACTCTGCTATAGCAAGGCTATTTGTGGTGATTATCTTTCCCGCCGTAGTCGAATTAAGAAAAGCTGAAACCATAATGTAATTTCGAACTTTTGATTTGCAGATTGAAGTAAAATTATTTTCGGGTGCATCAATTTATCTACTTTATAATTTTGGGTTTGGTATTTATTTGGACAATGCTACCTACACAAAATTTGTTGAAAATAAAGTTGTTGTTGTTGTAATGTTATGTGTACAAAAGCTTTAAAGTTAATAGCACCAATAAACGAAACAAATTGAATGTGACTGATGACATATTTATAATAATCGGACGTGACGTGTGCTGGCCACATGAACAAATACTTATATTTAAAGCGCAAATGTAGTTGCATACAATTATTAATACCAACGACTCTTGCGCTCGACTTATTTCTGTTTTGTTTATTTTATCGCATATCCAGAGCAAAATTACAGATATCAATAACTCTATGGTAATCATGTTTAGAATAAGAATAAGAATAAATCTCATCAGTTGAAATTTAATGTTCATTAACGTTGCCATTATTTTGCATTTACTGTTTATAAACAGTACTTAACTTATCTTTGTAAAATAAACAAAATTGTATATATGAAAATATTTTCCACTCAGATTTCCTTGGAAAGTATTTTACAAAATGCAACTGGGTGATTTTTCCACTACAGCAAAACCATACGAAACGTTAAGCCGCGGTTGCTTCCCTTTCCTATTGTTTCGCGAGAGACAGGCGAAATTAAGGCAGAGCGTTTTATTATTTTCATTTTTAATTCCCGCAGTTGAAAGCGAAGTTTAAAAAGCAGATAATAACCTTTACGCAAAACACAACGGCACGGTCAGGAGCAGTAAAATGTGCTCTTTTATTGTTGCTTTAATTACATTCTTCGCATTCGCACCGTTTCCTTCATTTTCGCGCATTACATTTTTATAAAAGCGATCGACATTGTCATGTTTTTATTGTTGTGTCCGCAAAATGACTGTTTCCGTTTATCTTTGGGGTTCGTACTCAGTTTCAGGGACATTTTGTGAGAAGTTATGCGCCATCATTTATTGGGTAAAATCTGCCAAGGTTTTATTTAATCAGTAAGTCTTTTGTGCATGATTAATAAATACAAAATTAGGTTCACGATTTTTGAACACTTTGTCTTGTGAATATACTTTCTACTTAGTTATTCTTGCATAAAGATTTTCTTTTCATTCATATGATGTGTCTATAATGCCTACTGTCGTTCTTCGTGAGATGAAACTAATTATTTTGATTAAATTGGTCCAGAAAGATAATTATTTCATTTGGATCTCTGACACGTACAATCAGTTTTGCAATTAGGTAATAGCTTGTTCCTTTGCAGCAGATAAATATATAGCGAAGTTTCTCGCACTTGTCCCGTCTTCAGAAACACAAATATTGATATAATTAATAACAACAGAGCACGTTCGCTGACTACTTGCCTTGAATTATAACTAGAGACTACACAGGTTTCTTCGCAGTTCGGAAGCAAATTTGAGTTTGCGGAGTAGTTTAAGTTGTAAATTGTTTATTTTTATTCATGAATTTATGCCTTTCAATAGGAATTTCTTGTAAAATAGAAGTTGTCTTATTGACAGGCAATTAAAGTCTAAAGATAAAATCTAGTAGTATCTATCTGTCAAAATTTTCGCCAACACTAAAAGACGAAAAAAATATTAAAGTGCTCCACTAAAAGGGAAAAACGCGGCTTTATAAGCGTTGGAAAAAATGTATCTCGGATTTTGTGTAACGACTTTCGATTTACTGAATACGAGTACTCTCGAGAAGGGTTGGAGAGGGGAGGTATCACTTCACATCGGCTCGAGGACATTCGTCTGCCAAATAAGGCGTAACTTACTCCACGCCGCGAGTTTACTGCGTCTATGAAACGAAAATTGGGCTTGGGACATTTTGTTTCCGAAAATTTTAATTTCACACTGCACTGCCTTTTCATCTTGGTTGCCATAAATCATGGAATGAATGGCTTCGGAAGCGACTTTCCGTCTGGTGACAACGTTACTCTATTCAAGCCTTATGATTTTTACCCGTGATAATATTTGCTATTATATTTGCCATTTGCTAAGAAGATAGTGTCACTACTTAACTAGGTACTACACACACATTATTAATTCAAATAATATTAGGCAAGGAGGATTTGCAGTTTTATTTATAAAATAAGGTGAAGTAATTACCATTATCACAGCTGTTAAAATAGGCTAGTTTCCTGGGTCAAAAAAAGATTATTCTATTTAGTCCGTCAGTCAGATTATCAAAAAATATTAGACCCATATTTTGTCTTTTGTCAATCAAACAAAAAAATACGAAGATAAAGTGCATCAAAGTGAGCACGTGACGTCACGCCTTACTAAAAAGTGTCGCAAGGCGTGACGTGACGCGGAACTTGGACGGGCTATATCTTCATAATATTTTTGTTTGATTCAGATAAGAAAAAAAACTTGTCCAATATTTTCTGGTAATCTGACGGACTAATTAGATTTTTTTAGGAAACAAGCCCATATTCCTAAGATATTATTATATGTATGTTACTTAGATAACAGTATCTACGTAACATCATTATTACCTACGTAGTAGGTTCCTTTATTAGATCATAATGGAGCAAGTTGTCAGTTTGCGTAAAACTGACAACCTGCTCCATTATGATCTTAGTGTAGGATTAGCTAGCTATAATACCAAATCCCAGACATCCCAAATTTAATTCGTTTGCCAAATCACAAAAAAAAAGCCTTATTACCTACCATTATTAGAACTATCTAAGACTTAGACTTTATCAGAATTCAGAATTCAAGCTAGACTTTCCAGATAGTGTACCTATGTACAGACAACAGCACGTCAACCTACCACAAAACCTCAAATTTTCTCAATTGATATTGATCTCTACTTGTCGGACTTAAAGTTGAAAATCAGCTGTATGACCTTTAATTTTTTGGGTAGGTTGACCTGGTACTTATTTGAACGTGACATTAAACTTTTAAAGTGAAATACTTAGTAATTATTTTATTAACAAATAGTAAAATAGGTATCCGGAAAGACAAACAATTTAATGTATACCTAGGTATAAATGGGAAAATCTATTGAATAAAAAAGAAATAGCGGCAAGCATAGTGGTTCTTCGCGATCACCGCCACAAATTACGTGTCTCGAGACCTGAATGTTAAGCGAAGGTAGCTAAAGAAAGTAGGGTTTGCGTGAACTTATCCTAAATTACGGTTACTGCGCCAGTTGGTTCCTTCACAATGGCCCACTGAATATCACGGCTACGGCTCCCTTAAGTTTTACATTACTTTACCATTTCCTTGTGGGTTTCACTGCTGAATTTACAATATTTATTAGAATTGTGTTTGCACAACAACAACGATTGGTAACAACAGTAAAGCTTTACAGTCATTATGAAATCACTAGCTTCCGCCCGCTACGTCAAGCATAGGTACGGTAGGTACGTTCGTCGTACCCCGACTACAAACGAGACTAAAAGTGTCATATTGCTGACGATCATGCATAATTAGATTTCATTAATCCAATATGCAATTTTGTAAAGTACCTACAATAGAATCTACGAGTAATTTACAAGGTAAGAATGAGTTTATCTTTAACAATTTTTGTACAAGAATTTACTCTTGTTACTTACATATTATAAGTTCGTTTACAAGGTAGAAGAACAAAATTATCTCACATGTTCTATTAGGGTATGACCCCGCATTTACTTTTCATTATTATTATAATAAGGCGCTGGCGACGTCACAACAAATCTTTTTGGGTTTAAATCTGACAAACAGTTGCGAATTAGGGGATTACATAAACTCTTACCGCAAAGGTGAGCGGGAATGTACGTGCTACAATGAAGTGCGGGAACAATGTGTCCCTGTCTCTGGCAAATATTGTTACATTGGCCTTGTACAGACGCGAGTAATCCCGGGGAGACACGGGATCGGGATCCCGGCGTCCGGGATTAGAGCGGGTCGGTGGGGGCAGCCGTCAGATAACGCTTGCCGGCTTAATGCGATATTAGCGAATTAACTCCCACGCACACCCACACTAAAGCTATTTTGATAATGATTAGACGTCTCATCCATTCCATCATCTTTGTTATACGAGTAGTATGGCTGATAATTGGCTGAAGGGTTGTTTCATTTTTGCAACTAGCAATAACAAGTAACCAACTCATAACTACATGTATAAACAACTAGCTGTCCTGGCGAACTTCGTACCACCCCTTCATAAATTTTTACGTGTTTTTTAATAGTTATTCTGCTATTCGGAGCGGAGATAAATTCAACAAACCAAAGATCATAAAAAACGGGCCAGCCGTTCTCGACTTATAAATGGTGTAACTAACCCGACTTTCTTTTTTATATATAGATAGTCAGGTGCTATTTACCAGTTTCTTTTTACCTAAGTGGGCTATTATTGTCAAGAATATTTCTCTACTAAGTAATTCAATAAATATATTTATGTTCCAAATAGTAAAAAACGATATTCCAATAATTCAAGGAATGCCCTACGTTGACAATAATTTAATGTACGAGGATTCATTGAGATTGGTTAGTAAGTACTAGCTTTGACGACCTCCGTAGGCGAGAGGCGAGCATATCGGACTTGGTGTCGCTATCTCTGAGGTCCCGGGTTCAATTCTAGGTCGGCTAATGTAAAAAATAACTTTTCTATATCGTCTCGGGTCTGGGTGTTGTGGTACCTGTGGTACCGTCGTTGCTTCTGATTTCTGTAAAACAAGTGCTTAAGCGACTTATTATCATAGGATCAAAGCAATGTATGTGCTGTTGTCCATTAAATTATATTACGAGTGGTAAGTAGTAGTAGTAGTAATCTATTCGCGTATTTAAACCTGTCTGTCACAAAACGACAAACGACATCATCGTGCATCTCAAGAAAAATAATTGTTTGTTCAAAGACTGTCATTTTATCACTCCCTGGACAGTTTGTCAAAACTCCATTTGTATTTATATATCTTGTTATAATTACTTACCTACCTATTACATAGACACATACAGTGACGTGTTTTCACGTTCACGACTTTCTGGTTCTTTCACTGCATGACTTATTTTAGGACTAAAGCTTTTGTAGTCATCAGTCAGTGATCCCCATACATTACCTGTACTAGAACAGGATTTGTAAAGTATAAAAAAATACAAAAATACACTAATGAACTCATCAAAATCATCTTACGTCAGTTCATTACTGCACAATGTTAGTAGGGATTTATTACCTGACATAGATCAACAAATAAATTGGTCTTTGATGAAGTAAATAAATAATTTAAAAAATCTATTACGTTACACGATAGACATAGCCAGAAAGGGTTGGTTATGTTTTACCACACCAGTTGACTTTAAATTGTGCGTTAAAATATTATTCATGGGTTTTGTACGATAAACCGCATTTAAGTAGGAGGATTTACGACTACGAATTTTCGCCGCGTGATATTGGCAGTGGCTTCGTATTTGGGCTATGTTGTCGGCTATCAAGATTTAGGGGAATATTCAATTTAGTTTTTGCTAGAGGGTGCAGTTGCGCTTTGATATCTCCGAGCGCCATCGGTTTGGGCGAGATTGAAGGGAGCCTCTGAACTTACTCATTTAACAAAGCTAGAGCGAGATAAAGCCATTTTTAAATGATATTATTATTTTTGTATTCAAGAAAAGGACCACCTTGTCTTGGAAATAAGCAGTACCTACTAATGTTTATTTCTTATCACCAACAATATTATTTATAAAATTAAATTATACCAAAGCTAAATGAAATTATATTTTTATGGTTTGGCGAGTTGGTTAATAATTGGGTAATACCTACTAGATTTAGGGCCTCTTTCACCACTTGCTGATAAGTTCCAGATAACCTATCTGACACTTATCCGGAACTTATCAGCAAGTGGTGAAAGTGGCGCTTAATTGTATTTGGCGCATATTATATTAACAAAGGTGTTAAGTTGAAAGAAGGACATACTTCTACAAGTTGTTCTTTTTAAGAATATAAATAACTTTGATTCAATAGTATGATTCAGAAAAAAACAATTGTTCAATACATTTATTAGATCAAGTAGCACTAGGTCTTGGTTTGATCATAACTAAGAATATTAATTTGTGAAATACAATTGAAATGTATCAATATTATAGCAGGCCAAATAAAATAAATTCAGTAATAAAGACAGATCTATTTGTTTTTTTTTTGTTAAAATCTTTTCTTTATAAAAGCCAGGCAATTTAAACATTCACATTATATGAGAGAGCTCAATCTAATCTCACGCACGTGTTCAGCACTTTTTCGGCAGCGCCGAAGCCAGCGACTGAAATGGTTTTTCTAACTGGAAAAATATATTAATTTCTTTCGCCTCCATTAAGCCTGGGCATAGCGTTTTTCGGGCGTTTATTTCACTTTACTGATTCCACACTTCACAGTCAGGGGAAAACATGTCACTTCGATCTGACAGTGAAAAACAGCCCTCGTGTCATTTGTCAACGTCAGCCACTCAGCGCGGGGGCAAAACATAATTTCATAAAGACATCCTTGTTCTTGTTGCGCCGTGTAGATCCACTTTTTACAGTATCATCTGTTGTCACCGAGTTTCTTATTTAATAGACGGCACCTTTGAGACGTACTCGTCGTATATTACGTCCAAAAATATCCTCGAAAATTCGTCTTGATGTGTTAACTTTTTACTAATAATTTATCACCTGTGTTGTGAATCTACGCCTGAAAAGAAATGTCACATGTGTACATTATGTACATCCATCATAATACAAATACACATTAATATAATTGATTTAAAACTTTTACACAAAACTTCAAAAAAGTGTACAATAGGTGGACTTAATGCTAAAAGGATTCTTCGCCAACCATCCTTAGGGTCATGCAGAAAACAAGTTATGGGTGCGGTAAAGGTTCAATATGTATTTACTTCAGAATAATAAATACTTCAGTTTAATAAGATACACATAATATGTAAATACAATAATGTCTTTATTTTATTAAAACTAGCTGGTCAAATTCTGTACATAGAAGATATTTTGAATATTTTTTTGGAGGGCAAACTATAATCGATACTGAAGCTAAAACTATTGTACTTGTATTTTTTTCATTTTTGTCTGTCTGTCCATACCTTAGCCGCCCATTAGTCCAAAGCTACTGAATGGATTCAAATGAAACATACGAAACATAGCATGATTTGAATTCATACTACGAGGTACGACATAAAATACTTTTTATCCCGAAATTCATCACGGTTCCCTTAGAAGAGGAGATAAACATTCAAAATGTGTACTTAGTTGCAATTCATTAACTCTTTATCGATTTCCTTTGTTCTTTTTTGTTAAAAAGAACGTGCGATAACGTAACAACTCAAAATCGTAAAAAATAAATACCTAGTTTTCAAAAAAATATTTGTACACGATTAGGTCGCTCTAATTTATAAATAGATAGAGCTTCATCTGTTGTGAATCTTTGTGTGAAAATGACAATTGATAAATGCTAAAATAAGTTGCCCACAATCTAGCGTGTTCTCGAGTTAGTTGCAACTTTGCAAAAATGTCGCGTGCACGCATCGCTATCAACAACAAGCTTCCTTGAAAATAATTAGATCATAATGAATCTAGCTAGGGGCGTTTCATATTGATTTTAAACAGTTATTGGTAGATAGAATATACAGTATTCAGCGAGTTCGTGTTCTGGCAAAATGTACCTAAGCAGGGAGTTCGCTGTACCTATACCGAACAAACGCTAAGACTCAGCAATGGATAGCGTGGTAGCGTCCTAATCTCAAAACATCTTAGTTTTTAGGATCCCATGCATAAATAAAGGATCCCAACAACGTATCTTATAACCATAGTTTTTCAATCTATTGTTTATACTTACATTATAAAGGCAAAAGTGTGTTTGTTTGTTTATTTCCTATCTTCCTTCACACAGGAACTGAGCAATAAAAGGACGTGTTTTTTTTTTTGGGAAATGATACGGAGCTATAGGTGCTCGAGGCGGGTTACCACTAGGCCGTTTTTTTATTTGCCAATAGGTGGCGTTTTGTATATTAGAAATGCTTGAAATAGCATCCTCCTACATGGTTTTAATAAATCTACGTCCTAAAAGACCGCGACAAAAACCAATTTAATCGACTTTTTAAAATTAAGCAAACAAGCATATAAATAAATAAATATTGGACAACATCACAGACATTGCTCTGATCCTATGATAAATGGCTTAAGCACTTGTTTTGCAGAAACCAGAAACAACGACGGTACCACAACACCCAGACCCGAGGCAATATAGAAACGTTATTTTTCTACATTGACCGACCGGGAATCGACCCGGGACCTCAGAGATAGCGACACCACGTCCGGTATACTCGTCTCTCGGCTAAGGAGGTCGTCGAAACATAAATTGAGGTGCTCATGGTGCGAGGTGCTTGTGGCTCAGTGGTGGCAGCGCTTGGAAGTAATTGGGTTGGAAGTAATTCCTAAAGTTAAGCCACCTACGCCGCGGTTGTGAGTGGATGGGTGACCTTTCCAACTATATTTAGTGACATTCATCACAAGCATCTCAGTACTTCGGAAGGCACGTTAAAAGTTGGTCCCGGCTAATATAGCTTGATACTATTCGTGAAGCCTATTAGTCGCCTCTAGTAAAATGTACGTAAGTGGAAAAGCAATGTTGTCATTTATATTTTCTCCGCAGTGGCGTGTTCTTGATAGAGCGAGAAATTAATTTGTTGGCAACTTATTGGCGTGATGACAAATGAGCCGAGCGAAATGTGTAGGAGGAAACTAGGTTTGATTTTGACGCACAAAATGTTGATTAAATTATGTCAACATCACCCCTCGTCGAATTGTGTTACAGGACAATAAAATAAAAGATATAAAGCAGAAATCGAGGCTGTTCAAACTAGTTGGGTTTGGAAGTAACACAAAGGAGACTGATAAATAATTCAAATGCTGCAATGCGGTCTCCAAGGAATTGACAAGGAATGTACTCGTGTGTATGGTACTCGAGTAAAATTCAGTGACATAACAGTTCGCTTGAGACGTATTTGAAGACTATCCACTATCCAGTGCACTGTTATGAACTGTTTATTTATAACACAGCAAATCTGACTACAGTGAAATAATTGTGTAGGATATCGTATGACTTTGAAGCGACCAAAACATAAATCAAATCACCTTACATTACATCATTGCAATTACGTAGTATTTAAAGTACTATTTAAAGTATTGACTAGTAGCATGTGCCGACACACTTTCACAAATAAGCTGGGCTACACTAGTCACGTCACGTAAAAGAGCCCTTATTAGGAAAAGAACAAAAAAATAAGAAAATCTTACTAGGAATGAAGTTGACAAAAACTTGAATGGACCTAATAATAGATTATGCCACGTCACTAGGTATAAAAGTAAGTCTCCTAACGGCGTATAAATTTTATACTTAACGTGCTGTAATATGTCGCCATTCGTTTTGCCGATTAGCGTAGGGCAGGGATGGCGAACCTTTACGTATCGACGTGCCATTTTTATAAAGAAAAGCTTAATCAGGTTATAAACGTCATCATCATCATCATCATTTCAGCCATAGGACGTCCACACATAACATAGGCCTCCCCCAGTGACTTCCAGATTGACCGGTTGAAAGCGGCCCGCATCCAGCGGCTTCCTGCAACCTTTACCAGGTCGTCTGTCCACCTGTGTAGGTGGACGTCCTACGCTGCGCTTGCCGGTACGTGGCCTCCATTCCAGAACCTTTCTGCCCCATCGGCCGTTAGTTCTACATGCTATGTGCCCCGCCCACTGACACTTCAGCTTGCTTATCCGTTGGACTATGTCAGCAACTTTTGTTCGTTTACGAATCTCCTCATTCCTGATTCGATCTCGCAAAAAAACGCCGAGCATAGCCCTTTCCATAGCACGCTGTGCAAGCTTTCTTATGAGGCCCATAGTGAGAGACGGTTATAAAGGTGCCATCAAATAATTTTGTCGCTCGTCATATAACTACCTACTTCGCACTTTTTTTTTGTAGTGCATAATGAACTTTGTGATTAATATTAGTGATGTGCCCAAAATGTTGTGTCGCGTGCCACTAATGGCACGCGTGCCATTGGTTCGCCATCCCCGGCGTAGGGCATTGTTACGCATAACAAAGTCTGCTTTGCTTGACTACTAGGTACTATTGCGTACTCCTTTTTTATACATTCATAACAAAGGCAAAGGTTTATGAATTTATATTTGGACAAGTAATTACCTTATTTTTAGAGATAAATATTACCTACACAAATCAATTTTCTTGTAGGTGTCTGGGAGATTCCATCTTCGTTATAGTACAATATTGCACTTGATAAATTCTAAAATTCCTTTCGATAATTATTTAGACTGGTAAGTACATTCTGCTCGTCATGAGACAGCAATAAAGAGTCACATTATAAAGGCAAGAAACTTTAGTAACGAAATTCGAAGGATGTAAAGCCAACAAAAAGTTAGGTAATTAGTGTTCCAGCGGGTAAAAGTTCCTTCAATTCATGCGTGATCTGAATATAATGTGAAAATTGCCTGTTTCAGTAAGAATTACCAGTTTCTTGGAATCAATAATTTGATGCCTAGGCTTTACTCTCAAATGGTATCATCAAATTTTATTACTACTTAATTTATCACATACTTAGTCTATTACTCATATTATAACCATGATAATTTGATATTAGGACATAACGTTACGTTCAAGATATTTAGAGTTGGTCCTATTAAGAAGGTAAACGGAGAGTGAAAGAGTAGAGTAGAGTAGTAGAGTAGCAGAAAAATAATCAGCCCTTACAAGGAATTTGATTTTATAGTAAATATAACTTTAAATATAAAAGAAAAACTTTTAATTGTTTCTTAGCAATGAAACTTTTTAAATAGTGCTTTAATTAATATCTGCTATTAATTTTGAAATTAAATTGGATCAATCACACTTGTCTATATCACATCGCAGGAACCACCCTTCTGATATTATAATTAAATTATTCCAATAATGTCGATAAATTCTGCAATACAACTCAAGCGGTGTATTTCACATTACCTCCTCGTTTAGGGGTGTGTTATGGTATTTGTTATATGAGGAGCGATGGTTATGAAAGTCTTGCGGATGTGATGTGTGATATGAAAATACTCACAATAGCTGCCAATCTACTTTATCTCTGCTTAAAAATCATCATGTGTGAGCTTGCTATGACGACTATTAATAATACTATATATTTTTTTATAATATGTACTTACTTACGAACTAGCTGCGTTTATTACGTAGGTCACACTATAAGTTTTGCGTAACTTAAAAAAACAATATGATAACCAAAATATTATGTTTATTGCTTTTCAAAATACTCTTCTTTACATTTAAAACATTTTTTCATGCGATCGAACCATTTTTTAAAACAGGAGGACCACAGATCTGAAGGCATGTTTTCTACGTGCTGATTGAACGCTATCACTGCCTCTTCGGAGTTGGTAAAAGTAAAACCTCTCATCAAATCGTTGATTTTGGGGAAAATACAGAAATCACAGGGTGCTAGGTCGGGGCTATGAGCAGGATGGGTGACGAGTTGTACTTTTTCGGAGGCTTAAAATACAATTTTTTTGCGGTTAATAGATGGAGACCACAGACAAATTTTATTATCACGTTCAACGACCAATGCGTCTTAATGAAAAAATCCGCAGAGTTTATTATACAATGTGCTATCTCATTGTGTACATGTTATTATATCACTTTTAAGGTTGCAGGGCTACGTAATTTTAGTAGATAAATAATATTTTTAACAAAAAATTGTCGAGATTTCATAAGTATTAACAATACAGTCTAGGTGGAGTTCGGGCTGTTTTTCAATTAGACTTCTAAAGTAAATAGTTCCAGTCCACCTTAAACAGCGCTCAACATCCGCAGAATTAAACTTTAAATTGTTCGCACACTTTGCGATTTCATATGCAAGTGAAATTGTTTTAATATTAAGAACTTAACAGCTCCACTGCGGAACGCAGTCTAAAGAGTTTACACGAACTATTTCTATAGTTTAGTTTTACTACTTTATCCTCCACCTAATTTTGAATTTACAAACATCTGAAAAACATTGCACTCCTTATTTTGGGTATCACGTAGTAAAGAAATGATAAGGACAACTTACTATTTTTTTATTAAAAAGTAAATAGAGTCAACAATATGGTCAAATCAAAAGAAAACCACAATTTCATCTCATTTTACGAACATGATTGAAAGTAAAATCTTGTACATTTAAATATTCCTTATATTTAACTTTAGGAGTCATTTTATTTCATCAACAATTAAAAATACAATTTAAGTACCAAATCTATTCCCTCGTAAACCTTGAGGCAAAGAAATTGCTCACACAATTGATTAGACATGATCCGTATTTATATTTAAGGAGCGTGCGAGTCGAACTAATTATGCTAATATTTGTGTTCCGCTGACGATATAAATGCGGTTAGGTAACCTGTTTAGGGAATCGCCTGCGAGACTCTTGGGAACACCCTAACCAAACTAACGGCGTCTGACAGGAATACTGATCAGACGCGCCCCCACGCTTAAATATTCAATGAAGATAACATTTTCGCTTCCTTAATTAATAGAAATAACAATATTAATCGTTTCTTCATCGTTATGAGGGAAATGTTCAGGCGCAAGCACGCCAATGTGGATTAGTCACCGGCCCCATTTTGGTCCGGTGTAATTTAATAACGATGAGATTATGACGGTCGCGTTTGAACAATGAAGCTTAGTTTTGGATCTGATTTATTTTTATTAGGATAATAATGCTGTGTACGACTAATGACATAGCCACATAAAGCAAGAATAAAACTATACAATTCTTTTACATCAAGAAGGCAGCCCGGTTTCTTTGTCTTATGTCAGGTTGTTATTATATGTATATGTTTGATTAAGAAGGTGTCAATCAACCAAATCGGTTATCGTCCTCTACTGTTACCTGCGAAGTTTTACCACTGCTCCCGGTCCCGATTCATCGTCTTCTACTGGTTATAGTTAGCTGCCAAGTTTTACCACTGTTCCCGGTCCCGATCCATCGTCCTCTACTGGTTATAGTTACCTGCCAAGTTTTACCACTGTTCCCGGTCCCGATCCATCGTCCTCTACTGGTTATAGTTACTTGCCAAGTTTTACCACTGTTCCCGGTCCCGATCCATCGTCCTCTATTGGTTATAATTACTTGCCAAGTTTTACCACTGTTCCCGGTCCCGATCCATCGTCCTCTACTGGTTATATTTACCTGCCAAGTTTTACTACTGCTCCCGGTCCCGATCCATCGTCCTCTACTGGTTATAGTTACCTGCCAAGTTTTACCACTGCTCCTGGTCCCAATCCTATGGGTTTAAGCTAGTCTGCTTTAGCCTCTGATTTTAGATCATGACAAGTGATGATCATGATGTCCACCGAAGAACATGTATGCTTCAACAGCCATGTTTATAGATGGGCACACTAAAAGTTTTGCACTTCTAGCTAATCGGAACTATTTGAATTTCGAATGTTATAGTTTTTTTTTAACGTTGCAACCTTCTTAGTAATAAAAAAAAACAATTGGCGGGAAATGATTCGTCAGTTGTTTTTTAAATCACATCAAAGTTCTACGTACGCAACGAAAATGATTTTTTATGATTTTAAAAGTTCTCTCTCTCCGCAAGACTGTGCCGCTCGAGAAGCACTTTGTTTGAGCACCGTGAGGCGATGGTTTGCTAAATTTAAGAGAGGTCATGTTTCTTTATATGACGAATTTTGTGAAGGGCGGCCTTTAACTGCCGTCAACGAAAATAATGTGGCCACTGTTAAGCGGCTAATTGAAGAAAACCCGCGAATTACCTATGAGACAATTTGAGGACTATTGGGGATTGGTATGAGCCAAATTCAGAAAATTTTACTCGAAGAATTGAAAGTTCGAAAACTTTGCTGTCGTTGGATCCCTCATGAACTGACAGCGGAGCAGAAGCGGGCTCGCGTGGAATGGTGCTCACAGATGCTACTGAAGTACGACCACGGACATTCTAATGCTGTTTATGACATTGTCACAGGAGACGAAACGTGGATTTATTATTTTGAACCCGAAAAAAACAGCAATCTTGTGAATGGGTGTTTGAAAATGAGAACAGGCCAACTAAAGTGAGGCAGGCGAGAAACGTTGGTAAAAAAATGTACGCGTTTGTTTTCTCAGCTACGGGTCCCATCTGTACAATCCTCTACTCTCAATATACGGAGATGAATATGCTGCGGTAAATGCACTCTGCAGTCACTCGTAAGGACCGCGTGAGGAACTCGCGCATCCGCGATAGCCTTCGTGTCCGTGATATTGCAGACAAACTGCAGGAGAGTCGCCTACGCTGGTACGGCCATGTTTTGCGGAAACCGGCAAGCTACGTAGGAAACAAATGTCTGGCCATACCACCACCGCCAGGTCCTGGCAAAAGGGGTAGACCCAAGAAATGCTGGTTTGACGTTGTGAGGGCTGACATGCGTGCCAATGATCTCACAGCTAGAGACGCTCAAGACCGCGCGAAGTGGAGGAGTAAATCAAGGAAAGCGGACCCTGGGCTCCAAAGCAATGGCTTTGGACGCAACCGGGATTGACCGTATAGATGAACAAGAAGAAGAAGATCTTGAGTGGAATACCTTTCCACTTCTTTGTACTTGCGAGACGTTATAGAACACCGATCATGAAGTTATAAGAGATTCACACTTTTCATCCAATTCGGATTTTCTGTTCACGCAAACTTCCGAACTTTTTCCTGTACCAGGTGCCGCTATTAAGACGACAGCTCGCCTGTTTCTCCCATCTTGAAGGGTCAATAATGCAGCGTTGCATGTGTCTTTTCTGAACATCCCTGACGCAGAAACTAAATGTTTTATTTATGACCGTTTGGTGTTAGTGGTTCGCACTCCGGACTACAAAGTCAGCTGTTGCGGGTTCGAATCCCGCAAGGGACAAATGTTTGTATGATGAGCATGAGCATATATTTGTACACAAGACGGGCAGCAGCGTCTGCGTGCGCTCGCTAACCCGCCTGCCAAGCGTGGCGAGTATTGGCAATCCCCCTCGATGATAGGTCATTAGGGGAGGCCTTGAAAAATATTTTTTTAAGGTACCCCCCCTACATACACGTAGTAGGGATGATGTTTTTTTTTCTTGTCTATAGCATGGTGTGGGGTGGGGTGTCTTTGGATAGGTCGTTTAAAAATGTTGTGGATTTTTTTATTTACATATCCGTTGCGACAATAGTAGATATTTAAAATAAAGTTTAAAAGGAAAACTATCACGTAGGCTTTACAGGTTACCGAGTTAAGTTATAAATTTTACTTGGAGACGCAAATTACTCAGATTATCTTGTGAATTGTAAAACAGGTAGCAATTACCGCATATTGTGACGGGAAACTACGAAACCCTACATTGCTGGTGGCCCGACACGCACTTGGCCAGGTCTTTTACCCTAAGAACGCGCGAAACATACCAAGCTTGTAAAAGTGAGCAAAAAAATTATAACCATAGTACCTACTTAAGTACGTACTCGTATTACTTTATTGTGTAAGGTACTCATGCTTTAACTTAATATAAAATAAAATAATTATTGTTTACTCGCAATTATTAAAAAAGTCTTTGTAGCTTAGAGCATAATCAATTTCGCATATAGTCTTAATATAAGTGCTTGGAACAGGTGTATGCAAGATGTCCTTAGAAGTAAGGATTACTTTGATGGTAATTTCCAATCTTGTTACCATAAGAATATCAGTAAAATTTTTACTTTTCAAAAGTTATGATACCTACACACATAACAGGTGGTAAAATAGTACTAAATAGAGAGTAACTGTTTAAAATTATAGTCGTAAATAAAGTGAGTATCTCATAATGATTTTCTAGAAACAACTCTGCGATTTCGAAGCTATTCTGGTCCATCCAAACGCGCCATAATAATGAAACACGACTGGGCTGTTAATTGGTCGCTGGCTCCACCGGATTAATTAGACCAGCTCGCTCAGATCGATACAGTTCACAAAGCATTTTGCCGTTTAGGCACATTAATGGAATTTAAAACTCTTTCGTTTCGATGTCTTAAAGTTAATAAAATCGTTGAGCCAATATTTTGATACTACAGCATTGTCTAAGATTTCTTAGTTAAGATTGAATTATACCTATAGGATTTATATTATTTCGTAAATATTTAAGTTTTACTGGAAATAATAGCTCATCGACTTAAAATCTAAATATCACAGTCTTTTTCCATTGCTAATATCTACAAATGATCCTAGTTCGTCTTAAGACAAAGTTGACAATGGTTACACATTCTTTGATGACCTCTGTAGCCGAGAAGCGAGTACGCCGGACTTGGAATCGCCATCTGTGAGGTCCCGGGTTCGATTCTCGGTCGGGTCAATACAGAAAAAGAACTTTTCTATATTGGGTCGAGTCTGGCTGTTGCGGTACCGTCGTTGTTTTTGATTTATATAACACAAGTGCTTTAGCTACTTACCTTAGGATCAGAGCAATAATATGTGATGTTGTCCAACATTTGTTTATTTATTTTTACTCTTCAGAATACCAATATTACAATTTACAGGCAATTTATCTAATCATCTGTGGGATGTTTCAAGTTTCCACGAGGCACATCCCGCGTGAATAGTGGAAAGCAACTTAAGTTGCCCATTACCTAACTAAAAAGAGAGGAGTAATGGTTTGCTTAATCTATATCAATGGAAGAAGAATGGAAACCTTTGCCGGAAGATACGGGATGACTGAAAAAAATGCAACTGCGGATGATAGCCGTTAAACTTATTTTAATGTGATTAGAACGTTAGCTTTCGTGACGAAACGGTAACTGAATATTTCTACGTGGTTCGATTTCGAATTCCTACTTCACTTGACAGTCCTATAACGCTTATATAGTTGAGGTAGGTGAACAAAAAAACATTTAATTTTTAAAACGTTTAGTTCATGAATCCGAAATCCGAATTGGGTATTCGGAAATGCATGAATTTAACAAGTGCATAAACTGTGACCACAGGATCGCGACAGCGCATCGCGATAGGCGCAACATGCGACGCTAATGAGCCGTTGACTCAGATAAAACCTAATTTACGGCCGCTGGCTAGGCGCGATACTGCCGCCCTAGTGTACATGTTCGAAATATACTCATGAATTTAGTATTTCTTATGAGGATAAAGTAGGTTGTTAAAAAGTCTAATGAGGATTAGACTTTTTAACAACCTACTTTAAAACATACTCCTTCTTCTTCATCTATACGGCCAATCCCGGTTGCGTCCAAAGCCATTGCTTTGGAGCCCAGGGTCCGCTTACTTAAAACATACATTACCATAAATTTATCTCAAGATAATATATTATAAAATAATAACATCTACCGTTCCAGGCGATTTTTCTACTAACTCTATATCAGTAAATATAAATTTGGAAATACCTAAGTTTCGTTAAAGGCTTACAAAAGTAGGTTAATAGTTCACGGAATCCAAAGTTCAGGATAGCTCAAAATTGGAGATGCAAGTAGGTATGTTATTAATAATGGATAAAGTTGAACTTACGGACATCGCTACCGTTTTTAAGCGAATAGCGAAACCTATTTCAAATAGAAAATGTAATCATGAATAAAAAAGCTACATACACAATGGGCTAGTTTCTTAAAAAAATCTAATTAGTCCGTCAGTTGGATTAACAGAAAATATTAGACACGTATTTTTTCTTTGATGAAGATATAGGCCGTTATAGTTCCGCGTAACGTCACGCCTTGCGACACTTTTTATCACGGCGTGACTCCACGTGCTCCCATTCCCAAATTTGAATGCGCTTCATCTTCGTAATTTTTTGTTTGATTGACAAAAGACAAAAAATAGGTCCAATATTTTTTACTAATACAACTGACGGACTAAATATAATAATCTTTTTTTGACCCAGGAAACTAGCCTATTGTCAGCATTATTCTAAAAATCTTACTTGCTTTAACTAAATTAACAGCAGATACCTACATAGGTTGCAAGTTCATGTTACTACACAAATTGCACGAGTGAATGTGTGGATAGAAACTTGTTTAATATTGCATAAAGCTGTAACCCAGCCGGCCTCTTAATTTTTTATGCACATCATGCAGCCAAATAAATTCGGACGTTTCCTATCCTATGAATTTAAAAATAATAATAATAATTAGTTCATCTTATAAATATCTATATATATAAAAATGAATTGCTGTTCGTTTGTCTCGCTAAAACTCGAGAATGGCTGGACCGATTTCGCTAATTTTGATCTTGAAATATTTGTGGAAGTTCAGGGAAGGTTTAAAAGGTCAGAAAATATAATAAAGCTGCAAGGAAATTAGTAAAACAACTATTTTATTTTCCTATACAAACTGTTCCTACCTATCAAACAAATTGGCGGAACGAAGTTCGGTGGGTCAGCTAGTTGTAAATAAAAAGGCATCTTAACAAACAAATATCACCCTTTAAATTAACAGTTATATGAAAGAAATAATCGTATAAGCACGGTATTAATTTAATACTACCTTTGACAAAAAAAGTTGTAACATCTCATTATTTTGCAAATATGTTTTTTGATGGTGTAATAAACATATAATTTGCATGATTTGGAGATTTAATATTCGTTTAATACGTATTTTATGCATTTGTGTATTCACAGCGCAATTTTCGTTGTGCGCCAGACTGATTTTAGAGCCTTGTTGTATGAAAATATGATGTTATTGGCTTATGAGCTCATTCGAGGTACTTAAGTAGGTACCTATCATGTGAATAACTTCGGTGGCATGTAAAGTTTAAATGTCATATATTTATGCTGAAATAGTTTCAGCATAAATATATGACATTTAAACTGAAATTTAGTGTGAATGTGGTGGGACTGTTGATGAGTGACCAAAGTACTTAAAACATGAATGTACTTATTTAGTAAGAACTTTTCATATAAAAATAGAGTACAATCTTAAAAAATAATCTAAATTTAATTTTGTAATGGGTAACAGTTGCCCATAATAGTATTTACAACAAAGAAAAAAACAAAGACTTTAAATAGAATTTAAGTCAGAATTTTTCAGATAATTAAATAAATAAATATTGGACAACATCACATACATTGGTCTGATCCTGTGATAAGTAGCTTAAGCACTTGTGTTACAGATTCAGAAACAACGACGGGACCACAACACCCAGACCCGAGACAATATAGAAAAGTTATTTTTCTACATTGACCGACCAGGAATCGAACCCGGGACCTCAGAGATAGCGACACCAAGTCCGGTATACTCGCCTCTCGGCTACGGAGGTCGTCAAATAATTGTACGGTAAGGTATCATCACCAGTCGTCACCCTAATATTTCTGCAAGTCCAACTAAATATATTGTGACTAACATTAGGTATTTCTAAATAGCCATACCTCTAATTCTCACGACGAAATTCTTGCAATAATTTAACTTGGCAATAAAGACACGGGCAAAGTCGAACAGTCCGCGATATTAATAATTGAAAGTTTTGTCATTTGCGTCATAAGACGCAGTCTCAGTTTACACACACGGACACAAGCATGGTGCCGAGCTGGTCATCATGGCCTATTTATGCACCGCGTGATACGTCCCGCATACCAATCGAGCGCTCTGCCCACAGTATTATAATACACCCTTCCCGCTTGTTAATATTGCTTATCCGTATCGTACACCACAGTAGGTAAAGTTATAAAGCTTAAAACCCAAGCGAGTCGTTCATTGTAGAGAAATTTCGTGGTAAACGTACCATAAATTTTATGCTCAGGGCAAAGTTAGTGAATAAATTTCCGTGTCTCTGTTTATTATAAGCTGGGAAAGTTCTCTGCGAGTTGTTGCGTAATCAACTTCACGAATGTGGATCGCGGTTCACTGATTGCAAGGCACCTAACATCTGAATAGAAACAAACATTGTTTAGAGGCTAACTTGTTGTGTTCGACAAACCACAAATTAACGTTGCTAATCCAAAATTTTGTTTGATGTCTTTCAAAATATTGAAGCGTAATGAAGCTGAAACCTTTGTGTGAAACTGTGAAGACTGATTTACGAGTTAAGGAGGGCGATGAAATTTATTTTAGTTGAATTACCACTTATGCCCACAATTAGGTAATTTGTTTACATATTTAATCATATATTTCACAGGTAAATAAGGCTGTAACAATTGATTAAAACCATAACTTTATTATCTTAACAATCAAACAAGCAATAATTTCATACGTAAATAAAATGATTGTAGGAATGTAATGTAACACAAGATTTTAACAAAAAAAGGCAGCTTACTTATTTTTATATTTGTAAAATTAGCATAAAAATACACATGCAATAAAGATAATTTTCTCGGGTTGGGTAATTTAGACCGGCTCGCGCCAACCGCTTGGGTAACTCAGTTTGAAGCCAGCTGTTGAAGTTTTTCTCTTTTTGTCTTTTGGACAAAGTTATTACAATTTTTAACTTTGCCAAGTGGTGTAATTCCAAGGGCTCAGTTATGGCAATAAAAGGAAACTCGCCCGTACTTTTATAATCAACTCACTACAATTTAGTTTACTTTGTAAAGACTTTGAAAAGAACATGGACTGAAGCTGAATTTCAGAAGAATTTGTTCTAGATTCAAATTGTTACAGCAATTCATGTATTTACCTATCCTTGGCAGCACAAAATATTGAGGTACGCGTTTTTAGTGAGAGTACCTAATTCACAAATGCGCGCCTTATTGTCATTTGACTGTCGCCTTAATCTAAAAGTTTGCGTTCCGGACTAAAAACTAAGCGGCCTCGGGTTCGAATCCCACAAGATGTTTATGTAAGAAATGTTTATGTAATAAGCACGATCATTGGTACTTTTATAGTTATTATAATATTATTTATTCAAGTATGTTTATCCGTTATCTAGCCACAATACTACAAACTCTGCTCAGATATATATGGCTGTGATTATTTTTTCAGAGAAGCTATTATTAACTTGTATATGTGTATGAATAACAAGTCTGGAGCAATATAAGTAAAAACTGAGCGAAACCGCAAACCTACTTTAGTGTAAAAGTTTTTACCAGTGCTCTTGACCCATATTAAATGTAGTTTCAACTGCTGTAACTCAAACTACCAAACAAATTGGTCTGTCCCGAGATTCTCCCGAGTACTTTTGAAGGTATATTTTATTATTGTGTTTAAAATGAAGCAGGGTACAATGTTCGAAGTCTTGCCTTAGGGCCGTTATTGACGGTCTGTATTTGGACTACCACAAACTGCAAAATCGCAGTTTCGATGCAGTTTCAACGCTTGGTTGTTCTAGCAACGGATGCTAGAACAAGCTTGTAGCCTGAGTGTAGTCAATCTGCACGCCGACTGCAAGCGGACTGCGCAGTTGCAGTTTGCAGTTTACCAAATTGTAACCGTAACCAAACTGTAATTTTTCAGTTGTCTGGCAGGTCAAATACAGTCCGTTGTAAAGGCCCTTAGATTTGTGGGTCATGAGTTCGAATCCCAGCATGTACCTAGCTCTAGATTTATCAGAATCTATGTAAGAATTTTATTCCACTTACTCGGGGATTAGGAATAGCATCGAGAGGAAACTTGCACATTCAGATGACACTGGACTGGTCCAAGTGTTATAATTTACGAAGGTCTAATCTGCTATCAGGCAATAGGTCCAAATGAGAGTTGGTATTAATTCGATTGGCCTCATCTTGGACTTTGCACCCGTTCACTCCGTATACCATAAACAAACCCATTCGCCCCTTAAAAGTTTAAATGGATCTATTCGCCCCTTATTCAAAAATATGTCAAACTACAGATGTAAAAATTACAATTCAAAAGTTAAAACAAGACTGCCGTGAATAAAAGTAGGTACACTAAAAATTTTGAAATTTTGAATACAGTAAGAAATTATTTTGCGGGACCTTGGTATAATATATTATTAAATAGGTGTAATCATCGAAATAGAACGCCCAGAACGATAGTTTCCTACAAAGCGGACTGTCAAAAGTGAGGCAAGAATGACATCTTTGTATGCGTAAGTAAGTCGTGTTTACGCTCGACGAAACGCACACAAGTAAAAAATAATTTTGCCTTTATATTAAATTTTACCCAAAAGTAGGTGGTTGAAACGGGGTGCTCTGGGGCACGATACTTAGAAAAAATTTCACTGATTTTAAATGGAACAATGACATAGCCGAATTTATTTATTTATTTATTTATTTTATTTTTTACAAAATCCACAGCTCATAAGTACAGAATACATTTTCTTGGTGACAAAGCAGACAGCCAGTATTGGATTTACATTTTGTTACATTTTATACAATACGTGTTAAAGAGGGGAACGTGAACTTACACCATACAATCAACAATGTGCATAATATGTGTGTGTGTGTGTGTGTGTGTGTGTGTGTGTGTGTGTGTGTGTGTGTATATCTAGTATTAATATTTATTTATTTATTTATTTTTCCTATCACACCCAAAATGCCTTTCTTAAATAACTGTTTACTCGAACAAAAAGGATCAACGGTATGAAAGTGTTTGTTATATGATCGCGATATGCGACATACAACAGAGTTTTCTGAAGTATTATCCAACCGGCCAATCTGGAAGTCACTGGGGAGGCCTATGTTCAGCAGTGGACGTCCTATGGCTAAAATGATGATGATGATGATGATGATTAGTATGCAACTGGGACTTGTGAAATAGACTAGTCAAAACTTGTCAAGGATCATCTGGGTTAGGTTATGTTAAAATCAGTTACCACATAAAGCGCGAATCCGAACGAGCGGAGCAAGCGTGCCGTGGCAGCGGCCGGCGAGCGCTAGATTTCTGGTTCTGAAATTATAAAATTATAAAACCTTATAAAATCGGCAAATATCTCAGTGCGTCAGATCCAAAAAATTATGAAATTTTGACCCCCTTAAAAATCCTAGATGGCACCAGGGCCCATAATATTTTTAAATAAAAATAAAATGTTTATTGGCTTTAACATGTTTATATCTTAACCTAAGAGTGACCAGTGTCTCCTTTTAAGCTAAAATAAAGCCTGTGCCAGGAGACACCGCTCTTCCTTAAATAGATAGTTAGTACGGGTAGGTTATTTATTTATTTTGACCTCTAAAAACGGTCAAGTGCGAGTTGGTAAAAATTTTCTCCGTAAAACTGTAGAAAAATTACAAGTCCCAGCTCCATACAAAAAACGATCGAAAATTCGGCTGTCAATAGCCATATTCCATATAAAATCTGTTAATTTTTGTTTAAGTGTCGCCATAGCGCCCCGTTACCTATACACTGACCGATCGGACCGAGAATCGAACCCGGAACATAAATAATTCAAAGTCGTTATTTATTTATTTCGATTACAAAACAACAAAAAAATATAAATTGAGACGTTTCTCTTTTAAAACAACAAAATGTGGGAGATATTTTTTCCCAATACAGAAAACATTTTCATAAAATGTCAAGACTAATTTATTGTGATTAATTTTTACTTTTGATTAATGTTTTACGTAAAAATATAAGTTTTATTGCAATTCTGACACGTGAAATGTAATGTTACAATCTTTCTTGTGTTTTCCTGATGTACTGTGACATCCGTTCACTTCGCAAACCATCATGTTTTTTTTCATCCCACCATCTCGGAAAGAGTATTTTTAATCTTCAATATCTGAGTGGAAAAGCCGTTTTTATTTTTTATTCTCTAGAGGATAAAGTAAATTGAATTTA
Source organism: Anania hortulata (assembly GCA_963576865.1). Lineage (NCBI taxonomy): Eukaryota > Metazoa > Arthropoda > Insecta > Lepidoptera > Crambidae > Anania > Anania hortulata. The sequence continues at coordinate 9,274,108 of OY756396.1, read as the reverse complement.
GAACATCGTGTGCACTAAGTTTGTGAATTAAAAAAAACATTAAACCTATTTACTGCTACCTCTATGGTGCCGAATATATCATACAACTTTTTTTAAATTTGTTAAAAACTCAGACTCGGAACCTTCTTGGTGTTCTTTTTTCAATTTGCTTTGTACGCGGTTCTTTACGCGGCATTTTTTCACGTCATTGTTAAACCTTATATTAAAAACAAGAAACTTGAAAACAAGTGAAAAAACTAAAATGAGTGATTGATTGTGATTCTAGCGACGAGGAAGATTGTTTGACTCCAACAGAATTGACTGAAACTGTTAATAATGCGCAAATGAGCTTTCTCCCTCAACAATCACGCGAGAAGTATTTAAAATAGTACGATATGTTCAACACGTGGCGACTAGCAAAAGGAGTCAAAACTTTCTCAGAAAACGTTTTGCTGGCATATTTTATAGAATTATCCGAGAACAAGAAAGCAAGCACTCTATGGAGTACGTATTCGATGCTAAAAGCAACAATAAAGATGAAAAAAGACATATATACCTATCCTAAATTAGTGGCATTTTTAAAAAGAGCCTCATCTGGTCATCAACCAAAAAAATCGAAGGTTTTCACAGTATCTGATATTGAAAAGTTTCTTAACGAAGCACCCGATTCCGTATATTTGGCGGCAAAAGTAAGTCAGTTGCACATTCAGTATCTACTTAAGTATATTAATCTCAATTAAATAGAATACTTAGTAGATGTTGATAGGCATAATTATGCGTTCATATCAATTTTATTCATTTATCTACTACAATACTCTTTACGTTACAGGTTGTTCTTATTATTGGAATAAACGGAGCATGTCGAACTAATGAACTAACACAACTTAATGTCAAAAACATTGAGAAACATTCAGATGACTTACTATTAATTAATTTACCTAATACAAAGACAAAAAGAGACCGCAACTTCGTCATTCGCAAGGAATACGTAACGATTGTTGAGAAATATCAAGCCTTACGCCCGCCTAACACTCCAATCAATCGATTTTTTCTACAGTATCGCAATGGAAAGTGTGTTAGACAGCCTATAGGTACTAATAAAATTGGCAGTATCCCACGAGAAATAGCAACATTTCTTGAACTTCCAGAACCCCTGTTGTACACGGGTCATTGTTTCCGACGAACTTCAGCCACACTTTTGGCTGATTCCGGAGCTGATCTCCTGTCCCTTAAGCGCCACGGAGGCTGGAAGTCCAATGCAGTTGTAGAGGGATACATAGAGGATTCCATCCAAAATAAGTCTAAAATATGTGAAGGCATCGTAGGAGCCATTACACTGAAAGAGCCTCAATCGGATCCTTGGACTGGCCCTTCTACATCAAAAATAAGCCGTTATGAAACACCTAACCATCTCCCTCTCTCTCCAACATTCACGCCAAGGGAATCCGATGAATCGGTACAACTATTAAGTATGACAGATAGTTTACCGAATAACAGTACACAAGTGACTAACACCAATATTACAGTACCAAACAAAAATATTACACTCAATTTAAATAACTGTAGCAACGTTACTTTAAATTTTTTATAATTATACCTTAGTATTGTTATAATTAAATGTAATGTAGTAATTAATACCTAAACTGAAATAAAAGTGTACCTATCTTGTGATTGTAAACGTTTTTTTTTGCATTTAGTCATTTCCTCGCTGAGGTGGAATGAAAAGTTACGTGTTGCACTCGAGTGCAAAGATTTTTCACCTCGTGCTCTTTTGATTCCCTCGCTAACGCTCAGGATTCTAATTTTGAATCACGAGCGCAGCGAGTGATTCAAAATTAGAATCCTAACACGCGGTTAAAAAGCAACTTTGCACTCTTGTATAACAAATAACTATTAATATTTCGGGAGCCGTTTGTCACGCGACACGATCTTGAGCACTAACGGGCCAAGTAATAAACTAAGCCATTATAGCTTAGTTTGTATTGCCTTACTTTACGGACGCGGACTTGGCTTCTGGGCGTTCTATTTCGATGGGTGTGATGTGTTATAGATAAAAGGGCGGAGTATTGCCCCAGAGTCGTTTCATGTTTGTATAAAAAAAACATCAAGAAACCTGATAAAATGATTTTGTAAAAAAAAGCATTTCAATTATAATACATAAATATGAGTTTAATTACCTTCTATCTAGCGGGGTTTAAACTAAGTTAAAAAAGTAATGTATTTACGTCAATGACTCAAATGTCAAAAACAACTTTCATAATTTTATCTAGTTCTATTAGTACGGCTGGAAATAAGACTTTTTGGTTGAATGTACAATATTCGACAATATGATTAAAAAATAAATTTAAAATGTCTCATTTGTCAAATATGACATATATGTCACATGGAATTTATACAATAAAATTGTTTGGTTGTGTTAAAACGTTTGCGGCTTTGTAATCTAAATAAATTTGTAAATTGTAGCAAGTGCAGCAGAAGAGAATCTTGAATATAGCTTGCCTAATGCCTGATGATGATATGGGTTACCTGTAGTCCTGATGCAAAATCATGTATTATTGCTAACGTCTCCACCGCTACCCGCATGTACCACAGCAACAAGAAATACGACCTCAAAGGCCAAGTTTGCCATTGCCAATTTACAGACAAGTTTCAGCAAGTTTTAGACAGTGTATACATTCAGTGATTGTCTCAATATTAAAAGAATATGGCGTTTAATACCATCATCAGTAAGGCAAAAATTTTTTTTTGTTGAAATATTTACATTCCTCGTTTAACTCGTATTTTATTTAATGACCCTAATCGTTTTAATAAATCATTTGTAAGTTTGCATAAATACATTCAATATTACACCTAAAACAATAATATTTTAGCAATCTGAATAGTGCTAAGTTATACGAGTAAACACATGGTCATAATAGGCACAGAGATACACATATTATGTTAAAAAGCTCCACACTCCATGGCTATTAACCGTTTGTAAATGATGAAAGTATCATTGGTTCAAACCTTAAGACAAGGGATTAAAGTTCAAAATTTGGTGGCAACTATTCGGCCACTGCCATAAGGCCATAAAGCCTTATTACTTTAAAACCCCACTATCTACAATGAGGTTTCTATCTATTCTTTTAAATGACTGAAAAACTAACCCATAAATTCAATTTTGATCGTGACGCATAGATTTTTACTTTTGGGGCAAACAATGTATGACGAGCCGGCCGTTTCCTTTTCCCCGATTCCAAAAAAAATCTACTGTATTCTTACATCTTAAACATCACTTTTGAAATTAAGACAACTCAGATGTGCTAAGAGAGAGCTGAGATAGAGCATATTAGAGAAATAGACACAAATAAGATATATACACACACCTTCATACATACCTTCGAAAAACATTACCCTCCTTCTGCAGGGTAGTCTCCTACCCTCTTTCTGTAAAAACAGGTTACTTGTGATCATTGTTTGAGCTGTAGCAAAATGGGTTTATGGTTTATTTGATTTTATCTATCACTGTATTGTTTTGACATAAATATTACAAGGGGCATACGGGAGCCTAAAAAATATTTAAAATATTTTCGCTACATATTAAGGGGTAGGTACTGTTATAGGAGGCGAAAGGATACTGTTAGTCAATGGGGACGAAACATACAGGACGAACGAGTGCAAGACCGCATTTAAGATCACGATTTTGGGGTATTTCGACTAAAAACCGGACAAAGCGCTGGGAGGAAGGTTATGTTGTATATGATGACCGACTCGATTGGCGTAGTACCTCTGTGTAGTAATAGTAGTATTGACTTACCTTGAGGGAAAACTGCCCCGGCTACGATTCTGGGTTCGGGTCAATTTTGATAACAATCTTTTTGGCTTGGATCTGGGTGTACTGGAAGACGCCGCTGGCATAATTCATACTTCGTTACACTTCCTATAATTAATAGTATAGTTAAATAGTTTAGAAACACGAAACTGCACTTATAAATTTTTCACAACCTAGTGGATAGAAAATTCCTTTTTAAATGACTAGCTTCCGCCCGCGTGGAGTTCAGTCTATCACCTGTTTTTCAATTCGAACAAGTAGTTCCTGAGATTAGCGTGATCAACCAAACGAACAAACAAACTTTTCAGCTTTATAATACTATTATATAGGTAAAGTTTATCTATTAGTAATACCTATAGGTTTAATCGCAGGTAGTGAACAAAATAGTAGAGAACAAATTTATTTTAAAAAATTTAAATTCGAACGAGTTTCGAGTCGCTGCCGCGCTGCTGCTGCTCAGGCGCGCGGCGCCGGCGGTGCGTGCAGCCGGGCAGGTGATACCGGCGCGCGGCGAGTGCGAAACTAATTATTCTCTACAAAACAATTCAAAATATATTTCGCCAAAGACCTTAACTAATTGACACAATGCATGAAGCCAAACTAACACATAGTAAGAGCATGAGATCGAAATCACAAAAAAAAAACCTAGTACTAGTACTAAACCTTATTAGAGAAGTGATAAAATTTTTTTTTTCAGATTTCGATGTAACGAAAAACGAAAAAAAACACTAGTTAGACTAATATTAGCTTCAGCAGAAGCACTGATTTGCCATATACAGAAGTAACCGAATAAATAGTCGCTAATCATCCAAATAATTTGAAATCGAGACAACCAATTGAAGTCCAAATATTTGAATTTCAGGATGTGACATGAAAGATCAACTCCGGCGGAGCCTTAAAACACTATTAAGGCACTTATTATTCACACAGCACACGTACACGGCGTGGCAAACGGAAAAATCCAATTAACTTCATACGAAGAGTTCCAAACGAAACGGCGCGCCGCCGCACGCCTCACGCCTCGCGCCTCGTGCCGTACTCCACGCCACTCACACTAACGACTACTTTTCAATAACATTAATGGAATAAACTCTGCTGTATTAGTTTATTACACGCCAACGTTATACCCCAGACTAACACCCCATTGTTTAAATTGAAAGAATTACTCTGCTAAATTACAAACACCGAAACTTTGTTAAACAAAAAATATCTATATCTCAATATTTGAGTAGGGCCGAATTTAATATCGCTAAGTGAAATTAATATAAAAGCCATAACGGCCAAGGGTGATATTTATAATTTTTCATTGGCACAAAAAGGGTTAAAACAAAAATAACAAGAAGGCTTCGCCGCGGAATAGTCCTCACGGGAACCCGAAGATAATTCAAGAAGTTACAACGGAAAATAAAAATGTAATTATTTGATGTTACCTACCTAATTGACTACTTTTAAACGTCAAAAGTTAGCAATTTTTATGATGTAGGTACTTACTCAATTCTTTACTCCTCTGAGTAAAGAATTAAGTAAGTAAATTTTATACCTAATTATAAAATGTGATCATCATAGAGCCATCTTCTTACGAAGTTTCGAGGACGTATGACATCGTGGGCGGTTTTTGATTTCGCGGTGGGAGAGGTATTTGATGACTTCAAACCATTTGTGTCTTTGACGACCTGGAGAACTTTTTTCTGGTATCTCACCCGCAAACTCAAGGAGCAACTAGTGTCATTAATTTACATAAGTATAAAACAAACGTTAATAAGTCTCGCTCCAAGTTTGGAGAAAAGATAAAGAGCGAAAAATTAATATCACCATGAATAATGATGAAAACGGAGAAAATAAACCAAGATTTTTTACTTTCATCACTATGACAATAAAAGAATTCACAACGCGGCTAAAGTAGGTGAGTTTTTTATGGAATGCAAATTATTGATTGCATTCATTGTTGGGACCTGTCTCATTCGCGATGGGGTCAGGCGACCTGTCATTTGCAATGGGATTTACACCCTCTATCGTCTCGCCCGTCAAATTACCGCCAAGCCTCCTCTCATTTTGTTCATAAACAAATGAGCCTAGTATACTCGTACCTACCTGCACAGTTTGCTTTTATAAGATTTAAAACATTTGTATTTTTAATTATTTTCGAAATCAATCGTTATTTATTATAGGTATGTATCAACAAAAATTGAGACAGTGACAGAAACGAATTATGCTAATTCTTATAAATACTTAATATTCAGATTTAATGAAAAAAAATTTTTTTTCATTAAATCTGGACTGTTAACTAGGTACTTATTATCCAAAAATAAATCACTTCAGTCAGACCAGAAAATTTTCACTAAAGTTGATTATAGCCTCACTATAATAACAATTCTCAAGTCTGGAAATATTTTTATCAAACACGTCTCTGATACGAGAATATTTGAATAAATATCCAAGAATAAATTGAGGATTCGTAGAACATTACATCTAGCTTCGCGATGGCGAAAAGAGATTTTCGTTTGATACGGAAAATATGACAATGTAACAAATAACATTGATTCGCCTATTCAAAGCAAATCGTCACTCTCCAGAGAGGTGGAAATAGTGCGACAGTATAGCAGCCTACGCTGGACTTATCTGAAATTTCCGGTCGTTGACGCCGAGCGCAATGAGCCAGGCCGTCACTTTTGCTGTCATTACCTTTCCGACGCACCTTTCAACCTTGTTTCCTGAAATTATGCTCTACCATTTACACAGTCGTAATAACAATTGGGTAATTTAATGCTATCAATTTCAACATGAATTCATAACCATATATATTCAATAAAAATAGGTATTCATTAACATTTTTCTTTCAAGAAATATTACTGCGAGCCAATATAGAATATTATTTTAATTTAATCTTATAAAGCTGTTTGTGTAGACTTGCTTGAATAAGCCTCCAATATATGTAAATACTGGTAAATAACATTTATTTTGATTAAAATGAAATTTTCCTCAACGTTTTCACTTAATTAAGTTTTATTTATTTATGTGTTAGACGATTCGCCTTTCGCAGGTCGCATTGCCGACCCAGTAAGACTCATGAAGGATTCTACAATTTTTTTACGGAAGTAAACCCCGTAAACCAGTCCATGTCATCATGGTTCACCTCGACCATAATAATAACTGAGTGATTTATTATGCTAATTACCTAAATATAACACACGACCGGTGTCAAACAGCTGATGGGCACAAAGGGTCGCAGGAGTGGGCGATTAGCGAGCGCGGCGGCTCAGCGTCGAGCCTTTTATCGCGCGCAGCCAGCAACCAGCCCGCCCCTCCACAAATATTATCGCTGTTCCAAATTAAATCAGAAATCGACGCCTTTTCACTGTTATTGATTTACCCATTTCGTACCCTAGAGCGGGCGCGCCAAATTGTGAATGGATAGTAGTCACTCCACACGCGGATTATTTTCGGAGAAACGATGATCCACACATTGATATTCTATTCCGAGAAAAGTGAACGTTGTTACGCTTAAGGGCTGCGCAAACTTAGACTCTTGATGTTTTGTGTTGGATACAACAGCCTACCCTACCTCGCAGTTTTTCTTTCTGTGTCGTGTCCACACACCCATCTTAGGTAGGTACTCAGGACAAGTAAAAAGAGTTGAAATTGTTGGTTAGCAAGTAATTTTAAAGGTATTATATTTAGCGTCGCTTGTTTATTTGTTTTCCAATTGGATGAACAAGCAATGGGTAGTTTTAATAGTGTACAAAAGTGAAAACTGGCAACTGTGTGCGGTTCCGTTGCTGAACACAGAAACACAGAACACAGAACCGGTTTCTTGTAATTGTGGCCCGTGTCAGTAAAAAAAAGTGTCACGTATGCGCTGCGCCTCAGATATCTCAAATAGGTTTTCATAGGCTAGCTCAAGTAATAATAAGTGTAGACATTATGTGCCTTTAATTGAAGTTGTCAGAACAAAAAAGAGTAGGCATCTATATTGATACTAATAGTTACTACAGAGGTGACCGATATAACCGATAGGTATATCGGTATATACCAATCTGACATCATAATTATAGATGACATAATTAACTTATGAATTCTATTTGATGAATCCATTTCAATAAATAAAGTATTAACGGATGTATTGTAGTGTGTATGTTTTACGTACCAAACCACGCTGCAGCTGCAAATCATTATCTTACATATATACATTAACAAGCTTTTCTACCTTACTATTTCAGCAGAAGCATGTTCATAAAGCTCAGTCCGTAAATTTTAAAGAGTAAAATTTTGAAGTGCCTAAAAGTACATCATGATACGAAAGTTTACACTTGAGAGCTTTTAAAATGACCGTCAAAAATATTACCCTAAAGAGATCACGCTTGCACCTCCCGCGCCCCCTAGCGGGCGGGTTAGATATCTTTTGTTGTACCCGTTGTAAGTAAAATACACAATGCCGTCACGTTATCTCGAACCGAGCGATTGTTACACTAACAAATGTGAGGTCGTATTTTCGAAATTCAGAGTCTATTTTAGACGTTCCATCTCTGAATATACATACATACGAGTATTACCCAAAACTAAAGCTTAAATCTTAAAACAACGAGAAAACAAAACCGGCATGGTCGCCGTCCGTGTGCAATCCTCCAATGTAAATTATTGTGCAAATAGTTCTGAGAACCATAAGTTACAGAATTGCTTGAAGTGTTTATGTTTAAATTCAAGCTATAGCCAGACTAGCTGCTTTTAGCATCTGTGATCGGCGGTTTGATTCGATTCGGCATGCGACCGTCGGAACAGGTTTGCTTATGACTATGCTTATTACAATTGACATTTAATTTTTGAGTAAGTGTAAAAATTCGAAAACCATTTCGAGCCTCTCGGTTATCGTTAAAACTTGGTAGCTTTTAATTTGATTTGATAGATTTTGTCAGATAGCTTGCGATTAAATGGCACATGTGAACAATTGTTTGCTTTGAACATGCTCAAAACTGAGCAATCTTATTGTTAGCAAATGTGAACAGTGGCTATGCATGCTAGTAATAAGCATGCTTATAAGCATGCTCTTTTATGAGCATGTCTGTAAGTACCTTTATGCGTGGATAGCCGTTATTAGCGTCCAGTTTCGAGTTGCTGCGTTCGTTTACCAAAAGATGCAAAAACCGTGCTACCTAATAGCGGCAGTGTTTATAGATAAATATCTATCTATGATGTACTTAGATAATCGTAGCTCTTAATATTCATAGCATTATAAAGTTAAAACATAATACAAACTTTTCCATTTTTGTGGTGGTAAAACATCACAGGTTATTTTTTAATTCTGTTGAGGGCACGTGTATATAATCTCCTTATTTGCATCCTTTCCATTTATATTCTCGTTAAACGCTCGCCTAAGTGGACAATTCTTTAAAACTTTGAAAATTTTTAATGTGTTGTATTTTATGCACAAAGATTTTCAGGACAACGAACTCTTATTCATCGATCCTATAAAAAAATGTTTTTAAAACAATAAAAAAAGCAGTCTATTCCAAATTCTAAGAGTGGACAATCTATAAAAATATCCTGAGGATGGAACTGTTGTGTATCAAGGTTTTTATTTCAACTCGATACCTTCACGCGTTCTCGAGATAAAAGATCTTGAGAGACATACGGACAGACGGAAAACAAATAGTGATCCTAATAAGGGTTCCGTTTTTTCCTTTTAAGGTAGGGAACTCTAAAAATCAATAAGACAGACTAAAAGCACAACAAACACTTAATAACGCAGGATTGATTAAATTGAGCCCAAAAATATCCAATGTTAAAATGTTTCGCTTGGCTGTTTGAATTATTAAAATGACTTTCATTTCCAAGTTAGCATTTGATTCCTCACTTTGCTACAGCGTCGCTCTCGAGGCGACGAACTTAGTATGACAGATTCCGTAATATTCCGTAATATAAGCACCGCATTGTAATAAAAATAAAATCGGAATGAGAGTAAAAAGATTTTAAATATCCTCGTAAAGATATTATGAGATAAGAAAAGATGCCATTATAATATATGAGTATGAATCTAAGTGCTGTAAAAGTATCGTAAATGGCACTCGTCCTTATATGTGTACCCCTTGTGGAAAGAGTTTTTAAAGATGTTTGTTTTACTTTAAAGTAAGTAAAAAAATAAAGTGTTCTGCTTACCTTATAATAAACACTTAGGTACCCTATTTATCCATAATATTATTTCAAAGGATTTTTTTTGAATATGCATGAAACTGCTCTAAATGTACCTTCGTCTATCTAGGTACCTACCTAATCTGGATACATTAATAAAATTACCACTTTTTCTCAAGAGGTTTCTCTCCGGTTTTCGTAAGATTGCCTTGGTTTTTAACCGGGACGAGGCGTCCGATTGACTTTGTGTGGCATTTGGTAAAAGCTTTTAACTTCCACGATCTTCAACCGGATTTATGTACGAGATTTGGTAAAGTATTTGCTAGTGAATATGGCCATACTGCGCGGGTCCGGCACTGAACCGGATAGAAACCATCTCGTTAACAAGCGCCCTGAATGACAGAGAGCCATCAGAAAAGCAGCGCCAAGCTGCATCATTTTAGGTTGACCGATGGGATAATATAAACCATTCTCCATCTTCACCATGTGTTGTACCCAAAACAATTTCCTCGAATAATACCTGCCTCTGGGTAGGTATAATTTATTATTCATACAATTCATTTTCATATTCGCTAGTAACAGAGTGTGAATTGATTAATGACGGTGCGGGCTTGTTCTCGCCTTAACTCCTAATGAAAAGAGAAAAAACCCGGAGCAAACTGAACAAAGCCTATTGTAAAAAAAAACAATGGGCTTGGGCAAATTATTTCTAATGATTAAAAGTTTCATTAAAATTATTGTCACTAAAGGTAGGGTTAAATTCGGAAGCAGAATACCTGAGCAGTAATAAAAAACACTGTCGTAATTCACCGTCGTACAAACGGGCCGAATGCTGAGCATTAGGTTCGCATGTAATTAAAACTTGCACAATTAAATACAGTCAGGGAGGAAAACACGAGAAAATTGAGATAAGATTAATTTTCTGACTAGTTCTCCGAAGGAGTTTGCGCAAGTTGTTGCAAGGGTAGTCGCATGGCGTCGCTAGCCGCAAGTATGTATTATCCAGATCCTGGTGTTGTTTTTATTATAATAAATGGCGAACTATTTCATTTCACTGCTGTTGGCTGTTTACATAAAAGGTATAAGATTTTTCTTTGGTAGGTATTCCCTACACATCATCTAGATTCTGGTGATTATAAAGAAAATTATGTGATACATTTAAGCAAGGTCTCGCACACATTTAAATTTAATCTCTTGAAAGCATGATTTCATAATATAATTACTGTCTAACTAAGGTATTTGAATATATATTGATGAAATATTCACAATATGTATCCACATTCTATACACAGTATTATTAGGTAACATAATATTTCGTTAATTAATAATCTCAGTAGGTTTAGCTATAAACTTAATTAATGATAAATCATACCTAGCATGTATATAAATATGATATGCATATCTAATTAGCAAGGCTTCACCTGATCTTAATAAACGAGAAGTTTTCAATCGGTGCCTCATTATTATCGTCGAAGCAATCGGCGATTGTTGAAACATAATCACTAGACTGTAATTACAGGGACAGGTCTCAAATAATAAGAGCCTCCATCGAATGCCTCGTTAGACCCAGAATGGGGTCAGAGCGTTGAAAGTCCAATGCAAGAACTGAAAGCGATTATTAGTAAAGGCACCTAAAAAAAGATTTGGATTTGGACTTTTCTGGCCACCCTGTCCACTGCTGGCTAGGTAGGTATAGACCTAGTTTTTACATGGCCCTATGACATTTTTTTTTAATGTGACCCAGCCACACGTACAAAATTCTAATATATTTTTTATTACTTAATTTCCATAACAATGAAAGTATAAAATAAAGGAAATCTGGGAACGAGTGCACATTTTCGCATCGCATCTAGAAAATTATAAAAAAAATCTACAATTTTTTAAAGGCTTATCGCATTCTATTAAGGCTTGTACCTCCGGCCTGGGAGATGCTTTTACCTACTATTTATTTATTTTTACTCTCTTTTTAATACTCTTGATACTATTTTTATTTAGGTATTTTATCAATTCTAACAATTTATCGCATTAGTGCTGAGTAGGTTAGGTTAGGTATCTACGTATTATTAAAGTTTACTTGAAAAAAAAAATACACAGGTAGGTTTTTACATATATTTTTTTAAAGATAAATATTTATTATAAGTAGGTAGGTAAATATTACTCGAAGTCTAAGTTAGACATCTAGTTCCATCTGGGTCGTATAAGTATTGTAATATTAGCAAAATGGAATCTTGCTCAACTTCAAGCTACTAGATTAGTAAGTAGCAGTAGGTAGATACTATGTGTTACTTTATCTTCGTAGTTTTTAGGGTTAAATACCCAAATGTAAAACGAAAACCCTACTGCTCTGATTCTGCTATCTGTCTGCTTAGCCGTATGTCCATATTTACTTATTTTCATTATTTTCATATATTTCATTCTCTTATTGTAGAAGTTACAGGGGGGGGGGGCACATATTTCACCATACCACACACGTATGGATTGATGAAAAAAAATTTGAGTTTCAGTTCTAAGTATGGGGAACCTCCAAAATTTATTGATTTTTTCTATTTTTGTGTGAAAATGTTAATGCGGTTTACTCACCAAGTTTCAACAGTATAGTTCTTATAGTTTCGGAAAAAAGTGGCTGTGACATACGGATGGACAGACAGACAGACATGACGAATCTATAAGGGTTCCGGTTTTTGGCTACGGAACCCTAAAAATGACTGATTAGGTTAAATGTTATTCTTAGATTTTTAGCTTTTTGAAGTCCGTTTTTTTTTAAATAACGTGTACTTAATATATCTATTTATTGATCAGTAGTCCTAATCAAGACGAATCATAAGAGTGCAGGAATAAGTTAACACCGATTTCATTCCCAATTTTACCTCCTTTACATGTGTTTGTTTTTCTAAAAACTTTAAATAAAGAATCTTTAAAATTCAAAATCTATTCAATAAAAAGAATCATCGCAATAGGTTCACATTTGGTGAGGATATTGCGTAACATAACATAATATTAAAAAAACATTTGGCGTTGTATGGAGTACATGCATCGACATAACTTAACTAAATTTATTTGGGACTATTCAGTAGGTATTTCGAACAAAAAACATCTACATCGGTCAACGTGGTACCTAATTAATGATCGCAGTACACACCTTAATATAAAAAGAAAAAAGATTTCGAAGAATCCTCCTCCTTTTTGAAGTTGGTTAAAAATAAAGGATTTGAGATCATAAAAAAAATGGTATCTTATAAAAACTGGTCCTGGACCCTGGTCTAAGGTTCCCCAATTTAAGAAACTATGGTACGGAACCCCTGCTTAGTCCGACTCGCACTTGACTGGTTTTTAAGATTCGCCGGTCCGTAAGGTAGCATGGGCAAATAAAAATAAAGACTTCTAACTGCAAGTCAAACTTTCGCAGTTACGTTATCAGATTCTTCAGGCAAGTTAGGATCGTCTCATAAATTGGTTTAGCCAACCATGCTCGCAGTGATTATAAAGAAGTTAAGATGCTGGGTTAGCTTGGCAAGGACTCTGCCCCAGTGAGAACTTCCCAAAGAAACGTCACGCTAAAAAACTCTAGGATGTCCCACTGAGACTTATTATTTTCTGATCCAAAATAGAATGACTGTTATTCTACATTGTGCAACGTGCTAGGCTCTTGGCAGTTTAGAATTTTCAGTATAGTTTCTTAAAGAATCTAGGCACAGGCTACATGTCCTCCTATGAAAAAAAATCGGCAAACTCCTCGACAGCGAATCATTTCAGGTGTGTGTAGGCTTGCACCTTGGGGCTGCAGTTTGCAAGCCACACCCGTGTCCCTGTGGAAAGAAGGAAGACAGATTCGGTCTTCACGGTGTTACCACAAAATTTTACTTATATTAACAACAAAGCATATAGGCATAGGCATAGGCAACTTGCCCGACACACTGCGCTCAATAACGCAAGAGACCTCTCCCAGCACAAACGTTCCTACCACGCTGGCACCTCGTGGGTTAGTGATGACGGCAAGAGGTCTGATGGTCTTATGCTTATTCTTTCCTTGTGTCTTTACTTTAGCCCCTTTTCACCTCAGGGAAGCTCACCTCAGCTGTAAAAGCACACCAGAGTTAGCAGAAAATGCCAAGCGGCTCAAATACGAGTCACTTCCAAGTGACAACGTGTTTGCGCTATTTGGAGTGAATATAGCATTGAAACTGATTTCTATTTTGGAAAATAAAAAGACTGGTCCGTTCCTCGCACTAAGGCTAGTTTAACCATTCACCGAGGAAACGCTGCCAGTATTCACTTTCTTACCTCACGGACATGCTTTTAATTTGCGCATGATACCTTGTCGTATCATGTAGAGTAAACTAAAAGTAAAAGAAAAGTTGCTTCCCTTTTTTCTTTTAAATCATTTAAAGTTTTTACAAGTTTTCCATACGTCTAAGAAACAAGTAACCTCCGTCACCTCAAATATATGTAAAACTGACACAAGAGCAAAATCGAGTGTCAGTGCGAATCAGAGCGGCGCGGCGCGGTGCGGTGACTGAGCCATAGGGCGGCAAGCTACTTGTTTATTTATTACTTTATTACCCCACTCAACGTCGAGTGGCGGAGCAGCCACAATGTGACCCCGCACTGATTGAATATTAAACATTCCTGCCAGTCCCATTAAAACTTAAGCATTTTTAGATGCCCCCAAGCAAGCGCTATTTTTATTGTTTTTATGTGATTTTTTTGTTTTGATCGCTTTAAAAATGTAGGTTGTCATTTTAGTATATAGAAAAAATATTTTTTATTAGTATTTGATACATCAAAATATTTTTTTTCATGGTAAAACGACAATTACCTAGAACCACTTGTAAATATTTGAGATGGCGAAATCTAATTGGATTTAAAGGCATCTAGAAAATAGCCACTTGTACAGTCAGAACGAACACAGTGATCCTACAAGGGTCGTATCTACCGTTTTTTGAACTTGTAATACGGAATCCTAAAAATAGGTTTGTGCAAAAAATCGTATTATACCTTTATACCTGAAAAAGGTATGTAGGTAGGTACTTTACAAGGTTAAGTTACAAGGAGCTTAACTTTTTTACTTATAAAGCAACATGTTAATACCTATACCGCAACTTTATAACTAGAAAAGCCAGCAAAACTCAAATAGTATGCATTAATAAGTATTGAAACCAGAAAATGTGTTCTGAACTCTCCTAAGAGTTAGTCGATTCCAATCTGTTAACTGTTTAAGAGATTGAAATAAACAGGTGAATACGTTTTTATAGATTGGTTGGTGTTGGTTGAGTGTTACCTTCATTTGTATAAAAATACATTATATTATTCTGATTTAAATTTGTAAGTTTAAACCAGAATAATCTTATACTCGAACCGTAGTTCGCAATTAAGTAACAAGAGGTATTAAATCATTTGGAGGAAACTACCTAAGTACTAAAGTTTGAGCCGTAAAATGATATCTTCTTTGCAAGTCTTTTATGGGAAACATTAATTAACTTTTATACCGCAAAATAGCTAAATTATTAGTACCTACTTACACGTCCGTTTCTTTAAAAAGGTAATGATGTGCGTTTTTTCCACTTTGAATTTATCGTAAAAACAGTTCTGAATGACATTTTTCATATCGTTTTACCAAAATATTCTTTTGTAGTCGGCACAAACAATATTACTCTGTTAGAACTCTTCAAAGGCCTCAAATTGTGTTCCCAAACGAACGTAATAGTTGCGTATAGAAAGTCACGTGTCGTCGACTTTAATTTGTAACTTTTTCACAAGGAAAGTCTCGAAAAGGAGAGAAAGGAAAGGTTTGCGCACGACCATCCGGATTAGGAGACTTCTGGAGCGTCGCCATGAAGGAATAATGGAAATGAAAGTTCTAACAGCCTCGGCTTACTTAGATTGTGCGGCTTGCAGGAATCTCGGCTGCGGATTAAACTAGACACGTCCTAACCACAACATAAATTTCCTCTTAGCGCCAAATGTTTTTAGGTAGGTATGTACTATACGCTATTGTGTAAATTGCGGTGGATAGTATCGCACAGTGCTCCACTATCTATACCTAGCGTTTGAGTTTAAACGTTGATGTTTAACCAACATTTACGTGTAAGTACTTTAGTTAGAAAATATTTGGATTCTTAGGAAACACATGAAAAATACGTAAATGATATATTTAATGATTTTCACATTTATTTCTACTACAAGGACATACTACAATTATTGAATTTAAATGAATCCTCAATAAGTCAATATTCACCACAAGTAAATTTATAAAGCCAGCTTTGCCACTAAAAGCAAATTCAAAGGATTAGGATGAATAAGATATTATACAACCATTTCGTAAGTAAATATTTCCAAAGCGTCATTTTAAACATTGTCTTTGTTATTTTGTTGCAGCATCAACAGATTTCGGAAGTCCACTGCTCAACATAGGCCTCTCATAAAGAACGCTACATCAACGATCGGCTTTGGCTCGTTTTCATCCAGCGTCTTCCCGCAACCTAGACTAAGTCGTCAGTCCACCTGGAGTGGTGGGAGGCTTGCCCACATCATCACTGGCAATCGCACAGTTCATTATCCATTAATAAATTAACTGACCATGATCTAATCAAAAACACCTAAAATAAATTGTGAATGATAAAATATAATTTCGTTAATAGTATTTTTTTCTACGTTCTACATAGTTCCAAGATACAGTAAATAGATATTTTTCAGTTGCCAAATGCCAATATATCATACTGTCAAAATAGGAGCGTGGCTGTCAAAAAAACATCTGCATCCGGTGACGTGGTTAACTCAACGATCTACGTTAATGGTGAGTGGACACGTGCACTGCTCAGGACATATTATTTTTATTCATTTCATTGTGGTTAACCGACAGGCGAACATTTCTATTTACTTGAATGAGAATTTTCCTGAAAGCTTCTTGCGAAATGAAATAAGCTACGTTATTCGCAGTTAAACTTGGATCTGCGATTACATACCTACATCATTAAGCTTACTCGCAACTTGACTTTTGATAAATAAAAAAAAATTAAACACATAACTTACAATTAAAGCTTCTATTTACTATATTTAACTACCCAGAAGTGTAATTTGTTTCTACATAAATACCTGCTTAACTACATCCAATTTTTATTGTCCCTGCGAAGCATCTGTATGTGTTAACTTACTAGCTGTAGCAGGTTCATATATCCCCGAGAGTTACAGTGGTAGAGCCTTAATGAGCTCCTGTAATTACCAACTGGATTCGTAATCGAAAGGAAACAAAACACTGTTTACGTTAAATGAGTAAACGAGTGGCGAACGTTTTAAAAGTAGCAATTGGTGTCTGTATCAGAACAAATTGTACATTCTGAGTTCCACTAATGAGATCGCGGAGGGAGAGACTGAGTTGTATGTAGGGTTACCCATTAATATTGTTGAAAACTAGGAACTTTGTATGTAGTTAACGAATGATTTAGGTTTTAGGAATCCAAAACCGTAGTTTTTTTTACCCTAGTATGTAGAGTGTCAGTATCTCAAGCTAATATAATAAACCACAAATATATAGTTTCTTTTTATTTAAAAATACTAAAATTTAAAGTGGCTGTTAGTAAAAACACACACACAAATATATTGTTTCTTTTTATTTATAAACAGCTAGAATTTCAAGTGAGTAATAACACAAATAATTAATTAATTACTAGAGAAATTCTAAGTTAAAAAAAACATAAAATGGTAAAATGAAAATAAAAAAATCTACGGTGCGTGAATCTAAGTCGCGCTTAACCTGTTTTAATTAGATAACATTAATTAAAGAATGCTGTGATATATGGTGTGCAATATGACATATGATGATAAGATGTCCTATCATCCTATATACATATGTCATCATATTTCTATCAAAACTAAGACATGCTTATTATGGTTCTAAGACTATAGCAATAATAATTACGACGCAAACTGTTTTGCACATAGTTTACTTCGTATTACCAGTATGTTTCGTTTATAAATTTAACGCCCCTACGAGGATGGAACCACAACCGATGCCGATGGTGGTCGAAGAGGCTGCAGGGCTTGGAGACGCCAACATGCTTGTGATTATCACATCCCTTACTTTACCTTCATCCGTCGTCCAAGCTGATTCAAGCAGAAAGTCAAGAATCTTGGGAATCTGTTTCTGCTCCAGCAGTTAAAATGGACGTTGCAAATGTGTTTACCAAGTCTCAACGCTTGGTAACCCTAGTTGTGGCGAAGACAGAAAGCGCGCGGGGTGGGCAGCACCACGGCCCCCGCCACTGTCTCCGAGGACTATATTTTACGTTTAATTGACGCGCAGCTGTCAGTTAATGAGACGTACCTTTTTATAATTTCGACTCCAATTTATTTGCTTTCAAAAAGTTTCCCAACTAATTAAAGAGATAAAGCATAGACAATTGAGCGTTTTTCTTCCATCTTCATCTGTTTATTCATGAGCTATAGGACCGTTTATTTCTATTAAAAATTTTGATATGATTCTTAATTAAGAAAATTTGCTAAGAATGAACATAATGTAACTGTAAAAAAATGTTAGTATTTTTTTTTAAAACCTTTTGAATTATTCCGGTAAGTGATACTTAATTGGTTATCGTTAGGTACCTACAATGTCTTCAATACCAATTTATTTTCTTAAATTTATTGAGTAGTTTCAGAAGTAGATTACGAATAATTATAAACTCTGGTATTCTATCATATTAATTTGGAAAATATTTCATTGTGTCATTATTTAATATTAATAATCCACTTTTGCTGGAGTTCAAAGGTTTCCTAATTCAGAAGGTAGATAAAGTATAACAATAATTAATGTTTAATCTCCACCTGACACCGCTTTCCTTTACAATGACTATAATTTTCTTGAAAGCAAAATTTCCATCGTTTTGTTAGTCTCGGGCTCGCGACAAGTAATTCTTTTCAATTACTCTTCCATCGTATTTTTTATTCAAATGGAGTTATACTTACCTTTCTACTGTTACGTGACGCTTTTTTCTGTGAGTTAGCTCTTTAATAGTTTAGTCTGTATTTAAAGCATCTAGTAAGTGTAAAATTGTTGTCTGGTAGGTTTAAGTGTTGTAATTAAAGCGTAAATGTCTAACTGATCAGTATTGTACTTATGTTTATGTTACTATTAGCTGCTCTTCTAAGTATAAATTGTCAGATTCTGGAGTTAGTTTTATTTTTGCATTGTTGTACGGTCTGTTATAATATTATTCAAAGAGGAAGTCTGAGGAGGTTGCCAAGCAATTTGGCAGGGTGCGCGGCGGCGCTTCGCAGATAGAGCGTTATTTACAGAGGCTATTGGGCCAGGGTATATCGTAACTTCTGCTTAAATACCTTGTTACAGCCCTAGCCAGGCCCTAGCTACATATTCTTTTACGCACTGATGCACACAAAAACCGTAAACCAAGCTTTTTCTTGTTATCGATGACCGGATAGAGTACGTTATTTGTGAAGGTCCCTACTAACTCTGAATCACAGTATTCACGGCATAATAAAAAGTTAGGGTTAAGTAACGAAAGTGTATGTGCTGCACAAAAAAAAACAAATAAAAAAGGACAATTTATTGGTATCTTAAATAGAACCAGTAATTTGTCGAGCACAATAGATAGCCAGTACCTACGTCAGTATATTTTATTCACTTTGACATCCAATTCTTTCCTCCATTGTTGTTTACCATTGCCTGTACTGCTACTGGTAATATATACGAGATCGTTTCGTCCCTATGAGTTAGTGTACCTACTAAATATTGTGGTTATTACATTTAATTTTTAAAATTTGTCTAAAAATAGAATTACGAAACTTATCTATTTGATTTGTTTTTGTTTTTTGTTTTATTGTTTTGTATAATTTAATGTAAGGTTTCTAAGCCTGGTTAATCAGCTCCTGATAACCGATTAATACGTATTTAATTGGCACGAAAGTGTAAGCCGCTTATACTTAATTGGGTTTGCGAGTATTCAGGTTTGCGACGCGATCACTTTAACAGCACTATTAAGTACGCGTCCCGTCCCCCGGAGGGACTGCGCTCTGTTTGAATTTACCGCCATTATTTGTAGAGCTAATAAACGCGCACAACATATGCGGGCTAATGTCTCGTTATGTATTCATAACGCCGCTATTGTGTTGAGCAACATACAAGGTTGATTCTATTAAGTAGCGGAAACGAATGCTTGTCAAGAAGCCGCTCTTGTTTTATGCTACCGAGGGAATAAATAGGTTAACACACTTTATGTACAGTTGTTGCCTCTTCAAAGAGGGATCGTTGTTCAGTATTTGTGTATAAGAAGTACCGACAAATGCAATTTTGTAACTGATCTCTTTACATCGTTTATAAGATTGTAATTTTATTTATTTAATTTCTGGAAAAAATAAATAAATGCAAAAGCAACCACTCAAACCTTTTACGAAATCCTCGTAATATGGACGATGTATATACAAACTTTTTAGATTAATTAAACTAAATTGTTAGAGTTCATCCTAACATCAACATGTCGGAATTTCATTCTGAAGCTTTATTGTCCAAACATTACCTGAACAAACACGAAATGTTGGAATCAGACCCGTATAAAATAACTAGCTAAGTAAAGATACCCCTACATATTACGTATCATACGGTTAGCATGATATCGGAGACTAAGTTTGTAAAAACCATCAAAAATACATAAAATGAAAGTGATGTCCAGTAAATAAAATAACTACAAATTTATAGAAGTAGTTTTATTAAATTAGACAGTAAAGCTTAGGTTGGTGTTAAGAAATCTTAAATAGAAATAGGTACTTATATTAGGGGCACCCTAATAAGAACGTCGTTGGTCCGTCACAGACATCACCCCCATTTCATACAGTTATAGTTTGTGTGACAAAGTTGTTCAATTACGAGTTACGACTCAAAGGGCGTCCCCGTCGCGTCATAATGTTTAGTCAGCCTACTGGCGAGGGAGCTATGCCCAATCCTCTCCCAAATGTGCTCATTACAGTGTCAATTAGCGCTATTTCACTAGTTTTAACTCAATGTTCTCATCTGTTTAGTGTTAGGGTTTCTCAGTCATTAGTCATTCCATAATTTATTATATTCACATATTGTAATATGTCAACGCTACACATGACATAATGATTTTTCCGATGATCAAAGAACGTAAGTAAATCTCTTACCCCTACTTCAGCCGAGGGATCTAGCTCCATAAATGTACGCGTGTCGGCAAATCTCATTACTTTGTGAGGATAAAGAAAATTCAATATCTATCGTTCTTTGCCGGTCTATACCCTTACAAATTTTATTTCGCGGGCTTCTCTAAAACTGGCTAAAGTTTTAGATACTTTTGTCATAACAAAAGTATTTATTAATAAAATCGTAGAAAAAAGGCAACATCCTGTTAATTTTTTATTACTTGTCAGACTTTTGTAGGTCGCAATATCTTATAAATATCAAGAACAACGGCATATTTTATGTAAGCAAGAAAAGGAAATAGGATGATAAAGATGACAGGTATAAAGCTCACTTAAAGGTCTCCAATCTGGAATATTTAATTTAACATCAGCTCAGACCCGTCAACTGAGCGTCTAAACCGCTTAGGAATTCATCGGCAAATTAATTTACAATAAATAATAAATCAATTTTCGTTAAAAGTATAAGAGGAGTGCTACCAAGTCATTTTCTGGAAATTTTCCGTTATTAAGCTCGTCCTCATTCACTGTTATTGTTTAGGGGTCCGATGTAAATTAGTTGGCGGGTGAGCTTCTACAGAAAATCCTATTAATTATTCCTTTAAACACTGCTGGCACGATATTGTAACAAAAGACTCTCTGATGTCCAATGTTGTTGTGTCGACTTGATTTTGGAAGGCGTGCCGTGAGTTTTTCGACTAATTTTTTTGTTAAAATGTGCGTAATTTAAAAATTATATTGTGTTTACTGTGAGTAATTGATGCATAATGAACACTCTCATAACAGTTGCTACCATTATTTACATAGATACAACATTTACTAAAGTTTTAGTTTCAATTAAGTTAAGTGAAGGAACATTGTGTACCACACTGTACCATAGTAAGTTTTACTTTGTTTATTTTTAAATAAAAGTATCATTTTAACAAATTTCGGCCAGTATCTCTTTCAAACCATACATATTTATTAGTTTCTTATTTTCTTCGTTAATATTATATTTATAATATTTATTCACAACACAGACAATTTAAAGTCTTACTAACTCATGTGTGCTCTCGTGTAACAAACAGAAATGCGTGCGCTCTCGCGTTATTTACAAGTAAATTATGATCGCAAACTAATAGCAATGAAAGATTAAAACTATACTGTAGGTAGATACATTCATAATTAGGACAACAAACATAAATATATTTCTTATTTCAGTTTACAGCAATAACTAGACAATCCCGGCGTCTTCTGGGAATCTGGGATATTGTAACAAAAGACTCTCTGATGTCCAATGTTGTTGTGTCGACTTGATTTTGGAAGGCGTGCCGTGAGTTTTTCGACTAATTTTTTTGTTAAAATGTGCGTAATTTAAAAATTATATTGTGTTTACTGTGAGTAATTGATGCATAATGAACACTCTCATAACAGTTGCTACTATTATTTACATAGATACAACATTTACTAAAGTTTTAGTTTCAATTAAGTTAAGTGAAGGAACATTGTGTACCACACTGTACCATAGTAAGTTTTACTTTGTTTATTTTTAAATAAAAGTATCATTTTAACAAATTTCGGCCAGTATCTCTTTCAAACCATACATATTTATTAGTTTCTTATTTTCTTCGTTAATATTATATTTATAATATTTATTCACAACACAGACAATTTAAAGTCTTACTAACTCATGTGTGCTCTCGTGTAACAAACAGAAATGCGTGCGCTCTCGCGTTATTTACAAGTAAATTATGATCGCAAACTAATAGCAATGAAAGATTAAAACTATACTGTAGGTAGATACATTCATAATTAGGACAACAAACATAAATATATTTCTTATTTCAGTTTACAGCAATAACTAGACAATCCCGGCGTCTTCTGGGAATCCAATAGGATAAAACGGATTTATTTCTAAAACTGTTGCCTGTTTATTTGGCGGAGGAAGATGTGTCTTTTGCGATAATCATATTTTCTGTGGAAGCTACCGAAAATAAAACGAGTTTACTACAATTATTATAAACCTGTTTTCTTTACCTATTACGTAGGTATAGGACATCTGTAAAGGTGTCTCTGGAAAATAGAATCAAATCGAATAGGGGCATTGAGAACGTCATTTTCAAACATTTTATACCTTACAACTTTTAATGTAGATTCAATGTCAGATAGTTATAAGTTATAAAAAAAATTCAGCCGTAGGACGTCCACTGCTGAACATAGGCCTCCCCAAAAAGGGAGGAGATTGCCAATACTCGTCACGCTTGGCAGGCGGGTAGGCGAGCGCAGTTTTTTAATAATATTTCGCACACAGACGCTGCTGCCCGTCTCGTGCTACAGAAATTTGTCGCCTCTTACGACACGCCTCTTGTTGGTGGTGGGAAAGTGTATTATTTACGGCCGTCCCCACATGGCACATGATATTTGAATACTTATTTTTAAAAAAGTTTACATTATCTACAATTATTAACAGTTCAATGACTGTTTATATAATTGCGATTTAAATATGGCCGAAATTTCAGACTTAAATTAAAACTTCGAACTCAAGCAGTTTTCAGTTAATTTTGTTTTTTTTTTCAATAGCCGTTGTTTAAGACAAAGTTGACTTAAAACGACTCCTCGCGTGAACCAGGAATGCGAAGACTTTCATCACAGTAAAATTTTCGCCAGCAACGATATTTTACCATTTGCAAAGGTCCATTTGAAATGTATTCCCACGTTATAAGTCATGTATTCCGGGCCATTTTTATTGTATCGCATGCTGATACAAGTTGGTAGGGTGATACATGATTCTACTCGAAACTTTTATTTCGAAGAAGGCGTCGGAGACTAGCTCTGTCCAACTACAACGGTACAGCTGCCGCGATTGCTATCCATCTCAACAAGTTGAAGTTAAAAACTTATTTAACTTATTCGAAAGTTTAAATAGAAAATTATTCGCTTAAGGGCACATACAATAAAAAATAATGGTTTTTGAGATTGACGTGGTAGAGCAGACTTTGACTACGAGGTACTTAGGTGCATGTTAGGTTACAAATCAAGCTATACACATATATACAGGGTTATTTGTAAAACATCAACAACCTCCTAGGGGCTGATTCTGGTGCTCAAATACAACAACTTTTTTTATGGGACCAACATTGAAATCGCAAAAAAAAAACACTTCCCCATATAAAGCCGCCGACCGATATCAGTTTGTATGGAGCAGTAAATTATTATTTTTTTATTTCTATATTGGTCCTACAGAAAAAGTTGTTGTATTTGAGCACCAGAATCAGGCCCTTGAAGGTTGTTGAAGTTTTACAAATAACCGTGTACATTTTCCGTAAGAGATATATTCTCTTTATTACCACCACACAAAAAAAGTGTACAAAAAAAAATACATTTAGAATGGTGCAATAGACTGTATGTTAAACAAGTCAAGAGCAAGTCGTACTATCGTACCGTATATCATCGTCGAGGATTCCGTACGTTTTTGTTCTTTTAGTTTTTTTTTATGTATGTTCAGCGATCATTCGTTGGTCGACTCACATTTATCCTTTCATTATTTGTAGCCTTACTTCGTCTTAGGGTTTTGGCCCATTCCAGTAGGTGTACGCATGAATTTAATCCTAAATGCGGCAAGTCTAGTTATTACATTTGAAGCAATTGCCGTCAGACCTTCATAACCGTAACCGGTCCGGGGAACCAACCCCATACAGTGTTATCTGATAATGCAGGTTTCCCTTACAAATTCATGGTGTTTTGCGACTGATGACGCGCCGAGCAGGTGATATAAATTCGTACATACCTCGATTCCTTTAATTATTGACAATAATGTTCTTCCACAGACTGCGATCATAGGCTGTGTGGACCGCACGATGCATGTTTCCGTCCGCCGTCTTCCTCACCGCGTCTGACTATCACGTAGGTGCCCTACCCCGTACACGTCTGCCTTCCATTTGCCCCATGATAATTTGCTTCTCCAGGCAACGGTTTGAAGACCGCATAATGTGTCCCAAGAAACTGATGGTCCGCTTTCTGCATATAGTGGAGAGCCGCGTGGTTATGTTAAGTTATTTTAATATGGACTCGTTAGTTTGCATGACATGGCATATATACCTTTCCGAAAAACCAGAGGAACCAACTGGGATGCAAACCCACGACTCACGGAAGTGGGGCGAGAATTCAACCACTGAGCCAATCAGAACCAAGAGTGGTGATACTATCACGCGTTCCACCTTTTCTTCTAATTTTTAAAATCTACGCGTTAACAGATTATTTCATTGATAGAAACAATTTTAAGTCTATGCAATAGTCTGTTTATACAGTACCTATAATTAAATAACTGTGCCTACTTACTTCTATGCTTAAATACTTACTTCAAATTCCACTAGCTGGAGCACGGAGTCCTTATTGTTATTTACTGAATGCAATAAACGTTTAAACAATAGCAGATAACAAGCTCCTTGTGATTTAGACAATGGTGGCGGCTGTAAATGTGAACCGAATTAGGCAATTACAAGATTTGACCGGACCGCAGCGTCTCAATGTTGTTGTTTATGCAGCCAGAACAATGGCCCAGTAAAGCCTATAGACTTACCTATAGACAATAATTACGCTGCGAAGAGCCACCCGGCTTTTGTCTGGTAGAAGTACAACTTTATATTAAACTTCAAAGGTCAAGGTTAAACATCATTCAAAAATCAGCAATATTCATCCTGATTTATTTATTTCTAATTTATTTGGTAATCTTTTTTTTCTTGATGTTTTGTATGAGGTTAGGTTTTAGTTTTCTAGTGACTAGTTTTCTACAAATATAATCTGTATTATTTAAACCTTATTGCATAGATACAAAAATCATAGAAAAGGTGGATTTGACCATGTATCGAGTTCCGTTAGTCGAATATTAACTCAAATCTCAAGGGCTACGTATCTACAGCTGTCTACAGAATGTTGAACACAATAGCATAAAAAAACTGAAAAGATAAAAATAATATCAACACATAAGTACCTAATCAGTTACTTTTGGAGTCGGTGAAAACGAAAACATTCAAACTCTCATCGGATAGCAGTCAGTTTTTTGAAGTCGGTTTACTTTTTTTTTATAAAATTTACTTATTTCATCTATTTTTTGTGATACATACAGTGATAATCCTCAACAATACGAATCTTTTCAGTGCAAACATAAGTTAACGGCTAAACACCGATTTCATCCCTTATTTTTCCCACCTTAGAGGTGAAATTTTTCCAACAAATTTTCAATATACCATCATAAGCTATTCGATAAAGAAAGAATCATCAAAATCGGTTCACAAATGCCGAAGATATTGGGCAACATAGGTACAAAAATCAGTTGGCACGGATGGAGTTCATGCAAAGTTTGATGATTTTCTTATAGATCCCATCATCAGAACTTGATCAAATTTATATGGGACCATTCCGAAAGTATTCCCTTTCGAACAAAAAAAGAAGTATCGAAATCGGTTAACCTGGTAACCAATGATCGCTGAACATACATAAAAAAAAAAACAAAGATACTGACGAATTGAGAACCTCCTCCTTTTTTGAAGTCGGTTAAAAAGCAAGCAAACTTCGAACCAACCACAGCTGCCAGGTTCTGTAGGCATGATGCACACACACACCAAAAGCGGTGCAGTAAAGCGGTGCGGTGTAGAACGCTTGGCGAATCGGCGCGCTCACATCTTGTCAATTTTTATTACCTAAAATATAGTAAAGCGCTTGATTACTCTAGACTTACACTACTTAACTTGTATTTAAATAAAAAACATCATCTATTTATATTTGAATGCACACTCAAGATGTATGGGTGAAGGACCGTCGACCTTAAGAGGATGTTTGGTAGTGGCTGAATGAAAAAAGTGGGAGATCGTGCTATTTGGGGGAGTGGACTAAAATAGGCTGAGATGATGGTACTATTTCATTATTAATTTTAAAAATAAAGGTTTATTAAACCTCTAGGTTTAACTAACAAAAAGAGTTTCAAATTGTCTAAATAATAGATATTAATTATACCTACTAACCCGCATGGCAATGTGTATTGGTTATAAAGGCAAAAATTTTTTTTTTCATCGTTTTGTTATAAATCCTTCAACCTATTACACGGGGCACACTAAAAGTTTTGCACTTCTAGCTAATCGGAACTATTTTAATGTCGAATGTTATATTTTTTTAAACGTTGCAACCTTCTTAGTAATATAATAAAACAATTGGCGGGAAATGATTTGTAAATTGTTTTTTATCACACATCAAAGTTCTACGTACGCAACGAAAATGGAATTAAGTCGAAATTATTTTAGAGCTATGATTTTTTATGATTTTAGAAGTCAAAATGCTTTTGGCAGAGAAGCACCTTGTTTGAGCACCGTGAGGCGATGGTTTGCTGAATTTGAGAGAGGTCGAGTTTCTTTACATGACGAATTTCGTGAAGGGCGGCCTTCAACTGCCGTTAACGAAAATAATGTGGCTACTGTTAAACAGCTAATAGAAGAAAACCCGCGGATTACATATGAGACAATTCGAGGACTATTGGGGATTGGTATGAGCCAAATTCAGAAAACTTTACTCGAAGAATTGAACATTTTGACAGCGGCGCAGAAGCGAGCTCGCGTGGTATGGTGCTCACAGATGCTACTGAAGTACGACCACGGACATTCTAATGCTGTTTATGTTACATTGTCAAAGGAGACGAAACGTGGATTTATTATTTTGAACCCGAAAAAAACAGCAATCTTGTGAATGGGTGTTTGAAAATGAGAACAGGCCAACAAAAGTAAGGCAGGAGAGAAACGTTGGTAAAAAATGATCGCGTTTTTTTTTCTCAGCTACGGGTCCCATCTGTACAATTACACTTAAAGATCAAAAGAGTCTTAATGCCGAGTGGTATTCTACCATTTGTTTACCTAGGGTGTTAGAAAAATTTCACGAAAGACGACCCAAAAGCCGCGTTCTCCTACATCATGACAACGCTTCTTCACACACGGCCAACAAAACAAAATCATTTTTAGCTAGCACCTAGCACCCTGTGATTTCTGTATTTTGCCCAAAATCAAAGATTTGATGAGAGGTTTTACTTTTACCAACTCCGAAGAGGCAGTGATAGCGTTCAATCAGCACGTAGAAAACATGCCTTCAGATCTGTAGTCCTCCTGTTTTAAAAAATGGTTCGATCGCATGAAAAAATGTTTAAAATGTAAAGGAGAGTATTTTGAAAAGCAATAAACATAATATTTTGGTTATAACATGTTGTTTTTTAAACCTACCTAATACCTACTATTTTTACTTAACATCAAACACAATACAATACAACACAACACAAAACTATCAAAAAGTATTTTTGTTTAAACTTACGTGTTTAATAATTTTTGTGTTAGTCTAAATACCTACGCATCTCATATTTCGTAATTAGGTAACGAATCTCCACGCCCACATATACACATATACAAATACTTTATGCGTTTTATATTTTTATAATGAAGGACTATCTATCTTTTTTTTATAGATCTATCAATTGTTTCTCAATGATTTTGTACAATACTCTAAACCTGATAAAGGTAACTATTTACGGTACAATTTGGCGTATACGCACTGTATTTACTTAACCCCCGCATTGTCACTCACAATAAAGTTATTAACGAGTATAGTTTGCAGTGTTTCGGGGATGTACCGCTTAGTTGGATATTGATCCCGCTGCTAATCGTATTTCTAGGCGTTGTGGGCCCAATCACCGGAGATAACTGGATTTTACCCCCGGCCGGCGCACCGTCATACGTGACATTACCCTTGGGGAGCCCATTGTAATATTGCACGACTAATTAATTATCATCATACCTAGGTCTGTTAAATATGTGGAGCATTGATAATGATAAGTAGGTATAAATGAGTATTGGTTCATCATCCAACTACGGGTAGGATTTAAAATAGTTACAGGAAAACGCATTTATAGTAGTCCAAACTTTTAGTCCGGTAGAACAACATTTTGACAGTTATGCGGGTTTTTGGTGATTCGTAAGACAAACCGAAAATTTGTGGCATAAATTACTAGAACCTACTAGTATCTGTCAGAGCCGATATCGGCTACAGCGACTGCTGGACGGACTCAGCTGCATCGTCTCGCTGCCCAGCGCGGTCATGTGCTCGCATATGACTGCTATATCTAATTTTGGCTTTCAAAGTAAACAAAACTACTCAGTACTACTTATTACTATAAAATAACTAAAGCAAAACTATTGCACATACGGTGTGAATATTTAGGAACGTGCAAAAAATAAAGAAAGCAATACAGGGTGACATAGCAAAGGGGTGCCAAATTTAAAAAATAAGATCTAGGGAACAATATAAAGAAGAGTCTTAATCGTTATTATTTTTAATAATCGTATGTTACGAAAAAAAAACTTTAAAATATCCAAAAATAAAGTCAATAGTGAGATTACGAAAGCCGCGCCGGTCATTCATCAGAGGCAAGAGGAAAAATTGGCCCGTATGTGTACTGAGTAAGGTACTTGCAGGTTGTACCTACACTCAGTACACATACGGGCCAATTTTTTCATGAATGAGTTAAATTATTCACGCTTACGATTTTTAACAGCGGATAGGAATAAATAAAAGTGAAAAAAAAAATTTTTTGTTCTATGCATAGTTCGATTAAGTTACTGATTCTGAGCCACTCCTAAAGATTTGGCACCCCTTTGCGATGTAACCCTGTAGGTACAGGTAGCATGCTTTGTCCTAAAAGGAATAATGATTTAATAATAATTACTTTTTGAAATGTGCTTGTAGTGTTATTTATTTTAAAGGACATAGCTTCCTCATAATTCAGCTTTATCATATAGATGTTCACTAATCACAAAATAACCACACAACAAAAAAAAATTGAATATGCTTCTTAGGTCCAAACTAGCGTTAAAAAATTCCAAAAAGAACAATTTGTTTTTTGCACGAAAACAATAGCCGTTTTTTTCGTTTTTTTTTATAGCTTTACATTGAAAGAAACAAGGAAGATTCAGTTGGAAAAAAACAAAGAAAAATTGTTTTCGAAGTTCTAAAAACAGGTTTTATTGAGAGGTTTGATTTTAGTATTAAGGAAAAATATTATAAAACACTCTTGCTGCTCCACAAAGTCCATATCGCTATCTGAAGAAGAATCAATATAGGGTTTTTCCTTTAGTACAGACAACGGCAGATGTACCGACCCAAAAAGTTATGTTCATTGAACCTATTTTCAAATTTAACTTTAACTTTAACTTTTTTCTTTTTCCGAGCAATATTACTTAAAACTATCGAATAAAACACGGAATAAAACAATGGAATTTGAAAAAATCCGGTTTTATCCTGCTTTTTTTAACGTTAGTCCAAACAAAGTTAATTACATTCAGAGCTATAATATTAACACAGAGGCTAAACCATAAATGGGCCACCTATATTCTTATCTTATAAATATGCTTGACTAAGTATTTTTTGTAAAAGATAGCCTATTTTTTGTATAAGGTTTAGCTAATAAAGCTAGCCCGAATATGAGGGATCAATGAACTGAATAAAGTCTTGTATAATAGAGTTTTGTATGCAAACTTTGGTTAACGTTTGCATTAATACGTGCCCCTGTGACGAAATGACATAATATCAAATACTGAATACAAATGTTAATTAGTTCCGGGTCTAACCATGAAACCATGAACTCTAAACAATAGCTAAGCAGATTTGTTTTAATGTCAAACCCTGTAAAAAAAAAACGGGGTTGAAGTAATACAACAAATAACTACCTACTGTCAAAAGCTGATTTTTAGGCCCCAGGAGAATAAAGTTGGGAAGTTACGAACATGAAATTTGGCTAGGAAAAAAAATTGGAAAAAGGTGTCACAAAACGTTAAATATTTCGATATTATTGCAATTTCGACTAGAATTGTCTACCAAAAATTAATGTGAAACTAACATCACGAGGGATCGTTCACACTAATTCCTGATTGTCCCCAGAGAATAGCTGGGCTGATTACAAAGTGCTGCATAGCCGCAGCATAGTCGCCTGGTGTAATGGGGACGCCATATGAATATACCGTTATTTAAAACGCCCGAACACGGCGCTCGTTTGCTGAAAATGATATTTTCAAAACAAAAAATAACATGTGAGGACGCGGTTTATTGAAAGTATACGAAAAAAAACGACACGGTGCGATTGATCGTTGAATGCACTAAAATAATAGTTTCATATTGATGAAAAAGGAAGAGTTCAGTCAAAGAGTTATTTCAAAACGTGCTCGCGTGAATCCGGAGTTACAAACAAAGTGGATTTACAGCGATATATTAAGCCGTCGGCGAGCACGCGAAACAGGACCTGAATTGGCAGATACAGATCACAAAAACGTTCAAACTTTTATTGTGTTTACTGAATGACGCAGAGTTAACCAAAATAACCAGTTTAATGATGACAGATACTCTTCGATATTTTCAAATTAAGTATTAAGAATAATCTTTTAAAAATATTTTAAGCAAGACGCTGCATTGATTGCACTCTTTAACTTATTACTTACATTTTTATAAGACACACAAATGGAAAAAAAATATTTAAATTTAAATTTCCATTTAGGTATTTCTGAAATTTTTGCATTGTTAAATGAAAATGCGAAAATATACAAATAAATTAAAGCCACGATAATTATACTTACTTAAAACAAAAAATCGACTTCATCTTTTATGGGGTAAATTCAAATGCAAAATATACGATATAATGCTCTCAGCAAGAGATTGTATAGGTATACAAGATACCTACTTAAGTAGGTACTACACATTGCTTGAACACAGTTCTTGTCACTATTCATGTGCAGATAAGCAAGTGTCGCATGCATCGTGTAGCGATTCGATACTAATTGGCTCTAGCAGGAAACCACGCGTACCTACCTATGCAAGTGCCGCTCGCATCAGTGCCGTACAGCGTGCTAATTGCGACAGACTGGTTTATATATTAACGGTATAGCTAGCAGGGACACTACATCGGTTGGTTGCAATCTATAAAACATCATAGTTTCATAATTACAAAGTGGACTTCGTAATGCAAAAAAGGTTCATTAAACTTTTACCGTTAATTCCTTACTAAGTTAACGAATCAGTATATTTAAACGAGATAGACGACGATGAGTAGGTATACGTTATCTTATCAAGCGATTCGTATACAATACGTGAATAAAAGAGCAATACGAAAAGAAATGCAATTAAAAAAGATTATGATATTGAACGTTTGCTAGAACATTTTTCGTAATTTCGGAGTGGATTCATGTAGGTTATAAATGAATTTTGTTTACATGTAGAACATAAACTAAGGACTAATTCATCTTTAGGATATTATTGAATTTTTTTCGTACCTATGTATATTTAAAGAAGAATTGCAGCTACGAGTATAATAGAAATCAATAAACGCAAACTTAAGCACTATATTATGTTAAATGTTTTAGCAATCTTACATTTACATACGTAATAAATTTATTCTGAAATGGATTGATTCCATCTGATTCTGAATTTATATAAATGATACAAGAAATGAAGCTTTCTGTCCTTTAATTTAGTTGAGATTTAGGCGAGTATTATACTGATAACTTTAAGGCAAGTTATGATGGTAAGATACTACGAGTGTGCCACACACGTGTTCTGCGTCTTTTTTACCGATGAATGACGTATTAGAACTTACACAATAGCGTAAGTAGGATAGACGTAGGTACTCGTATTATGAATAAAGTCGGGGTATAAAAAAGGCATAGAAACTTTCGGAACGTCGTTTAAGCAATTAAATTATGTGTTAGGTTAGCAGGTGTTTTAAAGTCGTAATGTGAACTAAGGAGTGATATTATTGCTTTATTCAAAATTTCGTTCTCATCGTTTTGTTTAGGCCTCAGTTACAGATACAGTCTTATAAATACTGCCAACCCTAATACGCATTAAATAAAGAAGACAACATCACATACATTGCTCTGTTCCTGAGGTAAGTAGCTAAAGAAATTCAGAAACGACGACGGTACCACAACACCCAGAACCGAGACAACATAGAAAAGTTCGTTTTCTACATTGACTTGACCGAAAATCGAACCCGGAACCTTAAAGTTGGTGTCGCCAAGACCGGCGCACTCGCCTCTCGGTTACGAAGGTGGTTGTTATTTGAAGAAATAATTGCCGTAGTTTTCCTTAAACGCGAAGGGTCACGGTTCGGGTCAATTCGGATAAACAATTTTTTTAATTAGCTCGCGTAAATTTTTCTGTCTTTTTCCTCGTAACACAAGTATGAGTTTTCCTTACTTTGATGACTATGACAATTGGTGTGTTGTCTTGTCAGGTGCATATTTATGTTTATTTATTATTTAATAGCCGCAATTTAATGGATTGCTACATATTGCTCAACAATTACACCAGCTCGATCCAAAGGTGTTTTTTTAGATTTGCTATCTTGTTGCTTTACTGATTGCTTACTACTTTATATATTTTATGTTTTAAATTTAGAAGATTTTGAGAAATTTCTTTTACCTTTTTGCTTTCACTACAGTACCTACATGGCATTATTTATGAAACGACGTTGAATAAGGCTCTGTTTAATCATGTAACACTGTGATGGTTACTCTCTCCCCGTCTGGTTGTAATTAGAAATTAATTTTCTAGTCTGCAACTCTTGGAAACTTTATATCGAACAAGTTTCCTCATATCGGCAGCAGTACCCAGCTTTATTTGAATTTAACTAGTCTTTTTAACTAAGACTATTATACTTTGAACTTACCTAGAGAAGTTTTGTAAAAGTATAGTACTTAATCTATAAAATTGTTAATACTTAGGTAATACATACGCGGAAAAGAAATCCTACTTCAGCAATAAGGTTTAAAAATGAGCTACTGTTACATACAAGCTACAACCATATTGTGTGTCATGTATATGACCCATGAGTGAACCGAAATTAAATAAACAGTATACATTTTTTATTGCTAAATTATTACTTACGATACGATAGAAAATGAAAATCATTCGTCTCGTCATCAATTCGTTATTTTGATGACATTGTTCAGCAGTAGTTAACTCAGTTGTTCCTGAATTAACTTTTTTCGCACAATTTTTACTATGTTGACTTCGTCAAGACTCGTGAATCAGAAAAAAGAGATAGTAGGTAGGTATAATTCATACAGTAAAGCATTTTTTTACATAGGTATGAACGGTTCTGCCGACATGTTAAATTAGAAAAATAAGCAATACCTTTTGATATGTTTGTAACTATTAACTCGCCTCGAAGACAGTTTTGCCCCTACTCACCTAAGGCATCTCCGTGCTTAAGATATTAAGGATATTAGTTTTAAAAATAAGCGCCGAGAATCTAGCTCAAAATGTGGAATTTTAGTGACACTTACGACCTACAATGCGCAATATTTTAGCAAGTTATGAAAGCACGCACTCCGAAAAGGGTCAAATGCGACCAGTAACGAGTATCATAAATGACCTCTATTGTGGTTAGAGTATTAAGTTCAATATCCACTTATCACAAGTAATAATAATACCCCACGCAGAGTTAAAGCTTCACCACATGCATTACATATGTCTTTAATGCCTCGTCGAGCGGCAAATCGCTATAGAGAAAGTCGTTCTGAAAACAAAGGCTGAGGTCTCTTAGGTAAATGTGAACTCGGCGATATCTGCGAGACAGAGGCTGTGTTTGCTCTAACTCGAGCTTTGGAGTTTCATTGAGGTTGCCTTCAGACAGTCAGCCGTAGTGTTTAGCTAATTGTATTTCACGGGTGATTTCCGACAATTCTACTTGTAACAATCCTTATTTTTACTATGTTTAAATAAGTACATAGCACACCAGACTGGCAGCTTAGAATCTGTAGATTAAGAGCCCGCGCACACTACCGACTGGTAATCGGCCATTGGATCGGTCTTTTAACTGCAACATTCTGTAATCGCGTAATAATTATAGTAATTTATAGAACGATACTACTATCGGCCGGCTAGAGTTGTAAATTGACGGTCATATGCTATAAGCGTCCGTCATTTATGATAAATGCTCGGTCACATTGGACATTTATTGTCACGATGGTCACATATTTTTTTTAGTATAAACTGAAAAAAAAAAAGAATTCCTCTAAAGTAATTCTTAAATGTTAAGTATTAGACAATAAAAACATACAATAAAACATGTAATTGGATCTGGATTAACTCGAAAAAAAAACTCGCGCGTAACGATACGACGCTTTTTAGCTTGTTCGTGCAGAAAGATAAATTAATTTTAGAAATTTCATTTCGTTGTAGATTATCACTACTAAAGCCTGTCTTTGTTAAAATAATGCACTTATTTGTAACCAAATTATTGTTTTCATATTTTGTCAATAGAATTGATTGTGACGTTAGTGACAATAAATGTCCAAAATGTCCGGTCACATTGAGAAAATGTCCAATTTGCTCGGTCATATTGGTCAGACATTTATAACGTGACGGACACTTTACAACTCTACGGCCGGCTCTAATAACAGAATATATTAATTCAAATAAAATAATTCAAAATATCAGATAATTTGCAATCATTCATAACCAGTGTGTTTTCAAGTTGAAAATAGAAAGAAATTAACACAAATTTAGTATAGGCACTTAAAATTTAGAACGGATATTTTTTTTCTTACACTTATTACCTATCTAGTCTCAAACTAAGCAAAGCTTGTACTATTGCGAGCAGATAACGGATAAACATACCTAAATACTTTTACTAAGGTACAAATGCTCGTGCTCATCACACAAACATTTGCCCCTTGCGGGATTCGAACCACTACACCATACAGTAGTCAAAGTAATTACGTAACTTTAACGTATTGTTAGGTACTTAATCTATTAAGAATAAAAATTTCCATTTTTTTTTCTCAGACACTAGGAAAGTTAAATTATGACTATTTACCTACTAACCAAACCTCAGTATCAAAACAAGGTCTACCTACTTTGTAAGAATCCACAAAGTAAGCGATTGAGATTCCTTTACATTACTCAATACAAACTCTTCAAAATAACTTCCCCGCGTCGCAAAACTTTGAACAGCCCATTTCTTTGTTATTTTTAATATCGACTTTTTTGCGCTCGAACGGTGGTTGCTAATGGATTTTCAATATTTGTGTTGACAGACAAACAAGGGGCGAATGGAGTGAGCTCTGCATTACGCCTGCGACCATTCCCTACGCTGCTGTATCTAAACAGCAAACGACGCTTAAACAACGATTCATTTTTTGATGAGGACAGAGATAACTCAGTGGAGACATATTACGGAGGGTCGTGTGTGGGGTTGTGTAGTCATTGCGATTTGTTATTACTCCACGTGATTTAAGCGCTGCGAGCGGTCTAACGTAAATTAAAGGGTCTAACCTTCATAATCCTTTTCAGACTACGTTAAAAAAAATAAAAAGCTTTAAATATTAATACGATAATGTTTTTAATAGACTCAAAATATTTTATGATGATGAACTAAAAGTTATTTTTTTCTTTTAGAGGTTTGTTTGCTTCTTGATCACGGCGCCTCGTACTTAGACCCATTTCCAAAAGTGTACATAATGAATGAATGAAAAAAGTTTATTTGGCACAATTAGAATAGAATACTAATGCTTTAGCTTTATCCAATACAGGATTAGCCAAAACACTATTGTAATCGCTGTCTATCACCTAAAACTAAATTCCATAGCAAATAATATTGCAATTATGTTCTAGATGTAACGTGTTACTTAGATAGTCGATATCACGCATCAGCTAAATAGAAGGTACCTTAAGAAATACTTTATCTCAGGAACAGTGTATGTTCTCAAAATGAAAATAAGTCTATGTCCTAATCCGATGCTCAGCCATTTAGCAGATTTTGAATATATCTTGGGAGCAATAATTATTGAAAAACACGCTTTCAAACATTGATAAAAATTTCAGTAGGTACTTTTATCATTTTAGTAAATTATTTTAAAACAAAAATAACGGAAGGTTAGTAGACCTATCAGTTTGTCCAGCAAAATATTTTCTACACCATTTAACTAGCACATTACACCGTGCGTTTCCTAACAACATAAAACAGCGTAACTGCAAATTGTGAGTGTACATCACGAGCAACGTTCCGCCAGTCACGGCTGTCGAACTCTATTATCATAAATAGGTACAGATTTCGGTGGGCAGCCTGACCCCGGTCCATTATCTTATATTGGCGCGGAGGAAGATGAGTCCGCAACATTTTATAGTGCCCGCGCTCTGTTTTATACCAGTTTCGTGTAACGGAATTTATACCGTAGCCAGTCACTATTCAGTGTGACAAGCTGATATTTTCTCATACAATTCGAAGTGACGTTTTGTCTGAAAGAATATTATATTCTGCTGTAGTTTTCACATATTCATTTCTATCACATTACATACGATATATACGATGGGGTTAGATAAATAAATATGCGCCCCGATAACATAGGTGCCAACTATCATGGTCAATAAAAGCCTTCCTTTAATTAACATAGGTACAGTAAGTGTGGATTCTTTGACCCTTGAAAACCTATCAACGCCAAAACCAACCATTGATACAATGAACTGAAATCTACATAATATATATTGTTTACACGTATTTAATGAATACCTAATGGTGGTACACTATGATTTAAACGCAAAAAAGATTTAGATAAAGTTATCTGCCTTTACGTACAGTCAGCATCAAAAGTAACTGATCAAAAACTATGTTTCAAAAAATGCTGACTCTTCTCAATGTCTCGATAATCTGACCTCTTTATTTGACTTTGACTTTTGCATGGTGATTTTGACAGACTATTGTGATTTGTTTTGCAATGAGATTCTTTTAGAAAAATTCAGATACTAAGCTGCTTTTGATGTTGCCTGTACTTGTGCTGCGACTGCACCAATAACAATCGGATCATCAAACCTGCTTGTCGTAATGATAAGCAAGATTTTAAAACAGATTGATTTCTAAATAGAGCTTCCATCTAACTAACTTATGATAGCTTGCTTTTGATCAAAATCTGACCTCATCGCATGAACTACGATAACGTCATAACAATGACTAAAGCTAATAAGTAATACCTAAGACACTTCTTAAGTCTACCTTTTCAGCTCCTGTACACAACAACTAACTCGCTCCCTCGATGATAATTTAATGTGTTTTTCTCAATTTGGAATTTTAGTTGTTTCTCCTATAGTAAACAGTGTTGTAGCATCTGAACACGTGGTTTAAGAAGTATCCTATTCTTTTGTACGCTTTGCATAATTTAATATTTCGTTAATCATGTTAATGTATCCGGCTAATCGTATATTCTATGTAATACAAAACGTAACGTTCCATATACATTGCACTTAGTAGAGGTATACGTATATGTGGCATGGTGTTTGTTTTGGTTGCAGTCGGTGGGAGAAGCAAGTGAGTGATGCGTCGTGGTCACTGCGGGTGCGGTGCGACGGTTGGGCGATCTACCACGACCACGACTTACCGTGTTCATCATACTGATATATCTTAATAATATATTATTGTTTCATCTTATTACCATAATATCCACGACTGTAAGCAGGCTGCGGGTTTATAAGTGACACATAGTGTTGTAAAAAACCGGACAAGTGCGAGTCGAACTCGCCCACCGAGGGTTCGTACAAATTTGCAGGTGGCACATATTATAAATAGTTCAGGAATCGAGTCTCCCAATTTAATAACAAATTAATTACAAAATTTCATGACAATGTATAGTTTTCAGATTTTTCCCTGTACTTGTAGTACATATAATATTACTTTCTCAAATTTCATGGTTCTAGGTCAACGGAAGGTATCCTATATACTTATATTCCCTTGAGAGTGTCGAAATATGCGGTTTTTGTGGCCGGCCGTATTTTTTATTTACGTCAAGTTATAAGTTTCATTTTTTCTCAGCTTCAAGGGACTATAAACTTGAGTATATGGTTTTAATTTTAATTCGATACCTTCACGCGTTTCCAGGATAAAGGGTCTTGACAGACATACAGACACACAGACGGACAACAAAGTGATCCCATAATTTTAGTTAGGATGTATTTATGGTTTGGATACCTTGTATCAAAATTGCTATACTCCTTTTTAGTAGTAAAAAATGAGTGAAAATGTAAAAATGTAGATACAGGGTACGGTAAGCAGTTTGAGTTTTTTGAATAACGGTCTACGAGATGATGTAGAGTCGAGTCGTTTAATGTAGACTGAGTTATCTACCAAAACTTACCGTGTCCATCATTCTAATTGCAAGCGAAATTATCTTTTGCAAAATGCATACACTTATTGCCTCTCCTTGATAATATATAAATATTTA
Organism: Anania hortulata; assembly: GCA_963576865.1. Lineage (NCBI taxonomy): Eukaryota > Metazoa > Arthropoda > Insecta > Lepidoptera > Crambidae > Anania > Anania hortulata. The sequence continues at coordinate 9,234,763 of OY756396.1, read as the reverse complement.
CATAGAATGGCGACGTCTGTGGGTGGGAAAGCAAGTTTCGGAGCAACGCGTCGCGGTCACTGCGGCGCAATGTCTCTACCGCGGCTTACCGTGTCCATCACACTGATTGGTTACTGCCTGCTTGCTTTATTATTGCTCGAATGCAATACATTTATTGCATGGTCTAATTTAGCATTCAATTTAACTTTACTTGTATTTGACGGGGAAGTAAATCTGTGTGTTATTGTTGCGTACTACTCTATACTTACAGAATGAAAAGATAACAAGACCATACTACTGAAAATCATAATGGTGGAAACACAATTTGTCATACTTATTATTCATTCATTTGAAGTTCTCGTGAAATTATAACTCAGTTTTTTATTTGTATTTTCCACAAAAGCAAACTGTTTTAAAAATATTCTATTCTCCCTGTCTCGGTAAGTGCGATGGGACAGGCCGCGCATGGGCTGCAGTCGCCGCATCGCAGCCACAGTCATTGATTGATTGGGCCAAAGCCTGACGACAATGCCGTTTTTTATCCAGCTGAAGTAAAGAGTATTGATCCTTTTTTAACCTCAAAAGAGGGATGTTATAAGTTTGATCTCTGTGTCATAGGCTTAATATAGATAATTCTTAGCTATGTTTAATCAAAATCCTATTAGTATTTTAAGAATGATCTTATTTTTGTGATAAAAGGAACTAATGCAGAAGTCATAATGATAGTTCGGCATACAAAATTTGTTTATTTTAGAGAGAGATAAATTTTTTAAACGACATTTTAGTTATCGTTTTATTTTAATATGTGGTTACAAAAGATCTTGACACAAACATATTGATAGCTAACGTTATTAACATATATAAAGCACTATCGTCTAAAAACTCTTCTAATTTTAGTTAGATTTTATGTAATATAAATACTTACATAATGAATGTCCAGCAGATTTATAGGGCAACGCTTTGCGGTCAGCGCGACGCGGGGTTTGGGCCAGCCAAGCCACCACAGGTTTAATATGTCAATCACACTGATTATGTGGGTAGTTAGGTACTACCTAAACTGATTTTATCTCAGTTTTACAATATAAAACTGTGTCTAAAAGCGTCAAATAATTAAGTTTTTATGAGATTTACATTAAGTTGTAATAAATAATATATTTGTTTAATTGTTTTGCAAAAGTATCCCTTAGTTGTGTGTATTGTAATTAATATTTTGTAGAAATAGTTAAATTGCAGTTTTTAATGTAATGACCTAACAACCTCTGGTTAGTACGATATAGCATAGGGATCAAATTTTACTATATAAAATTATTAATAATGTTGTCGATTCCCCTTACAAAATGTCCAAGATCCAACCCACGCTACAAGAGTACATTTGTTACACCCACCTGCTCGACTAACTACAGAAGTAATAGTTTTATTATTAGAGCCTGCAAAAAGTATAACAGTACTTATAATCATATCGACATATTTCACGAGGAACTGATACGCTTTCGTTGTTTGTTACGAGGGCCATTCGATGTAGTTGAGCCCTAGTACAAGTACCTACAACTAGTTTATGGCCTGTTTTGTTGTTTTATCCCTTATATTAAATTTCTAATTAAACTTTTTATCTCGTCAACATATTACTGTAAAAACTATTGATGGAAACTTGTAATGCTTTAGTACTATACATTATTTTGTAAACGAAATGTAACATTGATAGCTGTTTGTTTCCTTAATAAAGAAAAATAAAAATAAAATAAAAAATGTAATAAGTATGTATCATGTGCTCTTAATACTCTAGATATGGATCTGTCACATAAGAGAACAAATAATATTATAGGTATGCACAGAACAAATAATATAATAGGTATATATCTCCACAAATTGTGTCAAGTGTAAGTTCAAAGATAGACCTAGTATACGGGGTTATTTTTAAAACATCAACAACCTCCTAAGGTCTGATTTTGGTGCTCAAATACAAAAACTTTTTCTATGGGACCAACATCGAAATCGCATAAAAAAATTCTACCACATACTAAGCCGCCGACCAGCGGACATCAGTTTGTATGAAGCAGTTTTTTTTTTTAGATTACTATGTTGGTCCCATAGAAAAAGTTGTTGTATTTTAGCACCTGAATCAGCCCCTAGAAGGTTGTTGATGTTTAAAAATTAACCCTGTATAATAGGTCTGTCTTTGGACTTACGCTTGACACAATTTGTGGAGATATACCTAATACGAGTATACATGGGGCACACTAAAAGTTTTGCACTTCTAGCTAATCGGAACTATTTTAATTTCGAATGTTATATTTTTTTAAACGTTGCAACCTTCTTAGCAATAAAAAAAAACAATTGGCGGGAAATGATTTGTCAATTGTTTTTTATCACACATCAAAGTTCTACGTACGCAACGAAAATGAATTAAGTCGAAAAGATTTTAGAGCGATGATTTTTTATAATTTTAAAAGTTCTCTCTCTCCGCAAGACTGTGCCGCTCGTCTTCAAAATGCTTTTGGGAGAGAAGCACCTTGTTTGAGCACCGTGAGGCGATGGTTTGCTGAATTTGAGAGAGGTCAAGTTTCTTTACATGACGAATTTCGTGAAGGGCGGCCTTCAACTGCCGTCAACGAAAATAATGTGGCTACTGTTAAGCGGCTAATTGAAGAAAACCCGCGGATTACCTATGAGACAATTTAAGGACTATTGGAGATTGGTATGAGCCAAATTCAGAAAATTTTACACGAAGAATTGAAAGTTCGGAAACTTTGCTGTCGTTGGATCCCTCATGAACTGACAGCGGAGCAGAAGCGGGCTCGCGTGGAATGATACTTACAGAAGCTACTGAAGTACGACCACGGACATTCTAATGCTGTTTAAGACATTGTCACAGGAGACGAAACGTGGATTTATTGTTTTGAACCTGAAAAAAAACAGCAATCTTGTGAATGGGTGTTTGAAAATGAGAACAGGCCAACAAAAGTGAGGCAGGCGAGAAACGTTGGTAAAAAAACTATTGCGTTTTTTTTCTCAGCTACGGGTCCCATCTGTACAATTCCACTTGAAGATCAAAATAATGTTAATGCCGAGTGGTATTCTACCATTTGTTTACCCAGGGTGTTAGAAAAAGTTCGCGAAAGACGACCCAAAGCCGCGTTCTCCTACATCATGACAACGCTTCTTCACACACGGACAACAAAACAAAGTCACTTTTAGCTTCCGAAAAAGTACAACTCGTCACCCATCCTGCGCATAGCCCCGACCTAGCACCCTGTGATTTCTGTATTTTCCCCAAAATCAAAGATTTGATGAGAGGTTTTACTTTTACCATCTCCGAAGAGGCAGTGATAGTGTTCAATCAGCACGTAGAAAACATGCCTTCAGATCTGTGGTCCTTCTGTTTTAAAAAATGGTTCGATCGTATGAAAAAATGTTTAAAATGTAAAGGTGAGTATTTTAGAAAAGCAATAAACATAATATTTTGGTTATAACATGTTGTTTTTTTAAGTTACGCAAAACTTTGTGTGACCTACGTATTATTTGTTCTCTTATCTCGCAACCCCCTGGTTGTTGATGTTTTTAAAATAACTCTGTTTTGATTATTTTTCAATTATGAATAACTTATAGATTTCTTTTTGGCGTAGGTAATTTTATTAGTTCCAACATTTGTTTTTGTTTCTGATAAGGCATTTACCTAATTTTAAAAAAAAGCACGTGGCTAATTCTTGTCTCTGTAAATAATATCTTGACTTACGATAGAAACTAATTATCACAGGTATTACGAAATATGTACTTACACCTTAATTGAACTCGCCCTTCGCTGGTTTATTATCTTTGTAAACTCTGATGTGTTAATCCCGCGGGCTCATTAAATCCATCAGGCTGATTGCCTACTTTGATTGTTTTATTGTTCACCTCAATTTCGCTTTTGAGACCTATCAAAACGAAATTATTAATAATAAACTTTTTCTTTGATTATTGTGATGGTTTACCTTTTATTTTGTAATCAAAATCTACAATACACTCAAGTTGGTAGATGGTCATAATAAAGATAAGAAAATCATAAACAAATTGAATAAGTATTATTATTAATGTTCCGTGCCGTAAAAAGTAAAAAAAAACATTTGGAAGGAACTACGTAGTCCGTCTGTCTATCTGTCCGCCTATGTGTCCGTCTGTTTGTTCGTCTATCTGCCTGTCTGTGAATCAAGACCTTTATTACCGAGAACGTGTGAAGGTATCAAGTTAAAATTAATAGCGAATGCTTAGGTCTGCAATCCCTTTAGGCTGTAAAAAATTAAACCTCTTAGTTAACACAATGACAAGGATACGGTTGTCTCGCAAGGGAATCAAAACTTATAGGCTATTTCCCGTTGGCCTAAAATCATAAAATTTGACTAAAAAAAAATGAGTTTTTGTCTGTGTGTAAATTCGTCTTTAATGGCAGTGTTGTGTATACCCTTACTCGTAATTATGTATAAGAACAAGACACTTCCTTTATTTGTTTATGTTTCATATGTATGTATGTTGGTGTACCTATTTAATAAAATAAAATGAATAAAAATAAAACAAACTGAAATAGCGATAAATATCTTCGAGACTTGAATTCCGTTATGGAGGAACTATACCTACACCTACAAGTTTGTACGGAACCCTCAGTGCGCGAGTCGGACTCGCAATTGGCCGGTTTTTATTATTTCAAAATAACAATCCACAATCGGCATTCTCGAAACTCCCGACTGACATATAATATACTTATTCATACACCTGTAATTAAGGTAGGTATTACAAAAATAATAACATTTACTTTTGACTTCGTACAAGAGGTAATCTCATTACCAACGAGTACCTTTATAACGGTTCTCGAAAATGTTCGCTACTTTTTAATAAGGACTGTGTCTGTTTCTGTCGTTGTTTATTTGGTTAATATTCCATATACTTAACACAATGGGTTATAAACCTCAAGAGGCTTTAAGTGACGTGTTGCGGTCACTGCAGAGGCCGGTCTACTCTGGCGGTCGCCGCCCTATGGCTTAGGTGGCCATCACACTGATTGCTTACGACCTTAGCAGTTCCATTACTATCTATAGTGAGAGGCGCGTGTAAGAGCGGAATATTACGAAATATTCACTTTAATTTGTTATTTATACACTTTTTTCTTCAACGGTCTGTTTTATGATAATAAACTCGACGTTGTTAGGAATCCAAAGTAAACAAGTTTTACTATACAATGTCTACATACACTTTGTGTGACTATTTCTTCGGGTTACATTCAAATGTTGCTTAGTAGGTAAATAGAACAAACCAAAGGAAGCTGAGGCATCTCGTGCCTCTTTGGGAAAACAATAAAATTTACATGGGACCCGCTGGACGACTCGTAAAACTGGGCCCGATTCGGGACGGACGAGCTATAGTTTACAATCGTACAGACTTGCGGGACGTATCAAGATACTGCGACAGAGAAACGCTATAAAACAGCAGTATGCTACAGAATCGCTATTAAATAGAGATGTGGAGTTTTGAAACTCAGGTTATTCAATGAACTAATTGAATTTGAGTTCAGTGCAATTTAAAATACTGAACCAATAATGAATCTATGAATTACTTAAACCATATTCCATTTCATTCCGGGTTAACAAATATATTCCACTTTTTTGTGTCTCAACAATAGAAAGAAAAGGAAATGAAAATTCGATGTGAACCCTCCTGTACTTCGCTCGCGATGAACAACAGATGAATGATCAGTAATATTATTTGCAGAAAACGGGGCAAACATTGTAATAAATATTTTCTTAGAAAATATGATTGGTCGCAAAGTAAATCCGAAAGTTGTGTATCAAATTATTATTGGAATGAAACGGAAATGTTATTTTCCTTGCTGCTCTGAATTTAATACAAAAATGCTGCTGTCACAATGAATTATAAACCATTGAACTTGGGGCGAAATCTAAAACAATAACAATATTTAGTATACAACGACACGTGCCTACAAGTCGTTGTTTAATAAATTTGCTGAAAAATGTGCTCATTTAAATTTATAAGGTAGATATTCGTTGTGAGATGGTCTGGGAGAATTCGCTTGCTGATAAAGATGCCTTCGATTTCTTGGAGTCACTTTTACATAGATTTTGCAATAGTGAGTTTCTATCATCTACGGTAGCTACCAAATTTATCTAAACTTGAAGGGCTTTATTTAATAGCGACTAAACCGCCTATTAATATTGACAAAAACTACAAAACATAATCTAAATAAACTCGGACACAACTGCGGGTAAAATGTAAATAGGAACGGAATTAGAGTAGCATGCATGTTGCGCGCGGTTGATATCAGCCCTAACACAGAACGGCCATTAGCCGAGCCGCGGGAAATATGCACTTGTGGCCGCCCAGACGACCTAATGAAGTCTAATTGACGATTTTAACCCGCGCAAACAAGATTAGCTTAGATTTGCTACTGTACTGTTGTTGTTACCAAATAGATAGATACAAACAGCGACCGATTTTGCCCGCCCAGACGACGTAATCTAGTAAGAATAATTTGACGTGTATAACCCGCGCAGCCCCATGATTACCTTGGATTTGCTATTGTGCTAAATATCACAGACCGGAATCTTAAAGTCTCGACTGCATATCTGAGGATTGCCTGCTAATTCACCAGCAACCCTGATGGATATCGCCTCTGCAATTAATCGAGCGGGCGAAATCAGATTGGAGCTCTTAGAGCCGGTGGACGTGACGTGAGGACGTCTATTAATCAAGAATTGTTTACATCAATTTGGAGTGCACACTAGGGGCAACAGGGGGCGTGGAATCCACTTAGGCCCGCGCCCTAGAACGATAAGAAAAAGGACCGAAAGAAACAAGAAAACTAATAAAACTTTGAACAGCATAAAATGCTTCACTACAAAATGTTTTCACAACTACAATCTTCTTTTTATAGTGATAGTTGTGGTACCTGTGGTTTCACCTGCATCAATTCAGTTTTCCACAAGAAGACATTTTTACTCATTCTACTGGAACTGTGTGTGTACCGAAACCAAAAGAAGTCTTTATTCTAATCAAAGTTTAAGGTCAAGTCAAAGTCGATGCGTCTCTAAAAGCGTTTTTTTTTCTTTAATAAACATACAAACAATCACTTTAATAATTTTGCTAGTATATTTTTTGTGACCATTATATGCGATTAAATCGATAACCTTGCTGGGCAGATACTAACTACAGGTAAACTGTATAAAATCCTTTTAGCTTAAACCAACTCAAACAATAACGTAATTATTCAAAATTACAGTCCGTCTGCGTCGTAAGAGTAAGTTTGAATAATAAACGAGTACTTGCTTATTACTTAAGTATGAGTTACGAGAAGTTATTTTGAGTATCTAACTCTACTTTCTCGCACCACCACTTAAATGTTTGAGCTGTCCGCTTCTTGAGGGATGTAGTTTACTTTTCTACGGAGCTCGAGCTGAGAGTAAATTGAGGGAATTGTAGTTTAGGCAGTGCGGAGGGAAAGCAAGAAAAAGGTTGCTACGAGGGGTAGCTCCTCCGAGAACAATTTTTCAAACTACGTTGGTTTCTTGGTTTACACCAGTGATTTACCTACCCAAGACAGACGCTTGACAAAAAACTTCGAAGTTAGGTAACTTGATAAAGTGAAAGTTTAAATAAGCGTAGGTAAATGCGTAACGAAGAAGAAATAAGATACTTGTTAGATATTATTGTGTTTTCAGTTACACGAAACGAAAATTAGGTACACTAAGTACACATTTTTAGTTTTATTTTATTTGTATTCATCGCTACGCAAACTCTGCGGATAAGCAAAAAGTGTTGTAAAAATCTACTGGGGTTCGGAATTCTACATTGCAAAAGGAATTTTAATTTTCAACGAAAAAATCCTATTTTATACTGCTGAGTATTGGGATTTAAGGCCGTCGTTTCAAAGGAACAGATAACGAATCAAGGCGCGGATGCGATGATTAGTTCCCAGCCAAGAACCTGATCCGCAAGAGGGGATCAGAGCAGGCTATAAAAGTAAATTGAATTGTTCTCCGGGCTGTTGTTCCACGTTGTATGAGCCAATGGCCTTTCTTGCAGTATTCGTTTTTAACTTTATGCTTTATAGCTAACTTACTCATTATAGCTTAGTGTGATCAGAAAATAAGCGCGCCCCAATGATCCGTTAAATTAAAATTAGTTAGGCACTTTAGATCGACGTCGGCATTTTCTTTTCTTAGTTGAACTATGTAGGTACCCTAAGAGATAATATTGTAGAATAAATTAAGTTAGTAACTTACGCAGATTTTTTTTTTCTCGAACAATGTTTCGTTAAGTTACAAAATGAGTTTAGGTGTTCTCGAAAACCAAGCTGCGAGCATTACAACGAACTCATAAAGAGCGTAGGTTACAAGTGATAATAGTAAAAGTTATTACGCTTTCGCCTACTTGTGAAGAAAATAGCGTCGAAAGCTAGGGTTTGTTAGATGAGACCCGTCCCCGTCTACACACGCTAATGACTCCACCCAAAGGGGGATATCAGTTCTTTGCTCCAATATTGCAATTAGAGTAGGTGCAATAAAACTTGGACAATTAAATGTAAGTCAGCGCCGGCGGAGGCGGAGATAAGCCCGGCGCCCTTAGCGCGGCACTTTCGCTATTAACAGGGTGCCCCGGCTCCGGGATTTATCAAACATTCTCTAAGACGTGATGAGAAACGTGTATTTAATCTGAACAAATAGACATCTATGTATATTCACAGGTACAATTGGGGGAATGAATCTCGTAAAATTAATTCAATTGCTGAAGGGTGTGATACCTACCACACCAGGACTTTGATAGTCCCAGATAGGACTATCAACTAACTCTTGTTTACTTTGAGGATACTTTTTTTTTTGGTAGGCATGTTATATTTTTGCTTGTCATACATATGTACATGTATTTTGAACAAGCCGCGAAATAAATACAACTGACATATCTACCTACTACCAAACCAACACTTTATTTCGCTTATCTAATATTAAATTTTAAAAAAGTTTTTGTTACTCCTTATTCTATAAATTATAAAAACTAATAAATGCTTTGTCAAAAATCTTTATAAAATATTGTGAATACTAATAACTATACTGTAACATGTCCCTCGATTAGAAACGGGATAAAGACTGTTAGTCCCGTTCCTAGTCGGGGTACTTACACTTGACCATAAACCTCGATGCAGTAAGTCTGGTTATTAATTTAAAGCGATTGCCATTAGAGGAACCAGACCATTTTGGAACATGGCTTGATACCCAATGTCATCACGATGTTTTCCTCACCGCCGACAAGTGCTTTAAAATCAAACATAGATTCCGAAAAATCCAGAGGTCTGTGCTGGGATTCTCACTCACGACTCACAAATATGAGGCGAGACTCCGACCAATGAGCTATCACCGTTTACAAAATTATGACAAGCAATTTATAACTTATAATCATTTATTTACACATTTCCGATGTTAATAAATAAATAAAATCGGTCATATTATTTAATAACTCGGAAAACATGGTCACCCTTGTAATAATTGGCACAAGTTTAGCTAGGCCGCAACGGCTGTGATACCGTGAGCAACTTTTACTTATTCCTTCTTAATTACTTTTATTGCTTTCGTATTGCTATTACGATTGCGAAACTCTGCAGAGTTAAATCGGATTATCTATAATAACGAATATATCTTTATGTCTGGCTATAACATCAACTTCCTAAAGTGGATTTCTTGAATTATGCGTGTGTTAATACTTACCTTATGAAACGGACAAACTGACCGTTTTAGAATGCAGTGTGCTATGTTAGTATTTATAATTTTGATAGTTAAAGATTTTTCCGATAACCAACAATAACATTAGCCGCATCCACCGGATTGTTCTAGTTGGAAAGATTGATGATCCTCGTGTCTCCATTTTATTTCCCCGCGGATAATCTCGTTGTCTCCGGCTTAAGGACATGTGAGCCGGAAATACGACAGCAATTTTCCTCCAACTATAGAAAAATGAGGAGCGTTTAGCGTCGTGCATGGGTAGCCACGAGCTCACGGTTTAGGCCTTCCTTACACGCTTATCCAAAGCACGGTTATGGCATGTTAAAACCAATGATTGACGAAACACCTATTGTGTAATGTGTGTAATTAAGTAACTATGTGCTATGACGTGGTATAGTGGAGTCAATGACAGAAATATTTAGATATTTAAATCACTTTAATCAATTAATCTAATTTAGCAGTCAATCATGGTCGCTACGCCTTAATAGTCAGTAGGTATTTCGTTAATCGTTAGACAAGTATTGTTTTTTTAAATGAATAAATAATAAAAAAATATATAATAATAATATATAATTTTTTCGTGTTTTTCAACAAGAATCTGCGATTAATAATGATACCTACGGCTTTTCTTTACTAATGCTAATGTACATTAAGAGATATACATAGATACGAGACATAAGTCTTAACGAAATTCATAATTCATTTATTGCTTCACATGGTATTAAAGATATTAAATACATAAATATGTCCAAAACATGAACCCTGTAAGGACAACAAAAAAAAATAGATTAAATTAAAATATTAAAATGTGTAAATAATTAAATTCTACATTTGACTAATTGATTGAGCGTGTAATATTGACAAAAATCCATCAGTTATTCGTAATTCATTGATTGAACATGTAAGGGGAGCCTTACAGCCACCGTGGGAAAAACTACCACAGGACCGATTTAGCCAAATTCTCGTACGCAAAATGTAACGTTATTTGCTTAAGTAGAGTAGAACGTACATGGGTTGCTGAAGCGTAAAAATAAACTCATGTATAAAACGGTCCTGCCATTACACGCTTAATTTACCTAACTACCGATTTCATAGAGTTGAGATGTTTTATTTTGATTTTGATATGTATGAAAATAAACGAGTCTGGCTTTATTTCAGTTCTCGTTAGTTTGTATAAAAAAAATAGATACCTATGCTAAATATTTTAGTTTCGGGAAAGTGTAAGTATAAACTTAGCCTAAAAAAATAAGGGGCTGAATCTGGCTGATAAAAAAGAATAGTAATGTCGTATATATCTTTATAATGTAGGTAATGTTACATTACATTAATTACTACACTATTTCTTAAACAGGTAGGTACAGCACATTTGTAAGCTGTTTCTTATTATTTACAACTAAATTTTAAGTCACACTCTACTGTAACTTCTTCGTTTGGTCTGCAATAAAAAATCTATTTGATAACCCCGTGCTTGCACAAATTACTAATTTATGAATGTAAATATACGCATTTACAATGCAATTATGAACCTAATATCTATTTATTGGAGCCAATGAACACGATTGATACATTTTGTTTGATGTACCTAGTATAAATACTTTATAAACAGTAATGCAATCTGACCATTGGCTGCCCACATAAACTTACTGACAACGGAACCGTATATGTAAATGAAATAAATCATTTATGTAGGCCATTTGTTCAAATTGTTTTTTGTATTTATTTTTTATCAGAAATTTCCTTTAACAACAATTTTATTCTTAGGTATCTTCGTGTCAAGAAGAAAAACATACTAACATTCGCAAAACAAAACAGAGTTTTTAAATTACAAGTGTGTTAACCCATAATGGCTTTTCCAAAGAAGGACGTATTATTATCTCGGGAGTGACGCAGCCAATTTCTGAAAGCCATTCATCAAATGCAATACAAGAATGGAGCCGTGACAAAACGGGCTCGTTCGTCAAACGTAAAAATGTAATCATTCTTTCACAGTGTCTTAGCACGGTTTTTGGCAGTTTGAGTGATCCGTCCTGCGATCCTGTGAGGCCTGTGACGAATGTCTTGATTACATTCCTGTGACTCGAGAGTGCGTCTGACGGATGACCACTTCTTTTATTGCCTTCTGTAACCGGCGGCAATAAATAAACTGGTATTACGGTACATCGCGTAGCCTGTGACAAAGCGACCCTTGCCGCTATTCTGTCCCTTGACTTCTGACACAGTCCTGTCATGAATAAATCATGATTTGGATTAATATCCTGAGACATAGGTATAGGTGCTTTTAGTTTCGTTGGTAAGTTTTTCAAATAATTCTAAGGCACGGATATGCAGTTTTCTTGGTTACCCTTATTTAAAGGCTTTTTTTTAAAAAAAAATCAATAATATTGTAAGTGTGAGATAAGCCTGTGACAACCTAAATAAGCGTGAGCTTCCACACCTAACAAGTGCAAAAATAAAGAACAAACTATATGTGTTCTTATTTCCTATTTTGAAGCTCGAAACCTAAAATATTGTCTTTAAAAATATTGTTTCTTGGACTTAAAATTTACTTTTTATGTAAAGTAAATTTTCTTAAAAAGTTATTAGACCTACAGAGAATATATTTCTTTTAGTAAGAAATTCACAATCTGATTTACGATACTGATATTTTTTTGCTAGAGGCGTCTGGTAACGTAACGATAAAACTACGTATCCTGAGTTAATTAATTGTCACTCGACTGTACTAAGAGGAAATGTATGTAGATGTTTACGGTTAAATTTGACAACCTTCTATGCTAATAATCAAACAAAAATAGAACTCATTGGGGGAACTATTTCAAGCACTATTTATTGAGATATGAATTGTGTCTACAGCTTAAACGGTTTGCGCGCACGGAGGTGAGTACGCTAGGCGTAGAAGCTCCTTCTAGCGTACTCACCGGACTATAGGTATAATTCCCTAATTATAAGGTCATGATTTCTGTCCTTTGGGCATTATTTGGCATTATTTATACACTATTTTTGATGTATGAATTATATTAATAGCTTGTATACTTTTCCCACACGAGAGGTGAGTAGGTACACTGGGCGAAACCTCCTCCTAACGTAGGTATAACTATAGTTTCGTAAGTTTAGAAAAAGTTTAGAAATCAATTATTGTCATTCATGAAATACCGCTACGGTGTGATGAGTACGCTAGATGAAAAGACACGAGAAACGAATATCATCATTTTATTGTTCCTACATGGTATAATAAGTGACCGCTTGTAGTTTCACGAAAGTACCACCTACGTAATAAAAGCTGCCTACATCTGTAGCATGATTATGTAACGGCGCTTAAATGGAAGTTACGAAGTATGAAAAGATATCTAAGTTGACAATTTAGATGGCATTACGAAGGTATGAAGTGTTAGAAGGTGGTAGTTAGGGCGCCACGGCCCGGGCGGGGGCATTCACGACGTTCACTTACAATCGTTTCATGCCTGATTTACGTACGACTCCACTAACGAGATGCAATTGGAAGGACCCTTTTGAGAGCTCACTTTAAAAAACATTCAGCAAACTAAGCCAATTAAAATGGCGTCAGTCGTTTTGTGTCTAAAAGATTCAGTACTATGTAGTACGTACCTACTAAAAAACGAAAACATGTTCGTATTTTATTCAAGTCGTTATGACAGAAACAGTGAGTAGAGTTAATATCTAAGCAGTGAAATTTTAATTAAGAAATCGATACCTAAGTACTGATCGTAAAATCGTAATTCATAACGATTTGAAGGAGACTCGATGAGCAATAAACGATTTATGGGAATAGCTTCAGGAACAAGTTTCATTATGTTCCCTTCATTGTAATCTCGTTCCCTCAGGAGTACGGGACCTTTTCGTCTCCAAGCGGTAGGTAACCCCTTTATGAGTTTCTTTGAAAAAGTTCTAGTAAGTAGGCAGGTACGATATTAAGGAGAAAAATTCTGAGCAGATGGATTTACCTTTTTATCAAATTGACGACTGAATGGGTTTTAATATTTTTTCTTGAATGAATAATTTATACATATTTTATGTTTAACCTACTTACATTTCTTTCAGTGCTATTTTTAGATTACTAACCTGTATTCGTTTTATTTTGTGGCGTGAAACCAATTTGTTTTTGCAATAGGCGCGTAAGAGGCACTTTAACACGTCCTATTTTTTTCCTACCATTCATAATTTCGACATTTTAGCCATAGGCCTACTGCTGAACATAAGCTTCCCCCTTCAAATACTGATAAGTACTTACTTACATTGTTTACAACAGAAAATACGTACTTACCTCTGCAAGTTGGACATTTTTTAACTCTATATTGATTTATTGTTTAAATATAATTAATAAAGATATGTTCAAACGATATATCATTATAACACAATTTAAACGGTATAATAAACAAGATAATACCCCTTTTTAGGGTTCCGTAAGCGAGTCGGTAGGAGGTGCGTGTTAGAAAAAGACAATGCGATCATAGATGACGAACGATACTGGGCACATAGCACATTACGTAGCGCACGAATTAAATATGACATTTCATATAAGTACCAAATTAGCAACCGTTCACAATAATTCATATTTCATTTTAAGTAGCAAAAAGAGTTACTATATGACACTGCGAAAAATTATTGGGAATAAAATTTCATATGTGATTTCATATGAATAAAAAACCATCATTTCATGAAATGAAAATGAATTAAAAGTAGCAATCATTTCCATGCCTAGACCCTAGACCTGCCATGGGAGCACTGCTTAGTTACGATAAATACTTGGTACGTAGGTACGTAATTCTTTGAGCGTGGGCTCGGGTTAGGGTTATTAAAAAAAAACAAAAGATTGTATTCGTTATTTTAAAAATACCCTTTCTTTTTATCGGTAGATAGACCTATCATCTGCCGAAATTTATATTTACAAAGGACAATTTTCAAATTTGAATTAAAAGGATCAAAGACTGTGTTGGTAGAGCGGCAAAAAGATGGAAATATTTGCACAGGTCGTCGAAATAAAATTTGAAGAGATAAAATACCCCTAACTGTGGCCACTCCTCAAACAAGATATTGCGAGATCTTAATTAAGTTATTTAATAGGTATATTAACACAGCATAACAATTCCAGCCAGATATTTAGTTAGGTAAAAGGAAAACAAATGTGGTACCGTCATTGTCTCTGATTTCTATAACACAAGTGCTTTGGCTACTTACCACAATATCAAAGCAATGTATGTGATATTGTCCAATATTTACTTGAATTATTATCGTTTTTAATCATTAAACAATGTTTTGAGACCTATGTTAGATACGGTCCTTAAGATAGTTGAAGACTTAAAACGTACCTAAGCACGTAATATCTTAAATCGAATCTGGGAAAAAGTTCTTCAATTCAATTTCTGTTTAAGAAAATGTTTTTGATGATTGAGAAATGTGAGCATGGAAAACATGATTTTGTAATTTTAAAACATATGTTTTGATATATATATATTTTTAAATAACTTTTTACAATCACACCAATTATCTAGCCCCAAACTTAACTTATTGCGACTAGATAACGGATAAACATACATAAACAGTTTTATAAACAAAGGTACAAATGTTCGTGCTCATCACACAAATATATTTGCCCCTTGAAGGTTTCGAACCCGCATCCGCTGGCTTGGTAGTCAGGAGCGTGAACCACTTCGCCAGATGGTCGTCGAATGTGTTTGTTGCTTAGGGCAGTAGCGGGTGTAAGAAATGCATGTGCAAAGGAATACAAGGCTTGCTGACTGTGGCGACAAATGGCATTAAAGTTACTTGGATGGGGAGATCCATCTAGACATGGATTGTTAATATCAAGGATGACAGAGAGCCTGGTTTTATAGCTTTTCGACGATTAGAGAAGAAGGCATGGAAGCAATAATTATTTTGTGAATTTATCCAACTGCCTTACCTTATCACTCTAGTTTTTAGGGTTTCGTAGTAAAAACGGAACTCTTACAGTTTCGCCATGTCTGTCTGTAATTTAGCAAGGTTATACTTACATAAAATCACACCGGCAAAGTGATACGAGTACAATACAATGAAATATTGAAAAAAAAAACTGCCAGCGAAATGGTTGCATTATGAAATGTGAAAAAAATTACGATATTTATTTATTATTTATTTAACGAAGTAAAAAAAACTATCACAACTAGGCTTTAAAAAAATTACTAATAAAATATAATTTAGAGAATAAAAGTACTTAGATGATGTTGTTAATTATGTAAAACGGGTAGAAAATATTGTGACGGGAAACTACCAAGTCCTGCATTGCCCATGGCCCGACACGCACTTGGCCGGTTTTTCTTGTTACGGCTGTAGAGTAGGTATTTTTGCGGAATACTTACTCTACCGCAGCATACTGCATACACCTGTCCCGTAGTTGGAACGGCCTTAAAAGAAGGTTCCTCAAAAGAGCAGACACTCTTTGAGTCGTCTAAAACAAACAAACGAGATGTCGATAACTATGATGAGTTGTCCTTAAAAGTAATATCTTGAAAATATACTCCATGCAAACAAGAATCTTGTATTGTATGTATAGCAACGCAATTAAACGTGACTATTTACCGCGTTTTGCAATGAGGCTGTGCGTGTAAATCCATTCTGTTAGGCCGATTGTCTCTGGCCGGCGGCCAGTACGCCAACAATGCTCAGACTGCGTTCTGGCACGGCACCAATGACTAGGATTATAATATCGTTCCGCTCGGTACGGATAACTAAGATTTCAGTTCAGGAGCGTTGGAGAATTAAGTACTGTTATTCCGCTACTTGGTAGTTTAGTGTGTACTATGTGTTCTACTTTGCAGAAGAAATACTTCAGGCAGTTATTTTCAACCAAATGTAATTAAATATTTTATTTTATTTTTATTTATTTTATTTTATTTTTTACAAAATTCACAGCTCTTAAGTACATAATACATTTTCTTGGTGACAAAGCAGACAGCCAGTATTGGATTTACATTTTGTTACATTTAACGTGGTACGTGTATGGTACGTGGTAAAGAGGGGAACGTGAACACCATACAATCAACAATGTGCATAATATATGTGTGTGTGTGTGTGTGTGTGTGTGTGTGTGTGTGTGTGTGTGTGTGTGTGTGTGTGTGTGTGTGTGTGTGTGTGTGTGTGTGTGTGTGTGTGTGTGTGTGTGTGTGTGTGTGTGTGTGTGTGTGTGTGTGTGTGTGTGTGTGTGTGTGTGTGTGTGTGTGTGTGTGTGTGTGTGTGTGTGTGTGTGTGTGTGTGTGTGTATGTCTAGTATTAATATTTATTTATTTATTTTTCCTATCACACCCAAAATGCCTTTCTTAAATAACTGTTTACTCGAACAAAAAGGATCAACGGTATGAAAGTGTTTGTTATATGATCGCGATATGCGACATACAACAGAGTTCTGGGCATAATTCGTTCGGGTGCTAGGGACATGAAATAAGGTAGCCGCCGTATGTCTAGTGCGGGTAGACGGGGCATTCAAGCTAAAGACTAAAGTTAACAGGTCGCTAGAGTCTATAGATCCACAGCATATGTCATACAGAAAGGACATTTCCAGAAGTTTACGTCTGTTTTCGAGAGTTTGAAGTTTGTGAAAGGTACATGAGTCCTCGTATACGTTAAATTGTTTATGTTGTCGGTAGTTTAAATGTTTAACAAATATACCTTGTATAGACTCTATCCCCTGCGTGTACGTTACGTATTGCGGACTCCAGATGACACTACAGTATTCGAGTACACTACGTACGTAAGCATACTATAGAACCTTTAAACAGTGTGTGTCTGAGAAGGGTTTGCTTGCGCGAAGAACGAAACCTAAGTTCTTGTAGGCCTTGTTTATCACATATGTTATGTGGTTGGAGAATGTTAGTTTAGAATCTAGGTAAATACCGAGATCCTTCGTCATAACGTCACGCTTCAATTTGTCATTGTTTAAACTATATTCAAATGTTACATGTTTGTTTTTTCTCGTAAAAGTTACCACTACACATTTATTTGTATTAATGTCAATTCTATTGTGCTTATAATAACAGTCAAGTCTGGTTAAGTCCTCTTGTAGTTTGAGACAGTCATCTGGTGATTTTATAGTCATGTAAATTTTGGTGTCATCAGCGTACATAAGAAATTTTGTATGTTTTAAACATTGATCTATATCATATAGATATGCAACATATAACAGCGGGCCAAGTATCGACCCTTGAGGAACACCCGAGGGAATTGTGACAAAAACAGACCTATGCCCTCCAATGACAACCATCTTCGACTTCGATTTCGTAAATAAGACTCTGTCCATCTCAGCAAACTACCACCAATACCAAGATCCGAAATCCGTGTACACAGAGTCAACTTGGCCACCACCGTCCATACCTCGCAGTACGTCATTAGTGAAAATTGCCAAGTTTGTGGTGGTGGAGCGACCCCTAATGAAACCATGCTGTTGCGACGGCACAGAGCGACAGACTACCGGATATACGTGATCATGAACAACTCTTTCTAAGATTTTACTCAAAGTATTTAATATTGATACAGGGCGATAATTATTGATTAAAATTTTTGATCCTTTTTTATGTATAGGAACTATGAGTGCTATTTTCCATATGTTTGGGCAAATAGCCTGTCGTAGGCTGCGGTTAAAGATATAGGTTAGAGGGGTAGCCAAAGACTCCGCACAGCATTTAAAGAATAAAGGTGGGATACTGTCGCTACCAGGCCCCTTTGTGGTATCTAGATGCTTTAAAATTCTTAGGACGTAAGATCTGTTAACCTCAATGTTATTTAATGTACTGAAATTAGTGCCGTTTGGAATCGAAGCTGGATAACCATTCATTGGCTGGCTGAAATTTTTGTGAAAGAAGCTGCTGAAGGCCGCACAGATTTCCTCCTCACCATTTAGTGCAGCGCCCTCATAATTCGTGGTATTGGGATAGTTTGATGTAGCTTTTCTTTTTGATTTCATATATTTCCAAAATAATTTTGGGTTCTTTTTTATGTTTATTTGAGAATTATTTTAATACCATTCATAACACCTGTTCTGTAGTTCTTTTTGCCTTCGTCGTAAAGTTGAGAAGGATAAGTAGTCAATAGGGTTTTTGTGACGTTTCCATTGTTTATGCGTCTTATTCTTTTCTTTGATTAATTTGATTAACGCTTTATTGATTGATTTACGATAAATTTAAATTAGAGTAGAACTGCTTTTTTTTCTTTGGAAAACTACTTTGGTTAATACTTTGGTATCTAAAGAAGTTCGTATTTTTCAATCAAATGAATAGTCGTAATAACGTGTTTTCGATAAAAAAAAAACTTGCGAACTACTGATTTTTCTAATGTTACATCAATAAAATAAGGATTCAACTTAATAAACAGACTATCGCACTAGAGCTTTTTGAGATTAGTGATTTTGGCGGGAGCACCTAGTCTGGTATTGTCAACAAGAGCTATCGATGAAAGTGTTCACAGTTATGAATTTAGCAGTAACGACTTTGGATTTCACGTAGGCAACCACGTAAGAGGTAAAGAATAGGTAGTTTTTTATTTGGTATATCAGTCATCATGTAGACCATAAGCAGATGTGATGTCCTAAGGTAGTGTCAGGTTAGTGTGCCACTTCCAGCGGAGCCAGCCCTTTCTTTTGAGTCTCTCTGCTGACCATTATTGGTCGAAGATATCGCGTCGCTTTTACAAACGACGTATGACTTCAGGGATCGTACGCTCTGCTGCGAGCTGGCTTGGGTGCTTTTGTGGACGCAATTTGTATTTAGCGCCATATGGATTTATCTCCTCTTTGACCATTGGTATGTCAAAGATTTCATGGACCTCGGATGTTCTGATAAACCATGGTGCATTTGATATTAGTTTCAGGATGTTGTTTTGCACTCTTTGCATAATCATTATATTGGAATTACTCGCAGAACCCCACAGTTGTAGTCCATATGTCTTGAGAAATTGGCTTGTTTTGTAAATAAGAAACTTGCTATCAATGCACAGTTTTGAGCTTATATTCATTTCGTCCCTTTTCATTTGTACATCTATTCGCCAGGTAAGTCTGCGGTCCAAATGTATTCTCAGGTATTTCACACTGTCTTGGTGTGGGAGTTGAGTGCCATTTAGGGAGACTGGTGTGTAGTTATCTTTGCGAAGGGTAAAGGTTATTTGCACCAATTTGGAAACACTGACTGCTATTCTCCATGTGGTCAACCATTCCTCCATTACATTTAGACCCTCCTGTAATATTTTAGAAGCTTTTATTGGACACTTGTTCGAGGCAAAAAGGGCTGTATCATCAGCGAAGGTCGCGACTGTAATATTTGGAGACTGTGGTAAGTCAGATGTGAATGGTGTGTACAACACTGGACCAAGCACAGAAGCCTGTGGCACTCCTGCGGATATCTCGAGCAATCCCGATGTGCAGTCGCCTTCTCTTACTTAAAATAGTCTATGAGATATGTAAGACTTAAGAATGGGATAAAATATATGTGGTAGAAGGGTTTTAATTTTATAGAGCAGTCCCTTGTGCCACACCCTATCGAAAGCTTGCTGAATGTCGAGAAAGGCCGATGAACAGTACTCCTTTTGTTCAAATGATCTGGGGGTGAGGAATTATAGACATTTCTTTTAGAACAGATCTGTGCAGTAAGGACTTTTCGAAGAGCTTTGACACTACTGGCAGCAGACTAATCGGCCTATATGAGGTTATTTGGTGGGCGGGTTTACCAGGTTTATGTATCATCACGACTTGGGATACTTTCCACAGATCTGGAAAATATCCCACCCTCAGGATGGCATTGAACAAAGCGGTGAGATACACAATAGCTTTGCGCGGCAATTCTTCCAAGACCTTTTTGTTGATTAGGTCAAATCCTGGTGCCTGCGTGGGCAGTGCCATCTGGATGATTAGTGGCGTATATGTTTTATTTTATTTTTATGCTACTGTTTTCAGTTAAATGAGTTTAACATACAATAATTTCGGCTTACGCAAGTTTATCACATATCCACGTTTCGCTCCCCGCTTGGCTGGCTCCCTATAAGGCATCGAAGGAATGTATGGACACTCTGCGTCCTTTACTAAATACTCTTCGAACCACCATCTTATCTCAAAGATTAATTTTCATTCCTTAGTACTTCTCACGATAGAAATCTCCGTTCAAGTGATACTCTTTAATTGTATACACCACGTCACACTTCCGGTTTTATGACCAGCTCATTCACCCTGACGGCTGTACGACTCTGGAACGGACTTCCCTTGAAAATCAAAAAATCCACGTCGAAATTCTCCTTTAAGAAGGCTCTGCGCAAGCATTTTTTGGGTTAACTCTTTTCTCTTTTCCATGATTCTCGCTGGCATGAGATCTGTGTATAATTATATTATGTTTATGTATGTATCTATATATTTAATGTATGTATATACCGTATATAGCTGTCTATGTGTGTATCTAGTATGTACAACGGTATTTATTCATCTAGTTTGTTTTAGTTTTGTATGATTTAATTTAACACAATTTGTTTTTTTTTTGTTGCACCGCCTATACCTCCTCTGTATGGTCCCATGGTTGACTGGTAGAGAATGCTTTTGGCATTGAGTCCGCCATTTGTACAACTTTTTTTAAAATGTTTGTATAAAGTTTAAATAAATAAATAATAGTATGTCTATGTTGTGAGTATTTAAAAGAATTTCGACCTCTTCCTTATTTGGAGATAGCCCGTCTAAGTTCCAAGCGGTTATATTCAAGGAAGTCATTTTGATATTTTAGTGACTAGTTTTGTTATGAGACTGATTAATGTGCTCATTTGTTGTAGGATGAGGTCAAACTTTTCGGCTTGTTTTAGGAGCATCTGTTCAACTGGGCTGATTGAAGGTGACATCTCTGCATGTTTATTATTTTTGTTGGCTTTTAATACTTCGGCGTATTTCGCTCGTTTGCTGGTTGTGGGTTCCGGCATAGCTCCTTAATCAGATGGGTTTTGGGTAGGATCTAGGTTTATCAGTTTGGTGGTATCTACTTTTGATATGAGTTTGCTTGTTGGATTTCCTGGTTTGTATTTCTTAATACACTTGACAGCCCTTGAAGTTTGCTGGATGAGTTGGAGTGTTACTATCAGTTTGAGGACACTCTGCAACTTTGTGAGATTGTGCACACTTCAACTTCACAAGAAAAGGTAGTTAGAATTTAGATACTCCTACGCCTAAAACCATAAAAGTACAGTAGATACTTAGTATTACAAAACCGCAAGACGAAGGGGTAGTAATTAAAACAGAGCAATTTTTTCCTGGAAGCTATTAGCCATAAAATAATTTCCTTTCATTTCTTACAAAATGTTCACGAATTGAGTTGAGGTAGCTTCTGTTGAACGTCCCAGCGTTCGACCTTTGTTTGCAAATCCTTTTTGTCCCTTAATAGCACACTTATTCATTACAACTTTCTCTTTAAAAATAAACAATGAGTCACAAAAATAAACAAACTTTTTATAACTAAGTACCTACTTAATTTACTTGTAAGAAAACCTCGTCGTCGTAGTAATTCGTACGACGTAACCGTAGCTTTCTTCAGAATAAGTTAGCTTGCTTCTTACCTACATGTGAGCAGTTTATTTACGAGTATTTATGTAATGTATAACCCCTTAAAGCAAATTTCTTCTGCGATAGTATATACACATAATAATTGCCTCAAGTGGGAATCAAACCTAATACATCTCTCCTCTATCTCGGCGACTGCTCTTCTAACTGAACTATCAAGGGTTAGTCATCCCATTGATATGTTTTAAGTGTTTCGCTGTCGAAGCCAGCGCTGTCTCTTAAATGTTTTGGTTACCTATATTCCTACCAACATCCGATAGAAATATTGATGTAAATAGAAGCTTTAGCTGAAACATCTGCTATAATCTTACATAGATACTTAGGCAAAACTAGCTTAATTTCTAAATCAACATTAAGTTTATGAAAATACTTCTGATTTAAAATCTCTTTTTTATTTTGTGTAAGGGTACCGTATCTAACTAAACAAGACTGGGAAACATTGTTTCAGTTTTGATTTCACCGAAAAACTTAGGTACACAACGTCGCAAGGGGGAATGCCAGCGCTACTTCTCCTACTTTGGTGAAATATTGAAGCAGTAAATGTAATTGAACATCGTAAATTAAGCCTTATCTAAATAGGAACCCGTTCGTAAAAGCAATTACTTGTTACATGAGTAGGTACCCTATACCCAACTACATAAGTCGAATCTTTAGAGAGTTTCTTTTACATAAAAAAATAATAATTAGGTACCACCCTACCTATCTTAGGGAATAGGTAGGTTTATATTTATCGAGACTCTACTTGTGCCTCGCATCTCGGTTTTGTGTCAATTGGAATGCTATAATGGGCTAGTTTAAAAAAAACCTAATTAGTCCGTCAGTTGGATTAACAGAAAATATTAGACACGTATTTTTTCTTTTCCTAATCAAACAAAAAATTATGAAGATATAGCCCGATAAAGTTCCGCGTAACGTCATGCCTTGCGACACTTTTTAGCAAGACGTGACGTCACGTGCTCACTTTGATGCGCTTTATCTCCGTTATTTTTTGTTTGATTGACAAAAAACTAAATATGGGTCCAATATTTTTTGATAATCTAACTGACGGACTAAATAGCATAATCTTTTTTTGACCCAGGAAACTAGCTCATTATATAAATGCACTAGCTTTCGCCCGCGTGTAATCGGTCTGATACTGTCACAAGTCTTTGTCAACGACCAAATAATTTAAATCCGCTTGCGTGCCGTGTATATTTTTCAGGTCTACTCGTATATCGGGTAAGTGGCACGCCAAGGATTTTAGAACAAATTTGATCATAATAAAAAAGGTTATTTATTGTCCATAATTATGCTGTCACGGATTTTTTTTTTTACTTTTAAAGGGGAACTATTCCTTGATATATGATTTTTGCATAACTTTAACCGTTTATGTAGCGCACGCAACGTAAGCTCTCAGAAGGAATATTTTTTTCCGTTGTTGCAACATTAAATTAAACAGTTAGCACAAAGCTAATTCAGGTCAAGTTTCATGACATTAGTAAAGCTAATCATTTCAGCCAGTCGTCTACTGCTGAATATAGGCCTTCCCCAATGACTTCCAGATTATCCGGATGGAAGCGGCCTGCATCTCGCGGCTTCCTGCAAACTTAACCAGGTCATCTGTCCACCTTGTGGGTGGACGTCCTACGTTGCGGTTACCAGTACGTGGCCTCCATTCTAGAACCTTTCTCCCTATCAACCATCAAAACTATGTGCTATGTGCCCCGCCCACTGCCACTTTAACTTGCTAATCCGTTGGGCCATGTCAGTGACTTTCGTTCGTTTTTCTTCATTTCTGATTCGATCTCACAAAGAAGCACCGAGCCTAACCTTTTTCTTAGCACGCTGTGCAACCTTTAGCTTTCTTATAAGGCCCTTCCTTATGATGACTTTCGTCTTTAGGCACTGAGGTAATTTGAACGAGAAGTTGTTGTTCAGTTTCTCGGACGCTGCCCAGTCCAGTTACATTTGACGATTGACCTTTTTTTTAAACTAACCTTTTTTTTTTTTCGTCCGGAAAATGCTGTCACGCACTATCCTCCAGCCGCGGGGGGACGGCTGGAGGGGTGTGTGGGACTCCGGGCTCAGAAGGTGCCCGCCTACCCACTAAAAACCAGACGGTGTCCCCGGTGCCATTATGTGAGACGAAAACTGTGGCGCTGTGTAGCGCCCCAGGCCTTAGCCATGGGCATTCGTCCACAGTCTCGACTCTGGCTGTGGCTCGCTTGACAGCGAGCGCCACCCGGCTTCAGGGGGAAGGTAGTCTCCCCCCGGACTCCAGCGAACGGCGTGCTGGACACACGCACTGCCGCCGCGAGCCTCTTTTAGCGGACGGTCGGCACCCCCGTGCCGGCCGGCCGAGGCCCATCGAGGAGGGACGATTGGAGGCCGTAAAGTCTCCTGCGGCGCCCATGGCGTGGGCGGCGGATCATTGGGGCGTCAGCCATAGCCTCTCGCTCCCTCTCCGCCGCTTCCTTCTGCGAGATGACGTCCTCGCAGAAGGTGCGCATCGCTCGCCACGCCTCCTCGCTTCCCACCATGTTTTTAAACTGACCTTCTTGAACCTACTCAACTGGATCACTTGTCCTAAGTAAACATATTTGTCAACAATTTCGAGGACAAATCTCCTAACACCATGCAGCTTTCTGTGATAAACGTAACCTATAAGGTAATTTAGGTCAAGTTTTACCCAAGCTGGATTAGCTTAGGTCATTTAATAACATTAATAATCAGGATCATGATGGGGGAAGCGTCTCCATGAGGGCGGCGCGTGTAGGGTATAGGGACCTCCTGCTCTTGCAATGCGGCCCAGAAGGTGGTCGCTGGGAAGAAGAGTGCCGGTGATAAAATGCGCCGTTCTCCCTGTTCTCCGAGACAGTGGAGGTGAGGCCCCAGGGTGCCGAACTCAACTTCCCTTCTCTTCCCCTATATGGATCCAGTGTGTACAGGATCACTTATACCCTATGCCTGAGGCCCGGCATACCTAAGCCGTCCGTAGGTGATGCGTGGAAGTCATCCTTACGGGTTTCAATACAACGTCAACGTATGCTGCGAGGTACACCACAGGTTTTTAGTGAGTAAACCTCGTCGGAAAACAGTTGCAGAAGCCACTGTATCTGGCAAGGGAGATACTTACAGAGCCGATTACTTTTTAAAAAATAGGTCTCCAAACGAGATAGGTTTAACACAGAAGCTTGACAAATGCTTCTTTTTAATATTAATTTAAACGAACCAAGTGGAAGTTTAAATTAAATTTGACTAAAATGAACCCTGTGCCAAGGCAAGGGTAAATGACAAGCAAAGTGAACTGGAACAGCAAGCTGTATAAAGTGTGTCCGTACCCCATTATTATAACGATTGTGATTTAACCCGAGTGCCTGCTAAAAATATTGTAGGATGCACCAAAAAACTTCAAATAACCGCAAATATGCTGATGTAAGACGTGTTCCACTTCGACACCACATAATATGGATTTATCTTTTACTTCCTCGATATTAAAAAGTTCCCGAACGTAATCTATGTATCCGACTGTTTACGTCGTTCCCGAACGACAAACAGCCTTTTCGCGGGCATTTTTGACGTTTGTTGACAAACGTCAAAAATTAAAGAATTTGTTTTCATTTCATTTGCGAGATTAAATCATATTTTCAGCAAAAATTCGTGATTTTGACCATGCACAAATTATATATCTGTCACAAATTCGTCAAGGTTTCGTAACCCCGTGTGTGTCGATTTTTTTCAACAAGAATGACATCTTATTTATCTGCTGAACTATCTGCCACTTGCAATGCACTTGGATCTTTTGATAAAAAGACTGGAAAGTATTTAATTGATGAGTTTACACTAAACACTGTTAAAGACTTGATTAGATACTTGCGCCGTGATGGTGAGGATCATGAAATCAGAAGGCATTTTGGGCAAACTAAAGTGCTACAGACTGACTTAATACCGATGCTCATAAACCATTGGGAAAACACAGAGCTGTTTGATGTTACCCTCAGGTAAGTAATTAAGGCTGAAATCATAAACGGTGGATATTATTTATAAGTTTTGATAAAATTATGATACAAATTCTTGCAGAGGTTATGTTCAATTAATCCTGAGACTATAAATTTTAATTTCATTTTTATAACAAAAACAACCCTTGATTTTAATTTCTAGACTATTAGTAAACTTGACAAACCCAGCATTACTGCTGTACAGAGAAGAAGTGCCTATTGAAAGAACGGCAAGGCACAATTATTTACTAATTCTATTGCATCTACAATCTTACAAGGAAGAAGCATTTACTAAAGTTGATACATGGAATGTATTTGCTAAGAAGCTAGCTAAAGTATTAGAAATTGTAAGTTTCTTTGGATATTAATTTATAAATTAGGTATCTTATAAATTTTAGATTTTTATTAAGGTTTTAATATATATTTTTGCAAAGGATTCTATGGAACGTGATGAAGATACAGGGCTTATTATAGAAAGGATTTTGATTCTTATTAGAAATGTTTTACATGTGCCTGCTGACCTTGACAAAGAGAGAAGACCAGAAAATGATGCTAGTGTTCATGACCAGGTTTAAAAATAATAATCTTTTATTTTCCATAAATAATCAACAATGTGCATTGTTTAATATTATTATTCTGTTAAGATTATTTTGTTAGATTTTGCTTTTAAATAAAGATTTTGAAGAAACGTGAGAAATTTATTATAAAAAGTTTTTCAGGTTTTATGGGCACTTAATCAATCTGGAATATTAGATATTATACTCTACATGTCTTCTGAAAATGAAAAACAATATTTTATGCACATCCTGGAAATAATATCTCATTTGCTACGTGAACAAAACCCAAGTAGTCTTGCCGATGCAGCTTTGCAGAGAAGTGTGGATGAAAAACTGAGGGATGAACAAGAGCTTCTGTCAATAAGGCTGACTGAAAACAAACAGCGCTTTAATAAAATCAAACAATACTCAGCATCAAGGTAGAATAGATATATCATACAACTATTTATTTTATGCATGTTGATCTAATGGTGTGACCTTGGGTATTACAACAAGTTTTGCATTGCATTTGTTTATTTTAACCGTAAAGTGGTTACAGTTACGTGGCCACATGTAAGTGGTTTGATTGAGTTTGACAAATAAATTATATTACATCTAATACTAATATTATATTATTTAAAGTTGTTAAAATCATTATCATCATCTGGTACCTGACTGAATAAATAAAAAGAATATAGTAAAATAACATCAATAAATTTAAAATTTACATATAAAAGTCTTAGTTCTCATTCTTCATCATCAGCATAGTTTATCCCACATTGTATTTATCCAGACATTCGCGCTTTGGTGGCACATATGTAATACAAAATATGAAGTCTATATCAGAAAATGAAATGATATGCTTGAAGCCACTAAATAAAATATCCAACTTAGACTTCAGCGGGAGCAAAAAGACCAAATTCGTGAAACCGAAGAACAGAAGACCTGTAGAAAGTGGCACAATGGAAAGAAGATCAGCTTTTGCTATTAGGTATTTATTTCAGAAAAAAATTGGGTCAACAAATAGTTATTTTAAAAAAAGATGTTATTTATCAATCGGGTTTTCTCAAGCTCTATATTTAATTCAGTATTTTCTATTTTATGTTTTGGCTATTTCTTCCAGATTATTTTTGAAAGAATTTTGTATAGAATTTTTAAACAGTTCGTATAACCCACTGATGCACTATGTCAAAGATGTCTTGGTAAGAGCAAAAGCACAGCAAAATGATGAATCATACTATCTGTGGGCTGTGAAATTCTTCATGGAATTCAATAGAGGTCATAACTTTCAAGTTGGATTGGTCAGGTAAAGACTATTAGCACTGTAAGTGCATTATTGTGCTCTTAGATAATATTAACAACAGTAAGTTACAACTACACCTTATTTTACAGTGAAACAATGTCTGTTCCGATGTTTCATTATGTGCAACAACAGATGGAAAAATATTACGACATGATCAGAGTGGAAAAGAAAAAGTTTGGGCCATGGATTCGAAGATTACATCTGGCCATAAGAGCTTATAAAGAGTTACTGAACACCTTATTGGCAATGGACAAAAGCACTGATTCAACGGTCAAAGATTCAGCAAAAGTGTTGAAGAGTAACATATTCTATGTGCTTGAATACAGAGAGTTTATACTCCAAACATGTCTTAATTATGACGAAAATAAAATGCCAAGGTCCACCTTTTTCATTATTATTATTATTTTGTTTCATAACAATAATTTATTAACAATATAAATATTTGCAGGTCATACTTGGTAGACCTGGTGGAAACTGTGCATTTATTCCTTAAAATGTTAGAACACTTCTGCAAAAAAACTGGTTTAGTTGTTCAGAAGAAAGTTAAAAAGAAGACTAAATCTAAAAGTAAATATTTTATTATCTTAAATAGATTTAAACATCAAAATAAGTCAGTATGGGAAGTTCTAAAACAAAACAGAAGTATGCTTAAATCGTGGCGTTAATTTAAGAGAGTGAAAACTAACTCATATAATATTTTAAGCTTTTGTTTAGTTGAGTCCTGTCAAACTAACAGAAATACTAAAAATTATACATCCTGCTCTCTATCATACCAATAGTCACTAACATGGATCGAATCGTTGTAATAAACATTATATCTAAAATCAATACACAAAACATACAATTAAGATTACTTGCCTGCCAATTTACTCCACTATGCTAACTCAGTTTTGACCATTAAAAATGATAGTTTTCCATACTGTCCTATCTTGATGTTACATCATGTATATTTGTCGACCTCCGTAGCCAAGAGGCGAGCATACCGGACTTGGTGTCACTATCTCTGAGGTCCCGGGTTCGATTCCCGGTCGGTCAATGTACAAATGTTTTTCTGCATTGTCTCTGGTCTGGGTTTTGTGGTCCGTCGTCGTTTCTGATTTCTGTAACACAAGTGTTTAAGCTACTTATCATAGGATCAGAGCAATGTATGTGATGTTGTTTGATATTTATTTATTTATTTTTATTTCAGCTATATCTTATCTAATTTATTACACAAACATTAAGTCCTATTTTACAAGTTACAACGCAAATTAAGTTTTCGCTAGAAGAAGTAGCCTTATGGCATAGGGCAGGGTTCCAAAACTTGTAATAAAAAAACCGGTCAAGTGCGACTCGGACTCTAGGCACCTAGGGTTTCGTATAAAGTAATTAGGTAAATAATTCGTCCATGGGTCCACGGGAAACAAGCCTCAATAATTTTTATAGCTTTTTCAGTTTGTTCAAAAAAACATTATTCTTTTGTGATGTAACTACAATTTTACGATTTCCGGACTTTTTCCTTTACTTGTGTTATAAGACAATGTTTCTAACCAAATTTCATGATTCTAGTCAACGCGAAGTAGGTTAGGTATGTAATTAGGTTTGGATTCCCTTGAAAGTATCAAAAAGGCGTCATAAACAGCCGTATCTTTAGATTGCATACACTTGGAAGTTTGCATTTTTCATAGTTGCAAGGAATTGCAGAGTTTTTGATATTAGTTTCGACTTGACACCTCTCCGCGTTTCTGATAAAACGGGTCTTGACAGACAACAAAGTGGTCCTGTAAGGGTTCCTTTTTTTCTTTTGAGTTGAACGTCATGCGGCCGAGAGTTTTTAAGGGTCCGCGGATTATAGTACGATAGGTTTGCGCCCTTAAAAAAGATTTGTAAAGGTTGGCATAGAGGTACTAAAGCAAGTATTGTCAACCATACTTCTTTTGTTCAATTCCGAACAGAACCAAAGCAGCCTGCACCAAAACCGAAGTCAGTTGCACGTGAGTCGCCCGCGTGGGAGGAGGTGCGCGCGCAGCTGGCCGTGGTGCTCGGGGCCGCCGTGCAGGAGCACCCGCCGCCCTTCGACGCCGCCTCCGACGTGCCCATCGACCACCAGAAGTAAGTGCCTTTGATCTTATCACCCATAACCGTCCACTTGTAAACATTGGTTTCCTCTAAGCCGTGCAACAGCTTTCTAAGGCGCGAACCGCGAAGCAATAAAGACCGCTGATGCCCGCGGCTGCCCGCGCCGCGAATTCAACGCACACGACGGTCAGTTCTGAACGACCATTCTAGTAAATATGTCGTGGCCAGATCGTAAAATTGATAATTTCATGATGTGACTGATCATTTCATAATATGATGGTGTTTCATGATATAGAATAGAACCTGCTGCCTACATCATGATGTGGTCTGGCCAGATCGATGAATACTCAGCGTTTGACGATATGAACAGCTAAAGGCACGATTACTTCACAATATGGTCAAACAAACACTAGTGATCATATCGTAAAATCGTTACATTACTCACCGGTAGAGGCGCTAATGTTGATTTGTTTTTGTGATGAATAATGATGGCGGACAAATATTTTATTCTAAAAGTGAATAATAATGTGTAAATTGAAGGTGAAAGTGCAGTGAAATATCATTACGACACCGAGCTAGGCGATTTTTATGAAAGTCACTCAAAAAACGAGCGCAACATCAAAAAATGAATAAGTACGAAACGTAATTTGAGAGGTTAGTTAGGTAAGTTAGCTATTCAAGTATTTTTATTTATCAGTTTTGTTTAAAAATAAAAACTATTTAAAATATTTAATTCATCTATCAACCTAGATTACAAATATAAACAAATTCAGGTAACTTGTAAACGTTTTTATATTTTAATGATTGGCCCAACGTGGATTGATATTTCATCGAATGTTGACGTTTAAACCATATGGAGTCGTATTTTTGAATCATGCGAATTCCAATCCGAACACGAAATCGAAAGATTCGCATGCAAATTCCTAAAATCACTATTTTTGAAAATTCATTCCATGAATTCTGCAACGCCCACTCGTTTTTCTTTTTCTACTAGTAGAAATTACGGAAGAATGACATTGACAAGTAAACATAATGTTTGATATTTTATTTACGTTCCGTTTTAAGCGATCCACTACCAGTTTTTAAAAACAACGAGTTTTTGCATTCCGTTTCATAATATTTTCTGCGTAAAATAGTTACGAGTGATTCAAAAATGCGTAAAATCGTGAGCAATAGAAATGAATTTCATACACGAATTGTTTTCGTGTTCGAATTCGAGATTCATTTCTAATGCTTCAAAAATGCGTCTCATGGTCAGTTTTAGTTGTCCATACCACCATTTAATGAAATGATCGATTACATCATGAAGTGGTCAATTTTACGATCTGGCTACGACATATACAAACTGGTCTCAGCGATCTACCCCGCCCCGCGCCGCCGCGTACCCAGCGGGCGTGGCGGCGCGGTTTTTTTGACCGCCAATTGCGTTAGCAGTATACGATTCCCTATGTTCTATCGTTCGCGGCGAAATTGTCCGGCCCGCTCCACCCTGTCGTTTGCGCAGCGCATAACTATAAAAAAATGGAGACCACGTACCGGCAAGCGCAGCGTTAGACGTTCACTCATAAGGTGGACAGACGACCTGGTAAAGGTCGCAGGGAGACGCTGGATGCAGGCCGCTTCCAACCGGCCAATCTGGAAGTTAATGGAGGAGGCCTATGTTCAACAGTGGACGTCCTATGGCTGAAATGATGATGATGATGATGTCAACGATAAGACTATAAAATAGACACCTAAAAGTATGCAAGAAGTAAATTCCTAATGCAATAGAGTTCGCCAGATTCTGGTCGGGGTCCAAAATAATTACCTCAAGAAAAGAAGGGTCTTTATAATTACGTCAAGAAAAGAAGGGTCTTTGCTTGAAAGACCCTTCTTTAAAGACTCTAGAGCTTGTCTAGAGTCTAGAGGCTAGGTCATAGAGCACATACCTTATAGAGTAGAAAATCATAAATTTTTTCTACAAAAAATCCGCCATTATTTATTCTGACTACTGTTTTAGTGTGGGCAAGACCATGTCAACACAGGACTTGTCAATTCGTAATAAATATTAGTAAAAAACCACTTACGTGTTTCGGAGAAAGATAGGCCGTACTGCTGCTCTAAAATAATAATAATATCATTTATTTCAGGCATCTTAATTATTACAGATGACATTATAATAATAGGCCCATTTAATAAATACCTTATAGATTATCATACATACAATAATATAAGTTAAGTTTAATTTATTTGTTGTTATGGCTTCGTACTCGGAGCCGTTTTGATGGTGTCAGCCGGCAATCTTCCTCGGAAGCGACGATAAACCACACCCTCCGGCCAGAATTCCTCCTTCAGGAAGATGTCCTTCTTGTATGTCGGTACTAACACAACAAAGGCTTTAAAACTCGCGTTGTCTCTCGACTCCAAAGGAGCAACTATTAATTCAAGATCAGTCTTGACCTTAATGTGCTCCACGATGTCCTGCGACTGGGTGGTATAGTGCAGGCGAGATAGGTACAGAGCCGTGATAGGTGTGGCAGCGCGTAACAGAAAGTTGGGTCCCGTAGCTATAGGTGCGGTACCGCAACGATTCTGACTGATACGCGGTCGTCGTGTCCTTTCCTTAACTTCGACGAAGTCATCTTCATCTCGTAACGTCGGCTGCAGGGCGGCGGGGGTGGGTACCTATGTGCTCAATGGGCTAGGTACATACTTGACTTGCTTAGTTTAGGGCTAGATAATTGGTGTGATTGTAAAAACAATGTATTTATTTTTACTATGAAGTATGATGCAAAGATGGAACTGGTCAAAAACAAAAAAAAACAAATAGCCGCTGGCAGAAAAGAAAAAAAACATAATCTAGGCAATGATATCCCATAAGGCCTGTCTACGCGATGCAGTGCGGCGCGGTTGCGTCGTCAGACGTATACGCGATGCGATGCCGCAGCTAAGTTGATGTAGACAGGGCCTTAGTTTAATACTAGTCATGAAAACTATCTCAGCCTGTATTATGGCCGATATAATTATATGAAAAACAGCGTGGTAATACCATCATCACATACTCAAAATAATGTAATATTCGATAATGAATAATGCATTCACATAAGGTCCAGTGCAATACATTATTCATCTTACAAAATATACATTCATTATCGTGTCGTATTTCTTCCTTGCTACCGCCGAGTGCTAATATTGGCGAGTGAACTCACAATGACTCACCCCAAGCGATATGGGGCATATTGTTGACCAACACTGCCAATAATGGTTGTTCACATTACTGCAAGCAGATATTAATAATCATACTAGTTACATGTTAAGCTATTCGTGCTATATTTCGATAGGTTTCGTTTCACCAAGACCTAATTATTTATTGTCTCTGTCGATATACTAACTACCGTCCAACGAAACTGTCGATAATTATTTCGTATTTTATTTTTAATAAGCCATCAGGCTGCCACCAACATCGTTACACCTCGAATTACAAAATCAAATTACTTACTATCCATAAAAATCTCGCGGGTTTACTGGAGATTGATTAAAATTAAAATACGCCATCGCTGGTTAATTATTTTTTAATTAATTTCCTTG
Organism: Anania hortulata; assembly: GCA_963576865.1. NCBI lineage: Eukaryota > Metazoa > Arthropoda > Insecta > Lepidoptera > Crambidae > Anania > Anania hortulata. The sequence continues at coordinate 9,201,020 of OY756396.1, read as the reverse complement.
TTCACAGAGAAGATTGCATGAAAAATATTCAAAAACGGATGAGAGAATATAAATTTGAAGATGCGGTTGGGATGTTCAGAGCCGCGCGGTATGTTTAGTAATTGTTTTGTTCAAGCTGTTTAACAAATAAGTTAGAATTTTTTACTGCAATTCATCATTTAATTTTGTACATACAGAGAAGTGTGGCCTGAAGAAGGAATATTTGGAGAAATGGGAATTCAACCAGATGAGGAGCTCAACATGTTAGAAACTATCTACAACACCGATTTGGGGGTTGAGGTTTCAGGTGTGTAGTTATTTAAAAAAAACTTCTAAAGGAATAATATTGTGTATGCTTTTAATCTCTTAACCAAAGGGAGCTTAAAATCGTTACTGTAAAACTAGGTTCATATTATCAGGGATCGAAACTGGAAAGTTAACACGTTAGTGATTTTACATTAATCAGTAAAAGTCAGTTTTTTGTGAAAATGCTCAGTTGTTTGAAATAATAAGGGCGGTAGACTAAGGCGTAGAAAATAGTCCTCTGAAGGACTACTTAAAGGCACCATATCAGTTCTTTTCTTGGAGTGTGTCTTGTCTTGAATTATGTGATGCATGCCAAAGTCAACTTTGGTTATGTCGTTTGATACTCAGTGATAGTTTGAGGGCAACAACTTATTATATTCTTTTAAGTTGTCTGGACAGCATTGCACTAACACAGAATACGCACTAGCACATTTGTGAAATATAAGCACACAAGAAATATAATAGGTCCTTGCATATGAAATTTTCGATACTCAATACTGGCAACTTTAACATAAAGTATCTTGCGTTTAATTAGGAATTACAAATTCAAATTTATTTCTTTCATTAATTTATTTTTATCATTTGTTTGAGCTTCAACATTGCTATAACAACAACTATGGTCAAATTTTAAATTCGCGGTATTTACGAATAAGAGTTCTACCGTGGCACCAGTGCTGCAGAAACGACTCGAAGAATAAACGACGTGTACGGACCAGGCACCGCTAATGAACAAACGGTGTGTTTTTGGTTTCAACGTTTCCGTTCTGGAAATTTCAATTTACACAATGAGCCTCGTGGTGATACCATCTGATACTCAAGTGTATAACGAAGAATTAAAGGCGATAGTGGAAGCGGATCGATCTAAAAACACTTCTGAATTAGCAGCAGCCTTCGGCGTAAGTGACAAAACGATACTTATCTATTTGCGCCAAATCGGAAACGTCAAAAAACTCGAAATGTGGGTACCGCACGAATTGACTGAAGCAAACCAACATACACGCGTCGCTTGCTGCGTTTCTTTGCTCAACCGTTACAATAATAAGGAGATTTTGAAACGTATCGTGACTTGTGATGAGAAATGGATCCTGTACGACAATCGGAAACGATCATCACAATGGCTTAATCTTGGAGAACCGACAAAACCTTGCCTTAAGGGAAAACTGACCAAAAAGAAGATTCTGGTTAGTGTTTGGTGGACCAGTGCTTGTGTTATCCACTACAGCTTCGTGAGATCAGGCTATACCATTACTGCAGACTTGTATTGCTAACAGTTGCAAGCAATTATGGAAAAACTCGCCATTAATCGACCAAGACTGGTGAATTGCTCTAGCCCACTGCTCTTTTAGGATATCGCTAGACCACACACTGCACATCAATCAGTCGCCAAGTTAGAGAAGCTGCTCTGAACTCTGAACTGGAACCTTTGCATCACCCACCATACACCCCAGATCTTTTTCAAAATTTTGGTATCTTTTTACAAGAAAAAAAAACTAATTGATGAGGCAGTCAAAACCGCTTTCAAACAGTTCATAGACTCTCGCTCCCAAGATTTTTTTTCGCAAGGGATCAATCATCTGCCTATAAAATGACGGAAGTGTATCGATAACAACGGCGCATACTTCGATTAATTAAATAATAGTTTCATTTAAAAAAGTCGATTCACTTTTTTGATACTAAACGGCAATTTCATTTATATATATATATATATATATATATATATATATATATATATATATGTAAGGACCTAATACTAAACTATAATTTAGTGCATTAGGTATATTAATGAGAGGCTTTGTAGTAAATCATCGCTTTATAATTAATGTTACAGATAATCCGCGATAGCGATAGTATTATACTAGACACTAATACGGTTATCAGCCAAACCACCAGATGATTTATGTGTCTATGTATAATATTAAACAAAACAATTTTGGGTAATAAACCTATAATTTCTTATTTAATTATTGATCAGAGTTATAATTACTAGTATACAATTGTATTTGCGTGTCTGTCGAATAGGTTTCGAATATCTCGTTTAATAAGTAGTTAACCTATGTCCAACTCTTGCAGAAGATATCAGTAAGGAAGAAGAAGAACAAGAAAACTCCGAGTATGATGATGAAGGTAATATACTACCAATACTGTAGTATATATTATATTATATTAAACTTCTAATTCAAAGATTTTAAAAAGTACGGTGCGCTATTTATTTCAATAATTTTCTTTTCAGAAGAAGAGGAAGAGGAAAAAACAACTGCGATAGTAGAAACTGATTTTGATTTTCAAGATTTTGTGCTTAGGTACATATTGTTTTTATTAATTCGAAATATCAAAATCGATAATATGTAGTTAAATGTATATTTTTAACTTTATTACAAACTTCACCTTTAGTCGGCACATAACCAACACAAACAATTAAGTTTATACGGAACGCTAAGGGCGCAGGTCTTACTCTTGCCTTTTTTACACGTCTGCCTGCTAAAAAAAGAGTGTAATGTTTTTAGGATGTTTGAGTTTCTTTACTCCACCACACACACTCCACCATAACACCTTAACCAATTTTGATGCATGAGGTATCGTTTGAATCCTACGTTCTCCCGGGTGACATAGGCTGTGATGCCATCATAAAAAATATGGCGAATCATACAGGATGTCTCGTAACTCAAGGATAACCTTGTAAACACATATTCTATACATCAAGGTAAACAACTTTTGTTCTATGACTTTTGATAATTTGCAAGAAAATTTAACGACTTCCCAAACAGCTGATTAAATTTGTATAGAAAAACTGAAAAATTGTGTACATATTTTTAAAATTAATAGAACAAACGTTGTTTATTGTGATGTATAGAAATGTGGTTACCTGAGCTGCGATTTATTTGAAAAACTTCTATTTAAAATGCAAATACAAAATGCAAAATACCTATTTTGTATTTTGTATTTAAATGCCTTTTAGTAAAAAACATTTTGTATTTTATTTGAAATACCTTTCGAGATGTATTTTGCATTTTTCATCATCATTTCAAAATGCAAAATACTTTGTGATTAAGTTTAGCCAACATTACCAGTCAAACAAAATGAAATGAACGAATGACGCTTGTATTGCCGAATTTGACCGATAGAAGTGCCTGCTAACCATGCGTGCCCTTTTTTCATCTTTGGTCAGAGTGCGCGCCTTCTAACTGAATTATGCGCCTTATATTTTAATTTTAATTTGAGTATAGTGACAATGTCAAACGAAAACGACGAACATTATCTATGGCTATAAAAACGCAACGCCGTAGACGCCGACGATTCGATTTCACGGATTTATTGTTTGCTGGTGCTGGTGAAGTGGTATTGTTAAAAAGTGTAATAAATAAAAATTTATGTTTATTATTTTCACTTTTTAACAATACCAGTCCATATGTTATTAATAAATGAAAAGTGTAAAAATAATAAAATAAGAACTAGATGCACAATCAACCGAAATAAATGGCCACACAAAAATGAAGCCATGGCTATTTTTTCGTTAGTCTAGTTTTTTACATTATTTTAAGTGAGCATTATTATTATTAATAGCAAAAGAGAATTTATTGATACGTACGTACTGGTAAATATGACCAAAATGTCATGCTTATGGTGCCATTTGGCTCGGCATTGTATCTCTATTCTATTTCTCATGATAAATACCTAAAATAAATAAAAATATCATTCGATTTGGTCAAAAGGTATTTTATTTTGAAAATACCTATTTTGCATTTAGCATTTGAAATACAAAACGCAAAACTATTTGGTATTTTGCATTTGATATAGTAAATCTGAAAAGTATTTTGCATTTTGTATTTAAATGCTTTTTTAAAACCATTTTGTACATCTCTGGTGGTTACAAGGTTATCGTTGAGTTACGGAACATCCTGTATACAAAAGGTATCCAATTTCCTACCACACAATTTATTTCTAACTTTTTAGTTCGCTTTTATTAACAGCAATTGTGTTTTTTTAAATTTTATTATGTGTTTTTCTTTTAGGTTTTGTAATCCAAGAGTAGTAAGCGCATGCGTATATCTATTAGAATGCTACGATAAAAACCTTCCTTATACAAATCATTGCATCGCGAAAATGTTGCATCGGATAGCATGGGATTGTAAGCGGCCTTCTATGATGTTCCAAGGCACATTATTCGTCATATTTCAAAGAATACTAGACAATCCTGTACCGCAATTCAAGGTAATATACACAAATACAACTTTTACAGAGTCACACTGTTAAAGTCGCTTTCTTGCTGTACTTTTTTTCTAGATTATTGTTTGAAATTGTTTCTGTTGACAGGAGTTGGAGAAGTTTGCTATATACATCCTTAGAAAATTAACTGAAACGGCGTCTAAGAATCCAAAAGTATTTATTGAATTACTTTTCTGGAAGAATGCTAAAGATTCAGCTGAGATTGAGTTCGGCTATGATCTGTACACAAGTCAGAAGTAAGTCATCCCAATATTAAGTTTTGCACTATAAGTTTAAATCTAACTACTTACGTTCAGTAATAAACAGTCAATGATAAAATCCTTTGAAACTAGAACTTTCAGGCCGAAAACCGAAACAGTTTTTTGAACTTTTTGTCAGAGACTCGAATACATTGCTCTCAAGAGTAAAATAAACTAGTAAAACATTTAAAACGTTACATTATATCCAACAAGAACTCGATTGAAAACCATAGATGTAAACTTTTTATCGGAAGACGTAATCTTTAACTTAACTAACATTCTTGAAAAACATTCGTCATATTTGACGAATGAACTAAGATTAGAAGAGGCGCTCCCCCATAACAGCAGATGTAACTCAATGAATCCCGCCTAACACTATTTTAACGTACTCTTTCAACTATCATCAATCTTTGCTAAAGCGCCCCAAAGTTAACCTCGCGAGCGCGTTTAATTTAGTCGTCATAAATGTTGTGCGTCATATCACAGATTACATATCGTGTAGAGAGTTTTAGGGAGTTTTTCGCTAAGGTGAACTTTTTCCCTTATTTATATGCGTCCAGATTTAAGAAAGTCATAAAAGATAACTACAAAGTCGTGATATTATATAATTTCTAGGTTAAAATGTCAATTAAACCCAATTAGTAATTATCTGACAATTATTTATTTCCTTGGCGAATATGTACTTTATTTAAGGTTCCGTACCTCTAAAGGTAAAAAGTAACCCTAATAAGATCACGTGGTCCGTCTGTTTGTCAAGTCAAGAACCTTTTTCCCAGAAACGCATAGAGGTATCGGTTGAAATTAATATCAAATATTTAGGACCGCAACTTCTTGAAGCTGTAAAAAAACTTCTAAGTCAACGCAATCAAAAGATACTGGTTATGCCGCATTTTTATACTCGCAAGGAAACTGAAACCTATAAGGTACTTCCCGTTGATCATGAAAGTTGATTGGCAAGAAGCAATGTGCTATTATTGCACAAGTTAAGAAAAAAATCCAAAAAACGTTGTATTTTTTTTAAAATCAGATAAACAGGTAAAAATCGAAAAAGACTCGATTCCCGTTATGGATAAATTATTTACATACCTACAAGTTTGTAAGGAACCATCGGTGCGCGAGTCCGACTCGCAAATGGCCGGATTTTTTTTTCTATCAGCCGTTACTTTTGATAAAATATTTATTTTTATCAGACGTAGAACATCCCTTATAAAAAAGCTAACTAATAATAAATGACGTATTAGTTCAACATCAGCGGAAGATTGTCTTGTAAATTTTAAATGCTACTCTGTAAAGAAGGAACGTGTCTAACGACTATGCGCTCTGTGTATCAAAACAAAACAATGATTAATTACATGGGTTGATACGAAGTTGGTGTGACAGGGACAAGCCAGGCTCCGGCGCGTGGTCTGACGAGCAAGAGGACGAACTGAGGAATCTGTACATGGAGAATCAGGCGAACCCGGCGAGTAATCAAGGTTAGTATTATAACAATATCATCTGAAAGCGCTGGTAAATTAGACCTATGTTTAAGATTTAATTGTATAATAATTTCGATTTAAGAGCCATTTTACATTTTCAGCGCGGAGCCCTATATTTCCAGCGCCTAATTAGAGATCTTAGGAAATATTTTAAGATTGTTAAAAAATACATACATAAAATTTCCCAACCTTTTGTGTACGTTTTCAAAGTTACACCAGAATAACTATTACGGGTATAATTTTACTCCTTGAATTATGCCATAGATAACTTCGTTTACGTATGTTAGTTCAAGAGTGAATGATAATCGAATGGGGAATATGCATGTTTTTTTATTTGGTCCTAAAATAAATAGTACTTAATTATAATTAATAAAAACTAAGAATTTTTGAAAAATATTGATAAATACCTGACTTACAGCCCATTAAAGTCGCGTGTCACATTACACGTCCGCCATACACTTTTCATAGTAAAAGTTGTTTTAGATAGATATAGGTAGGTATACCTTAATTTATAATTACTATATTACGGTTATATTTTTACCTAAAATTAATTTAGTTTTCACTATAAGCACTATAATTTCATATATATTCTTATAAATATAGTAAAACTTTTTTTTTCATGTATATGCCCTATTGATAAACCTACTAAAATATTTCTTTGTTGACTGGGAAGGCCAAAACAACATTATTTTGTAGAATAATAGAGTGTCAAGCTAAATGTTGACAACTTGTCAGTTTTTAGGTGACAAGAGTGGATTTGACAACTGACAACTTTGACATTAACTTATTCTGATATATCTTTTACTAATATAATCTTTTACTTGGTCAAAATCACCCGTTTAAATGTAAAGTGTTTAATATACTTTTTCTTAGACTAGCTATTGCCCGCGACTTTGTTCGTGTGGTCTTTAGTTTATTCATAAAGGAATCTCTGCGCAACTTTCTTATTTTTTTCTTTAAAAAGAACCTTCTCCTGATAATAATTAACACAACAAAAAAAGAATTAGTGAAATTTGTTTCATCCGTTCACGCGTGATGCGATGACCAAGAGAAATAGAGATTCATTTTTATAATAAAGATTAATGGTTGGCAAAATGCATAATCAGCTGACTCTACATTAAGCAGTGGTTTACTCTCGAGTAAAAACTTACTCCAGCTTAGTCGAATCCGGTCTAAAATGTTTTAAATTTGCAATTGTACAATCTTTTTATTTGTAAAATTATCGATCCCGCCACCTGATTTACGAAGTGTTTACCTTGTCAAATTGAATTGAAACAACTAATACTTTTGTCAACGTTTATTGTTTAAAAGAGTGTGTATTCTTTAACACAAAAAAATCAATAATTTCTAAATTGTCCCGATCAACGGCACTAGTTTACTACTGCCTTTTTAAAATTAAGCATATTATTTACAATCAAAAGTTTAGGTCAGAATACCTTTAATCTACCTACCATACCTCACTTGAAATATGTAATTTTATCAATTACAATTTGGACAATCAATTGGAATTAGACCCAAAAAGTTATTAAAACTTATCCTAAACCCAACGATGTATAAGCGCGCGCTCCATAGTAAAAGCGTGATCTTGTGAAATGGCTCATAATCCTCATATCATTATTGTCATTGTCATAATTTATTTATTTTCTATTCGGCAGAAAATCTAAATGTTTAGTACACTGTGGTAAAATTAGGGAACTACGGTAGCGAATCACTTACAGGGAAATTATAAAACAGAACACGAATCTTCAGACACGCATTTAGAGTACGAGCTTTGAATACGTTAGGCTGGCCGACGTTTAGCCATAAATTAAATATTTAGGTTTGAGACTGGCTAACTTTATTTTACTTAGTCCATTACTATGGTTGAATTCTTGATAAAATAATTAAGTCACATAATACAGGGCCAAAATGAAACTGTGTTCCTCGAGAGTAATCAGTTTCTGGCAGATAACTACTTTTATTGTGGGCATACACTTTAACAAGGGTGTTCTGCATATTAAAGTGAACAGCTTTTACTATAGGGACAAAGTCACAAAACGACAAAAAAAAACAAGAGATTGGAAAGGTGAACATATTTCTCGCAATTTTAAATAATTTGTGCCAGTTAAAAGTTGTACATTTTAATGGGAAGAACTACCTGTTAAAGCGATTCGACCAGTCACCATGAATAAAAATGGCAAAAAAAATGATGAAATATTACATTCAGATATAAACAGATGTGTGTGATTTAAATGAAAAGGCGAAAATGAAGATTTTCTCCGTCAAAATTTTTGTCTCATATCATTTAATTACACTTGCAAGAAGTCTCTCATTCACATTTTTCGAACACCAGATGTTATCGACTGGATATTAGACAACCTAATCGATCAAACCCGTACGCGGCGCGGGGTCATCAAGAAGCTAAAGGAATTGGGGCTGATATTCCGCGCGCCCACCAAGCGCGTCAATCACGACCGAGCGAAGGAAAAGACGCCCAAGGAATTCAGCGAGGAAGAGGACCAGATGTTAACCGAAATTTGGGAACAGTGCAAAGAAACTATTGGTAAGTATTTTATTTTTATTAATAACTAGCTGTCCCGCGCAAACTTCGTACCGCCACATTTTTTTTTTGTGTTTTTAATAGTTATTCTGCTATTCTGGGCGAAAACAAATTCAACAAAGCAAAAATCATAAAAATCGGTCCAGCCGTTCTCAACTTATAAATGGTGTAACTAACCCGACTTTCTTTTATATATATAGATTAACTGTTGCCCGCGACTTTGTTCGTGTGGTTTTAAATTTATTTAAGAAACCTTCCCCGGTGTGCGCATAATAAGTACAACAACTCACCAAACATCACAATCTGGTACTGAGCGCATAGAGGACAAAAATACTTACATTGATATTTATAAATGTAGACGCGCCATTACGATTTAGCAATTGTACGCAGACTTTTTGTTTCAGTTTTGGCTTTGATTATTCAATTATTAACTTAAATAACAATTCAACTTTAAAAATTCAAGATGACAATCGTTTTAAAATAATACTAAGGGCCAGTTTCACCACTTGCTTATAAGTTCCGGATAACCTATCTGGCACTTGTTTTAACAGATAACCCATACAATTAGCTGTCATAAAAGTGCCAGATAGGTTATCTGGAACTTATTATCAGCAAGTGGTGAAACTGGCCCTCAACTTGGTAAAATTTATTTTTCAAAATAATAATCTTTTTAATGCTTTGACATTTAGCGAACGCGTTCCATTAGTAAACAACGCCCCGTACCTACGCATAGAAACCGACAGCTCTGCAAACACTAGTCCCGATACAGATATCTGTTACATCAACAAACACTCACCCGGCTGCACGAATCGGCCCCTTGAACTCTCGCTACGATCTTATATTCAACTGCGACACTAAAAAAACATATTACATTTTCATTTTTTGATTCAATAAGCTCAGCATTGTAATTAAAAATAAACAAAGTTGGAAACGTATTCAATCAGGAAGTATTTCCGATGCACTGATAACTGATATCCACGCCGTGCCTTTTTTAAACAATTTATTGTAGGAATATGTTAAATAAATTTTGGGTTATCGACATACGGGAGTTAACAAAAATGAATGTTGTTCATTATGTCAGCAGCTTTGTTATTTATTGACACACGTTCGGTGCCGATCTGTGCAACAAACAAAAACTCTCATTTTTATTTATAGCTTAGGCAATGGTTCGCATTATTGAAAAAGTTGCGAAGACTTATGGAATATAATTTTCAGATCCAATGAGTGTGATAATGGCTCGTATGCCGCGTAAACGTCAAAAGCGAAGCTATGTCGATAGACTACTCGAGTTGGGCATTATAAAAGATAAGAAAGAGTGCCGTAAAAAGAAGCAAAGGAAATCGAACGCTAAAAGCACTGGAACAGACGACGATAAATCGAACGGTAAGTTACTAAACAACTGTTTTGCTCTTTGTTCTAACGATAGAGTGGCTCTTTTCCATTTTAACTCTGGCCGTATTTGCAACAATGTATTAAGGAAGTTTAAGTTATGTGTGTGCCCTTGCCATCTTTTTATTTTACGGTAATCTAATATAATAAAGCTTAGTCTAATATCAGCGATATTATGAGGCGCGAAAATCATGTGAAGTATTACGTCTTGTGGAATCGTAATCAGCTTTCTCACGGTTTATTACGTCTTGATTTTTTAAAATCTAATTGTTTTCAATTTATCTTTGTAGACAGTTCGTCCGATTCGGAATCTTCAGATGATGGTAGTGATAATTCCCGAACATCTCCTCCACCAATTAAAAAGAAACCGCTTAAAAAACCCAAACAGAGTATTAATGCCAAAAAGAAACCAGTGAAAATAGAACTAAATGCGCGTGAAATTGCTAAACTTTTAGTAAACGCTGTGGATAACGGTACGTATATCTTTTACTCGTATTTGTATTTAAATCCAATTATTTACTGTTATAATAACATGTTTTTACTATATTAGATTTGACGGAAAGTCTTAAATGGTTAGCCGAGAGTTTAGAAGAAGTAGCGCTTGATCAAGAGGCAGAGGGCTATGACCAAGCTGCCGAAGGGGTGCCCCTCGTGCCTATATCCAGTGAATCCGTCGAAGCCATGGAAAGCGACTTATTTCAGAAGGTTCTAAAGGGCGTCGGTATTATGCCGCCTAGCGACGAACAAGTAAGTGTATAACATCATAATCATGATTCTTGTAATACATGTAAAAATTACATAATATTTAAAATGTCCTTATTTTAGGAAGCATACTGGCGAATACCTGGTGATTTACATTTCAAAACAATTAGGAAGAGAAGGGAGATAATCATGAAAGCGGTACACAAAGAACTTATAGTGGATACCTCTATACCTGATAACATTACTGAAGACCAACCAGAATCAACAAAGCCTAACGATGAATCAAGGGATGATGATGACTTGTTTGATAACTTGAGAAAAATGCGTGATTCTAACACAGAAAATACTTTTAATAAAAGCAATGGAAATACAAGCAATCGCAAAAGAAGTCGTAGTTTTGACCCCAGTGAAAAGAATGGCAGAGAAAAAATGCAAAAAATAGTTGAAGACGATGAAATCTCTAATAATAAGGACAATGATGTCGATGATATTCTATCCTTTGCTAAGAAAACACTCGAGCAGGAAGACTTGCCTGACACTGAAGATATTTTGAGTAACATACCTAGAGTTATAGACGGTAAGTAACTGGGTTCTCGTAGGCCGACAGCAAAATAAATAGTGTCATGCGGACGTTAAAATTAACAAAAGAAAAGATTTAAAAAAAATTTCTATAATAACAAGCTGAAATTATTTAGCAAATTTACTTAATTATACTTTAAGGGCCTCTTACACCACTTGCTGATATTATTAAGTTCTAGATAACCTATCTGGCACTTTTTGACAGCTAATTGTATGGGTTATCTGTCAAAACAAGTGCCAGATCTGGAACTTATCAGCAAGGGGTGTAAGAGGCCCTAAACCTTCAATAACAAATATTCGGTACATATATTCAAAATAATTCATGAAATTATTTTTGTCTGAATTTCAAATTGTCAAAAACACCCGCCGCCCTGACACTAAGTCACTATTGAGTTCTTTTTACTAGAACTGATACCCGAAAGCAAGATATTGTGCTATGCTCTCACAGCTCTATAAGAAGTTTTACCTTCAGTATCGCAGTAAGATAGTGAAAGCCGAGATATAGTGACATCCCTAAGGATTTAGTTATTATAGGTACCGTAATATGTAAGCGGTTAAAAATTGTCTTACTATAGTCTAGGAATAAAACTATGATTATATAACTTGACATCTTATTAAAGGTTATTATTTTTGATTTGCACAAATGGTTACTAATTTTAGATATAATAACGCTTTAACCATCTTACTGCGACACATATGACACGCCTTTTCTAGTATTTTATATCCCGTTGTAGTTTTACCATGCATTTTCTTAGTCTATGAGTCTTACTACCTTTTGAAATAATAAATATAAAGGAGTTATCATTGGCTTTTAAAATCGTATAATTTTCATGTTCTTTGTAGCCCATAAACGATTTTAAAACCTAATTATTTAGGATATTACCCTATTTTACATCAAATTGAGATATAGTAATATACCTATTACATATTTATTGTAAACATTTCTTCCAGATGACAGTGACAAAGATGACGAGGACATAGTTTTGCCGGCAAAACGCGACAAGAAACGTAGAATCATAATCGATGACGACTCCGATTAAAACGTATGCTTTATTAAACAAGCCTAATAGAAAGTGTCTTATTATCGCATAATTGTTGTTATGTATTGAAATATAAGATCTAATTCCAATTAATTGTTTTATTTAAGTTAGTATAGATATTTGTGGGTTTTACTCAAGTAAGTGAACCTATGTTCTAATAAAATACATTTCTTTCAGTGGTTACAATGCGGACGCCTTATATAGACTACCTACACTCAGGAACACTCGTCCAATTTCTGCAAGCTAGGTGTATTTCTCTACCAGAGCCCTAGTAATTTAAATAAATTGCGTCGTATTTCTATACCTTATTACATCACGTAGGTATAGGAATTCCAATATCATTCTGTTATCGGATAGCAATATACTCGTATAGTGCGCTCAGTTGCTGGCATTTTCTATCCATTGCAGGGGACCGTGTGTTCGCGCGCATCCGATATTGCAAATATTGTACAATATAACCAACAAGAAAACAGAAATGGGGAGTTTTCATTGCCATTGTACCTACGCTTAACAAACAATAACGTATGCGCTTACACGGAATTAAATAAAATTGTACCGTTTGCAACTATATCGATATCGGTAAAATAACGTATTTATTATAATTTTTGTAATTCTATGCATTGTTAAGGCAATTGATATTTATTGTACGAGTACCCTTCCACTCAGATAAAGTGCTTTCACCGTGAAACGTACCTATTTGGAGATGAAATATACTACAGATATGCTGTGGATACAATCTGTGCAGAAACATATTCGGTACAGTATTTGACTGGAAATGCACGCTCCTTAGTGTGTTGGGACACTATTCCATCCATTATTCGTAAACATAGTCACTGCACTACATATTGCTATAGGTAGAGAGAGCATTTCCATGTTCTCACAAGGATACCACATTTCCGACCTTTCCCTTATCTGCGAATCCTAAATTTAACTGAATTACAAGCCATGAAACTAATTAAATAGATTCCCCTAAACCTTTTGTCGAGTGCAGATGCTGTTCAGTTACGTATAACTCGTGAAGATTAATTTCGTACGGCGTGCACTAAATCTTTTCACTCAGCATCAGATTAGCGCGCCCGAACCTTCCCCTAAATGTATCGTTGTTTTTCTAACATTATCTAAACATTGTAAACAAGGCACCCAAAAGCGCCGGGATTCTACCTGAAGTAACATTTGGAGCATTGATTTACATACATTAAACATTGTCGTCACATTTGAGGATCAAACGTGACATGTTCACCTATGGTTAGTATACATTAAACGTGGTTTCTTCCAACTCAGCACAGCCCGGTTTCTAGCGAAACTATTTGGTAAATGTTAATTGTTCTTCCCGTCTACCGGATCCAATTAAAGAAACGCATTTGGTAGATAAAAATTCTCCCGCGTGGAATGCTATGATATTACTTTTATTACTTGACTCCAGACTGTCTGTCTATTACTTATAAAACTATGGTTCAGTGAGCCACGCGAATTTCTCGGAACTTTTTTATTAGCCACCAGCGACCCGATTACGAGCAAACTACGCGGATTGCACCCCACCCGTTAAATTCTAAAGTTTCAATTCACGATTGCATAGAAAACCTATTACGTTATGCTGCTGCATCGGACCTATTTGAAACTCTTACACTAAGTAACACAATAAATAATACACTAATAATAGTTTTTATCAAATGACTGTCTACACTTGCTGCATTTTACCTACAACAATTTTTCAAACTGATGCGGTTGCAAAAATTCATAAAAAAAATCGTAACTCAAATCTACGAAAAATCGTAGAACATACATTAGGGGTGATTCTGATCACGTCTGATGGACGTCACTTTTCTGGCAACCCTGTAGATACTAGGGTAGACCGGAGGAAAAGTAACAGGGGGCAGTTGAAACATCGACAATATCTGCAGTATCGTTATGTGTATTTATGCGTGTGTGCGTGTACTAACACGTCTAGACTCATTTGACACAACGCCAATCGCGCGAGCGACGCCGTGCGGAGTGGTCGCCTGCAAATCGCCATTTTGTTTTTCGGACGCTCAAGGTAAGAATTTGCGTAATTTTTATAGTGTGATAGTATGGATTTATGGGGTTATTTTTCATGTGTAAGTTGATAAGTAGCTGTTTAAAAGGTCAAAGATTATGTTTGTTATAAAACTTCTGTGTGTTTTAATGTATTTAAGTGATTTATAGATGTTTTCCATAAAGTTACTTACTGTTGCGGTTGTAACACATTTTTCGGGGGCAATAGTAACGTTACAATTGACACCGTGTTACAATTGACCCAGAGACCGTTAAAACTAATTTATATATATTTATTTATTAAAACAAAATTAATTAAACCATAAGCTGTTTATATAACGTCAGTTGTGTACTTAATACCAAAAAAGACAGTAATACTAAATATTATGTAACTTTTTCTTGAAAATGGACTTTACTGTGATGATATGATATGAAATTGTCATTGGTTATAAAATCTAAATCTAAAAAACTATGTTTTGTCGCATCGGATTAATAGTAAGTTGCTATTTTTAATCAACACTACTGTAAATTTTATCTAAACGGCTGCGTCTTGAAAGATGATCGCTGCGCATTTATATTCTAGTTTTGAGGAATCAAAAACTATTTTTCTTTCAGATGCCTAGAAATCGACCAAGAAAGACCGACCGAGGAACTAAAGATCTCCTCTTATATGAACAAGCATACGAGGAGATTTGTCAAGGGCGCTCAGTTCGTGCTGCCGCAAGAATGTTTGATCTATGCCATGTCTCTTTATCAAGGTACCAAAAAAAAAGAGAAACTGCTCCCGAAGGCCACACAGTAAGTATGGGCTACAATCCGGCTACCAAAATTTTTACTGAAAGTCAAGAACTGTCCATATGTGAGTATGTGATAAGAACGGCAGATATATACTACGGACTGTCCCCAAAAGAAATAAGAAGATTAGCGTTTGACTTAGCCAAACATTACCACATCACGAGGCCAGCATCTTGGGACGAGAATGAGTCTGCAAGTGAAGACTGGTTCTCCGGCTTCATGAAAAGACATCCAGAGCTATCCATCCGGTGCGCGCAAGCCACCAGTCTAGCACGGGCAACAAGCTTCAACAAGAATAATGTCGGACCATTTTTTGACAACCTTGCTAATGTTTTAGATAGATACAAATTTGAACCTCAAGACATATATAATATGGATGAAACAGGTGTTACTACAGTACACAAACCTAATCGGATTGTAACAAGAAGGGGAATGCGACAGGTAGGCGCACTAACATCGGGTGAACGTGGTACATTGGTAACTATCACAGTGGCTGTAAACGCTTTAGGCAACGCTATTCCTGTAATGTTTGTGTTCCCACGAGTTCATTACCAGCCGCACTTTGTTCGGGACGGCCCTTTGGGATGTATCGGAGCAGGAAATAAATCAGGCTGGATGGAAGAAAGAGAATTTTTGTTGTTCTTGGAACATTTTAAACTCCATTCGAATGCATCACTGGAACACAAAGTCCTGCTTACATTGGACAATCACTCTTCCCATATAACTATAGCCGCCTTAGATTACTGCAAGAACAATGGTATTATTATGCTATCTTTTCCTCCACACTGCACCCACAAACTCCAGCCGGTTGATAGGTCAGTTAATGGACCGTTGAAAAAAGCTATTAACAGCGCATGTTCCGCCTGGATGCGTAATCATCCCGGTAGACCAATGACCATCCACGATATACCGTCCATAGTAACCACTGCTTACCCGATCGCTTTAACGCCAAGGAATATCCAAGGAGGATTTAGAGTTACCGGGATTGTCCCGTATAATAGGGATATTTTTGAGGAATCGGACTATAGTCCTTCTTTTGTCACAGACCGACCAGACCCAACATCAACCAATGTTGTAGTGCACACACCTGAAACGGAAGGTTTCACCCATTCGAGGCCCTCATTATCGTCTAACGACCGTTTTGCTTCTAACTTGCATGCACAAACTCCTCTTTCGAATGCTGAGACTCCACGGGACAGCTGTCAGAGGTTACCTACCACCCAGATTTCAACAGAAAATTCTGCATCTTCAAGTGAAGTTACTAAATCAGATCAAGAACTGCAAGTGGCTTTTCATGAACAGGTTAACTTGGCTGAAGCTAGAGGTAGCTCTCCTCTGAGGACTGTACCATCTTTCAATGACTCTCTTGCTTTCGAGTCTCACACTGAAACTGTTTCCATTGAAATAGTGGCTGAAGAACAATCACATCAAAATATATCTATCAGCCAGGATTTAAACACGAAGATGGCTGAAATATCGACTATAGTCAACAAATCGAGTCAAGCTATGCAAGAGGAGCACAATGACTTTATGCAATTTGAACCAGCTTACATATTTGAAACCATGACCCCTCCGAGGCCTAATTCATCTTACAGTGACCCTCTTGCTTCTACCTCGCATGTTAAAACTCTTTTTTGCGACGCTCCAAAACTCACATGCCAGAAGTTACTTCCCAGACAGACTCCAATCAAGATCACTGCAACGTCAACTAAAGTCACTAAAGGGATACTCACTGAAACAACAAATTTTTCTGAAACTGGAATGAGCACTTCTCCTACTACTAAAAGGGCTACGTCATCGTCTTCTATGGTTTTTTTGGCATCTACGTCACATATCAAGACTTTTTCACCGGATGTTGTTAGACCACTACCAAAGGCACCACCACGCAAAAATAGTAACCGTGGAAGGAAAAAAGGAAAAAGCGCTATCTACACAGATACTCCAGAGAAGGAAGCCATACGACAAGAGCACGAAGAAAGAGAGCGTAGAAAGAAGGCAAAATCTGTAAAGAAAACTTTAAGAGATACAAATAAAACAAAACGAAGAAAGCAAAACAAACAACAGCAGAAGAAGAAAGAAACAGACAGTGAAAGCGAAGAAGAAGAAAATGAAGAATGGTTTTGTATAGTCTGTATGGAGGCTTATTCCAACAGCAGAAGCAACGAAAGTTGGATTCAATGCACCAAATGTCATCTTTGGGCTCACGAAGAATGTACTCCCCAGTTAGGTCACAGTTACATTTGTCATAACTGTGAATCTGACGACTCTGATTAAATCAAATACTAATTCAAAGGCTGTGACATTGACTGTTATGAATAATGTAGGTATTTAAATGACTTTTTAGATGTTTAGTTAGAAAAAAACCTATTGTTATATTTTAATAAAGATATTATTTAACTTAAGAATAAAACTAAATAAAAAGTTTATTATTTGTGAGAACAATTTGATGAGGTAAGCTCAGATAAAAAAAAAACATTATTTTTCCAAATGTAAACATTTTTTGGGTCAACTTACAAACATAATAAATGTGTACCTACTTTAGTTTTGTTGTAGCCATAATTCCTCAAATGTCATCTTCATAAAAAAATTAAAAAATAAGTTTTGCTGCATTTTCACCCTTAGATTGTATAAAGTAAAAGTAAATCTGTATTAGGGATAGTACCAAATCAGTGATTAGGGGCAATAGTTACACAGGGGCAGTTGTAACAGAAACTATTTCATACAAAATTAAAACGTGGTTTTGAATACTAAATCTTGCATTTATCTTTATTATATTAAGCATAGGCACATTCGTCTTCATTTGAATAAGCCCTGTTTAAGTCTGGCCTCGAAATAAGCATTATTAAAAATTTTAGCAGAGGTTGCTATTTTATGTTATAGTTGTGTTGATTTATAATAATGTTGTCATATTTTTGTGTTCTTGGAACAAAATTAAAATAAGGAACCTAATAACATTACATTTTTCTTATAATTTTGAATATTTCATTCAGTTTTGCTGTCTGAAAATGATGTTACTTTTGTCCCTGGGTAGGGGGCATTTGTGACACTCTCCCCTTTCTTATCTTACCTGATAAAACCCGTTGATAACAGCAGATATCAAAGTCTGAATAGGTCTCTTCTACAGCCAGATATATTTACCATAGCTGTGCATAAGCATTTTTTTGAGGCAACCTAACAGATGCTCGTAATCAGGTCGCAAATAAAATGTGTTACTTTTGCCTCCGGTCTACCCTACTCATAAATACAGTACAATGGCATGAATAATATACACCTTATTATTTAATTAGATTTGAGACTAATTACTTGTCGTTACGAGAAACAAAAGAGCATTGCATTAAAACATAAGTCGCAACGCTCGGAATATATTATTGTTCATTCGAAGCTAAAAAAAACGAAACGATCGTTTCATCGCGTAATCCTGCGTGCAATCGAGTATTTCTTATTCAAATGTTCAGTCAGCTATTTTAATGTTTCAACACAGCACGTCATCAATCTTTGCCGAGGCCGAACGTGGCCCATTACGGCCGCCCCCTTGCAATTATCCACTCGAATAAAAACGTTTTAAGTGTTAAATTAACGATATCTCAGCGGGACGAGAGCTTGTCTGACTAAGTGATTAATTCCAGCCTTTAAGAACTGATAGTGAAGCGCGCTTTGTAGAGATTTTTAAACGGTCTGTAGTATTACAAAGGCATAATGGAATTCAAGGTAGCGGTACCTCTCGTTCATATATTTTTACTGTAAAGATTAAGAACCTTAAACAAAAAAATATCAGCAATGATATTGTAAACTCGGTATTCTCAATCAGTAAAAAAACGAGTGACTGTTTCTTAAATCTATCTAACGAAATCTTACATTTTACAAGAAACCTTAGCCTTAGGTAGATGCTCTTAGAGTAATGCAATATAAGCGGTATAATGAAAATCCTGTGTCAGCATAAACTATTGATGAAGTGGCTAAACTATGATTCTATCTGCGCAATCTAGGTCAGCTAGATTTTATGCGTCAATATTTTACTTACAAATTGCTTATCCCGAGTTGTCTTTACTATGGAGCAACCCTCATCAATTTCTTTTCTTACATTGTTGACTGTATTAGACGGAGTAATATAAGTTTTTAACTACAATCAGAAACAGTCGTTTAGAATATTCCTTATTTCTTCCTTAGCCAGTCACTTTGCTACGTAAATATAAACAACCGTCATTCTTCTTCTTTACGCGCGTCGACGGAGAGAAAAGAATGACAAACGAGTTGAAGAATAATGGAAAGTAAATGAAAACAGCAAAATCGCTTTTGTCAGCTGTTTTCCTTCTCTGTAGACGGAATTTAGAAATTATTGTTAAAAATACTCCACCTACAAGAGAATCCCAGTTATACTTACGAATATTTATGAGATTGTGTCGTATGGAATAATCAAATAGCTAGTGTATTAGGAGTATAATGTTTTAATGTCTAGGTAACAAAAATTTCATTGAACAAATTGACCATGGTTACATACAGGATTATTTTTAATACATCAACAACCCCCTAGGGACTGATTATAGTGCTCAAATACAACAACATTTTGTATAAGACCAACATCGTAAACTAAAAAAAAATTAGTGCTTCATACAAACTGATTTCGGCTGGTCGATGGCTTAGTTATTCCATAACCATATCATTAATCTAATGGCTAGGTGATATTTTACTGGATTTAATTATATTCATGAAGAAACTTTAGTTTTAGCAGCAGTTACTATCCAGTCTTAAAAAAACACCTACAATTTGTATGTTTGTATACGGTTAATTAAATAATAATAATATTGTATCTTGAAAAAAGATTCGCTAGATTTCACGTCCTTATCAGTTAGAGAACTACTTATGCAATTTAATTCCCAGCATGCAGTGAAATAGTACGTTTATATTTTCTGGCAAAGAAAGCAGCAACATTAAAGAGAGGATGCGAGGGTTCGCACGAAGTACCCTCAGGTAAAAACCAAATTGAATTTTCCCTCAGCCAAATAGAACGGTATCGCGTAGATAAATCTCAAGTCTGCCTCATCCTCATCCCGTATCTACAGAAAACAAAGTTTAATAGAAAAGTAAATAGAAAAAGTGGAAGTGAAAACACTGAATGCTGAAAGTTTTAATTTGAACCAGATATCCCCGACCGAATTTCAACATGCCCTTCCCAACTTTTGAATTGTTGGCTTACTATCTCAACGTTTATCTTTTAATATTTATGTTGCAAAGTACAAAACGCCTACTTCCACACCACAATCAAGTACCTCGTACCAATGTAATATCAAATGTTTGGCCTTTCCAGTTTGTGTTCTTGGTGTAATGTTCTGTAGCTTTTAGCTGCTCATGGAAACACCAACCGAAGACCGCAATCTGAAGTTTTTGAATCACGGCTTTTGTTTTGACCAAAATATTACTCCCATCCCAGAGCACGCCCACCTAGTTAAAATATTTGTCAAATGCCATTCCCAAAAGATTCTAGACAATGTTAATGGTCATGTTAAATTACTTCACTATTGTTCGCCGAGGCTTTAGTTAAAACAATTTATTCCGGAGCATTTGTTAAAGACATTAACCGATAGCATGTTTAATGAGGTCAGGGGCGCGTCGTTATATCCTGCAGATAATTATCAGTATATGGCCCTTTTAATCGACTATTCGTAACCGCGCTTCGCGGTATTAGGTTAGATAATGTAATTTTATAACGGTCTTAGCTTAGGTTTAATTTAAAGGAGGTGCGGGGGCGTGCGAGCCTCTGCACCGGGAGCCGAGTCGCTCGCTTGCAGCACAAGGAATGAAATCTTGGCGGGACTTGGGAGACTTAATATTTCTTAGTAGTTACCTACATAGTTTAATCAATGCAAATCGTATTTCTGTGCGTGAGACAGGTTAAAAGCAATAGCGGTTTGACATACGCAAATATTTTCTCTCTAATAGATATAGGTAGTAAATAAAAAAATTGCTGACTGATCGATTAGCATTTAAATCTTATTTTTTGACTTTGAAGTATTTTATGAAGTTATTACTATTCACTACTGCAAGAAAACTGATTAACTGAAAATTATTTTAACTCAAAGCTTATGTTGACAATATAAAGTCAATAGGTACTTCTTTGCTCTACCTACTTCTGTTAGAACAGCTAAAAAGATACGATTTTCTGTTCTGAACTTCAAGAACCTACCTCCGGACCCGACTCCGAAAAACACTGAATCCGGGGTTAAATATTAATGATTTCATGGGTTAGCTTTGCTCCTCGCTATTTAATTAAAGAATAATTCAGAATACAAATAAATAATAATGAAAAGAACTTGTCGCAGGATAACCTAAATAACCTGTATCTCTACTTTATTTTGTGTGTTTTCAACTCAAACGCTAGCGGTGCTGGCTTGCGGCTTGCTTGGTCGTGGCGGCTATAATCTGTGCGGGCTCACCGGGTCGCCGCTAATCGCGCGCGACTCGCATATAAGGCTCAACCGCATAACTCTTTCCATTCTCGTGCTCATACGCTCATGCTCACTCGACACGATTAAACGTATACATACTCATTTGTCTGCTCTCCTTTAATAATGCTCACACAAATTCACACAATAAACTGTTTTCGCTTTATTCGCGCAGCTGAGAATAAAAACTATTTTTCTTTTCTAAAGCCCTCGTGGAAGTTAAGAGTGTGCTTATTCGCACGTATAAATTTTTCTCACGCGTCGGTACGTTTTAAAGTTATGAACACAGGGACTATATGTATACAAAATGCAATTCGTTCGCGATTACTTTTGTCCAATAACTTTCGCACCTTTATTTAACCAAATAAACAAGTGAAATTTCTTCACGGTTTCTTGAAAATTTGGAGTGCTTGCTTTGTTGGGTGAATATTTTTTATCATAGCCTAGTTTTGAATAGATTACTTAGGCACATACTTTAAAAATCTGAATGATTGCGTAGTCTTCGTTTCATTCATTTGATAGACTTCATTAGCTCTACAAAAACAGAAATTAATAGATAAGTAGTATTAATTTATTATTATACAAAAGGTCTGTGACTTGTAACTAATTGTACACCACCACCCGCGGACGACATATTTGGACCATTGTCGTAACGAATAATTAAAAAGTTTAGATTCATTTCAGCTCAGTTAGGAGATAGAATCGCGCCGCGACCGCGCCTGTCACAAAGTTGTGCATTAACTTTTCATTCACAAGTTTGGACCGAAGCTCGCGAACGATCGCAACTTCGCAATTTCAACCCACTTACAATACTCGTATGTAGACTATTCGGGCACCGTCCCGATTATTGGAATGAAATTGATCGTTCGTCTTGTTTGTTCGACGCAATTAATATGGATTTTGCTACGACAATCCATATATTGTAAATACTTTTTATACACATCATCAAATTATGATCTTGATTACATGTAAAACATAAACCTACATTGCGCTACCACTTTTTCTTTCACAATTTTGGTCCAAAAGATTTGCGACCTGTCGATTCTAATCGAAGTAGATGGATAAGATACCTATTTGTAAAGTTGCTGATATTGTTAACCCAAGATTTAAAGTTCACAAGACGGACCAGAGAACGGAGAAGCGAAATCTTATTTTATCCCAAGTTGGTGATAAATTAGTGTGTGACTGAGATATTGGATTCTTAGTTCGAAGCGGTCTTCAAGCAGTTACTCTCTGAAACTTTTATAGGTATAAAATGAGAATATTATATTAGACTCGAAGCGTCTGGATGCGGTGAGCGACATCTTTCCCGTTTTAATAACTTCATTTAACTTTCGTAAATTAATTTTCATTTGATCATTTCATTGGGAGATGAGTTATAATTGAAGGGGCGCGTCGCAATCGCTCGGGATCCACAAACGGAATAATGTCAAATCAATTAAAAGTTGAATTCGGCGGGCAGCGCGCCAGTCTCAGTAAAGTTGATTCATTAGTATAGGATTGGCCGCCGTCGCCGCAGACTGCCTCCCCACCAAGTATTCGACAATATTACGAGCTATCTGCTCCGCACAGGCCATTTGGACTCACATACGTTCAGATACTCAAGAATATTTATGTTCTAAATCGAAAACTTATTCATAGGTTATCTGTAGCGCCCACGATATTTCTGAAGTAATACTTTGTTTTGGGGCCATTAATACTCAAACTTTTAGTATTATGCTAGAACCGATAATCGCAAGTTTTCAGATTCGCAAATAATATTTGATCTCGCCGCAATATAAATTTGTGAAAGATACGATGAATAGAATCATGAAATATTATGTAAATAGCACCAGATGCAGTTGAATAATGATTATTTAGTAAAATATTATATAGATCATATTTGATAGTGTGCTTTATAATCTGGTACCTACCTATTTACCGGACCGAAATATTTTATTTGCGTTACAATATTTTTAGAATACCTACGTCAAACATGATCGGCAGAGACAGCCTTCCACTTCGGTCGGCGTTTCCTAAACAGTAAACGCAATAACATTTGCATAGGCTCCGTCAACTGCTGGTGCGCTCATAAAAGTAATGCAAAAGGGATCACGCCGCGCCCTAATAGCGAAACTTCGCCGGGGATCAGCAAAAGTAATTCGACTTCTAGCCAGCCTGAGCAACACAATCGGACCAAACATTTACGTCCCTACGAATTAGTTTCTTGTTCGACTTCGGTTTTAATGAATATAAAGAGTTTCGAACTGGCTCATTGAAAACTGGATACATACAAAACATCTTGTATTTGACATTATTAATTTTATTTGCAGATTAATTGTAATTTCTTACAGAATCAATTGCCGAAAATTATTTGCTCTCTAAAATAAATTAAACGAGTAATGTTCAAAGTATTATCGGTTAGTCCATACTCGTATTCGTATTAATGGTTTCCTAATTGGCAATTGATTTTGAAGCTCGACCTTTGATTTTCTAAATTATTAACGAGGCCGCTCATTAAGCCATTTTTAAGAAGAATCATTTGACCCATCAATTTGCGGGTTTCTAAAAAACAGTTTCAAAGGGAGAAGCAAAAATTAGCGGTAGGAAAAATGAATATAATACAAGTTAAAGGCTTATCCGCCGCGAGCGATTTATTCAAACGACCAATAAATATTCAAGAGTAATTAACCGCGCGCCGACTCGATACAGAACTGAATATTTTTCGCTGCCGTCGATTTTGCGTTAATCCCCGCAAAGGTAGATTACGGAGTGTTGCTAACTACGTAAAACGCAACTGGGAATTCATATTTTAAGGTAAATTACTAAAATGACGCTCTGGCTTCCAATTGCTACAGATTTTTTTCGCAAACAGGACTTGGACAAGGATGATCATGTTACTTAAATACAAATTATTAATTTATCTGTAATTTGTACAATACTCGTACAACGCTGATCCATTTTTCCGGAAAAATGATTTAGAATAAGGAAATTTTTATTTTCCCATATATTTCCCAAATACATTTATTAAATTGAGTTCAAATAATTAAATCAATACGATTTTAAACTTCTTACACAAATAGAATAGCTCATGCATTCAGATATATTTTAGCCAAGCAAAACCTCTACAAATTTAAAATAACGCATACTGGCAGACGAAACCTCGTCTCGTGAGATGTGAGCTCAAAAGATCTCGGCGAGCGCAGTGTTGCGCTCCGTTACCCAAAACGCTGAAACTCCATTGTCCGTAGACGCGAGGCGTCTTCGTAGCCAGCAACTCGTAGCACCAAGCTACGATAACGCTACGCCAAACTACGGACTACGGCACCGACTACGTTTGGAGCAAACGGGCTATATAAATTACGTGTTACTCTTCGATAGCCTCTGGCCCATGCAACTCGTATTTTACGTTATGGCTATTTCAAACCTCATTGGAATGTATGACGTTTACCTAGTTTATGCACCGTCGTAAATTTCATTAGACAACTTTATGATTTATTTTGCGGGGTGAGTGGGTACCATAAAATTTGCTCCCAAATTCCTGAAGTTAGCGTACATTAATAAAATGGCAGTCCCCTGCATGAAAAATACCAAATTGCTGATTCTTTATAGTTCAAAATCTTTTCAGTCTTATTTCTTTTTGTATATTATATTTTATAGATAAATTTAGATACAGACATCAAATCATCATCATCTTTTCAGCCATGGGACGTACACTGCTGAACATAGGCCTCCTCCAATGACTTCCAGATTTGCCGGTTGGAAGCGGCCTGCATTCCAGTAGCTCCCTGTAACCTTTACCAGAGGCCCAATTCCCGTAATTTGACATTTGTCGCAATCCGGTGTCGATCCGGTCCCAGTAACATTACTATCACAAACGGTATTCTCGTAAACTTTCAATTTGACGTAAAATTATTAAAACTATCCCAATAAGACTAAAAACAGAGTAAAAAAATATCTAATTTTGGTTCCTTTCATTTTCAGTCGCATTACGAACTATAATAGCATTTTTTGAGTTTACGAGAATACCGTTTGGGATCGTAATGTTACTGGGAGCGGATCGACACCGGATTGCGACTATTGTCAAATTACGGGAATTGGCCCTCTGATCGTCTGTCCACCTTATAGATGAACGTCGTACGCTGCGTTGGCCGGCACGTGGCTACAATTCTAGAACCTTTCTGCCCCAGTAATCAAATGCAACTTACATATTGCCCGCTAAAATGCTTTTACGTACTTACTAATGAATTTATGCGCCAAAAAACAACATTTACTACATTGTTAATGTTAAATATATCTGTCCAAATAAACAATTATGAAAAGCACAAAAATATCTGCCGGCATGAAATCATGAATGGAAGTTCGGAAAACTGTCGCATGAAATATTCCCAAACGTTTAGGCGCACGTTACACGGTCCACTTAAATTTTGTCTATAGTTATCAACGAGCCGAATTGTACCAATAATAGATAAAACCGGGCTTTAGGTAAATCCTATCGGGCTGAATACAGCTAAACCTGATATTTGTGAATCGACTGTTTAGTATGAGCGCTTTAAACACTGTACTATGCATTTGTAATAAAACAACTGATAAATTGTTTTCAGATAAGATAGGTTATCCGAAACTTATCAGCAAGTGGTGAAAGTGACCCTTAATGTTGTATCTAAAATGATCACAGTACCACTAATTTAAAAATATTTTACAATACCTAATTTAAGGTAGGTATACTTATTTTTCCGGGTGTTAGGAAATGAAACGTACTTACATACATTTCATTTTTAAAAATCATTCTATCCAATTTCTGTCTTTATAATTACAGCACACACCCTGTCCACGGTAAAAAGTGTAACTAACTTCCTAATACCAATTACTTATCAAAAATTGCGGTCAATAAAATACAGGTAAAAGTATTTAATCGTAAGTAACTTTTACATACGAGTATTGCGACTCAAAAAAGAAGTAAATATGATTAAGTCGTGAATTTCCTTGCAAGTACCCTATTGGCAGCTTTTAGATGTTCCATACATTATCGTGTAGGTGGACGATTTATACTTGGTAGTGGGAAATAGTGACACGACAGTAGGAATGCGTAACGAATTTTCTTCCCGACAAGTAATTTTGTAAAGAAACTTAAAACTTTCCCCATGATAGATATTTTTGTCATTCGAGTAGGAAAAGTTGTTGTATTTTAGCAATAGATTACGTACCCGACCTACCAATTTCGAGCTGCAGAGTTTATTACGATTTATTATTTTACATTTTATTATTCATAGCTTTATTTTATAAATGCGGAATCGTTTCGCTATAATTTGATTTTCCGTTCTGTGTACTTTTGAAAATTGACCAGACGCTTTGCCCCAGATGCATTTTTGCAAAGTAATATTCTCATCGCAGTTCCACCAGTTTCAATTCCCTCGAATGCTCTTCAACAAATACTTGGTCGACTTAATTTTAAGTAGGTCTGACGTTTGTAGGTATAGATTTATCTAGTAATATAGAGTATATTGTCATCTTTTGTGAGGTGGACACATTTTACAGGCTACCTATAACACCATTCATCCTAATAAACTCATCAAATCAAATTACAACTTTAAGGTAATGTTACGTATGTTATGTACGTTACCGTAACGGGTATAATAGGCTAGTTTCCGGGGTCAAAAAATGATTAATTTATTTAGTCCGTCAGTTTGATTATCAAAAAATATTGGACCCATATTTTGTCTTTTGTTAATCAAACAAAAAATTACAAAAATAAAGCGAATCAAAATTTGGGAGTGACGTCACGTCTTGCTAAAAAGTGTCGCAATTCGTGACGTTACGCGGAACTTTAACGGGCTATATCTTCAATATTTTTTGTTTGATTGAGAAAATAAAAAATATGTGGCCAATATTTTCTGTTGATCGAACTGACGGACTAATTAGATTTTTTTTAGGAAACTAGCCTATTATTACTAGCCTAGCCTATTTTTGAGCGAAAATTAGAATACAGCGCTCCCTACGCTCGCTAGGCTCCGTGCTTTGTGTAGTCACTGTTAAACCTAACCTAACGTAAATGAGATTTTAAACAAAAATACGCTGTTAAAGATAAGAAAATAAAAAAAGTTATAGAAATAAAACGAAATTTAAGTGAAATAAAATATCATAAAGTTTAATTAAATTTTATGACATTGAATGGTCGTTAAAAGTGTTTATACTCGTACAGAGTACATTTAAAGTGTACCTAATCGGCCCTGATATGATAAAACTGGGTAAGTTATAATAGGGCAAAGGTTGTTTCGGTCTTTAAAACTTCTTCAAATGAAAGTTATGGTAAGCAAACAACTGTGAAAAGAAAAAAATGTTTTTATTGGGGTATTTTTTTTTTCTGAAACATGATACACAGGCAATATAAATTTATAGTCTCACAATATTATGTAAAAGAAACAATCTAGTATTTAAAACGTCGTTATACCGTTTTGGGACAGTTTGGAATACTGACAGGTAAGTTTCGAAAGTAAGGTAAGCTACCATGTCACACACATCACATCTTTGATTCGTAGCCAAAATATTTTATATCTTTTTTTAGATGTAAACTTCACTATAGTCTTAGTAAAATAATCACATAGGTAGAACTCGTATGGTATGCTTCAGTACAAACATTAATTTTAAAAAATGCGATGTTGTTTTTTTATTATTTGTTTGCTAACTGAGTTTGCAAAGGTGAAAATATGTTATATAAGATAATCATTTATTGTCAAAACTGTGTTACATTGTGGTTACATGGAACCAACAGTTTGCCCATTGCGTACGTACAATATCGATTGTTAAGAAAACAGGTTAATGCTACTAACAAATTTGTAACCAAATTAAAAACTAACTGTATCTTAATTGGAAATGCCATGTTACTGTAGATATCTTTTGATTGCGTTGACTTAAAACTTTCAATATTTTTTTCAACTTATCTTATTATTTGATATAATTAACACGCCTACTTAATTATAATAAATAAAAACTAATAATTATAATAAGTAACTAATGAATGTGAAAAGGGTCTTGACAGACCGACTATACAGGGTTCGAAACGCTAATTGTCAATGATTGTCAACAGACGAAGAGTTAATTACTGAAGAGCTCAATACGATAGACTAACAATGTTAGGTGAATACTTAAGGCCAGGGTTATTCGGCTGAAAGGTCTTCATAAAAATAAAAAAAAATCATATAAGTACTCAAAATGATTACAAACAAAGTCTTGCAAATAGTCAAAATTTTAGGTTTTATGGTTTTAAAAACCATTGAGGTCCTACATAATTTACGATTGCGATATCATTGTTATTTTTTTCATACTATATAAAATGAGAATTTTTATTTTTTATTTAATCAAGAGACATTGGTCCTATCTTGTGCTTTTTATCTACAGTAAAATTAAAGCAATCGTTTTTTACGCGGCCGACAAGCATTTTAAATAACTTTTTTTTATCAATTGTTCATAACCTAGCCTTTGTTTTAAATGTGAACATGTATCTTAGATACTATCTACATACACGGCACGCTACAGGGCACGCTTGCCTTAACATGCTTGTACTATCTTCAACGCCCACATTTTCTATTATCACTCACCAATAGAACTAAATGTTGTCTACGACATAAATTTATTGGTGAGTGACTAATTTGGGGTTTAATTTATAGCCTATATCACTATAATTAACAATGGCAAAGGTTTGCACTTAAATCTTTAAGTTACAAGGCGCCTACTAAGTTAATGTATAATTCAGAATCCTTAAAAGCTCACAAACCGGTCTGATGGTGCGGAAAATAGGAACATTGTCTGAAATAGTTCGCCCAACAATTTCAATACCCTTTCGTCGCGAGGTATACCCCAATATTGTGCTTTTCTTAAATTGCTGACTATTGTTATCTCGTGAATAGGTGTTGCGTACTAGCCAGCGCGTTTCCCTCGCTTAAGGTAAGTAATTAATACCAAAATGGTAGTACGTATAGTTATACAAACAACGATTTTGTCTTTGCAGGTGTATTGTCATAATTCATTCTTCATTAATTCTTTCTCCGAAGACGCTAGTGATTTTTTACATACATATAGTATCAACTGATAAGTCCTGTCAACTCTCGCCCACACAAAAATGGTACAGTCACAAATTAAATAATAACGGTATGTTTTGTAGTGTTAACAAAATAAAAATAATTTCTACTCTTTAAGGCATGTGCTCAATGACATGATCCTACGTAGTTCAGATAGTATAGCAGCACTGGTCGGTCATATAATACGGTTTATTTATACGGGCAACACTATGGTCCGGGCATAATGGCGACAGGCGGTAATCAAACGTCCGCATCAAAGGCACCGCTGTGTAACGTCGCTGTTGCGTTGGCCTGCTAATACCTACTGTCCATCCTATACATATTCAATGAATAGCTTTGCTTTATTCATTTCTATGTATCTTAGATAAATGCGTCTGATGTAATTGAATTCAGAACAATTAGGCCAGTTTCCTGGGTCAAAAAAAGATTATTCTATTTAGTCCGTCAGTTAGATTATCAAAAAATATTGTACCCATGTTTTGTCTTTTGTCAATCAAACAAAAAATGACGAAGATATGTCGAATATTTTCTGTTAATCGAACTGACGGACTAATTAGATTTTTTTAGGAAACTCACTAGTAATATTGGATATCTACATGGGGCACACTAAAAGTTTTGCACTTCTAGCTAATCGGAACTATTTGAATTTCGATGTTATATTTTTTTAAACGTTCCAACCTTCTTAGTAATAAAAAAAACAATTGGCGGGAAATGATTGGTCAATTGTTTTTTATCACACATCAAAGTTCTACGTACCTACGCAACGAAACTGGAATTAAGTCGAAAAGATTTTAGAGCGATGATTTTTTATGATTTTAAAAGTTCTCTCTCCGCAAGACTGTACCGCTCGTCTTCAAAATGCTTTTGGGAGAGAAGCACCTTGTTTGAGCACCGTGAGGCGATGGTTTGCTGAATTTAAGAGAGGTCGAGTTTCTTTACATGACGAATTTCGTGAAGGGCGACGATTGACGATTCAAATGCCGTCAACGAAAATAATGTGGCTACTGTTAAGCGGCTAATTGAAGAAGACCCGCGGATTACCTATGAGACAATTCGAGGTCTATTGGGGATTGGTATGAGCCAAATTCAGAATATTTTACACGAAGAATTGAAAGTTCGGAAACTTTGCTGTCGTTGGATCCCTCATGGACTGACAGCGGAGCAGAAGCGGGCTCGCGTGGAATGGTGCTCATAGATGCTACTGAAGTACGACCACGGAAATTCTAATGCTGTTTATGACATTGTCACAGGAGACGAAACGTGGATTTATTGTTTTGAACCCGAAAAAAAAACAGCAATCTTGTGAATGAGTGTTTGAAAATGAGAACAGGCCAACAAAAGTGAGGCAGGCGAGAAACGTTGGTAAAAAAATGATCGCGTTTTTTTCCTCAGCTACGGGTCCCATCTGTACAATTCCACTTGAAGGTCAAAAAAGTGTTAATGCCGTGTATATGATATTAAAGTGGTATTCTACCATTTGTTACCCAGGGTGTTAATACTCATTTATTCAGTATATAGGCCCTCTTCCGGGCACTTATACACGTCCCAAAATATAGCTGTACCCTACCACCGCTTCGGGACTACATATCGGCTGGTGATGAGAAGAAACGGTGCAACAAACTCAGTCACCTTTGTCAGCCTTTTTTACAGGAAATACAGTTACAAGACATGAAGTAAGTGCAAGCTAAGCAGGTTAAGTCCATGCACTCTTGTCGTTCAAATAATCGTCTACCTTATAATACTCTTTTTTCATAAGGTTTTTTTTAATGTGAATTTTGAACTCATTTACAGGTAGTTCAACAAGAGTCTGTGGAACTTTATTAAAAAATTTAATACATTTCCCCAAGAATGAATTACCAACTTTGTGTAGTCTGAAGCTCGGAACGGCAAGTTTATTTTTATTACGAGTATTATAATAATGAAAATCACTTTTTAAGCTAAACAAACTTAGATTTTTTCGAACGTACATAATATTTTCAAAAATGTATTGAGAGGCTACTGTTAATATATTAATATCTTTAAAAATCTCCCTCAGAGAGTCACGAGGTCCAAGACAGTATATTGCACGTACGGCTCTTTTCTGCAACACAAAGATTAATTCAATGTCAGCAGCAGAGCCCCATAGCAGTAAACCATACGACAACAAACTATGAAAATAACTAAAGTATACTAGTCTTGCCGTTTCGACATCAGTTAAAAGCCTTATTTTCCTCACTGCATAAGCCGCTGAACTTAGCCTTCCTGACAGGGCAACTATATGGGGACCCCATTGGAGCCTAATCTTCTAATGTAATTCCCAAAAAAATTGTGGAATCGACTGCATCTATATGATCGTCTGACATATTAATGTGCGTACTGACCTGCCTCACATTGGGCATAGTGAATTTAATGCATTTAGTTTTGTTTGCATTTAGCAACAGGTTGTCAGCTGTAAACCAGCGTACTACTTGAGAGAGAGCACTATTTACATCGTCAAAGAGAGCTTTACCTCTGTCAGTTTTAAAAATCAATGATGTATCATCTGCAAACAGTACTATCTCACAAAGATCTTTAGTGAAGTAAGGAAGGTCATTTATATAGATTAGGAATAATATAGGTCCCAATATAGAGCCCTGGGGCACACCCATGCGTATTGGAGCTCCAGAAGAGTCAGTTCCATTGACATTAACTTTTTAAATTCTATCTGTGAGTTACGACTCTAACAATTTACCTGAATCATTTGAGACACCATAATGCCGTAATTTTATTAATAAAGTCTTGTGGTCTACACAATCGAAAGCCTTAGACAAATCACAAAAAACCCCTAAAGCATCTTGTTTTCTTTCAAAAGCATCGAAGATATGCTTAAGGAGTGCAACTCCAGCATCAGTTGTGTTTCTACCTTTGGTAAAACCAAACTGCTTCTCATGCAACAGTTTGTTAGTTCTAAAATGTGATAAGAGTTGATTGAAGACTATCTTTTCAAATATTTTACTAAGAGCTGGTAGTATTGATATAGGTCTAAAGTTGGAGGGATCACTTTTATCACCGGATTTAAATAATGGTATAATTTTACTAAATTTCATTAAATTAGGAAACGTACCTTCATCAATACACTGGTTAAATATACAAGCAAGATGAGTTGCTATACTATCGATTATATGGTTAATTATATTGGTCGAAATGCCCCATAAATCTTCAGTTTTTTTCATATTCAGCTCTCTAAATGTTTTAACAATAACATCAGGATTAACATGTCTAAACTTTAGGGAAGAATAGCATTCATCCACATTTGATTTCAAAAAAGTTTCCGCAAGACCTGGCGTAGAGTTTAATTTATTAGTTGAAGCAATTGGTATATTAGAAAAGAAATCATTAAACGCGTTTGCTACTTCACTGTCTGATTTAATAATTTTATTATTAATATTAAGGCTAATTGTGCGATCCGATTGTCTGTTTCTGCTTGTTTCTCTATTAATAATTCTCCAAGTAGCTTTTATTTTTTTTTAGAGCTAACAGTAATATCCCGAATATAATAAGCTTTAGCCAGTGCACATACCTTTTTGAAAATTTTTGAGAATTTTTAACATATTCAATAATATTAGGGTCTTGAGTGTGCGCTTTTAGGTCGTATAATTCGTATAATTTTTTCCTACTTTTACCAGTCGTGGCCCAGTCACTAAATTTACATTTATTTGTGTTTATTTTAACATGTTTTTGTTTAAATATATTATTAAATTCATCTTTGACCAATCCAAACAGATTTCGATATGATACATCTACAGTGTTACTTTTGGCTGGTAATAGATTTATTCCACAATCAATATTATTCTTAAATCTAACTAATTGGCTAGCAGTGACTGGCCTACAAACAATATCCACCATAGGCGAGACATGATGGTGCTCAAATGTAGCTATTTGTCCACTATGATCCGATTGGAGACAATTTATAATCGATTTATTTATTACTTTACAATTACAGAAAATATTATCTAAGCAAGTAGCTGATGTAGGAGTGGTTCTTGTAGGTTCATTAAATAGATTATATAAATTAAAAGATTTAAAAGGATTTAGCAACCTTGCAGAGTTTTGTGTATCTACTAATAAATCAATGTTGAAATCTCCACATACAACTATCTTCTTATTCGATTTACATACCTTTTTTAATACCTCCTCCATAGTGGACTCAAAAAGATGGTAATTTGCTGATCCCCATCAGCAGTTTGTAGACACTAATAATAATATATTGCTCCAGCTCAGCATATGCTAGTTCAATAGTTTGTTCTATAGAGAATGCGTGAAGAGAGAAGATATCGTGTATCTTTGCGTTCTTTGGACTTAATATTCTTTTTAATTAGAATTAGTGATCCCCCTCGTATAGCTGACTCTCTACTTAACAAGCTAATGACTCAATCCCAATTTTCAATTCCTATGAGCACTTCACATTTCTTAAGCCAGTGCTCAGTTAGACAGAGGACATGTATATCCATGTCTTGCAAATACAATGTTATTTCCAGTTCTTTACCGGAAAAGCCTTGTATATTTTGATGAACAATATTAAGGCAGTTAGACTTTTCCTTTGTCGCTACAGGTAGGTTGCAAGAGATTTCCTCTGTTGTCTTAATATTTAATTTAAATGTATATAATTATTCCTTGGAACTGATTCCAACTTGTGAATTATTATGTCATTGCTCCGCTCAATAAAAGCAGTTTGTTTAGCCAAGTTCTTGGCTGAACACTTAATAAAATATGATAGCGACATTGCTATCTGTCTTTTAATTTTACTGCTGAGATAATATTTATCTCGGGTCAAATAAATTGAATTATATTTTAAATAATAATTAATGTCAATAATATGATTTTTTTCTAATTATATGTCATAGTATTTAAACACATATTAATTTTATATCTAATATTATTTTCTTCCTGTGGCAAGCCGTCACTGTAAGGCAATGTAAACATTAAAATTTTATTTAAGTTTAACAATTGTAATGAGTCTAAATATTTTACTAACTCATTTTTGTTTACACTGCCCCTATTACCAATCAAAATTATTAAAGTAGTATTTTTATTGAATTTATAATTAATAATACTATTTATAATTTCATAATATGAAGAACCTGGCATGCAGTGGTTAATAACACTTTGTCCCAAATATGAGTTCAATAATAGGCCCATGTTTTTACCTACTTCATCGCTGAACATAACTAAATTCAATTTTACAGGTCTATTTATATGATTATTCTTTGCTTGGGAATTAACGGAGACATTACATAGGTTGTGACTTTTTTTGTTTTTTAATGTTTGAGTAACTGGTGACTCACATCCTTACTGAGAGCCGAGTGAGCAACTTTCATTAATAGTTATATTATTGCAACTACACGAAGAGACCAGACTCGTCAATGCCAAGATATGTTCACCACACTCCTTTTTTGTGCTTATGTATCGCTGAGTCATTACATCTAATGATTTCTTAAGTTTACATAAATTCTAATTCTAAGTTTTGAACATTTTTCTCATAATCACTCACACTTTTTTCTAATAATAATGAGTACATATCTAGTTTGTCACCTAATTTTCTTCTTTCATTAATTTTTCTAGTGTGAGATTGCATACATTTTTGATGTTTAATTAATTTTTGAGTTTTTTTAATAAACCTATTAATTTTTACATATTTTTTAATTTTTTTATTACTTAATTTAGCAAGGCCGGCAAAGTTACGGGATTTTAAAGTGTGATCACGGGTTAAATCAATTGTTTTAATTGGTCCATTGCTAGAAGAAGTTTGAAAAAGTTCGCGAAAGACGACCCAAAAGCCGCGTTCTCCTACATCATGATGTCAACGCTTCTTCACACACGGCCAACAAAACAAAGTCATTTTTAGCTTCCGAAAAAGTACAACTCGTCACCCATCCTGCGCATAGCCCCGACCTAGCACCCTGTGATTTCTGTATTTTCCCCAAAATCAAAGATTTGATGAGAGGTTTTACTTTTACCAACAAAGGCAGTGATAGCGTTCAATCAGCACGTAGAAAACATGCCTTCAGATCTGTGGTCCTCCTGATTTAAAAAATGGTTCGATCGCATGAAAATTTTTTTTAAATGTAAAGGAGAGTATTTTGAAAAGCAATAAACATAATATTTTGGTTATAACATGTTGTTTTTTTAAATTAACCAAAACTTATAGTGTGACCTACGTATAACGTAGAAAATAAAATTTAAAAAAAAAACGACTTCAAAACACTAAAAGCTAAAAATAATATTAACACGTAAATACCTAATCAGTTACTTTTGGTGTCAGTGCAACGAAAACATTCAAACTGATCAACTTTCACCGACCACAAAAGTAACTGATGTACTTACGTGTTAATATTATTTTTAGCTTTTTAGTGATGTGAAGTCAGTTTAAAAAAAAACTTATTTCATCTATTTTTGGTGATAAATCCTAATCTAACTGCTGAACACCGATTTCATCCTCTTTTTTCCACCCTTAGGGGTAATTTTTTTTCCGAAAATTTTTACTAGGTACTTATAGTAGATCGCTGAAGTATTAGCTATTAAGTTGTATTAGCTATATAAAAATAATCATCAATATCGGTTTACATTTGTCGAAGATATTGAGTAACATAGTTAAAAGAATCACGAACCAAAACATAATCTGGGTATATATTTTGTTATTTTCTCAAAAAATAACTTAACTAACTTTCAATACTCAAACTTCTAACATTCAATTTCGATAAAATTTATATGGGACCACCTCTGAAGTATGATCTACAAAAAAAAGAATCATCAAAATCGATTCATAAATTGGCGGAGTGCTCGCCTAACATACATACAAAAAAAACAACAACATCCATAAGGTGTACAGACGACCTGGTAAAGGTCGCAAGAAGCCGCCTATGTTCAGCAGTGGACGTCCTATGGCTGAAATGATGATGATAAATAATAAAAAACGACTTTTACCTTGTTAAATCAAATAAGTCTACTCATAGTCCAAAAGTAGGTACCTACCTAAGCTATTTTCATTTATATGTGTCCAAATTAGCGTTTTGGTCAGGCATCACGACAATTATCTAGGTTTCCAGATTCTGTGACATATTCCTCATTCACATTTGCTAGCTCACACACGCGTGGAATTTTGTTTGAATTAGAATAGGCTTGTTCCCTGAGCTCTCGTAATTTGGGAACTCTTGTCCTACTGCGGTACATAAAAACGTCACTAGTAACTAACTACACAATTTTAGCATAATTTTAATTTAAATGTAGGTAATACAACATAAAGTTTCCATTATCTATTCCTAAAAATTTATAAAAAATAGTTATTATTAAAAATGCGTATTTCCTTGTTTTGTACGTTAAGAAGATCGTCCCCTCGACTTATAGATGCTAATACATTAACAGTGCCTAAGGAAAAGTATAGCGCTGCAAGTAATTGTTCGTATTGTAACAGATGTTACGCCCAGCTATCAGCTATAAACAGAGATCGCAAGTCGCGCCGAGTGCTGAGCGGCTGAAGTCCTGTAGAGATCCTTCATTCGCCGCGTGCGTGACCAGAATCGCGACATCCGCACTAGTGATGTATAGTACACCTATAGTATTGACACGGTAATTTTTACCATCCCATACAAAATGACCCTTTTAGATGTTACTGATTCGTATGGAAAAGTGTATTTTTTTTAAATAATTTTCTGATTTGCGGCTTTAATGAATATTCACTGTGTATCAACACAATTTAAAGAAAGATAACAATACAAAACAAAAATATTTTTACTACGATTTGAAATACCTATTGTTAAACGGCTTAGAGCTTTATAGTTACGTACCTACGCGTAGTACGCAACCAAGATTCTTAAAATAGTACAGTTAAAGACTAGTGCGTAGCATGCGTACCGTAGTTGAATACGCATCAAAGTCCAAAGAAACCACAGAGTACCAAGTTTTTTACCCTAAGATTCCTATTTTTAAGTATGTAATGTTAGCGTGTATATATAAAAAATGTTTTCTTGCTGCACCGCCTGTATTTCTCTGTTTGATCACTGGTTGACTGGTAGAGAATGCTTCTCGGCATTAAGTCCGCCATTTGTACAATTATTTTTAAATGTGCAATAAAGTATAAATAAATAAATTCCTCATCTATTTCGTGTCTCTAGAATCCTGAAATCCATACTACAAAGTATTACAGTCTTATACAAGGTCGCCTTTTATAATCTGGTGAAACTTTAACAGAACTTCTAATTATTTTAAAGAAACCGGGCATTATTATTTTCGTTCTTAAAAACGGGCTAGTTTTCATTTTTATTATTCCTAACAAAAAAAAAATTAACAGCATCCTGTCTAGTTTCAGACTGACAGACAGACAGGTTGCTGTTAATTTTTTTTTTTGTCGTCACGTCCTTACGTCATCGCCGCTGTCTCTCTCATTTCAATCGTGCCCCACTCTTCCTTTGGGATGCACGCACGGGGCACGGGATGTTTTATTTTACGTTGAAATCAAAATAGTTATTAGCGTTTTTCGTTAATAGCGTTTAAAAAAAATCTTTTTTTTAAACTAAAATGATTCCTTTTGTTTTTGTAATTGCTCTTTAAATTTCACCAGTTTATAAAAGGCGACCATAAATACCTGAGTAAGTGTCCATACAATAATCCTTCCTTACATAATTATTTAGATCTTAAAATATTGTAAGGAACGAGCGCATCCCTATTTTTCAGCTGTAAATAGTACACCTACCAGCATCAGCGTGGGAGGCGTGAATTTGTAAGACCTTATTTATCTCGACAGATTTCAGGTTAGCGACAACTTGGTACACGAATAACATAAGTTTCGGGGTGTAAACTCCGAAGGTAAAGAGAAAACCAATTTATGTTTAATACATAATTCTCGATTAAACCATCGTTTAATTATTGTATATAAATAATATTATGTGTAATTAAGTCGGATACACTTAAACGATTTACATTGTCAAGTATTTACTATATTAATTAGTCAGTAATTATTAAAATACCCACCTTATTCAATATATTTGCGACTCGTTTATAATGATTTATGCCTGCAATTAAATGCGCTTAAATGAATACACTGAGTTTGTGGAATCGTTCAATATGATTGATTGCGTCAGGTTTTAATTGAATAAGTGCCGCCGCTGATAAAGCGCTTAATAATAAGTCGTGGAAGTGCGGGAGTAAAATATTTCGAGCGAAACGGTGCACCAAGTAGTTTTTTATTCTGTTGAAGTTAGTCGAGCCAATTAGTTTTGAGAAAGTGCATCGAGAATGCTCACAGCCTCATTACTCAACTCTCGAATGAATGCAAACCTTAACTCCTCTCTCTTGAGAACAAATTGTACTGCTAATATGATTTCGTGGTCCAGTTTAAATGTTCGCAATTTTTCGTGCTTAATAACTTTTTAAAACCATGTGCCCCAATTTAGGAATGAGCTATATTTATTTCAATTTAACAGTGGCGAGAAGAGTGGTGGGACGTTTGAAAACAAATCTGAAATAATCTGAACCTATTATTGTAAGAATTGCTACTATAAAACTTGTAACATACCTATGAGTTAGTCATATATCATGGTATGGTCATGGTCATGATCATTCCAGCCATAGGACGTCAACTGACTTCCAGATTGGCCGGTTGGAAGCTGCCTGCATTCAGCGGCTTCCTGCAACCATCACTAGGTCGTCTGTCCACCTTGTGGGTGGACATCACACGCTGCGCTTGCTAGTACACGCTCTCCATTCTATAGAACGTTTCTGCCCCATAGGCCGTCAATTCTACGTGCTGTGTGCTACTTTAGCTTGCTAATCCATGATAATGCATTATGGTTGTGTTAATGAAACTAAACAACTTTGCAAAAAAATATGTCTTAGGTTAAAATATTTTTGGACCATAGGTACTTAATCTACTGGCCAGTTTGTATGTGAGGGTTAACATTATTATCCATATTTCTAACTAACCTTGTTTCTTTGAGAAACTGGTAAAATTTCACGAGTACAACTACTTATATTCTAAAATATTACTGAACCTTAATTTTATACGTTGTACTCAGTTGTACAGGTTTGTAAGTGTTTAACAATAAATACTTACGTAACTATACAACAGTAAAAAAACGGTAGATAGCTACAAAGATGTACCTTTTTTTTTACTAAATCACACACTGAATCCTTACGTAACCTTATTAGCCTGTCGCAGCTTACTTCTAAGGGTTTAGGCACAGAATATATAATAGGATAAATCGTTTAGGTAAGGATTCGCTAAGATATAATTTCAAGAAAACCTTACCATCTGTCGTCGTCGTTTGACTTTTTTGTACCAGTTAGCAAGTTCGACATCTAGGTAGTGGACCGCATACATAACTTATTACTTTACATAAGAAATAGGCACCTACTACGGATATATTTACCCAACTCTACTATCAGAGTAGTGGAGAAGCTATTTCTTATCTACGTATAATAGGTACGCCAAATTACGTAAACATAGTCTCAAAGAATAACGTCAAAAATGGATACCGTCACGTTATTCTCTCGTCCTTAATTTGCACAAGTGTTGTTATAAAAAGAAATTGTGATAGGTACCTTCTGAGAAGACACTACATACGTTTGAAACAATCACGTGGCAAGGTTATCTCAAAAGGAGCAATGGGCTAGTTTCCTAAAAAAATCGAATTAGTCCGTCAGTTGGATTAACAGAAAATATTGGACACGTATTTTTTCTTTTCTCAATCAAACAAAAAATGTTGAAGAGATAGCCCGTTAAAGTTCCGCGTAACGTCACGCCTTGCGACACTTTTTAGCAAGGCGTGACGTCACGTGCTCACTTTGATGCGCTTTATCTTTGTCATTTTTTGTTTGATCGACAAAAGACAAAATATGGGTCCAATATTTTTTGAAAATCTAACTGACGGACTAAATAGAATAATCTTTTTTTGACCCAGGAAACTAGCCTATTAAGTGAGATTTTTCCTCTAATACACTTGACGAGACAAACAAAACCTCCGTGTTCAATTCGAACGTGATTTATTCGAGTTATAATAATTTTTGACACTTTCTAAAATTAGTAGGTAATTTAAGGTTGTTCTTATCATTATTAACTTTTTTTTAATAAGAGGGAATGAATTTCTGACTATATCTTCAGATAAGAGGCGTAATAGACTAGTTTCCTGGGTCAAAAAAAGATTATTATATTTAGTCCGTCAGTTAGATTATCAAAAAATATTGGAACCATATTTTGTCTGTTGTCAATCAAACAAAAAATGACGAAGATATCAAATCATCAAGTGTATCATCAAAGTGAGCACGTGACGTCATGCCTTGCTAAAAAGTGTCGCAAGTGTCGTGACGTTACGTGGAACTTTAACGGTCTATATGTTTATCATTTTTTCTTTGAGAAAATAAAAAATACGAGTTCAATATTTTCTGTTAATCCAAGTAGATTTTTTTAGGAAACTAGCCCATTAAAATATTTATACAATATATTGAAATATACTTACGTAATATTTAAACAATTTAGGTCTTAAACAGGAGTGCTCTCATTGTATTTAGGTCATCATTTAGATAATCCCCAATGTCAAGGTACAAAGGAGAAGCCATCATATTGTGCATGGTTTGTAATTACATGCCATAACCACACGAGCTGTGCTGACCAGTTGGTATCAGCATGTTAGGTACATTTCTACGTGTAACTTGCTTTGACATATTATTCTTAAATGGATATTAGTTCCTAATAACTTATTGTTTAACATTTTGGACTGACTATATGAAACCTTTAGAAACCTTATTTATCACTAGGTACTAAAACGACACTCAAACACTTGCGGCCCTGCAATAGTACCTACATTGTTACACTAGGGGTGAAAGTAACTTATTTAGCCCCGAGACGGGGTCTTTAACCCGAAGAAAACACTGTGATTTTCATTACGAATACAAGAAAAGTAAAAAAAAAACATGAATTTTAACAAAAATCTACCATAGATTAATTAGATTATTAATCACTACATTCTACAACTCGAAAAAACAAATGAAGATCAGATTACCGCTTTCCCGTCTATTTTTTTTCTTCTGTGGCCGGCCAGCTATTCAGACATAATTTTTTCACTTTCATCATTAAAAAAATGGTAAATATTTTGCCCAAATCTGTCTAATTTTAAAGAAGTAGTTGAAAGTAAATAACTTTTAAAAATATTTTTTTAATTATTACTTCAATTACATTGCGCTGTTATTGAGTGGCTGGTGGCTGTACATAAAGAATGTTGGAACATGGTTCAATAGAAGTGTAAAAGTAGAACTTTTTTTTTTTTATTATTTAACAGTTGTCAGTTGAAAACGATTCTCTCTAGGGCTGAAAAGTATTACTTTCAACCCACTACTCAGGCAACTTCAGACCTACTTTCCGAGTATGAGTCGAGGACTAATGATAATGTGTCTTAGAATACGTAAAGAAAGATACGTGTAGATACTGTACTGTGTCTATTTGGAGTCATTAGCGAGTGAGCATGGGCACTCGCGCGGCTCGTTTGCGGCGTGTCTCGTTTGTGCGACGTGACGGGAAATAGGCCGCACTCGCTGTTATGACAAAACTCTTTTCTTCTCGCACTACTAACCGTGGCTAATTCACAAAGACGGCTGCCCGAACGAACTACGGAATTACGTAACCGCTCAATTGTTTGACTATTCGAAAAAAATCTGTCTAAAGACAGGTTGAATGTCTACGTACGTACTAAAATTACTAACAAAACTTAAACAAAAAGTGATCATCACAAAAATATCGTACGTGTAGGATTGCTACATGTCAACTTATACCTACATTTTCGTAATAAACTGTTAACAAAGGGACCGACTACTTTTACAAAGAAAATTCAGCAGTTTGACTGGTAGCAGTTTGACTGGTAGCAGTATTAACTTAGATTTTAAATTATATTTACCTATTAAAAACTTTGTGAAACACATCAAAAGCTCAAATTCATCATCATCATCATTTTAGTCGTAGGACGTCCACTGCTGGTCATAGGCCTCCCCCAATGACTACCAGATTAGCCCGTTAGAAGCGGCCTTCATTCAGCGGCTTGCTTTAACTTTTACCAGAACGTATTTCGTGCCTTGCTGGTGCGTCCGTTATACGCTGCGCTTGTCAAATTATAAAAAAGGTTATTGAGTAAGTGGTTAGTTATAAGTGGTAGTGGTTATTAACATATTATCGAAAAAAAGGATATTAATTTCTTAGTTCAAGACCACGACAATTAGTAAGGTAATCTGACGCATACTTTACAAAATCTAGACTTTATATTTTTAAAAGTTCTTAAATTGCATTATGTTTAGTTCCCGCAAATCAGATCAAAAGAACGCGTGATAACAAATAAAAACAATGTTTCCTTAAAACAAACCAGAGCTTTGTGTTTTATCAAAGGCAGAAAACAGACACCTTATTTCCGGCATTTCCGCTTTGTTAGGTGAGGATCAACAGGCGAACTCGCGTAGCATTTGTGTATACCTGTCCTACTGATCTCTCGCACGAGATTGATTTGTTCGCCCGGGCTCCTCGCGGTGGTCGGCAGCCAACTTATCTGTCAGCTTAGACCCGGCTACCTGAGGGGTGAATTTTTATCCTTCCCTCTTAGTATTCAAGGGCTGTAGGCTTATAATTCGCCCGAGGGCGCGACCGCAAGGGGTAGGTGACAGAGCGCCCCCGCACGTCTAAAGGGGCTTCCTTGGGGCTTGTCCTGTCATTCCTTGTGGAACAGTTGGCAAGCAGTACCTTAATTTAGGGACCGACGACAACAAAACACAAGGAACTAATTTTGTTCACAAACAGGCCTTGTTATAAGTTGTTACGCAACGCAACCTTTGGATTGTTCTCGTCATAAATGGAAACGTTCTGTTTATTTATTAACTGACAGTATATTTACAAATACCTATTCATTTAACTATTCAAACTATATTGCTCAGGTAAGTACAATTGGCGTACTGATGCTATACAGTATTCTCTACCAGACAACCTTGCTGATGTGATGCATAGTATGAGCCACAATTTACGCTTAATTCGCCAATATATATTTTTTAAAGCGTTTCTTTCAAACTTTTCATTTTTATTACCAAGGGGAGACGACGAAGTCATCGACGAGTGCTAGTGGTCTCTCAGATATAATAAATGTTTTACGAGATAAATTTAACTCGAAGCATTAGCACCCTCGGCTCAACACAACGATTACATAGCGACTGCAATTTTTCACTGTTGCCCACCCCTGTTGCTACAATTTATGACGCGGGGAATGATTTTTCAACATCCATAAGTTTGATTTATATTTAACAGCCAAAAACTTGCCGAGGCTAAATCGGCTATGTAAGCGGAAATTGATGCCTCAGAAGGAAAATAGAGATAAGCTGACTCATGTCTTTGCTTCGTCTGGTATGACACCGTCGAATTATGTACGTAATAAGTATAGCTTACATACTTACTCGTATATCTTTGATACTAAAGTGCTAAAGTACTACCTACTTACCTGCGATGGTGTTTTCAAATCTTGTTTCAATATCTAATTTTACTAAAAACGATCTTGAGAGAGTTTCTTATCAAAACTATACAGCGTATGTAAATTCTATACAGCGCGTTACGAATTAGTATACAATTTAAATCAGAATCTTTTTTTACGATGAATTTTATGTCTTTGTAATGTATACTGAAATTACTGAAGATAGCCATTGAGTTGGTTTGCATTTATGAAACTTTGAACAGAGTCATGTTCTTATCGAGTTTTTATTCCCGCGCC
Organism: Anania hortulata; assembly: GCA_963576865.1. Lineage (NCBI taxonomy): Eukaryota > Metazoa > Arthropoda > Insecta > Lepidoptera > Crambidae > Anania > Anania hortulata. The sequence goes on along the minus strand of OY756396.1, from coordinate 9,156,499 downwards.
TGTTCGAGCAAGATTATATCTTCCCGTGAAAATTGGCGTGGAAAAGTAACAAGCTGAGTAGAAAGTTCTGTAAGTAAAAAACCGGCTCCCGAGAGTTCGATTTAAAAACTCTTTTTAAATGTAGACGGTAGACACGTATTTCTTTAAAAGCTTGATTCTTTTGCTTGCTTTGCACTACATTTCACTTTGCCGTTATTTAGATGTGGGCCCAATAGAGCGAGCCCAGGCAGGCGTCCACACGGCCAATTAATTTGAACGGAATGAGATAAATGTAAGGTAATTTATTACATTCGCAGCAACGGCCGCCCATTACGTTTAAAATATAGGACATTCTTGCCACGAGTTATGCACATCGTTGGAGTTATTGGTTATCGGCCTACCTTGACTATTTAAACCGACTACTAACATAGACTTACTTATTAGATTGCCAAGCGTTATAAATAATGTTCTTTACTGTTAGTGAACTTTGCAGATGGTACAATTTCTCAGTATGTACTATGAAATTTGGTGCATTGATGTGAGACATATTCAGGTATATAAATTTCTCGGGATGTTATGGTGTTGATGGGCCCCTTTTCCAGACACGTCTACACTACTTATTATATACTATCCTAGAGATAAGAAGCGGCGCAAGAAACTCAGTCACTTTTGTTAGTCTTTGTTACAAGTTACAAGTTGTGTAATAAGGGCAAGCTAGGCAGTTTATAAAGTCCATTAGCTCGTCTTTTTTGCTTATGCTGAGATGGCGTTTCTCTTCGATTTCTTCCAAACCAATATGCTTATTAAACTGATGATTAATGAAATCTACTTACAGCGGCTTTACCACGGGTACGGTAGTCTTTTTCAAGGTCGAATTTGATTTTTAGATGTTACATCTTAAATAATCCTCGACTTTTTAACTTGATATATTCTTTCATAAAGACTTTTTCAATTTATAATTTAAAATATAGAACAAGTAGTTTAACAAAAGTATGCGGACGTTTTTTTATAAAAAATATACATTACCCCAAGAATGAATTACCTGCCATCTTGAAATTCGGAACGACAAGTTTGTTTTCGTTGCTCACAGACAAACTCCGCTTCGTTGCGAGTAATTTATTGATCGAATTTTATGAACGTAAATTACGTAAATAATTTTCCATGTCTAATTGAGATTTTCCTGTAATCAAAGTCAAAGTCAAAGTCAAAAATTATTGCTTCAGTTTAGGACAGAAAATTGCCACTTATGAACGTCAATAATAACAATAAAGGCCCATATGGGGCCAGAACATGTCTCCTTATTTTTTGGACCCTACTAGCGCTTCGAGACAAGACACACAATCTGGCAAGTGCTGAGAAGAAACGCCGGAACAAACTCAGTCACCACTAGCTGCCACAAAAAATATAAATCAAAATAAACAGGTATAGGTACATCAGTTTAGTGCAGGCTGGACTGACCATACATTCTTGTCATCAAGATAGTCTTGAATTTTATAATACCCCTTAGATATTAGTGTAGTTTTGACATGTGACATAAATTTATTAATAGGAAGTTCGATAACATTGTAAGGTATATTATTTAAAAAAAAAATACAATTTCCCAAGAATGAATTACTTGTTTTGGCCAATCTAAAGTTTGGGACTACAAGTCTGTTTTTGTTTCTTGTGTTATATGAATAAATATCACTTTTTTTATAAAAAGATCAAATTTTTTTGCATGCGTACATAATATTAACCAATATGTATTGAGAGGCCACAGTGACTGTCGATTTCTTTAAAGAAATCTCTCAGGGATTCGCGCGGACTAAGTTTGTAAATAGCACGAATGGCTCTTTTTTGTAAAATAAAGATGGTATCGATGTCCGCAGCAGAATCCCACAAGAGAAGACCATAAGACATAATACTATGAAAGTAATTAAATACACGAGCCTTGCCGTTGCAACGTCAGTTAGATGTCTAATTTTTCTAACCGCAAAGTCTCCCAACCAGAGTGTCAACATGTGGTCCCCGCATTGCAACTTCGAATCCAATGCAATGCCAAGCAAAACAGTTGAGTTTGATGGATAAAGTTTTTCACCATTTAGTAAAATTTCCGTGTTGGCTTGTTTCACATTAGGCATAGTAAATTAAATACATTTGTTTTTTTTTGTATTAAGAAGTAAGTTGTTACTTGTGAACCGATTTAATACCTTAGAGAGAGCTCCGTTTATACTGTCAAATATTTCTTCGCCTCTTTTTGATTTGAAGATTACAGAAGTATCATCAGCAAACAGAACTATCTTACAGGAGTCTTTTGAATAGAGGGAGATCGTTAATATAGATCAAAAATAGCAACGGTCCCAATATTGAGCCCTGGGGCATTTGAAGCCCATTTGAAGCGGGGCACCAGAGGAGTTAGTACCATTAACGTTTACTGTTTGTAATCTGCCTTAGAGGTAAGAATTTAACAATTTTGATGAGATATTAGATACACCGTAATGTTTTAGCTTAATAATAGCTGTTGAAAACTAATAAGTTAAATAAGCTAAAATCGAAATATTGACACGTAATAGTACTCTTATTGTTATGTCTAATCCCAATCCCTAATCGTAAGTTTTATGTTTGCATTAAAACCTTGTTACTGCCTATGCTTTCACACGTAAACCGGTCCCAATGGACCCAAGGCTCGTACAATGCCGGGCTGTCGTAATATAATAGACCGCACTTAAACGAACCACTTACTAAACATATTTCAGATTGACACGTACGTATTAGTTTAGGTTTCAGGTGATATGCTTTACAGTTCAGCAAATGTGCCTAAGCAAACGGTTATTGTCCGGTTTAACATAATATCTGTTGTAGGCAAGCCCAGGACAGGCCAACCGCATCTTCACCACTGAAATCGAGGGCGACGCGCCAGCAAATATCTAGAGCAGCGTTTAGGGTGATTTATGATGATATATTGCAATATGATAGAGCTAAGAAAGGCGCCTTGACCGCTCTTAAATGATTTATGTGAAATTATGTTTTAGAATCTAGCCAGCTGGATTATTTATTGCTGCTTCAATTAGGTACGTTTTTTTTTTAATAAATGAATGATTTTTATTTTTACGGAACACGGAGTAACCGTGTATGCCTAAACTATACAAGAAAATATCTAGATAATTATGTAATAAAAAAAATTCTTTTTATATTTGAGCTTTATAACTCTAACTAGATTACCAACTTAGGTTGCTTATTTAAGTATCGGATGTTCATTCATAGATAACACGCCCTTAATTTTGCCTTTGAAGCGTTGTTTATAATAAACAGGAGGGCGATTTTTAAAATGGGTGACAATATAGATTATTTAAAACAATTTTAACCCCTATTAACTACTAGTCGACAATTATTGGTTACCGAGCAATCGCTAATTAACATTCGGTAGGTAAACAAACGTGTCATTTAGTACTCTAATGCCATAATAATATTTGCCGCATATATGATCCGAAGTGTTGCATGACGCGATGCATAATTAATCGTTGATTATGTGGGATTGCTACTACTGTACTGACGGTTAGTAATGAGGTACTTAAATTATGCAGTGCCAAATACCTATAAAATCCATAACCCGGGAAGCTTGGCTTGACTGTTGAACTTCCTTTGGCCCCATTAGTTTACTACTTGATTAAAATGTATTAGTTGTCTACGACTCGGAAAGGGGTCTTGAATGTTAGTTTCTGACAGGTGCGGGTTACGTGTGTTTTGGTAGTACAAACTTTCAAGCTGTGTAAGTTTGTACACATGCCTACATAACAATAAATGTAGGTATACAATGTTATTGATCAGTAAACAATGGCACAAGTACCACAGATGGATGTTGCATAACGTTTTTCGGGATACTCACATTATCGTTTTGCATAACGTTAATTCCGAAGAAATCTTTGTTTTTTTCACATAATTTGTTTTAAAATAATAATAAATCAGCCTTAATTTGGGGGAGGCCTATGGTGAGCAGTAGACGTCCTATGGCTGAAAGGATGATGATGATGATAAGCCTAAAATGTTCTAGCATAAATAATTTAGCTATAACGGTTGCTAATCATAACATTCTTGGGCCTCACCAACTATAGCCTAAATATTAGAAGTCTGAAATACTGAGAATACCACAATATTAAAATATAAATACTATAAATCAATAACACGTTCTAATATAGTTTCATAATTCATAGTTTACACAACATAGGCATGCAAGCAAGCAAGCATGCAAACAAGTAGGCATACATGCATACAAGTAAGCATGTATGTAAGTAGGCATGCATGAAAACAACTAAGCATGCATGCAAGCATTAGGAATTCCTCTTCCCCAGGCTGCAGGATGTGCCTCCAGCCTCTGCAGCCGCTCCAGCTCGCACGGGTACTTGCGCTTTGTTACAGCGACTCAGGCTTTTGAATTACACTCTAATATTAGTCAGACAAGTAACGAGTCGGGGTCAACAAATCCATCCTGCTGCTAACTTTTATATCCTACTTTTTCATTCTGGGTATGGTAGGATATAACAATCTTAGCGTTATGAGAGATCTTGCGCTGTTGTCATATATTTACCAATTATTAAAAGGCAAAGTACAATCATTTTTTTTGTATTTATCTATATATATAAAATAAAGTCGGGTTAGTTACACCATTTATAAGTCAAGAACGGCTGGACCGATTTTTATGATTTTTAGTTTGTTGGATTTGTCTCTGCTCCGAATAGCAGAATAACTAATAAAAAATATAGAAAAAATAAAAAGTCGGTACGAATTTCGCCGGGACAGCTAGTATCAAATAAAGTGTAACATTTGTTTATGTCTTTTCATTGTTAAATAAAATAATCTTATTGTAAATTGTATTATGGATAACTTCATAACCTAATGTGAAAGTATAATTAGACCTATAAAATGTATAACCTTTACATTAATTATGCTCCTCACAATTATGATTATTTAAATTAGAGCAAGTAAACATTATGCCGCTGAAACCATTCTGCGTTTAAACTATTATGCTTATAAAATGACATTTATGCCGAAGCCATTATGCTAAACTACATTGTTTAAACAATTAATGCATCTTAAAGGACTGCCGTTTTTTTGGTCGGTTTTTCTAATTAACTAAACGTAGGAAATACAAATCTTATAAAATATTGTAATCTACTGCTGATGTTGAATAACGGGCAACACTTTACTGCAGAAACATTTTCGTTTCTCTCTGACAGTAGTTCGAGCGTTCCGTGATATCGTGTCTTTGAGTAATGTCCATGTGTGCCTTGCTCTAGCGCGCATTGTATGAAGCTTAACTTCTGATACTGTAATATTTATTCTTTGGTGGTAATTTCTATGGTCGGTGCTACAGTCTCTCCAGCCATATTGACCATCGGTGAATCGAGGTGATGAAGTGTTTATTTAAAAACGCCATCGAACCGTCAGGAGCTGGAGGTGAGGGCTATTTTTGTCAGTGGACGTCCTATTGGCTGGCTGAAATGATGATGATGATAATTTCTATGAAAATGTATAATAATTCATCCATCAGGGAAAACGTTACCAACGCCACACCCCGCGTCCTCTGTTTGACAAAGGCTGAATACTTTATGAAAACCGTCACGGTACTTAGAATATTTTAACACTTGTAAGTGCTTGTCAAACAAAGAATAATTTCATTTCTAGGTACCGACAAGTCTCAGTGCTATTTCACTGTTCACTTACTTTAAAACCTTATTATAATATTCAGTCTTTTTAAATACACACACATACACAGAAATATTCAACTTCAATTTAATAAATAAATAATCTTTTATTTGTCGTTTTCTTTGCTAAAACACAATAACGCTTAGTTTATAAATTCCTTTAAAATACTTTTATTTAGACATGATTTACAGTCAAGTAAGTAGGTTATGTGATTGTATGCATGCAACTATAACCTACCATACCAAACATTACTGCCCAGAACTACTAACGGACGGGCCGAAATGCGACCGGCTTTATCAGGAAAATACGTCGCTTAATACGATAGTGGTTTTAAAATTAAAAATAGAGCTGTTGGTATTTTATTATAAAAAAGTGATATTCATTCATATAACACAAGAAAAAAAAAACTTGTAGTCCACAAACTTTAGATTGGCCAAAACAAGTATTTTATTCTTGGGAAATTGTATTATTTTTTTAATAATAATATACCTCACAATTTTATATAACTTCCTATTAATAAATTTAAGTCACATGTCAAAACTACCCTAATGTCTAAGGGGTATAGGGGTATTATAAAATTCAAGACTATTTTGCTTGATGACGAGAATGTATGGTCAGTCCAGCCTGCACTAACTGATGTACCGACCTGTTTATTTTGGTATTATATTTTTTTGTGGCAGCTAGTGGTGACTAAGTTTGTTCCGGCGTTTCTTCTCAGCACTTGCCAGATTGTCTGTGTCTTGTCTCGAAGCTGTAATAATGTTTTTATTGACGTTCATAAGTGGCAATTTTCTGTCCTAAATTAAATAAATGATTTTTGACTTCGAGTTTGATTACAGAATGGCAAGTTTTACAGTTTCATTTTTGCACGCTTTACAGGTTGTACTAACATTGGTCTTTTTTCGACAAAAAATATTCACGGCAAAAATACTGCTAACTACTACTATAAAGTTAAAGCAATATTTTATTTTAATTGACAACAGGACTACTTATTATAACCATACTTTCGCCACTTTACTTTTTAAACTTTTATGGTTACTCTGGCAGTTTATTCTAATCTCGCAAATATCTTTCCTGTTTTGATTTAGACTTAATTGGTTTTTGGAAACGAGTTATGTTATATATTAGCATTGATTTTTAACACATTTTTAAGCCTACACAATTTTGACTCACATTCAGGCTTATTTTATTTATTATCTAAACTAGACAAGGATATATAAGTCTGTCTAGACTCGCGTCTTGAGTTTCAGTATCCAGGACCATGGAATTGGTCCAGAAACCTCGCGAAGCCGTAATAATGCTATTCATTTTCAATGTTTAGTCAGCTCTTAACGCAGCACCTATCAAGTTTCTTTGTATTTTTGCTTATTAAACGATAAAAGTACCTACCTACTCAGGTATAATAATAATAACGTAATAAGTCTTTATGCACCTAACTTTTCTTAAATATTTTCAAGGGACCAAATATCCTAACCACTTCGGTAGAACTTATAACGGACAACCGCTTTTAAACTCTTAAGTATTTCTATAAAATCTTAAAGCGAATATGTTACGAAAAGTACAATAGTTCAAACAAAGTTACTTTTTCCATTAAACTGGATCGTATTCAATAACGCATACCTTTTTGAGCCTTTATTAAGTCTGTACAATGAGCGTGATTTCCAACTGAGCTCGAAAAGCGAAATGCACCAATTGCGAAACGAAGCGGAATGTCGGGGCTTTAATGATCCTCTTCCCCGCGCACAGTTAAGTGTTGAGCCTTATTTACTTTGCCAACGTTATGAAACCAAAATGCAAATCGAATTTCCAATACAATGACTAAGTTGTTCGAGTGTTCATTTGGCGCAATTCCCGATTGCGCTGAATGCATCTGCATTTAATTAGCACTTAACTTTGTATTTTCATTAGAATAATCTGGTTGCTGAAAGAAAAGATTCAATGAGCACGATATGTTTACTTTAAACAGTCATAATTTTGTTCGTTAGAACTTTGATGCGAATAAATTATACAAAATTTATCATCCACTTTCCCTAATTCAAATCTCGCCTCACGTAGACATAATTTTAACAGCTCCAGTCGTAAAATTTAAGCAGGTAGCTATGGGTAGTTACAACGGGGGCCGAAGAACGGAGGCAAGAATCGTAAAATTTTGCATGTACCGTAGATCGCGCGACCGCTCAAGTAGAAAATTTCACTCGTACACGAGGAGGTATGCAACATTTACGACTTTTTCATGACGTTATACAAGACCGGCTGCTTTGCACAGACAACCATAAAATTTTCCGGCTTCACTGCTTTTTCTTTCCTTAAATTTTGAAAGAACCTTTCAAAGATCGTATCGTGTAATAAGACTGCCAAAATACGACTTACTTTCCTGTCACTCATCGGCCCTGATTTATGTACCTATGTCACTCGAACGGTACTTCAAAGACTTTTTTTATATAAACGAGTCCATCCTGTATCGTTTTTTAAACAAGGTCATGTTTTATTAATAATCTTCTTTTTATGAGCTTATTCTGCAGCATAAATAAATATCGGACAACATCACATACATTACTCTGATCCTAAGATAATCAGAAACAATGACGGTACCACAACACTTAGACCCGAGACAACATAGAAAATTTCGTTTTCTACATTAACCCGACCGAGAATCGAACCTAGGACCTCAAAGATGTCGACGCCAAGTCCGGCGTACTTGCCGAGGTTGTTTTAATACTACTTCCTACTTTAAAACTGACATCGGAAACATGCAGCATGCTAAAAACTATAGGTCGTTACCGGCTGTTATCAACCGATCGGCTGTTTAGTATAGGGAAGTATTATTTCTTCCGCAATTTTGAAGTTCATCCTATTTAGAAAAAAATTGTCGTATATAAGCAGTAGATTCATCATCTTTAAGAAAGTTGCTAATAAAATATGAACGTACATACGAGTAAATGGCAATAGTATTCTGGTACATTTAAAAATATTTTCAGGAACTTTTAATGTACACTAGGTTGCGTATAAAGGCGAACGTATATATCCGTGCATATTTCAGTCGTGCCCGGCAGACGTTGACCCGCCTCACCCGTCCATTACCGTCGCGTAACGAAAAGAAAAATGTAACTCGATCGCCTTTCACAAATGAACTCGCGTCCCCTTCGGAGGCGGGACACGATAAATCTCAGAGAATCGTCGCCATCGGCAGCCGCTGCCGGCCGGCCTGCCAGACAGCGCGGCCGGTCTACCAAAGGGAGCGGAGCGGAGAACGTCCACGGTTATATCAGTAAACATAAACGAGTAGGTATCAATAAACATCTAATAAGTTCTTAGGTATAAAATTGACCAACACTTGAACTGGAAGCCTCACATCGACCTCGACATTGTACAAAATTAAACCGAATTGTCTATGCAATAAAATACTAAGAAAAAAATATCGCAAAAAGCAGCCCTTGCTGCTTATGCGATGTGTCTTCTGTGTTGACATATTGTCTGCCCTTATGGGGAAATTCTGTTGATATGATTAGAGCTTTCCAATTACAAAAGAAATGTGTGCGAGCGGTGTGTGGTGCGTTGTTTCTTAGAAGAGTTGCAGGCCCTTATTCTAAAGGATACATTTTTTACCTCTACCGTGAAATACGTATTTTTGTAAAGCGACATCCATATTACTTCAGTACTCATGCAGAATCTCTAGAAATGACATAAAAATTTATATATATATAATGCAACTCGAAATTTTATGCGAATAGTGGTATTCCAATCCCGAAACTGCCCAAAAATTACTTATGTCTTTCCCTCATAACATTTATTTAGAAGTAAAATTGACATAAGTAATCCGCTAGAACGTAATTGAAACTGACTCCAATAATGAATACCTGTGACACTGTATAGTAATATTTGTCCCGCTAATAAAATTAATTGATTGGATTTGAACAAAATTCAGGATAAACGTGACTCCGTCTGTTTAAAAGCACTTACGTAATTAGCTCTTGTATGGGAGCTATGAGTATATCAAAATCGCGTAGATAGTTTTGACTTTCCATACATAACTATCTACTTTCTCGACGATAATGTTTGGAGCATATTAAGTGTTTCAGTTCTTGCGATTCTAGTATTAGAGAAAGTTGTATATTTCATACTTTGAAGAAAATATAAATATAATTAAGTTTACATTATATTTTTGTTTTATATTCACCCTGTTAGTGGCATCCATCATCATGTCAGCCTATTCAAGTCCACTGCTGCATTTCGCTTTTTTCATCCAGCCACTAACATCTTCCTAAGGTCGTCGGTCCATCGAGCTGGGAGGCGTCTTCCAAGGCGCGGTCTCCACTCTAGAACCCGTTTACTCCACCTTTCATCGGTTCTGCGATAGATGTGGCCGGCCCACTGCCACTTAGTGGCATCCATGTATTCATTTAATAAGTAATTATGTGCTCCGAACGTACTGGCTTCCGACTCAAAGCAAATGGAAGGATTCAGGATAAGTATTTTTGAAGCATTAGAATGCCAATTCGCATAAGAAATATTAAGCATCGTATAACATTTTCTGGGTATATACGATTCTTGCTATTTCGTTTACTAGGCGATGCAACCGCATACTTTTTTTCGGTAGCCAACTAAATACTTAGCGCCCACATCACGCAACGCTCATATCTACTGCTACTCTTGTGTAAATATATAGTCCGCTACTACGCTCCTTCCTCCACTCCGCTTAGTGAACAGGCTGCCTAATGTGCTGCACAACATCCTAGAGGGTAATGACGTACAAGGAAAACGCTATTTGTAAAGGGGTGCACTAAATATGCTCCTGACGCTAATGTTGCACTGCGCCCCACGCGGAAACGGGCGGGAGATAAGGAACTGCTGTTGTTGATAAAATGCTTTTACGACAATATCGATTGGACAGTGGATGCAGGGTCGTTAACATTGGTGATCGCAGAGGCCTAGGCTTGTCAGCAGTGGACATCAAAGGCTAAAATAAAAATAACGATGATTAAACGCAAGGTAAAAAAATTGTACGGACCTCAAAACACACATTCTCCATTTAGAAAGTCTAGCCCAGATAAGCTACTTTATTTATTTTCCCGTGAGGTAAAGCTGCCAGCGTTTTCGATGGTAGGGTGCCATAAGGACCATTTTTAAAGTTATTATTTTAGTAATAAAGCCGTAAATAATATAAAATAAATGTTAACCTACTACATAACATTTTAAATGAAAAGCATACAATCCGTTACGTGATTAAAAGCTCAATGATTCCACAAAACACCGCGATTGGATCTGTTCAATCTGATAGCTCGGGTTGATGCAAAATGCGTTTACCTATTTAATACATAGTCGGTCGCAAGCGTACCTCCAGGGGCTGCCAGTAAATGAGCCCGTGTGTAATGATGTACATGTACAAGGAAAAAGCAAAATATTTTATTGAACTCACCCTTACGAAAGAAATGAAGGATTGATCTTGTTATTTATTATATTCTGTGCTAGTAATGTTAGTTTTAGTCATCGTCAAACATACACAGATAGAAAAAAAAATACAATGTTGAAAGGCACTGCACTAGGAGAACTTTCTTAATTTCAAACAGAGCAAGTCCTGTGTACATACAAATGTATGTACACATTAAATTTTATTTACACATTGAATAAATATAAGTTTGTACAAATGTACAAACTTATATTTATTCATAACACTGATTCTGAGTGTCGTGAAATTAACCTAAATAAAAGCTTGCCGCATTTAGATAAGCACATACATAAGTAATGGGAAATCAAAAATACATACGCCTGCAACGAATTTAAGCTAATGTTAAATGCAAATGCTATAACGAGCTCACTATTCCGAACTCTCGAGTGAATGGACTCGTAAGCACATCTCTATCTCTACGCCGAGCTAGCGCTGCCAGATATCTGTTGACTTGGCTTTGAATTACTTATTATGTGCTTATGTTATTTCACTAGACTATCAGTAATTAGATTTCAATTATATTTATGTTAGTAATTCACGGAAAACTCAAAGTTATTCGACCATCTAAAATTATAGAAAGGGGCTAGGTAATTGGTATAACTTTAAATTGTTATTTTATTTTAAATTCAATTCAATTCAATATATTTATTGCATTCTATAATGTTACACAGGTGTTATAATTAGATACATAAAATAGATCATTATAGACCCTGTAGGGCACAACAATAAGATAGGTATTGTGTGATGACGCCATGCATAATTAGATCAATTTGTTTATTTTAAGAAGTTGTATGTTGTTGTTTATTTAATATCTTCAGACTCGTAGCAAATCGTAGCTTTCTGGTACAGAGTAACTACAAGTGCTTTAATAAATAAAATCATATTTTGTTAATTCACAGTCTCAATTACTAAATTACGAATTTTTTCGGCTACAGTGACTACGACTGCAACGTCGTGCACAGACTCGTAGCATTCGTAGCCACAGTAGCAGAAAGATTGTGCATAGTTGCTAAACTACGAAGTCATTCTGCTACGAAGTGACTACGAACGCTAGGATAGATGAACTTTCTTTACCAGACCGTAATAACACAGTTCCATTAGGTATTCTAAAGCTTCGCTCTAAAAGCTCAGACAAGCGTAATATTTTAGTCGGATCCGATAGTGTTCCGACTGTCGGAAGGCGCTCGCTCTGTTATTGCATGAGTAGGTATCATACAGATACCCTTTAGTCGGAAATTAAATCGGAAGTGTGTAACCCCATACGATCTGATATTCTAATCAGATCCGGATGTGTGTAGCAATGTCGGTAAAATATGATATCCATAAAAGAGTCGCTTTTAATGTTAATAGAAAAGTTTGAGGAGCCCAGATACCAAGTAGATGTCCAATACCCGGGCCGTATGTCTTTAATCAGTAACGTATTTTTTAAAATCTTGGTTTTAATTCTTTCTGTCCTATCTATTTGAGTCTATCTCCTCTGGAAATATCCAATTAATTGCTCTTTTAATTTTTTTACATGCATTTTAATTAAAATGTAGTGAACTTAATATACACATTTGAGTAATAAAATATTTGTTAATAGCATGTAGATAATCTTTATACGTAAACTGAAAAACCTACATTCATTTAAGTCAACTTGTGTAATCTCACTGCACCAGTAGGTATGTCGCTCAATACACTTAGGGCCGATTTTTCAATAGTCAGATAACTTTTATTTGAAGAATAAATTTGACATTTGACAGTTTTCGTATAGAAATTGTGACAAAACGTTTAGTCGAATAAATTTATCTGGGGATTCTATTACTCACGCTAAATAGAAGACTTGCACTAAAATTAGACAATAAAATGACTAGAAAATGACTAAATAAATAATTAAGGGCCGATTTTTCAATCGCCAGATAACTTTTTCGAAAAATAAAATTGACAATTTGACACAATTTCTATACGAAAACTGTCAAATGTCAAACTTATTCTTTAAATAAAAGTTATCTGACTATTGAAAAACCGGCCCTAAATTAAATATCCAAATATCAATTGCCATGATGTCGAAATAAGGAGTTAACATCCAAACGGTCTCATGAGACCGGACCACATAATAATAGAATTATTGTGTCTTGATTACGCATGCCTGATGAGATAAATAGGTCACATGCTTATGTTGTGAGGTACCCGACTGTGTATTTTACCAGGGGTTTCTCCCAGCACACCCGAGTCAATTGAGAAAAACGGTTTTGTAAATTGACCCGAACCGGGAATTGTCCCCGGTATCTTTTGCGTTCAAGGCCAATAGAGTCGTCACATTATCACTATAACCTTCTTCGATGTATAAAAATCTCTTTACACAACTAACTGGAGCATTATAGATTTCAATGTAAGATCTATTTTTCATCCCGAAAAAACAATTCATTTTCCTGAGAATACTGTAGCATTTCAGTTATTCATGTTCTACTCTGCAACACGAACGGAGCAATACATGTTTACGATCTGCTGTTATCCTATTTTATGATTAATTAACCCTCTCGCTATTATTTGCTAAACGTCACTACACATGCACACATCAGTTAGGGATGTACGCTCTCCGAGCAGCCTATTACACGGTAGTAAATCTTAACCGCGATTTACGACAATCCGATATAGGTTGGTGGGTCTATTGATCGCCGACGCACTCCTATATTTTACAGTAAATAGTTGTCGTATAAATGCGCGTTTGATCCGCATCGGTTCTATTTATCGGTGAATCGGTCTGCGGACGCGGGAGCCATCGCTTACCCGCCCAACCCGGTGGATAACCTGACATGACAGCATATGGTAGGGTTGCTTAATTTATAATTTTATATGTTATGGTGCAATAAATACTTCTTATTTACTATTAACATTTTTATTGCTAACCATAAAAAAAAGCTAAATGATAAAAGTAATTAATCACTAAATCTGTTTATTATTCCATATGATAAATATGTTTTCTTTTTTGTATTGGACCTATTGTAACTCATTTTAATGTGATTGATTCGTTAAATATTTTTACGAGATAACCTACAAAACCTAGGAGTCAATTTTGAGTTAGAATATCATTTACATATTTGCTGACATATTTCCGTTTAAAAACGGAAAAAATCTACAAGGTTATTAAAACATGTTGAATATATGCTGTTAGTGGAGTGTGCAATTGAATTTAAATAAAATAAATAAATAAAATAAATATCTGACTATGAAGGTGTCAACCCTATTCCGAAGGCAATCACTTAAAATAGGCACATTCACTTCCTTACTAAATATTACAGGACTTTAACCGACCTTACATGGGTTAAATCGAAATTACGTCACTCATGCAGTCGGTTCTTAGATGATGTAAAGTAGTTATAGGTACTACTACTACTAACTATTATTGAATTCCCTCTGGTGTGTTCGGATGGAAAAATTCTTGATATTTGTTTTTGACAGTTCGCTAAAGTATGTCTCTGTGGATATGACTACAGTGCTGGTAAATAAGCTACTGTATTCAGTGACGAATGTAAAAAGTTTTTCAGGTTTCATGTTGTAACACAAAAAACGAAATTGTTAGGTACTTCATCCTTAATTTAATCCTACTTACGAGTAAAGCTTTTATCAGAAACGGAGCCACATGAGAATTACTTACTGTCAATTTTCATTTCCAAGTAAGAAAAAACCTTTAAAACAGAAAGGTCTCTTGAGACAGCAATTTGGTTAGGTACGCATTTACCTAAGGAAATGTGTGCCTATAGTTGGTAAATGTTGAAATGTAGAAGATTATTTGCGCATATTTATGAATACTTACTTGTAAAAATATTTATTTAGTTATTATTAGAAGTTAAAAGCCAACAATAAAATAAAAACGTTAAGCCGTCTAATTCCAGTTTCTCTTGCTTTTACACCCATTTTACTCAATTACGGTGAAAAGAATAATGCTGGGAAGAAAGAAGTTTAGAATGAGGCTCTCGGGTTCTACTCGGTGGGGAGCGAGGGGCTTGTTGTAGGTATAAATATTAAAACTTTTTTCCCTTAAAATCAAACTTATGGTATGAAAGTCTAACTTCATGTTAAGAAATTGTTCAGACGCGACAAGTCACCGTTAAACACCATAGTAGCGCGAGACGTATCAACATAATAATTAGGTCGGCTACTAACCTAGTTGATAAGAAAAAAAATACTAACATCAAAAAAATGTGACGCCTCGGCAAACCTAGTGTACGACGCCCCCCAGCTATATGGCCTTTTATAGAAAGATGCCAGGCATCTTGCCAGCTATATGCTCTTTGGCTTACATCCAGCAGTGAACTGCAATAAGCTGACATGATGATGATGATTAAAAAAATGATTTTTATTTTGTTTATTTATTTATAGTAAGAAAACTCAATATTGTACCTAGTTATAGCTTTGTAATATGAGTCTTCATCATCATCATTTCAGCCATAGCACGTACATAGACTGCTGAACATAGGCCTCCCGCATTGACTACTAGATTGGCCGGTTGTATGACTATGAGTAATTAGGACGTATTGCAAAATTGGGTTCGGTCTATTTACATTAAACAAATGTTTTATGAATAGCAATTTTACTGTTAAACTAAACTTAAGTATCTAGGTTTATAGTCCAGCTTTAATAAATAAGACGTCCACTGCTGAACATAATATTCATATTTTTAAATTAAGTGCAAGTTGCTCGACCAGAAGATTAGGATAGGAAGTATAAGGTGTAATACTGACTACTATTAGTAACTGAATTTCAAAACCTAGAGGTTCTGAATGAATACATCCCTTAAAACTGCTGATCAGAGCAAATGTGAAATGATAAAGATAATACTTTAAAAACAGATTTTTTGCGTTTTAAAAACATTTTATAACTTTAAATGACTTATTTCTATGTTACTGTTAACAACTTGCCCCCGAGCGTGTTCACAACTAATCCCAAACAAAGAGTACCTAATTTGTAACAGCTTTCGAAAAGTAAGAAATTAGTAAAAGATTATGAGATAATAGGACTTTTGATTTCGTTTTATTTTATATGAAAATATGCAAAGATTTGAAAATATTAGGGCTTTTCCAATAACTGTAACAACCATCCCTTCTCTCCCCTACTATAGCTAAACAAACGTCTTTTGTAGCGGCGGCCGACAGGTTTCAGTTGGCAAACGAAATAAAACGTCCGAATGATATGTTTGCTCCATACGTCTTCATTTCAATGACCATTCATTTGCGATCGGCCGCGTGCCCGTCCTCGGCCAGATTAATGGGGATTCGATTTTGTGCTAACCGTAGCGCGTACATAAAGCTGACACCCACACGGCCTGTTATAACAATAAAGATGTCCGATATAAACCCTCCGCAGCCGGATGGAGCTCACATCTCTCGGAAATTAAAAATTAATGTGTAAATGGCAAACCGCTGTAATCGTTAAATTTATATATTTATGCGTATATTCACAACGGCCGGCCACTCCACAAGCGTAATTTAAGTACACACAATGGTTCACGTTTTAATCTGCTAGCTTAATAAACTCAAAAACATTTTTCAAATTTAAATCAAAGAGCGGGATGCGTAATGAAACTGGGAAATACATATCATTTTTAAACTCTACTTAATTGACCTTCTGTAGGTACCAACCTATTTTTTATAGTAATGTATAATAATAAAACATTAAGACTTTGAATTATTTACGTTCTTTGTTGATATTTCTTCATAATTAACACTACTTTAGTTTATATGAGGAATATTTATTCTAGTCAGATACTATTATTACGAGAATAATGTCTTTCTTATAGTTACTCATATAGGACGTCGTTTTTCTAAAGCGTAAATCCAAAGCACCTCATTACTGTGAACAGCTTTAAACCCAACATTTCCTCTTAGCTTTTGCTCTGCGAAACAAAAAGATGCAATGATATACGGCAGATGCAGCTCTCAAGGCGCGATTTTCTCTAGAGATAATGTTTTTGCGTCTTAAGATTTGTTTAGTCACTAGTGTTGAGTTCTATTCACATTAACTGAAAGTCATTGGAAGTATTTTTGACTAGCTAACCCATTTAGGTATTAATGCGCTGATACCTACTCGTACGTCACCTCATTTATTTACGTTTTCATAAAATAAAATTGAAAACAATAACACAGGTACTTAGTAAGACACGACCGCACGTACTGTTAGAAACTTAAGAACGGTAACTAGGTATGTGTGTAGGTATGTGAGTACTTGGAGGAACAATACAGGGTAGAACTAAGATACGGTAGACTCATTCCCTGTAGGTATATACTGTAAGGGTCACAATATCTCTGGGAATCGTGGAACTTCGTGCTCGCAATATTTAGCGTGGAACAGGCTTTGTGGCTTGTGTACTATGCCCCGGTTTACATGATGGTAGTAACGTGCCCACAGATTATAAGGCTGGTTGGGAACGAGGGCATACATGGAAGTGGGTCCAGGGCAATTTTGACTGGCCCAGACTGATTATGAAGAGTGAAGTCTACTGCATCTTTCTACTTAATTTGTGTTGAAAGCATCTAGAGGAGTGTAGTTGTTATTTAGACGAACTCTGGTACTAAGAGGAGGCTCCCAGCGATGGCTCACAGAGTACACGCCCGGAATGCACCGCCGCAGCGCCTTGCACTAATCTCGCTTGCCTTTGTCTGTCTTTCGAAATAGGGCAGACAACGCGGTCTTTTAAATTAAATAAGCTCGATGAAACAAAGCGCTAAACCTTAATCGGTATTTAAGTCATACACATAATATTAACATTTTCTTTAGGAAAATAGTTATACAGAAAACCCTATTTTGAAACCAAAGTTGTCATTTAGTAAGTTCTTTCATTCTGACTACGTTAGACTTTCTAGCAGTCTGGATTACCTCTTAACTAAAAGCTCAGTAAAGCTTGCTAAATAGGTGCCGACTCTGCTCCACTTACAACTTATAAAAATTAAAGTTAAAAAGAAACCTTTTTGTGAAAAATAGTCTTAGGTTTATGTTTAGTTCTGATACAATTTAATTAGAACGAAGCTTTGATGGTAATTAATTGCCGTTTATATATTCGTTTTTCGAAACTTTAACTATTACTTGTAATAAAGTCTTAAGGCAAGACTAAACTCTAATATACTAAGTTTTTTTTAAATACTGGTACTTTACGACTTTACTAAGTTTTCCAATTTTCATATAAGTTATAGCTCGAAACAAGATTCGAAATGCTTTGCGTAAGTTTTTGCTTGGTCTTTTTAAACAGGCATATCTTTACTTCTATATAGCTACTAAATAAAATGTGTAAATTTATAGGTGCTATAGTAAGTTACTTATAAATCGTCACTATCTGAGCTATTGCAGTCGCTATATATTTTTGCGGGCAAAAGCTATTAACACCAATAACTAAGTAGTACACGATCTAAGCGATCAGTCCGAATATTAGTTTAATACACAAAATTTGTATTTCACTATCTCTCACATCACATAATGCTTAAAGCCTTAAAATATGTTATTATGTACTTGAGTGCAGCGTTTACATGATGTCTACGTCAGTGCTGCTTTTAGGTCATGCATGGGTGCAGTTAAAAAAGCTCGTACATGACGTATAAATGGCTGTTAACGCACTGATCTACTTCAAATGACATCAGTATGCGGGCGCTCGCTGTAGGTACTGTTCGCAGATCACCGCGATCAATCGCCTGCATGTATATCGTTACCACGATTCGCTGCCGTAGACTGACTGCGTTGGCTAAACTAACTAGCTAAGTACTTACAGGGGACGGCCGAAATTTGTAATTACTAGTCTACTTGAATGTGGCTTATTAAAATCAAATCGCAATAAAATAAAGCATTGGATTTAGCATGCGACCTCTGGCGCCTACGCGGGTAAAACAAAATAGTCCGAAGAATAGCCCGAGTTTTATATGAGATGGGACATCTGGATAATACCAAATCAGTGGCGTTAGTTTGTCCGAATCTTTTTCTACATTAAGTTACACTAAGTAAATATTCTACCCAAACCTTAACAGATATTGCGTATATGTGTGTATATTTTGATTTTAGTATTGTTAGTATTTAACATAGTAATATTTTGTACAAGGTTTGTTATTGTATATTTTATTCCATCTTGCTACTATGAGGCAAGAGGAAAGAAAAAATAAAAAAAGAATTGTAAAAACTAACTATGCGTTAGGTCGTCCCCTCACTAAGTTTTTGGCTTACGTCTCTGTGACGTCTAGGAGGGATGCGAAACAATTCGAGTATTTTTAAGAAATTACTCTAACTCTCACTTCCACTCGTGATTCTAACGAACAAACAAAAAATATAAGAAATAGCCTACTTAAAAATAAAAAGACGAAAAAAATTATGGATCTGGATACACCTTCGCCTTTGCTAAGCCGCACTACAATCTCCCGATCTCCCGATTACGCCTGCTGGTATGGGCACAGAATATATAATAGGTATGGGACCAGACACGTTACGGGCCTGAGCCTGAGCCTCACTGGCCTCACACTCGGCAGAGTCGCAGCAAGCGCTAAAAGGGCGGACCTAGACTGAGCGCCTTCATCGTTCCCCCACTGCCCTGCCTGTGTAACTAAATAAGACTTTCTTAAGAGGCCGTCAGCGATAAGTCCAAATAAATTATAAATGCACCACAATCTCTCGAGTCCCGAGCTCAGTCACCAACTTAGATAGTCAGTAAATTCATCTTTCGCTACTTTTGTTCTAATCACATCAAAATGGTGTCTATTAAATATTTTTTAACAAAAACTCTACAAGCAACTGCTTAATGTTTCTAGCCTCTAACGATATTAATACAGGTAGACGATCTATGTACATTAATGTTTAGGGCCCTCGAGAGTTAAGATAATGAAGGTGACCGGGTCAGCAATTTGGATTCAATTCTATTAGGTTCATTAGAACAAATACATTATCAAACCTAGGTAAGATAAATTTTGATGTAATATAAATGTAATTATTTGGTCTGAATTCAAAATGATATAATAATTAACATAAAACTTTAATTTTCAAGTAAATTGGTATTCGTTTTGAGAAGTGAGCATAGAAAAGTCTAAATAAATAAATGATATACGATAGACTAATATTACTTTTTGTAGGTACTATTCATGATTGGGATATAGGTACCTAACAATGGTGCAATACGGGTTACAAACAAGAATACCTACATATTGATAATCTAGTTAGTTAAAAGATTCATATTTGATGTCAATCAAATTCTAAATCTAACAAAGCTGGCAATATATGCGGATTGCATAAACGCAAACACTTTTATCTGAAAGCAAACGAGTGGAATATTATTTTTTAATCCGGACATATTGCAGGCGACAACTTGTATCTAGGACGCTCGCTCGCTATGTTTGTTTGTTTGTCATGTCAACTGGCGGATTAAAAGAATACCACGAGTTTTGATTCGCAAATAGCTGCATGGCTATAATGGTGCTGCAATTTGGCACCAACTTGCATCAACTTTCTGTCTTTATAAACAGCTATTATTACCTACGCGACGAGAACGCGTAGCTACCCACCTATTAATGTCGTAGCATTTCGCAGCATTCGATTTCTTTGGGCGGCCGTACTATCGTAACAGTGTCCGATCATTATTACGTATCGACTTTTCTAAGTAGGTTACCTACTTACATACCTATCTACGTAAATACATTTTTATCAGTAGGTAATTATATAGTACTTAGATATAGTAATACTAGGTGATGCAGTGATTATTAGATTACTAGCTTCCACCCGCGGCTGAGCCCGCAAGGAGTTCGATCTGTTACTTAAAATCTTTCAACGACCGATTATTCCAGCTCAAAATGATACAATAAACCACATCAGCGCCTCGCTGTTAAAGTAAAAGAAAAAGTGGTGCTAGCTCTAATGCATTAAGAAAAAAATCAAAAACCATAAAAAAAAAGGTTATAGTGAGTCAACCCGAAAAGATAGATGTAAGCTGTCACGGACTTTTTTAAAAACTTTTAAAGAGGAACAATTCCGGCATATACGATTTTTGCATACTTAACTGTAACCGTTTACACAGTGCACTCCATGGAAGCTCTCAAAAGGGATATTTTTTCCCGTTTTTGGAACATTTTTCATTGATACTCCGCTCCTATTGGTCGTAGCGTAATGTTTTATAGCCGAAAACGTTCCTCGATAAATGGACTATCTACCACAAATATTTTTTCAATTTGAATCCGTAGTTCCTTAAATTAGCGAGCGCGTTTACCCAAACAAACAAAGAAACAAACTCTTCAGCTTTATAATATTACTTAATAATATAGATTTATTTATTTTTTCATAAGCATTTGTTATTGTAAGACGCCAAATTCTGACGCATTTTTGTCGGTAATTCGCTTGAATGGAACTAAAACTAAGTACTTCAATAAACCTATTAATTACAAAAGACGATCAAAGTCACAACATCACAGCTAGTTAGATTATAATTACGCGTTCGATAATGCCAATACGTAACATTTAACAAACGAAACAGTTTAATAGCAAGCGAAACTTTCAGTGCGTCAATAAGTCGTGAAGGCAATAACTTCACGGACCATAGGACTCGGCGCTCGCGAGTAACGGCCGAGGAAATGTTTAAACTTGCCAACCGGAATTTGTTTACTGTAAGTACAGCCACTATAAAAAGAAACCCACATCCCATATTAAATAGACTGACGTTAACAATATTTGTAGCCCAAACGAGAGTTCTGATTACGTTGGTCGTGTTGCACTAAAATGTCTCTCCGATGTTCGACATGCTTCCAAGCGCCAAACGTGGAAGTGGGCACATCAAAACAAACACATTACCGTTTATTTATAGACATTATCCCGAAGATAGTAGTGACGTAATTATACGAGAAACTATTTACGCTAAATAGAGGCTCTTATTCTAATATCCCAGGGTAATAGCACTAAACTACTTATTAACTCCCATTTGTAGAAGTATCTGCAGCTTACGTAGTTACTAAGTATTATTATGACTATTTACTATTAGCTTAACAGGTAGCTCTTACTCATTCATACACTATGTGTATGAGAGCTCGCGTACAGCAGTATTTAAAAATTATTAGCTTTTACCTATGTCCTATGATTCCCATTCTAGAAAAGTTTATGTAATTTAAAACGTTAGAAATTGAGCAAAGTGGGTGGTGGGGACAGTCAAATCGAAAGCAGCGCGTTATTTGGCAGAAATGTAAAAAAACTCTGGACTGTAATGTGTCTAATTGCTATATTTCCATATAATTTCTTCTAACGTTATTAAGTATTTTAAGTAAAAACGTTAACATTCGCGATATGGGTCACAGTAGGTACGTGTTGTGTAGAAACAATGGGAAAAACAATTCGTGCATGTTTTATTCGTTTCCGACATCAAGATGCTGATGCTCCTGTGAAAATTATTATTAAGAAATGAGGAAGCTTAATGTCCGTTGGTGAAAGCTCTTCAACGTCTCTCACGTGCTGTGCTGATACATTTTTTTTCCCTTTTTGCACAGTTTGAGGTTGCAAAGTTATATCATGCTGTATCGATTCAAATCCCGTACCTACGTATTATAACATCCATATTTTAGTTCCAGTAAGGAAATCACTATAATATGCACAAACTTTTTAGATATTTTTATCTAATATCGAAGAAAAACAATCCGAAAATCATTCTCAAACGATCCAGTTGCCATAATTTGAGAGATCCTTAGTCCGCAATAATTGTTGTCATGTGGTGGTGTGGTGGTACATGTGGATTTTGTACTACGATTCTTGCAATTTCGTACATGCGATTTGTAATTCTAATACTTTAAAAATACTTAAGTCGAGGCCTGAATTGTGTTATCTGAATGTGCAGGTTTCCTCAAGATGTTTTCCCTTACCGCCTAGCAAGTGGTATAAACCCATATAGATTCCGAAAAATCCAGAAAGACTGCAGAAAAATATATCCAAACTACATTATTACAACAGGTTCTTCGCCCCAAATTAGCTACGTAGGTACTGTGACAGATTAGAGTACCATTTAAATCCTGGCAGTCAGGGACCGGCAACCGCGGCCGACTACTCCGACCCACTGCCGGAACATTCTGGTTCATTTTGACTACGGAACCCTAATAAAAACACGTCGTTTTACAACCCCGTAGCCGTAATTCGCATTAATATTATGAATTGGGTTGCTAGTACTAGTCCCTCCCTACCTGATACCAAATTTGCCCAGCAGAACCCCATTTGCACGAATAAGAACTTACCTTCAACCAAACCTTATTACTTAGGTACTTACCAAGATTACCTACTTATAGGTAGCGCAGCGCAGGACACCATCACAAAAAGAAAAGCCTTCCATATTTTGTATTAGTTTTTTTTACTGTTACACCAATTACACAATTACACTAATTAGCTAGCCCCAAACTAAGCACTGTGGCGACTAGATAACGAATAGGTAAACATACTTAAAATACGTGTATAAATATTCATGACTTAGGTTGGTACAAATGCTCGTGCTCGTTACACAAACATTTGCCCTTTGCGGGATTCGAACCCGCAACCGCTCGGCTTTGTTGTTCGGAGCGCGACAACTACATCAGTTGAGATAGATCCAGAAAATGTGGTTGTTTAATCCATCTATCATGATCATCATTTATTTATTTCAGCCATAGGACGTCTACTGCTAAACATAAGCCGCCTCCAATGCAGGTTGGAAGCGGCCTGCATCCATCGGCTACCAAATTCATCCATCGTCCATCTATCGCTCCCAAAAAAAAATTTTATAGGGGGCAATTTATTGTGCTGTTTTTTTATTTATATTCTAGCTGTCCCGGCGAACTTCGTACCGCCTGCATATTTTTTGTCAATTTTTTCGATATTTTAATAGTTATACCTACTGCTATTCGGGGCGGAGACAAATGCAACAAATCAAAGATCATAAAAATCGGTCCAGCCTTTCTTGACTTATAAATTATGTAACTAACCCGACTTTGTTTTATATACAGGGTGGCCGGGGAGTTGACGTTCAAAGCTAAAATTTAGGTGCCTTATATTAAGGTGTATCCAAATTACCTCCATGTATGTTCTACGATTTTGCTTAGTTTAGGAGATAGAATTATTTTTATGTTTTTTTCCTTAATTTTTATCTATTATTGGTTTTTATTTTTTTACTTATTCTGGCGAGTACTCGGTGTTCGTTTTTTCAGTGATAATTAATAACAATACTTACAAGTACCACCCTAAAAATACAATCTGTCTGGATATTGCGGAACTTGCTTAAAATTTAGTCGCAAGTTCAAAATTACCGACCAAACTTGGTGCATGCACATGTTTGATGTATAAAAAAATATTTTTTAAACCTGTGGATTCTAAGTATTGTTAAAAACTGTCTAAGACATTAAGCAATAAAGTGAGTGAAAGTGACGTCAAATAAAGTTGTTGTCAACTGGGGTTTATTTTCTGTAACTGACCCTTAAAGTTTAATGACGCATTTTATCGGGGTAAAAATAATATTTTATTTTATTACAATTGTTATGTTTCTTCGAGTTATGATGTTTTTTGATCATTCTTTCTTATTTTGATTAACACAATATGAAAATGACAGAGGTCAGGAACTAACCATAATTAGGTATGGTTTGTGATAAAGCAGGTAGCCGCCCTTATCTCTGTAACCTTTAATTTTGCCTATTGTTATTGACAAATGTGGCATACCGAACTCTTTTAGCATTTTTATTTTTTATGGCGTTTTTGTTTTTCTTTTTACATGTCAATGTGTCACTGTTATTAGTAAACTTGTTTTATTATTTAAATAGCTTTTTCTTTTGATCTCTTGATTTTCTACGTATCGGCAAGATTTTTAGTTACAATAGGCGGAACGGTTTCAGTGATAAGGACGGCTACCTGCTTTATCACAAGTGTAGTAATCTGTAATTAGGTATTCATTACAGATTACTTCTTGACCTCAGTCGTTTTCACATTGTGTTAACCGCTACTTGTCTTGTCACGTCATTATTTTCTACCTCTTTGCTTTGCCCACTGATACTGCTGCCCTATTTGTTTGACCCCTGCTTGTTATTAGACTCCGTTTTGCCCATTGATTTGGACTGTTGTTATTACGAAGTGTTCGTGATGGTCTACACTTTGAGTGAACTTGCAGAAATGCATTATTTCTACGGTGTTGCGCAGGGCAACGGCCACGAAGCAACAAGACTCTACAGGGAACAACTCCAACGCCGGAGTGGAACGCAACCTGATCATTACCCTGACTATCGTGTATTCAACATGTGGTCTGGTATCTTGAATGGGGAATCTATTTTGGGCCATTTGAACTGCCATCCAGACTTAATGGAGACACCTACAAAAGTGTTTTGGAGAACGATCTGCCAATTTTACTGGGGGATGTGAACCTGGAATTGCGAAGGACAATGATTTTCCAGACCGACGGTGCGCCTTGTCAATACGCGCCACAAGTGCGTAACTATTTAAATAACAAGTACCCCAACAGATGGATCGGACGACGAGGACCAATTAACTAAAATTTTTTGATACATCAAACATGTGCATGCACCAAGTTTGGTCGGTAATTTTGGACTTGCGACTAAATTTTAAGCAAGTTCCGCAATATCCAGACAGATTGTATTTTTAGGGTGGTACTTGTAAGTATTGTTATTAATTATCACTGAAAAAACAAACACCGAGTACTCGCCAGAATAAGTAAAAAAATAAAAACCAATAATAGATGAAAATTAAGGAAAAAAACATAAAAATAATTCTATCTCCTAAACTAAGCAAAATCGTAGAACATACATGGGGGTAATTTGGATACACCTTAATATAAGGCACCTAAATTTTAGCCTAATTTTAGTATTTCTTATACATTTAACGATGCAGCCCAGGTACGGGTTGCTTTGGGGACAAATTTGAGGAGCATAAAATAGATGGCTCACTTCTATAAGTAAGTACTTAACTATATCGAGTAATTATAAAAATATGTTCAATGAAATACCTGGACCTATATTTTAATGTTTTCTGTAGGCCATTTGCTAAATGTATTGTTTAGAGAATATAAATTCTTTATTTATACGATGTCAGCATCCAAACCAGCAGATCTTAAGCAAAACCGAGATAAAGATGATTTCATCGAGGTAAATCATAATCGTTGCGGTAGGCTGCACCCAAAGCTTCGGGACCCAACTTACTGTTACGAGCTGCAACGCCAATCACGGGTCTGTACTTACTTGACTCGCCTGCACTATACCACCAAGTCGCAGGACATCATAGAGCATATTAAGGTCAAGACTCATCTTGAATTAAGAGTTGCTCCTTTGGGAGTCGAGACACAATGCGGGCTTTATAATAATATGACATTAATTGTATTAATAATAAAAAATCTTTAATTTTGTTTGTGTTGTGACATTTTATATTGTATTTTGTTTACTGTAATGTTATTATTAATATTTGCATGCCTACATGCAGGCTGAATACATGGACAAAAATGGTTTTAAGTTCTGCATTATAAAGTTGCATGTATGATGTATTATCGCAAATAAACGATTGAATTTTAATTTAAAGCTTTCTTTGTTTTAGTACCGACAAACAAGCTGGACCTTCATAATGGAGGAATGGGTTAATTTCCTAAAAAATCTAATTAGTCCGTCAGTTGCATTAACAGAAAATATTGGACACGTATTTTTTCTTTCTCAATCAAACAAAAAATGATAAAGATATAGCCCGTTAAAGTTCTGCGTAACGTCACAGAATACCTAATAGTACTACCGTGTAACGTGCTCACTTTGATGCGCTTTATCTTCCTCATTTTTTGTTTGATTGACATAAGACAAATTATGGGTCTAATATTTTTTGATAATCTAACTGACTGACTACATAGAATAATATTTTTTTGACCCAGAAAACTAGCCTATTCTAACCGAATTTACTATGGTTGCTATGGTCTAACGTAGCTTCCTTCCGTGAAAGAATACCTACCGGTTCATACTACAGAAACGAAGCCTCAAAAATAACCTAGCATATTTTTATTTATTATTGTATGTGTTAGTCTGTAAGGAATGTAATAAATGGGTCTTTTATTTATTCCTTACTATCTGTCCCGCCGAACTACGTACCGCCTCAATTATTATTTTAAATTTTGTGATAAGTATTTTATTAATTATTCTTATATATATATAGAAGACTTTGTTTTATATATATATAAGATAGATTGCTTGAAACAAATGTAAGTACCATAAACCATTGGCGGACTAAATGCCTTTCTTCTCTACCAATTCTCTAGCATTCAAAGACAGTCGGCCATTACCACTAAGCGAGGCAAAAAAAAAACCAACAAGAAAATTGTGAGGAAAGGAGGACAAAGTCATCAACGCATCAGAGCTGAGTATTTTAAAGATGAGTTTTAACAAGAGCATTCAGGAATCGAATTCCAGAGTCTATAGAGTAATACCAGAAAGAGTGAAAGAGTTGGAAACATACGCCGTCTTGCGAACAGAGATTATGGGAACTCACGTCATTCTGAAGCATAAATTTTCGTTTAAAACAATCAACATAATTTAATTCTGAAGTGGAAGGAATAAAGTATTCTGAGATTTACTTATTAAATACGCTGATGATAATAATAGCCTTTTGGTGAGAGCGAACAGGGGATATATGGTCGTACTACGCCACAAATATAAATCGAATACAGTTTATACAGTTATTTAGGAAACACTCGAATTTATATAGGTAATAAAGTAAAAAAGGGAACTGTCCTTAAACCCCGATTCTAGCCAAATGTACTGGAGTGGGAGAATATACTTAATCGGAATAACAGTGATAATGACGTACTAAAAGTTTTTTCTAAACCGTAGTAAGATCGACTTTTTTGGTCCTCGAAATAAAGGTGGCCAAAAAAATTCGTCGAACTGAAGTCCAGTGTATCTTTTGCGATTTTTGTAGTGGTTATACTGCAGCAACACTCCACAGGGAGTGGGTTTGAATGCGTCCGTTTGCAAAATGAAGCCAGCTATAAAAATCTTACAAAAATGAGAGAAGTTGTTCTCTTTTTTATCTACTTACAAGGGCAAGAGATGTACAGTCCCGTTACTATGCGTTTTTAAAGAAGAACTACTTTTGAACTGCTCTGCTTTTTCATACTATGATAGTACGAAAAAGCAGGGCAGTTCAAAAGCAGGCCTGCTTTCAGAGCGCACAGTAAGAGGCCTGGAATCGAATCAAACTATTGATGCAGCAGATAGATTCATAGATGACCACAGTTTCACTTTGTCGAGAGAAGGTATATTAGAGAATTAAATAAATGACAAATATTTAAATAAAACAGGTACATTTTATTGAAAAAAATATGTACACAGCAAAACAAATAAATAATCTTATATTGTATATTAGTCTATAAAACATTAATTTCATTGAAATAAAATACTATACATAACTACATTAAGATTATGTACATAATACCATCTCACAGGGAAGTGCTATCCGACTATAATATAATAAACAATATCCATTTAACATTAAATACTATGTCGATATCTGGAGTCACATTTATTATTTAGGAAATTTTAAGTGGAATCTCTAAGGTTAAAATACGATATTAAAAACAGTAAGCTATGATAATTCCTTGATATATTTACCGGACAATCCAAAGATTATATAAATTAATTTTGCACATAGATAAATCTAACAATTACTGTCAATAACAAATTACCTATCAAATGTACTCATGGTATGAAGTCCTACAGTTAACATTCTACCTAAATTTTTAAAACTCTTTATCTTTTACCTATCATGTAATTGAAATATTGTATTTAAAAAGCATTTTTGAAATGTTTTAAAATAATCTCCCTTGTACCACAAACCAAACACTTAACCAATAGCGACACTTACAGTGAATATCTTAATAAATGTTTATAGGGCCTGCTAATGTGATGTCAGCGTGATGCTTCTACACTTTGTTCGAAATAGTTGTCCAAAGGTCAAGACGGTAAAGTATAAACTAACCAGTAGGCCTAATAATGTTTATGAAACATCATAATATCTGTATTTATTATGTAAAAAATGTATAAAATTAGAAATAGAACTCTGCTATACCTAGTTCGTCACGAGTCCTTCTATGCGTTCCGAGTACATATCTGTAAATACAATATGACATTTTCAACTATTTAGTCTAGCGTTACATTATTAACAAAAATATAAAATTATTCAATGCGAACAAGTACATATCGACGACGATAGAAATTAATAATGCATAATGTACTTATTTATTATGTAAAACGAAACAATGTTGACAGGTAATGCGCAACGTCAACAAACGCCAGGCCAGTTTTATTGTCAATTACCTTCATCTTTATTATCTACACTTCAATATGCTCAATATTTTGACTAGAAATCATGTTATACTTATTACTCTCTAACAAAACACATAAATTTACACGATATATAGCATAATTTCTTATCAATTTACAGTTTTCTATAATTGTACAATACATCGATGACAGGTGTTGGAATTAACTTCGATATCTCAAAGAAATCTACATTATTACACGCTACCTATTCTATAGAGTAACGGGATGCAACAATGATTTTAAACCACTATCATCCCTTAAAATTATCTTTAATATTAAAAACAGTAATTAACCACTGACGACTTTACCTGTTACGAAATTTCTAATAATTTTGCATATTTACTATAACGCATATTATATTTTTAGGAACCTCATAATATTTCCAACCGAATCTAAGCAGTTTAAATCAGGTTTAATAAAATAATAATCGGGTAAATTCAAATGACTTCAAATGAAGATTTCTCCGCATATAGAGTGGAACCAACGAATATAACACGGTGAACAGCTATCTTAAATACTGGAAATAGCAAATTTCACTAAAATAAACTTTTCTGTTTTTTTAATATGTAAAGCTGCATTTAAGATTTTAAATCTCATGATAAGTAGGTAAGCGTTTGTGCGAATTAGCGCTTGTCTGCGGCCTATGTTCAGCAGTGGTTGGCAGGGCTTATAATGAGGATAATGATGAACTTACCTTGGTCGGATTAATAACAAAAACAAAGAAAGACCTGTATTATTGGTATCTACTGCCAAATCGATTGTAACAATAAATTATGTAAGTCAAATCTCTCCAATAAATATTGTCTTAACTTATTGGTTGCTAAGCCAAAAAAAACTAAAATTATTGTAAAATACAGGGTGTCCGAAAAGTCATGAATAACCCGTCAACCGCGGATGAGCCACATCGTGATGTTTATTACATAAATATAAATTATTGACCTAAAAAAAAGACTATCATGGTCTTTGCGTTTTTCTTTAAAGCGGAAAAATTATGAACCAAAAGTATGTTTTATATATTTTTTAGTTTTAAAAGTATCTTTTGAAAATACCTTATATACTCTAATAATAGCGCAAGATTAATCATCATCATTTTAGCTAGCCATGACTTTCTGAGCAGCCTGTATATGTTGACAATCAAATAAGTAGATATGTGGTCATGTTGAGATTTGACATAATATTTCATTTGAATTATTTACATTTATCAAAAAATCTATCTATTAAAATGGTGTGATAAAATACAGTTAATGTATTATCATTTTTCTACTAAGTGTCGGTTGGACTTGGATAAATAATACAAGCCTCATAAACATACCAGTACCATTTCAGTTTTACTTCCTTTTAAGATATTTAGATTTTAGTAAAATTAGGTATTTTCAATAT
Source organism: Anania hortulata (assembly GCA_963576865.1). Taxonomy (NCBI): domain Eukaryota; kingdom Metazoa; phylum Arthropoda; class Insecta; order Lepidoptera; family Crambidae; genus Anania; species Anania hortulata. The sequence goes on along the minus strand of OY756396.1, from coordinate 9,125,719 downwards.
TTAAGTAATATTTGTTTGTTTCACTCTGTATGCCTATGCTATTTTAAAATTCTTATCATCCTGATAAGTAATTCAAATATATAAACAATATAATCTCAATATTTTTCTAACTATTATATTATACTTTTAATTTATTCTTATGTTTACTAAACACCGTTGAATATTATCTTACAGGAATCGATAAGAAAGTTTTAGACTTCATTGTAAGTTCTAATGTTGTGTGATTTTTGTTGCGTTTTGTGGTAGCACCCGGTCTCAGTAGACTTTGTGATTTAACAATGCTAAAATATTATCTTAAAATCTTCGTAAGGCGGACTCTGTATCCTGCAGTGTTGAACCATCGGGCCAACAGATTCGCAGTCTGCTCTCTAACTAGCGCCACTTTTAAGTCGTCCCCTACACTAGCTCGCGCAACGCCGTTAGAGATGCCGCAAAAAATCCAGTTATAATAATGTACAAATACACATGCTACTAACTAGCATGCTCAAAACAAATGACGAATACATACTTGATTCTATCAAAATGAGTATGCTCATCACTAGAGTATTTGATATTCATACTAGTCGCATGCTAGTGTTAAGCGTGTGTATTTCGGACCTTTACCTCCGTTAGGGCGCTGAATCTTCTTACTGTCATCGCGAACTACGCAATCTACTGTTGTCGCCCGTTTTACTAAGATTTGGGGCTAATTTCGCAGCATTCTTCTTGTGATGTTTGTCTTTTTTCCGAACCTTATCATGTTTTTTGCTTTTTTTCGGAGTCTTAGATAGGGTTTCAATAGCGTTGATGTCTTCTTCGGTGCTCTCAGTTTGCATGTCGGTAGCGTTTTCGCTTTTTTTATCGAGCTCCGCCATCGCCTCCTGAATCGCGGTCTCGAGGAGAGTGTTTAGTTTTCTACTCCTGTTTGAATAAAAATTAAATATTTAATAACACAATAAAACAATAACTAGCACTATTTCAGTTATGCATGTGAATATTTCCAGCTAGAAAACTACAAATATTTAACATCTTTGGGTTGGGTTAATCAAACTTTTTGCTGTAGTGAAATAACATAAAATACATCATTTTAAAATCAGGTTCAACAATAAGTACCAATTAAGTAAATGTACATAGGTAATTTTTTTTTTTTAAATTACAAGGTAAATACATGATTTAATCTAACTTAATTTTAAAATGTTGTTGAGTAGGTAGCCGCATAGAATAATAATATATTTCGACGTACGTAGTATTGTGAATGGTGGTAGCACATCTTTCCTAGACCTAGATTTAGCCTAAAATAAAATATCATTTTATATATCTCAAAAACATTCTGACAATTTATACCTGCTAGTTGTAGGAAACAACCAACAGAGACAGTGTCAATTTTTGGGTTAATTAAAGACGTAAAATTATTTTTGAAATAATCGCGAGTAAAGGTGACATACGACATAGGAAATGTAATTTTTTTAACGAATTTTTAAACTCTAAAAAATATACTATACATGTGTAGAGTACGTCGGACAGCAAAGCCAGCAGCAGCGGTTGCGGGTTCGAATCACGAAAGGAGCAAATGTTTGTGTGATGAGCACGAGCATTTGTACTGGATGTTTATTAAAGTATTTAAGTATGTTTATCCGTTGTCTAGTCGCCATTATACAAGCTTTGCTTAGTTTGAGGCTAGATAATTGGTGTGATTGTGAAAACAATTTAATTCAAAATGTAAAAGGATTTTTTTTTATAGAAACTACAATACGGGCGACAGCAAAACACCTATAAATGCTATAGTACAATCTATGCTCAGTTTGGGGCTAAATAATTAGTGCGATTGTAAGAATTGATTAAATAAGACGACCGTCTGGTGTAGTGGTTCGCGCTCCGGACTACTAAGCCAGGCAGTTGCGGGTTCGAATCCCGCAAGGGGCAAATGTTTGTGTAATGAGATAATTGGTGTGATTGTGAAAATAACTTATTTGATTCGTTGTAAAGACTACTATATGGTGATGGAGCCAGGGGTTGGACAGTGGAACTGTTTAATGGTTATTAGCAGACCTTTAGAGAGAGACCAAGCTTTGATCAGTTTGGGACTTAATAAATGGTGTGATTGTGAAACCAAATTATTTATTTATAATTTTATGGAGGGTTTTAGTTTTACGAACGAGAAGTGTGGGCTAGCGGCTCAACTACAATCTGATCCAACCCGGGGGGCTACGCATCGTGAGCTCGTCACTGTGGGTGTATGTAAAGGCATAGGTGCGGGCTGCGACCCCACTGGGCGTCTTTCTAACTAATAAACCAGTAAATAAATAAATATTGGACAACATCACTTAAATTGCTCTGATCCTATGGTAAATAGCCAAAGCACTTGTTTTACAGAAATCAGCGATGCGACAATGCGCATTTGTGGTCCAACCCGGGGGGCAACGCGTCGTCGGTTCGTCACTGTGGGTGTAGGTAGGTGTATGTATAGATAGGCCATCGAGCACATATCCTATAGAGTAGCAACTCGAATCGTCTTTCTCTGGAACTAGTTAGTGATTTTTCACTTACATTTAGTATGAAATGACAAGATCTGTCAACTCTCGTTCATACAAAATAGTACAGATATAGATAAAACAATGGCGAAATATTTTGTCGAACAAATCATATAATACTTCATTTGGACGTTACCATCCAAGCGGTCTCATGAAACCCATTAACAATGTGTCTCATATCTACTGTGTCTCGTTTACGTATGCTCGATGAGTTAAAGGGTATGTACTCTATGGTATAGGCATAGGTGCGGGCTGCGACCCCACCGGGCGTCTCGCTAACTAATAAACCAGTGTGCTTTTTAACTTTGCATACCATAACAGTTTCCTAAATTTTAACTCCGTCCGGGTCGAATGAGAATGAGCACGACCGTGCGAGACCTTAAAAAAAACAGTGTGCATTCGTTTCGCTCCCTCGGTCATTCGACGTCGCCGCTCGACGCCCGAGTACCCGAGAGTACCCGAGAGTAGGCAGGAGCAGGCAGGAGTAGGGACCCGAGCGGGACTCACTTCCTGTGGTTGGTGCGCGCGGCGTGGTGCGCCTCGAGCCCGTCGCTGAGCGCGAGCAGGCGGCGCGCGGGCAGCAGCGCGGGCGCGGGCGGCGCGCTGCCGAACCAGCGCACGAGCCAGCGGCCGCACGCCGCGCGCGCGCGCAGCGCCCCCGGCCACATGGCGTGCCCGCGCGCCGGGCCCCACACCACGTCGCCGCGGGAGAACTGCGCGCGCCCCCCGCCCTCCTCCGGCTCCCTCCTGCCACCTACGGATCGTCGCCCGTCTCAGTGCGGTGGACGCTCCCCGGCACGCATGTCGAGCGCTGGAGGAGAGAGCGTGCGCGCCGGTCGCGACTCGCGGGATCCGGGTCCTCTGCGCGCCTTTCGCCCAGCGCTCGAGATCGGTGCCGCCGGTCGTCCTACTCGTCCGCCCTCTCGGCTCTCCTCGTCTCGTGCTTCTCGTGTTCCGACGCCGGCGTAGAAGCTCGATCCGCGGCCGCTCGTCCCGAATCGATCCATTTCGGTCTACAGTCCGTTTTCCTTAGCTTGTCGAATATTGTAAACCGGTGTTTTTCAACCTTTTTCATGACCCCCATAGTATGAAAAAATATTTCGCGATCCCCGAACCTTTGCTTTATTTATTTATGTTATTATATTACAAATATTCAATACATATTAGGATTCGGATATAAATAGATAAAAGTACATAAAACACGTTGTTTTAGATCAAATACGTCGCCAATTGATAACTTACGCAATTTACGAGTATAGGTATAGGTCCGAGGCTGATGCCGGCCGTTAATATCTTTTTAAGCTTTAAGCATTATTTTTTTAAATCAATAAAAAATAAGTTAATCTCTCGACCTCTTGCGACCCGACCCAGACGTTGAAAAACACTGTTAAAAACAATAAATAAATATGGGACAACATCACATACATTGCTCTGATCCTATGGTAAGTAGCTTAAGGACTTGTGTTACAGAAATTAGAAACAACGACTCGAATATTGTAAGCAATGAATATTGGACAACGCCACATACATTGCTCTGATTCTATGATAAGTAGCTTAACTACTTGTTTTACAGAAATCACAAACAACGACGATACCACAACACCTAGACCCCAGACAACATAGAAGAAATATTTTTCTACACTGTCCGACGGGGAATCGAACCCGGGACCTCAGAGATAGCGACAGCCAAGTCCGGTATGCCTCTCGGCTACATGTTGTTGCTAACAATGTTGGCATTCCTTTTTAATTTAAAATTTAAAGACACAAAAATAATAACCTACTATTGTAAATAAGTAATAATCATTTTGACATAAAATCGTTCGTTGATTTTATATACTGATATTTTTTAAATATTCGACAAGCAAAGAAAAATATACATAGAACGCCCGGTCGAAATTCACAAAAACCGAATAGTTCCGACTATAGTTAGATGTAAGGTTCGCGATATTTTACTGAACAGAAATAATCGCAAGAGCAGTAAAAAAGGAACACAAACGTTTGTCTATCAACTGATATCATATAACTTACTTTACGATCTTGGAATGATATGACTTTTTTTGGACGCGATCCTGCAATGATATGACTTTTTTTGGACGCGTCGAAATGAAAAAACTCGACGATACGAGTGACCTAGAATCGAACTTCTATCCAGTTGCGACTTGTAAAATTATTGCTTAGTAATTACTTTAATATTTTTAACAAGATAAGTAACAAACAATTTTTTTATGTTAGTTATTTTAATTAATGGAAAAATACAATCTCAGAACCATCTTAAGGATGTTATTTACAAAAAGCACAAAGTAATGATTGATTACACGGTAGAGATGAGAATGTATTCTCCCTTATGCCAGAAGAATATTACATAAATATGAGAAATGTGCTTTACTTACAACGATGAACAGATGGAATGATGACAATGATGCGTTAGTAATGGAATCCCAATTTGTGAGCCAATTTTGTTACTTCGAGTGTGGTGCAATGGAAAGCGACAGAAAGCCGGGTGAGAACGTTTGAACGCTGCACATCACTTTATTCTGATTAGTTTCCAGTACACCCTTTATTAACAGCTGTATCTTGTATTAACCCAACCAAAAGAAAACCAATGACCAATAGTATCGCATTATGTAGAAGCTGAAATATACCACAATACACATCATTATGTATTTTTTCATAAAACACAACTAATATCGTTTGCAATTTAGTATGTTCGCTGGCATGACAGTCAATCCAAAACCAATACAAGACACAACATTCTAATAATTTTGAATTTTGTTAGCTGTGACTAAAGCGTGAAATGGTTCTGGATAATTAGTAAACTGTGGCAGAACTTGAATAGAATTTCATTGAGAACAGTAAGTTTGATGTTTATCTTGAGTAGTCAATTAGAAAAAAAATATTCATGAACCATGTGTCCTGCCATATTAATAAAATTGAATTTTAAAGAATTTTCCGTAATCTTTAAACTGATTATTTACAGACTTGTTTATTATTATTAATAAAATATTTCTTATAAGCAATAAATATGTAAGTAACTTTAAACATTATTTAATTTGTGTGATATACTTTTTACATTACTGAATATTATTATCAAAAATAATATTTTAAATATAATAGTGCTGTCGGTAGACTCAAGCTGATGAATACAGTTCCCATTGAAAAGTTTAAGTAGCAAAGAGTTGAAGCATAGCAAGTAAAAGATTTATACAAAATATAGAGTATCACTTACCGTCACCGGAACCTAAATTATGCCTGTCAAACACTTTCTGTATGGCAGAAGCATCAGAACTTGACCCAGTAGGAGGGAATTGCCTCGCCTGCGCTTTGTCCGGCGAAGTGATTCCCATATTGTCATAGTCTGATTCTTTGGGAAGTCCATGAACCATGCCGTAGTTGGTCCTCATTATTTTGTCAGTCCGGAATGTTGGGCCGTCGCCAAAATCGTTCTTCCTTTTATAAGTCTGCTTGTTAGAGAAGGTCCGTTCGTAGTAATTAGACGTCATTGGCATGACATTGTGCTGGTTATTTACCCCTGGTGTGTTTATGTTTTGGTTATAATGCAGGTCAGTAGATTCAACTGAATTGTGACCACGATTCTGACGAATAAGTGGCACATTGGACATCATATTATCTGGAAATAATACATAGATAGTTTAAGTAAAAGGGAATGTCCAGATTTCCGAATTCTAAGTCCACGTCTTTCTTAAATTGGTATTTAAATCATTGTTTAGACAAACTACTGAAGAAGGAATAAACTTGGGGATCGCGCGCCTGCATAAAAATAATGCGCCAATTTTTATAATGCAGCAGCTGAGAGGTGTGTGGTTTTACTGTCTCAAATGCCCATGTCATTAGAATTTAAAGGTATATAAAATAAAATTGTCTGTGCCGAATGTTTTATTACAATTATAAGGGATTGCCTACAATGATTTCGGTTGACTAGTCAAGTACCAACTAATCTTTTCAACTGACCGAAGCATCAAAACAATGTTGGCTGATTTTCAATAGAGATTAATCTTAGTATTCCCTTCGTGCGGTCTTGTCGTAACGAATATACGTATTTATATTTGTTTTTGTTTTGCATTGGCTGCGTTAACTCTTTCGATACAAAACATACCTTCTTACATGAAGCGTATAAAATTATGGTAATCGGTAAAAATGTTATCAAAGAAATATTTATGGCGAAGTTGAAGTTGTTGCCAACACTACCAATGCAAAAATGTGGATTTAAAAAAATATTATATGTATATCGCAATAAACAACGTCTATAGTTGGCGATTAAACCAACGACAAAAGTGGTCGTCTAGACAGCACTTTTGATAAGTCAGAACATCTTGTACGTTCGTACGTTCATACGGTGTTCCTAACTACAGTACAAATTGTAGCACTTTATGTCTCACTGGAAGGAAGCTGGATCTTATAGCACAGGATGTTCCTATTTTAAGATCCAGATGCAGTAATTTTGCACTTGTGTTACTAATGTCGTAATGATATTGTTACATGTTTATTGTCAAATAATAAATAAATAAATAAAATATCTAATAAACAATTTCTGTGTGTGAATCATGGCAGAAAAAAATTGCAGACAATAGGTTAATAAATAGAAATTAACAGTATAATATATATTTTACCGGCATCAAAGTACCCAATGTTTCAAACCAGATAATTTTTAGGATAAATCTGTTCAGTTGTTGATGTGTGATTCGTTAGCAACTAACTATTTTTCAACAGTAGGAGTACGACTCTCGCATTATTATGTCTTTTCTTTAAAAGCACACTCACTTGGAGTGTCATTGTCGTTGTTGAAGTCGTTCCGTGGCGCCGGCCACGCGTGCTCGCGCGCCTCCGCCACGTCCGGCTCGCTGCTCGACACGCACTGGACCATGGCCTGAAATCGGTACAAATTATATGTGTCGTGGTGGTGCGTGGCCTGCACCTCGATTCAGAACGATTCGAGTACAACAAATCTACTATCGACGGGTTCGTTTAGATATCGGTTGATTTCTAATAATTTCAATTCACAATAACCGTATCGTCGATCAACTTGTCATATTCCATAAACAATCGAAATGACGTCACGCACGTGCGAATAAGACCCATGGGGTCATATGGGGGCAAAGAATATCAACTCTATTCACAACTCAGATAGCGGACAAGACTTTTCTAACGTCCGATCGATCAGGATCGATGTCTATCAGTAAATTATCGTGTAAATTATCGTGGTATCAAGCACTATATATTTTTGAGTACTGAATACGCATTTTGAGGTCTTTGTGGGATGCATCAAATCCATTTTAAGGTCTACCCCTAGAAAGTTCATAAAAATCACGTTTGTTGTATGTGAGCCTCACTTAAATATTGAATTTATTCTGTTTTTAGTATTTGTTGTTATAGCGGCACCACAAATACATCATCTGTGAAAATTTCATCTGTCTAGCTATCATGGTTCATGTGATACAGCTGGTGACAGGCAAACGGACAGTGGAGTCATAGAAATAGGGTAGGTTCTGTATCAGTCAACAATACACATTTTTAGTCTTCATACAAAAAAACATTCTATTAATGTTATCTATAATTTTTTTGCGTTTTCGTATGTTCTTGGGCCACGATTAAAGCAAGCTACTTTACGAATTTTTATGAAATGTAATTAGACCTTACATATTTTCAAAAATAAAATTAATCATTCTCAGTAAGTGAGCAATTAAGTTCTTTTGGACGATCTGATAGGTTCCACCCTGTATATTAGATTTCTGAGAGTTTAGCTCGATCGCCGTAAGCTCGAACTCTGTGGGACATGACAGGTGTAGGAGTCAGATTAATTTGACATGTTGTCGGCCAACTATAGCGTTGTTGGTATTGACTGACAAAGGGTCGCTAACTCAATTTTCCGAAGAATATCGAAAGGTAAGTAATAATAATGAGCTACAGCATAAAATTCTTCCTACTTCTATGTAATTTCCCACTTGTCAGGTGTCGGGCTCAAATTTTAATCGGATGTTCCAGTGTCTAGAGCATTCTATATGAAGCTATTCACACTTGTCGGACACCGATTTTGTGTCAGCGCCGACAAGAGATGTCGGGTGTTTTGTCGTCCCTCATTGCCCGGAAAAAAATCGTGTCAGCTCTCGCTCGCCTATTAGTAAGTATGGCGCTGTTTATATTTGTCAGGTCTGTGGCCGATAACCTTCTCTCCGCTACCCCATTTCACCCACACGCGAGCAGGCAGAGTTGTTGTGTTTATGTACAGACAACGGCAGGTCAACCTTCCCAAAAACGTTAAAGGACATTCAACCGATTTTCAACTTTAAGACTGACTGGTAGAGATCAATATTAATTGAGAAAATTTGACGTTTTGAGGAAGGTCGAAGAGCTGTTGTCTGTACGTACGTTTTGTTAAATGTAGTTATTGACTTAATATTTCCCTCAGAATTGGGTGCACCCAATATTTTCTTTACTTGGTTGTACTTCGTTTTCTTCTCAAATAACAATACATCACAACAAGAGCTTCGTCGACACCCATCGTGTACATTCGCCTCGCGTAGAGTGAAAATGGCACCAATCATGCCGGATTAAAATCCGTGCCCGACACCCGACAAGTGGGAACGAGCTTTTACTGTCTGGCTCTTTATATCGGTTAAGGTCTAACTCGATCGCAAAAAAACATAAAAATAAATAATCGCGCTAGCGGCCGTCAAGCCAGCTACGATTCGTTTAGTTTAAACCAATTTTTTTGTTGTGTATATCTCAGTCTGTATTTAGTGGGCCTCCTTATAATAAAGTGAGTACCAGTAGATGCTGTCGTGTACTCACGGAGGAGCTGGCGTCGGCGGGCTCGGGCTCGTCGGTGGTGGTGTCGGGGCGCGGGCGGCGGCGCGGGCTGGCGCCGGGCTCGGGCGCGCCCAGCGGGCTGTGCGTCGTCGTGTCCGGCGGCGAGCAGCCGCCCGCGCCCGCCGGCGACTTGCGCGCGGCCAGCGTCTGCGTCGACACCGAGTGCCGCACGAACGCCTCCGCCTCGCCCCGCCCCGCCGCCCCCGTCGCCGCCGTCGCCGCCTTGGGACCCGCCAGCAGCGCCGCCGGGTCGATGCTCAGCCGCGAGCGCGGCGCGCCGGCCGAGTTCGACACGACCGTCGTCTGCTGCTGCACGATGGTCGTGTTCTGCTGCACGAACGTCGAGTTCGTCCGGCTCGCGGCCGACGCGATCGAGGCCTGCTTCGGCGACAGCGGCACCATCATCTGCCCCATCTGGTTCGTCTGGATGAACTCCTGCGCCTGCACGTTCCCGGCCCGGACCTGCGGGCCGGCGTTGAACTGGACGTTGGGGGGGCTCAGGTTAGCGAGGAGGGGGCTGAGCTGCCCGTTGAAGTTGGGACTGCTCATCATGACTTGGCTGTTGGGGGACAGGAATTGGGCGCCGGGGCTGTGCTGCGACTGGATCATCTTCCCCTGCTGGTTCTGCGCCCTGATGACGACGCCGCCGTTGGCGCCGGCGAACACGCCCGGGTTCTGCACGGGCGTCAGGACGTTTTGCCCGTTGACCGTCTGGAGCTGCAGCTGCATCGGCATGCCCGTCGAGTTGTCCTGAATGATGGCCGTCCCGTCCGCCGTCATGACCATCCCGCCGAGATTCGGTACTATGAATTGTTGAAAAGCCGGGAAGTTTGACATTACGCCGCTCGCGTTATTGATCAGGTTCACCGGTTGCAGCAGATTTATCTGTTGCGATGGGGAAGTATTTGTGATGATCTGTTGGGATCCAAAATTATTTGTGTTTCCCTGTCCGTTCATAACTATATGCGCCGGTGTGCCAGATTTTCCAGGTACGATAGTTAGCGCTTGCAACATAGGCGTCGGCGAAATATTGTTATTGGGTGACAACTGAAAACTACGCGGCGAAAACTGTGGACTAGTATTGTGTTGCGGCGACGAGTGATGGACCATAAGATTATTTGGGTTCTGTTGAGGCGCAGTTATTTGTAGGACGTTTGTGATATTTGCAGTTGGAGTTTTCTTTTTTTTATTCCTCTTTTTCAGGCTCTCGGGAGAAAGCATAGCCACCCCTTGGACGAAACTCTGTCCATTTTTCATATCTATTTGCCGCGGATTTTCATTCGGAGACTGGCCGGACACGATGCCGATATGGGGTAGTACAGTATTTTGCTGTACGACTTGCCCGTCGACGGCCATCATCGGCGGTTGTATAACAAAGGGCGCAGGTAATGTGTTGACTACCACAGTGGGTTGGTTCACCATGGGCCCTCCCACTGCAGGGACGACTTGCGTCACCGTTGTTGAAACGTTAGTCATAGCACTAGAACCCTGTATTGGCGACATAGCTGTTGTTGTTTTCGGAGGTGGTGGAGGCATCTGGTTATTAGATACGATTATTTGGCCCGTTGAAGAGATTAGAATCTGACCGGGGGTAGTGTGGCCCGGTCTTCTCGTTACTTGTGGTAAACTCGTCGTTTGCGTGTTACTTGTCTCAGGTTTGGACGGTATACTACCGATAACAGTTTGTACCATCTCTAATGGTGATTTTGAAATCATATTCTGAGCCGTCGTCCCAGCAATGTGTAAGGGATAGCTTGTAGGTAAATTGACAGAGTTTAGAAACGGATCGGGTTGATTATTTGGAATGGCATATGTAGTAGCTAAGTTAACGCTAGGAGGAGGTGGAGGTCGAATAAAATTCGCTTGGGAAGCGTTAATGGACGTCGTAACCGTGTTAGCTTTTCCAGCCAATACCGATGTCACCGTATCCCGAGTAACCGAAAAGCCACTTGCCATTGTTGTGACAAAGGTCTGTACATAACATGCTTGTATCAGTGAATGTGCTGGGCCACCCCCTAAGTGCGGAGGGGGACAATATCCTGGCATAGAATTTTCCATTCTTCTCCTGGCTTCTATTCTAAAGCTATCTTGAGGAGGTTTCAATCCAGGTTTTACTCCTACCATTGATATGTTATCTACTTCCATCAGATTTTTATTAACGTTATGGTTTGATATGAAGTGCATCATTTGTGTTCCACTAATAGACTGATTATATGGAGGTCCTGGTGAATTGTAAGAATATACATGTCCGCTCCCCGGAGTCGAAGGATTGCTGTTGAAATGTTCCTTACACGAAGCAGGATTAGAGTATGCTGGACTAGGAATTGGATATGAACAGTTAGACTGCATTTGCGTACTGCTGCTGCTACCTGTACTATGTGGCGTATCTGTACTCCTGGAACTATTGGACAGCGTTGGTGAAGGTTCCGGAGGTTGCAACGTCTCAGTCGGTGATACATTACTGGTACTAACTGTTCCGGCTTGTATAGGCCCACAATTATCATTGATCAAAGGACTCCGGTCGATGAATGTTGAAGATGTTACGGGGTTATCGTCAAAGCCATGTTTTGGACTAGACATAGGCAGATTTCTGTCAGTTTCCATCTTATATGAACATTGTTTCATAAACTTAAGTCTCATTTGATTTTCTGCAAAATCAGGTCCACAACCTTTAACTGAGATATTACAGCCTTTGCAACATTGAGACACTTGGCTATCCATACTTTTATCAGATAAAACACTACTGTCTGGGGTGTTATTGGGCGATGGTGATGGGTTTGGCACTAGATTACTTCTGTAGGTATTGGCGACATCAAAGGATTTATTAGGTTTGCAAGATCTTTCAACTTGATTTTGTACGTTATAACAGTTAGGATTTTCGTATTGATTTGCATCATACGACGAGTTAATACCCTGTCTTGATATGGTGTTATTTAACAACACTGTTTGTTGCGCTAAATAACCACTCGGGTCATCCATGAATGACGGCACATTGTTATTGGGCATTTCAGTTTTATTATCTGGCATTAACCGCATGCCATTACTACCGAATGATACTAACTTGCTTTCGGGAGGACTATTTTTCTTTTTAGTACCTTTATTATTGTTTGTTTTTGACTTTTTCTTGTTTATTTCCATTGTATTAGGCCATTGTTGACCCAGCATGTTGTAATGCTGAGGCAAAGGAGGCACCCGAGAACACATCGCTTGATTCATTGCGTGCTCGTTATTAGGATATGAGCTATATGAATTCAAAGAATCATCAGATATGCTCGTATTTGACTCTTCATAATCGAAATGTTCTGTTTTTTGCGATTTCAGGTTTGGACTAGTCATTGGATTAGAATTGGTTGTATCGTTTCTTTTAACTTGCCATGGTGGGGTTTTGGCAGGATTGGTTTTGACTACAGCTCCGTTTTGTATCACTAACTGCCCTTGTGGCACATATTGATTTTGGTTTTGAGGTTTACAATGATTAACATTTTCTGCTAATTGAGTCTTAAATCCTTTCATAGCCATTTCAATTTGTTTTTGGTTTTGTTGTATAAATATTTGCTGTTGTTCATTAATCTTTTGCATCACTTCGGGAGTCAATGGCTGGTTTAAACCACAAAAAATTTGGGATTCTTCGTCTTTGACCGAGTTCTTCATCGGTTGAATATTTTGTTGCACAGGAATATCTTTCTTTTCATCTTTGATGTCGTGTTCAAGCATATTTTGTGTCATAACACTCATAACATTTTTATAATTGGTTTGTTTATTAAACCCAGTATTAACTCCAATTACTTGTCCATTCGTACCTAAAACAGGTAAGCCGACATTGTGCGGCGAGTTGACTGAGGGTGTACTGGGATGTCCCGGCTTTTGTCCCTCAAGGTGCTCTTGTTGTGTGATCCAGCCGCTACTGACTGTGAGGTAGTGAGAACTCCTTTGTACGTGCGTATCTTGTTTGGCGTCATTGTCTTGCGGGATGGCGTTTAGTACATTTTGTTGCACGGGCGCAAATGTGGGTAGACAAGACTGACCGTTGTTCGGCCGCTGGGGCCCAATACCGGGCGAGACCGTCCTATTATGCTCGTTCTCTTGCGGCTGAAAACAATCAATGATATATATTATCTTTTTTTTTTCGTATACGCTTGGAAACTTAAGCTGATTAAACTATAAAATTCAAAAAAATCAATACAAAGATAATAGGTCAGTTCACAGTTCCGAGCACTGCACTTATGCGTAAGAGCGTTATCTGTATGGTACCCACAAAATTAATACAATTCCAAAATCATTAAGAGAACTAAAAATGTAAAAGTATTTAAATTAAAATTAACACATCTTCTGGCTTTAAAGGGTTACTACAGTATTATCATTTTTCCTTTGGAATTTCGTTTCACATATTTCTATCTGAAAACTTCTATGATTATAATTTAATAATGAGATAATATTTATTATAAAGTTATAATAAGTAAGTGCATCAAAATTTCAATAAATTTTATGTGTACAATTTAATTTTTATTCAAGCAAGCAATACGACAAGTTTTCTTTGAATAATTATTAAGATAATATTGTATTCCTATCAGGCGGAACATATCACCAATTTTTGTACCTGCAACTACCTATGATCTACTATAAATATTTTTTTAATTCTGATTCTCAGATGAGGTTACCTGCTAGATAGTGGCTTAAGAATTGAATTTACATATCAATAGTGATTGATATACGGACATCATTAAAAATGAATAGTATAATATTTAACATTTTATTTGACTTACCTTGAAATCATTAAGTGGGCGTTCTCTCTGCACCATTAGCTGGGACACAGTCATGTTAGGCGGGAAGTTTGGTCTCTTTTTCATTTTCTTCTTTAACACCGCCACTTCCGCGGCGGTCACTGAAACAGTCAGTGAAATTTTAAATGAAAAAATATTTAAATAATTTGAAATAAAAATACAGTTTTATTTATGTGAATTAAGTTAGACAATAAGCTGATGCCATAACTAACTTACATGGTATTTATTACAATCCTATTAGAAGTAACTAATATAAATGTATGTAATTAAAACATCGTTAGCCATACAAATTACTGTTTGATGGAAGGTCATGCGTTTAGATTTACGCCTTTACAAGGGCGTATCGACCATGACTTAACGAGGTTATTGTTATAGCGATATAGATAGCCGCAGCATTAATATTCAAGAAAGTGGTATAAAACTATTCACTTTTTATAAGAGGTTATAACAGAGGACCATTTTTGTTTTGTTTTAAATCTATTGTTTTATTTTTAAAAATAAAACCACTATTTCTCTGATAAGACTTCTAATATGAAAATGACCTGTCTTAATATGTTTTTGATCAATTTGGAAACATAAGATATAAAGAAACAATAGAGAGGTTACTCTAATAAGATAACCGCACAAGTGGGCAGTAAAATAAGTACATATACACGCAACGTCATTGAAAGAGTCGCGGTGAGACCGACCGAGTGACTTTGCGTTGTTCTCCAGACGACCTAATAATTTAAAAGAATATAAAGACTCCCAATGTCATCGGTTCAAACCCTTTTTATACCAATGTATTGTACCTACTTGTAAGAAGATTATTAAATTCACAATAGAAAACAAACCAAACTCGTTTTAGTATTAAAGCTTTTAAATGATAAACAATAATCATTTCACAAGTAAAAAACTAACAAAGAATGCTTACTTAAGAGCAATTTCAAAAGTATAATTCATACCGTAAACTCGATTTTCAAACGATAATAAAATCTATTAAAACATTTCCTCTTATCGAGATCATTTCCGAAGGAAACTGCGAACGACCCAGATTGTGGGCGAGGGAAATGGAAAATAAGCGGTTCCACAACAAATCGGAACGGGGAGAGCCCTGATGATCGACGACGACGATCGACCCATTTATATGTAAAACGAAAAAAATATCACCGCGACACACCGAGAACATATAATCAAGCCCGACTCCTGAGGTCACAGACTAATTAAAACTTTATACAATTAGCGTTCAGATTACGCAACCCGTTTTTATTATTTTTAAATTTGTTTCGTGATGCAAGAAGTTGCTCAAAATCATGATTTATATGAAAACATGAAAGTATGTCGAGCTTGTAATTCGATGACGCTTCATAATTAGTTAGCGAGCCGAGTATAATGCTGTTATCTATTTGCACATTATCTGGCAGATTTGCAATTAAAATACGGGTTGTGTGCGAAACGAGGCGGGCTCGGCTAGGGTGGTCTCCGAGGCGCCAGGGTGCAGGGTGTGAGCGAGCCGCGGGCGGGGTGGCGCGGCCCGCGACTCGTCAGATCAATAGTCGGCGGGGCGCGCGCCCACGCCACCGGCCGCTCTGCACCACCGCCGATTGTTTCAAATTACACCCGCCTTTGTTCCCGCCACTGATCGAGTCGCCTGCGTTTTTGTTTGCTCTAAACGGCCGACTTCCTTTACGGTAATTACGCAATTCTGCGGCTCACCGTATAGACTTCCCGATTCGCCGGCCGCTCTCGGCGATTAATCTTGTTTACGGACATTATCTCTCCTCCGCTTCAGTATCAGTGTTCCTAATACTGTGTACTAGGTACTTTTGATTAATTATAGGCTTTTAAAAGTATAATATTTAATACTTTATTTGTAAATCACTTTTGATTACGTAAATCGTTTATATCCAAATAGAAGGGCAAGAAAGGGTATGGGAGACTGCGGCAAATTAGTGGTGCGAAAACGGGACCTAAGCAAGGGCTCATTAATACAACGTTGTGAGAAAGGGTTGACTTGATAAAATAAGAGAATATAAGATTATATAGAGCCTGTAAAACTATTAATTGATTGCATTATGTATGCATTATTACATTATTCAACAGATTAGTTGGTGCCACTATAATAGGTAATTGTAATCAGAAAACAATAAAAGTACGAAAGCCAATAAGCAGGTATTATAATTAGCGCAATTGAGGAGCCATCAAATCTGAGTATCGCCGAGATGATGTGAGGTGTTAATAGCGCGGGTGGAGACAAGACTGCGCGGCCAGGGGGTGTTGGGTGCATTGCAGGTTGGTACTCCCGAACGGACGGCTGACGAAGTGCAGTTACCCGCTATTCATGCCACACTAAATGCACCCCGCACCCACGCCCGCGCCCCTTGCGCTGCCACTTAACAACAAAGAGACCGCTCTACCCTCTTTGTTACAAGAAACAACTCGGTCCTCACAGCAGCCACTTTTCAGTGTTGCTTTAGTCTCTTAGAAATTGATAGTGAAAATGCCTAAAGCTATACCTACATTTTAAGTGATTCGCACGTTTTAGTAGACATTGTTATTTGTGGTGGGAATAATAACTTCATGTGTCACTTAATAATCGATCGTAGGAATTAATTGACCTAAATTAGTTATTTTCTCAACTTGGGCTTAATTTGATGGCATAAATCCGTTTATTTTACCATTAGTATAATCCACAATACAATCGCAGACAAAAGAATACACTTGAGTGTTAATAGAATGTCTGTAAACAATGTAGTGGGAATGTGCTCTATTCGCAGAACCGGTGGTATCGCGGGACGGGCTCGGCGGCGTCAGCGAGCGGCCGGTTTCCTGGCTAATCCCGTTCGGTTCACACTCGTATAATTGGATGAAGGCGGAACCGTATTATTCATCGCAAAGTTAGTAAGCTCGAGTGCAACACAAAAGCTTTTAATTTAAAGGTAAATACGCGTAGGGGTGGGACGTTTACGTAATAATGACGTGCCCGTTTCACGTGCACGTTTCACGCGACCGTTAAAAAACGTCTAAACAAAAGCGGCTCGCAAACGACAGCAATAAACTTTAGACGTGATTATGGCAGTTCATTCAGCCGTTAATGATTTCCAAGTACTGTAACTGCAACGAAACCGCAATTTACGTCGTGCAATTATGCGAAACTTTGGATAAACTATAATTCTACACAATTATTCAGATGCAATAAAACATTAATGCTGTTCTGTTTTTGCAGTATTAATTATCAGTTTCATGAAACCACAACATTTTTGTTCTCTTTTTTATGCTTATTTAATTAATCGTATCAATCGACACAACTGACCGATTAGTTTTGAAAATGTAGAACTAACACAATTCAATTATAACCTTATGATAGAATTTAACAGCATAAAAAAATTGTGACCATTAAATATTGTAATAATACTGAATAAGCTACCTGAAAAACTGAAATAATAAATGAAATATGACTCGTCATTACCATCCGGACAGAGCAAAAGCCCGAGTATGAACGCCAATGTCGTTTCTCGGAGTGCTAAAAGCAATCTATCTACCCCAGTTATTTCACCAACAATTTTCTCAGTCCACGTTTCTCCCTTTCCTAATGACATGAATAATAATTTGTTTATTGTTATCTCATTGCTCCTTGTTACTTGTGAAATTAAAGATTAAGTTTCATAAGTATTTCGTTTACCGAAAAGACTTGTTTAAATAAAATTGTAAATTTATAAATAGGGTCCCGTTTGTATTTAATTTATTACATTTTGCTTAATCTTAGCCCTCTTTCACAGTCTAAATAATAATAGTAGTAAGTATTATTATTTGTCTAAGAGCCTCTTTCACCACTTGCTGATAAGTTCCAGAAAACCTATCTGGCGCTTTTTTGAAAGCTAATTGTATAGGTTATCTGTCAAAACATGTGCCAGATAGGTTATCCGGAACTTATCAGCAAGTGGTGAAAGTGGCCCTTACTAATGGCTATTGTCTACTACAGAAGCCGTTTTGCAAACAAGATCTAGTCAAGAGGTGCTCAACAATATTTCTTTATCCGGTTTTTAATAACTTAATGTGGATGAGGTCAGATTCTCTTATTTAAATGTATGCATTTTTCAATTATCATGGCGTTTAGAGCAAGCCGTACTCTCTAAAACTGACCATAAGTCATAATCCAGCGAGTTAAGATCGGGACTAGACGACGGCCAGTCTTCAGCTCTGATGAAGTCCGAAACGTTCGTTTCCAACCAAGACTGCGTAGCTTTATGACCCGGCGCCCAGTCTAGAAGTCTGCAAGGACCATTCTTGGATATTGAACATGGTGTTGTTAACGGGCATCAGTACCTTTTCAAGAATGGTATCTTAATACACATGTTCCGATGTTTTGATACCTTTTTCACAAAAGTATGGCTCAGTCGCTCCTTAATAGCTAATACCCCACTAATCACTGAAGACGGATAGTGCCCACGTTGCACTCTGTCGACTAATTGGGAAGCTTCCATATTTAGCGCTTTGAGCATAATTACGGTCATTTTGTTTGTTAAAATGATGCTCAATTGTAAAAAAAACTCATCCGTAAACAAAGATTTTCTGCGACCTACCTTTGCGTACCGCTTCAGTAGTTGTTTCGATTTTACCACCCTATTCTTTTTTAAATTATCAGTTAAGAAATGACCAGTACGTCTCTTATAGGCTGCAAGTCCTAAGTCATCTTTTAAAATACGCGACATGGTTCTAGGTGCTATCTTCATCTCCCTAGATAAAATCGTTTGCTTTCGGACAGGATTTCATGGAATTCTTTCCCTTACTGCTTTGACCACCTTTTTCGTACGAACACTACGTGGACGGCCAGATCTTTTTCTGTCAGAAACAGAGGAGGTTTCATTGTACCCATTAATAGCTCGGTACACAAACATTTTACTAATACCGAGCGTATGGAGTTTTAAAAATTGCATTTGGCTCCATACATACATATCTACTTTGTGTAATGCAATCACAGCGATTCGGTTCTCTTTATCACCCCACTCCATTTTAATATCGCAAAATATTGTACAATGTATTGGCCCCAAAGTGAGAAAACTCAATGAACAATCATATAAAAATGGCAGATTCCAAATTCAAATGTAATATTTTGTTTATTTTTAACTGTAACAGTATTTATGGCCAGACTAAGTATATCGTTGATCCCAACGATGCTTTATGCTTTAAAGCTTTGCCCGAGAATCCTCTCGGGCAAAGCTTTAAAGCATCAGATTCATGTTTCACTATTCTATTTGCTGCTACAGCAGCGCGAATGAGTGTGCAACAGTTGTTCGTTGCAAAAGTTGTTATTGCATTGTCGCCGATCCCAAAGTAAACTGATAATATTGCTAGTAGAATGCTAATAATGCTATGTTAGTGTTACTTGTTTACCTTTCTTCTGTTCAATGTGGTGCTGCGGCGGCGGAGTGGCGGGCGAGTGCGAGCGCGCCTGCAGCGTCGCCAATAGTTTCCGCTTATGGTTGCACAGCTTCGTCAGCTCCGGGCCCGAACTAGCTTGATACGGTTTGCTAACCACCTGAAAGAAAAGTAGTTGATTAAATATACAAGTAGTCTAATAAAACAAGTAAAGTTGGGCAAAGGCCTCAGCTCGATATGTAGATTTTGGCAAGCCGCACTTGACTTTAGGCACACTTAAAGTTTTAAGAATGACCCCTTTACGATTTGTTTTTGTTTTTAATTGTTTAAGTACAAAAAAGTCAGAATACGTAAATTTTTTTAAAGGTTTATTAAATTCTAATAACTTTGATTTTGGAGGCCTGTTACTGGACATTTGCGTACATAATTGACGTATAACTTAATTAGGTTGCCTATGCATAATGGATTAGTCACATTTGCGATGTGTTTGTGTGTATCTTAATCAGGTTAAAGAGTACATGTTTCACGATAAATAATGTCAGACCGAGTGACAAACGGTTTATTGTTATGTAACAAGCTTTGATCGATACCTGCACGCCCGGTAACCAGCACAGCAGTTACGACTTACGAGCTAAACCAATCATCAAGCGTTGCGTTTCCTGATTTCGCAGCAAGACCGCTAGTTATGATATGATAACTCATGGATCTAATACAACACGTGAAACGGTTAACTGTTTCTTAACGGGACCGCCACTCTCGACAATATATAATATAATATTTATTAAAAATCTCTCAAAATATCAATATGTATTGAAATCGCCAAATAAAATTTGCGTGTCAATAAAGCATAAGTGCTTTTTTACGCTCATAATAAGTTTAGTTTTATTTAAGACGAATGTATTTAAAATCATTATCAACTTGGAAAAGAACACTACGAAACAACAGCAATATTTTTTTGGTGGTAAATGATATATCAGTTTTCTAGTCTTGACTTGTAATATGTGTTTAAAGCCATAATTGATTAGGATTTGAGCGAAAAATCAGTAGTGAGCGTAAAAAGTACCTACTGTCAAAATCCGCTGGAAAATCAATGATCATCAAAGGTAAACGTTAGGATAATTAATATCCAGTGTTGTAGTTTTGTTAAGGAGCCAGTTTGTTTATAACTATACACATTAATAATGACAATTAGTCCTAGCGTAAGTAGGTAGTACTTCTAGTTTATAAGCTATTTTAAATGCTTAAAAGTCAATGCGCACCAAAGTTCTAAAATTTAGATGAATAGCTATGTGCAGCAGAGTGGATAGTATTTAAGTTAAGCTGAGTGTGCACTGGACTGTTATGCAGCAGTGCGAGTGGTCGCGATAGTGTTGTGCCCAATCTGCGAACACGTCGGCCATTCATTATGGCTGGACGCCCACTGTGCGCCGCTGCACACGCAAATTGCTCCACGCTCCCGCTGACACAGCTGCACACTACTCACTACTAATGTTTGCAC
The DNA here is from genome assembly GCA_963576865.1 of Anania hortulata. NCBI lineage: Eukaryota > Metazoa > Arthropoda > Insecta > Lepidoptera > Crambidae > Anania > Anania hortulata. The sequence goes on along the minus strand of OY756396.1, from coordinate 9,104,747 downwards.
AAAACAACAAGCTTCACAAATTTTAACATAGTCCACCATGTCAAGCATATAAACACAACACAAAAAGAATCATGCTAATTAAATAAAATATTGATAATTGAATGTAAGGAAAAGTAAAAGGCTAGGAACGTAACAAAGTGATATATTTATAAGTGTTAATAGGACAGATTATAAAAGACCATACCGAAGATAGGAAAACGATAAAATTGCCACAGCAGTTACAAAAGAAGAAAGAAAACAAGTGAGAACTGACGAGGTTCTGGGTTGGGAATATCTGCTGAGCAAAACAATAAGAAAGCTAGAATAAAACATTAAGAAAGCTAGAATTACTAATGTCTAAACTAAAACTAAAATGCAAAAGAAATTGTTGCAAGAAAATGAAAAAACTGTCAAAAATTGATTGTCAAATGGCTGCAAAGCAAAACACAGTAAGCTGGAATTACCAATGTCTGTAGTAGTTTTTTAGACTTCTAAAGAAACTTAAAAAGACCAATTCAATCAACAACGAAATGTCTACTCGGTAAGTAGGTTTATAGATCGAAAATGGTCAAGTTTTGCTGCCAACATAAATAACAAGATTTGAATAACGTAATTAAACGGTAACGGCTCCAAGCGTTCATTTAATTTGAGTATACCAAAATAAAAATCCCAACTCGACCGCAAGTGTGCTCACAAAAAATTCTTAACTTATTAATTTTCCTTATTAGTGATTACCAGCACCTTTAAAATGTATTACCTACATGTATAATAAAAACGTCTGGTTTTAAGATAAGAGGAATACATTCAAGCCCCATAAAAACTGCAAATACATTAAATTAACATTACGCAGAAGTTTAGTTTTTTTATTTCTTAATAGAATCGTTACATCGACACAAAAGAATAAAGTGCCTTCATACAGCGTACAAGAGGCCGTCGTTTTTGTCCTTGTACCACTTTCCGGACAATCACATTCGCAACTAAACGTCGAATTATTGCTTACATACGAATGTGATACGTAATAAAACAAGTACTTTTAAGACTTTATTGCAGTTGCAGGTCTTATTTTATAATTAATTATTTTAGAGAGTATGACAGAACAACGACTAATGTTTCTAGGTGAATGCATATCGACATTGTCGATCCTAGTTCCCAGGGCAGTGCAGCCCATTGAATCGTTCATGACGTACGTCAACAATCACAAAATCGCGGCTATTGTCGTAGGAATATATCTGTCGTAGCCAGATCGTAAAATTGACCACTTCATGATGTGACCGATCATTTCATAAAATGGTGGTATTTCATGATATGGCCAACTATAACTGACCATATCGTTTAAACGTCAACATTCGATAATGTGTCAATGCACGTTTGGCCATATCATTAAAATAAAAATACGTATACAAGTTACGTGAATTTGTTTAATATTTGTAATCTTGCTCGAGAGATAAATTGAACATTTCAAATAGTTATTATTTTTAAACAAAACTAAGAAATGAAAAGACTTTAATAGCTAAATAACCTAACTAACCTCTCAAACTACGTACCGAACTCTTTGACTTTTTGACGTTGGTTGGTTGACGCTGGTTTTTTGAGTGACTTTCTTATAAAACTTTCTTTAAGTAAAGTAAAATAAAACGCCTAGTTTGGTATCGTAACGATATTTCGCTGCACTTTCGCCTTCAATTTACACATTATTATTCACTTTTGGAATAAAATATTTGTCAGCCGCCATTATTCATCACAAAAACAAAGCAACATTAGCGCCTCTACCGGTAGGTAATGTAACGATTTTACGATATGACCACTAATGTTTGACCATTTCATGAAGTAATTGTGCGTTTAGATGTTTATATCGTCAAACGCTGAGTATTCATTGATCTGGCCAGACTACCTCATGAAGTAGGCAGCGGGTTCTGTTCTATATCATGAAAAACCACCATTTTATGAAATGATCGGTCACTTCATGAAATGTTTAATTTTACGATCTGGCCACGACATTTTACTGGGAAGAGTTTATGTTTACACTTTAATGGGAAGTATCTCAGGCAGATAAGCTGTTCGACAATGCTCTTACAGGTCATTTCAATATGAAACCAATCAACGCGATGGACACGTCTGTGCGGTGCGACGGACATCCCCACTGCATCGAACATGTCATGCTAAGTAATGACTGCGCTCTAATTAATAGATACATTTCGCTGCTGAATAATTCAGTTGTGTTGTGAATACATTTATCCAGTCTTACTATACAGGCTGATTTGTAAATCGATACATCCCTATTAGGTTATAGGGGAGCAAAAATGCAACTTATCTTAATAAATCGAAATGTAAAAGAAATCACTCCTTTCCATACAATTTGTAACAGCTGATTTTATAGTTAGTAGGGGCAAAGAATGTATTTTCTGGATTGAGAAGTTAGTCTAATAAAAAAGGTTGTTGTTGTTGCACTTTTGTTCCTCCATCACCTACTGAAAAAAATCTATTGAATTACAAATCATCATGTAGGGTAATGTAAATTAACATTATCTATCAGATATACAACATGAATAAATAACACATTCAGACAAAGTAATCATTAATCAAAACATTAATTTTCATAATATGTTGCAGTTTACAGAGTCAAAAGTCCCTCTACTACAGTGAAGACCAGTTAAGAACATAATATAAAAATAACATAAGATGGACCATTATCTAATTTAACATGGTTGCCGTATTAACGAATGAGGCTAAACAGCGGTCGATCGATCCCTATAGGCTGGCAGTACAACGCGGTCGTTTTATTTGCGTGCGGCAACTGAATGTCGCGTAATTTGTCGCCGTATCGTCGGGAGCCCGCCACTAATTAACGGGGACATTTACGACTGCCAAACTTGCCTGTGTCTGTACAACCTGCCCGCTCCCCTTTGTCGCCACCACCCTACCCTGCACTGCCGCTCCATAGTGCATTCATTTAATTTAGGTTGATTTGATACCAGCTACAAACTGTAGTTTTATTGACATTTACTTAAACATTATGAAGATTGATCTTGCAATTCATGTACGTATAAACGTGACGTTTACTTATGGTTAGACGTGACACGCTGTGCATGCGCAGAGCAGACACTACTACCAGCAACGCTATCTGTCGCAAATTATACACATTATAGTTACAATACAAGATACAAAAGCCAAAGTTCATTCAACGGCCCATTGAAAGAGCTATTGTAATGAGGGATAGGTTCAGTGATTAAGTTATCCTAGAGAGAACGAAAGCGACCGTCACAGCATAGGTCAGCATGTTTAAGTGGCAATGAGACCAGTATGTCGTAGAACTGATAACCGATAGAGCAGGCGAGTTCTGTAGTGGAGATCACGTACTGGTAAGCGTAGTGTGGGATGCGTCGTTCGACATACAACCTGGTAGGATACAAGAAGTAGCTGAATAAGGAGAGCAAGTCAACGTTCAGCAGTAGACGGCAAAAGAGCTGATAATAATGAAAACTCACGATAACGCATTGTCCTTGTTCTTGATTGAAATTTTAAGAATCGTCAATTATTTGTAGTAAGTAGTACATATAAGACGATTTAAGCACATCGACACGACATCATGCGTGCGTTTGCAGGACTAAACTAACCTAACTGTTGGTTATCTTTTTTTTTCAACGCAGTTGTCATACAATTTTCCGTGTTTTTCCTGCAAACGCACTAACTAACGACGTCCTGCTCACATTTCGTCTTTGGACCGTTAGCCCTTAGATTAACAGTTTCTCCTTTTAGGAGGAAACAAAAAAATGTTTCTACCAGTACTAATCTACAAAAACATATTTATTACCTCAACAAATGTAAACATAAACTCATCCAACTTGAAGTGCAATTATCCTTCGTGGAAAGGTTAGCGGTAGCAATAGGAGAGATTGAGGTCCCCTCTTTAATCTTTATTTAGGTCGAGCTCTCATGAAAAGAAATAAGTATTAACACAAGAGCATCCTAATAAGCGAGGTCAGCTGAATGAGATTACGCTCGTCGAGTTCGACTCGTTTAGTAAATCTATACCTATAAGACATTACTGGGATGACTGACTTACTGACTGTCTTTTAGTACTATTTAAAAGAAAGTCGTTTTTAGTCATAGATAGAAAAACTCTTTAATGCACATATTGTAAATTGACGGTCATATGCTATAAGCGTCCGTCATTTATGATAAATGCTTGGTCACATTGGACATTTATTGTCACGATGTTCACATTTTTTTTTTAGTATAAATTTTAAAAAATGAAGAACTCCACTAACGTTAGTCTTAAATGTTAAGTATTTGACAATAAAAAACATATAATGAAACATGTAATTGGATCTGGTTAGTGACAATAAATGTCCAAAATGTCCGGTCACATTGAGAAAAAGTCCAATTTGCTCGGTCATATTGGTCAGACAATTATAACGTGACGGACACTTTACAACTCTATGCACACTACACAAAAAAATGGGAAATAAAAAACTTATACTACTCAGTTTATGCGAAATCAAAAGGAACTCGTTATGTGGGAAAAAGTGATTTCAGCGATGAGTTAACAAAAACCTATTTATCAATAAATACACCTATACGGCTATATCAATTACTATTTAATATCAATATCTTATTACGGATCCTTGTTTGTCTGTCTCCGTTTGTACGCACACCACATGGTCGCATTCATGCTATTCAAAGACTATAAGGACTACTACTACAGTATATATTCTATACAGTAATGTATCCTATAAACGTTCGAAATGACGTACACACAGAGACGCACACCTCAACAAGAGCCGTCGTCGCAGTGCTGTCAGTCGCGGGTGCCGAGCACTGCCGAGCCGAGTTGTCAGTTGACACGCTTTGGGATTATTTCTATAGAATGCTTACTAAACAAAAAATAAAAAACAATTTCAATTTACAAAAAATTAAAGGCCTACCATAACGACCCATTGAAGTGTAGGTATTTATGTCAACAAAAAGGCTTAGTTTCAGTACTGCTTTAGCTTATACTACTCGTATATACTGTGCTACTACGCTGAAATTATGCCATAATATTTAAATATTCTTTTATATATATATTTTTTTTTTAATATTTAACATCAACTGTAGCTTTAGTTTACTTATTAAGCTAAATGGAATTTTAGAAAACCTTAACAACAAATAAAAAAGCGGCCAAGTGCGCGAGTCGGACTCGCCCATGAAGGGTTCCGTAGCAGCAAGTAACATAATATAAAAGGGCAGTTCCCACGAAATGTCGAAATTCTCGTCCTGTAAAATTTTACAATAACCTAATAAATATATAGTGGCGACTGCTATTTCCTAGCAAAGTACCTTAATGAGGCTAAGAGTTACAGTCATTCTTTTTGAATTATGTTATGTTAATAAAATAATACAATGTACATTATGATGTCAAAATCTTTCCCTCACTATGTCCCAAGAACCAGATTAATTTACTTTTTTTTAATGAAAGGATCAATATCAGAAACGTATACAAGTTATATGACTAATATATGATAAATACAATGGATTTGTAAATATATTATTATGTATTAAAGTAAAACTAAAAATGAATTCACATGATCATAATTTTCATGTGTGTGTGTGTGTGTGTGTGTGTGTGTGTGTGTGTGTGTGTGTGTGTGTGTGTGTGTGTGTGTGTGACACATGAAAATTATGATTTTCTGAATTTATTTTTAGTTATAAATAAATCATTACCTCACACTTCTACTAACAGTCAATTTATGAATTATTAATACAATTTATGAATTAAGAATTATGAATACAGTTTCACCGAAGCTTGGAAGCTGCGGCTAGTGTTTGATAGTTGGCAGTATTATCGTTATACCAATATGACAAATTAATTGCGTCCATGTTCAAATTTTTGTTAAACGAAGATTGAATTCGCAATTTTTCAATTTTACATCAATTGTGCTCGTCATTACCTCACGCCTCGAGAGAAAAAAAGGTAATTACTTTATCAATTATTATTTGTACAGTGAAGTAGGGTTTTGATAGTAGCAAACCTACACAACAGAATCTTATGTTAAGTAAGCTTAAGCCACGATATTTTTTGTAAATGCTTTGTTTCGTCATTACCTCATCATCATTCCCTCATACAGATTAAAAGTTTTTATTTAGGATGGAATGATTTTAACTAGGTTGTCTTGGCTTTTAACTATGATTGCTTATTAAACACTTGTATTTACCGCTTCGATTTTGTACTAGGTTAAAATAAGTGCAGAAAAAGCTAAATAAATATAAAAATATGATAGGAAGCGCAGGCGAACATAAATGCAAGAAATTTCGTAAATGATATCTAAGACAAATAAAAAAAGCTCAGATGATAAAGTTTCAGCTCTCTTGAAAAACTTCCAAGTTCCTGAACTGAAAAAGCTTCTGGAATAACAGTTCAATAATATAAATTTTATAACCTCATAACTTGTATAAAATTCGTTTATTTGGGGGACCAGTATATAATTAAAATTATGTAATATGACTACAACAAAATATATTGAAAAAAAAATCCTAATTCATTTTTTTAATAACTTACCATGACCGAATATCGGGATTTCGTGAGAACTACCTAAAAGTTCTTGTAGTTCGATGTAACTTTAATCGATGTTTTAATAGTGTGAATTGCGGTTTACGATTTATGACGTATTAAAAAAAACTACTTACTAGATCTCGTTCAAACTAATTTTCGGTGGAAGTTTGCATGGTAATGTACATCATATATTTTTTTTAGTTTTATCATTCTCTTATTATAGAAGTTACAGGGGCACAGATTTTACCACTTTGGAAGTGTCTCTTGCGCAAACTTTTCAGTTTAGAAAAAAAATATATTGTAAACCTTATATCATTTTTAAAACCTATCCATAGATACCCCACACGTATAGGTTTGATGAAAAAAAATTTTTTAGTTTTAGTTCTAAGTATGGGTATTTTTTTTCTATTTTTGGGTGAAAATCTAAATGCAGTTCACAGAATACATCTACTTACCAAGCTTCAACAGTATAGTTCTTATAGTTTTGGAAAAAAGTGGCTGTGACATACGGACGGACAGACAGACAAACAGACAGACATGACGAATCCATAAGGTTTCCATTTTTTGCTATTTGGCTACGGAACCCTAAAAAGCTCACATTTTCAATTCTAGATTACATTGTTAGATCTAAAATAACTAGAAGGATAAGATTTAAAATAAGAAGGAGGTTATTTACAAGAATAAGTAATCAACGCACCAAGACAAGCCTGCTTAAAATTTAGATGCAATCTTCAAAACAAATGCATACTTTGGCGTTTAAGCCTCGCGAGGTTTTCAATACTCAATACTTTCGAACTCTTAATAATTCGAACCCGTAGTTCCCGAGATTAGCGCGTTCAACCAAACAAAAAACTCTTCAGCTTTATAATATTAGTATAGATAATAAGGGTCTCTAGCATATTTTCACTAACAGCCATTTTATGCGTAGTGAAATCAAGAGTTAGCTACTTTTTACTGTGTCCGTGTTTGTCATGTATTGTATGTATTTGCTCATTTTATAATAAGTCGTTTTAAATAAGTAGATAGGTAGCAACCCATCTCATTAGCCATAACTGTCTCAGAGGCCGCGATCCAAACTTATAAATTGTGACTTGTGGTAAAACTATTTAAACGTCATTTCATGACGATATATCTTGAATCACTAATGTCCTTACTATTAAACAAATCGTTAAATAGGTCTGACGTAGTCATGTTTGGGAATAGTAAATATCGAATACTATTCATGGATTAGGGTGAGGGTCGTACTTCTGTGTGTCCTATTGAATATCGATGACCTTGACCCCAATATGAACATTAGGGGATGTACGATGCGACCACTTCACACATGTATACATGCAACAAGCACTTTCGTACTAGCCCCCGAATTCTCACAAGATGATTAAATTGCTGATGGCTATCAAACAATCAACTTCTGTGGTCGGTCAACTAATCATTATGATAAGCTGATCGAATAATATAGCTTACACCATATAGGAGTATTAAAATGTCCTGCAATTTGAGGGGTTACTGGTGCACATTTAACAAGCTTTTATTTGATTTATATTTGTATGTCTTCAGTTTAAAATATGTGCACTATTTTTAGGGTTCCGTACCAAAAGGGTAAAAACGGGACCTTATTACTAAGACTCCGCTGTCCGTCTGTCTGTCTGTCTGTCTGTCACCAAGCTGTATCTCATGAACCGTGATAGTTAGGCAGTTGAAATTTTGACAGATGATGTATTTCTTTTGCCGCTACAACAAATACTAAAAAACAGAATAAAATAAATATTGAAGTGGGGCTCCCATACAACAAACGTGATTTTTTTGTTGTTTTTTGCACGATATTAATAACGGCAACAGGTAGACGCTTGAACTATTCACAGAATATTACAGATTGAACCCTCCGTGCACGACTCCGACTCGCACTTGGCCGGGTTTTATTAACCAATTTTTTTCCATGGTTTTCAAGGTTTAGTGCAATACATGAAAATAATTCCATGAACCAAGGTTGTTGTATTTGAGCACCTAAATAAGCCCTTCAGATGATGCCAGGTTTTTTATTAGACCTGTATAAGCTAGTAATTTAGTACATAAAGAAATTATAGAACAACTAATTACACACATTGGATTTTTTTACTGCCAAACCAAACTTGGAATACTTATAATTATGTAATATCTTAATACTAACGCCAAGTAGCAGTTCAAAGGAGTTGACGACAAAAAATCACAATAGGAAACTGTATGTAAGACATAAATCGGTATAATATAACTGTCTCAGTGAGTAACGGAGTCCAGCCCAGGCAACACCTCTAAGACTATTATTGAATACGGCTCCATTCTACATCGGGAGCTGATCTCTCGGCTTACAATGGCCAATAAACAAAGCTTCTAGATTGTAGACAAAGCCAACGGGCGGCTGTTAGCTACATACATATCTCTCCATCGGAGCGGCAGCGGCGAAGCGTGTCGCTTACAACTGTCGGTAAATACATTTTATTGTGCCATATGCACGCACGTTAACTGACATACGCTTGCTTGCTTTGCTAGTATGTGGGAACTACTATACAGAAACTATTTCCAAATAACACAATACAACGTGTTATTTAATGTTTCACACATTTTAGAAGGTTTAGCTGCTCTAAGATCTTTTTCAACAAGCGTAAGATGTAGAAACCTTTTGCTGTTCAATTCAGTCAGATAAACTGGGAGCTCCTTAATGGCTTCATAGATGCAATACCATGGCTGAGCAACCGATTGACGTTCATATGGTTGATCTGGCTACACTTTTTAGTGCACAATATTAGAACCTGCAAGTCATTCTGTTCTGTTGATTGGCATATAAAGTTGTTTTAATAAAGTATTTGTATAAGTATAGTTATGGATCAAAGTTTGGTTAAACGGTTAGTTTTATTCAAGTTTAAAACAAGGTCTGTACTTCGGAATGTTACGTACTGCCCTGCGCTCGCTCGCGGCCGCCACTTTCACCTCGCTCTGTGGGAAAGTCGGAGGCATTTAGAAACTAACTCAACGTTTATTTTACACTAATAGCTGAGCATATATTTTCAGCTCAAATGGTAGTATGTATAACTTTATTTTTGAGCACAACCAAGTCCCATTGTTAAGTTTACGTTAGTTAACTTATTGTTTACCAACTGCGGCAATGAGTAGGTGCGTATAGTTTTAAAACAAAAAATCAACCCTTTAGTATAAAGTAGACACGGTACTGAACATATTTTATGATATTAAATATTAATCTTAATATCATGGTGTAACTAATCAATACCACACAAATCAAATTATGACAATACTATATCCAAGAAGAAACGAACATATTAATTTAAACAGGAAAACATTTACAAATAATGGATTATTAAAGTGTGATGGAAATACATGCCCATTAAATATAAGGATCACGACCTCGATCGATCGTTTAAATGTCACTTGCTCTCAGTTGCCACGCGGAAGAGCCATATTTCTTTGTTCTCCAAGACAACACAATGAAATTCCATTGGACCTTTCGGAAAGATTGAGTGAACGTTTACTAGGCGATCGAGGTAAAGACATTGAATTCTGACATGTAATGTCACGGGCTTCAAATCAAGGTGAAACATTAACATAGAAAGTTACTAAATACTAGTATAATTCTGCGTTACAGGCAGGTTGCAAATTGACTAACGTAATTCTGTATGTCAGTGAAAGATATAGGTATATAGTCAATAAATTGACAGTGCACATTTACTGGAGAACAGACCACCCGCAGACCAATTGGCTGGCAATGCTGGCTTAGTATAGCCTTCACTAAAGTATTTATTTTACATAATTATTAAACTATTTGGTCTGGGTTTTTTTACACTCTTATTTTAAATTTTTAATAATAACAAAATACAGAAAAGAATACGACAACTTGTATGCTATACTAACAAAGTGTGTTGAGTTGAGTTTAAAATGCTTGAAAATTTACCGATTTTTCATACAAAATTCCAAACGGCTGATAGTATTTGTATGAATAGTTTAAAAATATATTTTCTGTTTTACAACATAAACAACATTATGCGTGATAAACTGATAACAAACAAGGTCACCCAGGGACACCCTATCTATGGTAAAAAAAACTACAGAAGACCCTTTTCTTTCGCTCTTTTAGAGTATGCCTATTTGTTTCATTGTTATCTTATCATCATAGTTTATTCTCTCTTGTCCGTTTGCGTAACATTTCGATTTGAATGCCGATGAGACAATTATGTAGACTAGTCGCGAATTTATGGGCAGAATCGGCTAGGCCGTAAATAGGCAGGTAATGGCCTATAAAAGTCTCGGCAGCAGCTGAAAGTGTAGTCGCGATGGTATCGCGGCCGCGGCAGTGCCGGGGGGTGCCGTTCAGCGCGAGTCACGACGGCAAAATTATGAAACCGTGGGCATGACCCCTTACGGGACACTGCAAAACTACAAGCAACCCATCATCAACATGCATAAGCACTGAAAGCGCTTAAGGAAGTTTATGGAGAGGCTATCATAAACATTTTCATTAGTTCATACGATGTACGAATAGGCAAGTTTTCGTTCGTCTTGATTACCAACGTTAAAAAGATGCTTGTAGCTCAGTGGCGGCAGCGCTTTGGTAGTGATTAACCAAAATTAAGCCACCTACACCGCGGGATGTATTTGAATGGGCGACCATTCAAACCATATTAAGTGACATTTATCACAACCATCTCCTTGCTTCGGAAGGCATGTTAAAAATCGGTCCCGGCTAATATAGATTCATACTAGTCTCGAAGCCTAGTTAGAGACCTTCAGGCAGCTTACATAACATCTAACAGTAAGGTTTACTCACTGGCCTTGCAACAAATTTCTCCATCAATCGGCACTGGGCCCGAGTGGTGGGGTATGGCCCATACCACCTCATAGTTGAGGTGAGGCCCGTGCCCTGCAGTGGGGCGTATATAGGCATTCTTTACTTTATTTTTACGTGTGTCTGAATTTCGATAAATTATTTAGTCGCCCTATAAAAAACAACTTACTTCAATTGTTCTTATATTAACCAAAATTCGACATAAAAGAAATCATCACAGCTGGGCATAACCCTCTCTCAACGCTCGCTACTGAGCCCTATCCTCAGCTATTCTTTTTCATCCGTTTAAGTTTTGCGTATAATTATCATGGCTTCATCTTGCCGGAAGGCAAAATTAATGTACTTACATACTTTTGAATTTATTTGATATACGTACGAACTACGAACGTACAAGAAATTATTCATTGTTGCCTAAAGGAAATTGCCCAAATTGTTTGGATGAATGTACTGACCTAAAGATTTTTGTGTCATGATAAAAATGGTTTTATATGCTTTAGTAATTTATGTTTTTCACACCTGCGAAGTGATATCGATTTATGTTTCCGGAGTTCAGAGAAATTAAATAAAAAAGAATTGTTTGTAGGTTATAAAAGGTTATAGGAAATGAACTCTATTCCAACTTACATAAGGTTGACTTTTTATGGGAGAGTTGATAGACCCGCATTTTCTCAAATGCAATCGCGCGCAAACTGATCACGACATGAACTTAAGCGCGCTGCATATGCGCACTTGTAAAGACTTGTAAAATATTCACTGATATTGTAGTTTTTAACGGAGGAACTAATGCTCAACTCGACGCGTAAAAAGATACAAGTAAACAAACATCATAAATATCGGATGTCATGTCAATGCAATTGAGAGATGCGAGTGATGTGACATGAACCAACTGTTAATCGATTTTGTGATTATGATTGTTCAATTCATTATTTTCTTATTTTATGTGTTAGAATGAAAATCATACACTATAATATTTACTCAACGATTAAAAAAATTTTTTTTTTCATAGTTAATGTAATAATCGCGAAAAATCTATGGCAACTGCATTTGCATTTTTTTAAAATCATAATCGGATTATAGGATATCTCAATACCCAATTATATACTTCCCTAGCTAAATGGCGGAAATGTTATATAATAAGAAAGTTCCTTTTTAAATTGAAAAAATAACCCCGAAAGGAATTTTAACAAGAAATGCCGAAATGGTGTGAAATTTTTTTTTTTTTTTTTTGCTATGAAAATTACTCTGACACCAAAACTTTACTAAGAGTACTGGTCATTGGCATTCTCCTTTAAATTCAAATCATTATTTTCAGAGAATATGGTAACATAATTAATGTTTTAAAGCTATTATAAATATTCTGCACATTCTGACATTTTTGGCGTTGAAATATAAATCAAGTAACAATTAACTATAACATTTCAATTTTTGTTTCTAGCAATTACATGCTTGTTATATCTATGATAATGTCCCGGCATGCGATGAGACGTGGGTTCGAGTCCCAACTGAGGCAGTCGATTTTTTTTTCAAGTGTTATATTATCATATAACATTTCATTTCAATTTTGTATTTTATAATGCCAAAGTGTTAAATTATTTCTCTCTAGTCGTCACGAAGCAGTCAATATTCTAATATTAGATGTATTTTATTTAAAACTCTTTAAATTCATTAATTGAGTAAAAAACATGTATGTGAAGCCAGTTATTTAGCAGCCTAGCAGTAAGTGTGTATTTTATTTTAGTAATCATATTTTGTACAATTTGTTCGTGTTTTATTTCGTAAAGGCTTTGATCTATCCTGTCATACGTACTATGAACGATACTTAAGCAGAGAATTGTTTCTACGTTAAACATTCCTCATTTTATTGCGACACTTAGAGAAAGGAGCCTCCCAAATAGGACGTAATTCTGATTATTACAAGATATTATAACAAATAATAATACTAATGCGCCAATTTAACATGGTCGGCGTATGCATTTTAAACGTCCATATATCTTATTTATTACATCACTACAATACACGATAAATGTTTAAGCACCTCAGTTTTTGTTAAAGCACGATCAACAAGCGTGGATACAATCTGGTACGGACAAAAAACACCATTCGTACTTAGGCACATTAAATTTAAAGCGAGAACACAACAAGTAATTCTACGGCCTTGAAGGAAAACTTGTTCAAATAAGAAGTGAGCATAGAATCAGATACTGATTACATTTGTAAGCGGCGTTGACTGTTTATTACAGATACTCGATTTAATGCACAAGTTTTAGTACATACTACATAACTTGTATACAATACATATTGAGGTTTATAGAAATAATAACTAAAACATTTTTTTAATCGTTTACATTTTAATTTCTTTTTATAATTATTTACACTTGAATTTTTATTTTTATAATCGGCTGAGAATTAACAATAGACCATAATCTAAGGGACGTTTGTATCGAAATTACAGAACTATCGTACCTCAGTCTGTATCTATCTAGGTACATCGTGTCAGATCCATATAAACGTATTATAAATTGCAACGAGATAATCATGGCAACTCGTAACCCAACAATGCGTCGAAAGGATATACTTCGTTACACACGATCACACTCAGCTCTGCCAAGCTTAAGCAGTGTTCGTTGTAAGAAAATTACATATTTTTCTTTATCTATTTACTTTCTTGATGAACTTTGGCACTTCCAAATATGATAAAACAGTATGCTATAACGCTTAATGAATTTAAAACAAGTGCTTTTTCCCGCTTTTCAGGCTCAATCCGCTTTAACAAGACCCGGAAAAACAACAATTAAAAAAGAAGAAAATGCGGGCGAAAATATGACCATAAAGCAAGAATTAATAGCCGGAAACATACAGAATGAATACCAAACGAGTACATTCAAAAATCGCCAATACACTGTTCAGAGCAGACTCCTATTAATAAAGGTAACATCAAACTTTGAAATAAAGGTAACCTCAAACTTTGAAATCGTTAATAATGATTAGGTATTGTGAATAACTAATAGGTCAATCGCTAATTATTGGAATAAAACCCGATAAATATTGACATTCACAAATATTTTATGTTCAACCACAAAACAAACATCTAGTGCATCCCGCAATAAATGTGGCCTTTGTCTCCTGATGACTTTGAAATTAAAACGACAGCCTAGACTAGCATTCCAGAGTCGAGTCTCGCTCGACGCGAATCACAACGACGCTCAACAACTAGTTACGTCTATGGCATCTCATCCATCGCCGACAGCACGTAAAGATACGAGTGGATCAATTCACTGCTCCGGCTGAATGTGAAATCGAGATATCGCCGAGTGCATCTCTCAAGACGAATGCTCGGAACAAAGAGGAATCGATGAGAGAGCGGGAGTGTGGGGATAGGAGGCGAGTGCAGCGACCTCCCCCCTACGGGCCGTGGTGCAATTTGTACATTTCAAGTGCACACAAAGGCGAGGCGAGGAGGTCGCAGCAAGCTTTGACAGAATTAACTTGTCCGTCGCACGACTGCAAGCAACTGAGGCTCACATTTATTGAAACGGATGCAAAACGGAATTTACAGTTTTAAGGTGTTTTCGGTAACGTTGCGTTGGGCGGCGACCACGCATTTGTTTAATTTGCTTAAGCAGTCAACAACTCTTTTAAAGTCATAATCACAATCTACTTCTACAATTTAACTTCAGAGATATTTCGGACTTTTCTGCAGGCACAATACTAACAACTTTGAAATGATATTTATAAAATTTTTGGGGTACCAAAAATTCATTTTTTTCTTGTTTGAAAAATAAGCCTTACAAATACTTAACCCATTTTGAAACTTCTATTTATAACTTACGCTAGTTACGAATAATTAAAATATATTTTTAAACGATTTCAAACGGTAGCCGAAAGTCCCAACTAGTTTGGTTGGAAGATTGCAACGCCTATACACGATGTCCCGTAACTCAAGGGAAACCTTGTAACACATATTCTATACTTACATCATAGTGGAAAACTTTTGTTCTATTACTTTTAGAAATATGCATATAATTTTTTTCGTTCTAAATCGGCTGTTTTAGTAATTTTATATGGGAAATCGATAAATGGTCTTACGAATTAGCAAAAGTCAACAAATTTTACCATGTTGGTTACCATGTTGTATAGAATATGTGGTTACAAGGTTATCCTTGAGTTATGAGACATCCTGTATAAAAGTAAAATAACAATGTAAACATTGTAAACACAAGTGGGACAAACCACAAATAACGAGTCACTTGTTAAGCAATGGCAGTATGCTCTGAATAAATATAGCAATGTTCGCTTCAACCCTGGATAATGCCTGGTCTTGTTATCGACGACACGTGGCTCGCACGCTTCCCGCACTAACACAGTATGTATGTAGTAAGTATAATACTGCCATAACTACCAATACCAGTAGTGATGTAGTAACTAATTCTTGATGTAGTAGTAGTTATAGGTAAGAAAGTTTAAAAACTAATTAAGAGGCCGTGCACCTTTTTTCAGTGCAAAATTGAAATACAGTTCTATGCTTGTGTGCGTCTATGATGCGGGATAAAGAGTCAACAATGTTGATCCTTTATTATTGATAATTTATTAGGACGTCGTCGTACCTAGGTTTGAAAAACCGTCGGTTTTGCGCGCTTTATTTTATAGTTAATTTGACTTAGGTTTACTACTTAAATTATTGTTTTTTTACATAAAATAAAAATTATATTATTTTAAAAGTGTACCTGAAGAATATTGTATAGTGTTTAAATCTTATAATAGTTGTTCATAACGATTTGAATGGAAATTTCAAAATTGTAAGAAAGTATTCAACCTATGTATAACAATTAAAATTCTAATAACACAAAAATAAACTAACCTATAAAACTAAAAGCTAGCTACTCAAAAATAAAAGCGTGTCCATGAGGCAAAGAAGCGAGAATGCTAGCAGCGTTCCCACCCTGAATAGCTAAACTAAGCCTTTGAGCGAGTAACGAGCCAGCATTTTTATTTTCTGTAATCGAAATTAATTTTGGAGCTATTTTTCCGAAAAGTAATTTTGCACTCGGTCCCTACGGTCCAAAAGCCTCAACGCCAAATAGCGCAAACACGTAATCACTTGCAAGGGACTCTTATTTGCGCTGCTTGGCATTTTCTGCGGAATCCGCTGCAGCTCCAGCTTTTACAGCTGATTCCCTAAAATGAGAAGGGACCATAGTATCGACACAAGTCGCGTGTCACCTATGTGCAAGTAGACCATATATTCAATTAAATTTTAAAATCGAATTGACAGGATAACTTGTAGTCTCTTGTAAGCAGATGTTCAAACGAAACTCGAACGTCATTTTTCTGAAATAAGGGTAGTTTTTTTGGTGATTTACCTTTATTTTTGAAATAATATGAGAAATCCGTTTGCATGCAAGAATAAGAACTAATCTTTTTAAATCACGTGTTATTTTGTTTCAATTATCATTCACTTGACATGTCTTTACAATCAGAGAACAAAATGTACGGAAATACGGCCTCTTAAGTCTGACAAACATGCTATTTAATCAAAATTGATATTGACAGGGTGAGTATATTAGAGACTCGTAATTGCTTGTAAGAACGTAATCAGCTCCCAAAACTCAAAAGAACACTTCCACTTGAATTGGTGCAAATCACTAGCATAGGATAGGGGTGGACACAGAATCAGGCATTTAATTATTATCTCTCTCGATCATATATTTTTTTAACCTAACTACTTTGTTTTGATAGGTGCAAAGATATAATATTAAAATAATAATTCTTTTTCTTTTCATTACCTAGCTACCTTCCATAAAAGTTACACAAAGGTTTAGCTAAAGTAGTTATTGAAGAGTTAAACTATCTCTTGGCTCCATCATCAGAACAGCACGATAGTATCAAAAAATATTGTATTGTCATCTGAAAGTTTTAAATTGATACGACATGGCAGTTAGACGTAGGTTATAAACGACTTCTAAGATTTTAAGACGTAGCTAGTTATAAGTGAAGCTAATAAAAGTGTGTTTAAAATATGCAAGAGTGATAAAACACGACGACGATTGTCTGGTGTAGTGGTTCGCGCTCCGGACTACAAAGCCAGCGGTTGCGAATTCGAATCCCGCAAGAGGCAAATGTTTGTGTGATAAGCACGAGCATTTGTACTTTAGTCATGGATGTTTATAAAAGTATTTAAATGTTTATCCGTTATCTAGTCGCCATAGTAGCTTAGTAGCTTTGCTTAGTTTCGGGCTAGACAATTGGTGTGATTGTAGAAAAAAAATATTTATATTATTATTATTTGCAATTGTAACAAACAAATTGTGGTTAAAAAATTAATAAGCGGGGTTTCTTAATCTTGACCTAGCACAAAAAGTCAAAACCACGAGGACCTAAGCCTGAAAATTTTACTCGAAAATACTCGACATACATATATCTAGTTTAAATAAGTAAATTTTATTTTAAAAAAACCGACTTCAAAACACTAAAAAGGTAAAAATAATCCTAACACTAAGTACCTAATCAGTTACTTTTGGAGTCGATGCAAACAAAAACATTAAATCTCTCATCGGCTGGCACCGACTCCAAAAGTAACTGATTAGGTACTTAAGTGTTAGGATTATTTTTAGCTTTTTAGTGTTTTGAAGTAGGTTTTATCTTTTTAAAAAAAAAAAAACTTATTTCATCTATTTTGAGTGATAAATCCTAATCTAGCTGCTGAACACCGATTTCATCCTCTTTTTTTCCACCCTTAGGGGTACAATTTTTTCCGAAATTTTTTACTATAGTATCTTTGATTGAAGTATTAGCTATTCAATAAAAAAAAATCATCAAAATCGGTTTACATTTGTCGAAGATATTGGTTAACATAGATCCATGAATCACGAACCAAAACATTATCTGGGTATATATTTTGTTATTTTTTCAAAAACGGCTGAATCAATTACGATACAAATATTTATATGGGAGCACCTCTGAAGTATGATCTACCAAACAAAAAAAGAATCATTAAAATCAATTCATAATTGGCGGAGTAATCGCGTAACATACATACAATATAAAAAAACAGTCGAATTGAGAACCTCCTCCTTTTTTGAAGTCGGTTAAAAACTATTACACATTTTTATGTGTATGGGATGGACTCGTCAAAACGAATCAAATGACCCCAAACACGAAGGTTTTACAAGTGGCCAGTGAAAAATTCCACTATCTACCTACTTACAAAGTTTCAAATCGATACAACACTTTAAAAGTAAAGGTCAAACATGACTTCCAAGATTTGATAAACATTCAATTCTTCAATATATAATGTATCACATATTTATATAATGTTTCACAAGTTTTATAAATTACATTCAAGTTCATTAAACATAGTATTATAGACCCTGTTGGACACAACAATAAATAACAATACATTACATTTGATTACAAGTAAAGCTAATAAAAGTGTGAAAAACATTTTCGTTATTATTTTTTTGCTTTATACATACACTTTAAATCAAACTAATTTTATTAATTTATGTAGGTGACCAGCCATCCTACGCAGCTACGTCCTCGTAACTCGAGTTAAACAGATGAATCGGCGGCTATTGCTCGTATTTTATCTTCCACGCGATGTGTCAAGGTGACACTGACATGGTAATTGCCCTAATTATTAATGTCTCGATTCGCCTTCTGTGCTCATGCAACCCTTCACTTAAGTATATTTTGCAATATTTAATCGCCAATAATTATTTTGCTATATTATTAGTTTTTAAATATGGTTAGGTATCTATTTCTTAAATTCAATTCTGACGCTTATTGTCTGCCCATAAGATTGATGTTTTAAACCTAACCTAACCTAACCTAACCTAATTGACTGTGATTACAAAAGAAAAATCAACACACGATTAAAATCGGTCGATAGATCCTAAAAACTATTCGAAATTCAGTTTGAGAAATGTTCTACTCATGCTGTAGATACATCACTAGTACAGAAGACTAGTAAATAATTATTATCTCCAAAATGGTCAATTTTTGTTGAAGTGGTGCCATAAACATTCATAAATGGATATAAATGACACATTTGCGCTTGAGGAGATCGTCAACAAGACGTAAAAAGTTTTAAGTCGTAGCTGCGCAACCGGCCGCGATCGAATCATTCCCAGGCCCCGGCGCAGAAAAAGTGGAACAGCTCATTCCTGCTGTCGATGAATTGCTACAAAGAATGCACTGACCGGAATTTAAAACTTCACTAATAATTTAGCCTGCACTGTGGTACTTCTTTGTCATCTCTTATAAAAAATAACCATTACATATTTTATGTTTGTTTATTACCAACACTAGTTATGGTTGTTCCATTTTCGACTTAGTTTTCTTTAAATTAACAAAATACATGTAAAAGAGTTTTGTTAGTACTAATCATATAGTAAGATTTATTTTTACCTTAGGATCAAAATTGAAAGCAGTCTCTGGTCTTAAAGGACAGGGCAACCCACATTTGCAGGTACCAGCAGTCTGAAGGTAATCCCGCAACTGTGGAAGTGTACTCAACGCCGTCCCACTCGGGCTGAAACAATACATAAGTCATCAGTACACATTTAAATCAATATTAAAATGATACAACAAACAAGCTTTAGAAACTGGTTCTTGATGCAGACATAATAAAATGGACATTATGTATGTACGCTGTTTTCGCTGTTAAAGAGTAATTAGCGATAGGGTGTTAGTGAACCTAAACAAGTCAAGACACGCAATATCGACACTCGGACATCATTCCATATAAACAGCAAATAAATTTAGTATACAGTCGACATAGCAAGGATCTATCTTGTCAGAAACACTAGAACCTGTTTGTTCACGAGATAAATGAGCGCATGTTGTAAACGGGTAATTTTGAATCCAGTAGATAATTGCTAGCGTTCAGTGACTAACAGAGGTGCACTGCGAGGCAGTGATTCGTGTGAACGACTAGGGGTGTATTTGCTGAAAGTGAATGATGCAAAAGCTTCTAGTCAAGCGTGTGCGCCCCAGAGGACTAATCACGCGGCTAACTGACTGCGCCGCGGTCAATCGATATTTAATTTCTAAACCCTACCCTATTACTACACGTCGTTGCATCTCAATAACGCTGTTCAAAGCCAAACAGGGAATAGTCTGACTCGTCGAATAGCTTTGGGAATTGACTTCTAAATTAAAATTGGTTTACTGAACCCACACACAATGATTCAGCTGAAATTCTTCGAGATTTCTCGCTACTTCTGTACTAGTATTAGGGAACTGGTTAGTTAGATTTAGTTTTTCTTAAGTTTCTATTTTGTACCTATCTTAAAAGTAATAAATGTAACCCCTACAGGCTTATATATAGGATCACTTAGTTGCCGTCTTTTAAGATATTTTTTCTCAGACAAGAATAAGTAAAGGTATCAAATTTAAATTATTATCAAATACTTAGGGTCTACTGTTTTTTTGGATGTATAAAGAATTCAAGCTTCTAAGTCAACGCAATCAAAAGATGCAGCCATTACGAATTATAATACATTTTAGTAAGTACTCGCAAACTCACTTAACTCAGTCGCATGATACACCTATATTGCATACCTTTATTTGCTTGTAACCATACCATACTTATTTTTAAAGAGGCTGACTATAGCGACCGAATTTCTGGGGTTGCTTTTACGTAAAAAAAAACGTATTGCTTAATTTAAGCCTATTTGCAGAAATACGAGTAAATTGGTTTTATTGTAAACCAACCAGTTTTATTTGTAACAAAAAAACTATTGTCTCGTTTTGATGGGCTGAGTTAAATGAAAAACTATTGGATACTTATCGTAGAGGTTGGGTACTTCTCGATAAAGGTAAGAACTCTAAATCGTATTAAAAATACTATTGTTAGTTTTAGAATATTTTTATAAGCCAATCTTTACATTAACAACGGTAAGACATTCAAGCGTTAAACTTGATGTGAATATTATGATGCAGTAAATAATAAAACAACAATAATTAAACCGGTCAAAGTAAGTCGGGCTCGTGCTATGGTTTTCAGACTACTTACATGAAAGAAAACTAAAAACCGACTTAAAAAACTGACTTTTTATATAACCTTGAGAGGCTTTTTTTAAAACTATGGACCAATTTCTTTTTTAACTGGGGCATAATTGATGAGATTATCGGTAAACTTAAATAAAAAAATACATATTGCCGAACATACAACATCCTCCTTTTCAAAGTATCACATCGTTTTTTAACCGACTTTGAACCGACTATAACAGTGCGCGGGTGCGACTTACACTTAAACGGTTTTTTACCTGATTGCATAAAGGTGTTAAATTTTTTAAAAAAAACTTCATGATCGATTGGCAAAAATTTGATAAACTATTTAGGAAGTGACTTACATCAAATATTAAATTATTGCAACTGTTGCGGGCAAGTTAATCACAAAAAATCAACAGAAACGTAAAACAAAACAGAAAAACATGTACAAGACATTGTCGGAAGCAAAATATGGGCTATTACAAACGACAAATTTTAATATTGAAAGCAGCGCAATTCGTAAACGTTGACAACGCGGCATTAGCAGCTTGCATTATACACCTCGATTCGTTTTACAAACAGCCTCTTTCATAAACGCTCTACATGATAATTCACGGCGATTGTTCACGGTCTGGTACACACGGTAAAGGTAAACCGCGACCACAAAAAAGATTTTTGTTTACCAGCTTTTTATTCATGCGCGGAGTCTGCGGCTTCGGCCACTATAGGGGGTGTTCGCGGTGGAGCAACGAGAGTGCGGTGAAATTCGCTTTAGAGTTCCGTACCCAAAGGACAAAGAAAATAAATATGTACTGTAACACTGCTGTCCGTATATCCTAACAAAACGAGTTACACACCTGACATTTGGATATTTTATGTAGAATGTTAAACATTTTAGACCGATTATTTAATTATGAAATTTAATTTAATTATTATAAATATTATATCGGGCTTAGTGGCGTGCATTGGGAGTGACCTATGTCCAGCGGTGAACTGACGTGGGCTGATTATGATGATGATAATTATTATGCTATAAAGAGAGCAACAGATCACTAAGTAGAGTAAAACTATATTTTTTATTCTTATATAAGAAATAGGGGGCAGGGCAAAATCTGTTTAGACCATTTTTGTTACGAGGTCAACAATAAATACATCAAGCGCCAAACTTGTATGATTCTAGTGCATACTCAAGTTGTGAGTTCCAAACTCTATAAACAATAAAAAGTTGCTGGTCAAGTGAAGTGGTCTGATTGTGAAAATACCTACTTTATTTATTTTTATAAGTGAGAGGTGGGCTCGCGGTAAGGTAAAACTGAGTAAAAGGAAACAGTGAAACCCTGTGCGCAGGTCGACCTCGCACTTGGCCGATTTTTTTGCATTCGCAAGCAATGTTTGGGGTCCGGGAGCGTGTAAGTAGACAGCTGCCTATAATTACTTAGCACGCAAACCCTTTCGCACCTTGCTCACGCTACTATCCCACTTACGACACATACTAAATCAACTAACTGCGCCGGTTATTACGTTAAACATTATGAATGTTCAATGTCTTTAGTTAACTATAATGATTGAACAATTCCTACTAATATCATAAATGCGATAGTAACTCTGTCTATTACGCTTTCACGCCTAAACTAATGAACCGATTTTGATGAAACTAAGCTTGCCCGCAACGGAAGCTTCCAAAAGGGATATTTTTTCCCGTTTTTGCAACATTTTTTAATGATACTCCGCTCCTATTGGTCGTAGTGGATGAAAATATAGCCTAAAACCTTCCTGGATAAATGGACTATCCAACAAAAACATTTTTTTTTATACAAACCAGTAGGTCCTGAGATTAGCTCGTTCAACAAACAAACAAACTCTTCAGCTTTATAATATTAGTACAGAAGTGTAGATAATCCACCAACTCATTTAAAAATATTCGAATCACTTTTTAAACTTTTTTAAAATTCATTTCTAAGTAATTGACTTTTTTAGATTATAAAATTATAATGTAATTATTAACTGTTTTCTTTTTTTACTACTAATAAATGTTATGTCCTTTCTGTATGTAGATGGTTATGTACTTTCCGTATATATGGATTTTGATACGGCATTCACTAATAGAGACTGATTCACGTGGAAGGTTTGTGTAGTTAAGTAATTTATAACCGTAGATACTCAGAAACGTACACACACATTGACCTTTGAACGAGACTTCGTCGTTAACAACCTATCTTTTTTGTAGTCAGCATAATCTCTGTCATTGGTGTAACTTACGGTAACTCACAGTAACTTAATTTCTCAATATGTACACATTTCAAATGACAAAACAGACACTAAAAATCCAAGCGAGCAGATCATTAAATTTGTCTTCTTCTTAACGTAAGATTTTATTATTTAGGTACTCAACTATCCTTTGCTCGCACTACGCCATAGGTTTGTTTATGCCACATTTTTAGGGTTCCGAACCTCAAAAGGTAAAAAGGAGCGAACCCATATTATAGAATCACTTCGTTGTCCGTCTGTCTGTCTGTATGTCAAGAAGACCCTTTTTACCAGGAACCCGCGGAGGTATCAAGTTGGAATTAATATCAAATACTCAGGTTTGCAATCCTTTGAAGCAAAGAAAAAAAACAAACTTTTAAGTCAACGCAATCAAAAGATACGGCTGTTTATGACGCATTTTTGATACTTGCAAGGGTATTAAACCATTCAAAACCTTTAAGGTACCTACTTTCCGCTGACCTAGCATCATAAAATTTTGCAAGACGCAATGTCTTATAGCACAAGTAATGAATAAAGTCCAAAAACTTTAAATTTGCAGTTAAATCACTTTTTTAGGGTTTGTACCTCGAAAGGAAAAAACGGAACCCTTATAGGATCACTTTGTTATCCGTTCGTCCGTCTGTCTGTCAAGACCCTTTTCTCAGGAACGCGTGGAGGTATCAAGCTGGAACCTAAATCAAATACTCAGGTCTCCCTTGAAGCTGTGAAAAAAACAAACTTCTAAGCCAACGCAATCAAAAGATACAGCCGATTATACCGCAAATTTTCGACACTCGCAAGGGAATCAAAACCTACAGGGTAGGTACTTCCCTTGAACACAGAATCTTGAAATTTGGTATGAAGTAAAGTCTTTTAGCACAGATAAAGGAAAAATTGCGAAAAACGTTTACTTACATCATATAATAAAAATAATTTTAATAATTTTAAACTTACTACCTCTTCATGAACGCGTAGAGGTATTAAATTGAAATCCATATCAAATATTTAGGTCTATAATACCTATATACACAGATTTGTACGGAACCCTCGGTGCGCGAGTCCGACTCGCACTTGGCCGGTTTCATTTTTAATAAAACTCGAGAAAAATTTCGACTCGCACTTGGCCGGTTTTTTGTTTTAATACGCCGAGTTTTAGGATTACCTATAAGGTCAGAATCGGATTACAGCAGTTTCACAGTTTCAAAGATTCTACCTATGTAGAATGTATGATACAATTCTTACTTAGCTGACGACGCACATATCTATCAGACAAAGGTCATCCCTTTTGATATACTAAGTTGTAAATTTTACAACAGCCGAAATCCCAATTAAACCGCAAGGACGTGAGATACGACAGCGGAAGGGTAGATTGGGGATGACAGGCCCTTCGTCACGTGTTTCGACGAAACGTTGATGTATCCCGTCAACCTGTCTTACGCGGAATTATTTCAAGTATTGTCGCACTGTCTGAGCTGTAATTAAATCTTATTGTTCCTGTGACAACCTTTTTGTGGACCACAGTTCTCATGTTGCTACACAACTTAATGTTTACAACTGCGAACTAAAAAAGGGAACCTTCTGCACAGCATTTTTAAACATGTAGGTACCTCACATGTAGGGTAGTTACCTATTAAATGTTTTTGGCGCTAGCACAGTAGACCTATTTTCGAAATTATGGTATTGGTAATCCCAGTCGCATCCGAAATTCCCAGAGTCGCATTCAATTTCGTATAAGAATTTGTATGTGTACGATCTTGCAATTTCATAGGTATGCAAATCGGAAATCGAATACTTCAAAAATATGCCTTACTAGCTGTTCCCCGCGGCTTAGCACGCATATTGTTTAAAACAGTAGCCTTAATATGAATTCCAATGTTATGTTTCTTACTTCAACCACTTTCCCCTATCTGTATAGTTATCCTCTACTCTAAGGTTGTCTGGAAGAGATCGCTTTTAGCTATATGACCGACCAAATTGTACATCTTTCTGAAAACATTAACTGTAACTTCTTTGTATGGTGTGCAATAAACAATATCTTTCACTATTTTATAGAATGACGGACTTATACAAAAATCTTTCTTCTATTTTACCTTCTTGGGGGTTGAATTGCAATACCATCCCATTTTGGTAAGCCTTATGTCACAAATTATAGCTAGTGAATAAATTTTAACTCTCTATCCTAAGCCATTTGTGGGCTGGGTAAAGATTTTTACATACATACTTTCATCCCCCATTTGACACTCTAAAGGGATGGAAGTTGACAAATGCTGAAACAAGTGTTTATTTATTTTTATTAGTGAGTATTTGTGCACCATTTATTACAAAAAATAAAGCTCCCCATACAAATTTTCCAATTTCAACCCCTTAGGGATACATTTGCCTAAAAACTCTGAACTCTGAACAGTATTTTTATTTACAAAGAGTAGCTTAAATACGAATTTAAATCTTTCTAACTTCAGAAATGACGAACTTTCATACAAACTGTAATCGTCATTTTCACCCCCTTAGAGGATAAATTTTTAAAAATCATCTTGCCGTATAAATGGTGTAACTAACCCGACTTTCTTTTATTATATCTATATATATAAAACGATCGGGTTAGTTACTCGGTTTATAAGTCAAGAACGGCTGGACCGATTTTTGTTATCTATCTATTTGTTGAATTTGTCTCCGCCCCGAATAGCAAAATAATCTTTTAAAAAAATTGAAAATTTTCCAAAAAAAAAATTTATTAAAGGGCGGTACGAAGTCCCGGCGAACTTAATTTTTTTTTTGATATTTTTTTATGTTTTAATAGTTATTCTGCAATTCGAAACAGAGACAAATTTAACAAACTAAAGATCATAAAGATCGGTTCAGTTGTTCTCGACTTATAAATGGTGTTACTAACCCGATTTTGTTTTATAAATAGAAGATTAAAATCAATCAGTTGACAAAGATCTTAAGAAGTAATCGTTAGAACATATTCCACATTAAATTTGCAGTGAATCAGTGATTCCGCGAAAACAAGTCACACAAGACATGCCCGAGTTGTTAAGCGAACAGTTTGCCTCTAATGGCCTTGAAGAATATGACTAATCGACTCAGACTATTTTATCCTCGTGGACAAACAACTATTGAGACGATACAATCGCAACTAGCATACGACGCAGTTAGGCATAAGAATTGTTATCATTTTAATCTGGGTAATATTCATCTTAATAAGGCAATTGTTTGATGATGAAACTGGCTATGTAGCCGTTGGTCTACGCATTTAAGTCATTCTTATACGATGAAATAAAAATAAAATTGTTATTTGCCTATTTCACTGTAACATAATTTTCGTTAATCAATTATCTTTATTTAAAAATATGATGGATTATTTATAATTTTTTGAGAAAATGTTTTGTATAACTGTGGTAGTAGAGCTGCGCCTGCTATTTTAAAAATATAATTCAAATGTGTCAACATACCAAATCCTTTCACTGACGAATTAACTGACAATGACGACAGATAAAAGAACTAAGCAAAAGTAAGTTGCAATTGTGTTAAGTTGTAAAATATTTACTTTCTACTAGTCCGCACACCAGTTATCGTCTCTAGCGTGCAGTGATTGATCTCATTTTCTTTGTGAACACAGGCGGAGCATCATATAATGGGTGAAATATTCTGGCGGAGAGCCAAAATGTGGACCGCCATACAAACACGGCGACAGTTCGATTGAGAAATATGTTGCACGTAAATACTTGCGCCTGTACAGATTGTTCGTGTCTATACACTATCCACAAAGTACAGCAGAGATACACAGACTTGTGTGGACCATATACATACAGCCTTTAGCTAGTCTGCAGCGACTGCCAATAAGCAGGATAAGTATGTAACAGCATGTCCTTTTTTAATTAAAATTTAACTTTTGCTATTATTCTCTGATAAATTTTTTGCCGAGTAAATAAATTTTTAATCAATTGTAATGTTATTATGCTTGCAGGTATTTGTTCTACAATGGAGCATTATGGGCTCACAATAACTAGATTACGTAATTTACTTTATAGAAAAGAAATTAAGAGACTATTTAAACTTGTTAAAAATCACTGATGAAGAGTACTCTACAAGGCAGTTTGCTACATTAGCATCTAGAATAACTATATTTGCATAGTACATATCTAAAGATAAACAGAAAGAAAAATTAAGTGGAAAAATAAGTCAGTCTCCATCGACTTAACGTTTTAGATTACTTAGGCTGACTTGTACAATTTGCATTAAATTTATGTCTCTCCGTTTATTTTAAGTTGATAGAAATACTCTTAATAACATGATTCAATCCAATTTTAGCCAATATCCTGATTATTTAATTACGTAAGGATTAGTACGTATCGATCTTAAGATCTCTGCACTATTACATTTTTAATAAGAATAAAACTTATCAAAAGTAAATGTCGTATCAATAACTTGATTTAAATTACTATTAAATTGTTTTCAAAGTTGGTACTTTAATTAAATGTAAGACATATTGGCCCCACATACGATGCTACATTATCAATACGATACCAACAGGGTGAGCGTCAGCGATCCGATAACCAGTTGAGTCACGAAAGGGTTTCCCTGCATGAGTCAGAGCTACATGCTTAGTGAGCTGGTGCAGCCCTTTTTCTGGGGCGATAAACCGAACACCGAGCACACCGCTTACATTAAGAGGCCGTCCTAGAAATCGTCGTATTTCCGTACATTTTGTTCTCAGATTGTAAAGACGTTAACGATAATTGAAACAAAATAAACGTGATTTTAAAAGATTAGTTCTTATTCTTGAATGTAGCGCGAATGGATTCTTTATATTATTATTTTAAAAATAAAGGTAAATCACCAAAAGAACTACCCTTATTTCATAAAAATGACGTTCGAGTTACGTTTGAACATCGGTTTACTAGAGACTACAAGTTATCCTGACAAATCGATTTTCACATTTAATTGAAAATATGGTCTATTTGCACATACCTTGAATACTTTTTTTACTTTTTTACAAAATATAGCAGAAAAAAAATGCTGAAACATAAATAACATAAATTTTTTGAAATTTCCATTCAAATATTATTATTTTTTCTATTGTTATGATCAACTATTATAAGATTTAAACACTACACAATAATCTTTAGGTATAGGTACTTTTAAAATAACATAATTTTTATTTTATGTAAAAAACAAAAAATGAAGCTTAGTAAACCTAAGTCAAAATTAATTATAAAATCAAGCGCGCAAGACCGATCGTTTTTGAAACCTAGATAGGACGTCCACTACGTGATAAATTATCAATATTATCTTGTAAAGGATCAACATTGACGCTTTATCCCGAATCATAGAAGCACACAAGCATAGAACTGTATTTCAATTTTGCACTGAAAAAAGGTGTACGGCCTCTTAATAGCCCCCTTTAACATCTAGTCTAGTGAATAAAAATCAATTGCCGAGCGTGTCTCTTAAAAATTTGACAAAACGGTTAGACTGATTTGGCTTTTTTTATCGTTGTTTTCATAAATTGTCAGGACAATCTTTGTATAAAAAGAAAAAATTGAGTTTTCTGGGAAATTTTAAAATTTGGGGAAAACTAAATGTCTTTTTTTCTAGGGGACTTATTTAGCTGCAATATCGTTTGAGAGCTGTTTGTCAAATTTAGACAAAACATCTTCCGAGAAAGCTAGTTGATAATAATCTACCCAGTTATGCTCGTGTGTACATATTAATTTAGTCGCGTTGGCATTTCATCTGCATTGCCGTATTTTCCTAGACAAATAAAATTTTCCATATTGGATCCTTTTATTCATATCTATATGTATATACAGGGTTATTTGTAAAACACCAAAAACCTCCTAGGGGCTGATTCTGGTGCTCAAATACAACAACTTTTTGTAAGGGACCAACATCGAAATCGCAAAAAAAAAACTTCCCCATACAAAGCCGAAGAC
The DNA here is from genome assembly GCA_963576865.1 of Anania hortulata. Lineage (NCBI taxonomy): Eukaryota > Metazoa > Arthropoda > Insecta > Lepidoptera > Crambidae > Anania > Anania hortulata. The sequence goes on along the minus strand of OY756396.1, from coordinate 9,075,229 downwards.
CAGCTGCCATCAGTTTGTATGAAACAGTGAATTTTTTTTGTGCAATTTCGATGTTGGTCCCATACAAAAAGTTGTTGTATTTGAGCAGCAGAATCAGCCCCTACGAGGTTATTGATGTTTTACAAATAACTCGTATAAAGAAAGTCGGGTTAGTTACACCATTTACAAGTCAGGAACGGCTAGACCGATTTTTATGATCTTTGATTTGTTGAATTCGCCTCCGCCCCGAATAGCAGAATAAATATAAAAAACACGGAAATATTCACGAAAAAAAAATGTATGTAGGGGCGGTACGAAGTTCGCCGGCACCACTAGTATATATATAAATATGTACATTTATAAGTCAAGAACGGCTGGGCCGATTTTTAGGATTTCTGATTTTTTGGATTTGTCTCCGTTCCGAATAGCAGAATTACTATTAAAATATCGGAAAATATCTCGAAAAAAAAAACGTCAAGAGGCGGTACGGTTCGTTTTTGGTTTGTGTATTTGTTATTACATTTTTGAGTTACCTTCATAAGTCATAAAAACAGCTCTGTTTATATTTAACACTCCAAACGATATCGTTCCCTTTTGTCGAACACATGTTTGTTTTCTCTAACAGCTCACGTCACAATTGAACCCTTTTTATAGGATGAAACTTGTTTGCTCTACAAGTGAAATTGGATACGTGGTTCAGTGATTGATTCCTAATCCTAAACGATTGCCCAAATTTAGATTTCTTGTTTGGATATTAGATACAGTTTTTATTTTATGAGTTATGGAAAGAGTGATGTCAAATAGATACATTTCATTTATTCTAAATAATAAAAGCCGTTTGCAATATTCATAATGCTCGAGGAAAATCCCTACACAATTAAAAAAGGAGCTAAAGAAAGAAACGCAGTCAGTTATTTGATACGATTGGTTTTTTACATAAATCGTTGACAGTTTACCCAGTTTAAATGACCTCTTGGAGACCTATAAAATGCTCTCTTTATTCAGTTTAGTTGACTTGTGAGCCCAGTGCAAGAGGGGCCATTTTAGACCGGAGGCGCTTACCTCTATCGACGCGTCGGTTAAACGCCCGAGCTACAAATTGAGCTTTTATTTATTCATGTGAGGGGAACGAGGTTGATATGGGTCGGGGTCGCTCGATAAAGGACACTCTTAGCTTAGCTCGGCGGCCATCAAAGGATTCCGAATGAATACGACTCATTTTTAATGTATCCTATCACCAGATGTTTAAAGAGTGGATTTTATCAACGTAAACACGCTGAAGCGTAATAACACTCTTTTATGGTTGCTACAATTTGTTGAGCTTTGTTTTATTTTAAGCACATCAGGAGTAAACTATAAGTTAAATATTAGTAAAGTCTCGAATACTTTCAATTTAAGGAAACATAGAGGCTATTGTGGGGTCTTCTTCTAGTAAGTCGTAACTAAATTCATTGTCAGATAGTAAACCCTCAACATTGCAAATCTTTTATGTTTTTTGCAACAGAACATTTGTAGATAGCGCATGACAAATTCTAATTTTGCGTCAATTTATCTATGGTTTAGTGTGTGTTCAAGACATGATAACACAGGATTTTGAGAATATTACGTTAGGCACCCCAGTTTCTTATTGGCTAAAATCAGGGGCAGGTGAATGGCCGACACGCGCGGCACGCGAACTGAGCGCTACCTTCACTGATTTGCGAACATTCAATTGGTTTTTGAGCTACATGGTATCGGATTTAATTATCGGATCGTTACACTTATTTACTACACTGATCTTAGCTTGAAATTACCGTATTAGCAAAATGTTCTTTCTACGAGCTTAAATCATAACAAGTTATAAAATGTGTTTTGTTTCTTAGTTACAATTATTGCTATTGTACCTAGTCTCAATTTATGTTCAGGACAATATCTATTGCGAGATAAACAGGGCTCAAACATATCTCTAAGAATGTTTCTCACAACAAAGAAAAACACTTAGTGTATTAAAATATGTAGAGAGCGCGATACATTTCATTAGCTTATCTCCTTGTTGCTCTAGTTAAGCAAGTAGTTTAGTCCTAGTATGCTAAGCGCATGCTTTCTTATCGTTCTGCTTATTATTATGTATGGTAGTCAGTATTCCAATAAACTCGTCTGTTTTGAATATGAATTAAATTCAGTATTAGCAAAAATTTTAACTCTGTAAGTACTACATTAAATAACCGAATTATTTTTATTAACAAAAGTAAAAAGTTAATTTGTTATAAAAAATTAAATTCTTAACACATCTTGACTAACATTTACAGTTGTCTCAAATCATTAATAAGCAAGTTGAGATCAACAAAACGACATGACAGTAAGTATCAGTTGAAAGGCGAATAAAATGTTGTCCAGTCAAGTTCGTTTCAGGTCCGCGGGCAACACCTGCCACATGCCAAGCGCCACATCGCAAAGCAAATAAATTCCCTTGAATACTGCAGAACGTGTAACAACGCCTAGTTTTTGCAAAGCATATTTAAACTGTTTTTGTTAGATTCGCATGGTAACCTTGACTCGATCCCCTCGGCTAAGTTTTACGTGGGAACGATTGAGAGCACACGTTTCGTTTAGCTTCGTCCGTCTGGAGCCCATGTGAGCAAGCGCATCCGGTAAACTCTTCGCCAGACCCGGCTCTACAACTCGGTTACGACAGCTTAGTGTTGTTTTACATTAAATTAACTGTCAAAATTGCCTACAAAATAAACACGAACCACTTGATGACTCCACTTACGTTATGTTTGCTTTGTTAACAAAACTCACTGGATAACTTTTATTAAAATGTTATGTTACGTAATATGTGCACCTTGACGAATCACTTTAAATCGACGATGTCGATAATTGGTGTTCAAACGTTCCGGAATGAACATTCGCAATTAACAGTAGTACTAATGTTCGTATCATGGGTATTAAATTTGTTTGTTGTTGAGATGAGACGCTCTCCACCCGACGGTGTGCCTCATTTAATGGAGCAATAAAAAATGTTCGACACGACTTACGTAATCCGAATTATTTCCGCATCGGGGCTCTACAAAGGTCAGCGCGTGTACGAAGTAGCCTAAAATGGACCGCAAAAGAATTTTAACGTTTAGGAACTTATAGATTAAACACTAAACAGTTAAATTCCAAACAAATATATTTTACTCTTTTACTTACAAACACTACCTATAGGGGCCATCAACATATTAGGTACGTCACGCTGCTTTTTTCCTATCTTTTTAACACACACTGTCACGTTTGGCATGACCCCTCCCCTTCACCATGACATTGACGTAATATGTGGACGATCCACTATAAAACTACTATGTATTTGGAACTAAATAAACATACATACCTACAAAACATCGTAATCAACATTTTGACAGAGTAATAAGCATTCTCTTAAAATAATTTAATTACCTACTTACTAATTTTCTATAACCAGCAACTTGTTGCCACACGGTCACACCTAGTTAATATAAAGTAGGTATTGAGTTAACTTCAAGGTCTTGATCTGAATCATAATGGGTATATTGCGGTGCAGCGGTGCGATGAAAGAAATAAGGTATGTATGGATATGGACATTTATTTTTATGGAATCGTCCTTTAATAAACACTACACTAATTCTACTACATTATGCAGCATAAGCAGCAGGATTATTGGATTTTCCGTAAATCTTTGCAAAGATTATTAAACGTAAATCTGTTTTCACAATCGTCGGCTTATTAAGATTCCGGCATTCTGTTTGTTTGGGTTAGTAAAAAAAAGTTTTTTATCTAGGGGTGCGACATAAAATCGTTGTCTGATAGGTAGGTAGGTACCTTTTAACACTTTAAATTCGCTAGTTTAAGATCGTGGCAGGTGTGTGGTCTGGCGCATATTTACCTACTTGCGCAATAAATAATGTAATGAGAGTCTAACGTACCTACCTATTTCAAAACCAAAAGCTCGATAGATACAGTATTATGTCTTAACGAACACCAATAATATTTAAAAACAATTGTTTAAAATCTATTCCAGCTTAGTTTTATAGTGAGCTCCATCCATATTACATTTCACAATAGCCATTCATCATTGAATGGGACTGTAAATCTCAAATTAGGGACATTGTAAAGTTTTACTGACTGCCTTCGACCTCAGGTAAAGTCCATAAATTTCGGTTTGGGATACAATGCCGGGAGCCAGCACAAGGTATTCTTGGATTGAGGGTTATTGAGAAAAATCATTGAATTTTGTAAAGCAGATTTCCACTTTGTATTATTTATCATTATGCTATTAAGCCTTACGAGTGTAGCGGAATCAGGAGATGCCGTCCATGTCCATAATAAAGATGACATAAATAAGATGTAGGTAGGTTACGTCACCGTACATGTCACCGAGGATTATTTACGACGAACCCTAAAGCTTTTTTCTTCTTCTAAAAAGAATTTTACATCACGGGTGGCTACTAAAAGCATTGAAACTAAGGTTAAAAGCTATTGTTTGCCTTGTAAAGAAAGTCGGAACGAATTGTAAATCGGATCAGAACGTATGGGTGACGCCCATCGAATCTGTCGAAACAATTGAGACAGCCCGTACGCGTATAAAGACGGACGATCCCAACATTGTGCAACTCATCACAAAAGAGGCCAGAGAAATCCAAGTGTTTATGCGACTTTCGAAAGAAAACAAGTTGACTTTGTTCAGAGCCTCGCCCGCTTTTGTAGCCATAAATCAGTTAAGCAATAGTTAGCATGGACGTGGCCAGACAGGGTAACATTCAACTGTTAGATCAGCTGGCAAGCATAAAAAAGGCTTCTAATAAAAAAATATCTTATGGCTTACGGTTCGTACGATAGGGCAGCTAGGTAATATTAACGGTGACGTTCAAGCTACAATAGCTGAATAGAATACTATTGTTATATCGCTGAGCTGAAATCGGCTAGCAGTTTTTTTTTGTGCACACAGGTACTGACGATGGCGATCTCTTACTACCTATAACTTTATAACTATAGATTTTCTCGCTAGCAGTTGAAGACGTTTTTAATTAATTGCAGCATTGTACGACCAATCTGCTATTTGGAAAAAAGCAAATGGGTGGACTCTTTTACGAGTTTATTATTACGAGAAAGGTTTATTATTACAGAGCCCTAAAAGTGTTCATTGCTGCCATTCAGCGAAGACAAATTTTAAAGATTGAATCATCGTTAGACACCTAGATTTTCTTTTTTATTCACAACAAGAATTTTTAATTTCAAATTAATTTGCCTACAAAACGGAAGATAAGGCTGAATAGCAGCAGCCTACATAATGAAATGTATGCCGCCCAAGGTGCGTGAGCTACAATATTGTTCGGCTTTGGCATTGTACTGCCAATGACAGATAAGAACCGCGTAATGAGTACAAGCGACCTACAATGGAATCTCCACGGCTCGCCCCACGCCGCTAGGGTTATTTAAATGACGCGATAAAACGTAAAACGCTCTCTAACGAGTTTAAATGAAAACAACAAGACTAAAGTTCAATGTAAAAATTGTCATGCTGCATTCTCTAATAAAAAATATATCGCGATTAGCTTATTCTAGAATTTGTTCTACATCATCTTCTTTATCTCTATCACTACATTTTTATATTTCAGCCCCTCGCCGCTTTATCGTTCGTCGTTCGACCGTTGCCTAGAATATAATTCAGACACTACTATTGGGATTTTGATACGGTTTTTAATAATAGATTGAATTAAGACGAAGGTTTGTTTGCGCAATATTAACCTTTATAGGTCGGTAAGCCAAGTTACGGATCACGCAATATGTGTGAATATAAGTTAACAATAATAAGTTTTTATTTTCTAGATCTTTAAATAAAAATGAATGTTTGTCCTCTATGAGTTCCTCAATTCAACCATTGATCAGATTGCGATAAAATTTTAAAAAGTTATTGTGCGCACGTCGGGGAAGCTTTCTAAATTAAACTGAAAACCACGCGAACGAAGTCGCGGACAACAGCTAGTACAAATAAGTACATATAGGTAGTGGCGGTGGTCCTAATCTGCTGAAAGGTATTTAAAAGGTCAAGTCAATCAGAAGTTACTCTTACTTCTGTTGAGAAAACAGCACACCTAAAAAAATCAAAGTGAGTTTAGTATTTATCGTAGTTTTTGTCTTTCGTCACTTGCATTGCGCCGAGGCTGCGTCAGGCGTCTGCACAGCTGCCCGACTGGTTTGTCCACTTGTGCCGGATTGATTTAACGTTAACGCACGATCCGCGCACTCGTTCATCGCTTTATTCCTACGGGTACTTCATTACTAGTTAACTATCTTGGGCATTGATTGTTAAGAAATACAATATTTGACAAAATTTACACATTAATATCAGATTCTTAATATTGTTCGCTTCAAGGCTTTTTGGATCTTACATTTAACTAAGAAATATGCAGTACTAATTTATTTTGAAACGAAGTGCGATATTACTTCTTAAAAATACGGCTTTATGTGTAATGTCATATGACTTGGTGACTGGCTTGATGTAAAACTTAATTTGAATAGGTACTTATATGGGCAAAATAAAAGAATCGTCAATGTGGAGATAGGATATTTGCCATGCAAAGATGGCCGTGTCAGTGTAAGAGCATCAGACGGAGCGTAGGTCTAGTTTTGTTGATATTTTGATATACTGTCATCTCTAAAGCCACAAACGACCATAGATTTTTACAGTACCTACCTAACTGTTTTATTTGCGAGCCCCAAATACAAAAACAGAGAGTGACCAGATATTTTTTATCACATTACTCTACCATTTAGCAATACCTACATACTTAATCCTAATACCTACTCTGTGACTGCGAAATTGTTTGCTGTGGCGCGTTCGCTGCGAGAGTTCAATCAAAGATTACAAATTCTAAACTAAGTAATAAATTCCCAGCTCGCTTCGCTATCGTCCGAGCAAAGGTCGAGATCGCCATACAAACTTTCATTTGCCGTCTTAGTCATCTATAAGGTGCTAAAAAATATTTTTTCTAAGGATATTTAGGTTTAGGCCGTGAATGTATTGTCTGCCAGTTAGTCACGCAAGTTTTTAAACAACAGCAAAAAATAATAATATATAAATAATCTGTGTACTATACCATAAGTTCAACATATTTTGCACTACGCACATACACCGCGATACCACGGTTAGAAAAGATGTAGTACCTAGAAGCGCTAGCTTCACTTGCACTTGTTTACTCCTGACTCCTCTATTATATGTTATTTTTTGTAGTATAATTAAAATTACTTCTATAGCCCTAGTAGCTCGTAGGAAATACAAGAGGGATCAAACAATTTGTAGACTTTCATTTGCGTGTAGCCCGAGAAAAGAGAAAGGTTCTGTCACGTTATACCTACTTATATGTTACAGAGAATGGTATTTAAGGTCGATCTAATTTTCTAATGTTATAAAGAGGTAGGCAAGGTGTATATTTGTTAGTATATTTGTCTTAGGTAAAGCCTGGGGCACATAGCCGACAGGGCGCGACGGCTACGGGATGGGGAAACGGTTAGAAGTTGTGTTGCATGATAATCGTACTTAGTAGTCACGTAGCGCTCTGTATTTGTTTATTTTTATAACTTTTTAGTGATTTAATAATGGAGAACGACTTAATAGGTGTATCAAATCACGGATATGTTCATAATCTAGGTCATAAGGAATTTAAAATGATTAAGACAAATGGTCAGCCGGCGCGTCGTCAACGAAACCGTCATGCCCGCAGTGTAACAATATGCACGCCGCGCTGCTGCCCCGTCGCCGTCAAACCCCGCCGGCTGTGTGCCCGAGGCTTTATAAAGAAAACAGTTTTAAAAACTCAAGTGATTTAATTATGATCAATGTCAACAAAAAATGTTTGATAAAAGAAAGAAATTAACTGATTTTATGAATAAGTAGTTCCATTTTATCGTTTAATTTAAAAAAGAATATTATTTTAAATTTTTAGCTATGAAGTATAAAGGATTTATGTGTTGTTTTATTTATGAAGCTTAGTTTTTTAATAAATGTGGCACCATTAGAAAAAAATTCAACCATCCAACAATTTATGCCAGTACATTTCTAGGTTTTACATTATTTATGATCTTGAATTATAAATCAAAGTTTAGATTACAGTTTTACATGGAGCACCCAGACCTGATTCATTTGATAGATCTAAAAATATACATAAACATTTCCAACATTAGTTTATTAGCTAGACATAAGTACCTACGTATGTAACTTTGGAAAGACACCACAAGTAAAAATTATTTTCAGCTGCCTTGAATAGAATATTATGTAGTTCTTTACTTCGAGAATATTAAGAGTATATTATTTATTTCATATTATATTCAATTTAATAAAAAAACAGAACTTTTAAAATTCTAAGCCTAACAATATTACTACTTTGTAGTTAACATTTTTGAATATGTATGACAACAACAATTTGTTGTCAGATAAGTATGCAAAATGGGTAGACAGAATTTGTTACTGTGGTTTAAGTAAACATTTTAAAAAGGAGAATATTGTAATAGAGTTGTTGTTTATTGGCTTTATTAAGACAATAAAATCAGAGAGTCAGATTTCTGTGTAACCGCAAGTAAGAATACCATTAAGTAAGCTCTGATAATTTAATTTTAATATTATTTGGGTAATGGGGTCTAAATTAGAATATTTTCAGCCTATATATAGAAACAGTAGTAATGTATAATAATTTATAATTGGGACTTGTGAATGTGCCATTACTAGCCTAATTGCATAATCAATTATTTTTATTTTTTTATTTTTATTTTTTCTGATATTTTTGTATTTCAATTGCTATAAATCTTTGTAATACCTACTTGAAAGTAATATCTTCTTTTACCTCGCGCTAAAATACTTTTGTAAATTAAGGGAGACCTATAACTAGCCTTACTAATTGATATTGTACTTTGTTTAATTATTGATTGTAATGCAGTTGGTTTTCTTAAATAAAAAAAATTCAAAAAATTTACACCATAATCGAATGTAAGTGACAGTCCTTATTATTAAAGTTATTTACATTATATCTTCATCATCATTGTTATTAGGCTTTGGAAGTCCACTGGTGGAAGTAGGTTTAATATTATTAATTATAGGTACTTTAAAATTAAATACCTGACATAGAGTACTGATGATCCATTTATGATTCTTCTCCAACCCAAGGGCACAACAATAGTCTGTGGGGAGTCAGATGACACAGTCCGTGAGTTGAGATCAGCGTTGTCAACAGATTGAGTTAGGGCCGATGATGGTAATACTGCCAAAACTACACCATCTGCAGTCCGGACCAACTGTGGCGCATGGCCACTATCACCTTCACTGACAATTCCTCTACTCACACCCACTTGCTGATTCAATATACTTATACTTTGATTCACTATTGACTGATGCGATACACTTTGTTCTAAAACTTGATAGTTTACATAACTTCTTGACAACTCTCTGTCACCTGAGTTTGAACCGTCACCACCACTCTGAACCGTGACACTTTCACTGAACTGGTTATGACCATGCTGCAGAGCCACCTGATGCATAGATGGCATAGCACTGTCAGGACCTAAAGGACCAGCACATCTTTGATATGTTGCTAAGTCACCTCCTTCCAAAGCTATCCTTGACTGATATGATTCCACTGCACTTAGATCTGCATTCACTGAATTTACACAGTCAGCTTTTACATTTAAATTTCCTGTGTGTTCATTCACTTTAACATCGTCAACTTTTAGATTTGGGTCCTTGAGAAATTGCTGTGGTATCTGCAAAAAGTCAGGGCGATGAGGTATAGTATCAGGTGCACTGAATACACTAACTTTACCATCAACATCACTTGCAGGCTTGTAAAAAACAGTGTTAGATTGGTTTCTCTGCTCACTACACTCGACTTGGGTCCTGTAGATAGTGTTCCTGGGCACAGAGACCTGGTGCAAGTTATCAGGAAGGTATAGCGCGTCGAGATGCGAAGGTGGCGGCGCGGCGGGCGGGGGGTCAGGGGCCACGGCGCCGGGCTCTAGCTGGCGCGGGTCCGCCACGTACACCAGCACGCGCGCCGGACCGCCGGGCACGCCTGCTCGCGACGCGCCCACACTCGCGGGCTTGCCTGACATCGCGCACACACATCACACGCCGAGTAAGCCGGCTGCTCACTAGCTGAACGCACCGAGACACGATCCCTTGCCGGACCGAGCCGGACTACACCTGGCATCGCTTGCAACCCTTCGATCATCGCTTGTAGTCCACCCGGTGCTCCGGGGCTGTTGCGACATTCTCTACTGATAGTTTTTATGAATCAGTCATCAATTGTCTATTACTTTTACGATGACCCTCACAGCCTGACAGTGATAATTTTATGGCGGAGCCCTTTTCGAACCCATTGTAAAGCTTTAGTACCTGGCAATAAAACTGGTAGCTCACGATTGTGATCCTTACTACTGGATTCTAATAATGCTTTTATTAGTGCCCATCGTGGAATAAAACACTCTTGAGTATGTAAAAAGGTCACAGCATGAAAAATTTTCGCTTCATCTTCACTTGCATGATCTAATACACAAACATTGTTTTGATTCAATCACTGTTTTACGAATGCAAAATATAATTATTAAACACACTTTTACAAATTTCTTTCCCACAGTTAAAGATGATGCGTACGATGTAAAACACTGCCAATAACGAACGAAAGAAGAAATTGAGGCATATTACACGACGAGTTTATGTAGATTGAATTCTTCAAAAACCTAACACACCATATCGAAAGGAGTGACAGAGAGAGATGATCGATGCTACCTCCATCTAGTTTTTGCATTTATTTATGTTTGACAGGAACGAAAACAAGGAAAATGAACTGCTCTATCGACTTTTATTTATATTGCCATATTAAAAAATGCATGAGTTGCTATTTCAGCCGGCCACAAAATAGACGCCTAAAGCCGGTGACAGATGGCTCCGGACGCGGCTCCGGACTCGTCTTGACATTGTAATGTCAAACGCTGCCATTGGTCAATCTTTGGGCTGGCGGAAGTTGACTGAAGGATAGACCCATTGCAGCGCTTGATCTCACAATGTCAAGACGCGTCCGTCACAGTTTGTCACCAACTTTATATATTATATTTGGAACAGACGCTCCGATTTGGTTGGAACCAACCAGCCGACTACAGCCAAATCAGAACGTGTGGAAGCTTTATTCCGAACAAATGCTTCTCAGTCGCATTTGCAACGCTGCCGACGAGAGACGTAAAGATGACCACGTGTTTTTTACTTTTAATTATTATTATTATTTCATATTTCTTTATTGAAAAGTATAATAATTCGTCTGCCATTGGTCTATCCTTCAGACAACTTCCGCCAGCCCAAGGATCGACCAATGGCAGCGTTTGACCTTACAATGTCAAGACGAGTCCGGAGCCGCGTCCGCCGCCATCTGTCACCGGTATAAAGGTATACATGTAGTCGATGTCGATGGGTAATCACAATCACAGATTAGACAGAATACGATCACAATAATAATCTGTGACTACTGACTGGTACATTGACAAAGGATTGAGTACTTCTAAAATGTTGCTAAAAGAACTTACACTTTAGTACTCAGCAATAAAGTTTAATTTTCTTTAATGTAACCAATTTGAGGGACTGCGTTGAGTGAGATGGAAAAGAAGAGAAGTGTGTCCTGCTTGCACAGTTGCCATTATGAAATAATATTACTAAATGGTAGTATACAATCTGTTGATCGATCTCTTTGAATCAATACAATAACGTGACTTGATGAAATTTAGATAGGGAATTAAGCGTAACACACACAGAGAGCGTGCGCGGGACGGCGACGGGTCACTACGGCAGTACGGCGGGTCTAATAACATAGGTTTAAATGGGCGCCCACAGACAGCGAGCGTGCGCGGAACGGCAGCGGGTCGTGCGCGGAACGGGTGCCGCGCGGCCCTTCCGCCGTCACAGATAGGCGGCGGGCGGACGGGTGGTGCGCGGGAGTGGCGTTCGTTACATTCGTCGTGATACACGCATTCAGACCAAAGTGCTCACACAGAGAGCGTGCGCGGAACGGGTGCCGCGCGTGGAAAAAGTATTAAATATGAGGAAATAAAATGTTTGTACGAACTAGGTAATAATCTACTAAACTCAAGGTTGCTTAACTACGGTCACCCATCCATTTGGTGGCCAAACTTGAGGTGGATTAACCACGGTCACCCATCGATTTATTGACCAAACTTGAGGTTGCCTTTCCACGGTCACCCATCCATTTTGTGTCCAAACTTATGGTTGCTTAACTACGGTCACCCATCCATTTTGGGACTATACCTGAGCCTGCTTAGCCACGGTCACCCATCCATTTAGTGGCCAAACTTGAGGTTACTTATTCACGGTCACCCATCCATTTAGTGTCCAAATTGGAGGTTGCTTAACCCTCGGTCACCCATCTATTTAATGTCCAAAGTTTAGGTTGCTTAACCACGGTCACCCATCCATTTTGTGTCCAAACTTATCGTTGCTTAACTACGGTCACCCATCCATTTTGGGGCTATATCTGAGGCTGCTTAGCCACGGTCACCCATCTATTTAGTCCAAGGTTGAGGTTGCTTAACCACGGTCACCTATCCATTCATTGACCAAACTTGAGGTTGCTTATTCACGGTCACCCATCCGTTTAGTGTCTAAATTTGAGGTTGCTTAACAATCGTCACCCAAAATATCAAGGTCATAAAAGTGGACCGTGGTTAAAGAACCTTAAGTATGAATACTAAATGGATGGGAGTGATGGGACCGTGGTTAAGCAACTTGAAGTTTGATCGCTAATTGAATGGGTGACCGTGGCAAATTAACATTTAGTGACTAAGTGGAAAAGTGACCGTGGTGAAGAAGCTTCATATGTTATATGCGTTATTGACCATAGCACAAATCCGAGCCGCGCCTTCGAATCGCTCCAAAACCGCCGCCGAACCGCTCCGCGCACGACTCGTTCTATGTGTGAAGACGACGAGCCGCGCAACTCACGTCCGAGAAACGACCCGTTCCGCTCACGCCTTCTGTGTGTGTTACGCTTACCACATAACAGTATAACAGTTTTAATGCATTTTGCTTTTTTTTTATAAAAAACTATAATTGATATATAGCTCTGTAATGCTTATTTCTGTCACTGTAATCCGATGAGTGGGGCCTGGTGACCTGTAATACAGGCATTTTTATACCTATCTCAGGCACCAGACTTACATTATAGGTATTATCTGTATGCATACTAAGTATTACTAAGCTAAGCACTGAATGTATTGTGTAAACCTATGTGAAGAGTAATTATAATGTTAAATTATTATTACTATTAGATTATTTATTATCAAATTTGTCAACGGTATTGCTGAATGATTAATTATGACGTATTATTTTGGGTGTCTTACTGTCCCTAATCCCTAAACCTGAGACAGTAGCAAATATGGTGTCACGTCATGGTTGTCAGTTCATTTTAAAATAAAAATGTGCAAAATGGTAAAAGTTTGCTGTTTAAAGGGTTGCACAAGTGAAAGTTATCGAAATGGTGGAATATCCTTTCATTGGCATTTCTCTGAACCTGTTTAATTCTGGTAAAAATGAGATAATAAAATAGAATATTTCACATGATGTAAGGTCACCATAATTTCGAACTTTAAAACCCCAAGATATAAAAAACCGGCCAAGTGTGAGTCGGACTCGCGCTCCAAGGTTTCCGTACCATTGTCTATGCAACATAAGACACTATTTATTATAAACTAAGAGCAAAAAATCACGTGGTTGGAGTATAGGAAACAGGGCGCTATGAGGGCACGACAAAAAAAATTTTCATTGATTTCATATGGAATATTGACAGCCGAATTTCTGAAGTCTATTAGCACTGATTAATATATGTCTATTAGTCTATTAGTATAAGACTGGGACTTGTAAGTTTTTCACTTTTCCTTACCCTTGTGCTGCGAGTGGCGTGACCAGTCAAAACTTGTCAAGGATCATCTAATATAAGCAAATATCTCAAACGGTACCTGGCCCATAATATTTTGACCTTTAAAACGGTAAAGTGCGAGTTGGTAATTTTTCTCAGTAAAATTGCAAAAAAAATAAGTCCCAGCTCCATATAAAAAACGATCGAAAATTCGGCTATGTCAATTTCCATACATGGAGCACATACCCTATAGAGCAGAAATGTCATATAATTTGTTCGACGAAATTTTACGCTGTTTTTTAGTCTGTATTTGTAATTTTTTGTATGGGCGAGAGTTGACAGGACTTGTCATTTCATACTAAATGTAAGTGGAAAATCACTTACTAGTTTCGGAGAAAGATGATTCGTATTGCTGCTCTATAAGGTATGTACTTAATGATTCCATATAAAACCAGAAAAAAAATTCGTTATAGTAGCACCCCGTTTCCTATACTCTGACCAACAGGTTTGTTGTATGGGACCCCCATTAAATATTTATTTTATTTTAATTTAATTATGTATTTTTAAGATAAATAAAAAATGTAATATTCTGTGAATATTTCAAGCGTCTGCCTGTTGCCGTTAATTTCGAATATTAATATCGAGCAAAACGGAAAAAAAATCACGTTTATTTGTTTCACGGCAAAAATCTATTTATTTTATTCTGTTTTTAGTATTTGTTGTTGTAGCGGCAACAGAAATACATCATCTGTGTAAATGTCAACTGTGTAGCTATTACAGTTCATAAGATACATTATACATGTAATTTAAAATTTATTCAAAAGGTTTTTATAAGGTCTTGTTTAAGGTATATTTCTAAAAAATTAAAGTGCGAAGTGGGTGGGCGCATTGGGCGGCAGTATTTAAAAAAAATCCGATACCAAGCAGCCGACATTTCAAAAAAGAGGATTTTAAACCTACAATCTTGCCTAGGTTAGCAGGTACATTATGTAATAAAAAGTATCCAACACACAATATTTAAAGTCAATTTATTTGATTATTAAATCATAAATAAGTACCTACTTTTTTTTACCTTATTGCCACTACACCCATATTTTTGATTATTTCCTTTTAGACATATAATTATATTAATTACACATGATTCGATGTTAGTATTCTAGCTCGAACCTTCAAGAAAGAGGTAACACTAATACCTAATACCTAATAAACGTGGCCTCTCACTATGGGCCTCATAAGAGCTCAAGGTCGCACAGCGTGCTATAGAAAGGACTATGCTTGGTGTTTCCTTGCGAGATCGAATCAGAAATGAGGAGATCCGTAAACGAACTAAAGTCGCTGACATAGCCCAACAGATTAGCAAGCTGAAGTGGCAGTGGGCGGGGCACATAGCAAGTAGATCTGACGGCCGATGGGGCAGAAATGTTCTAGAATGGAGGCCGCTTACCGGCAAGCGCAGCGTAGGACGTCCACTCACAAGGTGGTCAGACGACCTGGTAAGGGTCGCAGGAAACGGTGGATGCAGGCCGCTTCCAACCGGCCAATCTGGAAGTCAATGGGGGACGCCTATGTTCAGCAGTGGACGTCCTATGGATGAAATGATGATGATGATAAAGGCTTACTTTACAAAAATAATAATTGTATTTACCGCAAAATTACCTTACACTTAACATTAAAGTAAATTGACATCTGTCTACGTATCTCGAGATTTGGAGGACCTGCACTAAAAAGAAAATGTGATCCTGCGAGTGTTGACTCGAGTTAGAGGAAATGGTTAAATCATAGGTAAGTCATATCATATCATAGTAAGGTCAAGGATCAGACGTGAGCTTAAACACACCCAAATACCTTCACCCTGGAGCACATACCCTATAAAATAGAAATATCATATGATTTAATTGACAAAATTTTCCACCATTTTTTAATCTGTGTCTGTACTGTCTTTTGTATGGGTAAAAGTTGATAAACCTTGACATTTTATTACTAAATGTAAGTGAAAAATCACTTACTAGTTTCAGAAAAAGATGGTTCATATACATACTTTATAAGATATGTGCTCGATGATATACACATTCTAAGAAATTCAATGTATATAACTAAAATTCAGTAAAATGGTGTCCTTGATAGTAAGTAGTTTTATAAGATCATTTTTACATACTTCACCTATTTTGAATCATTGTAACTTATAGGCGACCAGTTAACGATCTTTAAAATTACATATTTCAATCCCGCCTAGACTTACAATTTGGTCACCCTATTTAGAAAGGGACACAATCCACCAGTTGGCTGTCTCTGTCGGCACGTTTTTTATGCACACTGCTCAATCCTTTAAGAAAGAGTGTTAAATCCATGGACTGGTACTTAAGTAATCATAGAGCACAGAATAATATATGTCATGATACTCCTCATGGTTAAAACGTAGTATTACTTGTTCAGTGCTCATGGTAGAACAACATGCAACAATATCATCGAGCATCTATCCTCTATGTATCGTGCATATATATATATGATATGTACTCGTTGTAGACGATGCAGTCCACATGATTGGACAATGCAGTCCACATAATGCTTTCCTTGACGTTACACGCATGATGTATGTATGTTACACGGAAGGCAAAATTGATTGAAAGCATTTCTTCTATGATAATAACAAATAAGAAAATTAAAAAGAGAAATAGCAATCTGAAATAAGTCCTACCTTTCTTTTAGGTAACCCAATTAGGTAAATACCTCGTCGCCCATAGCATGGGTGGTCACTAGACCACCCGTGTGGTTAAGAAATCGACTAGTGTGTTTTATAAACAAGGTACATATTTTGATCTAAAAGTTATAGATTAAATAAAAGAAACCATCCTTAATCCGCGTTACCGTTCTAACCAAAAACTATCTAGTGAATATTTATTCTTTTCGTTCACATCATTTAATTTTATTCATTCAGTCGGATGACAGTTCTTAACAAAGATACCTCTGGATATGCTGTGCAAGCCACAAAAGTAAAAAAAAACTGTCATGTCGTCCTATGAGTCGTTCTATTGCCAGTGCTGCCAACTTAAGCGAAATGTTGTGTTAGGTGTTGGGGCGACCAAAATTTGAAAACGGCGACTGGTCGCCGTTTAGGCTACTTTGAGAAAATAAAGGGGCGACACCATTTCGAAGTAGTTAAACTGTCATAATTTCGTCTCTGAGTCATAAATGTTTTAAAAAGGCATGTAGGTACTCAATAAAGCGTATGTTTTTATGACAAATAATGCGTTGGTCGATGCCTCTGCTTCCATGTGCACACAATAAAGAAGATTTTTATAGTATTTAGAATAAACTAAAGGTGGATGCACCATTTAAAAAAATATATAAATGCTTTAGTTGATTTCGTTCATTTTATGTTAGTTGGAATTGTCAAAAGAAGGTAACTGCATAAAAAAATCACTTACAAAAATAGCATTTTAGGCTATTTGACTTTAAATTGGGCGATTTTAGGCTACTTCATAGGAAAATAGAAAACGGCGAATTTAGGCTACTTGGCGCCAAAAATTCTGGCAAATTGGACTGGTCTGGAGTTGGCAGCACTGTCAATTGTATCTGTCAGTGTCAGGAGGAGTTTGGTTCGTCCACAGATTTGGTTTCGTCAGGCTGATACTAGCGGTGGGTAATATCGGTTTTGTAGGATATCAAATCGAAAAATATATATCGATATTCAATATCGGATATTGAAACTATATATTTTCGGAAACTATATATTTTTCGTATCTATGCACTGTTGTGATATTTGACGATTCGACACAACATTCGATATGATACTGATATGATTTATTGTATAAGATTTCTTAACGGTTTAAGAATTCTTGTATTTTTTCTAGTAACAAACTTAACTAGGGCATGAAATCTTATCTAGGTACAATTAGTTTTACCATTTTTTTTCAAATTAGCTTCTCTTAATACATGAACCTGGTTTAGCACTGGTTATTTTGATTTACTTACTTTTTTAATAGAGTAATTATTATTGCTAAATTCATGATTTGCATTGCTTAAGATTCAAATTCCAAAATCCAAATCACGAGCAATCGAAGGTTAAAGGAGAAGGAACGTATGCAAATATACTTATGATTCAAGTCACTTTGATCTGTAAGTGTAAGGTATTAAGGTTGAAATCGATACGAAGTCTATGGTCTACTCGGCGCTACGCGATTCACTTACAAACAGGATATCGGAATTCGGATACGATACGATACTCCGAATCGCCGCGTGCAGCACAATATCGTGTTTTGGAAATATATAGTTTCGATTTGGACGAATATCCGATACACGATATTGCTACGATATATAGGTAGTTTCAAAAATCCGAAACGATTCATATCCCTTGGACATAATCTGTGATTCATATCGCCCACTCCCACCGATTAATATATGCCCACTGCTAGCTGGTACCAGTGGGGCGAAACTATATACAATAAATTTATTTGACATTACATCAAGGCGGAATGTAGACATGGTGTGTGAATGTTTGACCAACTTCATGATATTATGTTTATTCCATAAGTACCAACATACACGGGGAAAAAAATTGCCAGTGTATACGAATGTTCGTTGTAGAAGTAATAAAAACTAATTCATGTTTAGTTTACAATACATAATTGAAATAATGTAAGTTTAATTCTAGTAATTATATTTTCTCAATACGTGTGTAGATTATGTATTAGATGGAAAAAAATACATGAACAGGCCACTGGAGAAGCGATGGTAGAATTAAATCTTATTTACATGGTGTTATAACTACAAATGTCAAAAAAGAAAAAAGAAATTGATCACGTTGACCTTTACTGCGCAAAATTTTATAAAATTATCTATCATATATTTTTTTAATAACATATCTAGAATGTCTTTTAAAAGTTATGTAGAAAGAATTTGCGAGATCTGCGGGATCCGTGAAGCACAGATACACAAATACATCTTTATTTATTGCTAATCTTCCACTGGATGAAAACCGGTTAGTGTCTGATTATTTAATAAAAAACATACCCATAACTTATTAACGCATTAATATTACTATTGATTCGTTTGTGAAATAAAAACGGTGTGCTAATTTTCGCAAAATCACAGAGCTCAATAACCAGAAATTATACTCGCACCTCGTCCTCGAGATAAGTATCCTGAAATTAATATATTATTATACACAACATGTAGTAACGCATATTAGTTACCGTTCTTACACTATGGTTGAGAGATTAAAAAAAAAAGAGGTTTGACTATGGTCGCCCCGGCCCCCACTAGTGCGCCATCTTGTATCGCCATTCGCATTTTAGTGCTCAACCGTTCTACACGATCTCTCCCGCGTTCAAAATAAACGGTTAAAATGCCGAAACGTAAACGTGATGATTTTGACTACATTAGTGACCAAATCAAAAAATTAAAAAAGAAATTAAAACGTGCACGGAAACAAAATGTACTATCCTCCTCGGACAGCGATGCGGAATCTACAAATAACCAAGAAGGTATGTACCTACACTTTCACTTTCATTTAACATAAACAAATAAAATAGTTTAAAATCTGATCGGGTTTACGGCACAATGCAATCGAGCTGATCACCGGACTGTCTCACTGCATAAAACATATGTACCTACCCTTAAACTCATTATTATTAAAACTACATGATAATCGCCAATCATTAAGTAAACCGACACAATGCATTCGAGCTGATCATCGGACTGCCTCGCCGCATTTAAGGTGTCGTGCCTACCCACAATAAGCAATAAAATATTAATGTTTTACTTTGAAGCAAAAATGCAATTCGAACTGATCTATGGACTGTTTCACCGCATCTAAGCTTCCAAATTTGCAAAAGGATGTAATCGAGCTGCTCTTTGGACTGTTTCACTACAACCTGCAAACATAAATGTGTATTTACCTACTCGCTTTACAGGTCCTTTTTTCTTAATGAAATCTATAAATAGGCCTTATCCACATGCTGTCCAATTGACTATATATAATTAACAAGTACTTACAATTACATATTCTGAAATAATCTTTCAGACGATGAGGTACTGGAAGGGCCTATTATTGAAGTCGATACTAATGACAACATCCTACAATCCGAACAATCATTACCGGAAATTGCTGATACAGCTCCAATCCCGTTAAACTCAGGGATGGACCCTGGATTGGACCCAACTAATCTAGACGAAATCTCAAGCGAGCCTGTTTGCGAGAACTCGGAGTTAGACAAAGATATCTTAGAGGTCCTCGGCGATGACCCCTCCAGTACTGTGCAGTATGGACAAGAAATTCACAAGGAACTTGCAACCCGATTGCAACATATCGCGACAACCGGCTTAACCAAAGAATCTAGGAAGGAAATACAACAAAAATACTTACTTCCTTCAAACGCGATTCTCCTAGGCGCACCTACGATGAATCCCGAGATAAAAGCGGCCTTACCAGAGACGCTAGCTAACCGCGATAAAGCGCTTGAATCAAAACAAAAACTACTAGCTTCTGCCATCTCATGCATAGCATCAGCTACTTCATATCTTCTGGAACCACAAAACCAAAACAAGGAGTTGCTAAAGAAACTGATGGATGCTAACAGACTGTTGTGCGACATACAACACTCAGACTCGAATACAAGGAGAATGTTTAGCACGTCAGTACTTAAAAAAGATGTAAAATCTCAAATACTCAACTCAAAAATCGATAAACTCCTATTTAGTGAAAACCTACCAGATACACTGAAAACTGCTAAAGCTGTGTCTAAATCAAGTGCCGAAATAAAATACACTTACATTAGGAAAGACTCCAAAAAACCTCAACAGTCAACCTCTAAGCCTGGCAATTTAAACGTGAAAAGCCAGGTGGCTGCTCAACCTCAGAGACCACCTGTGGCAGCGAGGAGGACCCAACACCAACAACCGATCTCTCACCAGAATCGGCCCGCCGGACCATCCAGGACGTCGTCGCAGCGGCAGAGGACGACGACCAACTACCGTCGATAGAAGAGGTAACCTATGCAGGACGTTTATCAAAATTTTATAACCAATGGTTACGTATCACTAACGATGAGACCATCCTGTCCTGGATTCAAGGCTACAAAATTGTATTTAGTAGTCCTGTACAACAATATTCGGCACCTAATCCTCCTGTTCTCTCAGCTAAAGAATTTACCCAGCTCGATGAAGCCATATCAGAGCTTCTCAAAGTCGGAGCTATCTCGACATGCAAGACCAATTTATCTCTAGTATTTTCTTAAGACCAAAACCAAATGGTAAGGTGCGCTTAATATTAAATCTTAAAAACCTAAACAAATACATTGAAACCTCTCACTTTAAATTAGAAGACCTACGTAAGGTTATAAAATTGGTTTCAAAAGACTCATTAATGGCAACCCTAGATCTCAAAGACGCTTATCTTCTATTGAAAATACATGACGATTCCCGAAAATTCCTGAGATTCACCTTTAACAAAGTCCTTTATGAATTTAACGCCTTACCATTTGGTCTTAACACGGCCCCATATATTTTCACGAAAGTCATGAAACCTGTCGTGAAATTGTTAAGATCCGCCGGTTACTTATCATCCATATATATATATATATATATAGACGACTTATGCCTACTTTCGGACTCGTATTTAGGCTGCCTGGATAACGTAGAAACAACCAAAAGACTTCTTAACAGTTTGGGATTTTTAATAAACATAAACAAGAGCGTCTTGACTCCTTCGTCACAATGTAAATACCTGGACTATTTAATTGATACTAAAAAACTAAACATTCAGCTACCTCCTGATAAAATAACACGAATAACTATTGAAACTAGAAAAATCATGAAACTGCAAAAATGCAAAATTAGGTATTTTGCACAATTTGTTGGCCTGTTAGTATCTGCGTGTCCCGCGATAGAGTACGGCTGGCTATACACGAAACAGCTAGAGTGATGCAAATATCTAAATCTTCAAGGACATGATGATTACGATATAACCATGATGATTCCTTCCTCATTACACCAGGATCTAAAATGGTGGCTACAGGCCGTCACTCACTCCGTAAAACGGATAAGAGACGACAACTACCAACTGGAGATTTTTTCTGACGCCTCAACTACGGGGTGGGGGGCTGCCTGTGGTACTGAAACCGCCAGCGGTCCGTGGTCCAACGAGGAACGCAATCATCACATTAACCTTTTAGAACTCTTGGCCGCGTTCATAGCGCTTAAAATATTTGCTAAAGACCTTACTGACTGTAATATATTGATGCGTATAGACAACTCCACGGCTATAAGCTACATCAATCGTATGGGCGGAATACAGTTCCCCCACTTAACAGAAATAACGAAATCAATTTGGCAGTGGTGTGAACAACGTAGGATTTTTATAGTTGCTTCTTACATCAAGTCCAGCGACAATGATATTGCAGACGGGGAGTCAAGACGAGCCCACCCTGATATTGAATGAGAATTGAAAGATGACGCTTTTAAAACAATAGTAGGCAAGTTTGGTCCCCCCCAAATTGACTTAGTCTCAAGTCGCATTAATAAAAAATGCGACTTATACGTGTCATGGAAAAAAGACCCAGATGCGTTTACGATCGATGCCTTTACTTTAAATTGGACACCCTTTTTTTTCTATGCCTTTCCTCCGTTTTCCATTATACTGAAAGCTCTCCGTAAAATAATAACAGATAAGGCTAAAGGAGTCATGGTAGTACCCATGTGGCCAACTCAGCCCTGGTACCCAATATTCAGACGTCTCCTTATATCTGAATTAGTATTATTTAAGCCTTACGAAAATGTGATCATTTCTCATTCCAGCAAAGGCAAGATTCAAACGAACCTTACCCTGGCTGCCGGAATCTTGTGCGGACAGCGTTACTGAGACGATTCATACCTCCGTCATCCATAGAAATCATGCTGGCATCACTAAGTGACAACTCCATCAAACAGTATGATGTTTGCTTAAAACGATGGCATAGTTTCTGTCTACAAAATAACCGTGATATTTTTGAGGTATCAATTCCAACAATAATATTTTTCTTGACTCAACTTTTCCAATCTGGAGCTCAATTTGGTACATTAAATAGTTACAGGGGTGCCCTTGCTCTTTTAATAGGTTCTTATATATCTACAGACGACGGAATCAAAAGGTTCTACAAGGGTGTATTTAGATTAAGACCTCCCGTTCCTATGTACGATGTCACATGGGACACGTCGAAAGTCTTAGATACTTTAAGCGAATGGTACCCTAACGAAACACTTTCTTTGCAGAAACTTACCAAAAAATGTATTACCCTGTTGGCTCTTACAACAGCACATAGGGTACAAACCCTACATAAAATTGTTATTAGCAATATAGAACATCATACATTACAAATTAACATTAAAATACCAGACTTAATTAAGACTTCCAAACCAGGTAACAATCAACCTAATCTCTGCATACCATTCTTTAGTGAAAAACCAAACATATGCCCAGCTGCTACCCTACTGTGCTATATTAGAAAAACCGCTTCAATTCGTCAAACAGAGGCACTGTTTATAGCTTTCAAAAAACCCTATAAAACAGTCACAACCCAAACTATTAGTCGGTGGATCAAGAGCACCCTAAAGGATTGTGGAATTGATGTCTCCATATTCACGGCGCACAGCACCCGACACGCCTCCACATCTAGAGCATACCAAAAAGGGGTCAATATCGACATCATTCGAAAAACTGCAGGATGGAGTGGTACTTCCACAACATTCGGTAAATTCTACCAAAGAATAGTAAACAACGCCAATGATCAGACCACTTTAGCCAGGGCAGTCTTTGATCGCGACTGATTTTACTATTGTTAATCCTTTTTAAACTCTAATGTACTTGTTGCTCTAATTGATTGTAACAATTAACCAGCGATTTCCTACTGATTATATAAATATAATTAAGAGAGAAGTCCATTATATTAAATTTACTAAATAAAAGACAATATGTTGATTAATTTAACAAGTATTTTCTTTATTAATCCAGTACACAGTCAATGTGATATTCCCGACATACAAATACTCTCAACCTCTACATGTTGTGTATAATAATATATTAATTTCAGGATACTTATCTCGAGGACGAGGTGCGAGTATAATTAATGATTAAACGAACTTACCAAGTGAAGTTCTATCATAATTATACAAAGCACCTCGTCCGAAGAGATAAGTATCACCCTCCCATTCCCCGACCCAACAAAGGAGTCGGTAATATCAACAAGACCTCAACTCTAAACTAAATGACGATACAAGATGGCGCACTAGTGGGGGCCGGGGCGACCATAGTCAAACCTCTTTTTTTTTAAATCTCTCAGCCATAGTGCAAGAACGGTAACTAATATGCGTTACTACATGTTGTGTATAATAATATATTAATTTCAGGATACTTATCTCTTCGGACGAGGTGCTTTGTATAATTATGATAGAACTTCACTTGGTAAGTTCGTTTAATCATTAAATAACATTAATGATGTTCCAAAAATTATAGCAATTTAATAGGTATAGTTTTCTAAAATCATGCTGTATTTAGTGTATAAACTATTTTTCTCACGTGTAAATCACATATTATCTGAATCTAATAATGCATACAATAGGCCTAAACTAATAACACTTGGAAACTTAAGGAAGTTTGATGGTATTACTCAAAGGGTATTACTTAATTAGAATGGTATGATGTCACACAGAAACAAATTGTACTTATATTCATACCAGTATACAGTCCCTGAAAACAATAATGCATAAACCTGTTTATTTTTTTGTTTTTATCAATTTGATTCATGGTTCTTTGACAACAGTTGTTACCTAAACAAATATCGAGCACAACTTTGATGCATACAGGCTATGACGTATCTGAGTGTAGCAGTGTACATAAAACTAAATGTATAAACTAAATAGGCCTCTTGCATTTATAAAAAATAGTACCTAGTTATTTATTATGTGTATTGGGGGGGATTGCCAATACTCACCACGCTTGGCAGGCGAGTTGGTGAGCGCAGTTTTTTATAACATTTCGCACGCCGACGCTGCTGCCTGTCTTGTGCTACAGGAGTAAGTCGCCTCATACAACACGCCTTCTGTTGGCGTCAGATTGAAAGTCATCTGATGGGAGCCAATGAAATTCCAACAATGAATTCCTACTCACTTCATAATTATTTTTTTCAAAGCAACACATCTACATTTCAATAATTTAATTTATTATATTAATTTTAATAATATTTGATAGACCCGACTGACTGGGCTTAGCCCAGGAGCATTCTAACTTTTCTGTGTAACTAGCAGTGCGACTAAACGCCGTATGTAAGTTTCATAAAATAATATCTTCGCATAAAACCATCGAAAAATAAACGTCTATTTGTATTATTTTTCGGTCAATTTATATGTGAAGTGACTATTTTTTCAAACATACTAGGCCCAGGCCCACTAGTCAGTTTTTTATTTCGGAGCTATCTGAAATTGAGCGAGCGATTTAGTAAAGCAAAACATACAATAAGTTTCCCCATAAAAAGCGTCATTTAATAGATAAAATTACATTCGCAGGTACTAATGGAGCTATTTGAGACGAAATACTTGCAAAAACCAATCGCGAAAACCTGAGGGCAAGAATATGAAGCAACCAACACAAATCGTCGTGTCTTGCAATTTACAAAAGATCGTAAAATATGTAATTATTGTTGTACCTTAATAAATACCAAGTATTCTTAAGAGACCGTTACTTGGGAGTTCTACATTTTGTCAGAAGAGGTGAAAGTTGACTCTTACTCGAAACTATAAAGATTTTTAGTTAAAACTTTCCCAACTAGGTATATAAGCGAACGTTGCGGTATCTATTTTGTAATAAAATTAGCGATGGATGGGCGAGGGAGAGTATTTACTCAATGTATTTACCTACTACGGTAATAACCCGATTATCACTAATTTTATAAGGTAATTTATAAAGAAGAATTTTTATTTTTTTAAATAGTTTAGTTTATTTTTAATATGGAAACTTACAGCTACCGATCAATGTTACATTTAGTTATAAACTGATCATTTTATGTGTATTGTTAAAAAACATTGGTAATCAATCAATTGCCTTGGGGTATTTATTTAAATGGTGTCCTAATGTTATGTAAAATAAATGAAATTAAATAAAATCACTTAATTTTATTGAAAATGATCCAATTTAATGATAAATCTACCTGTAGCAATATGGTTTATCGATATAAATATATACAGCACTAATGTCGAAATCGATATAATTTCTCCCAATTCTACTACTACAGCACACATCACTAGAGGGTTGTTATGAGAGAGTTGTTATTTTGGAAGTTAAATTCTGAATGTTGGCATAAGATTCAACTTGTCGTCAAATTCAATTCATAATCTGTAAAATTACTAATCTGTGACCAAAATTATTTTGGCTGGTCTTTAGACTAGACATATATTAATCTGTGGGTACAGGCACGCGTGAAACTACGGTGGATGGTTTTGCTGTAATTTGAGTATTCTAACAAATAATATTGTTAACAATATATAAAAAATGAAACGAAAACTATCTAACATAAATGACGAAGAATCCAGGTAATTTTTATAATACTTTTAGGTTAGGTTGTTATTTCCTAAAAAGTTTAAGACCGTATTTTTAAGTAAGCACAACATACCTAAAAATTTATTTAAGTACTAGCTGTTGCCTGCGACTTCGTTCGCGTGGTCTTTAGTTTATTCATAAAGGAATCTCTGCGCAACTTTCTTAATTTTTTCTTTCAAAAGAACCTAACAATAATTAACACAATAAAAATAGAATTAGCGAAATTGTTCCATCCGCTCACGCGTTATGCGATGATCAAGGGAAATAGAGATTCATTTTTATTTATATAGATGATCGTGAAAAAATACAATTACTAAAATTGTATTAATAATTTTATTTTTAGGTTATCGCAACTACTGTTCAACAAGTCAAAAGATTTAGTGGAGAAATTGAAAACCACAGAGTCCTATGAATCTGACTTACAGCTTAAACCTGCATGGATTGATGAGGACGACCAACAATTTAGTGGTAACAATTTAAAACTAAAAGTCCCATACACCGAAAAACTAAAGCAAAAATATGAAACTTTAATGGGAACACCAAACTGGGCTAAGGTTAATAATAAAATAAAAGATGAAGATGCTGACAACGAAATTTTGAGAACTGTTGGGCACTTAAAAAGAAAGAAGACAGTCAGTCTCCCAAAAGATTTATTAGAGATGAAATTGTTGCCTAAAATTAATTCACAAACTTTAAATGAAGGAAAATTTATATCATGCATTGACTTCCACCCTAAGCTGAGTGTTGCGCTCGTAGCTGGAAGCTCTGGGGTTGTGTCGCTTATTTCAGTTGGCGGCGATAGTATTGAGAAATTGCATAGTTTTAAACTAAAAAACTGGAAAACTACTACAGCACAGTTTAGCCCCAGTGGATCAGAAGCATACATAGCTTCGAATCTTAATCACAGTTACTGTGTTTACAACCTTGTAAAAGCTGAGCCAAAATTGATTCAACTTCCGTTTGTTGTTAAAAGACCAACAATATTTAAATTATCCTCTGATGGGAAATACATTGCAGCATCCAGTGGATTTGATGAGATATGCTTAATTAGTACTGCTTCCAAAGAACTTTTGAGAACACTTAAGCACAATTCGAATGTGGAATCATTAACTTTTAGTCATGATAGTCAACAGTTGTTTTGTTACTGCACACAGGGCGAAGTAACTATTTGGGATTTGTCTACATTCAGAGCTATAAAAAAGTTCTATGACAATGGATGTGTAAATGCTTCTTGTATATCAATAAGTTCATGTGGAAGGTTAATGGCAACTGGCAGCCAAGAAGGCATTGTTAATATTTATGAAACATCAAAACTAGAAACCTATGAACCATTACCAATAAAAACAATTACCAATTTAACAACCAAAATAACAAATCTTAAATTTAATGCAACCTCAGAAATACTTGCGACATCTTCAAATGCTATTCCAAATGCTGTGAAATTAGTTCACATTCCTTCTTACCAAGTGTTCAATAACTTCCCACCACAATCTAAAATCCTGTCCCATGTACAAACTATAAATTTCTCTCCCAATAGTGGCTACATGGCACTTGGAAATGATAAAGGGTTCGCCAACCTGTATAGATTGAAATATTATAAAAATTATTAAATATGTTTAAAAAAAAACTGTTATCTTTTGTGTGCTTATACTAATACCTTACTTATTATGTCTATTTGTATGTTTAAGAAGGGAGTAGATGGCCTTGAACAAGATACGGGTGAAAATTGTTGTAGGAATTAAATATTGGCAATTATCAAACATACAGACTAAGGCTAAGAACTCACAGAGCGGTTTTTACCCGCGCCCGCCGCGTTTGCGGGCCCGCAGCTTCAATGTAGATTTATATGCAAAAAGTAAGAGCACATTCCACGACGCGTTTTACACCAGCAGCGCGGCGGTTGTTCGCGGGTCCCGCGGCACCGGCGGGCGACTACTTGTAGAATCGCGCGGGCGCGGGCGGCAGTCACCCGCCCGCCGCCGCCGCGGCGGTTTGCGATCGCTTGGCGGGCGTGGAATTCAGAAACCGCCCATCTTGCGATCATCGCTCGCCAAGTTTGCGGGAGATAATCGCAGCCGCGGCGGCTGCGTAACCGCAAAAACTCCGGTCTCGTGAGTTTTGAAATAAAACAGATGTTCCGCCACCGGGGCGAGCGCGGGAGAAAATAGCTTCGTGAGTTCTTAGCGTTAGGTAGAAATGCTTGTGCTCATTCATTACACAAACTTGAGCTCACAATCCAACCTTAATCTAATAACTTTTAGTTGGTATGTTTTCACTTAATTTTGGTATTTTTTTTACCTGGAACCAATGCCTGGAACTCCATTTTTCTACTCTACTTAGAAATAAGAGTTTTTAATCTAAGGCTCTGACTACATGCATCCGGAATTTTTCAGAACCCCATTTCCTACATTCCATTGCATGTAGTCCGAGTCTAAGTCCTCTGCGGCAGCATGATGAAACTCTGACTCTAGACTTTACTCAGGTTAACAGACTAAATAGAATAGTCTTTTTTTTGACAATTGCTAATGAAAACTTTATTTTAGTCTTCCACGCTACACTTTTTAAAGCGTCATTGTATATCCGTTAACGTTACACAATTGCTCTTATAGCGTATACATAGACGTATAGTACCACTCTTGTGGCGTCTTTAAATGACGGTTCTAACTCTTATTTCGCTACTATAGCACGATTGTAGAACTGATACCGTTATAAAAAAAAGTGCCTATTTTGGGGTTAGAGTAGCGCTACGACGGCTTACACGGCTACTGTATGGCTAATCTGTGAAGCTAATCGTAATCCGTAATCAATAACCTCTTAAGGCGCCGGGTAAGGAGACGTAAAAGAGGTGTTTATGTACAAGTTTTCTGGCGAAAATACTGGATATAGAATGTGGAATTTAATATATCATGTAACTTATATGTTGAAGTCTTTCCTGATGTATCTAAATACTAGTTATTATTTCTTTTAAACACTAAAAAATATTTCAAAGTACCGCAAATATCGCGAGCTTGTACACATTTATATTTTAAACGACGTTTTTGTTTAGCTTCAAAGTTGATTTAGTTATAACATTCGTGCCTTTAGGGTGAAGTTATTTTTTTTTTCAAATAGTCAACCAATTAAGAATTATAAGGTTTTTTTTATGGATTTTACTTTTAGCGCCTACTTTTCCATGAGCGGATATTTTACTCGCAATGATAATCAATTTGCACAGGAGCGCAACGGATGGATGTTTAGTCTGCGAGAAGCATTTGTATTATTATCTTAGGCATGTAATAGAAGTCGCATTATTCGACGCTTAATGTTCAAAGTTACAGTTCAGTTCCGATCCATTTATTGCGATAATTCTCGTTTAACCAAGTTCGAACGCTCCTCCTGTAGTGCGCTGGGCAGCCATCATGTTGATAGAACTCGTCTTAATTCAAGAGGCAAGTCAAGCATTAATAAGGGTAACTCCTCCCCCAAAAGTTTTATGAAGCTGTTAGTAATAGGTTCAGTTTTTGTTGAACATTTTTGTTAATTGACATGTCTTCTAACTGGAAACATAAAAAAACCGGACCCTAGTAGCTCCAATCGCAAAAAAATCGATAGAAAAGCCAAAAGAAAAAAGATTATAAAAAATATCTTTAAAATTCAATATCTCCATAACGGCAAAGATAGGTTTCGGATACCATAATATAGGATCAATTCGATCAGAAATGACCTGAAAAAAAAAAACCGGCCAAGTGCGAGTCGGACTCGCGCAACGAGGGTTCCGTACAAACCTGTAGGTACCGTTATGAGTAAAAGTTCACCCATCACGACAATCGAGTCATAGTTATGGTATTTTTATTGCAAAATGAAATCCATAACATTACGAAAGTTAAATTGCGGTTTACGATTTATGACGTATTAAAAAAAACTAATTACTTGATCTCGTTCAAACCAATTTTCGCTGTTAGTTTTTATGGTAATGTACATTATATATTTTTTTTAGATTTATCATTCTCTTATTTTAGAAGTTACAGGGGGGGGACACACATTTTACCACTTTGGAAGCGTCTCACAAGCAAACTATTCAGTTTAGAAAAAAATGATATTAGAAACCTCAATATCATTTTTAAAGACCTATCCATTGATACCCCACACGTATGGGTTTGACGAAAAAAAAAATTTCGAGTTTTAGTTCTAAGTATGGGGAGCCCCCAAAATTTATTATTATTTTTCTATTTTTTTGTGAAAATCTTAATGCGGTTCACAGAATGCATCTACTTACCAAGTTACAACAGTATAGTTCTTATAGTTTCGGAAAAAAGTGGCTGTGACATACGGACGGACGGACAGACAGACAGATGACGAATCTATAAGGGTTCCGTTTTTTGCCATTTGGCTACGGAACCCTAATAACGTCCTTCAGTATTCTGTACGACTTTCCCTGAATATATAATTTCTACCTCAAATAATATTTCACTGAATCGGTTTTCCTTGACTATTACTATTACTATTATTACTACTAGTACTATTTATTTTTACTGGGGTTAGAGCCACTTCACCTTTGACTATCTATCACTTCACACTAGAGAAAAAGGAGTGTGAGAAGCTATTAAATACTTTGCGCTTGCCTCTTGAAGAAGGCTTCTTCTATTAGCATTTATTAATCAGCATAAAATAAAGTAGGTAGGTAGAAAAAAAAAGTCACAAGGTACACGAGAAAAACGTTTTATTCAGGTAATGATTATGTATGTTTAATAAATATTTCAGCTATAATGAACATCAGTGTTACCAGTGAAAAATACAGTGTTCCTGTCTGCACTCATTATAATGTGTTTTGGCTCGTGTAATAGTAAAGCTACACAATACAATGCAATGTTCAGTAGGTATATTAAATTAAAAAGGCACAAGACCTTCTGAAGACAGAAAAGACCAAAAACGCTCATGTGTGCAAATACTGAATCAGTAATAATAATTATATTCGTAGTTTGGTAGGTAACTAATAAAAAGTCGATGCATTGTTTTAGTCAAGACAACGACTCAAGATGATCAACCATGTTTTAATAGTCAATACTTATGGAGAAAGTCTCGAGCCAATAACTACACCATGGTAAACAATATTTATTTCAAATCTATAAATATAAATGTATGTAGGTATGTGCCTCAGCCCTCCTTAATTCAAAATAGACTTAGCAACTGCTATGAAGGACCATAATTTAGTCGAACTATGCTGTCTGCAACTATACTATTAGGAATATGAGATAAGATAATTTAAAAGCGCAAATTTAACTAATTAAAATAAGAAGTTAAAAATCACAGAAATTATTATGCACGCCGATGGACCTCGGTTATAAAAAAGAGGTTCAAAGCTGTATTTCTAATTTAGATTATAAGGTATTGCAGTGTGCACCGATTACCATTTAGATTTCCTCTTATGCATACATTTATAGACTAACTTATCTAAATATGTAAGCCTAACGCATAAACCAACCCTTGGTAAAACATACCTACACTCGGCCAAGTTATACATAACAAATTACAGTGTTCTATAATTTTGGACTACACTTAAACAACACAGGAAATGCGTATTAAAATATTGCCAGACAAAAAAGTACTACATAAGCAAAATCAATTTATAATAGCAGTATAAAGTTATCATTACATTTTCTCTACAATCACGTTGTTTATTCATACAGTAAAACTTCATTTTACTTATAGACCTGTGAGATATAAATAACTAAAAAGTATGTAAGAATAAATGTTGAATATTTAACTACCCTAGCTAACAACTTCATCGATTATTATAATACGTTTTAAGTATATCATCACGATTCGCAATAAGAGGACGAGGTCCATCGACGTGTTAGGCCGGTTTCAGTTAGGCTGACGAGAGCGCGAGCTTTTGTAATCATTCGTCATGTCTTGCATTGCCTATGTATATCAGTGGAGTGACGCCGAATGAAAAATTCATTCAGAGATGGATATCAAAAGAAACAACATGACTCGCGCTGTCATCAAGAAACTACGAACAAACTGCATCAATTTACTAAACGTATGTTTTGATTAGATAATTCGTTATTTTAAAATGATAGAAGAATCAAAGCCGCCGATATAGCCCGAAGGATAAGCAATAAGGAATATGCATGAAAAAAATATTGTTTTTAGGTGAAAAATAACTGTAATATAGTAATAGAAATGAAGGTATACCTATCTCTTTCTAAAACCACTTTATGAAAAATATATGGCGGACGTGAAATGTGACGTCACGGTACATATCGGATCTCCTTGTCTAACACGCGACTTTAATGGGCTGTAATTCAGGTATTTATGAATATTTTTCGAAAATTCTAAGTTTTAGTAATTATAATTAAGTACTATTAATTTTAGGACCAAATAAAAAAACATGCATATTCCTCATTCAAATTCATTGCCATATAAGTAAGGCAAATAGCGCCGAGAATGAACAGCCATTGGGAACCAAGGTTGTAGAGTAGAGACCATGCGAGCGCATGGTGGGACTACCGCCTATACTTTAATCTAGTACGAATGCTCATGCGCATCACACAAACATTTGCCTCTTACGGGGTTCAAACCCGCAATCGGTGACTTCGTGGTCAAAGTCGTGCAGCACTAGACTAGACCCAATCGTCTGGGTCAATTTGTAAAGGTCGATACTGTCAGAAGTTCGTAAAAATCCTATGTGAAAATAACTTTTGAATACTGGCTAAAATTATTTGTACTGAACGTGATTTGGAAAACAGAAGGAGATGCAGTATTTGATGCAGTTTCCACGTCCATTAACCAAGCATACAGGGCACGTTGTTAAAGACAAAATGAATGGCGTTTTACGAGTATTCCGTTACAAAGAACACCATAGATGTTTTAATGCATCCTGAATGCTTGATATAACAGGTCCATTAGTGAAACCAGGCTCAAATAGTTATTGTCTAACTCGACTATGTATCTATGACCTTGCCTTTACTTTGACATTAGTTCAGAAACCATTGCTCGCTTTACCGAAACGCATAAAGCCTCTCTTCGAAGCGGAAAGTAGAATAGGTGTTTTGTCAACTGGACTGACTTGCGACAGCATCGGATTGGGTTGAAACTAGTAAACTAAGTGGCAAGTCCGCGCCGCGCTTGACTCTGTTACTGTACTGTCATCATGTAAACCGGACATGTCGCAAGTTGGTTGGTTAACAAATGTCAAGGGAAGGGGATCGCGATAGATTAGAGCGAGACAACGGGGCCGATTCCAGGAAGAATCTTTCTTAACCTAATTTAGATTCAGATGTCTTTCTTTTGTGGAACTAAAGAAGATGGATTATATATAAACTTTACAACTATCATATTAAATTTAGTGTATTGCCTAATGTTTTGGACATATTTTAACGATGATTTATGTGAATGCTGTCTACAATTGTCTATGCTAAGTTTGACAGCTGTATAGTGTCTTCTTTCATTCACTCGAAATAGAAAGAGATATCAGAAGGCCTATTACAAGTTTTACTTAATTGTTTTTGAAGACATCGGAAACACGGATTTGTTTGGAAATCTGGTCGGGAGTACGGTGGGTCTATAGGTGCTCCCACACAGCAGTTATAAAATGTCGGATAACATTTGTTGAATAACTTACATCGTTCGACACGATAGCAAAATGTTACACACAGTTATAAAATGTTATCGTGTTACTCAATGTTTTATAGCGTTATACAACTGCTCCGTGGGAGCACCTTGTTACGTTTAAATGGGCGCCCACAGACAGCCGACGTACGCGGGCCGCGCCATGTTAATAGACCCGCCGTACTCCCGATCCGACCCGTCGCCGTCCCTCACCTTCTAGGACACGAGGCGGCAAAAACATTGTTTTATTTTTTGAGGGAAACGGATCACCGTATCAGTCGATAAAAGTCATACAAGTCGCAGTGATCCGTGGCTAACTCGATCCGATCCGGGGATCGGTGGAGACGAACCCTCGCCGAACGTCATTCATGTCGTCAAAAGCGATCCAGTAAAACTCGGAAAAGGTGAGAACCTAAACGGGTCAGAGTGTACTCCTGGAAGGGTGGCGGCGAGCGGGGGCGGGGTGGGCGCCTAGCTGGTGGCGCACTGCACGCGGTTCATGCCGGGGTGGTCGTCGTCCTCGTCGTAGGCGGCGGCGTGGTGCGCGCGGCGGCGGCGCGTCTCCTGCTCGGGGTCCAGCTCCATGAGCAGGCACTCCTCCGCCAGCTCCGGGATCTCCACCTGCGCAGTTCAATTGCATAATCGATACTATAGTCCGGAGCTCCGCAATCTTTTTCAGTTCGCGGCGCACTTACAACTTTAGTAATTTGTCACGACGCCCACTCGTAATTGTAGACTACTCACACTGCGAACTGTTAACGTGCCGCGCAAATGAGCTACTCGCCTCACCAGAAGCCTATCTTTACTTACTCACTTGCGCATTTACAATATTAATATAATATTATATTATAATCATCGTCATCATTTCAGCCACACGACGTCTTCTGCTGAACATAGGCCCTCCCCAGTGATATATTAGTATAATACAAATGCGAAAGTAACTCTGTCTGTCTGTAACGTTTTCACGCTTAAGTTGCTGAACGAATTTTTTATTAAGAGACAGATTGGACCTTAGAGAAGGAGAAAGACTTCTTTTGTCGCGAAAATTAAACTAATTTGATGAAATTTAGCGCAAATAAAGTTGAACCCTAGAGAAGGACATAGGATACTATTTTTAATCCGCCTCGTAAAATGGGAGGTGCCGTATTCCACGCAGGCAATGCCGCGGGCACAGCTAGTTTATCACAATTTAAAAGTAGAAGTCTCGATCCGGTCCCAGTAACATTAATAATAAAAAATACTAACAAAAATGCAACTATTTTTTTTTGTTGATATTATTAGTGATTTTGGTCTAGTTACTAGGAACCGATCGAAACTGTATTTTGACTACTTTTGAATTACGGGAATCAGGCCTCAAGGATGTGCGCGGGAGGCGGAGTCGATTCAATCTGCCCTCAATTTCATGTGCATATTGTCATGCTTACCCTAGGGTATGTGCTCCAATAGGCACATGACAGACGACGGGACGAAATGGCATTGTGTATTTGTATTATGTTTACAACTTTCTAGTAATAAAAAGGTAGTGGAAAAATCTAACGTCTTATTAATTAGGTACTTATATCAAGATACGTATTTCTTCATAATCTTTCCTAAGAAATTTAAAAATATTTTGACAGATGGTCAACTGGCGCGACGGGACGGCCGTCACGCCCGCTGTGTGTGTGACACAGTTAATTATTTAAATAGGAAGTACCACTAGAACAACCATTTTGCTTTGTGAAATAAATTTTAAATAAAATTAATATTGGAATTGCATTATTTTTACCCGACTGCCAACAGACGCTTTTATTAGCTTTACTTGTACCTATCTAACTATGTAATCAAATCTTGGAAGTAGTTTTTAAATCGTAACTTAACTCGCTACTGATGTATCGATTTAAAACTTTGTACGTATTTGACATTCAACTGACAATACAATAATTTGATACCATCATGCTGATCTGATGGTGAAGTCAAAAGGTGGATAGTGGAATACTTGGGCTCTTTTGATTCGTTTTTTTAACGAGTTTAATACATAAAAAAGTTTTATAGTTTTTTAATTATGATATCAATTTAAATTTAAATAATATTATGTTATCAACATGATTCACAAATTCAAAATATTATCTTATCAGTCAAGAAATTCGTTAGTTTAAAAACCAAATTGCAATTTATTTTAAATATTGCTTAACCTCATCACAAATTTTATCATGTTGTCACTTGTTATACATACCCTTGGACGAGGCGGCAAGCAGTTCTCCAATGCAGGAATGACTTCAGGTGGAATGCGATTTGGGAAATTTACTAAGAATTGTATAATAAGTTGCCCTTTCTCAAAAGGATTTTTGTACATGGGCATGCCTGCAACAAAATATTTTTTTACTTAACTATAAAACTTTCCAACTGAAGTTTTAAAAATAAAAAAAATATTAATATGCTTGACTTGAAATAGTGATCGTAGTCACGTACCTTCATTCAACACACACTTGACTTCTCCATGTTTTGTGACTTCTCCGGGCAAAACCGTTATCACAATATCTCTGTCATCTAAAGTTCTTATGACTTTTTGGAAGCCACATAACGCTTCCACTAGTTCAATATTTAACCGAACAATGAGATCATTGCCGGAACGTTTGAACACCTGCAGCGAGAAGATTATAAATGTTGTTATTGTTATTAACTAAGTAAATTTTAGTTCCAACTTCTATAAATATAAATATTGGACAACAAAACATACATTGCTCAGATTCTATGGTGAGTTGCCAAAGCAATTGTGTTACAAAAATCGAACACACGACGGTACCACAATATGTATGTTCAATAAACTTACGTCATGCTCTTTCTCATCTAAAACGATAATAAGATCACCGGGTTCTAGTTCGGGCTCCTGGTCGCCCTCGCTGCTGAATACAATCTTCTGGCCATCAGTCATTCCCTTGTCAACATGCACTTCCAGTATCTTGCGGTCACGGACTGTCTTGCGGCCCTGAAAACCATTTAAATTGGCATTATACAAGGTAGGCTAAATTATTTATTTTCTATTTATTTCAAAAAACAGAAAAATGCTACTGCTATCTGCTTTTGTTTGTGAGCTTGGTTTATTACTGTTTTTTTTCTTACCTGACAAACTTTGCAGCGGTCTTTAGGGTCAATAATCTCACGTTGTCCTCGACATTCACTGCAAACAGTCTGAATCTGCTGGATCATACCAGGAGCTAATTGCTGGATTTGTACTTGCATTCCTGTACCACGGCAGGTCGGGCATGTTTGCACAGCTCCCTGTTGTACAGAAAATATTGTAAGACAAAATAAAGCAAGCAAAGCACAAAGATTTTAAAATGAAGTTGTTATCATAATAAGAAATGGTGTTTTAATATTATATGCTAAATTCAAACAATTAAGAAATTATTTTAAATGTTAAGAAAAAAAAAAAAAATGTATATCACAATTTATTTTCTTTCGCCTTGGATTATCCCATTTCAATATTGAATAAACTCAAAAATGATTTAAATATTAGAAAAAAATATATTTTTGGAATAAATAAATATTGAAATAGTTGCCATCATTGTACAAAACTATCGATAGTCTTCTCGATATTGAAGAGCAATACTATCGATAGTTCATTGGTTGGCAGCGATCGAAACTATCGATACCATCGATAGTATTGCTATTTACCGATAGTATTGCAGTAAAAGAGATATCGATACTATCTAATGTCCTATCGTAGATGAATTAGGCGTTCAACTATCGATTTTTCGGCAACACTACTTATTACAAGTCT
Source organism: Anania hortulata (assembly GCA_963576865.1). Lineage (NCBI taxonomy): Eukaryota > Metazoa > Arthropoda > Insecta > Lepidoptera > Crambidae > Anania > Anania hortulata. The sequence goes on along the minus strand of OY756396.1, from coordinate 9,037,428 downwards.
TCTAAGATCTTGTATTAAGAACAATCTACAGCACACTAACCTTCTTGCCACCACGCCCTTCACATTTCTCACAAATTACATTCTTCTGCAGAGCAAGTTTACGGACAGCCCCTCTGTACAACTCTTCAAGGGTCACCGACAGCTGATGGATGACGTCCTTGCCCTTGCGCTCACGTCCACGTCGGCGACCTCCGCTGAAGCCTCCTCCGAAGAACATATCAAACAGGTCCATGGGAGACGAGAAACCACTGGCACCGACCCCACCTTCTTTTAGAGCTTGTTCACCTCCTAGAAAATTAATTATTGTTTGTGACATTGATCGATTAACTATCTAGAACTAGAATTTTACAGAGATATATTAACATGAAAAATAAATAAAATACTATATAATTAATAATTAATTAAAACAACAGTAGGATTAATTAAAACAATCCCATGGTATAAAAATGAGTTGTCAAAAGATAAAATTATGATATGATCAGGATAAATTAAAATAACTTAGCATCTTACACACCTTGGTCATAAATTCTTCTTTTCTCTGGATTGGATAATACTTCGTAAGCTTGGGATATCTGTTTAAACCTTTCACCTTCATTGGGATTTTTGTCTGGGTGGTATTTCAGAGCCAGCTTTCTGTATGCTTTCTTTAGTTCATCACTTGTACAAGTGGTTTTCACACCCAAGATGTCATAGTATGTAGTCTCCTTTACCATCTTGAATTCTATATAAACAGGCTTAAGTAATTATTAAGAATTTTACTAATAATAAGATTAACACAAGGTCACAATGAATAATTATATGCATTATGTTGGTGACACTGTATTGGGTCAGCAGGGCATAAAATTATGATCATACATGATGATGATACAGATGTAAAACAAAACTTTAATCATTTGCACAATGCCTCGCTAGCATTCTGAGACAGTAATTACAGTCCCCGGCAAACTGTCTTAACCCTTTTGCAGCTAGAGGGATTAAAAAATACACAGACAATTTCATCATTTCAGCTATATGTCCACTGCTGAACATAGGCTTCCTCCAAACAGACAATTAGAAGGCATAAAAATTAAGAGAAATGCTTAGTCACACTTACAACTTGTATTAATAAAACTGCTTATCGCATTGTACAAGAACACCCTCACATAAGTTACAAACAGACAATTAGAAGGCATAAAAATTAAGAGAAATGCTTAGGCTCACTTACAACTTGTATTAATAAAACTGCTTATCGCATTGTACAAGAACAACCTCACATAAGTTACAAAATTCATACAAGAAATTTCTCATAGCTTGTTGTTTTATAATCAACTAGTTAATTGTTTATTGTTACTTTGTGTATTACTTTAATATCTTACATAATGCATTGTTAAAGATGGCTAGCCAATTTAAGTCTTTTCTTGAATAAACTTTAGTGTAAAGAAATACATGAAAAATTTACTAATTATAGGTACCAAAATCTCAATACTAATATTCCTATACAAATTTTTGAATATCAAGCCAATGTACTAGTGGCAGTAAAGTTTTTTGTCACCACAAAAATCTGATTTAAAAACTAAACTACTTAGGTATTTGTTTTAAATACAGTTTGGGATTCTTTTGAGCATTTTTCTGTATCTGGTAAGAATTTATATATATATATATTTATATTGTATACTTAAATACTCAATTTTGTATGATTTATGATGTATTTTCAAATCAAATCACTTGGCAAAAATGGGTCTGAAATGATAACTTAATGATTAAGAAAAATGATCTATGGTGATAGATATCATAGATTGAAAAAAAAATTCAGCATCAATACACATGAGGTCTTTCTTAAAATATTAGGGAAAAATATATAAATTACAGGTCTTTTTGTAGAGCTACACCCATACAGACAGTCAATAGTGACGGCAATATGATTTAACAACTTTGTTTGTATGCTGAAATCAAACAAGTATTTTTTCAAACTTTTATAACAACCCAATTAACCAACCAAGTACCAATTTTTTAATAATTTTGTTAGGCAGTGCTTTCTAAAAAGTTGTTGTGTTTGTGTACTAAGAGGTTGTTTATTAAGTAACATTTGTAAAGACTGAATATTATTTCCTATTAACTTCGAACTGTAATTTTTTTATTAGTCTCTTTCTGGACAAGTTATGTACGGTAAAATTTGCAGCAAATTAAATTATGCAAATAACAAATAATAGCTCTGAAAGAAAAATGCAATTGAAAAAGGTGTGGTAAATTCAGCAAAGCAGGTTATGCCCAAGTTATGCGTGATATTAAAATAGAATTTTTGTGACAAAACTCATACAATTTACTACGGAACAGAACCTTATATAAATTCTTACAATACATGATGTCGCGAAAATAGGTATAAAGAGTCCAGAGTGGATGAAATAATTAAGGATACCACCGAGTTTAGCTTGTGTAAAAGTTGCGGTAGTACGTAATAATGTAAGCCTTGGTTTAATAAAAAAATATTGATTTTCACCTTAAATTCCAGCCGTCAATTTTACAAAAAACTAACAAATTGCAGCACTTCTAGCAACTTCGAGTCTCTCCTGTACACGCGTTTTATTAAGCAGCGGACGTAAAAACTATATGAATGACGTTTCTTGAATGTCTTCTATGAAATTACGAACACTGTAGAAAAGTCGATCGCTCGCTATGCGCTCATTTTTCGAGAAGCTTCGACGTTAAGTAAAGGTCGACTTAGTTTAAAAGGTATCAATTCTGTTGAATTTAATATGGCTTTTAGTCTTCTTAATTTATAAGGATGTTACAAAGACATAAAAATAAGTATAGACGGGCTGCTGTTAAATTAAATTCGTGCCTATTTGATTTTCGCCATTATAGCGCTGTAGGCCTTGGCTATCGGAACTTGAAACTAAATTCGATTCGATCGATTGTACTGGCAGGTATCTTGGCAGAATGTTTGATACAATTGACACAATTCACACAATAGTTTGGGCCAAAGTCCAGATTATCAAATGATTTTAGGGTAGGTTTATCTGCTGCCATTGGTCTATCCTTCAGTCAACTTCCGCCAACCCAAGGATCGACCAATGGTAGCGTTTGACGTCACAATGTCAAGACCCCCGTTTGTATCCAGTTTAGAGCCGTTATTATGAGTTCCAAAACCCTCCAAAATGGCGCTAGCGTAGGCAAAGGGTATGGTATGAATGTAGCAATTGTTGACGGATTGAAGTAAGCCAAGTAATGCCGAGTTAGGACTCATCTTGACATTGTAAGGTCAAACGCTGCCATTGGTCAATCCTTGGGCTGGCGGAGGTTGACTGAAGGATAAACCAATGGCAGCGCTTGACCTTGCAATATCAAGACGCGTCCAGAGACGCGTCTATTGCAGTTTGTCACCAGCTTTAGTTAGTGACTTTTAAAAAACTTTTTTAATCATTTCAACAATTCCCTTATTATTTTATGTATTATGTATGTATTATTTTATGTATTTTTTAGTTTTCTACAAAACTCACAGCTCTTAATACAAAGAAGGATCACAGTCTTACATTCTAGAACCTAGACATAATAAATTTTTTTTTTATCATATATGAAAATATTTAGAAAATTACGTTATCACGGTGATAACAAAACATTACTTAAGCCTAGAAGCTGAACATCTGCATGTTTGATGTTATTATTTTATTTTAGTTATCTAATACTCCTTCAATTTAGTCATATTTCTGTCTGTGTGCGTACTAATAAGTGACACGTACCATTTTAAGAGAGAAAGTTATGATAAATATAAGTATATGTATAAAATGTAATAATTGTATATGTATGTTAAATATTAAATTATTCTTAGACATAAGTAGCAAATACCAAGACCATCATTCAGAAATATTGTAATTCGCTGTTATTATTAATTTTTATGTTAATCAGGCATCTGCTTCTAGTAAGCTCAAAATACCCTTCTTGAACGCAGCTTTACCTACGTGAAATTTATTATTATTATTATTTGTACGCTCTAGGAGTTTACGGGCCAAAAGTTATTATTAGTATTTATTTATGTATTTATTCTTTAAATATAAAAAAATATCAGGCGTTATGAAATGTTAAGCAATTGATTAAGTATTTCTTTGTTTTTTATTATTAATTTAAAAGTGCGTCATAAGTTCATAACGGAGCCGGAAGTTCTTCTGTCCTCGTTTACCCTGTTGCTACTGTGGTGCCACGCGCCACCTAATTTAACCACTTTTTCAAAACGAAGATTGTACTCCTACCTCTACCCTCCAAAATTTTATATCAACTATTATCTAATTTGTGGTCAGACTAACGACAACAGGTAGGTAGGTACCATGTATAGATCTTCATTAAATGGAGGATACCTCTACCCTCTAAAGCATCATGCATGGTAGAACCAACCAATCATCATAGTCAGTCAGTGTTCTGATTCAACATTTGGATGTATGACTCTGTACCATTGCCTTTCCCATCGTGAATAAATAGTACTGTCACTTCTGACAGTTATGAGTTTTTGACGTTTAAGTGTGTTAATGGAAATAAATTGTGTGTGTGATTAGAGTGATAAGATAACACTTTGTAGCAAGTTTCTTTCTGAGCCCGTTCTTTGTTGCCCATGTGTCCATTTAAACGATTTGAAATCATTCGTGATCTCAACCCTAGTGCGGACTGTCGTCTTTTTTTTTTAATTTAAATCTTTTAAAACTACGTGTGTTTTAATTTACAATGGCTGAAAAACAATTAAAAAACAGAGTTTGCATTATTGGCTCGGGCAATTGGTAAGTTATTTCCCGTATTTTTTAACTATCTACTTATTTATCATTATTTACGAAGTGGTGTTTTAATGATTATGAATTAATGCAGCGATGACATAACAGGTATTTTTTAGACGTATCAAGTTTACCTGATGCTGGTGCTAACGGGTTTTACTAATTTCATAGATCCCTCTACTCTATATTTAATTATCTAATTTATGTGCTAAATTATATTAGTATTACTAAAAACCATAGATCATTGGTGAATGTATAGATCATAACATGAGTATATATTCTGGTTTTAGGGGATCAGCCATAGCAAAAATTGTTGGAAAAAATGCGGCCAGACTGCCCAACTTTGAAGACCGGGTTACCATGTGGGTCTACGAAGAGATGATTGAAGGAAAGAAATTGACAGAAATTATTAATGAAACACACGAGAATGTTAAATATCTTCCTGGACATAAATTGCCACCTAATATTGTAAGTATCCAAAGCCTATATCATTATTGGCTTCACATTTATTTAGTACATGATAGTTCAGTACACCAATACCAATACCATATTTCCATTGTAGTGTAGTTTAAATAAAGTTTACTATAAGAGGCTTAAACTTTCTAGATAATTAATTGTTATATCTAATAGCTTGTCACAAACCTATTGAAAATTAATAAAAAGTGTTAATTTAAACATACATAATTTTTAAACAATTATACCAAATTTTTTACTATAAAATTACTAATCCATTTTTATGTATGAAGAAAATAATTTGCTTCAGAATACATTAATTGAATCAAAACATGATTATTATGTTTAAAACATGATTATTATGTTATGGAATTTTTTAATAAATTTATTATCTAAATAAGAAATTCTATTGTATGTTAATTTATGAAAATAATCTAATATGTTTTTTTGTCTTGGGTTTTCTAAGAGGAAAGTAAATTAAAAATCCTGTCTTAAATCGTTTATAATATATCTCAAGTACAAGATATACATATTTTGTTGTGGCATTGGCAACTCACTTGTATTGCATGTGTGGTGTCTATTTTAGTCTTACTTCCATATTGAAGCTGTTCATTGCCAATGTCACTGTTATTCAACACGTTGTTATATAATTTTAAAGTTGAGTCTGTACTGTGAAACATTGAAGTTATTCATATTATTATTTAAAATTATTAATTTCTAATTAAAAATAGCCTTATTAAAATTGATGTCTTGTCTTCTAAACTACAAAACATCATAACTATAGTACATTTGACACATACAGGACCATTTTGATTTCTTAAAAATTGGGATCATAAAAAGTAAGATGTAAGAAAAAATCTTTAAACATGTTTCATTACATGTTAAAAGATTTTTCCGAAAATTAAACTTTTTGTTTGTTTATTTTCTTTGGTTTTCTTTAAAACTACCTCTATGAATTTGATGTATCCTGAAAAATAACAATATCTGAGTATTTAACAATTCTTACAGTCGCGACGCTACAAAGAGCATAAAGTTTAGGGCGACTTCTGTACTACTAGCAAAAATCCATAGGATTTATAACACTTTTAAAAACAAATAACTCATACATTGTGCGATTAAAAGAAATACTTAACATTATTTTACGACAACAGGTAGCGGTGCCCGACGTAGTGGAAGCCGCAAAGGACGCAGACCTGCTCATATTCGTTGTTCCACATCAATTTGTCAGAACATTATCTTCAACACTTCTCGGAAGAATAAAGCCTACAGCGGCGGCACTTTCCCTCATAAAGGTAATTTATTCGGTCGGCTAAATATGCGTACATGCAATGCATACCTTTAGTACCTATTATAGACGAAACTGTCTTGACGATGTCTTGAACTGTCTTATGACGAAACAGCTTCCCCGAGATTTGTGTTCTAGGGATAAAAAAATATATTTTCATCCAGGTTGTTCCTGTTTTTATCAAATCCGTTTGCTGTTGAAGATTAATTAAGTATAATATATAACCAAATCCTAATAATAAATAAACTCATATTTACGATATTATTAGGATTTCGTTAAGTATTAGAATATTTAGCAACAGTTAATGCCAAATTAAATTTTCTGGCATCAAATTACTATTGTTGTGTATTTTCAACTATACAAGTTGATGGAGATTTGAGTAGACCGAATACCCGATACCATTGTACTATTTATACACCGAGTCTGTTTTAGCGCGTGAGAATCGTAATTTCAATGTCATTACCGTGGCAGCATTAAAATAATGCAATGCGACAAGAGAAATAATTGTGAATTTTTGGCAGGGTTTCGACATAGCGGAAGGTGGTGGCATTGACCTAATATCGCACATCATCACGAGATGTCTGAAGATCCCTTGCGCGGTTCTTATGGGAGCTAACATCGCTTCGGAGGTAAGTAACCCCGCCACAAGTGGTTATGCTGAGCCATTAAACGCGGTCACAAGTAGCTTGTGTCTGGTTCGGAAGCCGCGACTAAAACACCTTTGATAACCACCACGAGTACCACGATAATACAAAACGTATGAAAAATCTAGTCCTAGTGGCCCAGTGCGCAGTGCTAAGGAAGCTTTTCTGATATAAGTTGAAATTGTTAAGAAAGTCAGGAAATTATTGAAGGCTATCTAGTTTACTATCAGTATTCAGTTCCTACTATATACTGCAAAACTACTTTGGTGTCACAAAAAGCTTTTTAAGTAAGTTTTTTTCTTTAATCTAATAGAAACAAGGAACAAACGTATCTAGCCTAGTTTATTTAACACTAGCTGTCCCGGCGAACTTCGTAGCATCATACATTTTTTTGTGAAATTTTCGTTTTTTTTTCTAGTTATGCTGCTATTCGGGGCGGAGACAAATTCAACAAATCAAAAATCATAAAAATCGGTCCAGCCGTTATTAACTTATAAATGGTGTAAGAGAAAGATCATAAATAATTATGTATGTCTTTCTATACTATAAAGTTCAGGTCTGCAATGTCTAACTAAATAATAAAAAGTCTGCCTTGATCGGCTAGCTTTGCCTGTGGCGTTGTTTATGTATCAGAGTTACATTCTATCTAGTCAGTATAGCTATGATTACGAGTTTAATATTAAACGTTCGCGAGACCTTGGCCGATGTAAACGATACAAATGCAAGATCGCAGTCGCAACTAGCGACTAATTGGTCTGACTAATCGGTTGATAGCTTGGACTTTAGCTCTAGGCTGATTTCATGCATAATATTGTTAAATACTTATGTGTCATATTAAGAATAGAAATAAATTAGGATCAATGTGTTGATGAATGAGAGTAAGACCTTTAAGGGTGTGATTCTATTTAAATATGTACAACAACTTTTCATTAGTTTTTATGATACCCATATACTTACAAACTGCGCTCACCAACCCGCCTGCCAAGCGTGGTGGGTATTGGCAATCTCCCCAATGATAGAAGTCGTTGGGGGAGGCCTATGTTCAGCAGTGGACGACCGATGGCTGTTATGATGATGATAGTGATGATGATACTTACAAAAAGCAACAAATGTTACCGGCTGATCAGACTTTTTAGAGTTTCGTGACTGACAAAAAAGGAAAACGTGTCAAGATTGAGAGCATGCAAACCGAATCTCGATAACAAAATTGAACCAGTTACCCGATCAATAAGTAATCTTGTAGTTATAGCCGAGAAGCGATCACGCCGGTTTGGCGTCGCCATTTTTGAGGTCCCGGGTTCGATTCGCGGTCAATGTATAAAATGAACTTTTCTAGATTGTCTTGGGTCTGGGTGGTGTGGTACCGTCGTTGTTTCTGATTTAATTTATCTATAATACAAGTGCTTTAGCTATATACTTCCTTTAGAATAGGACGTTGTACAATATTGATTAATTTTATGATAATATCAATTTGAATGATTTATTTGTCACTAGGTCGCAGAAGAGAAATTTTGCGAGACTACTATCGGTTGCCGCGATGTAATGCTAGCACCGATGATGCGTGACATCATCCAAACGGAGTACTTCAGGGTCGTCGTGGTCGACGACGAAGATGCTGTTGAGATTTGCGGAGCCCTCAAGGTCAGCGACCTCAAATTTAGGACTATAAAATAATAGAGAACTTTAGACTTTATTCAACCTAAGGGCAAAACTCACAGAGAACAGTTGCGGTGCAGTGCTCTGTGTGTAGCAGGGTACCTGAGAACTCTACATAACAAAAGCATCCAATCCCGGAACGCTTTAGCACCGCGCTACACCCGCCCCTGTGAGTGTTGACCTTTACGGATAAACTTAAATACCTTTTCCATTCGGTTAACATTAATATGACAAAAACATTCATCATAAAAGTACATCAGACCTGTATGATGCACTTTTGCACAAACAAAAAATACTTTCAATTTCAATGAATAAACACGATCATTTATCAGGGCACAACCTATAAGCCTAAATTCAATTATGATATAATAATAAAAATATAATCTTTATTTCACCAACCGGGTTTAAGTATAATTACAGGCAATATTTGTTACAATGTTGATGTTGGTGTTTAGTTTAGAATATAATGGGTACTTATAATTCAAACTATGTATTAGGGCCCAACATCACATCATTACATTACATTAGTTTATTAATTTTCATGCAAATCACTCAAACCGCGACAAAAAATGCAAGAATTGAGACGTAAAAGTGTACCATCATAATCACGCCAGTCCATTGCTAGTCATAGCCTGTCCCACGCTACTGACCCTGATCCTCGGCTATTCTTTTGCATCCGCTGCCAGCAGCTTTGCGTATATCATGGCGCCACCTTGCCGGAAAGTGCACTACCCTGCGTTTGCTAAGTCGTGGGTCCACTTAAGCACACGTTTAACCCGATGGTATACATTCTATGGCATAGCAAGCCCATTGCTACTTATGTTTATTTATTCTTTGAGCAATAGCTATATCGTTAACTTTAGTTCTCTGTCGAAGGATCGTTTTTCTTATTTTATCATTCAGATAAATTCCGAGTGTTGTTCTTTTCATAGCATGCTGAGCAACTTTAAATTGGTGTATTAGTCGTACCGTAAGTGTCCACGTCTCGGCTCTGTAAGTCATGACAAGATAAGTGCATCATATAGGTCTCTAAACAAATTACTTTCGATGCACAAACAAGATGATTTATCAGGGCACAACTTTTAAGGATAAACTCAAATAAGGTTTCCATTCGGTTAAGATTAAATGGAAAAAATAACGCGTAAAAGTCATACAAATCAATTTGCATAAACAAAAATAATGCACAAACAAGGTGATTTATCAGGGCAACCTCTAGAGATTAAACGCAAGAATATATAAGAGTAAAAGTGTCATACAGGTTTATTTGCACAAACAAATACTTTCAATGCACAAACAAGGTGAGTTATCAGGTCAATGTCCAAATAGTATCACTGCAACCGGACGGTATTGACTCGAGCCCAAGTTTGGTATAGACATTGTTTCAAATGTCATTTAGTTTACAATTAGGTATTACGAGTTTGCAGCAATGTTCATGCATTGACGGCGCAAACTATGATGTCTAGTATAAGTAGTTTGATTATCACAGTTGTAGAATTTGATAGCTGGCTACTGCATCCTACTAGAGTTTTCTACATTTAGCTTGTTTTGATGAACAGCGTAGTAAAACATAAATAGGTTATTCAGGCCATCAAAACTAACTCCAGTGATCGGTTCGGAAAAAGGGAAAACTTATAAAAATTTTATTGATGTGGAACGACGACGGAGGAGGCTTAAATGCCACTGCATTACACACAAATTTTGAAACAAAATATTTAGCTAATTGTTGATGACAAGCAATATGATTTCACTGGTTGTATATTCAGAACATCGTGGCGGTGGGCGCCGGTTTCGTGGACGGGCTGGGCTTCGGCGACAACACCAAGGCCGCCGTGATCAGGCTGGGCCTGATGGAGATGATCAAGTTCGTGGACGTGTTCTACCCGGGCAGCAAACTCAGCACTTTCTTCGAGTCGTGCGGCGTGGCTGATCTTATTACCACTTGTTACGGTGAGTACTCTTAAGACTGGCGCATTTTAGGGTGGGCCGCATCGCAAAAATGCTTCGCAAAACTCCTTTTTTAGGAAAAAGAAAGAGATGAAATAACATTTCCACTAGCAAGAAATATAAACACTCATCTTTCTCTTTTTAGCTACTTGTTTTAAACGTATGTTCTGGCTAGACTACCTAGAGACTGACTGAGTAATCCATTACTCGGATTTATAAACAACACTGCATTGTGTGTATGAGTATTGAAGATACTGAAAATTTGCATCAGATCAATATAAAAAGAATACTTAAATTTTTTTGGTCAAATAGATCTACATATTTATTGTATGCAGGCCGCATCTAACCGGCCAATCTTGAAGTCACTAGGGGAGGCCTATATTCAGCAGTGGACGTCTTATGGCTGGAATGATGAAATTTGCAAAACTTTATTCTCACCATTTTTTGAGTAGACGATTACTGTTTTGTTTTATTTTTTATTACCTGTATCTGTTTGTAAGTAGTGATTTAAATAGGTTTATCCAAGGCTAGTCGTTTTTTTTCTTAAAGCCATTGCTACATGATTTAAGTGTGTATGTATTGTATATTACTTGCGTACGTAATTAACGCTAAGAAGAGTTAATTATTGCAAATTGCAACTCATTTGAGTATGCAAGACGTAAATATTTTGTTAGCACTTTCCTACATATTTATTTACACACATAACAGTCAAATTCTTCAAATGTGGCAGTTAGTTTATTTTTTGATATTTGTTATCGTGTGCACTTTACTTTTTACATATTTCTGTATCTTATGATTAGATAAATATAATTTATGTTGCTATCTGCACACTTCATCAAATATTACACGTTATATTACTTAAGTGACTGCGCAAATTTATTATTAAATCCGTTAATATTTTAACTGAAATAGTTTTAAGATGAAAAATCATGCCTAAGGGTCAATTAACATTGCCTCAGAAAGGAAACAAAGGAAAGAAATACGAAGATTTTGAACTTACAAATTAGATAATGTTAATCGCGCGTGTATTCTCGCGTATGTGCGCTATACTCGTTTTGGTTGAACTAATAAAGTTCAGTTATTAGATGATAATGATAGTATGCGGTCAGTCCCGCGACCATAAATACTGTATGTTTTGTTTCGCTACTTTAGCGACGTCGTGTCGTTCTATGTCTACGGAGGGTAGATATTTCAAACTATACTAGACTCAGAACAAAAATAATTTCAAAACAAAAACTTTTTACTATTAAATTATTTAAATTAATAAGAGGTAAACAATAATAAGAAATAGATTGAGAACCTCCTCCTTTATTCGGTTGTTTATGTAGTAAATTGGTGCTTTTTTCATCTTAATATCAAACAAAAGTAATACAGAAATAAATATTTTATCAGCTCACACTAAAAGTTACAACTGCACTTAGTAAAGTCTGTAAAGTGCAATAGTAACTTGCACTAATTATTACCTAGTTAAATGGAATCTCTTCACTTTTATATTTACGTAACGTTTTGAAAGTAAAAATGTAATTAACTGAGTAAGTTAATAACATTTTAACTTTCAAAACGTTACGGAAATATAGTAGGATCTACTTTTTACCAAAGTGACGTAGTCATCATAGGGAGAATTAATTTTTTTGGCATTATTTGACTTACGTTACGTCGATGATAGTTTGTATGGATAATGTATTAGTTTACTTATTAGCTCCACCGTAATAAATGCATGACGTTTTAGGTGGTAGGAATAGGCGAGTGGCGGAAGCGTTCGTGAAGACTGGCCGGTCTATCAAGGAGCTGGAAGACGAAATGCTGAACGGACAGAAACTGCAGGGACCTATCACCGCCGAGGAAGTCAACCATATGCTGGCCAACAAGAACATGGAGAACAAGTTAGTTCCATACTACTTTAAAGCCGCTTTTACACTTTTGATTCATAGTCAAATTAAACAACTCAGAGTGAAAACATCCAGATCATCTTTTTTTAAACATTTGCATCCAGTTTTGTGATTGCACCTGACAGGTGAACGCATTCTTTTGCTGTTTGGCACAGACAACGGCAGGTCAACCTACCCAAAAAGTTATAGGTCATTGAACCGATTTTCAACTTTAAGCACGAGACGTGGAGATCAATATCAATTGAGAAAATTTGACGTTTGTGTTTGATGTGGTAGGTTGACGTGCTGTTGTCTGTACATAATCAAATTGTTTTTAGGGTTCCGTGGTCAAAACAGAACCCTTATAGTTTCGCCATGTCCGTCCCTCTGTCTGTCCGCGGCTTAGCTCATAGACTCTTAGTACTGGAAAACCAATTTTGCGAGGGTATACTTATTAATCACGTCAACAAAGTAGTAGAATAAAATCTTAAAAATAGATTTTTACTATTTTTACATACAGTATGGATATTTTTTCTCATGTATCGCATGGTGTGGGTTTCGTTAGATAGGTTGTTTAAAAAGTATTTTGGGTGTGCACGCACCGTTTTTTGATACAGGGATCGGTTTACGTCATATAAACTTGAAAGTGCATTTTTTGTTAGAATCAAGTGTCTAGCCCTCTGCCCGGAAAGATGTTGCTTTAAGAAATGCGAAAAGCTTCACGACAGTAGTTAGGGTTACTATTTATCGAAGTTAAAAGGAAAACTATCACAGCTTGCTAGGCTTTACACGTTACTAAGTTAACTTGTAAAATATAAATGGAGAATTAAATTATTTAGATGTAGTAATTATGTAAAACAGGTACCAAATACCGCATATTGTGACAGGTAACTACGAAACCCTATATTTATACCCATGTAGGGTTTCGAATGGTTTCGCCAGTTTTGCTACACGCACTTTGCCGGTTTTTGAATTTGATAACTGCTGTTATTATTTGCTAGCGCATGTAATCTACTTTGGTCACTGCATAGAGTATTTCACTACTGGTAAACAGTAACAATTACTACCTAGTTAGGTATTAACTAGTTGCTACTTGAATGACATGAAATAGCGGCCACGAAAAAAGTTTACGTTACAGTTTAGTAAAGTTTAGGTTACAGTTACAGTTAGTTTTCACGGAGGCTCTTTAGAGCCTCCGTGAAAACTAACTGTTTCAGTGGTGGTAATGGGAAGAAACCTCTCTCCTCTTCTTCTCCACACTCGTACTCGACCGTCTAGTGCACGTAACGCGATTCTACACTCATCCGTGTACAAAACTTTAGCCCATTGCTCGTGGGTCCAGTTGGCGTGGTCTCGGGCGAACTAAAGTCGAGCTACTCGGTGCTATCTGAGGAGTCCTGGACCACAGGCTGGTCTGCGCGCTCTTAGATTCACTTCCTCCATTCGTCTTCTTATCGTGCGCTCACTTACATTCACACCTCTTTCAATTTGGAGTCGCTGGCGGATCTCAACCGCAGTGAGGTAGCGGTTTCTCAGATTGTCCAAAACGATAAAACGGTCGTCCCGAGCCGATGTGCACCTTACACCTCCACTACCTGGTCTACGGCGATAGCTACCAGTCTCACGGTATCGTTTTAAGGCGTACTGCATTGATGAACGCGGCACATTGAGTACAATAGCGACCTCACGTTGGGTGAGCCCTTGGTCAAAAAGGGCTACCGCTTGTGCAACTTGTGCTGGCGTTAATGGCATTTTTTTGCTCTTTAAGTAACCTAACACTTCAATGAAAACCAAAAAATAACGAAATTTCGAAAACGGGACTGTAAACTTCGATTAAAACAAAATCCAAAACTCTAACTTCAGTGCTCGAAATACGCGATGCGACTAAATCTCACGATTCACGCTATGAAACGCTCAAACATAATGAATTACCCTGTTAAAATAAAGCTAAGCATTTTTAGGACCTAACTTCATAACAAACATTTGTTTTAAACACTTGAAACTTTAGTTATCGCTTAAGAAGTGCTTGGCCAAGATTCCGTGCCGCTGAATGTACGTTATACAGGATTGCACAGATCCCTAAATATCATAGTAAAATAGCCATAGGTCTCTACTTTTTGATGCAACTAGATTTTACTGCGCGTTTTTGCAACACGCATATATTGTTATATATTTTTCTGTACGGCCCTTTCGATAACGATTGCAATTAATACAGATCTGATGAATATATTATTGATATCTTCTAACACCTTTTTTGCGACCCTACGGCTTGCTGCACATAAGACGAAACGAAGCTTATCTAATAGAACTAGAAGTCTTATCTTTCTAATTGTACCTGAAAATTATGATTCTCTAACTACACAAGAGTCGAATGATTTATTTATGTAAAAGTATTGTTTTGATTTTGTATACAGACAGACTGTGGTTTTGAACAGAACCCAAATTTAAAATGTGTGAATGTATTCTACAATACAAACCACTTTTCAACCGACTTCAAAAAAGGAGGAGGTTCTCAATTCGACTGTGTTTTTTTTTTTTTGTATGTATGTTATGCGATTACTCCGCCAATTATGAATCGATTTTAATGATTCTTTTTTTGTTTGGTAGATCATACTTCAGAGGTGGTCCCATATAAATTTTATCGAAATTGATTTAGAACTTTTCGAGAAAATCAACAAATATATACCCAGATAATATTTTGGTTGTGGTTCTTGTTACCTATCTTCGACAAATATGAGCCGATTTTGATGATTTTTGTTTTACTGAATAGCTTATACTTCATAGATGCTTTGATAAAAGTTTGCAAAATAAAAATCACCCCTAAGGGTAGGAAAATAGGGGATGAAATCGGTTTTCAGCAGTTACATTAGGATTTATCACTAAAAATAGATGAAATGAGTAAATTTTATTTAAAAAAATAAAACCGACTTCAAAACACTAAAATGCTAAAAATAATCCTAACACTTAAGTACCTAATCAGTTACTTTTGTAGTCGGTGCAAACAAAAACATTGAATCTCTCATCGGCTGGCACCGATTTTTTTAACCAGAAGTATTTTTACTCCAAATTTCAATTAAAACCGCGGAAATAGTTTTTTTAAATTGACACTGTACCGTACATTTAATTATTTTTTTCTGCCAATTTACTCCCATAAGTCTAGAATGGCACAATTCCACACATTCAATTAGATTCAATTTTGTATTAGTATAGATTAGTTAAGACTTATTCAAAATGTTAATTCTGTGGTAGTCTTCTGTTCATTAGAGATCTTTTGTTTATTGACAAGGTTTGATCCATTTCAATGGCTCCACTGATTGACACCACAAAATATCATTTATGAGCTGACTTTTAATTTACACATTACTTAATTCTTGTAAGTTGTTAGAATCTGGCTAGTTTCCACGTTTTCTTACAGGTCGAAGACTAATAATATAATATTTTAATAAATGTCGTATGATATTGGGATTACACTGCATTACCAGTATTAGGTACGTGCAGCTTGAGCGTTAGTGGCATTGTACGTTGGTGAAGAGCTAAGTGCTCCAACCATCAAAAGTTTGCAATAAAAACTTTTTTAAATATAAATCTATTGGAAATGCATTATTGTCACTTTTACGTACTTCTATTGGTCAAACCAGACAATAATAACCTTGTGGAATGACGTAGTGCTGTACAGGGCGAGTCAAAAAAATCGGGTCCTGAATGAAAATAAGGCAATTTAAATACAGTGAAACCCCAAGGAAACATTTCTTTATCTTTTGAAAACTGTATTTAAAAATATTTTAAAAAAACACCTTACTTTTTCCAGGAATTAATTCGACGAAACTATGCATAATAAATAAAAAGAGAAAAAAAACCGGCCAAGTGCGAGGCAAACTCGCGCACGAAGGGTTCCGTACCATTATCTATACAACATTAGACACTATATTGTAATAGAGGAGGCAACAAAAATACACAATAATCTAAAAAAAGGGCAATAAAAGCGCGTTTGTTGTATGGGATTAAATATTTATTTTATTTTGTTTTTAGTATTTCTTTTTATGGCGGCAACAGAAATACATAATTTGTGAAAATTTAAACTGTCTAGTTATCGCGGTTCCTTAGATACAGTCTGTTGACAGACAGACGGCCGGACAGACAGCGAAGTCTTACTAATAGGGTCCCGTTTTTACCCTTTGGGTACGGAACCCTAAAAAATATTGCCAACTATATTTCACCTACTAGAATTTCTAACTCCTACTTTTGCTATAATTGCGATCGTTGTAAATAAAGTTTTAAATGAGATATGTTAGTTCAGCCCTTAATGTTTAATACGTTTTTTAATTCATTTGATGACTGACACAGATGATTGACGAATTTTCGTTTCACTAATACTAAACTGACTTGACAATTTTGAGAAGGTCAATTGTCGAACCCAACTTGGCTAGGCAGCGTTCGGGAAACTACACAGCGTCTCCTTCTCTAAAATACTTTAGTGTCTAAAGACGATAGTCTTCAACCGGTGTGTGATACCAGCGATGACACATGGAAATGGAAGTGAGCTCAAGGTTGCACAGCGTGCTATGGAAAGAGCTATGCTCGATGTTTCTTTGCGAGATCGAATCGGGAATGACGACATTTGTAAACGAAAAAAAGTCGCTGACACAGCCCAACGGATTAGCAAGCTGAAGTGGCATTGGGCGAGCCACATAACACGTAGATAGAACTGACGGGCGATGTTGCAGAAAGTTTCTAGAATGAAGGTCACGTACCGGCAAGCGCAGCGTAGGACGACGACAAGATGGACGGACGACCTGGTAAAGGTTGCAGGAAGCTGCTGGATGCAGGCCGCTCCCAAACGGACATTCTTTAAGTCACTGAGGGAGGCCTATGTTCTTCAGTGGATGGCTGGCTGAAATGATGAAAGATGATATAAAACTGACTTGATTAAAGTGATTGATCAAAATATTTGAGTATTTTCGTTAGTCACTCGAACACCACTGTTTTTTGCCAATCATTGGTTTTACCATGGCAAAACCTTAGTTTGAATAAGCGTGTAAGGTGCGGTACATTTATTGTTCCAGGTTCCCACTGTTCACCGCCGTCTTCCGCATCTGTCGAGGAGAGCTGAAGCCCAGCGACTTCATTGACTGCATCCGCAGCCACCCAGAGCACATGTAAGACAATCCTTGCATCCGCTTCCCTTCTAACTAGCTTTTACACTAAAACAAATAGAGCCTATTTACATACGTAGAATAGTTGCAACTAGTAATGTACATAACATTTATATGTATGTTTATTTACAGGGTGCTAGTACTTAGATAATGATTTATCTATACGTATCTCGATGAGTATGGATACATGACTGCACTCGTTCGATAACGGATTTTAATACGTCGGTATATTGATTAGGCTCGCGCTTCCCTGTTAACACCTAGCTTACTGTGGGTGGAGTTGGCTCTACGTTATTAGTTCTAACAGAGCGAATCTCGATTTTCCTTCATAGTTTGAATCTATCAGCAGGATATATTATCTTGAAAACAAATAAGTTTGTTATGAATCTGAAATAGCTGTATTACTTCATTGATAGTCAATATAAAAATGCAGTATAAAAGCATAGATATAGATGTATAATATACAGTATACATCCATACCATGACAAGGTCCTTATAAGATTTAAGATAAAATATTTTATTTAATAATATTCGGGTAATAAAGTACTTAGTGCAAGTAAATGAGAAGATAAAGTTATTATTTTAGGAAACGATGGCGATGAGAAAAATTAATTTGTTTTACTGAGCTTAATCTATGGTAGCATATCTCTATGGCTGTATAAAAAAAACATAATTTGATTAAGTGTTATTGAAATTTGCAGTCATGCGATTCATAGTGTATGTAGTTAATGCATAAAGCATGTATTAAAAATATTGTTGTTTATCTAAACCTTCGCCAGCTGTTGAAAATATATTAATGTTGTTGCTAATATTGTATAGGCGATAGTACTTTTATCTTTGTTGATGAATTAACTGTCATATAAGCTAACAAATTTCGCCTGTATGAGTTGTTATCTCGGCTGGCGAGTAGCTTCGTATAAATGAACATATTCGAGTGGTTGCTGTTGAGATAACTTTTATTAGAGTTGTCGAGCCCAAACTAGCCGATAAGTACAAAAATATAGTACATAAATCATATTATTTAATGTAAGAGTAGTGTTTAACTAACCTTTTATCATATTTATTAGTCTTATCTTTCCTATTTTGTCCACTAACGACGTAACTTGTCTTTCCAAAATGAAGTGGAGTTAGTATCCTATCACTGAATAAGTAATTTCTGTCAATAGTTGTTGATTAAAAAATAGTGAAACGTTTTTATCTGTGTTTTATTATTGTTGTCATAAATTCATTTAGAAACCCATTTATTAGCACCCAATATTCGTAGAAAGCCTCTTTTAATAATATTCAATTAAATGTTGCAGATTCGCTCCCAAGAATATTAGCATTTATTGATAAACACAACGGTGATTTATGCAACGTTTTACTAACATGCTATTGTTTTGTTTTTTATAGTTGTTACGTTTTTTATATGCATGTATTTGCGAATCATATTAAAATTATGCGGTATTGTTCTTGTTAATAAAGTTTCATTTTCATGGGAACGGCTGTCTTTGTATTTCTACTCTATCATAGATATAGTCGCATAAGCCTTTTTCATTTCTTGTCTCTCAATACCGATAGAAAATGGGTCATCAAATTAATATCACACGGTCGGTAAATCGCAGTAATCCAAAACATGCTGATGCATGGTGCTCATGTGATTGTTTTAGTAGGACTCATTGATACATTAACGATGTTTGCTAGTAATATTTTTTCACTAATATTCTAGGCCAAAGCCGGCGCCAAAATGTTCTCTGTGACCAGAGTGAACGCCTCACCACTGTTCGCATCTACTTGAGACTCGCATTCCTGTCTGCACTTGCACCTAATCGCCACTCTTCTGTCGGTCGCTGTCCGGATTAACTTTTTGTCTAGAGAAAACGGAAGTTTTTTTTTGCGGTTATTGCATGATAATAGTAAAATTTCTCTAGATAAAAAATAACTTTGAACAGCTGAATAATTTCTAACATACACAATGTTTTTTTGAGATTTAAAGTAAGCCTTGGTAATTTGTATTCTAACTATTTGAAGCTTTACAAATTTTATTATAGAACGTAGTTATTGAAAGCCAACAAAAACATTGTGTATTGTTAGATTTATTAAAGTCATTGGCACGAATTCCATTTTATGTGTGATTAATTAATGATCATAGTTGGTATAAATGTGTTGCCATATTATTAGTTCTTGTGTTTTAATGCATTTTTTTTTGTCTAGTCGAGTTAATCTTTAGGATGTCTGACTAGCATTTAAAATAATTAATACAGCTCATCTTTTTTGTATGTATAATATATATTATGACAAACGGATATACCGAATACCTACATAAAGGGAAAAATTACCGCCAATATTGAAGTAGTATTTCCCTTCTCTGTAATGTTCGTGTTCCTCCCAATAGAGGTATAGGCATGTTTCCTATTTCTAAGCGTAGTATTGCTTTAACTAAAATATTAATAACTACGTTTTTATGGAAATCGTTGTGTTAAAACTCTTCGAGGTAACTGAGTTGACATATATTTTGATTTGAAACTAGATCCCCGTAATGAGCTGCTCAACATCATCGCGTAATTAACCTGGTTAATTAAAACGTTAGCAGAAAATTAAGACTAATTTACAATGCATTTTTTTAATAATCTAGGCCATATTTACTGATTTTGGTCTAGCGTAAAATTTTAAAACGTAAAACTTATAGAGATAAGCTATGTAATTTGAGGATCTTAGTTAGTGTCGGTCATTTTATATAAGCATAAATATTGCAGTCATTCAGTCTCTAAATAATATAATGTGTCTTCTTGTCTACTAAAATTATGGGGAAAAATCAATTCAAAAATTGGTTTTACCATTTTTATTGGTTGTTTTTTTCCTTGTTTGTATGATAAACTCATATCTCATTCACAGATGACAAAATGCTTGTTTGAAATTATCATCCATAATAAATGTTTCCATTTTGTCATATGGTGTTTAGGAAACTACATACTTACTTTCATATAATAATATTAATCATGGTTCCAGTTCCATTATGAAAAATTATGAAAAAAACAGAAGCCTTGATGATAGTAATTTAGACCTGCTGGTCGTCAGTATATCAAGTTTGTTTTTTTCAGGCTACGGGTAGTTAGAAAATCACATTGCTGTATAAGCTAAATTTAGGATAAGGTAAGATGTAAAATTAAAGGCTTCTGTTTTTATTGTAACCATTGCAGATTTGATTTTGCTTTCATGTATGTCGTCAATATAAATACATACCGATTTGTTTAAATGCTGTTTTGTTATTTTATCAAGTAAATTCCTTTTTCTAAATACAGGCTCTTCTTTTTGATTTCTTGAAAATTAAGTATTTTATACCATTAATATTAACTGATTCTACAAAGTGAGTGGGTTTAAGCGCCTTCTGTACTGCTAACCAAAAATCGTAAAATTACATTCACTAAAAATCGTAAGATTGAAGTCACTATTAAAAGAGAAAAAACTCAATATTTGACGACAAGGATTAACTGGTTAGGATTTTCGGAAATCAAAAACAACACGAATTACACATAGAAAAATACCTAACCATTATAATAAAATAAATGAGTTCTTTCTAAATGACTTAAAATCATCCATTGCGTCAATAAACGCGCGTTTATTTAATAAGAATAAAAATGCAACCACGTGTCCAATCACACTTGTAATTTGTTTTATGAAATATAGGACTTTGATGCTAGTAGGTATTTACGGTAGACTCCGTAACAAAAAATGGCCAAAGCTACAGCAGAGCTGGCGGGATGTGCCTGTTACGGGTGTGCATTCCGTAGAGACCTATGAAGCCCAATTTCCGTAATTTAAAAGGAGTCCCAATCCAGTTTCGATCCGGGCCCAGTAACATTAAGATGAGAAGCGGTGTTCTTGTAAAATAAATTATGAAATGCAATTTTAGTTCGTAGTGCGACTGATACTGTAACAAACCAAAATAAGTTCCTGTTTTCTCTTTCAGTCGTATATTGTACTTGTTGACAGTACCGTTTTGGTAGTATTACTGGGATCAGTTAGAAACTGGGTTTTGACTACGATTAAATTACTCCTAAGCTGTGCGCACCGCTTATTATTATGAGGCGCGAGCGCACTAGCCACAACTTTGTGAATAGAGAGAGAGAAATAAAGCATTATTTGACGGTTTTACGCTATGCGCACCGCTTATTATTATGAGGCGCGAGCGCACCAGCCACAACTTTGTAAATAGAGAGAGAAATAAAGCGTTATTTACAAGCTTAAGCGTGCTTTATTTATGGCCGGTTTTTCACGGGTTATGCCAGTTTTTATTCGGGCCCTCGTAGAGCCTGTGCACACTATTATTGAGTTTCAGTGGCAGTTTTAATTTAGATACAGCTGTATTTAAATTAGATAGCTATCTAAGTAGTATAGAAGTCGCAGTGTGCTTGGGCTCTATATGTATAAAATTTGGTACTTACGGAGCAGAAACCGCCTTTTTAACAAGCGCCTTTAAAGTTACAGCCTATATTTCGTTCGGATTCCGCAAATTAATAATACCACATGCATCATAACATGATCATCAACACATCATGGTTGATTACTTTTAAATAAAATACTTCGTTGAACATTATGACTGCTTATTGCCATCATCCATTAATAATGGAAAGGTAAGTAAAAGGTCTCAATTACTTAATCTACTCGTATCTATCTATATATGTATAAATGAATCTCTATTTCCCTTGGTCATCGCATCACGCGTGAACGGATGGAACAATTTCGCGAATTCTTTTTTTGTTGTTTTAATTATTGTCCACAAAAGGTTCTTATGAAAGAAAAAAGTAAGAAAGTTGCGCAGAAAATCTTTTATGAATAAACTAAAGACCACGCGAACGATGTCGCGGGCAACAGCTAGTAATAAATAATTATCTTCCTCAAGAGCAAAGTAGAACAAAATATTTTAATCCAACATACGATGAGAATGAGAATCCAACATTTGATAGAGATATTTTTAGGTACTGGATCCTTAGCGCGAGCGTTCTTTTCACCCTTGACCAGTTTTTATTACTGGTTGTTTATCTGCCTAGAGGTTTTGTATTACAATCGCATCAAGTTTGACGCTTTTATATTCCACTAGAAATTATCACAATAATTGTTTTTACTTGTGCTAAATCTCTTTCCTTCCCCATTTCCCTTAGATCCGTGTTACGAACTTGCTTGTATAATAAAGAGGACCTATTTTTTTCAGGGTGAAGCTTTAAACTTCTGCCTATTCTGTATGCACGTGTCTACTATGATGAATACAACATTGCAGAATCGTATAGGTATATAAATATAAAAATCCAAAAGAAAATAATACGTACTGTGCCACAGTGTAATGTGGACAAATTTAATAAACAAAAGCATGACAAATATCCCGAAAACATATCTAAAACCCTGCCAGATTTTTGGAAAGTGATGATGAGCACTTATTTATTTATGAAAATACGCTTTGAGTATGTCGAAGTAATGAGACGTTTTAGAACATTATGTATAGGTGAGATTTATAGTTTAATGTGAGACACTCTGCAAAAAAAACTACTGTTTCAATTGAAATTACTAGGTACAAACTACAGGTAGGTAACATATCAAGTCTTGCTCAATTTGGTAAATAAAAAATAATATTGGTTTATGAATGGTGTGCTATGGTGACTCATAGTTGATTAGATTTGGCAGATATCTAATTATTAGGTTTCCATTATGTCGTGTATGATTATTGATTGTGTTGTGTGTGTAAAATTTAATATTTATTTATTTTCTATTTATTCTGATTTTTGTGCTATAGACACAATATTTACCAACATTACTATTTATATAATTAATTAGTTATGAATATATATCAGCTTAGATCATTATGTATATAATAAAAACCAGTATCTATGTTATTTTAAACCTTTAATTAAATATTTCACAAACTACACTGCTTCGTTTTTCTAATGTAGTGTTTTTTATATAGCCATTATAAAAATCTAATGCTGTAATTTCCCTTTTTCCTACAATTCTAAGTGATTTAAAATAAATATATCTTTTATCCTTACACAAAACTTTTAAAGAATTTGTTCCTTTGCAATATTGAAGAGTGCCTGGTGTTAAATTATTTTCTTCTACTTCCATGTCATGTAAAAAAGCATCAAAGAGTTTCATTTGCTTCTTTCTAAATGTTGTGGTTAGGGGATAAAGTCCATATATTGCACGATAGAGGTTGTAAACTTGAACTGCTTCCATTTCAGACCATCTAACTTCACTTATTGATTTATTTACTTTTTTTGCTAAAAAATAAAAAAAAACGTATGTTAGAAACATTGATAGGTACAAAGTTTAGAGTAAACATAAGTAGGGAGAAGTATTAGGTTTGACTTAGTTCCCATTTCTGTAATTACTTAACAATATAAATTATCAGTCTCACATTGCATCCTGTCTGTATTTAACCTCAACTACTGTAGGTAGGGATTTTAATAAGGTACTAATAGAGACTTCACAAGGAATTTGTGTAATCAACTTATAACCATACATTTATAATCTATCTACATACTTAGTACTACCCATGCGGCATTTGGAGGGTCACCAGGCTAAGTAAAATATTTTTTATCTTGTGCAATTTTTTTTTCGTGAATTGGCTTAAAAAATTGTCTGAATTGAATGAAACCATTTATCAAATTGCAAAGATTAAAAACCAGGACAAAAAAAACTTACCATAGGTAACACCATCTTTGCTTTGTGGCTGAACATTGCGTAGGCTATCAGGTAATGTCCGAATGCACTCCACTAACATGTCAGCTCCAAGGTCTGATAGCTGTTCTGTCAGTTGTGGTAACTTGATGTCTTTGGGAACTGGCACTTTTCTTTGGCTAATTATATTACCTGAAATATTATACAAGTATCTATTATAAACAGTGATCGGAGTAGGTAGATTCAATTTAATATACTTTGGTAGTGCTACTAGTGCTAGCATAATAATTTATTCATTTATCTTTTTTTAAAAACTGATACCAAGAAATTCCGGAATCCCAGAAGCAAGTCCATATTAACATCAATGTTTGAGATCATTTTCCCTAAATCAATCTACCTACTCCAATTACTGATTATAAATATGCATAGTTTAAAAATAGTTAAAAACTCTCTAAATAGTTTTAAAAAAAAACTTTAATATAATTATTATACATTTTGTTTCTCATAAAAATGGCCTCTGACTATGACAATGGAATTTCTAATTTAATCATGACCCCCTAATATGGTGAATGCCACCTTCAAACAATCAACAATCTTGAGGAGATCCTTTCTAATCCACACTGGGCTTGAGAATGGCTCAAATCACCTCATAGGTGAGTTAATAGGACCTGTCCTGTAGTTGGATATAATAATTTAAGACTTACCTACATCAAATACATTTGCTTTTATTTTCATTAATGTGACTCCTGTTTCTTGGTCACCGTGCATGAGTGTATGAATAATTGGAGCAGCACCGCGCCATCGGGGTAGAAGGCTTGGGTGAACATTTACCATGCCCCTGGAAGTAAGTGGAAGTAGTTAAATATCAGAACAGCTTGTTCAAAAATACACAGTCACAGAGAAAAATATTTGAAAAATAAAAAGTAATTATGAATATTATTCTGTGGAAGATCCAAGTTTTGGAATGGCCACATACCAGCAAGCACAGCGTAGGACGTCCATCCACAAGGTTGACAATCGATCTAGTAAAGGTTGCAGGAAGCCGCTAGATGCAGGCTGCTTCCAACCGGCCAAACTGGAAATCACTGGGGAGGCCTATGTTCAGCAGTGTACATCCTATGGCTGAAATGATGAAACAACACTTGAAGTTAAATCTTGTTTATAAATATTACATACTTACAAAGGAAACTTATTTAGGACATCATCCTTGATCAGATGACCAAATGCGACTATGAGACCGATATCGTATTGGAAAGTATTTAATTGATGAAAAGGCCATGTTATGATTTTTAAGCTTTCTGAAGTGGCATATTTCTCTATTTCTGTTCTGTTCTTTGAACTATTCGACGTAACAAGGTCCAGTTGTCTAATGATTTTTTCTGTTTTCCTAAAGAAATATTATTATGTTATTACATGAAACAATTAATTTCACCAAAAACCTCAAATGTAAATATTGCAATTAATATAGGACAAAAGCAGTAAGGATAACCTGAATTCGTTAATTTTTCTCAAGCTGCGCAGAGCTATGGAATCTGATCCAAAGAAAAGGATTTTGTAGGATTTGTAGGTGCTAAATTGATTAATATAGGTGTAATTTCTTAAACAAAACCTTCCAAATAATCGAAATTGTAGGTTACGAACCATAGATGACATTTTGCGGTATGATCACAGATTAATAAATATCTAAAGAGGTATGAATGATCATAGAGTACATTTGTACCATCATACCCATGAATTTAACACTCTTTCTAAAAGGATTGAGCAGTGTGCGAAAAAAACGTGCCGACAGAGACAACTAACTGGTCGATTGTGTCCCTTTCTAAATAGGGTGACCAAATTGTAAGTAAGTAATCCCGCCTAGGATTGAAATAAGTAATTTTAAAGATCGTTAACTGAAAGGGTTGCTTATAAGTTACTACTATTCAAAATAGGGGATGTATGTAAAAATGATTTGATAAAAGTTATCAAGGGCTCCATTTTACTGAATTTTAGTTATATACATGGAATTTCTTAGAATGTGTAGGTCATCGAGCACATACAACCGGTGCGCTGTTCAAATGGGAAGTTTTTTCGCAGTAATCCGTCCGTAAAATATAAACGGTAAACTAAACAGGCACCACGGAATAAACTTTGCTACTACCATTTTACGAAACATCTACCCTCAAAATAAAACTAAAATCATGTACCCTCAAAATAAGACAACAGACTATGACCACACTCCTTCACTTCTGGCGGGGTGTTCAGTTAAATGTTTATAATAATTATGATGTGCATACCTAGTTGCTTTAGGGATAGATACATTTAAGGAAATGTACAGTGAACGACTTCCGGGTGATATGACAATGAGTTGTATTACATAATTGCATACTAATCATAACTCATAGACCAACAATCATTTATTATATGCATTTTATTTATGTTTCTGGTTAAGCTTATTGAATATTTCAAGCGACAGAAAAATATTTTTTCTACTACCTAACCTACGAGTACGTTTTTGATCAAAGATATAAAACATATAGTTGTTCAAAGATATTATGTTTACAAATAATGTATGATTGTAATTTTTACATTTTAATTAGGTCTTTGACCAATAAATCATTTATCATACATATATAAGCGTTTTTAATTTTTTACTAAGAAATCGAACTAGTGAGAATAAAGGGGAAGATTCTCATTTCAATATTCTCACTAGTTCGACGATCGAACTGATGAATCGAACTAGTGAGAATAAAGGGGAATAATGACGTGTTTGTTATTCTAATAGATGTTATGCCTATATTATTATAAACATGTCTAAAGTTACATTTCAAGCAAAAATTGCTACTTTTTGTTTACTTGAAACGTAACGTAAAAAGGAACAGTCTATGACTACTTTACAAAAAATCTATAACACGTAGAACAAAAATAAAACCAGGTACGTAAAGGTTATTTAATAAACTAAAACCTAGTCTTAAAATTATAGTTCGGTTAATTAAATTCGTATTATCTTTTACCACGAAAGCAAAAAAAGTATTTAAATGATATATTTTAAATGCCGAATTCATAATACCAGATTATTTTTTTTACTAGTTTTACCTTTGCAATAAAAAGGTCAAATTATGTGGTTTACAATAAGGTATAACACTTGTTTGTAAACTGTACATTTATATTAAGTTATTTTCAAACAATCTTAATTACGACAAAACCAAGCAAAATGGCGCGACATTAACTCGCTCGGTGCCACTTAATCATAGTGATCCTTTGTAATCTAAACATTGTAACTTTTTTATTAGTTAGTTTAATAACCAAACACTAATATATAAAACACACAATCTACAAATTCAAAATACTTACGATGTAATGGCTGAAGAAAACTACGCGAGTAGCCAGCGGCCATTGAGAATAATTTTAAAATCAAGTTTTATCACATAACAATAATATGTTCACTGTAGTTATCACTGTATTTACATAGAACGGTGTTCAGAGATTCTTTTGATATTTAACACTGGTAGAAACTAACAAAATTAACCACACAAACGAATTTTTAAAATGCGGAGAGCACTTGACAACAGTCGACTCAAATCACGAAAAGTTTTATCTAAATTTGTCAGCAAAATTTTGGCCAGCAAAGATTTGACAGGCAAAGATTATATAAGAAAAAATGTTTATTTTTAATTTAGAGATTTTTCTCTTAAGTAAATTTAATTTCCTTTTAAGTAAATTTTAAAATACATGTATGATGTATCTTATGAACCGTAATAGCTACACAGTTGAAATTTTCACAGATGATGTATTTCTGTTGCCGCTACAACAACAAATACTAAAAACAGAATAAAATAAATATTTAAGGTGGGCTCCCATACAACAAACGTGTTGGTCAGAGTATAATGGGACGCTATGGCGACAATTTTTTTACTGATTTTATATGGAATATTGACATTTTGATCATTCATTTTTTAACGTTTTTCTGTATGGAGCTGGGACTAATTTTTTTTGCAATTTTACTGAGAAAAATTACTAACTCGCACTTGACCGTTTCTAGAGGTCAAAATATTATGGGCCGGGTACCCTCTGGGGTTCTTAAGGAGGTCCAAAATTTCATTATTTTTTGGATCCGATGCACCGTTACTGAGATATTTGCAGATTTTATAAGGAAATATTTTCTAAATTTTAGAACCAGAATTAGATGATCCTAGACAAGTTTTGACTATTTGCGCCGCTTGGGCCCCATTTGCGACACAAGGGTAAGGAAAAGTTTTACAAGTCCCAGCTTCATACTAATTGACTTCAGAAATTCGGTTGTCAATATTCTATATGAAATCAATGAAAATTGTTTCTGTGTCGTGCCCCATAGCGCCCGTATCCTATACTCTAACCACGTGATTTTTTGCCGTTAGTTTATAATACATATAGTGTCTAATATTGCATAGAAAATGGTACGGAAACCTTGGAGCGCGAGTCCGACTCACACCTGGCCAGTTTTTTATATCTTGTTTTTAAAGTTCGAAATTATGGTTACCTTACATCATGTGAAATATTCTATTTTAATATCTTATTTTTACCAGAATTAAACAGGTTTAAAGACATACATAAGAAAGGATATTTCACAATTGGGTTAACTTTCACTTTTGCAACCCTTTAAACAACAAACTTTTACCATTTTTCACTTTTTTATTTTAAAATGAACCGACAACCATGACATGACACCATATTTGCTACTGTGTCAAGTTCAGGGATGACAGTAAGACACCCAAAATAATACATGATAATTAATCATTTATCAACACTGTTGACACATTTGATAATAAAATTCAATTATAGTTTTTTATAAAAAAAGCAAAACGCATTAAAACTGTTAATTCCCTATCTAAATTTCATCAAGTCACGTTATTGTATTGATTCAAAGAGATCGATCAACAGATTGTATACTACCATTTAGTAATATTATTTCATAATGGTAACTGTACCAGCGGGACACACTCCTCCCCTTTTCCATCTCACTCAACGCAGTCCCTCAATTTGGTTACATCAAAGAAAATTAAACTTTATTGCCGAGTACTAAAGTGTTGTTCTTTTAGCAACATTTTAAAAGTACTTAATCCTTTGTGTTAAATCCATGATCATACTATACCAAGAAAGAAAATACACACACTACGTGCATGATAGATACATTCCGAATTAGGCCAGATCGATTTTAGCGTGCTCATCGTGAACTATTTTTAAATCGACTTTCATTTGAGTATTAGTCGCACAGTTAGTCAGTTTAACAGGGTGATTGGGAAAATGATTTGAAACCTTAAATCTTTGCAATAAGATTCAGCTGTCACTTGTGACGAAGAACTGTTTCAGCTAGCTCAGCCTGAGTTCCTCGCCAGCTTAAGTACTGCTGGCCCCAGTCCGCCGTGCGTGCGGTGAGGGCAGTGTTGCCAGACGTGCGATAATTATCCTAGATCCACGATATTTTTGAGTGTAATTCCACAGAAAAAATAATTAATTATCGCACGATAAATCTACGATAATCCACGATATTTTGCTCAGTTGGAGATAACTTTAGGAAATCATTTTAATCCGTGTATTTGAACACATTTTACGTTTATTTGGACAGTCTGACTCTGACAGCACGACAGTAAATTTAATTTCTTTGCTCTAAGAACGAGATCGACTCTTGTCAGCGTAAAATTTGCCAGTTTTAAAAAGCGTGAATTGTCACTGTCAGTTTGGTGTACTTTGAACTGGTGACAAACTGCGACTGACGCGGCTGCGGACTCGTCTTGACATTGTGAGGTCAAGCGCTGCCATTGGTCTATCTTTCAGTTAACTTCCGCCAGCCCAAGGATCGACCAATGGTAGCGTTTGACCTTACAATGTCAAGACGAGTCCGCAGCCGCGTCCGTCGCCATCTGTCACCGGCTTTAATACTTGTGTAGTGAGTACTGCAGTTCAGTTAAAAAAACTCGTTATTTTAAAAAGTAAAGAAGATTAACAAGATTTATACTTTTCAGTCGTTTATTCTGGTTTTTTCTAGATTCGGTGGAGTTACAAAAACGAAAATTTTTTGAACTGGGGTTGCGATAACAACACGAAAATTTTTCAGCAAAACTACGATAATTCTAACCTATGAATCTGGCAATACTGGGTGAGGGGATGTGTACGATGTACCTATCTAAGAATAACCTGCCAGGGATTGACCAGAAAAACCAACGAGACGTTTGAACACTATATATTTTTTTCACAGTTCCACAAAGGTTGCTTAAACTAATGCACCCTTAACATTTAATCTAGACCTAGACTGTGACTGCTGTCTGAATGCCGTTAACTTCTGGACGGCGAGCTAGGGCGACGAGGATCTGCGCGGTTCCCTACGGGACGGATTCTGGAGCGGTCGCGAGATCACGTCCCTACGCGGTAAATCGACGCGGAGCGTGGCGGGTGTTTTGTTTGTTAGTATCGGTTCGCGTACTAGGGATGTCTCGCCGCTGGATCCTCGTCACACTGCCTCCCCGCTCTTGGAGATTTTTACCTGTAAAAATCACAAGATCTGGTATACAATCTATATGCAAAAATACATAAATGAATCCTATCTCTTATGTTTAATCTATCTTTTAATTATCTCGGTCACAACTATTCTTTTTATGTTAACTGTATAACTGATAATTCTAAATAATATAGATTTATTTTATAGTGTTGTATCTTTATTATTTCTTCGGAGGGATAAGTTTATTATTTATGAATGTTTGACAATGAACTTATAAGGATTTGTTTTTCAGTTTAGATAATTTGTGACCGTAACTGTTTAGTTTATATAATTTTAAATGATATAGACTTGTTTTATTTTGTTGTGTCTATATTATTTTTCTAAGACCATGATGTTATTATTATTATTACCTTATTTCATTTACTGTCTGTGAGCTTATTGCCATTTTTACTAACACTTTTTTATTATTAAAAAAATCTAATTCATTTGTACATAATAAATAATACATTCTTTATAAACACTTCTTTTTTTGAATCGGTCAAGTGCTTTTTATTTAGGTACTTTATATTAGTTATTGTACAAAATGATTAATTTTACTATTTGTTTCACTTTGTATCGAATTATCTACTGCTTATCTTATAATTATTTTGTACTATATCTTTTTTTTTAGTTGTTTAAATACTTTTCATCTACGTTATTGTACTAAATGGTTGATTGCTAATTGTTTCACTGTGAATTCAATTGACAATGGTTTATAATTATGTTTTGCTATATCTCATTTATCGAAATCGGTTAAGCACTTTACATTTACGGTATAATTTTAAATCACTTATTTCTAATTGTTTCACTGCGAATTCAATTAACAACGGTTTATAATTATGTCTTACTATATCTCATTTATCGAAATCGGTTAAGCACTTTACATTTACGGTATAATATTAAATCACTAATTTCTAATTGTTTCACTGTTAATTCAATTAACTACGGTTTATAATTATGTTTCGGTACACCTCATTTATTGAAATCGGTTAAGCATTTTACATTTACGGTATAATAGTAAATCACTAATTTCTAATTGTTTCACTGTGAAATCACTTAACAATGGTTTATAATTATATTGTACTATACCTCATTTATCGAAATCGGTTCAGCATTTCACCTTTACGCTGCCTTTACGTTACTGTACAAGATAATTACTTACCAATTGTTTCACTGTGAATTTAATTAATTATTATTTATAGAACTAGAATTTACTGTTTGTGCTGTTGATTCTAACTTAGTATTATGTTAGGGTACAGAGAAAAAAAAAGAAAACAAATGTACGACCTAGTCCCCCCGGTTGTTCGGCGCTTTGTTCGGCTGGCCCCTTTTTTTTGGCTTCCCGGTGCGCCTCTTTCTCCTACCTCTTTTGTGGACTCTTTTCGTGGCCGCTCCAGTTCGTTACCGGCGTCGTCCAGGAGGTCTACCGCGTTTACTTGAGGGGGGCCCTTCCTCGTCGCTTAGGAAATCGACCCCCCAACAAGTCGGACCAGCCCTCTGGCTCCAAGTCTACCTCGGTATATGCCATGTGCTGTCCTGGTTTCGGGTTATGCGGGTGCGCGTTTGTCGGCTGCTATGATCTGGACGTTCCTGTGTTGGGGTCTGGCGTTGCTGGTCTGATTCTGCCGTTTCTATCTATCTTAATCTGCCAGGCCTTCCCACGTATAATTACGCGTCATGGTCGCCCTGTTGGTGGTGGCGTAGGTTGCGTTCTAGTCCTCACCCAAGGTTCCGTCATGGCTGCTCGATTGATAACAATTGATAATGAGTCCTATCTCTGTCTTCCAGGTGTTTTATTTATGACGTTTTTCTCATTGATTTTGTAGGTAAGTTTGATTATTTCTCCTTAGTGCATTCTGTGGCTGTGGCCGGGATTTTGTCTTGCGGTTTCGGTAGATGGCGTTACTTGTTTGTTTCGTAGTTTCTTACAGGGTGATTTTTCGGTTTTTAAGAGTTTAATTTGTTATTCTGTTAGTTTGTTTGTATTTTGTGATGTAACATATCTCAGGGGTTTTGTTGCTGTTTAAAAGTGGTTAGTTTTTGTTCATTAATATTCGTAGTAAGGTTTCATGTCCTATAAGTGAGCTGTACTTCTTTTTCTCGTGACTGGGTCATGTAGTACGAAGATGACTGGTGGGTGACTTATTAGATTATTATCTCGTACGGGCCGTTGTACTTAGGTGCCAATTTTGCGCAAAAATGTTTGTTTGCGTCTGAAAATGTGAACATTGACTTATATACTTTTTAAATCAATGAATGTGAAGTTACGTTTCATGTCTTTTTCGCCGTGTTTCGGTTTTCATTCTTTCTTACTTTTATCGTAGTGTTGTTTTTGCTGTAGTGAGGCTGTTTGTTAGTGGTTTTTAACGACTTCGTGGACTTCTATTAGTGTTTCTTTTTGTTGTAGTTGCGGGATGGGGAGTTCGTTTCTATCTTTTGGCGCTCTTAACTATCTTCCGAATAACAGGAATGCCGGTGTGTATTTTTCGATTCGTGAGTTGACGTGATAATTGCGAAGTTAAGTTCTGGTAGTTATTCGTCCCATTTTCTTTGGTTGTTGTTTATATAGGTTTCTATCATTGTTTCTAAGGTTCTGTTTACGCGTTTGGTGGGGTTTGCTTGTGGTGAGTACGGTGCGGTCAGTCTGTGTTTAATACCGTATTTTTTAAATTCTTCTTCGAATATTTTGCTCGTGAATTGTCTGCCGTTTTCGCTTATTAATACCTCTAGGCATCCGTACCTCATGACGATGCATTCTTTGAAAGCTTTCGTTACTGTTTTGGCGGTTGCCGTTCGTAGTGGTTTAACTTCTGTCTACTTTGTAAATTTTCGTGAAAAACTATTATCCATGTGAATCCGTTTGACGATCTTGGCAATGAGCCTATGAGGTCTGTTGATATGACGCTTCAGAGTGACTGTACAGTCAGTGCGTTGTATATGAGCATTAATCCTGCTTGCTTTTGTTGTGGTTTTTGTGGTCCGTATCTCGTCCATCTCGTAATCTCGTCCGTAGGCGTAGTTTGTTATTCTTCGGTATATTTTGCCGTTGTAGAACTTACATTCGGTGTTTTCTTTTTGGTCAATTCCTATTAGTTTTTTTTTCCAGTCTATGTTATTTCTTTCGATTGGGATTGGGTTTCTAGATAGTCCGTCTGCGATCTTGTTTAGGGTTCCTGGCCTGTATTCTATATTGAAATCGTATTGTTTTAGTTCTAGTGCCCACCTAGCTAGTCGTCCTGATGGGTCTTTGATTGTGTTTAGCCATTTTAGTGCCTGATGGTCGGTCATGACTGTGATATCCCTGTAGGAATGGTCTCATTTTGCGTATTCCCCATACTACGGCTAGGCATTCTTTTTCGGATGTCGTATATTTCTTTTCTGCTGGTTTTAATGTTCTGTTTGCATAAATTATTGGGTAATCTGTTCCGTCTTGGTTTTGTAGGAGTACGGCTCCTAGGCCTACGTCGCTTGTCTGTAGTGTGAACGGTTTTCGTGAATTTGATTGATTGTTTCATTGATTTGAAAGCAAACATGTGTTTGATTTCGGTGAATGCTTTTTCTTGTTCTTTGCCCTATGTGAATTTGGGTCTTTTTTCAATAATTTTAACAGTGGATTCATTTTCTCTATATAGCTGGGTATGAATTTCCTGTACCATGATGTCATGCCTACTAGGCTTCTTACTTCTTTTACCGTTGAGGGTGGTTTCAGTTCCATAATTGCACGTATTTTCTCTTCGTTTATTTTTATTCCGTCTCTGTTCACGATATGTCCTAAATATTCGACTTGGGTTTTGGAGTATTCGATTTTCTTTTTGTTTATTTCGAGTTTTGCTTCTCTTATTCTTCTGAATATGTCTTTTAGGTGTTTTATATGCTGATTGTATGATGGGCTGCATATAATAATATCGTTCAAGTACACGTATGCGTGCGGTTTTAACTCCTATTACCGTGTCGAGAAGTCTTTGAAATGTGGCTCCGCTTGAGTGCAGTCCGAACGGCATTACTCTAAATTGGAAGAGTCCTCTACCTGGTACGGTGAACGCTGTTACGGGTTTGCTGTCTTCCTTGATTTTCACGTTCCAGTTTTTCAGGTCTATTTTTGAGAAGTATTTGGCGTTTCTTAGCTTCTCTAATGTGTTGTCTATCTGTGGTATAGGGTATGCGTCTTTGTAAATAATAAAATCTGTATTCTCCGTTCGCTTTCTTTGCTAGTACTACTGGTGAGCTGTATGGGCTATTTGATTTCTCAATAATATTGGTCTTCAGCATTTCGTCTACATGTTGATTGATGATGATGTTGTTGTTGTTTGATGATGTTGATGTTTAATATTTTTGTTTTATTGGTTGGTCATGTTTCAGCTTTATTTCATGCTCCGTCCATGTGTTCTCTTTCGGGCTTTTGTCGCATTTCTCGTATTATTCGTTTATAGTTTTCTGTAATCTGATTTTTTGTTCTTCTGTGAGGGTCTATCTTTTCTGTCTCTATTGTGTTGTCGACGTTTGTGATGGTCTCTATTTGTTCTTCCTGGATTTGTTTAGTATTTTCGTCTGTTCATTCTATTTTTGCCCCTTTTCTGCTTAATATGTCCATCCCGATTATTATTTTCGTAATCTGGGGGTGGTATAACATTTGGTGGTTTACTTGTTTTTCTCTTATTTTAATTTGAAGAGGGGCTTGCATGATTTTTAGTGTTGCTCCATTTGCTGGGCTCGCTGTTTCTGACACAGTTTTAGGCTTGTATTTTAGGTATTCTTCGTATATCTGTTGGTTTGCGTATGATCTTTTTGTCCCTGTGTCAACTAGTGCTCGGTATACTGTGTCTAACACGGTTATTTGTATGTACGAGCGGCTTCGTCTCTGTGTCTATTATCATGGACTGTACTGTGTTTTTATTTTCCCTGCAACACTTGATGCTTAGTACGCCGATATTTCCGCATCCTCCACAGATTAATAATTATCTTCCTCTTCACTCTCTTGATGTGTGTCCGGGTTTGCCACAACTCCAGCAACATGTGTTTGGGTTGTAATTGTAGATGTATTTCGCCGTTTCTCTGGCTTGTCTGGTTTCTGGTTGTACTTGCGTGTATTGTGTTTCCCCGTATACTTTCGTACTTGTTTAGGTGTTTGTATTGCTTCTTTTCTCAAATCTTTTCTTAAAACTCATCTGGCAGTCCTCTGTGACACTTTCGTAGTCGTAGGGTAGGGTTGTAGTAGGGTTTTTTTCTTCGTGTGACATCTTTGTGTCCTCGAATTCCGTGTCGGAGTTGTCTGTGTCTTCTTCTTTGAAGCTGTAGGGCTGGTCCGTATTTTCCAGCAAGTTTTGTGACGTGGATGGGGTTGCTGCCCTTACCACTTGTGCGAGGTTTTGTCTCAGGTCTCGCACTGTCGAGTTTGCGGTGTCTATGTTTCTTCTCTTGCACTCTTCTTTTAGTTCTTGCTTTTTTAGGTTGTATATCCAGGACCACGCATTAGATTCGGTTTCTGGTCAATAGTTGAATTCTGGTTACTACCGAGGCGTCGCTCTCTTTCGATTCCTAACCTGGGTGCCACGGCTCGGTAAATACCCTTTTCCCTGGGGTTTACATGGGTTTTTTTGTTGGGCGCCAATGTGACGAAGAACCCTTTCAGCTAGCTCAGCCTGAGTTCCTCGTCAGCATATGTATCTACTGGCCCCAGTCCGCCGTGCGTGCGGTGAGGGGATGTGTACCTAATTAAGGATAACCTGCCAGGAATTGACCAGAGAAACCAACGAGACGTTTGAACACTATATATTTTCACAGTTCCACAAAGGTTACTTAAACTAATGCACTCCTAACACTTAATCTAGACCAAGACTGTGACTGCTGCCTGAATGCCGTTAATTTCTGGACGGCGAGATAGGGCGACGAGGATCTGCGCAGTTCCCCACGGGACGGATTCAGATACGCGGTATATCGACGCGCAGCGTGGCGGGTGTTTTGTTAGTACCTACGTTGTCACTACGGGAGATGAAGGCTGGCATGCGGTGTCGTATGCGACAATGGGCCGCAAGAGCGTCCGGGCCGGGGATGGGCTCACCGCAGGAGCGCGGTCAAGGGCTACGAGTGAAGGTTTTCCGTCATACGGTCCACGAGGGGCCGCTAGCTTGACGATATGGTACTGCTGTGCCCATCGATCAGTGCTCTTAACAGGATGATTGGCATCTGTAAGTAAGAGATATGCGCTGGCCCACGGTCTCAGGTACAACTGTGCCAAAAGTGAGTTGCTAGTCTTTAAAGCTAAGAGTAAAACATATAAAGTTCCGCCTGTTAAGCTCAACGGCACGCCTCTGAGACAAGTAAACAGCTTAAAGTACCTGGGACATTGGATCACCGAGTCACTAAAGGATGACCTAGATCTAGAAAGGGAGCGTAGGGCACTGTGCGTTAGGGCAAATATACTTTCCTGCAGGTTTGAGCGTTGCACGAAACCTGTATAAATTACGCTTTAGTAAATTGCCACTCTCTATACACGTGCAGCCTGTTGACACATTACACCCAAGGAGCGTACTGGGCCCTACGCACTCAGTATAACAACGCATTCAGGGGGTTGATGGGGCTGCCACGACACTGCAGCGCATCAGGGATGCTAGCGGCAGCCGAAGTCGATAGCCTCTCGGCTATTATTAGAAAGCGCATTGCGTCCCTGTTGAAGCGGGTGCGAGACAGCACCAACAGCCTCCTAAAGACGGTCGCGGCAAGGCTGGACGTGGACAGTGCCATTATGCAGCACTGGACGCGCGTCCAGATCGCCAAAGAAACCAAAATAAATTATAATACGTTTTTGCACAGCATAGTTTTTAAGAATAATTGTTACTAACACTCTGGACCCTTGTTCCGAAATAAATGCTTTTTATTAAAAAAATAAATAAAAAAAATTAAGCCCATTAGTATCGGAGTCCCGTATTATCTTTATTATTCACAGGCTTAAATAATTGAGCTCTGAATAGGCTGGTTTTCTGGTTTAAAAAAAGATTATTCTATTTAGTCCGTCAGTTAGATTATCCAAAAATATTGGATCCGTGTTTTGTCTTTTGTCAATCAAACAAAAAATTACGAGAATAAAGCGCATCAAAGTAAGCACGTGACGTCACGCCTTGCTAAGAATTGTCGCAAGGCGTAACGTTACGCGGAACTTTAACGGGCTATATCTTCATCATTATTTGTTTAATTGAGAAAAGAAAAAATACGTGTCTAATATTTTCTGTTAATCCAACTGACGGACTAATTAGATTTTATTGTCGAAATAAACCTTTTGTAAGAAGAAGAAATAACGTTTCCAATATCAATATTTTTTATTTATTCTAATAAACCTGATAGATACATGAACCATTACTTATATTAAAACTTTTATGAGAAAATAAATAACAACATTAATATTATTTCTCTTATTATTATATACCTAAGGTAATTCTACCCATAAGGTTTATTTTATTTACAAAACAATTTATGCGATCTTGTGTACAAAATAATATTAATTTATTCATTGATTTATTCATTTACCCTGACACGTAGAAAAAATATAATTTCTTAGATCTATTCCATTATCTAAAAATATATTCACAGTGTGGTCTGTAACAAGACATTACATTTTGAAATGATGCTTATGGTAAGACGGTTTGTACACGGTTTTTGCCGGAGCTATATATATTTTAATTGGGCCAACAGAAGTCCGACCGGCTTCTTGTATTCCTGTAACTTGGAGAAATATTAGATAACATAACCTGGGCGGGGGAGATTATACATTTTGTTTTAAATTTGAATTTTCAGGCTATATCGAGATATGTATGTAGTGTACCTATATGTATACAGGTTGTCCCAAAAATGGCACGCTAGACTGTTACTGTAGATAGCTGAGCAAATTGGCAAGTTCAGGAAACATCTCGTAAATTATGCGACGTTTACTAGAGACTTTAACTTTTAGTAGGAGTATATCTACTAAAATGTGCGTGTAAATATGTCTACTAAAAAGATCAGAAGCCCAATTCCCGTAATTTAACAGTAATAAGTCGCAATCGAGTGTCGATCCAGTCATGACATGACATTACTATCAAAACAGTATTCTCGTAAACTTTTAACTTGATGTCAAATTATCAAAACTATCCCAATGGGTCAATATCTACATCTGAAAATAAAACAAAAAAATCTAATTTTGGTTTCTTTCACTTTCAGTCACAGAACTAAGTTTATTTGCATTTTTTGGGTTTACGAGAATATCGTTTTAGAAAATAATGTTACGGGGAGCGGATCGACACTGGATTGCGATTACTGTTAAATTACGGGAATTGGGCTTCAGACTCAGATCGCAATATTGTCAGGATGTTAGTTTTATCGTAAGACCTATTTCTACAGGTTGTGCTCTTGATTATTATAACAAACATCTTTTGCGACCAATAGTAATCCCAAGAACAAAAATTAATACATAATACATACTAAGATTGCATTCTTTATCTTGCAAAAGAGCAACCTGTACTAGAACCTATGTCTCTCGTTACGTAGTCAAGGAGGGAACAGTGGCTAGGATTTTTTCAAGAGGCTGTTGCATGAAAAATATTATTCTCTAAAATAGTTAATGCAAGCACAAATCACCGTTGATTATTTAATTTTCATACATAGTAAATAGATTTGCAATTACATTCACCAAAAAATAAATATCCACTTACAGTACACAGTGGCTACGTGGCTACTAAAAATGGATAAGGATTGAAATTTCTTTATTGTTATTATCAAAAATAAAAATAAAAATGTAACTCATGAGATTCCCCAAAAGGCCTATTTAAAAAATATATTTCGGCATTTTCCGACACGAGCCACTGTTGACGATGTCGCCATTTCGGATTTTATATCAAACTAGAAACGAGCACTGAAACTGAGGATTTTAAATTATCATCCAATACTAAGTAGATTAAATACACTCTTTGACAAAACCATAAGTTATTATTAATCTCGTAAGAGTGAAGATAAAAATGAAGTAAAACTTACCTTAAAATGTAATTTTGACAGGATTAAAAACAAAAACGCATCAAACCACATCCCTAAGTCGCCGGAGCAGCTTACTAATTAGTTCGTGCATTACCGGGTACCGAACGCTTTCGATTGATGAAGGGAACACACATAAAGCTCATTCTCTTTTTAGCACAGCATATTCGAGCCACTGTTTCCTCCGAGCCCGTGTTCCCTCCCTGACCCTACCTATATTATTTAGGCACCCATTAAGTGTGTTTTGAAAAATCGCATTGCTATAGGTACCTAGATTAGGCACCTAATTTGCAATTTAGATTTGTACCTAATTTACATGTTACATTTACAATTTTCTCGAAGAAATGTTTGAGTGATGTTAGCTCGCTCCTATTTAATCTACGAAGAGGGACATGTCTACTCTTTCTATTCATCACAAAATATCACTATAGAGAATGTTTGTACAGTACATCAGCTCGCCTAGCATGACCACCAACACACGATATGATATATATTTTATATACGATGTGATATATCGACACCAACTGTAATATGATAGATACAGCGGCCATGTTGAATCGCCGTCGCGGTGACGTAACATGTTATTATCGCTGTTTCGATAAAAAATCAACATGGCGGCTAAATCGATCATATTTTTAAAAAAAGCCAGTTGGTGTCCATAAATCGCTAATTCATATCGTGTTTTGGTGGTCATGCTAGGGGGGCTGATGTACTTAAATAGCGACCACTTTGCGATCGGTATCTCCTATCGATGACAATTGTTATCAACAATGCTTTATCATCATTATCACCAGCCTTTGGAACTTTGCAAGTCCTTTTTTGAGAGTCATCGATTTTGTTGACATCTTAACGGATTTTACGAAAAGGTTTACGAACTCTTTCGATATGTTGCCAAGCAAATTATGTAAAGCTCGGATTTTTTTTTACTTGCCATCGGTATCGGCAGGAAGGAGATGGCGATCGCAAATCTGATCGCTGTGTAGAGACTAAAAAGAGGTAGCGCTAAAATATAATTATACTAATTATTATTATCTCTAAATAATATCTAATCTGAGTCACTTTAATTAAAAAAAAAACTAGTAAAATCACGACGTACCTATCACATTTATTTTTAAAGTTACAAAACGATGTGCTTTATTCTATGATCTAACTTCTATTTAACATTGCACTTTGTCTGTGTGTGAGTTATGGATTTAGTACATAACTCTTGACAGCTAACATTCTTCTATCTTTATAGGTACCTATGTTATGAACTTTGACCAAAGCTAAATAAGCCTTATTAAACCTGCTCTTGTGCATGTTTATAAGTCACAAAGAGCGAACGGGGAGCTGAGCTGACTAGCTAGACTGTGGTCTGGGGGTCGACGTGTGCAGATCTATGTTACTGACCTCGCGGTGACGTGCACCGCTGTTTGAACAGGTACACACCGCAACTACTTTTGCGGAGCAACGTTTTCACCATAGCATTTATTGAGTCATTTAGCACTTGGGTAACTTACTTACAGCGTGAATATGAAACCGTGTAGGTACCTACTTCCTTCAAGGGATATAAGCAGTTGCTGATACTACTTACAACAACATATAACGATAGAACATTTTTCGCATTTTTATACAAAACTAGCTGTGCCTGTGGCTTCGTCCGCGTCAAATACAGATAGTAGGTACTTCAATACAATTATTATTAAAAACAAAATTGAGTTCAGTTAGCTTTTTTTGTCATTTTTGTGACATCTGTTAATTATCATAAATTGACATAACTAATATCTCGCACCTCTCGGGAGATGTAAATTTTTTGGGATGGAATGGTCGAGGATAGTTTTAAATATTCTTCAAAGAAAATATCGCGTCGAATCGGATAAATAGCTCACAAAGTTTAACCGCCTACAATAAAATTAAATTTACCTCTTATAATATTGAAAGAAACCTATCATCTACCTTGACGATAAACGTAGATCTTAAGGACTAAATATCTGAATTTTATTGCGCGATTTCGGAGTTTGTAAAAGTTGTTTTTATTATATATTATGTATTTTCGATTACGTCACAGTAATACAAGACTTCTTATTCACCCTGTATGTATCTTTATTTTTTGTTTCTATCCGATGCTACTGTAGCTAGGAAACGTTGCGTGATCTTGTAAATATAACTGTCGATGTGGAACTGTACTGTATACACTATCATTTCAATACTTTTCCGTAAAATTCTAGACAGAGAATCCGTATTTCAGATTTTAATAAAGGTGTGTGGATTCTTGTGGCCATCGAGTCTTTTAAACCACTGGATCTGTTTTAATTGATATAATACTTCTGGTTGACCGTCTGTGAAAACTTTGTTTTTTAGCAAACTTCGGTTTAGCGTACCACGACGGAGGACTCACTACGCTGTCTTCAAAACTCTTCATGCTGACGCTTTTAAGAGAATCTTCACGCTCACATACTTTTGATGATATAGTTTTAACTTTCATACCAATACTTGGTACCACGCCTTCATCTTGATAAGGTATATCTTTCATTTCTATGATCTGAACTTCTGTGTCACTTAAATCTTTACTCGGCCTATGGACTCTAGTCGTATCTGTACAGTAACCAATAGTCTTCATAGTACCACCCATACGTTTAGATTTATCCCTGTATAACAGCTTTTTAAATTCATTGCGAAACTTCGGATGAGTTATTATGTAAATGAAGGGGTTTATGCAAGCGGCTGTTTTACAAAATAATGCGGGTATCATGGAAGTTATGGGAGTAATAAGGTCCTTTTTACCGGCTATGCCGAGGAGAGCTACTACCGCGTAAGGGGTCCACGATATAAAGAATAGGGCTATGACGGCCATAACTAACATAACTGTTCGGTGCAACGCACCTTACACGTGATTGAAATACTATGCGTGGTCAGCAGTGACCGCGCATCGTTCGTAATGTAATTTTCCACTCAAAATTAGTGCATATTTCGGAACCGTCGCGACCGGGTGCATTCGAACATTTAAACTTGTAACATTTTCTAACATTAAACATTTTCTACTCTTCTCTGGACTTTTAACATTCACACGCAATCCTGTACCTCAACAAATGGTCCTTCGAGCTTTGGACCTCGCGCGTCATTTCGGAGTAAATTTCGTCAAAAACGTGTGAGGTAAACGTACTAGTGGTGAACATTATAGTGAACTTTGAAGTGTGAGGATTGCAGTGATCGGAAGTAAGAGGAAGACCAACATTGCGACTAACATTGGGTGAGGACGTTCCAGTAACCCTAACCCTGCAACATCAACTTTAACGAAGACCTTCAAGTAAGAACTTTCCTTTTTAAACTAACAAGATGGCAGATAAATTTAAACAACAACAGGAGATTAGAGAGCGTATAGTACGACTACGGGAGAATTTTAAAAAAGATGGAGCAGATCGAAAATCTAGGATTGACTATTTCAAAACCCGTTCGGACCAATTAAACGAATTATGGACCGAATTTCTGATTATTCATGAACGATTCGGTATAGAGGAAAGTAGGTCACACGAATACTTTATAACGAAATGCTACGAACGGACTAAGGAAGTATATGAGGAGGTGACTAGCTTAATAAACACAGGATACACAAAGCTCAAGGCGACTTTAGCTAGTACGTCTGAGGTGTTTGGTGGACATTCTAGTAAGGCAGACGACATCAGAGACCCGTCTCAAGACGAGGAACACGGCTACTATGACACTGCTGGCAGTCCACAACAGCAACTAGGTGATGAAGGTGATCGCAGAGCGCCTAACAACGACAAACTTATGACGCAAAATCTGCCACAAAAACAAGATACAGGCTCTCGCAGCAAGCTTGACGAGATGTATCGCAAACAATGGGTTAACATTAAGGCATTTTTGCGAACTATATCCAATATAAATATCGAGTTACTAACAGATAAGTGGGAATTAGATGATGCTCTTAAATCTTTAGAAACACGCTGGTCAGTTATAGACAATTTGCATTGGGAGATTGAGAGTGAAGCTACACATTCAGATTTAACGTATCAATCTAAGTTTAACAGTTACGAAAAAACATTTAGTAACCTAAAAAAGGAAATAAATAAGAAGATTTGGTCCGTCGCCCATAGAGATACAACTACGCCAAAACTAGATATTCCAGTTTTTCACGGAAACTATAACACTTGGGTATCCTTTAAAGATTTGTTTAATGAGGCCATACATAAAAACACTGCATTGTCGAGCGCACAAAAAATGCAGTTTTTAAAGAGTAAAGTGAAAGGAGAGGCTGAAAGACTAATCCAACATCTACAAATTAGCACTGATAACTACATAGTATGCTGGGAGATATTAAACAATAGATACAATAACACTAAACTGATTTTTACTTCCCATATTAACATTTTATTTGGACTTCCTAATATGCAACAACAATCCTTGGGCCACATAAAGAAAATGTACGATACTACGACCGAGTGTCTACATGCCATTAAAAACCTGGGAATAGACACAAGTACTTGGGATCCGATTTTAGTTCACATTCTGTCACAAAAGTTAGACACTGAAACACATAAAGACTATATACAGTCGTTAAAAAATTCCCGTGAACTTCCGGTTTTACAGGAATTTTTAGACTTTATGGAGAGTAAATTCACCACTCTAGAATCATCCAGGCGTAAACAAGACTCAGCGTCACAAAAAACATACCCTCAACAACAATTTCCAATAGTTAGGAAAACATTCCCGAATTTTCATAATCGTAATACTTATAATAACCAAACCAATAATCAAGGAGTTCAAGGACTTAGCCGTAGCAACGGAAATCTACCAGTTGCGAAATCATTGCATGTATCCGGCATCAAATGTCCTCTATGCAAAAACCTGCACGGAATTTATAATTGCAGATTCTTTTTACAAATGCCTATTGAAAAAAGATATCACACAATAAACCGATTAGCACTTTGTACAAACTGTCTATTTACACACAACGGAAATGCCTGCAACTCAACAAAATCGTGCCACAAATGCGGTGGTCAGCATAATACACTCATTCATGAAGCCTGTGTTACTAACGTTAACATGACACCTGGGTCGGCGACC
Source organism: Anania hortulata (assembly GCA_963576865.1). Lineage (NCBI taxonomy): Eukaryota > Metazoa > Arthropoda > Insecta > Lepidoptera > Crambidae > Anania > Anania hortulata. The sequence goes on along the minus strand of OY756396.1, from coordinate 8,992,487 downwards.
GCGACGTCCGCGTCATCGCGTACTACAGCTGATTCTAAGCATGAACATAAACACGTAGTAAATGCTTCGCACGTGTCACCAAATGATAATTCTGAGATTTTGTTAGCAACAGCTCTCTTAAACGTAAAGGCAGCAGATGGCTCATCTCATACCCTGAGAGCTCTAATTGACCAGGGATCTCAAATCTCACTTATAACTGAACGAGCCGCACAGATGCTGAACCTAAAAAGAGAAAGATGTCAAGGAGTCATATACGGAGTAGGGCAGAAAGAAAATAATTGTAAAGGAAAAATAAGCATCACTTGTAACTCAATGTACAACAATTACACTTTCACAGCCGACGTAATAATAATGAATAGTCTAATTAAAAATCTACCAAACAAAACGTTTACTAAACCATCTTGGCCTATTATACAAAACATTAATTTAGCAGATCCAGAGTTCTACATTAGCCGCCCCGTAGATTTATTACTCGGAGCAGACATTTACTCTAACATTCTTTTGGGCGGGATAATAAAAAGCGACGATTCTACACAGCCTATGGCACAACAAACACAACTTGGGTGGCTGCTGTGTGGTAACGCGAAAACGTACTATTGTAACGTAGTAATCAACAATTTAGAAGACATTAAACAGTTTTGGGAGGTCGAAGACATAGCAGAAGAAGGAGATTTATCACACGAAGAAATTATATGTATAAAACATTATCAAGAAAACACTCAACGAAACTTAGACGGAAGATATGTAGTATGTTTACCTATGAAAGAAAATTATCAGACGGAACTGGGTACATCAAAAACAAAGGCGATAGCTCAATTTAGAAACACGGAGAGGAAGTTTCAACGACAAGAAAAATTAGCTCAGGCATATAAAGCATTTATGAAAGAATATACTGATTTAAAACATATGACCCCGGCAAAAAGTGACTCTTCGCTTGATTGTTTTTTGCCACATCATGGAGTGGAGCGCGTCGAATCAACAACTACAAAATATAGGGTGGTTTTTAACGCCTCTGCGAAAACATCTACAGGGCGTTCACTCAACGATTTGATGTACACAGGACCTAACTTACAACAGGACCTACAAGCTCTGTTATTAAGGTGGAGACAATATGAATATGCGTTCACCGCGGACATTGAAAAAATGTACCGCCAAATATTAGTGAACGAAGTAGACCAACAACTTCAAAAGATAATATGGAGAGAGAGCCCTGAGCAACCATTGCAATCTTTTCAATTAGCAACAGTAACATATGGCACTAAGGCTGCACCCTTTTTGGCCATGATGACATTAAGGAAGCTGGCGGCAGATGAACGTGCTAATTACCCTAACGCAGCGAAAGTAGTGGAAGAGTCATTTTACATGGATGACCTGGTACATGGATGTTACTCTATTGAGCAAACTAAGAAATTGATAAATGAATTAAACAGTCTTCTAAAATCAGGAAGATTTAATTTACGAAAATGGTCAGCGAACAACGAAAAGGTTCTAGAAAACATAACAAACAAGGAAAACAGTGATAAGACAATTTTTAATTTTAAAACAGATAACGTCTCGAAAACCCTTGGACTATGTTGGAATCCAATAAATGACACTTTTACTTTTAAATGTAACATTAAAAAACACACATCTAAACCCACAAAACGAAACCTTTTATCAGAAATATCTAAGCTCTTCGATCCGTTAGGTTGGTTAGCTCCAATAAGTACGAAATTAAAAATAATATTTCAAAATGTGTGGAAAGAAAACACCCACTGGGATGAACAGGTATCAGATGACATTTATGAGGTGTGGTCGAAAGTACAAGCGGATATCGACCGAATTAATGACTGTGAAATACCGAGATGGATATCATCTGAGGAACAAGATATCATCGAGCTCCATGGCTTCTGTGACGCGTCGATCGAAGCCTATGCTTGTGTGGTGTACGCGAGGATGAAAAATAAGACAGAGATAGTTCTTATTGCAGGAAAATCAAAACTTGTTCCGCATAAGAAAACGTTAACTTTGCCGAGACTTGAACTAAGCGGTGCCTACTTACTTTCAAAACTTATAAACAAGATTAAACAGTCACTAATTGAACACAAAATCGAAATATTTGGATGGTCAGACTCGAAGATCGTTCTTGGTTGGCTCCAAGGGCAACCAAGTCGCTGGAAACCCTTTGTCGCCAACCGAGTTAAACAGATACAAGAAGTGATGCCAGAAGATCACTGGCGATACGTGAAGTCATCGGAAAATCCTGCGGATGCTGCAAGTAGAGGTCTGACTGCAACCCAGTTAATAAAACATCCGCTGTGGTGGCATGGTCCGCAGTGGCTACCTACCTTTAACCCTGAAAGTGAAAAACTAACATATAAAACTACAGAAGAAGAGAAAAAATTATCGTCATGCAATGTTACGCAAATAAACGAAGAAAACATAATTGATAACTTATTACAAAAACACAGCTCATTCTCTAAAGTGCAACGCATAGTAACCTGGATTTTGCGCGCGTTGACCCCGAAGCGAAGTAAACCACCTACGACATATCTCACATTACAAGAGTTGCAAAACGCGAAGTTAGTTATAATAAAACATGTACAAATAAGTGAATTTAGAGCGGAAATAAAACAATTACGTCAACACGGCAGTGTGGAGTCAAAGAGCAAACTTTTGGATTTAAAACCATTTATTGACAACGATAACGTCTTGCGAGTTGGAGGTCGTTTAAAAGAAGCGAAAATCTCGTACGAAACAAAACACCCGAAAATAATACCGAAACAATCCCGGTTAACTACACTAATCATCGAGCAAGCTCACCAAAAAACATTTCACGGAGGCGCCCGCTTAACTATGGCTCAACTAAGACAGGAGTACTGGATTCCAGGTGGGAACAACGAAGTAAAAAGGCAGATTAGAAAATGTGTAACATGCCGAAAAAATGAAGGAAAAACTGAAAAACAATTGATGGGAGATCTACCAGGAGCACGAGTTAATCAAGCAAGCCCTTTTTACCACACGGGGGTAGATTATACAGGATTTGTAGATATCAAGGCCAACAAAGGACGCGGAAGTAAAACCCTGAAAGGATACATAGCCATTTTTATTTGTATGGTAACCAAAGCCGTGCATTTGGAATTGGTAACAGAGCTGACAAGTTCTGCATTTCTTGCTGCGCTCCGAAGGATGACTGCTAGAAGAGGTGCACCACGTCATTTATACAGTGACAATGGGACAAACTTTGTGGGTGCAAACAGAGCACTTCAAGAGAGTTGGGACCAGCTGAGTGACATATTTAATGACAGTTTTATGACGGAAATAACAGAGATGCAAATACAATGGCACTTCAATGCTCCTGGATGGGCTAGCGCAGGAGGATTATGGGAACGAGGAGTTCGGAGCCTAAAACACCATCTGAAACGCGTAGTGGGAGAACAAAAATTAACATTCGAAGAGTTCGCAACAATTTTAGCACAGCTGGAAGCCTGCCTTAACTCACGTCCACTGTGCTCGCTATCTGAAAATATAGACGACATTGGTTTTCTCACACCGGCTCATTTTTTAACAGGAAGACCGGGAGTGACTGTTATTGAAACAGACGAAGATGCGAGAACTCGGTGGCACTTGACGCAAAAAATATTTGAAGACATTTGGAAGAAGTGGCAAATGGAATATTTAAGCCAACTTACAGCGAGAAGAAAGTGGCAGACTCCGCAACGTAACTTAGAAATAGGAGACGTAGTGATTATTTACGAACAAAACTTACCGCCAGGAAAATGGGCGCTGGGTAGAGTTGCAGAAGTTCATCCTGGCCCCGACGGCTATGTGAGAGTGGTGACGCTAAAAACGAAGAATGGTTTGATAAAAAGGCCAGTTGTGAAACTGTCTTTACTGCCGCTAGCCAAGGCTGGAAAAGAAAATGAGACGCAAAAACAAAAAGACCCGGAACCGAGGAAGACAAGACAACAGCGAAAACGAGGAGTTTTTTCAACAATTTTAATGATGGTTGTCTATTTTATGGCCATAATAGCATCTGGAAATTGTGTAAATGTGACCCCACTAAACAAAACCCAAGGACTGTATTTTGACAAAATCGGAAAATTAGAGATTATAAGAGATGAATGGAAGTTAGTTGCATACTACGACTTAGATCCATACTGGGAAGGCACATCTGCATACCTGAAATACAACGAACAACTTGAAACTATATGTCAACAGGTGAAAACATTGGCTCATTGCGACGTGATTATGTCGCAATTACGTCACAACTATGACGAACTACAACATTACAACCGCATGTTATTAAATCATCAATTAAAACAAAATACACGGAAACGGCGTGGCTTAGTAAACGGTGTCGGGTATCTTGCGAACACTTTATTTGGCGTTTTGGATGACCGATTTGCAGAACAATATCAGCGAGATATTGGACTGATACACAAGAACGAAAAACATTTAGCCGCCTTGTGGAAAAACCAAACATCTATAGTGGAAGCCGAGTACAACCTCTTAAAAAGAACAGAAAATACTATTAACAAACAACATAAGATGATAAACCAACACTTACTCAGTTTAGAAAACGCTACGAAAATGATGAAAACAGAAATATCATCCGCTGAAAGTATGGCTCAATTCACGATAGTAGCTATGGCCACTAACAATTTACTGACACACTTAAGACACATACAGGATTCGTTAATCGATACTATTACAAACGTGTACGATGGAAAAATAAACATACATATCATAGATCCTCAACAACTTCAACATGAACTCAATATTATTTCGAGACAATTAACGAGCGACCTAAGTCTCCCAATCGATAACTTTCAGAACAATATTGACAACATTTACCAGCTGTTGAAAATCAGAGCGAGAATCACTAACCACTTTATGATATTTGAGATACGGATCCCACTAATAAGTCGAGATAACTATGACCTATACAACATTATAGCCATCCCGAACAGTGCAGGCGATAAAATGATATCTATAACTCCAATCGAAAAACAGGTGGCAATGAACTTACAAAAAGACGCATTCTTACCCATTGAAGAAAAAGATCTACAACATTGTTTAGCACGTGACAAAACTATTTACATGTGTTACCTAAAAGTACCTATCTACAAAATGACAACAGACACCGATCTCCGCGTGAAAGATGAGACACGGCAATGTAAACATAACTTCAACTTATGCCAGAATAAATGGATTAGTTTATCAAGAATTAATAGTTATTTCTATTTTTGTTGCGGCCAGTGTCAATTACGAACATTGTGCGAGAGTCGAGTTTCAGCACAAACGCTGACTGGAGCAAACATAATCTTAATGGAGGAAGGCTGCATCGTAAAAACAGATAATTTCTCTATACATACGCATCAAACAATGGAAAATAAGATGGATTTGTTATTGGATATTAAAATTCCAGAGATAGACCCTATAAATCACATTATAAACATTACTATACCAAACTTCGAACATAACTTTAATTTATACGACCAAAAAGAGTTAAAAAGCATCGGCGAGAACATAAAGGTGATGAAAGAAAGTCAGCCTATCTCCGAAGACTTCTCCGTCCACGATGTCCACCAATACGCCGCCATTTATAGCCTTATAGGCTTCGGAATCCTGGTTCTACTAGTTATTATGTATCGGAAAGTAAAATGCCGGTGGCAACCAGCGGGAGCAACATCATCGGCTGCGAGCGCAGAGCCGGCGGCAGGGCGCGGTGCGGGCCCGAGGCGTCCGCGCCCGCAGCCCGCCGCCCGGCTGAGCCCAGCGCGTGACGAGTGTGACGACATCGCCCTTGATACGTATACTCCTATAAGTGAAAAAATTAATAAATCGCGAGTGCAAGTGCAGGAGTGTAGTGACAACGAAACGAAAGGTTGTGTTTTAGTGCGCGAATGTGATCAAGTCGATATGAAGGGAGGTTTAACGGACAAAACAACATCCCCTATTTTTAGAAAAATTCCTTTTGATAAATGTTAATTTTGCTAACTATGTCTGTACTAAATGACAATTATTGTATGAACAGTTTTATACGTTTGTTACTTAAGTTAAACGTTATTTGTTTATAGTTTTATCCTACTTTATCTCTTCGTTTGCCCCCGGCAAGATGTTCGGTGCAACGCACCTTACACGTGATTGAAATACTATGCGTGGTCAGCAGTGACCGCGCATCGTTCGTAATGTAATTTTCCACTCAAAATTAGTGCATATTTCGGAACCGTCGCGACCGGGTGCATTCGAACATTTAAACTTGTAACATTTTCTAACATTAAACATTTTCTACTCTTCTCTGGACTTTTAACATTCACACGCAATCCTGTACCTCAACAGCTCGGATTTTTTTTTACTTGCCATCGGTATCGGCAGGAAGGAGATGGCGATCGCAAATCTGATCGCTGTGTAGAGACTAAAAAGAGGTAGCGCTAAAATATAATTATACTAATTATTATTATCTCTAAATAATATCTAATCTGAGTCACTTTAATTAAAAAAAAAACTAGTAAAATCACGACGTACCTATCACATTTATTTTTAAAGTTACAAAACGATGTGCTTTATTCTATGATCTAACTTCTATTTAACATTGCACTTTGTCTGTGTGTGAGTTATGGATTTAGTACATAACTCTTGACAGCTAACATTCTTCTATCTTTATAGGTACCTATGTTATGAACTTTGACCAAAGCTAAATAAGCCTTATTAAACCTGCTCTTGTGCATGTTTATAAGTCACAAAGAGCGAACGGGGAGCTGAGCTGACTAGCTAGACTGTGGTCTGGGGGTCGACGTGTGCAGATCTATGTTACTGACCTCGCGGTGACGTGCACCGCTGTTTGAACAGGTACACACCGCAACTACTTTTGCGGAGCAACGTTTTCACCATAGCATTTATTGAGTCATTTAGCACTTGGGTAACTTACTTACAGCGTGAATATGAAACCGTGTAGGTACCTACTTCCTTCAAGGGATATAAGCAGTTGCTGATACTACTTACAACAACATATAACGATAGAACATTTTTCGCATTTTTATACAAAACTAGCTGTGCCTGTGGCTTCGTCCGCGTCAAATACAGATAGTAGGTACTTCAATACAATTATTATTAAAAACAAAATTGAGTTCAGTTAGCTTTTTTTGTCATTTTTGTGACATCTGTTAATTATCATAAATTGACATAACTAATATCTCGCACCTCTCGGGAGATGTAAATTTTTTGGGATGGAATGGTCGAGGATAGTTTTAAATATTCTTCAAAGAAAATATCGCGTCGAATCGGATAAATAGCTCACAAAGTTTAACCGCCTACAATAAAATTAAATTTACCTCTTATAATATTGAAAGAAACCTATCATCTACCTTGACGATAAACGTAGATCTTAAGGACTAAATATCTGAATTTTATTGCGCGATTTCGGAGTTTGTAAAAGTTGTTTTTATTATATATTATGTATTTTCGATTACGTCACAGTAATACAAGACTTCTTATTCACCCTGTATGTATCTTTATTTTTTGTTTCTATCCGATGCTACTGTAGCTAGGAAACGTTGCGTGATCTTGTAAATATAACTGTCGATGTGGAACTGTACTGTATACACTATCATTTCAATACTTTTCCGTAAAATTCTAGACAGAGAATCCGTATTTCAGATTTTAATAAAGGTGTGTGGATTCTTGTGGCCATCGAGTCTTTTAAACCACTGGATCTGTTTTAATTGATATAATACTTCTGGTTGACCGTCTGTGAAAACTTTGTTTTTTAGCAAACTTCGGTTTAGCGTACCACGACGGAGGACTCACTACGCTGTCTTCAAAACTCTTCATGCTGACGCTTTTAAGAGAATCTTCACGCTCACATACTTTTGATGATATAGTTTTAACTTTCATACCAATACTTGGTACCACGCCTTCATCTTGATAAGGTATATCTTTCATTTCTATGATCTGAACTTCTGTGTCACTTAAATCTTTACTCGGCCTATGGACTCTAGTCGTATCTGTACAGTAACCAATAGTCTTCATAGTACCACCCATACGTTTAGATTTATCCCTGTATAACAGCTTTTTAAATTCATTGCGAAACTTCGGATGAGTTATTATGTAAATGAAGGGGTTTATGCAAGCGGCTGTTTTACAAAATAATGCGGGTATCATGGAAGTTATGGGAGTAATAAGGTCCTTTTTACCGGCTATGCCGAGGAGAGCTACTACCGCGTAAGGGGTCCACGATATAAAGAATAGGGCTATGACGGCCATAACTAAGAATGCGAGTTTTATTTCAGCTTTACGTTTCGCTCTTTCCTTAACATGTCGGGTGGAGAGTCTCTGTTCTTGGTTTGTAGTGGAAATGTTTCTGTTGCAAACGACAACACGGAAGATGCTTAGGTAACAGAAGGAGATAGTGCAGAATGGCGCAACCCAAGCCGCGCAGAAGAACACGAGGATGAAGTATCGCGGTGGTAGTTCATCTGTGAGGTAGTCGAAGCTGCAGCTGGTGAGGTATCCTTCGGGGACGTAGTGGCCGTAGCCAAAGTCAAAGGCAGGGATGGAGGCGAAGAGCGCGGCGTAGAGCCAGGCGGCCACGGCCAGCAGGCGCGCGCGGATGGCCGTCAGCGCCCGCAGCGGCTCCAGCGGCCGCACCACCGCCCAGTAGCGGTCCAGCGCTATGGCCGACAGCGTTGCGATCGACGTTGTGCCGGTGAGACCGCCGATAAATCCGTATATGATGCAACCTGCAAGCAGAAATATCTTATCAGCGTAATCAGCCCGCGTTACCTCCATGCACATAGGCCATCTTTAATGCACTCCACTGAGTTCATACTTTTTCATTTATATCATTTCCAATTTTAACTACGGCCGACTTTCATAGGTTAGATTTTATTAGTCATCGGCCATCAGTTTGCATGGAGAATTATTTTTTTTAGATTAAGATGTTTTTCCAAAAAAAGTTGTTTGTATTTGATCATTTGTATTTTTTTGTGTTTGTTTGTTTATCGGTATTAGAATCTATCCTTTTGCGCATTACAATAAGTCGCCGGTTGCCATTTTGGGACATAGACATAGGTCTATGTGGCGTTTTAATCCTGTCGCTGTTATCTTTAGTGACGAATGGAAGGAAGAGCGAACGGAATGGCACGTATAGTAACTTTTCATTATTCTGTTGGATGGCGTCACGGGTTACGACATACGATCTCAAGGATTCTCCCTTGAGAATGAGAAAGTTTCCCTAAACTTGACAACGAGCACAATACGTAGGTATGCGTAATGCGTCACCTCGTGCACGCTTCGGGAAATTAAACTTACTGCTATCCATTGAGAATTACCGAGAGCAACAGATTACTTACCAGGTTTACCCAGCGCCGGTCCAAGGTTAAACGAGTTGAAAATAAAGATGGGTGTCTTGGCAAGCATTAAGAAATCGCTGAGCGCCAGGTTCGCCACCAAAATGTTGCCAGCGGTGCGCAAGCTGCGGCACCTGAAATACACAAAGCATTTATCAAAAATTGGATCTCGTTACCGTTGGCTTATCGTTTAAAATCGAATTGCAATGCAACTGCGCTGCAAAAGACGTTTGTAATTAAAATGTTATTATAAAGTGTCATCACATTTGGACAAGCGTAAATCGGTTACAGCGGTCTTCTTTGATATGAGCAAGGCTTTTGATTTTGTGTATCACAAAACCCTACTTAATAAATGCAACATACACGGAATAAGAGGAATTGCAAATGAATGGCTCAAGAGTTATCTGGACAACAGGAGACAATATGTAGAGATAACAAGCATGGACACTAAGATGGAGTTAAATGAGTATAGGTCATCCATAAAATTGAATGAAGTTGGCGTACCACAAGGTAGTATTTTAGGTCCTTTATTATTTCTACTCTACATACATGTTCTCCCAGATGTGATTCAACATGATTGTATACTTTTTGCTGACGATGTATCTGTTGTTATCCCGTGCAACGATACAAAAACATATAATGATGACATAAATAAAACAATCAATAAAATAATACAATGGCTAGATAATAATAATCTTAGGGTTAATTTGAATAAAACGACATTTATGCAATTTATCAACAAAAATGGTATCAAACACTCTTTAAACGTCTCCTCTGGACTTAATCCTATTAAATAATCTAGGAACACTTCATTCTTGGGTATTCTAATTGACGACGAGCTATCATGGGTAGAACATATCAATAAACTCTGTAGTAAGATAAATTCTTTTGTGTATGCACTCTGGCGACTAACACGAGTTAGCGAGAAGAGTGTTGCAATCCAGGCATACCACGGATATGTATGTTCCTTGTTAAGGTATGGTATTCTCCTTTGGGGCAACTCTTATCACACAAACAGAGTATTGATCGCTCAAAAACAATGCATACGAGCTATCTGCAATGTAGACGTTTTGACATTTTGTAGATTGTTATTTATAGAACTCAAACTGCTAACCGTCCCTTGTATCAACATTTATGAAATATGTGTATTCGTAATCGTAAAAGCGAATTCGCATTTGTTTTCTAAAAAAAGGAGTTTTGCAATTTTAATATAAGACATCTCAACAAACTGGTTTTACCCATTAAAACTACAACCCTTTACAGTAGGAGCACGTATTGTATGTCTATAAAATTTACAACCAGTTAAATGACGACATGAAAATACTCCCACTAAACAGATTTAAAGTTACGCTAAAAAGGTGGTTGATAGAAAAATGTTTTTACTCAGTAGATGAATATTTTAACTTTTTTAAATCCAGGATGTTGTAACCTATTTTATTGTATGTTAAATGACATTTTGAGTACTAATTCATTAATTTAAACTCAAGTTAAAATTGTATTTCGCATGCCATACTATGGTGAAATGTGTGATCTTAAACCAATTTAACATCCTTGTACCACTTTTAAGCGAAATAAATTATTTTATTCTGTTCTATTCTATCTTTGGACTTTTCAAAGAAGTCAGAAAACTGATGACTACTAGGCAGCATGGTCTCAGACCTTAGCATGTTCCAATTGGAACGAAAAAAAAAATTAATCCATGTCAGATTTTTGCTGGCGCAAGACGAAAATTTAACCCGGTATTCATTTATTTAGTATTGTACTAAATATACTGGATTTAATGGTTATTAGCGATTTTGTGCGCAAGTGGGCCTTATTGTATGTTAAGTGACATTTTGAGTACTAATTCATTAATTTAAACTCAAGTTAAAATTGTATTTCGCATGCCATACTATGGTGAAATGTGTGATCTTAAACCAATTTAACATCCTTGTACCACTTTTAAGCGAAATAAATTATTTTATTCTGTTCTATCCTATCGATAATATGGAATTAATGTACAGAAAACACCTCGTCAACCTACTAGAAAACCTGTCTGATTTAAAGTTGAAAATCGGTTCATTGACTTTTAACTTTTTGGGTAGATTGACCTGCCGTTGACTGTACCTACATTTTGTATTTTATGAACGGCGATTAAGTTATTTAATTGGTTAGAAACCTATGTACCTATAATTAAATTGTTAAATACCATTAATGCTTAATCGTTAATAGGTATTTGGTATCCACTGAAATTACCATTTGTTATTGCGACCTATGAGTCGTACATAGACATACTACTTACTAGTATATCATAAGTCCTTCTAGTTAGTTAGCTAGCGAGCACGTATACTCGTACTACTCATGATAAAGGTGATAATATTTATACAAGTGTTTTGTGAATAATTATTGAACCGTAAATTTCTTTTGTTCATAGCGAGTTCGTTTTTTGACACCGCATAGTTAAACAAGAAGCCAATCTAGCCAGTTGATTTAGGTAGTTGTTAAAATGGTTTTTAAAATATTAGCTGTTTTCGTGATTTTAATTTGCGTTTGCGTAACAGCAGAAGAGAGCAATGAATGCGTAGACACCTCTAGTATAGAAGTTAGCTCTGAAGAGGACGATACGTCGCCAGAGGTTTTAAACGAAACGGGTGTTGCTTCTTCCAAGAATGAATCTTCGCTTGTAGACAGAACACAACAGAATATTGTAGATGTTGTTAACCTGACATTGTCTACTACTGAAGCAACTGTGGATGGTAAGTTTTCACATTAGGAATATTAATTATTTAAAGTCAGATTACATAAAAAACTTTAAGTAAGCAGGTCTATCGTGATAAAGAAAAGCAGCTTTAAATTAAATCGTTTTAAGTTTGTTAATCTTTTATAAAAGGATTTAAGTTAACTTTTTTTGTTTGTTCAGAAGCCGAAGAGAAACTGAATGCCTGGGTTAAAAATTACAATTGCACAAACTCAGCAACGAGTTTAGTCAAGTGTGTGACGAGCGTCCGAAATCTCAAAGGCCCGTATTCGTGGAGATCGAACACCAGAGAAGTGGGAATCCCCACTGAATTTCCATCCGATGTCACTCATGATGTCAGCGACGCGAATTGGCCACACAAAATTAGGAATGGTCTAGAAGAATGGTTTTCAAACTTAAACAGGATTATGTCTAAGTCAAAAGAGCTTATTAAGAAAAGCAAATCAGAAAAAGAAAGTTAGATAAGTACCTATTAAATATTTTATTAAAAGAAGACATTCAAGATAATATAATTTGAATGTAGGAAAAATAATAAATATCGGCAAATCAGCGCGAATTACTTTTTTTAACCTTTTGGCATCGAAACACTAGGTCCGTGGGGTCCCAACGCTTACTCTTTATATAAAGAGATTGCCAAAAAATTAGTTGACACACACACACACACAAATTCATATTCAAACGAATTTGAATTTGAATTTGACCCAAGGACCCAAGGGCTGGCAGCTACCTCGCACAGCGACTAAGCATCGCAATCCAGCGAGGTAACGCTGCCAGCATCTTGGGTAGCATACCACGAGGACCATTTTATAAATCTCTATTTTCGTAGTTTTTATTTGTATATAGTATTTCATAGATGTATATAATATTTAAAATTGTGATCTTCTTATGTACCTTGTTCAATGGCAAATAAATTACCACTTTTATTTACAAGTGACCTTCACAGTAAATTATGTGCTAAAATAAAACTGCCTAATCAAAAGATTTCTTATGCCATTTTAAAAATATTATGTCACAATTAACTTAAATATCAAATTTGGTGCATCGGTTGGGGTCCTCTTTTTAGGGTGCTGCAGTAAACCAGGAATCCTCATAGTGTTGCCATGTTTTGCTTGGAGCCTATTAATGCCAGAAAACTGAAATTCGGCATTATTACATCTGAACCCATTTTCTAATTATTTCAGGTTACCTCCAGCTACACATAAAATGGGGAGCTGTTTATTTATTTAGACCAAAAAAGGGATGACGACTATTTTTCAGAGATTTATTGATTTGAAATGTTGCATGACGTCAATGTTAAAATTTTAATTAGAAGTGACAACACGAACTTTGACGCGTTTTGCCTTTGTCATTTTTTGGTTGATTGACAAAGAAAAAATAAGTATCCATTATTTTTTGATAATTTAACTGAATAGAATTTCATTTTCTTTACCCAGTCGTCACCCCTATACTGGATTGCTTTTGATTTTTTTCGTTTTAAAGTTTACGATATAGAAAGATTGGATTTTTTTTTTTTGTTAGAAATTCCCGTGTGGATTTTTATAAATTATCGTAATGCCCAAAAAGGTTTTTTATAAATTGGTAAAAATATAAAAAATCTATTAATAAAATATCATCATCATCTTGTCAGCCTATTGCAATCCACTGCTGGATGTAAGCCTTCCCCAAAGAGCGCCATAGAACACTATCTTCCGCTTTTTTTGGAGTTACCAGGTTGGACCAGGCCAGCCATGGAGAGTCATTGTGAATGTTGTCATTCGCACCGACTCTACTATATCGACTGTACTAACTGATTAGGCAGGTATATTTTAGTAAATAGACATTTATTATTTTGGTCAGTTTCAGTAAACTTTTTGAGTTCTTACGATGCGTATACGTACGAGTATACCCCTCGAAAAAGGGATAGTTGCCTACTGTGGCGGATAGTTGCCTCACGCTAAAAACGCTTCGCGGGATAATTGCCCCACGATAAAATTGCTTCAATTTATTTATTAGATTTATTTTTTAATTTTTGTTCTTTAGTTTTTTAAACCCCATGTGCTTAACTGTCAGCGCAGGACCACGCTAGATTTTTGCAAATATTTGCTGGTCATTTTTCTCACCTGCAACATGAAATCTTTAAGAAATAATAGTTGCCCTTAAGGCAACTAACCGCAAAAGTATATGGGGCGACTATCCTTTTCAGTACGGATACTTGCCCTTTTAAATTAAAAATATATATATATATATGTATGTTTTATCAATAAAATGTAATGGACCGTATAGTTTAAACTCCAGTGTATACGAAGAAACAAAAAGTTGATTGAATCCATAGCCATGTAAAAAAATATTACATAGAAATGACTCACAAATATAATTTTGACGCTCGTGTGGGTCATGCCGTGAAAGATTTTTGCTAACACACACAAAACGCATGGACTTTTTCTTATGGCTTGTATGGCATTGAGACTTACGGGAGGGCCGCTTTTGATCATTGGAGAGCCCTAAAACTGGAGGCATCTCTAACATAGTGTATTCAAAACGGGGGCATGTATCCCACTGAGGCAACTATCCTGGTTTTACCCTATTGGTAAAAAGAGCAAATCATAATGCGTTTAACGCAGCATATTATGCTTCAAAAAGGAACCGTGCGTATGTTCAGGACTAGCTATTGTAGATTCAATTTTTAAAAATACTTGCAAGAAGAAAAATACAACTAAGTATAAAGCCTCTTATCTCAGCTAAGGCCGAATCTAATTAAACATTTAGTTCCGTTTTGCTTAAGTTAAGTAGACTGATGATTTGATTTTTGTGATCAACGATATTTGTGACAGATAAATATAAGCCTGGGTCGCAAGCTGTCGTCAGACGAAATCTACCCTGATCACGAATATTGACTTATTTCATATTCCGGTGCGATAGAAATGAACGACAGTGATCAAGATTAAAGCTAGTAGGTAAGAAGCATTTTTTTCGTAATAAAAGCATTAGTCGAAGTTGTTGGGTCAGAAATAATTTAATTTTTTATGATTTTAACCTCAGTTTTTTTGCTATTTCATTTCAATGATAGTGCTTTAATTGAGTTTTTGTATTTGATTTACTTAAAAGTATGGAATAATTTCAGGGAAATAAATGATTACATATAATAGTCCTATAGGGCTGCGATTTCTTCGGATAGGGAAGAATATGTTTAAAGCTAAATAAAGGATGCGACAAAAAATCTTTTAACTAAAAATAAAAATAACTAGGTATTGTTCCTAGTTTTGACATTCAGCGGAAAATCATATTTTATTATAACCAAGTTATAATAAGTACTTGCAATTTGTTTGTTTAGGGCCACTTTCACCACTTGCTGTAAGTTCCGGATAACCTATCTGGCACTCGTTTTGACAGATAACCCATACAAATACCTGTCAAAAAAGTGCTAGATAGGTTATCCGGAACTTATCAGCAAGTGGTGAAAGTGGCCCTTAGCCAAGCAGGTCTAGATTACTATATTCACGATTCAGCCAGTAAAGTCTAGGCGTAACGTGATAGAGTTACAAACATCCTTTTCACGTAATGATTATGATAAGATTAGTGTTCCATAATATTGAGCGTCGTGACTCGTGATGGCTCGTATCGATCGTGATCATCATTATGGTGTTAAACGACTGTTTTAGCATTTCTAATAACCACAACCACTGTCGACAGACAAATAGACAAAACATTTAAAAGACACAAAATGACGAATATAAACTTTTGTTCCCTCGCTATATTTTCTTAGCTGATGGGCCAGGCAAGTGACATATTTTTTAAATACCATCAAGTCTTCTATTAAAACCCATGTACGATATAAATATGTATTTTGTAATCACATTTTCAGCACTGTTTTGCTCGAAATAATTTAAGCTCACCAACAAAATTTTGCATGTGGCCGATCTTGCGACCGATCTCTTGGTTATTAGCATAGTAATAACTTTTAGTTTAATAAAACTAGTAGAGATGCGAATGCTAAGAGGTATGTATAATAAATAAATAATAATAACATAACGTTAAACGTATAATATTAAAGATTTTTAGCCATTTTAATTTTTTTTCATTGTTGTTTAGGATATTTCAGGCGGTCACTTGCCCCAGGGCGATATTGTATTTATGACATGCTTAATCTACACGACGAATTTCAGGAAATTGTGCTTACTTTTTCGGCTCCAAAACCAAAGAAAATTTGTACTGTGTATTTATAAAGTCGATGTCAGTGTACTGTGCAATGCCGGTAAAATGTGTAAATACTTACAAAGTACTACAAAATCGGTTAAGCGCGAGTCGCATACGCGTTTTGTGCGGTCTGTACTATCCTCTGTCTTTCTTTTAGTTCCTAGATCGAGGGTAGGATCCTTTAAATTCCTGGTCCACAATTGACCGATTTTTAATATTCATTGTTTAAGGTATTTTAGGTGGAAAACTCTGGACCCAATTGGCGTCGTGGTTCGTGGGTTCACACGAATGCTAAGGTTTGGGGGGTCAATACAAAATACTTAAGTTTTTAAATATCAGGTCATGGGAGTGCTATTGTAACTTCTGGCAAAATTCACTGTTTGGAACCTCGCAACACAAGAGTTTAATCCTTAGTTCGCGACCATGACAATTGGTGTCGTCTGCGCATTTCATATTAATTTATTACTAAGTAAATGCGGGTCGGCCCCAGCTTTGTGCGTACAATGTACATGTACAATAAGATAAGAATGATTATTGGGGTTATCGTTATGGGATAAACATATACCGTCGTTCTGTATGCCTTTATAAGATGTACAATTAAACATGCTAATGAGATATGCCACAATAACGTACTACGGAATTCCGTAAAGCACGTTATTTTGGCATATCTCATTAGCCTTGTCAGTGCCCGACGAAAATATTCTACGACTAACTTTCTTTAGACATAATATGCATGTATTTTAAATTTAAACCATCTGGAAGAAATAAAACGCACAAAACGAGGTCATACACTTTTTTGTATAGCACTAGTTTTTGCTCGCGACTTCGTTTGCGTGGTCTTTAGGTTTAATTAGTACATAATATATTTCCCCGCCGTGCGCACAACTACTTATACAATAGTTTAGAAATACATAGGGGACAAACATACTCACATTGATTTTTATTTATAGATAAAGCTAGCTAGCTAGATAAAGTAGAGACTTATTAGTTTTGACGCTTGTATGTAACCTAAGTAAAAATCCGACGTAAGAGTGATTTAATGAAACCTTATCTTGATAATACATCTTGCTTCCAATCTAGCAGATATTAGTTCAAAGTTCACATGCGCAGCCCGCAGCAACTCCACGTAGCGAAGTCTCAAAGAAGGATTTATGTACAACGTAATGAGATAACTTGGATACTCACTTCATAACTTTCGTATATTCATGTTTACTTAATTGTGTTAATGATTTTATAAATTTACCAGAACTGTATCCTATTTCAGATGAAATTCTACAGACCCTCTCATTTGCAAAGTTTTGAAAGTTATGCAAGTTCCAAACCGTAACAAAGGTATTGTTTCTTGGATGGAACTTCATGAATATGTAAATACAAAGTAGTGCGATAATTTGTCTATTAATATACTTACTTGAATAACATATTACTACTTATTATGTCACAATCCACTGAAACTCGATACTCATATTTCTCAGGTATTCTTAGATAGGTACTAATATTAAACAAATGTAACGGCCAAATACTGAAACAACACTCAAAGTTAAGGCTCCGTTACATCGCTATCACATAAATTTTCTACTACAGAAAAGTTGTTATGAAAACGATAATATATACTCGTCGTTGAGTAAAGTTTCAGTATTCAGGGGTTAATTTTATAATTAGTTATATCATCATATACATATAGTATGTTGTGTTCGTATGAGTAATATCTAAGTTATGCTGACTAATAAATGCAGCATAAAACATATCATGTCATTGATCAGAGTTCGAAGCCCCAAAAATAAACAAATTCTGAACATATTTTTATTGTTTGCTATTTTAGTCTGTAGGTATTTTTTATGGCCCTTTTATAATAATGGTATCATTTAAATTGTTTTTTCTATGAAGGTTTCTAAACCTTCTTTAAATAAATAAGATAAAAATAAGATATAATCAAGCTAAACAAATTCGGTATGAAGAAACAAAAGCAAAATTACTACAGCAGTTTAAACATAAGCAAACTCCATTTTACAGCTCTTCTCGCGCAATTTAGTGAAAGCAATAAATTCATTCGCAATACCTATTCTTACGTATTCATTTGGCGTTATAAATTGGACCCAAACAGATTTAACAAGCTTTCAAAGAACAATTATGAATACCACAATGACGAAAAACAGAAAAAACCACTCTCGTGCCTGTTTTCAAAGAGAAACATTGCCTCGATATGAGAAAGGCCGTGGGTTAACAGGCGTCTGTAACTTACACAATAAGCAAATCACAACGTTACGCAAATGCTTTAACCAAAAAGCTACAACATCTCTCATACATCAAGCAATAGTTCAAACAGACAAAAAGCTAACACCTATAAACCTTACAGATGCAACTATTCAACACAGTGAAAAACTAACTAACATTACTACAAAACTCTCTACTTGGACCCAAAACGCTCTTCATGGAAGACATCGCAAAGACTTATGCCAAAATAATGTCGACAAGGCTGCGTCGAACGCATGGCTAAGTTATGGCGATCTCATTCCGGAGACTGAGGGTTTTATGATACAACTAACCAAACTATAGAAACCCGGAACTACCAAAAATATATTATTAAATTGCGAATACCTACAGATAAATGCAGGAAATGTTATAGTGGTGGTAAACTATAACATTTCCTGGACATTTCCTAAAAAAAGGAGGACGTTCTCAATTCGATTGTATACATTTTTTAAGTTTGTTATTTTAGAACTTCGCCATTAATGAACTTATTCGAAAAACATTTTTTAGGTTTTATGGAATATACCCTTCCGGGGTATCCTTCCAAATTGGTCCCATTTTTTCAGAATTCAATTTTGATGTTGGGGTCCATGAGAAATTGAGATGACTCCTAAAATATTAAGGCATTCATAAAGCGATTTTAATATTCCACAATTATTCAAGGATTTGCGTTCAGAAAGTATCATTTGCTGTGGTGAAACTGATGAAGAAGACCATACATGTCATATGGAATATTGTAATGGGGCTCAGCAGCAGATATTGAGTCTATCTTTGTACTACAAAAGAGAGCTGTACGGGCAATTTACGACCTTAGACCCCGAGACTCGTTAAAAGATCTGTTCAAGGAAATTCATATATTGACAGTGGCTTCTCAATTCATTTATGAAAATATTATGTACATTCGTAAAAACCTGCACCTATTTTCTAAGAAAGGTGACATTCATAATCATAATACCCGGAATAAAGACAAACTTGCTGTTCCAAATTTCAGACTGCATAAAGTAGGTAATTCGTTCATGGGAAAATGTATTCGCTTTTTTAACAAATTGCCGCAGTCTATTGCTGAACTACCTATACATAAATTTAAATCGCATGTCAAGATGGTTTTAATGAAAAAAGGTTATTATTACACTATAAATGACTATTTAATTGATAAAAATGTATGGAATTAAATACTACCCTGCTCGCACAGGTACATATTATCTTGTAATGTAAACACACTATTTAAAAAGAGGCTGACAATAGTGACAGAGTTTCTTGCGCTGCTTCTTCTCGACGCTAGCCCACAATTGTCCCGAAGCAGTGGTACGGTAAAAAAAAATTGGGACGTGTAAAAGAGCTTAATTTTGGCCTATTTGCAGAAATAAATTGGTTTTGGTTTTTAATAGTATTTCACGAGTGGCAATAAGATATCTTGATTAAAATAGTTAAGCTTCGTTGTAGTCAAACAAATCAAATTTAAATAAATGATTCTGGTGTAAATGGTACCACCGAACCCAAATCACTGACCGAACTAATCTAATGACGAAGGCGGATGGTATTGTACATGAACTCCGTTATGATCATCACTTATCCACGCCATGTCCGGTGACGGCGACTTCTTGCTGTCAAATATCAGGTGGTGTTATTAGAATGGAATGCTCTGAGGTGGCTAGAAAAACCGAATTTCGTTTTGAAGATTCGGTTACATGGAACACAGAAGAGTTGTCCAGATCAAGTGCTAAAATCGATATTTAGATTCAGCCTTATTTGCCCCTCAAAAATGGTCTCTTGGCAACATGTTTAACATGATTTGCACACATTTCTCACAATTACGATTCTCAAATTTTTGCCCAAATTTGATTGTTGTATGGTAATTTTACATACATAAAGGTAGTCGACTAGAAAAGCCAGCCTCTAAACATAAAAAGTAGAAAAAGCCCTAATAAATTTCCACACATTTTTCGTACTGTGTTTACGAACGTCAGGAGTTCCCGAAACATACGTAATATTTCGTTGTTGTTTACTCGTTTACGTTACGCTTGATTAATATTGTAAAGGACGACAGCCAATAACATTGTCCCTTGTCATGAAGGCGCTAAAAAACGTAAAACCATAACTTTATCATTTTCAAAATTCTAATGTCAAACCCATACGCTTTTATCAAAACCATTTGTCAATAGTGATATTTAAAAAGCGAAATAACCACGGTTACCATGGAAATAAGATTATTGGATAGTGTTGTTATTAACTTACTGGATGCCAGGCATGCAATCAGACCGCGTAACAACAACTATTATATTTTGTCTTGATTTGCTGAGGGGTTAAAATACTGAATTAATTAATTAATTATTATTAATATTTTTTATTTATTAACATTAATTTTGTTTTCTACCTACTTAGTAATTTTACATACCATACAATGGCGAGACATGTTGATTCATTCTCAAATATGTATGTTATTATATCGCGTCTTTTTGTAAATAAATGATTTGAGTAAATAAATTTGAATTTGAAGTTTCGCAATAACAGTCTAATCTGCAATTGATTGCATGTTACGATCTTCTTTTCGGGCTATAACTACCTTAATTTTTTTTCCAACGGAAATAGTAGGTAACCTACATGACGTCATATAAGGTAATCGTTATCGTCTACAAAAGCTATAGAAACCAATTACTTTCATCAAATTAAGATCGTGAAGGAACACCATAATTAAAATCGAACTTGAATCGCTGATTGGTCACTAGCTAACATGCTACGTTTCCCCTAGTAGGCAAGACACCTAAATAAACATTTGGATGTCACATGCTGGGATCGGGTAGATATAACGGAACTTAGATTTTGTAAGTTTTGTTCAACGACCGTTTTATTAAAGTGTATGTCACAGCTCGTTTTAGCAAAAACTTCACGCGTTGTAATTCCTTTTTTCTCGATATTAACTACTTAATTTCAATTAAGGATGCTTAAATGATAGCAAAACGTTTAAATACTAACTTGAAGTACATGAAGAGCACAAGCGCGTTTCCAGTACATCCCACGATCGCCATGAGCACGTAGAGCGCTCCGAGCGCGTAGTTAATGGCTGGGGCAGGCGGCGCGAAGTGCAGCCAGTGGGGGTTGATCAGCTTCAGGTACTCATCCGAGTACAGACCGTACCGCCGCCACAGCGCCACGGGCCACTCCTGCATGAACCGCGCCACCACTGACAAACCCACCGGCGAAGAATAGCTAAACCCCTTCATCCACTCCCGGCTGTCATTATTCAACTCCGCGTCAAACCAAAAAACACTACCCTCTAAGTCCCTTCTATGCCTTAACTTATCAGTCTTCTCCGGCAACTTAATTATGTCAATAAACATTCTTCGCCGCCTCTTCCACTGAAGCAAGTTACTTGAACGACACGATATAAAACGGTAATAACCCTTAAACGGTTTCAACATCACTAATTGAGTATTTGGATCGCTTTTGTTACAATAACTACACACTTTCATCGATAGACGGTTATCTTTTATTGGAACAGTATTTAAATTGACGCACTGCATGATTGTTGATAAAAATATTAAAGCAAGTTTTATTGCTCTGGACAAGTCCATTGCTGGGCTAACAAGTCGCAAACAATAGTTGCCTGGAGCACAACCGTTCGCGGCGGTTTCTGAGACGAAATGTTGCTCCAGAATATGAAGGCCGGCACGCGCTAGACGCACGTATTGAAGTCCCGGCAATTTGCCACTTTATTAATAGCACTAACTAGTAAAATCAACAAATAATTTAACTTATGTAATGAGTTATTTACATAAGCATGAAATTTGAGGTTAAAATTATTTGTGAGACCTAGCGTATTAGTACTTGTGAGTCTTAATTGGTATAAAATAACGACCAAACATAAACAAGCATATTGATTTCGATTTGAATAGGTTTGGGGGTCTTTGTTGGGTCGTACGTAGATGTTGTCCAAAGTTGAAAAGTGTTTTGTTTTTGAACACAGGTTAAACTTGTGTAAATAAAGATGACTTAATGAGATTGTTGTGTACGAAATGTTAATAGGTACGTAGGTAAAATAAGATTTTAACAAATTATTTAATTTAGTTCTTGTGTCTCTCCCTATACTGATTGGTGCAAATATATTAAAATTAAAAAAAAACCGGAAACATTTATCAACGCGTTCTGATAATTATAAGAGTATTAGTTCTAAAGATGTTATAGTATACATACTTACTAAATGAAGATAATTAGGATCAATATTATATTTAAATAGATAATGATTTTAAAAGAAACATTAATATACCGATAAAAATCAGTTAGGTACCTACTTATTTTATTTTTTGAATACAGAAACTGTTAACGTCGCTAATGGCGAACGAGTAAACAAGCACAAGATGATCTTAGTCACACTTGCTTGACGTGACACGGTCGAGGCTGTACCTGTTTCCTTTAAAAGGATTATCAATTTTATACAACTATGGACTAATAATCGTACATAGATGAATCATAAGTACCACTTAAGATTGCAAGCGTTTAGGTGTGATAGGAACAAATTACTATAAGTTTACCTATGTTTTAAATAATTGCAAACTCGTTTTGCGAATATGTACCTATTATATTAGATTTTATTTCTTCTATGGTCCTTTTTTTTAGCTTACTTCTTTTTAGGTTGTGATTCTACTGCTTTTATACAGGTTGTTTCTTTTAAGCTAGATAACCTACCATACATATAGGTTTAACCCCTATGTACCCCCTATGCATGCGATACGATTCTTTGTGGTTTTCGCGTTGTATTTTTTTTCATGATTTAACGACTTTAAAAAATTACATCTTTTGTTAGGTCAACTTTTTTATTATTTAAAAAAAAAAGCCTTTTGATTGCAGTTTTGTTAGTAAAATAATCTACTTCCTAACTTTAATTACGATACATTTTTTTTTATCTATACTAAAAAAAATTGATTTAACAGAACAGAATGGAATTTTCAATTTAAAATAAAGGTATTGACTAATTTTAAAAACTACCCGACAACGTAAGCTTTTATTATAATAGAATAATAACGAAAAAATTATTACTTGACAACTACAAAAAATCGTAGAACATACATGGGGGTTAAATCAGGTATAGGAATGGTACTGCTATCATCTCGCACTGGCTTGACTGACATCTTTAAAGAAACATCCTGTATAACAACTTTTACAATGGGACTAACAAATGTAATTAATCACTGTAACTTAAAAGGAATATTTGATTCTTAACACATCTTTTTCGAAATATAATTATTATTTCTTCAAAAAAATTATCGAAGTTCACATAAATCTTAATTGTCGTTTAAAATTGTTAAATGCAAAACACACCGAAACCATCAATGTTATTATCATATATTATATCATTTCGCGTCATAGCGCAGTTGATTATTATGGAAAAGGCTACATAGAAGCGGCAAAAGAAGCTTTATAAATAAATATACTATGATACTCGTACAGTAATTTTCAATTTAATTGAAAGACTGAGCCGAAAACCGACTGCGCTGAAGAAAGGAAGATATTATAAGACCTTAATCTCTTGGTAATTAAAGGATCTATATCAAGTAAACTAGGTTGAAACAAAGACAAGTTTATGAAATAATTTAGCTGAGATGAGGGGTAGATACTTTTATTGGACTTTGTTCCGTTAAGTCTCTAGAGGCATGCTTGTTAGCAAGTTAGCAACTATGGAGGTATTTAAATTTCTTTCATTCTCGTAATACAAAGACTGCGAGATGAGAAACGTCCAACAGCAAAGTGAAATTAAGACTTTCCTAAAGAAGGAAATGTACCGTTCTAATACGATTTGTTTAATTTTCATTTATTGCACCGACATAGTAGAATGTTGGACTGTAACCTATTAGGTTAGTCTTTTAAATAGCCATATACTATTATTTATTTATTATTCATTACTTCATTGCACAGATTTAAAAAAATCATACAAAAGGTGGACTTAATGCCATGAGGAATTCTCTACCAGTCGACCATTAGGCTAAACAAAGATGTTTTGTGGGCGGTGCAATGTAGGCGATACAAAGCCAAATAACATGTCAGTGTGAATTATACTATACTATCACTATAGACTATTACTTGTTAAAAGTTGCTTAGTGTGTTATAGAAATAGCTACTTATGGTCTGAATTTCTTTTAAGGATAAAAATAAGGACATCCGACAGAAAACGAATGTATCGAAATAGCTCAAAGAATAAGCAAGCAAGCTGAAGTGGCAGTGAGCTGGTCACATTTGCCGTAAAACTATTTATCCTATTATATAATATTCTGTGGTAGAACCGATAACCGCTGGGAGACATTAATTCTTGAAGACCGCGACCGCGAGTAAGAAAAACTCTTAGGGCTTACGAAAACACATAATTTTTACATCTTTTTTTTTTAAATTCATTTTAGGAAGACTAAGGTTTAAACATTTTCAATAGGTATATAAAAATAACACAAAAAAAACACTTACAGGTCCACACAAATAGAAATTGAGTAATTTAAATAATATATTACTGAATTAAATTTTAATTGGAATATAATATTATATAATATGGGAAAAATTGTAATCGTATCGTTCAAGGGACTATATAGCCTATAGATAAGCTGCTTGTGAAAATAACGAAGAAATCTAAGGTTCAATCGAATATTTCCCAAGGGTAAAATAAAATAACCTTACCTTAAAATGTTTGAACTAAGCAGATACTTATTGATTCTCATTATTAATAATACTATGTAATTTTTGTAAATGCTCACCTGAAGTACATAAACAAAACAGTAATGTTTCCCCAGCAGCCGACAGTCGTGAACACCAAATAGAGGCCGCCCAAAAACTTCTGCAAAGATTCCGAAGGCGGAGGGAAATGTAGCCAGTGCTCGTTGATCAGATCCAAGTAATCTTCGGAGAAAAATCCGTATTCTCGCCATCTCCCCACGGGCCATAGCCGTTTGAAGTTTACTACTAATAAAGCGTGCTTGTCCATACTCGAAACGTTGGTGAACTCAGAAATATTCTTCATTACATCTGACTCTGGTGATGTTTCCTTCTCTACGATCGAAGCGTTCATTTTTGCATTGTTTCTTTTTATTCTTATTCGATAATATAATTCACTTGTCCTCATGTCTCCGATGTCGCTTATCAAATTGTTTTGTTTCGCTTTGTTTTTCCATTTACACGGTTTTCGCACAAGATGATCCTTGAATTCATCGCTGCATAAAATGCTTAAGATGACAGCGAATGGCAAGCTCACGAACAAAATAACGTTCATTTTCAAAACAAGGTAATTTTGTTTTCTTACAGCGATCAACGTGCTGTCTGTACGAATTCTTAGAATGTTTTATAAGGTGTATTCAGTTTGTGGGTGACTTCGAATCATTGGAGTTATAACGGCATTGCCCCTGGGACCTCTTTGAATTTCATACTTAAGTAGATTAAAATTGGATTAGTTACGTTAGGGGTAATCAAATTGACATATTAGATTGATTAAGATACATCAATTGGCAATTTAATATTTGTAAATAGCAAAGGATAACTTCGTACCTATACCTATAATTGGTGAAGGTATTTGTTGCATAAGGGGAAACCGACGCTTTTTTTTTACAATCACACCAAATATCTAGCCTCTAACTAAGCAAAGCTTGTATGGCGACTAGGTAGATAACGGATAAATACTTCATAAACATCCATGACTGAGATACAAACGCTCGGGCTCATCACACAATCAAATTCTGGCAAAAGCCTTATACAAAATAAAGATATATAAAAATATACAAATTCATTCGACAACCTCCGCAGCCGAGAGGCGAGTATACCGGACTTGGTGTCACTATCGCGGAGGTCCTGGGTTCGATTCCCGGTCGGTCAATGTAGAAAAATAACTTTTCTATATTGTCTCGGGTCTGGGTGTTGTGGTACCGTCGTTGTTTCTGATTTCTGTACCACAAGTTCTTAAGCTACTTATCATAGGATCAGAGCAATGTATGTGATATTGTGCAATATTTATTATTTAATAATAAATAATAATATTTATTATTATTGATATAGTAAATAATAATATTTATTATTTGCCCCTAGCACGATTCAAACCAGCAACCTTTTTGGCAAACAAGCTACTAAATACCTAAACAGGAACTTGTTGGGGTTTTTCTAAGTTTTTTAGCGCATTCTAGTGCAAACGCGATTTAATTTAAATATCTTTATTGTGAATCGCTGGTTATACAAAGGTCAAAAGATAAAAGTCAGATGCTCTGTTTCTGTGTATGTGCATACAATAACAGTTTTACAAAAATAATTGACATGTTCAATATACAATTTTCATTATTAAATCGGTCAATAATGTTAATGACTGTTGTGTTTATAGGTAGGTAGGGGAGATGCGGGCAAGACGGGGTACTTAACGTTTGATGGGAAATAAAACTGAAACTTTTGTACTTATATACTCTATTTTAATACTATTATTTTCTTTGTTAATTAGTCTTTCAAATTTCTATAATTTTAGGAACAATTGTAACATAATTAATTTTTTAACAATATAAAAGTAAAAAAACTCCACCCACCCCATCTTGCCCTCTAGGTAGGGTAAGACGGGGTACCCCCATCGGGCAAGATGGGGTATAGCAAATCCTTTACTGTTCTTCGCAAAATTCGCAGGTGAATGTTGCTTCATCATCCTCATCATCCACGCCAGCACAGGAGCAATGTGCCCAATTGCCACATATAGAACACGCAACCCAGCCTTCATCGGAATCCAAATATAGTCCACTACAGTATAAGCAAGGGGTATTTTCAATGTTACTCTCGCTTTTGCTACTGGACGTACTGCGATTGCCCGTTACTTTCTTCTTTGATATGACTTTACCTTCTTTCCCTCTAGTCTTCTTCTGCGTGTTCTGTAACTTTAATTGTCTGATTTCCTTCCTTTTTTGCTTAATATCTTCCAAAAGCTTCTTTTTTTTATCGTTTCTTCCAGTTCTGTTTTGTAGGGTGACGCAGTAATTATAGCTGTTTTTCCTCGTTTTCGAGTCACGCGTGAAGTTTTGCGAGTTGCTGGAAGGGGTAATGTTTGCTGTGGACTAGCAACAGAAAATTTAGAATGTTGTGGAGTTGTTGGTCTTCGGTCTATTTCGTTATTAATAATCCAAGTAGAACATCCGGGCTTAGGACTCAACGGGGCGGCAGAAACCATCATAGTGGTCGTATGAATAGTCGCTGCTTCAACCTCGAAAGATGGTAAAACTTTTGCAGGTAAGGCGCGAGATGTTGCTGCTGTGGTAGCAACTCCAGTGATATCTGGCACATGCAAAGCCTTAATTGGCTGCGTTTCTGGCTCAGCCAGTGCTATGGCTGCTGAAATTGTTGTGGGTGTTATAATAGCGACACTGCTGATAACTGATGTGGTCGGCGCAGATTGGCTAATTGGTGCTGTTTCAATGGAAGTCGATATTTCAAGATTCACCGATGGTATTGTTACAGTAGCAAGTTCATTGTTGGATGCACTGGCGGTTGCAGTTATTGATTGAGCGCACGGAATGTCAGTAACCAAAGAAGGAGCATAAAAGCAGAGAAAACCGATGTATCATACGGCCAAATTCCGCATTTATTGAACCCATTCACAGCTGTTGCCATGGTAGACGTCTCTATGAAGGCCTTTCCAAAAAAACTTTTATACTTGCAGATGAAGAAGCAGCCAAATTCTCGCGAGATGCCTTGACTTTTCTGTCTAAAGTTGTCTGAGGAACTGAAAATGTCTTCGCTGCTAACATATACCCCATTTTTCCTTCTATAACAGCATCCACAGCTTTTGCCATACTCTCTTGCGCATATTCCCCTCTATTTGTTTTTTTCTTATACGCTTTCACCATTCTAAAACAAAATAACATCATTATTGATTACACCGTCACTACACACTCCCTTGCACCCAAACGAATCATATAAACTTGCGATATAATCAGAAACCACAAGCGGGCAAGATGGGGTATACAATACCCCATCTTGCCCTCGAACGCCTAAATGAATTTAAAAAAACACATACGGAAAACAATACACAATACAGAAATAAACAAGTTCTTACCTGCTAGCTTAATCGTTGACGCTTGAGAATAACTTTGAAGCTAATATAGTCTAGTATTATTTGCGTAGTGAACACGTACCAAATGAACTTAAAAAATAAGAATCAAACTGCCAGAAACCACTTTTGTCTCAATAAACAAAAAATTACGTGTCGCAGCAAATCACTCAACGGACGCACTGACAGCCATCATGGCGCCGCATCGTCACGCGCTAGAACGATCGTGATTGGTCAATTAGAAGTCCTTATAATACGGGTGCCCCGTCTTGCCCGCCACCCCGTCTTACCCGCATCTCCCCTACACAAGGACATTTAACTACAATGTTAGGTTTATCAAAAAATCGGTAGTTCTATAGTATCTAAGATCTATCTGCAAGTAAATTGGTAAAGTTTTCGCAATATAAAACTTAGTTCACCACTGTTTGGAAAAATATGACGTTTGTTTTATATTACCAGGAAATTAAAAAAAAAAAAAAATATTGTGTAGTCATCCTAAAAAATGTGGTCATTTTGTTTGGGTGAATAATTATATGACCTTCCTTCCTCCACGTCCTATTACAAAAGAACCTAATGTCGCAGACCGCCATACATCTCGCACACCACCTAAGTGAACCAACAATTCCAATCTCAGCAAAAGGGATTTATCCTCGGGTAACTCGGCATAAAGGTCCCTGCCATGCAACCGTTTCGATTTACAAGTCGTGGATGTTGGATTGGACTATTTACCCACACCCGTATTTGCTCGTCGATTACGTACTATTGAAGGCGCGAAGATGATCACTTTATCAAATACTCTGATATCTAAATGTTTTAGCATAGAAATTGGAAATGCTTGTACCTCAATTAAAGGTCGCTTTGGCATTGATAATGGAACATTAACGACCCACGTCACGGTTGTGATTGTATGGGTGACTGTTCTGTAATTTTTAGTGACATTTATCACAATTCACAAGTATTTATGTTGCGCCGTTTCTTCTCATCACCAGAATCACCAGCCAATATTTAGTTCCGAGGTGGTGGTAGGGCAAAGCTTTATTCTGAGACTGATATATAAACTGAATAAATAAGTATTATTGAGTATTATTTAGTTTGAGTGCTTGAAAGAAACTCACGTTAAAAGTTGGGGTCCCAGCCCGCTCATGTTAATATTAGTCGTTAAGCCTAGAGGCAGGGCGTGGGCACACTTGATTACATCTAGATCACAATCTAATAGTAAATCAGTTGAATAAATATATAAAACTGAACGATAATCAATTTGGATTCAAACCAGAGTTGTCGACAGAAAGCGCCATACTATGTCTTAAGCAGGCTGTCACTTACTACACAGACCGTAAAACGCCTGTCTTTGCCTGCCTCCTGGATCTTTCAAGGGCTTTTGACCTGGTTTTTTATGATATATTATGGGATAAACTTATAAAAGTCCAGTTACCAACAGAGCTCATAAACATATTCAAATATTAGTATGGACCAGGTCAGTAACGTTAGATGGGAGGGGTCCCTCTCCGTTCCGTACAGTTCAGAAAGCCCACACTATTCAACCTATACGTGAATGAACTAGTTTGCGAGCTCAGCGGCACCAGAGTTGATTGTCACATAGATGGTGTATGCGTCAATAATATTAGGCACGCACCAAGTCGTCCTTGGTGCTGCTGAGTGCGTCAGCTTGCGGCTTAAGAAAGCTAGTTGCTATGTGTGAGGCATACGCCACCTTTAACGGTTTGGTCTATAGTGTTAAAAAGAGCCAATTCATGGTATTTGAGGCCGGAAGTAAACGACGTACAAGTATCCACCTGTCACGCTAAATAACTGTTTACTACCAAGAGTGAATACGTTTAAATATCTTGGTCATATGTTGACTCCGGACCTTAAGGACGATGATGACATCGAAAGAGAGAGAAGAGCGTTGTCAGTGAGGGCAAACATGCTGGCTCGCAGGTTCGCGCGGTGTTGACGGAAAGTTAAAATCACACTTTTCAGAGCTTTTTGTACAACACTTTACACGTGTAGTGTGTTGGCTTGTTACACTCAAAAAGCTTATAACGCCCTCCTAGTACAATACGATAACGCGCTCAGGGTGCTGCTGAGGCTGCCACGCTTCTGCAGCGCATTAGGGATGTTCGCGGAAGCCCGAGTAGACTGCTTCTCCGCGTCGATGCGGAAGAAGTGTGCGTCCCTGGGGCGCAGGGTGATGGGGAGCACCAACTAAGGCTAGACTGCTTACATGGGTCATTGCTGTACTAAATCAAATGCATTGGTGCACAAATGAACTATATAATATATAATACTAACCTAGTTGTAAGTGATTACTAACATATACATGAGTCTATGTTACTTTAATAAGTAAAATTATTCATTCATTCATTTATTCATTCGTTTATTAATTCATTAGGTTAGTCACTTGCCTTACATATAAGGTCCTCATCATCATTCGCCTGCCCTGTTCCCAGGTCATCTTGGATCAGCGCAGTATATCTTTCTCATCCATGCAATCCGGTCACTGGTCATAGAGTCATTCACTCCCTTCCCAGTCATATCACTCCTCACACAATCTATCCATCTCTTCCTAGGTCGACCTTTACCTCTCCGCCCATTAATACTTTTAACTAATAGTAATAGTTTTATTTATTAAAATAACATAGACTCATTTATATGTTAGTAATCACTTACAACTAGGTTAGTATTATATAATATATAGTTCATTTCTGCACCAATGCATTTGATTTAGTACAGCAATGACCCATGTATAAGCAGTCTAGCCTTGGTTGGTGCTCCCCTCACCCTGCGCCCCAGGGACGCACACCTCTTCCGCATCGACGCCGAGAAGCAGTCTACTCGGGCTTCCGCGAACATCCCTGATGCGCTGCAGAAGCGTGGCAGCCTCAGCAGCACCCTGAGCGCGTTATCGTATTGTACTAGGAGGGCGTTATAAGCTTTTTGAGATAAAGATGAAGATAAAGATCATTTATTTGCTAGAAACAGGTTACATAAGATGGTAGGTACAAAGTAGGACTATATTTTGCTGTATACATTCCAGCATGCAAACATTGTAAAAAAGTTAGTTAATAAGCTGCTAAATTTTTGAATTCAAATATTCGCTTACAGTTTAAAAATTACAAAGAATTAACCAAGCATGCAAGACTTTTTAAAATTTATGTAATGGTAAAAGTTTTACATGGGCTGGCAACTTATTATATATTTTTATGCCCATTGCGTAGCATTTTTTTTGGTATAGTCTTATTCTAGTAGCGTTACTAAGTACTAACCTATCAGGATTTCTTGTATTCCTAGGTAGGGTATACTTCTGCAGCTTTTTTAAAAAGGTACATGTGCTTCTTTACAAAACATGACATTTCATAGTTATATAAGCATGGCAAAGACAGGATATTCAATTTTTTAGATAAAGATTTACAGCTTTGTAATGGATGTGCCATACAGATTGCTCTAACACATTTTTTTTGTGTAATGAAGGCCTTGTTAAAATCTGTGCTATTGCCCCATAGAATAATGCCATACCTGAGAACTGAATCTACATAACCATGGTAAGCAAGTAAAGCTGTATGCTGCGACGTCGTTTTCCTGAGCCTTCTAAGAGCATAAACAAATTTTTTTTTTTTTTTACATAATTCTTCAACGTGGTTTTTCCAGTTTAGCTGCTTATCCATTGTAATACCTAAAAATTTCACACTTTTTTGATCGTCAATAGTATTATTATCAAAAGTTACCATAATGTCATTTATTACATTGAAATTCATAAGTTTTGTCTTAAATTAACATTTAAATTATTAGAATTAAGCCATGTCATTATTACATTTATTGTATTGTGTATGTCAAGTAAGTGTCTATCTAATGAATTATTCTGGTTTATTACTATTATTGATGTGATGAATGAGTGTAACAAGCCAACATACTACACGTGTAAAGTGTTGTACAAAAAGCTCTGAAAAGTGTGATTTTAACTTTCCGTCAACACCGCGCGAACCTGCGAGCCAGCATGTTTGCCCTCACTGACAACGCCCTTCTCTCTTTCGATGTCATCATCGTCTTTAAGGTCTGGAGCCAACATATGACCAAGATATTTAAACGTATACACTCTTGGTAGTAAACAGTTATTTAGCGTGATAGGTGGATACTTGTTACGTCGTTTACTCCCGGCCTCAAAGACCATGAATTGGCTCTTTTTAACACTATAGACCAAACCGTTAAAGGTGGCGTATGCCTCACACATAGCAACTAGCTTTCTTAAGCCGCAAGCTGACGCACTCAGCAGCACCAAGGACGACTTGGTGCGTGCCTAATATTATTGACGCATACACCATCTATGTGACAATCGACTCTGGTGCCGCTGAGCTCGCAAACTAGTTCATTCACGTATAGGTTGAATAGTGTGGGCTTTCTGAACCGTACGAAACGGAGAGGGACCCCTCCCATCTAACGTTACTGACCTTGTCCATACCAATATTTTAATATGTTTATTAGCTCTGTTGGTAACTGGACTTTTTCAAGTTTATCCCATAATTTGTCCTTTCTACTTTTCCAAGTACCTACATTTTTAAAGCTGGTCGAATGTTACTCGTTAACTTGTAAAGCCTATCTAGCTGTGATATTATTTCTTTTAACTTAGTTACCCTTACATACCTTTGAGATTGTCGTGTTTTTTTTACATTTATGATTTAGCCAGCAGGGGGAGAGACATTAAGTCTAATAAAAGTATTAATATACTTTAAGCATAATATTACACAAACGGATTCCTGAAATTAAAAATGGGTATCGAAATATATTTTTGAACAACCTATCTGTCGAGACGTATTTGTGATTTATATATCTTGTTAAAAAACTATTAACATGATGAATACCTATTAGGTGCCATGCCAAATTACGCCTTTCTTGTAGTCTCTGAGCTAAGCCGCGGGCAGACAAACAGATGGACGGACATGCGGCTAAACTATAAGGACTCCGTGTTTACTACGAAACCCAAAAAATGGTGTGAGAAGTTTATTTATTTATTTATTTTATTAGGACAACCAACAAGACAAGCACAATTACAAGCAAATTGGTAAGACATGCAAATATTGGCTATAGACTAAGTTAATAACAGGTTGCCACGGCATGCAATAATGGACTACATTTTTTTTAGTTAAGTACATAAGTAACCTTAATTATATTGTTGCTATATTAGCTATTACTATTTTAGTGCAAAATAAACAATTTACCATACTTGAATAATTCTGATTTTAAAGAGTTACATCAAATCAATAACTTTTTTAATTACTTTAAAATTAGAAAAATCGATAACCTACAACTCAACAAAATTAGACATTGGCTAAACAGATACAGATAAGGATAACAAAACCCTCCGCTTGTAACTTTCTGACTAAAGTAGGGTGTTACTTTTTACCAATGGTACACCAACCCCATACACCTATGCTTTCTAAGACCATAATGAAGTAAGTATCAACATGTTTGGAAATATCTGAGATTGCTGCAAAAACAAAATGTTCTTTCATATAAAATCGCTGTCCGGTTATCTGATTAATATGTATGACATCGTACCCTCAAGAGAAATCGTCGCTTCTGCTGAACGGGAACCTATTTGAGGGGTTATCTCTTAGAAGTCTTAGCTGTAAGTACCTTTTTGAGATATACTCTCAACAAAAGAACTTGATTACCTATCTACCTACAAGGATGCAGTGAGGAGGCTTCAAATATGTGCTCCATTAGTATTCAAGCGTATAAAAGAATGTCAGTACAAGTAAGTGCTAATATGAAATTAGGAGAAAACTGATTTATATGTGCAGTTAGTTGTGGTGGATCCGTGGCGAGATATTCCGTAATTTTTATACTTATTTAAACCCTCAGGAGTTTTACAAGTAATGTTAATAATTTTCTCAATAATTATTTAATTAATTGGAGATTAGCAAAAGGGGTAATTGAACGTAATTCACATTTGCACGAATTATAAGCGGCAGTGCTAATAAATTATTCCCATAAATGATTACCACTTGATCCTATTACTTACTTCGATACTGCTAATTTAGGAGTCACCGTGCGATTGCTAATCTAATTCGGTTTTATTGGCTTAACTACTTAAAACGATTGCCGAAATTTGAGTCGTCTTATTTTTACAAATCATTATTCGGCGACAGCCATTAATGTTCATTACATTCGTTTATTGTTAACTTAACAACAACATCCAAAATGTAAAATTATATTATTGTCTGACTAATAAAACTTTTGTTGGAAACAAGCTGTGCGTGGATGCGGCTTCATCCGCGTCGAATGCTAAATGGTAGCAAATAAAAATATTGTTTTTACATTCAACATTTTTTGATATCTTAGTCACACGCATCCCTCAAAAATAAGATTTTTTTCGAGATAAAAAGTACCATAAGTACAATATGGCCTTTCGAAAGATTAATTGCAAATATTGGTCGAAAAATTATTTTAAATCACATGAGAATTTATATGTTTAAGGAAAGCTACTACATTTTCGTTATATTAGGTCCTTAGTTTACATATGAAATTGCCGTTCAGTATCAAAAAAGTAAATCATTTTTTTTCAATGAAATTATTATTTAATCAATCGAAGTATGCGCCGTTGTTATCTATACCTACATACTTCCACTATTTTATAGGCAGATCATTGATCCCTTTGGAAAAAAAATCCTGGGAGCGAGACGAGAGTCTATGAACTGTTTGAAGGCGGTTTTGACTGCCTCATCAGATTTGTTTTTTTTTTTATTGTAAAAAGTTATCAAAATTTTGAAAAAAGTGGTAATCGGTTGGGGCATTATCTTGAGAGTATGGTAGGTGACGCAAAGGTTCCAATCGCAGCTCCTCTAACTTGGCGACCGTTTGATGTGCAGTGTGTGGTCTAGCGTTAACCTGAAGGAGCAGTGGGCTAGAGCAATTCACCAGTCTCTGTTGTTTAATGGCAAGCTTTTCCATAATTGTTTGCAATTGTTGGCAATACAAGTCTGCAGTAATCATCTGGCCTGATCTAAAGAAGCTGTAGTGGATAACACCAGCACTAGTCCACCAAACACTAACCAGAACCTCTTTTTGGGCAGTTTTCGCTTAGGGCAAGGTTTTGCCGGTTCTCCAGGGTTAAGCTATTGTGATGATCGCTCCCGATTTCCGCACAGGATCCATTTCTCATCACAAGTCACGATATGGTTCAAAATCACCTCATTATTATGTCGATTGAGCAAAGAAACGCAGCAAGCGATGCGTGTTTGTTGGTTTGCTTCAGTCAATTCGTGCGTTACCCACTTTTCGAGTTTTTTGACTTTTCCGATTTGGCGCAAATGGATAAGTATCGTTTTGACACTTACGCCGAAGGCTGCTGCTAATTCAGAAGTGAGATGGAACCGCTTCCACTATCGCCTTCAATTCTTCGTTATTCACTTGAGTATCAGGTCGTCCACGAGGCTCATTGTGTAAATCGAAAATTCCAGAACAGAAACGTTAAACCAAAAATGCACCGTTCGTTCGTTAGCGGTGCCTGGTCCGTACACGTCGTTAATTCTTCGAGTTCGAGTTTCGAGTAGAGAGACTGGTGCCACGGTGGAACTTGTATTCGTAAATAAGTACTGCGAATTTAAAAAAACTCCATAGTTGTTGTTATAGCAATGTTGAAGTTCAAACAAATGATGTAAAAAAAAAACAAATGAAATACGAATTTTAAAACAATATGTTTCTGGCTTTATTTCGAAATAAATTTGAATATGGAATTCCTAATCAAACGCAAGATATTTGATGTTGATGTTGAAGTTGCCAGTATTGAGTATCGGCAATTTCATATGACAATGTGAGGACCTAATATTACCTGTAAATAGTTTTTTAGAGTGATCAACAAAATACAAATAGCAATACACTTATCAATTACATGCGAACTAATCTTTTCTGAAGTAGCGCACGCGCAACGGAAGACACTTTGGCATCATAAAACCGTTGTCTGGTACCTATGTTAAGTAACAATATACGAGTAACATGTACATACTAACTAACTAAGAATTAACTCATATTAATTCTTTAATATAAGACCATAACAATTGGTGTGATGTTTGGCGTATGTTTATTATTATTAAATTGCGCTTGTAGCTCGTCCATGTGCCTGCAGGTTCTGCAGGGCCAAATGCCTCCCAACTTGGCATACAGTAGATCCTTTCAATGGAATGATAGATATAAAAGATTACAAAGGCTAAAAGCCATCTTCAAAGAAAATGGTTAACGTGAGTTATAGGACTGAGAAATTAACTCGTCGAAACCCAAAATAAAGTACCTGCCCAGCTTTTCTTTTTAAATATTACGTTGCGACAGATAATGAAGGCCGCGGGAACGTTTGCGTGCCTGGCTTCACAATAGAATAACCCCTAAGGACTTCTGAAGATTAACTTTTAACCGCACCTGGTAAATAATATTAGATGACTGAACTGGGATTTAAAAAGGGAAACGGACCATGTTAAAGTACTATTCTATACTTAATAACCGAAACTGGCTGAATATATGAAACTACTGTATAATATTTTAGATCTTATGTAATATATTCAAAAGCAAATAAATGATTCTTGATTCAAATAAATAAAACTTTTTTACTTTTATTTTTTTACCCAAAGGAGGCGGTTCTCAATTAATATTCGATATTGTTGTCAAATTTAATGTAATTATAGAATATAGAAATATATAATATTTAATGTAATTGTAGTTGTAGTTTTAATGATTATCTTTTATTCAATAGAATATGTCTTGTGGAGGAATTGGCTAGTTTACTTAAAAAATCTAATTAGTCCGTCAGTTGGATTTACAAAAAATATTGGACACGTATTTTTTCTTTTCTTCATCAATCAAAAAAATATGAAGATATAGCCTGTTAAAGTTCTGCGTGCGTGACGTGTTTTAGCAAGGCGTGACGTCACTCCCAAACTCATGCGCTTTATCTTCGTCATTGACCCAGGAAACTAGCCTATTAAAACCGGCACCAAAAACTAAAATAAATAGCTAAAAATATTTTTTGCTTAATGTTTAGTTGTTTTTTATAAGACTTATTTAATTTAAATGATGAGGTTTTCATTCTAAAGAACACATTGTCTAACGAACTGTAGATATACTTAGAGAGAACACGTAATCTATATAATATGAGAAAAAATTTGTTTATGTGCGAATCTTATGCTTTGAGACACGGTCTAAAATATAATGTTAAAAAGTCTGAATTTATGGTCTTTAAGAGATCTTGTAAACTGCCTAAAAAGTCTCACCTCTTCTGCTAAATGGAGCACCGCTAAAGCGTGTATCTCAGTTCAAATACTTGGGGCACATTGTCAACGAAAATCTAAACGATGATCTTGATATTGAGCGCGAGCGCAGGGCTTTGGCAGTGCGTGGAAATATGTTGGCACATCGTTTCGGGCGTTGTACTACAGGTGTGAAGCTCACTCTGTTTAAGGCCTTCTGTCAAAGCTATTACACCAGTGATCTATGGGCCAGCTTTACGCAGAGGGCCTATACAATGCTCTTAGAGTGCAATATAATAACATCCTTAGGACCTTGTTGGGGCTCCCGCGATATTGTAGCGCTTCGGGTATGTTTGCTAACGCCGGTGTTGATGACTTCTATAGGTACCATTATGCGCAAAAAGACTGCCGCTGTCCTGTTGCATATCCGTGGGAGCGCCAACAAGATCCTGAGGATGATTGAGGACAGAATGGACTTCGTTGTCCTCAATAGGTTCACCGAGTTGCATGTTACTAAATGTGCAAATCGGTGAACCTATCCTGCCTACCCACCATAATTAAAATTTTACTGTACCTTACTAACATACTTTTTAAGAATATTGTTACTAATAAATGGATATTTTATTTATATATATATATATAAAACAAAGTCGGGTTAGTTACACCATTTTTTATAACTCAAAAACTGCGGGACCGATTTTTATGATCATTGATTTATTGAATTTGTCTATATGTGACTATAATAAACACGGAAATATACTTAAAAAAAAATTTAAGGGGCGGTACTAAGTTTACGGGACAGCTAGTACCTAATAAAATATTATTTCTTGCAGTCTCTGTTATGTAGTATATTATTATTCAGTCAATTTGATTAATCTGATCCCGTCAAATTATATTACGGACCTTTAAATTATTAATAAAGCGCAATTTTGTGTTAGCGATCCAAATATTTTTTCGCCGGTGTAAGTCAAATTTAATCAAATTTATTCTGATGTCCAATGAGATTCCGGCCCGCCTAGATAAAGTTATCTAACTTTATCTAATTTTATAACGTAAAGCTTAGCTATTCGTATGCCTTAGCACAGCAAATGAATTTGCCCTTTTAATGTTGAAGTAGGTACCTAACCAGTTGTTTTACCTTTTTAGGGATAGTAGGTAATCATTTTCGCAAACACAACAGGTGGTTAATAATGCACTCGGAACTACGCGAGCAATATTCTCGGAACACCGACAACCCGCAAGGAGAAGCTACGGCCTACCGGACTAATACATTGTCTTATTAGCTCTTAGAGGTAAGCACCAGGTTTATTAAATAGCGCCCAACGCCCGCAATAAGATACGGACTCAGTGCATCTACGTGTTCTTTCACTATCCTCATGTGAACACACAGGTTCGCTTAAGTTTCGGTCTATTTGGCAGAGGCTTCTGTTAAGGTTTTCGATACATTAAATTAAAATTCAGCAGCGTCCTTAAACAGAGAGCCTATTGTAAATTATTTTACATAAAAACGATTTGCGAAAAGTAAAACGTGATGAAATTATAATGAGACCAACTTCAACTTATAAGTAATTTTAGTGTTTTTTATGTAGAAGTTATGCTTTCCGATTAGTGGATTTGGTGTGTAGAGCGCATTAGGTACAGTACAGTTGGTATTTATACAGGATACCCTATAAAGAGCGTGACAAACGAAAAATGTAGAGTGAGTAAAAAATTATCTATATTCTGTCGCACTAAACCTCGGTCATTAAACCTGTGCCGTAAAAGAACAAAAGTCGCTGTCATAGCCTAACAGATAAGCAAGCTGCAGTGGCAGTGGGCTGGGCACATAGTACGTAGAACTGATGGCCATGAATGGGGCAGAAAGGTTTTTGAATGGAGGTTACGTACCAGCAATCGCAGCGTAGGACGTCCACCCATTAAATTAAGAGAGAGATTAATAAGAAAGACGACCTGGTAAAGGTTGTAGGAAGTCGCTAGATGCAGGCCGCTTCCAACCGGCCAATCTGAAAATCACTAGAGGAGGCCTATGAGCAGCAGTGGACGTCCTATGGCTGAAATGATGATGATGATGAAAAGTTGCACCATTTTTGCATAAATGCCGATTTAGAGTTTATGGTATAGTGTTTCTTTTAGAGAAAAATCTTAATTTGCTCAAGAACGGTGCGACTTTTATTAGAACTACTTCTCGACAGAGGATAGTGCTTTTCATGCTCTATCTACAGTTTTCTTGTGTTACGCTCTTTATGGTACACCCTGTTCATGAAAATATGATAAGTACTTTAAATTGTTTTTTAAAACTTCTTCTTCAAATTACAGGAAAATTTATAATGTTGTTACTGTCTGTGATAATGATTGAGTAAGTGTGTTACTGGCTCTATAAAGCACAGCTCAAACATTGAGATTTTAAAAAAACGCATAAAAACTGCTCAAACAAAAATAGGAAGTTGTGAAACAATAAACGTGAAACAACGTACACTTATCAAATATTCTGTTGGTTTTGCTGGGGAAGGATTTACGAAAATAATTAACGAAGATTATCAAAACGGCTCGGCTTAAGTTTATTTTTCCTATACATTTATTTATATGATACATTCTAAAAATAAAAATCCTTTTTAACTCAAAGTTATACAGCCTACAGAAAGCAATGCCTACAATTTGTTTTAATAAAACAAATTTGTTTAATAAAATAGAATGGGCTAGTTTTCTAAAAAAATCTAATTAGTCCGTCAGTTGGATTAACAGAAAATATTGGACGCGTATTTTTTCTTTTTTCAATGAAACAATAAGTAAATTTTATTTAAAAAAATAAAACCGACTTCAAAACACTAAAATGCTACAAAAAAATCCTAACACTTAAGTACCTAATCAGTTACTTTTGGAGTCGGTGCCAGCCGATGAGAGATTCAATGTTTTTGTTTGCACCGACTCCAAAAGTAACTGATTAGGTACTTAAGTGTTAGGATTTTTTTGTAGCATTTTAGTGTTTTGAAGTCGGTTTTATTTTTTTTAATAAAATTTACTTATTTCATATTTTTTTTGTGATAAATCCTAATCTAACTGCTGAACACCGATTTCATCCCCTATTTTCCTACCCTTAGGGGTGATTTTTATTTTGTAAACTTTTAGCATATTATCTTTGAAGTATAAGCTATTCAATAAAACAAAAATCATCAAAATCGGCTCATATTTGTCGAAGATAGGTAACAAGAACCACAACCAAAATACTATCTGGGTATATATTTGTTGATTTTCTCAAAAAGTTCTAAATCAATTTCGATAAAATTTATATGGGACCACCTCTGAAGTATGATCTACCAAACAAAAAAAGAATCATTAAAATCGATTCATAATTGGCGGAGAAATCGCGTAACAAACATACAAAAAAAAAAAAAAAAACATACAGTCGAATTGAGAACCTCCTCCTTTTTTGAAGTCGGTTGAAAAATATTGAAGATATATCCCGTTAAAGTTCCGCGTAAAGTCACGCCTTGCGACACTTTTTAGCGAGGCGTGACGTCACGTGCTCACTTTGAGGCGCTTTATCTTCGTAATTTTTTGTTTGATTGACAAAAGACAAAATATGGGTCCAATATTTTTTGATAATCTAACTGACGGACTAAATAGAATAATCTTTTTTTGATCCAGGAAACTAGCCCTTTTTTTAAATAAAACAATTTAAAGGTTTAACCCAGCGGTCAGGATTCCAGGCGGTACCTACGCCTTAAATCTGTGATAATTTATACGATCTACAAATATGTTATCTACAGATAACCTTATGCAATATAATCAGGCTATAAATTAATTGGCTCAGTAGAGTAAACCTTTATTTGGTACTGATAAAAAAAAACCGGACTAATAAAATACTGCCTACGCAATTATTTTTTGCAATAGCATTATGATAGCAGCCAAAAAACAAGAAAAGAGAAACCATAACAAATAAAACCTTTCTTCGTCGTGAGTCGTGACGTATACGTCTAGCATTATTTTATTTTAATCATATCGGCGAGTAGTCTATTTCGCAGCAAATTACCTAATATACTCTACGTACGCATTCTTCAGTCCAAAAATGTACAGGAAAGATTTACCGCTTTGCTCAGAAACGTACCATGCATGTAACAAAATGAGAGATAATATTTGTAATCTTACTAATATTATAATTGTTTCGATCGGTGGATGTTTGTTACTCAATCACTCTAGAACGGCTGAACGGATCTAGATGAAATTTAGCTCAGATATAGATCATAGTCTGGAATATAACACAAGTGCTTTATCTTACTATTATTTACTACTTATCTTAGGATCAGAGCACTGTATGTGATGTTGTCCAATATGTATTTATTTATTTATTTATAGGATGTAGAAATGTATATATGCCGTGATAAAAAGTAAATAGTACTTTTTATTCCGGAAAAATGTAGGATTCCTAATAAATAATTTTGTTTTTATTTTTCACAGAGCAAGGGATCGACAAGATTCTTTGCATATTAGTAGTTTATTGGTCAGAGAGTGACGTAGGCATTTTTTATCCCGGAAAAATTCACGGTTCCTAAGGGATAGCATAACAATTGTGTTCAAGGGAACATAGGCTAGGAATATGGAGGACATAGGCTACTATTTATTATTAAACTAACCTCCTAAGGGAGTAAAATAAAGGGTAGCAAGCTGTATTCCACGCGGGCACAGCTAGTTATTAATATGTATTAGAAAATAGTAATGCGTCCCAAGTACATCATAAGTCATAAGTCATTTATTCCAGTAACAAAAATAATTGTGTAGGAAAACCATTGAAATTAATAACATTTAACATTAAAAATATACATTATTAGTCACT
This sequence comes from Anania hortulata, assembly GCA_963576865.1. Taxonomy (NCBI): domain Eukaryota; kingdom Metazoa; phylum Arthropoda; class Insecta; order Lepidoptera; family Crambidae; genus Anania; species Anania hortulata. The sequence continues at coordinate 8,949,892 of OY756396.1, read as the reverse complement.
GGATTGGAAAATCTATCAGGTCAGATTAAACATTCAAATATAATTGATTAAATTAAACATTTATAAAACATTCTCACTATATCATTACAATTGGATTACTATTTATGTTATTTTTATGATTTTAATTTAAACATTATTAACATAATCCTCTACAAAAACAGAGGGCCAATTCCCGTAATTTGACAATAGTCGCAATCCGGTGTCGATCCGCTCCCAGTAACATTACGATCCCAAACGGTATTCTCGTAAACTCAAAAAATGCAATTATAGTTCGTAATGCGACTGAAAATGGAAGAAACCAAAATTAGATATTTTTTTGCTCTGTTTTTAGTCTTATTGGGATAGTTTTAATAATTTTACGTCAAATTGAAAGTTTACGAGAATACCGTTTGTGATAGTAATGTTACTGGGACCGGATTGCGACAATTGTCAAATTACGGGAATTGGGCCTCTGTTTTCAAACAGATCTGTCAGTCTGTTTCTAAATACATACGGATTAGTTTCACTTTTGAGATCTTTTGGCAATCTGTTGAACAGTTTCACTGCCTGATATTTGACACTATGTCTAGCTATCCTTAGTTTTGGCTGTATTACTCGTATATTCGATAAGTGTTTTCTTCTAGTCTCGTGGCGCTTTACCCTTTTTTTATCTTAAGTAATTAATCGCGAATACAGAGTACGAGCTGCCACTAGAATCAATTGCGTAAATAAGAGGTAAATATTATGTTATTTTTTAATATGCATCAGGGTTTAAAAAAAGGTAGGGTAAATCATCTTCCTACTAGCAATTACCTACATGGTAGCTTGAAAGTAGCGACGAGGCTTAGCAACTGACATCTAGCGACGCAAGCCGGGACCAATAGCTACGTGTCTTACAAAGCGGAGAACCCGGAGATAAAAAGGTATCCCTAAACTGGATCGTGGTGCTTTCTAACCCAAGATCCTGTAGAAAAAAACACATGACTCAGGATTTTTTTAATTTTCCGAACCACTTTAAAAAATATCTTTGCATTAACATTATTACAATAATTAAAAATAAAGATTTGTTTATTCTGTATCGATAGTTAGACAAAAAAAAAACTCTGCTTAGTTACTGTTTACAGCTCATGGTTAGACTTAACTTTTTAGGGCAAGTACCTAAACTTTCTAAACAATAATTTTATTTCCTCGATTCAATTATTAATGGAAATCATTTCTTTAAAAATATGAAAACTCTGTTTGTCAACTAAGGATTTATTGAAATCAAACTTGACAAAAACATATTTTTCTCAAGTTTGATTCTAGTTTCCTACAGATTGCATGCCGTTGCGTCTGATGGAAAACAAACATGAGTGTGTCTTTCTACTTATAAATTTGTATTTGGATGTAAGTATTTTTGAGTGTTTAAAGTTTATTGATTCTTTAATAAAAAAGGAATTATGGATGCTCCGATCTAATTGATCTGTCTAGGTCACATCGATTCTCATAGAATAAATTAGAATGATCACAATATCAAGTTAAATTACACTGTATCTAGAAACGGCTCGTTGTATACTCGGCGCACGACGTTGAGCCGTAGTTGGCCGGATGTAACGGCTAACCTTACACCCGCGTCTAATTTATGCCGAAGTTTATCGTCTTTCACGACACGGTTTCCCGGCTATGGCTAGAATTAATATTCCTTCTGCGGGCGTTCTCAGGAAACGGAATTTGTGTTTTGTTATTTATGTACTATCGGCTCAATAACAAATATGAAAAAAGGGAATGGTTTAAGGTCAAATAGGTAAAAAACGTAAGATAAACATGTTACATGTGATATAATATTACTTTTATAATTAGACTTCTCTAAACAGTTTGGATAGGCTGAAAAAGCAGATACGATTTCTGGGAAGTTCTTTCTGTTCGTAAACTGTTTGTTTTCATTGTACTATATAATGCTGGATATGTTTACACATTTTAATTTTCTAGGATCCTAAAATCCTATAATCAAAAGTTTTTCAAACTGTGTGAAAAATTGTACTGAGATAACGTTATTTAAACTTCCTAAAATTATTTTTATAAAAAAGGGCCCTAATGTTAAGTTAGGTGAATTAAGGCTATATTCTTACTCCTAATAATTAATAGGGAGTGCCTCCGCTGCCGGAGCCGGTTGCCGAATTGGCTGCCGGCGCCGGTTGCCAAATTAGCTGCCGGCGCCATTTGCCGAATTGCTTACTGTCGGCACTTGGCCGTGTAACATTATACAAAAACTAGTAGGAACAATAAACTACTACGAATAAATAAAAATATATGTTTATTAAGAATCACTAACGTTTTTGAATCATTTTTAGGCTTTAAACCTACAACAGTATTGCTTAACCCCTTTGGTCGACCCCTTTTTTGCAAGAATTTTTGATATTATTCAGATTAACTTGTTCTATTAACTCTCTGTAAGACGAATATTCGTCACAGACTAAAATTTTGTACTCTAAAGAGTGTACCAAGAAAGGTAGGTACTAGCGGTCACCTGGTGTTAGGCGACACTATTATCTATCGATTTACCCCCTATCTCGAAATCTCAGAACATCTTGGAATGCCCAAGTGTTCCGAGATGTACGTGAGCGATGTCAATGTATTGTGTACGTTGCTTTAGCGCGATATAAGAAGCTTAACTTCTTATTATAAGTACATTAAAAAATTCTGTATCTATACTAAACGGCCGAACAGCTGACATCAGTTTTTTTTCTAGATCTAGACATTGGTTCCAAAAAAAGTTGTTGTATTTGAGCATTTGTATTTTTTGTGTTTGTTTACCGGTACTGGAATCCAGCCTTTTACAATTAAGTCGCCGGTTGCCATTTTGAGTGCCGGCGCCGGCAGCCGTTGTTTTAGATCTCGGCTGCCGGCAGTATAGCTACCGCCGGTTCCCAATAGCCATATTTTTGGGAGCCGGCGCCGGCAGCGGAGGCACTCCCTAATTAATAACGTACACACATTCACTAACATATTATCCAGCTTCTATATTTTCTTGTTAAATGTAGGTAGAATACTCGTAGTAAAATAAACTTATAACTCATTTCTGAAACGCCGTCTATCTTGAGGAGGGCCCTAATAATTGCGACTCAGTTCCCGACTGCTGCAGTTATTAACGCGACAGTGTTTTGTAAAAATTGTTATAGGTTCAAATATTTTTTTGTTTTGTTATTCACTTTTATCACTAGTATACTTAATAGGTGAACAGATTACACTAGAGTAATATAAGTGGTGCTTTAATAAATTCAAATGCATTGTTTTGCGATAAGCGAAGAATCAGATCTTACGCTAGCATACCTTATGTACATAGTTTATGTGCCTTAGTACACATACATTACTTACATTATTTTATATAAATATTTTAGTGTCGTGTAAATAATGTTAGAGTGTCGTTTCTTAATTGTTGTCATTATATATGTATACCTATTTGCAGATTATTATTATGCACATTAAGATAGTAAACTAATGACCACTTAAAAATTCCGTTCTTAATTAGTTAGTCCCTAAGCTAAATTGGATCGCTCTTTAGAATCACACTGCAATTGAGCTAAAATTTTCTACGTAGGAATTGTAGTAGCACTCTGAGTGAACTCCAATATTTCCCGCGCAAGGAAACGACGCAAAAGATTGTTTGAAGGTTTAATAAATTTCTTGTAAATTGGGACAGCGAGATTGGGATTGCGCATATGTACATAAGCTAACCCTTTCTAAGATAGGGTTATCGCTACATGTTATAAATTGAAGTCCCTTGTCGCGTTTATCTGTGCCGCCCGTCTTGTCTGTCTGTAATCTGTATAATATTTATTATTTAGACAGGCCGCATATTATCCGAAGCTTCTAATAGAAACATTCTAGCGCAAACCTGAAGGCACTTCAGTGCATAAATTTTGTACTAGACCCCGCATATTGTAAGAAATGTTTCTTGCCGGTCATCCGGTTCTAATCGAAACGTCATCAGAATTCTTGAAAGGCCCGTCTACCATACATTTTGCATTATGCGGGGTGCATATTATCAGAAATTTGTGTCAGTTTGGCAGACGTCGCCGTATGCTGTATACGCGCTTCTTGTTTCAAAATGTCAAATATGAAAGTAGGGTTGCCTGAAGGTTACTTTTATTAACCGACTACAAAAAGGAGGAGGTTCTCAATTTTTTACCCTTACAACCGACATCAAAAAAGGAAGAGGTTCAAATGGCTATACCAAGAGGGAGAGTTATGGACTTCAAAAGGGCCACCCCCGTTTAAAGTCCATTTTGTCGATAGAAGGGAAAATAGGAAAATGTTTGCTCTTATTATTGCTAGCTCGTGACCAAACACATTCTAAAGGTCGACCGCAAATGATTTCCTACAGTTTTCACAATGCATTTTTAACTTTTAATTCAGTTTAATACTTATTCGTGTTTTAAATTATTATTTTTTGGTTTGTTTCAAATAAACGTATTCTTATCTTATTATTCTTATTCAAAAGATTTTGTAGCTGAAGTGGAAAATTATCCGTGCATATGGAATGTGGATAGTGAACACTCTCAAAATAAAATACAGCCGGACCTAGCCTAGGAGAAAATATAAACAATGATTTTATTCTTTAATAAACTAATCAATAGTGCCAATAGCAATAACGTGTCGCCATCCTTAACATCCCTGTGCGAACGTCAAAAGACGGAGAGGTGTGTCGTGGCGGCGCAGTCAGCAACAACTGGCGCCGGATCGCCGAACCGGATAATGTGCGGGGCTTTGACAGTTCGGTCCAAAATGATTCCTAATAGAAGCTTCTGATAATATGCGGCCTATCAAAGACAGCCTCGTCAACCTACCACAAAACGTCAATTTTTTTCAATTCATATTGATCTCTACGTGTCGGACTTAAACTGAAAATCGGTTTAATGAACTTTAACTTTTTGGGTAGGTTGACCTGCCGTTGACTATCCCATTCTAAAAGAAATAACATAAAATTAGTCACCAAAACTACTCTAACGATTTTGATATAGTTTTGGCTCATAAAGGTTCTACGAGAAAGGTTTGTTTAAACAGGGTAGTTACGTCACCCTATGTTACGAGTACTAGTCGGTAAAACGATGGAATCGCTTTAACAGGCTATTCTGCCCATTAAGATAAACAGCTTTTACGATGGGTGGTGGTGGTGGTGGTAAGTCAAAACACGAAAACATTGGCCAAATAAATCACTATTTTGTAGGGAAAGGTGAACTTTATTCTTCAGATACTGATATTGGTGCCATAAAAAAGTTGTTTAATTTGAAGAAGTCCAGTTCGCTCTTCGCCGTATGAAGAATCGTAAAGCTGTCGGAGCCGATGGAGTCCCAATCGAAGCCTGGAAGGCGATAGGCCCTCTTGGTGTGGACATCCTAACCTACCTTTACAACCGCATACTCTTAAGCGGGCTGATTCCGAGCCAATGGAGAATGAGTATTATTACTCCGGTCTTCAAAGGCAAGGGATCAGTGCAAGAGTGCGGCAACTACCGCGGTATAAAGGTCATGTCCCACACCATGAAGCTCCTTGAGCGGATTGTGGACTCCCGGATCCGACAGGAGTGTAATGTCTCGGAGTGTCAATATGGGTTTCGTCCTAGCAACGGTACTATGGACCCTGTTTTCGCCCTAAGGACTGTCATGGAGAGATACAGGACGAAGAACACGCCTCTGCACTTGCTCTTTCTTGATCTGCAGAAGGCCTTCGACTGTGTCCCTCGAGTGGTGATCTGGTGGGCACTGAGATCCAAAGGGGTCTCCGAGGCATATATTGACATTATTCGAGACATGTACCGCAGCTCCGATTCTGTGCTTCGGACCGCTGTTGGCGACACCAAACCGTTCGCCATCACCGTCGGAGTACACCAGGGCTCCGTCCTCAGCCCGTTTCTGTTCAGTGTGATATTAGACGTTGTGTCAGTTTTTTTTTTTTAATTTTTTTTTTAAACTTAAAATACACCTTCCTCCAACGTAATTGGAGACTTTTTCATGACGGATTTTCTTTTATTCCTACTTTCCTGTGCCTGCTATGCTAATTAATTAAAACTATTCTATTACCACTATTCTATTCTACTTATATTTTTATGAACTTGTTTTTAAAGGGAGGGTGGGCGGGCGAATTTTTGCCCTTGATGACGTCGCAGGGGCGCGTGAGTGGTGTCCTAAGATAGATCTCGCGAAGCCGGATCGAATGGCGATGAAAGAACACCGGGTGTCAGAACAAATATTTTCAGGAGCACTGAAAAACTGAAATTATGTTGGAATTTTGAGTCTAAAAAATTTATAATTAAATAACTATACGTCGCAGCGCGCTGAAAACAACGCAGCTATGCTTATATAGCTTTAATCTATAATAAAGGCCGAAAATTTTTTGAAAATCTAACAACTTGTAAAAAAGTTAAAAATTTTGTATGGAGTTCTAAGTCAAATATATAAATAAAGCCAAAATCGAAGGTAAATACGGTTATATATGTATTCTTACGCGTTAATATTGCTGAAACGACTAATAATAACCTTTGAAAAGCGCAAGAGTGGCTGTATTTCAGTTTTCAGATGTCAAATTTGTTGTCAGACAGTATTAGAGACTCACATGAGCAGCCACCATGGCTGCTGATGTATGCTGATGATATCGCACTGGTGGACGCGGACAGGGGCAGGCTGATGAGACGGGTGAACGAGTGGATGCAGTCGCTTGAGAGCGGTGGTCTGAAACTCAATGTGGCGAAGACCGAGTACCTGGCCTGTAACTCTACAGATCCAACGCCCGTTCGCATAGGCGGAGACAAGGTCGAGCGCAAGGACCAGTTCAAATACCTTGGATCTGTACTTCACGCGTCGGGAGACATCGATTGCGACGTCAAAGCACGCACGCGCTGCTGCGTGGGCCAAATGGCGAGAGGTGACTGGTGTCATTTGTGACCCCAGAATGCCGGTTAAGCTTAAAGGACAGATCTATAAGTCCATCATTAGGCCTGTCCTTTTATATGGCAGCGAAGCATGGCCGCTACTTGAGCGACACAAGCAGGAGCTGCGTGTCACGGAGATGAATATGCTGCGGTGGATGTGCGGAGTCACGCGAAAGGACCGCGTGAGGAACTTGCGCATCCGCGGTAGCCTTCGTGTCCGTGATATATCAGACAAACTGCAGGAGAGTCGCCTACCCTGGTACGGCCATGTTTTGCGGAAACCGGGAAGCTACGTAGGAAACAAATGTCTGGCCATGCCGCCACCGCCAGGTCCTGGCAAAAGGGGATGACCCAAGAAGTGCTAGCTTGACGTTGTGAGGGCTGACATGCGTGCCAATGATCTCACAACTAGAGACGCTCAAGACCGTGCGAAGTGGAGGAGTAAATCAAGGAAAGCGGACCCTGGGCTCCAAAGCAATAGCTTTGGACGCAACCGGGATTGACCGTATAGATGAAGAAGAAGAAGAAGATAAAAGTTGTTTAATTTAATAGGTATGAATATCAGTTTCCCTCTCTTACCAGACAGCCTGTATAATTTTTACCCGTAGATACGTAAAACTTAGCGCTACCTGTCACCCGAGAGAAGTCAGGACTGATCCTCAGTATTATCATAGTTTATCGTTACGTGGTTATACTGAGGTTATGGTTTATTTTAAGCAGCAAGCTGACCAAAAGATAACTTCAGCCGAATTCAAAAAATGAAAAGCCTAGATTTTAGGTAATTCGATTATAAATGTTTTTGTATGTAAGTTTGTTAGGTAAATACGGATATCTTCCCCAAACCTAGTTTTATAAAAATATACCACTTGGGTCCCAAAACAATAAACAGTATAATTTTTTGTGACAAACCAAATTCCACGTAGGGCGCCTATTTTTTATGTTAAAACGCAAAATTGGTTTATTTTGTTTTTTTAATTTATGAATTATGTTGTACCAAAAATCACTGTTTTTTTACCCTGTTATTATTAATTTAAAACTTGTTACTAAATGTTTTATCTTAATACAGTCTTTTGGTCTTGTGTAAAGTTTTATAGCCTTGCAAACCGCTTTTAATATGGTTATAAAATATGCGGCTGCTCCCATTATATGAGAATAAAAAGTAACGCCTTTGTAATAAAGTCATGAATATCCGACTAGCACTTTGTGTTTACGAGTATAACTTTTTACAGGATGTTATATTTTGTAGAAAACCTTCCAACTCAAAGGAAAACTTAATTTATTAGTTTATAAAAGATTTTAATATCTTAATAATAGTCATGTTAGTGTACACATCTCAGAATGCGAGGGAATATTCTACAAAGCTCTAACTAAAGCATAGGAATTTTCATAAAGAGACGTATGATCGAATGCCTTCTCAACTTCACTGATAGAATTCCTCCGTCGTATAGTGAAGAGATTTATGGAACATTGCGGAAGCATTTTTAAACACGTACTTATTAAAGATCTTTTTTCGTCATTTCTTAGCCGTGATTTGTTCATACCTTCAGGAACGGTTAATGCGAGTGAATAAAACAATACATTGTGTTCATAACGACTTACATGAAGATTAAGTAATTTAAACGTATTTTTTTTAACATCGAATTCCCAAAGTAAACCTTAAGGTTAATATTTCTGAATTTTCGAGACCGCAGGAATTGCAGGAATATTTAGTTCAACGCCATCATGTTATTAAACAATTAAAAACTAAACCTAACATCAAAAATATTATTGTAACTAAAATAAACTTGGATAGATGTAGGTACACTTACAACAAACAAATAACGAAAGGATACAGTTTCGTCATTAGGCAAATCGCCTTCTGATATTATCAGTTGATGCTATTTTGCTTAGCTTTGCGTAACAAATCAATAATTATTATACTAAACCAAGTTACTTGAGTATTTATATAGGCTGTTTTATAAAGAAATTTTTTTAATCTTTTTAATTTATCTATTTAAACCAGACAAAAAAACTTGCTAGAAGCTCAATCGGCAAAAGAAAATAAATTGATGTGTCAGGGCAAGGGTGAGCATCATCTTACATTGCAAAATTATAATTTGGGGAGATGATCGAGTGCTTGCTGAAAAGAAAAAAGAAGCTACTTTCCTCCACCTAAATGGTCATTATAATCTGATGCATTGTCCAAGTTTTACCCATTAAATCTTGCCTTTCAAACCACACTACTGTTTTAAGATGAGCAGACGGTATTGTGGTGATAGAAAACAAAAACAAAGTATGGAATACTTTTGGGTGACCAGATATGTAGGTAATTAGCGTATTTACGTATTTATACAGGGTGGTCCAGGTCAGATGGATATAAATTTTTTTTAGGTAGTCGGCTTAGGGACCTAGTTGTAAAAAAATCGTTTGTCAGCCACTTACAAGTGTTTTATTTTTTATTTTAGAAATATCACCACTTTTAATGTTTTAATAATTTTTTATTTACTTATAAAATAAAAAATTCTATTTTTATTTTATTTTAGGTGCTTATTTAGACATTGCACTCTCTCAGAAAAAAAAACTCAGACTGATCTGCAAATTTGAAGAGCATTTAATTTCATATTAATGCAAGAATAATTACTTTCCTTGAAATCGACAGATTTTTCGTAAACTCCAATTAAAAATTAAAAAAGCGGTTCAAAGCACTCATAATTTTTTTAAACTGAGTTTAAACTGTAGTAACTTATGCTATTTCAAAGTTACGATTTTTTCTAAAATCTAACTAGGAAGAAAAATAAATAACATTAATTTAAAAAAAATATATTAATTCTTTCACTTAAAGACTATATATAGCAAATGTTCAAAATGCCCACCGTTGGCTAGAATACAAGCTCTGCATCGTTTTAAAAAAATATTTCTTAATTTTCTAAATGGTTCAGGATTACTTTCCATTTGTACTTGGACTTGGTGTAGCCGATCTCTCAGTTCTTGTTCCGAGTTGCATTCTTGAGCATAAACGATTTCTTTAAAGTAACACCACACAAAAAATATATTTTTTTTGGAAATTAATGTTATTTATTTATCTTCCTAGTTAAATTTTTGAAAAAAATTTAACTTTTTTTCTGGTTCACCCTGTATATTTAGTCAACATTGGCCAACCATCCGATGGGGCAAAAAGGTTCTGGAATGGTGGCTACGTACCGGCAAGCGCAGCGTAGGATATCCACCTCCTCAAGGTGGATAGACGATTTGGTAATGATTGCAGGAAGCCGCTGGATGCGGGCCGCTTCCAACTGTCCAATCTTGAAGTCACTGGGGGAGGCCTATGTTCAGCAGTGGACGCTATGGCTGAAATGATGATGATGATAGCCAACCAACCAACTTTTGGCCAACCTCTTGTTTTGCTAGGACGATCCAGATTAAAAAATCATAGTATCGAATCATTTATTAGACGATTATTCATTAAAATCATACTTTATCATACAACAACGTTACATAAACAGGGTTTTGAAATACTAACTACTTACTAAAAGACCTGGAGCTTGAGCTTTTACTGATTCCAATTAAGTAGGTACAATAAACAGCCAAGTATCTCTGTGGAAACGACATCGAAATCTCAGTACACAACCAAACTTTAGTACCATTAGTTAATAGTAGGACGATAGACGACGAATATAATACGCGATAAAATGGAAAGTATTTTGAGATTTTCACATTGATCCCGATAGAAATTGTTGTTGTTATTTGTCAAAGACCAAATATTAGCGTCAATACCTTAGAGACTTCGCAGGGATATAGCGCACACATAACACACCACAGTGTTGTAAATAAACAAATTTAGAGCGAACACGGCGGAATTCAGTTACCGCGGTGTGTAAGCCAGTTCCAGCAACATACGCACAGTTTTGTACACCGACTCCTACCGGTGTGCCCTGCATTTAAATGCAACTTTTTAGAACATCATCATCATAAACAGCCTACGTTAGTCCACTACTGGACATAGGCCTCTCTCAATGTACGCCACTGAGCCTGATCCTCGGCTATTCTTTTTCATCTACTGCCAGCAGCCTTACGTATACTCGTATCGTCGCTCCACCGTTGTTGGGCGCCCCACGCTGCGCTTGCCTAGTCGCGGTCTCCACTCAAGAACACGTCTACGTCACGTTTTCTTAGTTTTTTGAGATGATTTGAGGCAATACCAAAGCGAAACGGCATATTCAAATTCTTTCAACATTTAAATGAAATTAGAGCGACTTGGTTACAAATGACACTAAAGTTAGTCACTTCAGTCACTCTTTAGACACCTCTTCACTGTTCGGCACTGGACTCGCGTAGTGTAATAAGATCCAAATCATAACATAGTTGAGTTAAGGCCCGTGACCTGCAGAACTTAAGGAGTACTTTCGTTTTGTTACATTTAAAACACTAATAGATGCCGATAGGTGTCACGCAGCAATTAGCTTGGAACACAAAGGTTGTTTGTTTGTTTTATCACAGAGTTCCGGTGCTTACCTTCGGCCTTCTTCATCAGATCAGTTTGATGGTATCATTCTCATCAGAATCATTTATTAAAATTTGATATGTCGACTATGGCAAGGCTTAACTGTCTTAATAAAAATATCTTATCGCGTGTGTAGGGCGCACCTTACTCGTGGAAGACTATTGTGGCCAACTATGGTCAAAGTCAAAGTCAAAGTCAAAAATCATTTATTCAGTTTAGGGCAGAAAACTGCCACTTATGAACGTCAATAATAACATTATTGGCCCATATGGGGCAGAACATGTCTCCTTATTTTTTGGGCCCTACTAGCGCTTCGAGACAAGACACAGACAATCTGGCGAAACGCCGGAACAAACTCAGTCACCACTAGCTGCCACAAAAAAAGGAAAAGAAAATAATGTATACCTGTGCGAGCAGGGCAGTATTTAATTCCAGACATTTTTGTCATTTAAATAGTCATTAACAGTATAATAACCCTTTTTCATCAAAATAATCTTAACATGCGATTTAAACTCAAACATGGGTAGTTCAACAATAGACTGTGGTAATTTGTTAAAAAAGCGAATACATTTCCCCATGAACGAATTACTCACTTTATGCAGTCTGAAATTTGAAACAGCAAGTTTATCTTTATTCCGGGTATTAAAATTATGTTTGTCACTTTTCTTAGGGAAAAGATGCAGGTTTTTGCGAATGTACATAATATTTTCATAAATGAATTGAGAGGCCACTGTTAGTATATTAATTTCCTTAAACAGTTCTTTTAATGAGTCTCGTGGTCGAAGGTTGTAAATTGCCCGTACAGCTCTCTTTTGTAGTACAAAGATAGATTCAATATCGGCTGCTGAGCCCCATAACAATATGGTCTCCTTCATCAGTTCCACCTCAGCAAATGATACTTTCTGAAAGCAAATGCTTGACTTGTAGTTAAATATACTAAAATCGCTATATGTATACCTATAATATTTTAGGAGTTCCCTCAATTCCTCATGGATCCCATCATCAGAATTGAATTTTGAAAAAATGGAACCAATCTGGAGGTATACCCTTTCAATTGAAAAAAGAAATTTTCAAATCGGTTTATTAATGGCGGAGTTCTGAGGTAACAAACACTAAAAAAAAAAACACAACCGAATTGAGAACCTCCTCCTTTTTTTTTAAGTCGGTTAAAAATGAACTTTCTGAGTAGGCTCAACCATGACAACTGCTGTCTGGCGCATATATTTTATTTATTGTAATTTACAGCTCGTATTATTTAACGCGGAGCAACATGCTCACATAACATTTCGACACTGCATATTTAAACTCGATGTTAGTGCTGGTGCCGACCTGCGGAGGACTAGATAAAGCCTTGAGGCTGAATTCGACGAGTTTCGACTGCTACCCGCTGTGTGCGGTATTGTCAGACTTCTATAATGGGTTTCATCTCCAACTTCTATCGTAAATTCAGTCCGATTGTTTGTTTAAGTCCTACAAATATAAACAACTAACTCGGTAAAAAGTCTAACAGAATGTAAGGAAGACATATTTTAAAAGGCGAAAACTACATGAGATAATTAGATAGATAGATACTCTTCATTGCATATTGTACAGAGAAGTTATGGTTTACAGAAAGATACAGAATTTAATTATTGTTAGCTAATAAGAAAAAATCGTAGAATTTACTAACGCGATACCACTAATACTTTGTAAGTCTTTTTAACCAACTTCAAAAAAAGGAGGAGGTTCTCAACTCGGTTGTATGTTTTTTTTTAAATTAAACTTTATTATGGTGAACGTTTTTACATATGCAATGCAATATGATCTGCGATACAGATAATTTTGTAAGTTAAGCATATTGCCGTAGTCCGTAGCACACTATTCGTAGTCTGCTACGGACTACTACTACAATCCTGTAGGGATTGCTTGCTACGACCTGTAGGCGCTACGAGACTACGACAAAGCTATGGCAACAATTAAATTAAATTATTTTGTTTAACATTTTAGTAATCATTTATTTATTTGCATAGCATAATAAGAGATAAAAAGCAAGAAAAATGTTTTAACAATTAGTATACAAAAATGTAGCACAGTGATTGTGTGTGAGCTTCCAAGCAATCATAAATTTAAGTATATATTTTGTACGAACAAGCGTGATTTGTTGATATTAATTATATTTGATTAGAATTTTTAATCTATGTATATAAAAATGAATATATCCCTTGGTCATCGCATCACGCGTGAACGGATTGAAAAATTTCGCTATTTCTTTTTTTGTTGTGTTCATTAATGTCAAGAAAAGGTTCTTTTGAAAGAAAGAATTAAGAAAGTTACGCAGAAAATCCTTTATCAATAAACTAAAGACCACGCGAACCCGTCGCGGGCACCAGGTAGTAACAAATAAATTAAAAAGCCAATTAATATTTAGTGGTTTCTATTTATAACTCCCGACAAAAAAGAGGGGTGTTGTAAGTTTAACGTGTGTATCTGTGTATCAATCTGTGGCATCGTAGCTCCCAAACAAATAGACAGATTTCGTTGTAGTTTTTTGTTGTAAAGCTGATATTACAGAGATAGCTATGTTTTATAAAAATCTGTTCAGCCGTTTAAAGTTTATTAGCTTATTTCCTACCTGACCAAAGCTGATCCTGAACCTGAAACCTAAAAACCTGATTATCAGCTTATTGCAAACTTTCACAGGTCCAATTGATTTGAAATTTAATGTACTGTTACTTTAACAGTATTCCCAAGCTGCTGCAGCATCTTCTTTTCTTCATCTATACGGTCAATCCCGGTTGCGTCAAAAACCATTGCTTTGAAGCCCAGGGTCCACTTTTCTTGATTTACTCCTCCACTTTGCGCGGTCTTGAGCGTCTGTAGTTGTGAGATCATTAGCACGCATGTCAGCCCTCACGACGTCAAGTCGGCATTTCTTTGGTCTACCACTTTTGCCAGGACCTGGCGGTGACGGCATGGCCAGACGTTTGTTTCCTACGTAGCTTGCCGGTTTCCGCAAAACATGGCCGTACCAGCGTAGGCGACTCCCCTGCAGTTTGTCTGATATATCACAGACACGAAGGCTACCGCGGATGCGCGAGTTCCTCACGCGGACCTTCCGCGTGACTCCGCACATCCACCGCAGCATATTTATCTCCGTGACACGCAGCTCCTGCTTGTGTCGCTCAAGTAGCGGCCACGCTTCGCTGCCATATAAAAGGACAGGCCTAATGATGGACTTATAGATCTGTTCTTTCAGCTTAACTGGCATTCTGGGGTCACAAATGACACCAGTCACCTCTCGCCATTTGGGCCCACGCAGCAGCAATGCGTGCTTTGACGTCGCAATCGATGTCTCCCGACGCGTGAAGTACAGATCCAAGGTATTTAAACTGGTCCGTGCGCTCGACCTTGTCTCCGCCTATGCGGAAGGGCGTTGGATCTGTAGAGTTACAGGCCAGGTACTCGGTCTTCGCCAAATTGAGTTTCAGACCACCGCTCTCAAGCGACTGCTTCCACTCGTTCACCCGTCTCACCAGCCTGCCATGCTATCGTCAGCATACATCAGCAGCCATGGTGGCTGCTCATGTGAGTCTCTAATGCTGTCTGACACAACGTCTAATATCACACTAAACAGAAACGGACTGAGGACGGAACCCTGGTGTACTCCGACGGTGATGGGGAACGGTTTGGTGTCGCCAACAGCGGTCCGAACCATAGAATCGGAGCTGCGGTACATGTCTCGAATAATGCCAATATATGCCTTGGATCTCAGTGCTTACCAGATCACTACTCGAGGGACACAGTCGAAGGCCTTCTGCAGGTCAAGAAAGAGCAAGTGCAGAGGCTGTTCTTCGTCCTGTATCTCTCCATGACGGTCCTTGGCGAAAACAGGGTTCATAGTTGCCGTTCATTATCATCATCATCATTTCAGCCACAAGACGTCCACTGCTGAATACAGGCCTCCCCCAATGACTTTCATCGGGGGGGATTGCCAATACTTGCCACGCTTGGGTTGGCGAGCGTAGTTTTTTATAAGATTTCGCACGCAGACGCTGCTGCCCGTCTCGTGCTACAGGAATTAGTCGCCTCTTACGACACACCTTCTGTTGGCGGTGGGGAAGTGTATTCTTTACGGCCGTCCCCACACGACACATAGTTACACATAGTTGCCGTTGCCAGGACCAAACCCATATTGACATGTCGAGACATCACACTCCTGTCGGATCCGGGAGTCCACAATCCGCTCAAGGAGCTTCATGGTTTGGGACATGACCTTTATACCGCGGTAGTTGCCGCACTCTTGCACCGATCTCTTGCCTTTGAAGACCGGAGTAATAATACTCATTCTACATTGGCTCGGGATTAGCCCGCTTAAGAGTATGCGGTTGTAAAGGTAGGTTAGGATGTCCACCCCAAGAGGGCCCATCGCCTTTCAGGCTTCGATGTGGACTCCATCGGCATGCTGATGCTGCAGCATTATCTACAAATACAATACAAAAAATACTTGAAAACTACAATAGACATCTTGCAGTAGAATGAATGTAGGGACAGAATAGAATAAAAATTATAGAATGAAAATATTTGATTTCAAAAAGTATACATATATAGTTTTATATTCATATTTCTATTCATCTATATTATTATATAATCATGTTCTCAGATTATGTTCCTCAGTTCTCCTACTGGTTAAAAACCTATCTACCTAAGAAATTTAATATCAAGTCTGTTATCTGACAGAATCCTTCACAACGTATTATCTGAGTTTATTAAATTAAGGCTGTCTTCTAAAATATCCAGTAGAGCAAGGAAAAGCAATACCTACGTATTTTAAGTCTTAGCACAGGACGCGGCAGAGGCCAGTCTTTCGATAATAAATTCATAATAAAACAAGACACTAAACGCTTTGTACTCGTATACTTACGACATAATGGAATTTAGAGTGTTTAAATTATGAACGTTGGATTACTTTTGCAACGGTTCTTGAGTTACAGTCATTTCACTAATTTCCATCTATTTCTCTCCTCTTCACCATTAAATAGGGAGTCACAGAAGCCATTTCAGATTCGAATAATAACCCTCGGGACAGAGTTGAGGGTTTAACACCCGGTTTGAAAAAATCGTGCTCGGAAGCAAATTGAATAATTTGTTGAAAAGATATTCAGCAAGAGAGCTGCCGTGCCGCGCCCGCTAAACCGTAATTCAGAGGAAATAAAATCAACAATTTCCGCGGCGCCTTACTTAACGTCCATGCATAAATTCTATTTGTATTGTACATTTCCGAACAGTAATTTGTAAACATTTAGAAGACAGATGAATGAAGACGGATGTACTTTTCGCTTTGTTTTTGTTTTCTCCGTGAATAGGTATATAAATTCTTGGTCTTTTGTTACACTCTCTAATATCTTAAGGAACGAAGGGTAACAGGGATCTGCGCCTTAATCTGTTTAAAATTCTATGATGTCAACCCCTTAACGGAACGATGATCCTTTCCTCAAAGGAATGATGATGGTGTGTTTTGTTAATATTGCTTGCGGAGGTAAAGTTCATCGTAATAACCACAGTTATTTTTCCGTTTTGCATACACTTACTTACAATTTTAATCACTTCAGACCGACTGAGTCGGCTGTAATTCAACCTGTTAATAAATGTTCATGCAAGTAAACATAATACTCGTATTACAATATTCGATTGCATATCTACGTCTATCTGATTTTTATTCCAAATGGTTTAAAAAAATAGATTTACACGGTACTTTAATCGCCATCCTGTTTAATACATAATACACGATGGTAAACGGCGGCCTATGTTATTGTTTACAAAATAGTTTTGAACAAAAAATTCTTGAGGCCGAATAATACGATTCGGCTAAAGTAAGCCTCTATTATCTATATAAGATTATCTATTAAAATTTTAAACCAGTCACCATCTTTCTTTGTTATTTTTAAACAAAATGGACATGTAGAACTCTTGTGATTTAACTATCAGCGTCACTACAAATACGGTAGAGATAGTTTAACATGAAAATGTTAAAACGAGAATTAGGGAATAAAATATAATAAAAAAACTTTGTTTAGTTAAGATTCGTAACAACAGCGAGCACCGTTCAGCCAATATCCGATCAATCATAGAGTTTGCACACAGTTTCCTGTATTGAAGAGTGACGGTTCCCCTCGATTTGTCGAAGGAATTAATTTGAAAATATTTTTTGGTTTAGTCATAAATAATAATTTGATCACGAATTTGGTAATTCAGTAACTAAGTTTTATGTACGTGAAATTGTAGTTTATTTCTTAACTATTCTTTAACTATTTTCTAGTACCTATGTAGTTATCTCTTATTTTAATGAATCTTCATATAGGTGGCCAATGTGTTCATCAATTTAAACAACTTGTACAATAACACGAACTTGTAAACATCAAAATCGTTAAAGAAAATTGAAACTCTGTGCAACATGGAGCAACATTCGAAAGTCAAAAGTCAAAAGTCAAAAAATCATCTGAACTAATTCTTCCTGACAGAGTCTCAATATGAACACCCAATTGCAGACGGGAATCTAAAGTTATTCCCAAAAAGGTAGTGGAATTACTAGTATAGTAATGCGTAAATTCCAAAACTGATACGATGATAATAATATTGTTGTATACAACAAAATCATCATTATCTATATTAAAAGTTGTTCGTATTAATGAAAGCATTTGCTAACTTTAATTTGGATAGGACTGACTAAAACAACATCCTTTATCGGAAATAATTTAATTTAAGTTACGAGAAAAGTTCATTTTGCGTATTATTGCAACAGTTCATGTTAGTAGTCTTTCATTGAAAGTATAAAGGGCAAGATTATGTTAGCAAGATGTAAAATGTATTTACAAGTTGTTTCCACAAACAATTCAGGTTGCTTCGAGCTCGAAGCACTGTGAAATAAAGAATTTAAAAGGATCGGCAAGTCGGCGTTGTTTCGACTTGTTGGCCCGTTGCCTTTTGATCTCGATCTTTGAAACCTAAAGGATCGTTATGATGTATTGCGCGCAGTATGCGCGACTAGGGATTCGATTACCAACGAACGTGGAAGCGCTTAGAGCGATGAAGAGTTAAAGGCATAATATACCGAATTTTACAATTAAGCAATACATTATGATCGTAAGTTATGTTCGAATGGATGCAACAAGAACCGAAAAAACATTTCTCACAAATATTTAACGCTATCCGATTTTACTTGTGTGTATGAATGAATGAATTTACGCATGGAAAACTGCAGCCTTTGTCAGATAGACGTGATAGTAGGTTCACTCTATTTACCTCCTTCGTAAGACTTTCGCAGGTTCGAAAAAGTTAGGGTATGTATTTAATTGACGAACTTATGTTTTATTTTTGACTAGCACGAGTTCAATGAAAGTTTATCCTACTTTAGTAATTTTTTAAGTTGGCGGTGGCTGTAAACCGGAAGTTACTCTTTTACAATTATTGGTATCTACCCAGTTTTTTTTAAATGATAAATTTTTATTATGATGAAGTTAAGGTTTATATCCGGCTAGTACAGATATATAACATATTTTTATGTGTCTAATTATGGTAGGCCTAATTAACAGATTGTAAGAACTATAAATCTTAAGTAAATAAATGGCTTGTGTTTTCGTATTGAACTGTTATTGATGTAAATGCTGTCTTACATTATCTACTCACGAAAACTAAATTTGAATTAGAATAGCAGTTTGACAGCTGTGTTTGTAGTTTTCACTCATTGTAGAAACGAACTTTGTGCAAGTTAATGACATCTCGGAATAAAACATTAATATCATTTACAAAAAAACATTTATATTATTTACATTGTGTTACTTTTTATTGCCGTTTAATTTTTTTTTGTTTTTTTATGTGGTCTTTCAATTGTAAGTATAAATAAATATGTGTCTACAATAAAATCTATCTACTTGTTTCACGATTATTAGAACCTTTGCATTGGTCTCAATTGTAAAATATCGCTATTCGATATTAATGTTCCAAACAATATTCCGTCCTTTACGGTCCATGAACAAATATGGGTTGATATGATTCCAATTGCAATATTGGATCCCGAAGGCATCTTGTGGCTATAAAAATAATCCTGGCAGCGGGCCGGGCTCGGCACGTAGTGTTTCACGTTATATCGCAGATACGAAACCTGACTTGGCTTCGAATAAAACGCTTACGTCTCTTAAACTAAAATCGGCATTTTGATCTCTATTATTTTAACATAAAATAGTGTATCAATTTGTATACAAATGACAACTTTACACTTGTTTAATCTGATTTTATTATTTTAGAGATATATCGTTTTTTTTAATTTTTGTTTGAAAACGAGATCGTAATAAAATAATTATTTTATGTCAGTATAAAAGACAGTTGAGGTTGAGGTTGGTATTAGAACATCGCATCTGATCTAATCGTTGGTTTAGTTAAACTCGTATTTCACTCAGTCTTATCACTTGATTGTCTTGGGAAATACTTAAAGCCATTTTCCTCGCTATATATAAGGACTTATACGGTTTAGATGGTTGGCATTATGATAATATAATGCCATGCAAATGTTTTTCGAACTATCCACAAAGCTATGGCCTAAGTTGTTTTTCGTGTAATTTTGATTTATGCCTGGGAGACGCTATATCGAAAGGGTCTGTGAAGACTGACGACCCTTTTTACTCCCCACAGTAACTCGGATTATGACGGCCGCGCTAAAGTTATAAGACTTATCGCTAAAAACTTTTGTAGGTATTTTACAGCACTTTCTTTTCACTTTAACGGAGAATACGTTACTGACACTTGGAATTGCGTAAAACTTCTAGTCTTCTTCGTTTCTTTCTTTTCAGTTATTGTAGCAATCATGGATATCGTTTATTTCGAACTAAACTTTAGTCGCAGGATAAATAGATTTTTTATTTTAGTTAGTAATTTTGTCCTATTCGTATAAATGGTCGCAAGCTCGCCTCACATCTGTGTGTCGTGAGTTTGAATCCCAGCAGATACCTCTACTAATTACGGGAAGGATTTATGACATTTACTTGGCGGTGAGGGAAACAGCTATAGGAAACCTGTACGTTTAGATAACCCTAAATGGTGGTCCAAAATTGTCTGGTTCCCCTGTATTAAAATATAACCAGACCTGCCGCTCTAGGATCATGTTCAAGCATACTCCGGCCAAAGCATTGGCTTTAGCGCCATCTACTAATTATATGCTTTAATAAGTGGCCAGTTCTTACATCTCGAGTTGCTCGAGTGCCGGCCGACTTGTTTGTCTGGTCTGCGCAGGCGACCTCTGGCGCCTACGCGGCTAAAACAAAATAGTCCGAAGAATAGCCCGAGTTAGGTGGTCACGATTTTTTGTTTGAGATGGGGGCATCTGTATCAAATCAGTTGGTATTGGGTCAAATCAGTGCCCCGGCGGAACGGGACACAGCGCTAGGAAGAAGACATGTCCGCCAAATAAGTTCGTAGTTCGCCAAGTAAGTATCTCGTAACACATGTAACTTATACCTACATGGTGTAGTTTTGAACACACCAAATTTAAGAAGGCGAATATTCAACATCGAATTTGCACATTTTTTATAATTTCTATACAAACTAACGCTCTACCTCGATGATGATGTATGGAGCAGCAAAAAAAATTTTTATGATTTAGATGTTGGTCCTATAGTGGAAGTTGTTTGTATTGATGAACTCATTCACCTCCTTTTTGGCCAGTGTTAAAAAAAATGTTGTATATATTCTTAAAATTTACAGAAATGGGTCAAATTGTTTCTGTAAAAGGGTGGCTTTCATTTATACACAGATGGGTTTGTGATATTTTATTCGATATTTCCCGAGGGGGTGATTTCAAAAGGGGTCGGGAAAAAATCACAGCTATTTTACAATATTTGTTGATTCTAGAATCTTCTATTTACTTTAATTTTGTAAACCTTAGCGAAGTGTACAGTTTCAGATGTAAATTGTTAAAAATAATCTTCCTTCTTGGACTTCAAAAGGAGAAGCTTTCTTTTTTTGTTTTTTTTTAATAGCAATGCAATACGCTCAAAGTGGTCCCATAGACATTTTACCAAGTTTAGTAGGGCTACTGTTCCGTAGCCAACACGGAACACTCGAAGTTTCGCCATGACTGTCCATCTGACTTTCCGCGGTTTAGCTCAGACAATTCTAGCCTGCTAGAAAACTGTAATTTGACATGAGTACCCAAGTACCTATAGTGGGAATGGATTTTTTTGTCGTTTATTCTATGGAGTTGGATCCCGTTGGATAGAGTTAAAAATATATATACAGTGTGTGAAAACTATTTTTTGATTCAGGGATCGGTTTGCGTGATATTAAGCTTTAAAGTGCTAGGTATATAGAGTCAAGTGTCCCCCTGCCATCTAAATGGTTGCTTTAATAAGTAAATTTTATTTTTAAAAAAGACGACTTCAAAACACTAAAAAGCTAAAAATAACATTAACACGTAAGTACCTAATCAGTTACTTTTGGAGTTGGTGCAACGAAAACATTCTAACTCTGATCAGCACTGATGATTACTAATCATAGATTTGAGACAAAAATAATTACTACTCTCTTTACGAAATGCTATTAACTGATTTGTGCTGATATCTTCGATTAATAGTTTAATTACTTTTGTTACAAGTTTTGAAAAGTAATGACCTTTTTTTTAAAAAAAAGAAAGATGAATCTTTTTGTTCATTTTACTTCTACAAACAACGTCAAGAATGCAATTCTAGTCAGTGCTCCTAGATTTAAACCATCCGATTTATAATATTTCACAAATATTCTTTGTGCAGAAGTGCAGAATTAATCCTAGCAGGCGCTTAATTTTAGCAAATACGGTAGACAGAAATTGAAAAAATGCCTGCGCTGCGTATCTGTCGCCGGTCCGAGTGCCAAGGGTCTTATTATCACCACGTCTTATAAACAATGTAGGTACTACCAGACGCTATCATCGTTGTGTAAACTGACGCCCAAATTAGTTTCAGCCGGAAAATCTAAACCTAGAAATAATGTTCTTTATTATCTAACTAATATAATACCAAATCAGTGCTAATAGTTAACCAATACATTGTAGGTTTTGTACTAATTAACAAAGGTTACCTACTTATTTTTGACTTACTAACTCAATAGAAATAATCGTTTACTAACATGTTGATTGGAAGAATAACTCACTACTACTTGGCATGCATTTTTGTTTGGGCAATTTGTTATAATTTGAATAACGAAGTAAATTGTGCACGTAAACAGAATGATTGTCCCGGCAGTGTAACTATAGCAATGTAAGCCCTGGCGGGTAAGCTCTTACACCTTGTCATTTATGCCCGGGAATTACTCGTTTATCATAACGCGTTGTAATCTGCCATCGCCCTCGCTATCGCGCTGTGAATATTATATTTTTGAGATAAAATTTCTCCGTCACAAGAAATTAAATTTTATCCGCGCCGTGATTTCAGCCATTCAACCTGCTCAACACACGATAAATGGACGAAATTTATGTTTTTATATGGGCCGTAGTCTCAAGGTTTTTTTTTAAAATCAGATGTTTGCATCTACATGTACCTAGTTCTAAAAAGAAATGATCACGGACGTTGCTTATTCTTAAAGTTAAATTTAATCTGTAATCGAAAGTTGAGAATAGTATCTTACATATCTTAATTGGCGATTCCCGTAGAGTCTTCCAACCGGCCAATCTAGTCTGGCCTATGTTCAGCAGTGGACGTCCTATGGCAGAATTTTTATTTCACTGAGTTGTCATTGATCCTAAAGCTCTTCGGTCTTAATGTTGATATCTATAACAATCAAATCATCTAATTTAGATTGTCATAAACATATTTGTCCGAAATATAGTTTTACCTACAGTATAACACACCGAACGTGAGTAACGTAACATAAACTTGTTATTCCTAAAAACGCCTATCGAGATTCAAATCGGGGCACCCTACTTTTATGATAGGTTAGAACAGTGACCACACATAGCGCGAATAAAAATTTCCCTATAAATGAGTTGTATGATCATAATGCACTTAGCTTTTGACGAAAGGTCTGAATGCAGTTAGTGATACTTTGAATGAACTTTGCAATGTTTAAATTTATTCGAAACAATATTGTATTTTTATATTCTAAAACAACAACAACAACCTGTTATTTCATATGTTACCTACTTGCTTTGTACTGTGTCAACTGGTTGCATCAATAAAACAAAGTACTTACAAACGTAAACGTAAAAAAAACGATGAATGCTCGCGAAGTGAATTAAATACAATGTGAGTTCATAAAGTGCACATATTAAAATAAGAGATTCTATGCTTAATTTTATAGACAGAAAACGTATTTAAAAAATCTAAAAAAATATATTAATTTTTTTATGATTTTTTAAAAGTTTTTGTTTCATACTGTAAACAAGACCCTGTATTTTTTTAACTAATTAATTTGTAACAATGAAACTAACTTATTATTGACTAGAAATGATCACACGTCCTCTTGAAATTTAAATCCATGAAGAAACTGGCCTCAATAGAGAATAACTTGAGGAATTTTAATTATTTGTTCAATAATTTTAAAATTTCTTAATAACCCACTCTTTACCCGCACTTTTAAGCGACTTCAAAAAAGGAGGAGGTTCTCAATTTATCGGAATCATTTTTTAACCGACTTCAAAACAGGAGTAGGTTCTCAATTCGTCGAAATCTATATATTTTTTTTAATTTAATGTATGTTCAGCGATCATACGTTACTACGTTGACCGATTTCGATAAACATTTTTTTGTTTGAAAGGTAATACTTTCAGAATGGTCCCATCATCAAACATTGCATGAACTCCGTACCACGCCAACTGATTTTCTGACTTTTCGGTCGGAGTCGGTGCCAGTCGATGAGAGATTCTATGTTTTCGTTTGCACCGACTTCAAAAGTAACTGATTAGGTATCTACTTAAGGCTAAAAATAATCTTAACAGATTATTTTTAGCGTTTTAGTTTTTTGAAGTCGGTTTTTATTTTTTTTATAAAATTAATTTATAACTTTAAATTATTCTACATCGTATTAGCTGTCTAGTGGTAAAAAATGCATGTTTGTAACTCAACCAAAACTTTTCATATTCATTGTTAAAAAAAAGGTCTATGCACTATTGTTTAAGAGGTAGAAACACTTTTTTTGGAAATTTGATTGTAAATGCGCATGGGTTGGAGTTCGGGGAGGCCGGCCGGCCAAACGACAAAATAATCTTGTGTTATAATACGAGTATAACAGGAAGTCGCCCCGCCCCCTTATTACGTAAAATATAGCAATCAGCAATAATTGCGCGACAGAGCGCGATTGATTGCTTAGCGTCAAAAAAAACGTATTACGTACGTGATCGCTGGCTAATCGCTTGCTGGTGGTTTAAATTAGTGTTTCACAATAATAGCAATGAAACTGTTAATAGTATCGATTAGTAAATTACAGGAATAGTATTAATTAAACCCAATACTATCGATAGTATTGATCCCTTAGAACTAATAAACTATCGATAGTATTGCTCTTCAAAATCGATAAACTATAAATACTACTAGGTATTGAAAGTATCGATACTTTTATACTTTCGATAGTCACCTGGATTGCAATTGCAATAGTAGGTATTAGTCGTAGTAATGAGACCTAATAGTCAATTGAAATATAACAATTTTGCTTACTGTTACGCACTAAACAGTTTTGTCACTAAACAAAAACAATCAACATTCTCAGTATTTCATACCATACCTTTGCACTGCAACTGATAGCATTAAAATACAGTCTGCAAACGATAGTTCAAAACTATCGACAGAATTGATACAATTGATAGTTATTTTATTAAACGTAACAAAACTATCGATAGTATTGATATATGTATGTGTAAAATAATTGAAAGTTATTAAAAAATGCGCGTAAAGAGTGGGTTTTATTCAGAAATTTAGAAATTATTGAAATAATAATTAAAAATTTCCAAGATTTTGTTACAAAATACATTTTTATTCTCGATTGAGGCCAGTTTTTTCATTTCAATTTTAAGAGGACACCATTTTCAGTCAATAATAAGTTAGTTTCACTGTTACAAATTAATAAGTTAAAAAAATACGGGATATTGTTTACAATATGAAACAAACATTTTTTAAAAATATTTTTTTTTAAATACGTTTTCTGTTGATAAAATTATGCATAGCATCCCTTATTTTAATATGTGCACTTTATGAAGACTCGCACTGTCTTTATTTATGTTTTTTACATGAAGCAAAATAGTATTTATATTTGATTATTTTTTTTTGTATTAGGATAAAAAACTACTTTAAATTACTAATGTCAGCCAGTGATGGCTTTAGACAAAATAAAGTTGTCTTTATTTGCTAATTTATTATTCGTATTTAATATGGTCTCTCATAAGGTATAATTGACAGTGCAAGTTATAGGAATAATTAACTTGGAATTTTACAGACGATTAATAGATCAATAGAACAGAAGCATAATTGCTATTTTTAGAAATTTACTATCTAAAGTCAGGGCCCACTTTAGGCTTACTAAGAATTTAATGTCGACCATAAACAAGAGAATTTCAGAGTTGTTGAAAAAATGCTATTATATACATTACTATTCTGGCGCATATTTACATACCTATTTTAGAAACAGAATGCAAATAGGTAGGTACTATTGAGAAACAAGAAATATAGCTTTCTCAACGTTAAAATAACACAATGCACTAACCTCTGACTTTTTTTTTAGTTAATACAAAAGATTCCAAGTATATTTGAACTTTGAAACGAAAAATATTGAAATTACTTGATCTAAAAAACATTTTGTTATTTTACTTAAGACAACCAAGGCAGAAACATGGCCGGAATTCAGAGTCCGGAATAGCTGACTGCAGAGTTTTCTTTCTGTTCTCTTCTTCACAATGCTGACATTCTCACAAAATTCTGCAATTCTGCAAAATTTACAAATAATTAAAGCCAAAATATATACTCAGATAGCCGACATATTGCGTATTAACAAGCCGAAACACTTTCAATAACTACCTCTCCAACCAATCGTATTAGTTTAAGTACATATGTATTGAGTCCTCCTTAGGCAATGGATCTGAATGTTAGGGATAGTGCAGGCGTCAACAGTAGCGGTCAAGGAATGCGATGCGCTATCGACTCGCATATTTATAGAGGGGTGCCGGGCGATGCGCCCCCAGATTGCAGCCCACCCCTCCTCATCCCAGTAGCACCGCTGAAAACTTACACTTTGCCCAAAAATAAAAACTGATCTACCTATGACAAGTATTTCTTTAAACAAAGGGTAAGTTTACAAATAAGTTTTTTAATGAAGTTATTGAAAATAATTTATAAAGTAGACATTTTATAGCTTGGTTAAACGTCGCATTACAAAAATGTAATATAGTACGATTAAAGTATTTAATTTTTTTAAAAATTTAATAAATGAATGACTGATTTTGATGTTTATTTACAATAATAATTTCATCACACAAAAGTTTCGTAATCAATCAACCAAAAATAATTAGGCTTGAAATTAGGAAGGTACCTATATGAATCGAATGAATATGCGTATCATGCAGGCAGAGTTATGCATCGTGTTTAATTAAAGCGGCCGCGAACTAATACAAAAGAGTAGTCGCGTCGGGCCGTGATTCTTTGGCAGGGCGGCTGGCGAGGGCGCGCGCGGGGCGACGGGGCGCGCAGGGCGGCAGTCGCCGCGCCGCGCCCGGCCCAGCCGCCCCGCTCCCGGCTTACGTAACATGGCCGAGCCCGCGAGCTGATGGCCGCGCTCGTCTGGTGGCTGGCGGCCTGCTGCCTGCTCCGCGCTGCCACCGCCGGAAACCCCGACGCCAAGCGGCTTTACGACGACCTGCTCTCCAACTACAACAAACTCGTGCGGCCCGTCGTCAACACGACTGACGTGCTGCGCGTCTGCATCAAGCTCAAACTCAGCCAGCTCATCGATGTCGTAAGTGTCGCTGCGTGTAAACACTGCGTGCCGGGAGCGGCTACGACTGACCTACATCGAGCGAGACCAGGGGTGCACTGCGAACGCATACCTTGCACTTGCGCGCCGCATTTGGAATTTAAATAGACATGAATCGCATCAACGCCTCGGGCTGGAGAGTGGCGACCCAGTTTTTGTAGGACGCTTCAGTTGAACACAAATCTTGTAACTAACAGCCATACTTATTTGTAACTGTCGCTTTCACGCGGTCCCGATATCGCTATTTGCGCGAGGCGCCGCGCTGTCTCCTTATGTATTTCAAATCAGATCCCATAAATCACCCGTATAAAGGGAATCGTATCTTTGATATTTATTCAAACCTCCTTTTCTCTAGCCAAGATCCATCTTTGCTTGTTTTATTGGATGTTATATTCCGAGATTTGCTTTTAGATGTCTATCTATGAACATGTTTCACACCGTTTTATTTTCCCATAAGGACGCGTAAGTATATTATATACGTAGTTATGGTAATCATTAACGCATATACCTAATTTGTTTAAATCAATTAAACTGGTTTTATTAAAGTTGCGATAAAAGCTTAATAACATTTTAATTGTTCTACGAAGCTATAACTAGGAACGATACAAAAGCAACGTTGCGGTGTTACGAAATGAAATTATTTTGTCGGAACGCAATTAATCGGAATTTTATTTCAACGAAATGTTTGCCGAAACGATATGGCAAGATCGGTTTGCGGCAGAACGTTTAAGTTGAAAATAACAGTTTTGGTTTCTGATATTTCCAATATCCTAAAAGCATTAAAACATTTTTCATTGCCATTTGCGTCTGGCACTAACATACATGTAAATTAATTCTCAAGCATTTGATAATATTACATAGTTTACAGTATTTGAAGCAGTAGAATATTGATCAACGCCGAAAAGTTTTATAAATTCAACGGGTGAATATTTGAGTTCGTAACGCTCGGTGAACTCAAATACCGGCACACCTGTAACAGACGCTGTTTCGAGAAATGGGTTCTTAACTTTTTAAATAAAATACTATGTATTCGGTACTCGCCGCTTTCCAACGTTTGTCCCGATAATTACAGACTCCAAAGCTTCCAGCCACTGTACTGCTGTCGAACAATGCTGTCTGTACTTTTGTAATACTTTCGAAATATCTCGACTGTAAACTTCACTCGGTTTTTATAGCTACCCAACGTTATACATTTGTTCGAAGATTCGCTTTGAAGAGAAACGAATGCTTTTGTTTTGTATTGTAAGAGGTTTAAGAGGTTATACATCTGAAATAACTTCAGTTTCAAGCTCATGCAATTTATTATTTTACGGTCTGTACTTTCTATATAAAGTTATTTGTAAAAATTAAGTCGTTTTCCTCCTAGCGCTTTGACCCGTTTCTATTCGGTGTATGCTTTTACTCTCTAAAGGTGTGGCTCTTCTCATCTAAATGTGAAAAAAGATTTCAATGTGTTAAGTTTTTAATTTACGTGTTTCATGATGTAACTTAATCACTTCTTCTGAAATCGATTATTTGTTTCCTTAATGAAATTTATATTAAACTACCGCGCCCGCGGCTTCATTTGCGCGTCGAATACGGTTTGTCACACCCTATTTTACTCGTTACGGAGGTGGAACAAAATGAATAAGGAAGAAAAGCCTATGACCAAACAGTAGCTTATGTCCTCATCCAATGTCCCATCTAACTCTGTACTAACAACAGACAGACAGTTACTTTCGCATTTTGGAAGTATGAATTAGTGTGTGTACTTATTAAGGATTACATTTTTGTTATTTTTATATATATTTTTTCATACTGTTAAAAGTATTACTTTAACCTTGTTTTGTAGAGATTTTGACCTATAAATATCACTGATTAGGTACTATTCAGAGTTCATGGTTAGGCCCTGATAATAGTTTTTCTAAGCAATTAAAAATGTTCATTTACATTACGGATGCGTATATATGTCGTGGCCAGATCGTAGCATTGATCATTTCATGATGTGACCGATCATTTCATAAAATGGTGGTATTTCATGATATAGAACAGAACACGCTGCCTAAATCATGATGTGTTCTGACCAGATCAATGAATACTCAGCGTTTGACGATATGAACAGCTAAACGCACGAATACTTCATGAAATGGTCAAACATTAGTGATCATATCATAAAATCGTTACATTACCCACCGGAAGAGGCGCTAATGTCGCTTTGTTTTTGTGATGAGTAATGGCGGCGGACAAATATTTTATTCTAAAAGTGAATACTAATGTGTAAATTGAAGGTGAAAGTGCAGTGAAATATCGTTACGACACCAAGCTAGGCGATTTTTATGAAATTCACTCAAAAAACGAGCGCAAAGTAAAAAAATCAAGAAGATCGGAACGTAATTTGAGAGGTTAGTTAGGTTATTTAGCTATATAAGTGTTTTTATTTATTAGTTTTGTTTAAAAATAATAGCTATTTAAAATGTTTAATTTATCTATCGACCAAGATTACAAATATTAAACAAATTCACGTAACTTGTAAACATATTTTTATTTTAATGATATGGCCAAACGTGGATTGTCATTTCATCGAATGTTGACGTTTAAACGATATGGTCAGTTTTAGTTGGCCATATCCTGAAATACCACCATTTTGTGAAATAATCGCCCACATCATGAATTGGTCAATTTTACGATCTGGCTACGACATATATATGACCACCGTGTGAATGTAGACATAATATGAGAAAACAACAAACTGGTACACCTACCTACAACACGAGATGTAAAAGATAAGACATTTGAATAATCATCACTTAGTAAATACAAAACTTATAGATAATGTAGGTAGGTAAGTAGGTATTATATTGTAAGTCAATGGTGCCCGGATGAATAATTCTGTGGGGTACCTATTCTATTACTTAAATTATAATAAATAGCTAAACCTACACATAAACCGATTTCATACATATAAGTAAATATAATCTGTATTAGCAAACATGTAAATACATCTATAATACTACTATTTACTTAAATAGCTACATAAAATAATCTTAAATACATATTAACATCACATACATATTTACTCACTAACATTTACAAACGCGAAATAGCCTACAAGTCGAATTCATAGCTTTGCATATCTTTCGCATATCGCATAGATATTACCGCAGCGCACTGGAACGGTCGCCGGCGCAGCCAATTGAATCTACGTCACAGCGGCGGCCTTAGTTTGTACCGGGCGCTCGGCGAGCGGCGCCGAACGCGAGCATTCGCATCTCACGAATCAGTTCGAATTAGAACACGACGCGGAGCGTACGCCGCTCGCTTGCTACCATACCTATCGGCTCACGCGACTATAACCCGTACACAGTGTCATCATTTCTTCCTTGCACTCCTTCCAAATAATTAATCCTAGCAGTAAACTCCACTGCTAAAGTTCCTTACCTCATTCTGATGCCAGCTAGTTGTACCTCACGGAACTTTTTTATTTTATTTAGTAGTAGTTTGCCATTGCCGGGTCAACCGACACAAAAAAAACATTATATACATTATAAAAATGAAACGCGATGAACACACAATGAATTGAGATTATCTCGAAATAACTCGGCGAACGATTTTTCGAAACGTGAGTAAAAATAACATAACTATGTTTCATTTATTTTTAATAAATTATTACCCACCACAATGATTATAGTAACACCAATGGTAAATAAACAAAAATGTAAACATGGTTGTATTACATAATATCATTAAAATACCACTTATAATAGAGTAATTCGCAACAAATATATATTTTTGGAAATATACTTAAAATTATTTGTCTAATCTAATCTATAATACAATGTATAATTAGTGCAAATAAATACTTAAATTATTTAAAATTATTAATTATGTTATTTACTAAGGCAAAAAGAAGAAAGTACGAAACGTCTTATTACATGTAAACTTTTTTATTGTTGGCATTTACAATAATGCTAGTTTCCTATATCAAGGGCAATATTATATCCCACCAAAGGCAGTTAAAAAATATTTTTACAAGAGAAAATATTTTTCTATAGAGCATGATTTACATGATAACCTTTCCTTCTACGTACCTACGAGTCCTACAAGTATAATAGAAAGAAAACCCTCTTATTGAAGAGGCTTCTTTAAAGATGCCAACCTAATAGCCAGTGTAACGTTCTTGGTGTCAACGTCCCGATATAAAAGCAAGTCTTGTGGACTAAGCGGGACATCGTGGCATTGAAGTGTCCGTGCAATTGCTTGTGTAGGTAGGTATTCCTCTTTCATAGCATTTATTTTAGCGATAATTTAAACAGGGCGACTGGTAAGAGAATCGCTTTAAGGCGCCAGGTAAGGAGAATACACGTAAAAGACGTGTTTTTGCACAAGTTTTTTGGCGAAAATACTAGATATAGGATGTGAGAATTAATATATCATGTAACTTATATGTTGAAGTTTTTCCTGTTGTATCTAAATACTAGTTATTATTTCTTATAAACACTAAAAAAAAATTCAAAGTACCGCGAATATCGCGAGCTTGTACACACATATTTTAAACGACGTTATTGTTTAGTTTTAAGGTTGGTTTAGTTATTTATAACATTCGTGCCTTTAGGTTAAAGTTTTTTTTTCAAATAGTCAACAAATTTAGAATTATAGGGATTTTTAATGAATTTCTTAGCGCCTATTTTTCCATGAGCGGATATTTTGCTTTCAATGATAATCTATTTGTACAGGAGCGCAATGGATGGATGTTTAGTCTGCGAGAAGCATTTGTACTATCTTAGGCACGTAATAGATGTCGCGCAAGTCGACGCTAAATGCTCAAGGTCACTTGCCTACCCCGTCGCCTTACCAGGATATTGTAGCCATTAAAATTATCAAGTTTAACTATGGCATCAATAGAAAGAAGTTCACCTTTCCATACAAATTACTAGTAATTTACCTCGATGACAATGTGTGGACCATTTTTAGGATTCCGTAGTCCTGAAAAAGAACCCTTATAGTTTCGCCATGTCTGTCTGTCCGAGGTTTTGCTAAGAGACCGTTAGTACTAGAAAGCTTTGTAGGTATGTGCACAGAACAGGAATGACACGCTACGCATATTACGCCAATCAACCAATAAAAATAGTAGAATATTTTTTTGGAAAATATTTGTTTTTAGGGTAGCTCCCATGTGAAGTGAGGATGATTTTTTTTCCTAATCTACCTCATCGTGTTATCGTTGTGTAGGTCTTTTAAAATGACTTAGGGGTTGTTAATACTATTTTTGGATTTAATGCTCCATTTACGAAAGATTAAACTTTAGTGCATTTTTTTGTTCCAGTAAGGCGTGGGCACTTCTAAAAGCTAAACTGCTGGGTTGAGAAATCTGAAAATATTCATGATGATAGTATATTATTTTATAAACTTTAAGGAAAAATTATAGCGGTTAAGATAACTTTATTAGTTTAGCAGTAATAGTCGTTGAACTTGGATGTTGGATAATTTTGTACCAAATACAAATGGTATCTTTCCCATTAATTATATTCATAATTAAGAACAACAGAATCTTTCTATATTGTGATAACGGGCTACTAAGAAACCTTACACTGCTCGTGGCCCGATACGCACTTGGCCGGTTATTCATGGTGCGGCTTTGGCCCCATGGTATAAGCTGTTTACCTTAATGGGTAAAATATACTGTTAAAGCGACTCCCTTGTATTACCTGTTTAAAATGATCTTATCAATAAAAATATTATTGTAATTAAACACTTAAAATTTAAGTAAAAACTTCATTCCCATTTAATTTATCTTTTATCAGCAGCATTGTTTCCTCCCACACTTTCTCGACAACTGTCTCATCTCTGACAACTTTGTGGGGTTCTATAATCTTACAGTCTGAAAAGTATTTTCCTGATACATATTCAAGCTCTGGTGCTACGCATAAATGGAGAGTTGTCTGTGCACCTTCTTCTGGAGTCTTGAAAAGCAAGTCTATAAATACATTTAAAAGAATTTTGCGAAATTTGGAGAATCTATGAAAAATATCAGTTTTAACTAACCCGGGATTTAATGAGTTAACGATGATTCCTTCGGGTAGACGTTTAGATAACGCTTTTGCCCATAGAACATTACAAACTTTGCTGTTTCCATACCTCGGCCAGGAATCTAGAGGCCTCTTACCGATTATATCGCTGGGATCCAATTTGTGAAAACGGTGCGCAACAGAGGACACCATCACTATTCGGCTCGGTCTAGAAGCTTTCATTTTGTCCAGGAGTAAAAGTGTCAACAAAGAAGGTCCAACGTGGTTAATCTGCATAATTTTTTCAATTCCATCCTCAGTATTGGCTTGTCGTATCCCACCAACTCCAGCATTATTTACTAAAATATCCAAACGCTCATAGTTGTTAATGAAGTCATTCACAAATTGTATTATACTAGATAATTTTGATAGGTCCAAACTTTTAAATTCAACGTTCGTATTTTGGGTGGTTGAAATTATATCAGTCACTACTTCATTTCCTTTTTGAACGTTCCGAGATGCGATAACGACGCGGGCCCCGCGCCTTGCCAGGTCTCTTGCTGTCGCGACTCCTATGCCCAAACTCCCTCCGGTGACTACAGCAACTTTTCCATCTAATCTAACATTGCTCGTACACACACCTTTGACTGGTCCTAGCCAGAGTCTTAAACCAATAGCGAACAACAGGGCGAGTGCAATTAAACATATAATCACTTTTAGACACATACATAATAAATAGCTAAAGATCATTTTCCTGCTGACAAGCTGCTAGCACAGAGCAACTAACTATGGCCATTGGTGAATATTTTCTAGTTAGTAATATTTTCATAAAATATGGGAGAGTGGGGTAAATTGTACTTTGTATTTATTGTATTACTAAAAAAAAACTATAAATCAGACATTAGAAAAGGTTGAGACTATGCACTTTTTACCCAGGTCAATTAACTTAAAAATCAAATGTAACCAATAATACATAACCTTGTAACATTGTCCTATTGCATTTATTTTGTATTTTATGTTTTGCCTAATTAAGACGTTATTGAGAGTTTAGTTATTTCAGTAGTAATAAAGTACCTACTACATTCTCACGTGTCATAATAACCAAGTAGGTACCTACTATTATTTTATGATATAGTGGTGAGTGGGCCTTAACCGTAGTGGTGTTTTTTATTTTGTAATTTTTATTTGTTGTAACATGAACTGAACAAGAAATTTTATTATATTATTATAACCAACCAAAAGTACTATTCTCCATGACAGTATATTTAATAAATAATGGCTTCCTAAGTAGGTACTACTCTTAAGTTGAACTTATGACGCGATGACGGACGATAACGAATGCTCAATTTTTATTGTTGTTTCAGTATATATTGAGGTCAGACTATTGAAACACGTTTTAAATTATACCTCTATCTAATGATTACAAGTTATTTTTTTAGTAAAGTTTTCCGCAAATCAACAACAATATTTTTTATGAATGACATACATTACAGTTGACCCCAATATACTGAATAGTGAAAAGTGTCGTCTCTCTTCACCTTTCATGATTTGAATAAAACAATAGACTTTGTTCACTAAAAGGCAAGGTGAACTTGAAGACAAAATTGCTACGTACCATTGTAGGTACTTATGTTATATGATTTCCACACTCAAAGCAAGGAAGTAAGTATTTAAAACTTAGTTAGTCTTATGTAATTAAAATATAATTTTTAATTATTAACATATTCGCTTTTTCTGTTTAGATAAACAATACTTTAATCGTTCGTGTTCTTTGCGCGGTCGGTACCGTGTAGGGACGGCCGTAAAGAATACACTTTCCCACCGCCAACGGGAGGCTTGTCGTAAGAGGCGAATGGATGAAACAAAATTTTAGTTCGCAAAATATTTTTGTTGTGTTAATTATTGTCAGCAGAAGGTTCTTTTGAACGAAAAAATAAAAAAAGCTGCGCAGAAAATTCTTTATGAATAAACTAAAGACCACGCGAACGAAGTCGCGTACAACAGCTAGTTCTTAATAAATACGGGTACGTATTTGATTTGTAAGCTATTTGAACTGAAATTACGACGACATCGCGGAAATAGTAGTTAACAACCTAATAACTTAGACCACCCAACGACTGTTGAAGTTTTTTGTTTACAAATAGGTATAGGTTTTAAATTAATTGAAACACCATGCTTTTTAACGTTTCGACTGAATGGTTCCCACTGGTGCCATTGGTGTGGTGTTTATAAATAACTTTTGTGTGATTAGGCTGTTGTTAACGATTTGAATCGATGGATTGTTCTGATATTATTGAGCACTTTTAGTATCTACCAAAATTGTTTGACTGTCACCAACTATTTAATGCTGACTGTACCACACAGAAAAATTGAATTAGGTATACAGAAGACAACCCAAACCGTTTGTAAAATAATTGCCAACTATTACTTCGGATGCAAACTCTAATCTAATACTTACTTCTTGTAATTTAACACGTTAATATTTTTGCTTACTTCTAGTGTGTAGCTAAAAAAATACGACACATAAAAAAAACTTTTTGCTGAAAATCAGAATCGAACTAGCCAAAGCCATAATATAACATGTACGTACAATCGATGTGTGTGGTATTTTTTATGCATGTTATATTATTCCGGGTGACTCAAAATGTCACGAGTATTTTTGTCTATTATCACCTACAACTTAAGTTTCTGTGAGATAAAAGCGTTATAAATCCATGCAAGGTATAATAACACTTAGCATTTGTGACTTTGTAAGTAATGATTTAAATCTCCATTTATGACTAAGTAATGTAGTTAGTTACTGCTTGACTAAGCCCGCAAACAAAAGGGATAATGGTCAGCGTGCTTTATGTAACTAATCCCGGCATCACGTAGTCCTTTTAAACCCGAGCCCGTCCACAAACATATGAACGTGACGTGTACTGTAAATTCCATAAAAAATTCACGCAAACATCTGGAGGAGAGCCGTTTTGACCATCAATGTTTCAATACCATATACTATTCAGTAACATAAATGGTTAAATACAGTTTTAATACTTTTAAAAGCTGAAAACGGTGACTGTCCCGGTTAATTATAGGAATCGATATTCCACAACGATAAATAAGAGTCTTTATCTAAAATATTCTTCCGTGGTTAATTTTACTTTTAGAAATTGCAAACTGTTATCATATTTTTTCCCGAAAAATCTGATCAGTTGGAGTGCTCTTAGGAAGACATTTTGGCTCTCAACTTAAATTGTCACGGAGTGTCACCATGCTTTAAGTTGAGACGCCACCGACGCGCATTTATCCCGGTGACGTAATGTTATTCAGTGATTAACGCAATATTCGAGAAAGCTATTGGAGATCTGTAGCGCTCCAGCGAGTCGTGTAGTCGCTGGCGGCGTCGCCAAGCCGAATTCACCCGCAGCCCGACTCCCGCCGCGCCGCACAGTGTACCCAAAGCCCAATCTAGCTGGACAAAAAGGGTCAACTCCTTTTCACACGGCCTTTAGTATATCGATAGCTAACACCCCCGAGACTGCGATTCTAGCAATACTTTTGTGCAAATACCCTCTATTTTTTGTATTTACGTCATATCGTGAAGTAAATATGTCATTGAATGTAAAATAATTCACTTTTTCGTACTTCATTAGTCATCATCTCAGAGCGAGTTCAAAGTTACTTGCTATATTTTTAGTGATGAATCGTGAAGTAGGTGGTAAGTAGTATATTTTAGTATCACATTTATCACAAAAAGCTATTTTTCAGTTTAAAAATATACGGTCGAAACAAAAATAATCCTTAATTTTGTGCGAAATTTGAAGTTTCATAGACGAAAAAAGACATGTACCCTCTTGTACCCGGGCTGAAACTTTTTTATTTAATAGCTACATTTATGTTTATTAATTTAAAGTAGGTTAGAAGCTGCGACCCGATGCGACTTTTAATTAGAAAACCAAGTGTCCATGCCGAGAAGGGAATTCTATGAAGAATGGTTGAAACACCTCAAAACAGACAGAAATGATTATTTATTTTATTTTATTTTATCCAAATTTAATTTAAATGAGGGCACAGATGAATGCCTAAGAAATATTACATTAAATATTGCTTGGGTTTCTTCGAAATTGACACAAAAATGGGCTCAGTGTGGAAGAAAGCGTGAATCTTTTGAGCGATAACCGACAGGTATTGATTGGTTGAATGGCAAAGACATTCAGTTTACTGTCAACTAATTTACACAGCCATCGACCTCATCTTTAGATAGTGAGTCTCCTCCTGCTGGTCCCAGTCGTCCATAAATTGACTTTGATGAAGCTTCATTTATAACAAAATGAAGACGCGTGGATGATTTGCTTCAATCCCGTAGTAGAATAGAATTAGCAGTAGCTGCTGAAATATATACACGATTGTCGGGTAATCGAGATGCAGCGAATTTAATAAAATGTATCACTGAGGTATCTACAGTGGCTAAAAAAATAAAGAAGTCAATGTCTGCTTCTAACTCTCCTCAGCGGTCTTTGACAAGTAATGAAGCATTGGCTTATTATATTTAAGCTAAATGTATGTACCAATAACGTTTTGTAAAATCCTAGATCTTATCAGAAAAGTAAGAAAAGAAGAAAGTTTAAGTGATGTTAGTTTGCCATTTATTGATAGTGATTCCGAGGAAGATTAGTGACGGAAAATTTATATCTAAATGCAAATAAATACATCATTAATAATTTTACTGTTTTTTTTTATTCAAAAATCACATAAATTGTTACGAAAACATTAAACATTTGAATTAAGCAAATAACTAACTTTGTACAACCTAAAATAAGTCCAATTTAAATTGACCTCGGTTCACGTAGTATATATATGCATGAAGAGTTCAATTTACTCTGGTTCTTCTTATTACATGATAACAGCTTGTTTTTTTTTTCAATTTTGTATATATTGATAAATGAGGCATTAAAACACTTCGTTTAAACCTCATTTTAAGTCTCAAATAATATTGTCCAGCTAGATTGGGCTTTGGGTACACTGTGCGTCGTTTGTAGTAAGCTGCAGGGAGCGAACCAACTCGTCGCCTCCGAGATGACTAGTCACGTAATTTTCCGATACCCGGATAGCGAACAGAAAATCCAGAACAATTATTTTGTCTTTTGTTTCTAAGCCCCGTTTGGTTGTACACTAACACAAAAGCAAAATACTAAATCGTTGTTTTTGTTGTAAAAAATATTGGTTTAAACTATGAGTTCTAGTTTAAACCAATATTTTTACACACACACACGATCTTTATTAGACGTCTCTAAGACGTCTCTAAGACGTCTCTAATAAACTCATTCTAAGATTTTTCGTTGAGAGTATTAATAATTAAGTCTTGAGTTCTAGTTTAAACCAATATTTTTTACAACAAAAACAACGATCGTCATTGATCCATGTATGTTGACTTACAATTGTAGTAAAAAAAAGTTTTGATTTTTAAAAGTTTATATCCACCACGTCCTATAATTAAGGAACACCCTGTATGAGAACACTGAAGTCATAAATGGACATACATTAGTTCAGTGTATTCCCTGTGTATCAAGTGTAATTTTCACTGTTGCTTAACTTGAATTAAGATAAGCAACAGTGAAAATTACATTAAACTTCGACCACAACTTGTGATGAATTCTGAATATGTAGATAAACAAGATAATACTTACTCTTCGTTTAAAAATGGTTTGTGTGTGTTTCGCACCCAAACACCCCGAATAAACAGAATTCATTTAGGCATTTTTTACTCTTCTCGAGGGAAATTATACGTTCAAATCCTCCTACGGTTAGCCCTTATAAAACGAATTATAATGGAGTTTCCAGAATGAAATATGTCTGATATGATATAAGAATAAACTTTTTATTCAATAGATGCTGTCCATTGGCTAAAAGGTAAAGTTGCCTTAATTGTTTTAAGCTGAAAAGTGTGTGTGTGTGTGTGTGTGTGTGTGTGTGTTTGTGTGTGTGTGTGTGTGTGTGTGTGTGTGTGTGTGTGTGTGTGTGTGTGTGTGTGTGTGGTGTGTGTGTGTGTGTGTGTGTGTGTGTGTGTGTGTGTGTGTGTGTGTGTGTGTGTGTGCCTACCTACGAAGCTACAACCTACAACTTTCATTTAGATAGTTACAAGTAAAGCTAATAAAAGTGAGTTAATAGGTAAATAACATCACTTAGTATGTTTCTTTTCTATTTTATCAGCAGTGGACATCTTATGGCTGAAATGATGATGATGATGATCCACAGTTATAAAAATCAGTTAACAACTCGTCAGAGGCATGTCAAGTGTAAAATAAGTGGACATAATTAATCGCAAACGTGGTGTAAACGTCAACTAATTGTAATACCTAAGTTCAAGTAAAGTATTCCATTACACAATTCTTGCTTTACTTTAACTTATTCAACTTATATTTCTCGTAGTAGCAGCTTGTATGATGAACACTATCATCATCTGTAAACATTCTAAACGGCTTATAGATTATGTATGGTGTTTATGTGTGTACATTTATCGTAAAGGTATTTTAGTAAAAATATTTTGGTTCCATTAGCAAAACAAGAAGGAACAACTTTGACACACT
Source organism: Anania hortulata (assembly GCA_963576865.1). Taxonomy (NCBI): domain Eukaryota; kingdom Metazoa; phylum Arthropoda; class Insecta; order Lepidoptera; family Crambidae; genus Anania; species Anania hortulata. The sequence goes on along the minus strand of OY756396.1, from coordinate 8,910,016 downwards.
AATATTTATCTAGTATAAAAACAAAACCAAAACCCGCATTGGGTCAGAAAGGTTTGGCAATAGAATGGGCTACTTGTGTAGTTGCGGAAGTTGGGAATACCTTACTATTATGAGTCCTATTTCGAGCTGTCAATCGCAAAGTTAAAAAGTTAAATATTCAGTTTCAAAACCAGGACAATTCGTTAGTAAAATTAAAAAAAAGTCTTAATCAGCATGTTAAACGCTCTAAGAGTTCGTTAAAAAAAAATACGACTGCCGTTAATAAAAGCAAACTAAAAAGATATAACTAAATAGTGAATACAGTGAAACAATGTTTGCCCGACTGCCCAAAGGTACCCAAGGTCCCTTCTCCCCACCTTTATAACCATTCAAAGGCCCACTGACTGCAAACATTTTCCTACTGTATACATAGTTTATTTCTAACTTTTTAGTTCGCTTTTATTAACGGCAGTCGTGTTTTAACACGACGATGATAAATAATATCATCAACACATTTGTCATTGACAAATAACAAACAAGAAAACACGTGCCTTACCTTTAGACCGTCTTCATTTTTGTGCTCCAGTGTTAGTCACGAAAATGTCCTAGTTTTTTTGTTAAATATATTTAATTGATATTTGGACGTTTTAGTTTAATCAAAACATTTTCCCGTATAATGACGTCAATTTATTTTACAAATAAAGGGTCATCTTTCCAGGTACCTGAGACAAAGAGCATATTAATAGTATTATCTAATCTCGTTACCTTTTCTACGTTGTGTTTGTTAAACAAGTACCCGTGTCATGTGAATAAATCTTTAGCCTCGTGAAAGGGTATTCCCCTGGTATTACTAAATTACGGAAATCTGCCGAAATGTCGGATCGACACGGTATTTTCTCTACGCGAACGCTTAGCTTTGACACTTCTAAGGTTCCGTAACCAAAGGGGAAAATTCTATTGCTGTCTCTCTGTCCATTTGTCTGACCGTCCGTCCGAAAATCAGGGGCAGGGGTTTCAGCTCGTAAACGGAATGACCTGGATATTATTAACTAGACTTGTGACCCAAATCAAAATATTTCATTAGTTGTTTTTATTTTAGTCTAACATTGTCTGTCATTGTCTAGACTTGAAGTCATTAGATGGAGTATTAATGTATTTGAGATTCTTTTTTACCTTCCAAAATAAAGAAATGGAGGGGAAAATAGAAAGGGGACAAAATAGTCAGTCTGATCATTTCTGTTACGAGACTGTGAAAGTGTAGAATTTCAAAACGATGTTACAACTTAATGCGATTATATTGAAAACTGTAAAGTAACAAATTTAAAAACCTGTAATGAGTGTGCAGCCTAGGACTTGCAATCTCGAACTAAATGAAAAAAAATATTTGTGAGTAAATTAGCAACAGGCTTGCTACATCCTGATTAATAAGTCATCATTATCATCATTTTAGCCATAGGTCGTCCACTGCTAAACATAGGCCTCCCCCATTGACATCCAGATTGGCAGGTTTGAAGCGGGCTGCATCCAACGGCTTCCTGCGACCTTTGCCATGTTGTCCACCACAAATAAATAAATAATATTTTTATTTCATGGTAAGTCTCACTATTCTATCGTCTCCGTCATCAGACCCTTGATGGTAGTCATACATAACCCATAAATCATAAGTTAGGTATAAAGTTCTCATTAATTAGTGCCATAACTACATTTAATTGCCAGGGTTGAACAGAAACGGTTCACATATAAATCTAAAAAAATTTTTGGATGAACATCATCCACTATTTTTCTAGCCTTATTATAAAAAAAAATTTAATTGAAATAGGACCAATCAGTAAAAAGTGATGTGTGGTCTCTTATAAAAACCGTATCGGTTAGACTTGAGTACCTCTTCCGTTTTCTAAGCAATTAAAAAAATTAAATTGCATTACTGATGAGTACACACGAGAGGTATACATATACCAGAGGTATACGTATTTGACCGCCTCCGTGTAAATGTAGACATACTATGAGAAAACAATAAACTGGTACACCTATTAACAGCAAGACGAGATGTAAAAGATAAGACATGTGAATAATCATCACTAAGTAAAAACAAAACATAGATAATGTAGGTGGGTAAATCGGTATATTGTGAGTCAATGGTGCCCGGATGAATAGTTCCTTACCTCATTCTGATGCCAGCTAGTTGTACCACACGGAACTTTTTTATTTTATTTAGTAGTAGTTTGCCGGGTCAAATGAAACGCGATGAACACACATTGAATTGGGATTATCTCGAAAAAACTCGGTGAACGATTTTTCGAAACGTGAGTAAAAATAACATAACTATGTTTTTATTTATTTTTAATAAAAAATTACCCACCACAATAATTGTAGTAACACCAATGGTAAATAAACAAAAATGTAAACATGGTTGTATTACATAATATAGTTAAAATAACACTTATAATAAATAGGGTATTTCGAAACAAATATATATTTTTGGAAATATACTTGAAGTTATTTGTGTAATGTAATTGTATAATTAGTGCAAATAAATACTTAACTTATTTAAAATTATAAATTATATTAATTAATAAGGTAAAAACAAGAAAGTACGAAACGTCTTATTACATGTAAACTTTTTATTGTTTGCATTCACAATAAATATAGTTTCCTATATGAAGGACAATGAGAAAGTATTTTTCTATAAAACATGATTTACATGATAACCTTTAAATCACATTTTCCTTCTACGCACCTACGAGTCCTACGAGTATAATAGAAAGAAAACCCTCTATTTACCTAAGAGGCTCCATTAAAGATGCCCACCTAATAGCCAGTGTAACATTCTTGGTGTCAACGTCCCGATATACAAGCAAGTCTTGTGGACTAAGCGGGACATCGTGGCATTGAAGTGTCCGTGCAATTGCTTGTGTAGGTAGGTATTCTTCTGTCACAGCATTTATTTTAGCGATAATTTAAACAGGGCGACGGGTAAGAGAACCGCTTTCACAGGATATTGTAGCCATTAAAATAATTAACTTTTACTACGGCATCAATAGAAAGAAGTTTACCTTTCTATACAAATTACTAGTAATTTAATTCGATGACAATGTATGGACCATATTTAGGGTTCCGTAGTCCTGACAAGGAACCCTTATAGTTTCGTCATGTCCGTCTGTCTGTCTGTCCGAGGTTTTGCTAAGAGACCGTTAGTACCAGAAAGCTTTGTAGCTTTGGTATGTGCACAGAACAGGAATGACACTCTACGCTCCGCTACGCGTACCAATTACGCCATCCAACCAATAAAAGTAGTAAAATATTTTTTTTGAAAATATTTCTTGTTAGGGTAGCTCCCCTACATGTGAAGTGGGGATGTTTTTTTTCGTCATCTACCCCATCGTGTGGGGTATCGTTGAGTAGGTCTTTTAAAATGGCTTCGAGGTTGTTAATACTATTTTTCGAATTAACGCTCCATTTACCAAATATTAAACTTTAAAGTGAAAATATTCATGATTATAGTGCATTTTATAAACTTTAAAGGAAAATTATAGCGGTTAAGGTAACTTTATTAGTTTAGCAGTAATAGTCGTTGAACTTGGGTGTTGGATAAGTTTCTATCTTTACCATTAATTATATTCAGAATAAAGAACAACAGAATCGTTCTATAACTGCGCGTGGCCCGACACGCACTTGGCCGGTTTTCATGGTGCGGCTTTGGCCCCATGGTATAAGCTGTTTACCTTAATGGGTAAAATATCGAGTTAAGGCGCCGGGTAAGGAGAATACACGTAAAAGACAAAGACGTGTTTTTGGACAAGTTTTTTGGCGAAAATACTGAATATAGGATGTGGAAATTAATATATCATGTAACTTATATGTTGAAGTTTTTCCTGATGTATCTAAATACTAGTTATTATTTCTTATAAACAATTTGTGCCCTAAGGATGAAGTTTTCGTTTTTTTTTCAAATAGTCAACAAATTAAGAATTAAAAGGATTTTTAATGGATTTTACTCCTAGCGCCTACTTTTCCGTGAGCGGATATTTTGCTCGCAATGATAATCTTTTACACAGGAGCGCAACGGATGGATGTTTAGTCTGCGGGAAGCATTTGTACTACCTTAGGCACGTAATAGAAGTCGCATTAGTCGACGCTAAATACTTAAGGTCACTTGCCTTACCCGTCGCCTTAAAGCGATTCCCTCGTTTTACCTGTTTAAAATGATTTCTTATCAATGAAAATATTATTGTAATTAAACACTTAAAATTTAAGTAAAAACTTCATTTCCGTTTAATTTATCTTTTATCAGCAGCATTGTTTCCTCCCACACTTTCTCGACAACTGTCTCATCTCTGACAATTTTGTGGGGCTCTATAATCTTACATTCTGAAAAGTATTTTCCAGATACATGTTCAAGCTCTGGTGCCACGCATAAGTGGAGAGTTGTCTGTGCACCTTCTTCTGGAGTTTTGAAAAACAAGTCTATAAGTATATTTAAAATAATTTTGTATAATTTGGAGAATCTACGAAAAATTTCAGTTTTGACTAACCCGGGATTTAATGAGTTAACGATGATTCCTTCGGGTAGACGTTTAGATAACGCTTTTGCATATAGAACATTACAAACTTTGCTGTTTCCATACCTCGGCCAGAAATCCACAGGCCTCTTACCGATTACATCGCTGGGATCCAATTTGTGAAAACGGTGCGCAACAGAGGACACCATCACTATTCGGCTTGGTCTAGAAGCTTTCAGTTTGTCCAGGAGTAAAAGGGTCAACAAAGACGGTCCGACGTGGTTAATCTGCATAGTTTTTTCAATACCATCCTCAGTAATGGCTTGTCGTATCCCATAAACTCCAGCATTATTTACTAGAATATCCAAACGCTCATAGTTGTTAATGAAGTCATTCACAAATTGTATTATACTAGAGAATTTTGATAGGTCTAAACTTTTAAATTCAACGTTCGGATTTTGGGTGGTTGAAATTATATCAGTCACTACTTCATTTCCTTTTTGAACGTTCCGAGATGCGATAACGACGCAGGCCCCGCGCCTTGCCAGGTCTCTTGCTGTCGCGACTCCTATGCCCGAACTCCCTCCGGTGACTACAGCAACTTTTCCATCTAATCTAACATTGCTCGTACACACACCTTTGACTGGTCCTAGCCAGAGTCTTAAACCAATAGCGAATAACAGGGCGAGTGCAATTAAACATATAATCACTTTTAGACCCAAACATAATAAATAGCTTAAGATCATTTTCCTGCTGACAAGCTGCTAGCACAGAGCAACTAACTATGGCCATTGGTATTTATATTTTCTAGTTAGTGATATTTTCATAAAATATGGGAGAGTGGGGCAAATTGTACTCAGTTGCTGAATTGTATTTATTGCATTTCTAAAAAGAGTCTATTAATCAGACATTAAGAAGGGTTGAAACTGTGCACTTTTAACCCAGGTCAATTAACTTAAAAATCGAATGTAACGAATTATAACATAACTTTGTTACAATATCCTACTACATTTATTTTTTATTTTATGTTTTGCCTTAATTACCAAGTAGGTACCTATTATTATTTTATGATACAGTAGTGAGTGGGCCTTGTTGTTCTTTTCTGGTGTTTTTCATTTTGCAATTTTTATTTGTTTATTGTATTAATAATCATGAAAGATCTCAATTATGCCTAATTATTTGACAAACGCTGATCGTAACATGATCTGAACAAGAAAATATAATATAATATATATTTTAACCAACCAAAATTACTATATTCCATGACAGTAAATTTAATAAATAATTAATGATAACTTCCTAATACTCTTAAGTTGTAGTTATGACGCGATGACGGACGACGGAGGCACAATTTTTATTGTCGTTTCAGTATATACCTAGTCTTGCCATAAATACTAAAACAAAGAAAAAAAAATCTGTTGCAAATAACATTTATTACTTTTACAGTGTGATAGTTTAAAACATAAATATAAAACAATTTAAAATATAAAAAGCTTATTCGAAGTGGTTTCCATTGGATGCAATACAGTCCTTTAAACGTTGAGGCCAGTTATCAATAGAAGCACGCACTCTTTCCATTGGAAAATTCTTTACTGCCAATCGTACGGATTGTTTTAGGAACTCCAAATTATCATGGCGTTTAGAGCAAGCCGTACTCTCTAAAACTGACCATAAATCATAATCCAGCAGATTAAGATCGGGACTGGACGACGGCCAGTCTTCAGCTCTGATGAAGTCCGAAACGTTCGTTTCCAACCAAGACTGCGTAGACCGAGCTTTATGACCCGGCGCCGTCTTGCTGGAAGGACCATTCTTGGTTATTGAACATGGTGTTGTTAAGGGGCTTCACTACCTTCTCAAGAATGGTATCTTGATACCCTTATGCTGATGTTTTGATACCTTTTTCACAAAAGAATAGCACAGTCACTTGTTTATAGCTAATACCCCACCAAACCATCACTGAAGTCGGATAGTATCCACGTTGCACTCTCTCGACTAATTGGGAAGCTTCCTTAGAGCTTTGAGCATAAATACGGTCATTTTGTTTGTTAAAATGTTGCTCAATTGTAAAAAAAATCTCATTCGTAAACAAAAATTTTCTGTGACCTCCCTTTGCGTACCGCTTCAGTAGTTGTTTCGATTTTACCACTCTATTCTTTTTTAAATTTAAATCAGTTAAGAAATGACTTTAAAATACTATACTACTTTTAAAATACGCGACATGGTTCTAGGTGCCATCTACATCTCCCGAGATAAAATCTTTTGCTTTCGGACAGGATTTATTCGAATTCTTTCCCTTACTGCTTTGACCACCTTTTTCGTACGAACACTACGTGGACGGCCAGGTCTTTTTCTGTCACAGACAGAGAAGGTCTCATTGTACCTATTAATAGCCCGGTACACAAACATTTTACTGATACCAAGCGTATCGAGAGTTTTAAAAATCTCGTTTTGCGCCATACCTACTTTGCGTAATGCAATCACAGCGATTCGGTTCTCATTATCACCCCACTCCATTTTAATATCGCAAAATATTGTACAATGTATTTGCGCCAAAATAAGAAAACTGAATGAACAATCATATAAAAATGACAGATTCCAAATTCAAATGTAATATTTTGTTTATTTTTAATTGTCACAGTATTTATGGCCAGACTAAGTATTAAGTTAAGGGTTTTTTGAGTGAAGTTTTCCACAAATCAACAACAAACATTTTAATGAATGACATACAATACAGTTGACCCCAATATACTGTATAGTGAAAAGTGTCGTCTCTCGTCACCTTTCATGATTTGAAAAAACAATAGACTTTGTTCACTAAAAGGCAAGGTGAACTTGAAGAGAAATTTTTAACTTACTATTGTAGGTACTTATGTTATATGATTTCCACACAAAGAAAGAAGTAAGTATTTAAAAAATTGTTAGTCTTAAATAATTATAATGTAATTTTTAATTATTAACATATTCGCTTTTTTTGTTTAGATAAACAATACTTTAATCGTTCGTGTTCTTTGCGCGGTCGGTGCCGTGTAGGGACGGCCGTAAAGAATACACTTTCCCACCGCCAACGGGAGGCTTGTCTTAAGAGGCGACTAATTCCTGTAGCACAAGACGGGCAGCAGCGTTTTCGTGCGAATTTTATAAAAAAAACTGCGCTCGCTAACCCGCCTGCCAAGCGTGGCGAGTATTGGCAACATGGTACCATGTACGTGCTATTATCAGAATGCCACTAAAGTTAGCAAAATTGCATTAATGAATCAAGAGCTGGAATAACTTATAATAACTTACATAGTCATACCTATCTATGTACCTATATGTCGTAGCCAGATCGTAAAATTGACCAATTCATGATGTGACATCATTTCATAAAATGGTGGTATTTCATGATATGGCTAACTAAAACTGACCATATCGTTTAAACGTCAACATTCGATGAAATGTCAATCCACGTTTGGCCATATTATTAAAATAAAAATATGTTCACAAGTTACGTGAATTTGTTTAATAATTGTAATCTTGGTCGATAGATAAATAAAACATTTTAAATAGTTATTATTTTTAAACAAAACTTATAAATAAAAACACTTGAATACGTAAATAACCTAACCTAACTGAGAGGTTATCTCAAATTACGTTCCGATCTCCTTGATTTTTTTACGTTGCGCTCATTTTTTTAATTGACTTTTATAAAAATCGCCTAGCTTGGTGTCGTAACGATATTTCACTGCACTTTCACCTTCAATTTACACATTATTATTCACTTTTAGAATAAAATATTTGTCCGCCGCCATTACTCATCACAAAAACAAAGCAATGTTAGCGCCTCTACCGGTGGGTAATGTAACGATTTTACGATATGATCACTAATGTTTGACCATTTCATGAAGTATTCGTGCGTTTAGCTGTTTATATCGTCAAACGCTGGGTATTCATTGATTTGGTCAGACCACATCATGATGTAGGCAGCGTGTTCTGTTCTATATCATGAAATACCAACATTTTATGAAATGATCGGTCACATCATGAAATGATCAATTGTTTTAACACGACTGCCCAAAAAGGAGTGAAATGTTTTTGACCTATTTTTTGATACTTTTTTAACAACCAGCATAAAACGTGTATATATTTTTCAATCACCTTTCAAAACACTTTATTTTGGAGGGCACTAAAACGTTTGAAAGATTTTATTTTCATCGGGCCACACACTATTGAGTAGCCATATTGTTTTTATTATAACATTTCACACAGCAGCTATGTCACCTGGGAGAACATAAGGATTCTAATATCTTTAGAATACTTCTTCATACATCAATATTGGTTGAATTGAATAATGAAACATACACACATACATACATGAACCATACTTGTAAAATCATTACACTTCTTTTTGGGTAGTCGTGTAAAAAGTAGATAAATCATAAATAATATCATCAACACATTTGTTATTAAAAAATAACAAACAACAAAACACGTGCCGTATATGCCGTCTTCATTTTTGTGCTCCAGTGTTAGTCACGAAAATGTGGGTCCGTGGCGTATGCCCCCCGTGGAGGACGCCCCTGTGGTCGCCGGCCCCGATTCTAATAATTTTTATGATTCTTTTTTTTGTGCTTTTGCACTAAGTACAGTTAATGTCAAAAGTGTACCTTAACCTAAACAAAATATCAAATGTATCATGCTTCAACTAGTTAAAAATATTTTGCCGTGTTATAAAGTGATCAGTCAATTATTTGCGGTAATTTTCTTGTTAAATGCGATCAAAACTGTGATTACTTATAGTTTTAAATAAATATATTATCCGAATTGATTGAAAGTTTTTTAAAACATAAATCCAAATAAAAGCATTTGTAGTAAGAATAGTTATGCTATAATATATTACAATCTTATGCCTGCCAGTACATTTGATTAAAAAATTCTTCAAAGTGAATTAAACTGACCGGGGGCGTCGATTACGGGGGCGTCCACCACTGGGGGCATACAACACGGATCCATTGCATTTATCTTGGTGTTCTGTTAAATATATTTTTCGTTTTAGTTTAATTTAAAAAATTCCCGTATAATGACGTCAATTTATTTTACAAATAAAGGGTCTAGCTCTCCGGGTAGCTAAGACAAAGAGCATATTAATAGTATTATCTAATCTCGTTAACTTTTCTACTTTGTGTTTGTTAAACAAGTACCCGTGTCATGTGAATAAATCTTTAGCCTCGTGAAAGGGTATTCCCCTGGTATTACTAAATTACCAAAATCTGCCGATATGTCGGATCAACACGGTATTTTCTCTACGCGAACGCTTAGCTTTGACACTTCTAAGGTTCCGTAACCAAAGTGGAAAATCCTATTGCTGTCTCTCTGTGCATTTGTCTGATCGTCCGTCCAAAAATCAGGGGCAGGGGTTTCAGCTTGTAAACGGAATGGGATATTATACCTAGACTTGTGACCCAAATCAAAATATTTCATTAGTTGTTTTTATTTTAGTCTAACATTGTCTGTCATTGTCTAGACTTGAAGTCATTAGATGGAGTATAAATGAACTAGCTTTTGCCCGCGGCTTCGCTCGCGTTAGATTTGATTTTGAGTGATGTATGAATGTCAAACTCAGTAATTTAAAAAAACTCTACAAAACTTATTTATAGATATTTTTTTTTACTAATACAGCCCCCCTAGCATGACCATCAAAACACGATATGATATGTTACAATATAGCGATTTATCAATTTTAGGATAACGCGGGTCTCGTTCTATACATCAAATGCAAAAATAGAACATTTGTGTTGGGATCACGTATGGCTGTCTGTTAGTCCGTCTGTTACAACCGATTAGCTCCGAAATTAGTGGACCGATTGAATTGCAATTTGGCACAAATAATTTCAAGAATTTTCATGTTCACAATATTCAATTATAAAATCAAAGTTCCAAAAAACCATAAAATCTACACCCATATTGATAGACATTTGATAGATAGATAGACATAGATGGAATTTCACGTCCGCAACGTTGTCCACAAATTTTAAAATCGTTGTTGTTTTCGTAATCAGCGACCCGATAAACCATAGAAACAATACCCATGTTGATTTTCAGACTTTGTCAGCCCCCTTCCCCTATTTAGGGGTTGACTTTTCAAAAAATCTGAAACACATGTTTACTTATTTATCGTAAGGAGAACTTACTCCTGTGAAGTTTCAGATAAAAGAGTCTGACTAATCTTGTTTACCCATACAAACTTTGGACCCCCATTTCACCCCATTAGGGGATGAATTTTGAAAAATCCTTTCTTAGTGACCTCTAGATTTTATAAGAAACCTACGTGTCAAATTTAGAATCTCTAGAACCCGCGGTTTGGGCTGTGCGTTGATACATCAGTCAATCACTTTTGCCTTTTATATAAATGTATATAGATTAATTAATATAGAATGGAGTAAGGTGCTGCGCATACATCGCAGTGATGCGGTCTTTTTGACCGTGAAGCAATAAAGACCGCGTCGATGCCCGCAGCTGCCCGCGCCGCGTACTCAACGTACACGACGGTCAGTTCAGGACAACCATTCTAGTAGACGGCGCAGACTAAGCTGGGCGGCTAGCGCCGCCGTCTGCGTTAGTGTATACAAACTGGTTTGTGCGATGCGTTGCGGTATACGATTCCCTTTGGTCTATTGTTTGCGGCGAAATTGTCCGGCCCGCCCTGCTACTTCGTGTACGCAGCGCCTTGATATCTCAAAAACGGTGCGTCCTAGCTCAAAATAAACAAAATTTTGGCCCCCGTAGACCTCAGGCGACGTCTCTGGAACACTTCAACAGCATTTAAACTAATCTAAAGCAGACCTTCATCGAGGGTTGAAATCAGGTAAGTAGCATTAGAGATTAGAGTTCCCCGCGTAATTCCTATGTCCCATGGGAATTCCGGAAAACGATATACTTTATGTCACTTCCGCAACTGAGAAGAATCTCATATGATGAAATACATCTCTAACGGCTAAGGCTGTCGAGCGTGCCAAAAAATTATAAACACACATACATACGCTCGAAAAACATAACCCTCCTACGGCAGCCGAGTGAAAATAACAATGTATGTTGGGTTAGTTTGCAACCATAAGCCGAGATAATATATTTGGTGATTATTAATTCAATAATATAATACAATAACAACATTTTATCTCTTTTGAAATTCTAACACAACCAATTTAAGTTGAGTAAGTTTACTACAAACATAAGTTTAGTGATTATGACTTTAAAAATGAAGGACTCTCAAGACACAACCTAATATCCTTTTTCACCCCTTCAGGGGTTGAATAATCAAGAACGCTATAATACATAAATTTATTTTTAATCGTCACTATAATTACAAAATTTGAAAATTATTATTTGAAACTTGCTTTATGCTATGCTATGCTATGCTTTCATTAAATTTTCATCCCCTATTTTAGCCCCTTAGGGCTATAATTTCCAAAAAACCTTTCTTAATGGATGTCAACACTGTATAAGGTAAGGCTGTGCGTTGATATATCAACAATTAGTCAGTTTACCATTTTATATAAATAGATAACCGAAATACAAAGTTTTTTCCCTATTTTCACCTAAGGGTTAAGGTTTGAATTCAAGATTTTTTTATGTTCACAATATTAAATTTCCAAATCGATGTCATTTTTGTAATTAACATTTCAACGCCATCGCACCCCAACAGGGGGATGATATTTTACGTCCGCAACGTTGTCTTTTAACATTGTTGTTGTTTTCGTAATCAGCGTCCCGATAAACCATAGAAACAATACCCCCTTTAGGGTACAATTCCTTCAAAAATAAAGAAATGGAGGGGAAAATAGAATGGGGACAAAATTGTCAGTCTGATCATTTCTGTTACGGGACTGTGAAAGTGTAGACTTTCAAAACGATGTTACAACTTAATGCGATTACATTGAAAACTGTAAAGTAACAAATTTAAAAACCTGTAATGTGTGTGCAGCCTAGGACTCGCAACCTCGAACTAAATAAAAATAAAATTTGTGAGTAAATTAGCAATAGGCTTGTTACATCCAGATGAATAAGACATCATCATCATCATTTCAGCCATAGGACGTCCACTGCTAAACATAGGCCTCCCCCATTGACATCCAGATTGGCAGGTTTGAAGCGGGCTGCATCCAACGGCTTCCTGCGAGCTTTACCAGGTCGTCCACCTCAAATAAATAAATAATATTTTTATTTCATGGTAAGGACTACTGTCACCATTCTATCGTCTCCGTCACCAGACCCTTGATGGTAGTCATAACCCATAAATCATAAGTTAGGTATAAAGTTCTCATTCATTAGTGCCATAACTACATTTAATTGCCAGGGTTCAACAGAAACGGTTCACAGATAAATCTAAAAAAAATTGTGGGTGAACATCATCCACTATTTTTCTAGCTTTATTATAAATTTATTTAATTGAAATATGACCAATCTGTAAAAAGTGATGTGTGGTCTCTTATAAAAACCGTATTGGTTACACTTGAGTACCTCTTCCGTTTTTTATGCGAGGCCTAGTCGCATTTGTGCGTATTTTTGATATTCGCAACAAAACAAAATTTTGTCTATGTATAAATGTGGCTGGTACAGGTACTCGTAGTTTATGGTCTTATTTTATAATTAACATACTTTTAGGAAGCGAACTAACTGCATAAACACAACAACTTTGACAAAACGTTACTATGGAGAGATCGACATCGTAATTTAAAAAATAATTAGTAAATTACCGCTAACCGTAAACTACAGCTAATCGCATATTTCGTATGGGTAAGTAACATTTTTAAAACCAATTTCTATAGTTACTTAAAGGTCTTTCTCTTGGCCTAATTTAGAGGTATCAAAAGTGTCATGTCGCTCACTATTTTTACAAGACTAAAAGAAGAACGATAATAGATATGCAGTTGCAGGGTTGTTTCTCAATATTTTTTTAAAATAGGTAGAATTAAATAATGCTAGAAGTAAATAGAGCATGCCTAAGTATGCAAAAAGATTTAAATTTATTATCATATCAAAAATGCTCAGAGTTTGTTGATAGTAATAACAACTCTGTTTTTCGTTCCATCGAGAATAAATTAAGATAGAGTTCGGTTCAGTTGTTGATTTTAGATCTCTCCGTGTTTATCGAGTAAACTTCTCCAATAAGGACTTCTGAACTGTTCTTGTCGATTCATAACTAAAAGGTTTTAAGATTAACTAATATAATTTGACATAAAAATATATATGAGAAAATAAGTAAGTTTATCCAAAATCATGAATAAGTATTGTACTGGTAATATAGATTAATTGAATGCTAGCTCTGTCCGCGACTTTTTCAAAGAAATCTTTATATACATATAAAACAAAGAAGGGTTAGTTACACCATTTATAAATTCAGAACGGCTGGACCGAATAGCAGGATAACTAATAAAACATATTAAAATTTAAAAAAAAATTAAAAGGCGGTACGAAGTTCGCTCGGACAGTAATGAGATTTAAAAAAACTAAGGATCCAATATTGCTTTTACGAGTCACTACCAAAAATTTTTTTGGTAGTAGATACCTTTAATTTGTTGCTATGAATGAGGTCACTTAAGTCAACGTGTAACAAATTGGCGATAATCAAAGTTATGCATTTATACTTTATACTAGTTATACTTTATTCTGGCATGAAGTTTGTTGGCAAGGTTTACCCTACAACAGAGGGCTGACATCAGATTTTTAAATGAAAACGGTCTGAATATTAGTGCTATAAAACGAGAACTCAATATAATATCAAGGCTCACCGTGAGATTTTGGATATGGCGACATGGCGACGAAGGGCAGATAATTGATCATAGTAGGTACAAGCTCAGGAGGACGGCTGACATAACCGCCGCGCAAATAACTGATATGTTTCGAAATTACGACGAGCAAGTTTAACACCAACTATTTATGATTCTAAAAGTATTGTCTAACTAAATTTTTTTTTAAAATATTCATTTGATTATTTACTTGCTTATTTTTCATTTTGATGACAAGGTAAGCCATTAAATAAATTACGAGTAGATTAAAGACAATGGGTGTTTTTCTTGGTATGCCAGATATTATTAATATAATTTAAGTATCGTAGTACACAACAATATCTTTGCCCATACTTTTAGTAGGATTATTACATGTGATCTATGCCTTATAAAATCACACTTGAGAATCGTTGCTTTAAGAACAGTAGGTATGGGTTTTTAAACAGCAAATTCACCTGCTAACAGGTAGTTTTGCATGCGTTGTTATGACGTATATCTATCTACCTAACTTATAAGCAGTAATAATGTATTGCATAATGTTACATTATGATCCATTAAACCGGAGCAGAGCCATTCACGCATATACGTCTACACCTACGGTTTGGGCGTGAGGGCTCATACGAGAGAAATCTAATATCCTTTGGGAAAACACAGGCGGTGATAGCGCGCCCCAGCGGAAAATAAAATATTCACCGACAGAGATTTCCTTCAGATAAACCTTCTTGCACATTGTCCAAAAGACAAAGGGACATAAAGTGGAAGAATTTTCAGCAACACGGCTAAATGACATGATAAATTCTAGGTATTCATTATTTTCAGTCTTAATTTGAATCGCACAGGCAAGATTTTCTTAAGTTTTATTTCCAATTTGTGTGACTACAGCATATTAATGTTTATTATTCACACCATAATGTAAGTAGCAGCAGATTAATTATAATAAGCATTTTACGTTTTTTTAGTATCAATAAGATTTAATTTACGTTTTTAATAAATAAACTAACCAAGTAAAATACCTTTAACAAAACAAATAATTCTAAAAAATGATAATTTTTGATAATAAATATTCAATAATAAAAAAAAAGTTAATTTATGTAAATAAGGCAGGATTATTAGTGAATCTAAACTTTTGTTACATAAACTCGACCATTTTTATTACACAGCAATTAAAATCCCTCCATTTTCAAAAAGTGACATTTTAATTTTCACTCATTCTTCACCTGGTTTGTCGTTGGCAGCCTCATGAAGCTCAATATTCAATTCTTCGCGTATTTATAATAAATAAATTGTTTTTACAATCACACCAATTATTTATTTATTTATTCATAAGGTACACCAACAGCAAAACACATAAAACATTAACAACAACACGATTACAAATATATGTTCAAATATGATTATGTGTAGCTTAAGTTTATAATACTAGGTACAAAATAACTAAAACTAAATTAAAAAGGAAAACACAAAAGACAAAAATCACTTTTGAAAAATACTCTTTTAGGGTTTCAAAGTCGATAAGCAAAAAACGGTAAGCTTAACTTCTGATATTTATCACTATTATTTTTGACTTAGGTACAAATGCTCGTGCTCATCACACAAACAAACATTTGCCCCTTGCGGGATTCGAACCCGTAACCGCTGGCTTTGTAGTCCGGAGCGCAAACCGTCATGTGTGTATGTATATGTGTACTTTTATGGCATAAAGACCTAAAGGTATAAATTTCAAAATTCATGTTTGTTTTCTATTATAGTTAAAAGCACTTAAAAGTTCTAGGTAGCAAATACTGTAAATAAGAAAATTGACACCCAGGGCTGCGAAATATGTCAGATTTGCGTGCGTGGATGTGCACGGAGCAAAACAACCAATAAAAATACTCTTTTAGGGTTTCAAAGCCAAATAGCAAAAAACGGAAAGCTTAACTTCTGATACCAATAACTATTATTTATTCTTTGGAAATAGGTTTTAACGACATATATACTCAGAATAGTCGATGGAAGTTCTAACTTTTCAGTCCTATAAACATAATACTACGGAACCCTGTAGTGTTGCAGGTGTTGCGTAATGCACTTATTACATTTCCTTATTTTTTTTGTCTTTTACGCTAATGCGTATAATTAAAGACATAAATCTGCAGCTAACTAATCTGCAAAATTTATTGCTTAAGCTTATCGAGATAAACTGGGTTTCAAGGGTTGATTGAAACTAACGAGCGCTATCGATTTACATTTTTCAATTTTCGGTATTGCGAGAATTAAGGATAACGTTATTTTGCTTATCAAAATATACATAAAATAACAGTCAAAATTGCTAAATTATTCTTCAATGATTATTATCTGGACGGCGCGCGTGAAATCGTATGTGCAAACTACATAAATTAAAAGAATGTATTCTTCGAATTTAAAAAGTTCCTTTAAAAACTTTCATTCCCAAAAAACCTCTAAAGTAAAAACCTGTTTTAATATTAAAAAACCGGCCAAGTGCGAGTCGGACTCGCGCACCGAGGGTTCCGTACAAACCTGTAGGTACCGTTATGAGTAAAAGTTCACCCATCACGACAATCGAGTCATAGTTATGGTATTTTTATTGCAAAATGAAATCCATAACATTACGAAAGTTAAATTGCGGTTTACGATTTATGACGTATTAAAAAAAAACTAATTACTTGATCTCGTTCAAACCAATTTTCGCTGGTAGTTTTTATGGTAATGTACATTATATATATTTTTTAAGATTTATCATTCTCATATCACACACATTTTACCCACTTTGGAAGCGTCTCACACGCAAACTATTCAGTTTAGAAAAAAATCCATTGATACCCCACACGTATGGGTTTGACGAAAAAAAAAATTTCGAGTTTTAGTTCTAAGTATGGGGAGCCCCCAAAATTTATTAATATTTTTCAATTTTTTTGTGAAAATCTTAATGCGGTTCACAGAATGCATCTACTTACCAAGTTTCAACAGTATAGTTCTTATAGTTTCGGAAAAAAGTGGCTGTGACATACGGACGGACGGACAGACGGCCAGACAGAATAGACGAATCTATAAGGGTTCCGTTTTTTGCCATTTGGCTACGGAACCCTAAAAAGCGTGTCCACCATCGCAGATAAAATTAATGACTTGACAACTAATTAGTCTTCTGGGTCATTTTTGGATCACCTTCAACCATCTTGGATTTGTAAATAGATGTCATTTTCGTAATAAACATTCCGGGAAACCTTGAAAATGGTACCCATATAAGTAGGGATAGCCAGAGACCAAGTTTATCACTAATTAGATTTATGAATATTGATACTAATTAGATTTATTAATTCTAACTGTATGAATTAAAAACTTGTCTCGTCAATTAGGTAAATGTACTATCGATGCTTAACAGCCAAAAGGGATAAGCGTAATTTTTTACAAAATACGAATATTTATCTAGATACTATGTCGATGTATGTAGATGAATGTCATTGGGGAAGGCCTGTGTTCAGCAGTGGACGTCCTATGGCTGCAAAGATAAGATAAGATGATCTAGATACTAAATGTAATTTAGAAGATTATTCAGTAAAGGTCGGTAACGTTTCCCAAATAAACGAACCCGTTTTTTCTTACGAGCTTCGTCAAAATATAAAAGATTGTCGTAGGATTATTATTCCACTTCGGAATATGCATCTTTATTAGAAAGTAACATAAATAAATAATTTCGGAAACAACGTTGTGTTTGTAGGTCTGCAGGTGTTTTGGTTATGTACGGCCCTGAAAAGAGAGGAGCAACTCGCAGGGAGGAAAATATCATGCCAAAAAACTTTTACTATTTCACGTCTCGAACATACATTTCAATCAAAAGTTTTGTAAACAATAAAAAACTTTTATACTTCGCACACAGGTTCTATTAGGTCATAAATATTTTCTGCCTTGCTCACAACATATTTTGACCGTCCGAAAAATTGACGCAACGAATAGAGTATAATATAAAGAATACCTACTCTGTGAACTTGTGGATATTAGAAAGAAGAAAGAAGAAAATAAGTCTTATAGTCTTATTCCATTTCATTTGGTCTGCTGGGGTAGTTTCTTTCCGTAAGGCTGCCTGTCCACCGGAGCGGAGCGAGGCCGCGGAGCGGAAAAACGGAGAAATATTTACCTATAGGATTGCACAAAATCTCCGCTCCTCTTCAGTGGACAGGGAGTTGCGAACTAGTTTAAAAATTCATACAAAACCAGTAAGCGGAGCGGGGAAACGGAGCGGGGAAGCTGAGCATGGAAGCGCGCCCGCAGTGTGCCGCCGTATTCCAAGCAGAGCGTATGTGACCGGTGCAGTGAAGATATGGATGAAAAACTTATTGAAAGTTTTAAAAAGTTTCCGTGCAATTGGAACACATCTTCAGAATTTTACAAATGCAATGAAACAAAAGACGCTTTTTCGCGTACAACTAAACGAATCGCCCGCCGCCAGAAGCTCGAAATGACTCGTCGCGTACTTGCGGCCTACTGAAAAATACAGCCAGGAACTCCGCTTACTCCGCTCCCCTGCCTCGCTCCGCTTTGGTGGACCGACACAGTACGCAACTCCACTCCGCCATACCCCGGTTCTCCGCTCCGCACCCTCGCTCCGCTTCGGTGGACAGGCAGCCTAATTGTTCGCCATTCACTTTGGTAACGTGGTCATGGTGTTAGTTATTACTTGGGTATAAAGACAACACCTTTAAGTTTGAAGGGGTCGCCCAGGCTTCTTTAGGTCTTTTTATTCCATATTAATTATCAACCCACGTGTCTCTGCACCATCGAATTAGAGTAAGACGTGCTTTGTAGAGTTTATCTTTGGTTGGTTGAGATTTTAAAGTTTCCTCGGATATGCTCGTTATTATTTATTAAAGTAAGAATAACAACATTTTTGGCAGAGTTGCCTTTAAAAACAAAATAAAAAGTTGACAATTATAGCAGAATTTAAAACAAAACATGCCAACCAGGCTCGTGATATCTACTTTTTCAATGTTATTAATTAGATACTAAGTACTTTTAAAATTAGTTCATTTTATTTAAATTACAATTAAAGCGCAACGATACCATGAGATAGTTTATTTACACCTAGTGATGAATCTTAAGTAATGTCATCATAAAATAGTGTTACGCTGTGTCGTAGAAGCTAAGTAACTAATAAGCTATATAAGAGATTTGTACCTTCGCTAAAGTCGTGACCAAATCTTGTCGTTTTAGTAATTTTATTCTACTTGCTCCTTAAAAATACCTATGTTACCTGACCAAGTCACAATTTAATCTTACGGCAAGAAGATGGCAAGTAGATCCTGTCGTATCGTAATGAATTTACGGCAGCCGTTGTTTTCATTCAATAACTGTTAGGTGGAGCTTTCTTTGAAATTCAAATAGCACTCTTATTTCGTTTCGTTGATTTACTCAGCGTTGATTTTATAGATTTTAAAACTGCTAAAACAACATTACGTATCTATTAACTTAAAACCAAGTGACAAATACATTATTAGATAGATAGATACTCATGATTGGACACAAGATGTTAATGTTAACAGAAAGATGTACGACACAATTTAGCCGGTCTTATCAGTAAATGCGATCTCTTCCTAACATTTAAAACGGTTTAGGTTACATATCGATTTAAGAACGATCTGCTAGTGCAAGTGGACCTTAAAGTTTATGTCGATTTTTACCTTCTAATATTTACATATTACAACATATTTATTGGAAAATACTAGTTATTAATAACTTACATATTTATTTATTATATATTATTTACTTACAGATTTATTGGAAAATATTAGTTCCCTTCCTTATTTTATAGAATTTATGTACCTTTAATTCATTAATTCACCTAAAAAATTGTGGTTATAATTTCAAACACAACATACTACAGATTATAAAACGAGTACCAATTTTGAAATATTACATTGTGTGAAAATTTCGATCCCTCGAAGTAAACTTTAAGTTAAGCAATTCCTACACTTTTGTAATATTTTTAGTAAACTTCACCAAAGGAATGTAGTTATGTACTTTCTTGCGAAAATGTACCTACATATATGGCTCTCATATATGAGAGTAAGTAGATCGGTACATTTTCGCAAGAAAGTACACAAGTAGGTACTAATAAAAACTTTGCAGTAGAGGAAGGTAAACTTTAACAAGTGAACTTTGTAAAATTAACCGGGCACAACGGAAAGTTCTCCGAAACACGTAGTTTTTTCCTGCGAAAAATGAGAAATGTGTAGCCAAACTAACACAATGTTGGGTTGAGTTTAAGGAAAGAGATTATTTTCGTTAAAATACTTCGTGATAAACCGTTTGTTAGCCACATGAATCATGCTTTTCTATAAATATGTAACTATGTCTATAAATAATGTATGTTGCAGGCCTCTCCCTTTTCCGTAATAAAGTGTAGAAAATCAATTTCCTAAGAAATAGATTCGAATGGGCACGAATAGCTCTCCTTTTTACTGTTCCCTTATCACGATCAAAGATTACGCCGGCGGACAGCGAATTGATTGATTAGACGGAACAATAGATTAGTAATAAGCTTTTAAGTCCTTCGAATTAAACGGCGCTAGTCTAATTTTAGAAAAAAAAACTTTTTTTGCAAACTTTTTAAAAGTATTATATACTTAATTATAAAAAAAAATAAAAACCAACTTCAAAAAACTAAAACGCTAAAAATAATCTTAACACTTAAGTACCTTATCAGTTACTTTTGGAGTCGGTGCAAACGAAAACATAGAATCTCTCATCGACTGGCACCGACTCCAAAAGTAACTGATTAGGTACTTAAGTGTTAAGATTATTTTTAGCGTTTTAGTTTTTTGTATTTTTTTTTACTTACTTATTTCATCTATTTTAGTGATCAATCCTGATCAAAACAAATCTTACGAGTGCAAACATAATTTAACTGCTGAACACCGATTTCATTTCCTATTTTTCTACCCTTAGGGTTAAATTTTATTTCAAAAATGTTTTAATAGAGTATCTTTGAAGTATAAGCTATTCATTAAAAAAAGAATCATCAAAATCGGTCTACATTTGGCAAAGATATTAGGTAAGATAGATACTAAAATCAGTTGGCGTGGTACGGAGTTCATGTAATGTTTGATGATTTTGTTATAGATTCCATCATCAGAATTTAACCAAATTTACATGGGACCATTCTGAAAGTATTACCTTTCAAACAAAAAAATAATTATCGAAATCGGTCAATGTAGTAACGAATGATCGCTAAACATACATAAAAATAAAATAAAATAAAAGATTCCGACGAATTGAGAACCTCCTCTTTTTTTGAAGTCGGTTAATGAGAACCTCCTCCTTTTTTAAAGACGGTTAAAAAACTTTTTTAATTCATACACATTGTAGGCACATAATAATACCTACTTTGAACGTTGTTAAAAGTAGGTATTATTATCATAAAAATCTTTAATTATAGTACAAGGTGTAACGCAATACCTCTTAGTCTCCTAAGAGGTGCTATTGCAAATACAACATCCAGAAAATCCAGATGGACCCACATTGGCAATAAAAATTTTGCCTGATAATATAAGTCAAATTATCTTTAACCCTTAACTTGTGCTGTACTTGGCTTTTTGCCAAATTACAAAATAATATGTCAACGGGAGGGAAGTATATTACTTAAAGTATAATAGGTAGGTATAAGTTTTGATGAGTAAGTACGTAGGTCTGAAAATATGTAACGAAAATGACCGTATCTTATTATATAAGTGCCACTTTTCTCCTCTTGAGGTTCGCAACCCTAAAATAATTAAAAAACTAAACGTGGACAGTCCAATTGGACGCAAATGAAGTTGCAAGTTAATAAAACAGTTTATATTATTGTGAACGTTAAGCTTATTATAAAATGAAGTACCTACCTAGATTTTAAATTTTTTAAATATAAGTTTGTCATAACATAAACTTAATCAGTTAATCAAAGATCTGTGTCATGCTTTTTGTATGATCTTTAAAGTCCACAGCACAGGCCAACATAACAGTAGGTAGCAAATTTGAATCGTTAGTAATTTAAGCACACATTAAATATTGCATTGAGACAATACCTATGCCTATGTGCCTCTTTTCTAATACAATATTATCCTATGTTTACCATATTCGCCATGATGATCGAATTCGATGCACTTTTGCATACGTTTGAACCGATTTTTGTAGCAAATTTTGCCATTCGGATTAAGGTATCTCCAAACCGTGCATTTTGAACACATCAACAGCCTCTTCACGGCTTGAAAAACGTTGACCACGTAATTTATTCTTCACGGTTGGGAATAAATAGAAGTCGTTGGGGGCCAAGTCGGGGCTGTACGGCAGATAACCCGTAATTCGATCTTTTGATCTTTCGAATTCCGAATTGATTCAGCTGAGGTGTAGCAGCTAGCATTGTCATGATGAAGAAGGATTCTGCGTTGTCGGTTGTTCTTTCTTATTTCTTGAAAGACTTTTGGCAATCAAATGGTCGTGTACCATTCAGAATTAACCGTTTTACGATGTAGCACTGTAGCCACATGTCCATTTATACCAATAAAAAAAAACAAGCAACCACTTGCTTCAAAGTTCTTTTGGTTCGGATTATCTTTGAACACCCAAACCGTTGATTGTTGTTTAGTTTCAGGATCATACGCATATATCCAAGATTCATCACCTGGGTCGATATTGCATACAGTTTTCGACGCACACTGATTGTACTTATGTAAACATTTTTCACTTCAATCGACACGAACCTTGTTTAACTTGTGTTACCACGATCTGAATGGGCGGTGACTACCTGATACAGGTATATTAATACTTACTAGGTATGTCACCACAAATTGTTGTCAACAAATGGTTTGTTAACAAATAAATATATTTTGATTTTTGATTTTTTTGATTTTGAACCCGTTTTTGGTCAGTTCTCAAGTTGTGCGGAATCCAACGTGAACAATTTTTTTTTTAACTAATGTTCGTGTTATATTTTATATATACTCGTCATACTTATGCCTAGAGACGCCTCTATATCGCGATATCATCATGACGATCTTGCATTATTAGGTTTCGCACAGCATCAATATTTTGAGGTACAACGACCAATTTAGAGCGACCTTCTTTAAATTAGTCCATGAGCACGGACCGCCCACGATTAAACTCACTAAATAAGTGATACACAGCAGTTTTCGATGGTGCTTAGTCTTTAAATAGTCGAAGTGAGTTGATCGATGCACTGTTTTTGAGTAAGCCCTCGCCAAAAATCCTTATAAATCATAGCACAAAAAATTTCACGAGTTAAATTCATGGTAATAAAGACACGCAAATTTTTAAATGACGCCACAAAAAATAAATAAATGACAGCTACATGAAACAAATTGTATTCTTCAGCCTATGAGTTTCGTTTTAAATGTTATGATTACTTTTTAGGGTTTTGTAGCCAAATGGCAAAAAACGGAACCCTTATGGACTCGTCATGTCTGTCTGTCTGTCTGTCCGTCCGTATGTCACAGCCACTTTTTTCCGAAACTATAATAACTATACTGTTGAAACTTGGTAAGTAGATGTACCTATTCTGTGAACCGCATTAAGATTTTCACACAAAACTTGTAGTTACTAACAATGTTACTAACACTAAATGAACCAAGCCTAAAATAAATATTTTGAATTTGAAAGCGTGACATAGGAACAACTTTTAAAATATTTGTAAGATTTTACACAACTCTGTAAATTGAGAACGTCTTTAAAGGTGTCAGAGACTTTACGAGTCGCATCCAGTGTCCTTAACTATTATGTAAACGTTTGTCCCCAGAATTTGAAGAACCAGATAATGACCACGAACCTCTGGGTGGAGCAGTCTTGGTACGACTACAAGCTGCGCTGGGAGCCGCGCGAGTACGGCGGGGTGCACATGCTGCACGTGCCTTCCGACCACATCTGGCGGCCCGATATCGTGCTCTACAACAAGTGAGCCCTACGCCTCCGCGGAGCCCTATCTGTGTCTTAACTTTACTACTAAAATCCATCGGGCATTGTAGCGATACTTAATGCAAACTTTTCTTATATACTTTGACTGTAAAGCAACATTATTAATCCGGAAGATGAGTAGTTCGAAAAGCAAAGAGTTCTATTATTATTGCATGTAAATATATTTTTTGCCATATTTATAGTGGGTCATTTGTACGAGTATTATTGGGCAGTATCGTGTTTTTGGCTCGTAAAAGAGAGCGTAACAACATTATTACCAAATGTAACCATATACCTATAACCAGAAATGTGTACGAATGCGAAGCGAAGTGTCTGTTAATATGCATGGCTACAAGTCAAGTTCATTATTAGCTGAACATATCAAAGGGGTCGCCTGTACAGTGAAGACTTAGCATAAAATAGAAATAGAAAGTTTGACAACTAGTTGTGTGAAAATGTAGTAAAATACATACATTTGTAAGTAAATTTCATTTTCAGTTTTCAAAAAAAGAAACTTTCTTAAACTCGCAATTATGTTGGCCATTACTACTACTGTCTAGTCTGCAAACCCTTTTGTAAATCTACAACGAATTACAAATAAATAAATATGACAGACAATACGTCAATTATCATGGTCTATAAGCAATGTATTACGAGGTAGGTACCAGACAATAAATTATGCTAGAGGTGTCTTCTTGCACACTGATATATTGTTATAATTTGATTCAGTAAAAGAAATTTTGATTACCTACCTCTTAGACCACTATTATACGTCTATAGTGCATAAATCATACCCGTAAAAGAGTTTGTGCTTGTATTGTGCCACAAACGTTAGATAAGCCGCCTAAGATAACAATAAGAAAAGACGTCGCAGGTGACCCGACATTTTTTGCCTTTGAGAGGTAAAGCTCTTATTATCTTAGGATCCTTAATTCCCACAATCGGGTTTTTGTTGTATACGTACACCTATATATGTACCTGTACGTATTATTATAGTATGGTTTTCACATATAGTAGAGCTTCACTCAGCATAACTTTCGCTGATTACACTAGTAAAGTATACCTATGTATTAATTAATTCTCAAGCTTAAATTAATTTTAAGAAATATTCATTTTCTTTAGGAAATTATGGATTTCTCAAAATTCAATAACTGAATTTTGAGAAATCCATAATTTCCTAAAGAAAATGAATGACGTTACTTTAATGAGATCTTTCAAGTAAATGGGGTCTTTCGATTTCAATCAATCAGCCTAAGAGAAAATTTATACGCGCAGGGCGGTCTTAAAAAAATATAGATGAGTTTCGTTCAATAAACGGTTCAGAGCACACGTGAGCTTCTTGAGATACTTAGCGTCGGCTCCACCTTTTCGATGTTTTTAGTAGAAGGTTAAAAAATACTCATCATGTGGTCATTTGTAAAAACTGTATTACATTTTTCAATAAAGGGCTCTTGTTGAAATACCAGTTATGAGTTCAAAGTCCACATTAAAAAAATCCTTATGAAAAAATGACATTATAAAGTAAACTAATACCTACTACAGTACAGGTTAGCACATGCAGCTACAAGACAACTGTATTGCCTGTATGTATTGCGGCGGACAAAGGTGGTTGAGTTTGTTGCGCCGTAAAGCTATATTTTTTGGAAGTATTATATATAAGGGCCCGGAAGAGGGCCTATACATATATTGAATGACTATAATTATGACATCTGCAGGTTTTTTTTTACGAATCTCTATTATTTTAAACGGTAGCTGCAATGGGCTAGTTTCCTGGGTCAAAAAAAGATTATTCTATTTAGTCTGTCAGTTAGATTATCAAAAAATATCGGACCCATATTTTGTCTTTTGTCAATCAAATCAAAAATTACGAAGATAATGCGCATAAAAGTGAGCACGTAACGTCACGCCTTGCTAAAAAGTGCCGCAAGGCGTGACGTTTCGCGGAACTTTAACGGGCTATATCTTTATAATTTTTTGCTTGATTGAGAAAAGAAAAAATACGTGTCCAATATTTTCTGTTAACCCAACTGAAGGACTAATTAGTTTTTTTTAGGAAACTAGCCCATTGAACTAGTCAGATAATACGTTGTAATAGATAGATAGATACCCTTAATTGCACAACACAAAACAAACAGTACAGAAAAACAACAAATATAGAATGGTAAAATTTAGGCGGTCTTATCGCTAGGGGCGATCCCTTCCAGAAAATCTTTAGGTAAAGGAGTTTTTTAAAAGTTGAAGAAGGGAGGCGGTGAAGAGTTAAAAATATTAAAAGGAAAAAGTGATGTATATATTTAATATAAATGCTAAAATGATTAAAATTCTTTACGTTGTGTTATAATGAGTGTTACATCTGTAAACTTTCTTTATAAACTAAAAATATTTAGCATAATTATCACAACTTACATTTAGTAGTACTAGTCAGTGCCATCTAAAAGATTTTGTACGCTCAAAGAGTTTAGAGGAAGGGTTCTTGGTTGCCCCAAAGAGCGCCCAAAGCTACTTATCTCCCGGATTATCTTGAGCGTGCGTATCGCTACGTTGGCCGCCTTTAAAAGTGTTGTCTAACGTTTTAAAATATGAATTCTAATATTAATACCTACCTATATGTTATATTTTGCTACCACCTAATCACGACCCACCTTAAAACCTAACACTCATACATATTCGATGACGCAGTACCATGACAAACACACATATACCTCGTCGTATCTAACCTACTTAATACATATTTGTAGTTCACAAAGCCAAAAACAGTAATAATCACCACTTTTGGACTTTAAAAGTGATATTTTGAAAAAAGTACCTTCGGTAATGGAAGAAACGATTTCCCAAAACGCGTTAGGTATTTACAATTTGATTTTAAGTAGTCAATTACGGACGCGATCGCAATATACTTATTTATAAAGAAGATAAAAAGCCTTTTCTTCAGAGCGTAACCTGCTCACATGCTGAAAAGGAGGGGGCGATGAGTTGCCGTAAATTTTTGGCCTATTTACTCGAGAAGTGACAGACGAATTAGTTTCCGTAAAGACTAAATCTTCAGTTTAAAGGTTTAACATCAACTCTGTCCGGTACTTAACGTTAATAACTTAATGTTCATTGCACGCTCGTAAACGTTAAAAGTCTGACTCGGGCGGACCCGTCAAACTACTTAACACATACGAGTACAACCGACTAAATTGCATTAAAATAATTGCGGCTACGCTAAAAGTTCGTACTGAAAATACTACATAACCTACACACGAGTAGTAAATGGATTTTCTTTCTGACACGACCAAAGCTTGAATAGCTTATTTAGCATCATTGCAGTGTAAAATATGATAATAAAGTTTTGAGAATGTGATAAAATATCTAAACGGATATTTTCACGTAACTTTTTATAACAAAAAATAAACAAATAAATATAATAACTACTTATTAGAGTAGGTATTTAGTAACTTGTTGGAATACAATCTAAATGCTTTTATTATTGTTTCGCTAACCTAAAAATAGACGGCTATGAGCAGGCTTTATTTCTTTCTTCTTCGAATTCAGTCAACCTCTCTGACTGGAGAAAAAACCAATAAGCTAACAGTTTGACTGGTGTACCTTCACTAATAGACGCTTAGTCCTCTTTGCACCCAAGAGCCGCATAAACATTTGCGTGGCCTGAATGCCGCTGGGCTGCCCTAATGACCACGCTCTTTGCTTTTGCGGTTTTTATCTCTTTCTAGTGACAGAAATAGAAACTTTTTTAGGCTTCCATGCGCTTGGCGGAAATGTTGTAAGAAAATGACTAATGACTGAAAAATTTACTATGGTACAAGAAACTAAAAAAACCGGCCAAATGTCTGGATCCTTATTACCACGAACCTTAATTACACTTGACCGGTTTTAGGACGAATGGCCAGACAGACACCAGTACCCATAATAGTAATAAGGATCGGTATGCCCTCATATGGTAAGATAGATTTTTTTTCTTTATATGAATAAAGTTAACCTCTCGGTAAATCCTTACTTCAATCTACTTTGCATTACTTAACAAAAGACAATATAGCCATCTTCTGTTACAATAACAAGCTGAAAAGTTGTTGTAATTATGTAGGTAGCTAAAAAAAATTCTCTTGGTAAATTTCTTGCGATGTAGAGAAGGCACTCGTCGTTCGCTCCGCCGGCGCTCAAAACTTCCGCGGCTGTATTGAAATTATCTACAAGTTTTCCTTAATTTATGTCTCATTCTTATGCGTCTGTATATTGTACACGACACTACTGTCACCTCTTTTGTTTGTTTAACGAATTAATTAATTTGTTCAAATAAAGCCATACCTATCACTCGATAATATAATTGGCTGGATCTCACTCGGTCAGAGTAGCTGTTTACTACGCTAGTGCGGGCATATTTATCTTGATAAAATGAAGTGGTTAACATTTCTGGGTTTAATTTCAATGTTGATTATATTCGTACCACAGGTAAAATTTATTATTTTATGATTATTTTTAAAGTATTTTTGTGGAATATTTTATTTTGAAAATGAATATTTTTAGGCATCCTCTTCACAAAATAGTTCATACCATGGATTAAAAAATATTCTACATAATCTCAAGTGCACTATGACGAAACTAGTTGAAGACGTGAAAACTGACCTTGACGAAGTTTTGCAAAGCACGATAAAGGCAGTGGATCGACTTATACATTACAACAATAAATCTATTAATGATAATAAAATTTGAAAATACACAACATCTTTATACTTAGTACCTATTGAATGATTTTATTAATTTTAAAGTATTCATTATGAAGTACATCATAAAAAATAAAAACTAGAACTAGAAATGTGTTCGACCTCTTCAATTTAACCAATCTATTCTCGAAAATTGGGTTTGTCTTTAAATACCTACTTGTACATTTTAGACTAACTAATGGAACGATGTTAGTTGAATTATGCGATGGCATTCATTTTGTTCCGTCCACCACCTTCGAGCGACACCGCCAGACTTTGATAAATGGGCCGGACAGCAATCGTTACTCATTTCCGATCCTTCCCTCTGCAACCTGTGCGCGCCTTTCTCCTTAATGTGAACCTTTTTGCTTTCATCCCGACCAGAAGAAACCACTACGACTGTCGCCCTTTGAATCACTATAAAGGCGTCCGCTTCATTGTGTTCACCACTCATCTTACTTTATTCAATGTGCCGCATTTCTACAATGTTTATTTTAAAAAATTAAGTCTATAAGCATCATTAAAAACAAAAACTAAATAAACAAACAACATAAATAAAAGATAATAATATTTGTTGTCGCTGCATGTATGTGTTGAATGTTGTGTTTTATTCGTGTAAATTTGAAGCATTTGCCGGAGCCACGCGCTGCGGCACGGGCCCGTACTCCATAAATAAATGACGTGACAGGTGCATTCTCGAGACCCTAGCTGTACACCAGCCCCTGTCAAAAAAACCGACCTCGCTACGTGTTTTGCTTGTCACTCAGATACCTGCGGAGCTTCAGGACTATGAATTGGTTTCTACTTATTTCGACTGAATAAGTAAAAAATGTTTCCTTTCGTACCCAAATTATGATTAATAGAATACTAAGTAGTAAGTAGGTATGTTGCCCATTTGTAATAAATGTACTTAATATGCGTAGTTATTGTAAAATAAACTTGCCAGACATGTAAATAATTGATTAGGCAGCGACGCACATGAAACGATAACAGCTATGTCAACAACACAGACACTTCAGAAGCTAAGGAACCGTTCATTGTAGCATAACAAGAAGAAATATTTCGCAATAAAAACGACATTACACTTATGTAGAGCTCAGGTTAGGTACACAGACCACGACAGATAGCAGTTGTGGAGCAAGCGATGTGCTCGTAGGTGGCGGCGTGTAAATATGCGTTAACATTGCAGTGCCGACGGCAACTTCGAGGTAACATTGGCGACCAAGGCGACCATCTACCACCAGGGGCTAGTCGAATGGAAACCGCCTGCCATTTACAAGTCTTCCTGCGAAATTGACGTCGAATATTTTCCGTTCGACGAGCAAACATGCGTTCTTAAGTTCGGTAGCTGGACGTACGACGGATTCAAGGTAATTGTGCGGAGCTCCGTCACCGCTTTCGCTGACCGTTCTGTTTGTCCGCAGCGCCGACGGCAACTACGAGGTGACGCTGATGACGAAGGCCACCGTCTACTACAACGGAATGGTGGTGTGGCAGCCGCCTGCCGTCTATAAGTCCTCGTGCTCGATCGACGTCGAGTTCTTTCCTTACGACGTCCAAACCTGTGTGCTTAAGTTAGGCAGCTGGACGTATGACGGCTTCAAGGTGACGCCCCGCTGATCGCTGCTTGGCGCCGCGCGCGCGGGCCGTAGCGTAGGGCCCGCCGCCCTGGCCGATGTCCATGCAATAGCTTGTTGGCTCGAACGTAAATCGTCGTGTAATTATTATATTACTTTTCTGTCCATGTGGTATGTTCTCACTTTTACATATTGACTGTACGACGGTGCTAGCGTATAGGCGGAGAGCGCGCGTCTCGTG
Source organism: Anania hortulata (assembly GCA_963576865.1). NCBI lineage: Eukaryota > Metazoa > Arthropoda > Insecta > Lepidoptera > Crambidae > Anania > Anania hortulata. Next base: position 8,879,320 of record OY756396.1, on the reverse strand, counting down.
CCGCCGCCCGCTCCTCGCCCGCTACTCCTTTAGCTCTGACATGTTGCAAGTTTACATTTCTATTGGTGATGTTTAATATGTGGAGTAGCAGTATGTCGACGTGCGTGACCACGAATGCTCCAGAATATCCTCGGTCGATTCCACTTAGCTCAATCGGCCTTCCTCGCTCGACAAGGAAAGGTATAAAATTTTAACTGCCAGGTGATATGGGATGCAAAACTTCACTCAATCCGTTCCCATCCGACACCTCCCGCTCCGTTTGAATCTTTCCGCGCCCGGCAAAATAAGTGAAGCAGCACTGGCTCTCAATATTAGACGATTACCGTAATGGAATAATCAGTGTTCTAAGAGTCGCGTCAAGGTGCGGAACGGCGTCACTCGGGGCTCTCACACCTTCCTTTAGCTGGCTCCGCTCGCGCCACACATACACACGACACACTCCCACACAGAGGCTTGTTGCATGTTTCCTTACGTTCGATGTACACTCAACTCACCGCATGACTCTGGCTTGACTCCGAACCACTTGCATTCCCGATCACGGCGGCCGCTCGCCGCTAAACGCGGCCGCGGCTTTTACACAGCTTCACACGATACCTTACACGCGAACAAGTAAGCACAGCACGTGAAATGATCAAAATAAAGCTCACACTTGTTGTTCTACACGATCGAGCATAACAATCGTCATATGCATATTTTATACCTTTCCCTTCCTTAATGAATTCGGTGTCGCTGGTCGTTCATTGCATGATTGTCATTTCAAAGAAAAAGACGCAGTCCTACTCAAAATTAGACATGGATTCCAAAAATACAAGACATGTTAGATGTTAAAGTAGATGAAACGCATCACCGGTCGAATCAAGACGACGATAATTCTCGTTTCGGCTGATGATGCGTCTTTGCATGCTATTACAACACTTGAGCGAAACTTGTACCTGATTCCAAAAATTATTCTTCCTCCATGATCTACTTACTACTAACTATTGTAAGTAACTAACAACCGTGCATCAAGACTTGTTGGGATCAGGCGCTCGTTAGGAGCGCGCGCGACACACACACGCGCGGCGGAGCCGGCGCCTCCGCCCTCCGCTTCAGGTTGCTGGCAGCGGCACGCCCCGAGTGCGCTATCTCGATAGCTAGGCTCACTAGGCGCGAGATATATCACCCTGGCCAGTGCGAAGTCAACAAATCTGAACTCGGAGGTTCTCTTATCCTCGATTCTCGCGGAAATTCCACGACCCTTCATTATTTCTCGGTGTTTTCTGTGTTTACGCGTTGTGATTTCATGGCATGATCCGGAATATTGTTGTTGTCTCCTTTGATGATTTTGTTACGGTTGATCGATTTTGTCCCAGATTTAAAAACGTTGTCAAACCAGGTACATCGACTTGGCACACTCTGTGGTATGGTTTAGTGGCATCCACTTCGAAGGTTACGTTACTACTGCTCTATGAATTGCTCGAACGTTAGTCATCTAGCTGCATTATTGATTAAAGTGAGTCTGGTTTGGAAGATTTAACTTTTAACAGTGACGTTGTAGAATATCGAAACTTTTCGATTTCACATTGTGTGACAGGGTGCATGTATCGGATTAAACGGTAACTAAATAATATGCTGTTAAAATATTAAATAGACTTGACGATTAAAACTAAACATATTTAAAATAAATTTCAACTAATACGCTAAAGCAAAAATGAGTGAACAATCTAATCACGATAGAAATAGAATACCTACTATTATCTGTGCAGACCCAGCTACAATCATTTTTGCTTTACGCATGTAGCTGATTAATTTGAGTAGATATAAAATGCATTAACATAAACGCCTACGTAACTTATAGTTGAAAAATTGGTTTCGATGTTTTGTAATTCTCGATGTTATATTTTAGATGCGATTAAACTGAATTTGATTAATTTTAGTAAGTAATTTGAGAAAAGATAATAAACTGTTATTTGATTAGTTGTTTGTGAGAGTACTGTAATGTGTTAGTGTGTGCGGCGTTAGTGTCGTGTTGCTGAGAGCGCTTGTGTGCAGGTCGACCTGCGGCACATGGACGAGCAGGCGGGCAGCAACGTGGTCTCCGTGGGCGTGGACCTCTCCGAGTTCTACATGTCCGTGGAGTGGGACATCCTCGAGGTGCCCGCAGTTAGGTAGCTACACGTTTTTGTGCACTCTTCGACTAGCAATAACAACTAGATGGCAATTATCATGAGACATTGTGTGATACTTGATTGCCATCTTGTTGTTTCCAATAAGAGATAGGTCATCATCACCATTTAATTTTATACTAATCTCTAGTAATTATTATTGATAAATAATTATTATGACTGTGACTGTGATTTTTTAGAGATCATTTAATTATGTATAGGTGTAAAGGTTATAATATGTATAATACGAGTATTTCGTAAATGCAAATGATATTTGTGGTTTGTCAAACTTTTCAACCCACTTATAAGTACTCTAAGCCAGTACATTAGAAGAGTGGTGAATTAAAAACGAAAGCAAAAAGACTTGGCAAAAGATTTACGCAAGTATTTACCTATTCGTTTCCTTGGCAGCACTTAATCGAGAATTCGCGGCTCTGTACAGTAACTGAGGTAACTCGCATGTTAACTCATGACTGTCTTACTGAGATAATAATGTGTTTCCTAGACCCCCTCCCACTTCCGCGCGCCCTCAGTTCCCTTAGATACTACCTTTGCGGAGACGAGTAATATTTTATAGAGCGACTTTAATTTAGTGAATATACATGGAGCACACTAAAAGTTTTGCACTTCTAGATAATCGGAACTATTTGAATTTCGAATGTTATATTTTTTTAAAAGTTGCAACCTTCTTAGTAATAAAAAAAAACAATTGGCGGGAAATGATTTGTCAATTGTTTTTTATCTCACATCAAAGTTGTACGTACGCAACGAAAATGGCATTAAGTCGAAAAGATTTTAGAGCGATGATTTTTTATGATTTTAAAAGTTCTTTCTCTCCGCAAGACTGTGCCCCTCGTCTTCAAAATGCTTTTGGGAGAGAAGCACCTTGTTTGAGCACCGTGAGGCGATGGTTTGCTGAATTCAGTGATGCCAGATCTACTGATAAAGCAGTAGATCTACCTGATTTTAGAGATATCTACTGATCTACTGACTTATTTCCAAAAAATCGAGAAATCTACCTGCTTTTTTCAATTTCATGGATAAATCCAAGCTACTAAATATACAAAAACGAATTCCGTCTATTCAAAAACGTGTCTGTTAATGGACATTGCCTACTCTGTGGCAGCGACGTTTCCATCAGTCGAGGAAACAGAATGTTTAGAGGTTTGACATACTTCTGGTAAAGCAGCCGTGTTATTATATTTCCGAGGATCAAGACTGACGACGAATGAACAACACGCCTAGCACGGCAAATTGGCAAAAGCAAAGTCAAATTGGTAGATCATACTTCAGAATTTGTCCCATATTTTTTTTATCAAAATCGATTTAGCACTTTTTGAGAAAAATAACAAAATACATACTCAGATATTGTTTTAGTTCGTAGTTCCTGTATCTATGTTACCCAATATCTTCGACAAATATGAACCGATTTTGATTATTCTTTTTTCACTTATTTAAGTATGAAATGACAACTTCTGCCAACGCTCGCCTATACAAAAATAGTACAGATACAGATAAAAATGGCGGAACATTTTGTCGAACAAATCATAAGACATTTCCATTCTATAGCCTAGGGTATGTGCTCCATTTATTTAAGGTATAATCTAAATGCTACAGTGGTAAGTGAAAAACATTTTCTTTTGGTTTGACAGCAGGCTTATGTATATGTTACTAAGACTATTACATGAAATTACTGGCGATATTTATGACTACAATATCCACTTTTACTGTCTACTGATTTTTTCCTGAATCTACTGTTTTTTTTCTCAATTTCTACTGCTTCTTTCGGGTTTCATCTAGCAACACTGGCTGAATTTGAGAGAGGTCGAGTTTCTTTACATGACGAATTTCGTGAAGGGCGGCCTTCAACTGCCGTCAACGATAATAATGTGGCTACTGTTAAGCGGCTAATTGAAGAAAACCCGCAGATTACTTATGAGACAATTCGAGGACTATTGAGGATTGGTATGAGCCAAAATCAGAAAAATTTAAACGATAAATTGAAAGTTCGGAAACTTTGCTGTCGTTGGATCCCTCATGAACTGACAGCGGAGCAGAAGGCTCGCGTGGAATGGTGCTCACAGATGCTACTGAAGTACGACCACGGATATTCTAATGCTGTTTATGACATTATCACAGGAGACGAAACGTAGATTTATTGTTTTAATCCCGAAAAAAACAGCAATCTTGTGAATGTTTGAAAATGAGAACAGGCCAACAAAAGTGAGGCAGGCGAGAAACGTTGGTGAAAAAATGATAGCGTTTTTTTTCTCAGCTACGGGTCCCATCTGTACAATTTCACTTGAAGATCAAAATAGTGTTAATGCCGAGTATTCTACCATTTCTTTACCCAGGGTGTTAGAAAAAGTTCGCGAAAAACGTCCCAAAAGCCGCGTTCTCCTACATCATGACAATGCTTCTTCACATACGGCCAACAAAACAAAGTCATTTTTAGCTTCCGAAAAAGTACAACTCGTCACCCATCCTGTGCATAGCCCCGACCCAGCACCCTGTGATTTCTGTATTTTCCCCAAAATCAAAGATTTGATGAGAGGTTTTTCTTTTACCAACTCCGAAGAGGCAGTGATAGCGTTCAATCAGCACGCAGAAAACATGCCTTCCTGTTTTAAAAAATGGTTCAAACGCATGAAAAAATTTTTAAAATGTAAAGGAGAGTATTTTGAAAAGCAATAAACAGAATATTTTGGTTATAATATGTTGTTTTTTTAAGTTACGCAAAACTTACAGTGTGACCTACGTATTATATAAAACAGTTCTGTCCCCGGGTAAAACAATTTTGCCTCTGCGAAGGTGAAATAAAGAAATGAGTTTGTTTAACAAACTTATTTAAACACACATTAAACGGGTATATATTGGGTCGCCAAGTTTTCGTTTTTTTAATTGGCAATGGCACACAAACGGCCAGCCTAATTTTTTTTCGCACAAATTCATTTTTCCTAATTGTGTTTAGTCTATTTTCACTTCGCCAAACTTTTTATCGCCATATTGTAACTTGCCAAATGTGACATTAGGCCGAACAATTTGTAATCCCTAGTACTTACAATAACTAAATAGTAATGCGCATTAAATTAAAACACACAAAAGTATAACACAATATAATATAATATATGCATGCAAAGATGCAAACAAGCAAGCAGCATGCAAGCAAGCATGCAGCATGCAAGCATGCAGCATGCAAGCAAGCATAGTTTCTGTCACAGCTCCGGCACTGCGGGGCTCCGGCGGTCTCACGCGAGCTTATCGTCGCAGATGGCTTTCGTCCACCACCGCAGCTTTGGCTTGCCGGCCGGCCATTGCGTTGAAGGCCCCTGTTCCTCAGCCCGCAGGCCGCCTCGCCCCTCCGTGCCTACGCGCTTTTAAATTACACTCTAGGGGTAGGGCAGACAAGACTGCGTAGAGTCGGTTTTGCTTGGTGTCAGTTTGGGGAAATTTGTTTCTTAGGCCAATACATTTTCACATTAGCTATTACATATTAGAAATTCTAAAATTAGAGCTTTTATTGTTGAAGTGAAATCGTCGGAATGCCGAAAGAAAGTTATGCCAATATAGTTAGTGCATTTGAAATTAGATGCACCAAAATTAGGGCTTTCAATTCTCAGACCAAACTATAATAGTGGCAAAACAACTGTTAGGCTAAACAATAATTTTACGTTATAAGTTTAGGCCAATACGGTTCGGCCATGTTAAATTAGAACTAAATTTTAGGCGCGTCGAAGGGCACCCACATTAAACATCATGTCAATCATATTAAAGAGTATAAATTTCAAAATATTATAAATCTGGCCGGTCCATCAAATATAGGAAAAAGATTCGCGTATTAGCGGCACGTTCGCCAGATTTGTACATACGCACACCCTTACGAGTTGTATGTACCTAGGTACCTACTCCTGAGAGTAGGAATAAATATTTGTGTTACATAACTAAGTGACATGTTAAATAAACATTGTGTTAGTTCTCATCGATGTCTATAACATGATCATGTGTATTTTTCGAAGTAAGTCCCTCCGGCGCAGATACTAGAGAAAATTATTGTCGGTATTTACTTTCACTTAGAGCGGACGCGCTCAGAAAATAAACAGAAGTGGCTACCGTTATTAGTGACCACACATTTTTCACTGAGCTCCGGCGCACTAATGAAACGTTGCGATTCGAGAACACTTATAAAAAGCATCCACTTAATTAATAGGTACTCATTTTGCGTCCTCGTAAGCACACTGCGTCAAGAATCATTATATTCATAGTAGGTTTTCTTGTATAAGAAGTACTTAACAATTTGAAGTAGATAATGTTGATGAGATGACTCTACCAAAAGATATATGATTTTTAAGATACAAAAATATTTGTATATGCTTACATCAAACAAGTTGAAGACCCTGTCTGTTCAATTAAACTTACTTACCTTCTTATTATTAACTACTAACATTTTTAAGGTTTCCGTAGTCAGGCAGGAACTCTTTCATAGAAACATTAACTAATTTAGAAAATAGACCAATATAACTAAATCTGTTTGTATAGGGAAGGTTGTCTTAAATGCGCCGTTTGATGTTAGTTTAAAACACGACATTGTGACGAAACTTTGGTGAGTTGTTCTTCGCACCCCGTGGTAGGTTTCTGAATTGAAATGAAAACCGCGCAAACGAAGTCACGGGCAACAGCTATCTAGTATTAGATAAATAACTTAAATGGCAAGCGACCGCAAATACAAGTAGATTTTAAACATGTTCCCATTTGAGCCCTAACTCTTCGGCCCCACCAACTTAAAAAACTACGGATTATTCACCAACTTGACACAAGAGACTGGACACGCGTGTGTCCAGTTGGTGAAACTTAAAATTATTATGACTTATTCCCTCATCCATCCTCATCCTCATCCCTCATCTGGACACGCCAAGATTTTTACGCGTTCGCCAACTGGACACACGTTCGCATTTTAAAAGAGTCATGACAAAGTACAGTCAAGCAGATTAATGTTTTGTGCCACAATCGTCCCTGGCCTCGACCTGCTGGAATCGGGTAATTTTGTATGTCATTGTAAAATTACTTACCATTTGTGAATTTAAACAGAATATATTTATATATATAAATAGGTACTATCAGTATCAAAAATATAATGTAATTTATTTATTGTATTATTAGTAGTATTTATAGACAGTTCTAAGTATTTACTTGAGTAAAAGTAATTGCTAAGCAAAGATTTTGTTTTTAAAGTGAAGTAATTGAGTGATGTTAGAACTGTCAAAAGTTAGAATTATTAGCCAAGTAATAGCCACCAATTCCTTTACTTAAGAATTAAGAAAATGCTTAGAACACGATTTATATGGTTTGAGCGGTGGTTTAGGTATTGTTGTAGTATTGTTTCAAAATGGAAAGTTTTCGAACGGTTGTTTTTATTATAGATGACATCGGTATAGTTTTTTTTTTGATAATATATTTTTATCTATCTGGATTAAAGGTAAAAGCAAAGTTTACGCCCACAACGACCAGGGCCGTCTTAACATATCCCGGGGCCCTGGGGCACAAAATGGTTCGGGGGGGTATTGCAAAGTAATAATAAAATATTGTTGCTATAAATTCATGACTTCCTAAAAATAATTTTATCTCTCCGTTAAAAGAATAGTTATAAATTTTCCTTTCCAAAAATTTCAAAAAATCTGTTCTTATTCCTTGTCTATGTTATTAAAGGAACCTCTGTGCAAGTTTCATCATTCTAGATTCAAGGGTTTGGGCTGGGCGTTGATGAGTCAGTCAGTGGATGAATGAGTGAGTCAGGACATGTCTTTTTATATACAATAGAGATATGCTAAGTTAAATTATGTATGTGTCGTGGCCAGATCGTAAAAATGATCATTTCATGATGTGACCGATTATTTCATAAAATGGTGGTATTTCATGATATAGAACAGAAAACGCTGCCTACATCATGATGTGGTCTGACCAGATCAATGAATACTCAGCGTTTGGCGATATAAACAGCTAAACGCACGAATACTTCATGAAATGGTCAAACATTAGTAATCATATCGTAAAATCGTTACATTACCCACCGGTAGAGGCGCTAATGTTGCTTTGTTTTTGTGATGAGTAATGGCGGCGGACAAATATTTTATTCTAAATGTGAATAATAAATGTGTAAACTGAAGGTGAAAGTGCAGTAAAATATCGTTACGACACCAAGCTAGGCGAATTTTATGAAAATCATTTTAAAAAATCAAGGAGTTCGGAACGTAATTTGAGAGGTTAGTTAGGTTATTTAGCTATTCAAGTGTTTTTATATATTAGTTTTGTTTAAAAATAATAACTATTTAAAATGTTTAATTTATCTATCGACTAAGATTACAAATATTAAAGAAATTTACATAACTTGTAAACATATTTTTATTTTAATGATATGGCCAAACGTAGATTGACATTTCATCGAATGCTGACGTTTAGACAATATGGTCAGTTTTAGTTGGCCATATCATGAAATACCACCATTTTATGAAATGATCGGTCACATCATGAATTGTTCAATTTTACGATCTGGCTACGACATATGTACTCGTTTGATATTTCTGTGATATTCAAAGTAATTATTTTAAATTATTAAGTATATTTAGATTATTCAATATTTTTACGCTATTACACGCTAGGTAGTCAAAACCTGTGTTTACATTAATAAATTATACAATTATTTATTTGTTGTATATTTGATTTATTTTAAATTTAAGAAGCATAACGTTGTTCCAGCAAAGAAAGTTAGGCAGTTTATTTATGAAATCGTCTCGTTTATTAATTCAATAAACGAGGCGATCCAAAAAAAACTCAGTGTGTCCAGTTGGCGAAAACATAAAAGTGATTTTATTTAAGTTTCACTTTGTGGACACGCGTATAAATTTTGGCGTGTCCAGATGACGAAATAATAAGTGATAACAATTTTAAGTTTCACCAACTGGACACACGTGTGTCCAATCTCTTGTCGAGTTGGTGAATAACACAAAACTACGAAACTTTTTTCTGCGCTTGTTCCGACACGTTCTTGAATGTTTTTTTAACTCTCAAGCCTCATAGCATAATAAAATGACGAGTAAGAAAGTTTCCATCTAAGAATAATTAAACCTTGTTCAATGTTTAATTCAAATGAGAATAGAGGGTGCGCGTCTCAGCTCTCAGCACCTCTATATCCCAACACTTGGGACGGTTATCGCGGCTCTCGAAGTCACAAGTGTCATTATTAACCCGGCATCACTTTTACGACATGTATCCGCTTACGTTCCGTAAAGCCCCGCTGAATACGACTCTTGTACGTTTATCACCGGTTACAGATTCATCCTTCATGGGAAAGTTTCCCTTGGACAGCCAAACTGTTAGCACGCAATGTTATTTTATACACCAAGTGACTTGCATATAATACTTATACCCCATACCTGTAACCACAGTTTAATCGTTATACTGCTGTTATTACATATTCGATCAAAGGATTTGTTTCCTAAAACAACCGTAAACTGATGACGTCTTTTTAAAATTTTAACTGATTGACTGACTGACCGACTTTGTCCATAATTAATTATATCTATATATATTTATATATTAATAAGTTTTTTGGGCAATATAATTTCGAAATATTATCTTGCCTACCTTAATAAACATAGATTAAAATTCCCGGTGGTACCTACATAAATTTACATCAGATTATCCGTGACAATCGGCTAATTTGAAATTCATATGCTATCTTCGTATTTGAAGGACTGATAAATTAGTTTCATTAGGTTTATTACGTGCTGTATTATACTGTCTGTCTACCTTCTATATCTATTTTACATAATCTGCGGGATCAATTACGAATAAATAGTAGGTAGGTATTTATATTAAAGTGGAGAGCAAAATACGGCCTAGTATCTGAAACTATGTAGTTGGCATTTCAAAATGTTTGGTTATTTCGCTTGATATTTTGACTAGGATTAGAATTTGACCAGATAGGACTAGTAATTCTATTACCTTCTTGGAAATTACTTTGGATTCCCGTCTGCAATGGGGTGCTCGTATTGAGACTCTTTCAGGAAGAATTAGTCAGCTGCTTATGCCGTGAGAAAGATATGACAAATTGACAATTGACTGGTGTTGGAACGGCAAGATTAGTATATTTAGCTACATTCACAGCATAATGTCATACATATGGAATATTGATATGGAGCTTAGCAGCAGGGAATCTTTCTGTACTACAAAAGAGAGCTGTACGGGCAATTTACGATCTTGACCCAAGACTCGTTATACTCGTATAAGAACTTAATATACTTACAGTGACCTCTCAATTAATTTATGAAATTAACTTAACTAATATTTCTTGTATATAATTCTTCTTCTTGGCGCTAGCCCGCAATATTATCCCAAAGCAGTGGTAGCGTTAAAAAATAAATTTGGGACCTGTAAAAGTGCTTAATTCAAAATGTTTTCGAAATACCTCTACTGTACGTAAGGAAAATAGAACACAACATTTTAAAAATATACTGCTGCTGTAATTGCTTTATGTAACTTCGATGTATTCATATTAAAATTAATTTAATCACTTCATAATTTAACAGAGTATTAATAATATACATTGTAATCGATTTGATCCACGGGAATCCAATCCATCCCGGATTTTCATCTAAACTTGTCAAAAATAACTTTAAAATAAAATACAAGCCGCAAAGAAAAAACCTTGCGGTTCGTATTTCGGAGTTACTCTAAAATCCACTTTAAAAAGTATTTCTTTTCCGACGACGACTTTCGCGACAAAGCGATTTTACTCTTGCCACCATCTTGTAAAGTTGAAATTCTAAAGACTAGATACTATCAACCCCTTTGATTGTAACTGGAAATATATTGTGACTTTCCCATTTTAAGATGTTATAAACAGCGTTTTTGAGAAAAACTGTTTTTGCTCTCGTCAAGACATCTGTAAGCCTTAAATAATTAAGGGATGGAAGTTGTTACATGTACCTATCTGCATTTAAGTTAAATTATTGAATGCTACTTGTCGAGTAAACTCGCGTTCTGTAACACAATAGGTTTGCCGAACTGTCGATGGAAAAACATCGATAGAAACTATTAAAAACCGCTACACTATCGAGTCATCAAAATCTAATTAAAAAAACTTTTCCATACAAACTCATGTCAGCTGGTCGGCGGTTTACTATGGGCAGTATCACCATAGAAACATAGATAAGGTTTTCTTAACCTTGTTTTAGTCATGGACCCCTCTCAAAATTTCGAAAATCCCACAGATTATTACTAATAATAAAAAAATTAAAATACGAGCATTTACCAGCTTTTATCATGAACTCCCATCGTTCATTACACGGATGGAACCCTTAAGAGTCTATGGACCAAATGTTATTCTTAAGCTTCCATAAAAGGAAGGTACTAATAAGTTAGGACCTTACATAACTAAAGTTAAAATGTACGAGAATCAATACTATCGATAGTATTGTATCGCTTAGTTCGTAATAATTATCGATACTGTCGATTTAACAACAAACAGTCTTACTATTGGTCACTATGGATAGACTACGCGGTTCACTATCGATACTTGACTATATCGATCGATAACACTAGTCCATCAATTAACGCAAAAGGCAAATGTTTGTGTGATGAGCACGAACATTTGTGTCTACCCGTTTGTCTAGTTGTCATATTACTACTTAAGCTCTACGTAGTTTGTTGCTAGATAAAAAAATGCTTAAATATTAAATATTAGTGCCAAAAAATCGATTGAAGGTTGTATTCAAAAGATTTCCTTAAAAGGAATTGCTAAAGCAATAAAACCGCCATAACTGATTTTTTTGTTTAGAATTTTTGTGTCATCATCATCATCATCATTTCAGCCCTAGGACGTCCAATGCTGAACATAGGTCCAGCATTGGACGTCCTAGGGCTTGTGACTTCCATATTAGCCGGTTGGAAGCGGCCTTCCTGCAACCTTTACCAGGTCGTCTGTCCCCCTTGTAGGTGGACGTGTTACGCTGCGCTTGCTGGTACGTGGCCTCCATTCCAGAACCTTTCTGCCCCATTGGCCGTCAGTTCTACCTGCTATGTACCCCGCCCACTGCCACTTCAGCTTGCTAATCCGTTGGGCTATGTTAGCGACTTTTGTTTGTTTACGAAACTCCTCATTTCTGATTCGATCTCGCAAAGAAACACCGAGCATACTAGTCCTTTCTATAGCACGCTGTGCAACCTTGATGTTGTTATGGGGGACTTCAACGCGAAACTGGGCATGCGAACCGATAATATAGGTAGGCAATTTGGATATGGGCAACGGAACCCCAGGGGACAGAGGCTGGCTGAATTTTTGGAGAAGGAGGACCTCTTTGCGATGAATTCCTTCTTTCAGAAGCCGCCTCACAGGAAGTGGACCTGGATGAGTCCGGACGGTTTCACGAAAAATGAGAAGATGTCTCCGTGATTAACACCGGCAGTGATCACCGAATGGTTAAAGGCACATTGATTATTAACATCAAGCTGGAAAGGTCCCGTTTGATGAAGTCTACGCTCCGACCCTCAAATGCCCATATTTACTGCCCCGAGAGCTTTCAGCTCGAGTTGTCTAATCGCTTTGAATGCCTGGAGAACTGCGAGTCAGTGGACGAGATTAACAACAGGTTCGTAAAAACTGTCCAAGCGGTCGGGTCGACATTTTTTAGACCCCGTCGTAGAGACAAGCCGCCAAAGCTTACCGACCATACCCTGAACCTCATGGCAGAACGACGTTCAATGGCACTGCAGACCTCCGTTGAAGTGAGGCATATTGGCAGCTCAATAGACGGATATGGAAATCCTTGCGACATGATATCCGCGAATAGAGCGGAACCAAAGATCCAAAGTTTTCGCAAGAGACATGTCTATTCGGAATCTTTGTGTAGTGTGATAAAAATATTAATCTCAGCCTATTGCAGTCTACTGCTAGAAGTAAGCGTCCCACCAAAGAGCGCCAAAGAGCACTAACTTTAACTTTTTTCATCAACCCACTGCCAGCCATTTTCCTAAGATCGTCGGTCAATCGTGCTGGGGGACCAGAGTGAAGTGTTTTACATTATTTTCCCCATAATTCATGAATATGAAAAATATTTCCGGAATCTCTTTTATGAACAATGACTGACTATTGCAATGCTAACATAATGGTGACTGCAGGAGACCCGCAAACTCTGTTATTCTGTAATAGCCTTTTAAGTATAAGTTTAGCTAAACAAATTAAACTTTGAAAACATAATAATCTATATTTATATCTAACTTATCACAGGCTTACAGGCTATAGCCGTATCACGAACATTAAATTTAGTTATTGGCTATTCGCCAAAGCCATACAGTATGCGATTATCCACACATTACGCGTTTAGACACTCTTCTCTAAGCTTTTTCCATGAAATATGAATATGTGAGTTATTATTAAAGTCAACAGTCCTGCAATAAAACGAGACTAAACATATAAACACAAACACAAGCAACAATGATTGAGACTGACTTTACGATCTACTTTGATCGATACACAATAAAAATGCAAATGTTTTACGGCGCACTCTATCAAATTACTTTACCTTCAATTTTGTGTATGGGTCGTTACTTATAGATTCATACATAAACGTTTTCATACGATGATATCCTATTTTTTCTTTGTTATTTATATTGGAAATTGAATTGGTACTCGCTTACTTATAAATTCGCAAACGCGAAAGTGTTGACTATTTTCAATGTAATGAATAGAGACAATCGAAAAAAGGTTTTTTGTGTTGGTAATAGGTGAAATACCGAGAAAATGTTACCTGTTTTCCTGACATAGGTGTTCGCTAACTTATTCAAAACATGTAACACCGTTCGACTTTCCCAATTTACGTGTAGTTCGTTTGCAGAAACGAGAAGTTCTACACGTGCTGCGACGAGCCATACCTGGACATTACGTTCAACATCACGATGCGGAGGAAGACGCTGTTCTACACGGTCAACATCATCATACCCTGCATGGGGATCTCATTTCTCACAGTCCTCACTTTCTACTTGCCTTCAGATAGCGGGGAAAAGGTATATATACTTTTTGTGTATGGAAACTTTCGTAGTCAACCATATAAAATTACGACCTAGTTACGCTGCGGTTTGATTCCCGGTTCAGGTCAGTTGAAAACGAACTTTTCAAAATTGGCTCGGGTCTGGGTGTGCTAGGAGACACCTCTAGCACAAATGATTGTCTGCTAGTACCTCTCTCTAGTAACACAAAGATGTTAATTCGTTACTTGACTATGACAATTTATTGGTGTGTTGTCTGGCGCATTTTTATATATTATTTAAATCTGAAAATAATTTATTTTTGCGTATTCTGAAATCTTTGTAAGCTCTCACACTCTTCAGTGAGTTGTGACTTACGGTACCACAGGGTAACTGCAAAAAATCTATAACTTGTTTTATGAAAGTTTTAAATTACCCAAAAAAATGGACAAAAACTTACTAATCGTGTAAGTGCCTGAGTCTACATTATTAAAACAATTTAAAGTACTTTGTAACTTAATCAAGAATAGGATAATTTATTCATCATCTACCTGTTCAATTGTTCATCTTTTAATCGAATCAAGTTTCCTAACCCGGTGGAGCGTAGTTACCTTTCTGCGGCTTCCCTGAACTATACCCTGACTGAATATATTATGATTCAGTCTAATAGTTCGGTTTCAGTTTTGAAGTATCTATTTGATTTATCTATTTCCATGTTTCTGAAAATGAAATAGTAAACAATAATAATATCATTTGTTTCAGGCATCATAATTATTACACATTACATTACAGGCCCATACTTATAATATTTATAATACCTTACAGACTAACACATTATAAATATTAAAAGTTACATTTTATAATTTATTTATTGTTAGGGCTTTGTACTCGGAGCTGTTAAATCTTCCACGGAGGCGACAATAAACGACACCCTTTGACTAGAATTCCTCCTTCGGGAAGATGTCTAAAGCTTGCATGTATGTCAGTACTAACACAACGAAAGTTATAAAACTCGCGTTGCGTTTCAACTCCAATGGAGCAACTCTTGTTAACGATGAGTCTTGACCTTAATGTGCTACACGAAGTCCTGCGACTGCTGGTATAGTGCAGGCGAGACAAGTACGGAGCCCACTATTGCGCCCACGGTAGAATTATTTAGTGCATCATTATCCATTATTAAAGGTAACTTCTGGATACACAGTGTAGACTTTGCTTGTTTCTAAGTTACAAATGTGTAAAGGTATCCTTAAGCAAAGTCAATGACTTAACATGAGTTACATGAACCATTAATTTCGCTTTTCGGCACAACGAATGGCTCAATTAAAATAGATAGCAGACTGAGTGTGCCGAAGTATGGTACCAAACGCTGCAGTAACGACATCGTTGCCCGTGAAAAATTACACGAACATTATTGGATTTACTTTACCGCACTTTGAATACAAAATGACGAGGAGCCTTTGGCGACTATCAATCAATAGCAAAATAAATGAATTGGTATTTTTACAAGATAAAACACTTTAGATGTTACATTAGGTACATAATATATATGCAACATGAGGAATATATAGTTTCCAGAAGACCAAGTAGTATTAGGATATATAGTTATATAGTTAGTAACATTAAAAGTAGCTTAGCATCTTAATATTCTAAAAGAATCTCATTGCAAAACATATTACAATAGTCTGACAAAATTACTACGCAAAAGTAAAAAAAAGAAGTAATAAATTAAATAAATATTGGACAACACACATACATTGCTCTAATCCTATGGTAAGTACCTAAAGCAATTGTGTTACAGAAATCGGAAACAACGACAGTACCACAACACCCAAACCCGAGAAAAGTTAATTTTCTACATTAACCGACCGGGAATCGAACCCGGGACCTTAGAGATAGCGACACCAAGTCCGGTATGCTCTCGGCAACAGAGGTCGTCATACGGAGGACACCAAGTCAGGTTATTGTGACATTATTTTATAAGAGTCAGTAGTTAGAACTAGTTTTTGATCAGCTACTTTTAATGATGACTGTACAACGTATTAGGTTAGGTTAGTCTCGAATGTGTCTTTCGAAGGTAACCTTTTTTACATGTATTTTTCGCATAAAATAAAATAGTAAATTATATCTAGTCTCGTGAAAAATAAATCACATGTAGACTCTAAAACGTAGTATTACTTGTTCAGACTCTTTAGGATTATATTTTTGTAATTATGTTTTTGTTTTTATCGCCGTTATGATTATGTAAATACTCAATATATATTATTTTGACAAAAAATTGAGTGTCAAAAACTGGCAATCAATACGAAAGTAAGATTTTATACTTTGATTATAAATTAAGAAAAATATTTTGTTTTTCAGTATTATACGTGTAAGTATTATTGTATTTTTCAGTCATACCAAATTTTTTTTAGGTTACACACAATTTACAAGACAAATTCAAAGTTTCGAAAAAAAACAACCATGTATCTTTAGCCATTTGCAACTCTAGTGATGACTCTATAAAGCTAAAAAATGTGCTTGTAGTCAAAAATTTGAGATCATCATTTAAAAAAAATCATTCATTCATCAATCATTAATTATTGTAGGGGAATGAAAACTTTCAAAAAGATAATATCTTTCTGACCTTACTATAGGTAGTATTTATAAGCATAGGTATGTTTGTTAGTAGCACATACTTTTTTGGCTTTATAGGGTCATAATAACCTAACACGCTGTATGAAATTACTTTTCCGTGCCTTTAAATTATGTTCAACTTGTAATTAGTTACTATTAGGTACTCTGCTACTATTATATATTTAGGATATTAGGATTGCAGAGGTTATAAAACATATTCCTAATAGCAGAGTACCTAGTTTATTAAGACAATTAAGAGGCTCCGAACATAGAGCGGTTTATTGATTTGGAAACGTTATTACGTAAAATGATACCTCTCACTCACACAATGACTATTTACTCATCTCTCTGACGTTGTATCAGATAATATTAATAAAGTTAACTAATTACAATTGACCTTTATTTATTTCTACAGGTGACACTATCAATATCAATATTGATTAGTCTCCACGTGTTCTTCCTGCTAGTTGTTGAAATCATCCCTCCGACTTCATTGGTTGTGCCCCTCCTGGGAAAATACCTTATATTCGCTATGATCCTCGTTTCAATCAGGTAAGTCTTACTTTATTACTTTCACCTTCGTGAAGCAATATTCAATATTGTAGCAAAAGTTTTGACGGGATCAATATTTAGTTGGCACGCTACGTAACCTTAAGGTGGAGACTCGTCAAAAATCCGGCTGTAACGAAACATTCGGATCGACATTGTTATGTTACGGCATTTGCCAATTGACATGTAAGTATCACGTTCGTTTTGAACTAATTGCTCGGCCGCGTTTTATATTTGCATTTAAAATACTGGATTCGAAGTCGACTTGTTAACCTGAGGCCAAATTCCCATTATTTAACAATAGTCGCAAATCGCAATCCAGTTTCGATCCGCTCCCAGTAACATTCCTATCTAAAACGGTATTCTCGAGAACCCAAAAACTGCTATTATAGTTCGCATTAGAATGGAAAACGGAAGAAACCAAAATTTCTTTTTTTTGTTGTACCTATTTTCAGTCGTATTGGTACAGTTTTGGTAATTTTACATCAAAATAAAAGTTTACGAGCATACCATTTTTGATAGTATTGTTACTGAGACCGAATTGACACTGGATTGTGGCTATTGTTAAATTACGGGAATTGGGCTTCTGTACTGACTTGTAACGTAACATTTAATGGGATTCGCCAAAAAACCATCGACTGAGTAAAGCACGCGTAGCGACCATCGAGTGTTTCACGCACCTTGTACCTACTGCCTTCTGTATTGTAGTATATTTGTAACATGTTACACGTGAACGATACAGGTCAATCGCCGTCGTAAGACATAAGTAATGGCTTCAACGCGAAAGAAATAATTATTTTTATTTAGTTGAGCTTGAGACTCTACCATGAGTCGATAAATACACCAACAAAAAGTTTTGCTGCGTGTATTCCATCCAGACTTCGTGGTTATTGAATAGCTAGGCCTACACGTATCGTATTTTAATCGTTAATTCATCCTAAGTTAGTGTACTAGTAGGTTTCTAGACTCACATACTGATTTAAAATAGCACGTGCTTGCTGCTGACAAGCCTATCCTGACTTTTGCTGGGCTGAAAACTCGAGACAGTTTTAGATTTACTTAATTAGAAACACAAATATTGTCCCATTCGAGTCACTAGTTAGAAACTCAAATACTCTTTCATTCGGACAATGCAGAGTAAATTATTTGTGTTCATGTTATTTGTGTTCATGATCGCTCAAAGGGCTGCATGCAAAATTTAAAATTTCTGACTTTTTTTACCAATATCTACTCTGCCTTATATTGTATACTAATCGGAATATTATTTGCGGCTGTAGTAATGATGTTTTTACTTAGTAATAATCACTTTAACAATAATTCATTTAGTCGAAAATATGATATTCTAATCAATAGTCATTTATGACCAGATAAGTGTTTCTTTGCGAGATAAGAATAAGAAGAGAAGTGGTAGTGGGCGGGCACATACTCGTAGTTCGTAGAACTGGGGGAGGCTTGTTCAGCAGTGTACGTCCTATGACTAAAATGATGATGATGATGATGAAGTCAATGAGCTAAGTGATAGTTTTAGTAGTTTTAGTTTTAGTTTTTTTTTGTTTTTTAGTTTTTACTATTGACCAAAACACAACAAATTTGATGTTATAAGTTACTAAAATGAACGTGACGAAAAATTTTGCATTTTAGGCATACATGTAGTTTAGTGATTTTGAGCTGATTATTTTACTACGGAATTTAAATGAGACAATGGCTGCTGGAGTCTTCGTGACATAATGGTATTTAACATCAGACACAGAGTGTAAAATAATTGCATGCCTACCATGTCCCGGAATGCGCGGCTCCATGGCTCAAGCGTCGCAATTCGCAATGCGCCGAGGTCGCTGCGGTCGCCTATCCCGCACCTCTCACACGGATAGCGCAAATACCTTACCTATCCACTTACTAGACTAGAAACGTTAAATTCATCCTATCTGTCTAGACCGCTATAGTTCTGGGCCACAATATCCGATCCCGCAGGTATCAGATCCAATATCAGTGATCATTTTGTAATAAGTTTCCGTACTTACGTAACAATTTAAATACAATTATTTTGAAAACCTAGTCGATACGATACGATACGTGTAGGCCTAGTCTAGTCTAGTAGTTCGCACTCCGGACTACAAAGCCTTACGGTTGCGGGTTCGAATCCCGCAAGGGGCAAACTCTTGTGTGATGAGCACGACCATTATTTTGTACCTATTTATTTAAAATATTTAAATATATATGTAAATGTATTTAAGTATGTTTGTCCGTTATCTAGTCGCAATAGTACAATGCTGTGCTTAGTTTGGGGCTAAATTATAAGTGTTATTGTTAAAACAATTTAATCGTATTAAAAATTGTCTCTAATTTGTGCGTCTGTAATTGTGCCGTGTGGGGACGGCCGTAAAGAATACACTTTCCCATCGCCCGCGCCAGCAAAAGGTGGGTCGTAAGAGGCGACTAATTCCTGTAGCACAAGACGGATAGCAGCGTCTGCGTGCGAAATATTATGAAAAACTGCGGTCGCCAACCCGCCTGCCAAGCGTGGCGAGTATTGGCAATCCCCCCCAATGAACGTCATTGGGGGAGGCCTATGTTCAGCAGTGAATGTCCTATGACTGAAATGATGATAATGATGAATTGTGTCTCGGCCGGCGTACGTGTCACTTTATGAAATGCATAGGACTTACCGAGATTTTTTCTACAATTTGTCAATTTTGTAAAAATTAAGACTTGTTTTATGCTCAATACAGGGCCCAGATGAAAGCAAAATATTTGTTGCGAAAAACTTGTAAAAAATTGCATTTTCCCATCAGTTAGAAATGAAAATAAATGAGAAATTTAGTAAGCCTCTTATCTACCCTCGTATTGGAAATGGAAAAAAAATCCTAAAAGTTTTAATGCGTACCTTCCACCTACGCTAACGTTTTTGTGGGTGGCTAGCTTTAGTAGTACTTAAGTTATTTAATACCTACAGTTAAGTATTTTAATTCAATTAAATATCTTTATTGCATGTTGTCATTTATCATCAGCATTTTAATGTTATTGTTGCATTTTATTTATTTATCTTAACCCCACTGCTGGGTCTAAATAGCTAAAATGATGATGACAATACACCCAAACCTACCTACCATTTATCAATAAAGTTTCGTGAACATACTATAACATGTTTTAATTCTTTTTTCAGTAAAAAACAACATATCTTCATTTATTTCCTGGCTGTAATCCCACCTTATAAATAAAAGTAATTATTTAAATATGGCTGAGTCGGTCCATCCACAAGCTACGGCATTACCATATAAATTAAAAGCCAGTTTTCTAAACAAGATATTTGATTGCTTGCTTACTCTAAGCTCAAAGAAAAATTTGGAACGTTTTTGACTTTCCATGGCTGTATAAAAACATGCAATTAAAGACAAAGCTTTGTCTACATAGAAGTTTAAAACTTTTGTTTTAGCTTATAATTATTTTGTTGTCTGAATGATAATGAAAGCTTTCAGCACGATAAAGAGCCAACCTATTTTAAATTGGTTTTTTATAATATAAGTGTACGAAAACGTATACGGCAGTTTTATCACAGATTATTGTTAAACTGTGTTCTTTAAACATGCAATAACAACGATACAAAGGATGAAGCGAAATTAGGCTATTCTCACATTTAGTTTGGAATTAGCAGAAGCGTAATATCGAGGAAGGTAAACAATACTGAAACTGCTTATTCAGGACGCAGCGCGGGCTCCCTTCAGCAATATAATACTCGCACACGCCTTGCGATTAAGCTCACCCAATAAATCTTGATTAATTGCCATCCCCCGCTTTCTCTGTGTCTATTAAAACTATTACCCACTCGAAATGGATTGTCTTGTTACGTTATGAAGAGGTTTGTTTTGCAGACTTCGACTAATGAGAAACATAACTGAATACGATTCGTTATTTCTATTCTGTAGTTCAATCGTTTAAAGTGTACTGTAATAATCCATAACATTGAAAAACAATGTTTTTCTTAGAAGCTATTTATACAACTACATTCTTAATCAATATCAGCACCTTTCAGTAGGTACTTTATTTGTATTTAAGCTTTAGCTACAGCTTCATTACTTACAAACGGGCACTTCCTCTGGTTTCTTAAAATCTCGAAAAACGATACAAAATTACTGTTATCTACCTTGGTCAAATAACTACGTTTATACGGAAATGCCTTCTTTGTATACTCGACCTAGATTTGGCATAGACACAGTGTTTTATCTTTCAAAATGAACTTGTGTGTATCAGTTGGTTTTGTCTATCCTTGTAACTGTGTGTATGAGTAGGTGAATATGTTTTCACTTTAACAGTATATGCGTGACGGTGGTGGTGCTAAACGTCCATTTCCGGTCGCCGCAGACGCACCGCATGGCGCCGTGGGTAAAGCGGGTGTTCATTCACATCCTGCCAAGGCTGCTGTTCATGAAACGACCACAGTACAAATTCGACACGACGAGGTGAGCAGTGCACAAATAAAATTTTTCTAAGAACCAAATTAGACCAAATTTCTAGCCAGCCCCAAACCTTCTTTGTAGCAGAGCTATGGCTAGTAGATATAGGAAAAAGATTAAATGCAAAATATTAAGTTCTATATTTAAATATTTTGCACACACAACATCCAACAAGTTGGTACAAATGACCTCAACTTCAACATTTTCAGCAACGGTATCGAGTACTTCTTCTTTATCTATACGGTTAATCCCGGTTGCGTCCAAAGCTATTGCTTTGGAGCCCAGGGTCCGCTTTCCTTGATTTACTCCTCCACTTCGCACGGTCTTGAGCGTCTCTAGTTGTGAGATCATTGGCACGCATGTCAGCCCTCACAACGTCAAGCCAGCATCTCTTGGGTCTACCCCTTTTGCCAGGACCTGGCGGTGGCGGCATGGCCAGACATTTGTTTCCTACGTAGCTTGCCGGTTTAAGCAAAACATGGCCGTACCAGCGTAGGCGACTCTCCTGCAGTTTGTCTGCAATATCACGGACACGAAGGCTACCGCGGATGCGCGAGTTCCTCACGCGGTCCTTTCGCGTGACTTCGCACATCCACCGCAGCATATTCATCTCCGTGACACGCAGCTCCTGCTTGTGTCGCTCAAGTAGCGGCCATGCTTCGCTGCCATATAAAAGGACAGGCCTAATGATGGAGTTATAGATCTATCCTTTAAGCTTAACCGGCATTCTGGGGTCACAAATGACACCAGTCACCTCTCGCCATTTGGGCCCACGCAGCAGCAATGCGTGCTTTGACGTCCCAATCGATGTCGCCCGACGCGTGAAGTACAGATCCAAGGTATTTGAACTGGTCCTTGCGCTCGACCTTGTCTCCGCCTATGCGAACGGGCGTTGGATCTCTAGAGTTACAGGTCAGGTACTGCAAGCGGCAACGGTATCGAGTACACATCTCAAAATGCAAAAACAACTGGACGTCCTTAATTGAGAAAACCTGCAGCATGGCCATAATATATGCTATGGTGCCTGGACAACTTAGGTTCAATACAATACGGTAGTTCCACCGGACATGAAAACTGCCATCTCAAAGACGGTGCTGCCAAATATCATCTTGCTGCACTTGACTCAATCGAACAAAGCCAAAAATTTTATTAGCGACAGTAAGCTGGATTCTAAACGTCAGACTCGCTCAATGCCGCCAAACCCTAATGGGCTGTTTTTGGTCTACTTCGGTGAGTGAGTGATGTTAAGAAGAAATAGATCCGTAAGCTATTACCGCCAAAGAGCATCACAGAATCAAGCAGAATTGCTCACACCTAAATAGAAAATTAATTCCATAGCAGAAAATAAAAATGCTTAGCTTTATGTAAAACTTATTTTTCATTTGGCTACAAGACCAAAATATTTTTTTTCAGCACAAAAGGGACACAAAGATTAGGTATACCTATCGAATAATTGGTACCTACCTACTTTGAGAGAAATAACATGGCTACTAGCCTCTGTATGACTAAAAGTGCTACCAGCCTATTTCATGGATGGCCTATGTATGTCATTTAAAAATAACATGAGGGTGACCTTTTTTAGATTCCATGGGTCTTAATTTGTATAATATGACATTTCTTACGCAATTTTGCTGTCGGCTCTCGCGCTATTACAAACAATGAGATTGACTCCGTAGCCAACCAACAATAATAATTGTCACCGCAACAATAAGTTCTTGCCCCAATCGGTTTATCAAAGTGCGATGAGCCGACTTTAGAATCCGAGCACGGATCAGTAACAAGTGTAAATTAATTATAAGTTGGTAAAGGATCGCGCACCGTTGAAGTTTGCGCATATTTTCCGCCGCGGATATTTAACTTTAATAATAATAAGCTCACAATTGGAAAGTACTTGTTCTAACAAAATTGAACTACGTTAATAGTTTTTATTTGGAAGGCATTGGCTTTACCTTGAATTCGCGATAATTGATTGATCTTGCTAAAACTTTGGATTAGACTAACTACTGTTTGTAGTTTTAACGTACACACAAGTGTGTGAACAGGCGAGTTATAGTTAGCAACGAAACAAAAGAAACATTATTATTACTTAATTGTATCTACCTATCTACTTGAGGAATAAAATACGCATTACTTAGATAGGTACCAGACGCACTGCCTGTACACCTACTATATTTTTGTCTTTGTAACAAGTACATAACATTATAAATTACCTAATTTAAATAGCTACCAATAACGAGAACGGTTTTTCTTATAGTTTAAATACTTACTTACAAGGAATAGCTTCTTCTAGTACCTACTTACTATCAAAAAATATTTAGTACAAAATGAGCTTCTTTCTATTTTCTCCATGAGGATAGCCATTCGGTATCATAATTCACTTAACGAATAATGTCTATTAGCAAGGCAAGTGGTATAATGACCGCCTCACCAGTGGTTTCCGAACATTGCGTAAATGGATCAGAGGGGTAGATTACGAGCTGTGGCGACGCTACTGACGATAACCAGTACCTACTTAGCTGGGAAAGTGGTAGGTTTTATGGTATTATTTTATTGGTTAATTTTCATAAATGTGGTAATTCTACATTTACAATGAAACCAACTTTCAAATCGTATAAAAAAATGCTTTCCTATCCTTAATTCCTAGCAGCTGTATGATGTTTGGGAGATGAAGCTTTTTTTTTTTAAGATTTCGATATTATTTTCATAGTAAAAGTCGATATAGGTACAAGCAGTAGATTAACTAATGAAATAGAACCTGAAATAAGTAGGTACTCAGTTAAAAAACGTTATTTTAAGTTTTTTACGAGTCTAAGTAGGTACTTATAAGTACATTTTATGTTAAGTAGGTACTTCGTGTAATTTTGTGCGTCTGTGTAAAATTACCCTACTTCTCATACGGGTTTTTCCGTAAAGAACTTGCCAAACGAAAACCGTGGATACCTAGAGCAAAAAAGGCTCTATGTCTTGTCCGAAATTAGACTTCGTAAGTCGCACCATTTTTGCACAAATGGCGATTTGAGATGTTTTCTTAGCATTTTTTTTCGAAAATCCTTATTTGGCCAAAAACGGTGTGACTTTCATTAGGACTATTTATTTTTGGACAGAAGATAGAGCTGTTGATGCTCTGTCTACAGTTTTTGTTCGGCACGCTCTTTATGGGGCACCCTGTCTGTATTATACAGTAAATGTTGATGTCTAGAAATAAAAAAAAATATTTTGGGCATCTAAGTTTCCTACCTAAAATACATTCTGTATTACCACAATCGTGCGCCGCTAAGTTTGAAGTGGGAGCATCATGAATGAACAATACAATAGGTACAATGTTAGTAACACGTAGCAAATAGCCGTCAGCTATTCGGACATTTTGTAGCCTATTGTAATACAACAGAACAAGAGAATGTACGTAACAATTTCTTGCTAAATTAAGGCCGACGTTGTCACGCCTTGTGAAAAAGGTTTTATAGTTTGTTAAACCTTTCTATCAGTTAAGATTTTTGCTACCATATTTTTAATTTATTATATTTCTCAGTTTCTAATTTGCAAGGTTCTAGAGTTCAGTCTCCAACCAAAGATATGTATTAACACTTTTCGGAGCACAACACGCCTGTCGACGTTACTTACGTACGAACTTAAAACTTCTATCCAGCAAAATCCCGCAACTTGTTGATCAATTACGAGTACAAAATAGGTAGGTAATATTTTCTCTTTAAACAAAAAACACACTAACTAGGACTAACACATTGTTGGTTAAGGGGAACCAACTCATTTGATAGATAGTAGTTGTTCTTCAGATTCCCTGCGCATCCTACAGTATTTTTTATTATTTGGTTTTTCGTAAAGTCAGTCAGGTTCATATTTTGAGTATTCGAGTACTATAGTTGATGTCTTGTATTGTACAACAAATATCACAAAATAGTGTTTCGACAGGAATAAATATTTTCACAAAAAAGCAAGCAATAAGTAGTACCTACATTTTCAAAAGAATCCTGTTTGAAGTTGTTAGGTATTAGAATGCAATGAAAAACATATGTAACTTTTGCATACAGTTTTAAGTTTTAAAAATCCTGACCCATAAAATCCAAGGCTTTTAACGGGAGCCATACTAACTATTACAAAATAGAACCTCACAAGTGTTTGCATCGAAGATAAAAAAAAATAATGATACAGGCAGTTTAATCATAGATACACTTAAGAGCAAATTCGGGTCACATAATTTTACCTGTATCCGAGAAACTAAGAAAGCCCGCACCTCACATAGAATAGTGTATTATTTATGTCTAAATTTTTTTAATTAAGGTAAGGTAGTAAACAAAAATTCCTTTTTTTTACCTCAACAACATTCTAACTCGATCCCAGAACATGAAAAGTTTTTGTAAGTGACCCGAATTTATTTCTGTTGAGTGTAGTAATTAATCTGCGAAGATAGCTACGTCATCAAAATAAGTATATTTTAAGAAAATATTAATGTATAACATGCAATGTAACGTTGATTTCCTGAATAAAATAATATAATGAATAAGTACAAATGCGCTATACTTTGTAACATTGATGATGACGAGCCGATTGATGTAGTAGTCCAATGATCAGAGGCGTGTTTACCTATGGTGCCTATGGCGTTGCACACGGGCGCAGCGGTCCTAGGGGGCGCCGAGCGCCGCGGCGCCGCTCGCTACTTAGTATCCATTCCATCTTGGCCATGCACTTACTAGAGGGCGCGATGTTTGCACACGGGCGCTACATGGACTAGAGACGCCTCTGCCAATGATTCGCCAAGAACGCACAGGATGCTGGGTTTGATACCTGCTTAAGGTCAATTCCGAAAACGACATTCCTACCTAATTGGCTTGGGGCTGAGCGTGATGGGCGACTCCCCTGGCAATTATTTTTGTCTGGTACCTCTTAAACATAGGACAGAAAATTCTTTTGAGAAAATAAGTTCTTAAACCATAAACACAAAGATGTTAATTTCTTACCTCGAGACAATGACAATGAATTGTTGTATTGTCTGGCGCAAATTTATTTACATTTATTTCAAATCGTAGATCAAGGTACACAGCATGCGGCGTTGTGGTCCGGTGCGGGGGAGCGGCGCGGCCGCTGTACCCGTACCGGCTGGCGGCGGCCGACGACGACTGCTGCGCCCCCGGCGCCTGGCCTCCGCCTGTCGCGCCGCCGCCGCGCCCGCTCACTCGCACGCCAAGCAAGGAGGACCTTACGCACACTACGTACCTTAATTCAGGGTAAGTTCAGTAGGTAGATGCCCGTTGGGGCTGCAAGGTTCTGAAATGGAGGCCACGCACCGGCAAGCGCAGTGTAGGAAGTCTACCCACAAGGTGGGCAGACGACCTGGTAAAGGTTGCAGGAAGCCGCTAGATGCAGGCCGCTTCCTACCGGCCAATCTGGGAGTCACTGGGGGAGATCTATGTTCAGCAGTGGACGTCCTATGGCTGAAATGATGATGATGACGGTAGGTAACTAACATAAACCAGACGATTGCTTTTAAGCCCTGTCCAAAAGAGGCGAATTCGCCGCGAAACACGCGCGAGTTGAGTCTGGCGTAGTAAACGCGATCTCTGAGCGAATCGTAAACTCGTGCAGTGTGATTGTAGACTGCATGTATAATGTATGTATAGGTGCCTAGCTAGCCTATTATCGTTTTTAACGCGCGTATGTATTCGCCCATAACGTTTCGCGCGATTTCCCCTTTTCTGGACAAGGCCTTCGTGAAAAGCGCTGCAGTGGCGACACTGTTGTAACTCGTGACAGGCGCCACAGCCTTAAAGCTGCAACACACTTAATTTTCTGTCTTAAAAAAAAGTTAGGGGCACAGTTTCAGCAAGCAGGTCCACAACTCACCACACGTAACGTACCTATCACTTAACTATCTATTTTGGTTAAATACTCATAGACCACAACTCAATGTTAGCAATACACTCATCTATATATATAAATATAAAATAAAGTCGGGTTAGTTACACCATTTATAAGTCCAGAACGGATGGGCCGATTTTTATGAAACATGATTTTTTGGATTTGTCTCCGTCCCGAATAGCAGAATAACTAATAAAATAACGGCAAAATTCACGGAAAAAAAAAAATAAAAAAAAAAAATGAAGAGGCGGTACAAAGTTCGCCGGGACAGCTAGTACTAATTAAATGAAACCGCAAACGATTTAGGTACCTACTACGTGTCCTGAATCTGGCTAACGCTCAAAAGCCTAATTCCCGTAATTTACCGGTAGTGGTTGCAGTGTGTTTCGATCCGGGCCCAGTAGATAACACTTTGAGATCAAAAACTTTTTATTTTTTAAAAGATTTTAAAAAAAAACGGTATTCTGATAGTACGACTAAAATTATTTCATCATAATCATCATCATGTCAGGTTATTGCAGTCCACTGCTGGATGTAAGCTAACATCTTGTAGACTTCTTTTTAAAGATCAAAATTCTAAATGTCCCTTGCATCTACACTTATGAAATATGCGTGTTTGTCAATTGTCAAAACAAACATGCACTTAAGTAAAACAGAAGAATGTAATTTTAGAGATACCCTGCTATTAAATTCTTTAATTTCAACCGTTGTCGAGCAGTTTTATGAAGCTGTTATTAACAGGTTCAGTTTTTGTTGATCATTTTTATTAATTGACATGTCTTCTAACTGGAAACATTAAAAAACCGGGCCCTAGTAGCTCCAATCGCAAAAAAATCAATAGAAAAGCCAAAAGAAAAAAGATTATAAAGAATATCTTTAAAATTCAATATCTCCATAACAGTTAGGTTTCGGATACCAATTATAGGATCAATTCGATCAGAAATGACCTGAATAATAACGTCCTTCAATATTCTGTACGACTTTACCTGTAACCTGTATATATACTATATACTAGCTGTCCCGGCGAACTTCGTAACGTCTCTTCGTTTTTTTTTAAAAGTTTTTCGATGTTTTTATAGTTATTCTGCTATTCGGGGCAGAGACGAATTCAACAAATCAAAGATCATAAAAATCGGTGCAGCCGTTCTTGACTTATAAATAAATAATGTAACTAACCCGACTTTGTATTACAATGTGTGGCCGGGGATAATATTGAAAACAGAGACTCTATAGGTCATTCATTAGTAATTGAATCATTACGGTCCCAACTAATTAAAATTAAAACTTTACTTATAGATTTTTTCTAACAAACTTAATCGTAAATTCAATATAATGCAAACAATGCAATAGTTCCGCTCAACTTGATCGATTGAGTTCATCTGCATCGTACTTTGGGAGCTACTCAGACCGTCTTTATGACACTACATTGACAACGTTAGCGATAATATCGTTTTGCAATAAAACACTGATTATGAATCGTAACTTTAAATTCTTATTGCGTGTTATGCTTAATGCATGAGTTTTGGTTGACAGGAATCTTTTCAGAAAAAATACTAACACTCTAGAGAGTCTCGGTTTTGAATATTGTTCCCGGTTCTAGGCCACACATTGTTTAATATAGATAGATAGATAGATTATTTTATTCGTTAAACTTAGTCAATTTCTGAATATTTGCATGCCAGCTTATGGCTAATTGTGCGATCTTTGTCATTTGTACCATCTTAATATGTACCACCTTTCGAGCAAATTAATAAATTTGAATTTAAAAATTGGAATTTGAATTTGTAGCCTTCCTTAGTACCCAAAAAGCGCCAAAGAGCACGATTGTCCTTTTTTCCATCCATCCACTGCCAGCCATCTTCCTAAAGTCGTCCGTCCATAAGGCTGGGGGGCCTCCTACACTACGTTTGCTTGCCAAGGCGTGGTCTCCACCACAGAGTACATTTGTATATTGGAAGTCTTCACTCGAGACCTCGTTTACTCCATCTTTCATCGGTTCTGATATGGCCGACCCACAGCCACTTTAGCTTGCTACATTTTATAACTATGTCCATTACTTTGGTCTTCTTCTAATACTTTGACCTGGTGAAGTGGTTCTTTCTCCGGACTACAAAGCCAGCTGTTTCGGGTTCAACTCCCGCTCGAACATTTGTACCCGAGTCTTGGATGTCATATAATGTAGGTATGGTCACCATGATACAAGCTATGCTTAGTTTGCGACTAGATAATTGGTGTGATTGTGAAACCTTTCTTTATTTTTGCTCAGTAGTTTTTATTTGACTTGGTATCATATTAAGTATGTACAGTAGGTATATATTACGTTCGTAATTCGTATATATGTACATATTCCCATACAATCATTTCTCGTACCTAAGCTTGAGATATGTAGCCGTGCTGGAGCTTGTTTATTTGGACTTACTTATAAATATAAGCAACGATATCGTGCAGAGACACGACTTGTTTGTTATGATAATACACGACTCGTGAGATGTGACGGTAACAGGCATGAATATTTGAATGAAGTGCAGATGCCTTGCCGCACTGTTATTAAATTGTCAGTTATGGTAAAGTTTCTATGAATGCTTAATGTGACAAGGTTCTGAAGTGTTTGTTTATTAACTAGAACTGGGAAGATTAATGTCCGCACTACAAGGAAGCAGTTTTGTTTATTACACAAATTGTTTCCTTTACTTGTACTAGGTAGGTACTTCTTGGAAGTAAAATAATAATTTCATGTAGTATATTGAAGGCTTAAATTTTTAACAACATTTAGGTATTTTGTAATGAAAATTTACTACAGTCATTTATAAATTTACGTCATTTGATACGCGTAGTATTTGAACAGCCGGAAGCTAAGTGCTAAAAGTTTCTATTTCGGTATATTCAAACCAAAGATGGGGGCCTATGTTCAGCAGTGGACGTCCTATGGCTGAAATGATGATGATGAAACCAAACAATCTTAATATTAATGAATAATGTAGTTAAACGAAGATTTTCTCGACCACCGTATTATAATCTAGTATTTTATTAGGTAGGTACCTTTATGCTGTCGCAATCTTTACCAAACAAATTCGAACAGGATAAAAAAAGTTCTGACCCTTTTGTATGTTGAACGTATGTGTGTCTTAAAATAAGTAACTTGAAACAACCAAAAATACTGTGTAACTTTAGCGAGCTGCATGCGTACGATATTCATGTTCGTGTTATCAATATTATT
Organism: Anania hortulata; assembly: GCA_963576865.1. Classification (NCBI taxonomy): domain Eukaryota; kingdom Metazoa; phylum Arthropoda; class Insecta; order Lepidoptera; family Crambidae; genus Anania; species Anania hortulata. Next base: position 8,848,457 of record OY756396.1, on the reverse strand, counting down.
TTTTATGAGTAATTTAAAAAAAAAACAGTATGGGAGACAGCAACCGCTTTGGTGGCAGCTGTGTGGTGCATGGGTCTACCGAGGGCGGAGGCGCGGGGCTCGCGGGCCCTGACGAAGACACCCTCAGCCCAGTACCAGACCCTCCGCCCGGCTTCAGCCACTCCGCCTGCCCTCCAGAGGTTCACAAGACTTGCTTCTGCGTCAGATTTATTGCAGAACACACAAGGATGCTTGAAGATTCTACAAAGGTTGGTTTTACCATTGTTTATACTTACCTATTTGTGCAAAAAGTTAACAAAGGGGTATGCTGAACTTATTACTCTATAATCTTTATTATTTTATGCCATAAGTAAATATCACAGTATTTACTTGCACGAGTAATAGGTAATTAAGTATTATTATTGCGTTCTTCAACACATATCATCCATCATACAATTATAGTTACCTACACATTACATTCGTAAGAGTATCTAGTTATGTCATAGACTTAGACGCTACCTCAAATCTATGAGTTATGTAGATCATACGTCATGTTGACTGTGTATCAACAACTACACAGCAGTACCTACATAACTAAATGTTTAACGTAGCGTATTCTAAGTCTATGGTTTAACCAATTCTGGTTGGGACAACTGTCCTTCGGGTCGAAACGTGGCTTAAAAATGTTTTTTTTAAATCCCTATAATTCGTATTGGATTTTAAAACGCGTGGTCGTGCTTACGACATACAAATGAAATATCGGATCAACTTGTTTATCAAGACTAATCCAGTTTAGTCTGAACGAACAGATCATCATCCATGAACACAAAGTAATGTACAGAACAAACAACCAATACCTACCCATTTTATTTTAATTGTATACAATATTTATTCAAAGTAAATAATGAGCGTGCGTATCCTCTATTATAATAATACCTACTTATATTAATATAGCTATTGTAATGGTAGAAATAAAACACATTGCTGCTCAAAAGCTTTGTATCATAAACAGTAAATAGCCATTACGGGGAAGTAGAAAATAACGAGCGACAATAACAGTTGCCATTACCGTCCGGGCAGAGGGCATTTTTATTTACTTTTTGACTTTATATTTCTCTTCTTTACTTTAATTATTTTATTTAAGAGATAATCTTAAATTTCAAATAGCACTTTCGTATTAGGTTCTTAGTAGACCTTTAAAAGTTAATAAAATGGACGTCGCTCAAAGTTGTAAAACAAAAAACTGATTGCAATTCACTACTTTTGTTCAGAATGATGATCGTCAATTATCAAGTTAGGTACTCCAAATCTGTAGGTTTATCTTGTAGTAAAAGAACTCAACTTTAATTAGGGCACCCCTGTCTGCTATCTCATACTGGACATACTACCTATCATGACTATCTACTTACCTACATATTATAAATTGAACCGCAATAACATTTAACGACCTCCGTAGCCGAAAGGCGAGCATACCAGACTTGGTGTCGCTATCTCTAAGGTTCCAAGTTCGATTCCCGGTCGTTGAATGTAGAAAAAGAACTTTTCTATATTGTCTCGGGATTGGGTGTTGTGGTACCATCATTGTTAATGATTTCGGTAACACAACTGCTTTGGCAACTTATGTTGTTCAATTTATTTATTAATAACATTTTGTGCAATAAAGTTTAAATAAATAAACCTCATATTTTGTCTATCTGTTTGTATCTTGTCTATGAAACAAATGTATGGAATTTGATGCATAACACTGATTTACGATACTAGAAATGGTTATGTCATACCTATATACATGCAATGTATAAAGTAGGGATGTCGAATTCCGCCTAGATGCTAATCGTCTTTTTTTTTTTAAAACTAGTTATATTATCGCCAAATTGAATCTAACACACAAGATTTAACACGTTCTATCGTACCGAACACTGTTTTCTGCTTATCCTAATAATATTTTTCTGATAATAAAGAATAAATTATTTAAAATCTTAAGTAGGCGTAATTCGCCAGACCGATACCTATACTTTATAACTGTAGATACATAGTGCTGTAATGTAACCCATCTGAAGTCGTGGTGCCTTTCAATACTTAAATTGTAAATGCAAAGGTAAAAGAAGATTGGAAGTACGTGGCGATGGTGCTCGACCGGCTGTTCCTGTGGATATTCACGCTGGCCGTGCTGGTGGGCACAGCGGGCATCATCCTTCAGGCGCCCACGCTCTACGACGACCGCGTGCCCATAGACAAGCACTTCAACCAGTACGCCACCTCGTCTCTGGTGCGGTGTCCGCCGCCCGCGTAATACCATACCAAAATCCCGAGGATGTGACGATTGCGATCATGCTTTGAGTTTAGGAAATTGTAGGAAGCAGTTTGTCTTTTCAAAATCACAGGCGTGTTTTTTATATCATAGGTAGATTTTGGTTACCTACTTTAATCTCAGACACGTAAGTCCATTTGTCAATTAAAGAAAAAAAAAGTGGTATATAAAGCTATCATTTAACACAACTTGGAATACTTACATTAAAAAGAAAATGTGTTATAATGTATTGAAATAAATTTATATTCCTTCGTGTTCCTGGAAGCGGAATACAGATTATTAGGATAGATTTACTGTCGAGATGTCGATACCGAGCCAGCTTAAATACATGAAGTTATTTCCTGCGTCGGAAGCTTGCGGAACGCCTGCGGCTAAGGCAGAGATCACATTTGGCACATCCTCAAGTCAACTAGTCTTATGGTATACAATAAATGCAACGGTTACCTGCACAATACTTTGATATTCTGATAAGTTTTTTAAATAAGTAATCTATTTTGTTGTGTAATATGTATTTTAATGGAAAAGTTTTCAACTGTATGTTTAGGTTTTGTAATAACGTGTTCTTCTTAATTATGCCGATATCAGTGTATATTTTATTAATGATGTTCAATTTAAATATTATGTAGCCCGCAAAATTAAGGTGACCGTCGCATGTCATTGACCCAACGCACACCCGTCCCGCCCGGCACGTGTTCTATTCCACGACACGTATTATAATAATTGTACTCTAATCTAAATTTAAGAACTATTTCTCATATCTCTTCTTATCTCTTGCACCAAATGTTAGTCTTAAATATCATGCTGAAACAAGTTTCATCAACTTTCTCTTTTATGCCAAAACTCTATATTCAACGTTCCTAATAACATTTCAACATCTAATTGTGACAATAAATCATAGAATCCAACATGATTTCTATCTTTAGTTAAGGTTTTATTACATAATTTTTTAATGATTTCAATATTAAATATACTTGTTAGTAAACGTCGAACAAATATTGTTTGTATTTATTTTAATTTAATCAAAATCTCATTAATTATAGATAAAATAAGAATAATATACAATATCTAGATATTCTAGATTAATTAATTGAACGAAACACCACCAAATGAATATTGTCTGTGTTCAACAACAATTTAGCTAATAGAGTCGTAGTAAACATAGCATCACTACTTAAGCTCCATCATACAATATACGTAATCTCCTATGTGCACCTCGCTTAATCTAATAAGGACGTGAAATGTTTTGTTTTCGGTACCGTATTGGTGTTATAGCGCTTATGTAGGCAACGAAATCTGAAGTAATCTTAAGAATATGCACTAGCTGTAAGATCCTACCTATTTTGAAGATCATCGTCGTCGTATATCGTTTAAATAAAATTCCTCGGCTCTTATAAGCAACTCTTACTTAGTTATGTTTGTCGTAGAATAGAACATGTACACTAAAATAAAGTTATATCGATTTTATTATTTATAAGGAGACATAGGAATCAAACCAATGTTAAGCCGACATTTATGGAATTTACAAAGCAGTTTTGAGAGATTGTTGGCTTTTAAAAGTTAAGTTAACAATGTATTTATAATATACAATACATTTACAAGCCCAATATAAAGAATTATCCTTATGATAATAAGTACAACATAACGATTTAGTGATGATTGCTCAATTTTATGAATGGGTATCTATTTCGCTACTGGATTACTAATCTAGTAAGTATTCTATAAATCTGATTATGTTGTTAGAATCATTTAAACAAAAGTGTAAATATGGTTTAATCCTTCACGTTTATAAAATATAATAAAATGTTCATTTATGAATTTCATTATTGTTGGATAAATTATATTAAATTATTTATGTAAATAATATTTTCAAAAGACACGGAAAACTGTGTCATACTACAGACAGGAATTGACAATGAAGCGAATGTATTTAATATAAATAAATGAACATTAATAAAACAATTTTAAAAGTATTTGTACAAAAATAAAATACGAATATAAACAGTTGGCATAAAGGCTTTTCATGTTAAAATTAGAGATGATAATTATCTTGAGGATGAGGAGTCACTCGAATCGATACGAGCGTACCTAGGGAACGTATTGGTGCATAGTAACCCTAATAATGAATGAATAAATTAATCTAGTAACTTAAGAACTAACACATTGGACTGCTCGCGGTAGAGTAGCGCAGCTCAATTGTAGAGAAATAAGTTTGTAATTACCTATTTATATTGTTAATAAAACCGTTATACATAGATAGCGTTTCATTTTTGTACTTAAGAGCTTACATACTTACAATAATTAGGATTTACACCGTATCCTGAAATATTCCCACAATATACACAAGTTTGCTAAAAAAATATTGATCGAAATGTAAAACAAAAATTTGTTCGTCCCATACAAACTGCCTAACCAACCGATTGATTTAGGTAGTATGGAATGCACAGAAATATTTTTATACCCAGGTGTATTTTTTTTTTTCGAAAAGTATTACAAACTGCCTAACCAACCGATTGATTTAGGTAGTATGGATTGCACAGAAATATTTTTATACTCAGGTGTATTTTTTTTTTTTTTCGAAAAGTATTTTGTTTCATGAGACAATAGGCTATTTGCCTTGTACCAAAATTTACTTAACAAATTATTTAGTTTAATAGATTGCACCATATTAATAGTTATTAAAAATAATACATGATTACTGTAAAAAATACATTTTCGTATGTTATATTTTTATAGGTATTTTACATTGTCAAAAACGCCAGCAACAATGACAGGCACGTCACCATTGACTAATTTTGTACTAGAACTGACATCCCAAAGCTAGATTATGCGCTACGCTCGCACATTGTATGAGTAGTGTGACCGTCGACGAAGGTTTTTAACATGCCTGTTCTAGTACTTTATAACTCAATGGGTATGTAAAGGCTTGTGACGACACGAACAAGTACATCGACGACCGACGGCGTTTTCGCTGGCTTTTAAAAACATAAAGAATGAAATTTTTTTTTTAATTATTTTCAAAGGTTTAAAAATTAAAATAATATTGTTGACGCTTTATTTTAATATTACCAACAATAATAACTCTATTACAGAAAATAGTCAAATAGCCTATTATATCCCTCAATATCGGTGATTTATACGTTGGAGATGTGGTAGTGTCAGTAGGGAAAAGGAAGTCAAAAATGAAATTATTCATGTAATTCTATATTTAAAATTGCTAATTTATTGTCATGGATTCTAAGGCAAACCTAAAAGTTCCTATAAACAATCAATTTTGAAAATGTTACATTTCCATTTTTAATTGTTTGTGTTAAACCTATGAATAAATAAATAAATAAGAATAAAATGTCTACTTATTACGCAAATTCTAGCAAATCTGGGTCATCGAAGACACTAGTGCCAACTTTATCCGCCTTTTTGAAATAATCGTTCATGATAGCATCGGTTTGTTTGCTCTTTGCAATTAGATTTTTCGCCTCTTGGACGGCTTCTTTACGAGCAGGGCTGTCCTTAGGCGCCAATTGAAAAAACGAGTTGTAATCTGGTGATATTTCAGGATAATCATCATATTTTTCGGTACCAATAGGCTTTTCTGTAGTTGTTGGAACTACGTGCTCATAATGTTGCGATGATCCATCAGCGAACCGGAACGTTCTGCTAGTTTCGTCCATGATTTTTTTAGCAACACTCTTAAATGTTAAAGGATATTTGGGATTTTGTACCAAATCGCTTTCACCACTGACGTCTGCATCAGCCTTTCCAAAATGATTTGTTTCTTCGTGGCCTTGTTCCATTTTTTCAAACTGGCTCTCAATTTCTAAAAATGCATCATTTGATTCATTTTCAGCAACAGTTTCTGTGCGTATTAATGGAATTCTATTTTGTATTTCATCTCCATGCAGAACACTAACTATGTCATTAAGGATATGACGTATTTCTGTGGCTTCAGGGGTATTTCTATGACTTAGTTCAATTTCATGCAGTGCTTTTATATCGCTCCAAATACCGTCAATTGTCGGGTGGTTAGAATTTGATTCTACTTTTCTTAGTTTCCTCTTAACCTCGTCAGATATGTTACTTAGTTCGCGACGCAGTAAAGCGCTTATTTCTGACAGTCTGTCACTTTCGTGGATAATATTAGTCTCAGCTTTTACTATGTTTTTGTACGCATCATTTTTATTAATAAGGTCTAACATAGTGTTGTGTACGTTACTAACAGATTCATCCATTTCTTCAGATACTCGTTCAAATACAGGTTTTTCATTCGACTCGCTTTGAAATATTACCGGTGAAATAAATGGGTTTTCATCTTTCTCCTGAACAAATTTTGAAGTATCTTTTTGGTTATTAACACCTCTGCATCTTGTATCATAATCTGAAGATTCATTATAAATGCCACCCAAAGCTAGCACTTGCTTCACCGCCAAAATTGTGCACCCGATAGTTTCCCGAACGTCTGTGACAACGTCGGTCAAAAGCTTCCCGAAGCTATTTTCAACGGATGACATTGCACCACGAAATTCATCGAAAAACGATGCAGATGTCTGAAATAAAATATCGATAAATTATCAAAGGAAGTATAGTTGAAATGTGTCCCAAAAAAAAACATGAAATGCAGTATATTGAATTGGCAATAATAAATCATTATTTACATACCTGCGCAAACAATATACAGAAGAAAATTAACTTTAACTTCATAATTTCTTAGAAACTAGACAGAATAATTTTATTAGGGACCAAACATGTATTCTTGCAAAAGAGTAACGCAGACTTATGGCTATAGCTTATTTACTCCTTTACATTATATTATGAGACTTAATTTTACGTTTGTTTGCCGATTAAGAACGACACGCGATACGAACACCTGGGCTAATATTTGTCGTCACACTGCTGTAAAGCAAATTATTATCTGAAAAAGGGGTTACTAACGAATATACTTGCGAAAGTGAACATATTACTACGTACATTAATAGGTAATAGCAAATATTGAATTTGAAACGTCAGAACATATTAAACGTCACAAATAAAACAAATAATATATGGTAATTAGCTCATTTAATCACTTATTAATATATCACAAACTTTACTTTTAGTGAACCCAAGGAATAACACATAAGACGTGATAATTTGACAGAAACACATTTTTAACATTTTTAATTCACTTGATGCTATTATCAAACACAACTGTATTTCACATAATATTGATGGTGACGACTTATATTTGCTCGACGTTATAAATAAAAGATACCTAATAAAACTTAAAAGATGTAAGTAATTTATGTATCAAGTATAAGTTCGTGTACCTGTACTGCATTGTATATAGTATTTATTCCATTCTTTACTAATATTACGTCCATCAGATGTATAACCGATGAAAATGTATACACTTCTGGGATTTTTATCATATATACAAAGGCACATTAAATTTACACTCAAGGTTCGTTAGTTAAGACTAAGGAACTAAATAATAAAACAATTAATAAGTCGATTAATTTAATTCATAAGTTCTAAATCGCGCATTTAAAACATTAGCATTCATAAATATTTTCTATTAAAACGATCTGATAACGCAAGTTACTAGATTTACACCGAACCTCAAAATAGAGCAAGAAAAACATTTTGTTTTTACAAATCAACAGCGTCGTAATAGCTGGATAGACTGGAGCGCAACCCTCAGGATTTTAGGATACAAACTACGGGCGTACTTTGCAGCATAAGGACTGCTGGGGATCCCAGAAAATAAACCAAAAGGCACTCAAGCATGGACATTACAACTAAATGAAAGGACACCTCTATTTTCAGGTAGGGCGATGCCAACTCGGAAATTAGCTTTATTAAATAAACCAATGCTGATCATAACATAACAGTAAAACATAAAAGTTCATTTTAAATATATTTTAATACATCCATTGACAGTCTGCAGTAAAGTAAACTGAAAACAATGTTTCCTACAATGCAATACATCAATGTTAGTTTCGTCAGCAATCCACATTCAGTATTGTCGTTTGAACACATTTTTATTACAGTCAATAAAGAAATACCCTTATGATGAATGCGTGACTGTGATGTGGTATATTTTTCGATTTAAAAATAATACATGTATTTTAGGATATTCATGTGACCTTAATATTTGGTTTTAACAACAGTAAAAAGCTGCATTTACAATCTATCCACATATAAATGGTCAGTTTCAAAGCAAGTACAAATTTTGCCTTTAAATGTCGTCATAAAATCAGGAGTTTAATGAGCCGCAATAGCAACATTGTTACTGAATAGTAAATAGCTGAATTTCTACTAATAATGCAGACAAAAACTGAATATTTCGCGACGGGTGTTATATAGTATCTAAAATTAGTGTAAAAGATGCCAAGTGCGAGTCGAATTCGAGTATTAAGGTTTTCGTACCACTGTATTTTCAATAATTCAGTTCAGGATCCTCAGTGCGAGCCCGACTCTTACATGACCAGTTTTTATTATTAGATACTTTTAACATTAAAATTTGAACCATAACTACATATAATGCTTTTAGTTCAAGTTTTATTTTTATTTTGATTTCTTTTTTCCAGAAATGAAATGCTTTGTAATTCTGCTACCACAGCAATATTAAGAAAATTCAAAAATTTATTTAGCTGTCTAGTATAATACTTTTTATTTGAATGCCTTTTAATAATTTGGCACATTTTGAGCACAATCAGTTACTGATTTCGTATGTTTGTAAATATTTTTATCATAGTTACTTACATACTTACAACCTAACATCAAACTAAATCACAAAAATATAATGATCATTAAATTATCTTATATGACTATATTGTATAATTCTCTATTTACGTGTCGTGATTAAAGTGTAAATAAATCAAAATAGAAATCTGGTAAAAATAATAATATAGAACAAAGCATAAACTGTAAAAAAGTAAACAAAAGCAAATCCGGTAGTAGTGGAATGTAACAAGTGAGCCCCTATTTATTTGTTTACTGCTGTTAATATATTTTTCCGTAGCAATATTAATCTTAATTTCGTTCTGTTGTCAGACACCCTACAGAATCAGAATTCCCGTATATCCTTTGACAACTTTGGGGTTGAGTGCGAGGCGAATAGAGGCAAATACAAGGAAATCGTTTTAAGGACTATTCCCTTCTTCTTATGGTTTGTAAGAGAAGTGCTGGAATATCTAACAAATAGAGCTAAGAGATATCCAAGCTATTTATTTTACCAATGATGTGAGAGAGCAAGAAAACTATGGCTAAACAAATGCTTCTTAATATCTCTTCTGCAAAATAAAAATGCATTTTTTTATCATTCGTGCCAATGGATGAGATTTATGTGGCATTCAAGTTCTCGCAGGTACCTACTCTTTGTTGAGCACCGTTTCGAAATGTTACTGTGCAGTATCCGAACGAAAGAAATTTTAAATAATGACAATTTATTTCATTTAATGTCATTCAATGTTAACTAACATGTTGCGAAAAGTTGCTTGTTGTTGCGTTGCGTTACAAAATGTAACGGTATTGATGCATCATAACTTTTACAATGCACAAAGGCACTGATCAAGTAAACTACTACGTTTGACACAAAGATACATTAATGACATACGAACTTGTCACAAACCACTATACTCTTATTTTAAATCATATTAATACCTTGGTAATATAAGCTAATTAGCATTAACTATTTTTGTTCATTTTACATACAGTTATTGATGTGTAAAGCAACATAATAAATATCAGATTAAACATAACTCCAAAACGTTTATTCCAAATACATGGCGTAAATATAATTCAAAAATCATTTATAAATAGAATATTTTTGTCGTGTACTTTACTACTCAATTATGATATTTCGATTCGATATGTAACGTCACTTACACGTAATTAAATTTAACAGCAAAGGGCAGATACACACAAACTTTTATTTCTTTAGATTTAACATTCTTTAGATTCTATGTAAACTTTAATCGCGATTATATGGCATCACTCGTAACCGTCGTAACTACATCAGTACAATAAATAATATGAAATTAATTTAATGTATCGTACTTTTCCATAATAAGTTTAATAACGAAAGAAAGAAGAGATCATTCACCGGAATATAATTACGAGGCGCATCCATCGCCATAGTCACTCGATAGTATCCAATAAAAACGGCTCAAAGGAGCTATAAAAATATTTTTTGACCGAACAGGTATTACAAAATAGAAAGGTACTTTAATACTAATCGTATGTCTTTCGACACTAACTCGCGAGGAGTATCAATAATTACAATAGAACCCACTCACCGCGCCGCGCCGTCAGGGCGCCGAAGGGGCGTCGTCGCGCGGCGGGGGGAGGTCATCGACCCTCTTCGGGGGTACGGGGAGAGTGTCTTCTCTCGTCGGCGGGAAGGGGACATCGTCGTCGCTGGCGGGGCCGGCGGAGGGGCAGGGGGAGGCGGAGGGGGAGAGGTCGCGGCGCGCGCACGGCGGCGGGGCGGGCGCCACGTTGAGCTTGGGCAGCGGCGGGATGCAGGGCGGGGCCGCGAGGCCGCCGCCGGCCGCGCCCGCGCCGGCCTGCGGGCCGCCCACCGGGAACCCGTTCGCCATCCTATGGTAGTGCTGCTTCCACTTGTTCACGGGCGGCGTGTAGTTTAGATGATCGTATTCCATTTCTACGAAAAAAGGTATTGCCAATGAGGGTTTCTTTTTCCGACTTCTTTTATAACCTATATTAATTATTTGTTTTAAAGGATTATGTAAAGATTGTGTTGAGTATATGTAAAAGAGCTGTTTATTTCATATACTATTATAATAGGGAATTTGCACTAATATAATATATTATTTTTACTATATTTATAAGAAATTATATGAAAGTATAGTGCTACTAGTAAAAACAAAATTAATTTTAGGTAAAAAATAACCGTAATACAATAATTAGAAATTGGGACCTGTTTCTTTCTAAAACTGTACGTGACGTCACAGTACATGTCGGATCTCCTAGTCTAGCACGCGACTTTAATGGGTTGTAAATCAAGTATTTATTAATTTTTGACAAAAATTCTTTTAGTTTTATTAATTTTAATTAAGGACCAATTATTTTAAGACTAAACAAAAATATATACATATTCCCCATTGTGACATTTATACCCTGTTATTCAATAGTGAAGTCGAGAACAGAAACTATATACCATACAAAAGTTAATATGTACTCGATCAAAAGATATGAACGGTTCTATGATTTAAGTATATAAGTCGGTAGTAGTACCATTCGGTGGCCTAACTCTACCCGTAATACTAGATAACGTAGTTTCATGATTTTAACAAATAACACTAAAAACGGATTTGAAAACAAAGACAAACCTCTTCTTACTTCACTTTAAAAATAGTTTTAACTGCCATACAGAATAATTATTAGAATTAGGCGAACTATTAAACATAAATGTTGATAAAAATCGTCTTATGTAACTATTCACACGCTTTCTGAAAATATTTACAATACATAATTATTAGCTCACCGTAGCCTTCCTTGTGCTTAATCTCGTCGTAAACGTGGTCCAATTTGTTATCATCGTCGATGAAGTGGTAGAGATTTGGGTTGTTCGCATCCGCGTCCTTATTCTTCAGGGATGAAAGCGGATCGTACGTGCTCGACGATGCTAGTATGAAAATAATTATGTGATAGTCAGTTTACAAAATATAACATTGCGACTTATAAATAAATAAAGATACTTATTAACGCTACAAAATCTACAAGAAATGTATCTCAAAGTAGCATTGCATTTGACGAGTGAAATGGAATTTATAAGGATAATTTGACATTTGAGCGGATGATGTAAAGGTTAACTGATAGTATTCTAATAAAAATACTAATACAAGGCCAATAGAAATGATCTTACTATCAGTGGAGCCGCTAGCCCGCATCCTTAGTTTCTCCATAGTCGTGTTGTTCAGTTTGCTACCCAAGTTATTCAGAATGTGGTTGGCGTTGTTCAGTAAAGTGGTGGAGTCGTCGCCGCGAGTCGAGCCTTGGAACGAGTATACAGGATTGTCGAAGTGCTGTTGTTCTGTTAAATGAAAACAAAAGTTATAATTTATTTTATTTTATTTTTAATCTCAGATATTTCATTCGAGATGACAAATGTGAACATTCAAAGTTACTATTCAAACACAAACATTTGAGTGTTTCAAAATGTTGCCTACCATCCTGCGAAATTAAACATATTGAAAAATCTTTAAAATGTATACTTAGAAGGAATTGCACGATTTATTTGCTTTGGACTTAAACAAGTCCCATTTCAATATTTATCAAGCTCAATTATCAGCTTACAAAGCTCAATAAAATGGCTTTGAGCAACATTTCTTACAATGATGCCAAACTGTTTTAACAAGACGTTAACGTGACCTCATTATCATCCACGTAGTCAATCCGTGTATCTGTCTGTCTTATTTTTAGAAGTAGCTAGTTCAATAGTCACACCAGACAATCGCCAGAACAAAAATATGACTATTAAGAATATTTTCTTTTTTGCGTGTCAAAGACAACCATGCCGACCAAAGGCGAGAAGTAGGTACGGTTTTGGGTGAGCAGCTGTGCAGACAAGCGAGACATGACAAAAGATGTGCCATTATTTGGGGACTTAAGAATGTCCGTAACCCCACCTACACAAGTTGATCTTAGATCGACCGACTTGAGTCCGGAACCTGTAAAGGTTCACTGTCAGCCACGGCAAATCCTAGACAGAAGAGAGACTTTCTGATGGCAGAAATAACAAGACGGGATGCTTCTTCGATTGTGAAACCCTTGTCTGACATGACAGTCAAGAGAACAAAGAAAACTACGTCTGCTTTTAAGGCTTCTAGGTACGATGGAACATCCGAACATCGGGTGTCGGGAATTATTTTATAAATCTTGGCTTTCTGTATGGAACCCGCAACTTCCCTACGGAAATTAGAGACGCGATTCCGTGACAGTGAATACAGTATCTGTACCGGGGTTGGCCTGAGAGCCCGTGATTATCCGCCAAGTTGTATTCAATGCTGTATCTACATGTTTCGCGTGCGCCGAACAACACCATACAGGGCAAGCAAACTTGCCTGCCGAAAAGCAGACTTTAAGCTTAACAGTTTCACAGTTTGCCTTGTATAATATATAACCAATATATAATGTAAAACCAAAATATTTTGGTTGAGGGCAGTGAGTGATGAGTGAGTGATTCTTGCTAAAGGATGTTAAGAATGCGACTTGCCACTCGATTGCGTAGATGGAATGCACAAGTTTTAAGTTTTGGACGGGTTTGGTTTTAAGGCGTTTTCCGCGTAGTAAACAATAAGGACTTTGTCAGATTTACCTTCACATGCTCAAATGACGCTGCTTGTGTAACCAACGCCAGCGCAGGTAACGCAAAGTGTTTAGGGGGAGATGACTGATCATTGGTGTAGATATTGAATAGCAGAAGAGCTAAAACACTACCCTGTGGGAGACCATTAATAGCAAACGCCATCTGCTTTTCTCCTTTAAGAAATGCACTTGAAAACGGCGGTTGCCAAGAAGCTCCCCAAAAACCCTCACAAAGCTTTGGCCATTGGTTATGCAACATCCAAAGCAGTCTATAAATAACATACGTGTCATACGCCGCTGAGAAGTTGACAAATTCTACTCCCGTCACCTTCCTCAATTCAAAACTAGTGTCTAGTTTTAGCAGGACTAAGGTAATTAATGAGCACATAAAAAATCATCTTCTTGAATTTCTATATAAACAGCACGATCATCACCACCGTCAGCCCGCTCGATGGTCCTGCTTCAGTAGTTCATGTTACCTGGCTGCGAGTGCGGCGAGGCGGTGTAGTGCACGTGCGCTATCTCGCGCTTGAGGTGCCGCACGCGCTTGCGGTAGTACAGCAGCACCAGCACGGCCGCGCAGCAGCACAGCAGCGACAGCACGATCATCACCACCGTCAGCCCGCTCGATGGTCCTGCTTCAGAGAAGGAGCATATAAATTCAGTGGACCCATGTGCCGTTGGCAATTCTACTGGCGCTATTGGCAAGTCTACAAACGCTATTGACTAATTCTATTAGGAGTTGTTGGCAATAAACTATCGTTATAGGCAGTTTTACAGGCGCTGTAAGGTAGAGCTATGATATACACAAAGCTGCTGAAAGTGGATAGTAATGAATATCTGAGGATCGAACTCAGTGACGTGCAAAAGACGATGTCTATGTCCAGCATTGGACTGACGTTGGCTGATTAAGAAAACAGGTGCTGTTAGTAATATTGAAAATTTCCTACTGGTGCTATTGGAAAATTATACTGGTGTTATTAAGAATGTTACCCTCAGCGCGGTCAATGACCATGGGCTCGCTGGCGTGCACGTCGCAATTGTCGCCGACGAAGTGCCGGTGACACGCGCAGCCCTTCACCGGGTCGCACACCCAGTTGCCCGTCGACGAGCAATTGCACGCCACCATGCAGTGGTCGCCGTAGTAGCCCTCGGGGCAAACTGCGGAAAAGATATATCAAATTAGTTAGTGATTATAACACAAACACAGTACGGAATAAACTAAAACTACAAAGATCAAAGAGTGACAGAATTGCGTGAAAAAAACCGTTGCCGCACGCAACATATGCGTGTGCCACCCTGCATACACACACTGCGTGCAGTATTCGCCGGTGTAGCCGGGCGGGCAGCGGCAGTAGCCGTCGTTGGCGCGGCAGGCGGCGCCGCGCGCGCAGCGGCACGGCTGCGAGCGTGTGCCACCCTGTATACTCACACTGCGTGCAGTATTCGCCGGTGTAGCCGGGCGGGCAGCGGCAGTAGCCGTCGTTGGCGCGGCAGGCGGCGCCGCGCGCGCAGCGGCACGGCTGCGAGCGTGTGCCACCCTGTATACTCACACTGCGTGCAGTATTCGCCGGTGTAGCCGGGCGGGCAGCGGCAGTAGCCGTCGTTGGCGCGGCAGGCGGCGCCGCGCGCGCAGCGGCACGGCTGCGAGCGTGTGCCACCCTGTATACTCACACTGCGTGCAGTATTCGCCGGTGTAGCCGGGCGGGCAGCGGCAGTAGCCGTCGTTGGCGCGGCAGGCGGCGCCGCGCGCGCAGCGGCACGGCTGCGAGCGTGTGCCACCCTGTATACTCACACTGCGTGCAGTATTCGCCGGTGTAGCCGGGCGGGCAGCGGCAGTAGCCGTCGTTGGCGCGGCAGGCGGCGCCGCGCGCGCAGCGGCACGGCTGCGAGCGTGTGCCACCCTGTATACTCACACTGCGTGCAGTATTCGCCGGTGTAGCCGGGCGGGCAGCGGCAGTAGCCGTCGTTGGCGCGGCAGGCGGCGCCGCGCGCGCAGCGGCACGGCTGCGAGCGTGTGCCACCCTGTATACTCACACTGCGTGCAGTATTCGCCGGTGTAGCCGGGCGGGCAGCGGCAGTAGCCGTCGTTGGCGCGGCAGGCGGCGCCGCGCGCGCAGCGGCACGGCTGCGAGCGTGTGCCACCCTGTATACTCACACTGCGTGCAGTATTCGCCGGTGTAGCCGGGCGGGCAGCGGCAGTAGCCGTCGTTGGCGCGGCAGGCGGCGCCGCGCGCGCAGCGGCACGGCTGCGAGCGTGTGCCACCCTGTATACTCACACTGCGTGCAGTATTCGCCGGTGTAGCCGGGCGGGCAGCGGCAGTAGCCGTCGTTGGCGCGGCAGGCGGCGCCGCGCGCGCAGCGGCACGGCTGCGAGCGTGTGCCACCCTGTATACTCACACTGCGTGCAGTATTCGCCGGTGTAGCCGGGCGGGCAGCGGCAGTAGCCGTCGTTGGCGCGGCAGGCGGCGCCGCGCGCGCAGCGGCACGGCTGCGAGCGTGTGCCACCCTGTATACTCACACTGCGTGCAGTATTCGCCGGTGTAGCCGGGCGGGCAGCGGCAGTAGCCGTCGTTGGCGCGGCAGGCGGCGCCGGGCGCGCAGCGGCACGGCTGCGAGCGTGTGCCACCCTGTATACTCACACTGCGTGCAGTATTCGCCGGTGTAGCCGGGCGGGCAGCGGCAGTAGCCGTCGTTGGCGCGGCAGGCGGCGCCGGGCGCGCAGCGGCACGGCTGCGAGCGTGTGCCACCCTGTATACTCACACTGCGTGCAGTATTCGCCGGTGTAGCCGGGCGGGCAGCGGCAGTAGCCGTCGTTGGCGCGGCAGGCGGCGCCGGGCGCGCAGCGGCACGGCTGCGAGCAGCCCGCGCCCCACCAGCCGGGCCCGCACGCCACGTCGCAGCGTTCTCCCCGCCAACCCGGCAAACATTGGCACACTCCTGCAAAAGAAAACATAAACTATATTACTAATATATATCGAGCTTCATATTTCGATGAAATCTGAAAGTGTGTTTCCCATTTCAATTTATAATTTTAGTTTGTAATTATTAAAGTTCACTATTTTACCTAAAATTATAAAGGCACTACTAACCAGTGACATGATGACAATAAGCGCCGTTTATGCAGTGGCATTTCCCTTTGCAGTTGACGCCGTAAGTACCGAGCGGGCACGGGTACTCACAAGTTACCCCTGTGTAGCCGCTCGGACACGTGTAGAAGCCCGTCACAGGATCGCAGGTCGTGTTACCTGTAGTAACCAAACAATAACTACGATTTAAAAAAATGTAAGCAATTTGTTTTGTGCGAGTTTTTCTGAAAAAAGAGTAATTGAGGTAACAACAGCAAACCATTGTTAAAGCGATAAGCATGTTTGTTTAAACGTATATTACAAAACGAACTTTGAACGGAAACAAATACGCACACTTATCGCCAATGTCTAATGCATTACTGTATGTATTTATTAATATGCGGCGGTTTTGACAGTGCTATTTGTTTTGAATTGATAAAGGAGAACAATAAAGCATAACAGTTTAGCAATGAAAATGGGATAGATTTTAATAAATTCTACAAATTTCTAAAATGTATTTCTTTTGTCTGTTTTTTGTAGACTGGCGAAAAATTAAAACTGCGTGATTCAATTGAATGTAATGTAGATAAGTAATAAAAAATAAAAAACTAATTTAAACAATGATTACATAACTAAGTAGCTATAATATCCTGCCCAATTATTATTTGATGTTATTGAAACTTTGTGATATTTTTACAAAAATGTTATTACTCGGATCTATTTTTTTATTTATTAGGTTCTCCAACAGTTACAACACTATACATTAAAAGAAAATACAAATTCCAACATGTTTTTGACTAAGTACATAACTAATTATAAGCGAACAAATCATGCTTCTTATTATAATTACTTATCTGATACGAAAGAGAAAAACCATGTACTATTGAGATTATTATTTTTTCTTATTATTTTTTTGTACAAAATTACAGTAAATATTTTTTTGTGATAAAGTCTGTGATTTGGTGACGAAATTGTTTTAAAGACTCTGAATGAAGATCTACCGATGTGCTGCATTCATTGTAAAGTCTACTCAATCTGGGAACAGGAGAGTAACGACCAAGTTTAGTCCTACGCATTGGTAGATTCATAGGTTGAAGAGGCTTTCGCGGTAGTCGAGAAAGTATTTTGTAGCAAAAGGAACTTAGTAAATGGGGACAGTCTATTTTATTTTGGAATAGCTTGTATACGAACATCAAATCGGAAATATCTGTCCTTGCTTCAAGAGGTAGTAATTTAAAATTAAGAAGTCTACTTTTGTACGATTTTAGCGATCGAGCTTTGCCTACCGAATTTGCTAAGTGCCACAAAAACCTTTTCTGAACCCTTTCCAAGCGTAATGAATGTGTTGAGAAATAGGGTCTCCAAACAACGCTGCAGTATTCCAGGATACTACGCACTAAACTATTATAAAGAATCATTTTTGTCTTAACGGTCTTAAAATTCTATAATTCTTATAAGTTTTGATAAGTGGATATATATATCGTATATTCCTAGATGCATGAGGATTATGAGTTCCCTATGTTGTGAAATTACTTAGTAACGGCAAAATCAATCGTGTGTTTACATCTTTCGCCAGCTCGGAAAAATAGAGTTAAAATCACTAACCGAAGTTGTTAGGGCACCGCTGAGAGCAGCCCGCCCCGTAGGTGCCGGGCGCGCAGGGCCGGCCGCAGTCGCTGCCGGTCCAGCCGGCCGCGCACATGCAGCGGCCCTGGGCGTCGCACGACGAGTTGTTCAGGCACTGGCAACGTTCGGAACACTGCTCGCCGTAGTGCCCTTCGGGGCATTGGGTCTCGCATCTCACACCTACAGTCAAATGAGATAACCGGTAAAATAATGTCAATTGTGTAGGTATCAGTCAATTTCGACGTATTATTGGTGGCGATACGGTTGTACCAGGTGTCCAAACTAAACTCTTTTTCTCCTCAATGAATGAAAAGAGATAGTAACTAATTTAAAACTGAAAAACTAAAATTTGTAAATTATTGTGAATGACGCAGCAGCTACCAATTAATTGACATATTTTTCATTTTCATGTTCATTCAAAATGTACTCTATGTGTTCATGTATCGCGTCATAAGTGTCCATTAAGGTGTTATTACATTGTGTGAGTCCATACTCACGGATCATCATAGCATTCTTGTAAACAATAATATTATATGTTATTGCTTTTTATGAGCAATCAACCAGAATATAATGCCGCATCCACACGCTTGCCAAACCTTAACAAACTGTCACAAATTCAAACGTGTGGATAGAGTGTTTGACTTGGTTTACGTAGGTTTACAAGCGCTTGTAGCCAATCCAAACGAAGTGTCGGTTTTGAATTTGCTCCAAGCGTTTGCGACGCGTTCACACGTTTGATGTTTGTAGCGATTTGGAGTTTGCGGCAAGTGCCAAACTTAGGAACGCGGCATAATAGTGGTCCAAATGCACCACAGTAATTTTATTTAAATAAAATAAATAGAATAGCTAAGTCGACACTATAGATGCTAAGCATGCAAACGCGGCATAATACTGGTCCAAATGCATCATAATAATTTTATATAAATAATTTTAAATAAAATTAATAAGATAGCTAGTCGACACTTTTTGTCAAACTTAACTATTTATAATCATTGAAAATAGACAGGCCTCAAATAAAATAAAAATAAATATTGTCTTAATATACGCGGTGTCAACATCTTAATTACCTAAGATTTTATTCAGGATGGTTTCCCACGACTCATATTGACTGTGCGTGGCTGCTGTGTTTGACAGATGCAAGCTGCCTTTCTTGCACTAATAAGGAAAAGACCTACACTGACTTTAAGTTTAAAGAAAGGTACAACCGAATCACGATCATTATTAAATCTGTGCCCCTAAAAGCTAGAGCGCACGGGTGACTTTTGTCATCGTGTTTTGTCACTCTTATGAAATCCTTGGATATTTACAGAGAAGCGCGTACGTTACGACGTGGAATTTAAGTGATCTCCAAGGATTTTATATGAGTGACAAAACAGTCACGGTGACAAAAGTCACCCGTGCACTCTAGCTCTAATTATTACTCCATTTACTCATATTAACACACTTTTATTAGCTTTCCTTGTAACTATGAAATCAAATCTTGGACATCTAGTTTCACTTACATTTTATTGAAATATATATCACCATGCACAAATGATTCTAAGAAAATATTAGTTCTCAATAATAACACCTAAATTATTGAGGCCTGAAAGCCTGGTTCATCTTTTATGTTGTATTTTTTTTGTTTTTAATTGCATTTAAATCGTGTGTTTACACATTATTGTGCGTTTTGACAGCTTATAGTCTTCTAAAATTCTTTATTTTAATACGTTTGGAAGTTTTTTTCTTCTTCGCCATATTGTTTTTATTATGATTATGACATCACAGAGCCTTTCTCACCCGGCAGAACGTAAGGATTTTAATGATACAACAAAATCGGTTACGACGTTTAATCGTTATGGTGGAATAAAGAAACTCACTCAGTTGTATAGATGCTGTTGGTGTTCCGCCGAATAAAACAAATAAATAAATAAAAATAATATTTCACTCCATTTTGGGCAGTCGTGTAAAAAGTATGACAATTGATTGGTTTTGTCCACTTTGTACTTTTTTGGCACTTTGTAAGTATGTGTGTTCCGACTGATGATACAGTAATTTGACAATATCGAGAAGACCTAATGTTGGAGCCAGGAGTTGGACAGTAAAACATTACAATGGCTACTATAGTCCTTTAAGATAAGAAGCGATTTGTTACACTTTTCCTTTTAACCAATACTACTTAACCCGTTGAGGATTATAAGAACGCCGGCGGTCGCATAACAATGTAATTTCTATTGTGTCTCGTTCACACATGCTTGACAGGTTAAGATAATATTTTGTAAAACATAACTATTATTTTAAATTAATATCATTGCAAAAACACAATTATCTTTGCTTCTAAACATCTAAGCAAAAATTTAAACAAATAATATAGCTTATTGATTTGAAGAATAAATCAATATGATCTCTATGTCTCTCTATAGGGATTGACAATACTTAATCGACATTAAATCAATGTATCGGTTCGGTCGTCTTATGAAAACTAATGCGTTGACGTCAATACGAAACTGCCTTGTATGCGGTGCGGTGTTTTCGTTGTGCTTGGCGAAGTTCCTGTTTTGGCTTTTATTACTGTTTTTGTTGAGTTTTTCGTAGTTTTTGTTATTATTTAGTAGAATGCCAAAAAAAAGCAAAAAAGGCTTGTCAAAAACTGTATACGGAACTCTGGCGGTAGAACATAGCAGTATACTTCTTGTTTAAAAAAAGGTTACTTAAATAATAATCGATTAAAATTTCTTTATAAACTTTCTCGATTTTTGATAAAATCGGTTTATTTCGTTAGGGAACCACTTTAAGTGAAAACAGTGAAGTCATGTGATGTATTTACCCAAGAAATGCCGCCTTGACGTCGTGAGGGCTGACATGGGTGCCAAAGACGCTCAAGACCGTGCGAGGTGGAGGAGTAAATCAAGAAAGCGGACCCCGGGCTCCGGGCTTTGGACCCAACCGGGATTGACCGTATAAATGAAGAAAAGTGAAGTCATGTGATGTGTCACAAATCCCTTCTTATCATAAAAGAATTACAGTAAAACCTTCGTGTCTACGCTGATTTTATTAGTTTTGACGAGTCCCAGCATGACCTATACATAAATATGGTCCTATTTCATATTACTTATGTTGTATGATGTTGTTTTTGAGATTTCTATGTTGATTCTAAAGCAAAAGTTGTTATTAATTATTAGCAGTCAAAAAAGGAGGTTACCAATAACAAAAGTGTGTATTATAACATACAGTCGAATTGAGAACCTCCTCCTTTTTTGAAGTCGGTTGAAAATATTAATAAAATGGAAATCGATTAAACTCTCTATCAACTTTCTCGATTCCCGAAAAAATCGATTCAATTTCGTTAGGGCTCATCACTAATTGTAAACAGTGATCTGTCACAGAACTCATGCTAATTTGAAAAGACTATAACTCTAGGTTAACTATCTAATTTATTACATTATATTGAATTATATACTATAACTCAAAATCATCAGTTATTAATATTACATAAAATAATTCTAAATCTACCATTTATATGACCTTTTTAGGACACATTTTTGATGTTTATATCATTTTTATAATATTTGAGTAAAGCCACTATGTACTACTAATAAAAAAATTTGGCATACCGTCCGATACATTCGTAGATTCGCCTTACGAGCGACTATAAATACTAGTTCACTAACCTACAGTTAAGGTAAAACTAGATGTCAATAAGGATCTACATGATGAAAAAAGGATAAAAAAACTAACACAGCAAAAACAACATTTATTTGTAGCTTTACACTACACCAACAAATAAGTTATTCACATTAACTTTACTGTTTTCAAAAGACACTTCCCATATAGTAGTGGTACCTACATGAGACGAGTCTTTAATTTCTACGGCGGCAACAATTGCTTTTGTTTTTAATCTGTTTATTTTGCTTAGACTTTTAGTAGCTTTCAACAACATAGCGTCTGGATTAGATCGTTCACTATTATGTGTCCAAGAGATACACTGATTTATCAAATTATGACTCATATTTTCATTATTCCACTCCCAGATACGCTGATTCCTTTTATCTTCTAAAATAGTATTGTTAAAATTTCGCATATATATAATATCAGTTTCTCTAGTACCAGTAGTATTGTTAGTAGTGCTTCCTCCGACATTGTGGCTGGAATATATGGCTGTTGTGTTAGAGACGTCACACACAGTGTCGTACCATACAACGCTTCCCAATACATCTGTTATTAAAAACAAACAAAACTAAATAATAAGGTTAACACCTGAGTACTGTAACCAGTACTGCTGAATACGTACCAAGTTTCCTAGGCAGACCTAAACCAAGAAAGCATAATAATAAACATTTGATCTGGCAGCCATTTTATAGTTAGGTAAATTATGTGATGGGAAAAGTAGAAGTAGTTTAAATGGAAATATTGTATTAACAGTTAAACCTGACACATTTCTTATATTAATTTATATTGTTTCAAACTAGCATTATTCAATATAGGTCAAGTACATTAGATAAGATGGCAGTTAGTGTTTATTATCTTTCGCATATCATTATGTTAAAGTTGGTATCGATTATATGATGACGTCTACCGTACTCTGATAAGAGATAGATTACACAAAAAAAAAAATTACTTTAAATAATTTATGAGACTAAATTTAATTTTTATTTGGTCGTAATAAGTAACCTACGCTGCGCTTGCCGATACGTGGCCTCCATTCTAGAACCCTTCTGCCCCATCGGCCGTCAGTTCTACTATGTGCCGCGTCTATTGCCACTTCAGCTTGATAATCCGTTGGGCTATGTCAGCGACTTTTTTTCCACGTACCGGCAAGCGTAGCGTAGGACGTCCCACAATTTGCACAGACTACCTGGTAAAAGTCACAGGAAGACGCTGAATGCAGGCCGCTTCCAACCAGCCCATCTGGAATTCAACGGTGGAGGCCTATATGTTCAGCAGTGGACGTGCTATAGCTGCAATGATGACGATGAATAAGTTACACAAAACATGCATACGGACCTCCCCAGCTAGGGTAGCAGACGCACTGCCCCGTGACGTGGTGGCAGCTGTCGGCGTTGGCGGAACAGTTGCAGGCGTGGAGGCAGCCCTGCCCGAAGAAGCCGCTTGGGCAGCGCCGCTCGCACCGCGCGCCCTGGTAGCCAGCCCCACATACGCACTCGCCTTTATGGACAAACGAATTTGGTCAGAGTCGACTCGAGAAGTCAAAGACGTTACGTCTTGGACTTCTTTCTCCCTACTCATGTGCTCTTGTATTGGCGAAACTTAGTCCTCTTTTAGAATAGAAAAACAAAGGTTTTCGTTGACTTGAGAAGTCTTAATTGTATCATATCAACCCCCCCTTACTTGTGTGCTCTTGTCTTATCGAAACGTCATCGTCTATGCGGATAGAAGATGCAATACAGTAGTATTCAGAATACTGAACCCCTCGCTGCGCTAACTTGAATAAGCAATTTACCTGCAAAGACTTTAATCTATCTATATATATAAAAAGATAAGTCCTGACTCACTCATTCATTCACTGACTGACTCATCAACGCCCAGCCCAAACCCTTGAATCTAGAATGATGAAACTTTGCACAGAGGTTCCTTTAATAACATAGACAAGGAATAAGAACGGATTTATGGAAATTTAACCTCTAAGGGGGTAAAAATGACGATTACAGTTTGTAATGAAAGTTCGTCATTTCTGAAGTTAGAAAGATTTAAATTCGTATATAAGCTACTCCTTATAAATAAAAAATGTTTTCGAAGTTTTTGGGGAAATATATCCTTAAGGGGGTGAAATTGAGTGGGAAAAATTGTATAGGGAAATATTTTTTTTGTAATCTATGGACTTGAAATATGGCACAAATACTCACTAACAAAAATAAATAAATACCTGTTTTACCATTTGTCAACTTGCATCCCTTTAGCGTGTCAAATAGGGGATGAAAGTATGTATCTAAAATCTTCACCCAGCCCAAATGGCTATTGAGTTGAAATTTAGTCACAAGCTATAATTTGTGACATAAAGGATGGTATTGAAATGGGTTAAATTTTAATACCATCCCAGGAGCGTCAAACAGAGGGAAGAGGACTTAAAACAACTTGTACTAACTTTTTTTCCCAACAAATAGTTACACATTTTCTGAGATATCCGTGTAAAATGACTCTGGCGTACCAGTCGCAAGATTTCAGGCTGCGTGGGTGCCAACATCCTGTTAATTTCTGCTATAAATTAGCTTACTTTTGTTCCGAATAAGAGGGTTAGATAGGGACCGTATTTACTTAGTAAGGGTGATCCACCTTGGACTTCATCATCATTGAAGTCGTTCTAAAACCTTAGTCACAATTAAAGCAAACCTAGATACAAAGGTTCGGTGTAGGTATATTTTGTTGTTTATTCCGAAAACCCCACTGACATTACTAAGAGACGTTAGTTAACGAATTTCTGTGACAAAGTAAATTACACGCGTGCGAAGCCGCGGGGAACAGCTAGTCTATATAATATATACATACAATACAATACAATACATATATAAAAGAAGAAACTGACTGACTGACTGACTGACATGTCAACGCACAGCCCAAACCGCTGGTGCTAGAGATTCCAAATTTGGCACGTAGGTTCCTTATAAGGTCTAGGGGTGCACTAAGAAAAGGTTTTTCAAAATTCACCCCCTAAAGGGGTGAAATGGGGGCCCAAAGTTTGTATGGGGAAACAAGATTAGTTAGACTATTTTATTCGAAACTTCACAGGAGTATTTTATTTTATTTATTTATTTTTATTTTATATTTGTATTCCTAACAATAAATGAGTAAACACGTGTTTCAGGTTTTTTGCGAAGTCGGGGTGGACTTAAAGTGGATAAAGGGGGTGACAAAATCTGAAAATCCACATGGGTATTTTTTCTATGGTTTATCGGGTCGCTGATTACGAAAACTATAATGATTTTAAAATTCAACGTTGCGGACGTGAAATACCATTTCCCTTGTTGGGATGGGGTTGAAATGTCTAAATATCAATATGGGTGTCGATTTTATGGATTTTTGGAACGTTAATTACGAAAATCGTTAATTACGTTAATTATCAATTTGTGCCAAATTGCAATTCAATCGGTCCAATAGTTTCGGAGCTAATCGGTTGTAACAGACGGACTGGCAGACAGCCACACGTGATCCTAAAAGGGTTCTATTTTTGCATTTGCTGTATCGAACGAGACCCGCGTTATCCTAAAATTTTGAAGTAACTGAAGATAGTAAACTATTTATCTATCTTCTATCTATGTATACTACTTATATAAGGCAAAAGTGATTGATTGATGTATCATCGCACAGCCCAAACCGCTGGTTCTAAAGATTCCAATTTTGGCACGTAGGTTCTTTATAAGGTCTAGGGGTGCACTAAGAAAGGATGTTTTCAAAATTCACTTTTAAAACTTGGTATCGTTTTTTATTACCAGACCAATAAGAAGTGCGTTAAGGTCGTGCGCTTCAACCTATACAATACAGCATTGCGATCAATATTAGCTTAGTGTTGTTTTATTTTAATATTGCAATTTGAGATAATTTATATTGTTCCTTATTTTTATAATCTAGATAAGCGCCAGCAAAGCCGCGGGCAAATGCTATTAATGATATGCTGTTAAGTCTTTCGAGAGGGAAGAAATGGTATACACTTCTATATACACGGTGGTCAACATAGACAACTCTACGAATTACCCTGTAGAATTGCTGGATTCGCTGAAACCTCCGGGTTTGCCTTACCATAGGCTTATTCTACGCGTGAGCACCCCTGTGGGGGCGTGCATAAATTACGTGAGGTGCTTAAGGGGGGGAGGGGGTCGAGTCAAATCTCATCTAATCTTACGTTGGGGAGAGGGGGTTCTCGGCAAATATCACGCAATTTTTTTTCTGATTGAAACAAAAAAAAAATGCTATTTTGGTCCATTAATTCCAGATTATTTATGCTTAAGATTTAATCTTTATCCCGTTATTTGGCAAAAATATTGCGTGCCATTAAGGTAGTCTTTTTTTAATCACCGTAGTTACGATTTAAGTATTCTATTGTTAAATATTTATTATACTTATAATTAAACTCTCAGCAATATTGATTACTAGTCTTAACTAGTCGTAAATAAAAGCACGAAGCAATTTTTTTTTCTTTTTACAATAACAATCCAACGCGTTTACGAAAAAAACCCACATTTTGAAAAATCTCACGTGAGATTGGGGGATGGGGGAGGGGGTTGAACAAAATCTCACGACATCTCACCAGGGGGGGAGGGAGGGACAGAAAATTTTAAAAAACACCTCACGTAATTTATGGACGCCCCCTGTTATGTTGTTGCGTAATTTAAAACCCCCTAATTAATGCAATGGAACCAGGCTACAAACAAGTCTCAAGAAAATCACGATCAAATTGCTCACGAGTAAGCTCGCCCAGTAGTTTAGTGGTTCTGGCACCTGTATTAGTAAAGAATATTGTCTATAAAGAAGTTTTGTAGTTGTTTTTTTATTACTGACTTTGACATTCCTACATTCACTCAAAATCAAATCTAACGCGAGCGAAGCCGCGGGCAAAAGCTAGTACTTAAGGCGATGGGTAAGGCAAGTGACCTTGAACATTAAGCGTCGACTAATGCGACTTCTATTACGTGCCTAAGATAATACAAATGCTTCTCGCAGACTATACATCCATCCGTTGCGCTCCTGTGCAAATAGATTATCATTGCGAGCAAAATATCCGCTCATGGAAAAGTAGGCGCTAAGAGTAAAATCCATTAAAAAAACCTCATAATTCTTAATTGGTTGACTATTTAAAAAAAAAAACTTTACCCTAAAGGCACGAATGTTATAAATAACTAAACCAACTTTGAAGCTAAACAAAAACGTCGTTTAAAATATAAATGTGTACAAGCTCGCGATATTTGCGGTACTTTGAAATAATTTTTAGTGTTTATAAGTTATAATAACTAGTATTTAGATACATCAGGAAAAACTTCAACATATAAGTTACATGATATATTAAATTTCACATCCTATATCCAGTATTTTCGCCAGAAAACTTGTACAAAAACACCTCTTTTACGTGCATTCTCCTTACCCGGCGCCTTAATAAGTATCGATTACCAATAAAATCGACCCTGTGAGTTCCAGTACGTCTGGGCGGCATAAAGAAAACATGACTTTGGTACTATTGTACTATACAATGAACAGATTTGCGTAGTAGCGAAGTGATTTGGTGACGGGACTTGGTGTCGCTGTGATCTGTGATCCCAGATTCGATTCCCTGTCGGTCAATGTAGAAAAATAAGTTTTCTATATTGTCTCTGGTCTGGGTGTTGCGGTACTGTCGTTGTTACTGATTTGTGTAACACAAGTGCTGTGGCTACTTACCATAGAATCATAGCAATGCACGTGATGTTGTCCAATATTTACTAATTTATTTATTACATTTTAGGGCCTGTCCGGTCCTATGTGGACCGGCACTAACGTAAAGGGTCTCGGGTTTGATTCCCAGTTTAGGTCAGTTTTGAAAACTACTTGTTCATAAGTTCAAAACTTACTTATCAAATATTTTATGATGGTTATTATTATTATTTAAACGACGATCATAAAAACTTTTCACAATTATGTATATTTAAATATCCATCAAAAAGAATTAAAACCATGTTTTCCTCATATTCATGACTAATTCTATTGTTTTGTAGTCCGAGCAGGCAAACATAGTCCATTAACCCAAGCCTAACAATTGGCTTATAATTTTAATTTTACATTAATTACTGAACTTATCACCCGTCACACATTGTATATATTGTTATTGCTGACTATATTTACGTAAATGATTTCTTCGTAGAGTGATACGTGCTGCCGGAAAACCAAAACAATTATGATAAAACCTGAATCACAGTTTGTATTTAATAACCATTCATTGATAAATTGTATTGTATTAGCTCTATGGCCAATGGTAACAAAAGTAAATTGTTACACTTGTATAATTTCAGCTTATGTACCTACAGAGCTGCAATACAAGCTATCTTTCTCCGAAACTAGTAAGTGATTTTTCACTTACATTTAGTATGAAATGACAAGTCCTGTCGACTCTCTCCAAAACAAAAACAATACAGATTAAAACTAGCGGAAAATTTTGTCAAAATCATATGATATTTCTACTCTTTCTTCTACTCTACTTTCTATAGGATGTGCTCCATGTGTAGGTATAATTAGTGTAATATATTATAACAAAAACAATCCGACTGGCGCATGTGGCAGTGGTAGTGTGGTAGTGGCGCAATAATAATTCGCACAGGTCGGTCCGATCACCAGGATCCGGGATTGATTCAGAACGATTTCATCGTTGCGGTCAATTTGGAAAAGGGATTTTTTTCTCGGGTCTGGGTGTGCGGGAAGACGCCTCTAGCAAAATTTATTTACACATTCAGGTGCCAAGTAGTACAAGATGTCAATTAAAAGGGTAATGCTTTTTGTAGTTTCACTCGTAATTCAGTCTTACCGTTAATAGGATTGCATGGCGCGTCGTTTTCACAGTCACAAGGCTGAAGACACTTTGAACCAAAAGTTTTGCCGTCACAAGGACGGTCGCATTTCAAACCATTAAATCTGAAATAAATAAGTCCACTTTATATTAATGAAAATGTATTTTATTTAGTACCTATGTATGTATGGAATGCAATTGATAAGTAACTATAGTCTGTTGACGAGTAAGTGACGATCAGAATATAGACTATGAATATGATATAGAATATGACATCAATTAAATTAATTGTAAAATTTAAAGTTTTCACACTATCCCTAAGGGATCGTAGACTTTAGCATTTGATATTATTTTCAACTCAAACCTCTACCTGCTACTGATCCCTTACATTCTTTAATTCAGACCTTTTGATCTTGGCAGCGGGACGGACGAACGGATATTCCTTTGTAACCGGGCGCGCATAGACGTGTGAAATGTTAGTATAACTACTAACCCGGGCGCGCAAGTGCACTGGCCAGTCTCGTGCGAGCAGGTGGCGTTGTTGTAGCAGTCGCACTTGTCTGCGCAGTTGTCGCCGTACAGCGGGTAGGGGCACTGCTCCTCGCAGTGCAACCCTCTGTACCCGGGCGCGCATAGGCATGAACCTGAATAAAGACACTGATATGAATAAACATGAAATAATTAATCAATAATTCGATCAATTCCCTATAACTATAGAGGGTAGAGGAGTACAATCTCTTACGAGCGAAAAGTTAAAAAAAAGTGTCCAGCTAAAGCAGAAAATGACAGCTCCCAAGCCCTCCAAAACGGCGCTAGCGTAGACAAATGGTATGGTATGAATGTAGCAGTTGTTGACGGATTGAAGTAAACCGAGTTATACCGAGTTGGAACTTTTTAGTGACTTTTATAAAACTTTTTTAATCATTTCAACAATTTCCCCATTTTATTTATGTATTTATTCTATATCTCTTTAATTGATTATGTCTCTTTTCTTCTTATTATGACAAATGCGCCATAACGGAGCCGGAAGTTCTTCTTACCCTGTTTACCCTGTTGCTACTGTGGCGCCACCTAATTTAACACAGTTGGACTGACACTTTTTCAAAACTAAAATTGTACCATACATTTAACATATTAGGAGAGTGATTTCTCAATTGCACACAGACATATTGCAGTACAAAAAAAGTAAGCAAAACTTGTATAATGCCAATTTCATAACGTATAGTGACCGCAGCCAGGTAAAAACTTTGATGCTCCATCAAAGCAAACTCTCGTGTTTTCGTTAATTATAGTCACTAACACAAATACTCCATAAACCAAAAACTCACGTGTTTTCGTTAATTATAGTCACTAACATAAGTACTCCATAAATTGATATAATTTTTTTTAAAATTGGACAACATCACATACATTGCTCTGATACTGCGATAAGTAGCTTAAGCACTTGTGTTACAGAAATCAGAAACAACGACGGTACCACAACACACAGACCCGAGACAATATAGAAAAGTCATTTTTCTACATTGACCGACGGGAATCGAGCCCGGGACCTCAGAGATAGCGACACCAAGTCCGGTATGCTCGCCTCTCGGCTACGGAGGCCGTGTAGTAAAATTGATAAATTACCTAAACCTACACAATATAGAAAAGTCATTTTTCTACATTGACCGACGGGAATCGAGCCCGGGACCTCAGAGATAGCGACACCAAGTCCGGTATGCTCGCCTCTCGGCTACGGAGGCCGTGTAGTAAAATTGATAAATTACCTAAACCTACAAGAAGCGACGTGAGTTACTTGTGGCGCGCGGTTTTTGGGCTTCAACTACACATATTAGGCTACAAGGCGGTCTCTACGACTGCTCAGTGGCCAAATGGTCTGTCCGGACAACAAAGCCAGGCGGCAGTTGTGGGTAAATTGGCATCCCGGAAGAGGCAAATGTTTGTGTGATAAGCACGAGCTTTTGTACCTAAATCATAGTTATATATGTATACCCGTTATCTAGTCGCCATTGTACAAGGTTTGCTTAGTTCGGTCCGATAATAATTCTGCCGTCGTAACGCAAAAAGGCACAATTATCATTTAATTAAAACCGACTTTAATTAAAACCCGAGAAAATTAAGGTTGTATGTACGAGTATGCGCCTTTTTTATGATCCCGAATAATATGTACAAGTCTCCTCAATTTCCCAAAAAAAAATTGTTGTGCACTTTTTCGTTCATCATCATCATTTCAGCCATAGGACGTCCACAGCTGAACATAGGCCTCCCCCAATCATTTTGGGGGGTTGGCGGTGGATAAGTGTATTCTTTATGGCCGACCCCACACGGTACGCCCTTTTTCGTTACGACTGCACAATTGGTGTGATTGTTGGGATAATCATTTTCATTGAATCGTCGTCGATAAGATAAAAAAGAAGCATAAGTCACCATTGACAGGTGAGCAGTGGGCGCCGTTCTCGCAGCGGCAGGTGCGGCGGCAGCCCTTGCCGTACGTCAGCAGCGGGCACTGCCGCGAGCACGACTCGCCGCCCCAGCCCGCCGCGCACTCGCACGCGCCGGTCCACGGGTCACACCTACCCAAATATAACTACGTTACTCATTCTTAGGTTTAAAGACATTTATTCTCAAGAAAGACAAATAGTCACATATATATAAGTAAATTTTATTTAAAAAAAAAACCGACTTCAAAACACTAAAATGCTAAAAATAATCCTAACACTTAAGTACCTCATCACTTAATTTTGGAGTCGGTGCCAGCCGATGAGAGATTCAATGTTTTTGTTTGCACCGACTCCAAAATTAAGTGATTAGGTACTTAAGTGTTAGGATTATTTTTAGCATTTTAGTGTTTTGAAGTCGGTTTTTTCTTTTTTATAAAATTTACTTATTTCATCTATTTTAGTGATAAATCCTAATCTAACTGCTGAACACCGATTTCATCCCCTATTTTCTTATTCTTAGGGGTGATTTTTATTTTGCAAACTTTTATCATAGCATCTTTGAGGTATAAGCTATTCAATAAAACAAACATCATCAAAATCGGCTCATATTTGTCGAAGATAGGTAACAAGAACCACAACCAAAATATTATCTGGGTATATACATATTTGTTGATTTTTTTAAAAAGTTCTACATCAATTTCGATAAAATTTATATGGGACCATCTCTGAAGTATGATCTACCAAACAAAAAAGAATCATTAAAATCGATTCATAATTGGCGGAGTAATCGCGTAACAAACATACAAAAAAAAAAAACATACAGTCGAATTGAGAACCTCCTCCTTTTTTGAAGTCGGTTGATGAGAACATAGTTTATATTTGTAGGTACTAAATATTATTTTCATCCGAGCAGAACAGATTTTAAACAAAACAAAATAGCAATTACACAGCACATGTTGAATTAGAAATACTTTTCGACAATATATTTAGCCAGTTTTGATTTGTAAGCGTTAAATAACTATTCACTTTAATAATTGACGGTAATTGGTTGTAAAGTTGTGCACCTTCATACATGAACATTTTTATACCAAAGTTGGTTCTTTCTTCGGTGTAACTAAGAAACTGGCTCGATGCGTACTTCGCTTGTTTACCTGTTTGAGTTCAGTGAGTGTCAGGTTTGTATGGATCTCTCCACATCCCGTCAACATTTTTCGGACAAGAATAAATGTACGCACATCAGTCGCCTTGGTCAAAATAAATGGTAAAAACCTTAGAAATTGTCACTTGTCATAGGACATTAAGTGCATAGAAATAGTTTTATAGAAAAATATAAAAATAATAGAAATAGAAATAGTTTTATAAATTATTAAAATAAATAAATAAAATGTTCATTTCGAAAAAATCTTATAACATGTCGTTACTTGAGGCGGTCTAACTTATATTCTCAATTTATGGGAATTCAAAAAGACTACGCTGTACTTGTTAGTGTACGATAATTATAGTGAAACAGAGTTTTTTTCTTATTGTTTGGGTTCTGTACCCAAAGGGTGCTAACAGGACCCTACTACTAAGGCTTCGCTGTCTATCGATTAGTCCGTATATCACAGGACTGTATCTTTTGAATCGTGATAGATAGATACCATTTTTGTGTATATTACTAAAGCCATTATAACAACAAATATGTATTAAATATAAAAATTGTTTTTAGAGTTTTTGCTCTAAGTCATTGTTTTATGGTCCAGTAATAAATAAACGTTTTTCTATTTTTATTTTTAATACAAACAATGTCTTTCTAGTATAACAATGCTCTTGCTCTTAAATAAAATAAGATAATAAAAACCAGCCAAGTGTGATTTGGATTCGCTCTGATTTATTCCTGCGCAATACAGGGGCGTCAAACTTGGTCTAACCTTAGTGCGTAAAAAATATGTAGTGTTAAATATTGTATGGTGGTACGGAACGGACAGTTTTTAATTTTAATTTTGTTTAGCTATCTCTCGTGCAATGATAAATTATACTGGAGATTAGGCTTTATTTAACGAAAAAACAAGTACAGTGTCACTATTTAAAACACGTATACTTATTTATAGATTTATTTACTCGACGCTTCGACCGAATTGCGTTGTGAACTTTCCATGACAACGATCTCATAAGTTATAAATAGATACATACGTATTGCAAAAATTTCCTTGTTTTTAATGATCTTAGTTTTAAAAATGCAACAAAAAAGATAAAGATGAGCACAGTGAGTACAACACAAGATACTTACATCTTTTATCAATCAATCTATACATACGTTTTATACATCGCACCCTTAATAATGTATGAGCACAATAAAAATTTTTAGGTAGTGATAGAAAGGCTCAGTATTGTCACTTCTACAAAATGGTTATCACAGAAAGAGAAAACAAACATCAAACAAGGGAGTTCTGCATTTTGTGCCCCTTTCACACTTTATTTTCGCCCCCGACTTAAGAGTCTAAGAGCGCTAAGGCGCTAGACCCGCTTTTCTCAACAATCTGTTTTTAGTTATACCCATACATTATTATGGGTGCGACATTTTAATTAAAAAATAACTTTTAGTTTTTTTTTTTACAACTTATTTATTATGTAGTGACTATTCGATCTACCCAATTCCGGAATTGGCACTTGATCAATTTCACGTTTTATGTTGTGTCAAAATCAAGCCATTTCAAGTAGCAGTAGGCAAGCCGGGCCAAACTTTTGAAGAACGCGAATAAAGGAAATATTGTGTGAAATTAGATTCACCGACAATATTAAGTCGGCGGTCATACTTCCATTTCTATATAAAGGGAAAGGACCGAGAGACTTAATATCGCTAGTAATAGGCCCATGTCGATCAGTGTCGACGGTGATAGGCTAATTTGATTTCAGTCCAAGTCAACTGCAATCCGTCCCAACCTAGTACCTCCCGTGACTTAAAAATATACAAGCAATTCTTCTGTTGTTCAACTCTCAATTTTAGGTACATAATAATCTCTATAAAAGAGCCAAATCGGATGTATACTTACATATCAGTAGTCCCCGGGTAGCATTCGCACTCCTTATCGCAGCGCGCCCCCCACTTGCCATCCTCGCAGGCGCGCACTTCGCAGAACTCCCCCTTCCAGCCCGGCTTGCACGTGCACGACCCGTTCCGAGGGTTGCACTCCCCGCCGTGCTGGCAGGAACACTTTCCCATGCAGTCTACGCCGTAAAAGCCGAGAAGGCACACATCGCGACACTAAAAAAATAATTCTGTGTAATGCAGGATAGAACACTACCATCCGCTCAAAATGACGCAGATGTAGGCGAGAAAACAGCTAAGCTCAAATAGGAGTGGGCGGGACACGTGTGTAGGATGCATCCAGATAGGTGAGCCCCTAATTGACACTCGATAGGTGCCTAGAGATGGCTATTGCCGAAGAGGTTTACCTAAAAAAAGATGGTGCCACGATTTAGTTAACCTGACGAAGGATTTGGAGTCATTGGAGATGGATAAGGATCTGTGAAGTTTGGGGGACCTTTGCCTAGGAGTGGGATAATAGATTAGCAAAAAAAGCATAGTTTTGTGACTTGATTTTGTCTATAAATCATACAATGGCATAACAGACCCCGTATTTTTTTTATAAAAAAATGTTTTAATATTAGGTTGTAAGTGAAACTTTCCACAATTTTTTACTAAGTAGAATTAAATTATATGCATTACTGGAAGCATCGACAATAATAGCTAGAAAACAAATTGCGGTTTATCAACATGCTATGTCTCCTCCGACGAAACATTTATTTTTCATGGAATAACAGTGCGTTTGGTACTGACCTTTTAGTTAGTTTTAGCATTGATGTGATTACTTTAGGAGTAAATTCTGCAGATGTTTCAATTGTATATTGCAATATGTAAGTCGATTGGCAATAACTGTAAACGCGTGTTAAGTGGATGGGCAGACACAGAACACAATAGCCACAATGACTCAAATTATGTTTGTTGTAGAGGATCGACTATAAATCTGAGTTCAGTCTTTAAATAAATTAGGAATTTGAAATTGTACATCTTTATTTACGGGATGGTTCAGAATCAAGTCTAAAATACAGTAATTTTTTTTCAAACTAGCTATTGCCCGCAACTTTGTCTGCGTTGACCTTATCCGGATAAAAAGTATACTATCTATGTGTCAATCCAGGCCATGGTCTATTAGTATGCCAATATTTATCAAAATCTGTTAGGTCGTTTTTGCGTGAACGAATAACAAACATCCATACATAAAAACTTTCGCGTTTATAATATTAGTAAGGATACATTGTAAAAAAATATTTTTTTATTACAATCTGAAACAAATTTAATATCGAAAAAAAAACAGTTTTTCATCTATTGCAATTAAATGAAATCTATTATTTATTCATTGTAATTATTATTGCCATTTCGTGGTAGTTTTACAAGCAGTTGACTGTATAAATAAGGAAAATACATACAAATAATACTTGTGAAAAAGAAAAACGTGCCTGAATAGCATGGTTTGAGCATTGTTTCAGTCTGAAAAATATAATTGGAAATAATATCTAATTGTTTCAAATCGTAAATGAAATTTAAGTAGAGCTATTACTTAGCAAATTTATGAATCGATTGTAAAAAAATACGGTTCCCGATTATTGCGCAAGTGCATTGTGAGCCTAGTTTTAAAAATCGTGTTTTAAGAGGCCTTCCTAGAAATCGTCTTATTTCCGTACATTTTGTTCTCTGATTGTAAAGACGTGAATAATAATTAAAACAAAATAACACGTGATTTTTAAAGATTAGTTCTTATAGCGCGAATGGATTATTCATATCATTTCAAAAATAAAGGTACAAAAGGTCACAAAAGACTACAAGTTATCCTGACAATTCGGTTTTAACATTTAATTAAAGATATGGTCTATTTGCACATAGGTTGAATACTTTCTTTACTTTCTTACAAAATATAGCAGAAAAAAAATGCTGAAATAACATAAAATTTTAGAAATTTCCAATCATATATCATTTATTTTTCTATCGTTATGAACAACTATTATAAGATTTAAACACTACACAATAATCTTCAGGTACTTATACTTTTAAAATAATACACTTTATACATAAAATAAAAATATCATTTTTATTTTATGTAAAAAACAAAATATTAAGTAGTAAACCTAAGTCAAAATTAACTATAAAATCAAGCGCGCAAAACCGATCGTTTTCCAAACCTAGGTAGGATGTCCACTACCTAATAAATTATCTATATTATCTTGTAAAGGATCTACATTTTTAACGCTTTATCCCGCATCATAGACGCACAAAAGCATAGAACTGTATTTCAATTTTGCACTGAAAAAAGGTGCACGGCCTCTTAAAAAGTTTTTAAAAATTAGGGCCAGTTTAACCACTTGCTGATAAGTTCCGGATAACCTATCTGACACTTGTTTTGACAGATAGCCCATATAATTAGCTGTCAAAAAAGTGCTAGATAGGTTATCTAGAACTAATCAGCAAGTGGTGAAAAGGGCCCTTAGTATCAAGAAAAGGAAAAAAATATAACAACTAGAAAATCAACATTTTACTGAAGGGTTGGT
This sequence comes from Anania hortulata, assembly GCA_963576865.1. NCBI lineage: Eukaryota > Metazoa > Arthropoda > Insecta > Lepidoptera > Crambidae > Anania > Anania hortulata. The sequence continues at coordinate 8,811,680 of OY756396.1, read as the reverse complement.
AAGTAAAATAAAAAGCACACATAAGTTAGTAAAATAAATTAAAGAAATAAAGAATAAAAACATATAATGATAATAGTTATTACAAGTTTCCCAACACCAATTGTAGCACCAAGTAGATTAATTATTTTGTATATAAAGTCAGTTTATCCTTACTTGTCCTATTTATTAAACAAACATCAGTCAAAGCAAAAACACGTCTTACCGACTTGAATTCACTATGTATTCTGCGTATAAATGTCTTATATTATAAAAGAAACACGTAGAATATATTGTTCACTGAAAACTGCTAATATTCGTTAACTTTCTAAAATATTTTACACAATATCAAAAATTTTCCGGCACAGACAAAAAATTACATGACAGGTTGATATTTCGTAAATTCTGTTTGTTTTTTAATTTTAGAGATAGGACAGGAGAAGTGAACGAATGACATTATTGTGAATGTAAAAAGGTCTGTGTATTGCAACCTGTTTTGTAAATTACTATCTAACATCAACCACGACAATTATAAAAGTTATAAACAAAGTTATTACTAAGTAATATCTATGTAAGGAAGATCTTGAAATACACGATTCACCACATTTGTGATCGTATACCGTTTTTTAGTTTTCATAATAAAATAAGGTTTAAAAGTTTTGTTACTAAATATAACTTATTTTTGACACGGTACAACGTTATAGCAAGTACCTACTTAGATTTTTTATGCTATGATATCTATACAAAACATTCATTCACTATTATTTTATATTCCATTCTAGTGAATTTTAGTTCTAGTTCATTCAATGGCTCCCAACCCTATCAATTTTCTATGATCGTCCGTCTGCCATTATTGTTTAATAAAGGTCGATTTTTCAATCGTCAGATAACTATATTGGACGAATAAAATTGATGTTTTGACACAATTTCTATACGAAAAATGTCAAATGTCAAACTTATTCTCCAAATAAAAGTTATCTGACTATTGAAAAATCGGCCTTGCGGCTAAATAAGACAAGTAAGGATAAACAGACTTAAGGATAAACAGACTTTAGAGTAAACAGGTTAGACAGGAAAATAGAAATATATTTTTTTATATTCGATTAGAAGTGTGGCGTACTTTTTCCCCGGTGTAGCCGGCTTCGCACTGGCAGTGCCCAGTGACGTGGTGGCAGCCTGCACCGTTGGCACATTCACATGTGCGCTCACATTTCTCACCCCATCGCCCCGTAGGACATCTGCAATTAACACAGCAAAACGTAATCCCACAAAAAAATCAAGATGTTTGCTCCGTAATAATTAGGAACTGGCTAAATAGCAGATGTATATCATAAGAGTAACGGTGATTAAGTAACTACTGGAAAAATCTTTAACGGATCTTAAACGGATTTGCTGTGATATACTACTATATTAGCATTATTTGTATAAATAAATTGGAACTTTAGTTAGAGACAGTATTTGCGTGCAAACGATAAGAAAATAATGATCAAGCAAAATGATTCTTAGTTATTTACAAACTAGTTACATAACAAATAAATCGATAATTACTTGAACCGTCTATTATAACATTAATCTTTTAGTTGTATTTATTCAAGAAACTCCTTATCTTGATTGTGCTAAATATCATAAGCATGTCAGTAACATTATAAGTAATATTATGTGGACTGTGTATTTATTTAGGTATAAACTGAACCAATGTAGTATGATTTCCCTTTAATAAGTATTATTTTTATAAATACATATTATACAATAAACATTGTGGTGACAGCGATGATAATATAAGTCTTGTTTACTATTGTAACATTTCCATTGTTTGATAAATGAGTGTACGAGTGTCTTGTGTTATGAAGCGTGTGTGCCACTTACTTGTTGGCACAAACTTCCCCGGTCCAGCCTGGAGTGCATTCGCACTCGCCTGTGAAGAGGTCGCAGGTTCCCTTGTTCTGGCAGCGACATCCCTGAGGGCAAGCGTCACTGTCGGGGCAGTGTTGTTCACACCTGTGAATTAATTTACTTAATAGTAACGTAACATTCGTAGCCATTGACACGAGCAGCCCGTGGCGACAATGATCGTTTTGAATTGATTTATTAAATTGGACGATAAAATGTAGATATTCTCAAAAAAGTATTCAGACTGAGTGCTCAAATATCGACAAATGTTTTATGCTACTGCGTAAGTTTATATTATAAAAAAAAACGACTTGCAACGAAAACATTCAAACTCTTATCGGCTGGGCACCGACTCCAAAAGTAACTGATTAAGTACTTATGTGTTAACATTATTTTAAGCTTTTTAGTTTTTGAAGTCTGTTTATTTATTTTTTATAAAATTTACTTTCATTTATTTTTATTGATACATCCTTAACAAAACGAATCATAAGAGTGCTAACAAAAGTTATGTTTTTATCCGCAGTTTTTTGCGCTCAGGCAGATTGCAAGCAGTAAACGTTAATGGTACTAACTCCTCTGGCGCCCCGCTTCAAATGGGAGTGCCCCAGGGCTCAATATTGGGACCGTTGCTATTTTTGATCTATATTAACAATCTCCCTTTCTATTCCAAAGACTACTGTAAGATAGTTCTGTTTGCTGATGATACTTCTTTAATCTTCAAATCAAAAAGTGGCGAAGAAATATTTGACGATGTAAGCGGAGCTCTCTCTAAGGTATTAAATTGGTTCACAAGTAACAACTTGCTTCTTAATACAAAAAAAACCAAATGTATTAAATTCACTATGCCTAACGTAAAGCAAACTAACCCAGAAATTTTACAAATAGTAAAAAACTTGATTTGTCAAACTCCACTGTTTTTCTGGGCATTACATTGGATTCGAAATTGCAATGGGGACCACATGTTGACACTGGCTAGGAGACTTGCTTCGGCTGCCTTTGCGGTTAGAAAATCTAGACATCTAACTGACGTTGTAACGGCAAGGCTCGTGTATTTTAGTTACTTTCACAGTATTATGTCTTATGGTCTTCTCTTGTGGAGTCCTGCTGCGGACATCGATACCATCTTTATTTTACAGAAAAGAGCCATTTGAGCTATTTACAAACTTAGTCCGCGCGAATCCCTGAGAGATTTCTTTAAAGAAATCAACATACTCACTGTAGCCTCTCAATATATAGTTGATAATATCATGTACGTTCGCAAAAATTTAGATCTTTTCATAAAAAAGAGTGATATTCATTCATATAACACAAGAAACAAAAACAAACTTGTAGTCCCAAACTTCAGATTGGCCAAAACAAGTAACTCATTCTTGGGTAATTGTATTAAATTTTTTAATAATATACCTTACAATGTTATCGAACTTCCTATTATTAATTTAAATCACATGTCAAAACTACCCTCATGTCAAAGGGGTATTACAAAATTCAGGACTATCTTGATGACAAGAATGTATGGTCAGTCCAGCCTGCACTAAACTGATGTAACTACCTGTTTATTTTGATTTATATTTTTTGTGTGGCAGCTAGTGGTGACTTAGTTTGTTCCGGCGTTTCTTCTCAGCACTTGCCAGATTGTCTGTGTCTTGTCTCGAAGCGCTAGTAGGGCCCAAAAAATAAGGAGACATGTTCTGCCCCATATGGGCCAATGGTGTTATTATTGACGTTCATAAGTGGCGGTTTTCTGCCCTAAATTGAATAAATTATTTTTGACTTTGACTTTTGCTTAAAGGTTTTTTTCGAAATTATTAAATATTCTATCTGTGGAGTATAAGCTATTATAAGATAAGAATCATCAAAATCAGTGCACATTTGCCGAAAATATTGGGTAACATAGATACAAAAATCAGTTAGCGTGGTATGGAGTTCATGCAATAGTTGATGATTTTCAGATCCCATCATCAGAATAATATGGGACCATTCCAAAAGTTTTCTCTTACGAACAAAAAAATAATTATCGTAATTGGTAACGAATACCGATTCGAAAATGTTGTTTTTTTCGACCCTTGTCCAGTAAATTGTGGTTGTGTTAATGGGTAAAGAACGAATTGTGGTTTTTGTTGCAAATAAATGAACTGCTTTTCTGTAGAAAAGACGATCAATGTTATCTCATACATACTTATTTGATTTAAGATGACATGTTTAACAAAGCATAATTGACAAGTTGCCAGTATACCTACAAGTGTAAATTATATTTATAGTATTTTGCAATCACTATAAAATGTAATATTTGTTGAATTCGCCATCTATGATCAAAGGTTTCTCATCCCAAAAATACAGATTGCAGCACCGATTCACTGCTAGATTTAAATTGATTCTTATTTAAGTAGTCAAGTAAATAGTCAAGTGGCAAACAAACTTACAGCGGTCCAGTAAAACCTGGCAAGCAGGTGCAAGCGCCAGTAGCCGGGTTGCAGGTGGCGTTGTTCCTGCACTGGCAAGCCTGGTCGCAGTCGTCGCCGAAGAAGGGCGGCGCGCAGGCGCGCTCGCACGTGCGCCCGCGCCACCCCGGCGCGCACGCGCATTCGCCAGTCAGCGGTTCGCAAGTGCCCCCGTTTTGACAATGGCATGAGTTCTGGCAGTTGCGACCCCATTTGCCTTCGGGGCAAGCTACAAATGAAAAGGTGGTGCAAAATAACAACCTTTTGGAATCTAAAAGAGCCTAATTTTCGGGAAGAGAGAGAATAGACAAGGATAATTATTAACATGTAAATATAAATAAATATTGGACAACATCACATACATTGCCCTGATCCTACGGTAAGTAGCCAAAACACTTTTGTTACAGAAATCAGTAACAACGACGGCACTACAACAACCAACCTGAGACGATATAGAAGTTATTTTCCTACAATAAACGACCGGGAATCGAACTCGGGACCTCAGAGAAGACACCAAGTCTGGCATGCTCGCCTCTCGGCTACGGAGGTCGTCGTGGTATAATATGTACTAATATAAATATGTGTGTGATTAAATTCGCCCCGAACGACGTTCAATGGCACTGCAGACCTCCGTTGATGCTGAGGCATATCGGCAGCTCAATAGACGGATATGGAAGTCCTTGCGACATGATATCCGCAACTTTAATACAAACAGTATTAGAGAGGCGATAGAGCGGAACCAAGGCTCCAAAGTTTTCGCAAGAGACATGTCTATTGGGCAAAGCCAGCTGACGAAGCTGAAGACGGAGGACGGCAGTATAACGTCGACGAAAGCCGAAGTTTTGAGGGAGATCGAGAATTTCTATGGGCAGTTATATACCTCGGTTACCAAACCTGTTAGTAGCTCAGCCGAAGACCCAAGAGCTAAGCTGACCCGACACTATACCGAAGATATCCCGGACATCAGCCTATACGAGATTAGGATGGCCCTCAAACAACTCAGAAACAACAAGGCACCGGGTGATGACGGAATCACATCAGAGCTTCTGAATGCGGGTGGAACACCGATACTGAAAGTCCTTTAGAAACTCTTTAACTCCGTCTTGCTCGAGGGAATAACGCCGGAGGCATGGAACAGAAGTGTGGTGGTGCTCTTCTTCAAGAAAGGGGATAACGCCTTACTGAAGAATTACAGACCCATCTCGCTTTTGAGCCATGTCTACAAGTTGTTTTCGAGGGTCATCACGAATCGTCTCGCGCGTAGGTTCGATGACTTCCAGCCTCCCGAACAAGCCGGCTTCCGAAAAGGCTATAGTACCATAGACCACATCCATACGCTGCGGCAAATTATACAGAAGACCGAGGAGTATAACTTGCCACTATGCTTGGCGTTTGTGGACTATGGAGAAGGCCTCTGATTCGATCGAGACCTGGGCAGTGCTACAGTCTCTCCAGCGGTGCCATATTGACTATCGGTACATCGAGGTGCTGAAGTGTTTATACAAAAACGCCACCATGTCGGTCCGAGTACAGGAGCAGAGCACGAAGGCCATTCCTCTGCAGCGCGGCGTAAGGCAGGGAGATGTTATATCTCCGAAACTGTTCACCGCTGCATTGGAAGACGCCTTCAAGCTCCTGGAATGGAAAGGATTCGGCATCAACATTAACGGCGAGTACATCACTCACCTTCGGTTTGCCGACGATATCGTGGTCATGGCAGAATCGCTTGAAGACCTTGGCACAATGCTCGATGGCCTTAGTCGAGTTTCCCAACAAGTAGGCCTTTGAATGAACATGGACAAAACAAAGATCATGTCCAATGCCCATGTTGCGCCCTACCCAGTATCAGTTGGGAGCTCTACTCTCGAAATTGTTAACAAATATGTCTACCTGGGACAAGTGATCCAGTTGGGTAGGTCAAATTTTGAGAAGGAGGTCAATCGTCGAATCCAACTCGGCTGGGCAGCGTTCGGAAACGCGTAACGTCTTCTCGTCCAAAATACCTCAGTGCCTAAAGACGAAAGTCTACAACCAGTGTGTGTTACCAGTGATGACATATGGAACTGAAACGTGGCCTCTCACTATGGGCCTCATAAGAAAGCTCAAGGTTGCACAGCGTGCTATGGAAAGAGCTATGCTCGGCGTTTCTTTGCGGGATCGAATCAGGAATGAGGAGATTCGTAAACGAACAAAAGTTGCTGACATAGCCCAACGGATAAGCAAGCTGAAGTGGCAGTGAGCGGGGCACATAGCACGTAGAACTGACGGCCGATGGGGCAGAAAGGTTCTGGAATGGAGGCCACGTACCGGCAAGCGCAGCGTAGGACGTCCACCTACAAGGTGGACAGACGACCTGGTAAAGGTTGCAGGAAGCCGCTGGATGCGAGCCGCTGGATGCGAGCCGCTTTCAACCGGCCAATCTGGAAGTCACTGGGGGAGGCCTATGTTCAGCAGTGGACGTCCTATGGCTGAAATGATGATGATGATGATGATTAAATTCTACTTTTCGTTTTCATACTAATCTTCAACAGCTCTCGCAAAATTACAAACATCCTCCTATTCTATATTCTATATGTATTCTGTGCTACCATCCACGAGTGAGCTTAGGTATTCTGTGAGTGAGCGTATGTTGAAACGCAGGTGACGCAGTGCCTGACGGCTTAGATTTTGTTATTTTGTAAAGCGTAAGCGAGCTTAATGGTTTTAGCTAGATTTCATAATTTTGGTGTCAAAATAATAGATAGGGCACCATTATGGTATCTTGCTCCAGCTTAAATTAACCCTAGATCGAGCGCTATATGCCGTGCGCTGCATGGGCAATTGCGTTATCTGCGTCTGAGTATACACTTAGTTAGCCTTATCCTTTGACATATCTATTCACGACTCGCGCGTACTTTAGTACTGTGTACGACTTTCCCCTTTCAATTTTTTTGGAAATAACTGAGCCTAAGAAAACTAGGTAGTTTATAGCCTCTCCTTAACTGGGTCAAGCCCCCCCATGATGTTACCAGTTTAAAGTGCAAGCGGAATACTGACATATATCGCAGGCCGGGCCCCCATATCCGTGCTCACACGCACACGTGTTAGGCGCAACACACTTGCCGTGTTCGCACTTCTCCACGCACACCGGCACGCACTGTGTTCCGTGCTCGTCTGGCGCGTAGCCTAAACAGCACTCCTGGACTGGACGGTCCTTCGTCAGCGTCTGAGTCTTAAAAATTTGACGGAACTTGATCCTATATTTCGAACAGCGAGGAGGGATGTTTAAACACCAAGCATACTCCTTCACTTGGTAGGGTTGATTCTCTGATACTCGTATTGTAGTTGTGTATCTAAAACAAATAAGTTAGTATAGTTGTTATAGACAGAATAATAAATTTGATAATGTTTTACATGATATATATGTACGGCTGATTGACTAGTTAGCCAGCCAGCCAGCTATTATCTATAACTAACTAGATAGACCGCAACTTTTTTTGCGTGGTCTGCAGGATGTTTTGTGGGTATATCTTATATTAAGCAACGTTGTGGTCTGCGGTGAAGCACTCTTATCAAAAAAGGAGCGTTTTATTTTATATTTGAAAAGTCCTAGGTGGTGTTTATTAGAAGACAGTAACTCAGGTAGACAATTTGTTCGCGATTCGCACAATAAATGTTGAAGCAGTGCTTTGTGCAATTCTTTGGAAATTCGACTGTAAAACAGTCTTTTTATCGAGGCTCTTTCGTTTAGTGGTTGAACGAAGGTGGATATGCAATTCCATTTCACGGTCAATTCGAGAAATAAAGAAATCCATTTTATTTAATGAATGATGGATAAGGCTTAACTGAATAACGTCATTCACCAGCATAAAACACACGTAATCAAATGTAAAGTAAAAAAAGTAACTACCTAACAAAGACAAAAAAAATGGTGCGTATTTGTTCGACCTTCAAAGATTTTTATTGGAAACTAGCTGTTGCGACTACGTTCGCGTGGTCTTTACTTTCTTCATAAAGGATTTTCTGCACAACTAATTTTTTCTTTTATAAGAACCTTCTTCTAACAATAATTAACACAGTAAAAATGAATTAGCGGAATTGTTCCATCCGTTCAAACGTGATGCGATGACCAAGGGAAATAGAGATTCAAGCAAGTATTTATTATTTTTTCAGCAATAGCAAGTCTATATCAGTTTTCCTTGTTACAAGTTGCAGACAGAAAAAAAGGATACGTAATACGGGAAGGGGCGAATGATAAAAGTTAACTGACCCATTGAACAATACGAGCCCGATCAACGGTAATCAGTAACTCCAGTGCAGCGTCCCCTGCCTGCGTTCAAAACAAATATCGAAAAGGTTACCCGTATATTAGAGGTTTTAGTCCGTTTAATTTTATCGATTCGGCTGGAAACCAGACGTTTACGGTTAATCCTTAAATACGGGTTAACCCAATCGTATAAAAACCGGTTCCAGTCGAAGGTTGACTTTCGTTTAAAAAATTTAAGCTTCCCTACAATCTACTACTATTTCTATCTCGTTCTTTCCGATTAATCAGCGATATTATACGGATTAACCCGATATGTATACGGGTTACCCTAAATACGGCTTAAGCGAACCGTCGGTTTAGTCGTCTAAGCGGTTAACCCGTAAACCCGGTTTTTCGGTCCTAGGTTTAGAAAGGAAATAATGAGCAGTGAGTAGGGACATTTAAATACAATATATCTATGTATGTGGGACATGTTACGTGATAAATAACAATGAAATACTACGTCACTATCTTCAGTGTAGTAATTAAGAGCCATTTCACATTTTTAGCGCAAAATCTAATATTTCCAGCGCCTAATTTGCGACCTTAGGAAAGATTTTAAGAATGTTAAATACATGCAAAAGAAAGCCTAATCTTTGGTTTAGACATTTAATGTAGCACATTTGCAAATAACACTATTTTTATTCATAAAATTATCAAACCCGCCTCCTCGATTGACGAAAAGTGTTCGCCTTGTCAATTTCAAGCAACTAAATAATTTATTTACATTCATTATTATTGCTGAATAAATACGTCAAAAAATCAGACATATACTTTTATCGACCTTTAATGTACGAGAATATAGATTTATTATCACAATAACTCGAAATGAAATTAAACAATTTGTGAATTATTTCGAAAAATTGCGCTAGTTTACTAAGGATTTTTGTTTTGAATTAAGCATATTTACAATTAAAAGTTTGTGTCACAATACCTTTGATCTTTATTTATTTGAAATATGTCATTTTTTGAAAATCTAATCAGGTAATTAGAACCAAAAACGCTTTGACAACTTACCCTAAATCCTAAATGTTTTATGCACAAGCACGCGCTCCATACAAACGGCGCGATTTTGTGAAATGGCTCTTAAGAATAGAAAGGACTCATTCAGTGACGATAGAACAAACATTTTTACCACAGAAACACTTATCGTTATCACAATGGCGAGCATAATGAATTTATCTTAGCGCATTATAAAAGTGATCCGGATAAGTGAACGATGACCAAGAACTCTTAGAAGTGACTAATAAAAACATTATCTTTGATGCAAACAATAACACACTACCACCACGATATTTTGGTATCACTAGGTATTTTAAATTGAAGTACCGCGTCATGTTTGTCGTCTGTCCTGTCCTGTCTGTGAGCTGTACATTTACCAGACTAATTCCCGAAACTACTGTATGGATTTTGATACGATTTTGGGAAAGTTCGAAAAATTACGTAGTATTATTTAATTAATAATCAAACTTTAAATTAATTTAAATAAATGATACCTACTTTTCGAATTCTAGTTGGTTAATAATATTGAACCTCTGTAACGTGTTACTAAGTAGGCATGTAATTTTCATGTAAGTAATTAGAGGGCTGTAAGAAAGATATTTGACGCCAAGTCTCTCAGACGCTTAAACCGAGGTTTTAAATGCACGTAGGTAGGAAAGTAGGCACTACAGCCAACAGAACATCAATCCATTCATGTACAGTACAAAATGATCGCTTATTTGCAATAAAGAGAATGCAACGGAAGGTCAACTTATGCTTCCATGTTTAGTATAATGTGCTATTGATATTTTTTTTATAGTTTATCCACTAGGATAGGTTTACTTACAGTTCTTTTCTGGTGCAGACATTTGGCCCTTCAAGGAGTGCACGCGCCGCAGCGGCCAGCAGCAAAACTGCGGCAACCTTCGACCACATCTCGATTTCTGTTCACGCAATCCTGAATCGAGTCTCCATAACAAATCAATTGTTTCGGCACGATTACGTCACAATATGCATTCAAATTAGGCTCCTTGTTTGTTTCGTTGCTTACAGAGCACTTGCAATTGTTTCTCGTAATTTCTGTAAAGAATAAAAAAATATGTTCAGTCAACGGCAGGTCAACCTACCCAAAAAGTTTAAAGGTCATTAAACCGAATTTCAACTTTATGTCCGACATGATATAGATCAATATCAATTGAGAAAATTTAACGTTTTGTGGTAGGTTGTCTGTACTTAGTTGATATAATATTTATGTTAGTCGGTCATTTAGAGCCAATAAATATTTAATGGCTTTCAAAGATTGTAGATTGAAATATGGAATAATGTTGACCTATACAGGATAAGATAGGGATATATTTCACTACATTCTATTTATGGCCCAAATCTGCAGTCCTTACGAGATACATGGGGCACACTAAAAGTTTTGCACTTCTAGCTAATCGGAACTATTTAAATTTCGAATGTTATATTTTTTTAAACGTTGCACCTTCTTAGTAATAAAAAAACAATTGGCGGGAATCGATTTGTCAACTGATTTTTATCACACATCAAAGTTCTACGTACGGAAAGAAAATAGAATTAAGTCGAAAAGATTTTAGAGCGATGATTTTTTATGATTTTAAAAGTTCTCTCTCTCCGCAAGACTGTGCCGCTCGTCTTCAAAATGCTTTTGGGAGAGAAGCACCTTGCTTGAGCACCGTGAGGCGATGGTTTGCTGAATTTCAGAGAGGTCGAGTTTCTTTACATGACGAATTCCCAACACACATAAAACAACTAGAAAATATACAAAAATTCAACTCAACTTAAAAAGAATATCTTATAAATAAGAGTTACTATAACCTGTAGGAGTTTTTCGAGGAGAAGCCTTAATTTCCTATATCCTACCTACATACATTGTTTTTTTGTATGTTAATTGTTGTATAAAATGTAATGTAACTACTACAGTTACTCATATTATGTTGCTATGCCCTGCCAGGGTAACATGTTAAGGGACTTTTTATATTGTATTTACTTCAATTTTTACCACATGTGTGCAATAAACGTTTTGAATTTGAATTTGAAAATTTCGTGAAGGGCGGCCTTCAACTGCCGTCAACGAAAATAATGTGGCTACTGTTAAGCGGCTAATTGAAGAAAACCCGCGGATTACCTATGAGATATTTCGAGGACTATTGAGGATTGGTATGAGCCAAATTCAGAAAATTTTACACGAAGAATTGAAAGTTCGGAAACTTTGCTGTCGTTGGATTCCTCATGAACTGACCGCTGTCAGTTCATGAGTGAGCACCATTCCACGCGAGCCCGCTTCTGCTCCGCTGAGCTCTCGCTCGGCTCGCGTGGAATGGTGCTCACAGATGCTACTGAAGTACGACCACGGACATTCTAATGCTGTTTATGACATTGTCAAAGGAGACGAAACGTGGATTTGAAAGAAGAAAGAAAGAAAGAAAGAAAGAAACGTTTATTCGACACACAAGAGAAAATAATATAATAATACACAAAACAATATAAATTTGATATTGTGTCGAAAAGGTGCCCGCTCAGCATTTGTCGTGACAGCCACAGACTTATCACGACGCTGATTTTCGGCGGGAACCTCCGACGCTGGAACGTGCAGCGAGTGACGCAGCGGCACATCGGACCACCAGAGAATCCCAAATCCCTCCAACGGACTCCAGGCCCATGAGGAGCACAAGATCGGTCGGAGAAAACCTGGAACCCCCGATAGGCCGATGCACCGCCGCCCACAAGCACGGTGCCAGACGGGACAACATATTAACACGAAATTATAGGTACACGCCACACAGTGTCATTTGGACAGAGCGGAGTATCAGTCCGGACGAGTAAGGTACGCCAAAATCGATTTCGGTCCGATTCGGATATCGGAACGCGCCTTCACTTAATCTGTCATCTGACTGACACTTCGCCCGAACGAAAAACATTTTAACCTACACACATAAAATAAAATTTAAGAAAATGCCAGCAAGTTCCGGCATACATGTGCTTTACAGTTTTCGCTGTATTTTTATTAAGTAACCGTGAAGTGAAGTGAGCAGACACAATGTGTACAGTGGTCAGTGCCGTGGTCAGATGAGGATACAAATTACAATCATACAAGCAACAAGGTTATTGGGCTGCAGTGCAGTTCGAACAGCAAAAACAGGCCGCCAGACACGCAGGCCGAAAAGGTATGTTCAAAGAAAAAGAGTGTCTATCCATTTGTCTAATAAAAGTAAAAGTAAAAATATCATAGAATTCATAAATATAAATTAAATTTGCCCGTATCTAACCCACAGTGCGCGCGCGAACATGGCGGCGACAACCCGACGGCGGGCTCAAAGAAAGGGGATTTACACCGCAGAGAAGCACTGAAGAAATTCCTACGTTCCCTGCCCTCGACCAGATCCGTCTACACATACAGCCGACCACGCTGCGCCGGAACAACATGCCTCGCCCGCATGACGCGCAAGCCTCGATAGTAAGCACAATTAATACAGATAGATACACTTTATTTCACACCATATAAGAAAGTTAGGGTTGATGTTTACAGTAGGTTTACAATTCAGATGGTCTTATCACTAATTAACTATGATTCAATTAAAGATTTAAAAAAATTATTACAATTACAATTACTCATTTGTTTTCTGCAGTGTTATGAGATACTTTTTGAGGTATGTTTTGAATGTATTTTTTACTTCTAGGGCGCGCACTGGTGGAGGCAGGTCGTTCCAACATCGCGTGGCGGCAAACTTGAAAGAACCTCTGAAAGCCACGGTGCGGTGCTTTGGTGTGACAAAAGTGTGAGTGCACTCTCTTTTGGGATACCTACTACGGTCGCACGTCCACATAAGTTTGTCAAAGAGATATCCCGGCTTTCTGGTGGCTATGATGCCAAACATCATAGACGCCAAGTGCAATCTTCTACGGGCTTCCATCTTCATAAGATTAGCAGCATTGAGGAAAGGAGATACATGCGACCGTGGGGGAATACGGAAACAGAACCGAGCGCAGGCATTCTGTACTCTCTGGACAAGCTTAGCAGATCTCTTCAACAGACAGGGCCCATATACAGTGTCGCAGTAATTAAGCTTTGATAGAACTAAAGACTCACACAGTGTGATTCTGAGTTTCTCATTTATATACGGTCTTATTTTATATAAAAGTTTGAGCCTATAAAAGCAGTTCCTAGCACACTCCATGACATGCCCTTCAAATCTAAGATGGCTATCAAAAACCAAACCCAGGTTGCGTACCTTCTCTACTCTTTCAATTGGCTTACTGTTTATGATTACATTTAGTGCTGCATTATTGACCTTAGAGATGTTTTTAGGTGTCCCAGTTATCATGAGTTTGGATTTGTTTGGATTGAGAACTAGACAGTTTAAAGAGCACCAGTCAGCAAGACGTTGCAAATCCTCATTTACTTTGGAGACGGCAATGGAGAGTTCAGCCGGGAAAAATGATAGATATAGCTGTAAATCGTCCGCGTACATCTGATACTGGCAATGGGTTACTTCATTTACTATGTCAGCGCTATAGAGGATGTATAAGATGGGTCCCAAAATGGATCCCTGAGGGACTCCACGGGATAATGCACGCGCCCGAGATTGTGAGACAGTACCATCGTTCAACTTTAACTCCACATACTGCTGCCTGCATGACAGATAGCTATGAAACCACCCGACCGAGCTAGGATCTAGACCATAGTAACTCAACTTTGATAGCAGCAAAGGTATGTTGATAGAATCAAAAGCGCGAGAGAAATCAAGAAGTAACAGCAACGAAATCCTCCCCTGATCCTGGGCTTCTAATAAGTTGTCAACCACGTCTGCGAGTGCAGTTGCCGTTCCATAGCCCCTTCGAAAGCCCGACTGATGGTGGGGTAATATGTTGTTTGCTTCAAGATACTGGGTTAGTTGGTTGCACACTATTCTCTCTAGGACCTTAGAAAGTATCGGGAGGAGGCTGATTGGCCGCAGGTCCTGCACAACTGAGGGTTCGCCGTTCTTAGGAAGTGGTTTGACCACTGCCACCTTCCAATTCCGGGGAAAGACACCCCGCTGAATAGATTATTGTTTTGAACCCGAAAAAAAACAGCAATCTTGTGAATTGTGCGAGTTACGTACTCTACCGGTACGAATACCTACCGCTGACCTCGGGCGCCTAACTAGAACACAGAAATTATTGCGAGATCACGGAAACGCTGAACGGCGCGCTCGTGGACCATCAACGTGACCAAGCCAGCGGACATCAGGCCACCAACATCCCATCTCCGACACTTCGTATCTAACATCGATCGAGTCAGTTAGTATTAGGACCTAGTTTTATTGTAATTTTAATTTTTAATTAAATTAGATTTTAAGTAATTTCGTTTTTTTTTCGATCCTCCGGCTGTCGCTTCGTAATTGGCGCAGTCGGTAGGATCCTCGCGGTCGGTTTCGCGTCGCGATTCATCACGAAGATTTCCGTCGTCACGAGCCGCCCGTGTGGCTATCAAGTCACGTTCGAGGATCCTGAATCTGAAGCCAGCCAGAGGGTATCCAGACATCGATACACGAAAAAAAGCCGAAAAAATATATTAATGTAAGTGCACTTGAATCATTCTCGTGTTCCTTATCCTGTCCTATTTTATAATCCTTTACCTTAAGTAGTTAAAGTTTTGACCCGAGAAACTCTGGGTCCTGCGGGTCTGCATCACGCAGCCTCGTAGGCAATTTTTAGATTTAATTAGTTTAGAAAATAGTTATATCAGCATTTACCCGTGCATCGTGCACACATTCAATGCTAAGAATAGACCTAATATGCTATAAAAATTAAGAAATATCTTTGTCAAAAATAGCATATTGGATTTAGAGTTATAAGGGAATTTTATGATCTAATAAAACCCGGTTATTATTTTATAGATAGAGACATAGTGTTACTTTTAATTTTCCTAATAGTTATTAAAATATATATGACCCTTTTAAAATTATCTATAGTACCTAATAAATACCACCAAGCCCTGATTCCTTTTTAATATCCTTTCATTGCTACCAAGGAGAATGCATTCCTGTACATAGAGGCAGAATGCCCGACGTTTTCACACGGCTATCTCTGTAAAGAAGACGTTAAAAACCATCAAATTTGCACTGTACCTGACTGTATCCAGCATCTCATCTCGCGACAATCCCTGAAGAAACTTGTAAATTAATGGAAAAGCTAGATGAGTGAGATGCTATCACATCTAACGAAGATACTAGATCTCACTTGCCGCCGACAAGACTACACTCAGCTACAAGGAAGTTACTTCGTCACTATCCCGATTAACTGCTGTCTTCACACGCTCGTTTTTACTACAATCAAGAATAACGACAATATAAAAGACTAACTGAAGATAACGAAGATCTCTAATATTAAAATGCAAGCTGCAGAGTCATCTCACATTTATTTACACTCTATCGACCTACAGTCTTCACATCATCCAAGACACAATAGCGCTACAGATGCCAGTGCAAATACGACGATACCTTTCTAATAAGTGCAACTATATTTATCCTCGTAGTCATCATGCTACGTCGCTATGAGATACTTACCTGCACTCGTACCCGTGACGCAGATCCCACGAAGCCTGAAACTCACGATTATTGGATCCCTGGAGACAGAAACCCACCAGCAACATTTTCGATGAACGTTCTCAAATAGTTGCTGATCTGAGGGTGGAGGAGTTACGTACTCTACCGGTACGAATACCTAACCCTTACCTCGGGCGCCTAACTAGAACACAGAAATTATTGCGAGATCACGGAAACGCTGACGGCGCGCTCGTGGACCATCAACGTGACCAAGCCAGCGGACATCAGGCCACCAACATCCCATCTCCGACACTTCGTATCTAACATCGATCGAGTCAATTAGTATTAGGACCTAGTTTTATTGTAATTTTAATTTTTAATTAAATTAGATTATAAGTAATTTCGTTTTTTTTCGATCCTCCGGCTGTCGCTTCGTAATTTGCGTGTTTGAAAATGAGAACAGGTCAACAAAAGTGAGGCAGGCGAGAAACGTTGGTAAAAAATTGGTAAAAAAAGGTTTTTTTTTCTCAGCTACGGGTCCCATCTGTACAATTCCACTTGAAGATCAAAAGAGTGTTAATGCCGAGTGTTATTCTATCATTTGTTTACCCAGGGTGTTACAAAAAGTTTGCAAAAGACGACCCAAAAGCCACGTTCTCCTACATCATAACAACACTTCTTCACACACGGCCAACAAAACAAAGACATTTTTAGCTTCCGAAAAAGTACAACTCGTCACACAACCTGCGCATAGCTCCGACCTAGCACCCTGTGATTTCTGTATTTTCCCCAAAATCAAAGATTTGATGAGGGGTTTTACTTTTACCAACTCCGAAAAGGCAGTAATAGTTCAATTAGCACGTAGAAAACATGCCATCAGATCTGTGGTCCTCCTGTTTTAAAAAATGGTTCGATCGCATGAAAAAATGTTTAAAATGTAAAGGAGAGTACTTTGAAAAGCAATAAGCATAATATTTTGGTTATAACATGTTGTTTTTTTAAGTTACGCAAAACTTATAGTGTGACCTACGTATAACGTATAGTTTTGGCTATCAGTCCATCATTTTATGAATTCAACAAAGTGAAAGGGGTTTCAAAGTAGCTGTGTGTACGGGGAGGAGGCGGTGCAAGCATGTGGGTCGTCGACTGACCGCAGACTGTCGACCCACCACGGCTGGCCAGTCAGCTATATATCAGTCGAATATTTCGTGACAAACTTATTGACCACCTTGTTGAACATCGGTCTTTGTAGGCCAACCAAGACTCTTCCTACGTTCTCAAAATTCAAGACACCCCGTCCCAGATCTTTCCCACTTCAGTGGAAACAAACAATTCATTTCACAACGGTGCTATTCTCCTCGCGTCTCCGTGGGTGTCAGTTATAACGCAAAGCTCACTAAAGTAGAGTGGAGAGAAGAACTGAGTTTTTAAACAAATAGGTAAATAAACATACTGTTCTGTGCTTGTTATACAGGAGAAATTATTAATATAACTGCATCGGATATTCTTAAAAATTACACCGCATAAAGAATGTGGATACAAGGAATGAGAATTGCAAACCATATGAACAAAAATTTAAAGGACATCGGCCAATAAACAGTTTAGGGTCATCCAACGTGACTACAAGGAAACAAGCTTCTGCAATCTTTGCGTCACAGTCAAAGTGTACGCCAACAACAATCATTACCCGCCGAGTTAATGGCTCATCTGACGATAAAAAAGATCAGATTTGCGAAGCTTTGCTAAGTAGCTCCCAATCACTGGATCTGAGTCTTTCTAATGCGAACACAGATGAGGATCATGACTTATCAATAAAAAGATGACACGAAAATTTACTGTTCAACCTATAAGACGCAGAACTTAAAAGAACAGGTCAAAAAACTTACTACTAATTTAATGAGCACACAGAATGAATTAGAGACCACCATCTGTGAAAATAATTGTCTGAAACAGAAGATAAATAAACTCACACATGAAATCTTTCTACAAAATGTATGCCAAAGCCCAAACACTTCACTTTCTAACCCTTCCAGCAACATAAAGTCAAAAAGTTACTATATGAACACCAAGCGACATGAAAATAGTACACCAAAATCTTCCAACATAACACAACACAACACAACAACCAAAAAATAATCATGCTACAATTTTGAGACAAAAGCCTGCCAGTAATTCAGCTGGCAAAAAACAACTGGAATTAGAAGTATTAATAAGCGACCTTCAAAATAGGTTATTTAATGCTGACAGGGAAATAAAGAAGTTGCAAAAACAGCTAAAAGCAGTAGGGCTACTCGAAATATTAGCAAAAATTATGAAAAAATATGTCCAAAGTTGGTAAAAATACACAGAAAGGATGATTCACCAACCATACGGATATATGGCGCACAACAAAGTACTGGTCTTGCATCTACCTTAACTAACTCGAGAAAAACCAACCGTTACAAAGTTCTGAATCAAACCAAACCAAATGCACTGAATCTGACATACTTCAAGATTGTTACTACAATAAGCCTAATTTGGAAGATGTAGTTGTAATAAATGTTGGAGAAAACGACAGAAACCCAAAGAAAGTCCTTTCCGAAATCAACAATTTCTTGAATAAATTTCAGGATTTTACCGTAATTATATTAGGTGTAACATGTAACCAATTCTTGAATGAATCTTTGTTAAATATAAGGAAATCGATAATTTATGTAAATATTTTAAAAATTGTATTTTTTAAAACTATGAGCGTTATGCCTCACACGATTATTTATGTGAAAGAATAAATTTTAATATTGATTCTGTAAATTGCGACAGAGAACTTCTAGCTGTTAAAAAATTAGGAACTTTGTTTTACGTGAAGGGGCTAGTAAAATTCGTAATACTGAACAGTGCAGGAAGGGCACCATTCCACATTATTTTGCCCCAATTTCTAAAAAAGAAAATATTGAGGGTGGTCACGGGAGCTCAACTGTCACAAAGAAGGGAACCATTCCTTTCTACTTTATAGTTCTAAGGAAAGATAAGCTCTTTCGTTCCTAATCGCTCTTATGCACAACCTCCATTATCTATGGATTGCATAAAAAACCTATCTAATTTTACTATTTTGCATCAGAACATTCAGGGGCTGTTAAGTAAACTGGATGTATTGGAATTGACTGTTGACGAATTTAAGCAAAAAAATACTAGTTTGGACGTTTTATGTATTTCTGAAACCTTCCTGAAGTCGGGAACTGAAAAAAATGCAGTATTAAAAAAATATAATATGGTATCATCATTCTGCAGAACAAATAGATTTCGAGGCGGCGTTTGTATTTTTATTAGCAAACATATAGAGTTCAAACCCCTGCCTATCTGTAAAGACTTTGCAAGCGAAAAAAGCTTTGAGTGCTGTGGGGTGGAATTACCATCACACAAGTGTATTGTATTGTGGCTCTACAGGATCCCTAAAAGTAATGCTGCTATATTTTTTGCCCAACTAGAACTACTTTTATATAAACTGCCAAAAAAAATAAAAAACTGATATTAACCGGTGACTGGAATATCAACACTTTAAAAAAAGACGAAACATCTACAAATCTAATCAACTTGTTACATAGCTTTAACATAGAGCTACATATTGACGAGCCCACGCGTGGTCATTCATGTATTGACCATATTGCAAGCAATATTAAGGATTCCAAGGGGAGTGTTCACAAATTGTATCTTTCTGACCACGATGCCTGTCAAACACTTTCCTTCCAAACTAACTTAAACATATACAAGCCACATTTCTTATACAGACGTCTCAAAGACTTTAATAAAGACAACGTAGCCAAATTCGTAAACTGCATTAGGAGTTATCATGGCAAAATGTTTTTAGCGATTTAAATCTAAATTCAGCATTTAAAAAGTTTCGTAATGAATTGTGCCTTTTTCATGAACTGTGCTTCCCGATGAAACGCATGAAAATTAATTCAAAAAATGTAAGGCCAAAGTGGATCACAAAAGGCATCAAGCTTTCTTGTATCAAGAAACGTAAATTAAGGTCATCTTATTATAGAACTGGTTCGGTAAAAACCAAACATAATTTTAAAAAGTATAGTAGAATTTTACGCAAATGTATATTTACCTCACAAAAAAACTGTAATGCTAATATTGTAAAAAAGCAAAAAATAAATGTAAAGCTTCATGGGACGTCATCAAAAACAAGTCAAGTTGTAATATGAAAAATATAGAGACCGAATCATTAAATGTTAATCAACAAGAAATAAGGGTCCTCGTTTATTAGCTGAAACCTTTAACAATTACTTTATCAATTTATCCGACTCTTCTCTGACACATAGCAAGCATGACCATAGACTCATTGACAATCAAAGTACTAGTATAGTTTTAAAACCATGCACGGAATATGAAGTCCTGAAGATTATAGGATCCCTGAATAATACAAAATTAGTAGGAGTAGACCACCTCTCTACGCCCATACTTGATAGTTGGAGAGCCGACCGCAAAATTTTGTACCTACTTGATACCGCGATGATATGCACAATGGTTTCCCTTAAAAGTGATGCTAAGTCCGAATTTGATAGTCTGCTACGGCAGAACTTGCCGAAAGTATCAAAAAGAAAGCCATTTCCGGTGCGAAAATAATATAAGACCTATTATATGTATGTATTGTATGTAAGATACACTTACGCAAAGAAATCATTTCATTTCATTTCATTACAACACCCAAACCCGAGACTATATAAAAAAGTTAGTTTTCTACATTGAACCGACTCGGCTGGTTATCGAAGACGGGACTCTCGGCTACGGCCGACCTCAATTATTATTAATACAAAGATTCCCTAGCAATTTCGTGTTTTAATATTTTTATAGCATCACTGGTTATTTCCCCGAACGCCTCGCAATAAAACTTCAGCCGTGGGCTATTTCCCCGAACGCCTAGCGAGAAAACCCCAGCCGTAATTGTAATAATGCTTACACGTTCTGTCTGAGCGTATAAGTATGATCTACCTCTCACAATACTTAAATTTAATGCCTACTAACCATGAACAGTAAACAACAACCCAAGCAGTGTTGTTTACGTCAACCTCTATACGTACTGAGAAAAACAAAGTAAAATTGAAAAGTGTTGTAAAATACCTAGTACTGTTTTAAAATAAACATATAGCATTTTCCACTTACATAGCATTTTGTATTATCATTATTATCTGCGGCGTCGCTAGAGTGGCATCCTCGTTCGTGACCGCGGCGGCAGTTCGAAGTTTGGACGCAAAATCTATGAAAGTACATTATTATCAATTTACGTCCTAACTAGCGATGACGATACCTGTTGGTTCCAGCAACGGGAGAGCAGATAAAATATGTTACACAAAAATGGTAGAAGCAGCTATGTGTACGGTAGTACTATTAGGTATTCTTTGACGTAGCTTAACAGAAGGTATCACGTTCTTGGTTGGTTGGTTAGTAACAGACGGATCAATGAAGGTCATTGGAAATGCCGTTACCGCCTTAGCGTTGACATACATTGAATGCCAGCGAATGAGCGTTAAAGATCCTTCCAGTAGGTAAATTATTTTAAATTTGGAGTACTTATTAAATTTGCTCTGATTAGTCGCAAAGTGAAGTCGCAACGCAACACACCTTGTTATTTTTATTCTTTCGAGAATGTCGGTCGAAAAGACAGTCTCCTCGATTTCTGCGAACCAAAGCTATTATGAATTCTGTGACCAACATGTAAGCGAAGATAAATGAAAGTCTAATAAAGTAGTTATTTAAGTCACTGTTTAATCTTTTACACAATTTACTGGTTTAAATACAATTGAATGAATGGGTATTAATCTAGTACGCGCACTCTTTACTTACACATTCAAATCCCGTTAGATTAAACACAAACGTCCTCTAGGGATGACAAATGGGTAAAGAAAATGAAATTCTATTTAGTCCGTCAGTTAGATTACTTAACAAGAAATAATGAACACTTTTTTCTTTGGTCCATCAACCAAAAAATGACAAAGGTAAAGCGCAACGTTCGGGAGTGGGGGCTCGTGACGACATTTCTAAGTAAAAAATGTACAAAAACGTGACGTCATACGACATTTTATATCAATATAATATCTCTGTAATATTTTGATTAAGTGAAAAAAGAAAAAAAAAGTGTCCTATACTTTTTGATAATCTACCTAAAAAAATGTTGTCATTTATCCCTATTCCATAACATCAAATCAGGCCTCCGATTCAGAACCATTCGAAAACAAATTGTCGACCGAAAACCACGTGACACTATAGGCTTTAACATTAGTGTCACGTGATTTACCGGTTGTCAATTCGCTATCAAAGGGTCCTAAATCGGAAACCTGGTTACCGCTAAACAAGCTAAATACAAAGGTAATAATAACAGAGCTCACACATAGGGGCGTAATTGCATTAATATAAACAAACTGTACAAGACGGCTCATATTATATTAGATTCGGGGAACCCTACGCGTAATGATCATTATCAAAAGCTCTAACTAAGCACATTCCGTGGGCCCGGCTTAAGACAAGGTTCGCCGTTTTTTCGGCTTGCATACGTCACGCGCTCCAAGTAGAATCTACGGACCAAACTAGTCTACCGTTAACGACGAGTTAAAGACCAATTACCTATTGTCTAGAGGCCCGTATTCTTTTTCCTGAAAGGAACCGGGCAGAACCCGGTTCCTTTCAGGGCCGTCTTTCCCACAGGGCAGTCTGAGCACTTGCCCAGGGCCTCGCAATCGATGGGGCCCCCTGGTTCCTACTTAAATAGTATCCTCTGTCAAAGTTATAGGGGCCTCATTATCCTATATGCCCAGCGCCCCCAATATGTTAGAGATGGCCCTGGTCCCTTTATCCTCATATATACATTTCATAAAAAATAAAACCGACTTCAAAACACTAAAATGCTAAAAATAATCCCAACACTTAAGTTTTGGAGTCGGTGCCAGCCGATGAGAGATTCAATGTTTTTGTTTGCACCGTAGTGTTTTGAAGTCGGTTTTATTTTTTTTAATAAAATTTACTTTTTCATCTATTTTTAGTGATAAATCCTAATCTAACTGCTGAACACCGATTTCATCCCCTATTTTTCTACGCTTAGGGGTGATTTTTATTTTGCAAACTTTTATCATAGCATCTTTGAAGTATAAGCTAATCAATAAAACAAACATCATCAAAATCGGCTCATATTTGTCGAAGATAGGTAACAAGAACCACAACCAAAATATTATCTGGGTATATATTTGTTGATTTTCTCAAAAAGTTCTTAATCAATTTCGATAAAATTTATATGGGACCACCTCTAAAATATGATCTACCGAACAAAAAAAAAATCATCAAAATCGATTCATAATTGGCGGAGTAATCGCGTAACATACATACAAAAAAAAACATACAGTCGAATTGAGAACCTCCTCCTTTTTTGAAGTCGGTTGAAAATAGTCAACCCTAAACTGTTCAGAATATTTGTCCCCATATTTTCCATAGCATCCATGCACTGTTTAACTAATTTCATACGATCGTTAAACTTTTTAATACCTACGTTATTTCGGGAAAACCTATTTTATGCTTCATGAGAGCAATAAAGACCAAAAATACTTTATTTTACCCATTTTGACTTTTCAACGTTTTATTTTACTATTTACTAATAGAAACGAAATCTATGTACCTAGCACGATAATAAAACAACGTGAAAAAACCTGATCATTGAGAGGTGTAGCCACGTCATAATAAAAAAATGGTCTGATTCCTCTTTCTAGTTGCACATAGATTAGACTCTCTGCATATCTAGGATCTTTGTCATGTGAAGCGATAGGAGGATGAAAGAAGTAAAGAAAACAGTAACACGGTGTTTGTGTGGCTTTTCATTATGTTGAAATTCAATGGATACTCGTATAATTCATTGACCATCCCGTTTGTATAGCATCACAAGGCAGGGATCGCTTGTGTTAATTTACAGCTGTATACGGCGTGGGAGGTCAACTATAAAAATAATTCTCGCCTTTTAATTGATAGCACAGTAACATGATAATAATTTTCTACTCTGTGCACTGTGCATAATACAATGTACAGTTATAGTATAGATACTCGTAGTATCGTACATATTTGTGCACTAAGTACATACCTCTAAGTAAAAAAAAAAATGCATCACTACTAGGTGTACCCAGCTACCCAGTGTCTTAAATAGAAAATTTAATAAAATATATCATTATCCTGACGTTCTCAGCTTCTGTATTTTACATAAGAACCGAAATCAGGATTTTAGGTACCTAGGTAGGTACGACCTTATTAATCTTTAGATATAAAGGAAATGAATCAGCGTGTCCCTTTTTAAGTTGTAGTAAAGCTTTTTAAGCGTTGTTTTTGTTTACACAATAGAGCACACGTGTGACGTGACTTCAACGACAAAATAGATTACCTCTAATATTTTTATTATAGCCTGCTGAAGTTAGGTAGACCTTTTTCTCTTTTTTAGAGAAACAAAGTAGATTGGTTGCACGTTAAAATGTAGCAATTATAAAAATGTTACAATTGTAAAACACGCAGAATATCATGAAAACTTTACAAATAGGTAGTATGATCGTGACCTAGAAAATCGTTGTTCGTACTAACCCAGACACTTGGCTATAATTAACATGCTCTATTGCTCATTAATTGTACCAAAACACAAGTAGTATGAATGCCCACAATTCAAGGAAATAAGTAGGTAAGTATTACGTATACAAAATACAAACGTTGTGAATATTGTCAAAACACCAGTCAGCGTTAGTGCTGTGAAGACAAAACAATTGAGGTCGTTAGTTATGCGAGTTAAACAGGTCACTACTCTACCTACGTGCAGGCAAATATTCAAGCGCTTGGATCGATTCGCGTGAAGAAAGTAGAGCGATGTCCATACGCGCGCTTTATTTAGCGCTCAAACATAAAATCATAGTATATGTAGTACCTCTGTGTATTTATATGAGTACTTGGATTTAACTAGTTCTAACAACTTTATGTAGACTTTACAGGATGTATAGGTTAAATTACTTTAAATTAATCCCATTGCAGATGGACGAAAACATGTAAATATAGACGACCTCCGTAGCCGAGAGGCGAGCATACCGAACTTGTATCTCTGAACCCGGGACGGGTTCGATTCCCAGTCGGTCAATGTAGAAAAAATAGTATTCTATGGTGTCTCGGGTCCGGGAGTTGTGGTACCGTCGTTGTTGCTGATTTCTGTAACACAAGTGCTTTGGCTACGTACCACAGGATCTGAGCAATGTATGTGATGTTGTCCAATATTTATTTGAGTAATTTTATTTATAATAGGAATTTAAAGTAGGTAAGTACCTAGGTATATATATGATGAGGATTAAGCTGCTCAAATCTAAACTAAAAAAAACTTCATACAAATGATTACACATCACCAAGAAGTTCTTATGAGATACTTATGTATTTTTTTTGATTGCGATATTTGTCGCATAGTAGATGTTGTTGTATTTAAGCACCAGAATCAGAGTTTTGCATATTTGGAGTTACACGTTGTAGCTTACCGCAGCTGGGAATAGGGTGTAATCCGGCAAGTGTGAGCCTGCATACGTATTCAAATCTAAAATCGCGGTCTTTTTTTGTTTTCCATTGTAAGTACATTTATGTCTTTTTTGTGTTTGTATTTGTAAATTACATTGCATTATAACTATAATAATTACTACATATTATCAATTAAAGTTTCTCGCCGCGTTTGTCTGTCTTCCGCTTTGCCTGTCTTTATTGACCGTATCAAAGTTCACTATTAATTAACGATAAAATACTATAATTGTATGGTTTTCACTAACAGATAAAACAGGTTTTGTTTATAATTTATAACAATTGTGCTACCCGTGTTAAACTGGGGCGGGTCGCTTCGCTAGGCAAGCTAGTAATATTTACTTAAATAATAGGGAGATACATACACGAAAAATACTTATCAGCCAGAAATAACTGCAAAAATGTGTTGAGCATCTGTTAACTGAATACCCAACTAGGAAGTAAGATTACTCATAGTTTCATGGTAAAAATTAATAATGGTGTTTTTGAAACACTTGGCACCATGTTTCATTTTGTTTTTAGATGTCCAGCCAGCAGTGTAAGATAATATTTATTTTAAATGATTGGAAACGATTTTAACGATTAGAAACATTTCTTACAAAAAAAATGCTTTTATATGGCTATAACTTTGAAAACTACATTACAACAAGATAAAGCTAATATGACAAGAAATTTTTGTGAAATTTTCTTAAGTGGACCCATGTTTGATGAAGGTTTGATAATATATCCATGAAAAAATAATTAAACATTAAATTACTGACTTTTGACTGATCTATGTTACCCAATATCTTCGGCAAATGGGATCTGATTTTGGTTATTCTTTTTTTAGTAAATAGCTTATACTACTTCAAAGATAGTATACCTATTTTCGGAAAAAGTATCACCTTTAACCTTCTGCGACTGAGGTGGTAGTCTGACAGACACCATCAAACACTTGCGATGTTGCCAAACCGCTGCATCGCGTGAAGTAGCTTTGGTGCGCTAAGTACCTTCACGAAATTTACTTTTCGTAAAGGAGATGGAAACGTTTCCATACAAATTTGGGCCCTGGATGTAATAAGATGAAAATGGTGTAAATGAATAGATTAATACTTGGCAAACCTTGAATGAAAATTCTGCGGTTTTTGTCAATCTCAGAGCCGATTAATTAAGGTTTAGTAAAAGTAAGGTTATGTAATGAACAGCTGATTTCTGAATACAAAAGATATTTTAACGTTACTTATACAGTTATTTACATTTAGGCCACCAACTAGACGACAACAACTGGTTAGATAAGGTATACTTACAGACTGAGGTGCAAGCCATTGTTGAAATACATGCAAAGTAGTTTCATCGTTTAGGGGTCGTCTGCCTAGTGCGTACAGTGACTAATCGCTGTTACACAGTTTACACAGAGATCCATTATCTTCTGTATCCAGTCCATGCCAGTAGTAAAATCCAAATTAAAAAATCTAAGTCAGACGTATAAGCAAGATCTTCCGTGTCCAGATTGAAAGCATTGCAGGGTCGTTCAGGTTAGGCAGGGTCAGAATTAGTGAAACAAAACCATGGTCGATAAAAAAACCAAAAGATAATATGAAATCGCACAAACAAAACGCACACGCAGAAACGTAAAATACGAAACGTCGAGTGATCCAAATCTTCTTATTTATTTATTTGACAAGCCAGCTGTCAGTATCAGTGCACAGAATAAATATACAGTATCGGTTTTACTTAGGTAATCAATTAATAATCGAAATCTTTTTTATTTTTATTTGATTAATATTTTTATTTCAATATTATTTGATTAATAATTTTTTATAAGCTAAAACAGCTTAATATATTTAATGAAAACAATTGTTTTGTTTGCGTTAATTGCCAATAAACCAAAAGTATTTCTTTTTTTATCAATTGTGTATTATTATTCACATAAATCGATATTATTTTAATTGATTTTGTAGTGTTCGTTTAGTTCGCGCCAACTGCCAGTCGCCTGACTGGCGCAAGCGGCCGCGCAGTGCTCACATGCGGAGTTACAAGCTGCTGGTATCCCAAGGACGTAAGATCAGCAATAGACGTCGATTCTAGGAGACGTCACCTCATAAATAACTTTTTTATGTTATAGTGTCTGTCAGTCGTTATCTCACTAAAATATTTAAACTACCATAGGGTCTCTCAGACGTGAACTCATATACAAAAATCTGATACTAATTATTAGTGTAAAACATGATTCTTAGCTCATCTTAATTTATCTCTCACCTATCAATTAATCG
The DNA here is from genome assembly GCA_963576865.1 of Anania hortulata. Taxonomy (NCBI): domain Eukaryota; kingdom Metazoa; phylum Arthropoda; class Insecta; order Lepidoptera; family Crambidae; genus Anania; species Anania hortulata. The sequence goes on along the minus strand of OY756396.1, from coordinate 8,783,755 downwards.
AAATTAATCACGTAGTTAATAATTGTTGTACATTTGTGACTTGTGTGTAGTAGTGGCTTTAACAATAACAATTTATTTGGTATCGAAAAATGATATGTATTAGTAATAATATTAAAAAAATATGGTCCAAGAGGGAAGTGAAGACCAGTAGAACTCCTGTCCATAATATTATTCACGTCTTTCAGCCAACAGAGGTACTCGTTTTCCGTAATTTTGAAGAACTTCCTAACAACTACAAAATTTGTTGTATAATTATAAAAGTTGCCCGGGTGCTAAATTACGAAGAAGATATTTAATACTATATTTGGCAAGAGAAAGTTCTGCTTATCTTGAAAGAGTACGTTTGGAGCCGTCAACAACAAACCGTCTTTGGAGAAAACTCCGTCTAACTTATAGCAAGAGTTTTGAGAACGGATTTGCCTCCCCTCTAACCGGAAACCCAGCTTCCAAAGCTAGCAGGAAGGAAGCTTTGCAGCATATGCCCTAGCAAATGAAAAAGACAGACAAGATATACCTGTTTTGCGTGCAAACGAACAATATGCCTGCAGTGTTCTTCTCCAGTTTGTAAAACATGTCAGATTTAATCACCTAGAATTAGGTTAACTTTGAGACCGATTTGTGCCTAATTGAACCGTAGGATATCGTTGATTTTAGTTTCTTTAATTAAATAACCTCTATTTAAAAGAAAAACATTGTTAAACAAAGATACATTTCCTTACTTTATTTTTAATCTATATTTTTTTGTATTGGAGTGTGTAAAACGTCCTAAAATTAGATTTCATCAAATGAACAAATAATTAACTTATGTTTTATTTTGAGAGATCCTTTTTTCTTTTATTTTGATAACTAGTTATAAAATAATATTAACACAAGTATAGGTTACTTGTGTTAATATTATTTTCAGTTTTTTAGATTTTTTAAGGATTTTTTTTAAATAAAAGTTATTAATATCACATATTTTTAGTGATACAATATCCTCAACAAAACGAATCTTAAGAGTGCAAAGAAAAGTTAACTGCTGAAAACCGATTTCTTCCCTTATTTTTCCGACCTTAACCTTCTGCAACTGAGGTGAATTTATTGTTAACTTTCAGCTGAGGTGTAGTCTGTTAGACTTAATTTTAAATATCATTTATTTAAAAATATGGGAGAATAAACTATATTTTGTATATAGAATAAAATATATTTTGTATATTTATTTCAGTTATTTTTTCATTTATTTTTTGAGTATCAGTTTTTTTTTGAGTCGGTACCGATGAGAGTTCGATTGTTTTCCTTTGCACTGACTAAAAAAGTAACTGATTAGGTACTTGTGTTAATATTATTATCAGCTTTTAGTTTTTTGAAGGCATTTTTTATAAATTATATTTCGAATAAAATAAAATACTTTTTGATTTTTTATGTGCATGGCACTAAACAAGTATTAAGAAAAGTTGTTAAAAGTAGCAGACAACATTCTGTATTTCTTTATAATTAAGTTTGTTGGGATAACTAACACATGTGCAAAATTTTACGAATTTAATTGCTACAGTGTTTGTTTTATATCTGTGTTTCATACAGACTTTCCCAAACAGGGGTCCTGACTAGGGATTCCGGAACCGCTCCTCTTTTTGAGAACCGGGATTTTCGGTACTTTTTCTAAAAGGAACCGGTATTTCCCGGTTCTTTCGGTATTTTCGGTTCTTGGTAGATTTTTTGTTAAAAAACGAGTGGTTGTGCTTTAAAAGTAAACCACAATTAAGTATTCAGATATTTTTTAATTATAACTTTCAAAAAATTTAATAAAATAACATTACAACATAGAAAACAGAAGATAAATTATTTATTGTAAGTAATGTTATTTTATTAATATGTTTTTTAGATTTCTTTCAATAAAGTTTTGCAGTCATCAATCAATCCAACCCATTCTTTATACTTAACACTTAGAATAATCTTAATCATTTTTCAAAGAAAACAAACAAAAACAATCTATTTTAACAAATAATAATTACAAATAATATCTCATTCTAAGTATTTATAAAATATGGCTTTTCCTTGAAACTGAAATCAAATTTTGTTTTTCACACACAAGCTTACGCTTACGCATCGGAAATTTGAACAGAGAACTAAGGAAATTGGTCCGCTGCTGTTTACTTTATCCTGAGAATCCTGAGATACAATAGCTACGCTTCCCCGATATGTTACTAACTGCGTGCTGAGCTACGGAAGCAACTGAGCACCACAGACAAGTGGGGATCTTCGTAGTAATGGAAGAATTCTCGTCGGTTGGTACCAATCCCGTTTCTAAAGAAGATGACATTATCTCTTCCATCAAGCTACGGAAGGCCAACCTTCACTTGGCTAAGCGAAAAGCGCCTGTACCAGATGGAATCCCGACTATCACAAATACTACTATCTACCTTAGAGGTATCTGGTGGCACTTACCAGGCTTTTCTATTGCATTCTCTCTACCGACTACTTTCCAAAGCCATGGAAAGAGGGGCGAGTTATCATTTGCCAATGATCAGTTAGATAAGCTATCAACTCCCCATCTACTTTCACACATAGTAGAGCTGTTTGAGTGGGTGACTTACTCAGTCACCGTTTTTTCTCATCGATGATACGTATCCCCAGAAGCGGTGGTAGGTCAAACGGCCTATACCGTGATCTCCACAACACCGCTCCACTGCATGCTTGGCAAGATGCCCCGAGATCCCTTGTCTGACTTGACCAAGATTCTATGTTATCCCAGGCTGGCCGTAGTGAACCTTTTAGTTCGAGCTTCTGGGTGACGACATCGACACCTCAGATTGACCGAGAGATACCAATTGTCAATCTTATCAGATCGTTTATTTCACATCGCTGGCGCATCTTCACTCCCAACTCACACGCACCATAAGCCGTGAATTTAGGGTTGTAACGAGAGAGGCCGCTCAGACTTTGCAGGGTTTAGCAGAAACACACCAAAGAGACCGCAGATATGTGCCAAGGGAGCTTTGAAAATATGGGAGTGACAAACAGTATGAATATACACAGTTTAAACAAACTGCATCATTATGGCAACCTGGGTGGGGACGATAAATCGCCTGAGTACGACACAAGCCAAAAACGACTAATGAAATACACACACGCATACACACACACACTTGTATAGTTTTCAAACGTAGGCACTATGCTGGATTGAAATCATTTACTTAGTACTCGTATTACAAAAAGATAATCCTTACACAATCAGTGATTGATATCTTTATTTCTCCCAGCCAATAAAGCCACTGAATAATAATAAATTACTGCTCTCGGTAAGGTATACTACGACTGACGTGGAACATAGTGCTACATGCAACTTTGTTTTAGGTAGAAGGCTTTTAACAAAATTACCCATTATTTTAAAGATTTTTACTTACAAAATACTTATAAAAAATTATACACTTAAGTATCTTACTTAAGTACCTCGTTTTTAAAAAAAAAACTAATAAAAATACACTAGTACTCACAATTGCGCGCGTAGTGCTTAGACGTACCTTCGAAACACATTGATATTCATTTTAGCGCTGGATAATTCCCGTTAGTTTCAAAAAGCGAAAATTCCCAAAAGTATGAACCGGAAATCAAATTGGATTTCCCGGTTCCATTCTAGTGACAAAAGAATTGGGAAATCCCGGTTCTTACAGAACTGGCATTTCCCGGCTCTGAACCCTAGTCCTGCCTAACCATGAGCGTTGTGCTCATGGTTATGCAGGACATATAACTTCTTTTTTGTAGCAAAAATTGTAGCAAAAAACGATAATGGTGACTCATTCACAGTCATGTGATTTGATTTTATGACATTAGATTTTATGATTCGCTTGACATGGACATGAAAATGTCACAACCATAGCAGTCATAGACATGGTTATTAAATGGATACATCAATGAATAAGGGAATCCTACATGGAAAATCCTGACTTCAGCAAAGCTAGAATGATTTTGATGATGCCCTTTACTGCCACACAGAGCAGATTGGCAAGCCTAAGGTGGTAGCCTTGAGCATGGGCTGGCCGAGACTGAAGTTCTATGAAGTCTAGGCTCGTCTGCGTCCGGGTGCTCTAGTAATGGGTGCGATTCAACTATGGTCATGTGCTAAACACTTCTGGCCTTGAATTAAAACCACCCAGTGGTTGTTCCAGTCTGTAATAATGCAGACCTGTATATGTGAACTCGATCCTAATGAGTATAATTTGTCTGACTAAGGAAACATGCTGTATGATTGTCTGCTTTATGATGCAGTCGCGGGTTCAAATCCCGCAAGGGGAAAGTGCTTGTGATGATCATGATCATTTACTTACTATCTTTTACTTGCAATCAACTGGCCAGGTCAGGAATTACGATAGGTACAGTCAATGGCAGGTCAACCTACCCAAAAAGTTTGTAACATAACGTAACACGCAGAGCTCAATTTACATTAAGAAAATTTTAAGTTTTGTGGTAGGTTGACGTGCTGTTGTCTGTACTTATCTAGAAGAACTACCTTGGTTCTAATAATTGGGACTAGGTGCAAATATTTACGAATTACAACATAAAAGACTTATTGAAAAAATCATAAAATCCTTTGTTTTTAGCTAGAATTCATATCACCCAAGTACATACCCAGTCTTGACTTGAATTATGTGTTGATTGTTGAATCACCGTTTCCTTACATACTCTAGAGTTTTCACTTATTCCGCACCAGTAGTAGATAGTAAAAACGTTCGCAGTAAATATTCTATCCAACATAAAGTATACAAACAAACAAAATAAACATTACTAGAATTTTATTGAAAACAGAAGCTACACTAATCACAGAGCAACATTAATGACAAAACACAACCAAGTCATGTCAACCAACCACATCACTGATCACACAACCACTGATCAAGTAAAACGTTAGAAGCAGTGTTGCCAACTCTAAAATCTAGTGGATGGTAAAATTATTCTAAAAATACGGTAGATTTTACGAAATTATGTTGTAATTTTTATTTCAATTACGGTAGAATTACCTTGCATATTTAGCACCAAGTTAAAGTCAAAGGTGAACAAAAAACACATTTTTTAATCAGAATCAGTACACGTGATGACAGTTTTTTTTTACTTTTGTGACTTGCACAGCATATCCAGAGGCATCTTTGATAGAAACTGTCATCCGACTGAATGAATAAAATTAAATGATGTGAACGAAAAGAATATTACCGGTGACAGATGGTGGCGGACGCGGCTCCGGACTCGTCTTGACATTGTAAGGTCAAACGCTGCCATTGGTCGATCCTTGGGCGGCTGGCGGAAGTTGTCTGAAGGATAGACTAATGGCAGCGCTTGACCTCACAATGCCAAGACGAGTCCGTAGCCGCGTCCGTCGCAACTCGCAATCTATCACCAGCTTAAGTATTTACTAGATAGCTTTTGGTGAAAACGGTAACGCGGAATTATAAGGAAAATGGTTTTGTTTTATTTAACTACTTTAAGATCAAAATACCTTGTTTATAAAACACACTAGTCGATTTCTTATCCACACGGGTGGTCTAGTGACCACCCATGCTATGGGCAACGGTAGGTATTTATCTAATTGGGTGACCTAAAAGAAAGGTAGGACTTATTTCAGATTGCTATTTCTCTTTTTAATTTTCTTATTTGTTATTATCATAGAAGAAATGCTATCAATTTTGCCTTCCATGTAACATACATACATCATGCGTGTAACGTCAAGGAAAGCAATATGTGGACTGCATTGTCCAATCATGTGGACTGCATCGTCTAAATTGGTCAACGACAACGAGTACATATCTTATTTAGACAGTGCAAGTCTTTATAATGTGCACATATTAAAATATGGGAAAATATGTTTAATTTTATCAACCGACTTCAAAAAAGGAGGAGGTTCTCAATTCGTCGGTATCTTTTTTTTTTTTTTTTTTTTATGTATGTTCAGCGATCATTCGTTACTGCGTTGACCGATTTCGATAATTATTTTTTTGTTTGAAAGGTAATACTTTCAGAATGGTCCCATATAAATTTGGTTAAATTCTGATGATGGGATCTATAAGAAAATCATCAAACATTGCATAAACTCCGTACCGCGCCAACTGATTTTAGTATCTATCTTACCTATATCTCTGCCAAATGTGGACCGATTTTGATGATTCTTTTTTTAATGAATAGCTTATACTTCAAAAATACTATAATGAAACATTTTTGAAAAAAAATTTCACCCCTAAGGGTGGAAAAATAGGAAATGAAATCGGTGTTCAGCAGTTAAATTATGTTTGCACTCGTAAGATTTGTTTTGATTAGGATTTATCACTAAAATGGATGAAATAAGTTAATTTTATAAAAAAAATAAAAACCGACTTCAAAAAACTAAAACGCTAAAAATAATCTTAACACTTAAGTACCTAATCAGTTACTTTTGGAGTCGGTGCCAGTCAATGAGAGACCAATGTTTTCGTTTGAGTTTCGTTTGACAAGAAAAAAAAAAAAAAAAAAAAGTTAGTATTATATGACGCGATAAAATGCCAGTCTTCCATAATTTATAGAAAATGGTGTGATTGAGATAATGGCATGAAATTTTTACCATGTGATAGCTAATACGATGTAGAATAATTTTATGTTATAAAAAATTTTGGTAAATGAGGGGTTTTATTGAGAAATTTTACAATTATTTAAAAAAATATGAAAAAAGAACGTTTTATTTTTGTTAAAAACTGGGTTACAACTTTTGGTCGATGTCAGTTTTTTTCCTCTAGTTTAATCTAATGAGGACGCCCCATTATTTACGATCATTTTAAACTTTATTCATTGTGATCGATCGATTAGTTTAAAAGATATGCTATTTTGTTTACACGGGGATCTCAACATTGAACCAAAATTTTAAAAAGTCTATAAAAAAATTGGTTGTTTGTAAAGTAGGTTTACGATCGAGATGTTTACGTGATAACGTCTTATTGGTGATATAAGTTTTTGGGAAGTAAGGAATTAATGAAAATAACAATTTTTTCAAATTTTAAATTACATCTATCGTTTTATTCACACTTTTGATGATAAATTTCGGGTGTAAAATGACAAGTTTACTTATTCGACTATGATATACATTTTTCTTCATACATTATATGAATATAATTATATTATATTATTTATTTATTTTGTTTCACTGTTAAACATTCAACGAAAACTTAACCGCACGAGAAAATCTCTATTCGTTTGTATGCCGCTAGAGTGAGAGAGACGGAAGATCGGTCCACTCACTCGAACGCTATGCCAGCCTCCGCTCGTGAGGATTCCGCGTGACAAGTTTCACGGAATGACTGGCAGCGCTCGAGATGAGACGGGAGATCGGTCCGTCTCTCTCTCGTTATACCTGCGATCGCGCTCGTGAGGTTTTGGTGTGACACAAGTTTCTGAACATGTCACCCGACTAAAACGATTTTAAAGACGTTATCACGTCAAAAAAATAACTTATTTTCCGTCGATTATAAAAAAAATAAAAACCGACTTCAAAAAACTAAAACGCTAAAAATAATCTTAACACTTAAGTACCTAATCAGTTACTTTTGGAGTCGGTGCAAACGAAAACATTGGTCTCTCATTGACTGGCACCGACTCCAAAAGTAACTGATTAGGTACTTAAGTGTTAAGATTATTTTTAGCGTTTTAGTTTAAGAAAGAGGAGCTAAAATATCAAGAAACTGTTCTGTTATAGTGTCATCCATTAAAGGAGGATTAGATTCCTTAGAAGCAGATCTGAAACGACGAATATTGGACCAAATAATCGAAGGGGAAACATCAGGAGATATTGAAAGACAAAAATTTTTCCAGCCTTCCCATTTTTTTTGTTTAAAAAGCTTACGAGTTGAGGCCATTTCATTAGCGAGAGAGTTAAAATTATCTGTAGTGGAATGAAGTTTGTAGAACCTCTCCGCTTCTTTTCTCTTTTTTATGGCAGCAGAACATTCTTGATCCCACCAAGGGGGAGATGGAATTCCTTTCCTCGATTTTTTGAAGGGAAACACTTCGTTGGCAGTTTTAACCAGTAGGGAAGCCAGGGCGTCAGCACATAAGGCCTGGTTATTATCTTGAATTTGTGGAAGTGAAGAGATATTATGTAAAACTTGTTCTTTGTATAATTGCCAATCAGCTTTCTTTAAATTATGTTTTAAACGAGGATTATGTTGATAGGCTTTTTTACCTGGCATATTTGAAATATTAATGAAAATAGGGTAGTGGTCGCTGCCGAATGTAGAAGAATGGGTAGACCAATTGATGGTAGAGGCTAAACTTGGGGAACAAATTGATAAGTCAGGGGCACTGATTCCCTCATGAGGTTTGGTTCTGCGTGTGGCACAGCCTGTGTTTAATATGCATAGACTAGCGTTTTCAAGAAGATCTATAACCCTAACTCCATAATGGTTAGAAGCAGAACTTCCCCAACTCACATGCTGTGCATTGAAGTCTCCTGTAACTAGAAGAGGTCTTGGAAGGGCAGAGATTATGGTATCAAGTTCGTCATATATTGCTGAGGAAGGGTGTGGAATATAGAGTGCAACAAAACAGATGCCATTTATAGAAGCTGCTATTATTGAAAATTCATTACTATGTGGTGGAATAGGAATATGCTTAAAAATAACTGAATGGCTAATAAAAAGGGCTACTCCGCCATATGCATCAGACCTATCCTCCCTAATGGAGGAAAAACCTGATATTTTAAAGTTCATGTTTGGCCAAAGCCAAGTCTCCTGAATGGAGACAACTAACGGTTTATATTTATTAATCAAATATATCAAATCACTTTTTTTACTAAGTATACTACGACAATTCCATTGAATTACCGTAGAATTAATCGTACTTACTATTAATTAAATTATTACCTATCGAGTTCTCAATTTGGGCAACGATGGACGGTGATGGGTTATTTGAATTAATCTGGGACAAAGTATTAATAAGGGTCATTATTAATTCTTTAACTGATAAATCAGCTAGAGGATTATTAAAATTGTTATTATTTAATAATGTACCATTTTGAGTAAGAGGTATGTCATAAGCTTTTATGAGCGCTGCATGAGCTAAACGGTCATATCCTTTTTCATGTTTATGGGGGCTATTTGGTTTTAATAAGATTGTCTTTTTGTATGAAGACGGAGGTTTTCTTACTGGAGGAGACGAGGTAATTTTTGATGATGGTTGTCTGGAAAAAGATTGAGAAGGCAATGATGTTAGTACATCTGCGTAAGATTTAGAAATAGGTGGGTGTAATTTTAAGGCTTCAGAATATGAAATGCAGTTTTTAGCCATTGTTTCTTTAATAGATTTTTGTCTGTTAAACTCAGGACATTTTTTACTATTGGCATAATGTTGCCCAGAACAAAGACAACAGGAAGTCTCATCTTCTTCAGCCAAACAACCATCACCTGTATGGTTTTGACCGCATTTATAACACTTTTGTGTTGACTGACATTGTGTTTTTATGTGCCCATAACGACAGCAATTATAACATTGTACTGTTGGGTATATATATAAGTCAACAGGTAAGGAGTTGTAGCAAAGGAAAACTCTCTTGGGTAATACTTGCCCATCAAAGGTTAAAACTACTGTTTCAATTGGAATAAATTCAGTTTTCCCATTTAATATTGTTTTTTTCTTTAAGCGCCTGACTTTGATGATGTTGCCACAGCCTATTGGGACCGTGATGTTACTTATTATATCTTCATCAGTCCAATCACAAGGAACACCTCGGACAACTCCCATTCGTGTTACACTAAATAATGGTATAAACGCCTTATAATGGTTAGATTTAAGAGTATCACTATTGATAAATTCATTAGCGCTGGTGTGGCTGGAGAATGATATAGTCAACCTATTTCTGCCTATTTTTTTGAGACTACCATCAATAATGTTATTGTATCTGTTCTTTTTCAAGAAATATCCAAAAGTTACAGGGTGAACAAAACAATTTTCATTAGGATTAGCTGGCTCTCGTTGCACATGAACTGTATACGGAGACACGTCTGAAGCCTGGTAAAGCATTCTACCGCGTGAGGGATTGGGGACTGAGTCAGAAGACTGTGGAGTAGGTTCTGGCATTGAAGTTGCAGTTTGTGTTAAACATTCTAACCTATCAGTACTATTAGAGCTACTTTTACGTGCTGCAGGGGATCGATCGCGAGTAGCATCGTTTTGGCAGTGGCAATCATCGTCATTTAAAATAGAATTAGAAGACTTGTTATGTTTCCTACGCTTTTTGTTGCAATGTTTGCATATTTTTCTTTCTTTCGCTTTCGTTTAACATTAGTTTCGGATGCATCAGTATCTACTACTGATCCCTCCGTATCTATAGCTGGGTGATTATTGTACGACAGAGTTACAAAGTGAGAAACCTGAGGGATCCCTTCACCGGGATCCTCCGGCTCTTCCATATCGAGTAAGATTTAAATGAACTCACCAGAAATCTGCTGTTTATACACAAATACAAATATTAATATATTAATGTAATGAGGTAAACTACTTTTATTTTACTTATCTGATCCAATACTAGTAAAAATTTATTTTATCAAAAGAGCTAAGAAAAATTCAACCGTCTCACACAACGTTTCCCGCGCTTTTTTTCTAATACTATCTTATGAATAGTTAAATTAAGGTGATAAGTAATAGAAAGGAGTTCAATTGTAATTATTTATTAATTTTTATAAAATCTAATGCATCAGGTTCTCAAAATGCCCTCCTCGCTGCTGTAGACTTAAAGTCGCACGAAGTAAAATTTGTTGAGTCGCTCTCCTTATCATTTCGGGTTCGTTCCGAATGTCGTTTGCGCAGTATATTATTCGGTCGCGCAAATCGGCATCACTGTCAATCTGAGTTCTGTAAATGCGATTGGCGACTGAGGCAACTTTGGGTAGAAAAAGGGGCGACACAATTTCGAAGTAGATAAAGTTGTAAAAATGCATGTAGGTACTCAATGAAACGTATGTTTTTGTGATAAATAGTTGCGTTGGCCGATACCTCTGCTGCCATGTCAGCGATGTGCATAAATATTTTTTTAAATGAGTTGATAAAAGAAGGAAACTGAAAAAACAATATTATTACTTAAAAAGTAGCATTTTAAGCTATCTGACTTTAAATTAGGCGATTTTAGGCTACTTCATAACTAAAAAAGAAATCGGCGAATTTAGGCTACTGGGCGCCAAATTTCTGGCGACTTGGACTGGTCTGGAGTTGGTAACACTGGCGGTAGCGAGCAGTCAGTTCAAGGCGTTCGTTCCTGAGATAAGTCAGATAAGTGCGGACTAAGCTAGCTGCCCGCGCCACAGTCTTCGTTAAATCTAAACGAACTGGTTTATGCGGTCCACAGTCTCAGTCACGATGCGCCGCCACCAGTGTTCGCCAGATGAAATCCGAATGAAGTAGTAGAAATTGAGAAAAAAAATCAGTAGATTCAGGAAAAAATCAGTAGACAGTAAAAGTTGATATTATGGTCATAAATATCGTCAGTAATTTCATGTAATAGTACCATACACATAAGCCCGCTGTCACACCAAAAGAAAATGTTTTTCACTTACCACTGTCGCATTTAGATTATACCTTAAATAAATGGAGCACATACCCTAGGCTATAGAATGGCAATGTCATAAGATTTGTTCGACAAAATGTTCCGCCATTTTAAATCTGTATCTGTACTGTTTTTGTAAGGGCGAACGTTGGCAGAAGTTGTCATTTCATACTAATTTAAGTGGAAAAAGAATCATCAAAATCGGTTCACAATTTTCGAAGATATTGGGTAACATAGATACAAGAACCACAAACAAAAAATATCTGAGTATATATTTTGTTATTTTTCTCAAAAAGTGCTAAATCGATTTAGATAAAAAAAAAATGGGACAACTTCTGAAGTATGATCTACCAATTTGACATACTTCTGACATTTGCCGTGCTAGGCGTGTTGTTCATATGTCGTCAGTCTTGAACTTCGGGAATATAATAACACGGCTGCTGCTTTACCAGAAGTATGTCAAACCTCTAAACATTCTGTTTCCTCGACTGATGGAATAACCAGGAAGTACTAATAAGGTAGTGATAATTTAAAAAGTGACAATATGTAATGATATTAGTTTACAAAAGATAACTACAAACTAGGTAATTAAGTAAATTTTAAACTAGCGGTGAATTTCAAATTGCGTTTAGTTATCACTACCCATTTTAGGAATATACCCGGTGGAATCATTAATTCCGAGCCGCCTATCTCTACTGCCAACGCACACAGTGATCAAAAGGACCGCGCCGCCAGTACCCACTGTGGCGGCGCATTGTGACGTGACTGTGGCTGCCCGCCGTGGACCGCATAAACCAGTTTGTTTAGATTTACCGAAGTCTGCGGCACGAGCGGCTAGCTTAGTCCGCGCTTATCTCAGGAACGAACGCCTTGAACTGACTGCTCACTACCGCGCCGCCGTATGCTTTGGTACTGGGCGTGGGGATCAGCGGTAAGACGCAGCCTTTATTACTTTGCGGTCAAGAAAAAAACAGCCCACCTCGACGTCTGCGCAGCGTCTAAGTTACGCCTACGAAACGCTGGCACCGATGCGACGTAGCAGTGCAGTTGAAGTGGATGCACGTCACCCAGAGGGTCTAGTGTGAGTGCCATAAAACCGTCGCTTCTCACTGAATCGATCGAAAAGTAATACAAATGAACGTTTACTATTCGATCGTTGTACGCAAAGCGACCACTTTACAAAACTAGTAAGTCCACAGAAATTAAAAGACACGTCTCGACGGCGATGTGGGCTGCATCGTCGACGAAGACAACCATTTTATCTTGCTTGATTTTTCAAGGGTGTGCGACGCCCACCCAAGAACCCTTTTTGCAGTCGCAGTTGCCAATGCCGTCGCCGCTGGTATGCCCTGTAGTTTAAAAATGCCTAATATCTCGAAAATATTTCGCGCTCGCTTCGCTCGCAGCTTTTTACAGTTACTTACATTTAAATAGCATTTTTCACCACTAATAGTTCTCTTTAAAATTTTAAAAGCGCAAAAAATATTCGCGTTCGCTGTGTTCAGTGATTGCAATTTTCCGACTGAGTCTAATAATTACGATGGGCTACGTAGGTAAAAAATAGTAGTGTTTTATTTAAATTTTCGTATTCTTAATTCAGCGGGCAGAAAATGCAAACGGATTGGATTTGATTACTTACGAGCTATTAATCTTTAAAAAAAATTACAATGATTAATGTAATTGAATTGGAGTCTATCCTGACTGCACTTGGAATATGCGAACTACCCCCCCGTACCAGACTCGAAGGCTAAAAGCACATACAAACGGCGACGGACGCGGCTTCGGACTCGTCTTAACATCGTAAGGTCAAACGCTGCCAATGGTCGATCCTTGGGCTGACGGGAGTTTACTGAAGGATAAACCAATGGCAGCGCTTGACCTCACAATGTCAAGACGAGTCCAGAGCCGCGTCCGTCGCCATCTGTCACCGCTTTAAGGCTGCCCTGCTTTTTACACCAAAATGTACCTTTTTAGCGCTGGCTGCCCTTTTGGGAACTCTGCTGCCTGCGGCAGCACTGATCTTTTATCGTAGTTTTACGTTTTTTAACGTTTTACTTTAACGTTTTACTTGATCAGTGATTAATGATTATCTTTAAAACCTTAAAACGATTCCCTACCTTTGTACCCCGTTATGGCAATGCACAAGCCGTGTATGTCAAAAGAAAAAAAAAAAAAAAAAAAATATTTATAAATCTATGTTTGATTCGCTGACGGAAAAAAGGCGGGAAACGTTGTTCGTGTCGGGCGTCTTTTTTTTGTCTTTTTGTTTTTAACTAAGTAATTATAGAAATAAGTGATTAGTGAAGTATATTTTTGTCCATTTTCATTGTATAGTGTGTATATTATTGTAGTTAGTGTTCATTGTCATCTGCATTGGTAAGTTTATACATTAAACTGTAATTTTATGAACCACCCACCAGACCCGGGGGAAAATGATCCCCCGGGTGAAGTTGTTGCCTCGGCCGAAGTTTTCTCTCCGATGGAGTTCGCTACACAAACTGTAGTATCTAATGAACCAGTTTTACAAATTGAAAATGTTCCCGCTGCAGCTCAATTTGTAACTTTATCTACTGACTCAGATTGTTCTGGATCTGCGAGGTCCCTTAAACGTAGTCGCTGTCTTCATTCCTGTAAACATGAGAGACGAAGGAAACATACTAATGATTTACGCGAGTCGGATTCTAATTGCAATGATCCAACATCCCCCAAAAAGTCCACTAATGTTCCTGAAGTTGTGATGAACACCGAATTACCACGTCCTACTCTCACTGTAGTTAGCCGACAAACTTATAAAAGTACAGATGTAGCTCCATTCATGTCCAAAAAATTGAAAGTTCTCCTAATTCTGGCACCTCAATGCACCCAGTAGCACTCGGTAAGCTTCTTGAAAAAAATTCTATTCAAAATATAGTCAATGGCAGCATAAAACAAATAGGTCGCAACAAGTTTACCATAGCTTTTTTCCAACTATTTAGATGCAAATCAATTTATAAGTCACAAAAGTTTAGATCTACATGGTCTAAAAGCTTTTATCCCTACTTTCAACGTAACACGGATGGGTTTGATTCGAGGTGTGTCAGCAGACTGGTCTCCTGAGGAGGTCATGGCCAACTTTACTGTACCAATTGGTTGTGGTGAAATAATTAAGGTTAGAAGGCTCAACTTTAAACAATTTAATGATGGGTCACCTGTTTGGAAGCCATCGCAATCAATAGTTGTAACTTTTGATGGTCAATTTTTACCAAAAAGAGTATTTATGTGCTACAATGCGCTTAATGTGGACTTATACATATATATTTCCAACCATTCAATGCTACAGCTGCTGCCGCTTTGGTCACACTAAGACTCAATGCAGATCAAAGCCTCGATGCTATAAATGTGGACAAAACCACACAGGTGACTCCTGCCAAATTAGTGAAGATAGGGCATCATGCTGTTTGTGTAATGGTTATCACTTTGCCACGAGTAAGAGCTGCCCTGAATTTAATAGGCAGAAAGAGATTAAATCCTCTATGGCAAATAGCTGCTTATCATATGCTGAAGCATCTAAACTACATCCTGCAGTTAATAAATCATATGCTGACATTCTATCCACACCCTCTAACAAAACATATTTAGCAGCTAAATCTAATAGAAATAGCCAAAATAAGGAACGGTTAACTGATTCTAATCAGTCTTATAAAAAAACTGTTTTTCTTAAGCCTCGCACTCCTCCTTCTTTAGGTAAAGGTTATAATAGGGAGGCTTATCAAGCCCTTATCAATGAGTGTTCTATTCCTGCTTCACCAAATGGATGTGCTTTAAAATCTGACAATATTGACAGACAAACTGACTCAGAACCATGCTCAGAACAGTCATTAAGTGATTTAATAATTGCTCTTATAAGTGTACTTATAAAGAAATCCCACGCTGCCCTTTTGATTGAAAATTGTATGCAAGTTTTAAGAAATGGCGAATCTAGCTAGGGCAATACAGTGGAATTGTCTTAGCGCCAATAGTAAAAAAAGTGATATAATTTCATCATCATCATCATCATTTCAGCCATAGGACGTCCACTGCTGAACATAGGCCTCCCCCATTGACTTCCAGATTGGCCGGTTGGAAGCGGCCTGCATCCAGCGTCTTCCTGCGACCTTTACCAGGTCGTCTGACCACCTTGTGAGTGGACGTCCTACGCTGCGCTTGCCGGTACGCGGCCTCCATTCTAGAACCTTTCTGCCCCATCGGCCATCAGTTCTACGTGCTATGTGCCCCGCCCACTGCCACTTTAGCTTGCTAATCCGTTGGGCTATGTCAGCGACTTTTGTTCGTTTACGGATCTCTTCATTTCTGATTCGATCTCGCAAGGAAACACCAAGCATAGCCCTTTCCATAGCACGCTGTGCGACCTTGAGCTTTCTTATGAGGCCCATAGTGAGAGGCCACGTTTCAGTTCCATATGTCATCACTGGTAACACACACTGGTTGTAGACTTTCGTCTTGAGGCACTGAGGTATTTTGGACGAGAAGACGTGGTGTAGTTTCCCGAACACTGCCCAGCCGAGTTGGATTCGACGATTGACCTCCTTCTCAAAATTGGATTTACCCAACTGATATAATTTACTTGTGTAATAAGTTTGAGCCATTTGTCTTTGCTTTGTCAGAGACATGGCTCAAACCTGATGATAAGTTTAAAATAAATGGTTATACCACTGTCCGGGAGGATAGGCCCGATGGGTACGGTGGCATAGCACTTCTTATTAAAAATTCAACACCATTTACCCCTGTTACAATACCTACCCAAAGTGTAAATATATGTATGATAGCTGTAAATATTCATAATATTTGTTATGTCTCTGTATATATTCTATGCAGTTTTAAATGAATTAAATAATATTATATCATGTCTCCCTAAACCTTTTGATGGGCGATTTTAACTGCTATCACCGATCTCCGATCGATTGGGTAGTGCCAATACTAATCCAAATGGGGAGGACTTAATATCATCGATGCCCATAATATATGTCTTTTAAATACTGGAACTCCCACTCGGTGTACTAAGCCAGGTCAGAATGTTAGCTTCGTCCCTTTGGGAAGTACTACCATCAACTTATGGCAGTGACCACTTTCCCATATGACCTTATTACTTATGACATTATATAATGACCTTTCAAGGTTAAGATAAAGAACCCCGGATAAAACAAGCGATAGATGGGCTACTTTTAAAAACAAGGTAGAGCAAAAAATGACAACCCTTCCTAATTTGAATCGTGATAACAACACACATTGTGCCGACGCATTTTCCGATGCTATAGCTGAAACTGCTAAACAAGTCTTCGGGGTTAATAATAGTTCACGGCCTTCTACTAGACCTTGTCCACCGTGGTGGAATGAAGAGTGTGCAGCAGCTGTAAAAAATCGGAAAGAAGCTGAAAAGATTTATAAATTGAATATGAGTCATGAAAATTATAAGATAGTAACCCAAGCATTTTCGGATACCCGCAAACTTCTAAAAAAGAAGAAGTTTGAAGGATGGAGGAACTTTTGTACATCTATTTCCCCTGATACTCCGTCATCAATGGTTTGGCGTAATATTAGGAAATTTAAGTCTGCTATCTCAGCCTCCTCTGTTAACATTATACCAAGGCCTCTTGCTGATAACTTCCTAGATAACTTAGCTCCTTCATGGGTTCCTGAACAATTAAGTTGTCCCTTACCACTGGTATCTACCACTGTAAATACATGTGCACTTAGCTCTCCCTTTTCAATGAATGAATTAAAAGAAATTATCAACAGTAGTAATGATTCGGCACCTGGTGTTGATGGTATTCCATACTCCTTTTTCCGTAGCTTTACAGATAATACTCTTAATTATTATTTAAATTTGATTAATTCCTTTTTCATGTTTGGCACTATTCCAACATCTTGGAGGACCCAAATTGTTTTACCTTTTTTAAAACCTAATAAGAATCCTTCTGATGTTACCGCATACCGACCTTTAGTGTTATCATCTATTTTATTAAAACTTGCAGAGCACCTAGTCAAAAACAGGTTGGAATGGTATGTAGAAAGTTATGGATATTTAGATGAAACACAGTTCGGATTTAGAAAGGGCAGAAGCACTATGGATAGCGTCAGTTTATTTATTACAGATATTCGCATAGCTTTTACCCATAATGAATCTATTACTGCAGTTTTTCTAGATATAATTTCTGCCTACGATAATGTCCTCTTATCTGTATTGAAGACTAAACTTGAAATTTTAGGGGTTCCTAATGATAAGTGTAATTTTATATTAAATATTCTCTCAGAACGTCATATTCAAATTCCCTTTACTGATTCGGTTTTAAAGCGTGTTGTGTATAAAGGTTTGCCGCAAGGTTTGGTACTTAGCCCTTTATTGTATAATATCTATACATACGATTTAGCTTCATCTTTTAACAATCAGGTAAAAATACTACAATATGCAGATGATTTATTATTGTGTTATTCTCGCAGTTCTGTTGAGTCGGCTCAATCTGTGTTATCCTCCGGACTAGCTCTTCTAGCTACATGGATGGATAATAATGGCTTAAGTATATCAACATCTAAGAGTGCTGTTGTAGTATTTTCACGTATGCGATCACCTCCTCCAGTCCAATTAGTTTATAATAACTGTTTGATCCCTCTAGTAAGACACTAAATTTTTGGGCGTGATATTAGACTCCAAGCTTACAGGTGTACAGCATTGTAACTATGTCGTAGATAGATGTGTACCGCTAATTAATATGTTAAGATGTCTTTCTGGTGTTTGGTGGGGTTCTCATCCATATTCTATGAAACTGTTGTACAATGCTTTGAAACGAAGTATTTTAGATTACGGCACATTTTTATTAGAACCTGGTAATTTGACTGCTTTTAGGAAATTAGATATTATTCAGAATAAAGCACTTCGTTTGGTAAGCGGCGCAATGAAATCGAGCCCTATTAATGCCCTACAGGTGGAAAACTGTGAACCTCCCTTACATCTTAGACGTCAATTCTTATCAGATAGATTTCTGTTTAGAATTCTTCAATATAAAAATCATCCACTTTTGTTTAAACTCCAAAGTCTGTGTGATCTATCTGTTAGATCCAATTATTGGTCCCACAAGTATCTTCCATGTTTGTTAATAAGCTATCAAAAAAAATTATCTCTTACTGCCCCTAATCATCAATCGAATCGCTTACCATTATTTAATTACTGCTATGAATCCTTCATTTTTTCCCCTAAAATTCATTTAAATTTAATTGACAAAGCTGACCCAAATGCTAAGTTTAATTTCAAATTTATTGTTGATTCTCATTTTAATAACTTCCATCATATATTTTCTGATGCCTCTAAGCATTCACTAACGGAGTGTGTTGGTATTGGAGTATACCATACCCAATTGGATATAGTACAAAAAATCAAACTCCCCCCTGAAACCTCAGTTTTTGCCGGAGAATGCTATGGTTTATTTAAAGCCCTTGAATACATCCGTTTATTTAAATTTAAAAAAGCTGTAATATTTTCAGATTCTTTAAGTGCTCTTCGAACTTTAAACAAATTTCCATTCCACTCTTAAGAGTTATTTCCCAGTTATTTTTCGACTAAGAAACATTATCCATGAATGTACTTAGAATGGATATGATATTCATTTTGCTTGGGTCCCGGGTCATAGTGGAATAGTTGGCAATGAAATATCTGACCGACTTGCTAACGAAGCAGTGTATTGTGGTGACATGTTCCCCTATAAGAACTTTACTCACGATTTATTGTCGCTTCCTAAAACCTACCTTGCAAACGCTTGGAAAAGTTTATGGGAGTTCTCATGTAAAAGTAAAGGTAAACTGTACTATAAAATTCAACCAGGTATTCCTTTAAAACCGTGGTTCCATAAAGTTAAACTGGGTAAGACTGTAACGTCAATTATAAGTCGTATGCGTCTGGGGCATGTCTGTACTCCAGTTCATTTAGCTAAACTTGGTATTATTAATAACCCTGTTTGTGAGTGTGGAGTAGATGATGGTGATTTAAATCACATCTTCTTTTCCTGTCCTCTATATGACCATTGTTCCTTTTTACAAGACCTTATAATTAATCATATTCCTCTTCCTACTAGTATTGTGTGTTTATTATGTACTAATGAACCTACCATTTATAAACTTAAAGCGTCTTTTATAATATTGAATGGTATCAAGTTGTAATATTATATGTCATATTTTATGTTTATCTAATACTTTTGCTTTACTCATTATATTTCACTTCCCTGATCCTTACCTTTAAACTGTTTAAACCTTATCCAAATCCGCCTTTTCGTTTATTTTCCCCTTCCGTTTCCCTAATTTTTACTTTGACATTGGCTGGGCGCAAACCGCGCAGCGCCTATAAAAAAAAAACTATGTTTATCTTGATCGTGTACGATTTTTAAATATAAGGGGAAAATTACTACAATATCGAATACATTTACCTCTTGAAAAACATTTGGGACAAAGTAAAATTCAAATTTCTCGGTAAAGCTATTCTGTCAACTTTCAAATTTCCCGCAAAAATTTCATTTACATCAATAAAAAAAAAGACATGTCAAAATGAAATGTGTACAGATCAGTCGAGAAAGGATTGTTCTATGGGGGTTTCCCGTCTGAGTAATATTACTTGTTCAGTGGTCTGATACGTAGTATCCTCTCAGTAGTCTGTGTGTACGTTAGATTTCTGTCCCTCGTTTCTAGTTACATTAATAAACCTATGGATTCATCATCAATTGTAAGTTTCAACAATGACTCTACGTTTCAAACAACACTCAAAGGTGATTACAATAATGTAAGTGTTCACGAACTGGCTTTACACGCTATGAGAGATCGGTGTTTACTGCTGCAAAGGAGAATTAACGCTCTAGAAAGTGATAACATGCGTTTAAAACTCGATATTACTAAAGCTACCGTAAACACTCCATACATCCCGCTTCGAGAAGATGAAAAGTTTTTGCTGCACCAAAAAATTGCTGAACTAAATAAACAAAAATCCCAACTTTTGCATCATGTTTTTATGGTATCATGTGAAAATAAGAACTTATGGAATAAAATATCCTCTATTAAAGGGTCAGAAAAGGGTGGTAACAAAGATTGCAGTAAGCAACCTTTGGTGCGGGCTAACACTTATGTGCACAGTACACCAAAAACGAGTGTGAACTATCAAGAAAAGTATTCCGAGTCTAGCTTAGAAGAAATATCACTTAAGTTAATAAACAGCTACATCCAAGAGAAATCTCAATTGGTGGAGCAATATGAACAAATGGCACAACTTCAGGATGTAGATGATGAGAATTTGTTAAATGTTGATTCTATAGGTTTCACATACATGGAAGATCCTGCAATGGATTCCTTAAAAGAGATTCATTTACATACAGAGAAACTACAGATTCTGAAGAAAGAGCTTGCTCAACAAGAACAAGATTTAAAAGTTATAATAACAAGAATAGAAACTGTCCTAAAAGGTACCTTTTTATATATTGCATTTAATGTTAATGTGTATTTAGAGTATAATTGAGTTATGTTTTTACAGATGGTTACAAATGTCCAACATGTATTGCAAACACTACAAAAGTTATAACATCTGAACACAAAGAAATTGAAACCAGTGATAGTTTAGCTAATTGGGCCACTCCTGTGGAATCCAGTAATTACAATAATTTTAGTGATCTGAATACCTCTGCTTATAAGAAAAATTTGGATAATGATAGTGAAAGCAAAGACAAAACTTGCCCTAATAAAGTGTGTCCAATGTGTGGACAGAATTTCCAGAAAGATGTAGAATTCACAGAGTTCCAGTCACATGTAGAAAGTCACTTTATTGGAGAGAGTCAAGCAGATTCTGTCATAGACAACTTTGAAAATGTTCCATACTCGTTTGATCCTGTAATATAAATAAAACTCATTTTATTGATTGTTTAATTATAATTCTAGAAGCATAATAATGGTATTTTTTCTTTTAAAATTACAGATTACTTTTTTTTTGTATTACAATTTAATACCACTAACAAAAATTGTGTATTATTTATTGACAGTCAAAAGTTAGAAAAGTAAAAATAATCTTAATCCGACTTGTATATTTTTTTGCAAGATAAGGACTTTGCTCCCTGTCGACCAATAATGGAAGTTCTAATAAATTGGGATGAAAACAACATGGAATACATTTGAAATCTATTTATTGTTATTGTTATCGATACTACATAATATTCATCAGGTACAAGGATGTTGACACCATTCACAAATAATTCAAAGATATCATAAAATAACACTAAAATTAAACCTCAAAACTTAAATTCATTTTCAACTACTGTCTATTAATTTGTGGTGTCAACTACCTTATCTATGCTAAATCTGTGGGTTTAACATCTTTCGAGTCTGAAGGCTCTTGGGTAGACCTTTGCAGCAGATTTTTGCTAAACCATTGTGGTCTTTCTTTTTTCATTTCTATGATTCTCTTGCCTTTCCAGAATTCTGTAGGCTGTAAAAAAGAAACTGATGTTAAAAAAGAAAAATGACTATTTTATTTATTGTTTAACCCCTCAGCTTAGCAAAATGATATAATGGAAATATTATTGTAACAAGGTGTCATGCATCCTCTAAGGTTTAAAAAGGAAATATTATGGCTTAAGAAAACATTGTCATGGTCAGATTACACAAAAATCTTTGTTAGGAGTTCTCACATTTAATAGTCTAAAAATGAAAGGCCTTGACACGGACATTATTGGTTGATGATAGGTAGAGACCGGATTATATGCATTTGCTTATTTAAGCCATTTTAAGCAGTAATAGCATATTTTACCTAAGATCTAGTTATGATGCATATTATCGGTACATTTACAATATTCTTTACACCCTGTGTTCCGAAATGCGATAAAAGTGATAATATCGCGAATTCGGCTCGGAACGCGGAGTCCGTAGCCTCCGCCTCCTCTCCGTAAACTATAAGTGCTAACATAGGACCCAAGTTCAAATTCTGCCCAGCTACCTCAGTCGATGTGGAGCGAACCTTTTCAACTTACAAAAATATTCTAAATGGTCGAAGACACAATCTTACCACTGAAAATTTGGAAAACTACTTGATTGTTTACATTTACAAAAATTGGAAATAATTTTAATGTTATGCTATGTTACTGTACTTATTATTGCCTATCAAAAATATACTCATTGTATGCTGATTTTGAAATAAAAAAATTTAAATGGTTCCTAAAATGTTTCATTTAATTTCGCATATTCTGGCAATTTTCATGCATATTTCAAGCATTTTTCATGCATATTTGCATGCATATAATAAGCTTTTTATGTTGCATACAATCCGGTCTCTAATAATAAGTATGGCACACACTAGCTGCTGCTGCTGACTACAACTTCATTTGCATCAATTTAATGCAGAAACCTTTCCCGGTGTGCATACAACTTGCTAGAGTTTCATCACAATCTAATCAATGTTTTAAGTACCTATGCATAGAGGACCAACATACTGACATTCATTTTTATTTATATAGATAGATTACATTATGTCTACTGTTTAGGTAAACCTAAAGGTCTGTTGTTGCATATGCCAATATTTGTAGATACTTGATTTAAAAATAAGATAATGAATCATTTAGGAAATGAGAACCTATAATCAATGGCACCAATTATACCTGATCAGGAACATTTTCTCCTTCATACAACACAATTACTTCCTTATCAATTGGATTATTTCCCAACTTTTCAACTATTTTGTCCTTTATTTCTTTTGTTTCACTTTCAATTTTTTTGTAGCAGTTTCCTGAAATAAATAAAAACAAATTTAATCATACAAATATTTTAATTAATAAGATACTAAAATATTAATTTGTTGACAGTGATTTTCAACTGGCAGAGAATGCCATGGCATGGCTACTTTTTGTATGATTCTGTGCAATAAAGTTTAAATAATAACATGATGGCAGACCTGTTACACATGGCAAGACAACCTTAGTCATTCATAGAGCTGAAGAGAAAAAATTAAAGCCTTTGCCCTTAAGTACCAGCAAAACAATTTGAGAACTAACCACAAAGTCTTCTTGATTCGTAGTGGTGTCCACATTCCTTACATACAAGTATATTGGTTTTGGGCTGGAGTACTTTCAGCACATATTCTGGTGAACCATACTTTCTCTTTAATCGTTTCTCAATAGTTCTCCTAAATTTTGGAACTGCCATTAGATATCCATCGCCGATAATATCCTTTAGTGAAAACTTTCTTGGTGCTAAAGATGGAGGATTATGGACATAGGCCAGAGCCAGTTCTGTAAAAGAGAAACAATCATATTAGTAATTATTAGGCAGGAGGAATTAGGGAGTGGACTTCAGAATTCATTGGATAATGAATTGTACCATATATCATACCTCTCGGAGGCTGCCCGAAAAAACTATGAATAATACTACGTTCAATTTGACGAATTACATGTATGAAACGTGAAACCATTTTAATGAATTAATGAAAACTAATTAATACTAATTTTCTTGAACTGAATTTTATTATTAGGTTTTAGATAATGTCAATGTCAGTCACTCACACATGCCAGTAGTAGTAGTAGTATTTAGAAAAGCGCGGGAACTTCGAAGCGTAAAGGCGGGCTCCTTAAATTTTTTAACTTTAATATTTAAAAAGTTGTTAAATTAAGAGTTTCAGCTGCAATTAAGACGATGGTGAGGCGAGCAGGGAAAAAAAGAAAAAAAGATGATGTTCCTGATCAAGATTCGGGGCATAAGACGATACAACAAGGGTGTTAAGTATCTAAGGGCACTCAATAAATACAAAATCGGCGTATACTTTGAAAAACCAGGATTGGCCAATGCTTTTTTAATCAATAAAACTTTTCTTAAAGAAAATAACTACAGCCACAATACCAGCAACATCAACAGAAACCACTGGCATTATTCGTCCTCCATATTCCAGTAAAATACACAAACAAGAAAATATACACTCTTCTCTTCTATAATTTTCTTAGTGCTGACTAAGAAAATTATAAGCATTCGTCGTTTTTTCAGAAAAGTTTCTACAACAAATGGTTTTGTCCGTCAGCCAACACTAACAGTCGCCATCACATTCGCGGCAACTTCCCTACTACCCGGACTACGTGGACCTCGAGGGATGGAGACACAACATCATGCAATATATTCCACCGGTAAAACAGTGTTATCGCTGTCTGAGGTATGGACACATTTCTAAATACTGCAAAAATGCTGAGCGATGTTCTATCTGCAACGATAACCACAATTATAAAGACTGCAACCTCCAAAGATAATGCTGTTTGCGCACATTGCAACAGTAATCACATAAGTATTTCTGGTCAATGCCCAATCAAACAAAAGAAAATTCAAGAGAACAGAATTAAACACAAAGCACCCACTTAAGAGATCTGTTTGACAAGAAAAAATTCCCAGAATTAAAGACCACTGTTAAAAATAATCAAAAGCCTCAAATTAACCTACTTGACATATTAAATACTGATGCATCAGCAATGAATCTTTTAATAGAAACAATAATTAAAATAATTACTTTAAACAAAACAAATGAGGCAATAATTTCATCAAAAAATATTTTAGGTATTCTAACAGAAACTCTCAGTAAGAAAGAACGGCTACTAAGTTCACGGAACAATATTTAAATATAATGCAATGGAATGCTCAGAGCATACTGAGCAATCGAAATTTATTTTAAAAATATATATATGATAACTACATAGACATTGCTTTGATATCAGAAACATGGCTCAAGCCTCATCAAAAAATTAAAATCAAAGGTTATCACATAGAACGAAATGACTGTGGAAATGAGCATAATGGGGTTGCTATTTTAATTCTTATAAGCGTTCAGTATGTCAGGCTCCCAACTTTTTATGATAATTCTTTACAAAATCTAGCAATCCAGGTAACAATCAATAATAAAAAATACACAATAGTTTCAGTCTATTGTCCAAACAACAGCTCACCAAGATTCCACAATAAGAAGTTTACAGATTTAATAGAAAGTTTACCAAAACCTATTTTTATGGCTGGGGATTTCAATGCTCATCACACAATTTGGGGATGTAACTCCATAGTCTCTCGGGGTAGAAATATATTAGATAATTTGGATGATTGCGATTTAGTATTGTTAAATGACCAACAAGTAACAACCGTAGGAACACACAGTTGGAGGCCGAATGGCTTGGATTTAACTATGGTGAGCTCTTGTTTGGCATTAAGTTGTTACTGGAAAGTCAATGATGATCCTCTAGGTAGTTATCATTTGCCTACTTTAACTTCAATGCAACTATTTGCTGTAAGTACACCATTGCAAACATCTGTGACTTCAGGAACTGATATTCCTGATCATCCTAACCTTCGTTTAGTAAACTGGGAACATTGATTTAAATAGTAAAGATACGGCTTACAGAACAAATCACTCTACACGTTTACCATACATTACACACTAACGCCATCTATTAGAATTAGCCTAAACTGTGTCGTAAACGATTAAGCAGCAACACGCCATGCGGTGCTTTCTATTATACCAAACGTTGAGATTATGGAAACAAAATTTCTAAAACAATGTAAATATGTTTCATATTTAACATATTTTCGACTTACCTGACATATTAAATATTGTACTTTTTATTAGTTGTGCTTTTGTCGTAGTGAACACGACAAATCTTATCATTTTCTTAATTTTAACGGTCCTTCGCTCTCGACCACAGCCGACAGCCGACTACGTCACTTCGGTCTAAAGAGGATCACTTTAGGGCCACGTTAGTGGCAACAGTTAAAAATGCGGTCCGCCTTGTCCTTAGATATAAGTCAATGACTGGGAACACTATTCAGACACAGTCAATGAAATGTTAAATGATTTTCCAATCCATAATTACATCAATAATCCTCTTGATGCAAACAAAACATTTTGTGAAATAGTCAAATCTGCTGTAAATACGTCAAAAGTTCCGTTTCACAAACGTCTCATACTGTCTCATAGTAACTTCAAACATCTTTCGGTTCCTTGGTGGCATAAACGTTGCGCTAGTGCAGTACAAAATTCTAAAGAAGCTTATTTAAAGTTTAAAACTGATCCTTCTCCTGAAAATTATATTAACTTTAAAAAAACGCATAATTAACACTGAAAAAAGTGAGAACTGGAAAGATTTTTGCTCAAATATTAACAGACTAACTCCAATATCTCGAATCTCTAATTTGGAATACCTTAAGAAAGTTTAATAAATAAAAGTAGCGATTCTAGGTTTTTACAGATTAATGAATGTCCACCGTGGGTTAATGATTTTCTAAGGAAATATACCCCAGATCATGCAGAAGCTCCACCTCCTAATAATGATAATACGTCAAGCAATAATACCTCAGCTAACAGCTACTTGACAGACATATTTAACTTAACTGAACTTATCTCAGCCGTTAAATCGCGAAAGGACACTACTTGCGGTTTAGATTATATTTCTTACAAGATATTTAAAAAATTAACAAACAATAATTTAGCAAAATTGCTTACTATTATTAACGCGATATGGAAGAATAATATAAATAATCCATGAAGAGTGGAAGGTTGATTGTTAAGTTCCAGTTCTAAAGCCAAATAAAAATAAAGATAGTTCTGATTCATATCGTCCGACACTTATGTCATGCGTAGGAAAAGTATTCGAGTAGTAAAACAACGTCTAGAGTTTTTCATTGAAAGCAATCACTTGCTTCCTAATAATCAATTTGGATTGAGACGTGGTCGCTCAGCTCGCGAGAGTTTAGGTTGTCTATCTATAGATATACAGAAATCTTTAAATAAAAATATTTTTTTAGTATGTGTATTTTTTTATATTATAGGTGCCTTTAATAATGTAAATCTTTCAGTTTTATCAACTTCGCTACTTTCTTTGGGCTTTCCAAATAAAATAGTGACATGGTTGTCCCAATTCTTAAATAAACGAAAGGTTTATGTCAAAATAAACAATAAATTGTATATACCTAGATATTCTTACAAAGGAGTCTGCCAAGGGGGTATTTTGAGCCCCTTATTGTATATTTTATATATTTATAGATTAAATGAAATTTTAGGACCCTGATCCTGACATAATAAATTTGCAATTTGCAGATGATTTAGCCATTTACACACAAGGTTCAAATCTTACAAATCTTATAGACAAATTGAATAGCGTGCTTGTTAAACTTCACTCGTATTTAACTTATTTAAACTTAGATGTCAATGCAAGCAAAAGCAAAGTCATAGTTTTTAAGAAACGTAATATTCAATTGCCTTATTCGATTATCTATATATATAAAAAAGAAACTGACTGACTGACTGACATATCAACGCACAGCCCAAACCGCTGGTGCTAGAGATTCCAAATTTGCCACGTAGGTTCCTTATAAAGTCTAGGGGTGCACTAAGAAAGGATTTTTCAAAATTCACCCCCTAAAGGGGTGAAATGGGGGTCCAAAGTTTGTATGGGGAAACAAGATTAGTCAGA
Source organism: Anania hortulata (assembly GCA_963576865.1). Lineage (NCBI taxonomy): Eukaryota > Metazoa > Arthropoda > Insecta > Lepidoptera > Crambidae > Anania > Anania hortulata. The sequence continues at coordinate 8,755,744 of OY756396.1, read as the reverse complement.
CTATTTTATTCAAAACTTCACAGGGTAGGGCAAAAGCTAGTAAAATATAATCATGAAGAGTTGCCGACAGAACTATGCGCAAAATTTTTAGGTGTCATCTTTCAACAAAACTTCTCCTGGAAAACCTATGTCGACTGTCTCATAGAACGATCTCTCAGAGCTACTAATATTCTTAAATCCCTTAGTGGCACTAAATGGGGCATCGACCCTAAAATACTGCTCGTTTTATACAAATCTTTGGTGAGAAGTCATTTCGAATACGCTTTCTTTTGTTTTGCGTCAGACAAAAAGCTCGTCGAAAAACTAATAAAGTCCAAAATAAAAATTTACGCATTATATTGGGTGCTATGAACACCTCACCGATTAATTCAATGCAAATTGAATGCAATTTGCCTCCGTTAGATATACGGTTTGATTATCTTCGAAAAATATTTTTGGTGAAATTATTGGTTGTAAATAATAGTCTATTGTTAAGAAAGTTATGTGACGCTAATTTCACTTCATATTTAAATATAGCATTATGCGATGTTAAAAAGTTAAAAGATGAGAACAATATTTACACTAGTGATGAATTACCCTGTTATAGTGGTCTTTATAGAAGTAAATTCCATGAGATGAAAATTATTATTAATAAAAAACTATTTTGTAAATATGATGTTCATAATGAACTTAATTATTGGAAAGGATACAGACATATTTATACAGATAGTGCAAAAACAGTAGAAAAGGTTTCTATGGCATTTTATGATCTAAACTTAAAGACTGGTCATGGAATAAACTTACCTACCGTTACAGGTACAGGGTGTAACGAAAAGGTGAAATTATACTTTAAGGGGTTATTCTACGGCTAAATTACATCAACTTTTTCTATGGGACCAACATCGAAATCTCAAAAAAAAAATTGACGTTTCCCTAAAAACTGATGCCAGCTGGTCGCGTTTTAATATGGGAAAGTATTTTTTTTTTTTGCGAATTCGATGTTGGTCCCATAGAAAAAGTTGATGTAATTTAGCCGTAGAATAACCCCTTAAAGTATTATTTCACCTTTTCGTTACACTCTGTATCCACGGCCGATGCATGTGCTTTGTTAGCTTCCTTAGAGTACATAAAAAAGTTAGACAGTCAAAAGTGGATTATTATATCAGACAGTATGAGCGTTTTAGAAGCACTGTCTAATCCATGCCACAGTGCTAAAACTAATTAATTAATTCTAAAAATAAAAGAAAAGTATGTCGAGTTAATTAATGAGGGTAAAGATATTATTTTTTTTTGGACTCCTTCACACATAGGTGTGGTTGGCAATGAGCAAGCAGATTATTTTGCTAAACTCATTACAAATACTTCGGATCTAGTACCTTAAGCAATTTGTTACTAGCCGCACTAGTCTTGTGACGCAAAAAAAAACTAAATGTCATTTAATGACAGCTTTCCTTGGACATACTCTGTCGCAAAGAGGAAATTAATAATCTGTGCAGCTTTTAGTCAGCTGTTTGTTTTATAGTTTAGTAGAACATTAAAACATAAAACATGATGCAAATGCTGCTCACGAGATACGGCAGGACAATGTTACCACGGCGGTAAAACATATGTTTATCGCCCCTTAAGAAAAGTAGAAGAACAATAATTTGGATTTAGCTTCCCATTCCCATGGGAGTGTTATCAGCGTCACACACAACACAACATTACACTTTTTATTTACACTAGTTTATGCAGTTTGTAAGGCATATACACGTCTAATTAGTCAAATATTTCCAAAAATGGACGTGAATGAGTTGTTTTTTTGATCAGAATTAGGAAAATTTACTCAAACGTTTGAACTTTGGTTGATAAAAAGTTGCTTTTTTCAAACCTTTCATTCATAGACATCTGACAGCGGCAACGGTTGGGTAGTGGTTTGGAAATGGCACGAACTTTTTTAGCGCGTTACCAAATGTCTCAAACGTAACGGAAGTGGTGTGGTAATGATTCGATTTTATTAGCGCGATCGGGGCCCTGAAAAGAAAATTAAACTACCACATTCAGATTGCACTACTCTTATTAAAGAATCGTCGCGGCGAGAATGGACAGAGCATTGGCAACAAACTCTTCAAGCGAAGGGAACCTGGTATAAAGGAATAAATAATGATATAAGAGCGCCCTGGTTCATTAAAGGAACTTTCAAGAACAGAAGATTTTACTCGTTAATTTCTCGGTTACGAATTGGGCATGGTCGTTTTAACGAACATCTGCATAGAATGAACATGATTACCTCCCCGTCATGTACATTTTGTAATCAACCAATACAGACTGTATTTTCCACCACCACATTTTCTTTGAGTGTTCTAAATTCTCACTTCAAAGACTTATCTTGAATGAAGATTTATTAAAAGTCTATAAAAAGCCTGAAGACATCCCGCGCCGTCTACAGGATCTTCTCAAGAATCAAGAAAACTTTATGGCCCTATATAAATTTGTAATTTCAAGTATAGAAGAGCTTTAACAGCATTTAATGAAACGACGATGAACGTTTCACTAAGCATTAAAAACATTTAGTAAGATGCATTTTAACTGAAGACCTGGCTGTATGGTGAAAGCCTTTGCCTTTTCCAACCATTAAGCTGGTGACAAGCTGCGGCGGACGCAGCTCCGGACTCGTCTTGACATTGTGAGGTCAAGCGCTGCCATTGGTCTATCATTCAGACAACTTCCGCCAGCCCAAGGATCGACCAATGGCAGCGTTTGACCTTACCATGAAAAGACGAGTCCGGAGCTGCGTCCGCCGCCATCTGTCACCGGTATCAAGGAAGGAAAGAAACAAAAAAAAAAAAAGTAAAAGGGAAAGGCAATGGTACAGAGCCATACAGCCAAATCTTGAACACACTATGCCAGTTTATAGACATATATTAATCTGTGTATATCACATTATGCCCACCCATTGATTGAATTATCTGCTATGTCGAGCCAGTGTTGCCAGATTCATAGGTTAGAATTATCGTAGTTTTGCTGAAAAATTATCGTGTTTTTATCACAACCCCAGTTCACAAAATTATCGTTTTTGTAACTCCACTGAATCGAGAAAAAAACAGAATATACGACTGAAAAGTTTAAATCTTGTTACGGGTGGTAACTTCTTTACTTTTTTAAATAACAAGTAGTAAGTAAACCGGTTTTTGGATATTTAATAACACCTAGAATAAACTATCTCTAAAAGAGTAATAAGTGGCGCCTTTTGAGTGTCATTCTTTAACAGTTGATATGAAACGTTGTAATTAAGTTATAAGCACGACATTTTTACCACTGGACAGCTAATACAATGTAGAATAATTTGAAATTATAAAACATGCAGGTAAAGCATAGGTTTTAATAAGAAATTTAGCAATTACTGAAAAAAATGATTTAAAAAAAGCAAATTTTTGCTCAAAAACACATTTTATTTTTGTATAGTGGGCAGTTTTTTCACGGATTTAAATTTTATAAGGACGCCTGACCATCTACGATCATCGTTAAGTTTAATTCATTGTTACAAACCAATTAATTTGAATGAAACAAGGTTTTATTTACACGAAGGTCACAGTAGGGAACAAAAACTTTAAAAAATCCATAAAAAAATAGCGATTTTTTTTAGATTTTTTTAATATGTTTTCCGTCGATAAAATTAAGCATAGAATGCCATATTTCAATATGTGCACTTTATGAAGACTCACACTGTATAAATTATGAATGGTTGAAGGTATTGTCAATATTTTAAGTGTGTTAAAATACCTAAAAGTATTATTTAACCCGTTAACATCCAAGCAGGCTCAAGAGACCTCATAACAATGGAATTTCTATTGTATCAGAAATTACTTTGCAGAAATCAAAAAATATATCAATAAAATTTAATTACATAAGTTTCATGTACCTACGCTTCTATACCTTTTTAAATGGCTTGTTACATAATGATTGTTTTTCTAATAAAAGTTGCTTTTAGTCACTAATAATAGTTGAATTGGTCTTGATTGAGCTACACAAAAAATTATGTTTTTGCACGGCAAAACCACAGATCCTTCGGCTGTCATAAAACGTCAGGTGAAGAGTCATTTGGCGGGAGCACCAAATCTGGTATTGCCAACACGTTGAGTATTGCCAATTACATTGAGTACAAAATTAAAAGAACTTGGGTACCAGTCTTGCTCTCTCCGCCAAGGTATCTGTAGACATGAAAATGAGTAATCATATGGATAAATTACTAACATAAAATAATAGCCGTTACTTAGGTCTACCTACTTATATACTAATACACAGTTGCATAAAACTAGGAACAATCATAATCTCTTATATAACTAGGTGTTTTTACGTCCCTCTTAGGTCTATTAACCCTAGCAGTTGGTTGATCACTTATTGTGAGTAAATCTGCACTACTCAAGGTCCTTGTTTGACTTTCAGGTTCTAAAGGCTGTGACGGTGATGTAGTTAGTGTAGAAAGGTGATCATTTGGAGGTGACTGCACTATCTCACTCTGTTTGCTTTGAAGAGGATATTGACTATTTTGAGTACCACAAGAATCAATTTCCCTTGTCGAGTCATTTTCTGCCAAATCGTTTTTTATGTCTTCTGTGGTTGGAGTAAATGGTTTTATTTGTGACAAATTTCTTCGGTATGAAGCATCCTTGGCCTTCACCACATAAGATCTGTCTGATAGAACATCCTGTATAACACCTGATGACCAAGTTTTGTTAATAGATGGCTGGAGTTGCACTACAACTGGCTGACCAACCTCTAGAGGAACTGCTTTCTTAGCTTTTTTATCATATGATTGTTTTATTTTCTGTTTTCTTTTTGTGATGTCTTCTGTCACGTTGTCAATTATATGTGGCCTTAGTAAATGCGGGATTGTGGGTAGGTCACTTCTGGTTCTACGAGAAAACAGTCTCTGAGCAGAGCTGCTATTTATTTTGTTTGGAGTATTTCTTAAGAACAAGAGAGCAAGCCAAAAATCTTCTTTGTTTTCAAATGACTTTTTTAGTAGTTTTTTTGCTATTTTTACAGTAGCCTCTGCCTTGCCATTACCTTGAGGGTGGTTTGGTGATGATGTCACATGAGTGAAATTCCATTTTTTCGAAAAAAATTAGAAGTCCAGGTTGACAAAGTTAGTGCCACCATCTGTGCAAACATTTTCTGGAATTCCATGTCGAGCAAAGTTCTTCTTGCATGCATCAATTACGGATTTTGCTGATAAATCTTTTAATTTGTTTAGCTCAAAAAAATCTGAATAGTGATCTACTGTTACAAGGTATTTTTCTTGTTTTCCATTCTGAGAAAAAAAGAAAACATCCATAGATACTTGCTGAAAAGGATATTCTGGTACTTTATGGGATTGCATAGGTAACAAAGAGTAAAATAATACTTTGGGAAATAGGTAATCTTTGTTGTGATGTCTGATATTTGGCACACACTATGCATCCTTTGATTAATTCTTTTATTTCTGATGACATAGAGGGCCAGAATACAGCATCTCTTGCCAATTTTAGTGTGTTTTCAGTTCCGCTGTGTGCTTTGTGTAGTTTCATAAGGATTACTTTTCTTAGTTTTTGTGGTATAAGAATGGCTTTATTTTTCAATATAATTTCGTCATACAATGTGAGTTCATCTTGGAAACTGAAGTAAGGTTTTATAGCCTCTGGAACATCTCTTATATACTTTGACCATCCATGTAAAATGTATTTTTTAATTTGAATGTAGTTATCATCTAATGATGCAGCTGTTGATATTTCTTCAAGACATCTATCTGAAACACGAATATTTCTAGTGGAATTGGTTCCTTCTATAATACTAAATATTTTCTTTTCTCTAGAGTTGTCTACTTCATCACATTCAATGTAGAATCTCGACAGTGCATCTGCTACAAAATTTTCATTACCAGGCACATATTCTAATTCTAGCCGATATCTCTGCAGTATAAGTAACATTGACTGAAGACGCTTTGGTGCATTCAGTAAAGGTTTTCTGAAAATATTAAGAAGAGGACGATGATCTGTTCTAATGATTGTTTTGATATTGCCAACAATGAGTTGGTCAAATCTAGTGCAAGCGAATACCACAGCCAAGAGCATATTTCCTCTCTGTTGGTGTCAGAGTTCTTGAAGCATATGCCACTGGTTCATTGCCTTGGAACACTGCCACCCCCAATGCTGATTGGCTGGAATCACATTCAATTGTTATAGGTTTATTTTTATCAAAATACTTTAATGTTTTCATGTCTGAAATTAGTGATTTAATTTTGTTGAATTCTGTACTGGCTTTTTTATCCCAACACCATTCTGTATTATTGTGTGTCAAGGCTCTAAGACGTGATGAGTCGTGACTAAGGCTTGGAATAAAGCGTGCTAGGTAAGTAACCATGCCTAAAAATGTTTGCAATTGTTTCTTATCAACAGGCTCAGGCATATTATTGATAGCCTCAACTTTACTTGGATCGGGTTGAAGACCTTCAGTTGTAAAAATGTGACCATAATTTATTTTACTGATGTCTGTAATAAATTCATCTTACTTTTATTTAGTTTACAATTAAATTTGACAAGTCTCTTCATTAATTTTTCTAATTTTAGGTCATGGTCTATAATTGCTTCTTCAATTGTATTTCCTACCCCATACAAGAGAATATCATCAACTAGAATTTCTACTCCCGGGAGGCCATGAACTACTTCATTCATCTTGATTTAGAAATGATCTGGAGAAGAAGATATACCAAAAGGTAAGACTTTCCATTTATACTTTCCAAATGGTGTCCAAAATGTGGTAAGTTTGCTACTTCTTTCTGTCAGTTTCAAATGCCAAAATCCTTTCTTTACGTCAAATGTTGAGAAAACTTTTGCTTTACCTAACTCTGGCAGTATCTCATTTACAGTGGTAAATTGAAAATTGGGCCTCTTAATTGCTTTGTTTAAAGGAATTGGGTCTAAACAAACACGAAATTTATCCTTTTTTTGTACTATTAATATATTACTTACCCAGTCTGTATGGTTATCCTCTTTCTCAATAATCCCATCTTTCTCTAATATTTTTAATTCTTGTTTCAGAGGCTGTCGCAGAGCATGAGGAATTCTTCTAGCTTTTTGGATGACTGGTGGGACAGACTCATCCACTTCAAGATTTATTTCGCCTGAAAAACTACCTTGTCCATGAAATACACTGTCATATTTGTCTAAAATTGCTTGAGTTTTATTTTTATTTATATTTTGCAAATTAAACTCCTTGCAGAACTTTCCTAGGCCCATTTTAACACATGCTTTACAAGAAATAAGAGGCATGTGTGTGACATGTACCACCTGGAAGGTAACTCTAAACTTTTTACCACTGCAAGTTTTTACATACAAATCTATTTCCCCATGAGTCAGAATGTTGTGTCCACTAAAACTGACAAGTGTTGATTTAGAGGGTTTTAGATGTTTAGATAAATATAATTCACCAACCATCCGCTTAAGGTCTCTAAAACCTATCAGAGATTCATCCGCTGCGGTATCTAATATACAAGTAGTGGATACAAACTTTTGACCTACTTGAAACTTTAAATCACAGTAAGCTAATTTATCATTCTTGCTATTGATTATTTTATTAATAATACTTGGGGAATCATCTTCTGATTCTGATGTCGATGATGAGTTCACTTGTGTCTCCTGGAACTGATTGATTTTTTTCTTCTTGCAGACCTCAGCCTTGTGATTGTAACCTTTGCAAATTGTGCAGCGCTTGGCCCATGCGGGACACTCTTCTTTCTTGAAAATGTGGTAGCTTCCGCAAAACTTGCACTTTCCCTTCTTTATCTTTGATTTCTCTTCTATTTTATTTATGCCAGCATTTATAGATGTGGTGGATAATTCTTTCATTTGCCTATCTGTTGCTTCTGCAGCACGACAAAGATTTATAGCTTCTTTCAAGTTAAGATTATCCCTCTTATGCAATTCTTTCTTAAGTGACAGGTCTTTTATCCCTAATACAATTTTGTCACGGAGCATTTCATCTTTGAAAGTGTTGTACGCACAATCTTCAATTAACCTTGACAGATCAGCATAAAATATATCGAACGATTCACAACGATTCACACTGTGTTTGACTTCTTGATAAGAAAATGTATCTGTTGTAGATTATGTTCTTTTTTGGGACCATTTTAGAGCTTATAATTTAAAAAAAACCGGAAAAACTAAAACGATTTAATTTTAAGAAGTGTAACTATGATGAAATCAGGTCAGTAATCAATTGTATCGATTGGCATGCGAAACTTAATGTAACGGATGACGTTGACCAGGCTGTCGACTACTTTTATGAAATTATTCATGAGGCGATCGCGAAGAATACTCCTTTGTGTCATGTGCCTTCACTCAGTTACCCCACTTGGTTCAGTCCTCCTCTTATTAAGTGCATTAAGGAGAAGCAGAAGTTTCATAGACGGTTCAAAAAATATGGTAATCCGCGTGACTATGACACTTTTGCCATGCTACGATCTAGGGCTAAGGAACTTCTTAAGACGTGCTATAAATCCTTTATTTCGTCAACCGAACAGTCCATTGATGATAACATTAAACTATTTTGGAGATTCATTAATAACCGTAAAGAAACCAAAAGTATACCTAGTAACATGAGATTCGGAAATAAGTCAGCATCCAATAGTTCTGAAATTTGTGAGCTTCTATCTGAATACTTTGCCTCAGTATACGAAGATCCCAGTCCGCAAACCACTCCCACTCAATCCGGCAACATACCACTAAATATAGACTCCTTCTCAACGTTAGAGATCAGTGAGGAGGATATACTGCGCAAAATTAGAGATTTAGATTCTAACAAGGGCGCTGGCCCTGACAATATACCCCCCCAATTTATAAAAATGTGTGCTAAAGAAATTAGTTTACCTCTTAAGATAATTTTCAACCTATCATTGTCCTTGGGTATTTTTCCTACTTGCTGGAAACGGGCACACATTGTCCTCATCCACAAATCGGGTGACACCACTGACTGCGTCAATTATAGGCCTATCAGTATATTATCCACAATTGCCAAATTGTTTGAATCGGTTGTGTACGACCATATTTACAACCATGTAAAACCATTCCTTTCGGAAAATCAGCACGGGTTTGTCAAGGGGAGATCAACTGTAAGCAATCTCTTGGAGTACAAAAATTATATTTGCTCTGCTTTCGCCAAGCAGGGTCAGGTTGATTCTATATATACGGATTTTAGGAAAGCATTTGACAAGGTGAACCATGCAATCTTGTGTCAAAAAATGGAGTCCCACGGTATTCATGGGTGTTTGTTGCGCTGGATTCAGTCCTATCTTTATAATCGTAGTCAACTTGTTACTGTTAAAGGCCATAAGTCATCTCCTATTGTCATTAAATCGGGAGTGCCCCAAGGTTCACATTTAGGTCCCTTGTTCTTCATCATCTTTATAAACGACCTGGCCCTGAACTTGTCTTGTCCGTGTCTGTTGTATGCTGATGACCTAAAAATATTCGACGTAATTAAATCTGACTCCGACTGTGCAATATTACAGAATGATATAAACACACTTTCTGACTGGTGCACAAGGAATCTCATGCTTCTAAATATCACTAAATGCTTTGTTATTACATTTACTAGTAAAAAAATTAAGGTAACTCATCGATACGCGATTGATGGTCAAGCACTTCAACATAAACCAGTAGCGCGGGATCTGGGCGTGATGTTTGATGAAAAAATTACTTTCCGAGACCATTATGACTAAAATATATAACACGGTTGAGGTTTGAAGCAAAACTGATTTATTTCACAAAATATATTTCTACCTACATTGGCTATATGGCTCGATTGTGTGGTCGCCCTTCTATCGGGTTCACTCAGATACCATTGAAAGGGTTCAAAAGAAGGCTCTCAAATTCGCATCCTATAAATTTGGCTATGGGCGTAAGCTTTCCTCATACGGAGATAGACTGGTTGAATTCAACGTCAACACTCTAAGCATCCGCCGCCAAGAGCAGGACCTACTTTATCTACACAAGATCATACATTCTCATCTTGACTCCCCTCACCTTCTATCACTTATTAACTTTAACACCAGGCCTAATCCCAGACATCCTTGTGCTTTTTAACTTCAAGTGTATAAAAATAACACCTCATTTTACAACCCTATGGTTCGCATGTGCAGGCTGTATAACGACTTGACGTCTCGCAGTGCAGCTGATTTGGATGTCTTCGAGCATAATCGCATTAAATTTCGTCGACAAGTTATGAATGGAAAAGCGCGGGAATCGGCGGTCTAGGTAGACGTCTTTTTTTTCGGCTGCTAAAACTTTTACTTTAACATAGTAAAAGATCAGGATAGGCAGTGAAGTGTTGATATTCTATTTTGTTGTGTATTTATTTATATTATCAGTGTAGTTTATCTCTTCATATTGGGTAAGTTTTAACTTTCATTTGTCCAATGGATGATGAACCTCATGATCCCGGTGGGACATCCCCTCCGGTATCTAATTTTGTTACTATCTCGGATATTATGGACACTGAGGGATCTGTAACTGATGCGTCTGATTCAAATGCAACTATTCCTAAACGCAAAAGAACATCGGCACGAAAAGTTTGCAAACATTGCAACAAAAAAAGAAGGCGCCATCATAAAACTTCCGTGTTAGATCCTTTAAATGAGTTTGATTGTAAGTGTGATGATTTCAAAAATACAAACACTGCCCCTTCTACCCCAACAGTCAATTTATCAAGCGAAAATTCTCCAAATAACCCTGTTGCCAGACCTTCTTATGTAGCTTCAGATTTGGCGCCATATGTTGTCCATATTCAAAAAGTTTCATCAGATACGAATGAAAATTGTAGTGTTCACCCTACAACATTTGGATTTTTCCTCAAAAAGAATGGTATTAGAAACATTGTTGATGGCAGCTTAAAAAAGATTGGCAGGAACCGACTATCAATATCTTTCTCAAAATTTGAAGATGCCAATTCCTTTATTAACAATGGGTCTTTAAAGTTAAACAGTTACAAAGCTTTTATACCTTCGTTTAATGTCACTCGTATGGGTGTAGTTCGAGGTGTCCCAACGGAGTGGTCTGAAGAAGACATTGTGACAAATATTTCAGTGCCAGTAGGGTGTGGAACCATTTTAAAAGCTAGGCGACTTAAAAGGAAAAATATTTCCAATGGTAGTACCCAATTTATCCCTATTGAAACTGTTGTACTTACCTTTGACGGTCAGATCCTTCCCAAAAGAGTGTTTTTGTGTTTTAACTCCCTACCAGTTGACCTTTATATCTACCCAACAATTCAATGTTTCCACTGCTGCCGTTATGGGCATGTGAAAAGTCAATGTCGATCAACTCCTAGATGTTACAAGTGCGGATTAGGCCATTCAGGAGATAACTGTACAGTAGAGGAGAGGAGAGCATAAAATGTTGTCTTTGTTCTGGCCTCCACATGGCTAATAGTAAAGCATGCCCTTAATTCTTAAGACAAAGAAATATTAAAGAATCAATGGCCAAAAGTTGCATAACATATGCTGAGGCGCTTAAATTGCATCCTCCTTGTATCAAGTCATATGCAGATGTTTTAGTTTCTGCGCCCCCTAATAATACAAATTTTTCATTAAATATTGAGTCATCAGATTATAATCCAGAAAAATCTTCATACAAAAAAACTATTTTCCTCAAACCTAGAACACCGCCAAGATTTACAAAAGGCTATGACCGTACTGTCCATGAAGACCTTATTAAAGGATTCAACTCCCCTGTATCACCGAGTAAAAATGTCCTAATTAATAGTAATGAAAAACAGAACTTGAACAGCTTATCAGTAAAAGAATTAATAATTGCTCTTATACACTCTCTTTCTCAATCAAACTTTATTTCTATACCGTCCAACGCAGCCACTATTACAGATACTTTATTGACAAAAAATTTACAGAACGAAACAGAAGGCGTCAGCAATTCAGTGGAATTGCCGTAGCATACTTACCAGAAAAAGTGATCTTTTATATTTAATTAATAAATTTAATCCATTTATTGTTGCGCTCCAGGAAACATGGCTTAGTCCTGTTTCCATTTTTAAAGTTCCCAATTTTTCTTGTGTTAGAGAAGACCGTAGTGATGGGTATGGTGGTGTAGCTTTACTTATAAGTCATGCTGTACCATTTTCCCATATTCCAATCCCTCAACATAACAGTGATTTTTCTATCATTGCAGTTAAATTAAACAATATATCTTTTGTTTCACTCTATATTCCTCACCCCTACTCACAGATTTATGACGAAATAGAAAGTATTATTAATGATCTTCCCAAACCCATTGTAATATTAGGTGACTTCAATGCCCAGCATCGGTCATGGGGTAGCGCCAGTTCCAATTGTTACGGAAACCGGATTCTAGATATTTTAGACAATACACAGCTATGTATTTTAAACACAGGTGCCGCGACTCGCAGGACTCCTCCTCATGAGGGGAAAAGTGTACCAGATTTGTCCCTTTGTTCTCCTAATTTAGCTTCATCATTGTCATGGTCAACATTCTCTATAACCTTTGGCAGTGACCACTACCCGATTATTATTGATTTCCCATCTATAAATAAACATCAGTTAATTCGTTCACCTCGAATGAAGTATAGACTTGATCAAGCTGATTGGCGGCAATTCAAAGAAAAGGTAGAACAGGGTATTCCATCGCTACCTGTTGTTAGAGATGATAATCAAGCTACATGTGCAGAAGCTCTAGCTTCATTAATAATTGATACTGCTGATCAAGTTTTTCCAGCTAAAAAAGGCTATTCTAATAAAATTCCGTCACCTCCTTGGTGGGACAGTGAGTGCTCAGATGCTGTTAAAAAAAGAAAAGAAGCAGAAAGGAAATACAATTCCTGTTCAACTGAGGAAAATTTAAACTCTTTATCAGAAATTATCTCCAGCACTAGAAAACTATTAAAATGCAAAAAATGGGAAGGATGGAAAAAGTTTTGTATTTCTATTTCTCCTGATATTTCTCCTTCAGTTGTCTGGTCAAATATAAGAAAATTCAGATCTGCTTTTAGAGAAACTCGTCCTCCTATGATTCATGATCCAATAGTTGAACAATTTTTAGACAAACTTGCCCCTCCTTTTGTTCCTCAAGATCTTTTTATTCCCAATGACGCATTATCTCTAACTGACGTTGACCATACAGGTCTCAGCGCCCCGTTTACCCTAACTGAGCTTGAAGGAATTTTATCGTACGTCAAAGACTCAGCTCCAGGTAGCGATGGAATCCCTTACTCGTTTTTCTGCAACCTTAGTAAACCGAGTTTGTCATATTACCTTAATCTGGTCAATTCAATTTTTACAACGGGTTATATTCCTCCCGCATGGAAATCACAAGAAGTAATCCCTATATTAAAACCTCATAAACTATCTGACGATCCCAATTCTTACAGGCCAATTGCACTTTCGTCTGTTCTTATGAAACTGGCTGAACATCTGGTAAAAAATCGGCTAGAGTGGTTAGTTGAAAGCAAAGGCCTGCTGAGTGAAAGTCAGTACGGTTTTAGAAAAGGAAAGAGTTGTTCAGACAGTATAGGTATCTTTTGTACCGATATTCGGCTATCTTTTTCATGTAACGACTCTCTTCTTTCTGCATTTCTAGATATTACAGCCGCATATGATAACGTCTTATTAACAGTCCTTAAAAGTAAACTTTTGCAACTTCATGTTCCTAGCGTCTTAGTAAATTTCATTGTAAATATTCTTTCTGAGCGTACTATAACTGTAATGCTTTATTGATACATTCATATAAAATACACATATTAAATGATAGAATTAATAAAATAAATACTTTAAATAAACTAACTTAACCTAAACTATAAACTACCTACTCAAAAATAAAGGCGTGTCCGTGAGGCATAGAGGCGAGGATACTGGCAGCGTTTCCTCGCTGAATTGCTAAACTAAGCCTTTGTGCGAGGAACGAACCAGCTTTTTTATTTTCCGAAATAAAAATCAATTTTGGTGCTATTTTGCCAAAAAGTAATTTAGCGTTCGGTCCCCACGGTCCAAACGTCTCTACACCAAATGGCGCAAACACATAGTCACTTGCAAGAGACTCGTATTTGCGCCGCTTGGCATTTTCTGCTGATTCTGCTGCAGCCCCTGCTTTTACAGCTGATTCCCTGAGGTGAGAAGGGGCCAAGGTATCAACACAAGTTGCGTCCCATACTAAAGCCCGACCCCTCTCCCAGGGAATCAGCGTAAGACCATCAGGTCTCTTGCCGTCATCACGGACCAACCCACGAGGTTCCAGCGTGGAAGGAACGTTGATGCTGGCAAGAGCTCTTCTGATGGCGTCATTGAGTGCAGCGTGTCGGGCAAGACGTCCAGCACTTTGCTGACAACAGAGACCATGAAGACCGAATCTGTCTACCTCCTTGCCACAGGGACACGGATGTGGCTCGCAAACTGGAGCCCCGATACGCAAGCCCACACACACCCGAAATGATTCATTGTCTAGTAGTGTGCCAAGGTTTTTTGATGGGAGTGCATGAAGCCAGTGGCCGGATTCTTTGCAAGAAACTGCTAAGAGCCTAGCGCGATAACAGTCACTGAAGGAATTTTGGACCAGGAATTTATAGGACTCTCTCGCCAGTGGGACATCCCAGAGTTTTTGAATGTGACGTTCCTTTGGGATGTCCTCGTTGGGACAGAGTCCTTGCCAAGCTATCTCAGCATCTCTTACCTCAGTAAGATCGAGTCGATGATTTAATATTTTTTCGACTAGATTAGTAGAACTGTGTACGGAGGAAAGAAAGGCGGGGAGAGCGACACTTGAAATTTTGCGAATGCCGATACCACCAAAGCAAATAGGAAGTGTTGCTTGAGACCAAGAATCATTGTTAAGTTTTAAATTTAGTATTTTTTCCATGCTTGTTCTGAGGGTGGTATCTAAATTTTCTAAATAATTAGATTTTTTCCAGATTGGACTTGTGCGGAGGAAGTAAGTGAATTTTGGAACAAAAAGGCAGAATTTCAAAATTGTAAAAGCAATATGAGAATTTAGACTTTCCAATCTGGAGGCCATATTTTTGAAATGGTTAATTTTTTTATCTAAACAAGGTTTAATGCTGTCATCAAGAAGTGGAACACCTAGAAGGCAAAATGAATCAGAACTAAGAATTTTAATATTGGGAGCCAGAGTGTTAAATTGATTAACAATATTTTGACGAGAAAGACAAGATACGTGATCATTAATAAAGATCTCACACTTGGAAAGGTTAAGTTCCAAGCCTAACTTTTTAAAGTTTTCCATAATACGGGTGAGGTCTTGGAACACGCTATCAGCTTTGCCTCCTAGTGTACCATCGTCGAGATACCAGATATTTAATTTGGAATTTAAATGTGAAATGACAGGATGAATGCCTAAACTAAAAAGGGCCGGACCTAAGGGATCGCCTTGCTGAACACCGACGGCAGATTGAATCGAATGTTGATTATACAGTAATTTCGTAGAACTATTGTAGCATTGATGAACAAAAGGATAGATACGAGGAGTATGAGTGTGGACTTCGTTCAGCAAGGCGGTTCTATCCAGGGAGTTAAAAGCATTGCTCACGTCTACTTTTAAAATAACTTCACAGTCACTGTCAGAAAGAAAATTTCGGACAGCATGCACGGCAGCTTCGCAACCTCCTTTACTGCCGAAACCGAGTTGTACTGGCTGAAATAACTCTTTTAGGGGCGAGAAAATGTGCCTGCAAGCTAATTTAGCTGCAAGGCGGCGAAAAGTCGAGCCAATCGCGATAGGGCGAATGCCGCCATCTTTTTTGCGAAAGGCACAGAGTCTCGCACCAAAAAGGTATGGAACAAAAGTATTCAAAACTTTACCAGCCAAAAGGAGGTTGCAGAGCTTTGTAATGCTAGATAACAAAGTTCTGCCGGCGTCCCCGGCGGAAACACGAACCAAATCTTTAAGATGTTGAGGAGTGATGCCGTCGATGCCGCCAGCAGAACCAGTCGGAAAAGACAAAATGGCAGCGAGAGTTTCGCTGTCTTCAATGACCTGGAACGGATGAGAGTCGTGAGGAGAGGGGACGGAGTTGGGGACAGGATTAAGACGTGAGGGATGCTTACAACGGAGGCTCTCAAGAGTTTCCTGATTAGGGGGGGCAAGGGTGTCATCTGAAAAAAGAATACGGGCCGCATTTTTTAAGTCACCATCCATAACTTTGTTCTCTACCGAACGGATAATGTTATGCCGGTTCTGAAGAACAAACTGTGGACGATGAACGGGGGTTGGGTTATGAATGGTATTACCTTTTAGTGCGCTGGTGAGAGATTTAGAAGTTGACTGAACATGAAGGTATGAATAAGAAAAGGTAAATAAGTTTTGCCAAGAGGAGTCGGTATTAAGTAGCGATTTGTTAATGACTGTTGAGAGCGATTTGGCAAGTGAAATCCTCGCCCCTCTTGGAATCCTTTTGACCACTGGTATAGAGCTATGGAGGTGAGTGATTAAGGATTCGAATGACGAATGAGAGGAAGAAGAATGAATACTTGGTTGGGTGGGCAAAGGGAGTGAATTGTGATGATTGGTGTTGCTGTGGCATCTTGAGATGTGGATGTTTAAACCCCTTTTACCTTTAAACAAACGGTTCGTGTTACATATTTGACATCGGAAAAACTCCGGCTGTGAGTGGGCCCTCGGGTCTATAGATGCACTCATAAAACTTATTAATTAAAAATAACACTCGAAAATAAGACACTGTAAAACTAAATAAACAAACACTATTTGACAATTGACACTGCACTGCGTGACATCTTAATTTCATTTTCAATTCTTCATTTTCAGAGAAAAGATAATAATCCAATGATAGGATCCAAGGATAACCAAAATGTATTGTGATGGAGTAGAAAAAAAACACGAATTGACGGCAGCGTTGAAGGGCTTCCGATTTGTATCTTGCGTACGTGCACAGTCGAATTGGAAACGACAGCTATGAGGGATGATGGAAATTGCTATTTTTCGCCAATCGTGCATTAAATATATAAAACAAGCATGGCCGAGTAGGAATAATACAACAAAACGAGAAATTAGAAAGTAGCCCTGAAATTATTATTTAAAGTCGCTGAGATCTAAGAAGCTCGATCTGACAGATAACTGTAATTCAGGATAATAGAGCTAAATCTAGGGTATTACATAAAGGCATTCCTCAAGGTTCTGTGCTAAGCCCATTATTATTCAATATCTACAGCTATGATCTCGAAGCGTCCATGAACAACAGCGCGAACATTTTACAATATGCTGATGACTTGCTCATCTATGTTTCTGGTAAAAATGTACAATCATTATGTAAGTCTCTAACTGCCGCTCTTAGAATATTGAAATCATGGTTAGATCATAATGGACTCAGCCTTTCTCCATCTAAAAGCTCGATAGTTTTATTCTCCAGAATGCGATTGCTTCCTCCGATTAATGTTTACTATAATAATCTTAAACTTTCGGTAAAAACAGAGGCCAAGTTTTTGGGCGTCATCTTAGACTCCAAAATGACAGGCCTTCCTCATTCTTATTATATTAGTACAAAATGTGAACGACAGCTAAATATTCTTAGATGCTTATCTGGTGTGTGGTGGGGAGCTCATCCTTTTTGTTTAAAACTTTTGTATAATGCTCTTATTAGAAGTATTCTTGACTATGGGACTTACTTTCTGGAGCCCTGTAATGTAGTTGGTATTCGTAAACTAGACTTAATCCAAAGTAAGTGCCTCCGTCTGGTAGCTGGAGCGATGAAGTCCAGTCCAAACAATGCTCTTCAAGTCGAATGTGTGGATCCTCCACTGAAGCTACGTAGACAATACCTATCAGACCGATTTTTGTTCCGTGCTTTACAGTTTTCACATCATCCACTTCGTTCTAAACTTCATAACTTATCAGAATATGTAGAATCTGCTCCATATTGGCGTTATAAATCTCCTCCATGCCTTGTTATCAGCTATCGCAAATTCATATCTCTTAAGGCTCCTACCCATAGATCCTCATATCTGCCAATTTTTTGTTTAAAGTATGAAGAATTACTTTTATCCCCAGAAATTCATCTTAATTTAGGTGTCTCCAATAGCGATAACAATGCCCTAACAAACTTCAATAATATTATTACTAAAGATTGGTTTGACTGGCATCATCTATATACTGACGCCTCAAAGCACTCTAATAACACTGATGTGGGCGTTGGTGTTTACCACGATCAATTGAATATTGTACAAAAAATAAAACTCCCTCCTGAAACTTCGGTTTTCACAGCCGAATGCTATGGTATTTTCAAATCCCTTGAATATATTTTGATTATGAAGTTACAAAAAACTATTATTTTTACGGATTCTAAAAGCGCTCTTCAGTCTCTTGCTAAATTCCCTTTTAAGTCTAACTCTTTTTACCCTATTATCATGGATTGCAGACGGTTGCTCTATAAATGTTCAATGAAAGGTTTTAGAGTTTCTTTTGGGTGGATTCCTGGACACAGTAATATTCCTGGAAATGAAAAGGCAGATAGCTTAGCATCTGATGCGATTATTTGCGGTGATCGTTTCCCTTACAAAAATTACTGTCATGATTTACTGACTCTCCCTAATCTTTACCTTTATAAATCCTGGGAAGAAGACTGGAATAAAATCAGTCAAACTAAGGGAAGGTTTTATAGAAACATCCAGCCACATGTTCCCTCCAAACCATGGTTTTTCAAATCGAAGCTAGATAAGATTGGTACTAGTTGTCTAATTCGTATGAGACTGGGTCATGACGTTTGCCTGCCTTTTCATTTAGCAAGACTAAATATTGTAGACAGCGATAAATGTGAATGTGGGGATGAAGTGGGTGATTTAAATCATTTATTTTTTTCCTGTCCTAAATATGACCGCTCCTCCTTTATAGTTTCACTAATATCCCTCAGAGTCCCATTTCCTACTAATATATCTTGTTTATTATATTTGAATGATTATTCCATATATCAATGTATAACTACTTTTTTAGCAAAAAATAATATAAAAATGTAACTAAATATACATATATTTGAACAGTATATTTATGACTATTTGTTTGTATTTATATATATTTTCCCTAGCCTTTGTTCCCTATTTAGAACACTATTTCCTACCATCCTGATCTGATCCTTTCAAAATTCCCGGTTTTTTCCTTATAACGATTCCCTACCTTTGTACCCCGTTGTGGCAATGCACAAGCCGTGTATGCCAAAAGAAAAAAAAAAAAAAAAAAAAAAAAAAGTTATGAATGTACTCGGGGGGGAGAAAAACTAACTTTTTATCACGCCAGAGGGCGCTTAATCGACTGTACCTTGATTTGACATAACATCTGTCAGATTGTATGAATATTTGCAAGGGAAAAAGCGCGGGAACCTTTGATCACGAAAGGCGCCTAAATTTAATTTAATTTCTAATTGTTATAAAAAATTGCCTATTTCTTTGTAAATATAGTTGAAGTTGTAAATATAGTTGCTAGTGAAACGAACTAATAGAGTGAACGAAAATGGGGGGTCGAAAACGGAAAAAAAACGATCCGCCCGATAATCAAGCACCACTGATGGAGACATCCTCAGACTCTGATGAAGACAGCGTTAAAAAATATCAGGTGTTTAAGGTCCCAGGATACACACGAAAGTACCCAG
Organism: Anania hortulata; assembly: GCA_963576865.1. Taxonomy (NCBI): domain Eukaryota; kingdom Metazoa; phylum Arthropoda; class Insecta; order Lepidoptera; family Crambidae; genus Anania; species Anania hortulata. Next base: position 8,736,118 of record OY756396.1, on the reverse strand, counting down.
AAAATAGTGCAAAGACTGAATATATAGTGTTCCTGTCCCACCAAGATGAAAAAATGTTTAATGATAAAGACCGATTGGCCATTTCACACGCCATACGCAAATATTGCGTCACTGGCATACTGCATTTAAAATCCATTAACAAACATAAAATTGGAATCACATTCGACTTATCCAATAACGCAAATGTTTTTCTTCAAAATAAAAAACTACTGGATGAACTGGGTTTAAAAGCCACAATACCGGCAATCGACACTGAGGTGACTGGGGTCCTTACCGCAGTCCCTACAGATCTATCAAATAAAATGATTTCGACATTAATAGGAAGCTCACGAAATATTATTCAAGTGAGGCGCTTCATGCGTCGTGTGCGGAGTGATTGTGGTGCTGTCTCGTACCAGCCCACTCAAACAGTCGCCGTGACCTTCGCCTCCACTGAGTTACCGCAGTACGTATACCTCGACTCCTGGAGGCACGAGGTAAGCGTATACGTTCCCCCCGTTAAACAGTGTCTACACTGTCTGAAGTTTGGGCATATAGCAAAATACTGTAGAAATGCCGAGGTATGCTCGATATGCTCACTGGATCACAACTACAAAACATGTAAGCAAGACCCTAAAGACGCAAAATGCTCCAATTGTGGTGGTAATCATGTAGCCATTTCAAACACTTGTCCCCAAAAAAAACTAAAAATTGAAGAAAATAAAGTTAAGTCCAGAGCTACTAAGTATTCAGATTTATTTAATGAAAACTCATTTCCACAATTAACTATGCGTAATATTGAAACTCAAATACAAAATTTAACAAAATCAGACTTTTTTATGAACATGTTAACAAACGCTATCACAAAAATTGTTTTAAATCAAAAAGATATTCCAATTAATTCATCTTCCATAAAAGAAATTCTTCAACAAACATTCAGAAATAGTTCTTCCTCTCCTAATAATGGATCTTAACATCTTCCAGTGGAATGCTCAGAGTATTTCCAGTAACAAGCTTCTATTAACTCAACATCTTTATGATCACAACATTCATGTAGCAATTATATCAGAAACTTGGTTGACTCCTATTAAAGATTTTAACATAAAAGGTTTTAAAATAGAAAGAAATGATATTGGTAACAAACATAATGGCGTAGCTATTTTAATACATAATAGTTTACATTATAAAAAAATTCATACATATTCTGATAATTCTTTACAAAATATTTGTGTAAGAATTACTGTAAATAATAAAGAAATAAGTATTGTCAGTTTTTATTGTCCAACTAATTGCACTCCAACTTTTAATAAACATAAATTCGAATCATTAATAAAATCAGTGCCTGAACCGATGATATTCGCTGGCGATTTTAATGCCCATCACACATCTTGGGGGTGTAATTCAGTAAACCTACGAGGTAGGGATATTTTGGAGATTGTCGATGATAATAATTTGGTTTTATTGAATAGCGGTGAAGTGACAACAGTTGGTTCTTTGACATGGCGTCCAAATGCCTTAGATTTGTCGTTTGTTTCTTCATCATTAGCTTTATCTTGTGATTGGTCTGTGCATGATGATCCCCTTGGCAGCTACCACCTTCCTGTACATATTAAAGTTTTTGTAAATAATAGTCTTGCAAATAATCAAAGTAACATACAATTGCCCATCTACCCTAACTATAAAATGGTAGATTGGAAATTGTATGAACAAAATGTAGATTTAGAATTATCTAACTTTGAGGTTCAAAACTTTGCTCCGTTGAATGCTTATACTGAGTTTTGTGAAATTTTGCATTCTGCAATCGTTAGATGTCTTCCTTGTCATAATACGCCGGTCTCCTTTCCTACAAATCCGTCAGTCCTTAACTCCACTCGTACTAAGTTAGTTAAAAACCCTCCGATCCCGTGGTGGAATAAAAAGTGTTCAGAAGCAGTTCAAAATTCTAAGTCAGCTTATCTTTATTTCAAAAACAATCCATCTGATGAAGCATACATAGAATTTAAAAGATTACAAGCGCTCAAAAAACTTACTTTGAAAACAGAAAGAACAAATAGTTGGGTCGATCTGTGTAGCTCTTTTAATCGTTGTACGCCTCTTTCGAGAATCTGGAAATACATGCGAAAATTTAATAAAACATATTCTTGTAGCAATAATGATGATAGCTGGGTCCAAGATTTTCTGAAAAAGTATACTCCAGACTTTGTAAACAATAATAAATCAAATTTTCCCCTTCCCAGTGAGACAAATTCTGTAAATAGTTTTTTAACCAAACCTTTTACTTTAAAAGAGTTAATGTCTGCTATCTACTCCAGAAAAGATAGTGCCTTTGGTCTGGATGGTATCCCTTATATTATGTTGAAAAAGCTTAATGAAAGAGGTATGTACATTTTTCTTAAAGTATTAAATAATTTGTGGTTGAATAATGATATCCCTCATTCATGGAAGTCTGATTGTTTAGTCCCTATTTTGAAACCTGATAAGATACGATCAAATCCAGATTCCTACCGTCCTATTGCTCTAACATCTTGTGTTGGTAAGGTTTTTGAGCAATTACTAAAACAAAGATTAGATTTTTATATAGAAAAAAATAACATATTACCTGCAAATCAATTTGGTTTTCGAAGAGGAACGTCGGCTCGTGAAAGCATTTGTCAACTACAGCTTGATATACAAAATAGCTTAACAAATAAGAATTATTTAATGTCAGTATTCTTTGATGTTGCTGGAGCTTTTAATAGTGTTAATATTGATGTACTTTGTTCTGAATTACTGTCTGTTGGAATTCCAAACAAAATAGTTCACTGGGTCCAAAAATTTTTATCTGAAAGGGAAGTTTATGTTAAGTATAATGGTAAGTTATATGGTCCAAGATTTGCGTCTACAGGTGTTTGTCAAGGAGGCATACTCTCTCCATTAATTTTTATTCTATATATCAGACGTTTGAATTTTATTTTAGGTTCAAAAGTAAAAAATCTTCAATTTGCCGATGACTTGGTAGTTTATGCAACTGGAAAAAAAATTAAACATATTTCAAACATTCTTAATAAGTCTTTGGAAGGGTTATGTACATACTTTTCTTATTTGAATCTTGACATAAATGCACTAAAATCAAAATTGGTAGTATTTGGTAAATCTAGTAATTTCATTCCCCCTGTGTATTATGATAAAGTTTCTATTCCTGCTTCTCATGAAGCTAAGTTTTTAGGTGTTACCTTTACCCATAATGTTTCTTGGAAAAAATATATCGAATTAATAAGTTCAAGAGCTAATAAAGCTTTTAATATCTTAAAATCATTATGTAGTACATCCTGGGGAGCTGATCCCAAAATATTGTTGCTTTTGTATAAATCTCTGATTCGTAGTCACTTTGAATATGGTTTTTTATGTTTTGCTGGGGATAACAGACTGGTTGATATCTTAGATAAAATTCAAAATAAAAGCTTAAGACTCATTACTGGAGCATTTAAAAGTACTCCCATCAATACAATGCAAGTTGAGTGCAATCTTCCTCCATTAAGTATAAGGTTTTCATATTTGAAAGAAAGATTCATATTAAAACTATATAATAAAAGTAACAATCATTTGTTTTTAAACATGAAACACTCCCTACAATCCATTCGTAACCCTCCTTATATCCTTCAAGATTTTCCTCAATATTTAAATTTCCTTGAAACTCTTCAAATCTATAGATCATCACTTCTTCCATGTTATCAGGGAGACTTTAACAGTAAATTTCCTGCAATTAATATCATGATAGATGATAAGTTATCCTCTAAAGAAGATGTTTATAGTAAATTTTCTGAGTTCAGGGACTATAGATTCCTGTACACTGATGGCTCAAAAACTGATTTTGCTGTCTCTTTTGCTATTTTTGATAGGTTTCTAAACACTGGTACTGGGTATAAAATTAATTCTAACATAAGTATATTCACAGCTGAGGCTGTAGCTATTCTTGCTGCTTTGAAACATATTAAACTTAAAAATGATGGATTTTGTGATTGGATAATAATTAGTGATAGCATGAGTGTTCTTAAAAACCTTGAAAACAACAAATTCCATGCTAACACAAATTATTTGATTCCTTTAATCAAAGAGTTTTGGCTAGACTTGTTAATAGTACACAATATCAAGGTTTCATTTATGTGGGTTCCTTCACATGTAGGTGTATTAGGAAATGAAAGGGCAGACTTTTTAGCCAGAACAATTACAAATTCTTCATCCTCTATCCCTGACTCGAGTAGTCTCCTTAATATTTCTGTTCCATGTACAGATATAATTCCTCTGTTAAAAAAAAGGGCCACTGACATATGGAAAAGGCATTGGAACTACACCATTCAAACTCAAAATAAAGGTTTATGGTATGCCACTTTTAATGTACCAATTGGTACTGCTCCCTGGTTCTGCAAAAATAATACTTACATCAACAGGAAATTTTACTCAACTATTTTAAGGCTTCGTTTTGGTCACTGTAATTTAAATTTCCATCTCTTCCGCCTGAAAATGGTAAGCAGTTCTCATTGCGACTATTGTAATATCCAAACAGAGCAGTCATTATCCCACATATTTTTCAGCTGCTCATCCTTTGGCATTCAGCGCCTTGTGCTGATGGATGAGCTTATGGAAATATATGATAGTCCTGATTCGGTACCGCGCTCCATCCAGGCTCTTCTTGTAAATAGTTTAACTTATATACCTCTGTATAATTTTATTAATAATACAGTTGGGCAAATTTAGTTATTTAAAGCTTTGTGTATATATTTTATTTCTGCTTGTTTACTGTTTATATTTATTTTACTGTTTGGTTGTGTATGTTTTCAAACTAAAATTGTTTGTGATTGTTTGATGATGTGTTGTAAAATATGATGGTTTTAGACCAATTAATTTCCTCTTTGTTTTAGACGTTTTGTTTTGGTTGTTGTTTTCATTCAAGCAACAATGAACAAACAAATGACATGACATAATGTCACTCACTGGCATTGACTGACACTTGGCCATGGATTAGCACAATGCTAAATCCATGCAATCGGCTTATCTATCATCACGTCCATGCAAAGACGTTTGATTTGGACATTTAGGTTTATTGAATTGAACTAAACTAAACTCGGACTTGATAAAATAAATAAATTAAATGACTATAACTGATGACATTAACTAGATTTACTTCATAACGGGGGAAAAAAAAAAAAAAAAACTGATGACTAGGCAGCATGGTCTCAGACCTTAGCCTGTTCCAATTGGAACGAAAAAAAAAAAAAAAAAAAAAATGAATATTTGCAAACTTTTCTGTTATTTATCAATATTTTTGAGGAATAAAGCCACAATGCCACAGTGTAGTGCTTTAAATTGTAAAAATAGAGGTGTTCATTTATTCCCTAAGGACTCTAAACGCCGAAAACAATGGGAATCTGCTTTACGGATTAAAAACTTTAAAGCAACTCCTACGGCACGACTATGTGCAGCACATTTTAGAGAAGAAGACTATTTTGGAAAAAGTGTATACACAGGTAATGAACCAATCGCAAAGTTCCTGAAGAAGTCGTCTGTGCCATCTATCTTCTGTTTTACAAAAACTAAACCTGAAAACGCAGCTGCTCTTGAGCGACAACAGCGTTTGGAAAAGAGACGTCAGAAGAAACTGTTTCAAGGGGAACCACAGCCTTCAACCAGCAAAGATACGCCAAAAAACGAAACACAGCCTTCAACCAGCACGGAGACCCATTCTAAACCTACACGTGACTTAGAAATAGCATGCGAGGAAGAAGTAAATGCAATAAAAACTTCATCTAATATTCCAGCACCTTACCCGTCTAGCGAGTCTATATCGAAAAGCACTCAGGTCAACCATGAACATATGTATGGGTCAATAAATAGATACAAAGATGATGATGAAGCTATTAAGTTCTATACAGGTTTTGAATCATATAAAAAATATCAATTTGTATTTTCTACTCTAAGTCCTATGGCTCATAAAATTAAATACTATGGTAACAGTGTTGTTAATTTGAACACAGAAGATCAGTTTTTTTTGTCACTGATGAAACTGAGGCAAAATAAGTGCAATTTTGAACTAAGTAAATTCTTTAATGTAAGTCAAACCACAGTTTCAAATGTATTTATTACATGGATTAACTTTATTTACCAGCTGTGGAGTAAAATCAATATTTGGCCAAGTAAAGAATTAGTTCAGTACTATATGCCGCAAAGTTTTAAAAAATATGATAATAATATTAGGGTAATTTTAGATGGCACTGAAATAAAAGTTCAGAAACCAAAAAACCCAAAATCACAACAAGCTTCATGGAGCAGTTATAAACATGCTAATACATTAAAAATCTTAGTTGGTGCTACACCTGGTGGTCTTCTGTCTTATTGTTCTCAAGCTTATGCAGGATCAATAAGCGACAGACAAGTAGTAGAGCGTAGTGAACTTTTAACTAAATGCCAAAGTAGAGACAGTATACTTGCTGATAGAGGATTCACAATTCAAGATATGTTTGCAGAAAGAAATGTAACAGTTAGAATTCCTTTTTTTCTAAAAGGAAAATCTCAGTTACCAGGCCTCACAATAATGAAAGACAGGGAGCTTGCAAATAAGAGAGTCCACATTGAAAGAATTATAGGTTTAACAAAGACTTATAAAATATTAAAAAACGACCTTGACCATAGTTACATTCCAATAGCAAGTAAAATATTTTTTATATGTTTCATGTGCTGTAATTTTAGGGAATCTATTATGAAGAAATGAAATAAAAGACTAATTGTATATGTGTTTTTTAATTATTTTCAAGTAATCTTTGTACATGTATTTATTTAAAATGGAAGGCTCTAAATGATGATTATAAAAATTTATTAAATTGTTTAATATTTCAGTAATGTAAGCATCATCCCTATTAATAAAAATAACTTTCATGTCTACAAATGTGTAAACAATAAAATTGCAGTACTGCCTACCAGTACAATATAACTGTCCTTGTATTTGAGCATAGTAAGGATGGTTTTTCTTTAATGCTAACTGTCCATCATTAATACATAAATAAGGCACAGTTACTTGGTTTATCAAGCTCTTCCTTGAGCTATATGGGCACTTAATTTCAATTATTGTGTCTTCTCCTAGAAGCCCATCAGGAGAAGCTCCCAAGAAGGGATACTCTTTTGAAATGAACAACCCACACTTGTCCACCACTACTCCTAAAAACACTTCATACTGTGCTAGTGCGATTGGCTCATTGGTAACACCATGGGCTACGGCTCGGGTATGCACAGTTTTAGGATATAAAATTCTTTGTAACAAAGAATCGCTATAGCTTTTGCTGTGACATACAACATAAAACTTACTGGCAGTTATTCTACATGATCTCCTTTCATGCCACTCTGGACAACTTGCCTGACCTCTGGTATTTCTTTCAACTTCTGTGATTTGTGCAGAAGTAACATTCTTTAAGAGTAAATTCTCTAAAAGAATGTCTTGCGGAGACTTTTGCAAACATGGATAGTGATCCCATTCAATGCCATGTGGATTAGCAGGTGGAATTGTCTGCAGAATAGGCATAGTGCTTTCACCATATCCTATAGCTAAATTATGGACAAAGTCTGTGTAATTTGGCATCACATCTTTTTCTTTCAGTGGGTTATAGTTGCATGACCTTTTCCTCTTGTTTGGTAAATTCTGGGCAGCGATTGGAGAGTTATAAAATACCTTCTTGGGTCGGTTAAAAGTCATCAGTTTTTGAGTGCATGACTGATGTAATTTTATAATTTTATTATGTACTATATCATGCACAGCACACAAAAGCACAGATACATGTTTACAGCATGCGTTAATGCCACTCCCTGCAGCACACTCACAATGGCTTTCTTCTATACCCTCTTGGCTTAATTTTGCATCTACCATATATGCAACTTTTTTCATGCTCGCTTTACACTGTCCTTTTATGAATGTGTTATCACCAGCAGAGCAGAAGCGAGCAGTTAGGAGATGGCGTGATTCATACAGAAGTTCACCTTGAGGCTTGCCATTGAATCTGTAAAACAAAAAGTTTGCATTAGATGATGAATACTTCTTTCATCAAAGAAGATTACTAAATCAATGATAGTATTTTTTCTTAACAGTACCTTTCAAAATATAGTTGTATTTCATGTTTACTTAGGCTTGGAAGAGGAGAATCAGCATTAATGTCCCTGAATTTACCTAAGGCCGGAGCCGTATATGTAACATCATCTTGGATGTCACAGTCAGCACCAAAGTTTTGATTTCGATCATACGCCTCTAATCTAGAAGAAATAATAGATTTAGTCTAAATGAACCAAAATTATGCAAATGGAAATAGAATATAACCTCAAACATTTTAAATGCTTACCTCTCTATTAAATCAGACTTTTTTCCAGTAATTGTAGCGTTCCTTCTACGAAGTTTGCTTTTAAGCTCAGAAACAGACATCAACGAATACATTTTACAGTGAGAAAATCCTATAAAACGTAAAAAATCGTAACTACACACTTGACACTAGAAGTAAACAAGGTACAGTCGCCGATAGCGCCATCTACACAAAGCTTTGTGTTCCTCCCCATTGTCATGCAAATATAAATATATATTGTTTTTTTTTCTTTCTCTCTTTCTCTTTTTAATTTGTACGACTGTAGTGTTCAAAATGGGTTGTTGTCCGAGTTTAATTAGTATTTATGATTTCGACTCGGTCAACAACTTGGTATCTTAATTTCTTTTAATGAACAAGTTTGTATACTACAAGTTATTAGCGATGCTTTATACTCTGTAACACCCAAACATTATCATGTAGTGTGTATACAATTAGGTTGTCAATCTAGTCCTAAATTACTAACCATCGATTGTCAACTGTCGTATAAACCAAATAAATAAAATAAAATGATGTCATTGCAGTTTTTATTGTCTTTGTCAGCATCAGAGAGACCAAAGTTTCCATATTTCTTTAAAACCTCTTCGCCAATCGCACTAAAGAGAATGCTCACTTTTCTTGGCTCTTGTTCGACCGTCCATTTGCGTTGCGCGGCAATAGTCTCGCCATGAAGAGCAAAATGTTTTGAATGCGTCTTCGGGGTCGAAATTAGTATTTACCGGTGCCGGCCAGGGCACGTTAATAGTATGGGATGGTGCTGGCTGCTGAGTTTGTGATATTCTTGATATTTCGTTTTGCATGCATTTTAAGATTTCCGCTTGTTGTTGCACTATTTTTATCAGTGTCGGTTCCTCCATGGTTCTTTTATGTACTCCCTTTTTTCTCCTAACATTGTTTGTCCGAAAATCATTATCCATAACACGTTTGCAATAAACTTCAGTAACCATAATGTTCAAACATTCTAAATTTTGTGTTATATAATTATCTTTAGTCCTAAAACTATTCTGTCATAATTTCGATTACTATAATAGTTGAATCTACTAATTTTACACGAAATAAAGTCAAATGTCCTAAGTATTGTATTATATACTGTGTATTATTCTGAATGTATATTTACTTATTTATTATTGTTAGTCCTAAAACAATAGCTAAAATTTAGGTTTTTAGTGACAGAAACGAATTGCCGTAAATCCGCCCTACCCCTAGAGTGTAATTCAAAATCGCGTAGGCGCGGAGGGGCGAGGCGGCCCGCGGGCTGATGAGCAGGAGGCTGGCAGCGAGCCGCCGCGGCTGAGGCTGGCCGGCTTGGCCGGCCAGCAAGCCGAAGCTGCGGTGGTGAGCCAAAGCCGTCTGCGACGATTAGCACGCGTGGGACCGCCAGAGACACGCAGCGCCGGAGCTGTGACAGAAGCCTTGCATGCTGACTGCTTGCCTGCATGCATGGTGCATGCTGCTTGCTAGCATAAATGGTGCATGCTGCTTGCTTTCATGCTTGCTTGCATGCATGGTGCATGCTGCTTGCTTGCATGCATGGTGCATGCTGCTTGCTTGCATGCATAGTGCATGCTGCTTGCTTGCATGCATGATGTTTGCATGCATGCATGGTATATGCTGCTTGCCTGCATGCATAATGCTTGCTGCTAGCTTGCACTACGCTTTTATTATTATTAGGACAAATAAACATCACATAATTTGAATGTAGGACTTACAACTTTTATAGAAAACGGTTTTATGTCTTTCGTTTATTATTGATTGTAATATTTATGACAAATAAATTTAGGGCATATTATATTTAGGGCTTTCAATTTTATTGCATGTAATATTATGTGACATTAAGTTCGGGAAAGTTATCATTCGGACAAATGATGATTAGGACAAAAAAAATTATTACACGTTAGAATAAGGATAAAAAAGTTAGGAAACAAAATAGAGAACCTTCTTTTATCTAAGCTGCCACCATGTTTTTCTAATAAAAGTCTTGCTTTTAGTCACTAATAATAGTTTAATTGGTCTTGATTGAGCTACCCAAAAATTATGTTTTTGCACGGCAAAACCACAGATCCTTCGGCTGTCATAACGTCAGGTGACAAGTCATTTGGCGGGAGCACCAAATCTGGTATTGCCAACAATGATGCTAGACATAATTTTTTATTTTTTCAGGTTACATAAAAATAGGTAAAACAAGCAACTTATTAACTTATATGTTTTATTTTAAGGAAAAAAATATAACAATTAAAATTCTAATAATACAAATATAAACTAACCTAAAACTAAAAGCTACCTACTCAAAAATAAAAGCGTGTCCATGAGGCAAAGAGGCGAGAATGCTAGCAGCGTTCCCACGCTGAATGGCTAAACTAAGCCTTTGAGCGAGGAACGAGCCAGCATTTTTATTTTCTGTACACGAAATTAATTTTGGAGCTATTTTTCGAAAAAAATTTAGACTTTCTAATCTGGAGGCCATATTTTTGAAATGGGTAATTTTTTTATCTAAAAGAGGCTTATATGCTGGCATCTAAAAGAGGAGCACCTAGAAAGCAAAGTGATTCAGAATTAAGAATTTTTATATTGGGAACCAAAAGATTAAATTTCTGAATAATATGATCACGAATATGAGAGGAGATATGACTATTAATGAAAATTTCACACTTTGAGAGATTGAGTTCCAAACCTATTTTTTTAAAGTTTTCAATTAATGTAACAAGGTCTTGGAAAACACTGTCAGTTTGGCCTCCCAGGGTGCCGTCATCCAGATACCAGACATTTAGTTTTGAATTTAGGTGTGAAATGATAGGGTGAATGCCTAAACTGAAAAGGGCTGGACCTAAAGGGTCACCTTGCTGAACACCGACGGCAGATTGAATACAGTGTTGATTGTAAAAAAGATTTGAAGGGCTATTGTAGCATTGGTGGACAAAAGGATAGATTTGAGGGGCATGTGAGTGGACTTCGTTCAGCAAGGCGGTCCTGTCCAAAGAGCTAAAAGCATTCCTCACGTCTACTTTTAAAAGAATTTCGGAATCGCTAACAGAGAGGAAATTTCGGACTGCATGCACTGCAGCTTCACAACCTCCCTTACTGCCAAAGCCTAGTTGGACAGGTTGAAAAGCCTCTTTCAGGGGCGAGAGAATTTCCCTGCAAGCTAATTTGGCTGCAAGACGGCGAAATGTAGATCCGACAGCAAGGCGGCGTATACCACCATCTTTTTTGCGAAAGGCGCATAGCCTCGCCCCAAAAAGGAAAGGGACAAAACTGTCCAGAACCTTACCAGATAGAAGGAGATTGCAAAGCTTAGTGATGTTAGATAATAACGTTCTACCGGCGTCAGCGGCAGACACACTCACTAAATCTTTGAGATGTTGAGGAGTGATGCCGTCGATGCCGCCCGCAGAACCAGCTGGAAAAGACATTATCGTCAAAGACCTGAAAAGGTTGACTGTCTTGAGGACGTGGGAGAGAGTTGGGGGGAATGTTAGAACGTGAGGGATGCTTACTGCGAAGGCTCTCGAGAGTTTCCTGATTAGGGGGGGCAAGGGTGTCGTCAGAAAATAGGATGCGGGCAGCATTCTTAAGATCACCATCCATAACTTTGTTCTCCACCGTACGTAAAATATTAAGACATTTCTGGGGAACAAACTGCTGAAGTTGTTCAAGTTGAGCGGGAGCCGGGTTATGGATGGTGATGTCTTTCAGCGCTCGTGTAAGTGATTTTGAATTTTGAGAAACGTGAAGGTAGGAAAAAGAAAAAGTGAAAAGGTTTTGCCAATTTGATTCGGCGTTGAGCAAAGATTTTTCAATAATTGATGACAGTGATTTTGCAAGTGTAATCCTTGCCCCTCTAGGGATCCGTTTGACCACTGGAACAGAATTATGAAGGTGAGTTATGAGGGATTCGAACGATGACTGTGAGGTAGTGTGTGAACTTGGATGTGGAGGTAAAGGGAGTGACGATTGATGATTTTTGTTGTGGCATCTTGTAATGTGGATCTTTAGGCCCCTTTTACCTTTAAAGGTCCGGTCACTATTGCAAAAGTGACAGCGAAAAAACTCCGGCTGTGAATGGGCCCACGGGTCCAAAATTTCTGAACTCATAAAAAAACCAAAACAAACTTACGAATAACAAAAACATAGGTATAAAAACATATTCTTAGAAAATAAAGAAAGACACTAAAAAGACGACGCCAACGATCACGTAAAGACTAAGTGGACCACTGATTATGAAAAACACTGCGTTAGATAGAAACCTGGACGCAGTAGCCACTGAACATATAAAAACACTTGGCTGCACTGCACTTTAAAAATAAGGTAGGTACTTCTTTGGCGAGATCGCAAATGCCTTCACTGAACAAGTAATACTACGTATTGCCTTAGCCACTGATCAAGTAAACGTATTATTTTACTCTATGAAGTAAGCCATCTCGTGTCTTAGCAACCGCCTTGGTCATGAATCGCGTCCGTAGCAACTGTCTCGATCAGCTGGAACCCTCTCGGATGGAGTCTGTCTGTATAAACACCAGCCTACAAACTCTCCGAGACAAGCTGCCCTCTAGGTAGGCGTAAAACACTCCACAGGGCCGCAAATCCAGTAAAATAAATAATATTGCATAAAAATTTTTCCAACCGTGCTGACACTCTTGACATTCGTTTTTTTTTTTATTGTGTCTCGTTTATGTATTCTTGATCTGTTAAAATGTTTATCGCTGTTTATATTTGGATGTATTTCTAAGTGTTTAAAAACATGTGCCTGTGGTTCAACTGAAGGTGCTTTGCATAATGTTAAGGGGTAATATTTGTGGGTGTTCTTGTAAATTTTTGTTTTGTGTCAACTAGCAGGTTGGTAAAAATAATAGTTTTCCAATAAAGATAGGATAATGAGTGGCTAGGTGTTAGGAATATAATAAATAAAAACACAGCTAGTTCTAAGTATGTACAGTTAATATTACCTACGTAAACAATAAATTAAGCAACGAAGGAGCAGTATCCTCTCAACACAGGTTAATTAAACTTAAAGAGAGGATTCCCCCAACAAATTGTAACAATTTTTTGAACAATAAACTTTTTATTCATCATTTTATTATTAACAATTAATGTTTCTGCATTCTTTTAGAAAAGCATACTCTGAGAGAGCTAAACATGTTGCCTGGTACACAGACAACAATGATCTTCAGTGCTTGTGGAGTTGATGTTTTTGTTGTTGTTTGTTCTTGTTACAGGTGAACTGCTGCAATAAAAACAAACGAAATAACAAAATGCAACATAAAATTCACCCAATGGACAGTTTAATAAATTATATCAAGATCTGATTTTATATCACACATTTATTTTTTTTAAAAATCTTGTAAGTATCTATTTTTATGTCAATTTTATCAGCTTAATCACAAAATTCAAGGTAATATAATAAATTAGGTACTGCTATGCTCTTTTGTAAGAATTTACAATGTGAGTAAATTATCTAACCCATTTCCTATGTTGTTGATAAAAATCTTCATAAGTACTTCTTCTGCATGATGTTTTGTCCACTGTTGGACATATGCGTCTTGCTCTTATGCGGCGATTCTTGTCTAGGTCGGTCCTGCCTGCATGCTGTCTTTTATAATATCATCCGACCATCTGGCTGGTGGTCTGCTCACTCTTCGTCTAACTGTTCGGGGTCTCGGGTCTCCTGAACAAAACCTTGTGACTATCTTGTATCGACTTTATCTGTGGTCTTTACGGCATACGCCACTGTTCCAGTAAAACTACGTGCCTAAGTGGCCTGCCCAATGCCATTTTAGTCGTGCCATCTTTTTGCTGACATCGGTAACATCATAATACATAATACTTACATTAAGGTATTTCAACACATTAGAAATTTAGCGCCAAAACTAAATCTGAGAACCGTTCGAATCGCTATATCGTGTTAAATCTATTTCCCATGTTTACAACAACGATCATTTTAAAATAATGTGCATGTTTATTGCTTTTTCATCATGAAATATTGTATAAAAACTAATTTTCAAATTAAATGGAAAGTTTGAATCTACTTTTTCTTTGTTATTCTTCTACAGAATTCTACTGCTACAGAGACGTTCAAAAGACGCTCAGCTACTATCGAAACGACTCATGGTACGAAAAGTCCATACAAAAGAAAGTTGAACGTTTTTCTAAACGTCAACATAGCAGGCCTGCGGAAGTCCTGCTAATAACATGTCATAGTACGAATTAGCAGGCCAGGACCCTTACCATAAGCTTACAGAAAACCATTCAGTTTCCGGGTAGTTTCAAAAGCAGGGCAATAGTTGAATGGTTGGAAGCCGTACCATAAGTTTTAAAAAGGTCAACGACTTTTGCACTGCTAGACCTCAAGGTGAACAGTTATTCTTGTCTGTGGTCTGTTACATTAGAAGAATGAAAGAGTAAGACAACGTAGTGATTACTTGCTTAGTGAATGAGACCGAAGATTATCAAAGAAAAAGTAGATCCAAAACTTTTCATTTAATTAATTTGAAAATTAGTTTCTATACAAATTTCATGATGAAAAAGCAATAAACATGCACATTATTTTAAAATGATCGTTGTTGTAAAAATGGGAAATAGATTTAACACGGTAAAGTGATTCGAACGGTTTTCAGATTTAGTTTTGGCCTTAAATTTCTATGCGTTGAAATACCTGTAATACCTTTTTGTAAGTATTATGATGTTACCGATGTCAGCAAAAAGATGGCACGACTAAAATGGCAATGGGCAGGCCACTTATGCACGTAGTTTTACTGGATCAGTGGCGTATGCTGTATAGACCACAGGTAAAGACGATAAAAGATGGTCACAAGGTTTTGTTCAGGAGACCCGAGACCCCGTACAGGAAGATGAAGAGTGAGCAGACCACCAGCCAGATGTTCGGATGATATTATAAAGCCAGCATGCAGGCAGGACCGACCTAGACAAGAATCGCCGCATAAGAGCAAGAGGCATATGTCCAACAGTGGACCAAACATTATCCCGTAAAAACGCGGGAAACGTTAAACTTGACGGGCGTATTTTTGTTTCTCTGTTTTATAAACAAAATTAACACAAAAAACTGTGATCAGTAGAGGAGTATTACTGTTATTTGTTTATTGTTTGTATATATTTAGTAGTTAGTAATAAATTTGCTGTATTTTTGGTAAGTTTTACATTGTATTAAACAAAAATGAACGACCCGCCCGATCCGGGCGAGGTCCCATCAGCAGCACATTATGTTACGATTCCAACAGATAGTAATATGTTTGCCCCCCTTGCGGGTGATATTGCTGGTACACCAAATAGGTCTAGATCACCTCTAGTAGGTCCTCTTGTAACCATGTCGAATGATTCGGCAAGGGATACGGAGGGTTCACCTGCAACTCGCGCACGTAATCGTTCACGCGTACATAAATGTAAACATTGTAATAAACGCAAGCGTAGACACCATGGTCAAGATACTATTAAGGAAACAGATTGTGCCTGCAACTTAATACCTTCTCCTGTAGCTTCACCTGCGACCCCAGCAAGCCCTGTTACAAAAAAATCTAAAGACATACCAACACCTGACAGTTTAATGCAAACACAACCACAAACTGCAGCTATCGATTTAGGTAGGAAATCTTACAATAGTACCGATGTCTCACCTTATGTTGTACATGTCCAAAAAATACAGATAACACCGAATGATGGCTCCTCCATGCACGCACTTTCATTTGGAAAGTTTTAAAAAAAGCATGGTTTTAAAAATATAGTTAATGGGAGCGTGAAACAGATTGGCCGTAACAAAATTGCACTGGCTTTCACAAATTTTCTTGATGCAAATTCATTTCTGGTTCACAATAGCTTAGAATCAAACAATTTTAAGGCATTTATTCCCACTTTTAGTGTAACCAGAATGGGATTAGTACGAGGAGTTCCAGCAGAATGGTCTTCTGAATAAATAATAGAAAACATCAGTGTCCCTGTAGGATGCGGGCAAATAATAAAAGTCCGTCGTCTTAACTTCAAAACATTTATTAATGGATCACCAGTGTGGAAACCGTCACAGACAGTAGTGATAACATTTGATGGCCCAATTCTACCAAAACGCATCTTTATGTGTTCTAATGCTCTCTCAGTCGAACTATACATTTTCCCAACAATACAATGTTACAATTGCTGCAGATTTGATCACACTAAGATCCAATGTCGATCCAAACCACGGTGCTTCAAATGTGGCCAAGATGGTCATGCTGGGGATTCCTGTAATTTTGCAATGTACTTTGAAAATTCATAAGAGGTTATCTATAGATCCAAATAAACTTAGAAAGCGTAATCAAAAATTGGTAATCAATCGTGTAATATCCAGAGCTGTATTTGCCTCAAAACAATACCATATATATACAATCAAAAAATATATACAATAGAATAAACAAAATTATTAATATTTATGGTAAAACTTACCGAGAATGCAAAAAAACTTTAACTTCATGGCTAAGGACTTTAAATTATCTGGAAACTATTATATAGAGGGAATATTACAATAGGATAATAATATACTTATTGTAGTAATCTTCCTAAAACACACTTGAACAATCCACACTCATGTGCACCATTATCTAATATATTATTTATTCTTCACCTACCCACAGTTTCAGTGAAATGGTTTGTTAGCTTGTTTATTTATTTCACAAGGAAAAAAGCACTAAGTTTTAGAAATGCTAATTTAACCGGTAGAGAGAGCGGTTCTCTCCTAATACAAGTGTTAAACTTAAAAGGAGAGTTCCAATGTACTTGTTACTAAATATGTTAAAATTTTTAAAATGAATAAATGTTGTTGTTGTAATAGAGATGAAGATGGTAGTTTCTGTTGTCTGTGTAATGGCTCTCATTATGCCAATAGCAAGTCTTGTCCTGAGTTTTTACGGCAAAAACAAATTAAAATGTATATGGCCAATAACTGCGTCTCGTATGCCGAGGCCTTAAAATTACATCCACCAGTGACCCGATCTTTTGCTGATGTTCTGTCCTCTAGCCCTGCAAAAAATACAAAATATTTATATAATAATCCCAGTAACTCACAAAATAAAAACATTTCTTCCTCTAACTCATACAAAAAAACTGTGTTTTTGAAGCCTCGAACTCCATCAGTAAATAAGGGATATGACAGGGAGGCTTACAAAACATTCATTAATGACAATACAATCCCAGCACCTAATAATGGATGTGCTCTTTTAAAAAATAAATCAAGGGAAAATCCAAATGAAAATTTAAAACAGATAACAGATATGTTATCTGTTGTGATTTATTGTCCCAAATCAATTGTAATTCACCGTCCAACGTTGCCCCAATACTAGAGAAACTTATTGAAATTCGTCAGGATTATTCAAACAAAAATCCTACAGTGGAACTGTCGCAGTCTGATTATTAGTAAAGAGAGTGAAATTATTTATTTACTTAACAAATTTGAGCCAGCAGTTTTTGCCTTGTCAGAAAGCTGGCTCAAATGTAGCAGTGTGTGTAAAATTAAAAATTACCATTGTCACAGAGAGGACAGACCAGATGGTTATGGTGGTGTTGCCATGTTCATCCAGGATTCTGTACCTTTCTCAACAATTTCTTTACCTGTACATAGTGATAACTTTTCAATGGTAGCTGCTAGTGTATTTAATATTTGTATAGTTTCTGTATATATTCCCTATCCCTCTCTCTCTATCTTTGACCAAATACGTCAGATATTTTCCTCCTTACCTAGACCATTTTTAATATTAGGAGATTTTAATTCTCATCATCAGACCTGGGGAAGTGCTGTAACAAACAATGATGGCGAAGAACTCTTGGATATTCTTGACAACCAAAATTTATGCACACTAAATACTGGCTCTCCTACTCGTCGGACAGCACCAAACCAAAACAAAAGTGCTGTTGACCTTTCCATCTGCACTCCTAACTTAGCAAATACCTTGTCATGGTGCACACTCCCGTCAACATATGGAAGTGATCACTATCCGATTCTCATTACACTTCCATTTCATAAACCAGGAACTATAAAACATACCTCTCAATTAAAGCACAAACTACCTGATAAAATTAATGATAACTGGCAAAAATATAAAACTTGTGTTGAAGGAAAAGCCCCTTCACTGCCCGTTTTGTCTATAGGCAATGAAACAGAATGTGCTAATGCCCTTACTAATATTTTGGTTAAAGCTGCTAATAAAGTTTTCCCTTTGAAAGACAATTCCCCTAGAAAAATACCATCCCCCCCTTGGTGGGACGCTGAATGTACAGCTGCTAACAAACGACAAAAAGAGGCTGAACGGAACTACAAAAATAACATGTCTCCAGAAAACTTTGATATACTTACAAACATTATGAATGATACCCGTGACCTTTTTAAAAATAAGAAGTCTGAGAGCTGGAAACGTTTTTGTTTATCAATTTCCCCTAATACCCCTTCATCTGTAGTTTGGCGCAGTATAAGAAGATTCAAGTCTGCCTTTAACGATACCTCACAGCCAGCTATACCGTCAACATTGTCTAATGAATTTTTAGACAAATTAGCACCACCATGGGTTCCAAAAAACTTGGTTGAAACGGTTCCATACTCTCCACATAATTTCTCCGAGTTAGACTCTCCTTTCTCTTTTTATGAACTGAAAGGAGTTCTCTTACATACTAAAGACTCAGCCCCGGGTATTGACGGGATACCTTATTCCTTTTTATCTAATCTCGGTGATCATATTCTAAATTATTATTTAAATTTAATCAATTTAATGATGCTCTCAGGCAATATTCCGACAGCTTGGAAAACACAAGTAGTGTTGCCATTACTAAAACCCCATCAGATGCGTCTGTCGTCCGTTTTAATAAAGTTAGCAGAACATTTAATTAAAAATCGTTTGGAGTGGCATTTAGAAAGAAAAGGATTATTATCAGACAGTCAGTCCGGATTTAGAAGGGGAAAATGGACTTTGGATAGCATTAGCATTCTTGTATCCGATATTCGTTTGACTTTAACTAAGAATGAATCGGTATTAGCAGCATTTTTGGATGTATCGGCAGCGTACGATAGTGTACTTCATAATATCTTAAAAACGAAACTCCAGGCTCTTCAAGTCCCACCTAAATTAGATAGATAGAGACATAGAAATTGTCTATTTTAATTTTAAATATTTTGTCAGGACGTTTGGTTAATTTATCTGGTTCAGTTAAGACAGAAACACGATTTGTTTGGAAAGGCCTTCCCCAAGGTTCTGTTCTTAGCCCATTATTATACAATGTATATACTTATGACTTAGAATTTTATGTAAATATTTTACAATATGCTGATGATCTGTTACTCTATACTTCAAACCGATCCATAGAAGACGCTAATACTTCATTAACGTCCTCACTTAACTTCCTAAAATCCTGGATGAATCAAAATGGTCTAGAAATATCAGCTCCTAAAAGTGCTGCAGTTATTTTTACAAGAATGAGAACTCCTCTTCCAGTTAGACTTCTATATAATAACAATAGTTTAATTCCTGTAAAAACAGAATTCAAGTTCCTTGGTGTAGTATTAGACTCAAAACTCACAGGTGGCCCACATTGTGACTATGTTGTAGAAAAATGCGAACGTATTTTAAATATGTTACGATGCCTATCTGGCGTCTGGTGGGGTGCCCATCCATTTTGTATGAAACTTATATACAATGCCCTTATAAGATCTGTTTTAGATTATGGGACTTTTTTATTAGAGCCAGGAAATGTTACAAGTATTAGAAAATTAGATAATATCCAATCCAAAGCTTTGCGAATAGTAACAGGTGCTATGAGATCCAGTCCTATAAACGCTTTACAAGTGGAATGTTGCGATCCACCTTTAAGGTTAAGACGTCAGTTTATGTCAGATAAATTCCTGTTTCGTGCACTTCTGTTTTCCAACCTTCCACTCATTAAAAAACTCCATTGTCTCTCAGATTTGATAGAATCTTCTAGTTATTGGGCACATAAAGCGTTACCCTGTTTAATAACAAGTTACCGAAAATTTATTTCTTTGTCATGTCCCACTCACCAATCAAACTACCTTCGTTTATTTAATTATGCTTTTGAGTCTTTAGTTACCCCTTTAAAAATACACTACCTACCCCTCGATAAAAGTGACCTTTATGTCGTAATTAGCTTTAATAATATTGTGGATAATGAATTTAAAGACTTTCATCATATCTTCACTGATGCTTCTAAACAATCACCCTTAACCTGTACTGGTGTAGGCGTATATCACCAGCAATATAAAATTGTTCAAAAATCCAAACTTCCTCCTGAATCTGCAGTATTTACTGGCGAATGTTTTGGTTTATTGAAAGCTGTGCAATATATTCTTCTTATGAAATTTAAAAAGACTGTGATTTTTACTGATTCAAAAAGCGCGTTACAGGCATTAGAAAAATTTCCTTTTAAATGTAAAGTGCAATTTCCTATCATGTTTCAAATCAGAAGTGCAGTTAATGAATGTGCATCAAGAGGATTTGAAGTACAATTTGCGTGGTTACCAAGTCATAGAAATATCAAAGGTAATGAGATATCTGATCGTTTGGCAAATAAGGCGGTGCATTGTGGTGACACTTTTCCATATTTAAATTATTGCGTTGATTTAGCGACTCATCCTAAAGCACATCTTGTTCAGACGTGGCAAGAAGAATGGAGTAACAGCAGAATAACAAAAGGCAGTTTTTTTTTAAAAATTCAACCTATAATTCCTTGAAAGCCCTGGTTCTTTAAAGTTAATTTTGACAAGACTATAACATCAGTAATATCTAGAATGAGATTAGGACATACATGTACGCGCGCACATCTTGCCAGACTTTGTATTGTTGCTGATAAAATGTGCGAATGTGAAAATGACATTGAAGACATTAACCATGTTCTTTTTGCTTGTCCACGGTATGATCGCACCCTTTTCTTAACATCCCTGCAGTCCCTCCGTATCCCTTTCCCAACTTCGATTGTTTGTCTACTATATTTAAATAATATTGATGTGTATAAATGTATAGCTTCGTATTTATCAGTTAATAATATCAAACTTGAAATCTTATATAATTTGTATATATATTTTAGTAGTTTTTGCCATTTTTTCTTTTGTTTCAATTTTTGTAGAACAATAAATTATAAATTATCCTTTCCTGATTCTTGTCCATTTTATCCCGGGTTATCTTTCCTTTCTCCTCGTTTCCCCGTTTTTAACTTGACATACTACGGCTACGCTCAAGCAAGCCAAATAAGAAAAAAAAAAACATTATCCCGTACTTTGGCAAAGCGGCCCGCTCCGGGCCGATGACTAAGGACAATAATGGCAATCGGCTCGGAGTGGGCCGATGCGGACCGCGCGCAAAGAATCGTAAACTGGAACGTTGGTAACGAATGAAGCCTGCGCGGTTATTTTATACCGTTGTGACGTTATTGAAACGGATAATAGACTAAAATAGTTAATTCGGACCGTCGGTAATATATATATATTTTTTTATGGCGCTGCGCGGTTTGCGCCCAGCCCATGTCAAAGTAAAAATTAGGGAAACGGAAGGGGAAAATAAACGAAAAGGCGGATTTGGATAAGGTTTAAACAGTTTAAAGGTAAGGATCAGGGAAGTGAAATATAATGAGTGAAGCAAAAGTATTAGATAAACATAAAATATGACATATAATATTACAACTTGATACCATTCAATATTATAAAAGACGCTATAAGTTTATAAATGGTAGGTTCATTAGTACATAATAAACACACAATACTAGTAGGAAGAGGAATATGATTAATTATAAGATCTTGTAAAATAGAACAATGGTCATAGAGGACAGGAAAAGAAGATGTCATTTAAATCACCATCATCTACTCAACACTCACAAATAGGGTTATTAATAATACTAAGATTAGCTAAATGAACTGGAGTACAGACATGCCCCAGACGCATACGACTTATAATTTACGTTACAGTCTTACCCAGTTTAACTTTATGGAACCACGGTTTTAAAGGAATACCTGGTTGAATTTTATAGTACAGTTTACCTTTAATTTTACATGAGAACTCCCATAAACTTTTCCAAGCGTTTGCAAGGTAGGTTTTAGGAAGCGACAATAAATCGTGAGTAAAGTTCTTATAGGGGGACATGTCACCACAATACACTGTTTCGTTAGCAAGTCGGTCAGATATTTCATTGCCAACTATTCCACAATGACCCGGGACGGGACCCAAGCAAAATGAATATCATATCCATTCAAAGTACATTCATGGATAATTTTTATTTATTTATTTATTTATAGCAACCAAACTTACAATTATCATAACAGGTTACCCCAATGCGATAGTGAAGACAATACATAAAAGATAACATTTAAAAACAACTATTTAAGGTACACTTATAATCTATAGCTACAAGTAAAGAGAGCAACTCTTGTGAGTTCACTCAGAGAACACACAATAATGTTTCTTAGTTGAAAAATAACTGGGAAATAACTCTTAGAGTAGAATGGAAATTTGTTTAAAGCTCGAAGAGCACTTAAAGAGTCTGAAAATATTACAGCTTTTTTAAATTTAAATAAACGGATGTATTCAAGGGCTTTAAATAAACCATAGCATTCTCCGGTAAAAACTGAGGTTTCAGGGGGGAGTTTGATTTTTTGTACTATATCCAATTGGGTATGGTATACTCCAATACCAACACACTCCGTTAGTGAATGCTTAGAGGCATCAGAAAATATATGATGGAAGTTATTAAAATGAGAATCAACAATAAATTTGAAATTAAACTTAGCATTTGGGTCAGCTTTGTCAATTAAATTTAAATGAATTTTAGGGGAAAAAATTAAGGATTCATAGCAGTAATTAAATAATGGTAAGCGATTCGATTGATGATTAGGGGCAGTAAGAGATACATTTTTTTGATAGCTTATTAACAAACATGGAAGAGACTTGTGGGACCAATAATGGGATCTAACAGATAGATCACACAGACTTTGGAGTTTAAACAAAAGTGGATGATTTTTATATTGAAGAATTCTAAACAGAAATCTATCTGATAAGAATTGCCGTCTAAGATGTAAGGGAGGTTCACAGTTTTCCACCTGTAGGGCATTAATAGGGCTCGATTTCATTGCGCCGCTTACCAAACAAAGTGCTTTATTCTGAATAATATCTAATTTCCTAAAAGCAGTCAAATTACCAGGTTCTAATAAAAAGGTGCCGTAATCTAAAATACTTCGTTTCAAAGCATTGTACAACAGTTTCATAGAATATAGATGAGAACCCCACCAAACACCAGAAAGACATCTTAACATATTAATTAGCGGTACACATCTATCTACGACATAGTTACAATGCTGTACACCTGTAAGCTTGGAGTCTAATATCACGCCCAAAAATTTAGTGTCTTACTAGAGGGATCAAACAGTTATTATAAACTAATTGGACTGGAGGAGGTGATCGCATACGTGAAAATACTACAACAGCAATCTTAGATGTTGATATACTTAAGCCATTATTATCCATCCATGTAGCTAGAAGAGCTAGTCCGGAGGATAACACAGATTGAGCCGACTCAACAGAACTGTGAGAATAACACAATAATAAATCATCTGCATATTGTAGTATTTTTACATGATTGTTCAAAGATGAAGCTAAATCGTATGTATAGATATTATACAATAAAGGGCTAAGTACCGAACCTTGCGGCAAACCTTTTTAAACAACACGTTTTAAAACCGAATCAGTAAAGGGAAGCTGTGTTCAATCTATGATCCTACGTATAGTTTAGAAGTCAAGGTCAAGGGAAAAAAGGAGGTTTCGAATTACAAAAATGGAGAAGTAACAGTAGCGAATTATTGAAGAAATTGGACAAGGCAGAAGAAAAAAGAGTGGAAATTACTATGGACAAAGAAACGAAAGAGGTGGTTAAAGTATTGGGTTTAAGCTGGAATAGCTTGACAGACAAATTCATTTATTCTGTTCAACTGCCACTAACGGAAAAAATTGTAACAAAACGGCAAGTTGTTTCAGATATTTCGCGGTTATTTGACCCTCTAGGCTGGATAGCTCCTGTAGTAGTAAAAGCAAAGATACTTATACAGAAAATTTGGATAACAGGTATCGATTGGGACCAGGAGCTGCCGAATAAAATATTGCAAGAGTGGCTATCATTTAGGAATGAACTGTCTTCAGTTGTAGGATTTGAAATTCCTAGATGGATGGATACGAATCGAAATGATACATTGACAGAGGTTCATGGATTTAGCGATGCTTCCAATGAAGCTTATGCTGCTGTCGTGTATATTCGTATACTAAAAGATGATGGAACTGTTCGTGTGAGTTTGGTGACGGCAAAGACAAGAGTGTCTCCGATCAAGCAAGTTTCAATTCCTCGGTTGGAGCTATGTGGCTACAGAACTACACGAATCATTGGTTTGTTGTATAAAAAGATGTCAGGATATGTACTTTAAGGAAGATTTGACAAGCAAGAAAGTTTCTTAGTCCTTATTTCGATAACAATGGACTGTGGCGTGTTGGTGGTAGATTGCAAGCTGCAAATATGGACGAAGATATGAAACACCCAATCTTAATTCCACGAGTCTCATTTAGCTCAACTTATAGTTTCAGACGCTTATGAGAAGACTTTACATGGTGGTCCACGTCTCATGATAAATTACATCAGGTCTAAATATTGGATAACTGACTTGAAGAGCTTAGCGAGATCTTATGATGTATAGCATGTTTACGTCACTCAGCAAGATCTAGTCAACCGATAATGGGTCAAGTACCTGCAGCTAGGCTAATAGCTAATCGACCATTTCGATTCAGTGGAGTCGTTTATGCAGGTCCCATAGCAATAAGGACGACAAAAGGGCGTGGTCATCGTTCTACAAAGGGTTATATTTGTCTTTTCGTGTGTATGGCTACAAAGGCAATTCACCTAGAGGCGGTGAGTGATTTAACTTCAGAGACATTTTTAGCTGCTTTTAAACGCTTTGTAGCCAGACGTGGACAATGTACTGAGTTGTGGAGTGACAACGGTACTACTTTCGTCGGTGCTGATCGCGAATTAAAGTCATTGCTCGCCGAGGAAAGGTCATCGGTAGCTATCGAGATAGCTGACTGGTTGTCTAGCAATGGGACAACTTGGCATAGGATTCCACCTTACAGTGCTAATTTTGGAGGACTTTGGGAGGCAGGGATTAAATCGACAAAGCAGCATCTTAAGCGTATTGTAGGCAACGCGACCTTAACGTTTGAAGAGCTCACTACCTTACTGTCACAGATCGAGGCTTGCCTTAATTCAAGGCCTATATCAGTAGTTAGCGATGCTGTCGATGATCCTGTACCCTTAACGCCGGGTCACTTTTTGGTTGGAGAACCATTGATACTGCCCCCAGATCGAAATTTTGAGTATTCTAATGTAAGTTGTCTCAGAAGATGGCAACATACTCAAAAAATGGTTCAAGATTTCTGGAAGCGATGGTCCGCTGAATATCTTACGCAGTTTTTGTATAGGTATAAATGGCAATCTCATTCTCCGGAACCAAAGCTAGGGGATGTAGTTCTAGTTAAGGAAGATTTTCTTCCACCAGCTAGATGGCTTTACGGGGTTATAACAGACAAACATTCTGGACCCGATAATGTAACACGGGTTTTTAGTTTACGTTGTGGAAATGTTGTTGTTATTAAACGACCTATCTCTATGCTTATAGTTTTGCCAATAGCAAACTAGTTTTGTTTTATATTGTTTGCGTTGTTTTATAATAATGAATTGATTCTAGGTAGCTAGTCAGGTTTTTTTTTCTGAAGATGTACAGATATTTTTTTCGATTGTTTTGTTTTGGTATTAACAGTAAGAGTTTGTGTTATGTTTTAAGTATTTTTGTTGAATTTACAGTTAGGAATTTAGATAAATTATCATTTGTTTATTGAAAGGAGATTGAGCTAATTGCACCCATACTAACCACACATTAAGGGAAATTGGCAATTTGTATCTAATGTTATTAATTTATTTTCAGTTTGTAAGGTATTCTATTTGAGTTTTGTGTTTGTATAATAGGTATTTTTTTCAATTAAGACTTAAATTTTGCTATTAACTTGATTATGGACATTCTGTCCATGGTGGGCGGCATGTTTGGAATACGATGTTTAAAAATATTTGAATTTAGTACCTAGGTTTTGATATTTTATAATAGATGGCGTTGTACGCTATTGTATATTTAATCGCGGTAGCATTTGGTTTTTTCAATTGTATGAGTACTTTTCATGCAATAAACTCGATGCACTCACAGGAAAAACAGTTTTATTTATAAATCAAGCATCACAAGGAAGAAGTCAGGGGCCCAATTCCCGTAATTTAAAAGTAGTAATAATCCGGTGTCGATCCGGTCCCAATCGCATCAACTTCCCAAACGGTATTCACGTACACTAAAATTATGACATTAAATTGCCAAACTATAAAAAGCGATCGTGATGTTAATGAAAATGGATCATGCCAAAATGGTATTCTACTAAATTTAATCTGCACTTGATTTGTCAAAATCGGTATTCTCGTCGCTATTTATACGTCAAATTTGTGTATGAAAAGTGATTATAAGCGGACTGATATGTGATTGTGATGAGACTACTCAAAGTCAGTCCTGTCAACAGTATTTTTATAACTTTTTCATTAATTATGAGTAATTACGGTCTCCGCTGGCTTTATTTATATGCTGCGTATTGTGCCGACGCAGAAGCAGCAGGCGGCTTACCCTAATTACCCTAAAAATAGATGGGCAAGCCATTGTTCTAATAGTCTAAGATCTCATTGCAAGCTTTTACAAAGAACTTAACACAATGTCTTATCACGGAGATCAAGCCCTTCATAAGGTCTGAGAAAATAAAAGGTGCCCTAAATGCAACTTGCAAGGTATGTACTTATTTATTACTACTTAGTTAAAATCATAAAAATACTCCTCCTTTTGTTACATTACCCACTAATTCTCTTTTCTCATTTATTTCAAAATCTTATTTCCAGTTTCAGGTTTTAATTAGATTACCTGCCTACTCTTGCATTTTTTGCAAGCGGGTCGTACCCACCAAACTATTGTATACAAATCCTGTTTTGTCCTATGGGACACCTCAATGTGGAGGGACTGTCCACTTATTTAACCATCACTTAATGAAATTATATGGGGATGGACAATATTTATTTAAATTGGGCAATGGGCATACACACTTATACATATTTTTCTGTATTAACTTATTAATGTATAAAATACAAATATATCAATAAAATAAAGCTTGTAAATATAGTATTTTTTACCATAATTTTATTGTTATTATTGTTACAGGAGAAAGTGGATATCATTTAAGAAAAATGTTATAATACCTACTAAATGTGTCAGAATGGAACTCCATAAGCTTATTATTATCAGGAACATAATTATAAAGGCTCTGTCGTCAGAGGCTATAGGTGTCCTCAAATCAAGATTTAGGTAGATTGTTATTTCTTAGTTTATTAAAACACAGTTGCAGTATATATAATAATTTAATCTTTTATTGAGCACAGTCACAGTATGTGTATAATATGGAATTGTTTACGCTTATCTCATCTTAACTATTATCTATTAGAACATTGTTACACTTGCGATTTGCTGGCGAGTTCAAAGAGAGGCTTTCCTACAAAAATGATAATTAACCTGTTATAAAAGTCAAATTACTTTACAGGTGCCTCTCCCCTACAAACCGAAAATAGCAGCCCAAACTGTAAACGCATGCTGTGTGCTTCACAATATCGCAAAATGTTTCCGCCTTCGTGCACCCGAGCTGCCTGTCCAATCCACAAGCGCTTGAGCGTGAGCGACCACGAGCAGGCGCCGCGCCTCCGCTACAACGCACCGCTCCAACAGGGCAGAGCCGTAAAGAACGCGTTAGTTGCAAATCTGTGGGCAATCGCGATGTTTAATTTAAAAAAGGACATTATATTAAAGCATTTTATAAATTTCACACTATACAATTATTATTTAAGTACCTTTGTATTACTCCAAAAAGCTATCACTCCCAGTCCCAGATTTAGGGCTAAAATGATAATGGAAGAACAAATAACTCTTCCTATGTCGCAAAGTAGCCCTTTCTGCAGTAACTGGGGATGCAACTTGGATTTGTTGCTCATAGAGGTGTGCCTATACACGTCCACAGAGCAGGGCACAGGCTCTACCAAGCGGGCCCGTTAGAAAAACAATGTAATATGTCAATACTAACCGCAAGTAGAGGATTCTGTCTGATAGGCAGAGGTGAGCTGCAGCGTCCAAGAATAGCAAAAAGCCTTTCCTCGAGAGTTTTGGGGGTAGTAAGTTCTGCAGGGCCTCCACCGGGCCCCTTTATTTCTTCTTTCACAGCCCTTGCCCTACATTTAACACGATTTTTGTAATGGTTGTAATACTGGAAATAAATTAAAGCGGTTAACATCGGTCATTTTTTTAAATGAATAATTATATAAAAGTAGGTAAGTACTTACTTTTTACAAATATTTTAATAACCAAGAAACTCGAAATACCTATATCTTAATAATTAAAAACTTTGAAACATAATATTCAAATGAACGACGAAACCAATGTTTGTTTACTTTATTGACAACTTTAATTGACAATGACTTTGACAGTCCTTTTTTTCTTAGAATTTTAGCACTCGGGTTTAGTTTAATGGCCAAATAAACAACAATAATTATGGTTTTCTAATCTGTGACAGTTGCTTTTTCTTAAGGTAGTCTGTGGCAACACCTGACACAGAAATACGAACCAATGCGAACGAAAAGTTACTACAAAAGGAATTTAATGCGATGCGATTGGGAAGGGAATGCGATGTTAACGAAACTTTCAAGGACGGGAATACCGATTGTTAGTAACATCAGAATCGCATCACATGCCAATCCACTTATGTTCCCAATGAGAGATAATTACGGGAATTGGCCTTCAGATTGAGGGACTCGTACAATAACAAAATAATTACCGACCCGAAATAAGTTCTACAAAGTGATTGGCGAGTTCATTTTTCTTTGAGTTATTTTAATCTGAATTTCTGAATGGTTGGGCACGTAAAGTGACCAATGTTATTAATTTTCTTTTCTTTTTGACCACAACCACCAACTTATGTTCGCTGGTTTATTCCATAATTATTAATAGTTGAAAATTCCAAATTGTTTTAATAAGTTTTCATTTGAGGCTGTTTGGTTCTCGGGCCATTAGGATCGGCTCGTGGGATCCCTAGCGACGTCAGCGCCCTCTTTGTGGACTGTCGCGCTTACGTTACCGATGTCATCTTCTGACATAATCTTCTTATTCCTTTTGATTTGTCTACATGAAAAAAGCTCCACACGTGGTTGAAAACTGGATTGACCGCGGCTGGAGGACGTACCCGAGCTGATCTTAAGGTAAGTGGACCATCAGTTTTCGGTGTTAACGTTGAAGCCATTTGCTTAATCTATTAGGGTCGATTCCAATCGTCTTCATATTTTTTCTTGCGTAAGTAAGCTCCCGCATGTTGCCGGCTATTTACACGCCGCTTCACCAACAAATGAGATGTTTAGTCAGTAACGTAATATAAATAATAGATTAGTTCAAACATGTCTAAATTCCATTCAATAACGAAATAATTACAGACCCGAAGTAAGGTCTACAAAGTGATTGGCGAGTTCATTTTTCTTGAGTTATTTTAATCTGAATTTGATAAATTCGTCATACTTAGAGCTATTACAAATAACATGTTTAGTCGGCAACGTAATTCAATTATTAGATTAGTTTAAACATGTCCAAATTTTATTCACTAATACAATAATTAATTCGCCGACCCAAAGTAGGTAAGTTCCAGAACGTGATTCGCTCAAAGGTCATGAACCCGGTCATTTCGTAGTGCATCAGAATATTGTGGATACGACTTTGTGCTATGTTTGAAATAAATTATTTGATTAACTTTTAAATATTTTTGGGTAAATTTCGTTTTTGTTCTTTAATAACCATGCTATGGAAGAGCGGTGTTACCTAACACAAGCATATTTTGCTTAAAAGGTAGCTCCATTCACTTATATTGTATTAGATACTAAGTTAATGAAATAAACATTTTGTATTTGTATTTGTAATAAATTAATGTCTGTGATATTTATTTCAAAAGAATATTTTTTTTAAAAACGTTTTAAAATAATGATTCTTGGTAAGGGTGGGAAGTTTCTGAAAAAATTAGGGTTCCCTCTTACCCTAGTATTTTTTATTATTTATTAACTTTTAAATATTTTTGGGTAAATTTCGTTTTTATTCTTTAATAAATTTATGTCTGTGATATTTATTTCAAAAGAATAATTTTTTTAAAAACGTTTTAAAATAATGATTCTGGGTAAGGGTGGGAAGTTTCTGAAAAAAATAGGGTTCCCTCTTACCCTAGTATTTTTATGGTTTTTTCAAGGACTTTTTTTAAGATGCTGTTTTATATTAGTTTAAGACCATCTCGTAGTACTACCCGCCGGTCGGGCCGTGGTCGTGGTCGTGGTAGAGGTAGACTAGCAGTACAGCTGGTGATGATGCTGATGGTACTACCGCTACCACTACAGCTAGACGGGGACGAGGTGGCCGGACTCCAGCGCCAAGCAGGCCTACAGCCATGGATGAGTTAGTTGCATAATACTTCAGTAATTTAACTGTAGTATTTTTCTTTGTTTTTATGCAAGTACTAAACCTTATTATATTTTAAGTGTATTGATGGTTGAATTGGAAGACCTGCCTCGGGGGTCACCAATGGAGACTCCTTTGGTGCCTCCTGAAAAAAAGCGCCGTGTTTGGACACCGTAAGTTGTTACATCATATAGTTTGGTATCCATAATTTAAATATAGTTCCTAATTCCTAAATGTGTACTATTTAGCTCTCAACGTGAGCCATCGGTTGCGGTACCCTTAGAACTGGAGGTGGCCAACGCAGAGCTGAAGGCGGCTCATGTTCTTTTAACCTTGCCTCATAGGTGAGTTTTCAGAAAATTTTAAAGTGCATACATACTATTGAAATTTTTAAATATTTATTCACAATTATGTACTTTTTAGCACCCAAGATCCACTACCCCGTGATCACTATGAGGTACCTGTGGTGCCCTTGCCCGCCATGTAAGTTTTCATAATATATTAAAAAGTTTCTTTTTTATTTTAAATACTAATTCTAAATTAAATATTTTTAGAACCCACGAACCACAATCTCCGGCCCTCGACCAGGTTGAGATAATTGAAGTGCCCTCGCCTGCTATGTGAGTTTCTCTTTATTGTATGTTATATTCCCTTAGTCATGCATAAATTGTTAAAAAAAAGTAACATGTGATTCTGTTGTTTTTAAGGTCTGTTGATTTAAGTGCCTGCAGCAGCCCGGTCGTTCTATCCACAAGCACACCTACAACTAGCAACGTGTCGCGGAAACCGAGAGTGCTATCACGGCGTGCTCTCTTTGGGGAGGAGATCAAGGACGCTCTTATAAGGGTGATGAGGCAAGGTAAATAGTCATTTTTAAGTTTAACTACATCTCTTATACCTCCTATAATAATTAGAATTGCTAAGTAAATATCTTTTCTTTCTTAACTAGGTAGCGAGGACGAGTCTGAGGTCAGCGACGAAGAGGACGACAACATAGGTTGTATTCGTCTTCCAAGGCTGACCCAGATCCTCCTGGATACTCCGGAAGATCCAGCGCCGGAGTCTACCATATCTTCGCACCCTTTCTCCGAGGCTCCTCCTTCGACTTCTGCGACACCTGCTCAACATGATGCCACACCTGCTGCTGCGGCAACATCTGATCCAACAACCAAGCCAGGTAATTTCCTGGACTTTGAATGGAGGGCGTTTCCCGATACCGCAACTCCACCTGAGTTGCGGAGAGAAACGTTCTCGCAGTGTAGCGGTGCCACCACAGCCCTGTATGATGCATATGATCTTTTTGTTTCGATATGGGACCGAATGTTTCTGTCACACATTGTAACAGAAACAAACCGATATGCGCAGCAGACTGTCAGTAGGATGATGGCCCAAAGCTGCCTTCATCCAACCAGCAGAATATGTGATTGGACGGACACAAACGTCGATGAGATATACTCTTATTTTGCAATAGTTCTCGCAATGGGAGTTGTTACCCGGTCTCAAGTGGTCGAGTATTGGAATACCACCAAAAACATTTTTTGCACGCCTGGGTTTCGCGTGCACATGCCGCTTCGCCGTTTTCAGCTACTATGTAGCATGCTGCATTTCAGCAACAGTGAAGACCTGTGCACGCGAAACTTAGATGCGTATGAAGCAAAATTGTTCAAAGTGCAGCCAGTACTAGACCACTTAAACCGGAGATTTTCGGATATGTATTTACTACGACAGAATATTGCACTGGACGAGTCGCTACTCCAGTGGAAGGGTTGGTTAGATATTAACCAATTTATCCCGAACAAGGCCGCTACCGTCGGGATAAAGAGTTACGAACTGTGCGAGTCTCAGACAGGCTATTTATGGCGGTTTGAGATGCACTCTCACAAAAGGCCAAATGATGAAGCCGTCAATGCTGGTCTCCCTGATCAGTTGCAAGGTTCTACGGCGACCCTTGTACTGCGGCTGCTAGATGGCCTTGAATTCAGAGGCCACACCATATGGATGGATAACTTTTATAACTCGCCAGCATTAGCCAGAAAACTGAAAAGCCTAGGTTTTGATTGCGTAGGAACTCTCAGGACCAATCGCCAGCTTGTTCCTGCAGAGTTAACGAACATGACAAAATCCTGTATGAGGCCTGGGCAGCTTTCAGGCTTTACCAGTGGCGATGTGGATCTCATGGTATGGAGAGATCAAAATCGCGTTGCGATGATCTCGACATACCACGGGAATGCCGTCTCCGCTGATAATGGCGTTTTGAAGCCCATTCTCATACGGGACTACAACGTCTGCATGGGGGGGGTAGATAAAAAAGACCAAATGCTGGCGATGTACCCAATCGAGCGCAAGCGCACTAGAGTTTGGTACAAGAAATTATTTCGCAGACTGTTGAATGTCTCAGTACTCAACTCATACATTATCCACAAACAGTCATCGGCTGACAAAAAACTCTCCCACCGTAATTTTCGCATGCAGTTAATCCAATCGCTACTGCAAAAACACTCCATTTCATCCGCTTCATCCTCGCCTTCAGTTTCTCATATTACTTCGAAGGATGTCAGGTTCCATTGCCCTGCAGAGTACCCATTTCTGCCGAATGGGACTACACGACTTCGTCGAGTATGCGCCGTTTGCAAAGCTCGCGTACCGACCTATTGCAACGGTTGCAAAAAGTCTGTGTGTCTCATTAAATGCTGGTATACTCTCCATTCGAACTGAATTCCCTTCCGAACTGAAGGTCTCATTTATATAATAATATATGTATTTATACTTGTACCATGTCTCTTTGCGCTTTTTTCAATTTTTTTTTATATTTTTTTGTAGGGGGTTTGTTCAACGTGGTCTTATCGGAGGCTTATGTCCAGCAGTAGACTTTTAGAGGCTTATTTTTTTTCTATTTGTGTTGTCTATCCATTTGGGGGCAGGCAGCAGTGGACTTGTTGTCGTTGGGTAGGCTTTGGTCCAGCAGTGTATCCCTTCCATTGGATGTTTTTTCTCTCCTTTTTTTTCTTTTTTGTAATCCTTTTTTTTTTCTTTTTTTAAACCATTTTTTTTCAACTAGTCCATCGTTCTGTCGCATTACATACATTTCTTAGGGGTGGGTTGAGCATAGGTTTTGACTGATGTCTAAACAGCAAGATTAGTATAGTTGCTATTTTAATATAGTACAGTTGATTGCTATTGGTTTTATCTGTTGACATTGAATTTATCTTTGTTTTGCAGAAAAAAACTTTGCAATAAATATTGTTAATATTGTATACGTTCGTAAAAATCATAGTAAATCATACTTGAATGTGATTTTCATCTTCATAATACTCGAAATAGAAATAAACTTGCCGTTTCGAGCTTCTGACTTCATAAAGTTGATAATTAATTTAATTCTCGAGGAAACGTATTTAATTTGTCAATAAAGTTCTACAGACCTTATGAACTACCTGTTTCGTAGTTCAAAATTAACATCAAAAATCCTTGTAAAAAAGGATACATTACAAACGACGATTATTTATACAACAAGGGCTCATCGACTTTTGTTCTTTCCAATCGCATTTACTTCATGTCTTGTGTCTTTAAAATCTGCCTAAATCGCACTTATAATGTGTGTGTAATCTGTTTTTACTATATTTCCTGTAATAAAGGCTGACAAAGGTGGCTGAGTTTCTTGCGCCATTTTTTCTTATTATATCGCCCAAAATGTAGTCCCTGAAACGCCTTTACAGGGTGGTTTTTAGTTACTACATAGTATTAAACAAGTCGCTTCCCTCTGTCGGTAAGGACCGACAGAGGGAAGCGAAGTTTTAAAGATCTAAGTATAGATCTAATCTAAGGAGATTAGATATATACTTAGATCTTTAAAACTACGTAACCGATTTTAAAGCGTTTTTTTAATAGATAGAGTAATTCAAGATGAAATTTTTAAGTATAATACATGTAAAATGTTGTAGAGAAACACTCATTTGTATTTTTAACTGTCTTGTCAGAACGCTTCTTGAATATTGTAGCACAGTGTGGACACCTAAATATGATATACACAAAAAAAGAATTGAATCAGTAAATAAGAGATGTCTTTGGCATTTAACTACAAATCTATAACTTCGTTAACTCTAAATCTTAATAAAAACAAATATATAAGTAAGTAAAATACAAAAATTCATAAAAACAAAGTTATTTGCATCACTTATAGCTCTGCATCAGTGAATTGATTTCGACCCCAAGATAAATGTCAATTATCGCAGGGCTGATGCAGTTGCTGTAAATTCTTTCTGTTTAAGCTAATAATAAGTTAACTTGTTTATATTGCTTGCCGTGGCAGCCAATAATTAAGACATCACTTTGCAATGTAACCTTTAACCATATTTGTGTAAATCATGTATTAAGTGAGTGTTTTGTTGGTTGTCCTAAATAAATAATAAATAAAAATAATTTGAGACTGAGGTTCCTAATGTGATGTCGTAAATAAACACATTTTTTTATCCTTTACTTTTTACGAGAAATAATGTCTTATTTACAAAGCAATAAGCAATACAGCATTAATCCATATCGGATTAAGGACCTTAATATAGATCAATGTGACCCTTTACAAGTAATTTAAATGAATATATTCAAAGATATTACAGATTTAAAATGAAGGGACATAGCGATTGCGGCGGCACCGGCCAGAGGGCCGCGCGTGTTTTTTTGCAATGAGTATTAATAAATCGCAGGGTCAAACTTTTAACGTTGCAGGCTTAGATTTGAGAGGAGTTTTTTTCACATGGTCATTTATATGTCGCTCTTTCATGAGTAACCTCTAATGAAAACATGTTTGTATTGTCTAATAGCCAAAAAGGTGTGAACGTATATGAAGACATTCTGTAGTATATATATTTAGTATCAGCATTGCACCCGCGCGAAGCTGGGGCGGGTCGCTAGTTTATTTATAAAGGATTTTTAGCGCAATTTTCTATTTTTCTTTCTTAAGAACCTTCTCCTGACTGTAAATTAACATAGCCAAAACAAATTGCGCGATAATTCCATCCGTTCACGCGTGATGCGATGACTAAGGCCCACCAAGTGTAATAATGATTAATTTTTATATGATGATATCTACGTTATTGTGTTAGAACTTCGTAATGTTTTAGTAAAGGCCGGTTATAGGCTGTTTTGGGTGTATGTTTACTTAGTTATTTATACAATTTATAGATGGCGCTTTACATAGTTTCTAGCCGTTTCTAAATATTGTTTAATTAATAAACTTACAACAGGTAAATTGCGCAATCCGCGAATTATAGATCTGGATTTCTTTGTCCAGACTGGTTGCCGTTATTAAATTGAATTATTTGTTTGTGTGTTTGAAATGATGTGTGTGTCTAGATTATTGGCTTATTATATAACCGGAAAGTAGATTTTATTATTGTTGTTCTAACTGTTACAGATTTTGTGTAAATTGGGCCTCTGACTTTTCCTCAAAATTTTACGGTAAATTGCGGAAACCGCGAATCATTGTTTCGGATTCTCGATTTTTTTTACTATCTCTTTCTGCATTAAGAGCGTAAAAATTATAGCTGGATAGAACAAATAACTATTTTTCTTTATTATTTAAATAAGAAATCATGCAGTTGTAGATCTCAATTTACCACAAAATCCCGAACACATTTTATAAGCGTAACTTTAGGCAAGTCTACAATGTTACAGACATAACATCTGTTAAAATAACACAGACGTCTTTATACCTTATTGCAATAGCTAAACTTAACAATAACAAGTGTCGACGCACGCCGCCCGAGTCAGTCGTAAATTAAGTTTTTATTGCGTCGGGTCGGCATATAGTGGATCTGCCTCATGCTCTAAAATAGCGCTGTAACCTTAGTCTCTCAACTAAGCAGATATAATATTATATCACTCATGTAATAGATTCAGTTGAAAAAAAATACTTTGTAAAATGTGAACTAAACTTTATAATTTCCTAAATGTACTTTAGCGCTAAGATTGAAAAAAAACATTGCTATGAGAAAGATTTATGTAAAAGAAAGACATGTAAAAGATTCAGTTGAAAAAAAATGTATGTTTGTGAAATGTAAACTAAGCTATATAATTTCCTAAATGTACTTTAGCGCTACGATTGAAAAAAAACATTACTATGAGTAAGATTTTACATCTACACATCATTATGCCACTCATGTAAAAGATTCAGTTGAAAAAAATATATGTTTGTGAAATGTAAACTAAGCTTTATAATTTCCTAAATGTACTTTAGCACTAAGATTGAAAAAACCATTGCTATGAGTAAGATTTTACATCTACACATCATTATGTCACTCATGTAAAAGATTCATTTGATAAAAAATTATCTTTGTAAAATTTTAAATAAACTTTATAATTTCCTAAATGTAATTTAGCGCTAAGATTGAAAAAAAAAACCATTACTATGAGTAAGATTTTACATCTACACATCATTATGTCACTCATGTAAAAGATTCAGTTAAAAAAAAAAGTTTGTGAAATGTAAACTAAGCTTTATAATTTCATAAATGTACTTTAGCGCTAAGCTTGAAAATAACCATTGCTATGAGTAAGATTTTACATCTACACATCATTATGTTACTCATGTAAAAGATTTAAAAAGTTACATCTTTGTTTTTTAATTATTATTAAAAATATTATTATTCCTTAACTCGGTTTTTATTCCATCTCAATCACAATAGGTACTCGCCTACTAGGCATAAAAATATTTATATGAATGCACGTGCAAACTTCCATTGCGCCCAAATGGCTTATCCATACTATGACGAGCGCTACCGCCCGGTAGGTGCCTACTTTTTCTAGGAAATTACGTGTTTTTGTTCGTCTTTTGTAGAACATCTTTTTAAGGGACTTATTACTGAATTTGTTACGAATCTATAGTAAATGTAATAGACTTTTAGGATATCAATATACATTCGTAAAAAAACAGTCATAGTTTGTTCTACAGAGTATTTATTACAGGCACTTATTTCAGGGTCCCTATTTTTTAGTGGTATTTTGTTTAGCCCACAACTTTTTATTTACTTACTTTTCATTACATATTCTTTAATTAATATCAAGATTAGAAACACTTCTTAAGCATCAAGACGATACTCAAGCCCCATGATGCCCGGCATTTTCAGAAATAGTATTGTAATTCGACCCTTTTTTTTACCGCTCCGACGGCGACCTCTTAAAGCGTGTTTTTAACCGACTTCAAAAAAGGAGGAAGTTTCTTAATTCGTCGGTATCTTTTTTTTATTTTTTTTTATGTATGTTCAGCGATCATTCGTTACTGCGTTGACCGATTTCGATAATTATTTTTTTGTTTGAAAGGTAATACTTTCAGAATGGTCCCATATAAATTTGGTTGAATTCTGATGATGGGATCTATAAGAAAATCATCAAACATTGCATGAACTCGTACCACGCCAACGGATTTTAGTATCTATCTTACCTAATATCTTTGCCAAATGTGGACCGATTTTGACGATTCTTTTTTTAATGAATAGCTTATAAATATATTTCAAAGATACTATAATCAAACATTTTTGGAAAAAAATTCACCCCTAAGGGTGAAAAAATAGGAAATGAAATCGGTGTTCAGCAGTTAAATTATGTTTGCACTCGTAAGATTTGTTTTGATTAGGATTTTTCACTAAAATATATGAAATAAGTTAATTTTATAAAAAAAATAAAAACCGACTTAAAAAAACTAAAACGCTAAAAATAATCTTAACACTTACGTACCTAATTAGTTACTTTTGGAGTCGGTGCCAGTCGATGAGAGATTCTATGTTTTCATTTGCACCGACTCCAAAAGTAACTTATTAGGTACTTACGTAAGTGTTAAGATTATTTTTAGCGTTTTTTGTAATGCTCATACTGATAAAAAAATCGATGAAGTGCTTATTAATTTTCATTGCATAATGAGTATTTATGATTAGTGTTATAAATAAAAGACAAACTTTACTTAAAATACTGTTTTATTTTGTACATAAGGTTTTTATACAAAAATCCGGAAAAAAAAACATTTCTTTTAAATTCATCTCCCAATTTTATCGTGTAGTTAACGTTATTTACATTATTTAATACCTTATTATCAGTTAGGCTATTTAGTAGCGATGACGACAATAGTTAACTTTCAATAGGTTTTAATACAAAAACATGCCATAAATACAGTTTGAAGCAACGCGCCTCAAAACAGCTGACGCAAGACAATAACCCCGCGCCACAGGCCGCCATCTTGGCGCGCATACAGTTTGCCATAGCACGGGATAAATGCAGAAGTATGAAGATTTTTATCAACAACATAGGAAATGGGTTAGATAATTTACTCACATTGTAAATTCTTACAAAAGAGCATAGCAGTATGTAATTGATTATATTACCTTGAATTTTGTGAATTAAGCTGATAAAGTTCACATAAAAATACATACTTACAAATTTATTAAACATTTTTTAAATAGTGTAATATAAAATCAGATCTTGATATAATTTGTTAAACTGTCCTTGGGGGATTGCATTTTGTTATTTCGTTTGTTTTTATTGCAGCAGTTCACCTGTAAGTAACAAGAACAAACAACAACAACAACAACATCCACTGTACAAGCACTGAAGATCATTGTTGTCTGTGTACCGGTCAACATATTTAGCTTTCCCAGTATGCTTTTCTAAATGAATGCAGAAACATAAATTGTTAATAATAAAATGATGAATAAAAAGTTTATTGTTCCAAAAATTGTTACAATTTGTTGGGGGAATCCTCTCTTTAAGTTTTATTAACCTGTGTTGAGAGGATACCGCTCCTTCGTTGCGTAATTTATTGTTTACATTGGTAATATCAACTGTGAATACTTAGCTAGCTGTGTTTTTATTTATTATATTCTTAACACCTAGCCACTCGTTATCCTATCTTTATTGGAAAACAATTATTTTTACCAACCTGCTAAGTAGTTGACACAAAACAAAAGTTTACAAGAACACCCACAAATATCATAAGTTGAACCACAGACACATGTTTTCAAACAAAATAAAAATACATCCAAATATAGACAGCGATAAACATTTTAACTGATCAAGAATACATAAATGAGACACAATAGAAATTCCATTGTTATGAGTCTATTATTGTATTTATTGGAATGATATAAATGTATACATATTACTTATCCGTAAGTACTATGAAATTCTCCCACCCCTGATTTTAGATTCAACTTATTTATTTTATAGATTTTTTATATTAGTACTTAGACAATTTGAGTTGAAATGAAGAGTTTTTAATTCTTTATGTTATTCTTTATATATATTGGAGAACAAAACATTTTCACTTTATACATATTACATTCTGTTGATACATTAGTGATTCTTGCTACTACCTACCAGTTTTATCTGTAGTGTAGTACCTAGTAAATTCCCTTTACTCATCTTACAATGACACTGTTTGTTCATAGGTACGTTATTTATTAAGTCTGGGCACACTCTTTGATTAAGTCTTATCCAACATATTCACATATCTACAACAAAGGAAGGAATGTTAATTAAACTGCTGTTTCTACGAAACCATCCATTTTATTTGGTAAAATGCTTACCAATGTTTGTTTGTTTATTAGTTACACAAACATTTTTGTAAGACACTAAAACGAAAACAAAGTGTATTCCTACAAGGTCAACTTTGAGTTTCACAAAAAATATTTATCAAATAAGTAAATTTTATTTAAAAAAATAAAACCGATTTCAAAACACTGAAATGCTAAAAATAATCCTAACACTTAAGTACCTAATCAGTTACTTTTGGAGTCGGTGCCAGCCGATGAGAGATTCAATGTTTTTATTTGCACTAACTAAATCTGAAAACCGTTCGAATCGCTTTACCGTTAACACGAATCTATTTCCCATGTTTTGTTACGTTTTAGGTGTGGGTACCTACCTAATGAAGGTGTGAAAAGAAACCCACAACGTAAACACAATCATTTATTTGGGTACTAGGGTGACAAGGGCCCGACTGATAGCTACTTCCGCAGGTCTGGACTTCCCTGATGTGGTGAAAGCCGGAGATGGCAGATGGCTGGCCGTAGACTGTGCCGGTGCAATCCTCCGCGTCCGAAGTCCCGACTCCGTATCGCCAACTCCCAATATTGTTCCCTGGAAGATACGAGGATCCAGCTTAAGCCAGGCAGTTGACGACGCCTGACGACTACGATCACACCAGCACAGCAAAGCCAAGCCAAGCCAAGCCACTCAGGAAGAATGTCCTAATAAGTAGAAGGTGAAGTGGCTGTAATCGCAATCAATCAGTGCGGAGTTTACAAATAAAAATAAGCTTACGGGAAATATTTACGAATACTTTTTTACGCCAATTGCAAATACAAGATGACTAATTATTATGTAATTACGCCAAAGTGCGAAAGAGAAACATTAACACTAAGTGTTCAAAGAGAAAACCGTTATATTGTTCGTACACAAAGTTACTACGCAATTACCTACAAAAACAAGCAAAATAACACAGTTCATCACTTACCCTATCGGGGAATAGCACAACACGCACTTGTAAAGAACTACGAGTACTTAAAGTCGATACGGTCAATACGTGACCGAAAAAGTCGACATAATAAGTGAAAGATCATATAGCGAAAGACGTCCCCGCATATGAAAATAATTACATTGTTCGTGCGTACAGAAGGCGAGCTCGAGAGTGAATGTCCAGGTGATTGGGCGACGGTCGCAGAGCATCCCGCAACCGCTGCCCATCTCGAAGGTTCGAGAGAACAAAAGATTGTTCCATGCGAGTTTTAGGGTCCCGCGCAGTAATTTGTGTAATTGTAAAACGGTTTATTGTCACAGATAATATTTTAATTTAGTCAGTTTTAATTGTAAATATTATTTTTGATTAATAAGGGTCATTGTTTGATTAATAATTTGCAGATTAGTAATAATTAGGATATTAATAAATTATAAAATATGTTCATAATAATATTTTAATGTGTGTAATAGAAATAAATACATGACAATGTACGTACAACGTTACAGTTTACAATAACGATCATTTTTAAATAATGTGCACGTTTATTGCTTTTTCGTCATGAAATTTGTATAGAAACTAATTTTAAAATTAAATGGAAAGTTTTTTTTTTTTATTTTTTTATTAATGGTTTTGGCTCGCGCGGATTGCGTTTAGCCACAACAGAGTAAAAGGTAGGGAAACGGATTGTAGGATAACGGAAAAATCGGAACGGAACGGAGAGGATTTATTAGTATCAATGAAAAATAGATGTGTAAATATATTTAAAGAGAAATAAAAATATTTGTGTTAAAGAGTGATATCAAAGTTTAATATTATTATGGATAATAAATAAAGATAGAAAGTTATAAATATCAGTATCATTGGAATATAAGAGGCATATAATGGAAGTGGGAAAAGGAACATGAGCAGATAGGAGCGAGCTAATGAAAGAGGAACGATCATAGAGGTTACAGTTAAAAAATATGTGGTTAAGATCTCCCACGTCAGAACCACATTCACACATGTCATCGTCAATGATATGAAATTTGGCCAGGTGTGAGGGTGTACACACATGACCAAGTCTCATTCTAATTAGAATGGTAGTAGTAATTTTAGAAAGCTTAATTTTCGAGAACCACGGTTTATTAGGGATAGATCTCTGTATGAGCCTGTAATGTCTTCCTTTAGTTTGACTAGTAACTTCCCAAATCTCCTCCCAGGCAATTCTGAGATAAGATTTAGGAAGAGTTGCAATTAAATCATGACAGTAATTTTTATATGGATGTAAGTCACCGCAGTCCACCGCTTCATTTGCCAGTCTATCAGCTTTTTCATTTCCTGGAATGTTAGTATGACTAGGTATCCATGCAAAGTTAATTGTGTAATTATGTAAATAGCATTTAAACAGTAATTTCCTACATTCCATGATGATAGGATAACTAGTATTGCTCTTAAGAGGGAATTTTAGTAAAGCTTGAAGCGCACTTTTAGAGTCACAAAAAATTACTGCGTTATTGAGTTTCATGAGTAAAGAGTATTCTAGAGATTTATATATTCCAAAGCACTCCCCCGTAAAAACAGATGATTCTGGGGGCAGTTTAATTTTTTGCACAACTTGGTACTGGTGGTGTAATACTCCAACGCCAACGTGACCTGTTGAAGAGTGTTTAGAGGCATCACAGTATATATGGTGCCAATTGGGCCAAATTTCATCTAGAATGTGCCTAAATTTAATATTAGTATTACTGTCACCTTTATTTAGGTCTAAATTAAAATAAATTGTTGGCATTAATATGAGAGACTCAAAATTAATACTAAAGATTGGGAGGAATGAGGATCTGTGAACTGGAGCTTGAATGGACAAGAATTTTCTAAAACTAATAACTAAACAGGGTGGAGATTTGTGGGACCAGTACGAAGAGTTTTCAACTAAGTTCGAAAGGCTATTAAGCTTACTATATAAAGGGTGGTTAAAAAATTGTAGAGCACGAAACAAGTACTTGTCGCATAGATATTGACGGCGCAGTCTCAGTGGAGGTTCCACACATTCTGCTTGTAGTGCATTTATTGGACTTGACTTCATGGCACCAGCAATGATTCTGAGCGCTTTAGATTGAACCATATCAAGTTTTTTTAAACCTACTGAATTACAAGGTTCTATAAAGCAGCTGGCATAATCAAGGACACTCCTAACAGTAGCATTATAGAGAAGTCTTAAAGAAGATGGGTGAGCGCCCCACCATACTCCAGACAGACATCTTAGTATGTTCAGTAGCTTTTCACATTTAGCAACAATTGCATAACAGTGT
Source organism: Anania hortulata (assembly GCA_963576865.1). Taxonomy (NCBI): domain Eukaryota; kingdom Metazoa; phylum Arthropoda; class Insecta; order Lepidoptera; family Crambidae; genus Anania; species Anania hortulata. The sequence continues at coordinate 8,692,372 of OY756396.1, read as the reverse complement.
GAGAGGCCAGTCATCTTTCCATCTAATGTTACCCCTAAAAATTTAGCTTCTGCTTTGACAGGGATGACTTCACCTTCATAATAGACTGTAATAGGTGGGATAAGTATCTTCCGAGAGAATAACACAACCGAGCTTTTGGGTACTGAGATGCTTAATCCGTTTTTATCTAACCAAATTTTAAGAAATTGTAGAGCACGTGTTAAAGATATATTTAATTCCTGAATACATTTACCTGATATATATAAAACTAAATCATCAGCATATTGTAATATCCTAATGTAATTGATAAGAGAAGGCTCTAAATCGTATGTGTATATGTTAAATAAGATTGGGCTTAATACGGACCCCTGCGGAATTCCACTCCATACTAATCGAGATTTGCTATCCGAGACTGAGTTATCTAGGGATACACGGATTGAACGTTCTGAAAGAATATTAATGATAAAATTGACTAACATCGACGGAACTTGAAGTTTATCTAGTTTATTGATAAGAATGCTTATTATCACGTGATCATAAGCTGCTTTTATGTCAAGAAAAGCCGCTAAAAGTGATTCATTCTTCGAGAAAGCCAGGCGTATGTCTGTAGTAAGTATTCCAATATTGTCCATAGTCCCTCTACCTTTTCTAAAGCCATATTGGTTGTTACCTAACAGCCCTTCGCTTTCTAAATACCATTCTAGACGGTTTTTAACTAAGTGCTCTGCTAATTTTACAATAACCAGAGAGAGGGCAATCGGTCTATAAGAGTTGGCATCAGATGCTGGTTTTCCCGGCTTTAAAATAGGTATTACCTCTTGCGATTTCCACGATGGAGGCATATTACCATTCCGCATAATGGAATTGATTAATGTTAAATAATAAGATAAAGTAGAGTCACTAAGATGGAAAAAGAAAGAATACGGGATCCCATCATCACCCGGGGAAGAATCCTTAACATATGAAAGGATGCCTTTTAGTTCACAAAGAGTGAACGGAGCATTGAGTTCAGGATGATCTTCAGTGTGCTGATCTAGAGATTGATTTATAAACACATTGCTTAACGGAACAGAGGGAGGGGCTAGCTTATCTAAAAATTTATCAATGACGGAATCATCAGGTTTACTTAGTGTGGGTTCTTTAAAAATAGACCTGTATCTTCGGATTTTAGACCAGATTACTGATGGAGGGACATCAGGAGATATTGACGTACAAAAAGACGACCATCCTTCCCACTTTTTTTTCTTAAGTAGTTTCCTAGTAGCAGTCATTACCTCTATTAAATAATCGAAATTCTCAGTGGTTGATTCGGACTTGTAACGCTTTTCAGCGTCTTTCCTTGTTTTGACAGCTGTCAAACATTCTTTATCCCACCAGGGCGGCGTAATGATTTTATTTACAATTGTATGATTTTTAATAGGAAACACTTCATCGGCAGTTGTAAGTAATAATTGTGCAAGTGCGTCGGCACACTCTGAATGATTATTATCAGAAACAAGGGGTAGTGACGAGGTTTTCCGTTCAACTTCTTTCTGAAATGCAAACCAATTGGCATCCGCTAGTTTATATTTCAAACGAGGGGGGCGTCTACCTGATGATGATTTAGCTACTTCATTTGGGAAAGTAATTATAATTGGGAAGTGATCACTTCCAAAAGTTGAGCTAAGTGTTGTCCAAGTTAAACAGGATGCCAAATTGGGTGAGCAGATTGATAAATCTGGAGCACTAGGACCTTCATGGGGTTTAGTGCGACGTGTTGGTTTTCCAGTATTTAGTAAAACTATATTAAGGCGGTCTAATACTTCTAGGACCCTAGATCCATAATAATTCGATTTAGAGCTGCCCCAGGACTGATGTTGGGCATTAAAGTCTCCCATAATCAGAATGGGTTTTGGGATGTTACTTAATATTCTTTCAATTTCATCAAAGATCATAGACGAAGGGTGAGGAATGTACAAAGAAACAAAGGTAATATTGCTTATACTAAGTGCTACTATAGAGAAGTTACTACTATGTTGGGGAATAGGTATGTGTGTAAAAGGTACAGAATGCTTTACTAAGATAGCTACACCACCGAAGCCATCAGACCTGTCTTCTCTTATGCAAGAGTAGCCAGGAATTCTAAAATTACAGTGGGGTTGAAGCCATGTCTCCTGGAGAGACACGGCAAATGGATTATACTTATTAATAATAAATAGAATGTCACTTTTCTTACTACTAATGCTGCGACAATTCCACTGCAGCACTAGTGAGTTTACTGCCATTTTGATTGTTTTCATTATGTGTATCATTATTAGGTATAGCAGCGTTGGACGGTAAAGATATTATATTTGATTTTGATAAAGAATTTATGAATGCAATGATTAAATCTTTAATAGGCAAGTTTGCAAGGAAATTATTAGGTCCCTCATTACTTAGGGCACAACCATTTTCTGGTAAAGGTGCATTATAATCTTTAATTAATGCATTGTGTAATACCTGATCATATCCCTTACCCTGTTTAGGAGGAGTCCTGGGTTTCAAGAAGACTGTTTTATTATAGGATTTATGTCCAATATTAGGTAAATTTGAACTATATCCAATTGACTGACTAGGTGTAGGGGTGGATATTAAAACATTTGCATATGATTTACCTACAGAAGGATGTAATTTCAGGGCCTCACCATAGGATACGCAATTTTTAGCCATGGTCTCTTTAATTCCTTTTTGCCTAGCAAACTCTGGACATTTCCTATCAGTCGCACAATGGGGACCTGAACAAAGACAACAAGTAACATTATCCTCAACAGAGCAACTATCTCCTGAGTGTCCATGTCCACACTTAAAGCATCTTGGGGTGGAGCGACACTGATTTTTGACATGTCCATATCTACAACAGTTAAAACACTGAATAGTTGGAAATATGTATAAATCAACTGGTAATGAGTTGTAACAAATGAACACGCGTTTTGGAAGGACTTGGCCATCAAAAGTAAGAACAACTGTCTCGGTAGGAACAAACTCAGATTTCCCATTACTACTGATCTTTCTTTTAAACCGTCTTACCTTCAAAATATCCCCACATCCTACCGGGGTTGAAATATTTGATTTAACTTCATCGTCAGTCCAGTCAGCAGGGACTCCTCGAACGACTCCCATGCGGGTCACGTTAAACACTGGGATAAATGCCTTATAGTTGTGTTGTTTTAACAATTCACTTGAAACAAATTTATTTGCATCCTCATGTTTAGAAAAAGAAATAACAATGCGATTTCTGCCAATTTTTTTTTTTAAACTGCCATTTACAATGTTATGGAACTTATTCTTTTTCAGAAAATGGCCAAATGACACCGGATGGATGTTAGAGCTTTCGCTATAGGTCTGTTCTTTTTGGATATGTATTATGTAGGGAGCTGCATCAGAAGCTTCATACAAAGATCTACCAACAAATTGGACTGGATGGGAATCACGGTTTTCAGTGACGTTCATGGAACTAGGCTCAGCTGTGGGAGACTTGGTGACTACAAAGTTATCAGGTTTACTAATGAAAATATTAGGCTGGTCACTGTCATTTTCACAAAAGCAACCATTTGTATCGTCTTTTGAACCTGTAGATCTATGACTCTTTCTCTTCCTTTTGTTACAATGTTTACAATATTTGCGGTTTTGCACACGCTTACGATGAGAACTACTTTTACCACTTTCAGATGCGTCGGTGTCTCTTTGTGAACCTTCAGTTTCTGTTCCATGCGAGATTGTAACATAGTTTGATACCTGGGGGATTGTCCCGCCAGGATCGTCAGGTTCCTCCATGCAAAATTAGTTAAGTGAGAAACTTACCAATATACAGCGATTTTTACACTACTTAAATCAAATATATACAAATAAACAAAATATGCACACACTATTCTACAATTGATCCTATATATTACAATTTTAACAGAAAAAATACAAGAACCAAAAAAAAGTCGACCGAACAAACCGACGTTTCCCGCGCTTTTTTAAATGGAAAGTTTGAATCTACTTTTTCTTTGTTATTCTTCTGTCTCATTCACTGAGCAAGTAATCACTACGTTGTCTTACTCTTTCATTTTTTCAAAGTAACAGATCACAGACAAGAATAACTGTTCACCTTGAGGTCTAGCAGTGCAAAAGTCGTTCACCTTTTTAGAGCTTATGGTACGGTTTCCAACCATTCAACTATTGCCCTGAAAAAAGCGCGGGAAACGTCGATCTTGAAGGACGTCATTTTTCTTGCTCTTTGCAAATTATTTTTGAAAAAGTATCAGATTGGTGGTGAAGTGCATAATAATCTTCTATTTTTATTCGTATGTAGTATATTTAATTGTGTGATATAGTTATTATCAGTTCTGGGTAAGTTTTAAACTTTTTTGCCGCCGACATGAACGAGCCAGAGGATCCTGGAGGGACGGCCCTCCAGGATTGGAACACAATACCCTCTCAAGATGTTAACTCGGTGCCCCAGGCGTCTCATTTTATTACAATTACACAAAGTCAGTCAGGTATGGATACTGAGGGTTCTTTGTTGGACACGGACGGTGAGAATGCGACTAGTCGCCCTAAGAGAAAAAGAACATCTGCGCGCAAAATATGCAAGCATTGTAATAAAAAGCGACGAAGTCGTCATGATAAGTCTTCTGTGATCGGTATTGTGAATGATTCTGATTGTCGTTGTGAAAATCCTATCTACATTGAACAAGCGAATATTGTTAAAAGTACTGAACAAGTATGTGATTCAAACTTTTCCACTCCGACTCCTGTTACTTCTCACACAGCATCAGATAAAAACCCTGTTCCGAACTCATTTAGCAGACATTTGTATCAGGCTACTGATGTTTCACCTTATGTAGTTCATATACAAAAAGAACAAACCACTCCCAATCAAAACTGTTCTTTGCATCCAGTTACAGTTGGTCACTTTTTGAAAAAAAAGTCTGTAAGAGGTATTGTAGATGGAAGTCTTAAAAAGATAGGTCGAAACCGAGTTTCAGTGTCTTTTTCTAGTTTTGAAGATGCCAATGCCTTTTTAAAAAATGAAATACTGAAGTTAAATAATTACAAGGCCTTCGTACCAATATTCAATGTTACCCGCATGGGAGTAATCAGAGGAGTTCCTATTGAATGGAATGATGAAGATATTTTAAATAATATATCTGTACCAGTAGGGTGTGGTAAAATTCTTAAAGTTAGACGCTTAAATAAAAAGAATATGATTAATGGAAAATCTGAATTCGTCCCCATTGAGACAGTTGTTGTTACATTTGATGGTCAGATACTACCAAAAAGAATCTTTCTATGCTATAATTCATTGCCAGTAGACCTTTACATTTATCCGACCATTCAATGTTTTCAATGCTGTCGCTATGGACATGTAAAAAGCCAGTGCAGGTCCCTTCCCCGATGTTATAAGTGTGGACTTGGTCACACAGGTGACACTTGTGATGTTGAGGAAGAGAATATTGTATGTTTTTTGTGTTCAGGTTCCCATCAAGCTACTAATAGGAAATGTCCTGAGTTCTCTCGACAAAAGAGTATAAAAGAGACTATGGCAAAAAGTTGTATTACTTATGCTGAAGCACTAAAGTTACACCCCCCTATCAGTAAGTCCTTTGCAGATGTTTTATTATCTGGAGGACCTCCACAACAACAGATTCCCACCCCTCATTCTTCAAGCTCTAAATTAAAATATGTCCACAATAATAATCCAGGTTGGAATTCCTACAGAAAAACTGTATTAATGAAACCTAGATCTCCATTCAAAGCAGGAAAAAGTTATGACCGTGACCAACATCAAGCTATGACTAATGAATATAATACTCCTTTTGCTCCAAGCAAAAGTATTTTGATTAATAGTGATACCACTAATACTTTGTCCAATATGTCTATTAAAGAACTAATTATCACATTAATTTCCTCATTGAATCAATCAAATTTAATATCACCGTCCAACGCTGCCTTAAAAAACAATGATCTCGTAGTTGACCTTAGTTCTGCTGTTAATGAAAAAGTTCTCTATAGCAGTTCAATGGAACTGTCAAAGCATTAATAATAAGAAAAGCGAGTTATTACATATTATTAATAAATTTGATCCATTTTTAATTGCCTTACAAGAAACCTGGCTTCGGCCAGATTCTATTTTTAAAATTTCTGGTTTCTCTTGTGCCAGAGAAGATAGAACTGATAGTTATGGTGGAGTTGCTTTGCTTATCCATCATTCTGTTCCATTTACTCATATTCCCCTTCCATCACATAGTAATACTTTCTCTATAATAGCTGCATCTCTACATAGTATCTCTTTTGTTTCTGTTTATATACCTCACCCATCAACAGCCATATATGATGAACTAGAACAAATTCTAAGTAATATTCCCAAACCTGTTATAGTTATGGGCGATTTTAACGCTCAACACCAATCGTGGGGTAGCGCCAGTTCCAATCACTATGGTAACAGAATTATAGACTTCTTAGACAATAATAACTTATGCCTTTTGAATACTGGAAGTCCTACCCGCCGCACAAAGCCCCACGAGGGACCTAGTGCTCCTGACTTAACTATCTGTACTCCAAATCTTGCTTCTTCTTTAACATGGTCAACTTTCCCTTCCACACACGGTAGTGACCATTTTCCAATTTCCATTTATTTTCCAACTATGGCTAAACCGAAATATAATCGCCCTCCCCGACTTAAATATAAAATTCAAAACGCTGACTGGAATTTATACAGACAAACAGTGGATCAAAAAATGACATTATTGCCTGATATCCAAAATAATAGTCTTTCAAACTGTGCTGAAGCTTTAGCGACTCTTTTGTTAGAAGCTGCAGATGAAGTATTTCCCGCCAAAAACATCAGGAGAAATAAGTTACCTCCCCCACCTTGGTGGGACACGGAATGCTCGCAAGCTGTAAAAAAAAGGAAAGAGGCTGAAAATCTTTATACTTCACATTCTACGACGGAAAACTTTGATAATCTCTCCAGTATTATAAACAGTACCAAGAAATTATTTAAACAAAAGAAATGGGAAGGTTGGAGAAAGTTCTGCCATTCTATTTCTCCTGAAACCTCACCATCAGCAGTTTGGGCTAATATAAGACGTTTTAGATCTGTTTTTAAAGACTCTGGTCCTAACTTTCTTTATGAGCCAATAGTAAATAAATTCTTAGATAAATTAGCTCCTTCTTCAGTCCCTCAAGAACTGAACATATATGATGAACAGCCTCATTCCTTAGATATGAATAACTCTGAATTAAGCTCTCCTTTCAATTTATCTGAGCTTAAAGGTATTCTGAGTTATGTAAAGGACTCTGCGCCTGGCAGTGATGGAATACCTTACTCTTTCTTAGTTCATCTGAATGATTCAACTCTGTCTTATTATCTATCTCTTATTAATTCCATCATGCATTCTGGATACCTCCCTCCATCATGGAAAGTACAGGAGGTGATTCCAATTTTAAAACCAAATAAAAATCCATCAAACCCTGAGTCATATCGCCCCATAGCTCTTTCCTCAGTTTTAATTAAAATTGCCGAACATCTCATTAAAAATAGGCTTGAGTGGTTTATAGAAAGCAGAGGATTGTTAAGCAACTACCAATTTGGCTTTAGAAAGGGTAGAAGCACCTCCGATAGCATTGCTATTTTTACCACTGATATTAGATTAGCTTTTTCTAGGAATCAGCACCTTTTAGCAGCTTTTTTAGATATTACGTCCGCATATGACAATGTGGTATTATCTATTCTTCGAGACAAGTTAATAAAGTTAAATGTACCCTTTTTATTGATCAATTTAATCTTAAATATTTTAGTAGAACGCAGTATTCATGTTGTATCCGAAAATTCTACAAACTCTAGACTTTTATTTAATGGGCTTCCACAGGGGTCAGTATTGAGTCCGCTACTGTTTAATATTTATTCTTATGATTTAGAATCTTCACTTACCAATAATGTTAGCATATTGCAATATGCAGATGATCTTCTTCTGTACTTTTCTGATAAAAGCGTTGCAACACTTTGCTCATCACTCACTTCTTCTCTTGAAATGCTTAAGTCCTGGCTAGATAAAAATGGATTATCACTCTCTGTTGCGAAAAGCTCAGTTGTTCTTTTTTCCAGAATGCGATGCCCTCCCCCTATATTAGTTCAATATGATAATTTAAATATTCCTGCGAACAATGAGGCCAAATTTCTGGGGGTCACCTTGGATTCGAAATTAACTGGATTCACACACTTTTATAATATCAGCGCTAAATGTGAACGTCTCCTCAACATACTAAGATGCTTGGCTGGAGTCTGGTGGGGGGCTCATCCTTTTAACTTAAAACTTATTTACAATGCCCTTATCAGAAGCTCTCTGGATTATGGCACCCAATTTTTAGAACCTTGTAGTGTTGTAGGTATTAGGAAACTTGATGTCATCCAGACTAAAGCCCTTCGAATAGTTGTAGGCGCAATGAAATCTAGCCCTAATAACGCACTTCAAATTGAATGTGTAGAACCGCCGTTAAAGCTTCGGCGTCAGTTCCTGTGCGACAAATTCTTATTTAGAGCTTTACAGTTATCAAATCATCCTCTTTTTCCAAAACTAAAATCTCTGTCTGAACTGATAGAAAATTCTGCTTATTGGTCACACAAATCACCACCATGTCTAATTGTTAGTTTTCGTAAAATACTCTCTTTACAAGCTCCTACACACAAATCTATGAACCTCCCTATATTCTGTTCCAGTTTTGATTCATTAATTATTTTCCCCAATATTATTTTTGATGTTGATATTTCCAAATCTGATATTCATGCTGGTATAAAGTTTAATTTAATTTTAGAAAATGATTGGTATGATTGGCATCATTTATACTGTGATGCCTCCAAACACTCAAGTGATGGTAATGTTGGTGTAGGTGTTTACCATTCCCAGTACAAAATAAGTCAAATGGTCAAACTGCCACCTGAATCGTCTGTATTCACTGGTGAATGCTTTGGCATTTTTAAATCATTAGAATACATTCTACTTATGAAATTGCATAAAGCTGTTATCTTTACTGACTCTAAAAGTGCCTTAGAATCCTTAGCAAAATTTCCATTCAAATCAAATATCTCTTTTCCGGTCATTATTCAGTGTAGAAAATTATTACACACTTGCTCACTAAAAGGCATTGCCGTAACTTTTGTATGGATTCCAGGTCATAGTAGTATTTCTGGGAATGAAAAAGCAGATTTGTTAGCCAATAATGCTATAAGCTCTGGTGATCTTTTCCCGTATAAGAACTATAGTCACGATTTGGTTGCTCTACCTAAAGTTAATTTGTTTAAAAAATGGGAGGAAGAATGGGACATCAGTAGTCAGACTAAAGGCAGATCCTATAAGCAAATTCAACCATATATTCCTATTAGGCCTTGGTTTTTTAGAACAAGTCTAGATAAATTTTCTGCTACAAGTATTATTCGTATGAGACTGGGGCATACTTGTACCCCAGTCCACCTAGCAAGGCTTAATATAATAGAAAGCAATCTATGCGAGTGCGGTGTCGAGGTGGGTGATTTAAATCACATATTTTTCACTTGCCAAAAACATAATCGTTCAGTTTTTATTTCATCACTGCTATCCCTCCGTGTCCCTTTTCCTACATCCATATCCTGTCTTCTATACTTATATGATTATGATATATATAAGTGTTTATCTAAGTATTTAATTTTAAATAATATAAAATTATAAATAACATAATATCCTAAATTATTATACTTACATATGTTAATACTTAAGAATTTATTTTCTAATTTCTTAAACCCTTTTATTCCTCATTCACCTACTACCCTGATCCTTTCTTCTAATTTCCCGGTAAATTTCTGATTCCAAACGTTTCCTTACCTTTTGTCCACATATCGTTATGGCTAAACGCAAGCCGCGCAAGCCAAAAACTTAACAAAAAAAAAAAAAAAACTATTGCCCTGCTTTTGAACTGCCCGGAAACTGAATGGTTTTCTGTAAGCTTATGGTAAGGGTCCAGCACAGTACGCCTACTCTTAATCGGACAATTACCAAAATAATATATACAATTAACCTAACTTAAACAATTAATTTAAATAGAAACTAATAATAAACATAAATACAGAAAATATAAAATACTATAAAATGTAAAAGATATCAGCCCCAGCGCTGCCAGTAGGGATGGTGCCCAAAAGGCTAGCAGCATTGCCCCTTTGGATAGCGATGCTGATCCTTTGTCCGAGGTAGCTGCCAGCCCTTGGATCACCAGTGGCTTGAGTCAGCCTTTTAGCTAACTCTTTAAATAGAGCTAGGGCACTTGGGCACCAAGGACCCATGGTCTCAACGCCAAACGGCGCAAAAATGTAATTATCACTAAGAGCTGCATATTTGCGCCGCTTCAAACACTCAGCAGAGGCCGCCGCCGCACCTGCAACAGAGGAAGTACTACTTATATGGGACGGTGCTAGAGTATCTACGCAGGTTGCGTCCCATATAAGAGCACGACCTTGTTTCCAAGGAATGAGCGTCATGCCATCAGGTCTCTTGCCGTCGTCACGGAAAATCCCAGCAGGTTCAAGTACTGCTGGCACATTGGCGGCGACAAGAGCTCTGCGGATGATGTCATTAATACAGGCGTGACGAGAGACACGACCAGCACTAAGTTGGCAGGAGAGACCGTGGTGCCCCAACTCATTGACGCGATCACCACAGCGGCAACGATGGGGGTGGTTTGTCATGGCGCCAACCCGTAAACAAATAGAAAATGTGAGAGTGGTCTTGTCAAGCAGGTTCCCGATATTGGCTGAAGGAAGAGCGTGCAGCCAATATCCTGATTCTGCTTGAAAGACGGCGAGGAGGCGAGCACGCTCTGTTGAGCCCCCGGAGGAAGCTAAAAGCTCACCCTACACACGCAAACAGAGAGGCTCATCCCACTGCCTCTGGGAGGATAAGGAACATGGTGGATCAACCCCCGGGCAAGCCACAGACCAAGCACTTCTTGCTTCTGCAAGGTAAGCCAACTCAACAGAACCCACTGAAGGATGCAGTATTTTATTAAAAAGATTGGCTGTACTGTATGCAGAAGAAAGAAATGCTGGCAGGGCAATAGTGGAGATTTTACGAGTACCTAGTCCTCCGAAACGTATGGGAAGGGTGGCCTGTGCCCAGGAACTATTTGAGAAGTTGCAGTTCAAAATTTTTGATAAGGTGGTTTGGAGACAAGTGTCTATGTTAGCTAAAAGGTCCGTAAAATTCCAAAAATGAGTACAGCGAAGAAAATACATAAATTTAGGTGCAAAAGTACAGAATCGGATAATGAATAACGCCATATGTGGATTAATTTTGAAAAGTTTTTCAGAAGATTGCTGAAATTTGGAAATTTGTTCTTGAATAAAAATAGGTATCGCACCATCAAAAATCGGGGCACCGAGGAGACGAGAAGAGTGGACATTGTACCAGATGAACGTCACCACCACTGTCAGGAAGAGAGTTGGATTCTTGGGACATCAAATATGCGCGAAGACAAACAAGGGAACCAAAAAATATTACTTACTATATACACCTATCAAACAAGAACATACAAAAAACATAATGCTTATAAAACTTTAATATAAAAACTACAATGTCAACCACAGATTAGACAGAGTACACTCCACTGTTGAAGGCGACGATGTTGATGTTGGCATAGCAACTGCCAAAATTTAATCATTTATTTGGATGGCCCATAGCAACGCAACTGCTGTAAAAGGGCGTTCTTGGAAACTGTCAATTTTCGTTTAAACATCTCAAACACAGCTGATTTTGATAGAAAATTATAACAAGAATAAAGCGTAGAGGGCGATTGATTACATGCGCACTGAGTCCTCTTACATAGAGCTATAAGTCACAAGGCTCCCTGTAGGGCTTCACTTCAAAATACTATTTTAAAATTTATAAATTTACAGGAGCAGATTGGAATCAAATCGTGACTTTTTACTTTTTTACCGGACTATTAGTACACCGGTCTCACTTGACTCAAAGTGCTAAATGGCGCTGTGCCGCTGTGTCCGAGAAGTCCGAGAGCAGAAAAGCGCGATATAATCAATGCAAGAGTAAGTGAGACAAGGCTACAACCACTCAAACATTCCGTTCAGAAGCGGCTTACAGCGTAAAAGCGCTTGAAAGTACTGCTTTTTATGGCCAATTCAGTCTAATAAAGCGCTAGCCGCGCTTAAAGATGAAGTACTGTTATCCAGTAAAGCGCTTTAAAACGTCTAGCACTAATCAGCGCATCTGTGCATCATTCGTTACCTAAAATCTGGTGTCCTAATAGTACTAATAAGGTGTACTAGTACACTATTTGAACTGTACTGTTACGGTGCGCACTGCCGAGTGTCCGAATAAGCACAAGACTAGTTCAAAAGACGCTCAGCTGCTATCGAAACGACTGTCATGGTACGAAAAGTCCATACAAAAGAAAGGTGAACGTTTTCCTAAACGTCAAAATAGCAGGCCTGCGGAAGTCCTGTTAATAACATGTCTTATTTAGTACGAATTAGCAGGGCAGTTCAAAAGCAGGCCTGCTTTAAGAGGTCATGGTAAGGGCCACAACACATTTACACTCTTGACGTACCTTTTTAGCCCCCTTAAGTAGTTCGCTTTATGAGATCGTGTCTCATGATCATGCACTTCGAGTTTCAGCGGGTTTTATAACCGTCTGGAGGCTCCAGTCGGTTGCCAGCACGTGTGCATGGATCCGTCCGCAGCGGCTTGCTACGCTGTGCTCCGATGTGGCCCAGCAAGTGAGAGAAACGTATATAAGATAAGGCAGATGTAAAGCGTAATGGCCGCAATAGAGGCAGTCCTAAGCATATTATTTTAATTAAGCAGTTTTCATCAAAATTAGTTCCTCGTACTCTCACTTGTGGTGTTTCAAATGAGCACACAAAAGTATCTGTCATTATTTTGTAGTACTGGATAGCCAGTCTAGTGGTTCTATAGTTCAGTGGTTAAGCTAAATCCTTTTTTCCGAAATAAGCCATAATCAATTTTATTATTCTAAGACATTTTTTTGTTGTTGTAATAAGCGATAAATATTAAATCACAACGATAAACACGCTTAATCGGTTATTTCAATCATTCGTCATATAACATCCAAAATCCATCATAAATCTATGGTTCTGGTATAAAATATTTTATAAAATGGCAACACCTATTAAAAATGGCGTTTGACAATCAGCTGTATGAAAGTGGGGAGGAAAAGGCGAACGTCTGTATTTTATGTTCGTTATGTAGTTCATGTCCTCAAGCGTTTCGTTGCAGTTGTAACTATGGCGTGTTTAAGTTCCAGTAGGCTCTGTGCTCGTGTTCAAGATAAGTTATTGTGTCAATTCGGACATAAAGTTCGAAGGCAAACTGTATTTGTGAAACTTAAACCTCCTGGACCTTCTCCTTTGCGGATATTTGGAAAGACCTGTCAGGTTAGCAACATTTTAAACATTACTCTGAAAACAATATTTATATTTGGTTAGACATTTCAAATTGTGTTACTTTTCTAAATAGTAACAATTAATCAATGTTACAACATGTCATTCATTCTGAAGGACATTTTACATAACCTCAGGCATGACATTAACCTCTTTAACGTCAGCTGATCGTAAGATTCACTGAGTTCTTAGTAGGGTGAATTTCTAAATTATTCCAAATATAATTTTAAGTGCCGTAAAGCCTACTTGCAATTTTATATCAACGCAAGAAACGAATTTATTGCAAATGTTAAAAGTGAAATCTTCGCGTGCCGGTGAACAGTCGATCGGTTCGTGCAGCGACACAGGTTTGTTCAATGATTTTCACCCATTCTTGAAGGTATTTCACTTTTACTTTCGACAAACAGGCTCTGCTCTGTTTCAGATAATAAATCTTTAATGTACTTTGGGCACAACATGATTTGAGCAAGATTCTTATCAGCGAAATAATAAAATAAGATTTTGCTGCTAGCTATATGTTATTGAGAGATGTGGTCAATAAGTTTCAAAGTTGTTGAGTTCCTAATAGGGTATTTTCGGCATTGATTTAATTGATAGAGAACTTGTAAACTGAATAGCGGGATGTTGCCGGCGACAATGCGGTCCTGGGCGCGCGTGTGTCAGGCACGTCGCGCGCCGCGTCTTGCTTTCTCGCGCAAACCGCGGCGTGCGCGCATGCAATGTCCAATATCGAAGACTACCACAAAACTTTCTAAGCAACAATTATTTTTCACATTAATATTTCATTTGTTCCTTCATTCGCAATGATTATAGGTCGATTTCTTTGGTTTGTAGAAGCTATTGGCGATGTAGAAGTTTTTCTACGCGTATAAATAATCACTTCTTAAGTTGGGTACCTACCTATGAAATTTTGTATGCATTGTAAACTTTAAATTATAATTATAATCCAAATCTGTAAGTGATATGAAAAAGCCAAGCTTGAATCTCAATAAAGCTTCATTAAACATTCATGGTTAGTGAAAGTTGTGTGATGATGCGTTGAATTTTTAATAGCTCGAAATCTGGGTAAGTAACCTGTCGAAGGAGTGTTATTGCCTTTCTTATTTTATTCTAGTCCATTTGGCGAGCATTGACCTCGTTTTGTCGCGAGACATTTGCACCATCGGGCATCGGGCTGTGTCGTCTTTGGGAATCCTTGTGCTTATACCGTCAATGCTTAGCATGTGTTTTCTTGGTTCAAGCAGAAATAGATTCACCGATATTCGTAGGTGTCGCATTTTCTAGCTAACTGACTCTATAACCGTATACAGCACACTCGTTCGTAAAGTTTTGGATTTTTTTGTCCGTTGAACTTCATGAATTTCTCAGGCATTCTTTATAGCCAGTCATTTAAATAGTAATGACTTCACTTATTATTGATTTGACAAACGAATGTCGTTCGGGTGTTACCCGTTAAAGTTTGCAGTTTTGGTGGACGCGGCGCTTGAATGGGCCTCGCGCACGTAACGTCCTGCGTAAATGAAGCTCAGTAGAAATGCGGAACACATAACTATTTGTTCAGTCAACATCATTGTATAAGAGTTTGCGGCAACGCATACGACGTAGCATATGTTATTTTCGACTTACAACATTTTCTTGAATCCTAAATTACGTGATGACAATACAAAAGGGCATAGAAAACGGGAAAGTCATGTTTACAGCACTCCCCTGCGATTTGATGTTTCTTTTTAACACTAAAAACAATTTATTATTTGACTTTATGACGTTGTTTTCGGCATAAATTATTTTCGCAATAAGTCGTCCCATTATTTAGTTCCAACTTTATTTGATTTTTGATTAATGTTACGCAAAGTTTTCGATAGTTCTTAGTAGGTAGTTGTAAAGCGTGGGTTCATATTGTGACACCGAAGACCACAACCTTGGGTCAGCGACAGTTCAAAATTCACTGGGTGACCGCGACGCATTTTAGCAGCATCTAATCGTTGACGCGGTGATCTCGAGTTGAGACTATGTAAAATCGCACCCGCTAAATGTTTACTTTGCTATACTTTCCTGTTGTTTTTTTGTTTGCCGTTTACGTTGAAGACTGAAAAGCAGCCTAATAAACAGTATTTCAAGAATAATACAGTCACGTGACGCGAAAAATCGTATATTAACCCTGCTGAATCGCAATTTACTAGATTTCTAAATGGCAATAAAGTTTCGATAGGTTTAGTAGATATAGATTAAATGGACTTCTGTCCCTGGACTAAAATATGCTACTTATTATGTCCTGAAAAGATACAGCTTATAAGGCTGGAGAACCATTTTCTGAGATATTAAACCCTTTTTACAGAACTCGCAATCTGAAATTTATAGTTCGCATGTGTCGTCTTTATAATGATAAAGGGTGCAAAGACATATACATTCTGAACTTTAATCCAAATATCTTTAAAAGGCAGATTAATTTAATCTTAAAGTAGTTTACAATTTAGTTTATTGTCACTGATCTTTCTTTTTTGTTTGTTTTTTGTGGAACTTGCTTTTTTTGCTAAATTTAATTTAATCCATTTTAAAATCTAGCCATAGACGCTTGTTTTGGGCTACATTTTTGCAATAAAGTTCTATTCATATAAAATGTATTTGTAACGACTGTATCCTGTTTGTGTCTTTTACAAATAAAAATAAAATTAATAAAAATTAAGCGTGCGAAATTACAGATACTAACAAAGAGTATAGATAGGCAATTAATAAAGTATAGCTAAACGTACGGTTACCCTATCCTTTTCCATATTAAATTTATTTTTATACGTCAGGGTGTACGCAGGTTGATGTCAGATAACGCTACTATTGTTATCTATTTAATTATGATAGTATCCAATGACCACAATGAAAAGCACTCAATAAATAGGTTACTAAACCTTTAAACCAACCTCAAAATAAGCGGTTTCATACGTGTAAATCTTTGTATTTAGTATTGACGAGATTCTTGCGTATCGTTACTGTCAATAACTTATGAGTATGAGCAAACCGCTTGTAGCATCCCGAACACGGTAGAGTGACGGCTTGTCAAACATATTTTAATGTTTAACTGAAGAGGGGTCACTACGAACGACGATTGCCACTCTACGTCCTTGCAATGGCTGCATGCGCAGACTTAGGCTGGTACAGTTGAGCAACCGCGTTTCGGTCGGTACTTGCAAACAATGAACTCATCAACGATGTCTGTAAAGCCATTATTAATTGCCGACGCGTGTGTACAGGACGTAGATATTTGATAAGGGCCTCTACACTCTCATTGAGCAACGGATAATGTATGATTTACTCTTGTAATTTTCAAGATCTCCGTGACTGATAACTTTAAGTGTGAACCTCACTTGACTTTAGAAAATGTGCTTTATGACGAGTCAATATTCAGGTAGAGTCGTACAGACATCAACATGCATGTCAAACTAAAACAAACATGTTATTTGCAAAAAAAAAAAATACAGTCAGACGAACTCGTTAAACAAATGACTATTAATAGGCAATAAGCAATAAAGTATATCAGAATTTTTGAGAGCGTGACAGAGATATTTTGTAATGCACCTTGTAGCTACATCGCACAGTGCAATTCTCATAAACGATGTAGCGTTGCATTAGTGGATGCTAAGATTGTATTCGTACATAAATATAACCTGGAGGTATATAATGGGCATTGCGGTGTTTCCGTGAAATCGCGTTTCCAATGCCAATATACTCTCTGTTGTATAAATAGGAAATTCAATTCCATTGATAGTAGTAGCTGTAGTAGGCTCAGCTTAGTGAATATAAAAATTGGGTAGTTATTTCAAGGATTACTTTATTTTGTATATAAAGTGTGTTTCCTTATTTGTTCGGTATCGCCTGTCTCATACTGCTCGTTTTTTATATCCTCTGACCAAGGTTATACTTTCAAATGCCTTTAGAGAGCACGCGAGTTCTTATTATTCAAAAGTTGTGTTCAGACCTTACAAAATTTGATAGTAATTCAGAGTCCGTTTTTAACAATATTATCTCTATTAGATTTATTCTGCATTGATATCCTCTAAATGTAAGTACTTCTTCCAAAGTGTTCAACTTGTTTGCTAGGTCAGGATTGTAATAAAACTCAATAGTCAATATCTCAAAGTACGACAGACATCACGGCTTAAAATAAAAGTTGAAAAGTGTAAATTGTATTACTGTTTTCTATTATTGCCATATTGAATTATTATTCTGAAAATAAGTAAGATTTTTATAACTTTGCTTGTGAGTTTGTGATTCTTCTTAGAGGCCTTAATGATAAGACTATTTAATTTAATATCACATCAAATGTGTAACTGGCAAGACGGTTCTATACTGGACTAGTATAGATTTAAAATAATAACCCATTGAGACGAAACGTGTGATAGGTAAATATCTGATATGAGTCCAGTATTGTACAGCAGAAGCTCTACCACAGAATAGCTCTACCCTTGTTCGGTCCTTAGTCGATTTTGATATTATTATGGTAGGGTTGATTATTGCATGTCATTAATACTTAAAACACTGTTATAAGGAAGAATTTAGACTATTTTACATCTTGAATCCCTTTATGTTCTTTAAACTTTACTAAAATAAAGGTAAAAGGTAAAGGAGCCTAATTTAGCCCTTTTTACAGAAATAAATTGTTTTATTGGTTTTAATTAGTAGATTCTATATTATACTATAATTCAAAGACAATCGTACAAAGGAAATAAAATTTAGAAGTCGTTGCAAATATATCTTTATTAAATTAAAACTATTTTATATCTGCATTAAATGATGATAGCGTAATGCACGATAGGTACACAAAAATATTTAAAAAATTGTCATTGGTGTAGTGTGAACTTTAACTTTACCGTCTTTAAAGGGAATCTTTCGCAGCCTCACATTGTAATTATGAGTAACTCAACAAAATTACTTAGGGTAAGTTGACTCAACTAGCCATGAACGGTAGATACTTTAAATATTAATATGAAAATAAAAGAAAAAACTGCAAAAACTTGCCTTGATATATGCCTGAAATAAAATGTTACAAGAAAGGTCAACTTTTATCGTAGCACATAAGAAAGCGTAAATAACATTAAATTCCGGTGATGATCGTATTAGCCATCATTGGTGGCGATCATGCGATCATATTCATTAGAAAATCTCTTGAGCGGTGCTCGCACGCAAAGGCGTTGCATGCGCGCCGCAATTTTACCTGCATCCACATAATCACGGCTTAGTATGATATTGACCCTTTTCGGTTGACCCAGACTCTGTCGATTATGTAAACACAGGTAATATTACCGTTGCTACTAACTTCTCGTACAGCTCAGTCTTTAGTTCGTATAATGCTCTCGGACAAAACAAATCCGTCTTGAAATTATCGTCCTACCAGTTTTTTAAAGTATGTAATAAGTATTCTATACGAAGGAAATCTGTATAAATATATACGTAAACTTAAAATATATTTTATATAACTGTAAATTACATACACTTGCTTTATCATAAAGTCCTATGGCATTTTAAACCATGATCTTTTTAAATTAACAGTAAATTTGATTTCGTTTTGTTACTTTAAATCGCAAATAAATATAAAAGTACTTCGTATTATGCATATATTATTCTCAACCAATACATAATTACAACAATTTATTGTAACTTAAGTATGGTTCAGGTAAATGTGAGATTTAAATTGGTGGTCTTGAGTGGCGATCAACATTCCTACTGAAATTACTAAGCAATGAATGAGCCGAGTATAACTTTGTATTAACTTAATTTTGCTTTTGCATGCCTTCTTGATTGCTACCTGTACTACGCGATTACTGTGGAATTATGACAAAAAGGCTTAATATGTCCTATGATTATTTGAAAAACTATTGACGATTGTACACGCATACAAAATATCCATCTATCTGTACAAACTCTAGCTAGCCTAAACTATGACAATACTTAACATTAATTTACTGCAAATGTTTATTCATGTAATGTTGCAATGTTAGGGAACGAAATGCGTTGAAGTCTTTTGGTCGCAACTTGCGTACGCGCCGCGCAGTCCAGTTTTGGTCCAATTACTGTAATTAGAAAAAGTATGATTAGGTAAGTGACCTTAGAGGTTATTAAAACTGGCATAGTAAGTTTTGTTGGTGTTCTTATTTAGGCTACGGCTACTGTTAACAGGGTCTTTCTTTATTTTTACACGCCTATTACATCACAGTTGCTAGAGCCGTGTCGGTCGTCTACCTAGTCAGCATACTTACATCATGCAGGGAGGCCAAGGGGTTAACCGAATTTGACAAAGTGTGACACACGTACAATCCTGTGCTGACTTTTCACCCCGAGTCCGCTTCGAAAAGTCTAATCTCGCAGGCTTAATTTTGTTATAATTACGTCACATGCACATACATTTTGTTTACATTTCATTATCATGTGCTTAATATTTACTCGTTGAAAAGAAAGTCAAAGCGTATCCAAAAAAAAAATGGTTCTTTTGCGGACATTGTCTCTTGCATGAGTAATATGACTGTTTGAAAATTCATACTACTTTTCATAATTATTTAAGTCATAAGTGAATAACGCATTATTAGTTCCAAATAATTACGAAAGTATGGCTACCTCATTGATTTCTGTCACTCTTTTCTGCGATATTCATTTTAAAACCTGTAAATGATCGCTGTCAGTGGATTGGAGATGAAGACGTCAAAAACAACCTTAAAAATATATCATGATTTTACATTACAACACTCATAAGCTCAATATAACTAAATATCACACAAATAAGCGATTGACAAAAATATATGAGGTGTTTTACTAGTTTATAAATTTACCTTGCAAAATAAGATTCTATTCTATTAAAATAAAGCTGATAGTGAATGATGCATCTCAAATTTAAATAAAGTGGATGTATTAGTGGATAAAGTTTATGGTTTCAATAATAGTTAGATTTGATTTGTTTCAACTTATTTCGACCTGTACAGGTGTTTTAAGTTACAAAAACAATCAGTCAAGAAACATGTCAAGTTGTCGATATCGCAACGATACCGTTTAGCGACTGCGCATGCAATAAGCATCTGTCAATCGTCACGACGTGTCAATTGCTGGGCGCATCTATATTAAGTCAGTCGGCGCAGGAGTTCGGAACGTTCACTTTCTACAGTTTTAATTGTTATGTACAAACAGTACGCTCTTTGCAGCTCATGCAATTTTACGTGCGCGAATGCTGTTCATCATTTACATCAATCATGGAACTGTATATATAATGCTGTTCCTACTTTATGCCAGTTACAGCAATATTAGTAACTGTCATGTCCCAGCTATAAATAGCTTACTCTATAACAATAACCGTGCTCATTGAACATTGCTAGGTTATTAGTTTTTGCTTTTTCGTAATCTAAACGCAGTACTTATACCTGTCTTATACAAACGACTATTCACTAATCGTTTGCCATTTATAATGAGTGGTTTAAATCGCATTGATTTAAGTGCAAACGTCAGTACTTGTGCACTTAAAATGCACTCAAATGGGTCTAAATAACATCTTTATTCAAAATTGAATTTGTTGCTTATTTCAATCAGGAAGGAAGTCAAACTTCGCTTCCTTAACAAGTATTTTCCTTCTGCATTCGTTGCGTGTATTCACTCTACCTACATATTTACTATTAAATTATAACTGGAGCTATGGTCGAATCCCATTGTGATACATAGGAGTAGTAATGTAGGGAGGCCAAAGTCCTACTTGTTTGCTTGACCGATAACATTTTCGTCATGTGAATGCGAATACAATGCTGGTTTAAAAGCACAGTGGTTAGTAGTCTTGCGATTCCGAGTTTACTTTGCGTGCACGCACACGACACTAGACTTTTTACATCATGCCTTAAGCATTCATGCGATAAGTCTCGTGTTTTGGTATTTATAACACCAACCTTTCGGGTTACCAACAAACCAGTGGTCAAAACTATTTACAAATTATCAGTTATGTGCTCAACATTTACAATCTGCACACGTGGACGGAATATAATCAACGGTTAAAATACACATTGGTAGTAAAACAGAATATTTTGCCTTGTTACTACTAGGAACGGGAAACTGTTTGGTAGTTAATTATAGGTACATATTTACTCGGCGATTAATGAAACGTGTGTTGGTTTAATACTGGGACTTAACAGTTTGTTTTGTACTTTGTTTTATGTATTTGCTAATATTATTTTAAGTTTCTTAGTTTGTTCCTTAGTTTTATCTTGCATGACTTACAAGAATCCATTTAGGGTTTTTCGAAGGAAAATAATAACTTCCTGAAAAACAAAACGTTTGTGGTATGCGTCAATAGTATACACGACATGTACACGAACATGCCATTTATGGATATGTCGAGAATGAACTGATAAGTGGACATGGTCTATAATGGCCAGACAGATTTTTGTTTAAAATGAAATTGACGGGGGTTTATTAATCTCTCCATTAAATTAAAAATATAAAATCATTATAATTTTTAAAATAATCAGACCAATTTGATTTAATATTTTACTTCTCACTAGCTGTTGCCCGCGACTGTTCGCGTGGTCTATAGTTTTGACTAACTATGGTTTGTGAAGACTACGCGAACAAACTCGCGAGCAACAGCTAGTTATTCATAATGCACGGGCACTGTAAATAATGTACGCTTTATTGACTTAGTTCATTAAAACACCATTGATAATAAAATAAATCGTATCGGTTTATGTCTTTACTTTGTTCGGACTGTGATTGGTAACAAACAATAAAACAACTGAGCAAGTTTATATTGAGCGATTTATGTACCTATTAATTCATTGCGAGTGAAAAACTCATTAGTATTCTCTCATGGTGGCGGTCTAAAGAGTAGCTCAGGTGACGTGCGTGAAATCGATTGGAAGTAATTATTATTCAGCGCACTCGACACGTCACAATGAATTAAGGGTGTTGCCAAAATTATTTGGGATCCTTGCATAAGTTACAGTTTGATTCAGTTTTATTAAGTACTTTCATATCTACTCTGTATTTTCAGATACATAAAATATATATATAAAAATTCCTGATTTTTACCACACTATTAGCTTCACTTCTATATAACTAGCTCATTTTGCAATCAAATCTTAAAAGTCGTTTTTAACCTAATTGTAACTGTCGTATCAATCTGAAATTTTGGAAGAATGTAGCATTCTGATGACAATACTATATTTTGGTACCATAGAGCTCATCAAATGCAGAAACCAAGAGGTGAATAGTGGTAAAACTCTTTATTGGCTACTAGTTAACCCCTCATTACTTATTTGGTTCGTTTTGACGAGCCCCATTATGAAAAAACTTTTTTATAATTATTAAAACTTTCATTCTACAATTATTATTTAAAATACAGTTTGCTAACTCAACCTCTGAAGTTGTTTCTATATAGCTTTTTTTGCAATTTTGCAATACGCTAATTTTAATTATACGAGTCTAGTTATTTAATAACACGTCGCTTTTCACCTACTAAGTTAATCGAGGCTACACCCATTGTGGTATGATTTCCAATTTACTGTAATAACTGTTTCATTAGTAACAGCAAAACTGGAACATTAATTAGTCATGGTTATTTACTGGACGTTTACGTGGCGTGCTGACTGCTGTGCAGAAAGGTCGCCTTTCGGATAATCATCATTACAGTAATGAGTGCAAATATTTCATGGATACAGATTGCTACAACAATGTTTTCATATAACAAAGTTGCAGTTACAACGGCTTACAGTCTATCGTAAATCGTTATATGCATCATCCAATATCATAATGTCAGTCAACAGCTTACCAACCAACTACAAAATGTCACATTTCCCCGACGGGTTTTCATCTGAAGGTTCATTAAGTAGAGTTCAATATCAAATTAGAAAAGTGGTTCTGTGTTAGCCGTTGACTGTACCAACTCGTAATTTAATAATAATAATAAATTTATTGACATGAAAATGTGTATCATAGTTTGCAATTGTATTTACTATGTTAATATAGAGTAGGAAAAAATCACTTGAGAGATATAAATAAATCTTGTCTTTGCATTAATGTCGATTTACAGCCGAACTATAGTTTCCCGATACGTGTGCAACTTGAGGTCACAAAAAGTGAATTAATTACAACAAAAATGGTATCCCCTTATTGTATCCTACGTGCAACTGCAAATGCATACATGTGTCTTGGGTTTTGCAACGCTGGGCCCATCAGGTGCGCACTGCACTCTGAAGTTGCATAAACTGTTGCGACACGCGAATCGCGGTCACTGCCGCGCCGCATAGTTAAGGGCACCGCACAGTACCGCACCCTTCCACTACCGAATGCGCAGGCGAGCCTAAAGGCTTTAATTGAGGTTAGGGTTGTCCGAGAAAAACTATTGACAGATCTCCGACTATCAGATCTTCGGATCGAAATGTCTAGCATATGTGTGTTATGTGTTATAAGCGAATAATTCAGATTAAAAACAGTACAGAGTTCGTTGTTTGTTCAGGGGTTAATTTTAATTTAGTGATTTTTAAATCTGACCAATGTTCATGATGTTTTAAATATGTAATCAATTTTAGTCCGCATTCTAAGTAATTTATAAAATAAATAATATTCATTAAGGAACTGATGAAGACGCACAGTGATATTTACACTGAACAGTTAGTAATTTATAATATTTAATAGAATGAATGCCTTTGTTTTTCGTCTTTTACGGCCCTCGTCATAAGAGATATCGATTTGGAATAAAGGATTTTAAATACTAACATAAATTTTCCTAAGAACATACTAGTACTCATTGTCTTACGGTTGGACAGTGAATACTAGTAGTTAGACTCTAACTCTTTACCTAGTTTATTTATTTTAAGTTGGGCTTCCTACGCACGGCTACAAGTCATTTTCATTAAAACTATCTATTATTAAAGAGACCGCCTGTTTTGTAAAGGTTAGGATATAATGCAAATATATAGGTTTCTAAACTCTTAGCCGTTTGTGGGTACTCCTAAGCCAAAGTACTAAATGTTCTTTGGGGTTCGATTTTATAGACGGAGCGTTCCTTCTACAGGCTCGTCGGTCTCTTAATACGGGTAGAAATCTACATGTTTAATTTAGGTTGAGTGTCAACCCTAATTGGGGCACTTTGGTTTTTGGTTTAAGAACTACATAACTGTAGTCAACGGCC
This sequence comes from Anania hortulata, assembly GCA_963576865.1. Lineage (NCBI taxonomy): Eukaryota > Metazoa > Arthropoda > Insecta > Lepidoptera > Crambidae > Anania > Anania hortulata. Next base: position 8,667,800 of record OY756396.1, on the reverse strand, counting down.
TTCCGAGGACGCTATTTAGTCATTACAAATATGTCGAGAATGCAAAAAGCTTGTCATTTATTCGGCTCTGTTAGGTCACCCATGTGACAGCTTAACCGGCCGGGTTGCTCACGCGTGAAAGAGCTCGCTATTGTGTCTTGACAGAAATGTATATCATGCAATTGTAACTAATATGATCGATCAGTGTAGGTAAATGAATTTATATTTAAACTTGCCAGCTTGCTTAAAGCTAAAATGTCGTTATTTTGGTGTGCACCTATGATCCAGGGAAAATAATTATAAACAACAAATACTCAAAATGTCGTAAATGATGTACTTTGTTCAGAATTTCAGTTTGAATAAAAATAAAAATAAAAAATTTCATATTACGTACTTACGTACCTACTTGCAACTTTAGGTATCCCAAAGAGGTTCGATGCCTATTAAAGGTTGTTTCACAAGTATCATAACGTCTTTTGAAGACCTTTGCCTATTGAACATGTGTTTCGTAGCGTAATATATATAGCATGGGAGAAAACTATGTCCAGTGTCAAAGTGATTATAGCATGATCAGAATGATTGATTGACATCCAAATACCTCTTCTTTCTTATTTACTTGTGATTAAATTCGACATGCTAATTTAGTGTAAATTATTGAGCGTTTTATCATTCAGGTGATTAAATAGCAAAAGACCACCTGTGGTTGAGAATTTTCTTTCTCTCAGTTAATCAGCAAGTCAATCAATCATTCATTTCATTACATAACTTTGTATAAAGTAAAATTGTCTCGATGATTTAAAGTATTGCCCGCACATGTATAGACAACAGCTTGTCAACGTACGACAAAACCACAAATTTTATTATGTATTAGAAATCCGTGAGCACTGACATTTAGGTATAAACTTCGCCCAAGAACTCTTAAACTTAATTGTTTTTTCTGTCCCACATTTTATACATTTTATAATTTTTTTAGGATCTTAGTTTTTTATAGGCAAAAGACATTACTTCTGTTCTAAAATAGATACCTAATAATATGACGTCACGTGAAAGAAAATATCTCTATTCTGTCGGCCACCTGTATTTTGTGGTATTTTATTTTCTAAGTATTGTACAATTAACCATATTCGTATCCCACTGACACCAATATCCGCGGAAACCGATCAGAGAAACATGACTTTAGTCGGACTTAACTCCTTCCAAACGGAATTGAAATAAGGTTCTGTCCGCACATATCGTGGGGACAGAACCTTATTTCAATTAGATTACAAAACGTACCTATTTTCTTCAGTAGTTATTATCTTAAGCCGTCTAAGCATTACATCGTAAAACAAAGTATCGTAGATCTACTTCTTTAGCTCTTGCTAACACTGTTTGTTCACACAGTCTGAGAGATTTCTTCGTTCTAAGAATTATTTAGACATTGAAAGTCAAAAAGTAATATATTTTTAATCTTTATCGTATTATCTGTAAATCCATTTATGTTTATTTCGTGTTATTCTCTGTTTTGAATATGGTCACAACACGCACACAGTATTTGCCTCGATCGGGTGAATGTAATGCCAACTTCTTTTTGGTTGGCTTTTCAATGGTAGCAAGAAAAACTATAAATAAATAAATAACGAATAAAATTGATAGAGTCAAATATTCTTCGAAAACGGCTTCAAAAGTCTTGCAACACATCTTCAATGTCCATGATATTAGGAATCCGTAAACAACGGTAATCGATCTTTTATATCAGAAGATGTCCTTTTACAATATATATATTTTAAACTGTATGTTATGTTTGCAGAGGGTGACAACATGCGGGCCCGCCTGTGGGTCGGGCGGCGCCAGTGTGGCCGCCACTTCAGCGGCCGGCGTCGCGCGCCGCCTCGCCTCCAGCCTGCAGAGCACAAGCACCGGCTCCCTCCCAGACTACGGCACACAGATCGTCGATCCATACCGCTTGCTCGAGGACGACCTCAACGGAATATACGAGGACATACGAGCGGTAAGCACAATGTCTAGTCAAAAGCTACAATAGCACGAGCCGCCGTACCCTTGACCTTTCAACTTAGACATGCGCTCCATTGTTTTATTTAAAGGCACTCCAGTAAATCCCATGGCATTGCATTACGAAGTATAAGCCCGGTGGATTTACTAAAAGGAGCCTTGATTAATTCAAATGAAACCATAACGTTTGAATAAATGTTTACATCATGTACCTGTCGTGTTTTGTAGTTGGGCGTGTCGCTCTTGGTTTTAATGAAGAGTCTTTTTTTTGGGCAAGTGTGCGGTGCGACGAGAAGCGTTTAGGCTCTGTACCTTAATATATTACTATTTTATGTGAATTACTTGCAAACGTTCGCTACGGATATAAGAAAGTACTAAAAGCTCTTCTAAGTTTTCGGCTAGATCATTGAAGTGATTGTAAAAAAAATGGTTGGCAGTGGTTGCGTCCGATGTCTTGTAGTGAACTAATTGGCAAAATGTGATGTGTTATCGATACGAATATTTATTGTTATCATTGCTACGAGTATGCTGCTTTTACCTTAAGTTTTTCAATTGACACGTTTTATTTAATAAGACGAAAGAAAAATGAGACGGTTTTACGGAGATTAAACAAAGGGTTAGAGGTTCTGCGCACTGTAAAGCAACGTAAACTTGAATATCTTGGCCACATAATGCGCAACAACAAGTATGAATTTCTCCAACTGATCATCCAGGGGAAGATTCAAGGACGCCGGAAACCAGGCAGACGTAAGACCTCTTGGCTCAAGAATCTTAGATAGTGGTTCGGACTTAGCACCAGGTCCCTGTTTAGGGCAGCAGTGGACAAAGTAAAAATTGCCATGATGATCGCCAACCTCCGGCAGGGGAAGGCACCCTAAGAAGAAGAATTTAATATCGTAACTATTCGGTCGGTATCTGCTAGCTATTATTATCTCCTTATTCAGCCGCTTTACTGATTAGACTTTTATATGGGCGAAGTTAAATTTTAAGGTGATCTTACTCATCATAGCGGACAGCTAAATTGTAAAGATTACACTTAAGAGCATAGTTAACAAGAGTGTATTTTTTGTATTTTGTAGACTAAAGAATGGTGTGAGTTTTATGTGTAACATAATTTATCTGACCTTACCAGAAACCATTTACGATGTTAAATGTAGGCCTGGCTGTGGCTACACAATGTATTGAAATGCGTGGTAATGGGTTCTCAAAAGGCCGTTTTTCAATGAGAATTTAGTTATTGGCTTGATATTGGCTATTATTAGTTTGATGAAAGGGTACGTAGTAGGGACGGTCGTAGTCGTGCCCATTGATCGGAAGTGTGTCAAAGTCATGACGTGCCAGCACGCGGCGGGCGTGGGTTACACAACCAGCGCCTGCGCATCACTGGTAATTTCGGCTTGTGATTCTAACGATTCTTGTGGTGGGATACGTCGCGTACGCATTCTAAGCGTATATGTATCCAAGTATAGCAAATTCCCGTGCTACCTAGAAATGGAACTGTTCTAACATAAGATCGCGATTTCGAGTCGCGTCATCGAGATTTTGTCGCTCTCGCCCTTATAAATATCAGTTAAGCTTTTTTGTATTCTAAAAAATAGACTTTGGGATACAGATGTAAAATAAACGATAGAGTAGAGAAAGTAAACATGAAATAATCGGCGACCATCTTGCTTAGATTTTTTTGGTTTCATGACATGATAATAATTATAGATGTGCTTTAAATTAAAAAAAAAAAATGTAGAATATTTGGTCACAGAAAGGTTATACGTTACGATTTATTACTTTACTTTATTTTTCTAACAAAACCTGCGGTTAAGTACCGGTTCATAAAATTCACCAATAAAATGTATCCGCATTACTTATATCTTTTTAAAAGCTCCAAGTTCAATGATCGTATCAGACAAAAATAGCAGTTTGGTTAAAATTTATTATTTTCGCATAAAATTGACCATTACATTTTCCTTATAAATAAAGAGAAGATCAGATCACTGTACATTTTTTCACCAGGATCAGTCAAAACAATGTGCCGATGCGTTGTTGTCTGGTATTTATTTACTTTTTCTGCATCGTTGTATAATAAAGTAAAGTACTTATCTGTAATCATTTCAATCTGAATCGGTACCTGAGCGCCATCATGATCGTCGTTTATCTTTAATGACTGTAAAGAAAGGTCAGCCTTTTATTGGCTTTTCGGGGCGATTATTATCCTGTTTCATTCTGAATTATGTCTTTACTAATTTTATTAATCGGAATATAATATGGGTTTTTATCGTGTTAATTAAAAGAAAAACACTCGAAAAATTTTAACGAACAGTATTTAATTAATTCCTGTTCAAGATTATCGTTTATGGTTTATCCGAAGCGGAGAGGAAGATTTACATGGTAATGATGACGTGGGTAAGTGTGAATTAGAACTAATATGAGTGCTTGTTTGAACAATAAAACTTGATGATGTGAAAACCAAGCTCCGTCGTTTATGCGTATTCAGGTTTAATTGAAAGTTTGTTATAGACGTAGAAAGTGAGGGGATGTTTTTCGTTCATAGGGATGTTTTTCGTTCACTCATTTTATTTTCTCATCTTGAAATTACAAGAATTGAATGCAACCAAGTGGAAGGAGAGGAGTAATGCACATTTAAATTTAAAATTAAATTAATTTAACTAGGACATCTTATTTTAATCTAAATAAGATGTTTATCTTATTTAACGTTGCCATAGTACAAACTTTGCTTAGTTTGGGGCTAAATAATTGGTGTGATTGTAGAAACTATTTATTTAATAATTGTTTATATTAATTAGGTGTACTGTATAAGTAATTCACATGCAATTTTAAATTACTTATTTCTTAGTTTAAAATTAATAACAGTTTTCTACAAAGATCGTCCTGCCTCCTTTCAAAATTGATGTGTCCATATTGTAAATCTGCATTAATCGATTGACTTAACCTAAAATTAGCTCGACTGAAGCGCTTACTAAACTACTTGAGTATTTTTTGTTTTTCGGACACAGCTAGTTACAAAATTACTCGCCACTCGACTAAAATAGTAGCCTAGTCCGAGCTGGACTTACGTGCTAATAAATAATTGAGTATTGAGTAATAGGAAACCTTGTAAATTTGTGTGTCATCATCAGTATATGTAAGGAACATATTTTATTATTGTTAATCATTTCGGGCCTTATTACTAAGTATCTATATATTAAATTTAGGAATATACCAAGCGATTTTTATTTATTTAGTGTACTCTAACTAGATGGACCCTTTTGCCAACAAATACGCTCGTTTTTTGTCGATCGACATGAATGGATTTGTAGGTAGGTGACAAATCTTGTTGATCGTTAAATCACAGCTGTGTTTGTAGAAATGCAGACATTTACGTTGCAAGTAAGGAATGTGTAGGGTTAACAGCTAACGACTAGCAATGCAGTGTTCACCACGTTTGTGGTGACCACTCGCTCGCCTACTTTCTGTTTGGAAAACTCGTCTCTAACTAGGCCCCCTACGTTGGCGGTTGCACATTTCTAAACACCTACATGGTATAGTATTGAAGTTACCATAGATTAGGTATTCGATTAAAACTGAAATCGTTTAAAATAGTATGCGCCTGAACCTAGTCAAATTAGACTTAGCTGTTTCTAATTCATGTAGTGTATTATTTATTTCTCCTGATTATAACTACTATTGTGTAATAAAATTGCAAAAATAGTTTATCATTTGGACGTCGTCGAGGGCATTCGCTAAATTGCTCCGTCTATATGTTTAAATGAATATGAAACAGTATTTTAAATATGTATGAGATATTTGTTGTGTTACGTGTCCTTTTGTGATATACGAATGAAGTTGGGTTTTTTAACGCTGTCGTATTTTTTTTGTTTTATGAATTTTTTAGTCTAAGTACAATTTACTTTAGTCAGATAAGTAAAATAAGTAAATGCTGAACTTTGTAACTCGCAGTTGCCTAGTTATTAAAATAGGAAAAGAAATACTGAATTACTGAGGAAATAAAATGCTTAAAAGTTTTTATCTGAAAATTTTGTAATGATGTCTTAAATATTAAATATCGATTTTTTTTAAAATCTTTTAAGTTTAATAAAAGATCTTTTAAGTGTAAAAGATCAGCTGTAAGTAAGTTTAAAGAAATAACCAAAAACTTTCTAAAAAAAAAAGTTATTCAATGCTAATTCCGCAAGACAAGTACGAAACCTAAAGACAAACTACGTAAGACTATTGCGATACTCCGGATTTTCATTATCGCGCAAAGACAACGAGCTAAGCCTAAAACTAAAAGGTATTCACTATCAATCGACAAATTGGTTGAGCAAAAAATAACACTATCTTAACCTTCATGGTTCATTTGCATACTACTGTTGACCGCTAACAAATGAACTGAAATGTTTTAATGTAGACTTAGTAGTTTCCAGTCAAAATACGCCGTGTTTGTTACCTGTTTTACATTATTAACAACATCATCATAATATAATATTTCTTTTCGCAAACTAACGTAACTTGTAAAGCCTACCTAGCTGTGATTAGTTTTCATTTCAATTCTGTCAAGATTTTTTTCACATTTCTTAATGCAATCGTTATGCTGATACTTGACATAAACAAAAAATGCACTTTAAAAAGCATAATATTATGCAAACGGATCCTTGAATCGAAAAATAGTTTTAGTACACTCACAAATTTTTAGACGACCTATCATTGACGACCTCCGTAGCCGAGAGGCGAGCATACCGGACTTGGTGTCGCTATCTCTGAGGTTCCAGGTTCGATTCCCGGCCGGGTCAATGTAGAAAAATAACTTTTCTATATTGTCTCGGTGTTGTGGTACCGTCGTTGTTTCTGATTTCTGTAACACAAGTGCTTTGGCTACTTACCACAGGATCAGAGCAATGTTTGTGATGTTGTCAAATATTTATTATCTATTTATCAAACCACACCTAACACCATGCGATGGGCAAAAAAAAACATATCCACTGTTGTGCTTACGTATAAAGGAAGTAGTCTAATACATTTTTTAAGGATAAAAACCAATAAAACCAATTTGTTTCTGTAAATAGGCTTACATTAAAATATTTTACGTCCCAATTTTTTTTACCCTACTTAAGGTTCTTACTTTTTTATTTTATTTAACCACTTTGTCGGCGTGATTAAATGTTTACTCTTGCGAAATGACGGCTTTCTAAGAGTATCTGAGCTAAGCCGCGGACAGACAAGACAGACAGACAGACCGACAGACGGACGGACAGACATTGTAAAACTAAGTTTTCAGTTCTGACTACGGAACCCTAAAAACATACAAAAGGTAAATATGTTTTCCCTCGTGAACGTAAACCCATTAAAACGTCGAATTGGTTTTAGGTTGTGACTTGATATCCTCAACATTTTTTTTATATTTATTATTTGCAATTAAGTTACTGTTTAACTTCAATTTCACCTGACTCATGGAGTCGAAGGTGGAGCACTTAGTAAATATGCTGCCAACTTTGCTTTTTGTCTCGGAAAGATATTTTACAAAGCTTTTGTCTACACTGCTTACTTTTTGTTGAACAATGTGTTAAAGTATAACTGGGCAAAATCCAAATCAAAGAAAGTCAATAAAGAGTTGCTCAATGTTTGTTTAATGTTTATATGTTTCTAAAAGTTGCTCTACAATAAAGTAACTGCGACGCGAATGCACTATTACACTGGTAATCCAAAGCCTCGTGTGTGATATTGTGTCATAAAGTCATACATAAAATCCATTACAGCCAAAAATAGTTTTTTTTAAATACCAATTTTTTAAAATAAATTGTGTTTCAATTCCATTTATTGTATCGTCAATTTTAGCAATAGGCAATCGTAATATTTATTCACTTCATTCAGTTAAGTATTTTTTTAATATGATCAACGACTTCTCTTGAGAAATCTTGCTACTCCAATTTTATCTCTCGGCTGTTTAGTTATGATGTCAGAAACAGACACAATCATTTGCAATTCTTTAATCTGATAAAATTTTAGAACTGCATTTGTGCAAGCTAAATTATCAAATGCGCAACAAATAAGAATAACTAGCATACCGACCGGTGAATCTCACCGACCAACCTTGGGGTTTCGCAACGTGTTACTTGCGTGTTTCGACCGATACCAACTTGATGATTAATTAATTTAATGAACTGTTTAGACAGAATAAAGCAAACGTATCTACAACGATAAAAAGCTTTGCTTATCCGTAATGGTTTACCAGTACTTTAAATGTACCCTGTATAACCCTAAGGTCCACTTGCGCACCACCGAATTAGTTTAGTACGGGATTAAGATAGTACGGGATACATCTATCTGTCTCTGTCAACGCCATACAGCCTGACAGCAATAGAATTATGTTTAGTACCGTGTTAGTGGATAGTTCGGATTAAATTAGCTAATCCTGAGATGCGCAAGTGGGCCTAATAGTCTTAGATCTGGTATTAGGAATATTTACCCTCATCTGTTTTTTGACGATGACTAAGATTATTATGTTAGATAATTTATCATAGATAGATTAATAATTCGCACACGTTCTTAAGCTGCTAATTTATTTTTCTATTTAATTCTTTTTTTTTCATTTGTAATTTAATAAAATCAAGCATTAGCTAAGAGAATATGACACATTAAATAGAAAAAATATAAGTTGCCTACTTTACCCTTACTTACTTTACCTGTTTATAACTGGTAACTTACTAGTTATAAACAGGCGAGCAAGCGTTATTTTTTCCCCCTGATCAGTTATTTATTAGATTTTTTTGTTAAATTATAGGTTATTTTAGTTCTTACCCAACAGTGTTAGGTTGCCTTAGCAAAAGTTGGTCATGGATGGAGTGGTGCGGGCAACGCTTCTGTCACTCTCCATGCTCGCGCTCAAAACTTACCATTTAAAATCTAGGCAATCATAGATAAAATAACTTTTAAAACGAGACATTTAATGGGTAAGGAATAAAATAACCGTTCATTTTATATAAAAATAATTAAATAACTGATAAAGGTACATTAGTAAGTCTTGGTCACCTATTTATACGTGGTAACTTCATAGTCTTAATTTCTTAATTTTACTTTACAAATATAAAGAGAAAAAAAAATTTACAGCATCGGTACGCGATTACCTAGGCAACCCATGTGCTATTTATCAATAGATTTATTATCTAACATATAGTTTTATTTATCGTCAAATAACAGATGAGAGTCGATTTTATTTATAATACACTCTTGATAAACTACATGTTCAACAAGAGTCTGTATTAGAGTCGGTACTGTTAATCCACATCAACAATCCTTATGAATAAAGAATATTATTAGGTGGACTTTTATTTAAACGACAATAGTGCATGGACCTTATAACCTGCCTAGCTTGCTTTTACACCATGTTTTTTAACTGTATTTCCATTATAAAAAGCTGACAAAGCGACTGAGTTTGTTGCGCCGTTTCTTCTCATCACGAGCCAATGTGTAGTCCTAAAGCGGTGGTAGGGCAAAGTTATATTTAGGGACGTGTGTAAGTGCCCGGAAGAAGGCCTACCTATATACTGAATACATCATTATTATGACTACTATTATGAGTATTGTCGCTTACCGTAGTATTAAATGAAAGTGTTTACACTGAGATATAATAAATATTTAATAACAAACCTCTCGGAATTTAATATATCTTTGAGTAAAATATATATTAAAATTAAATTTAAAAAAATATATTTTGTATCCCTCAGCGTACGTTTAAATGGAACTATTTACACTAAGATATAAACATATTACATGACAAACCTCTCGTACTATAATATATAATAATAAATGAATATTTTTTGCAATTTAATCGTGAATCTGTTTACGTGCCTCCTAATTTAGATATCTGATGCTATAATAGACAGCTGTAAGCTGTCTGTTTTCTTTCACCGCAATGGAAGCTGAAACCTATAAAAGAGCTATAGATCTTTGTTGCCCACCACATAAAATAAAAACACCACAGTAAATAAAGTGCAGCAAATATACTAACATACTGACTTTATTTTTCGAGAGTATGCGACAAGCATATCGCCACTAACATATCAAAGTCAGAATTATTGTACTTTGAATCATATAGCCAGATGTTCATTGGGTGTGTCTTTAGAAATTACTAACATGGAAATATCTCGATTCGGAGATCTAAAACTAGTATTTGGAATCGTTAATATCGCGCGGTGATAAGGCAGTGATGACAAGTCTACTTAAAATCTTCTACTGGTTTTTACTTAAATAAAGAAATTAAACTTTACAGGAATTTCGTCTGCTGTTTAAGAAAAATCTAATAATCTTTCAAAAATAAGTTCTTTTTTATCGCAACAATTTTAATCGTGCTGCTTGTTTCATACCTACATGTTTTCAGATACTTATGCAAACATGTATCCGGTCTAAACACAATAAAATTAGTGCAAATCATCTGTAATAAGCATTCGTAAATTTTTCGCAATCCTAATGTCGAGATTCGCATTGTCCATAGTTGCGAGAGGACTTGCGTCAAGTAAATGCATATGACACAAAGTATGATGCAAGCCCACTAAGCGTTTTAAACGTCAACACTTAAATGAATCACCCAGATTGCAATTCGAAATAGTTATATACCCTTTACGATTATTACGCCGTAGCAAGTACTACGAATGCGTAGCAAAATTTCTACGAATACTACGATATTGTTACTCCACACTTATTTCGTAGCACGCGTGGTTGATACTCGTATGTAAGTGTAACATAATATGTCTCGCGTTTGCATTTGTATTTGTCTAGATATTGGTACTGTGACATTTCTGAGGACTTGAGTTTTAGTCCTGGAGCAGTATTGGCATCAGTCATAACTAACCTGCCTCGCAGCCTGGCAGTTCAATTATTAATTCGTAGCTGTGTGTATGTACTCAATACATATTGTTAGATTCAGGCTCAGCTAAAACTTTAGCCATTAAGCCTTTGCCATAATGAGATTTTATGTCTGTCTAAAAAGTCTTTAGTAAACCTTTATATTACTAGGTAATATTTGATTGTAGTAAAAATGTAATACTTATTTGGTTTCATGAAGCGTGATAACACGGATCAATTTTAATCACTATTAAATCATTTTGTAAGTCATTTAAAAGACAAAACACGCATATTAGGATTATTACGTTTTCACGCGTCTCCAATCAATGATCAACTTATAAATGTAACCGATCGATTTGACGCCAATTACGTATACCTCTATCCACAGGAACCGTTCATCATTCTATACCACGGGAACCGTGCAATGTCATATTATAAAGTACACAAATTAACCCTTAGTTTCTATTAGTCACTCTCCGGTCCATACACTAACAATATCTATGTAAAATATACTTTGATCTGCTGGGTAAAAAGTTGATAAATTGTATAAAATCATTTTCTTCTGTATAAAAATCGTGGATAACACTAAAACCAGTTTCATCGTCTCGTTTTAATTATAATATTGCCGTTATTAGTTGCCAAGCGGTCTTTATTTATAAATAAAAAAACTCTTTGAGATAAAATTATAGTCACACACAATATTAGAATATGTATATTTTTTGCTTGATTGCTAAAGAATATAATATTTCAAGTCAGTTAAGAAGTAATGAAAAAAAAAACAAAATTTGGATCCAAAATTTGTGCGATATAATTTTATGAGAATAAAAAAAATGATTTTCCAGATGCTTTAGGCAGAGCGGAAAAGACTTTAGAGGGACATTTCCTTACCCAGCAATAAAAAATAATTCACTTCCCAAAAAAGACCCATCAGCTGTTACAATTAGTATGCAGAAAGTTATTATTTTTGTTTGTACCATACAAAAAGTTGTTATATTTGAGCAGGGCCATCTAAATTTTTTAGCTCTAAAACCAACGAAATTTCACTATATTAACTCATGAGTAATATATGAAATAGCTTCTGAACTATTTTTTGTTTATTTATGTATCAAAATGAATATAGACTGGATCCCAACTCGACTGTAGTCCGTCTGCCCAACAGGAGCTGGAGAAAAACACGAACCAAGCGGAACTGAACACCATAGCCACATACTACTTCGACGGACAGGGCAAGGCGCTCAGGCCCATGGTCGCGATACTGATGGCGCGGGCCGTCAATTACCACGTCTACGGTGAAAATAGGTAAGCCAGGTCTATATTAGAGTAAAGATAATATTGACAGACATGCTTATTACTGGCACGAAAGCATGCCAATAATAAGCAATTGTTACTTAGTGGCGCGTGTGAACAAGCATTGCTAGTAATAAGCATGATTAATTTGAGCATGCTTATAAATCAACAGTCGGTTTATTTTGAGCATGCTACCTGTAGCGCGGGGGAAGGGACGTATTTGAGCACATCTGAACAGGTTTGCCATCCCATGGGCATGCTAGTATTAAGCATACTTAAAAGCGTGTTCTTTTATGAGCATGTCTGTCAGTACTTTAAAGAAGTTAAATAAAACCAAAACTAAATCTTTTTTACTTTGACTAACACCTTTTCTTTTTTTTTTTTGCTCTAGACATTATGACAAACGGATGCGCAATGTCCCGGGCTGGATACCCCCGTATACAGTATAATTTTGTACCCTAAATCATGTCATTTAAGGTTTTAAAATATCGAACGGTAGTCGTTTTTAGTTTGTTTTCTTTCTTGTATTAAGCAGATTGTGTGTTTCTATAAGAGTGTTTTGTTTCTAAAGCTGTATCAGTGAGTGTTTTGTTTTTAAAGCTCGGTCCTTATTCGCGCAACATCAGATAAACTATTTTGTCTTGTTTGAATGCATTATGTTTGTGAGTTGTTATCTGGATTTAATGGTTTATTGATAGTGTCAGGGTCAGGGTCTCTGTCTAGAAATTTAGTGTTGTGTTGTTGTGATAGCGTTTTGTTAAACATTTCAAATTTGACGTAGAAATTGCATATAAAGCACGGGCTGCAACTAATTAGTTTATGTAGTTGAGCTTTTACTTAAATACTTATTATATACTTGGCCAGATGTGTGTGAAAACTCTGAGCAGCACGGTCGTTCTACAGATCATAATTATATCTGTGCTCAGCTCTTCTGATTGCTATGAAAAATAAGCTTTAAATATATTAGTTTATTTATAGATTGAATTATCATAACTTTTTTTCTGATGTGCAGAAAAAAACCTGTCATCCATATACCACATCCGGTTCGTCCTCTAGTGATATATGCGAGGTCGTTGTACCAATAAAGCTTTAGAGAAGATATTGTTAATTCTGTCTGTACTCTTATAATTTAGCCACATAGTTTTGCATTATTAATTTTATCGCTTTATTTATAGACATTGGACAATACATTTGTTTTTAATCGCTGGTATTTTAAGTAATATTTAAGTAATATTAAAGGTTTTAGAGTAATATTATTATTAGTAGTATGTGACTAATAAAATGAATTTGATAAATCATTATATCAGAGTTGATACAATTCTAACACTACATGTACATCGGGGTCAGTCAGTCTGAGGCCTGTAACGCAATTAAGAGCGAGGTCTTACAGAATATTTGACCTTTAAAATACAAAAAATAATTTTCAAAAATGATTACAGTAATTTGCGCTATTCACTACGCGCATTAGTCCATCAAAAGAAAAATAAGGTGAATACTATTAAACCTTTATTTATTTGCTATCGCATGTACTAGTCATATTGGTCAAATGTCAGTTAAAAGTGTTTAGAATGTGTTAACATAGACAATCAGCTGTAGCTTCTTCTTCTTATTGTGCCACTCCAATCATGAACGTTGGCTACCAGCTCCTAAACCTTGCCCTTGTGTTTCGCGAGGTAAAAATGTTGGGCCGCACACTTTATTCCTGTCCATTCCTGAATATTGCGGAGCCACGACTTCCTTCTGCGACCTACATGCCTCTTCTTGCTTTAGCCAGTAATAAATAAATAATAAATTCAGGTTATTGGTCATCGCATCACATCAAATCGTCTAGAGACGTAGTAAACTAAAGGTCATTGTTATTTTTTCTAATAATTTTAATATGCTAAAATCTAAAGTCGCCTAATAAACAAATATGCAAATTCACTTCCGAGTAACTAGCAAGGTGAATTTTTGGGTATTTCAATTACTTCCTGCGTGAAAACTATAGGATTCTACTAAACGAAACTATTTTCATAAATACTGGCCATACTTATTCCCAATGAAGAGACTTGGCCAGCGGCAAACTTGTTTTAACATTAATAGCCAGCGTATATTAGTTAACATGCGGCGGCTTGCTCAACTGTTTTCATTTGGCAATATGATTGCGGTCAACATAGTTCAATGTCTTAGCTGAGAATTCTTTAACGATTGCGTTTTTCTATATTTTTAGAAAATTTTGATATCTGCCCTTTATGCCCATAAAGGGCACATATGATTGCGGACATTTGCTTAAATTGTAATATAATTAAAATTCTCTGCCTTAGTCTTGTTATAAAATTCATCTACGCACGAGTAAATATGATTATAAAAGAGATTATTTTCTCAAAATGAAGGCTTAAAATACTCGCCATTATCCCAATTTTTGGAAACCTTTTAATATACTCAATAATCACTGAGATTGGCAATGTCTGGCAAACCTAGTACCTCAGCAAAATAGGTACCTTTTGTCATTTTCCTTATAAGTCCTTAAAATAGCCTGGAATTCTTTAGGACTATTGTAAAAAACCCTATTGCTCCCGATATGTACAATTGTATAATCAGTGTTTTTATTTCAATACATGAATAGTAAGTTGTCCATTGAAGAGTACGTTCACGCACTCCCTGTGATTCGCCGCTGACTGCTCTTTACATGCCGAGAATATTTAAAGTTAAAGCGATAAGTGCGTTACGATATGACTAGTGCGCACAGAATTATTTATAAATGAATAAAATCCATTGTGCATACTAAAAATATCCTTGAAAATACAACTCATTTAGCTTCATTATACAAATTTTATGCTAATCGTCGTTGCTGTTTCATTACAGTTGTATTTAAAATTATCAAAAAAAAATAATGATGCAAATCGCGTGTCACTGAAGGCTTCATAAAATATTGATCACAACTGAAGTTAGTTCTCTTTCGACGATGTTGTAAGGAACACTCTACATTTGTTATAAAAAATTTAGTATTATTCCAGTTTTCAGTTTGGTTACATAGTAATGCGTTACTTATCATGTAACAACCAGACGCTGAGGTAGTCTTGTTATGTGCAGTTGGCGGGGTTACATGAGCCAACATTATGGCACATCACCTATCCGACCAGATCCACCTCTGTTAATATGCTTTATGAAGATATGCCAGATACACATTACTGAGCAAATACTTCTTGCTTACATTATTAGATGCCTAATTTTGCCCATATCTCAGTACATAAATTCTTTTTCAATTCGAGTATTCGACTTAAACAATTTTTTAAAATTTCTATGTTATTAAGTGAAATAAGTATAGATTACATTATATATTTGTGCAATACAATCATATTTACAGTTACAGCTCTATTTAATATGCCACTGTATAACAAGTTTGTTCTATAATGTATTTCTGTTTAGCTTTTTGAGTTGATTGAACCAGTTCAGTTCAGTAATCAAGTTTACGCGTATTTTATTGATAGTCGTGTGTTTAGCTTATGATAACCAGCGAATATTCGATAAAGTTAACGTTGAATGATAAGCTCATTGGTTATCAGGTTATTGCTAATCATCTACGCTGCCGTTTGTCGGATATACCAATATGAAGGCCTAGATACTATCTCTTGGATTTTAGATTACGGAGATAAAATATATTGCATTAAATTGTTGCCATATTCAATTAAGTGGTAATACCAGCATTTACAAATGTAAATTTTAGTCAATACACATGTTTCAATAATTTGAAGTAGTGAGTATAGAAAACCTGATGAGTTTTCTTTTCCAATAACAGGACTCCATAAATATACAATTCAAAAAAAGTTTGCGATCACTAGCTAACGCAGTTTTTTAATGTACCCTTATTCAGAAAAACTGTTTATGTTATATCTTTTATTTTATTATATAAGAATACACTTTTTAAAATTAAAAAATAAATTATTTATGTAATTTGATTGGTAAAAAAGATGATTTAACAAAACTTACAACATTTATCAAGAAACGGTTTTTATTTAGTACAAGATAACTCTTCATTTAGCTCGAACACAAGCGGTAATCCTCGTGAGCATGTTGAGCCTGTCCCATTCTTGAATAGCCGCTTCTCTGATCTCTGGCACTATCTGGGAAGGTGGCTGACGTTCCAAACAGTTTGTTTAGGAGCGTCCCACACGTGCTCGATGCAAATTTAAGTCAAGCGAGCCAGCAGGCTAGTCTAATCTTGTAATCTTGTTTTTTCGGAGAGTAGCATTGACTCGTTGAGACTTGCATTTCCATCGACCAATACGAATCGGTGTCCAGGATTCATCCTAAATGGTCTAATAATTACATCAACAGCGCCCGTTATTTTGTACAAACCAGCAGTCATATAGCCTCAACACGTTATTAGATGCGTTCTAGTTCCAATTATTATTCCACCCCTAAAGGACACCGATTTCCCGCCTTGCTGAAAGGTTCCAATGGCAGTTCTTTGCCTTTCAGAATCTTAGGGTCTTCTCCAGACACGAACACGTCGATTATCTGGATGAGTGTTGATTCGTGATTCATCAACAAAGAGGCAGTTTTATCAAATGTTTTCTTCATTTTGCCGGAGCCTAGCATAATGTAGTGGGCATTATGCGTTGCTGTTGTTGCCAAGAGTTTAAGAGGTCCTCGCCAGGATCTCCTCCCTCGTAATCAAACCTGGTGTAAGCAATTCCAGATCGTCTGAGTGCTAACTTCAAATCGAGTGGCAGCCCGCAACTCTGCTCTTATTTTAGTGGCGTTGTTCGTGGGGTCACGGGCAGACAGCATTCTGATGTAGCGCTTCTAAGCAGCAGTTAGATAGTGATAAGCTATTTATTAGATAAAGAATTGGTGTAAAAAAACTAACAGTACATAGCTTAAGTAAGATTAGACGACTGTCTTGTTCATGTGGTTCACGGCGGCCTACAATGACAGCGGGTTTAAAACTTACAACTGAGGCAAATGTGTGTGTGATAAGCATTTTGTTCCCGAGATATGAATGTCGCATAAATAATATGTATGTATGTCGTATTTATGTAAATATTCTAATGTATATATGTCTATGAGCAAGTTAGACCGGTGTGACTGTTGAAAGAAAAATATTATTAATTATATGTGTGTTTTTGTTTGTGTACAGTGCACTGCTGCCTTCTCAGCGGCAGGTGGCGATGATCAGCGAGATGATACACTCGGCGTCACTGATCCACGATGACGTCATCGACCAGAGTGATTTCCGCCGTGGGAAGCCCTCTGTCAACGTGCTCTGGAACCACAAGAAGGTAATGTCATTCATCATATTTCAACGTTGCGTGTGTTGTCGTAATTGCAAAACCTGCATTAAAAACGGCATGGGTTTTTTTGTAAACAAAAATGTTATTTCGAATAGATTTGTCCCTTACTCGCGTATAAAACAATGTCAAATTGCATTTAAAAACATAAATGTAAATATAATCCTATGGTAAGTAGCCAAAGCACTTGTGTTACAGAAATCAGAAACAACGACGGTACCACATCATCTATTTCCGTGACAATATAGAAAAGTTATTTTTCTATATTGACCGGTCGGTCGAATCCGGAATCGAACCCGGGACCTCAGAGATAGCGACACCAAGTCTAGTATGCTCGCCTCTCGGCTACGGAGGTCGTCGTCATTGATTTTTTATAGCGCTTTGTTTAAATACATGCCCAAGGAAGTACTTATGTAACTTGCAGGAAGTGTGCCACTCTCAAACAAATCTGCCTGTTGCAGATTGTCACGTTGTTGCTTCTTTATTACATTTTTTCTATGGATGCATTCCAATATTGGCCACGTTAATTTCCGATGCTTAAAACATAACTGAAAATAATAAAAAGAAAAATATGTTTTGAAACTTTGTTTTTTGAAAAAGTATCAAAGTGGCACATCAGTTAGTCGGTGATCAGTCTTTATTATTGTACTCCACATGAAAAATCTATTCATTTCATATCTCATTATATACCTAAGTTCTTACGTGCTGTTTTTATTAGGAACCTTGTCTATTGATTGTTTAAGTATTATAACGTGTAAGTAAAATAACAAAAACAAAAAATCTATTAGTAATTGCATCTTTTGTTTTTTGTGCTTGGTACTGACGATGGGTAAGTACCAAGCGCTAATTATATTTACGAAAACCCAGTGAGTCAAGATTGAGGCATTAACTATTTCTTAGTGACATAATTTACATTATCAATTTTATGTATCCTAACTAGGTATTGACTCGTTTTTCGTTAAATCTATTTTCCGTCACCAATATTTACTTTGTTTGTCATTGTGAAATGAAGCGCACATAGCGTAGAATAACGACGCTTATTCAAGTCGATAATTCAGGCTGAATAGCTTTTCAGTTACTCTAAAGTTCTCTAAAATAAATGATCTAAATTTTTTGTTACCTACGAAGTTTATGTACAAATACTATAAATTTCCTATACGTAGTTTAAACACGTATGTAGGTATCTCAGCATATCTCTGAATAAATCAACAATTATTGATATTCTGCACCCGTCATATTATAGACTATGAATATAAGGGCTCTAAGTGATTGCTTATATCATCGATGACAGTATTTGACACCTATCTATGCAGAGATGCACTACAATAAATACGTGCATAGAATCCAAAATTTTGCTGTTTACTTACAATTGACTTGTTAAATGTGTTGTTTGGTAAAATATATTAATACTACATACATGCTGCTTAAATATATATAGTGTCTTCTCAAAATTATCTTATACCAATGATTCGAGTTCCAACTTCTAACTAGTTGTACAACGTTATAAAAATACTAGAACGATAATATGCCTATGGGTATTTCCACATTTAAAGTAACAAATTTCAAGTTCCGTACATTTAAAAGAACTAAATCAATTTTAAACAGGACATCTATTTTTAATTTTAAAAAAAAACAATCCAAACACAAAAATGTACTATTGATTAAATTATTTACTTTACCTATAAAGTTATAAAATAAAGCGCTCTAGATTGACCGCCGCGGGATGCGGGAGTCCATTCAATTAACTTTCGGCGCCTGACAACGAAATGGCTACTCTAGTATAGTCGCAGTTACAGGGTCAAGCTATAATAAAGTTGTGACAAACCTTTCGAACACTTCTAAGTCTGTCATATTTGGTTTCAAGGCCACCTGTATGCTACCCGGATTATAAAAATATCTTCTTCATTAGGAAATTCCGGTTGTACTATGATTTGAATAAATACCTGGCATATTTTAGCGCGACACACTTGTTGTCATTCGAAACTCGTACGTCCTTTTTATTTCTCTTTCGATGCCATCTCATTGAACCGACGCGACTGGTGTGAAGCTATGCTGACTATTAATTTGACAACTGACTGTGTATCCATCTTTAAATATAAAACAAAGTCGGGTTAGTTACACCATTTATAACTCGAGAACGGCTGGACCGATTTTTATGATCTTTAATTTGTTGAATTTGTCTCCACTCCGAATAGCAGAATAACTATAAAAAACATGGAAATATTTACGAATAAAAAAAATTTAGAGGCTATACGAAGTTCGCTGGGACAGCTAGTTGTAAATAGATACAGGTTGTTACTGGAATAACCCGAACCGATAATATTAATGAGCTTAGCATCATTGATGTCATGTGTAGAATAAAAAGTATAAATAGATTATTGGAAATACCATAAGTGATCATTTATACATTTTGTTGCCTGTTGTTATGCCTGGAATGGGATTTTGTATAAGATATGTGACAGTGCGATTTATTGAGTGTTTGGTTTAGTGTCTTAATTTTTGTCCTAAAAGTCCTATGGAAGAGTTAAGTCTATAATTAAAAAATATACCTAGTCTTGCCATGAAATATGAAACAAAAAAAAAAACTATTGAAAATAACATTTATTACTTTTACAGTGTGTTAGTTTAATACATAAATATAAAACAATTTAAAATATAAAAAGCTTATTCGAAGTAGTCTCCATTGGCTGCAATACAGTCCTTTAAACGTTGAGGCCAGTTATCAATAGAAGTACGCACTCTTTCCATGAGAAAATTCTTCACAGCCAATCGTACGGATTGTTTTAGGGACTCCAAATTATCATGGCGTTTAGAGCAAGCCGTACTCTCTAAAACTGACCATAAATCATAATCCAGTGGATTAAGATCGGGACTAGACGACGGCTATTCTTCAGCTCTGATGAAGTTCGAAACGTTCGTTTCCAACCAAGACTGCGTAGACCTAGCTTTATGAGCCGGCGCCGAGTCTTGCTGGACGGACCATTCTTGGTTATTGAACGTGGTGTTATTAAGGGGCTTCATTACCTTCTCAAGAATGGTATATTGATACACTTGTGCCGATGTTTTAATATCTTTTTCACAAAAGTATGGCTCAGTCACTCCTTCATAGCTAATACCCCACCAAACCATCACTGAAGTCGGATAGTGCCCACGATGCACTCTGTCGACTAATTAGGAAGCTTCCTTAGAGCTTTGAGCATAAATACGGTCATTTTGTGTGTTAAAATGTTGCTCAATTGTAAAAAAAATCTCATCCGTAAACAAAAATCTTCTGTGACCTCCCTTTAAGCGGTACGCTTCAGTAGTTGTTTCGATTTTACCACCCTATTCTTTTTTAAATTATCAGTTAAGAAATAAAACGTCTCTTATAGGCTGCACGTCTTAAGTCATCTTTTAAAATACGCGATATGGTTCTAGCTGCTATTTTTATCTCCCGAGATAAAATCTTTTGCTTTCAGACAGGATTTCTTCGAATTCTTTCCCTTACTGCTTTGACCACCTTTTCGTACGAACACTACGTGGACGGCCAGATCTTTTTCTGTCACAAACAGAGGGTCTCATTGTGCCTATTAATAGCCCGGTATACAATCATTTTACTAATACCAAGCGTATGGAGAGTTTTAAAAATTATATTTAGCTCCATACCTACTTTGTGTAATGCAACAATCGCAGCGATTCGGTTCTTTTTATCACCCCACTCCATTTTAATATCGCAAAATATTGTACAATGTATTGGCGCCAAAATGTGAAAACTCTATGAACAATTATTTTTTTTTAAAATAATTGTTTTACGGCTTCGGACTGAGTCCATAAGGCCAAATTCTTTAGTTTTATTTTTTCCCAAGTTTAATACGATTTTTGTCTTAACTTTTAGTTCAGCAGTATTTTGTTTTGTAGAAGGATTATTTAGTTTCATCACTTTCATCTTTTAAATTTCTTGAAATGTTGAAGAGATGTATTTATAGATATCTTCATAGGTATCTTTATTTTCAAGAAGAGATGGCAAGAGGCGGGGTATATTTTCTTCAGTTTTATAAATCTTCAGTAAGCCATCTATAAGTATGAATCTTTCTAAGTTAAAGGCAGGACAATGCAGAATTAAATGATCCAATGTAGCCACATCAGCTCCACAATGGTCACATTCTTCGGAAGACACAATATTATTTTTTTTAAGATGCGCTGGAAACTTGCTATGTCCCAGTCTTAATCTATTGATTGTTGTCACAAATTTTCTTGTTGGTGATCGTAATTTGAAATACCAAGGCTTCGATGGAATTGTTTTTTGTATTTGTGCAAACCATTTTCCTTTATGCTCTTTTGTGTAATCCCACTCATGATTCCAATGTTTATACATTCTGATTTTTAAAATTGCATCATAGTCGGTCATAGGTACAGGTGCTGATGTATATTGAGAATAATTGTTAATGGATGGATGTTGTATCTTCATAAGGCGGTCGACTATTTCATTACCAGTGATTCCTGTATGAGATGGTACCCACATAAACTCTATAACTTTGTCTTGGTGATTTTTAAAAAGATATTCTCTAATTTTTGTTATGAACAGGTTATTCTTGTAGGAAATGTGAGAGTTTTCTAGGCAAGCCAGTACACTCAATGAGTCGGTAACTATTAAAAAGGATCCAATGTTTTCTAATCTGCTAATATATTGCAGAGCGGCGTAAATAGCATATGCCTCGGCTGTGAATATTGATGTGTTCTTATCAAGATTAAAACAACGCCCAAACTTTGTTCCAGAGTCATAATAAGCTGCTTTTGTAGCTTCTTCAGATTTAGAGCCATCCGTATAGATTTTACGATATTTTGTCTTCTGATTATTTATAAAATACACAAAGTCTTCATTATTGTTTACCCTTTTTGTACAAATGACAGGCTTAGTTATCTGAATTTCTAGTGTACTAAGATCCCATTTCTCATTATGGTCGATGCATTTACAAACTTCATCTAACTCTTTGATGTGCTGGTTTTGTAAAAGATTGTTATGTTGGTATAGATTTTGGTACATTTTATTAGCTAAAACTTTAATGTAGAATTTCTCTGTTAAATATCTTAATCTAACTAAAATAGGGGAAATACCAGCTTCTATTTCGAGAGAATTTACGGGTGTCGAACAAATGGCTCCGGTTATAATTCTAAGACCTTTATTCTGCATTACTTCTAATTTTCGAAATAGAAGTTGGCTAATATATTTCCCATAGATTATTAGGCCGTAATCATAGTGACTTCTTACAATTGCCTTAAAAATCATATTTAATAATTTGGGGTCCATGCCCCATGTTACTTAGCTTTATTACTCAGCTAAATGCCGCATTATATTAACAGTTTTTTGCATCTTATCTACAACTTTATTTACATGAGAATTAAAATACAATTTAGAATCAAAAACTATTCCTAAAAACTTTTGCTCCCCTACTACGTCTATAGGTACATTGGAATATTTTACAGCAATATTTACAGAATTAAAATCATATTTCTTACTAAAAATCATGAAAGAACTTTTGTGGGGATTAATGTCTAATTTTAATTTAACTTTGTAATATAAAAAAAGCAAATCTAAGGCTTTGTTGAGTGTATACTCTGCTTGTGATAAATTTCTATTTACAGTATATAACACAATATCATCGGCATATTGTAAGATTGATAATTTACTAACAGATACATATCTATGTAACTCAGCAATGTACAGCAAGTAAATCAGAGGTGATAATGTTGCCCCCTGCATCACGCCTTTGTATGCTCTTTTGGGACCATACAAGGAGTGGTTGAACTTTATATAAACTAGACGTGCATAAAAGAAGTTATAAATCCATCTACAAAGTTTTCCAGGTACGTTATAACTGTGTAAAATTTCTACTAAAGTTGATAAATTTATATTGTCAAATGCACCACTAACATCTAAAAAAACACTTACTAATTGACTACTTTCATTGAAAGATTCCTGTATATCTCCGGCGAATTTCAAAAGACTATCAGTTGTACTTCGACCTTTGCGAAAACCAAATTGATCTGGAGGAATAATTAACCTCGATTCTACATATAATTCTAGCCTATTTTTGATCATGTTCTCAAATATTTTCCCGATGCACGAAGACAAAGAAATAGGCCTATAAGATTCAGCAAGTTTTGGATCTTTATCTGGCTTTAAAATTGGCACAACAGCAATCGACTTCCATGGGCTCGGTATTAAATTAGCTTCCCATAAATTATTAAATATTTTAAGTAATATTTGTTTGGCTGACAGATGTAATCGTTTTATTAAAATGTACGGAATGTCATCAAGTCCAGGAGTGGTATCTTTCTTATTGTTTAGTGACAAATTAAATTCTTCTAAAGAAAATGTTATATTAAGGTGTGCGTTAAGTTCGTTGTATTCAAAAAAAATATCGAGATGGTCGGAGTCATCAGAAGGACTATCCGAAGCAACCTTGTTTAAAATATTTTCAATAAAATCATCATTTTCCGTTGATATGGGAGACGGTCGTTTTCGATTAAAAACTCTAATGAAATTCCAGATTTTAGTAATGGGAGTAGTACGATCAAGACTCGAACAAAGACTTTTCCAACACAAAGATTTTTGCTGCTTGATTGTCAACTTTTTATTAGCATCCAATTTTTTATATAAAAGATAGTTATCAATAGTAGGATAACGCCGGTACATTTGAAGCGCTAGTTTACTTTCCTTAACAACATTTGAACAACAGTCGTTCCACCATGGTACTGGCTTATGTCTTTTATTATTACTGTTGACCTTATGAATCGGGATGAACTCCTTTTTCAAATCATTAAGTAAATCACAAAATTGTTCGTAAGCTTTGAGCGGGTCGATTTTAGTTAATACATGATTGAAAAAGTCTTCAGATGTAACGGTATATCCTAACCAATCAGCTTTATTATATACAAACTTTTCATAACTTTGATGCGAGTATTCAAAAATTTCATAAGCAATATCCAAATTAAGTACAGTAGGAAAGTGATAGCTACCTAATGTGTCGTCAGAGTACACATACCATTCCGCCGATGACGCTAAACTAGGTGAAATAAAAGCAATGTCAATTGCTGAGGCCATATGATTTGGACGAGAGAGAGTTGTAGGTTCTCCATTATTCAGCGTACATAGATTTAATTCGTCAAGCATATTATATATTTGAATACCTCTGGGTTTATTGTTCAAAGAACCAAATGCAGTGTGATGGGCATTAAAGTCACCCATGACTAATAACGGAGACGATAATGAACTAATTATATTTTTCAAAGTATTAATGGGAAAACGACCGCTTCTTGGAGGGCAGTATGATCCCATGATGGTTAGTGTATTATTACCTATCGTTTTAACGTTAATTGCTATTGTTTGTATTTTATCCGTGCTGCTAGTGGTGACTTCAGTGCATTTTATATTAAATTTACAAAGTATGGCAACACCGCCGTAGCCATTGTCACTATCTTTACGAAAAACTTTATAACCTCTAATATTAATACTATCTGATGGTTTTAGCCAAGTTTCGTTAAGTATACAAATATCAACATTTAAATTTTCTAATAGTTGTGTTAAAAATAACAATTTTTGTTTAAGACTCTGTATGTTATGTTGCAGGATGACTAACTTTTTATCCATTCTGAGAACAAGAATTTTTTTTGATAAACATTTCCTTTATTGTTGTTGAGTTAACAGGCAACTCATTTGTTTTGTTAGAAAAACTAAGTAAAGTGTCAATTATAGCTTTTAGTACTTTTTCATTATTGATTATATCGAATAAGACGTCTTTGTTTTCTTTAACTTTTTTGTTAGGTAACTGTGTTTGGGAAGAGCTAGCTGCTTTTGCATAGGATTTATTCAATGTTGGGAAAAAAGATCCTAGTGTTTGCTTGTTCATTATTTTAGATTTGTTTTCTATAATTTTTTGCTGTTTGACTGGGCAAATCCTAGCGACAGCAACATGCTCTCCCTTACAATTAACACATAAAGGCTTATTCTTATTCGGACATTCTTTATACGAGTGAGACTCTGAACAAACTGAACAAACTAAATTCCTTTTACAGAATTTTGTAGTATGACCAAAACCCAAACATTTGTAGCACTGCAATACTGGTTTTATGTACTGTTCCACTGGCAGAATGCAAAGACCATAACTCACGTGATCGGGAAGTACATTGCCTGCAAATGTGATCGAGACTGTCTGTAGCAGGGTAACACCTTCAGGAGTTCTCTTGGTAAATCTCCGGACTGCCAATATTTCCTGTGAACTGATGAGTTTATCAAAAAGATGTTTGTTACTCAAATCAGTTGGAATAAACTTCACAACTCCTGTGCGTTCGGAATTAGATGCTGGAATGTAAGCCTTTATTTCATGAGAATTTAGAAATGTTGAATTCGACAAGAGTGAATTAGCATTTTTGGGGTTGTCAAAATACACAGCATACCGCAATGCATTGATTCTTTTTATCTCTTTTACACCTTTGTTGTATCGGCTAAAAATTGTGTTTAAATATATTGGGTCCTTGTTACCAAACTTTATGCTGTCGTTAATACTTTGAATGTATACTGGAAAGACAGTGCCAGGTGAGCCTTCATGATAGTTCCGGATGTGGTTTTTCTTAAAGTATGGAGCATATTTGTTGTCCTCCTCTTCATCAGAAAAGTCATTTAATGGACCAGTCGCCTTGCGTTTCTTTTTGTGATTTGTAGATCCATCACTTTCCGTACTCATGTCTAAGCCTTTGAAACGAAATTAACTAGTGAAAATGCCCAATTGGAATAAAATAAAATAAGAGACCAAAAAAATGAACTTCCCGCCTCGAAAGTTCCCGCCCTTTTCCTCTATGAACAATCATATAAAAATGACAGATTCCAAATTCAAATGTAATATTTAGTTTATTTTTAATTGTAACAGTATTTATGGCCAGACTAAGTACGAGTATATGTATTTGGTAACTTTAACCAAATTATAGAGTAACGTACCAAATTCAATTTTATTAAAGATTATACATATATTTTTTACTTTTTTGATTTCTTTACAAGCAGAGCGAAATATCTCTATCGTAATTGAATAAGAGTAGTAACAAAAGATGATTAAAGTAAAAAGTCATTACATTTTTCAACTGTGTTTGCGGGTCTGCGGCGGATGTGGGAAATGTAGGTTAAGATCACGCCATTCAACTCGTGCCTCAATGAAACGCGCCAGCTCTCAAGCAAATCGTAGAATTGTTACGATTTCTGATATTACAAGACAATTAATTATTTTAACTTCATCTGTCTACTCGTCTTATCTGGTACTAGTACCTGAGGGATAGGAAATGATTAGGTATGAATTAAGATCTAAGGGAGAACAATATATGAAGTAAGACAAATTAATTCCACCAACCAGACCATCTTTTACGTTTACCACAGTGACACCTTTTTTAACTGTAAGACAGTAGACAGAGATCAATGCAGTTTAAAACATTCTACCCAAAAAATAAATTCTTGTGTTTTATCAATATTAGTTAAACCTTAAACGCGCGCGCACTATTTACCCATTTGCTGAATAAATATTAGTTTTTGCGGAGCTCTGCTAGCATATTCAATTTCGCTTTCATCTCCCATAGAAAGCTTATTTTGCTATGACCTCCTTGTCGGCATCACTTTTACTTGCACGATGACGATGATAAATAAGATTAAGAATTTGGCGTATCATGAAATTTTACCTTGTCTGTTGATTATATAAAAAAGAACAGAACTTGATTGTAATATAATTTTCTTTGATAAAACCTTTGATTTGTATCTTGTTTTCTCGCTGAAGTTGTAAATGGAAAAGATCGCATCCCTGCATCAAATGGGTCATCAAGTCGGGCTCAGGTTGTTGGCCTAACACGAGAAAGAGTAAACACAATCTGTGGTAAGTAGTGCGCGGCGTCATCGCTTTGCTGACGGGGTTACCATGTAATGTAGGTAGACTTCCAATAGTGACATTTGCTTGCCTTTCTCTCACCGGCCGAAGAAACGAGACAGAGGTGGCCCGAAGCGCTTACGATACATACGTAGTAGTGGAGAGTGCCGGCGAGTCTGAGACGCGCCTCACATACCCACGAGAGTCCGAAAGCTGGACGACCCTAGGTGAAAGTGCCGCGCAGCCTCACGCCCAACAATTTTTTAATACCAACTTGTTTTTGGTCCGGTACGATGACTGTAAAACTTAACATATCTATGTGATGACTTTTTGGGTATTAACGTCCCCGAAATTGTAACTAATGGTTATTACCAATTAAAAAAGGTTTATGATCGAGTTTTGTAATACGCCGCACTAAGATGAGGTTACGCCCGCTTTTCCGGCTTATTTTATTTAATAAGCAAAGCCCGTTAGTAGCATGCGTGTGACCTTTAGAATAAATATTAGGTTATTGTGTGTAAAGTGCTCTATATCAAGGTCCAATGTTGGAAATGTTAGAATAGAACCAGTCGCGTCCGTGAGGCGCGAGCCATGTAAACAGAAGCTAGGTACCAATAACATTTGAGACACGATCATTGTGTAATGGTGTCTCTAAATGAATATGTTTGCTAAATACATTATGGCTATTAGTTTGGTCAAGGCGATTTTCGTAAGTATTGTCATGACTCGTAACTCGTAACACTACATCCATATTGTTTACAAACACTCTTATTTCATTGAAATAAATTAATACAGAAGTGACAAATTATACCTGGTGCCCGTAACAAAGGCATTGTCTTGTCACGCTGTTAAATTACAATACGCCCTGGTTTTCAATTTTATTCTATTGAGTTTGCAAATATGTTTTAAGCGTCATCAGGATTACTGTAACTAGTAAGCGCAACGCGTTCAGTTTGTCCTTCACGAATAAAATGTCTATGTCCTGCAATTACATCTTCCGGCGCTGCGCTGTAATCTTTAGTTTGGAACGCCGTGTGAATGAATAAAACGGCTTGTGCACATTTTTAACGTTCGTCTCTATTCTTATCTGGGAGTACTTTGCGAGGTTACTCTTATAGCGCGGCTCAGAACGAATGTTGACCAATTTGGGTCGTGCTGACCTTTGACTTATAAAATTTTCTATAATTCCTTAGAAGCGAGATGTATTATTATTTTTATTTATTAAGATAATATTATCGTGTTTTAGAAGCTTTATTATTAAAATAATGTTTTTAAAATGAAAGTTAAATATTTCTACGTAATATATTTAAATTAAACCATCACGAAAAATGTATGTTTTTTATTTGATTGTAGTTTCGTTAACGTTTTACATGAATGATATATCTTTTAGTTTGTATACCATGAACTGAAATTGTCCTAAATAATTTCAAGGTAAAGTCTGGATGTGTTTCGAATTTTCTCATTACGGATGTTAGATCTTTGGAATGTGTCGGCGAAACGTCATATATTGATTTATGAGCACGAGCCTTATTCGGATTATGTCATTCAAACATGCAAAATGGTGATTTTATTTGCTAAAGCGATTTTCGTACTGCCATATACGAGTAAGCTATGTGTACACTATATCCCACGGTGTCCGCCACAAGGCGCGTCTGTTTGACTTGGGCACATTAATACCGGGCGCGATATGTGATGAACTGATGATGTTACTTTATTTACTCGTTATGTAATTTAGATAATGAATTAATATTAACTTTTTGCAATTAACATTCATAACGCGAAGACACCCATTAACTAAAACTTATTATTAATACGCCGGAACCAATCGCTAAGACCGGTACCTATGCAAAGGCAGAACGATATAACCGATAGCTAATACAAAAGGTATTCATTATGATATTAGGTCGTCAACCTTTAAGACTCAATGCGTTTGAATGTCTGTTCTAAATAAAAGATGCGTATGCTTTAGTTACCGGCACAATAGACAAGGTTGATCGAAAACATGCAAAAACACGTCAGCAGCGTATTGCAGATTCCTATCGTACCTGCGACCATTGTTCAGAATATGTCTCGTTCCTTATTGTTCTGCTGTCTGCACTATGCTTTGAAATAGCGAGTTTATGAAGTCCGAGTGCGTGGGCAGAATAGTTAAAATTGGACCACATAATAATTTGCACCTTTTGTGAATACTTTTTTGAGTGAGCTGAAGGAGCTAAATATTTATAAATAATCGTCTATTCCGCCAGTAATACATGTTAACATTAGTTATTGTCGTCTATTATATTAAATTATAAGTATGATCTACAGTATTTGATAATGACTTCTGAAGAAGGTTTTTATGTGATATTGAACTGTTAAATATACAATTGTGTATTCCTCAATTTCGATGTGCTTCCATAGTAAAATTGTTGATAATTATTAGCTGGTTACTCACAAGGACTTACCTGATTTAATATTCACCCTTTAGTATATACGGCCAATTTCCATTAGTTTTAGAGCCGAACCGTTTCATTCTCCTTCTCAAATAGAAAATCTTTTTGTATAAGACTAACATCGAAATCTAAAAAATAATTACCTCCACTAATCGTAACAGCGAATTCTTTTGCTGGTACTCGACTGTAGGATTCGCGACTCGGTCTATAAAAGTATGTGCATTTTTTTAAATTTGCGAGACGCAGCGTTTTTCTCAAGCGCGCGACAGTTTTGACAGTTGATGTAAACAGAGAATACCCCAGCCTTAAGTTCTGACGTAATTCAGATCGAGTCTGAATCTGGTACCAACGTTTATGAAATTCGACGGATATCCGTATGCAACGAAATTCAGTTACATAATTATACAGCTGCGTATTATGTCGGCGTTTGCTTTGCGAATAAGAGATCGCCGCAGACGATCAATTTAAATTATTAATTAAATTATCGGCGGAAAGAGAACTAGGTCTACGGAAATAAGTTTAAATTTTAATCAGACGTGTGCCGATTGTGTTTAACAGTGCTTAATATTTAAGTCATAAATTCTGAATAATAGAATTTAGAAAAAAATTGCTTACAAGAATTTATGATTCCTCTTACTGTCGTTGATCAAATTATTACTTCTATTCTTTCAACTAGTCTGAATTTATTTGTTTGTAAACAGCTTAAATTGCCTTTTTTGCCTAAGAATGATGATACCTATTCAGCGAGTGCAAGTGTCTAATATGTAGGACGCTGTAGCTCCAGCTATGTGACAGCGTACACCGTCACACACAGTGCGTTAACACCACATGTATCTCATCTGTCATAGACTCAATAACAATTTACTCACACGTGACGAGGTCATTCAACTTTGCAGTCTCACGAAAAGATCTCGTTTTAATACTCTTCTATATTAATTGATTACGCAATTACTTTCTAACGTGTTTGCAAAACGTCGCGCCGTCTTTTTACACGGTTGCCCAAACAAAAAGGAGTGTAAAATAATCCTACCAAAGTTACTTACCAAAGATTTTTTTCCGTTCCGGACCCAAACTTAATTTTTACCACAATGCAGCAGGCCAAAAAGAAGAAAAAGTAAATTGATAAGGTACTACTTTAAAATTTTGCTATTTTTTCACCTATTTTAGGAGTCCCTGTATATTTCATGGGTTCATGTATTTTGACAATACCCACTCTTTTTCAAATAGTTTATAACCCAAGTGTGTGGTATTGGTAAAAAGTTATCTCGTGTGTCAGAGATCAGATATTGAAGTAAATATGAGAAAAAGAGCCTAAAAAAAGTATTACTTAACAATAACCATATAGGGTAGGACCCTATATGGTTTTATTAGTAACCATCCTTCTACGGAAGCTTTTATTTCTCAAATACAAAAACAAATATTCTTAGTAGCTAGTAAAATCGCCTCTTATAAGGGTACCTAACTAATAAACCTCTAATGAATTCCTAATTAACCTTTAATAAATAAGACATTATACGAGATACTTATAGAAAATCAAGAAACTAAGTAACTCGATTAATTATTATTTTTAAATACCAAAATGTACATTCCTAAAAAATAAAAGACGGCAATAATAAACAAAAACAGAGATAATAATTGAAAGCGTAAATTTTTAGTAAAAACTAAAATACATAAACTCAAGTATGTACGGGCACATTAATGAACGTAACCGGATAACCAGAGGAAAAGATCGAGTGAATAACCAAACACCTCAACTTTCTCCTCGACTCGATTTTTTCTTATTAGGGCCTTGACCGCGATCTTTGAAGGATTTGATGCGTGTGCCTGTGCCGCCAATGGCCGGACAAATATTATAAAAAGCCCTTTAATTGATGATCTTACACGGCCCGTGGATGCATCTACTTGACTTGTGTTATTTTTATTTTTTAATCCAAATTGGTGACCATTATTCACCTCATGCTTTAATGTACAGTAAAAAATGATTTTAATATTAAGGTAATGTGAAAACTTTTTATTCGGCAGTATCAGTATTTTATTAATATTACATCGGGTATTGATGTAGATGAATATCTTCAGCAAACACAGTTCTGTTTGCAATTTATTATACTGAAATTAAATGTCACGAGCTTAAGACAGATAGCGTGATGCCATATAAAGATCTTCAGGCGGAAGAGTTACATTCCTTTTGTACTATACTTAAATGTAAATTGAACTGTACGGAAGAGTTCATAATAATTAAGGTCATAACTCTTTTGTAAGAAGATCTGGTCGTTGACTTTTTCCAATAAGAAAACACGGCTTTTATTTATTCGTTGCAATAAATATAGAGTCCGTGTTAAATTTTAATTTAATGCCGCTCTTGGGGTGTGAACGATAATAATCAACTTGACCTTTCTCAGAGTGCATTTCGGCCACCTGTGTAGTGCGCCACCGCTGCACGCCATCCAAAGATTGGTTCAGATTTATAATGATCAAGGCTGTATAAAGCTGAACCCTTCACTTCGTTAAAAACTAAGATTAAACCTAAACGAACTTTGTAATAACAGTATTTCTTTTGAAATTGCTTCACAATGAATGATCGGACATACTTTTTGATAGTGAGCGCTCGTTGATGTCTTTTTCAAGTAGTAGTCGGTAACTTCGTAGCGTCGTAGAAAATTTCAAAACTTTAGTTGGTTAACCCAAACCTTATTTTACTAATCATATAACTATTATTTGCGGTGCGGTTTATATATTAGCTATTAAAAATGATTAAATAACTATGAGTAATGTAACCATTACAAAGTAAACCGAGAGGAGTCATCTCGTAGACCTAGCGATAGGTGAGTAAAGTGCAATCAGTAACTGAGAGGTTTGATTATGTACATGTGGGTAGCATAGAGCCGGCACCTTTATGTTTGCTTACAAATTAATATATGAATGAAAGCAGGTGGACTATTACTTTCTACTGATGGTTCATTGTATGACGAAGTTCCGATGAAAGCAAAATTCGTATAACACTTTCCTCAAACGACCCACCGTGGCGAGTATTTGATAAAAGTGTGTAGTAAAAAACTGGTCTTTGTAACTGTACTAAGCGGGGTGGGGGAGGGGATGTGGGTCAGACACATTACAGCCGCTGGCATTCCACCTGCAACCTTGTGCCTAAGCACACCCACTGGCCCCAGCTACCAATCAATGATATCACTAAAATTTGAAGAGTTGCAAATTTTTCAAGGTACTTATATTGTATTGACGAAGACGACTTTAGTATCTTATTAATTTTTATCTAGTTATATCTGTTTTACCTGACTGCTGCAAAGAAGGGTAATGATTTCAAGGTCCTTGAACCTTTTTTTTTCATAGTGGTTAACATCACTATCATGTGTCACTTTTTGTATGACGCAATTAATGAATAGTGTTAAACTTCGTCCTCTGTCGAAAGCAAAATGTTCTCTCACTTTCTTCGCATGACACGCATTCGAACCGTTAAAATCGGTCCAAGTAAAAACTAGTCGGTAACTGTTCCGTGGGAAGTGGGGAACTAAGGTGTAAGTAGACCGGCCGGACGCGCCACCGCCGGAGTTCATAACTTGAATGTAGGATGGACGTGATATATTTAAAATACTACTTTAATTGCTTGGAGGTGTTTGTAGCTCAGTGGCGGCAGCGCTTTGGTAGCGATTACCAAGGTTAAGCAAACCCAAGGCTGTTGTAAGTGGATGGGTGACCATTCCGACTATGATCACCGTGCTTCGGAAGGAACGTTAAAAGTTGCTCCCGCCTAATATCGGTTGATACTAGTCGTGAAGCCTATAGAGGCCATATGGCGGCTTGATGACATCTGACAGTAAGGTTTAGTAGCTGGCCTTACAACACCCCTTCACCAATCTGCACTGGGCCCGCGTGGTGGAAAAATTGCCAAAACCACCTGATAGTTGAGGTGAGGCCTGTGTCCTGCTGTGGGACGCTTATATAGGCTTACTTCACTTTTTTACTACTTTATTTCGTTATATCATGTAAGTATATGATAGGTATCATTCTGGCAAAGAATTACACAAGCTCCAGTTTTTCAGGCTTGCGTTTACGACAAATGCAGCTCTTGCAAACAAGCAAGATCTTCTTTTGTCGTAAAAGCAAGAAGGCTAACTAGCATTATATAAATTTTGTATTCAGTGGTCTTAGCTTCAGATAATGTTATTCGGTATTGAATTATATAGCACATAATAAATTACATATTAAATTTTTAGCACGTGTTATCTATAGCAGTATTTTTTTATTCCTGTAGACAACACGTGGTTAAAAAAATACTAGGAATATCGTACTAGTTTGATTTAAATATAATAATAGCTCCTTGCTCATTGTAAATTCTCATTTAACAAAATGAATATCCATAAATTTGTAGTTTATATAGCAAAACAGGTACACTGTTTGTCTTTAATCAATTAAACATGAAAAAAATGTGTATCGAGCTATTGAGACATGACTGTATCTATGAATGAAATGTTTCGTCAGTAAAGCGATTAAGTTATTAATGCGTATTGACATTTGAGTACGAGAGGGATTGTGGCTATGAGCTAAGAGCCTTGAGACTCCATGTCAAGGTCGCGCGCTCATCTTCAGCGCTCGTTGAGTTGTAGTAGATACCAATGTGTGAATCGCGGAACTCGTAAATATGTACTACTAATTTGGTGACATGTGTAAATGGTGTTTCACAAGCCATAGTAGGTAAGGCAGTGTTGTCACTGGCAGGTTTTACCGATGAATAGCCTATTTTTTGCCTCATATCATTCAATTGTTTTGGTTTAGAAAATTTCGCCATTATTATAACCATTATAACCAAAATCTATTATATTTATTCTCCATTTTAATAGTGTAAAGATTTTGAAAATGCAACAGTAATCAACAAATCGTTGTAATGGACGCCTTGAAATAATATTCGTGTATGGGCTCTCTCTTTGCTTTATCATTTATGTATATTTTTATAATGTCTTCTCCACATAAAATAAGTAAATAAATTCTTTATTTACTTTAAAACATGGTATTGACACGTATATTGATTTTCAAAGTGGTTATTGTTTAATGTTTGAATACCTATGTAACATAAAAAGAATCGTGCTAAGCATTAAGACTAGTAAATCAACTAGGACAATCTGTCGATGTAACCAATTAATTAAGCATAGTTACCTACACACGCATCGGTTATGCGCTAAACCGGTGTTTACCGGCGCACGCGTCGGCTCTAGCAGGTGTGTCGAAACGATGGCCCGCTCGGCCACTAATCGTCACTAGATACCCTGCGTTTCGCAACTACCGGACCTTCTACTCACTCAATACGAAACGTTCGATAGACTGTAATTCGACGTGTATCGATCATATTTTAAGACGAGATTTGTTGACTGGCTTGGGATTGCAGTAGTAAATTGTGCTTGCACGATGCGGTGCATACTAATATAATATTTGATTCCTAATATTTGTATTAGTTTGAAGCATTGTTTTTTTTGCTATATTATTAATAGTGAGACATTGAAGTTTCATTAGTCTCTTTGATTGTATAACTCTTTGCTTTAATTTATACACACTAAAACGGGAATTAACGCGATCATTAATACATACGATCACAATACGCATATATTTAACCTTTTATTTGCCTGACGTTTAAAAGTACTACGTAACTTAAAGTGTGTTAAATAGCTTTTATCTTCACCAGGTTAATTTTGTTAAATTGCACCTAATAATACATGTGTGAATTACGAAATGCATATTTGTAATTTCGGAAAATGACATTAAACACACCGGTTGCTAAAAGTAGGCCGGTATGAATGCCACATAAACCACACTTTATTAATATTTTCCCCGGAATTCAAAATAAATATTGTATTTAATGTAATTTAACACAATCCAAACTAATTGTCTTAAAATTACGTTATAGTCAATTGTCCTTGAGGATCCGTATTTTTTTACTGGTACTGTAAGATCATTTACCATTATACTCACATCGAATTATAAATTAGTGCAGACATTGTATTTATCTATTTGAACATGTATGTTTATGTTTGCTTTTATCGGAAGATAAAATTGACGGTTTGAATATAAATTTGTAAGTATCGAAAACGATCAGGCGTTTGTATTAATAATATTTAGTAATATACTAGAACAAATATGTCAACATTTAGTTTAAACGAAACCCAAGGGCGACTGCTTAGCAATAGCCGCAGCAGTAGGCAAAGAACTCTACATAATATTTTATGCACATATTGTCTGATATACCAAAATAATTTATGCATAAGATATTCGACCATAACATTGTAATTTTAATTTGTTTTGCTGTTAAATAAATTGAATTTAAATGATTTTGAAATTATGTAAACCTGACTGGCCAAAATTAACAAAAGGTAAGCACCACCGAAAGCGACTTACAAACATCATATCATCATAGTTTTTTACGCATGATGCAATCTGAAACAAAAAGTTATAAAGTTTGGAGCCGTATCAATGGCCATGCAGGTGGATATGATTCCGGTCAACAATGCAGAAGTGGATGCGTTTTGAAGGATAAATGTGGAGGGGGATTCAAGGCCGGCCGTAACATCCCGCCATTCACCTTCCGTACGCGCGCCGCCCACCGCCACCGCTGCGCGCGGCCAGGCCTGCGCCCCACTGTCAAGGCTGCTTGCGAAACACCACTCCGGCGCTCGTACACAGCCGCTGCGGACATCTAGTCGTACCAGACTGGCTTATGAAAATTATGTCGCAACCGCTTTGATACTGGCCTTCGACTGACTACTATCCTCAAATTAAAAAGTCAATAGCGCACCATCGCAAATAATTTAAGTTGAAATATTGCTTGCATCGATTCGACATTCCATGGACTCTTGTTATTTCCCGCCCGTTATGGAGGATGTCTGAAAAAGCACAATCGACTTTTTAAACACTGTCGACATCCTTATATTATTTTATTCCAATCGCCAGCAATCATCCGGGGTGATTGACATGGCTGCCTTGAAAAAATATTAATTAAAGTTCCTCCATTCGTCACCATACGATTTGGCTTTACAGTTTTCAATTGGAAAATGAATATTTATAGTGTTGTCTTTTGCGCAGTAACAGGCTATAAGCTTGGTGATTCAAACCTGGTGCAAACTTGCATTACAATGTATAGGTGTAATGAATTACAGAATAGAAACCACAACGCATTCAGAATTAAGTTGGCGTGAAATCGTAGAGATTTTTCTGGTAAATTATTCATGTTGCTTACGTTGGGCTGACTTTCGACGCGTTTATGTGAAAGCCTTTCACTCTTATTATGGGAGTTGCATCTTTTGTGGATATAAACAGATCATTACTTATATTTTAAAATTATAAAGTTGACCCGAGTTTTATACTACTACTACTAGCGTATATCTGCGAATTCGCACTCTTTGAATTCTGTTTGTCATTTACTACTTTATTAATTTACGTATTACGTCAAGTCAAAACTGCTAAAACAAGAAACATGAAATTTTATTTATTTAATATTATTATATATATTATGAGGTAGGCACGCAATAGGCTTCCGAAACAGCAGGGCCTACTTTTTCAGGATGTCAGTCAATCGTCAATTATATATGTAAAAATCGAAACCAAGCTTTATGTTTAAAATGAGAAGCAATAATAAAAAAAAAGTAAAATGTAATATAAGCGTGAAGTTATTAGTTAAAAATAAATCAAAATAAAAAATACTAAAAGGCTTATTTAATGCGGATCGTTTAGTTCAGCCGCGACAAGCAAAGTTTCTGTGTTGTTTATTTTATCAAAATGTGATTCGCAGCAGCAGTAAATAATAGTATAACAAAAAAAATGGTATATATGCTCAAAAAAATGCATGGTAATAAAGATGCCCCGACTGCAAACAATTTTCACAATTAAAGTTCTAACTTTCTAGTTCGCTTTTATTAAATATCTTTTAAATTTTCATTTAATACTTTTTTTTTAACAATTCGTCATTAAAAAGTACACTTTAGTCATTTATGGTATTTTTCAAATTACCTTTCAAAACCCTATACATTGTGCTTTGACATCAATTTTTACTGTATGAGATTGAAAATTATTCACTTATAAAAAAATATAACTTGGAAATTGTGTAAAACTTTAGAACTCAACTCTTTAGGTCATGTGCTCCGTGCCCGTAACTCAAGGATATCCTTGTAACCACATATTCTATTTATCACAATAAACAACTTTTTTTCTATGACTTTCAAAAATACGCATATGTGTTTTTTTTTTCTATACAAATTCAATCAGCTGTTTGGTAATTTTGTATCGGAAGTCGATAAATTTTCATGCAAATTTTCAAAAGTCATAGAACAAAAGTTATTCACCATGATGTGTAGAATATGAGGTTACAAGGTTATCCTTGAGTTACGGGCATGGAACACATATCCTATAGAGTAAAAATATCATATTTGACAAAATTTTCCGCAATTTTATATTCTGTATCTGTACTGTCGCTGTCAGGAGTTGGCATTTTATACTTAATGTAAGTAAAAAATCACTAACTAGTTTCGGAGAAACATGGTTCGTATTGCTGCTCTATAGGGTATGTACTCGATGGTTACGGGACATCCTTTATACGTAAACAACTTCACCTCTTTATAAAACTGTGCATTAATTACTGTATTGCAAGTTATGAACTTTAAACCTTTATGTTTCAAAAATACGAGATTTGGTAACCGGTTGATTGGTATACAATTTATATTTTGGTTGTTCATGTTGGAATTCAATCGACTAGCTAGATCGTGGCCCGCGCGTTTCGTGCTGGCAGCGAGCGCGCGGCGCGTGCGTGTAACGGATGCGTTTTTAGTCCGGCTAGCCGACGGCGGAAAGTGTGTTAATGCGTGCGCGATTTGCGCAACAGACCGCGTACGATATGCGCCACCACCGCTGGCTCCCGTACGGGGTCCCGTTGCTTGGACACATCAGGCTTATTACCTATCAATCGACAGGTATTAATCATAATGAAAGATCGTTGAACTGCGGTTGCGGTATGACGAAGAAACGTAATGAGGAGTAAACTACTTCTTGCTTGCCAGACACCGTATCAATGACGAAAGCTATAAAATATGGATGTAAATTTATGGATGGAATAGCGTCGGTTAAGTTGATAGAAGTTATGATATTTTGTTTTTTTGTGTCCGCGAAACAGCGCGTTTGCGTCGGGCTAAATACTAAATAAGTATTAGTTTAGTATGTCAGCCGAAACGGGGTCCGTTTCGGCTGACACGCCACCGCCTTCGCCCGGATGCCTCCCAGTCATGCTCGTATCTCGCGGATGGAAATACTCGTCGCGTCACCACCACCCGACCGCTTTCACATTCTGTTAACTCGCCTTATGCCCAGAAAGGTCATACTTCGTTACGCCGCAGCCCACGAAGGGTAATCGACGGAAATCTGATTATAATAATTTTAATTCCAAATTCCAATCTAATCTTACTGCAGTATATAAAAAAGGTGCGGTAAATGGAACAAGGTTACACCGATTTCCTTGCAGATAATGTTTTTTGTAAAAATATTACTAAAAAAATATTAAATTAAGGTCTGCAATGTCACTTGTTATGAAATATTTCGTAAATCCTTCTACATAATATACCTTCTTAATAAAATATCACTTTATGGAAGTGACGAACGCTATTAACTTTAATATTTATTTAAAATAATTAACAGGGTCACTAACTGATTTTATTTAAAAAAGCTTTATGACATTTTAACTTACCACGTCAAGTTTATTCGCACGAAGAAGAAATAAGTTAATGTAGCATTTTCGTAAAATAACATTATCTTATTTGTAGTCACGTTAAAATTTGATTATGCAATTATGGCTTGTAGTCGACTTAAAGTTATACCTGGTTACTTCCTTACTTTGCAAATTCCGTAAATTTAATCGTATCGAATGATCGCTGTCCTTGTCAGTCTATGCACCGAGTAGTAATTAACAAAGCTTCAACCGTTCACTGCACAAAGCTCTAATAATGTATAGGTTAGTCCTAAATATTAAAAGTCAAGTGCGTCTAGTTTTCAAATCTATTAGTTTTCCTGTTCCTATATTAGCAATATGTAGGTGAGTGGAAGCCGGTTACTGGATGTGGGCTAACAAGTGTCCAGCGATTGTTAATGAGCGGCGAGTCATCGGTCCCGGAGCGAGTGCTTTAATTAGGCCTAGTTCTCACAGTACCGTCTGTCGTGGTCGTGGTATGAATGAGAACAAATATAGCGTCAGATGCAGAAATCTATTACTTGGTTGAAAAAGCTTAGTGTCTTGTGTCCAACAACGAGTGGATCCTAATTTAGTCTATCGGGTGCTGGCGTTTGGTTTTCTTTCGTCTTGAAGGCGTTACTAAGCATAGATTATACGTCAGATCAATTCGCTATGGATGAAAAGTACTTTGATATGATTATTAGTGTTCTCAGCCAGTTTTTTGCCAGATTTGTCTATGCCCAGTTAAGCTTAAGTCTTTTGTATGTGATCTAGTTACAGAAACCATCTCGTTTCATTTCGAAACGGACCTATCTGCCTGCTACCTAGAGTTGGGACAAATTTTAAATTTTTTCTTTCTTTCTTTATTGTTTATTTAAAAGTAGCTAGCCTCAACTGGAAAATCCAATGAGGGAGAGGAATGTTTTCTTTTCCACCTGTCAATTTCCGTGTGCACCAGCCTTAAACAGAAGTACAGAGGCCTGGGGCGCGGGGTGCGCTGCGCCTGCGCCTCGGAAGCAGCCGGCGAGTCGTGCGCGCGCGGCATTAGTATGCGCCCGACCACCGCATCACAACTTTCCCAACATTCTTACCGACAGCTGCAGGAGAAATGAGTACCGATACATTTAACAATCAAATCGCTGGTTTATGTATTTCCTATAGTTTATTTGTTGCGTGTTAACAGTTTAATATGTTTGTGTTAAAGTTTTACACAGTTGCAAAAGTATAGTTTTATAACTTAATTAAAATACATTTTTAATATTGTA
The DNA here is from genome assembly GCA_963576865.1 of Anania hortulata. Classification (NCBI taxonomy): domain Eukaryota; kingdom Metazoa; phylum Arthropoda; class Insecta; order Lepidoptera; family Crambidae; genus Anania; species Anania hortulata. The sequence goes on along the minus strand of OY756396.1, from coordinate 8,627,147 downwards.
TCTACAATCGATTAAGCGTTTTTGCTGCTATCAAAATTTTTCTGTGTTTCATTTAAATTGTTAAATGTACAGGGTTAAATTTTTTTCAGGGACCACTCTGAATCAGTAACTAAATCGATCTACGTAAACATTTTTTTTTTCATATCTGTATATGTAAAACAAAGTCGGGCTAGTTACACCATTTATAAGTCAAGAACAGCTAGACCGTTTTTCATGATTTATTCTTTTTTGGATTTGTCTCCATCCCGAATAGCAAAATAACTATTAAAATATCGAAAAATTCACGAAAAAAAAAACGAGGCGGCTCGAAGTTCGCCGAGACATCTAGTTATATTATCTCTAGATCTTATTTTTACAATTTGGCACCACCTTGCAATGTAACTGTATAATAATATCTAAATGACTATTTTAACACAAGACAAGAATTGTTTGTAGCTGTAGTAGCAAATACAAACATTCAAACGTGGTATTCTAACATATTTTCTTCAAATTATTTATTAACCCGTAATACCAAAGAATCTTAGGTACTAATGAATCTACTTTATCGTAACCAGTCGTCATTGAACTGAATTTTCAAATGCGGTTTTACGCTTAACGTCGAATTGGTCACCCGTTCCACAACGATCTACTTAAATATGTCGATTTAACTAATTATTGCTACTTATGACCAGTGAGAAAAAATGTCGCATAAGTCAACATATCAAAATTTGAGCGAATAAGTTTAGTAGACTCATAGATTATTGGTCTTTGCTTCCTTAATTAATTTATTTTTATTTTTCAATTAAAAACTGCATCTACCTATGTAATTACATAACAAGAGGTGTTTGCTGAGCAGTAGACCTAATAAACTATTTTATTCTCAAACACCTTTGATTCATACCTCATACTTACTCTCCTCTTCATTAGGCATCACTTCATTACACTTCGAAGACGTTCTTCAGTAAATCTGCTTCATCATTTTACATTACCAAGCTCGTTAGGTCATTATCGCTTTCTGAGCAGTCCAAACGACTAACTTGATGGTGTGTTGCTATGATTTCGCAATACAATAATAATAAATTGTTGTTACGTTACTTTCAGGTGGCGATGGCCGGCGACTTCATCCTCGCCGTGGCGTCGATGATGATAGCTCGCTTGCGCAGCGATGATGTCACACTCGTGCTCAGTCAGGTAATTTCTGCGAAGATCCTTTTCTTAGAGCCCTTTCAAACTAAACATTTTGAGCAATATGTCATTCGTGCGTTTGCAGGTCCTGCATTATTTAAAAGATCTCTTAGGCTGCATTTACACTAAACGTTTTGTAAGCCGCCGATTGTGAGCAAGCTCAGTGTCGGCCCCAGCATGAACGTGAACTAGGACTACATTTTAAGTATGCTGATAGTAGTTGGATTCAGAATGTGTATGGATTAAGCAGTAAACTGCGTAACGCCCGCTCACATTAAGCGGCTGAGAATACTTATGGTGAGGCACAGGGACGCAGGACGGTAGAGTTACAGAATATGTTATGCCTACACAACACTATCCATTTATATTTAATTGGCACCTCGCGTCATCATCACTGACCTTGTTTGCTTGAGCTACCTACGAGTATGTATCAAATAGTAAAATCTGGTAGTAATGTCTGTCTGCGCATCATGTGCCTGCGTTGCGACATACGCAGCTCTGTGCTTGCTTAACTAAACAAAATTTGTTCAGACACTGCGCAAAAATTAAAAAATTTAAATATTATATTGAACTTTTTAAGAGTAAATAATAATATATTAATATAGACAACACACCAATTGTCATGTTCTTAAAGTAAGAATCTTTCTTGTTTACGAGGTATTACACAATGAATTTGCTACTAACCCAGCATACCCAGACCGGAGCCAAATTTTATAATGAAAAAAAAAAAAAAACCGGCCAAGTGCGAGTCGGACTCGCGCACCGAGGGTTCCGTACAAACCTGTAGGTACCGTTATGAGTAAAAGTTCACCCATCACAACAATCGAGTCATAGTTATGGTATTTTCATTGCAAAATGAAATCGATAACATTACAAAAGGTAAATATGATTTATGACGTATTAAAAAAAAACTAATTACTTGATCTCGTTCAAACCAATTTTTGCTGGAAGTTTGCAAGGTAATGTACATCATATATTTTTTTTAGATTTATCATTCTCTTATTTTAGAAGTTACAGGGGGGGTACACACATTTTACCACTTTGGAAGCGTCTCACACGCAAACTATTCAGTTTAGAAAAAAATGATATTAGAAACCTCAATATCATTTTTAAAGACCTATCCATTGATACACCCACACGTATGGGTTTGACGAAAAAAAAAATTTCGAGTTTTAGTTCTAAGTGGGGAAAATTTATTATTGTTTTTCTATTTTTTTGTGAAAATCTTAATGCGGTTCACAGAATGCATCTACTTACCAAGTTTCAACAGTATAGTTCTTATAGTTTCGGAAAAAAGTGGCTGTGACATACGGACGGACGGACAGACGGACAGACAGACAGACAGACATGACGAATCTATAAGGGTTCCCTTTTTTGCCATTTGGCTACGGAACCCTAAAAACCGAATGTGATCCTTTGCATTCAAGGCTATTTATCAATCACAATCGCGTCGTCTGTGTGCTAGGTCAGCATTCGCTTAGTCTTAAAGTCCTACCTAAGTATTGTAAGGATGTATGACTTTTTTTTTTATCGACGTTAAACAAACCCCAAACCAGACCACAATTTAGAAAACTTGAGATTCAATATCACTTCGTTTGTATGTGTATTTAATAGTAAACAGCTGCCTTAACAGACATTGTCTTGTTGAAATTTGACAATGTCAAACGATATTTTCGCCCTAGCAAAAATCCCATAGAAATAAAACGATCAGTTTTTTCTGAAATTGTACATTTTCCAGAAAATTTAAACTTTTTTTGTTTTTTGCATTCACAATAATGCTAGTATATTATTTCAAGGAAAATAATTTTACTTGAAAAAATTAGCTATATAGTGGATAGTGAAAGGTCGTGGGTTCGAATCCTACCAGAGGCAGTTGAAATTTTTGTTATATTATTTTTCAGATTATTTTTCCAATTCCTATCTTCATTAGAACCTTCTTTGAACTTACAAATTATAAACAAATTTTATAATAAAATTGCTCAATTGGTTCGACCGTTCACGAGGTTTGCGCTTAGCAACCCATTTAGCCATTCATTTTTATTTATACATATAGATATTATTTCCCTCTTTAGGCTTGTTGTTTCTTTCCAAGGTTTTGTTTTTTCTATATACGATTTCTTGGCCAAACTGGTAGAGCTTTTAGTTTTTAAGTAGGTTAATTTATTGCACTTATTCAGTGTGTGTGTTCTGTGCTCAGAACTTGTAAAAAAAACTTGTAACAAATATCAACTGTACAGTCAGCATCAAAAGCAGCTAAGCAACTCAATTGCGTAGCAGTAGCACAGGTGTATTGATCAAAGTAACTATATTCATATAAGCCACAAATGTTTTCGGATTGTTGTGTGCACCCGTGTGTAATATCTAAACAAGCCAACTTTCATGTTATCTAAATAGTGCAAGTGCTCATATTTAATTAATAATAATAATAAATCATATGTAAATGTGCTAAAGCTCATGATTGTATAATCTAAGTTTAATATCAAGAAGTGTCAAATCTGTTTTTCTTTATTTCTTAAATGAGGCTATGCATGCTTTAATGCAAAAGATGTGACTAAAACTTTCAAAGGTTACAATGTTATTAATCTATTATCACGATCACCTACCCTATAACGAGCTTCTTAGTCTCAAACAGACAAACAAATCAATTTTCCATGTGAACATTAGGAGTGTAGAAAAACAAAGAGAGTATTAGAACTACTTCTTGAAGTGCATTTTAACTTTTTGATTTGACTCGAACGACATTAACACTTGATTACCGCATTGATAAGACAAAAAAATGTGCGTACTTATTTATTTATTCTGATCAATTTGATCAGTTTTATAGGATGCTTCCAATAATTTGAGTACTATTGTTGTGCAGATGTTATTGAGTTTTTTATGAAATTTAAAATTATTTCGATACATGGGTGCTCCTATGTATCTGAAGCTATCAATAGAAATTTAAAAATTTTTAGAGTATTATGACTTCTAAAGCGTCATTTTTGTATAGTATTGGTAACCTCGGCTGTCGATGGAAATCGTTTTTGTGAGTTTTTATTATGTCCTATAGCTTTTCCACTGTGTTATTTTGTCTTCCTTAATTTTTAGCCATATCGTATTTTGTGTTTTTTTGTTTTAGAGTTCGGCATAAGTTTTAAAAGACAAGATAAGTACAAAATATTAATCGTTTGAGATTCACTTAGAAGGCAAGTGATATACAACACACTGCTACAAAACACTGCCCTTTTTGGCCAACCAAGGTTATTTATAGATATTATAGAATTAAAATACGAGTAAATATAAAAAGTAAATAAATTATTAAGTTAATGTAATTATTAACACCTTGATGAACACTTATCACGCAATAAATAAATATGATTATGAAATCATTTCAAAAGACCAGTGTAGGACCTAGATAATGTTATGTTCACTAATGAAATAATATGTACAAATCAATCTTACATTGGTAACCGTAATCCATACTATAAATAATATTATAAATGCGAAAGTAACTCTGTCAGTTACGCGTTTTAAACCGTTTTTGATTAAATTTGGTACAGAGTACTAGAGCTTGGAAAAGGAGAAAAAGCTAGGCTACTTTTTGTAGTGTAAAGCTGAACTGATTTGGATTAATTTCAGTATGGATAAAGCTTGAACCCTTGGGAAGGACATGAGCTACTATTTTAATACTATTTCCTAAACGACTAAATAGGGTGTGCCAAACCATATCCCACGCGAGCGTAGCCGCGGGTACAGCTAGTATTTTAAATACAATTTAATTATTAAAATTATCTTGATTAAATTAAGAGCCCTCATTAATTACCGGGTATAACATAATCTAAAAACATTAATACATACTTAATATTGACATTGTGTATAAAATAATGCAAATGTGAATACAGACAGGATGCCATGATTGCTTTGAATGAATATTCCGGCTAAATAGTAAATTGCAACATAATAATATGTGCGTGTACACACGCAAATTACTTCAAGTATGCTGTGCATGTAGGCAATTAATTACTCAATACTAGCTGTGCCTGTGGTTTCGCCCGCGTGGAATACGGCTTGTTACCTTCTATTTTACTCCCTTAGGAGGTAAATTAAAAATAGTAGTCTGCCATTCTCTGACCGTCGTAATCTGTGAAAAACAAAAACAAATTATCCCACGGGAACAGTATATTTTTCCGGGGTAAACAGTAACTTATTGTGTTATTCCACAATATAATCTCTATGCCAAATCTCATCCAGAACCGTTCAGCCGTTCTGTTGTGATTGAGTAACAAAAAATTTTCGCGTTTATAATATTAGTAATAAGTAAGATTTCTAAAATGGTTTAAATGGCTAAGACGTCAATCATTAATGCACGATTTAACAGACAGACGTGAAATGCAAGTGGTTTTTGAGGGTTTTACATTGTGACCTAGGAACATTTTGAACCGACTGACCAAAGAAAATGCAATTACTAAAGTTGAGGTATCCCAGAAAGACACTGTAGTAATACACTGAACTTTACACTGACATAATGATAACCATTCGCTGGTTATCAGCATGTTTATCATGGTTATCATCATGGTCGCTATTCGCTTACATTAATAATAACATCGACCACATACCCTATACTCAATACAGCAGCTCAATGCAGCAGCAATACAGATCATCTTTCTCCGAAACACGTTAGTGATTTTTCACTGACAAATCTGAAAAATCCTGTAAACTCTTATACTAACACAGTACAGTCACATTAATGGTGGAATGGTTATGGAACAAAATAAATTAATCCATGTATTATTAATAAAGAAATACAATTAAATCTTAAGGGACACATAATATTACATACAATTCGTTGATTAAACGTGTTTGTACATGGAGGCGTAGCTTCATAGACGCCTCAAAATACGCCGTGCAGCTTGCGCAGCACATAACGTACTATGTTTTTGTCCGTAAGGCATATTGCAAGCGTATTTTTTTTCTCGCTTGCTGTGTTGTGTCCAAGCACGACGTTATATTGGTTAAGGCGCAGGGTAAGGAGAATAGGAGGTGTTTTTGGACAAGTTTTCTGGCGAAAATACTGGATGTGGAAATTAATGTATCATGCAACTTATATGTTAAAGTTTTTCCTGTTGTATCTAAATACTAGTTATTATTTCTTATAAACACTAAAAAATATTTCGAAGTACTTCAAATATCGCGAGCTTGTACACATTTATATTTTAAACGACGTTTTTGTTTAGCTTCAAAGTTGGTTTGGTTATTTATAACATTCGTGCCTTTGTTGTAAAGTTTTTTTAGTGCTTTATGAGTCATATTTCTACGCGTGTCTTCTGTTTCGGCGCTTAACACACAGCGCAGCGACGGGCGAAGCGTACTTGCTTCAACCGTCGACCGAGTATCGTAGTTTTGCAAGTAAACAACAAGCAGGCGTTCGAACACTAAGCGTACAGTTACAGATATGCCCCTATGACGCTACGCTTCCGTACAAAAGGCTTAAATATATGAGAAGAAGGCATACCTATACCTATTTATTTTTTAAATAACTACTATTAAACTATAACTATTTTGGAGATGCATTATTTAACGAGGAGGTTTACTGCTAATTGTTTTTGTTGATATCACGCGATTACGCGAATTGACGTCTGGGTATTTTAAAATGTGTTAGTGTGATCGATCAGTTAGGTTTATTTTTAGGCTTTGGCCAGAATGTTGATGGGACATTTATTTTATTTATTATGCTGTGTCTTAATTAACCTCTGGCCCTCTTCCGTCACTCATCGTTGCTAGCGGTAAACACGAGTCGATGAATTGTATTATCGAATTGCACGGGTTCACCTGGAGGTTAGGCGTGTCGCAGGTGTTTCTAGATCACGGAGTGTGGCACGGACGTTTGGTTGTCATATTAAAAGAGAAAACGATTAAATAACGGATAAACGTACTTTTTTACAAGCTTTATAATATACGTTATATGGCTTAGGTAAATGCAGCTGCTTATCACAGAAACGTTTACTTAGCCTAGGATTCGTATCTGCGACCACGTTGATTTCGTTGTCCGTCTTGCTTGCTTCGTTTTCCGACTTTAGGTTAGCCCTAGGCTAGCAAAAATAAACTAAGAAGTGTCAATTAGGCAATCACTTGACATGTAATATGTTTGTAATTGTTTCAGGTAGTAACAGACCTAGTGCAGGGCGAGTTCATGCAGCTGGGCAGCAAGGAGACTGAGAACGAGCGGTTCGCGCACTACCTCACCAAGACCTACCGGAAGACCGCGTCACTCATCGCTAACTCCGTTAAGGCGGTAATTAGACCCCAATACCAACATTTAACACTAACAATTACACAAACGCCAATTAATTTAACGTAAACCACAAACACGCTACCTGATTTATATTTCTTGATTAATTGTTATAGCACACAATAAAAGTAAGTTGTTCATCGTATTCAATCGTTCACACCAATTCACACAGTGCGCCAGATTTTACATAAGACCGAGGAGTATAACCAGTCTCTGTGCTTAGTGTTTATGGATTATGAGAAATCCTTTGACACTATAGAAACCTGGTCAGTCTTAGAATCGTTACAACGGTGCCAAATCGATTGGCGTTATGTCCAAGTGTTGAGATGCTTGTATAACGCTGCAACTATTACGGTCCAAGTACAGGATCAGCAGTCTAAACCTATCCACCTACATCACGGAGTGGGACAGGGGGACGTAATCTTGCCAAAGTGGTTCACAAATGTCCTGTAGGATATGTTTAAGACCCTAAACTGGAAGAGATACGGCATTAATATTAACGGCGAGTACATCACACTTCCGATTCGCAGATGATATCGTCATCATGGCAGAAACGATTCAAGATCTACAGCACATGGCGATGATAGACGGCTTAGCTGAATATTCCTAATGCATCGGTCTTCGGATGCACCTTAGTAAAACCAAGATTATGTTCAATGAACATGTTACTCCGGGACTGATAGCTATTAACGGGTCTGCTCTCGAGGTTGTTCAGAGTATGTTAACCTCGGGAAAACAGTTGCAGTTATGTAAATATAACTTCGAGTGAAAAGCTGGCAGGAGAATACAGCTGGGCTAGGTAGCATTTGGGAAACTTCGTCGAACTTTTTCATTATCACTCCCTCAATCTGACGACGAATGTCTTCAACTGTAAGTACTGCCTGTCATGATATACGGAGTCGAGACTTGGACTCTCACGGTGCGACTAGTACACCAATTTGCTCAGCCATCTATGGAAAGAGCTATGATCGGGATTTTTCTGAAAGATGAAATCAGAAATGACAAAAAAAAAACGGGTAAGTTCGACTCGGATTTACCCACAGAGGGTTCCAAACAAAGTAGTAAGTTCATATTATAAATAGTTCAGGAATCGAGTCTCGCAGTTTAATTACAAAGTATACCTGTCAGATTTTTCTCTGTACATGTAGTAGGTATAACACGATATTACTTGCCAAATTTCATAGTTCTAGGTCAACGGAAAGTACTCTATGGAATTTGATTCCCTTGAGTCCCTAATTTTGATTCCCTTGAGTGGGTCGAAATATACGGTTTTTGCGGAATAAACGGCCGTATCTTTTTTTTACGTTTAAAGTTAAAAAATTTCACTGTACTTAGACCTTTGTATGTTATGTTTTTAATTACAACTCGGTACTTCCACGCGTTTCCGAGATAAAGGGTCTTGCCAGACATACAGATAGACAGATGTACAACAAAATGATCCTATAAGGGTTCCGTTTTTTCTTTTTGAGGTACGAAACCCTAAAAAGAGGTTATCCGTCAAAAAACTAAAGTAATCGATGTAGCTTTAAGAATAAGCAAACTGAAGTAGCAGCGGTCTGGTCTCATTTGCCGTATAACTGATAAACGATGGGGTAGACGTGTCCTTAAGTGGTGTCCGCGACTTGGCAAGCGCAGCGTGGAGCGCCCTCCAATAAGGTGGAGCGACGATATACGCAGAGCTGCTGTTAGTCGGCAGTTAAAGGAAAAGAATAGGCGAGGATCGGACTCAGTGGCGTGCATTGGGCATTTGTCCAGCGATGGACTGACGTGGATTGATGTTGTCCAATATTTATTTTTATTTATTATTTTCTTCAAGCGGTCTAAAAAATACACTCTTAGATAGTTATTCCATTCGCGTCTATCTTAGGGTATCGTATAAACCAGAAGATGTCGGAGGCGTCGGTTCCACCAAAATAACAAAAAATGTCTAAAACTTAGATCATTTCCATACAATTAAAATATATATTTTTTCCATGTGACGTTTTGCTGCTAAATATCTTATTAGGCTTAAAATACAAAAATTGTAGAACCTACACAGAATTGAGAGAGTATATGAGAAGGCTTCTAAATTTTGGTTCTTGAGAAGTAAGAAAATTTCTTCCATTTTTGTGGGGGAATAAAGTGTTATTTATTACAAGTATTGTACAAACGCGCTCTCAAACTGTTTAAAAAATGCATAACCCCTTTTACGGCAGTTGTGTAAAAAACGTTCAATCTTTTTCATTTACTAAGCATAACTTAACCAACAAAAAATACATTGCTAGTCGGGTCTTCATTCGAGTTGTCTTCACTACAGTTTAGACATCTTCACCAGAGTGCGCTACTTCCCAAAGATTTATCGGAAGAATTGTTGAGAACACAAGAAAAGACAACCGAACACATAATTTTTACCTTGACCATAGTGTAAGGTGCGTCTGCCTTTTTAAAATATTACCTATGTTGCAGCATCTGAGCCCTCGCACCCTACAGACTTCTGATTGGCCGATAGTTAGATCGGCCTTTATATTACTATAATCACGTGAATGGTCACTGAAACGATTTGTAATCTGCTGATAATATAATATAAATATTAGTAATACGAAAACCGATCCAACTGTCGGCCGATCAAAAGTCGACAGTGTAGTGTGCTCGAGTAAAAGTTATCAGCGTACATCTGTTCATTGAAAATAATTTGTTGGCAGGTGGCCTTACTAAGCGGAGCCGACGAAAGCACGTGCGAGCTGGCCTTCCAGTACGGGCGCAACCTCGGCCTCTCGTTCCAACTGGTGGACGACCTGCTGGACTTTGTGTCCTCCGCGCAGGCCATGGGCAAGCCCACCGCCGCCGACCTCAAGCTCGGCCTGGCCACCGCGCCAGTGCTCTTCGCCTGTGAAAAGGTAATACCTACAGCTTCGATAGGAAGGTTTTTAAGTCGAGACAGTAATTTGTTTGAATCATAGACACAGTTGGACTGGTACAAATCGTAGAAAGATACAGTTTCAATGTCAATTTACAGACATTGTATTACTATGTATAGTAAAAAACTTTACAGCCAAATAAAAGGGATGACGACTGGGTAAGGAAATTGAATTTCTATGGATTTCGTCAGTTAGATCATCAAAAAATAATGCTCTTATTTTTTTTTATAGACGTGACGTCATGTGACATTTAAAGTCAATATATCTCTGTAATATTTTGATCATGTGAAAAAAGAAAAAATACTCGTCCAATACTTTTTGAAAATGACCTGATGACGAAGAAAAAGTTAGTCGTCATCGCTATTAGGGTGCTCCAGTGCAGCCTGAATATTCTTAGAAAACAGTATTTTTTTGTTGACAAAACATTCATTCACGCAGACGTAGCGTGCTGAAAATATCTGCACAGTGTCAGATTCCTCGTTTCAACACGAAACTTAGGAGACTAGCCTCTGGAGATGCGGAGAAGATTCTCCGTGCAGTGCGTTCGGTCGCGTAGATATTTATCGTTCGGTAGTAAGTAGTAAGAGTCCGCCGTGCGGTTCGGTTGCAGTACCCGGAGCTGAACCCGATGATCATGCGGCGGTTCCAGCAGGCGGGCGACGTGGCGCGCGCGTTCGAGCTGGTGCACCAGTCGCGCGGCCTGGAGCAGACGCGCTTCCTGGCGCGCAAGCACGGCGCCGAGGCGCAGCGCCTGGCGCACGACCTGGCCGACTCGCCCTACCAGAAGGGGCTGCTCGTCACCGCCGACCTCGTGCTCAACAGGATCAAATAGCGACCCCCCGCCCTTTCGGATACCTTTACGCGAGGCCCGCCGCCTCGGACTTTATATTTTTGATCGATTTTGAGTGTCGCCCGCGAGTGCCGCGCCCGGCCGCGCCGGGGCGCGAGACCGTTCGCGCGAGTGAGTGCGCGCCGAAGCACGGCGAGATATTGTCCTAGATATTTACGTCGAGTTGAACCGTGTGCCCCGATATTAGGCATGTCGAACGAATCGTGTTCGTATATATATAAAGTTTTGTTACAATATAACCGATCGGTCCTCCCGAGTCGTCGACATCGCTCCCGCGACGTATCATATATTTATTTATATTATATACGTACGTGTAGCATCGTGTAGAGTTATTTATATTATGAATATTTTGTACCTATTTTATGTATCCCTCACTTGTGTGACCTGATTTAATTTAAGATAGTTTTCTACGAAAGTATTCGAAATACCGTGAACTATCTGCGACCGGTTCGGAGGCCCCGCCCGGCCCCGGGCCGCGCCGACGACGTTGTGATGTACATAACTATCTCTTCCCGTGCTTTCGTTCTCTTCGTTCCTCTATTCTCGTGTCGTGCAATCTTTGTAGGTGTAGTGTTAGAGAGTACCTGTGTGTTAGCGCACGAACGACGTTTATCAAATAAATCATCACAAAATTGATCGTAGTGTGGATTCCACTTGCTCGTGTTCGGCTGTCTGTTGAGTTTATGCTGTGTAAATACTGAGAGTCATTGGATAAGTTACCCGTGTTTATCTTCAAAACCAATTACCTCAATTTCTTTAGTGTACACGTTACATACTAGAGGTGTATATGTTCTGTTGTAGTGTTAAATTGTAAGTTTTGTATGAGACCGCACAATATTTAGGCAAAATTGTTAAACCGTTAGAAACTTATAAAACATTATTAGTTAAATTAGTGAATAGAATTGTACATAAATAATAATGTTACGATGGGTTCTATCGACCATATAATCTTGGTACAAGACTTGTACCCTAAATGACATGCACTAAGAGCGCAGTATTTCTAAAACTTTTCATAAAGTTCTTTTTATTTAACAAAATATTAGTCATTAATAAAGTAACAATTAGCAGTAGGCCGACACAATGACTGATGTCACAGGAATACTGAAACTTTTGTAAAACTACAAGCCTTGCCATACCAAAACTCGGATCGTTGGGACATTTGAACTGGATTACTCTGGAGCTCAGTAGGCGTTAGAATAGTTAAATTATTTGTGCTTCAAAGGCTTGCAGTTTTACGAATTAAAATTAGGGAGTTTAATTGTACAACGAAACTTCAGGTGAAATTAAATGTGTATTTTATCTCGGTTATTGTGCCAGCCAAACAATAAATGGAGATGGAGATGTATGATTTTTGTACATTAAATGGGAGTCAATGAATTTTATTTATATGTATGTAGACATGTACGTAGCTCATATTGTTTGTAAATATTATTATTCTGTAAAATGCTAAATCATGAATAATTTTTAATATAAATATTAGTTACAGAATATTGTTTTATTTTCATGCAGTAAGTGTAAAATCATTAACGGAGTCATTTTATTTAAAACTAAATGTGCCCTCGGCTTCGCTCGCGTGGAATATGGTTTGTCACATCCTATTTTGCTCGCTTAGCTGATGAAAAAATAGTAAAATAAGTCCTTCCTTAGGGTTCAAGCTTTTTCCGTACCAAAGTTCATCAAAATCGGTTGAGCTTTTACGAAAAGTAGTATTTCTAATCGGTCCTTCTCCAAGATCCCATCAATCTCTATACTAAAATGCATCAAAAATGGTTTAGCGGTTTAGGCTTGAAAACTTAACAGACAGGTAGACAAAGTAGTACCTATCACAGTATATACAGGGTGTAACGAAAAGGCGAAATAAAACTTTAAGGGGTTATTCTACGGCTAAATTACATCAACTTTTTCTATGGGACCAACATCGAAATCTCAAAAAAAAATTGACGGTTCCATACAAACTGATGCCAGCTGGTCGCGTTTTAGTATGGGAAAGTGTTTTTTTTTTGCGAATTCGATGTTGGTCCCATAGAAAAAGTTGATGTACTTTGACCGTAGAATAACCCCTTAAAGTTTTATTTCACCTTTTTGTTACACTCTGTATATAAATTCTTCTTTTTTAAAATTTATACTAAAAAATATATGTGACCATCTTGACAATAAATGTCCAATGTGACCAAGCATTTATTATAAATGACGGACGCTCATAGCATATGACCGTCAATTTACAACTCTATCCATACCTCAAAAGCAAAAATAGAACCCTAGGAACACGTGTGGCTATCTGTCAGTTCATCTGATAGAACCGATTTGCTCCGAAACACCGGACCGATTGAATTGCAATTTGGCACAAATACTGTCAAGAATGTTCATGTCCACAATATTAAGCTTTAAAATTGATGCCATTTTTCCAGACTTTGTCACCCCTTTTACTCCTTTTAGGGGTGGACTTCTCAAAAAACCTGAAACACCTGTTTACTCATTTATTGTTAGGACTACTCTTGTGAAGTTTCGAATAAAATAGTCTAACTAATCTTGTTTCCCCACACAAACTTTGGGCCCCCATTTCACCCCTTTAGGGGGTGAATTTTGAAAAATCCTTTCTTAGTGCACCCCTAGACCTTACAAGGAACCTAGGTGCCAAATTTGGAATCTCTAGCACCAGCGGTTTGGGCTGTGCGTTGATATGGCAGTCGAGTCAGTCAGTGTCAATGAGAGTGCCAAATTTAAAAATAAGGTCTAGAGAACTATATAAAGAAGCATCTTAAACGTATTTATTATTTAACCGACTTCAAAAAAAGGAGGACGTTCTCAATTCGTCGAAATCTTTTCTTTTTTTTATGTATGTTCAGCGATCATTCGTTACTACGTTGACCGATTTAGATAATTATTTTTTTGTTTGAAAGATAATACTTTCAGAATGGCCCCATATAAATTTGGTTAAATTCTGATGATGGGATCTGTAAGAAAATCATTAAACATTGCATGAACTCCGTACCACGCCAATTGATTTAAGTATCTATCTTAACTAATATGTTTGCCAAATGTGGACCGATTTTGATAATTCTTTTTTTAATGAATAGCTTATACTTCAAATATATAGTATCTTTGAAGTATAAGCTATTTGCGAATAAAACATTTGCGGAAAAAGTTTCACCCCTAAGGGAGGACAAATATTAAATGAAATCGGTGTTCAGCAGTTAAATTATGTTTGCACTCGTAAGATTTGTTTTGATTAGGATTTATCACTAAAATAGATGAAATAATAAGTTAATTTTATAAAATAAAAAAAAACGACTTCAAAAAACAAACGCTAAAAATAATCTTACACTTAAATACCTTATTAGTTACTTTTGGAGTCGGTGCCAGTCGATGAGTAATTCGTATGTTTTCGTTTGCACCAACTCCAAAAGTAACTGATTAGGTACTTAGATAGATTATTAGATTATTTTTAGCGTTTTAGTTTTGTGGAGTCTGTTTTTTTTTAAAACAAATAAAAATAATAATCGTATGTTACGAAATAAAATACTGTAAAATATCCGAAAATAAAGTCAATAGAGAGACTACGAAAGCCGCGCGGTCATTCATCAGCGGCGTAGGTACGGCGAGCCAACAAGGACCTTACGCAGTGCACTTATGAATGAGTTAAATTATTCACACGTACGATTTTTAACAGGTACAGTAGTACGGTTAGCGTACATCGCAATATTTAAAAGAAAACAGTGAGTTTATTCAAAAGACTGTCATAGACAAATTTTCGGCAAACCCGAGAAGATTACTGTTAAATTAAATAAATTAAATATATATATATATATATATATATATATATATATATATATCTATATATATATGTATTATGATTATTATATATATATATATATAATATTTTGTTTTGTGTCATAATCAAACTAATTAATAAAAGTCAATGTTCATGATTTTTTTGTTTCAATATACCCGACCGACCATCTTCTCGAAACAGGTATGAGCTGCCCCCTCCTAGCTGAAATCCTGGGTACGCCCTTGGGTGTAACTAACCCGACTTTCTTTTATATTATATATATATATTTAAACATCTATGAAAAATTGGAAATCTATTGAATGAAATTATTGAAACATTCCATATTATATCCTCATACCACATTATCATCTCATGTATTTTACATGCTTTTCTGAAAACTTTGAAATGAAACTCAAAAGTTATTCTCATGAATTTTTTTGGCGGACTTGGTAAAAAATTATTAGCCCTGAATTTTTTCATAAAATAATTAAATTACATTATTTGCATATCCAGAGTTACATTGCAAAGGAAATTTAATAAATAAGATTTAGGGAACAATATAAAGAAGCGTCTTAATCGTATTTTTTTTAAATAATCGTATGTTACGACAAAAATTTACTTTAAAATATTCGAAAATAAAAGTCAATAGAGAGACTACGAAAGTCATTCATCAGAGGCGTAGGTACGGCGAACCAACAAGGCCTTACGCAGTGCACATACGGTGCAATTTATACATGAATTAATTAAATGGGCTAGTTTCCTGGGTCAAAAAAAGATTATTCTATTTAGTCCGTTAGTTAGATTATCAAAAAATATTGGACCCATATTTTGTCTTTTGTCAATCAAACAAACAATGACGAAGATAAAGCACATTAAAGTGAGCACATGACGTCACGCCTTGCTAAACATTGTGTGTGTGTCGCAAAGCGTGACGTTACGCGGAACTTTAACGGGATATATCTTCATCATTTTTTGTTTGATTGAGAAAAGAAAAAATACGTGTCCAATATTTTCTGTTAAATCAACTGACGGACTATTAGATTTTTTTAGGAAACTAGCCCATTATCCACGCGTACGATTTTTAACAGCGGATAGGAATAATTAATTGTAAAAAAAAACTTTTTGTTCTTTGCATAGTTCGACTAAGTTACTGATTCTGGGCCATTCCTAAAGATTTGGCACCCCTTTGCAATGTAACCCTGTATAATTTAGAACGAGATCTCTTTATTTGTATTTTATTACAAAAAAATAGGTACATGGTCTTATAAAATATATTTTTTAATACCTTTTCTACCCTCTTTTGTAAACAAGGCCATTGCTTAACATAAGTAGATACTCTAAGAGTAGACTTGTTTTTTTCTTCTTTATATGTTGTTACCTATATCGAAAAAAACACTACTTTACTGTCTACAAGAGCCAACAGTTTCTTTAGTAGGTAATGCAACATAAAACTTATGTTACTACTATGGAGAACTAAAACGATATTTTAAGTTCAGGCGCCGTCATCGTCCGTTATCATTAAAGACATCAACATGTAGAAAAATATTATGTTAAGATATACCTGTACATGAATAGGTATACCTACATCTTTATGGTACAGATATGAGATAAAAAAGTCACAGTGTTCTATGATTACGTAATTTTGCAAGACAGCAAAATAACGGAGCCAAAATTGAGTGTCGTTTCAATACTCTGCCGCTACGTAAACAGAAAAACAAAATGACAAGAGTCGTCTCTTCCAAATCAATAATAACCGAAGCAAATCCTTGAATTCCAATTGCCTCGCTATTTCCGCGATTGTGAACGTGCATGACCCAATTTCGCACACCATTCCTTCATGTTATGATTGCAATGGGAATGTGTCCTGCGTGCTTGCGGATATCGACCCGCCCGCGCCCGGCACCGCCGGGACCGGCCTATGCCACCAAAACATTTATATGGGAACCTATACCGATGTCTGTTTTATTTTTTTGGGTAACCTGATTCGAAGTGTGCGAATTGACGCAAGAGAGGGCAGACCCACGCATCCTTGACCGAGTTACTCGGGTCGTACCTACTACGTACTCTAAAAAAGTTCACAATAAGTACATTGTTGTCACTATGTGGATTCCCGTTCTGTAGAATCTAGATATTTAGGATCCCATAATTTTACAGCACACAAAATAAACAGCAAAACACAAACAGGAAATATAAGATTTTGAGCTGCACAATTTCGGCGTTTTCAGCAACTATGAAGTAGAGAAGTTTCAAATTAAAACTAGTTGGTATTTTAAAAGTGGGCTAGCTGGATTTTTATATTTAGTTATAGTTGTTTGTATAATTTTTTAAAGTCCCGATGCTGTGGAAGTTTAATTTTTTTGACATGTATTTAAATAGGTTGGCCACCAAAGTGACGCCCAAAAAATTTTTTCGGTGCCTTGTGTTGAGAGGTGTCTGAATCACCCCTATGTATGTTCTACGATTTTTCGTAGTTTTCGAGTTACGATTTTTTTTATGAATTTTTGCAACCGGATCAGTATGAAAAATATCTTTTTCTTTGATTTTTTTTTCTTGCAGCTAAATCTCTATGAATTGTGCATTTATGCATTAAATAAACAGCCTCATAACTTTAATGGAGTTACTACAAAATTGACCTAAAGTTGAGAATTTATCTGAAGTGTGTTATCATTTAAATTTTCAACTTAAAATTAAAAACTAAACTGATAATTTCTTAGTAGCTTCAGAGAATGCGCTAGACTGTAAGCTTTTATAATACTAATAAAAAAGTAAGTAGTACTTCATAGGCTATTTAAAAAAAATCGTAACTCGAAAACTATGAAAAATCGTAGAACATACATAGGGGTGATTCAGGTACCTCTCAAGACGAGGCACATAAAAAGAATTTTTGTGACGTCACTTTTCTGGTCACCCTGTAGAAATAAATTTACATCCGCAGATAAAATTGCTATTTCATTGCTATAGGGACTTGGTTGCTGATTATTTTCATTGTTTCTAGGAAGATTTTCCTGGGCAATTTGTAAATCAAGTTACGCCCCTTCAATTCTAGTTTCGTTCGAGTTCTATTTCCATCCTTATTAATTTCACGTTCAACTGCTGTTATATTATTAAAGAGTAACTGGAGCAAGCTCACGCGATAGCCAGGCAATAGGTATTGTCTAACTAATGTTAAATTTCTTTACGCTGCTAGCTTTACTAAGTCAGACCACATTTGGTGCCTAGGACTTTGAATGTTACTTTAGTCCTTAGCTTTACTGAGGACAGTAGTCTGTTCCTATATTTTTTGTACTATATTTTGGTTAACACGTGTTTTGTTACAATTTTAAAGTTTGTGTTAGATTTTTGTGTGTATATGTAGGTAATACCTACACAATGGCAAATTACGCTACGGCTCGTACACAGAACTTTATTTATTGTAAGGAAATTGGATGGTAAGTATGTATTACTTAGTTGAAAATACAGTAGGTAACTTAAGTAGTTAGATAGGGAAGTCCCTACCAATGTTTAATTAGGTAGGTAACCTTAAGTAAGTAAGTAAGTAAGTAGGTACGAGTAGTCAAAGTTACCAGCAAGATAGTAGTTACATAGGTACTTACATATGTATGTTATTATTTTAAGTCTACCTTGGTGCATTGATATGTATGAGTGTAACTCAGAAAAAATTATACAGACATGTATACTGGTTTGTGTTCCTTTACTTTACAATATAAACCTTCTTTTGATGCATAAAGAGCAAAAGGTGACATCGCCTGTAAATTCGCAATTATGAAATCAAGGCTATGTTTTGCAATATTGATTTACGATAAAATGTGGTTCGACCTTTTTGCCAGCTTTTTATTGCTGCGCGATTTTAGTAGAAGTACCTACTCGTAACTCTTCCAAAATACCAGCGGGTAATATCACTCGTTTTTACACAAAATCCTTAGGAGGTAGGTATGGATGTTTGTTTGTAAGTTGAAATGGACATTAATCATAATAAAAAATAATGAAGGCACCGTTATCTTTGGAACCACATAGGTACACTGATCCGATTCGTTAATTATTGCCGATTGACAAAAGCTACTGTGTAGGTATCCCTGGTGGGACACACATGTTCTGGAAGAACGTGTGATAAAGCCTTTGTTCAAAAACCCAAATATACGAGAGCAGAGCCGCAGGCAAAAGCCTAGTAGAAGAGTATTTTGATTTCTTAAACTAAACCCATTTTTCAACCTTTGTAGTACGTTTACTTTTGTTACTCACTCATTTACTAGACAATTTAGCTCTAATTACTTTTTCTTTATAGCTCTTTTCATTTTTAAAACCAATTTCGTATATCGATGAATATTGTTGTCAACGACCTACTTAGCCACGAATGGAAATCATATAAATGTACATATTTGTAAACGAGTACGAAGGACAATGGATCATGATTTGCAAAATGTTGGCGTGATCTAGAAAACTTCAAAGCGGCCGCGCCGTGGTTAAGGCTACACGTACCAAAAGTATCCAAACTGCTGATAGAGCTTAATTGGTGGTGGTAAAACTAAAGGCACGAAGGTGTAAATAAACAAAGTAACGAATTTAAGTGAATGAGTGACAAAGTATTAAAGTTGACTAGACACCATACAGGAATAGACTAACCTTATAGCTAGGTGGTAAGTTGCCTTGATCGACTGTGTGAGGTAAGTTCGTTGACATTTATGTTTATTGAAAATGAATTTAGGGTACGTACCTATACTATACCTACTGACAGACAGAATTTGAAGTTTTCCATTAAGCTTTGGTAAATTGGACGCCGTCGCATTTGTGTACTTAAATACATTATATAACAGACAGTTATTGTACTTACAACGGATTAGGTGTCTTTATATCTACTTACTCGTAGTAAATTTTTTAACGACGGCGTCAAGCGCATCCGCAACAAAGTTTCCTTTACACCTTCAACTTAATACTCATTCATGATTAGTGAACATAATGTTGCCGGTTCTTCACGACATTAAAGGTCCTTTATTTCTATTCACCTAAACTATTAGGTGACAAAACAATCTTAAATTCGTATTCATAAATTTTCTTTAGCTTTATTGTAAACAACAAATGTAGTTGTATAAACAACGGGATGTAAATAAAACTAACCATACTAGAAGAAAACACTATTAAGAGAAGAAGCACATACTCGTAACTTAGTTTACCTACTTTTGTGATTGTTCTCGCAAATGTTATTGTTACCTGTCCTTTATCTTCGGCTAACTTAATCTACTCGTACCTATCTACCTACCGCTAACACATTAGAAAAACCTCATCAAAGTGACCTTTGATATTAATGTCGAATACATTTGCATCAGAAGATATGTTATAACTTATAGCAAATTATATAAAATTGCCTTAGCCATAGCCATAAAATATTCCTTGTACACTATTTACATTCTGAAATTATCTACAAGTAGGTACTTCATGAGCATCGAGAATATTTATCTGAGGATAAAAAATATGATATTACTTATGATATATAATCTTAACCCTAAATGGGTAAATTTCTATAAAAGCCTAGATTTAACCGGACTCTGGAGTAAGCCGCAGTTCACGTGTCGGAAGGCGTTTTGGAAACGCACAGCGCGTCGAGTAAGCCACGCGAGTTTCAGCCGCGAGTCATTTCAGAAGTTCGCAGTAGCGGGTGACTTGCCGCTCGGTTAACCCAACTGCAGCCATAATGTGCCTCGGTGTCTTCACCTTCTTCCCCGTCATTCTTATAAGAGTGTGTTACATCATCACAGGTTTTGTGATATGAACATCTTTGTTGGAACAAGTGAAACTAGTTAAATGTTTGCTTTGCACTCTCGGCGGCTGCGTAGGTAAGCGGTTTGGGCGATACATCTTCTATAATTTGCCGTTAGATTTACTCTTCCGTCTTCGACGATTTGGTGTCACAGTTGTTTCTACGACAGGTTAACCTTTTAGGCTTTACGAGTTACGCAATAAGATGATGACTTTTAATAACGGGCTTAATTAATTAACGTTGTGAAACGACTAAATTAAGTTTGTTAAAAACATCTATATTGTTTTGTTTAGAGGCTGACCTAATAGCTAACTAATGATTAATGTTCATATTTTTTTACTTTTGTCTATTTAAGTAGGCAGAGACATATTAACAAGGTCGCTAAACAAGCGTTAAGTCACACGACTTGGTATACACGACTTGATACACACGTACAACGTAAAGCTCGTGAGAATACTGAAATACATAACGAAACACTATTAGGCCTTGCCGCAAGGTCGTGTAACGCTTTAATTCCTTATCAACTTGTTTACATAAATTAAAATTTGATAAGTTTGAATTACTTTGTGTTGAACACTTAACTAAGATTCTAACTTTATTACATCGACAAACAAAAGTTATCCTTCCTTAGCAGTTACTGTGGAATCATTATTTTAGGATTAGGTTTACAGTAGGAGTAGGAACATATTAAAACATATACCTATTATTGTGTTATTATTACGCTTTGCTGGACTGGACAAAAACTACTCGGCAGACCAACGTAAACTAGCTGAAATGGAAAATTCTAAATTGGCTATATACCTTTATGACGCGTACGCGTAGGTAAGACTTTAGGAGGTGGGCCATAAAGGGCAGTGTTAGTAAAGAAGAATAGATTATGAAATGGTTACTACCCCATACTAATCTTAATAGTCTTAGTAGTTTAAGAAAGCAAAAAAAATTTTTAGATCATCATCTGGGTCAAATAGCAAAAGTTTTTAAATTTGAGCTACAGAATCATCCTTTAAAATATGAGCATTGGTGGAAAATCACCCTGTACCTATGTAGGAGGACCTATTTCTAGGAGGCTCAGTGCTCCGACGTCGGGGTCAGCGCGGCGCAGGGCGCGCGAGCGCAGGCGCGCGGAGCTGACGCGCGCGGAGGGCGAGAGGCTCGCGCGAGAGCGCAGGGAGCAGAGGGCCAGGGACAAGATTGAGCAGCAGAGACAGGTATGTTATACGATGGTACATGAACATTCACACGAAAGTAAATTCAATTCAATTTAATACATTTATTGCGTTCTATAATGTTACATAGGTTTTAAAATAGGTAAATTAAACAGCTCATTCAATTGTACTATTCTAAATTAATTTTTTCCCTCTGTACTGTTTGTTTTGTGTGACGTGCAATAAAGAGTATCTTATCTATCTATCTATTAAAGACCCTGTTGGGCATAACAATAAGGTAATAGGACGGAGAGGATGACGCCATTCATAGTTTATTTTAATGGGTAATTAAAATGGTCATAATTTTTATACAATTTAAAAATAAAATAATATTGATAATTATATCATGTAATGTGGTAGTAGTTGTTGATACTCGGAGTTCTTCCAAGTAGAAATGATCAGTGACTAAGGGTTGGTCATAACAATGATGTTGTCTAGGTACGGCAGGCGAAGAAGGGTTCGATGTGAAATAGAACACGGTGATTTGGTGATAATTGTGTTGTATTCAAAAAGGGATTTACGGATACAAACAATCGTTCGTTTTAAGTATGCGTGGGATGACTCGAGAACTACCGGGCAGTAGGCAAAGGCCCAAAAGTCGCAATGATTGAGAGCTAGGGGGCGTACCGCTGCTTAGCGCTAAAGCTAGTGAGATCCGAATCGAATCAACTTACATTTTTTTTTTATGGAAGGACCTATCGCTGAGTGCCTTTGAGGAAGACATTCGTTAGCTTAACCCGGGCAGTTGTGGCGTGCGCTGAAGGCGCTCAGCCTAGGTCCGCCCCGCTAGAGGTTGCCGCGACCCGGCCGAGTGTGAGGCTTCGCGCAGCGAAGCCTCAGACTCGTACGTGTCGAGCCCCATACTAGCAGGCGTGATCGGGCCAATGTGGAGTGCAAAAGGCACCCTACCAAGCGGCAAACCCGCTAGTGGTGGCGCCGACGGAACCGGAACTGCTGAGACAGGCCGGACCGCTGCCGGGCTCCTTTCTAGCGGGCCCGATCTGGGGGTGAGTCGGACTCTGGCCTCAAGGGCGCGAATCAACTTACAATTTAATCGCGAGCGTCTTAACCTCGCGTCGAAACGCAATACTTGCACGAGTCAACTCGATATAGCGCCATCTAGTGACGCGGTGTGATAACTGTTCACTATGGGTTTGTTATTTGAAGATGGTTCTTGTTCACAAGTTAATAAATACGGCATGTAACAGTAATTAATTAAATTGTATTTTTGTGAATCACTATAATATTGATTTATCATAAAAAATAAAACATAAAGTATTATTCTGGTAGTGGTTCGCGCTCCGGACTACAAAGTTACGGGTTCGAATCCTGCAAGGAGCGAATGTTTATGAGCAATGGTACCTAAGTCATGGATATTTATAAATGTATTTGAGTATGTCTCTCAGATATCTAGTCACATTAGCACAAGCCGTAGGCTTTATTTGGGGCTAGATAATTAGTGTGATTGCTGAAATAATTTAATTACTCATTTAATTATTTGTTTTATTACATAGTATTTGGGTATGTCTCACCGGTATCTTTTAGTCGCGTTAGGGCAAGATAATTGGCGTGATGGTTGAAAAAATATAATTACTTATTATATATTTATTTTAGTTTTATTACTACACTATAGTTATGCTCATAAAAATTGTTTACTACTTATAATTTTGGTGTTTCCTTGCGAGATCGAATCAGAAATGAAGAGATCCGTAAACGAACAAAAGTCGCTGACATAGCCCAACGGATTAGCAAGCTGAAGTGGCAGTGGGCGGGGCACATAGCACGTAGAACTGATGGCCGATGGGGCAGAAAGGTTCTAGAATGGAGGCCGCGTAACGGCAAGCGCAGCGTAGGACGTCCACTCACAAGGTGGTCAAACGACCTGGTAAAGGTCGCAGGAAGACGCTGGATGCAGGCCGCTTCCAACCAGCCAATCTGGAAGTCAATAGTCCCGGCCTATGTTCAGCAGTGGACGTCCTATGGCTGAAATGATGATGATGATGATGACTTATAATTTCGAGCGGGACGACATCGTTTGTTTTGTTTCTGCAGCTCTACAATATTTAAAGCCCCATCATCAGTACCATCAATTTAAGATCTCTACTCTTGTTGGAGAAGTTGAAGAACCTTGACCTTCTGAAATGACACGACGCCCAACTTTCCAACCACTAAACTTACTCTACCTTAAGAGTCCTCCTATCCTATAGTATATCTATTGCAACTACACTAAATTAGCAAAATAGTTACTTAATGAGCCTATTCAGAATTAGTGCATTCATTTGTTTCTTAATTTTATTGTCAGATCTCATCAAAACTGTAATAACGCATAATGCTATTACTGAATAAAATTTGTTCATTTGACCCAATAGGCTAAATTTATTATCTTAATCTTTTCGTAAATGTCTTTCTTCACAAAAGAAAACTAATAAAATAAAAATCATACTTCTTGTTATGTAAGTATAAACACAGCTGTTTTCTTGAAGAGAAACTTAAGAAGAAAAGGAAATAACTTCAACAGCCAATTGTAAATTCTGCCAATACAACAGTGAAAGCCTTTGTAGGTACAATACCTATATTGTCGCCGTTTTAAGTTACACAAACAGGAGTGACTTTGCTCGTCACAACATGCAATGAATAAATATTTTACGGTTGTCAGTAATACATATTATTATATTCCAATGCTATAATACACAATTATTAATCTTGACAAAACATGTCATCTTATGTATGAATGTTCTCATTTATAAAAAATATGTATCTTTAAAAGCTTTCTTAAAAGTGTGTTTTTTGTTTAATCGAAGTGAGATGCTGACTGCAGGACTCTACATTTTCCTGTATTGTTAAATAAAACAAGAATGCGACAACAGTGAGATTGCGTAATGTTTGATGAATACCTACTCTTTTCCTATGAATGATATTATAAAAAATTACGATACCATAATAAAACAGCTGCACTTAAAAATTGCGTAGGTGGGATGGGAGGTGTCGACGCAGCCTTAAACGACACGTTACGTGCAGAGAAACCAGAGAAATGTGCGATGATGTCAGGCTCGTTACATCCAGTACATGGTTGAGGCTGGCAATTTGTGGCTTACTAGTTCATTGCACTAGCCAACTACTTCGCTATTCTATTACAGGTCATTGTGCAATCTATTTCATTCGACTGCATGAAGACATGAGAAACCCAAAGCACTACCTAGGTATATGAATAGTGTACGAGACTAGGAGTATATTTGTATTAATGAGATGAGCTGGGCTGCAGACCAGCAAAACGAGGCATAATATAAATTATATTGTTACGCGGTCTCTTGGCCGCAAGACATCCAATATGTTAATTATGTACATGCGAATTACAAAACAAATTACAAAAAAAAAAAAAACTGAGGCTTCAGCAAATTCATAATCTGTCGACGAACAGTTATCTATTACGTGTAGGTTATCATAACCCCATTTCAAAATATCAAAGTTGAAAATTTAAATAAAACCATAACGAATATAAAATAGAAACTATTTATTGTTCTTGCCATGCAGCATGATGGTAATGTGAAAAATATGTCATACCTGAATACAATATTACTCGCATGCGAATATTTTTTGTTTTCCTATGACTTACAATACGATGCAAACGTGCAACCGTCAACAACTTCTTTCTAATGTAGATTTGTAAAGAAGTGTTTTTATCCATGTCAAAGGTAACGAAAGTTTGAATTTATGAACATTGCATAAATGCAAAAATTGAATTTCGCTTGGACAATTTTATAGAAATCTACAAAATTTTGATTCCCTTACAGGACGCGTACCACACGTAAAGTCCGATTTCCTAACAGTTTTCTTTGTAGTTTCAACAGTTTCTTAATTGTGCCCAAAATCCACAAGTATGTATACATCCTATCATAGTATATGTGTTGTAGGCCCGAGAAGAGCTGGCGTCGTACGAGCCGTGGGGGCGCGCGGGGGGAGGGGCGCCCAACGCGCGCGGCATCCGATTTACCAACATACGCGCCGGGGGCATCTATCCTGAGGACGAACTAAGGGTAGGTTTTTTCAATAGCATTAATTTCTTCAAAAATGCTAGCACGAATTAAGGGTAGAAAGGGATACATTTGGGAGTATTGGAAAGTGACATTTGTCAAACTTTTAAAAGTATTACAATTACCTACCAGGCATTATGAGCCATATCACTTAGCAGTATAACATTAACCTGGTTAAAATTTTTCAGTACAGAGTTTGATGTTAAAACGACACAAATTAGGTACTGTTTAGAGTTAACTCATTAATGTAGGTATGCAATCACCTATAATCTCAGTTCAGTGTACTACATATTTGTACACATAGTTATTGATTCGATCAAATCGAATTAACTTAATGAAACCAATGTTCCACGACTTCGTTTTGCTTGACCTATTGCTTGTAACCTTTATTATCAAATGACCTTTCATTTGATAATAAACTCACAATACTGGTATACGTTACAAAAGCCTACAGATAAAACATATTTCTATGATTTATGGATTGTTCTGAAGCTTCTTAGCACAAAGCATATTTTAGTAATTAATATAAGCCAAAATTGTGATAGAAAAATAAGTAAGTACAGGAAAAATTATACCTACTGTTACATTATTTATGTCATGAGAGTGACATAACGTAATGATACCTACTGTATCTTCGTAACTTTTTGGCACATGCAAGTTATTTTAATCGATCACCCTGTGCGGTTTCTTTGCATTATAACAAGATATGAGCGTATACTTAGTAATATTCATAAATATGCGAAAGCAATAAATCTCAATAAGGTAAAGGGTCATCGGCGTTACTTCGCACAGTGATGTAACGCAGTGAATAAAGAAACGCGCAAATGACCGGCCTATTCTTGGTAGAGGATGCGAAAATTGTTGACATAACACTTTTTTAATTATCTGTTGTAATAACCGTATAAATATTTGCCTATAGATTGTGGTGGCGGGGGACCGCCTTCTCCGTAGTGTTACACACGATGAGTAAAACAATATTGTAACTAGTACTACTCACAACATTGAATGGCAAATAAACTATTTGTAGAATAAACTATTAGTATTTGTCTTAAGCGACTGCTTTCACTCGTTCACCCGTCTCACCAGCCTGCCCTTGTCCGCTTCTACCAGTGCGATATCGGCAGGTGGCTGCTCATCGGATGCTGTCTGACACAATGTCTAATATCACACTAAACAGAAATGGACTGAGGACGGAACCCTGGTGTACTCGCCAACAGCGCGGCATTCGAACCACAGAACCCGAGCTGCAATACATGTCTCGGATAATATTAATATCTTCGGATATTGATTTAGATTAAAGCGACAATATCAAAGGGAATAAACAATTGCTTAATTAGTTATTCCTCCGGCTATCTTGTTAACAACAAGACCTAGTCGCGCATTTAGAAATTATAACCTGGAATAAAAACCTATATATATAGGTTGATATATTTTAGATCGCGGTCTAACTTTATATCAAATTGAATTGTAGGTAGTTCAGCTGTTAATACGTGCTTGAGAACAAACAACCAACTAAACTTTAAAAATATTACAGAATAATAGAGTCACTGACCTTGCTAAAATTAAGGGATAATCCATCATAGGAGCATTTTCCAGGGTGTTGCCCAATACGAAGCGTGCCGGCGGTTCCCTACGCCGCGCCGCCGCTACCGGCGCACGCCGCTGCGCCTGCGCGAGGACCCGCAGCTGTGCTACGCGGATAACCTGCGCCAGACCGTGGACAACGACATTCGCTACAAACAAACACCCAATCAGCAACAGAGCTACAGACAAATTTTAGGTAGACTAGCTATACTCGATAACTTACTTAATTTTTTAGAGCAGAGTATTTTAATTAGACGGACAGCTGACAGCGAAAGTCTGACATGATTTTTATGATGGATGAAAATGCTTATTTCAGTTTCTGTGTGGACTACCAGTTTAATATTCTGGCAGTGACGCGGTGTTTAGTTAAGAGGGGAGAGGTTTGAATTTCGCTAAATCAGAGACTTTTATATTGTTAGGTATAGAGAGTGATTAGGTAGTAAGTAGTAATTGTATTAGATTACTTATAGCTTAAACTCTACATTTCAGAATTATATAGATCTTCTCATTTAACTGCACCTACCAGCACCTTCACCCATCATGAATAAATAAGGTATTAAATAAATAAACTTCGCTTAATCAAATCTTATTCTGTTTAAGAAGTGGACAAACGTGAATCAAGTAATTTAGAAGTCCCTAATCATTATGTATATTTTACTCTTCGAAACCTTAAGGTATCAAATGACAATAAGTAGTCATGTTATGCTAAAGCAATTTATCATAATAAAGCCCATGAATATTTAATGCAGAAGAAAGCTTTCGTAGGCGTGGCGTACACTAGCTAGAGGAATCGTTTAATCACTTAGTAGACAAACTTACTTGACATTACTTATTTACTTAAATGTCTGTATTTAGTGATATTTATCACAAGCACGTGCCTTCCGCACGTCACAGTATCTCTCCATCAATCTACACTGAACCCGTGTGTTAAAGCATGGCTCAAATCACCTCATAATCGAAGCAAGGTCTATTCCCTGCAGGCTGCTTTTTAACACAAGTATGACTTCAATAAATATGATTATTATTATCTGAATAGTTGTCCTTTTCTAAATGTTTAGGACTATTGTTTTTCACCACTGAGCATTGTTCATATTTATGAAAGAGTCCTGTACAAGGTTCTAGACTGTAAGGTTCTACTGCTATCATCCTGTTTATACATAAAAAATGCATTTTAAAAGGAAACTGTTTTAGATGAAATGGTACAAAACCGAAGAAGGGCTATGAAAGATGAAATCAAGGAGACCCTAGACTACGAACGCAGAATGGTAAAAAGCAATTGAAGTTATGTAATCCTATTCTTGTTTTTGTATCGTAAGTCGTAACTAATGTTTCATGGTTAACATTTTCAGCACACGATGGATGGGCCGTGGGGAAAACCCGGCCCTGGCGGAGCAGTCTGGAGAAACCCCCGAGACATTGGTCTAAATTTCTCGAAGTCTATGGTGATATGTTTTTTTAAGCAACTACAATTGTAAATATCTTTAAACGTTTTAATGTTTGATAATTTGTTTACAGGGTTGGACAAATAACGAAATTTTCACAAAACTTCAAGGGGATCACCGACTCTATAAGAGATCTTCGCTAACTTTACCGCAAGTAAAGAGAGACGATGATACAAGAGAGCACAGAGAGAGAGATATAGCCGACAAGGAGAATATAAAACCATCAAATGTCGAAAAGTTGCCAGATATTAAACAATCTAAGAGCGGTAGCCCAGAACATAAGAAAAGTGTTGTTGAAAAAGAGATAAAAGAAAACAACAATAATGGAAAAGGTAGAGGAAAACGTAGTCCAAAGAAGAATAAGTTTGTCAAACGGTTGTCTAATGGAGACAGGGTTCAGAAGATTATTCCTAGTGAGGACTCAGATGAGGCCGCGATAGATAACGTTCAAAACGTAGAGTCTACAAATTTAGGGGAAAAAAATACGACTCCAGAAGCTACGATTCTTCGTGTAACGGGTGGTGTAGAGCTCGTGCCACTCCTAGCGAGGAGAAGGCGAGTTGGCGCTCGCACTTTGCCATCGAGTGACGTCACGCGGCCTCCTGACCAGTATTGCCAGTACGTATCAAACAATATATCCATCATGTGACAATAGGTGATGAAATAATAAGAATAGACGAGACATGATATTCAAAGAATTAACATCATTGACTCGCTATTTAAATTTCTTATGCAATTGAAACATGCAAACTATGCAAACACAAATCGAAATTTGAAGAATAGTCTTTTAATTTACGGAGGTCATGGATGGCGACCCTAATAGAAAACGATTAACATAAGAGACAGAATGACAAGCTTCGAAGGGTATTTTCATGAGTAATTACAATTCGCAAAATAAATACAATATACTCGTAAGTTTTAAAAGTTGGTGTTGGTGTGCTGTCTAAGTTCATATTTAAATAATTAATATTTTTTAATAAACTATTTTTTTTTTACTAACTCACAAATATGTAAGTTGCCTAACTTAGCAAAATTAATTTGACATGATCAAAAAATATTACATATATATACAACTATTTATATAGCCCTGGCTTTAAAACCAATTAATATTCATTTTTGACAAGGATCTTGTTTAATGTCTATGAATGCTAGGATAGTTTTCTAAAAGCTTGGCCTATGAATTTGGAAATTTTCTAACATATTGCGCAACACTACTGCCTCAGAATTTATTTCCCGTTGACACTAAAATACTAGGGGCATCGATGACGATGTTTCACTCTCCCACGCCTTATTACGGGCATTAACGATCTTTTCCATGGTAGGTACGATGTTTGCTTTTTGATCAATTGAATTACACATAAATTTTTTTTTTTGATAAATCGTGTTAAACCTTAATTTATTTCTTCTAATTTTAAAAACAGCTTTTCATTCAGCAATCAAAATAAAATAAAAAATTGGATACTCGTACCATAACCATTTATCACTTGAACTCCATTTTCGTCACTATGACCTGCGTGATAATCACTAGTTATTGACGAGCCACCATCACCAACGCGCAATGGTCACGTTTGACCGCCATTGATACATGGCAATATGGCATTGCATCACAGCTTTCTATCGCGCTATACTGTGTGTATGTGAAGATTTACGGATTTCATTAACACAGTAATCTATCCGCCACCGTGCCGTCTGATAACGATCTTTGACGGTGGGAGATGAAACCCGATAACTTACATTATTTAAGAGATTAAAAGGCTCGTTTGAACCCACCGACCTCATTAATAGTTATCGTTCGTTTTGAGTTATCTGCTTCATCTGACAATGGACTTAAGGCTTATTTGTACATACGGAGCTAATAAATTTAGAAATAAATAAACTTTATGCTTATTTTTCTTGCGCAGGTGGCGCGAAATTGACGTTCAATACTTAAGAGATTTGAAGCATCAAATGCGTGTGAAATGTGAACAAATAGAGGTATCTATTTTGCGATAAGTCACTTTTTGTATTGCATCGATAAAAGTAATAAAAAAAGCAAGGTGTAAGGTGTCATGTGTTTGACGTTCATAAGTGGCAATTTTGTCCTGAATTGAATAAATGATTTTTGACTTTTTGACTTTGACTTTGTCATTCTTATCTAAATTTGTTCACAGGAAAAACGTAAGGACTCCGCTGAGAGTGTACTGCGGCACCACGCTACTTGGAATTCGCTGTGGGGCCGGCCTGGTCACGGGGCCCCACAGAGTCGAGGAAAATACGCGAGGAGCAACCTGGCACAGCTTCTCTACGTCGTACCGTTTGCCAATGCTCAATGAATAAAAACGCAAGGGCGCAGTTAGAGCGCGCGGGGGCACCACGCTAGTTGCGAGTCCATGTGGTGCTGGCTTGGCCACGACACCACTCCGAGTATAGGAGTAAGTTAGGAACAGCCTGAATTCGGTTTTTTATATCGTACCGTGTGCCAATGAATAAATACACAAGAACTGCAGACAGCTAAGATCGTGCGACGGTACTACGCTACTTGAGAGTCGCTGTGAGACCCTGAGGAGTACACTATAAACAACCTGGCAGAGCTTCTCTAAATCGTACGCAAGGACTCGGCCGAGAAGCGTGTGGTGCAACCAACGATATTAAAAAAAGGTTTTTAATATCGTTGGGTGCCACACGCACTTAGCGTCAATGTCCCCACATTACATACACATATACGTGTCCATACACGGGTAGTCCCAGACTACCCGTGTATATGTTGATAAGGATATATACGCGAGGAGCAACCTCGCACAGCTTAAGGTAACGTGTGCCAATGCCCAGTAACCAAACAGGGCTGGTACCCTTAAACATAAATAACTATTTATCTGCAAAAAAAATAAGTAGCTGTCAAGTAAAATCGCACTAGTTATTTTAACTATGTACATCCATGATAATAAAATATGAAACTAGCAATAAAAAAATATATGGATACATATTAAACATTAAGTGTCATAACGATGAAGACTAATATAAAATCAAATTAATCTTTAAAGAAAGCCTATTTTAGTTACTAAAGTAGTTACTAAAGTTACTAGCAAAAGTTGCGCACTATTAAATTATACTTGGGTAGGTAAGGTAAAGGTAGGTAGGTTTAATTTCTTTTGTAAAAATGCTGTGGTCACAGTAGTAGTAGTAGTAGTAGTAATTAGGTATATTGTTATTTAAATATTTAAACATCATTAGTGCAAGTCTCAGAATAACCTACGCGATAGAAAAGCTTAATTAAACAAATTTTAATGATGCCCTTCCAAAGGAAAGGTCATATTTTCTGTATTTAAATGCTCAAGTGCTTAATAAACACATTTATGTATAAAACTTTTGCTTTTTAGATAGAGATCGATGGAAGAGTCTGGGGGAGACCTTTACCCAGCAGTTGGATTGAATAGGTTAAAAAAAAATTTATAAACCGAGGTAGCAGAATATATTTAAAAAATTAATATAATACTTCTACTAATTTACTATCTGACTACTGCAATAACTAATGTTAATTATTTAACACAAAAATAAAAAAATTATGTATCAACTACCTAGCCAATATTTATAACTACTTACATTACGTTAGTAAAATGTTGACTCCAAATTATGGTGTTTAGAGAAATAGTAGATACGATGCAAATATGAATGAAGCATTATTATGATAATGTTAAGTAAGTATTTAGTAGATACTCTAGCAATATTGTAATGTATTTATGTAAGATATTAAAATGAGAGTTACAATTATGGTACTTTTAATTAATTACTACTTTTAGCAATACCTAAACCTACTCGTTCTTAAAGTATGGTGCCAACAATGGTTATGAGATGGCGGTAGAGTGTAGGAAATCTTACTTAGTTTCTACTTTGACATAATTATTTAACATTTATTTTTTGATAGTTTTTTCGAACAAACTTCAATCTTAATACATTACTAGATAAGATGTAGATAGCTTAACATGTCATTAAAGTACTAAGCAGAATAGGATCACAAATCTGTGTCGTGTGTAAAACATTTAATGTACGCCATTACAACTAAAACCTAAGTTTATAAACCGCTGTAACTTATAAATAACAATAACCCATCAATGTGTACAAATCAGTGATTTGTATTAGAGATGATTTGAAACCATATTAGTACCATTTTGAAACTGTTTAAATTCTGTATCCGGTTTTGCCTTTAAGACCACATGAATTCTATGCAAATTGTATTAATGGCTAGACTCCATTTGAGGCCCAATTCCCGTAATTTGACAATTGTCGTAATCCGGTGTCGATCCGGCCCCAGTAACATTACTATCACAAACGGTATTCTCGTAAACTTTCAGTTTGACGTAAAATTATTAAAACTATCCCAATACGACTAAAAACAGAGCAAATAAAAATCTAATTTTGGTTTCTTCCATTTTCAGTTGCATTACGAACTATAATTGAATTTTTTAGGTTTAGGAGAATACCGTTTGGGATCGTAATGTTACTGGGAGCGGATCGACACCGGATTGCGACTATTGTCAAATTACGGGAATTGGGCCTCTGGTCTTTCATTTTTTCGCAATTTAAATGTTATTCGGGCGCAATAGACCCAATATATTAGGATTTAGGTCTAACAAAATAATTATTTGTTATAAGAATACAAATTTACATTCATAGTATTATTAGCATAAACTGTTTGTTACCTAAATTGTAACCACAATATGACTAAAATGACAGTAATGTTTTCTGAATAATTAGACTTCCACAATTTTAATTGTTTCATTTCATTAAACCTTGCGTAAAATCATTTAAACTTAAACTATGGCACATGATTTTTTTCACAACAGTTTTGTAATTTATAATATGCTAAAAAGAAATGGGTTTAAGCTAAGTAATACTAAACGTTGAATATATATTTACAAAAAATGTAGGAATGTTGAGTAAATACCTATTGCATGTCTTTGAGAGTTTCACAGATATAATCTGACAAGTCAATACATTAACACATCCCGCGCAAACATTGCAGTATGGAGATATTGTACAGTAGTACCTACGCACTAAAAGCCTAATCTGCCATACGTTATGTTACCGCAAAGGCGTGAACCGTACGTTATTTTATCAAACACGCCGAATGCGATAATAACGGCGTCCTTGAACTGCCGTTTGTCGTTGGATGTGGCAACTGGCAACGCATTCCGCCGGCCCACCGCATCGCCGACGTTGCGCAATGGTGCATCCAAATGCATTGATGGAATCTTACGGCCACCATGCCACTTCGCATAATCAACTGGATGAACCAGCTCAATTCCGGTCGAAGATACTGTTATCGCAACGCATTTTTATTTAGTTAGTTTGATTGATAGTTTGTCAACCACCTTATGTTAGAACCATTAAAAGTTTGTGAGACATCTGTCAAAAGAGACAAAGTCCTCTTTATTACTGTATATATTCTTGGACTTGCCAATAAAATGGTACACCTAGCTAAATTGTTCTCAATGTTACAGCACCTAGCTTGAAATTAGAATTTTAATATGGAATTTAATACTTACTAACTTTTTTCCTTTTGTGTTACCCTTATTTAAACGCATCTTAACAATAATGTTGTAGTGTGTGCAGACAGCCTTTAGTTAAAACATGTTCCTTATTATTGCAAGCTGTCTGTCATCTTGTTCAGTAGAATCTTTTGAAAACAAATGGTTGGTCCCTTCAGTAAATGTGTTAAGAAAATACTTAACAAAGAATGTTTGACCTTTAAGAAAATTTCGATGCAACCACTGCAAGATTTATGATCATAAAGCAATAACTGTGGTATGCTGTTGAAGGGATCATTTGTCATTATGAACTAAGACAATGGTTTCTAAAAATAAACTGTGCAAAGGGATTTTAACGACGTTCCATCACGATAACATCTTCTGGTATATTCTTAAGTTAATTAAATTATTTCGGCTTTGTATTTTTTTTGTTCTGGTTACTTCGTAAAATAATAATACATGGGGCACACTAAAAGTTTTGCACTTCTAGCTAATCGGAACTATTTAAATTTCGAATGTTATATTTTTTTAAACGTTGCAACCTTCTTAGTAATAAAGAAAAACAATTGGCGGGAAATGATTTGTCAATTGTTTTTTATCACACATCAAAGTTCTACGTACGCAACGAAAATAGAATTAAGTCGAAAAGATTTTAGAGCGATGATTTTTTATGATTTTAAAAGTTCTCTCTCTCTGCAAGACTGTGCCGCTCGTCTTTAAAATGCTTTTGGGAGAGAACCACCTTGTTTGAGCACCGTGAGGCGATGGTTTGCTGAATTTGAGAGAGGTCGAGTTTCTTTACATGACGAATTTCGTGAAGGGCGGCCTTCAACTGCCGTCAACGAAAATAATGTGGCTACTGTGAAGCGGCCAATTCAAGAAAACCCGCGGATTACCTATGAGACAATTCGAGGACTATTGGGGATCCGTATGAGCTAATTGTGCTACTGAAGTACGACCGCGGACATTCTAATGCTGTTTATGACATTGTCACAGGAGACGAAACGTGGATTTATTGTTTTGAACCCGAAAAAAAAAAATCTTGTGAATGGGTCTTTGAAAATGAGAACAGGCCAATAAAAGTGAGGCAGGCGAGAAACGTTAGTAAAAAAATGATCGCATTTTTTTTCTCAGCTACGGGTCCCATCTGTACAATTCTACTTGAAGATCAAAAGAGTGTTAATGCCGTTGTTAATTAGTATTCTACCATTTGTTTACCCAAGGTGTTAGAAAAAGTTCGCGAAAGACGACCCAAAAGCCGCGTTCTCCTACATCATGACAACGCTTCTTCACACACGGCCAACAAAACAAAGTCATTTTTAGCTTCCAAAAAAGTACAACTCGTCACCCATCCTGCGCATAGCGCCGACCTAGCACCCTGTGATTTCTGTATATTTCCCAAAATCAAAGATTTTATGAGAGGTTTTACTTTTACCAACTCCGAAGAGGCAGTGATAGCGTTCAATCAGCACGTAGAAAACATGCCTTCAGATCTGTGGTCCTCCTGTTTTAAAAAATGGTTCGATCGCATAAAAATATTTAAAATGTAAAGGAGAGTATTTTGAAAAGCAATAAACATAATATTTTGGTTATAACATGTTGTTTTTTTATGTTACGCAAAACTTATAGTGTGACCTACGTAGATCTACCTACCTAGTGATAGATTTTTAAATACACATTTAAATGACTAGACAAAGTCTTGAAATACTTATTTGTTTCCTCCACCGCCTGAAAGTTGTCATTGTTGTAAAGAAATCACTTCTAGCGATAAGACGATTTTATATATCTATACATCTAAATATTCATGTAATAGATAACAATTTCTGCCTATCAACAAACGATTAATTACTACCGGACGCGCGGACGTTCCTCATGACAGTCGGCCACGGTGAAATTCTTAGAGCAAACAGAAAAGTGCGTACCTATATGTAAATGACGCATAAGGAGAAAGCATCGTATTATGACGCAATGACGACAAAACAGACAAAACTGACATTTTAATCGAGGGTGTGGCTATGACTATTTTATGCAATTTTAACTGAATTGTTCAAGGAAATATTTTAGAAAACTGAGACCTGTTTGTGCCCGTAACAGCGTTAAGAAATATTAAAACATAGATCATTTTTTTTAACACTCTTATTTCAGTGTTCAAAATTAATTTCATATGAATAATTTTCGTTGTCAACAATATGTAAAACCATACTCGTGTACTGAACAATGTACATTAGAAGTTAAAATATTAAGATTTGGTGTTTTAGTAATACTTTTTTATTGCAAAATACGAGTTTCGACGTAATAATGTAAGTAGAAAATATTTTTGTGTTAGCGATAAGTGAAAGACAATAAAAATGTTTGGTTTGCTTACTAAAAGTGTATCAAACTTGAAGACGCAAGAATGGCTGCCTCATAACCGTCTGATACAGCCTTGGTCTATTTCCCTGCCTACCTTCTTTAACGTTGTACTCCTTTTCATCGCAGTTTGAATTTGTGTGATAGATAATTAATAAATCTGTGGACTAAAGTGCATCAGAGACGGAGAAATGATTTTAAAGAAAGGTTCTTTAAACTTGAGTATTTAATATTTTCATTTTTATATAAATTCAATTAATATCCAATAACCTTTTATATAGATTTATATAACCATAATAACACATACCTGGGCCTATGTTCAGAATATTAAAAGGTGTGAAACAAGGTGATCCCCTATCCCCTAAACTATATAACAGTGTACTCGAGGAAGTATTCGAAGACCTGTCGACTTCTTGGGCAACAAAAGGTATAAATGTAGGAGGTGAAAAAACCCTTACCAACCTCCGTTTTGCCGACGATATCGTGTTGTTTGCGAACTCTTCAACCGAGCTACAGGAAATGTTGGAAGAGCTGAGCGCGGCGAGCCTTAGAGTTGGACTAACGATGAATAGGACAAAAACTAAGTTAATGACCAACAGTATCAAACGCGGGGTAGTAGTCGATGGGCAGACAATGCAATACGTCGATGAGTACGTCTATTTGGGCCAGCTAGTCTCTTTCGACAACAGACAAGACAAATAAATCGAACGTCGAGTCGGAAATGCCTGGAAGAGCTACTGGTCCTTAAAAGCGTACTTGAAGGGAAACCTTCCCATATGCTTAAAACGCAAACTTCTCGACGCCTGTATTTTGCCTGTCCTGAGCTATGGTGCACAGACTTGGTCATTGACCGAAAGTCAGAGGTCCAGACTTGGGGTATGCCAAAGAGTTATGGAGAGGAATATCCTAGGTATAAGAAGGACAGATCGGATCCGCAATTCTATCATCCGCTCAAGAACTGGGATCACAGACGTGGGAGAAAAGGCTGCAGGGTTGAAGTGGGAGTGGGCGGGTCATGTCCATAGGATGGACTCGTGGACAAAAGTCGTCACGCACTGGCTGCCTACTGATGGACATCGTTCGAGAGGTAGACCTCGAAAGCGATGGCGCGATGACTTGGACAATTTTCTCCAAGATTGGCAGGCCCTAACCACCGACAGGGATAAGTGGAGAGGTTTGGGGGAGGTCTTTGCCCAGCAGTGGGACAGAAACGGCTAATTAAAAAAAAAAATCCTTTTATAAGTCTTCAGATCAATCAGTTTAATTCAATCTATAAACTAATTAACCAATAATTAGCTTATAACAAAATGATATTGATAAAGGTAGTTAATTTTTCCAATCTTTCAATAGAGATTTACAAAACAATAAAAATAGGTAATTATCCTAATATTTTAAGATATTTATTTATATCTACATATAAACATAAACAAAACTACGAAAAATAAAGAATACTATGGTATAGACGGGTGTTTTACTGTTTAAAAAAAAACAACTACTTATGCATAATTTTTTTTTTTGCAATTATTGATTTATTTATACTTAATAACGAATACTTTAACACACTGCAAAATTGGTTATGTAGAAACATTTTTTATTTATGACTTTCAATCATCATCATCATCATCATTTCAGCCATAGGACGTCCACTGCTGAACATAGGCCTCCCCCATTGACTTTCGATCTCTATGCGTAAATTAGAAGGAATTGATGAGATGGCAAAAAGAAAATCCTACATTTACTTAAGTGATTTATCATTTAAATACTCCAAATCATAAAACACCGGGCGTCATATAATGAAGTAACATGATTCAGACCATAAAACCGAAATTATATTACTTGTGAAACTAATTGCGGATTAAAGTTCACGATTTCGCCTTAGGCCCAAAAATGTTAATAACAACAGTTTAGGTACCAGTGTAATAATTTGTCGCAACCGCAACATATTGCTAAATGTATATATAATTCGTGTAATTGATATCTGGCATTTAGCAAACGGAACAATTCCATAAACAGTCAGTCCAGTTTAAATATCTTTATTGTCTCAGTCTCAATCCATACAAGGTTATCGCAAAATTCATTTAGATATTTCAATGCAAAGGTTAGGATTGGAATCATTGTGAAAACAACTATTTTGACTTTAATAAATCTGAAATAATAATTCTATTTCAAGTTTTTATTGTAATTTTTACTTAAATCTGCAAAGACAAAAACACATATCATTTTGCTCTTAAATAAGATACGAACATCACTACTCGTATAACTCTGTAGCTTGGTAGACATCAGGCTATTTAATCTTAAATTGTTCTATTCAAAGAACGAAATTTCAACGCGTTTAGAATAGCAAATCGGCAACAATAGTAGAAATTTAAAGGCACTACTGACATGGACTATCGCCAAGCACTTGTCCCACGAGACGTTTTAAGCCGCGCGCGACGTAACGACCTAACAACCGGAGTCTGCGAGTTAGCGCGGGCGCAGCGCGCAGTGTGCACGCGGCCTAAGGTTAAAGAAAAGAAAGTCTACGCGGGAACCGGTCGCTGAGCTTTGACCCCAACACAATATACCTCACTCCATTCAACTGTTTTATTGAACACTTTTTAGGGTTCCGTAGTAAACCAGCAAACCTTTACGTCGCTATGTCGCCAATCTGAAATTGGGTATAATGGAATAGTTTTCTAAAAAATCTAATTAGTCCGTCAGTTGAATTAACAGAAAATATTGGACACTTATTTTTTCTTTTCTCAATAAAAAAAAAAAGAAGATATAGCCCGTTAAAGTTCCGCGTAACGTCACGCCTTGCGACACTTTTAGCAAGTCGTGACGTCACGTGCTCCCATTCCCAAACTTTGATGGCCTTTATCTTCGTCATTTTTTGTTTGATTGACAAAAGACAAAATATGGGTCCAATATATTTTTAAATAACCGACGGACTGATTAAAATAATATTTTTTTAAGCCAGGAAAATAGCATATTAAGGATATTAATAAAGTTAAAAAAGTTTTAAAATGACGTACAACTTCCGTTTATTTCGTTTACAATAGATAGAGCAAGGTATAAGGTTGTCTTTTTTGTTTTGGTGTCGCTATCCCTTAGGTCCAGGGTTCAATTCCCGGTCGGTCAATGTTGAAAAAACTTCTCTTTATTGTCTCGGGTCTGGAAGTTTTGGTACCATCTTTGTTTCTGATTTCTGTAACACAAGTACTTTAACTACTTATCAGAGAATGTATGTGATGTTGTCCAATATTTATATTTTTGATATATTTATACTAGCTGTTGCCCGCGACTTCGTTTGCGTGGTATTTAGTTTATAATTAAAGGATTTTCTGCATAATTTTTAAAAAAATCCATAAGAACCTTCTGACAATAATTAAAATAACAAAATAATACTACTTATATATAATACTTAGCTAAATCGATCCATCCTTTCACGTGTGATGCGATGGCCAAGGGAAATAGAAATTCATTTTTATAATGTACTAGCTGTCTCGGCAAACTTCATACATTTTTTTTATAGTTATTCTGCTATTCGGGGCGGAGACAAATTCAACAAATCAAAGTTCACAAAAATCGGTCCAGCCGTTCTTGACTTATAAATGGTGTAACTAACCCAACTTTCTTTTATTTATATAGATATAGATTCTGCCTAAATTGTATGATTTACAATGTTAGTAATAGGTATATTTGATAACGAAATTTAATAAAAACTGTAACATAGACGTAGGCTTTAATGGTAAATGTTGTAGTCGACTAACTTAAAAAAGTACCCAAATTAGGTAAAGTCGAGTGTACTTGCATTTAGGGATCCTTACTTTTTGGCTTCATAAACTAAAGACTACGGATCCCTCTACACACAACACACAACACGCGCTGTGTCCTGTCGTGCACTTGGTCGGGTTTTCATATATTCTACATAAGTATTTCAATTTGCCCCATTCTTGATTATGTCGCGTCGGTATAATTTCGCACATTCGTCACATTCTACGTCGAAATTCGTACACTATAGAGCTACGAGGTAATAAATAGTTAGTTTTCTGTGACTAAGCGCTCACCAGTTACGACTATGAATAATGTTACCTACATTCATGTTAAGCTAAATCATTTGTGAATGTAATTACATTAATTTGTTCCGTCCGAGAGAATATGAAAAATCCTCTCGGACGGAATAAAGATTTCAACGCGTCGTAAACTGACGCGTTGAAATCTTTATTACGTAGCGATCATCGGGAGTACTTTTAAAGCTGTACTATCTTTTTCGCTTAGTTCTTGATCCATAAATAATATTTGTGACAAAAATACCTATTCAAATAATCCCTACTTATTATAAAACTCTGTCTGTCTATCTGTTAGGCTTTCACGCCTAAACTACTGAACCGATTTTGATTAAATTTGGCGTAAAGATTCATAAGCTACTTTTTTTACTGAAAACTGAACCGATTATAATGAGCCGCGAGCACAGCTAGTGAAATAATGTGCGCCTTTGCGTGGAATTATTAGCTTTGTGTTACAATTAACGAAGTACCAAATAAGGAACTTTGCCAGGAACGAATCCAGGCACACCCAGGCCAATTTAGGAAAGTTCGTTTTCTGAATTGACCTGAATGGGAAATTGAACCTAAATTTTAGCGCTAAGAGACCTTTCGCGGTCGGTAATTTATTCAGACAGTGGTTTCTTATGGGATCTCATTTTAATATTCTTAGAAATTTAACACAGATATACAAAGCAGTCGCCCGATAGTGAACGGACGCGGGTTTGATTCCCACCTAAGGCAGTTGAACTTTTTTCGAGTAAAGTATCATCACAAACTGTTCTGTAACCTACATTATTTTGAAACGTAATATTCTCTAGGCGACAGATGTTAAGTAATCAGTCCAGGCGCCTTATATCGAAATATCGTGCGACGTCGCACGCAAGGGACGAGAATACGAAACAATACAATGCGTCGATGATCCCTATCAGCCATCAAATGAGCTCTTGTTAAAGGCTTTTAGTTCAACGTATTTGTAAACTGGGGAAATAATATCCACTATACCTAAAAATACATACCACACAGAGTTGCAGCTCCAAACTATAGAATGCTGTTTGAATCATGTGTCAAGATGATTTAGGCCGTTGATGACAGTTGCTGCTAGTAGAGCAGAGTAT
This sequence comes from Anania hortulata, assembly GCA_963576865.1. NCBI lineage: Eukaryota > Metazoa > Arthropoda > Insecta > Lepidoptera > Crambidae > Anania > Anania hortulata. The sequence continues at coordinate 8,585,186 of OY756396.1, read as the reverse complement.
ATTTATTATTGTGTCAATCTGTCACTATAACCAAGACAAATTAATGGCATGCCGTCACAGCGTGCCCTTATTCGAGCCGTGATAATCAACTAGCGTAACTCGTCAGCAATCTCAGCAACAAACAGTGATTGCTGCAATTCATTAAACTGCGATCAAGTGCAGGCTCTTATTAGACACAGCGATCGGTCACGGTAGGTCGTAGTCACACGTTTTCTTGACTTGTTTAAGGTAACACGGGAATAAACAAAGCACCTGTTGTCGTTACATGAGCGTGCCGAATGTCTTCGCGAAAACCTAATAGAGTGATAGCCAAGTTTATCTCTTTGAAGTTTAAAATATTTGCAGACTCGGTACTTACCTAACATGCGTTTCTCTATACGAAATGGTTTTTGGTATTCTAAAAAATAGGAAGTTAGAATCAAAATGTTAAAGGAAGTTAATTCTCTAGTGTGGGAATTTTGGACATAAGTGTGTACCTACTTTTTCACAAAGCCTCTGGCGTACATTGCATTGCTTCGTGTATACGAGCAATACGTGTATAGAAACACTAAATCATGCTTACCACTCGTATGAGTGGTAAGCATGATTTAGTGTTTCTATGTATTATGAATCTATGTATTAACAAAAAATATAATAAGGAGTCTCTTTTATAAACTTCTTCCTTTTTATAATCATTTTTTTTTTACATAAAACGACAAAAAAAAATTGTATGTGAACGTTGTAGCAATTTATGAACTTGGCTGTTTTTTTTCTACGCTCATTATGTGCGTAAATAATTCGCATTAATAACGCACTCTTCGCAGCCTCTTGTTTTACGACGAATTAGTTTTGGTTACAAAGCACTTTTATTTGTTTTTTTCCTAGGAAGTTTTATTACATGTTAGGTGATTTGCTCGAAGCTTTGTAACTTGTCCATGACTAGTAAGTTTTTTTTGTATATTCGCTATGCATTCATTGCATCTGGTAACTTCATACTAAGTAATTGATAACGTAAAAACTTTGTTTTTGACTCATTGTAAGGATTAAGTCTAAGTTACATTACTTTTGCAGGATTTTTGTTTTTCTCGGGGTGGCTCTCACGTAATCTACAAACTTACCTATCGGCTATCACAAACGCGCTTGTGGTTCTAATTTATACTTATTACTATTTCAGGCAACTACAAATCTATTCCAGTGTCACCTCGTAGCTAATTAGTGTTTACCTCACAAAGTTAAAGTTATCGCATATCATCAATGACGGACGAGGGGCAGGTTTGTAAACAGTGTAAAGTGTCACATCCTCGTTCGGATGTGGTATTTTACACAACCGGTGGTAGTTCTCTCGAGGCGGGGCGGCTGGCTCCGCGGGCTCGCAGTGTGTACCGACCGGGCGACGCGAGTGACGGTGCCCACGCGCAGACAGACGCACCAGCCCAGGCGCAGTTCATACAGTGACCTACCAACAAGGACGACACCATGCGGCTTGTGAGTACCCGTGTTTATACGTTAAGGATGCCGTCTTTAGTGTGCATGAAAATAGTGTAAAGTTTTAATGGTCCATAATCGGAATATTTGATGTTTAAGAGTAAGTGGGCACGTTAAATATGAAATTTTTCACTAATTTAATAATACAGGAATACACATATTATAATTTTATTAAGAAACAAAACTATTAAAATATTGTACACAAAAATGTAAGTACCTAAATAATTAATACCCTAAGTTATGGATCATTGAGAAATTTACAATAATTTCACTGTCGTTAATATTATAAGTTAAGTATAAATAATTATTATTAGATAATTATAATTTTTGAAAACGACTTATCTTGATAGACTCACTGCTGTTTACCAAACTTATATAAGTTTAGTCTAAGCTAAAAATAGCTTAGTCTGACGCTTGCGCATTTTAAGCAGTGGCCATTTTTACAGACGAAAAAGTTTTCTCTCACGTAGTAATGATGGTCTATTATTCAAATGAAATTTAACCTTTCACTACACAGTCGAGTGTTTCGGAATTGTTTTATGATGACAACAGTTAAATTTATTATTGCATTATCCGACATAATGTGAGTGATAATCAGTGAACATGGACTTGATAGTTTAATAATTTATTATTTTAATTCAATTAACAGGATCCTAAAATTAGATAAGGAAATTACATAAAGCTTAAAATCATGTAACACAGCGTAGTTCTCACATATAGGCGACATAAGCACACAATATACATAGATAATAAATATTAGATACTTTGTATAGGGTAAGTGGTCAGCGATATTTTTTCCGAATTAATGTTTCATAATCAAAATGTCATTATGTTTTTCCTTAACGATAAATTATATTAAAACATATCAGATCATCGATGCACTTTCCCCGTGAGTGACGCAATGCATGCGTGATGATGCGATCTGCTCGTTTGCATTAATTGTCGGAAGTGGCGATGAACAGTATTAGGATCACTAGCTCTGGCACTAAGTTACTTGTTTACATAAATATTATATGTTTATTTCAGACATCTACAAACACTAAACAACCGTCAGTTAATTTAAAACAAGATTGAGGGTCAAAATCATTACTCAATAAAATCTTTCTGTCTGAATCATTGCATGACCTATTACTATTATATCCTTAAAAAAAATTGGCATTGTCTCAAAGCAAGGAATAAACAACCTCCTGTTACAAGACTTGAAGCAATTTAGAAAAGTTAGTTTTTCGAAATGAAGCAATGGAGAATCGAACTCGGGACCACGCTACTGCGCCAATGGGGTCTAAATAATAATAACATTTGATTAATTATTATGATTCAAACTTGTGCGACAAAATATATCTACTTAATAAAATATATACATTCGTAATTAACAATAACACAATGAAAACATAAACATAGTATTGAGTATAAAAAAATAAAACTAGTTAACTCATCATTATAAATCGTTAATATATTAAATAAATATACAAGCAACCGTAAGAATAAAGTAGGACTTCCGATGTCCGATGATATTTTTTTCAACAGGAAATTCGAAGAGGACATAAATATTAACATTTATGATTATGATGCAGGCAGTACGAGCAACGCGTGAATTTATTGAAAACGTTAATCTCCGGGTTACGAAACTAATAGCGGCAAATAAACAAATATATAAGACATTTAGCGAACACTCATGCATCAATGCATGTGTTACGTAAGAAACGCGTCATTTTATTAGACTACATTCCTGAATACTTGTAACATCATGATTTTTTAAGGCTTCACTTACTTTAAAATACTCTAACCAATCATAAGGTACTTGAACCGTTAATTAAAGGCTTTTAAAAGATAAAGGCCATGTTTGAAAATGTTTTTTTTTTTACAAAACGCCAATGTGCTAATCCTAAGAATATCCGAATGGTTTTTGTGTACGTTTGTGCCTAATGTTTACATTTTTTCACAACCATCCAACCACCACCACTAATGATATAGGCATAATTATCAATTTCGATTCCCTTTTTTGTTATATTGTTAAAATAACAAAATTGACACTTAGATTCTTTACCCTTAATTCCTGGGTCTGAAATTTTGCAGCAAGATAACCGACAGAGAAAATATTTCCAAGGTGCCCATAAAAAGGCCTCTGTTTTTTGGGCTAATAAGTAAAGACTAAGAATACTAACTTTCCCCTTAATACGAATGGTGTGAAAAACCTACTTTCTGATAATCTTTAATATAAAAATTAATGAGACATTTACAAAAATACAACACAGTTATCATCTGGTTTAAAATCATTGGATGGATTGGATCATTTAAAATAAAAATAAAACAAATAAATAAATATTAGACAACATCACATACATTGCTCTGATCCTATGATAAGAAGCAAGCACTTGTGTTACAGAAATCAGAAACAACGACGCGGTACCACAACACCCAGACTCAAGATATTATAGAAAAGTTCTTTTTCTACATTGACCGACCAGGAATCGAACCCGGGACCTCAAAGATAGCGACACCAAGTCCGGTATGCTTGCTTCTCGGCTACAAAGGTCGTCATAATCAAAAATCAAAATCATTATTTTATCTGTATTTAATAATATATGTTTTTTAGTTTCTTAAACTTAAATAGTAAATCTAAAACAAACTGGTAAGAAATATACCGGAATCATATTCCAGGACAACTTTGCCATATTAGGTAAGAATGCTACTAATTGACCCTTAGCCCTGTGACTTAACTGTCGTTGGGTAACATACGTAATACAAGATTATGGGCTTGTCAGCAAGACCAATACTATTTCTAGACCTCTTAAAGTCGTATTGTCTCATAACGACACGAGTCTGATCTTGTCTTTACAAATTAATATATGCCTGATCTATCTACTAAATCAGTCTTTAACTGCCTAAAGCAGTTTTTCTCAAAGTGGGCGAGAACGCCCCCTTGTGTGCACTGAAGACCTAGAGCTAGAACCCACTGAAGGCGGTAAGGGGCCTAGAGAAAATTGGCATTGTTGTATTCGTTTAGAGGGGCGTCAAAATGGGGAGCGTTGAAAAGTAAATGATTTTCAAAGTGGGCGGCAGACAAAATAAGTTTGAGAATCTCTGGCCTAGAGACAAGACACAATTGAAAACTGTTGTTGTTTCCATAGGTGACATCCATGGAATTTAAGGTGTTAATTGAATATGTATCAAATGATAACTTGATCAACTTTGATGGATTAGTAACATTATTAGATTTTTGTTTTCAAATTGGAGCTACTAATTAAACTCGTAATGAACAACTGAATCACAATAAGAAAGTTGACATACAAACTGAAGAATATTGAAAAACAATGCCTTCTAACAGTCATTTAATAAGGAAAAGAGTAATTGCAAACAGATACTTACAAACAAATATCATTCACACAATGGCTAAATGATGGACGATGTGATTATCTAATATTGTCATATCTGCGCACCTAACAATTGAATCACAATTTATAACTGAATAATTGCTTGAATTTGTACAATGCATGGGTGTAATACCATACATTACATAGCTTACTGATATTAACAATAGAGTTATGATTTTCTTTGTATGTATCAAACAATAATACGTACATGAGAGAGCTTTCCGTGTTTCCACGACAAAGACGTTTCCACAGTTATTAAACACGTGAAGAAGCTTTATAATTTAAAATACTTACCAGGATTTCTTGTTTCTAGCTTAAGTAGTTTCGACTTGGCATTGACGAGTTAGTCAGACAGAACATGTTTTTTTTAATATTTTAGTATTATAATTATTTATCTGTTTCACCAATATTTAGAATAGACCTAGATACTTATAAGTGCTAGATGCAAAGTCAGGGTGAGTCACTAGTTTTAATTATAAAGTAAAGGCCTTGCAAAACTTTCTTCAATAAATATTTAGCCTAAATCTAGATTAAAATATCATTTTGTCCGTATCAACTTGAAGCATACAGACATTTAAAGCGAGATTTGTGTTAAATCTTGATTTAAAAAGGTTGTGCAATGTTAATGTGAAAACAATAATAAACAAAAATATCAAGAATAAATAATGATTATTTCTATATTATTCATTAAATAATATTCTATAATTATTTACAGAAGTAGACGTCCAATTTAATATTTAATTAATAATTATATGCGTGAGTAACTAATTACTATCACAAATATCACAATGCAACAAAAAGTTATTTAGTTCTGTTTAGTTTTTCGTAGTACTAGTAAGTATCTGGTGATTTGTATAGATATTCTTTATTTTTTATTTTTTTAAATTAGTAGAAGTTCTTGGTGCCTTGTCTAAATGTAAATTAATATTTCAGCTATTTTACCTTATTTCATGGTATCTGTGACGGATAAGACAAATATAATGGGTTATTGGAGAGGTCTAGAGTTACCTAATACAATATCGGTAAAATGCAGTAGGTAAACCGTTCCTTGAACTAAACGAACCAGCTTATCTACAATGCATTGATCACGAACTAACGGCTTACCTTTGAACCTTTCGCTGACTTCTACAGCATAATGGCTTCGTTCGTGGCCCTTATATTAAACAGACGTCAAGCAAGTATATCATAAGTTACTCAGGATTTCTAAACATCGATAAAACTATATACAATTAGTTATCATAATTATTAAGTAAAAAATTTGACTATTTAGTTTTAAGTACATTTGTAAATGTTTTTTTCCTAAATATGGGCAGTTCGTTCATTTTGAAAAATCAACAATTTTCTCTTCTAAAGTCTGAAATCAGACATGCCTATTACGATTAAAAGTAAAATATGATCAAGTATAGTAATTTAATGAATAAGTTTTGCTTTTGTAAATACTGAAGTTATACTTGACTTGCTTGACGATGACAATGTATGTGATGTTGTCCAATATTTGTTTAATTATATAAAAATATCTGCAGTTCTTTCAATTAAGAAAATATGTCGTGTGACTTATCAAATATTACTAATTTATTCTAAAGTTTCATTTGATTCAATTGATTTCAGAATTAATCATGGTTTTCACGATTACAAGAAAAATATGACTAGTAATTTTAAGTTATGAAGATACTTATTACACTTGGCATTTTCCATTTCATCCATACTATTTACGATATTATTTTATAAAATATATTTTTAATTTATATCATTGCAAAAACACAATAATCTTTGCCTCTAAAAATCTAAGCTAAAATTGCAAACCAATAATATATCTTAATGATTTAACAAATAAATTAATAGGATTTCCTTCAATTACTTGATGCGTAGAGCGGAACGTTTACTAGGGATTGACAATACATAATCAGAACTAAATCGATGAATCGGTTCGGTCGTCATGTGAAAACCTATGCGTTAATTGACGTCTGTAGTACGAGAGCGTCTGCCTTGTATGCGGTTTGTGTTATCGTTGTTTTTCGCATAGTTCCTATGTTGACTTTTGTTATTGGTTTTGTTGTTTTCCTTATTGTTTTGCTTTTATTTAGTAAAATGCCAAAAAAGGAAAAAAAGACTTGTCAAAAAGCTGAATACGGCACTCTGGCAGTAAAACATAGCAGTATCTCTATTATTTTAAATAAGTTCATTTGAATAAAAATCGATTAAACTACTTTATAAACTTTCTAGATTTTCAAAAAGAATCGGTTGGATTTCGTTAGGGCACTATTTGAGTCAACAGGGAAGTCACGTGATGTGTCACAAGTTTCTTCTTATTTTGAAAAGGGTATAATATTAACTATAGAGTTTTCGATTGAGATATATTTTTATTAGATTTAATCCTTTCGTAAAAAGTGATGATTGTATACTAGTACTTTCTACTTTCATCATCATCATCATCATTAAGGCCACAGGACATCCAATGCTGAACATAGGCCTTCCCCAGTGACTTGACTTTCTACTTTACTGTATGTTACGAGTAAATTAATGAATTTGGAACGATTTATTTTTTGTAAGAACAAGAAACCAATCTATCTAACTGCACTAACGTGCTCCCAGACCTCGACTCTTCTAGGTTCAGTTTTTTGCCGTGAGACAGTGAAAGCCCGAGATAGCCATATAATTTTGATATTTTTCTCACGATCTCTTACTGCTGATTAAGCTTCATTTGTACATAAGTTTCATTGTGTTAACTGTTTTCTTTAATCCGATTAGCAAACGCAAAACATTTTGATCAGTGATTTATATTTAATTTTGGTTCCTATGTTAGTCCATTAGCGTAACCAACTCTGAAGAACGTAAAATCAAATTCGTATGATGATTAATTTATTCGGTCATACATAACCTTATAACGTAGCCGTAGACAACTTACAAGTTACATTTGGTACACAACAATTTGTTCTAGCCCTGACCTGTATGCTTCTCATTTGGTTATCCAATGTTACAAATTGCTTTCCTGTAGAGCATTCTCCATAGTAGGTACATACCGCACGCCCGAGGGGACTCGTCTTTGTACAACGCGTTTGCCTAAGCTTGATTTATTTCGGTTACTACAAAGGTTACACTTGTGTAACTTACTTTATTTTGCTGCCCACTAATAAAATTAAGTAAGTTTGTACCCGTGTCTAAAAATAATTAAACTAGAGTAGAGATTCACACTTTCTATTTAAGTATTAACATTAAATATTACTTACCAATTGATGGTCTCAGAAATTGAATTCAAGAATAGATTTCCTTGCGAATGTTAAAATGAAATTTACATCATAATATTTATTGCCTATCTCATTCGTTAGTATGTATTTTGGACAACTAAAAATGAGTTGATTGTAAATGTTATGACCCTATTTCAGTTTTATGAATACTGATAAATGATACTTAGCCTTTGATTAGATGTTTTAGTCGTTTATTTCTCGTTTGAAATGATGACCTTTTAACCTGTGCTCGTCTTGCGCATCTTGAAGAGAAGTGTAATTTCGCCCTAGGCTGGTGCCAGTATTGATGACATTACATCATTTAAATGAATCATTTAATAAACATCAGAATATTTTTAATATATGTATTTATCTATATTGTCGTTCTGAACAGTAGCCAAATTTAAGGAGGCGAATATGTTTATCAAAACGACCAATTTTAATATTGGGTCAAAATCAGGCAAAAAAATTGGGATACCAAAATTATCATCGAGATAAAGCGTTAGTTTGTTTGAAGAAACGTAAAATACCCTATACCCTAACATTTTATATTAATTGGTGAAATGAGAATTTAGGATAAAATGTCAGTTGAAGCTTTTGTAAACCTATCTACGTTTAAATAAAACGTAACAGATCCGATCCGATCGATTTTTTTTAATTCGTGCCCTTTTTACTCTATATGTACGCACCCTAATATTGCCTTCATTTAACAAGCTATGGCCATGGTTTCGCCCTTGTGAAATACGGGTTGAAATATATGTTATTGTTTTCACATTCCACATTTTTGACAACTGATACGCAACATCATAGTTAATTAGCGCAATCAATATTGATTCATCTATCTAAGATCCCTCAGTAAACGTAATGTTTTTCGAAAAATAAAGTTGGTAGCCTATATCGATTCGGAATGTAGGTAAATATCCATTCGGGTACTTATAAGCTAGCTAGCGACTTTGTTCGCGTGGACTAGAGAATGTTTAGTATTTCACAAATTTTGTGCTCTGCGGAAGACCACTTTTATCAAGAAAGGAGCTTTACTTTGGATTTGAAAACTTCCAGGGTATTATTAGAAGACAGTAGGTAACTCAGGTAGGGAGTTCCTGGAAGTCGAGTCTTTGGAATTTCAACTGTAAAACTATGCTTTTCGCCGAGGATCTCCACTTTGGTGGTGGAACAGAGTGGTCTGATTTTGATCAGACAGACAGACAGACAAAATTTTTAAAAAAACCTCCAACAAAATTAATCAAATTCTCTTTATGTACAGAATTGGACCTGAAACAGTTTCAATATAATTACAGATAAAAGAATTAATTAAATCGAATCTGTAGTTCCTAAATCCAAACAAACTTTACATATTTCATTACTATAGATATAGATAGGAACTTGGCCCTTAAAGTGACATTTGGCCTATCCTATACAGTTATCGCCGTAAGCAACAATTAGTTATGTTTCTAAAATTACAGTCGTTACGAATATCGTAGCACCACTACGTAGGGAAAGATAAATATAAAGGGCAATACGAATCACTCTTATATTTTTATCTATTTACTCAACCCAAACATCTCCAGCGTTAGAAGATGTGGGGCGAGGCTCCCGTCCGCAAGCCAGGCCGAACCTAGTTGCGAGTAAGAGAGTACACTCATCAGTGACGAAATATAATAACACGAGCAAATACTACAAGTTAAAAATGTTACTATTAGAGTATTTGGCCAGCACAAGCGTGCAAACTGAACAACGGCTGCAACCTTTAATCTTGCAAGAATAAACACGAGAAGATTATAAACTGAGCTGCAACTAAATGGTTAGGCACCTCAATCATCCTACGTGTCGAGGACTGAATAACCAGACGACAACTGCAAATCACAAGTCCATTGTGAGTCTGCGGATCCATATTCAAATGTATCATGACGACATTAAGGAAGTGAAAGACAGATTTCAGGTTAGATAATAGTCTGCCGATATTAGCGCCAAGAGATGATACCAGTTTGTAAATTATGAGCATTGTGGGCATGAATGAGCTGTGCTTGTACAGACTGGGTTACGACCGATTAATTATGCATGTGGTTAATATTGACATCTGGTTTTATATCTAATTTTCATCAGAGCAAAGATTGACTAATTAATATGATGTTTAAAGCCTTACACGGGTCACCAATGATGATTATGTAATATATATGCTAATATCTTGTAATTATTCTTACCATACCTTGGTGCGATCGTGCATATTTTGGTTTGCTGCATTGTCTAATTGATTAATAATGATAGTTACGAGTATACATAGGTATATGATGACGCTTTATGGACTGGCGGGAAAACTTCAAATTGTTTCTGCTTTCAAAAGTTAACGGAATTTAGGTAAACTTTTTTACACCGAGTTTTTTTAGAATAATTCGACCCTGCTGAAGACGATTCAGCTTGGTGTCAACCATCTTTTCCCCTTTCCCCAAAAACGGTGTCCCTACCTTCGGTTTTTTAATTTTTTTTCTAAACTTATTAAACGTAAAAGTAATAAATTGTCAATGACAAAAATAATCTACAGTAAATTATCTACAACATTTACATATAAATTATTTTACAGGCTTACTTAAAAAAAATATGAATTCTTTATATTTTTCTAAATTTTGCATAGCGCTCAATTTATCGAAACACGGTCAAAGCTATGGTAACATAGCCAAGAAGCGAATCCTTACAAAAATGCAAATATTTTGAAAAAATAAATGTATTTAGTTTTATTATGTCTGAAACTACTGAAACCGACAGACTAACTAACATGACGACCTCTGTAGCCGAGAGGCGAGCACGTCGGACTTGACGTCGCCATGTCTGAGGTTCGACTCCCAGTCGGGTCAATGTAGAAAACGAACTATTCTACATTGTTTCGGGTCTGGGCATTGTGGTAGTACCGTCGTTGTTTCTGATTTCTATAACGTAAGTATTTAAGCTACTTACCTTAAGATCAGAGCAATGTATGTGATGCTGTCTTATATTTATTTTTTATATAGGTAGTTAAATACAAACTTACCTTTACATGTGGTACCTATATTGGTTGTGTTTGCTTATAAAAACTGTATATTTTTAAATTTTCTAATACTAATTTTCTTATTAAAACCACAATAATTTCTTTATAGTAGTCGTGCTTACTGTAAAATCTTTAATTTCCAAAAAAAGCTCTTCATTCAATGACCTAACGACAACTTTTTTCAAATTGATTGCAAACGTCGAAGATATAGTGTTAACATGACTTGGCCCGCCTACACAGTCAAGCCGCGAACTTACGCTAAATGCACCATTCATTCGATTCATTCCACTAATTAGCATCACAAGTAGACGCTAATTAGGCCGTAGCGTAAAGACAATGAACGTCCACGTATTGAAATAAGCTAAGAAGTTCTTTGATAACAAACGAATCCACTGTAAATGCCGCATTGTATATTTCAGGGCAAACAACGATTCCCAAACATAACTAGGCTTAATAATGAGATGTCGCAAACCACCAGATATTGACCACAGATGTTGCTCTACTGAATACGAGCGAACAAAGTACTCGTTTTCCCACAGGTATCCTACAAACGGACCAAAAAATATTTCGAGATAAGTACAACAATATGAGTGAACAAATAATTTACTGGTGTTAGTTTTGTAATAATAATATGTGAATTAAAGCCTTTTAAATATTCTGAGTCAATTTTTTATACATGAGCGCCACTTAAACTTGTCCAGTGTTTAATATTTTTTGTTCAACTACAAAGTTTTCACTGGTCGTCTCATAAAGTTTGTGCTTGTATGTGTATCTCCGTCGTAGTCATGCGGGTGACATACTCACAGAAAAAGTATTTGAAGATAACTTACCTACCACTAAATCTTTCCTTGAAATGTCGGTTCTAGTATTGCATAATAACTGAGGACAAACATTGCTGGCCAGGAAACCTAGCGTTTAAGACGGTTTGGAAAATAACGCGTTTAAACCTAATTTCATCGCAATACTGTAGGCATTAAATAAAAAGACAAATTTTGTCTGTGTACTTTTGGGATTTAATTTACGTGCCTTTAGGACAAGAACTATAGGTATCAATAAATGAAACTTAACGTTTAACAAAATTCGAAACGTTTCTAGCCTGTTGATGTCAGGTGACAGGCTACTTATCGTATAAAAATAAAATAAAATAAAATAAATATTGGACAACATCACATACATTGCTCTGATCCTGTGGTAAGTAGCCAAAGCACTTGTGTTACAGAAATCAGAAACAACGACGGTACCACAACACCCAGACCAGAGACAATATAGAAAAGTTATTTTTCTACATTGACCCGACCGGGAATCGAACCCGGAACCTCAGAGATAGCGACACCAAGTCCGGTATGCTTATGTTTCAATTGACCAAAAATCGATCGTACAGTCATCATCAAATAGTTGGTGACAGTCAAAATATTTGTATATTGATAGAAACACCAAAGTGCTCAATAATATCGGCACTACGATCTGGCTCAAATTGTTAACAACAACCTAAACACACTGATGTATATTTCAATTAATTTAAAAGTCTATTTAAAAATGAAAAAGTTCATTCGTCGTTGGGTGGGTTAGGTTTTTAGGTTATTGTCAACAATTTGAGCCAGTTGGTTGTACCGATATTATTTAACAGTGTCTAGCAAAATTTACATTTGGACTGTCACCAACTTACTTACTGCACAAGCATCTTAGATAGTTTGATGATGTTGAACATGCACTTTGAAATCACGACACGACCAATTTTGTACATTGCGCTCGTGACGATCTGTGGCAATTCTAGTTGAACCGATTCATGACTTTGAAATATTATGATTTATGGATCTCATTGACCGATATATTAGTGACGACGATGACCATAGTAAAATATCTACACACTCGTATTTGTCATAGAAACGATAAATCGTCTATTTTTGGAGATAACCCCATTTATAGACTTAATCCAAATTTTTTGTAAACTTTCTTGAAGCCTACTTAAGTAGACATTTCATATTTATCTACTCAAATTGATTCTTATCTATTTCCGTTACGGTACAAAGCACTTGCTGACATGTACTGTACAGGCAAGACATTCATTTCGGCTCATTATATTCGCCAGTGTTATTACTCAAAATTGCACTCGTTCCGCCTGTAATGGAATTAGCCCCACAATACATTTACTACAAGGGCCTTTCTCTGATGGGTCTAATAAAGATTAAGTACGGAAATAAATAACTTATTATGAGCACGTAACATAAACATTGAAAAAATATTTCCGCTTGATCTTAAAGCTTAAGCTTATTAAACGTCTATACCTAATATAAAAAAACCAATTATAAATAATTCAATTAAAAATCAAGGTATCTTTAATAGTAAGTAAATTTTACTTACTTTTTCGTTTGAGATTTTATATTTCATTTGAACTCAATTCAATCAACTCTCACTCAACTCAATTGAACTCAATTTCAATCAATCTAAATAAAGTGCATCTGTGGACGGAATTTGAATAACTACTTTTATTTTAGACACAATTTTGTTGAGGCATCCCAAGCAAGTCACGCGAACATGGCGGTTAGATAAGCTTCTGTTGCCGTTTTCTCACGATGGCAACTTAGCAATATGTGTCAGTTCACTGAATATTTCCTTTAGTTAATCATCTTCTGACATAATAACTGTTTTATACTCAGTCAAATGAAACTTCTACGCTACGTAGCAAAAACGTCGCGCTAAAACCTCTTGAAAATTATATTCGTTGTATATATTTTTCTATTACTTATCTACACGATCTATACGGACTATCATTATTACGTTTAAATAAAATTATATATAATTGTAATTTGAAAGGTATTTTTCAATTGCCGCGGATTAGCATTAATTTCTGCACCGGCTACATGCATACAATCATTATGCACAATTCGAGAAATAGCAATTTACGCAAATTCTGCACGTTGTGATGATGTAAACTTTCACTGTACCTCGCCAAGTGACTGTCAACTACTTTGAAGTATGTAAATATTATTATTTTCTCACATAAGTACAAAAATCCTCTTTAATATGCGAGTATCTAACTTATATATTTTTTTAAATCATTCTAAACTAGCTAACTAGAACTAACTGAAATAAACCATCGTTCAGCGTGGAACACCAGTGACACGATTATTTGACCTAAAGTTCTTATTCGCATCATAAATATTTATGATACATTTTATAATGATCGCTTAAATAAATCTTAATCTCATTTTTCAATAAAACCATTTCATAATTAGCGGTTATGTAAGGAACGTTATGGGTTTTAGACTGGTTAATTTTCAACTAATCAAAAGAACGCAAGCGTATTTTACTCGTATAAATATTCATTGGAATCTCGTAGGTACATTCATCTATTCTTGAATTGAAATTTGGACATTAAAGACTGCGTGTAACAAATTGATTACGATCTCAAAAGATAATGACAGCTTTTTGTGTCGTTTTTACTCCGCTTTGTTGGGTTAATAGCATTTTTACGCTCATAACTTGTAGTTTCCGAGTTTCACAATTAAAAGAAGTCGGCAGAGGGCTTGCAGCCGGTATCGGTGCATCGCGTTCACCGTGCAGGTCACAGTCAGAGGGAGAGCGCCTGCCCTCACGACCGACCGCATCTTTTATGCATGCCTGTTATTTAGGTATTACAAAGAGATGCCGACCGTCACAAGTACGTGCACTAAATTAAATTTAGTTCTCGCTTTCATTTGAAAAAATTTTTTCACTGCAAATTAAACGTTTTGTAATCACATCGACAGACTTTTAGGGCAAATATTTTCCGTATAGCATATAGATGCTCTTCTTCATTGGTAATACGTATCAAGAGAAATAAAGACTTCTTAAATGAATGGCAATCTTGAAAATGATCGTGTCATCAATCGACAGTCATTATAATTTCACTTGTAGGTATAATCAATTTAAGCAAGGAATTTCGTAAATATTACGCTGATGAATCTGATTTCAATCGTGAATTGTCTATTAGGGTACTTAATTATTCTAATTTATGTAAATTGACAAAAGGAGCATAGCGGTCAAGAGAAATCATGCGTCTTCTGGCTGGCTGGTTAGCGGATAATACCGTCTCTACGATACCAATAATAACTGGATAATATAATAACAGCGCAACCACGAATTAATATATACGACAAAAACACATCTAAAACCACCACTGTAGAATGATGAAGTGTAATTATTAGTGTCTGAAACAATTACAAAAATAGAGAGTACTTGCCCAATTACTTACTTATACAGTGTGTCTGGTTATGGACTAGCGATATTCTAAGGATTGTTAGAACAACTATTCTAATACTCAAATACACTACATAGTTAAGTCCAAACTACTTATCAGCTATGTGGCAGCCATTTTGTTTTTTTTTCTTGAAATATTCTCTACGTGGACACAAAATAAAACATATCTCCCAAAGTGTAGGCGTTAATGGTATAAAAATAGGCTTATTCGAAGCGCAAAACTCTGGTCTATCGTATAAAATTTGAAACAGGGAGTTGTTACGTACATAATTTGAAAAAATAATTAAATTTCATGTAAAATATTTTTAAAAAATATAAAAATAAACTAATTATTGTAAATTACATACTGCAAAAGTAACATTAATTTTTTCCACTAGATTGACAGGGTTTGATCTAAGCTACAATACAACATTTAATTTACAGCTGTATGTCTACTACTTTAAGAGTTATTGTTGTTTGAACATAGCCTATGCGCAAGCACAAAAGGCGTTGGTCAGAACCCTAACCGGAAATTATTAAAACACAACATTCTTACCAACTTTTATTCATTCAATGCTTTTACATTACACTAACAGTTTAATCAAAATCAATAAAAGTCTCACAATAATTGTTCAAAGTGGCCACCTCCAGTTTGTAGGCAAGCTAAAGCTCTCTGTGCCACTTGACGTTGTTGTGGTTCAAACAACAATAACTCTTAAATTAGTAGACATACAGCTGTAAATTAAATGTTGTGTTGTAGCTTAGATCAAACCCTGTCAATCTAGTGGAAAAAATATATGAGTAGAATGAGAGTATTTGTGTGTTAGAATAGTTGTTCTAACAAACCTTAGAATATCGCTAGTCCATGACCAGACACACTGTATAATAAATGAATAGCTTACTTACTCATGCTATTAAGTAAATTCGGTTCGACTAACATAAACGATTAAACTATAACTTAGATAAATCACAGCACGGTTGCTTAGATTGATAAATTATAGCGATATAAAAACAAGTAAAAAATGAATCACTTGTCAATTATAATACTTTGTTCGCGGTAAGCCACAAAGCGTATTTCGTAATACGTTACCGCACTCTACGTGTTGTAGCCGCGGAGTAAGTTTAGGCTCTAGTTAAGGGTGTAATCAAAGCGAGGTTTACATGACTCTATTTTATAAAACCTTAGCAGATTGTAATCGAAACATTTACAGGTATAGAAAAAAGTATGACCAGGAGGCCTACTACGAAAATGTTTCGTTCGTTCGGACGTATAAACCTGATTAATTAGAATAACCATTCACCTGTGTCAATCCTTTAACAAAACTGGGTCAAATTTAGTAAATCATATAATAATATGATCTCGCGGAAACTGTATTCATCGTATCCTATATTCTCATAAGGGTATAATAATCCCAAAAACTAGCCTACGTATGTTTAAAGGCAAACTAAACAATAGGCTAACAATCTATGTTTATATACTTAGTCTCGCCATAAATACTGTTACAATTAAAAATAAACAAAATATTACATTTTAATTTAGAATCTGTAATTTTTATATGATTGTTACTTCGACCAAGTATATATCTAGACGGACAGTCGAGGCAGCGAACGCTTTAACAAAATTAATTAAAAAATTAACCAAACAAACCTAAATACAATAAATCCATATTTCTCCCCAATGTAATCGGAATTGTTCAACACCTAGTATCATTACACACGATGACACGAGCGGGAGTGTAGACGTAGCTGTCACGCACGAAAGTTGGCCTGTTTTATTTAGTACGATTCAAGCAGTGTGCTCTATCTAGATAATATAACATCATTGATTGTTCATTGAGTTTTCTCATTTTGGCGCCAATACATTGTACAATATTTTGCAATATTAAAATAGAGTGGGGTGATAAAGAGAACCCAATCGTTGTGATTGCATTACACAAAGTAGGTATGGAGCCAAATGCAATTTTTTTGACTCTCCATAGGCTTGGTATTAGTAAAACGTTTCAAGTGTACCGGGCTATTAATAGGTACAATGAGACCTCCTCTGTTTGTGACAGAAAAAGATCTAAAGACGTATTTTTGAATCATGCGATTTCCAATCCGAACACGAAATCGCAAGATTCACATGCGAATTCCTAAAATCACTATTTTTCATATTACTATTACACTATAAAATTCATTCCATTATTCTGCAACGACCACTCGTTTTTCTTTTTCTACTAGTAGAAATTACGGAAGAATGACACTGACAAGTAAACATACGTTTAACAGAAATTTGACATAATAACTTTTTATTTACGTTCCGTTTTAAGCGGTTCACTACCGGTTTTTAAAATCAATGAGTTTTTTTATTTCGTTTCATAATATTTTCTGCGTAAAACGAAAATAGTTACGAGTGATTAAAAATGCGTAAAATCGTGAGCAATAGAAATTAATTTCATACACGAATTGTTTTCGTGTTTGAATTCGAGATTCATTTCTAATGCTTCAAAAATACGTCTCCTAGCCGTCCACGTAGTGTTCGTACGAAAAAGGTGGTCAAAGCAGCAAGGGAAAGAATTCGAAGAAATCCTGTCCGAAAGCAAAAGATTTTTTTCTCGGGAGATGAAGATAGCACCTAGAACCATGTCGCGTATTTTAAAAGATGACTTATGACTTGCAGCCTATAAAAGACTAGGGTGGTAAAATTAAAACAACTACTGAAGCGGTACGTACGCAAAGGAAACACATTAAAATGGGTCAGTCATAATTATGGCACATAATATTTTTATTAGGTAGTAAATGGTTTGAAATTAGTCTATATTTTAGTAATAAAAGAGATAAAGTTTTACATTGATTACATTTATTAATTGCCTTACCAAATATAACTTCTCTGTTGTAAGTATATCAAATACAAATACATAGGTAGAGAGTAGTACTTTATTAAAAATACTTCGTAAAATGCTTGGATGTCTGATCCAGTTAGATATCATCCGACAGTAACAATAGAAAGTATTTTAGTCTTACCAAAACTCGTATATTTTCTTATTTAATGACCGGATCGGTATAATGGTGCAGTTCGCCTTGAACGGAACAGGCTCGAATCCCAGTCTAGGTCAATTTAGATTTTTTTTTATGGGTTAGGTGTGCTGCGCCTACTAAAATTCATTGTCTGGTGCCCCGTATTACAAGGATGTTAATTCCATACTTGAACAATTTGTTGTGTCTTATTGGGGGCATATATATTAATTTAGGTCTCCTGAGCGCCTATGTAATCCCGCCCTACTTGCGTAGAGCACGCCCCCGGGCGCGAGCGCAGCGTCGTGTCGTGTTGCATGATCGTAGAAAGCCTCGCAACCGCTGCTCATTGAGGAACGCTTTGTTTTATTGCTCGTAACACACTGAGGAATATGGAAAATGGTTCCTACTCGATTTTCCATATTCGCTTAAGCCACTTTGCATATTTTATATTATCATTGTGAACTATCCGAAAAGCGAACAAAATAAGCAAATCAAGATTATTTGTACTTAACTATTAAAATTAGAGTATGTGTTCTGTAACCACAAAAATACTACTTTAGGGGTTCCGAACATCAAAATAAAACACGGAACCCTATGATCATTTCGTTTCCAGTGTACTCCGCTAGATTATTTCCATATTGTATTCGGCTCTATCAACACTGCGCTAATCTGATTCGAGCTCGGCTTGTTAGTTTTAATCCCGCCTGCCTATGTGATCAATTGATAAAAGTGTAAAAAAAAATGTTTTGCTAAGGTCTTTGTATTATTTACGATAAATTTGACAACTATCTCATGTATATGACTGTTTTTGCCTTAAATAAAAATAAAAAAAGCAGTTCAATTGTAATTTTGCAATACACTATTCGCCTACCATGGTTGCAAAAACCGTTAGCGCAGACAGTATCGCCCGTGAAATAAATCAATTAAAGTTTTGATTTAATTGAATAGGCACACGACACGCATGGCGCAATGCTTTATTATGGAACTTGCCTCGTTATGGCTATAACAAGTAATTATTCTTATTTTGGTTGTAATAACAGGGCAGCGATGTCAGGCAGGAGCTCGCGGCGCTGCTTCTTCTTGTAATTATAAAATCAGCCACTTCGGGCTTTGACCGTGTTATCAGCTTACACAATGCATTCGGCCTTTATGAAACAATTTGTCGTAACTCTATCTTTTTTTATGACCAATGAACTGGAGTAGGTGAACAATTGTGCATTCCTACTTTAGTAATGTTTGATTATTAGATAGATCGGTAGCAATAGCAAAGTACCTTCGCGATAGGAGTAAATGTCGATAAAGTCTCTTCAACACTTTTAAGTTCTTTTTCTTAGCGCTACTTTTACTGTTCCGATTTTGATCGATGTCCTTTGCTTGATCACCTTGATTATACCTCAATTTGGTAAGTTGATAAGTACTTAACCAAACTGTACATACCAATAGCAATCTAAACACACGAATAGGAAAATTGAACTATTTGATTCATGGCAGTGATTCTATTGTTGTCTGAACATGATCATTGTAATGTTACTTCGCACCGCCTATCCGAGCTAGTTACTATCATTCAACCCCATAGATGTGAGACGAGACTACGACCACTACCCCACTGAGATTGTTTTAAACAACATCACATAGATTGATCTGATCCTATGGTAAGTAGCCAAAGCACTTGTGTTACAGAAATCAGAAACAACGACGGTACTACAACACCCAGACCCGAGACAATACAGAGAAGCTATTTTTCTACATTTACATTTACCGACCGGGAATCGAACCCAGGACCTCAGAGATAGTGACACTAAGGCCCGCATGCTCGTCTCTCGGCTACGAAGGTCCACAATCCTCTGTTTTCGCTAGGTCATTATTAATTACATTTCAATTTTGTCGCACTTGAGTTAACAAATAAGCGGAAATCTACGATGCTTTAACAAAACGAAGACTGACTGTTGAATTAAGTAAAAAGTGGCTTGTTAGCCAGGTACCTTTGACATTAATCAATGTCTTAATTCCGTGAGAACACTCTTCGTTAATAACTCTCGAATAATATTCATTTCATAAAGGACCGTAAGTAGCAGTAAGTATCTTCTCGTGACTTATCGGAAAATGTTGCCAATGTACACGCATTCAAAAATTAAGTTGTCTTTGTACTAAAATGTTGTTAATTAAGATACTTCGTCAATGGATTAACAGAACTCCATTGGGGTCCACTAAATCACTAGGTGACAACATAATTAAACACAAAGTAGTCGTCGGAGTAACAAACGATTGCTTGCTTTTAAAAGGCGATGTAACTAATGATTAGTGTCAGTGTGTGCGTCATGAGGCTACACTTTATCTAACAAATTACTGCACTAAGCAAATTATGTATTCAAATACCATTTATTCATCCGAACATACGACTACTACAATGAGTATCTCTGTCAATAAATGTTCAATCAATACCGAACATAAAATCCTTTGTTGCATCAAAAGTCTAATCTTTGAGTATGTTAAAAGCGAATTTCCCTCTTGACAATGACGACATGATTTATGCAATTATAAGCTATTGTGCGTAATATGGCATAGTTAGATGAATTCATATGGCAAGTTGCGGTAATAAGCACGCCTACAATAGTTGGGGTCAGCTTAAATTTCCTAAAGCGGATCGGTTACTTAATCTTTGGTTGAAGTTTGGTGACAATACTGACAATATACGAGTGTGACTGACTCAGAATAAAACACATGTAACGGACACTATTTAAATTATTTATAATAGCAGCATTACTATACAAACTATGTTAATTAAGAGCTGTGGATTTTGTTAAATAAAGAAAATATAATAAATAAAGATAATTTAATTGTACCGAAATATTCAAAAATCAAAATACGTAACGGTACCTCATGATTTGTATGATCATTGATCAGAGGCATATTAAGGGATTCGTTTGAAAATAAAAATAATACTAAGAATAGGAAGTTTTTTGAATGTAGGTGTTAGTAGTAATGTTATACACTTATGAATACAATCAGCTGTCACATTACCGTTATACATATGTATGTAATAGCCATGGTAAGTGTGTAATAATTTGTTCACCTTTAGCCACTGACGACCAAATGTTAATGCTCTTACACAACTTTCAATATGCTAAGTCATCTAATTCCGGTCCATCTTTGTAACCTGATCTCGGAATGGACCGAAGAAAGCAATTTGTATAGTTCACCTACGACGAAACTTTATACAGGTTGGAAATAAAGTCTTGTAACTCCTTGAAAGTGCTTCTCCTAAACAATAAATTGTCCTTATTTATCAGTTAACTTGACTCTAAGGTTTGATTCTACTGCTCAAATACTTCGACTTTTCCTATGGGACCAACATCCAAATCTCAAAAACAAATATGCTTCTTATACAAACCGATGTCATTTACCCAGTGTTTTCGTACCTATATGCAGAGGAAGCGATTTTCTGTGCGATTTAGACGTCGGTCCCATACAAAAAGTAACGCAGTTGATTTTGTTAGACCTTGTATAAGTAAGTAGTTAAGCAGTAGATTAAGGAATATTAATAAAATAAATATTTATACATTGCTCTGATCCTTATATAAGTAGCTAAAGTACGTTTATTATAGAAATCAGAAACAAGGACGATACCACAAAACCCAGACTCGAGACAACATAGAAAAGATCATTTTATACATTGACCCGACCAAGAATTGAACCCGGGACCTCAGAGATGGCGACGCCAAAGTCAAAGCCAACTACGGGACCTAATATAATATTTTTAATACGGGAGCAGAATACAATTATGTAATGTTTTATAAAGTCATTATGCAAATAGTAGTACCTACCCATTGATTAACCTTTCAATAGTCATTGTCCGCCATCTTGGATTAAGCCCTAATGGTTCGACCGACAGGCGGTCGCAAAAACCGACTGCGTCGCCGGCGCGACTGCCCGACTATTTATACGATTTATCATATATTTTTGTATGTAAAGTGCTAAATCTAATTATTGAAACGTTATCTCCGATAAATTTGCTATAGAAATGTCTATCACACGCATATAATAGTAAACTATGTAAATTTAGTAAAACTCGTTTAAGTTGAAAAAAGTGCTTTGACCACTATTTGTATTAAATAAGAACGAAATAAATACCATGAGTAGCGGTTTTTATTAAATGTTTCTCTATAACACAACAAGATACGCAATTAAAACTATACACCTACATACAATAATTTTACAGAAATAACGATGGCGACCGACAGGCGGTCGCGAAACCGCTCAGAGGTTAAGAGAGATAGTTTAAAAGTTTTAAAAAATAGCTTGACAAGCTATGAAAATGTAAGATAGAGTTAAGTGGTTTATTACAAATCATAATAATAGCTAAGTAATTATTCTTGTTATTAAATCTATCACATAGCAACTCCTTCTTCTCAAAGTAGAAATGTCATGACACTAATGTCATGATTAGCATTATGGAATTCGTATACCAGTGTTTTCGAAAGTGGCGGCCACAAAATTTGTTCAGATTCGTTAGGCAGAGCCTACAAAGAAATCGTCTAACTCCGTTATTATCGAGGCTATAAATCACATTCCTTGAAACTTATTGTTATATATAATTGTGATAGATGGACTTTCTGCCATTCAAAA
This sequence comes from Anania hortulata, assembly GCA_963576865.1. Classification (NCBI taxonomy): domain Eukaryota; kingdom Metazoa; phylum Arthropoda; class Insecta; order Lepidoptera; family Crambidae; genus Anania; species Anania hortulata. The sequence goes on along the minus strand of OY756396.1, from coordinate 8,562,264 downwards.
TGGAATGTCCAGCGACATTCAAATGATTCTCTTATATATAGCAGAGGCTGTTGCGTAAGATGACTTTTTTATTATAATATAAAAATGCAGCACGTTAACTTATTAAAATGCACAAATTATACACACACACAATGCGAATTCTCACTTTATCTAATATTTGGTAGGTAATGGATATTTACCTACACAAACACATCATTACAGTGATTACTTGTATGTACTCATACTGTCATTAAATGCAAAACACCTGTAAAACTATCGTCACGGACTCTACATAATAGTCAGTTAAAAATTAAGATGACATATATAACTGAGTAGTTCTACAAGACAGGACTAGAATAGCATTATTATCCAAAATAGTAATTGATCTCAAGCCCAAGAACGAAAAAAAACATTCCTATGAATAGCTAAAGTTGTATTAGACCCAGGGCACGGTTAAGTTCACGTAGTTCAAGAACAAGAAACTAAACAGTGAAGATTTATATTACAATACTTGCACAATATTATGCGTCGTTTATTTGACAGATGATACGTAAGCACACAGGAATTTCGCCAAGAAAAACTGGTGTCGTCTCAGGTCGCAGGATTATGTCACGCGTGTGGGTGCGCACGCTCAGTATTGATTTTGACATTCGTCGAGAGCCATCTCCGTGACTTACTCGAGAGGTGAAAGCGCGCTTTACAGGTACGAATATCACATGGGCGGTTTTGCAACTAGTAGCCAGAGGTATTCGCTAATTTATACTATTACCTGTTTATAAATGGTTTTAGTGTTGTAGCCAGAACAATATTTATCCTTAACGTGGGGTCCTGCTGATTATCTAAGCCTACGTTTGTACAGATTACTCCTCGTTAGGCGCCAGAATTGTCACCGTGTGGACAGTTGTAATAAAAATTTGAAAATGGAATACTGTTAAATTTCTAGCGGTTCGTACACTAAAATTTATGTAGGTACATATCATACTATCAAGCATAAAGACTATTATAGATACTATAGATTTTTATATAATTAGAACTATTTAAGTTTTTTGCAAAAGGTACTCTACTTTTATAAATATTTAATCGTTCTCTACCACAGCATTCATATGTGTGCGTGTGTCGACAGATATTACGTAAATCACTGACCATAACAATTTGAAATGCTGGATTAACCATGTAATATTCTAAACAATTGCAATAGACCATATCCAATTAGGATAGACATTTTGACCTTTCTCCTATTGAAAATGTGACTAGTAAGCGCTACAAGCAGTAGTAGGGCTATCTTAATATTTTGCAAACACGACCCATGTAATTTATGATCCTGACAGTCAAGTATTCGTCTCAGTGGCTCAGGTAACTGATAATAAAATTATAAAACATTCCACAAAAAGTTTAGTTTTTGGACTTTATAACCGAGTGTAGTGGCGAGGTTCTTCGCCTTGAACGCAAAACGACCCTAGTGCGATTTCCGGTTTGGGTCAATTTAGAAAACGATATTTTCTAAAGCTTGAGTCTAGGTGTTGTGGGAGACGCCGGTGGCAAAATACATTGTCTGGTATCTCATAAAACAGAAATGTTAATTCCTTATTTCAAGACCATGATTGAGTGTGTCGTCTGGCGTATTAGTTTATTATTTTATATATTTTAGTTATTGTCCTTGTTAAGGGCCTGTCCTCTCGGTAATACCAAAAAAGTATAATATAATTATATTTAAACTTTCAAATTAAACAAAGAGATATGAAAATGTATACAATAACAATTACAGAACGCCGACTTTTAAGAACATAGTCGTGTTCAATAAAGCCAATAGCTATATCTATACTGGCTAGCAGCTGCTGTACTAAAGTCTAAAAGTTAAAGTTACTCGACGACTAGATTTTAAAACGTTATTAGAACTTCTAGACAGATACTGGCTCTATTGTTAATCTTACTGTAGTACAAAACCGGGACACACTTTGATTAGCATTCAGTGCTTCAACTTTACACATTGCGATAGCACAAAACAATAGCATCAACAAACAATTTGATTAATTGTCGTTGTTAGCAACGCACTGATATCGTAAGGCATTGACACAGGTAGTTGCATAATCATCACCTACGATCAGCCACGCTAATGGTTAATATAATAGGATGCATTGTTTATGGGTTGTTTTACAATGTAAGTGCTTAAACTTTGAACATAAAGCGAGTTGTTAATTCACTGTCCTGTATACGACATATTTTCTGAGAAGTCTGTAATATTTTTCTCGTTCTTTTAAGCAATTTCCAAATAAGTAAACACGTACCTACTACTTGATACTTATTTCTTAAAATGGGAAATACATTTATTTCTACCTAGCCGCTTCAGAACTGTTCGCTAACAAACTGTCGACCGGAAAACCACGTGATGCTAAATGATTTAAGATAGTGTCACCTAAAATACCGGTTGCTAATTCATTACCGAATCGAAGGTCTGATTCTATTCATTGATATCCTAATTAAATTAATAAAAACATTTACTTTACGTTTTACTTACATTACATCACTTTACATTCCGTTAGCTTTACGTTTTTTTAAAATATCTTACCTTGGTAAAAATACTGGTACCTATACCTACTTTCAAAAATTTAACTGTCACAATCACTGTAATTACTAATGTTAAGTTTGCCTATTCGCTATGTGCAAAGTGGGTGGTGGGGGCCGTCAAATCGATCGCAGCACGCAATCTGGCAGAAATGTGAAATAACTCTGGACTGTCATGTGTCAAATTGATATTTTTCCATAGAATTTCATACTTACGTAATTAAGAATTTTTAAGTAAACACGTTAAAATTCGCGATATGGGTCACAGTACGTGTTGTGTTTTAAGGTGTAGAAACAATGGGAAAAACAGTTCGTGCATGTTTTATTCGTTTCCAATATCAAGATGGAAATTGAAGCAAAGTATTAAATGGATAGCTGCTGTGAAAAGAATAAAGTTTGTAGGAAGTTTGTGTCACAGATGTTTGTCTTATGATCACAGCTCTTATTAAGTAGCTTTGTCCGTTGGTTCTAAGCTCTTCAAAGTCTCTCACATACTTTTTGGACAGTTTGAGGTTGGAAAGTTATATCATGTTGTATCGATTCAAATCCCGTTCGTATTATAAAATCCATATTTTAGTTCGAGTAAGAAAATAACTTATTATAGTATGCACAAACTTTTTAGATATTTACATCTAATTTCGAAAAAAAACAATCCGAAAATCATTCATAAATCATCCAGTTGCCATAACTTGAGAGATCTTAAGTCCACAAAACTTGTGGTCACTAGGGGCGCTGTCATCGCGCACACAGCGAATACACGTCCCACTACAGGGCACAGGCCTCACCTCAATTATGAGGTGGTTTGGACCATACTTCACCACGCGGGCCCACTGCGGATTGGTGGAGGGGTGTTGTAAGGCCAGTTACAACCTTACTGTTAGATGTTATTAAGCCGCTCTAAGGCCTCTGACTATGACTTCACGACTAGTATCAAGCGATATTAGCCGAAACCAACTTTTAACGTGCCTTCCGAATCCAATCCAATCACAACCGCGGCGTCGGTGGCCTCACTGTGATAATTACTAATAAAGCGCTGCCGCCACTGAGTTACACGCACCTCAATGTTAATAAAGAAATATTTGTAGCAATTAGGCGACTTTCATTCTATAACAGATAATTTACTAGAGAACCGCGACTATCGTAGCTTACGTTCAAATGATGACCGGACAAAATGAATTTGTGGTGGGTAAACGTATTTACAATGGCTTTCGTTCAGTGCATCATCCCATAACGAATAGTTCTCATTGCGAAACGATTCACGAAACTTATCGCAATATCTAGATCTAGCACAGCACCGGCAGTTAGCTTACTGAGATATGTAAATAGTCACATATTCCTAAATTCTCCGTACATGTACAGAGAAGACGATACTAGTTGTGTAATCGACTCGCAAGAAAACAGTCATTGTTCCACGTTACTCAAACAATGTAAGTAACTAAAGACGTCTAAAAACATTAAGATCGTGGAAACATGGAAGTGCATCTATAGTAATCGCAACCAGTGATCGCTCGTGGCGCCAGGTCGGCTCTAGCGCTCCGTGATACGAAAGCATAATGCTCTTAATTAATTAAATTACAATGTGCTTCGATACATTTATAGGTATTTTCTTTAAATTCACGCATTTGAATATGTCCCCTTTTTAAAGTTGTACTATAATAATTAAAAGTTTAGTTAGTAGGTTAGTTTAGATACCCTACCTAACATATTGTAGTAACTTTACTTTCATTTTACTTAATGAGGCCATTTTTTGTATTTCAGGTGAAGGCGTTATTCTTCGTTACTTTGCTGTCGATAGCGGCGCAAGCGCAAGAATCAACTACAGACGACATTAACAATAAAATTAACAGTGTGGATGAGAAGCCTTCTGTACGACTAGATCCCTATATTCGAAAAGCTCTACTAAAAGCTTTAAGCGAACTTGAAGAAAGCGAAAACTTAACTACTGGTACTGACACGACAGAAGAATCATCTACAGTAGACTCTTCGTTGTTTAGAACAAATGATCGACCTTCAGACACTCTACAACCGCCATCACAGAAAGAAGAAATACAGATTCATTCATTTGTTGTTAATGGACAAGCAGCCTTCGCCAACAGTACGAATGTGACCCCGACAATAATAGATAATAAAATATCTATTCTAAGTACAACCGCTGGTAATGTTGAAAATTATGTAACAGCTACCCTCCCGACACAAAGTCCGTATAATGAAATTTTCCAAACAAGGGAAAGTGGTGTAAATATTCAGCAGGTTAGAAGTATTCAAAGTACGTCTAAAAGCACTAGTGTCAGTAACAAAATATCTACCTCAAAACCAGTTCCGACTACTACCACGACGACAACGACCACTACGACCACCACTACCACTCCCAAGCCCACGCACAACGATGACGGTGAAAATATTGAGGAGGTTGACAAAAGGGACGTTCAAGTATTTCAGGCTCCTTTGGTTGCAGCATTTACTGTTCATCAAGATGCGCAAGGATTACCGAAAAAAGTAATACCGATATTTCAGCAGTCAAGCGCACAAGAAGCATTGAAATCACTATCTGCTACAAGTCTGCCTTCTGAAATAACTCTTCAGCAATTCAACCAACATAGTCTACCTACACAACATCCACATTTGAATAACTTACAACAACCAGACTTTATAGGCCAACAATTAACACTTCAAAAACAATTAGAAGAAAAGCAGAGAATCCTTGAAGAACAGCTCCGATTATTGCAACTTCAGCAAAGACAACAAGAGGAATTATTACGAAAACAACAATTTATTCTCCAGCAGAAAGAAGCTCAAAGACAACAACAACTCCTCTTTGAACAAGAACAGTTAAAAAGGCAGCACCTGCTTGCTGAACAGCAAAAACTTCAAGTGAACCACGCCGTTAATAATTTCCAGTTGCAAGGACTTCAGAAAAATATTCAACAAAATCAATTTTTAAACCAAAATGTTAATAGACCACAAAATCCTCAAGTAACTATTCAACCGAGTGTGTCATTGGAGCAAAATAACTTAGTTGCTAATCAACAACAATTACCTAATCGTGAAGCAGTTGATTTTTTAATTCATTTGCGCAGTCAGCAATCAGAGCAATTTCCATTGCAAGAAAATCATCTTCCACAAGGAATAAGCAATTTTTTGCATCCGAATCCAATCCAAAATTTTCACCAAGGACCAAATTCTAATCAGCTACGACCCTTAGCCGACCAGTTCGGACAGAAGCAAGGTCATCGAGTATTTCGCCAAGAGAGTGGAGTCGGTAACTTTGGCTTTAATAACCAAAATTACAACAGGTTTAACACATTCAACCCCATCATCTCAAACCGCTTTTTTCCCTCAAATAGACCAAATCAGTTCAACTCGGACGCTGAGTTAAAGCAACTACTAGTTCAAACAGGACTAAATGGGAAAAGTCACGAAGATTTAAACATAGTCACCAAGGTTCTTTCTCTAAACCACGGAATCCCAATAAACAACAATGTCTCCAATAGACTATCATTTGATAGCCGAAGGCACGTGAGGGCATCTTCATAGAATAAAATATTAAGTCTAATGAATACGTGTACCTAACTTTTTTACCGGTATAAGAACTAAGAATTTGAAAAAGTGTTCAAGTTTTCCTTAGTTTTTATCTGTGTTCAGTAAAACCGGTAATATAATAGTAATATAATAGTACCGGTACAGATTGCTTGAACACGTATGTACAAAATACTACGTGTTTTTGTAAGATCCCAGTACTTACTTCTTTCAGATTATGAATCACATAATTCAATAGACCTCTAACCAAAGAAATCCCGAATTCTGTAAAATGAACAAAAAATACCGATACAGTTTTAAATTTTCTCTAGATTTTAAATAATTATTTATTTATAGTAATTTACGAACTGCCATAAGTAGTATCTTTTAGGTAATTATTATTATGATAGGCTCCATTTAATGTATTAGTTTAAGTGTATGGTGTTTTTATAATGGTTGAACAATGTAGACTAAGTATTTCTTTTTGTTTTAAAACAACATTATTAGCTCTTGATACAGATTTTGTCTTTGCATAAATATTATAAGTATGTAGAAGCAATCTGCGTACAAATAATTAGTAGGTAGGTAGTCTAGGTATCTGTAGCTCGAAACTGAAAACAGTCTTTTTGAATATACTTACCTACTCATAGCGCGAGTATTTTCATCAATGACTCAAAGTTAAAAATTTATTTATTAATGAATTGTTTAGCTTTGATGCGGCTATAGCTATCAACATAATGGTCTGAGCTCAGATTTTTATTCCAAAATTCACTCTATACTGCGCAATTATGTATGGAATGTTTTGTAAATTATGTGAGCAATTAAGTAGTTCAATAATGGAAGTATGTTTATTAGCTGATGATATGCAACAACTTTTATTTACTATGGGAGCACCATCTAAATCGCGAGGAAAAATGTCCCATAACTAAACTCAACTATCATCTACCTCGACGATTAAGTACCTACTGTGATAGTTTCAGCTATCTAACTATTGCAGTTTATGAGATACAGCCCGCTTACCGACCGGCTGACGGACAGCGGAATCTTTTATTATGGTTCCGATGGACCCTTCGGGTACGAAACCCTAAAATCTAACTAAGTACTTATTAATATTGCCTAGTGAATCCACATCGCAGTAACTTTTAAAGGATAAACGTTTGGCAACAAATGTATAAATAAACTTTAAGTAATTATGAAACATTTAGATACTTATTAAACATTTTGAAAAATTGCTTTGAATTTTGTGAAATCATGCATTTTTTTTGTAGAATAGATTTTGATATTTCAGGTACCTTAAGTACCTATTTTATTATTACCTAAGTGTTGAATAAACCTACTTTAAAGCCTATTTTTAATTTGTAGACTTTGTTAACTTGTTGAAATAGAAACAACCGCAGTCATTGTTAAATTATATTAGGTTAACATGTAACTGTCTGCTCTTAAGTGTAAATAAATATTTTTTTGTACAATTGTTGTGTAACTCACTCCACTCACGTTGATTTTTCCCTTACCTAATTGTTCATCACATCACTCAAACAACAATAACGCACGCTGAGCTAAGCTATGTAATTGACTCTTATTAAGAACTGTTTCCTTTATTCCTTCATAAAGAATTAGGAATTTAATAATAATAAATTAATAATACCTACAGGCAAACAAAGTAAGTAGGGTAGACTGGGTACGGTTGTAACAACTTGAATATCTTAAAAACTATAAGCCGCACGGGGATGGGTACACGAAAAGAAATGCGTGGATGCCAAGTCCCGACACGATTCTTAGTCTTGTGCCGCATCTCGCGGGCTCGTTTCACTTAAAAGGAGGCCTATTGTATTTTTTTGACGAAAAGTAAGTTTTTCTGATGATTTTCTTTACAATATAGCTTTATTATTAATGTACCATATGTTCACACACATATGACATAAAGTATTTACAATTGTGCCTATGACGCTTGTATTACAAAAATGGGGTTGGGTACGGTTGTAACAATTTTTGTGGGTACGGTTGTAACATTACATTTATAATTGGTTTTCATTGCCGATGCCCAGAACGAGTGAGAAAGACGTCCAGAGGCGACAAAGACTTATTAATCACAGTACAAGAACGTTTTTGATGAAATGAAGGAAAGGGCATCGTTGAGGAATGAGGCGGAAAAATACGGGATAATTTATGTAATATGTAAAATGTGTATGCCGAAAATGAAGAAATGTCATGTGATGATTATTATTGGTCATTAGTTTTGTTTAAATATCACCTAGAAAGAAAAAAAAATTGTTAAATTAATTTTAGTTTTCGTTCTAGTTAATGTTTTAAAGTCTTTCTAAAACGTGCCTAAAATATTGTTATTAATTTAGAAGTACACTATAAAATTTTTCAATACATAAAAACTGATTGAAATCTTAAACTGTGTTTAATTTTTTACGTGTTACAACTGCCCCCCATCGTTGTTACAACCGCCTTGTAACAATCACAAACTCTTGAGAAATCATGTAATATTTCCTAAACTGTTGTAAGTGTTTGATTTTGATGCTAATCTATAGCCAAAGGACCACCTTTTTATTTTGTATATCTTACTCATGGATAATAGCCGAAGTCACAATGTGGTAGACAATTTAGTAGAAAATGTTACAACCGTACCCTACTTACTATAAAAAACAAAAAATAGAGATTTTAATACACATATAGTAATATACGACGAATTGACAAGAGACTGAAAAGATATACTTAAATAATAAAATTACAATTTTATCTATCATTAAAAAAACTCAGTTGACTGGTCGGAAAATTCTTAGTGCGATGTCCACCTGTCCACACTTAGGTAATAAATGAACCAAAGGCCCAATTCCCGTAATTTAGCAGTGTTGATCTTCTCCCAGTAATAATACTGTATAAAGCGGTATTCTAGTAAAACTAATAAGTAACTCTCGTAAACTAAAAAAAATATTTTTATTTTGTTGTTTTATTTTCAGTCGTTTTGGTTTAGTTTTGATAATTTTACGTTAATTTACCTAATACTTATATGATAATACTGTTTTAGATACTTAGGTACCTAGTAATGTTACTGGAAGCGGATCGACATTGGAATGCGACTAGTGTTAAACAATGGGAAAGGTTTGTAAATTTTATGCAATAAATTATTAAGTATGTATATAAATAAATAAATAACACCACATGAACGAAGTCGCAGGCAATAACTAGTAGACAAAGTAGTTAGTAAATTTATCTATCTTATATATAAAATTCTCGTGTCACAATGTTCGTTCCCGTACTCCTCCGAAACGGGTTGACCGATTCTCATGAAATTTTGTGAGCATATTGAGTAGGTCTGAGAATCGGCCAACATCTATTTTTCATACCCCTAAAGACCACGCAGACGAAGTCGCGGGCAACAGCTAGTATATGTAAAACAAAGTCGGGTTAGTGACAGTTACAGTTACAGTTATAAGTCGAGTACGGCTTGACCGATTTTTATGATTGAATTTGTCTGCGTCCCGTATAGCAGAATAACTATAGAAAACACGGAAAAAATTACGAAATAAAAAAACTATAAAGGGGCGGTACGAAGTTCGCCGGGACAGCTAAGATCTATCTACATATATATAAAAAACAAAGTCGGGTTAGTTACACCATTTATAAGTCGAGAACGGTTAGACTGATTTTTGTGATCTTTGCTTTGTTGAATTTGTCTCCGCCCCGATTAGCAGAATAACTATAAAAACACGGAAAAATTTACGAAAAAAAAAAGTTACGAAGGGGCGGTACGAAATTCGCCGGGACAGCTATTATTAATTAAAGTTACTTTGCTTTATGAGCAAATAGTTAAATCGACATGTTCGGAGTAATACGTTTCACGACTACCTACATACATACATTAATTAAATGTAGTCTAATACCTAACTAACAACTCTTGTTCGTTTACGAATCTCCTCATTCCTGATACGATCTCGCAAAGAAACACCGAGCATAGCCCTTTCCATAGCACGCTGTGCAACCTTGAGCTTTCTTATGAGGCCCATAGTGAGAGGCCACGTTTCAGTTCCATATGTCATCACTGGTAACACACACTGGTTGTAGACTTTCGCCTTTAGGCACTGAGTTATTTTGGACGAGAAGACGTTACGCAGTTTTCCGAACGCTGCCCAGCCGAATTGGATTCGACGAATGACCTCCTTCTCAAAATTTGACCTACCCAATTGGATCACTTGTCCCAGGTAGACATATTTGTTAACAATTTCGAGAGTAGAGCTCCCAACTGATACTGGGTAGGGCGCAACATGAGCATTGGACATGATCTTTGTTTTGTCCATGTTTATCCGAAGGCCTACTTGTTGGGAAACTCGACTAAGGCCATCGAGCATTGTGCCGACGTCTTCAAGCGATTCTGCCATGACCACGATATCATCGGCAAACCAAAGGTGAGTGATGTACTCGCCGTTAATGTTGATGCCGAATCCTTTCCATTCCAGGAGCTTGAAGGCGTCTTCCAATGCAGCGGTGAAAAGTTTCGGAGATATAACATCTCCCTGCCTTACGCCGCGCTGCAGAGGAATCGCCTTCGTGCTCTGCTCCTGTACTCGGATCGACATGGTGGCGTTTTTGTATAAACACTTCAGCACCTCGATGTACCGATAGTCAATATGGCACCGCTGGAGAGACTGTAGCACTGCCCAGGTCTCGATCGAATCAAAGACCTTCTCATAGTCCACAAACGCCAAGCATAGTGGCAAGTTATACCCCTCGGTCTTCTGTATAATTTGCCGCAGCGTATGGATGTGGTCTATGGTACTATAGCCTTTTCGAAAGCCGGCTTGTTCGGGAGGCTGAGTCATCGAACCTACGCGCGAGACGATTCGTGATGACCCTCGAAAACAACTTGTAGACATGGCTCAAAAGCGAGATGGGTCTGTAATTCTTCAGTAAGCCGTTATCCCCTTTCCTGAAGAAGAGCACCACCACACTTCTGTTCCATGCCTCCGGCGTTATTCCCTCGAGCAAGACGGAGTTAAAGAGTTTCTGAAGGACTTTCAGTATCGGTGTTCCACCCGCATTCAGAAGCTCTGATGTGATTCCGTCACCACCCGGCGCCTTGTTGTTCCTAAGCTGTTTGAAGGCCATCCTAATCTCGTATAGGCTGATGTCCGGGATATCTTCGGTATAGTGTCGGGTCAGCTTAGCTCTTGGGTCTTCGGCTGAGCTACTAACAGGTTTAGTGACCGAGGTATATAACTGCTCATAGAACTTTTCGATCTCCCTCAAAACTTCGGCTTTCGTCGACGTTATACAGCCTTCCTCCGTCTTCAGCTTCTCAGCTGGCTTTGCCCAATAGACATGTCTCTTGCGAAAACTTTGGAGATTTGGTTCCGCTCTATCGCATCGTTAATACTGTTTGTATTAAAGTCGCGGATATCATGTCGCAAGGACTTCCATATCCGTCTATTGAGCTGCCAATCTGCCTCAGCATCAACGGAGGTCTGCAGTGCCATTGAACGTCGTTCTGCCATGAGATTGAGGGTATGGTCGGTAAGCTTTTGCGGCTTGTCTTTACGACGGGGTCTAAAAAATATCGACCCGACCGCTTGGACAGTTTCTACGAACCTGTTGTGAATCTCGTCCACTGACTCGCACACTCGCACTCGACTGACCACACACACCATGCAACGCGTTATAGAACAAAACGTTAAACTAGTATGAATTTATCGAGCAATTAGCAGCAATAATAATGAAGTTTAACCAAAAAATTACCCGTGTACGACACTATCAAAGATAAATTAAAATACTTTTAATTTTAATATTTACCGAACGTTAAAATAGTTTGACATTGATAGAGGGGTGCTGTCATAGGTTACTATCGCAGATTTGCCGCCTGCCACGCTGACAGCGATCCATCTAGTGATGCACAAATGTTAAGAAGCAATTGATAACTACTAACATAATCGTTTGTAAGTACGTTTGTTATGCACTTGTGTTACAGAAATCAGAAACAACGACGGTACCACAACCAGGGGCGTGCATTGCATATAGGCTATTAAGCTGTGCCTACCTCCCTTCAAATAAAACTAATCGTACTTTTAAAAAGAAATGTAATTTAAAAAAAGAAACATACATAATTAACAATTATGCCAATAAACAGAATCGTATAAAAATATCATATTCGCAAAAACCTACTTCTACTAAAACTCAAAAATGCAATTTATCCGCTTGACAAAAGTGGGACAAAGGTCGAGTAGACAAGACTACTGTAATCCGTCTAAATGCAAGACTCAGTAAGCGTATACAATAATACATTAACATTAAAATAGTACATTTTTCCATTGGCCGGGTAATTTGAATTCCGAATTATGCCGAAATCGATCTTGGCGTGCTCGAACACATTTATATTAGCAGGGTTTAGATACAAAGTTTATTTTGGCTCAATTCGGAACAAGTTTAGTGCTCTGTGATTTACGATTTCCAATGTAACCTCAAATATAGCAATATAGATTTTTAACAATATTCTTGATTAAACTTGTTATGTGGTTAAAAGTTAGTTGTTGTAATAGTTAAAGCGTATTAAAATGCGGTGAACAAATAACAAAGTCATAAAACTAGATAACTATGTTAACTCGACAAAAACGCCGAAGCCGCCAATTTGTTGTTTGTTTACCTCTCGTGATAAGTTATGTTTTTGTTACCAAACAATGAAGTTTCCTAAATAAAGTGCAGTTTAATAAGCTTATCGGTGCAAACATGATGAAAGATTACAGACTGGTTATAAGTGCGCGAAAAAGTGATAACTAGGGAATGACTTTTATGCACTATGAATATCAATAAAATGACATGTTATGATAATTCATGCATTTTTTGTGATATTTGTGGTGTTCCATACAAATCTTCACTGTCTTAAATTATATATTCTCGCCTCGAAACGCTAAAATTGGTAAGTCTTATTTTAAATAATTGATTTTGAAAGCAAGATTTTTTGTGAAGATGTTACTGCCTGCCTAGTGCCTACCCAACCCAAAATTCACGCCCCTGACCACAACACCCTAGCAGCAGCAGGTAGCAGTTAGGACGAGCAGCGTGTCTTTCCAGTGTAAAAGCACGAGCTCCGTACCTTACATTTAAAAATAAAAAGATAAAATCTCAATGTCGCAGAAAAAAAGGTCTCAATAGCAGCTTGAAAGCCAGTTTATTTAGAGCACCCAAGAAATTCAAAGAGATCGTATTTTCTTCTTAACCTTCATACAATGGTCAGGACTCGGGGGGATTCGGGAGTACTTAACCTACGCAATAAAAACTTACACACCACGAGTTGTCTGCACCATCTATTGCAATTATTATATGCATCCAGGAAAACGATTTACCTATTTTCGCGATGCATCCATCTGTTGATATTCTAGGGGACTAAATTAAAATAAAAAAGGATGGTTATTTGTTAAATTAGTATTAATTATTTCATTAAATACAATTTTTATTACGAGATAATACTACAATATAGCATTTAGTTAGCTTTTTGTACGTATTATTTAAATCTGTGCAATAAAATATGAAAATATAAAAAAACACATTTAACCAGGTATCATCGTTTTCGGTTTTAATGAGTTTAGCAGTCCATCAAAATTGATCGCAAACGCAATAGGGTGTGCCTATTGCGTTTGAGATAAAGCCAAGTAATTGCAATGAAACAAACCGACTGCAAAACGATTAAAATTGTACAAAAACTGCATTGTCTATGTGCAAAAACGGTAAAAAATGACTTTATCATCATATTTATCATACGTCTAATATTCGTTTTTTTTTTTAAATTTAATTTGATATTTTTTCCTGACAACAATCAATAAATATTAATTTTATTGACAAATCGTCATTTTACCCTCCGTTCGTCAAGACCTAAAGTCAGTCGGTCCAAAAATTCTTGCTTCAGATTCACTCTAATTATCAAGTACTTTTTGACATACCTAACCTAATTTCGTCAACGTGCTATGTAACTTTATAAACTCGGCACGTTTAAACTGGATACAAACGGGGACGGACACGTAAATTATGTTATTTATTAAATATATTAATTAGTTTAAAAAGGCTAATTGTTAACTTTTCTATCTTTTCTATTTGGACATAAATCCACATAAGGAATCGTTAACAAAAATCGTAATCGTGGTGAGTCGATTACAATGCTACTTCACTATTGCTGTAAAATTGACATTTGACATCTATCAACAAAAAAAGGACTTCCTAGTCGCAGTTCGCATTCGCAATTTCTCATTTTAGCGATTATTGAAGGAGATTATTTTCGTCCTTACAGACTAATCAGTCCCTGAATATTATAGTATTATTTAGGAATGAAAAATATAAATTTGTTAATACCGTCCAGTCTATCATACTGAATTTAACCGCTAGTTTACCAACCATCTTTGTTGTGTTTATTTATTATGGTTATCATGGAAAACGTTGAAAATGTTGGTTCTTTGGAAGAGCAAGCTTTGAAACGCAAAGAAAGGTTGAAGAATTTGAAACGAAAGAATCCAAGCAATGAAACTGCTGAACCCTCTGAAACCATAACCCTACCCAAGTAAGTTCCAATTTAATTAGAAGTAACACTATTATTTCAAGACTGCTTTGTTTGACTAAAAAAAAACGAAGTAAAACAAAAGCAATGTACGGACTACAATAATTTTCTTTCAGTCTAGTTATTAATAATAGTTAAATAAAAATTCTAAATAAGTTTATTATTGATTTTAACCATGATTTAGGTTAAATAATTCCAATTAATATATGTACCCACCAACTTATAACCTATATTCCGATAATATCGCACCTTATCCCAAAATTAACCTATAAGGAGATATTTATAAAAAAAATCCCAAAATATTATGTTATTTATGCTACTTAAATATTAATAATTTAAGGCAAAATAGTAAATCAATTATTAGAACTTAGAATTATTTGGAACATATTCTAGCCATCAATATTCCACAATAATTGAATGTAATTTGCTAAAAGTATAACTTACATAATATATACATTATCATAAAATAAGTACTTGCATTCTACAAGATTGTGATATCCTATTTCAAACCAAAATAAGTGCTGCAATAACCTAAGACCTATTTATTTAGAATGGTTTACTGATTTTTTGAACTTAAAAAATTGTTTTGGTCACAGGCCTAAGTTCCGAAGCTACAAACCTCAAGATGAGTTGTTACAGGAGGCCAAACTTGAAGAAGCACAGCCCACACTGGTAGAGGATGAAGTTAAGGACCTTCTTGAAGCAGGCAAAGAAAAGGTTTGTTTGACTGACATTTATAGGTAAATACAATCCACCCACTCGGTCTGGTAAAATGAGTAAATAAAATAGCTTTATTGACTTTACAAAGTTTACACAGTTTCCTAACACATATGTTGGGTGGTAATTTAGTTTGTGGACCCCGCTATTCCTCCTTTCGCTCTTGAGCTAGACAAAGCATGTTTTCTCCTGCTGACCTCATAATATTATCAGCCCAGCCTTCTTTGGGCCTCCCAACATTTCTCTTCTCTATGATCTATCTTTTATCTGGATACTACCTAAGTGGCCTGCCCACTGCCACTTTAGTTTCAATGCCTATTAAAACAGTGCCCTGTTAGTTATTTATTTATTGTTATATTATTATTATTATTTGTTTTTTTTTCTAATCTTTTCATTTCATTTTTTAATTTTTTTTATTTTTGACTACAACTACAATTGTTATAAATTGATATGATCCTATTTTGTATATTTTGGTTTGACTCCTGTATAGTAGGCAGCAGTTAGCACAAAGTATCTATTTTGTTTTATTTACAGTTTAAGATTTAGTCATTCTGCATTTTAGAATTTTTGCATATCTGACATTCTGCGACTTCTGACAATATTCGTGTCTGGTATTTTGAGTACTTGTCTGACATAAAGCTTAATTAAACATCATGAATTAAATGCCTAGAAACTAAATACAATAGAAAATCTGTTGTTTTTGGATTGTAAAACTGAATATTATGTTTTTTATGTATCATTTCAGGTGATTCTGCAAGATTTAGATATATCAAGTTTAGCTCCAAGAAAACCAGATTGGGATCTTAAAAGAGATGTTGCAAAAAAACTAGAAAAACTTGAGAGGAGAACACAAAAAGCTATAGCAGAATTAATATGGGAACGGCTTAAGCAAGGGGGAGAGGACAACTTGGGAGCCATGGTCACCATGAGTGAGAACAGGCCCACAGATGATGATTTATAATAAATTAATAAATTGTTGAAAGAAAGAGTTGAAGTTAGTTAAGTATTTTTCAAATGTTACTGGTGACATGCAATATGTGTGTATATTTCATAATAAAATGTGAAAATATTGTAAGTCATCAAGTCTCTAAATAAGATCCACCTCTTTTAAAAATATTATTAAGTAATTTTTATCATCATTGTAACATCCAGAACACCATTAAATATCACTTGAATAAATATACCATTAAAATAAATAATAAAAAAGATAATTTAACAAATTAACTATTGGAAAAACAATCAAACTCAGATAAATTTCAACATTTAATATCACAGAATATTAACATTTCATCTACATTAGTTTATCAAATTATATGTCAGTCTGTACCTATACAAAATTATGTTACACACATTCATCATCTCTTAATTTGACGCTTATTTACTCACAGATCTGTGTTATTTACTATATAGTAGAAATGTTTATACACACTATTTTTTATTGAAATGGTAGGTACTGTGTATAATAATTATTAACAGACTGGAACAGAGATTATAACTGAAATAGATTCATTAAATTGTATTTTCATAGACTAACTATAGTATGAACTCTATTTAGTCTCTTCTTTCTAAACGAAACCAGAAAAAGGCAAGAATTTACTTTTGCAAAATAGTGCTCCACCATTTCATCACTATTTCATGCAAAAGTTTTGTTGGTAAACTTAATCCAATTGTGCTCTAGCTTTTTTTATAGAATACGTGTGACTGTGAGTTACTATCTCGACATATTTATAAGCATTGAAGTTTGTTAAAATCAAAACAGAACATATTTCAAGTAATTTAGATATTTGTTACTTTAACATCCTATACTACCTATACATCTGGTTCCTAAACTGTCAACACTAGTTTAGGAGCCAGGGTTTCATTTAAATGTAATCGTTTATTGCATCAATTAAAATATTGCTATTTCCTATTACTTTAAAAAATAATTCTATGAGTAATATAGTACTGCCAACATAAGCATAAGTATGCTTCCTTGTGGGATATTTACAAAGCTGTAGTTGCGTCCGTGTTTTCTCCGCGAGGGTTTGGTAGTGGTAGGCGCCTGGTCGTCGGGGTCGTCAATTTCGTTGTAGCTGAAGTAATTGCTGTCGATATTGTAGAAAACCACCCGGTCGCCGATCGGTTGGATGGGTCTGAAGTTGTGCGTGATCTTGCCGTGTGTTGACTTTAGCTCTCTGAATGCTTCTATCTGTAAACGGTGAAAAATAATCATTACAATTGTCATAGTTGAATTATCATTAATTTGTATTTTTAGCTGGAAAATACCTTATTACTTATAAGATTAGGCAAGAGTATGATCTACACATAACAAGCGTAATGCTTGCTTGTTCGTTCGTCTTCTAACAGATTCTACAAACTTCAACAAATTGAGCTAACCAGACAAAAGCTCCAGCTTCTGTTTCTTTAGGTTCTTTATCTCTTGTGCTCATGTTCGTGTTTCTTTCTTTTATCGTTAAAAGCTACTAAAATAAACTAATTTTATAACAGAAAGTTACCACCAGGCTATGGCTTTTATATGATTTTTAACTAAGGAATCTCTTAATAGTTGTCATTCCACTAAGGCCTAATTCTAGAAAGTAGAAAAAATCCAGTTTAGATTCGGTCCCAGTAACTAAAATCTAAACTGGTACACTAATCACAGTTATAGTTTGCATGCACTTTTCTATAAACATTCACTATTAGTAAATCATATTGTATAGAGTGCAGTAAAACTCGATCTATCGTAAGTTCAGCATGTCCAGACTAATAAACAGGACGTATGTTTGGAACGATAGGTACGTGCGAATTATGTGTTAGAAAAGTACCTGATCGTGTGCCAGTCTTATAGGTTGTTCAAAGTCCAGCCAGATGACGACTTCGGAGCACGGCGGCGTGGTCAACGAGCCCCGGTACGTGAAGTACCGCCGCAGGTCGTAGGGCAGTATGTTGAGGAAGGAGAAGGGATTGTTCATGACGACAGAAGTGTGGGGCTCCGTGACATTCTCAAGAGCCGACGTGATGTCGTCGTACGCTGGGTGCTGGTGTCGGTCCAACTGCAATGGCAACAGTAGATATTTTACTGCCATGATATTACATTACATATTATATTACATATAACTAGAATGGATTTCGGATTATTCCCTTAATTATGCTATATGAAATTGCGTCTTGTCAATTAAAATGATTCTTGATCAACGGGAAGTATCCTATAGGTTTTGATTTCCTTGCGAGTAAATATGCAGCATAAACGGCCGTATCTCTTGATTGCGTTGACTTAGAAGTTTGATTTCTTACAGCTCTTGTCTAAGTTGTAGACCTGAGTATTTGATATTAATTTTAACTTGATATCTCCACGCATTACTAACCAAAAGGGTATTGACAATCAAACAGACAGACGTACAACAAAGTGATCTTGAAAGGATTATTTTTTTCTTTATGCGGTACAGAACGGAACCCTGAAAATAATAGGTTGAACAGAAAATATTTGTTACACAATTTTACTCTTCAAATCTTTAAAAATCCTCTCCTTAAAAGCAGTACCACCAATCCTCTGCCTACCACATTCAGTTTGCTACTGTTGCTATCCGGACGCAGACAGCTAGTTCACTAGGCCAGAGGGGCCACACACAAATTGTATTGCAAATTTGTATTGAGTGAGAATATAGAAATAAAGATTATTAATCCTCTTCAAGTGCCCTTCAATACTTGGGTAGGTACTTATTAAACGACAAACTTTTTGCAATCGGACAAACCGCAGCGCAAAGCGTTCAAGTTAAGGCAAAAAGTGTTCATTGGCACACGTCACCATAGAATAGATAATTCATATAGGTACCTTCTTACTAATCGAGTTCTTGAAATCTCTAATTATTCTAAATATTCCAGACTACAGTCTATTAAGATAAACGTATGTTTCCAAATCACAAGTCACGTTTTCCACTGCAATGGCGCACTAAACCGAAGATATTTTAGTGATATCTTGGCCGGATCTAATGTCTTTGTTGCTCGGGCCATAATATATTTATTTATGGGTAATAAAATACCATTAAATATGCGCAGGCAGTGTTGTCGTTGCAATTAAACAAATCCAGCAAGTGTGTCATAATAATAATTATTGGACGTAGTGCTTCAGCGCAGTGCAGCGAACCTCAGTCATCCCGGTAATAATACATATTATATATGCCATGTTTTCGGCAAATAAACAATTATTTTCATTTTTCACCTATTCTTTAACAGTCGGAAGGAACTCGCGGACCGGACCTTCGTCAATGTAGAAGCCCCTAACAACTTTCTGACTTTACCACGGCAGAACATATGCGTGACGTATTTTCTTCGCAAATAAAAAGGTAAAGTCTTCTAAGTGGTGGGTGATGCATGTTCACTTAGTGACTTACCTCATAAAAGAAAGCGAGTACTGTCAACCCGTCTGGATGTAGAACAGCTTCCTTCATGTTTTTGTATTCTTCTTTAAAGAAGACCATGTGCAACTCCATTGGAAAACTGAAACGAATCCATAAAAACATTGAATAGGAAAGTACCTACTTAGCTACCTGAATTATAATAATCACGTAAAAAAATACCACTAACTAAACATAATTGATCCGGTAAGTGCACTCAAGGGTGTTTTTTAGCACAAGAGATTCGCTTGAGCAAGTTATTTAGGTGTATGACCCATAGTTTGAGACATCAAGGAGATTTTTTGTTGCGTACAGTCAAGATCAAAAGTTATGCTTGTTACATTTTTTCTTGCGCCTAAGATAATAAAGGACAAAATCATTATTGCTTTTGGTGCAGAGGTAGAGTGTAACCGGTTCGAATGGAATTTTTAGTCCTGGTCAGTAAAAAAACGATACTTCATATTGTGGAGACAAGCTCCTGTTTAAATTAAGATATTTTACCTGTTAAGAATGTAGTTGCCACCGAAGGGATAAAAAATCTTTATTGATCATACTTCGAAGTCAGTATTTTTATATTTTTATCTGAATAAGAAACAGAACTATATACGTAATAAAGTGGGTAAATCGTAAATGATCACAGTCTACGTTGGGATGTAGAAATTGCATCGTCTTGACAATACGTCATTATGATTTATGTAGGTACGTAATATTATGGAAGTGGGTACGGGATTGGAGGAAACGATAAATCTTTAGAAAGAAGCTTTATTTCTCTTCACACAAGCCACACAGACGCAGCTCCGATGAGTGCTAGGGTTCCGACGTAGCACTGACGTAGTCTCCTTGTCTGACACGGTCCTCTTAACGGGCAGCACCGACGTGGTCCTCTTGACTGACGTAGCCCCGACTTGGATCTCTTGACACACACTGACACGGTCCTCTTCACGACGTAAACCGCACTGAACTGTTTACTACTAGGCACTTATATTGCACTACACTACTTTCACTTTTCTTCCTTCTTCCTCTTGTTTCCGCTTCACTTGACTTTTACTTACTTACTCTTCCCGTAGTGTAGTATTAGTTATTTTGTTTATCTTTTTTTGTCGGGGTCTGTATTTACTAGATTATTCCCACTTTAATCCAACCTTCTAGACCTTAATTTCGATAGTCGTTCCGTTTTTCATTTCGTTTATCATCTTTTTAGTTGGTTCCTGTATTTACTAGAATATTCCCAATTTTCATCGAAACATTAACCTACAAGTTTAATTTTCTATAGAATCCAAAAACGCTAACAAAACTTTCTTTTATCCTCTTCGCCGGCTGGGTTTGAACCAGGGATGTTACGAATGTCATATTTTCGACATTCGCGAATGCGAATGCGAATGTTGGGTGTGAAAAACAATTATAGACTTGTTAACTACGTAATTTACTGTCATAATAGTTATTGGCAACTGATGGACACAATATGAGTGAAGTCAATCTGATCAAGCGGCAAGCAAATTATAAACGGCTCCTATTGGTTGACCGCGTCACGTGTTACGAGCGAAACTCCACCCTCTAATAACTTGCAGCGACTTGCAAACGCATTCGCATTCGCAAAACATTCGCATCGTTTGATGCGAATGCGAATGTTTAAAATGATGCGAACCATTCGCACATACGAATGCGAATGCAAATATTCGTAGCATCCCTGGTTTGAACTCGCGGCCCGCGGAACATAGTCAGGTATTACACCGCTAGGCCAACGTTACTTGACAGATCTTGAGAAAATTCTTAATAGCTTGACGCTTGCTGTGACGTAAGCGGCACTGACGTCACAGTAAGTTAAGTTAAAGAGGATAGAAACCTCACCTTCTGTGATTGATCTTGTCTTCGGAGCCGAAGGTGTCGTTGTCGCCCCAGTGGAAGTGCATCTGGCTGAACACATAGTCGCTTTCCAAGGGACCTCCCCGCACTCGAGGATGTGGCTCATTCTCTACTTCTATAAGTACTGAAGGAAAAACAGAGTTTCTAATTTAATACTAACCGAACACATTGATGCAACAATCTTGGTTATTTATTACTCACGTGGAGTACTTATCGAAAACGATATAGTGCGTATGTATAGCGTACCTATTTGGACAATCTTTTCTCAAACATGCCATAGGCTCTTTTGCTTGCCTTAGTAGGTAGGTTAAAAACTAACCCGTGTGTCCATTGTTGGAGACATGAACCCCGTCAATGGAGTCGTCAAAGCCGACGAAGGCGATGTCGGGCAGCGTGACCTGCTTCACCCGCAGCACGTTGATGTTGATGGGGCTCTGGTGCTTGCCGGCGCACTCGCGGTACCGCTCACCCCAATGAGTTGGACCTGCAAACCATTTAATTAAAAACCTGCTAAGTGCGAGTCGGACTTGCACACGAGGGGTTACGTAGCGACGTTCAACAATTAGTACTAATAAAAAACCTGAGACCCTTCGTTAGTTTGAGGCTTTCCATACGGAAAACGATCGCCTGTTTTTGTTTTTTGACAATATTTATACAAAAATGTACTTTCAAGGGGATGAGGGATAAGAACGGCGTAAATAATAGAAACGGATGGGAAGCCACTTAAGTTGCATCCTATATCCACAAAAAGTATCCTATGTCCTACCTCGTCATAAGAACTCAAATCATGCCGAGTCTCATTTATATCCATTCTGTAGTTTAGTTAGAAATGATGCGCGGCCAAAACACAGACAGACAGACAAACAAACAAAAAAAGTAAGTAGGTAGGTATACATTTTTTGTTCTTCCTTAAGAGTTAACATTTTAAGTTTCTACCTTAAACGGTACAAAAGACAGCCCTATGACCGCATTACCTGTGCCAGAAGGACGGGCAGACAGACGGCGGAGTCTTTGTAATATGGTTCCGTTGGCACACTTTGGGTACAGAACCAATAAAATAAAAAAGCTCGGTGAAGCGTGTTCAACAACAGGATGACTGGTACGGCAGATCCGCCTTAGTACTTAGTGAAACTTTAAATAACCGTACCCAGAAAGTTCAGATTATACTTAGTACCTATAACATCCAAAAGGCGTGCAATTAAGATAATATTATTTACCTATTTTAATTTTGTCATTAATATTAGGTTGTAGTATGGCTGCCCATCTAAAGAAATAGCTGGAGAACCGTTTCGAACTAGACGCAATAGAAAATCTATTGTTTGGGGTCACCAGTGAGCAGCGTGGCGTTGTATTTCTTATCGGTGCATTCTAATTTGTTATATTTATAATCAATAGCTAGTAGCTAGCTATGTCTACCTAAATTAACCTTGAAAGGCCGTGAAAGTTAGGTACCTTTTATGTAGCATATAGCATAGGTAACCCCTCTAGTTTAAATCATTTTAAACGTCGTATTGCTTATTTATTATTCATTAAATCAAAATATAGACACTACTAAATACTGGAACGATGAAGTTATATGATATGAAATTCTTTATTTCATAGTAAAAGTACAATTTATAAACTTACAATAAGTATCTACGCATGTAAATAACAACTGTTATCTATGGTAGGATAAACCTGGGGTTACAGGCAACAGAGCCCACCTCTCTTCAGTACAGTCTTAACGAGAGGGTCTCTAAAACTATATTACAATCAATTTAAGTTAAGGCTTCGTTATCGCTGGTCATAAAAACTTAACGTTAATTTGACCGTAGTAGGAAATTGTGATTTATGGACCGCTATGTCCTGTATGTCGCAACATACAGGGTTACATTTCACGGTAGTGCCAATTTTTCAGGGACCATTTGGAATCAGTAACTAAATCGATAAGTCGAAATAAGATCGAAAGTAAAAAACATACTCATTTTTTTTCATTTTTAATTCTTCTATTCTGCAATTAAAAAACAGTACATTTACAAAATTTACGATTACTCGATTAAATTGCACCGTGTGCACTGCATAAGGTTCTTGTTAAGGTTGGAGCGGCGTCGGCGTACGCCTGTGATCTCTGATAAATGACGGCGCATCTCGCGTTATTATTTTTTTACGGAAATTTTTAAGTTTATTTTTCTCCAGAAATACGACTACCTATTAAAATTAATTACGATAAATTAGTATTTTTATATTGTTCTATAGACATTATTTTTAAAATTTGGCAATACCTTGAAATGTAACCCTGTATATTATATGTTCATATACCTAGTCACAATTGCAGTTTAGCCAAATAACGTTTCAGTACTTATTATAAAGGCAATATTATTTTTTCTTATATGAGTAACTTCTTACCTATAACTCCATCGTAACCAAAGTCTTCACCTCGTGTCAGTTTTGGTGCTGAAAAAAAATATTAAAATATCTGATTGGTGTTACAATAAAAACATATCTTAGGCAATCTACTATATTGGCATTGGTAAATCATATTATATTGGCTGTGGCAGACGGACAGACAGACTCTTAAGGGGTTCCGTTTCTTCATACGGACGTTTTTTTCTAAATTGACATAATCCGAATATCCAACCTGTAAACACATTATCAACAAAAACACCGCGCCATTGCAACTGTGCCGATCGAGTCACTCAATGACTGTTTTATTTGCCTTAATTTTAACATTATTTTTTGTATGAAGTTAGAGACGTCCTTATTTCTACCGATCGAGATGTTTAGGCCTGCCTTACATGCAGATCGACAACGCTTAATAATTACGATTGTTATTGTAATTAACCCGAGTGCAACATTTTACTATGCTGTGAACATACTTCCTATGATTTGAATACGTATCCCTTTGTATTCAACCTAAGGCCGGAACATGTCTATTACATTATCAGTGATCCACAATCCACATAGAAATAGGTATTGTATGTACTTGAATAACTCGTGACACAGTTTCCGCATACAATTTCCATAAGCACCATCAAATGGCCAAGAAATTGAATAAATCGATGAGAGTTAAATGTTCTTAATCGGTAATAAACGTTTATGTCCGAAGCCTTGCCAAAGAGTAAGGCCTGCCTTACTCTTTAGTTCCACTTAGCTAAGTTAACAAGCTTAATAATTAATTAATAACATCGTGAGATCTTTGCATCGCCTACTGACTGCGTGATATCACATTTTCATACGCATATCTGGAAACAATAAACCGTGATGCCGTATCAAAACATAAAACTTCATGGTAGGTACTCAGGTTGGTACCTACATAAATATTACAGCTACAGGCGAGATAATACACCCAATAAATAATGACTTAAATATGTAATAAAATATTGACTTTATGAACAGCCTAAAATAATGAAAAAGCTTCACCTTGTCGAATACAATAACTTTTCACCTTGCGATTTCAACTGAAGGCCTTCTATGTTGTTTTGTTTTTATTTTTTAACTAGGTACCTAATTGAGAACTTCGTGCACTCACGTACTTGACCAATACCTTTACTTAGGTAAATGACCGACCAGCTTGTTAAATATCGTTATTCGAAAGTTCTTGTAAAACTGCTTACCTACATTATAGAGTTTACGTTATAGACTTACCAATTTCATCAATAATGAACACAACGTTTGAAACAACTTGTTTTGACAAACATGGCTTGTTTCATCTCCAGCCATTTATGTTCTATAAGCTCACGTGGACAAAAAGTAAACACGCATTGTTAGAGGACCGCTCTTACGATCAATCACTACCAATGGTTACGCAAGTGCAGAAAAACGGACATGAACGTAGTCGCGCAAACAATAAAAATGGCAAAAAATGTTCTCCTATTTACTTTACTAATTATTTTTTTATAATGGTATCTATAATCAAAATTTTCACGGCTATTCGTGTGCCGACCGTAAAATGCGGTCGCTTGCAGGCGATGCAGACAGAGTGGACCGTAACGCGCGCTGACGCGTGTCAAGTTCATTGATAAAAATAAATCGATTTGTTAATCCACAGCTGCCTAATAATAGGTTTTTCAGCTCTCCTGCACCTTGGTTCATAATTATTGTTGAGTTGAAGTGGAGTACAAAAGCTCTAATAGATTTGAGTTAGAGTTTGCTTGAGTCATGCATGGTAGAGTTACTAATAAGTTTCGATTCGTTTCGATAATGGTCTGTCAACATTTGTCTCATTAACACTGTAATAACATGTCAGTTACTGCCTTATTCGTTGCTAGTTCGGTAACTAACTAATTGAATGTTATTAATATATCGCCTTCAAAACACTAATAAATATAATATATTGTTATTGCAAACCTACTTAGATACCTAGTTACTGACTAACATAATAGGTTGTCATAGATAAATAATGAGCAGTTACTTGGAATTCGGCTAATAAAGAGTTGTGCTGTGCATTTAATCAGATTAGACTAAATTATAGGTGAGGTATGTAAATGAGAGGGGTGGTATCGTTTCGTATTGAATTAGGAATGAAGAAGGATGGCGCGTCGCGTGTCACACGTATACCTATACCATATTATAGTACCATGCATGTCCAATGCTGCTCTATAATTCATGGCGAACTTGCAGCGATTGATAGCCCATTTTGCAGAGCCAGTGACACACGAGATACCTTCTACGTGTTTTATGAGTCCAATATTTATAAACAATAGGTATAGGTCAGAGTTTGTTTTAGAAATGTTGTGTATTGTTAACTGGTTGTAGATAACTATAATTTATGTTCCTTTTAAAGTCCGTATGTATTCGTACACATTTAATACTTTGTGACTAAGTACTTAATCTAGTTATAATTTTTTGACAATTATGACATTCTATTTAAATTCTAGTATTTTTTGACAAGTCATTGAAGTTAGTTGATAATTACTAAATGATCATGTTTATTGTAAAAGTTCAGTGCACTACAAAAGCTAAGGAAGGTACTTGGGTCATCTTTGATAGTCATTCCTACGATAGCGTTGGTGGAAAATGATCTTGGATTAGTGGATACATTGTTTTGACGCAAACATTAGAAACCTTCGGTTTAGTGACAATTCATTACCTAATCAAGAACAATACCTACATAGAGCCTTCGAACGTATTTTGCAGTGTTTACGAGTACCGCAAACAATTGCTATTCAGGTCTGAAGTCCGGTTCCCAAGACTCTTCCTTAAATCGAAGGTAGTTCGGAGACAATGATCGGCATTGTATAGTTATTCGCGGTGGAAATGTCACGCCGTAATAGAGAAAGTAACGACCCATTCAATACTATTCCAAGAAAGTAAACCATGCTGTTTGAATTAATAATGAAAATGTCTTATTTTCACGATACGATAAGTTGTAACGCCTCCTCGCCTACATCATAGAGTTCCATGTTAAAACAGAAACATGTCATAGGATAAAATATCTTTAACATTAACTTTAATTTAGTATGAAATAAAATTAAAAAATTAAGTTAACGTGTCACGTCCTAATTAATGTCAAATGATGGAGTGGTTGCTTGTGCGATTTTATTGCATCCTACATAAATTTTACCGTTGATTTGTTTTACTTATTATTACTCATTACATCGTTTATGTGTACATATTGCGATTTGTGATCAATATTTGTGGAAATATTGTATCTGTATGAAGTAACAACTAAAAAACATTTGATTACGGTTTTTCCCGTACTAAATTATGGTACTAGTACTTATATTTGAAATATTATTACTATTGACTACATTTAAAACTTAATAAAAACGAAAAATAAACACACAGTTGAAAATATTTGTGGGATGCACTGGAAAACGCGGATAAACGACATTCATTTTTCCGAGTGTATTTGTCAAATGCTACGGTTTCCTTTTAACTCTGGGGTACCTTCCCTACACGAGTAATAATAAAGTATGGAGAGTATTTGTTTTTCGTTACTAACTAAAGTAATAGCTACGCCCAAAATCAGTTTTTAGGTATTTTACAAATATTCGGCACAAATATAACTTTCAAAGGAAAACTATAACGGAGAAGAAGACTTAAGACTTTTTAGATCTCATTAACTTAACTTGACTATACAGCAGAGCTCTTTATTGCGCGAATTGCGGCACCTACTTGTTTGGTTTTAATTTGCATTTGTCATCAATCAATTAATTGATTCAAAATGTAGAGCCTGTCGTTCCACGCCCGACCGCACCTCGCAAAACATATTTAACTCACATTAATATTCTATTGAAAGAATATATTATTGATTGATGTTGTTTAGTAGCCATATAAAAATATAGGTACCTAGTTTAAATAATCAAAATAATACAAATCCATATAAGTAGGGCTGATTAAGTTACTTAAATTCTTAATGCTGGATATCGTGTACGAAACCGATATTTTCGATTGATAATAGGCTAGTTTCCTAAAAAAATCAAATTAGTCCGTCAGTTGGATTAACAGAAAATATTGGTTTTTTTTTTCTTTTTTCAATCGAACTAAAAATGATGAAGATATAGCCCGTTAAAGTTCTGCGTAACGTCACGCCTTGCGACACTTTTTAGCAAGTCGTGACGTCACGTGCAAACTTTGATGCGCTTTATCGCTTACGCTAAAACGGATGAAAACCGTTCCGTGTGTTCTTAGCCTATCTTCGTCATTTTTTGTTTGATTGACAAAAGACAAAATATGGGTCCAATATTTTTTGATAATCTAACTGACGGACTAAATAGAATAGTATTTTTTGACCCAGGAAACTAGCCAATCTACTTACATATTCAAGAAGTCTTCAGAATGTAAATAAATTAAACTTACAAATACCTAAGTAATCATTTTTCAGTAAAGCAGTAACTTAAAAAATGTCAACATAATATTGGAGTCTATTAATCTCGGTTTAGGTTTGAAGTAAAAGCAGAGTTCGTGTTTCACGATTTAATTTAGTGCCTTAATTAGTTCCGCTCGTGAGTCTCCTTTCTTCGAGTCATTTTATTTTAGTTATAGCATTAAAATAAAAACCGGTAAGTGCAAGTCGGACTCGCGCACCGAAGGTTCCTAGTTAAAGAATAAAAAATATGTTTACCCCAATCAGTAAAATCAAGGCTAGACAATGTTCGGCTCCTTTTCATGTTATGGATGAAAATTTATCAATATTTTCGGTTGGGCTATTTGGGTCATCATCATCATCAGCCTCTAGAAGTCCAGTACTGGACATAGGCTTCCCCTATAGATCGCTACAGCAAGCGGTTCTGGGCCGTTTGCATCCAGTGGCTGCCCGCGACCTCGACCAGGTCGTCAGTCCACCGCGTGGGTCAACATTATTCGAAATAAAATGTCGATATTCCAGGACTGTAACTTATTTCATTTACCAGCTAAAACCTCTGACACTACGGACGTGACGGACAGTCAACAATTTCTGTAGATTAGGTTTGGGTTTCCGTTTTGGGCACGAAACCATAAAATGACAAAGCATCGTCTTTTCACCATAATTTTCTGTAGCAACCATGTAGAGTAGATAGAACAAAAACTTCTGGTTTCTGTTGTCTGCTAAGTTTCTGATCAGATAAAATGACATAGTTAGTATTAAACCATTGCTCTATTATGCTCCGCACGCGATATGACCAGCACCGGACAGTTTATGGAGCATTTTGTAGTTATAAAAAACCTATTAGTGCTGTGTATTACCTATATTTAGGTACCTTATATTGTGATAGTAGCACGCTGCTGCACAACGTTACCTTCGACTTGAATTGTTTTATGAGTTTAATTTTTGATACTCATTACATACTAGCTGTTGCCCGCGACTTCGTTCGCGTGGTCTTTAGTTTATTCATAAAGGATTTTCTGCGTAATATTCTTAATTTTTTCTGTCAAAAGAACCTGACAACGTGACAATAATTAACACAACAAAAAAAGAATTAGCGAAATTGTTACATCCGTTCACACGTGATGCGATGACCAAGGGAAATAGAGATTCATTTTTATATATATATATAGATGAGCATATAAAACAACATTGTATTTTTATGGTTTAAGCAATATTTCACTCAAAGTGTATAATCGTGCCAAATAAATAAATAATGTTATGCAGATGTAATATACAATACACCAATTCCCATGTATATAAATAACGCCAGAGCAGATATTTTGAAGACAAAAAAAATCGTTGTGTCTCGTGATCGCTCAAGTTATCGTTACTTTCCATAAATGTCGATTTCGACATGATGTCGAAACCGCTAGAATTAGCTACAATAATTTATATGATCGGACTAACTTACCTAGTGACGTCCGATCCTCAATTATGTGAAGTAATCTCGTCCTCATTGTGTACAATGTAGTACGCACTTTTTGCTACTGCACTGATTACAATCTTCAAAGTTAGGCGCGTGCATGAACGCGTCAATAAACTAAAAAATAAATAACCGGAACGTGCCCGCACCGTCACCTATCAATGTCATCTGTCACCTGTCAATGTCATTATTTCAAAGGATAAAACTGGACACAACTTTCAAAAAGAAGGGAAACTAAGTAGTATGTAGGTATTTATAGCATATAATCTTTTTTGTACTTTAAGGATTGATAAATACATACTAACTGGGTCGGGCTGGGGATAGGATGAGGACGAGATTACTTCACATAATTGAGGATCGGACGTCACTAGGTAAGTTAGTCCGATCATATAAATTATGTTCCATAATCTCGTCCTCATTGTGTACAATGTAGATGTTCAAAGAGGAAAGTTGTGTCGACAAAGCAATATAAACATTTATTATGATCATTTATATGATTTGCTAAAGTCTTCGCACATGATAAAACTTTATTTTATTAACTATCTATTGGTAGATGCTTAATTCAAGTTTTATCTAACAAGGATATATTTGTTTGATTAATTCATTGGAATTAATCAACCAACCCTGTATATCGATACAACCCTGTATATCGATACAACCCTGTATATCGATACAACCCTGTATATCGATACAACCCTGTATATCGATACAACCCTGTATATCAATACAACCCTGTATATCGATACAATCCTGTATGATGATACACCTTGTGTGATGATACACCCTGTATGATGATACACCCTGTATGATAATACAACCCTGTATGATGATATAACCCCGTATGCTAATACAACCATGTATATTGATACAGTCCCATCCCATTTGATGACACAAACCTGTACCTATTTTATACCATACAGGTGGGTCAAAAAATGTGTAGGAATTCTATAAAATCGAAAATAGCAAATTTTACTTTAATTGCAATACTCTTTTATTTTTGTTAAAACTGTAAGTCTTTATGAATTTATAGATTTGCTGGGACTGAGACTGATAATCCACCTGTTGTACACTTTTAAGTTTGTGCAATAAAGTTTTAAATAAATACCCCGCGCTATTAAGTAGGTATATTCTTTACGAATAAACTAGAGATCACGCAAACGAAATCGCGGGGCAACAGCTAGTTTAATAAGTTGTCATGGAAATGGAGCCAATGCTTTGAACTATTAATATCCGTCTCATTTATCCAGTAGTATGTAGTACATACTTAGTATATGGTTACCTAACAAGGTAAATTTATCGATGTGCAAGTAGGTAGTTAAGCTAGTATTTCTTCTGAAAAGACTTATTTTATTTTATATAATAAGAAAATCTAGTAACCTTTTAAGTTATCATTGTCTGTAATACAATTTTTTATGCAAATAAATTAGTCTTAGGTATTCTTAATAACTCCTGTTCAAGGTGTAGTTCCAAAGTAAAGGAAACTAAAATAAATAATATGGATGTTTACTATCGCAAATTTTTCATTAATTATATGTTATAAATAAGGAAATTATATACAAATACTACTAGTATTGTTCCAGTAGGGATCCTATTTTGTTGACAATAGTTTCAACATTATTTTACTGAGAAAGATTGATTTGTACGCATCTTCTTAGAAAACCGTTATATGTGTTACACTTGTATGGCTGGAAATCAGTATGAGATTTCCTGCACTTTATGTGTGGATCCCTGGTAGGGGATAGTAATAAGTTAATGAAACAGTCTGAATACTTATTTATAAAAAGATTCAATGACTGGTCAATTCTTGTAAGCTAATAAAAAATAATAATTAAATAAGTAATAATTTACCAATACATCACATCGGATAAGATAGAAAGTTTACTCCGGCTCAAAATACTTGTAGCAGCCTTACAGCCTTAGTCCAATAACAAGGTAAGGCAACATTTATTGCCTGCATTGCCTTAATTATTGCCACTGATCAATGCCTCTATCGTCTCATCCATTTTTTTTTTTTTTTTTTTTTTTTTTTTTTTTTTTTTTTTCAATTACGGTAAGTTAGAAATTTTCTGTCATTATTTATCATCTCCATTTTTGCTTTACATGGTAATTTAATATCTAATAAAATTATTTATACATAGACTTACATAGGTACTTGACAATCTTCAATTATAATTGTAAGATTCATGCCTTAATTTAAATAATAATTTTAAGTCAGTAGTATATTTTTTATGAAGTTTATAGTTTCATGGATACAATTTTAATTTTTTAATTATGTTTTAATAAATCATATTTTATTATAATCATCTATTTAAATATGAACCTTTGTTATCCACCTGGGATAATTCAGTTTATTTACTATCTTTAGTATCTTGATAATTTAATGATTGGATGATTATTTATCTTTGTCTTCAATTTTTGGTATCAAACATTTTCACAAATAATAAAATGTCTAGAAATATATGGTTTATAACAAAAATATATTAAAAATATATTTAGGTCAGATTTGAAAATTCTAGTTATCATTGGAACTTTGTGTCTAGTTTTGAATTTTTCTTACTTTTCCAAAGGTAGCAGGTACCTCCTTAAAAATTAAAATAATTGGTTTTCGACCTTATGACAAGTACATAAGGATCAATTATGGTGCGACATTTTTGCCTGTAAATAAAGCTGCATAAATCTTTCCATGGGTTTTTACTGACTGAAAATATTGGAATATAACATACAGTTACAGTTAAAAAAGTTTTTAATTATGGTAATTTTTATCTTGTTGATAACAAGGAGAATTATTTTTCCATTTCTGTAACAGTGGTCTTCACTCACATTATTTGTAAGTAACACTCATCTTGAGTGTGTCTTTATTTCACTTGATGAAGACT
Organism: Anania hortulata; assembly: GCA_963576865.1. Lineage (NCBI taxonomy): Eukaryota > Metazoa > Arthropoda > Insecta > Lepidoptera > Crambidae > Anania > Anania hortulata. Next base: position 8,529,584 of record OY756396.1, on the reverse strand, counting down.
AGAAATAATCTAACTAGCCATGGCGATCAGCTAGAATAATAACCTTAAGTCAGTAACAGTGTTAAATTTTAATTGCTTTCATAGATTATTATAGAATCTTGAGAATTAAGCTTGATACTATGAGAATTTAAGGTTTACCCGGTTGTAACCAGATCTAATATTATAAGTTACACAAATGGGATACCATATCAGTTGTATAGGAACATACAAACATGCACCAGCCAACATCAATTTGTCATGGTCTCCAAACAGGGAGTCAACTTCCCTGTATTATGAGGTACAAGACAATGTATCTCGCCAGGGTCATTCGACCAGAGTATCGAACCTGGGACCTTTTACGTTAAGGCACTTCACGAATCAAGTGGACTAATGATCTTTAAGTCACAGATATCAATTAGCAATGTCAAGTAATGTTTATTTATTTATTTAAGCTTTTTAGTAAAATATAAGAGAAAAAAAAAAAAACTTAATATGGTCATAACTACATGAACTATTGGAGTAAACAGGTTGTTTTCTATGGTATGCTTTATAAAGTCTTGCCCTCTTGGGCCAACATCAAGAAGTATCTCAATTACTTGTGGTAAAAAACTTGTGGAAATCCACACCGAGATAAACCATAATTTGTAAAAGCGCTATTTATCATTGCCTTGTATGTATATAAATGGGGCAGAATAAGACAAGCAGATCTGAGACCAACAGATTGTCTTGGTACCATTAATGGTTGCCAAAGGCCCAATTTGATAGTAACAACTGATGAAATTATTAAAAACTTAAAATCTTTATAAACAGACTGAAATTGTCTAGGTAAGTATATGACTTGTTTACACAAGACTCAGAATTCCTTAAGCCTTCAATATCAGCAGGCAAAGGAGCTTCTTTCATAGCCTCCTTAGAGTCAAAGTGTTGAGTTGAAAAAATTACTAAGACGAAGGGCATTACCTCATGGTCTCGGTACCCATATTCTCCCTCCTCTCTTTTTTTCTTTAGTGGCATTCGAAGATATGTATCGTCTTGATACTTTTGTGTTCGACTATATTTTCAACTTCAATTAATGAAGTCGGTCTCTGGTCAACCTTATAAGATTTGCAGACCCGCAATATTATAACAAAAATTTTAAGCCACAGGCTAACCCCTCGTGAAAGCAAGTGGAAGTGTTATAATTCTGCTGCGAGACAGACAAGAGGAATAATTGTTCTCTCGGTACATATGATGCGCTAGAAGAATTTTATAATATTAATAACTTACCTTATGCTATTACAGATCCTTTGTAGTATATTTCTGGTGCAACATTGTATCAGTCTCATGGTCAACTCTTCATGAAGACTAGAGCCATAATGTTACGTCTCAGGAGGAATCCCTCGAGGAGACGCTTCAGACTGAACAAAAACCCACTGGCCACTCCATCGTAAAGGCCAGTGCTTCTGTACAGAGCAGTTTCTGTGGAGTCATTCGGAGACATGACAGACAACTAGAATGAACATATTGATCACCAACGGCCAACCTCCCGTGAAGGCTCCGATGTCATTCATTCTGAGACATGAGAGACAACTAGAATGAACTTAATGATCACCACGGCCAACCTCCCGTGAAAGCTCCGATGTCATTCATTCTGTCTCGTTTGCGGGCTGAAGAATAACGCAACTCTGTCACACACACTCCTTGTTTTCATGATTAATTTCTGGCTGATTATGTTGTTGGAGTGGAGGCCACGTCTCGGCGAACGTAGTGTAGGACGCTTCTCAACTCGATGGGCCGACGAACTCGGGAATATGGCTAGATACATTTGTATCAAAGCAGGAGATCGTACTCCTTGGCGCTCTTTGCGTCCTTCCCGTACGTCCAGCAGTGAGCTGTAATAGGCTGAGATGATGGTGATGGTGATGATATTATAAATATAATAACACTAAAATTAGTGTGCTGTGGTGGTGATAGAAATCGTAGTAATCGTAATAATTGAGCCGAGGTATCGGTCCAACAATTTCACAAATTCAACTGACAAGTTTTGTTTTCCAGCCACCATACTTTTACACAAACATCACCGTATTTTCTTCTTGGTTTTTTGCATTTGTATGTAAGCTGTAAATCACTAATTAGTTTAAAAACTAATTTATTCTAAATATTTATGTCTTCAGTGCTGTGTACAAAAAAGTACAATGACATTGACAGGTGACAGATGACATTGATAGGTGACGGTGCGGGCACGTTCCGGTTATTTATTTTTTAGTTTATTGACGCGTTCATGCACGCGCCTAACTTTGAAGATTGTAATCAGTGCAGTAGCAAAAAGTGCGTACTACATTGTACACAATGAGGACGAGATTATGGAACATAATTAGTATCAAGCCGTAACTAACCTAGTGTTACAAATTGAAAGAGAGATAAGGCAGTAATATTTTTGACATAGGTGAGCTTGCGCTCGTCTGGATTAGTGCGGAGTAGTTTAGTACGGAATTAAGACATTATTCTGTCTCTGTCTACGTCATACAAACATACAGAAAATGATGCTTTACCGTATGAGTAGATGGTTCGGGATTAAATTCACGAATCCGGAGATGCGCAAGTTGGCTTTAGTGTGCAACTCTGGGTCGGTCGGCCGGTCTGATAAAGTATTATGAGGAAAATAACATATTTTATTGAAAACGATTGAGGCCAGTTTCGGTAGTTTCAGACAAAGGTAGGTTCCTATTTATCTGACTGTCACATAAGTCGACCGTAGATGGTCGGATTAAGTTTTCCGCGACCATAAAAATGCTTCTCCAAAGGTCTGTAAGGTCAAGATCAGCCGGCAACGACCTTTTAATTATGAACACTATTTATTTACAATTGCAAAGTCTGCTCTACACGCGCAAACCTGAGCCGCATACAAATGAATGTGCACGGATTACGCCGATTTGACGGTAAGAATGAAAGCTTGTGTTTACAGAACTAAATGTGTATTTATGTAATACCTACTTCCTATATTAGGAAAGTTTGCTATTTAAGAAACCGGTTAGAGTTAACACTACACTTTCTCCTTGTCATTAGCTCGGACCATTTTCTGAAAGATCAGGATGTATTCACCATTGTTTACTGCTGTTTCATGAGTTCTTTGTGTAAATTTGTGTCATGTGAGTAGGCAATGTAGCGACATGAATGATAAATCACTGCTCCAAATGCCTAGATACGAAGCAATGAGCATGTGTTGTAAATTCACGGATCGTTGGAGGGTAATCAAATTGGTTGTGTGTAATGAGTGGTCGAGAGGTAAACAGGTTAGCGAATTTTTTCCATTAATTCTTACTTTTTGAAAAACTAGGAATTTATTTTATTAAGAAACGTTCTATTCAATCTAACTGGATGTTGCAAATTGTAACGTTGACATCTAATCTAACTGTAAGCAGAAAATATATAATACATAATATTCCGTAAGTGAAATGATTAAGGCATTCTTTACGGTAAGGGAATGCGTTACGCATATCTATACTGCCGTGGGAATAACATCATGGTGGTGTAGAATTCCCTTAAAGCCAGGTCGCACTAAAATCACCGCTGTACGTATTTTAGTTAATTATACACAAGTTGATCTACCCTGCGTGTCTCCTCAACTCAACTCAAGAATTTGGACAAAGTAGTCCAACTAAAGTTAGGTAACACGTAGGGCACTATTAGTGCCAAGTGGTTAATTGTGCAAAACTTTGTTCTAAAAATACCACAAAATACAGTTGACTGACAGAACGAAGATATTTTCTTTTACGTAACGTCATATTAAGTACGAAAAAATTGACACGCTTGGTTTTCTTACACTTTGAAGCTTTCGTCGTTTACAAATATATACAGGGTGTCCCGTAGTTCAAGGATAACCTTGTAACCACATTCTATACATCATGGTGAACAACTTCTGTTCTATGACTTGCAAATTTGCATGAAAATTTATCAACTTCCCATACAAAATTACCAAACAGCCGATTAAATTTGTATGGAAAAACAAAAAAATGCTAATTTTTAAAAGTCATAGACAAAAGTTTTTCACTAGGATATATAGAATATGAGGTTATAAGGTAATCAATGAGTTACGTTTTACGGGAAGTCAAAGCGGTCATTATACGGTCCATAAACCAACCTACGCTTGAGCATCCTGGACCTAAGGATGGGCATCCCCTTGATCTATTCCGTTCCACCGCTCTTTTTGCATGATGGTAACCACACGTAGCGTATCATTCCTGTTCTGTGATGATACCACACAGAAAGAGGCGTTACAATGGGTCTTCTACGACATAATGTCACTGTAAATTTGTAGCTCAGCATAAAGCTTTGTCGGTTTAAAATATGTAAAATATGTAACACCAATAATTCATATATTCATATCCACGATTACAAAATACTATAGTAGATATTCATATACATTCATTGACATTATTTATTAAGTTTAATGTTAATTTATTTATTGAGTTTAACTGTTTATTATGATTGATAAATTCCTCTGTTCTATGCATTCTGGCATTGACTTATACATTACTATAAAATAATTTACTCATAATTCATTTGACAAAATAAGAGGGTTGACAAATTGAAGTTATCAGATTACACATACATCACGAGTTTGTTTACCGTAAGAGCGGTACCTATTTTTTTATGGCAATTTATCAAATATCTTTGTGTAGTTCGTGTATTCCTGGCAAATTTATGGGCTTTATTTTGACAAAACAAGTAAGTTCAACCATAGAGATGCCAGAAGAGTCGAGATATGCCATTAGAGTACATGGACTAATAAACAATCATTACATACTAGCAAAGCAGACGTTTGTCTTATTTTAGCAAAAATATGCACGAAACGGTTAGTGCACACCTACTTGTTGCACAAGAGATTTCCAGATAAAATGTTGGCCAATTAACCTAAAAGTAAAAATAAATATAAATATTGGACAACATCACATACATTGCTCTGATCCTATGATAAGTAGCTAATTCACTGGTGTTACAGAAATCAGAAACAACAACGGTACCACCAGATCCAGAGCCGAGACAATATAACTTTTTCTACATTCACCGACCGGGAATCGAACCCAGAACCTCAGAGATAGCAACTCCAAGTCCGGTATATAGGTATCTCTCGGCTACGGAGGTCGTTAAAAAATGTTGTAATATGCACAAATATATTTCGAATGTATGTTTTTTCTTCCATAAATCGGAAATTCGGACGGACGAAACGGACTTGGATTGCTTTGTTATATTGATATTTAATTTACTTTTGGTTTACCACGCCTCAACTGAGTTTACATTATCAACTAAATTCTCCCCATAGGTGGCTAAGTCCTTTCAGTACCTACATTTATGGCGTGTTGCGTTGGGTTTATCGTTTATATGAATTTAAAACAGCAAAGGTCCTAGTATGCTTCCTTGAAGTACTAAACTTTGAGTTCAGATTTAAACGCGGGTAAGAAGATACCACGCTACAAACTAGGAAGAGATACTAAGCCGCAAAGTTATCTTATTTAATTTGTAACGAATTTCCTTGGTTTTTTTTTCGGTTTTTTAAGCGTTCAAGTTAAAAAAAACCTGGCTACGCTGGATTTGTAGTGGTATTTTATTTCTTTCCCACAACTAGAGCCATAATTCATAAATTGTAATATTATACATTCTTGCCTTGGATGTATTGCTCTAGTTATCCTTAATTATTACTTATATTGAATTACAGGCCTAATTGTAGTAGGTTCCTACAACCGTCTAATTAAATGGCAATTTGTCAATAATGTCTAAAGAAACCGTTGCACTTTTTCATAATAATTATGTTAATAGTAAATAGATCTCATGTGTCTGTATCCATTTCGATTGTGCTAGGATTAATTATTGCGGTTTTACCACCTTCGTAACATCCGTCAGTTGGATTGTAGATGCTACATGTGCATATTATTTCGTATAAATATGTAAGTAATTGTTGTTCTACCGGTGTAGAAATAATTAGTTATGTTGAAACTATGCAAGAATTTGTTATGAATAAGAATAACATAATTAGTGATACGAGTGGGCAATGTATTGTTATTTATTATTATTAACATTCAATAGATGCTTTATATAATACTACTTGCTTCTCTACTAAATTCTGAAGTCTACGCGACCTTGTCAGCGTAGACATAATTTACTTATTTATTTTAAACATAATTCCTCTGTGCTATGTAACCAAAATGGTTGTCGTTCATCTGCTTTAAATTTAATAAAAGATCAATTGACATTTAGGTCATAATTAACTTCCGTAAATCAAGGTGTACCTACGTTCCTAAATCACCCCATAAAACATTTAAACACTATCACTGTTTTAATAATTGCATGTACAAATTTAATGTTTGCAATTGGTTCAAGTCCAAATGCCATAAATTCTTTTTATGGTCGATGCAGTACAGCTGCAGCCAACTTTTAGTGTACCTAATTATATCATATAAATAAACTATTTATTTAGAAGTCAAGACACTCTTAGATTAGTTGCAGCAATAGAGCATTTCGTCTAGACAAGCCATTCAATACTCCCTACTTACTGAATAAATTTATATCCTAGCGCTCAATAGAGCGTCCTCAAATCTTAATGTCTAATAAGACATTAAGATTTGAGGTACCATTTTGGTCAGTTTCTATCTCATCATCACTTTTAAAGATTTGCCTAAATGTTGGCAAATCTTTTTACGAAGACGCGAATAGTAGGAGGCAAATGTCTTTTCTGTCGTAATAAATAGTTGAAACACGCATGCTAGAAGAGGGTACTCTTACTAGAGTAGGTATACTGTCATGTCAATTTACGAAATTTTAAGTTTTTTAGGATAGAAATATATATAGACTATAGATATATATATATATATAAATAAGATAGGTTTAAAAAATCCAAACAGGACGTTGTAATTACAAATGTTTTGATAATTATATATATTTTTTGTTTTCAACGTACGTAAGTAATTATTATACTTAACATTTTGTTAGAATTCAATCATAATTTATTTTTTGTTAAAGAATAAAGCACGTTTTGTACCTATATTGCCTTTTTTGTCTATTCAAATTCTCGTGAACATGGTGAGTGACCCCGCCTGAAAATGGTGAATTACCTACTTTAAAAAACATTTCATTAGCACGATATTTTGGACAATAACATTGAACAGTGGGCAATAGGTCAGCAATAAATTCCACTTTCTCGAAATAGTGATCCGTAAAAGGACAATACGAGGAGCGACCCGTCTGAACTTCTCTCCAAGACGGTTATTGCCACAGTGACACGCCTCTTGACGAAATTGTGGTTGTGGGATTATGCAATTAAAATGTTCACACATTCATGTGAATGTATTCCTTTGTAGGACATTATTCGTGAGACAAATTCAACTCACATCGTTAAATCAGTGGGTCGTTAAAATTTTTTAATGAATCCTCAAGTAGGCATACCTATAATAACTTGACGAAAATGTGCTTTTTATGGCAACAAGGCATACTTAATGATTAATTCGTTGTTTTATGATTAATTAGTTAGATTAATCCGATTTGCGTTTTTCCGGTTCAAATGCTTTACCTACATGACAATACACACGGTGTGCTTGATATTTTAATATAAAACGTTAGTTTTAAACTATAATTTCTCACGAAAAAACATTTTTAAATGGTGGCGCAAGTCGTTATACGAGTAGGTGCCCGGATCCATTATTGCAGACGTTACCTAACCTACGTTAATTTTAAAAAATGCAGTCAAAATTTTACACGTTCAAATTAGGGGTGGGACAGGGCGGCAGTGAGCCTGTTCACAGTCGGTGGCCGACTATAATAATCGAAGGTTTAAACTCGGCGTCGCTGTTGTTGGAAGATGACGTCCAATGTGACCGATTAATATTGTGGTTGGTTTAAATGACTATAAATCACAAATCTCCTTCGACGGTCATGATGACGTTTTGTTTGTAGTGATGACGGACGAACTTAAGGTCAACTACCCGAATCGCGTTAAAGCGAGTGTAGTCGCCAAATGTAAACTAGCATGTTTCTTTCTTAGAGGTGAAAACTATAGGCTTATTGAAAAATGTTGTCGTAATTTTATATTATTAAATTTACAAGCTGTTTGTTTTCCACTAAAATAAAATAAAATAAAAAATAAAATGTAGTTTCAAAAGTAATAAAGACAATTAAATCCAACAGCAGAAAACGAATCATTGAAGAATATCATGAAACCATTCGTTTTATAAAGTATAACATAACTACGGGTTCACTCAAGCGATAAAAAAATTCAATTATTTTAAATAAAACATTAAAAAGAAAACTGCATCTGGGCCCTAACAATAGGCTAGTTTCCTGGGTCAAAAAAAGAATCCTCTATTTAGTCCGTCAGTTAGATTACCAAAAAATATTGGACCCATATTTTGTCTTTTGTCAGTTCAAACAAAAAATGATGAAGCGCATCAAATCGAGCACGTGACGTCACGCCTTGCTATAAAGTGTCGCAAGGCGTGACGTTACGCGGAACTTTAACGGGCTATATCTTCATAATTTTTTGTTTGATTGAGAAAAGAAAAATTAGTGTCCAATATTTTCTGTTAATCTAACTGACCCATTATATACATACTGTGCCATCAGCTCTTAAAACAGTATTAGGGGAGGAGAACCGAATACTGAATAGATGCGCAATACTAGGGTATCAAGTAGAAGGATGTTGTCTTATCTGCTCAAATGGGAAACAAATGGAACAGTATGTATGTACTAGCAGTGAATGAAACCAAACCAAATACAATAACGCTCACTGTCAGTTTGACTTAACTGCGACACGCAAGAGTCTCGCAGACTCGGTCTTGATCTTGCTGAAATCTTGGAGGGTTATTAAGGGCAACACTATAACAATTACATTTTCGGCGAATAGAAAAACGAGTACTTACTTAGGTTTCCTTTTTTTATTTGTGACTGAATTAGATTGGGCCTTCAACAACCAATGTCACTTTAATAAGATGTTTAAATCTGGGGGGGTAACCCTCAGTAAATAGGCTGCGTATCTTGCCTAGCTAGGTGTGTAAGATTTCGTGATAGTAATTCGTAGTATGTCAGCTTTTTATATACGAATTATTAGAAAAAAAAAAATGATTTTCACGAAAAATATAATAAATTCATAAATTTCTGAACTTATCAATATGCATAGGTAATTATTAAATATCAATCGTTACTAAGTAAGGTATTTGGCTTCACCCTAATAACCAATAACATCTTTTGTGATTTCCTTAATTCTTTAACCAACCATCGATGTTTGAGCGTGAAAAATTAAACTGTGTTATGTAGAGTATTTTGCTCATTATAATTTCGCGGAGCATTAGCGCAGACTGGTCGGTAACTTTGTATTATCTGAATAAGTATTTAAACCGGAAAAGTACATGTCGAAACATACTCACGAAGAACCGGGTTTTGTAATCTTTAAGTTAATGGTACCGAAAAGTTAGGACCCCGAAGTGTTTAAGAGAAAATTATATTTCCGATCGCTTGACATACAATTTCTATGAAAATGTTCCTTATTTATGAACATTCATAGGTCAGTCGATTATTTAATTAAACGTCGAATTAGAAACTTCCTCTTAGTTGTGATTTTACTGGCAACTACCCGCTGTGGAGCGCGAGGGTCCTGCACACATATCCCAATGAAGTTGTCAATACTCATCTTTATTTCCTAATAAGTGGTACCTACTTTGAATCATGTTTTTCTACGACTAATTGTTATGGTGATATTGACCACCCGATTGGTGTAGTAGAGCGGTAATTCGCGTGAACGTTAAGATTGCTGGGTTCGGTTCGAGTCAGTTTAGAAAACATATTTTCTTAATTGGCTCGAGTCTGGGTGTGCTGGGGTATAAAACGGTTCAGATTTTATGGTAAGGTGAAAAAGTTGACTTCAAACATTTATCTATACATGGGGCACACTAAAAGTTTTGCACTTCTAGCTAATCGGAACTATTTAAATTTCGAATGTTATATTTTTTAAAATGTTGCAACCTTCTTAGTAATAAAAAAAAACAATTGGCGGGAAATGATTTGTCCATTGTTTTTTATCACACATCAAAGTTGTACGTACGCAACGAAAATGGCATTAAGTCGAAAAGATTTTAGAGCGATGATTTTTTATGATTTTAAAAGTTTTATCTCTCCGCAAGACTGTGCCGCTCGTCTTCAAAATGCTTTTGGGAGAGAAGCACCTTGTTTGAGCAGTATGAGGCGATGGTTTGCTGAATTTGAGAGAGGTCGAGTTTCTTTACTTGACGAATTTCGTGAAGGGCGGTCTTCAACTGCCGTCAACGAAAATAATGTGGCTACTGTTAAGCGGCTAATTGAAGAAAACCCGCGGATTACCTATGAGACAATGCGAGGACTATTGGGGATTGGTATGAGCCAAATTCAGAAAAATTTACACGTTGGATCCCTCATGAACTGACAGCGGAGCAGAAGCAGGCTCGCGTGGAATGGTGCTCACAGATGCTACTGAAGTACGACCACGGACATTCTAATGCTGTTGTTATGTATACATTTTCAAAGGAGACGAAACGTGGATTTATTGTTTTGAACCCGAAAAAAAACAGCAATCTTGTGAATGGGTGTTTGAAAATGAGAACAGGCCAACAAAAGTGAGGCAGGCGAGAAACGTTGGTAAAAACGTTGGTTTTTTCTCAGCTACGGGTCCCATCTGTACAATTCCACTTAAGATCAAAAGAGTGTTAATGCCGTTGTATTCTACCATTAATGTATTCTACCATTTGCTTAATTAATTAAACATACTTACCTACATGTGATTCAACAATTAATTCATGCGCTAGTACCAATATGCAGTTGTCAATTTGCATCTAAAATTATTTACATACATCACTTTGCCAGCGAATTAAATCATCTTAAGCTGGACGTCTAAAAGTAGTAAGTACCTACATCTATCCGTTGAACTCGTTGAAACGACCGTTGCCCTTAGTACAGTAATTTTACATAAAGCGGATTTGGGTCTCTTTGATTTAGTGTCCAACTGTTAGAAAAAACCTCAGAATTAAAATTCCTATGTAATTATTCTGATTAGATAAACATCTAATATGGTTATCATTATTATAATAAGCAATAAAGTTACCATGCGGAAAATTGCGAATGAATACGAAGGTATATACCCGTTCAAGAATAATTACTTATGACCTATTGTTTTGTTTGTAACTGAAATCTTGGGAAGCAATTGTTTTTACGGATTACCTACATAACTGATAATATCATACTTAAAAGTGTTATAAATTGCTACTAACACTAACGACATATTACTCCTGGGTTTATTACTTTAGTTCATACACGTTTGCTGACTTAGGTGCACGTTTTCTTTTTCATATTTTTTGATATCTTACCCCTATTTTTTGGGGTAATTTGAACGGGCTTATATAATAGCTCCCAATTATAAATGATAAAAGCTTGGATTTGTACACTCGCACTTTAATTGATAGGTAACTAAATGGTAGTCATAACCAATCTGTAAACTGAAATCTGTAAACCAATCATAAACTGTTTTATTATTACTCATTTGTAGCACTTAAGTGGCATCACTTGCACATCTTTCTCAAATCTAGATAAACCTTAATTCAACTTTAATCGAACAGACAGATATAAAATGGCATTTACAAAGAGTTTTAGGTTTAATTTCGATTTAAGAGGTTATGCAAGTGGGCCTTAACTGACAAAAAGATATTTAACCTTAGTTTCTAATAGAAACTCAACTATGAAACTGAGTACCGTGAGTACGGTTTAGATTTCCAAACCCTTATGAACCTGACCTAACGCAATCCTACGTTTCGTAAAAAAATTGATCATTCTATTGCATTATCTGAAGAATGGTGGTTAGTAATTTTCTATCTAAGTAAGGGGGCGAGGGGCTTGGTAAGTAAAAAGTAATCTTAAAGTTTGTGTATATTTATCTTTTATCGCGAGGCATTGTTTAGTTAAGGGGCTATAAAGCAATTTCGGCAAATTTTATAAAGTATAAATGTTAAGTAAAAATACTTAAATAAATATATTATGTTGTAACTTCGTTTTAGTTAATTATTATGACCAAGGAAGGATCACTGTATAAAACTTTTTAAATAAAGAGAAATAATAATTCTCCTGAACCTCTTTTCTCGTACAAAAACAGTATAGGGTTCCCAATTTTACTACTTACGCTAATCAAACGTATATTTGTAGGTTAAGAATAATGTACGCAATAATTAGACTAAAGTGGTTTTTACTGTGCGCAGTATTGTAGCAGAAAATCGTTAATAAATCGCATGCAAGTAGGTAGTGCAAGTGCCCTGTTAATACAGTAAAGTAAGTTTTTTTTTTCATTTATTTTGGCACAAACAGTCATTTAATAAACAGTGTATTTATGAACAGTAATTATACAGAAAGACAAGACAGTGCCGAAACTTATGTAAGTAGTACATGAATTTACCTAGAACTTGTTAATAACAAATATTTGTTAGATCATAAGTCGATTGACTAATTAAAATATTCAGACTACAGTCTATTGACAAATTAGGTAGTTGATTATTGACATAAATTGATTAATATTTAAGTAAAGATTATATATTTAAGAAATAATAATTAATGTTAAAGGAATTTTTTTAGGAATACATATATACGATACCATTCATTGCATAGTAGGTATCCTTTATGCAAGAAAAAGTATTGTAACAGAAAATAAAACAGGTTAGTTACAGAATTAAATTGTAAGAATAGTTATAGAGATGACTATAGATTTAAGGGTCAACTTAAAATCACAACACATCCCCACAATAATTTTTTTTTTAAAACTATGATGGTCTGGGCTATGATTTTATGTTAAGAAAAGTTAAGTACACAATTTATAAACTTTCATGTAGATTCATTATAAGCATACGTTTGAATGCTCATAAAGGACTGTTAAACAAATCAAGCTGCGCAAATTCTTTGTTGTACATTCTTAAACAACGGTAAAAAAAAATGTTCTGAGTGTATTTCTTTTTAATTTAATTTAAATTTATGATCATCATATTCGAGGTCTACTACCTCTCGGACGATGTCCGCCAGTACAGTATAGGCAACCTCGAAAACGATGGCGTGGCAATTTTTTTAAAGATTGGCAAGCCCTTACCACCGTCAGGGATAAGTGGAAAGGTCTGGGGGAGGCTTTTGCTGATTAAAAAAAATAGAACATACTACATCAAACAGCTATCGGAAAAGTTTAAATCGGAGGTCAAAAAATATTTTTCATTATAATACCCATGTTTCTTCGGCAAATGTTTAGTTTTATTAACACAACCATATTGTCCTGAAGTATGGCTAAACCTTTATGTTACACGTTGTATAAAAAGTGGTATGTTAATTTTTACTTTTACTAAATTTTATGAGTAAAAGAGGATTTTAGGTAGGTACATATTTTCGGGGCAAAAACTATGTATTATACATTACATAAAAACCAAATTAGCTCTAAGATATATTCAACTTAATATTTTTCAAATGGCTGCTATTTTCGGGTTAAGTAGTACGTAAATGTTATTTAATTTATATGGTTTTATTGGTAAGTATACTTAAACTTATAGTTACTTACCTACTTGATTTTATCACATAAATAAAATTAAAGGAAATAAACGATCCAATATTCATCCTGTATGCAACATAAGTTTAGTGAGTGCTCTAATTACCTATTAGACGTATTTTACCTAGAAACGTAGTGTTCATTTATAAACGAATTACTGAACGCCCTGAGTCATATAATTTTCAAGTGCTCTTCATCATAAAGTGTCCTAGTTTATGTAATTTATAACGAAAACTCCGATTGAATACCACGAATAAACAAACATACTATATCATAAAGATACTATTAGAAGTTCCAGCGACTTCGTTCGTGCAATCGTTGAATTTTTCATACCTATAACTCTAATTCTAATCCCTGGTTTCCTTAAATCACGGAAGGAAATCCTGAAATACTTTTTTTATAGTAGGTAGGTATATTAAGTATTTCGAAGTCTCGGTGTGCGATTTCAAATTTAAATTTAAGTCAATTGTTTATTTGCCAACACATGGGTAAATTACGTATATGAACTGAGAGAAACTTAAAACTATTATGAGTGGTTTATACCAGAATTGTAGAAATTTGACCCACTGTGGTATGGTAATTGATTGAATAATTACTGCAATAAAAGGGACTATGACCGGGTTCGATGCCTGTTGTTTTCTTTACTCCTGAGTCACAGTGTATCTCTGATCTGATTTCTAGACCTTTAAGTATATCCATAAACCATTTTAAACCGACCAACAGGATTGTTCGTCTCATTTCTTCTTCTTCTTCGTCTCGTCTCTTCTCGTTTTTCTCTTTAATTTTTGCCTAAAGATGTTCAAATGTAACCCCACATCACGGATTATGCATAATTCATAAAACGTAATACAATTTAATTACATCATTTATGCATCGAGTTAATGTCATTCATTATGTCTATCGAGAAAAAGGAATCAAGCAAACTTCAACGTGTTTACGAACCATCACTTTACCATTATTAATAAGAAATTACTCGCAAGTATGTGAAATATTTGAAGAAATAAGAACTATTTTGTTTGGATGTAAAGGGCCCAACCAAGACCTTTCGGGCTCAAGCCAACCTCACCTGCCAGTCGGTGCACCTGCTGAACAACAAACGAGGCTCTGGCGCAGGCTTTCAGGTTGGGTGGTCGGACGGCAGTCGCTCCTGTAAAAGCCAACCCTGCCACACAACCATGGTGCGTGGCTGACATGCGTGCCAATGATCTCACAACTAGAGACGCTAAAGACCGCGCAATGTGGAGGAGTAAATCAAGGAAAGCGGACCCTGGGCTCCATAGCAACGGCTTTGGACGCAACCGGGATTGACCGTATAGATAGAAAGATAGAAAAACAAGAAGAAGTACTATGTTGAGATGGACATTTATGATGTATGATGTATTTTAATAATGCGATCCATTGGGTATACAATGTATACATGCAAATTATTGACAATGACAATTAACAAAACAAGAATAATTTGGATGTAAGTTAGAATCAGTCTAATAATTTAGTAGTGTGAATCACTTTGAACCTGATAATAATATCAGGTAATATACATATAATAATAAATATTGTCGTGTGTTATAGTGAGTAATTTTCTTGAAAAGACATTCCTAGGTAATCTAAATCTAGGTAAGTAGGATAGATAAGGGAATGTATCGATAGGATAGTGAATAATACGGTGGATGGGCCGCATCCGTTTTTGGTCCATATCCTGCCATTTCACTGACTAAGTACCTTATAAGTCGGCCATTTGTTTTGTACTATTACTTTTCTGGAATAAAGAGTTTATAATAGCGGCAACCGGTGTTCTTTATCATGTATGTAGATTACTTCCTAACCGTAACTGTATATTTTTTATTAAGGTGATATTATAGGTAAGTCAGGGTAATATGAGGTATATAATATTTTTAATACCAAAAAATATTTAAAGTAGCTCATTTATAGTGGGGCAAAAAATATCATTAGAAATTTTGGTGACATGGGATATCGATTTTTCTTAGCAATACAGAACATATGAAACTGCTATTTGGTAAACTGATTCTTTATTTCATTCACTTCAATTTGTCAGTTGCAGAAACACGATTTCTTTAACTTTCTAACAGAAAAAAAAATTCGAAGTGACCTCATTTAAAACAGACATTAATATTTTACAGGCAAACCAGACCGATTATGCCTCTAAATTTTATTAGTAGAAAATCCAAAACATATACTTACTAACATACGCCAGTAGGATTTTTAAAAATTAGCTGTAGTTTTTAATTGAAACGAAAATAATCGTTTTGACGTAGACGTTTGTATGATAACTTTATGGTAAGCTATTTAAAATTAATAAGCCACAGATTAATATATGTCAAGCTTGGCATTAACTGTTTAGCGTTGTGTCACCCAATAATGTAAAAAATGTGTTTGTTTCGCGAAAATCAATAGTTAAGCTACACAGCTACAGTTAAAGCTACAGTGTAACTATGTATGTGTGTGTGTATGTGACTAGTCACATAAATGACTTGTTTGAAAACTATTCTGTAAGACGCGAAGTGTTTGTATGGAAGTAGAGTGTTCATGCAGAAAGTTACAATAAATTCTTTTATGTTTTTTTGGTGACTAAAGTATTTTTTTATACAAATCCAATAAACTAAGGTCCTCTCTCTACCAAATAAATTTGGATCACTATAAATGAACCAGCCTGTAAGTATTACTTATTAGTATTTTTTTCTATCGTAGCATCACGTGGCAAATATAAGTACCTTAGTGTACTTATTTTGATTTCATAGTCTGTTTTGAACCTGGAAGTAGGTTCAAAATTCCAGTGATTTCCGTGCAAAAAAAAACACCGGCAAGTGCGGTGATAAAAGGAGGCTAGGTAAGTCTAGTGTCGCGGCTCTACATTTTTACTAATACGGTGAATATAAAATCATTCAATTTATTGCAAGTACGAAATTAGCTGCTGAAATCGCAAATAAAAAAAGATCACGATAATTTTAATTGGTTCAAAATTACATTCAAACTGAAATTCTGAACAAATTATATCATTTACGACATTCTAGCTGTCAAAGAATATTTGTTGTTTGTAATTATTTTCTCTTTCGACTAACGTATGCTCCATAGGTGTGCTTACACCAAAATAACGTTATTTTAGGTTACTTGCAACTTGAGGTATGCCAGGCTTTATACAAAAAAGTTCGAAGTCTTTTATTTATTTCATGTATTTTTAGTGTTATATCTTAATCAAAACAAACCTTAAAACTGCAAACAAAAGTTAACTGTTGAACACCGATTTCATTTTCTATTTTTCCACCCTTAGGGGTGAAATTATTTATAGTTAGTATCTTTTAAGTATAAGCTATTCAGTAAAAAAAAAAACATCAAAATCGGTTCACATTTGTCGGAGATATCGGATAACATAGATACAAAAATCTGTTGGCGTGGTATGGAGTTCATGCAATCTTTGATGATTTTCTTAAAGATCCCATTATTAGAATCGGACCAAATTTATATGGGACCATACTGAAAATATTCCCTTTCAAACAAAAAAAAATTTGTCGAAATCGGTCAACGTAGTAAATAAATATCGAATGATCGCTGAATATAAATTTTAAAAAAACCGACAAATTAAAAACCTCCTCCTTTTTTGAAGTCGGTTAAAAAGCAAGGAATCGATCGTGTTAAATATTATATTTTTATGCCACTGAACATGATTTAATCTCTTCTACCTATCGAGTAATGATGAGATAATGTGGTAAGAACTACAATTATTGTATTTAGTTTCAATTAATGCTTACGCACATAAAAAGCACTACACGTGTAGTAAAAGCAATCTCTACAATTTACCATTTCAAATGTCATGATGAAAATAGCTATACTAAGTACTTAATTATTAAAATTATTTGAAACAAAAAATCATATGAGTACCTTGCAAAAGCGCGAGCACACAAAACGAAGATATTATTATTTGCATCACGATCACAAAAGGTTCGCTGTTTTGGATTTCACAATATTTATATTTCGGACACTTTTGCGGAACACTGAAACATTACATTTTATGTAATAAACTTACGACTGCAATCGTAACATATCAAGGGACGGAGTGTCGCGTACGCGACGGCATCCAAGAGACAACTGTACGCGCCAGGCGATTGTTCTCGTTTATAACAGTTATGAATGACGTCCCCAGCCAGCCTATAATGAAAGGACGTCAGCTGTTTTCGGTGTTAAGTTTTCCGGGCTATATCGTGTACTATATGGCAGTGCTCAGTATTTGAGGGCTAGAAAGTGCTGCCGTCACAAGTCACCTCGTAGCAGTTTCGTAGTCACGTCAAGCGGCGATAACGTATTGTACACCAGGGTTCGTTTGATTTTTGAGTATGTAATGCCAAGAATTATGTAGTTTATTTAACTTTGTAGTTAAATAAACTACATAATTCTTGGAGATTTTCATTTAACATACCTTCGTATGGTGATAGAGTATGGCCCTAACTACCTCATAGTTGTTGAGGTGAGGCCTGTGGCGTGCAGTGCGACGTAAAGTATAATAGACATTCTTTACTTTTAACAGTATTGGTTATTCTTTTTGTTATAAATAAATTGGACTCACACTTACCTTTAATAATGAAAACACATTGTATTACTGTATTACTAATATTTTGTACATAAAGCTCTAATATAAATAATCATAAAATATTTTCATTTTAATAGATCAATGGTAAGACTGGTTGCGTGGACTTAGCAATAGTCAGCAGCAGGTACACTTTGATTCTCTTCACAAAGCTTGCTGTTGAAAATGATAAAACCACTGAAAAAAAAAACAGTTTTACTTGCATTTTATATCGTCGAGAAATCCAGATAAATTCTTACCTTTATTTGACCGGTATAATTAAGAAAGAGGCTTTGGTGTTCTAAAGCTTTGCGTGAGCTCAGAGCTTTTTGTGATATACAGGATGTTAAAAAAGAATAGGTCATTTCTTTAAACCACGTGATCAGCTGCTCATATATAACAACTTCCACGAGAGCACCATCGAATTCGAGTCCGACTCACCCCCAGATCGGGCCCGCTAGAAAGGAGTCCGGCCTGTTTCGGCAGTCCTGGTCCCGTCAGCGCCACCACTAGCGGGTTCGCCGCTTGGTAGGGTGCCTTAAGCACTCGACATTGGTCTGATCACGCACGCTAGTATGGGGCCCTGTTCTGTACTGTACTATAAAAGTTTAATAGAGGGTTACAGACAAAAGCACTGCAAATGCGGGATACACGGGCGGCTTGAAGCAGTCAAGATCGACTGCAGCGATTTTATCGTGCAATCAATCACAAGACATCACTGACTTCGAGATTGACGGCTCTCGGCAGCTCGAGCTGTCCGTGTCCGACTATACCGAACGCCCAGAGCAATAGAAAAATGCTTGCGCGCACCCGAAGCACAGAGTACCTAATAGCCCGCAGGGACTCCACATCTGTCTGATGTGCACCGGATTGAACGCGATATTTTTTCTCGCGTTGCCCTACCATATATTTTGTATAAAATTGGTTGTCCTGTAATTTTTCAATTTTTTATTTTTAACGTTAAGAGGGTGAATCCAATATCGACGAATTCGACGTTTTTTTAAAAAATATTTTTACATTTACCTGATTTGTTGTAATGATTAAACCTATGTCGACGATAGCCGACCGTCTGGTTTCTGCGGGTTTGAATCCCGCAACCGCTGGACATGTTTGAGTGATGCACAAACATTTGTAACCTAAGTCATGAATGTTTTAAAAGTATTTCTAAGTATGTTTTCCGTTATTTAGTTGCTATAGTGGGTACAAGCTTTTTAGTTTGGGGCTAGATAGTTGGCGTGATTGTGAAAACTAACTATTTATTTATCTATTCCTTAAGACAAATCTGTTAGGAGAGGATAAATATTTTATCTAAGTATCAATTAGCTATGCCTCTGTTCCTTTATTTACTCATGTGACAATAGTGTCAATAGCAATAACGTGACGTCATCCATAACATCCCCGTGTGAGCGTAAAGACGAAGATGTGTCGTCTGTGGTCGTGGCGGCGCTGATGATGAACAACTGGACGCTGAATCACCGAACCCGATAGTCGGCGCGCGAGATTTTCTATCAGAAATACCTTAAAATTTGCGGCGGCGTTAGGCGTACGCGCGAGGCTTCTACGATTACTTCGATATACCTGAAATTACCCGTAGGTTAGTATAACAAATGAATAAAATGATGTGTTTTAAAATTCATTTCCTTCATTGGTGCATTCAGACACCGAAATTTATTTTTGTGGAGCGATGGGCGACAAACTGACGACACTGGCAACGACTTTGCAACATCCAGAATATAAAAAGTACCTACATAGCGCACAATAACGAATGTTCCACAAAAATGATTTTCAAAGTAAATGCTCGCCACATAGGTAGTAATTGTGGTGTGTGGTAAGAGCACCATTTAAAACACCTCGTTCACACTACTAGCACGTTTTTTCTATAGCATCAGCATGGCTGGTTGCCTGTGGCGAGCGGTTCTGCAAGTAGGCATTCAAGAATTGCTATCTAATTACTTAGGTATATAATTGCTTCATTCATTCAATAATTGAAGTTTTTTTGGCTCATTTTTACAAGCTTTATTATTATACATGAGCTAACAACACGCCTTCACCAACCAAGTATTTTTGAAATAAATTTGTATCGCATATGAAGACTTAGTAGTGTATTGTGTCTGTCTATTCCCTAAATTTTCATTTGTAAATACGCGTTCACAAATGAGATTGTATGGGTGACACCAACATCTCATCAGGGCTACACAATATAATATAATTTATTGTACTGTTCTGCAGGGATGTAGGTTTGGATCCACAGATTAGACAGAGTATTGTTTGGATCTACACTCACTTCTATGGAACCTACTCCCCTCTTATACTCAAAAGCGCTTAGAAGCCAGACTGCATTTGGTAGTTTAGACCACGTGACGTAAGTATTAGGTCCTTACTCAATACTGGCAACTTTAACATTTTATTTCGAAATAAAGCCAGAAAAATATTGTTTTAAAATTCGTATTTCATTTGTTTTTACATCATTTGTTTGAGCTTTAACATTGCTATAGCAATAACTATGGACAAATTGAAAATTCGCGGTAGGTATTTAGGAATAAGAGTTCCACCGTGGCACCAGTGCTGCAGAAACGACTTGAAACGGACCAGGCACCGCTAACAAACGAAACGGTGCGTTTTTGGTTTCAATGTTTCCGTGCTGGAAATTCCAATTTACACAATGAGCCTTGTGGACGACCTGATACTCTAGTGAATAACGAAGCATTGGAGGCGATAGTGGAAGCGGATCCATCTCAAACCACTTCTGAATTACTCGTAGCAGCAGCCTTCGGCGTAAGTGACAAAACGATACTTATCCATTTGCGCCGAATCGGAAAAGTAAAAAAACTCGAAAAGTGGTACTAAAGCAAACCAACAAACACGCGTCGCTTGCTGCGTTTCTTTGCTCAATCGTCACAATAATGAGGGGATTTTGGACCGTATCGTGACTTGTGATGAGACATGGATCCTGTACGACAATCATAAGCGATCATCACAATGGCTTAACCCTGAGAGAAAGAAGATTCTGGTTAGTGTTTGGTGGACCAATGCTGGTGTTCTCCACTACAGCTTCTTGAGATTAGGCCAGACGATTACTCCAGACTTGTGTTGATTGGGCTAGTTTCCTAAAAAAATCTAATTAGTCGGTCAGAAAATATTGGACACGTATTTTTTGTTTTCTGAATCAAACATAAAATGATGAAGATATAGCCCGTTAAAGTTCCGCGTAACGTCACGCCTTGCGACACTTTTTAGCAAGACGTGACGTCACGTGCTCACTTTGATGCGCTTTATCTTCGTCATTTTTTGTTCGATTGACAAAAGACAAAATATGGGTCCAATATTTTTTGATAATGTAACTGACGGACTAAATAGAATAATCATGTTTTGACCCAGGAAACTAGCCCAGTGCAAACAATGATGGAAAAGCTCGCCATTAAACAACCGAGACTAGTGAATTGCTCTAGCCCACTGCTCCTTCAGGATAACGATAGACCACACACTGCACATCAAACGGTCGCCACGTAAGAGGAGCTCCGACTGGAACCTTTGCGTCACCCACCATACTCTCTTAGATCTTGCCCCAACCGATTACCACTTTTTTCAAAATTAAGGATTTTTTTAAAAATCTGATGAGGCAGTCTAAACCGCCTTCAAACAGTTCATAGACAGTCGCTCCCAGGATTTTTTTCCAAAGGGATCAATGATCTGCCTATAAAATGACGGAAGTGTATCGATAACGACGCATAGGTACTTCGATTAATTAAATAACAATTTCATTTAAAAAAAGTTGATTCTCTTTTTTGATACTGAACGGCAATTTGATATGTAAGGACCTAATATTACCTGCCAGCTCATCATATACAGGGTTAGGTTGAACGAGGAACATGATACCCATAGGTTGTTCTTTTCGTGCTTGTTTAAAAAAGTACGAAGATGAATATATTCATCATCAACATCTTCATCATTTCAGCCATCATCATCATTACGTCCACTACTGAACATATAGGCCCCCAGTGACTTCCAGATTGGCCGGTTGGAAACGGCCTGCATACAGTTGCTGCCTGCAACCTTTTACCAGGTCGTCTGTCGACGTTATAGGTGGACGTCCTACGCTGTGCTTGCCGGTACGTGGCCTCCATTCTAGAACCTTTCTGCCCCATCGGCCGTCATTCAGTTCTACGTGCTCGACGGCCTTAGTAAAGTTTCCCAACAAGTAGGCCTTCGGATGAACATGGACAAAACAAAGGTCATGTCGAATGCCCATGGTGCGCCCTACCCAGTATCAGTTGGGAGCTCTACTCTTGAAATTGTTGACAAATGTGTGTACCTGGGACAAGTGATCCAATTATGAGAAGGAGGTCAATCGTCGAATCCTACTCGGCTGGGCAGCGTTCAGGAAACTAAGATTTCTCGTCCAAAATACCTGTGCCTAAAGATGAGTCTTCAACCAGTGTGTGTGTGTGTACCAGTGATGACATATGGAACTGAAACGTGGCCTCTCACTATGGGCCTCATGAGAAAGCTCATGATTGCACAGCGTGCTATTGCTCGGTTTTTCTTTGCGAGATTGAATCAGGAATGAGGAGATTCGTAAACAAACATGTCGCTGCCACCGCCTTTTAAAATTGGGCTCGTACTTTTTAACACCTGTTTAAACAACTTTTAGGAATATTTTGGTCGAGTAGGTAGCACTAGGCTTCAACCAAATGAAACAGCTTTTTTTTTTTAGATTTCACTAGCTCCATAGTAAAAGTTGTTTATATTTATGAGAACAACATGTAGTAGTATGTTCCTCGTAAACCCTAGCAACCTGCATAGTGTAATAGGTACCTACTCGAAAGTACATAGTTCACTAGGTTCAGGATATCTATATCTTCTGATTGAATAATAGTATCATTGTTGTTAGAAGAGATAAGTACATAGTATCATTGTTGTTAGAAGAGATAAGTACTGGAAATCTTGGACGCTCGGACGCTCTGGGTTGTTTAAGTGTTATACCTACATCGTCAATTATCTATCATAGATCATAATATTTAATTATGTATTGATGTTAGTGAAAAAATCAAACACTTCAATATGGACTTCACACATTTATTGTATTTTTGTCTAATAAAAATACTATATCATATTATAACTATCGTAAAGAGGATATCTACAGCAATTGACAGTCTTGCTGGTTGTACACACTCACCAGAGCACAATATAATAAACTCCCATAATGCTTTAGTGCACTTTTAAGGATTTTTCACTAACAGGACTATATTATTAACCTTAACTTACAGCCCTATCACATCTATTTCAAAGTTTTGAAGAAAAAATCTACACTTCCAAAATAACACCATTCAATGGATATAATTCATGTATTGCACTAGAGAACCAGATTATAATATTGACACAGTAAAATGGGGTTTCAATTAATTACATAGGTACTGTTACTTTGCGAATTCATGATCCAGATATTCGTAATGGTATTTTAAGTACTAACGTGGTTTAGGCACATATTTATTTAAAATTAAAGATAATTAAATCTTAATATTCGAAGTTTCGCAATTCATTAATACTACTACAAGAAATTTAAGAAGTGTTTACCGAACAGATATATCAAATAGCACAAAGAAGCAGCAAGTTATTTCTAAATATACAAGTAAATTCCGTACAAAAAAACACACAGAAAACATTAGATACGGTTTCTAACAGCAACATGAAAAAATGAGCAACAAATACATTTTATTATTTTTCAACGTGACTTGATCATCTCTTGTGGGACTATATTGATATTGAAGTGATACACGCAAACTCGTCATGCATACGGGCAATGATTTCATGTGGACTACTTATGCTAGGTTATTTATTATGTACAAAATGTAACTAAAGCAAAAATTGGCTAAACGATAATAACAGACAAACTCATTTGCAACATTCACCCATAATAGAAATTGAAAAATAATTACAAAAGGATTAAACCAATATGTAAGATACTCAAAGGTATCATTTTATAGATTTTATATAATACTCTATTAGATAGTATAAAATATGCATTAGATTAGACCTTATTAGGTCGCAAAAATCATAGCCGTTATTTTAAAATTATTACTTTCAGAATCATATCAAATTAAATGTAACAATTGCACCGCCAACATTTGTTTTGTCCACTTTTCCCTACAACGTGTAACAAAATAAGCAATAAAACTGAAGGGGCTCATTCTGCTGCTCAAATGCAACTTTTCTAGAGACAATATCGAAGCCACAAAAATTTGCTTTTTCATGCTAAATGACTGACGAGATGTTAAGATTTGTATAAGAAAGCTTTTAAAAAAAAATCTATTTGAACAGTTTAAACTGTTCCATAAGTTTCATAGCTTATTTTTTTACACCTTGTATAATATTCAAGAAACACGTCTCAAATATAATTATCATACATGAATTGATTTTTGATTTATCAACTCAAAAGTAGACATCCAACTGTTATAATATAAAATTAACGTGTACTCCTGTGTAATCTACAACTTGCCTTAAATTACTAATAACTTGTCTTGAAACAATCTACAGTTCTACACACAGCATACATAGTATGTACAATCCATAACTATATACACAAATACCTACATATCATGGCAAAGATATCCAACGAGCTCGGCTTTGCCATGTAGTGAACACGCACGAGCATTCTACCCATTTGATTGTATCAAACATTCAGAAATAGATAATTAAAAGCCCCTGGCATTGTCGTTAGTTAAAGCATTCATCGTAAGGCAAATTCTAATGCATGTTCGTACTGTGGCAGATCTGGCAGATAGAATTGGTAACTAACAACTCTTATTGTCCAAACAAGTGAAACATCCAAGTCCCAATTTAAATACTATATCATGTCCGCAACGTGAATATTATAAACGTATGTTACTTTTAAAATTCAGACAACTTGTTATCCTGTATTTCAATGATTAAATCGATGTAAAACATTTATTAGATTACTAATCGATTATTAAGAAACAAATTAATACGCCGTGTTAGGGACGGTAGGGGACTACCTATAAATTAAAGGTGAATGACTCAAAAATATTTATTTTATCAATAACAGGCGTACGTATGTACACGAGTAGTTGTGCGTATTAGATACGGTGAACTAAGAATTATTTAAGGTAACCTGCAAAGTTGACTCGTTGATTTAGTTGATATGTTCTAGTCGTCGGTGACATGATGCAAGAACTGTGTGAAGCCCTGTGAGCACATCTCTTAAAACACGTAATGTATGGAAAATAACTATTTGCCGCAACTACTGTCGCTTAACTATACACCATGTCGCAAAAATATTTAATTTACACGGTTGTATATATTCATATAATCATAAATATATTCATTTGTACATTACACGTGTGATTTTTCCTTTTAAACTATTTACAAATTAACACAACAATTCGACCTTCACCGCTATTCACAATAGTTTATTAGAATCTACTAAATTATAATAATCAGGGCTGTAGAACTTAAAATAATTAAACATATTTTATTGTTACTCATAATTAATTATCTTTCTAAAAACTCAAGTCGACCTTATTCATCATAAATCAATGTAGGCAAGGTCATATAAAGTTTTAAGAAAAATATATAATTATGTACTACTTTACTAAACGAATTATAATTTAAGATGAAATTATTGCTGAATAAAGAATATTCGCGATACCAGTCAACGTTTTAATGTATAAAAAATGGTCGAACTAATTAAACATAAAGTGCAACACGCCAAATTACTAGAGGCACTTTTAAATGATCGCTTTTTTTCTATTTATTTGAATCTCCCGATTGTTGTGTATTGCGTAACCAACACGAATATTCTTCATTCATACCGTAAACAACAGTTGTGTCGTGACCAGTAATATTTATTTTATTTTATTTATTTATATACAACGTCATTTAAGTTTCATAGTAAGAAAATCTAGCCATTTGGTATATGAATACTGAACAGAACTGTTTCTGTAATAGCATCTTACCCAGTGGCTAACTGCTAAGATCAACCACATTTATCTATTAACACTTCATATTATCTTGTAGACAGAAGCAGATTCATTCTTTTGATACCTTAAAAAGTGATATAATATATAATGGTAAAGGCAAACTACTGCATTATTTTTGACTTCGAAACAGTAGTGAACCGAGAGGTATGTCACGTAACGTAGCACGGAGCCTTGGTAAATCGATATAGATAATATACAAGACTAGTACGACTACTCTAAGTATGTTTAAAAATCTCGTTTTATTTAATGAAAAAAAGTAAAATGCCAAGTTGTGTTTGTTGTAACGAGGTTGTCTGTGGCTGGAATGTCTGTCGCCTTCGACTGAGGTGTTTATTACGCACATTGTGTATCATGAACATGATTGTAAATCATGTTCTGCCCTTCCGAGTCAAAACATTCGACAACGAATCGACACCCGATAAAAAGCGTGAGAATAATGCTAATTAGTGTCACGTGGTTTATCGGTCGACAATTTGCTCTCTATAGGTTCTGCACCGGGGACCTGATGATATTAAAAAGAATATTAAGTTAGATCTATTCATCAAAGCACGTGGACGTTAAGTGCAATACATACACATTTACCCTATGAAACAGACTCAGCTACTGATTTGAGCTTTGGGTTTGCAGTGTCATCTTTGTCATTTAGGCTATGGCCGCACTTCTGGATGCCTCGATGGCGTCCTGATGGCGATAGCCTGGCGTCTGGGCAAGACGCGTAGACAAAATAAACGTACAAACATATAAAATGCTGTATACAAAATATTATGGAATTCCATGCATGCGTTAATTTTAATTTGAAAAGTGATCTAAAATATTTATTGTGTATAAGGAGAATACATATTTTTGCAATATCTTTGACATGAAATTACATTTACTTGCAAATAATATAATTTAAAACCGGTTCTACACAACATTTTCAGATATTATAACTATCTTTTAGGGATTGCATGATATTTATTAGATATTGCGATACCTTTTTTAAAGGTCTGTTTTAGTAAAAGTTTCTAGAATTGTTTGAAAATGGTTTTTCAGATATACTCTCATGTTTTATATATCAAACACATAAATAAATATGAATTTTAAATTAAATTCAGGTTTGAAATATTCGTACTTCTAAAGGATCTAGATTTATTTAATATCTCAATTATTATGAATAAGTCATAACGTAAACAAAAACCTTTACGGCGCAAATATTTTTAATGTGTGATTATTATGTGTTACTAAAATCATACTTCTATATAAATGTTCTAGGATGTGGTCTGGAATCAATCCTGTACCTAAGAAATCTGATAACTTTAGAAAGTTAATGTAATCTAACGACTGGCCTTTCAAGATACCCGCGCCTGAAATATGCATTTACTTAGCACTAGGAAGTTTTTAACAAATAATAATATTAGATCGTAATGTAAGTCTCTAATTCAACAATTTACAACTTACGATAACAATATACATACATAATATTATATAATATGAACTCGGTTATTACCTAGTACAACTAACTGTACTACTAAACTCGATTTGTTTTATTAACATATCGTGAAAAATAAGACCACTCAATGTCAAATTACATTTTATGATCTAGCATAGCAAGCCTATGCCGAAGTAAGCAAAAAAATAATTTTAAGAGGGAAAGTGAGATATTTTTTTAAAAATCGATATGTCATCGACTATCGAAGACAAAAATGACGTACTCTATAGTGGCAAAACTATGCTGATTAATAGCGGACACGGAAAATGTCACGAAATCGAAAACTTTAACGTAATTTTTTCGTTTTAAATTTGCCCGAAAGTCGATAACATATATAATCTTACAACAAATCCAAATAAACATGGCGCTTCATACGTCACTCGCATCGGGCATATCTCACTTCCCTCACGAGCGACAATCTCAGCGGAACAAGTCTCAGCAAACGAATAGGGGCTGAGGAAATTTGGATATATACCAGCTCATCACCATCGCACCGACATAAGATAGATCTTAAAAATCGGTTCGCGGACCTCAAAGCATCCTGGGGTTTACATAGTACAATATGAAGGCAGCCCGGCTAAACATATCCCGTACCGCCCGGACGGGTCTATCGCTCGCTTCTACTATCATCTTTATTGGGAGATATACCAGTAAAGTTACTGTGCATTGAGATGAAAATATTGGAACCGACGGGATGCATGCAATCAAGAAGTCATTTGACGCCTGAAGTTAAAGGTGCGCTTGCAAGGGTTATTACAATTGAACTATTTAGATCGATTAGTTAGCGGATCAGCGTTGACTTTTTGTGGTCGACGGTTTTGTGGTAATATTGAATCTCTTCTGAATTTTTAAAAATGAGGTTAAGTGTTCTACGTTTCGACTATTGCGTCGGTAACCTGTCTCATAAGTCTACCCACTGCCGGTGATTTTTTAATGGGTAAGCAAGCAAAACTATAATGGCAATAAGTCGCCGGCAAACCATATGAAGAATATGAGCAATATTAACGTCGTCAATACAGCAGTAGTAATTGGCAACCCCTTAAATTCAAATTCGGTAATATCGTGTCAACAAGCAATTAGACCACATCGGGAAGACGTTGACGGCGACACGCGACACGGGACCACAACACGTTTCCTCTGTATTAATATAAATAAATATACGTATGAGCAGCGTCTAAATTGTGAGACCAAGACCAAAAAAGGCAAACTATGTATTTTATAACTAACAAACTAAATCTAGCGATTTCCTTTTCTTTGTCAAACATAATATAATAAGATTTTAAAAATTGTCTATGCGTGCTGTTTGAAAGATCGTTAGTTGTCCCAAATTATAGGTAGTCTTTTTTTTTAAGAAGAGACGAGGTTAAAGGTAACAATCGGCTTCACGGATTCGGAGCCAGTGTGTTTTTACATCGTATCGCGTGTCTCAGTGCGTACTAGTCAGTCGTCCCAAATTTGTATAGGCTGTCTTTTTTTTTAAAGAGACGAGTGTAAAATTAGCACGGGGCTTCACGGATTCGGAGCCGGAGTTCTATTACGTCGTGTCGCGTGTCAGTGTCTAGTACCTTAAGATTTCGTGTGCGTCCGTGCGCTCAGAGCTTGCGCGGGCGCGTGAGGCGGCGCTTCTTGCGGTCGGGCGTGTGCAGCGCGTCGGGCGGCGCGTCGGCGGGCGCGGGCGCGTGCGCGGGAGCGGGCGCGGGCGCGAGAGCGGGCGGCGTGGGCGGCGCGCAGTCGGAGGCGCGGCGGCGCGCGGGCGGGGAGGGCGCGGGCGCGGGGGGCGGCGGCGGCGGGGGCGGCAGAGCCGTGGCGGGCTCGGCCGCGCTGCAGCTGGCGCCCGGCTCCGGCTCCGCGGCCTCCGCGCTGCCGCTCGCGGCCCACTGGAACGTTACACCGTGCTAACACCGCGAATGAAGCTCGCGTAAGAGTGTGAGCGCGCGGGTGACTTTTTTGTCACTCGTATGAAATATCACGAGATATCCGAGACATATTTACGGATTTCATAAGAGTGACGAAAGGTCACGGCGACAAAAGTCACCCGTGCGCGCACACTCTTACACCTAATAAATAATAATAAATAAATTGTTTCACAATCACACCAATCATCTAGCAATAGACTAAGCGAAGCTTGTACTATGACGGCTAGATAACGGATAAACATACTTAAATACTTTTTATAAACATCCATGACTTAAGTACAAATGCTCGTGCTCATCACACAAACGTTTGCAGGATTCGAAACCCCCGCAACCGCTGGCTTCGTAGTCCGGACCGCGAACAAAACTTCTCGCGAAATAGGGATGACGACTGGGTAAAGAAAATGAAATTCTATTTAGTCCGTCAATTAGATTATCAAAAATAATGGACACAATTTTTTTCTGTTGTCAATCAACCAAAAAATGACAAAGATAAAGCGCGCAAAGTCCCACTCGTGACGTCACTTCTAAGTAAAATTGTACCAAGACGTGACGTCATGCGACACTTCAAATCAATATAATCTCTGTAATACTTTGTGATAATCTACCTGATAGATGAAGAAAAAAAAGTTTGTCGTCATCCTTATTATAGACAAGAAATAATGGGAAACCACTGCACGTTTATCCCGATAGGTGTCGCATTGTGTTTGGTCTTCTCATAGTGATTATTTGATCATTGGTTCGCTGGCACTGACCTGTTTAAATACCTGGGCGCCGATCGCACTAATTTTTGCGGAAGCGGTTCGAACGTGAATCGTATCCAATTCGAACATGGCTACGATTCAATAACAATGCAGCTGGAAGCAAAATCCGTATTGCGCTAAATGTCATTAGTTCAACCATAGTTGAATCGTTACCATTCGATAGAACTTTGTTTCTGTAGGGACGGCACACCTAGTATTTTTTAGTAATATCTGTGATTTGTGCATAATCGACACTCGATTAAGCAATTTGTTACTAGTCGCACTAGCCTTGTGACGCAAAAAAAATCTAAATGCCATTTAATGACAGCTTTCAGTCAGCTGTTTGTTTTATAGTTTTCATCATTATTTAAAGTAATATTAATTAAAACATAAAACATGATGCAAATGCTGCTCACGAGATACTGGCAGGACAGTGTTACCACGGCGGTAAAACATATGTTTATCGCCCCTTAAGAAAAGTAGGAGAACAAAAATTAAAAGGATTTAGCTACCCATTGCTGACCTAGCTATACTAAAAAACCTTACTTATCTAAGAAAACTCATCAGCAGGACTCAGGAGACTCCCATAATTCAAGAAGTAAAAATGTGTAATAGTGTACCTACTTAGTGTGAGCAAACAGAGCAAAGAAGCTTTAATCTTTGTTTTGTTTAAGAAAGTTAAATTATGTATACAGCATAGGTTTTATAAAATAAAGTTCTTTGTTTTCCATAGAAACTTGTTATTATTTATATATCTATACTGTTTATTTCTTTATGTTCTCATTTTACTTGCCAATTTTATTTTAAATCATTGTTATTGTAGGTGTAATTCCCCAACTTTTTAATGATGCTATAATAGTAAGTAAGCATTACAAGTTATAAGCTTTATCATGAATGCTATTTCAACTCTAGTCTTAACTCTATCTAGATATTATAGGTTTTTTGTTTTACAAGCAAGTTTAATTTTAGTGTGCCGAATAAACTAAAACTTTTTGATTGACATTTTAAAACATTAATATACTTTCGACTAGTAGATTAAATAAGTATTATCTATTGTTATTTCATAGTATTAGCGAAAAATAAATTAATAAGATACATGACACAACACAAAATCCCAAATGACAAACCAGTTTCAGCTTGCACTAGTTAACAAACTTCAATAGTGACTATTTTTATTGATCTTCTATTTAGTATAGCCTGTATTGGCATCTATTTATATTTCTCAACAATTTTATGCATTAATACAACTACACATCTGAAATCTTAATAATTGTTTAACATTTCTGCCGCAGCTAGATAAATTACTGAATTCTTTATTAGTAGTATGTATTTAAGAGAGATATTACATCATAAATTAATGTAATATTAACACTACTACATAGCCCATCATGACTGTCTCTATAATTTCACAGAAAAAAGTTATCATCCTCTCGTCTTTTCATCACAACAAAAACCTCATTGTTTAAACATTTAAACATTTTTAAACATTTATTCATTTTAAAAATTTTAACATATTTAGTAACAAGTACATTGGAACTCTCCTTTTAAGTTTAACACTTGTATTAGGAGAGAACCGCTCTCTCTACCGGTTAAATTAGCATTTCTAAAACTTAGTGCTTTTTTCCTTGTGAAATAAATAAACAAGCTAACAAACCATTTCACTGAAACTGTGGGTAGGTGAAGAATAAATAATATATTAGATAATGGTGCACATGAGTGTGGATTGTTCAAGTGTGTTTTAGGAAGATTACTACAATAAGTATATTATTATCCTATTGTAATATTTGTATATTACAATAGGATAATAATATATATCTATATATATATATATATATATCCTATTGTTGACCGGGGGTTCTAATTAAACATTTTACATTAACATTACAGAAACAGAGCTACTTTTGACTATTCTGTAGGAACTAAAATAGGTAGTTAAGAGTAGAGAATAAGGTAACGGAAGACTTTCTAAAATAACTATTTTAGGATAATTAGGTATTTACATCTTTAAATGACTATATCTTGTAAATATTTTTGGTGTTATAGATTATTATGTATTTCAGTATTCTGAGTAGATAGCTTGGGATTTGGATTTTAAGATATGTTAAGAAGAAATTTGGAATAAAAACAACTGATTATTGTATTCTTAAATTATCTAATAATTACTGTTTATTTACAATTTTTTATCACTGTAATCACTGGGTGAACACTATTTTCTTGAGTGAGATCACTTCAAAGTAAAAAGGTGGTAAAAAGGTTTTCCAAGAATCCCATGGGAGTGTTATCGGCGTCACACACAACACAACACTACACTTTTTATTTACATTAGTTTATGCAGTTTGTAAGGCATATAAACGTTGAATTAGTCAAATATTTCCAAAAATAGACGTAAATGAGGTGTTTTTTTTAATCAGAATAGGTAAATTTACTCAAACGTTTGAACTTCGGTTGATAAAAAGTTGCTTTTTTCAAACCTTTCATTCATTGACATCTGACAGCGTAATGGTTGGCAAGTGGTTTAGAAATGGCACGAACTTTTTTGGCGCGATACCAAATGTGTCAAAAGTAACGGAAGTGGTGTGGATGTGGTGTGGTTATGGTTCGATTTTATTGGCGCGATCGGGGCCCTGGCCTAGCTGTCCCATACAGATGACAGCAAATTTTGAGTGCTAATATGAAACGCCACAAATGACGAGTACTAAAAATAAATTTTGAGATCTGCATATGATTCTGCCTAAACTGTAGCCAACTGCGCCAGAATAGCGATAATCAAATAGGCATGAATCTAAGTGACATGTTGGTCACTTAGCATGTAAATTACACTCACTAATAACCAATTTATTAGCTAGTATCTCTGTTCAAAACAATGCCTGTGAGTAATGCGAATACATTTTTGTGTTTTGAGCAACATAATTGTTTCTTTTATTTCTTTTTATTAATGGCGCTAATCATTGACGCTTACGTGGACATTATTTGACAAGACTAAACAAGCAGGCGCTCTGTGATTAGCTTTGTTTGTGCTTCCCCATTGACCGAAGTACATTACTATGCACTCGTGCAAGCTCGCGAGCTCATTTTCCAGGCGCCGACACACTGTGCAAGTGTGGTAACGTTCAAGACGACGAATCGACAACGATCGAAAGTCGCCTGAAGATCAATGGTTCAATTCTTTAAACAAACTTCATCAATCAACTTGCATTATATGCTGTAATTTCGTTGCTTAACTGCGGTCTCATGAGACCGCTTAAATATTAACGGGTTAAAATACAATAAATATTTTCCTTATTATTTATTATTGAATTTATAATTAATACCTGTAATTACTAAATTTAATTGATTGACTGTGAAAACCTTGCGAGATTACATTCCCTAAGCCAGAGCTAGACTAATACGTGTGAGATGTCAACACGTGACACGTACGGCGTATGCCTGTGCGCGTGTGCGTGCCTGTGCCTGCGTGGGTGTGTGGGTGTGTGTGTGTGTTACCTGCGCCAGCGAGGAGGCGGGCGAGGCGGGAGAGACGCGCAGCGAGGCGCCGCACTCGGCGCACAGCGGCGGCACGGCGGGCGAGCGCGAGCGCCAGTATTGCAGCTCCGTCTTGCACTTGTTTAGCTCCTGCAAAAATAACAAACTACCTTCAAAATATACTCAATGTGTCAGATAGTGCCAGGGTGATAGAGTTGACCGAAGCTAGTAGCTGTGCTAGCCATCACATTTTGGCCACCAAATTTGTTTTCATACCAGAGTCGGTTCTGTCTGATTTATTGCAAGTGACCACACTCGCTTCGTAAGCCGTATTTGTTATTCAGTATTTTCCTATTTTAATTTATTTTCTCTTTATTATCACATAAAAGATCTTATAAAGCATTAAGTAGATATTTAACTTAGCATAGGGAACCACTAAAGTTTGTAATTATACTAAGTATTAAGTTTACGTCGATCAACATTAAAACAAAACTAATAATTAAAACATAAGTTATAATGTAGGTAGGTAGTATCTATATACTACCTACAGTTACAGGTAGTTGTCTATACAATACGCCGGTCCGTTGGTAGGTACTTGCAAAAAAGATACAGACAAGAACAGACAAGACAATTGTAATCATTTGTAAATATATAAATATGAAACCAGTCTCCTGATATATTGGGCCAAATCACCCAAACGCAATATCGATCGGGCGGTCGATTTACGACCATGCTGAACTAGGCATTTAGCAGGGCAACTAACTCAACTACTCCATGTCCAATATAGTCGGAAACAACTATTTACTTTTACCAATGCGACTTGTAAAACAGTCGGCAAGCGATAGAAACATCGTAAAAGGCGAAATTATGGCAATCATTTATTACATCAGTAGTCCATACTGTCCGATACTGATCATGTAGTAAAAGCTCATTGTCTAGCATCGCCCTTAAATAGAAAATAATAACTCTCAACAGCAAACCTGGAGCAAGGTCTGGAATTTGCGGCTGGTTTCCTCGTTCTTCTTATCATAATCATCAAGGCGGTTCGCGTATTCCAACGTCTGTTTCTGTTGCTCGGCTATCTGCTTCTGCTGTTCCGCTATCTGCTTCTGTTGCAAGGCGGTCTTGCGCTTGCAGCTGCGAAGGTCGCTGCGCAGTGCCGATAGCTGATCGTTGTACCTAAAGTAAAAAATGCTTATTACTTTTTTCCCTATTCGTTGCTAGTTTTGTTAGTTGTCCCATTTGACAATGGTAATTTTTTATAATCTGGGTTAGCTGAGAGATACCCAGCAAAAAAGTAATTGTCTGTCGTAACACAAAAATTACAGTAGATTGATACATCTGTGGTGTATTTTTTTTTACAAGTTATAGTAGCCATGGTGAAAAAGTAATTTAGTGCAAATTATAATAAACCCATGTGCAAATTATAATAAACTGTAATAATGTTTTTTGAATTTGCCAATTTTAACAGTATATATAAATATGAGCTAGACAAATACAACACAATTTTAATAATGCTAAAATTAAAACAATTCAATTGTTACTATTGTTATATTAAAGTGTACTTGTACAATTACTTACATAGGTACATTTGATTTAATTAATCTGTGATCTAGAGTTATTTATGCTTTTTTTACGCCTAGAAAGAGTATTTAGAGTAGATGTAGATTGAATTAGTGTTCAAACAATGGGAACAGTGCAGGTAACGGGAGCGGGTTCAGGAAGGACGGAAAACACATTCCTACTTGTGTACACGATACTTCGCGAAGCGTCTTAGTATAACTCTTGAGCCACAAGCTTCCCCCCAAACCATGGCCATCTTTGAACCTGTTTCATCATCATTATCAGCCTCTGGGAGGCCACTTTTGGACATAAGCCTCCCCTATAGAACGCCACAGCGGGTTTTTCTAGGTTTTCTGCATCCAGCGGCTGCACGTAACCTTGACAGGTCCACTGCGTGGAAGATCTGCCTACGCTGCGTTTTCCAGTTTGTGGTCGACACTCAATAACATATATTCCCCAACGATTGTCAGTTCTGCGAACGATGTGGCCTGCCCTTTGCCACCGTAGCTTTGCCAATTCGAAAAGCAATTTCGGTATCTTTGGTTTTTCTATGGATCTCATTTCAGAGCTTATCCTTATAGGTTTGGTCACAAAGAAAAATTGAGTGGCCTTCCACACAAGAAAAAAAATATTAAAATGCTGAAATATTAAAATTGTACGTCATAATGTCGGTACTTACTTCTTCATTCCTTGTTTGATGCGGTGTATCCGTTTCCTCAACACCATATTGCTCTGAGGCGGAGGCGGCGACGGAGGCAGGCTCTCCTCCATATACATGTTCAGGGAAGACACGCGGCGATCTCCCGACGAGCTCTCGCCCTGCTGCTGAGACGACGACTCAAACCCACTTGGGGGAGGGGAATCCAGGCACATGTAAGACTTACTGCTCTCGCCAGCTGCAAAGTAGTATCTTCGTGAATGACTATCTCGGCAGCATTATTCAGGCGGCATTATATCTATCGCGCGCATCATGCGGTTTTTTTAATGCATACTTATATCATAAAAGGCAGATCTGTGTTCCGTCGCGTCGCTGTGAGGGGGGCGCGTGGCAGTGAGTAAACGCGATCGAAAGATACATTTACGTCACATTTCTCTGGGGGGTCGAGACCCTTTACAGGTAAAGATTTAAGTTAAAATTATAAAAGAATATAAGCTTGAAAACAGTTAAAACTCAGGGCAATGAGGCATTACCGCCTTATAGGCGAAGTAAGGCCTGTGCCCTATAGGGGGAAGCTATAATAGCTTATTTTACTCTTTTACAGTCAAAGGCTACAATCATTTATATCATGTCACCTAAATATTTTAATACAACTACGTCATCAAAGCCTTCAAGATAGGTCCTACTTTCTATTGACCTAAAACTACCAAAAAAATATGCCAAGTAACAAGGACTCATAGCACAAGTAATAGAAAAAAATTTGGAAATCCATTAACTCGTAAATTGTATGCACATAACAATTGCCTGTTTTGTTACTTTGTCTACAATAAAAACGATAATACATGGAAGTATCAAGTTTGATAATATTGATATGATTAAAACCTAAAATAAAGTTGGTAGAAGAGCAATATAATATGCAGTTAATTTATTTGTATGCATGTAATATCATAGACTTATTTAATTCAGCATTATGTGAGATCAAAGTCAAATGTATAACAAAATTATAGTATAAAATTTATAGAAATGGGATGTTTTGTAAGTTTATTAACCCGTCAACAATCAAGTTGTCTCATGAAATCGCATAACAATGAAATTTCTATCATCTTGATTATGTATACTTGATGAGTTTACTTATCATTAATGATACTGCAAAGCTTACAATTCTACATCAAAGCTAAAAATGTATTGAGACATTTCATCTAGTTACTTACGTGAAAATGCTGTAGTGATATCAAAGAAATCAGTACCAAAATATGTAATTTCTGGTAGATTAGGTTCAATGTGTTCCTTGAAGTATTCCATAGCCATTGTTGTCAGGTCAAATAGCTCATCAGTCACTTTATAAGGCCTTGCTAACTTAGTAGTCGTTTTTAGATAAGATAGAATACTGTACACTTCATCCAATATCTAAAAACAAATTAATATGGAAATTAGTTTAGATGTGGAATTATTAATTTATTAATTAAAGGTAAAACTAAGATAGCCAATGAATAGAAAATTTGCAATGTGACTACCTAAATACATATATTTAGGTAGTCACATTGCAAATTGTGGTAAGGAAAATATAATAAAATATTAGTTATAAATTAAATACTTCCAATTATTTTACAACAGTTACATTAAAAGGAAGACTTTATTTTAGTTAGAATAAAGATTCCTTCTTATATTCAGTGAATTTTCTAAAGGCTCGCTCAGCTCAATGTGATAAGTAGTAAAATATACAAAAGAATGCCTTACCTCTCCAGGGAAAAAACAGCAATGTTTCCTCTCAATGTGTTTACCGAAAGTCATCTGCAGTAAGCTAAGTCGCATGTGCAAAGTTTCAATTATGTCTGATTCGCAAGCAAGTGGATGGCTCCTACGAGCACTTTCCCTACGTGGCATCTTAGCTTTGATCGATTGAAATCTATGCAACATTTGATTTTGAAGCCGTTGAAAATTTGAATTTAGAATTCCACTGCAGATAGTGTTGAATTGACGATTTACCTGCAAACAGATATTGGGTTTATTTTTGGTTCTTCATTTCAACAGTGATAGCAAAAGTTGCAATTATTATAAAATCTGATGCTTAAAAATTAATTCACCAAAGGCTTTCTATCTACTAAAATGATGATTATTACACCATACAATTGTGTAAGTTTAATCAACTACACATCTTTGCTAAAATCTGCTAGGTACAATGTTAAAGATATGCAGGATGTAGGTATTTAGAGAAAAAAAAATGAAAAAACTAATGTTCTGCTGTAAAATACTCCTCACGTAGCATTTATTCGGCCTAGAATACACTACTAGGTCAAATAAAAACTGCTTTGTGAGCATATTTTTACAACATATTTTAGAAATTCATATACAATAGTAGTAGGTGCAACAAATACAATTTATAAAGAGAGAATTTGTATTTTTTTATGGGAAATTATTTCACGTTATTTAAATTAGCATTCATTGAAGTAAAAAAATTTCTTTTATCAACTGGAATCTCTATGACGGTCTTAGGTTGATTTGTGATTAATGCTAGTTCAAGATATATTCTAAAATGTTGGTTCTATGGTTGCCATAATATAATACAAATGTGGCATAACCAATACTAAATGTAGTTCCCAAATGTGTAGGGTTTGGTTGTGCCAATCTGTATAAAATATGAAAAATTGTTTATGGAACTAGGTCCTTATCAATAGTAGTAGTTAAAAAAATTCAGTCATTGACCTCTGGTATTAATAACATTGAGGTTGGTCTAACAAAAAAAGATTAGCAAACTTTTCAAGTTAAGTTTCAAAACATTTAATGTGACATTACAGTAGCATTATAACCTCTGCAAGTTTGAATGAATTTGTTGATAAAAAAATAATTAGGAAGGCCTACACCTACATTAGAATTGACCTTCAAATTAAAATGTTTTTATCCTAATAGAGAAAAGCAAGCATAAACTGCAAAATAAAAGATAGTAACCATCCTGAGTTGAGACACAGATTTGAATCCCACATAGCTGAAAATCTTTTCAATAACTTCGATAGGAAGATCAAGTAAATTGGTATTAAAAATCTTAGGAGCTGGCACTAAAGAAGTGCATTTAGAAGATGAAGCGTGAGGCGACGAGCCGCCGGGGAGCAGGGCGCTCGAGTGTCGGGTCACGCGAGACACCGCCACTGGCTCGCTGTGAGAGGGTCCTGCGCCATCACCGCTGCCATTACTGCCCACCACGCTACTCATCTGCCTCGTTGACACCATCTTGCCCAGATTACTTTATTAATATATCTGAAAACTAAACTATTTCTTTACGAATTACGAACTTTTCATTTTCTTACTGAAATTACATCCTTTTACTAGAAAATCTGATTTTTATAAATCACGCCCATTCTTTGAGTTGTCGAATCACAAGTAAGAATGTTTAACGTCACCATTACATGGTATAAATTAAAATAAAACCAAATTACTCCTGGACACTACCGAGCAAATTCTAAAATGGAGGCCATGGATGGCTAGATCGCAACTAATCACTTGAATTTTATTGTATGATACTGATGGTTTTTACAGGCCGAATCAATTTAATATTTTCATAAACCACTCACTCAAGAATTCATGCACATGTTTTATTAGTTAGTTGCGATATTATTTTTTAACAAATTAAATTATTGAGACGCAGTACTTCAAGAGGCGCTACGCTTTCACAAAAAATATTTTCTTTTTGTTGGTTGGTTGAATTGACTGACTGAATGAAACTTGTTCACATGAATCGAGAGAATCGTTTTGAATCGAGAGTCTATGATCGAGAGTCTAGCGACATTATGAGTGTTGCCATGATACAAACTGCAACAGTGACGTTCCTTTTAGTTGGAATTGTTGATTGTTATAAAAAATGGTCTGAAGAAGAGCCATTGGGAAGACTTGGCCTCTCAAAAATACGATTATACAGATATTTGAGAATCTTTAGGGAAAGCAGCGATGACTGTTCAACAGGGTAGTCTGGCAAATGGATTTTGGCCACCTCTTGACATTGCTTTGACCGTCGACTCTTGGCTTCTTGTTCCGGATTGAGCATACATCGATTTTAGCTTAAGCTGAAACTCGAGTAGTGTAGGCGAATATAAACTCGGTCCAAGTTTGAAAACACTAGGGTCTGGCTGGCGGGCTGATGGCAGTGGACGGAAGGATCGTCTAATGGCAACGTTTGTCCGCACAACATCAAGAGTCCGTCCTCCGTTTAACAAGTGCTTTAAGCTGGTGACAAACTGCGGCGGACGCAGCTCCGGACTCGTCTTGACATTGTGAGGTCAAGCGCTGCCATTGGTCTATCCTTCAGACAACTTCCGCCAGCCCAAGGATCGACCAATGGCAGCGTTTGACCTTACAATGTCAAGACGAGTCCAGAGACGCGTCCGTCCCCGCTTGTCACCAGTTTTACATGCATACATACAAAATGTATTTAATGCACAGAAACAATATAATAATGCGCAGTAATAATAATTGTCCATATAAACGTGTGTTTGACACCACACCATTTGGACAACTAAAGCCGGTGACAGATGGCGGTGGCCGCGGCTTCGGACTCGTCTTGACATTGTAAGGTCAAACGCTGCCATTGGTCTATTCCTCAGTCAACTTCCACCAGCCTAAGGATCGACCAATGGCAGCGTTTGACCCTACAATGTCAAGACGAGTCCGTAGCCGCGTCCGTCGCCATCTGTCACCGGTATTAAGCTGGATCCAAACGGCGACAAACGCGGCTGCGGACTCGTCTTGACATTGTAAGGTCAAACGCTGCCATTGGTTGATCCTTGGGCTGGCGGAAGTTGACTGAAGGATAAACCAATGGCAGCGCTTGAACTCACAATGTCAACTCACAACGATATTGAATCTATCTTTGTACTACAAAAGAGAGCTGTACGGGCAATTTACAACCTTCGACCACTAGACTCATTAAAAGAACTGTTTAAGGAAATTAAAATACTTACAGTGGCCTCTCAATTCATTTAAGAAAATATTATGTACATTCGCAAAAACCTGCATCATTTCCCTAAGAAAAGTGACAAACATAATTTTAATACCCGGAACAAAGATAAACATGCTGTTTCAAATTTCAGACTGCATAAAGTGAGTAATTCGTTCATGGGGAAATGTATTCGCTTTTTTAACAAATTACCACAGTCTATTGTTGAACTATTATGTTTGAGTTTAAATCGCATGTTAAGATTATTTTGATGAAAAAGGGTTATTATACTGTTAATGACTATTTAAATGACAAAAATGTCTGGAATTAAATACTGCCCTGCTCGCACAGGTATACATTATTTTCTTTTCCTTTTTTTTGTGGCAGCTGGTGGTGACTTGAGTTTGTTCCGGCGTTTCTTCTCAGCACTTGCCAGATTGTCTGTGTCTTGTCTCGAAGCGCTAGTAGGGCCCAAAAAATAAGGACATGTTCTGCCCCATATGGGCCAATAATGTTATTATTGACGTTCATATGTGGCAGTTTTTGCCCTAAACTGAATAAATGATTTTTGACTTTGACTTTGACTTTGACAAGACGAGTCCGCAGCCGCGTCACCGGCGTTAAATACGAGTGAAACAGTCCCAGGACTATGTTCGTTCAAGAAATGCTTTTTCTTTGATTTGACTTTGGACTGACTGAATGAACGGTTAGCTCGTCTTTCTGACTCCTGTCAAACCTCCTGTTAACCCAACAGTGTCAGCAGT
This sequence comes from Anania hortulata, assembly GCA_963576865.1. NCBI lineage: Eukaryota > Metazoa > Arthropoda > Insecta > Lepidoptera > Crambidae > Anania > Anania hortulata. The sequence goes on along the minus strand of OY756396.1, from coordinate 8,487,976 downwards.
GTTGCCAGATACACCGCTTCTCCGCGTTTTTTCCGCTTTTTTGACTAGGCATCCGCCTTCTACACTACTTGATCGATGCGGATCCGTTTATTCGTATCCCACGAACGAATACTTACGTGGCATTTTTTTCTTGGCCGATTACGGAGATTCGCCTTTAACTTGAACAGCAATCCACATAAAAAGGTTCGTAGTTTGTGGAACTGTCTTAGTAGTAGTAGTAGTAGTAATATTTATCCTCAAAGGGAAAGGCAATGGTACAGAGCCATACAGCCAAATCTTGAGTATTTTTATATTTTCATGTAGAGTCGATTATATATGGCAAGTCACTGTCTTAGTTGTAAACTTACTTTATCTGTCTGCTGGATACTGAATGATTATGTACGACATTAAAATAATTTGTATGGGATACCTTTTTAACGCTGTTTATAGTTTGAACGTCTACGAAATTGAATAATATCGATTACATGTTTTTCGACACTTGTAGCCAGGCATGGTTCTTAGTTAGTATTTTCCCATTAAAAGTAAAAATTAGTTTCCGAGACACACTAAATGAAAAATTTTAATCATAAAACTTGTCATTTGATTTTACAGTAGTATGAAGTAAAACTAAATACATATACAGTTATGTCAGTAATCCACTTTATTTGTCCAAAATCCGCATTTTTCAAGAATGGCCACCGCATTTCCAATTTCAGCATTTGGCAATACTGAGTGTCAGTGACAGACTTGACGTCAGTCAAAATTTTGATAAACAAATTGTACTATTTTATCTTGATGACTTTTTCCAATTACTAATATACTCTAGTATTATTCATAAACCTTAAGCTAATTAAAAACAATGTATTCTCGCTGTGGAAGTAGTGGTTCAATTCAAAATATACACCAAACTCCATCGTCTTCTAATCAAAACACAGGTACAGTGAAATGTTACGTTCTTTCATTGAAATTATGTGGTTCCTATGCGCAAATTAAGGTATAACCTTAGGTGGTAAACCTAACTATCATAAAGAAGTTATTTTATATTTAATCTATGATGATGGTTGGTCTTGATAAACATTGTGGACTACAGTGACTACTGTCATCATTTGTACTTATATGTTTACTTTGTTCAGTTCTGCTATGTATACTTTAGGATGTATCAATATTTTATCATTTAATATTATTTTGCATTTGGTGTTCAGAAGATGAAGATGATAGTGGTGACAACAAAGCCTCTGCTCTAAGCTTTAAAGAAAGAAGACGGGAAGCTCATACACAGGTATTTATAAATTAGTTAAAATTTTAATTTTATTCAGTAATATAGAAGAGATGCCTGCATTTTGACTTAGTTCATGCTCTGGGTTTTTTAAATTCGCAAATTAACTTTGCAGCTTCGAGCATGAACAACTATTCAAGTAGTACCTGATAAATAAATTGTACTCATCTTGAGATAATTAAATAATAGTAGTAGGTACTTGCAAAGAACAACCCAAAGGGTTCAAATCTCAGAAGCAGATCAAATTCAAACAAAGCTTACTATAACTCTTAGTTTTAACTGATCAAGCATACATAAACGAGACACAATAGAAATTGTTATACTGCTTGGATGTTAACGGGTTAAAGCAACTTACCAACTAGTAGCAACATTTGAAGTGTAATGTTTCGAGATTTGAAATAATTGGCTATATTTAGTACTTACCAAAAAAAACTTGATCCTTATCCTTTTTTAAAGTTGGTTAAAAAAAATTCTACCTTAGCTACTGCCGACAAACTGTTCCAGTTTGTTAGAATGAACTTCAATGTAATGTAAACAAGTGTGTTTGTTAATAAAAAAATATTTTAAAAATAAGACAGCTGTATGACTGATAGGTTTTTCGCTGTTGGATCAGGTAGGGCATTATGGGCCCAGAGTGTAGCACATTCTTACTAACTTTTAGTGAAGATCTTATCAACGAATAAATAAATAGCTTTTTATTGATTGCACCAATTTTAATCCATCCCAAATGTAAAAGCAAGTTATTTTAAGTTGTGAAACTATTTGGCAATAGCCTGTCCTGATATTCCGGTGCTAGTTTAAGCCAGTTTTTTCCTGCTACCCTTTTAATATCATTCATTCGCCTACCTTTTTTTTGGCTTTTTTTTAATTGACAGTGGTTCATCTTTTGATAGAATATCTTGCTAGCTATCGCCATTTTAGTTTTAACTCATTAGGCATGTATATAAGCAAGACACAATAGAAATTCTATTGTTATGCGGTCTCATGAGACTGCTTGAATGTTGACGACTTGATGCTTGTTGGAGATATTTTATTATTTAAAAACAATTATAATTGTTGGCAAGATTATATTTTTGCCTTGATCTTATCTTTATATCCCCATGTTTGACTTCCATGTAGTAGGCATGGTAAGACATAGCATGTTAAGACTATTGCCCGCGACTTCGTTAGATCGTTCGCGTGGTCTTTGCAAAACTATAGTTAGTCAAACCTAAAGACCATGCTAACAAAGTCGCGGGCAACAGCTAGGGTAATTTTTTTTTCACATTTATATTTTTTTGTCAGCTGAACAGCGACATCTAACAGTAAGAAGTGGGCCATCTGACTCTATTTCTGTTAAAATCTGTCATGTAGATCCATTCAACCATTTTAGCGTGATTGAGTAACAATCATCCATCCATCCAAACATATTTATAATAAGAAGTAAGATTTCAGGTTCTATTCATTCTCCTATTTCCTCTTTTGTCCTTATTAAACAAAACATACTTCCCTAGTTACATTTTTATATGGGAGAACTGACTCATGTCAGATGAAATTAAGTTATAGCAGTTCGGACTATCTTGCAATGTTTCCAGACTCCGGAATTTATTATCTACTATCTTATCCATTTAAAGCTACTAAAGTCAAAAGTTCAATTAAAAAATACTATGTTTTGTATTACTTTCAGGCAGAACAAAAGAGAAGAGACGCCATAAAAAAAGGATATGATTCTTTACAAGAGTTGGTGCCTACCTGTCAGCAAACGGATGCGTCAGGCTATAAGCCTAGCAAGGCTGCTGTATGTATATTGAATAATTAACCCAAAAGTTTACCAAATATAACATAAACCATACATAACATATTTTTTTATCTAGGGTAACATGGGTAACCCTATTTTTGACACACATAATTTTTATCAACAATTTCTATTGCAATCATATTAATATTTGAACCAAGGAGAAAAAACCAAGTGTTCGCATATTGGGCAACAAATTGCGACTAGTTGTGATTATATTTTATATTATGGCATCCAACCACAACCATGGAATTGTGGAACTAAAAAGATTCGAAAATCTTTAGCATATGACGGTTGTTTTAAAAAGGGTTACAATTTTATTATATTGTTGCCAAAATCAGAACCAGTGCTCCTTAGTTTAATAACTCCTTAGTTTAACACCTATTCTTATCGTAGATATTTGTCATAGGTTCTTCAAAAATCAATAGATTACATCCAGTATCTGCTTCAACAACGTCGCCGACAAGAGGAGGAAAGGAACGCGCTTCGCAAAGATGTAGTCGCCCTCCGCATTATGCAAGCAAACTATGAGCAGATTGTCAAGGCACAACACTCTGTACCTGGCCACAACGAACAGAGACTAACTGACCAGGATAAGTTCCAAGTGGTAAGTTTAGACGTCAAATTGTTTTATAAAACAAACTGAGCATTTTTAGGGTTCTGGAACCCTTATAATTATAAATAAATTCCTTCAACAAACACACCAATAATCTAGCCCCACACTAAGCAAAGCATGTACTTTAAAGCGACTAGACAACAGATAAAAATGCATAACACATTAAAATTAACATTATAAACATCGATGACTACAAATGTTAGTGCTCATCATAACACGGTTGCGGGATCCGAACCCGCTCTCATATAAGAAGTTCAGAAACGACCTGTGGCAAACAAATGCTAGCATACCATTCTGCATTAAGCCGCTTTTTGTTCTCACAGAGCGAATTTGGTATCCATCGGGAAAACAACTTTTTTACACCTAATTGTTCATGCAAGATTATTTGTATTTGACTCATGTCAATGTCTAAAGTTGCCTGAATTTCGCGGTATGTCACATGTCGATCTTCCTCAATCAGCTTACGCACAGCATCAACGTTTTCTTGGGTGACTGCAGTTTTTGGACGACCTTGACGGGGATCATCACTAAGCTTGACACGTCCACGTTGAAATTCAGCAAACCAGCGATAAATTGTGGTTTTAGATGGGGCTTCATTACCAAATGCAGAAATCATCCGGTCAACACACTGTTTTTGTGTTAAACCACTTCGAAAGTCATAATAAATCATCGCTCTTGAATTTTCTCGAGTCAACTCCATTTTCTCAACGATTAAACAAGTTTGACAAGACCTTGTGATAAGACCGGGAATCTTTTTTAAAATAAATAAATGGTATTCGATTTTTAAAATTAAAAAGATTTTAATATGAATGGAACAGTTGAAATATTCCATTCCCGATACTTTTAGTGCAGCCCTCGTATATATGTACTACATTATAATTAAGTAAAGTGAAGCGCCTTAGAAGCATTTTAATATTAGAAATAAGTTACTTATGTAAATCTCATTTTAAATGAACTTGTAAGTTCTTATAGGAAATAAAATTCTTTAAACCTATATAGTTGACGATAGCATAATGACTTTAAAAAAAAAGTTTTGTAATATCTTTTAAAAATAAATTACCTATCCTCATAACCATCTAATTCTAAGTTAATTTTGATTAACATAACATTTAAAAAATAATGTTGTAAAGATAATAAAAAAAAAACGTAACCGACCAAAACTCAAACGCATATTCACCCTACTCCGAACGCGCTAAACATCCATGAATTCGCCCGAGTTGCGCAGCGATATAGAATAAATAAAAAAAAACTAGCCCGTAAAAGTATGATTGAAATTTACCTTAAATTTATTTAATGAATAAGACGAAAAACATTCACGAAGTTTTGTCTCGCTGGCTCTGCAAGGAATCAAAATAAACGACATTCAATTCATTCATTCACACGCGGGGTTCCCGCGCCAAGCCCCCGTTACTGTTTTACTACACTTCCTACGAATTACACCTACACATGCACTAATGTATTCTAAATTTTAGCATTATTTTAGAAATTCCGAAATTTATAAAATCAGTTGTATTTTTAGCCAGATAGTTTTCAGGAACATCACACACACACACACACACAACACACACACACACAGCTGTGTCACAGTTCATACTAGTACAGCTATCAACGTTTACCTCTCAAGTGTTATTTTACATGTATACTTAGGAGGATATTTGTAACACTATTTTATGAGTATTAACTAGCTGCCCCGACAGACGTTGTTTTGTCCAAATTTGACAATTTAAACGACATAAATTTGCGCCCGTAGTAGCAAAAATCTCATTTAAAAAGGGCGTCCAGTTTCTTTCGAATTTTAAAATTAATCCAGGAAACTTTTCCAGATTTTTTTCCACACAAACCTTTTCCTGACAATCTCAAACACAACAATAAAATAATTACCCAATAAGGTGTAGGTGTGGTCTGAAGTGATGCGCTTACATACATTCGTCAATTGATTACTATTTAAATAAGATAGATTAGTACGAGACTTCTCATAGGTTATGTTGCCACTATTTTTGTAGTTCCAGGGAATAATGGACAAGTTGTTTGACTCCTTTGAGTCCGTGCCAACGAACAATTTTCAAGAATTTTCCGGTGCTGTCTTCCACTGGCTCGAGGAATACTGCAAACCTCAGTCATTGAGGACCATGGTTCATGATGTATTGCGGGAGCAAAATTATACGCCATGAATGCTATGATAGTAAAATATATCCTAGTTTTTTAAAATATTGTTAGACCAATAAAATATGCAGTTTAAGATAGCAAGCTAAATTTTTACATACATATTTCTCTAGGCATTCTAAAAGTTTTCTAAAAAGGCACAATAAATACAATCTTATGTCTTAACAATGCAGAAATATTTGCAATTATTTTTTATGACATATTGACCCCTTAAAAACTAGAAATGTCAAAGTAAAAATCATGCTGAGTACATCCAGTTTGCTACATCACATTCGATAGATAAGACCTAACAATGGAAATTTTACTGGCCAATGGTTTGAAGTAAAAATTTTGAGAAAAATATTTTTGCTTATGAGGCCTATTACAACATTTTGTATACACAAGTATCAACAAGTAATTATTATTAAATCACCATCAACATTTGGGACAAAGCAATAGTTATTTCCTTATTTTTGCACGTTTCTAATAAATTCACTCACACCGCCTGTGCAATAATGACTTATTAATATGTTCAGCTTTTGTTATTTTATAGTGCGTAGCGGCAGTCGATTTTGGTTTTGTCTTTTTTAGTCCAGTAGTATTCACGAAATACACGCAAACTGACAAAATGTTGTAAAAGGGCACATAAAGTACTAAAGCTATAAGCAAACATTACTGCTGTATGAAATTTACAGGTTGTCCCATAAATAAAGGACAACCTTGTTGCCACATATTTTGTTGTATGACTTTTAAAAGTATGCATTCTTTTTTCTCTTTCTGTACAAATGTAATCGGCTGTTAAGTAGTTTTGCATTTGAAGTCGATTATTTTCATGCAACTTTGCAAGTCATGCAACAACAGTTGTTAACCATGATAGAATATGATTGTGATAACAAAATTTTAACAAGACATTAAATTTACTTGAAGTTAATTCTTAATTATTTTAATGGACTGTAATAATTGTGTTAAATATGTACCTATATAAAATAAATGCCCCAAACAACACACTAATGTCATGGTCTCGAAGTATGGAATTATCATCTTTGTGGTAAGTGGTACCAGACAATGAATTTTGCCAGAGCCGTCTCCCAGCACACCTAAAACCGAACCAGTTTAGAAGCCTTTTTTCTGGATTAACCCGAACCGGGAGTCGAACCCGAGAAACCCTTTGACGGTGACGCTAATGAGGTAGTCACTAATTTGTACGGAATATTTATTTTATTAGATAAATCACTGGCACCTATATTGTAAGTATACAGAGTGTTAGTTTTAGACCCTATAAAGCAGAAAAAAGTGCACATACACACACACACACATAACTGCTAATATGAAGGCTGACATTTTTATAAATTATCATTATCATCATTTGAAATTTTCATTGCTAAACAATATAATTTTTTGGCTTCATAGGGTCATAACCTAACACCTTGTAAAGGTACCAATACACAGCATCACAGTTATACGTGACAATGCGTGAGGTAAAAAATGTAAAATAAACATAATATCGTGATTGTAAGAATGAAAAAGAAGAAGAATTAAGTATTATTCTTTCTCTCCATCAAATCATAATGCAGAAGAATTTATTAAATTGTTGAATAGTCATCTTAATTCCATATCATCAGGCAAAAAGGTATTCTTGCGTTTGTTTTAAAATTAAACGCGTAATTTCAATGAAACACGAAACCTATTTTAGGATAATGCCTCCAGTCCGTTTAGGTTACCAATGTATGAAACAAAACGCACCCTTATTTATGGGTACTTTTAACTGTGGTGCTATGTGTACCTACAGTGTTGGTTTTTGTGGCATACAATCAGATAATGTAATATGTATGTAAGTGGTTTTTGTATAATATTCACCCTGTTAATAACCTAATAGGTAATTCTGATGTAATGTATGTTTTTTAAAGTATTGTATTTACTATTTATTTATCCAATTATATTATGTATCCTTATCAAAGAGATTAGAGTTTTATTATTTCAAAGTAAGTAGTTGTTATTTTGATAGACGTAAAATGTATATTGTTACTATAGTAATAAATGGGCATACTTTAATGAAAATGTATATTTTGTAAAATCTGTTGACTATTGTTAGTGAGTTTTATATATAACTATAAGTATAAAATGGAATGTGTAATATAAGTAAAACTCAGTAAGAAGTATCTAAACAAATACTTTATTGGTTTTATGTACAATCTATACAGGTATGTAATATGTAATCAAGACAATACACGAGTACCTAAATAGTGCCTTTGGATTCGGAAATGATTGCCTTACACGTTTCATAATTGTGTTTTATGAAAACTTTGGTTAAATAAATATTATCGATTTTCCAGTTTCGATTTTTATTTTAGTTCTCTAACATTTCTCATTAATGTGTATTACCATAATTACCATCTTCTTTCGTGCTCTTTGGCGCTCTTTGGGGGAGGCTTACGTCCAGCAGTGGACGGCAATACGCTGACATGATGATTTTCCTTAACATCATATAAATATAAGTAGACACCTACCTAATGAATTTGTAAAACAAGCCCACTAATTCTAAGTCTCTCCTACGAACTTTACAGATCCTATATTCATTTACCAATTGGCAGTGTTTTTTTTACCTTGCTCAAATTCAAACATTTGACTTGAACACCTACAACCTACTCATAATACAGGATGTGGGTACAAAAGATTGGGACACGACATTATCATCAAGAAAAATACGATTTCGATTTTGCTGTTACAGTAAAAGTTATATATGCGCAGCAGATTTTATATGAGAAGAATGTGGGTTTTAGTGGTCTGGTACTGTAGCATTATTGTAAATGCGGAAAAAAAAACTGAATAATGGTTTTAAGAAGTGTCATATTCTTTTGTACATCCTATACAATTAGAACACAAATATGTTTCGTAGGTGAATCTTTTTAGATAGATTGGGTGTAGGTATGAACGATTTACCTACTTACGTAAACGATTACCACTTTCACTTTATCGAGATTTAAAGAATTCGGCATATTTAAGTACGTACATTCGCGTTGTTGTAGGCAAGTTTTTAAAATTATAGGGTGTTAATATGACAGGGTTCGATTGTGGTCCTTCATGAAGCCGCGCGAAGTTATGAGATATGAAGACTACCGTCTCTAATGAAGTGCAATGATAAGTACTCGGTTTATTTTTTGGAAAATCTCAGAATTTGGAACTGGCCTAAACCAAACGATTTTTCACCAAAGAGAGGAAAATTATCTAAGAAAATACCCTTTTTGGACAATTATTGTCTATACCTCGTGCTCGTGGTAAAGATTTAACCATCCACTCCCATCACAAAAAAACCTTTTGTATAGTTAGGTACTTAACTGACTGAACACCTTCCTGAGCTGAATCATGTAGTGTTAAATTGTAGTCTACCTTACGACCTATTAAGTACTTTCCTTTTCCAATGGACCCTAGATGAAAAGTAGGTACTACTTACTTAAATTATCCTGCCTTTTAAATTGATGAATACTTAAGAGCAATGTTTAGGCAGGAAAAACATTAGAAATGATTAAATTGCTTTTAAAATTTAAAGTTGCCTGCTTAGGGTATTATTATTGACCCTATCAAGCTAAGTAATTCTATCAAAGCCAAGTCCATTCCGCGACAAAGTTTATTGTCTGGAGACGTATTTTTGAAGCATTAGAAATGAATCTCAAATTCGAACACGAAAACAATTCGTGTATGAAATTCATTTCTATTTCTCACGATTTTACGCATTTTTGAAACACTCGAAATAGGTGTTAGTATTAAATTGAAATCTTGTAACTATTTTTGTTTCACGCAGAAAATATCATAAACCATAAAGCAAAAACTCACTAACGAACGTAAATAAAAAGTTATTATGTCAAATTTCTGTCAAACATACCGGCTGCCCCATTTCAAAACCTAGTAAGTCTCCAGGATGCGATTTTGATATTTTTGGCTAAATACCATTTTCTAGTAAGCCCCTAATTTATGCAAAAACACCCACATCAATAGCTCAAATAGATAAAAAGTTACGGTCTAGTAAGTGGATGTACCTTTTCGATTTGAGCCGACTTGACCATTTCAAAACATAGCAAGTCACAAAACCATTTCAAAAGCCTAGCAAGTGCAGTTCACTTGCTATATTTTGAAATGGTTATTTGACATACTAGGATTTGGAGTAGTTACTACAGGTTTTTAATGATTTTTAAGTCTAGTAACTGGAAATATAATGCTAGTTACTTGGTTTTTTAATATGAGTATTTCGTAGTTTGAAAGTTTAAAGCGCGCGAATCTGAAAACTTTTTGTGTTCTTGTAAGTGTTAAATATTTGCTTAATAAATGCCCTAAACTCACTTTAGATTTATTTTTTGTAAAGTAAAATACATACTTATTTAGTTTTTAGGGATTTAGGGATTTTTTTCCTTTTACCTAATACTAGTGATGTTCTGAATAGTTAAATAATAATACCTCATTTTTATTGTTTATTTCATAAAAACTTTTTAAGCTTTGTTGCAAACATATACCTAGAACTTACCGACTTTAAGGGAGAGATTTCTATTGTGAATCTACAAGAAATTAATTAATCTGAGGTATGAAATTGACAGATTTTATTGCATATCTAACTTGTGCTTATACGATGTCGCTATTTTTGCTATTTTTATGCTGTTTTTTTATTATTTCTACCTTAAACCTACTAGTGATGGCATGTATAGCTGCATAGTAATACTTCTTTTATTTCATTGAAATATAGCTCTCATTAAAAGCGAGAAATACCTACCTAAATCTAATAATTATTTTATAATAATGTATTTTTTTTTATTAATAATTATTTTATTGTGAACGTGTTTGTCTATTAATTGACAAACCGAAGCAAACAAACTACTGAATACTTTTTGACGAATACATGATTATCATATTTTTTTCTGAAATTAGTTAGGAGTAGTAGTAGTAAGTAATAAAATAGTAACGTCCGGTCAATTGTAAACCACAAACCCGGACACGTTTTTCCAAAGAATTGTATGTTTTTCTATAATAAAATGTTATTGTATTATTATTATAAAGTACCTATTTAAAAGTTTAAGTGCATCCGCTTCCCTCGTCAATTCAATACAATAGGGAATATGCATGAGATAAATATCGATCACCGTATTTGATCGTAAGGTACTTGTATTAAAAAGAAGACAATAGTGAAAACAAATCAAAATTGCCCAAATATTTTATAAGTCGTAAACAAAATAATAATGTCAAGTCTATTCAGACATTTCTGTCTAACTAACCACTTTAAGATTTATAACTTTTACACCGATTATTAATTATTATTTACCTGTTGTGGTATTATTTTTTCAAATTATTTTATGTTATTGTATATGTGGTTACTAGAAATTATAAATAAGAACGAGCATATTCGTTAAAAAAAAACGTAACGGAAAAAAAATAAATTGAAAAAAGTGGAAGAAAAACATTGTTATTGTTTACAACTTTAATTAAACTTATTTTTCTAATTACAACTTTACTTATTTCTCTATTACCCACATGCCTGCGGGTATATTTCATAAATATTTTCTCATCTCTAGAGCTCTTACTAGGTTTTGGTCTGGATAAATTAGTACCTAAATGATCAATTTAACCATATCAAAACCCAGTAAGTCCTTTCTAGCAGAGTTACTAGGTTTTGAAATGGTATTTTTGCTCTTCTTTTTTTAAGATAATCAATTTCAAAGTCAGAAAGTCTTATAAAACTTGTACTATTCAGAGTAAATATGTAATATACACTTCAAAAAAAAGCTAATTTTTTTCTCTATTTTTTAAATACAAACATGTTATCAAATTCTTTATACTTTTGGAAGGCTAGCATGAAACACGTTTTGCGCTCTCCTGTAAAGTTGTGTCAAACACACTTACTAGGTTTTGAAATTGGGCAGCCGATACGTTTACTTGTCAATGTAATTCTTCCGTACTTTCTACTAGTAGAAAACAAAAACGAGTGGTCGTTGCAGAATTCACGGAGTAAATTTTCAAAAATAGTGATTTTAGGAATTCGCATGCGAATTTTGCGAGTTCGTGTTCGGATTGGAATTCGCATGATTCAAAAATACGTCTCCTGATTCTGATTGCTGCGGAATGGACACAAAGTGATCCTAATAATAAGTACTTACTAATCAAATGAGAATTAAGTAAAATATTTATCAAGACATAAATAGTAAATATGTTTACAGGAACATTTATATTATTGTTTTCAACGATTGGCAACAAAATGTGATAGGCACAAACTGGTTCAATGCCTGGCTGAGACAAACAGTTTTAGGAGGTACCAAAGGAATGTAGGAATCACATTATGTCTATTTTTAATTACTTAAAATCCACCGTATTTAATATTTGTCGCTATTGCATTGCAGGACCCATTGATGTGATTTACTTGTAGAATGAATTAAATTAATTAATTATAAAAACTTACTAAGAAGGTATAAATAAAACTTCTTTTGGTTACATACGTAGTTAATTAGTATAAAATATTTTTTTATGATTTAATTTTAATTTAAAAAGTCTGTAATTAAACATTTGCATACAGCTAAATTATTTTTAACATGTAACTGCGTAAGGCTCCGAAGGATAAAACTTTAAGTAGACTCAACTCGTGTTTTTAATGTATTGCATGGTATTCTACCTACTTAATTTGGATCTAAAGGGACGGATATCAAAATGGCTACTCGGAATAAATATTAACTTACAGCATAGTGCAGAAGTTCCCAAACCTATTCAGTTGGCGGCGTAATACCTACATATTGGTTTAGTGTTGTACAATAATACTAATCGGGCATAGAAATGTTTTTTATAGTTTAATTTTAAGATTTGAGAACTCACGCGCCCTTGCTTTCTCTGCAGCACAGTTTTAGAAATTTTTAATATAAGTAATTAATACTTATCGAATATTAGGCCGAAATGTTTGAGGCAATTCACAACAGCATAATGTTCAATTTGTGTCTACGTAAGGCCGTCGTAAGGTGCCTTATGTACAAAACGTTTCTAATACTTATAAGTAGGTAATATGCGAACGTTGTAATATTGATACCAGGAGACGTATTTTTGAAGCATTAGAAATGAATCTTGAATTCGAACACGAAAACAATTCGTGTATGAAAATGGTTTCTATTGCTTCCCATTTTACGCATTTTTGAATCCCTCGAAATAAGTGTCACTATTAAATTCAAATCTTGTAACAATTCTTGTTTCACGCAGAAAATATTATAAACCATAAAGCAAAAACTCATTAACGAACGTAAATAAAAAGTTATTATGTCAAATTTCTGTCAAACATACGTTTACTTGTCAATGTAATTCTTCCGTACTTTCTACTAGTAGAAAACAAAAACGAGTAGTCGTCGCAGTATTCACGGAATGAATTTTCAAAAATAGTGATTTTAGGAATTCGCATGCGAATCTTGCGATTTCGTATTCGAATTGAAATTCGCATGATTCAAAAATACGTCTCCAGGAGACGTATTTTTGAAGCATTAGAAATGAATCTTAAATTCGAACACGAAAACAGTTCGTGTATGAAATTCATTTCTATTGCTCACGATATTACGCATTTTTGAATCACTCGAAATAGGTGTTACTATTAAATTGAAATCTTGTAACTATTTTTGTTTCACGCAGAAAATATTATAAACCATGAAGCAAAAACTCATTAACGAACGTAAATAAAAAGTTATTATGTCAAATTTCTGTCACACATACGTTTACTTGTCAATGTAATGCTTCCGTACTTTCTACTAGTAGAAAACAAAAACGAGTGGTCGCTGCAGAATTCACGGAATGAATTTTCAAAAATAGTAATTTTAGGAATTCGCATGCGAATCTTGCGATTTCGTATTCGGATTGGAATTCGCATGATTCAAAAATACGTCTCCTGGAGACGTATTTTTGAAGCATTAGAAATGAATCTCAAATTCGTACACGAAAATAATTCGTGTATGAAATTCATTTCTATTGCTCACGATTTTACGCATTTTTGAATCACTCGAAATAGGTGCTACTATTAAATTGAAATCTTGTAACAATTTTTGTTTCACGCAGAAAATATCATAAACCATAAAGCAAAAACTCACTAACGAACGTAAATAAAAAGTTATTATGTCAAATTTCTGTCAAACATACGTTTACTTGTCAATGTAATTCTTCCGTACTTTCTACTAGTAGAAAACAAAAACGAGTGGTCGTTGCAGAATTCACGGAATGAATTTTCAAAAATAGTGATTTTAGGAATTCGCATGCGAATCTTGCGATTTCGTATTCGGATTGGAATTCGCATGATTCAAAAATACGTCTCCTGTTCCAGTTTCCATAGAGACGACACACAGATTTACCGCCTGCGGAATGGTGTGGTGACAGTCTCCTAGAATTTAATAATCGCGGGAGACGTTGAAAAAACAGGCCAAGTGTAAGTCATACTTGTGCACCGAGGGTTTCATTTACCACAAAATATTTTTTTGTTATGTACTTACATTTATTTCTTTAATTCAGTTTGGAATACTTAGTCATTAATGCGAGTTGGAGCAAATTTTACTTGCACCTGGACCTGGCTAGTTTTTGTTGTTTACATTATATTTAATACTACAAAGATTGACTCTTGTAGCCATGATGATTGAAAAATACAAAAAAAAACATATTTTTGCCTTTTTATTGTTTAATTCTTTGTTAGGATATTCACCAACCGGCTACCTATTACGGTTCAAAACAAAATTAAGTTTATAAAGGTACTAGGTAAGTTGGACAGACGCGTTGCGGCGTTGTATGGAGGGTTCCCAGTTCCCACCGTGTGACGGCGGGGGCGTGGTTTATTTAAAAACTCCAAGGTCTCGTAGGCAACCTCAGAATACAGAACCCTAAAAGTATAAAGGTGAAGATTTGATTTTGATGTCCATAATTGGCACGTCAGACGCGTTCGCTCTCAGTAGGCTGCGAGAGCAGCGTCACGTCGCCCATGGGATAGCTTTCCGTCCGCCTCGCTGACGCTACGTGCTTAGCCCGTTCCCGGGGTGCTCCACAGCACAGCCTCTTGAGCACGCAGGCGTAGCACATGAGAAGCGACAGCATGAGGAGTAGCCCTACCACTACAGTGACAACCAAAAGTATTCGTAGCTCGCCATTGGACTCCACTCCTCCTGAATTTCGGCCCATAATGGCGAAGGTAGTGATGTCTTTTCATCTGTAAAGAAATAAAACATTATGTAATTATTTTACCCATATTTTCTTATAATTATATTTAGTTACCCATATTTACCTATACCTATCTACTACTAACCTAGGTACTCGTTTGGAGGTAGGTACTGATTGTGACAAATCTTCGTTAACCAAGTTAAGCGGATTTGGCCTCAATCAATTACCTAAACTTCGTTAGTTCGGGTAAAACCGCACACCAACATTGCACGCTAATAAGATTCAACTCAAGTACCTACAATATATGTAGAACCCTAAGCTTAATGGCCTGACATTCTCTTAGTCGGTTTCATTGAATGTAAATAAAAAAGTTCAAAGATTTTAAAGATTAAATAAGAAACAAATAGGTACCTATCCTATTATCCTTCTTCTTGGCCTAGATATCTTTTAATCGTAAAATACTTAAAGGACCTTAAGCACAAAGTGGAAACAAAAGACAAGAAATATCGACTTAAAGTATAGCTTAAAATAAGATTTAGCTAGAAGAAGAAAATATTTAGCTAAAATTCGTGACTTTTATTTATATTCCTGTTTGTTACTTTTGACCTGTTAATGGATCTGAGTAGGTAGACCTATGGACGTTGTTTATACCTAATAAATCCTGAAGAGTATCTATCACTTTCTCGGGGTTTATGATCATAATAGTAAAACAAACGAGGTCAATGCTTTACCCGGGGGTGGGGTAAGTTTATTCGACGTAGGCGTTAAAAGGATATTGCGATAAGTTTTCTTGGTAAGACATATTTTTATATACCCCCATCGCGCCTGACATTTCGGTGAGATTTATCGCTGAACTTATTTTGAAACAAAATTCAAGGAATAATATTGCCGTTGTCTATAGGTACTTATATATTTTCCAGATCTCTTTTCTCTTAAATGTAATTAAAGGAGTAAGTAGGTAATTTTACTTATAAGTACCTACCTAATAAATATCAAAATAATAATTAGCAAGTACTTAGGTTCTCATAGCTACGTTTTATTCAGAAGTTGGTTTTGTGAGTGCGTACCTATGATTGAAGATTATTGAAGAAACATGCTTGTGTGTAACCTACCTACGTTAAAACTGTGGTATTACCGTATTAAAATCTCTGTAAATCATTACTCGAGACGTAAATCTGGAGAGCTAACGTTGTTTATCGCCGTGCTTTTTTTAATTTACGTTTGTTATTGGCTCCATGATCGTTTCGTCAATCCATCAAATATTGTTTGCGGCTACACGTCATCGGGCGGCGGGTATGAAGCATAACAATCTATATTTACGGGGCACAATATTCCTACCACATACGAGTAACAGTTACCACAGACACAGTTTTACGAGTGTACCACAGATCTAGGCCCGGTAGGGCTGCCAACATGGTAGGTAAATGAAAACCACACAATATCTAAAATCGGGGGGCGTGTAGCTAGGTAGGTAGGTAACTACTATATCTCATAAACCAATCATAATTTAACCTTGTTTTGTTTTTTATGTAGAGTATAGCATAAACCAACACTACTTAAGTAGGTTCTTAAGTTCTTTTTAGCATTCATCGTAATTCACATATTGTGGCCATTCATTTACGCTAGCCATTTCATACATGAAATAAGGAGACGTATTTTTGAATCATGCGAATTCCAATCCGAATACGAAATCGCAAGATTCGAATGCGAATTCCTAAAATCACTATTTTTGAAAATTCATTCCGTGAATTCTGCAACGACCACTCGTTTTTGTTTTCTACTAGTAGAAAGTACGGAAGAATTACATTGACAAGTAAACGTACGTTTGACAGAAATTTGACATAATAACTTTTTATTTATGTTCGTTAGTGAGTTTTTGCTTTATGGTTTATGATATTTTCTGCGTGAAACTAAAATAGTTACAAGATTTCAATCTAATAGCGACACCTATTTCGAGTGATTCAAAAATGCGTAAAATCGTGAGCAATAGAAATGAATTTCATACACGAATTGTTTTCGTGTTCGAATTCGAAATTCATTTCTAATGCTTCAAAAATACGTCTCAAGATTAGGCACTTATTCATAGTTAGTTGATAGGAGTAGGTGTTATTACTCACTAGAAACTTTATTCGGCTAGAAACTTTTGCAAGCTAGTCATGCAAAGATATTATATACAAATCGGATTTTATCATTAGAATACCTACAATTGAAAAATGCGCGAATATTCAAAATTTGAAAGGGAAAAATAGAACCTGTTGACACTCGTACCTAGTACCGTTAATATCACTCTGTTTGTCTGTCTCCTTTTCTCTACTACGGATAGTAATACATATTAAGTTTTTTATACAGGGGGACCCTGTAAAGTCAAGGATAACCTTGTAACCAAACATTCTTTATATACATCACGGTAAACAACTTTAAATCTATGACTACATCTTCAAGACGATTCCCGTTAATAACAAACAATGGGCTAGTTTCCTTAAAAAATCTAATTAGTACGTCAGTTGGATTAACAGAAAATATTGGACACGTATTTTTTCTTTTCTCAATCAAACAAAAAATAATGAAGATATAGCCCGTTAAAGTTTCGCGTAACGTAAAAAGTGTAGCAAGGCGTGATGTGATGTCACGTGCTTACTTTGATGCGCTTCATCTTGTCATTTTTTGTTTGATTGACAAAAGACAAAATATAGGTCCAATATTTTTTGATAATCTAACTGACGGACTAAATAAAATAATCTTTTTTTGACCCAGGAAACTAGCCTATTACCTACATAAAATTACGAGTTTATGGAACCCACAATGCGGAAGCCGCTGGCACAGCAAGTAATATTAAGTAGTACATACAGACTATCCATTTGATTTTGGGTTGCCGGTTTATTTACACGTTGGATATTGCGCCCACAGGCTAAGCGCTATATATCATAGATACCAAGCCACAGAGTAAGATTACTTTATAAGATATTGTTCGATAGCAAATAATGACTTGGCGTCGATATTGTTAAACTGTTGCTACAGAAATGATTTAAGACTTATAATAGGAAGCTAATATGAAAGGGAGTGTAACCCAACATCTTTTAATTATCATACTGTAGCGAGATTATAATGCTACATAAGTTCTCGCATATTTTTGCGTAACATACGTGTGTTATTTATACCTATGTCGCAGGGAAATGAGTATTTCGCGAAATCCCTAGGGTAGATATTGAATATTCTTGTTTCTTACGTCTTTTAACTAAAAATGTTTAGAGATTGACAATCCTCGAGGGTGATCTGGTGGGCACTGAGATCCAAAGGGGTCCCCGAGGCATTTAATGACATTATCCGTGACATGTACCGCAGCTCCGATTCTATGGTTCGGACCGCTATTTAATTGGAGACACCAAACCGTTCCCTATCACCGTCGGGGTATGATCTATAAGTCCATTTGTTTTTTTTATTTTGTGGACGGACCTATCGCTGAGTGCCTTTGAAGAAGGCATTCTTCAGCTTAAGGTCCGCCTCGCTAGCGGTCGCCGCGACCCGGCCGAGTGTGAGGCTTCGCACAGCGAAGCCCCAGACTCGTACGTGTCGAGCCCCATACTAGCAGGCGTGATCGGGCCAAACTATAAGTCCATCATTAGGCCTGTCCTTTTATATGGCAGCGAAGCGTGGCCACTACTTGAGCGACACAAGCAGGAGCTGCGTGTCACGGAGATGAATACCTATGCTGCGGTGGATGTGCGGAGTCACGCAGAAGGACCGCGTGAGGAACTCGCGCATCCGCGGTAGCCTTCGTGTCCGTGATATTGCAGAAAAACTGCAGGATAGTCGCCTACGCTGGTACGGCCATTTTTTGCGGAAACCGGCAAGCTACGTAGGAAACAAATTTTAATGTCTGGCCATTCCGCCACCGCCGGGTCCTGGCAAAAGGGGTAAACTCAAGAAATGCTGGCTTGACGTCGTGAGGGCTGACATGCATGCCAATGATATCACAACTAGATGCTCAAGACCGTGCTAAGTGGAGTAGTAAATTAAGGAAAGCGGACCCTGGGCTTCAAAGCGATGGTTTTAGACGCAACCGGGATTGACCTTTGAGATGAAGAAGAAGAGTTTATATAGGGATTGACAAAAGTAAAACATTATAAAATGTCAGTAATAATGTCGTTTCACTAAAACTATTTTTGAAAAAATTATGCAGTTGAATTGAGAACCTCTTCCATTTTCGAAGTCGGTTGAAAATGTCATAAAAGCTGACACTAGACTGACATTCGCGCCGAGCATTGTCTCTCTTTGAATAGTGCCAGCAACTTCAGCTGGTATTAAGTACATCGGAACTCAGTTCTTTAAGCAGATACCTTAGGTACATAACATTTACAGATTCAGTGCCACAAATTAAGCTGTCACTGCAAGAGTTTTCCGTCGTAGCATCTGTTTATAGCTTGAAGTGGGCAGCAGATAACTAGCTATACTTAGGTGTTATTATTTTTTTATAATTAATTCTCTTCCGTATCGAAATCGGAAGCAACGGTTGTCGGTCGCACCTATGCGTAGGTACCTAACGTTCATAAACTATTAACTATTTTGGTGAAGCGTAAAGTTGAATTAAGATATTTATAATAAAAGAACGTAACATGTTAACCCTACCAGCAAAGCAAAAAAATCATACAACTTATTGGAATACTAAATGGTTTTAGAAATATAATCCCTAGGATACAAATTGAATTAATTATTAACAAAACGTTTTTGCTCGTTTGATTAAAACCATCATAAAATTGAATTGCGCTTTGGGCAACCGTAGGGGAAAAGGAGACGGGGATTTCTGGGCCCTTAATGTAAGTAGATGAAGTATGGTTTAAAAAAATTGTCATGTTTTTCTATCCTAATATACAAAAAATCTGCCCATTTCTCCTCCTGGAGACTGAGCAATAAGAAAAACAAGATTTTTATGCAGTCACTGCAAAATCGATTAAAATAATATCGATTTATGTAAATAAGATAACACAATTGATAAAAAAGGAGTACTTTTGGTCTATACTAGGCAATTAACGCAAACAAAATAATTATTTGTATTAAAATAAATACATTAAGCTATTTTAGCTTATAAAAAAAAGATATCGATTATTAATCGATTACCTAAATAAAACTGATACTGTATATTTATTCTGTGCACTGATACTGACAGCTGGCTTGTCAAATAAATAAATAATCGTTGGATCACTCCACGTTTCGTATTTTACGTTTCTGCGTGTGCGTTTTGTTTGAGTGATTTCATATTATCCTTTTGTTTTTCATCGACCACGGCTTTGTTTCACTAATTCTGACCCTGCCTAACCTAAACGACCTTGCAATGCTTTAAATCTGGACACAGAAGATCTTGCACGTCTGACTTAGTTTTGGATACTTTGGATTTTTTATACCGGCATGGACTGGATACAGAAGATAATGGATCTCTGTGTAAACTGTGTAACAGTGACTAGTCGTAGTCACTGTATGCACTAGGCAGGCGACCCCTAAACGATGAAACTGCTTTGCATGTATTTTAACAATGGCTTGCACCTCAGTCTGTAAGTATACCTTATCTAACCAGTTGTCGTCGTCTAGTTTGTGGCCTAAATGTAAATAACTATATAAGTAACGTTAAAATATCTTTTGTATTTCAGAAATCAGCTGTTTATTACATAACCTTACTTTTACTAGACCCTAAATTATTCGGCTCTGAGAATGACAAAAACCGCAGAATTTTCAGTCAAGCTTTGCCAAGTATCAATCTATTCATTTACACCATTTTCATCTTATTACATCCAGGGCCCAAATTTGTATGCAAACGTTTCCATCTCCTTTACAGGAGAATCCTCTCGGATTAACTTTTTTATTGCGCGTAAACAGCAAACAAAGAATATTAAAGCTGTTGACATAAAAACTGTAGGCAATCCTTATTCTTCTATGAGGTTATACCTACCTACAAGCATGTTTTAAATACCATACATAAAAATGATTATTTTACGTTCCCTACCTACTCGTATATCAAAGAATGTTAATTTTAATTTTGCCAATTATCCTTAAGTGGATGTGTTTGATGAACTATATTGGTATTGAAAGAATAGTTTATGTAACTCTGTTATTTGATTATCTTTCAATTATCATTTACTAGCCCTAGCTACGGACGGATGCAATATATTTTTTGGCGAATTTATTCCGAAATATTGTCTTTAGGATACACTATACACATATGCCTATTTTTTACTACATGATGGGGAAAACGGTTTCAAAATCTGTTGCGTGGTTCGGAAGGAGTTAGCGGATAAACATACAGACAAACGCGGAGGGGGACTTCCTTTTAAACTTAGTATGTAGAGATGTTTGATTAATTCTTATGTACCGAATTAATCAAGCATCTCTACACTTACCTACTATCGATTGCGAGCAATGTACACACATTTTACCTACCTTCCTAAGTGTGTAAAGTAAACGAGAGGAGTGTAACACAAGCCTTGTGGGTTGATGAAAAGTTCTCTATCAATTTTAAGATAATTTCAGCTTGATGGCACTGGCTTGCATGCATGCTTAAGAAACTGATTTACGAACCGCTGATGAGTTTTAATGTACCTAGTTCCGAAGTTCGATATTCTGCCATTATCGCTTAGGTACTCACACGCTCCAACACAATAATATATTTTAAACTAGTTGCCCTGACAGTTTTCTGACAATCTCGGGCACAACAAAAAAGAATTAGCCGAAGCGCAGCTTTGCTCTCTCGCCTAGCCTCGAGGGTAAGGTTTTTTTTTCAAACCTGGATCTAAAAATCATCAAATAAGTCATTATCATCATCATTCCGGCCAAATAATACAAGTCCGGCCTGTCCGCCTTTTGTTATGCTCTTAGCCAGTGTTGCCTATACATATTATAATGGGGTTTTGGGTCAAATACGCCAAAAAATTCATTTCTTGTGAATAAGGAACTATGAACTATTAAAACACATTGATGGTTTTCAACAGACTGTTTATTTTAAACCAGGAACACCGTACATAAAGTAAACTAGAGGGCGCTAGTGTAGATTATTTTGTTATCTTCATACATTTTAACACCCTCGCATAACAAAATAATCCAACTATTAATTCAGAATTACCGACTACACAGTTTTAATATTATAGCTTTAAAACATAAATATAATTTTATACTTCTGACATGCCCATCAATTTTATGAAGTTATAATGTTTATTTGAACAAAGACTTTTAGTTAGTACATCAGCTGGCATTGCAGAAGTTTGAAGATATGTAATGAATACCTTTTTATTTAACACACATTCTCTAGCAAAATGATGGCGTACGTCTATGTGTTTTGTACGTTTATGAAACAATGGATTGGCAGCCAATTTCATTGAGCTTTGGCTGTCACTATATAAACAAATTGGTTGACTTTTATCAAACACTTCAAGTTCAGACATTAAGTTTTTAAGATAGATAGCTTCTTTGCATGCCTCTGATAGGGCCATGTATTCCGCTTCTGTACTAGATAGTGCCACTGTTCTCTGTTTTCGAGACTCATAACTTATGACACAACCTGACAGAACAAAACAAAAACCAGTATGTGACCTTCTATCGATACTACAAGATGCCCAGTCGGCGTCTACAAAACCATGCAAATCAGTAATATTCTTAGTGAAAATCAAACCATATTTCTTTGTTTTTTGCAAATATCTTAACAATCTTTTTAAGTGTTTCCAGTGTGTCTCATTAAAACATGTGTTGAATTGGCTTAGGTAACTTACACTAAACGAAATATCTGGCCTAGTTAGTACTGACAGATACATTAAGCTGCCAATTAATTGTTGATAAGGAAAAGTGTCACTAACATGGTCAGTTACAGCTTTTTCTAATTTAAGGTTAACTTCCATAGGAGTGTCTGAAGTTTTGCAATTAGACATATTAAATCGTTTTAAAATACAATTCACAAATTGTTCTTGGTCTACTGTAATACAATTTTTCTCAACTTTTACTTTCATACCTAAACAATTTTTAATCTCACCCAAATCTTTTATTTTAAATTCACTTTCTAGTACATTTTTTAAGTTTTTATATGTAGTTTCACAGTTATAGAATACAAAAAAATCATCTACGTACAATGCAATGTTAGTTTTTATATTTTCATGACATTTATAGAATAAACAGGGTTCAGAAGCTGACTTTTCATAGCCTAATTTGAACAAGCATGTTTCTACTTTGGTGTACCAGGCTCTGGCAGATTGCTTCAACCCGTATATAGCCTTTTTTAGCTTAAAAACTTTATTTTCACAGTCTTTAATATCTGAATTTTCTGGTATTTCCATGAACACACATTCATCAATATGACCATTTAGGAAAGCTGTAGGAACATCCAAGTGATTCATTTTGAGATCAAGCTGCACACTTAAGGCAAATAACAATCTTAAGGTTGAGTAACGCAACACTGGTGAAAAAGTTTCGTTAAAGTCTTTACCTTTAATCTGTGTAAACCCCTTAGCAACAAGTCTGGCTCGATATCTCACTTCACCATCACTGTTGTACTTCTTTTTAAAAACCCACTTATTTTTAACCACTGTATTGTGGTTTGGTCTGTCCACTAACTCCCATGTGTCATTATCTCTAAAAGATTTCAATTCTTCTTGCATTGCTTTTTGCCACTGCAGTTTCTCAGCTCCATTTATAGCATCAGTAAGTGACATTTCTTCGCTTGTCAAGTCTTCAATACACAACCATCCATACCTCTCTGGGGGTCGACGAACACGTTTTTGAT
Source organism: Anania hortulata (assembly GCA_963576865.1). NCBI lineage: Eukaryota > Metazoa > Arthropoda > Insecta > Lepidoptera > Crambidae > Anania > Anania hortulata. The sequence goes on along the minus strand of OY756396.1, from coordinate 8,464,293 downwards.
TGTGTTGAATGATACCTTCATTTTGCGGAATGACTTGCAAATCATCTGTTATCAATGACTCATGAAATTCTTCATCACTTGATGTTTCGCTAATGACATATGTTTCATCATCTTTCTCTATGTCTATTAACTCTGTCTCTTCTAGACTCTCTTTATTATTTACTATAGCTCTAACTTCATTATCTGAGTTTTCTTTCAGTTGTTCCTCTTCAACTTGAATACTTGTTGCACTACTGTCATTTTCAGTGTTTTCCATAACAATAACATCTCTGGCCACAGTCACTTCTTTAGTTCTTGGATTAAATAGGCGATACCCTTTCACATTTTCTGAGTATCCAACAAGGTGCATTTTTTCAGCTTTCTTATCCAACTTGTTCCTCTTTGCCTTTGGTATGTGGACCATAACTGGACTGCCAAACATTCTTACATGGCTTAGATTAGGCTTTCTGCCCATCCACACTTCAAATGGTGTTGTATTTTTGTCTAGACTGGCCACTGGGGATCGATTCTTTAAATATACCGCTGTATTAACCGCTTCTGCCCACAACTGTTTATCAAAAGAAGCATCAAATAGGAGACAGCGAGCTTTCTCAATAATTGACCTGTTACACCTCTCACTTAAGCCATTCTGCTCTGGAGTGTGTGGATTTGTTTTCTGATGAACTATCCCATTCTTCTTTAAGTAATCTTCCATTTCAGTAGAACAGAATTCGCCGCCATTATCGGATCTTAATATCTTTATTTTTTCCGACTGCTGGTTTTCTACTAGTTCCTTAAATTCTTTGAAGTACTTAAAGGCTTGATTCTTTTGTTTAAGAAAGTATACAAAACACATCCGGCTATAGTCATCTACAAATAACAGGTAATATCTGGCCATACCAAGTGATTTTTTCTCCATTGGCCCACATAGGTCTGTATGGACCAATTCTAGGACTTTGCTGCTTTTGCTCGAACTGATAGGAAAAGGCAATCTAGTTTGCTTGCCTTCGCAGCACACCACACAACTAGATTTGCTGGTATCACATATGTCTTCATAGCTCACACCGTCGACTGCTCCCTTTTTCATTTTTTCAAGGTCGTTTGCATTGATGTGGCCTAATCGTCTGTGCCAAGTTGTACAAGGAGTCTGTACTGCAGCTGCCAAAAACTTCTCGGATTTTACAATGTTTAATCTGTACACTTCATTTACTCGACTTGCTTCACCTATGCAAACATTCTGATCATTGTAAATGTAACATCCACTCTTATTGAAGGACACTCTGTTACCATTTGCAATCATTCTGCTCACTGATAGCAAATTCGTGGTGAGTGATGGTATGCACAAAACATTTTTTACTTCGACGTCATGCTCATTGTTCTTCACGCTTGTCGTCAGGCGAAGATCTCCGGAGCATACGACTTGTACACTTGTTCGGTTTGCCACTATAATCTCTTTAGTTTTCGGTTGATATGAGATGTTTGTCAACAAGTTTTTATCTGACACCATATGAGTGCTCGCGCCTGAATCGATGTACCAATCGTGCGGACTAAACTCTTGCGTAAGAAATACAGCACTAAATGCGTTCTGATTTGATTTCTGTTTGTCTTTAAATTCTGCTAATAAACGGCATTGGTTTTTATAATGTCCAACCTTTTTGCAATGGTAGCAACGAATTATTTTTTTGTTGACATTTGTACTGACAGAAGGGTGCGTTCCATTGTTGCTATTTTTACTATTTCCGCTAGCGTTTTGCACTCGTGTTTGTAAGTTGCGTTTGTGTTCCTGTGCAATAAACGCGCCGCCTTCAGACATAACCTCCAAATCCATGCTCATATCCAATAACTTGGTTTTAATAGCATCAGCGCTTATCTTTAGACCTGAATGCTCAATGGCCATAATCATAGGACTGAATTTTTCAGGGAGTCCTGCCAGTAGTAGTGAGCCGATCCACTCATCATTTATCTCGAAGCCAGTACCTTTTAATTTTTGAGCTGTGTCTACAAGCTGGTTTACGTAGCTGGTCATTCCATCACAGTTATCCATACGGATTGATATTAGGTTTCGTAGGAGACTGATCCTGCGCGTAAACCCGGAGTCATCAAATAATGATTTTAGTTTGTTCCACAAAGCTTGAACTGTTTCTTCGTTCTTGATATGTACAAATAGAGTTGGATCAATCGTCATAATAATTTTCGCTCTGGCCTTTTTGTTATCCTGAACAGACAATGCGGTTGCATTGTTAACATCCACGCCTTCCAAAATCATGAAGTTTTCGACGGAAAACGCCCAATCGTCATAATTTTCACGTCCTTTCAATTTTGGAACATTAACTGCGTAGTTTCCCGACATTTTGAGCACTAATACTATAAAAAACAACCGAAAAAAGCTAAAGATTTAGGGACTGGGCCCATAACCTATTAAAACACATTGATGGTTTTCAACAGACTGTTTATTTTAAACCAGGAACACCGTACATAAAGTAAACTACAGGGCGCTAGTGTAGATTATTTTGTTATCTTCATACATTTTAACACGAACTAGTCATAGATTTATTAGCGCTACGTGCTGATACAATTTTTTAAACTAATTAAGTGACTAAGACTGAGCAGTGACAGCACAGCTTTAATAAATTTTGCGTGCCGGGTCACACTCGAAAATGATGTTGTCGTTAGCGTGGCGTAATAATAACCTACTACCACCACCATGCTAATTCTTAATCTTTTTCTTATAATAAAAAAAATTACGCGCTCGCTTCGCTTTGACTTTGACTTTGACTATGCAAAATTTTGCGTTCTACGCGGTAAAGGCAAGGGCTAAGATAATTTTTTTCGACCCATGCGCACAGACTCGCAATGTGAAAGCTAATACCAATTTATTAATTTTTTTACTTAAAAGTCAGTGTTTCAGGCTTTGGGTCTAAATGACCGGCTAAATAATCGTCCGAGTCCGGCTTTTCAATTTTAGGGCCTGGCGGGTTAGAGTATGTTCACACCACTGCAGTAAATAACAACAGGGTTTTATTTTTTCATTTTAATATTTCATAGACTAGTTATTTTTCTTAGGAGTAGTGCCAAACCGACTCAGTAAATCATTTCTAATTTATAAAAAATACGCAATTTTATTATTAGAAATGTACCTACATCCTACCAATTTTCTATAATTAATATCTCGTAAAATAAACGTTTACGAGAGGGGGGAGTAGTGCCGGTGGGGTAGTTCACCCTCTCCTCACCCCGCCCCTCTCCCCTAAACGTGGGGGATTAATCTAATGACTTCCTCCCTGTTCTCAATTATACTAATAATAACGAGAAAAAGCTGATGTAATGAGGACGATAGCCCACGAATTTTAAAGTAGCAATTTTATTGAAAAAAAAATATATATGATTTTTAACTACAGTATCGAATTGGGTCCGGCCGTTATGGTCCCATTCCGGTACGCCCCCGGCTGCGACGTCCCCGAAGTTACTTTTTTGCCATGATACTTAATTAAGTACAGCCAAGTACAAAAATAAAATGAAATTAAGGCTACAATCATCAAAAAATCAGGTATCTATCTAATATCGATCTACAGGTGTGCAGCCTACATAGTGGAGAGCGATCGCCTGTAGGTACTTCTCTCTAGACACAATATTGTACTCAAATGTTTTATTTTTATATTATCTTACTTACCAATAAAAGTAGTGACTTTTATTGGTAAGTAAGTTAAATAACAAACAAGTGTGTTTGTTTGTGTAATTATTTTTATTAATTGGAAGTAATTACAGCAGTTTTACGAATTAAATAAATAAAATATAAATGTGCATAAAATAATTTAAACATGTTATATTTTTAAAAAACAATACAATTTTAGTTACAGAGTCACAATTATCTTATAATCGTTACACAGTCAACATTAATAGACATTTATAATAAAAAAATACAAATATGTAGTAGGAAGTAGTAGAATAAACACACAACAAAACTAAAATAATTAAAAATGACAAATATTTAATTTCAAAAACACTTTTGTTTTCAACAGTATTTGTTAAAATATATTGTCCAAAAATGGTTCTTTTACTTGGGGGCGTCGCGGCCGGGGGCGTACTGGAATAACATTTTTTTTAATGTGGGCGCGTGGCGGCCGAGTGCGTAAGGGAATGGGACCATAACGGCCGGACCCATCGAATTGCAGTGGTTAGTAGGGGCGGCAAAACTTGAATAATACTGGCGGCAAATGTGTAAATCTGCCACTATTGATTATTCAGGGTTACATTTCATGGTAGTGCCAATTTTACAAGGGAACACTCAGAATCATTAACTATTATATCGATCTACGTAAAAAACAAACTCTTTTTTTTTTAATTTTTCTATTCTGCTTTTGAAAAATAGCATACCTACGTATTAAATTTACCATTACTCGATTAAATTGCACCGTATGTGCACTGCATGAGGTTCTTCTTGGAGCGGCGACGGCGTATGCCTGTGATCTCTGATGAATGACGGCGCATTTTTTTTCGGAAATTTTTAAGTATATTTTACTCCAGAAATACGACGACTGATATTAATTACGATAAATTAGTATTATTATACTGTTCTAGAGACCTTATTTTTAAAATTTGGCACTACCTTGAAATGTAACCCTGTATATTTATAGGAGATAGAAGATTATTTTGTGCGTGATTAAGCAATGATGTCAATATGTAAATTCGTACCCATTCTACAGGTAAGTAGGTAGTTGTCTAGTTTTCATTGTGTTTATTTTTATTCCCATCAGAAGCAACTAGCATTTTTTTTTAAATTGATAACAATGAAGTCAAAAACCATTTTATATTCGGTCGGGACTACTTACTTTTTAACACTCTGTGTAAGGATTTTTGATATAATATATCCATGTAACCGTAAAAAACAGCGTTTAGCAAACTGCATAACTCTACAGGCCGCTGTTACCGATCATTCGTAAACAACGCACAATATGGTTTTGTATTGGCTTACGAGCCACTTCTTTTAATTTTAAAAAGCTTATTAATGTGACACGTATTCAGAAAATTCAATCCACCGTAAACCCATTTATAGAATAGAATATAATTTGTTTATTTTTGTCACCTATTAGCCGGCACTGGTCTTCTTAAACCTCTTTAATTGTCGCTTTTGGTGGTTAGGGCCTGGCAGACTTTGCGTTAAAAGTATACTTAGTCCCAAGTTGTCACCCATTCGTTTTCAAAGGATACCTCGGACGACGTCCATTACTCGTATTAGACAGACAAGTGCGTGACGAGACAAGACATCTGCCCGCACTCAAAGTCGCCAATTACTACATAGTATAAAACAAAGGTGCCGTGTGGGGACGGCCGTAAATAATACACTTCCCCACTGCCAACAGGAGGTGTGTCGTAAGAGGCGACTAATTCCTGTAGCACGAGACGGGCAGCAGCGTCTGCGTGCGAAATCTTATAAAAAATGCGCTCGCCAACCCGCCTGCCAAGCGTGGCGAGTATTGGCAATCCCCCCCGATGTTGAGTCATTGGGGGAGGCCTGTGTTCAGCAGTGGACTTTCTATAGCTGAAATGATGATGATAAAACAAATTAAGTCGCTTCCCGCTGTCTGTCCCTATGTATGCTTAGATCTTTAAAACTACGCAACGGATTTTGATGCAGTTTTAGAGTAGAGCAGTTATAGAGTGTTTCAAGAGGTAGGTGTATAAGTATAACACATGCATAATATAGTAGAGAAACACTGATAATTTTAGAGGTTTATAATGTAATATATAAATAAACACATTTTTTTGCGCTTACCCTACCCTGGCTGAACCCTTCGAGATAGATCAAAATAATGTACTGTAGTATTGTACAGCTTAAAAAGGTCTACAAAATCTTAGGGATAACCCACAATAACCATTTTATCCTTTACTTTTTACGCGAAATAATAGCTTATTTACGAAGCGATTCTAAGCAATACAACATTTATCCTTATCAATTAAGTACCTTAAATACATTGTACATTTAATAAATAATAATACGGCCCTTTACAGCATGTTGTTTAAATAAAAAAATTCGAAGATATTACAGATTTAAAATGCAGGGACATGGCGGGTGCGACGGTACCGGCCGGGGGGCCGGCGACGCGTTTATCTTTTGCTATGACGCGTTGAGTGTTTTTCACATGGCCAATTATATAAAAATAAAAAAAGTTTATTAAATACAAGAAAAGCAGATACATTCTAATTAGTACAACTTATAACTATACAGTGCAGGAGTTATCTTTGCCTGAACCTTAACCGTAACCTCTAAAGAAATCATGTTTGTAATGTCTAATGACAAAAAAGCTGTGAACGTTGTATATATGTACATACAAACATATACCTCTACATTCATTCTGTAGTATATTTAGTATCAGCATTGCACCCGTGCGAAGCCAGGGCGGGTCGCTGTAAAGAATAAAGTCTGATTAACATTTTTGTTTCTTCAATAATTGTCTTTATTCGTATCGACTTTAGTGACACAGTTTTTTTTTAGTAACCATTAAAATTAAGTGACGGTTATTAAAATTAAAATTAAGTCTTGTGCGGCAGTTAGTCCACTTTAAGTTTAGGAAGTTTAAGTACACTGCACCCGGTGCACAAGTCTCACCTATTTTCATTAAAGCAGTTTAAGCTTGACATTGGTAATTTAGGTTATAGAATTCTTGATCGAATAATAGTATTGTTCCGAAACAGAAACCCCATGTTAAAAACAAATAGACACGTCGCTTAATTATTACCATGAAAATAACGGAAGCATTTCTCTCAAGTGCTGGATACACAATTGACCGCTGCACAAACTAGGACGTCGTTCCATGTTTACTTGGAATTTAATTGAGACTCAGCTGAAAATTGCACTTCCAACTTAGGAACTCATATAATGTTGCTACGTTAATTTTTATCCGTTTATGCATTTAGCATTTTTGTGCACATACTTTGTAACCCACTACAAGTAGATAAATTGTCACTTAATGAATCAAACAAAAATAAAAAACAGATTTAAATACAGCTTGCTGTAATTTTTATTTCAAATTCAGCATTCGGCTCATAGTGTTAATAACACTAACAAACTCTTTTCTAATAATAAAGATTGTGGTATTGAACAGGCCCCCGATTCAGAAACGTTGATAAAAATTCTCGACCGGACTTATAATTCCTTGGATTTAACATTAATTTTACGTGATTTACCGGTTGTCAATTTGCAATCGAAGGGTTCTGAATTGGGGGCCATGGGAAAGGACGTGACTTTTTCTTCTCCAAAACTAAATGGAAATTCATCGTGTATGATCCACTAGTTACTCAAATTACACATGAATCTAAATGGGGTATTTCTTAGTATTACTTGATTTAAAAAAATGTTGCGTGTGAAATGATTTTTATCAGCAATAGGAAATATCGTTTCGAACTCTGTATTCAAGATAAGTTTAATAAAAACAATAAAGTTATAACAGTTCACATAAAATCCACGATTAAACAATCGCTACGTGTGTGTGTCATTATATATAGGTAGGTATGCATATAGGTTTTCAACTGTCAGTTGCCTTTGTCCCATAAATAGACAATTCTTTGATCTTGCTCTATTCGTGGTGCAGAATTGCAGTTCCGATCTTGCAATTCTTGCAACAGATGAAACGAAAGGATTGCGTGTAACTGCACTAATGCATTCTTTGAGGTAACATTCAGCTCAAATTATTATGTCGGTAAATATAGTAATAGTATTAAATGCAACTACAACAGTAACATGCCGTGCGCTAGCAGAAAAAAACCTAGATGGTGCAGCCTTTAGTTTTTCAGGTGGATTTTCTTAAAAGGGTTTTTCATTTAAATACTCTACTCACCAAGGGTGCAAGTGCCCCACCTGGCAACTCCTGCCCATGACCTTAAGTACAATATATTACGCTACGCTACGAAAAATTATGTTCTATGACATCGACCGCCTGTTTTACATTAATAGGGATTCCTCAGTTAATTTTGTTAAATCGAAATTGAGTAAGCATCTTTTTCAAAAGATGTTTTATGTATAAACTCAAAAAATTATAAATTTCTATGAGATAGGATCAATAGAATTCTTACGAGGAATCGTTACAATTATGATTTACGATTGAAAATACATTCCAAACCTATTACTAAGTAAACTTCAATGATTGATGAATTAATAATTTGTAAACATGTTATTCATCCAGTCATAATCACGTATGTTAATTGTTAACACCTGACTATGCTATGAAGAATGTTTTTGTATTTTATTTATGTACCTACTTATTTTATTAGTGGTAGGTACTCACGTATTTACATACTTAATTTTAAAAAAAAAAGAGTTATTTTAAGATACGAGTAATGTACCTACGTACCTAAGTAATTCCTTTAATAAGCGACTATGAAGTCACATAATATTGTCTTATATTGTTACTAATAAATCGAATAATAGTTCAACGTAGGTATCATGTATATGTCAATACATCAAGCAGCAATCTGCTATCATTCCATTAGCAGAGTTCTTAATCGCCTGTTATTGAATGTATAAAAAATAATAATTGAGAAATGAAAATTCTACTACAATTATTAAAAATAAAATAAACCGACTTCAAAAAACTGAAAAGCTGATGTCATCCGATGAGAGTTTGAATGTTTTCGTTTGCACCGATTCCAAAAGTAACTGATTAGGTACTTATGTGTTGATATCATTTTTAGTTTTTCAGTTTTTTGAAGTCGGTTTACTTTTTTTTATAAAAATTACTTATTTTAGTCATCCTCAACAAAACGAATCATTTGAGTGCAAATAAGTTAACGGCTTAACACCGATTTCATCTCTTATTTTTCCCACATTAGAGGTGAAATTTTTCCAAAAAAAAAAAACTTTAAAGTATAAGCTATTCGATAAAGAAATAATCATCAACAATAATCATCGGTTCAAAAATGCCGAAGATATTGGGCAACATAGGTACAAAAATCAGTTGGCACGGTATGGAGTTCATGCAATGTTTGATGATTTTCTTATGGATCCCATCATTAGAACTTGATAAAATTTATATGGGATCATTCCGAAAGTATTCCCTTTCGAACAAAAAAAGAACTATCGAAATCGGTTAACCCGGTAACAAAAGATCGCTGAACATACATTAAAAAAAAATCCTCTTTTGAAGTCGGTTAAAATATTTATTTTATCTTTTGATGCAATTTTGTATAAATATAGTAGCGAACTTCGTACCGCCTCTTCGCACATTTATTTTTAGTGAATTTTTCTGATTATTCTGCTATTTGGGGCGGAGACAAATTCAACAAATCAAAGATCATATAATATCAACACTTATGTACCTAATCAGTTACTTTTGGAGTCGGTGCCATCCGATGAGAGTTTGAATGTTTTCGTTAGCACCGACTCCAAAAGTAACTGATTAGGTACTTATATGTATGTTGATATTATTTTTAGCTTTTCAGTTTTTTGAAGTCGGTTTACTTTTTTTTATAAAATTTACTTATTTCATCAATTTTTAGTGATACATCCTCAACAAAACGAATCATTTGAGTACAAACATAAGTTAACGGCTGAACACCGATTTCATCCCTTATTTTTCCCACCTAAGAGATGAAAATTTTCCAAAAAATTTTTAATATACTATCTTTAAATTATAAGCTATTCAATAAAGAAAGAATCATCAAAATCGGTTCACAAATGCCGAAGATATTGGGCAACATAGGTACAAAATCAGTTGGCACGGTATGGAGTTCATGCAATATTTGATGATTTTCTTATAGATCACATCATCAGAACTTGATCAAATTTATATGGGACCATTCCGAAAGTATTCCCTTTCAATCAAAAAAAGAACTATCGAAATCGGTTAACCTGGTAACGAATAATCGCTGAACATAAATAAAAAAAAACAAAGATACCGTCGAATTGAGAACCTCCTTCTTTTTCAACCGACTTCAAAAAGGAGGAGGTTCTCAATTCGTCGGTATCTTTTTTTTTTTTTTTTTTTTATGTATGTTCAGCGATCATTCGTTACTGCGTTGACCGACTTCGATAATTTTTTTTTTTTTTAATATGTAATACTTTCAGAATGGTCCCATATAAATTTGGTTAAATTCTGATGATGGGATCTATAAGAAAATCATCAAACATTGCATAAACTCCGTACCACGCCAACTGATTTTAGTATCTATCTTACCTATATCTCTGCCAAATGTGGACCGATTTTTATGATTCTTTTTTTAATGAATAGCTTATACTTCAAAAATACTTTAATAAAACATTTTTGGAAAAAATTTAGAAATTTAGAGAAAATTTAGAGAATTAAATTTAAATAGGAAATGAAATCGGTATTCAGCAGTTAAATTATGTTTGCACTCGTAAGATTTGTTTTGATTAGGATTTATCACTAAAATGGATGAAATAAGTTAATTTTATAAAAAAAATAAAAACCGACTTCAAAAAACTAAAACGCTAAAAATAATCTTAACACTTAAGTACCTAATCAGTTACTTTTGGAGTCGGTGCCAGTCAATGAGAGACGTTTTCGTTTGCACCGACTTTATTTTTTTATAATTTAAAGTCGGTTAAAAAATCGGCCAAGACGTTCGACTTTATATAGTGTAACTAACCCGACTTTTTTATATTATAGATTTGTCGCTTTGCAAAATCAATTAGCGTCATCCGTTAACAAAATTAAAATTTCGAGTAACGGTAACAGATTAACTTTTAACTTAATTTTAAAAAATGTTAACGGACGAAATGTTTACTAACTTCCTACTATTTGCCAAAAGGACCCCGCGCAGGAACCAGTTCTGGTGGTCCTCTTCAGGTTGGCTCATTCATGGCCACCAGCTACCTTTTGGCCCAAAAAATGGCCTAAGCCCCAACGTGAAAGAGGCAAGTTGTCAGTTTTGAGACACGGATCGAAGAGTTTTAGATATTTTGGGACTGGGGACTGTTAAATAAGACTTCATTTTCTATTTACAAGCTAACCATGTAAAAGATTATCCCTGCCCTGAAGTAAGTATGTTCCGCGCTCAATGGAGTGTTGAAGGATTTAAGTGAGTATAAATATACGTCTGGCCAAATTGTAGAAAATACGAATAAAATTTACAAGTGACAACTTTGGCGTAATGGCGTCTTGAACGTATTGGGTCCCGGGTTTGTTTCCCGGCCCAGGTCAATTAAAAAAAGGTTTTTCTAAGTTGACTAGGGTCTGGGTGTGCTGAGACGTTTTTTGCAACCGGGTTGCTAAAAAAAACATATTTATTCCTAATTTATAGACTATGACAAATGGCGTGTTGTCTGACGCATATTTCAATGTGGGTGGGAGCTCATTAGACCGTAAACGCGCGGCAAACGTGTGGATGCAAGGGTTAATAATCCCGCAAAAACCCTTTGATCTGTTTTGAAAAACCGACAACTGCCCGACCGCATGCCAATATTAGGCAACGTTCCAATACCTCGGCTCGCCCTCCGACACTCTTCAACGTTAGTTGGGAAATCTATTGGGCCAAACAAAGCCAAACTTTAACACCTCACATAGACTCCACGCTTAGTTGGACAACACACGTTGCCGAAGTTTGCCGAAAGGTCAACGCTACACTACGCTCTCTCTGCAGACTTAGCATTTTCTTCCGGTTAAAACTAAAATCACCCTGGTCCAAACTCTGGTTCTCCCTCTTATTGACTATGCCGATGTGCGTTACCCTGACTTAAACCAAGTCCTGCTCAACAAGTTGGATCGTCTAGTCAATAATGGTATTCGATTTATTTACTGCTTACGCAAATTTGACCATATATCCACGTACCGCTCGTGGCTCGAACTTCAATAGCTTCCCCTCTCTCTTCGGCGCAACGTTAGAATTTTATCCTTTCTTTTCTCGATATTAAATGATCCTATTATCTTAAATCCCAATTTACTCTTCTTAGTTCGACACACTCCCGTCACTTGCGTTCTTCTAATAAACTGACTCTCTCCACTCCTTCTCACCGCACTGGTTTTATTTCTCTTTTCTCCTTCAATCAATTCGGCTTTGGAACTCTCTCCCCGAAAATATCAAACAAGCCCCTTGTAAATACTCTTTTAAGAAACTTGCCCGTGCTCATTTTCTTCATAAATTAAAATCATAATCTTGAACCCTTAGGTATTGTAGTCTCATGATCTTCGTCATATTTATTTACGTATGTATTTTGCCTATGTTATCTATGTATGATAGTATTTAGTTTATGTATATCATTTTTTAATGTATGTAGTTTATGTTTTTAAAAATAATTTACACGGACCTTTCATTTGAATTTGTATCGCCTATATCGCACCGCCTACAAAACGTCTCTGTTTAGCCTAATGGTCGACTGGTAGAGAATGCCTCATGGCATTAAGTCCTCCTTTTGTATGATTTTTAATCTGAGCAATAAAGTCTAAATAAATAAATAAATAAACTTGATAATGAAACATGTGTTGTCGGCGCGTGAGCTGTTCCCGTGGCTTTACCATAGAAATGACAGTTAATTAAGTATGTTTGTCCATTTGATTGAAACGCCACAAGCGATAATAGTGTAAATACGAATTACTAAGACAAGATTTTACAAAAATGATTTTTTATTTTAATTATTAGCCATTGCTAATCTAAAAATTATTGAAAATCCAAATAAAAAATTCAATAAATTATGATAGCTTATTTATTACCTACGTTAGATAATGGGCAGATAAAGGGTGTCCGAAAAAGTCCTACTTTTTCTTACATAGGGATAGGGATGGAGGGGTCTAGGTGGTTCTAACGTAAATATTAATCTGTGTAACGTAAGACCACGAAAGAAGGCAAACATAATAATGGGTACGGAATTTATTTAGGGAGCCGTACCACAGAATATAAGTATATAATAGGTTAGAACTGTACCCAAAAACAAAGCTGAATGTGGCACTATGAGCCATGTCGGTCGTTGTAGACCTCACCAAGAGCAGTAATTTATTCTACGGCGCGGCAGCAAGTAGAAATTCGCTGGGAGAAAAAGGTATTGAACACTGATTGTGTAATCGGACCTCGGCCAGGCATATGTCTGTGTCGGCCGAAATGAAAGACGGGACCTCGCACCCTTCGGCGGGTGCGGTGATGCGAAGGTCCACTGTTGGACATATGCCTCTTGCTCTTATGCGGCGATTCTTGTCTAGGTCGGTCCTGCCTGCATGCTGTCTTTATAATATCATCCGACCATCTGGCTGGTGGTCTGCTCGCTCTTCGTCTTCCTGTACGGGGTCTCGGGTCTCCTGAACAAAACCTTGTGACCACTGATCCAGTAAAACTATGTGCATAAGTGGCCTGCCCATTGCCATTTTAGTCGTGCCATCTTTTTGCTGACATCGGTAACATCATACTTAGTACTTACAAAAATATATTACAGATTACAGGTATTTCAACGCATTAGAAATTTAGCGCCAAAGCTAAATCTGAAAACCGTTCGAATCGCTTTACCGTGTTAAATCTATTTCCCATGTTTACAACAACGATCAATTTTAAATAATGTGCATGTTTATTGCTTTTTCGCCATGAAATATGTACTAGAAACTAATTTCAAAATTAAATGGAAAGTTTGAATCTACTTTTTCTTTGATAATCTTCTGTCTCATTCACTGAGCAAGTAATCACTACGTTGTCTCACTCTTTCATTCTTTCAAAGTAACAAACCACAGACAAGAATAACTGTTCACCTTGAGGTTTAGCAGTGCAAAAGTCGTTCACCTTTTTAAAGCTTATGGTAGGTACGGCTTCCAACCATTCAACTATTGTCATGCTTTTGAACTGCCTGGAAACTGAATGGTTTTCTGTAAGCTTATGGTAAGAGTCTAGTAAGTAAAATTTATTGTAAAAACTAAGAAACTATAAAATGTAAATTTCTGAACGCAGCCCAATTCTGTCATCAGTCAGTGTCACTGTCAAATCGACAGAACATCCGCGCCGACCTCTGCGTTTATTTATTTTCTCGAATAACTTGCGATCCTTTTTCGTTTTACTCTATTTATAAACACAAACATTTTTTAAAGAGTCTATAAATAAGACTGAGAGAGTTGCTTGTAATACTGCTCAAATATTTACTGCTTAACTCACGTTCATAAGATACAATGAAGTATTTTTTCTTGATCACAATTTTCAGTGTTGTATTTGGTTACGAAAAAGACATAACATTTACTGTTCAAGCTGGGAAAACAGATTGCTTCTACCAGAAAGTAACGCCAAACGAAGTTATCGATATAGAATACCAGGTAATCTAGAACAAACTTAAAGTTTTGATAATAGTTTAGACGAATAGAGGCTCGCGCGGGCCGCACTGCAAAAATCCTCTAAAATCTCTGAAAAACGAAACAGATGTAAGAAATTTTGCGGTGTAGCCTATCCTATCCTAAAATGCGCAGGCCCTATGAGAAGGCAAAGGTTTATAATAAAAAAAATGGTAAGTAGGTATCAATTTGAATTAAATGGCATATATACATATGTGTCTGTGTGTGGTGTTTTTATATGCAGGGTGTTGAAATTATAAGCCATGAAATAAATAAAAATAAATGAACTGTTATGATTGATATTTAAATTAGGCATCATTAAAACTATCTGCAATACCTTAAAGTTTTAAGGTAAATAATTCCATTATAAAAAATAATTTTTTGCATAACTTTTACGTCATGCAGGTCTATAAAAATATCGCTTGAACGCATTTGTTTAGTTGTAAAATGTTTGATTAAAGTTGTGTATTTCTTTACATTTTGTTATAATTGCTATTTGTAATAATAATTAGATTTGTTACTAGTAATTTGTGTTCACCTGACCACAGACTAAATAAATAATAGTATAAGAACCCTGACAAGGATAATATATAAAAATACAAACATTTATTTATTAGCACTAATCTTACTAATATTATAAATGTGAAAGTTTGGATGTTAGTTTCTCAAATACACTAACAGGTAAAATAAAATAAAAATAATTGAAATTAACTTTTCAATATTACCATCATAATTTCAGCCATAGGTCATCCAAATTTACTTTCGATTCGATGCATTTGTTTTTAAATACTTGCACCAGCGCCACGGAATTGACCTAATCTCTTAGACATAAAATACTCGGGTTAAAAATTTCAACAAACGAATACAACTAAATTCTTAGGGCTACATATTGATATTGTGAGCACTGGCATCTCTGGCGAAAGTTTAGCCAAGTTTCATTTTGCTCTTTCAAATTACAATAAACTAATTGTAATTTGATTAGGTTAATAAATTTGCTGTGCTTACAGCTTATCACAGCTATGTTTGTGACAGAGTAGCAGTATTTAGAGCACAAAAACGTTGCGTCCGATCAATGTATAGGTTAAAATCTGAAGTATCATGTAAGCCCTATTTTCTGAAAAAAAAGCGGCCAATGCGGGTCGCGCACAGAGGGTTCCGTAAAAACCTTTAGGTAAGTAAAAGTCCACCCAAGCTGAAAGGTATTATAGACCTGAGTATTTGTTCTGAGCTCATGGGAATTGGGAAGTACCCTGTATAAAAATAAGTGCCGAAAAATTTGAGCATAGAACTCGTGATCGACATAGGAACAAGCTGTGTTCCACATTTTGCAAAACTAGTTTACGTCACAAGAGTTTATTTGGCAATGGTGCTCCCTGGATTTTCAACAAAAGCCTTTCGACAGTACAAGGCATCAGTGATCTAAATATTTAAAAAATTAAATTGCATACTTTTTGAATTAACAAATCTTTTAGGGTACTGTATTAATAATATAATAGTTAATACAATATGCATTGAACTCATCAAAACGAATCAAATGAGCCCAAACACAAAAGTTACTTACTATTTTTGAATTTGAGTAGTAGGATGAAAGCATTGTGAGGTGGCATCTGTGCGAGCATCCAGACTCAACCCGCCGGCATGGAAACTCAGAAAAACAATACTATTTACCTATAGTTACTTTTCAATAGTTTTTGACTGTTAATATATTCTCTTATCTCTTCATTAGTATTGTTTACAGTTTTCTGGTATGATAGTCGAAAATAGAAGGATTTTTAGTACGTTTTTCTATGTACACAAGATTTTTAATAGAAAGCTTTATAAAACCATTTCATCATCATCATCATCATCATCATTTCAGCCATAGGACGTCCACTGCTGAACATAGGCCTCCCCCATTGACTTCCAGATTGGTCGGTTGGAAGCGGCCTGCATCCAGCGTCTTCCTGCGACCTTCACCAGGTCGTCTGACCACCTTGTGAGTGGACGTCCTACGCTGCGCTTGCCGGTACGCGGCCTCCATTCTAGAACCTTTCTGCCCCATCGGCCATCAGTTCTACGGACTATGTGCCCCGCCCACTGCCACTTCAGCTTGCTAATCCGTTGGGCTATGTCAGCGACTTTTGTTCGTTTACGGATCTCTTCATTTCTGATTCGATCTCGCAAGGAAACACCAAGCATAGCCCTTTCCATAGCACGCTGTGCGACCTTGAGCTTTCTTATGAGGCCCATAGTGAGAGGCCACGTTTCAGTTCCATATGTCATCACTGGTAACACACACTGGTTGTAGACTTTCGTCTTGAGGCACTGAGGTATTTTGGACGAGAAGAAAACCATTTCAAAATTATCGAAAAATAATCAACTATTTTATTGCTCTGATCCTAAGATAGTAGTCAAAGCACTTATGTTATAGAAATCAGAAATAACGACGATACCATACCATCTAGAACCTAGATAAAAGTTTTTCTTTCTACATTGACCCGACCGGGAATCTTTGGTCGTAGATTGGTATTAATAGAATCCAAAACCGTCGATGGTATTGTAAGTTTGTTGTTAGGGCTTTTATGGTAATACCATCCATAAATTATGTCACACAAATTTCATGATTTATTTATTCCGCCCCCGTCCTTGTCACATTTATGAGAAATTTTGGTGTGACGTCACATAATGTAAAATTATCCTTTTTATTATTGCTTTAGGTAATCGACGCTACGCATGGAGAGTTAGACGTATCGTTTCAAATGTCGGACCCGGTCGGGCGCGTTATAGTGGCGGACTATAAGAAGCCGGAGAACGCTCACCGCCACACGGCCGCCTTGGCAGGCGACTACCGGTTCTGCTTCGACAACACTTTCAGCACTTTTAGTTCTAAAACGGTAAGTACAACCTTAATCGATAAGGGCAGCCAGCGAAATTCAAAATGTCTTACGTTTTTTGAAATAGCGACTATCTCTTGTACATGTGATACATAAGTAAATAAATATTTCTATTCCATTCTATTCTATTCGAAATGTAATTCACGAGTATAGTAATATTAATTATACTAAACACAATCACTTTAATAATAAATTCACCTCATTGACTTATTTGGTCATAAATATGACTGATTGATTAAAAAATGATTCACGTACGACCAAAAATTACTTAATGAGGTAAATTCATTAATTAAGTCATTATTATTTTAAACAAAAAACATTACTGCATCTGTGAATCACATTTAGGTCAGTATGCAATGTAAACTAGTGTAATAGTTATTTGTAAAAAAAACGTACGATGTTTTTTATTTCGCGGGCTGCCTTAAACGATATTAGGTCTATCCTATTGCACGGCCTGCAGAAGATTCGCTGCTAGACGACAGCTATGGAGCACATACCACATATAGAATAGAAATGTCATTTATTTTGCTCCCAAAAATTTATTAATGATGACGTTAATTTATCTGTTTAATTTAATGGGGGTGGGTCTCTTCTAATTGTAAAAACTACTTGTAGTTAACAATAAAGATATTTAAACCGACCGGGAATCGAACCCGGGACGTTAGAGATAGCTACACTAAGTCCGTTATGCTTGCCTCTCGGCTACGGAGGAGGAGGAGATTTGAAATTTCACATATCAGCAGTCCTTTAAATAAAGTGGTAACCAAATATTGACGATTCCTGTTTTATAAAACCAACCACTAACAACACCAGTATAAAACAGAACCATGACTCATTTCATTATAGTGCATATTTTTATTTGAGCTTAGCATTAATTGAGCGATATCTAACTACAGGCCATTTTTTAATAATAAATAACGCATCTATACGACCTTTTCGACGTAAGTCCGGGCTATTCATTAGCCATCGATGCTGTTACCGTCGCCAGCAAGTGGGAAAACGTGTTTATAAAATTTCATAAATTTTTGTCTCTACCTTTACAACATCTGCCTCGAATAATATACAAACAGACAGAAAAATGGGAATTGCGAAGGTATCTGTTTATTCTTAATTTTAGGGAACGCCAGTAAAACTTTATTTTAACTGATTTTATGGATTTATATGCCCGATGTTGGTACAGGGTAGAAAAGGGGAAAAAGGTTAGCTACTTTTTAACATTTATCTCTGGGGTCGTTCAAGTTGGATCATAATAGTTTTTAGTGCTCACTCCATGACGTGATGCAATATTGGATTATGGATTAGCATAGGGCCACTTATACTAGTGTAATTAGTTTTGAATCCATGTTTGATCTAAGTTTTTTAAATACGTATATTAATTTACATAATTTAATACATTTAATAAAATTTTCGATGTGGGGTCTAAAGTAAAATGTCTCGTCCATTGTAATTCCAAGATATTTCTAAGGTTATTAGTACTGAGGATAGTTACATGTATTGACTGCCGTTTTTGACATTGATGTAAATATAATTTAATATAAACATTATAGTGCCGGTTGTGCATGCAGAAATAAATATATTATGTCTTGTCAGCATTAAACTTTAATAAATTGCAGCGAAGCCAGTTATTTACCGAATAAAAGCTTAACCGTGTATTTTCATATAACTCCGTGCAGGTTTTGCCAGTAAATATTAGCGCGGTATTGTGGGTATTATTATTTTACCATGTTTGAAATTAAAATTGCACAGGTCGTTAAAATACACTAGAAACAGATTAGGGCCAAAGATACTTCCTTGGGGGGAACCATATCGCACCTTGAAAACCGTACCTTCACTAATCAAAATTTGGCACTTTTTAGTTAAGAACGCCATCTAGTGCAAATCTTCGTTATCGAATACAAAGACACCTGTGGTTCTATCTCTTATAAAATCCGCTAGATGGCATAAGTGTCACTATGCTTTTGGGAAGTACTCTAGCGCCAATTAACCGACTAACTGTCACTTTGACAGACTTCCGTTATAGTCTTTCGTCATCTACGAAAGGACACACAATTTTGAAGAAAAGTGTATCTTTTTGTTTTGAAAAGTTATTCTATCGGCAAACAGGTAAGTTAAATGTGTATCTTAAGTATAATAGTGTATTTTTTTGTTTATCTACATTTTTCCGATAAATAATTTGTTAAAAGCTATTGTAGGCATGAACTCACTATTGTCATTTTTAGTTAAGTGACAATTTTCCTCTTACTGGTTGGTTTTCTATTTCAACACTTGTTGACATTTTTTGTTTAATGCTACTATGATTTTAATTTATTTTTCGTAAAATTACAACTTATAAAGCATCAATGACACATTTTTGTTGGTGTCATTATAGTGTTATGTTTTGAGCAAAAATTGTGTCATAATGTTACAGGACTAACGTTATATTTAATTTGGTTCCAGTTATGACGATTTGTGGCGTATCGTTTTTTTATTATAACGTATTTTATTTATTAGTGCTACTTTTATCATGTACACTTACAAAAATTGAGAGAATTGTTTTTTGTAAATTTATACTACTTGAAACTACAAAAATTATAATTATATTTCTAAACTTTGGGCAAAATTTGATTAGTTATTTTTGTTACAGTAATATGCAAAAATGGCTCCACCGAATGTCAGAATAATGAAATTGAAGTCTTCTTCAGACACTGTAATTTAGGAAACATGTAGTGCAAAGAAGAAAAGACAATTTAGAAAGTCTACAGCTCGTTCATCTTCTTCAAGTTATTCTTCATCTAGCACATCACGTTCCAACATCAGCTCATCACGTTATAACACCAGCTCATCATCTGATTCAGAATCCGGTAAAGAAACAGAATCACCTCCATCAGTCATTCCACAATCACTACCAACACTTAATCCACAATCACAACCATCGCCTGCGAAACGTAGCCAAAATGCGGGTCTGACGCATACCGTCCCATTCGCATTTCGTCACGAAATCAAAAATGGTCTTATTCGCATTTGGTCCCATTCGCATTCGGTCCCATTCGCAAAATGGTCACACTCAGATAAAAGTTGTTTTTAACATTTTAGGTTTAAAGATGATTTATTCTCATAAGAAACAAAAAAATACATTTCACTTACATGAGAACATAAATTAAACAATATTAAAATTACAAATTTCAACGCGCGAGCGAACAATATAAACACGTTAAATTAAAATCATAAGGTGAGTCGTTTGTTTGTATCATTCATAACAAGACGAATTTTAAATAATTAAATGTATAGATTTTGTAAGAATTTTGATTTTAAAACAATACACATAGTTATTTAAAGCTATATGTTTTTATTTTCAAGCCTGCCATTTTTGAAACAATAGTTCAACTTGTAGGTTGAAAAGGTTAAGAGCAACTTTTATCTGAGTGTGACCATTTTGCAAATGGGACAAAATGTGAATGGGACCAAATGCAAATGGGACGGAATGCGAATAGGACCGAATGCGAATGGGACCATTTTTGAATTCGTGACGAAATGCGAATGGGACGGTATGCGTCAAACCCCAAAATGCTTCACCCAATGAACTCGTAGAAGTTTACGTTTAGGTTAATTTATCTGTTGACTTGGCGATGACTTCATCGGAAGATGAAGCCTTACAGAGGTCGCAAAACAGAAGGGTGCTGACAGATAATATTATGGAGGCCGAAGTTGAAAACACTGCTATTCCCATTGAGAATAACAGCCCCTTGCCATTAAAAGAACTTGCCTATCGTTTTGTTAACAGATTGCTTGCGCCTAATACAGATTGCACAGCGACTACTTCAAGAAAGAAAAGGCGCCGAGGAAATAAAACGGAAACTGCAAAAATACTGAGAAATTTAGGTCTTCCGTACACATCTGCTTCAAAAGGCCGAAAACATGTTGGTTCTAGACAACTTAAACAGTTCATCGTATCTCTGTATATTTATGCTGTTCAAGAAATGTCATCATGCGTTCATAAATTTTTAATTAGAGGTCACACCCAAAACAAGGGTGACGCAGCTCACTCAACAATAGAAAGGCAAATAAAAAAAGCTCTCAGATCAGGTCCTATTTATGTGCCTGACCAGTACGTTCAAGTAATAAGGGACCCAAAAAAAGGGCAACATATTTAATATAAATGAAATAAGCCATAGTGAATATTATAATATAAAGAACTTGGCGGAACAGAAAATAAATAAAAATACGGAGGGAGAAACAATCAAAATAGATGATGTAAAAATTATAAGAATTGAAAAGACTAATGACAATGATACCAACAGAGTTAAAGTTTTTTACAAGACTTCCTATTTTTAAGATTTATTCAAAGAAATAAATTTATCGAAACAGCAACCCCGTAGTGTACGTATGCAGAGCATTCGTCGTCGTCCCCAATTAAAGAGGCTTTACAATACGAAGCTTAAAAAGGCTGATTTAAGATCTCTTGTTCAATCTAATCATATACCTAGATACTACGCTTCCTCGTTTTATGATAACATAATAAACCATTAAGTACGTAATATTAGAAGGGATAATTATTCTCCTAAACTAAAGACAATTCTTATTTTCCTGAAATTTGTTCCTACTACATAATAAGTATTTTAAGTTGATTGTTGTGATCTCGTTGGTGCCATTATAATGTTTAAGGTTTCTGTCGTCAAATGACACAGATTTTGTTTTATTTCTTTATTAATTAATACATGTACGTCACTGTAACATGACGCGTGAAAACGCCTTCAAATATTGTTTCTCATCGTTGTAAATTTTTATACCTTATTATAAGTTACAACGTAACATTCCAATTGTTTTTGAAGAAAGTTTATTCACATCTTTAAGAAAAGTATTTTTTGTGTATTTTTTTTTTTTTGTTGATTATGAAAAGCTTTGTAATTGAAGTACAGAGGGAAGGTACTTGTGTTTTTCTATATTGGTAATATAGTTTTATTTCTCTATATCAGTTTTTCATTGATAAAATATCCTTTTATTTTACTGCACTTTACTATGAAATTATGACACTATTTTCTTTTTGTTGAAATATTAAGTGGAATAGTGACACTTTTACTGTTTTTTTATAAAAACCTGTAAATTTGTTCTAGAAACTTTAATATGTCACAAAAAGTTAGCTAGCATCTAAAAGTAGGATAAACAAAGAAGCTGTATCACATAAGAAACCTTCCTAATATGCAATTTTAAAGTCAATTTCAGGACAAAACATTTCAAAAAAACTTTGGACGCTGATTCCCAAAAAACAGGTTTTGCGTTTAGTGACGGTACGGTTTTCAAGGTGCGATATATCAAAACGTTTGTGTTCACGACTCGTGGTTTATATCACCGATTCCGGTCATGTAAGTAGTCTGTAAAGAGTTGCAGTAGAGTTTCTCTTACACCCATCGAGTACATACCCTATAGAGCAGCAATACAAACCATCTTTCTCCGAAACTAGTAAGTGATTTTCACTTACATTTAGTATGAAATGACAGCTCCTGTCAACCCACGCCCATACAAAAACAGCACAAATAAAGATTTAAAAATAGCGGAAAATTTTGTCGAACAAATCATATCACATTTCTACTCTATAGGGTAGGTGCTCCATGCTTACACCTAATGCCTCCAGTGTGTTTTAAATTAAAGTTGTAGACACGGTATCAAACGCTTTTGCCAAACCGAGAAAAACTTACAAAGTTTTGTTCCCTTTGCCAATTTCTTGTGTACCATAAGTATTCTGTTAAATTGAGAACGGCACTTGACGCAGAGAACTTGGCTTTAAATCCAAATTAAGGGGGTGAAAGATATCTATGTTCTCAGTAGTTTACTAGTCAAAAAGTCAACTGAAGAACGTGCGATATACTTCTGTAGTCGGTGTCTACATCTTTGTTATACGATTTATAAGTAGAGATTACGTGTAAAAGAGCTTAATTTAGGCCTATTTACAGAAATAAATTGGTTTTATTGGTTTTACTACAGGTTTTTCAGGCATATAGGAAAATTACTTCTCGATAGGCAAATTCGAAATATATGAGTTAAGGGTGGTATCAAAATATGCATAAAGCTTTTAAGTATCGTGTTGCTTATGTTATCCCAACCTGCTGCACAGTCATCCTTCATCCCTGAAATTATTTATCTGTGATATTTCTAGTTCATCGGTGTTTTACAAAACAAATGTGTTTAAGATTCTAAAGAATACACTTGGCAGTTGGCTGGTTGTCACTACTAACTGCTTTATCTCCATTATTATATTATTATACACTTATGAAAAACAACTTGAAATAAATTTGCATCGGAGCGTTAGCACACTAAACTAGGTCACGATATTGTCAATTTATGTGAATAATTATTGCGCGATGAGCACGTCTGTATTCGTCGGAAGTCGACGAATTGATCCCTCTATGGGGGAGGCTTATGTCCAGCAGGGGACTTCCAAAAGATAATGATGATTAAAGGGAGATCAAAGCGAGGTGGGGGCAAGGTCCCGCAAGGTATATTTACTTTTCGTTTCCAGGTGTTCTTCGACCTGCTTATAATGCTGGAATCAGATGATAATCACGACAAAGATTACGATGATGATAAAGAAATGGAGCTCGGTATGTATGTTTAATACATTTAATAATATACAGGGTGGCCCAAACGGTAAATTTCAAAATATAACGGTAATTTCAAAATAAGCTAAAAATACTTTAAACCTTGGTTTTGCTCCAGACATATTTAAAAACTTAAAAATTTACTAAACTTATAAAATGTCTTCAGGCCACACATCACATTAATGAGTGTACTCACATATATATATGTTTCCCATATTCTTTTTATTATGACATCTGTACTTAAGGACTCTAACGATACCTTATACAACAAATTAAGGCGTTTAGTCGTTATTGTGGAATAAGGAAACTCACTCACATGAACCCTTAAAAACATTACACTCCTTTTTGGGCAGTCTTGTAATCATTTATTACAAGACTGCCCAAAAAGGAGTGTAATGTTGTACTCTACGGATATAAGTTATGAAGTGGGAATTTTCGATTTAATAACAACAAATATTAAGACAAACTTTTTACCATTTTTATCATATTTTTGTTTGTAAATAGCTCAAATTGCCAACTTCAACAAATTAAACGTATTAAAGCTATATCGAGTTCAGGGCAATTACAAATTATAATTTTTAGAGCAGCCCCAGTACTGCTTTGCATGTCAGTAGTTTGCATGCACTTTTATCGTGTTTTAATTCAACTATTGTTTGCTATTACAAAATAAAACTTAAATGCATTTAAAAAGCTAAAAGACAAATTACCAAACACCACTGCCCACTGTCATTTATGTATATCAACTAGTCGCGTTTTCCTCTCTCTACTTTGCAATAATAACATGTCATCTCACAAGTTCACAACCCGATATTCAGAATGTGTCGTGAGGACAACACTATTCTCTCCCAACTCGATCATGTACCTGACATATTTGGCACATCGTCAAACATCGTGATTCGGATCGGTACGAGGGACCTAAAAAAATAATTCCAACGTCCTGCCACCCTGTATATTTACAGATGCTTCGTTGATAGCTGGTTAAGTGAGACAAATAACAAAATATGATCTTCAGCCTTCAGTGTACCTTATTCAATAGCAAATAAATGATATACATATATTTATTTATTTCAATCGACTTCAAAAGGAGAAGGTTCGAGTTTTGACTTTGACTGTATGTTTTTTTTGTGTGTTTTAATTAGGCAATATGTTCGTCGAATGTTTATTGATTTTAATGATTCTTTTTTTTTATTGAATAGAGTTTACTTCAGGGATGTTGGAATCATTCATTTTTCATCTGGCATATAATTTAACAGGAATAAAGGAAATGCTGGTTCTCCAGCAGTGACATGACTTATTTATTATTCAGCTCACTTACAATTATTGAATAACGCCCGGCATCAGACTCAGATCCGCATTCGTCTTTCCCCTCGCTCATTCCGTCTTCCTTTCACACATCTTAGGGTCCAAAAAGACAGCCTGCATTTGGATTTCCAGCCAACTGCACAAAAACGATATCCATACTGCAATTTCGCAGTTAACCAAAATACAGCCTGTCTGTTTGGGTCCTTACGTTTCATTCCACACACCTCACATATATTTATTCAAGCTCGGTGTTTTAGGCAACGCTGCGGAGACGTACATGATGCGAGTCCGCGACATTTCCGAGTCAGTGACGCGCGTCAAGGATAATGTGTCAGCGGCTAGACGACTGCAGGAGTTGCATTCCGCGCATGAAGCGAGAGATAGAAACTTAGCGGAGGACATGTGCGCCAGGTATCTTCTATCACTTAAACTTCTTCATTAGCCTTTGGAAATCTGGAAATTTACAGTTTATTCCACATTTAATTGCATAAATGGCGGACTTAATGATAGAAAGCATTCTCTACCAGTCAACTAGTGGTGAAATTGATAAGTTCAGGCGGTGTAGTAACAATTGAACTATCAAAATGAGCA
Source organism: Anania hortulata (assembly GCA_963576865.1). NCBI lineage: Eukaryota > Metazoa > Arthropoda > Insecta > Lepidoptera > Crambidae > Anania > Anania hortulata. The sequence goes on along the minus strand of OY756396.1, from coordinate 8,438,727 downwards.
AATGAGGCGGTACCTATGTATTTATAAATACTACTACAAAAATAAGAAGTATAAATAAATATGGTTATTAGCTGTATATCTACATATATAATAAAGGAAAATTGTGGGCTAGCGCCGTGAAGAAACTCTGTTACTTTTGTCAGTTACTCTTCACATACCTCTGGATTTGACGGAATTTATGCAATAATTATGTTTTTTTTTCTATTCCCAAACTAAGCAAATCTTAAATTATTACTAGATCACGGATAAACATACTTAACCATTATAAACACAAATGCTCATGTTCATCACATAAACATTGCCCTTTGCGGGATTCGTATCTGCAACCGGCTGGTTTTATAGTGTGGATCGTGTACGGGTGCGTCTCATTTGTTATATTATCATTTGATATAATTAAACCTTAATAACGATCAGTTTACATAATAATCATTTTTCATAGCAACACATGATATATGTTTGATTTTAATAACGTTTACTTTACATAATATTTATTTCATATAATGCCATTTAGTATAACGTTCGTAAGCAATAAACCCGTTTGAAATAAAACTCATTTTATATATCGCTCATTTGATATAATTTTGTTTGATATATGCATTATTTCAAATAACTAATATTTGAGATAGGTAATAACGTTTCAAATAATGATCAATAGAAATAACCGTCAATTGATATAACCTTCACTTGTTATAACTTTAATTGGTATAATCTCAATTGGTATATAATATATACTTACATACATACTTACTTACAAATATAATTACATACGTATTGACTTTATTTCTACTTTAGGGCGAATCCGACTCAGCCAACCCCCTCTCAAAGCGGTACTTGTCTGCCCTACCCCTAGAGTGTAATTCAATAAGGCAGCAGGCAGAGGCAGCCCCCGCCCGCTTTAACAAGTTACAGGTGCCCGGGCTCTCCGTAGCGGCTGAGGCTGGTCGCCTAAGGCGACCAGCAAGCCGAAGCTGCGAAGGAGAGCGTGGGCGCCTTTAGCTTGTTACGCCAGGGTGGAGGGGCTGCCTTTCCGAAGCGCCGAAGCACACGAAATCCTAAGTGCATGCTTGCATGCTGCATGCCTGCATGCATGTTGCATGCCTGCTTGCATGCTGCATGCCTGCTTGCATTCTGCATGCCTGATTACATGCTGCTTGCATGCACTTAGGATTTTGTGTGCTGCATGCCTGCTTGCATGCAGTTTGACAGGAAAAGGGATGGGGGTGTTTGGAATTATTGTATGTTGTCATTGTTTTTATATTAAATAATATTATATGATATGAGTTTATATTAAGTAGTCATTATATGTTTTAAATATTCTATTAAAAGAGTGTTATCGTAAATGAATGATATACTAAATGTTATTATACTAAGTACATGTTATTTGTTTTAATTATTATATCAAGTAAATGTTATATTAAACGGTTGTTATTTCAAATGATGTTAGCTCAACCGTTTGTTATACTTTTCAGAATTATGTTATTTAAAATTTATATTATTCATCATTATATTAAAAAGTGTTACATAAACTAAATTATATCATTTGATTGTATATGTTCTAATCTTTATACGATATGTTGTTATATTATATATTACACACCCATCGTGTACCGCTACTGTGGTCGCCTAATAGCGTCTTATGGCAATCGTTCCAAATGTAATTACTAAGCTTGCCGCATCTAAGATTCTTTCGTTTCGTTGCACTTAGACAACAAATAGGAATAAACTTAAAAGGAAAATAGATTAGTAAAATATTTTAACTACATTTATTTTTCCAGAGTAATGGCGTGGTCTTTATGGCAGATTACACTAATGCTTATGGTCGGAATCACACAGGTAGGTAAACATTGTTTGACCGCTTCTATAAGCTTCACTAGTAACTTAATCGCTAACTAGGTATGCAATGATGGAAGTTGTTTTTAATCTACTTCTAATTGCCGGAATAATAAAAGAAAAATATTTTTACTTCAAAAAATTTTTCAACTTCCTCTGGTGGGATTTGAACCTTTTATTATCCGGGCGACTGCGCTTCCAACTGAGCTACGGAGAACATAGTATGTTGGTGAATTTGTTCAAGTTTTATAGCTGTTAGTAAGCCAGTGTTGTTTCATCAATATTGTCTTGGTTTTTATACCCACAAACATCCGAAAAAAATTTTATTGCAAATTTTTAACAATCAATCAAAGAATGCTAGTTTTTTAAATCAAGGAAAAAATATTTGATACAATAAACTAGCTTTATTGTGAATCATCATCATCATTTCAGCCATAGGACGTCCACTGCTGAACATAGGCCTCCCCCAGTGAACACCAGATTGGCCGGTTGGAAGTGGCCCGCATCCAGCGGCTTCCCGCAACCTTTATCAGTTCGCCTGTCCACCTTGTAGGTGGGCATCCTACTCTTCGCTTGCCGGTACGTGGCCTCTATCCCAGAACCTTTCTGGCCAATCGGCCGTCAGTTCTACGTGCTATGTGCCCCACCCACTGCCACTTCAGCTTGCGAATCCTTTGGGTTATGTCAGCGACTTTTGTTCGTTTACGAATCTCCTCATTCCTGATTCGATCTCGCAAAAAAACACCGAGCATAGCCCTTTCCATAGCATTATAATGAATGCAAAACATATAAAAGTTTTAATTGTGTGTGACATTCGGACGACAATACATCATTTGAGCCTATTCGATTTGCACAATTTAAAACTAGTCAGCGATACAGCACTTGTAGTGAAACTATAAATAGGCTTAATATTTAAACTTTTTTTAGGTGTACTTCGTAAAAAGTTTATTCGAAGAAGGCAGTGCTGGCTTTAGGAAGTTGATACCGAACTTTTCATCACACTAATATCATTTGAACACCAGCTGTCAAAGGTTCCTTTTGCTCTTGGCTGTGAGACCAATCACGGACACGGAAATAAAAGGACCAGTTAAATTGAGATTTAAAAACTACTGACATATCGGGTGCATAAAATGGCATACATTCTGAGGGTAGTTGTGTTTAAGAATGTAATGTGTGATTTTCAATTTTTCTTCCTAGGTAGGTTGCGTAATTTTTTTATCGAAAGAGCAAACACCCTGTATAAGTTTAACCCCGCCTTTATAATACGATCCATCACACACCTCAATATTTTACTGTTAATGTTTTTATAACGTTATAAGGATAACGTTACCCTGGTATTGTCACACACGTTACTATTAGAAAGTATAAAAATGTTGCCTTTAACGTTTTGATAGCGTTTTCAAGATACCGTTACTCTGGTATTGCTAAGTAAGTTATTATTAGAAAGTGATAATATGTTTGCCAAAGCACGTAAAGTACGTACGACTGATTATGTTGGACTGTGACAGAAATATTTGTTCACCATATCGCAGATCTTAGTGTTTGACTGACACACGGAGAGCTATGTCGAAGGGCCTAGTGGTTTAGGAAAAATAGTTATCTACTTGACAGCTTTTGTTATGCGCCTTTATCCGGATGTGTATCGGAAAATATGGTTTAATTGGCATGCCGCCCCGAAGTCTACAAATTTGAATTAACTTTTCAATCAATTTACGCGTTGCGAGTATTTATAAAAGTCTCAAGACGTCATCATATTACGCCAGAAAAAAGGAGAAGAAGATTATTTATAAAAGTCACACAAGAACCTCTGTTGATTTTGTGTGATCTTCTAAGCTGACATCGCATCTACACAGAAGCCCCACAAAAGAGTTTGACACAGAATGAGCACGTAGCGAAATGTGCACTTGACGCAATAAAACGCGCACTTGGCAGTTTGTGCATTTAAATAGCATTCCTCGAAATGTGTTTTTTTAAATGAGCACCACAAAAAGGCTAGTACTATTTTTTATGAAAGGTAAACTTTTTTTCTCCGATTCTATCATTTTACCCTGTATATTGCTACTGCTTATACAAGATGACTGATTAGACGAGGAAAATGCTTATACAGCATGTTCTACCCATTAAAATGTTCAGCTTTCACCATGGAACCAATATCTAATTCGGAAGAAGAAAAAAACAACAAAATAGTCATTCATTTGACTTGACAATATGTATGGAGTGGGTGGTGCATTAGTTTTTTTTCGTTTTGCGACGTTGGCTATATAGTGAAACTGTTCACTTTAGAGGTCCGAATATCCTGCTAAAGTGATTCCCTCGTTCATCAACCTGTCTTCCTGTTACGAGTGTATGAATAAGGGAAAAATCGAGCGAGGTCAACAGATTTCACAGGCATTTAGATGCACTCGCGCCGCGACGTCATAGGATACGTGCACAGATATTTCTGACGAGTAAGTAGGTTGTAGAATATTGTTGAGAAATTGGTAGTTTAATTAGTATTCCCGTTCATTTTAATCAGTCGTATGTACGGTTTAATGTATTTTGTAGGTTAATTGTACAAATGATATATTATTGTCTCAAACGCACAAAAGTAGATGATAACTTGTTAGATAGAATAAATTATTCAATTATAATACGTGTTTTATTTATCATAAATAAATAAACCTATAATCAGCAGATAATTATACTACAAATTACTTAATGAATACGTTTGGCCTAAAAAGCTACGCTAAAGTAAGCCATGTAGTAAAACCTAAAGAAACCAGAGGCCCAATTCACGTAATTGAAAATTAGGCGCTGCGCAATCGTAGACACTTCGTTTCCAGTTGCTGATATCGAACACTTTTTGATCGTCATGAGTAGTGTCAAGTGGAACCAAATGGACACAAGAAATGTTTACGTATGCGCAGAGGGTGGATGATGTCATACTTGTTCTCTAAAAATCAAATATTAATCGGTAGCTTGTGTCTGACACATGACACAAAAGTGTCCACGTTTGCGCCCTCGCTAATTCGCAATCCAGTGTTGATCCGCTCCCAGTGACATTACTATCTAAAACGGTATTCTCGTAAACCCAAAAGATGCAATTACCTATAGTTCGGACTGAAAACATAAGAAACCAAAATTAGATTTTTTTTGTTCTATTTTCAGTTTTATTGGAATAGTTTTCTTAAGTTTACATTAAATTAAAAGTTAACGAGAATACAGTTTTTGATAGTAATGTTTTTGGGAAAGGATCGACACTAAAAAAATTTTTTTAAATCAAACTTATACGTGTTTAATAAAGTGTCTGATGAATATGATTATTGCCACCTGATATTTGGGAAATTTAATAGTTAAAGAACATCAGGCTTTGTCCACGCAGCATAAAATAACGACTCATTATTGTAACTTAAAATTAAACATTAATAACATTACAACAATTCAATTTAATTTTATAACATTATTATTGTTCACCTTTTTCGTTTTGTTATTAGAGCGTAGCAAAACATAGTAAAACATTTCTATTTGCACAAATAAAAATCCATCTCCGACGTGCCGTAGGTCAACAACTGCTAGGAACTTGAAGATTGAATATTCCAATGCTGTTATGATAAAGTTTGCAATACAATGTGTTTCAAAAGCTCTGCAAACCAACTCGCGCTCATCGATCTGTATCTTTTTTTATACTATTTATACAGGATGCTGAAAAGTACTAACTACAATTTTAGGAAGTCATTCAGAATTCAGCCTAATTTACAGAAAAATATTTTTAAATCCATTGAAAGTTATGTATGAGGCCTTGGTGATGCAGTTGCCAAAATTCCCGCTCATCTCATTCAGAGGCCCCAATCCCAGTGCGGACTTATCTTATTATACTCAGAGAGGTTATTCAATCATGCAATCTTTAGAATGTGGGTTGAATTAATGATTTTAATCGGATAATTTTTAGCTCCTTTTTTATTAATAGCAATATTTTTTTACTTATTCGTCTTTTTTTGTATTATACTAAAACCCCATTCATATAGAAACATCACGCGTTCTCGTAATTTGCAGTATTCAGTAAGCTGCAGTACGAACGACTGGTTATATTCAGTAAAATATTCATTTAAAAGAATAAAGCTGTGTGTATAAGCTACGATCGTACATTTTTCTGTTGCATCGTCAACGACCTTCAAACCGGCGGATTACCCATGGACCCTGCACAGGCACAGTCGGCAGTTCGGCACTTTGCACCGACGGCACTAGGGTTTACACTATCCGTTAAGTTTGATTATCCGGATAATATCCGCCAAAAACAAATGATTATCCGAATATATCCGGATAATTAAAAAAAATATTATTACCAATGAAAATACTTATTTTCGTTCCATTTTTTTATTAAGGGTCCTTATTAACAAGATAAAATTGCAAATCGCATATCACAATTGTTATTCTTGTTATTAACAAAACCACTTTTTTTACAATTTTAAACAAAAAAGATCATCCTCTTGACTAGTTTTTAATCAATCTCTTTGAAAGTTAGTAAGTATAAAATAAAACGGGGATATAACATAAAAAAATCATATTAATACATTTAGAAAACTGTAACATTTGTTAAAATGTCTAAAAATATTCTATAAATCACTTACATATTAATAATTATTAAAGTAGGAAATAATTCGGTTCAGCGGTTTAAGCGTGAAGGAAGAAGTAATAGACAAACAGACACACTTTTGTATTTAGTATGGACAAGTAAACAATAACTTGTATTCACAATTACATTAGTTATCTAGACCCAATCTAAGCAATGCTTGTACTATGGTGACTAGATAACGGATAAACATACAAAAATACGTTTATAAACGTTCATGACTCAGGTACAAATGCATGTGATCATCACACAAACAATTGCCTTTGCGTGATTCAAACCCGCAACCGCCTAGTTTGTAGTCTGGAGCGCGAACCAATACACCAGATGGTAGGCAAAAATATTACATATAATAAAAAAACAACATAAATCTAACTTATGTATCTACCTAAATTACAGGAAAGACATTTAAAATTAATCATCGAAGTAGAGTTGATACTATGTCATGTAACAAGAAAAAATGCAAGTTCTTCTAAGCAAGACGTGAAAATAAACGTTTTATTCTAGCTGACCTCCCCGCCATTTCATTTTCGAATTTTGAATATTAGTTATATAGAATTAGGTACGTAACAAATAATCAAAAATTTGGTTAATAAAAAACCATAGATTGCTTACATTTATAGATGTAGCATTATATGGACATAATTACATAACAACTTGGAAGTTGTAATGTAATTGTACGCAAAGCGTCGCCCGCCAGTTGAATCTTCTATTAACACAAACACCATCTTTTCTTTAGAGAGCGAGTGCACGACTTCCACAGCATTGAAGCGTACCTACCTTCCCCCGCTCTGCCTCGCTCGTGTGTTTGTTGCTGCATTGCAATGCGATTGGATTGGCCAGTGCGCGACAAAATATATGAGGATATATATTTATCACGTATTTTATTGTATTATTTAGTTAGATAATTGAGTATTGTAAGTATTAAACTTAATTTTGAACGCTTATCAGCTTAAAACATTTATTATATATGAAAAAATAATGCTCTTCGGTTAATTCTGTGAAATTAAATCGATATAGTTAGGTATTAGGATAACCGGATACTTTAAGCACGAACTATCCGGATATATAATATGACGGATATCCGGATAAAACGGATATCCGAATATCCGGATTGCAAACCCTAGACGGCACACAACAATCAACCTTTACTTAATAACGTTCTGTAACTTTAATAAACACTAAAAACTAAATGAATCAGATATCAATGTCTGTGTTGGTTACCTACCTTAGCCGTCACTATGATCAGTCTGGTGAGACTGCCAGACTGGCAGCGGGTCCCCACCGCCTACCTACCGTGTGTCCTTACGCTGCTAACCTGGAGACGTATTTTTGAATCATGCGAATTCCAATCCTAATACGAAATCGCAAGATTCGCATGCGAATACCTAAAATCACTATTTTTGAAAATTTATTCCGTGAATTCTGCTACGAGTGGTCCTACCCGTTTTTCGATTTCTACTAGTAGAAAGTACGGGAAAATGTCATTGACAAGTAAACATATTATGGTTGTCAGAGATTTGGCATAATAACTTTTTATTTACGTTTGTTAATGCGTTTTTGTTTTAGGGTTTATAATATTTTCTGCGTGAACCAAAAATAGTTACAAGATTTCAATTTAATAGCAACACCTATTTCGAGTGATTCAAAAATGCGTAAAATCGGAAGCAATAGAAACTTTTCATACACGAATTGTTTTCGTGTTCGAATTCAAGATTAATTTCTAATGCTTCCAAAATACGTCTCCTGGGCGATCTGGGAGCAGCTTTCACTATCCTGCCTTAATCCATAATTTAGGTACGTGAGTATGTTAGGTTAGGTTAGGGCTCTAGTGTGTCTCTGAGTGAGGTAAAAGGACTCTACGCGCACTTCATCGTCACCTCTGCATCACCTGAGTATCAACCTCAATTTCGTCGGTTTTATTTCAAAAACAAATTCTAAACTGTAAATATGTCATCTGTTGTAAAACAATTTTCTTATCAGTAGGTACTCCGTTGAAGCGTTACTAGACACTTGTGCAGCCGCGTCTACGACAAAGTGTCGAGATAATTGCATTTACAACCACCCGCAATTCCAGACGCAGTGGCATGACGGGACTCAACCACACAAACAGTTTCGACTCGCAGTAGCGAATCTATTTATTTTATTTACATAAGTACCTAATACCTATATAATGCATTTAAACTCTTATCTGGCAAGAAGCCAGTATCTGGCTACGCGTAATGTACCAAATACTTATGCATCTCATGACTACCTACTAGTACCTATAAATTGTGTTCGCGGTTTCCTATCTACAAATTAATAATTCGATCTTTAAAAATTCAAATTCAAACTTTCATTGCATGTCACATTACAATTTTGCGGTGTAAGAAAAATAAAGGTATACATGTGACCCCCTACAAGGGCATAGCAAACAAGAGAGTGACATATATACATATTTTTAAATTTCATAAGTAATAAGTTATAATAAGATTAGTGTACATTTCAAGCATTATACAATTATAGATTTATAGATAATAAATTAAATTAAATTGAATTGTGCCACCGATCTTGATCTTGATTGCTTGTAACCAATTACATACGTAAAACAGCACTGAAGTGAACAATAAAAATTAAAATAATAAGACGGTTCCCTTCTTATCTTATTATTCTAATTTTAAAAACACATTGAAATGACATATTGATAATGGTGCAGAATTGGTTGGCTTTAAATCTAGTCTATATTTATATTAATAAGGGGGCTAGTGCTCTATAACTTTATACTAACTTTATCAAGTACCAATTGACACATTTGCAATACTAAGCAATAAAACTTGCCATTATTGTTTATATCAAAACTTATAAACAGGAAAGTGGGTCGCAGGATGAGGACAAAGATTAAATGAGGCTAGGTGTCTATTTGAAGATATCGAAAGTTACCAACAACTTTAAATGTTTTCCGTGATGCTAGCACAGAATACCTAACTGCATAGATTTGACAATTTATCTTAGTGAGCTCTTCATAAACCTAGGTGTTCGAGTATGAATTACCTATTCGCATTTGTTAGAATTTTTGTTGTTCGATTGTAGGTTTGACGATTAGGTTAAAATAGGCTTTTACGGTTTCAAAACCATATTAAAAACGAAACCGTTATAATTTCGTCAGGTTTGTCAGTCTAAACCTTTTAAAGCTCATCATCATCATCATTTCAGCCATAGGACGTCCACTGCTGAATAAAGGCCTCCCCCAATGACTTATCATCAGGGGGATTGCCAATAGGTACTCGCCACGGTTGGCAGGCGAGTTGGCGAGCGCAGTTTTTTATAAGATTTCGCACGAAGACGCTGCTGCCCGTCTCGTACTACAGGAATTAGTCGCCTCCTACGACACGCCACCTGTTGGCGGTGGGAAAGTGTATTCTTTACGACCGTCCCCACATAGCACACAACAATCAATGCTAAAATTCTGCAATTAAGCTTGTACTATGGTGACTACTTGGATAACGGACAAAACATACATAAATATATTAATTAAAAAGACATGATTCTGATTTGTAGTCCGGCGGTAGATAATTTACCACGAACCAAGTATTACTTACATGTTTAAAAACTAATATTACCTATACTAGAAAGAGAAATCATCAAAATACGATAACCAAGAAAGCAGTTTACTTAACTAATCAATTCCGTTTTGTGGGAAAGTAACCAAGAATCCCGGTTTCATTAAAACTTAGACAGAGCTGTTTACATTCCTTTATTCGTAGACCCATAGCAGAAGATTTTAATATTCATTTATAAATTAACTGGCGTTGGCGAAATTATAAGGGTTCCGTTTTGACTACGGAACCCTTATTATGTCCATCCGTCAGTCTGTTTGGCCGAGGCTTAGTTTAAAGAGTATTGATGCTGCAGCATCAAGTAATCTGTGGGATTCCCAACTCCTAAAGAAATTACTGCAGATACAGCGTGTTTGGGCTCATAATAATGGTCTCAATGAGCAGGTGTTAGATAAATAATGATCGAGGCCCTGAGCTGATGATGCACATCAAGAAGACTGCTAGATTCTCAACCCCTCGACAACTCACAGACGATATAGCATGTTAGAGCTCATATGAAAAGTCTCAATAAGTAGGTGTTAAATAGATGATGATTGTGACCATCAAAAAGTCGGCGGGATTCCCAATTACTCGGCAATTTTATTTTTTTAACAAGCACATATATATCGTGTTTGCAGACTCTTATCTATTCAGGGATTCCGTTTGCGTAATATTAAGCTTTTAACTGATTAAGTATACGTAAACGAGACACAATAGAAATTCCATTGTTATGCGGTCTCATGAGACCGCTTGGATGTAAACGGGTCAAAAGTGATTTTTTTTTGGTAGAGTCAAATGTCTATAAGGTGTCAATAAGTTTAGTGTCTTTATAAGATTTTAAAATAAGTCTGAAGCTATAAACTAGCTCATAGTATTTTTTAGCTTATTTTAAAATGACGGCTCTACTCGCCTAAAACAAATTTTAACTTTGAACTAAAATTTATAGCACTTGTGTCAAATATTTTTTTGTACAAGACAATACTTAATACCGATTAAAATAATAAACAAAAAAACGACTGGAAAAACATGAAAAAATCAATTTTAACTTGCAAACTACGACAACTCCCAAAAAGCTTGAAAACATATCACAAGGTAAAAACTACAAAGGACTACGAGACAACGAGACTAAGGACTACGAGAGACCTAAAAAATTTTCTGAAAATTAACTTTCCATCCATCCTGTATAACCAAATTAAAACTTAAAAGAAATACTACCACTGCAGCTACAAGTTACCGAATTAACTTGTAAAATGTACTTCGAGAATAGAGAAGAAAATTACTGAGATGAAGTTAACAGTTAGAAAAACCGCAAATTGTGACGGAAACCTACGGAACCCTACAAAAAATTGAGCACAATGAGAGAGAAAGCTTAGAGTTTACCAATGAATGGCTAGGTTTCATAATATAGGTACTCTAAATTGCTTTAAGTGCTTAATTTATCTAAGCATGGTTTGTAATTAAGGAGCTTATAAGTAACGCAGCAAAAATCGGGGCTTAACCAACATATCTACTCATTAAAATTCGCCGATAGTGTTAGTACGAGATTACTTACACACAGCTGATAGCATTGCATGGGTAGCAAATATTGAATTTTGCTTCGATAAGTAAATTAATTTTGGCAGACATTGGATAACCTATCAGCGCAATTGTGTGTACTCACGATATCGAATTACAATCGCGAGCATCTGCTAGTGGCATACAGAGTGAATCAATACTGACCAGAGGGATATTATTCTAAATTTACTAACATACATGTGTATTAAATTAAATTAGTATGATAGATTTTTATTTGTGTAGAAATTCATATACTCGTAAGTACCACAGAATGTTATGAGTAACATTCCTAAACTTTTTTGCTTTTGAGGTAATGATGTTTTTTTTTTTGTTAATTTGCTGCAGTGATTAGAAAGCCTAATCTTAAAACTAGATGATGGCATATATACCTAAAGTTTTTGAGTTTAAAAAGGGTAGTAAGGTTTGAAATTCTTGTATGTAACATGCAAAACAACAAAGGAAGAACATTTATTTCAACGTTAGAACAATTTGGGCCTATTACTCGTAGTATTACGTATTTAAGTAATGTAGTGAGTAAGTGTCACTCACATCTCACCTCATTTGTTAAAGGAGTATTATACCTTCTTACAACGAGCTTATCTTGGTTACTTTGACGCAGGCATGAGTAACATAGAAACTATATTCAAACTAGACATGGGGGTTTGGTTGGCGCTCTAACAAACCTTTTGATGTGTGCAGAGCACAATATTTCGGAATAATTATGACAAATTGACACTCTAGAAAAGATATTTACTTATTATATAACATGAAACATTATAGCGTGACCCGCGGCATCTCTTGCGTGGAACTTGTTGTCACCCTCTTTTTTATTCCCTTAGAAGGTGAATTAAAAATAGCCACTCTCTGACCCCTAAATTACGACTATGCAAAAAATCATGTCAATTTCTTGCTCTGTGAAAATCAAAAACAAATCTGTTCCTTATCCGTACATTTTCCCGGTATAAAAAGTAAGTAAGTATGTCCTACTCCAAAATATAATCTCTCTCTTTGCCAAATTTTATCCATATCCGTCTAGCCGTTCTGGCGTGATTGCGTAACAAACAACTATCCAAGCTATTGCATTTATAATATTAGTAAGATAAGGCGTTGAACTCGCATTCCTTTAATTATCAAAAACATGGTGTTATTTTGAGGTAGTCTATAACATTGAATCGTAGAGACTTTATCTACATATTTAATTTATTGATATCCCTCCATCTACTACTTACTACCTAACAAAGTAACAACAAAGTCAAGCCAATTAATTATATCAAATACAAATTTAAATAATTTATTTCATAGACTATAGTAACATAATTAATTAATCAGCAGCTCTATAGCTGAATTCTTAGCACAAAACTACAAATAGTACTTATCCGAATGAATCAATTATATTTACAAATCCAATTAATTTGTATGTTTTTTATTGTCCCAAACTCAATTTTATTTTAGACGAATCTTGTAGTTTTAATTTACTGCATTAAAATTAACATAATTGTATATCAGAGGGAGGAAATTCGTTATAAATAGAGTAAGAAATAATATTTTATTTTAAAATTTAGTTATCATTTGTTTTCAAATAAAACAATTTTATATTACCCCTATTTTATTGGACACCCTTAAACGGTATGCGAGAACCACTCAGTCTCAGGCAACATTAACAAGTAGGTATTTGTCGAACTTTACCTAATTAAAACTTTATTAAAAGCTGCCTTGTTCGGCTCTCTGAATTCGAAGTAAGAACTGGCTGTGACATATTTATTACCCGACGATACAGAAACCAAGAAAATTATGTTGTTGACAAGTATGAATGAGACTAACGATATTAAAATCTACCTACCTATTAGGGATCTCGTAGTATCTCAAAGGTACTTAGATTTAATAACCTCCGTAGTTGAATAATCAATGGCTGTTAAAAACGTTTCTTACTAATTAATCAACACGATCATAAGACTAGTATCTACCTAAAAGGAGGGAACAGAATTACATTAAGACGATCGTCTTTTATATACTAAAATGTTAAAGGGATACGTTTTTACAGCCAATTGTTTATACAGAGGCCCAATTCCCGTAATTTGACAATTGTCGCAATCCGGTGTCGATCCGGTCCCAGTAACATTACTATCACAAACGGTATTCTCGTAAACTTTCAATTTGACGTAAAATTATTAAAACTATCCCAATAAGACTAAAAACCGAGCAAAAAAATATCTAATTTTGGTTCCTTTCATTTTCAGTCGCATTACGAACTATAATAGCATTTTTTGAGTTTACGAGAATACCGTTTGGGATCGTAATGTTACTGGGAGCGGATTGACACCGGATTGCGACTATTGTCAAATTACGGGAATTGGCCCTCTGGTTTGGTGACCATCCAAATACAATCATAGGTAAGACTACGTTCACCAAACTTCAATCTGAAGATACCTTTTAGTTAAGTTTTTTAAAACATGTTGTCTGATGGAGTTACCATACCATTATTTAATTTTATATATCGGCGCATCTGCAATCTTTAAAAAAAAAAAACCAGTCCTAAAAAAATATTTTATTAAAAGCTTACTTTGTTTTTTTTTCTCGGCAAAGGCCTCGCCCAAACTTTTCCCTGTCGGTGGTTTAAGGCTTGTCACTTTTTGCAAAAAACAATTAATTTATCTCGCCACCGTTTTTCAGGTCTACCTTTGCTTTCAAACATGACATGAATTTTAAATGTGCAAGTTTGGTTTAATATAGTTTAGCCTTTATTATCCTTCAACTTAAAAAATTATCTAGTGGTAATGTTTTTTTTTTTTTCTGTAAGAGTTTCTGTAAGTGTCTCTCTTTGGATATTATTTTTAACATAGCATATTAGCTAACATATTTTTGAGAAAAAAAAGTGCCCTAGTTTAGGTTTACACAGAAAATGGCGATTGAGAACTACTTTAAAATGCATATTGACATATTTTATTTGACAAAACAAAAAATATTTATTTTTGAAGAGATTCTTGTTTTTAAATCCCTTTCTGTACCCGTAAGCGTAAGCGTTGAGTTTTGCATAAAAATACATATTATATTCGTAATCACAAAGCACATCCAACGCCTATTATTGTTGTCCTCAAAAGCTACCCAAATTTTATTTGAGCAATTCAAAAGGTCTTTTAAAGTAGGTACGAAACAAATATCACAAAATATTCCTTTGAGACCAAAAACTTTCCTAACATCAAAAGAAAATGATATTACGAACGTTATTCTCGACTAAAGAAATAAAATGAAACTTACCTCATTTTGAAGATATTTATTCAAGCTCTCTTGATCCCTTGATATAAACAATGAGTTTGTGATTGTTGAAACCAATTTCTATCACCTCAATAGCAAAGACAATTTATTTAAGCGCCTCTTCGCGAAATTTTATGACTTTAAAATTAAATTGTCCAATGTTTTGGCATTACTTGACACTTTCTACTTACAAAAAATGACTTTTAAATGGATAAAAAAGCCAGAGTTTTTACACTATTTGCCTACAATATTAACGAGATGTGTAAGACGTCTGACTTAAAATACGGGTCGAGTGACGTCTGCCCTCACTCAGGTCTACAATAGTACTGATTCCGCACACATAAACCATTACACCGAGCTCGTAGCGGAATTTTCGTAGCGACGACATCTCTATGATCCATTTTCCATTTCCGCGTAGATACCGCTCCGTGTCGTTGCACGGACTACGCGAGCTGTATTGGTAGGGCCACAAAATGTACTTCAAATTTATCATGAAAATTAATAGGAGGAAACAATAGACGTAAAGGAGGCATAAACCAGATATGGTCAACGGGCTAAAGCGACAGCATTACATTCTCACAATTCCACGGTGGTTTTTCATAAACGCAGCATTCTTCATTTTGTTTTTGTTAAGCTCATATATTAGAAAATTCTTAAAATTGTCAGAGAAGCGTATGTAGCTGAGGAATGTTTTATTTATGTGAACAAAAGCACATATTAAGTCTTGGTATTATTAAGGAAACTTGAATTAAAAACGTATTGCTTCTTTCGTCGCATTATTGGTATTCTAATTCGTAAACCGTAAAACGTAATTTGTAATGCGACTGAAAATGGAAGAAACCACAATTTTTTTTTGTTTTCTTTTCGGTCGCATTACGAACGTTTTGATAATAGGCTATTTGCCTTGTACCAAAATTTACTTAACTAATTATTTAGTTCAATAGATTGCACCATATGGAACCGAAACATATTAATAGTTATTAAAAATAATATATGATTACTGTAAAAAATACATTTTCGAATGTTATATTTTAATCGGTATTTTACATTGTCAAAAACGCCAGCAACAATGACAGGCACGTCACCATTGACTAACTTTGTACTAGAACTGACATCCCAAAGCTAGATTATGCGCTACGCTCACACATTGTATGAGTAGTGTGACCGTCGACGAAAGTTTTTAACATGCCTGTTCTAGTACTTTATAACTCAATGGGTATGTAAAGGCTCGTGACGTCACGAACAAGTACATCGACGACCGACGGCGTTTTCGCTGGCTTTTAAAAACATAAAGTATGAAATACTATTTTTTATTATTTTCAAAGGTTTAAAAATTAAAATAAAATTGTTGACGCTTTATTTAAATATTACCAACAATAATAACTCTATTCCAGAAAATAGTCAAATAGCCTATTGTACGTCGAATTCAAAGTTTACGATAATACCGTTTTAAATAGTAATGTTACTGCAAGCGGATCGACACTGGATTGCAAACATTGTAAAATTATGGGAATTGGGCCTCAGGTCCCGAGTTCTGCTATTTAGAGGGAAACTGCAGCATTTGTCACATTGACGTGAAATGTATATTTTTTCTTAGTGTTTCATGCATCCTACAACATTTTTAACTGTTACGTTATTTGTGAACATATATTTGTAAACGATGTATTACATCAACAAATTAAACCAAATCGGTTGAAATGATTGTAGAGTGCAATGAAAAACTTATACTAAATCGTTAGACAGTCTGAATCAGTAAAAGGATACGGTGTACCTTATGGTTCGACCAAAATCTTGATTTGACTGTTAAACAAAACTAAAACTGACAAAATCTTGTCTTCTTCTTTTTCCTAGCGTATATGCCGTCACCAAATCAAAACTTGTCATTACATGATTTAACTATTAGCCACATTAAATTAGGCCAAATACGAGCAATCAGAGAAAACCATTTTTCGTTAATATCTTGAACTACTTATAACTAAATTCGAGTGTCACTATTGTAACCTCGTCAAAATAGTATTTTCATTATTTTGCCAGGTTGCATAGGCGTCTGGGGCGAATGTACTCAAAAACTTGGAGTTAAGAAAATTTACTAAAATCATCACCAATTGAGAATGAACTTGGGCAGTCGCCAGTGGGATTAAACCCTTTTTTTTTTTCTTTCTTGTATTATGTCTAGATTTTTTATTTTCTAATCGTCGATACTAGCTGATGTTCGAATTTTTTTTTTCAGTGTCAAAATATTCGCAAAACACTTACCTTAAAAGATATTCTTTTTTACCTCTTTACTTTAGCTGTCCGAGGCCCCGAAAGTAGATACATTATTTTTGTCATATGTAGTATTTATTTACTCTAAGGTCATATGATTACTCCTCCTGACAAGGACAGACAGAGCAATTTTATTAAAAGGTTGCATTCCCGTCAAAATCAGTCCGCTAAAAGAAAATCTATCTTAAAATTTTAGAGTAGGTATTTTTCCCTTCAGTGCCCATTGAATACTATGTAAAACGCATGCTACTAGGATGTCAGTTTCACATAAGGATTTGGCCTAGTTATACGAATGCCTTTATATTGCAAACAGGGGCTAACCATAAGCTCTTATTAGCAGTATTACTTCAAACGTGTTTTATATCGTATGTGTGTATGTATAGTTTGACGTTAAAATAACACTGCTTAGATACTGTTTAGAGTCAGTTTCGGCTAAATTCAAATCTTTCTAGATACTTAAATGAAAAGTACATGTTTTACGACACTAACATATTATATTTAGTCTGATGCTAATCGTTTGGATAGTAGTACCTACCTACATTTGATATTGTATATTGAATGTATCTTTCTTTATCTCTAAACAGTCAAGGAATAACTTGATAATTTTAGAATGGGTCAAGAAAAAATAATACATCTGGTCTACGAAGCGACTTTTTATCAATACAAAAATAACATCAATAAATAAATAATATAAAAGCACAATAATTACATATTGTATTTAATTTACACGATATATTGGATTCTCCAAACATGTCTATCAAAAAAGAATGCTGCGTAAAAAGTTTGGAACTTACGTTTACAAATACTGATTGTGAACATCATCTAGTCGCTAGTATGTAGAACATTTAATGCATAGTTAAATGCATTATTTTTTGACAGACTCATCATAAATATTTATTTAATTACATAAGTACATTTTATGCCCAAAAGTCTACTTATTACTACTTAAGTAATGCATTGTACACAAACTTAATCATTAAGGTATTCACTTGCGCTTTTCTAAAACTTTATTGCAAAACAACTCTTGATTTCTGTTTTATAATTAAAATATGGCAATATTTATGGCAAAATTGCGTCATCAAAACGTTATGTAATTTAAAGCTTTCCGATAGGTACATTTATTATTTTTAATACATAACTTTTACGTATTATTTACTCTATTAAGCAAATAAGTATACGAACAGTGGCATAGTTAAAGGTTGATTATTAGAGATACTTCATTTTAATAAAGTACTTTTAGTTAGTACTCCTGCCAGAGACATACTTACGTCAAAATTTAATTTAACGAGAAGGTACATGCGCTGTGCGTTTAAAGTAAATAATTTATTATTTAGTTACAAGAAAATTTTACTGCCAGCAGATTGTTAAAACAAATGCTATTATAAGCAGAACAGAGTCGTAATGTAAAACACAGTTGATTGCAAAATCAATACATCATTTCACTAAATTCAAACTATAGGAACCCAAGCTTCAGTTCAAGATCTTTAATGCGACCTGTGCGTCACTTGGAGAGACGCGAATAAATATACTGACGAATCGTAACATCGAATGTCGACCAAAATACAGTCCACTTTGTATACGAAATACATCCCTAGATATAATTACTATTTCAAGTATAAATATAGTACATTAGATTGGAAGAACGAAGACACAGATCAGACAACATCATGCATACAGTTAAGACAGAAAATAGGTGAAACTTATTTATTTGTTAAGTACGAGTAGGTAGGTAGTTAACAATATGAAATGTTAGTTTTTTAGATATTGAAAGAGTGTTAGTGAGAACTCAATAAAGTTTTTTATTAAAGTAATGGATAAATGCATACCAGAATAATTTACTTCTATGTGTAAGATTTAAACATTTGCGTCAATTCATAAATATATACCTATCTTATAAATAACAATAAATAAAGTCTTAAGGCACAGTTTTAGGTACCAAGATCACAATTTCATCATTTTAATGTGTTGCAAGATAGAGATGGCAACGGAATGTCTATTCATACTCAGCTATGGTTGAAAAATAAATCACTGGGAAGACAAAATAGGTTCTGATGAAAGTATTCTTCGGATTTGCTAATGTCTATATTCCTATTTATACAGTTACTTAAAAAACATAAGCGCATACATTTAAATAAGTATTTCTGCATTGTGCAGAATAACAAATACCGACACAATTTACAAATATTTATATTTTATCTAAATAATGTGCAAAAATTTGCAAATATGGTCTTAAAACTACTTAATAAATAATTTCCAGTGTGGATATGAAATAAATCGTTGTCGACGAATTCATTTTCGGAAAACATTTGAAATGATCGCGAGATTATCAGTTTGTAACGTCCGCATTCACATACTATTTACACATACTGTTACTATGTACAATTGTCCTGGGCACGTCCCGCGCGCTTTGTATTGTCCTTTCGCAATTTTTGTAATACCACGTTATGGGTATTTGTATGATGTGGGTAGCACGAATTCGCTAAACGAGTATAGAGCGTTGGCGTACCAATGGACGCCTCTTGGTGCTTCTTTGGAGCCGCTCAGCGTAGCCATCCACCGGAGTGGCGCCATGGCGGCGTGTGCCAGGGAGTGGCTTTTGACGAGCGCGTAGCAGGACGCTAGGGCGTCATCGACTATGATGGTGCCTGATTTGGTCATGGGGGCAAAGACGCCTTGCTTCATGAGGACCCGGGTGTGGACAACTTTGGAGGGGCGCATGACGCTGCCCCGGCCGCGGGTCAGCAGTACGTCTCCCACGTCCACGCTGGCCGCGAACGACTCCCGCCAGCCGTCCGCGGCGGCCAGCAGCAACAGGTGGGAAGCAGTGGTCGTGATGGCCACACCGTTCTCAGCTGTTATCTCTATGTATTCTCGTGTTGTATTCGGATCTCGATCGATGAATGCCAGCACCTGTAATAAGATAAAACGATTTGTTAGCGAATGAATCTCTGCTAAACTGTTAGAAATGCATGCAACTATGGACAACGATTTGAATATCAATTATTTTCATACTTTTAAAAAATATAACATGGTAGATTTACGACATAATAAGTTTTTACTTTTTGTAAATTGCTATTTTAAAGCAGAACGTCCTAAAAATTTTGTCTAGCGGTACCCGAATCAACCCCATGTAAGTAGGTAGATACTTGCATTTTTTTGAAGTTTTTTCTATATATTTCTTTAAATCTTGACTTAGGATAAGAATGTGTTTTATTTGGCACACATAAAGTAGTAATTACATACAGATAAAGAAAACTCTAAAGAAGAGAGAAGAGAAAATAAAAACAGGATTGTGCCAAAAAGGTCCCCGCTGAGTACTAAATTAGTCTTGGTAACTTAAGGCTGCCACGACACTGATATTCCAAGACTTGACATTGGTCACAAAGGCATAAAATATTGAGATACAATACTGGATATTAATCTACTAGATAGGTAGTACTCTGCACAAAACAATGTTTGCGGGATGCGAATCTGCGTCCTATGGTTTCGTAGCCTAGACAAAGAATATAGAATATGTCTATGTACAAACACTAGAAAATTCAAGTCAAATTATTAGTACACCTACCTCTGAGTAGATCATCTTGCCGTCATCATCCGCGGCGAGAACGCGGTCGCCCGTGCGAATGGACGCGATGTCTCGCGGACCGCTCTCCGTGTGCACCAGCGCACCAGCTGGGAAGCACCCGGCGCCTGTGCCCACAGAAGACTCTGGAAAAAACAAATTTGTATTTATTTTATTTTATTTATTTATTTATTTATTGCAATCATGTAATGTACATTATGAATACAATTTAATACACAAAACCCTGTAAAAGTGCAGCAATTATAAAATAGTTTATCAAAGTAATTGCATCGAGAAAGTTACCTTAGTCTATAGTAATTATAACAATAATTATGTATCAATTTATAAAAAATCTTATAGTGTAGTTCTACTAAATACTACATTTTAATATTATGTACTTACAAGTAAATTATTTACACTTGTATATAATAATATTTATACTTGAATATATTATAATATATAAAGGTAGTTAAATTTATATTTCACAGTATGTTATTTATATAAATCAAGCATTTTAATTAATTGTGTAATTTACATGTTTTTGTAAATAAAAAGTAGATTAATGTTGATTTATTAATATAATACAAAAACAGGTGTTTTAGAATGCTATGTTTCACTTGCAGGTACTATTTTATTTTGTAAATAGATATTATTATTTTTAACATCCTTATTGTAGGCAAATAAGATATTAAGTAAAAATACCTTTACTGTTTAATAGTTATAGTTTTTTATTTAACATTTTATTCTTGTTCCATTATATGAACTCTACACTACCATGACCACTCGTGTATGTGTGTGTCATGGATGTCGATCCATGGCCTATGCAATTAGGTAGAAACGGAAAAAATAATTCGCAAAATACCAACACATACATAATGGTTGTACAATATAATACACGATCAGTCTTCTCTTCTTTTCTTTTCTTAAAGACCCGATTGGAGTAGTTTTTCGGGACAGTTTGAAAAACAAACTTTCCCAAATTGGCTAGACGCCCTGGTCTGGAATTCATCATACCTCGTTAACACATAGATGTTAATTCTTTGCTTTGAGACAATGACAATTAGCGTTGTCTGGCGCATATTATTACAGGTATACCACCTAGCTCAGACATGTATATTTTTTTTACAATATTCTTCTTCGGTCTCGTCTTGTCATGGTAAACAGAGGCGGCTGCCCCGATCATATGATGCCATTCATGTCTTCTAAAGACATTTTGTTCTCTCACTCTCCTGGTGCTTTTATGTCACTCCGGACTTATTTATAATTGTTCATAACTTTGCTAATGAAATCGCAATACAGTGGTAGTAAAAAGCTTAGTTTTGATATTTGGACAGTTGGTAAAACCTGTCAAACTATTTACTAACAGAATCTCTGGAAGTATCAAAATTACCTATTACAATTTCAGTTTCTAACATAAAAAAGCGGCACAGTCACTTGCTGTTAAGGAATTCTAAAGTCATGTTTGGCTCTGGTCGATTAGCTTATATGCTTACCTACTGATTTAACACATTGTCATGTTGCGTGGAAAAACTTTGTATCTTCCAAAAAAAAGGTTAGCTAAGTACGCTATACAGTGTCGCTAAATAAACTTGAATGCTAGTAAGTCACTGCTTTTAGACGCACTGCTAATCTTAGATCAATTTAAGTACAATACAATTTAGCTTATCAATAATTAAACTCAAAGACACAGCGTAAAGATAGTAGTTAGATAGTAAAATAACCATGAACTTATAAACAGGGTAGAGCAGATGTGTTGTAATTTTATTTTATTAACTTTATTTATTTATTTCCAAATTATTAATTTATATAAATAATTTTATTTAACAGTGTTGTTTCAGTGTCAAGCCATAAATAAGCAACTGTCGAATATGAAATTATTGAATGGAATCATCCGTAAAGTATTAAATGTACAGCCCATACATCAATCGGGCATAATACGTGCGTGCCGTACCTACATAAAGTCCAGCCAAAAGCAATAAAATAAAGTCAAGAACATAAAATCGTGCAAGGGTCGATAGTAAATTAGCTCGGAGCAGTCATATCCCTTTAAGGAATAACGAGATTTCTCTACGCTCGTAATTAAAATCGGATAAGATACGAAACAAAAGAGAATCGCAGGGGCATGGCTGCAGCCGGTGGAGGGTTATCGGCAGCGCAGACTGCTCGCTCGCGCATAGGCACCGCGCACACTGCCGCGATATACAGATATTGTAGAGCTCTTGCAAGTTCCATTTTAGACCATTTTATTTCAATAAAAACAGAACGAGGTATGTACGGGTAATATACTATGATCTTCTTTTGTTTTTTTACTAGTGTCATATAGCCCCAAATCTGGCCATGTAAACAATGCCTTACACTTACTGATACAGGTAATGGTTTGCCACCAAAATCCAACGGATATATCTATCCCTAAACCGTACACAATGGGGACGCTTCGAGGAAACATCTAATCATAAGCTCATAGACAAACTTTTTAAAGCGATAAGTAAATTCAATCCGTTTGTGAATATTTTTTAACTATTGTCTAAGAATATAGAGACGAGGGACCTGACTCTGTGAACTTGTTTGTTTATTATCTAATAGTATTTATTTAAATCCCTATCCCGCTTAAACTGTACCTGTTCATAATGCCATTTCTACGAGCTGCAAAAAGTTTCTATTTACGTGAGACTAAATGGTATCCAAAGATAAGTCGAAATGGATTTGGGCTAAGCCGCTGCCGCGGACTGCCGCTGCACCGACCAGCGTACAATGGGGCGCGTAAGTTATAAGCGAGAAAGGAAATTTGCCGCAGAAACCTCATGCCTTTATTTACAATTACTGGGGGTGGTGTAATTACACGCGCAAATGAACACGACTAAGGTATCGGTGCAAAGCCTCTGGCGTCGTTTGCGCGAGCTCGTTAAATTTTGATTTGTTGTGTAGCCGACCGATAAATTCAGCCGATCCCCGTTCACAAACTGTTCACAATAGGATCGCCAGGTCGCGTTACACAATAAGCGAACAAATTAGATTTCGTTCAAAGTCAAGCGCTTATTGTCGACATTTTGTTTGTCGTCGGGCGAACACATCACACGAATCATTGAATGGGTGTCGGCCACCTTTGCGCTTTTTTTTAGCCCCCTCTCAGCTTGCGTGCAATTCATCTTGTGCGTAATGTACCTACTTTATTTATTGACGTAAATGTTGGGTTTCCAGTGAATCTCTACACAAATATTGTCAATTTAAAAGTTATAAAGCTTTTGTCACAATAACAACATAAGCGATCAATGGCTTTTTAATTGTGTAGCTTTTGAGTCATGAGACGTTTAGGTAGAGGGGTATTTTTAATAATATAAATAAATAAATATAATAAATATTGAACAACATCACATACATTGCTCTGATCCTATGATAAGTAGCTTAAGCACTTGTGTTACAGAAATCAGAAACAACGACGGTACCACAACACCCAGACCCGAGACAATATAGAAAAGTTATTTTTCTACATTGATCGACCGGGAATCAAACCCGGGACCTCTGAGATATCGGCACCAAGTCCGGTATGCTCGACTCTCGGCTACGAAGGTCGTCAAATTATTAAGTATTAATGCTATAGGCATAGTTTATATATTCTAATATACTGTGCTATAGGTATGCTTTATTTAGTGTGAAACTTTTGTTTTTCTACTTCTTTAAAGAGTCAATGTAGTTACTTATGTACTTATGTCTATAACATCTTTAAGTATTATAGATTGTCCTTTTTCAGTAGGTGCTGAAGAGAAAGTACTCTAAAGGTAATAAAACTGCTTTTAATTAATTCGGAAAAGTGACTTGACTGCTTGACTCAGATCAAACTAACTAACACAAATGGGAAAAATCTTCAAATAGTAGATACTATTTAATGATACCATATCAACCATATGGGCGTTAGGTATTTTTTTTTGAAAATTCAAAGTATTGATATGTGTAACAATGTTATCTATGTAAATAAAATGTATGAAATCTTACAAATATTTAAATAAAACATGTACTTACTAAACAAATTGATTAACAATTTCGCTGTTCATGAATACAAGTTTGCAGATAAAATCGGTACCCTATTGTTAAATATCTTCAAATCAAATCAAATCATTTATTTGTGTCATATATAATGTCATAATCATTGATCTTATGTGAGAAACGGGCTTTGTGTGACAAACGGGTTTTATTTTTTTAGGTAAATGATCGATCTCAAATTTATATGGTTCGATTTCTGGGTCAGACAAGTAGCATTACCAAATTGAATATCACCAGTTTTAGTATCTTTTTAGTAAACTTTCCAATCTTCAATTTTGAGAGTAGTTTCACACCAGCACCCATTGAAATGGTATATCCTGTAAAAACAAGGTAGCTAAGGTGATAACGAAAATTACGAAGTCTGTGTCTACATTTTAGCTACTTATTTAGGTAATAAGATATTTTTATTACCGTCCGATGCCGGTATGATCTTTCAGCCCTCTTATGAGCCCTTCAGGTGCTTTCTGCATCACAATCATCATCGGCATTCCCGACCTCATAAGCTTACGAATCAAGCCTCAAAACCGGTCAAAGTACGATTTCACAGTGACGTAACGTTGGGCTGAAGATGCGGCGATAAGAGGCCCGCGGCAGCTGCGCGGGGTGCGGGGCGGTGCGCCGGCGCAGCAGCCGAGTGGCCGCGCAGACCCCGCCCCGCGCGAGACCACCGGGAGAGCTAGGCGGCGCACGCGGCGAGCCCCGCCGCCCGCCACTCATACATTACCACCTCGACAAATGTACGCACGTGACACAATTCATAATTTATCCCCTGAATGGATGATACGTCATACACACCCTTTGTCCTTGCGAAACATAGATAAACTTTCCCGAGTGAAACTGATTTATATCGTATCAATTATCGGCTCGTGATCATGTCAATGCCAAACACGATTAATTTGCCTATTGATATTTTTAGAGTGTCATATTTTCCAAAGTAATTACAGTTACGCATCTTCTTTGCTTTTGTTAAATTTAATTTAGGTTTAATCAGTAAACCATTTGCATAAAGATAGCCTACTGATTTTTAACTGACTGATACTCCAGAAATGCAAAAATATTCGCAAGCAAATTACACGCTTAAAATGAATGAATTCTCATCGTACGGTTGTAAGTTGATATCATCTAAATCAGAGATTATAGTATAATTTATGCAACATGATTTTATTGTATAAGTAATTCTATAATGTATCGTTCAATTTAGTGCATTATAAAATAACATGCGCTAGGTAGCGAAATGATTTAGTGTGCAAAGATGCCCACACTGACTTTCTAATGTAATACGTATTTATGACTCGGATTATCATAAGTTACTGAGATATTGCTTCTTGAAAGTTACGACTCGCGGAATAATATTTTCTAGCAAATGATAATGCATGGCAATTGTGTTAGAATAAACTGGCTACATACCTACTTATAGTTGAGTTATTCGATGGAACTACAGTTTATTAAGTTAAGAAGACTTACATAATGGAATAATAGAGCGTAGTGTGATTTGTTTATGCAATAAGTGTTATAATATTGCCGGCTTAGAACTGGTTTTATGTAGGATAGTATTTTAATGTAACATTGATTTTAGCGTGTCAGTTTTTTTTTCTATTCAGTGTATCAGTAAATGCATATGTTTGCATAACAAAATTTACAATTAGTAACGCTTTAACTATGGTTTCGTTCGAAGGGAGGAGGGATGTCTTTTTTTGCTTCCATATTAACAAACCGCGAATGTAGTGTAATCACATCATTATTTAACCCTTTGTTTACTAATTTTTTTTAGTAAATATTCTTATATAATAACATTTTGCTCTTTTTTTTTCAACCTTTTATTTAGATTAAATAATAAAACTGAAGCTAAAACTATTTCTCGGTCTCAGGGTACTAGACGCAGTGAACTCGTTGTTAAGATGAATCCTGACGAGTTGAGTCGGCCTTTCGTCAGTTGTGGTGGGAACGGTCGTCCGGCCGCAACCTTCCGGGATGTTGCGTCTCGGGTGTCAGGGTGGCGACGCCGGACACTTTCGCACGCAGAGCGGCTGCGGCGTGTTCTCATTGAGGGACTACTCTTGAATTGGTCATCCTAAAATTATTGTACTCCTGTTCTGTATGTGACTATCTACACATTATATGTTACGACGACAGCATCCGTACGAAACACTGATTTATTTCATAAATCTATGTTTTACTCGCATTCCGCATTCCAATGGGATTACAAAAGGAAAAATAAAAGTAAGACACAGTTTAAAAACCAGTTCTAAAATAGGGCTTCTATTTTGTTAAGTTTTAGGCCTCCAAATTGCGAGTACTTAAAAGATGACGTACTGATTTCAAAGCCACTATGTATGACTGGAAATAGTAGAACTTTTAAAAAGTGTTACATAATAATCAGAGTAAACATTTGTGTCTATTGCACTATACAGGATGCACAAAAGAATAGGACATTCCTTAAAACCACAAAATTAGCTGCTTATATACAACAACTTTTTCTATGGGAGCAACATGGAATTTACTCTAACTGTAAATGTCCGGTAGACACGACCTTATACTGAAACACTCAAAGCTAATTTTGTTATTTCGTATCATTGCGATTTTAATCAAAATACTTGCTTTGCTCGCAGATTTGCCCGCATGGATTACTGCGTTTCAACCCCAATTTTATTCTTTTAGGGGGTGGAATTAAAATAAATATTCTGTCACACCCCCTAGTGCAGCGGTTCTCAATCTTTTTTGGTGACGGAACCCTTTTGGATAGCAAAATACTTGATGGAACCCTACAATAAAACAATGGTTTTTAAGTGTATTTTTTATTAATAAGCATAATTAGAGTACCATGTAACAGTTACTTATTACTTACTTACATAACAAGTATAATAATAAATATAACATTGAAAAAGAAAAAAAATCTAACTAATGGGATGTATGAAACTGTTTTTTATTTTTCATCAATTGGTTGATATCAGGTTTCATAGAGGACAGTTGAAGTCTCATATCAGGTTCGGCGTCCAGTCTATTGCGGTATTTTGTTTTCGTGGCTGCATAGGTTGAGAATCCTGTTTCGCACAAATATGTTGTTGGAAACGGGAGAAGAATATTCAAAGCCATTTTGGCAAGCATTGGATATTCATTTCGGATTCTGCACCAAAAATCGTTGAGAGGCGTCGTTTTGAACAGTGACTCCATACTTGTGTCAGATGACATTTCTAAAAGAGATTCATATATCTCGTTTGACATACTTTCGGGCTTTTGTAAGTTGGGTAAAAAAGGATTATGAATCCAAGAATTCAGTTTCATTTTTGTATTCTGTTCTTCAGGAAAATACTGCTCAAAAGATGCGCGCATCGAAGTGAGATATTGGACCAATTCTTCAAATACATCATCTTGAAATATTTCTGAGTTGTTATCGCCAAGAAACTCACTGAGTGACGTAAAGCTTTCTATTTCTCTATTTCCAACGCAAATAATCCAAAAATCTAATTTTCTTTTGAAGGCAGTTATTTTGTTACAGGCCTGGAACACTGTTGTCTGTTTACCTTGCAATGATAAATTTAATTCGTTCAGTTTCTGAAAGATATCCGCCATAAAAGACAGTCGGAACAACCAAGTTTTATCATACAAACGGTCTTTCAAATTAAAAGAAGTATCTGAAAGAAACATTTGTAACTCGGCTCTAAGTTCAAATAGCCTTGTTAAAGTTTTACCCCGAGACAGCCATCGCACTTCTGTATGGAGCAGCAGTGTTTTATGTGTGCTGCCATAATCTTCACACAATAATGAGAACAATCGGGATTGTAGTGGTCGTGATTTGATAAAATTAATTATTTTTACCGCTTCATCCATAACTAATTTTAGATTGGACGGCATTTGCTTCATCGCAAGTGCTTGTCTATGCAGGATACAATGGCTGGAACTACAATTAGGCGCTTTATTTTTTATTCGTGACACTACTCCTGCTGTTTTACCCGTCATCGCCTTGGCCCCATCTGTACAAATGTCAATGCAATCGTTCCAACTGAGATTATTTTCCTCAAAAAATATATTTATTTTATTAAAAATTTCCTCTCCGGTAGTGTTTGTGGGTAGAGGTGAACACATAAGCATGTCTTCTTCAAAAGAACTTTCACATGGATATCTCACGATAACCAGCAAGATAGCCAGACCAGCGACATCAGTCGACTCATCCATTTGCAAGACGAATTGTGTTTTTTGTAGACGTGTGACTAGTTCTTGTTTGACGTAGCTTGCTAGATCATGAATTCGCCGTGAAACAGTATCGTTAGATAGCGGCACAGTAGAAAGATGCTTTGCAGATTTTTCATCGAGCATGCATTTTGTTATGTCTAATACACATGGTTTTATTAAATTCTCAGCGATAGTGTGCGCTTCTCCTGCTTGTGCAATGCGATAGCTAACTAAATATGATGCCTCCGTGGCCTTTTCATTGATAGTTTGGGTTACATGCATCATTGTTTTTTGACTTTCCAATAACTGTTCTTTTTTACGTACAAAAAATTCTTTATTCTTGTCTTTAGACTCGGGGTGTACAGTTTCTAAATGTCGGCGCAACTTGGCAGGTGCCATGGAACTATTAGGAAGCAGTTTACTACATAACATGCAGAGAGGTGAGCCGTTGGAATCAACAAATCCAAAACTGATATATGATTCATCATACTTCCTTTTTTTCGCCTTTGAAACCGTGGAACTTGACGTCGTTGCATCATCGTCTGGATCGGTAATTGCTGTATACTCCACGCGGACTGCTTTTGAACATTCGGCTTCGTTGGAAGATGTTGTTGCGACACGTTTAACGCCTTTAAGCCAACGTTCCATTCTTTCAGGATGGTGAGGTTAAAATAATGCACGGTCGTTACTGCGTAGAAGAGTTTAGCACTTTAGTCCAAAGAAGAAATGTACAAAACTGATACAATCAGAAAACAGCAGTAGAACAATACACAATTTTTTTCTAGCAGGTAGGTACTTATCGCTCCGAACGCTAATCGTCGACTGACTAGTGTCAAGGCTTGATCATCGCTTTTATAGTCCTAGCCTCAATCTCGAACATTCTCAAAAATACTCGAGTCGGCGTCTTTGATAAATAAAAAGCCGATATAAAAATAGCAATTCAAAAAATGTGGTGTAAGCAATCTCGACTTTACGTTTTGAAGTTAGAGCCGAAAGTCGCTTGTTCACAATTATAGCGTCTAATTTCAAAGGCGGCTTTTATCAAAGGGATTGCGCGGTCACAAGTAGGTATCGGCGGTGGCGGCATAGTAAAATTGTTCGTGAATCGTGATACGCCGCGACAGAACGGTCGACCAGAGAGAGGTGTTTTGATTTTTTTTTCTAACTTCTTGCGGAACCCCGACAGGGGTATCGCGGAACCCTAGGGTTCCGCGGAACACACTTAGAGTATGGCTGCCCTAGTGGTTCAAGGGTTCAAGCTTTTTTCATACCAAAATTGGTGGTTTTGCTGTTAAAGCATACCAAAAAGACAGACAGAGTTACTTTCGCATTATAAATATTAGTATGGATTAATACTCATATTTCAAATTTACGAGTAAGTACGGATTGTGATTGTGATGTGACTCGTCTCCCTGTACATAAAGCGCATTTTTTTTTTATATTAAGGCCAAATTGACATTGTGTCACGATGATATAACGGAGCCTCAATTTTTAAGAGCGTTTCAGTACTAAGCCGTAAGTCTCTTAATAAGAACATAGTAGAGGCTGCGTGCCCCGTGCGCGCTCGACCGCGATAGATCGCTCACTCGCGCTTCTTTCCTTTGACTTTATAGAGGACTAGCTGCGCCCCCGGCTTCACCCGCGTGGAATACTAATACGTTGTCACCCTCTATTTTACTCCGGATTTAAAAATTGTAGCCTATGTCATTCTCAGACCCCGAAACTACCACAATGCAAAAAAATCCTTGTTCTGTGCCGTAAATTTTTCCGGGATAAATGTAACCTATGTCCTATTGCAGAATATAAAAAATATTGATCTTTGTGCCAAATTTCATCCAAATCGGTTCAGCCGTTTTGGCGTGATTGAATAACAAACATCCATCCATCCAAACTTTCGCATATATATTATTAGTAAGTTGCTTGAAAACTACAGTTCAACCTTAACTGTTAATTAAGGTAAAGAAATAGTAGTATTTATGTTTCTTTCTTATAATATTGTTATTTATTAAGATAGTCTGGTAAACAAATACAGGTTGTGGTTTGATTAAAAAGTAGCCAAATTTAAGGAAGCGCATGTGTCCATCAATATAAACAACTTTCACTACGGGGCCAAGTCGTAATTATGAAAAAAATATGTTATTTTACATTATCAACGAGGTAGAGCGTTAGTATGTTAGAGGAAAAAAACCACGCGATTCCGATATTGAGTCCATACAAAAAAATCGATTGTATTGATAAACACATTTTCCTCTCTTTTGGCTACTGTTCAAACCCACATCCTGTATAATATGTACACAAATAATTATTTTGGGGTACTTTTAACGAATTATAGCTGTTATAATATAATAACTACCTGTCGCGGTCGTTCGCGTGTTCATTAGTTAAAACTAACTATGGTTTTGCAAAGACCACGTGAACCAAGTCACGGGCAACAGCTAGTGTAACATATTTTTTACTTTCAAAAATTTTTACCAACTGAACAGCGACATCAAACGGTAAGAAGCGTCATCTGTAATGACGGTTATTTTGCATCCCTCAGTAACCTGTCTGTTAATCCAGGCAATACTCTATTGCAGTGCCAAATTTATCTAGATCCATTCAGCCGTTCTGGCGTGATTGAATAACAAACATCCATCCATCCAAACTTTAGCATTTATAATATGAGTAAGAAATAATATAAGATTTATAAGATTAGTTGTATGATCTTCCGCCTCGTGCAATGCAAATGTGTGTTTCTTGTGCAATACCTTATCCAAAGAATATCAAACATTAATTTATAAATAAAGTTCCCTCGTTTAGGGAATAATTCAATCTATCTAATATTAAAATGCTGCAATTGAATAGTGTCGAGTAAGTTAAGTGTAATTGTAAATAATTAAATTAAATTAAATTCTGAGACATGAACATTAATTTCCGTGATTGAATAGCTGTATTGGCGTATCTTTAATCATTTCTAATTTCCCACGGACTGGACGTGTCCTATAATTGTTTCTTAGTTCAGTTTAAGGTATGTTGGAACCGGACATCTAGCTCGTCTCGTCGTGTCGTGACCCGCGGCGCGGTCACGCCCCATTTGCCGTGCCTCTTGTGTCGAACCACCTTAACTGCCCCATCGCATTGTTCTACAAAGCTCACCATTTCGGCACATTCTAACCATTTGCTTACAAATGTTCTGTAATTTTTGTTTAACGTTGTATAAAGTTTATTGTTACCGTTGACGTCTTAAATGGCTGCGCCATGTTTCGTTTCGAATTAAATCCACCTACATAAAGATCCATCTAAATAAAGACAAGTATTTTTACACACAATTATATTTTATAAATGTGCTGAAAAAAGACACCGTTTTGTCACAATTATTCTTAAAAAGGCTCTATATTTTTTAATACAATAATTCCTTGTACTTGTTACATGAAGATTCTCTTCATGTAACACACGGCGAGAGTCCACCTTTCTACATTTTCTTTTAATCTGTGCAATAAAATTTTAAATAATATTAACAATTTAACGACCAGCTAAACACGCATCGAAAACCAGAACATACCTACAGCAATTAACTTAATTTAGTCGAGAAAAAACAAATGTAAATCAGTCTTATACATGGTCTAATAAAAAATAGCACGTTACATAAAAGAGCTGCCGATGGCGGTCGATGGAACCCAATTAATCGAGAGCATAAAAACTATCGCTTCGTTTTACTGGCGTCGATGATCGGTGAGATACTCTCGTTTAATATATGACCCATTAAGGCTTAGTATTGCTCCTAATGTTGTCTCTGTTCCGCCGACTAGCCTGAGATACCAACTTTTTGATACCCTTTCTGTATTTTTAAATGGAATGAAATATTATTACTCCATATTGCAAAATAGCAGAAAACATTTTTACTCGTGAACCGATGAAGTGGATTAGCTATACAGAATATTTTAAGGAGATCTTTATTATCACTACCAAATTCGACACTATTAAAATCGCGAGATTTAAGACACAGATCTCAGCTTTGATAAACATAAATAACTAAGGAATGATTTCTTAGAAAATATTTAGACCGCAAAATGATATCAAAATTGATAAACATAACAATGCATATCTACAGGGTGGCCAGAAAAGTGACGTACAATCATTTTTTAGGTGCCTCGTTTTGAGAGGTATCTGAATCACCCCTATGTATGTTCTACGATTTTTCGTAGTTATACGTTCTTTTTCAAATAGCCTGTGAAGCCTATGAAGTACTACTTTTATTATTATGATTATGAAAGCTTAGAGTCTAGCGCATTCTCTGAAGCTACTTAAAAACGAATAAATTATCAGTTTAGATTTTTAATTTTAAGTTTAAAATTTAAATGATAATTCACTCATAAGCTCTCAACTTTAGGTCAATTTTGTAGTAACATCCATTAAAGTTATGAGGCTGTTTATTTAATGCATAAATGCACAGTTCATAGCGATTTAGCTGCAAGAAAAAAAAACGAAGAAACCTTATGCTTTTTTAAAAATATTTTTCAAACTGATCCGGTTGCAAAAATTCATTAAAAAAATCGAAACTCGAAAACTACGAAAAATTGTAGAACATACATAGGGGTGATTTAGATATCTCTCAACTCGAAACACCTAAAAAAAATTTTTGACGTCACTTTTCTGGCCACCCCGTATATTCCGACGGTTAACTAAGTAGTATTTTAGAACTTTGCTGATGCTACTTTACTAATTCGATATTACAAACCGATGTTTACTATCATATTACTATATGTAAATATGTTTTAATGTTATTTTTCTAAGTCACGGAACTCGTGCGCGAAATATAGATTGGCCATACAATTTCACAACGGAGAGAGTAGCGAGCCTCCTTCGTGCGCCGGCCTTGACCACGCTCAAGATTCCACTAGTGCGGTACGAGTATTGTAGGAGAAATACCTAGTACCTACTAAAATTCTAAATTATTAAGGCTCAATCAAACATGACATGGAGTAAAGTGTGACGTGAAACTCACGACCGCTTGCAAAGACGGCTACTGGGAACGCTAGGCTGGGGGGATGCCCTTTGCCCGATCGACCAAATATCACATCATATACAGTTGTTTTATAGAGTTCGTCTAAAAATATATATATTGTTTTAAAAACTTGGTTTTACACTTTTTAGAATTTTACAATTTTAATAAAACCTATTAGCTCTAGCCATCTCAAATAAAATTTTCACAAACCAGCTCAATAACAGGATTAAAGACAATACATAATTCGTTCACTTGTGTTGTATGCTTTTTTGAAAAATACAATTCACAATGGTTTTTTTTAAAATATAGAACATTATGAAGATATTCTCTTGCAATGAGAATCTGCAAAAAATATAGATGGTAACAACTTAAAGCGAAGTACCAGATTGAAGAAACAAAACCGAACGAAGTATCTCTTTACAATTTTAGATCGGTAAAACACTCTTAAACTCTATTGTATGTACTGTAAATATCTTTGTATGAATACCGTGTTTTACGCAAATAAATATTTCATTAATTTCATTCAATTTAAGGATATTAAGTATATATATATATATATATTTTAGTCATCGAGATATATCCCAATGAAAAATAAAAACAGTCATAACTTATCTTTATTTTTTTCCCTCATCTGATACTCGATCCAAATCAATTATTTATTGCTACCTTTACAACACTTAAAATAAAATCTCACCCAGTTAAGTTTTATCTTCTCCGGGTTTTATTTCAATTTTTAAAATTATTAATTTTTAACTCTTTCTTTTCTAAAACAACCAACAATTTTGAAATCCACTGTACTTGTCGCAAGCGCGGTTCGAACATTAATTAAAAAGATAAAGTTGTCGGTTACCCTCGCCTTAAATGTGCAAAATGCTCATGAGCACCGTTGAGTACGATCATCTGATCCACGCGGGTCAAACCAAGCGCCGTACCGTAACACATACCTACAGACCACATTCATTATTCATAAACTCCAAATTAATACTAAAGGAGCACGCTCGAACAAAACGCCGGAATAAATGAATAAACATCGAAACAAATTGACTGCGACCGATGGCCGAGACTATCGCATTGAGTTTAAACAATCTTTGCTGCATTTTGAGAAGATAAATACTTTTAAAGTTTATTTTGTAATAAGTGTAGGGAGGTTTTTTTGGGTCAGTATTTACAGGATTTATTTAAACTATAGGGAAACGAGGTAAACG
The DNA here is from genome assembly GCA_963576865.1 of Anania hortulata. NCBI lineage: Eukaryota > Metazoa > Arthropoda > Insecta > Lepidoptera > Crambidae > Anania > Anania hortulata. The sequence continues at coordinate 8,403,686 of OY756396.1, read as the reverse complement.
CGAAAGATAACCCCGGGTTCAATTTTTAAGAAAAACAATTAACAAAATAAGCTCAAGAAAAGTTTCTTTTTAACCGACTTTAAGAGCGGAGGAGATCCTCAGTTTGGTTGTATTTTTTAAAAATGTTTGTTACCTCATATCTCCGCCATTAATGAACCGATTTGAAAAATATTTTTTTCAATTGGAAGAGTATACCTCCAGATTGGTCCCATTTGTTTCAATATTCAGTTCTTATGATGGGGTCCATGAGGAATTGAGGGAACTCCTAAAATATTATAGGTATACATATAGCGATTTTAGTATATTCAACAACAAGTCAAGCATTTGCATTAAAAAAATATCATTTGCTGAGATGGAACTGATGAAGAAGAACATAATTGGCCACAATAAGCGATAAGACATCTTCAAGTTTCGCCATAGTCGACAATTCAAATTTTAATAAATGATTCTGGTCAAAATGATCTGATCTGATGACGAAGACGGAAGGCAAGCACCGGAACTCTATGATAAAACAATGTATCATAACGTGTTTGGACTTATTTGAATCATCATGAGAAGCACTTTAGCTATAAGTACATCACAGATGTCCATTTTGAGTGGAAAAAAACACTAAAAGCAGACAAATAAATCATTTTTTTATTAAAAAAATAACCGACTTCCAAAACATTAAAAATAACTTTTAAACAATCATACCAAACAGTTATTTTCGAGTTGGTACAAACAAAAACTTGCAAACACTCCACGGCTGGCACCGTTTTTAGCTTTTTAGTGTTTTTGAAGTCGGTTATTTTTTTATGGTTGTTAAGGTAGGGCAGTTATAGACTTATATACAAAATCCTATAGACTTTTTTGAATTCTTAGTAATTATATGTCGTAAATATGCTAATATCATTTTTATCAAATAACTAGCGGCTCCCTACGAGATCGTCGGTGCTAATTTTGAATTCTCCATACGAACTTCCATAGTTCAACCCTTATTTTAACAACTAATTTACTTGTCATTCGAAGTCATATCTGATCCATATATTATGCTCTTAAGCACAAGTAATACTAAGGTACAAGTAATTTTAAACTAACTAACCATATTAAACCGTAATATCAATTCATTACATGTACAGCCCATAAATTAAAGTTAAGCACTAGAAAATTTAATTTATTCAAATCGTATCTGTTGATAACATTAATTAGTTAGCAAGACAGCTTTGAAAACACAACTTTATTATTACCTAAGTTGATGTTCATATTTTCAACGTGTAAATATAATTATGAAGAAAATTTTTACGTGCTAGTTACTAAATTTTAGGGACTTTTATATTTTATTTTGTACAAAAAACTTTTAGACATTAATCTTTTTCTTATGTCCAGTCAAGATTTCCCCGCCCGAGCTTTCGCTTTCAGACTGGAAGCAAAGCTCGGAGGCTCATCTGCAAAATTAATTGGAACTATGCGAGCGCCGGAATGCCTCCATAATATCTAAAAACACACACATACATGCAAACAACTTCTCATCGTTACGCCGTACACACATATAGATATAAGTAGCCATTGAATCACCGGCGTAATTATAGAAGTGGGGGATTGGCTGCGATGCGGCCGTGTGCGCGAAGGACGGAAATATTTTATAGGTTGCGAGCGAGAGGGATGGGCGCTAACAAGAGGCTTGTTCGTCCGTTTGATCGACACCGCCGGGGCGCGGGCGCGGGAAGCCGTCTGAGATGCATTCTTCTTGTAAAGTTCAACTATATATTTGGAACGTCCCGTAGGCCACTTTGTACAGTTATGTACCCGTCACGTGATTAAGACGAGTTTTTCCCGACTTCAACATTTTTAGGAACGACTTTCGACCGCTACCATTTTAAGTATGATTTTCCTTAGCTACGTTTTTGGTTTTCATGTGTATTTCATTTTTTTTTATAAGTGCATAAAATATATTTTGGCCCTTAATGAAAAATACATTTTCAAAATTACAAGACAACATTACAAGTTGTGCAATGAAAAATTTAAGAGGGTAAAGTTAGCGGCATACAAAAGACTTCAACGCGCTACGGCTTTGGGAAACGGTTATTCCATTTGACATCATAAACATGTTTTTCTACGATTTGTAACATTTCATTTCTTTGTTATTCTAAGTAAATTGAATATTGTGGTTTAAATTTTTCCTTTTATTGTTAATAATTTTTAAATTTAACATTTTAAATTACCAAAAAGTGGTAAGTGGAATACTAATTCTTCTAAATAACACTTCCTTAGTAAATGTAAAGTGTATTCAAATCGAATACGGGTTAGCTTAATACTTGGAATACCAATAAAAGTATTTTATGGTGTTTTACAGCGAAAGACACTCGTATTAATGTGAAAAAGTATAAAGTACACACCTGTCTTGACTGAACAGTGGATGTACGACCGGCTTCTGTAGTAGACCCAGTCGAAGCCGGCTTGATACGCCAGCCGCGCCAGCATACCGATCTTGCTGGTGTCACGGTCGCTGGTGGTGATGTCCACCGCGCGGCCCTCGTAGTGGAGCGAGTTCTCGCCGTGCGAGTTCTCCTCGTCCCACCCCTCGATTACTCGCAGGTGCACGCCCGGCCACTGGTTCATCACGCTGATGGCCAGCGTGTTCAGCTTCTCTTTGCATCTCTGGAAGTTATAATGGTGAAACGTAAATATGGGAAAACTATCCATTCATTCGATTTGAACCATACTTTTTAGAGAGTGTTTAAGGACTGAACGAATGGAAGGCGGGAATAGACACAAAATGATAATCAATTAAATAAATATTGGACAACATCACATACATTGCTCTGATCCTATGATAAGTAGCTTAAGCACAAGAAACAACGACAGTACCACAACACCCAGACCCGAGACAATATAGAAAAGTTCTTTTTCTACATTGACCGACTGGGAATCGAACCCGGGACCTCAGAGATAGCGACACCAAGTCCGGTATGCTTGCCTCTCGGCTACGGAGGTCGTCTGTTCAACGGAATTCAATGCAATAATAACTTATGACAGTGAAACGCCGATAACATTTCAAACCTATAATAGCTTTCTATTTATAGCAATTCTACTCTCATATTTACGCCGATTAAGTTTACTAATATGGCTTGGTTGAAAGTATAGAATAAAATTATTTTTTGGAGAAAAGTAAAAGTCTATTGAGGTAGTCATTTGAGGAATATTTCATTGTTAAAGATCTTCGAAGTGAACGACAGTCTCAAGATACTATATCGAGACTAAACACGCGAAGCTTTTTGTTAGCCCCTAAAGAAACACCAATAGATGTGCTAACAAATTGACAAACGCCGCCGCCCCACGGCCGGACAACACAGGATGTCGGATATTTTGTCGTGAAGAAATAAATCAAATTAAACGCACCGCACGAAGGGATCGACACAATTTCGTTTGTGAAACTCCGCGGAACAAATAAAGGAAATGTCAAAATATTTATAAAGAAATGCGGACAATGCGAGGCGCGCTGCGTGTCGGCTTTGTCGCTCGATGTCAACTCACTTTATGCAGATTTCGTAGAGAAAAAATTGAGAGATTGACGTAACGAATCGAAGCGAACGGGCGCCCCGCTTGGGCGTCGTATTCAACGTACCAGATACTTCGAAGCACCGTTCATAATTATTTCTACGAACACCAACCACCTAATAAAGAGTTGCGAGAACTTCAACGTGTTTGAATTCGCCCAGCGATTCCTGATTCTTTACGGTGCCGTTTTACTAATCGCAATTTTCCGCTCACGCTCATTGTGTTGTTAGATGTATGTCTTATTTTTCTTTGTACATGTGCCTGCTGGTTAAGAATCTGTAAAAATATTCCACTTACATTCCACTAATATCGTTTCATACATTTGCCCAACACGTTAGCAGAAGATCCGTCTCTAACTCACTTTTCTATGTTGCCTGGGATTTTTTGCTTGGTTTTATAAAGCAACGCCTAATATTTTGACTTGACGTTGAATTATGGTTTTAAGACGGACTTAGGTATAATGATTATTTTAGTAGTTATTAATCTTTTATTATGAGTAATTTAGTGATCTTGATGCCAGTAGTCAGATGGCTAGTGCCGCTGCCTGGCGGAGCGGTCAGGAAACCGAGTGTTTGCCTCCCGCAGACGTCTCGGTGCACACTAAAACAATCGAATGCTAAATGTAACCTCAAACACTTCGTGCACTTAAACGTGGGAACACATCGGTGCCGCAATTAGCCACCTTGCACCCATCATAACCCTGGGATTCTTGCTTTCATAACTAGTTCCATAAATCCCATTGTTTACATCAGCGCATATTTTGGAAACATTATTCATTGTACTCTTAAAGATACTCAAAAAACTAGGCATATAGCGAGTGTTTATTTATTTTTATAGGTTGTGTGAGCGACTCTCGATCGAGTACGAGGCGACGCGACAGATCGGGCGGGCTATTATAAATTCATTATGCATATTTTTAGTAAACAAGCTGTCGATCACAATGCTGGCGCGCAGTGGGACGCCTGCCTCCGCCACCTCGCCCTGTCGCGTACCTACATACCCTAACACAACGATTATCATCAACCGGGCACGCAATAGGCGCCCGATATCGCTGTCATACTATATTAAACGAGTTTTTATCAGGAGCTGAATTCATGTAAATTCAATTTCGCAAATTATCAAATTACACCACATCAAAAGCTCATATTGATTAACAAAAAATTAACAAGCATATCGAAATACCTAGGGTCAAGTTTTGAAGCGAAACGCCGAGCTACCTGAACCGGTGGCGACCGAATCACTTGCGGGCGCATAATGAAGGCCGCCCGATGGAATTGAGGTAAAAATGGAATAAAAACACTAAGGATCATCGCACTGAAACAGGGTGCAGTAACGCGAGAATGCGCGCCGCGAATCACGTCTGCGGACTAAACAGAACTGTGCTCGTCTGTACTTTTACTAGACTAATCTTCCTTGCCAGCGGAGGCAGTTAAATAAAAATATATGATCGCTCGAATATACTGGATAGATAAGCCGTTTAGCGAGGCACCATTCGCCACCTCGTGTGGCTCCGGACGCTTCGTTAATTTATTACCGCCTCCCTCTGTGACCATAACAATATATTAGGATAATTAAATGGCTCTTTACATTCCTTAACACGTCGTTTTTTGTACAAGGCCACTGGAGTCGAAAAGCACCGACCAATGCTGACTGGTTTTTGATGTAATTTTTTTTTTCTTTATGGAAACCACAACAAATAGTTTAAGGGCAGTTTTTTGTGAATCCGACCGTTCATTTTGTTCACGCGAACCGCCTTTCGGCCCTATATGGCGTTACGTGATTTTGAGTTTCCTGCAAACATGTCAAAACAGCAATTATGATAAATTGACATAGGAATTTGAGGAGCTTTTTTTAAGCGTGTAAGAAAAGATGCGTGATCCTATTTATTACAGTCATTCGTGTTTTTATGATATAGGTAATTAAAATTTACATATAAATAGAAACAAGCTGCTATCTGCTAGTAAATCCATTGTCAATTTAGTATTATAACAAATTATTTTATTATTCATCCAATACCTAAGCATAAGCAAATTGATATAAATGTTAATTTAGTGGCAACAAAAAGATATAAAAAGGGCATTTAGGTAATCTCGTTCTGCCTCATATAATAATGTTTAGGTTTCTACCTGCACAATAATGTGGTCCTAAAATGTGTGGTTGACTCGGACCTAAAGAACGTTTTCGGCAACGCAAAGTATAATTTAGGTGGCATAATGCCGTGTGTCTGAGTAACACCTTGTTTTTATGGCAATGAAATATTTTTTCGTATTGGTGGATGATAGGGCTGGGAGGGACTTAAACGGTCCATCGCCAAACATTATCTCATTCACAAAATAGTAACAGAAACCGCAATCTGTGACTCATACAAGCGTCCATTTTGGATTCATGTTCGTCACAACGTGGTGCTTAAGATTGTGATTATTATTTAATAAATAATAATTTGTCATCGATACCCGTAGAGCAATGTTAAGTGATACTTATGCAAATGCATGGTCTTTGTAAAGATGAATTTGTATAATGTGCCGAACTTACAAACTAATAACTGAGAAACCTTGGAATAATTAAAAGATGTCTTAAATATGTTTTAAAACTTAACAAACTGGCTAATATCGTAAAGAACGTACCTACAGTTCGTTCGGTAATACGCTACCAAACTACCAATATTTGTTCACCATAAGCCCTAGTGTCGCGCTAGCTGTCGAACACATAATAAATATGCACCGTGGATGCATCACCTGTGCCCGTGTGTGTTCAAAGCCTCTTGGTGTTTGTTCACGAAAAATATCACCCTTTGTTGTCTTAATGCGCCTGTCGTCGGCACGCCGCGCCACCGCATTCATTTGCTCTCCGCACTCTTCCTTCTCACTAAATACTATTTGAAGTATTGCCTTTTTGTTTTCTATTGATTTGTAGAAACTTACAAATCTCCCAGCAGTACACATTTACTCAAATTTCACTATCAACATTAGTTTTTGCGGATAAAGCATTATGAAAACATTATATGGGATGTTGTGTGTTTATAGAAGTATGCCTTTGCCTAATTTTCTTAGAGGCAAATTCTCTAACACGAGCAGGCACACTTTGAATACAAAGGCAAAAGATGTCGGCAATTCACTCAACTGCCTTTCTATGCGTTAAAAATGCATTTTTTTACACTGAACGCTATATCGTGTGTAAAGGCATGCTAACGAACACAGTCCACAAGGCTTTTAAGGAGACGCGGGCGCCTTTCACCCGTTGAAAAAACTTGAAACAAGACACCGATATGCGGTGTCTGCCTGGGCCACAGACCTCTGTTAATGAAACGTTACACTTCATTCACTCAACTGGAGTAATTATCTATACAAAAATGGGGCTGATATGTATGTACATGTGTTAGACGAGCGCGGAATGTTTACGCCGACGAAGGCCGAAGTTATAACTCACCGTAGTAAACAGAATGCTAGTTAACGACCTCAGTTGTGTAAAGTGCTGCCACAATACATCTCTACGCGAACGTCAATGAGGTGATCTCAATGAATGGTATCTAGAGACCTCAGAATACTTCATAATTCAAAGCGTAGTACCAGGTGCAAAAACTGTTTTATTTTTCCATTCACGATTCGTTGGTCCCAACTGTGGGCTCACCCTGGGGGACGATCGGTTAGACTTGTATATTCTATTAGAATGCATATGTTTATGGTGGTAATTCTCATGGGACGGATGTGACTCCATTATTTATATTATTGTGATCGCTAGCGATGGTTGACGCGGGGTCAATGGCGGAGTCAATGAGAGCATGCTCACTAGTTGCAAGTCATCCGAGTGAGCGATGGAATCCACGCTTCCGACATCGATCAAATTCGTATTTACCCTTTGTTTCTTACCGAAAGATTCCATCCTGTAATCGATATGAACAATTTGGATACGAGCTCTAAGAAATTAGTGAGTTATTTTTAAGGTGTCAGAACAACATAGTTGAGTAATCAAAAAATTGTTTAAGCTTCTTCCCTTTGTTTTCTTTAACTTATTGATTCTATGTAGCGCCAATACGGCGTATGATTACATTGACGTGTTTGTAATATCCTATCCAATATAATGAAGTGAGTTAAGTGAGTATAAAAGGAAACTTTAAAAAACGTTATACGTTACCCGCCTATGTACAATTACCCTTGCTAAATCACTTTTCGCGCGGAAGGCTATAAACATTAACTGGCGTATCGTGCTAATTTACAGCGTCAACCCTCGTCGAGTCGATAACTGCTGATCGATTTGCATCCGTAATTACGTCACTTTTAGCAGGCAGGTGATGAAAACGCGACAAGTGCGTGATTGCGGGAGAAGCACGCCCCTTCCGACGCAACCGGTCGCGCCGCCGGCCTCTACTTACGAAGCCGAAGGCCTCTCGCACCTTGCGCCCTTAGCTGTGAAGCCACATTAGGGCTATCTCAATGGGATCAGCTCTAGGTCACAGTTGTACAACCTGTAAGAAAATATTTGACGAAGCTACGTCACACACTAACACTGTTCTGCCCTTGTAAGCGAGAATATGATGAGAACTTGCGACAACGCAAGAGCTTTGTATAATACACATCTTTTATAGGTTTCCATCTACTCTGTTGCGTTTCTTTGTTAATTTTTCAAATGTTTTTTTTTTTAAATCGGTTCGTATTCATATATACCTACGTCTATTCTCTACAAAAGTTATTATTCTTAGCAAACACGTCCACGAAAGCACTTTACATCATTCTATCTACCACACGACTACCCCTAAGCTACTTAGTTAATCTACTCGAAGCCCGCAGCGATAGGTAATAAATATCTGCATAATTATGTACTTTACGAGCGCTGTATACAAGTAGAAAATACGTTTTTTTAATAGTTCAAGTAAATAACTGTTTAACATTCATGAATGTAAAAATATTCATGATTTATCGATGTGTCAAAATAATTGGTATGCGCTATCATCATCCAGTAGTTAGCACGGGTCTTTTAATAAAACACCTTATAAGTTCAAGATCATAAAAATAATACATGCAGAAAGGGTTAATAAAAAAGATAAAAGCATATTTATTAAATAAATATGAATTATTGATTTATCAGCACATCAGCAGTTGATAATGCTGTACGACGCGCGTCGCTTCGAGTTTGGTACGCGTCGCTGCGCACTAATCCACTCGTACGCACGCTGCCTCGCCAGTTCACACCTAACAAACCGCTCTCATCAAGAACCCATCTCCAAAGAAAGATAAACTATCTTTGTTACGCCATTGACATGTAATCGCCGCTTTCATTGTTTATCCCTCGCCCCGAGCAGAAGTGATCACATCACGTGGGTGTAAAATCAACATCGCACGTCCTCTTTTGCTGATGGTCCCGGAGAGCCTCTTGATAATATTTTATAAGACAAATAACCCGATAAAGATGTTTTGACGTGAATCCGTGTTCATCGCTCATACTAAAATGCGCCGAATGAGCACGTATAATAAAATATTTATTTACAGCTTTCTGATTTAGAAAAGGAATAAGAGCGTTCTAATTTAGTGTCAACTTTATTGGTGGCGAGCGGAGCGTTAAGGCGATCGGAGGAGTGTTGGGCGCTGACAGGCGGCAACTTTACGTAGATCCATTAGCATTGTTTTAAGGGATTAGAGCGGCGTTTACGGCGAGCGTCGTGGCCGATGTGTCGCTCGACGCGCATATTTTTATGACACATGTCGTTTTATTTTTTTAAATAATCGGTGTGAAACGACTACCGTGTCGGGCACGGATAAGACTAACCTTTATTTTTACTTTGAATACTTTAAGAGCCTTTAGTTTAAAAGTTGTCATCATCAAAATATTTTAACAAATAACTTTGATAGTAGTCACATCACATGTTTGAATGGCAATTTTTCGAGCAGTGTGACCGATACGCAGCGCGCGCTCCATCCCGCGCTCGCGGTCGGTTTCGTGTTACACAAAAGAACCAACGTTTTCAGATGTTTTCGATGCCCAAATCAAAACCGATACCTCAAGTAATTTGATGAAATTGCCCGTCGACAGAGTCGAAGAGTTTTTGTACGGACCCATGTCACCCGTTTGTTTGTGAAAACCCTTGAAGATATGGGAATTTTGGACTCTACTACGCTGAGAATAAATATTATAGAGATTATAATCAGCAAGGACATCTTTTTGAAGGACGCCGGAATATTGGTTTACATGTAGTAACACGCTTCAAACCGATTGATATTTCATTAAACAGACACTTTGACATCGGAGATGACTATAATGTTGCGGTTACATCCACTTCGGTACTTTCAAGGAATTTAGCGGGATCGGTCGCAAAAACAAACCGGGTACAGGAGACGACATGACGTGGAAATCGTTCGTGATTATAAAGGAGTCTTTGTTTTTTAATTTTGGTGCACCTACTCGTCGTTGCGTCAGTATCACTGCAAAAAACGAATTTAAACATTTTATGAAAGCCAAATACACAATACGAGTCATAATCTCATCTGAAGAGCGCACGCCACAAAATGAAAGGATAAAGCGAAGTCGTGTCCCAAGGAAATAGAAAACAATTCTCATAACATAAACATTCCGTAAGGCTGTCCATCAGAGAGGGCCGATTTATTTATTCTGCTTATCTGAGAACAATGCCAGGCGCAGCCGAGCATCTGTCAAATGCTATCGTTGCTGCTACCTAGCTAGGAAATTCAGATTTAACCAACTTTTTAGGTAAAATAAATATAAAATAATAAATAAATAAAGTTACAAATTCTAATATATATTATATAATACACAAAAAAATCACATGTTTACAAATACTTTAATTAATACGTGTGATGACACGGTAGTATAAAAAGTCAAGTTCAATGACAAAAAGGGTGACACTCCGCCGTTTGTTATATTTCAATAATTATTTCAAACAATTTTAGATGAAACCATGACCCTCTTATAAATAAAATCTACAAAAGTTGCAATTTTGCTGGCCTATTTAGGTTCCAATAAAACAATTACAAAATTTGAAATATCGACTTGCGAAACTTTATGAAAGAATACAGGGTTACATTGCAAAGGGGTGCCACATTTTAAAAATAAGATTACTAGGGAACAATTTAAAGAAGCGCCTTAATCGTTATTATTTTTAATAAGCGTATGTTACGAAAAAAAAATACTTTAAAATATCCGAAAATAAAGTCAATAGAGAGACTACGAAAGCCGCGAGGTATTCATCAGAGGCGTAGGTACGGCGCGAGCCTACAAGGACTTTACGCAGTGCACATACGCGTACGATTTTTAACAGCTGATAGGAATAATTAAATGTAAAAAAATGTTTTTTTGTCCTTTGCATAGTTCGATTAAGTTACTGATTCTGAGTCACTCCTAAAGATTTGGCACCCCATTGCAATATAACCCTGTATTTTTAACCGACTAAATGATGCACTAACTTATCAAAAACCTACACTTCCTAGTGACGTAGTAATTGAAATCAGTCCGGTAAATAAAATAAAAAATCAGAAACAAAAAAATTATGGTTTATATTTCCAGACACAATAACTGTTGGGTACTGAAATCGCAATTTTTCGCAGGCATAGTAATGTCATAGTGGATCTTTTTATAGTGCATATGATCTCTTTGTATAAGGTCCTAATTAAATTTTAAATAAAATTGCTCAAATACAAAAACTTCTTCTATGATTAAAATCAAAATCGCAAAAAAAAAACATTCCTCATACTGCTGCCAACCAACTTAACTGCCGACCGGCTGACATTAGGTGAAAAGTTTGAAAAACTTTGCTGTATTTGAGTAGTAGTAAGTTTAACCCTTTAAAGGTAAAGTAAAGGTTGCAGGAAGCCGCTGGATGCGGGCCGCTTCCAACAGGCCACTGACTGGGGAAGGCCTATGTTCAGCTGTGGACGTCATATGGCTGAAATGATGATGATGATGATGATCAGACATCATCTTAGACAGGGTGTCTCGAAACTCAAGGATAACCTAAAATAACCTTGTAACCAATATACCATGGTAAACAGCTTTCGTTCTACGACTTTTGCAATTTTGCATAAAAATTTTACGACTTATTTTATCCCATACAAAATTACCAAACAGCCGATTGAATGGGGAATATTCATGTTTTTTTATTTGGTCCTAAAATAAATAGTACTTAATTATAATAAATAAAACTATGTATTTTCAAAAAATATTGATAAATACCTGACTTACAGCCCATTAAAGTTGCGTGTTACACAAGGAGATCCGATATGTACCGTGACGTCACATTACACGTCCGCCATACATTTTTCATAGTAATAGTTGTTTTAGAAAGAGATAGGTATACCTCAATTTCTATTTACAATATTACAGCAATTTTTTGCCTAAAATAAATTTTGTTTTCACTATACGCACTATAATTTCATATATTTTCTTATAAATATAGTAAAAACAATATATATTTTTCATGCATATTCCCTATTAAATATAAAAAATATATTCATATTTTAAAAGTCATAGAACAAAAGTTTATCTTCATGATGTATGGAGTATGTGGTCACAATAATGCTATAATTATTATGTGGTTACAACAAGGTTATCCTTGATTTACAAAGGGTAATGGATAACAATGTTTAAATGACAGTTTTTCATAAAACTACTTCTTCACCCCCTAGCTAGGAGGTAGATATAAAGGTCCAATATCGATTTAAACTATTTCCAGAACGGACAAATTTGTATGTATGGATATAATGCATGTCAAGAACGTTTTATATTCTTGCAGTTATTATTTTAGTAGAAATTTTGTTACGTCTTTTGTAGCGAACCGTTCTTGGCCTCTTTTTCACAATTTATGTTTTTGTGATATTTTATGATATTGATTTTTCTAAATACTTAAGAATGACAAATAAAGATCCAAATTAAGAATTAATGATGCAAAGCTTTCAATTTTGGAAACACCTTGTTCCTAATCTGGGTGTTCACATAACTTTTAAATTTTTTATTTACATAATACGCGCTTTATGTCTCTTAAATGATAAGTAAGATTAAATATTATCAAATAATGGAATAGGTGTGTCAAAGATTTATTAGTACCCAACAAGGTATCAACAGACAAGTTACGACTTATTGATGACATAAAGCGCTAATATTTTTAAAAACAAAATAAATAAAAATAACTTTTCGACTGACGCTTTGTTGACTCTTTTAACGGTAGTCAAAAATCATTTGAAGAAACTTGCAAATAGCACGGCTCGTTCAAAGGCATCGCTCGAAAATTAATTATCAATTTGTCGTGGGTGCCAGGGCGACATAAATCGATCGGGTATCTGCCCGCGGCCACATTAGCCACGCTCCAACACAAGATAAGGATAACAAATGTCCAGTTTAAGGTTATCTTAACATCGCGGACATGAGAGAGCTTTTTGCCACCGATCCCTTGATCTGACCTTCTTGCATCGTTAATCAGGCTAGCGCTCTACAATAAATCCTATATTTGAGACAACCATTTCGTGAAATAAACGGCGCGATGATTCACTATCAAATTGCTATTTATACGTTGGTTTTTTAATTACAACATCCGTTTGATTATGAATCCTGATGCTAAACTTGCATTTTTCTACAATTATTGACTTACTCCACGCCTACTTATTGCGAAATAAGCAGGCTACATTCCTCGTGCGAAAAATATAACCCATTTATATATGCATGTTCTATGTACAATAAACGTCTTTTCCTTATCTAAAATACCTAGGCGGGAAACATACATGCATGAAAGCTGTTTTTGAAACGATATCTAATACATAGGAAGAAATGTTTAACAAACGATATGTATACTAGATTCTGCAAAACACATAAACTCCTAAGACAATATAATAAAATTTTTTGAAGATCAAATTGTGATAATGTATAAGATTAAAATATTTATGTATCCGAAAAACCGACTATATGAGCCAATTAGTCACGTTATGGAATCCAAGGATGTCGGTGTGTTCATATTCAATATAAAATGGCCGTCCTTTTTCAGCCGTAGCTATGGTATAATTATCGAGCCACAGGCGCATGCGAAATTGGGGTCTCACCTCGGCTCGGCCGTAAGCCGTAAATAAAGTAAAATGACGGACGTTGGTGGGAGGAACACTGCGCTAATGAATACGCCGGTTTACCGGCGCAGGCGCACGCCCGCGCGGCGGGGCATCCTGGCCCGAGGATCTCCTTATCCATAGCCTAGTTATTAGCTAATTTCATATTCCAACAACACTCATCAACAAGATGAGTAAGCTTTGTAACGTAACACCTTTTTAGAAAAACCATAGGAAAATCTTTCATTATACTCGCAGGTGCTGATAAATTCTACCGCTACTATGTCTCATAAAAATAAATCGCTCTATAATGAAATTAAAACATTCACATTTCCCAAAAGAACTTCTCTGCGCTTCACCAATATCAGATCTCGACATCAAACGGCCAATTGTAGATAGCAAACCATCAATTTATCTCACTGATATCGCCTCATTCAAATTTATCATTCGGGGTATCGGATTACACAATTGTTAATAAATGTTAAAAATTACCCAACACGAAATTCCAATTTGAATATGAATAGTTTAGGCGCCATGTAGGCAGGTACATGAAAAAACCGGCACCAAATAATAAAGTAGACGAATGTCCCCCTTAGCGAACACAATGACCGACCTCTAAACGATCGATTCACTTTTAAGACATGCTAATTTGAAAGTCTAGAGCGCTTTAAACCTATTTAGGGCCGTAATGAAGTGCATATATGAATGAGAACTGCTTCTTGCGATACTATAAAAATAATTAAATTAGAAATAAATTACGTTGTCGTGAGTCTATATAGGCACATTTAGATACTTAAAAAGCAAAAATGGTTTTGAATATCTAGATAAATAGAGCCTTGATAGCATGATAGCATGCCATAAAGCCTATACTAGCAACTTTTATGAAGGTAATCACGTGACACGAATCTAACAAAGTGAATGAATACCTGTTTTCATGTCGACTAATCTGTAAACTAAAGGTATTAAAAGTCGCAGTCAAAACATTTTTGTTGTCTTGAAATAGCGGTGTGTGAGATACGAGACTTATAGGGCTGTCAACCGCAGGATTTGTTTACAAATTAGCAATTGTTTAAATTTGTTGCATTTAATTTGACAGAAATAAGGAAGTTAAACCTATAAAGTAACCTTAATCGGTTTAGCTACCGTCATTGTCATGACATTTAGTGGATGTTTCACCTTGCTCCCTACTGAATGTGCTTGTCGCCATGTCAATCTATGGATAATTCATATCACTGACTAAGACTAAAAACAAGTCAAAATAGCACTTAAAAATCTTGTTTTTTTGCTAATCTTCTGTCATCGAGTACATACCCTATAGAGCAGCAATATGAACCATCTTTTTCCGAAACTAGGAAGTGATTTTCACTTACATTTAGTATGAAATGACAAGTCCTGTCAACTCTCGCCCATACAAAATAGGTACAGATACAGATTAAAAAACGGCGGAAAATTTCGTCTGATCGCACTAACATTTTTTTTCTTCTATAAACGTTTCAAAGTACTTCCCTAAATAGTTGGCAACCCTACCCAGAAGGGTCGTGGCAGTCTCTCAGGTAGGTCGGGAAGCGGCTATTATTTAAATTAATTGGACATAAAACGATGCGCGGAGGACGCGAGCGTGTCGCGCGGCTGTCGCCTGTCGCATCGCACTCAACTAAACGCACGATGATCGCAACAAAGTGTTTAGATCTATTTATTTTGCTAACTATACTTACTCAGCTTTTTAAAAGCAAGGTCGGGCCGTCGGGTGTATTTTTTTTGTTTTTTTCAAACTTCGTTTTTTAAATTATTAGTAGGTATGATTGGTAAGATTTGACGGTAGGCGACCAAAGACTGTTTTTACTGTACTAATCATTGTTTTTTTCACAACAAAAAAATTTAAGCGAGTTCCAATAATTTTGTATAATGCGCTAACTAGCTAGCTAGCCACTTTTGTAACAGCTCTCGCTAGCTACATAAATGATAACACTATTCTTGACTGTAAATATCATATCAGACATTTTTATTTAGTTTAATGTATGAAAATTTGTATTAAAAGAAAATTTAAAATACATCATTTATCTTTATGGAAACCTTTTGCTGATGTTTACTTACATGTTTTTTTTAGTAGAGGATGTTAGTCGACGGTATTTTTGTCAAACACACCTAATGCAATAAAGATATTTCATTAGTTTTATAATATTTCCTTTTAACACATGGTTTTTTAACTACCGATTAATTGAGGAAAACGCTAAATATTAAATATATATACAAATTAAGATTTGTGTATATATTTCTCACAATAAAAAGTGTTAATTGAATAATGCGCAAGTTCATATTGCTGATGACGGTGTTAAGTGGCATAATTATTTTATATTTAGTATGACATCAAATGTATAATTTGAAGGATTAGCAAAGTTGCGCAGGAGTCGTGGTGAGCGGTCGCCCGCGATTCTTATCGGACGTCGCCTTGTCGCTTCACAATGCCATCTTTTGTATTCCGACACCATAATTTATTGCAAACAAACGTTGCGCTTACAATCCGACCGAGATAACTCTCATTTCAAATTATATTAATCGACCACGCCCTTGAATTCAAATTTTACATTGAATCGTCCAGAAGAGAAGTTAGTTTGAAAAATCCTCTTTACTCGTATATTACAGAACTTAGGATCATTGATCTAAACATGGTCTTTTTGTTTAAAATGTCTGGTATTAGTATTTCTAGCCAGACCCATTTTTTGAATTAAATTATATATTTCTACTTATGCTGTTAGTACTGTCTGTCCAGTCTTTGGACTTTATATGTAATTACCAACGAGTACTTAGGGACTTCACTTGAAATTCTTTAAAACGCTGTCCTTACGCGTTATAATGAAACACTTTATGATATCTGTGTATCTTAGATAAATGCTTGTTCTTAAATTATCAACCAAGAACGGTGATCTTACGTCACGAACGATAATTAGCAAAATGCATTTTGCAAAATAACGATAAATCTTACGCTTGAAGAATGTTTAGCACGCACATCTGTATTAGTTTCCTATTTTGTGCGAAATATCGACACTTAGTGTTAAACATGAATTCCTTTGTTATGTAAAATATTTATGGTGGTACTAGATAGTTCATCACAGTTCATGGTTAGCATGTGAGCATTATAAAATTAAATAGTTACCTACCGTAGATTAGCCATTTACACGTGAATTACTTATTGCCTGAAGTGGAAACCTGGAAACAGGACAGGCGAATGATATTGATGATGCAATATGTATGCCTATAATTATAATATTTGAGGCGTTCCCTCAATTATTCATGGATCTCATCATCAGAATAGGATTTTGAACCTACTCTTTTAAATAAAATAATATTTTTTTAAATGAGTTCATAAATGACGAAGTTCTGATGTAACAAACATTAATCCTTAACTGAAATGAGAACCTCCTCCTTTTTTCGAAGTCGGTTAAAAAAGAGGCACATGCTAAATTAGATAACAGTGAAGTGGAATCGCAAGTCGCAATATGCGCATGCATTTCAGGTCAACGCATTGAGCATTTTAATAGTTACGGCGGTGCACCGGCCGTTGCATTAAGACAATGACCAATAACTTTGTATTTATGTCTCATTGGGCAGCAAGAGCGGCATTCTGAGCCGGCACATCCGAACCGCTATTAGTCCCCAGCCTATGCGAAAGGTAAATTAAAATTATTGTGAGACCGACAGTAAGTTACATGAGGCTGTGTCATAATGTTGTCTTGATTCAATGCAATTCTCATCTGAAAATTTTTAAAAGAATTGGATTCGTTTGGATCTTAATATAACATAAATGTAATATAAAATGTTTTAATGGATATTTAACATTGACCAAAGCTCAGTGTAAATGACAATCAATGTTGTCATTTGCAAAGACGGAAGTTTGCTTTTTCTCGAGACAGTTTATATAACAATAAAAGGAACTCGGTGTCGCGGCACGGCCTGCCTTATCGGGGCACGGAGTCGATCGGTCATAGTCAAAATAACGACGCGTGCGCACCGGGCGCCTCAGGGTAACAATTATACCCATTAGTTTATTAATCGCGGGCGAGTACGGCATTGTTCTGCCGGGGACAATCGTCGCTAGACCAAATAACGACGGCTCAGCTTACCTAAGAATGGAATTAACGAGAAAAACTAAACACAGGACGTATTGCATTTCAGTATGTTACCGACCAGTCTCAAGGTAATTTGGGTTAATATTTTATGTGAATGAGTCAACGTTTGACATTATCAGTAAAGGGCATTTTGAATTAGTTGAAAATCGTTTCATATGCTAAAAAATATCCTTAATTTTGTAGGTTTGTGAATATGAATTGTATGTTAATAATGTCCATAAAAAGTTAATTCTGGTGGAAATAAAGATTGTTTAAGATGTGTGCGCGATCGGAAGAGTGAGTGGGACGTAAAAGCAAGCACCGTGAGAACACGCGCATGCGGTCGAGGCTTCACATGGGCCGCGCGCCTGCGCTGCACCCGGCTCCCATAAATAGTGGAATTGTTACATTATAGGAGTTTCCACCTATCGCAAGATGTTTGTAAATAAGCCATATACCGAAACAACTACGTCAAATTCCTTTTTGTTTGTTACTCCTTTGTGTACTTTCACTAGAATTGTACCTAATATACTAGTTGTTAGAAAACAAACGTTATTTTACAACAAACCAAAAATAGCACAATAGTACAAACTCTAATATTTAAAAAAGTCAACCGATTACGACGATGAGTACGATACGATCATCGAGCACATACCCTATAGATCAGCAATAAGAACCATCTACCTATCTCCGAAACACGTAAGTGATTTTTCACATACATTTGAACTTATGAATTGGTCCTGTCAACTCTCACCCATACTAAGAAAGTACAGTCACACCGATTAAATAATGGCGGAATATTCTTGGAATAAAATAAATTCCATTTTTACTCACTAAGGTATGTGCTCCATGGATACGAAAAATAAGACAAATGACAATTATCAAATATAAATGTTGTCTAGAATAGACAAGTAGAATCTACTAGAATAGACTCTTCTAGCAATCTTAGTGATCCTGACTTGGCATTTGCTAATTACACAGAGAAATAATAGAGACATACATATTTACTCTTTGTTTAAAGAGTGAAGGACTATATCGCACTTTAATTTACTGCATCACATCTTGTAAGATCAACAATATTTTCAATAGAAAACTGACAGCTCGGTTAGCCTCCAACCTATTCAACATGGTTTGCTTGCACAGCGTCTATGTGGTAGCCGGTCGTAAACCAGCAAAGCATTGCATGAATGCCTTCCCATATAAACAACAATGCCACTAAGAAAACCAATTATATGCTCATGAAATACTTCGACAACACCGACGTAGACTAAAACAACGTGTACTAGCTACATCCAACTACACCTATTAAAACCGATGTTTGACACAGTTATAGAGCAAACTTGTCGGGCTTAGGAATAAATCTATCACGCGTTTGGCCTATTTTCAGAGTTGTTTCAGTTGTGAAGATTATGACGTGTAAACTTCCAGAAGCGCAAGGCAATTGCCTATTTTCTGAGTCAATGACGTATTCAATTTTAATTCGGTAAGTTTCAATTAATACAATGCAAGCATAAAATGACAAATAGGTTATTATGAGCATAAAATTACTTAGTATGTGGTTACATACTATTTTGTATACCCTATACCTATACCCCATATACCCTAATGCGTAGAAACCTCACAATGACGTTTTCAATTTCATAATTGAAATAAATAGTGTAAATTATTAAAATACATTTAATGAAAGTTCCTATAACATGACGAATATGTGTCAATTTAAGTTAAAAATACGATGCGCAACCACATAGGTACTATTATTTTTCCCTAAAACAAACGCTTGATATTAGGGAAAATAACTAACAATTAATAATAATGCAATACTATAAGTAATATAGTATTCACCTATAATGAGTATTTGGCAAAAAATTTTTTTATATAAAACAAACATATTTAAAATGCTGACTGACAAATCAATCAATCAAAATCGAATGTAAGACTTCTGAAATTATATTTAGTTACTTTTATAACCTAAAATATTTTACGATTACGACGTGTTTATGAACTTTCATGAATGGATTGCATCGTCTTTTACAGCTATTATCGTTTTACGATTACTATAGCAACGCAAGAGTATATGACGCTTAGTAGTCTAACGTTGTACCACTTAGGCGCAACAGTTGCCAATGTAGTTTAATTTCAAAAAACTATAATTCAAACTGCATAGGTCGTAAACATAAGATTAAAATTGTCTTTCAAATGTGCCATTACGCGATGAAATACCTATTAAATATAACTTATAACTTTTCATAACTAAAACGATGCCTGTTACTTACATAAATGATTTATTCAGGTATTGTTGTAAACGTACCATACGGATGAATAATCTGATAATTTTATAAAGTAAACACAGTGTTGGCTCCCACACCGCAAGCTGAGTTGTTAACAATCTGAAGCTGAACCGAAGACTAATCAACATTTAGTCAGTAAACGCAATAGGTTACTTAATACCGATTAATTTGTTAGATTTAATTACAATTACAAATAACTAAATAACTCAATGTGGATCTGTTTAACTTAATAGTTTTGTTTATCATTTATTAAATAAATTTAGAATTCCTATGCTAATTGCCGTAAATTGCTTCTTAATAAATTTTATTTTATTCATGTGTTAGGTAAAGAAAAATCAATAAACTCAAGAGACTTTAATACCGTGTCGTATCAATGACGTCATCTTTATGACTGATGTTACACGCATCACACATGATGAAATTGAGAAAAGCGTGATTCATAACTGTAAAATATGTTAATACATCGATTTGATGGCTAATAACAACCGACGATAACTCACATTCGCACATCCTCGCGAATTGGTTTCACCGGACAACACAAAAATGCACTTTACCTTCCTCTCAGAGTCAATCGGCAATTTTTTTATGTTTACGGACAGTCCCGGCGATACACACGACACTCGACATGCAAAGATTAATTTCCGAGGTGGCACATTGTCACTATAATTTATGATCGACCATTGTCTTTTTAGGTGACGTCACCACACCTCAGTCAGACTCCATTCGATTAAATTACAACTTGTCTTTTCCAAGTGAAATATCATTTGCTATCATCAGATTACAAAACTTAAATAAAAAGCGTGACAGAATTGTAGACAGTCTGTCGCAATTGGGATTAAAATAACTAATTATAATGATAGATGAATAAGATTTTTAAAGTAAGTAATGTTGAAGGTACTAACAGTAGTTGGTGCTTATTTAATATAAATAAAATGTTTATAAAACAACAAAAACTACGAAAATCTCAGAATGAAAAGGTAAATAGAAAACTGAAGGCATCTATTTTATTTTATTTACTTTTATGACTGTAAAGACATGTGTGTGAAAGCTTAGAGGTTAGTGAATGGGATGTTTTCATAGCGACCACATCGCGGTCAGTTGCATGCTGTACGGACATTGTGATACAAAACTGGTGACCGCCGCGATCTCCTTGTGTTTCAGTGACCACAGCCGGCAGGCCGGCACCCTCAGTCATCGACCTCGACACACCCTGACCAACACAAATTGTTGCACTCAAAAACATTTATAGCCGTTAAATCGTCGCTCAAATGGTCTTATAAAGTAGATGTGATTGCTCATAAAACCCTTGATGCACTTTGTGAAATTGTAACTGAAATAACACCTCGATAAGAGGAAACTATTAAGATTTTATCAAGACAATTACCTAGACTTAGAAATGACAAAAGGTGGCATATGGGAACTTTCCTGAAATATGTAAAATTTGTTGCTTATATGAAATTCTAAGTAGGCAGTACAAGTAGGTTCAGCGTATTGCTTAACCGATGTGTGTCGAGGCGGCATGTTGAATAGTTATATTTAAGCGTTAAGTATGCATGTCTTTTAAAGGGTTGTCAGAGTAACAAAGGTCGGTCCGCCAGAACACCACTGGGTGGAGCTAATAAACTATTTGAGCAGAGGCCTGGTGTTGACACTGGCATTTCACACCTGAACAATGCGCCTCGTTTGCATTAATGTAAATTAGGTTAGGCCGCCGCCGCCCACATTCAATTAGACGAACCCTAAAGTAGCGCATATGTGCATATGTAAACGCAGTTAATGGCGTGTACCTATGAACTTCCACGTGTAGTGATCTTCGGAAGAAACATTGATGCAACCGCATGCCTTGAATTGTTTCAACAACAGTTACGAAGCCGCCTACGGAAAGATCCCTGATCTCAGATCGGGCTCGAGTGCACCACGTCTCGCTAGTAGTTGCGCACTTAGTCTTCATCATGCCGTTCATCATAAATCCGAATAAACTCGTTGGATTAACCGTTGATATTATGAGAAGTTATGGATTCTATGTACATAATACTACTATACCTACTCGTGATAATAAATTGATAGAGAACCTTTATAATTGGACTAATAAGTTCTTATTGCCCGACAAGTCGCTGAGTTAAAATCTCGATAGTTTTTTGCGTTGGAGAGTCAGGTCAGCAAAAGTGAAAATAGCAAAACAATGGATTGTCTGCGAGAAGGAATTATCTAACTTTAAATAGCTTGAAGCAGAATCCGAGGCCCGTTGCGGTGTCAAAGACTGCGCGCTTGTTCTTCGTCTATCAGCGCCCGCGCCGCTCGCGTAAACAACACCGCGCGCGCACATTTACCAAACACTTCGCGTTTTTACGTGCGTGCTACTATGAATTATTGTTTCATCTTCCCAAATTCTACAAGCTTAATGGTTTTTACAGTCTTTTTAATTTAACATGCTATAAATAACTAATCAGGTCGCATAAAGTCTCGAGCAATGCGAAAACAAAAAATACAATCGAAGGTGCCATTAACGTTTCCGAAAGTCACAAATCACACTACCAAAATGCGAGATCTATAACCGAAAAAGATCTATGCTGGGAATGATTTTTTTTCTCGTGCAGCGGACGAGTCGCACGCGCGGTTCGATTGTGGCTGTGTGGTCCACGCTAGCCACTTTGTAAATAGCGCGGTTTACCTTTTTCAACTTTTGTGTTTTGTTACCTTTTGTGCCGTTGTAGGGCCAATATTACCATAGCTATTTAGGCTCGTCGGATAAATAAATACGCCATTTATCATGATAACTGATGCACGTGAACGTCGCCCGTCACACCATTCAGATGGGGTGAAGATTTGATCTCTGGGCCAAACCATTGTCTTAGTTTGTTTATTGATTTGAATATTTGTATTCAAATATAATTATTTAAGTTCAATATAATCAAAACATTTAATGAAGGATTTATTATAAGCACAAATTGCTTATGCCTAAATGTAAAAATAATGCAAAACGATTTAGGTTAAAAGTATGGGATATGCAAGTTTCCGACAAAAGAGTCAACAAAAAGAAAGACTCACCAATTTAAATACTCGAAATGACTTTTGTGTTGAGGTTGCCGCGAGCGAGTTGAGTGCACTTATCTAATTGGGTGCTAATTTGTCGACAAAAGGCTAACTTTTACAAGTTCTCGGGTAGACTGACTTCTTATATTGACGCAATGAAAAACACAGGGAAAGAATAGATAGTTTTGTCTATACCATCTTTTTTTTTTTTTGTTTTGTTTCCGGAATGCGATCCACATCACAGCAAAATGCACCACAATAAATTCACTCAAGCCGCAGGTTCTTTCACAATATTTGTGTCGGTCATATTAAGGTGCGACAAAAAGGGCCGAAAGGGCGGCCCTCGGTGAATGAAGGGAAGGTAAATAAATATAAATAAAGGTGATGGCGGCGAAGGGGTGCGGGGAGAGGACGCCCCGCGGCGCCTGAGCACGCTGCCCTCCACCGACCTTCTGAGGAGCCTTGAAGTATGTGTTGAAACAATTTTGACTTTTGTTCCAATTTACTTAAAATTTTACATCCATTAAATATGATACACCATGGATATTAGATTAACCTTTTTCTGGCATGTTTAAAGGTGATTTTTCTTGTACGCAACATGTTTTCAAGCAATGCGATCCAAACAAGAACTGCCATAAAACCCGTTTTGGCGTTTAATTGTAAAAATGCAATTACATGCTCATTGTTCCTCGTATCGGTTTGTCACACGTCATTAAACGAGACCAACGAGATCGTAAATGTGCTCGAACGAGCAAGCGCCCGCGCCGGGAGTGGAACCGTGTTCAGGACCAATTACGGGCCTGGGCCTTGCGAGGTGCACTTTTATTGGGTGCAACTTTTAAGTGCCGATCGGCACGACGAGACTACGGCCGTGCCTGAGTTTTATAGCCACTAAAATCTCATTACTAATCTTTGCACAAAATTTTGACAACTATTATCTATTCTTCACATCACACAGCTGCTGAGTTAAAAAGCCATCATTATTTACATCCCACAAATCTCTTTATTTATGTTTGTTCATTTTCAAAATACGCTTACCGATAGCGGAAGAGAATTAAAGAACTGCTATATTTTAGACTGTTTACACATATCATCTAAAAATGGATTGCAAGCTTGTAAACACATACAAAAATAATCTATTTGAAGGCCCATCTCGATAAGTACTCTTAACGCTTATGAAACGGTCCCTAAATCTGTAAATCAATCGTTTAGCTGGGTGAATCACCTTTATTACATATATCAAAGGGAGCAGATCGTAACATATTGCGAAAGCAAGGAAGGGAGCGCTTACCATTTGAAAGCGATAAATTACTAATAGCCATCGATAACACCCAGACGAATAACACTTTGAACCACATAAACAGAGAAATGCGCACCTTTCTGTGCGTACAGAAGTAGGACTTTGTGAATAGAATCAGATGCTCTAGATAACAGACAAGATCGATAGCTTATTTTGATCAAAGAATCTTTAAATAAGTAGAATAATTTGTATGTAGTGCATGTAAACGCATATTCCAAAGTCGAAGATGAAAAATGAATTTTGTTTTTTAACGAATATACAAATACAATAAAATACTTTGAGAGCATGCAAATAAGCACCCACTTGCAAATCGCCTACATCAATTAAACACCACCTTCAAGATATCAGTGTTAATTAAGTTATTATCACCTATATAGTACAAGTGTTTACATAGAGACAAAGAAATGATGAGTGAGTTTTGTTATATGTACGTAAACTTACGTCAGGATCAGTACCTACTTACCTAATAAAGTGTTAATAGGTAAGTAGGCACTGTTTGTCTAAACAACATTTTATAATACACCTCTGATAAAAGATACAAGAAAAGTTTGTTATTATTTGACTTTATCCTATAATCTTTGTGTGTTCGGGTTTGTCTGCACTTTCGTGGCCCGTGCCTAGCATTGACTGAGGTTTGACAGATAAGACGACGATAAACTTACGAATGTAAGGTCAGACTGTAAAACACAGACGTAATTTAAGAAAAAAAATGCACCTAATGAAAACCTTCTTTTGACTCAAACTTTTATTAAGTAGGAAAGTACTTATAGGCAGATAGGTATTGTAAGTACTCGGTATAGAACATCACACTAAATAACAAAATATGTACACAAGTTATACGGTACTAAGCGATCTCTTCCAGACAACTTTCAGGTAGATGGCAGTGAGAATGAAAATGAATAATCTGTTAATTAATTAACACTATGTTAGTCGCAGTTTAAGCACTGTCCTCTGTAATAACCTAAATCCTGTTTTTTTTAACTAAAAATAAAAAACGATAATTAACGTTACGTTGCTAACCATACCATGAAGAGCGGCAAATATTAGCACGAGTAATTAAAACAAACGCGTCTCGCAAGCTGCGCGCGCAAACAGAGAATACCGCTTTTTGCGACTTGTTCCTTGTTAAACCATCAGCACTATTCTTTACTTGATCATTTTTTAAGGTTTATTTTAAATGCTAAAAACAAAGATTTATTAAATATATTTCGATATAAAAATACTACGGACAATGATTGACACTACATCTAGTTACTACGACTGCGTTACGAATGACTACGAAAATTAGATAAACTATTTTTATTGAATCTGAAGAACTAAATGTATACCGGATAGGACAGAACTACCGACGTTACCGGAAATGCCGTAATTATGTTTTTTTACATATTTGAAAGATTTTTGTAATTATTATGTAAAAGTTAACGCTGATCTGATTACCTGAATTAAAGTGTCTAATTGTAAATTGAAAGCGATAAATAATATCGTCATTTTTAATGGTATAATAATAAATATTCAATAAAGTATAATAGAATTAGTTTTTTTAAATAGTTTATCATTGTGTCCCATCTTGTGTATACAGGGTTATTTGCGAAACATCAACAACCTCCTAGGGGCTAATTCTGATGTTCAAATACAACAACTTTTCTATGGGACCAACATTGAAATCGCAAAAACTTCCTCATACTAAGCCGCCGATCAGCTGACATCAGTTTGTATGGAGCAGTGAATTTTTTTTTTTGATTTCTAAAAATAACCCTGTATATACAGATACACAAAAAGATAAAGCATAAGTAGAATAGTCTTGTTTGGAATAGTTATTTCAAAATTAAACATAGATTGTGATTGACAAACGGTAGATGGAAATCAATCGTGATGCCAATAAACATGTCGACTTAAATCAAATGTTCCACAAAACTAAGCACATAATAACCAGATTTGCGATTTTGATTTATATTTTAAATATACTCGATTTTCTTTAGAATACAGACCTTATGCATTATATGGCAAAAACTTAAATATTAACTAGTTACGATGCAAGTTATATTTAATACGCGAACTTCGTACCGGCTTGTTTTTTTTTCGTGAATTTTTCGATGTTTTAATTATTATTCTGCTATTTGAGACGGAGACAAATCCAAAAAATCATAAAAGTCGGCCCAGCCGTTGCCGTTATGTATGGTGTAACTAACCTGACTTTGTTTTATATATATAGATATTATTACATAAGCTGGCTGTCCTTTCTTTAATTTCATTCTAAGTATACAATGCAATAATACAAACTTGTGAAACTTTTACGCCGTAATTTACTTATGAATAGTGCATCTAGCATACTTATTTTAGATGCACTAAACTTCAATAAATCACTTACTTATTATTTTATGAGGCAGTTGTATGGTGTTTGGAAAACGTTGCAGCAATAATGACTGTCAAATTATTCTGTCGCAGTCCTGCTGCCCTCAATGTACAAAAAGAGGACGGAATTACACTTCTTAAGTAACTTGACTACATTAATTAGGTACAATATATTAATTACGTCACAAACCTCTCGAACTATAATAATATCGCGGACTGTAACGAATATTGTGTCCCATGGTGATGAGCCGGCTTGACAGTATGATTGTTTAGGTTAGGTATTCAATTTTTATAATGCCTAATGTTTATTCTTACTTTTTGTCCTCATTTTTTAACAGTGTACTATTGACTGTGTTCACGGCAGTCCTACTAATTGTTACTCTACCTAGATATTATTAGCTTTATTAATGAAATATTTATGTAGAATTTAAGTACAATTGTAACGCTGTTTGTTTTCTGAATAAATAAAGACGAGTTCCTTTTATTTATTTTATCTAACTTGTTTAGCAAATAACTATTACTAAATCAATCTGCGTGGATAATAAGCAATAAGCAATAAGCCTTCTCTTGAAGGGAATTGCGGAAATATCCTAGCGCTTTCTCGCAGATAAACCACTAATTTAAATCATAATCGCACATACGATGCTTCAATAGGTTAGTCTACCTACTATATTATAAAGTCTAAACAGGCAACTGGATACTTATATAAATGGGTATGAAATGAAAATCTATATCCAAGTTTTCATTTAATTCTGAACCTATGTAGTTTGTGTGTCAATGATTAAAATCCATAAGATAAAGTATTAAAAACAATACGATAGCTTCTTAGAAGAAATCTACTTGTCTGTGAGAGTAATGATGTACAGACAACAGCTCGTTAACCTACCACAAAACGTCAAATTTTTTCAATTGATATTGATCTCGACGTGTCGGACTTAAAATTGAAAATCAGTTCCACGAACTTTAACTTTTTGAGTAGCTTTACTTGCCGTTGACTGTACTTTTTAAGAAATGGCAATCGTAAATACGATGCTTAAACATCGTCAATGACTTGAGCCTTTGCGAAGATTTGTGGTCCACGAAAACAAATGGTAAAAGAAAAGTTATTTTCAGCACATAAAACCCTTGACTGCCCATTTAATTAATAACTACATAGCAACAGTTCTTAGCTTCCAAGATTCGTAATTCGCAAAATATAGTATTTTCGCATGATGGATTTGTTGTAACTCGTAACAGGCTGTTCAAACAGCCACAACACATGTCTACTACACTGAGTATTCGCGAGAAACCGAAGATTCCTGGGAGATATTAACACACTTGTGTTTACATATATCATCAGTGTTTACGTTGGCTGAAGAGATGCAAATCGTTAATTCATCGCCACCTTAAGAAGCGACTATATAAAACAAACTGCAAACAGTGGAGGTTCAAAGACCTAGCTCTTTGGACCTGCTAGTCTGACTTTTCAACTCTTTCGAATCATACAGAGTATTAGGATCTCTCGCTCATCCTTTCGAGGACTGTAAGAGACTACCGATTTTTGCTTGACTTTGGAAGTATCCTCTGAGATTTGTGCGAACTTGAAATACGAAAACAATATTTGAACAAGTGTTTCCGCACTTCTTTGCAAGAATTACTTAGGTACAATATGTGCATAAATCTTTACAGTAGCTTCTTAATTTTAAAACTTTTAACTAATTTATCTGCATTATTTTTGAGGTAAAGCATTCTAATACAAAAAATACTGAGTATTGCCATCTTTCGGATGAATCATTGTAAAGTAAGAGGTTTGTAAACACATAAACTTCAGTAAACGATAAAAACCTCCCAAACATCAATGAATTTTGTTGCAATGTTTAATTTAACTAGCATTTAGAATATACAAATGCCATTACTGGTGGATATTTAGAGATTACACACGTTATCTGAAATATATTCTGCTAACATTTTTAAAGCCACGATCCCGGTGCATACAGTTTTATTTGGTTAAATTGGCTTGTCTTAATTTTTATCATCCTCTAGCTAACACTGGCACAGGTGTAATATGAATGTGCATCTGAGGTTTGTGCATGTGAAGCTGAGGTTTACCCATAAACTTCTATAATGAACTGAATTATGGTGCATTCTGCTTTAAATGTGTCAGTAAAACCATTGGGACACACTGACGGTATATCTTACATGACTATCTATGAAGAGGTTTAGTATAAAAAAAACCGGCCAAGTGCGAATCGGACTCGTTCACCAAGGGTTCCGGACAATTTTGTAAGTATGTAAATATACTACGTCTAACGGGAATAGAGTTTGAGCGATTTTGATTTTCTTAAAAAAAAAGAGATTTAACTACAAATTTACGGTTTTCGGACTTGCTTTACTTGTGCTATAAGACATTGCTTCTTGCCAAATTCATGATTCTAGGTTAACGGGACGTAGGTATCCCATCTCTCCCTCTTATGTTTTGATTCCCTTGCGAGTACCAAAAGTGCAGTTTACAATAAAATATATGCCTATACATATTCTTGTCAATAGTACGGCAAAAAAAAAGTTTTTGTAGCTGAACGACCGATGTCGTAGTATTTTATATGTCAATATCTGTGTAAGGTCAATAATAGGTATAATTCTGAAATCGGGGGTCATTTAAATTTCAAATAATTAATAGATCAACTTCCCTCGAGTACCATTAGTTTTGAATACACTTTTAGAATTACAGATAGAAAATCGGCGATAGAAATGCCAAATTACATGTTTCATCATCGTCATTTCAGGCATAGGACGTCCACTGCTGAAC
Source organism: Anania hortulata (assembly GCA_963576865.1). Classification (NCBI taxonomy): domain Eukaryota; kingdom Metazoa; phylum Arthropoda; class Insecta; order Lepidoptera; family Crambidae; genus Anania; species Anania hortulata. Next base: position 8,374,251 of record OY756396.1, on the reverse strand, counting down.
ATAGGCATCCCTCAGTGACTTCCATATTGGCCGGTTTAATACCTCTATATGGTAAAATATATATGGTATATACCTCTATAATGGTCCTTAATTTTGTTCTAAGTTACAGTAAGTTTATAAAGGTGTAGTAACACAATAAGCTGACCCCTCTCATTCATGTTTAGGGGGGTCTTCTTTCTCCTACCTACTTATACCTGTCTTTGGTATCTAAGTAACACGATAAAAGACAGTTTACTTTTATACTTTAATAATGTTTAAAATAGCTTTTATAAGACCAGTTAGTATGAAGCTCACAATGTTTGATTCGGCTGTTAAGAAGTCTTTATAACATTTTACAGCGCTGTAAACCCACCGTAGAATTTTAGGATTAATTTGATTATAGTCAATTATTCACAAAGCGATCCGGGCTCGTTCCGTTTTTTATCCTGCGCTAATAAGCCGAAAAGCATCTAATTTGGACGGCGGTGTCTTTGCTGCTAACAAATTAAACCACTTTAGCGTATCTGTTAATGAAATAAAAATCAATATTAACAATCTATAATTAAGTGACTTTAAAACGATTTAGACTTATAAAAGGTTTGTTTACTTTTCGTTATTATTTGTATTTGCGTTAGAGTTAAAATATTTTAGATAGTTTTCGTCAACCGAAAAAACGTTAACACGAGCTAATCTCGGGATTACAATGGGGTTTAAAAAGTAGATAACAAAAGTTGGTGCGGCGACTGGGATTGCTCGCTATCTGCGCGCGCGCCGCAGTAAAAGCTCATTGTAACCCGAGCCTCAAATACGAAATTGAATAATGCTGACCTATCCCGCGACCGCCTTGCCCATAAATCACCGAGATATTTATGTCCCTCACCCCCCGCGGCTCCGCGCACACCCTCCCGCGTCCGGGCCTTATTCGCGTCCAGGGATATAAAATATTAAATAAAAACATACATAAAATGGTAAGTAATTCCGATTGGAATCGGAGGAGCGCAACGCGATGCGGTCGCGCGTCTATTCTGCGGTTTGCCGGTTTGCACGCAGGCCCTGCTGAATGGGTGACTGACGTCTTGTAAAAAAATACTTAGTAATCCGTATTTTGTGAACTAACACAAGCCCGAGGACTACAACGTATAAACACACGTGCTTATGCAAAGTATTATTCTTTGACGTAATTAATTAGAAAATATAATTACCTGTAAATATTTGCAATGCTTAAGTAAGGAATCACCGTTTTTATATTCAATTTTACAAACAGAACAATTTCAAATTTAAATAATTAACTAACAAATTGCTATAGTTCACAAAACAGTTAGTCACTCCGAAACAATTAATAAATTCCCAACTGTCACCGCATCGCACAAGTTATGCAACGCAATAGAACATCCATGAAAAGAGCATAACACATTTATCTCTGAAGCATCTTGGCTTGTAACGTACCGCTTCCCGTACGCATTAACTTTACTTATATTCCCTCTTATTTATGAGAAATAAATAATACTATTAGACGGAGATACCGATTCCTGATAAAAAGTGGGACCGAGTTAAAATGGGAGGCACGGCTGAGAGGCAGAAAGAAAGTAATGGAGGCGCATCGAACCGGTTTAAAGATTTTTACGAATGCAAGGCTGCTTGGCTCGGCTCGGGCTATGTGCTGCGCCCGCAGGCACACATAACATAACCATCGGCGGATTCGCGCCGGCCTTTCTTCCACGCACACACCTGCATAAGATCGCCCGTACGGCCCATCTCATACCGATTATTATCTCCATATAACTGGATTCCACGTAAAGGTACATTAGGCTATTAAAATATTTGCTGTGCAAATCCGCTCGTACTTATTATTCGAGTCATTATTTGCAAATGAGAGGGTAAACAATACCATCCTTTGAGCAAGCGACCACTATTTCAGTATTGGAATGACGGTGATTGAAATATAGTTGTGATGACGTCCAGCCGTCCGGAGCTTGGAACCGCTCTAGTTCGTGAAGGGTAAACACCTTGTCTCGATCGCTAAATCGAGTTGACCAAACCTATTGACATTGCATTAACCTGTTACCCAAAATAGCGACGCTGATAAACACGTTCCCGAGTTCAGTTGACTGTTACATAAGACTTAAGAACTGTTGAATGATGGATCTCCACTTAAACTTAAGTAATAATAAGCGCCAGACAACAACCTATTGTCATGGTTTTGAAGTGAGAAATTAACATCCTTGTTTTACGAGATACCAGATAATGAATTTTATCAGAGGCGTCTCCTAGCACTCCCAGCTCCAAACCAATTTAGGAAATAGAAATGTTTTTATTTTAATTGTCCCGAACCAGGAATCGAACTGTTCGCGTTCATTGCAAATCGTCGCGTCATTACGGCCATTGGGTCGTCCGAATAACACAATGAAATACCGACAGTAGCCCAAAGATACCCGATCGTGGTATAGGCCACAAGATTTTATTGGCATACTTTGTGAAAAACGAGGAAAAATATTTTCATAACAATGGAAAACTGCAAATTACACAATTCTACGGTGCAAGGCGTTTGCAAACAAATTGCTACACTCTTCGATGTCATTCAAATGAACAAAGAGGTATAAATCACAGGGGACATGTATCATGAATATGGTCAAGCGTCACTAGTTATAATATAAGTACCTATTACGCGATTTTGCTTGGCTTTGAATAGTTTTGTTTGTACAGACAACGAGTTACGAGTATGTAGCTACCTACTTTCTTTGCGTTCTATATAATTTTAGTTTTACCAAAACAAAAATGACTATTTTTATTAGAGATAACTGAAATAATGAAAATAGATGTGAACCTGAAATTACACATGGTCTTCATTTTGTTAGGTATTTAGACATATTTTACGCCATATCTAATAGAGCTATTGCAATGGTGGCTTGACCCACATAGCAAAGGAAATAGTGAGCCCGACATAGGCGAATGTTTGTCAGTTTGTTTGTCAACAGGCGGTCATGTTTGATTAGCCATTAGAGTCCGCCCGATGTTTTCTAATATTACTGAAATACTATCTTATTCTGAAGGTTGCCAACGTTTTAGCAAAAGATAACTCATTGATGTAACTGTATCCTACATCTGTAGGTGTTAGGCATTTGGCAAGTCTCATATTGTTGAAGTTAGTTCAAGATTATTTTTTAAAGCTTTCGTACAAAACAGTTAGATATACGTACGTAGGACATATTTAACTGTGATGTTGTAAGCAGGTACAATAGGTCATAATCTTGATTACTGTGCAATTGGCTATAGCACATCATAATGTCACATTGATTGTAGTATGATTCATTCTCCCTTGTAAAGAAAGTATCTACTTCAGTATATTATATTGCTCAACTTAATAACCGCTATCAACTTCAGGTTACATTAACAATTGATAACAGAAATCAACTTCCAGTTACTTTAACACACCTATGCCCAGCGAATATACTGTTTACTACATAACATATTACAAGTATTACTCATAATAACACATATTTACTTGCAGCAAATTCACTTGAAGCGGTACCTTTGAGGCAAGTAAAGACAAACATACCTAGCTTAAATACTAAGCTACATAAGTACCTACCTATGTCGGACGAGGCTATGTTAACTCACTATTAAGTTATCTTACTAATTTATCATCTACATACAAATAAACCCTAAAGGTAATTATTACCGTTGCATTGTTTTAGCTATTACGGTTGTAAAAGAAAGTAGTAACATTTTAAATAGCATAATTTTCGTTACAGAAAAGTATTTAAATATGTAAGTTACTTGTTTCAGTTCAAGATAAATATATATATACAGTGTGTAACAAAAAGGTGAAATAAAACTTTAAGGGGTTATTCTACGGCTAAATTACATCAACTTTTTCTATGGGACCAACATCGAAATCGCAAAAAAAAAACACTTTCCCATACTAAGACGCGACCAGCTGGCATCAGTTTGTATGGAAACGTCAATTTTTTTTACAATTACAATATATATATATATATATTTATATATATATAGTATATAAAAGAAAGTCGGGTTAGTTATTTATAAGTCGGGAACAGCTGGACCGATTTTTCTGATCTTTAGTTTGTTAGTTTTGTCTCCGCCCCAAATAGCAAAATAATTATTTTAAAAATTTAAAATACACAAAAAAATATATATATGAAGAGGCGGTACGAAGTTCGCCGGGACAGCTAGTAAATATTTTAAAAAATGTTACTACAATCACACTAATTATCCAGCCCCAAACTTAGCAAAGCTTTTATGGGGACTAGATAACGGAAAAACAACATAAATACTTTTATAAACGGTACGGTATGGTACCAATGCATGCTCGTACTCATCATACAAACATTTTCCCTTTGCGGGATTCGAACCCCGCAACCGTTGGCTTTGTAGTCCAAACCGCGAACCACTACACCAGACGGTCGTCAAAGATTAAATTGAATATGAAAAATTACATCATAAAATGTTGATGAGTAGTGGAGTGATTAACAATGTAACTATTTACACTGTTAATCTCCGACCTAGCTAGTAAGTACCTATGTACTTAATCAATGTAAATATTAATTTAATTGTATTGTAACTATTAGATCATTATAATATTATCATTTTCCGTTTGTCCATATTTTAAAATTCTTGCATAATAATAAGTTAACAAATCGAACTTGCATGAAACATAGGTACCACTAGGGAGCATGAAAAGGCTTCCAAATGTCTTGTCGATGATCAAAAGAAATGGTTTTAAGCGAGCGTTATAACCCGACTGCAGACAGGAAGGCACGTTGCGGCTAAGTATCTGAAGATAGGAAGGCAATGGTTTTTCGGTTAAATTATACACGTATAACAGATAACGGTATGGGACCTATTTTTATCTGGTCTAATTTAAATTTCATTACATTAGTTGTTTTTATACAAATAATGCTGATAATATATACCCAAACGTTATTAACTGACGTTATAGTTATTTTTGTTTGATTGAGCTGTCGTTTTTATTGTTTTACCTACCAGAAAAATTAAGTGTACCCGTATTTATTACTCTAGAGTATATTTTTCAGAACTTACGAAATAACTACTTGAAGGATTTGTATCTCATATAAATCTAAAAGTGAAATAAAACCCAAAAAGCTCAGATGCAATAAATAACATAGGAAATATCTGAAAATAAATTGTAGCAAACTATAATTAAACCATTTATCAAATATCAAAATGGCTGACTAATAAAAAAACTTAACAAGAAAAACTAATTACAAATAGGTTATTAAGACTAATGAGGTAATCTCTGCAAATCTTTACCTACCAATCTACCAGCAAAAATTAATTAAGCAATTTTGAATAAATAAACATTATTTAAATCGATCAAAAAACGTTTGTGAATGGCTGCGTTATTAAAGTCCGTTAATGTGCGAAAAACTACCTTTTACCTAGCCGTGGCAATGTTTCAGAAGTGCCACTAAACACAGTGACACGCCGTTTGCTTAGGTTTAGTGCTTACACCTACTTGTAGTCGTTATCGAGAAATGGGAAACAAATAAACTTGTCTTCTAACTTTATGTTTGTACCGCAGGAAGACAAACTACTTTTCTAATTATACAGTAAAAATTAAACTTCAACAACCAAGATATTTCTGGAAAAAGAAGATAGGTATTTATATAATTTATAACCAATTTCTGAAACGAAACTTAAAAAATTTTATGTGTAACGTGCGTGACAAAGCTAGTCTTTGTTTGCGCATCTCAAAAGTTGTTTCTCTCTCACTCGTACGTATTACAAAATTTCATTGGTGTGCGCACATTTTTTTAAATAGTAAATGTAAGTAAGTGAGAGACAGATTTTGATATATAGACTACCCTCACATTTTTTTGCATGAAATATTAATTGTCTGGTATGTAAGTATTTGGTTATAAAAAGTAATAAACATTATCAACATATTAGTATTGGTGATTTAACTTTCCGTTACTTAAAAGTTTTAAAAAATTAAATCAATGTCAAGTAAAAATTGCGCTCTCAAGTCGCTACAATGAACAAACCCTCGACAAAAGTTTTCCGTAAGTTATCTCGAAGCTTTACAAATCATCATGAACGACAGCGCATGACGGAGAATGCCTTCGACACCAACTTTTATGACGGCCATATATTCACCAAAACTGGCATCAATATTGAAAAGAATTCATCATTCATCCATTAGTCACAGAGCCAAAATATTTGTTGACAAAGCCTGCATAATTGCAGTGCTACAATCGAAAACACTCGCTACGAAGCTACCGTAACGCCCGCAATTTGTTCCCATTGTTCCACGGGCGTAATGTTTACATCGACGATTGTCCTTACCCGCGCACTAAGGAGCTGTTTTCATAACAGAGGACACTTCGTGTAATCCATTGTTTCCGAGACAACATCCAACAACCATAACGGCATTCAACACTTCTCGAGAAACATCGGAAGAAACTTCTACCGCACTGCACTCTGAGACACACATTCGTTACTTCGAACTGAATCGGAGACGCATCACTGTGAATCAATGGAAACTCACCTGGGTCATGAGGCGATCGGCGCCGGTGCCTTCGTCGTCTTTGAAATCAATGTCCGGATTGTAATTAGGCACTAAGTCTTTGAACTTTTCGTCATGTCTGGTGATGCGGCCCTCCGCGGGACCGCTGGCGGACTTGTTGATCTCGCTGTAGTTGGGCTCGTGCTGCCGGTAGACGAGGGGGTAGATGCGCCGCGCCTGTTGGCGGCGGTTGAAGCCGCGGCCGGGGCCGCACGCCGCCGCCGCGCCCATCCACAGTAGCACCAGCGACAGCCTCATCTCGCAGGCATCACTTCACGCGCGCTCGACGCACGACCACCGCGCGCCGCGAATTGAGCGACACTGAGAGCTCGGGCACGCCGAGCCGATCCTCCACCACCGGACTCACTTGCATCCCTTGCTCGCCACCACCGAGCCCTTTCATCTCGTCGGGAAATCACATTGTTTCCTTTGCTTTGCATTAACGTTGCACACGCCATTATTGTATGGATCGGAGATTTTAGTCGATATTAGATGGGCTCTTTCAGGACGGTACATGTCCTCATCATCAAGCGACTAGAAAAAATATCGAGATTTTTTTCAATGAGCCTTTTTGCCTACCCAGATTATGGACTTTTAATACGATCAGTTTTGGAGATAGGCAAAAGAGACTGAAACTAGCCAACGTAAAATCATAATTTTTTTTCAGGCATTTATAGGTTTTTTAAAGGCTAGCTCTTACTTCTTACTGAATTATACTCGGTTTTAATGTTTTTTTAGTTAAATATACTTACTTACTCATCGTGTCATGTCATAGCTACCTTCAACGTCACATGGTCAGTTTGACAACTTTTCGCTTCTTGATAAATTAACGCACCAAGCTAATAAAAGCAATGAAAGTTAGGAAAATCCACACACGAGAAACTACTTTTTCACTGTGTTACGTCAATAACACTTATACGTTAATAAATACTTACAATAAAAATAAACTAGTTATCCTATTCACAAATAAGCGTAAAGCCAATTTCGGAATAAATAAATGCTTCACTCGTGCTAGGTATTAACGAAATCAACAAGTATACATACATAAGGAAAAACCTGCGTTTTGCTAGTAATGCACATAAACACAAGATTTTTTATATTTGCGACTTAGTTAGCACTAATCCTTAAAAAATGCGATGTAAAAACCCATTCTTAATTTTCTTTGACACAGTGTTATAGTAGCAGATTGCTTCTAATTAGAAATACATGCATCGAAGAGCGATTACCGTTACGAAGTTTGCTACGAGATTACTTTTTTTTCTTTTGTAGATTATATTATTACAATTAAGTAGGCATTTAATTGTAATAATATAATCGTTTAACCGTATCACCACAGAATATTTATGTATTACTTTGTACCTGGGTAAATACCCCGGCATACCTAGGTAGGTACAAAAATAATAATAAATACATATCTAACACCACATACATTGCTTTGATCCTAAGGTAAGTAGCCAAAGCTACTTACTTACTAACTAAAGAAATCAGAAACAACTTCGGTACCACAACACCCAGATCCGAGCTAATACATGTTGACCCTGGAAGTAGGGATTAAATCGAATATGTGCATGGTAGGGGCTAGTCCAAACCTTTTACCTATGAATGTAGGTTCCATTTTCAACGGATTAAAAGTTTTTTTTTAATTTTTTTTCATAATACGAGTATACCTAGCATACAGCTCAAACAAATAAAAATACAAAAAACTTTGAAGAAGAACAGTTTTTTTTTAGAACGTTGTAAGAAGGTTTGCTTTTTAGGGTTTCGTAGTCCTGACAAGGAACCCTTACAGTTTCGTCATATCCGTCTGTCTGTCTGTCCGTCCGAGATTTTGCTAAGAGACCGTTAGTACTAGAAAGCTTTAATTTAGTAGGTGTGTGTTACGCCGACAAAGTGGTAGCATAAAATTTTGGAATATAGTTTTTTAGGGTAGCTTCCCTACATATGAAGTAAGGATGTTTTTTTTTCGTCGTTTTCCCCATCGTGCGGGGTATCGTTGAGTAGGTCTTTTAAAATGACATAGGGGTACTATTTTTCGATTTAATGCTCCATTTACGAAATATTAAACTTTAAATTGCAGTTTTTTTATTTAAATAGGGCGTCCCTGAAATGAAAAAAATTATGGTGACAGTGCAATTTGTGCAAACTTAAAGGAAAATTTAGCGGTTAAGATAACTTTATTAGTTTAGCAGTAATAGTCGTTAAACTTGGGTGTTAGATAATTTTGTACCAAATACAAATATCTTTACTATTAATTATACTCAGAATAAAGAACAACAGAAACGTTCTTTAATGTGATAACAGGCTACTGCGGAACCATACTCTGCGCGTGGCCCGACACGAACTTGGGCGATTTTTTTTTGTATTTTTATTTGTTTGAGCTGTACATATTATGCGACATTATGAGAAAAAAAAACATATTTGAAATTGGAACCTATATTCATAGAGCCAAAAAGTTCGGGAGTAACGCTATGCGCCTGCTAGATTCGATACATACTTCCAGGGACACCCTATATAAGTAGATATGTTGTTTTGGACATTGAGCCACCGAAATGTGTAGTGTCTCGTTTTGCTGGTATGAGAGGTTATAATCAGGGTGTGTGTTTTATAAAGGATAATTCCTCCTCAGTCAAATGAAACGTAATTTTTGGCCTTTGATAGGTACAGATGGGGAAAACCTAGCTAGGAGATGAAAAACCGTCAACGTAATAGGAAGTTTGCCAACTAGCCCGTTGCTAATCATTCAGACGTGCTTATTAACCGAGGATAGGTTTTCTGCGGTTTTACTGTGTCCCTGTTCAGTGTTAACACGATCGTCAAACTTCGGTTTCTGAAAATATTAGCAACAGGTAGAATTTTGCTACTTGTCGATTTAAAAGGCTAACCTGCCTCGAATGTGTTATTGGACATCTAACGACTCTTTGTCTCGCTGTCCGCAATGCCGTCACTTTGTAATAGACTGCGGTTGTGGAATCGTGAACCATTTTGTGTGCAATAAGTTACAATCAAAAAGTCGTTTGTAAAAATATTATATGTAAAAAGAAAAAAAAACGAAAAGTTATAGAATGATACGGTCTATGCATTTGACGACATGTACGACACGACTCGAATGGCGTAGTGTTTCTGTGATTCGCCTTAAACGCAAGGGGTCCTGAGTTTGATTCCTGGTTCAAGTCAATTCAGAAAAAAACAAGCTTTTCTAAATTGGGTCAGCTCCGGGTGTTACTACTCCCCTAACAAAATTCACTATCTGATACCTCGCAACAAAGGACGTTAATTCCTTCCTTTGAGACTGTGACAGTTGTCTTGCGCATATTTAACTATTATAATTTATTTATTCTTAACCAACCCTAGGCAGGCTTACCCAAGAAACTGATAATCTGGACACTATTCCAATATAATGACTTTTATTTAATAGTTTGCATTGGTTGGTTAAAATACTGAGCAAGATAAATCAATATTGAAGAAAGCTGTCTTAACTAACGTAAGTACAGAGCTACTCTGAAATATCGTACGTCGTTACGGGGATAGTGACAAAGTACTAGGTACTACATAGTACTTGTTAATACTCCCGCTGATTGCAACGATGTGCGCACACCACACCCGTGACAACGCGCCCTGTAATCACCACCGCATTATCATTAACATGGCCACGATCATTATAAGCCATTGAATTATAAATACGGACTAGAACAGACATCCCGGGCAAGTTCTATATGCATTATTGCGCACAGTAACAACACACAACACAGTAACAGTGAGACACATCTGTCGCAGAACCGATGAAAGGTAGAGTAAACGAGTGGAAACCACGCCTCGGTAAACGTAGTGTAGGACGCCAGCTCGATGGAGTGACGACCTTAGGAAGATGGCTGGCAGTGGCTGGATAAAAAAGCGAGAGATCATACTCTTTGGCAGTCTTTGAGGGATTATTACCTACGTGGCGTAGGTAGTTTTATTAGCTTAACTAAATGAAGGTAAATTATATACCTTTGACTTAAATACAATAAATCACACCTAGCCCCCTATTCAGAACCGTTCGATAGCAAATTGGCGACCGGAAAACCACGTGACACTATACCGCACCAAATCAAACCGACACTAAACAAAAATAAGCACTTTTTAGTTTTAAACGCCATCTGTTACATCTATTCTTATATCTATATATATCCATATATTTAAAACAAAGTCGGGTTAGTTACACCATTTATAAGTCAAGAACGGCTCGACCGATTTTAATGATTTTTGGTACGTTGGATTGGTATTCGCCCTGAATAGCAGAATAACTATTAAGACATCAAAAAACATCACGAAAAAAAAAGTATGCAAGGGCGGTACGAAGTTCGTCGGGACAGCTAATATTTTATAATTACGCATTAGTGTCACGTAATTTACCGGTTGTCAATTTGCTATCCTAATCAAAATTTGTGAGCCTATGCTGATATGTCATTTTTTAATGTTAATAAATTGATTATAGACATCTTTCTAAGTCTTAATAATTAGTGGTAAAAAAATATTTTATAAGTATGTATGTATATGTGAGATCATTAGACATTCTCCAAGTGAGTCATACACGTAGTATTTCTGGACAAAAGCAATATCGACTCGACCTCCATCCATTCCCTAAACAAAACAATAGGCACACGCATTCTCCACGAATTTTGACCCGGAAAAGGCTTCTTTAGCAGGAAAATTTATATGCACATTTGCATAACAGAAACGACCTGTTTAGGACGATTTGTAAGCAACACCAACTCGTACATCAATACAATAAAATTTTGTGCTGCATAAACTCCCCATAAGTCATACCAGTACATGTTTTGTTTGTCTTTCGCCGACCTATTCATAAAAAAGTACTCTAGGACTCGTTACAATATTGTAAAAATCACTATTTGTGAAAATTCCACAACCAAAAAAACTTCAAATGTTAAAATAATAACATTCTAGGTTTTCATATATTTAGTTTGGAACACGCAAAAATAAGTTCACACTCCCTTATCAACGCTAATGAGATCTGCGAAGGGACTCGTGTGAACCGGAATTTGGACATAAAGGGTGCAAAGAAACTCGCATCTAATCTAAACACAAAGCTTGGCGATAAGATAATTTTCTATGCAATTCTTGGTCTTCGCCACTGAAACGAGTTTGATGACTCACTGCATGATTTTTGTCTAGTACCTACCTGAGTGGATGGTAAGCTTATAGAAAGCAGGCGGCAATTTCAGAAAAACTTTATGTCGTCGGAGGAAATTAGTTACAATGTTTAACCAACGAGATGATAAAAATCGGTATTTTTACTCTTAAATGACATCTGATGCTGTAGCTGCATCAGTCGTCTCCGTGCAGTTAACAGACTTATCATTTCGTATAAGTATACACTTTATTAATTATTTTATGAGTGTATAGCTCTAAATATAGTAAAAAAAGAAAACCATGACGTGACCCCGATTGAGTGCTAAGAAGAAATACTATCTAAGAATGACATTTAACACCACAAATGTAGTTATCAATAAAAATAAATTAACAGTGCACGTTGCGACCTCTTGTCCATTTCCGTTTTTACCCGATCTTAAAAAAGGAGGAGGCTCTCAATTCGGTTGTTTTTTTTATATTTGTTACCTCAGAGCTCCACTATTTATAAACCGATTTGGAAAAATATGGTTTTATTTTAAAAGATATACTTATAGATTGGTCCTTTATTCAAAATCCAATTCTGTTTATGAAATGGATCTATGTGGAAATGAGTGAACTCTTCAAATATTATCGGCAAACATTAAGTATTAAAATATTTTGCTTCCTAAAATACTTTTTATTTATTTATTTTCCTATGAAAAAAACAAAGGACATTTCCTTTTTCAGGAAGTCTTAGTATTGCATCACGACACGACAACAATACAAGACATTGTGTATCCCCGAAATTATTGGTTATAGTTTATTACACCTCCCCGGCGCCAGCCCTGATAGCAGACGACCGCGCTGACCAACTACCTACATAATGCATCGTTCACACACAATAAACTAACCCAATAAACGACTATTGTTGTTTTAATTCGTGGCTTTACGGACTCATTCATAACTCTCAAAGGGATGTCAGAAGGGATTACGTCCCGAGGAATGTTCGAAAGCAAATATCCGCTGTGAATTTCAAACTTTTAAATGTTATGACTAGATAATGATTTTATTATTTCCCTTTAAATAATTTTACTCGGACTCGTAATTACTACTAATATTATTGCAAAATGGATATCGAAATTAAGTGGTTATACCTACTCCAAAATGTTCGTGTTTTTTTGACAGGACATGTCTAGGTTAGATTAGGTTAGGTTACAAGTTTCAGCCAATTCCGTTTAGCTGTTGATCCGTGATTGAGTCAACATTTTTCAATTATGATTTATTAGGATTTGAAGTGATTAATAAATTATTCATACTCAGTGGCTTTGGCTTACTTCACACACCAAAATGACTAGCTGGCCCATTTTATGAATGACATCACTAAAATTACTTATTTGTTTTGAACAAGTTTTGTATTTAATGGTGACTCGTAATCTAAAACTTAAAAAACATTATAAATATGAAATCATTTATTCGGAAACGTGTTTAGAAAATATTTTTTTCAGCTATAACATCTCAATTGTCATGTTTCTAAGTTTACTGGGGTCTAGCTAGCTAGAGTTATGTCTAATACGTACAGTATATTATTTTTGACTTCCTATAACTTGAGTTATTCAGTAACCAACTACGAGTTACCGTAATATTTGTTTTAGTATAAGAAAATTTCCTTTCAGTCGTCAATGTTACAATTTTCACTTTTACTAACACTAGAATAAGATCAATTGTTACTAACATTTATATGGATTTTATCTGAAATAAATATTATATTATTATAATGTAGTCTTTGCAATGTGAAATAAATGTGTTTGCCGACATTCCAGTGATAGCGACTTAAATATCACCCACAGTCCACGCTGTCGCGACAAGTCGGTCAATATGAAACAACATAGGAGTTGCTACTTCTATGCCCTGGATGGATGTGCCTGATGTCAGAGCCACATCCATCCAGGGCATAGAAATTGTTTGATGAATTCTAAAAAGGTATGCATTTCAAAAAACTCTTGTAAGGTCTCGTTCCTTGGGGTGGCCTAACGTATACCTTTCCAAAAATAAGCAATCAAAAAGAACACGTTGAATAATATAAGCAGACACAAAATCATTTTAATTTTAATAAGCACCTGCTTATACCTAACTACTACCTTCAACTAATTGAAAGCTATGTGCACTGCCGCTTGCAAGCCGATTACTACAACCAAGCTAAAATGAACTGTACCGACCGAGTGTCTTTGTCGCGTCGCACCTCATGGCCTGCAGCCGAGCAAACATAATTTTCGACAAAGGCAAAGGTAGAGTTGCCAGATGAATAGGGAATTGGGAAAATCCTGAAATTTTGCGTCAATATGTCCTATTGACTCCCGGATGAAGTATCTTCGTGTTTAGGTACTTTTCTGATTTAAATGCACTGTGAATACGAAGACAATTAATCCGAAGTTATCCACTGCACCTCATCTTTATTCAATTGGGTTTCACTGACAATTAAAATGTCGATCCTATTACACAGAAGTTTTAAATCGTAAACGAAACTCTATTAAATTCTGCACAAGGCCAAATGCTATAAGGATCCCAGTGGCGCAAACCAGCCAAAGATCTCGTCAAATGGATAAATAAGTACGTACCTACTTTCAAATTGGGCAAGGAAGTTTATGGGAATATGTTTGCCACGGGTGCGCTTCATATTTTTTATTTATTTTTTATTTATTGGAAAACACAACAGACATCAGTTATACAAGAAACGGTATAAATGTATAAAGGTATTGGACTAAACTAATATCCTAAAGGTGTTTACACTGCTGCTTAAATCAATTCGTTAACAAATTATATAATATAAAAATACTAATTATAAATTTCTTAAATTATGTTCCAGTTAAGATTAACGAACACCATTGTGTTCGTCAAAAATGGACCTTGCTGCCGTTTTGAACCTCGCAAACCCTGAGTTAAATATGTCCAACTTGGAGTCACTTTGCGGGAGATTATATTTACGACACATTTATTTGAATTAAAAACACATAAACTAATTTTAAAAGTTATAACGCTCATCTACGAGTATAATATAAAAATCAATCTCTATTTCCCTTGGTCATCGCATCACGCGTGAACGGATGGAACAATTTCACTAATTCTTTTTTTGTTGTGTGTATTATTGTCACTTTGTCAGGAGAAGGTTCTTAGGAAAAAAAAAATTTAAAAGTTGCGCAGAAAATCCTTTATGAATAAACTAAAGACCACGCGAACGAAGTAGCGGGCAACAGCTATTTTAATATAATTTTTACTTAGACTAAATACCCTTGCTATAACATCACTTCATATTATTTTCATTTGTTATACTATTTACATTTTATAATTACATTTTATATAAAGCTTTAACGATATAACAATAATTATATATATTATCACTTATTGCAATTTTTACGAGGAATAATTATCATTTATTATAATAATTAAGATTAAAACCGACTCGCCGTGGTCTTTCGCCGTGGTACTAGTTTGCCCTACACTAGAGTGTAATTGAAAAGCCGGAGGCGCGGAGGGAAAGCAGTCCTCCCCTGTTGTAACAAGTCTCAGGCACAAAGGTGCGAGCCAAAGCGGCTGAGGCGAGCGTGGGTGCCTGAGATTTGTACGCAAGGGCGAAAGGACTGCTCTTCCCGCAGCGCCGGAGAAGAGCGAATCCAATTGCATGTATACATGCATCATGCTTGCTTGCTTGCGTGCCTGCAAGTATGCATGCTAGAATACTTGCATACTGTAATGATTGTATGCTTTATGCTTGCATGCATATTTGCATGCATGCTTGCATGCTTACTTAAATGCATTCTTGCATGTAGTAGTGTTATTAGGAAATTATAATAAAAGAAACATAAATATGTAACCTGTTTTACGTTTTAGCTTTTTACAAACAGTCAGGCGTTAAGTGAAATGATAATTAGAAAAACTAATATTATACTAATTAAGCTTTATAACTCTTAATTGTTATATTAAATTAATGTTAGAGCTAATGATTGTTATTTTAAATGAAATTCTAAAATAATAGATTATATGAAACTTTAATTCTATGAAGTGAGTTGTTATATGAAGAAAGATTATATTAAATGAAACTATATTATAATAGCGTTATATTAATAATATTTATACAGAACATAACACACTCGTTTGCCACGCAACTACCGATTGCTATTTTGGGTATACATACGCAAGGAAAATGCGACTTGATAATGTTGAGGAGTGGCTACTAGAGGTAAAACCTTCATCCTATTTTTATAAGTTTAGTTTTGGGAAATAATATGCTCGCTACCTGGCAACATTAGCCAGAGGTGTCGGCACAGGCTAATGGATGCAAGTGCTGGACCAATACGCCCGCCTCTAGTGTTTTAAACTGTTTACTCTTCCATAAAGCTCTCGAGTTCACACGCGGATGCGTGTCGCCCCACGCCATGGATGAAGAGATCTCCCCGCAAACAAACACAGGTAGGTTTTATGTACTTATGTACATTGTTTAACGTATTGACATCAGGTAGTTAAGTGAGCTTCGAATTTTGAATGTTCGGTCTCAACTTGCTTTTAAAATTCCTGGGGCCTAACCATGAACTCTAAACGGTGCCTAAGCAGTGTTTTTTTTAACGTCAAACTAACAAAAAAAAAAACAAGGTTGAAGTAATACTGTTTTATGGGCTTATGGTTAGACCCCTAAAAACCAAAGCTCCAGGAAAACATGCAGCACACAGTGACACAACATAATAATAGGAAACACAGGTGATAAGATTTTTACATTGAGTACATACCCTATAGAGCAGCAATACAAACCATGTTTCTACGAAACTAGTAAGTGATTTTTCACTTACATTTAGTATAAAATGACAACTCCTGTCAACGCTGGCCCATACAAAAACAGAACAGATACAGATTTAAAAATGGCGGAAAATTTTGTCGAACATATCATATGACATTTCTACTCTATAGGGTATGTGCTCCATGGATTTTTATTACGAAAGAGCAATTTAGATTTAAGTTTAAAATTGCCAGTACAGTACGTACGTAGTAAGTACCTGAGTACATAATTTTATTCTATTAATAATTAAAGACATCATTTTTAAGTTACATTATTTTAAATTCCAATCCCAAAAGAAATGCGCAGTCCTTCGAAAAAACGTTCACTATGTTCGTTCCCAAAAATCCTTTGCATATTTTGTTTGGCGGGCGCATATCTATCACATCGCGAATTCTTTTGTTTCTTCTTTCTTTACAACAGTTACTTAATCTGCTTAAATTATAGTCCACCTACATCTACATATTAACTGATAGTTAGTAGGTACTTTCCATTACAGTGAGCGGTTTGGGAAAATGTTTTTATTTTCATAATTCATAGTATAATAACTGGTGCCCGTATGTTTGTATAGGAACTCATATAAATAAATAATACTTACATTGCTCTGATCCTACGATAAGTAGCTAAAGCACTTGTGTTACAGAAATCAGAAACAACGACGGTACCACAACACCCAGACCCGAGACAATATAGAAAAGTTATTTTTCTACATTGACCCGACCGGGAATCGAACCCGGGACCTCAGAGATAGCGACACCAAGTCCGGTATGCTCGCCTCTCGGCTACGGAGGTCGTCAAATGTCGTATGTCAATATCAGTCAATGGTAGCTACTAAAAACTACCTTAGTAAGTACATTTCAAAAATAAAGATAACAGATTTAAGTACTTAACGCGAATTTTACTATTTTCTGTTTTCTTTTCATATTTGCCGAAGCGCATTTTTTAGCTTAAACTAAGAGATGTGGAAATCGTAGAATCCATTGCTAAGACCTACCTGTGTACTTGTAACTACTTGATCATTCACATTTTGTCACAAAAAGCTTTTTACCCATTTTTGATACAATTTGAGATTTACGTAGTTACGTAGGTAACTTAACTCGCATACCAAAACCTATAAGTAGTATAAACACAGGTTTCGAGTAGGTGCTTTTTAAAAGCTTTGCTTATAAAGATACAAGGTGTAAAGAAGTCAAACCAGTTTTGTTCATGCACTGCCCTCTAATTGACAAATTGGAATCTTATTAAAATAAAGTTCAATTTCTTAACTGACCGGTCGCTGCTGGGCGCGCTGCGCAAGCGCAGGCAGACGTGTGTGATGTCAGCGCGGGCCTACCGACCGGGTGCCGATGATTGCCGAGTGAACGCGAGCAGTGCTCCGGCGGCGAAAATAAAAAGTCTCCAGCATTCGAAGCGCGTGCCTCGATGTGTGTGGTCCACTACGGAGGTCCTCTTCGCCTTTTGATTTATTAAAAACAAATTTTCACACCGTTTTTTGACAAATTTTATTGCGAATGCGAGCAAAATTTGAGTTTGTTCAAAAGCTTTAGGGTTTTGGTTTAGCAAAGTGCTAATAAAATAAACTTTGATGTAGATTGAGTAGACGAGAAAGATGATTAGACTTTGTAGGAGATTTTGCATGCAAACTTTTTAAGCAGCTGCAACATTGCTACCATCACATAGCCTGCTAAAATCGACACCTAGGATTTTCTGAACATACAGTCCTGAACCCATGTCAAAAATGCCTGTAGATTATGCTAGGCTGTTATTCTCATTAGGGCTTATTACAAAACTATTATAGGGCAGGATGACTGTAAATAGCTTTTATAGTACCTTGTACTTCTTTAAAATAATAAATCCCAGCCATCTATTTTCCTCTTTAATATTTAATCAATGTGATCTGAGTGGTTCTAAGATCACACTGATTATCAATTAAATATTAAATAAATTAACTGACTATCAATTAGTACTTCAAGGTCCAACAAACAATCAAACAGTATTTTTTTAAATATAATCAAAATAGTTAAATTAAAATCAAAATATTAAAAAAAACCTGCACAGTATTCTGGTGACATGAATTTAATTCATAAATTTTACAAAAAAAAACACTACCAGCCTGTCATTAATAGAATAGAGCTGTGTTATGATGAATTACATTAACAAGACAACCCTCCATCTTTTTTAAATATATAATTTACTCAATAGAGTACGGTGACATGTAAAGGATTTTGGAAAATTCCCTCCATCATCCTTGGAGACGTCATTAGGCAGATGGCTAATAAGATTGGCCTTAAGCAAGAATAAACAATTAAACAATTTGCTTTATTCTCCTTCCATTTAGTTCTTATTTATTTATTCTTTAAATATAATTCAGCAAATTTAGGAACGTGTGGCCACCCGGCATGATCACTTTTCATAAAAATATCATTTTGACATCTTCTGAAGTACAGAAAAAATCCAAAATATAAAATGGCAGTTACATAGTAAAAGTTTTTAATAGAAGTTGAACTATTGGTTTACTAATATTTGGCCAAAAAACGTTTCCCAAAATATCACATCGCAAACGTTTTTTACGCAAATTTTCATTTGGCAAAAAAAACGATTGTCAATACAACGTATTGTAAATTTTTATTAAGCAAATCTTTTTTTTGGCATACTATTGGTTAACAAATTATTGTTTGGCAATGTGTCATTTAATCGAATATTATTTTGTTTTATTTGACAAAACTTACTCTTCCTAAAATATTGCAAGGCATATGATTTACAAAACAAACAATGTGAGTGGTGTATAGAATACAAACTAACTTGAGATTACAGGAGGAGGGACAGGAGCATAACTTGATCATGGACAAAGAAAAAATATAGGGATCTTTGATCATGGATTACTTTACTTTTCATGTTTAATCCTTTTTATTTAAATTTCCAAATGATGGTCACTGTTCTAACCTAATCTAACCCAGATGATTTAACTGAGATATACTTTTTGTTTCAGGAAAATTCAAGCCCTATATTCGAAATTCCTGTATTAGCAAAAAAATAAACATATGCATACTCTTTAATTTGAGTACCTAAGTATGCGAAGACGAAGTGATAATTTGATAAATATTTTTTTGGAAAATAATATTTTACAAAATGAAACATTTGCTATATTAACATTTTTCCTAATAAAACTTGACTAAGTTAAAAGTTTGCCAAATGATAATTTTACTAAAGGTTTCTAAAGGTTCATTTGCGAAATGAAACTTAAGCGATAAGTTTTTTGCGAAGTAAAATTTGACGAAAGATAATTTGGCCCAAGGGAGGGATACCTGAACTATTATATTTGTTATTCCTGTACACGTAAACGATCGAATCTGAAGATATTGGTTTTTGTTACTATACAAAAACTTCTTGATTCAGTGAGCACTTAAAAAAATAATTAAGACTTAATGATGCTGATGGCTAAAATGATGATGATGATTTAAGAAATAAATCAAATAAAAGAGCTTTAATGGTTCGTGTAGGTATTAGTATAATGGTACACGGTGCAGCGCCTTAGTCGTCGCTGAACTTGGCTTGAACTTGTTGTGTCAAATTATAGCAAACAATGCCGAACGTAAAGCTGGTCCCAATATATTTTACTGTTAAGGATGAACGACTAAACCACTAAGTACCTTTTTGGAAATCACTTTAGATTACCCTTTGCAATGGCGTGCTCATGTTGAGGCTCTGTTAGAAAGACTTAGTTCAGCTGCTTATGCCGTGAGAAAGATAAGACAATTGACGAATGTTGGAACGGCAAGATTGGTGTATTTTAGCTATTTTCACAATACCTATAATGTCATATGAAATACCTACTGTATGGGGCTCAGTAGCAAGCAGATATTGAATCTTTCTTCTACAAAAGAGAGCTGTACGGACAATTTACGACCTTAAACCCCGAAACTCGTTAAAAGATCTGTTCAAGAAAATGATTAAACTAACTGTGGCTTCTCAATTCATTTATGAAAATATTATGTACATGACGACCGTCTGGTGCAGTGGTTCGTGCTCCGGACTACAAAGCCAGCGGTTGCGGGTTCGAACTTCGCAAGGGGCAAATGTTTGTGAGATGAGCACGAGCATTTGTACCTAAGTCATACATGTTTTTAAACTCTGCTTAGTTTGGGGTTAAATTGGTGTTATTGTAAAAATAAATTTATTATTTGTTCGTAAAAACCTGCATCTATTCCCTAAGAAAAGTAACATTCATAATCTTAATAAGTACCCGGAATAAAGACAAACTTGCCGTTCCAAATTTCAGACTGCTTAAAGTAGGTAATTCACGTTCATGGGAAAATGTATTCGCTTTTTAAACAAATTGCCGCAGTCTATTGCTGAACTACTTATCCATAAATTTAAATCGCTTAACAAGATGATTTTAATTTAAAAAAGGTTATAACATAGGTAGGTACTATTCAAAAAGAGGCTGACAATAGTGACAGAGTTTCTTGTGCTGCTTCTTCTCGGCGCTAGGCCCGAAGCAGTAGTATGGTAAAAATATATTTGGACGTGTAAAAGAGCTTAATTTAGGCCTATTAGCAAAAATAAACTTTTGGTTGGTTTTATTGTTTTTGTAGCGCTTAAGAATTACCATTCATACTGACTGGCAACTGTTTCTTCCATAAACATTATCGACAGAAAACATCGATTTGTATTTGTTTTTATTTTATTAGCTCATAAAAGAATAGATACCAAAACTTTAGACAGATACCGAATCGAATAAAATTCAACATTCAGAAGATGACGAATCCTCTTTACAGCATATTCCCGATTTGTCTGGCGAAGGCTTACAGTCGCAATCTTCTCTGTAAGAATTGATATCACTGCCCGAGTTAGCATTTAACTCCGGGTATCTAGGTATCAATTCGTAATTATCCAGGTCATAATTAGAGTCATTCGATGAATTTTTCCATTTGTTAGCAATCATTTGTAGTGGCTCCAGACATTGAAGACTCTGCTTTACCCGCAGTAACTCAATGTTACATTGGTTTTCAACTTCTAACAACTTCAGTTTGTAAGCTTTTGCCAACATTTGTTTCCTAATAGCATTTTTCTTTTCAATTTGAGCCATATTCAGCGTGTTTTGGTACTTTTGCAACTGTTTCTCATATTCAATGAGGTTTTCATCGCAATTCAGTTTCCTATCGATACATGCGCTGTACATATTCGAGGAACAAATGTCGCCCATAACATCTACGTTTAGCTTGTCATGATACACCGGCGCCGAGACTGGTACCGGTGACAGGTGCGGCATTTTGATCTCTTTTTCCAATTTAGATTTTTCTTTGCTTAATTCCAGTTTGAGGGATTCGATAATATTTCGACATTGCGCAATTCTGTCTTTCAACTTTAATTCATTATCTTCGATTATTTGCGGAGTAATTTCTTTAGGTTTTTCATTATTCGAATTTATTTCAAGATTTTCAGATTCGGGAATGTGAGCATCCTGTTTTTCATTATTCTCGACTTTTACACCACATACCGTAGAATTATTATCACCCGAAGCCTTCAAAGAATCCATTTTCAGATGATTATCAAATGTATAGGTCCCGATATTCGAATTTAATGAAATAAGTAGTTTTGCTATAATTAAAAATTCCTAAAAAAATGTTTCAACTAGTTTCAACATTCGTTTCTGTCAAGCAAGTCAAATGTCTAAGTATTTTTAAAAAGTAATTTTACACCATGAAGGAAATAAGTATTAGGTACCTACTAAAACAAAAAAGAAGGATTTAATAATGTATTCCAAATCAACTACAGTAAAGGCGGGGTACTTTGGAATAACTTTGGCTCAGGCCGATAACTTCGTCTAGGGTCTAATTTTGCATTTAAATCTTAATGTCATCATTATCATCATCACTTCAGCCATAGGACGTCCACTGCTGAACACAGGCTCCCCCAACGACTTTCATAGGGGAGGATTGCCGATACTCGCCACGCTTGGCAGGCGGGTTGAAAGCGCAGTTTTTTATAACATATGTAAGAGGCGACTAATTCCTGTAGCACGAGACGGGCAGCAGCGTCTGCGTGCGAAATGTTATTAATCATAATGTGCCTATCACCAATAGGAATTCTTCCTTCATGTAAAAAATGTAGATTTCGGTTCATTGTATGTATTGTAATGATTTTGGTATGACCAAAGATATCCTCTCTAAAATGGGGATTCAGACCCTCTGTCTGAAACAGATGAATTGATTTGCAGGCCGCTTCCAACCGGCCAATCTGGAAGTCAATGGGGGAGGCCAATGTTTTTTTTTATTATTATTTTTTATTAGGTCTACCAACAACTGTTACATTATGTAATAACTCTTAAACAGGGGTAATTTCTAAGCTAAATGCACAGCTAATTACTGGTAAACACCACATGCACAATTGGTAAGAGATCAAAAAAAATACACTTTACACAAAAAGACAAAAAAAACAAAACCTACTAATAGCTAGACAACTATTTAAAAAAATAATACAAATAGAGTTGAGCTACTCGTATTCGTATAATTTTCGAATACAGGCAACCTCCTTACGAAAGGTGGCTAGTGAGCTAAGGAAGACGTCAGTTCTGTCGCTGCACTCATTGTAAAGCCGAATAATACGGACTAGAGGGGAGTTTCTGCCATACACTGTACGTCGCATCGGCGTATACATAGGCTTAATTGGGTTTCGTGGGGGTCGATAGGGAACTCTGAATTTGAGTTGTTGAATCAGTAAAGGACAGTCAATTCCGTTCCTAATTAACTTGTACAGAAATATAAGATCCAACATTTGATGATTTCTGCATTTGGTAATGAAGCCCCATCCAAAACCACAACTTATCGCTGGTTTGCTGAATTTCAACGTGGACGTGTCAAGCTCAGTGATGATCCCCGTCAAGGTCATCCAAAAACTGCAGTCACCCAATGATGCTGTGCGTAAGCTGATTGAGGAAGATCGACATGTGGCATACCGCGAAATTTAGGCAACTTTAGACATTGGCATGAGTCAAATACAAATGTAGCGACATCTATCTCGCTACATATAAAACTGACGTATCCTACATCGCGATATTAAAGTTATCAGAGCGATTGAAGCATATATACAAGAACCCGACAACAACCGTCGGGCAGTAGCCCACCAGACACAACACCCGTCTGGTCGGAGGATCCTCCCTTTTCAATGGTGGATTGAGGACCTTAACACCCTGTTCCACACACCCATTCCCAAACAAATAATCTTGCATGAACAATTAGGTGTAAAAAAGTTGTTTTCCCGATGGATACCGCATTCGCTCTGTGAAGAGCAAAAAGCGGCTCGCGTTACTTGGTGCGTCAGAACTCTCGAAAGATTCCACGCAGGATCCTCAAATGCTGTATACAACATCGTATCAGGTGACGAATCCTGGATATACGCGTACGAACCCGAAACAAAAAACCAGTCACGAGTTTGGGTGTTCGAAAATGAGTTAAAGCCAACAAAAATTGTTCGTTCACGGAGTGTTGCAAAAAAAATGGTGGCCACGTTTGTCTCCAAAACCGGCCATGTTGCGACTATTCCTCTTGAGGGACAAAGAACGGTTAATGCAGAATGGTATGCTAGCATTTGTTTGCCACAAGTCGTTTCTGAACTCCGTAAAGAGACCTGCAACCGCCGCATCATCCTCCATCACGAAAATGCGAGTTCTCACACCGCGCACAGAACAAAAGAGTTTTTAGAGCAAGAAAACATAAAATTATTAGACCATCCGCCGTACAGCCCCGACCTAAGCCCTAATGATTTCTGTACTTTCCCTAAAATAAAGAATAAATTGCGTGGTCAGAGATTTTCATCACATAAAGAAGCTGTGGACGCCTACAAAACGGCCATTTTGGAGACCCAAACTTCCGAATGGAATGGTTGCTTC
The DNA here is from genome assembly GCA_963576865.1 of Anania hortulata. NCBI lineage: Eukaryota > Metazoa > Arthropoda > Insecta > Lepidoptera > Crambidae > Anania > Anania hortulata. The sequence continues at coordinate 8,349,903 of OY756396.1, read as the reverse complement.
AATGATTGGTTCCGTCGTATGGAAAAATGTGTCAAATTTCGCGGAGAATACTTTGAAAAGCAATAAATACATTTTTAAATAGTAAAGTTGTGTCACTTCCTTGATTCCCGAAATTTTCAGTGCCGCCCTCGTAACGTCGTTTTTATTTTAAGGTAGAAAAGTTTAGATTGTTACACAATAGAGTAGGTACCTATAATAAGCCCTAATAAAAAACAATGCGTATATAATTAGACGTCAATAAATATTTACCTAATATCAACATTCTTACCTGTTATGTATCAGTTTACAAAAAGGTTTTGAAAAAACTATTTTTGAGCAGTAAACAGCCGCAATGCTTTTGTTAATGTTAGCTTGTATTTAAATTTAAATAAAACAACAAACTCAAGCAATTTAGGCTAGGTATAATTTTTTGAGGCTAAGTGAATGACAAACAAACTCAAGAACCAAAGAATTGGAGACCGAAGTTATAATAACTCTTATTTTTGCATTGATTATTTACCCAATCCAAAACCAGGTAAAATAAGCCCGAATGGCAACACGGACCGCTACACGTTGGCCGTAGTAGCCAGGAGACTCGTGTCCTAGATCCGGGTAATTGACCGGACTCCTGTTGTGGTTACTGGCGGAAGCATCCGTAGGAGGCACCCGCAGCTCTCCTTCTTGCACGCCGTAGAGGCAGCTGGTAGAGGCTACCGGGTTAATTAAGCAGTCTTTTAGCAGATCAGAAGTCCTTTATGGCCTAAAAGTGGTTGGCAACCGGCCCAGTGCCCTGCAAAGGCAGCACCTCATGGGAGCCGAACATCCAGCGGCTCTAATGCCGGGCTCGCCGCTTCAGATGCAAACGTTGCTGCGGTTCTCTGCAGTCTGGCCGTGATTTACGTAAGGGAGCATCTCAAGTTCTATGAATTGAACTCTTAACAAGGTCAGCCCATCGTCATCCGTTTTTGCTTTGATAGGTTTTTGGCCGCTGCAACAAGGCATCAGATAACTACAGTGCTACCAATGGATCTGGTTCATGGAATGCCGTATACACCCTATAAAGTACCACCACAAACTCTATAAAGTAGTAAATAAATAAATGTTAGACAACATCACATACATTGCTCTGATCCTATGATAAGTAGTTTAAGCACTTGTGTAACAAAAAAACAGAAACAAAGACGGTACCACAACACCCAGACCCGGGATAATATAGAAAAGTTATTTTTCTACATAAACCGACCGGGAATCGAACCAGGGACCTCAGAGATAGCGACACCAAGTCTAAGCTAAGCTTACCTCACGGCTACGGAGGTCGTCAAATTAGGTAAGTAAATATCTTATAAATGAGTATTTAAGTAATAAAGTTAAAAACCTGATTTGTACAATTTTAACGTTCTATTAACGAGTGGAAATCGGGTTTTTACCCATACTGAAGAATATTTACCCCTTTTTCGCTCATCGCTACTTTTATCGCATTGCTACTTCTATTGCATCGCTACTTCTATCGCATCGCCCATTAATTCAAAGCGATCATCGACAACCAAGGTCACACAAAGACAACTACAACGGGCTCTCCGTGTGACAATCTAGTATTCCTTTGATAAATTGACTGTACGTTTTTAAAACAGTAAACTGTCAAATATTTAAAATGTCAATGTCAAAAAGACGCTTCGCTTCGCGCGTAAACATCTGTTTGATTTGACTAAATTTTTGTGTTGATTATTAAGAACAATCAACAATTTATTACTTATATCAGTAAAAATGGGCCTCATAGACTTGTGTGAGAAGTATTTTAACACTAGTAATCTATACGAAGTCCTGGAGATATCTGAAAAGGCTACCGACAAAGAAGGTAGGTACTGTTATTTTGTCATTTGATGACCCACCCTGCTGTATCATATAATAATTATCCGTTTGCCTTGGTTCCACTCCTCTATCACTCCATTCACAGAATATCACAATTTAATACTATTATTATTTGAGTATATAAGTACTTCATAAATATTCTATACTTTTTTCTTTCTAGACAACACCAGACCTCTTACTTTGAGCTCATAAAGTAGCTTTGCATTTAAACTGGCCTACTCATAATACTTATTCATTCAGTATAATAGCCCTCTTCTGGGCACTTATACATGTCCCAAAATTAGCTTTACCTACCACTGCTTCGTGACTATTATTGGCTGGTGATGAGAAGAAACAGCGCAACAAACTCAGTCACCTTTGTCAGCCTTTTTTATATTAAAAGACAGGTATGAAAAAGCAGTACAATGGGCTAGTTTCCTAAAAAGATCCAATTAGTCCGTCGGTTGGATTAACAGAAAATATTGGACAAGGTATTTATTCTTTTCTCAATCAAACAAAAAATTATGAAGATATAGCCCGTTCCGCGAAACGTCACGCCTTGCGACACTTTTCCAGCAAGACATGAAATCACGTGCTCTCTTTGATGCGCTTTATCTTTGTCATTTTTTGTATGTTTGACAAAAGACAAAAAATGGGTCAATATTTTTTGATAATCTAACTGACGGACTAAATAGAATAATCTTTTATTGACCCAGGAAACTAGCCTATTCAAAAGCAGTAGTTTCAAGAGCTCATAGTAAGGGGGTTGTTAAATAGAATAGCTTCATGGTTTTGATTTAACCTATCTATTAAATTTTAGTAAAAAAAGCTTACCATAAGCTATCCCTGAAGGTGCACCCAGATCGCGTTGATGAAAGTGAAAAACTTGAAGCCACAGAGAAATTTAAAGTACTTGGCAGCATTCACACTATCCTTAGTGACAAAAACAAAAGGGCCCTCTATGATGAGACAAAAAGTGTCGATGATGATGACTATAATGTTATTGTGGACAGAGATTGGACTATTTATTGGCGAATGCTGTTTAAGAAAATAACTGATGAGGACATTAGAGCCTATGAAAAAGAGTATGTTGGTAAGGGTGTCATGTTAAAAAAGCAGTTTGTACTACTGCACACTACATATTAAGTTAATTTGAAAGTAACTGTAATTTTTTTGTTCCAAGGCTAGGTTATGCTCTAGATTTTGACAAATTTAATAAAAATTTAAGAAAAAAGTTTTCCTTTACTGATGTTAACATAAACTTGTGACTGTCTGAAATAAATAAATATCTTTTAGGTTCAGACCAAGAAAAAAAAGATCTGAAAGTAGCTTATTTAGCTGGGAAAGGAGACATGGACTATATTTGTGATCAAGTCCAGTTTGCAAGATCAGACCAAGAATCCAGAATTAGAGAAATTATTAGTGTAAGGCTCTACTTCAGGTGTTTATTATTTTACTTAAAAAAATTAAAAATATATATTTAAAGGGCTTATTTAAAATTGCAGGGAATGATAGAAAATGGTGAAATACCATCTTACAAAATATTCACACATGAACCAGCCAAAAAGCGTCAGCGTCGTTTGGCAAAAGAGAACCGTGAAGCTAAGGAAGCTGAAGAATTGAAAAATGAACTAGGATTAGGTTCAGGTAAGAATTTAATTAATTGATTATAAACATAAAATTTAAACAAAAACTGACAATGTTGACCTAGCATTCCATTTTGATTGGTTATTTTTTTTTGGAATTTTTGCACCATTGCTATTGCTCAAAGACAATTCACCTAATAGTTTTAAAATAATGCTTTTAATTTTGCATATATATGCTATACTGTGCTGATGTTTTATATTTTATTTCTAAAGGCAATAACTTTTTTAGTGATCCAGAATAAAGTCTTGAAGTAACTTTCCTAATTGATTTTAAACCCTTCAAACAAAAAAGGCCTAGAAAAATCTTATAAAATTATATTGAATGTATGTCTTTACAGGAAATAACAGTTTAGAACTAATGATAAAACAAAAACAACAAGCCAGAGCCCAACAAATTGATTCATTCATTGATGATTTAGCAGCAAAATATGGAGGTGATAAAAAGACAAAAGCAACAAAAAGAAAAGCAGCACCTAAGGCTGAGCCTCCCACTAAAAGTAAAAGGAGAAAATAAATTAGATTGTTTAACATGTTACTTTATTTATTCGCATTACAAAAATTTAGAAATATCCATTTTTTCTCAATAAATATTGTGTGATAATATTGCGTGTATTAATTGCCTTCTTCCATAGCCACTTCCAATGCACTTTCAGAGTAAAATGGTCCTTGTTCCACATGCGTTTTGAGTCTTGTAATGATACTTGCATCAAATGCCACTGAATTCGCTAGCCTTTTAATGATATCAAACTTAGCTTCCTTTGATTCCTTGGTGGAATCTGTAGATCGATCCAGAAGATATTCAACAAAACCTGTGGAATATAGTTATGTAGTTTAAAAATACTTAGTACAGACAATTTTAATGAAAATAGTTCTAAATTACCTGCTGTTCTTGCCACCAATTCTTCACCCCATTGATGTTGACAAACTGCATCTAATAAGGCTAAACCAGCCAATCTTATTTCAGGAAAAGGATTTTTGCAGATTCCAAACAATGTTTCCATAGATGGTGGGATGGAACTAAGACTTCTAAACCATTCTCTTGTCATAAGTGTGACTCTGTGATCAACAGGACCACTTTTTGGTGAATTAGGATCTTTGTCAACACTAGTCAAGCTAGCAAAACAATTCAATGCACAAGTTTTGATTTCTGTAGGACTGTTTCTAATAATATGTCCCACTTTTTCAACTGCCAGTGTAAACTTGCTACCTGTACATAAACATACATAAAAAAAAAAAGTTGTGCTTAAATATCAGAGCTTAGAACAAATTTTAAAAAACTTACCTAAAGCAGCTAAGCAAAGCTTTCCCTCAATTGTAGATCCAATAAAACCTAATGTATCTAAAGTAACTGGTAGTATGGTAGGGTCTCCCAATTCAAATGTTTCAAATATCAAGTCTAACAATACAGGATATTTATCAAGTATTTCCTTTGGATAAAAATGTGCAATTGATCCAATGAACTTCATGTAACCTAAAAGAAAATAACCTTCGTAAAAAATTATAAAAATATATATATTATTTAGTTATTTTTATCTATAAATTTCTTACCAGGTTTCAATAAACCACCTAATGGGTTATTTGGCAGCTCAACAATTAAATCAGTAATTTTATTCAAGGCACCTTGTTTTACAAGGTAGCCAATTCCATGTGGCTTGACCGCCAGTCGTGACAACAACTCCAGTATATTCAGCTGATATAAAACATCATCTGATTGGAGCTCCGATATCATATGATCAATGTACCCTTGATCATTACATAACTTGCATAGTTCATAAGATTTTGATGAAATGTTAACTACAACCTGGAATGAAATGTATGTATTACTACTATAACATTGATACTCAATGTAAGATTCCTGTGTTGTGGCTGTTATAGACAATAACAGTGTGAAAGAATAATTACAACTATTACTACCTCATAAGCATTACACTTGCTGCTGGCATTGTATTCCAATGCAATCTTCATTTCCTCCAATACTTTTGGATATGCCTCCAATGGTAAGTTAGAAGTAATCAAAATAGCTTTGTTAGCTACACCAACATCTGAGTCTATAACAAGTTGTGCCACAGCTACAAATACATCAATGAATTGTGGTATAGGCAACAGGTTTTGGTCCAGTGCTACTGCCTTGTAAACCTAAAAAAATTGTAAATTACTTATTTTTAACAATAACAGTCAAAAAGTACTTGGTACACAATCTATTAATGACCTACCTCGTCAGTTGCCAATTTGCGCACACAACTCTTTTCATGCCGCAATAAGTACATAACATGACTTGTAAAATTTTTAACCACATCCCCAGGTTCAAACTTATCAAAACAAATTTTTAAAACTTCGCAAGTCAGATCAACATGAGTCCTGAAATACAAAAAATTGATTACAATAAACTTAAACTTTGTAAACTAACAAATTGGCAAGTTGTTAAAATTACATACTTATTTGAAACATTCAGGCACTCTACTATTTTGGAAATTCCAACATCTCTAATAGTTGTTATGGCTTCACCAGCTGGTTTAAACGAGAACAAGTTCTTTATTTCATTCAGGGCAGTCGGTCTATGTTCCTCCCTTTGTAATTGTCTTAGAAATTCTCGATAGTGTTCGGTGTCTTGGGCCGTCATGTTGAAAACAAGCACGGATGGTACTGCAATTAGTTAAGAACATTAAATTTAGTCGAGTATATTTTCACTTATCTATTAACAGAACTTTGAAAATACTTTCCTATACTTACTTTAGAGACCCGGTATTTTTATTTTCGCTATCAAAATCAAATTCTTCCTACAAACAAATCAAATGTCAATGTCAGCAGCACAACTTTTTATTCCGAACTGAGTTAACATCGATTCTAGCGAGCATAAACTCGATAAATATGAAGGAAACATTTTGTTTCAGGTTTAAGCAACACGCTAACATAGTTGATGCCTTAATTCGGAATATATTTTTATTTTTAAACAAATGTCAAGTCATCAAAAAAATTACTAGTCATAGGTTTTTTTTTTAATTGTTTGAGAAATGTTTGTCATACAGTCCATATAATTGAACTTCGAACTTGTTTGTATGGAGCCTGGCATACATAAAGTGCAAGTTTGTACTAAAGTTACGTTATTTTGGTGATGGTGTACACCAATGAACATGCATTTAGCACAATACATGCCTATTAAGAAACATACGTTAATCGAAAGAGAAAATAATTACAAACAACAAATACTCTTTGACAAATGTCGTAAATGATATAATACTTTGTTCAGAATTTCCATTTGAATGTAAATAAAATTCTGAGTAAAGTATGCCAATTATGTTCGATGCCTTTTAATTGTTTATTTAATTTATTATTGGTTTAGGGTTAAAGCAATGTCAAGAGGAGGTCAAACTCCATCTGTCAGACTTAGAGCCCTTGCTAAACATAGGATGGACTTATAAGCGGACTTCTTTTGACATTATGGGGACAAACGCTGCCATTGGACGATCCTTTCATCCACTTCCGTCAGCCCGCCAGCCAGATCCCGCTCCCTTCTTGTTTTGAAACTGGCCCTAATAGATATTAGTGTTTTTAGACTTGGTCCGTGTTTATATTCACCTACACCACTCGAGTTTACGCCCATGAAGCTGGGTACAAACGGCGACAGACGCGTCTTGACATTGTGAGGTCAAGCGCTGCCATTGGACGATCCTTTCGTCAACCTCCGCCAGCCCACCAGCCAGACTCCGCCCCTTCTTGTTCCGAAGCTGGCTATAATTGATATTAGTGTTTTCAAACTTGGTCCGATTTTATATTCACCTACACCACTCGAGTTTCAGTAAACGAGTGATGTAGGCGAATATAAACCGCGGACCCAAGTTTGAAGCCAGTTTTGGAATAAGGGGGCGGGGTCTTGCTGGCGGGCTGACGGAAGTGGACGGAAGGATCGTCCAATGGCAGCGTTTGACCTCACAATGTCAAGACGCGTCTGTCGCCGTTTGTACCCAGCTTTATGGGTTTGTACCCAGCGTTTGTCCCCACACTGATAAGAGGAGTCCGTCCTCCATTTAGCAAGGGCCTATGATGAATAATTGACATCATCCCAGTCTTCTTACTATGAATGAGCTCTTAAAGCAGGCTTGCTTTTAAATTGCCGCTGCCCTATTTTATCGTACTATCGTAGCTGAAAAACGCAAATCAGTTCAAAAGCGAGGCTGCTTTAAGAGCTCATGGCAAGGGGCTATGACCACCATTGAAAACATCATCAAAAGCCGGCATCGTATCTTTGTTGACGCAAACGCATAGAAGATATGCGATACACGGACCGGACACATATTCATCGCCAAAAACAGAAAATATGATACTATCTATATTCTATCTATCTATACTAATAAGAGTATTTAGCGGCTGATAGGGAGCAGGGATGTTGCCGATGCCGAATTTTTCACATCCGCGGATATGAATGCGGATGCGGATTTTGAAGGCTCACATCCGCGGCTGCGGATGTTTAAGATCATATTTAAATATAGTATATGAATGAAGAATGAAAACAATGATAAAGTAATTTTTAGTAATGAAAATTTGTATTGATAAGTATAATGCTCCTAATTTTATGAAAATTTGTAAGTAAAGTTAAAAATAGGAGCATTATACGTAATAAAGAGTACTATTGCCGCCTTTTATAATTCAAGGCAGTTACACAGAGGCTCGTTAATTAAAACCGCGCTACTAAATATTAGTTCGCTAGGAACACTGCCTGGTGAAGTGGATAAAAATCTTCGTGCTATCGTAAGTAAAATTTTATTACTACATAATACATAAAATTACTTACTTACGATATCGGTGATAACTTCTTAAATTCCTCTCGATAAACACTCCACCATGTAAGAGGATTTTCATCCACATTGACTCTTTTTTTAGAGCGATAATAAAGTAATTCCTTTTTGAGTACAGCTTCACTGCTACCATTTTCTGGTATTTCTTGAGATCTCATATTCACTTGACGAATCTAACATCATAGCAAGGACGTTTTTTAAGCATGGCTACGATGTCTATTCGATAAGAAAAGAGAAGAATCTATACGATAAATAATAAGTAAGTAAGTCCACAGCGCAAACAAACACGTAATTATTTATTTACGAGAAACAAAATATGATGCACACAACAAACGCGTCGGATCTTGTCACCAATTTCTTCGCTCCCATTGGTCATTGTCACGTGCGAAAGGCACGCGCCATTCGCCGGCCCCGACCAATTTCTTACTTGTCGCAACCTTCATTACATTCGCATCCGCATTGATTATTGCGGATGCGAATGCGAATATTCGACCATGCGAATATTACCAAGAAACCAAGAATCTACTTGGAAGATTGCTCTTACTTATATAAAAAGTTATAAAATATAAATTCACCATATAAAATAACAATATTATTTATATGTTTTATAGGAAAATTAAACAATTGTATATTATGAGTATGACTTTTTTGCTCGCCAATCTAAAAACTCATCGATGTCATCTTCATTTTCTGATTCAATATTTTCTTCTTCATCCATTTGTTCCAAGTCTTGAGTCTTTTTCTTAGTTTCCTCTTTCTTTAATTCCAAGTCCAAAACTCTGCAACAATGTAGGGTTTTTTGTTAAAGTACAGTTCACGCACAGGCACATTACAGCTTGCCAGAAAAGTGGAAAAGAAAGCACTACATTATCTGCTAAAAGGTTTTTAAATAGCAACTGCAGTACACCTTTGGTTAGGAGGGATGGAACGACAAGCATTCGGCGCATTTCATGTATGTAAGGCTTAGTCATTTTTATTTTGCAGGACAGCAAGAGTTTATATCTAAAAATTCAATTCTATTCATGAAAAGTCATCCACTATCTATGGCATGGCAAACATAATTATGTCAATATTATTGTTCGGTAATAAATATTCGCTATTTCTAGCCATTTTATAAATACAATCATAGTCAATGGTTTGTTTTACCTTGACCAGTTTCTAATTTGTTCATCGATTTCATCAATCTGCCGCTCTGTTGTTGCTTCTTCTTGTTCGCCAGCTATAATTTCAGCAGAAGCAGTTGCTTCTTCTTTTATTTCTTTCTGAAACTTTTCCCATTCTTCTTCTACAGGATCTTTGTATTCAATATTTCTGACCTGCAAGATATACTGGTTATTTGGGTTTACCAACTGAAGAGGTTTGGACACGATGGTTGAAGAAATGGGCGTAGTGTTCTGCCGAAATTTAGGACAACTTAGTTAAGGCTAACGTATCTCTTTCTGCCTGTAGTAAATGAAAAAGAGACAAGGTTTATATTTCAGTCGTATCAACAGTTAAAAGTAACATAGTTAATAATTTGCCTATTTGTCTGCCGCAATCTTGTGTGGGCAGGATTTTATGGTAATTATAATTTGAAACTGATTTGAACACGTTAAAGGAGGAAACATACTTCTATCACGCGACGCGACGCGACGAAACGACACCCGATGCGGACTGCTGTGCACACTACCAACACGCGATCCCACGCCACATAAGCAGTTTCTGGGGTCATTATTCCGACAGCAATCAAAGTGTTTAGTCGTGTCAAATAACTTTTGACTAATGAATGAGACAAATGAAGATTTGCGAGAAGATTTGATGCAAATTTTGGGGACTTATCCTACTAATATTATTTCTGTTTATACTTACTATATTATAAATTTTTGACTAATGAGTCAGATGAAGATTTGGGAGAAGATTTGAAGCAAATTTTGGGGACTTATCCTACTAATATTATAAATGCAAAAGTATGGATGTTTGTTACTCTTTCACGCAAAAACTACTGAATGGATTTTGATGGGCGTGGACGTGGGCAAAAATTAGTCTTAAATTAAAGCAACAGAACATAAAAAAATTACTAAATAGTGTCAATAATTATAGGACTATATTATAGTCCTAAAATTTCTAATGTACATAAACGTTATTATTATTATAAATACACACATACTCTATTAACTGTTCGTTTGACATATTTTTTAAAATTAAGGCACTATAGTTGATTATTGGTTGAATATCTTCGTGCGACTGACGCGCAGCGTCGGGTGTTATTAGAAACACACTGCATGCGTCGCGTCGGGTGGTGTGTTTACCGACAACACGTCAATCTGGATCGATGGGATCCGGTCGCGTGTGCGCGCGTCTCGTCGCGTCGGGTGTTCGTAGTATGGTTCTCAGCTATAGAAATACATACGATTTGGAGCGATTTGATTTGACCCAGCACGCATCGCGTTTTGTCGGGTCGCGTCGCGTGTTGAAAGTCTGTTCCGCCTTAAAAACGAGTTCTGTGTTTTTCGGAATAAACACTGATTATGGTAAAATATAAAATGTCAAAATATCTTGTCTATGACTAACTCCATGTCAGTGGACACTGGACTAACTCATAGGGATGATATTTTCGTTAAAAAAAAATCGACATATTTTATAGTGTAGATATTAAGGGGAATTGACGTTAGTTTCAGAGCTGATGAATCAATTTGTATGAGGAACTGTTTTTTTTATTTAAGTTTTCGGTGATGGTAACATACACAAAATTGTTGTATTTGGGCAGGAGTAACTTCTTTGGCTCTGAACATAACGTAAATTCACCGTCTATACTTAGCCTCGTGTACAAGTTAATCAGCACAATGCAGAGAACGTAGTGTATTACGCGCTCTCACGATAGTTATGTAAAAAAAGAAATACATCTTTACAATTTTTCTTAACGTGTAGATAATCGAGAAATTCGTACTTTTTAATAAAGAAGTGAATACAAATAACGTACAAAGCAACAGTTGTGAAACTTGTGAAATAAGATTTTTAGGAACTATTATAACTATAAACTTATTAATAAACTAGGAATCTCAAATACATCGATGTAATGGTGGCACTTCACATGGCGGTAGAAGAACACATAGAATCGGAGCTGCGGTACATGTCCCGAATAATGACAATATATGCCTCGGGGACCCCTTTGGATCTCAGTGCCCACCAGACCTTCGACTGTGTCCCTCGACGCAGTCGAAGGTCTTCTGCAAGTGCAGAGGCGTGTTCTTCGTCCTGTATCTCTCCATGACGGTCCTTAGGGCGAAAACAGGGTCCATAGTCCCGTTGCCAGGACGAAACCCATATTGACACTCTGAGACATCACACTCCTGTCGGATCCGGGAGTCCACAATCCGCTCAAGGAGCTTCATGGTGTGGGACATGACCTTTATACCGCGGTAGTTGCCGCACTCTTGCACCGATCCCTTGCCTTTGAAGACCAGAGTAATAATACTCATTTTCCATTAGTTCGGGATTAGCCCACTTAAGAGTATGCGGTTGTAAAGGTAGGTTAAGATGTCAACACCAAGAGGGCCCATCGCCTTCCAGGCTTCGATTGGGACTCCATCGGCTCCAACAGCTTTACGATTCTTCATGCGGCGAAGAGCGGACTTCTTCAGGCGTTACCGGTGGTACTAGTCCCTGATTCGGCGGAGGTCCGGTGGCTGCACCTCTTTGTGCTGCTTATTCAGCAGCTCATGGAAATAAGAGCGCCATCTATCCTTCACCGCGTGGTCCTCGCATAACAGGTTGCCCCCAGAGTCTTTAACACAGCGACACTAGGAAATATCCTGTGCCACTTTGACCCTGGAGCGCGCCAACTTAAATTAGCTTCTGCCCCTCAGACGATTCCAACTTGTAATAGAGCGTATGAAAGTTGTCTCGCCTGGCTCTGGCTACAGCTCTCTTAGCAGCGCGTCTTTGCATCCTTGTACGCGTCGTAGTCTTCAGGAGATCTGGACGCTTGCCACTTTTTAAAGAGGGCTTTCTTCACCCTAATCTCCCCCTGGACTGAGTCGTTCCACCACCAAGTCTCTTTGTCACATTTGCGACCGCCCTGAGATAAGCCAAGCACCGCTTCGCTGCACCAGTGACGGCTGCCTGAATCCTGTCCTAGTATTTTTGGACTGGTTCGCCATCACTACCGTCGCACTTGTCGCCGATAGTTAAGGCGAACTTCTGGGACGTGTCTTCATCAAGCTTCCACCATCTGATTTGGCGTCGGTAGCGCTCGTTACGCTTGATTTTGGGCTTTACACGGAGATCCATGTCAAGAAGACGGTGTTGTGCAGCGAGACTCTCACCGGGTATGACCTTGCAGTTTGCCACATTACTGATGTGGTGTCTCCTAGTGAGCAGGAAGTCGATCTGAGTGGTGGGCCTCCCGCTCCTGTAGGTAATAAGGTGCTCGGTTTTTTTTAAAAATACGTGTTCACAATAGCAAGGTCAGCAGCCGCACACGTCCTGAGGATATCCCCTCCTTCTGCATCACGACCACCATACCCAAAGCCACCATGAACACGCTCAAACTCCTCACACCGTTAACCCACATGACACCACAGGTCGCCACCCACAACAATCCCCTGCGACAACGGGATACCGCTAAGCACTCCACCGAGTAGATCCCAGAACGCCATTCTCTCAGCCTCGCCACAACCGGCCTGTGGCGCGTAAGCACTTATCAAGTGGGTGACAACCCCTTCAACAAGACGATCGCTGTAGCGTTTCACTTCCAGAATGTCGTTCTGCAATCCTTCGGAGAGAACCACGGCCACCCCATACGCTCAACCAGGTGAACCTGTGTAGATCAGTTTGTGGCCATTCCCAATTAACCGGGATCTGCTGCCTTTCCACCGAGACTCCTGCAGGAACGCCACGTCTACCCTCCGCCTGAAGAGTACGTCGACCAACTCCCTCGCGCGTCCGGTTAGCGTGCCAATATTTAAGGTGGCGAAGCGGAGTTTCCGTTGTGGGGCTCGCGTCTTTGGCCGTGCCCGCCCGTGGCACGGTAGCCCTAGCCCACTTGTCGCAGGAGTCGGGCGATGCTCCTGCGCGCCGTTTTGCGGCGGCGCCCTATCGGTGACAATTTATTTTCTTTTTCGCACCATTGTTGTGTTGCAGGGTTGGCTTTTACAGGACCGACTGCCGTCCGACCCCCCAACCCCGAAGGGAAAGCCTGCGCCAGAGCCTCGTCCGTTGTTTGGCAGGTGCACCGACTGGCAGGTGAGGTTGGCTTGGACCCAAAAGGTCTTGGTTGGGCCCCTTACACCCTATTTTATTTCCGGTATCTGATGTTATTTTTTAATAAATAATTTCGATAAAAAGGAATGTCAATTTTTTTTACAATATGAGATAAGCAATGAAAAACGGACTGTACATATTAATTACTTGTCTATTGGTTAGCTTGCTATATTAAGTTGGTGACAAGCGGCGACGGACGCGTCTTAACATTGTAAGGTCAAACGCTGTCATTGGTCAATCCTTTCGTCATTTATCATTTGTCAAGTTTGCCAAATTATGCCAAACTGGCAAATTTGGGTCCACACATGCATGACATTTGACAAATTAGGCAAACGTTTGCGAACCTACCGCCATGTGAAGTGCCTAGTGATGTTTCGAGTCTGCTATTTATGGTACTCGAATATTTTATTATTCGTTAAAAAAAGAATCGAATTGAGACCCGAGTCGGAAGACTCGGCCAGGTATTCGAATACTGGCATGAGTATTTAAATACTTTAGTGGACTCGAGTACTTTTTTAAACGAACTTTGTATGCTTTTGACGACAAATAATGTATATGAACGACAGGGAAATAAGTAAATAATAACAGATTATTGTTTAATCAATCTTTTAATCTCATAACCATTCTTTGGCAATTATGGCATGGTATATTAAAGCTAACCAATTGGCATTTTTATGTCAAAAGCAATAATTGCTCATTATCTTTTAAACAATCACCAACAGCCAAATTCAGAGTATGTGCCACGCAAGAATGGTGGCGTTTCTGTAGAACTCTAAAACTTTACACTAAATTCCACAATTAAACTGAAACATAAACACGTTCAAACCTGCAATGATTCATCAACATTTCTCGCGAGACTAACTTCACAATGCTCTTAAGACTAGAGTGGGCATTTAAAATTCGACTGTATGCGTGAAGTTAGAAGGTTCGTACTAAAGTACACGACTTAGGATTCGAATATCGCAAGTACTCTAAACCTGTCTTCGAGTATCGTGGATTCGAATACAAAATTTTATGTACTCGAGTACGTAAGTACCTGTCAGTGTTGCCAGACGTGCGATAATTATCCTAGATCCACGATATTTTTTCGTGTAATTCCACAGAAAAAATAATTAATTATCGCTCGATAAATCTACGATAATCCACGATATTTTACTCAGTTGGAGATAACTTTAGGAAATCATTTTAATCCGTGTATTTGAACACATTTTACGTTTATTTGGACAGTCTCGACTCTGACAGCACGATAGTGAATTTAATTTCTTTGCTCTTAGAACGAGATCGACTCTTGTCAGCGTAAAATTTGACAGTTTTGAAAAGGGTGAATTGTCACTGTCAGTTTGGTGTCGAGAAGTGGGTAGTTACCAGATTTAAACTTTTTATTCGTATAATCTGGTTTTTTCTAGATTCGGTGGAGTTACAAACTTTGTGAACTGGGGTTGCGATAAAAACACGATAATTTTTCAGCAAAACTACGCTAATTCTAACCTATGAATCTGGCAACACTGGTACCTGCATAACAAATCACTCCAATCCAATAACATCGGTAGTCTTACATTTAAAATATCGATATATCGTTTGCATTACATCCCTAGTAACTGATTAATAGAAAATAATGTTTCTTGTTGTTGTTTCCTTTGTTGGAGTTGGAAAATTGTGCATAAACCAAACTAATGTTAATTTTTTTAACAAAAAAGATTAGCGGCTCTAGTAATAACAAGATATTACGATTAATACAAAGGCAAATGATGGATCAAGTCTGTGCTTTGCAGTCAATAAAGGCTTGTGTCCCGCCTTTGGACGGATCAAAACACAAAGGTCAAGCTGGTCGGATTGGAATAGTTGGTGGCTCTTTGGAGTACACAGGAGCTCCTTACTTTGCGGGAATCAGCGCCCTCAAAGTTCGTGTCAATAATAAATTTTACGGCTATAGTAAATTCTAGTTTTTGTTGCAAGTGAAGTTAACTGATGGTTAACACTAGTAAATCATGATTTTGGAACTGCCCTGTCAGGTGGTTTTTAAGTTAAACAGTCATAATTAAAAAATAAGACCTAATTTATTTAAAACTATAAGCTTGCCTTAAAGCCTTTGGCCTTTAAATTACAGGTTGGAGCTGATCTCGTACACATATTCTGCACAACATCAGCTGCAACTGTTATAAAATCGTACAGTCCTGAATTAATAGTTCATCCCTTATTGAATGAAACGGATGCATTAGTGCAGATATCACCTTGGCTTGACAGACTGCACGCTATCGTAATTGGGCCAGGATTAGGAAGGGAGTCCACTACATTTCAAGTAGTTACGGATATGATAAAGACAATAAAAGAAAAAAAAATACCATTAGTCATAGACGCTGATGGTTTGTTTCTAATAACAGAAAAGCCTGATTTAATAAAGGACTTCTCATCCCCAGTGATACTAACACCAAACAGAATTGAGCTTGAAAGGCTTTGTAATAAAGTAAATGGGCAATCTGGCTTGACCAAACTAGGGAAAAACATTGTGATTTTGAAAAAGGGTGCAATAGATGAGGTATTCAGTTTGTGCCCTGAAGTTCAGTGGAAATCGAATTTGGGTGGTTCTGGTCGCCGCTGTGGTGGGCAGGGTGACTTATTGTCTGGATCAATTGCTACTTTCTTACACTGGGCATTAGACAGTGTTGACAGAATTAACATAGAAACCCAAGATAAGAATCTGGCGGCGGCTTCATTGTCATGTTATGCAGCTTCTCGTTTGGTGAGACTGTGCAATGAAAAAGCATTCAAGGTTAAAGGCCGAAGTATGTTAGCATCTGATATGATTGAATACATTCATGAAGCTTTTGAAGAACTTTATCAAATATAAAAAGGACAATATTTGTAAATTGGTTAATTCTAAGATGGTTTTTATTCAATAAGCACTATTTTGGGATTTTGAGTGGGGCAGACTTTGTTATGTAGCAAAATTTTGTAATATACATGGTGAATTTAAAATAATATGGATTTGTAGTATAAACTTTGTTCTTATTGACTCATTTATATTTCTAAATACCTGTTTAATCTAAGTTATAATATCCCCCTAGTGCCATGACATTATAAAATTATTTACCTAATTAATAAAGAACTGTTTGTGGCACTCAAGGCTCAAGGTTAATGTTCTAAGTGCACTTACTTTGGCATCTAGTATTGGATCATCAAAAAATCCTTCTGGAATGGGTTGATCAACAGTTGGATGTGTCTTGGGCTCTTCCTGATCCTGATTACTAGATAAAAATAACTCCTCTGAAAGGTACACATAAGATTATAGATAGTAAAATAATACAATTGCATAAGTAATTGAAAGTAAAGTACTTACTTACTTCAAATAACATTAAATACTTGAGGTACCTACCTTTTTCGACCGATGTCAGAATGGCAGCATTTAAAGGTTTTCGTTTGATTTCTTCATTATGAAAAGTGATAATGTGAGGAATGTCTTTTGGTTTTTCTATCCCCACTGGCTCAGATTGAGTGGCATTTTTTAATATGCCTTTTATCTTCTTTTCTTCAGGAGCGTCTCTTGGTGGACTCCCACTTTTGTGCTTTAATTTACCAACAGTGAAGTTATTGGTTAATTCTTTTAGTTGTTTTGCTTTAATCACGTTTTCACGATGTTGCTTACTGTTGACATGTACAGACCAGACTTGTTCTGATTTAACTACCGAAGAACAAAGTACACATTGAAGTTGCCCAGCGTTATTGTACTTTGCAAGTGGATTGTCAATTTTTACAGGCTTTTGATCTTTTTTACGTCGTTCAGCCATTAAACGACGCATTTCATCCTGGGCTTTCTTTTTATCCATTTGCAAGCGTAAACTTGACATAATTACTTTATTGTTAAGTCTTATTTTTATTGAAACAAATCAAACCAAATATTGTCAACAAACATGACAACCATTGACACTTGACAGCTAAGCTAACTAGAGTCAGATAACCTATTTTAACGTACGGTAAGAGACAATATTCTGATGTGAGGGAGGTGTTAACCGTAGACAAAATCGGTTTCTAAAGTGTAGAGTTGCCCTAGATACCAAAACTAGTCAAACCAATTGATACCTAATTTTATTATGTAACACTGTTCGCTGTGTGCGCGATGACAGCGCCCCTAGTGACCACAAACTATTGTGGACTTACGATTTCTAAAATTAAGGCAACTGAATGGTTTGAGAATGATTTTCAAATTCTTTTTCTTTGAAATTAGTTGAAAATATCTAAAAAGCTTGTGCTTAATATAATAAGTGATTTTCGTACTTGAACTAATGAATATTATAATACGTACGGGATTTGAATCGATACAACATGATATAACTTTCTAACCTCAAACTGTGCAATAAGGGAAAAAAAATGTATTAGGACAGCATGTGAGAGACTTTGAAGAGCTAAGAACCAATGGACAAAGCTACTTAATAAGAGCTGTGATGATAAGACAAACGTCTGTGACACAAACTCCCTACTAACATTTTTCTTTTCACAGCAGCTGTCCATTTATTTCTTTGCTCCAATTTCCCTATTGATATTGGAAAAGAATAACACATGCACGAACTGTTTTTCCGATTGTTTCTACACTTTATAACACAACACCTACATCGCGAATTTCAATGTTTTTACTTAAAAATATTTAATAACGTTAGTATGGAATTCTATGGAAATATAGCAATTTGACACATGACAGTCCAGAGTTTTTTCACATTTCTGCTACATTGCGCGCTGCGATCGATTTGACGGCACACGGCACTTTGCACATAGCGAATAACAATAACAACCAGTAACTGCAAAAATAACTGGAAACGATTTTTTAAAATAATAATATATTTTGCGCACAAAGAAAAGTACCGCGCTGTAACGCTATGTTAAGCCCTCCGTAAATATTTCTTCAACGGTCGTTTGAAAATTTGAATTGGGCCATAAACAAAAATATCTATAGCTTTTGTCAGTTTCAGGTTAGTCTTTGGTGCTTCAATTGTGGAAGACACCAATTTTTTAGATTTTGAAACCTGTAAAAACATATTTTTTGTAGATAAACGACAGTAAATAAATTCTAATTATTTTGTGTATTTGTGTTAATGGAAAAAGACATTCAGAACGTAATTTGCAGCCGGTAAAGTAGCTTTCAGAGAGTGCTTATTTGTGACCAAGTGACTCGTGTTTATTCCTCATGCTGTGATAAATCGGCATTATTTTACTTCTAAGATGGATATTGACGTTAGTAAAGAAAATATCCAGCCCCTTAGAGGCGGCAGAAACCTCATGCAGTTGGGTACTGCACTCCAAGCTCAGTCGGATGTTGATGCCCAAAAACAGCTGCAGCAGCAAAAAGAGTAAGTTTTTCAGATATCTAAGTGTTTACCAAGCTGATAATTACGTTTTTGGCATTATATAGCGAATAGTGACGAATATCTTTATATTTTCACCTTATTCATATAAACTGAAACATATTCAAGTGCTCCTTGAAAACGAACTTATAAATGATGAAATCCGTCACGTATTAGCATGAATGACACTATGACCTCTTTTACAGGGAACATGAATTAGCATTAAGGCACTATCAGGGTCCTGACCCTCTAGACCCATGGTTTAACTATATCCAGTGGGTTGAGCAGTCATTTCCTAAACATGGGCATGAGGGTAACATTGATAAACTTATTAAAGACTGCTTGCAGTTATTTGAGAAAGATGAAAGGTATTTTCAGGATAGAAGACTAGTAAAACTATGGATTAAATATGTAAGTTAAAATCACTGCTGTATCTGAGACACATCCCAAATTTATTGGATTATTTGGTTTAAAAGCCTAATTTGTTTTCATAACTACAAGTTTAGTGTTATTTTAGGTTGATTGCCTTTCAAATCCTCTGGAGATATACCAGAGGCTATATAATACTGGAATTGGTGTAGAATGCTCTGAGTTCTATAGAGCTTGGGCTTGCTATTGTGAAGAATCAGGTGATTATAAGAAGGCTAATCAAGTGTACATGCTTGGGCTTCAAGCCAAAGCACAGCCTTTAGACGAACTGGAGCAGGCTCATATGTAAGTTGTTTATTTTTGAAGTTATTGAGCCTTTTTCATTAAATGTATTGATCTTTTGAAGTTAGCAGTCTATTTTTGCCCTAGCTGTGCAGTTTGCAGTAGTGTACAGTTTAGGTCAAACTCAGGTTATCAGCCAAAATGTATGAGCTAAAATTTTTCTGTTTTACTAATCTAAGAGATTAGATGGTTGTTTTATAAATATTCTTTGAGGAAAAAAACTTAAAAATAATCTTATACCAAATTTAATTAGTTTTTTAAAACAACATTTAATTGAGTTACCATACAATCAAACTATGCAGTGATGATGTGCTATTAACTTGTCATATCAAGTTAATGAGTATACTAAAATATGTTGTAGTAAAAGTGAAGATTGATAAATGATTCACAAAAAATATTTAAAACTGATCATTATTTAAGTGTTTCATTATTGTTAACTACTTAGTGACATTAGATCAGTTCTAATGATTGTACACATCTATTAGCACCTATAAAAAGTATTGCATAATGCACCGTTTGCTTCAAAAAATTCTCTTACTAATATTTTTTTATTGAGACAAACTTTTATACATAGATGAACCTTAGTCCAATAACATATTTACTTTCAGGAACTTCCAATTGTTTTTTGCCCAAAGAATGCTCCATGATGATTCTCCAACAAAAAGAAAGGCAGCATCTGCTCTGGCTGAGACTAGGATGGCTTTAACATCACTTAAGTCATTTAAGAGGCGCAACATTGCCAATGTGCCAGTCCAAAGGATTGGTGATAGTGTCCGCAGCAATGTGCCTGGTGTTGTGAGGCAACAGCCAAATAATTATGACAATAGAATGCCACAGTCAAATATTATGGTTAATGTTTTTGAGGTAAGCATATCTAAATGATGAACATACCTTGTTTTTATAAAACAGTTAAATTACCTCCTACAGAAATATTAAACTAGGTACCACACATACAAAGAACTCTGATCAGTATTCATATTTATTGATTAACTAAACATCTTTTAGGATGCCCCATCAACCTCACATGCTGCAATACCTGTTGTCGAAAACCCTGGACCAGCCTCACTAGTTCAAGCATGCAGTAATGCTGAGAATGAAAAGGAAGTAGGAATATGGACTAATCCTAAGACTAAAATGGTGCATACAAACCTTGTACCTCATCAGCCACTGCCATTTACTCGTAAGTAGTAAATTTTTTTACAACCATAGATAAAATAAACTTTATTTTTAGATAGATAGACATACACTTCATTGCTTTTGGGTAGAAGTAAATAAGTTATCTTTAGTCTGTTTATCAAATCTCTGAATAGTTAAACAAATGGTAAAACTTACTAATCAGTCATTTGAACCTGACAAGGTAAATGGCACTGCTAGTGTCTAGAAAGATGTGAATATGACTTTTCTCTGCTCTGCTTTTTTATTGATGTGATTGCAGATATAGATTCTTATTTTATAAATACTTCATTCATATTTTTTATCACACCCAACTCCATACAGCATATGTAGATGAAGATGATATCCTGCGGCTTCCAGCAAATCATATGGCATACTGTGCTGATGATTTGTCCTTCAATGTGCCTCTATGTGTACCTGACCCTCCAGATTCTACAAAAATCCCATGTTACAACAAATCTCAGGTAATATTCTTAAAAAAATATCATTCATTTTATCCATGCATGATATTATTATCTATTATTTTTGTTTTAATAAATGTAATTTAAAACAAACATATTCTTATCAGGTTTATGTTAATGAACAAGAATACAGTTTAGAAGAAATTCGGTCAAGAAAATACAACCTTGTTAGGACAGTTAAGACTGAAGTGTCTCCTCAGATGAAAGTTGAGCAAAATTATAATAATATCAACGAAACACTTGCCCAGTGCAGTGCATTGGAGACTTTAGCTAATTGTGCGTTGGATACAGAACATGATCATCTAGGACAATTGATGCCGCTTACCATGCCAACTTTGCAAAATATTACTAAAGTTACAAATATGCATTCTCCTGGAGAGCCAAAAGTTCTGGTCAATTTGGATTCGAAGGAATTCAGCGAACTCAGTGTAAAGAAACATGATGATAGTCAGAGGCAACTAAGTTCTGACAAAGAAAACCAAGTTGGCCGGCTAGATCATTACGGTAATGAAAATGCTGTAAACAATTACGGCAAAAATAATTTAATGGAAGAATTTAACAGGAGTCTCATGGGGAACCTTCTTGGTGACTCTGTTACTGTTAATACTAAGGAGGCAAGATGGGAGCTTAGAAACTTATTTAATGATAATGGTAAGTGGTGTGTTATGGGTATAAATAGGTAGGTAGGTAGGTATAAATAGGTAAAAATGCGAACAAAAGAGATTGGGTTGGTTTTTTTAATTTCTTTACAGAAATTCTAGTTTCTAACACACTTCGCTAACTTCACTTGTAACTACATATGTAATAAATTTTTGAATTCAATTTTAGAATTTCAGTTCAATCAATACAATATTGTAACACAATTATTGAGGTATATAATCTGATTGGGGAGCCAGAAGTGAAATATATTTAGTGAAACTCTTCTAGGTTATTAATAAAACTTGTTGTCTTGTTTTTTTCCCGCATATGTCCTTATAACAACATAAAATGTACAAACTAGCATTAGAAACTTTAAATGCTTTGTAGAATGTTAACTATATGTAGGTATTATGAAAATGCTGTATGTTTCCTTAATAAAGATAAATAAAATTAAAAAACCATCATTTTTGGGCATTTGATGCGTTTTAATGACTTATATGTATAAAAGCGTGTCTTGTTGTAGTTTTTAATAGTATAATTTTAAAATTTAAATATTTTACAGAGCCATCAATGGTTCAACCAGTAGTGCAACAGTTTGAAGTTCCGAACTTTGATATTCATGAGGACAGATCAATCACAATGGCCCTCAACACCAAGAAAAAGCAAGAATTACCGGACGTCAGAACTTTACCTGAAGATAAAGAGAATGCCAACAAGTTTACCGTTCCTATGGCAGCTCCACCACAGAATGTAATATATTTTAATATATAATATATGTTTTTATCCACATGTATAACTTAGTCGTAGTAGGACGGTGTACTAGCGCGGTAATTAACTTTGAACGCAAAAGTTGTTTGGATTCGATTTCCGGTTCGGGTCAATTCAGAAAACGATCTTTTCTAAATTTGCTCGAGTCTGGATGTGCTGGGAGAAGCCACTGGCATAATACATTGTCTGGTGCCCTCCTTGTAATTCCTAACTTCGAGATCATGACAATTGGTGTGTTGTCTCGTGCATATTAATTAATATTTGTTTTAAATAAGACATGTCCCTTTAAATTCATTGACGTAAATCCTAATTTCACAATTTTTTTACACGCAAACTACACTATCACTATCTATCTTATCTAGTAATGAGCTTACAAAAGTAAAGATATCTTATGCAAAATATCTCTTTCACAAAATATCTTGTTTACTTGCAGAAATTTTGATAAAACTTTTTTTCTTAATTATTTATTTTTGTTCATGTTATTAGGTGAATAGAACTGCATATTATGAAGAACCATCATGCACACAAGTTTTCAACTTCAACATCAAAGATGCAAGCACTCCAAACATGTCACAATTTAAAAAGCCAGCAAGTTGTATTGATCAGTCTTCAAAATTTCCTTCAGTGCCCAAATTTAGCATAGATGAGAGTGTGATTGAACATGTTGACGCTAGTGCTATGAAAAAAGAGGACAATTCAAGACAGCTCGGAGCTGATCAACATGCTACTGTGGACAACCAAGGTGGAGGCCTTTCAGTCATCATGGAAGCTACTAGAGAATATAATAGGTATTAAACTAGTTTTTTACTGACCTACATTTTTATCAAAGAATCTGTTGGAATGAGTCCAACTTTTTCAGTTAAATGTTATGTGCAAAAATTTTTATATTTCAGTAAATCGGGATCAAGTTCTTCTGGTCAATCAACAAGAACTAACTTCACTGGGTACACTACAAACTATGATTCAATGTATAATAATCACAATGATCCATCACAGCAGCCTACTACATCTAAAAGAAGTTCTATTTCTACCCAACCGCGACTGCCTAGCAGTCAATTTGCAAGGGTTTACCCTCAAAAACGCGAGCAGCCTGAAAGCAAAACACCTGCTCCGCCCACATCCGTGCCTTATCTCTCCCACGACCACCAATACCAAAAGCCTATGCCCTCTGGATACAATGGATACTCTCCACAAAGGTCGATGCAAACTCACTATCAACAAAATTACCAACAGGGCTATCAGCAGGGATATGTGAATAACCAGATGATGAACCAACAGCAACAGGGTTACGCCAGCCCTAGTCCGAACGCTTATAACAGCCCCCAACATCCTGGCATGCAGAGCCCTCATGCAATGAGCCCTTCGGTTCCGCCTGGATTCCAGAGTCCGACTTACTCTAATCAAGTAGGCTACCACAGTCCAGGGCACGCTGTCATGAGCCCGCAACAATCGTACGCGGGTCGCCAAGAATATCATTATCCTAGTCAAACAGATAGACAGCATATTTATGCCAACCAACATCAAAATCCTGCAGTTTTCCAAAGTCCACCCCATCAGACACAATATCAACAAAATAATCAATATTATCAGAGGCCCAGTCCTGCGCCTGCAGCGCAAAATCAAAGCTATAACCAACAAAATTATCCTAACATGCATAATCAGTACAATAATGCTAATATGTATCCAAATGCCAATCATCATTCGAACAATCAAAACTATAATGCGATGCAGAGCCCTTATAGACAGCCTCCCAAATCAGTGCCTGAAAATAATCAAGCAGCTTACGCTATGCAGAATCAGTCTTTTCAAATTTACCAAAGTCCTCAACCTCAGCAAAATAGCTATAGAAATTCTTCTGGTCATAATGTTAACATGTCTAGTGAAGGCTCTGAACCTCAAGTTAAGCCTGAAACACATGCAAAACTACCGGAGGCGATGACTGCAGAGCAAAGCAAGTTGACTCCTCCAACTAAAAATGCCGGTCCTCATAAGAGTCCTACCTCAGCTTTGCGAAACATAAGACATGACCAACCTAATGTCAAGTTAGGTCAAAATTCCCCTGATATTGGTTTCTCAAACCAGTTCCTTAACTTTATAACAAACAGAAATGAACCAAAGGACAATGCAAATACACCTAAATTTACAAACAGTCCAAGCATTTCTCAGAAGATGCATAAAAATCTGTATGTTTCAAGTCCAGAACAAGCTCAAATACCACCATCTTCAGGTCTCTCTGATTCTGATAGTAAAGATGGAATGACAGCCCAGACTGGGACGCCTATTCAATCTGCCAAGGTGTCCCACGGTGTTCCAGAGAAACAGAAAGATATATCCAAGAGACAGTTGGACTTTGAGCATAGAGGTGAATTTCAGTCTGAAGATAGCAGGGACTCCGTTAGTAAAGAAAGCAGAATTTCTTCAGTGTACTCTAGACAATCTGACTTCCAGTCTGATGGTTATGGCATGGATGTAGATAGTGAGAATTCTATGGAATGTGCGGCTTTTAAATCCACACATTCTATCTCTTTAGTTGAAACTAGCGATATACCTAGACCGGCCGATCTTGATTTTCCTGCAATCATCGATCCATTCAATAAAAAGATCGTCGCTTCGCTATTAGAATATGTAAAATTCCCTAATAAAACACATGCTGAAGGGTATATAGAAGTGCGATCAGTCCCCAAACTGCAACCTGCCACAATGCTTAGTATTGGAAACAACAAGTTTTCCGTTGAAAAACAACTTGGTAAAGGAAACTATGGTGCCGTATTTTTATGCCTTGACATCCATACAAATAAATCTGTTGCTGTGAAATATCAAAAACCAAGTCGTCCATGGGAGTTTTATATTTGTCAAGAAATAAAGGCGAGAATAAAGGATCCATTTATGGTAAGTTACTTAGTGAATCAATTTTTCGATATTGGTTGATTGAAAAAATGAAGTATGTATATGATACCGTTAATTTGTGTTTTTTTCAGCTTCCAGGGTACATGGACATTACTACTGCCTTTTTAGGTGATAATGCCAGTCTATTTGTATCAGAATATTCCAAATATGGATCTTTACTAGATGTTGCTAATAAAGTTAGAATTGCTACCTCAAAATGTATAAATGAATTTATAGTTATATTACTGACTTCTGAGATGCTGTCCATTGTCCATTATCTCCACAAAGCTCAAATTATTCATGCTGATATTAAGCCAGACAACTTTTTACTGATGAAAATGTAAGTAAATCAAGATAATATTTTCTTACTTTTCATATTATTTTTACCTGTTATTCATAATAGAATCAGGTCAGTAGAACTCGCACCGCGTTAAACTGTGCGGCGTCGACATAAATTGCAGAAACATGATAGGGTACTAACTATCTGCACAAATAAAGAATAGAGAATTGCAATGGAAGTAGTCATTTCTCGCTCGCACGTTATACTGTAAGAGCGAGATATGGTTACAGCCATTTCAATGATTTTTGGTCCTTACTTCATAAAAATAGAGCGATAATAAATTTGTGTGTAAATACTGCAGACTTATTTATATGATTTATTGATAAAAAAAAGTTATGTACATGTACCGCAGCTCCGATTCTATGGTTCGGACCGCTGTAGGCGACACCAAACCTTTCCCCATCACCGTCGGAGTACACCAGGGTTCCGTCCTCAGCAGGGGCGTGCGGTGCATATAGGCAATAAGGCAGTGCCTACCTGGTAAATAAAATAAGATAGGCAGTAGGTACTTATAAATGTGTGTCATTGATGAAAACACTTAGGTAAGTATCTACTGCCTACCTTGAAATTAAACCAATGCCCGCCACTGGTCCTCAGTCTTTCTGTTCAGTGTGATATTAGACGTGTCAGATAGCATCAGAGACTCGCATGAGCTGCCACCATGGCTGCTGATGTATGCTGACGATATCGCACTGGTGAACTCGGACAAGGGCAGGCTGGTGAGACGGGTGAACGAGTGGAAGTAGTCGATTGCGAAGTCAAAGAGGTGACCGGTGTCATTTGTGACCCCAGAATGCCGGTTAAGCTGAAAGGACATCTATAAGTCCATCATTAGGCCTGTCCCTTTATATGGCAGCGAAGCGTGGCCGCTACTTGATCGACTCAAGCAGGAGCTGCGTGTCACGGAGATGAATGAATATGCTGCGGTGGATGTGCGGAGTCACGCGGAAAGACTGCGTGAGGAACTCGCGCATCCGCGGTAGCCTTCGTGTCCGTGATATTGTAGACAAACTGCAGGAGAGTCGCCTACGCTGGTACGGCCATGTTTTGCGGAAACCGGCAAGCTACGTAGGAAACAAATGTCTGGCCATGCTGCCACCGCTAGCATTTCTTGCCACCACCAAGAAATGCTAGCTTGACGTCGTGAGGGCTGACATGCGTGCCAATGATCTCACAACTAGAGACGCTCAAGACCGTGCGAAGTGGAGGAGTAAATCAAGGAAAGCGGACCCCGGGCTCCAAAGCAATGGCTTTGGACGCAACCGAGATTGACCGTATAGATGAAGAAGAGAAGATTGATAAAAAAAAGTTAAACGTATTATAAAAGAGTAAGGTTAATTTTTTTATGTTACAGACCTACCCAAGAATGGAGAACTCCATCATTGCAGCTGATCGATTTAGGGTGTGCTATAGACATGTCACTGTTTCCAGAAGGAACGACGTTCAGAGAGGTTAGTCTAAATTACATTATCTACATTAATAAAATTTAAGTATCTGTTTGTAATGTCAAAATAACAGTTTTGTTAGTACAAAATATATAAAAGAAAAATCATTAATTTTAAAATATATTCCGTGTCTGTTTGTTCCGAATAATCTGCGAAACGGCTGGACTGATTTTGCCAGGATTCTCACTGGCAGATAGCTGATGTTATAAGAACTAACTCGAGATCCTTTTATTTTTGGACGGACGGAATTGATCGAAATCGCGGTCAACAGCTAGTAGTTTATATTTTTTGGTTATTTACTTAATCACAGTGACTGGTAGTTAATGTAATCATGCTATTAACCCTTAATCAGGCGGTAGAAAAATAGTGATCACCAAACTTGAAACCTTGCAACAGGCTTGGTCCAATTAAAGGTTAAATGAGTATACACCCTTAAAAGTAATTTCATTTTTGGATTTTCTGATTTCTGAATATTTTTTTTTTTACAGTTAATCGCCACAGAAGGATTTACATGCACTGAAATGAGAGAAGGTAAACCATGGACTTACCAAACTGATTTATACTGTCTTGCTGGCACCATACATGTGATACTTATGGGAAGTTACATGAAAGTAGCTAATCGCTTAGGCCAATGGAATATAGACAAAAAGCTGCCTAGGTGAGTGTGGTTTTTAATTTAAAAAACAGGTCTACTAGTTAACGCAATCCTAAATGTGCTAGTAATATTGTAAATGCAAAAGTAACTCGACAAATCGGTTTGCGTGTGTGTCGCGGCGATTTGCCTTGGGTCTCGGATTCGATTCCCGGTCCGGACTAACTTAGAAAACGGACGTTTAATTGGCTTGGTTCAGGAACTTCTGGGGTATGTTGGGTTGTCTTACCGTGGCGAAATACACTGTCTAGTTCTTCGTCTCAGGATGGTAATCTGAATTAGAGACCATGACAATTGGTATAGTCCAATATGTTTTTTTTACAGCTAAATAATGCTGAACTAATTAACTAATAAACTTTTTCTTTACAGGTACATGAAGGTGAGTTTGTGGGACAAGGTGTTTACAACTCTCTTAAACGTGCCAGACTGTAACAACATACCAGATTTAATGGATCTCAAAAATGAGGTGGATAGTATTTTGAATGAAATTGACAACCTTGGCTCTCAACTTCGAAACTTTGCTAATGTGCTTAAATCTAGGTAAAAAAATAAATGACCCTTATGTATTTATTGCATTTAGATATAACGGCGATTGTAAAAATAGACCCTTGATTATGTATTATTATACTTATAGACTTACAAATTATATCTTAAGATTTAATAAGCTATTGAGCCCTTTCGCCAGGTTAACGAAATATTGCTCCTCTTCAATAAAAGCAATAAGTATTATAATATCTGAATCTAATTAGTTAATATAAACTTGTCTTGTTGTGTTTAGTTAAAATTGTGATATTTGTGATTTTTAGTTTGTTTTGTTAGCATAAAATAATGGAAACTTGGCTTAGAATATAAACATGTTAGCTTATTAATGTTGATGCATTACATACCTAGGTTTCATTTATTTTTGTACAACTAAATAAGACTTGCACATTTCACTTTTCTTGTTTGAATTGTAAAAAAAATAAACAATTACCTGGTTGAAAATATTATTTTATTTATCTCCTTTTAGAGAGGGTTTTGCAATAGGTCAACAAACAAATGGTCAGGCCTCCGTCACTTACTCAAAATCGCGCGCTATATGCCGGCTAACGTACTCCCGAGACATCGAGCACAATATACCTACCCTATAGAGCAGCATGATACGAACCATCTTTCACCGAAACTAGTTAATAATTGTCCACTTACTCCCACTGCAGGGTGAGTATAAGACAAGTACTAATCAATACAATCTACTTCATAAAATATTTCTAGTCTTTTATTTATCATCTTTGAGCAACTTTAGCGCGTTCACTCGATGACGCAGTTAAACAAAGGTCGCGCGGTTTTGAGAAGCGTCCTTAACTCTTGTAACGCGTGCAGAAGGTACAGACAACAGCACGTTAACCTACGAAAGAGAGAAAGATAAGACAATTGACTGATGTTGAAACGGCAAGATTAGTGTATTTTAGCTATTTTCACAGTATAATGTCATAATATGGAATACTGTTATGGGGCTCAGCTGCAGATATTAAAACCATCTTTGTACTACAAAAGAGAGCTGTTCGGGCTATTTAAAACCTTAGACCACGAGACTAAGAAAACTATTTAAAGAAATTAACTTACTTACAGTTGCTTCTCAATATATTTATCAAAATATTATGTATGTTCGCAAAAATCTGCATGAGTTTACATGAGTTACGCGGCATAAAGATAAACTTGTTCCAAATATTAGATTGCAAAAGGTAGGAAGTTCATTCATGGGAAAATGTATTCGTATTTTTAATAAATTACTACAATCCCTAGCTGAACTGTCAGTATTTGAACTTAAATTACAAGTTAAGATGATTTTAATGAAAAAGGGTTATTACACCGTTAGTGATTATATAAATGATAAAAATGTGTGGATTTAAAACTGCTCAGCTCGCACCAAAACTTGTAAAATATTAGTTTTAAAAGAGGCTGTCTACAGTGACCGAGTTTCTTGCGCTGCTTCTTCTTGGCACTAGCCTACAAATTGTCCCGAAGCAGTGGTAGAGCAAAAAAAAATATTGGGACGTGTAAAAGTGCTTTTAATGGCCTTGCAAAAATAAATGATTTTGATTTTTGACAAAACGTTAAATTTTCTCAATTGATATTGATCTCTATATCTTTGATTTAAAGTGGAAAATCGGTTTAATGACCTTTAACTTTTTGGGTAGGTTGACCTGCCGTTGTCTGTACCTACATCATAATGCTGCTTGCAGCTAACGCCAGGAATCATTTTTAACATTTGAAGGCTATAAGAGCGTAGAGCCTAGCTTGGTCCTATCCTAGCCCTTTTTCAAATTTAAGTAAAGTTAAATTGGTTTTTAACTTTAACTACGTGAACCACTCTGATATTCAGAGTGGTTCACGTAGTTTTACTTGAGTGGTTCTGCCTATTTAATTTGAAAACTTACTACGCTAATAATCAATAAAAAATTACACTTATTGGGGGAATGAAGATATAAAATTGTATCCACAGTTTATTCGGTTTGCGCGCACGGAGGTGAGTTGGTATGTTAGGCGTAACTATGGCTCTTTCGTTTGGAAAAACTATGCTAGCTGATTCATACATCAAAAAATAGTATACCTAGGTATAAATGGTTCCAAATAATGCCCAAAGAACTAAAATAACCTTATACATACGTATAAATTATTGGCCATAAATACTGTTACAATTAAAAATAAACAAATATTTCATTATTTTTTTTGTTACATTATTTATTTATTTAAGATCAATTATGTACAAGGTTATATACAAGAAAACTAAAACTAAACCTTACCAAATAAATATTTACAAAATAAATTACAAATAAAAAATGGGTCCCAGATTGCCGTCCGAACACAGCGACATAGTCCCCAGAACGCTGGCCGCATTTCTACGCTGTGTAGCCAAACTGATACGTTGGCCTAGAAATGCGCCAGCCCTCCGATCGCCCGTACAGTCAATCAGCCGCTTGGCTAACTGACTACAGCCGATGTGCGCTAGGTCCCCACGGCCCGAGCTTCTCAACCCCAAAAGGTTCAAATATGCAGGTATTACTAATATCTGCATACTTGCGACGTTTGAGGGACTCCGCTGATGCAGCAGCAGTGCCAACCCCTGACGAGGTTTGTGGAAGATGAGTCGGAGCCAGTGTCAACACAGGTTGCGTCCCACACTAGGGGCAGACCCATCTTCCACGGAACCAAGGTCATACCATATTTTTTTTATATTCATTGAGTTTTCTCATTTTGGCGCCAATACATTGTACAATATTTTGCGATACTTGAAATGGAGTGGGGTGATAAAGAGAACCGAATCGAATAGCAATTTTTTAAACTCTCCATACGTCTGGTATTACCTACTTAGTAAAATGTTTGTGTACCGGGCTATTAATAAATAAACCTCAGAGATAGCGACACCAAGTCCGGTATGCTCGCCTCTCGGCTACGGAGGTCGTCAAATTTAAGTTTTTAAATTAAAAGACCTCCTCTGTTTGTGACAGAAAAAGATCTGACTGTCCACGTAATGTTCATACGAAAAAGGTGGTCAAAGCAGTAAGGGAAAGATTTGTTTACGGATAAGAAAATTTGAAGAATGGTCCCTCCAGCAAAACTCGGCGCCGGGTGATAAAGCGGTCTACGCAGTCTTGGTTGGAATCGAATGTTTCGGTCGGACATTATCAGAGCTGAAGACTGGCCGTCGTCTAGTCGCGATCTTAATCTGCTGGATTATGATTTATGGTCAACTTTAGTAGAGAGAGAGAGAGTACGGCTTGCTCTAAACGCCATGATAATTTGGAGTCCCTAAAACAATCCGTACGATTGGTAGTGCAGAATTTCCCATGGAAATAGTGCGTGCTTCTCTATTGATATAAACTGGTAAGGGCTGTATTGCAGCCAATGGAAACCACTTCGAATAAGCTTTTTTATATTTTAAATTGTTTTATATTTATGTAATAAATGTTATTTGCAATAGAAAAATTTTTTTTTTCTTTGTTTCAGTATTTATGGTAAGCTAGGTATTTATGAAATTACTGCTGCTGCTGCTTCTACACCTAGCATGCTTACCTTTTTGCGCGCTATAGAAGTACTTACAATTAATTATCGATGAATAGTAATTGAAATAGTTCCCCAATGACTGTAATTTTTGGCGTAGGAGGTTCAAAAATTTAAAGGTAAACATCTACAAACTTAGGACAAATGCAGCACAGTTATACACATCATGAATGATATTAGGTAAACTTATGGGTCGTTCTCTCGTTTCGTCCGGATTTGGTGATTTTCAGAGAATTTTTTTTTTTAAACCTATTGCGAATATTTTCATGAAAGAGGCGGTGCGTATACACATAACGAATTGTATTTTTTGGAAGGCACTTATGTAGCTCTTTTAATTTGAGAGAAAAACGAAGGATAGTAATGACGGCATGGATGGTAATGACTAACGTATGGAAGGAAATGAAAATTTACTTTCATCATCTCGTCATAGTTCCCTTTTCTCTCTATTGCTTAAGACTTTTGTGCCCTATTTCTTCTTTTCCTTTTTTAAACAAGAAGAACGAGATAGATATCTTTCCTTCTATTTTTCTTTGCACAATTGGTAACGTTTAGGATCACTTTTTATTTCAGCATATTTTAGCTTTTTTTCGTAGTCTGTGTTTTCTAGCTAGCTTTTCCTCTTGTACGTTTCTTGGTCTTTGCCATCTTAATCAGTAGTTAGTTATTAGTCATCATCAACTTATTTTCAGCCATAGGACCTCCATTGCTGAACTATGTTCATTGTTCAGCCTCCTCCAATAATTTCCAGATTGCCCGGTTGGGAGCGGCCGACGAATATTGAACTCTTTCCTAAAATTAAATCTACCTAACTAGAATTTGTCCTAGGTAGACATATTTATCAACAATTTCGAGGATAAAGCTTCTAACTGATGCTGCAGGGTAGGTCGCAACATCAGCATTCAAGATTATCATCATCATCATCATCTATATGGTCAGTCCCGGTTGCATCCAAAGCTATCGCTTCGGAGCCCAGGGCCCGCTTTACTTGATTTACTCCTCCACTTCGCACGGTCTTGAGCGTCCCTACAATCAGGGAGATCATTTGCATGCATGTCAGCCCTCACTACGTCAAGCCAGCACTTCTTGGGTTTACCCCTTTTGCCAGAACCGGCGGTGGCGACATGGCCAGACATTAAATTTGTTTCTCACGTAACTTGCTGGTTTCCGCAAAACATGGCCGTACCAGCGTAGGCGACTCTCCTGCAGTTTATCTGCAATATCACGGACACAAAGGCTACCGCGGATGCGCGAGTTCCTCACGCGGTCTTTCCGCGTGACTCCGCACATCTACCGGAGCATATTCATCTCTGTGACACGCAGATCCTGCATGTGTCGCGTAAGTCGCGGCCTCACTTATAAAAGGACAGGCCTAATGATGGACTTATAGATCTGTCCTTTTAGCTTAACCGTCATTCTGGGGTCACAAATGACACCAGTCACCTTTCGCCATTTTCCCAGGCAGCAGCAATGCATAACTTGACGTTGCAATCGATGTCATCCGACGCGTGAAGTACAGATCCCAGGTATTTAAACTAGTCCGTGCGCTCGACCTTATCTCCGCCTATGCGGACGGACGTGGGATCTGTAGAGTTACAGGCCAGGTACTCGGTCTTCACAGGTTGAGCTTCAAACCACCGCTCTCAAGCGACTGCTTCCACTCGTTTACCTGGCTCACCAGCCTGCCCTGTTTACCAGTGCGATATCGTCAGCATACATCAGCAGCCATAGTGGCTCATGCAACAGAAACAGACTGAGGACGGAACCCTGGTGTACTCCAACGGTGATAGGGAACGGTTTGGTGTCGCTAACAGCGGTCCGAATCATAGAATGCAGGAGCTGCGGTACATGTCTTGGATAATCGGCATTCAAAATGAACTTCATTTTGTCCATGTTTATCCAATTGTACTTGTTGGCAAACTCGACTAAGGCCTTCGAACATTCTGCTATGACCAGAATATCGTCGACAAACTGAAGGTGAGTACGTACGATGTACGTTAATGTTGTTGCCGGATACTTTCAATTCCAGGAAGTTGAAAGCGTTTTTCATTGCATCGTTGAACACTTTCGGAGAGATAATGTAGGTATCCCTTACGCCTCGCTGCAGAAAAATTGCCTTCGTGCACTGCTCCTGTACTCGGACCGACATAGTGGAAAGAGCGAAATCTCCAGTATATAAATTTATACTTAAACATAAACACTGCGGCAACTAGATTTACCGATAGTCAATATAGCACATTGATATCGACGGTGGAAAGGCAAAAGGCATCAAGCGACACTTTGGGCGATATTGAGTTATATACATAGTTAGAATCAGCAAATTTTTCTGCGTCTTTTGAGCCGAGTTTGGTATAAATCAGAGCACTTTTATGGCGCTTGACTCCGTCACAAAAAAGGCCATCATTTCTTAGTGCCCGGAGTTAACCAACTCAAAATTCATCATTTTTTTTAAGCCCTGGATTTCAATTAATTCGCAGGTAGCTCTAATGAACTAGGCAGTCACTTAAGCTTTTCATCCTTTTTCAGTTTTAGGAACACATTACTTTTAAATCTTTTTACCTTGCTGTAAATCTAATAAACGCGGCATTTAAAGCGTTTTGCCTGGAATACAATAATACATGGCTGTCGTTTAAGTTTTTCTTCCTTAAACATCATCGGAAATGAATATCGCTTGAGCCCTTTATCCTTACTCTACGCACAACAAAGGTTTTACATAAGTTGTTTTACCTTAACCTATTGTAAATTAAAATGTGATTTAAACCCCTTTTCTATGACGTAAAAATAATTGCCAAAGTCAGTACAGACTTTTTATCTGTTTCAGAAAATTGCAAATTTTTTGTTTTAATCATTTTTCCTCAATCATTTGTACCATTAATATGGCACTTAAATCTTTTTATTTACGCAGTAAAAGTATCATGAGGTTTGTAAGTCATGTTCCGTTTATATAGACGAACTTTGGTACGTAGTTTGAATCTTCGCAACGCAACCATTACAACAACTGGATTTGATTTGAACCTAGATCAACGCACCTTACGTAGGCGCGCAAGCCGCAAACGTTGTTGCATTTAGTCTTGATTGCGATTGCGACTACAACAACCGGTCAATGCGCGTTCTGTTTGTGTGCTGTGTTGACAAATGGTGAGTGTTTGTTTTGTTTTTGTATATTTTTATTTCAAAGAAGTGTAAATATTTAATCTACAATTCACTTTTCAGATTAAGTAGCTAAACAAAGAAAAATGACAGACAAAAATCTTCCTTAGCTGAAAATAAGTACATACACGGAAGAAGTTATTAAACATAAAGCTTAGAAGAAAAAAATACTTACTCGTAAACACGTTCTTTTTCATACAAATTCATTATTAAAAAACCATGACAATCGGTAGGTATCTCCTCTGATCCATGGTATGTTTATTACCATGATTTTACGGATTATCTTTTATGAAATTACAAGAATTTTCATGAATATAGGGTTTTTAAGATTGAAATTGGTAAAACATAAAAATAAAATATTTTATTGTCATTTTAGAAATCGCCATCATTATCATCTTCACGGTGAATCCCGGTTGCGTCCTAAGCCATCGCTTCAGAACCCAGGATCCGTTTATTTATTCCTCCACTCCACTTTCCTTAATTTATTCCTCCACTTCGCAAGGTCTTGGGCGTCCCTGTTTGTGAGATCATTGGCATACATGTCAGCCTTCACGCTGCTTTTGCCAGGACCCGGCAGAGCCGGCGTGGCCAAACATTTGTTCCCTACGTAGCTTGCTGGTTTTCATGGCCGTACTAGCGTAGGCGACTCTCCTGCAGTTTGTCTGCAATATCACGGACATGAAGGCTACCGCGAATGCGCGAGTTTTTCACGCGGTCATTCCGCGTGACTCTGCATATTCATCTCCGTAACACGTAGCTCCTGCTTGTATCGCTCAAGTAGCGGCCACACTTTGCTATCATATAAAAGGACAGGCCTAATGATGAACTTATAGATCTGTCCTTTCAGCAAGTGGCTGATAATGTGTCTCTGATGCTGTCTAACACAACGTCTAATATTACATTAAACAGAAACGGACTGAGGACGGAACCCTGGTGTACTCCGACGGTGATAGGGAACGGTTTGGAGTCGCTAACAGCGGTCAGAACTATAGAATCTGAGCTGCGGTACATGTCTCGGATCATGTTAACATAATGCCTCGGAGACCTCTTTGGATCTCATTGCCCACCAGATCACCACTTGAGGAACACAGTCCAAGGCCTTCTGCAGATCAAGAAATAGCAAGTGCAGAGGCGTGTTCTTCGTCCTGTATCTCTCCATGACGGCCCTTAGAGGGAAAACAAGGTCCATAGTCCCGTTGCCAGGACGAAACTCATATTGACACTCCGAGAAAGCACTCTCTTGTGGGATCCGGGAGTCCACAATCCGCTCAAAGAGCTTCATAGTGTGGGACATGACCTTTATGCCGCAGTAGTTGCCGAACTCTTGCACTGATCCCTTGCCTTTGAAGACCGAAGTACGAGTAATAATACTCATTCTCCATCGGCTCGGGATTAGCCCGGTCAAGAGTATGCGATTGTAAATAGTGTTCCCGGATCCTATAGGCTTTTAGGCCTAAATTTAAGCCTATTGGTCCTTTTTTATGGTTATGGTAGTATGCCAGGCCTTTAAAACGCTACTCACTTTAAGAAAGCCTAGAGGTTTAAAAAAGCCTACAGGCCTAAATAGCCTTTTAGGCTTTTTTTGCGACTAAAGTCTTTTGCAAGTAGTAGGCTTATTTTAAGGCTATAGTTATTTTTGATATTCTGACTTAGTATGAATTAAATTAGATTTATTTTTGAATTACTACTTTTATTTATTTACAAATTTAATGAAAACTAATATTATTTGAAATTGGTAATACTACTTGATACACATTATTTCCAAAAAAAACAGCTTTTATTTTTAGACATTTCTTTTTTTATTTATTAATTGTCCTGCCTTGGAGAATGATTGTTTGCTGGGGACACTTGTAACAGGTATTGATAAAATATCAAACCATAGATTTTAAATGTGGTATTTTTTTCCTTGAGTTTTCCACCATGATATAACATCTGTATCCTCTGTCTCGTAAAATTAAGTTGATGATTATTATACTCGAACAATAAATAAAATAGACCTAGTCTAAAGGACTAAAACTCTTTAAAGGCTTTTAGCCTTTCAAGCCTTTTAATTATGCGCCTAGCCTACAAAAAGGCTCAAAGCCTATAGTCCTCGGGTAGACAAAAAAAGACTATTAAAAAGGCCTAGCCTAACGGCCTGAAAGCCTTTTTTAAAGGCTAAAAGGCTTTTAGCCCCCTCTAGCCCCTTATTTCATAGGCTAGCCCTAAAAAAAAGCCTAAAAGCCTATAGGCCTCGGGAACACTAATTGTAAAGGCAGGCAAAGATGTCTACCCCACGAGGACCCATCGCTTTCTATTTGGCTTCGATTGAGACTCCATCGGCACAGACATCTTTACGATTCTTCATGCGGCAGAAAGCAATCTGGACTTCTTCAGGCGTTTCTGGTGCTACTAGTCCCGGATTCGGAGGAAGGTCTGGTGGCTGCAGCTCTTTGTGCTGCTTATGGAAATAAGAGCGCCATCTCTCCTTCACTGCAAGGTCCTTGCATAACAGGTTACCCCCAGGGTCTTAACCAAAGCGACACTGGAAAATGTCCTGTGCCGCTTTGACCTTGGAGCGCGCAAACTTATTCTCTCTATATAACGGATAAACTTACTTAAATACATTTTAAAACATTCATGACTTAGGAACAAATGCTCGTGCTTATCACACAAATGGTAGCCCCTTGCGGGGTTTTAAGCCGAAACAGCCTGACTTTGTAGTCCGGAGCGTGAACCACTACACCAGATAGTCGTAAGACATGGACTAACTAAATTAAAATAATAAAGTCTTACTGTATGAAATAAAAACCAACTTTTTGTGGAATGTAGATTTTTTTACGCTTGTCAATTTACGCTGGTATGATACTTACTGGTACTTAGTAATGGAATTTAAACAAGTAAATGTGGTGTCCCTTGACCAGTTTTAATTTTTCATTATTTGGTCTGGCGTAGTGTGTTTTGTAATTGATTGACTGAAAAATATTTATTAATGTTTTTTTTATACAAAGCTTAAAAATCAAACATTTCTCACGTTTCATGCAGGAAAATCACGTTTCATGTTGCCAAAAAAACTACCTTAAGTATGATTAGCTCCTAGGTCCTATGAAGTTAATTCTTTAAAATATTTTTTTGTGGCTAGGACTAGGTCCTTCTGCTTACTGGTATTTATCTTTGGTAGTTATATTTTATCAATTATTAAAATAAATAAGCGGGTTTTGGGGAAACTTTTTTGTGTTATTTAATTTTGAAAAACCACATGCTTTTTATGTGCAATGTGCTGAAAAATTAAAGAGAATTGTTTGCAAAAGAGTTTTTTT
Source organism: Anania hortulata (assembly GCA_963576865.1). Classification (NCBI taxonomy): domain Eukaryota; kingdom Metazoa; phylum Arthropoda; class Insecta; order Lepidoptera; family Crambidae; genus Anania; species Anania hortulata. Next base: position 8,311,501 of record OY756396.1, on the reverse strand, counting down.
ATTGTGTTTAATTATGATCCATACAATCGATTACAATACACAATAGCCTAAGTGGCAATAAACTATAAACTCGTTAAATATATTGTATTTCAGCTATATGCCATTGAACTTCTATTGGCTCATAAGATCTTCTTCCTTATTCACACAAAGATAACGTTTGACTTTAAATTATTATGCCTTGCACAACTTAAGTAATATTGGCCCTTTCACTCTTTTAGCTTTAATCATTTTTTTTTAGATTTGACTCATAAGGTGTTCTGCATGGAACCAATTATTATATAAATGGTTGTTAAATCGGTTTGCCTGGAATCGTTTTCAAGTGCAGCGGCGTTTGACCTCTTTTGCCTTAATCCAAAAATAGGGCATTTAGGGTTAACCGACATCTAACTTCGTAAATAATAACTCTATAGCTGAAACTTTAATTGCATAATATAGATCTTTTCTTAAAACATATATTTCTGTAAGACTTTTCTCTGTTTATAGCGCTAAAAGATAACTACGATTTTTTTTCCAAAAATAAAAACTTTAAATCGCTCTCCTGTAAAGTTATCAAAATGTCGCTTGATGCCTTTTGCCTTTCAACCGTCGATATCTATTTACTTTAGTTCTAATGTAATAACACTTAATAACTGTGTATATCTGAGGTAGGCTTGAAACACATGGTTGGATTGTATAATTTATTTATCAGAGTAATAAACTCCTTAGAACGATACGTAATGATTGTATATTCTTTATCGACATTGATGGCGGGGATTTTTGTTGGCAGAACGGTGCATTATTTTTGTGTGTTTGATTGTGCATAATACCTATATCCATTGTTTGAAAATCTACTGTTTTGTATTTCATTATCTTAGATTTCTGAGGCTATCCTTTAGCTTCAGAAGTGGGATCGACGAAAACGATAATATTTTTCGATCTACGCCTACAAAGGAAAACTCAAGGACTCCAAATATGGCGAACCGTCTGATTTGGTGGTACGCGCTCCGGACTGCAATTGAATTCCGAAAAAGGAAAATGTTTGTGTGAATCAGGAGTTTTTTTTACCTAAGTCATGAATACTTTTAATTTAATAAAGAATATTTATCCGATACTTAGTCGCCATAGTACGACTTTTGCGTAGTTTGAGGTCAAATTGATCTATGTATGATAAATGTGAGATTGATATGTGAAATAGTTTATATTTCACACTGACATAAATAAAGAAAATCAATTTAAGGTAAATCAAGATAAGGGTAAGATGTAGGTACAATGAAGTGCACATCACATATATCATATTAAATGATGTAGGATGATCTATTTCAACACAAATCTGTTAGAATAACGGGCAAAAAAAAAATGCAGCAGGTTAAGAGGAGGTTGTGGGTTCGATTCCTATTAGGGGCTAAACAACCTCAAGTGACGTGATAGATTTCGTGCCAAAGTGCCAAATATTTTTATAATGTAAATTTTAAAATATGTTAATTATTTTGTTATAAAATGAAATTACGTATATCGACGACCCTGTGTACCATGGTGTAGTGGTTAAAGATAAGGACAGTACAGGGTTCAATTCCCTGTTGAGTTAATGAAGGAAAACTATATTTTCTATTCAATGTGACTTGCATTACTAGGTATATAAGTACCATACACTCCAGTAGTGATGATGATTTAATACTGGGGTTCCCCTATTCGAGACTTGATATCGGCGTGTATTGTTTCGCATTAATTAATATTTCTATTGACTTGATGTTTAGTCTGGAAATGAAAATTTTACTGTGTATTAAATGGTTTACTAAGCTGTGGTTTGTCAGTTTCAGCCCTTACTATGGACCGAGAGAAGTGTGCCTAGGTTTGAGGGCCAGGGTCGAGAAATGCTAAACGTGAGGCGACATGAGACTGGTAATGTGACTAGTCTAATCATAATCATAAATCTTTATTGTGGAACACAGGTATAAAACAAGGGTCTTATAAAATGTCATGCTAAGAACTAACCGTGTACTGCCACTAGGGCAGGTCTAGACCCAGGTGTGCCCAGGTTTGAGGGTAAGGGTCGAGAAGCGCTAAACTTGAGGCGGCGTGAGGCTAGTGATGCGACTAGTCTAAACCTAGGTGTGCCCAGGTTTGAGGGTCAAGGTCGAGATTTGCTAAACGCGAGGTGGCGTGAGGCCAGCCTGGCGACATGGCCAAGATAACCCAGGTGTGAGGGTCAGGTAAACACGTTTTTTTTTTCAGAGCAATCAGGGGTATCACGGGTGCGTGATACCGAGGTTAATCGTCATTGTAGTCCCGATGGAGAGCATCAAGGACTAGGTAGAAAACTACAATCACGAAGGAGAGACGAGAGGTCTCTTCGTACGCCTACAGAAGGAATACGGCGCCGTTCGCCCAGCACTGGATGAACTGGATCCAGTGGAAATGAAGTAGTAGGAGAGAGAAGTTCAAGTCGGTATGCATGGAGAAGTGAAGAGAGGAGGCAAGTTTTTTGTCTTTGTCACGAGACTTTGCTGGCTGGCAAATAAGGAAATAATCCACTACGCCCTTCGCAAGTTGTTGTGTAGTTAGGTCTTCACATCAAGGCCTACCGACAATGATGTTTGCGTGGGCTGAGTGGAAGAAGAAGTTAATTGAATCTTTGCTGTCCGTGAAGACTACTGTGAGCTCTTGACTGAAATGATTGCTAAAAGAGTTAAGTAGTGAAATCACTTGAGCATTATTATTATGTAAAAAAATAAACATGTTAAGTCGTTGTAGGATATATGGGCGACAGGCTGTTGATTGTTTATTGTACGTCATTGAAGACAGAATTACTTATTAGAGTAGGTGCACAAGCCGCACAGTTTTCCAAACCTTAAATATTTTAGGACCGTTAAAGGACATAACCGTGAAACTCGCGACTCTAATTCTAAGGGTCGAAACGTTAGTCAGGATGCGGCCATCCCCGCAAATTACAGTAATACAAAAATTACGTGTTATAATTGTAACTAAACCGGTCATCCCAGTTACAAATGCGACAGGCCCCAGTAAAATCTACCACTTGCGATAAAACAGGTCATTTGTATATCGACTGTGTTAGAAACAGATACATTAAGATATAAGACAAGATAAAAATGAAAAGCAGATAGATGTTTAGTAAAAGATTTTTTTTTAAAATGGTGTAAAAACACGCACAATTTAGGCGTTCTTATCGCTTAAAGCGATCTCTTCCAGACAACCTTCAGATAGACGATAGATAAAAGAAAGGGGAAAGTGGTGCTTTGGAGATTCGAGCTTAGTGTGAAATTTAATATGCCTAATAGATAAATATATAAGTCCAGATAGAAATGAACATAACAATAATATATAATATAATATTAAATACATACAATATACATGTATGTTTATACACTTAAAATGATACTTGATACATGCAAGGAAATATCGTGACCAACAATGACCAGTTGACAATATTAAAGAAGGTAGAAAGTGGTTTTTTGGAGGTGAGAGGAACAGGGTGTTGTGTTCCTCATCCACCATTGAAAAGGGAGGATCCTCCGACCAGACGGGTATTGTGTCTGGTGGGCAACTGCCCGACGGTTGTTTGTCGGGTTCTTGGATATATGGTTCAATCGCTCCGATAACTTTAATATCGCGATGTAGGATACATCAGTTTAGTTTGTATGTGGCGAGATAGATGTCGCTACAGTTTGTATGTCAAAACGCAAGAAAATGTGCTTTGAGCCGACCTTTAAAGATATCAATCGATTCGGATTGCCTTATAATAGGCAAAGGTAAGAAGTTCCATAAGCGGCTGGATTGCACAGAAAATGATTTTGAATAAAAATAGTTGATTTTGAGTAGTAGTTAGTTTGAATAACAGGGGAGGAAATTGAAGAAGTATTTTTTTTTTATTATCGCATGTCATGACCCTGTGGTGACTGCAGAAATTGAAAGCGCTCTTTTAGTTACGGGGGTAAATTCAGGTTAAACAATACAGTAAACAGTAGCGAAAGAACGTGCATGTCAGGTCTAAGTCGGATGGGGAGCCATTTAAGCCGAATTCGGTATTCGGTGACATGATCATACTTCCGCAGTCCAAAAATATACGTATGCAGAAGTTTTGTTAGCGCTCAAGCTTGTTGAGGAGATTTTCGTTTAAATCTAAGTAGCAGCAGTCTGCGTAGTCTAGGATCGGAAATAAAAGAGCCTAAACAAGAGCAATTTTAGTGAGTATGGATAAGAAATTCCGTAGTCTGTTAAGTGACGCTGCTTCTGCGAACATTTTCCTGCTGACTTCCATAGTTTGAGTCGTCCAAGTGCGCTATCAACATGAATGCCGAGGTTAAAAGGAATTTGGGCACCGTCAAATGTAATGGGTGCCTATCTATCATCTATCTAGACTATCCTAGCAATTTGCCTAGAACCTCCCACAACTATCACCTGCGTTTTAGTAGGGTTAACCGTTAGGTCATAAGACCTGCTCCAGTTTAGTATGCGACTAAGGTCATTGTCAACTATCCCCACAACACTCGAAAGATCTTCACGGCTCCCTTGTGAATATATTTGGAGATCGTCTGCATATAAGTGAAAAGAAGATTCTAAATCGAATTGATGAACATTGCAAAGAGGAGATAAGACAGCACGCCACCTTGAGGAACACCGGCACTAATGTCACACCATGCAGAGAAGAAGTCCTCTGAACGAATGCGCTGCCGGCGACCATGAAAGTAACTATGAAACCAGCCAAGCACCGTTGGAGATGTTAAGAGAACCCAACAACCCAAGTAAGATGTCAAAGTCACTCGTGTTAAAGGCATTATTGAAATCAAGTAGCGCAAGTACAGTAAGTTGTTTACTATCCATGCCAAGACGGATTCATCTGTCACTGATTAAGGCGACGGGTAAGCAAGTGACCTTGAACATTAAGCGTCGACTAATGCGACTTCTATTACGTGCCTAAGATAATACAAATGCTTCTCGCAGACTAAACATCCATCCGTTGCGCTCCTGTGCAAATAGATTATCATTGCGAGCAAAATATCTGCTCATGGAAAAGTAGGCGCTAAGAGTAAAATCCATTAAAAAATCTTATAATTCTTAATTGGTTGACAATTTAAAAATAAAAAATCTTCACCCTAAAGGCACTAATGTTATAAATAACTAAACTAACTTTGAAACTAAACAAAAACGTCGTTTAAAATTTTAATGTGTACAAGCTCGCGATATTTGCGGTACTTTGAAATATTTTTTTAGTGTTTATAAGAAATAATACCTATTAATGAGATACATCAGGAAAAATTTCAACATATAAGTTACGATATAATATATTACGATAAGATATATTAAATTCCACATCCTATATCCAGTATTTCCTATCGCCAGAAAACTTGTACAAAAGCACCTACTGTACGTGCATTTTCCTTACCCGGCGCCTTAGAAGGGGTTTAGGAGTTAATGAGCGAATAGGAAGCGATTATGTGTGTTACGTTCGTACAAATCTTTTATATGCTTTTATGTTTATTCTTAAACTGTAACGATAGTAATTAGTTTGTTTGCTATACATAAATAAATTATAAATTATTATTTTCCAATACGATGTAGGAGGGCCTTTGGCATTCCAACTTTTATTTATTATGTTTTTATAGATAACTAGTATTACTAAACATAAGGTTTTCATAGATATTTTACTGTAGGTACTGTAAAAGCAAATGTGGTTTTTAGTTTCATATGAACAATTTGCTTCTATTTATCATATTAGGTACCTTCTTAGGTAGTCATAATGGTTTATTAGTGATAGGTATGTGAAATTCATTATAAACATAATTAACATCCAAACTCTTTAACATTTAACAATAAATAAATAAATAAAACGTGAAGTAAATAAATTGTAAGTATATTAAGGGTTCTTAATTATGATAAACTAATAATCTTTAAAAAAAGAACTTTTAAAATTGTTAATATGTTTTACACTAAAGGTAATAGATAAGACTGAATTGGAACTTTAATAAACGAATATCATTATGCCTAAAATTAAAATAATAATTGGTCTATTTCTACCATCTAAATTTTAACTTAAGTTGTGGTTTTTTATGCTAAGTTAAATAACTAATGTATATGATCTTTTATGTGATAATAAAGAGAAAAAAAAAAAAGTTAAGTTTAATATTAATTATTAAGTTTATTAATAATTATAAAAATTTGTATACACATGGATAATAATTCAAAGCAAATTATATTACTTATTAAATAATCTTAATAACACTATCTCCTTTAATTGTGATGTTTTTAAAAGCGAAGGGACTCGCTTTTTGCAGGAAGGCCGAGCTGTAAGCCTACTCGGTGTAAATAAGTATTTTAGTAGCATGTGAATTCAGTATTGATATCTATTTACTTTAGTTCTAATGACGTAATAACACTTAATAACCTACGTGTACCTATATCTGAGGTAGGCTTGAAACACATGGTTGGATTGTATAATTTATTTATCAGAGTAATAAACTCCTTAGAACGATACGTAATGATTGTATATTCTTTATCGACATTGATGGCGGGGATTTTTGTTGGGAGAACGGTGCATTATTTTTGTGTGTTTGATTGTGCATAATATATCCATTGTTTGAAAATCTACTGTTTTGTATTTCATCCGTAATCCGTCATTCAGCCGTATTTGGTTAATAATTAAATTTCAATTTTAGTGGAAGGAAATGACCATTTTATTTTGACAAAATTAAAAATGGCATTCACACGTTGCGATTGCTTCTATTATTGATGAGATGATACTAGCTTAATTTATTTTATTTATCTTTAATAAGGAAACATACAGCATTTTAATAATACATATAGCTAACATTAAATTAAACTGCATTAAGACCCTTTCTCCTAAACTCAAATAGGTATATTTAGTAAAACCGTATGAAAAATTGCAGTAATTGTTTCACCAATAGCTTTTTGGAGTCGGAGAGAAATGACTTTTGAGCCAGTTTTTTCTCATTTTTTTTTTTATAGACTAATTAAAACTTGCGCGGTTTAGGGAATTTTATGACGTAATCTTTTGCATTTATTCGTTTTGTTTAAAAAACACGTTTCACACCGAATTTGGTCCGAGGCCAAATTCGGACGAAATGAGAGAACGATATACTTATCTATATATATGTAATATTCAAATGTAAAAATATTTTAAGGGACGAACTAGAAGAATAGGGGATGGTCTCAGGTCACTTTTAATACCAAACTATGGCTATAATTTTGTAAGTATGAGAAATTTTGGGCACTATTTTGCAGTTTAGGAATAATTTATTGGCATTAATGATATAATGGTATGTTATGGTGAGTATGCTAGTCAAAGGGACACAAAATGAAAGCCTTAAAAAATTAAAAATATTTATTTTATTGTTTTTTTTTCTAATCTCTGTTTTTTCCGCTCTTGATATTCCTGAACATTATCAAATCTTCTTTTGTACAATACTTTAATAACATCTATGCTTGGTGTGAGTTCAATATTAACAGAAGGGTTATCAAACATTGTTACTTTCTTTTCTAATTTAAAAGCTAGATTACTTGTAGAACTATCAACCGTCATAATGGAGACAGTTCTATCTACATTGTCATATATAAATAAAGATTTTTTATGAAATTTTAGAACAGAAGGGAATCTTTCTAACATCACATTATCTTCCTTATTATGCTCAAATTGCTTATTTCTTGTTTTTAATGTATAAATTAACAATCTGTTATAACTATGTACTCCCACAGCCAACACACTGGTGTCTTCACCCAGTGCTGTAATTGTGTAGTGAACAATTGGTAGTGTACTAACTTCCACCCCTTCTTCGTCCATAATTTTAATAAAGTTTTCTTTTAATGCAGCATCATCTACATCCAAATTGGTATTGATACAGTAACAAAGTGTACCCTTCACATAATCCCAGCATTTTACTGTTCCATCTCCAGATGTGCTAGTTAAATACATTTCATTGTGAGGTAAAATCTCGATGTGGTTGACAAATTCCTTATGACCTAAACAATATGTTTCTATATTGTATGTATTTGGATAACATGATATTCGAATCTTTTCATCTCTGTCGCTTGAAATAATATGTTTGCCATCATTTGTTTGTAGCACATCTAGGAGTAAACTTAGGTGACCTAAAAGTTTTGTGCCAGAATTTTCATTGCTGACATCGTATATTAGGACATCACCACTTTTATCTGCGACTAATATTTGCAAATTGTTAGCAGTGAACCTTATTTTGCTAGCACTTCTAGGAAGACTAAAAGTTATGGTGGTTTCCATCTCTGGCAAGCTGCATATCATTAACTGTTTGGATACCGATGTTATTAATGCCAAATACTTTCCATCCGATGAAATTACTATATCTGCAATATGATCATTTTCTTGGGATCCGTTTTTACAGGGGACACTGAAGAAAACATGTTGTGAACTATGGTAGCAGTCAATGTGAATACCTTCTGATATAGCAATAAAGTTATCACTTACAGCTATACAATTCATAATTGAGGACCAATACAAACGTACAAAACACTGATCAATTAAAGTACAAAATATGAAATTATTAAAAATAGTTGTAGGTTATGTTTTAGGTAATCATGTGCGTTTGTTAGACGTACTCTGTCTGTCAAATCTGTGACGTTTGTGCGTTCACAATTGACATTTGTTTGACAATTAAACTTTCAATGTCAAAAACAACCTTAAGCCGACGACCGACGACTGGTATAGACTGGCGGTTGTCAAATAAAATTCGTGCCTCTTTGATTTTTGCCATTTTGGCGCCATATGTCTTAACTAGTATCGGAACTTGGAACCGTGATGAATGGACTCGAGTCTTTTCATCACTCAAACTCGATTCGGTTATGACGGTTTACAACTCAATCGAGTCTATAAGCGCTAAGACTTTTAGAAGTCTTCGACTATGACTCGAGTTTCATTTTAGACTGAGTTATTTTAAAAAATTCCAGATTTTAAACGACTCATCATCATCATCATCATTTCATCCATAGGACGTCCACTGCTGAACATAGGCCTCCCCCATTGACTTCCAGATTAGCCGGTTGGAAGCGGCCTGCATCCAGCGTCTTCCTGCGACCCTTACCAGGTCGTCTGACCACCTTGTGAGTGGACGTCCTACGCTGCGCTTGCCGGTACGCGGCCTCCATTCTAGAACCTTTTTGCCCCATCATACAGGCCGGTAAAAGTATTGGAACGTGTGTAGGTAAGTACGTATAAGTTTTTTTTTTTCCAATTTAAGCTTAACTTTTATTCTTACAGATGATCCCTGAGTTTAGATTATAATGTAACTTTAAATCTGGATTTGGTATGGCTCGCAAGGCTATTAATATTAATAACATCTTAGTGGAAGGGAAAGTGCCGGATGCTTGGAGAAAGAGTAGACTGTTACCATTGTACAAGAACAAAAGAGACGTTCGAGATTGTGGAAATTTTCGTGGCATAAAACACACATCACACACCCTCAAGATCTGGAAAAAAGTCCTAAGTGAGCGCCTTTAAAATTTGATACAACTTACAGAAAATCAATTTGGTTTCACTGCTGGTAAGGGGACTATAGACGCAATCCACGCGATAAGGCTGGTTATGGAAAATGCTCGCGAGAACAAACAAAATCTGTGGATGGCTTTTATAGATCTTGAGAAAGCCATTGACCGTGTACCACGAACATTAATATGGCAAGCGCTAAGGTCGCAAAACGTCCCTGTTTCTACAATTGCACTTGTGCACTTTCTCGACTAAAAATTCGGGCGGTCTCAGCATAACTCACGTAATTTTTGTAACAAGTTTTCACAATTATAATGCGTTATTTTGTCCTAAAGCTCTACATTTTTAATAATCGGAACAAACATAGGAGACAGCTGCCAAATTTCAAAATTACCACTATCACGAAAAAAAAAATACACTACATTTAAAAAGTGCACTCTTATTGAGACACCCTTTATAACAACATACAAACATGTTTTAGAAGTGCAGCTGGTTTGTCCGAGAGTTTCGATATCAGAGTGGGAGTGCATCAGGGAAGCGCTCTCAAGCCCTCTATTGTTCAACGTCATCATGCACTACTTAACGCAGAAAATCCAGAAACCTGAGAAATAATGTGGCTCTTATATCAGACAGTATTCAAGATTTGCAGGAAAATTTAGACCAGTGGAGAAGATCTCTCGAGTCCAATGGACTACGCATAAGTAGAAACTAGACCGAATATATGGTATGCAACTTTAGCCCTGAAAACTCTAGTAAGTCAAGTTCAGAACTCAAACTAGATGGTGTAATCCTACCGAGAGTGAACAAGTTTAAATACCTCGGCTCTGTCATTGCTGAAGACGGGACGATAAATGCCGACATTACACATAGAACAGTGGCGGGGTGGAATAAATGGCGCGAACTAACAGGAGTTCTATGCGATCCAAAGATGCCTGTAAGAACCAAGGGCAAGGTTTATAAAACTGCTTTAAGACCAATCTACTTTATGGTAGCGAGCTGTGAGCTATGAACAAAACACATGAACAAAAGCTGCATATCACGGAGATGCTTATGCTATGTTGGGCTGGTGGAGTTACTCTCAGGGATACAGTCCGTAATGAACACATTCGGGGCAGTTTTAGAGTGGCGCCTATTACTGAGAAACTTTCAGAGTCCAGGTTAAAGTGGTTCGGACATGTTATTATGCGAAGACCCGAAAATTATGTAGTGAGGAAGTTCCTTTCCATGGCTACACAAAAGAGAGGGAGACCACAAACCACGTGGATGACGAATGTCCGGAGAGAAATGAAGGTGTTGGGTCTATCTGTTGACGACGCTTAGCAGCGAAAAGAATGGCGCCTCAAGATTAGGAAAGCCGACCCCACGTAACGGGATAAGGCGAGGACAAAGAAGAAGAATATTAGTATTTGATTTGCTGCCTTTGCATTTGCTTGATAAACAAAGTGATAGAAATATTAAGACATTATTGTCTTGAAAAGAAAATATCATATAACACATCTGATAACGAAGCTGCTAATTTAAAATTTATGCAGCTATTCACTTTATTTCATGAAGACTACGAACATGTAGTACACACCAGGTGCCTTGCCCATATTTAAAACTTAATGGTGAAACGAGGATTGTCATTTGTAGGAAAACCGATAAAGATATTGGTATCTTCGTGAAGCACATACATTTTTCTCCAAAACAAAAGCAGAAATTTATGGTTACAGTGTGACCGTGGGTGGTTGCCTAGAAAAGAATACCTGAAATGTCCCAGTATGGTAAAATATAAGATTAATCATACAGGGTGCTAAATAAATCTTTTAAAAAATGAATAAAGGCTATTAAAAAAACCAAGTAATTTTTTCACCTGTGGTTTAAAATTGAGTCTAGAATTAAAAAAACAATCCAAACCGAGTCCAGTAGGTAGACATAGAAAATTCAGTGTCTAACTACCTTCTATAATTACACAGGTCTGCGATGAAAAAGTTTTTTTAAATAATTACTGGTTAAACGCATTGGTTACACTGGCATTAACCTATAAGTAAATATTAACTTAATTTTATTCACGTAAATTTTTTTTGCACTTAAGTTGAACAATTAAATCTCTCTAAGCTCTCTAAACTCTAATTTACAAGTGAGTAAAATATTGTATATTTTAAATATGGCTTCTCGGATTTGCAGTAATAATCCGAATATAATTTGCTACATATGCAGACAATACACTATAGTATTCCTCCCATAAATAGGGGTCCAATCGATAGATATTAGTGTCCTCTATCACCTGACGCCCACTAATACACCCTTCTTGTGACTGTATAGAGACAAGCAAGAGCAAAAAATCATAAAAGAATACCAACAAAAAACAACGTTATTTTTAATTGTTCTGTTTAAATGTACTATTATTATTTAATTTAATAGCTACAGACATAACAAAACTTAGTAAAAAAATCACAAATGACTTTCATTAATTTTTAAAATGCTTTATTTCATAAATTTGTAATCAAAAAGCTATATCATCTTCATCTTGTAAATTTAAAGTGGTATATATTATATGATGACTACTGTTTTATATTACTTTTAAAACATTTACAAGAAATAAGACAAGTCTTGAAAAAACCTTTAAAAAAAAACGCAGACCTGTGTTGTGTGTGTACTAATTTAATAACTATCAATATTATTAATCTAACTTTCTTGACGGAGATTGCACGATCGCATCGTTTATTATAAAAACAATAAAGTGAATTTTTGAATACGAAATTTTTGCATTCTAGACTGAACTACTCCCTACAACTGGCTTACATTTTTTTTGTATCCTGTATCTTAAATTTTACTGTAACAGGCGTGTACGGGTATTCTATTCACCCATAGTCACTGTAACTTTACTAAATAATATGAAGATCAAACGAAAAACTTACGAGCGTCGACTTGGTAACATCACAAGTTTCAGTTTCAAGTTCTGATACTACGTCGTACAGCGCTAGAATGGCGTTTATCAAATAGGTATGAATATAATTTGACAGCAGCCAGGCTATGTTTATTTTATGTCAAATATAAATAAAAAACTGACAAGTGTCAGCAATGTGGCTCTGCTGCCTGCTGACACCTGTTGTCATTGTCAGTCACGTTGTCTTGTCAGTCAACTTGCCATGCAACTTTCATCAAGATTGTTTTCAATTCAGCTGTTTGCAAGAGGGAGAATCGTAAATAATATTGTTTAAAACCACTTCTTACTTGTTTTTCGATTGAGGCATTAGCATAGAAGCCAATTGAATATTTCGTTAAAATGATAAGTTCCTGGAGTTCAGATAAAAAGCACAGTGAAGTAGAAAGGTAAATCAGTACTTTCTGATTCTCATCAATGGCATATTTTCAAATCGATAGCATTAATTTGATTTCATTCGCCATGTCCTGATTTTTACAGATGGATTTGCATTTATCCAGCTTACATAAACAGCAAAAAAACTCTTGCTGAAGGGCGCAAGTTGCCAAAAACTTATTGTGTCGAGAACCCTACCCATCAGGAGATTCGGGATGTTCTGGTGACTTCTGGCTTGCACGTTGGCGTTGAAAACAAATTGTATCCACGAGAGCGTAGTAAGGTTAGTAAGTTTTAGCTTGGCATCCACATAATGTTGAGGTTAGGGATCTTATTTGGTTGTAATATTATTATTATAATAGTATTTTGAAAAAAGTAAGGAATATAGTGAAGCTTTTTACTGCGGCTTTGTCGATTATTCGAAGGTTTTTGACTCTCTGCTGCACGAGAGCATATGGCAAGCACTTAAAAATCTAGGTGTCGAGATAAAATACATAAGAATACTGAAAAACATCAGAACAGTTCAGCGAAAATACAATTAGAGAAGGAAGGAGAAGAAATCAAGATAGACAGAGGAGTACTACAGGGCGATCCAGTATCTCCCAAGCTTTTTACAGCAGTGTTAGAAGACATACTTAGGCATCTCGATTGGTAAGAGTATGGCATACAAATTAATGGAGAAAATTTGTCGCACCTGAGATTCGCAGATGACTTAATAATATTTTCCCCTTCGAAAGACAACTTACAGTTAATGCTTAAAGAATTAGACAGGGAAAGTCGCAAGGTGGGCTTAGTCATGAACCAAGAATAAACCAAAGTTATGACAAACGAGAAACAAGAACTACCTATTTACATCAACAACACAAAGATCGAGTATGTAAATGAATACATCTATCTGGGGCAAATAATCTCACCAATCGACTTAACCACAAAAGAGATAGAACGGCGTATAGGGCACGCATGGAAAAGATACTGGAGTCTAAAGGAGATAATGAAAAACACAAAGATGAGCATGACTGTAAAACGAAAACTTTTTAACACTTGTGTTTTACCAATTCTCACATATGGCTGCCAAACCTGGGCCCTTACTAAAGTTCACGTAAGAAAATTAGAGGTTTGTCAAAATGCTATGGAAAGAAGTATGTGGGGGAAGAAGAAATCTGATAGAATAAGTATAATCAACATTACAACAGTAAAATCAACTATAAAGGAACATACTAAATAAAAAGATGTTACAGTCACAATAAAAAAGCAAAAGTGGAATTGGACAGGACACATTATTAGAGGAACAGACAAATGGAGCAAGACCATTAACTACTGGTATCCCAAAGGTAATACACGGAAACGTGGCAGACCTTCCAAACGATGGGCAGATGAGATCAAGGCAGTGGCAGGCAACTTGTGGACCAGAACAGAGATATGTGGAGACAGTTGGGGGAGGCCTTTGCCACAGGGCAAACAGATACTTAAAACTAAAAATTTAATATTAGGTTAAGATGTTTAAATCTGAATAAAGGCTATTATTATTATTATTAATATTAAAAAAACTAGGGGTTGCCCACGACTTCGGTTACTTAAATGTAGAATAGTTTACAATAGCTTTAATCCCCCATTCACCTCTTAATTGATTGATTATAAACCATTCTTGTATTTCCTCTAAATTTCAAGTCTGTCTGTGGCCACCAGTTTAATCTGACCTGTACCATTTTATATAGATAGATATGATTTCAATGCAGCAGTTTCGTTCAATTCAATTTAGGATTTTACTGCCAAAATTTGAGTAAAAGATTAGCCCAGTAAAGTTCCTTGTACGTTACAAGGCAAGAGCGTTGTAAAACTAGCCTAGAATTCTTAAATAACAAGGAGAATTGGCAAATAGTAATCTCAAAATGTGATGGTATATTAGCAATATAATGTCTCTTTTTTCTCTTTACAACTTCAGAAATGAACTTTTAATCTTATTTATATTTGCATGCTATTTTTAATGGCTGGATAGGTGATCATATTTAATCATTGTTGATCTTCTGTACATCCTGTTCATTAGCAAATAATTGTATCTTTCTTTCTTTCTTTCTAGTAGAAATTTTACAAGTTGTAACATTTTACAGCATTTAAATTTACAATTACACTCATTGCCAATGCAAGCATGTGTCAAAGTTCAAAAACCTGAATTATATCAAATTCATAATTATCAACTGAAGACTGATTATTAAATGTATATGGTTAGAATATCACTTAAATTAATAAGGATTTCTTCTTAATTTTTCAGGAAATGCTGTTCAGAGGTAGAATTAGAGTTCAGATTAAGAATGATGATGGGACTCCAGTGAAAACCGAGTTTCCAACAAGGGAATCTGTTATGAGGTACATTGGTGAATCTATTCCTAAACTGAAGACTCGCCAGAACAGGTACAGTTCTATTGCACATGGTTTTTTATTTACAAAAAAAAAAGTTCTCTAAGGGCCAATTTGCTGGCTTAATTGTAACAGCTGTATTAATAATTAATTATTATTATTTAGCTATACAATGTTTAAGACCAAAAATAAATTAGCCAAATTAACAACAACAACTGATTTGGACAAGACAATGTTTGATGGAACAGTTAGATGTTGTATTTTTCCTTTTACTTAAATAAAAATACGGTAGGTATATTGTTACTGTGACATGCAGATAAGGCCTTCTGGCATAAAAGGTTATATACCTACATAAATGACAGTGAAATTTTTTGTTTTAGTGAAGAACTTTGCGTTGTGTGATCTTATGAGACTGCTTGTGTTTATGAGCTTAATATAAGTAAAAATGAAAAGCATTTTAGTTGTTTATAATTAAACTAAAAGTCTGTGACTTGTGTGTCTATATGAATTATATTTTATCACTTTTCCAGACCAGCTGATCAACAACCACAAACAACTCACCAAGCTAGCAACAAAAGCAAGGGAAAAAAAGGACGTCGATAAGAATAAGTTTATTGTAAAAAATATTATTTTCATTTTTATTAAAACTTAACCTAACCTAACATATTGTAAAGTATCATTTACTTATTTTATTACTACCCCATCATCAGCCATGAATGCGGATAGTTTTCTCTGACAATTTGTTTTGACCATTTTTATCTCTTGCTACACTATACCCATCAAAAATAGTAACTGCAGGTGTTTTAAACTTTGGGTTTCGTTGAAGGGCTAAGTTTATATTGGCTAAATCATTTATAGAGATCACTGTTTCATTTCTCGGACTAACTTCTTGATCTTCTGTGGAAGGTTCGCCATCTCTGCCAGTGATTCGTTGATCATTGGTGCTAGGGAATGCGACGCTGTCGAAGTCTTCTTTATTATTCTCTTCGGATTGTAGGGACTCTGTGATATCGCCGATTTTATTCTCGGATACAGATCCTCGTATTCCTCGAACATATTTTGGTAAAAATTCTTCGCTTTCAGTTTCGTTTCTTCCATCTTTGAGTTGAATTTTTCTTGGAAGTTTAAAGGTGTGCCCTCTAAAAACGTTGGCTTTTTTAATTTTTTGGTGTTTGTTCTCAATGGAAGCGGTTCTATCGCTCGGAATATTGGGAGATCCTCGTCCTCGTCCTCTTGGTTCAGAGCTACTTGCATGGTCTCGTGGATGACTGTCGGTATCCTCTTCATCACATTCTGCATCGGCCTCGTTTTCTCCGATTCTGGTATGATATTTACGATTTCCAAAATCCCCGGCGAGATTTCTTTGAGCGTTTCGGTGAAATGTGGAGCCGCTTCTCTCACTGTGTCCATGATTGTCTCTCCGACTGCCAGAGGGATCTCTTGGAAGTATTGTGGATACGTCCTTATCCGATCTGAGACCGCTGAGGTCAGCCAAGGCAGTATCAGCGGCTGCCGCGGCGGCAATAGTCGACTTCTCAGTGGTGAGAGCCTCGGTAGAAATAGCTGCCTTTTTATGCGATTTTGTTTTTCCTGCATTGGAATCAGATTTGAGAGCGCACGAGCATACGACTCCACGTGTGTCGTCACTTTTGAACTTGTATCGCTTGTATTTGTGCTTGCTGACTTCGTAGGAATCGCGTGACTCAGAGTCGAGAAGATTGTCAAATAGCAAACCCAAGTTTTTAAATAGTGGGAAGTACTTCTCGTCGATTTTGTCATTTTTGTATATCTCTCGCTTTTTGGATTGAGTCTTACGTTTGTGGAGAGGACTTAGTAATGATTTAAGTCTTGAGCTTCCGATTTGAAAGATATTCTTTGATTTTATCAGAGGTGACTTGCTCGTGATAGGTGAACCTGAAAATATTATTACAGTATATTGATCACTTATATTAAAAATCCGATCATTTAAAAGTGAGTTTTCGGCGGAAATGCGCGGTGTTGTCAACAGGGACCAGTGCAGTTAAATGTTGGACTATAGCATGATATTGGGTAAGTAGAAAAAATACGTTTTATGATTAGGTGCACCTTTAAACATATTTTTTTCTACCCGCTACAGTAAATTTTTGTGAAGAAACTATGCAACAGTAACTCTTGACTCGGAAACGAAAAGTAACTGCGTTGTCGATTTTATATCAAATAGATCCTTCTTAGCTGACAGGACTGTCAGGACTCCGACGCTAGTGGCGCCAACTGGTAGGCACAAAAACGGTGGCTCTTATTCGACGAGAAAAAACTGTTTTTCATTGAATGAGAGCTACAGAGGATATCAAATGACCTTAGTAGCCTAGAAGGGTAGTCGCCTGAATTGATAAAGAGCATGGGTTCGATTCCCTCTTTATGCAGTCGAATTTTCTAAAGTGTATATCAATACGTTACTGTAAAGGCATTTTCAAAAGGTGAATTATTATCATGTAGGAATAACGCTACTTATTACTCAATAATAAATAATGTAAAGTGCTTACCTCTTTTATACTTTCTTAGTTTGTGTAGGGGATCTGAAGCTAGAGCTTTATTAAGGGAGAAACGCGTGTTTGTTTCTGAAAAGAAAATACAAGTTAATAATTTGGATGTACTAAAGCTTTTCTTTGCCGTGTGGGGACGGCCGTAAAGAATACGCTTGTTACTAGCCATGGAGCACATACCTTAAATAGTAGAAATGTCATGATTTGTTCGACAAAATTTCCGCCATTTTCAAATCTGAAACTGTATGGGCGAGAGTTGACAGGACTTGTAATTTCGTACTAAATGTAAATGAAAAATCCCTAACGTGTTTCGGAGAAATATGGTTCGTTTTCTGTTCTATAGGGTATGTGCTCGATGATACTAGCCGTGTAGTCTAGTCAGATGCCTTAAGGCAGCTTGATTACATCTGGCAGTAAGGTTTTGTCATTGGCCTGGCAACACCCTTCCACCAATCCGCACTGGCCCCGCGTGGTTGAGTATGGCCCAAATCACCTTATAGTTAGGTGAGGCCTTTGCCCTGCAGTTGATCGTTTATATGCTTACTTTACTTTTTTATCTAATAACATAATCAGCCAACGCCAGTCCACTGCTGGACATAGGCCTCTCCCAATGATCGCCACTGAGACTGATCCTTGGCTATTATTTTCCATCTTCTGTACCTTGTCGTAGGGCGCCCTAGGTAACGATGTATATAATATTTTGTTAGCGATTTGTCTGTTTTTTTAAAATAAGATGATTCCGCTGTATTTACTACGCATGAAAAAATGCGTAACGAAAAGGTCAAATTATACCGTAGAAACCTGAATAATACATATAACATTTCCGTTTTTTTTATTTGGTATTGTAATAAGTAATTTTAATTTATATTATATTTTATATTTGTATAGTCTACTATCATGGAAATGCAAATATAGGAAATTAAAAAGTTCTTTAATAGTCGCACCATTAAATAAATTAACCTATTGAGATGACTTACCAGATGAGAACGGCGATGGATCCGTATCTATAGTTTTCTTCAGCTTCGATTCTGCGGCGAGGGCTTCGTTTATCGAAAACGGTTTAGCCGCCAAAACTGAAAACGAGACGCAAGTTTTTAGGTTATTATTCTCCAACGACATATTTTATGTATTTACTCTTCCCAACATTGTAATTAATTTTATAATACTAAATTCTAACAATCACAACAATTATCTTGCCCCAAATTATGCAAAGTTTGTACTAAGGCGACCAGATAACGGATAAACATAATCAAGAACATTTATAAAATATCCATGCATTATGTGCAAATACACAAACATTCGAACCCGAACCTTCTGGCATTGCAGTCTGGAGCGCAAACCACTAGACCGCAGAGGCCTAATTACCAGAATTTTAATCGTAGTCGTAATCCAGTTTCGATCCGGTCCCAGTAACATTACGATCAAAAACGGTATTCCCTTATACTTATAATATGACGTAAAATGGTCAAAAAACTCATTTTGTTCCCTTGGCAGTCACATTACGAACTATAATTGTATTTCTTGAAATAACGAGAATACCGTTTTTAGGGTTCCGTAGCCAACACCGAACCCTTATAGTTTCGCTATGGCCGTATATCCGTCTGTCTGTCTGCTTGCGGCTTAGCTCAGATACTCTTAGCACTAAAAAGCCTTAATTTCACAGTGACCGGTCACTGTCTTCTACACAAACATCTTTTCACCATGTTAAAACAACACATACAGCCCTCTCTGCAGGGTTTACTACTGACAAAACTGCCGGCCACGTAGTCCTGGAATGCTAGGTGGTTACATCACAACGCAATGAAATCTTTGACAACCCAAGGTCGCGGAGCCTGCGAAAGACCCACGAAACTCCTGCGCTTCTGGGTGGAGCTAGGCTGGTTACATCCGTAACCATCATCCCCCACACATAAAGGACCGAATTTGGGTCTAAGTGCGGAAAAGGGAGTCCACTCTCATACTCATACAAACCTTGATTTCGTATATAGCCTAGATTTAAGCCGACAAAGTGGTAGGTACCACAAAATCTTTAAATAAAATATCTCATGGTAAATCTATCTCTTTAAAAATATAGGTACTTAGTGGGTGTGTGAACACTGTTTCGGTTTAGGAATCAGTTTGCGTTATATTAAGCTTCAAAGTACGACAGTAGTATTTTAACGAAGTTATAAAAAAAATAAAAACCGACTTCAAAAAAACTAAAACGCTAAATATAATCTTAACACTTAAGTACCTAATCAGTTACTTTTGGAGTCGGTGCAAACGAAAACATTGGTCTCTCATTGACTGGCACCGACTCCAAAAGTAACTGATTAGGTACTTAAGTGTTAAGATTATTTTTAGCGTTTTAGTTTTTTTGAAGTCGGTTTTTATTTTTTTTATAAAATTAACTTATTTCATCCATTTCAGTGATAAATCCTAATCAAAACAAATCTTACGAGTGCAAACATAATTTAACTGCTGAACACCGATTTCATTTCCTATTTTTCCACCCTTAGGGGTGAATATTTTTCCAAATTTTTTTATTATAGTATCTTTGAAGTATAAGCTATTCATTAAAAATAGAATCATCAAAATCGGTCTACATTTGGCAGATATATAGGTAAGATAGATACTAAAATCAGTTGGCGTGGTACGGAGTTTATGCAATGTTTGATGATTTTCTTATAGATCCCATCATCAGAATTTAACCAAATTTATATGGGACCATTCTGAAAGTATTACCTTTCAAACAAAACGAAAATTTAATTATCGAAATCGGTCAACGCAGTAACGAATGATCGCTGAACATAGATAAAAAAAAAAAAAAAAAAAAAGATACCGACGAATTGAGAACCTCCTCCTTTTTTGAAGTCGGTTGAAAAAGAAAACTATAATAGCTAGGTAGGCCTTGCTAGTTACCGAGTTAACTTGCAAAATGTACACAAAGAATAAAATTACTTACTTAGATGAAGTTAAACACAAATTCTTCTATTCATCTCAATCTTAATTACCTAATCAATAGCCCTAATGTTTACGAAGAAAGTCATCATTCGCCTGCCCTGTTCACAGGTCATCTGGGGTCGGCGCAGTATGTCTTTCCATGCAATCCGGTCATTCGTCATTGAGTCATTCACTCATTACGAAGAAAGTCTACACCACTAATTATAGTTTGGTGTTCAGGCTTGACAAGACTGCAAACCACTCTTGATTCGCAAATTGAACCCATACTTAGGTACTCAAACCAAACGAAAACTCGAAAATATTATACAATTGTTCGGGTTCCGTAGCCGAATGTCAAAAAACTGAACCCTTATGGATTCGTCGTGTCTGTCTGTCTGGCCGTCCATATGTCACAGTCACTTTTTTCCGAAACTATAAGAACTATAGGTACTGTTGAAACTTGGTAAGTAGATTTATTCTGTGAACCGCATTAAGATTTTCACACAAAAATAGAAAAAAAAAATCAAAAAATATTGGGGGTTCCCTATACTTAGAACTGAAACTAAAAAAAAAATTTTTCATCAAACCCATACGTGTGCGGTATCTATAGATAGGTCGTCAAAAATGATATTGAGGTTTTTAATATATTTTTTTCTAAACTGGAATAGTTTGCGCGAGAGACACTTTCAAAGTGGAAAAAGGGGTGCCCCTGTTACTTCTAAAATAAGAGAATGATAAAACTAACAAAAATATATGATGTACATTACCATGCAAACTTCCACTGAAAATTGGTTTGAACGAGATCTAGTAAGTAGTTTTTTTTAATACGTCATAAATTGTAACCGCCGTAGACCGCAATTTACACTATTAAAACATCGATCAAAGTTACAACGAACTACAAGAACTTTTATATTATGTTACTTGCTGCTACGGAACCCTTCATGGGCGAATCCGACTCGCACTTGGCCGCTTCTTTCTGCATTGCTGGCGTGGAGTTCGGTTTGATACGCTCATACGAGCTATAAATCGGGCATCCCGTTGGAACTCTGTATTTCCAAAAAACAAAGTAACCGTTCTTCGGCAGGATTCAAGCTATTTCTATTTTTAATAAAATCGGTTTAGCGGTTTAACTGTGAGTGAAAACAGACACTTTTGCACTTAAAAAGTTAAACTTGAGTTCCTCTACTCGTAGTAGTTGGTAATTTGTTTTTAATAGGCGAAAGAAAAGTTTCCGACATACTAATGTAAATCAGTCTCTATCTATACTGTGTAATGTTATTATCCCTAATCCAACACTTTTGTTTTTTATGTAAGAGAATAATTAAAATTATTTACTCACAGGGTAAAATCAAAGCACAGTTAATAACAACGTAGCAATGCCATCTTCGGATTTCCATTTTCACACATTTTTGTACCCAGCCCTTGTTAAGTCGCCGAAAAGACTGTTAATTATGCAAATCGCGACTGTCGTATTAATTTGTATTTATAACCTTCGTCGGTAAACGCTGCATTAGCAGAGTGGCTTGTGTGTTTCCACTGCACGTTTTATATGACTCAGGTTATCATTTGTCACGAAGATTCTAACTGATGTTTTAGTCTCCGATTTCAGCTCTGCAAGTGACATATATTTTTAATTTATTTGAAATAAAAATGGCTAAGGATTAATCTAGCCATAAATATATGGCCACTAGATTCTTTTTCATGTTAATAGGGTATTTATTTATTTACATGTATTTATTTTAAGTATGTATTCATATTATGTCTGTATTATATAAGTATTTTACTATGTACATGTACTAGGTAGTATGTATTTTATTTAATTTGTTCTTTTTTTATTTTATTTGTTTGTTTAATTAAATTGTTAAATTTTTTGGACTTTTATGTTTTGGAACTCTTTACCGCCTCCCTTCTCTCAATATTAATTCAACTTTCCTCTACCTGAAGGTTGTCTGGAAGAGATCGCTTCCAGCGATAAGACCGCCTAAATTGTGCTATTCACTAACTACTTTCCTGTGATTTGTTTGTTTTGTGTGGTGTACAATAAAGAGTATCTATCCATCTATCTATCTATATAATTGTCTCTCTGCTATAGTTTACCTACTAATGAAAAAGGTAGTATTCTTTGCCATCATCTTTTAGGTACTCATTCATTGTTAATTTTATCATATTTCTGTAGGGTACAGTGTATTGCTTTCATAATATGTTTTCTGAAACAGAGATTTTGGCTCCACATCCAATGTTATCTGAAACTGCAAGTGGCCTCACGGTGTGTACCACTCACCAGTAAGCTAGGTGATTATTATAAATTATCTTTAAATTTATTCTGATAATTATGGGATAGGGCTGAGATTAGATCATGAGATACTAGACAGTTAATTTTGCCAGAGACGTCTCTTAGCACACCCTGACTCGAGCCAATTTAGAAAAGTTCGTTTTCTGAACCGACCTAAACCAGGAATCAAACCCGGGATCTTTTGCGTTCAAGTCGAATCACTGCGCCACTATACGCGGATCGGGTCGTCATCTTTATGTCAAACAAAATCTTTCATGCAGGGTTTTTAATGTCTTCTTTAAATCTATGTTGTATAGGTTTTGAAACATAAATTTAACAAGAAAACTTTAAAAGTATTTTGCCCAACATCTAGCGGATATTGCTACAAAATATCTACGAGAGTAAATATCCAAAGTTAATATTTTATTGCGTCACGTCAGCACTTGTAGCTCAGGCGAGGCAGTAATAAAAACGTTTCCTTTGTTACAATGGACACTTTCGACGGCTGTGTTATTAGAGGAGAAGTTAACATTGTTGAATCGTAAATAATGTACACGTAGTAGCTTCCTCTTTCATGCGAGATTTAACTCTAGAAACACGTTCGTTTGATGCGTACCATGTAGTTCGTTATTTCTTTCTTTCACATCGTTATGGATATAAAAATAAGTTTTCCTAACAACATTTAGGTACACTAGGAATTGTAGTAGATCGGATCAAGTTAAATTTAGGCGTATAGTAAATGCCATAGTTTAGTGTTTACAATTCAGAAGAAAACAACTAGTTACATACAAGTTTACATAATGTTGATGAACCCAATAAAACAAAGCACTTTTTCATCCCACCATCTCGGAAAGAGTATTTTTAATCTTCAATATCTGAGTGGAAAAGCCGTTTTTATTCTCTAGAGGATAAAGTAAATTGAATTTAGAACATCGTGTGCACTAAGTGTGTGAATTAAAAAAAACATTAAACCTATTTACTGCTACCTCTATGGTGCCGAATATATCATACAACTTTTTTTTAATTTGTTAAAAACTCAGACTCGGAACCTTCTTGGTGTTCTTTTTTCAATTTGCTTTGTACGCGGTTCTTTACGCGGCATTTTTTCACGTCATTGTTAAACCTTATATTAAAAACAAGAAACTTGAAAACAAGTGAAAAAACTAAAATGAGTGATTCTAGCGACGAGGAAGATTGTTTGACGCCAACAGAATTGACTGAAACTGTTAATAATGCGCAAATGAGCTTTCTCCCTCAACAATCACGCGAGAAGTATTTAAAACAGTACGATATGTTCAACACGTGGCGACTAGCAAAAGGAGCCAAAACTTTCTCAGAAAACGTTTTGCTGGCATATTTTATAGAATTATCCGAGAACAAGAAAGCAAGCATTCTATGGAGTACGTATTCGATGCTAAAAGCAACAATAAAGATGAAAAAAGACATACATATCGATACCTATCCTAAATTAGTGGCATTTTTAAAAAGAGCCTCATCTGGTCATCAACCAAAAAAATCTAAGGTTTTCACAGTATCTGATATTGAAAAGTTTCTTAACGAAGCACCCGATTCCGTATATTTGGCGGCAAAAGTAAGTCAGTTGCACATTCAGTATCTACTTAAGTATATTAATCTCAAGTAAATAGTATACTTAGTAGATGTTGATAGGCATAATTATGCGTTCATATAAATTTTATTCATTTATCTACTACAATACTCTTTACGTTACAGGTTGTTCTTATTATTGGAATAAACGGAGCATGTCGAACTAATGAACTAACACAACTTAATGTCAAAAACATTGAGAAACATTCAGATGACTTACTATTAATTAATTTACCTAATACAAAGACAAAAAGAGACCGCAACTTCGTCATTCGCAAGGAATACGTAACGATTGTTGAGAAATATCAAGCCTTACGCCCGCCTAACACTCCAATCAATCGAGTTTTTCTACAGTATCGCAATGGAAAGTGTGTTAGACAGCCTATGGGTACTAATAAAATAGGCAGTATCCCACGAGAAATAGCAACATTTCTTGAACTTCCAGAACCCCTGTTGTACACGGGTCATTGTTTCCGACGAACTTCAGCCACACTTTTGGCTGATTCCGGAGCTGATCTCCTGTCCCTTAAGCGCCACGGAGGCTGGAAGTCCAATGCAGTTGTAGAGGGATACATAAAGGATTCCATCCAAAATAAGTCTAAAATATGTGAAGGCATCGTAGGAGCCATTACACTGAAAGAGCCTCAATCGGATCCTTGGACTGGCCCTTCTACATCAAAAATAAGCCGTTGTGAAACACCTAACCATCTCCCTCTCTCTCCAACATTCACGCCAAGGGAATCCGATGAATCGGTACAACTATTAAGTATGACAGATAGTTTACCGAAAAACAGTACACAAGTGACTAACACCAATATTACAGTACCAAACAAAAATATTACACTCAATTTAAATAACTGTAGCAACGTTACTTTAAAATTTTCTTAATTTTACCTTAGTATTGTTATAATTTAAAGATTATTCTGTAATACTTACCTGTCATAATGTAGTAATTAATACCTAAACTGAAATATAAATGTACCGATCTTGTGATTGTAAACGTTTTTTTTTTGCATTTAGTCATTTCCTCGCTGAGGTGGAATGAAAAGTTACGTGTTGCACTCGAGTGCAAAGATTTTTCACCTCGTGCTCTTTTGATTCCCTCGCTAACGCTCAGGATTCTAATTTTGAATCACTCGCTGCGCTCGTGATTCAATTTTAGAATCCTTCGCTTGCTCGGTCATCAAAATTGAACACGCGGTTAAAAAGCAACTTTGCACTCTTGTATAACAAATAACTACTTATTACACGCCCCAATATAGTAAGTAATTCGTTCATGGGGAAATGTATTCGCTTTTTTAACAAATTACCACAATCTATTGTTAAACTACCCATGTTTGAGTTTAAATCGCATGTTAAGATTATTTTAATGAAAAAGGGTTATTATACTGTTAATGACTATTTAAATGACAAAAATGTCTGGAATTGCTCGCACAGGTATACATATTTTATCTTTTTTTTGTGGCAGCTTGTGGTGACTGAGTTTGTTCCGGCGTTGCTTCTCAGCACTTGCCAGATTGTCTGTGTCTTGTCTCGAAGCGCTAGTAGGGTCCAAAAAATAAGGAGACATGTTCTGCCCCATATGGGCCAATAATGTTATTATTGACGTTCAAAAGTGGCAGTTTTCTGTCCTAAATTAAAAAAATTATTTTTGACTTTGACTTTTTGTATTCATTTCAAATTACTTTTTAGCAAAATTGCACCAAAATAGATTTTAATTTTGGAAAAATAATAAGGCTGGTTCGTTCCTTGCATAAATAAGACTTAGTTTAACCATTCAGCAAGGAAACGCTTCCAGTATCCTCGCGTCCATGCCTCACGAACAAACTTTTATTTTTGAGTAGGTAGTTTTTAGTTTAAGGTCAAGTTAGTTTACTTAAAACTTTGTTTTTCATTGTTCTATTATTAAATTGTGTGTACTTGAAAAAATCAATTATACTTCAATTATATTATGTATATTTCACTTAAATTACAACACACCTAGATAAAGCCTACAACTCGAAATACGCGATGGCCGATGGCACAACACAACACGACAAACGGGCGGAAACCTTTGAGACACATCAATACTATATGATTTTTCTTCTTCTTAATGTAACGTATTTTCTTTTGTGTCAAATAAATATATTCTATTCTATTTTTAAATAAATGTGTGTCTTTGGAGTTAATGTAGATTTCACGCACATTCCGATAATCGCAATAACTCGACTTACGTTTTTTTAAATTTTTTTAAATACATATTGGGCAAAATCACATCATTGCTCTGATCCTATGGTAAGTAGCTAAAGCACTTGTGGTTACAGAAATCAGAAACAACGACGGTACCACAACACCCAGACCCGAGACAATATAGAAAAGTTATTTTCTATATTATTAAAAATAACTACAGAGATAGCGACACCAAGTCCGGTATGCTTGCCTCTCGGCTACGGAGGTCGTCAATTATTTCGAGTTTTGCTACTCTTTATCTATGTGTGCCACTCGCACGTCGCAACGCCCTGCCTGCCTAGCATGACTACTAAAACACGATATGATATGATATGATATAGCGATATATTGACTCCAACTGTAAAAATATGATGAATATAGCCGCCAATTTGAATTTTTATCGAAACAGCGATCATAATATGTAACGTAACCGGCACGGCGATTTAACACAGCGGCTTTAACTATCATATTTTTACAGTTAGTGTCGATATATCGCTGTATCATATCATATCATATCGTGTTTTAGTGCTCATGCTAGGCAGGCAGACTCGTACTTAAGAGTCAGGGCGTTCTGTTCTGCCAGCGAAATAATTACAAGTTTTATTCCACTTTTTAAAAGTCAATAACTTGTACACTGTGCGACTGAGAGTAAAAATTATTTTGACAAAACCATTATTTTTACTGGTTATTTACTTTCAACAAAACATCTTGTATGAACGATATTAAATATAGGTACTTACATCCCTATTCTTTTGTAGGTACAAATCTTTTAACATACAAGACACACACGCGTGTTTTTTTTAAACTATAAAAGTTAGGACATTAAATCACTATAGGCAGAGTATATTATTATACTTCGCGCTTCGTCCTCGAGATTAGTATTTTATATTATAGACAACATGTAGTTACGCGTTAGTGTTTACCGCTTTACACTGTGGTTGAGAGTTTTTTTTTTTTTTTATAAATTCTTTATCTGTGGGTACTTATACAAATTATAGACTGTCATAGCTCGGCTTCCTCTGGTCATTCGCAGTTTAGTGCTCGACCGCTCAACACGTATTTCTGATTCGCGCTCCTCACGTACTAAAATGCCAAAAAGAAAACGGTCGTTTGATATAGAAGACGAAATGTTTCATTTGATGCGGAAAGTGAAAAAGTTAAAACGTAAGATCCGAAGGACAAAATATAGTGACTCGGATAGTGATTCTCGAGAAGAAGATTCACCAACTCGTGATTGTACTACAAGGATGCGAAGCGAGATTCACAAACCAGGTACCTACCTATTGATACATTTCCTTATGTGTTTTCACAAAATACCTACACACCCAGACGAATGCAACCGAAATAGTCAGCGGGACTATTTCACCGCATTCAAAAACGTAACGGTAACCGTACAATTCAGCGGGAATCGTACAAAACCGAAAACGGATAACAATAGTTATCAAAATCAGTCGCCTATTACGAAACATGATAAAATCTAACTTTGTAAAGTCTAACTTTTCAATGCTAATCTAAAATATTAAATTATAATTTGCCAAATTTTCGAAACTACCCATTTAAATTATTTTTTTCAAAAATGATTTTTTAAAAATTGATATTGTGAAGGTAATGGGCGCTATTTTTATATAATTAAAAGTCTGGAAAAATAAGCATAACAATATGCTACAATAGCAGTGTTCTCAGAGCCGTCATCGGGACGAACTTGACACACAGCTTCATTTATACAAGGTAAACGCAATTTAATAATTGCAATACTCTTTTCAGAGTCACCTTGCTCACTTCTGGACCCAGATAACTGGTTATCAGACCCCTCTGCAAATGCTTTACAAGATGTTTTACCAATTACTGAGCCTATCATAGATGATGTCTGCCAAGATATCTCGGCTTCAGTTCCAACGAATGAAACTGACAAAACCGCCTCAGTCTTCGCTCCTGAAAAACCTACCCAGGAAGAACCTCAGGAGTTAGATACTGACACACTAGAAATATTGGGTGACGATCCACTATCACAAATCAAGTATAGCGAAGATATACGTTCGGAACTCGCATCGCGTTTACAGCATCTCGCCCAAGAAGGTCTTAGCAAAGAGATAAGAAAGACTCTTATAGCAAAATATCCCTTGCCCGCGAACTGTCTTTACATAGGAGCACCTAAGATTAACCCAGAAATTAAAGCAGCACTTGCTGATATCGCTATAAAGCGAGACAAGGGTATTGAGACCAAGCAAGTGCAAATGGCATCGGCTGTATCTTGCCTAGGTGAAATTATAACATCACATCTTAACTCGAAAGAAAGGGATAACGAGTTGCTACAAAAACTCATGGATGTCACTCGCCTTCTTTGTGACATCCAGCATAATGATTCTGCTACTAGAAAACATTTCGTTCTATCGTCTCTTAAAAAAGATATGAAAGAACATCTCACAAGCACAAAAATAGATTCCTTTTTGTTTGGGGAAAATTTGGCCGAAACGATTAAATCTGCTAGGGCAGTTAACAAATCCGGCGTCGAATTAAAAGCAGACGAAAAAATCCAGCCTAAGAAAACGAACACGCCAGTTTCAAAAAACCGGCGAGCTCCGGCCCCGGCGCGCAGGCATCCGGGTGTTCCTACGAAGAGCCGAGGGCCTGCAGCCCAGCGAGCTCCTTCGCTCCCGCCGCAGGCGTACAGCTCCTACAGGACAGCGTGGCCGACTCCGCCGCCACCTCCCCCGCCGCCGCCTCCGCCGCCGCCGCCAGCACCTCCCGCGACTCGCCGCCGTTACTAAATGCAGTTAAGTACGCCGGCCGTTTATCATCGTTCTACCGTCAATGGTCCCAAATCACAAACGATCACACCATCTTGTCGTGGATCAAAGGATACAAAATACATTTTTCATTCCCAGTAGTCCAAGACACGGTTCCAATGCCACGTGATTATACTGATTCCGATCGTACACAGCTTATCGAAGCAATAGACAATCTTTTACAAATAGGTGCCGTCTCAGAGTGTAAGCCATGTAGTGGCCAATACTTATCAAGCTTTTTCCTTACACCTAAATCGAATGGAAAAATGAGGTTCATTTTGAATCTCAAAAAGTTAAATCAATTTATTACTCCTAACCACTTCCAACTCGAAGATTTACGTACTGCTCTAAAATTAACATCTAAAGACTGTTATATGGCCACTCTTGATCTAAAGGATGCTTACTTTTTAATCAAAATTCATAATGAGTCAAAAAAGTACCTTCGTTTTGCTTTCGATAACAAAATATATCAATTTAATGTCCTACCTTTTGGATTGAGCACGGCACCTTTTATTTTCACCAAAATAATGAAACCAGTTGCAAAATGCTTACGATCTAATGGATTATTATCCACCCTGTATTTGGACGACTGGTTATTATTTGGCCAATCGTACCAGCATTGTCTCACAAATATTGACACCACTAAAGAGCTGCTTATTTCCTTGGGTTTCATTGTTAATGAAGAAAAAAGTGTCCTTGTACCCTCGCAATCATGTAGATTTTTGGGAATGATTATAAATTCATCAAGTATGAATCTTAGTTTGCCTTATGAAAAACGATTGCGCATTCATTCTGAATTAAAAGACTTTACTAAAGTAAAACGTTGCAAGATTAGAAAGTATGCCCAACTGGTTGGTTTACTTGTATCGGCTTGCCCCGCTATTGAATATGGGTGGTTGTACACCAAAGAATTAGAACGCTGCAAATTCCTTAACCTACAAGACCATAATGACTACGACAGATTCATGAATATCCCCAATTCAGTTTTGCCAGACATTCAGTGGTGGCTCAGTACTATAAATCACTCTGTTCACCGTATCAGAGATGACGATTATATTATCGAAATTTACTCTGACGCCTCAACAACGGGGTGGGGTGCCTGTTGTAATAGTAACACGGCAAGTGGTCAATGGTCACAAAGCGAACAAGAACAGCATATAAATTTTCTTGAGCTGCTTGCCGCTTTTATAGCTCTAAAAATCTTTGCCAGGGATTTGCACGATTGCCAGGTACTTTTGCGAATAGATAACACCACCGCGATATCTTACATCAACCGGATGGGTGGCATCCAATTTCCTCATCTCACTCGTATAACCAAAGATATCTGGCAATGGTGCGAAGCCCGAAGGCTTTACATCTTTGCATCATACATAAGGTCTTGCGATAATATAGTAGCAGACGCGGAGTCTCGCAAAACACATCCAGACATTGAGTGGGAATTAAATGACTGGGTTTTTCGACGTTTAACGATTGAATTTGATTTACCGGAAATCGATCTTTTTGCAAGTCGCCTGAACAATAAATGTCCAAAATATATCTCGTGGCACAGGGACCCAGACGCTATGGCTATTAATGCGTTTACAATATGTTGGTCCAACTACTATTTTTACGCCTTCCCACCATTCTCGATGATACTCAAAACACTTAGGAAAATCATAGCGGATAAAGCGCGTGGAATCATAATTGTTCCATTATGGCCAACACAGGCTTGGTACCCGTTATTCAAGAGCCTTCTTGTATCCAAGACTCTCACGTTCACACCCAACGATAACGCCTTGCAATTTCATTCCAGTTCCCGCCGAATACACTCCTCCCTTACCCTGGTTGCAGAAGTGTTATCCGGGAGGCGTTAACAAGAAGAAGTCTACCAAAGGCCTCTTTAGATATAATGGTATCCTCATTGTCGGATAGTTCAATAAGACAATACGATGTATGTCTGCGTAAGTGGTGGCTCTTTTGTCAATGTAACTCGGTTGATTTTTACAAAGCATCGGTTCCTATCATAATATCTTTTCTTACACAGATGTTTAACGAAGGATGTCAATACGGGACATTAAATTCATACAGATCTGCGCTCTCATTGACACTAGGCCCAGCCTTAGCAAAAGATGATAGACTACAGAGATTTCTAAAGGGCGTATTTCGAATTAGACCACCACTTCCAAAATATAATTTTACTTGGGACACTAACGGCGTCCTAGATCATTTAAGTTCATGGTTCCCTAACGAAGACCTACCTCTAAACCAACTAACGAAAAAGACTATTACCTTACTTGCCCTTACAACAGCTCACAGAATGCAAACTCTTTCAAAAATAAAAACTGTTAACATCGAATTTCTTAGCAATAAAATAATTATAAAAATCCCTGATTTCATAAAAACTTCTCGCCCTGGGGCTAAACAACCAATTCTTCTCCTACCTTACTTTAACGATAAGCCCTCTATTTGTCCCGCTAAAGCCGTAGAATGCTACTTACAGAAAACTTCATCGTTACGGAAATCTG
The DNA here is from genome assembly GCA_963576865.1 of Anania hortulata. Taxonomy (NCBI): domain Eukaryota; kingdom Metazoa; phylum Arthropoda; class Insecta; order Lepidoptera; family Crambidae; genus Anania; species Anania hortulata. Next base: position 8,279,560 of record OY756396.1, on the reverse strand, counting down.
TGAGCTTGTTTATAGCAACGAATAAACCACACAAAGCAGATAGCTCACAAACGCTTAGTCGCTGGGTGAAATGCACGCTTGGCGAGTGCGGGTTAGACACCAACATGTTCTCTGCGCACAGTATCCGCCATGCCGCCACGTCCCGTGCTCAATCTCTTGGGGTCAGTGTTGACTTGATTCGTAACACTGCGGGTTGGAGTGGCAACTCCAATACCTTTGCCAAATATTATAAAAGACACATTGTTAACGAAGATAATCTGTCATTTGCAAGAGCCATAATTAATCAATCATAGCATTAAATAAATAAATTATTTAGTTCTTAATAAATAACCATGGTAATGATAGTAATTATTATTAAGTAATAATTGTATTCAGTTACTAGGGTTACTATTATTATTATGTACACAATTTGATTTGGTCACCTAAGTGTAGATGAATGATTAAAGTTATATGATTTATAAAAAGAGTCTTACTAAAACACTTTCTTTTGTCCTGACTCTCAAAGTCTACATGTTGTCTATAATATAAAATACTAATCTCGAGGACGAAGCGCGAAGTATAATTAGTGATTAAACGAACTTACCTAAGTGAAGTTCTATCATAATTATACGAAGCGCTTCGTCCGAAGAGATTAGTATGCTCTCCCAACCCTCCCATCTTGCCCATAGTGTAACAAAAGAAAGGTTTTAAATACCAATAATATACATTTGAAAACTCTAAACTAAATGACCAGAGGAAGCCGAGCTATGACAGTCTATAATTTGTATAAGTACCCACAGATAAAGAATTTATAAAAAAAAAAAAAAAAAACTCTCAACCACAGTGTAAAGCGGTAAACACTAACGCGTAACTACATGTTGTCTATAATATAAAATACTAATCTCTTCGGACGAAGCGCTTCGTATAATTATGATAGAACTTCACTTAGGTAAGTTCGTTTAATCACTAATTAAAGCTGAAGAATTTGTTTGTTTCTTTGGTTGAACGCACTAATCTCACAAACTACTTACTGTCTCGAATGAAAAAAAGATTATTGTGTTGGATAGTCCATTATTGAAAAAGGATAAAGGCTACATATCATCACGCATCAATGAAATATGTTGCAAAAACGGTAAAAATATTTCTTCTGAAAGTTTCCGTTGCGCTGCGTAAACGATTAAAGTTACACAAAATTCATTTATGATTGAATAGTTCCTCATTTCTAAATATAGTCAGTGACAGCATTACGTCTATCCTTTTTGGTTGACTTACCATAACCTCTTTTATGGTAATCAAATTTGTTCTAAAATAATGCATTATTTGGTCGTTATTAAAGATTTTAAGTGACAGACCAGACCAGACAGGCGAAGCCGCGGGAGCTAGTTAATTATATTTCGCCAATGAGCATTTGGACAGAATAATTTAACGATAGACAGAAAGTTAGAATTCAAACGTCAATTAAGTGTTGTTATTTTAATTAAAATAGTTTCAGGATTTAATAAAGGCTTGAATAGAGAGTTATTTAGGTATTTTCATTGGGGGACGGCTTACTTTGATAGCGCTCTCTAAAGTTGTAGGTGTTTAGTTAATTCAGACATTCTGTAAATTCTGAATTTAAAAAGAAATAAGTTATCGCAAGATTCGCAAGCCCACCTGGCGTATCTGCATCGTTACATTGATACATTTGGGGCAAGCAATAAATTATCACATAAAATTGCAGATAATGGCACTTTTATATCAAATGTTTCGATAAATAATAAAATAAGGGCAGTAAAACAAAGGAGTCGCTGTAGGGTCGGGCATCGTTAAAATATTACGATCGTCCGATATCGCAGGATGAAATCTTTAATCGCGGCGCGGGCGGTTTTACGTGGAACTAAAGTGGGCTGCGGCGGCCCCAGCAAATAGTCAGATAAGCCGAACGACTTATGGACGAGTAAATCATAAGAATAATGCCAATTGAGCTCGCCTAATAATGTAGAATAACTTACGATTGGGTGCTTCGAAATGCCTCTTATTTATTGACTTTATTCGCTCGTGATGGTAATAAAATTTGATGGTAGGCATTGCTGAATTATTACGTTGCAAAGTATATGAAAATAAAGTAAATTGTTTGCATACCGTTTCCCAGCCCTGAAACATATATTTTGGCCCGTTCAATTTCAACCCTGTCTTACTACTCGGTATTACTTAATACAGATCTCTTTTGGGTTGGGTTAATGTACTTTCGCATTCATTTCTACTTATAGGTAGATTTCATGGCTTGTTTCCACTACGTTAGCATTTTATTTTCCGGTTGATAAAGTGGTCTTTTTATTTGTACGCAAATCCGAAGGCCCGCCGGCCGCGGTCCGAGCGCCGGTGGTCGGTTGCTTCCCCAATTTACGACCACCCATAGTCGGGAGTTAGTATCGCTGTCGTCACGCTTCGTGTAGCCTCGATTTATATTTCGCCAATATACGATATTCGTTTCGATTCTAAATTCACTAAGTGTTCGATAGTGAATAGTTTTTAGTTTCTATTTTCTCATGTTAATGTTTCATAAAATGTGTTAGAGATCATCCTTCCGCCCGTGCAATTGTTTTTAATTAAACTTCACACTTAATTCTCGAGTTAACAACGAAGAACCAACGAATTTTGTTGCGCAGAGTTATTTGGATTTTATGTTGTCTGAACGTCCCAGCAAAATCGTACAAAGGGAGGCGAAATTCGCCATTTGAGCGAAGTATATCGAGTGCAATGTATCTAAACAGGCCGAAACGCCTCCCAGAGAGTCTTACCACTGTTGCGATAAACGGATTTGGGAGGGACGGTATTATGCCTCCGTAATAGAGTGATACTTCTTTAGGACCATTCGGGAAACTGATGACACTATTTGGCTTTCCCATAAAAAGTTATGATATTATATAGCAGCCTACTGGCTTTAATCAAAGGTAATTGGAGTTTTTTGCAGTTTGCACGTGATTTAAGTTCATTCCAACTTTAAGGTTCAGTTATCCATCTTAAATCTAGATTTAGCTTAAATCGGATTTAAAACATATAATTTCTATCATATCACTATGTTATTAGAGACTGAATAATGTTTTAATCTTGGTTTAGATTAACTCATGATTTGAGAAGGCTTGTGCAAGTACCTAAGTGTTAAAATCTGTTGATAGGTAATAACATTTGTTCACAATCAAAAATAATAATAAGAAAGTAAGATGCCTATGAAACTGTTTTGCATTTTGTACTATATTTTGTATTATTTAAGTAAATCAAATCTTATGCCAGGCGCATACTAAAAATGATGAGTAAGAAATACCTTGACATTATTATTTTATCATCATTATTATTTTTAATTGAGTATCTACCGACTCAATTGTTTATTTACATTATTATACCTACGTACGTGATTCATAAGGTATGACCTAAGTAAGTTTCTATGAGACATGTTGTTGATTAATCCACAATATTTTTTATCCAATGTAAAGAAAAACTGAAAAAATATCCGGTCGCCTATTCCAAGTTCGTTGATAGTCTCAACGATTTGTTCGGAACAAAATTGTCGTTCCGTTCTTTATATTGTGGTTGTAGACATTGTACCCTCCTAGCCAGTTTAAAAACAAAGCAGGACCAGCAATAGAGAGCTGGCATATTGCCTCAGTTCCGAGTTTTACTGCCGCTATCTGTCGGGTTTATGCCTTATAAAATCTCCTGCCTCGGCCACGCAGAACCAGAGGATAAAAAGTAGGTATGCCCGCGAATAGATATAATCTCAATCGGTCCGAAATTTCGTCCTGCGAGACTCGCTCGGCTCGGTTGCATGAAATGACTCATGTAATTATTTTTGTTTACAAATTCACATTACGCAACACAATTTTGCTGTGTAATGTCGATTTGATTATTCATACTTGTTTGGAACAATTTATGATGTAGTTGTGTAAATAAATATACAACGTTGTTTTTTGTTTACTTAAGTAATACTTCTGAAGGTTTGATACTGGTAATCAAATAAAACAACTTATACTATCAGGCTTAAAAAAACTTTTCCATTGGTACTAAATGAGCAATCAACTGTTACGTTACGATTTGTAGAAACAGTAGTCTAGGCTATTTATTTATTTTACTTACACCCATAATAAAATTGTCAATTAATAGCTAAATTTAAGCTAGGTGCGTATTATTAATTACAGGGTGCTACGACTTAATTAATTGCGTAAACAAAAACTATCTTGTTTGCTCCTAATTTAAATAGACTAGATAGAATATATAGATAGAATAGACAGATTGGTGCTGCATGCTGAGAACTTAAGAATATAGACAGACATGTAACAATATTTGCGTTTTGTATGTATCGACACAGCTTCCGCAGGAGATGAGTTGGGCGAATCCTCACACATTTTATCCACCCCTCTTTACGTAGTCTCTTGGGGTGCGGAGTTTGTGTTTGGACAAACAGCGGCCAATTTTATTTGTAGGCAAATTCGAACGGTCGTAACGCGGCCGCGGTGATGGGCGGCAACGAGGCGTCCGGGCGTTCGTACGAGCGGACTTATGGCTTTCATTTCCTTCTCGGCTGGGTACATCAGCACTTCCCGCCGTAAACAACCGGGTGCACTACGGTTTTTTTTGCTGATTTGACAGGTTCATTTTTCTCTAGCGTAACTCGAAAGTGTACAACGTAAACATGGTATCCGACAAGATTTTACGATTGTAATTGTAAATATGTGTGGTTTTCCATAATTATCAGAGATCAAAATAGGAAGATTGATTTGGGATTAATGATCTCAAACATCGATGTTAATATGGACATGTCTCCCGGATTTCGGAATTTCTTTGTATCAGTTCATAAAAAAGGACATATCCATATTATGCTAGCACTACCAAAGTACATTAAATAAATCTACCTATTCCGATCACTGATAATTATGTATCAGTCGTAATCTCGAATTATGATATTAAAAGACATGGCAAAGAAATAGAAATTCCATGTAGTTTAATAGTGCGCTACGTAGATCGCACATACCTACCCTATAGAGCAGCAATACCAACCATCTTCCTCCTAAAATAGTTAGTGATTTTTCACTTACATTTAGTACGAAATGACAAGTCCTGTCAACTCTCACCCATACAAAAACAGTAAAAATACAGATTAACAAATGGCGAAAATTTTTATTAAACAACAAACGAATCATATGATTTCTACTCTGTAATGTATGTGCATCATGGCTACGTATGAGTCGATCAATCTCAGTAGTAATATAATTAAGGTATTTTAATCGGCTAATGAAAAGACGTAGTTAAAACTAAAGTTCTATTACATCATTGTAATAAACCGATAGGTATATTTTAAAAGATGATACTTAATACACACTAAAACGGGAATTAACGCGATCAGCTATACTCGTAGGTACATATTTTACCTTTTATTTGCCTGACATTTCGACCGGGTTACACCGACCGTGGTCACAGGCTGACTGGAACTAAGATGATACTTATTTCACTTGACAAAGCGAATTCCTAAGGTCGGACTCGTACCCCAAAAATTACCTTCTTTGATTAACTAGCATTGTGAATGCAAAAGTGAAATTCTGATAAAGGTATATTGTAATTCAATGTCAAAATAAGTTCTAGTCTAGCTGCCTTTGTCGTGAGAACCGAGCCATAAAAAGATCTATCATCTGGCACACGACACTCAGCTCAGAAAGAGTAGAAAGAGAATGATTAACGACCAGTGAACCTTACATCCTTACATCTTCGATTTAAATGGTATAAAGTCTCATTCCTGTTAAATTTCAATTAGTTTTTTTTTTACTTCTCACATGTTAATTTATTTTAATAATAAAAAAAGTCAAGAACGACTGGACCGAGTTTTTATGATTTTGTTGGATTTGTCTCCGCCCCGAATAGCAAAATAACTATTAAAAAAAAAAAAAAAAGTTTAAATTATTGAAAACCGCATCAAAATCGGATCATTAGTTTAGAAGATAGGTGGTAACATTACTTTGCACATACGCACAAACATCTCTCACCCTAAACGCATATACCGTCCGTTGCTCCGTCCGTCGTGGGTAAAAAAAGAGGCGGTACGAAGTTCGCCGGTACAGCTAGTATTATAATATAATACATAAAACATGTTCCAATAAGTCATATTTTTTTACGTCCAATATTGAGAAATTCGATCTTAAGTTTCAATTATACGCATCAATTAATTTTTTTCTTCTGTAAATAAATAAATGCCTACCACATTCCTGCTTAATAACATTTTTCGGATACTATCATAGAAACTGAAGGGCAAAATCTAAATCTGTTGTCAATTTTTTAAAGGGCGGTTTTAACTCATTCATGTTTCACTAGAGATTTTACATTTTACTGTCGCTGTAGGTCCTATAGACTAGTTAATTTATCATCATCAGTTCAGCCATAGGACGTCCACTGCTGAACAAAGCCCTCCCCCATTGGCCGGTTGGAAGCGGCCTGCATCCAGCGTATTCCTGCGACACTTACCAGGTCGTCTTGTGAGTGGACGTCGCACACTGCGCTTGCCGGTGGCCTCCATACTAGAACCTTTCCCAGCCCAGCCCCAGCCCCATCGGCCGTCAGTTCTACGTGCTATGTGCCCCACCCACTGCCACTTCAGCTTGCTAATCCGTTGGGCTATGTCAACGACTTTTGTTCGTTTACGGATCTCATTTCTGATTCGATATCGCAAGGAAACACCGAGCATAGCCCTTGCTATGGCACGCTGTGCAACCTTGAGCTTTCTTATATGAGACCTATAGTGAGAGGCCACGTTTCAGTTCCATATGTCATCACTGGTAACACACACACTGGTTGTAGACTTTCGTTTTTAGACACTGAGGTATATTGGACGAGAAGATGTTGTGTAATTTCCCGAACGCTGCCCAACCGAGTTGGGTTCGACGATAAACTCCTTCTCAAAATTGGATCTACCCAACTGGATCACTCGTCCTAAGTAGACATATTTGTTAACAATTTCGAGAGTAGAGCTCCCATCGGATACTGGGTAGGGCGCAACATGGGCATTCGACATGAGCTTGGTTTTGTCCATGTTCATCCGCAGGCCTACTTGTTAGGAAACTCGACTAAGGGCATAGAGCATTGTGCTGAGGACTTCAAGCGATTTTGCCATGACCACAATATCGTCGGCAAACCGAAGGTGAAAAATTGATGTTGATTCCAAATCCTTTGCATTCCAGAAGCTTGAAAGCGTCTTCCAATGCAGCGGTGAACAGTTTCGGAGATATAACATCTCCCTGCCGTACGCCTCGCTGCAGAGAATCGCCTTCGTGCTCTGCTCCTGTACTCGGACCGACATGGTGGCGTTTTTGTATAAACACTTCAACAAGTTAATTATCATCATCTATAACTTTAAGCGAAAAAATGGCTCTGATTCCTAATCATTGTAAAACCCTTCCAAAAATGGACTGATTTTAGTTTCATCCTGTACCAAAGATAATAAAATCACTACGTTTGAGTGGCCTAAACTTATGCTTTTAAAACAGCGCTACTAACTTCAACCATGTTTTGTTTTTTTGTAAAGTTTGACGTAAAAACAATACTGCTAAGGTACTGTTTAGAATTTGTGGTTTAGCCCCTGTACTTGCAAAGCTTCCGAAACCTCAATTAATCCAGTATCGGAGCAAGTCGAGGTCACTCCCTTGTGAGTTATTATTGCTTTGTAACAAGTAAACGAATATTATGTGTGGGCGACCTCTATTATACGTGGAACACAGTCAAACGTAATAAGGGAAGCGATAGGATTCATAGATACGTGGTAGGAACAAAGACGTGTAACTACAATGGGCAGCTTCCAGTATTGTCTTTGTTTTTGTGTTGCTTCACACATGATATTCATTTATGCGTATGTTTGCAGTAAAAACCTACGAGGTGGAATTGATATGAATAGAACGTTTAAACTTCTTCCTAACATCACATCACACAAAGTCATGAAGCGTTTCAACTCGGCCTTCGCTTGTGGATCGTATACGACAAAGGACGAAGGTCGAAGACGGTGAAAGAATTACTAAGCTAAAATAAGGTTAGGTGGGACATTTTGCTACAAAGGAAGACGACCGGTAGTCCAAAGCAGTAGCACGATGCTGCCCACGAGTGAGATGAATGACAATGGGCAGACCAACGGCCCGCTGGTGCTGTGTCACATTTGGAGTGATTAGCACAGGACCGTGAGAAGTAGCACAAAAAAGAGGTAAATTACACCAAAGAAAATATTAAATATACATATATGGATCTTTGATTACACTGAGTTAGGTAATCAAAGATCCATATATATTTAATATTTCCTTTATAGGTAGGTAGATTCAACAATATTTAACTACGTAGCTTTTCAGGAAAAAGAACCGCATTGAAATAGGTCCATGCGTTTAGGAGCTGCGTCGGTCCCATAAAGATACCTACGTTAAAGTTTCAAACATAGAACGAAACTCTTTTTGTATTGGGTGTTAAAAATGTGTTTAAATCACCGTACCAACACTAGAAGTTAAACCTATAGGTTTATAGACGAAACAGCGATATTCAAGCCCGGAGAAGCATTGGTTGATTTTATTTTTATTGTGCACGTTACATTCGGAAATTCAAGGGTCGCAAGATAGTATTTCTTGGGTAATCGAAATCCAAATACGCGGGGCCACGGGCAAAAGCTTAGTATTAAATATTTTTACTCATATGTAAACTATGTTAGAATACTACAAATTTTGTAATGACTAAGCAATGTTATTTTAGTTAAAGTAATGCGCCATTAGCAAATTTAATGCATTATATAATTGTTAAATTAAACGAACTTACCTTAAGTGAAGTTCTATTTCAATTTTACGAATTTTCACCATCATGGAACACTATGCAGCAATATGGGATGTTGCGCTTGACTTCACAATTTATAAAGCAATTCAAAAATCTTGAACGCATCTAGTAGTCCAGTCTTGTATTATCTATGTCGCTCCTCTATATTCACTAAGAGTTCAGAGTAGGACACGAATAACCTTTTTTAAAAAACAAACAGGGAAAATTACTGTGTAATTCGGGTAGGGAGGGTTGTTCCATGATGGTGAAAATTCGTAAAATTGAAATAGAACTTCACTTAAGGTAAGTTCGTTTAATTTAACAATTTTACTCTTTTCACCATCATGGAACACTATGCAGATGTTCAAAGCTAAGGTTGTGAGTGTACGTCCATACACTTTTATAATAAAACAGAAAGTTATTATTAAAAAACAATCAGCATATAATATTGAGAATAGAGTAACAACATAATTCTCTCTTCTTAAAGATATAAAGACTAATACACAATATTTTGACCTTAAAATAAAAAATAATAATAAAAAAATTAACAGTTATCTAAAATAACATTACTTAAGGTATTTGTTTGTAACAAAGGTCTATTATAATATTGAGCAAACATGGCTGAGTTTTCAGACCATCCAGCACATTTCCTTATGGCGTCTACAGTCATACCTGCCCTCAGTGCTGCTGAGGTCGACGCGTGGCGAGTGCTGTGTGATGAGAAAATTTGTGTGTCGATTCCAGCTTCTTTTAGAGTATTTTTAATCCAACGTCCAATACTTTGGGTTGAAGCTTTTTTATAAGGTTTTTTGTAAGTTATTATGAGATCGTTTATATTAGTTCTATTACTTTTTGTTAAATCAATATATGAAAGAATGGTTTTTACTGGGCAGATTTCAGGTTTATGGTTATAATAAGGTAACCTTAAGACAGGTTGCTCATTTCCATGTTTAGATGTTTTTATAATGTCTGTTATATTAATAGTAATTCCGATATTATTTATACTTATGTTATCTATTTTTATAACTGACAAAGTTTGTATTCTGTGTCCAGTTGTTAGAGCTAATAGTGTTACCAGTTTACGGGTTAGTTTTTCGATTCCAATGGTCTCATTAGGATACCATGTATTTAATAAATTTAGAACCGTACTTGGATCCCATGTTGAATTATATTTAGGTTTTGTTGGTTTTATTTTGTAAACACCTTTTAGTAATCGTTTAAGTCTATCATCTGTGCCGACCCTGGGACCTATTAGTAAGGATATAGCCGATCTAAAGCTATTTAAAGTTCCATATGAAGCACCAGAATAGAATCGGTTAGTCAGAAAGGATATAATATTTGGAATTGAGCCAGTGTATGGATCTAAATTATTCTCATTACAAAATTTCCACCACAAGCATAAGGCAGTATTATATTGTTTTAGAGTGTTAGGCGACAATGATGAAATCATAATATCGAGGGAGGACTGTGGGATTCCTCTTTTCTTTAGGGCTTCGCAGAGAGCAGACCTGCAGCCAGGGTAAGTGTTTGATGTAACGGGTGATGCTCTCTGAAATAGGACGATAATAGTGTTTTACTGGGTTTGAATATTATTGGTCTCCTAGTTGAAAGTGACAAAAATAAGGGGAACCACGGTTGTGTTGTCCAATAAGGCACAACTAAGACACCTGTAGCGTGGTCATTTTTAATTTTGTGTAAAACTTTTAGTATTAGGCTAAACGGTGGGAAGGCATAAAAATAATATTTTGACCATTTTACTGTAAATGCGTCAACAGCTATTGCATCAGGATCTTTTTTCCAACTAATGAACTTTTCACATTTACTATTTGATCGTGATGCAAATAAGTCTATGTCAGGATTCCCAAATTGTGTTATTATTTCTTGAAAAGCTGAGTCACACAATTCCCACTCAATATCCGATTTTCGAGATTCAAAGTCTGCTTCTATATTATCTTTTGTATTAATGTAAGATGCGAAAAGAAAAATATTTCTAGATTCGCACCACTGCCAGATCTTACGAGTAATATTGTTTAAATGTGAATACTGAACCCCCCCCATTCTGTTGATATATGAAATGGCAGTGGTGTTATCAATTCTGATAAGAATTTCACAATCTTCTAAGTGATTTGTTAAGCATTTCAGCCCAAAAAAGGCTGCTTTCAACTCTAATTCATTGATGTGGCATTTCTGTTCTTCTACTGTCCATATTCCAGATACCTTTTCCCCATTAGCTACTGCACCCCAACCAGATCGAGATGCGTCTGTAAATAGTTCAATTACATAATTTTGTTGTCTAATGGGGTTATTAGTAGTGCTTAGTTTACTAAGCCACCAATTAAATTCTGAGTGTAATTTCTTTGAAATTTCCATTTTTGCATCATAGTTGTCATTATTTGAACGAAGTGCTAAAAATTTTTCTCTTTCTAATAATTTTGTGTACATAAGGCCATATTTCATAGCCGGGCAGGCAGAGTTTAAAAGACCTAGGAGCTGAGCAAACTCTCTAATTTTGCATTCCTTTTTGGTTTTAAACATGGTTAAGGTCTTTTTTAAGCTATCAACTTTTTGGCGTGGAAGGGACAAGTTCAAACTTTCGGAGTTTAGCATGAAACCTAGGTATTTGCAAGTTTTATTAGGTAAAAGACAACTTTTTTCTTTGTTAATAATAAATCCAAGTGATTCTAATAAATTGCAAATTATTTGAACATGTTTACAGCATGTTCCATAGTTTTCATTTATACAAATTATGTCATCGAGATATATAGAAATTAAAATGTTTTGTTTTCTCAAATATGAGACCACCGGTTTTAATATCTTTGTGAAAACATATGGAGCTGTACTCAATCCATATGGAAGAGCATTAAATTCATAAATTTTGTCATCAAATTTAAATCTTAGTGTCTTTTTGCTATTGTTTGACATTTTGACAGAAAAGTAAGCTTCCTTTAAATCAATAGTTGCCATGTAACAGTCTTTAGTCATTAATTTACAAACTGTGCGTATATCTTCTAATTTAAAATGTTCAGTTTCAATAAATTTATTAAGACTTTTTAAATTTAAAATGAATCTAAAGGTACCATTTGGTTTTGGAATAAGAAAAATAGGTGACAGAAATTGATCATCTTGGTGGCAGCATTCAGAAATAGCGCCAAGTTGTAGTAATTTATTAATTTCTGTGGTTATATTATGAAATTCAGTTTTAGACCAATGGCGCATTGTAAGTTCACACCTAGATGGTATGATATTGTGGAATGGAATATCGTAAGCCAGAATCCATGATAAAATCACTTTATCATTAGTCAGTAATTGCCAGTTATGATAAAATTGGCTTAATCGGCCAGCATGTACCTCATTTAACGACGACGTGTTGATCTCGGTGGTTGTTGCTTGTAATTTTTTGTCGCTTGATGTTGTTGATTCTTCGGCCCGCCTCTGGGTTTGTATTCTTTCTGTGGTGGTCTTCGAGACGGGCTTTTCCAGTTTAAATTCTTGCTAGTGGAAGGTTGGTTGTTTTTGGTGTTTTGTTTCTTAAAGGTATGTGGCTGCTTTATTGCAGATCCTGATCTTTCAATGGCCTTTGCAGTTTTTACTCGTTCATTCAAATTATCTCCAAAAAGATAAGTATCTACTGGAACATCAGTGATGGCTTGTTTCACACAACTTTGTACAGAGGTCAGTACAAAATGTCTACGAGTAAGAGAGTCATAATGGTTCATATTGCATAATATTTTTGCGGCATCATTGATACCTTCAATTAATTTAATACTATTTAAATTTCCTTTCATGATATCTGTAATCATCACTCCTAGGCATGAAAGAACTTTCCCAGTTAAGTTTTGTTTGTACTCAAACTTTTTGTCTCGTTTTAATATGTTTTCAGACACAGCAGTTACAATTTCTGGGTTTAATTTTGGGGCATTTGCCATGGGAAAGTTGGCTGGCAAAGGATATTTAGTAAGAAGAGTCAAAAGGTTTTCCTTTTTAATTCCCAACTTAATGATGTTGGTCCAACGTTCTGCAATCTGTTGGTTAATAGTTTGCCCTTTCTCATCTGCAATTTTTCCTTCTTCGCCAAGAGCCAGCAAAACCTCTTCAGGAAGTACCTCATCTATTGGAGGAGCTTCTGAAATGGAATGCAAAAGGAACCACAATTATTTCTCTATAATATAAGTACCTATATCTCCAATCGATGGAGGTGAACAAGTTAATGTTCAAGCCTTTAAGGGCAATGGTCTCCGTCTGCACTTAAGTGACAGCTCTATAAAATATGGACCACAAATAATGGTGAAATATGGATAATCATTTAACAATGTTAACCATTGTGTCATTTAGTGTGACATAAGTTCTGTTTGTCCTTATGGAGCAACTCTATAAAATAGTATGAACATCACCATTATTTGAACAGAAAAGATCAGGGGTTTACATTAGTAAGGTACGAACCTGATTCTGTGTAACTGCATCCAGGTTGACTATCGTCTATTGTTATAGTTTCGGGTGGTACAGGCAACTGTGGTGCTGTGAATCCCTGTTGTGAAACTGATTCATCTTCACTTGCAGCTGAAGAATCTCTTGTATCATTTAGTTTTTCTTTTTGCTTATTTAATTTTCTTTCCAGTTTTCTTATTTTCTTATGGATGTGTTCAGTTTTATCACTGTGCTGACGTTTATTCATTTTAAACAGTTTTGTACAAAAGCTGTTAGAGCAATGTCTTGGACCTTCTTCACTTTTAGAAAATGGATCGAGAATTCAAGAATAAAAGTAACGGACTTTTGAAAAATACACAAGTAGTTAACTACATCCGCATGCGCGCGCAATATAAAAAAAATATTACGTTGTCGTTGTAAGAAACGACATAAACAGCGGAACGGAAAGGAAAAAAAAAATCATTTCCGAAGAACTTTTCGAATTTTCGCGCTTTTTACAGTGTTTGGTATAAACATAACCTCCAAACACATTACCGGTTTTTGTTTTCAAGAAAAAGGTTTGAACGTATGGAAGTCATAAATAATGACTTTGTTTACGTAAATTGTGTAATTTTCATGTTTTATACAGAGGTTTCATAAGAAAATAAGGCATACCTGTTGTCATTTGTCGGATAACAAATGAAATGAACTGTTACCAAACATTCGGCGATATTCCTCTCCAGTGACGATTTTTTCATAGAATCTTTTGGTGATCCAGTTTTCATCACAAAACACATATACCACACGCATAATTAACTTAAGAAACATGTTAAATTATCTTAATTTACAAAACGAACGTGAAGTTTTTTGGCACAAAAAACCATAGTGAATATAGAGGAGCGACATAGATAATACAAGACTGGACTACTAGATGCGTTCAAGATTTTTGAATTGCTTTATAAATTGTGAAGTCAAGCGCAACATCCCATATTGCTGCATAGTGTTCCATGATGGTGAAAAGAGTAAAATTGTTGTTGCTAAGTTAGACATATTATAATCCCTAACGAAAATAAATAGCAGTAAATTTTACAAAAATTGATTTTAACTCAGTCAGTGTTGTAGAAATATTCGTAGCATCGACTTCGACGTCTCGACGCGTTATCTTTTTATGGCTCCCGCCATCCGCTTGAGAGCCGTTGCCGAAGCAACATTAATACTCTTTTTAAATATTCGCAGATAGCAAAATCATTTGATTTATATTTGGTGTTTCTAACATAAAAAAGGATTATAAATAAAATACGACGAAGTTGTATGTAGGTACTTGATGCACATTTACCCATAACCTTTCCCATACAATTCCAAAAGATTATGTTACTTATTAGTAGCTAAGTATTACATCTGAATACTTAACTAAACTTACTTTATGAACTGGTGGATGGGATTTCGCAACAAAATATAAAATATAAGCTGAAAGATACATTGGCTTATTGTAAACTTCTTCTATGTTCAGCAGTAGACTTGTTATGGCTGAAATGATGATAATGAAACTTCTTCTGTCAATGTGTTCGTAGGAAATAACTGGCATAACCACCTCACCTAGTTATTTATTTTCAGTAGGAACTATAACAAAAAACATTTAAACTCCCTTACTTACTTACTTAAGATGGCGCAGTGACCCAGTGAGTCTTGGCCACCAACAATAAGAATCCCCACTCGGGTCTTCTCTGCGCCACCTCTCGCCAATCATTGAGGTGAAGCTTGCGCAGGTCCTTCGTAATCTCGCCTCCCCAGCGGTACCTGGGACGACCGAAAGGTCGTCGCCCATTCGGTCGTCCCAAGTACGCTTTCTTCACTGCCCGATCTCCCATTCTTTCCATGTGACCGAGCCAGCGAAGTCTGTTAGCTTTTATTTCGCCGATGATGTTTGGCTAGGCCACGAGATCTTCCTACTCCAGGTTTTTTCTTCTCCTCCTGGTGCCATCCTCTGTCTGTACCGGCCCCAGAATCTTCCTCCAGATTTTCCTTTCAGCCACCAGAAGTTCGGTCTCTTCTTTTACCGTGAGTGTCTAGGTCTCGCAGCCGTACATGAGGATTGGTCTTATCACCGTCTTATAAATACAAATTTAAACTCCCGATAGTTCAATTATAAACCTTAATGAAATGTTTGTTTAAATGATAAATAAATGAAAAAAAAAACTTATGACATACGATATTTTTGATAATTTTAAATACTATTTTTTGTAATAATAATACATGTAACACTACCTAATACACCGGGGTATAGCAATGTATTATGCAATTAACCAAATAAATGTAAGTACATGTAATAAAATCTAATAAATATTTATTTTCTTCTAGTAGCAAATACTATCTTTTTTGCTTTTTTGCTTTGCTACTATCTTTAATTGTTATTAATTATTAAGTGCGTATTGAAATAAAAACTAATTTGTTTTATCCACCACAATTCGCTTGGTTGCTACCTATTCCTTCACAATAGCCGATTCAATAGACAGAGTACACGTTTTCCTTATCCGTTTATTTGTTGTTTCTGAAAGCGGTAAATTTTCTACAAAAGAATTTCCTCAAAAATCAAAGGGATATAAGGAAGTTGTCGAGCGCAAAAGGGCAATTTTATTTGGTTCGGTCCAATCAGGCAGGCTGTTGCGGAGTCGGTGAGTATTTAGCGCGCATTTATTGCGGTGCTGTGTCGGGCCAGCCAAGCCGAGGCCAGCCGAGGCACCGGTACGTAGGTGCTTAATATTTCATGTGCGAGTGGGGCCGGAATGCGAACGGAACAATTTGCCAATAATCCTATCCCGAGGCAATAACTGAGGTGGCGCCCACCAGAAATGGGTGTTATTGCCCATGAATGATTTCTGCGCAACTCATAAGACCGACTTGAATTCTCTTTGTATTGAAATTGCTTATTCTGTTTGTTGTTTTACTCGCTTAGCAAGTTCTGGTCTCTGTTTGCTTTCATTTACGTTAAATTGACTGAAACACAATTTCGTTGCGTTTGTTTGTACTGAACTTTGTATGAGCCTGCAATAGGAATTCCATTGGTAGTATAGTATGCGGGTGTGTATTTTTGTTTGGGTGCATTGACAGTGCGCGCACCGAGTTTCGCAATAGGGTCACACGTGACGATGCAGCGCTGTTCAGGATATTTTCTTAGAAGCGCATTCCGAGCGATACGTTGTTTGGAACACAGTGATCACGCACTGTTTACGTTTCCTACGTGATATGGAAAACGTTCATATTGATTCTACCGATTATTAGGTAGAATTTAGTTTATATTTAACTAACAGTCTCATGGCTGCTATGCACATTCTCTGTCGAATTCTGTGTGTAGGTAAATGATTTTGTGTGAAGCTCGTTGGCAATATCTTAGAATTTGATAAAACGTAGGTATGTATGAAAAAGTCAAGTCGTACGTTACGTCAGTATAATAAAGTCACGCCTTTACAATAGATAACTTTGTTCTTTAAAAAATTGTACCTTCCAAACCCGATGCTGTCTATTTCAATTAAGTTTAACATTATTTTTGTGGGCTACAATTTTATAAAATTCCGATTTTTGTGAGTGATTTCAGTCAGGTTAATAAATCAATTTGTCGAGCACAAACTCTCTGAGTGAAGTCCTGCTGAGGACAATATGCTCGCCCCATTGTGCCGCAAATTCAATTTATATTCAGATCCACACTGAAATAGAATTGAAACTTAGATTGCGGGTAGATTGCTAGCAGATTTATAAAGCAAATTGTACGATGGTTGTTTAATTCTAATAATTTGATGCGGTTAGTCAAAACGGCTAACTTCTTTATTTGTTTTGGAGTTGCCGATTGAATTGACCCCCATAATTATGGATTGGGGTTACTGGGTGAATTTTAACTATTTGGTTAATCTTGCGACAGTAAAGTAAAATGGAAGACGCTCTAAATCTGAGTTAGGTATACTATGTTGTGAGGTTCTATCGTTCGCGACGTAACGTCGAATTGTCGTTAGTACGTGACATGGGAACATGGCACAATATTCTTCGGTCAGACTGATGATATTTCATGATGACACGTAAGTTAACCCAAAGAGGTTTATTTATTTATTTAATTGCTTAGGTAGGTATGTTTTACTCAATTACTCAATAGCTGTGGGTAGAGAAGGCATACCGATAGATTAAAATATCTTTTGTCGCGCAACATTTCTCGAGAGAAACGCGATAATGTATTTGTGTGACGACCAAATTCCACGCGGGCGAAGCTACGGGTTCGTAACTAAATACTATGTTTGTAAAGTTTTGATTTTCTGCATTAACGTTTTTTTTTCTATATCAAGGATAATATTTTCACTTAAAATTTTCCCTTGAATCATACCAGAGGCAGTTAATAATTTTTTTTAAAGTGAAAATATTACCTATCCTTCATATAAATATATTTTTGTTTAATAAATATTATAACGATTTAAGGAATGAATGTCCTTAAGTTTATTTAAATGTGAGGGGAGCTAAAGCAATACTGAAGTACCGTGAATCCTCATTTGACAGCTTCTGACAGCGAATGAAACAAATGAAGCGAGAGATCTCATTTGCCATGAGAACTGTCAGCTGTATCGTATTTCGTATAGGATTCGCATATAAGACGGGAAAATAATGCCGTTCGGAGAGTCGATCAATACGCACTGAGACAAAATAAATAAACTTAAGCCTTTTAAAGTAGTGCGTGTCTCGATGTCACATTTAGGGCCGACTTTTCAATAGTCAGACAACTTTTATTTGAAGAATAATTTTGACAGTTTTCGTATAGAAAATGTGACAAAACGTCAATTTTATTATTGGGACAAAAGATTACTAGCATTTAAAAAATTGGCCCTTATAAAAGAAAAAACTTATTGCGCGCGAAAAGCTGGGGAATGAATTTGTACACACACACAAAAGTATTTCTATTTTATCACATTAAATACAACAAAATCTGTAACGCAGTTTTGCAGATACGACTGTTTTAATAAATGCTACTTTAACAGACAGTACCTACTTTCATTTTAAAATCACCTATGAGTCAGCCACGAAATCAAAAATAAAATAAAAGATCAATGTGTTACCTAGCAGCTATAATACCCCTACAGCATAACTGTTTTACTTCTGCGGGGGTAATTACTTCCAGTTTCAGAACCCAATAAAAGTGTTTATCTTGACTTTTGCTAGATAAATCCATTTTATAAAATGTAACAATAATTGTGTTAGAAACGTGATCGTTTGATCACTTAAGATGTTGGAAAACCCCCATCATATGAAAAGAGATCATGAGATTTTAAAATAAAGTTACCTATAGATATATTTAGGAGGATAACGATTTGTTGACACCATAAATAACAAAGTTCTTTATTTATAGCAGTTTTCATTTATGAATGTCTTCAAAAGTTTCGAAATTTGCTAGATTTGTGATTTATTCATGGTCAATCTATTGCCTTCAACAATTGACGTCACAGAGCAGAGATCACAAGATTCCCCATCAATCTCGAGTGAAGTAAATGCGTTTTTTTTCCTCTAATCCGGCGAGGTGGAGTTGTGTTCATTAGGCGTGTAGGTAGCTAATAGGCAGGTCCCTATCTTACATAATGTTTGTGGGCCATTAACCAATATTGCCCAGAAGAAAGATCGAGCCCATTATCTCAGTTCGGCAAATAAGAATTCTTGTTTATTTGGTTGCTCAATTCTCTGCAGCGTTCGCTTTCATTTACAAACTTTCGTTGCGTTATGCTGATGATTAAATGGGTAGAATACGAAGTAATACCGTAGTATAGAGCCTGATAAATGTTTTAAGCATGCTTGGTAACTAAATCTGTTAAATGTATTACCAAGTCAGAGCTAAATATACACATTAGTGAAATGACGTGAAAATAGAGTTATGTCGCCAAGTTATTTGCGGGATAAACATTAGATAGATTAGAAGGGACAGTAGCGGGGCCGGCGAGCTGGCCGCTCATAAGTGCTCACTAAACTTTATTGTACTGTTTACGAGCGAGCGAAACTACTTTTGTAGACGTTTTCCACGCGTGTGTACACGCAGCTTGTTTGAGTTGACTTTCTGTCACGAGGAAATACGATCGGAACACTTATACGCCAAGAAATATTACTTAGTTATTGCGATTTGGTCTCGTTTGGGACTCTTGGATCGTTTCATTTGTAATATTTGAGCAATTCTATCGCTCTTTTTGTTTTGCTTCTGTGATTTAACTTTAAGAAGTTAGTAGGATATTGCTTGTGCTTGCGAAAGATTTTATTTAACCTAAATGTAGGTTTCGGTTAACATTTTAGCGATTGAACTTAGTGGATAATGTAACATTGTTACTTAGTTACTTATTTATTTTTAGATTACTCTTCCAATAATCAGTACAATTATCTAGCCCCCTAAATAAAGCTTGTATCTACTATTGCGATTAGATAAAGAATATAAATATGTACTTGAATACAATTATGTATATACGTCTATAATATATATAGACGTATATACATAATTGTATAATATATACGTGTATAATAAACGTCCATGACTTAGGTAATATGCCCATGCTCATCTCAATCATCACATTAACATTTGTTTGCGGGATTCGAACCTGCAACCTCCTGGCTTTGTAGTCCGGAGCTTCTAGAAATTCATAGTTGGGCTCCTATGGGACACCTTATTCATCATTAAATATATGTAAGCATGTAATATTTAATTACGTACTCAATTTGCAATATATTCTGTTATAAGATTATGTAGATATTCAGTTGGTTTATGCATCATAATTAGGTATATTCGTAAATACAATATTATTGCTATTTTTCAATTACCAAACATTGTTTGTAAAGTCAATCAAGTCGGCCTTAGTTAGTTAGTTCAATAAATTATCTTACCTAGCCTAACTATCTTACGCGATCGAGCTCTATCTTATTCAATCTTACTAAAATTCTTTGCATAGAGCCGAACAGCGCAATAGTTGGTTCATAATAAAAGTGCTTACGACTCAAGTCGTGAAGTTTGCAGAAGCAGAAAAGTGGACCATTATTCAGGGGAATGTCTTTGATATGCGTCTGAGTTACATGACGTGGCCTCTGCCAGCCCGACTTTCGTGTGGGCAAATGTAAATTTAAAAACGTCGCTTGGAACTCGTGTCCTGTCGAATAAGGTGCAAAATGACTCGTCTGTTTCCGTCGTACATAATTCATGTCTTTTAAACTCTATTGCTTTGTATTTGCAAGAGAAATGCGGTGAATTATTTGTGGTGTTTGTTTGTGGTGGTGTCTGCGTTGACTTTTTAAAAGCATTTACTAATCTCAAGTAGAACGTGGTTTACATATCTATGAATCATAAGTGGCGGTCATAATAAAAGATATTTTAGTTTCCAAACTTCAAATTATTGATAAATTGAATAAAATTAATTAAGGTACCTATGTTGTAACAGTTTACAGACAGTGCCTATTGATCCAAATGACTTTATTTGGATTTTTGTCTTGTGGGTGGACTGAAAAAGAGAATTTGATTTAAATAACTAAACCTAAGAACTATCTAATCACAAATTGAAGAGAGAAATTGTTTCATTTTAAAAGATGCCCAGGATAGTTTGAATAGCAGACGAAAGGACAAGAATTCGGACCCTGTCACAGGACTAGTAGAAGCTATTAACTACAACAGTAGGTATGTTCTAAGCAATTACTATAAAATTAGCTTGTATAACTCATCTTTTTCTTAGTAACTACAGGTACATAATAAGGTTTATAAAAAACTGATCTTTGTGGCGAAGTTTGCCGGAGCCTCCGTCTGACGGACTTACAAAATATCTTTTCTACATAAATATTTTCTTTATAACGCAACTGCTCCGAGAATCCGGATCTGTTTGTGTAACGAAAGTCAGAAGGCATCAACTCGGTATTCGATAAAGAAAAACGTACTGGCTAAAGTATAGAGATAAAGATAGAGGGCCTAGATTTTGTGCTGACGGTGTCGGAGCGTCCCGCGAAGCCACCGTTTTGTATATTATCTCATGCTACAAATCACACCGGATGTCCCACGGAGGGGAAATGAAAATTGAGATACCGGGGACGCATTGTTCCGTGAAAATATATCTTCTTGATATTCTCAGGGTGCGGGACAGCGACGACGCACGGATATTGCGATAATGTTACGTCATCTCGCGAGATAAAAGCGCTTTTGATATCTCCGGATAAATTTTCACTTTCGTATAACGACCGCCGCTCCCGCCTCGGATGCCGACGTGGCCCGTGATTGTCTCAAACGATTTACTCCCACGGCTTTATAACGCGCTCCGCCCTTGTTCAGCTGTTAAAACCAACTTAGTAGACCAACACCGCTTGAATTATTTATCTAATCTGTGTAGATAGTAATCTTATTTAAATATTAATTAGCTACTTAAAACTGGCGTCGCCTCTGTTTTCATGAAAGCGTTAATTTGGTTTTATTCAATTACACTGCGATGCTATTGTACGATTATTTTGATTTATTTAATCTACAATATAATTTAAAAGCAAAAATAACAAATACGTTGAAAATATTTATAGAAATAAAGCATAATTATTTTGCTTTACAAGCATTTTCATCCGAACATTAAAAAACTGACATTGTCCTGAAATCCATACAACTTTACCAAAAAACATTTAGTTTGTCTTAAGTTGTCTATTTGAGCAGATTACAGGAGAAAAAAGTAAGGACCAATACTTTTTATAATTTCTTAATTTTAGTGCCTTCTTAAGTTTTTAATATAAGTGTGGAGCTATAAATATAGCTCAAAATATTTTAAACTTATTTTAATATTTCGTCTACTCGCCTAAAACAATACATTTGGACAACAATTTATCGTGCTTGTGTCAAAGTCAGGATGTATGTACCTGTTTAGAACACCTGTGTAACATTAGAGAACGCCATAATTATATATAATTGAATTGATTATTGTTGCCAAAAACTACGTTACACTATGTATCTTCCTACAAGCTACCGAAGCAATCGAGTCTGGATCAATAGGAGACAGATTCGTTAACCAAGTTGTAACACTTATTGATGGACCACGGGCTTAGGTACTTCTTGAATTGTGTTTCCTATTTATTATCTCTAATCTGAAGGATATTGAACTCTCAACCGTAAGCCGCGGTGACTGATAATCCTTTCATTTCGATCCGCAGGGCTAATGTCACTGGGAAAGGGAAACGTTTGTTATTTGATTTCGGTTGGCTAGAGAGAACTCGCTACAATAAATGTTAAAATCATTTTAAAGGTTTACCGAGATAAATGTACATACCTGCAACAGGAGCTAATTTTCAATTTCTTAACTATCTAAATAAAATTTTCTCACTTCGTTAGTCTTTGCGAACGTAGTGGCTAGCTCAAACAAGCGTTTTGTCTCAGTTTTCTATAAAATTTAAAAAACCTTGACAAAAAACACAAGTCTCTTTTCAAATAGAGTTTGAACCCTAAAGGCCTTGGAGAATCGACACATTATCTGGTCACTCGTGTAGTCAAATTCGTATTTCAAGTTTAGTATTTTTATTGAGTAAAAACACATAAACGTGTTTTGTCAGTATTTTTACATATTTCCACGAAATATTAATTGCAATACTCGAAAAACCAAAATATTCTCAAAACAAACTAAATGGTTAAAACGTTTGTACTCATGAAAAACTTTAGAAATACATTTGATAAAGGAGGAAAAATATTTGCTTGTCTAACACGGACGGAGCAAGCTGAGCTTAAAAACTTGTATCACCACTACTTGTATACCATGGTCATCATCATCATTTCAGCTATAGGACATCCACTGCTGAGCCTGCATTCAGCGGCTTCCTACAACCTTCTACAATCTATGTATGATAGTATTTAGTTTATGTATATCGTTATTTACTGTATGTAGTTTATGCTTTTAAAAATAATTTCACAATTTCCTTTCATTTGAATTTGTATCGCCTATATCGCACCGCCCACAAAACGTCTCTATTTAGCCTAATGGTCGACTGGTAGAGAATGCCTCATGGCATTAAGTCCACCTTTTGTATGATTTTTTCAATCTGTGCAATAAAGTCTAAATAAATAAACCTTTATCAGGTCTTCTATCCACCTTGTGGGTGGACATCTTACGCTGCACTTGCCGGTATGTGGCCTCCATTCCAGAACCGGTGACGGCAGGCACCTTTCTGGCACGTAACCTTACAGATATATAACTATATGTATATCGACCACGCTTTACACAAATAAAATTATTTCATTTCAAAATATTTAGATTTACCTGTAACAAAGTTCTATTTTGCATACTTAACTGGAATCGATGTACCCCGAATCATTCCCTTGCTGCGACTAAAGCTAAGTAGTTCTAGAAACAAAACGGAACTACGAAATTGTGGAACTTAAACAGCGACGTCTCCCAAGAGAGCTAAAGCCTATCTGACGACATTAGCATATTGAAATTGGCTGAAGTATAGAATTTGTTCGTTTTCCACTATAGACTGCTGGGAGCTTCGTCTGCCATTGTTATGTTCCGGGAGCAAATTGAAAATGAAGTGCCGAAGTTGTAACTGGGTATATTTTTCACACTCGTACATGGTGTACAAAAGAATGGACTCTCCTTAAAACTATGCTATCTATAACACTATAGCTTGTATACAACAACTTTCGTAAGAGAATAACATCTAAATAGTTTTTTAGTATCTTTTTACAAGCTAAAACTATAACAAGGTAGCTTCGATTATAATCTATGTAGCATCTTTTTTCTATTTTTCATGATTGATGTTGGTCCCATGGTAAAAGTATTGGATCTGTGCAGCTGATTACGTGGTTTTAACGTGGTTGCTCATTATCTGTCAAGCTCAAACAACTCACATGTGGCCGCGCTACAATAAAAATTCCATTGTGTATTTGTATCTCGTTTCCGTGGCCCGACCTGGTTCTTTTCTTTTGTACACCCTGTGTAGCGGAATCGTCTAAATTATAAAAATCTCTTATCTTAGGCACCTACACTTACCTATAGACTCAACCTACAAGTCTCTTAAGATACAGTCTGTTGTGGATACAGCTTGAATGTTTAGCAACCTATATTATTATTATGATTCCTACTCGTAACTAAATGATTACAACTTCTTCTACGGAAAACCCATTTTTTTCAGCTTGTGTTAGTTGCACATTTATTGTACTTCGACGTTGCATCCTCGAGATTTATGTTTACTATGTAGTCCACTCTTCTATGTACCTGGCATCGAAACACTTTCAGAGCTAATAAAAATTAAATCCTATAAAAAAGTAAGAAAAAGTTACCCTTAGTACGTCGACGCTAGCGCCCTCTGGGCACTTGATCGATTACCGCGCTGACATTTGTCATTCGCTTTTCGTGTTCCGGCATCGGCACTTCTCGTTACCCGATTTCAGTGTAAAAGTTGGTGAATAAGTGAAAAAAGTCATGGGAAAACGTAAACATCATAAGCACAAGGACTCGGATCATCATATTCGTAAGAAAATACGGAAACTCGAACGAAAATTAATGGATAGACAAAATTCAACCAGTGTATCAAGTAAGTGTTTGTACTTTTGTTTTTCAGTCGTTAAAACCAACATTTCGCACTAACGCATATCATACAGGTTAAAATGAATTAAAGCTCGCATTAAGATAGTTTGGAAGTAACGGGTTTTTTGTGTTCTACCGTAAATTTTTATTTCGAAATACCTGTTACAACTTTTTTTATTTCCAACCATTTACAAAGGCGGTTCTAATACTTAAAAACTATTGAAATATTTTAATTATTAACTATTTACGAGGATAGCTGTGTATTTTACAATCCTTTGCGAAGACAGTTTAAATAATAACTATTTACGAAGAAATTCAATAAAGACTTAAAATATATCTATTTGCACATTTTAATGTAGTACCGTGACGCGATTACGGTCGTGCTATTTTAACTAATCTAGTATCGTGACGAGATTACGATCGATATTCTTAAATATGCTTCTGGTAGTGCTGTGACGCGATTACAGCCTCGTTAGCAAAACTATCATTCTTTCAGATGATGACTCTTTATCCTCGAGGGAACCCTCGCCGATACTGTGGCCTAGTGACTGCGGTTCCAATAAGGAACCAGAGACAATTAACTTATATGAATCCGACGTTGAAAATGATGTACGATCGGTGGTTACGGTAGCACAAGTTCATAGCTCCAATCCTCCCCAGAGTACACAAGATTCAGTAGATCAACTATCCCAACCAGCAACGACTTCATTGTCTTCGGACTTTCTTAACATTCTTGGGGATTATAAAGTTAAGGAAATACCACTGGGCCCTAAAATACCCGAAGAGGTCTCTAAACGCTGGGGTAGAATCCTGCTAGACGGCCTTAATAGAGACCATAAAAAGGAGCTCTTATCAACAATCCTAATACCGGAAAATTTCCAAATATTAAAGGCCCCTTTGCTAAATCAAGAAATTGCATCAGTAATGACAGAGTCCTCTAGGAATAGAGATAAACGTTTAGAACGAGCCCAAAATCACTTAGGTGTGGGTATTGCAGGGTTGACTGACCTGATGTCGTCTTTGATGGAAGGTAGAAATTTTGACAAATTAGAGATAGTTAAGAAACTATCAGAGGTTGGCCAAATTCTCTTGGACCTACACTACGAAAATACCGTAAATCGAAGAATGCTAATCATACCTACTCTTGAAAAGAAGTTTTTGACAATGACCCAGGATGTGAAAAGGGATTCGTACCTTTTTGGAGAGAATTTAGGGGAAAAAATCAAGGCCTCCAAAGCAGCTGAGAGATCAGGCTTGCAAATAAGGAATCCAACTAACATCGGACCGCAAGCATCAGGACCTAAGAAATACACTAACCAGGGAAACTGGAGAGGCCCACCCAGACAACAAGGTCAACGAGCTGTCAGACAGGGTGGGAACAGGCAGCGGACTTCGAACCCTCCTCCGAAACGACCGACTCAACCACCGACATCGGATCGCTACCACAGTCAGACGGCCAGACCATCATACAGGCCAGCACGCAAGTAGCTCAAGAGGTAACCCCTCATGCCGGTCGCTTAAAACATTTTGTATATGCTTGGCATTCGATCTCCGATGATCCAATTATTTTACAATATGTAGCTGGTTACAAAATACCATTAAATGGCCCTATAAAACAAACAATTCAACCAAAAAATCCAAATTTTTCCAAAGACGAAGTTAACAATTTAGTTTCAACTATCTTAGACTTGTGCCAATCTGGCGCTGTTATTAAGTGTGATGAAACCCAAGGCCAGTTTATCTCACCTATATTTCTTACACCTAAAAGTGATGGTTCTTCCAGATTCATTCTGAATCTAAAAAAATTTAACAAGTACGTTACCACTTATCACTTTAAGATGGAAGATATACGAACGGCTAGCAAATTATTGTCTCAAAATGGTTTCATGGCCAATATTGATCTCAAAGACGCATATTTTTTCATTCCCATCCATGATGATTATAAAAGGTATTTTCGGTTTAACTTTTTACAAGAAATTTACGAATTTCAGTGTTTACCGTTCGGACTAAGTTCTGCACCGTACGTTTTCACGAAACTCTTAAAACCGGTTGCAACATACTTAAGAGATAAAGGATATTTAATAGTTATATATCTCGACGATATTTTGTGTATCGGTAATACCTATGATACATGCAAAGATTGCGTCCAAGAAACAGTTAGCTTACTCCAGTATTTAGGTTTTATTATTAACTTTAAAAAGTCAAATCTAAAACCGAGCAAAATTCAAAAATTTCTTGGTTTTGAATTGAACTCACAAGATATGTGCTTACAACTACCAGCAAATAAACGTAAAAGCATCCTTGACAAAATTAAAACTGTTGAAAATAAACAAGTAATGAAAATACGGGAATTTGCTCAATTCTTAGGGACATTAACTTCCATATGTCCAGCTGTTTGTTATGGTTGGCTTTACACTAAAAGATTTGAAAGAGAAAAATTTTTAGCGCTGAGGAATAGCAAAGATGACTATGATGTTAACATGAAACTAAGTAATTATCTCAAGAATGATTTTACGTGGTGGAAAATTCGAATTTTAGTTGCTAGCAATCCTATTCGGCATGGACGTTACGCGTTAGAGATATTCACAGATGCTTCACTCTCAGGTTGGGGCGCTTATTGTGATGATGAGCGCGCCAGTGGTTTTTGGGACACAAACGACGCAAAAATGCATATTAATCTCATTCTCTCAAAGGTCTCAAATGCTTTTGTAGGGGGTTACAGAATAAAGAAATTTTACTTAGGATTGATAATATGACTGCTATATCCTACATAAATAGGATGGGTGGGGTGCAATTTATTCCTTTAAATGACATCACCCGAGAACTATGGCAATGGTGTGAGGAACGAAATCTTTATATTTTTGCATCTTATATCAAATCTAAAGATAACGTCGAGGCTGATAAAGAGTCTAGACGCATTAACATTGACACAGAGTGGGAACTGTCACCATCTGTCTTTAAAAATATTGAGGATGCATTTGGTTTATTTGATATTGATCTCTTTGCCACCCATTTAAATGCCAAGTGTTCCAAATATGTTTCTTGGAAAAGAGATCCCTATGCCTATGATATAGACGCATTTACCCTAAGTTGGAACAGGTTTTACTTCTATTCATTCCCCCCTTTCTCTCTCATTTTAAAGTGTTTGAGAAAAATTATTAACGATAAAGCCACAGGAGTAATCGTAGTACCACATTGGCCGAGCCAACCCTGGTACCCTCTTCTGAAGGAGTTGTCAATTTTGCCTCCAATGTTTTTCGGGCCGTGTAACGATATCGTTTTATCTCCTTTCAGGACTCAACATCCCCTTTGCAAGAAACTTATCCTGGTTGCGTTCAAATTATCAGGAAAGCATTTCAAAGGCAATCACTAAGTATTGATACTATTAATGTAATGATTTCATCACTATCACCGTCCTCGCTAAAACAATATAATGTTGCCTTTAAAAAATGGTGGGGTTATTGTCATAGCAATAAAATTGATTTTTTTACAGCCCCAATCCCTACGTTGCTACAATTTCTTACAGAACAGTTATCAAAAAATGCTGCTAGTTATTCTACTCTAAATACTTATCGAGCAGCTCTAGCCATCATTTACGGTAAACAATTTAGCGAGGGCGACCTAGTTTCAAGATTTTTCAAAGGGGTTTATAGGACGAAACCTAGCCTTCCTAAATATTCGATGACATGGGATCCCAATATTGTTCTGGATCATTTAAGTAATTTGTACCCAAACGAGGAACTGGCCCTGGAACTGATTACAAAAAAATTAGTAACTCTGCTCGCATTGTCAACAGCACAACGAGTACAGACGTTATCTTTAATCCGTATAGGCAACATTAAAGTTAATACATTAAATATTAAAATCGTCATTGATGATTTGATTAAAACTTCAGCTCCAGGACGACGACCACCAAGGTTGATTATACCTTTCTTTCCTAATAAAGTTGAGATATGCCCTGCAATAACGTTATTGTCGTATTTGGATATGACAAAAATTCACAGAGCCAAACCTAACACTGAGAGACTATTACTGACATTTAAAAAACCGATTCATAACGCGAGTAGTTCTACTATTAGCCGCTGGATAAAAAATACGCTGTTTAATAGCGGTATTGATACATCTATCTTTTCAGCGCATAGTGTAAGACATGCGTCAACCTCAGCAGCTAAAAGAAAAGGCCTCTCGGTTGAAGTCATAAAAAAAACCGCAGGATGGACTGGTAACTCTTTGGTATTTAGTCGATTTTATAACAGACCACTTGTAGTTGATGATGACGATAACGCTTTTGCAGAGGCTATTTACGATACTAATTAAATGCTGTAGATTTATTAGATGAAACTTAAGTTTATAATGTGAATTGAATAATAAACGTTTCTTTTTTCGCAAAATTCGTGTTCTAAACATCTACATAGTAAACATAAATCTCGAGGATGCAACGTCGAAGTACAATTGATGGTTAAACAAACTTACCTGAAGTGAAGTTTGACCGTAATTGTACGAGACGTTGCATCCGAAGAGATTTATGTAAAATTCCCACCCTCCCTAATCATAAGCCCCTATTAAGAAATTATTTTGCGAAACTATTTCTTACCTTCTCTAAAATGAATGACAAATGTCAGCGCGGTAATCGATCAAGTGCCCAGAGGGCGCTAGCGTCGACGTACTAAGGGTAACTTTTTCTTACTTTTTTATAGGATTTTATTTTTATTAGCTCTGAAAGTGTTTCGATGCCAGGTACATAGAAGAGTGGACTACATAGTAAACATAAATCTCTTCGGATGCAACGTCTCGTACAATTACGGTCAAACTTCACTTCAGGTAAGTTTGTTTAACCATCAATTATTTATGGTATTAGGTAGACTATTTTGCTAGTTGTTGGCCAAGTAGCTTGTTTAAAGTCTGCTGATAAAAAGCAATATTTTCTATGGGACCATCATCGAAATTGTTAGTAAAATAATTTTGTATGAAATTGATGAAGCATTTTTTTTGTTTATCAATGTTGAAACTGATTACTTACCTTTATGAAAATATAGAATTTAATATTCTTATTGTATAATACCTAATATTATTTTGTTCACAAATTCCTTAATAGAACAAGACTTCTATTTTGTCATAGCGTTTATTTTTAGGAAAAAGATAACAAAGATAAAAAGCCTTGAAGTTTTTACATGGCGATTGGTGATATAACAAGATTATGGTTAGAATTTCTGAGTGTATGTTCATTCATCCAGGAATCGTGGAAAAAGTCGTTATTTTATCTATTTACTTAATTTATTATTTTAGCACTTACATGTACCTGCTTTCATGAGTTCTCGCATATGTTTGATGTTCGAACTTCATACGGGGGCGTTACCGAAAAGTTCGGTAATGCATAGCAACTACACGTCGTTACGAATATTAGTGTAGATGCACTATGACGATAAAACCACTTTAGTAGAAATTAGCCAAAACTTGGTAACTACTTACCGATGCCGAAGCATGGTTCAAGACAGCGCAAGTTAGACAGCAACTTAATGAGTTGAGCATTATTTGAGAACGAAATTATATGTGAGTGTTAAAGCACTTCGAATTGAACTGCGAGAATAATGCGTTGCTACTGATTATTTGAGAAAAACAAAAGAAGTATTAAAGTGTAAGTCTTTAATTAGAAACAATTAAACAATGTGTGCCTAAATTCAATGAAAAAACGATGACCTCTGCAGAAGTATTAAACTACGCTGTGTTCCTAGTTTAAATTGTCACAGATGATTTTGTCATAAAAAAATACCGATACATATAAACGCCTAGAAATCTCACTACTATTGAGTCCATCGCTATATATACGTATAGATAAATTGCGAGGCATCATAGGAAAATTAGGAAAAAAAATTTTTTTACATAAATATACTTGACAGTCGTCTTTAATAAAATTTTATTTCAGTGCAAAAAGAGTTTTTTCTCTGTTTCCCATTCGATGAATTAAGAAATGTCATTACACAATATGCTAGTTTCCTAAAAAATCTAATTAGTCCGTCAGTTGGATAAACAGAAAATATTGGACACGTATTTTTTCATTTCTCAATCAAACAAAAATTTATGAATATGTAGCCCGTTAAAGTTCCGCTTAACGTCACGCCTTTGCGACACTTTTTAGCAAGGCGTGACGTCATTCCCAAACTTTGATGCGCTTTATCTTCGTCATTTTTTTGTTTGATTGACAAAAGACAAAATATGGGTCCAAAATTTTTTGATAATCTAACTGACGGACTAAATAGAATAATCTTTTTTGACCCTGGAAACTAGCCTATTGTTTCAATTGAACATAATATTACTAACATATGAAATTTCTTGACCGACCGTACCTATTTTTATATTTTTATGTTGACTCGATAAATTCAGAAACAGGTGCAACGGATTCATATCAATTAAATACTCTTACGATATTAATATTCCATCGTGGATGGAATGTAATCCGATGGAAAACGCATTGATATTGGAAATTTGTTTCGCAGAATCGGACTACTCTGATAAAAATATTTGGCGATTATTATCATCATCATCATCATTTCAGCCATAATACATCCACTGCTGAACAGAGGCCTCCCCTAATGACTTATCATCAGGGGGGGATTGCCAATACTCGCCACGCTTGGCAGGCGGGTTGGCGAGCGCAGTTTTTTATAAGATTTCGCACGAAGACGTTGCTGCCCGTCTCGTACTACAGGAATTAGTCGTCTCTTACGACACGCCTCCTGTTGGCGGTGGGGAAGTGTATTCTTTACGGCCGTCCCCACGCGGCACTGTTGGCGATTAAACTGTACAATATATATAAAAAAACGGACAAATGCGTGTCAAAATGTAAAGGGCGCGTTGTAAAGGGTTCCGTGGTATTAAATTACCAGAACCTAATAATCCTTAACTAACGGGCTACAGCTATAACAATAGATTAAGTATAAATAATTATTTAATTTAAAAGAAGATATAAGAAGACGACCGTTTAGTGTAGTGGTTCGCGCTCCGGACTACAAAGCCAGGCGGTTGCGGGTTCGAATCAATAAGTCATGTAATTTTACAAAAGTATTTAAGTATGTTTGTCCAACATCTAGTTGCCATAGTATAAACTTTGCTTAGTTTGGGGCTAGATTAAGTAATTGGTGTGATTGTAAAAACAATTTATTATTAAGTACTTATTATTAACCTTAGGGGTGCGCCAACACCCCAGACGAATAATCACGCGCCGATATCACAAAAGTTATTTGTTGTCTGGCTTTGATATTATACGCATTCCTTTGTCTTCTCCTGCCTGCAGTGGCCTTTGCAAAGTGGCAGCAAAAAAAGATCTTTTCGAAGTTACAGGTACGTGTGGGGTGTTGCGAAACTCCTGTTACTATTTCCGTGTGTATTTTTAATTGATTACGCTGAACGAGTTATTGCTTTTTCTAGTTTATTATGGCTGCTTGTTGTCCGTCTGTCTGTCTGTCTGACAAGACCTATTTTATCAAAATGCGTGGACTAATTAGGTTTAAATCATTATCAAATATTTCAACTCGTTCGTCTGTAATCCCTAAGAGCTGTACAAAAATCAAACTTCTGAGTCAACGCAATCAATAGATACGGCCGGTACTTAACGTTGACCTGAATCATGAAATTTTGCAAGTGGCAACGTCCATATAGACAATGTATTATAGCACAAGTAAAGAAAAAACTCCAGAACCCGTAAATTTATAATTAAATCACAAAAAATATATGTGCAAACTCGGAAAAAGCGATAAAAATCTTCGCGACTCGATTCCCGTAAAGTACGATAACTATTTAAACCCTGCCTGCCTAGCATGAGCACTAAAAACACGATATGATATGATATGATATAGCGAAATATCGACACCAACTTTAAAAATATGATAGATTTAGCCGCCATTTATTTTTTTATCGAAACAGCGATCTTAATATGTGACGGTGATCCAACATGGCGGCTATATCTATCATATTTTTACAGTTGGTGTCAATATTTCGCTATATCATATCATATCATATCGTGTTTTTAGTGCTCAGGCTAGGCAGGCTGGATGCGCTGGTCCGACTCGCACTTGGCCGCTTTTTTCCATAATTTTGTTGCCGTCTATTAAAGATAGATCTATAATAAATCTGGTTTTTAGTTTTCTGGCATTTCTAGTAATAAAATGCATGGATACGAACTCGTCAGTTCCGTTCTGTTTTTTTTTTCATTTGAGTCCAGAATTATAAAAACGGTTGTTAAAAAAGGTAACTAACTAATTAAGACTGTAACGTAAAAAAAGTATTCGAGTATAATAATTTTAACAATTTATTAATCTTAAGTTTAACAATTTTGAAATAATATGTTGTCATATTATAACAACAGTTTTCTGTGTTCTAATACCCCTACATACCCCATACATCAAAAGAAGGTTACCAATTCCTCAGAATCTTTTTTTTGTTCTACTTTATTCTGTTTCTGTCAGTTAATCTAGTTTTGAGAGAGAATGGGAGTGGCCGTTAGTAATTAGGTAATCACAAACCCACGCATTAATTTCAGTGGCATTATTAATGCAGAAACTATTGCCATACATGATTGTTTGGACGTTACACGGGTATTATAATTAACCTAACAATCAATTAAACTTTCGTTATTTTTTAATGTAATGTTAGCATATTAATTGGATTCAGTTTAGTGGTTTTTATTGAAAAGATAATCACAATTGAGTTTATGCACATACTGTCAGAAGTACGAGCTTATGCAAAAAGTTTGATAAAGTTATACAGCGGTATATAGTTTTGCTTTAACTAGACTAAAAATACCACATATTCTGGGCTAGTGAACTAACTCCTGCAAAAAAGGCTGACAAAGGTGACTGATTTTGTTGCGCTGTTTCTTCTCATCACCAGCCAATATGTTGTCCCGAAGTGGTGGTAGGACAAAGCTATATTTGTGTGGCGTGTATAAGTAGCCGGAAGTATATAGGCCGTACTGAATAAATGACAATTATGACCATTATTAACATTTTGTGTTCTAACTTACACACAGGGTTTTATTTTATTAAAGGTTAACTTTACGCTTTGCATCAATTTACTAGAAATGATTAGATAATTTAAAACCACGTATTGACAAGACGTGTTATTCCTTAGCCATAAGGTTCCGTGTCATGAAATCTAAGTATTCTAAGTGCAGCTGTACAAATCACTGTACCAATAGCAAGATGAGACACAATAGATTTTTTTTATTAGCTTATAACATCCCTATGTATCCCTGACCTGTTATAGGATGCTCCAATAAGGAGGAGCGATGACACACGCAAAACTGCTGCAAGAGAATTAAAAAGAATAGCCGGAGATCGGGCTTAGTGGCGTGCACACGTGGGATACTTTACAAAAGCAATACTTTGACGACCGTATGGTGTAGTGGTTTGCGCTCCGGACTACAAAGCCAGCGGTTGCAGGTTCGAATCCCGCAAGGGGCAAATGTTTTGGTGATGAGTACAAGCATTTTATGGATGTTTATAAAAATATTTAAGTATGCCAATCAATTTATTTAAAACATAAAAGATTTTTAATATTCATATGGTCACTATAAGATGTTGTTAGGTTAGCTCATTACGTAATAACTTAAGACAGAAGGCCTCTTAAGTAGGGACTGAATGAATTATAATACATGGATCTCACAACTTTTTAGGATAGAATAACTTTTTTACAAATTATGTTTTTGATGACTGTTGTTTTCTGAATTGACCTAAACTAGGAATCAAACTCAGAACCCTTTGCGTTTAAGTGAAACACAGTGTCTTGAATATATTTTATAGCACATAGATTTATCCTACAAAACACCTTTGTTATTATTAATCACCTAGGTACTCATTGTCATAAATTAGTTTCTGACAGGAAAGTCTGACTTTCTGACAGTGGCAATTAATATATTTCTACGGTAGTGTACCTATTTATTAAAAAAGTTGTTTAACTTCGATAACTTGTCGTAGTTGTTACAAGTTGGGCCTTCGCTATTAAATAGTTGTCTCAAAGGAAAGAAAGGAGTTATTAAGCAAGTTCAAAAGTACGCTGCATCTTCAGAATATTATACATAGGTAACTGTTATCAAAGATTACTTAAATTGGGAGGAAGAGTAAAACAATGCTCAATGAAAAGATTTGTGTACCATGTACATTAAAAAAACTACTCACTATAAAACCTTTTTCGATAGTATATGGGTACTTCTTAATAGGTATAACTATGGTAAATGTAAATCGCTGCTTTGGAGGGGTGGGATTTTCTATCACAGGTATTTATTTAGATAATTAGAAGAAATCCTCAATCACTACTGACAATAGTGACCGAGTTTCTGGCGCTGCTTCTTCTCGGCACTAGCCCACAATATTGCCCCGAAGCAGTAGTAGGATAAAAAAATATATTGGGACGTGTAAAAGAGCTTAATTTAGGCCTATTTACAAAAATAAATTGGTTTTATTGGTTCTACATAAATAAAAATGTAAAAACTCTTGATACTGAATAAATAATTTCTATGTGTATTTGTACTCATAGTATTTGTATTTGTGACCGATACCTACTCATTAATTTATATAAATTCCGTACCTAATAATTACTTATATCTAGGATACTTCTATTTGCGTGTATATAAAATGATATAGATTCATTAACACAAGTATCGATGACATTATTATACTACATAATGATAGTTAGATACCTTTATTAACTTACAAGTAGACCGCGGTTGCCGTACCACCCTACTTTGCATAGTCTCCATAGATACATATGCTACGTTGGGTAAAGTTTGAAAAACACGTAGGAGCCCATTTAAGGGGGAGAAGGGTAACCATCCTTTCGGATTTTTCCGCTTAGATAACGTCAGGACGTTTCACTTGTGTGAAACTTACAGCTTGGGTTTTCAGTTAATTGCAAACTAGATGTTACCTGTGGCATAAATTACTGATTATAGGACACAACGTTTTTTTTAATTAGCTGTAAGTTCTAGCATGTAGGACTGTGTTATTTTATGTATTAAGAGCTGGGATTTTTGTTGAACAAATAAAATAAAAAATCTACAGTACGGCAGTTACCCGAGCGCGTAGGTACTACATGTCACCGACGTCATTTTGTTCTCGGTTAACGGACGCGGTGGATAAGCTCTATCGCACATGTATAACACATTTAAATAACGAGAAGACTTACTATTACTTTATTAAAATATTATTATTAGATAAATAAAATAAATTAGCCTATGTAACATGATATAAATATAAATAAAGCTAAAATAAATACTAAAACCCAAGTTTGTCCAACTTCAAACAAGGATAAAGAATAATGTTAACTAGATCTAGAGTAAATCTAGATTAATTTATGGAGGTTGCATATGGACTTAAATAATTTACGCACCGTATCCGGAATCATCGGTTGCATTTATCTAGTTATAAAAAATTAGGGGTCATTTCTGAAATGTCCGGCAATTTGTCCGGAATTGTCAAATTTTGAAATGGTTACCCTTAGCGGGAGTGAATCTCGGCGGATCGGGTCGTCGCTAACGGCCCAATTTGCATGCAGGTATCCCGCGTACAAATGTGAAAAGTGTCTTGTCTAAGCTCGTTCGGCTCGGCGAGCTCGTTAACGACGCATTAGAGGATGATGTACAACACTAATTACGATAAAAGCAACGATCTGTTTCAACTGTTTCGGGTGTGGAAACATAATTTTGTCGACACACAGGTTGGTGTGCGGAATTAATATGAGAGAATGGAAAATGTACCCAATGGGCGTGCTACACTTGCGCAAGTACAAAATAAGTTTGTAACTAAGAGTACTTAATGAAATGTAAAAATATTCGATGGATAACTCATTTGAAATGTTTTTTTCGAGGCGTGATATAGCCTCTAGTACAATTTTACTCCAAGGGCACGTAATATTTGGACACGTCTCCGGTATTAGGCAAAATTTTTGGAGGTTATGCACTCTCATAATTATTTAAACATACATATTGCTAAAAAAGTCATAGAAGGTTTTTGTAGCTTAAAAATCGAGCTACCTTACTTGAAAATCAAACTACAATAATCACTAAGTACTAAACAAAAGGGCGGTTTGAAAAAGCTATTC
Organism: Anania hortulata; assembly: GCA_963576865.1. Classification (NCBI taxonomy): domain Eukaryota; kingdom Metazoa; phylum Arthropoda; class Insecta; order Lepidoptera; family Crambidae; genus Anania; species Anania hortulata. Next base: position 8,242,748 of record OY756396.1, on the reverse strand, counting down.
GTGAGCTACCCTACGAGGTAGGTACCTGAGGATAATTTTGCAAGGCAAGTACTTCCGTATTAGGCTACGAAATAAAAAGTATTAAGTGCTTAGGTAGGTACTTACAGTGCCCAGTGGTAAGTAAATATTGCACATCGACCTTTGGAAAGAGACATTCGGTTCCATTATCTGTGTCGCACACTACCATGACGTTTATTGACATTACATAGGGTTGTTAAAACCCCGAACTATCTAATTTATTTTGTTTATATTTTTATTAATTTCGTCGGTATAATATACATAATGTTAGTTTTACAGCTCTATATAGTTCCCGCGGGAATCAAAGTAACACAACAACAAAGTACTTAGTTCTGAATTAAAATTCTGATAAACGATAAATCTAATAATTGATGGACATGGAAATAAGCATTCGTTTGTATTTGGAAATCCGATAATTGCCGATGTGCAATATTTACTGCCGGGTAGGTGCTGTACTTTACATATTCGTAACCTCGTAAGTGCACAAGTATTTTAGTAAAATATTTAATACGCAAATGAGCAACTCAATAGGTATAACCTCATTAAATTGAGTAGGCGACTAGTAAATTAGTAAACTAAAGCCGTTATTAATAGCAAATAATAACAAAGGTAATCTAAGGAACAGTTTATGATTACCAGTAAAGAGAACTTGGTCTACATACTTACGAATAGAAAATCTGCAATTTCTATCATTAGTGAGAATCGTCACTGTCAAATTGACAAATTTAGATGGCAATAGTCACAGTAATTTTGATTCTTCAAAAGGTTTGAGTTGTAATGATATCAAAGATTATAAATATTACCAAGTAAACTTCTGTGTTCTTTTTAAAGGTGGGAACAGAAACTGTTAAAACTGAGACTGAAAAATCGAAAATCAAAATACCATGTAGTCTAGATGTTTTTATTTTTTAAAATTAGTAACAGTTGCTTTATAAAAAGAAAACAACGAGTTAGAAGACCTTTATTTTATTCTAAAAATAAACTAATGATATGTGCCAGACTTTCAGCATTGAATCAAAAAAAATTAAGATGCATCGATTATTAGAAATAACAAACATTTGCCGTCGGGTAGGACTTCGAATACTACGATGCCTACGAAATAGTTGTGGTTGGTACCACTGTGGGACTTGTAGGAACACTTTTTTACACTAAATCATGGCTGAGCTGGCTAAATATTTTCCTCCTCTATTTGAGCTCTTCTCTCGCTTCAGAACACCCCTATCTCACTTCATTCGGAAGTTGTATTATACTCGTCTGCTTCCATCTCCTCCTCATGTAAGGGCAGTAAGTAAGTGTGCAGTACGTATACTACATACTACATACTACTACTATCTTTTCGGGCATGCTTTAGCTGCATGTACTACACGAGAATTGTTTAAACCTTGGAAGCGAATCTCGCATCGGCACACGAACAGCACTTCTATATGCATACAGCAAGTCTAGGAGTTCTGAAAGGATAACAGTAATATAAAATTACAAAATAAATGTACTCATCACAGAAATATTGTAATATATGTAGCTAGTTGGTACATACAATTGTCCACGGGTTTTGTGTCTTTAGCCAGCAGGGAAATGGACAGCAGCAGTAGAAGTCTGCGGGTTCTGAAAGTGTTAAATATATTTAATTTTAAATATAAAATAGATCACAGGCCTAAACATAAGCTCTTAAAACAGTATTAAATCAACCTTGTTTTGTTTTGTATAGAATTAGATTTGAAACAACACTGTTTAGGTGCTGTTTAGAGTATGAACAAGAGGGTTTACACGTAAAGTTTGCTTTGTGTGGTGATGGCTAATAGTGTGAACGCAATAAACTTTTGCACAAGAAATTTTCTGTAATAGCTGTAAGTTTGACGTAAAAACAACACTGCTTACGTATTTTTTCTAACGATGTTCTCCGACAACCCGATTGGCGTCGCAGTGATTCGCATTGAACCCAAAGTGGGTTTCGGAAAACGTCATTTTCTTAATAGGCTTGGGTCTGGGTGTGCTGGGAGACGCTTCTGGCAAAATTCACCGTCTGGTACTTTGTAAACAAGGATCTTAATTCCGTCCTTCGAGACCATGGCAATTACTTAGTGCGTTGTCTTTGTTTAGCGTTCAGGCCCCTGCTCTTGTAAATATAACTATAAGAGAAGAGTTAAACATTATTTATTATTATTTTGAAAAAAAAAAACTCATTTCTTGTACAAGTCAGCAAATTACAGCCCATTTAACTTAGCTTCTATATGGTCTATCATTATAATATCATATTCTTATTAAACTTAGTAGCATTCATAAATTACCTGCATCGATTTTAACTCTGTGCACGTTGGGCACAACCATTCACCGTCGGGTGGGACCACGATCCCTACACAAGAGTAGTGGTACCACTGGTAAGGACACTGTTTCGAATCGCACCCAATCATAGCTGTGTCCGCGATATATTTTCCGCATGAGCAGAACTCGCTTTCCCTCAAACAGTCTTGCTCTGGGGATTTGGCAGGAGACTGGACGGCCACGGGCGACATTACATCCTCATCTGCTTCTATACACTCCTGTTCGTCGAATGGTAGTACGTTGCAAATGTGGGCAGCGTATTTCCACCTTTTTAGGCAGCACTTGTTGCACCAATAACTTTCAGTGCCGTGCCGCCAAAACAGATGCTGCAAGAGAACCTTATAGTCCTTGTACAGCATTTCGCACTGACCACACGGGTAAATGATATCTGTGGCTGCGACTGCGTCCTTCAAAGACATCTTCATTGTAATAGCAAAATAAACGCGAGTACTTATAGCGTATTGCTTCAACGAAATTCAAATACAGAATAAGTAGAAAGTCGCTAAATCTTCCCTTATAGTTGCGAAAGGTCTTAGAAAGGACAATCAGTAAGCACCTCAATTAGCAAATTACAGAGATTTGTTAATGACGCTCATTGTCAATAAAAATACCACGAGTTTTTTCGAGTACCTTCCCGCGTTTCTTAAATTCAATAAAAGGCTACTTAAGTTCCTAATGTTTGTGTTGAAAAGCAATCACTAACGACTTTAAGTGATAACGATGATAAATAACAGGGGTTAGATCATACTTACTATAAGTTGTATAGACAAAATGCTTATTTGTAATGTTGATAGTTTATTTTGATACAAATAAATTTTATTTTGACTAGGTTTTATTAACTTCCTGATTTTATAGTTAACAAATTCTGTATTACAAAATATATTGTATTTAAGCCTTCACGGCTCACAAATGAAAAGATACGTCGATCCCTCGGTGATATCAAATAGTTAGGTATATTCTTCCCTCCCATCTTAGAGTGCTTAAGTAGCTTCTGCTTTGAATAGAGGAGCTCTAGTTATCTTTTTAAGTAGAGCGACACAAAGAATACAGTACAAAAGGCGGTACGTTGGAGCACCTCACTTAGATTGGTCTTGGATTGAATTGAAAGTAAGCTTTAGTTCGAAGAGGTGTTTGAGGAGATATTCTGTTCAATGGGCTTATGTATTTAAGAAATCTTAGTAAGATAAATACAAAGGTTATGTAGGTAATTACTTATGTACGAAACAAAAATAAAGCGACCGTTTGGTGCAGTAGTTAGCGCTTCGGACTATAAAGTCAGGAGGTTGCGGGTTCGGGTAGTTTGGGGCTAGATAATTGGTGTGATTGTAGAAATTATTTATTACTATTATATTAAAGCCCTTGCGTGTGGAAGCTGATAAAAGTAGGGTGTCAGTAAGTCAAGGTACGCAGGCCATTGTTATCTCTTTTGACGAGTTCGCTATGTATTACACTAGGCATTAATTAAATATTCGTAATTTTAATCAGTTGTAAATACAAGTACCCTACACTATTTCAGTGAAGATCTTCATCAAAAAATGATTAAATTTATGTATTAGCAATCGCCTCATTCTTTTCTGAAATATTTATTTCTTTATTTAAACTTTATTGCAGACGTACAATTGGTGGACTTAATACTATACAGCATTCTCTACCAGTTAATCTTGAAGCATAATGATAATGTTGTACTGACTTATACTGATTTATATTGATAAATGTTGATGACGTATAATTAAATGTTCACTGGCAGATTTAATACTGTAAAAAAGTAATACCCAAAACAAATAGAAAGTTAAATTGTTTAAGTAATATTTGTCATTGAAAAATCGAACGAAACAAAACATAAGTAACAGCAATTTTCGTCAAATATATTTATTGTTTCAATTCAGTACGTTCCATAACTTTGTTATAGACAAATTAATATAGCCCATTCATCCCGCATTCGATTCCGCGTCAGGCGATTTATCAACGTGAATCGAAATTGGTGGCAATTAAATTAAGTGGTAGGTATTCATATTTTTAAAAGAATCGCTTGCATTGCCTCTAATGTATTGCACGCAGGGATACCAGGGATTCACGACAAGTTTTGGATTAGACATAATTATGTGATCCACCAAGCCAAATTACCTTTATTTGTGTGACTGGAGTATGACATTATTCAATTATTATTATTACCGATGGGATGGCCGTAAAGATTACACTTCCCTACCGCTAACAGGAGGCGTGTCGTAAAAGGCGACTAATTCCTGTAGCACGAGACGGGCAGCAGCGTCTCCGTGCGAAATCTTATAAAAACTGCGTTCGCCAACCCGCCTGCCAAGCGTGGTGAGTATTGGCAATCCCCCCCGATCGATGATAGGTCATTGGCCTTTGTTCAGCAGTGGACGTCCTGTGGCTGAAGTGATGATGGTGATGAAATTGCAGTTGTTAAAAAGAAATACTACTTTAATTTTATTACCCAATGAAAAACGTTGTCCTCTCTGTCCTTCTTAGTACCTTATTGTTGTGCCTAACAGCCTAACAGGGTCTATAATGATCTGTTTAATGTACCTATTTATAACACCTGTGTAACATTATAGAACGCAACAAATATATTGTATTGAGTTCTATACAGGGCGTTAGGTTGAACGTGAGTAATTTTTCTATAGGTTGTTCTTCACATGAATCAAAACAGCTTTTACTATGAGACCTGAATGGTAAAATCTAGATTAGCTGCTCCATACATTTTGGTCGAATAGCACTTTTTAGAATTTTAAAGTTAAATACATTTGATTTTATTTATTAGTGGTCTCTTACTATAGGCCTCATAAGAAAGTTACGGGTGTACAGCGTGCTATGGAAAGGGCTATGCTCGGTGTTTCTTTGCGAGATCGAATCAGAAGTGAAACGTAAACGATCAAAAGTTATGTCATAGCCAAACAGATTAGCAAATTGAAGTGGCAGTGGGCAAAGCATATAGCACGTAAAACTGACGACCAATGGGCCAGAAAGGTTTTATAATGGAGACCACATACCGGCAACCGCAGCGTACGATGTCCAATCATAAGGTGGACAGACAACTTGGAAAAAGCCGCTAGATGCAGGCTGCTTCCAACCGGCAAATCTGGAAGTCATTGGGCCTGCCGTCTATGTTCAGCAGTAGACGACCTGTAGCTGTAATGATGATGATTTTACCATTGGTTCTATGGTCAAGGTTGTTTATATTCATTAAATGAAATCTTTACAAGTATGGCTTAGGTTACGTTAAAACTAACACATCATGGAATCATGGTTCTCGAACGTCATGATCAAAGCAGAGGTTTGCTTATGGGCAAAAATAAAAAGGGTATTCCATATTGCCTGCCAATTTTCTAAGGGGTCAACATCGAATTCACCATTATTTTTGTTTCTCTTTACAAATTAACTATCTACCTCGATATTAATGTACGTAATGTTTACATTTTTTGTTGACCCCTTCGTAAAAATTGTTTGTATTGATAAACACATTAGCCTTATTCTATTTGGCAATTATTTTAAAAGTAACTCTGTATAGTACGGCAAAATATCAGTGTGGTGGCATACTATATTTACGTTTGTTGTTGAAACGTGGCTGTTAAGACAAAAACTGCGTCTTTAGGTAGCGAAAATTGGGCAAAATAATACTTTTCGCATAGACGCAATTGTTTGATTATAAAACCATAAGTTTAGTTTATAGTTGACGACCTCCGTAGCCGAGAGGCGAGCATACCGGACGGACTTGGTGTCGCTATCTCTGAGGGAACCCCAGTAAGGCAATCCCAGTGACAGCTATAAACTGTCTTGGGACCTGCAACTATGACGACCTCAGTAGCCGAGAGGTCCAGGGTTAGATTCCCGGTCGGTCAATGTAGGAAAATAACTTTTCTATATTGTCTCGGGTCTGGGTGTTGTGGTACCGTCGTTGTTTCTGATTTCTGTAACACAAGTGCTTAAGCTACTTATGATAGGATCAGAGCAATGTATGTGATGTTGTCCAATATTTATTTTATATTTATTTATAGTTCAAGTTCATCAAGTTGGCCTATCAATCGACGCATAATCGAATTCAATTGGTCTAGCGGTTAAAAAGAAGAAAGAAAATCTTTTTGTTTGTTTTTTCAATATTTTTTTCTCCTGAAGTACAGACAACAGCACGTCAACCTACCATAAAACGTTAAATTTTTTCAATGGATATTAAACTCTACATCTTGGACTTAAAGTTAAAAATTAGTTCAATGTCCTTCAACTTCTTAGGTATGTTGACCTGCCGTTGTCTGTACCTACAAGTACTAGAAAATAAATCTATGTTCAAATATTGTATAAGTTTTGACAATTACTACCATATTTTTGAAGTATTTTTCTGAGAGTTTGGGCTTTAGTAGTAGGCTTTTAAAACCACATGCTAACTTACATTTAGTTTAGTCCAGACGATACACGATAGCAGGGCTTTGAGCGCGTCTCGTACAGCGGTCCTCATCTTGAGCTTTAGTGTAAAAGTTAGGCGGAAATATTTAAAGTTAGCCCGCGACGTCGCAACTAAAACTTTAACTAACCCGGCAGACTTAACAATGGGAGGAACGATGGTGTGTCGACTACACTTGCTGGATTAAAATTGCGCTGTTGTACGCGAGTACACGACTCGCTCTCAAATTTTAAGATGCAAAAATCAAGTTTCTTATCCAACTAAAGACAACAAGCAAAAATACGAAACAATAACAAAAGATTGTAAATTATTGTAGTGAAATGTTACTCGCGGGTGAACTAAAAAAAAATATTATACAATAGGTACTATGTTTCAAGGATATATTTGTATGTAATGCAAGGAGCGATGGAAAAGACTTCACCGACAAGAGCAAGGCTCTTTAATAGGATCTTGAAGTTAATAAAATGACAAAGGGCGTTCTATTAAGTTCGTTTATCTATATCGTTAATGATCACAATAAAAATATTAAAGTAAAATATGAAACATGAAAATTTCAAAATCCAAACAACAGAATAATCATATAAAATTTAAAACGGCCTGTTTAAAACTAAAATCGTAACGCAACGCAAACTAGTAAAGTCGCTGATCGCTATTATTCTGTCTCGCTCGCTCGCGCTTGGTGAGAGACGGGTTAATGATTTTTAAAATTGGCTAGTTTCCTAAAAAATATAATTTGTCCGTCAGTTGGATTACAGAAAATATTGGATACGTATTTTTTCTTTTTTCAAACAAACAAAAAATTATGAAGGTATAGCCCGTTAAAGTTCCGCGTAACGTCACGCCTTGCGACACTTTTCGGCAAGGCGTGACGTCACGTGCTCACTTTGATGCGCTTTATCTTCGTCATTTTTTGTTTGATTGACAAAAGACAAAATATGGGTCCAATATTTTTTGATAATCTAACTGACGGACTAAATAGAATAACCTTTTTTTGACCCAGGAAACTAGCCTATTAAAACATATTTATTTTATGTGGTATTTTTTTTGTATGTGCTATGTATTATAGGTTAACGGTAACGCCTTTCGTTATTTAACATACAGTTTATGTAAGTTTAGCGCAATCATTTACCGAGGTACAAGTCCCTTATCTGAAAGGCGCTAAAGTAGAGCAAGGACCCGATATGCGTTTTGAAAATCTGAGTTCACACATGTTATTGGCTAATAACGAATTGGTGACAAATCATTCGCAGTTATTAAACAGAAATATTTTAACGAAAATCGGACGTGCTGAAACTCGCAAGTAAACCTTTAAAAAGAAACCGAGAACATGCGATCCGGAGACGACGTAAAAAAACTGCGCAAACGGCTGTCCCAAACACCCCGACATTTGCCTCTCGTTCGAATATATCTGCGTCTGACCTCATTCAATATCCTTTTTCCAAGCGAACAGTTTTATCGTCTTTGTTATTTCCACCCAATGAACACTAACCCCTTGAAGGGAATGATTGTGACGTGCACACAAAAATCTTTCTACTTCTTAAGCTCGTAAATCCAAAGAAATATTTCACTTTGAAGGTTCAAATGACAGGGTGGATTTCAGGTGCCTTTAAACAAAGCCTTATCAAAATCACCCGTGATTGAGATAAATATGAAAAATATAATAACCAATTCTGAAAATTGAAAAGTATCACTTTTCAGTTATGTATAGTATACAGGTTCCATAGTAAAAAATTCCTTTCTATACCGAATAGCCAAATCGGTTGATGAGGATTGTTTTGAAAAGTCAATCTTTTTTTAAGATTTCAATTTGGCTATAAATTAACATAGTACCCTCTAGTAATGTACAGACCGGTGCCACAGCAGATCTCGGCGAGTGGGTTTACCGTAATTAAAATATTAATATTATTATTATATAATAAATAATAATGATAACAAATTAGGCTTTATAAAATTATGCTAACAAATATTAGGGAATATTAGGAAACCTGGAAATCACTGGTAGAGGCTTATTCTTTAGCAGTGGACGTCCTATGGCTGAAATGATGAAGATGAAAGGAAATAGCTGAATAAAGGTTCGCCTTATAATTAATATTAAACGACCTAAAACTTATGAGAAACTAAATTTATGAGATTTTAAGACAATTAAAACTAATGTGTTACAAAGAAAACCCGCCTAAAAGCTAAGAAATCTACTTATTTCCTTATTAGAAGCCGAGCGGTCGCATAAGACCGCGTAACAATAATATTTATAACAATATACTGTGGCTGGTTTTGCTGTGCTAAGGGGTTAACAATAGCTTTTATTAAAAAAAACTGCATTGCTTCTTACCTTATAAAAGCAAAAATTATCATTTAAAATTTTTATCTTTTAACATAACTCAACATCTTTAGTTGCAAATTGCGACAAATGCGCTTTGCATCCATCGGAGTGATAAGAGTTGCTGCTTGTTATTCGCACCATCGCGCCGTGTCGAGTAGCCAGTTAAGGAAGTTAGAAACAATTTCTGTTATCTAAATAGGAAAGAAGTTGTCGGGACGTCCCTGAGGGCTTCAGTAAGTACATTCGTTGTGTTTGAGTTATTTTACAGTCGACTGCTCACTCTTAGGTATGAAGTCCGGACATTCTTTGGAGTTGTCAGAAAGTTCGGCAAGTTGTACACAATTCATCGACATCACATCGCCTCACTTGGATTAAGTTTACTAAAATTTTGTTCACGCTCCGATGGGTCTGCTCGCGTCGATACTATTCATGGAGTTGTGTTTTTGAATGGAGTTGAATGCTCGACAGCCGACGGCCGGAGACAGCTTGTGTTCGTACAGTTTACCAACTCTAGTGGAACTAACAACTCGCTGTCATTCTTTTTTGAAGTTGTCTCGTTTGATTTATGCGACATTCTCTCTATAAATTCACTGGGCATTTGTAAGGAAATCAAATTTTAAAAATCGAATGTGACCCTATGAAAACCAACATTGATTGACCTTACATAGTTACTAAAAAGTAGGATGATTCCCATCACACATTAGCAACCCTGCTACAAGGCTTGTGTAGCAAAAATCTACAGTTTAACTGTCATCAAAACCCAACAAGTAAAGGTAAGGCAATCCCAGTGAAAGCTATAAACTGTCTTGGGACCTGCAACTATGACGACCTCCGTAGCCGAGAGGCGAGTATACCGGACTTTGTGTCGCTATCTCTGAGGTCCAGGGTTCGATTCCCGGTCGGTCAATGTAGGAAAATAACTTTTCTATGTTGTCTCGGGTATCGGTGTTGTGGTACCGTCGTTGTATCTGATTTCTGTAACACAAGTGCTTAAGCTACTTATCACAGGATCAGAGCAATGTATGTGGTGTTGTCCAATCTTTATTTATTTATTTAACTATATTCAGTAAGTAAACACAAGGGTTTAGAATTAAACGAATATAATATAGAAAACGTAATCGTAAATAAGATTTATTTCAACTTAGCAAATCAGTGCATTTCCGACCCAAAATATTGAATAAATTAAGATTAATCTTTGAACGATCCCAAAGAAACAGCGAATGGCAGAGGATTAAATCTCACGGATGAGCGCAGTTGAGCGCGTAAACGTCGTATAAATATCATTTTTATGACATATTAAATTCCTTTAAACGTTAAAATATGCCATTACCATGTTTATAGAGATCTCACTGAGAAAATATTAATCTCCAAACGTTAGCTGATATGAATAAATACATTCACGTATTCTATCAGGCGTTTTTACTTGTTCTTGAAGGACAGACCTATTGCACTAAAAAGTTATGCTTCACAAACTATGTTGAATCCCCGCGGTGCGCAGGACCGCTTGGCTTATTTAGCCCCTGAAGTACATTTTCTGTCGAATACCCGGAAACACGTTAAAAAAATCATTCTACTTATTTTTTTATTAAATTAATTTTGATTAAATAAAAGGTGGACTTAAGTCCATGCCACTAGGCAATCTCTGCCCTTTGACTATTAAGGCTTAGCAGATATTATAACTGCGCAGATTTTGTACAATCTTAGGTAACCACCGAAGACTTAACTAATTTATTTATTTTACTTGAATTATAATGGTTACAATATCAATTACAATTAATAAAGGCCCATAAAAATTGTTGATACATTATGATCATCATCATTTCAGCCATAGGATCTCCACTGCTGAACATAGGCCTCCCCCATTGACTTCCAGATTGGCCGGTTGGAAGCGGCCTGCATCCAGCGTCTTCCTGCGACCCTTACCAAGCGTCTGATCACCTTGTGAGTGGACATCCTACGCTGCGCTTGCCGGTATTATTTACCGACATTATGATATTAGGTACATAATATAAATTAATTCATAGGTTACAAATAATACAACTATAATACATAATCAATTGATTCAAAACATTAAATAATAATTTAATAGGCAACCACACTGCACTTTTAAATAGTTATTTGTTGCATTGTGTTTAGTGTTGCTCTCACTGATTATTTCATCACTACGTTGTTATAGGTAGGTACTGCTAATTTGTGCAAACGTTTGTCAAAATTACGACGTCTCTGGCAAAGTTTACTGTCTGGTACATCGTAACAAAGATTTTTTATGGTTAATTCTCAACTCCGAGACCATGACAATTGATGTCTTGTCTGGCGCATAAGTATTTATTTTATTTATTTGTCCAACTTCATCATTATTTACCATTAGATGAGATTTAAGTTATTGAAACTGTAACTCAGTTGTAAAACAAGTTGTCAGAAATCATGTTTATACCATAGACTTAGAATACGCCACGGTTTATACAAACGTCATTCAAATGTATGAAACTGAACAGTAAAGCGTAACAATCAACTAAATTCAGTGGAAAAGCTAATTATAAATGTGTTCCACGCTTTGCGTTCCATTAGCCGCTTGTGTGTGGGTTACATGACATCTATCATTGCAATGTTAGTAAAAGCAACGATTATTTTCCTTTTTAATTGATATTAAATACTCTACTTAGCTCAAATAAAAAGTGCTACAATGTCTTAAAATTAGACAGAGAGCTGAATCTATATGGGTGATGTAATTTATATCTGATTAACGATTTATGTATACAAAAAATAAGTAAAATAATAATAAAGGAATAAATACACACCTAAGCATGTATGTATAGTTTTCTGTGTTCTATTGGTCTGCATTCAAAATGAATAAAAATAAACATTTACATTACAAAAATTGGAACTGCGTTTCTAGGTATTCATATAAAATAATTTAAATTTGAACTTTTGCGAACCTTTAAACGACCTTTGCCAAGGTCTGGGGATATGGATGTTAGGCTGATATCATCATTTCCATAAGCTATCATGCAAATTTGATTGTGGCATACGCGTGCCTCATTAAGGCGTCATCAGCGCGCCCAGAATATTCCTGACAACATAATCAAATAGGTGCTTCTCTTTTGCGGAGGTTGCCAAATCCCTTTTTTCGTACGTCGTAAACGGGATTTCTCCCGCTAAAACCACTCACGGCGAACTTAGAATCAAAAATCCCCGGGACGTACACACCGTAAGATTTTATAACGGTGCACTTTTATTATCTACATACTTACATACTTTACTGCAAATTGCTTTCTGTATCGTAGAACATTTTTAGATACCATATTGATTTAGCTGTCTATAAAAAGTTATTGAGTATTCAGATTAGGTCGCCTGATCGAATAATAACTTATACCTTCTGGTCGACTTTGAACAAAGCGCTTTATGCTGCAGATGCTGAAAATGCAAACATAACATAAACAAAAGTTCAAAAACCACGTAAATTACAAATGATAACCGACTTAACGGCTGCAATGGTTAGTTGTAAATTCTTAAATGAAGTCAAATTGTAATATTTCTTCTTCGTTAAGATTCCAAATAATACTGTGTGAACGTTTGGATACGTGTGAATACCATCTACTTACGTTAGTAAATCAGGTATTCACCGACAGTACCTACCAGGTAGGTCATATTTCAAGATCTCGTTGCTAGCAGTTTTATTTTCGCCCACGTCATCGGTATAGGGAAGATGAAAATCCGAGAAAATCCTTCAGGGACGCCAACATTAGCATATTTATTAGTATCATCCGAGCCAAGTCCGCCCCGCCGCGGATCTGTTATCAATAATGACTTACGCGGTATTACAATAAATTTTGTATTAACCTCCACCGCATGCACGCGCGGTTTTATTACGATTAAGCCTGTAGCCTGGTGATTAAGTAAGTAGTAAGCCTTATCGTCTGGGCCAATGATTTTACGTTTTATAGTATACATATGGTTTCTTGTTTAAGTAACCTACTGACACGTCTGAAAACTAAAAGTTTACGGTTACGGTTACGGTTTACGGTTTAAGGTGGTCAACGGATTTTGATTTTGACAAACATCAACAAATGAGAAAGAATTCTGTATTTACATATCATTTACTGAACCCTGCCTCTTAGTAAAAATCAGCTTTGCTTGACCAAACAACCATGCTGGAAAGCGTAAAATCATCGTATCGAGGTTCGTGCTGCAATGATTCCAAGTCTATTTATGATGGCCATCAATGATCTAAAGAAAGAAAAGATTCTGTACTTATGCAATAGTGATAAGTAATAAGGAATATTTATGTTTTATCTGTCTACTCGTACTTTATCCTAAGTTAAATTTAACGAATAAAACCTTCGGTCAATTTAAATTTAAGATTTAGCATTATGTAGCTTAAGGAGTAATGTCTCTCGCCCAACTCCAGTTCCAGTCCAGCCAGACATACTCGTATATTAGGGATGTGTCGGACGCGGGGCAGCTCAGCAGTCAGCTCACGTAGCCCCTCGGAAACAGCTGTATTATTTTACATCGGCCTTTGTGACATGTTTATAAAACAAATGATAATATTATTACCGTTCAGGCTCTACGAAGTCTCTTAACATTTATGAGCCCAATTTTAGTATCGTGTTACGAAACCGTAATTGTATTGTGTCAATACAGTATTTTTGAGGTTGTTTTGCTGAGCTTTTTGTAATCTGAGATATCATTATAGTCAATAATAATTCTCTAACTGTTATTTTTGGTACACTCAAAGGAATAGATAGAGGCTTTCAGGTATCACGAGATTAACATTTTGCGCTCGGAGCTACGAGTTCACAAAACTGTCTAAACAATATTAATACTTTTTATATAATTTTTTTTTTTTCTTATGTACTTACCTGAACTACTCATTGTAAATAATGTAAAGCATTCAATAAATCAAGGGAGAGACTAAAACCGGTATATATTTCAAAAAAACAAATTGGTAGATAGGCAAAAAAAACTTTGTACCCAAAAAATTGTACCCTTTTTACTCTATGTGACATGTATATATGGATATAGATGGATATTGATTATGCCTACACAAAGTAAGGTCAACCTTAAGACGAAAGTGATTTTTTAACTTTGTAATATGTCTCTTGACATTTTGTAAATAAATGGGAGCTCTATTTCGCCTTCGTAACGTAAAGGGGCATAATTATCATTTTTTTAGCTTTGAGAAACTTTTTTTTCGAATTCCGAATGTATTTATATCTCCATTTCACAAACAATGTTAGTTATGCGCGTTTTCGTTACGACGGCAGTATTGCCGTTATATGTAAAACCGATAAATAGTCAACACACTCACTTGGTGAAGAATTGAATTATTCAATCCATGTACGAATTATGAAATAAATTTTATTTAAAAAAATAAAACCGACTTCAAAACACTAAAATGCTAAAAATAATCCTAACACATTAAGTAGGTACCTAATCAGTTAATTTTGGAGTCGGTGCAAACAAAAACATTGAATCTCTCATCGGCTGGCACCGATTCCAAAATTAACTGATTAAGTACTTAAGTGTTAGGATTATTTTTATCATTTTAGTGTTTTGAAGTCGGTTTTATTTGTTTTAATAAAATTTACTTATTTCATCTATTTTTAGTGATAAATCCTAATCTTACTGCTGAACACCGATTTCATCCCCTGTTTTCTTACCCTTAGGGGTGTTTTTTATTTTGCAAACTTTTATCATAGCATCTTCGAAGTATAAGCTATTCAATAAAACAAAAATCATCATAATCGGCTCATATTTGTCGAAGATAGGTGACAAGAACCACAACCAAAATATTATCTGGGTATATTAATATATTTGTTTGTTGTTGTTTGTTTGTTATTAATATATTTGTTGATTTTCTCAAAAATTTCGATAAAATTTATATAGGACCACCTCTGAAGTATGATCTACCAAACAAAAAAAGAATCATTAAAATTGATTCATAATTTGCGGAGTAATCGCGTAACATACATACAAAAAAAAAACATACAGTCGAATTGAGAACCTCCTCCTTTTTTGAAGTCGGTTGAAAATCTAGTAACTTGCAATACGAGACTCCCAAACGTAAAGTAAAAGAAAAAGTAAAGTAGTGCTCTTGAAGAACAAACGATAGTACCTACAGGAGTTTATCTCACAAATCTGTGGAATAGATTATTTTCTAGGAAATGAACATCTCTGTAAAAAGTTTTATATGTGGATATCATGTTTTTATTTGAAATAGATAATATAACCCCTGACTTATATCAAGTTTCAAAATCATGTCGTATAGTGTTACACAGCTGTGAACTCGGCTTATTGTTTAAAATGTGTAACCGCACGCTTCGAGTTGAAGCAACTTCTCAAGATATAGTCTGATTAAGCTCCAGCGAAACTTATAAGATAAAAAGTTCCGCCGGCGAGCAACAATGATGCCGAACTTTGCTCTTCATCAGATCTTTCCTTTCTTTTTACGACTAAACAGTCACAAGAGCTTGTTTCCTTCTCGCATTGTTAACTTTAACAATTACCGACACAATACAAGTTTTCGTTCCGGCTAGTTTCTGTAAAATGAAGAACTTGTACAGTTATTAAAAGATGCGATTAAAACTCAGTTTTTTGCTGAATACAATTTCTTTAAGGCAGGACATTTTAAGATCGAGTCAGAGGTTTTATCGCCATTCATTACAAGGTGACGAATTAATTTATCGCAGAACATAAAATCACAACACATCACGATATGATACCAACTTACATGTTAAAAAAACAAAATCTTGGTTTCCAGTAGGTACTGTTGACGATACAGCAAACAAAGTAAGTGTGTATTTATTAAGAAAGCATCTTCCCTGGCAAAGGAAGCCACACGACGCATTATGCAAATGTGATGAGCAGGAATGCAGTGGCGTTATTCTGATATCGCAGTCACGTCTAGGGCTGCCACTAGTGTCGTAAAAGACTCGATTATTTAAATCTAATTTGTGATGGTTCTACTCGATTATGTAGAGTTCTGTGAGGTTAACGACTCAGTCCTAGTCTAGCCGAACGCGAACTTCTGGGCTCAAGCATTAAAAAGTGTTCAATCCTGAATTCGAGTTCAGAATTCAAGACCCAAACTTATCACGATTTAGTCTTACTCGTTAAATGCCACGCGGACCTATAAGATAACGTAACGATGTACATAATTGTATTGTGTCTTCTTTCTCTGGACCGAGGGGTCAAAATCGAACTTATTTTGGAGAAGCTCAGTTGGAACAGCAGTCGCCCGGCCAGCGAGGAGACGTGGATTCGATTTCAACATAAGGCGATCGATTTTTGTTGTGCAATATTTTCCTATACTTAAACTTATAGTTTTAAGGCACATAGGTAATTGTTATAGGTACGTTAGGTTAATATAGTTTCATTAATGATGCTGAGAATAATTTAGTTATACTCGGCAGAGCTTGTACTATGGCTATATTAGATTTCATCAATGACTGAGCTACAAAATGCCCGCATTCATCGCACAAACACATTTTAATGACGAGGTGGTTACAAATGTTTGTGTGATGAGCACGAGCATTTATTCTTTTCATTCATTTTTAGTCATGGATGTATGACCTTGCGGGATTAGAACCTGTTGATGTAATCCTAGTTTCGTGATTCCCTGATTGTAAAGTCTACCCAATATTGGTAGAAGTCAAACCTTCATGGAGAACAGGAAAGCGATAACCCTAGCTGTACACGATTGCTTACAGTATTCGTAAGTATCAACCTAGTTATTTTATGAGGACAGTCACGATACAAATATGATCGACTTGTTTTGGAAACGTTCGGAAATAAGAAGGGTTTAAAAAAAAAGAGTCGCAAGTTTTGTTTACTAATACTTTTTATCTTTTCTGTAGTGGCTATTAACTAATAAATAGAGAAAAAAATATAAAAATCATATAACTAACGCTTTTGGCTGGAACAGCCGTCAGTTTATCATAGAAATATTTATCTCCCTCGGGAATATTGTATTATCCAGGGGTATGAGGTCTATTTTTAGCACCTATCATACCAATGCGTTCAGCCGTTTGTTAGGTGATTATTGAGCATACAATTTCTCCTACTGGACGATAAATAATCAAACAACTTTCTCATTATATGAGATAAAGAAATTGTCTTGCTGTTTGCGATAAAAAAGTATTTTAATACAACAACCATTTAGAGTGATGCGAATAAGTAACAAACGAATATACCTACTCACTTATAATTAATTTAGGTCATACTTTTAAACCTTTTCACTTACAAAATATAAAAATTGAAATGCCCGGTCGTAAACATTGTAGCGACTATATAATATTGGATTCAATAGTTTTGTTTTGTTTTGTTATATTCATAAAAACCTATACATTTTGTAGAACACTTAACCATACAAGGTGCAACACAATGGCCATATTTCAGGATTTGATTGTTTTTGTAATATAGAAAAAAAATAGTCCTCTAATACAACCTGCCCGGTTAAATCGATTTATTTAGTATGGATGGGCCCAAAATCAATTTTTCTTCTCTTCTCCTTTCTTTGGCAAAGTTTGTTAATTTAATGAGCACTACAATATCTTCATCATCATTTCAGCCATAGAAAGTTCACTGCTGAACACAGGCCTCCCCCAATGATCCAACATCGGCGGGGATTGCCCAGGGGGGTTAGCGAGCGCAGTTTTTATAAGATTTCGCACGCAGACGCTGCTGTCCGTCCCGTGCTACAGGAATTAGTCGCCTTTTACGACACGCCTCCTGTTGGCGGTAGGGAAGTGTATTCTTTACGGCCGTCCACACACGGCACCACGGCACTACAATATCTGCTGTGAGAAAATCTAACTTTAAGACAACGCAATCGAAAGTTGCGGCCGTTTATGCCGTATAAAGAATTCAAAACCTATAGCGTACTTTTCGTTGACCTAGAATCATTAATACATTTAGAAAGAAGCAATTCTTATAGCGTCTTCTTGCGACCTTTACCAGGTCGTCTGTCCACCTTTTGGGTGGACGTTCTACGCTGCGCTTGTTGGTACACGGCCTCCATTCTAGAACCTTTCTGCCCCATCGGCCGCCATGATCATGATGATAATGATGAATTCTTAAAGCACAAGTAAAGGGAAAATAAACTGATAACCGTAAGTTTGTCTTTACATCACAAATATGTTTTGATTTCCGTAGTAGACGAACATACATACAAGTCGGTAAGGAACCCTTGGTGCGCCAGAGAAACTCGCACTTGACCGGTTTTTTTATTCAAAAGAAACACTGTCAATATCACACAAGTTAAACTATAGTCCAGATTTCATTGGTAGTGCCTGATTGGGACCTCTGAAAAACACTCGATGGTGGCTTATTTTGTTTGAATAACTTTTTGGATGATATTGCGTGTAAAAAACAGCTATGTGCTGCAGGCAGTAAACATCGCTTCAAGTGAAAATGTTGGAAAAACAATGCAGTCCGGTTCAATATTTGTTTGTCCGTTTTAAATGACTACGGACAAAAGTAGTGGGAACAATAGTAGCGAATTGTACTTTAAAAAATGTGATTTTATAATAATCATGTATTATGTTAAAGATACAACGATATAGTTTGGTTCTATTGTGTACAAACTTTAAAACTAGATCATAAGTTTCATAATTACAAGAAACTTATTACTAGTGACAGTTGTAACTACTTCTTTAATAATAGACAGTTTCTAGTATATATTTTTCTAATGAAAACTATATATTCAAGTGATTTGGACTCCAGATTACAAAACCGGACGGGTTCGAATCCCGCAAGGGTCAAATGAGTGAGTGATGAACATGAGCTTGTACCTATATCATGGATGTTTTTCAGAATGTTAGTATGTTCTAGCGTTATCTAGTCGCTAGAGTACAAGCTTCGTTTAGTTTGGGGCTAGACAATTAGTAAGACTGTAATTTATTTATGTATTGTTTATTTAATACCTTCTAATTAAGTAATGACTTTTTAGTAAAATAAGTTCAGTAAACATTATTAGTTTAGGACAATAATAAACATTGTAAAAAAAAAACTAAATTAAATTGTTAGTGTATTGTTTTCGAGATAAATATGTATAAACAAACTAATATTAGACATTATCTATGCCTTTTTTTTGACAAATAAACAACAATACACTGTCTACTTCTACTCTGTGAAAATTACTTGTCATTTTAAAACTTGAATAGGCGTATAATATTATTTTAATGCTATGTCGAGCTGTCGTTAAAAAAATGACTCCCAATTTCAGGACAAAGGTCGTTCAATTTCGTGCTCAGTGTTACTGACTAGATGTCGGCAGAGTTCCGCAGAGATTCCGGCTCTCATTGATTGCGCCGGTTTCCATTCCGAACGCAATTGACTTCACCTTTCGTCCGTTTGCCCGCGTCATTGTGTGCGTGGGGTAGGTGGTCGTATGCAAATATAATTGCGGGCCTGTGCAGCGGACGGCACATTAGCGGCGCTTTGTGCGGAATGACTCGGTCCATTTCACACCGCTCTGCAAATTAGCTGCTACCCTGCTGTTAGACACTCTCACTCGGCCCGGACCGCCTAGATTTCGCAAAGGATTCAGGGGTGCTGTGATGAATGAAGGATTTTCCGCGGAACACAGGGCAAGGGGCATTTACCAGCAAAGCGGCTTAAATTTTCTCCCTACTTACACTTATTAAGATAAGACTAAAATAAATTTTAAACTCGCTTTTGTCCGAGTAGTTTTTGCATTTGCAGTGTGATGTTAAGTGTCGTAACGTATCGTATGTTGTAATGTAAACGCGACTCGATTAGCGTGTGGTGCGTTGATTCGCCATATGCGCATACGGTCCCAGGTTCGATTTCCGGTTCGGAGCATTTTTTTTTCTATAAGGACTAATTTAGATGTGCTGGGAGAACCCTAATCTCTATTTAAATTCATTGTCTAGTTACCTTGTAACACAAGGACGTAAATTCTTTAGAGTTACGTTAAGACCAAATCATATTAAATCTTAAATGATAATACTTCTGTTTTAAACACGAGTTACTACAAAATTCTTTATTATATCTTTTATTTCCTAATAGGATTCAACGGCGAAGTAAATGAAGGATTTTACGCTGGATGAGCCCACTAGAGCAGCGGCGCCTTTTCAAGCTATTAAAGGCTTAAATACCATCTGTTTACCAAATTACGTACATAAATGTTCATAGAGTTCATACTATTAAAAGCAGATAGATAGACATGGAAAAAACTAGAGCTTGGTTCTCTAAATATTGACAGGCTACTAAAGAATGTAAAACAATTAAAAAAAAATGTAGATAACTATGCTGGTTTTTTTCTAAGATAATATAAAATTGAAAAAAAAACACCCGCCTCATTTGGAAACCGAACCCATGACTCTTCACGCTGGGCGAGTGCTTCTTCCAACTAAAATAATCTATTTTTGTCCAGTCCACTCCAGGTTTTAGAACTCTGGAAGCTGAGTCTCAGCACAGCCATATTTTACTGCACCGAAGACGTTAGGTATTTTCATAACCACAAAGGGCGTCTCCATTTTGGTCCTCTCGTTCAGAAAACAAAGAAATATCTAAAACTGTCTACTATGACAACTCCAAGTTATTTTTTTTTGCAGATAAAAATAATAAAAACATACTACTTATTTGTACTCTACCTATTGAGGTCAAGACAATGACATTGCACATGGTTAGGATATAAAATACTTTTCAGTCCCTTTTCATACTTAAAACACTTTTATTGAATTTCTAAGTACTTAAACAATATTATGGTCAAATCAAAATATATTTATTTGTTAACAAACCATTTGTTGACAACAATTTGTGGTGACATACCTAGTAAGTATTAATATACCTGTATCAGGTAGTCACCGCCCATTCAGACCGTGGTAACACAAGTTAAACAAATAAAATGATTTTTAAGAAGTACTAAAAGTTAAATTAAGTATTGTTTGTATTATTAGACAAATCGAGTAAATTAATTTGTGTTGTGTGTTTTGTGACGTGTGTGTGTATGTGTGTGTGTGTGTGTGTGTGTGTGTGTGTGTGTGGTGTTGAGGAGATGTGGGTATATGTGAAAGTTAAAATGGTCAACGTACACGAAATTAATTTTTCGTTTGTAGTTATACATATAACTCGTTCCGTTTACCAGCTAGATAGTTAGAAACCGCAGAATACGAACGCCTGACGGACTGACAGACAGACGGACAAACAACAGAGTGCCATCAATTCTTTCGGACGGATGAACGACTTCTTCTCGACTCTTTCTAGTGTAGCGACATCTATCTCGCTATATATAAAACTGACGTATCCTACATCGCGATATTAAAGTTATCGGAGCGATTGAAGCATATATACAAGAACCCGACAACAACCGTCGGGCAGTAGCCCACCAGACACAGCATCCGTCTGGTCGGAAGATCCTCCTTATTCAATGGTGGATGAGGAACAACTCAACACCCTCTTCCTCTTACACCCCCAAACTATGTGGCGAGATAGATGTCGCTACATCACTCCCCTCCGAGACCGGATTCCCGTTTTTGTCTTTAGATACGGTACTTTCTATTCTACTGTCTTATCAGGGTTCCCCTAAAAATATTCTAAATAGAATGGATAGACATTAATAATCTAAACTACCTGTGTTCGAATAACGCTTTGTATAACGCGAACAAAACGCGAGTGCACTCGTGCGATTTCCGAACGGAGATTAGGTATTCCACATTTTAGAAAAGTTAAAACAGTTCGCTTTGTTCGGCGTCCTGTTTTACAGGCGGAGTTTTTTGAACTTTTTTATTTGTCCACTATACTATACGTATAGAGCACGATAAACGACAGATAGAACACTTATTTGGCCAATTTTAGTTTTACACTTGTTTTAAAAGAATTTTCAGGCAAATACAGGCTTGTTATTTGTTAGGTTCATAAACAGTGTTACATTTTTACATTACTTAAGTACTAATTGGTAAATAATCTTAACGTAAAAATCTTAATATGCATGAGAACGATTGGGAAACTAATATTTGACATTGTATCCTAAGCCTTTAAATATCGTTAGTAAATAAATGAATACGTAATTAAAATATCGTGTGTTTTTACACATTGACGATTAATTTCGTGCATCTACCGTATTATATTTCAGAGGTAGGCAATCGAATAACTCGTAACATTCAGTTCATTAAAGCTTTAACCAAACAACTAAATGTGCATGTATTTTTCCACGTGACTGTACAAACCAGCAGTGTTTGTTTACTTGTTCCGCTTTTGCGGCCGAACTATTCAACCGATCTCCATTAAATTTTGCATGCAATTAGCCTTTGTCATAGAAATTAGCATAAGTATGCTTCCATGCGGGGTATTACGGGATAACTTCTACCTAGGTGAAGGATTTCTATAATTTCTATAATTATACTTTAAAGTTAAGCAAAATAATACTAGGATCCTAGCACACTTATGATTATTAATCTGCAAGTCGGGCCAGTTTCACCAGATAACCTATCTGGCACTTTTTTGATAGCTAATTGTATGGGTTATTTGACAAAACAAGTGCCAGATAGGTTATCCAGAACTTATCAGCAAGAGGTGAAACTGGCCCTAAGTCCAAAATTTGAATGCAATATCATTGGTGTCTCACTCGTATACCTAGACCGGCGATAATATTTGCGCTCCATTAGGTGAAAAAAAAGCAATGGAGCCCTACAAATAAACAGGTAAACTGCCCAAGAAACGTTGATCCCGCTTTAATTAACACTTAACAAAATTCGCCAGCTTAATAAATATAATCCTTGAAAGCGTTAAATTACCCCAGAACGCTTGGAATATTTCTTTTAGGGGCTTACTCATTTTTGTCCGACGGGAGGGCGAGTGTTGGCTGGATGTTTGGCGAGAGACGTAATCCCGGGAGTTGTTCTACTGGCATCCTTTTGTCCGGGAATCTTAGGGCATGTCCACGTGGACAGGGGCTACAGTTAACGTGTATTTAAAAGAGCTATTTAATGGAGGTAAAGCGGTTAGGTTTAGTGTGTAGTATAATGAATTTGATTAAAAATAAGTCTGATAATGATACATAAATATATGCAATTTTCGTCTCTTAACTTTTTGGGGCGTGCATGTTCTAATTTTTTTTTAATAATCTTGTTGGTATACAACGATAGCAATATTTAAGTTTTTAACAATAGTATCACGTAAATATACATTTAATTATTCAATGATAGCTTTATTACACATTGGACTCTATCATTGGTAGGTACAGAATATGCACGAGAACTTGTTCTCTCATGGTGTATCCTACGGTGTGCTACTATTCATTATGATGTTTATTGTTATCTACTTTACCTCTAACGATAAGTACATGTTAATTTTGTTAGTAACGATTCGTATAATTTTTCAACGTCACCTGCTTCCTATGTTAAAGAGAGTGTTAGTGTAACGTCTCGCGCCGCGGGACTTGTAATCCCGGGGACGCTGCTGGCGGCACTACCTTTGTCCCGCGGCTCTCTTATAAATCGCTTTTCCTAATGATAAATTATACCGTCGCGTCGCACCTTAGCATGAAACTATGAAGCCAGTCTTGCGGTTGTGCTTAAATGAATATTTCTGATGACTTAGATCTGTATAAGTATTTTTAGTGTGAGAGTTTTTACAACTAGTTTTCGACTTTAGCCCTTCCACCCTCTTGTACTATTAGCGCTAAGAAAAAAAAAAATAAGCACCAGAGTGCTAAAAAGTAACGAACATCTGTATGTTATAGATAATACCTGTCATCATCATCATCATCATCATTTTAGCCATAGGACGTCCACTGCTGAATATATTATAGGCTTTCCCCAGTGACATCCAGATTGGCCGGTTGGAAGCGGCCCGCATCTAGAGGCTTCCTGCAACCTTTACCAGGTCGTCTGTCCACCTTGTAGGTGGAAGTCCTACGCTGTGCTTGCTGGTACGTGGCTTCCATTCCAGAACCTTTCTGCCTCATCGGCCGTCAATTCTAACGTGCTATATGCCCCGCCCACTGCCACTTCAGCTTGCTAATCCGTTGGGCTATGTCAGCGACTTTTGTTCGTTTACGAATCTCCTCAATGCTGATCTCGCAAAGAAACACCGAGCATAGCCCTTTCCATAGCGCGCTGTACAACCTTGAGCTTTCTTATGAGGCCCATAGTGAGAGGCCACGTTTCAGTTCCATATGTCATCACTGGTAACACACTGGTTGTAATCTTTCGTCTTCAGGCATGTAATAATAACTGTGGATTATCCATTTTTTATTATTAGAAGTAAATACCTAAATTAAATAAGCAAGCAAAACTACACCTATTGAAACTATCGCAAATGTATTTTATTTAGCGGAGTTACCTGCGTTAAAAGGCAGGCCTGATATATTCCAATGACTTCAAGCAGATATTAGTTCAATCAATCTTATTTTTTCTGAATGCAGGGTGTAACCGTTAAGTCTGCCCAGGTGATTATTAAGTTTAAGAGATATCAAAAAACTTTAAACTGATATCAAAAGACTAGTAAGTACGTCACCAAATGAGGACAATATTTCAAAAACATCGTTAAAAAATAAAACGAGAATTGTCTAAAATTAAAATATCGTCTACGCGATTATCATGTGTGTCGTGTGAGGACGGCCGTAAAGAATACACTTCCTCACCGCCAACAGGCAGCGTATCGTAAGAGGCGACTAAATCCTGTAGCACGAGACGGGCAGCAGCGTCTGCGTGCGAAATCTTATAAAAAACTGCGCTCGCCAACCCGCCTGCCAAGTGTGGCGAGTATTGGCAATCCCCCAAATGAATATCATTGGGGGAGGCCTGTGTTCAGCAGTGGACGTCCAATGGCTGCAAAGATGAAGAAGATTATCATATTAGGCGCGTTCAATTTAAAAATTTTGGAATTATGCCTTTTACTTTTTTGATTTCATTATTAAGTTTTTGATTTCATTTTACTTATTAGGTGGTTTGATTTAATTTTTAAGATCTCTTGTTTTATGGAACTAACGCTTGGGGGACACTTAAAGATTACATTTTGTATATTTTGAGTGCTTATCACTATGTCACATTTTATTATAGCGGAATAACCTACTACGTTACAGAAAACCTAGCAAAGCAAACTGTATTATTTAAATATTTTTTTTTGTATAGACGTCAAAACATCACTTATTACGTTCGGTTTATGACGTTCATAGTAGGGCCTCAGATAGTAAAGACCTACGTGAACATTTAAGATGAGGGTTATCTGAATGTTTCGCGAGGTTGGTAATCCCCCGGTGTCAACGGCGTACTTTTCCTTTTGCTCGACGGCACTAATAGTATATTCGCGTGTT
Organism: Anania hortulata; assembly: GCA_963576865.1. Lineage (NCBI taxonomy): Eukaryota > Metazoa > Arthropoda > Insecta > Lepidoptera > Crambidae > Anania > Anania hortulata. The sequence continues at coordinate 8,217,389 of OY756396.1, read as the reverse complement.
ATCATATGCTACAATCTGTATCTTAGATATTCAGCACTAACATAATTTTACCTTCTGTGTCCGCGGCGTGCCCAACATGGCTTGTCATCACCTAATTTAGAATTGAATCTTAAATAATAATCAAGGGTTCAAACTTATTCGTTCCAAACTTCACCAAAATCGGGTCAGTAGTTTAACAGACAGACGGTTACTTTCACAATTATAATATTAGTATAGTATAAGTTACTTTGCGAATAACTATATAATTTCAATTTTTAGCCCTGTTTGGCGGGATTTATAATCCCGGGTTGTACCTACGACATCCCTTTATCTTGCGCGCCCGGTACCCTTATCATCGCTTTGAGCTAATGATAAATTATCACCGTAGTAGCGTAAAATTGTTAAGCCAGTACTGCAAGTATTGAAATAATACTTGTTTTTATCGCTCTGCTTTTGTTCTTCATGGACGTGGTGAAGGAACTCACGGGTTTCTCTGATTTAATACCTAAAAAACCGCCATAAGGGTAAAGTACATACTTAAAGGTATGTAAGTAGTTCGTCCATCATCATCACGGGAATGTTTTTTTATTGTGACGGATTTTTCTCTTTACTTGTGCTATAACCGGCCGTATCTTTTGATTACATTGACTTAGAAGAAAAATTTTTACTGCTTCAATCCACGATTTGATAAACGCGTTCCAGGTAAAAAGGGTCCTAAGAGTCAAATAGACAGACAGATGGACGGACAGACAAACGGACAACAAATTTAATAAACTAAGTTAAGCTTGTACACTTTTGAGATACGGAACCCTAAAAAAATAATATTTCGGTAGCTGGTAGGTAAACTATAGCGTCATCATTCGGTCAAGTTTTCAAATTGTTGTTTTCTTTTTTTAGTATATTGTGATAAATAGTACATATTATTGTATATTAAACGTTGACAAAACTATATGTATGACATTTTAGTATATTTTTCAGCAATTATAATGAATTTAAATTAAAGATTTAGTTGATGGAGGTTGACACGGTAAACACTTTTCGTAAATCAAGGTGGCGGAATTATAATTTTATAAATAAACAAGAATTCTAAAAACGCATTTTTTAGGAACCCTCTGATCATAAAGAAAGCCCGGGGACTGATTTTTATTTTTTCTAGTCAATTTAAAGAAATTAACTTTTTAAAGTTTTATTAAATGTATGGAAAATAATATTCTTGGCAAATATGAAACATTAAACATTTCTGTAAACATCAACTGTAACTTCTTCATAATGGTGATCAATAAAGGGTATCTATCTATCTACCCGTATTATACGTCTTAACAAAAGATTAATGTAAGGGCTACATTTTGCATGTATTTAACAGTCTTACATTTTTTATTATTGTAGGCGCTGGAAATATTAAGTTTCGCACTGAAAATGTGCAATGGCTCTTAAACCAGCACCTAACCTGGAGGTAACTCCAGGACAATGTTTGTATACACTTAGCATAAAAATTTAAGTAATAAATAAGAAAAGAGCACAAAGTCTGCTACGACACAATTTTATACAACCGTATCAATTTCAATTCTATCGTTTCCATTTATTCTCATGTCACAAGCAGAAACTATCCCTTTTAAGGCGCAGCGGAATTGTTTTATAAGCTAGTTTCTGTTTTGAAACATCAAGGCCTCATTATTATACAGGGTTATTTGTAAAATAAAAACAAATGTATAGCAATAAATAGCAACAAATTTCTACAGAAAAAAATATAGTAAGTCAGACCTAGCCATAGACACTGACTACATTGAATATGAATACATTGGACTCGAGAGGCCGCAATCCCCCATAGAACCAATAGATTCCACAGAAATTATTGAAGCGATTAAAATACTGAAACCAGACAAAAGCCCAGGATCAGACAACATCACTAACGATGCCATAAAAGCTGCATGCTTCATGCTGCAGCTAGTATGCTAGCTGCTCCAGTAACAAAATTATTTAACTTGATAATTGAAACCGGTGTCACACCGTCTCAATGGTCTGAATCCAATATTATTTTTATACAAGAAAGGAGACCCAAAAGATATCGGCAACTATCGGCCGATAAGCCTGTTGCCAAGTATGTATTCTTTACAATAATAAATCAAAAGATAAGTGCAACATTAGAAAAAAACCAACCTATTGAACAAGCGGGTTTTAGAAAGAATTTCTCCACCATAGACCACATCCATACGTTAGAATTGATAATCGAATAATACCAAGAACAACAGAGACACGATCTTACATGAAAGTATATGGGAAACTCTAAAAGCCCAAAATGTAGAGCAGAAGTATATAACAATGCTCAAACATCTGTACAAAAATAGCTCAAGTAGAGTCAAACTTGAAACTATAGGCCCAAGCTTTCCAGTCAAGAGAGGAGTCAGACAAGGCGACCCCTTATCTTAATTTTTTTTATTGCAGTACTAGAATCCATCATAAGCAAATTAGACTGGAAAAACCGAGGTTTGTACATCCAAGGTAAATACCTAAACCACTTAAGATTTGCAGACGACTTGGTGTTACTATCGGAATCGAGCATACAACTACAATACATGTTGGACACTCTACACATAGCAAGCGGACAAGTGGGTCTAGAAATAAATATCACAAAGACCGAAGTCATGACCAACTTTAAAAAATCAAAAATAACAATCGGAAATGACCGACTAGAATATGTAGATCAATATGTATATTTAGGAAAACAAATTGGTTTCAATAAAAAAAGCAACGAACTAGAAGTGGAGAGAAGAGTCAAACATACTTGAAATAAATATTGGAGTTACATGGTAGTATTTAAAAGCTAAATGCCTATTAAGTTAAAGAAAAGGGTCATGGACTCTTGCCTCATTCCTTGCCTAACGTACGCGTGTCAAACATGTCAACAACGAAATTTACCAACAAAGTAAAAAATAAAATAAATACATGCCAGCGAGGAATGGAGCGCAGTATGCTAAACATTAAGAAAATACAAAAGATGAAACACACGATAATAAGATCTAAAACAAAAGCAATAGATGTCAAAAGTTGAAGTGGAAATGGGCTGGTCACATTGCACGTATTGAAGATCGTAGATGGACAAAAACAGTTACGCTATGGAAAGGCCCACTGGGTAAGCGCTATAGAGGGAGACCTTACACTAGATGGGAAGAAGATATAAAAAGAATTGCTGGCCCAAAGTGGCAAGAAATTGGCCCGATCACGCCTGCTAGTATGGGTCGCGGCGACCGCTAGCGGGGCGGACCTAGGCTGTGCGCCTTCAGCGCACGCCACAACTGCCCGGGTTAAGCTGAAGAATGTCTTCCTCAAAGGCACTCAGCGATAGGTCCGTCCAAAATAAAAAAAAATAACAAAAAAGTGGCAAGAAATTGCACAGGACCGAGGGAAATAGAAAGCTTTGGAGGAGGCCTTTACCTGAGAGGGGTTCCAGTAAAAAATAAAAAAATAAAAACAATGTCAGGTACGACCTGCCGCTGACTGTACCTACCTACTTCAAATGTAAATGTTTTTTATTAATATAAGTAAATTAATATACTTTATTTAATTAAATGGAAATTTAATGTTTCTCTTCTTGTGCTAAATAGTAAAACTGGAAACAAAACGTTTAACGTTGGCCCCATAGAAAAAGTTCTTGTATTTGAACACCAGAATCAGCCCCTGGGAGGTTGTTGTTCTTTTACAAACAACCCTGTATAGTCTCCATTGTAACTAGTAAGGCTAGGTTTCGTTTGTAATACTTTCGTCTGATGAAAAGAGTGAGATGAAGTAATGTAAAGTGTTTTTCAGCAGTTCTAAATAGTTTTTAAAATGATGTTATAATTGATTTTCTTCAAACTAAACGTATTAGTCAAAAAATATTGGACACATATTTTGTCTTTAGTCAATCAAACAAAAAATTACGAAGATAAAGCGCATCGAAGTGAGCACGTGACGTCACGCGGAACTTTAACGGGCTGTATCTTCATCAATTTTTGTTTGATTGAGTAAAGAAAAAATATGTGTATAATATTTTCTGTTAATCCAACTGACGGACTAATTACAATTTTAGAGGAAACTAGCCCATTATTAAAAACTAGCTGTTGCCCGCGATTTCGTTCGCGTCGTATTTAGTTTATTCATAAAGGATTTTCTGCGCAAACTTCATTTTTTTCTCTTAAGAACCTTTTCCTGACAATAATTAACACAACAAAAATAAATAATATTAAGCGAAATTGTTCTATCACGTGCGATGCGATGACCAAGGGAGATAGAAATTATTTTTTATTTAAGTAGATTAACGCGATTTAGTAATATCGAGATCGCGATAAAATTCGGATTCATTTTGAAGAAAAAAATAATAACTCAATCAGTAAATACTAACTTTAAACACTATTGCCTAATGTGTACCTTCACACACATAATAAAACGATGGAATTGCTTGTGAAAACTAGCCAGCCCAGTTAAAAAAAACATTTGTGTTTTTGATACTAGGTACCTAAGTAGGATAACTTTCACATCATTTAATTTCGGTTCTGGAGTGTCGTTTCTGTCGCGTTGTGGTAAATGGGTTGGATATCTTCCAAATGCGCCATCTAGATAAGATGCGACTCCTTTTACTGTTATTATTGGGGATTTTTAGTATTGGAACTTTTTATTTCTAGCTGGAGATATGATCGGTTTCAATATACGAATATTGAGCTTCCAAACGATTTCTGCCAAATGGCGTGTGAATAATATAAATTCAAATTTAGAATAGTATTGTTTTTGAGATAAGCTTTTACACCCCTTGGTAAATATTGTGTAATATTTTTTCTTAATAACATGCTTCATGTTGTAAAGAACCAAACAATTACTTTTTTGTTTTACTTGAACTGGAACAAAAATGTGTCCCTTGAGATACTTAAAATTACTTAGATAGCCTTTTTTACTATAAGAAATGCCTAAGCGCGTATACCATCGAGCCACCAGATGATATCACAGTTTATTATGTTGGACTCGCAACATTGACTCGCATATATTGTAATTTCTCGGTGTTCATAGTGGTGTTGAACCGACTCTATAAATAAATGGCACCTATTTTGAATACTTGCCACAAAAAAACATAAAACAACCTTTTTTTATTACCCTTTTGAATTAAGAATTCCTTTTTTTTGTTTTTTTTGTCAATACGCCCTCGGCGAATCGCCCTCGTTTGTATAGTCCATTGGAAAGCAGTTCATTCTGGAAATCGAAAATCAAATTCTACTAAAATTTACCGTTACGCTACAGATGGTGTATCTGTAAAAATGTTTTGTAAAATGCATGTATACGTATAACAACAAGTGAAACCCGCAACTCTTTGTGAATTGCAATAAAGTAACATACGCTATAGTTGCTCTGCAGTGAGTTGGACATTAATAAGTAATTGCCTTTTCACTTACTTTACTTAGGTTTTTGCAAAAGGCGTAGGTTGTAAATAACACTATATAACAAACAACATGCTCGTATACTGGTGTACAGTTATCAGAATAATATATATAATATAAACTAAAATGATGTGCTTATTATTTTTTATTGTTATTAATTGTTCTTAACACCACTTATTATTTTTAAATATAGGGTGTCCTGAAAAGTTGTATCAAGTGGTAGTTCCGAGATATAGTAGGTGCCCTCGAGGTTCCCGAAACGTATGTTCCGCGATTTTTATAGTTTTCCTAGTTTTTTTCCCGAATTAAGTGAATACAGCTTTACGGTTACAAAAACAATTGCGGGCCTATCACAAATTAAAAAGCCTACGCGTTCACAAACAAAAAAATTAGCTCATGCGTAAAAGCCTCCTCCAACGTTTCCCACGCATCTCTGTCCTTGCCCTTTATCCAGTTTCTTCTTGCCACAAAAACTACGTCATCGGCGCAACGCTTGTTTGTTCTGCCCACCCTTCTCTTGCTTTCTTAGTGTTTGTGAGTGTTCTGCCTGTGTTGACGTTCTGTGGTAGGTTTACGAGCTGTTGTCTGTACATAATAAAATAAGGACTACAAAAAGAAGGACGTTTGTAAATCCAACTTTTCTATGTATATTGTCTCGGGTCTGGGTGGTGTGGTGCCGTCGTTTTTCAACCGACTTCCAAAAAGGAGGAGGTTCTCAATTCGTCGGTATCTTTTTTTTTTTTTTTTTTTTTTTTTTTTTTATGTATGTTCAGCGATCATTCGTTACTGCGTTGACCGATTTCGATAATTATTTTTTTGTTTGAAAGGTAATACTTTCAGAATGGTCCCATATAAATTTGGTTAAATTCTGATGATGAGATCTATAAGAAAATCATCAAACATTGCATAAACTCCGTACCACGCCAACTGATTTTAGTATCTATCTTACCTATATCTCTGCCAAATGTGGACCGATTTTGATGATTCTTTTTTTAATGAATAGCTTATACTTCAAAGATACTATAATAAAACATTTTTGGAAAAAATTTCACCCCTAAGGGTGGAAAAATAGGATATGAAACAGGTATTCAGCAGTTAAATTATGTTTGCACTCGTAAGATTTGTTTTGATTAGGATTTATCACTAAAATGGATGAAATAAGTTAATTTTATAAAAAAAATAAAAACCGACTTCAAAAAACTAAAACGCTGAAAATAATCTTAACACTTACGTACCTAATCAGTTACTTTTGGAGTCGGTGCCAGTCGATGAGAGATTCTATGTTTTCGTTTGCACCGACTCCAAAAGTAACTGATTAGGTACGTAAGTGTTAAGATTATTTTCAGCGTTTTAGTTTTTTGAAGTCGGTTTTTATTTTTTGATGAGAGATTCTATGTTTTCGTTTGCACCGACTCCAAAAGTAACTGATTAGGTACGTAAGTGTTAAGATTATTTTCAGCGTTTTAGTTTTTTGAAGTCGGTTTTTATTTTTACGATATCTTTAACACAAGTGCCGCTACTTACCTTAGGATCAAAGCGTACAATATTTGTATTTAGGTAATTAAATTTATAAAAAAATTGGATGTGTTTGAGTAAAAATTATTGTAAGGTACTTTTGGAGTCAAAATCACTGATAACAATTTAACTCTCTATGGCTATAAAAATAACTGGTGATTCAGTGAAAATTAATTTTGCTTTTTAGTTTTTTTCAGACGGGTCTTTATCATTATAAAATATAAACAAATGTTTTTATTGCCGAGTATTCGCTATCATACGGCCTTAGTATTCGGGAGCGCACATGCCTACGTATTGCATGGAAGCCAAACGGGTCCCCTGTGGTTTCCTTTTTCTGGATTTCCGAATGCACTTTACTCCTGTTTCCCTTTTCCCCCACTTCACGTATACATTCCCCGCCTTTATTTGTAGTTGAGCATGGCTGAGTGGTTTTGTTATTGGAACAACCGAACTAGCGATACAAATGTTTAATGAACCTGATATTTTACAAGCGATTCTTGAAATACTAAAGCATCTGCGAAGCTACTTAAAAATACGTATTGGATTCCAGAAACAAGAGTACTTTTCACCTGTAATAATAATTGCGCACGTAATTTTAATGCACGTGTAAATTTTCTAGTAATATAAATCCTTTTTACGGCTTCAATAGGTGCTTTTTGCCATTTGTTTACGAAGCGAAACCATGTTTATGTAGTGGAAAATGAACAGTTGTTTGGTGATGTGTTAACTTTCGTTGAATAAGTTTGAGAGCGTTTATACTCGTAATTACTTACTAAAGGAATATTATAATTTTACAGGTTGTAAATTATGTTTCTATAAAAATTCTAAAATAAAGTTCGTGACTTATTAAGATATATGCTATCTTTTCGGGTTGACTCACAAAAACCTTTTTTACGGTAATAAAATTTGTTCTAAAATCATGCATTATAGCTTTGCTTTTTTTTAGTTTTAGAGCGAGGCATTGATGTAGTTTATTGCATTATTTAGATTTTTTGTTTTTTTTGTCACTCATATGAAATCTTTGGATATCTCGAGATAAGTGACACGGGTCGTTGATAAAGACTTTAAGTGACAGATCAAACTACGCGGGCGCAGCCGCGGGCAGCAGCTATAGGTATATCATTTTAAATTTGTGGTCTTGTGAGGATAGGTACTAATGAATTGTATTTTTAAGTGAAATATCATTTTAGCGTGTCCGCTGACTGAGGGGTGCGCCCGCGACTTGTGTTCACTGCGGGTGCGCGTGAGGCCCATTGCATCGCGGGCACGCGGGTGGCCGGCGACGTCTTAGTATAATCGCAAACTACTTTCAATTACATTATATTTTAACGCTAGCTAATAGACCTGGTACCCACCAAAATCGACACCCAATTAGCCCTGTTTTTATATCTAGGTTACTATGCTTATTCATTGCCAAGTTTAAGAAATTGTAGCGGCTCAACGTTCGCATTTTTGCATCGTGTGAAATTTCAGGACACACGATGTAAATCCGCCAGTCGTCATCCGCCGCGCTTCCCGACCACTGATTACCATCTAAATTGATAATGTTTTTATGTTGCACCAGTAAAAAATATTCATCAGTAAATCTGGACTTCTCATTTACCACCATCGCACAGTCGAGCCTAACACACTTACTTTCTCAACAAAATTAAGGGAAAATAATATAAAAAAAGTTATCTGTGCGTGGACACCCACCGAAGGTCCTGTCGCATGCGCAGCCAGCGGTGGGTGTCCGCGCCACGTAGCATTGTTCAGTGATTTTCTACAAAAAGACCCGCACCTATGGGACCGCGTGTCCCGCGTTAGTCAGCGTACGCCCTTAGATGTTACTTGCTAGGAATGTTAATGCAAAGTTAACATACAAATAATGTTAAGAGTCATTGTGTATTTGAAAGATTTTATTCATAATAAAATACAGGATATTAACTTCTCTTGCGTTTGTTACTATTTAAATTTTGGCGAAGGCAAGCTATTGTCAAAAATAAAAATTTAGTTTCCTTTGAGTATTCTCAATATGTACTTAAGCTAGTTTCTGTGGATGTGAGCTTCGTTTAATCTACCCTGTCTATATTTCCTGACCACAAATAAAAAATCTATTCATCTAGAAATGGCCAAACATGGTAAATAAAGTTCACTTTTATTAAAAACCATGGTTCTCGCAGCTTTGCACATATGTCGAATCAATACAGTCTATCAGCCCCCGTTGCAACCCCTTTGGGATGGATTTTAAAAAATCGTATATATACCTTTAGAAATACGCTGTCCTTTCATGTTTCTGTCAGCTCGTCAACCATATTGCAGGGAACCTGTTATGATATGTAAATTACCAGCTTCACTTGTGACAAAATTATGTTATTTAAAGTAAACATTAAATGATAACGGAACTGACAACTTTTTTATCATGCCAAATGAAAGGTTGGACATCGGAATAAAAACTATAAAGGAGTACTTAACTTTCTCTTTATAGCACACCACACAAGGGTGTGTTGTTTTTTTTGTTATTTCCGAATGTATAAAGTATACGATCCAGTTTTATTTTATAATTCATTATTTTACCTAATATATTGATCGCTGAGTTGCGTTTATTTCTGTCTAGTACTCTTTTACCTATGTAGGACCTGTGGAGGCTCAAAGCTAAACGCTTCGGTGATCCATTGATTGCCTAATCGAGGCGTTTGTGTTCGCTAGCCCACATTTGGCAAGCGTGCTAATTACGCCAGATACTAATTGTACCTTAGCTAGTAATGACGTCATTAACGAGGTTATTGCCCAGCCTTAAGACGACTTCATCTTTTTCAAACCCTAGACGAAAAAATATGAGTATATTTGATGTTTTTGTACATTCGCCTGCCACAAAATCAGATGCACTGAATGTATGTGTTTGTTTGTTTAAAGACGAAAAACTAAGGAAATGTGCCTTTTCAGATCAGCTATTTTTCTGCGTTCTTTTAAGCTTTTATATGATTTCAAAAAGATATAATTTGTACTATTACATTTTTAAGATAAAAACCATTCAGACGTAACATAAGATAAATTCTTTCAGAAACTATTATCCATTTCCATTAGGTCAGCAATAATATAAGTCACCTGATTATATCACGAAAACAAAATACTATCAACAATACCAAACAAAGACCCTTCGTACCCGAACTTCCTTCCCGTAGAAGATTTATTGTTATACGTTTGTATCTAATAGATATACTTACGTCATATGTGTATAGCACAGTTATAAATGACGCCTAAACATAGCAATAGTTTAACCCTTATAGAGTTTCTTCAGAGCTAGATTAGATTTTTTTCGGTTAGCAAAGTTAAAGATGCCAAAACTATAAAATTATTTCAATGGTGTAGCTATTAAATATTACCTATCAGAATCTAAACTACTGAGCTTGTATTTTTCTTTTTAGCTTTTAAAGTTAATTTTTTCACGTATTTTTCAAATTAAATATGTTCAAACCCGACTTTTTTATTGTTCTTTGTTAATTACTATTTTTACGTCATACTTTTTAGTTAGAATTCATTGACGCCATTATTAGGATTCTAAGACGGTAAATTTCGCAATCTCGTCATTTCATTGAAGGAGTTAATATCGTGGTAAGTATTAAGTAACTTGCGGTGGTCTAAGCTACTGTATATTAGTACCTCTACCATAGTTATGGTCTCTAGAATTAACTTAATTCAAATTTTTGTTTACAGATAATAAATGTCGCGAAAATTTTACTGTTTAGATACAAAATAAAAGGACTGATATCGATATTTTACAGACACAGATATACAGTGGATATTTTATTGTGTTCGGATTAGCTTGGCTGCTTACAAAAGATCTTAGTATAATCATTCGTCATTTCAACCACAGCACGTCCATGCTGAGCATAGGCCTGCCCCAGTGATTTCCAGATTGGCCGGTTCGAAGCAACCTGCGTCTAGCGGCTTCCTGCAACCTTTACCAGGTCGTCTGTCCACTTTATGGGTGGACGTCTTACGCTGCGTTTGCCGATACGTGGCCTCCATTACAAAACCTTTCTGCCCCATCGGCCATCGGTTCTGCGTGCCACTTCAGCTTGCTAATATATAGCAATATAGGGCTATATCAGCGACTTTTGTTCGTTCTCGCAAAGAAACATCGAGTATAGCCCTTTCCATAGCACGCTGTGCGACCTTGAGCTTTCATAAGAGGCTCATAGTGAGAGGCCATGTTTTAGTTCCATTTGTCATCACTGGTAACTCACACAGATTATAGACTTCTTTAGGCACTGAGGTATTTTAGACAAAAAGACGTTGTGTAGTAGTAGCAAAATAGTATCCGTAATATTAAAATGTAAATTTTGGGCATCAAAACAACCAACTTTGTCCCTTTGTTTATCAAACTCATCAGTCAGTCGAGATTTTGCAACGCGTTTGCAGCGCGGTTCTTGGGTGGTCGCGGCGCAGTTGCTCGGTTTTAAACCACGCAAACACGGCGAGAATGGCGTCAATGTCTCGTAAAAATAAATTCACATACTGGCAGCTGTGGTTTACTATGCCTCAAACCACGTCTAGTATGGTTAAGTGCTCTATTGTGAAGAAGCGATGTAGATAGAAAGAAAGTAACTGTAGGCGTTTTTATAATCACGTTAGCATGAACGACTTGCACGGTCCTACCTCGTTTCTACCGCAACGTGGTTTGCCATTCCACGATTCAAGCGGACTCTGACGTATCGCGATTGAGAAAACTCCGATCCAATTTAGGACCCAAAGCCGATGACTGTCCCTCGAGACGCAAAGCTTTATTCATGAAACAAATTTTAACGGGAAAAGGAAAATTCGATTTTATCCTAAATACATTATCAACATACGTATTAGAATACAATACCTATTGGCGAACGGAATTCAAAATTCGTTTCGCTGTGAAATTTCCACTCTGTGCTTTAAAAATACTTACATCTGGTTATCAATTAAAACATAAAAGTGAATGAAGAAGAAATATATTTGGTAAAAACCACATGAAAACCCACCTAAAACATTTTCATGTAAAATGTTGCCAAGACGAGACCATATGGCTGGCACTGACAAAAAGTTATCAGATCTCATGTAGAGCCAAGATCTCTACTCTACTCTACACGCCCTAACTCTAGAAGCCCTAACTTCACAAACTCTACACCTTAGTCAAAATATGTGGCTACCCATTTTAAGCCTAAAGGTACAATAAAGTGCGCACGCCAGATGAGCCGTACGTTCAAAGGTTCCCTGTTCATTTCCGGTTTTATGTTATTTGAACCTATTACTGAAGGTTTTAATGTCTAGTTATTTCTGAACTACAAAACCGATGACCTTGAAATATTTACGGGAGAACCTAAGAACTCTTGTCTAATAAAGAAAACGCCTGAATAAAAATAAAAATTCTTTATTTCGGACAATTAGAAATCCATAGACGGGTTAGTGTTATTTGAGAATAAGTAATATTGCCTTACAAAAACTATGGTTAGTTTAAACATGTGAGAAAAAAAACACAAAAATAGGTACCCTGTGCCAAGCCATTAGGAGGGTGGATACGGCCCCGTGATAAGCCTCTGCACAAGGCACTTCCACAGCGGTGACGTATATCTGTCCGCTAGGGTCCTCAGAATGCTGTTGTGACTGTCCCGCACTCTGTTAATTAGCGAAACTGTTTTTTTGCGAATGATTGCGTGAAATCCATCAGTATGGTACTCCGCAAACATACCAGACGCACTGCAAAAACGAGGCAGTCTCAACAGCATCCTGAAAATATTATTATATTGGATGCGCAGGGTGTCCAGCGATTTTTTGGTGTGCTTGACCCACAGATTTCCCGTGTAGAAACTCTGGCAATATGCTTTAAAAAGCGTGACCTTTACTTGTTCTGTACAACGAGAAAATCTGCGAGCCAACATATTACCTCTAACCGCTAGAGCCCTACGCTCTGTTAGACCGGGCCCCTTTTCAAGGTTTTTAAAAAAAGGAAATTTAATTAAACTGGAATAATGAATAAAACAATTAATTAATTATTAAGGAATGGCAGCCGTCACGCGCGAGTGGTAGGAAGAGACTGGCGAGCCCGGGAAGCGGGCGAGCGGATTCTGACTAAAATGCTGATGCAGCGCCAGACATGTCTGCTCAGCAATTATGCTTACAGCTACAGGGTGTAACACCTCCCCCCAATAAGACTAAACTTAGGGGTTTAATCTTCTAAGTTTATGGATGAGGAAAAGGTTAATAGTCTATAAATTTCTTCGCGTTTTTGGAAAAGAGGTTTCTTTTAATATTGTTACAGTTTGTTCTGTGTCTGTCTGTTGGTCATTTACTTCAGTTACCTTAATTTTAGGATTGATTACTGGGAGTTCAATTTGTTCGTCATCGTGAATGCTGCCGGATTTATTGGTAAGTTTCTTATACAATAAAGACAAAATTACTATCAAAATAGTAAGTATTACAAATAACGTAAGTGAAGAATAATGTGCCCCGTATCTTATGATATGTGGTTCCTGGATTATTTTGTCTAATTCTGTAATCATTTTATTGTTAGTATTTTTTGCAAAATCTATTTTATCTAAATCTAAATCCTTTAAACTAATACTGGGAACATCATTCACTAAATTATTAAATTTAGAAATACTACAACATGAATCATTAATTAAATTAAAATCTAAATTTGTGGAAGGTAAACTAATATTTAAGACAGTATGTTTAGGCAAAAGTAGGGTTTCTTTACAATAAGCTTTACAAAATGGTGGAATCTCTATAATTCCTGTGCCTAAAATGTTTATTTCTAATAATTCCGAACTTATACAATCTATGGATAATTTGCTTGAAGTGGATTGAATAAATATCCACTTGTTATTGCGGAGTGGTTTCCAAATATCTAAGTTACCACGAATAAATTCCGTTCTGCACTGATTAGGGAGGTTTATTATCACTTTTGACAAAAGTTCACTTTCACAATTGGGGTTATCACTTGTGGGGAGCACATTCACTATTTCGCAGATATAATTTTGGTCGTTGGTATTTTTACACTTTTCTAGGGAGTCCAGGTTGCTGTAATATAATTTGTCTTTTGTAATTACAATGTATTTGTAATTGGGGATTATTACGCTGAATGAGTCTGGTCTTGTTGCATTATGGGGAATAGGTAGCGGAACAATATTATACAAGTAAAATTGGCGTTTACTTACTAGAGGTATTTGTAACACATACATAATCTTATCATTAATATAATAACTAACTAATTTACCTATATTCATAATAACATGGATTAAACTTATATCTAAGTCTACAGCAAGTTCTAAATCATTTGGTAAGTGTCTGTAGTTATCGGCAAGCTCTCTGTAAAGTTGTTGTGGAGTTATAATAGATGGATGAATAACATTAACACTGCTAAAAAGAATTGAGCTGGTAATATCTTCAATTTGGAAAGATAAAACCAGAAGGGATGATTCTAAGTTGGTAAACATCGTGTTTATTTCTGAGGTTATTAGTAGACTATTTGTAGTCTCAGTTATATTTTTGAGTTTAAATGAGAGCTTGTTGATAGCTGAGTTGAGATTATCTTCGTTAATTTTAACCTTATTAAAAGTTTCATTAAACCGTGTTAAGGCAGATTTAGTGATCAATATATGTTCTTTCATTAAGGAAGCTAATCTCTTTTGGTTATCCTGTACATGGTTAATAGCTGTTTCGTATTTGATGGCGTCATCTTCGTCCAAAGTGCCGAAGATTTGTTTCATGACGGAACCTATACCACCAATCCATGCGTTGCGTTTGAGTCTACTATCTATGAGGTGAGTTATTGACGAGTATTCCTTTATGATGTTCTTAAAGCGGACAATAAAGGGTTGGAGGACATTATGACACTCTGAATTGTCAATCGATTTAATTTGTTCGCATATATATTTTACTTTGTCTAATAATAAGTTAACGTTTTGTAGATGTGGTCTAATATAAGCAATATCTACGGGAATTAATATACTTAATTGGCCATTTATAATTCTAGCTTTTCCAATATAATCAAAGTAAATGCCTGAACTTGATGGGATTGGTTTTATGAAACTTGGCGTTGCGGAAGCCGACGCACTGAAAATAAAACAATTTAATAAAAGTGATGCTGAATAAATTTAAGCCTTGTTATTATTACCAACCTATCTAATAAATGTTCTAGAATTAACATGAAAGAAATCTTAATTAACTTATCTAAGTAGAACTAGGAAAAACGCCAGCTAGTTTCACCTCATCATAGTGGTGTCTGACATGGCGTCGATTTATTAACAGAGTTAATGTATTGTTGCCGTGAATAGCAATGACCTTGTATGGCCCTTTCCATATGGGCGATAGAGCTTTACGTAGCCTTAGGTGGTTTTTTAAATATACAAAGTCACCTACTTTGTATTGGACTGGACGAGTTCTGTTATCATAATAAGCTTTGGATCTTTCTTTGGATTTTTGTACATTTTCGACAGCCCGTTCCCAGGACAATTTGAGTCTATGTTGGAGCATCCGAACGTAATCGGGGTATGTAGTGAGGTCTTGGCTATGGACGGAGTCAGGGATGAAAGTTTTATGCCCGAACAGGAGTTCGTAAGGAGTAAAGTTCGTGGTACTGTGAACGGCGGAATTGTAGGCCAAAATGGCAGTATAAACGTAGCGAGGCCAGTCATCCTGGTTCTCGTTTACGTAGGATTTTAAATATTCTTTGAGGGTTGAATGGCTTCTTTCCAGTGCCCCTTGGGTTTGTGGGTGATACGGAGTGGACCATATTTGTTTGATTTTTAAGAAGTCGCACGTTTTCTTGAAGAGATCAGCAGTAAAGTTTGTCCCCTGGTCGGTAAGGATGGATTTTGGAATTCCAAATAAGGAAATAAAATGAACGAGACAGTCGGTGGTTTCTTCTGACGTAGCACTGCGTAAGGGATAAGCTATAGAGAATTTAGTAAGGTCGTCTTGCATAGTTAGGATGTATTTGAGTTTGGCAGGACCCGATTCAGGGAGTGGACCGACAATATCCAGGGCGATTCTTTGGAATGGACTAGTAGAAGTGGTAGTGATTTGCATGGGTGCCTTATTAATTCTTCTAAGGGCTTTGTTCTCCTGACAGGAGGTGCAATTTTTTATGTAGGTTTCGACATCAGTTTTCATACCTTTCCAGTAATAACGTTCTTGAATTCTATTTAGCATTCGATTGCAGCCAAGGTGGCCTGCAATTGGGAGATCGTGGTTTTCTTTCAGGATTTTATTAATTTCATTGAGGTTTGGATATGTGATATTGTTATGATATATGTTTACTGTAATATTTGTATCGTGGAAAAGATAAACTAGTATGTTATATATTTTAGCAAAGAAATGTTTTTCGAAAGGATTTTTAAAATCAGATATAGCAATTTCATTGATTTCGTTTTCGGTTGAAATGATGTGGTTTCTTATGGTTTTCAAAGTTAAGAATATTTCAGGATAGGTGCAGTCTTCAAAGTGATGGACTTTTGTGAAAATGAGGTAAATAGATTTGTTATTACTTTCAGGAACTTTGTCGAATGAATAGAGTTGTCTTTCTTTTTGAAGGAATTCGTTAGGTTCAGTGAGGTTTTCTACGATTTCGGGAATGTATACATTGGATTCGTCTAAATCCATGGATGTGGGAATAAGAATGGTTTTGCAATGGGTTTTTAAAAGAGATTGGTTGTGTTCGAGGATTCTAGTGTTGAAGTTCTTGTTTTTGTTGTTAATTTCTCTATGGAATCTGGAGTAGTCATCGCTGAGAGAAGTATGATCGGAATTATCAGTTGGGGATTGCGATGATAAGTTAAACGGATGACTCCGTGTTTCTGATGTTTCAGGGTTTTGTATGAGCGGATCCAGCGGAGGATGTTGTAAAGGTAAGGTTTCTTGTGTTTCAGGATTAGGAGGGGTATTTAGTAGATTTTGTATATCAGGAGATTCAGTGAAGGGTTGCAACAAAGGTAAGTATTCTTGATTTTCAGGGTTTGGATTTATATATGTGTCTTTACTCGTGGAAGGTAAAGGTTCATTGGAAATAGAAGGTATTGGATTAGTAGATTCAGTGGATTTTGTTGGGTTAGTAGATTCAGTGTTGTATGGAAATATGATTTCGTGGTCGTCATCCAGCATGTCAATCGACGGCATGCTGTCACCATCGTTGTCAGAAACAGTGGGAAGTTGTACGTTCAGGTCCTCCAGTGTAAGGGGACTGAATGGTAATTGTTCGTTGCTAGATGGAGTTCTTGGATTTGGGTTTTGTACTGGATTAGGATTACTGGTATTTTCAGATTGATCCAGTAGGTCTGTAGGAATTATAGGGTTAACTGGATGGCGAGAGAGAGCGTCAGCTGCTGAATTGAGTTTACCCTTGCGGTAGATGATTTCGTACTCGAATTCCTCGAGTTTTAGACGCCAGCGTTGCATTTTGCTGCTTGGGTCCTTGTGATTGAATAGCCACTTGAGTGGTCTGTGATCAGTTATAATTTGGAATTTCCTTCCATATAGGTATGGTCGGAATGTTTTGCAGCCAAAGAGTATTGCCAGAAGTTCTTTTTCGGTTGTGCTATAGTTGGTTTCACTTTTATTGAGGGTACGTGACGCATATGCAATAGGTCGGTCTTTACCGACGGGACCCTGGGATAGAACGGCGCCTATGGCATGATTAGAAGCATCGCATGTGAGAATGAATGGTTGAGAAAAGTCGGGATAGCAAAGGACTGGAGCAGTGGTAAGTTTTTGTTTCAAAAAATCAAAAGCTACTTGTTGTTGATTTTCCCAATTGAATGGAGTATCTTTTTTGAGTAATGAGGTAAGTGGTTTAGCAATTTTGGAGAAATCAGGGATAAATCGGCGGTAGTAGGAGACGAGTCCAAGGAACGATTTTATATCTTTAGGGGAACATGGAGTTGGAAATTCGATGACTGCTTTGATTTTGTCGGGATTAGGCTTGACTCCCTCGGTCGTAATTATGTGACCAAGGTAGGCGACTTCACGTCTTAGGAATTCGCATTTGTCAGGTTGTAATTTGAGGTTAAATTCACGAAGTCTTTGGAATACTTCCGCTAGGTTTTGGATTTGGGAAACCAGATCAAACGAGTATGTGACGATATCGTCGAGATATACGAAGCAGCGAATGCCTTGTAGGCCAGTTAGAGCTGTGTTCATCAGCCTTTGAAATGTAGAGGGTGCGTTTTTCAACCCGAACGGCATGCGGGTGAATTGGAAGTGTCCTTGAGGCACATTGAAAGCTGTTTTCTCGGGATTATTTACTGGAATTTGATGGAATCCGGAAGCTAAGTCCAGGGTTGAGAAATATTTGCTGTTTCCGAGTTGATCTAGTATTTCTGTGATTTGTGGAATGGGATAGGTGTCGCCTATAGTGATGTCGTTTAACTTTCGGTAGTCGATGACAATGCGCCATTTTTGTTCACCTGATGCGTCGAGTTTTTTAGGTACAACCCATATTGGTGAGGACCAAGGAGATACAGAGGGTTCTATAATTTCTTGTTGAAGCATTTGGTTTACTTGTTTGTCGACTTCTTTTTTGTGGATTTCGGGGAATCTGTATGATTTAGTATGAATTGGGACTTCGGATGTAGTTTTTATGTCGTGTTTGATGGCGTTAGTAAAAGAGAGCTTTTCGTTAGGGAGGTGGAAGATATCGGAGTAGTCGGAGCAGAGTTGTAGAAGAGCGTCAGCTTCTTCACTATTTAAATGATCTATTCGTAGCATGCTTAGGACTTGTTGAGTTCGTTCAGCGGAATTAGTATGATTAATATGGTTAATAGGAATTGAGTCAGAATCACGATGTTGAGAAATAGCACTAACAGGAGTAAGTTTTAGATTAAGATTTGTTTTCAGGGTTAGTGATGATTCAGAGGTGTTAACAACTGTAAGGTTAATTCTTTTGTTTTCTTTAACTTGAACGAGACAATTTGCAATTAGAAGGTTATCGGATGGATTTTGATCTAGTATGAGGCCTTCTTCGAGGTTAGGGTTGGAAACCGAGCATTCTATTACCTTCTCGGTACGTGCTGGAATGATATAGTAGGGATCTGTGAAGAACAATTTCAGATTGTGTTTCCCGAGTTTTAGGGTTTCTTGCGTAAAGTTGATACTGCCTTGAAATTTGCTGAGAAGGTCGTTGCCTACAATGCCATCGTAGGGAAAATCGATGTTTCCAACTACGTGGAATTTGTGTTTGATAGAGTCTTTGTATTTATCATTTATGTACATAAACAAATCGAGAGAGCCCAATGTTGGGACGGAATCATCAGTGGAATTAAATCCTTTTAATTTAAGCGTTTCTTTACGTAGCGGAGTGTTGGAGTTGATTACTGATTCTTTTAGAAGACTAATTGAGGAGCCTGTGTCCACTAGAAGGGACAGGGGTATTTCAGAAGTTGTGGTATTTATTACGACATGTGGCAACGATTTCTTTGAGGGGTCGAAAGATATTTCATAGATTTGTGATTCTTTATTTATTTTTGGAGATGGCAAATGAGATTTTGATGTATTAGATTTTGTAGTTTTTGTGGATTTAGTATAATTTGTACATCCCTCGGATGTAGTGGATACAGGGGATTTGGCAGATACAGTGGATTTAGTAGGTACAGTGGATTTAGCAGATACAGTGGATTTGGTAGATACAGTGGATTTAGTAGATACAGTGGATTTGGCAGATACAGTGGATTTGGTAGGTGTCTTTTGATATGGAAATGGTATAGTATGAGGCGTTGGACTCGCGGGACACCGCCGGGAGCCCATTACTCGTTTAAATCGGTATTGGAAGGATCAAGGTCGACCTCATCATGGCCCTCATCTTCCGACTGGTCTTGAGTGAAGTTGACCCTGCGGGGTTGGTAGTTAGAATTGGAAGGAAGTGGAATCTTTTGATTACGGAGCTTGTTGTTGTATTCCCGTTTCCTACAGTTTTCGATACTGTGGCCGGGGAACTTGCAGTATCGGCAGGTCAAAGCCGGGTTAGCATTAGCAGTTTGATAGGACGAGGGTTGGTTTGGACCTTGTGAGTTATTTGGAAATGGCCTTGGTCGCGCGAACCGATTGTTAGATGTATTGGGTCGTTCTGTGGGAAATGGTTTTTTATTAAGGGTTTGTTGTATCCTTTCTTCGGATACGGCGAGGTTGACAGCCTCGTTTAGCGATTTAGGAGACCTGCATCGGACTATATTTGATATCCTAGGGTAAAGCCCCATAACGAAATGGTGAAGAGCTAGGTCCTCCATGGCAGCCGTTCTGCCAGGGAGTTCCCTAACTTTCGTGTTTGACAGAGAGATTTCGGTGAGTAATTGAGATAGGCAGGTTTCCACCCGCAAAGAATATTGGCTAACGTTTTCGTTGGGCCCTTGTTTGCTTTCTTGCAAGTCCATGAGTAGGTGCGCGTAGTGCTTACGCTCACTGAATTGTGTTTTTAAAAAGTCCTTTAATTGTTCCCAATTATTAAATTCTTTTATAGAGCACGCGACCTCCGCTTTTCCGTGGAGTTGACATAGTATGTATTTAAAAACAACGTGTTTTTGAATTTCAGTTGCCAGGTTGTACGCATTATTGCAATTAATTAGAAATGAATTCAGAGTTTCCCTACTTCCGTCGTAAGGTTTGATGAATTTTAACAGTATATTTAGGTCAAGATTCAGTGCAGTGGCTGAACATGTTTGAGGTTTCTTTGTTTTTTTCTTTTCTACGTCCACGACTGGGCTTGGGGCTCTTTCGTCCTCCGATATTGGCAGATCAAGATCCGCAGGGATTGTAAGAGATTCTTTAGGCACCTTGGAGTCCGTTGACATTTTGATTAATTAGTTTAGAACACACACAAAAATAATTCTATAATGCTTAAAAGTTTAACACCAATAATTTATGCACGGGAAATGAATAATTGGATTCTTGTAAGTAATTGTTTATACAGAGCGAATAACAAAGACCAGACTCACTGTAACAATGTTGCGTAGACGGCGAGCGCGGCGACGGGAAGTGGCAATGGCATTCCGGAGCGATAAGGAGCGTCTCGGACTCGGCGATACACGGTGCACGGCGATAGCGAGTTGGAATTAAGTTCGGCTCGATGATGTTGAACTGGATTAATTTTCGGGATGCAGTGGAGATAGTCGGGACGAGATACAGCGGCGAGTTTTCTTTTCTTTCAGGATGCAGAGGGGATGATAATCAGGATACAGTTGTAAGATTCTTCTTTTTCAGGACACAGTGGATATAGTAATGAAGATACAGCGGTGATGGTGAGTCTTCTTCCTTTCAGGATACAGTGAAGCGGTGACGACGATGTAGAATGGTATTAAGACAGTTTACGGGCACAGTGACACAGAGAAACAGTGATATTTTAGCGGGGCGCGGACACAGTTCACTAAGTTCACGTTTTTTTTTTTTTTTGAAATAGTCACTTTTGGATAAGTTTCACTTTGGTTATGGGTTGGAGACGTTTACCGAGGATTTACGGAATTTAAATCCCTTGAGCTGCCACCAATGTTAGACCGGGCCCCTTTTCAAGGTTTTTAAAAAAAGGAAATTTAATTAAACTGGAATAATGAATAAAACAATTAATTAATTATTAAGGAATGGCAGCCGTCACGCGCGAGTGGTAGGAAGAGACTGGCGAGCCCGGGAAGCGGGCGAGCGGATTCTGACTAAAATGCTGATGCAGCGCCAGACATGTCTGCTCAGCAATTATGCTTACAGCTACAGGGTGTAACAGCTCCCTTTCTACATCACTATCGTCCTTCAGGTCGCTGGTAATGATATTTAAATTGTGTGACGCGTTTAATGTTCATTCCGTTAAGGGTAATATTAGGTGTTTTATCAGGACATTTACCAGCGGCCTCAAAGACCATGTACTCAGTTTTCTTCACATTGTATGTAAGTCCATGCTCAGCAGCGTATGTTTCACAGACCTTTAGCATCTCTCGAAGTCCCCCCACCGTCATATACCCCACCCCACGTACATATATTGACTTTTATCTCCACTCCTGAAAGGAACCATGCTGAATTTTGGCATAAAAATATCCAGCGTATCCATTAGTCAAAGCTCAAATTATGGTAAGTTACATTTGAATTTATTCGGTAGTTTCTAGTTTTTTAAAGACTAGCTGCCGCCCTCGGCTGCGCCCGCGTGGAGTTCGATCTGTTACTTAAGGTCTTTATCATCGACCCATATCACTTCCCAGTTCAAATTAATACAATACCTAAACCACACCAATGCCTAGCTCTAAAAGTAAAAGAACAACTGAAGCCAGCACCGATGTATTATTTTAGAACAAATTTAATTACCATAAAAAAGTTCATTTTCATTCATTCATTACAGCCACAGAACGTCCACTGCTGAACATAGGCCTCCCCCAATGACTTTCATCGGGGGGGATTGCCAATACTCACCACGCTTGGCAGGCGGGTTGGCAAGCGCAGTTTTTTATAAGATTTCACATTTGCCCGTCTCGTGCTACAGGAATTAGTATAAAAAAAGTTATAGTAAGTCAATCCGAAAAGATAGAAATATGTTGAAACAGACTTTTTTAGAACTTTTAAAGGGGAATAATTCCGTCATACTTGATTTTTGCGTAATTTTAACCGTTTATGCAGCGCACGCAACGGAAGCTCTCAAAAGGTATATTTTGTCCCGTTTTTGCAACGTTTTTATTCTTTACTTTACTCTTTTTAATCGTAGCGTAATGTTAAATAGCTTAAAAACTTTTTTGATGATTGAACTATCCAAAACAAAAAGATTTTTTCAATTTGAACCCCGTATTCCTGAGATTAGCGCGTTCAACCAAGTAATATTAGTATAGATTAAATCATACGAGTATGAAAAATACACTTTTCTTGTAACTGTTATGAATATGTAGCATTGTATTTATCTGGATACTGACTTTCTGAACAAACCTATTGTTAAATAATACGCTCACGCAAATGGTAAAGCAGTAGCGTTTAATAAAGGCAATCATAACGTAAAATATTTTATATTGTTTGAAACCGCACGTGATTTTGGAATATTCAAACATGCCCAATTACCAAATAAATGTACGAGTGTTGAATTTTATTTGTAAATGATAAAATATGCATTGCTGTTATGGTAAGGTCGAGAGAGCGATCAATGAGGGCCTCGTCCAATGATGCGAGAGTAAGTGATAAGGCTCGGGCACCGTTAAAAATATCTCAAAACACGAAAATATTTATCATTATTCGGTTAGAACTCGACGGCGCGTTTGCGCGATCGAGTGATAAATGATCTCACTGATTTAAGTCTCGAGTATCTAATAGATTTATAGAGCATTTATTTGACTAATACTTCGTGATGGAATAGTTTTGTAATCTATCAGGTATCTGCTTATCTTAGGCTGTATTTCTAAAAAAAGCGTTTCTTGTGCAGTATTGGTAAGTATGAATAATTTGAGAATAAAATTAGACAGAGGAAGAAGGCTTCCACGGTTTATTTGTAATAGAAAATCAATGATAAATGTACCTTTCTTTCCTTGCATTTCTTTGCTTTTTTAAAATGTTGGTCTAGTAATGAAAGATCTTGTATTAAAGCAGTAGAATCACACCAAGAAGGGTAGTAAACTAATAAAATAAGAAATTAAGTTATTTTATTTTATAGCCTTGTTGGCATTTAATTACTAATATTCATACTAGTATTTATAAATGCGAAAGTAACTCTGTATGTCTGTCTGTTACGTACTAACACATCACAGCTAGTTATTTATAATTATGCCGAAGTTCAACTTTCTGGCACTGTTCAATTTCGTTTAATATAGTTGTGACGGATGGACAGATTTGCCATTTGGGTCCGGAACTATAAAAAAATATTTACTGGAGACTCGTTCTGTACTTGACAACATGGCGATATACCATCTCTAGTGTTTATTAATCCTCCGTAGAATCTTCGAACTCAAACTGACAGAAGCTAATAATGTTTGAGTTTGGGTATTACAGCAGCAGTTGCACTATCTGGCGGCCGATGCAGGAAATTGACGAATATAATTACTGTTTGGAGTTAAGAGTACAGTACAGTCTAGTTTTTCGTACATTATCTAAATTATTAAACGTATTAACTAGCCAAATTAAAGAATTAATTAAATTAAATCAAATTGTTTTTACAATCACACCAATTATCTAGCCCCTAACTAAGCAAAGCTTGTATTATGGCGACTAAATAACGGATAAACATACTTAAATATTTCTATAAACATCCATGACTTAGGTACAAATGCTCGTCCTCATCACACAAACATTTGCCCCTTACGGGATTCGAGCCCGCAACCGCTGGCTTAGTAGTCTGGAGCGCGAACCACTACACCAGACGGTCGTCAAATGGTCGTCAAACGGTCGTCAAATGGTAGAGGGTAATTCAGAATTAGGTTTAATATACGGAAAAAGGTTTTAAAAAACAAAAACAAACTATATAATCTAAAAGATGTAACAAAATTCAGCAATCAAAATAAATGAGCTTTTATTATACTGTTTACATATAACATTTTCCATAAAAAAACTTTCATAAAAACTGTCAAAAAATTTAGTCGGTTTTAATAAAAACATAATTGTTCACTTTCAGTCTCTTGCATACGTTTATTTTACTAAGCAAATTCAGAGTCAGTAGTTGATGTTTGAACACACGTATCTAGAATAAACGTTACACAGAAGCCAATTTACTTAGTATTGTGTTGCAGCATTAATGAATGGTACTAAGCTAAACAGCGGACCTAGTAAGACTACACATGAAATAACCCGGTCAAAGTTCAGGGAGCTCATCGCTCCACACTATGTAAGTTCGTCTAAATGCTGTGTAAGTTTAATTAGAATTCCTACACCGGAGCGCCTGCGTCCCTATCTGACAAATGAGTCTATCTAACATCTTACCGAACTAACCCGCCACCAGCTAATGAGAAAATAATGTTTGTCTTCAATAATGCAAAAATAATGACGCTAGCGAATCGACGCTGATTCTTCTCCTTAAATAGCCTGGACGAAAAAATATTTTCCTGTAATGATCGTGTCTACCAGTATTACAAAGCAAATGTTATGAAAAATGTAATGTTTAATTGGTAATACTCATTTATAGACTAGTTTTGACATCACTTAGATAATCAAGTCAAATGTTTAAGTGCCTAAGTTAAAAAAATCTAAATCTTTAGACGTTTGTATGTCAGTGTACTTCAATACATTTAGAAACATCTATGACTTAAATACAAATGCTCTGCTCAGTATACAAACATTTGCCCCTGGCAGCATTCGAACCCGCAAGCGCCTGGCTTTGTAGTCCGGAGCGCGAACCACTATACACGAACATGTGACGGTCGGTCGGATGTTACAAATGTTATTGGAACAATTTATTCATTTATTCGATTGCTACCAACATCGAAATCGCAAAAAATCACTTCCCCATATTATTTTAACCGAACAGCCGTTATATTGTATAGGAAAATTGCACATAAAAAGTAATTAAACAGTAGCATTAC
This sequence comes from Anania hortulata, assembly GCA_963576865.1. Lineage (NCBI taxonomy): Eukaryota > Metazoa > Arthropoda > Insecta > Lepidoptera > Crambidae > Anania > Anania hortulata. Next base: position 8,192,029 of record OY756396.1, on the reverse strand, counting down.
CCCTTTAAAGACGTTTACTAATAAGATAGGACTAACAAAATTGAAGGTCTATTTAGTTTTTTGGTTCAGAAATAACTTTGTCAAATGTGTCGAAGAAGGAATTGTAAGCTACGAGTTCTACTACAATTTGTATTTACTTTAGTTAATAATATTTATTATATTAAAGACAAATTAACCAAGTGGGGTTTAAAATAATTTACTCGAAACTATTTATTAACTTTTTATTTAATATTTATTTAAATTGTAGTAATGTATTTCACTAAATGGGTCACTAAATAGGTTCACTGATATGTACATTTGGTAACATGCAGCTCGATGAGCCTATTCAAGACCGCAGAGTCCATTGTCTCCGCTGTTACCTTTAGAATCCCGTTGACGCTCCCACGCATTTGCAGCAGTACTGAGCATAAACACCGTTCTCAGCAATAAGGTGTAGTACCACTAAACACATTTAAAAATAAGTTTAAAGTTGTTTGTACCATCAGGAGATATTTGTTACAGGTAAATAGATCATGCATTAAAAAACTATTTTGTTTTTAAAAAAAATTCAATATACAATTCGACAGAAGGCGGCTTAGTACGGGTTTATAATGTTTAGTCTCTCCTCCAAAAGAGAAAGAGGTTTAATTACTAATGCTATCAGGGATCATGGTCATCCCCCTGATTCTTGCTCTTTTATGGCAAAATGTCACAGCTCATTAACTAAGAAATTACGTGGCCTACTAACAGTAGAGAATATTTTGTAGTATTTGAGCTCAACATTGCGATCCCTCGCACAAAATTTTTCCACTTCAACAATGTATACAATTTTGGAAACGTTTCTTCTTTAGAGCTATTCGCAGCTTGGTTCTTTTTGCGAGAGATGTCATGATCAGGAAACACATATTTGGCTTTGAGCCATTTGTTAGTGGAGTTTTGTGGATATAATCTAATAATTTTGCGAAATAGATAAAATCTATCTTGGCGCTGTATAGCCGTAACGTAAGTACGCCAAACAGTTAAACAGCTGACTAGCTACACAGCCAAATTACAATATATATTTTTTTTATTTAAAACTTATATCTAAAATTTCTGAAGCCACAAAAAACATTTGAGCTAATCATCAATAATCAATCTTACTTACTACTTAAATAAAGTAGGTAAATTCTATCTCAGTAGTGTATTCATTGTTCGCTGTTGTAATGTAAATTCGTTATGCGACACCGAGCGACTTTGCTATGTTCTTCATAACACAAATAGTGCATTACAATTGTATGTTTGCTCGCCAGTCCCTAAGAGTTTCTTAGTAAAACATCACAACCGACAATACATCTCGCGGGTGGGGCCAAAAGTTAATACAATCCAAGTGAAGCGGCTGCCTTAAAATTCCATGTGGATTCTTAGCCAGCCGCTTGTCTGAAAAATATAAAAGCGCCTTTTCTTATGCAGCGCGCTGCAGCGAGGAGTGTACATTTTTACTGGGGTTGCAATTCTAATGTCACACGCAGAGCAGCCACTTTTTATGCACCGTTCCTTGAATATGAGAATAAACGAGGCTCTCGAAATAGACATTAATAACGAGAATATTTTCTTTTCAGACGCAATACGTTTAATAAAACCACAAGAAAACATGTTTATAAGGAATTATAGTGGATTCTATTAGTGAAAAGATTTATTATAAGACATTATTTAACGTATAATTTATATTACTAGCTATATATTTGAAGAAATTATGGCAGTGCTCATAAAATTAAACAAAATTAATCATCCAAGTCCGCACAGACGGTGATGCGTGATCGATAGTGTTTTGTTCAATAGCAGTTAAACTTAATTTATTGTTAGTGGACTTATGTGATTTTGTTCTAAAATTAATAAATATATAAATATTAGACTACATCACATACATTGCTTTGATCCTATGGTTAGTAGACAACGCACTTTTGTTACAGAAATAGAAACAACGACAGTACCACAACAACACCCAGACCAGAGACAATATATAACAAATATATAAAAATATATATTAATAGTAGACAGAGACTGCTAGATGCATTTCATTCCTTCACACGTCTTTAAAGGTACACGTTAAAGAACTTTATATGATTACTCGTTTTGGTAAGATAAACTGCAATCATTTTCAAATTGGTAAAATAACGTTACTATAGGGATGAAACCCTCAATCTGAGATGTTTTAATTTCATTCATCCAATCAAATCACTGAACAAAAACCAATAGGAAAGTTTTCTCCCAGGCGCACAATTTGGAAATGAACGATTTCACTTGTGGGATTTCACACAATCCTAGTTCGGGCTTCGGGATTCGGAAGCATTCATAATTTCAGAGCAATCATAATTCCGCCCAAACTTGTTTTTATTAAACCCCACAATCAAAGCAAAGTACCCTAATACCCTAATACTCGTATTATTGATATAATAACCTGTTTTTTTATTAAACTGATTTGCTCGTAGTTTACGTTTAAGTAAACTTTTGGAGTATCTAATAAAAAGATTATTTGAAAAAACACTCACTAAGTCGCTCTTATCAAGAAAATAAAAAACTATAAGGAGCTATTAAGTGATACAAATTTCTACATAATATAATTAACTACATATTATAAATATAATTATGAAAACCTTTTTTTTTGTAACACCGTGCATAACTACATTTTTCATAATATTTTTTATTGTTTTTATTTTAATCCGCTAAATAAGTTTATTTACCCTTTTACGAATAATGAGACTAAAGCAAATCTATTATCGACAAGATTTGGCTTTGTGTATATTTTAATGATCGTTTCGTGGAAATATTTTCCATTCATGTTTAAATTGTTAACGTGAAAATATTTTTGGCGGGTTTTCCCTTGGTAAATAAACACTTAAAGGATACTGGTAATTGGTACCAAATAACAGGTGAAAACAAAATCACGTGAATTAAAAATAATGTAGGATGCACTGAAGATCTCGAAAAAATCACATACAATTAACGCTAAATGCGTCAGTCTCCCCTTATGATGTTGATTGTAATTATTTATGGAAGTAAATGCAACGATAAACCGTCTACCTAAGCAGTATCTTGTCTAATATTCTAGTTACGCTAATGAGCATAGGTCAAAGCGAGCTAGAGCACGGTGGAACAGTTACTAACTGGCGCCTCCTCCTCCTCCTTAATACCTATATTTTGAGAATCTTCCTTCCTTGTTCGACAAAGCGTTATGATCCAATGAGAAAACGAGATAGGCTACCCACGAAATTGATGTCAAAACTCTAATTTAAGCAGATTGCTTGCAGGGGTGCTGCAATGAAACTGATTTTATGAATCTGTCTTACTAAACAGCAGAGCGGGCTTAGAGGTCCCTAACAAAAAATATTTTAAAAAGTATCAAGGAATGATGTTGGTGTATTTTTTTAATTATTCATCATCATGTCGTATTACAGTCAACTGCTGGACGTAAGCGTCCCCCAAAGAGCGCCATAGAGCACGGTCTCCCGCTTTTTCCATCCAGCCACTGTCAGCCATCTTTCTAAGGTCGTCGGCCCATCGTTCTGGGGGACATCTTCCACAACGTTTGCCAAGGCATCTGCTCCGCTCAAGAACTCCTTAATCCCACCTTTAATCGGTTTTGTTCTGATGTATCCGTCCCTCTGCCACTTTAGTTTTTAAATTAAAAGATTGATTAAGTATTCTTGAATAATAATTTGATTAAATGTTTGAAGTCAATAAAACGAAAGATTTATTTGTAATGTATACTGCCAGCCTCGGCAAAAATACTTATCAATTTGCTTTTCTAATTAGTTTGGGGCATTAGGTAATTGGTGTGCCTGTTGGAAGAATTAACACTATGATTATAATTTTATAATCGTATTAATTTTATCCTATAACTCTTAGGTAGAAATCTTTCTATTTTTCAATTGTAAGAACAAAAACTGATTTCAGAAAAGTGTACCATGAATACTAATAAGTATTACCTAGCCCAGAATTAAACCCTATCTTAAACCCTTCACAGTACGTATTAAGGAAGTGTTGTATTTAACGTCAAATTATACTGCAGAAAAAACAAATTAAGATGGTAAGCCCCCTGAAAACAATAAAATATCCTCTTAAATACGTATTATTATCGTATAACGTAGGTATTATTTTGAAAATATTCAAAATAATACGTGTTTGTTTTGAAATCTGATAAAATATGTTTGCGTATTCGATGACCATTTCATAGATACTAATGCTAACAACAAAACGGAACAAGCAACACGAGTTGCAGGAGTGGGGATTATCCCGATATTACTGGAGCTCGGAAATAAAACGCTCTGCAGCGATATACGTTCCGTTTGTGCTGAAACGTGTCTTACCAAACGCAGCCGAAGCTTCCGCGTGGCGCATGTGGAAAACCTGTCTCAATTGGTTTGGTTTCCCATAACGGGTCTAATCTTGTGATCGGTTTTCTTTTATGATTTTGATAAAGAAGCTTTGATATTTAAATTCATTTAATAAATTGGTGAAATAGTGGTTCTGATTATCTAATGTAGTGCTGCTTGATTTGCATAGCTCAGATACTCGTTATGAATTATGAATTAACTTTGTTTTTTAACCTAATTTGAAAAATTTAAAAGAAGAGGGAGAAAGTTCCCAATTGGACGCGCGTTTATCTTGTTTGTATTTTTTTGCATAAGTTGGACTTGCATAAATATTTACTAGGTTATTTGTCCTTTGAAAAAGTTGGAAATACATTTTTCAATGATTAGTATCTATATGATACGAGTCGGTGTCAGCCAATGAGAGTTTGAATGTTTTCGGTATAAGTAAAATTTAGCCTTTCAGTTTTGTTTAGTTTCAAAACATTTTTTTAAATTACTTATTCTCATATCTTGTATATAAGGTGCTTCATAAATATCTGCAACGGCTGAAATGGGTAAAAGTATTGCTTATATAGATTATGATAGTGAAGGAATTACGTGCCCCGGATCGGTAATTAATTATTTGGGAAAAGACAGTAAATAAATGGTTACTTGCTTCAATTTGCATAACACACTTCGTCATCCGCCCTTGACACTGCGCGGGAGCGGTATAATGTGAAACGTTAGCATTTTTGGACAGATGTGGACGGTTTGAGACAGAATAAAGCCTAATCTTTATTTAATTTAATGTTTTTAATGAAAAAGTTAATGATGTTCTGGACATAAAACTTCTTTACTAGCGTAATCTATATAAGCAATACTTTTATCCATTTTAGCCGTTGCAGATATTTATGAAGCACCTTATATTTATAAATACATAAAAATAATCGAATGTTTTTGTAGATAGGTATGTATTCACATGCTTATTTTAATATAAGAAGATTTAAGACAACTGTGTATACATACTTTGACAATATGCATCCGCGTACGCTCGATAGATTGTAATAAAACATCTAAAGCAACCGAAGCCGAGAGAGTCTTAGGTAATAATAAATCTATTACATTTCCCGTAATATCCAGCGATGCTCACTTTGCGATCTATTCTTGGAAACATAGATTTAGATGTTATTGCCACTGTTATTGAATTGTATTTATTGCATTCGTCAATTATAAATTTCTTTTGACTCGGCCGTTTGTTTTAAGATTTAACAATATTCCTTGATAGGTATATATACACTATAAGTTTTGCGTAACTTAAAAAACAACATGTTATAACCAAAATATTATGTTTATTGCTTTTTAAAATACTCTCCTTTACATTTTAATCATTTTTTCATGCGATCGAACCATTTTTTAAAACAGGAGGACCACAGATCTTAAGGCATGTTTTCTACGTGCTGATTGAACGCTATCACTGCCTCTTCGGAGTTGGTAAAAGTAAAACCTCTCATCAAATCTTTGATTTTGGGGAAAATACAGAAATCACAGGGTGCTAGGTCGGGGCTATGCGCAGGATGGGTGACGAATTGTACTTTTTCGGAAGCTAAAAATGAATTTGTTTTGTTGGCCGTGTGTGAAGAAGCGTTGTCATGATGTAGGAGAACGCGGCTTTTGGGTCGTCTTTCGCGAACTTTTTCTAACAACCTGGGTAAACAAATGGTAGAATACCACTCGGCATTAACACTCTTTTGATTTTCAAGTGGAATTGTACAGATGCGACCCGTAGCTGAGAAAAAAACGCGATCATTTTTTTACCAACGTTTCTCGCCTGCTACACATTTGTTGGCCTGTTCTCATTTTCAAACATCCATTCACAAGATTGCTGTTTTTTTTCGGGTTCAAAACAATACATCCGCGTTTCGTCTCCTGTGACAATGTCATAAACATCATTAGGATGTCCGTGGTCGTACTTCAGTAGCACCTGTGAGCACCATTCCACGCGAGTCCGCTTCTGCTCCGCTGTCAGTTCATGAGGGATCCAACGACAGCAAACCCTCCGAACTTTCAATTCTTCGTGTAAAATTTTCTGAATTTGGCTCATACCAATCCCCAATAGTCCTCAAATTGTCTCATAGGTAATCCGCGGGTTTTCTTCAATTAGCCGCTTAACAGTAGCCACATTATTTTTGTTGACGGCAGTTGAAGGCCGCCCTTCACGAAATTCGTCATGTAAAGAAACTCGACCTCTCTCAAATTCAGCAAACCATCGCGTCACGGTGCTTCAACAAGGTGCTTCTCTCCCAAAATCACTTTGAAGACGAGCGGCACAGTCTTGCGGAGAGAGAGAACTTTTAAAATCATAAAAAATCATCGCTCTAAAATCTTTTCGACTTAATTCCATTTTCGTTGCTTACGTAAAACTTTGATGTGTGATAAAAAACAATTGACAAATAATTTCCCGCCAATTGTTTTTTTTTTATTACTAAGAAGGTTGCAACGTTTAAAAAAATATAACATTCGAAATTCAAATAGTTCCGATTAGTTAGAAGTGCAAAACTTTTAGTGTGCCCCATGTATTATAGAAAAGTATTTTTTCTACGTTGACCGACCGGGAATCGAACCCGGGACCTCAGAGATAGCGACACCAAGTCCAGTATACTCGCCTCTCGGTTCGTCGTCGTTAAAATTTAATTTAAGGTAATAAAATTTGAATAATTTATGATTAAAGTTTCACAAAAGAGGTAAAAGGATAATGGATTCCGGTTAAAAAAGTTCTAGTTTTGTTATGCTAGCGTCACTATAAAAATGCAGTTGTACAGACAGTCTTGAGTGTTGTTAAAACAGCTATTTAGCAGACGGTAACGCTGCACTTCCGAAGTAGCTAAGTGGTGCCCATAAATCGCCCATGTGAGTCTTGCTTGAGGTGCTTTTTCATTAAACAAGCCCTGGCGAAAGCAGGGGTGCTCAACCTTTTTATTGAAATTTATACAGTGTTACATTGCAAGATAGTGAAAAATTTTTAGAAGCGACTCAGAATCATTAACTTAATTTACGTAAAGAACATTTTGTGTTATTTTTTAATTATTCTTGTCTGCTATTAAAAAATGGAACTCGTTGATAATTTTCGATTAGTCGATTCAATTACGTAGATTCACTGCATAAGGTTCTTGTTGGCGCGGCTGTGGCGTATGCCTGTGATCTCTGATGGATAAATGACCGCGCACCTCATGTTATAGTTTTATGTTTGAATATTTTATGTAAATTTTATTTGAAATTTACAAAAAATGAAATTAATTACGTTAAAGCTGTTTTTCATATTGCTCCCGACCTTATTTTAAAAATTTGGCACTACCTTGAAATGTAGCCCTGTCTTCTTGACTTGTATTGTCTTGAATTGAATGGGCTATTTCTTTGTTCAAAAGCAATAAAAGTTTTAATATATAAATCTTGAAAATGAGTTATTTGACAATAATTATTCATTGTCAAATAACTCATTTTCAATTAGGGTATTCAGTTTAAAAATGCCACTCCAATTTTCGTGCCGTGTGGGGACGGCCGTAAAGAATACACTTCCACACCGCCAACAGGAGGCGTGTCGTAAGAGGCGACTAATTCCTGTAGCACTAGACGGGCAGCAGCGTCTTAGTGCGAAATCTTATAAAAAACTGCGCTCGCAAACCCGCCTGCCAAGCGTAGCGAGTATTGGCAATCCCCCCCGATGATATGTCATTGGGGGAAGCCTTTGTTCAGCAGTGGACGTCCTATGGCTGAAATGATGATGACGATGATGAATTTTCGTAACGCCCACTAGTGTGTAGTACGACCCCCATTGAGGATCACTAGTTAAACTGCATATCACCAGCCCTGCCTCTATTTTACTTGAACTCTAAAAGCATTGTTAAAGTTGGCAAACTAATAAGACCTCGCAACTCCCAACAAAACGCAAATATCTCGGTTTCGCTTTGTTCACTAATTGTAAACTAGACTTAAATATTAAATGAGATACAATTTACTTTCGGTTTCAATTTCTACATGTTGGAGTTTGGCATTCTTGGAAACCGTCCGTGTTGGTGAGGGTAACAAAGTCCCTATGTCAATCTTTTGTTGGTAAGTAGGTATAAAAGTTTTGGCACGAGTTCTGCTATCCAAACATAGTGTTCATTGAGACAACTTACTCACATTAAAATTACAAATAACATATTTGTTATTATTAAAACCTGATTTAATATTCAGTAGATAGAATTTAATTTAATTTGCATGGTTTTTGTTGTTAAAATTTATTCTATTTTCTTTCCAAAAGCCCTTTTTAACAAGTCAAAATCTTGTAAGTGTATACAACTCGCAAATAGAGAAATCTTAACATTGCTCTTGATGGTTTAAAAGGCTTTTATTTCTGGAGCACTCCATTTTCGCCATCAAGCGCCATGGGTCATGCTCTTTTCCGCTTCATAGTTGTTTGGAGTATTCTCTACCTTATGCCTAGGAAGCATAATTTCGACATTTCCTTGCTATTTTACCACCAGTAAATAATATTGGGCGTAGTAATCTTAACGTTTGACAGATGTACAATATTTGTCAGTGTAAGAAATGCGAGGGATTTTAAAAGCAAACTTCAATAGCTCGGGACACGGACTGAATGTTAATTCGTTCGAGTCGCTTGGGGCTTGTAGAACTACGAGTTTTAATGAGTTGTTCGTAATAGGCTAAAACGCGACTACCTTATTTGCGATCGCTAAGTGCTTTAGCTAATTCATTTCCACAGCTTTAGAAATGTAAATACTTATTAATTAGAATTATTGATTCGATGTAGTATGATCATATTGCATACAGATCAGAAATCCTAAGATGTTTCGTGTTTGTCTTTAATTGTATGCTACGAAGCTTAGCTTAACTTAGTATAATTATGTAGGTTTCATGAATACATAGATATAATTTAGGTATGTCTTTAATCCTAGATAGTTTAGGAATTTATTTTTCCTGACGCTTTTGCATCTTTGTAGGCAAAAACAAAGTGATCCAAATATGCGTATTTATTTTTATTTAAGAGCCGTTTATCGTAGAGTTGTTTTGGCTGCTAAGGCGTTTGGGATTGAACGGGTCGGGAAAAGCAAATACTACCGAAGTAAATGTCAAATTTATTCAATTTATGCCATTTTGAAGCGCTCTTATGAGTCCCTTGGAATTTGTAACGCCATTACGGCGTCGTGTGTGGTTTGAATTCTGAAAAAGGCCAAATATTTTTATTTTATTTAAGACCTTAAAACAAACAATGGCTTGAAGGGTCATCTCTGTCTTCAGTGCACCAAATGCCAAGAGTGGCCACTACTCCGTTACTTCTTTGGTTGTTCGAGAACGAGAGATGACAAATCGTTGCTTAGGAGACCATATCGGATTGCTCGCTGGTTCGACAATATTGTTAAAAAAATGCGCAATGAACAGTCGACCAATAGTATCATCTTAGCCTTAGGGAGCTATAGCACAGAATAAGTAGCTTGTCTAAATAGATTAGTTACATAACAAAAGCTTATTAGAATATGCCAATATAACTCAGATTGGTAACAAATTTACATTGTTTTCCAAAACTAACAATTTATTGAAAAATGGTAGGCAAGCCTTAGATAAGGAGTTAAGCAGATGAGTACTTCAATAGTTTCATAATATGAAAAGCCCGACGAATGTGTGGGATGCCGCAGCGAAGGGAGAATGCTTCGCGTCTCTATTCCGATATTAGAATGGGAATGAGGAAATTATTTCACGTTATTCCTGTGCACACCTTCAATAGACTAATAAGTATAAGTTATTAAGTACAGGGATGATGCAAAGGCGCATAATGTGAATTTCAGTGACAAAATCGGCTGAACTTGTCATGAAGTAGGTATTTATAAAGGCAGTGTTTAAAGGATTTTAATACCTAAATCAAATGAACATTTAATACTGAGAGTCCCAAGTTCGGAATTTTTGTTAATATCCTACCAAAACAAATTAAACTTATTATACAAATGTAAAATGTATTTGCTCAGGGCATGATCTATTTGTAGGCAAATCACATCAGTTTTAATGATTATTGTTTAAGTTTAAGCAATAAACAATTAGAAATTTCTTTCTTTTGAATGGACCTTGATTAAGACCTTGAGAAATTTTGCAACATCAATCGGAATTCAATAAATACAGTGAATAAATAAAATCCGAATGATACATTTTATAACGATAATCAACCCTTTCATGTGTCGAAATTATTGAATGTCAAGAGACGCTGAAATTAGGGTTTTGTTGCTGTTGGTTTTATTTCATTTATTTATTGCATTGCACATGACTTAGATGCTAAATACATAACATAGGTAAGTATATAACTCCAACATTCATATGCACCTTGATAGGCACAGCAACGTGGAAGAGAAAAAGGCAGATATTTTGTCGTGCAATAGTATAATTTTATGTAGATATTTATTATGTAATCTATTTATATATTAAATTTATTTAGTAAATTAAGTAAATTTTTCTTCTAAATATTCATTTGTCGTATAAAAGTCTTTATAAAGGTTTTATAAAGTCGTAAGAGAAAAACGTTCCACTCGATAGGTAGACGTGAAATATTTAATGTATCTGCTTTTATCCTAATTTTTTAAAATATTTAGTTAAATAAATACAGGATGGTCCAGGCCAGATGGATATAAATTTTTTTTAGATAGTCTGCTTAGGGACCTATTTGTACCCGCCAGGAAAAGCAGCCGTTTACAAGATATGTTTTTTTTTAATTTAAAAAATATCACCACTTAATGTTTCAATAATTTTTTATTTACTTTTAAAATGAAGAATTCTATATTTTTTTATTTTAGGTACTTACTTAGACATTACACTCTCTCAGAAAAAAAATCAGACTGATCTGCAAATTTGAAGTGCATTTAATTTCATATCAATGCAAGAATAATTACTTTCCTTGAAATTGACAGATTTTTCGTAAACTCCAATTAAAAATTAAAAATGCGGTTCAAAGCACTAATGATTTTTAAAACCTGTAGCAACTTATGCTCTTTCGATTGCCAAAAAAAAGTCTCAAGTTAACGAATGGGAAAAAAAGTTACGATTTTTTCAAAAATCTAACCAGGAAGAAAAATAAATAACATTAATTTCTAAAATAAAAAAATATATATCTTGTAAGCGGCAGACAAGCGATTTTTTTCCTGGTGGATACAAATAGGTCCATAAGCCGACTACCTAAAAAAAATTTTATATCCATCCATCCAGGTCTGGACCACCCTGTATATCAGAAATAAGAGAGCATAAAAATATTAATTACATTCGAGACATTTTTTTTCTTGTAAAACGTGAGAATTGTGTTGTTTAAACTGAAACAAAAACAATGGAAACTCAGCGAGAGGTTATTTTAGATAACATTTAGGTAATCATTTTTTATTACTTTACCTTTAGTTGCTAATGGCTAAATACCAAAACACATTCAAACATTTATGTCATCATCGTTCTGTCTGGGATAACTCTATTCATTTAATAGTTTTTTAGCCCACATGTAACAAAAAAAAACTGTATTGGAAGAAATATGACAACGACCAACAGAATGTGTGCAGTCTGCAAACGCACTGCTTACGTCTCGCTGAAAAAGTCTTATTGGCTAGAGCCCTTCGTCTAAATTCGAAACTAGACTAGAAAAATCAAAATAACGTAGTTTGTTTTTCATAAAAACTTCGTTTGGAAATAACTCATAGGTACTGATATACTATATAGCTCAGTGTAAAACTTATTTAAAAAAAGTATTGTTCGATACATCTTAGATGCAAAATTTATTGAACATTGAATTAAACAACTCAATAAACTTAATTCAACTAAGTTGTTGGAAGAATTTATTCCTAGGTATTATTTATACTCTGTCTCAGAAGCATAAGTACCACACATACGCTGACGAAGAGTTACAAAAATTGACAAAATAATGATGTGCTCTTAAAACGGTATAACTTTAACAGTTTGATGGCTTAGACTTAGATTATGCCGGGACGCTATTTTGAGACTCGCAAGAAGATAGTTAACTTACTTTTATTTAATTCTTAAAACATACAGTTATACATTTCACACATAACTAATTGCTAATACGACTGTACACAGGACACAGGACGTCCAATGCTGAATGTAGGCCCTCCCCAATGACTTTCAAAATTAGCCGGTTGTAAGCGGCCTTTATCCAGCGGCTTCCTGCAACTTTTACCAGGTCGACTGTCCACCTTGTGGGCGGTCATCCCACGCAGCGCTGGCCGGTACGTAGCCTCCATTCTAGAACCTTTTTGCCCCATCGGCTGTATGTGTTTTGTGCCCCGCCCACTGCCACTTTAGCTTGCGTATCCGTCGGGCTATATCAGCGACTTTTGTTCGTCTACGGATCTCATTTCTGATTGGATCTCGCAAAGAAACACCGAGCATAGTAATTTCCTTAGTATGCTGTGAAAGCTTGAGTTTTCTTATGAGGCCTTAGTAAGAGGCCACGATTCTGTTCCATATGTCACAAACACACACTTCAATCTTTCAATTAATCACTTGTAACAAACACACACTAGTTGTAGACTTGGACGGAGAGACAGTTCTTATTCCATCACATAACTCGGTTTCGTTTATTGTAGTTAGTGTTGTATAATGTAAATTGCAACCCCAGGTTGTAGTGGAAAAGTAGGTAAATAGGTACGCGCGGTTGTCTCGCTTAAAAAAGCTAGCCTACCATAGCATCGTATCTGCCGGCCCCTCAATTCATACTAGAACAGTTTCTAAACTGAAATGGAGGTTTGTTATAGCTTTTTTACTGCCTCATTTCATTCGAAAAGTTTTTTAAGTTCCTAAATTGTTTGAATCATAACTCAAAGGCTATAAACTCACTGATGCAAGGTGTGACCGTATAAAAACAGTGATACTTTATGGTGTTAGGTAAATATTCAGAAACGTTTATTCATAAATATCGCTAAAATACTGTAGTTATATTTAGAAACAACTTTATGTAAAGGTATTTTTAATACAAAACATTTCTTCAGTATACCCTTTAGAGCACATACCTTTTTAGAGCAGTAATAAAAATAAATATTGGACAACATCTCATACATTGCTCTGATCCTATGATAAGTAGCTTAAGCACTTATGTTACAGAAATCAGAAACAACGACGGTACCACAACACCCAGACCCGAGACAATATAGAAAAGTTATTTTTCTACATTGACCCGACCGGGAATCGAACCCGGGACCTCAGAGATAGCGACACAAGTCCGGTATGCTCGCCTCTCGGCTACGTAGGTCGTCTATGATACCGAACTGACTGTTAAACTAATCAGTGTTTTTTTACTTAAACTAAGCAGTTAACGTGTGTAAGTAGCAGCTCTTCACTATATGCAGAAAGCGTACCCTCAGTTTTTTCGGACACACACACTTATGCGGACTTCAAAGAATTGTCTGGAGAAGTAAATTGTTTTAGGCCAAATGGAAGACAGACGTGCTCAGGGTAGGATAACTACGAGATGGTCGGACGCGGTGAAGAAGACGATGGACGGAAACATGCATCTTGCGGTCCACACGGCCTATATGTGATCGCAGTCAGTGAAATAACACATAATATGTGTTATTTCACTGACTATATGTGATCGCGATTCTTATCAGTGAGGGACCGAGGAAGAAGAGAAGTAGATAGTTGACAAATTAACTTTCTCCTGCTCTAAAACAGTACGACACTGATCAATTAATGGCGGAATTTTTGTCACATAAAGTAAATGAAATTTCTACTCCATCTACTGTATCTGTTTTAGGTAAAACATATTTACACATAATGGAAACAGTTTCTAAACTTGAATATAAAATGTACCAACTAATTACATTTAAATGGATCATGCTCGTCTATAAATTGTCTAAACCCAAACAGTACAGAAACTAGTTTACGGCTTACAGTGATCTTGTTATTCGGAGTATTTATAGCTACAATTGGTTGGCGAAAATTTAATCACAAACTTTGCACGGGTATTATCGCGGCCTACTGATCGAGCGGTCAACTAAATGTTAGGCTGTGTGCTCACTTACATTTATTTATCGTTACTAAGGAAACATACAGCCTTTATATATTTAGCTTAATATTCAATTAATTACAATAGACTTCGATATATATTATTAAATAGACTTCATATTTAAATAGTTATTAACACTTCAATTGGGATAGGTAAACTTTGATAGGCACGCTACGTGTGATTTTATCTAGTGGTTTGCTTTCGACAAATCTATTTTTACAGGGTTATTTTTAAAACATCAACAACCCCCTAGGGGCTGATTCTGGTGCTCAAATACAACAACTTTTTCTATGGGACCAACATCGGGATCGCAAAAAAATAAAGCACTTTCCCATACTAAGCCGCCGACCAGCTGACATCAGTTTTTATAAAGCAGTATTTTTTTTTTCGATTATGATGTTGGTCCCATAGAAAAAGTTGTTGTATTTGAGCACCAGAATCAGCCCCTAGGGGGTTGTTCATGTTTTAAAAATAACCCTGTATAAAACTAAGTCGGGTTAGTTACAACATTTATAAATCAACAACGGCTGGACCGATTTTTATGATGTTTGATTTGTTAGATTTGTTTCCGCTTGCTCCGCTTCGAATAGCAGAATAATTGTTAAAATATTGAAAATATTTACAAAAAAATATATGAAGAAGCGATACGAAGTTTGCCGGTACAGTTAGAAGTATACTAGGTAATTCGTCTAAGTAGAGTTCAAGTGAACATAAGTTGAAAATTGGTAGGAATAACTGCTGATATAATCGACGACAACCTCCCGAGAGACGAGTAAACCGGACTTGGTGTCGCTATCTCTGAGTTCCCGGGTTTGATTCCCGGTCGATCAATGTAGAAAAATAACTTTTCTGAGTCTGGGTCGGGGTTTTGTGTTATGTTGGGTGCTGTGGTACCGTCGTTGTTTCTGATTTCTCCAAAACAGGTGCTAAGCTACTTATCATAGGAGCAATGTATGTGATGTTGTCCAATATTATATTATATTTTTATTATAGATAGATGGATAGATATAAACTTTATTGCACAAAAAACATTAAAGGTTATCACAAACAAGACACAGTTACGGACAATCAGGCGGCCTTAACGCCAAAAGCGATCTCTTCGAGACAACCTTTGGGCAGAGAAAATGTTGATAATGTTATTTCAATGGTTTTCCAATGACATTTATCTATAGAATAAGGGGTATGTGAGCACCGGCCCTTGTGATCGGGTCGGATAATTAATGGCGGCCGTTTCCGCCAACTCACGCGCACTGACGGAGCGACTGTCCGAACCTTCGCTAGCCTCTCTATTAGTGACTATTAACGCTTTAATGTTCCCCGAATTTCTCGTTTAACCCTTTGTCTAATTGATAAAGACCCAATGCACGTTACAAATGGGTTTCCGTTACACTGAGTTGACGAATAGTTGACTTGTATTGTTTTCAATAAGATTGATCTTGTCCCCTTAGCAGCTACTTAGGTATTGAAAGTGTATACGATAGTTCTTGTTACAGTCACTAAATTCATTCAGAATGAAAATAATAAACTGATTATTATTCAACCAACTTTACATAAGAGGAGGTTCTCAATTCGACTAATGTTTTTATGTGTGGCACGTGATATCTTCGCCAAAAAAGAAAGATTTTAGTTTTTTAAAAATTTAATAGCGTTTACTTCCCACCACTTCAAACAAAACTGTTTACGTGTAAATAATATTAAAAAACGTTTTTATAAGATTTTTTTCAACAATTGAGTAACGTCATGAACAAATATTTTTCTAGTCGGGCTATTTTAAGGTTGTCTACATTTTATGCGAAAAATTGTAAATACTAATTGTTTTGATCGAGTTTGTAACCCAAAAATGTTCAGCGCCTTACAAAAGTGCTTTTAATTTAAAATTTCCTTCATGCGAAAAACACTTTATGCAAAAGATATTTGTTCGTTGGTAATAATGGACGGCCAACAATTTCTGTAGAAAAAATATCGGTTTTTATATTATTCAGCACAAAGTGAAACCTGTCTAGAAAATAATAACAGATCATTTTAATCTGAGCGGGCCCGGCCTCCGGCGAGCGGCTAGCATTAAGACGTGATCAATTATCCACATGCGTCCTTCTTTCATGGCTTATCCTTAGGGATGTCGAAATTGGATTTTTACCAGTAAAAGTGGAGAGCATGGTAAAAAACCTAAATAAAGTATGTAGGTACCTAAATGATGTGATTGATTCAGGCTCCTCTTGTTTATCTATAATAATAAAAAGGTAAATATTCTATGCATGTAGTACGTAACCTTCAGAACTACATATTTGATTTTAATAATTCTTTGACTTTTATTTATAAAAATGTCCACCTGGTATCGCTACACACCTTAAACAATACTCATTTCCTGACCTGAGGGATGTGAGATGTCAACAAAGATGGCGCTCAATAACGTAGATCGCTGTTCAATTGTCAAAAAATGGTGAATGTAAAAACAATAATATTATTTACCATCCTTATTCGACGTGGGCGAAGCACGGGCACAGGTTTATGTAGGAATAAAGAATACCTATTTTCAAGAATATGATTCTTTTGTCTTAATTTTTCTTAAAAAGCACATTAGCGCTTATTTCTAATACGATTCTTAGTCCCAGATTTGCCTGTAATAAAAAATGTAAATAGTTACAATTTATTGCAATTTATTATAAATAATAACACGCAACCCTACAATGAGATTACTTTAGGGTGTCTCAAACTAACCGGTTGTTACTTTGAAATTTTAACTTTGTTTTTGATGTTATGGAAGATATCAACGTCAAAATGTTTATACTTAAACCCAATAGTATTCAATACACTTTACACGTCCGATACAGCTTGCCTTAACTCCGCTTCCGGTGCCGTGTGGGGACGGCCGTAAAGAATAAACTTCCCCACCGCTAACAGGAGGCGTGTCGTAAGAGTCGACTAATTCCTGTAGCACGAGATGAGCAGCAGCGTCTTCGTGCGAAATCTTATAAAAAAAAACTGCGCTCGCCAACCCGCCTGCCAAGCGTGGCGAGTATTGGCAATCCCCCCCGATGATCAGTCATTGGGGGAGGCCTTTGTTCAGCAGTGGACCTCCTATGGCTGCAATGATGATGATGATGAACTCCGCTTCAAAGATTACATACCTATTGTCCGAAGATGAAAAAAAGCGGTGTAAGAAACAAAGTTTTTCAGCCTTTTTTTACAGGAAATACAGATACAAGATCTATATAGAACAAGCGCTCTTGTCGCTTAAAAAATCGACACTATTTTAGTAAGTGAAGTATTATATTAAGGATATTTTTTTTTTATGAGTGGGCTAGTTTCCTAAAATAAACTAATTAGTCTGTCAGTTGAATTAACAGAAAATATTAGACACGTATTTTTTTCTTTTCTCAATCAAACAAATAATGATAAAGATATATAGCCCTTTAAAGTTCCGCGTAACGTCACGCCTTGCGACACTTCTTAGCATGGCGTGACGTCACGTGCTCACTTTGATGCGCTTTATCTTCGTCATTTTTTGTTTGACTGACAAAACACAAAATACGGGTCCAAAAATTTTGGATAATCTAACTGACGGACTAAATACAATAATCTTTTTTTGACCCAGGAAACTAGCCTATTTTTGTAAGTTGGTAAAATCGAAAATTTTATGTTTGCTGTCGTGTGGGGACGACCGTAAAGAATACACTTCCCCACCGCCAACTGAAGGTGTGTCGTAAGAGGCGACTAATTACTGTAGCACGAGACGGGCAGCAGCATCTGCGTGCGAAATGTTATAAAAAACTGCACTCGCCGACCCGCCTGCCAAGCGTGGTGAGTATTGGCAATCCCCCCCGATAAAAGTCATTGGGGGAGTAGAGGGAGCCGGTGATTAGTAGTGGACGTCCATGGCTGAAATGGTGGTGGTTCACAAGCAAACAATCTATGATTTTTCCCAAGATTGAATTACCAACTTTGTGTAGACTAAAGCTCGTAAAGGCAAGTTAATTTTTACGAGTAGGTATTGTAATGATGAACATTACCTTTATACTAAATTAACTCGGATTCTTACGAACATACATAATATTTTCAAAAATGTATTTCGAGGCTACTGTTTATATTTGATGATGATGATGATGCTTTCTTGCCCCCTCATCAGGGACATAGGGCTCGCAGAAGGGCTTTCCAATTTTGTCGATCCTGCGCAGCAACCTCCAGCTCCTCCCAGCTTAGACCATGTTATATTTAATACCCAAAAAGTCTACCAGATAATTACGGGGACCGAGTCAGTACAGCACATACGGCTCTATAATGGCAACACTAAGATTCATTCAATGTCAGCAGCTGATCCTCATAGCATTAAACTATATGAGAATAAACTAAGATACATAACTAAAGTAGGTATCCTAGTCATGCAGTTTCGATATCAGCTAAAGTATCATTTTTCTCTTGGTATAAGCAGCCAAACAAGGGCCTAACTCTTAAAACAATATTACTTTAACCCTAATTTTTTTCACCGTACAGAGTTTCACGTTAAAACAACACTACTTAGGAGCCGTTTAGAGCTCATGGTTAGGGGTCATGGTTTAGAAAAAGCCCCTAACTTAGGGCCTTGACTCGGCCTTTTCAACCGACTTCAAAAAAGGAGGAGGTTCTCAATTCGACTGTGTGTTGTTTTTTTATATATGTATGTTACGTGATTTCTCCGCCAATTATGAATCGATTTTGATGATTCTTTTTTTGTTTGGTAGATCATACTTTAGAGATGGTCCCATATGAATTTTATCGAAATTGATTCAGAAGTTTTTGAGAAAATAGCAAAATATACACCCAGATAATGTTTTGGTCCGTGATTCTTTACCTATGTTACGTAATATCTTCGACAAATGTAAACCGATTTTGATTGTTCTTTTTTTATTGAATAGCTAATACTTTAAAGATACTATAATAAAAAAAATCAGAAATAGTTTTACCCTAATGAGTGGAAAAAAAGAGGACGAAATTGGTTTTCAGCAGTTAGATTAGGATTTATCACTAAAAATAGATGAAATAATAAATTTTAATAAAAAAATAAATCCGACTTCAAAACACTGAAACGCTAAAAATAATATTAACACGTAAGTACCTAATCAGTTACTTTTGGAGTCGGTGCAAGCTGATCAGAGTTTGAATGTTTTCGTTGCACCGACTCCAAAAGTAACTAATTAGGTACTTACGTGTTTTTGACAATTATATAAGGAATTACGTTATAGTTACCTATAAGCACATCGTAGAACTCCTAAGTAAGTTTGCGTGGGTAAAATCTGTTTTCGGGAATAGCCTATTCTTCTTTAGATTGTAGAGCAGTATAAGTCTAATGGACGCCATCCATATTTTCCATTGTTGCGAAGGGCTATTAGGGATGAAAGAAAAGTCGAAGTTTACGGGGTTTTTATAGCACATTGACAGTTGGAGTTTTTACAACACTTTTTAGTGGGATGTCATAAAAAAGATATGTAGGTTATTGCTGAAGACACGAATTCAATAAAAAAAACTCTGTCTATAACTTTTAGAAAATCTGTCCGATTCTTGTTACGATACTGGCAATCTTTGTTTACCAACCAACTTCCGGCATTTCCCGGCTACCACCTACTGGATTTGAGACAAAAAATCGGCAATAGTTAATACAACAGAACCCACAGAAGCTTTAGTCCACAAGAACCCACCTCTAATCATATCTGTCGTCTGACGCGGTTACAAATATGCATGATTTAGGTCAAGGGGGGTTAGGAGTTTAGTTTTAGAATATGTACATATAATTAGGTCAAGGTAGTAAAGAAAAAGAAGAAGTCTTTAAGACAAAATAAATTAAGCGTAAATTTTCGCCGCGTCATCTCTCAATATCCTTAGAAGTACCTTCGTAATATGTATTTTAATCTCATATCATTAGTAGGTGCTGCGCTCCGACAGCAGTGACTTAACAGATCGGAGAACTTAGTGATGTGACTCAAACCTGCTTTTGTTGCTCGAGTTATAAGTCGATACTCAATTTAAAAAAAAAAACTATTTACCGTCTAACCAGTCAAAACAGTTGTGACTGATTTCAGTCAACACTACTGATACGAGTAGACCAAAAATGTTATGTTATGTTAGATAGAATAGTGGTCACACCATCATCCAAGCCGAGCGAGCTAAGCACGTACCGCGTACCTCGTTAGCGCCTAAAGCTAATCTTCACTAAAAAAAATTGTAAAAGTACGATAAGGTCTAACTGGTTCCATCAATCAAAAGAAGTTTTAAACAATCTGTGCAATACTGTGCTTTTACAGTTACTTCTGACTTATCTGTCACATTAGCGTGGATTTAGTTGCAATAAATTTATAAATAAAATTGCATTAACAGTATGCTTTAATAAAATATGTCTATTATTATTTAAAGTCAAGATCACTTCGTTACGCTGTAAGCATACTGCCAGTTATAACAAGGGAGGGCTGTAGGTCGACCATACCAAAAGATCTCTAAATATCCTACGTTTACAATATAATAACATCTTTAGGACATACTCGTACGTAGGAATCAACTTTATTTATGTGTTTTTTTTTGGTATGTATAGTAAATGTTTTAGTGCCAAGGTACAATTATAATTAGTCATAGTCATAGTCATATATGTTTATTGCATCATCATCATCATCATCATTTATTATTAATTCAATTTCGGACAACAACATTCTTAAGATTGTGTCTAACGGATACACATCACCTGTTTGGAGATTTATGGTGCTAAGAGTGATCTCATGAGATCTGAGAATGCTCACTTAATTTTTATCGTCAATATGTAAAAAACCCCATAAGTACTACTCACAAAATTTTACTAACACTAGTTAAATCAGATTCTAAGATTCAGTAGTTATAATAATCCCATTAAGATTGTTAAAATTGTACGGAATAAACTTTATTTGACTTTATTTATATTTATTAGCTTTATAATAATGTTCGGGTGTAAGGTGTCCGCTTTAAGAAAAATATGCTAATTTCATTTTGAAAAGATTTATATTTAATACGTCCCTAAAACCAAGAGCCGGGTTATTCTGAACCAAGAATACATGATCGACTACATACAAATATGACAAATGTCATTAAAATGCATTTATTTTATATTAGGTTTATTCTTTAAAAATAACTGCTTGGTTTTTAGAAACAACTTAACTATTTGTTATGTATAATTTACTTATGCATATAAAAATATACGTGATAGTGCTTGGTTACAAAATAAACGCAGATTTTTCTATCAAATTATTAAGGTAAAATGGATCGATTGGCATCACTATAACTAACAATCAATTTATCGAGATTTCCTCTGAACCCTTATCGTTGCTAATCGTTAAATGTATCAGCACCTTTCTTAGGAAAATGCCTACGGTGATTACGGGAAGGAGGCTGTCAAAGTGACGTCGTCATTAATTGAGCAGTCGTCAAATTGATATGTTGATTGTTTGCGAAATTAATATTTGTAACCAACTGCTGCAGTGAAAAGGCTCATTCATAACAAAGGTCTAAAGGTTAGATAACGCTTTAAAGATATTAAAGGACAATATAATAATATTTTAATTTATTAAGAGTTTTGACCCTAATTCAGGTCTTCAACTTTTCATTGGTTTTCAACCGTATGACTAGTTATTATGGTTTAAAGTATGGTAATTCCTATTTTAAGTTTTTATTAAGTTTTGGTGTGAGCTAAGCAGTTTTAAATCCACACATTTTTATCATTTATATTATCTTATCACTAGCGGTGTAATAACCCTTTTTCATTAAAATCATCTTAACATGTAATTTAAGTTCAAATACAGGCAGTTCAGCAAGGGATTGTGGTAATTTATTAAAAAAACAAATACATTTTCCCATGAATGAATTTCCTACCTTGTGCAATCTGAAATTTGGAACGACGTTTATCTTTATGCCGCGTATTATACTTATGTATGTCATTTTTCTTGAAAAATAAAATAAAATGCAGATTTTTGCGAACATACATAATATTTTCATAAATATATTGACAAGCAACTAGTAAGTAAGTATGTTAATTTCTTTAAATAGTTCTCTTAGAGAGTCTCGTGGTCTAAGGATATAAATAGCCCGAACAGCTCTCTTTCGCAGTACAAAGATGGTTTCAATGTCTGCGGCTGAGCCCCATAACAGTATTCCATATGAAATTATACTATGAAAATAGCTAAAATACACTAATCTTGCCGTTTCAACATCAGTCAATTGTCTTATCTTTCTCACAGCGTAAGCGGCTGAACTAAGTCTCCCTGACAAAGCCTCAATATGAGCACCCCATTACAAACGGGAATCTAAAGTTATTGCTAAGAACGTAGTGGAATTTGTCGTATCTAGTTGTTCATCTTTTACAATAATATGCGTTGAGACCACCCTTACATTAGGCATAAAATTTGATGATCTACACATTCGAAAGCTTTAGAGAGATCACAAAAGACACCTAAAGCATCTTGTTTACTCTCCCAAGCATCAAACACGTGTTTTAAAAGTGCAACTCCAGCATCAGTAGTACTTCTACCTTTCGTGAAACCATATTTATTGTTTATTGTGTACTAATTTATTCAGAACGAAATGGGATAGAAGTTGATTAAACATATTTTTTTCAAATATTTTACTAA
This sequence comes from Anania hortulata, assembly GCA_963576865.1. NCBI lineage: Eukaryota > Metazoa > Arthropoda > Insecta > Lepidoptera > Crambidae > Anania > Anania hortulata. The sequence continues at coordinate 8,169,059 of OY756396.1, read as the reverse complement.
GAACCGGTAAAACAGATATTGGTCGAAAATTGGAAGGGTCACTTTTCTCACCTGATTTAAAAAGAGGAATGATTTTACTAAATTCCATTAAAGTTGGGAATTCTCTATCATCAATACGTTTATTGAAAATAATTGTATGGTATGGGGTTATAGTATTTATAATTGTATTAATGATATTGACAGAGATTCCCCATAGGTCTTCAGTTTTTTTCAGTTTTAATTCTCTCAAAGTTTTTATTATTACATCGGGATTTATATATCGAAAATTTAATGGAGATTTACACACATCCACACTTGACTTTAGAAGAGATTCAGCTAGTTCAGCAGAAGAAGCAAGTTCTTTAGTTGTAGAAGTAGCTATGTTTGAGAAAAATTTCTCAAAAGTATTTGCGACTTCGGTGTTTGAGTTAATTTGCTTATCCCGAAGTTTGTGAGAGTAAGTGTGATCCCTTGATTTTTGTTGACATGTTTCTTTATTTATTATATTCCACGTGGCTTTTACTTTATTTGTAGATCCCGAAATCAAGCTGCGGAGGTGGTTTGACTTTGCTTTGGCATATACAATTTTAAATATTTTAAAGTAATTTTTAACATATTCTATGATCTGTGGGTTATGCAAGTAGAGATAGAGATAGAGAGAGAGACTTTTGTAAATACCAGGTCTTGCCCAATCATTAAATTTATACTTTAGCTTATTTATTTGTATTTGTCTTTGTGTAAAAATCAGATCAAATTCATTTTTGATTAAGCCAAAAAGATCTTCATATAACCTATCAACACTATGATCAATATTATACCTTAGTAAATCCACACCATTTTAAATCTTCTCCTTAAATTTATCTATCCTATTAATGGTAACTGGCCTAAAAAACAGCCTCTACTATATTTAAGACATAATGGTGCTCAAACGATACCTTTTGTCCACTATGGTCCGAACTTAAATTATTTATAATAGATTTGTCTGTTATATCGTCATTACAAAAAATATTATCTAAGCAAGTAGCTGATGTAGGAGTCACTCTTGTGGGTTCATTAAAAAGATTTACTAAATTATATGACTTAAAAAGATTCAGAAACCGGACTGAATTTTGACTGTTTACTAATATATCGATGTTATAATCTCCACATACAATTACTTTCTTAATAGATTTGCAGACCTTTTCTAAGGCCTTATCCATAATGGATTCAAAAAGGTTCTAATTTGCAGATATTTTTTACGTTTGTATTAACCTACGTTAGTTATAATGCGTTTTACTATTACAGTTTTCGTAATGCAGACAGACGTCCGTCTACGTACATCGACAGTACGGCTTTCCGTACGGACAGAACAATAGATAGAAGGAAAGACAGACGGCCAACAAAGTGATCCTTTAAATGATACATTTCTTATTTTATACCGTATAATACCGTTTCATATAATATACCGTATTAATTTTAAATAAAACATAGCCTATACGAAATCTGCGACTTTTGAGCTTTCGGGATATCACCAAATACTGTATCACAATTTATACCAGAATTCCGTAATAAGTTATTATCATCTCGTTATTGAAACACTGAAAAAATTTAATAACTCTCTTGTTCATTTATCTCCTGAGAATTACCGTGTTTTATGTTAGTATAATGTTTTCCGAGTATTAGATATCCCCCATAGATTTGAAACGAGAGTTTATTAAAATATGCAAATGTTCTCATATAGCTTTTGGTTTAAAAATGAAGGCAATTTTGTGAAATAACACCCTCGCGGCCGGCGGTTGACGCGGCACTTGATGTTTGCTCGAGTGCCCATGTTAATTAATACACGAACGGATTTTATTTAGCGAAAAACTCAATTTCCCCCGCAAACATACTCGACGATTAAAATAATTATCGATAGATAATATAAGATATATATCTTCCAGTGTAACTCACCCGTAATTATGACCCTAGAACAAGTATGTTTTTTAAAATATAGTCAAAAATATTCACTTCATAGTATATTGACTTTTTCTCGCTCCATTCAATACCCTTTCGTTTTTGGGCGGGGGAATGATCAATCAACATGACATTGATAGATGATCCCTCCACTCCCAGTATCTGTCCGATGCTGGGTTTGGCGAACGGCTTAGGGAGTAGCGCAGGTCGCAAAGATCCCCTAAACAAGGCCAGTGGACTACCCTTCTCGAGGTTGCCGCCCGTTTTTGGCCAAGTGCCTTAAGCAATTGGTATAACAGAAACCTCTGGCCGTCTTACCCGAGATCCTAACCCCGATCCGATCCTAACTCCTTCAACCAATCCCGCAGAGCCGAACCGTGGCGGCGCAAATCCACACCCAGGCCCGCATAGCCTTGGGGCACCAAATCTCAATTCAATTCAACTCATCAAGCCCAGCTCGGTCTGCCCCTCGTATTCTGGGGGGGGCAATCTGTGCTCAGGGCCAGGCTCAAGTCTGGACCTGTCAGGCCTCGCAGAGGCCATACCAAACCCAACCAACCCAACCAACGTGTCACAATGGACAGTAGCCGCTCACAAGCGCCCCTGCAAAGGGACACACACCGATCCGACACACAAACACAAAAAAAGAGACGGGAAACCCTGCAGCCCACAACGACCAAAGTGACAGCCGACGCAGCAGCGGAAACGCAGCGCGAAGCTGTGCCCCCCTCCTCTAAGGAGTCGGCAACGGCACACAAAACAACAGAGTCACTACCACCACCACCACCACCACCCACCCAGCTGAAAAAGAAACGCAAATCGAGAGGTAATCATGGCCGGCGAAACGCTGCGGCGGCTCCCACTGCTCCTGAAAAGGAACAGCTGGGGACTGGGAATTGTCCGGGCGAGCGTGCTTCCTCGAAGCGAGCCCGTCTGGACGAAACCCAATCTCCCAGAGGTGAAGCCAAACGCGCGAAAACCGACACAAAACCAAAGCGGACGACGATGAGCTACGCAGATGCGAATCAATCGCATCTGAGAGTAGCGGTTATCACCGTCCCGCCGAGGGACCTCTCGCCAAATCAGGCAGACCAGCTAAGGGAAGCTATCGACGATAGCATCCTGCAGGCTGTACTGTCTCCAACGTCTCCGAGCGCGCAAGCTCCATCCATAACTCCATAACAACCACCTTGCTTAACCAATTCTGTTCTAGAGACCTCACTGCAGTGAAAACACTTACAGAACAACAAACTGTCCTAGTGCTAGCCTCAGTGTATATGCCGAGTGAGGGTGAAACTCCTCCAAGAGAATTAGCCGAACTGGTGCATCACTGCGAAACGCAAGACTGGGACCTGATCATCGCGGCAGACTGCAACGCACATCATCCGCTGTGGGGAAGTAAGGACACAAACAAAAGGGGTGAGTCGTTAACCGAATACCTATACCAAACAAACCTGAACATCATGAACAGAGGTACGGAACCTACCTTTGTAAGCTCAAGGTATCAAACTATCATTGACATTACTTTGGCAACACACGCGGCGGCCGAACTCATTGAAGGATGGCATGTGTCGAACGAGCCATCCTTTGCTGACTATCGCCGCGTGTGCTTCCAAATACAGTACAAGCAAAGAGACCCTGTTCCATATCGCAACCCCCGTAAAACAGATATAACAAGGTACACAAACTTACTAACCAAAGCATTAGGTGATACACAACCAACAGAGGTAACACTTAGCACTGACCACATAGAATCAAACGTACAGTTCCTAACTAAAACTCTTACAGACAGTTATGAACTGGCATGCCCTGCAGTAATACCTAAAAGCCTAGAAAAAAGTACCTGGTGGGGGCCAGTAACTTGAACGACTACGCAAGGGACTCAGGACACTTTTCAACCGAGCTAAAAATACCAGAACCACTGAGGACTGGGAAAAATACAAAACAGCGCAAAAGTACTACAAGAAACGAATCAGATTCCATAAACTCCACCAACCAAGCCGCAAGAATAAAGAAAATCCTCTCAAAAGGTGATCTCAAACTCTTGGGCTCCCTAAAGAAGGCAGACGGCACCTACTCAAACACAGACGAGGAAACCAGTGCAGTACTACTGGAAACACATTTTCCCGGCTGTCAAATCACATCGGACTCCGAGTGGTTAGACGAACATCATAGCACACCAACAGCCCCCCAACAGTCCCAAGAATGGGAAGTCGCAAACAAGGTAGTAACCGCCAACAGAATGGAATGGGCCCTAAACAGCTTCAAACCATTCAAATCGGCAGGGCTGGATGGGATATTCCCAGCACTTCTTCAATGGCAATCCAATCAGGTAATAAAACACCTACTACTAATCTACAGGGCCCTGCATAGCTTTTAAATACATACCTAAGTTATGGAGAGAGGCAAAAGTAGTCTTCCTACCGAAACCAGGCAAGGAAGACTACACGCACGCTAAATCTTTCAGGCCCATCAGTCTAACATCATTCCTTCTTAAAACTCTGGAAAGACTGGTAGATCGATACTTAAGGGACGGAGCACTAAAAAGCAAACCACTTCATCCCCAACAACACGCTTACAGAAAAGGCAGATCAACAGAGTCAGCACTACACATGGTGGTATATAAAATAGAATCGGCTATCACAAACAAAGCCTCAAAACTAGCCGCCTTCATAGACATAGAAGGGGCTTTTGACAAGACTATGCATAACAGCATCAACCACGCCCTACAAAAATCAAATGTTGAACCAGTCATCAGAAACTGGATCACCGAGCTGATCAGCAAAAGGGCGGTCCAGATAGTGGTGAATACTACCACAAGGGCAAAGGTAGTCAGAGGATGCCCCCAGGGAGGCGTTCTATCGCCACTGTTATGGAACATAGTAGTGGACAGCCTCCTATGTAGATTAAATGAAAGAGGGTACACTACTATTGGTTATGCAGACGACCTAGCAATACTGATAAATGGGAACGCCGAAAATATGCTCTGTGCAATTATGCGGTCAGCCCTTCAGATTGTAGAAAAATGGTGTGACGAACATCAACTGTCAGTAAATCCGAAAAAGACAGAACTAATCCTTTTCACCAACAAAAGGAAGTTACCAGAACTACAATTACCAAAATTATTTAACACCGAACTCTCGCTATCTACTCAAGTGAAATATCTGGGCGTCATCCTTGATAACAAACTAAATTGGGCGAGTCACATTGAAGCTAAAACAAAGAAGGCCTGTATAGCTTTTTGTCAATGTAGAAGACTAGTTGGTAAAAATTGGGGTCTCAATCCAAAAATTACACTTTGGCTATATACATCAGTTATCAGACCTTCTCTAACCTACGGTTCGGTTGTATGGTGGCCCAGAACACAACTGACCACAGTGAAAGCAAAACTCCAAAATCTACAACGCTTAGCGTGTGTAGGAACCACTGGATGCATGAGAACCACCCCATCAGCCGCGCTCGAGTTCCTCTTAAATCTAAGACCCTTAGATCTCGTCATACAGGAGGAAGCACAGGCAGCTGCCTTAAGACTAAGAGCAAACGGACTATGGAAACAAAACATAGAAACAACACACTTAAAAGTTCTGCAGGGGATCCTTAAGGAAATACCACTTCTTGAGGCGCCCATGGACAGAACACCGTGTCATCACACCTTCGATCGAAGATATAATATCAGACTCACGGAAGAATCAAAAGATAGCTCTGGCATAAATGAAGTGAGGATATATACAGACGGCTCCAAAACTGCACACGGCACTGGAGCCGGCGTCTTCTCGAATGACCTAAACATAAGAATATCAACTACCCTAGACAAATTGAACACAATCTTCCAAGCGGAATGCATTGGTATCACCAAAGCGGCACAGGCGGTTGCAGCCAGAGATGTCCGAGAGCTTAACATCAAAATTATCTCAGACAGTGCATCCGTGCTTCAAGCCCTACAAAACAATATAATAACTTCGGTCCTCATACTGGAATGCCACAACGCACTCCAATCCATTGCGAAAGCGAACAGAGTAACTCTGCAGTGGATCAAAGGACACAGTGACTCACTGGGTAATGACGCAGCAGACGAGCTGGCAAAACGAGGATCGAAGGCAGTAGTTCACGGACCGGAACCACTACTGCCTTTACCTCATGCCCAAATTAAAACATGGTTGCGCGAAAGAACTAGAGAAACGCATTTAACAGAATGGAGAAACGGTGAAGGATGCAGGCAAACAAAAAATGCAGTTCCGGTAGCATCAAATAAGCTTACCTGCAACCTCATCAGACTAAAAAAGGACAAAATCCGCAAGGTTATAGGAGTTATAACCGGTCACTGTCCTCTAAACAAGCACCTATTTAACATAGGTGTGACTGACAGCCCCACATGCAGAGGATGCATGGAGGCAGAAGAAACGCCACAGCACGTGCTTATGGAATGTAGGAGCGTGGCAGATCAACGGCATCAGATCCTCCAATCGCCAGGATCTCTCCCGGAAGCCTGTAAAAATCTGAAAAGATTGCTGACCTTCTGGGATGATCTAGGATGGTTGGAGTAAGAAGGAAAAGGTAGCACGCACAATGGCCCAATCAGGAGGCTAAGTGCGGAAACAGCCCAGACAAACTAACTAACTACCCTTTCGTTTACTTTAACTCGTTGACATCCAAGCGGTCTCATGACACCGCTTCTGTCCACAATAGAATCATTAGCTGTATAAGCCTGCGAATAAGAGTGTTAGCAGCTCTGTTTCAGAAGATATAACTCTAATTTGGGCACAACGTAATCAGCTGTTGCTGAATAACTGTATTAAGGAGGCGGTGGGCAGGGCACATAGCACGTAGAACTGATGGCCAGAATGGTCAGAAAGGTTCTAGAATGGAGGCCGCGTACCGGCAAGGGCAGCGTAGGACATAGCGTAGACTCACAAGGTGGTCAGACGACCTGGTAAGGGTCGCAGGAAGACGCTGGATGCAGGCCGCTTACAACCGGCCAATCTGAAAGTAATTGTAGTTTGGAAAGCCTATGTTCTGCAGTGGACGTCCTATGGCTGAAATGATGATGATGAATATTTTTTACTTCTCACACACACAATTAGTCTAACAAAATAATTTTACTTGAAAATTTTGATTGGAATATGACTGTCGGCTGTAAATATTTCAAACGAATTAAAGAGAACAGAAAATACGTAGCAACGAGTTAGTCTACTAGTTTATGTAGATGTTTATGACCACAGTAATAACATCATTATTCGCCTGCCCTGTTCGCATTGTCACCCGGGTCATTTGGGGTCAACGCAGTACTTTTCTCTCTACCATGCAATCCGGTGACGAGTGACGAGTGACGAGTGCGTCATCAACGATTTTTTTTAAAATATTTACTATATATACTTTTTAATTCTTAGTCATATCACTCCTTACAAAACTAATCCATGTCTTCTTAGGTCGTTTTCTACCTCTCCACCCATTAATTCTCATACCTATCACTCTCCTCATCACATGTCCGTATGAAGACAAAAGGTTTTCTTTTGTCTTTTCTATAATTTATATTTCTTCTAACATATTCATTACTGTATGTACTACTGTTTCATTTCTGCTGCATTTAATTATTTTTACACAGTTTTTCATCCACATTCTTAATGGCCCAGCATTCAAATCGATATACTAGAACAGGTATTATAATCTTAGAACGATTTTGTAAATTTTGCCCATTAGTTTTAAGTCGCCTGTTGTTGCTGTGACCTGTCGCTTTTTCATACAACCTGAGTTAATTCAATATTCTCATACAGAACAATGTCACCGTTGTTGCTCTGTATGAGAGACCTGAGGTATTGAAAGTCAGAACAGACCGGAAAAGGTACATCGGCAACACACCACCACATAGTAACACAGGTAAAAAATATAAATTAGTAATCTTGATAACATTGTACGTATTTAAAGATGTATGTCTCTAGCATTCACACTAAAACCGACAAGACAAGACGGGTGGGTGATCAAATAACCCGCACGTGTTAAACCATATCGATGAAGCGGACTTGTCCCTACGATTGGATTAATTGTGCTTACTCAATCCTACGACTCTAGCTGGCATGTATTAATAGCTACAAAAGTTGTAAAGAACAATTAATAACCTATCTATTAGGGCTTTGTATCCAAAAGAACAAACTATAAATAGCACTTCTGCTGTCAGTGTAGTATGTTGTTGTTCCGTTTTAAGGAAAAATTACCGGTTTTTAAATTCAATGGGTTTTGCATTCCGGTTTTGCAACGAAAATAGTTACAAGATTGTAATTTAATAGCAAATTTTATTTCAAGTGATTTACCAATGCGTAAATATATACAATACAAATTAATATAATATACGAATTGTTTTCGTGTTCGATTTTAAGATTCATTTCTAATACATACTAAACCAATAACTAAGAGGCTGGAGAAAACTTGTAATATTTCGATTAAATAGCACGCGCACTCAGTACTAGTTTGTGTAGACACTGTGTTTTCTAATTGTATTCCTTAAACAACTACTTGTGGGTCTCTCTACTACTTGTGGTATCTCTCCTTATTGAAATCTAGTCATACAGATAACTAGTTATTTGTATTAACCTTTGAAACGAATTTTACTTGATAACACATAAATATTCACTCATGCTAGTTTCTTACATAGTTTTGTATTGAGTTTCTAGTTCCTCATTAGATAAAAGATAGGGGGAAAGTGCCTGCCTAGAAACTGCAATAAACACATTAGTTGAAATACATTTTGGCAATACAGCTGTTAGCAAAACTTTGTCACAATACATTCTTTGACTTTTGCAGAATTGCGTAGAAATTGCTGGGAAATCAAAATTTTAACATTTTTCACTTTGATGACTGCGGCAAACACGGTTAGCCTAAAGGAAAATCAAATTTTTGACGTCATGACCTTACTGTGTTGTGATGAAAATCTTAGAGACTGTCGACACTATAATCTTGTTGAAGCATTCGCTTAAACAGGGTTACATTTCAAGGTAGTGCCAATTTGTCAGAGACCACTCAGAATCAGTAACTAAATCGATCTACGTAAAAAGCAAACTAATTTTTTTCATATCTATATATGTATATATATATTAAACAAAGTCGGGTTAGTAAGAACACCATTTATAAGTCAAGAACGGATGGTCCGATTTTTTCGTTTCAAATAGCAGAATTAAAAAGCAAAATTCCGTCCCAAATAGCAGAATAACTGTTAAAACATCGAAAAATTCACGAAAAAAAAACGAGCCTTTACGAACTTACTTATAGCATACTTAAAAAAAAAGAAGACGCACTTTTAATATTATACTAAAATTTGGCACTACCTTGCAATGTAACCCTGTATACCAAGTCCACAATCTTCAAAACTCAAATTGGATTTAAGAGGATTGCTTCAGATAGACGGAGTTGGCTAAGTTCTTCAATATTAATCTTTGTTTAGGTACTTATAATAGTTAACAATGGAAAAGAAAGCAATTTCTTCAATAAAAACTTACTGAAAACATACAATTTTAAAAATCAATTACTGAAACTTGGTAAAAACTTCATTGAAAGTGTCGTTGCGAAATCGAATCCCAACGTCTTAATACAAGTTCATTGTATTTTTCTCGACTGAATGTCTATATGAAAAACTAAAGACGAAGATTCAAATCTTCCTGGAAACGATTTATTTTAAATATCTTATTGTTCTTAATGTTTTTATCAGTGGTTACTACTTACGATTATATGTTTTATATATGCGAGTGCAAGGAAGTTATAGATATAGGGTTTATGGTCCTCAAACTAACGATTTATTCAGAAAAGTGAGTGTCTGCGGTAACTTTAATAGCCTTTATCTTTTAAAGTTAAAGTGTGTGTTTGTTTGCCAAATGGCTCTCATTGATTAAATCACATAAGTCACATTTTAATGATCAGCCGAATTGACGATAAAGCAGACGCGAGTGCTCGTATTCAAAGTTACCGTTTGTTACCCCATTTGAGATATACCGCGGCGAATGTTGCTTAATCTCATTATCGACGAGTGTACGAGCGAGTATAGAGTTTGCCACTGCAAAATTGACGTCATGTTTCATCGTATCGCCCATGTTATAGAGAAGTGGTATTTTGAAACTTTGATAGTCCCCCTAACCATTTTTTCTTAAAGCAGTATTACTTCAACCTTGTTTTGTTTTTACTGTAGGTATAGAGTTGGACGTATTAACAACATTACTGTTTAGTGGTCATAGTAAAACCAATTTTCTTATTTGCGCACTTTTGGAAACTCTCATGTTGGAATTCAAATAAATAATAGATTCCAGTTGGAAAAAAACCTGGGTTTCAACTCTCTTTCACAAAAATCATATGGTATTTACTAAATGCGTTACTGGATTGCACTGCAAGCTTAGAAATAAAATAATAATCTTTTATTTTTCTCCACAATTTAAATCTAGTCACATGATAAGATACCTACACTACGTAGGGATGGATATACATAAAATATGTGTGTTATTTCATTTGTATTATAGAAATTAGAACAACGACAGTACCACATCACCTATACCCGAGATAATATATAAAAGTTTGTTTTCTACATCGACCCGACCGGCATAATTTAGTTTTTGTAGATAATTGTTGATTTTTAATTTGCAGTAACATTTTGCTGTAGAATAAATGACTATTTTGCTATTAAGTATGTTATACAGAAAAGGGCCTAGAAAGCAGAAGAATCGTTGCGAAAGACAGTTCGAAAGAAAGATGATGTGGCTATGGAATTATTACGCCGGGATATCGAGACAGATGGGTTGTAATTAAATAAACTGTGTGGTTTTAGCGCACCAGACAAGATAAAGAGCTGGCTTACGGTAAGTGCTTTACAGTATTGGTATTTATTGTAGGTCGGTAACAACAATGATTTAAAAGTACACACTTTCAGAGCAGCCCTTTGAGCTCTATTAAGATGATAACGACCAGTGTCAAAGGAGTATCACCACAAAAATATCGATCCAAAAAAACATTTTCCGCGCTCAATCTAAATCCTATGTTGAAAGTATAAAAAACACATAATGGACTTCAAAGGATTTCTAGCATTTATTTTACGGCACGCAACCATCGGCTAAGATTTGCTAACCTTTTGGGCTTGATTAAAAATGTAGTCTCTTCCAGTATCATATCTTTGATTTGATATTCCGAATTTCAGACTGGAAATCCGGGCGCGAGTGGAGCGTTTGTATGGACTATTTACTACATCCCCGGTCGTAGGGGTAGCCTCGCTTTGATTAAACCCTTTCGGCACCCCAGCGCTAGACGCCCGTTTTACTTTTATCTACTTTACTACTCCACTCGTAAAAAGACCCAGCGAAATATTTTCTCGGTGGACAAAAATTACAGATTTTCGGTTGAAAATATACCTTAATGCAAGAAGAAGACAAAAATTAATATTTAACTGTGAATATTCGCTATGTGCAAAGTGGGTGGTGGGGGAAGTCAAATCGATCGCAGCACGCTATTTGGCAGAAATGTGAAATAACTCTGGACTGTCATGTGTCAAATTGCTATATTTCCACAAACTTTTTAGATATTTTCATCTAATTTCGAAGAAAAACAATCCGAAAATCATTCTTAAACCATCCAGTTGCCATAATTTGAGAGATCTTAGTCCACAATAATTGTGGTCACTAGGGGCGCTGTCATCGCGCACATAGCGAATACGCCGTGCTTATTTTGGTAGACGGTAAAATTACAAATAGTTGGTGCCAGCTTGCAGGATTCAAAACAGTGATTTCAGTATATTAATTAATTAATAAAATAAAATGTTACAGACTAGTTACAAACTTATTTTAAAAACTGACTCGATAGACTTCAGTTGATAGGACTGTATCGATCATTTATATCAAAGCAGGATGAAATGTAATAAGGCTTGATGTTATTGGTTTACTTAACTAATGGCACTACTAAACACGAAGATGTTTTGTCGTGCTGTCATTTAACTCTTGTTGTAGCAGTGTTAACCGCTAACATGTTTTGTACGTCACCTAGATTAAGTTTGCTGATTTCATCTGATTTTGTTTGCGTTGCGATTTACATCGAATTCTCATCTTTTAGGGTAGTCGGAATTAAATTTAGCCTATTTTCGTGTGTACCCCGCCAAGGCGCCCAAAGTGTACGTAACTTTTTAGCTCCCGTGAGTAAACCAACCGTTGTGAATCGCCAAGACTTTTTTGGGATTCCCTTTTCTTCCCACAAAGAAAGTCAGATTCATTTAATGAACAGCCTTTTAAGAGAGAAAGTTCTTTGAAGCTTATTAAAGAATCGTTTGCAGGATTAGACCCCTTAGGCCAAAGCAAGCGTTGCATAATACATGCTTATTTTTATATTCACTGAGATGATGAGAGATGTCTTGTTATTTAGAGAAAAAGAGCCTTTTTAGTGTACATGAAAGCACAGGAAGCATAAAGGGTATCATAATTATTTCAAGACGATAATTTAACCAATTATGTAGCTTCCTTTTTGTATCAAGATAAAGAAGAAGAAGGATGTTGACCCAGGGTTTAAAGCAAAACGGTAAAGGAAAATGACGTTGATTTTCCGGGTACGTAAATTTGCGACACCGTAAGAATACATCCTAAAAGTAGTAACTTGAAATTAATGTAATCGTTACATAGCTTTAACCTCTTAAGATTTTATTATAAGATAAATTGAGTGAAAGCTTCGGTATGTAGGCGAAGTGAAAATTCGATTTAACTCGCTCTTACCTAGCCACAATCGCCAGGATTCGATTCCCACTACCATGAATGGAAATTGCTTTTGCAATTCTACAGAGCTGCATTATGTACTACTGTAGATATTTAATAAATTATTCGCTTGAAGCAGTGTATAGTTAAACAATTTGTGTTTTAAGTGATAAGATTTAGGTTTTTCAGGAGCTTTGAAAACACAATGTGTACGTATATTTCTCTATACTTAATTTCTTCTCCTGTTGCACCGCTTTAGGGATAAATTTGCAAAAAAACATTCCTAGTATGACCTGATTATTGTACAAATATTAATATTAAGGAACATTTCCAAATTTCAAATTTCTTGTTTAGGTATAACGTATCGGATTAGGCTGTATGTTATCCGTTTGTTAGTAAGGATACTCTTTCACATATATTTAATTCAGACATTATTAGTAACCAAAGAGGGATTCCTGTAAACATCATTATAAATGATAAGTTTATTTCTTCCCAGTTAAATATAAAAAAGTAAAAAAAAGTGTGTAATCATCACACACAAAGAAGACATCAGTTAAATAAACCTCAGCTTTCCATTCATTAAAAACAATACAAGTAAACTGCTTGCTAAAATTAAATTCACCAACCATAATGAAGTACAAACCCAAAAGGGTTTTATTCAGCTTCGCGTTTCATTGGCGCGTCAATCACGCGCCGCATGCCGGCGACATTCTCAAAATGTTGCTCGCAGATCAGAGAGAAATATTAAATGGCACATTTTAATATACATCACCCCTCCGATGGGCGCACACACTGAAAGAATTCAGACCAATCGAATACGCAGTTGAAATGGTACGTTCACGCGATCGACGAATTGCATAAATAATAAATAAGGATCAATAAGTGAACGTTGCTTAATTAATAAATGTCCGATAGTTTACACGTCGAAATTATTTGTCACGCCGTAACTGTAGTAATTTTCGTAATTTAGTTCTAAAGTAATTAATTTCCCTTCTATTCTAATTACGTTGAAATCGAGTAATATGTTAAGGTCATCGCACCGACTGGCCACACATACGGACTATATTTTGTGGCACAAGGTTTCGTTGAGTAATTAAAAAGGAATAATTTGGAACATTTCAGCTTACTAAATGCTTACGCTCTTAAAGGAATATAACACTTTATAGATATTATAGTAAATAATAATAATAGTAATAAATAAATTGTTTCCACAATCACACCAATTAGTTACCAACACCTACTAAGCAAAGCTTGTACTATGGCGACTAGATAACGGATAAACACATTTAAATACATTTATAAACATCCGTGAATTAGGTACAAAATTAAATGCTCGTGCTCATCACACAAACATTTGCCCCTTGCGGGATTTGAACTCGCAACCGCTGGCTTTATAGTCCGGAGCGAGAACCACTAGTCCACTACACCAGACAGTCGTCAATTTGGATTGTTTTATAAATATCTTTAAACGTTTAACACGTTGAAGGTTGAAGTTGTTTGTAGTTTTTCTATAAATCCTTGAAAAGATTATTAACTTCTGATCAAATAAAAGCTTCGGATACGGGCATTTGAAAGGACTTAACAGTATTTCCTCAAGTTATAGCCTTGTCGGACACGTACTTACATAAAAAAGAAGTAAAAGGTTTACAAAATTCAATTGGTTAAAGAAATAAATATTGTCAATCGAAATAAATCAGATTGCTTTACTCTATCTACACAAATTCCCATCTGGCACTATGCCAATCCATAGATTAGATTTCGAAGCGTGTGATATCGTGGGGATAAAACATTGACATGATATTTACTTATTTTTATTTCTGACTTCTTCTGTACTGTAACACGCAAATTTAGTGTATTCAAATTGGTCAAGCCGTGACAAAATAGACGATATTATTTTCTATGGTCTCATGGTAAAAGCGAGTAAATCATTTTGTATGTTAAGGGCCGAATTTTCAACAGCCAGGTTACGTTTATTTAAAGAATAAGTTTGACATGTTGACAGTTTTCGTATAGAAAATGTGTCAAAGCCTACAATTTTATTTGTCGGATAAAAGTTATCTGGCGTTTAAAAAATCGGTCCTAAAATGAGTAAAACAAGTCAACAAATTAATCTTACCACTACCTAGACTGTAGGTTAATTCAAGACACGAGAGCTACTAATTCAGTTAACGTGATAAAACAATAACTTCTTATTTCTTGTTAGGATCAAAACACTTTGGTTTCTCATTATATATGAGTGTATAATGTGTCACCTGTCATTTTGGCCAAGTGAGTTCTCGCGTTTAATTAAACAAGTTTATTCTTCGTGTCTTGTAAATTGAGTCGGATTATGTTGGGCATGCTCAGTTTGATTTGTTTCGCTACGTGCTTCTAGTTTCTCCCTAGACTTCTAAAAAGTAAACAACCAGACCTAATGAGCTCTCATTACATACATTACAAATACTTACATATACATTTATAAGATTGTTTTAAATGAATAATTTTCATTGTGAAATCGCTATCATTCTTGTTTACTTTGTAGATTTAGTTCAGGCACTTTATACAAGTTGAGACTTTTAGGCCCGATTTTACAATCGCTTGATAACTTTATTCAACAAATAAATTTGACGTTTTGCCACATCTACGGACTACAAAGGAAGCGGTTGCGAGTTCGAATCCCGCAAGGGGCAAGAGTTTGTGTGATGAGCACGAGCATTTGTACCTAAGTCATGGATGTTTATAATCGTGTTAAAGTATAATTTATCCGTTATCTGGTAGCCATAGTACAAGCTTTACTTTGTTTGGGGCTAGCGCTGGTTGGTGTGATTGTGGAATTAATTAATCAATTTAATTGTTAAAGATTTAAACTGTACTTAGTTAGATATTTTTATTCATGAGCTTAACCTTTGTAGTAAGACGTTGCAATAACGACAGTATCTTAATTTCTATAAATAGTTTAAGGTGCGGGGTTTTATTGTGTTCAGACTTTGTGGCCCAACGTCGAATCCCGCCAGCTTTCGGTTTCTCCTGTCGGCTTCTTAAAAAGCAAACATTCTAGCTAAACGTGCTCTCATTACTTTTGCATTAACGGAGTTCAAATTAGCCCAAAGCACTCGCCAGGGCTATTATTGTATCGCCTTAATAGGCCTTAATGTTCTGTTTAGTTGGTGACGAAATTTCAAATAGAAATTAAAGCTTGAGTTAAAAGGCTTTTGGGCTTATTACTCAAACAGCTAAACGTATTCAAATGAAGTGTTTAAGATTTTGAAATGTTATTTAAACTAAATAATTACTTATCTTTTGTCTTTTAGTCAATTCGCCGATCATCAAATGATTTGATAACATTTTCAGTGCGCCAACCAATGCTTTGAATAACAAGTAAATTACTTTGTTATTTAATAAGGTTTTTAAAAGTCAAAAACTATGAAGACTGTCACACAATTAATAGTCGAAACGAAAAGTCTCCTATAATTCAGTTGCTTTTACGAGTTCAGTTTTATCGATAATGTTATTGCTCTTGACAGAACAATTTTAATGATGGCGTGGAAGCGACTGAAAATTCGTTTGGGACACCAAAACGTATAAAGCTTTTAACCAAATGAAAGCCATATATTACCCAATAACGCACTCGTAACTCTGTGTTATAAGCGGCTCAGAAAATTGCCTGGCACAATGTTACTATGATAAGCATCGCAGTAATAACTTGTTTTATGCAATCTCGAGTAAGTTTCGGCTAATTCATTTCGCCTGAAAACACTGTTACCACTCAATTATCTTAATGCCCTGACGACAGTTCTAGCTTTATTGTGTTGCCAAACAGTTTAACTACCAGTTTCTGTCTGGACTAGTATTATGAATGTGAGCGCGGCTTTCATTTATTTTGACGTAATATTGTTTGTACTGGTAACCCGATAGATATCACATTTGGCACGGATTCCGCCTTTGTACTGAGTCAATAGACTGTTGTCAGATGGAAGGTTAGGTAGCCTATGAATTTACGACTTGATCTACACCTAGACATGTGAGCATATATTCTTACAATTCACTTTGAACAATGTTGATTTTTTCAAGTGTATCATGTTTGCTTGTTTGTTTCTTTGGTGCTCTTGCGGCTTAAAAAAGCTTGTTTAATTTTGACGTGGTATAAGTATTATTCGATTTCTTTTACACTCCATTAATCTCTAGAGTCTAGATTCATTATGAGAGGACAATATATTATGAAAAATATCTTTTTATTCCGTGAATAAAACTAAGTCCCAATTTTGAGACTACATTGATTGACCATGAAACAACCAACGATCAAAAAGTTTAAGTGTGAGTCGGGATCGCGCTTTGCAAACTAAATGTTTTTTGTTTTTTAACTTAACATCAGACTTTGGATACTGCTAGATTTAAACTAAGTTTAGGAAAAGCGTTATTATAAATGGCTCATAAAAGAGACGTTAGTCGTATAACTCGTTTATATTTGCTTGTGATGATATTAAGTAAATACAAGTTTCGTCACCAGTCGTTAGGCTGGGTGAATCCGACAAAATATCGTGATCACATCCATCAAGCTGTCTTATTGTATCGACAGGGGATCGCTTCGCGGAATAAAGTGGAGGCGGATTTTTATTATGCGAATGCCCTTAAATCTTCTTGCTTGTAAAGGATTACTGAAACTTTCATTTTATCTGGAAACGAAAATTTCAGCTGGGTTTACGTTTATTTACCAAAGGACTAAATAAAATATGTATACTGTAGTTTAATTGTTTAAGTTGATTAGCACAAGAAACAATTTTCAGTAAAATTAGACGAATAACACAGGGTGTCTCAAGGGGTCCTCTAGGGGTGCATTATTTTAGCTCCGTTTCACACTAAGGGTCGTCACCCTCATGTTTGTTATGCGATATTTTGTAGTTTTAGAGCTTTGAATCTTAACGTTAGTTAAAATAAACAAAAACTGATGGTGAATCGGATACCGCTTGGAGTGCACTGTCTTCAAACTTGCGTCTGACACATTTTTTGGGACAAGTTGTACCTCTTTCTTCTTCAGACATTTGTGTGCCTCCTCCTCCTCCTCCTCAAGGTTGATCACAGCTGTGTTTATGTAAATCACAAATAAATTATTCGATTACATACACACAGCAAAAATTTAGTAGAGGCAGACAGACAAGGGATGTTGTGTGGGCAGGTCAACCTATGAGGGTCCGCCCCGATGATAGGTCATTGGGGGAGGCCTTTGTTCAGCAGTGGACTTCCAATGGCTGAAATGATGATGATGATGAGGTCAACCTACCCGAAAAGTTAAAGGTCATTGAACCGATTTTCAACTTTATGTCCGACATACCGTAGAGACCAATATTAATTGAAAAAAATTGACGTTCTGTGGTAGGTTGTCTAGCTGTTGTATGTACCTACCTACGACTAGCTGTCGACCCGGTTGGCAAATTACATTACACTCTCCACAAGAATGAATACGAGTTACTTGTATGTGATAGTAATATTGACAGGGACCTAAATAGGCTATTTGCCTTGTACCAAAATTGACTTATCTAATAATTTAGTTTAATAGTTTGCACCATATTGAACCGAAACATATCAATAGTTATTAAAAATAATAAATGATTACTTTAAAAAAAACATTTTCAAATGTTATATTTTTGTTACTATTTTACATTGTCAAAAACGCCGGTAACAATGACAGGCACTAGAGTAACTTTGTACTAGAACTGACATCCCAAAGCGAGATTTTGCGTTACCCTCGCACAAAGTATTAGTACTGTGACCGTCGACAAAGGTTTTTTAACATGCCTGTTCTAGTAATTTATAACTCAATGGATATTTAAAGGTTCGTGACGTCAGGAACAAGTACATCATGGCCGTCGTCGTTTTCGCAGGTTTTTAAAAACGTAAAGAATAAAATGCAATTTTTTATTATTTTCAAAGGTTTAAAAAATAAAATAAAATTGCTGACGCTTTATTTGAATATTACTAACAATAGTAACTCTATTTCAGAAAACAGTCAAATAGCCTATTGTAATCTGTGACAATTGTTAATAAAGGTCTGTGACAGAATCACTGCATGTAGCTTGCTGTTGCAATACTAAGGTGTATCTTAAATATACTTCTTATATACAACAGCCTTTTGAAGTAAATCTTAAAGGCTTCTTGGTTTGTGCAAAAGTAAAAGGAAGTGAAGTTCTGAGGGAAAACTTTTAGCAAACGTTTTGATTTTCAAAATATTTTTTACTAACATTTCAGCATCAATAAAAGCATAGCAATAACGATATTACTTCGAAATTGTGTTGAGTTGTTGGTTTGTCTGATAAGAAAGTTTAGTTCGTTAAGTAGGCACATTAGGGGGAAACAGGAAAACATTAGGGGTGGTGTCGTCGCAGTGGCTCGACGCCAGATGCCATTAAAATATGCCAATCGGACGCACCGACTTCATTTCAAGCCGTTTCTTTTAAGTGACATACCGTGTTTCGACCCTTTTTGACATTATTAGTGTCGTCTCGGCTGAGCGTAGTTCTTTGAGGCCATAGGCAGCATTTTATAACTAAGGCTCGTGTATTGTAAATACGGTCAAAGAAACACGAAACATTTAAAAACAAAAAATATTTTTTATAAAAGATGTAAAGAGTAAAAAAACACCAAACATAAAAGTTATAACGTGTAAAAACTATCGATATAAATAATATCGAAATTTAAAAAAATGCTGAGCCGTACGAAAATACCAACCATCCAAAAAAAAATTGAAAATGTTAAATATTCGATTCGTCATGTTTTGGATTTATCAATACCAAAATAACCTTTAAAGTCTATTTATTAATCGGCAAGTGGAAGTATAGAGTACTACCACTTGCCGATTAATAAAAGTGAGAGAAGACTCATGTGCAGTAAAACAATAGGCTAGTTTCCTGGGTCAAAAAAAGATTATTCTATTTAGTCCGTCAGTTAGATTATCAAAAAATATTGGACTCATATTTTTTCTTTTGACAATCAAACAAAAAAATTACGAAGGTAAAGCGCATCAAAGTTTGGGAGTGACGTCACGTCTTGCTGAAAAGTGTCGCAAGGCGTGACGTTACGCGGAACTTTAACGGAATATATCTTCATATTTTTTTGTTTGATTGAGAAAAGAAAAAATACGTGTCAAATATTTTCTGTTAGTCCAACTGACGGACTAATTAGATTTTTTTAGGCAACTAGCCCATTATTGAATGAACATAGATAGCTATCTCATTACCGTCATCTAATTAGGATTAGGTATTAGGATAGGATTTATTAAATGTTTATCTAGATTATTATGTAAGTTCAAATTTCCATAATAATTTCCATAATGATTGTAAGAGACTGTAATGCTTAAAACACTAAAATGTAATATTATTCTGTAGAAATAAATTAAATTATCCTGACGGTAAGCAAAATGGTGATCTTAATCTTAAGATAAGCGTAATAAATCTCTTGGAAAAAGGTATTTGAAAACTACAAATACAAGTTTCTAATTAATGTCACAATAATTATGTTGTTTTGTGAAATATTATATTAATTTTAAATATACAAGAGCTCGGGATCTGAAACTAAGTACTTTGTTGTTAGAAAATGTACGAAACAAAGAGAAAGTCGTTACGTAGGGCGTTTTGAGGACAGAGTCTTAACTGAAGTGGCAGAAAATCTAAGGGCAATTGTGTAATTTGCACAGAATAATATTGAATGTGGAGCAGCTATTTGCACTTCTTTCGTTAGCGTTACGAACTCGTGTCCATTTCGTTCCATCTCATTGAATACTAAGTCGACTCGATTCTTTTAGCTAAAATTACCCAGTTTGTGAAAACATACCAAACAAATAACTAGATATAGGGATTACTAGATGCGTATCCAATAGAGTTTAGCTCATTTTTCTTAAAACTGCAGCTTAAAAACCAAACCTGGATCTTATTATACGGGCTGCTATGATTAAAATCTCAAAAGTGCAAATATTTGCACTTAAGAAGTTTAAAGGTGAAGGCAGGCATGATTTTATTTACAAAACGTAATTCTTAGAAACTATTATTAACCATTATCAACCATATATTTGTATAAATACTTTTTCTAAATGATTATACCAAATTATTCACCATAGTACATATTTATATATTAGCACATACATTGTTCAGCTTTATAGGGCCATAACCTAACACTATGTAGGTATAACGTATGCTAGGAATAATAATAATTCTTAAAACTATCTAAACATATTGCTGAAATAGCTACAGAAGCGTTTTGTACCTCTACCTGTAAATACAACTTTACAATAAATAAGAGGTACTGAAAAAGAGGGAAATTATTATAATTTACTCTCAAATATTACCGTAATTGAAACGCTCGGCAACGATTTACCATAAAATAAGAATAACCTGAACATTAATAAAAATAGATTGATAGGCACTTTATTGCACAAAAACAATAAAGGTTATTACAAACAAGACACAGTAATGTATAATCAGGCGGCCTTATCGCCAAAAGCGATCTCTTCCAGGCAACCTTTGGCAGAGAAAATTAAGTTGTAATACAGTGGACTAACGTAGTGCGTGCAAAAGAGTGCGTAAAACAAATAAATCAGAAATAAAAATAAATAAATACAAATAACACATAAAAATAGCAAAACAATAATTATAGATAAATATATAGTATACGTATAAAAACATACATAAATAAAATACAACTATCTATACGCAGCCGGGAACATGTAGCCACGACAGCATTAACGCGATAGGAAAAAAGTTTTGACCCTAGCCTTGAAAATAGGGAGGGACTCAGACTGCCTAACGAATAAGGGTAAATAATTCCATAGGTGGACAGACTGAACAGTATTCTGAATTCTGGATTTAACTGAAGGATTCTGAATATAACTGTGAAGAGTGGGAAGGGAAAGACAGTTGGAGTTTACAGACGAGCGCATATTGTCCTGATCCTGACCTTTGGTGGACTGCAGACATTGGAAACGTTCCTTGAGGTAAAGTGGAGTGCGCGGGTTAAATAAAACCGAATATAGTAAAGTAAGGATATGGAGGTTACGACGAATTGAAAGCCAGTTAAGCTGAGTTAAAAATATAATACAATTACGCACTTATAGTTTTTGTTTCGTTAACAAAAAAAAAGCAATCTGCCATAAAAACTATTTAAAGGTATTACTAACTTGTCAATACTAGCGTTTATATTTGGTACCGTATGATATTATTACTAAAAACTGAATAATATGATTGTTCCTTTACTAACCTTAAATCTTGGATTGTATAATATACACAATATAAACAAATATAGAGTCTTTTCATCGTCAATCCCCCAAAATCTGAGACAAAAGTCTTCAACGAATGCGTAATGCCTGTCATGACTTACGGAGTCCTGTCCGAGACTTGGACACTCACGGTGCGACTAGTTAGCAATTTAAAGTTGCTCAGCGAGCTATGAAAAGAGCTATCGGGATTTCTCTGAAGGATAAAATCAGAGATAAGGTTATCCGACAGAAAACTAAAATAATCGATATAGCTCAAAGAATAAGCAAACTGAAGTGGCAGTCGGCTGGTCACATTTGGCGTAGAACCGATAACCGATGGGATAGACGTCGTGTTCTTGAGTGGAGACGATAAAAAGGGCTCAGTAGTGTGATTGGGAGAGGCCTATGACCAGCAGTGGACTGACGTGGGCTGATTATGATGATAATGATACTCTGACTAGATTCTATTGATGTACAGATCTGGCGCAGCGCTTTCATAAACTCATTTCATAAACGCCGCGCACCGGTTGTGCACATTCCGAGCGCTTCGTCTTTATACACAAATTGCTAATAAGTGAAGTGGACCCATGGAGCACATATCCTATAGAGTAGAAAAGTCATATGATTTGTTTGACAAAATTTTCCGCCATTTTTTAATCTATATCCTGTACTGTTTTTGTTTGGGCGAGAGTTGACAGGATTTGTCATTTCATACTAAATGTAAGTGAAAAATCACTAACTAGTTTCGGAGAAAGATATTGGCGCTCTATAGGGTAGGTGCTCGACGAGTGGACCACATACACGCGCACCTCATGCGAGGCTCATGAGTCATGCGAAAATAAAAATAAGAACTCACTAAAAGTTTGCTTTTGTAAAGATGCACGATATTAATATACATCATAAAATACAGTAAAAATTACGATCCTTTGGACTTTTTAGTTAACAAATTTAATATTGTTTACGATTAAACTTTATACAGAAAAACCATCACAAGGTCTAATTAATAATGTAACTAATCAAGGCTGCAAGAACTGGAAGCCGCTGGATTTAGGCCGTTTCAAACCGGCCAATCTGGAAATCATTGGGGGAGACCTTTATTCAGCATTGCAGGTACGGTACGCAACGCCTAATTGCCTTGATTTATGTATGCACTTTCTATAGCAAAATTTTTGAACGTTAGAACGTTGATTGCCATCTCTACAGCCGCCGCTGTATGCGACTTCATGATCACGTCGGCTTTTATTTCGATTAAGACTATTTCAAAACTTGAGTCGTGTATAGTCTATTGTACCTATAAATGTATTTACATTTAACTGAGTGGGAATTGTTTTCATTGGAGAAAAACGACTGTGACATTAAATGAGAATATTATTATAGGGACGGGAAGAAGCTTTATAACTACCCCCTAATCACTTGGGACAGGGAAACAAGTTTCTATTTGATAGCAATCCGAAGTCAATTAAACTTTTAATTCCCAAACAGGAAAGTTTGCTGGGCCACTCGTTCCACTAGACCCATTTTAGAATTCGTTAAGCATACTTACCTAAATCAGACTAGCGACATGTTAGTCTTCGACAAAGCTTTCTAAACTTTGTATATAATTTGAGGTTCGAGTTAGCTTTAGTGTCAAAGTAGTGACACCGTTTATGACTATCGTAACCATCCATGGTGCCAACCATATAACATTTTCGATCTTCCCGATGCAATTTTGATGTAACACTATACACAAAACGGATGTTAATGCAACAAAAGAAGAAGAACACCTAGGAAATTTATTTTCATAAATTGGTTTTCTCGACTTTTCAATAAAGGCGCATACACATACCTAAACGCGACGCTGCGCATGACCATATTGTAACCCACGGTCCACTGGATCCAAACGTCAAGAAAACAAGAAAATTTAAACAACATCTGAAATATCCATTCCAACTCATCTGCATGCATCGGATGAAACTCAGACCTTTACGTAAGCTAGCTTACTTTATAAAAAACATCTTTCTTTTTACCGGTAAACAGCTTTCCAGATACGAAGGCAAGACAGGCAGCATTTATTATCACCGCAACCTTACATCGAATGTCTTAAAGTAAACCACATTGGCATAGCTTGTAAATAAGCTCAAGCTTGTGGAAGTTAATAAGCGACGGTAATCCAGAAGTTCCTTTTGTATCTGCCCTTAAGCTTTCCAGCCTTTGGTAAAAAAAAAAGGATACAGGTTAACTCGAAGCCAACGATCACCAGCATGCAGCCACGAGCCCTACTATGAACGCTATATAGTACATCAATGTTGTTTTTCCGTCAAACTTGAGCTATAGAAAAAACATTTATTATAGTCATAATCTATTTTCCAGGTAGGCCTGCTGATCGGTGCAGTGTTTCGTTTTGAGAGCAAAGAGTTCGGCTGGCAAATAACTTAAATAACTTTTTTTCATTTTTTACATCAAGACCATGCCAATTGGTAAATTGGTGTGTTGTCTGACGCATATTTAATTATTCTTTATGTCCAAGCATACTCCAACTAGAATAGAGGCAAAGCAACAAGAGGAAGATATATTTTTTGGACACTTAGTGCGCTAAGTCTATTGTTTCATTCATAGAGGGATATCAATTTAAGTCACCGAGGTCTTGGAACCTAAGCTCATTCCTGAGCAGGCGGGTTTAAGGCCTGAGAAATCTTGTACTAACCAGACCTTAAACCTCACACAGCTCATCGAGGATGGTTTCGAGACCCGAAAAATCACTAGTGTCGTATTTGTTGACTTGTCAGCTGCGTACGATACTGTCAACATCAGAAGGTTACTTTTTAAAGTACTGGATTTGACAAACGATACTGGTTTCGTTTACTTACTCAGGGAAATGCTAAACAACCGCCGCTTTCAAGTGTCACAATATCAAAAGCCGAAGCGAATTTGCCTGCTCAGGGGGGCACCGATCGGCCCACTAAGGAAGTCGATATTGCATTAAACGAGACGTGCCGTATTATTACAGGTTGCCTTAAGCCTACCCCTTTAAACAAACTATACCCTCTTTACCGGCGCCACCCGACATTCGAAGGGATATTGCGTGTGGCATTGAAAAGAAGAAGCAAGAGGACGATCCTCGGCATCCGCTTCATGGCCACCGATTACCCGAGGCTAGACTGAAGAGCCGGAAAAGTTTCCTAAGACTGACCGAAGCCATCACCACCCAGCCTACAGATGCTCGAATTCAGCTCTGGTCCTCCAAAATTCCAATTTTATACCGCCGTCTGAACACCTTCCTCCTGGGCATAAACAGCCTTGGCCAACCTGGAAGGCGTTAAACCGTATCCGTACAGAAGTTGGCTGCTGTAGACAAAATTTAGTAAGGTGGGGTATGAGGACCGAGCGCCAAAGTGAGTGCAACTGTGGTGCGGACCCACAAACTACGGCTCACTTTTCTCCTGCCCTTTGTGCCCCTACACCTGCACGAGGGATGACCTTAATAGAGCGACACAAAACGCCGTAAAAGTTGCCAAATTTTGGTCGAAGTCTGTCTAGGGTCGCCATTGACACGAAGGAAGATGAACATTGGTTCTTTCATTGGTCGTTGCAAAAATGTTTACTTAAATTGTTAAGTAAACATTTTTGCAACGTTCATTAAAATCTAAGCCCTGTAGCGCTGATTGCAATAAAATGTTCTGCTATAACCACAGTAACCAGTTTCAGGAAAAAAGTGCAATAGACTCGCGAATTTTAATAGTTTCCTGGCACCGGATATAAAAAGTTTGAAAAACACTGGCCCACACAAATTCCATTTGCCCGTAGCGAGCGTTACGTGATATTGCATTATTTATTGTGTTGTGTTACATATTACACAGCCCAGTTTTACGTTTCAGTTTGTATTAAATTAAGCTACGCGCTCAGCCTAACTAGCGAATTGGGAGCGCAAATTAGCCACGGCCGACAACAGCATCTGAATAACAATCAACTCAATTAGTCGACCGGTTTTCGAGTTTTGTGCACCTGGGTGCCCACATAAGTCGAGCAATTGGAGAGCTGACAAGTAAGCTAAAGTAAAGAAAGGCCTTTAAACTATAGACACTCGTAGGACAGTCGCGTAGTTTTGGGGCAACTGGCATATTCTTGTGATTAGAATCATCGTCTTGTTGGTACTTGGTATCTCTCCCTTACAAAATCGGCGATTAGTTCCCAAAACTTTACTTAACTAAAGCTATGCATATTATATTATAAGTGTGCTAATCGCTACCCATAAATATAAGTGTATATCTACTTTATTAATCTTTTTGACATTCTTTTACTCTGTACTGAAGGATATGTAGATATATTACTTTCGAACTTCTCCTGATAACTTCCGATTAATTTCGTTGCGACTCCCTAAATAGCTTTTTTCAGGACTACTGAACACGCACTGCAGTAAATTATGGCACCACATTAGTGGCTGTGCTGGGCACAAGTAGTAGCACAAGTAACTAAAACAATTACCAATAAAAACCAATATTTTCCAGTAAATAAGCCTTATTTAAGCACTTTTACATGTATTTCAATAGCTTTTAGCCTTATTACGTTTGGTCGAAGGGTATAACTCTTAATTTGAAGGCAACGTAAGAACCTAAAGCAGTTTACAATGTGGTGACAATGAATCAAACTCATGAGATATCCTGTAGGTAAGTATACTATTAAGTATATCGCATAGCTTTATTGTCTGTCAGGTCTTAAATTGGCTTAGTCAGAATGGTTTTGCCTGAGTACATTAACATGCATGTACATTTTTTGACTTCGATTACGCAACAACCATAAATGTTACAATGTTAATTCGTCAAAGTTTATTTAAAAGGTAGCACAATTCACTATATTCTACATGTTGGCATGGTCTTTTTTTGGTTTCCAATGGTAGATAAACAGTTTTAGTTATTTACGTTGACTGTTCCACTGAGCTACATACCAATTGAGAGGCTCGCTATTAACCAATTTAACAAATTGACAATATAAACTGCACGTACTAGGATACTCGTGAGCCGGCTAGCTAACAACTTTTATTGGTTTAGATGTTAAAACGGAAAGACGAGTTACCCAAATAGGTATTTATTTATTCCCCGTTTGAACTTTCATACACTTCAGTCCGCAAATTCAAGAATCCATATTAACTATTTTGTTACATTAAGGTTAAGTTAAATGATTGACGGGCATCGAGCACACCCTATAGAGCAGCAATACGAACCATATTTCTCCGAACCTAGTTAGTGATTAAATTGAAATAGAAACGTTTATTTGACACACATTAATATCAATGTATGTAGCTTATGGTTTTATACTGAATAAACTTTTAATTTTTTACTTTTGTTTTACTGACTTTTTTTACACACGAAAAAAAAACAGAACGACAAAACAATCAAGGACATCATCTTTTTTCACTTACATTTAGTATTAAGTCCTGTCAACTCTCGCCCATGCTAAAAAAATATAAATACTGATTAAAAATGGCGGAAAAGGAGACGATTTGTCGACAAATTATATGACATTTCTACTCCTTTGAGCATATTAACGATAAAGAAGACGTTAAGAATTAACTTAGTCATCAATTAGTTCATTTTACACAAAATAAACTTATACTTTACTTAGTTACGGTATAGTGTCTAATGTATAAATCGTTAAAGTAAAGTCCGGTACATGTAAACATAGACTTTAAAACTTACTAATAATCGCCATCTAACTACCGTTTTGCGAAATGGGTGAAAAAGGATGAAATATATTAGCCGCAGCGTTTTGATATTGATTACTGAATATAGCCTTGGTAGACATCTAGCCACGGTCCGTGGTGGGTGGGTGACCATATTAACAACAGTGTAGGCTTGTGCCCAGTGGCATTTGACTTATCTTATTACTTAGAATTATCAAATACTTTGAGTATTCCAAACCGATTTGTTGAATAACTTACCTTCAAAACGTTTAATAAAATCAACAATTTTCAGACAAAATCAACAATCTAGTCTCCAGGTGAGAGTGAGACTCATTCGCATCGGTGTCTGATTGTGCTTTCTTGAAATAGCGGATTAAGAAAGTTTGCTGCGAGGTCAGGTGAGCCGAAGATTGGCGAAACAAGATAGTTGCTTTGTCAACTTTTTCTGAGCAAATTGCTTGTCTTTGTTATTTACTACTTTTACTCGTAGTTTAGTTTCGCCAATTGAATGTAAAGATCAATCTGGTAAATGTTGCGCTTTAGTTAGATTCTTTTTTTATATTGCACGATAAGGGGATGGGTTTCTATTGAAAAACTAAGTGTTTTACCTTTCTTTTAGACTTTTTTCAATATCTAAAGTTTTGTACCATATCATCCGAAAAATAATTGAACAGAAAAATTAAGTGGATAAATCTTAAAGTGGGAAAAAAACAGCGGTATTACAAGAATTGCTTTAAACAAAAAACTATAGAACAGCTGATGCAAACTGAAGTACCGGTGGAAAGTTCATATTATGCCTTAAAGCAAACGATAATAAAAATAAAATCATTTATTCAGGAAAGAGTTTCACAATCTACATTTACTAGTAGAGTCCAAACTAGGTAAAAACCTGTCTATTGTCTGAAGTAAAGACCGCAAATGGGCAAACGTGAAGCATGGGACCAGATATCTACATGCTTGATTTGATGGAAGAATGCGGCAATGAAATACATTGAATGTATGGGAGGAATGGCGGACGTGCGGCTTCAAAAAGGCTTATGTTTTAGATTAAACGTGATGGTTTGTAGTAAGAGAATAGAGTGAGCTTTAGATGTTCTTTAAGCATGATTGTTTTATCAGGTATCTACTTTATTATGTCATTAGCCAATAAGTATTTTTTGTAATAAAATATCTATATCTTTATATCTTTGTATCTCTAAATTTTTATATCTATAATTTTAAATATCTATTTAAATCTACTGTACGTATTATGTAGATAAAATAAAATACAAATCATACCTTAAGCTTTGATACTACATAATATAAATCTTCTCTTGGACTTCTTGGCCAACAGCCTACAGATCCAAGTGGCAGTGAACGGGCTATATTCTGAAGCCCTTGCTGCTAAGTGGTCTTCAGAGAAACGCCCCAGAGGAATATAGCATATGCGATCAGAGGATAATAATTATAAAGGAGTTGGCAAGGTCAAATTAAATAGTAGATCAGCATAAGTGGCGGCAGCTGAGGTAGGCCTATACACGCAGTTAGAATATGCATAAGAATAACAAGAAGTTTTCAAGAAGAGACTTATTAGCTAATTTTACATGCGATATTCTTTTCAACTTAAAAATATTTTTACCTTTGGCTAGAGATTGCAAGTTTATAAATCGCAGGTAGCGACAGACCGCGGCCGACGTCAGCGCTGCCCTCCGGCTGCGGCATCACCGGGAACTAATTAAACTTGCTACTCGACTATTATCTGTGGACTCAAACTCCGCCGTGTCTCGGATGTGAAACTTTTCTTACTGAAATTAATCCGGGAATCTTTGCGGAATCCTTTTAAGAAGTTGGCTATTTGGGAGTCATGAGGATGTTAATATGCTGATTACAACCGAGCTTGACTGGCGTTTAGGGACGGGAGCAAAAGAGATCGTAATTAGCATCTTTAGTAAATTAAATTTTCATATTCAAGTGATCTTGTTAAGCTGAAATTAAGAAGTGCTTTGGGCTTTTTACCTTCCTACTTAAAGACGTCTTTTGATAAAAGCCTCATGATTAATTAGGAATCTTAGTAATACTTCTGTGACTTGTTTCGTTTAGGTTTCACTAAGGCATCAAGAAATTTTTGTTACCTACGTAAATTCTTACATACTTAATATTGCGTTCTATTTTACTGTATTTTACTGAGACAGAATCAAGTTTCTGTCATTTATAGTATTTTTTCAATATTTAATAGTGTCAGTGTGGTGTCATTATGCGTCATTGTCATTCGTCGCTTAAGTCAATCTTTTTAGCTATGTAGGTAGTTTTATGTTTGAACTGAACTGCTTTTCAATGATATTTTCGTATGGATTTTGTATTTCTTTGACTAGGGAGTTATTTGTTTTTTGTACACGTATATTGTTTTCATTTCAATAATTATCGCAATTCACGGTTAGGATGTTCGATGTGAGCTATGTTCCCACCCTGGCTATTTTAAAGTTTCTAGAGGCCTAAAAATACATGAAAGCCGTTGCCACAGAGACTCAGTAGCACCGGCTTTTCCCTTCCTGTCCTATGTCTCAGTACTGTTTCTTCTTCTCTCCCCTGTGATGTGCTCCTCCGGAGGAGATTGAGCTCACTGAAGTGCAATCGTCTTCTTGTTAAGAGAATTCCTCGAGGCGCTCGCGTTTCAGTGGCTCGTGCTCTTTCTGAATGTATTTCACAGGTGTTAAAATATAACAACATTACCAGCTGGGAACCTTTGCTCACATTCGCATACCGAGCTTTATATATCGAGCAAAAGCATAATAATGCGGGTTCCCTCACTCAAAAAATCAAATCTAATTGCTCCAATTTCAAACCACTACCGTATTATCCTGCGTCCAGTTTAAAAAAAATTGTCAAGTCTAACAAACTGCACAAAAAAAGTCGAAATGAAATAATCGATGGCGATATCAGGGGTGCTGCTCAGTTGTTATTTTGTAATGATGTTTTTGTTCCAGATAATCCGCAAACTGTTGCAGCACTTCTTTCACAACCCAGCGCCTAAAGTACCTTGTGTATTCCGAATCTGGTGTTGCAACTCGCTGCTTGTTAACTTGACTGCTCTCGTTAACCTTATGCTTTCCGGTAAGGTTAACGAGGGAATCATAAATATATTATGCGGCGCAAATCAAATTGCACTAAAGAAAAAAGATGGTGGCAATTGCTATTGGCTCTACTGTCCGCCGCTTAGCTTCTAAAATCTGCGTTCGTCATATAACATCTTCCTCTAATACCCCTCGCGAACTTCAGCCTCACCAGCTTGGCTTTGGCACGAAAGGTGGGTGCGATCAAATAAAAAATCGCTGTAACGCATTATATAATTTTATTTGGCAGTGTTACAGCAAAGCGTCAAAATTAGTTTATAAAGACAACCTCATTTTCTCTTCAGTCGGCTGCCAGCAGGCTGACCCTCTAGGTCCTGGTCTTTTTAATTTGGCTATTGAGCCTATAATTTCGACCCTGAATTCTAATTTAAATGTGTGGTCCCTTGATGATGGCACCATTGGCGGTGAAGCAACTTTTGTCTTGAAAGATTTATCCTTTTTAATTAGAGACTTCCAAGATATTGTCTTAGAGTTTTTTTTCCTCAAAATGTGAGATTTTTGATTCTGATCACCTGCTTCTGAATTCCAAACAAGAAATCATCTCCAATTTTACTGCTTTGGTACCCAATTTAATCATTCAATCAAAAAAATTACTACGCCTTCTTGATGCCTTGATGATTTTTGAAGAAAGTAATCCTGGATTTATTTCGGACAAAAATTCCATAATTTAGCAGTCATTTGGCTGACTTCTTAGTATAAATTCTCACATGGCCTTAACCCTTATTCGTTATTGTACATTTGCGCCTAAATTTACATGTTTTACGTTGCTTTCTTCTAAGGACATTTAATAGTCTTTTAGCACTTTTAGATAACTCTCTGAAAAAAATACTTTGCGAAATCCTAAATTGTCCACTAAATTAACGTTCCTGGGCCCAGGCTTCTCTTCCAGTTCGATATGGTGGTCTGGGCACTCGTAAAATTTCAAGTGTAGCTCTACCTGCCTTTCTTTCATCCGTCTATAGCACTCATGACCTCATCCTTTCTATCTTGAATCCGTCGCTTAGCGACGCTGAGGTCTCCTGCTTGACGGATGCGAAAAACGCCTGATCTAGCTTTTGTAATGTTTTTTCCCCCAAT
Source organism: Anania hortulata (assembly GCA_963576865.1). Classification (NCBI taxonomy): domain Eukaryota; kingdom Metazoa; phylum Arthropoda; class Insecta; order Lepidoptera; family Crambidae; genus Anania; species Anania hortulata. The sequence continues at coordinate 8,137,382 of OY756396.1, read as the reverse complement.
CTTAAATCCCCCAATTTTCTATCATCTCAAAGACAATGGGACGAGCCGCTTTGTAAAATTTCTTACGATCCACTACTTGGTTCATGTAATAGCGATATAGAGCGTGCCCGTCTCATTGCCGTTGCCGAATGGGAGTCTGGATTTTGGTTGCATAGTTTGCCTTCTGCCAACCGTAGAACTCTTATCGACAACACATCTCTTACAATTATTGCATGCTTACGTCTCAGTGCTAACATCACACAAAAAGTCACAAGTCACAGAGGATAGTCGCAGGCTTCCTGGTTTGTCCTATGCCCAAAGCGCGGACCGTATCCCACGCCACGCTAGCCTTATCGCCATTCTCCACAGGGCCTTCACATCTGCCAGAATCCCGGCAATTCTAGATCCTTCGGGCATTTGTCGGGATAATGGCAAAGGGCCGGCGGAATGACTGTTATTCCCTGGAGTAATGGCCGTGCGTTAGTCTGGGATGCGACCTGCGTGGACACTCTGGCACCCCCTACGTTTCTGCTACTTTAAAGGTTACGGGTGCCGCAGCTGCCTCTGCTGAGACTTTAAAAATAAAAATTGCTTAAACAGCTGCTACTGTTTTGCGCCTTTTGGAGTGGAGAAGCTGAGACCCTGGGGCCCTGAGGCAAAAAAACTATTTGCCGAACTACTTATCCACCCGCTTGGTTGATGTTTTTGGTGATCTGAAGGCCGGTAGCTACCTTGGCTAACAAATAACCCTCAACAAGGTAATGCAACCTGCATTCTGGGCACCTTTAACATTTCTCTGGGAATGGGTGATGTTAGGTTTTGATAAACTTTTATTTAATATTTTATAATTTCTTTTATTTTTCTTATTTTGTATGTATTCTATGTATATTTTGTAAATATTTAATATTTGGCTAATAATTAGTTTAAGTTGTACATTTAATTGTTATATATTCATGTAAATCGGCTTTAATCAAGTTACCACATTATCGTCATCATCATTTCAGCCATAGGATGTCTACTGCTGAACATAAGTATGCCAAATATCAGCTAATTCGTGTTTGAGTAATAAATATCCAAACACAAAACATACTTACAAACTTTCACGTATAATATTCCTAAGATTATATTCCTAAATTGTTCTCGAAACGAAAAGAAAAACACTTTTTAAATTTAATCATCTACATCCATAATTTTATCGCAATCAAGACAGCCTGAGACGAGCTCTACATAAATTAAACATTAAACTGCATAATGTACGTAACATTCGCGTTTATTAATAATGTAAATTGGGGAGTTTTGTTAAATTATGAAGTCAACACGTTCCTAATTAAGAGATAAATTTTCTAAGCAGTGTACACATGCGGGCATATTGAAAGTGGGTAATGGGTTATTATGATAATAATTTAAAGCTTGTCAAATAAAGGGTCGAACGTATCGAGTTAAATTTTGTACGTATACTAGATTAATGCAGCTGGGCAAATTAATAGGTCAAAGAGCACGGAAATTTTAATAGTAGACTCAATATTATATCTACAGAGTTGATAATATGAAGTCGTGTATATAATCATAAAATAAACGAAACACTTTTGCCATAGTTTAGCAATCGTTATAGGTGAACCGAGCTCTTACTATGTGATAAAATCAAAATCATAAGATAAAAAAAATAAAAAAAACTCGCTTAAACCAATTTTCTCTACATAGTGGTTATTTTGGCTATTCACTCCCATCTCAGAAACTCATCATCAAATCAAATCAAAATGTCTTTATTTCAGTAACTAAGTAGCTAGCTAAGTAACTAATTACAAAAATGGTAAGTTGGGATCCTCTTATAAGTAATGTCAACCTATGTTAGAAATACCCCGCTCTTCCATAACAAATAACAATAGTTGTAACTTAGTTACCAAGTGATTTAGTAAAAACAGAAAAAATTAAAAAAAATAATTCTACTTTAACTAAAAAAATAAACATACCTTTAATAACGATTAATAAATACATTTATATATAATATAAAGTGTGAACATGACGTTTTTGTGTGTGTAAGAGTAGGTCTTAATTATAGTTTTTAAAAGTGTCTCAGTCTCATCGTAGTTCTTAGTCAAAGGCCATTCTATGAACGTTTTCTGACTATAATGAAAACACATTAAATATATTATGTGGATTTGTTTATTTATAACTAGCCTTAGCCTAGCCTAGCCTACCTAGTATAATCTCAAAATACAGTGCTTGTTAAATTAATAGGTACTCCAGCTAATTTGTTATAGTAGAACGCATCTAGTGGTACCTACTTGTAGAACTGTGGAACACTCGTAAAGCAAAGCCAAAAATTAATTGTTCCAAAAGGTGGACTAGATGACTGCGATAATAACGCTGAGATGCATTTGCTTCTGTAACTACAGTGTAGGTAGATACAGAGAACTCACTCCCTTCTGGGAATTGACATTTCGAGAATATATTACATGGAAAAGGTAACAAATATAGATAATTATCTGTCCCGGCGAACTTCGCACCGACCCTTCCTAATTTTTTTTTCGTGATTTTTTCGGTGTTTAATTATAGTTATTCTGCTATTAGGGGCGTAAACAACTTCATCAAATCAAAAATCATAAAAATCGGTCCAGCAGTTCTGGGCTTATAAACGGTGTAACTAACCCGACTTTCTTTTATAATAATATTATGTTTACACCAATTAGGTATTTTCTGAAATTCAAGTATGATTTTAAAAGTAGATGAAAAACATATTTAACGTATTTCACACTTGAACATCTAGCCAGTTGGGTCGCAGATATTCTCAAAATAGGTTTGCTACAAGTGTACTGCGTTATGGGAAGGAAAATCATACTAAGTTTGTCTGTCATATGTGAGTAAAGGCTCATAATACACAAGGGAATTACAGAAACATAAAATACGTCACAATAATTAAAAGCAAATGGACACTTTTATACTGATAAAAAGAACAACAGATGATAAAAATAACAGAAAAAAACGTACAAATAGCAAAAAATACGGAAATAATAATCAAATAGAATTAGTGTAGCCAGGTTGTTTTTGGCCGCGTTTTTTGTAATAATAAATGTATAATATCTATAAATCGCACAACACATATTTTTTGCATTTTTTTTTTGTTCACATTTTAACTTTTGTACCAGACAGTACTTATTATTATCTATACTGTACTATATTATTATCTGTACTATACAATTTGTTTCGAAAATTTTATTACTGGTCCTTTGAAGCGGATTACGTAACGTAATCCAATGAAAAAGGACCAGTGAAAAATATCCCGTTGTCTAAATATCGTTTAACCACCAGCAATAGACCAAAAACGATGTCGTAGGTCAACAATGGGTCTTTTGATTCTTACCTTTATCGAGCGTTCGTTTCGCTTGTTGCGCTTGCGACGACCAATTTTTAACTATTACTGCGCGTAGTCTTTGTTTTCGAGACGTGTTTTTAGCTTAAGTGAACCTACTGTATTCTCTTCAATTATGTTGTAACCTGGACAAAGTGGTGAAGTAAATGCCCCATAAAACAGGCCGAATGCTGCGGTGTGCCTTCAGGAATTTATACGAGGGATGTGCTTACCTCATTTATGGTACATACTTGTTGCTGAGCTTGGCGATTTTAGCAAGCATAGGTATTTAAGTCAGCAAAATCTTATTATGAATGGCTTAATAAGATCGAATCATAAATGAGGAGATCCTTAAACGAACAAAAGTCGCTGACATAGCCCAACGGATTAGCAAGCTGAAGTGGCTGTGGGCGGGACACATAACACGTAGAACTGACAGCCGATGGGGCAGAAAGGTTCTAGAATGGAGACCACGTACCGGCAAGCGCAGGGTAGGCTGTCCACCCACAAGGTGGACAGACGACCTGGTAAAGGTTGCAGGAAGACGCTGGATGCAGGCCGCTTCCTACCAGCTAATCTATTAGTCCACGGGGGAGGCCTATGTTCAGCAGCAGGTGTCCTATGGCTGAAATAATTATGATTATGAATAAAATCTTATAAACATCTAATTTTGAGTCATATTAAAATATAAAGAAAATAAATTCTTTTCAAAATATTAACAGCATGTTATCTTTTGAAAACAGAAATCCTACCAATCGTTTGTGGCTCTACCGTAGAAATTGGTTTAACATAGAAAATCTGTATTAACTTTGAGAACTATGTATTTTCCTAAATAAATGTATATTTAAGCCGTGGAATATTTTCATCATCATTCATCATTTCATTAAAACCAATCCAGCCGCTATAGCGTAATTTAATGTTGTAAACATCAAAACTTATACATGCTTAGTAGGGGCCTGCAACAATACATTTGTCAACTTGATGTGCGTTACAGCTAAGCCTAAAAGGTCTCATTAAGCAGTATATATTCCATGATCCCACTTTATCCTTGTTTTGTTTTTTCTGTATAACTTTGACGTAAAAACAACAATGCCTTAGTACCTATTGTTGTACATTCATGGTAGGGGTACCACACAACTGTAAAATAAAGTAAATCAGTGATTGTGTAGGCGTCATAAAGGGCATTATTTTTGCGAGGCGTAAATGTTCTCATTTTCGATAATTGTTTGTAGATCGCGTTTATAGGGTCGTTTGCTGCTATTTTACGCATGGGCGGCGGAGATTTGTTTGAGTACTTACCGTAAAATTCTATAATGTTGCCTAACCGCACAAGATTGCCTATTTGACTATTTTTTATGTATGTAATTGTTATCTATTGCTTATTTGATAGACCAAGTGATACGGCAATATGTTTTTTTTTCCCAAAAAAATTATCGGGCAATGCGAATTATTGCCGCTTGCTACAGAGCGCAGTTGTTTACAATTTTTGAATTAAAAGTTTTTTACTCTATCTAATTGATTAGAAAATAATACGGTAATTTTAAGTATTATGCATTTTTTTAACTATTAAGTTCTGCTAACGATGTGGCCTGCCTAATGTCACTTAACTGGGGAAATAAGAGAGCTATTTTGTTGACTGATTCTTTTACAGATATCGTCCTTATGAATTTATCACACAACGTTAAGAAAATCATAGCTCTCTCCATAAAACATTAACTTTGAGCTTATTTAAGAGGTTAAAAGTCAAGGACGTCTTAGGCTCTATTCCAGTGCCGTAAATCATCACTGGCAACATACACTGTCGGACGTGAAAAAAAGTTACCCAAACGCTGTCCAATCGAGTTGAATTTAAAAAAATTTTTTTTGGTGAAACACAAGTGGATAGTTTAAGTAAATCACATGCTAATAACAAGTTATTACGGTAAAATGTGCCTCACCCGTAGCGTTCATTGTTCGCTCCATAGTTCAAGAGCAACATTCTACGCAGTGTCTATGCACGCGCGGCTTCTCGCGTGTTGTTTCTAATATGCGATAATTTAGTTAATGTTTCCACTGCCAACAATGAGAAATAAAGATGCAGGCATAGGTACGTACATGTTTACTAATTATTAGATAACTTATCTGTATATGTAGAGGTACAAATACCTTGTGCGATCTAACTCAGCGTTGCCGTTAGCGTACATTTTACACATTTGACGTACTTTTTAGCCTTACATGTGTAAAGTGTCATCACTTCAGCCATAGGACGTCCACTGCTGCGACTGCAGGCCTCCCCCAATGACTTTCATAGGGCCCTGATTGCCAATACTCGCTATGCTTGGCAAGCGGGTTGGCGAGCGCAGTTTTTTATAACATTCCGCACGCAGGCGCTGCTGCCCGTCTCATGCTACAGGAATTAGTCGCCTCTTACGACACGCTTCCAGTTGGCGGTGGGGAAATGTATTCTTTACGGCCGTCCCCACACGGCACTGTAACTAACTGTGTAAAGTATAATATGTGTAAAACGATATGAACACTGAATGTAACAGAACGTAAAGTACGCTCGCAAACTCACGGCACTGTCCACACTGTCTAGATGGCTTACTTCTGTTTTCGTCTCTTATCCTGTATTGACGACTTTGATAGTGCAGCGTCTTTGTTTGTATCTGCATTAGCATACTAAAGGGTGTCTCAATAAGAGTGCACTTTTTAAATTTAGTGTAAATTTTTTTCTAGTGAAAGTGATAATTTTAAAATTTGGCAGTTGTCACCTATGTTAGTTCCGATTATTAAAAAGGGAGCGCTTTACGACAGAATAACGCGTTATAATTGTGAAAACTTGTTACAAAAATTAACTTAAGTTGTGCTGAGACCGCCAGAATTTTCAGTCGAGAAAGTGTACATAATGTGCCAACCATTCGAAGAGGTCAAAAAAATTGAAGAAACTGAGTGGATTATAGTCAGCGAGACTCTTGTGCGTCAACGTGCCAGTCGGTCTGTTAAAAACATTGCTGCAGTAAACGAGACTGTCACCGAAAACCCAAAAATATCAATTCGGCATCGTTCTCAACACCTTTAAATTTCATGAAGCACTACGCAGTGAATTTTGACAAAAGACCTCTACATTCATGCGTACAATAAAAAAAAAATGGGGTTTTGTAAAATCTAGGGTTGCGAATAAACCAGAAACAATTCCCAATCTCAATCCGAGATCCAACGCATCATGCATGACCCCATCAGCCACATATCTGTGAAAATGAAAAGAGTAATGGCCTGACATTAAAGCCGTAGGGGCCTTTTGCCGGATATTTTATTCCATATTTAATCGAAACATGTCTTCTTTACAATCCAATATAAATATCACAACTCTCACAAAAACAAGTGTTTTTTATTTTAAAATGAAAAAGTGCACTCTTACTGAGACACCCGTTATATATGTCGTGGTTTAGAATCAGAAAGTTGTCTATGGGCCTATCTCTGCTGATCCGGCAGTTTGTATGAGGATGTAGTGAGATGTCGATGTTGATCCTATAGAAAAAGTTATTGCATTTGATAACTAGTATAAGCAACTTAAAATAAGATTTTATGCTTACACATTATTCTTGATGCAACAGTTAATGGTCCAGATAAACTTATTTGTTGAAATAAAACAACTATTATAGGAATCAGCAGTTATTTTAGGTATAATTCGCGAGCAGCATGCTGAGCATTGTTCCTATTACACAGTGCACTTCGTGTCGTCTTCAATATTCTGCAACATGCTTAAACCTTAACGCGCGTTCACATGGCAAGTGACTTATACTAGAAATAGTAAGGATACGAAACTTGTTAATAGAACACATTTTTTTGGCAAAATAGGCTTTTAATAAAGTCCTACCTATTTTATAAATTAACTTGATTTGATAGGTCTGTTGCTTAAGTTCAAACAATTTACTAACATTGTACATAATTACGAGTATTATTAAATTAATTAGCGGACCAATGGTTCTAGATAAAAACCAATAAAACCAATTTATTTCTGCAAATAGGCCTAAATTAAGCTCTTTTTTTTATACGTCCCAATTTTTTTTTTACCCTACCACTGCTTTGGGACAATTATTGTGGGCTAGGTTAGGTAGTGCAGGAAAATTCAATTAAAAAAACTCTTAGCAACTTAAATAAAATTAACAAATAAATAAAATAGGGCATATATGCATAGTTAGAACGTAAGATCAATAAGGAAGTAACAATATGTAATAGACTTACATTTGAGATTTATAAAATGTTATATTGCCCTTAATGTTGTTGTAAATCAGTGGTAGGGTAAAAATAATAATTGGGACGTAAAGAAGAGCTTAATACCGGCCTATCTGGTTTTATTGTTTCTTAAACGTTTGCTTTTTTAACCAGTGAGAAAACTACCTTAAAATAGTGTTTGGTTTCATCAACCAATGGTACTTGCGCACGAAATCATATCACTGTCTCTAATACACGAAATTGAACTAATTAACGAAACCTGAAGCGCATTCTCTACACCGTCCTAATTGGACAAAGCGATCAAAATTAATATCAATACATCTTAGAATAACAACAATAATTATTTGAGATAAATTATACAACTATACAGGAATATTTTCGAAACACTATCAACCTCCTATTAACTTATTCTAGTAGGTAAAAAAGAAGGAATTATATAAAAATTTTCTATAGAAACAACTTCAAAGTCTCTAAAAAACATTTTATTTTTAAAATTTATTGTTTTTTAGGGTTCTACAGTCAACACGGAACTCTTAAAGTTTAGACCTGTCCGTCCGTATGTTGGTCTGTTCGCGGCTTAGTTCAGAGACTCTTAGTAGCAGAAAGCCGTAATTACATGGGTAGGTATAGGTACCATTAATCACGCCTATAAAGTGGCAAAATCTTGAAAAAAATATTTTAGTTGATAAAATAAAGGAACTATTAGAATAAAAATTTCGTTAAAAGAGATTTTCAAGATTGTTTATAATAATCAAAAATCAAAGAAAAATTGACTTTAAAGGCTGCGAACAAATTAGCTGTGACATACACTAGACCAGCGGTTCTCAATCTTTTTTGGTGACGGAACCCTTTTGGATAGCAAAATACTTGATGGAACCCTACAATAAAACAATGGTTTTTAAGTGTATTTTTTATTAATAAGCATAATTAGAGTACCATGTAACAGTTACTTATTACTTACTTACATAACAAGTATAATAATAAATATAACATTGAAAAAGAAAAAAAATCTAACTAATGGGATGTATGAAACTGTTTTTTATTTTTCATCAATTGGTTGATATCAGGTTTCATAGAGGACAGTTGAAGTCTCATATCAGGTTCGGCGTCCAGTCTATTGCGGTATTTTGTTTTCGTGGCTGCATAGGTTGAGAATCCTGTTTCGCACAAATATGTTGTTGGAAACGGGAGAAGAATATTCAAAGCCATTTTGGCAAGCATTGGATATTCATTTCGGATTCTGCACCAAAAATCGTTGAGAGGCGTCGTTTTGAACAGTGACTCCATACTTGTGTCAGATGACATTTCTAAAAGAGATTCATATATCTCGTTTGACATACTTTCGGGCTTTTGTAAGTTGGGTAAAAAAGGATTATGAATCCATGAATTCAGTTTCATTTTTGTATTCTGTTCTTCAGGAAAATACTGCTCAAAAGATGCGCGCATCGAAGTGAGATATTGGACCAATTCTTCAAATACATCATCTTGAAATATTTCTGAGTTGTTATCGCCAAGAAACTCACTGAGTGACGTAAAGCTTTCTATTTCTCTATTTCCAACGCAAATAATCCAAAAATCTAATTTTCTTTTGAAGGCAGTTATTTTGTTACAGGCCTGGAACACTGTTGTCTGTTTACCTTGCAATGATAAATTTAATTCGTTCAGTTTCTGAAAGATATCCGCCATAAAAGACAGTCGGAACAACCAAGTTTTATCATACAAACGGTCTTTCAAATTAAAAGAAGTATCTGAAAGAAATATTTGTAACTCGGCTCTAAGTTCAAATAGCCTTGTTAAAGTTTTACCCCGAGACAGCCATCGCACTTCTGTATGGAGCAGCAGTGTTTTATGTGTGCTGCCATAATCTTCACACAATAATGAGAACAATCGGGATTGTAGTGGTCGTGATTTGATAAAATTAATTATTTTTACCGCTTCATCCATAACTAATTTTAGATTGGACGGCATTTGCTTCATCGCAAGTGCTTGTCTATGCAGGATACAATGGCTGGAACTACAATTAGGCGCTTTATTTTTTATTCGTGACACTACTCCTGCTGTTTTACCCGTCATCGCCTTGGCCCCATCTGTACAAATGTCAATGCAATCGTTCCGAGATTATTTTCCTCAAAAAATATATTTATTTTATTAAAAATTTCCTCTCCGGTAGTGTTTGTGGGTAGAGGTGAACACATAAGCATGTCTTCTTCAAAAGAACTTTCACATGGATATCTCACGATAACCAGCAAGATAGCCAGACCAGCGACATCAGTCGACTCATCCATTTGCAAGACGAATTGTGTTTTTTGTAGACGTGTAACTAGTTCTTGTTTGACGTAGCTTGCTAGATCATGAATTCGCCGTGAAACAGTATCGTTAGATAGCGGCACAGTAGAAAGATGCTTTGCAGATTTTTCATCGAGCATGCATTTTGTTATGTCTAATACACATGGTTTTATTAAATTCTCAGCGATAGCTATAGCTAACTAAATATGATGCCTCCGTGGCCTTTTCATTGATAGTTTGGGTTACATGCATCATTGTTTTTTGACTTTCCAATAACTGTTCTTTTTTACGTACAAAAAATTCTTTATTCTTGTCTTTAGACTCGGGGTGTACAGTTTCTAAATGTCGGCGCAACTTGGCAGGTGCCATGGAACTATTAGGAAGCAGTTTACTACATAACATGCAGAGAGGTGAGCCGTTGGAATCAACAAATCCAAAACTGATATATGATTCATCATACTTCCTTTTTTTCGCCTTTGAAACCGTGGAACTTGACGTCGTTGCATCATCGTCTGGATCGGTAATTGCTGTATACTCCACGCGGACTGCTTTTGAACATTCGGCTTCGTTGGAAGATGTTGTTGCGACACGTTTAACGCCTTTAAGCCAACGTTCCATTCTTTCAGGATGGTGAGGTTAAAATAATGCACGGTCGTTACTGCGTAGAAGAGTTTAGCACTTTAGTCCAAAGAAGAAATGTACAAAACTGATACAATCAGAAAACAGCAGTAGAACAATACACAATTTTTTTCTAGCAGGTAGGTACTTATCGCTCCGAACGCTAATCGTCGACTGACTAGTGTCAAGGCTTGATCATCGCTTTTATAGTCCTAGCCTCAATCTCGAACATTCTCAAAAATACTCGAGTCGGCGTCTTTGATAAATAAAAAGCCGATATAAAAATAGAAATTCAAAAAATGTGGTGTAAGCAATCTCGACTTTACGTTTTGAAGTTAGAGCCGAAAGTCGCTTGTTCACAATTATAGCGTCTAATTTCAAAGGCGGCTTTTATCAAAGGGATTGCGCGGTCACAAGTAGGTATCGGCGGTGGCGGCATAGTAAAATTGTTCGTGAATCGTGATACGCCGCGACAGAACGGTCGACCAGAGAGAGGTGTTTTGATTTTTTTTTCTAACTTCTTGCGGAACCCCGACAGGGGTATCGCGGAACCCTAGGGTTCCGCGGAACACACTTAGAGTATGGCTGCACTAGACTGTTACTGACCAGTTAAGGAGTTAGCAGTTACTTCAGCAATAACAATAACGAACGGACAATTGCAAAAAATTGACATGGTGAGATTAAAAGGGTTACTGGTTTCCTATGGAACCCTAAACAAGGCGTTTCGAACCTCAGTCGTTGCTGATGATTTAGGGCACGGCCCTGACAGATTTTATATTACTTTCACCAATAGAGTATCAATAATAGTATGAATCCATAATACATTTAACTGCAGGGTGCCGGCTTCGACAGATAAATATCCCTTCCTTCTAAAATGTTATAATTTAGAACGCTCTAGTGGCGTTAAAAAAGTGAAAATACGATACAAACTCTTTGCAATTTAAAAAGTAATTACTGACTGGCATAGCAGGACTATTTATTTGATTTCTTAAATAGGCTAGTTAAGTATCTTTTGTTTTCAAAATGTATTTATCACCTACCACAAAACGTCAAATTTTCTCAATTAATATTGATTTCTACATGTCGGACTTAAGGTTGAAAATCGGTTCAATGACCTTTAACTTTTTGAGTAGGTTGACCGACCGTTGTTTGTACCTTCTTAAAAATAAGTACGTAGCGGTTTTTAAGTATCTAAGTTTGAAAAGTAGGTATCACAACAGTATAGGTTAGAGACATGGAAACATACTATTTAAAAGAATGAATGTTCTACACAAGTTTACAGTTGTGTGTTATTGCACTGAATTTAAACCTGCGAGAACATCCACTGATGTTTTTTGCTTGAGACGGTCTACGACAGTAGTGACAGAAAAAATAGTCAAAAACGTTGTAATAATTGTTTTATCCGATCGTTCGTTTTATTGCTAAAGAAGCGTAGATTTCGACAGGTAATTTTTATAGTATTTTACATAACTTTTGGGTTACATTTTCCCGTCAAGTAAGAAGAGTGATTCGAATTAGCTAAGCAAAGGTCAAATTATGAATTTCCAAATTTGTGTAATTTTTATTCTGAATTCCCTTAACATTAGCTATACTCAGTACTGATGGATCTGTACGCAGCCTTTTGGTATCTGAAAAAATGACTATCTTTTTCTCACAACCCATGTTTACCTTAGTTTTGTCTTTGCCATAAAAATCGCTAAAACTTTATATACTGTAGTTGTAGCAGTATAACACAGGCCGGTTGCTGCAACATTAAAGGGACAGTATCATTGCATTGAAACTATGCGTAGAATGTTGCTCGCGAACTATTGAGCGAACAATGAGCACGGCGCCGGTCGCGGCACAAACGCCGTGCCTCTTATCCTAGCATGCTCACCATTTTCTGCAATTTCAGTATTGCTTGAAATCCTTGAAGAAAAAAGGATATTATAAAGAAGGCATTTATTTAAACGGCCAGAGTGCATGGACTTAACCTGTTTAGCCCGCACTTACTACATGTCTGGTAACTGTATTTCCTGTAAAATAGGATGACAATTTAAGGTGACTGAGTTTGTTGCGCTGTTTCATCTCAACACCAGCCAATATGTAGTCCCGAAGCAGTGGTAGGGCAAAGCTAAATTTTGGGATTTGTTTGAGTGCCCGGAAGAGGGCCTATATACTGAAAAAAATACTATTATGGCTACATAAGTATACATAGGAACAAATTAGTCACATATTTATATATTTAAGAACTACCAAAGATAATGCATAACGCCATCATGTTTTCAAAACCTATAGTCGTAGGTTAGCAAGTAACAACAACAAGGTTAAATCAAGTTTATTACGGTTGAATTACTTCTAGTTATGTTTTTTACCATATACAGGTTACAAACACTGTTGGGCAAAGACCTCCCCTGAACTCCCCCCTTCCAGAACTTCTCAGTGCTTTTTGAGGTACCTAATCATTATCATCATGTCAGCCTATTACAGTCCACTATTGGACGTTAGTCTCTCCCAAAGAGCGCCAAAGAGCACGATCTCCTGCCGTTTTTATCCATCCACTACCAGCCATTTTCCTAAGGTCGTCGGTCCATCGAGCTCGGGGGCGTCCTACACTACATTTGCCAAGACGTGGTTTCCATTCGAGAACCCGTTTACTCCACCTTTCATCGGTTCTGCGACAGATTTGGCCGGCACACTACCACTTTAGCTTGCTACATTTTAGGACTATGTCCATTACTTTAGTCTACTGTCGGATAACCTCGGTTCAGATTTTATCTCTTAACGAAATCCGAAGTATCGACCTTTCCATAGCTCGCTGAGTGACGTGAAGTCGATGGGCCAGCTTTACTATCATATTCCACGTTTCAGCTCCGTAGGTAGGTATCGAACTTAAATGCTGTTATTATAATTATATAAAAGGTTACATAATACACACATAACATCGGACTCTCCCCAAATACATAAATAAACACGGCGAGAGCCCGATGGATACCTGACGATCAAAAGCTGTGCTGAATGTGGCAGGACTGGGAGATTTGCAGGCGATACTAGCTTGAATTGATTGATATTTAATTTTGTCATTCACCATAACAAAAACTTTGGGATACTATAGTGACCGTGCCGGAATGAGATACACCAAAGGCGGCACTTCGCTGTAGCTGGCGACGCGTGAGCGCGATAACGCGCCACGTTCTACGCTACCATTGCTTGCTGTTATCTGGCAAGTTTTTATAAAGCTGACTGTACTCGCAAGCTTGCGGCTTATTTTGTGCCTTTTAACGAAATACATAAATGTATATTATGTATCATCTCCACATCATTTGCACTTTTTGTGTTTAAACCTTAGCAAAGCAAATGAAACGCAATCAAAGATGGCCTTTACTGGCGTACCTAACTTGCATCACAGCCATTATGTACCTACTTACATATCTATTAGGTACGTTTTGGGTAAGTAAATAGGTATTTACTATAGGGACGCATAAAATAAAATATAAACCTTTGATTTTTTCTCACACGAGGATTGTATTATTTAGGTTTTATTCATCATATTAGACAAATATCTAGTAATATAAGTAATTTTATTTATTAGCTTTTACTGTAATTGTGTACATTTTTTACAAGGATAGATTTTACTTTAAAACTTGAACGTGAAGTTTACTCTCAAGTCTCATAAAATTACCAATAGACAAATTTATTTAGCTAGACAATGCGACATTCTATGTAGGGCTGCATAGCTTAGTAGCAATAGGAGTGTTGTCAGAAAGAATACATTAGCTTTGTACACAGGCTCTCGGCTGTTAGCAAATGGCTTACGAGGCTATGTTACTTGCAAATTTTGAAAACCGCTTCAAATGTAGTGTATTGAGAACGTTCAAAGTTGTAGAGGCATGGACCAACTGCTGCATTATAGAGGTTGTAGTTTTGAACAGTAGACAAATTTAAGGAGGCGGATATGTTCATGAACACAAACAACTTTTTCTATGGGATCAACTTTGAAAAAGCAATTTTTTTTCTCCATACAATCTAACGCTCTACCTCGATGACAATGTATGAAACAGCGATTTTTTTTCGTGATTTCGATGTTGCCCCCCTACAAGTAAAAGTTGTTTGTTATAATATAATAAATACATTCACCTCCTTAAATTTTGATACTGTTCAAAACAACATCATGTATTGTGTCAAATCTTTTACATCCTAATTAGAAATAGTACTAACGATTCAAATCTAGATCTATTTGCTCTGGAAAGGTCTATGCTTGGTGTTTCTTTGCGATATTCGAATCAGAAATGAGGAGATCCGTAAACAAATGAAAGTCGCTGATTCAGCTAAACGGGTTGCAAGCGGCAGTAGGCGGCACGTAGAACTGACAGCCGATGGGACAGAAAGGTTCTGGAATGGTGGCCACGTACCGGCAAGCGCAGCGTCAGACGACCACCCATAAGAATGCAGGCCGTTTCCAACGGGTCAATCTATGAAGGTCTATGTTCAGCAGTGGCCATCCTATGGCTGAAACGATAAAGAAATCTAGGATCACCATTATGATTAAAGCCAAAATGTATAAAAAAATATTACACATTAGACAATAATAGTTAATAAAATCCCTTTAAAGTAGCTTTTATATACAGTTTATAAAATAATGCTTATTTGCTATAAAACATAACAGATTCCCCTTTTCTTTAGAAACCGTGCAATTTCGATCTTGGTCTCATTAGGAAACTTGCTGTGCTTTTAAAGTCACCATTTCAGAGGTTCTGTGTTTAATTCTGTATTTAATTAGTTATTCGATTTACAATAAAATAGCACGGGACATAAAAAGAACCGTTGGAGAGTATTATTTGTTTAGCATAAAGGTGCGAAAGTTCTGTTGACGATCAATGGTTACTAATTAATGTATGGTTGGTTATTTAGGACTAATTTGACAACCAAATTGTATACACACCACATGATAATATCTGAGTATCGCATAGAATCAAATAAACGTGTATGTATCTGTGTTTACATGTTCTATTACGAGTAAGTGCTGTAGTTTATACGCACCCAATTGGGAACATTTGAAATTGTAATAGTACAACCGAGTTGTGCTGTATGCCAGACGCTCGGTTCGAAGCCGCAGACAATTACAAGTATTTCGTAGCGTTATCTGAAATTGAAATCCGTATTATAGCCAAATACCCCCATGGGATTAGACGCTGGCTCGGAGCCGCAAAAATAACTGAACATCGCGCTCATTTCCCCGTTTGGGATGTTTATAAGCATTTAATTGAAAAACTGTTTACTAAAAAGTCTCTATTAACATTCTGTTTGGTTTGTATTCTAAAGAAATCTTCTTAGTTGTAAGTAATGTGTAGTCACCTAGTCTTATTAACTAATGCAAGTTGAAATGCGTTTAAGCGTTTGGATCTTGAGCAGTGTTTATTCCAGGGTTAAGGTATCTGATTTTAGGGAACAATATTTCTATTACTTTACTATATTAATTAATAAATAAATTCTTCTAACAACCGCAACAATTATATAATCTAAATAAACATACTTAAAAAAGCATTTAATACATTTACATTTACATTACTCTTTACAGCATTCGAACCCGCAACTGCCTGGCTTTATAGTCCGAAGCGCGAACTCCTAGACCAGACAGTTGTCAAATAAATACATAGATAAGCGTGCCCACTGTTTCAAACATAACATTCATAAAAAGGTACAATACAAATTCAAACGCAAATAAAGAGCAATAGGAAAGTTCAAATGCAATCATAATACTGTCTCGTTTAATGCACGCTTGACATTAAAGTTGTAGATCGTAGAAGTCTGCTAAATGAATAATTCAAAGGCGTTTTTCATTCGCTCGCGAAGTTCCGAGCAGCTAATTTTTCTTCCGCGTAGCTCGGGAATAAAAAGAAATAAGTACTAGGGGCCTGAGGCTTATGGTGGATGATGAAGAGTTTCTGAGAGGTCTCAATGTAATTGTCGTAAAGTATTAACGCGGTTTCGTTGCGAATATAAACAAGCGCTCTGGTAGCGATGTCACGAATTTAATCTCCCTGAAGTGGAATTATTGAAACACACTAGTATATGATACGACAAAAACATAATATATCCTTGTAGCAATGTAATTCCATTATGTGCATATACTAAAAAGAAAAAGTGGAACAAGCATGATACATTTTTTTAGTAAGCAATTCAAATAATCACAGTTACAATGTTAAGTCAGAATAGGAACAATTATTGTGATGACACAAAACTTTAACAAAAGTTTGGATCTTAGTCTGTAGTCAATTTCAATGTGGGGACATTATTAGAATTAGCAAAAATAATATTCTTTATACGTTATGAAAGTCAGAATACATTTCTTTAGCACAGAAGTACAAGGATAATGTTTATATTGATCATTATTATGACAGAAATAACTTGTGCCATTTTTGGCACCCCACTAATTCTTCGAGTTGTGTTTGGGCTATCAATATCAGTAGATATCGTAATGGTACCACTTAAGAAAATCCAAAACTCACAATGAGCCAAAAACTCACAATTATCACAAAGTTTTTATAGAGATCAGCATTTATTTAATAACCAAGTCTTGGAAAGTGTTGTGAAATCATAGTGATGATATGATGAACAACCCATTAACACTGTAATTTAGTCGCTGTCAAAATTTAACACTAAATCAGTTTGCGCTCGATATAGGCTTAGGAGAAGATTTAATTTACCATCACTAAACTTCCACATAACACAATTAGAAATCACCGCTCAAATTGTGTTATCTCAGTTAAATGTTGAGCGAGTTGTTTGCCCTGATGATTGAAGGTTTCTTGTACAAGTGCGAAAGTTATCCAATTTAAATAGGAACGTTTGACAATCGGGGCGCAACGCAACGCAAGCAATAGTTACAAACTGTAAATTGTAAGCAGTACAAGCAACTAGCTATTCTGTCCAAATTTGACAATCAACTGTCAACTGATACTGATGAACTGATATTTGCACCCGTAGTAGAAAAAATCTTGTTGAAAAACGACATTCAATTGGTCCCGAAATAAACTTTACTTACTTACTTCTTTTATCATTAAAAGTGATAAAAATGTAGTAGATAACAAAGATTATTCATAGTGCATTCAACAAAAAGCATTAAAATCGGAGCATTGGTATCGGGTTTTCCAATTAAAAAAAAATATATATATAGGGATACTGGAAAACAATTACCAATTCGTATAAAGATATTTTCGGGTTAAATTCCCTGTAGGATCAATTCAAATAAAGATGTTTTCTAAATTATCTTGTCGGTTAATGCAGGCCGCTTTAACCGGCCAATCTGAAAGTAATTGGGGAAGGCCTATTTTAGCAGTAGACGTTCTATGGCTGAAATTATGATGATGATGCAATCGTCTTGCAACATGGAGTATGTGAGCCCCCTGGTAAAATAAAAGAAATCATAGTCAAGATGTCAATCTTATTTCAAAGTATGTAGGTATATAAATTTCAATATAGTTGTATTGTCTTGCTCATATTTCTATCCAGCCTGCTGAGTAGGTATAGTTTTCCTCTTTCAGTTTATGTGTCTTGCTTGATATATAACAATGTATTGAACAGATTTAAAAAAGGGACACATAAAAACGCATTTAATTATGCAAAAAAAGTCAGTTGATACCTTCTGTTTTAAACGAGTTTAAAAAGGCGGAGGTTCTCCATTGTGTTTTTTTTAATACAACGATAATTAAAACCCGAGTTCGTTTCAGTCTGTCCTCCACGTCCTATTCAAAATACGAAAATGACCCATATATTTGCAAATTTGCAATGCAGTACGGGCCTGGGTAAACGCGAGCGATCCTTAACCGGTGCGAGCTTAACAGAGTTTGCCATTAACGCTCGTCTACTCGTACCTACGCTCCGAAAACAAAACATTCAAATTATTCGCACAAATTCTAAATTGTAATCAACGACACGTGCGTGCCCATTTCAAAGTTCTACCTTTATCGCGTTCAGTTTTGCATTATTCGAATACCTATCAGTTGAGGTTAGAGAAAAGTTCGTGTTGGGTATTGTTGTCCTAACTTTTAACATAAACATGCTGGATCGAGATCGTTTTAGAATTTTAGCAATGAGAGCATTTAAGTTCTGCTTGTAAGCGTTAACTATTTTGGGTAAGGCCTTTATCAATATTGGTTGAGATGGACTTTCGTTGGTTTTTGAATAATTAGTTGTAGGTATTTTCGATCCTTATTTAACTGTAGATTTAAACTGATGTTTATGATTATAATATTAATCGAAAAAGATCATTACAGAGAAAAATATAGTGTAAGTTTTTTTCGTACCAAATTTCATGAAAATCTTTGGTTTTTCCGTAAAAGCGTAACAGACATATATTATATACATTTAAATATTGCGTATGCGAAGTGAAAACAAAATCATCAAGTAAGTAGTTGTTTCTTTCAATCTACAAAACAGTAACACAGTTTTGCGAGCGCTTCCACCCAATCAGGGGTTTTGATTCGGAACTTTGTGTGTTACTTGCCCATTACGGCTGACGTGGGCAATTAACAAGGCGCCCGAGTCACCGCCTGCATGTGAATGGGCCCTTATTGTACATTATTCCCTTCTCCCGGATTTATCTTAACCCTGATTGCCACGCATGTCAATGAATTAGACTTCAACGTTGTTTAATTCAGTTTTGTTTTCTAGACATTTATATTTCTGATTTGAGTTACTCTTCTGAAGACAGTGTGAAAAAAATCACTTAAACCGATTTTGAAAATAAAATGTTTTTCGTTTATTGTGTGGTAGGTAAATTTCAATCTCACTTGATAGTTGATACACCGTAAGTAAATGTATTGTAATTTACTTCTGATGTACTATTAGGTACTACATGTCGAAATTCCTCTGAAAGAAAAAAATATTACTCTTCCTGTTTTTTGGTGTCGGTTAAAAAGTAAAATAATTTTCATGGTTCAGGATCAACGGATGTCAAAGCTCCTATCCTATTAAGTTATTATTTATTTAAATACACGTAACCTTATATCTAATTCAAAACGTGTTTATTTTCTATAGAAATAATGATGTTTGTTTATGAACACTAGCTAACGATATCTGCGGTAACACGCCATATCTAGCAAACCCATAACTCACTGTCAACGCTCCCGATGATTTCCTTTTCCGCCGCTCGACAACGAAACACGATCTAAATTATCGCCTAGTTTCAGAGTTAACTAATTAACTCCACCTCCCATCTCCCCGTGTAATCTAATTTTTGACAAACCGCACGGGGTTTGACCCACATTGTCAGCTTTGAATTGCATTACATGTGCTGCTGCGTTATGTACGACTTAGCGCTCTCTCTCATGGATCAGTGAGGTTAGTCTTTGCCATGTTTTTTATTTTTTTGATCTAAAAAATCTCGCAAACGTTCGTCATCTCTAAAATTTTCATAATGTATGTGTTGGATAAGGTCGCAAGTCTCAATTTATTTAGTGTTATCCTATTTGTTGTAGTTTAAAGATGTTATCAAACAGAAGGTAACAAAAAACACATTCTGCTGCTGAAATCTAACCACTTCTTGGGACTAACATCAAACCTAAAACTTTTTCATACTAATCGTCGTTTTGTACTCGTATTAAGGGCTGTTAGTGAATTTCTTAGCTCCAAAACCAAAGAAAATTCAACGTGTCTAGATGTGTATTATTTTCAAGATTGTGGTTTGATTTTTACGATAGGTACATAAAATCATTCGCCTACTTGCCCTATTGATTTGGAAAGAGGTAGGTAATGGAATAACAGCGTTCATGTTGGAAAAACATTCATCGAGGACAAATTTCAACTGGATTAAAGCCAAACAGATCACGTCGCTTGTTTCCGTAAAAAGGAAACTTACTTCAGGCAAGACAAGACTTTTCCTTTGCTACCTCGTTTTATGTCCGCTAGTTTAAGGTTCCGTGTGCTAAGGATTTAAATCACTTCGTTATTCATAAGGCTAGTACTAGCAGCTACTAGGAATGTAGGACACCCCTTATACAGCTTAAAATTACAAAAGTTTAGTTAGTCCTTTGATGAAATATTTATCTGTGTAATGAAGTCATTCTGTTTTTATGTTGACTCATATACACGTACATACGTAATGTAAGAAAACAAAAACTTTTTTAAATGAACGATTAATAGAAATGTTTGTGGTAAATTGTTATATGATTTGAAAATATGCGGAACCATGATATTCCAGTATAAGTACTGTATTTAGAGTGTATTTATTGTATTGATAGCATTTTCTTCATCTAACAAAAGGTTATACAGGGATGTTTTACAAACCTTCTGTATGTTTCGATTTTGATCACAACTACTCGTATGTAGTATTTTTATACAAGGCTTATTTACTTGTAATTTATAAATAGCCTGGTTTTAGGGGCTAATCCCAGTGCTCAAATACAAAATACTTTTTCTTATTATCTTTCATACAAATCAACAGCTGACCGTTCATTTGGTAGCTTCACTTGTAACCGACTATGTAATCAAATCTTGGCAGTAGTTTTAAACCTACTTCTAATTGACGTGTCGGTTTGAGACTGTAAGTATTTGATATTTAAAAGACAATACAATAATTTGACACTATCGTGATGATCTGATGATGAGGCCAGAAGCTGAACAGCCGAATTCTTCAATGACTACAAGTTAAACCTACATGTTTGGGCTCATTTGATTCGTTTGATGAGTCAAATACATATAAAAAGTGTGTTTTATGGTTTTTTAAACTAGATATACATTTTAGAAAAAAAAACGTTATAACTAAGCGTATCACGGTTTAGTTTAGTTTATGAAGTATATCTGAATACTGTAATAAGGTACATTAATGATGTCTCAAATTCATAAAAACAAATTCCAATATCGCCCGAAAAACGCTTCGAGTTTTCAGCTGTTCAATAAAATATCATCAATCAAACTTTCCAACGAATCAAGGCCGTTTCATAGCTTCAAAGCATTACAAAAATATTAAATAATTCATGACATTTCCACTCCTAAAGGTTACCTGTAGGCAATAAGCTTTTAAAATTTTCATTTTTGCTTTAATCTGTTGAAATCCAAAATAATTTCTGCTAAATTATTATGTCTCTGTTTCAAAACATTCATTTGCATTAATTTGCACGTCATTATTCTACGCATTATTAGACATCTGGGTCAGTTTGTTCGAAACTTTGTGATAGAATAATTTATGCCGTGTTCAATATTGTTAGCATGCAAATTATTCAGAGAACGTTTCTATTTTCTATTCGTTCAACAGGACTCTTACACAAATCAGTTTGTGTGTAATTTGGAGAAATAGCTGCGCATTTGAATTCAATGTTGTGTGAAATCCGACAATTTCCGAACGGAGTGGGAAAAATAGCGTCACAAAGCGTAACTATCTGTGAAATGATAGGAGCATGATAAATCGGTGTAGGTAACCGACACCAATCGCATCGGAGCCCCTAAAGAAGTCATAACTTTATCGTGTTTGCATTATTTCGCGGATGACTGATCGCGCGGATCTGCGTGCAAATGTGACATGAATATTTCATCGTTCCGAATCCACAAACAAAATCGCACAGAATGTTGCCGCTAAGAATGTGAGCGATGATATAAATCTTCTCGTTTCAATCAACGTTCTTATAAACTTCCTTTTTGAACGCATAAAAACTTCCGACAAAAAGATCGGTGAAAGTGTCGCGGGAAAATTTTCAATTGTCGTCAAATACATTTGTTTGGTCTACATTGCGATTTGTTTAAAATAATTAAATGACGTCACACACATAATAGGCTAGTTTCCTGGGTCAAAAAAAGATTGTCCTAATTAGTCCGTCAGTTAGATTATCAAAAAATATTGGACCCATGTTTTGTCTTTTGTCAATCAAACAAAAAATTACGAAGATAAAGCGCATCAAAGTTTGGAAGTGACGTCACACCTTGCTGAAAAGTGTCGCAAGGCGTGACGTTACGCGGAACTGTAACGGGCTATATCTTCATCATTATTTGTTTGATTGAGAAATGAAAAATACGTGTCCAATATTTTCTGTTGATGCAACTGACGGACTAATTGGATTTTTTAGGAAACTAGCCCATTACCGGACTTCTCGACCCGCACAGAATATCAACGCTATTCGCAATACAGATATCGGACAAGGCTTTCCGAACGTCAGACCGTTGTCCTTCAGTAACTTATCGACTGGTATTTATTTAAGCATCCGATATCTGCATAATATTGTAAAAAGTATATTTTTAAGTTCTGAATACGCATTTTGTGGTCTTTGTGGGATGCATCAAATCCACTTTAAGGTCTGCCCCTAGAAGAAACTGGATGTTTTTGTGAAGTGACAAATCAGTATATATATATTTTTGTTAATTCAAATTAAATTTAAATATTTCATAACATTAGACGTCGTAAATGCAACTTTTAATCAAACCGATTCGTAACATACTCAAATTTGAATCGGATGCTCTTCTGAATAGCTCTGAATCTGACATTCAATTCAAGAACTATATCAAATCCTTCAATTCTGTTAAATTGCATAACGATTCTGAATCGAAATACACCGTGACTTTTGTCACTCATATGAAATCTTTGGATATCTCGAGATATCGGTCTGATATCTAAGGAGTATTTTCATATGAGTGACGAAAAAGTCACGGTGACAAAAGTCACCCGTGCGCGCTACATGTCAAACTTATTCTTTAAATAAAAGTTATCTGCCTGTTGAAAAATCGGCCCATAGAGTAATAGATAGTCAAAGGTGATTATGTAACAAACTTGCCTCTAACATTTAGCTGACAGAAGCCGCCATTTTGAATTTCTTATTCGGCACATTTATGCTCTGAATATAGGTAATAAACTTTTTGTTTATTTCAAGTTTACTAGGATAGGATAATGTTGCAATCCAGCTGCATTTAATAAAAATATAGTAGCCATTCTTCCGTGTCACATTATAATAATAAAATACGGTAGTAAAATCCCAGCAAGCGGAGTCTAACGTTATTGTACGTCATTCTTTCCATTGAACGCTTCGCATTTCGAAGTCTTATTGTTTCTCATGGAATTTTATTTACCCCGACCCAACATCTTCGACTTTTCAAATTGATGATAATAAACGGTGCTTTTTTTGAAACAAAATGAATTGACATGTATTTACATGTAATAACCAGGTGCATATTGACAGTGTTTCAAATAGAAAATACTGTATACAATTTAAATTACGATAAAAGCCAAATACTCAATAGAGCTATTGCAAAAGAAAAGCAATTTCTTTTCGATGACTGATAGAGTTCATGAACCCAAAGTGATTGATTGTCGGACTCAATCTATTTTATATCCTGATAACTGAACGTCTATGAAATAATGGTTTATTTTGTTACTAACACCGCTATAGTTTGTTTTTAACAAGAAGCTTATAAGTACTTTATCTGATTCTAATTATACAGGCTGTTAAGTTGAACAAGAAACATATATCTACAGGTTGTTCTTCTCATGAATAACAACAACTTTGTCTATGGGACCAATAGTGCAATTGAGCTAAGAGAAAAATCATACGTTTTGGTCGAGTAGCCTTTAAGACAGCTATTTATTTGTTGATTTTACTATTGTCTCCTAATAAACATTTGTTTACATTAACAAGAAAAACAACCAGTAAAAGTATGTCTCTCGTTCCGCCTAACACCCTGTATAGATAGAGTAAAGTATAATCATAAAAAGGCGCTCTCACTTTATGGTGTGACAACCAATTTTCAGTAAAAAAATATTATGGTGATTTACGTATGGTGGAAATACGCGTATTACCGATTACATAAGTACAAAATAACGTATAAACTTCAGTAGGTTTTTTCATGTAGGTAGGTGAGCGTAACTTAGTGCCACGTATATTTTAATTATACCGTCTATTTTCTCATTTACACTTGCCGTATGTGCCTCTCTATTTCCCGTACCATGACCCCTTAGAGATTAGAGATATAACCTATCTTCGAACTTCATGGTGGGTATTTTCCCTCGAATGCTATATGATCAATGAAGCGACCGGCATGTTGCAACCTTTACCAGGTCGTCTGTCCACCTTGTAGGTAGACGTACTACGCTGCACTTTCCGGTACCTGGCCTAAAACCTTTCTGCCCCATCGGCCGTTTGTTCTACTTGCTATGTTCCTCACCAACTGCCACTTCAGCTTACTAATCCGTTGGACTATGTCAGCGACTTTTGTTCGCTAACGGATCTCCTCATTTCTGATTCGATTTCGCTAAGAAATACCAAGCAAAGCCTTTTCTATAGCACGCTGTGCAATCTTAAGTATAATTATTAGATAACGGTTCAAATTTTAGCTTCGGACACTTGAAAATCATCTGTAACGTAAACACTCATAACTTGTAATATAACCATTGTAATCTCCATTGATTTACGACGTAATATATCATCGTCAATGCCTATTACCTATAAAACTTCATCACATGTTAATTGGCAGATTAAACATAACTGATGATGACAAAGAATCCACGCATACTGTGAAATGTGTGACAGTGCTTTAGTATTTTTGGTAATTCACGATAATCCTTTGTGGTTCCAACTCTGAATATTGTGTTTGCCAATACAATTGCAGTTCATAAAGGAAAATTAATTAAATCGACGTAAATACGAATGTCGCTTCCGATAATGCTCAATACTGGAAAATGATTTATAATTGGACCCAAGAATCGGATTCATTTTATTAATAGTATTATCTGCCTGCCTAACATGAGCACTAAAAACACGATATGATATGATATGATATAGCGAAATATCGACACCAACTTTAAAAATATGATAGATATATCGTGTTTTTAGTGCTCATGCTAGGCAGGCAGGTACTACTACTTATCAGTCTTCGTCAGTCCACTAATTGATCAATGATAGTCTTATCCCTCTCTCAGTTGCAATGCACGCTACAATCCCGATCGTCAGCTGCTCTTTTCTGAAACCCATGGGGTACAGTACAGGAGGGTGCATAAAATCTCTCCTGACCAAGAACTTCTGTGGTATACAGCCAGCTCCGGATTTGTGATTTGACACCTTCTCCTATTCTAAATAAAAATAATGCCATCATTGCGCCCATTCCAAGCTACGTTGAAAACATCGGCACTCTATACTGGCCTACGTTTATCGAGTTGAGGCACTAAACGGACGATCTCCGTAGCCGAGAGGCGAGTATACCAGACTTGGTGTCACTATCTCTGAGGTCCCGGGTTCGATTCCCGGTCGGTCAATGTAGAAAACAATACTTTTCTATATTGTTTCGGGTCTGGGTGTTGTGGTACCGTCGTTGTTTCTGATTTCTAAAACACAAGTGTTTTAGCTACTTTCCTTAGGATCAGAGCAATGTATGTGATGAGTGATTTCATATAATTTTTTTTCTCACGTCAATTGCATGGTATAAACTGTCGTTAGATAGATCGTTTATAAATGTTGGAGTATTGTACGGTAAACGGGCAGGCCCTAATTTAATTTTTAAAATTTAAATAAGTACTTTATTAGACACCAAAAAAAGTATAATTGATAGTATAGAGCTGCATATTTTTAGATAAACTATTTATTTCTTGTATACTCCTATAAAATATTATCGAGTTCAATTAAGTGGTACTTAATGTCCAAAATAATCGAACAAATTTTGTATTTTAGGCGAAGTTATCATGTCGCTTAATAGTCAGCGAAACATTTCATCTGCTTACTTTATAAAAATATCTTAATATAATTACTACTCGCAGAATGTTACATAGCTATCTATTCACATACAATAGGTAAGCCATGAAAGAATTTCTTGAGTATGTATAAATAAATGTAAGTAACCTTTGTCTAGACATTTTGCTTAACAAGGTGACTGCCTAAAGCTGGCTTAAAGAAGAAAAAACGCAGAAGTAAAATCGTTTTCTTATACTAACTTTTACAAAAAATTGTGATATAATGTATAGGCACTCATATACATTACATTTTAAAATTCGTAAATATTTCTTCTCCTCTTTAGTGAAGAATAAGAGACTCTCTTTAGAACTTTAAAACTAAGTTACCGATTTGCCTAATCTTTCAGGGATATTTAAATAGTAATGGTTGTTTATGTTTAAATTTTTAGTCAATTCAATATACCTATTAGTTTTTTTTTGCCGTCAAATGTCAAAAAATAGACAAACTACTCGTATTCGATATTTGAAAAATTCACGGTGCCGATTTGTAGTAATTTTCGAAAATACGTGTAGGATGTTGTTTCGTTGACTTATTACCTATCGCGAAACTACCTTTAATTTTTTCGAAAAATATTTGCAGTACAACTAGAAAACTACAATTAACGTCAACACGTTCATTGTAGTTTTCATTAAAATAGTGTAAATTAAATTTTCATGGCTGTGTTCGACATCGCGTACAACATCATATTACACGACTGATCGTAATCTATTATCTTCTAGATAAATTATTTATATGTAAATGTAAATCGTAAACAAAATGTAAATGTACAAAATCGAAGATTAATGGTGAGGAGATAGGTAACTCGAAGTGGCTTGTAGAATCGGAGTTCATAACACTAGTAACATTAATGACATTGCAGGCTGTGAGCCCGTTGGCGCAATATAGCCAAGATTAGGGCTGTCAGGTCGGAAAGTAAAAGCTACTACCAATCACACTTTGTAGCAGAACCTAACTAGTACACAGATAATTATTACTACTTTTTAGTCGTGTGCGTATGTTGTTTGAGTAGTCGTCGTGACAGAGTTTGAATTTGTACCGTGTGAAGTCATATTTGTGAATATAACCCACTTCAGTTCGATATCGGCGTTGCTAGTTTTTTTTAAAGTGGAAGGTTTTTTGTGACTAACGATTACCAAGCCCATTCACATATGTATAGTGTTGAAATCAGGTCTTATTACGAAACACGTAAACCGATACATAATTAAAGGAGACGGGGATTTCTGGGCCATTAATATAAGTAGTTGAAGTATAGTTTTAAAAAATGGTCATATTTTTCCATCCTAATATACAAAAAATCTGCCCATTTCTCTTCCTGGAAACTGAGCAATAAGAAAAACAAGATTTTTATGCAGTTACTACAAAATTGATTAAAATAATATCGATTTATGTAAGTAAGATTACACAATTGATAAAAAGAAATACTCTTGGTCTATACTAGGCAATTAACGCAAACAAAATAATTGTTTGCATTAAAATAAATATATTAAGCTATTTTAGCTAATAAAAAATTTATTAGTCAAATAAAAATAAAAAGATTTCGTTTATTAATCGATTACCTAAATAAAACCGATACTGTATATTTATTCTGTGCACTGATACTGGCAGCTGGCTTGTCAAATAAATAAATAATCTTTGGATCACACAACGTTTCGTATTTTACGTTTCTGCGTGTGCGTTTTGTTTGAGTGATTTCATATCAGCTTTTTGTTTTTCAATCAATCAATCAATCATTTATTTGCGTCAAATATGGTATACAAGGTCAAATTACAATAAAAGAATCACATATTTGGGCTACATAAATTAGCATGCAAATGTCATGGTACAATAAAAGATGAAAAATAGTTAAATGTCAAATAAATCTGATAATAATTGTTACAATGTCAAATCTGCTCATGTCCAAATTCCAAATTATTAATAATAACAGGCGAATTATATTATTATTATAAATTATACAAAAATTACTGAGTCAGTGTTGAAATGCCATAACCTAAATTCCTTTTTTTAATTTGAAAAAGTCCTCTAGACTATAAAAATTATGGTGATTCAGCCAGCGGAACAAATGTCTTTTAAATACTGGTAAATTAAATTTTTTAATGTCATTAGGTATCTGATTATAAACTCTTACGCACATTGCTAGGGTACTTTTATTAAATTTAGAAGATTTAGGATTTTCTTTTAGAATAAGCCGATGGGGATCTCTACGTACTCTTGCGTTTTTTAGATCATATGTCTTTCCAAATAAATTCTTATGTCTGTTTACAAAATTGCATACCTCATATATATACAGGCATGGAAGCGGTAGTAGAGCAAGATTTTGAATGTGGGGCTCACATGAATTTCTAGGTGAAATCCCATTGATTGCCCGTATGCATTTCTTTTGTGAAATAAATGCTTTATTTTTGTTTGTACTGTTTCCCCATATGACGATAGCATAGCGTATTATGGACTCAATATAGGCTTGATACGATAGAATAGCAGTCCTTCGATCAGTTACATTTCTGATCTGGTAAATTGCATAAACAAACTTATTAATCCTTTTGCAAAGGTC
The DNA here is from genome assembly GCA_963576865.1 of Anania hortulata. Lineage (NCBI taxonomy): Eukaryota > Metazoa > Arthropoda > Insecta > Lepidoptera > Crambidae > Anania > Anania hortulata. The sequence goes on along the minus strand of OY756396.1, from coordinate 8,108,704 downwards.
AGATACGTGCAGTTTCCAGTTCAAATCTTGATCTAGAATAATGCCTAAAAATTTTATATGTGATACCTGCTTGATTTTTAAAATGTTTAGATTAAAGTTATAATTGGGATTTTTTGATTGATTAAATTGGATATAATTAGATTTATTTAAATTAATTTTTAAATTATTATTGTCTAGCCATTTCAAAATTTTGTCAATAGTGTCATTAATGTCTTGTTCATGTCTGATTATTGAATGTTGATGTCTGTTAGTTGTCACTATAATAGAGATGTCGTCGGCATATAAAATACATTTATGTTCCATCATGTCCACAATATCGTTTATGTATAAAATAAATTTTTTCATCGACTACGGCTTTGTCTCACTAATTCTGACCCTACCTAACCTGAACGATCCTGCAATGCTTTCAATCTGGACACGGAAGATCTTGCTTATACGTCTGACTTAGATTTTTTACTTTGGATTTTACTACTGGCATAGACTGGATACAGAAGATAGTGGATCTATGTGTAAACTGTGTAACAGCGACTAGTCACTGTATGCACTAGGCCGACGACCCCTAAACGATAAAACTACTTTGCATGTATTTCAACAATGGCTTCACCTCAGTCTGTTGTATACCTTATCTAACCAGTTATTGTCGTCTAGTTTGTAGCCTAAATGTGTTTAACTAACGTAAAAATATCTTGTGTATTTCAGAAATCAGCTGTTTATTATACAACCTTACTTTTACTAAACCCTTGATTAGCCGTAGATTTTCAGTCAATAATTGCCAAGTAATTATTTATTCATTTACACCATTTTCATCTTATTACATCCAGGGCCCAAATTTGTATGGAAATGTTTCCATCTCCTTTATGCCTTAGTTTAAAGAACATGACAATTGGTGTCAATGTCACGCATATTTATATTTATTTACTGAAAAGATAAATTCAGTGGCGGGATCATGACAACCCTGTTTGAGATGGGCGTTCGTGAGAGGACATAGAAACTGGCAATGTTTATAACTCCTTTATTGCGTGGCCGCATGTTGTAAATATTACTATTGCTAGCTGTTGGTACTATTTATAGTACCTAATACCTATTTACAGACGGATGATAGAGACCAAATATTCTTGCTTTTAGGGTATTTCTTTACGAAGTAGGTAATTTAAATACGTTTGGTAAAAATCGATTCTTTCAATTAGTGAAGAAATGCCTTACATTTACCATATTAATGTAGTCTTGCAATTAAATAATGATCATCGTGTCAGCCTATTGCAGTCCACTGTTGGACTTAAGCCTCCCCCAAAAAGCGCCAAAGAGCACGATCGCCTGGTTTTTACATCCAGCCACTGCCAGCTATCGGTCGCCGGTCATCAAGCTGGGGAGCGTCCTACACTACGTTTGCCAAGGCGTGGCCTTTTGTGTACTCCCCCGTTTATATAAATAATGTTTATAATACACATAAAAAGCCTTCAATCACCTCTCCTTTTTTTGGTTTTTAGTATACATACTAACTATGTAATCAAATTTTGGAATTTATTTTAACCTTGTTTTTCTAATTGTCGTACCGATTTAAAACTTTGTAATATTTAAAATTCGGATGACTACAATAATGTGATACCATCGAGCCGATCTGGGTGTTAGGACCCTGGCTCCATCAACCACAATCTCCTGAAGTAAGAAGATTGTAGATAGAACTATTCAATGGTTGCAAGTAGGACTTTCGAGCTTGGGCTCATTTGTTTTCATGTGTCACATTTACATGGTTTTATATTTTTTCAACTTAAATAATAAAATGATTATTGGTAAGATTTGGAAACCAATTTATTAAAGAAAAATAAATAAAGCCGACTACGATTAAACAATATCATTTAAAGATGTGAATAGACCGTGGCAGAAATAGGAGATATGGAAAAGGCTCTACCCAAGGTGGCAAAAATATTTTTTTACCAGAATTATCCTTTTACAACAATTATCCGTTAGTGTAAGCAATGCTTTTACACACATATGCATTAGCAATACCAAAATAATATAACTTATTTTAATGTTTTCTTATTCAATAAAGAATTTAGCAAAACAATTGTAGGTATTTTAATATGATAGCCTACAAAGTATCTCCTCATAAATTCTCAAGAAACAAACAATAAAGACAGAAAACAAAATAATTAAAGAGTGAGCAGACACAGCAAAACTAATGAAAGGTACTTGATTAGATTAGACAGCATTCTAAAAGGAATTCAACAGTTAAGGAACAATTTGGAGGAACAAATACTTGTAGTTACATTGTTACTAAGATCACGAACTGGGAAGGCTTGACTTAGTTTACGTGGGACAGAGGTTTATGTCGTCGTAAAATAATGAAAGTACTCCTGTTGTAAATGTGCAGGGCAGGTAAGAAAAAGTAAACAAACGACATGATACTTACTTACTACAAGTTGACTTGGTGTGTACCTACCTCAACTTATCTTCAATATTTTTCCTTTACACTTGATTCAATTCCGAATCATCCTCTAAAATCTGCCTGGTGTGCTTTTTAACACTCTGTACAAGTTTATACCATCGAGCACATACCCTATAGAGCAGCAATACGATAAATCTTTCTCCGAAACTAGTTAGTGATTTTTCACTTACATTATTTTTGTATGAACTGACAAGTCCTGTCAACTCTCGCCCATACTAAAACAGTACAGTCACAGCAAAGATTTTTGACGCTGTGTAGATACCTAATACGTACGCAAAACTGGAGCCGCAACAGGCTCCAAACGCCTGACAATTCCGTAGTGTTAAATGTCAATCCGCTCGGAACGCGTCTCTTGGAAAAAAATAATATTGACGAAATGTGCTATTAAATGGTGTCAATACACATTGGATAAATATAAAAACTGTGATAACTTCACTTTTCACTTACAAGCTATCAATATTATTTAGTATTTCGACCATAAAAGCTAATAAAATTAATCGCTATATTTTACATTTTGTAAAAGGTTAGTGCTGCCAGTTAAGGAAATTATTTTCCCATTTTATTTTTATTGTCCCTATTGATTAATTTTAAAAGTACTAACTGATATTTTATGTCTGTGATAAGTAGGTGCAGTGTAATTTAAATATTATACATACTTGAAAATATATTATTTTAAAGTTGAAAAGCTTAAATAAACATCACTTGTTAAAATCAAAACATTCACATTTTTTTGTTTTAAGGATTCCACAACAGTAAAATAGTAAAAAAATATTTACGTCGTGCACATGACAATCTAGATGTAGGCATTGTTTTTATTTAATTTTCCCCAAGTTTGGGGAGAACTACTATTATGAGCAACCCTTTTTTATAGTGGTGTGCGTGTCTCTGTGTAAACGAACTGTAAAGTTGCTTCAAATTTAGAATCGCCGTAGGTACCGAATTATCCTTCTATGGTATTCTATGAGTCACAGATTAAGCAAGGCGGAATTTTTGTCGAACAAAATAAATGCCATTTTATTTTAGCAAAGGGTATGTGCTCCATGGTTTATATTAACTCGACTTGCCCGCATAAACGTCAATCTCCTCGTACGTAAATTAAAACAAGCTGAATTGTAATTTGCACTAACAGGAGTCTTCCGATTGATACCTTTATAACCGTCTTCGAAAAAGGAGGAGGTTCTATGTTTGACTGTATGTATTCCACAGAGCTCCATAACGATTAGGAATTAGTAGATACTAGCGACCCGCCCCGGCTTTGCACGGGTGCAATGTTGATACTAAATAAAAATGTCTGTTTACAATTTTCACAGCTTTTTTGCCATTAGACAATACAAACATGTTTTCTTTAGAGGTTACTGTTAAAAGAGCGCCGGGACGCGACTTTGTTTTAAGTAAGTAATTCATTTATTTCTCTCACAGCATACAAACTACAATTTATTAATATAATAGTTGTTAATTTTATACTATGTAGTCTCTAAAATAACTGTTCATAATCAGTTATTTTAGAGTCGGTGCTAGCTATGGAGTTTAAATGTTTTCAATCGTCACTATCACTATCACTACATAGTGTAAAACAAAGTCGCTTCCCGTCGTCTGTCCCTATGTATGCTTAAAACTACGCAACAGATTTTGATGCAGTTTTTTTAATAGATAGAGTGATTCAAGAGGAAGGTTTATATGAAGTGAATATTACTTTTAGTTTTTTATAAAACTTTGTTATAATTCACTATACCTTTTTAATCTGGCTTCATTCGTCTCAATCACTACGGACATTTTGAGACAGACAGATTCAGAGTTAAATTGCAATTTTCTACAGTACTATTCTCTCTTTATTTTTGTACTCAAATACATTGTGGTATTGGATTTCAATTCATTACGGCCGCGACGTCATTAATCACAGTAGAAATACTGCCGCGGCTATGCCTAAAGACGACATTTAAAAAGTCCACAAACGATTTATTGTAAGAGATATATTTTAATTGTTCCCGAAATAACGTTTCTTATGTATGCAGCGGTATAGATTAGAAAATTTACGTCAAATAATTTTAACTATTGATTTGTTTTGCGAATTAATCCCTAACTTTTATGTTTATTGTGATAAATTTATATTTTAATTATCAATACTATCTTTGTACGAGGTATCAATATCCATGTCGCCGCCATAGCGAGCCCTTTCATTGTACAACGTCATTCAACCAAACGTCTAGATGTCAAATAGCCAAATGGCTAAACACAACGTTCAACAGTACAGCTAGACGATACTTAGCTAGTCTCTAGCTCAACTTTTAACTTTTAACTCTAGTCAATAAACTTTTATTCACTAGAAACGCTGGTAGGTAATTATTTGTACTAACATTTTCATTTCTAAATAACATTGGGAACATATTTTTTATTTTTTTACTACAACTTCATATCAACAACTTTCCACCTAGAATCGATATCAAATTCTCAAAAAAAAAAAACACGTTTCCATACGAACTGATGTCAGCTGGTCGCGGTTTAGTATGGGAAAACGATTTTTGTTTGCATTTTAAATGTTGGCTTTATTGAAAAAGTTGCTGTATTTGACTTACATCATCTAGAAGTCTTTACGTTATTTCATTAACACCTTGTATATCTGACGTCAATCACTTAAATGCGTCAGATTCCTCTTTTAGGTCCTCGGTGAAAAAAACGACAATAAAATTGAAATTTCATGTTTACGAGGTTTCATGCAACCTCTATTTATTTATTTTCACTGCCCGGGGCTTCTTTTTCAAGGAAACGTTGTTAGTTCAAATGAATAATACGTTCTCGTATTCACTCGTACGTGAGATAATAATGATAAAATGTGGTTATTTTTATTCCCGAATAAGATAATATTGTTTTGTTTTCTTTTTGCTATGTACCTACTGTAGTTTGAAGCGTTTTGAAAGAAGTAAAGGAATAGAAGGAATGGTAAGAAAAAAAACGTAAGTATGTCGTAGGGATCAAAGAGTTTGTACCTCTTCTATTTTTATTTTTGAATGGCAGATAACAGGAGTAGAGGAACTATTGTGATAGTTGTCACAATCAAATACACGCTTTTTCACAGAAAAGTTCATGGTCCACAAGTTTTTCTTTTGATCATACTAAGTTAACGAGATCTGAAACATCTGCTGGATATTTACGTTTCGAAAACCAAATTGCAAAGGTACTCGTATTTCTATATATTATTGTTATAGTAGTATGGTAAATAGTATTATTACTAATAAAAACACTGATTCTGAATCTGATTGCCCACACATATTTTCACCACCGTTACTCCTTTAAAGATGTACGCAAAATCTTTTTTTTGGCTATTCCTACACCCGTCTAAAAATACCTAAGCTATCCAAATTTCGTGTATGTATCATTAGTGGTTAAGACTGAACTTTACATGTCAGTCAGACTGTCACGCATGGAATAATTTTTATAGAACCTTTTCGTGCTCTATTTTGTATGCAATAATGGTTATTTATACATTATGTTGGTACCAAAGTTGTTCCGTGAATTCTTGACGTTGAAATCTTCGTCCTTTTAACCACCCCCTAATCATTATACTCTTAACAACATCAATAAACAAGAGGAAATATTCTAACGAAATACACGCGTAAATATTTCGTTAAAACTGTGTCAAAGCAAAATTGGCCCATTCGGGTCGTATCGGCAAATAACCGATGTACCAACTCGTAAAGAGGGTTGAAAAATGTGAACTGTGCAGCTGAACGAATGCCAACGGGTCACGCGCTTTGGACATTGTCATGAAATTCGACGCGGCGGCTAATCAACCTATTTATTAACAGTTGATTAAAATAAAACAAAATATATGAGCAGGTCTCTCTGTCGGTGAATGTATGCAAACGGCTCAGTGAGAGGCCTATGACCAGCAGATGGTTGCCAATGACTGATGATGTAAATAAAAGAAAAATGAAGTACAGTTTGTGTAGAAAAGCATACATTTCTAAATAATAATAGAGACCTGTGTCAAGGATGTAATGTATTTAGGTATGTCTATCCGTTACCTAGTCACTGCTGCTGCTTAATAATATGTTTAACTTGGGGCAAGATAATTAGTGTAATTGTTTAAAGAATGTATAAATTATTTATAACCTAAGGTTATTAAGTGAATCTCCCTTTGAACAAAATTTGCGTCATCGTCAGCATCATTTCAGCCATAGAACGTCCACTGCTGAACATAGGCCTTCCCTAATGACTTTTATTGGGGGCAGATTGCCAATACTCACCACGCTTGGGCAGGCGGGTTGGCGAGCGCAGTTTTTGATAAGATTTCGCATGCGGATGCTGCTGCCCATCTCGTGCTACAAGAATTAGTCGCCTCTTACGACATCCGCCTCCTATTGGCGATGGGGAAGTGTATTCTTTACGGCCGTCCCCACCCACACGGCACCAAAAATTCACGTAAAGAAATAAAAAGCCTAATAATTCTCAGTCGGATTTAGGATTAGATCCCAAATGTTTAGTACTAGTTTAGCGACCTAATATTGATAATGATAAAGTCCTCTGTAACGAGCCATTAGCTCTCGCGATACGCTAGGATGAGCATAGTTCCTTAATACATCATCCTCCCAGAATGACGTCACGTCGCCGAACCATCTCCGTTGCGACTCGGAGTCGTTAAAACAATCGTAATTAACTCCCTAATTTATGGCTTGTTACGACTCGACGTTAATTTTATCTTACAAGACAATGACAAGTGATTTCATTGCGCAATTATATTAGCGACTATTTAAAAAAAGTTAGGACAAATCGGCAGGATGAGAACATAGGTACTTTTATTTTGTCTTGACAACAAAATAAACTTATTTCAATTTTCACAATTTGATATGTTCAAACATAATTCTGTGGAACCACTTTTTTATAATAACAAGTTATTTAAGATCATAATTCTCATTTATTTGCAAATACCGATTTTTAATCACTTTGAATCAATAAATATTTTGTAATTTGATTTCGTTTTGGGCTAAATAGAAGTGACGTCACCACTATATGTATTCCCATACAAAATCTATGGGGAAATCGGTAATAAAAAGTACGTTAATTGATTAGTGGTGTCGTCAACCCTAATAGGTAAAAGTAATACCAATTTACGTGTTAGAAGGTATATGTTTTACTCCACAAGACAAATCATTTGAGTCCGAACAAAAGATAACTATTGTACACTAGTTTCATGGGGCCATCCCCATGAAACTAGTGTACAATAGTTATCTTTGATGATTGGATGATTGAATAAAGTTTACGTCAAGGGTAAAAATAAGAGTAAGTAATTAAGGTGAGTACCTAGACAAGAACATTTTCTCAATCATTTCTATTGTAACGTTCGTACGAATAATACTTACAATACAGGCAAAAACTGAGTTTAAAAAAGCATTTTCATGTAATGTAACATTCCTACAAATGCTTGACACTGCTCTTGATGCAATGCTTAGCATGGTCGTAAGCAAGTGAGCGTTTACCTAACATTTCTTTCTATCTTGCGTTTAGCATTTGTTGAAATGTCATTCTTCCCTTACTCCGCGTCGTACGCGCTCGTGCTTTCCTCGATAAAATGATACACCAATTTGCTCGTTGGTATTGAAATAATTTTGTAACAATAATTATGTTGAGTCGAGGATGGTGCTTAAAGTTTTGTTTGTAAATTGGTGATACATTAGATCAACTCGTTGTTATATTAGAAGTAAATGCTATTGCTTAACATACAGTTAACAGTCGTTTCCTAAAACCAGACCAACCATGTACCATCTCATAAGGCTAGTTTCCTGGGTCAAAAAAAAGATTATTCCATTTAGTCAATTCAGTTAGATTATCAAAAAATATTGGACCCATATTTTGTCTTTTGTCAATCAAACAAAAAATTACGAAGATAAAGCGCATCAAAATGAGCACGTGACGTCACGCCTTCCTACAAAGTGTCGCTAGGCGTGACGTTACGTGGAACTTTAACGGGCTATATCTTCATATTTTTTTGTTTAATTGAGAAAAGAAAAAATACGTGTCCAATATTTTCTGTTAATCCAACTGACGGACTAATTCGATTTTTTTAGGAAACTAGCCCTTTACACATGGGCACTCAAACACACAAACACACACATACGTACACACCACACCACATACAATACACACATGATATTTTTTTATATTACCACACTTAACGCAATTGTAAAAAATTCTTTGCATTCTGTTCTTAGTTGTTTTGTAGTTATGCCAAATTGTGTTTATTTTGATACGGCTTTCTTACTTAACTATTATTACCTTCTAATTTCGCCAGGTTCGGATGCGAACAGATCAAATCAAATCAAATCATTTATTGTGTGGTTAACAGGTGGTATTGGTAATCTGTTAAACATGTCTTAAAGTACAGACACTAGTCTCTCGCATAGACTGCATTTTATTGCTATTTTAATTAAGGGAAATACTTTGTAATGTCTATGTGAGAGAATAAATTAACAATTTATTTATTCTCTTTTTATGTGTATATTATTTTACACATAAAAACATGCAGTCGATAACCTCCTCCCTTTTGAAGTCGGTTGAAAATTTACTTGTTTTGCAAACTTCAATCTTATCGCTTTCATCTCTTCAATTTTGCATTTTATGTGTACACAGCCAGACTTATGTCCACAGTCTACAAATAGTCTTATCGTGCAGCCGATCAGCATAACACAAAGATAAATAAAGACAAATCGTCGAACAAGTTTATGTTAATCCCGTAAAGGGTCGACTGAGATAAAGTCCTTAGGGATTACAGTGTCGTAACTCGGCTTAGAACGGACACTCTTGACACTATCTGCCACAGTATTCCTCGGATTACCACTAGATTACTATTACTGATGTGTGAATCGAGCTAATTGATACTTCGCGGACTAATCTACGAGGATGTGCACTTCCCAAATTGAAGAAGTTGGTGTTTCTCAATGTGCCGTATAGGACGCAAAGTTGTTAATTAATGATTTATATGACAGATTTACTAATTAAAACTATCCGTATTGGTAGCACTGCTACCTTGTTTTAATAATCAGGTCAGAATAGGCATAAGAATAGTGATCTAAAAACTCTGACAGAGCTACATTTTGGCAGAGACTTTGGGTACACCAATAAAAATAAAGTCCACCGTGTGTGCTAAAAAAGTTGTTAAAGGTCAGAGGTCAACATTTTCTGATTTTTGATTTTTCTTTTTAATGGTAAGTTTCATTAAAAATCCACGACTGTCAAAAATTTTAGATTATGACATACTTTATTTATTGCATGATGATTATTGATTTTGAAGGTGAGATTGAAGAACTTTGGCACTTAATTTCTACTGGTTTACCCAAGTTCTCTACCAAAATTTTGCTCGGATTTTCGGATTCGGATTTTTGTTTTTTGAAATGTCTATTTTTACCGGACTATACATATTGTTGAATTCAATTATATATGATATTTAGAAAGTCAAAGGAAGTAATTTGCGTAGATTGTTACAATTATTCCTTGATGTGACCTTGAACACAGTAAAAACTCTCGAATGTAACTCTCGAGTATTTCCTTCAAACAAACAAACTTTCCTCAAACCAAAAAGTAAAGAATAGGTTCAACTTATACTTATTTTTTGCAAAACTGTCGGGTCGAATTGTGGTGACCCTTCACACAGGAATACAGAATACAGAAGATGCTTGATAAAAATATCACACTAATATTTATATTGGACCATAGATTCTTTTCAAAGAAATATGTAATACATAATATAATATATAATACATAATTATAAACATACATAGATCAAAAGTAATATTTTCATTTAATAAAAATTTCAACTGCCTCTATACATATTTTTATTTTGTTTTTATCAAATTCAACGCCTAAAGTATTAATCCTAGATCCTATAATAAAAATAAATAGAACTTTAATAGAAAACTTATTGGTAAATTGATATTTATTTTTATTTTTTTATTTGTATTTATTGATTCACCAACATTTGATTACACTGGTACATTTAATAGTAAATAATATGAACTATATAATATAAATAAGTAAGTGTTCACTAAAGTAGTTTTAAATTATTTAAAAACTTTATAAAATTTCTATTTTAACCTTTTCCCACCCTCGAGGTATTTTTTCACGTTCATTGACGACCTGATTGAGTGGCGCGGTAATTTGCATTCAACTTAAAAGGTCCTGTTTGTTTCCCGGTTTGGGTCAATTCAGAAAACGCCCCTAGCGCAATTGGTGTCTTGATTGTTGATTGTATTATTATTTTAAAAAGATAACGTAACTAATTAAAAAAATATATATGACAAACAATATTGAGTATATATATAAGTTCGCCTTTTATAAACGGGTGAAATTTAAAGAGCAATTACAAAAACATAAATGAATCATTTCTGTTACAAAAAAGAAAATTTTTATACGCTGGTTTTCGAGAAAAACGCCAAAAACTTTTTTGATTTCAACATAAAATAAAACACCCCGTGCCCCGTGTGTGCACCCCGTGGGAAGAGTGGGGCACGATTGAAATGAGAGAGACAGAGGCGATGACGTAGGGTCGTTTCAGACTAGATAGGATGCTCTTAAATTTTTTTTTGTTAGGAATAAAAAAATTAAAACTAGCCCGTTTTTAAGAACGAAAATAGTAGGGCCCGGTTTCTCTAATATAATTAGAAGTTCTGTTAAAGTTTCACACGTTTATAAAAAGCAACCTTGTATATTAATATCTTAATAAAATACGAAAAGTTGTTAATAATCGCGAGCGTGTTTTTTTACATTAGGTATATTTTAGTTCCGATAAATACCTAATGTAAAAAAATTGCAATTGTTTAAAACCTTATTAAGTGTTTTGTTTGACGTTTACAATAAAGATTACTATCTAGGTTGATTATTGCGCACTGGATTATTAGGCCTCTGCGGTCAGCCTCGTCGGCCAGATTTGACCTGCACCAGAGCACCAGAAGCAGCCCTTAAGAGATTTTGCACAAAAAGAGTCGTAGAACGCTTCTTATAATGATTAATGCACATGATTATAAACGTATTTGAGATAAGAGTAGAGAGTGAGTAGTTTTAAAAGTGTTATCCATATTTTTCAAACAGAAAGTCAGACATTACATTTTAACTATTATTTTTGCTACATAATTAATATTTTAATAAAATAGGCTAGTTTCCTGGGTCAAAAAAAGATTATTCCATTTAGTCCATTCAGTTAGATTATCAAAAAATATTGGGCCCATATTTTCTCTATAATATCTTCTTTTGAATAAATCTTTTGTCAATCAAACAAAAAATTACGATGATAAAGCGCATCAAAGTTTGGGAATGGGTGCACGTGACGTCACACCTTGCTAAAAAGTGTCGCAAGGCGTGACGTTACGCGGAACTAACTAACGCTATATCTTCAACATTTTTTGTTTGATTGAGAAAAGAAAAAATACGTGTCCAATATTTTATGTTAATCCAACTGACGGTCTAATTAGTTTTTTTTAAGGAAACTAGCCCGTTTAATTTTCTTCTGTTTTTATTTGATTAATCTAATTGCTCAGCAAATTCTTATTAAGTTGCTGCTAGACGGATTATTTCCCGCCCTCACTTGCATAGAGGCTATTATGCGGAGTGTAAAAAATAAATAAAATATGTGCATTTTAAGGTTGCTTTGACAGAAAGCCGGCAGGAATGAGGCGAGCCAGAGAGCGAGCTCGCGACTTTTGCCACTGAATAATTCATATAATCCTTTCAATATCGCCGTCTCAAGGTAAGTTGTTTTTGTCATTTTGCTTGTATTGGTCATGCGGCTCGAAAAGATTATCGGGACATCAAGTACTGCGCTAAGTATTAGCATAATGAACTTGAAATGCTTAAAAGAAGAATTAATTATGAATTGAGCAGACACAAGATGCACTTTTTCAATTAGCTAGACTTGAATATTCTCGCATTTTTGAGTTTTATTACGCTGACAGTAATAACATGAAGTGATGCACAATAACTTTTAAAATTTAATTTTAAGACTTTCAATATTTTTTTAAAAAAAACCTTTATAATTCGTAACAGTTTAGTATGAAACTAAACGGCCAATCTCAGCTGTTACGATTTAAGGAAACAATTTTTTTTTCGAGTACTAGAATCTGCCCTTAAGGCGCCGGGTAAGAAGAATATACGTAAAAGAGGTGTTTTTAGACACAAGTTTTCTGGCGAAAATACTGGATATAGGATGTGGAAATTAATATATCATGTAACTTATATGTTGAAGTTTTTCCTGATGTATCTAAATACTAGTTATTATTTCTTGAAACACTAAAAATGTTTTAAAGTACCGCAAATATCGCGAGCTTGTATACATTTATATTTTAAACGACGTTTTTGTTTAGCTTCAGTTGGTTTAACATTCATGCCTTTAGGGTGAAGTTTTTTTTTCTTCAAATAGTCAACAAATTAAGAATTATAAGGTTTTTAAATGGATTTTGCTCTTAGCGCTTACTTTTCCATGAGCGGATATTTTGCTCGCAATGATAATCTATTTGCACAGGAGCGCAACGGATGGATGTTTAGTCTGCGAGAAGCATTTGTATTAATTCAGGCACGTAATAGAAGTCGCATTATTCGACGCTTAATACTCAAGGTCATTTGCCTTACCCATCGCCTTAAGATGTTGCATTAATTCTGTTACACCTAAAAACCCTATGGGTTTAAAAGAGTAAGGTTGGCAACTATAAATGAAAAATGTTGTCGAACAAATGTGCACCACGACCACGCTTACAGATGTCGTTTCGAAATTGTCAATTACTTTATGGCAAAATATCGGGTCTATTTCGTTAATCACGTCACAGCTTTTGAGTTTAAAAGCTGCAATCGATTCGGTTGGCTCCGTATAAGCTCTGACCTTAACATAGCCCTAATAAAATAATCCAGTGGTGTTAAATCACATGATCGGCCAGCCACACATCTTATTTCTCATTTCAATTCTTCTTCGCTTCACATCTCAGTTCTTGTTGAAATTAAAATTATTGTTGAAGATAATATATAATAATAATAGTATTCGGTTACGGCGACCGCTTCTACTTCCTATTTTGCTGCTGTCGTTCGTGTGCCGTAACATGGCTTAGGGTACGTAACTAAACTTTATTTAACCAGACTTTAGCAAGATCGGAGTCCATTATTTGGAAGCGGTTAGATGCGCAGGATATATTATAGTGCTCAGACGTTCGTTCGACGGCGGACGTAAGAGCACTCTCTCGTGCAACCCCTTTGGATCCGATGGAACGGAGAACCGTTACAACCGGAGAGCGGCTGGATGCAGCAGTTTGGCAGACAGTAACAGGATCCCTACTGTTGCCTTAAAGGCCTTCCCGCATTTGCCTTCGTGCATTGCCGCCGAGAGTGGACTGCCATAAAGCCAAGACACAAATTCGGGGGAAAGCCGAACCCCTCCTCCAGGTTTAGCCCACGAGCCGACGTGGTTACCGGAGTGTGGCCGCTGCAGAGCAGCTACTAGGAGCCACTGGAGGAGAGTTTGTAGGCTGTCGACGAGTTACCTCGATATTAACATAGCACTATGATCAGAATCTATTGGTAGAAGTTGAATAACAATAAGTTACTCAACTTTTGCTGTTTTAACCTGCTATCGATTCCATACAGACATAAATATAAACATACTACGAGTATCTTCGAAATGTAAATGCTATCTTACGACCAACATTGTAGACTCGAACAAAACAAACATGATACTGTGGACTAACAGTTTATGTTACCGTGCAAATACGATATTGTATATTAACTGACAATAGATTACAGAACAGTAATATGAAACATGATAAATCTGCTTTGGAATTTATCCATATGATACGTAGAGGCAACATTAACAATCAAACCAGTTAAGTGCTCAATTGATGTTGATTGTAATATTATACAAACATTATTCAACATTGTAATAACTAAAATGTTACTAAATTCTCCGAATACAAATTCATTGGCTGTAAGCAAGAATCCAGCGGCTCCTTGCAACTTTTACCAGGTTGCTGTTATTGGGGGAGGCCTATGTTCAGCAGTGGATGCCCTATGGCTGAAATGATGATGAAGCTAGAATCTTATTGTCAAGGTAGAGCCATTCATTTTCACTAACTTTAAAAAAGTGACTAACTTTAAAACACACATTTTTATATCAGTTTTATGAATAGTAATTTATGAATTGAAATGTTTTAGTTATCTGTTCGTGTTATTTATATTTTAACGCCAAAAGTGGCAGAATATGCAGAATATTTACAATAGCATTAAGACCATAATTATGTTACCATATTCTTTGTAATAAATTATTTGAATTTGAATAAATACCGTCCATTGGTAGTAGGTAAATCAGTTGTATAAACTTTGTCCACCCAAAGCCATTCTTATACATAAATAAACTAATCTAAAACTAAAATCTACCTAATCAAATAGAAAAGCGTGTCCTTGAGGCGTGCGGATGCGAATCTGCTGACAGCGTTTTGTTTGAATTTTCTAGTGAATATATATATTATTATATAAATTACCGGTTAGAAAACTAAACTTTAGATCTCGTTCAAACCGATTCTCGGTGGAAGTTTGCATGGTAATGTACATCATAATATTATTTTTGAAGACCTATCCATAAATATCCTACACGTATGGGTTTAATGAAAAAAAAAAAGAGTCACATTTTGTTGTATTGTTTTTTTTTTCTATTTTTGTGTGAAAATCTTAATGCGGTTCACAGAATACATCTACTTACCAAGTTTCAACACTATAGTTCTTATAGTTTCGGAAAAAAGTCGCTGTAACATACGGACGGACAGACAGACAGACAGACAGACATGACGAATCCATAAGAGTTCCGTTTTTTTTCATTTGGCTTGGAACCATTTGGAACCCTAAAAATAATTTCAAAATAAATCCGTGATCGCAAACAAAGCTGCGGTGTCAGAGCTTTGCAGGAATCTTCAATCTGTTTTAACTATGAAAATACAGCTGTCGTAAGTAAACTAACCGGCTTCCGATATATTATGTATTTCTTCAATCATCGAAAACAAAAACATGCACAGACCAAAAACAAAACAAGCGAGATGAATAACATCGTGCAAAATATATCCCACAGGACAAATCCGCAAACAAAACTGTGGAAATCGCACCGATATCTTTGAGGCAAAAACAAACGGAGCATGGGGCGGGAGTTGTCACGGAGCCGCGTAGTCAGCGAGAAATGGAGTAACCCATTTTAAACTAGAATGAATTGCACGTCGTGGACTGCAGGTTCGCTGGAATGCTGCCCACTGACAGTGAGAGACACACAGGCAGGACGGCAAGACAGCAAGAAACGCGGAGACATCAATTAGGTCATAGGGGATTTGATTTTTCAGGGCCTATTTTTTTAGTAAATAATTGACATAGTCCAAAAATTAAGCAAGCTGAAGTGGAAGTGGGCTGGCCCCACATCTGTCGCACAACCGATGAAAGGTAGAGTAAACGGGTTTTCGAGTGGAGACCACGTTTCGGCAAACTTAGTTTAGGACGCACCCCAGCCCGACGACGGATCGCGACCTTAGGAAGATGTCTCGCAGTAGCTGATTGCTCTTTGAGGGCTGGCTTACGTCTAGCAGTGGACTGCAATAGGCTGAGATAAAGATAATGATTTTGCAGTAGATATCTGACAAAATCTTGAGAAAGTATATCACTGGTTTTTTGTGGTGCATAAAAATAAAATAGAACGAAATAAATACTTTTGGAAATATGTTAATACGCAGTTCTCCACCGTTGCTTTGTAAGCCAGTTTGATAAATTAAAAATGTCTCTGAATATAACCACCCCCTCAATAACGATTTCTAGTTTAGCTATGTATATTATTTTAAAAAAAGTAACAACATTTCCTCGACGTCCACGGGTAACTGCAATGTTTGACAGACGTAAACACAATGTGTCCCATGAAGCGCCAGTGGACACGCCCCGGTAACTGGGCACAAACTACCGCACCAATATTGACTTTTACTCCTTAAAACTTCCTCATTCCGCCTCTAATTAATATTTTTTGCGTCCCCGTTTGTCTTTTAAATTGGAATGTACGCAAACCAATTATTGCGATATGGAAGTTTTAATGGGTTTTCGGTTACAAATTAAACCATTTGGAGATATTGCGTTCACATATTTTTTCGAATGTTTTCAAATAACAGAATGTTGTAGTATTAATAAATTGTGGGACAGGATTTTTTTTTAAAAACGGGATGTTGACTGTCTCGTATTAACTCCCTAAATAATATAGACTAAAGATTAGCCAGTCAATTTATAATATTTGTCACCATTATTGGAACATACGAAATTTGACAAAATTTCAATTTGTTTAATCCATAACTTATAAGTCATAACTTTGCTTTGGTATAAAGTTAGTCCGAGAAAAAAAAGTTTTATCTGTTCTGTTATTTTAAAGGTACAGTATGTGTATGTAAATGAATTTACTGATTTTAACTACGATACTTAAATACGATTACCATCGTAGTTTTTTTGTAAATACATTGATATTTCAATTACCTACACATTTCAACTCTCATCGGGCACTCCGACAAATTTTAATTCCATCTCAATCGTGTCTGATTATCTCCAGACGAATCGATACAGTCAATTACTTGAAGGAGCTTCAGTTAACACCGGGCCCGACACCTTTGCTAACGACCACCTCTTTCTTGGCACCAAACCGACAATCTTGCTGAACACCACATTTTTTCTTTCATTAATTACAGGTGACTAACTTGGATAACTAGTTTTATCCGGATTGCTGAAAAAAGGTGAAGATTTTGCGGTCGGATAAGCACTGTTGGTGTTGTGATCTGTTTATTGATCCAATTCTGTTGTGATTGTCTGTTGACTTTTTTCCCTAGTTATTTTTTTCTGGCCTGTCTGTTTAATTTGAATTTAAATAATTCACACGATATTTCATATCCAATCCGTCTAGCTGAGACCTGTCAAGTTTTAGAAAAGTATCAAGAGGGTTTATTACACGAAACCAGCCAGAGAATTGATCCAATGGCGGTTGCTGTGATGAAATCCAAAATGATAAGCTGAAACTAATTTATGTATGCAGATTACATCTAAAACAGACTATAGGAACATATCAAATCTTGTAATCACAGTGCGCAGTAGTGAGTAACAATCAAGCCAGTGGTCCGGCCGATTGATCCCCGAATAGCTTCCCGGCTTCAGCCAATAAAGATCTTTTTGCCAATTGGATGGGATCAGGATTGCCGAGACGCAACGAGGATTACCACAAGTACATACGGGCTGAGTTATGTGCGTTATTGCCAAACGGGGTTAGGAGGATCGAGTGTGCATTGCCGAAGTGGCTAATACCGTAGATAACTTTGTCTTTGCGTAGTTTCCTCGAAACATTTTATCGGGAATAAAATATATCAAGGAGGATATTGCTAGTCCTATATACGCAACGGTTCAAACTTTTATTGTATTAATATATGGTATTATTGTATGATTAGACACTTGTATTTATAATAACTTCTATAGACACTAATAAAATACTTAGTTTGACTATTATCCTTGAAAAATAATTTTAGTTTTACTACGTAAATGAATTAAAATGTAAAATTTTCATATTGTATTCAGAATTAAAATATTATTCAAAACGTTAATAAAAATAATATTCACGGACCTCGTGACCTCGACCCAATAATTGCGAAGCCATCTAAAACTAACTAATGCGGTGATGGTTTAATAACATAACGACCACTTTAAAGTTGGAACGTCACTAATCCAACGGAATAATTAAAACCGGCTTGCAATTGATCCATCTCCTCGACAACCCTTGAGCTGTTATCAATCACATATAATTAAATTTCGAACTCCCCTACCGCAGAAACCAAAATATGCGTTGTACATCCGATAAAACATGAACACTTCTAAATGGAAATTCCGGAGTTAGCTTCGTTAACAACCCAACTTTATTCATTAGCGTGTATTGTCTACTGAATTTATTCGTCAGGTCGAACACGGCCCAACTCCAGCAACATTTTGCGCTCCTTGAGACTTCACTAAATATTTCCATCGTATTTTGTTTATCTTACGGACACAGAATGCCAACTTTTCACGTAATTTAACCGGAGTTTACAACTCACACAACTTTCTTACAGTCGTTCGTACATATCCATTCATACTAAGTATGTAGCGTGAATTGTTTCAGATGGTTTAATTACGGAACGCGCGATTTAATGTCAAAAGAATTGTTCATGTTTATTAAGTTTTCTCCAGTTACACAGTTCGTGTTCCGAAACAGCAGCTATGTAATATACGGACAGATTGCTCGAATACGAGTATATGTAAATTCAGAGTGCGGTGTTTATATTTGCTTGTTCTTTGTTCCCCCAAAGTGTTTTGTGCTGAAGATCGCGACCGCGCAAAATTAGTTCCCTCATACACTGCGGGATTTTATACGTGTACTTTGTGAGAATCCCTAGTTCCTTTTCCCTGGCGTTACTATTTTTATACACTTCTGTCTTCCTAAGTTACCAAGATTATACTCACAATGTGCTCTTATTATCTACTTATTTTTTTCAATTAATCAAGTTTTTTTTTTTACAATCACACCAATTATCTAGCCCCTAACTAAGCAAATCATGTACAGACAACAGCAGGTCAACGTACCCAAAATGTTAAAGGTCATGGAATTGATTTTTAACTTTAAGTCCGATGTCTAGATATTAATATCAATTGACATATTTTGACGTTTTGTGGTAGGTTGACGTGCTGTCGTCTGTACTATGGTGAGTAGATAATGGATAAACATTCTTAAATAATTTTATAAACATTATCAAGACTTAGGTACAAATTCTCGTGCTCATCACACAAACATTACCCCTTGCGGGATTTAAACCCGCAACCGATGGCTTTGTAGTCCGGACATCAAACTACTACAACAAACGGTCGTCACGTCTACTTTATATTGTTCTTTATACGGGGAGTAGGAATAATATTAGAAATAATACGAGTAATATTGTCACACAATAAACTCAACTTAAACTGGTAGATTTGCGACGTTGCCATAGAGGTTTACATGATATGTAATTGATATTTTTATACCAGCTGCAGTCTTAGTGCAGCGCTTAAGCCAATTACAAGGTAACAACTCTTCAACTTTATAAATTAGTAGCCACAATTTTGTATTAGGTTTTGGGCCACAGGAAATATAGGCAAAGTTACGTGCGAGGGAAGCCAGCACGTGGGCTCTAGTCACAAACTTTCAAAATCTGCGGGAAAACTTTCGAACATAAAAAAAGATTACCACACTCTAAGCGATCGAGTTTTCGAAAGTTTAATAAACACGAAAAAAGTGCTGTTGTAAACATATATTGTAAAGACGGACATAGGTAATATAAAAAATAGTTTATATGTTTTTCGTCGGTGCTCTTTTATTTTATTTGGTTATTATGACTATAAATTTTTATTTTATCAGTAAATGGTATCGAATCAAAATCAGTGTTAATTATTCTATATATCTCTGCCTGTTTCGGAGAATACCTACCAACACATTTTTCGACACAAAAGAGATGTTAAAAAATAGATTCAGGAACAAACCATAAAACAAATGTTAGGTGGCCATTATAAGTAAATGAGGTCGCACCGGGTCTCCAGCCAGACCCTCGCAACTCTTCATTTTGAGTAGAGAAATTCTTTTCAACTCTATTAAGCTCAAGTAATTTGTTTTACTTTTCTTGAGAACACCATCGACGCTCACAAAATTCAACTTTTTATTTAAGTGCCTAACAGATGTACCGGGGTGGAACTTTGCTGAAATATAACGACAAGTTTCAATAAAAAAAGTTAAAAGTTGTCACGAGCGTCTTTCATACTCGGCCACCAAGAACGTTGTATCACAAAAAATGGGATAAGAAAAATTTGTAAGAAAAGCAGAACAAGTTTCCTATACACATAGGGTGAAATTAATCTGCCATCATTTTATTAATAGCACGATACATTCTCTTTTCTTCCATAGTCGCTACCACAGTGGTTGAGGATCGTCTTTTCAGTCGCTTCGATGACCGGCTGCCTTCAGTCATCGCTTGCTGCTTGCTTGCTGGTCTACGGCCGCGTGGTCTTTTGTCTGACATAAACACACAAATGTAATTTATCAAGCTGTTTCTTCATTGACCGACCGGGAATCGAATCCGGGACCTCGTAGATAGCGACACCAAGTCCGCTTGCCTCTCGGTTACGGATCATCCACTGCTGGTAGGTGGCTTGCCCACGCTGCGTCTTCTATGTCGTGGTGGCATTCGAGAACCTTTCGTCTCCAACTGTTGTCAGTTCTGTGAGAGATGTGGCCTGCCCATTATTACTTTAGTTTTGCAATTCGAACAGTTATGACGGTGACTATGGTTCTTGTACGGATCTCCTTATTTTGGATCTTAAATCGCAGAGAAACGCACGTAAATAGCACGTTGGATGCCTTTGAGCTTGTTTAAGAGACTAACAGTCGAGGAGCATGTCTCAGAACTGTAAAGTATCACTAGTAACACGCACTGCTCAAAGAATTATGTCTTTAGGATCTGGAGGATATCAAATGAGAAGATATCACGTTGTTTTCTGAATGCTGCCCAACCGATCTGGATTGATCGTGCCACCACTTTGTCGAAGTTGAACCTACCTAGGCCTAGGTTAATGATAACATTACAGAAAAAGATTTTGTGTTACTGTATTTTCATTGCCTGTCGTCTCATTCCAGAGTGTAAAACCGGCCGAGTGCGAGTCGGACTCGCGCACCGAGGGTTCCGTACAAACCTGTAGGTACTGTTATGAGTAAAAGTTCACCCATCACGACAATCAAGTCATAGTTATGGTATTTGTATTGCAAAATGAAATCCATAACATTACGAAAGTTAAATTGCGGTTAAACTTTGGAAGCGTCTCACACGCAAACTATTCAGTTTAGAAAAAAATGATATTAGAAACCTCAATATTATTTTTAAAGACCTATCCATTGATACCCAACACGTATGGGTTTGACGAAAAAAAAAAAATCGAGTTTTAGTTCTAAGTATGGGGAGCCCCCAAAATATCTTATTATTTTTCTATTTTTTTGTGAAAATCTTAATGCGGTTTACAGAATGCATCTACTTACTAAGTTTCAACAGTATAGTTCTTATAGTTTCGGAAAAAAGTGGCTGTGACATACGGACGGACGGACAGACGGACAGACAGACAGACAGACATGACGAATCTATAAGGGTTCCGTTTTTTGCCATTTGGCTACGGAACCCTAAAAACGGAGCGTAAGACCTAATTTATAATTAATGCTGTAACATTGTCTCATATAAATGGGCTTAGTTTAGTGTGCTGAGTGACGGATGAAAATCCTTTCTGGCACCTCGTAACAGAAATATGTTAATATCTCACCTTGAGACCAAGAACTGGTATGTTGTCTGGCGCAAACTTATTTATTTTCCTTGTGAAGACTTATTATTTTCATAACGAAACTGAAATGTAAAAAATGCAAAGCTGACTTAATAAAAGTTTCTTTAGGTGTAGGTACAGTAAATCTTAAGGCCTTCATTGTAACGTAATTTACAAAAAATTTGGTACATTACTTACGTCCCCGTGTCTGAGCATGTTAGATAGGAATAAAATTAATTTACTACATTACTGGTAATGTAACGAGACTTCTCTCTTGTCAATGCCGTTATTTCGTTTCATAAGTATTTTTTTATCACTTGTTCTTTTTCATTTCAGAAACATGTTGGTATTTGAGTATCATCATTATCATAATTTTAGCCATATGACGTCCATTGCCGAACAATGGTCTTCTTACGACTTCCAGATGGACGAAAGGACAAAAGGTATCTATGTATACTTCAAATAACATATTGAAACTGACAATCAACGAATGTATTGGTAAACTAGCTTTTTATAGCGACTTTGTCAGCGTATACTTTAGAATTTATGCACTGAGGAAAGTATAATTATACTACAGAAACATAAGTATGTGTGCTATATTTCGGCTAATTCCAATCGTGATTTAGTAACAAACATAGAAATCTTCACATTTGTAACATTAGTAGGATTACTGGACCTAAAACGATACGTTTGTACAAATAATATGTAGGTGGTAGGTAGAGTAGATTTTCCTGAAATGTTAATGTAAATCCTTAAAGCGCTTTGCAAATCAAATTCAGACTCAAACTGCAAACTGTAAAGACGTGTAATTGCAGGGCTATTAATTTATTAGTAACCTCTTAAGGCTTGACCCTGGTGTTTAAATAATAACTTTTTTAATGGAACCAAAATTAAAATCCTTTAAAAACTGTTTTTGTTACCCAACAAGCGATCAGCTTGGGGTTTAGATGTTTGGTCTCTTCTAATATGTTGATGTACCAGAATCAATCCGTAAGACGTTTATGGTAAATGAAAAATTATAGCGTAAACAAATTCATGTTTTACACATTATACCTACGCTACGTATCAGCAGTTTTAAACGAGAAACCGTATATTTTCAACTGAGAATAAAATACTTTCTAAAAGTTAATAACGATCTAACTATCTAATATTCAGAGGCAAACAGTTAATTTATTTGCAGAAAATCGTGATACTCGATGCCAATAATACCGCTTGAAACGTAAAGACCTAATTTAGAGGCGCGGAAGTTACGTGTTTTTAACGCAAACATGCCTAATTTCTTTCTGAAATAAAACTCGGTGAAAGACGAAGCAATTAAAGCAGGCCTTTGATGCGCCTTAATCGCACGCTTCATTGAGCAGCGGCGAACAATCCAAGCGTGCATGGCTCAATCATTTAGGAAATTTCTCATAAAATTTTAACGTAAACCAAGAATTTATTATGCCAATAATACTAGGCAGATCTAAAAGCAACGATTACTAGTAAGTTATACAGCAAATATAGTTATTTTCAGTTTAAAATAATGACATTTTATTTTATATTTTTCTATCAAGTATTTAAAACCTGCATTGCCATTAAAAATTACATCTTGTCATTATTTTAAATTGCTTTATTTCTAAACTTTCTCTCATGCCAGATAAATAAAATTCTCGAAGGAAAAATTTAGGTTTACAGAAGAGTGGGTTTTGAGCACTGATCTGTAATAACCTGGACGGGCTGCTGTCAAATTTTTTTTTTTGCCTATTTGATTATCGCTATTTTGGCGTAGGCTACTACTGTATATTATGCAGATGCGAGAGGTCTTACTTGTCGCGTTTCAAATTATTTTATGCTGCCTATTTTATTTTGTCATATGAGATCTCCATAGCCTCAGCTAAATATGTGGTGTGTCACCATAATTATATGTCATACATTTTGTAATGCTTTTCGCGGTAAGGACGTCGAGATATGCCTAACATCATGTTCAGCTTCCCTAGATGTTCGGATTTTCATAAATTCCGTTCACCATGTTGAAAAAGCATTAAACAGCTAAATTATTGTTCTTATAACTTTTCGTATTGAATGAGCTTTTATGAAGAAATCTATGACAACCAAACAGAGAAAGAGAGTTGCTAAAAAATATCAATATTGTCCTCCTGACGTCAATGTATTAATAGATTTGAAAAAACTGCAACGTGTACAAACGCCAACGCCCAACGCTTTAAAATAAAATAAAATAAATGAAATTAAGTCAAGGTTTTTATGTCGGCATTAAGTCTAACTTATGCATTGAGGAAGGGTCTTTGGATCTGCTTGTGTCTGGTGTGATTGGGTTATGGCCGGCGTAACTGAGCAGAAATTGTAAGCGCGCAATTATATAAATAAATTGTTTACAATTATTCAATTAACTAGGTATTAGAAATGACGGTAAATATAACCTTGGTTATATTTAAAATTTCGCTCGTTTGGCCTTATTTTGGCGGCTCAATGAATAATATACACAAAAAAAAAGATTTATATGTTAATTTTTGGCATTTTTGGAGAATTAAACTTTTAATGCTTGAACGATAGGTTATTCACTTTTAAATTATACAATACGGGTATGCAGCAAGAATATTTTAGTTTCTTTATAATAAACAAAAGTTATATTCTCATTCTTTAGATGCTCGGCACGCTTGACCGATTTTTTATTTGTTTTCAGTTTAAAGCAAACAGTCCTCACAGTGTTTGCTCAGATCTGCTGGTGACATAAGAAACGGAGCAACTTACACAAAAACATTTTTTCTTATGGTAATCCCGGCCACACAGATCGTATCATTAATATGGGACGTAAAACTGTCAAGAACAATGATAAACAAACATAATGTCGCGCGTTTAGGGGAAGATTTTTGACGTGACTAAACGTTACGCATAATGTAGTGTGTTAGATTACGTTTAATTATATTAAAATGTACCTACAGTGTGACTGGTTAGATGAGATAATGGCAGTATGCTCTGCTCTTTTATTAAAATTGACAACTTTGACTATGGCACCAATATCCAAATCGTAAAACGAAGTCCTTTCCATCCAAAATGAAATTTATGCGTCGTGATGTATCATCATCGTTTCAGCCATAGGACGTCTACTGCTAAACATTGGCCTTCCCCAATGACTTTCAGATTAGCCGGTTGGAAGCCGCCTACATCCTTTCTTCTTGTAACTTTTACCAGATCGTTTGTCTACCTTGTGGGGTGGACATCCTATGCTGGGCTTGCCGGTACGTGGCTTAAATTCCAAAATCTTTCTGCCCCATCGCCCGTCAGTTCTACGTGTTATGTGCCCCGCCTACTGCCACTTCAGCTTGCTAATCCGTTGGGGTATGGCAGCGACTTTTATTCGTTTACGGATCTCCTTATTTGATTCAATCTCGCAAAGTAACACAGAGCATAGCCCTTTAATTAGCACGCTGTGCTACCCTGAGCTTTCTTATGAGGCCCACAAAAGTCAAAAGTCAAAAATCATTTATTCAGTTTAGGACAGAAAACTGCCACTTATGAACGTCAATAATAACATTATAGGCCCATATGGGGCAGAACATGTCTCCTTATTTTTTTTCCTCCACAGTGAGAGGCCACATTCCAGTTCCATACGTCATCACTGGTAACACACACACTGGTTTTAGACTTTCGTCTTTAGGCATTGAGGTATTTTATACGTAAAAAAATTATGTAGTTTCTCAAACGCTGCCCAGCAGAGTTGGATTCGACGAATTACCTGTCTCAAAATTGGACCTACCCAATTGAATCACTTGTCACGTTTGACATATTTGTCAACAATTTCGAGAATAGAGCTTCCAACTGATACTGGCTAAGGCGTAACATGCCCATTCGACATGGCCTTTGTTTTGTCCATGTAATAGTAATAGCTGTTAATAAATACCCAAGGGTCATTAGACCTGAAAAAGTCACATTGATGAATCGTCGGAATTCGAGTTCGATTTACATATTCATTCGTGTTCAATTAAAAAATAAAGTTTCACAGCATTCTTGCAGATTTAACGGGCAAAATTGCGAGGCACTCCAAAATCCATTGTTCGTTTGTATATCGATCAATGTGTTGTGCTATATTACTGACCGATTTCTACTTTTCCATGCAAAAATTTGCAGGAGAGAAAAACCTAGAATCACAAAAAAATTCATCAGAAAAAGAAGCAGGTATTGATTTTTAAAAGAGTCAGATTTCTATTTTGTTCGAAGTATTCAACTCTAATAATTCCTCAAGAGGGAGACAAACATAAATATTTTTAGAAATTTTCCAAGGAAGTTATACCACTCGTATGTTATTTGACCAATCGTACACGGTCTATTTTTCAGCAGACTTTATTCCAATTTCTTTCTATTAAGGTTTTTACCTGCTAGACAGCGACGCAACCATAGATGATTTGCTCGTAGGTATGTCATTGTCTGAAAGTAAAGTAATATTAAATATAAATTAGCGCCAGACAGCACACTTTTTATTTTAAGGTTAATCCCATCTTCGAGACATAGATGCGTCCCAAGTTAGGTACCAGTCAACGATTTACGTGCCAGGGGCATCTTCCGGCACGTCCCATCGCGAGCCAATTTAGAAAAGTTTGTTTTTTATCGACTTGATCGGGAATTGAACCCAAGACGAAATGCTGCGCCACAAAGACAGTCTGGTCGTCAAATGGAAGTAAAATTCGATTCAGTATGTTGTTTATAAGACATTTTTACGCTTAATGAGATAGCAAAAGAAGCCTTCACTGTCTGTAAATATCATTAACAAAATTGGATGCTTGGAAAACATCATGATATGAGTTAATAAAATTACATAATTTTGTCATAGTTTTGCTCTATGTACGGTAAATACCTATATACGAAAATAGTAACTTTCAAGGTGACTTTAGATAAACTACTTTTGATAGCTTACATAATAAGAGCAAGAAAGTCATAGTCATAGTCATAGTCATAGTCATATATATTTATTGCATCATGTTGGTACAAAGATCTTAAATTAATTTATGTAGTCCCGTAACATGGCCCTGTAAGGGCATTGCAACATTTTGTAGGTAGGAGTCAACATTCTTATGAATAAATATTCTAAGCCAAGGTACATATTGACAATTATTAACATTATATACTATCCATTAATTACTAGGTGAGATCAGATTTATGAGTTACTAACAACTAACAATCAAAAAATTCTTTAAGTGAGTAGAAACATTTTTCTAGCAAGTAGTCCTTTAATTTCCTATAAAACTCTGTTTCTTTCGATACACTTTGGATTTCAGTAGGTATTCTATTATATATTTTTATCGACATATGGTAAGTTCCTGAGCTAACCATATGTAGTTTAGTGAAGGGTTGTGCAAGTCTATTTCTATGTCTTAAATTACGTGGCTGAGAATAAAAATCTTTTGCTTGAGGGTACATATCTTTGTTGATTATTTATGATGCCTGAATACTAAATAGAACGTTTAGTTTCAACTTTCATGAAACTAAACGTTGCACTATTTTGCCTTTAATTTGTGTATTTTTTAATATCGGAGACGGCCTGTGGTCGAAACAAATCTAACTATTAGTCACATGCCCGCACTACCAATCGACTCTTGGGTCGTGACGCGTCTCAATCTGTGCCGGATTAATTGCCACCTTGCCCAGTTTCTGGAAACCATTCTCGAATAGAATTTGTAGACTAGAAAACGGTTGACTAAACGATCAAATGTACAAAACAAGTTAGCAATTTATATAATATATTTAAGAAACCGGCCAAGTGCGTGTCGGGCCACGTGCAATGAAGGGTTTCGTAGTTTTCCGTCATAGTATGCGGTATTAGCTACCTGACAGTCCTGAGGAAAATTTAACTGTGTGAGATGGGACTGTTAGAAGTTGAGATCCGCAACGAAATTAATCAGAAGTTAACAGAAGAAGTTTAAGGTTAAGTTACTTTGACAACAAATATTACCAACAGTTTATTAATAGATCACCGGTTAGGTTAGGTTTAGTTAGGATGAGCGTCGTGAGGTCGATGTTCGGGAGTATAAGGGCTTGGGAGGCAATGGTATCATTCTGTGAGAAAGTTATGGTGTAGAAATAGGCCGCGAAGCGGGTCAGAGAGGACGATCCAGAAGCTGGCCAACTTTCTTCTTTGTCTACTTCTTTTGTGTACAGAGTTGCCCCTCTATTAGAGCGGGAGCGTAGGCTAGGCCGTGCGTTGGCGCGACGTGGTAGAGTCCAAACGAGAACCCATGTCGCACCGCTACAACGTTGCACGCTGCGGGTACAACGCAGGTTTTTAGTGGGTATGCTTGTCGGATGGCAGTCGCTATTGCTGCCATCCGACAAGAGTCCCACATAACCCGTCGTCTCTCTCGGGACGACCGGTATGCGTGATGCTTTTTTCCTGCGAGAAAAATAAGGTTAGGATAGGTTCCCGTATAATTTAGCAAATTTTCTGTAGTATCTGCACTTTTTCCTCAGGGTTCTTTATTTAAATTTTTTCTGGATGTCAATTACGTAGAAAAAGGGGATACTAAAATATATATGTTAAAATTTTCGGCAAAAGTACGAGATTAAGTGACTAATTTTCTTGAATTAAAAATCAAAGATGCGGCCTTTGACTGTTTGGGTCGATTCAAAAAACAAACTTGTGTCAATTAGGTCACTTCTGGGTGTGATAGGAAACGCTAAAATTCAGTATCTGGTAGGTACCTCGTAAATTTATATTGTCATTATTAGTTAATTATTAATAATTTATCTGGGCATGAATGTATTCTTAACTTAATTTATTATGTGTGTACTCTTAGACATATCGTTAATGATAGTAATAACAATATTATTTAAGCTTACAAGTGTTTTGGCTAATAAATAATAAAATAAAGCTTAAAGCTGGTGAAAGATTGCTTGTTTCGAAATCATGACAATTAGTAAATTGCTTGGCGTTTTGATAAAAAAGAAAAAGGATTTGTAAACAAGGATTTAAAAATTTTAATCGATTGTACCTACCATTCTAGATATCCTAGAGTACCTCTAAATTTGGTCTGTTAGGTTAAATATAGGCAAATGTCATTGCATGTCAAATACATTATTAAAGGCGTTTGGCATGACTGCCATCAATAATGTAATGTACAATCTGACGATTATACACGTCACTAACGCTGACTTGTCTTGATTCAGAAACTCTAAGCCAGCGCGAAGCAAAGGCGAAATCCCTAACGTGTAATGTTCAGCCGTCTGCATGCAGTCAACAACTCGTTAAATTTGGCAGTGGCTCGAACTAAACGGAAGCAACGGAACTCGCCCTCGTTGTAAATTAAAGCATCTGAGTAAATGTTGCAACAGAACGCGAATGATTTATTTCTGAACGGCGGTAATAGCTTTTTAATTTCTTCTGTTGAGGACTCGAATAATAAAAAGGATTCAGTTTTAACATATTATAGTTTGATTTGATTAATATTTTGCAATATTACTGCATTTTACCTATTCGAAGTCAATAAATCATTGCTTTTTTCATTTTTTTTACGCGTGAGCTTATCATTGTTATTTTATTTTACATAACTTACTTTTAGTTAATTTAATACCTGCCGCCAATATTTGAACATTGACTCGTAACTTAACGTTACTTAATTTTCTCGCAAATTTTATTGTTTGCCTTGTCTGTTAGCGTAACAACTAATATTTTATGAGGTTTATTCTACTCATAGGGAGAAATAGTAAACTGCCTCATTTTTTAAGTGACACTCCTTATTATAAAAGTAATGGACACATAAATTAATGAAAAATGTAAAGTAGACATAGAAACATAGAAATTGTAAAGTCTTGAAAATTTCCCGTACCAAAAGGAGGAGGTATAAGTTTTTTTTACATTGAAGATGATTTTTTTTCTCGTCTATCCCATGACGTGAGGTGTCATTGAATAGGTCTTTTAAAATATTGTTGGTTATTAATACCATTATTTGATTCAGGGATCCGTTTGCGTAATATTAAGCTTTAAAGTGCCATTTTTTGGTTCGGGTCAAGTGTACTTAAATTGATGACAGTAGTTTAGATGACAAAGTTAAAAACAAAACAGCTAGGTAGGCTTTACAAGTGACTAAGTTAACTTATAACATGCACTTGGAAAAAAAAACAAAATGATAAATTTGTTAATTATGTAAAACAGGTAGAAAATACGGGAAACTACGAAACCCTACATTGCGCTTGGCCCTACACGCGGTTTGCCTGTTTTTTTTAATGAAATTCTGTCCGGATTTGGCGTCAGTCCGAAATGAGTAGGCTATATAATTAAAAAAAAAACTTTATTAAAGACATTATTTCAGCAATTATACAGTATGATGGAAAAATATTTTGTTTTTTATTTACAGTACCCAATAAAACAGCTTCGGCAGTTTATTCTAATTTAGTTATTTATATGCGATACTAGGATTTACGGAAAATATTACAAGAGATATTGCAAAGGCAGTTTTCACAAAACGAATTTGTATTTGTAGAACATTGTTCCCATCCGTATTCTTGGCAATCACTCCAATTTCTAAGCAGTTACTGCGGCGTCTTTTTTTTTAAAGGAAAATTATTTCCAGTTTGATAAAGAATAAAGCCTCAGGCTTTTGTATCCCAAGGGACCGAAGGTTTAATCTAAATTCTATATCGAAGTAGTTGTTTTCCTTTTTTCCTCTAAATATAATTACTTACAGTTGTTTCAAGCACGTTGCGGTAATTTATTTTTATTTAAGAAAGTTTTAAAGTCAATATTAAATATTGGACAAGTAAGATAAGTAGCTAAAGTACTTGTGTTATAGAATTCAGAAATAGCGGCATTACTACAATAACCAGACCTGAGACAGTATAGAAAACCGTGCGTACCCTACCGAGAATCGAACCCGGGACCGAAGAGATGGCGACGTCAAGTCCGGCGTGCTTGCCTCTCGGCAAGCTAAAAACAGACTTGGTGAAAACAAACAGAATTCAACTAACAAACTTTTTTAAATTGATACGACGTTCCTGAAAAACGCTTTTTCTTCAATTGCTTTCTACTATTGCAGAGGTTTGAGACCTTAAATTTACCTTTTGAGTTATTTCTTGCATAAATTAAAACAAATCTTGCATACATTTAAAAAAGACGACCTGGTAAAGGTCGCAGGAAGACGCTGGATGCAGGCCGCTTCCAACCGGCCAATCTGGAAGTCAATGGTGAAGGCCTATGTTCAGTAGTGGACGTCCTATGGCTGAAATTTTAATGATGATGATGATGAAGAAATTCTAGTTTAAATTATTGTCGAGGTTTTGAAAACAAACTATTATGTATTGGCTATTATTACATAATTATGTTTTTTCGAATGAATAACATCTTCTGATATTTTATTATTGCCAATTTTAGATAACGTAAGTAGTAAGCAACTGAATTTGATACCATTATTTGAGAGCACTATTCAAACTGGAATCTATAAAACCTTCGACGAACCAACCGATTCATATCTACTCTACGGATATTTTTTTCCTAGAGGTATTGCACTGACGAATTTTGAAATTGAATAAAGATTTACCAAAGTGTGAATGTTGGGAAAACATTCGAATTGATGGATGTTGTATGTGATAGTTATTTTAAGATATTTTTGTTCTATAAATACCCCTTTATTACTTTTTAAAAGAAACTCTAACTCTTGTAAATAACAAAGCTTTTTTTAAAACCTTAATACTGCTTCTTATTAGCACTCAAAGTAAACTGTAATAGAGAAGATAACAGTTCGCGAAACTTTGCCTTCATCTTAGGGCATAATTTTAGGAGTTAACTCGCGTTGCTTACACCAGTTTTTAAATTCCAAAACTTTGCACTCGATTTTTTCTTCTCCATTATCATAACCACTGAGTTTATTAATTGATAGAGCTATGAGCTGTTTTATTTACAACACTCCATATTTATTAATCGAATTATAGCAAATACTTTGATCTAATTTATTTTTTGCATTTACAATACAGGCAGTTAAAAAAAATTAGTGAAAATATTAACCTTGATAAATAAACTAGATATACTAGTATAGAACTAATCAACTAGCATTATTGTGTTATTGTTAAAGGTTATAAAAGGTTTGAATTAATTAGGCTATTGTTAAATATTTGCATTATTTCTTTCGGGTGTTAGTGGATATAAAATCCAAGACATAAATGAAACAACCTTAGTTTCTTACTTACAGCTAAGTATAAACATTTGAAGAAATTTATAGGATTATACATTGTAAAAAAGATGAAGATGATTGCTATCAAACCTCGTAATAGGACCAAGATAAATCGTTTTTTTTTAAATAATGGCCTATTTTTCCATACGTACTCTCTCATACCCGCTTATCAGCTATTTTATAATGTGGTTTTCATTTTGCGATAGCAATACAGACTAAAAAAAATTCTATTAGTTCCTACGGCTAAATCACCCCATAAAATTAGGCTACCATTAAAATATTATATCCTTATTACAAATACATATTAATATTTCTGAAAAACATTTACCTGGAAGTATCATTTTGTATTTTGGTTTAATACAAACTTATTAAGGACCAATCTTTGTCAGACATGTTTATAATAAAATAAACGTAATTATTTTGCCCTGGCAAAAAAGGAATTTTCTTTGGGAATTTCCAGCGATTGACGTCGAAATGGTTCCTTAGTTATACCCGCGGGGCAGGCCGACAGATAAATTTATTTGCATTTTTCTTAAAGACGGCCAGACATTTTTTTTAAACTTAATGAGACATTCTCAAGTAACGAAATATTAGAGGAAGATTTCTTTATAAGGGTCTTTATAAGGGGACGTATAAATGAACGTCCCTAATAAAACCGTTTTGTTATCCATTTTGATTGTAAGAATATAATCATCTAGGTCAATCTTCCTTATAAAACAGTGCTGTAAATAACTTGGTTTTTGGAAGTTGTTTTTATTGTGTATTTTAAAATAATAGTAACCAACAGGAGGCGTGTCGTAAGAGGTGACTAATTACTGTAGCACGAGACGGTCAGCAGCGTCTGCGTGTGAAATGTTATAAAAAACTGCGCTCGCCAACCCGCCTGCCAAGCGTGGCGAGTATTGGCAGTCCCCCCAAATAAACTCATTGGGGGAGGCCTGTGTTCAGCAGTGGACGTCTTATGGCTGAAATGATGATGATGATGATAGTTTGATAATATAAATATGAGTATTGTGAATGTGCGTATTTGACTACCATCCGGTCTAGTGGTTTACGAATTTGGTCTGCAAAGCCGGCGGTTGCGGGTTCGAATTCGATTCTCGCAAAGGGTAAGGGTTTGTGTAATAAGCACTAGTACGAAGGTTACACTATAATTTTTGCCTAACTTAAAAAAAACAACATGTATAACCAATATATTATGTTTATTGCTTTTCAAAATACTCTCCTTTACATTTTAAATATTTTTTCATGCGATCGAACCATTTTTTAAAACAGGAGGACCACAGATCTCTAGGCATGTTTTCTACGTGCTGATTGAACGCTATCACTGCCTCTTCGGAGTTGGTAAAAGTAAAACCTCTCATCAATTAATCTTTGATTTTGGGGAAAATACAGAAATGGGTGCTAGGTCGGGGCTATGCGCAGGATGGGTGACGAGTTGTACTTTTTCGGAAGCTTAAAATGACTTTGTTTTGTTGGCCGTGTGTGAAGAAACGTTGTCATGATGTAGGAGAACGCGGCTTTTGGGTCGTCTTTCGCGAACTTTTTCTAACACCATGGGTAAACATGGTAGAATACCACTCGGCATTAACACTCTTTGGATCTTCAAGTGGAATTGTACAGATGGGACCCGTAGCTGAGAAAAAAAACGCGATCATTTTTTTACCAACGTTTCTCGCCTGCCTTACTTTTGTTGGCCTGTTCTCATTTTCAAACACCCATTCACAAGATTGCTCTTTTTTTTCGGATTTAAAACAATAAATCCAGGTTTCATCTCCTGTGATAATGTCATAAACAGCATTAGAATGTCCGTGGTCGTACTTCAGTACCATCTGTGAGCACCATTCCACGCGAGCCCGCTTCTGCTCCGGTGTCAGTTCATGAGGGATCCAACGACAGCAAAGTTTCCGAACTTTCAATTCTTCGTGTAAAATTTTCTGAATTTGGCTCATACCAATCCCCAATAGTCCTCAAATTGTCTCATAGGTAATCCGCGGGTTTTCTTCAGTCGCGGGTTTGCGGGTTAGCCGCTTAACAGTAGACACATTATTTTCGTTGACGGCAGTTGAAGGCCGCCCTACACGAAATTTGTCATGTAAAGAAACTTGACCTCTCTCAAATTCGGTAACCGATTACTTGTCCGTAATTGACTAGTCAAAATTTCAGTTGGCCGAAAACTATAGACCGACATTTCTTTTGCTATATGAATCATTTAACATATTTTTAGTCCATCGAAATGTCTCTTGACATAAGTATCATTTTATCGAACTACGTTTCATCGATTCTCAGAATAACTTTTTACTGTTGGCCGAAGTCTCTTTTGAACCTTTTTCATTTACCAGAATACTGCGTATAGTATAAGACTAAATTGGTTAGGTTAGGTTAGAATAGTGACCATACACAGCGCGAAGTCGAGCGAACGAAGCGAGCGCAGCGAGCGTAGTGAGCGTGCCGCGGTAGCTGCCGCCGAGCGCTTAAAAACTAAGGATAAATTCTAAGGATAAGGATGAAGGATTGATTATTATAATATTGGAAGCATGTTTCTGGAAACTAAATCATCTAACATAAATAGCTTTGGCAAATGTTGTATGTAACATAAAATACTTAATACACATAATACTTCGAACAAATGTTATTTCGGCCAAGCCAAGATCTGATGACAATGAAATGTCGGGGTAACAATAAAAAACGAATTAATAATAGTTCAACTAATACAGTGGCAAAGGTCATTTCGATGAAATGAAAAAAGGCGAAACGAAATTAGAAAACGAAAAAGTTTTCGGTGAAATAAAATTCGGTAAACACCTTTTCGAACATAGATAGGTAACCCTCAAATTCAGCAAACCATCGCCTCACGGTGCTCAAACAAGGTGCTTCTCTCCCAAAAGCATTTTGAAGACGAGCGGCACAGTCTTGCGGAGAGAGAGAACTTGTAAAATCATAAAAAATAGTCGCTCTAATATCTTTTCGACTTAATTCTATTTTCGTTGCGTACGTAGAACATTGGTGTGTGATAAAAAACAATTAACAAATCATTTCCCGCCAATTGTTTTTTTTTATTACTAAGAAGGTTGCAACGTTTAAAAAAATATAACATTCGAAATTCAAATAGTTCCGATTAGCTAGAAGTGCAAAACTTTTAGTGTGCCCAACTACAAATACATGTATTTGTACTTAATAATGGATGTTTAAAATTTGCTTGTAACTGTTGTTTAGAGTTTCAATACGAAATACAAAACCGCGGACTTTAAGCTCGAACTCAGCCCACTCGATCGGTTTTTTATTTTTGTTCAGTTCAAAAGCTTTGGCCCTTTAAGAAGAGACGAGTGGACAAAGATCGTGTCATTCTGTTAATCGGGTCTTGTTAGGTAGTAGTCTTTTGGGTTCAAAACGCTAAAATATTATGAGTAATTCATTCGTAGGAGCAAGAAGCGTACCCAAAGCGGTGGTAGGGCAGAGCTGTACCTATATTTTTGGGACATGTATAAGGTAATAGGTTTTATACATACATTTTATATAAAAAAATAAACCGACTTCAAAAAACTGAAAAGCTAGAAATAATATAAACACATAAGTACCTAATCAGTTACATTCGGAGTCGGTGTAAACAAAAACATTTATGTAGATTCCATCATCAGTACTTGATCAAATTTTTAAGGGACCATTATGAAGGTTGGACCCTTTTGAACAAAAAATTAATTATTGAAATCGGTTCACGTGGTAACGAATGATCGCTGAAAATAATATAAAAAATGTTTTTTTAAAAATCCGACATACTGAAAAGGTTTTCAGTTTGTCGGATTTAAAAAAAAAACATTTTTTAAGTTGGTTAAAAAATACCCTACAATTGTTTAAGCAGGACCTACTGTACTGAGCCTAATCTCTATAAGACAACCTCCGTAGCCGAGAGGCGAGCATACCGGCCTTAGTGTGGCTATCTCTGAGGTTCTGGGTTCGATTCTCGCTGCTGTGCTGACTTTATCATAGTATTTATTTGCATAAGTAGCACATACTTTTTTCTGATTTACATACTTTTATCGGTATGTCCTACTTGCATAATTATTTTTTAACTTACTACCAAAAAACCTCAATATTTATCAATTGTCAATTTATCAACTCTACGTGTTGAATTTTAAATCTAAAATCGGTTTTAGCATTTGACAATTTGTGGTAGATTGATAGGTAAGTTATTGACTATACAAGTCTGTGTAAAAAAACATGTTGAAAAAACTTTTAGACCTAAGTTCAAATCCAATTTGCGGATTCCTATTTCAAAGCAGATTTTAAAATTATTTTTTCACATGATAGTTTTGTTCACATAAATATTGGACAACATCACATACATTGCTCTAATCCTAAGGTAAGTAGCTAAAGTACTTGTGTTTTAGAAAACAGAAACAACGACGGTACCACAACACCCAGAACCGAGACAATATAGAAAAGTTATTTTTCTACATTGACCGGCCGGGAATCGGACCCCGGATCTCAGATATCGACACCAAGTCCGGTACACTCGCTTCTCGGCTACGGAGGTCGTCATATCCTTCTATATTAACGAATAATAATATGAAGCTAAAATTAAATTTTCATTTTTAATTTAAATTAAATACCTTCATCAAGGCAAATGTACATATCCTAAAAATAATTTGGCTGCAAATGAGTAATTAAAATGTAAATTATGCCAGGATGCGGCAGCGTAGGTCTTTATTCTCGTGACTTGTGTGTGATGCGTGCTCTCGTTTCAATATTTATTTTCACTTTGCAACTTTTCAATTTTGCTTTAAGTATGGTAATACAAACTAGATTCAATGAAAACATCTTTTTAATAGGTACAATATTGAAACGGGCTAGTTACGAATACAGTTATGCCAAAGTGTCTGGAGCGATTTTAAATGATTGAATGATGTTAAGAGAAGATCATCATCATCATTTCAGCCATAGAAAGTCCACTGCTGAACACAGGCCTCCCCCAATGACCCAACATCGGGGGAGATTGCTAATACTCGCCACGCTTGGCAGGCGGGTTGGCGAGCGCAGTTTTTATAAGATTTCGCACGCAGACGCTGCTGCCCGTCTCGTGCTACAGGAATTAGTCGCCTCTTACGACACGCCTCCTGTTGGCGGTGGGGAAGTGTATTCTTTATGGCCGTCCCCACACGGCACAAGGCTTGAGAGAAGATAGTTTAATCTATATTATGTATAACAAAGTCGGGTTAGTTACACCATTTATAACTCAAGAACGGCTTGACCGATTTTTATGATCTTTGATTTGTTGAATTCGCCTTCGCCCCGAATAGCAGAATAACTAATAAAACACAGAAATACCCACGTATATAGGGGCGGTACGAAGATCGCCGGGACAGCTAGTTCTTAATAAATAAGAATTACTATTTAAACAAAGCGTGAACTGATGTGGCGAATCACATTTCCACGTTCGTTTGCACGTTAATTTGACCTTTTTCAAATGATTGGTATACCTACAACCAAATGTATTCTGCCTCCCTTTTAATACAGGGTTACATTGCAAAGGGGTGGCAAATTTAAAAAATAAGATCTAAGAAATCTAAGAAACAATATAAAGAAGCGTCTTAATCGTTATTATTTTTAATAATCGTATGTTACGAGAAAAAAATGCTTTAAAATATCTGAAAATAAAGTCAATAGAGAGATTACGAAAGCCGCGCGATCATTTATCAGTAGCGTAGGTACGGCGAGCCTACAAAGACCTTACGCAATGCACATACGTTGACATTTTTTCATGAATGAGTTAAATTATCCACGCGTACGATTTCTAACAGCTGATAGGAATTAAATGTGAAACATTTTTTTTTGTTCTTTGCATAGTTCGATTAAGCTACTGATTCTGAGCCATTACACTTCTAAAGATTTGGTACCAGTTTGCCATGTAACAACCCTGTATTTACAAGATCACTTAAATAAAATACTTTTTTATGTAAATATTTATGAGTTACAATTTCACGCCTGTCCTAAAGTTTATTTATGTCTTTTGTCTGTGATTTTTAGAAAGTATAATATCGTTCTGCTTCACAGAAAACCTTATCTTAATTCAACACACAGCGATTTTCTATTCGTGCGCATGGATAAAAATGCAGAATAACGCAAAAAGGTCGGCATCTAGCATCTCGGCTCACATTGTTCCCTTTTTGTGGACCTAATTTATGACGTGGCCGTAGTGTATAAAGCGGGGACGTATACGAATATGCAGGTTTAATTTCACGGGCTTTTGTAAGAGAGAATAAGAGGCCAGTCTTTAATTATGGAAAAAACCACTCGACGGTTCCACCAAGTTATAAATTAACTCTTATAACAAAACTTGTGAAAGGCGAATGCTCTTTTCACGAAAACGTTTCGCATATCGCATCAAAACGGGCTATGTTTGCTTTAATACGAACATTTTCCTTTTAATTCTGCGGAAATTTAGAGAGCGTATTGGGCGTAAATGCAAACAAATGAACGTACGATAGTAACCAACAGATTGCTTGATGTTGTTTTGTTGCTCTTGTGGAAAATTGTTAGCCAATTTGTTTTTGTTTTGAACCGTTGAGTGTTGGCACAAACTGATACGTTTTAATGAATAGGTTGAATAAAATAACTAGTGTGTTACCATGCAACCCAATTTTAAATAATACTATAGCTTTAAATTTAAATTTTGATGTAGTCAAATTTTATAGCCTATGTTTTAAGTTAGAATAATCTAGTGCAGGTGTCAAAGTTGATGTTCTATTGTCTTCTTTGTATAAAGTAATTTAAGTAACTATAAATAATAGATACGCAAGCGACTAACTCAGAACTTGGCCCAAAGCTGACAAAAGTCATTAGTGACCAATTTACCCATATACGTTTATGTTTACTTAGGTATGTAGGTTGCGTAATCTTTTTAGTTAATGACGTTACGGCTTACGTTTAAGTATAGGCGCTTATCCTTGCTAAAGAAAATGCTTTCAGCACGTTTCCTTCAGAGGTGTATAAATAAAAATATCCGAGATAAGCGGCTCGGGGTGCAAGAAATTCCCGCAAATCCCGGTTGCACCTACATTCCATTTGGGTTCGTTTTCCCGCGCAGGTGGCGAATGTTTGGCGGCGGGCTTAATCGACTAAACTCCATTGTGGGCTGCAGAAAACAATGGATTACTGTCACAGCTCGAAAAAATCCGTGATACCAAACCCTTTGTTTAGAAGTCTTTGACTAAGATACGATATTAAAAATCTTCTCATTACAAGTAACAAGTGTAACATTAGTTTAATTAATAGATAATAAAAACACAGAACAGTATTTTTTCCGAAAAATATTTAGATGGATTCTGGACTTTCTGTGCCTACATGAACAAAACAGGTAGACACTAAATAGTTTAAAAATTTCATTATCGCCATTCAAGGTGGGCGCTCTCTAAGGTATTATACGTTTTATTTTTTAAAGGTAATTAAATTCAGAAAAAATCAAATAATCAAATTCAAAAAAGGAAATTTTATTATTTATTACGTTTCCGGTCGTCTAATACAATTTACTTAATTGATAGACCTTCAAACTATTCTTCGTTCTATTTATGTTATACTACGTTTATGATGATAAAAAATGAACCAAAATATTCGTAACTGTTAAAGGTAAAGGTTTGATGTAGATATACTTTTTAAAAATAATTTTGAATTCTAGAAATACCTAAAAAATTAACAATCTTCAAGACGCTTTACTCGTCTTACGTGCGCGATTGGTTGGCCAGGAAAAATGTCGCTGAATACTCAGAGCTTCTATGTAAGGAACACACGAGAATATAGTTTTAAGGCAAATTCTACCTTCCTGTATAATAAAATAAATAAAATTATATGTATATATGACAAAACACATCATAGCCTTCCAAAACTTTTAGTAAAATGGATTCAAAATAAGACATACCATGAAATTGAACAATTACTGGAGCGTATTGCATAATTATATACTTTATAGCTAATTATACACTCTCATATTTACTCTCACAAACACATACACTATAACTCACACACACACACAACACACACACACACACACACACACACACACACACACACACACACACACACACACACGCACACACACACACGCACGCACACACACACACACACACACACACACACACACACACGCACACACACGCACACACACACACATAATATAGATACTTAAATTTAATTTAATTAATTTAATACTAAAACTTACTACTACTGTGAAAAAGAAATGTTTATTAAGATAAGTTACTGTATACGGATATAGTGATGGAAGAGCGGGCCCTCCAAACACAGGCATTTTTTGCTTAAATGGATGCTCCAACGTACTAGTTTTTAAGGCATTACCTTTGTTAATGAAATAAACTTATTTTATTTTATTTTTTTATTTTATTTAAGGCAAAAGTTCATTTTAGGTGAGCTGACTGTTCTCATAAAGATGTGATCGTGGGTGGACAACAACGGATTTACTGCGTTTCTACGCTTTGCGTTTTTACCGCGGATTTACAGATCGAACCTTAGAAAGTCCCACAAATAAAGTTTAGAAATAAAAGTACCGTGCGCCGTTAAATCATTTTAATGCATTTTGCGCAATTTTCATTAATCATTGTGCTACTTAGATGAAATACGATTTCCGGGACGTAACGAGCACATTACAAAATGATACATGAGTAAAGTACAAATATGTGGAGACAGAAAATGTTATAACCAATATTATATATTATATTAATTGTAATTGAACTTTATAAAAAATCTTTCGTTGCTTTTGTGTATTTACCTACCTATTACATATAATTAGTGTTGGCGACAGACCTTTTTTCTACATGTTTTTACTTTTTTTATATTTATTTTAAAATTTGAATATTTTGATGTGCTTGAGTGATAGTGTTTTTGGTGGTAGTGTGATTGTTTTGTCAAGAAGAGTACACGTTGTCTTATGTGAAAAAGTAAATTAAATTGGATTTGCATATTATGTAAGTACTGCCTCCATTATTAAGCCCTGCCCTGCTCCTAGCATTGTTCTCATACTTTCGCCTAGCTGTCGTTTTTAATTAGTATTAAGTTTTCTTGAATCCTAAAGTACAATATATCCACATTAAAAATACACAAAAAATTTGGCTATGACGATGTTTTTTTAATTGAAATACTTGCTAGCCTTCGCGACTTCATCTGCGTAGGCTTTAAAATGTATCTAAAGATGATTGTATAATCATTCATTCATCAATTTGACAACCGTCTGGTGTAGTAATTCGCGCTCCGGACTACAAAGCCAGCGGTTGCAGGTTCGAATCCCGCAAGGGGTAAATGTTTGTGTGATGAACACGAGCAGTTGTACCTAAGTCATGAATGTTTATAAAAGTATTTAAGTGTGTTTATCCGTTATCTAGTCACCATAGTACTTACAAGCTTTGCTTAGTTTGGCTAAATTGATCTAATTAAACAAATTGATCTAATTATGCATGGCGTCATCCTCTCTGCCCA
The DNA here is from genome assembly GCA_963576865.1 of Anania hortulata. Lineage (NCBI taxonomy): Eukaryota > Metazoa > Arthropoda > Insecta > Lepidoptera > Crambidae > Anania > Anania hortulata. The sequence goes on along the minus strand of OY756396.1, from coordinate 8,067,256 downwards.
CAATACCTATCTTATTGTTGTGCCCTACAGGGTCTATAATGATCTATTTTATGTATCTAATTATAACACCTGTGTAACATTATAGAATGCAATAAATATATTGAATTGAATTGAGCTAATTCGTGTGATTGTGAGTACAATTTATTTTATTTATTAATTTATTAGCCATTATGTTTAGTTAGATCAATATTATACAAGTTTTAAATTTAAAAAGTAGATCCGTTATTGGCTGTAAGTTTAGTTCATAAGTTCATCTAAATTGTAATTAGAGCTGTGGATCTTGTAATAAAAAAAAATAAAAAAAATTGTACAAACTACAATATGTTATTGAAATAACACTAAACCTCCTCATTAAAATCTTAATTTAAAAAAAAACATGTTTCGATACAAATCGTAACATCAGATCGGGCATTTAGTATGCAGAAGTATTTAATTCTTAAATTGTAGTTTGCCTCATGAAAAGTTGTTGTTTTCGAGCATTATAATCAGCCCTCTGAGGTTTTGCGTCTTTTTAATTACATCTTGTAATTATGTTTGCCAAATTTTAGATAAGTCTTTCACAAAAAACATTTTCATTTAAATCTTTTGTTTTCTTTGTAGTCTTTGTAATGTGTGATAGTTCATTCATTTTTTTTTGCTCCATTAAATACAAACCAACCGAGAAAAAAGTTGCCCAGTCCTTTGCAAGCACCAAATTCGCTGATTAAAACAGCCCTCTGAAAGCTCAACGGAATATCCATTTCCCCATAAAAGTCTGCACGATATCCTCTGATTAACATCGATGCATTGGAGTGCAAAAATATGTGTGTTGCATACAGTAGAAATACCCACAGTCACAGTATAGCACAGAATTAGTGACGCATAGTAGGTCTAACGATAATATCGATGGCACAATTTTTTGCAATACTATCGACATTGACACAAGTCACAAGACACAAGATTTGGGCAACATTTCGTGCTATCAATAACTATTTATTAATTTAGTGGAATCGATATCCTAACAGATTTTCAAGGCTCGGTGACCCCGTTGGTGTTGTGGCGAAGTGATTCAGTTTAAACGGAAAAGGTTCCAGGTTCGTTTGTCGGTATGAATTAAATTCAAAAACTATTCTCAGTTAGCTAAGTTTTGGGTGTGCTGAGAAATCTCCTTGCCAAAATTCACAGTCTGGTGCTGCGTAACAAAAGGATGATAATTCCTTACTTAGCGAGACCATGAAAACGGGGTTTATTTATTTAAAAAGTCGACAATTGATAGCGCAACTATATTATATCGTTCAAAATTACCACACCAATTGCGCAGGTATATCTTTTTTTGCAATTCTACTGCAAAAAAGAACAACATTTAACACCAAAAGGTATCGAGGACAAAACAGTATTATCAACCTGAAAATGTTTGCCTTTTCAAATTAACTTTTGCACACATCGCCACTCGTGGATAATCTTTTTCTAAATTGACCCTAATCAAAAGGCAAAATCCCGCTGATTATACCCTTTTCGAGGTACTTAGTCCAGCGTGATAAGGAGTTTTGCATTTTCAAGCGAGTTTTTAGGATTATGCTCTTCCGTCGATGTGAAAAAATTCTAAAATGAATGCATATTCCAAACATTTCTACGCAAATCCGATACATTTGCCTTCTTTAATAAAAATTACAAGAAACCAGTTTCATATTTTTTTAAAATTAGGAATTTAAAGTTCCTATTCCAGAATATTTTGAAATGAAAAGCATTTTTGAACAATCTAATAACATTTCGAATAATCTGACAGACGGACCTAACTGGTGTCGTCCACATTGCGTCGCGATTTGTTCTAGCGATTAGACGTATTTCAGGTGTGTCGTAAACCATGGATGAGGATGTGATATTTTCACTAGACAGTCCAATACTGAGATGGAAGGTTTTGAACATAAGCAATGGTGTATACAAAATTTGCTAAAACGGAGAAATGAATCGCATTTTTCAAAATCTATTATGAAGAATTAAAACTGTACCCTGCAAAATTCTTGCTAAATGATCGAGACAACATTTGACTGTATTCTGTAAGATAGAATCCCATTTACAAACTCTTCAGTATCTTCAGTAGCCATTTCACAAAAAAATATTAAATATGCGCGATCAAACTGGATTGATACACCTGCTATCCGCGCATTAGGTCGCTTGTTTCCTAGGCCCGCAGTGTGGCCGCAACGCGCAAATAGCAACGATTGAAAACTACGCGCACTTTCTCGCTCAAGAAGGTCACGCTAGGCCTTAGTAGTGAATAAGGCCTAGCGCCTAGTGACTAAGGCCTGACACTGCGGACGTAAAAGGCGGTTTTGTGTGTTTGTGAAAGTTTGTGCTACTGGTAAATGAACCTACTTACAAGTTAATGTCCATCTCAATCGGTCGGCCAATGTAGAAAAATAGCTTTTCTATATTGTCTCAGGTCTGGGTGTTGTGGTACCGTCGTTGTTTCTGATTTCTGTAACACAAGTGCTTAAGCTACTTATCATAGGATCAGAGCAATGTATGTGATGTTGTCCGATATTTATTTATTTATTTATCTACCTGATTAATATAGAGTTCACGTACTCAATGCTTATCATTTACCACCACCACATCGTCGAGTTATACACAAATAATATTGGCCTTAATTTTAGTATCTCGGGGCCTAACCATGAACGCTGAACAGTACTTCTGGAATGATGTTCTTACTGCAGCCTCTATAGAACAAAAAAAAATTAAGTAATACTGTTTTAGGAGCTCATGGTTAAGTCTTAGCATAGGCCTTATCATTAAAGCCTCCAAACAATTTTTTAAACATTGATAGTATTAAGATTTATAAATCCCTTACCATTATGGGGCATGTTAAAACTAATCTTATGAAAATCAATATTAATTTTCAAGACAATTAGGTATAATAATTATCGAAGCATAATTATCCAGTAATTAATATCTATTACATATCTGGGTTTCCTGTGGGCGTCTCCTTACCTTGTATGTAGGTACTGCAGTATGTATGATAAATTATCTTTCAGAACAACGAGAAGCGCTGGAGTTGAGCAAAAAAGAAATTAATCTTGGGTAAATTCCAGGGCCGCATCTTCTCAGGTGCCGAATTTGAGATTACCCTGTTTTTTCGACAAGTATGGCGTGCACTAACGCTCTAAGTACTCTTTTTGTAGGATACATAGATGACTCAACGACAGATAGAAAAGAAGATGTGATAATTTGTAATTGAGTGATGGATTTACCATTTATTGTATTGTATTTACCATATCTACCGAGTCATCATATAGTTCACGCTTTCCTTAGTTACTGTCTAGCGCCAGTAAAGTATGCCCATATATGTCCCACAGTAGGGCACAGGTAATAAATATTACAACATAACATGGCTCTGATCCAAAGGTAAGTAGCCGATTTACTTGTGTTAAAGAAATCAGAAACAACGACGAGATAATATAGAAAAAATTGTTTCCTACATTCACCCGACCAAGAATCGAACCCGGAACCTCAGAGATGGCGACTGTAGTCGCCACGGCCACTGTAGTCGCCTCTCGGCTACAGAGGTGTGATTGTAAAATGTGGTTCATCTATTTATAATTTTAAGCATTGAGAGAACATTAGACATGGTTAGGGCCCTCAAGGACGACCCTGTGCAAGACCGCGGGACTGAGACAGCAAACTAGCCGAGCCCGCGGAAGTGACATTTACCAATATTTATTATCGTTGTGTAGCGGCATGTGGCGCAATTAGAACGTGATGGATTGATCGTCGCATTCCGGTTACATAAAGTATCGCCTGTTATAAATATTTTAGAATGCAATTAATTATTGGTTTAGATTCCAATAGTCATCAGTATCAGTAATTTATCGGTTATCGAGTAATTATTGGTGTGTAAGTGTTGTTACTGAAGTAGCAGTGGGCAGGATACATAGCTCGGAAACATGGCTCGTGCGACAAAACGGTTATGAATGGACCCATTGGGGCTAAGACCTAGAGGCAAACCACAGATCCGATGGAAATACAATGTCAGGAATATTGCAGGAACGAACTTGAAAGCCGTGAGAAAGAAGATTAGTGTATTATAAATACTCGTTTCAAGGGCTTTTAGTCAAAAACTGGATGAAAGATGATGACTAATATTGACATAATTATAGGTACTCAACAAAATGGTCTCGTTGGTTTGATCTCGGCATGCCATAAGCCCCTATAGTTTAATATTACCGATTTTAGGTTACCACATTCAAAAATCTCAGAGATAGATAATATATGTGCACCCTTGAAAAATCTCAAATAATCTCCATTTTTTTAAATTGTGTTTGATCCTTATTTTAAGAGGGATCAGTATCCGTAGATTTGATCATCGTAGCGCATTTAATGTTAAAAGCACTTGCTGCAGACATTTGTAGACGGTTACGTAGACCCTGAAAGCACCTCCTGACCCTTTCAACGTGCCTAATTAACTCTTAAAACATCGTTTACAGCTTGCACACTCCTCTTTTATTTACCTTAACGTTTTAGTAATCGACACTTAAGCCCAGAATTGAAAAAAGAGTAAATATTTTAAGTAATTTATATTCACCGTGCTTAAAAATATGCTGTTGGTTACCTAACTTCGTTTAATTTGGTCAGAACTCTGCAAAACATAAACATTTTTCGTATTTTCCAGCCGATAGGTACGGTGACATGGCGAAGTGAGATAAAAAAAGAGAATATTGGGATAAAGAAGATAATATTGGGAATATTGGGGGGTAGTCGAACAAAAAGTATGGACGATCTATTTTAATGGTTTTTATTTAACATTTAAAGAGTTTTAGAGTGCAAGTTTGGTGTAGTTTGTGTTCTAATGTTTTGTGAAGTGATAAAGATCTGAAACTATTGATATATCATTGTATTCAACGCCGCATCGAGTGTTAAGTGATTTGTATCAAGACAACTTACTTTAGACCCGATAGCGTCTTGAAACCTGCTTGAAACGGGAAGAGTACACTTACTGATTTCATGAAAAGCAATAAAAACTAAGCACCCGTTATTTATTGTGAACACTATTTATCACGAAAACACTCGACATTGGCAGAATCACTGCTCTGCTTATAATCCGCTCTATAGAGCGGGAATGAGTCCATTTAATAAAAGAGAATAACAGAAATCGATAAGGTCATCTTAGTTGTTGATAATAAATAATAGTTTTTATTTCACCAACTGTACTGATAAAGTGTTAATGCTATACGAAATGTGTAGCTTATCTCAGTCAATGACAAGTGACAAAGCACGTAGATACATAGTCCGAGGTAAAAATAAGGACCTTTATCTCAGGTGTATTGTAGCAAATATAATATGATATAAAAATTGTAAAAACGTAGCTTGGCCTATGTATTTTATTATAACTTCCCTAAATCAATAGGTATTATTGACTACCGCGAAAATGAAAATGTTTACCATAGCATTACAATTAAAAAGCTTTAAATTTCTATGAGCCACCTACTTTACTTTTAAATACATGTAGCATTTTTATATTATTTTTATTATATTTCATGGAAGTGCGTTATTCCTGTTAATCCTCGGATTGTCCCTTTTCAGGAAATGTACGCAAAATCCATGACGGCTGACTTTGATTGATTAAAATTGTACTTACTTGAGTTTGGAGTACGAATTTTCTTAAGTACCTACTTACTTACAGGGCCTGAATAATGGCTAAGCATTTGGTTGTTCCTTGTATGACTGTGGTGTTAATTTATTCATTAGACACTTGCTTTGTTTGTTTTCAAAGTGTTTCAAGGCATGTGGAACTGTGGATAATGTTACGAAATGGTTTGATAAATTATGATCTAGAGCCTAACCATGAACGCTAAACAGTACCTAAGCAGTATTGTTCTAACGTCAAACTAGATACAGAAAAAAACAAATCAAGGTATACACTATCTATCTATCTTTGTACTACAAAAGAGACATACTCTTGTAATTATAATATTCTATAACATATTATTATATTCGTACGCAATTTACTACCTTAGAAAAAACTGTTTAAGGAAATTAATATGTTTGCCTCTAAATTCATTTAATCGCAAAATCCTGCATCTATTTCCTAAAAAAATAGCCAACATAATTTTAACACCCGGAATAAGGATAAGGTGGCTGTTCCACATTTCAGACTGCATGAAGCGAGTAATTCGTTCGTGGGGCAATGTGTTCGTTTTTTTAACAAATTACTACAGTCTATTGCTGAACTACCTACATATAAATTTAAATTGCATGTCAAGATAATTTTAATGAAAAAAGGCTATGACATAGTTATTCACAATTTAAATGATAAAAATGACTATTAGTAAAAACTACCCTGCTCGCATAATCATACTCTTTGTTGTAGACATACCATACTTGTTTATTAAGTCAGCCTGACAACAGTGACTAAGTTTATTGGGCTGCTTCTTCTCGACTCTAGCCTACAATTTTGTCTCGAAGCAGTAGTAGGGTAAAAAAAATACAGAAATAAATTGGTTTTACTGTTTTAAGAATTCATGGCTGGGGCTTCCCAGGGTGAAATTGAAAGCAGTTGACAAATTGAAATAAAGTAAATATACCGACACTTGCACCTATTTCTAGCCTCAAACTAAGCAGATTGTACTAGCACTAGATAACGAAATGATGTCAATTCGTATGTGTTCGTTAAGTATGTACTTAAATACATTTTAAAATATCCATGACTATTTTCCATACAAATTTACCTTAAAATTTCACGAGCTTATTTTTTACACACATTTTCACCCTTTGCGGTATTCGACTGCAACCTTTAGTTTTGTAGGGTGGGTCGCGCACCGCTAGACCATATTAGGGTCTTAAATTTAGTTTTAACGCAATTGCGTTGCACAATAATGCTAGTTTATTATATCAAGGAATACTTTTATTTGATAAAAATTCTTCAACTACCTCTGGTGGGATTCGAACCCACGACATTACTATAGATCTACCGTAGCTCAGTTGGAAGAGCAGTCGCCCTGATAGCGAAATGTCGTGGGTTCGAATCCGACCAGAGGCAGTTGAAAATTTTTTCAAGTAAAATTATTTTCCTTGACACATTTTAGAAATAAATAATTTATGTATTTATTTATTTACTTAATTTATCTATGAGACCAAATAAGAAAAAAAAATGATGTGTACTAAAAGCTCACAATCATGAACCCTAAAGATTTGCCGAATGAATTCAATTTCAGCCAATAGACTGTAGTTGTTGCGTTCCAACTTTTGTCGCGCTAGACTTTTATCGTTAACATCGTTACAGGCCCATTGTCTCCGATAACCAGATGAAACTGAAGAATAGTCGATCGAAAAAAGAGCTGACGCGTTGTCGAGTTCTAATTAATCGTGTTTGCCAGTGGAAGGAATGCGGAATGAAATCATGCGATGCCGAGCGTAAAATGGAACGTCCATCGTTAAGGTTTTGCGTGAAATACTTATACAGGGTGTGTAGTAGAACGATGTTCATTCTTTTACATTATATTTTTATCATGAATTTAAACAACTATTAATTAGGGACTAATGGTGAAATCGAAAAATATAATCAGCTCTTTTATACATTTTGTTCAATTAGCAAAAGTCTGAACCGTTGTAGTTACATCGCAGAAAAAAACTATTACAAACTGAAAAAGCAGTATAAACCTTCGCGACTAGATTCCCGGTACTCATGGACTATGGACAAACTAGTTTCATAAATACAAATTTCTACGGAACCGTCGGTTTGCTAGTCCGATTCGTACTTGACCGTTTTGTTACGATTTCACTATTGACACCTTAATAATAGTTGTTTATATTGATAAGAATAAGTACTAGTAATAATCTGAGTATGAGTAAACATGATGATGTTGAAGCTGTCTTGTGTTCAGCATTTTTAATATTGGTAATAGTCTTAAAACATAACAATAAATTGTGTATGCTCATTTACCGTACTACAAATTAGTACTAATGCAAGTAGGTTAAGAAAAAAATATCCTTTTAAAATAGAGATTTGCATTTTACAGGCACCGTTTTATACCTCTAAATTTTATTACTCGATAAGTCGTCAAAACATACACTTCAATATTAATGCTAGTTGAATTAAAAAAAAAATTAACTTATAATCGAAACGAAAAAAACATTTTGACGTACACCTTTGTATGACGACCGTAAGGTATTATTTATTTATATTATATTATTTTGCCAAAACGTTAGCCCAGTACATTACATTCAAGCCAATTTATAAAAGGTCGTTGTCTGAGTTGAACCGAACCGGCAACTGAACCCTTTGCCCTTAAGGTAAATCAAAGTGCCACTACGCCAATCAGGTCACCGATATTTAGTTAATTAGTTTTCCTTAATTTGAAGCAAGACGCCCTTATTATAGACGTGTTTATTAATAATATCAAAAATATCAATTTGTAACACTTATATAATTTAAATATAAATTCAAAGTAATAAAAGATTCGGAATGTCTCTAAAATATCCACAGAGCGTCGCTTAAAGAGCTGAGAAATTAAACAGCAGTGCCTTCGTGAAAGTGTAAATACTTCAGTTAATTCAACTCGTTGATTTCTCCTTGTTGATTCAAATTCTTATTTTTGTCCTTTGGCAAACGATTGGAATTGGATTCAAACATACGAACGACTGTGATGTAATAATATTGAAAACTTGTGTTTATACAGTTGTTCAATGAAGATTTGAAATAGTAGATAGAGCAAAAACATTAAGACTGACCAAATATATTCTCAATATCTGGGGCGCTTATTGTTTATACTGTTCTCTAAAGTAGTAGTTAAATAAAAATGTTATCAATACTTGTCTTTTCGTGGATAAATAACAAAGATAACTAAGTACTGGTTTTGTTTTGCTTTTGTTATTTCAAATACTGATTGAGCAGTCCATTACCTACTGATGATATAGCACTCCAAGAAAATTTTTTTATGTTAAAGAATAGTTTTCACATCTTTGTTTGAGAGACAACGTCAAGAACTTTTGGGCATTCTAATGTTTTGGTTTATCATTTTACTCTCATCAATTACTGATGAGAGTAAAATGATGAATAGTAAAAAAAAGTAAAATGAATGAGTTTTAAATTGAACATATCTCTATGCCCTGACTAATACGTATGTCTTACAGCACGTTGCCTGTATTTTGTCGCAGTTGTTATACGTTCACGTTAAAACGGGATTGAGCAGGCTGTTTATTCTGTGTCAATGAAACGTTTTCCTCATCGTCCGATTTCTTATTAGATTGCAGAGTTACTTTCCTTAGGTCCTCCCTTATTGTTGTTATTCAGTTAGTGAGGATAGCCATTGGCGCGCGAAACAAAAGTTGACTTGTTATGTCGTCGGTCCTTTATTATATTATTATTTGTTTCGGGAATAGTGTATGCTGTATCAATGGTGACTAGTTGATACGAGGACTAGTGGGGATAAAGAATTGTATTCACAACTTTATTGATTGTTTTTATACGGGCGTGATTTTGCTTGATGATATATAATAAAAAGCTCAATATATTCGAACAAGGTTTCTGTTGCCTTTGTGGTAAATATGTTACAGATTACGCCTTTATTGTAAATATTAAAACACTGGTCTTAAAGATTTCAAGTTAACGCGACCTATTAAAATAATAAGTAGACTTCATCTGGCTTCTTGACTTCAAACCCGCTACTGAAACAGGATCAATTCGGTAATATTGCTGTATTTAAACGACAACTTCAATGAACTTAGTTCATTAATATTTATGGCAATTGATTTTGTTGGTTACGACAGGTTGATATTTTTAAGTTTATTTTTATTTTTTTAACATGTCACAAAAAATTATCATCATTTGAAATTTTTTTTTTCGTGTCATAATAACTAATAATGGTTTTTATTGACAAGATCAAAAAAACTTTATAAATAAATAAAATTAATAAATAATACATTCCTAAGGATTTATATTATATTTAATATGGATAGTATTTGAGCTGACATTTAGTGCTAACGTACCAAGATTTTTGTAATAGAATTTCATCAAAAATTTTATTTTGCTAAATTATTTTTAGTTATTTTTGTTTTTTCTTCGATACTTTTATTACGAGTTTTGTCACATAAAGGGCTTGATTCGTGAAATCCCGGGCCCGAAAGATACCCCCTTTTATCGATACGAAAACATTTAAAAATTATAAAGATAAAGAAAAAGATATAATATATTTATTTACAAAAACATGTGTGCAAAATATAAACATGGAATGAGGTGAAATATATTCTTGATGTTAGTATTATTAGTAGGTATCAACATGTCTTACCAATATTCGGCGTGCAAATATTTAAAATGTTAGATGGTTAGAATTAAAATATAATGAGGTCAAATATTAAATAATTGTAACGATGAAACAAAATTAAAATAAAATAAAAACTATACCTAGTTTCATTTGTTTAGCTTAAATTAGCGACAGCAAACAGGTAGGTTAAGTAATAATTTTCTAAATGAACGCCAAGCGTTGTGGTTGTGCGTCCAAGCATGAGCCTCGTTTTGTTTAAGAGCTGGATTGGATTGTTGGGCTGTTAGTTCGTTCGTTTTTGCTTTGAATTTGTTTTTCTCTTATTCTGCGCAATACAATGAAGCTGTAAAAAGTGTTGAAAATATCAGCACATACGTTTCTGGGTTATTAAGTAGGATACAGATTACAGGAAAAAATAAATAGTGAATTACATCATTGTTACTTTATTATGATTTATATTTGCACAGGCAAGTCAGATTTCAATACTTTTTATACTGTTTGCTTTATATTCTAGTGATGGTCTGTTAGGGTTCCGTACCCAAAGGGTAAAAACTGGACCCTATTACTAAGACTTCGCTGTTTGTCCGTCCGTCTGTCTGTCACCAGGCTGTATCTCAAGAACCGCGATAACTAGACAGTTGAAATTTTCACAAATTATGTATTTCTGTTGCCGCTATAACAAAAAATACTAAAATAAAATAAATATTTAAGGGGGGTTCCCATACAACAAACGCGATTTTTTTGCCCTTTTTTGCTCGATATCAATAATGGCAACAGGTAGGCACTTGAAAAATTCACAAAATACTCAGTTGTATTTTTACTTTAATAGTAAATAATAAAATTAAAATAAAATAAATATAAAAATGGTAACTGGCACTTGAAATATTCACAAAATACTTAATTTTTTGAATATTTCAATTTCAATTATATTTACTTAAATTTAATGGTACGGAACCATCCGTGTGCGAGTCCGACTTGCACTTGGCCGGTTTTTTAATTTATATTTTTTTTGTCTTAGCCTACTAACTATCTCACAATGCTTTTACCTCTCCACCGATCCCGTGCCAGAGGTCCCAATCCTATTCGAATCGGCAAGGTTGTCGATATACTTTTTTAACCGACTTCAAAAAAAGGAGGAGGTTCTCAATTCGGTTGTATTTTTTTTTCTTAGATTCGTGCTGACTTTCGGATGCAATCACCACGGTTTTCGTTAGTCAGTGATCAGTAGTTTGTAGTCCGTGGTCCGTAGTCGGTGTTTAAACTTTTTGAAATCTCGGGTTAGCAGTCTTACTGAACGCATGCGTGTTCTTGTTTACTACCAAAATAAAATACTATAAATCTACTCAAAGAAAGAAAGCTCTTTCAAAATACAGACAAGCTACAATGCTATTCAATTTACAAAGCGATTAAATAGGTGCTTGGTTATAGCTGAACGAATATCTAATGCATTCAAGATGATAGCACCTACCGTCGTTAATTTCGTCAAAGCGTAAAAAGTTATTTATACAATTGAAATAAAAATAACTTACATCTTTAGAACATTTTCCACGTATTATATAATGCTGTACTGTATTACTTACATGGGGTTACCATTTGTCCGGATATGTCCGGACTTTCGGCTTATTGTCCGGCTTTTTGATTGACTTGTCATAATTAAACATTTTAAAAAGAATTTTGCATTTAATTCAGTCAAGTACCTAGTAGATTTACAGCGAAAAACCTGTTACTAAATGCAAAAAAAACTGCATGAAATTCGTTCGTTCGTCGAAACGTAAAAAGTTATTTAAACAGTTGAAATAAAAATAACTTAAATCCTTAGAACATTTTCCACGTACCTATTGTGTAATGGTGTATTGTGTAACTTACACAGGGTTACGATTTGTCCGTATTTGTCTGGATATGTTCGGATTTTTGGCATTTTTTTCCCCACTGTCTAAATTTTTGATTTTTCAAGAAAATAAATCAACACAATACGCTTTTTACAACTATAGCACGGTTTTTATGCAAAGGTTCCTAAAAAAATATTTCAGATTTTTGTGTGACATTTTAGATGTCATAATTTAAAATACTTAAATTTCAAGCCGTGCTACACTCGTAAAACAATCAGACAAAAAATCCGAACTTAGAAAAAACTGTCTGGAAGGTTGTCAATACTTTTCGAATTTCAAAATGACTTAACAAGCAACAAGGCTGAGACACAAGTCAATTTGCAATTCTATATTTGAAAGGAAACTAAGATACGTTTACTAAATATTAGTTTAGGATCGGCTTAGATTCTACCTGTCAAGCAAACTGTAATGTACTTAAATGTTCGGTGATTTCCGGCTACAAACACAATTTCATTATTGGCCGTCGACTATTTAAACACAATTCAAGTCGCAAACGCATAAGGGCTGGTTCATAATTGTCACAGCTGACTAATATTCTTAAAACAAAACGCTTGCTGTTATAGTTAGAGTTAAAAAAAAAGTGACATGATATCTACAGAATAGTTCCATTTGCAATCTCCCAGTTCTATCATATCGTAATGATTGATTGATCTCGTCAAAACAAATCAAACAAATAAATAAAAAACAGCTCAAAACACGTCACGCATCATACTCTCCCATTTATATAAAGTGGAAACGATCCATAGCAGCCTCAATCAGATGGCATCCCTAAAACTTTTATAAGTGTATCTAAAGTTTGTGGTCATTCTGCTTTACACTACAGAGCATAATCTTTTTTTTGAGATTGTTTCTTTGCCAGCAATCGTTTCTCCAAGTTACGTTTCTCTCCCACTCTCACTTCAGCTTGCTAAGCCACCAACAATCGTAGCGATTGGCACCTTCTTTCATTTACGAATCTTTTTATTTTTAATACGTTACAAAGAACACAAATGAGCACAACCCTATCCTATGCTAAATGATATTGAGTTTTCTTTTCAACCGACTTCAAAAAAGGGGAAGATTCTCAATTCGACTGTATGTTTTTTTAATTTTTTTTGTTGTATGTATGTTACGCGATTACTCCGCCAATTATGAATCGATTTTAATGATTCTTTTTTTGTTTGGTAAATCATACTTCAGAGGTGGTCCCATATAAATATTAATTTGTTTTAGAACTTTTTGAGAAAATCAACAAATATATAACCAGATAATATTTTGGTTTTGGTTCTTGTTACCTATCTTCGAGAAATATGAGCCGATTTTGATGATTTTTGTTTTATTGAATAGCTTATACTTCAAAAATAATATGATAAAAATTTGCAAAGTAAAAATCACCCCTAAGGGTAGTAAAATAGGGGATGAAATCGGTGTTCAGCAGTTAGATTAAGATTTATCACTAAAAATAGATGAAATAAGTAAATTCTATTTAAAAAAATAAAACTGACTTCAAAACACTAAAATGTTAAAAATATATAGTAATAATATATAAATATATAGTAATATATATTATAAAATAATAGTACCTAATCAGTTACTTTTGGAGTCGGTGCAAACAAAAACATTGAATCTCTCATCGGCTGGCACCGACTCCAAAAGTAACTGATTAGGTATTTAAGTGTTAGGATTATTTTTAACATTTTAGTGTTTTGAAGTCGGTTTTATTTTTTTAAATAATTTGACATAAAGTTTGACATAAAAACAATATGCGCAAGACAACACACTAATGAATTGTTATGGCCTCGAAATAATTAATTATTAAGATTTCTGGTTTGGGTTTTTTTCCTAATTGACTTGTGTCTGGATGTGTTGGATGGCACCCCTGGCAAAATTCGTTGTGTGCTACAGTCTACCTCAAACGTAGCTTAATATCTGAATTTTACAAAATAATCTTATTGCAAAACATACATCACAATAGCCTCAAAAATCACTATGCTAAAGTCAAATAAAGGGACCAGGTTAATGTGACATTTAGAAGAGTCAGAACTTTTGAAAATTATTTTTTGATCAGCTACTTTTGATGTTCACTGTACCTTGTAGCACAAGGTCACAGAATATACATATGTATAACAGACAAGGTTAAAACCTTGTCTGTTATATATAAGGATAAATCCTTACTTATATCCTAATTTATTGGTGTGTTTTCTGACGCATTTTTAAGTATTTGTCTCAAACTTTCAATACAGTAGGTATAATACACAGGTTCAATTTAAAAGAGCTCTATCGTTAATTTTGACTCGGCTGAAGCCAATAACTAGTGGTACCTACATAGCCAAGAAATTTTGATGCCTGCCCAGAAAACTGTATGGACAGACCCTAAGCTTCCGAAATATTTACCGATAGCGTACACTGTGTTTAATTCTCCCACATAATTTACTCTGGAAAAATTGCTTATTCGGCGCAGTCTCTATTAATAAAACCCAGATAAGGGCCCAATTCCTATGCAGATATTGAAAATTGATAAATGAACGTACAATAGGTAACTATGAATTTTTAAACTAGATGAAGTCGGAAAATATTGTATGAGGACTTTTTCTTTTCTAATAACTTTTAATGCATCATTTATAATTTTTTACAGATGACTCATAAGACAATAAGAATACATTTAGAAGTTATTTAATAAGTGTGGAATTGTTACATTTTGGAATATTCAATGTTCAGTGTTAAAGTTCGAAGGACAAAAAACCCACGATAATGGAATAAAATAATAATAATAATATCTCCAAAATGGTATAAACTTTCAAGTTTGTAAGGCCGTTTTTGTAAATATATTTATTTCTATGGAACACCACCGACATTCTGGGTTTTCACTTAAAATAAAACAAATAAAGACGATCAAGTTATAACAATAACATTTTGAAAAAATGAATCAATGGTCTTTATTTACGGAAATGAATCGGAATCGGACCGAAACGACGATTTTTTAATAATGACACTTTATTACCTCTTGACTTAGGTAGCACTTAATACCGACCCCTCTGAGTGATGTAGTTCTGTCGTGGTTCTCATAATTGACGTAGTACTGACGTAGCTTTGATGAGCAACGTAATTCTGACGTAGCCTTATTTAGTGATGTAGTAGCGACATGGTCATCATCAGCTATTGCATTACTTCTCCTCAAATTTACATTGAGCGTAAAAATACCTTATTATTGATTGATCGGTTAACTGAGTTATTTACTTGCAGAGCATCAAGGTAATGCTGAAATAAAAATAAGTTTTAGATCCACATTCTACAAACAATATCCTTATTTCAGGTCTGTAACTCATTCCACTAACGAGCTAGAATCCCTGATCTACGGAAGAGTAGACAGCAAAATGACAGCAAAAAGGAATAATAGGTTCTGCTCTTTGTATGAAACCCGAAAAAGTGTATTGAAAAAGTTTCGTCGTAGTATATAACAGTTATGTGACGTGGCAAAACATGAAAAGTGTTTTAATATAAGTATAATATTTTTGCCAATACAGAATGCTGTGTTCTCGTATACGAGGGCGTGTTCGGGAGGGTGACACGTACGTTCATCGTGTAACATGACCGCACTTAGATGTGGACATTCCCTTTCGTGTTGCCAGATAGCTAGCAGGTATAGCGGTTTGGTACATACCTATACTATACTGTTCCTTATAAAAGTAGTTATTTTTACTCGTACTGATGCTGCAAAAGTTTCTAAATAAATCATCATTTTCTTCATTTCAGCCATGGGAAGTCTGCTGAACACAGGCCTCCCCCAATGACCTATCATAGGGAGAAGGGGGGGGGGATCGCTGTTGCCCGTCTTGTGCTAAGGAATTTATTTGACTTTATTATTTAATTTATAGACTTTCAAACTAATTTCTACGAATTAATACGGCTTTGAAGCAATAATCGCACTATTGAGCTGACGTTGAATAGTACTCGAAGTAAAGAGTTTCGTAATGACTTTCAATTTAACTTAGAAAACCTGTAAAAAGTAAATACTTATGAAACATGAACTTATTATCCCTACAGAATAAATTTAGCGTTAATATTATGCAGAATCGAAGATATTTGCTTGCTTTACAAATTATGTTTGCTATTGACTTTATAATAGATTCAATGTTTTATAAAAAAATACTTCAGACAAACGCGCACTCACTTGATGCAGGTTGAAAACTTAAAGGACTGTTTTTGTTTTTCATTCACTCTTATTTTTCAATAATGTCTGAGGGTTAAGTTTCTGAAACAAACTAAAGTAAATTTCATTTTTATCAGCATTTTTAGTGAAAACATTTTATCTGGATAGTTTGATACATTTTTCTGGTGATAGTTTTATAATGAGCAACTTATTTAACATTGTACTATTATTACATAAATAAACTGCACTTCTTGCCAAACGGTTGTTTAATAAATAATGCTACTTACAAATCATCAGGAGAAGGTTAGTTTTTAGGAATAATAATTAATAAACAATAATAAATATTGGACATTTTTGATTATTTCTCGGATCCTATGATAAGTAGCTTAAGCACTTGTGTTTCAGAAATCAGAAATAACAACGGTACCACGATCCCCTAAATCCGAGACAGTTATATAAAAGTAATTTTTCTACATTGACCGACCGAGAATCGAACCCGGGACTCCAAGTCCGTCTCCAAGTCTCAGAGATAGCGACACCAAGTCCGGGATGCTCGCCTTTCGGCTTCGGAGGTCGATAATAATAATAAAAATAAATAAATAAATACGCGCTAGAAAACACAACAACTGTTCATCTTGGTCTCGGAATAAAGAGGACATCTTGTGTTACCTTAAACAATGTATTTTGCCAGGAGCGTCTCTCGATTCTCAGCATACCGGCACCAGCGCTAATTTAGAAATGTTTTTTTAATGAATTTACCTCAACCGTGCTACTAATATGAATTGGCAATGGGATATGCCCCAATTGCCATAGAACCTATAACCAATGGAGTAGATGCGTTCTTGAGCGGAGACCACGAATAGACCAGCGCAGCGTAGGGTGTCCTCCGGAATGCCAGCAACGAATAAGAATAGCTGAGGATCGGGATCAATGGCGTGCATTGAGAGAGGCCTATATGTCCAGCAGTGGACTGACGTAGGCTGATTATGATGCACCGCTTCACCAATCAGATCGTTTTTAATTAAGGTTGAATACATAAGGATGTATAGTTTATTAAACCTTCCATATTTTAATTATCTACATAGCACGACCAATGGGGCAGAAAAGTCCACGTACCGGCTAGTACCCACAAGGAGGACAGACGACCTGGTAAAGATGAAAGAAGACGCTGAATGCGGGCCGCTACCAACCGGCCAATCTGGAAGTTAATGGTGGAGGCCTATGTACAGCAGTGGAAACATATGGCTGAAATGGTGATGATGATGATTTTGATTCCTATTACTTATTTGACGTCATATTACTCGAACCACAATTCAAATATTTATTTCAACGACTCCCAAAGCCATGGAGCACGTCGTGTTAAACGTGTGAGTACCAAATTTGAGGCCACCTTAATTAGAGTCAGCTAATTAAAACTTTAGCAGCGTCACTTAAACACCGCAACGGTGACCTGTACAGACATTTGAAAGTTTAAAACTGGCTTTAGAAATAGAAACAGAAAATCATTCATTTGGTACAAGACAATAATATAATGAGCTTACGAAAAGTATAGTTAAAATGTGGCCTCTCACTATGAACCTCATAAGAAAGCTCAAAGTCGCCTAGCGTGCTATGGAAAGGGCTATGCTCGGTGTTTCCTTGCAAGATTTAATCAGAAATAGGAGATGCGTAAGCGAACAAAAGTTGCTGACATAGCCCAACGGATTAGCAAGCTGAAGTTACAGTGGGCAGGGCATATAGCACGTAGAACTGACGGCCGTTGGGGCAGAAATGTATTAGAATGGAGACCAGGTACTGGCTAGCACAGCGTAGGATGTCCACACACAAGATAGACAGACGACCTGGTAAAGATTGCGGGAAGACGCTGGATGCAGGCCGCGTCCAACCAGCTAATCTAGAAGTCAGTGAGGAGTTGATTCAGGAGCGGACGTCCTATGGCTGAAATGATGATCGTTAAAAACTGGCCATGTGCGTATTGGGCCACGCAAAATGTAGAGTTTCGTGGTTGCTCGTCACAATATGCGGTATTTTCTACCTGTTTTATTTAATTACGAGTTACAACTTCATTTAAGTAATTTTCTTCACTAAGTACAATTTGTAAGTTAACTCGATAACAACTGACTTAAATATTTTCACATTTCTTAGAGCAAACATTTATCTGACATAGGGGTGGAGTCGGTTTGTCGGCGTGATTAATTATGTAGAGCCATACCAAACTACATCTTTATAGTATAGTACTAAGAGTCTCAGAGCTAAGCCGCGGACAGACAGGCAGACAGAAACCGGCCAAGAGTAAGTCGGACTCGCGCACCAATGGTTTGGTACCACCTTATGACGACCTCCGTAGCCAAGAGGAGAGCATAACGGACTTGGTGTCGCTATCTCTGGGGTCCTGGGTTCGATTCCCGGTCGGTCAATGTGGAAAAATAACTTTTTTATATTGTTTTGGGTCTGGGTGTTGTGGTACTGTCGTTGTTTCTGATTTCCGTAACACAAGCGCTTAAGCTACTTATCATAGGATCAGAGCAATGTATGTGATGTTGTACAATATTTATATATTTAATAGAAATATGATAGATTTATATTTATTCTATTTATTATATATTAATTTATTATATTATGAAAGGCTGAATAAAATAATTTTATTTGGTTTGAGATCTTTGGCTTGTTAAGGCGATTTCCCCATTTAACTCGTCACCATGCTGTTATGATTTATATTAAGAGTGCGATTCAAACTACTTGCTATTTTGCGACTAATGTGACAAAGTTAAAGACTAAATAAGTGAGATAACAGAGCAAGGAAAGGCTTTAAATTCGCTGTTATATCAGTTTTTATTACAAAGGAGTCTTGTGGACTTGACAGCGATCGTTGCGGTTAGGAATTAAACGTTTTGCCTATTTACTCGTAGTTCTGAAAACCAAACGATTCACAATCAATACCTTTGAAATGGGTTTGATTATGTAGCTCAAAGGTGGTCAACGTCAAACTATCGTTCTAAGTAATTATTCGTCAATGTTTAATAATTATGTCAATAATAATATTTTGTTGTTCTATTAAGGTTTCGACTAAGCCAAATTAAGTGACATTGCTTACTATCATAATTATGATTGTTATTGTTAACTGAGCTCAGATTAAGAACTGAAACTGAAATGAAATAAGTCATTTTTGTATACACGGTTACATTACAAAGGGGTGCCAAATTTTAAAAATAAGATTTAGGGAACAATATAAAGAAGCGTCTTAATCGTTATTACTTTTTATAATCTATTTTACGGGAAAAATAAATACTTTAAAATATCCGAAAATAAAGTCAATAGAGAGACTACGAAAGCCGCGCGGTCATTCATCAGAGGCAAAGGTACGGCGAGCCAACAAGGACCTTACCCAGTGCACACACGGTCTAATTTTTTCATGAATGTGTTAAATTATCCACGCGTATGATTTTTAACAGCGGATAGGAATACCTAATTCAATGTGATTTTTTTAAAATTAATTATTACTTTCTATAGATCTACATAGAGCAGAGTTTAAACTGTATTAAATATTGTGCTTAGCCAATCACGATCAGATGTACCTAGTCTATATATAAGTTAGTTTTTACTGGACCGTAAACATAATAAATTTTTTCATCACAATAATGTAATTATTAAACACTACATCTATTAAATTGTTAGCAAAATTTTATAAACTTTCAAGAGTATGAAGTATTTTACGTTATGGCAACAAGCAAAAAAGCTTATTTGATATTTAGACTGCAAAAACACATTAACATAAAGTGAATCTCAGTATTTCTTTGATTTTATTAACTAGCTCTTACTCCGACCCATTTCTCGCTAGCGCAGCCTTAAATATGCCATTTCAGACCCTTGTTTATTTAAGGATTTCAGCAGGATGTCTGGCTCAGATTTATATAATACATAAATAAAACCTTACGGGGTTTATGCTGGATGTGAAAATGAGATTTGCATGTATCACGGTCACTGCATACGTTTCGCATTGCCCCCGCACTGGTATTTGATTTTTGTGTTTATGAATTCTGCAAAATATTACCTACTGGGTAAAGTTGTCGGATTTTTTCCTTTTCTGTAAGTACTCGTGTGTTTTGAAACGAAGAAAGATAACTGTGAGAGATACATGCTCCAACCAAGCAGGTTATACCTAATCCTTTCTGGGGCCTAACCATGAACTCTAAACAGTACCTTCTTATTTTTTCGTGAGAGAATCCTGTTATAAACTGATCTCCAGCCGTGTGGGTTAAAGTTTGGTATTACAACAAATTATTATAGAAATTATTAAAAAAAGTTTACACTCTTGTTTGCTATGCCCTTGCAGGGCGTCACATGTATACCTTTATTTATCTAACACCGCAATTGTTATGTGTACTAAAATCTCACGGCGCCCTCCGGTGCCTTATGAATTGGAACCATGGGTTTCATCGCTGGCTGTGGCCATCGGCGTACTCAGACCAGCTCGATCTTTGAGGCACACATACCCCCGTGTCTGTAGTCTGGGACGCACCAGAATAGGGCAGGTGAGTCGTTTAAAGGCATCTAGCTCCAGTCAAGCGCCCCCTCCATCTCCTTTGCTCATTGGATTCAAGGACTGGTACACAACAGCGAGGATCAGAGCGACGAGATCTCAGGGCATGCTCACGGCCAGGCCGAGGGCCACATTACTACGGGCTATGTATGGCCGGATACGGTACGATACCCTTGTATGACCCGTATGACCAAAAGGCGTTGCGTTTCTGCGACAACATGATGTTGTGGCTTAAAAGAGGGCTGTACCACAACGGGGAGGGGGCCCCGGCTCAGCGCACCGCTCTTCAAACAGTTTACATAAAAGCAATGATAACTAACTAAATACTTAATCATTTGTGTAAAGAAAGTTGTAACTTAGTTTTATAATACCTCTATGGATCTTGACAATATTAGGAAGCAGGAATATTTATTGATTCTTTATTGTTAATTAAATTATTATTTAGTATTTACAATAAACTAAACTAAACATCCAAATCTAGACAGAAAAAACCAACCAAGTGCGAGTCTGATTTGCTCGCCGAGGGTTCCATACAAACTTGTATTAGCTATGTAAATAGTTCGTCCATAGCGAAAATCGGGTTACCTATCTTATGTTCGAAAAGTTGTTTGCCGAACTCTATTTCACCGAAAACTTTTCGACTAATTTTGTTTTGCCTTTTTTCATTGCATCGAAATGACCTTTGCCACTGTATTAGTTGACTTATTATCAATTCGTTTTTTATTGTTACCCCGATGTTTCATTTGTTCGAAAAACTTATTACCAAACTTGGCTTGGCCGAAATAACATATGTTCAAAGTATTATGTTTCAATGTATGTATTAAGTGTTTTATTATGTTACATACAACATTTGCCAATGTTATGTTAGATGATTTAGTTTCCAGAAAAATGCTTTCAATATTATAATAATTAATCCTTCATCCTTGTCAATAGTTTTTAAGCGCTCGGCGGCCGCTGCCGCGGCACGCTCACTACGCTCGCTGCGCTCGCTCCGTTCGCTCGACTTCGCGCTATGTGTGGTCACTGTTCTTACCTAACCTAACCAATTAAGTCTTATTATATACGCAGTAAATGAAAAAGGTTCAAAAGAGACTTCGGCCAAGAGTAAAAAGTTATTCTGAAAATCGATGAAACGTAGTTCGATAAAATGATACTTATGTCAAGAGATATATCGATGGACTAAAAATATGCCAAATGATACATATAGCAAAAGAAATGTCGGTCTATAATTTTCGGCCAACTGAAATTCTGTCAAGTAAATTACGGACAAGTAATCGGTTACCCGGAAACCGAGTATCAAAGATTTATTCTGCTTTTTCTGAGTTTGTAGATTTATTTGTATCGTTACTACAAATTTACGGTTTTCAGATTTTTACCATAATGTAAGACACTGCTTTTTACCTAATTTCATGATTGTAGGTCACACATAGGACATACCTCCTGTTGGCGGTAGGGAAGTGTAGAATACACTTACGGCCGTCCCCACACTGCATGGTTGTATAATTGAGTATTTGATATTAATTTCAACTTAATACTTCCACGAGTTCATGATAAAAAAGAACTTGACGGACAGACAGACAACTAAGTGATCCTATAAGGGTTCCTTTTTACCTTTCGAGGTACGGAACCCTAAAAAACAAAGCAAGGTTGAAGTGATACTTTTTTTAAGAGCTCATGGTTAGGCCACTGATTTCTACTACCAGCTTGTCAATGTTATCTTCCTGTCTCTAAAACATTGGGATCAACGTATAGCTTCTGTCTTATATTAATTTCAGTTATGTATTTAATACAGAAGCTTGTACAGGTTTCAGGCTTGTTTAGGTGTTAGCTACAAGCCATAAATAAACGATCGACTTGTCGAGAATTTACAACAAGTTAACGCTGACGGGATTCTAAAGCTCTGATGCGTTTGATGCGCTTCGGGTGTACATGCTAACTAAAGCAACGTTGTTATAATCAACTAACTGATCATACTTTTTATGTAATTAGGTATTTTGTTTAGATAAGTTAGAACGAGTAATCTATTCTACGTGAAAATTTATACAAAGAGATTGTTTTTCAGGTTCAACCAACCCAGGCTATGTATGATTTTTTAAATTGGCTGACCTGTTTTATAGTTATATCGCACTTCTTTGCGGTTTGATGGGCTCTGAAGGTGTATATGAAAGCAATAATTTTGTAAACAGCCAAGTACTTTTTGCCGTCCGCGTTTTTGTTAGGAATATTTTTGTATACTAACAAAATTAAGCTGACATACATAAGTTGTTTCTTGGGCAATGTTGTTTGTTATCATGAGTGTATACAAACCTTTAAGTATTTTACACTAATCAAAATCACCCTATAAAGGTATCACTACAATACTGTTATTAATTTAATGCAAGAGCACCTGGGACTGCTCATCCGAATCCTTAAGCTAGACTATTCCCAAGGGACTACACTTACAGTTAAAGGGGGTGGAATCGCGGGCAAAGGCCAGTTTAATCTAATGTAGCTACAGTTTCTCGAACTGTAGCTTCACTCGCCGTCAATTAGTATCATATAACTACGCTGTTATAGCAGTTCATATGTTGTTCATATGTTGGCGCAGTGCTAGTGTATTGACTCCTATAACAAATTACCAATACGCTCATACTTCCGTTACATAGAAAGGCCGTACCTAACTTAAGAGGCATAACTTGAGTTTATAATACAGTATTACTTCAACCTTGTTTTGTTTTTTCTGTAGTGTTTGATTTAAAAACAACACTGCTGAAGTGTTGATTGTGTTGTTTTTATTATTTATATTAGTATGAAACTGATTTTCATTCAAGGTTAGCCCCAGTAAACAAAAAAATAACGGCTGTATTTCAAATTATGAAATACAGTAAGTAAAATCTATGTTTCCAATGTAAGTACTTTAAGCTATTTTTCATCTATAGTGAAATTGTAAGTCTTCTTTCGATCAAAAGAATAATAACACATTTCGGCATTTATCGCACATTACATTCAGAAAGTACAAAAGTATTCTTAGGTACATTAATTTTAGGCAATCGCACGCATAGCTGTGATCTGAAGTCAAATGTAATGAAAATAAGTAGACGTGTCTATCAAATAGCGACATTTATTTGGACTAAGAGACATTCATTTTACTTACTACGTTATTTGCTGACAGCCTGTATTACTTTCAGACATAAGACGCAATGGAATGAAATGCTTGTTTTTTGTAAACTGAGGCCTAAATGATCTCTTATAGCAGGATTACTCGTACTTACTTTAGTCTTGTTTATAGACGTAAAAATAACACCTGTACTGTTTAGCGTTCATAGTAAGATATAGTAAGATGAAGCAGAAAGGTTCTAGAATGGAATGGCGCGTATAGGCAAGCGCAGCGTAGGACGTCCACTCACAAGGTGGACAGACGACCTGGTAAGGTCGCAGGAAGACGCTGGATCCAGGCCGCTTTCAACCAGCCAATCTGGAGGCCTGTGTTCAGCAGTGGACATCCTATGGTTGAAATGATAATGATGATGGTGAGTGAGACTCCAAACTAAAGCTAACCTGTAATATCTATAAGCTCATAATACAATATTACTTCAAATTTGGATGACTTTTTATTGAAAACTGTACATCAAGTTGACGTTTTTACTTTTCCAATTGGTATAACGACGTTCCTATGGAAAAAGTATATGACATTAAAGATTTAGTAATAATCTTGGATAGTAAATTGGATTTTCACGTGCATATATTAAGTATATGCAAATTGGCACATAGGATGCTTGGCTTTGTTATAAGAACAGCATCACAGTTTGACAATGTAACTATTGCAAAAGTTTTATTTTTTTTCTATGTACGCAGCAAGCTTGAGTATGGAGCTGCGGTTTGGGATTCTCTCGAGGTAAAATATGTGCTCATGGTAGAGAGAATACAAAGGAAATTTGCCCGATGGCTCTACAAAAAGTTTTACGGTTACTACCCATACATGTATCCGTCTTTATTCGTCGCGGGTATGGTCGGAGTCGACACTTTAAAGTTCAGAAGAGCTGTGCTTTTGATTGTACACTATCTATCGGTACTGCACCAGAGAATCGATGACCCTGGCATAGTAGCGAGTTTCCGTATCTCAGTCCCTGCAGTATCCTGGGACTCAGCGGGGCTGGTGGCGCCGCGCCGCCGGCCGCGCCTACTGGCGCTGCACGTCGCGCGGACGCAGCGCGGTAGGCACGCGCCTAAAAACCGTGCTCTACGTGTACTATCGGGGACGTACTTACTCAGCACTATGAAATAGACCTATTCGCAGATAGTTTTGGACATATATGTAATCAATTTCGTAAAATTTTAAATGACATAATATGATTTTATTCGATATTGACGTAATTATAATTTTACTATTGTATAATTTATTTAATTGTATTAATTATGTTAGGGTCCTACGACTATTGGAGTATTAAATAAGACGCGGACTGTAAACGCATAGGATATATTTCTGGATAATTAATACTTTGATCGCGCCTACGAGGGAGGAACTGCGTCCGATGCCGATGATGGTCGAGAGGCTGAGTGCGGCGGAGGGCACCTACGGAGTGTGCCAACCGCCCGCGCATACGGAGAACGCCGATGATGCCCGAACTGGCTGTAGGCGCCAACAATTATCTGTAATGTGACTCTTGACTGACAACCGTAATCATAAGTGCAAATCTACTTTATTCTGTTTATAATTAGACAAGGATCTTTTTCTGACATCTATTTTAATTTTATTTAATATTGTTGTTTAATCTTTTAAGCGTCTTGGATGAATTTCTGTTAGCTTTTAAGATGGCTGTTAGATAAATAAATAAATAACAATTTCCTCTATGCGACTAATACTTTAATTTCAAGGTAATCACAAACAACATAACATCACAGCTGAGCGACTGATAATTCTATGTTTTTTTTGCGATCTTAATGTATGGTGAAGGTTGTTTCATTTGAGTAATAGAATTATCCTTTAAAATACATACAAAATTTGACTTTATATAATAATCCTAATGTAATAAAATATTTTAAAAATCTGTTACTTTTTTACGTGAATCTACATTTTTGTTTGCAAAATCATAGCTTTCCAAAGGCCACAATAATTCAAATATCTTAAAAGTTAAAAGGGTATATTTTTCCCAAAAACGGGAAGTTTGTTCTGTTTAACTTCAATGTAAGTCTGCCCTACATTCACAACAAACGCACAACGCCGCGAATTCGTTAAAGAAACAATTCCACTTTCACAACTCTCGGAAGTATGGAATAATTTACTTTGTTTCATATTTACACGAGCAATTTTTTTACTTAATCCAACGGAAAATGATGTGAGAATGTGATTTTTAAAAAGAAATTTCATAAATATTTCATAAACATTGTATACCTACATATTTGATAATTTTCTTCGAATTAAATATTCAAATTCTGATTGTAGTTTACTATTATTTTTGTCCACTGCCAACTAATTAGTATTTTTATTACCTTAAATATTCATGACATGTAATAATTGTAGTGAGCTGACCTGTATTAAACCTAAACAATTCATTTTCTGTTATCTGTAATCTGCTTAGAGACAAATAAATACATTTAAACTTATTTTGTCGTAGGTACAGAATGTAAGTCTGGACGAGGATAGTTCTACAGGTGGTTTTTCTCATGATTACAAAAATACTTTTACTGTCGGGTTCTACAATAATAAAATCGAGAAATAAAACAGCTGTTACATACTGAAAACCAAATGCTACTCTCAGTATTTTTTCTGCTTTACACCTTTATGTAGGTATATGTTTAAACATTTAAGTTTACTGTCTAATTAACTATTTTTTAAATAGAAACCCGTATTTTATTTTGACTTAAAGTATACAGCGACCATAAAGCGAAAAACACCGATTAATTTGATGCGTAAATATAAATTATAGTAATTGCCGTATTAAACGCATAAGATACGAGCTATTAGAATGATGTGTTCCCCAACTCGCGCAAATTATCGGATAAATGAGGAAGCACAGATGTGGCGGCTATAACCCCCCACATTACACGGAATTCGGCCAAACGACAGGGTATTAGCAATGAATATTTGCCGCACGCGTATGCAACCTAATACGATTCTGATGACGTCTTCGGCAGTCAAGCTACCTACATCTACGAGATGGAGGTAGATACACAGTGTTTCTTCTTTACCAGTCTTCACTAAGCATGCAACAGGTGAGATTGGCTATTCGAATACCACAACTTATAACATCCAAATGTAAATAAATAAAAATATGATAAAACCTGAGGGAAATGTTAGGGTTAGTAGTTTTTATAAATGTTTATTGTAAATTTTATATTTCTAAAACGGCAACATTATGTTTTTTTTTAAATGGCAACTCCTTTTAATGTCCTAAGATCTGGCTTCAATGCGATTGGTCAACGGCTTTTTACCTTAACCAATGGAAACATTTAAGTCTCCCGCCAAATGTGAGACACGAAGGTTTCACATTTGGCGGGTTCGAGGCAAGTCAATCAATCGAAACTCTGATGTTTTCGGCCAAAATGAAGAGAGTAAAAGTAAAGAAACGGCCATTGTGAGGGC
The DNA here is from genome assembly GCA_963576865.1 of Anania hortulata. NCBI lineage: Eukaryota > Metazoa > Arthropoda > Insecta > Lepidoptera > Crambidae > Anania > Anania hortulata. The sequence goes on along the minus strand of OY756396.1, from coordinate 8,039,898 downwards.
ATTCTGGTTGTCAGGGTCGAAGGTCCTAGAATTAATAAATTGTACAGAGTTAGTAATTTTAAATTAATAATTTTTTATATCTAGTCGTCCGCTTCTTATTTTAATGTATTCGTATCGTACCATATCAATAAGATTTTTCTAATGGGGAAACATACTGCACATTTATCCCAATAGTGTCGCATTGTGTTTGATCTTGCTCTAAATGATTATTTGATCAATGGTTCTGTCACTGTTGCCTCTGATCAAATTATCACTACGATAAAGATTACGATGACTTTTTAAGCGTGTGTCAAACTTGCGAGCACGGAAAAATCGAACTGGGGGTTAGTCGAACGAAGCATGGTCGTAGATCGACTATCGTCGTAGATTTAAAAGTTTTTATTTATCATTTAAATTCGTCGTAGATTTAATGGTTTTATTTATCATTTAAAGAGCTTTAGAGTGCAAGTTTGGTGTAGTTTGTAATCTAATGTTTGGTAAAGTTAAAGATCTTAAATTATTGAAATATCATTGTATTCATCGCCGCATCGAGTGTCATGTGACTTGTCTCAAGACAACTTGCTTTAGACCCGATAGCGTCGTGAAACCTACTTCTATGGGAAGAGTAGCCTCTACTAAATCAAAGAAATGCTATAAAAACTAAGCACCTGTTATTTATTGTAAACCATATCAAGAAAACACTCTTTAGCAGAATCACTGATCTGCTTATAGAGCGAGATGAGTCCTTATAAAAAATAAAAATAAACGAACTGACATTTACGTAGACATTAGTCGATAACGGTTAACAAAACAAACACGCTGGGATTAGCTTTTCCTGTGCTTTCCCATTAGAACATGTCCACAGAATAATAAATAGTAAAAAGTTTATAAAATATATAAAACTATTGCAAAAACTTATAAAAAGTGTACAAAAGGTGGACTTGATGCTGGAAGCATTCTTTGCCAATCACCCTGTAAATTATGTAGAAAGTTTGCAAAAAGGTGCTCTTAAAGATGGAAAAAAAAACAGTGAGATAATATGCAACAATAAACTAAATATTATGCAATTTCATTGCGTATGACGATCTACGTAGCCGAGAGGCGAGCAACCCGGACTTGGTTTCGCAATCTCTGAGGTCCCGGGTTCGATTCCGGGTCGATTAATGTAGAAAAGATAACTTTTTTATATTGCCCTGGGTCTGGGTGTTATAGTACCGTCGTTGTTTTTGATTTCTGCAACACAAGTGCTTAAGTTACTTATCATAGGATCAGAGCAATATATGTGATGTTGTCCAATATTTATTTATTATTATTTACATTCAGTAATTAAGTACTTGACCTTTTAAAGACGCGCATCGCGTGCGGTTTTTAATTTTCCAACGACACATTAGACATTAGGCAGCTATTACGGTTACATTATGGCGTAACGGTGTTTACAAAGGTGTTTATGTACATAATTTTGGCAAAAAACACAATCTATTTTGTTTAGAATAAGTGTCAATTTACATCAATTTTTATACGCGGCATTAAGTTAATTGAGCTTAAAACATCTACATACTACTTGAGTGTATTTTGTTATTTAGACTAATTAACTAATAACTGTTTACATTGAAACAATTGAAAATATTTTTTCTTCAGCAAAGTTACAAAGTACAAGCCCAAGTACCAATAAAAAAACTAGCCAAGTACGAGTCGGACTCACGCATCAAGGGGAACCGTAAATACTATGCAAAAATATTAGTTCGTCCATCACGGGAATCAAAACTCAAAGAATCTTCCGGCTTTTTCTGCGAATAAGTTCAAAAGCAATTTTGTTTTTATGTAAGTAGCTACAAAGTCACTGTTTTTGGACTTTATCATTTTCATACCAAATTTATTAATTTCATTATTCGTTTATTTATCTGTATTTTTTGATTGCATTGACTTAGAAGTTCGTTTTTTTTATAGCTCTTACGGATCGCAGGTCTGAGTATTTGGTATCAATTTCCACTTGATACCTTTACGAATTCTAATGAAAAAAGGTCTTGACAGACAGACGGACAGATGGACAGATAGATAGACGGACAGACCGACATACGGAGAAATTCTATAAGGGTTTCTTTTTACCTTTTGAGGTACGTCACCCTAAAAATCATCCTAAAACAACTGTTTTAAAAGTACCACTGAACCAGTTATTTAAAGGATAGTTTTACATGAAAAAGGGTTTCTGTGCATAATAAATATTATTATAAAAAATGACTACAAAATTTGTTGAATTTTAACTGTTGAGTTATTATCAGTTAAGTCGAACCTTTTTCAAGTATTCCGTGAATTAAGTAACCAATAACGGTGGAGTAAACTTACTTTAAGAGACAATGTACTGTACGTGTCCTTAGGATAGCAAGTGAGTTAAATGTTCTGCATATCCTAGGTACTGGAGAGTTTCAATGTAAACTTTAGTTCAATTTTCAACGATACATAATTTTCGTTATGAGACTATACTTAGTCAGCCATAAATACAGTTACAATTAAAAATAAACAAAATATTACATTTGAATTTGGAATCTGTCATTTTTATATGATTGTTCATTGAGTTTTCTCATTTTGGCGTCAATACAGACTGGCCGTCGTTAGACCCGATCTTAATCCGCTGGATTATGATTTATGGTCAGTTTTAGAGGATACGGCTTGCTCTAAACGCCATGATAATTTGGAGTCCCTAAAACAATCCGTACGATAGGCAGTGAAGAATTTTTTCCATGGGAAGAGTGCGTGCTTCTATTGATAACTGGCCTCAACGTTTAAAGGACTGTATTGCAGCCAATGGAGACCACTTCGAATAAGCTTTTTATATTTTAAATTGTTTTATATTTATGTATTAAACTAACACACTATAAAAGTAATATATTTTTTTCCAGTTTTTATGGCAAGACTAGGTATATTGCTTGAAACTTGTTTTGTTTATTATACATAGAGTTTGATAATGATTGGTACTATCAGGCCCATGGTAAAGTAAAGTATGCCTATTTACGCCACTGAGCTACAAGCACCCCATGGAGTGTCAACCAAAATACCAACCCAATACACTTATTTGTAAAAGCCACCGGGTTTTAGTGACGCAATTTTGTCAGACAGTACCTACGTGTCACTTGTTACCCGACTGCGGCTGAGCCTACTGATTATAACCTTCGTTGGGGTTCCAACGACCACTCTATACGCCAGAATCGGCACATAAAGAATTAGCCCATTATTTCTCCCCCAAGCCCCAGTTATTAAGGCTCCGAGAACAATGAAAGATATTGCTCGGTTACTTTCTATTCAACGAAGGTCCCGATTTCGTAGACATTATTTGGTGTGTACTCACAGTATTCTGAGGAAGTCAAAAAGTAATGAGGTTTGGGATTATTATACTTTTTTACTGTCACATAATATGTCAGAAATTTTTCATAGATGTATTTTTACCATTAGATTCTGTAACTCATTTGCATAGAATTAGGTAGGTACCCAATTAACGTCAGATTTATAATAGTCTTCTAAAGTGTAACTTTCTAGCGAATAAAGTATTTAAAGGATTTCCAAACCATAACTCTTATTTTTAGCAAAGGATTGCTTTACTTCGAAACCCGTTAGCAATATACTGACTGTTTTTAGGGTTTTGTAGACAAAACGGAACTCTTTAGTTTCGCCATGTCCGTCTGTCTGTCTGTCCGCGGCTCAGTGACTTAGAAAACTATATTAAGTCGTTGGACAGGCCGATTAAATATATTGTAGGCGTGCAAACACCGTTTTTTGATTTGGTGATCCATTTGTGTAATCATCATCATAAGAGCCATAGGACGTCCACTGCTGAACATAGGTCCCTTCAGTGACTTCCAGATTAGTCGGTTGGAAGCGGCCTGCATCTAGCAGCTTCCTGCAACCTTTTGCAGCTGAAATGGCATTAGGCAGGGCACATAGCTCGTAGAACCGACGGCCGATAAGGGCAAAAAAGTTCAAGAATGATTTGTGTAATATTAAACTTTAAATACTTATACTTTTTGTTAGTGTTAGGTGTCCTCATTTCCAGTAAAATGGTTACATTGAAAAATGACAAAATTTACGACAGTAATACTAGAGTACGAAGTTAAGATGAAAATTAGCTGTGATAATTTACATGGTAGGCTACATAGTAGGCTTTACATGTTACCGAGTTAACGTATAAATTGTACTTGGAGAAGAAAATTATTTAGATGATGTTATTAATTATGTAACACAGGTAGCAAATACCGCATATTGTGACGGGAACCCTACATTACGCGTGGTCCTACAGGAACTTGGCCGGTTTTCTATTATTTTATGGATCAAGCAATGTCTCTTTTATCAAGTGCAGTCACAAGATAACAAATCTAAAGTACCTATCCTTATAAGATACCAAGTAAATGTGACACGTACACGCGATCATCTCTAAACTGCATACTAATTATCAAAACTGAGCCTTAATTTAAAGTTTCATAGAACGTGTCTATCGCAGTACTTCATTTGAAATTATTATAAGAGCCCGAACTAGTTATCTACGTCGGAGTACATAATTACCACAAACTCGCAACTACTCAGACGCGGGATATAACCTGTGGCATGACTCCTTCTTGCAACTTATAAGATTTAGATACGTGAGTTGTTTAAGAATAACTGAAGTTCGGGCTCAGTGTCGTGCATTGGAAGAAGTCTTTGTCCAGCAGTGGACTGACGTGGGCTGATAATATTGATTATGATAAGTTAATTATAAATACTAAAGGTTAAATTTAAAAAAACCTTTGGAAATTGGTCTTCCGCCTACATCCAATTGGTAACAATAATAATTAGGTATGCCTTCTATTATATAGCAGTTGGCAAAAATTTGGTTCCTTTTAGTCCCTTTTTAGTTTAGTCCTGCCCGTCCGTCCGTCTGTCTGTCTGCCCGTGTATTATCTCAAGGACTTTGAGGTTTATTTACTCATAAAGAACATAGATCACTTAGAATCAGCTTATACGTAAATAAACTAGTAGGTATAACATGGTTTACATAATTTACATTAATTATTAAATTTTAGTACTAGAAAGCTGTAACTTCGTATGGATATGCATATTAATCACACCGCCAAAGTAGGACAATAAAATCTGTAAAATAATTTTTTTTGGGTGGGTACTTTCTCTGTAAGTTTAATGGAGATGTATTTTTTCTCGTCTATCCCACAATGTGAGGTGTCTTGTTACACCATTTTTAGATTGAATAATGATCCGTTTAAATAATACTTATCTTTAAAGTTTATGGTAACTTGGTAACTTGTAAAGAAATTCAAATTCATATTCAAAGTGTTTAAAGCCTACCTTGGTGTAATAGTTTTCCTTTTAACTATTAAATTGGTTTAAATGTGTAAATTTGCGAGTATGTAGAAGCCCTAAATCTTTCAGGGTTCGATTTTTATTCGGAAACACAAACTAATAGAATGTACTAGTGAATGAGACACTCCTTAGAACCACATAATCATATCAAAATGCTCATATTCTATAACTTTTACTAATGAAGCAATATGTAAATGATTTAGACTTTCTAGATAGATAGATAGACACAAAACATTAAAAGTATTACAAACAAGACACAGATGTAAACTCAGGCGGCCTTATCGCCAAAAGCTAAATATAAATTAACAACCTCGTCCTATTTTCTTGTACACTATGTATTGTAAAACTATGGTAAAAAAACTATTTTCAGATGTGAGTACCTACTACCTACATCACTAATTGGAGCTATTACTACATACGGTCAATAGCTGCCACCTAATCCAAATATTTACATACACGTCCACTAAGTGCTGCCAATAAACCACACTAGTCCGGTTTACCTACTTCTCGTAACACAATATGTACTTACGCACTGAATTTGGGTCAAGTATTGGTGATGTCAGATACCATTCCTATATCGCGATCAATGGTTACATCACACGTCTTTTTGTACAACGCCCGACAAAGAAACTTCCACACTGAATCACAAGTAACATAAATCCCCTGTGTTGACTTCGGCTAGACGTTTGAGCTCCTTCGTAAAATAAATTGTGGTGGAAAAGAAACTTGAAGTGGTGCATTCGAAAGTACGCAGGAATTAACATTGCAAGCTTCTGTAATTAAAATGCAACAATGGGCTTTTCTTAGGAATACGAAAATTTGCTATTGTAAGCAAACATTATTTATTCTGTTTCGCTATTAGCGATAAGACCGCCTAAATTGTACATCTTTCTGTAAAAATCATGTGTATTTTACTTGTATGGTGTGCAATAAAGAGTATCTATCTATCTATCTATTATTTATTCTGTGTCAACAAAAGATTCTAATCAAGAATTAAAACCTTATATGTAACCTTAAACAGGGTTACTTTTAAAACACAGGGTTACAAAAAGGAGGCGAATTATCATCGAGAAAAGGCGTTAATTTATACATTTGCCTGCTTTTTGGCATCTGTTATAATACTAACCTTGTAGTATGTTAAATTATTAATTGTCATTGTTTTGTTGTCTTAATAAATTAATAAAAGTAAAAAAAGAACTGTCAACTTACCTTTCTTCAGACATGTACCAAGTGCATAAGTAGCTTGGTTTTTTATAGAATCAAACGGTATCTGTCTGTCCACGGCAAAGCAAGTTTCGAAGCTGAATTAAAGGCCTTAAGGTGGATACTGACAGGCGCGCAGGGTGTAATAAAATATTCGAAGCGAGCATGTTACGTTACGCACGCCGCATGCTTTACCCGTACTGCACGAATGCTCGCTTTGTAACATGTTATGGTTGGTTAGGTGCCGTGTGGGGACGGCCGTAAAGAATATACTTCCCTACCGCCAACAGGAGGCGTGTCGTAAGAGGCGACTAATTCCTGTAGCACAAGACGGGCAGCAGCGTCTGCGTGCGAAATCTTATAAAAAACTGCGCTCGCCAACCCGCCTGCCAAGCGTGGCGAGTATTGGCAATCCCCCCCCGATGATATGTCATTGGGGGAGGCCTATGTTCAGCAGTGGACTTCCTATGGCTGAAATGATGATGATGATGATGATGATGGTTGGTACTGATCGATGGTACGGGGCATAATGTAACATGTTACAAAGCTTTCATGCAATCAGTAGGCATGGGGAAACAAACGAGAAACGAGCCGAATGTACACGGATTTTGATAAATGACGTTACCAACGCCTGTCAAAACCCAGGTTAACATCATTCTGTGAGTTTGTATGATGTTGACTATCAGATACAGAATGACGTCTTGGTGGTAGGTAGTCGCTCACGGGCCGAGTGTGACAGGCAAACGCCTGAAACCCGTGTGTGGCGGCCACAAGCGCCGCCTCTTGAAGCTAGGATACGCTTCCAGCTTCAAGTGTGGCGAGGCTTCATCCACTCCTTTATGCTACTTCAGTGGTGCCGAAGACGTCATCATTTCAGACACAGAACGTCCACTGTGAAACATAGGCCTTCCGCAGTGAATCCCAGGTCTAGATTGGCAGGTTAATAAATAAAGCACTAAGTAGATTTACTGGTTAAAATTTGTTTTTTCGACGTTAAAAGTCTGAAGTAAAAGTTTATCTTCTAGTCTAGATAAACTTCGCAAAGTGACCAACCACTTTAATTAAACTATTTATTATTGCTTTAGTTCAAATCTTTGTATAAAAAATATGATTATTCGAGTTGTAAAAATCCCTTGGAAAAATATTCAAACAAATAGTAAATACAAAGTTGAGTTTAAATTTATAGTATGCAAAATTATTCATGGAATAATAATATTACGAGACTACTTTGTCCCGTTTCAATTCAAAGGAATTTATTTAAAAAATACTCTTTCAGTTGTGTCCTCTTAATCTGCAATATGCATAGACTCCGAAGGAAGTAACAGGTACTTCATTACCTCCTCAATGTGAAAAGGCTTTCTTGAAATGTATGAGTAAAAGAGAAAATACTTTTTCAAAACGAGAGCATGCATCATACCTAGAGTAACCTACAAAGGTGAGAAACATCATTAACAACCTTAAATCGTGTCGTGCAATACGTCTTCTTACGAAATAGAAGAAAATGGCTTGCATTTAATTAGCCATTCACGAGGTATTAAAACCTAAAGGTTTATTAAACCTTTTTTGCAATATAGTGAAAAAGAACATACAAAAGCAATTGCTTTGTAATCCTACCTGTTCTGTTGGTAAGCATCTTACACTACGAGTGTTGTTTTTGCTTTTAGCAAAGCTAATGGATTACGGATGTATCGCGTAGCTGGGAATTTAAACAAAGAAAAACTGATGTTTTTCTTAGACAGCCTGGAGAACCGGGGAAATAGCCAGCGCATGCTTAGGTAAATATAATACCGGTTTGACTTTAACTATATGATGCGTGGATATTATTTTGTTGTACTGCCCCAGACCACCAAAACACGATATTATATGGCAATTTATCGACACCAACTGTCTATTTTTTTTAAAATATGATAGATATAGCCGCCATGTTGAATTTTTATCGAAACAGCGATCATAACATGTGACCGGTACGGCAATTAGTTGGTGTCGATATATGGCTATGTTTAATCGTGTTTTAGTGGTTATGCTAGAAAGGCTGGTATCGTTATGATAACATGTATTACATTACGTTATGGAGCTGTCTTATTGTCTTCTGAAAACAAAACTTTAACTTTAAAGAGATGTGGCGAGGCGTGGTTTAGATTAGCAGGTCGATTATGTAGGTTGCTTTGTAATTTCTGTAGTCTGATGTAGCGATAAATCGACACCAACTGTAAAAATATTAAGGATATAGCCACCTTTTTGATTTTTTATCGAAACAGCGATCTTAATATGTAACGTAACCAGCAAGGCGATTCAACACGGCGGCTTTAACTAACATATTTTTACAGTTAGTGTGTGTTTTAGTGCTCATGCTAGGCAGGCTGATGAAGCTATACAATCGGTTCTCAAAGAAAGCTAATACTAAATGATGCTGACTCGCGCTTGATTTTAGTGACTCGCGACTAATAACGATTTATTGTCGTTTTTCATTGTGTGTAAGAATTTATAGAACTATTTACATTAAGCCTGTATCGACTACTAAGATAGACGCTAATGTTCGGTTGTACCAGTGTGTCCCTAAACAAGCTCCTACGCTGAATAATTCATTTAATCCGTCTAATAGGTCCGAGCCGGCGCTCATAAACTGTTAGCTTTGTACTTGTGATTTACATCGCCTTTTGAGACGAAAAGAGAATTTATTGAGATCGAGCACAAAGGATCACCTTATTTATTTATAGTGTTACAGCTTCTCTAGTTCAATTTCGAAACGAAAATCACATTAACCAAATAAATCATGTGAACAAAAATGAAACATTTTGAAGCACCCTAAATTTTAAGTAATAATGTTAGATAATTAGCACGAAGACCTGGACGGCCGATGCTAGAATTCAGAAAGGTTCTAGAATGGAGGCCACCTACCGGCAAGTGGTGCATCCCGTTTTGTACCTAATTGATGGTTCAGATTTTAATAGAGCACGTACCGTAAACATACATACTTTTCTCAAACAAAAATATAAGGAAGGGGTTACAATGTTAGACCCATCTTGCGCATAAGAGGTGCTTCGTCGCAAAAGAGTACAGTCAGGATTTGATACCCAATTGCGCAAGTTTGCACTAAATTTAATTGTTTTAATGGAAATACAGTAACCATTAATATGCGTTACTTGAGCATACTTTTATTTATTTTTGACTTTTAAATGTTGAATATTTTGTAATTCCATAGTATGGAATAAACCGGTTTTCTACCTAACTGGGTCAGATTTTGAGGCCATAAAAGCTCAGTATTCTCTTAGGAACTTAATATTTATTTACTTAAATGATAAGTTTATTGTAAAATAAGTATATTAAAATAAAACAGTTTATTTTAAAACTTTTATTACCAAATACTACAGTCTTTAAATGCTAATAAACGGATTGCAATGAATTTAAAACAGACTTTAACGCAAGTTGGTACTTTATCTATTATTCTAGACGAGTTTGATATTTCGTTCACAATATTATTTTACCCTATCACTAAATAGTTACATGTTTTTTTCAGAGTATAAATATTGGTTTGGCATGTTTTTATTTAAAAAATTCAAATACCTAATATTTTTACAATAACATCTACAAGAGTCATCATTACAATTATTTTATATTGTACAACATACCATAATTATTTTTATTTACCATAAAATTTACAATTACTTATGTATAATAGTAATCACAATAAAATTTTATTTATAAAAGAAATACACTAGAACGTTAGACGTTTATTCTAAAAATAAATAAATGTGAAATGATTAACATAACTATTTACCTGGAAACAGACCACTATAATTATAAGTTTACGTCGTTTTTTATTATGATCAACATGAAAGTGGCTCAAAACCATTTAATTTTAACAAATTATGAAAAACTTTAGGAGAAACTTATTCTACTTACTTGAGAGTATATCTTGCGAGGCAAATGCTTACCTCTGATTGAAATCAAACCATTGAACTTAGTTTATGAAACATCATGACACTGTAGGTAGATAAAATAGTAGTAGTAAAATTAAGTATTTGGTGACAATGATAAAGTATAATACTAAAATGACGCGAATGATACAAAAGTTTTTCGATTATCACACATTTCGTTACCGATAGCTCGTAGTTATAATAATTCATTCCTGTCTGTCAAACTTGTGAAAGAAGTTTCAAAAGCGATGAAGGTATAAAAGGTTCCCAACGTGAGTGGCATGCTATTCATAAGGGAATCAAATTGGGAAAATCCGATCCCTTTGGCGGTTTAACTTGTGCGAGTTTACATGCGTGCATGCGATTATTGCTCACTCTCGTTTTGCCTGCGATTTTGTTTTGTCCGTGATTGTATTTATATCCATATCCGTCGTTTGGACATCTATACCCGGCGTGTTAAAGTTATCATACGAGATGTACTGAGGCGCTTGCTGCACTTCAGCTTTCCCGACAACCGGTCGTTTTTTGGTTTTTATATATCCCAGAGCCGAAACTAAAACCACGAATACTATAAATCCGATACAACATCCCACTACCAAACTGAGTCTTCTGGTGAGAATATCAGCAATTCCCATGTACGTATTTGAGAAGGGACTATCCATTGAAGCACCGAAAATTTCTATTGTGCCAACGCTGGTGCATTTACTTGTTAGAGAATCATTCATGTAGGATCGTAAATGGTTAAATGTTTGCTCATCACCGTATAAGTTACTGCTAGCAATTTCTGGGAAAGGGGCTATTCTGGCGTCCGGTACAGAAGAGCCTGTGGACGTTGACATGCCGAAGTTTCCAATTGCTAACACGCAGACGGTATACCGTGACCCGGGAGTCAAATGGTTTAGTCTTGTATACCTTGCCGTAGAGTTGAGAATTTTTCCCCGTATCTGCAACAAACAATTATAGGTAAAAAAAAATTAAGTAAGCAGGTAAAATCGCTGTTTAAAAAAGACAACTACAGTTTGGTCAAAGTTTTTTATTACCTAACTAACTAAATTTTAGGTTCAGTGGATACCATTATTCAGTTTTACATTGGCTGTTGAAAGAGTTGCGAGTATGAGCCATTGTTAAAAAGAAAGATTTAAACGGATTCGCCGTACAGCCGAATATCCACGGGAGAGAAACATAAATATTTTTTATGGTCCATTGAAGTGATGCACAGCCTTTGTATTCAAATGTTTGTTGTAATGGTAGCCGTGCGAGTTTTATATTACAAGTTTACTTAAATATTATAAAAGTAATTTACGAGCAGGTGGAAAATTACCCTTGGTAACAGGAGACGAAATCAGGGCGACAATACACGACCGAAAAGAAATGAAGAATAATGGACTCGGTAATGTGATACTTACGATGCTCGGGTTTTGCTCACTGAAGTAAGCCACTTGATACCCGCTTAAGCCACTTTGGTTGCGACCCTGCCAAGATACGACGACGGAATATGTTTGAATATCTTGTATGGCGATCCGGTTTACAAGGGGTACATCGCATAGTTTCTGCGGAGGTAAATGGATGAAACTATATCCGTGAAGCTCTTCAGGGTGCTCACAACGCAAATTACTACTTCTCTTTAATACAATCTTGTAATGGTCCTGCATCCACTTCCAAACATTCTGAGACTCACAGTTGCAAGTTAAGGGATTTTCTGTAAACAAAACAATGGTAACTTCATTACTTATTTCTTAAGTACAGTCAGATAGTCTAAAAACTTTTAAATATATTAAGATTATGCATACCATCGAATGAGATTGTTTTTATTTGCGTCTCCAAAACTGTTAGCATTTTCATTTGAATACTTTCAAAGTAGTTATGACTCAGATCAATAAATGATATTTTATACAAACTCTGAAATGCATCTGACGATATTGTCGACAGCCAGTTTCCTCTCAAATATAATTCAGTGAGACTTAGTAGGCCCCTGAATATATCTTTGCTTATTCTCGTTATGTGATTGAAAGAAACATCTAACTTTTGCAAACTTTGCAAATCTGATGTAAATTCTTCAAGTTCTCTGATGATATTTTGTGATATATTCAGCAAGCGTGTGGAATATAATCCTTGGAGTCTCTCTCTGGGAATGTTTTCCATTTGGTTTTGGCTTAAATCCAGTACATGCAAATTGTGTAGTTTTGAAAATGCTCCAGGCGACAGCCGGACTATAGAATTTCTTTGTAATACGAGTCTTTTCAGTGACGGAAAGTGTTCAAAATCCTTACTTGTAATAATCGTTAAATTCGTACCAGTCACAACTAATTCGTCTAGTTGTGGAAATTGCTTTGTAGGATATGTTTGCAATAATTGTGTCAAGGTATTGTGAGACATATTTAGCATTGTAAGTGTAGGCAATACAGCTTCTGACAAACCATTGCTAGGAATATACTTAAAAAGATTATAAGACAAATCAATTTCTTTTAAACCAATAGAATGCTGAAAGAAGTTCGGTGGAAGAACTGTTATCATGTTTCTACTTAGATTTAAATTAACCAAGTTTTTTAAGGTTGGTGAATTAAAACCATTCAAAACTGAAATATGATTATCACATAAATTCAATGTTCGTAAATTTTGTAATCCTATAAATTTAAAAAAGTCTATACTTTGCAACTGATTGTGGCATAAATCAAGTATTTCTAATGAAGTGATGTTAAACAAAGCCACATGAGGAAAATCAGTAAAATTATTTCCTTTTAGGTTTAGCTCCTGTAATATCGTTGTGTATGCAAAAACATCTTTGTGCAAGTCCCTCAAACTATTAAATGCTAGATTAACGCGTAAAAGATTTTGATTTTTGATGAATGTTGCTGGAGGCAAATGAGATATGTTGGATACTTCTAAGGAGAGAGCTTGTAGCGATGGTAGATGAGAAAATGTTTTGTTTTCCAGTTTTGTAAAGTTATTTCTGGATAATGTTAAGGATTTTAGGCCCGATATCTGAACTTGAATAACATCTTCCCAAGTTAAAAAATTATTGTTCATTTCTAAATCACTCAAATTTGGCAAACTCTTAAGAGAGTCGGCTTCGATGATTGATACTGAATTTTTATTGAGTCGAAGTTGCCTAATTGGAAGTGATGAAATGTCAAAATCAAATACAATTAATTCATTTTGTGACAAATCTAAAACTTTCAGCTTGGTTAAAAAAGTGAAAGTGTCTTTTGCGATTTGATTGATATTGTTACATTGTAAATACAGTTCTTCCAACGTCACAAGCTTGTAAAATGTCTCATTATTTAGTTTAATGAGCTTATTATTACTTACATCTAAATATTTTACTCTTTTTAAGTGCATAAATGTCCTATTTTCTATATGTACAATACTATTATTTTTTAAATACAGCCTTTGAATATTTAACAAATCATTAAATAAGTTCAAAGTTAACACTTTAATATTATTTTGGCTGAGCCACATTATTTGCACATTCACTTGCCCTCTTAGAGAAGTATTTTTGAGTAAAGACAAATAGTTTGAACTTAGTTGTATTGAAACTAATGATGAGTTTCTATTTGGAAATACGTCTCCAATTGTAGACAAGCGATTACCCTGCAAATTAATATGTTGAAGACTCTTTAAAGTTATGAATGCATGAGAGTCTATGTTTTGAATAATGTTATTTTGTAAATGTAACTCTAAAAGCCCGGGAAGCGGGCTAAATACATTTCGCTTTATGTGACTCAACTTATTGTTTTGCAAACGTAGTTCTCTCAACTCAGTTAGTTTATCTAATATTAATTCATCTAATTCGTTAATATCATTATTATCTAAACTTAATGTAACTAGTTTATAATTGGAGTGAAAAATATTTCGAGGAAGTTTTTTCAAAAAATTTGTTCCCATGTGTAGCTGAGTTAAGTTTTGTAAAGAAGAAAAACAATTGGGATGAACTCTCTGTATTGCATTATGTTCTAAATTCAAAACTGTTAAACCTACAGCATTTTTAAATGCATCGTCAGGAATTTCAATGATATTATTTTCGGATAGAAATATTTCTGAGAGATGAATTAGATTTGAAAATACACCTTTTATGTGATGTAGGTGATTATGGCTTAAATCTACCGTGCGTATTTTGTAATTTTTTTTAAATATATTTTTGTCTATATTTGTTATTTTATTTCGGCTTAAGTCTATCGTTTCTAGCTCACCTAATGGATGAAAAGCTTCTTCGTCTATTCTTTGTATGCGGTTGCTAAAAAATGATAAAATTTTTACCTTTGGTATGCATTTAAACCAATTATTTTTAATTTCTGTAAAGGAATTAGAACTTAAATCTAAGGAAATTAAATTAGGTATTGTAAAATTAACATTTTCTGGTATTGAATTTATTTTATTCCACGCTAAGCGTAGACTACTTAGCTTGTTAAGCTTTTCGAGAGCTTGTAAGGGAAAAATATTCAGAAAATTTTCAGTTACATCTAACTCGGTTAGAGACTCTTCTAGACTGTGAAATGCATTTTCTGAAATATTAACAACTTTATTCCCTTTTAAATTGAGTTTCTTGAGTTTGAGATTTCTGAATGTGTTTGCTTGAATGTCTTTGATGTCGTTGAGCTGTAAA
This sequence comes from Anania hortulata, assembly GCA_963576865.1. Lineage (NCBI taxonomy): Eukaryota > Metazoa > Arthropoda > Insecta > Lepidoptera > Crambidae > Anania > Anania hortulata. Next base: position 8,024,856 of record OY756396.1, on the reverse strand, counting down.
TCAAGTGCCTCTATACTGTACAGTTCTAAAAATGATTCATGTGGAATTCTGTTTAATTTACTAGAAATTATACTCAAAGACCCCAACGAATCACGAAGCGATGTAAAGGCATTTGCATTTATTTTATTTATGTTTGATTGTGATATTTGTAAATTAATTATTCTTATGTTTGGTGGAAATAAGTCTGCTCTTAATTCCGTCGTTGAGCTTTCGAGATCGTAAATTGATAAAGACTGTATTGATCCTTTTATTTTTGATAGGACATTCTTGACGACTCCCGGGGTTGCACTGGGACACTCCAGAAATAGGCCTGAAATAGATGATTTCGATAACTAGCTTGCTAGAAAAACCTTTTTTTTTAAATCAATGTTTAAATATTAGTACGTACCTTCTTTGATATTATAACAAGGGCAGATTGGGTTCTCTGTCAAAGTTGGGCATGACGGCTGCCCTTCTCCTTGCAGTATCGGAATATGGATGGCAATTATAAATGCGTATAAACCGCATTTTCCTCCTTTGAATCGAGTTAAAATACCCATACTGCATTGGCATCATTTCAATGACATTGTGCATTCGGCGCCTCCAAAACCTCTGATATCTGGCCTCTGCAAAGAAAAAACAAATTACAACCTTTTTTATCATATCACTACTACTAGTATGATTTAATGTTTGCATTGGTTTTCTAAGTAATATATTTATTTCTGAGCGTAGTCCTATTATTTCTTTCAAGAAGACCCAAATATTTTAAAAATCCTTACTTAGTAATCTTTTGTATTGGACAACATTATTTGGTTGTTAAATCGGTTTTAGTTTTATTTTTAATGTATAATCTAGATAGATTACGAATTAGCGAATAATAAAACCATTTCTTTTTATAAACAACTACATAAGTGGTAAACGTAATACATTATGAAACGTATTAAATAATTGAGTATTGAGTATTAAACCAAGAAACTTGATGTTATTCATAAAGATTTAGAATTAGCAACAATTATACCGCTACTTCAGTTTTACAGGGGATTCATGCAGAGCTGTAAGAAATGCTTCTTTTCACAAAAAGTTTAGTAGTTATTACTATCAAACCTAACTCAAAATAAATAAAAAAACGGACAAGTGCGAGTCGAATTCGCCCACTGTTCCGTACAAATAAATAGTTCAGGAATTGAATCTCGCAGTTATTTCCGAGCTTTTGCCTCAACTTTAAATAAAGTCTTTAATTTATTTTAAATGATTTATTTTAAAATGTATAGTTTTCAGATTTTTCCAAGTATTTTTAGTATAAGACAATGCTACTTGCCAAATTTCATAGTTCTAGCTCAACAGAAAGTGCCCTATAAATTTAAATTCCCTTGAAAGGGTCAAATATACGTTTTCTGCGGCATAATCGGCCGTATCTTTTTTTACTTTAACTTAGAAGTTAGATTTTTTCACAGCTTCAAGAGACTATAGACCTGAGTACTTATATGGCTTTAATTTCAACTTGATACCTCCACGCGTTCCCGAGATAAAAGGTGTTGACAGACATATGGACGGACAAAAAAGTGATCCTTTAAGGTTCACGTTTTTTTCCTTTTGAGGCACGGACCCTAATAATGTATTCGTAAAAAGTAAAATATTTAATCTTTATAGCAAGGAAACGCATATTTTTTCAGATTTGGACTTTAGTGCAGTTTAAAACAAATTACTTTCTTAAATTGCGTTGATTCTTTTACAAGTTATTCCTTACCAATTGCTAAAATCATCCCAAAAAAATATTTAATTTTTCAAAAACTTGAAATCAAAACGTTATGGAACGCAACAAAATAAACGTTTAATCATTTGGCGCCTTTCCTGGCAATTGAACTCAATCTGTCACTCAGGCTTTGTCGTAAACATCTATCTTTCTTTGAACATTTCTGCGTAATGTATAATAAAACGGGAAACCGTCGTTAATATTTAATCCCGACAATTACACAAAGGAAATATGGCGTCGGTTCCCGATTCAACCAGAAGAGGATTAATTAATCGCCATTTATATCCTGGGACCAACTTTCACGAGCACCTACTTATTCAGTTTAATTACATGTTTAAATTGCAGTGTTTTACTTAAATTACAATGGAATATAAATTTATTCTGCGAAAGTTTAAAAATGATCTACGACCTAGGTTCATCAATTTTGTAAGATATTTTTAATCCTTTCAAAATTAACTTACAACTTTAAAATATCAACCTCCCAATATCAGACGACTCAAATATCAACAAGTTGGACAAGCAATCAGTGAAGTAAATGGACTCAGTTTTAAACGGAGACGTAGCTAAAATTGGAAACCCGATTTGTCCAGGAAACGTCTATTTTAGACAAAGCGACCCTGGAGGCATTGAAAATAATAAAGTACAAAATTACCTTCATAGAAGTTTACCGAACCCAGCGGCCCGGCCGCAAGTTTCCGAATAAAAATATTTCATAGTAGCCACCAACGTTTTACTACACTCGTTTCTTTGCAACTTAATAATCGATTTTTAACGATGTTTTGTACACAACTCGGTAAAACGATGAGGCCGCGGTCCTGCAAAATCTTTTTGAACACTAACCTTTTCCGTTTTATATTGCAAATTGCCGTTTATACTTCTTCATTGGCTACGTTTTCTTAAAAATGTCATAGATCACGATTATGTGACGAAGCAAACCTGTTGTCGCTGCTCGGAATTAATGTAACAGTAATCCAGCAGAAGTAGAAGTTGCCATAGGGCAATTCATCATGCGATTATTCCGAAATCACAATATAATTACGCTAATGTCCCGAGCAGTGGGCTATTCATCATTGTTAATGTCTCTAATTAAATTTTATTGGCTCTATATTTTCTGGACTATGCTAATAATAGGATCAATTTTTAATATCGCATTGATGCAACGTTCCGCTGTGTCAACAAACAAAAGGGTGGGTGGAAGGAAAATACCTAATACAGGTATTTTATTGTGTCGAACAATCAGAATAAAATGAACGCTTTTTCACATAAATTGCCAGATTGGGGGCTTAAGGTAGCAGCTGACTAAAGTATTTCGGTTTTCCGCATTTGTTGTTTATTTATTCAAAACGATAAAGAATTATGATATTCTAGTCGAATATTTATAAGTAATTCTTATTAGTTAAGACTACCAATCATGGAATTGAAATACTTTCATAAATAGTCAAAATACTGTTGCTCTGGAGACGTATTTTTTAATCATGCGAATTCCAATCTGAATACTAAATGGCAAGATTCGCATGCGAATTTCTAAAATCACTATTTTTGAAAATTCATTCCGTGAATTCTGGTACGAGTGGTAGGACCACCACTCGTTTTTCGATTTCTACTAGTAGAAATATACGGAAGACTGACATTGATAAGTAAACATATGGTTAACAGAGATTTGACATAATAACTTTTTATTTACGTTTGTTAATGAGTTTTTGCTTTATTGTTTATAATATTTTTTGCGTGAAACAAAAATAGTTACAAGATTTCAATTTAATAGCAACACCTATTTCGAGTGATTCAAAAATGCGTAAAATCGGAAGCAATAGAAACCATATTCATACACGAAATGTTTTCGTGTTCTAATTCAAGATTCATTTCTATTTGCTTTAAAAATACATCTCCTGGTCGCCTTGTGACGGATAAAATGGACGCTATTTTAAAAACAATGAAGCAAGATCGGCGTATCAGTAGTTACAACATAGCAGAAGAACTCGGGATTGACCACAAAACAGTTTTGACCCATTTGAAAAAGCTGGGTACCTACACAAAAAAGGGCGATAATTGGGTGCAACATGAGCTCACTCAAAGAAACCTAAAAAATCGCGTACTCATTCGCTATTCTTTATTGAGACATAATGAAACCGGACGGTTTTTGAAGAGATTCAGAACTGGTGATGGAAAATGGTTCACTTACGACAAGTACGTCCGAAAAAACTCGTGGTCAAAGGTTGGTCAGGCTTTCAGGCTGTGGAAAAACCCAGGTTTTGTGGGATTGGAAAAGGGTCCAAGGTTCCTGCCCTCATTGTTCATTATAAGCTTTTACCGCCCCGGGTAGAACCATCGATTCGGATCTCTACTGCCAACAACTGATGAGGTTAGATGAGAGAAAGCGGCCAGAATTGATCAATAGAAAGGGTGTCTTTCATCACGATAACGCTAGACCAAACACATATTTAGCCACCCTGCAAAAATTAAGAGAGTTGGCTGGGAGGTGTTAATGCATCCGCCATATAGCCTTGACCTTTCACCTTTAGATTTCCACCTGTTTCGTTTTTTTTTTAGAATTTTTTAGGCACTCTCAGGTTACCATCAAGAGAGCCCTCTCTGCAAAAACTATTTGACGCTTATTTATCAAAAGTATTAGGTATCACTTACAAGATGGCAAAAAGTCATCGAATAAAATGTCACTTACATCTATGTATATATATATATATAAAATATGTAAATAAACTATGAAAAAAAAAATTGACTCCAGTTTTCTTATAAAAAAGAAGAAAGATTTTTCTTCAACGAAAAAAACTAATAATTGTTCATTGATCACTATTTACTTAAATTTTAGGTTATTCTTAGCCCAATCGATCGAAAATAGGAGTTATCTCAGTCCAAAGCAAGCGTGACTTAGAAAGGTTGAAGCACCCAATATGTCTGTTCTAGGGCGACAGAGGATAACTAACAATTTATTTAACCAGTGGCTGGTTTTTCGGGTAAGCACAGGGTACATTTAACAATTGTTGTGTGTAGTCACCACCAAAATTTATTTTCGTACAAAGTTTCATCTACCTCGATTATAATATTGTATGCACCTGATTTTTTATGGCTCTTTGATGTTGAACGCATAGTTAAAGTTTTAACTGCAGCAGATAAATATACTTTTTAACGATTTTATATTAAACAAAAAAAAACCTGGATTAAAAGCACGTGTAGAGACTCTATTGGTGTCTTTAAGTAAATAAAAAGCTTTCACATTATTTTAAAATACAGACAATACTAAAGAGATTTTGTTAATGAGGTCGGTATTCAGGCCTTGAAACATAATTTACATTAATCTTTTGTCCTTCACAGTACGGTCTGTATTACAAATTTTTACTTATTACAAATGAGGATAATTTATTTACAAAAATAACGAAGGTACTTATTTTAATTAAGGGCCTAGGTGCCTATTAATATTCTCAATTTAAATATATATTTTAAGTTTTTTCCCTAAAACGACCTGTTTCAATTTACAGGGTGAATATGAATGAATTTTCTTGAAAGCTATAACTGTTTATCACCTTTTGCGTAAAATTGAAACCACGTACTAAAATCGATGATAAAAAAGGTTTAGATGTGACTACAGTGAAAGTTATTGTATATCTCCAGGACCAATTTACTTAAGTTTGTATGTTATTTTTGAAATAATTAAGAAAAAATAATTAATACTCGATAATAACATAATACGTACTTCATACACGACGAGAAATTTTTACTAAGAACAAAAGAATGAAAATCTGTTTCGTAATAATATTGTCCCAGCAACTAAAAACAAATCCACACTCATACGGTACACCCAACATTTCTCATCAGAAGAAAGTTAAAATGGTTTTGTCTTTGCAGTTCTTACCGGGATTAGCGTTGTTGCGGTAGATTGCCGGTCCACATTAGCTTTGACATCGGCTGTAATACGTATTACGTAAGCCAAGACTATTCGAAGATTGGAAAAGTTTCGGGGAAGTCGATAGTGTTGTACTTTGTTACACGTGAGCCAAATAGCGAGTCGATTGTTACGAATTTATATTGAACGAGCAGATTAGGGGATAACTGATTCTGGATGGTATTCCATCTGCAGTTAAATTTAAAACGGCAACGAAAATTTTTTTTCGTTTTCAGAAAGTAAGTAAAATGCTACCCCGCCATTTTTTCTGACGGGTTTTTAACCCTAAATACTTTTTCCACTAGTCATGTTCAGCGTTTAATTAAGTAAATGGTCATCTTAAATCATCCCAAGGTCAATACTAAAACTGAATCGGTTTCAAGTCTCGAGAGTACTTCTATCACAGGATGAGGCTATCAACAAAGTACATTATAAAGGAAGACGCTAATAAAACAATCAAGCGGTAGTGTTCAATGTATTTTACTTATTAAAGAAAGAGTAATTTTGTACATCCAATAAATAAACAAATCAGATAGATTCAAGTGCAAATATCGACTTTTAACGCTTGAATCGGTCAACTCCGAGCGCTCACAGCTTTCTTTTGATAACATTAAATTAAAATGTCTATTCAATTATCTTCACTGAGTGAAACGAAACCTTTTTATTATTATTGTATTTTTTAATTATCCGATAAAATATATAATAGAATTTTAAGTTTCTATCTATGTTTCTATAGCGTAAGAAAATTTTAAGGTATCTTCTAATTAAATTATTCAAGTCTAAGTCAGTGTAACGACATGGTCGACTTCCATAAAATTAAGCAAGTCCTTACAACCGACACAATGTTGATAGCCAAAGCAGTAGGTAGGTTGTGGCTTGGAAAAAATATGTCTAAGTTAACGTTATGATGAACGAGCGGCACATATAATTATAATTCTTTGACTAAAACCTCCACCGCAAATAGTAGTTTAGAGTTACACACACATAAGGTGCCTACCAATCGTCTAGTCTTAACCAATGAATGAATTATCTAGTGTTTGCTTTATGTTTCCCAATCGGCTGGTAGCAGAATGTTAGCTTAAACCAACCGCGTTTAAGTGGTAACTGCTTTGTCTGCTCAATTGTGGGAATGCCGAAGGTATTATCGATAACGCACGATACTTTGCCGTGTTCAGCGCACTATGCACATACTTCGACAAAAGTTTACTCACTAATTCGCAGTAAGATACCTTTCTACGTTTACTTTGACGAATTACTAATGCTTTTTTCTTATAGGTTGGAGGTCACACGGGAATAAGTAGAAACAAAAGATCTTTTCTTCTCTTTTTATTAGATTGGCAAAATTTTTTTGTGAATATAAAGTATCTTTCACACTACGCGCTTTTTACTTTATTTACACGACTGCTTAAACCAACAAAACCGTATACGACCGTAAACTTATCGTATGTCCCTGACCTTTGCTAAGTCACTTTACTTGTCTGATACTAACTGACATTTGGTGCCTTTCGGACATTAACCTTTACTAATACTTAGCGATATTAATTATGTATCCGAACCAGCTAAAACAACAATTGGATGATGAAGTTGTAGCGACATCTATCTCGCCACATAAAAAACTGACGAATCCTACATCGCGATATTAAAGTTATCGGAGCGATTAAACCTTAGATACAAGAACCCGACAAACAACCGTCGGGCAGTTGCCCACCAGACAAAACACCCGTCTGGTCGGAGGATCCTCCCTTTTCAATGGTAGATGAGGAACGCAACACCCTGTTCCTCTTACCCCCAAAAAGTCATTAAGTCCTAGAATAAATACAATACTACAGTTTTTGTAATTCTTGTGCAAAGGTGATGCACTTGTAGATTGACATAGTACACCTTTACGACATTTACGATTTAGTACATACGTGCTTGTTTTGCCAACTACGTACACTGCTACAAAGTGTATAATACGCCAAACTATTTAATGTTAATCTCACGCTTTATGTTATTTAGTCAATCCCCAATTGTTTTCGGCTCGAGAATGTTTGCTGGAAGTAATCTGCTCAAATTGCGTTTGATTGGATAATACGCGTCTGCTTTGGAGCTATGAGAGTTCGGACTTTGGTGGAATGCACCCAGTATCCTTATCGATATTGCTTTGATAAGTTCTTGGCGTACCTGTGCCTAGTAAGTATTGCAGCAGAGTTAGTAGCAGGAGCAGTTAGTGAAATCTTGATCTATTGTTACTTTTGTGAAGTGAAAATAACAGCAACTCTTTAGCGACCAATTGATCAAATGTTAAGCTGAAAAGCTTACTAAATAACAGCTGATAGAACAGACCAATAATAAGCTACATGCAGGATTAAAGGACAAACTGAACGTCGTGTCGTATTCGGATGTAAAAAGAGAGGCAGAATGCAGGGAGAGATGGATAGACACCACCGACAAGAGCTGCCAAAACTCTTAAATAGGATAGTTAGAACAGCAGGAGTTTGGTGTTATATTCATATTGTTTAATCAACTATCTCCATCACCCTTTTAAATTTTTGATGCCTTTTATCGGTTTTAGTTTTGCTTACAAAAAGATGGCTTAGCAAATTTTTAGGACTAAGTGAAGCTTATATTTACCTATTTCTAATAATGTAACTAAATCTTTATAAGCCTATGGTTACATAGGCTTATTGGTTTACAAAAATAAAAAAAACAGCATATCACAGAGATAAGGATTTACTCACTTTTAACACTCCATATTTTTATGTTTTATTATTTAGGAAAGCTTAAAGCTTTATTTAGGTCTATTTTCAGAAACTGCATAATTTTGATCGAAGCAGGTAAGCTGCATAGCAACGCTTAGATATTTAAATGAAGACTAATGCTTCTGAATGAATTTACAAAATACTACGCAGCTTTTAAACCGGTTTAAAAACACTGCAGCAAATTACTCCATGCACAATGAGCATTACTTCAAAAGTTGCCTTAGTTAAATGCAGCTTTGGTTTTCCAAACAATAAACAAGTTTATCTGAGTAGCGGACTTGTTTTGAGATTATTAAAGGGGAATAAATAAAATGTTACACCGTTTATAAGTCAAAAACAGCTAGACCGATTTTTATAATTTTTGATTTGTTATCTCCGTCCCGAATAGCAGAATAACTATTAAAATAATAGAAACATTTACGGAAAAAATGGGACGAAGAGGCGGTACGAGGTTGGCCGGTCCAGCTAGTTGTTATTAAATTAAAGTACTGAAGTAGTTAAAATCCATATTTGTCGATGATGTTTACCGTGGGTATAGAAAAGCCAAGACTTCTTTTGTCAAGCCCGGGATTTTTTGCGTCATATTGAATCACATCACCATTAAACCATCTGGACCTGTATGTTCATTAACCTTCTCTAAGAAAGTAAATATAACAACTGGAATTTAACAAAAATATTTTATATTTGAAAGAAAAAAATAAAGCCCGGAATTGTAAGTTGTTTCAATATTTTTTAAACGTTATAAATTAAATAATCAATAACTTATGCAATAAATATATCCAAACAAACTACCTTTAGGCAAAACGGATATTCTCCTTCAGATTTTCTGAGACAAAAGTTAATTTATAGGGCCCTCCATTATTCATTCCAGTATAGATGGCTTCTTGTCTCGCAAAAAGCGAACAGTTGCCATCGTAAAATATGGCCCCTTAATAATCTTCAGAACAGTTGGATCTATTTTGATTAATTTCTAGCTAGGGTATAAATCAACAACGATAAAGTTTCACTGAGTCTAATTAATAAGTTTACAGAATAATGATGAATTATCTAATCAAGTAGGTGAAGAGAATAATTATCATCAATGTAGTTTCGTAGTTTCAAGTTAGGTTCGCGCTTTGCAGCGAACAAAACTAATGACTAAACACACCACATCTATATATTCGGAGCTGACAATATTTTGTCTGTATAAAATTTGATATCTCTTTGCATTTCATTCAAAATTATTATAAAAAGTCATAACTCATTTATCATCATCGTCGTTCAAACGTGTCAGTAGATTGCATCAAAACGTCCTATTTATTAACACTTACACAAACACATGAATCGATAACAAGGTTTGCATGGATTTCAAAACATATTACCGAGATCTATTTTCAGATGAAACCGCGAATGTATTCAGTAAAGTTGTATATTTTAATTAAAACGTTCCTCTAACAATTTGAACTATACATCAAAGTTTAGGAGTATCCCGGCTAATAACAGAGCATGCGGGGGAATAATTTAAAGTGCAACGCACGCGGAAGCATAGACGGAACTTGTAATGGATGCGCGGCTCACGCTTGCACATTTGGAAACATTAAGGAAACGAACTTACAGACGATGTGAAGCATTCCAATGTTGTTTCTAGATACATTAATGACAAACAGCGGATGACATGGTATTTAAATACATAGGTATTATTATAATTACAAATGAAATAAAGGATATTCATAAATATATACCAAACTATACGCCAAACGTCATGGCATCTAAGAAAGAAATTAACATCCATATGTTACGAAGTACCGGTAAAGTATCTCACTGATTCTTTTTGCTGGGTGCGCCTATGCCAGAGGAAGTTAATATATAATTTCAACATAATTTTAAATAGATACATCTACCATTTTATAAGAAATAGAGTCTTGACAGACGGACAAAGTGATCTTACGAGAAATCCATCATTTTAAGTAGGAGCAGTAAATAAGTAAATTTATAAAAAAACACTGAAAAACTAAAAATAAATTTAACACATAAGTTACTTTCGGAGTCGGTGCTAGCCGATGAGAGTTTGAGTGTTTTTGTTATAACGAACGAACGCAGTATTCAAATGTTGATACACTCGTAATTAATTGCAAGTTAAGTATTTATTTTACCTACATAAACATTTTCGCATAAGAAAAAATATGCAGTTTTGTTTTAGATTGTTCATGTTATATTAACTGAGAAAGTATTTATCTGTACTAGAATACCAATAATATTTATTTTTTGTTTGATACACAATAACATTTGTTCTCAATTAAAAAATAATGGTAATGTACTTATCGTCTGTCTAAATAAAAAATCAATTTACAATAATATATTGATCACCTATTGAATACCTGAAAGACGTTACCCGCTATTGACGTCTGATACCTAACGTCGTAAAATGGGTTTGGTGTTTCACGTCAATTTTAATTTGCATATTAATGAGACGTCGAAAGATGGGAATATAAATGTTTTGTAACTTAAAGCTGCTTTCACACACAGCCTATTTTTAACCTATTACATTTAATTAGTAGTAACTGTGGGTAATTGTCATATCTTTTTTTTTTCAGGTTGTAAGCATGAGATTTATACGATGCACAGGCTCATTGAAAGCTTTTATATTTCTCGGTTCTGAAAGTATATTCCGTCAATATTCGACTTTATATTCTCATCATTGTGTACTGTCCCAAAATATTTTTCCTGACCTATACAATCTAGGTTTATTGCATTCAAATAAACAGACAATGTATGATAAACTCAGACTATGTATAAACATAGAGCCTGCTCTCTTGACGCATAGAGTTTCAAAAGGAAAGTGTTGGAATTATCTACTATTTTTGTCATTGGAGTCAGATGTCATCTACGCACTGTGGATACTCCGATAATTGATTACGCGTGTTTGCCAGTTAGATCCCATAATGAATAATCATTGAACTTAACACTAGAGATTCGTCTTTACCGCTTTTTGAATTAGAATTTAAATTTAGTTTTTTAATTATACGGCATTAAGATTATAAATGATTTAAAAAGCCTAGGCACTTTTCGTTATTACCATGCACCAGATTAAAGTATACCCTTTATCAGTACTTATCTAAATGCAAGCATTATTTCGGGTCAGTTTTTCCATAAGGAAATAAACAACAGTCGCTGCATAATACCTACATTATCGCAAGTTCAATATGTGGAAAAATCTCCAGGCCGCTTTCCTCCAACATATCTGCATAAAATGAAAGAAAAAATTCCCGGGTCTGAGCCATTAGGAAGGACAAGGAAACTCCTTCAACTGAAGGGTTAATCTGTACTCTGAAAAAATGGTCTCTGATAGCGACGGTACACTTTTGTTATCTGAGTAATTTAAGATAGGGTGATTAGTATTCTTTGGTCGTTCCCAATATTGATAAAATCGTCCGAGCGCTCTATTGTAATGGGATTCTTTAGTGACGTCAGCAATATCTTGAGGACTCTTACTACTGATATTAAACTTGACGTAATTAGATTTTTTACTACGCTCTTCAACTGACATCAAGAGCGATAAGCTTATTTAGGAATCTTATCCTCTGAAATTAATGGGAAATGTTTTTGACAGGGAAGTAAAATAAATTAGTACTTATGATCTCGTTTTCTCATCCTAACTAGACACTTTCTTGACAAAATGATTGATTACAATTATTAAACAAAGTTAACACCAAGACTAGTTCTATTTACATTTTTAAAAAAACCTCTATAAGGTTGGGTTAATAACCCAGGAAAAATAAGGGATAAAGTCGGTGATCAGCAGATATCTTAAAAAAAAGGGTAATGAACCTGTTATCGAACCCGGAACCTCTTACGTTCAAGACGAATTAACGAGCCACTAAGATAATCGTGTCTTATTGTTGTGCAATGGGGCGATTTTATCGGTAAAATGGTAAATCAATGTTAAAATGAGTTTTTATGCAAATGAAAACATTTGTGCGAAAACTTTAAGTAAGCAGTTCAATGCTGGTGTTAAATTGAAAAATAAGTAGCGAATCCGCAGAACTCAGCCTTTAAAAAGAAAGAACTTAATTTCTGCTTTCATTAAGGTCAGGCATGAACTTTTTGCAATAAAATGTTAGGCTTCCGATCTTATGACCGCAAAAGATTGCCTGGCTATCGCGGGATTTTATTCAATAGCAATTTGGAAAAACTTGGCAAATGCTATTTAATTTAAACTTTTAGGTTTGAACGCATTAACGTATACCGACTAGATATTATCTATATAAACTCAGAGATTTTATTAGTAGTCATTGAAGAGATCAACTCGATAATTAAATTGAATTGCAAAGTCTTCGATGTCACTAATCAAATTAGTAAAATCAATACGATAATAAGAAGTAAAATTATTTAGTTAAAAAAACCTATATTACGAAAAAAATATGTAGCTTTTAGTGACAAAATAAAAATGTTTAAAATACATATTTTGTTTCGTTTGAGATTTTAACTAGATAAGTAATTTTTACTTAATTGTGTTAATAGATCATTTAGTATCGTTTAACATATAAACATCGTCCCAAATGATGAAAATGTAGGCTTATCGTTGATCAATGAGGCAATGTAGTCTTTCAATAAGTAGGTAAATGGTATAATAATTTTCCATAAAATGGTAACTTCGAAAGTTTCTCGTGACTTTCCTACTGAGGCCCAATTCCCGTAATTTGACAATTGTCGCAATCCGGTGTCGATCCGGTCCCAGTAACATTACTATCACAAACGGTATTCTCGTAAACTTTCAATTTGACGTAAAATTATTAAAACTATCCCAATACGACTAAAAACAGAGCAAAAAAAATCTAATTTTGGTTTCTTCCATTTTCAGTTGCATTACGAACTATAATTGAATTTTTTAGGTTTAGGAGAATACCGTTTGGGATCGTAATGTTACTGGGAGCGGATCGACACCGGATTGCGACTATTGTCAAATTACGGGAATTGGGCCTCTGGTCATTTGTTCTTTGCTTAAAAGCGAACAGAATAAAAACCATTTCAATAGTTATTGATTGCACTGTAATACTAATTAACTCTAACTTTATTTCTAACTAGCTTCCACGTGAAGTAAAAGTCTTTATCAACGGCCAATATGCTGTCACAGATTTTACCGCGTATAATATAATGTATTAGCACTCTAATTATTCGTCTTGATCAGAATTTATTACTAAAAACTGACAAATAGGTAAAGTAATTTTGTATTTAAAAAATTACCCACTTAAAAAACACTAAAAAGCTAAAAATAACATTAACATAAACATACTTATCAATTCTTTTTGGAGTCAGTGCCGGCCGTAAAGTGTTTGAATGTATTTGTTTGCACCGACTCTAAAAATAACTGACAGGGATATATGACATACGGATAACAGTACGATACAATTTGATTATCCAGTTGATAAATTTTGAAGTTTAGGCTCATTTGATTTGTTTTGACGATTTCCAAGTTACAAATCCGTGTTTATATATTTTTTAAACAAAAAAAGTAGCAAGAACAACTAAATATCGATTGAAAAAATCAAATAATCAGAGTCAATTAGATTGGCAATATTGGATCAGTGGTTAGATCATTGTCAATGCATGTTTGGATCATAGGCAGTGAACTGCCCACGTGCACGCATGTATTGTTATGTGATGTTAAATTATAGAGCGGAAATTAGCGGTTTTTCTATTAACTCGTAACCCCCGTACTGTCTTAATGATGTTGGTTCTTTAGATGAAGATTGTATTGTAGGAAAAAAAAATCGTACGCAAAATGTCTGCTTTGACGAGCACTGCTCAGCTATAATAATAACCGGTAGCCACTGCCCCAACAAGCTCCCTAAATTTGATGTAAATTAACGAGCACTCAAAACCGTTTGAAGGCTCAACGATCGGTAAACAACGATCCCAGAGTGCCATAGGCCTATTTGATTTTTCTTTCATTTAAATTAAAACAAGCCGGTGCCCGACTGTAAGGTAAGGCCGAACAAGGCCCAACCTAAATGCTTGGTTCATAATTATGTAATAGTAGGGCCCAACAAAGCTCCTTTGAAAGCTCCCTATTAGCTCCGCCTCATATATCAAAGTTGTTTAGCACTTTGTTGGATTTCTAATATCTGGTGTAATGTGATTTGTGACATAATTTAAGTCTGAACTCCACTCTTAGCTTATCTGTGAAGTTGGGTTTCTTTTTGTTTATAACAATCAAATAAAATGAAAATTTTGCTAAATATGTAGTAAAGTTAGTAATTTTAGTTAGTATTTTGTGAAGATGTAGTTAGTGATGTTGATTTTTATGAGACTTTGATTTCATGCTTTATTATCTTTACTATTGTGTTGTTTAAACAAACATATATATTTAGTATATGTATCAATGTTTTGTGGAAGTCTTGTCGGTGTATAAAGTAATGAAGAAAAAATCTTACAAAGTGTTAAAGTACTAATTAACACTTTGTAAGATTTTTTCTTCATTACATGAACTGTTTTGTGATCGCATTATTTGGTCGCAATCACGGGGAAAATTAAGTGCATTTCAAAATAACTTTTGAGGAACCTGCCATCTAACCATGAGCTCTTGAAGCAGTATTACTTCAACCTTGTTTTGTTTTTTCGGTATAAGGGTCTCAAGATGTGTACCAGCAGGTGCAGGTACCCGCTGGTACAACAGGGTGTTTGGGTCACTAATCTATCGATTAGACCCCATGTAAGTTCAGTGAATTCTGGATATATGAGAGCTGTTGACTAGTGAGAAAGTTATTAAGATACGTATAAAAAGAAATCCATTGCAATATTTATAACTAGAGCGTGATTAAGTTACAGATTGATTATGGAAAAAATCAAAACAATAAAAAAATCCCTAGTTACAGGCTAACGTTTAAAAGACATTTTTAACCGACTTTAAAAAAGGAGAAGGTTCTCATTTCGTTAGAACCTTTTTTTATGTATGTTCAGTGTTATCACGTTAACCGATTTTGATAATTCTTTTTTGTTCGAAAGCAAATACTTTCGGAATGGTCCTATATAAATTTGGTTAAGTTTTGATAATGGGATCTATTAGAAAATCATCAAACATTGCATGAACTCCATACAACGCAACAGATTTTTGTATCTATGTTACCCAATATCTTCGGCAAATGTGAACCGATTTTGATGGTTCTTATTTATTGGATACCTTACATCTCAGATAGTTTACTTTAAATTTGTTACAAAAAATTCAACCCTAAGGGTGGAAAAATAGGGGGTAAAACTGGTATTCAGTTCTTTATTTTTGTTTGCACTTATAAATGATTCATTTTAATGAGGATTTTTGGTACTAAACAAAGATGAAATAAGTAAATTTTATAAAAAAATACATATTAAAAAAAACTGAAAGCTAAAAATAATATTAACACATTTAAGAACCTAATCAGTCACTTGTGGAGTCGGGGCCAGCCCATGAGAGTTTGAATGTTTTCGTTTGCACCGACTCCAAATGTTACTGATTGGGTACCTACTTAAATGTATTGTGTAACGTTATTTTTATCCTTTTAGTTTTTTGAAGTCAGTTTTTTTTTCTAAGCAAGATACATTACATGAGTACTTTAGCAAAACAAATAATGAGACTCTAGCACTAGTAACAGTTAAATTTCTTGTTACACTAGTTTTCTGAATGAATTAGCCATCAGGACAAAACTCAATCTAAAATAAATATCTGGAGAATTATTTTCTCGAGAATTTCACTGAGCATACATGGGGCTCAAATCGGTAGTAAGTAATAGTATCCTCTAACACCTCTAACCTGGCTTGATGTAAAACAGCACTGTTTAGTTACTTTTGCAGTTCATGGTTACCTGTTTTGTTTTGTATAACACGGTAATTATAAACTGTTACATGACATGGTTGCACAACCTTCTCAAATTTGGGTTTACCTTAAAACTATTTAAAAGGTTAATATATTTACTGCCAATTAGTGTCTAGTAACTTAGATAATCATATTTTAAGTTAGATTTAAACTGACTTACTTGGTCAATATTATTTGTAACGTGATGCATTTCTTCACAATTTGAAAAAAAGTGATTAATACTTACCATTCGTATGAAACATTTTGTTTGATTAATTACTTAACAATTTTTTTTTGTATAAATTAACGTTTGCTAAATTGACCGAAAACTCATTTTAAATTAGTCAATTAGTCAGTAATAGTAAAGTACTTGTATTGCATTACAGAGTTCTTAAGCAAAACATTCTACTAACGAAATTGATTTCTCAGTGATTATAATACAACTAGTATTTTATTCAAAGATTATTTATATTATATATTTTATTATATTATGAACTTCTCATGAAGAAATTTGGTAAACATGTTATATGAAGTGGTAAATTAGTAATATTTTTCTAGTGTTTTCTGTACGAATCTATATACATAAACCGACTGGCTGAACCGTTTTTATGATCTTTGATTTGATTTCTTTGCATGATTCTGAGGTGGTACGAATTTTGCTGGGTCAGCTAGTATACATAATTTAGAAGTTCTCGGGTAAAGATAAATATTGGTTAACTCTCACTATCATACAGTAAAATTACAAATATAAAGTTCATATGTTTGTTAGGTACTCAGTCAAGATTTGATGGCTAAATAAAGTCAGCTGTATTAGCATATATAGATATTAATAACTTATTTATCTCAATTTGAAGTCTATGTAGACGATGTCGGGTATTTAATATAGTTGAGCCGCGGGTAGAAGAAAGTATTCTGCAATGTGTAGTTTTTTGGACCCGACGAACTTTAAAGGTGGATTCTACGAGTAATTTCATCGAGAAAACACCCCCATATGTGGGGTCAAATCTCAATATTTTAGGAATGGCTGCCATTTTAAAATTTTAAAATTTAAAATGTTAAATTAGTGTTTTTTTATCGTAAAATTTAATTATGCTATGCTAATTATTTTTTTTAAAGTACATGCCACATTTTTTGGTATTTCTTTCATACTTTTAAGTGAAAGACTTCTGTTTGTAAGTGAAATCAACTTACATGCGCTGCGTCAGGGGTGTTTTAACTTATAATAATTATTGACTGCCTTGACGTAGAGATACGGTTTTGGTATCATTGTTTAGCTTATATCAAATACTTATAAGGGAATAAATAAAAATACCAACAAAGGGGGGCTCTTTTCTAAGTTATTCAAGTAATTATCAAAATTTTAAAATGGCCGCCATTCCTAAAATATTGAGATTTGACCCCACATATAGGGTTGTATTCTCGATGAAATTACTCGTAGAATCCACCCTTAAAGTTTGTCGGGTCCAAAAAACTACACATTGTATAAATCATAACTAGACAAATAGCTGCGATAACAAAATACAAATCGACATCGAGAAACAAGTCAAGTCTATGGCCAATATAAATCGTCCTCGGTTTTCAAAAAATCAATGTGCTACTTTTTTGCTGTCTGAACCGCATGATATACTCCACTTCGCGCCAACAAATGATTCTTATCCGTCACTCTCGAGATACGGGCCCCGGCCTGACGAGTGTCGAGTGTCAAAGCTGTCATTTCGGGTATACCAGCGCACACGCTACCACCACAATCTGTACTTTATGCCCTGACATTACGTACTAAAATAGAAAACACGAGCGATATATCGAAACGGGTTAGGGATCAGAAAATAGATTTTGTTGAAAGTGTTTCGTAGCCCTAATATGTCTGCAGATAGTTTATGTCTCTTGGTTAACCGTACATCGTGTGACCTAAAAGTTTTACAGCTTAAATTGTATGGAACGTGTGTTATGGTTTTATGTTTATTATCCACCCTGGCTCTACTGAAATAAACTTTCGGTAATGTGTTGTTTTTACCGGCAAAAGAGGGAGATGAAAGATTTTAGTGGCTATGAAAGTTTTATTATAAAAAAGTGTACCATAATTATATGAGTCATAATAAGTACCTACTTGCGAAAGTACATACTTTAATTAAGTTGCAAAAAACGATATAAAACACTGACTCAACCTAAGATAGTATTCTTGACAAATGTAAGTACTTTATTCTTAAATTAATTTAAAATGCCCTGGGTTTTTAATGTATAATATTTTTAATGAAATTTCTAATTTCTAATCAATCTATAAAGTAAAAGTCCACCGATATTAAATTGGTCGTGCAAAGTTTACCGGCGGAAAAGTTTCGGAGATTCGAGTAGCGTCTTTCCAGGATTCATTACCACTTGGAAACAGGTAAGCCTTTTCGTTTAAATACTTTTGCGCAAAAAATACATTTAGAAAACACAGTCCATTAATAACTAATTCTTAAAAAGATCACACCAATTATCTAGCTCTCTGTAACTATCGCGACTAGATAACTAATAGACGTTCTTAAATATATTACCTATTGCTTATGTCTCTAGTACAAATGCCATTTTTCCCTTGCAGGCTTAAAACTCGAATTCTCCAAAAAATCCAAACAAAAAGTTAACACTGAACTTACCGATGACGTTTCAAGTGATCTCAAGCATAACTCCAATCAATGAAATCCTGGTCTACGCAAAAAACTGTAACAAGTTGCAAACTTTCATAAACACTGTCCGTTAGGTCGAGAGAGTTGTTCGTGTGACGTCACGGGAGCGACCGACGCGTCTCCACTCCCGAAACCAACTGGCTGGAGCAGGGATCCCGGAGTCTGCGTACTAGAACATCCCTACAGATTGCTATACGGGAATAAGCGCTAATAAATTACATACATACACGCGTAACGCGAACGATGCTGTTCTTGATTAGTTTGAAGTCGACCGCTAATGCGTTAGACATGCACACGGAACACTCAGCGTTGCCTTAATTTTATTTGCTTAACTATTAATAGTTCGTAAATATTGTAGTCAGCAAATGTACTTGAAAGTAGGACTGTGGGATGTGCGGAAGAGGCGATTGTAAATTTAGCACTATGAATACCATAGTGCTAAACTTATTTACTGTTAGATACAAAAATTAATTAAGTGTCAGTTTAATTTTTAGAAGAATTCTAATAGAAGGGATTGCCTGCGGTTTCTTTTGTGGGGAATCAGTTCATCACAAGAATAAATTGTCGTGTATCCCTTAAAAAACGGGTTCCGTACCATTATCTATAATATTCTGTAAATATTTCAAGCGTCTACCTGTTGCCGTTATTAATATCAAGCAAAAAACGGCAAACAATTACGTTTGTTGTATGGGAGCCCATTTAAAAAAATATTTGCTGTTATAGCGGTAACAGATATACTCATCTGTGAAAATTTCAACTGTCTACCTATCATGGTTCATGAGATACAGCCTGGTGACAGACAGACAGACAGACAGATGGATAGCGGAGTCTTAGTAATAGGGTCCCGTTTTACCCTTTGGGTACGGAACTCTAAAAACTAACTGTTTTTCCGCGATAAAAAGAAGACCTTGGTCACGCTCTATTGCTATGCCAATATAAGAATAAAATATTATTAATTTGCAAGCTAAAGCACCTACCGTGACTTAGTATAACAATGTTTGTTTTTTCTTTCAACAACTAAGTACACGAATTAATGAGCCCCAAACAAAGCTATTAATATTACCTGACCTTTTAAGACCTTTTTCTTCTAATTTGACCTTTATCAAGACGTTGACAATGATTCGCTTGGCACTAAAAATCTAAGTACGGAAATACCTACAAGTGTTGAATCTTTAAAAATATGGAACATAGTAAGGATTTACTCCCTCATTCTCACACACAAAATGTTTCATAAACTTTTGAATCTGTGTATGCGGGAAGTCTAAATACCCACATTTAGAAATATTTTCGATCTTCTCAGTCTTATTGGCTGAATTAAAATAACTAATAAAGCCATTTTATAACAACAAAGAAACAAATAATATAAAAAAATATAGTAAACAATTAATTTTGTGATTGTATGAACACTCATTAAAATTATTTGATGTAATTTTAAACTCTCAATTATTAGGAAGTAATTAAAAGTTTAAAATACATGTTTTTATAAAGTTACTAATTACTTGTCGAAACCAATCCAACGAGTTTAATAACTGCGAGTCTATGTTTAATTACGGACAAGTTCCTTCATCCTTTGTCAGCATCCGTAAACTATACAAGCTTACGAATGGTGCCAAAGGTTTACTTATAGAGCTTTATCATTTGACAAACATTATAAATACATACTTTTTTTTATGACAACATTTGCTAAGATTCTTATATCAAAGGAATATGATTGATTGTTTTTATCAAACATAACCTAGCTTAATTTTGTGTGAAGTGAGAACACTTTAACTACATATAAAAGCATGGAATAACATCATACTATTAGCTAAATAGAAGAGATAAGTATTGATTTTACAATTCTTATCAAAACGTCTTTTTTTTCAGTTCAATGTTTTTATTCCATCCATTCTATTTTCATAATGCAAAACGGGTTATTTGTGTAGCTCTTCTAGCGGCGGACGGTAGCAAACAAGAAGTTTCTTTCAGTACGTCATTTGCCAACAGGCTCACTCTTAAATAGGGTTGAGCATTCTCTTCGATTGAGTCCGATTTTTAAGGCTCACTCGTACTTTTTGAATTAAATTTTATTTAAATCGTGATTAAAATAAAAATTGACACTTCTTGTTTACCTTCTCAACTTCCATAAAGCGACCTGCTTAACCGTGACGTAGCATCACATAATCACATAACATGAATCAAACTGGATTTTAATAGGACTATTGATGATAAAGTAATTTAAGGAGTGATTGTATAATGCAGGATATTTCTAATTCAAACAATGTTAAACCCAAGTTTATTGATAGTAACTAAAAATCTGTTAATCAATTCACCCATAGGACGTCCACTGCTGAACATAGCCAGCCTCCCCCAATGACCTATCAACGGGGGGGATTGGCAGGCGGGTTGGTGAGCGCAGTTATCGGTTAAAAACTGTTTTTTTAATATAAAAACCAATCAAACCAATGTATTACCCTACCACTGCTTCGGGACAATATTGTGGGCTAATGCCGAGAAGAAGCAGCGCAAGAAACTCGGTCACCATTGTCAGCCTCTTTATAAATAGTGTGTTTACATTACAAGATAAAATTTACCTGTGCGAGCATGGCAGTATTTAATTCAATACATTTTTATCATTGAAAGTCATTTATAAGTGTATTTTGTTTTATTTAGTTTGTGTGATGAATGACGCTCTCGAATTTTATTGCTCGCCAGTTTTATATTTTAATTAAATTTGTTAAAATATTTTGGAATAACAGCCTTAAAATTAACTTATGATTATGGTTAGCTTAGCCGGTAAGAATATGGCAAAATAAAAAGTTTTTTTTTGTCTTAGTCTGTTTTCCGAACTAATTTTCAAAACAATTGAATCGACTGTCGCTTCTTTTTGTCCCGACATGCGGGTTACGGGAAATAACTAAGTAGTATTTAATTAAATAATCTAAAACGTGCCAGCGCGTCCCTATCACGTGGTAAATACCTCGTCGTAAACTCCCGTCATTTTATCAGGTTACAACGCTTTGACTGCTAGATAATGAGCTGTCAAAAAGTGTTCGTTCTCTTGACCCTACTGAGAAGGAAATTAATTTTGTAAAAATATTTTTAACCAGGAAAATAGCCTTTTTTAAAGTGCCACGAGTGATCAATAATTTTAAGTCTTATTAAATAAAATATATTAACAAGTTAAATAACTTATATATTTTTTGTTTTTGTGGGTATTAAATTTAAGCACTTGATAATCTTAATGACGACCGTCTGGTGTAATGGTTCATGGTTGTTTAAAAAAGTATTCAAGTATGTTTATTTATTATTACGAGCTTTGCCTATTTTTGAGCTTAATAATTGGTGTGATTGTGAAAACAATATATTATTAATTATTAATGTAATTAATTACACGAGTGTTGAGTATGTGTTATGTTACATTTGATTTATTATTGAACTAACTGTGCATAATGGCTTTACCTGCGTAGAATAGGGGAGACTGGGGATAGTTGCCTATTGTCCTATAGGTGTAGGTAGGCTAACTGACAAAAACTAGACTTATTTCACAGTACTGCATTATTCAAGAGCAAAAAACCCAATACCGCGTGTCGGGCGGGATAATCCCAATATTCCAAAATATTTAATTACTTTTATGGGTATTCCGATTTTTTAAAATCCAAACTTCATAATTCGATTATTAAAAATCACGAATATCAAATGCTAATAGTTCGAAAACTTCTTTTTCCAATATCATCGGTACGACAAATTATAATACCGTAGTGTCATTAATTCGAAAACAGTATTCCGATTATCAATATTCCGACAGTGGGATGATAAACCAATTAGGTTAGCCCCGACTCGCCGTGGTTCTTCACCGTGGTACTTGTCTGCCCAATTCTATGTTTTATTTTAAAAGCTTTTTTTATAAACTTCTAAAGAAAACACAAATATTTTGACAATATAAGTAAGTTTTAGGGTATTGGCACATGAGAATTGGTGACAGAAAGATTAATAAATAAATTTATTAAAAGTCCAAAATTGGCTTTTCATAGAATAAAATCTGATATTCTTCTTATGGTGACTAAATTGAAAATTTTGCTCCAACTACAGTGAGGCAGCGTAGACGTGGTTTCTCAAATAAATGAATTACGTAAAACGTTTTTTTTTTTTGCTAGCCGCTCCACTCGTTCCGTGAAAATCCATATCAGTCAAAGTAATGTTCTCGAGGTACACATTTATCTGGCGTATACCGCCGCCATGCCTCTTTCATCCATGTTAATTACCCGCCATGCTAGGTACTTTTACACGTTCGCAAACAAGTAATTAAGGGTAAGTAATTAATTGAAATAGCACACGATGTTACGGCAGCTCGCGATTCAAACTTGCTTGCGCAAAAATTTCATTTCGGAATTAAAATGGAAACTTAATCAGGGGTATGGAGAGTTATTTAGGTGAAATCTTCACACAGCAATGCTAAGTTCTCAAAAATTGACCAGAAAGATACGACAGACAAGCTATCTAAAATTATAAACTAGAAATAAATGGTGAAAAATTAAGACCAGTCTAGGCTAGACTCGCCGAGCGGGGCGAACGCGTGAATATATCTACGGCTGCGTTGACACCAATTACATTAGGTATACATATAATATACGTACCTAGGTACTTACATCCTTCACGTGCGAATGAAAAATAGTTATGTGATAGTGCAAGACGAAGGAGATATTTTTACTTTCTTAGCCATATTTCGTAAACGCATAGATGGTGAAACGATGATCATTGAGTTTCATTCCTTAATGGACCCTTTTAGAGGTCCACCGCTGGACATAGGCCTCATCAATAGATTGCTCTTACTATACGGTTAGTTAGTCAGGTAGTAGTTAGTCCTAAGTATAACAAAAAGAAAAAAAAAAACAACAACATAAAGGAACAGAAAAACATACAAAAATGATTTGTGTAATTAATTAAGGTCATAATTACAGGCTGAAATGTCTGAGACAGCGACTCTAGCGAATTTAATTATAATTTTGCTATGTTATCGTAAATAGTGCACGATATATATTTTTTTATATGTTAACTATACACTTAGCTTGGTAAAAAATCCTATACTTACACGTAAAGGTTGACACATTGATGTTTTCATGAAGAAATGTAATTTTTTTGAACTGATTCTGTTTGTCAAATGCAAAAAAAAGGAAATATAGAAAATATCCCCATAAAATTCGTAAAAGCTGTTTGTTTATGGGATGTTTTGTATTGTATATTTAAGCTAGCCCCGTAGGTATTTTTTTATTTGACCAGAAAAATCACGCCCTAAATGTTATTTAATAGTACATTCAAGTAAATCCAACATTTAATTAATTAAAGTTATCACCCTAAGCTGCATGTCCGTTCATACACGGAAACAGTTCTTGCCAAAATGTTCTTCATCCGCTCGTTTAATTAAGACAATGGGAATAATAATAATTACAGGGAACACCCTACGGGCCGGGAATCCTGGAATTTTATGCGGCTGTTCCAGATATTTTTTTATGAGATAATGTGGCGTTGAATTTCGTCTTTGATGTGTGTAGCGGACGGTAGGAGAATACTAATCGTTGGCATTAGTGATAAGGAAATATTGATGGGTATTTTGTCGATAAATTTTTAGAGTCAGACAATAATAGTACTTATTTATAACACAGTCTTCTATATTGTTTAATAAAAATGTACTTTGCAGTTCATGACTATTAAAAGAGAAATTATATAACATTGACCTAACTGTGTATGAAAATGCACCGTAATTTTTGTAAGAACATACCGAAAACGTACGCGTTTTGTGTACCCAAACGTAATCTGATTTTTGTATTTTGACATACAAAACAACGTGTTCAAATATCAAACCAGAATACTTATTCGTTTAAAACCATAAGGTCCACTTGAGCATTTCAGGATGAGCGAATGTAATCCTATCTAATATCACGGTATGAAATATTGGTTTTCATCAGTCTGTTTGTATGACGTTGAAAGAGACAGAATTATATCTTACAAACACACACTAGACCAATCTGGCAGTGCGCATGCATTACGAAAAGTTACGTTTATAATATAAATTACAAAATAACTCATTTTCCAAACCGAATTAACAATCCACGTTGAAAGTAATTTATAAATCATTCTGATATAATTCTGTGGTTGGTTATTGTATCAGCAGTTATTGTAAAAGTTTTACAAAAAATCCTTTATTATCCTGGATTTTTAAAACCGTACTATTTTGTATTATTATTGCTATTCGACATGACATCAACATACAATACCCTTTGCTATCTAACCACGGCACCGTCTATTATCACTGTCACCCTGACTGATTTTCTGGGTCATTATGTTATCGATAAAACGCCGATATTCTACCTATTCACAGCACTATCGGCGATCGTTTGCGAGGCTTTGTCGATCGTAGCCCCACAGTATAACTAACAATGACAAAATCCTACGGGATAAATAATATCTATTGGAATTTTATTTTGAAGTGACATAAACATCTCTGTCAGTTTTTGTAATTTACAAATAAGTAGTGACGGTAAGTGTGACGTTAAAGGTAAACTTTCGAGCAAATGGCTCTATCGCAGTGGCTGTAGCGCCAGTGTTGTATAAGTACAGTCAGCGGCAGGACAACCTACTCAAAAAGTTAAAGGTCATTGAACCGAATATCAACTTTAAGTCCTACACATAGAGATCAATATCAATTGAGAAAATTTAACGTTTTGCGGTAGGTTAGCGAGCTGTTGTCTGTACATTATTTTCCTTAAATAAAAACTTTTACTTTTATTGTTACAAGTAATAAACTATTGATAAAACTTATCGAAAAGACTGACTTAAATCTTAAAGATTTTCCAATCGCATGCTTGAATAAAGGAATTCCTGTTCCATCTTTCCAGTTCGATATCGGTACAACTTATGTCCTCTATAAGTTGAGTTATCCCGTGGGAAATAAGGGAAAGCAGGAAATACGCTTCAGCACTCACGCAAAACATATATTCCCCTTTTTATTATTCATGCACTTCTATGCTTTATGTTGATTTAATTTTGGCTTTTTTGTTTTTGAATACAGGATGTAAAAAGTTCAAAAAGTGGGTAACATGTTGCTGAAAAAAATTACTTTCCAATAAAATTTTAAAATCAACTTAATAAACATGTTTAAAGCATTTTAACTTGCTGTCGCACTTTCCATTTTGGTTCAAATATTATAAGTAGGTACAATTTGTTACAAAAACTACATTTTAATGCAATTTTGTTTATTAAATTTCTAAATGAATCCTTGTCTATCTTTGACTAAAAATACACGATAGTTTTAATTTCAATATAATAAATAAATTATTTCCACAATCCACCAATCGTCTAGCCCGAAACTAAGCAAAGCTTGTGTAACAGCCACTAGATAACGGATAAACACACATAAATACATTTAAAACATCCATAACTTAGGTACAAATGCTCGTGTTCATCACACAAACATTTACCACTTGCGGGATTCGAACCCGCTACCGTCTGGCTTTGTAGTCAGTCGTGAAACACTACACCAGACGATCTTGAAATACTTACGTCAACATCAACTACCAAAAAACCAAAATTTTAGCTATTAAAACGTTGTTAAAATATAATTAATGGTCTCTCATCTAAAACTTTATAAAGCTAGGAGTTTTTCAATTTGAGAAAAGAGACCGTGACAAAAGAGATTAAAATAATTAAGCGGTTTTCTGGCTTATTTTAACGTTTAAAGCTTTTTGTAGGATCTAGAGTTTCCTACAAGTGGAACATGCAGAGATATTCGCCCAAAAATAAAGTTTCGCAGATAGAAAAAACGAAATACCTACATTTTATCTGCACTTATTTTAATTTCCGTTTTGCGTTACGACCTCTGTGACTTAAAATCTGCAAATTTAGCTATACGGACAAAATATGTACTTAGTATCTAACATGTCACTTATCGCTATCGTGGGCGAGGTACGGCCACAGCTGTGAAAACAAATTTAACTTCTATTGTGTCTGGAATACTGTCCACGAACGTGTTAAATTACTCTTTTTATGATGATAGCTAACACCGTTTTGTTTTTCACAGGCGCGCTTAAGTATATTAATTATTAAGTAATTAATTTCTATCGAACGAACGTTTCCTCGCTTCATACTCTAAAGGATCCTAGAAGTATATTCGTCACCATAAACTTCAATTACAAACTTGATTCGTCGCAAATATTAGTTTCTTGAAACGAGGTTAATAAGCTGTTACAAGAAAATAGGAGAAAAAAAACAGAATGTGGGAATTTTCTTGCAACAAACTCAGTAATTGAGTGCGCCCGCCCGGATGTTTGTTTAGCTAGGAGAAGTTTTTATCAGCGACGATTGGCCGCCCTAGTGTCGTGCTAACTGCATTTTGCCACAGTCCAATGAAAACTGACAGAACATGTCAATGGTATTAAACGAAAAAGTATGTACTAGTAAATGTCTTAAACAATAAATATGATTCAATAAAATCAGCCTAGTGTCTTAGTAAGATAAAAGTTTTTGAGAAAACTCAGTCCTAAATAAAAGTTACCACTAAAACTAAATAAAACGTTACTTTATTAAAGTAACAAAATGCTAAAGGAAACTAAAGTATTTGGCATATTGTACTTTTGTAATACTTATGTAATATTTTTTTTTGTTTTTACTTGTACTAGTAGATTTATAGGAGCAAGGTAAACTGGCTGTTATTTCTTAGCTGTTTTGTATACAGTTCTATGTTATATGTTTGTGTAGTCACTGTTCACTTAGCACAAAGATGACAGTTTGTGAACCCTAACATAACGCGCGCAAGACTTTTTCCTTTGATCATAAACATCAATTTAGATAAAAATGAGTTAGAATCTTTACATGAAAGATATGATCTGATCCTACCAAAAAAATAAATAAATGTATAGAATTGGAATCAGAAGTCGGAGTTTCGCTTTACATCCGTGGGTCGTGATAATTTATTCTTAGCCGACAAAATTGACTTGTGTATGTATGCAATTTGGATGCACTTTGCTTACACTAGCAGGTATTTAGTTTCACTAAGTTTTAGAGGCCAACTACTCTGCTACTTTTCCATCGGCAATCAGCGGTGTTTCGACTTGGCACGAACACAGCGACTGGTGAATTCAGCATATTGTGATGCATTCGCAAAATCGCCGATCGCTGATGCTAAAACTGACAACCGCAAAGAGTGGTCAAAATGTGATGCAGCATCGCAAAAACGCTGATAACGATGATAAAGGTACCTAGTGTACCTAGTAGGAGTAGGCGATATGAATCGTATCAGATTTTTAAAACTATATATCGTAGCAATATCGTGTATCGGATATTCGTTCAAATCGAAACTATATATTTCCAAAAACACGATATTGTGCTGTACGCGGCGATTATCGCCGATACGATAATACCTATATCGTATCAGAATTCCGATATCGTGTGAGTGAATCGCGTAGCGCCGAGTATCGTATAGACTTCGTATCGATTTCAACCTTAATGCCTTACACTTACAGATCAAAGTTAATTGAATTATAAGTATATTTGCACACGTTCTCTCTCTCTTTCTCTCTCCTTCTAACCTCCGATTGCTCGTGATTTGGATTTTGGAATTTGAATCTTACGCCTATGAATTTAGCAACAATAATTATTCTATTAAAAAAAGTAAGTAAATCAATGTAACCAGTGCTAAAACTAGTTCATGTTTATACGGAAGTTTATTTGAAAATAATTGGTAAAACTTTAATTGTACCTAGATAAGATATCACGCCGCGGCGTAATTAAGTTTGTTACTAGAAAAAATCATACACAATGAATCATATGATTAAGATATCATATCGAATGACGTATCGAATCGTCAAAATATCACAACAGTGCGCAGTTACCAAAAATATATAGTTTCAATGACCGATAGTAAATATCGGTATATAGTTTCGATTTGATTTCCTACAAAACCGATATTACGGTGGCTAGTCTAGGTATATTGGGGCTAGCTTTTAGGGGCGAAGTGAAGTCGATAAATGAAAGTACGTAAATAAAAATAAAAATTGCAAAGAGAGGACGCCCGTATTTTTATATTTAGTCCGATATTCAAGTTCTTCTTCTAATTAGTCGTACACTCCTGCCGGAGTGGTCGGTTATGGATTGTCTGATAAATTGGTTGCGGCTTTTGCAGACTTCTCCATCTTTCTCTATTCGTGGCACTGCGGGCACACTCAACAAGGGAACGCTTCGTAGAAGATTTTATGAGGTCTGTCCATCTTGTGGGTGATCGGCCACGAGAACGTTGACCTTCCACTCTACCCTGTATCACTAAGTGTTCCAAAGAGCTTTCGTTGCGGATGATATGTACAAACATCGTAAGGATTCACACTTGCACAATTGACGAAAGTCTTTCTTTGATGCGAACCTCTTTCAGAATAGAAACGTTAGTGCGGTGAGCAGTCTATTTTATCCTCAGCAAGCGTCTCCAGCACCACATCTCAAGGGCATCAATCTTCTTACGATATTTTTGATGTACCGTCCATGTTTCAGCTTCATACAGGAAAATAGGAAATACTAAGCATGGTGTTTTAAGTATGCGGTGATCTTTCCATATCTTTGTGAGCTTCTCTACGGCTGATCGTATCACGGCACACCGTTTTTTTATTTCTTCTTCGCAACTTCCAATATTTGTGATTGTGGATCCCAGGTACATGTAACTCTGAACGACTTCGCAATTTGCTATTTCGCGTAAGTCAGGTCGATTGTTAGTTTTACGATCCATTCCGGTCCATTCATGTTCATGCCTACTTAAATATTTTGTTTTATATGCGTAAAATATTTTATTCAATCACAATTAAAATTCTAATAACACAATAAGAAACTAACCTGAAACCAAAAACTACCTACTTAAAAATAAAAGCGTGTTTATGAGGCAAAGAGGCGAGAATTTTACTGTAATTTAGTTCTTCAAATGTAAGCAAATAAGTATTTTAATTAATTTAATGACACAAAATTTCCTATTGCTGTTGTAAGCTCTAATTGAGATGGTAAGTTTATCGTAAAAAATATTACTATTATTTTAAAGTCTATTTAATTCACGCTCAAACTAACAAAGGCCCATTTTTGAATATTATTTTGAACCCTCTCCGGGGCACAAAAGACATATCCATCGACGTGATAACAATAAATACCTATATAATACTCAAAATAAAAATAAACTTGCCGTTCCGAGTTATATACGAGTACTACATAAGTTTGGTAATTCATTCTTGGGGAAATGTATATATTTTTTAATAAAGTACCACAGGCTCTTGTTGAACTACACAGGTAGTGTTCATGAGTTCAAAATTCACACTTTAAAAGTTCTTATGAAGATAGCTTTTTTAAATTATTAGAACACCAGCATACTGCTTGTAAAGTCTGAGTTCGACAAGACTACTACCAGGAGTTCTATGCGAACCAAAGATGCCTGTAAGAACCAAGGGCAAGGTTTATAAAACTGCTGTAAGACCAGTTCTACTTTACGGTAGCGAGGTGTGGGCTATGAACAAAACACATGAACAGAAGCTGCATACCACGGAGATGCGTATGCTACGTTGGGCTGGTGAAGTTACTCTCAGGGATAAAGTCCGTAATGAAAACATTCGGGGCAGTTTTAGAGTGGGGCTTATTTCTGCCAGTCCAGGCTAAGGTGGTTCGGACATGTTATGCGAAAACCCGAAAATCATGTAGTAAATAAGTCCCTTTCCATAGCTGCATAAAAGAGAGGAAGAGGTAGACCACAAACCAAGTAGATGACGAATGTCCGGAGAGACATGAAGGTGTTGGGTCTATCTGTTGACGACGCTTACCAGCGAAGATAACGGCGCCTCAAGATTAGGATAAGGCGAAGACAAAGAAAAAGAAGATTCTAAATTAAATTGATCTTTTCGTTTAAAACGTACATGTAAATTGACCTATTTTATATCATGTTAATGTCAGAAATCGTAATGAGAAACTGTACTACGTAGATTGTCTATCACTCAAGATATTATTATTCTTCATAAATATACAGGTCAACTTAATTGTTCTATGATTTGGAACGTCCAACGTTAATCACCTGCAATTTTCGTCGGCTTGGTTTGATATTAATTAGCCTGCCCTTTAATTGTAAAATTACCAGTGATTATGTTCTATTTTCGGAGGGAAATTACAATTACATTTACATTGATCTAAAGTGTTAAGTAACTTACGACTCAAATAACGCCAAAATATAATGCAAAATGGAAGTAACTGAATAAATTAATCAGGGCCGTCAACTCGCTGTTAACGTTTTATCCTTGTCCAAATTAATTGGAGTCTGTTTCTCGTTGTTTAATCAATTCCCTGATAAACAAACGAGCATAGATGACGCTGGTGTGTCGCGAGGCTTACAAAATTTACCCGACAGTCGGATGGTCGGTTTGGATTATGTTTTCATACAAATACAAGTTAATTATAGGTACTGCTAATGTTTTTGGTGAATGAATCTTACGATGGTAACAAACTGTTTCTGGTGCTCAAATAAGAGACCTTTTGTATGGCACCAATATTGAAATCTAAAAAAAATCTCCTTTTCCATACAAACTGATGTCAGCTGGTGGCGGCTTAGTATAGGGAAGTGAATTTTTTTTTGCGATTTCAATGTTGGTCCCATAGGAAAAGTTCTTTTATTTAAGCACCAAAATCAGCCCCTAGGAGGTTGTTGATGTTTTACAAATAACCCTGTATTTCCTACAATAATTCTAATTATTTGTTTTACGAAATGTACTGGTTGTTTTTCACGTATAATGTGATTGTTTCTTTTATAAAAATATGTCTGTTCGTAGTTTGTAATATTAACGTCAGAACACTTTTCTGCGGCTCTTTCATTGAAACATAATCTTTAGAAATACATATTTATAGCTACTAGCTGTCCAGGCGAATTTCGTACCGCCATGCTATTCGGGGTGAAGACAAATTTAACAAAACAAAAATCATAAATATCGGCCCATCCATTCTTGACTTATAAATGGTGTAAGTAACCCGACTTAGTTTTATATACAAGAAGACTTTTTTATCACCATCCAAATTCTATGTGAAAAAAAACAATACACGTGTTTTTTCTTTTGGTATCGCCCAGTACAAAAAAGTTGAGATAAAGCACCAGGAAATTGTCTAAACATATACTAGGAGTATGGACACGGCTCGCAAACTACTCTACGCGCTAGCGTCAACACGTCTCCCCGCCCCCGCTTTTCATTGATGTTTTACGATCCTTAAGTTGTAATCCTTAGTACGCAGCGCTCGGGACGCGGGAACGCGGTAATAAGGCACGTATACGTCACGGGGTTCCGCGGGCGACTGATTTGTGTGTTTGTTGACACCAGCCGGCGTGCCACCGATGCCACACAAGGCCGCTGCCCGCGCGCCGCTGCCCGCGCGCCGCTGCCCACGCGCCGCTGCCCCCGCGCCGCCCTCTCATTCATGTATCTAGCGTACTGTTTACGTTAAGCAGTAACCACATAAAATTGAAAATTATGTTGGGGAAAATATTTTATGGTGAAAACTTGACATACCTATTTTTATATAAATAGGCTCTATGAAGGATACCTAATGCCTAGAAAAAATTTGGCTGGTGGTAAAAAAGTATTCCTGTATAAAATATAACTACATAGACTATAAAATATTATGATAGTTAACCCCACGATTCTATATATTCTATTGTTTATTTATCAAAATTATACTATCTTTTTTTAAATCTTAGGCTTTGTTGTTGTAAAAATATTGTTAACATTTGATGTAGATATTACTTATTCTGTAGTAGCAACAATATCCTTGTTTATTTGATGTGGCACGTTGCGTCACAGCTAATATTTTGATGCATTCCAACAAAATTGTGTTACCCCGAAAATCGCAACTAAAAAGTCGAACGCTGACAAATCGCATCAGTCCCGGACTGTCCAAACCTAAATCGGTCGTGTAGTGATCCAACCCTTTCTGATCCGGATACTGCTACGACTCGAATACTCCCTAAAATTATTTACCTTTTATTTCCCTCACTAAATGAGTAGGTTTATTGGATTAAGTCCAGAAAGCTTTGCCCTTAATTGGGGCTTTCCAACAAATAACTTTTCTGTTTTCTCAAACTCGGACAGCTCTTAAATAATGCTCTTAATTAAATTTGTGCACAAAATGAAATAGATTTTTGGCAATTACTTTTTGGTAGTAACGATGAAGTTTACATCCGCTTCGCTTTCATTTTCTTAATTATTGCTAACATTTTACTGTTTTGGTCTTTTTCTTACTTTGAATCAATTGGAAATTTTGTTAGTAAACTAAAAAATAGGAACGGCTCTGTACAAAGTTTATCCAAGTTATATTAAACGGGAAAGATGGATACTACGATAATTCTTAAAAGAAAATGTAATACTTACAATAAATAATGACATTTGCTATGGAGAATTACAACTGAAGATTAAGGAAAGTTAGCAAAGATAAGTCAAGGCAAACACCAAACGGCCGCAATCACATCTTTTTTAAATCTAGAATTAACATAAAACTTTAACAATAATTTTGGGCACTTTGGGCCATTTGCACAAAATTTTAAAATAAAGGTGCATATGTCATGTCATTCTGTAGTAGATTGACAGTAGTCGTAGTGTAGTAGTTAGTTTCCTGATAACTGCGCATTTGTAGATAATATCAATACCTATTAATCATCTGTAAATGCAGATCACCTGTTATTATTATTTATGGCATTGTGCGAAGATTTGTAAGTAAGATTAGTTAGTAAAACAACCGAATATAGCAACTTAATACAGATACTTTTGTTATTGCTAGTAGTTTTATTAGCAATAACAAACTTCCAGTTTCGTGCGTGTTAATTTGATGTGAGCCGGTAATCTCTTTTCAAACATTACCGGGTTCGTTTCTTATGGTTTTGATTACGTAACAATTTCATTTTTATTACAACAAAATTCACAACATAGATGTATTAGTTTCGAATTAAGTAATTATGCGACATTAAAATAATTTACCAATCTTAAATAATTCACGTTTTTGTCATAACGATAAAATAAAACCTAAATGTCTACCTTTTCTTTTAAAATATTCAAGGAAGAACCAAGTCCGTACTATAGCTGGTAATCTAAAAAACACCGCCCAAAAAGTGTTACAATAAAATTATATTTCAAACAAGTCTTATTTAATCGGTAAATCATCAATCTGCTTTGTATCCAGGCTATTATTCATGTATTTGTCTTGGCCACTTGTCTTACGCTAATACAATGTATTTGGAGCAAATGATTAAATTGCTCGTAGAGCTTTTAGGGGCTAACTCAATAAAATTCATTTCGTGAACGGAACGGAAGGTAAGTAAGTAGTTTTGTACGCACTAAAAGCTTTTCGCGTGTGCTACGCGAATGCCAAACACTTGGACCATTCAATTAAATGGCTAATAAGGTTACATTTAGTAGAAAACGGTTTTACACTAATGGATAGGTACTCGTACTCGCCGATTTCTTTGACAAGCCAATTTGGTGAATTGGATTATGAGGTATTTTATAGGTTCTGCAGACTGTTTAGATCTGCAGACGATTAGCCTCTTTCCTTTATTTCGGCTATTTTTTACATCCCGTATAACCAAGCATTTTATGAATCTACTAGCTGTTCTGGCGTACTTCATATCGACATACATTTTGTTCTGAAATTTTCGTATTTTTATAGTTAGTCTGCTATTCGGGGCAGAAACAAATTAAACGAAACAAAAATCATGAAAATCGGCCATGCCCGTTTTTGACTTATAAATGGTGTAACTAACCCGACTTTGTTTTATATGTATAGATATTAAAATACGTTCATAACTATCATGATTCACAAATATTACTTATTTACGCTAGGTTCTATATTTGCTCTGCATACAGTTTATATTCGAACGAGTGTAATTTGATGTGAATTTTAATTCTAGAAACGAAGAAATAACATACCAAAAACCAGGAACTTTATTCTCTTTCCAGTTCCATTGCACAACTGTAAGCAACTGTTCATTCCAAAATTGCCTTGCGACAAAACTTTGAAATTAGTTTCCATGTGATAATAATAATATTGTAAAAGAACCAGGTGTGAATTTAAACGGCGAGGTTTTTCTTAAAATTTCACTTTTGGCTGGTGTGGCGAGTCCGAGGGATGATGTTGCATTATGCATTTTACTAACGAACGCGTGCCACAAGCTACGTACGGAAAATTTGAATAGGAAATTTTAAACATTGCGGAATCTTCCGAGCTTTGCTTAAAAAGGCATAAAAGGAAAATATTTATTGCTACAGGAAAAATATTTTGAGCTTAAAAATTGGAACTGATATTCGAACACGAGAAGAAAAAACTTGATTAAATAGCGCAACGATTGCATTGAGGAAGGAATAAGAAAAAAACCAATACATGTGAGAAGCAGTTACAATTTGAACAAGATTGTCGTAATCATTTACTTAATCGAGTTACGTGAACATTTAAGATTAATTATGTAAGGTCCTAACTTCTTAGTTAACTTTCACACACTTTAAGGTGTGATTGAATTGATTAAATACAGCCCATTTTACTATGGAACCAAAATCGAAATCGCAAAAAAAACTTTCGAATGCTACTAGTAATAGTCGACCAGATGTAGTAGATTGTTTTCTTCATGTCTATTTCATGATCCCACACTTTTGACATTTTATATTGGTAAAATTTACATTATTTAGTTCAAAAGAGACTATTTATATATATATTATACTATTTTAGAAGAGGTGGATAGTTATTAATGACTTTAGAACGAATGAAGGCAGAACTGTATCAAAAGATCATTAATTTGTTAAAAAAAGTTAACCACGATGCACCTACTCCTACGTTGAATAATACGACAAAGATTTAGAAATTTTAACAATGATTTATATACAAACACAAAAATGCTTATTTAATATTGGCTAACGCAAAGTGCCTTGGGCTAAGTGCCTACCATCTGTATTACGAAAAAGCCATTTCATCGCCGCACGAATAAAGATTTGAAAGTTATACGTTTCATCAAGCGAAACATTAAAACAAATGTACTGGTGTGTATTCCATTCGCACTTTTGAATTATTCATGCACACAATCTATAAAACAGACAGTAGAGGGCATTTTACAAAACAAACAAATTTTATTGATCTCTCAGGCGTTGTTTGCGCCTCCCCAATAAAATATTTACATTTACTTCGCAACACCTGGCCTACCTAGGTATCGCTACCGCAAGTATTAGAATAATGAAATGCTCAATGGTTACTTCTGAATAAAACATTATTTTAAAAACGCTGCTGTATCGTTTCCCGCTCAAAGAGCTCTTGTGTTTGTACCCCGTTTGATGTAAAGTTCATTTCAATTAGAGATATTAACCTTATCATGGTATCTAAACCAGCTACATAGCTGTCACAAATAGCGAACAATTTATGACATCTGCTTGCTTGTTAGGTAATAAGATAGTATCGTTGACCCGCATATTATATTTTATGTCAATTAATGATACATATTTATTTTTGCTACACCACATTGCAACTTTTTGAGGGTTGCATTTCCGATAGCAGTTTATATCATAATCATTGAAAATTTAGCCAGTTAATGAATACAAAGAGCTAATATAAACACGATTAATGAGCATTCGATGTTTTAATATACTTGCGAGTAGGTAAATTAACTTATTCAACATATTAATATTTTGCAAATATGCCTCAGATTCAATATTTATAATGTGCACTTTTTAGGTTTAATATGCCAGGCGTTCCCTTTATTGGCAATAATATAAACGCGTTTTATCTATATATATAAGTATATAAAACAAAGTCGGGTTAGTTATACCATTTATAAGTCGGCTGGACCGATTTTTATGATCTTTGATTTGTTGAATTTGTCTGCGTCCCGAATAGCAAAATAACTATAGAAAACACGGAAAATTCACGAAATAAAAAATTATAAAGGGGCGGTATGAAGTTCGTCGGGACCGCTAGTTTTAAAATAAAAGGTAGTCTTATTCTAAAAATCAATGTTATTATTATTACTTTTACCTATGTCTTGTAGATGCAGTTGATTAGTTGTGCGTATTATTAAACGATGCTGAGAAGCGATTAGTTAGAGTGGCGGGAATACTCGGTATTTTAAATAACTTTGGTATTTCTAAGAGGTACGTAAAGTTGTCGAAAAAGGTAGTTTCTGGAACTACAGTAAGCCTGATACTAATTCTTTAAAGAACACAATAAGTATACACTTAAGTTCTTACGCATGGTATAACGCAAACAAAAGCTAGATTTAAAAATCTTTTTCATGTAATGTAACATTCTACTCAATGCACGACGGTTTGTTTAACGCAAAATGCTTACATTCCTTTCTGTTTAGCTTACTTTTGGTTGAAATGTCGTATGTGTAGTCACGTGTGCTGTTCGATGTTACAAAAATTCACTTGTTGTTTCTAAATCAAGCTATAACAATACGTTGTGACGTATGCTCAATGTTTGGTTCAGGAAGATGAATGATGGCACACACATTGACACATTACGGCTCGATGTTCTGATAAGTAAATGCTCTAGTATGTACTTATTTTTAAATTTCAGTGTTGCATCTCTGGGTTAATATCATTGTTGAAACACTCAAGGTTGTTGTAAAACTAAGAATCTCAATGGTGATTAGCGTAAATAATTCCACTGAAATAATAATAAAAGATTTTTGAGTCAAGTGGCAAAACGTGTTTTACTCTTGAACTGCGAGCATGTCTAGTTTAAAAATATACACAAAGTTTAATTGAAATAACGCAAAAGTGATCCAGTTGTGTATGTCTAATTTTGAGAAGGAGGTTAATCGTCGAATCCCATTCGGCTGGGCAGCGTTCGGGAAACTACACAACGTCTTCTCGTCCAAAACACCTCAGTGCCTAAAGACGAAATTGTATAACCAGAGTGTTAACAGTGATGAAATATGGAACTGAAACGTGGCCTCTCACTATGGACTTCATAAGAAAGCTCAAGGTTGCACAGCGTGATATGGAAAGGGCTATGCTCGGTATTTCTTTGCGAGATCGAATCAGGAATGAGGAGATTCGTAAATGAACAAAAGTCGCTAACATAGCCCAACGGATTAGCAAGCTGAACTGGCAGTGGGCGGGACACATAGTACGCAGAACTGACGGCCGATGGGGCAGAAAGGTTCTGGAATGGAGGCCACGCACCGGCAAGCGCAGCGTACGACGTCCGAATCGAAGGTAGACATATGACCTGGTAAAGATTGCGGGAAGCTGCTGGATGTGGCCCGCTTCCAACTGACCAATCTGGAAGTCACGGGGAAGAAGACTTATGTTCAGCAGTGGACGTCCTATGGCTGAAATGATGATGAAATAATGAACGCAATACCTCCTAGGGGCTGATAGTGGTGTTCAAATACAAAAACTTTTTCAATGGGAACATCAAATTTCCAAAAATTGTTTGACTTCTCCATACAAGCTGATAAGAGCTGGTCGCGGTTTAGTATGGGAAACATTTTTTTTTACGATTTCGATGTTCGCCCCATAGAAAAAGTGGTTGGTGGTGGTGGTGTATATATATACATATATTGTATATATTAGGTAGATACGATCGATAGATAGTCTTTCTTCTTCAGCATATGTGTTTGGTTCATTGTTGGACATATGCCTCTTGAAGCTCTCTCCAGCTAGATCTTCGTACGGCGATTCGTGTCCAAGTCGATACTCTTTATTTCACACCATACAAAGAAGTTACAGTTGATGTTTACAAAAAGATGAACTATTTAGGCCTTGTCGCTAAAACCGATCTCTTTACAACAAGTTTAGGGTAGAGAACAACTATAAAGAGAAAGGCGAAAACGGCGCAGACTGCGCATTTTACATGCACATACAATTTAACATTTAATAAGTATAAACCTAAACACAACAAAGTCAAAGTCAAAAATCATTTATTCAATTCAGGACAAAATTGCCACTTATGAACGTCAAGAATAACATTATAGGCCCTTAGGGGGCCAGAACATGTCTCCTTATTTTTTGGGCCCTACTAGCGCTTCGAAACAAGACACAGACAATCTGGCAAGTGCTGAGAAGAAACGCCGGAACAAACTCAACTTAGTCAGGAACAAACCACTAGTTGCCACACAAAAAATATAAATCAAAATAAACAGGTAGGTACATCAGTTTAGTGCACCATACATTCCTGTCATCAAGATAGTCTTGAATTTTATAATACCCCTTAAACATCAGTGTAGTTTTGACATGTGACTTAAATTTATTAATAGAAAGTTTGATAACATTGTGAGGTATATTATTGAAAAATTTAATACAATTTCCCAAGAATGAATTACTTGTTTTGGCCAATCTAAAGTTTGGAACTACAAGTTTGTTTTTGTTTCTTGTGTTAAATGAATGAATATCACTTTTTTTTTATAAAAAGATCGAAATTTTTGCGAACGTACATGATATTATCAAATATGTATTGGCCACAGTGAGTATGTTAATTTCTTTAAAGAAATCTCTCATTTATGGCCAAATCTTTACAAATACTATCAAATATTAGGAAGGGGTCTTATACATACTGAAATAAATACTAACCGGTTTCGATCCTTGAAAAAACACGATATCATTGTAAGTATTTTATCCATCGTATTTTATATTGTAACAAAATATCTTTAGTTAAAACTAAAAATTATTCGGCTTTGATCGCCGATCGGGTAATTTACTGCCAGATGATATCGTTTTGGATTTGACCCCTAACGAGGTCCTATGCATCAACTTTTCCATAGCTTGCTGAAAGACATGAAGTCGGTAGGTCAGCTTTACTATCATGTTCCACGTTTCGGCTCCGTAAATCATCACTGGTAGGACTCACTATTCTACTACCTTGCTCTTCATGCACTGTGGCAGTGGCGATAAGAAGACGCAACTTTTCAAGCAAAATATGTATGTATAGCAACAGAATAACAAAACGTCAACAAACGAACATCAAAGAAAACTTTCACAACCAGGACATAGTCGTAGTTTCCATTCGCAACTATATAACTGGATAACGAATGCGTGAAAAGTCCGTTCAGGCTCTACGTGCGAGTTTTAACAACAGCACGGACTTTTCGGTGACTTTTTCTGAAGTGCCCCACAAAACGTAGTTCGCGCACTTTTTCCCATTGTTTCCCGGGACGGAGCGCTCCTGAATATTGCACTGGGGCCATTTTTGATGTATGTAACCCAGGTGAAAGGGAAACGAATAAATCGTTGGAGGACAAGCCCCGATCAATCGCTGCCGAAGCCGCAAACCAATCGGAGATTTATTTTGCACTGTAATTTCATTTCAATACTGAAGCTTGCTTTGATTTACACATGGTTATACAAGTACTTTAAAACTTGTCGTTTTAATTACCTGAGAAACTACGTATTTAGTCATCGGAAAATATTACCTATACTTAGTTTTTTTTTTCATATTTTTTCATTAAAAGAGCAAGATTGTGCAAAAAAACGTGTTGATTCAAATTAGGCATCTACCATAAAAATAAGAACTATGAACACCCTAACCAATTTAATTAGGTCGCGTAATATTTAAACGGATAAATTATAGATAAATATTTAGTTTAAAAAATCTTTAGCAAATATGGCGTTAATCGACGTCTCAAAATATACTAGTTTGGGTAATAAAAACTTTTCAACTTTGACAAAAATAAACCCGCTGACAAAAATAGAAAGATTATGACGCTAACCATGATGACACAGAATATACAAGGTCGCCTTTTATAAACGGGTGAAACTTTAACAGAACTTCTAATTATATTAGAGAAACTGGCCCGGGTATTATTTTCGTTCTTTAAAACGGCAGTTTTAATTTTTATTATTCCTAACAAAAAAATAACAAAAAAGTTTTAAGAGCATCCTGTCTAGTCTGAAACGTCCCTACGTCATCGCCTCTGTCTCTCTCATTTCAATCGTGCCCCACTCTTCTCTCGGGGTGCACGCACGGGGCACGGGGTGTTTTATTTTACGTTGAAATCAAAATAGTTTTTGGCGTTTTTCTCGAAAACTAGCGTACCTATATAAAAAAAAAAAACTTTTATTTCAGGCAAATTAACCCACTTGGTTAGTAACAATTTAATTAAAACTATGTTAGTAATTTACAACAATGAACAATATTTATTTAATTTAGATGCTCAACAACAACAACAAAACGGCCAATCAGGCAGTCAATGGCCGCTGTTCAGCAGTGGACGTCCAATGACTGAAATGATCTTGATGATAATGAACAGTTTTTTTTTAACTAAAATAATTGTACAAATAGGTTCACCGATATGCATATTTGGTAACATGCAACTTGGTGAACCTATTGAAAACCGCCGAGTCCATTCTCTCTGCTATCACCGGGCGGAAGCGTCAACGGGATCCTGAATCCCGTTGACGCTTCCGCGCATATGCAGTATTACAGAGGCTTTCTTTTTTTTAACAAAAATGATTCATTTATGTTTTTGTAATTGCATCTTTAAATTTCACCTGTTTATAAAAAGCGACCTTATATAAACCATGATCTCGTAAATAAGTATTATTTCAACTTTGTTCTGGTTTTTCGGTTAAATACTTACTTTGTTATAAAATCAAGACTGCTTTGGTACTCTCTAGCATTATTTTTTATCCCTATCATTCAAATCATCATTTTATGCCGCAGTGATGGTTTGTAATTTTATTACCGAATTAATTTGGCAACACAAACAAATTCGTCAAAAACATTATTAATAAAACAGCCTGCAATATTAAACTGGTATGAAAACGTTAACATGAATTTGATAATATTTATATGATATTTTGTTAGTTGATACATAACATGTATTTGCTTTTGTATAATCAAGTGTCATATTTAGGTGTAAGTAATGTTTCCTATGTAATGTTTCGGTTTAGGCATGGATACTGCACCACCTTGCTTTCGTGATAGTTGTCGTATAGCTGAAGGTCGTCTGAAAGAGATTTTAGCGATAAGACCACCTAAATTGTACACCATTCTGTAAACATCAAATGTAATTACTATAAACGATGTGCAATTAGATTTTCTATCTACCTATGAGTTAAAATAAGTTACTGTAGACTGTTATGTACTTTTCAAAACATGTTCGGGGACAAAATAAACCGCGAGGGAGACACGCAAATCATATTTCGGCGAAATCGTAAACAAACCGATGATTGATCACCATCCCCCATAATTCTTCAACGAACCATGATTAAAAATGTTAGATAATCCCCATAATGGATAGCGAAGTGGAAAAATATCTATTGTCACTTTGATTTGATTTGGTTTTCAGATGATAGTTTGAATTTTCACTGTAACATGACATTATTGAAATCGCCATTACAAAAAAACTCAATTAATTATGGTTCGAATGCTTCTAGTAGACGTATTTCATTTAAAAATTTTTTTTTTTAAATATGTATTCTTATTTTTATATTGCTTACATCTCTAAAGAATGGATTAAAAGTTCAATATTTTGCTACATAGATAAATGATTGTGGTATATTTACTGAATTGGTCTTCAAAATACTCATTCACAAAAACCTTTTGTAATTTTCTATTAAAGTAAAAACGTATTTCGGTGCGTTATAAAGGTGTCAATAAAGCCAGCCCGGCCAGTATCGGTGCAATAAATTCGTTTTCAGCTATGAAGAACTAAGAGCTCAGATTATTTCACACCATTTACTCTATTCACCCACCGTCTTCATAATACTGCTATGAAAGGGATTTTTGCCAGCAAGATTGGAGTTTCTGACTACACCCTTTGCTCAAAGGAATTCGACGGATTTTTATAAACACTCTAGGTACTTATTATCCTTCCGCTCTGCAGTTCAAGGTATTTTAGATGCCTTGTTGCTGAAATAAAAATATTATAATTTGTCTTTTGTTTTGGAAGGTTTAGAAAATTTTAAAATAAAAGGAAAAAATCTTTTGAATATTTATTTAATTATTAAAAATCTCAAACTGTTGCTATATTTTATGGGACTTACTCTTGATCGTAATATAAATAACTAGATTACAATGTTTTATTAAGTATTTCTTTGGATGTATGTCATTCAATCGTTTTTTAAATAAATAAATATTGGACAACATCACATACATTGCTCTGATCCTGTGGTAAGTAGCCAAAGCACTTGTGTTACAGAAATCAGAAACAACGATGGTACCACAACACCTAGACCCGAGGCAATATAAAAGTTATTTTTCTACATTGACCCGACCGGGAATCGAACCCGGAACCTCAGAGATAGCGACACCAAGTCCAGTATGCGCGCCTCTCGGCGACGGAGGTCTTTTAAACGACTACTAAAAGGATCACACGCACACAACTACGACATGTCCTCAATTGAATATATTATGCTTCTTTTTGTCCCAGAATAATACATAGTTCCCAAGGGATGCGCAATAACGTATTTCCGCGACATACCGAATACCACGTAAGTTGAGTGTTAGGCTTAACTTAAGACTAGTATTAATATTATTATAATAATGATTTTTATATTCGTTATAAAAATTACGAATTTTTATAAC
Organism: Anania hortulata; assembly: GCA_963576865.1. NCBI lineage: Eukaryota > Metazoa > Arthropoda > Insecta > Lepidoptera > Crambidae > Anania > Anania hortulata. Next base: position 7,981,478 of record OY756396.1, on the reverse strand, counting down.
GAAATTACGAATTTTTTTCGTTATAAAAATTCGTTATAAATACTACCTGTTGCCCGCGACTTCGTTCGCGTGGTCTAACGTTTAATCATAAAGAATTTTCTCCGAAACTTTCTTATTTTCGCAATAATAATATTAGTAGGAAGGAGGATAGCTTTTAGCCCGCGACTTCTTCTGCGTTAACCTTACCCGGATAAAAAGTATCCTATGTGTTAATTCAGGCCATGGTCTATCTGTATACCAAGTTTCATTAAAATCCATTCAGTAGTTTTTGCGTGAAAGCGTGACAAACATCCATCCATACTCACAAACTTTGGCATTTTACATTACATTACACATCAAGACAGTATCATACCGTGTTAAAAGAACTCTAAATATTTAAAGACTATGTACTGTTTTAATTGTTTCTATCGCTTACAATTAGGGCCCTAAGCAAAATTGTATAGATTCCGTTTTTAGGTTACTAACCAGAATCTCTTATAGCAGTACTACTTCAACCTTGTTTTGTTTTTCTTGTATAGAGTTTGACGTTAAAACAACATTGCTTAGGTATGTTTAGAGATCATTGTTAGCCCCATCAGCCTTAACGGCTTGACGGATTTCGACGTGCTAAGTAGCACTAACTATGGCCTTGGTTACGATAAGATGTGTAATGGACACTAGCTCAATGTGTGCTGCTAAAAACTGCAGCGCTGATTTTTAGCTGGAGCTAAATAATTATATTAATATCATAAGCGTTAGTATTAAGTTTAGTTTTATTTTACTTGTTATTTAGCATAATTATTATTTTTTCTAATCTAATTTATTAAAATTACATTACATTACATTTTTTATTTTGTATGTCTTTTATGTACATTTTGTAATATATTATTATTTGTCTTATATTTAGTTTTAAGCTGTATATTTATTTGTATAAAGTACTTAGTGATTTGAAAAAATAAAAGAAAAAAAAAACTCTTTGCATAATCCTATTTATTAAAATGACTAACATGTGTGTCTTAAAAGACGAAATAGAAACAAAATAAGCAGTACAAATCTATATTTTATCAGTAACCAATGAAAGTATGCCTAATACTTATTTCGTGTGCGCTCGTTGCTGCACATCTCTTTTGCTAGTCAATATAAAATAGCATTTTGAGTTTGTAAGTCAATTCGCATACCGTATCGTGAATGCATATGAAAAAATGCCAGAAGCGTGTTACTCGACTCCACTGTGCATCAAATTCTCGACTTGATTGGAGCGTGAACGCCAACACAGAACCGAGTGCCTACATCATCGAGTCGAAGCTCAATCACTAGTGTTTTAGGTCGGTGCCATATTAGGAGCATAGGTTCATATCTACTGGAAAATAATATAGATCATATTAGCTTCGGCTCGCGATTTCGTCTGTGTAGACTTTAGAATTAAGCTCAAGGGAAATTAATAATCATCGCACAGGAATAACCGGATAAAAACTATCCTACACCTAAAGCAAGATTACTGTGACTAATTTGAGCTAATTCCTTTAACCTGTTAAAGCCTGATTACTAAACACCCAAACGTTTAACTTTCACATTTATAATATTAGTAAGATTTTTTGATTCCACTGTAGCCTATTCCATAATACGATTCTGTGTTAATTGGAAAGGATTAGCTTATTTCCTAACACTTATATATTATTCCTACATGTATAGTCAACGGCAGGTCAACCTACGTCGTTTGAACCGATTTTCAACTTTAAGTCCGGCATGTAGAGATCAATATCATCATTAATTGCATAACTATCGTGTCTATGTTTTCCAAGCACTAAGAAAACTCACACAACAAAAACAAAACTCATTTTAAACTGAATTATCATAATTAAAATGGCACTTCAGGTAATGGGGAATATGCATGTTTTTTTTTGTCTGGTCCTAAAATAAATAGTACTTAATTATAATAATAAAACTTTAAGAATTTTCGAAAAATGCTGATAAATACCTGACTTACAGCCCATTAAAGTCGCGTGTTAGACAAGGAGATCCGATATGTACCGTGACATCACATTACACGTCCGCCATAATTTTTTGATAGTAAAAGTTGTTTCAGAAAGATATAGATATCCCTACCTTAATTTCTAATTACTACTATATTTTTACCTAAAATCAATTTTGTTTTCACTCTTAGCAATATAATTTCATATATGTTCTTGTTGTAAATATAGTAGAAACAATATATTTTTTTCATGCTTAATCCCTATTCTTAACTCAAGTAAATCAATTGACAGAAAAGATATTAGGCTCAAAAATGTGTTATTATTATTATTATTTATTTATTTAAAACTTTATTGCACAAACTTAATAAAAGTGTACAAAAGGTGGACTTAATGCTAAAAGCTGCTAATCTGCCAGTCAACCTATAGGTCATACAGAAAGCTTGCAAAATGGTGCGGTAAACAAACAAGAAGAAAAAAACATTAAGTAAGTATATAATGCAACAAATAAATTAAGGTATATAATATTTAACATTAAAAGATATAGACACAATTATTAAGATACATAAATACAAAAAAAATAGACTATGATATAATAAATAAAATACTTATATCAAATAAATAACATACATATATGTACATATACTATATTATGCAATTAATCTATTAAGAATTTGCGAACTTTGTTTTTAAATGAGACTTTTGACTGACTTTTTTAGTGTTACTAGAGATACTGTTTAAATATCATGTCCTCCACACCGTTTTCGGTGACGGTGACTCCTATATGTTCAGCTGGTCAATATGATAGGCCCTGATATGACTTGCAAAGCCGAACTTCGACCTGAAGATACGATCGCAAGGCGTACAATATAGCTGGCCAGATAAGTTGTATGTGTACCTGTAGGAGGGCTTGGGCCGAGTCTTCCGTACTTGGCGTCTCGCGTCTAGGTCCTCAAGGTGCTTTTCTTCGTAATTTTCCAGACCAGTGCGGACGATGTGACGCCATTCCGGTCTAAGACGGGCAAACTCCTCCCATTCACTCGTCGAAATGTTGCAGGCCGTCAGGTTACGTTTAAGCACGTCTTTATAGCGTAGATATTGACCTCCTTGTTTGCGCTTTCCGCATGAGAGTTCGGAATAGAATACTGCCTTAGGCAATCTACTATCATCCATGCGTACAACGTGTCCACTCCATCTCAGTTGATGCTTCATTATGTGCACCTCAACTCCGGGCAACCCAGCTCTACGTAAGACTTCAGTATTTGGAACACGATCCTGCCACCTAATGCGCAGTATAGACCTTAAACACTTAAGGTGAAAGATGTCCAACTGCTTAATATCTGCTTTGTAGCAGCACCAGGTGTCCGCGGCATAAAGTAAGGTAGGCAGAACGATTGCTTTGTAAACTAAGATTTTAGTTTGCAATTTAATGTCATGAGAGTTCCAAACACGCGCTTTAAGCTTACCGAAGGCCACTGCAGCACCCGCTATTCGGGCTGGTATCTCTGATGCCAGGGTGTTATCACATCTCAAACGACTACCCAGATATTTGAAGTTTGCAACTTCAACCAAAGCAGTACCATCCAAGTTGACGCTTAAAAGATCCCCACTGCAGCCTCTCTGGGGCTGTTTTCAAACTTGGGTCTTGCTAGTACTTATAACTAGACCAAATCTACGGCATGATAGGTGCAACGAGTTTATATAAGCCTGAAGAGACTCGATAGAATCAGCCATTAGGCAAACATCGTCGGCGTATAAAATGTCCATCACTGAAAGTCTGTTAATTTGCCGTTTAGCTCTAAAACGAGAGAGATTAAAAACACCTCTGTCAGTTCTGGAATTAACACTGATCAAGTCATTACAAGTCCCAATCGCATCCTGCATCACAGAAGCAAAATAAAGTGAGAATAAAGCAGGAGCCAAGACACAGCCTTGTTTCACACCACCCGTTACAGGGAACCGGTCTGAAAAGTCATTTTCATGTCGTGCTCTTACCATCATATTATCATGAAACTGGCGAATTAAGTTTAATAACTTAACAGGACAGCCAGCTTTCCATAGTACAATCCACAAGGCTTCGCGCGGTACTCTGTCGAAGGCTTTTTCCAAGTCGACAAAACACATATAAAGAGGATGGTGCTGCTCCAGGCTCTTCTCTTGGATTTGTCTTACCACGAATATAGCATCCACCGTGCCTCTACCTGGACGAAAACCACACTGTGTTTCGGGGAGTATTGTTTCCGCGTGTCGGGACAAACGGGTATTAATAATATGGGCCAAAATCTTCCCAGCTGCCGAGAGAAGAGAGATGCCTCTGTACGAACTGCAGTCGGCTATATCACCTTTGCCCTTGTACAATTTACAAATAGAAGCATCTCACCAATCTTGCGGTACGACTTCACACTCCCATATTTTTAAAATAAGCTCGAACAATGTGTTATTAATGTGTGGGCCGCCATATTTGTATATTTCAGAGGGTAAACTATCTGTCCCAGGTGCCTTGGCATTCTTTACTCTCCTCAGTGCAGCAATTAACTCGTCAAACAATGGGGGTTCCGCTAGATCTTCAATGGTGGGCAGACTCTTTAGAGATTCTATGTACAACAAGTCAGTCGTCTGTGTAGTGGGATTTAAAACATCATGAAAGTGTTCTGCCCATCGTGCAAGTACATCTTTTTGCTCGGTCAACCGTTGGGTCTTATCCTTGTTGTAGATTGGTGCTGTCTTCTTCGACCTTGGGCCAAAAACAGTTTGTAGGCTCTCAAAAAATCTACCGGATTGGTTAGTGTCAGCATAGTGCTGAATTTCATTAGCTTTATCCACCCACCATTTGTCCTTAAGAGCACGCACTTTCAATTTCAGGCTATAGTTCGCTTTTCTTCGTTCAGGGAGGTCTGTTGAGAGAAGAGTACGCCTGTGATCCTCAATAAGCTTACGGATTTCTACTTCTGAGTCATCAAACCAGTCCTGATTAATTCGATCAGGTTTACCCAAAACTCGTAAGGCACAACTATAAAGATTTTCGGCGTATAGACGCCGTCTCTCATTGACAGACGCATCTTCTGTGGTCTCTGGCATACTAGCATGAATAGCATCATCCAGCTCCCCCGTAAGTGATCGGTCTTTGACTAACTTCATGCAGTTTATTTTCACTGGGTTCTTATGTGGAGCTCGTCTTAGAATTTTCAGTTGCAACCGCATTTTCGATCTAACAAGTCGATGATCAGTCCATCCCTGAGCACCCCTCATTACTCGAGTGATTTGTACTTCACCAAGATCCTTCCTGCGTACTATCATATAATCCAAGAGGTGCCAGTGCTTAGATCTAGGATGCATCCACGTGGTCTTGAACTTTTCTGGCAGTCGAAAACAGGTGTTTGTGATAGTAAGACCATATTCAGCGCAAAGAGTAAGGAGGTCAACACCATTGGCGTTACATTTCCCGACTCCATGTCGCCCAAGTACCCCACTCCAAGCACCGTGATCTTTACCGACGCGAGCGTTGAAATCACCCAGTAGAATGATCTTATCAGCAACAGGTACCCTGCTGACAACCTGACCAAGCTCGTAGTAGAACTTTGCTTTCTCTTCGTCTGGAGATGGCAGAGTGGGAGCATACACACTAATAAGATGGATGTACTTCTTACCTGACAGTTGAAGTCTTAGCGTAATAATTCTGTCATTGATGCTCTTTGGTGCTTCTTGAAGATTTTGTACTAGTTGGTTTCGCACAGCAAAGCCTACTCCACTAGCTGCCCTCTCAGAACTCGGCTTTCCGCTCCAGTAGTAGGTATACCCTCCAAGTTGTTCACAGAGTTCTCCGGAGTCGCTGAGGTGGGTTTCGCTAATTGCGGCGATATCTATACTGTATCTGGCCAGCTCCCTAGCAATCAAGGCCGTCTTTCTCTCAGGACACTGATTTATGTCACTGTCTAAAAGTGTACGAACATTCCATGTTCCTATAATTAGATGTTTAGAAATTGTTTGTTTCTTTTTTCGACCGCGTTAGGTTGGTGAACAGGTGACTGCGGTTTGCCACCCGCTTTTATGAAGAGACATTTATGTTTAAATATAATATGTAATGAAAAACATCACATACACTGCTCTGACATCTAAGCTTACGTTTACGTAACGTATTGTATTACAGAAATCAGAAATAACGATGGTACAGACAACAGCACGTCAACCTACCACAAAATGTCAAATTTTCTTAATTGTTATTAATCCCTACTTAAAGTTAAAAATCGGTTTAATGACCTTTAAGTTTTTGGGTAGCTTGACCTGCCGTTGTCAGTTGTACCACAACACCCACCTGAGACAATATAGAAAAGTTAATTTTCCACATTGACTGACCGGGAATCGAACTTGGGACCTCGGCAATAGCGACATTAAGTTTGGTATGCCCGCCTCTCTGCTACGGAGTTCGTCTTTTTTATTTTCAAAACGTATAAACTTACTTACTATGAAACTATGCAAATAGTTTCAGAGTTTACCGTTAATTGTGTCTACCCAAACAGCAGAACGTCGCTTAGACGAAACGCGCTCGAGTTGAATTGAGGAATTAGTACCCGTAGTTTTCAACAAACATATAGGGTTTTTTCACACTGGCGAAGGCGTAAAGTAGTTTGAGCAATAACTTCACGGCAACTGTCGCTGGAGTATTCAAAAAACCGGACAAGGGCGAGTCGGACTTGCCAACCGAGAGTTCCGTACAACTTTGTACATATAAATATTATTAACCCTAATCCAAATATTTTTAAAAGGCGAATACATTAACTTCGAAAGTAATTTACTGTTTCAAATTAGGTAGATACTTTTATTTTTATAGATCTTATTATTTTCTAGATTCTATTTGTAACCTAGTTTTGAAACCCAGCCAGAGATGCAGGTTTTTGGGCACAGTTTAGCACTTCAGTTCATGTCACATGTATATCTAAACTATGTGCTGTTTTGTGTCTTAATAAAAAAAATAAGTTCCAAACCAGTGGTAGGGTAAAAAATAATTATTGGGATATATAAAAGTATATTGAATAGTGTGGACGCCGGGAGGCAAATTAAGAGATTAGTATTTAGAGTCAAAAATTACAATAACCTAAGCTTAAACTAACTTACTAATGGTGGGGTGGGTGACGCACACTTTACAATAGCCTATATTTATTTGCAATATACACATACATATAATATATATTGCAAATATTGATTTGATTTACACGTGTTCATCAGTGTGAATGCATCCCTAGCGCTTGCATACACCGCCTCCCGACAAGTACATGTGCAAGTGCAAACAACTTGAGTTATTTGGGGAAGTTTTGCGCCCAATATTAAGTGATCTAAGTGTATGAGTGACGTAACGACGGTTTATAAAACAATATACAATATTTTAATTAACGAAAATTATTTCCTTTTCCTTTAACTCGTAACACTTATAGGGTCTATACATAATTAAAAAAAAAATAAAATTTTTTTTTTTTAATTTTAAAATTTCATAAAAAATTATAAACGTCCGATGCTTCACCGTGCGAGCAAGATAAAAAAGCGACGTTGCCAGTTTTAGAATTACAAGCTAGTTACTTTTCCGCGTTACGAATTTAGTTTTGTACAGGCGTTTCGATTTTTTTATTTAAAGATCGTGAGAAATTGGTACTCAGAAAATCAAAGACAGATTATAAAGTTAGATATTTATATTAATATTAAATTGATTTGAATAAAAAATGAAATGCATTTGACTAAAAACAACACATTCCAAAAGTTGTAATCAATACAAAATCTTCTGAAAACGTTTGAGGCAAGAAATTTCAGTATTAACTAAAGAACAACTTTTGAAGAAACTCAACACACTGCTAAAGACATTACAAGCCAAATCGCATGGAATGAAATGGAACGAGGTGGCATTGTAATCGCGCCATATCGTTTTTACCTACAACGTGACATTTGCGGATTGTAGATAATACCTACGTCTCTGAGAGGTTTTGAGCCAACACGTATGCAAAAGGATTCTTTGAGAGGCATTGTCTTTTTTTACTTAATGCTCTTTCTTTGTCGAGGTTGAAACGGATTGAACATTGTGGTGAAAGGTGCAATATTTTTCTTCAAATTATTTACGAGCGCCTTTAAGTATTTAAATATGTCGACCGTTTAATAAAATGTTATTTAGTACAGAAAAATATTTAAGTTACATTTGTCAGCACTTATGAGTTTTTAGATAAAAGCAAATATGTAAACACAAAAAAATATACATTTTTTAAAATATTTCTAGTTACAAATAATTTGTATAGTACAAGTTTAAATTGTGGAAAAATCGTAGAGTACAGTATTTTGTGAAATATTTTTTTAGCTGTAGATGTTTTTTATTTACTTTTGAACAGTATTATTATTGCACTTTATTTTTTTAAAGGGTTCGTTTTTCCTTTTGAGGCACGGAACCCTTATAGGATCACTTTGTTGTCCGTCTGTCCATCTGTCTGTATGTCTGTCATGACCCTTTATCTCGGGAACGCGTGGAGGTATCGAGTTAAAATTAAAACAATATACTCAAGTATATATTCCCTTGAAGTTGTGAAAAAATCAAACATCTAAGTTAACGTAAACGTAAAAAAAGATACGGCTGTTTATACCGCAAAAAACATACATTTAGACTAAAGGAAATAAAAAATTATAGGGTACTTTCCGTTGACTAGTACCAGTAGTAGTAGACATAGTTCTAGCTATGAAATTTAGCAAGTAATATCGTTCTATACTAACGGGTTTTCCAAGAAGAGGTTTCATTATGAAATTTAAAAAAAAACGAGTATTTTTAAGAGAAATCAATGGATGTTTATTTCATTGTAAAGAGGAAGGTATGCCATTAACAATGGAAAACGATATCAGCCAAATGGCCACCACGGCTACGCTTGCAGCAACATATCCTTTTCATGAAATTTTCCATGACCAATTCGCACATTTTCGCACATTTGTATGTCCTCGATAACCTTACGAATTCCATCTTTATGGTCTTGAATCGATTGTGAAGCGTTGGCATAGACCTTATTATTCACGTGGCCCCAAAGAAATAAGTCTAAAGATGTTGAATCACAAGATCTCGGTGGCCAATTGTGATCACCCCTTCGAGAAATACCACGATTAGGAAACTTTTCTTTCAAAATTGCGATGGTTTCGTTGCTTCTGTGGCACGTAGCGCCGTCTTGTTGAAAATAAACGTCGTCCACATCAATATCTTCCAATTCCAGTCATAAAAAATCATGGAAATGGATAAAAGAAATTGTCATGGAAAATTTCATGGAAAGGATATAGTGCTGCAAGCGTAGCCGTGGCGGCTATTCTGCTGATATCGTTTTCCATTGTTAATGGCATACTTTCCTCTTGACAATAAAAAAACATCCGTTGATTACTTTTAAAAATACTCCTATTTTTAATATCAAACTGAAACCTCTTATTGGAAAACCCTTTACAAGCACAGGGAAAAATCTAAAAACTATACATTTGCTATTAAAATTTGTAATTAAGCTGCAAGTCTCAATTCCGGAACTATTTATAATATGTATCCACAAATTTGTCGAGTACCCTCGGTGGGCAAGACCGACTTCACTGTTTTTTTTTTGTACACTACAACACTGTTCAAATCTAATTTACGAGTTCAGTCCCTTGGTGTGCCTAGGTTACAATGTAAAAATACTTTCTAGCGTAATCATTCAGCAGTACAGCAGTATTACTTAAACCTTTTTTTTTTTTCTACACATAGTTTCCGTGAAAATAACACTATTTACATACTGTATGGCATTTATAGTTAGGCCCCTGTTGCAGTTAAAAATTTGTCTTAAAACAAGAAAAGCTGCTGGAATTACTTAAGGTTTTACATATGGTGAGGCTGTTAAGTGGCATATTTTGCGAGCGGGCAAACTCAAGATTTCCCGTTGGAGGGTCGGGAGCCCGGGATGCCTCGCTACACTTTACATATTTTTTGCTGTTTGTGCACCATGTGTGTATTTTAGTTGTAAACTTCATGCAGATAAAACACTGAGGCAAATTATAAACGTGTTTTAAAACATAACAGTTTTTAAAGAATGTTTGATTAGTGATTATTACGAAATTAGAATGGTTCGTATTACTTATACAGCATACGTATAAACGAGACTCAATACCAATTCTATTGTAACGTGGTCTCATGAGACCGCTTGAATATTGACGGGTTAAAGCCTATTCAAATAATAAATGAGTTGTTGTTGTAATAGTCCTTTGAGGAAAAAATCCCCTCTACCTATCTATGAGGTCTTGCGTTCCATTCTAAGTTTGTACTTACCACTGAGTGTGTGCATAACATAATATCAGTCATTTTGAAGTTATCGCTGAGTAAAGAAAAATATATAGGTATGACGTTTTCCTTATGGGAACAGCAAAACACATCATCGTTAAAAATATTTTATTAGATTCATTTGCCTTTGCCTCACACTCAACTCAACAACCAAATATGTCTGCAGCTTTCCATAATATGAAATTTACAATTATTGGGCTTCTTTTGGTAGTCTACCAAAAAAGCTTAATTATTGTAGTTTTGTATTATAATTAGGTTAAAGATATATTATTGTAAGAATTCATGGTTAGGACCCAGGACCAGTATATTGATAGTAGCTATAAATGCTTTAATGGTTTTAATTAAGATCCTTGTTCAAGGTAGCAGAAATTGTCTTAATGTTTTGTTAAAGCTAAATTATCTACATTAAAACAACATTATAATAACCCTGTTTATGGCAAATAAAGAATTTAAATTTGAATTAAATTGAATTGTTTTTTTTGGGTCTGCCAGCATACCAGAAAAGTTCATTTTCGGAACTGATTATTCTTTGCGTTTAAGGCAAATTACTGCGCCACTATTCTAAGTTTAAGGCAATGTGACAATGTAAAAATACCTACCTATATTAATATATTTTGTATAAATTCTAAATTAGATTCATCGGAATGATGACTGGTTCATTCACTGAATTGACGGGAAATTTGGACCGAATTGCATAATACCATTTTATCGTGAAAATGAAAACACTCCGTTCGTGTTTACAGCAGCTCATTTCTAAACTGTCTAGGCCTTCCCGACAAGTAAATATTATATGGACAGACAGGCCATACGACCGCTCGCATGACTGAGTGTAGTTTGTACCTTGTTATGAGTTCTTCACTTGAATTTTGGCATATTTACGACCACTTCTGAGGGCATGTTTACCCCTGTGGTTTATTGCAGGCAATTCTTGTCAACCGTTATCAGAATTTTATTTTTGTCTATTTACAGTACCAAAAACTCCTTTTGACTCTTTTTGCGGAACGGAGAGATGAATTTATCATATACGCCTAGCTATTTCTGTGCGAAGTTACATGGGCTATTAATAACATGTAACCGCTCTCTGTGTGTCTTGTACAACTCGTCTAACTTTAGATGGGATTGGGATGGAGCTTTAGTACATACAACTGGAAACATGTTAAGGTATTGCAAATCAATTACCCTTTAGCAAACTGAATTCAAACTTATATTTGGACTGTAGAATGTGTAAAAACATCCTACAAAAGAGTCTAATTCTGGGTATCTGTATGAATATAAAAACTTTATGACATTTTTAATCTAAACTAAATTTAAAGAAACACTTTTTCAAACTGTAACATGACATGATTTACATCTGTTAGTCAAATAACTGCTTGTTATTAAAATAAACCACCATAAAACATAAACACACCAACGCTTCACCAAACACTTCCAAGTAACAAGTAATATGTCAAAATATATTTCTGGTTAATCTAGATAATACTGAGAATTAGATGTTATACAAAGAAAGAAAAACATAAGACGATTCTGAAAATTTGTTATGAAGTGTTTCTAATTCCGGTTTGTTAAGCAAAATCAGTAAGATTGTTTTGATTATTACCACATTAATTATAAAGGGTCTTTCAAATAGAGCGGGTCGATATTATTAATCTGTGGCGGCCATTTTGTTTTGGCGGCATTTGTCAAATCTGTTTTTTCTTATTCAGTCACTGATGCCAAATCACCATGGCAAGTTACACGGCTGAACAGCACGTGCAAATGATAAAACTTTATTATCAAAATGAGTGTTCGTTAGTGCAAACGTTGCGCGCATTGCGCCCATTTTACGGCAGACGCGGTGGCCCTTCAAAGTCTACTCTCCAACGATTGGTGACCAAATTTGAGACGACCGGTTCGGTAAACATCCAACTAACACCTTTACGTCAAAGGAACGCCAGATCGGCCGAGAACATCGCCGCTGTACGTGAGAGTGTTCAGGAGACTCCGAGGCAGTCGATTTCTCGCCGTGCACAAGAACTCGGCCTTTCGCAGACTTCAACTTGGAGAATTTTGAGTCGGGACTTAGGCCTGCATCCGTACAAGATCCAACTGACCCAAGAGCTCAAAGTTAATGACTATAGACAACGCTGTGTATTCGCTTCGGAACGCTTGGAAGAGGACCCCGATTTTAGCCAAAAAATAATCTTTAGCGACAAGGAGGAAGTCGCAGGTCTATGCCAATAAGCCACAATCGACCATTGCCCTGAAAGCCAACATAACGCAGGCCATCGCTCAGATTCAGCCGGATCTATGCAGCAGAGTCATCAAAAATTGGACCTCTCGGATTCGTGCCACCATACGAAGCCGCCGCGGACATTTGAACGATGTCATATTCCATCCATAATGGCATAAATGGGCCTTTCAAATAAAAAATAAATTTCGTTAATATCTCACACACTTGTTGTTGAAAGACCCTTTATAAGTATTGCTGCTGCTTATTGGCAGAAAACTTTATATATAATTGCTCTACTTTACGTACACAATTAATAAGTAGGTAGTGGTAGCTCTTGTTTCATGTTACAAACAGACACTTCAATTTTATTTATTTTTATAGATGTATAGACGAGAGTATCCATTAGCCTGATAGACTGCCATCATCATCACTATTATCAGCCTTTGGAAGTCCACTGATAGACTATATTATTAAAAGATTTGTTGAAATATCCAAAAAAAATATTTAGCTAAGGTTGGGTACTGTGAACTGTATTAAGTCATATCATAAACAAACAGTGAGTCATTATTCTTTATTAAATAACAAGACATATAAATCTTACTACACTAATTGTATAATTCCATTAAAAGCACAAAATTAAAAACAATTAAGAAACAGGAAAAATTAATAAATAAAAACTTGCTTCATTAGGATTATTTATGTTATCCTCGTTTGTGACTTTTATTTTCAAACTTTAAGCGATCGAATCTAATGAGGGATAATTTAAAAAAAATTGGTCGTGAGTTTTTTAATTAGTGTCCCCTAGATGTAAAAAACAGGGCAGTTATTATTTGACCCCTTTGTCTCTGTGTGTGTGCGCCTGTCTGTGGCATTGTAGCTCCTAAATAATCGACCGATTTAAATGCTTTTTTTTAAATATGGACTCAATCCCGCTCTTTAAGCAGAGCCGTGATTCTGCCAATGTCTAGTTTTTTTTATATAGTGTTTACGGGTGTTTAGTTTTTATTACTTTTCTTGGATTCCGTGAAGGCTACTCTTCCCGTAGAAGCCGGTTTCAAGAAGCTATTTATTGGGTCTAAAGTAAGTTGTCTACAGACAAGTCACTTGATACTCGATGCGGCATTGAATACAATGATATTTCAATAGTTTCAGATCTTTATCACTTCACCACCACTTAGAAAACAAACTACACCAAACTTGCAATCTAAAGCTTTTTAAATGATACATAAAAACCATTAAAATAGATCGGCCATGTTTTTCGTTCGACTACCTCCCACTGAATCCCTTTTTCATTTTAGTCGAGATATAAATGCGTACTTAAAGTAAAAAATAACATCTGTTATCTTTTAGGGTAGTTTTGCCAGGTCCGTCTGCCAATCTGTCCGCACTTCCGCAGTTTAGCTCGAAGACTTTGCATTGGCATGATTATACATACTCGAATCACGCCAACAAAGTTGTGACTGACGAATATACGAAACTCTACACACTACGTCTTGCACTTGGCCGGTGCTTTAAAATTTTGTTTCATCTCTAAAAGCGTAAGCAGCCGAACTTGTATTTTTAATTTTGTACCTCTCATCTTTAACTTGGTATATGAGTTGCTTTTATTTTAAAAACAAATAAAATATTATTATCATTATTTGTTATTTTCTATGTAAAGTATTTTTTTAAGTTTAGGTTAATTGTTTATATTATTTTGTAAATATCTTAGGTGTATATCTTGTGTGTATTGTTCGAATAAATAACTTCAATTATTGTATAATAAAAGGGAACGTTTTATTATATATCTATCTACGTATAAGTACTAATTAGGTATTTCTGACAAATAATTTGATTGACAACAAAAAAACATTTCCCACAGGATCCGTTTGTATCTTTTCTGTTCTCTTAAAACAATAAATTTGTCGAAAACAAATCCATTTTGCTTGTTCGGAAGACAATAATTATTATCCTATTACAAAAGTAAATTGAGAAAGAAGATTCGCTCTTGGTAATTTGTTCACCCTCCCCCAATTACACAAAAGAATAAAAGTATCAAAGTACAAACTGAAGTAGAGGTTTGAATTATTTTTTCACTTTATTTCCTTTTTCAGGGAATTGACATAATTAAGAGTGAAAGTTGCGGCTTGAACGTTCTGGTAATTGCATCATAAAGCCTTTTAAAGATTAGGCGTTTCTGCGTGCAGATAGCATGTCAGTTTGTTTATTGTTAAAATATCGCGTGCTCAACGCGCGAGCCGCCCTGCCTCTTCACTGGTTTGCACGAATATTATAAACGTCCTTCGAAATTCACGTCTAATTTGTAAAAGTCTTAATTCTCTAAGAGCTTATTAATTTTAAAGAGATACGCTCGATGATAATTGCTTGAGTATTCAATTATCTTTATTCAATTAAGTCAGCTCGCGTAATTCGGGACGTGCTTATTCCGTTACACAGAGAGCTTATTCCGTTTCATCAAAAGTTTTTGGGGTTCCGTATTTAAAAAGCATGACAAAAACTAACTACTCTCTTTTTACTGTCAGAAATGTACCATAATTTCTGGATCTTCAAGTTTATTTATTTGACGAGACTATTTAATTAAGTAATAGTGAAGTGACACTGATTTTTTTTCTATTGTCGTGCTAATTAGATATAATTTGCTTTTGTGCATGTATGAATAATATTCCGAGGTTGACAGTGAGAGCATCAACGTAAGATCACTAATATTACAAACACAAGTACCTATGTCTTAAAGCAAACTACACTCATCAACGCATAAAGCGCTTTGTTACGCACGGATCACCGCTGTAAACACCGATACGTACTACCGTCTAATCGGTAACACTGTAAGCAATTCCGAATCTTACCCCCTCAATTCAAAGATTAGTTTCAAACTACTGCAGCCAACCGGCATGTAGGCAGGCCGTAACATACCCACAACACTTCTCTGTAGAGGCAAGTACCCAATTTGAGGTTTTAATTAGCATATCTGAGCTGAACGAGTCAGAGCAAGTGCGGCATGTGTGTACATGGCATATATTATGAATTGTATGCATAAAAGAAGAGAGTCTGTTTGGGGTTATCGCAAAGCAAAACTAGGGTAAACAGTATTAGGGTAAACTTACGAATATTATTAATGTTGTTACTCAATCACGCTTTAAGGGCTGAAAATTTAGCTGTTTGGCACACCTAAACGTGATCTAGTTTAAACATAGTACCATATTTTTTATCTCTATTTTGTGTTCGTGTGAGGTAACTATTCATATCCTCTTTAGCTTAGTTTTTTTTTATTCAAGGAGTTTCAATGTTTAATAAATATTTAACCAGTTAATCTTGAAGTCAACACTTCTCTAACATAAAGTTTACTCAATTTTATGTTAACATAAAGTTTATTCAATTAAATCCTTAGACCTATAGGTTTATTAAGATGGACAGAATAAGAGATTGTTACGATACCGAAAAAAATATTGTTCTTACTAGTAATTCAAGGTAGTATTTCTTGAATAACGACCAAAATGGTAAAATAACTTGTTATTTTCTAATAAAGAAAGGAAAAGATATTGTGAAGAATATTAACTTCAGTACAAAGCTTTGTTTTTTATAATAAACATACTTTTTTATATTGTTCATTATCTGAAGTTGTTATTTGAGTTGAAAGCGACTGTAAAAGACACACAACTTTTTAAATTAAACAATGAATATATCGATCTCGGGATTGACCCGATTTGATTGATTGATAGATGAAGAAGAATAATGAATATATCGATCGTTTTAGATTGGTTTGATAATAACGACCAAAAGTGTATTTACTCACCAAACAGAACAAATGCCGAATTCAAATCACGACAATTCAAACGACAAACTTAAAAATTCCAATATGCTAAGTAGAAGATGCAATCCTTTATAAGTGGCGGCGTGTAAAGTTGCGAGTTTATGCGAAAAGTTGTAGACAAGACGCTCCTGGAGACATTGCAACCGGAGTGTTGGAAACGCGGCGTGACATCCCTTTAGTGCTAGGAGTCACTTCTAGTCTCAGACTAGCATTTTTCTCACATGACATTATGATTTTGCCACGTCTAATAGCCCAGAGAGTAGATTTAATGATGAGTGGTGTCAAGTTTGCAATCGCAATGTAAAATGAAAAGTTTGATTTCGCAGCACTATTGACTTTCGGGAGTCACATTGGGGTTTTGAATGGAAACATTTCGACATTTTGATTTTAACGGCAGTCGTGTTTTTTTATTAGTTAACGTTATCTAATCGCCATGGTACAATCTTTGCTTAGTTGGGGCTAGGTGGTCGGTATAATTTAATGTAATGTAAGTTAGAAGAGTTTATTATTTATTGGTTCATTTATGAAAAATATCATGTCTTTATGATTTGCAAACATAATGCTTTGTTGCAATGAACATAAGCTTAAGTCTTAAGTGCATTGTTTTTACATAAAAAAAGAAATTTGCATTATAAACTATTCACGTGACTTCTGACGTAAGAACAGCTCACTTTACGGGAAAAATATTAATGCTCTACTTTCTTGATCTACATCCTGTACTTGACAGTATTATTTTACATCTACTACCTGCTCCTTTGCACATTTTTCCCTAAGTTTATCTAACATGATTTTATTTTTGACAACCCTGTTTTACAGCTGATGCATTCTTTTTTATACCATTAGAGAATGATGATAAAGTTTACGCTATGTTATTTTAGCTGTCGTGCCATATCTAACATTCAGAGTGATTATGACATCATGCGTTTCTTGAAAATACTGGTCATTAAAATCTTTTACGTTACTAAACCAATAAGTGTTCGTTTACCTTCTTTTTAAATTACAATAAATCATATAAAACAGATGATTCGTAACATGAAGTCATGTTACACGTTTTTTTAAATCCGTAAAAAATATTTTTTGATGTTGGCCACGTATTAAAAATGGATAACATATTATAGCCATTTTACTGACAGACTGAATACAAAGTTTCTTTAATGTTAATAATAATAACTAATAAATCTACTCAGTCGACTAGATAACAGTTAAACTAAATACATTGATAAACATCCATGACTTAAGTACAATTAGTACAAACTTTTATATGTTGGGTCAGGTCTGGGTGATACCGTCGTTGTTTCTGATTTCTATTACACAAGTGATTTAGCTACTTACCTTAGGATCACAGCAATGTATGTCATATTGTATAAAATATATTTAATATAAATGCTCGTGCTCAACATACAAACATTTACTCCTTGCTCGGTTTGTTTGAACCGGCAACCGCTTGGCTTTGTCGTCCGGAGCGCAAACCACTAGACAAGGTCGTCAATGTCTTATTGTTTTTAATTAACCTGGAAAGCAATATAATGCTGTGTTGCAGAAACCCTATTTCAAAATATTGCACTCCTTTGATTCGAGTTCGATTGGAACACTGCTCTATCTGAAATAGAAGACAATATGCTCGCTCCAATTATATTGATCTGATCATCGGATGGCCATAGTGGTTGCGTTCTCTGAAACATTGTTCTACACTGCTTAATTTAGGATTTCGCAAAACACGGGAATACATGTATCGGATTATCTATGAGATAACAAACTAACTAACTTGAATTCATTATTTTTCTCTTACATATAGTATGTATCTCTGTTTAGCCAAATGGTCGACTGGCAGAGAATGCATGGCATTAAGTCCACCTTTCGTACTATTTCTATATGTGCAGTAAAGTTTAAATAAATATATTAATGTATGAGGGGATTTCGAATATCGTACAAGCGTACCTAAACTGCATAGTTTTTTTTTTTTTTCAAAAAATACAGGTGCCTAATTCTTAATGAGAAATAAGGCAAGATTACGAATGTTCTTGTGCGTGTGAGCGTGTGAAAACTAAACCCTTTAAGTCTTTGCGGCATGGTGGTTAGCCTTACTGACTTAGCTTAGCATCTTTATCGTTTTTTTTATTTGTTACACGGCTTCAATCCTGCTACCACTGATCTAATACCACGCTTTGATAAGTTAATGACTAAAAGAAATTTAAAGTACGAGTCTTATGTTCGTTATTATGTTAGTCAATTTAAAACTGTTCTCTTTTTCGTGGCAGTAATTCTGATGTTATACACAAATACTTAATATGGGATTTTTATAAGTATATGTGTGTAATTTTATTGAAAAACATCTTATAAGCGTGTAGACAGTAAAAATAATTAGAAAACAACTATATTCTATAAAATATTTAATTATAATGGTTTCAAATTTTCATTGATTTCAGTCCTTTACGTCACGGTGGTTAGCGTTAATAACCACATTTATCCTTGAAAAGATCCCTGAAAAAATATTTTCTTCAAGTTTCTATGTTTATAAGGCCCTCAATAAAGTAGCACTATAGATCCCGGGAAATTGAATTCCCTATTGAATTGTCAATAGGGAAAAGACCGGCTAATTAAAATACTTAAAATCTATGTAAATAAAGTAATAGATATATTTGGTCGTTAAACTAAATAAGGCCATCGGCAAAAAAGACCGATAGAAATTGGGCGGCCAGCCTAATTTTTTTTCCTACTAGGGTAAAGGGAGCACGTTTACCTCCTTAGGAGTTCCTAAGATGGTAAACGTGCTCCCTTTACCTTTAATGCCATGTTTAGTATTTGAAAAATTCCAGAGCAACAGAGAATACATTTTTACGTCCGGACTCCGGCCCGCTCGGCCGGCTCAACCTGTCAGAAGCAGCGACGCGATCGGAAATGGTTGCTGGCAAAAATTAACTATCACGCACGAACATCATTTTATTTTTCAAATATTTTTAGCCGAAACTGTATTGCTTTTAAATAAAAAAGAAGTTTATTGACCTATGAACCTACCTACGAATAGTCATCATCATCATCATCATTTCAGCCATAGGACGTCTGAACGCTGAACATAGGCCTCCTCCAATGACTTTCTTTGGGAGGGATTGCCAATACTCGCCACGCTTGGCAGGTGGGTTGGCGAGCGCAGTTTATTATAAGATTTCGTATGCAGACGCTGCTGCCGTCTTGTGCTACAGGAATTAGTAGCCTCTAACGACACGCCTCCTATTGTTGGTGGGGAAGTGTATTCTTTACGGCCGACCCCACACGGCACACATCAGAAGTAGCATATTATCCGAATTTTCCAAAAGAATCTAATGAGGTTCCTGACAAAATCACTACGATAAGTCAATACGCAAAAGTAAAATAAAGAAGTCAGGTTATTGTGACATTTGGAAGAGTTAGTACTTATAAAAAAAAAGATTCCGACGAATTGAGGTCAAAAAATAGTTTATGATCAGCTAGTTTTTATATTGCCTTAACAACTCGTTGCCATTCTTTCTATTTATACTCAAAAAGACACTATATTTTTTCATAATTACTTGCCCACAGTAATAATAATATATTAACTTCAAACTTTCGCATTGCTTTATTATTTAACCGTAAAAAGGGAATTAATGCGATCCTCCATTTAGTATGTTTCTCAGATATAATATTCTTTAGAGCCTTGAAGAGTAGTGACGGGAAAAATATTACTAAGTTTCTCCCAATTTTCAGTTGTTCGCATCAGAAAGTTGAAGTCCGTGAACAGAAAAAAATTCATTATCATTCATTCAAGTAATGAATAAATATTTTTTTCAGAAACCACACTTACAGGCAAATCAGAAAGGAAAAGTAAAAGTACAATTTTAACTTATTCAACTTTATTGAATACACACAGTTCTGAGAAATTATTATAAAATAGCTTAGTTATCGTTTGAACTATCTGAAAATAAACAATGTTTTGTCGTCTAAAAATACAAGTGACCGCGTTACGGTCTCCATCTCAACAGGAAAGCGTTTACGACGGAGATTATCCGTATATTATACACCGTCTACGTATATTTAGAAATGTTATTTTAGCCACCGTTACACGTTTATACCGGGGTGTTAATAACAAGCTTAGATTTCAATTCATAATTTTATCGTACAATCATCTTTTTACATAAACAACTGTGACTCGATCGTCATAAAATCTTATAAAATCAGTAGCTATAAAGTTTTTATGGTTATAAACTTCTGTTTTTAATCTACTCCGTATTCCGGTTTATTTCTTACATTTGTACATGCAGCAGTACAATTACTTAAATGTGTTTAAAAAAGCTAGATAAAGTTATTGCAAATTACTATATTCGATTTACTAAAAACAATCTTCTTCATCTATACAGTCAATCCCGGTTGCATCCAATGCTATTATTTTGGAGCCCAGGGTCCGCTTTCCTTGATTTACTCCTCTACTTCGCGCGGTCTTGAGCGGCTCTAGTTGTGAGATCATTGGCACGCATGTCAGTCCTCACGACGTCAAGCCAGCATTTCTTGGGTCTACTCCTTTTGCCAGGACCAGGCGGTGGCGGCATGGCCAGACGTTTGTTTCCTACGTAGCTTGCCGGTTTCCGCAATACATGGCCGTACCAGCGTAGGTGACTCTACTGCAGTTTGTCAGCAATATCATTGAAACGAAGGCTACCGCGGATGCGCGAGCACAGAATGCGTGTGTTCCTCATGTGGTCCTTCCGCTTGACTCCGCACATCCACCGCAGCATATTCATCTCCTTGACACGCAGCTCTTGCTTGTGTCGCTCAAGTAGCGGCCACGCTTCGCGGCCATATAGGAGGACAGGCCTAATGATGGACTTATAGATCTGTCCTTTAAGCTTAACCGACATTCTGGGGTCACAAATGAATGACCAGTCACCTCTCGCCATTTGGCCCACGCAGCAGCAATGCGTGCTTTGACGTCGCTAACGATGTCTCCCGACGCGTGAAGTACAGATCCAAGGGATTTACTAAAAACTATATCATTCGAATTGAATAAGAACAGTAAAAATCCCTAAACCAAGTTATACACTATCTCAGTACCCAATTTCATCAAAATCGGTTTAGAAGTTATGTGTGATATGTAGTATAAGATCATATAACTTGCCAAATTTCATAGTTCTATGTCAACTGAAAGTACTTACCCTATAAATTTTGATTCCTTTAAGAGTGACTTAATTTATGTTTTTTGCGGAATAAACAGCTATATATTTTTAGCGTTACCTAACTCAGAAGTTTAATTTTTTCACAGCTTTAAGTGACTGTATTTTTGAGTACCTATATGGTTTTAAATTAAACTCGATGTCTCCACGCTTTCCCTAGATAGTGTCTTGTCAGACATATGGACAGATAGACAGACGGACAACAAAGTGATCTTATAAGGGTTCCGTTTTTTCCGTTTGAAGTAACCCTAAAAACGTGTTTGTATGTTCTTGTTTATTGTATAAGCGACACTGTTTCGAAATCTAAATTACGCCAGTAGTAAAGCTTTGCGCGAGCTAGATTTCAGCTTGTGTTCCTAATAAAAAGATAAGTTAGGTAACGTGTTTATTATACTAAGTAACGGTTTTCCACTTAACACTTTACCATCAGACCATCGATAATAAAATAAAAAACTAAAAGTACACTGTTACTGTAGGACTATGGACGTGATTTTTCGTCACATGTTTATATTCTAGCAGGAAGCCGCTGGATGCCGAACCGGCCAATCTGAAAGATACTGGGAGAGATCATGTTCAGTAGTAGACGCCCTATGGCTAAAATGATGATGTTTCACATTTTTATTATTAAACTATTATTACTGTCATCAGTTAGTGAGCCATTTTTTCACTAAATGGGAAAAAATAGTCCTATAATTCTTAAATAATTAATTATAATTTAGAGGCTTAAACCAAAAATAACCTGACAGTGCCAAATAATTTATCATGAGGCTAATTTTAAATTAGTGGCTTAGCTGTGTCGTAGTATTAAGGCATAATAAAGTACTTAAATAACAACACGTTATTCTCAAGCGCCCAGACACGTCACTTGAAAGAAGGCAAGGGTCTAATCTCCCTTAGCGACCCAAGGATTAAGATGGAACAGATACAACGTACGCATGCATAAGTTACAATGTCACGGTGAGTTATGGCACTTTACAACAGTATCTTAACATCATACGATAAACACTTTGATCTAGTGGTTTGCGCTCCAGACTACAAAACCTAGGCGTCGTGGGTTCGAATCCCGCAAGGTGTTTGTGTGACAAAAATGAGCATACTTAGTTTAGGGCTAGATAATTGGTGTAATTGTTGAAATAATTACTATTTATCATTATACAAAGGCCAATTTGGACGCTCTCACCAGACACACGCGGAAACAAGATCTGCAAGCATGTCTCAAAAGCCGTGGAGTTCAAAACCAGTCATTGGTTCAGAAACAGTTTTCGACCGATGGAATGTCTAGTAATTTTAACAAATGTGTCAAACCTTAGCTGAGCTACTGTTTCCCCTTTTTTCTGTGACAACACGTAGCCGAAACAGCCCGGCAAGTCCCGTCCCGCGTAATCACCTCTATCAAAAATCAACTAGACACGACCAGAAACAGCTTGCTGAAACAAATTTTATTTTTAATATGACTGGGACTGTGTGGTAGACTAGTAACCCGCCTCAGCTTCGCCTCCGCGCAGCGTCTGCATTTGTCATATAATAGATAGATAGATAGATACTCTTTATTGCACACCACACAAAAAAACAGTACAGAGAAACAACAAATTTAGAATAGTACAATATGAATTTATTTCAACACGTTCTCTTTGTAGTGCCGAATCGCATTAAAATTCATGTACATTATCATCATCATCATCATCTGAACATAGGCCTCCCCCAATGACCTATCACTGGAGGGATTGAGTGGCCAATACTCGCCACGCTTGGCAGGCGGGTTGGCGAGCGCAGTTTTTTATAATATTCGCACGCATAGCTGCTGCCCGTCTCGTGATATAGGAGTTAGTCGCCTCTTACAACACGCCCACTTTTGGTGGTGGGGAAGTGTATTCTTTACGGCCGCCCCACACGGCACATATGTACCTAATTTAAAAGTCTTATAAAAGATAGCTTTACTAGTGATTTCACTTCATTTATTTAGTTACTTCATCATTACATTCATATAAACTACACATATTAAATGATAGAATTAATTAATTTTTGGATAGTAAGAGATAAAAAAGAAATCTATCGGAAAAAATCCAGCGCTGGCAAACATGTCATTAATGCCAGTAATACTTGCGTTAGAGAGTAGTTTGACAACTTTAATCGATAGAAAAATTTACTTAGATTTGAAAATAAAAATGTGTGTATCTTGTCGATTTTATTACTAACTACATAGATAATTAAGTCGGTTGAAATATTTTGAACCTTTCGTTAATGTCCATAGGCCATAGTATGCCTAGCGCAAACATAGGTTTTCTTGAAGCCTTTTAACGCTAGGTAGGTTACCAAATTTATTCAGTTGCGGGTAGTATAATACCCACGACGTATGTCTACGTCACAACGCGTAGTCGGAAAGGGCGGGTCGCTCCGGACCTATTATATTACCACCATCTCACACAAGACTAAAGAAGGGTAGGTACGGTTTCGATTTCTGATTAATCATAATGCTCAGTGTCAATGTACAATGAATTTTTACATACATTTGTAGTAGGTACTTAATAAAGTACTCCGCAGAGTGTTGTTTTGGTCAGTCCTACTGGTAATCGCTCAGAACCACCAACCAATAAAATTTCTATTGTGTCTTATTTCCATGGCCTGTGATAAATGTTTTCATCATTAGTTTAATTCAATCAATTTCCAATAATTGTAATTGAGAAACAATAAACATTCGTACATTATCATCGAGTTAGAGCGCTAGTTTGTATGAAGTATCTAATTATTTTATAAATCATAAATCTTTATTTACTTCAATATGGTATACAAGGTCTTAATTTATAAAATATCGATGCACATATTGGGCTACATAATTAGCATGCAAATGTCACAATATAAAGAAAATTAAATATTAAAATGAAATAATGTCAAATCGAATAATTTAACAACTAAAATCTTATCCTGTGAGAATTAAACCCTACTTTGGAATTATAATCAACCCACGTCAGCCCTCTGCTGGACATTGGCCTCTTCCAATGCACGCCAGTGAGCCCGATCCCCAGCTGGGTATTCTTTTCCATCTACTTCCAGCAGCTTTATGTATTATATAGCTCCACCTTTATCAGAGGGTGTCCTACGCTGCGTTTGCTAAGTCGTGGTCTCCACTCAAGAACACGTCGACTTTACCATCGGTTATCGGTTCTACAGCAAATTTGACCAGCCCACTACCATTTCAGCTTACTTATCCTTTAGATCTTTATCGATTACTTTAGTTATCTGTCGGACGACCTTATTTCTTATTAAATCTATCAGAGAAATCCCGAGCATACATTGCAACGCCAAAAACGTATAGGTAAGTTAAAGATGACTTGTTTAAATCATTTAACATACTAATCTCTTACATAGATTAATTTAATTGGTAATATGTGCGCTGTCGTGTTCTCCTGTTTCCTATGTAAAATCAAACGCAGCTGCAACCGCGTGTTATTCGTCTGACGTACGAGAACACCGATAAGATAATCCTACTGTTCCGCAGACAGCCGTTCAGCTGAGCCACACCAATACAACAGTCTGCTTCGTCATCTGATAGATTGAGCTGCTTGTAGCAAGTAAGTAATGCGATTATACTTGCAGGCAAATAATCCTACAAGTTCTATGAAATGATAACAACTTTGATAGATGTACGTACATTGTACACCCCACCTCAATAGTTTATTAGTACATAAGTACAATAGATGATGCTGAATTGCACGAAAACGTGAAATAAAATAAAATATAGTCTGTAAACTAACAATTCCTATCACCAGTCATGTTGATCACTCATTTATGATCTCACGATCGTACACCAGAAACCTAACCATGGGTTCTTAAAATGAACTGTTTTAATTCAAGGTTAGGCTCTTGGTGACGTGGATCATAACTGCTTTGATAATGTTTCTGCAGTGGATGGGTAGTTCTGCCTGTCTAGTATAGGCACCAAAACACGATATGATATATGATATAGAGATATATTGACACCAACTGTAAAAATATGATAGATATAGCCACCATGTTGAAACGCCGTGCCGGTGACGTAACTTATTATGATCGATAAAAATACAAAATGGCGGTTAGGGCTATCATACTTTTACAGTTGGTGTCGATATACCACTATATCATCATATCGTGTTTTGATGGTCATGCTAGGAGGGCGGGAGGTGCTTGTAGCTCAGTGGCCTTAGCGCTTTGTTAGTGATTACCAAAGTTAAGCCACCAACGCCGCGGTTGTGATTGGATGGCTGACCATTTTAACCACATTAAGTGACATTTATCACAAGCATCTCCATGCTTCGGAAGGCACGTTAAAAGTTGGAACCGGCTAATATCACTTGATACTAGTAGTAAAGCCTATTCTGAGGCCTTAGGGCGGCTTCATAACATCTGACAGTAAGGTTAAGTCACTTGGCCATACAACACCCCTCCACCAATCCTCACTAGGCCTGCGTGGTGGAGTATGGGCCAAACTACCGCATAGTTGAGGTGAGGCCTGTGCCCTGCAGTGGGACGTACTTAACTTAACTTTTACTTTAGTTTTGCGGGATTAAAGGAACTAAATGTTCCAAAAAAAACAAATATGTTTTTCTAACTACAGATAAGATAACCAAGTTATTAAAAGAGTTAGTTTGCGTTTCTTATGCATATTAAACAATGTTTAAAGGAAAAGTACCATTAAAACCTAGTTGTATTACTGTGCACTTAGGTAAACATTTTAAAACGAATACTTAAGCAAAAAGCGAAATTTTAATAAACTTTTTATTGAGTTTTAGTTTTCATTTTATATTTGAAGTTGGATATAAAGTAAGTACTTAAAGCACTATATATTTTCTATATTTTCATGCCAATTCTAGGAAAAACCTGCCTATAAACCCTATTTGTATTTTTAATTTCATTTTGTTTCAGACTGCTTTGAATTTAGCGCTTGTTTGAGCAAAAAGGTTAATGCTATGAAATAAATAAAATTATTTGATTCTCTTAATCTTCATAATATTTGTACAGAGATTCGTAGTTTAAACAAATTTCAAAGAACATAACTGTGTTTATTATTATTAAGTGAGAATCTTTCACTACGGGAAGATATCGTACACTATCATAAATACGCCTGCTGAATATCTATCGTCGGCGTAGGATTTCACGAAATAACGGAAAAAAAAAAAAAAACGGACTATCGCGCAAAGGCACTTTTACGTTTCAAGAAACGGTATTTCAAGGCTTTATTGCTCAATGCTCGACTGTGCGGTGGTCGTAAATGATAAATCCAGATACTGATTATATGTTTACTGGTGAACCAATGTAAATACAAAATTTTAGATGTAATGAGTGGTCGGGAAGCGTGGCGGGTGACGACTGCCGGATTTACATCGTACGTCCCGAACTGCACACGATGCAAAAATGCGAACCCCGAGCCGCTGCACAATATTTAGTAGAATAGCATAATATGTTTACATTTCACAAAATTAGTCAGACTGTTTCATAAAAACGCGAGATTCAATTCGCGTTTTCGTTAAAACAAAAGATTAGTGTCGTAAGAATTAGTCGTATCGCGTAAGGTGACTGTCTTTACGTGATAATCCGACTTTTCGCAAAACCCCCATAAACCTGTTGACGTTATATATTGTAACGACGTAATTGGGGAGCACCTGAAAGTAAAATTCAGGTGAATCTCTCAGATAGAGATTACAGATATCTGAGAGATTACAGATATCTTTTGCCACGAAAACTCGCACCAATATCAAACGCACTTTGCATTGCAAAATTACTAAGAAAGTATACGTTGTGGAGTGTCCCGTCGATATGTGCGTATGATTTTATAATTCTGGACAAGAGTAGGTATACCTGTCTGTGCTTAGAAGTGCTACAGACAAAGTATTGAGTTTTTAGGCTCAATATAAATAAAAAAATATACCTACTATGACCTCGAAATGTTAAAATAAGGCGTGCAACTATAATTGAGTTTGAAACAACACACACAACACAACAGGACATTCTTGGCAAACGTATATTGCACCAAATTTTATGCTGTTTAAGAAAGTTTGCAGTTCGCTCATTGCTCATCGGGCACATTGTAGTGTTATGGCTTTGCATTTACAGCTAAAATTGCGTAATGGTCTCAATAAAACTAATATTTATAGCATGTTGTATTATTAGGAATACTAGTTTTATGGCTAGTTTAATTGTTTCAATAGCAAATAAACGTCTTTTAGTTAGGTTCGGTGTATGAAATGTTGATGAATATATAGTTTATCGATAACACGAATAATAGTAATAATAATTATATTATTTAATTTATTTCTCTTTCATAATTACTTGATCTAAATATTAAGCTTACAAGGTTCCTAATTAAATTAATTACCCAAGTTATGTGAGAGACTGTAGCCAGAAACTAAGCCTAGAATAGGCTTGTTATTTTCAGATCACCAGACCTCCCCCAGGTTGTTACGCTTACATTTTTCGGAAACTAATAAGCAGATCAGTTAAAACCATCTAGATTCTAAGTATGCTATAGTTTCTATAAACTAGAACGTAGTAAGTTTGCATTGTAATTTTGTCACAAATTGAGAGATAGGTACTGATTGAAAATATTTTACATCATTACTTTATATATTTATATTAATAAATTTGTAGGTGAGTTTAGTTTTCATTTTAAGCCTATATTCTTATAGTTATCATTTAAGATACTTATTAAAACAGAACAGATTATGTTAATCTATACGTCGTTAAAAGGTAGGTATAAATCGCAGATCATGGGACTATTTCTGAGGTGCCTCCTTACGAATAATAAATAATCATTGAAATCGGTCTCCGTACTGAAGAACTATCAGTGAACATACATAAAAAGCAAAAAAAAAAATCTATGAGTAGAGAACATTATCTTTCTAGATCGCGCAGTCTTACAATGTCTCACATTTTCGTATCGGTCTCAGATTAGTTGCTGATGAGATAAAAGCAATTCCTATAAGAACTCTTACTGAACTGAAAACTACATTATCTTAACTTTCTCTGAGTGCATTGTTAGATTGAGTTGCAGAAAATCTAATAAATTAAATCGAAGTGAGTAGAAGCATATTAAAACGTCCAATTACTATGTTTTTCGCAAATAAAGATTCTGATTTTATTACTAACGTAACAGTAATAAACTATACAAACACATGTTCATTGTTTACGCACCTAGTTTTAGTCGGTGTTATTTTTTTAAAACTTACGCCTAATGTAAACCTTGTATTAAAAAAGGATTAAATATATTTTTTAAACCTTCCGAATTATAGGACCTAAGAAACCAAATCAGGGGGTTCTTTGCACTAAATTAAGAATAGGAGAATATCAATAAGGCCTACAATAATTTACGTACCCATCCTAAGTAATTTCACTCAGTCTGCGAATTGCAGCTCCCGTTGGATTATTTTTAATTTCTTAAGTTATAATTATTTAATCATAATTAAATTTTCTAATACAAGGTTTACACTCAGCGTGTTTTTTTAAAAGTTTTTAGAGGTTTTTTACAAAATTATTTTGTTATTTTTATTCTGGAGCGAGGATTCGTGCGGATCGTGTGGCGGTTGCTTCTGTAGGCAATACATCAAACCCTACTACCGAGCAATAAAAACGAATCATGTTTACTGCAGCGCCCCCTAGCGAGTTAAAACTATAACACCTATCTAAGAACTATCGCTGATGACTTACCAACCTTTTATATAGACCCGCAACTGAATCGGTCAAACCGTTTCGGAGATAAATAACAACTTATAAGTGCACACACAAACAAACGTTAAGATAAACAAACAAACAAGCTTTTACTTGTTTATTTCATGGCTAGGAATATGAAGTAATTACCTATTTAACCAAGTCTGTAGATCTGACAGTATGAATATTTAGAGCGGTATCCCAGATATTGTGTACTGCAATATCTAATGCCGGTATCCACGACGTTTGCATGCATGAGCGTTCTAATACCTAATAGCACCCGAATCGAACACGGACCGATGTGTAAGCACTTAGCCGAAACACGCCTGCCTATGGCAGTTTCGCCCGGACAGCCTTTTGAAAAGATGAGAAATAGTTATTTTCTGCTCGCGGACTCCCCACTACGATTAATCATCTTTACGCAGCGGGCGGCAAGGATTGACCTGCGGACAGTCAGCAACAGAAGTACCTTCACATACTCCCCTTTTTGTCAAGGAAAATAAGGGTCAAAAGTTTCCACCACGGTTTTCCGTCAGCTGTACGCGTCACGGTAAACTTTCGCTTTTGTTTTTGCCTGCATAATAGTCCCGATAAGTTTTTAGGCCCGAATGAAATACAAGCATATTGTATTATTTTTCATAACTTGACATTCTGAAGGGAAATTGAATTTAGAGTGAAAAGCAATGCCAAATAAAAAATACAAAGGTTTTGCATCTTACATTTGGACACACTGACTGAACTCGGATTTCAATCACAGTGGGAAAATCGGATTTGACTGGATGTACTACCCAAAGGCGATTAGTGGTTTGTTCTAGGACTGACCTACTAGCCAGAATGTAAATTCTAAGCCAACCTCTATTTATTTGTCAGCCCTGTGAACTTATGAGCAGAAAATATTATACCTAGGTAATAATGGTTGGCGTAAAATTCTCGAACATTTATAGGGATTTAGACTCAAAGACATTTATTCTTATAAGAATTAACATAAATTCACTTAAGAGGCCGTCCTAGAAATCGTCTTATTTCCGTACATTTTGTTCTCAGATTGTAAAGACTTGAATGATACTTGAAACAAAATAACACGTGATTTTGAAAGATTAGTTCTTATTCTTGCACGTAGCGCGAATGGCTTTTTCATATAATTTTAAAAATAAAGGTAAATCACCAAAAGAACTACCCTTATTTTAGAAAAATGACGTTTGAGTTACGTTTAAGCATCGGTTTACAAGAGACTACAAGTTATCCTGACAATTCGGTTTTAAAATTCAGTTGAAGATATGGTTTATTTTCATGGGTTGAATACTTTTTTACTTTCTTACAAAATATAGCAAAAAAAAACAAATCTGAAATAACATACAATTTTAGAAATTTCCATTCAAATATTTTAAAAAATCTGTTGTTATGAACAACTATTATAAGATTTAAACACTACATTGCACAATAATCATAAGGTATACTTTTAAAATAATATAATTTTTACTGTATGAAAAAAACAAAAAATTTAGTAGTAAACCTAAGTCAAAATCAACTATAAAATCAAGCGCGCAAAACCGATCGTTTTTTAAACCTAGGACGTCCACTACCTAATAAATTATCAATATTATCTTGTAAAGGATTAACAATTTTGACGCTTTATCCCGCATCATGTCACACAAGCATAGAACTGTATTTCAATTATGCACTGAAATTAGGTGCACGGCCTCTTATATGAGAAAAACATTAAAAATAAATCCACATAGATAGATAGTTCTTAATTTAGGCACATTCAGTTGTTACTCGTAACTTCAATTCAATTCAAAATCTTTACTGGCCGCGTGGCTCACCAAAACCAGACAAACAAACATATATTTCGACTTATCCGTAGAAGAAAGTCCGATTTGTAGGGTTGATAGTTTTCAGTAGAGGCTAGAGAAGTTTTCAACTTGTGTAATTCTTAAACAGAGAGACTTAACATTTTGATTTTTTAGTATGTTGTTATAACGTGTCAGCCTAGTTAAATGCCATGTAGTGTCTATTTCTAATCCTTTTATTTTACGAGATAGTGTGTTCCATATCAACATAGGATGTTTTAATTCGGAAGAGCAGGGGTCTGTAGTGAACATAATACATTGTTTTACGGAAATGTCTGAATTAAGTGACGTTCTATGTTAACATTGGTCGTTTTTGGTTGGAATAATTCATTTCTTAAGAGTCCTTTGTGAATAACCACCTTAAAATATTTGAGTATAAAGTTAGCCATATCATAGCTACTATCCTATATAATCAATTGCAAAATGAAATAATGATTTTAAATCGTTTTTTTTTTTTTTTAAATAGTTTAAGTTAGCAAAACCATTATAATGCATAACATATTTAAACAATCAGGAGACGTGCATGAAGAAATTTACACTGCACTAGTTATAAAATCCACAATACCATATTTTTTCAAAATAACATTTAGTCTTTATAATATTGTACCAATCAAAAACATCGTGACCAAGACGAGGTTCTACATACTTAGCTAAAATGTATGTTACTTAAAACTAATAAATTAGTAATTAAATAGAAAATCGTATCACAGCGCTTTGGTATTTTAACTAGGTAACTACACGACTAAAAGGGCCAATTTTTCAACACCCAGATAATTTTTATTTGAAGAATAAGTTCGACATGTTGACAGTTTTCATAAAGAAAATGTGTAAAGAAAGATTTTTTTTCGTCAAATAAAAGTTACTTATCTGGTGTTTAAAAAATCGGCCCTAGGGCACGGACCTAAGTAAGCAGTCTTTATCTTATAGATGTTTGTAAATACTTGTTATAACAATTAAACTTCGCACTAGTTATTTAATTCAAAATACGTTATGATATTAAAACAAGACTTTTATAAATAACTATTATCAATCAGTATTATATCGTGACGTAGACGTAGGTGCACCACTTATTATGGGCAATGAAATCGTACGTAGACAAAAATTAAATTACTCAGTTGAGTATTTTAAAATAAGTTAATAAAAACATACATTGCTCTGATCTGATCCTATGGTAAGTAGCTGTGATACAGAAATCAGAAACAACGACGGTACCACAAATGAATCAATGGGAATTATTCAACTTAAAAAAAAACAACAAAAAGAAAAAATATATATAATAGGTTTCTTATTCTCATAGGTCGACAGTAATGTGAAGTAGCAAAGAGTTAAAGTATGGATGACACCCCTTCGGCATCCAGCGGCTTCCTGCAACCTTTGCCAAGTCGTCTGTCACCCTTGTAGGTGGATGTCCTACGCTTTGCTTGCTGGTACGTGGTCTCCATTCCAGAACCTTTCTGCCCCATCGGCTGTCAGTTCTACGTGCTATGCGCCCCGCCCACTGCTACTTCAGCTTGCTAATCCGTTGGGCTATGTCAGCGACTTTTGTTTGTTTATGTATCTCCTCATTCCTGATTCGATCTCGAAAAGAAACACTGAGCATAGCCCTTTCCATAGAACGCTGTGCAACCTTGAGCTTTCTTATGAGGTTCATGGTGAGAAGCTACGTTTCAGTTTCATATATTGGTAATACACACTGGTTGTAGACTTTCGTCTTTAGGCATTGATGTATTATGGACGATTTGGATTCGACGATTGACCTTCTTCTCAAAATTGGATCTACCCAACTGAATCACTTGTCCCACGTAGACATATTTGTCAACAGTTTCGAGAGTAGAGCTCCCAACTGATACTGGGTAGGGCGCAAAATTGGCATTTGACATGACCTTTGTTTTGTCCATGTTCATCCGATTTGGGCTGTATTAATGGTGAATTTTCGAAACTAGAAGGCAAAGGTACATTTTCCAAAAAAAATGTAGCAGGTTGATTGTTGTAAATATCCTCGGTAGACTAAGCAGACTCGACATTCTGTATTGAGCTGTTGCAGATGATTTCCTTGGTGAATCATCTTCATCCATCTTCATGGAGAACTTCTTATCTTAAGTGTAAAAGTGATTTTAATGGCCTATTTGCAAAAATAAATGATTTTGATTTGGATTTTTCTTAAATCAGCTAATTCTTGACTAATTTCCTCTGTACCAGGAGGCAAAGGTGGCAACATACCGTTTTATCAAAATTCACTACTGAAATAAAAATTAAACTGTTTGTAGGTATTTATTAAATATTATTTATATGTATATTGCAAGACAGTGTACCTAGCAATTAATTAAACTAATTTTAAGTAAAAAATATTTATTTTTAACGATTTTTTTAAATGAACAACGTCCTATTTGATTTCATTATCCCAGTAACAACGTCCTATTTTAACATCGAACCTAAAAAACGTATCACAGATTCCGTACGAAAACGTCCTTTAATAACATAAAACACATAAAATTTCAATAAAGTTCGTACAAAATCGTCTTAACATTTTATAAGGCTTATGTTTCTTACTGTTTATTATTTCAGGAAAAACTGTTACCCTGTGATTATTCATTACGAGAATCGAGTTTTAGGCCAAAAATGCGTTTCTTCACGTCTCCGTCAAAAAACGTCCTATACTCACATCAATTGCCCACAACTGTTAACTGAGACAAAAGAGCTATATAATCATAATATTTGTTAATTTAGGAACTTATTATTGTATATCATGAAGTAAAACAACTGAAAAAGCGACAACTTACCAGCATTTACAATTTTATTCATATATACAGCAGAAACATTCGAAAATGATAAAAAAGGTTCAGGCTCTTCTGCATCTTCTTTAAGCATCTAACATTTTTCGTGATCGTGATATCTCCAAAAAATTTTTTTTCATGTAAAACACTAAATAAATTGTCTTTTTCTTTAAATTTTCAAAAAACTAAGCGCATGACTCTAAAAGGTACTCTTTCCAAAGAACAGCGGCCGGACTGACAAACAGACTGGGCGGCCGCGCCGCCTCCACTCCCCGCGCGCAGTTGCTTGTCTACTTCGTGCGTTTTTACGCGGAGCCCATATCAGATTGGACATTATTCGATTCTATATTTCCGAAACTAAATAAGATACAAAAATTATAAAAACATACGACTGTAGATATTGTATTCCTTATCTCATCTAGCTATTTAACTCGTTTAAGCTCTATGGTCACATCAGACTTTGTTCTACGGATAAGTCGATTTACACCCGACAGAGATGGTCTTGACCTTTGACTATTCATCCGTCTTGACAAAGACAATTAGCTATCAGACGATATTTACACCTGTTGTAGAAAAAATAACATACAAAAAGAACTTCAGCTTTTCCCGATTTCGAAAATATTCTGGAAATCTTTCCAATTTTCCTTTTCATACAAACGTCTTGACAGTTATATTAATACCAAATTAACAAAAAATATGGCAATTGATTTATATTGAAAAGTTTTAAGGATATACAACAAACTTAAATGTTGTTTATTTTCGATAATGTTACATTTTGTGGTTAAAATTAAAATAGAAAATATTTATTTCTAGAACCCGATTTCAGCGCTACCTTCCAAGTCAAATTGTAAATCTAAACCATCCAAGGACCTACTCGAACGTTATACAAAAATAATTATTCCTAGAACCCGATTGGACCGCCATGTACCAGGTCTAAGAATTTAACCATCCAATTATGCATCTAAACCATCAAACAACTCAAACGCCACAAACACCATGACACGAGACTTTTATAATAATAGATATAACAATTTACATGGTGCAGGAACTTGAAGATCCTTTACACAACACCTAGCTGCAACTGGCTAGTTGGCATGGACAATCTAAAAGTGAATCATAAATCCAGAAGATTTACAATAGAAGAACATATTTTATTTTGTCTCGGTCCTGTTCGTTATAGCTCTGCAGGCAATAATTTCCACTTTGCGCAATGCAGACCAGCTCCTTTTGTCCACTAACAAGGGATTCCTTTGTATTCTTAATGTATTAAAATGTCTTGACGCCTATCCCTCCTGAATCCTGATATTATGAGGGAAAACGGTGCGATGTATTACAAAAAGAAGTACATCGCTTTAGAAGGAACTGTCATTTTCCGATTGACGAACAAACATCACAAGAATATTATTAAAATTGTATAATTTACATCCTGAAAAAAAAAATAGACCTGGGGTAATGTTATTATTTTCATAAACCGGGTTATTTTTAAAACACCAGTAACCTACCAGGGGCTGATTCTATCAAATACAACATCTTTTTCTACGGGACAAACAGCAAAAAAAAAATGACTGCTCCATACATACAAACTGATGTCAGCTCGTCGGTGGTTTAGTGCGGGGAAGTGTTTTTTTTTGTTGTGATTTCAATGTTGGGCTCATAGATAAAGTTGTTGTATTTGTACTTAAATACAACAACTTTTTCTATGCAGTCCCTAATCAGCCCCTATGAGGTTATTGGTGTTAAAAATAACCCTGTTTGAATTATAAATACTTAAACTATGTACGTTTCACTATAAGATAAATAATCACAGAAGTCATTCTGGAGCTAGAAGCAAATTAAACAATTCTGCTTCTAATCTGACATTTAAGAATATACAATTATTTTAGGGTGATACCAATTTGATCCTTATTAAAAAGTTCTTTAAGCGCAACTCTTTTGTTTATATTTCGAATGAGTTGTGATTGCCAGTCCAATAGCAGGCTGTTTGAAGTTCAACATTGACAGGGATTCGACTTAAATTCACTCTCATTTCAGTGCAGTGTGAATTGTAAATTATGTAATGGTAAAGCAGACGTCGTGTTAGCTAGACTCGGGGATCAACAGTTTAACGTGCCCGCTCAGACCCTGAGGAGCTCAATATTGATAGGCACTTGAGGGTCACTGGCGAAGTTTGCCCGGGACACGTAGCCGATCAAAGTTCAAAGAGTGTCAGCAACTGCAACTTCATAATTAACGTTCTGGTATAGAATCTTGACGATAAGCCACGAATTCTTTGAAATAAAAAGCGAACGACTAGATGCAGAAATTTATTTAATCACAAACTCTGTACAATTTATTAATTGTAGCACCTTCCTTGCATTTTTTTTATACAGTAAGTAATTGTTATTACGGTAAATAAAAACAAATTAGTGCTTGTCTTGTGAGAGGGTAAAGGTTATTTGGCCACGTGTTGGATTTTATTGTAAAAATTGCTGTCCAGGCGAACTGCGTACCGCCTCATTGTAATAATTTTTTTCGTGGATGTTTTTATTATTATTACTGTTAAATAAATAAATAAATAGTTTTCACAATTCCACCAATTATCTAGCCCCAAACTAAGCAAAGCTTGTATTATCGCGATAAGATAACGGTTAAACATACCTAATACTTTTATAAACATCCATGACTTGGATACAAATGCTCGTGCTCATCACACAAACATTTGCCCCTTGCGGGATTCAAACCCGCAACCGCTGGTTTTGTAGTCCGGAGCGTAAACCATTACACCAGACGGTCGTCAAAATTATAAAAATGAATAGCAGATTATGATCTTAAAAGTCGATCCAGCCTTTTTTATTGATAAATAACACTATTCACACTTTATTTATTAGTTACACAACTAATCCGACCCTTTGTTTTATAAATAAGAAAGATGGAACTAAAGGTTATCAAGTTGTCAATCGTTTTAATCTAGGAATAACAAAAAAAAGAAACTCTTAGGCATTATTTTCTTATGCTATTGTAGTTAATTATTATTTTACCTTATACGAAATCATCAGATGTGCAAAACCATCACAAATGCTAAGATATGTAAATGATGTACTACTTTTAAGTATCTAATCTTAATTATAGTTAAACAACCTTTCACTATGTTTTAAAATAGTGACAAATAATAAAGCATGTTCTAACTTATGTAATATTTTCCCCTGTCACAATGAAACCTACCCATAAAAAGCAGACAAGCAAAAATAACAACAAAAATCACACATTTCAATCAAGGTTGACTGGTAGAGAATGTTGTATAGCATTTAGTCCGCCAATTGTACTTACCTGTGCAATAAAGTTTAAATAAATAAAAAATAAATTTCTTGTCGGATTGTCAAAATTGGAAAATTCTAACTATGTTATGTAACAACAACAAGTAAAGGTGCATGCA
This sequence comes from Anania hortulata, assembly GCA_963576865.1. NCBI lineage: Eukaryota > Metazoa > Arthropoda > Insecta > Lepidoptera > Crambidae > Anania > Anania hortulata. The sequence continues at coordinate 7,944,308 of OY756396.1, read as the reverse complement.
CACGTGTAGTTTGGCAGCGACCACCGCATAAATCACGCGACATTGACAAACAGAGTGCGCTGCGTTCGCGGATGCGCCTGTCTGCGATCCGTGTCGCGGTGAGTAATAACCGCTTGCGCTTCAAAATATACACGATTGTATTAGCGATGTGAGATTTTTATGGAACTTTGTACTGTGAAAACATATTCGCAACTTGATGGTATTTTATTGCCAACAAAAATAAGAATGGATGTATCTATTTGTCCCAAAGCAGATTACAGATACGATAGAATAGTTTACAAAAGTTAAGCTTGGAGACAAAAGTATCTATATGGCTCAGTGATCGCAAGACTCACAAACCCTTATTTTATCATAGCCTCTACGGTGAATTTTCATTGCTTTGGTCTCTGTAATTTTTACAGCTAAAGGCTATTTGAATAATGGTAAACGTTTTTTTTTAAGATTTATTGAATTAACTTTATAAGTTACAGGTATCTATAGTAAAACAAATACATACAATATAGGCGACTTATTTTCCGATCAATATTACTCGCAACATTTTGAACTTTTATTGAATCAAGTAAATAAGTACCTCAAAACATCTTAAAATAGTGTCAAGCAGATATAGAGCTTCACTAGGAGTTTCTGAATCATTATTACTAATATTTAATTTGAACTTACTTTTTTTTATATGGTACTATAATATCAGATCGCCAGACTACACTCCAATTGTCATGGTCTCGAAGTAAAGAATCGACATCCTTGTGTTACGAGAGCAGGCAATAAATTATCTCAAGGGCTTCTCCCAGCACACCCAGACTCAAGCCAATTTAGAAAATAACGTTTTCTGAATTGACCCGAACCGGGAGTCGAACCCGAAACCCTTGCGTTCAATGGGAATTACCTCGCTACTAAACCAATCCAGTCGTCAATGTAAGTAGGTATAATGTCAGGCATACTATTTCGGAAAAAATCAAGCTTGTTGGTATCTCAATAGCTCTGTTACCTATAATTTACTTATGTGAAGTCAAAGTTTAAAAAAACTAAATAATATCTTATCTCGAAAACAACAAAAAAGGTACACGTACCATATCTGGACTTCTGACAAATACAATTTTTAGGACACGCTGTTAGATATTAAACTTGATTATTATTGCAAAAACTTCTGATCAAATACGAATATGAATGTTACTTGAAAACTTTTCCAGTAAATCTTTCCCGATATGTTATTCCATCGCCAACATAATATTTGCTTTTCACCATTTCACTTGAAGCTACCTACATTTTCACTTTAAACTTCTATTGGCTTCATTCTTTGTAAATTAGTTTGTAATGTAGTCGTAAACATGAAACTTATCATGCTACACCAATATTTCAGTTTCTTGGTGCATACAATTTGTTTTTATGCACATTGAATGAAAGTATTTAAACCAAAGAAAAGTGTGTGTTGAAGTCAACTCAGACGTGAAATTGTTGAGAGTTGTCATAAGTTTGAAGTGACTTTTATTTGACTTTCTTTTATTTAACGCTCGTCAATAAGTTTTTTGATTTTCACAAAGACTGGTCTGCGGTAGAGGTCAGACGTCTTTACTGTAGATACAACTCATTCGATCTTCTGAGTTATCTGCTTAGTTAAAATACTTGTCTAGAAATCTTATTCTTTCCAACTAAAAATAACACTCACCTATTAAGGAGTGTTTTCATTGGTCGTTAGCTCCCGAATGCGTGGTGCGGAAGATTTCGGTACCCCATGCCTTAGGGTGCGCATGCGGCAGCCGTTTCCGCGCTATCGATTTATGATCATCTTGCGGAATATCGAACGTGTTATCGACTAGTGAAAGTGCGTCTTTACGGTTTATATATCTTTAATAATTTAACCTCTCAGCAAAGGGAGACGAGAGAAAAGAGAAAAATTTATTGTTGCTCGGTCTCAGGCGACTAATAAGTTAATATTGTTTTACGTAAGCAAATAATAAGAAAATCTTAGTGACCAGAAATAAAAACCGGTCAAGTGCGAGTCGAACCCGCGCACTGAGGGCTCCGGGGAAACTTGTAGGTATGGAAATACTTTGTCCTTAACTGGAATCCAGTCTCAGAGATTTTTACAGCTTTTTCCGAGTTTATACAAATTTTTATATATTTGCTTTTACAAACTATTTCCGCTCTTTTCCTTTATTAGTGCTATAAGATATTGCTTCTTGCCAAATTTAATAGTTCTAGGTCAACAAGAAGTACCCTATAGGTTGATTTCCTTGCGAGTATAAAACATGCGGCATTAACGGCCGTATGTTTTGATTGCATTGATTTTTTTACAGCATAAAGGGATTGCAGACATGAGCATTTGATATACTTTTCAACTTGAGACGTCTACGCGTTCCTGATCTTGACAAACAGACGATAGACACGCAAACAGACTGACAGACAGACAGATGGACAACGAAATGATCCTATTGGGGTATCTTTTTACCTTTTGAGGTACGAAGCCCTAAAAAGTCGCCGTAAAGAAAAGTTTTAATGAAAAACGGTATAAATCGTATTCAAACAAAGGACCATAATTGAATTCAATTTAATCTTTTTAACACAAAATATCACTAAATCATTAGCTTCAAAAAGCTATATACTTTTTAAAATGTTGCCTCAAACAAGTGCATAAACAGGGGAGAAAGAACAATTCATCAAAAAGGTTAACCTATTTAACCACATTCACATGCAGATCTTTTGTCGTGGCTCTGCAATTATTTTTACTTAACACAAAAGATTCTCATCCGCAATTTTGGGGTAACCAATGGGGGAAACCATAAAAATACAAAGGTGGCGGAGAAACGCCGTGCCACAATAGAGATTAATAGTATAATAAGTACACTCACTTAATTGGGTAACTGCTACTTTCCTCATTCTCCACTTTGTTCGTTCTTAAGCTTACTTCACATATTTCTATTGTGGCTGTTAAGCGACCTATTTATTCAGGACCCCGGCGAGCTAAAGTGAAAATAATTCATGCGTGCTTATTAAAAAGCAGAATGATTTCATCGACGAAGTAAAGGGCGTTCGTAGCGAAATTTAGTTTACTTATCCTTATCTGATGCTTACGTATTCTTGTCTAATGCTAGATTTTTAGTTTTCCTTTAACCTGACGACCTCAATCATAAATTTTAAGCGTTGATTTTCTAAGTCTATGAACCCGACAAACTTAGAATGACAGCTTAAATTAAAAAAAAAACATGCAGGACTTTTTCAATACATGTACGAAGTAATATACAGGGTTACTTGTAAAACATCAACAACCGTGTAAGACCGTGTAAGACTAAAAGATCACTTCGATGTAAATATTACAAACAAAAAACCATTCTTAATAAAAATAAATACTTAAAATATTCAAAGGTACTAAAAAAATGCATTGATTTTTCAAAAAAAAATAGCAACTCGAAATTCATACATAACAGCAAAAATAAATGCAAAGCGGCATGGACGATCGTTAAAAATGAAATTTGCAATTACAAAAATGACGTTAGTATACCTGAATTGAACGTAAATAACCAAATTCTGACCCACCCTTCTGACATAGCCTCAGCTTTTAGTGACCATTTTATCGACTTGACTAGTGGTACTTCTACAACAAACACATTTGCAAAAAAAGAGATACCTAACTCAATGTTCCTTTGTCCTATGGCAGAAGAAGAGGTAAAAAAAGAAATGATGACCTTAAATAACACCGCGTCTGAGGGTTTTGATGGAATAAGCACACAAATAATTAAAGCCTGTGTGGTAGAATTAGCCGCCATCATGACTTACTTGATAAACCTATCCTTCACAACAGGCACCTTCCCTGATTTACTAAAGGAGTCTGTTGTCAAGCCACTCTACAAAAAAGGCGATAAATCCGACGTAAATAATTATCGACCCATCACGCTAATATCTGTCCTATCAAAAATTTTTGAAAAATGTATTTATAAAAGACTGCTGAACTATTGTAACAGGTTTAACATACTAAAAAACGAACAATTCGGCTTCCAAAAGGAAAAATCAACAACGCTTGCAATTTATACACTTTTAAATACTGTACTAGAAAACATAAATGCTGGCAACCTGACAACGGGACTATTTTTCGATTTGTCAAAAGCATTCGACTTTGTCAACCATGATATCCTCTTGAAAAAATTAGAGTCGGCAGGAATAAGAGGACCCACATGGCAGTGGATATCGTCGTACTTGGGTAATCGTAGCCAGCGCGTGGTTGTTAATCAAATAATTAATGAAGAGCTTACATCGTTTGCATCTGATACCAAAACCAACACACGTGGTATTCCCCAAGGAAGCGTCCTGGGCCCCCTTCTGTTTATAATATACATAAACGGCATAACAGATGCAACAAAACACAAATGCATACTATTTGCTGACGACATATCGATAATTGTAACATCTGATAAGAAAAATGATAATTCTATAAAAATGCATGAAAATGAAATTAGTAACACTATTGACAACATAACGAAATGGCTAGATAGAAATGACCTTAAACTGAATTTGAATAAATCAAACTTTATACAATTTAATAAATCAAAACATGCCCAATACAATTTTAAACTCAACATTGACAACATAAAAGAAATCACACATACCAAATTTCTTGGCGTAATCATCGATCAAGACTTAAGCTGGAAGTTACACATTGATAATCTGTGCAATAGAATCAATATTTTTGTTTACGCACTCAACAGAATTAGGCAAGTTACTAACAAACAAACTGTTGTCACAACTTACCACGCTTATGTAGCTTCGTTATTGCGTTATGGCCTCATAATATGGGGGAACAGTACCGATCGAAATAGAGTATTTATTGCGCAAAAGAAATGTGTTAGAGCCATGTGCGGGGTCCCGCCGGGTGAGTCTTGCAGACCAGCTTTTATAAAACTTGGACTTCTACCACTGCCTGCGCTGTACATTTTTGAAATTTGCTGCTTCGTAAAGAAACACGATAAATTATTCATGAAGGCTAAAGATACAAACTCAAGGCTTAAAAGAAACCCAAACAGATTGGTCTTAAGTGTCATCCCAAAATCGCAAAAATATAACAAGAGTTGTGTATCTATGTGTGTTAAGATATACAATAAAATTCCTGATGACATAAAAAAACAGAAAATCAATGTTTTTAAGACTAAATTGTACAAGTGGCTTATTGACCAAAGAATTTATGACCTAAAAGAACTACTTGACCGCACATCTCATTGACTCGATTTAATTTGACCAGTTAATTAAAAGTGATAATACCTAGTAATTTAGTATTCCAATCGATGTTATTAATTTGTCAATCTAATTATATTATAATTGTCTCACGCATAATGTATCTACATTTAATTTAATTAATATTTGCATGCTAATAATCCTGGCAAGACATGTGAACCTTTTTTAATGTAACATCTTTATACCATGTTCTTACGCAAATAAAATATTATGATTATGATTATGATGATTATGATTAACCCCCTAGGGGCTGATTCTGGTGCTCAAATACAACAAATCGCAAATCGCAAAAAAAAAACACTATTTTATACAAACTGATGTCTGCTGGTCGGCGGCTTTGTATGGGGAAGTGAATTTTATTTGCAATTTTGATGTTGGTCCCATACATTATTTTTTTTGTATTTTACACCAAAATCAGCCCCTAGGAGGTTGTTGGTGTATAAAAAATAACCCTGTATAATAAATATATGTGAATAAAGTAGATAATATGCATTTTGGACATTCACTCCCACAAGACGGTGAGTTCGCAAAAAAATCGAATTCATTCATTCAAACTTACCGCTCTCCTTTAACGGTTGAATATCCGAAAATCCCTCTTAAGTTCGCTGTAAATAAATCCTCTGTACAAACCGTTTTGAGATTGTTTTTGTAACCGGTTTAAATTTCAAGAGAAGCCTAGCCAGCTAGAATTATAATAATTTAACATGTTTATTGTTTTGATGGTTACCACAAGTTGAGATCATTAAGATCTTGATTATAGTATTTTTATAGTTGAACATTATAAACAGTTTGTGTTCTAATGTTTTGTTAAGTGAAAAACATCTGAAATTATTGAAATATCATTGTATTTAATGCCGCATCGAGTGTCAAGTGACTTGTCTCAAGACAACTTGCTTTAGACCCGATAGCATCTTGAAACCTGCTTCTACGGGAAGAGTAGCCTCCACTGAATCCAAGAAAAGAAATATAAACTAAACAACTGTTTTTTTATTAAACATTTTAAAAACATTATTAACGGGCAAACACGTAAACACGGTCGGTCATTCAAGAATATATTTTTTTCGTCAGTAATTTAACATTTCAGTTCAATCTAACAACCAATAATAATTAGAAATCGTCAAATTTTCATTAAGACCAATAGGAGTTGTCGAAAGTAGGTAACTGTTCACAAATGTATAATTACGGATACAAATTAAACATTCAACGTTAAAGATAATACTTACCCATTCGTGTGCCCTAGGTTTAATTGTACAATTTTAATATCGGAGAAATTAATAGTACGCCAGAAAAGCGCTCTTTCAGTTTATTCTTAAGATTCATGGTGCAATCAGTGAGATTGTCTGCGAAGACGGGCAAGTTAACTGGAACTACAAAACTGTTGTGTTTGAGCACGAACTACAAAACTAGTGTTTAAATTGCAATTTATCGCCACTGTTGCCAAACAACTGTACTTTTGACAGACGGTAGACAGTAAAAAGAAAAAGAAATGGCTAGTATTAATAGTAAATTACTCACTTAAACACGAACGATTGTATAAATTGTATGGAAGAATCGTATATTACCAGTTTCAATTGTATTACCTTTTGGCTTAATACGATGTCGGTACGATCAACAAAGTCGATGATTATAGTAAGTTAATATTAAACTGTATATATTTATCTGCAGCGACTAACCCCGCCATAACCATTTTGACTTACAAGTAGCAATTAAAGACGAAAGGATTTTTGTTCTCAACAATAAATACCATTTTAAGCAATGATGTTACAAATTCAACTAATGAAAATGCAACTCATCTGTGCGAAAGAGTTATAAAACCATAAAATTTGATCATAGTAAAAAAAAATGTGTCTATGTCGATAGTACAAAGATATACAAATAGTACAAATGTATCTCCTTCTCGCGTTCTTAGTCGGGGTAAGCTTGACCATGATTCTAGGTGCAGTCTAGATAAAACTTGGAGCGATTACCATTCAGTCACAGTAACCCTCAGATAGGAGTACCAAAGTTTTTTGGACCATGGCAACAATCACTGTAACCCAGGCAGGTTTCCCCACAATGTTTTTCATCCAATTAACCAAAAACTTAAAACACAATATGTATGAATGTTAACTAATTATAAACAATATCCCGGGTTCGATTCCCGATCGGTCAATCGTCGTTGTTTCTGATTTCTGTGACACAAATGCTTTGGCTACCTAGCATATGTATGTGATATTGTCCAATATTTATAATTAAAAATGATTATCATCATCATTAACAGCCTTTAGAAGACCACTGCTGGACATAGGCCATCCCCATAGAACGCTATAGCAAGCTGCTTTGGTTGGACCGTTTGCATTCAGCAGCTTCCCAAAACCTTGACTAGGTCATTAGTTCACCGGGTAAGAGGCCCATGCTGCTATTACTTTCAGTATAATTAATAACAAAATATAAGTCTGGCATGTACGTACATACCCTAACCTCAATAAAGATCACGCTTGTTTGTTTAGCAAATTACCTAGAATAAATAAATAAATAATAATTAAATAAATTGTTTTCACAATCTTTCATCATTTCATACTTTTTTCAGATTTTTCTATAAGAATTTAAGAGACTTGTAACAAAAATGCGCTACCTCTGCTCTTTGCGAAAGAATTTAAAATATTTTCAATTAAATTACGCGTGAGAAAATAAAATTAATTGGAAGGTATTTATCGAGGTCTTTGATTAAATACTCTTCAACCTTCACGCCGTTCCTTTAATTAATTTCGGCATTGTTTTTTCAGTCTTAAACTCAAGTAATTAACGACAAGCAAAATTCAATTCTCTGTAACATAAAACCACTTCGAAAGGCGAATATTAAAAAGTTACGTATTTACGATTACCAAGGGACAGTTTATAGGAATTTTAATAAAAATTGAAAATACCGTATTAAAATGTAGGACGGATTTTTGGCACGAATATTAAACTGTTTTACGGTGTGATATTAAGTTTTACTGCTTGTATGTTTTAATTATATTTGTTACAGTAAAAATGAAAATGGCGTCAGTCTGAACTTTGGTAAAATATTTAAGTAACATATTTTTAACATTTCGTCTTTCTTTTTTTTTCGATTTGACAATCAGATTGGAGCAGTAGTCTCGAGTGCAAAGGTTCTGGATTTTGGAATCAAACGGTTTTACGTGTCTGGGTGTGCTGGGAGATAATAAACCCAGCTTATAAATAAAGTAAACATTTTAGGAATAAATATGAAATTTTTGTCACTATTGCCTGTTACCGTTGGTTAGAATTGTTTTTCTAATATGCGGAATCGTTCCATCAATGATTTGGTAACGTTAACCCTTAACATCTAAAAAAAATAATGTAGTGTTTTAATAAAATATGTTACAAGCGCATTTTTTTCATTTATCAAATTCATTTTAGGCATTTATTAAAATAAATCTTCATTTTATTTCATCGACCTAGATACAGCTGGAAGTAGCTTGCTAATGGAATCATGTCGCGAAACACCATTTCAGATTAACTTTAATTAAGTGGATGTTATTCGAAACTTGGCCTGAGCGAAAATTTATCTTGTTTGATAAACTTTAACTTTGAATTGAGTATTACGCGAAGCGCGAACGGAACTCGGATTCATATTGTCATATTTAGATCACAACTCTGTTGAGCTCAAAGCAGACTGAGCGGATCACAGCGCAGCGCAACGTAGAACATTGGACGCACTTTATAAAGCATACAGCATAGAAAATCGAACTTTCTGCTAATAGAGATCTTACTTCAATACGAGTGTTACATCTTCATAGTTGTAGATCATAGATACTTATTGCAAACCAAACATAGAAGCCACAAATAATGTTTACGGAAAGATACATTATTTTACCGTCCTGACCACTAAAAACGATCTCTTCCAGATATCCTACAACTATTTTGAAAGGGAAGTATTTCTAACGTTATTACATTTAACTTTAAGGTGTTAGTTGTTTCTTTGGCATTAGCACGCGTCCATCGACCATTGTGTTCTGCGCTCCTGATCTGATGCTTAAAGCTTTACTGTTGGATATACTCTGAAGATAGCACTTTATCCTGAAAATGTTATTATCTTAGCAAAGACAAAACACACCAGGTAAACACCATTTGATTTGTTGGCAAAAACGACTTCTTGGATGTAATGAGACGAGCTAACAGCTTTGTTTTCAAAGAGTATCAACTTTTTTAATAAGTAGTCATTTATTTGTTTTACTCTTAATGTTTATTTATTACTAATAGAACATTCTAGTAGTTGTTGGTGTGTAATGTTATTACCTACACAATAGCCTGGATCAAGTAATTAATATTATGTTATCTCACTAACGAGTCTTAAATCTTAGAGAGCTATTATTTTATTGTCTAAGAAACAAAACGTGATTTGTTTCTTTTATTAAAAAAATAGTAACATGCTTTGTTTATGTATTGTTTTAATATTATTTACTCATCAATCAATAATATAAATATGTACACTGAAGTCACACAGTACATTTACGAAAATATAAACAATGATTATTCTTTCATTTTTAGTGAAATTGCATTGTTATCACTTTATCAATGATATTTATTAAATAATGAATCCATTGGGGCTTACAATAAAACAATGCTTTGATAAGCTCCCGTTCAAATTAACATGAAAATAACGTTGACAAAACAAATTAACGTTTTTGGGTTGAGATACTGTCCCAGAAGGTATGTATAACCTAGGTATTTGTATTACCTATTAGTATAACCTTTATGAATGACTAGCGGTACGTTAGATGTAAATGACTAACACGTCCAAGTTATCTCTGCCTGCAAATTCACTTTGGCCAGAGCTATAAAAATGATACATTGGTGTACTTTAGGTCCGAAACGCCTCGAGGTTTAGAGGCGTGTGAGAGGCGTCCGTTGTAGTCCAAGGGATGTGAATACCGTAAACGAAAACTAAGTAAAACAATCCGATCGTAACCCATCAACATCAAGTAAGATTAACAGAACTGAGGCTCTCTGTGAAGTAGCAAGCAGAACTTGTGGTCGAATCACACCATAGTGTGTAGAATGTGCCTAACGCTTATAAGTTTTAAGGAACTACTAGATACATGTACATTTTGGTAATATTTTATTTTTGAGTATATGGTTTTTAGTTTTAGGTTAGTTAATTTTTGTGCTATCAAAATTTTAATTGTTATTGAGTAAAAATAGTAACATATTTGCTATTGAAGAACAATAATGGACGGTGTTTGTTTAGCAGTATCTCAGGCTATAAGCTAACTTGATTAGCTTCTAGCATCTTATTCCTTTTTTAAAAGTTATCTCAAAAATATCGCTTTTAGCGATAAGTTTCATTAATTGTGCTTTTCTATTCAATTTTAATATTATTATTTTTATTTTGTGTGGCATCTGGTGTGTAGTAAAGATTATTTTAATTACCATTGCTCGTTACACAATGTAAGACCCGTAACTGCGCCAATTGGACAGGTTGAAATAACGTCTTCTCTAGTGTCCAGCAGATCGTGAAGCCTCTTTAATGTCTATCTCCTTGCCTACACGGAATGCGAGACCATAAAAATAATCGCACTCATCAGCTGCTGGCTCTATATCGGCTGCATACCCGCGTTTTTACGCTACCGTTTACGATTCGCGATAGAATTTGCTAGTACATAAACTTTTATGTAAGATATTAGGAATGCCATATTCTGAGACGCCCATTTTTTTAGAATGTTTTTATTAATATGTACATATAAATACAAATAATCGCTAACAATATTTCATATGAAATGTTAGCAATTATTTATTGGATTAGGAACAGGCATCATGTAGGTATACATGGGGCACACTAAAAGTTTTGCACTTCTAGCTAATCGGAACTATTTTAATTTCGAATGTTATATTTTTTAAACGTTGCAACCTTCTTAGTAATAAAAAAAAAACAATTGGCGGGTTCTACGTACGCAATGCAAATGGAATTAAGTCGAAAAGATTTTAAATCGATGATTTTTTAAGATTTTAAAAGTTCTCTCTCTCCGCAAAACTGTGCCGCTCGTCTTCAAAATGCTTTTGGGAGAGAAGCACCTTGTTTGTGCACCGTGAGGCGATGGTTTGCTGAATTTAAGACAGGTCGAGTTTCTTTACATGACAAATTTCGTGAAGGGCGGCCTTCAACTGCCGTCAACGAAAATAATGTGGCTACTGTTAAGCGGAATAAAGCTAATTGAAGAAAACACGTGGATTACCTATGAGACAATTCGAGAACTATTGGGAATTGGTATGAGCCAAATTCAGAAAATTTTACACGAAGAATTGAAAGTTCGGAAACTTTGCTGTCGTTGGATCCCTCATGAACTGACAGCGGAGCAGAAGCGGGATCGCGTGGAATGGTGCTCACAGTTGCTACTGAAGTACGACCACGGACATTTTAATGCTGTTTATGACATTGTCACAGGAGACGAAACGTGGATTTATTGTTTTGAACCCTACAAAAAACAGCGATCTTGTAAATGGGTGTTTGAAAATGAGAACAGGCCAACAAAAGTGAGGCAGGCGAGAAACGTTGGTAAAAAAACGATCGCGTTTTTTTTCTCAGCTACGGGTCCCATCTGTACAATTCCACTTGAAGATCGAAAGAGTGTTAATGCCGTATTATTCTACCATTTGTTTACCCAGGGTTTTAGAAAAAGTTCGCGAAAGACGACCCATAAGCCGCGTTCTCCTACATCATGACAACGCTTCTTTACACACGGCCAACAAAACAAAGTCATTTTTAGCTTCCGAAAAAGTACAACTCGTCACCCATCCTGCGCATAGCCCCGACCTAGCACCCTGTGATTTCTGTACTTTCCCCAAAATTAAAGATTTGATGAGAGGTTTTACTTTTACCAACTCCGAAGAGGCAGTGATGGCGTTCAATCAGCACGTAGAAAACATGCCTTCAGATCTGTGGTCCTCCTGTTTTAAAAAATGATTCGATCGCATGAAAAAATGCTTAAAATGTAAAGGAGAGTATTTTGAAAATCAATAAACATAATATTTTGGTTATAACATGTTGTTTTTTAAGTTACGCAAAACTTATAGGGTGACCTACGTATCATGATTTTGATGCAAAGTTTTAGATTTTTACGATACGTCTTATTAAAAATACGAATCACGTTTTACTAACCGAGAGTTAAAATCTCAATTAAAAAAACTTACACACAATTTTTTTTATTGTTGTTTCTACAAAAATCCTAGTAAATCGGCTATATTATTTGGCATAGTTAGTTTTTTACGTCAGTAAAAACTAAAACGCGTTTTAATAAAAATATTCATATTTTTTCGTATATAAAAAGAACTTTGGTATGTTTGGTTGTCAGATTTGTGTATCAAAAACACAATCGTTTCCCATCTCATTCACAAAAGATCGCTTTGTTTCTCGTTCGACTCTGACTTCCAGTTTAAATTGTTCTTATTCCCAACAATATGGGCCGACACGAAAGGCAATTCGACAAGCGAGACCGCCCCTGAATTCCGACATATTCGCTATCTATTTTTCTAAGATAAAAAAATCACAGTAAACTCTCACGGAAATTGAGCTCCTCGTACCTACAACATATTATCTCTATAAATTTACCTGACATCCCCAATATTTCAGACGATTTCACCAACCTGACCCCTTTAATAAATCCCTTACGTAGGTACTTACGCACGAAAAGAATGCCTATAGGCACGCAGTTTTTTTGCAATCAATAAATTATAAGATTATGAAAACTTTGTTTTGCTAAACAAGATGCTAGATGACTAATTTAGCTATACGATTACATACGAGTAATGTGGAAATTGTTACTGTTTCAGGGGGTACCGTGTTTTCTTTGTTTTTTTGCACCTCAAAAATACGAAATTCTTATTGGACCACTAATGGTTGTCCGTCTGTCGGTGTGTTATGATAATTTTTCTCAGCTACGCCTAGAGATTTCAAATTGAAATTCAAAACTTATGCTCAAGTCCATAATACCTTAGCACTGAGAAAAAAACAAACTTCTAAGTCAATGCAATCAAAAGGTAGGTTACGATGCATCGTATATTTTGACACTTGCAAAGGAATAAAGTATATAGTTTTCGTTGACCTAGAATCATTAGGCAAGAATCTCTGTTGTTTGTCACAACACAAATAAAAAGTACTTATCTACTCGGATAAACATGGAAAAACTTTGAGATTTTATTCCCGTGATAGAGGATCTGTTTACTATAAGTTTGTATGGAACTCTCAGTACGCGAGTCCAACTCCTCCTTAATAGTCGAGTTTTTGTATTTTTTAAACATTAGTTTAGCTTTTTAAACGTTTCGCATACAATATTTATTTATATTACGATTATATCGAAACGAATATCACACAGCGGGATCAAATTTTTGGTCATCATGACAATAGTTACAAAACTCTTGTCGAAAATAATAAGACCGGTCGCATATTATCAGAAGCTTTTAATAAGAAACATTTCTAGCGCGCGCCGGACCGAACTGTCACAAGCCCCGCACATTATCCGGTTCGGCGATCCGGCGCCAGTTGTTGCTGACTGCGCCACCATGACACACCTCTCCGTCTTATGACGTTCGCACAGGGATGGGTGTTGATTTCACTGTTTATATTTTCTTCTACGCTAGGTCCCGCTGTATTTTATTTTGGTAGTGTACACTACCCACATTCCATATGCACGATTATTTTTCCATTTTAGCTATAAAATCTTAAGAATAAGAATAATAATAAAAGAATACGTTTATTTGAAACAAACCAAGAAATAATTAATTAATAAATTAAAGCTCGAATAAGTAATAAACAGAATTAAAAGTTAAAAATACATTGTGAAAACTGTAGGAAATATTTGCGGTCGATTTTTAGAGTGTCACAAGCTGGCAATAATAGGAGCATAAATTCTCCTATTTTTCCTTCTGTGGAAAAATAAAAAAAGTGGAGTGGTGGTGACGTTGACGACGACGTTTCAATCCGGCGCGCATTAGAACCGGCAAGAAACATTTCTTACAATATGCGGGGTCTAGTACTACAAAATGTATGCACCGAAGTGCCTTCAGCCCCCCTAGCATGACCAACAAAACACGATATGATATGATATGATATAGCGATATATCGACACCAACTATAAAAATATGATAGATATAGCCGCAGACTTGAATGTTTATCGTAACAGCGATCATAATATGTGACGTCACCGGCACGGCGTTTCGGCGTTCAACATGGCGGCTATATTCATCATATTATTATTTTTACAGTTGGTGTCGATATATCGCTTTATCATATCGTGTTTTGGTACTCATGCTAGGGAGGCAGGTTTGCGCTACAATGTTTCTATTAGAAGCTTCGGATAATATGCGGCCTGTTTAAAACGGAAAAGTAAAAATCATTTTGGTTTGTTCCATTTTTAGTCGCATTACGAGCTAGAAATTTGCATTTTTTTAATTTACAAGAATACCGTTTTTGATACTGATTTTACTAAGACCGGATCAAAACTAGGTTGCGACTACTTTTAATTTACGGGAATTGGGTTTCTGGTTTAGTCAGGATTTTTTCCTGTTGTATATTGATTACATTTCGATGTATTTATATTTTCTTTCGTGTATTTAAATAGTATGACCCATTCATTAACTTTCCTACCTAGTACAATTGAGATAATAAATAGTTGGAAGTCAGTCTAGCAAATAAAATTATATAGGACTATATTATTTTCACTTTAAAAAAAAAACTGCCTCTGGTGGGATTCGAACCGACGACCTTTCGCTATCCGGTTGGAACAGCAGTCGCCCGGATAGCGACAGGTTGTGGGCGAATCCCATCAAAGGCAGTTAATAAGTTTTACAAGTGAAAATATTATCCTTGACAACTAAACTAGCTTGATTGTGAATGCCAAAAATAACAAAGATTAAATTAAATTCTGTAAATAAAGATAAGAATCGTTCCAGTCACAACATTATCATATTACCTACTTATCAGAAATTCCGTCGATTTCAATAAATATCGGCACAAAGCAAAGAAAACGTAACAAACGCGCTTCGAGAACATTCTGTGATGGATTGTGTTCCCTGGGCGGGCGTCACTCAGTGTCATCGGCGATCGCTTGCCGATTCATTCCTATTACTGCTCGCATTAAGCGCGGGTTACACTGAAAGCTAAGCTAACTTAGCTTAGGCAACAAAGCTGCAGCATCCTTTTATAATTTGATGACCCGATTGATGTAGTGGTTCGATTCCCGGTTAGGGTCAGTTCAGAAAATGATCTTTTCTTTTACTAGATTCAGTGTGCTGGGCTGGGAGAAGCCCCTGGCAAAATACATTGTCTGATTCCCCATAACACAAGGTTCTCAATCCTTTGTTCGAGTCCATGACCATTGGTGTGTAGTCTGGTGCATTTTCAAAAAGAAATGTTTTCACACCGCAAACTAAGCTCAGCTAAACATTAGTGAACTAAGCTACGAAACTACTAACTAAATTAATAGAACTCCTTCGCGCTTTTACATCTTGATCCCGTCAATATAACATAGTGTTTTCATTGACCACCATTCTATTGTAGTGGTTCGCGCTCCTGACTACAAAGCAGAGCGGTTGCGGGTTCGATTCCTGCAAAGGGAAAATATTTGTGTGATGTGCACGATCATTTATACCTGAGTAATCGATGTTTATAAATGTATTTAAGTATCTTTAATCGTTATTATCTAGTCGCATATATTACTGCTAACCTTGGGGCTAGGAAACAATTTATATAATCATTTCATCATCATTAATTTATTGTAACTTATACATAGAAGTCGTTTTCAGTGTGAACCAAGATGAGAGATAAGCTCTCACAGTTAATTGCACTGCTGAGTAAGCTAAACTAACATCAGGTAGCTTAGCTCGCAGTGATGCCTAGCCTTTGTGCTGCGTACATTCGAACATGAGCCGGATTATCGATTAACCAATCATATACATAAAGAGAATGGTAGTAGTTAATGTTTATCCCTTCGAGTTAAGGAGGCTTTACTAACGTGCAAACGACATTCCAAATAATGTTATTTGTTCATTAACTAACTATACAACAAAATATTACAATTATTAGTTTATTTTTGGATAAAATGTTGATACTCGTTTGCCTTACACGATACTTCTTACGAAAGAAACGAATTATATTTTTTAATAATTTTACATTATTTGTCTCTCAATAGGTAATTTTAAGCAGATCAAGCCGTATGTTATTAGAAACACATTCATAAATCTGTTACAAATGGCTTACAAATATCGCAATTCCTCTATATTTTTATACACAAACACAAATTCTATAAAGGCGTTCAGCCATCTCGGATTCAATGATCGAAGTTCCCTCATATTTCTTCCCTTACGCAATTCAAGTTTGTTAATGAAAGACCCTTGTAACTTTAATCCTTATAAGTTAGGAAATTCATTGGGAACATTTTGAAGACCCGTTAAAATTCAACTTTCGCTTTTTTCCTAGATCCTATTAAGGATTTTGTGTCACAAGTTGTTAGCGGAAATTGATAAAAGTTAATATTTCATACCGATAATTTTAAAGGTCTTGGGATTATCTAGACTCTTCTTTTTATCGAATATTCGTTTAAAAACTGCCCAAATTTTTAGGACAAAAAATGAAAAAACTGCGTAGCAACATATTTTTTAAACTTTTTATCTCGTCAGGCGACAATTCGAATTCGATTTAGAGTACTGGATGGAGGGAAAATTCCATCAATTATCATGTTCTGTTAATTGAGTTTTTAATAAATAACTTATTCGGCTGGCTTTTTCCTAAGTTTCCGTAATTAGGATGATTAGGCGTTACTTACTGAAGCCTCGGGTAGGCAATTAGGAATCTTATAATTTCAACTTAAGGCCTCCAATAGAGAATTTTGTTTTACTTCTTAAATTAAGATTCGTGAACTAGATTATTTTATAATAAAATACAATTATCCACACAAAATTATTCTAAGCAAAATAAATTTTGTTAATTATCAAGTGTTTGAGTGATGTCTGAGTTGCTAAGTTTAGTTACTCTGCTTAGTAGCAGCAGTAGCAGATAAATTGGCGTATCTGTTGTATTTTAAGGGTTCCGTAGCTCGAACAAAGGGACCCTAATAGGATCATTTCGTATATTGTCTGTCTGTGTCAAGATTCTTTTCATCAGGAACGCGTGGTATCAAGTTAATATTCATATCAAATACTTAGGGCTGGGATATGTCAGCGACTTTTGTTCGCTTACGAATCTCTTCATTTCTGATTCGATCTCGCAAAGAAACACCGAGCATAGCACTTTCCATAGCACGCTGTGCAACCTTGAGTTTTCTTATGAACGGATAAGCAAGCTAAAGTGGCAGTGGGCGGGGCATATAGCACGTAGAACTGACGGCCAATGGGGCAGAAAGGTTCTGGAATGGAGGCTACATACCGGCAAACGCAGCGTAGGACGTCCACCTACAAGGTGGACAGACGACCTGGTAAAGGTTGCAGGGAGCCGCTGGATGCGGGCCGCTTCCAACCGGCCAATTCGGAAGTCACTGGGAGAGGCCTATGTTCAGCAGTGGACGTCCTATGGCTGAAATAATGATGATGATGATGACTTAGGGCTGCAATCCCAAGGGATTGCAAGCAGCTGTGAAAAAATAAAACTTCTAAGTAAACGCAACTAAAAGATGCGGCCGCATTTTTGTTACGCATAAGGAAATCAAAACCTATATTTGTAGGTACTTTCTGTTGACCTAGAATCATTAAATTTAGCAAAAAGAAATTCACAAGTAAAGAAAATGGTCTTAAAATGAAAAATTAAATTACAACATAAAAAAAAATTTTTGGACAAACCCGGAAAAATGGTAATTGATTTGAAATTGTAGCTGAATAGCGGCAGCGTTTTGGTAGTGATTACCAAAGTTAAGCCACCTAAGCCGTAGTTGTGGTCGGATGGGTGACCATTCCAACCATATTTAGTGACATTTATCACAAGCATCTTCGTGCTTCGGAAGGTACGTTGAAAGTGGACCCGACTAATAGCGCATAAATAGTCGTGAAGCCTAGTCAGAGGCCTTAGGGCGGCTTAACATCTGACAGTAAGGTTAATTCACTGGCCCTAAAATACCCCTCCACCGCACCGCACTGGGTTCGCGTAATGGTGTATGGCCTAAACCATCCTCATAGTTGAGGTGAGGCCTGTACCCTGCAGTGGGACTTATAAAGGCATACTTTTAATGGGGATTTTCCCCTTCTGTGTCGATCTGAAACTGTGTGTTTCTTCGGTAAATTAGTATATTTTAATCTCGTTGTCTTTAAAGAAGCACAGTTAGTCCTATTGCAGGTCAATTGAACTATAAAATAGGTCTTAATCCATCTATATCTGTTCAGTTAAAAATTGACAATGTTACGATTTTGACAATATTTAACAAATGAATTTCATGCTATAACATTTGTATTGAGTTGAAATATAGAAATTAACATTAAATTAACTCACACATACGGCGAAATTATATCCAAAAATGATATAAAATCGGAGCCAGATTGAAAATTAATACGTGAGAGTTTCGCGTCGGGTATCCACTTTAGCACCTCATTCAAATTGAGATGTGATACGATAAGATGTAAATATATCACACACCTCGGCGAATCGTGTATGCGCGATAAAAATCAGCGGCCGTGAATATGTTACACTGAATATCGAAATTCCGCTAAAATATAAATATACCAAAAAATACTACGGAATGAAGGTAGGTCAGACGTATGGTCTAAAACAAATGTACTGTCTGTAGAAATTTAAACAATGATTTTAAATATTTAAAAATAACCTAACAGAGCATCTTCGAATTTAATATACACGTTGTTTTGAAATTAATAAGCCATGATATTAAATCGCTCGCCACTTTTATTGATGGCATTTTATTCGACTTTTTATGAACGTTTAATCACTTATAAGACACAACGCGATAAACTATTTATAGGTTTTAGACCTTTAGAACAGAGATTTCAAAGTTTTGTGTTTAAAATTTCGCTACTGCTTGTAAAACATCGCAGCGCCGTCAAACGTCAGATGTATAACTGCGTCAGGTAAGGAAGCTAGCGCAAATGACGTAGACCAGTTTCAATCTCTTTGCTTCTAACAAGATTGTGACTGTTATGACAAAGTATCTTGACTCCAAAAGTCGCTGATACAGCCCAAAGGATTAACAGGCTAAACCACTTCAGCTTGTTAATCCGTCTTCACAGCACCCAACGGCAATGGGCGGGGCACATAGTACGCAGGACTGATTGACGGCCGATGGGGCTGAAAGATTTTGGAATGGAGGTTGATCAACTCATGCTAAAAAGTAACTAATGATAAATGTAACAATACATCTTAGAATTAATAAATGCATTTGTTGTTATTATTGTTTATCACAGATATTATTGCTATAACTTTTCAGCTTTGATTGATTTGAGTATTATATATTTTATTGACATTTTATTCAATTTAACGTCAACTGAGAGAAAATTGCTCTTAGTTGGCACATTTTTTAGAGTGGAGAAATTATCTTCCCCGAAAAACTAAGACCCACCTAACAATAGATTCATAAATATAATAAAAATGTGGACAGGAAAGTAAGCTGCACCCAGGTCGCACGCAGCGTTAGGATAGTAGGTTGCAGGCGATGTAAAGCCGCTGCTAGTCTAGCAGACTGACCAGACTGATCATAACGACGGCTAAAGAAATCTTGGTAGTCTTGTTAAAAATCCCAGGAATCTTTTAGATTAGCTAGTTACAAATAGCAGTAGATCTCCAAGGGTACTTCGTATTTAGGCATTTAGGATTTTGACTGATAGCGGGGTTTCCCTGTAACATATTCGCCCGTAACACACCGGCGCGATTTACATAAGCGAGTAAAATCTTGCTAACAGACTGCTTAGCTATGGAGCTTAGGGATTTTTATTTGCATCTTGTCAGTAAGGGTGTTTGGATACTCTAGAGAGGCTGCGCTGAGTTATCCCTTATCTTCCACTATCAGAGGGACGGATTATTGTTATATAAACACCATAACATGCATTCGTCAAGACCTTTTTTCAAATTTCAACAACTTTACACGCCATTTAAAAAATACAATTATAGTACGCCAGCTAATTATTTAGGTCAATAAGTTAAATTACCTCAATTTCAATCCTAGAGTAGACACAATAAATAAAACCATTGTTATGAATAAATTATGATTAATAAAATAGGGAACCCATTAGAAACAAATTAGTTAAACTATGATTTTCATAACAAAGTGCCTAGTATCTTTAGATTAACTTTACTAATTGAACTTTCGAACAAATGCATAATTTTGCAATGATTTATGTAGGCAATAACAGAATGCTACATGGGATTATTATCATTTTTTAGAAACTTGTGCAATAAAGTTTATATAAACAAATTTTGTTTACAGACGGTCAATTACGTGTACCTCAAATTAATATTTAAAAAATAATGATATCCATTTAAGATTTTTATGTGATTTGATCATTGGATTAAACACCACAATCACCCCTTTCTTTTTTACAATTTCGTTAATTGAGATCCGTTTACGTTAACCATTCAAAGCTTAGATAAATTAACCAAAATAGAAGGAATGCAAGGTAAATAAAGGGGCCTCAACTTTAAAATATGTTGTAACCCCTTCCCGGGATTGGGTAATCCGAAAAGTCCTCAATTAGAATTAATTAACCTTTTCAAAAATAAACCTGCATTGTGGTTGTATACAGACGCTTTGTCTTAACGCAGATATAACAATATTTGAATGTTGTATTGACATTGTGGTTAATTTATCTTCTAAAGTTAAAGTAGAGTTATTTTTATAAATTATTTAGACATTGCAATTGTTTTATAAGCTACAACGTTTGTTTTTTGGAATAAATATAATAAAGGAAATAAAATTAACAATAATAATAATAATAATCCGGAGGGTCCGTATTTATTTGGCCCTTGCCTCTTGTGCTTGCCTTAACTGGTCGGCCAAGAGTGGAGTTGCAAGAGCAGAACCTGTGCTCCAGGTTGGAAGTGTAAAATGTCATAACGCCGGGGGCCCGTTGACTGGTGCGTTTAGCACTGGGATCTTGCACCCCGCAGACTCACCTCTCTACAACCTTAGCCGTTCACACCAATGTTGCTACCCTTGCTACCTTCTGGTGGCTTTAATAGGGCGGCCCATTTAGTGAGCGGCGAGTCACCGTCTGCCCTGATTATCGAGATGAGACATTTGATATGGCAGGCGTCCCGTTGTCTCATCAATATCCCGGCAACCAGTCCATCAAGTTCCTTTTCATAGACCCGGTTTAGTTTCCATCTTTTCTGCAATAGTCCTTGCACCTAGCGGCTGCTGTCTTTGGCTGTATCTTCTCAATAGTACAGGCAGAGATAGTATCCGCTAGGTGTACATATCCCAACTCATTATCGTATCTCAAAGGGGCCTCTTCGTGTTGGATCTGTATCCCCACGAACGCCTTCCAAAAGGACCGGCCTTTGTGCCGTGATTTCCCGTAGGAGAGATACAATAATAATAATATATCGACGAGCTGAAGCAGAAGATCGCAGCGTGGGCGAAGCGTATCAGAAGGTACTCCGAAAGGGTTGAGAGATACGAGCAAAATCGCCTCTTCGGGAGTGACCAGAGAAAGTTCTACAAACTTTTGGAGAGTTCTGAACCTTGCAACACCGGTGAAAGACCGAACAAGGCCGACGTCGTAGACTTTTGGCGTAGCCTATGGTCAACACCGGTGGAGCACAGCGAAGGACCCTGGATTGGAGCAATAGAGGAGGCGTGTGCATCGGTACCCCCGATGAACCCTGTCTTCATCACCGATGAGGACGTAGCCACTGCAGTACGTAGAGCCTCGAACTGGAAAAGTCCGGGACTAGATGGCCTGCAGAGTTACTGGCTAAAAGGGTTCTCGGTATGCCACGCTACCTTGGCCCGCCGAAACCGAGAGATTTGCTTGTGCGATACAAGACCAGGTGTTAGCAAGACGAACAACTACCGAAAATACATCATAAAGGATGGCACAGTGGACATTTGTCGAGCCTATCGCTATTCTGGAGAATCCCTACGTCATGTAGTTTCGGGTTGTTCGGCTCTTGCTAACACTGAGTATCTGCACAGGCATAATCAAGCAGCCAAAATTCTCCACCAAGAGCTCGCCCTGAAGTACGGTCTCGTGAGCCAGAGACTACCCTATTATAAGTACTCGCCGGAGCTAGTACTCGAAAGTGACAGTATCAGGCTCTACTGGGACCGGCCCATCATCACTGACAGGACTATTCTTGCGAATAAGCCTGATATAGTGCTGATGGACCGGGCGCAATCGAAGGTGTTTTTGGTGGACGTCACTATCCATCATGACGAGAATCTTGAGAAGAATGTGGGAAGTGGCGTCCACTGAAATCATACCAATTGTTATATCGGCAAACGGGTTAATCCCAGTCACATTAGGTGTACACCTGAAAAGACTGGGATTCGTCGGCGGCTCGCTTCCAGCAAAGATGCAGAAGGCGGTGGTGCTTGATACCGCCCGCATCGTCCGCCGATTTCTTCCTCTTTTGCCCTGATCCTGGTGCTATTGCCGGTCATTACCGCCCAAAATGCGAGAGGTTTTTGGCCAAAAAAAAATAAATAAATAAATCATTTATTTCCCAGAATATGGTTACAAAAGGTAGTTAACATCATAGATTATCCAGCATATTCTATCGCAATGCGACGTGCAAATATTATGTCAGTGTTTTTTTTTTTAGACCAAGTACATATTGTCAATTATAATGCAAAATCAAATGTCAAAAATTATTAAATAACATTCTTAGGACCGCGACATTTCAAAAGTACAATTAGATTAAAATTATGTCAAAATATTATTTATATGTCAAATTTTATCATTCAAGAATTCGTTAACAGAATAATAGATCTTTTCTTTTAATAAAATGAACAATTTATTTTTGAATTTCGTAAATGTCAGCATTTTTAAATCATCTGGAAATTTATTAAATATTTTTATAACCATGCAATAAACATTTCTTGAATATAGTTTCAACTTTTGTGGAGGAATCGTTAAATTTTCACCCTTTCTGCCTCTGTATCCATTAAAGTCTTTGTTCTTTTTAAATAAATGAATATATATATTTTTACAAAAATCCCTACTTCAAAAATATACAAGCAGGGAAGTGGTAAAATGTTTAAAGCTTTGAACAAGGGCTTGCAGCTACCTAAATAATGAGCCCCACAAATTGATCTAATACATTTTTTTTAACTTTAAAAGCTCTAGGCATATCGACCGAGTTTCCCCACAGTATGAGACCATATCGTAACGCGGATGAAACATATCCATGATATGCCATGACCGCTGCTTCTTTAGAAGCTACTTGCCTAACTCTGTTTAGTGCTCAATTTTACAAATCGATCAATTTTATTTATTAAAGAGTCGATATGATCTTTCCAATTAGACAGTTCGACTATAGTTACTCCTATGAATTTCGTCGCGTTAATATGTTCTACTTTCAAATTATCGTAATTTACGTCAAATTTTATGTCATTAATGGTTTTTGCTTTAATTTTAATGTATTTTGTTTTGTCAAGATTAAGATTTAAATTATTAAGTTCTAGCCATGTAACTATTTTCTTCAAATTCATATTGGCAATGTTGGCTAGCTCTTCTTTATTTTTACATTCAACAATGAGTGTGGTATCGTCCGCAAAAAGTATACATTTTTGATTTGTGACATTTGGTAGGTCATTTACGTATAGTAAAAATAATAAAGGACCCAGAACACTGCCCTGGGGAACACCACAACGATTATAGCGGTAGGAAGAGGAATATGTTTTCCTAACATTAACAGATAGCCGGGCAATTTCTATACACTGTAGACGGTCCGATAAATAGCTTTCTATCCAGGACAAGGCAGTTCCTCTTATACCATACCTTTCTAATTTGTTAAGAAGCAATTTATGAGAAACGAAGTCAAAAGCTTTGCTCATATCTAAAAATATTGCCAGTCTATGCATTGCTTTATTAAGATTTTGTGGTATTTCTTTAATAAGATGAAAACAAGCGCTAACGTCGTTGAGCTGTTTTTTCGAAATCCAAACTGTTCATTTTTCAGTAAGTTTTTTTTATTATACATAACCTTTTCAAATATTATAACAGATCAGTTATTGATAATAGAGGATGTCAGAAAAAATAATATAGTAATTCGGATCGCCTAGTGCTATCTCTAGGATTCCGGTTGACATAATTTTTTGAGATATAAAGGTGCATGTATAGAAAACATTAGTTTTGTGATTACAATTTTTGTTCTATGAAAAACCTGTTGTAGGCATTCTATGGAAGTAAACCTGGCCTCTCACTATGGCCCTCGTAAGAAAGCTTAAGGTTGCACAACGCACGATGGAAAGGGCTATGCTAGGTGTTTCTTTGCGAGATCGAAACAGAAATGAGGAGATCCGTAAACGAACAAAAGTCTACACATATACACAGGTGCTTACACAGGTCTTATCATGATAACTAAAGTTTGAAGGTAAAAGTGTTTACTTAAATTTAGCACGTCGTTTGCAACGCGTTGCAGCGTCTGTGGTCACGGGTAGACTGGCGTGGCGAGATGCAGCCGATGGTGCTGAGATGTCAACAATTTTTGCGAGGGTAGATTTCCAACCCGCACATCACTTATAAAATTTGTCCGGACACAATACTCACTGTATCCGCGGATGAGTCTGAGGACAGATCGCGAGTGTAAGCACACTTGTCAATCACTAGGTTGCACGAAGCTGACAACTTGAATCCGTCTTCCCGGTTGAAGTATTTATGTTTCTTAATTTCAACTGCTTTACGCACAATCCTTTTATAGTAGTGGCGATCGGTGGAGAGGATTTTGGGCTTATGTAGTTCAATCCAATGATTGGTGCCGCCTCCCAGTAAATGTTCTGCTATCACAGATTTATATGTCTGCCTGCTTCTGATCTGCTATGTGCTCCTTGACCCTTTCAGCGATGGACCGTCTGGTTTGGCCAATGTACGAGCTTCCAAAACTGCAGTCAATCTTGTTAACTCCCGCCGACTGTATCTATGGTATCTTTCGATGTTCGTAGTTGAGTGACAACGGAATATATACAGTCTTCATGGAGTATTTATTTAGTACTGTTCTAATTTTGTCCAAAATTTAAAACAAATGTCACTTACACAGCCTGACGGACTAGCAAACTGAATCGGCAGTGGGAGATGCACATAGTGCATAGAATATACGGCCGATGGTGCAGAGAGTTTTAGCATGAAGGCGACGTACCAGCAAGTGCCTATGTATAGTAATGCCTATTTTAAGTATTGGGCTTGCTTTCTAAAGTGAAATGAATGCGCTGTGTGTTATAATTTTGACGAACTTTTTATTGATAGCACACTATTTTGCTTTGACCATTAATTTACGGGGAGGGGGAGCTACTGCCTGAGACACGGGTACAACCCAGTTTATGTAGTAGTTTTGCACTGCCTAATATCACGTCATCTTATGGTGTTATCATATCTGTTTGCCAGTAATAAATGACTAACTTAAAAATATTTTAATTTTATAAGCGATTAAGTGTTTCGTTGGTTATTGTAAATAAATAAATAAATTCATTCAAATTATTTGTTAACAATTTCGAGAGTAGAGCTCCCAACTGATACTGGGTAGGGCGCAACATAGGCATTGGACATGATCTTTGTTTTGTCCATGTTCATCCGAAGGCCTACTTGTTGGGAAACTCGACTAAGGCCATCGAGCATTGTGCCAAGGTCTTCAAGCGATTCTGCCATGACCACGATATCGTCGGCAAACCGAAGGTGAGTGATGTACTCGCCGTTAATGTTGATGCCGAATCCTTTCCATTCCAGGAGCTTGAAGGCGTCTTCCAATGCAGCGGTGAACAGTTTCGGAGATATAACATCTCCCTGCCTTACGCCGCGCTGCAGAGGAATGGCCTCCGTGCTCTGCTCCTGTACTCGGACCGACATGGTGGCGTTTTTGTATAAACACTTCAGCACCTCGATGTACCGATAGTCAATATGGCACCGCTGGAGAGACTGTAGCACTGCCCAGGTCTCGATCGAATCAAAGGCCTTCTCATAGTCCACAAACGCCAAGCATAGTGGCAAGTTATACTCCTCGGTCTTCTGTATAATTTGCCGCAGCGTGGAGAAGGACAAGTTAATTAGGTGAGTTAGAATGGTAATAAGTTCACCAACGCAATCCTTCAGAACCTTGGTACAAATTTCATCGTATCCTTCGGCCTTTGTATTTGTGTGATAAGACGGCTTGCCATGATAGCAGTAATTACCTACTTAAGCCTTGTTTTGATTTGTTTTTTATAAAAACGCGTTCATGGTAGTAATGTTCCTATAATACATTTTTACCAAAACCCAATTCAGAGTAATCTTGCTAGTTTTAGGTGTCAAAAGAAAAGGAATATAAAAATGCTATGAAAGCCAATAAAAGCTAAGAAAATGTGTTTTTGTCAATGGACATTACTGATTGAACGGTTCCTAAAGCCACACCTTATCAACGACTCTTTTAGATGTGGGCCGGGAAGATTTTGGCCACCCCATTTCTTCTTTTCATTTAATATGCTCGTCAATTGAGTTTTTCCTTTTAGGTGTAAAAATCCAATTTTCGTTTGCTTCTTTTATAAGAAATGTATTGGTCACTATCAGTAGCCATCTTTTGAAATGTTCAACAAAAAAAAACACCATTTGAAATATCATTTGGGAGTTTGATATAATTTTAAAGATGCCTATCTCTCCTACCTCTCTCCTCTGATGAATGCTAACGTTATAATATCACTATAGTACGAGTATAATAGATATAATGAAATACGTATGAACGGTAACGGAACAGATCTTATTACGCAATTATGACAAAATGAATGTATGTACGGTCCATTTTTCTTAGCTTGTCGAATATTGAAAACAATCTTGACATTCCTTTTTTTACGAAAATAAGAACGATTCAATATTCGACAAGCAGAGAAAAATGATGGATGCAGGCTGCCTCCAACCAGCCAATCTGGAAGTCAATGGGGGAGGCCTATGTTGAGCGGTGGACGTCCTATGGCTAAAATGATGATGATGATGATGATGAAAGAAAAATTGTCTTTAGGTAGGTCTAGGTACTGTCTTAAAAATAGAATAAGTGTGGGTTCTATACTTGTTAAAGGTTTTCTTGTACTCTCTATGTTAGATGATCGAACTCGCCTACTCGCCGGACATGACGTCGCCATCTCTGTGGTCCCGGGTTCGATTCCCGGTCGGGTCAAGGGTGTAAAGTTATTCCGAGGATAAAACGAGTTGATTAATAACACTTTCATTCATTTCAGTAAAGATCATTATGTGGTCTCATTATCCCTTAACATGATAATGGCTATCTTAAAACTTCATATCCAGTCAATTTCATTAGGAAATGGTATTCTTTTCTGAAAATTCCATAGAAATTTCGTGACAAATCGCCATCGATACGTAGAATAATCGAAGTTAAAACAAAATGAACTAAATCTTGATCACGTAGCTTCAATATCAAAGTCAGCGCCAAGAATCTGACTCTAATGAGAATCCACTAATTGGAATGCTCATTTCATACTTGTACGTGATAGAAGCTTAAACTTTATTATTTACTGAACGGTCCTTACGTGAAGTCGCTTTAAAATATGAGAGTATCTACGCTACGAGAACCCGGATACTGGGAGTATTGAAAACATAATAATTAAATGTTTTCTGTAATGAGTGAGAGCTTTTAGGAATGTAAACATTTAAGCTTTTAAGTCAGGCTATCAAAAGAAGCAGCTTTTTGTGTCAAATTATAATATGGATACATGCAAACTGTTCTGTTTTTTTTTTCTAATTGGCTCGGATCTACTTATGCTGGAAGACGCCCATGGAAAAAAGGCATTGTCAATCACCTCGTAAGTTACGAGTCGTAACACAATGATGTTCATTGCTTGATTCCAGACAATGACAATTATAGGGATAACGACAATATTTTTTTATTCGTCTATAAGGTAGATTATCAAAAAGTATTGGATACGTAATTTTTCTTTTTTCACATAATCAAAATATTACAGAGATCTCTTGGTACAATTTATACTTAGAAGTGACTTTGACGCCTTTATCTTTGTTATTTCTAGTTGATTGACAAAAGAAAAAAATATGTGCACATTATTTTTTAATAATTAACTGACGGGTTCTATTTATTTTATTTTCTTTACCCTGTCGTCATTTATATTGGTGGGCTGTCTGGCACACATTTATTATCATTAATTACAAAAGGAATGTACGAGGTGCGTGCTGAGTTCAATAGCAAATGCATATTACTGGATGCTGGCAGGGGGCGATTGCGATAGGGGGGTGGTGGTGACCACGAACTACAAGGCTTGCAGGTGGGCAGGCCTCCCACGCGGTGGAATGAAGCTGTTGGATGAAAACGGCCTAATGCCGCTGAGCCGCTGAACCGCCCGAACGGGGGGGAAGGCAGTCCAGGCCCAGAAAGACCACTGCTGGACATATCCGGATAGGTAAAAAATACGTAGGATCAAAGGTGACAATGCAGGTTTAAATAGCTTAAGTACCAATTGATTTAGTTTGAAAACTGGTACGCTGCCTCGGCTGCATCTACACTGTACGCCTATCAAGCCAGATGCACATTTTCATACTACAATAAATCATTGGCTGGTTCTGGCTTAATAATAACTAAAAAATAAGTTCTAGGCACTAACGAACTACAATCAATTTCCAAGATAGTGAAAAATAGGAAAAACAATCCATCGCTAAATTTATCATTCGAAGTACCGAATTACTAACACCGCGTAACGTAAAAGTATCCGGATAATCGCCAACAAAGCGAAAATGTCAACGGTGGCGTCTGATTCCACAAGCGGCATCAATCACTTTACGACGGTTAGGGATTAGTCAAACGGGGCGTCATACCGGGAGCGGCATGAATTTACATAAATAAGCTCATCTGTATTCTGCATGCAGGAGACGCCATGCAACAACATGTGCCATTCAACTTGCAGACCTGTATTATTAATAGTGGGCAACTGACGCGAGGGAGCCATTCCAACTCCGGCTTACCGGCCACGTTGTTTTAATGGAACTTCTAAACCGCTTTCAGTCCCCACTTTTGTTTATTGATACATATTTTCATTATGGAAGCATGTTTTGTCATGAACGGACGTTATCCTTTAATTTAATTACAAACTTTAACCGAACGTGGATACGAACTACGTTCTCTCGTATAACAACTGTAATTTTGTAGTTGATTTCATTTTAAACTGTTTCACGACACGTGTTAGCTGTGGTTTCCTGTATTTCGTCCTCGTACTAAAAACTAACTAGTAAACCTAAAAACGTTTTCGATGTAAATAAATATTTTGGGTCGCGTGAAAATGATTAAGTAAACAAAAAACCGGCCAAGTGCGTGTCAGGCCTCGTAATATGTAGGGTTTTGTAGTTGCCCGTAACGATGTAACGTGTTTTCTACCCGTTTAATCTGTGCAATAATGTATAAATAAATAAAAAAATTAACAACTTCATCTACGTAATTTTCTTCTCCAATTTATTTTTTTAAGTTAACTGGTAACTTGATAAACCTACCTAGCTGTGACCGTTTTCCTCTCAACTTATTTATATCTATCATTATTTTTTAAACATTTCTTAAAGCAGCAGTTTAGCCGGCAGGTGAAGGAGAAATTTGCTCTTACAAAAAAGCTTCACTTTAACGCAAACGGATCCCTAAATAGCAAAATGGTGTTGACACAACCATCGTATTAATATAACGACCTATCCAACGATACCTCACACCATGGGATACAAGAAAAAAAACCCCACTTTACGTGAATGGGTAACCTACATTTTTTTTAAAGATGTTATTGTAGCTTTTTAGCACCACGAGTCTCTGAGCTAAGCCGGTGACAGACAGACGGACAGACATGGTGATACTATACTCTTTATTCCATGTTTACAACGGAACCTTAAAACACTTAGTTAAGCAAATAAGAAAAAAAAACAATAAAATAACTTTTTTTTTACTATTCGGCGACAAAGAGATTATATTGATAGAAGATTTAACGATATCACGCAAGTTCAATTAAGGAGGTCGCAATAAACAGACAACTCAATCAAAACACTCAAATAACACTACCTTTATAATTGAGAAAAAAAAAGTGTGACCCTAAAAAAGAATGACATCGATAAATGTTGTCACCTTCATTTTTATAAAAGTCATTTTACCCCAATACGGTTTTAAACCACTTCGTTACTCCCCTGTGACACGCCGTCGACTCGACACTTGCCTCTCTCAGGTTACTAAAATTACCTTTTGAGCGCACTCTGTTTTTAGACGCAATTTGTAAAGCTTTAAAATCAAGTAAACGCTAAAGTTAAAGTTTCAGCGCGAGTATTCGGAGTTTAAAACGTTAAGTGTTCAACTAGTAAGCAATCGTGTAGGGTACTTCATAATAATACAGCTTAACAACACAGTTAACCCGAAGGCTGCTATTAAACAAGTTGGCCGTAGATTTAAATTTTGAGCTCGTAAATTAACCCTCCATCCTTTTGAAATAGCAAAGGGATTGGGACCTAATGGTCTATTTGTGAGGCGTAATGGTCCGACCAGGCTGAGCATATTAGACAATTTGGACATACTCTGACTTTGGTCTATTCATAAAAGAGGCTTTATTCTGGGTTTCTATAACGGAAGGTCGCGCAATTCATGCGTAACTGAGATACAACTTAATTGCTTTGATTCTTTATGTGGATAAGCTAATTAAGGTGGTAATTTTTTGTTTAAAACTTTGACGACCTCCGTAGCCGAGAGGCGAGTATACCAGACTTGTTGTCGCTATCTCTGAGGTCCCGGGTTTGATTCCCGGTCGGTCAATGTAGAAAAATAACTTTTCTATGTTGTCTCGGGTCTGGGTGTTGTGGTACCGTCGTTGTTTCTGATTTCTGTAACACAAGTGCTTAAGCTACTTATCACAGGATCAGAGCAATGTATGTGATGTTGTCCAATATTTATTTATTATTTTATTTATTATTATTATTTAATTAAAAACAATGTTTTTAATGATAACGGTAACGATATTGGATTATTGATATTTACGTTTTTACTACAATTATTATCTTATTTTATTAACGTTTATTAGCGATTTTAACATAGCTGGTGAATAATGTAGTATGTTGTTAAAAAACAGGAGTAACCGTTCTGTTCTCTGTTCGATTAATCGGAGTTTTATTTTTGGGAATGTCTTTTTAAATATTACCTACGTGGCATAATAACATCAATCGTATTCCGATTACAGTGCTGGAGAGGTATTTTTGTAATTTTGTTTTCTAAAAAATAATTTCTAGCAAATTGTAAACCATTCTTGCAATTTCGTATGCGAATTGGAATACCTACTAATGCTTTAAAAATACATCTCTAACTTTGAAAATCAACTGAGCGGAGTAGGGATTTATATCTTAACTATTGAAACAGAAACCCATGTGATATAACACTGAACATCGATGAAAACCCATCCACCGACAAACGTTATGCGTAAATTGGAAATTATTCGTTGTTCCAACCCTTGATTTAGAGGATCGGGTCACAACTACGATGATGCCAAGGGCATTGTCATAAATCCCCTCCTTTTGTTTGAAACGTGGGGGTTCAATTGGAAGTACATTAAATGTGACTGTATGGAAACTTGTTCAGATTACATTGATGTAGAAACGGATCGGCACGACTACATAAAAATATATGAAATCAATACAAACCTTTATTTAATCCACATATGACTGCATGAAAAGCTTTGGCTCTTATTTGGTATATCACAAAAAGATTTTGTAATACTTACGACTAGGCCACTACATGAAAACATTATGCTACAAGAAATTGAATTAGCAACCCACAAAAAAGGACTCACCAATGATGTCTAAAATAAACTTGAAATTGAAATAGTTTCCAACATTGCATCAATAGTTCTAGAGATTGCCTCTTTCTGCAAACATAGAATCTTCGAAAAACTTTTCCTAATATTAGTTTAAGAAACTAGTTTTAAGTTCAATCTCTAGTTTTAAGATCATTAAGTTAAACCACGCGTAGAAATTTGTCATTAATGCCGAATAAATCTTTATAAAAAAATACACTGATTCAAAGCTTCGTAATAAATAAGATAAATAATCCCAAATTAGTCATTGCCAACGAAAAAAACATATTTGAATAAATAGCTACTAATGTGTTGGTACAACCTAAATATTTAATTAAGAAAAACAAGACATGTCTGAACGGAATTCTTCTGTAGTTCAAGCAAAAAAGGACCTAGCAACATATTAACTATCTGAAACTCTTATTTGCAAAGCATTATCATAAATAAATAATAAATAAATATTGGACAACATCACATACATTGCTATGATCCTAAGGTATGTAGCTAAATACTTTTGTCATAGAACTCAGACACAGCGACGGTACCACATCGGACCAAGAATCGAACCCGGGAAAAAAAGATGCGACGCCGCGACGCCAAGTCCGGCGTACTCGCCCCTCAGCTACGGAGGTCGTCAATTATAATAATCTTATAAAGGTAGATAAACATAAACAAACGGCCAAATGAAAGTGGGATTCGCACTAACATATTAATACAATATTTACATAATACACATTTTTAAACAAGTAGTTTAGTGAGTTATTAATATCAAGATCGAGTCAAAATGCCGAAAAAATCACGTATCTTGTATGAGGGGAGGAAAACCCCTTTTTTGTTATTGCGGCTTATTTGTTTAAAAGCGGCTACACTAATACATACTGTATAGAACTTTCAAGTGTCTACCTATTCTAGTTTGACAGATTCAGCCTGCAACAGTCGGACGGACAGATATATGCATAGATGGACGGACTGACAGCGGAGAAGCCTTAGTAATAAGGTTTCTTTGGTATCCTTTGGACACGGAAACTTACAAACGATAGGTATTTTTATGAACTCAATTTAAGACAACAATCTTAAATAATTTTCTTGGTTTCTTTACAGTTACTCCCAATTTGAGTATATTTGAGTTTATTATAGAGAAGAACTCCCAGAAACTGTAACATGCAATCACATATGTGTAGTTATATAGATGTTTTGTTCCTTTATTTTTAAATAATTATACCTTATGCTAACGAGCTAATCATTATATTGCCACTATCTGTGCTTTCCGCAGCTTCGCTCGTGTGGAATTTGATTTGTCACAACCTATTTTCATCATCATCATCATCATTTCAGCCATAGGACGTCCACTGCTGAACATAGGCCACCCTCAATGACCTATCATGGGGGGGATTGCCAATACTCGCCACGCAGGCGGGTTGGCGAGCGCAGTATTTTATAAGATTTCGCACGAAAAAACAAAACAAAGTTAAAGTTAAGCCTCTGATTACGAAATCTACCATTCATAAAAACAAATTTCAATCGCAATAAATCCAAAATTTCCGTTTAGCATTTGAGATATTCAAATATTTGGCGGTGAACGGTCAGTGTAAGCCGAACGGCGAAGGTGTGGCTCATGAATAACGCAGTGTCGCCGCCTTTGCCGTGTACTGCCGTAATAACGGCAAATTCTTTTTACACGTCTCTGAATTCGTGGTTTGACGATACTATAAGTATTTTCAATTGTGTTGGGATTTTTCAAAGTCGTAGTGCAAGTAAGTGCGTGCAAAAAACACTTTCCCATACTAAAACGCGACCAACTGGCATCAGTTTGTATGGAAACGTCAATTTTTTTTTGAGATTTTGATGTTGGTCCCATAGAAAAAGTTGATGTAATTTAGCCGTAAAATAACCCCTTAAAGTTTTATTTCACCTTTTCGTTACACCCTGTATATAAATATGGCGACTAGATAACAAAATAAAAAAATTATACTTTCAACAATTATACCACTATCTTGTAATATGGCTACAGATAAATGAGAAACATAACATTCAAAATATATTTTTGTAAAGAAAATATGGTATTCAATGTGGATGCAAAATTTTCTAAGTGCTTACATGTTTTGCCATCCAAAGATGGTTTTCATTCATAATTAGATTTAGAAACATTCTTGACTTAGGTACCTACTCGTAATTATCACAAAGACATTTGTCCCTTGCGGGATTCGAACTCGCAACCGCTTGCTTCTTTATTTAAATTACTAGACCAGACGGCCGTCTACGTCTGCCGATTATCTTTACAGGTGGTGTAATGTAACGACGCTTACACATAGGTACCGAGTACTTATATATTTTGCCTTGTTGACCATTATTCTTATATATCAACTATTCTAGAAACCATTATTACTTGTTATGGTTGTTATGATTAAAATATTGTTTTTGAGTAAAGTAACGTAACGAAAGTAGATTTACTTTTTTCGCAGGTTCGAATCCCCCAAATTGAAAATATATATTTTTATGCGATGAGCATGAGCATTTTTAACTGAGCCATGGATGTTAGCTAGTGTATTTATGTATCTCTTATATCTGTTAAATAGCCATAGTACAAAATTACTTAGTTAGGTGTAATTGTAGTGAGTATTTATCTTATTAAAGCCTAAATAAGAGTCGAGAAACGATCACTTACGTATTAGATAACAAAAGTAATTTCATCCAAAACATACTATTGATTTTATTGTCAACTAGCTTTTGCCCGCGGCTTCGCTCGCGTTAGATTTGATTTTAAGTGAAGTATGAATGTCAAACTCAGTAATTTAAAAAAAAACTACAAACCTTCTTTATAGACAGTATTTTTTAATAATACAGCCCCCCTTGCATGACCATCAAAACACGATATGATATGATATAATATAGCGATTAATCAATTTTAGGATAACGCGGGTCTCGTTCTATACATCAAATGCAAAAATAGAACCTTTGTGTTGGGATCACGTATGGCTGTCTGTCAGTCCGTCAGTTACAACCGATTAGCTCCGAAATTACTGGACCGATTGAATTGCAATTTGGCACAAATAATTTCAAGAATTTTCATGTTCACAATATTCAATTTTAAAATCAAAGTTCCAAAAAACCATAAAATCTACACCCATATTGATAGACATTTCATCCCATCGCATCCCAACAGGGGAGATGGAATTTCACGTCCGCAACGTTAAATTTTAAAATCGTTGTTGTTTTCGTAATCAGCGACCCGATAAACCATAGAAACAATACCCATGTTGATTTTCAGACTTTGTAAGCGCCCTTCCCCTTTTTAGGGGTTGACTTTTCAAAAAATTTTAAACACATATTTACTCATTTATCGTAAGGAGAACTTACTCCTGTGAAGTTTCGAATAATAGAGTCTGACTCTTGTTTACCCATACAAACTTTGGACCCCCATTTCACCCCTTTAGGGGATCATTGATTTCTTACAAATATCAAATTGTCATCTATA
This sequence comes from Anania hortulata, assembly GCA_963576865.1. Classification (NCBI taxonomy): domain Eukaryota; kingdom Metazoa; phylum Arthropoda; class Insecta; order Lepidoptera; family Crambidae; genus Anania; species Anania hortulata. The sequence goes on along the minus strand of OY756396.1, from coordinate 7,908,695 downwards.
CGTCATTACATAGCTGTCATTATACGTCAATTACATAGCTGTCATTTGCGTTTTGTTATTCCAAGTCTGATTCTTTTTTGTTATACCACGTTTTATAGTGACTGACGTTTCATGTCAAGTCACACGGGAACGCTGTCGAACGGGATAAAAAGTCCTAAAATCTTATGTCCGTCTCCTGGCTCTAAGCTACCTCCCTACCAATTTTCACCCAAATCTGTTCTGCCGTTCTTGAGTTATAAGTGGTGTAACTAACACGACTTTCTTTTATATATATAGATATGCAAACTATGGTTCTCAAGACGACTTTCGCTATAACATAAGCCATGCACAGAAGCTGTTCACTGTCTGGCAGCTAACTACCGACTGACACGCAAGCGTTGATGACTCTGTACCCTAGAACAAATACCCGTTGATTTGAATAGGACTTTACTAGTGCTAAAGGGCAATATCATACTAAAAATCCAACCGATAATCATGAGTAAACCTTTTAATATCCGTTAGTAGGTAAATATCGTACACAGGTTGTAATTTAAACTACGGTTTTATTATGACGCATTGATATCAGATGGAACCACAATTGTTTATGTGACTATAATGCATACTTACTACTCACTTATTCAAAAAAAAAAGATATATTATTCTTTACCTCAATAATTCACATCTCTGTGTTCAATAATGTCTCCTAATTACGGCAAGGTTAAAAAAAGAAAAATAAACAAAATTCGAAAGCAAAAAAATTTGTGGAACGAGCGCTATCTCTGGACTTCCTCTTCATATTTTGTTTTGGAGCACCCTGTGTAACTTTATCCTTTATGATCAAAAATAAAGTCCTTACGACATCGCAACGGTTGACGGTTCTGAGCGAAATTCAGCGAGTTCAATCTTGCACAAAACACAAAGCGAAGTTTGTTTCAAAAAGCGTCAAAGTCCGCTTTGTCGTCGTTGATGCAGTCTGCATTTATTTTCGTCTTGATGAAACGACATTTCAAGTACGCATTATCAAAGAATATAGAAGGCGCGAAGCACTGCTCTCGGCACAAGTTCGAATTTGGCAAGAAGACGACAAATTTTCATTGCAGAAGCGGCAGGTGCGCTGAGCGTGAATAAAGAACCTCTCTGACTTGCCTTTGCAAAGAATATTTTTATAAGGAAAGTGTATTGCACACCGCCGCGGCTCGGTGCAGAATCACTGGTAACATTTTAAAGCGCGGAATATTAAATATCGCGTTACGTCTTTTCACGTTACCGTGGAGTATGAAATAACACTGCGGGGCTCAAATGTAATCGATACACGAGCGCGGCGGAGTGTATTCGTTTGTTTATTTTATAACCTATGTACTTTTAGACAGAATACCATCTGCATCTGCTAGTGCGATTCCAATTGCTATATAATTATAACGAAAACTATAAATTGGATTTACCCATGTAGCATGACATTTAGTTCCTAATACTAGTAGAAGATTTTTATCATGTACTTTGGATCGTTTTTAAAAATGAAATAGGGCTTGTCACCATCCAGTCTAGACAAATGACAATGCTGCAATTACGTATATATAATACACACGATTTATGTTATTGTATAAAAATCAAGCATCTCTTGATGATGCATCATTCAAAAAGCAAAGTTTCAGACTAAGCAAAAGATAGACAAGAATGTATGTAGGGGAATATTTTAAAATCTTAAATATACATTAGTAAGTAGACCATTACATAATGGCTTCTTATTAGTATTAAGAATATTTCATGTAAAATTTAATGCTCCACTACATCATAATATTATTTACACAATATTTAAGTATATTCACGCAATAGTTTAAGATATTACTGCATTCTGTCATGACAAATTTCTGACGATATATGGGATTGCGCGCGGCTTGGGTGGCGTAGACAAAATGCTTCTGTTGCAACTTGGTAAATTGTTTGCTAGTCGACAGTTTTAGACTACCCTTATTTTGTAAAGTCAGATTCAATAATGTCTACTACCTAAGAATATTATTATCTAACAAAGTACTAAAACGCTGTTTAAATTTTCAACGACTCTCATTCACAATATTATGTTTTTACTATCCTCAGTAATTTCTACAAATAGGCACATTGGGATAAGGTAGAGCTAATACAATCTACTATTAACTGGTTAAAGCTCACTTCAATTATTGCCGTTAAATACCGATAAACGTTAATTGAACAATTTCAAACGTTAAGTCACAAGGTTATTGTCATATTTGAACAATAGAGGACGGGGATGTTTGAAGTTACGAGAAATTCCAAAGCGTGAGTTCAAGAACACGGCGTGTACGCCCGAATAAGCGAAAATCTTAATTGAATAAATCCCAAACGTTAAAGTCACGTGTTCCTAAATTGTGCCAATTCTCAATCGGCTCACGTAGTCTCCGAGGCAACAGTAAACAGGGATATTTCGACAAGGAAAGTTCCTCTCCGTAAGTCCAGAAGCAGATTGTGGCTCGTCGGAACCCGTGAACAATTAAAGCTCCACCCCAACACCAACAGCTCTATTGTACGCTGACATTACAAAGGAAGCCGGAATTTTATGCAACAGATTAACTACTTGAAATTTAATAAGCGTAACCGTTTCAGACGATATTCCTTAAAATTGCTTTATTCGTCACAAATCACAGCAGTCAAGTTTATGGAAAAATGGCTTCAGCGGACGATCGATGTCGGAAATAGGTCGTGTCGTGACTGCTGCGAGTAAACACGCTTTTAATATTTGAGCATTTGAACTCAATTTTTAATTGCGTAACTAGCCAAAGTTAATAACGGATTCCTGGCATATTAAGAAATGATATAATACTATCGAATTTACATTATAATCCTCCTAACAAACAACGGATACAAGTTTAGTCATCCGGAGACCAATTCCGTGTTATAATTACATAGTTTTTGTTTAATAATCATCCCATATTCAGTTTCTGATTGTCCATTAGTCGGCAAACACCCTGAACATCCTTATAATGCCTTCGCTATAACTCCGCTAATTCATATAGGCACGTAAAAGGGAAATTAACCCAGTGTTCTTAATTACATTTTCGCATGCTTTACTTTCGCTTAAAAGGGTAGCTTTGTACACAGTTTACCCAACCTACTTCATTCGAATAACTGAAAGTTTTCACTCTAACTTTTTATTATGATTAAAATTAAATGCCTATTTTGTACGAAGAGTTTGTTTAGGATATTCTTCAAGTCTGAGTTTTCTTTGAACATTAATTTTAGTAAAATTATTTACAAGTTATCGATTTATAAATGTAGTGAGTAAAATTTACACACTATTTCAATAAAGTTTCGAAACTTTGAACTATTAGAAACAACTAGTAATTTTGATGTACGATGATTATTACTTGACAAGAAGGAACGTGAGTGGTGTGTATTTACTCGTATTTAAGTGTATATTGCATTAAACAAATACAGTCGGTACCGCAAAATAGTCCTATAAATTATTAACAGATTTTTTATTTATTTAGTATGGGTTCTGACTAGCAATCCTCTTAAATTATGTATTTGTTATTTTAATTAAAGTCTGCACTATGTTAGAGCAAAAAAAAATCGATAAAATAGAAAATGTGTGAAAAATTCAAATGGATATATACTACGGTTTAGACGAATCCTTTAGTTCCGTTGTTATTTTAATAAAGCCCCATTGGCAGTATTTAGGTATGGAATCCTTAAACTTATGAGAGCTACAAAAAAACTCTCATTACTTTGGATGATAAGTACGTCTGACTGGTATTACCCACATTATTTTACTCAATATTTTACCCACAGAACATAGGTGGACACGCTACGCTCCGCTACGCGATTTTAACGACAGTCAAATTTCAAACATTTATTGAAAAAGAAACGATTAACAAATTATGATTCGCAACTTAATTTATAACAATTATGTAAAATTTATTTAAATGATTCATAAAGGTATTAAAATATTTAATACACAAATTTTTATTTTTTAACAGATCATTTCCGACAAACTATTCACTTAACTTTTAAGTTAAATAGTCAAACATCGAAAATACACTTAAACGCTTTAAACACACGCTTTACACTCCTTTTGGGCAGTGTTAAAAAGCCGTTTATTATTATCACTTTGTTGTTCGTCCGTCAGCAAAGAAAACCTTTTTCTTATTTAATGGATAAAAATATCAGATTAATTATCATAGTAAATTTAAAAAAAACAATCTTCCTTAATTCGATCTGGCTAAAATAAATCGCATATTACAAGGAACGAAAAACATCCGAGATTATGTAAACTCAAACGAAAGATATACTCGTAGTTGAAGTACTTATACTATCGTTATACTGAGCTTATAAACTGAACAAAGACAAATAACTCAAGGTGTATTAAGGTTCGAAAAAGGTATATTTAGTATGTAACAAATGGCGTTAGGTCTTCTAAATAAAAACATATTATATAAGATCCTTGTTACAATACAAAACAAGCGCTTGCCTACGTTCACGGGTGACAGGGCAAAATTATAAAGTTAAGGCGAGGCTGTCACCTAAAAGCACGGGCACACATTTTGAGAGGCTTATAATGGCGTCAAATAGCGCAGGTTTGAGTAATTTACTTCGTACGACAGGCATTTATTTTTATATTATAACTAGAGTATAGAGAAAATGTTTGTAAGTTTTCCTTATAACGTAGGGATAAGAGTGAAAATACTGTCTACTTCTACCGTTTCTATACTCAGTTTGCAATACAGCTTTATTTCAAAGAATGTTTTAAATCACTTTTTTAATATGACTGACGATTATGCAACAGTTTTTTCAAATATCTTTCTAAAACAGTAATAAATTCATTTAAATTACTATTTGACTTTTTTGTCGATGATTATACTAATAAAAATTTCACTTGTTTTATGATCATGGCCACTGCTGCCAGCAGCAGAGCTGAAATAACTAAGACTCAATAAAATATGGTAAAACAAGTCTAAAACTTACATACTACTGTTTTATTATTCGTCGATTAAGATAGAGACGCAGGAAAATCATCGCCTGAATTACAGCGAATTATGAATATCATATATACAAGTAAGTCAAGGCCGAGCCTGACCGAAGTAACCAAAAACTTTTGAAGGTATCTAACTAAGCAGAAAAGAATTCGTTTGATTGATGTTTATGAACATTATTAATAGTAGAGTTTTTTTTACTTTTATTTCGTTGTATAATTTTATCATTATTTATTTGCGCTGACGAGTAAAAAAATGTGGTCACTTTCAACTTACGCAACATTACAGGAAGACTGTACGAATAAGTTAAAAAGCATTCACTGTGAAATTTGAATCCACAACCATGAAATTCTGTAGCAATTTATTTTTAATGGCCTATAAGCGCCGGATTTCAGGCACGACTATGACTCTATACGTGGCGATGATGGTCTGAAACATGTTTTAATAAATACTTGTACGACTTTTCAGTGATATGATTTAGATCAACAATGACCTAACATTACTAGATCAGTAAATGTAAATATAAAAATGTAAATGTAAAATGGGTATTTTATGTAAAATGTTAAGAGGGAGTATAGAGAGGTTAAGATTTCAGATAACGCGTCTTACAGATATGAAAAAAGGAAGAAATTTTAAACCTTAATAAATCGTTTAAAACTTATTAGATCAAACAAGTGATAAAGTTGATATTAACTTTACATGGAGTGAGTGCCCAAAAGTAAAATTTAAGAAAAAAATCATTTAGTAAAATAATGTATTTTAATACTAACGCTGCCTAACTAAGTGTTTAACGTGCCTCAATAAGTAAGTGTAATTCGCAAAAAGTGCCATAGGTCACATCTTTTTTCGATTGTCCGGAAAATCTTCAAATATACTTTAGCAGTAATAACTACTTGTTAATGACTTGTATAGTATGTATAAAAAATTGGGTTTGAATGAATTATATTATAATTATTAATTTCATAAAAGCATATTTATTTGGTCTTAAAATTTGTGGATTTGGGACACTGAAATTATACCTACTTTATCGAATATTGCTTATATTTTACGTAATAACAATTCTTCGTTCTTACGACGGTGCTTATTGTGAAATGTCTCAGCAATTTGTACACTTTTCCGATGACTCAGCATACATTTTGTTAAGTGCGGAAGCGTATGTTTGATGTGGGTAGGCGGACCACGTGGCATGTTTTGTACTATCATGGCCCATATCTACATTAGGGGTATCTAATATAATTCATCGACATATATTACAACAAATGTATGATTGCTGAAAAGGGTTTGTTGCGCATTACTACTTATGTGAAATACAGTGAAATTAGGTACGTTTTTATTCTATTTAATTTTATTTTAAAATCTTCAATTGGTAGATTATTCAATCATAAAAATACGTCAAAAACCTATCTTTATTAACACGACAAACAGCCGTTCACGTTCACGTTATTTTTTGTGATAATAAGTTAAAAAATATTGTATTAAACTGTTCTAGATGTGGTGGTAACTCTGTCATACAACGCAATCGAGCTTGAGCTTTGCCATGTAGCATAGACAAATCAGTAACGTGCGCGTTTATTATAAAACTCAAAACAGCATGATTTGTTTATTTTATTTATGTGTTAAAAGGTTGGTTGTGTCTATATTTTAGTACATAGTATGAAAACCTGTTTACAAAACATTTTTACAATAAAAATGCTGTCTTGTGCTAAATTGTGTTTATCGTAGATGGTTTAATAATTATTTTTGACGACTTCCGTAGCCATGAGGCGAGCATGACTTAGTTTCGCTATCGCTGAGGTCCCGGGTTCAATTCCTGGTCGATCAATGTAGAAAAAAACTTTTAAATATTGTCTCGAATCGGGCTTTTGTGGTACCGTTGTTGATTCTGTTTTCTGTAAAACAAGTGCTTTGGCTACTTACCATAGGATCAGAGCAATGTATGTGATGTTGTCCAATTTATTTTACTCAAGAAACACAAAAAATAAGCAAGCAAACGAAACTACTTGGCTCTCACGTCATCACACAGACAAATAGACGATGTGATGATTGGTCACAACATGGCCAAAAGTACAGACGAACCGAGGAATCTAAGGACGCTTTAATTTTTGACGTTTTAAAATGCGCGTTGGCTGGTTGGCATACAAAAAAATTTGATACGTAAGTATAATCAGAAAACAGCGCTCTTCGAGTCCAATACAATAACGCCTTTAGGGTGCTGATGAGGCTGCCTTGCAGAAGTACGAATAGATTGTTTTTATTCCACAATGCGTAAATATATGCATTCCTGGTGCGCAGGGTGCGGGTCAGCGCCAACAGCATCCTGAATATGATTGCGGACAGGATGGACTGGGCGTACATGATTCGCTGCAGCGCAATCTCACATGGGCTTGCGCTGCAGTGATTCACAATAATAGAATTAAATGATTGCACTGTTATACTAACATTAGGTTAAGATTACATTGTTACTAACACCATGCACTTTGTCCGAAATAAAAATTAATTATTTATTTATAATAACCATCGAGAGAGCAAGAAGTGGATTTAAAAAACTTAAAAGTAACTGGTGATAAACAGAGGTGACAGTAGTGGAGTAACGAGCACTGGAGAAAACAAAAAGGTGCACGGTGACTGTTTTGTTTTTGCTTACTTACAGAGAAAAACAAACATTCTACATATAGTATTGATAAAAACTCGATATTGTAAGAAATTGTACAATGCAATCGAACTGAATAGCAATGGCTTTGATATCTAATAGTAATGTCCGTTTACTAAAATAATCACAGTTCACACCGAGTGTATGTAAAAAACCGGACAAGTCCGTGGTGGACTCGCCCACCGAGGGTTCCGCACTAATTTGTAGGTACATATAACTAATACTTTAGAAAGCGAGTGGAATACAAATGTATAGTTTTTAGATTTTTTCCAGCACTTTTAGTATAAGATGATATTAATTGCCGAATTTCATAGTTCTAGGTCAATGGAAAGTTCCCTATAAATTTTGATTTCCTTTAGAGTGACGAAATATACGTATAAACGGCCGTATCTTTTTGTACGATAACGTTTGTTTTTTCACAGCCTTAACTGACCGGAGACTTAAGTATATGGTTTTAATTTCAACTCGATACCTCCACGCTTCCCCAAGATAAACGGTCTAGACAGACATACGGACAGACAGATATACGGATAGACGGACAACAAAGTGATTCCATAAGGGGTTCCGTTTTTTCCTTTTGAGGGACGGAACCCTAAAAATCCAGGCAAGTGCGTGTCGGAATACTTGCATTTTGGGTTTCAATCAAAATGGTAAGTTTACGGCCTCAATTTTTTTTTAAACAAGCAATCTAATTTTAGTTACGTACTTTAAAAGTGGATCGACTTTTATTAAGTGGTCAATATTGTACATAGGTATGCTTATAATGTATTCAATCACATTGTTTAATATTTTAGAGTGGAGGGGGGAGAATGGTTTAGCTATTCAAGGTTAAAGATTTTCTATCGTAATTATTAGTTATTGGCAACTTACAATATTTTAACCCACACGACGGAACTCATAGGTCTCTAAACTAACTAAACTCATCTTTGTTGACGTTCATAAATATCTATTAGCCTTGCTGAATTTAAGCTTTTCACAATTTTTATGGATCCTTAAGGATAGAAGGACTAAACGAAATTATTTTATGTGTAATAATTCTTTTCGGGTTTTTGTTATTTGGCGTCGGAACCCAAACAACACTTTATTTCAAAATATGAAAACAAGTGACTACTCTGTGGTGCAATGCAATCGTGCTGAACGGTATTGAGCTTTGTTGTCTAATAGCAATGCGCGCGTTTACTAAAATGATCACGTTTGACACCAAGCATGCATGGGAATTGCGTTAGGTCTCTGTTACGACATTCCAATATCGACTGGTCGGTGCAGCTGCATCCCATATATTATGCATGTTCATACACGTCGTAGGCACTATAAAAGCAGATACCTCGCTAATAACAGAGAACTTTTATTAAAACCAATTTAGCCATAATTAAAGGTGAGTATTATAATATTCTAAACTTATAATACTATGTTGCAAGCATCCCTCAAATTAGTATAAATAAGTTTTAATTTAATATATTTAAATCCTATTTAAAAGATGTGTGCTACTGCCACCACTTCTTGCCACATCGTCAATTTAAACCGTTGTTTAATTACTATTTTCTAAACTGAACTGGAATTTTGTATCATGAAAAATATGGTGCGAGCCTCGCAAGCATGTACGCACCGCGTAATTTATGGGCCAGATAAATTTTACCCTAAACGCCGCGCCGGCGGCACATACACGTATTGATGAAGGGTTAAATGTGCTGTAGCACTGGAAAAACTGTTTATACGAATTCTTTTAACAACGCCGATTAATCTAAACGAATAAAATCGATAGAGAACAGGCTAATTTATTATCTTCACACATTAATTTGTGTTCGACAGTAAATTTTTCTGTAGTCACTGATTGGCAAAGTTTAAAAAACCGGCCAAGTGCGAGTCGGACTCGCGCACCGAGGGTTCCGTGCAAACCTGTAGGTACTTATATATGTAAAACTTCACCCATCACGACTATATATCACGTCATAGTTATAGTATTTTTATTGCAAAATAAAATCCATAACATTACAAAAGTAAAAAAAATATAAATTATAAACTAGATCTCGCTTAAACAAATTTTCGGTGGAACTTTGCATGGTAATGTACATCATATATTTTTTTTAGTTTGATCATTCTCTTATTTTAGAAGTTACAGGGACACACATTTTACCACTTTGGAAGTGTCTCTCGTGCAAACTATTTTTGTGTTTCAGTTTTAAGTATGGGAAACCCCAAAATGTATTGTTTTTGTTTCTATTTTTGTGTGAAAATCTTAATGCGGTTCACAGAATACATCCACTTACCAAGTTTTAACAGTATAGTTCTTATAGTTTCGAAAAAAAAATGGCTGTGACATACGGACGGACAGACAGACAGACATGACGAATCCATAAGAGTTCCGTTTTTTACATTTGGCTACGGAACCCTAAAAAGTATCTAGTGTCTATCTCTCTCTACATACTTTTTCAAAGATTGAAAACACTATAATACTGTCTTCTTCTTCTATCTCAGGTCCACGTGTTCCTGATCTGCAGATTCTGAATCCCAGAATCCGAAATCCGGAACTCTATAATGACCATAAAGAAACAGCGCTTTCCCCGAAAATTATTTTGTACGATCACTCCAGTCGTCAGAATATCTATATTCTGTATAAATAAAAATCAATTGCCGCATGTATGAATGATAAACAATCACTAGAGAACGGATTTACCAATTTGGCTGGTTTTTTTTTTGTTGTTAATTTGTCAGTCACAAAATTAAATTAATTATTTCTTTTTAAAAAGAGAAAACTTACCCGAAAAATTGAATGTCCTTTTTATTAGATTTTTAACTGACTCCAAAAAAGGAGCAGGTTTTCAATTCGTCGGGATCTTTTTTTTGTATGTTCAGCGATTTTTCGTTACTACGTTAACCGATTTCGATACAAAAAAAAATCGAAGGGGAATACTTTCGAAATGGTCCCATATAAAATTGGTCAAGTTCTGATGATGGGATCTATACGAAAATCATCAAACATTGAACTCTATACCGCGCCAACTGATTTTTGTATCTATGTTACCCAATATCTTCGGTAAATGGGAACCGATTTTGATGATTCTTTCTTTATTAAATAGCTTATACTTCAAAAATTGTTTAGTTAAATTCCAAAAAAAAAAACCTCTAAAGTCGGAAAAATAAAGAATTAAATCAGTGTTCAGTAGTTAACTTTTGTTTTCACTCTCATGATTCGTTTCGTTGAGGATGTATCACTAAAAATAGATAAAATAAGTACATATTATTTTTTTTTAAAAAAAAGGACTTCTAAAAACTGATAAGCTAAAAATAATATTAGCATACAGCGTACATAAGTACATAATCAGTTACTTTTCGAGTCGATGCCAGCCGCTGAGAGTTTGAATGTTTTCGTTTGCACCGACTCAAAAAGTACCTAACTGATTATGTACGTATATGCTAATATTATTTTTAGTTTTTGGAAGTCGGTTTATTTTATTTTTTGCTACAACTTGTGCAGCCGATTATCAAATTCGGACAAGTTAACGTCTGCTAGGTCAGATAGTCGTTTATTTGATAAACTTTAATTCTACGTTACAATATAAAAGATCGATTCGCGAAGTCGAACATTTCAATTCAACAAAACGTTATTTCGTTCTCTAAAAGAATTTGAACATTTTTCATGTTGATTAATAGTCCTGAATAGTTTGTTTACGATTGGTCTTTGAATAGAAATTCTGAATTCAAAAACAGGATTTTCATGTTATTATCGTTTAAAACTAAATCATATTTCAATAAAGGTGTTGATAACATCCCTGTCGTGTTTTTGTTAAAATAAACGACTACCTGAATACTTAACGATATGAAGTTCCAATCAATATACCTCGACACCTACAATTAAGCAATGTGGCGTAACGAGTGTGCTAGGGCGAGCTTAATAATAAATACACTCACACTAATTACGCACGCATTCCACACTAAAGAATGTGGGACAAAGGGATATCATTTATTTTATTTTATTTATTTAAAAAGGTACACCAACAGCATATATATATATATACAACACTTGCAACAAATAGGATATATTCATAAAACTCTTATACAAATGCCTATTAAAGGCGTACACAACACTGAAAGTAACAACATGCACATACTTATAATTTAGAATTAGAATTTTAAATAACAATTAATACTAATACAACGGACAATTAACAGTTAAAATAGTAAGGTATATTCAGGGTTCAATCATAATTTAGCTGATTCCTTGGCTAATGCTAAGGAGTCAGCCGAAGTACGTCTAAACTTGGGGAGAGAATCGTGAATTTACTGAAACGATCACTAAGTAACAATATGAGAGGCATGTACTCTAAAGTTCTTATATGTTATTTATTACCAGTAATTACTACCAGTGTTGTTTTATTCTTAAAAACGTCGATTTATCCTTTTCACTTTTTGACTTTGATTTTATTCAATAACGACGACGCACTGACCCACAAGATAACAAACCTTAGATAGCGTTTTGCTTCCTCATACAAATCCTGGTCAAATCTTGCGTCGTTGATCATTTAGTATGGAACAACAAAAAAAAAAGTATAATATAAAGTCTTTGAGTGGTGAAATCAGGATTAAACCTTTTTTCTTTCACTTATACATATTTAGCCAAATTTTAATTAGGATTAAAAATAAACTACAACTAAACTTATTAGAGATAGACTACACGAGGTACCAATTTAACTATGAATTGAACGACTTTTTTATCCGTAAACTAATAATAGTTTTTGTGTTGGCAATTACAAAAATGTATAATTACTTACCATTTACGACGCTCTTTGGTTATAAACAAAAACAAAAGAAAATTACTCTATCAACTGTAATTCATAAACCGGTAGAAATCTTCAGAGTAATTATAGGTTTTTGTTTTATCGAGCCATATTTAACTTACCTGGGGACTTGCCCAGCTAGTATTACTTTACGTAAAACGTTACGTTTAACGTTAAAAAGTATTGTTAAGTGTTCATGGAAGGGGTACTAATAATGTATCAAGACAATATAAAATAGCACTAATAATTACTAAATTGCGAACTCTTAACTGAATATAGCGTCCTAAAAATATGTCACAATTGAACACATTCGATATTGCTTTTCAGACTGAACATTTTGCTCTAATAACTTGTTTTTAGTTCACTGGAAGCGTAAATAGTTTTTGATTACATCCTCTAATAAGAGTTTGTTTAATTAAGTATACATTTCCAATTTGCTGATCAATGAATAACTTGATTCAAAGCTTGTTAACTTTTAGAATCGTGATTTCATAGTAACATACTTACTTAATAGCTATCTAAAACTTTCATAATTGTTTTATGATATTTTATCTAAGTTAAAAAAATATATTTTAAAAAAATAAACAGACTTCAAAAATCTAAAAAGTTAAAAATAATCTTAACACGTAAGGTACCTAATCAGTTACTTTTAGAGTCGGTGCAAACGAAAACATTCAAACTCTCATCGGTTGGCACCGACTCCAAAAGAAACTGATTATTATTTCATTTATTTTTAGTGATACATCTTCAACAAACGAATCATTAAGAGTGCAAACAAAAGTTAACTGCTGAACATCGATTTCATCCCTTATTTTTACGACCTTAGAGGTGAACATTTTAAGTATACTATCTTTGAAGTATAAGCTATTTAATAAAGAAAGAATCATCAGAATCGGTTCACATTTGTCAAATATATTGGGTAACATAGATACGACAATCAGCTGGCGCGGTATGGAGTTCATGCGAAGTTTGATGAGTTTCTTATAGATCCCATCATCAGAACTTGACAAAATTTATATTCCAGACCATTCCGAAAGTATTTTATTTAAAACTAAAAAAGAGTTATCGAAATCAAGTGACGTGGTAACGAATAAACGTTGAACATACATAAAAAAAGATCCCGACGATTTGTGAACCTCCTCCTTATTTTTTTTTTTTTAATCAGTTTTATGACTTTTGTCTAGCTAAATATTGTTTTTAAACTCATTTTATCTTCATTCTTTTAATTATATTTCATTTCATATCAGTAGAAGTTAGAAGTACAAAGGGCGTCTGATATTTCATTTCTAATTTAAACGTATTCAGTATTTCCACGTTTGTCGGACGAGAAGAAAAATATAAAACATCCTTCGGTATTATCCACCATTTCTCGTTTCCTCGCTCCTCCTCCTCCATTTCATCTCTTCCAATTAGTCAGTTTCACAGATACACGCATAGATTTTCAGATACGCAGTGGAGTAAACTCGATTGCATGTAACAGGCTTTAGAGCCCAGATATATGGGGTATTTGAAATGCGCTCAGACTTGCAAAATTTATGTTTCAATGGACCTGCCATATGTTAGCTATCTAAGTGCAGGAGTGCCTGTATTGTTTAATAAAGATAGATCACGAGAATTTAATTGCATAACCGTATCGGAATACGGTTATGTTATTATACATTGATAACAAAAGTAAAACCATCAACCCGAAATTGTTCGCATGGGTTGTCTCACACTAGTGTTGCCACTCGACAGTCCACTATCAATAGACCTATCGGTAGTATCGATACTATCGAAATTAGCCAAACTATCGATTGTTAAATTACAGCAATATTGATTAAACACAATACTATCGATAGTACTAATCCCTTAGAACTAATAAACTAGTTCGATAGTATTTATATAGCTCTTCAATATTGATAAATAAATATCAATAGATTCTAGTTATCAATTACTTCGCATACCCTGGACTGCCATGCGAACTAACGAGTCCATATTAAAAGAACTCAACATCACCACGCGGCTCTCCACCAATGCAAAAGGCGCTCAGTTTCTTCGGGAACATTAAGCGATCTTCTCGGTATTGCCTGAAGAAACAAATTATCTTGGGCCAAACGGAAGGCAGACGTGCTCGGGACACAACACCTACGAGATGGTCAGACGCGGTGAAAAAAACATTGGGCGGAAATATGCATCATGCGGGCCACACAACGTAATGATCGCAGTTTGTGGAGTAACATTGTATGTAGTCGCGATCCTCATCTGTGACGGTCCGAGGAAGAAGATCAATAGTTTCGATAATATCGATAGTTTTGTACTATCGATAATCACCTGTATTGCAATAGTATTAATTGTAGTAAGTAATGAGACTTAATAGTCGATCGAAATATAACAATTTTGCTTACTGTTACACACACTGACTAAATAATGTTGTCACTTAATGAAAACTAAAATAATCCTAGTCATTCTCAGCATTTCATACCATACCTGTCCTTCCCCTTTCTTTATGGTTATCTTTTACCTGAAAGTTGTCTGGAAGAGATCGCTATTAGCGATAAGACAGCCTAAATTATACGTCTATCTGTAAAATACTTGCATGGTGCACCTTAAAGAGTACCTATCTAAAGTAACAGTGGGCGTAGTACCTACCACCTAGAACTGACGGCCAATGGGCAGAAAGGTTCTAGAATAGAGAACACTTACCAGCAAGCGCAGCGTAGGACGCAGTAAACCGCTGAATGCAGGCTGCTTCTAACCGGCCAAATCTGAAGGTCATTGAGGAAGGGGCCTAAGTTCAGCAGTCGACGTCCTATGGCTGAAATAATGATGATGATGAACCCGTTAGTCAGTGGATTATACGATCAATCTTCCGTCATTCTGTCCAGACTGATAGACCAAACTGAGGAAATATTGACCGTGTAATCGTACAAAAGACTTCCGGCGTTAAGCGAAGCATCCAACAGTATTTTGAAAAGAGAATAGCCGACATTCTTACAAATGTTTTTAAAAACAAGGTTTTTCTAAGTAGGTACCAACGTACCTAAAACAACATTAGGTACAAGGCTTTGAATATTTAAAAATATTTCTTCCATGGTCATTTTCTCTTGCGTAAAATAATGACGTAAACAAACATTAACGTGTTTTATCAGAAGGAAATGTAATTATAATGTTTTATTCAGCAGCGATCCCGTAGAAGAATAATAGGTACTGTCTGCGTGTTATAGGTCGTACCTAAAACATTCAATTTCACATAAAAAATAGGACATTTCAAATCCAATCTATAAATAGTCACTAGTTAAAATGTTTTTGTTAGCGTACCTTTGTGTAAAAAGGGTTTATAATTTTTTTTTAAAGTAAAAGACTTACTGTTAGTTAATAATCAGTTAATAATACTTAGAGCCGATTATCCAATAGCCAGATAACTTGTATGTATCCGACAAATAAAAGTGACGCTTTGGCACATTTCCTATACGACAACTGTCAACATGCCAAACTTATTCTTCAAATAAAAGTTATCTGGCTGTTGAAAAATCAGCCCTTACACAACCCGACGAACCAACAAACAATCCTATGCAAATGTACACTTAATAAATCCATTTTTAGGGTTCCGTAGCCAAATGGCAAAAAACGGAACCCTTATAGATTCGTCATGTCTGTCTGTCTGTCTGTCCGTCTGTCCGTCCGTCCGTATGTCACAGCCACTTTTTTCCGAAACTATAAGAACTATACTGTTGAAACTTGGTAAGTAGATGCATTCTGTGAACCGCATTAAGATTTTCACAAAAAAATAGAAAAATAATAATAATATATATTTTGGGGGCTCCCCATACTTAGAACTAAAACTCGAAATTTTTTTTTTCGTCAGACCCATACGTGTGGGGTATCAATGGATAGGTCTTTAAAAATTATATTGAGGTTTCTAATATAATTTTTTTCTAAACTGAATAGTTTGCGTGTGAGACGCTTCCAAAGTGGTAAAATGTGTGTCCCCCCTGTAACTTCTAAAATAAGAGAATGATAAATCTAAAAAAAATATGTAATGTACATTACCATAAAAACTACCAGCGAAAATTGGTTTGAACGAGATCAAGTAATTAGTTTTTTTTAATACGTCATAAATCGTAAACCGCAATTTAACTTTCGTAATGCTAAGGATTTCATTTTGCAATAAAAATACCATAACTATGATTCGATTGTCGTGATGGGTGAACTTTTACTCATAACGGTACCTACAGGTTTGTACGGAACCCTCGGTGCGCGAGTTCGACTCGCGCTTGGCCGGTTTTTTTAATGATAATTTTGTGACTTGCGAGTTGTGGCTATCGCTTGTCGCTTGATTGATATATATTCTATGTAACACTGTCAAAACTGAATACATATTTTCAAACTTGTATGTGCTTTCATTGTATACTGCGTATAAATAGTATACCGTTAAAATCCATTCTACCGCCTTACAAAGCTAACTCCGACGCAACAAAAACGTAGCAGCAAAAGAAAACATTTTGCAGATAAGTCTATTGTTGCTTAGAAATACATAAAACGGCCGTAAACACATTACTGAAACATGAAATTCATCTCGGCAATGACTCGACCTGAGGCAGTGTTGCCCCCTAAATAAGGTCGTTACACTCTGACGCGGGGGCGGCCAAGCCTGAAAGCCTTTTCGACGGAACTGCTATTCATTTTGTTGCTTTATTATTTAATTTTATTGGGCTGACACCGTAATTGTAGGATGTAGGTAGGGTCAGTAGTTTTGTGTAAACATTTCACCCATTTACGTGCAAACGTATACAATGATAAATCTTTCAGGGTTCAGTTTGTAAAACATGATAACCCATGTAATGGATTTTAGAATAAATGGAATTGAGAACGCCTACAAAATAAGAGGTAATAAAATTCTATTTGGAAAAGCTTTTGTACACATAATATAGGTAAGTCAAATGAGATGCCAAATTAAACTTATACGAAATGCCTAAGGCATTTAATTACGTTACATTTATTACATTTATAAGTTAGTTATAAATCAGAACACAAATTGCAAATTATGTGATATTGCTTTTTGATGACAGAAACGTCGGAAAAGAATTGCTAAAAGGTACAAATTCCACTAACGCTGCTGTTAATAAATAGGCCTATTCCAAGCTTCACGGTTACTGAGCTTACCTCTCCCGGATCTAATCAACCCTAGCATATGAATTTAGTTCAACAGACCACACACAGACATAGAAACAAACCATAACAAATAACAACAGGTAGTTAAGTCAACCTACATTATGAATATACTGTGTGTTTCTGGCGCATACTTATAATATCATCATCATCGTCATCATCATCATCATTTCAGCCATAAGACGTCCACTGCTGAACAAAGGCCTCCCCCAGTGACTTCCAGATTGGCCAGTTGAAAGCTGCCTGTATCCAGCAGCTTTCTGCATCCTTTACCAGGTCGTCTGTCCACCTTGGGGGTGGACGTGCTACGCTGCGGTTACCGGTACGTGGCCTCAATTCCAAAACCTTTCTGCCTTATCGGCCGTCAATTTTATATGCTATGTGCCTTGCCCACTGCCATATTCATATTGTTTTTTATTGAAAAATAAAATAACGGTGACGACATTGTGTAATTCCACTATTAAAAAAAAAACTAAACGATTAATTTACTCAAGTTAATGATTAAACTTTAATATTGAATATTATTCTGGCTCTCTACAGCGACAAGATCAGGCTTGTTTGTTCATTGTTTACGCCTACATAGCTGTTATAGGTATAAACATAAACAATGATAAAGTAGTTTTTATGAGTGCAATTGATTCTTCATAAGTACATCTATAAACGCTATATGACTACGGCTTAAACCGGTAACCTTAACAAGGTATTACCTGACTAAATCGTTGCGTGCCGGTCTCCTATTAATCAATATCTGTCGAAACTTGTATATGAAACCTCTCTTCCCAATAATATCCTGTAATGAAAGGTTATATATCAAAGGGTTTGTAATAACAAGTTTATTGCTTCTACCGTTCAATTTATGTCGGATAGTCATAATAACTAATGAAGTGTGATGCTCAAGACTTTGTCTATGCACGCGTATAGATTTGGCGCCGCGAATGCGCGTAAGCAGTCAAGTACTGCAACTACTGGTGCACCTATTGCACTAATGTAAGGCTCACATGAGATTGTGCGCATGCAGTCCACTTGGTCACACTTATACACATATAAAGACGAAGCAGTGTGATCAAACGTAAGGGTGGGCCAGCAGCACTGGCGTTACCAACTGTTACCAAGTGCCCTGCGGCCAGGGGCGTGCATTGGTTTCAGATGGGAGTAGGCTGTGAGTGAAAATTGAGTAAGTTTGCGTGAAACAGTAGGCGATCTCGCGGCAGCCTAACATTGGTTAAATTGCACAGTAACGATCTAAGTTGCGCGCTTTAGTAAGGAATAAGTACAGGTAGACTACAAAATGGTTATGGGATTTTGAAGGGGTTCGAGATTTGTTAATCACGGTCTAAAAAGTCAAAGTTTAAATTTTTTTATTCAACTATGATATTAAATATTTAATTAAATTAATTAAATATTGGACAACATCACATACATTGCTCTGATCCTGTGGTATGTAGCCAAAGCACTTGTGTTACAGAAATTGGAAACAACGACGGTACCACAACACCCAGACCCGAGACAATATAGAAAAGTTATTTTTCTACATTGACCCGACCGGGATTCGAACCCGGAACCTCAGAGATAGCGACACCAAGTCCGTTATGCTCGCCTCTCGGCTACGGAGATCGTCGTCGTCTACGATTTAACTTTTTAGAACGTCGTTAATGGAGACCAAGGGAACCGCTCACCCTCACGCTCACGCTCATGAGCGTAGCCCGAAAAATTCGTACAACGTAATGCAAAAGGGTTATCTATCTATCATCGTGACTTGTAGCGGCAGATCAAAAAATTCTGTAAATTTTTATGAATTTTCAATGTATCTTGAAATAATAGTATATTAGTACCTTTAAATAAAAGATGGCATGTCTTACTAAAATCATTACTCAATTATGTTCTTTGTCATTAAAAAAGGGACTAGTGTATAGCCCAAAATAAAAAAAACTATACATCTAGGAATATAAGATCTTCTTTATTAATTCAAAGTATTGAAGTACTAAATGCCAATAAACATTTTTTTTTTACTAAAATAAATTTAGTATATAAGAAGCAGTCTTTTGTACATGCAAACATTTATTGTTTCAAATAATAAAAGTGCAGTGTATAATTTTATTTTTATTATTTATTATTAAGATTTATCTTAGGATCCCATACTTTAATTGCACGTCTTGTTACTTGTAATATTATCTCAGTGACAAAATATTGTTATTTTAATAGTGATGACACAAATACTAACAGGGTAATACGCTTAATGAAATAAAGCGATTATATTTTTAAATTTTAAAAAACTTTGCTTTGGTGGAGATACATTCAAACTGCCTGATTAAAATAAACCTGTGTAAAAATAAACCACGCTGTTATCCGTATTTAAGTGCTGTTCCATTTAATGCATTAAACGTGCTTAAAATGCCAGAATGCCGTTTATTTATATAAGTATTACGATTTAAAAAAGAAAATTTGGTTCTGTTTTTTATTCCAGTGCTTTCATCCAGCTTGTCTGTATATTTGTCACAGCCATGTTACTTACATTATTGAGAGGTAAACATTATTTTTAAAGGTGATAATCTCCAGAATTACTTGTGTAATTGAAATAACTCTTAACATAAATGGTTAATCTTCAAAATGGACACAGACTACTTTCTATTCCTAAAAATGAAATGCAAACTTGAAATATGCGAGATAGATGTCAGTGTAGATGAGAATAATAAACGTTGATGTTGCTGATAAGTTGTCATAAAATGTTGAAAAAATCTTCTATGTATAAAAATGAATCCCTATTTCCCTTGGTCATCGCTTGACGCGTGAACGGGTGGAACAATTTCGCTAATTCCTTTTTGTTGTGTTTATTTATTGTCAGAAGAAGGTTCCATTGAAAGAAAAAAATCAGAAAGTTGCGGTTTTTTTTATGAACGAAGTGGCGGGCAACAGCTAGTAATATAATTAGTAAATATATAAAACCTGCTGGCAAAGCTGCAGCTTGGTAGATAGATTATTATTGTAATAGTTATCGGTGACTTGAATTAATACTTGCTTTTCTTATCTTTTGAAAAGCCCTTTGCAAGATCCGATTTGTACTTTTATAATTATTTTTTTATAAATTAAATTCAATAAATTATATTATTCTCGAAATATAGTACGTTAACTTGTACAAACCTCAGCGCTTGTTTGTATAAAGAGGCATCCCGCACCTTTGCGATTTTCGCCGGCAACTTTGGTTAGCCCAAATGTGTTGTGAGTGAATGGACCGGCGTAACACCCGGACAATTTTAGGTGCTGCTTGTATATGTTACGGTGCAAATTTTAAGTTGGATAATAAGTTGACCGTCTAGTTTTTTTTGTAACGTAATGTTCTCAAATGGTTGCTTTAGTGAATAAATTTATTTTGCCGAGAATACACTTGTATTTTACTAATATAGCAGAAATACTTGTTTGACACGCAATTCAAACCATTTGTTACGATGTTTCAATACTCATTGTTTGATATTATTATAAGTACTTACTTTACTTATTTTACCATCATGTATAAGAAGAGCCTGAGTATACTGTGACATTTAAGTATAAAGTATAGATTAGCCTATATAGTTACGTCCCGCTGCAGGGCACAGGCCACACCTCAACTTTGAGGTAGTTTGGGCCATACTCCGCCACGCGGGCCCAGTGCGGATTGGTGGAGGGGTGTTGTAAGACCTTTGACTAAACCTTACTTTCAGATGTTATTAGGCCGCTCTAAGGCCTCTGACTAGATTTCACGACAAGTATCAAGCGATATTAGCCGTAACCACTTTTGACATGTCTTTCGAAGCACGGAGATGCTTGTCATATATGTCACAAAATATTGTTGGAATGGTTACCCATCCAATCACAACCGCGGCGTAGGTGGCTTAACTTTGGTAATCACTACCAAAGCGCTGCCGCCATTGATTAAAGCATCAGCGATTAAAAATTTAAACAGCCACTGGAACTCAATCAGAGACGCGAAAACGCGATTCAATCGCCAAGTCACCAATCGCGGCAGTAGTGATCGATCGCAGAGTCTCCAAAATGCAATGGAGCATCGAAGCAGTCGCAAAATCCACAAGTGCGTATACTAAAAGTCTGCGCTCTTACTTTAAGGCCCTATTTTATTAGTTACCTTCCTGTTATTGACTGATTCTACTGCCTAAATACAACTTACTTTCGCTATGTGATCAATATTGTAATAAATAAAAAACCACTATTTTAATCGCCAATCGTTTTTTAAAATCTTGTTGTGGTTATTCTTGAGCAGCAGAATCATGCACTAAAAGGAAGTTAACTTATAAAATAGGCTATTGTCGCTTTGACCTTTTCCTTAAGAACATGTAGTGTTGCTGTTTTTTCTTATCAGACAGACTGCGAATTTATATCACACTCAAAATGAGAAACCATTGTAAGTGTAACATTTTCTTATGGTTTGTATTGAAATGTGTCTGATGTGAAACGCGCGTTATTTTTGTCTACATTTTGACTCCGCATTTTCTGTCTGTTTATAAACATAATATTATTTGCTAGCTTTAGAGTGGATTTTATATTTTGATTTCATAAAAATAAATTAGGTGTGACATTGCAGTGGATGCCAATCTACAATTATCGCTTGTCTGGTACTCACCGTTGTTGTACTTACTAGTTAAAAGTTATTAGTTGAATGGGTGTGTTGTCTGGAGAGTTTTATTTCTTGCTATTATTAAAACTATACTACGTAGAGTTTAGCTTAGTCGTTATCATAAAACATTTGCTACTTGATGCTTTTTACAATATAATTTCTTCAATATTGAAAGTGAAAAGAAACGATAATTTAGAGCAGGTTATCAAATGTTATTAAAATATTTTTTAAACAAATTCATTTTTTTAAAGAAGCTTATGCATTAAAAATTAATGTCGAGGAAGGTAGTTGTGAAATGAATATGAAAAGCTAAAAAAATTGTTCGAAATATCAATGTTACTTTTTAATAATAATTAATTATTGTATATCAATCGCTGATTACTATCAAGGTTATTGACTATCTCACTATTTTTTAAAACTTAAAAAAGATGAATTGAATCGGTAAAGTCGTTTAAGTTATGGCGTGACCAAGTTTATTAAAGATTTATTTTTAAATACATCTAGTAATAACGCGTTATAACATATTCTATGTTAAAACCGCAACATGTATAACTGTCTTACAGTGCACAGGTAACCTACATAACATATACTTGTATGTATGTCGGCGGGGACAAGCCGTGGCTGTCTGAATTATTCATGAGACATATGGACCTAAAGCAGACTGGATTTCAGATGGGAATTTTAAAATATCTATACGGGTGCTTTAAAATTGAAAATTATTTTCTAAAGAGCCGTATAACACAACGTGTTCTTTCAGGAAATTTGCGCCACTGCACGCGCCGCTTTGCATTATTTAAACTTGATTCTCTGAGTGAGAAAGGAAATCTAGCAAATTAAATGCTAGAGTATAACGGTGATTATAATTTTATGCACATTATTAAGAATGCTTACTAAATTGGTGATAGGCTATTATTATAGCACTCCATATAAAATAAAACTTTACTTCAATAAATAAAATAATTTTTTTTTTTATTTATTGAAGTAAAGTGCCGTGTGGGGACGGCCGTAAAGAATACACTTTCCCACCGCCAACAGGAGGCGTGTCGTAAAAGGCGCTGTAGCACGAGACGGGCAGCAGCGTCTGTGTGTGAAATGTTATAAAAAAACTCTGCTTGCCAACCCGCCTGCCAAGCGTGGCGAGTATTGGCAATCCCCCCCCCCCAATGAAAGTCATTGGGGGAGGCCTATGTTCAGCAGTGGACGTCCTATGGCTGAAATGATGATTGAAGTGAATGTTTTTTTATTTGTACAGGGTGTTTCGTAACTCAAAGAAAACCTTGTAACAACAAATATAATATAACATCATAAAAGCTACTTTTGTACTATGACTTAAAAATATGCATATTATATTGTTTTTGTCTTTCTATACAATTTTCATGCAAAGCAAAAGTATTATAAAGACGTGTATTATTCGATTTATCACTAAGCCTCGCGCCATAGTTAGAATATGTGTGTTTATAAATTTTATCGGTATTATAATTATGAATGTTTGGATGTTTGTTACTTTAACACGTTTTAACGAATGAATGGAATTTGGCACACATAAAGTAAAGTAAATCATTTTTTTTCGTAAAAACATAGTTTTTAAAGATCTAAAAAGAAGATAATTTGACGGGTGCATATGTCTCGCTATCTCAAATATCATACAAAATTTACAAAAAATAACAATAATATCAAAAAAAAATTATTATGTAATTAATAACAGTATAATTAAAAAAGGCATAATGCCAAATAAATAATAATAATAAATAATATTTATTTCATAACAATGGGTACATTATATTATATTAGTGACCATAGCCCCCTTTTAAGCTATTGAGCCTGTATCAGGGAGCAGCGCTCTTCCATTAATTTAGGTCGTTTTTAGAAGAATGTACAGTTTATTAGTTTAAAGTTAAGTACATGATTTGAAAAATTATATTTTTAAAAGATAAGGTTCAGGTGTGTGTGTGTGTGTGTGTGTGTTTCCCGTTACTATTTAATAACAGTACAGTAGTTTTTTTTTTTATTAAGTCAAAGTTTAAAATTACGTTTCTTCGGTTTATAAGTTACGGTCAATAACATCTTTCATGCCATAAACCTTTCGATCAATAAGCCACTTGTATAATTTTAATTGAAACAAGTTACTTAAGTATTAAGTAGCACTTTATAAATATTGATTTCACTTATTACACAAGATAGTTTTTTCCCGTTTTTGTGGGATGATTATCATTCATCTTTGTCTTAATTCTGTAGTCTGCATAGACGAAGTCGCGGGCAGAAACTAGTCTGATAATGCTAAAAATATTTTGAACATTGTATTTTAAAAAAAAACTCCATATGTTAATCAAAAACTATCAGCACAATAGTTTCTGCAATCGTTACTGCTATAATGCAAAGCAGTACCTATTACAGTTATGCTAGGTAAATTGAGGTACTTATTTAATATTTGGCGGAACAGCCTGATATCGGTAAGTATAGCCTTAAAACCGGCTCAGATTCGGGCCAGGTTTACTGCCTGAGATATGACTTGGCCTCGCTCCAACGGCGAAATACCACTACAGGCAAAAATGATCAATTTGTGACGTCTCTATTACACTTTTGTTTTATACATATCTAGAACAGTCGCGCTGGCAACTGGCGTGTTTAGGTTTTTTTCTTTTGATATACAGGGTGATTGGTAGCTAAGTCGAAGGAATCGCTTTCGGAAGAAGCTAACAACGGTTACTAAGGCACCATATCGAAATCGGAAGTCTACCTATCAATATCCTATTGACAACCGTCTGTTGTAGTGGTACACGCTTTGGACTACAAATCCAGCGGTTGTGGGTTTGAATCACGCAAGGGGCAAATGAGTAAGAGCATTTGTACTTTAGTCATCATGCTTAGTTTTGTGAGATTGTGAGAATTATTTATTTATTTATATGAAATAGTCATTTACCTCGATCATAATGTATGGAGCATCAATATTTTTTTTTTCGTGTTACGACTTTGACCCACTGTTAAAAGTTGTTTAGCTTAAAGTGCAGAACAACCTGTTAAAAATATTTAGAATAAGAATAAGAATAAAATAATTTATTCCAAAACCTCACATAGTTGTGAACATATTTCCTCATCTTACCGTCACCCTGTATAGATTCTGCTTGTCACTTCTTCGACGTTGACTTCATATTGAAGCCAAAGTAAAATTAATAATTATCCCACAAAAACGGGAAAACTCTCACTGACTTTCTTTCGATATACTGCTTTTCTAACTAATCTGCAAAAGACAACAATAATCGATTCTACGAGAAAACTATAACATACATTTAAATCAATAAAGTAACTGACGTGTAAGTAAATATCGACACAAATTTAGACACCAAATAAATAGGTCAAGCGGATGATTAGGTACACATAACACAACTCAAATACACAAGAAATGGGAGCCAGACCTCTCCACTCAATCAATTCACCGTAATTAAATCTATTCATGTTACCGACACGAACATTGCCTTTGTGTAATAATAAACAATAACTATAATATCGCGCACTTGATCGCAAAATCCTATGTCGATGGGTATTGAATTTCTCTTTGCTCTGAGTACCAGTAAGCCCTACTCTCTGATTTACAAAATGGGTACCATGAGCGCTAAACGGAGGGCCTAGAGTGAGAATTATAAATAATCACATCCCTTAAAATTATCGAAAAGTAAACGTAAATGATAATATCTTCACAGAATTTTTTTCAACTGCCTCTGGTGGGATTCAAACCCACGACCTTTCGCTATCCGAGTGACTGCTCTTCCAACTAAGCCAATTGATTTTTGTAAATAAAAATATTATACTGTTGTAAACGGAACCTTTTCGCCAAAAATAATATAATTAAATACTTTGAGCTTAACCTTGGAAAATATAACATTTCATTATAGTTCAATTTCTAAATGATCTATACTGTTTACAGATAACAAATAAAATTAGCATAAACATTTGTATTAAGGCCGACTTAGGACCTAACGTCGTTGTTTGCATTCATGATTAATTAAATAAATGTTACAGTATCCCGTGCTCGGGCTTATTAAGAACCTTAGGCACATCCTCCTAACGTTTTCAATTAGAAAATCTGGAGCAACTTGTTTTCAGTTTATGATAGCAAACTATGCTCAGGTGCTAGATTTTTTATTACAGTTCTTAAGAAGAAGTCTTAATTGTTTATTTTTATTACAATATTTTTGCAAAAGACCAAACCTTTACAGTATTTGAACCAATTTTAGAAGTGATGTGGCATGCCCATTGCTACTTCAGCTTAGCAACTCGAAAAGATATGTCGATGACTTTATTTCTTTTGTGGCATGTACCCAGTGGTGTGTACCCAGATCTCCTAGCGTATTATCATCAAAACGAACGTAAGTGATACTTTCGCCATTAGTATTGATGCTAAGTCCATTAAGTCTAATATAGATAAGTAGACATTTTTATTGCACACCATTAAAAGTAATTACACTTAATTTTTACAGAAAGATGTACAATTCAGCCACTATCGATAAAATATAATACTCCATAACAAAAGAAGTAAATGTAATGACACGAACCTTTTTGTTAAGTGAGAATTGAACCGCCAAAAATCTTCTCAAACATCGCTGCTCTACAGCAGCGTAAACCATTGCCCGCAATTTTCTTAACATTAACATACGTATATTACACATTCTGTGGACACTTTCTTACGTTAAAGCAGCCTGCAATTGCTTTATCGCTAACAGGACTATCATTTCAATTCATATCACACCCCGCTAAGCTTCGCTCAATTTAAACAAGTTCTCAAGACGAGATTAGACTCAACGATATAACTCGTTAATGGAAGCACCTGTAATTAGCAAGCGCACTCAAAAGTGGGTACATATTCCGAGTGGCGACGAAGTTAATAGGAATAATGTGAGTATAAATGGGAAAAGTTAACTCATTTCGTAGCTCCTTCGGCCGCAAGGCACGACTACGACGGCCAACAGACGGACCGAATTCTTGAGCACTTTACAATCACCCCTTTTTGGGAAATTACATCTTTAACGTGACCGGAATCGGGATTTGGTGGGTTTTATCTAGTTACTTCTTTGCTTTTACACGCGTTGTTTCAGATTGAACCTCTTTTTATAATTTACTGGCTTTGGAATACTTTTTATAATTTAGGAGGCCTTAGAAAATTGGCAAGAGAATTAAATAAATATAAATATTGAACAACATCACTTACTTTGCTCTGATCTTACAGTAAGTAGCCAAAGCACTTGTATTACAGAAATCAGAAACAACAATGGTGCCACAACACCAAAAACCAGGACAATAAAGAAAAGTTATTTTCCATTCACCGACCGGGAATCGAGCCCGTGACCTCAGAGATAGCGACACCAAGTACGGTATGCTCGCCTCTCGGCTATGGAGGACGTCACTATCGCACGGAAAACACAAAAGTAGGATTTAAATTATCCTATTAATAAGCAGTGATCGGAATATTAATTTATTTTATATATTCAAAAACAAGTTACATTAAAAGCTTATATAATAGGGTGACTATATTTACTTTGTCATGAAATTAGACATTACATAGCGTTGTTAAAACCACCAAATTTTCGGGTTACCGGAAAAATACCAAAATGTTTTATTTGTATTATCTTATTTCTATTTCAAGCATAACATTTCGACCTTCTTTTGGGGTCCTTGAACTGTTGTTTTAAATCTTAGTAAAAGCGATACACATTTTTTTCTAGAACAAAAGTAATAATAGGTAATAGGTAAAGGTTTTTATTTATGTTTTTTAACAATTTAGCATAATACATTAGTACTGTTTGAAGCAACACGCATCGAAAGAGCTGTCACACGCTGCCAAGCCCGAATTTTTCGGTCACGCCTAATCTGACTTTAAAAAAAATCGCTTATTGCTTGTCGTGTATACAAATATAATGTCAGTGAAGTACCTAATAATTTACGGTTTTAAAGTAAAAATGTAACTTCTACGTATTTTTTGTATGTACTTTTAGGGTAACCCGGAGATTTCGTGGTTGT
The DNA here is from genome assembly GCA_963576865.1 of Anania hortulata. Classification (NCBI taxonomy): domain Eukaryota; kingdom Metazoa; phylum Arthropoda; class Insecta; order Lepidoptera; family Crambidae; genus Anania; species Anania hortulata. The sequence goes on along the minus strand of OY756396.1, from coordinate 7,880,543 downwards.
GACAACTCTATGTTATGTCTCATCACAAAGCTTAGGAAGATAAGCTAGATCATTATACATATATGTGAGCCAAACAGCTAATTCCATTCTGACGTGAAAACGTTATTGAGTAACAGAAACCAAACATACCAAATTCACATAATAATGTTAGTGTGATGTGATTGTAATGTGACGGCCGTCTGCCCCCTTAGCATGGCCATCAAAACACGACATGATATAGCGATATATCGACACCAACTGTAAAAATATGATAGATTTAGCTGCCATGTTGAATTGCCGTGCCCGGTGACGTCACATGTTATGATCGCTGTTTCGATAAAAAATCAAAATGGTTGTCATGTTTTAAAAAAACCGTTGGCGTCGATAAATCGCAATATCATTTTATATCATAAACATCGTGTTTTGGTGGTCATGCTAGAGGGCCTGGCCTGGGCGGAATTCGAACCCAGACCAGGGCAAGGGGAAAATTGTTTAATGCATTACCGACGTCAGATACAGTTTTACATGTTAAAATTACCAACTAAAGGGTTTAAGTCTAACTGTTCCTACACACACGGATAATGTAATGTTGTGTGATGAGCACAAGCATTTGCACTTATGTCATGGATGTTTATATGATGTATTTATGTCTGTTTATTCATTATCTAGTCGTCATAGTACAGTCACTAGCAATGAAATGAGTACACTTTGTAACTTATATTGTTGTTGGAACGTTTAAAGTTCCATAAAATTGTTTAATATTTATGCTCGTGACTGTACAACCTTGCTTTGTAAGGGTTAAATGATTGGTGTAATTGAGGAAACAATTTGAAAAAATGGTAAGATTCCAAGTAAGAGCCAAAACTTTTTACAAACTTATAGTATTCATTATATTAAACCTGCACAAATCTATCGTGGTGTTATTATGTCTAAATGACTCAATTTATCTGACTCTAGAATCCTCAGTAAGTTTTTATTTGAAAGGTGTAATTGAATTCACTTAATTTTTTAGCTTCATTTTTAAAACTATATAAATTTTTATCAAAATGATCCTATTGGTTTTATCATAAGTAAAATTTTGTAATACAGGGTGTTAGGTAAATGGTATATCTAGCCGAAACAAGCCCATGTTAACATACATGCGTAATATACTATGGTGAAGTCAGAAATTTGATATCATTTAAAAAAACATGCAAATCGGATTCTGAGAATTAAGCTTTGTATGAAAATAAAAATAATAAAAATTATGATATCAAATTTCTGACTTCACCATAGCATTTACATGCATATTATTATGTTAACATGGGCTAGTTTCGGCTTGATATACTATTTACCTAGCACCCTGTATATTACATTTTAAACTTAATTGTTGCATTTTTTAAAAATAACTCCACACTAAACGGGTGTTATTGCAACACTTAAGTACCTACCTCTTTTTACGAATTAGTTTTCCCGTTAACGTTAACGTCAGGAATAACCGCGAAGTGTTTATAATATTTTGTAAAAGTTTGTGTCACATACAAAAGCAGACTCATATTAAGAAATATTTAATGAAAACTTATAATATTATGGCAATAACCTCACCTCCTCCTGCAATTAAAATAGATTCTATGAAATAAGCTTCAATGTTGCAAACGATTTTATGTATTCAAAACCGGTCAAGTGCATGTCAGGCCACGTATATTATAACGTATTTTGTCGTTAATTTTCAGTTCAGTTCTTAAAGAAACAATTTTTTTGCTAGCAGAGGACACTTGACTAAAAATAGCATTATAAATCTTAATATTTCGCAAACGGATTCATCATCATAATTATTAAACGACATATCCAATGATACTGCATAACATTGGATAAGCGAGAAAAAAATAATCATTCCGATTTTACGTGTACCGGCAGTTACCCTAATTTAAAGAAAATAAATATTATTAATCCACTATTTCCAATATTTCTTTAATAATTATGGCTATTCATGCCAAATAACAGCTTTCTAGTACTAAGTCTCTGAGCTTAGCTGCGGACAGACAGACCGACACATGGCGAAACTACAAATAAATAAACAAATATTGGACAACATCACATGCTTTGCTCTGATCCTAAGGTAAGTAGCCAAAGCATTATAAGGGTTCAGTGTTTATTACGGAACCCTAAAAAATTTAAAATGCGATGTTGATGCTGCGGAATATTTCAATCTTGCATCTAATAGAGGCAGTATTAAAAGTGGATGTAACGAACCAAGCCTCGGAGTGATTCGGCCATGGCCGGCGGCGCGGCCTTTTCATACCCACAAATTGATTTTATACGTTTTATGCAGATGTTTGCAATGTAATCAATGGTCTTTTGAATGCTTGTTACAGAAAATGTTGTTAACAAAACCGTATAATCCTTTTTGTTTTTTTTACAGTTGTATAAATGTATAGTATTTTCTTTTCTTTAAGTACACACCATAGATTTCTACCCTATTAAATCCATGGTAAACAATTTAAATCTTCACTTGTAACTAACTAAAAATGTAGGTAATCAAATATTTGGTTGTTAAGTAATAAAATAGTTATATTGAATCAAAAATAAAACAATATTCATAACATTAATGAGCAACCAATTAATAAAAGAAATTAAACAATTAATACTACTCGAAGTAAGTAACTCCACAAAAAGCGCGTTGATTAAAACGCGGCAAATAGCCTTTTCGATTAAAATTTTGTTTCATTAAAACTACAATTACCTTCGTTGGTAACTTAACTTTGTATTGTTTTATTTTTGAGCGTGAAATATCCGGTTTAAATTAAATAATAAAGCAGCCGAGAGGGCGATGCGCGAGCCCTGCCAAACTATGAAAATTTAACGAAACACCGCCACAAAAGGAAATTGCAATCGCGTATGGGCGTGCCAACCCTTTAGCCTTACAGAGTGAAATTCCCCTAGCCCGTAGAAAAATAGGTTTAGCTGGAAAGTTTTCTCCTTCGTATTTATAATATATGAAGGCGCACGCTGACCGAAAAGACCGCCGCTAAGTGGGATTTTTTGAAGTAAAACTTCAGATGACGAGAGACGGTGTACGGTAAAACCAAAGTTGGTTTTTGCTACACTGTGAAAATAAAACTAGATATAAGCATTTAATGTAACTTGTTTTTAAATAAATAAAGATTAACATCATAGAGCAGGCAGAAGATTTTAAACTGGAATATTGTGAAGTGAACCTTGACCAAAATTGTTTAGTTTATCTTACTATTTTAATCATTTAGTTTAGTTTAGTCACGGCTCTGACGTTGACGCGACTGATCAGCGGCTGGCACACACAATAATGTGTGAACTTACCCCAATTAGTCAAACGTAATAGAATATACAAATCTAAGTTTCTCAAAGAAGTATTATTCGTACAAATAATACCTACATAAAAGTACCTACATAAAAGTTCCTACTTTTATGTAGGTATGCCTTTATACGAGGTGGTTTAGGCCATACTCGACCACACGGGCCCAGTGTGGATTTGTGGAGGGGTGTTATAAGGCCATTGACTGAATCTTACTGTCAGATGTAATCAAGCCTAGCTAGCTCTAACTAGGCTTTACGACTAGTATCGAGCGATATTAGCCGGGACCAACTTATAACGTGCCTTCCTAAGCACGAAGATGCTTGTGATAAATGTCACATCGGTCGTGAGTATCACGTATCACGTATCACAATGTACCTCTGAATTTTTGCACATTCAGGTAACACTAAACCTGTAGCTATGGTCCAAATGGTCTGGTTTCTCTAAATGTAGTAGCTCATGGTCAAGCAAACCCCAACTATTAACAGAAAAAAGCGCTAGAAACGAGTTTGTAAAAACTAACTGAAGTATATGTCTTTGCTTGTAAAAAAAATTTTGGTAGAGCTTTGGCATAAACGATGGCACTCATAGTTCTCCGCGGATGACGTCACAAACAAAAGTCCACTTAATTATTATCCAGCGGCTAATTTATGCCTTGGCGTATATCTTTGACGCCGGACGTGACGCTGCGTATACATTACTTCTCAGTCGCAGCCATGACTTACTGAGTTATCAACAAATGAGCTGCTGCCGAATACTTATTAATATGTTTAAAATCAATCCCGATCTGAAAAGTAGCAATTATCGAAACCTTCAATTTTGTATAATCTCGTGCATCCGAAAGAATAATTTAACGACACAAACTCGTTTATAAGATCTCAGGGTGCGCACAAAACTGGCAAATGCGTCACGACCGTTGCTCGCACTCAATCTGAGCCCTTTTTTTTGTTTGTGTATACCTAATAAGAAGTAAGTGAACTGCATGCACGTAATGCGTGTGTGGCTTATCGAAGTTTGCATGAGTTGCGCTAAAGTGCACACCAACAGTTGCAGTAACAGAGCGTCAGTGACGTGCCACACATTCGGCAGATCTGTGTACGCACACTTACAAAAACAACATCTAGGCGCATCGGCATTAGTTTAAAATAAATCCAATAAAACACCACCCGCCACTACTCAAAAACACATTCTGTAGGCCTAAAAGCGCAAACGATGGCAGCCGTAGGCCTCCGCGCGTGATGTCACAAATAAAAGCCCGCTTAATTCACAGATCGAGCAGCAAATTTATGCCGCGGCGTATCTCTTTAATGCCGGCCGTGACACTGCGTACGTATCACCATTCACCCCTCACTAGTGGTCGCGACGCAAAAACCGATGAGCTGTGTGACGATTGTAAAATATTACAGACAATAACCAATTTTCGTTTTCAGATAATTTTGGTGTAAATTTTTTTTGTGTAATGTTTATTATTATGGAAGAAATAACATGTCTGGGAATGCACCATTTGTAAAGAATTAATTTTGTAACCTAATCCTGATAATTATCTAATGTTAAAAAAAAGAAATACTTTGTGTTGGCAATAACAAGTTAATTTTTGCTCAAATTTTTTTTTGTCTGTGGTGACTCGCCCACTTTGTAATAGTGAAAGCACTACAAATATGTAACTCTACTTTAAAAAGAACAATAAATCGAAATAATAGTGATATGAAGTATTTAATCAAATTAAATAGTTTTAATATCAGTCAGGCAACACATCTACTCCAGTGCCGACTTGCACAATCATCATCATCATGGTCATCATAATTTCAGCTATAGGACGTCTACTAGTAAGTTTAGGCCTCCCCAAACACCTACATTCTTTGTTTAAATATTAAATAACAAACTTTGAAAAAGACTTTGAAATTGTAAATAAGTATGTACATCAACCATTCATCTACTGAAACACATACCACTTCATCCACTGAAAGGCCCACCGCAGGCACAATCAGGTCAATCACAATAGTGCTCGAAAAAATATCTCCATGTGCTCAGTAGAGGCTAAGACTATGCGTAAATTTGTTTCCACCACTTGATAAGATTGCGGATCTCTATCCCCGAATCAAATTGGGAATCAAACAAAAAAGGTTTGAGATCAGACGCGTAGACGTAAACTAAATAAATAACGCACCTAGCCGAAAAAATCTCATTGATATTCTGAATCATTAATATCTAACAATTCCCAGGTAGCTCGTATTTTAAGGAAAACATTTGTAGGTAAAAATAAAAGTTTTCTTACACTCCAACCACAGATCAAAGAAGTCAGGCATGCAGGACCTTACTCTCAACTGTCCATTATAGAGAATTATTACTAACTAAAGTGCTTCAGGTTCATTATCTATTACAATCAGGTAAGATGAAAAAAAAAAATTTTAAGCAGAAGCTTATTAAAATAGCTTAAAAAAACGTTTTGACCTTTACATAGTATATAAGATCAAATTGTTACTAAAAAAATTATGGACTTCTTGGTGTGAAAATATTTGTTATTTTTTTTATTTTATTTTAAAAACATCGTAGCATATTTATTAGTTAGGGCTGAGACAGTACGCAGTATAAAAAACTTGGTCACTATAATTTGTCAGTCTCTTATAAAATATTTTTTATTTTATTAGAATCAACACTAAAAAACATTTCTTTTATGGTAATAAACAACACGTAAGGCTTAATTGCTGTGCTTCCTTTTCTTTTTTAACTATCCAAACACTCAGGTGCTGGTGAATTGAACTGGCCTACTTTCTCGAGACGCCAGACAAATCAAACAACTAGGGAATATGCTGAAATAGCAACCAGTTTGCGTATTTCAGAACTATTCACCTGAGTCACTCGACAATTAAATTGGCGCTGAAGTTTGTAGCCAAGAATATTCAATTGCAAACTACATTAGGCCTATTTGCCTAGTTAATACTAATGGGTAATGTTGTTTTGCCTTTATAACGACCATTACAGGTAATATTTTAAAAAATCTATAAAATTTTACCCAAAACTTTTAATAAAATTAAAGTACATTAAAGAACAAGATAAATAATAAGTTTATTTATCGAATACGCTTTATTGCACATTTATTTTATTATATAGGTTTGTTTTGTTTGTTTGTTAATTTGTTTGAAGATGCATTACAGCCAGGAAGTGATAAAGGAGCAAAATTGCAACACCTTTCATAAAAACAGCAATTTCGACATTATTAAAAAGGTCTGGCACATTATCATTATTATGATCAGCCTTAGGACGTCCACTGCTGAACATATGTCCCCCAATTTCTTCCAGATTGGCCGGTTAGAAATGACCGGCATCCAGCGGCTTCCTGCAACCTTTACCAGGTCGTCTTTCTAATTTGTGGGTAGTCTTACGCTGCTCTTGCCGGCACGTGATCTCTATTCTAGCACCTTTCTGCCCCATCGGCCATCAGTTCGACATGCCCGGCATCCAGCGGCTTCTTGCAACCTTTACCTGGTCGTCTTTTCACCTTGTGGGTAGACGTCTTACGCTGCTCTTGCCGTCACGTGACCTGCGTTCTACCCCCTATCTACCCCATCGGCCATCAGTTTGAGTTCGACGTGCTGTGTGCGCTCTGCTTATTGTCATTTTAGCTTTCTAATCCGTCGGGCTATGTTAGTTACTTTAGTTATTTTATAGATTTACTAGCTTTTGCCCGCGGCTTCGCTCGCGTTATATTTGATTTTGAGTGAATGTATGAATGTCAAACTCAGTAATAAAAAAAACTACAAAACTTCTTTATAGACAATATTCTTTACTAATGGTGCCAAAACCACTAAACTACTGGGCGAGCTTACACGTGAGTAAGCTGATCGTGATGTCCTTGAGATTTGTAGCCTGGTTTCATTGCATTATTTAGGGGGTTCTAAATTTCGCAACAACATAACAGGGGTTATATACCACCCACGCGTAGAATAAGCCAATGGTAAGGCAAACCCGGAGGTTTCAGCGAATCCAGAAATTCTACAGAGTAATTAGGGTAACCAGCGGTTTGGGCTGTGCGATGATATTACATCAGTCAATCACTTTGCCTTATACATATTTTAGGATAATGCGGGTCTCGTTCTATACATCAAATGCAAAAATATAACCCGTTGTAGGACGTAGGAGTAACGTGTGGCTGTCTGTCCGTCTGTCTTTTACAACCGATTAGCTCCGAAACTACTGGACCGATTGAATTGCAATTTGGCAAAAATAACTTCAAGAATTTTCATGTTCAAAACATTAAATTTTAAAATCGATGCCATTTTCGTAATTAACGTCCCAAAAAAGCATAAAATCGACACCCATATTGATATTTAGACATTCCAACCTCATCGCATCTCAACAGGGGAGATGGTATTTCACGTCCGCAACGTTGAATTTTAAAATCGTTGTTGTTTTCGTAATCAGCGCCCCGATAAACATAGAAACAATATCAATCTTGATTTTCAGACTTTTTCACCCCCCTTCCCCTTTTTAGGGGCTGACTTTAAAAAAATTTGAAACATGTTTACTGATTTATCGTAAGGAATACCTACTCCTGTGAAGTTTCGAATAAAATAGTCTGACTAATCTGGTTTTCCCATATAAACTTAGGACCCCCATTTCACCTCTTTAGGAGGTGAATTTACGGCAGCCACGGACATGCCGCGGCGCGGTCTGAATGACCACCGTGTGCGTTGAAGTATACGATTCTCGTTGGTCTATCGTCCGAAATCGTCCGGCCTGCCCTGTCCCGTCGTGTGCGCAGCGCTCGATCTCGAAAACGGTGCGTCCTAGCTCAAACAAAATTTTGGCCCCCGTGGAGCCCAGACGACGTGTCTGGAACTCTTCAACAGCATTTAAACTAAACTAAAACAAACCTTCATCAAGGGTTGAAATTTAATAAGTAGCATTAGAGATCAGCGTTCCCCGCGTAATTCCTGTGTCCCATGGGAATTTCGGAAATCGATATACTTTATGTCACTTCCACAACTGAGAAGAATCTTATAAGATGAAATACATCGGCTTAGGCTGTAGATAGAACGTGCCAAAGAATTATAAACACACACGCTCGAAAAACTTAACCTTCCTTCGGCAGTCGAGTGAAAATAACAATGTATGTTGGGTTTGTTTGCAACCATAAGCCGAGATAATATTTTTGGTAATTATTACCTTAAGTTACTATAAACACAAATAATTTTAGTAATTTTTACTCTAAAAATTAAGGACTTTCAAGACACAACTTAATCTCCTTTTTCACCCCTTCTTTAAATAATCAAGAACGCTGTAATACATAAATTTATTTTTAATCGTTACCATAAATACAGTATTTGAAGATTCTTACTTCTGAACTGATATGTTTTCATAAAATTTTTATCTCCTATTTCCATAAACCCCTATGTCCGTAATGGGTGTCTATACTGTATAGGGTAAGGCTGTGTGTTGATATATCAACAGTTAGATAGTGTACCATTTTATTTAAATAGATAACTGAAGTACAAAGTTTTATCCCCCTTTTCACCTTAAGGGTTGAATTCAAGAATTTTCGTGTCCACAATATTAAATTTCAACTTTTTTAGTGACCCCTAGATATTATAAGAAACCTACGTGTCAAATTTGGAATCTCTAGAACCGGCGGTTTAGGCTGTGCGTTGATACATCAGTCAATCACTTTTGCCTTTTATATATGTAAATAGATTAATTAATATAGAATGGAGTAAGGTGCTGCGCATACAACGCAGTGGTGCGGTCTTTTTGACCGTGAAGCAATAAAGACCGTGTCTGCTCATCGATGCACGCGGCTGCCCGCGCCGCTTACTCAACTAGTAGAGCGCGCGGCGCAGACTAAGCTAGCCGCCCACGCCGCCGTCTGCGTTAGTGTATACAAATATATAATACAAATAATGGTTTGTGCGATCCACGGTGGGCAGCCACGGACATGCCGCGGTGCGGGGCGGGCACTGGCGGCGCGGTCTTATTGACCGCCGTGTGCGTTGCAATATACGATTCCCTTTGGTCTATTGTTCGCGGCGAAATTGTCCGGCCCGCCCTGCTACGTCGTGCACGCAGCGCCTTGATATCTCGAAAACGGTGTGTCCTAGCTCAAAATAAACAAAATTATGACCCCAGGCGACATCTCTGAAACACTTCAACAGGAGTTAAAATAACCTAAAGCAGACCTTCATCGAGGGTTGAAATCAGGTAAGTAGCATTAGAGATCAGAGTTTCCCGCATAATTCCTATGTCCTATGGCAATTCTGGAAAACGATATACTTTATGTCACTTGCACAACTGAGAAGAATCTCATATGATGAAATACATTTGTAACAGCTTAGGCTGTAGAGCGTGCCAAAAAATTATAAACACACATACATACGCTCGAAAAACATAACCCTCCTACTGCAGTCGAGTGAAAATAACAATGTATGTTGGGTTAGTTTGCAACCATATGTCGAGATAATATATTTGGTGATTATTAATTCGACAATTACAAAATTTTATCCCTTTTGAAATTGTAACACCCTATTTAAGTTGAGTAAGTTTACTATAAACATAAGATTAGTGATTATAACTTTAAAAATGAAGGACTTTCAAGACACAAGTTAATATCCTTTTTCACCTCTTCAGGGGTTGAATAATCAAGAACGCTGTAATACATAAATTTATTTTCAATCGTCACTATATATACAAAATTTTAAAATTATTATTTGAAACTGATATGCTTTCATTAAATTTTCATCCCCTATTTTACCCCCTTAGGGCTATAATTTCCAAAAAACCCTTTCTTAATGGATGTCTACACTGTATAAGGTAAGGCTGTGCGTGCGTTGATACATAAACAATTAGTCAGTTTATCATTTTATATAAACAGATAACTGAAATACAAAGTTTCTTTCCCCTTTTCACCTACTTAAGGGTTGAATTCAAGAATTGTATATGTCCACAATATTAAATTTCCAAACCGATGTTATTTTTGTAATTAACATCCCAAAAAACCATAAAATCGACACCCATATTGATATTTAGGCATTTCAACCCCATCGCACCCCAATAGGGGGATGATATTTCACGTCCGCAAAGTTGTATTTGAAAATTGTTGTTGTTTTTGTAATCAGCGACCCGATAAACCATAGAAACAATACCCATGTTGATTTTCAGACTTTGTCACCCCTTTTACCCCCTTTAGGGGTGGAGTTCGCAAAAAACCTGAAACACGTGTGTAATCATTTATTGTTAGGAATACTCCTGTGAAGTTTCGAATAAAATAGTCTAACTAATCTTGTTTCCCCATACAAACTTTGGGCCCCCATTTCACCCCTTTAGAGGGTGAATTTTGAAAAACCCTTTCTTAGTACACCCCTAGACCTTATAAGAAACCTAAATGCCAAATTTGGAATCTCTAGCACCAGCGGTTTGGGCTGTGCGTTGATATGTCAGTCAGTCAGTCAGTCAGTCAGTCAGTTTCTTCTTTTATATATATAGATTAGATAGAAAGAAGGTTATGTGTAAAATCTATAAGTCATAACATTTAAAAAGACAAAGCAGTTATAATTGATCGTATTTCTGACCTAACGCTAATTTCCAAAACACGATTTCCACAAACTTCAATCGATGGAATACATTAATAAATTTGCTTGTGAAAATACCTACATTAAAATTTTTCTCACTTGTACTTATAGTAATATTGATGATCTTGGGCAAAATTATGGCTTTTATATTACTAAAACAATTGTCTACTTTTGATTTTCAATAAAGTGATTATAGTCATTAAATTTGTGTATTTTGTGGTTTGGCACTTAGGCAGGTTCATTCATTCATGTTCATGCAACACCTTCTCTGACTCTCGTACTGAATTCGACGGTGAGCGCTGAGGCGCGCTGCTTGTCGGATCTGTGTCTATTGCTCAAGGTTATTGGCTCTAGGCAACGTCTTAAGAAATACGTCGTCAAAATTTTATCTCTCAAAGTGTACCGGTTATGCGATGTATATCAGTTATTAAGTCAATCATAATACAGATTTTATAGATTAGACTAAAATTAAAATTAAGTTAAATAAAAACTAAGCCAATCATTATTTTTAACTGCAAAATTTAATTATTACTACAAGAAAACGTGTTTTGTCCGAGTCTACGACTCTGCTACAACCTACATCACGCTACGATTTTCGTAGCAATGTGCTACGAAACAAATCGCTGTGTGCATGATGTATTTTTTTTAAGTTGTGGGTTTCCTTAAACAGTTATGTACAATTTTGTGACTACGATTCTTTTTTTTAGCGAATGTGTAGTATTTTTCATTACATTAGCAATTTTAAATATTCATTAGACCACTAGGAAGTGTTTGACCGAGGTTGAAATGACTGAGGTTTGTCGTGATATACGTGTATTTAACTTATGATAGATAGATAGATAGATATACACTATTTATTAAACACCACACAAAAGAATAACTTGAAGTGACTGGGGGAGGCCTATGTTCAGCAGTGGAAATCCTATGGATAAAACGATGATAATGATGACACAAAAGAAAGAAATCACAGGAAATAGTACAATACAGTAGTGGTAGTAATATTTGTCCATGATAGAAAAGACAAGTGCACAAAGTCGTATAACCAGTGGGTATTATTTTTACTTAAGTCGAGTATTCAAATGCAAAAAAGCCATTTCTTCGGCAATAAATTTCTCAATATTTACTGACAGCTAGCTCTTGACCTTTGTTTTTGTTAAAATGGTTTGTCTGTATTTGCTGATTCAGGAATAAAAAAGTTTTAAAAAAATATTCTTGAAAATTTTGAAGATTCGAAATTATTAAAATTAAAAAAAAATTTGGTTGCTTGAACCAAATATGTACAACGTATCGTGGTAAAAAATATTAACTAAAAAAAACATTTTCGGACAACCTATTCTGCATTTTTGGTTTTCCATCAGCTGCAAGACATTTTGGTCGGATTAACAGTACCCTGTACATTTACAAGGTTGGAACAAAAATATAGGATTTGATCTTGTATTTCGGGTCTGAAAGTGTCCACCCCAGCGTGAGTACTTCAGATACAAACGATCTCGGATCCTCGTGGAGTGGAGTGATGCTTCCAATATGTTTGAACCTCTTTTGCTACTTTTCTTTGGAGTAAGTATTATCTATACATATAATAACTACAGTCTTTCTCCCTGCCTCCGCGTGAAATTCAGTTCAACACAGAAAAGTGTCGTGCAAACTTTAAGAAACTATGTTTCTTAAGGAATACCTAACAATCAATCAATGTTAATCAATGCATTGCATTGCAGTGCAAGACATGCAAAGCGCACAAATATTGATCTAACTTAACAAACAGGATAATTTTGTCCCGTGGTATGATTTTCTAAGTATTATTCTTTGATTAAGTTCAGATAATCGTAGAAGTCGCGGGTAGAAGCTAGTAAAAATATATAAATTACGAATTAGTACTCAAATCCGTTCAGAATTTTACTAAAGTAGCCTTACGTGATACACTGACACTTACTTTTACTATGTCAGTATAAAATCGTCATGAATCAAAAAGCATTACTCACGTGTGAAGTGATTCTCTCAACAACGTGTGAACTTCAGATTAAATTGAAACTTCTGACAAACGGAGTTAGCTTGAAAGAGTTTTCGAGAATATTTCTTATCGATAGAGATGTTATACTACAAGAATAAATCTAACCTTAGGGTCTTTAAATGACAAAAATATCTACCAAAGTGAGCCCTTCAGACACGAGCTCAAATCCTTTTGGAGTGGAGTCGAGTTTCCATTATGTTTGGAGTTTATTTGAAAGTTTAAGCTTGCGATTTACGCTTCAGGTTGTTTTATAATTTATATAGATAATAGTAGCATCTGGATTTTAGGTAAACATTTTGAAACACCGCCTTATTCATGTCTATTGTCATTTTTGTTATTAGGAGATTTATATACTTTTTGTGGAATAAAATAAACGTGTAGTACCTATAGTAAGGCCAAAATTTTAGAAGTTTGTTTTGTTGAATTATTTTATTGACAACACTACCAAATAATCTAATACAAATAAAGTTAATAGCCAATCTATTCGGTGAATATCAAACGAAACGAAAGATAGAGAATATAGCCATCAGAAGGCCGTAAGCTGTTAAATTAATGCATGTCGACGCTCAATTTTAGGAATAAATATTTGAGTTCTGAATGAAATATCTTATTTGAAAAGAAGAAGAGTAAGTACCTACTCAAAGATGGCATTTCGGATAGATTTGTCATAATTTGTTTTATTGCTCGCGATCTGCTCCGGAATTTTATGACACGCCATTGCGAATTTCTGTAATACAGAAAGATTTGTTTCATTATATATTCTACTTTTCCGTCTGTCCAACATGAAGTGAATATGAATTAATGATAGCGTTTTTTTATTATATTCTATTATGATTTTGCTTATTCGGTGTATAACTTTTCATGTTGAATATGAGTTTGTAGTTTTTTTAAATATGTTGTAACTGACTGACTGAATTATGTTGTAAATGCTGCAACCTATTCAAATAAACGTTAAATACGTTTATTTCTTGAGTTTGTGTTACAATGGGATCCTCATTATTTTTAACCGACTTCAAAAAAGGAGGTGGTTCTCAATTCGTCTGATTTTTTAAAATTCTGTTTTTTATGTATGTTCATCGATCATTCGTTACCACGTTGACCGATTTCGATGTTTCTTTTTTTGTTTGAAAGGGAATAATTTCGCAATGGTTTAGTATACATTTTCTAAAGTTCTGATCGTAGGACCAATAGGAAAATCATTAAGAATTGCATGAACTCCATACCGCCATCTGATTTTTGTATGTATATTACCCAGTATCTTCGGCAAATGTGAATCGATATATTGAATAGATTATACCTCGCAGATAGCTTCATTTTTTTTGCCCTGATAATTAATATAAATAATTAAATAAATATTGGACAACATCACTAATTGTAGTCTTAAGCTACTTATCATAGGATCCAGAGCCAATGCTCTGGATTAGTGCTTGATAAGTAGCTTAAGTACTTGTGTTACAGAAATCAGAAACAACGACGGTACCACAACACCCAGACCAGACACAAAGAAAGTTAAGAAAAGAAAAGTTACTTTTCTTAAATTATTTGGAAAAATGAATGGTTAAATGATTCATTTTGCTGAGGATTTATCACTAAAGACTGTACCTAATCAGTTATTTTTAGAGAGAGTTAAAATGTTATCTGTTGCACCGAACTCCAGAAGTTACTGATTCAGTACTTATGTTTATATATTATTTTAGCTTTTAGGTTTTTGAAGTCGGTTTGTTTTTTTAAAATAAAATATTACTTTGTAAAAATACTAATAAAAGGTGTTTTTTGTTAATATTAACATATACCGTGTCATTCGTTTTGTTTTTATTACCAACTTAAGTTATTCTATAAGTATCCTGTAACAGGGTCCTAACATTGTACAACGAAGTAATTTAATGCTACATAAATAACTTTGTTATGTATTTTTCCACTTTAAATTATGCTATACTATAACTTTGTGTGTGTTTCCGCAATGATTATTGTTTCATTTTGAACCAGCGCATCTCATTAATGTTCATACGACTGCTACAAAGACGTTTCGTTATGCATAGTATGGGCCCGTTAAGTGTGACACACGGTTCATCGTCTATTTTTCGCCTCATAAAGCCAGCGATTTCTGTGACCTAGATCTGTAGAAGCGTGGGCGGGCGGCATACTCTGCAGATATGCTTCAAACGCGCCGCAGCCTCAGGGTCGCGTCCAACCGAAACTACGTCAAAGCTGGAGTGCTGCTTTTAGTTTGCCAGTATTGAAATCCATTCAATACTAAGCACTACTTTTGTAAAGATTTTTATAACATTATTATAAAATGTTCTCTGCCTCTTTTTCGTATAATATTTTAAAATATTTGTTTAAGGATCCGTCATTTTTCGCTCGCTTTGCACGCATGTGTAGACTCACAAGAGCATAAGATATAATGGCCAAACAAAAGAGCAGAAATAGTGATAAAGTTCAATCGTAGAATGCGTTACTTGAATACGGGCAAAATACACCTTTGTTCATACTAGGCATTTATAGATAGAATACTTATTATTTTAAAATTTAATTTTTGTTTCTTTATACTTTCTGGCATGGTATTTCTATTTCGTATAGTGCTATTATATAAACAGATAGGGATATAGTTGATCGGTTTCGTATAGAGCTAGTAATGTAAATAAAATAGTGCTACCTATTCAAGTACCACTTTGCCATTTAGTTTTTACTTTATAGCCTTTGTCGTAACTCCTAAACTTGTAATATTATGTTAAGCATACTAATAGGTGATTCTAGACCCATGTTATTGCGGGTGTCAGCAGTTAGGCAACAAACGCCACCGCAACGTAATATGAGCGCCGCGTCAAAACCGAAACAGTAGGTAAGTACAATGGGGAATTGTTTCCTCCGATTAATTGTTTGTTTGCAACTGACATTCAAATTAAATAGGTCAAAAGAATAAAACTCTACTTAAACATTTATGAAAGCTTCATTTTCCACGCTGCATTAAGAGATTAATAATTTAAAACGCTGCCTCATCAAATAATGAATTCAGTGAAATTTTCAGCAATTTTTTTCACAGACGGCTTATTAAATACAATAAATAACCAGTTTTAGCGCTGACATTTTCTCTCAGGCGTACGTGTGCGAAAATAGAGCGATATATCGAACAATACCGTGACCCAAATATAAGAAACGCGAAAACGTGGCTACGCAAAACAATGAACACGTAAAACGGACTCTAACGCTGTAAGATAAGCCCTTACACGTTTACATCACTACAAAGCCGTTCGTATAGCAAAATCCGATTCGTCATAAAAGTATAATAATAGTGGGTCGGGGCGCCGCAACAACAGGCGGTGACCTACGGAGCGCGCGCCGCCACGGCAGTCTTCTGTGGAGCTTTCTAATGACCTCAAGCGTTCTCTGTTGCGCTCGAAGCATTTCAAAAACCCTAAAAAAGTAAAAACCACAACGAATATATCATATTACGCGTAGTGAACGTAAACACGACAAGGACAACCGACCACCGCACTCGCGTCCGAGGGCAACACGAAAATGGACCCTAAAGCTATTGGGATAACGTTTTATAATTAGCTAGTTGCGTATGTTGGCGCAAAGGAAAAGCTAGGTGAGTGTATAAATATTTTATTATAACTTTTGTCAGGTTAGTTGAGTAGCGGTTAGTACTAGGTTTTACCCGAATAATAATATCCTGTGTACGGTGAATGTGTGTTGTGTTTGTAAGTACCCTTTTCATTTGATAGTGTTTATTTTTATTAGAGTAAGTTTGACTTTTTTTAGTGTTGTTATTTATTTATTGGTTAAGTTTGCTGAGAGCTAGTATACTTTTTGTAAGAGTAAAAGACATTGATGTTTCCTTTTCATTTACTTAGAAAATCGATACGCGTATTTAGCTTAAATATAATCTGGGTCTAAAATTACTCCAAATAAATTATTTTGCGCATTTACGCTATTAGCAAGACTTCAGGTAATTTGTGAAAAAGGTTTTGTTCAATTTTAGCCCCTAATGCTATGCAAATAAGAACTTGGCGTGTTTTTGCGGGCCTAATGTTTACGATCGAGTGTATATTACTTACATAAACCCCTTGTAAATGAATGAGCCAGTGTATTTTATTTCGAACAAGCAAATTTCATGAGGTTTCCTTTTCGTAATAAAAGAGTGTAAAGGGTACCAAATACTTTGGAGATTTCAAGATATAAAATCAATTTTGCTGCCACGATAAAGGTAAATGTCAAAAGTCACAGAACGGAACCTTGGGAATTGCAAAAAATAATTTTCTTTTATTGCAATTGAGTTAGTGTTTTACGATGAAGTTTAGTCTAAATTGGGGCATGCTTTCTTAGTATAATTATGCTGCCTATGTTTCCTCTCTATCCAAATAGGTACCTACAGTAATGCCGTTTAAAAATAGACATCTAAACAAGGAGGTGGTGCTGCTGATTTTAATTGAAGGTGTCAACGTTGACCCTAACTTATATTAGAAAATCATGTAGATAGAACACTTCATTGAGCAGCATTAGGCATCTTGCATCTTTCTCATCATCTCATCTCAGCGGATTCCTGCAAACTTGAAAAGGTCGTCAGTCCACCGGGTAAGAAGAATACCCTTAGGATCATACACACTATTACTTTTCATAAACTAGCAAATTCATTCAGTAGGTTCAGGTGCCTTATTAAATGGTAAATGGACGAAATTTTCGACATATCTTGCAGCGCGTGCGCTTATTGCAGCATATACAGGGTTATTTTTAAAACATCAACAACCTACCCCCTAGGGGCTGATTCTGATGCTCAAATACAACAACTTTTTCTGTGAGACCAACTTAGTAATCTAAAAAAAATATTTTACTTCATACAAACTGATATCAGCTGGTCGGCGGCTTAGTATGGGGAAGTATTTTTTGCTGATGTTTTAAAAATAACTCTTGTATTGTGTAGTTATTTTAGATCGCTGTCAAACCTGCTACTGATAAGCCAAAATGTTCAATAATAATTAAGTCCCTGCAATGAACAATTAGGATATACTACTAACGTGGGGTATGGTATGATGCATTAATAGTCAAAGTTTGCATTTTTTTTTTCAATTTTTTTGTTTGATTTGCTATTGTTGTTAATTCGCAAATGAATTTTATGAGTTTTAATGCAATATGGTGCGGTTAGACATACATTTAAAACCTTATTACAATATTTAAAAAATACTTACTTTAAAGTGTAATAAAAAGTAGGTAAGTAATTCAAGTTTAATTTGACTTTGAAAATAAACACTATACTAATTTGGGTTCACGCATGTCATGAGCCATGAATTTATAACTAGAGTTTTTAATCCCGGGATCTAAAATGTATAACCCCGGGATGTCAGTATTCTAAAAGGTTTGCCTGAGATAATCCCAGGACTGGTGGATTTTAACCTTTTTCTTTAAAAAATAGGTGTGATTTGGTTGATTGTTTTTAATTGAAAGGAAATTCGGAGTGGACCTATAATAATTTCATTGTATACAATCCAATAGGATTTTAACAAGGGTTCATCGTTTATTAATTTTCAAGTTCGGGTAAAATCGTATAGAGCTATTTGTTGACAGAGTAATAACAACTACAACTCAGTAACATCAACTATTAGTAGCACAGGCTTTCCATTTTGTACTTAGTTTTAATGACTAAACAATTAAGAAAATCCTTAGAAAATAGATTAAAAACCATTAATACGAAATAAAAAGTAACAATTACTAATATTTTTTCGATAACAAGTACGCATTTGGTCAGTTTTAATATTATAATTTAATGGCTAAAGGCACACATGGCGGGTACAAGTATAATTGTGTAGTTGGGTACACTCTCGGCCATGTATCCAACATGAAGTGAATTATCATTTCATATCTTACTAAATAACGAGTAATTAACGATTGCCAACAAATTCCGTTAATATTTTAGCTATGAAGTTATTTCTAAGTCACCTTTGTTTTTTATTGCATTGAAAAATAACACAAAAGTTTCTTGTAATAGGTATTCAAACCAAGTTTTTTTATGAGAATATATTATTATATTTTATTTACATACATTTATTTTCGAATAACCTATACGAAATAGTTTAACGAGTGTTTGTCAGAACACAAACAGTGTAAAATTTTACAGATCGGACCGGAAAATTAGGGCCCTAACAATTTTACTTTTTTAACCCATTTAGTTTTGTTGCAAAACTGAAATCTCTACTGAAAAACGACAAACATACTATGAGTTTATGGAGATTCTAACATTGGTTACAAATTACATTGGTCATATAAACATACACAAATAAAATTTTTAATTAAATACTATTGAATGCTGCAGTGCAAAAAGCTTAGTAAAATAACTTTACTTTGTAAGTTTAATAACGATGGCATATAATTCCGAAAATCCCGGGTTTATCTTTAATCTTTGTCAAAAATTATGGAACTGAATGAGGACTGGAATCCCCCGATCCCGGGATTAGAATCTCTACTCATGACTCATATTGTGTTTTGTGTACCTAACTTACTATTAGGTTCTTGAGCTTAGTTTTATTTTGACTTTTATTTTAGTTCATGTTTGGAACAGGGAATTAAAGTTTAGAATTTATAAATTGTATAGGGTTACCTATCTTATGTTCGAAAAGTTGTTTACCTAATTTTATTTCACGGAAAACTTTTCGACTAATTTCGTTTCACCTTTTTTCATTTCATCGAAATGACCTTTGCCGCTGTATCAGTTGACCTATTATCAATTCGTTTTTTATTGTTACTCCGAAGTTTCATTTGTTCAAAAAACTTATTACTGAACTTGGCTTGTCTGAAGTAACATTTGTTCGAAGTATTATGTTTCAAGTATGTATTAAGTATTTTATTATGTTACATACAACATTTGCCAAAGCTATTAATGTTAGATGATTTAGTTTCCAGAAAAATGCTTCCAATATTATAATAATTAATCCTTCATCCTTATCCTTAGAATTTATCCTCAGCTTTTAAGCGCTCGGCGGCCGCTGCCGCGGCACGCACGCTCCATTCGCTCGCCTTCGCGCTGTGTGCGATCACTGTTCTAACCTAACCTAACCAATTCAGTCTTATTATATACGCAGTATTTTGGTCAATGAAAAAGGTTTAAAAGAGACTTCGGCCAACAGCAAAAAAATGTTCTGAAAATCGATGAAACGAAGTTCGATAAAATGATACTTATGTCAAGATATATTTCGATGGACTAAAAATTTGTCAAATGATACATGTATCAAAAGAAATGTCGGTCTATAATTTTCGGCCAACTGAAATTCTGTCAAGTAAATTACGGACAAGTAATCGGTTACCCTTTCGGTAAAGTAAAATAGCTTTACTACACCAACCAAATAGTACCCACGATAAATTTATCACTATCGAAGCCAACAAGCAACCCTCGCTATGGTATAAATTTAGTAGGTGACCACTCCAACCGAGTTTATTAACTTTTATTATTGAATAGTGTCTGTGATGAATTCCTTTTTTCGCTTTAAATGTTTTATATTAACATAATAAACAAGGTGTAATTCAATTAACGCAAAACCCCTTACGGGCTAATTCTGGTGCTCAAATACTACAACTTGTTCTACATATGTGACCAATATCGAAATCTCAAAAGCAAAAACTTCTCCATTAAACTGACGTCAGTTGGTCGGCGGCTTCGTAGGGGAGACCGGGGATAGTTGACTATAGGAGTAGGTTGCCTAGCTATCAAAGACTTGGTTTATTTAAAATTGATGCATTATTCAACTGGGTGCGAGACGCTGTTATTTCTTCTCGCTCAATTACTGAACACACGCAGCGGTCTTTAAAGGTAAGGGTACCTATTGCGAAGTGATAGATTTTACAATGCTTGCTGAATGAGAAAACAATAAATACTATTAAATTCGGGTGAAGCCCCTGGTTGCTAGTATAATATTATTGTAAAAATGACTCATGATTATTTTTAAAGTAATGTTAGTTGAAAATATTGACACTTAGTTGTAGTAAACTATGAAGTTAAAACGCGCTGTCTGATAAATCAAAGAGCGGGCGTTATTTATTAAACAAGCCTTGGGTTATTTACGGAGAAATGTAAACGTAAATTCACGTTTCTGTTGTAGCTTTCTAGAATTACAGACAAAGTAAAGTCAAAGACAAATAATAATGTAAGGCATTGTTAATTTTTCAATATTTTTTTTACGAAAAATGAAAACACTCTTTTCTCTTCTTATCAGACTGTCTCAGCTTGAGCTAAAAAGAGACAGCACCTCCCAGAGTACTTACTTATTTGTAATTTATTAATTATGAAAACTATTTTGTGTGTGTGTGTGTTCAACCTATAGGCATACAATGTTACGTCTTTCGACGTTAGAAGGCGCTTATATTTTATTTTTTGTTTCAGATTTAAGCACCAGTAAAATGTAAAATGACAAGTATAATGTAACTATGAAAAATATTTTCTACTTTGAGACAGCGAAAAATGATTACGATGCTTTGCAAATTATTTCATTATTACTGGTTTTACCCTCCGTTTTGCGAGCTCAAAATTCCCTGGGGTGCCCTGACTTAACAAGAAGCAATAAATGTTCGTGTTATACATTTGAAGACGGTAAGATATTATTTTATTGAAACAAATAAGGTCTATATGAAATTAAATTAATATCAAATGTATTTTGCAGGGCTGTTTCTTGATTGCCAAGATACGATATTAAAAGACGTAAAAAATGCTATTAAGAGTTCGTCAAAAATAAATTCGTTGTCTGTTTATGATCTCGAGGACAACGAAGAGACTTTGGAACCCCATTTCATACCTCAAGGCGTTTGCATAAAGCACATTCACATGTCAAGAACGAGCATAAAAGACATCGCAGATGACACATTCATACCGCTCCGAAAGTGCCTTGAAACGTTAAGCATTGTGTCAAGCAAAATCAAATTCGTACCGCAAAAAGCTTTTTCAGGCATGCTCAAACTAATCTCGATCGACCTAACTTCAAATTATATCGAAGAGATCCCCAGTTATAGCTTTTATGGTCTTCCGTTGATCAAATTGAACATTAAAGGCAATGTTATAAGGGATATATCAGATTCCGCTTTTTCTAGTTTGGAACTTTCTCTATCTGAAATTGATTTAAGCGAAAACAATCTTACGACATTTCCTATCGAATCCCTTGCTAAATTGAGACACCTTCGTTCTTTACGACTGGCATGGAACGAAATGTCTTCTTTTCCTATTGTCGAAAACTCAGACCTTATATCCTTAGAGTACTTAGACTTAAACTCTAATAATTTTGAATTTATTTCAGAAGACTGCCTTAAATTTTGTCCGTCCCTTATGATGTTATCGTTTCATTTTAATTTTATTAATAGTATTCACTATCGGGCATTTTATTCATTAGTTCATTTGAAGTCATTAGACTTAAGCCACAATAGGATTAAAATTTTAAACCCCAATCTCTTTCAAAATAATAAAAACCTAGCGTTCATTGATTTAAGTTACAACCATTTACATCATATTCACGGTCTGTTCTGTAACTTGCCATCCCTCACTGAAGTAATTTTAAGCCATAATAATATTTTGGATGTGCCAATCGATTCTTTTCTAAATTCGAATAAAATAACTGCAATACATTTAAATAAAAATTGCATTAACAACATAAATAGTGAGAGCTTTAGTAATTTAGGTAACTTAGCTAAGCTGCAGTTAGATTTTAACTATTTAAATCAAGTGCCATACAATATTTTTATAAATAATAAGAATATAGTAAAACTAAGGTTAGACAATAATAACTTTTTTGAGCTAAATAATAACACGTTAGGGTCTCTTACAAATGTCAATGAAATTAGAATAAATAACAACAGGCTTAAATTTATATCAAAATATCTTTTTAGAAATTGTTTGGAAATGGAAGAAATTCATTTAAATCACAATGAAATCAATTTTATTGAACCCGGAGCATTCGTTAGTATGAACAATTTAAAATATTTGAGTCTAAATCATAATTACCTCATCGATTTAAACGATGTATTGCCAAAATTAGGCTCAAATTTACTTACTCTACACTTAGATGCTAATTCTATATCTTTGTTAAGTAACTTTGTTTTCCTATCTCAGGACAAGTTGAGCCACCTAAGTTTGCGAAATAACCGTCTAAAATTTCTGACAAAATACACATTTCGGAACATGAGCCGAATAACACGCCTTGAATTAAATAACAACGAATTATCTATTATAGAAGATTTTTCATTCCAACACCTAAACGCAACAAGGTATTTGAGTATACAAAATAATTTCTTGCGAAATATTACAAATTATACATTTTTTGGTTTAAGTGAGCTGGAGGATTTAGATCTTTCACATAACAAAGTCATGTTTGTTTTTGATATGGCTTTTGATACATTGAAAAAACTACGAAGTGTTAATTTATCATTTAACCCTCTTAAATTACTTCAAAAGAATATATTTCAGCAAGGTTTGCCATTAAGCTCACTATACCTTGATAATTGTGAAATAAATTTAATAGAAAATGATACTTTTCAAGGATTAAATAATCTTAAAACTCTTTCGCTTAGGAACAATTCATTAAAATCTAGTGATATTTTATCAATTAACATTCCTGGTCTAAAATATTTGTATCTATCTTTTAATGTCCTCGATTACTTACCTCAAGAAGCTTTTTACCAACTCCCTTTACTAGAAGTTTTATTTATGGAACATTGTAACATAGAGCACATTTTTGAAAGCACATTCAGATTCAATAAAAACCTTCTAAGACTGAACGTGGCACAAAATATAATCAGTTCAGTACCAAGTAAATTATTTGACATGCAAAATTCAATGAAAGAATTTAATATAAGCAACAATTTTTTAGATATCGTACCATACAATACCTTTCACAACTTTACACAAGTCGAAACTTTAGACATTGCGGATAATCTGATACCACGAATTGAAATTAGTGGCTTTGAAAGAATGACTAAATTAAAATATCTAATTTTGCGAAAGAATGAGATCAAAACCATTACAGCAAAAAAGAAAATAGAATTTAGGGATCTCATGTTATTTGATATTAGTTTTAACAAATTGGATACTTTACCATTCGTTATTTTGGAAACGTTTCCCAATATTCAAAACATAAACATTTCTTACAACGATATAGTTTACTTTGATTTTTTGATCACATTTCGGATGTTTGGTTCTTCGCTCATAAACTTAGATATTAGTAAAAATCCAGCAATTTCTTGGACCTCACTCAGGAGACCAGACAATAATACGCTGGTAGGAAACATATACGAATTACACATCAGTGCCACTAATATGACTAATATTGATGATGTCGCCTTCGAATTTTTCACTAGCTTGCAACATTTATATTTAAACTTCAATAAAATAAGGAGACTATCGATAAGTCCCTTTGCAAAGTTATCATTACTAGAAAATCTGGATTTGAGTTTTAACAAGATTTCGCAACTTAAAGCGAGCAATTTTCGTGGCTTGACTAAATTGAGAACATTATGTTTATCTAATAACAACATTGAGTCAATGGAATCTTTTGCCGAAGATTTGAGCAATTTAAAACTTTTGGACCTCTCCCACAACAAGTTGCAAAACATTCTTAATGAAGATTTAATCAACTTAAAGGAACTCACAGTATTGTATTTGAGCTACAATAACATTAAGTATATATCAGTAACAGCTTTTAGAAACTTGAACAAAATAATTGAAATAGATTTAGAGCACAACAAACTACAAAACATACCCCTAGAACTACTTACATCAGTAGAAAACCATATTGAGGATATATCAATAAAAGGTAACTAACATGTATTTCAACTGTTTTGGAACAGGTTATGTGTTTAAGAAGCCAGCTACAACTATTTTATTTTCAGGTAATACTATAACTTGCAACTGCCAAAAAGATAACATTTGGGTATGGATACAAGATCATCCTAAAATTGTTAAACCAAATGCAATAATATGCCTAAATGACGAGTACCCGAAAGAAAAATGTGACATCCCCATAATATCCCAGCTTTCTGTGGACAAGCACAAAGACAACTCCGTTTCAGTATCATGGTTTATCAGGAACAGAACTGCCATTAAAGCCCTTCAAATTATTTACTATGACGAGGATGCAAATTTTGATGTAAGTATTTTATTTTATTTACTTTATTTATGTAATAAATAGTGATGGTTATAAAGTTTTATTGTTCATATTTTCAGATTAAATCTAAGTTTCTTGAGAAAAGTGAAGTTTCAACTCGCATTATTGATTTAGAGCCTAATACAAACTATGTAGTATGCGTAATAACATTATACGAAGAATCGCTTATGAATTTTGAATACGAACAAGAATTAAATATTACTGGTGCTACGGATGTGGATTTAAATGTTACCGCTAAAATCAGTCAAGACATTGCAGCAGCGATACTAATGCAATCACCCTCTAGTGAATGTATTTCTTTTAACACGTTTAAGAAGAAGGCAACTATAAAAATCAAGCCTATCAAAGCGTTTGATATATCTTTAATCCTAAATCGTCGTATGGGTTTAATTGTTGGTTGTTCTTTAGGTTTTGTAGTATTTTTCATAATGGTATCAATTTTAGCGTATACGAAAATTAAGGAAAGAAAAAGAATCGCAAAGTCTGATCCAGTTTGGGCTGAGATGAATGACTATCATTCGATGCAAAGCAAAGAGGATATTTTACAAAACTCAACAACAGCTTCCACAGATAATATATTATTAGGAATGACCAAAAACCGGAAACACTCCTTAGACCACTTGAAGTAGCCTTAGACTAAGATCTTAGCTAGAAAACTAATAACTTTCTTAGATATCTGTAGATAACAATATTGTAAAATTTAGAAATGACCTTTATTGTAAAGATATTTCTTGAATTCAAAATTATTTACTATCTTGTTAATAGAAGCTTCACTACGACTGTTCGCTTTTATCTAGCTGAATACATACAATAGAGTAGGGAGTAGAGAATAGATGCAATTTATTATAATAGATACAATAATGTTATATATTACTGTAGATATAAAAAATATTCAATTATTAAATAAAGTTGTTACCGTATTTTTTATTTTTCTTAGTACAAGTCCAAAACAAAATGCGCCCCTTATAACAATATGCTAAAATTCGAAGTAATCGCGGATCTTTTAAATAATAAAAGAGAAATCGCCCTAGGTGAAAAAAACTTCTTCATTTAAAAAGTATCTCGATAACCGAGGGCTTTCTTAAAATCAAGAAAAATAAAATTAGGGGATGGCGTAACAACAGGACAAAATGATAAAAGATAAATATAAAAAAGTGTTTGAGGAAGGACATAGTTAAATATGTTTTTATTGTTGTTGTTGCTGTCCCTGAAAAACAGGAGGGTTGGTTTGTGAGAATCTATTCGCGAACTAAGAAGAATGATCAGTAGATAATGTTATAATATATTCCTTCCTTCCTTCCTTACCCTAGAGAAATTATCTAAAATTACCTAATGTGGATACTGATTAGTGACACACGTCTCCGTCTCTCCGCAAAACCGTCTTATGGGAGTATAGATTTGACAGGTTTATCAATAGGTGTAGGTACTAGACATAATATGTCACCAAGGCACATATCATCAATTTACATTATGTAAAATATTCCCTAAAATCCGCAAAATAAAAATATCAACTTACAAAATTTTGCATAAAAAATCAAAACCCAAAAAAGGCATAAAATGATACACAATTGAAAACAGCAGTTTAAAACCAAAATTGTAACGCGGAATAGTAACAAGCGACGAAACTGGCAAAGTCGTTTCTCTGTCTCGCTCGCTCTGTGAAAAAAACGGGCTAACGTTTTTATTTTTTATGTCAATATTTTTTTTATGTTTATGGAAGATATAGTACGGGTTAACGAGAACGCCATTCGTTTATTATCATACTGTATTACTCAATATACTATCAATACTAACTAATAATACAACTGTGCAGACTAGAACCTACAGTGAAATTAAAACAAAATAGTATTTATTCTTTGATTTCATTTTTTACTTATCTTACCAGGGCCGAAGACTGTCAGCTGTAGGCTTTGTGACTACAGAATTTAATAATAAAAAATAAGTGATAAACTTTCGGGGTAGGCTCGAGTAGTAATTAAATTATTAGAATTCCTGAATTGTCTGCAATAGTTTGACAAACAAACATTTAATCAGCGAACAAACAAGTTCCATTCCTTAGTAAACTTTGGCCCTTTGTCTGTCCCAAACTTAGTGGCAAACTAAAATTGTACAGTTGGCGTTAAATCTGTTAGTTGGTTATTGTACTAGGCAACATTGTTGAGTCAACTGAAGAGGATGTTAATAGAAGCTGTTGCCTTGCCTACCCTGTAAGAATGATGTGGACATCCTTGAGATTGTCCGACTTTAGTCTTAAATAGAGATCGATCGCTGAGAAGACAGATTAAAGATAATTATAACAAACAAGTGCCGTGTGGAGACGGCCGTAAAGAATACACTTCCCCACCGCCAACTCCTGTAGCACGAGACGGCAGCAGCGTCTTCGTGCGAAATCTTTAAAAAAAAACTGCGCTCGCCAACCCGCCTGCCAAGCGTGGCGAGTATCGGCAGTCCCCCCTGGTGATAAGTCATTGGGGGAGGCCTATGTTCAGCAGTGGACGCATTCTATGGCTGAAATGATGATGATGATGAAATATAATGTTTTAGCAATCATTTCAATTTTACAATGTTTTGAAGTAAGAGAATTTCGTTATCCCAATGGCAGTGAGCTGGTCGCAATTATTTTGAAAACGATGGGGTACTTGATTTCTTGAGTTGAGACTACGACATTGCAAATGCATTTTCTTCTGACAAGGTAGAGCGTGTTTGCCAAGCGTGGCGAGTATTGGCAATGCCTCCCGCTGATCAGTCATTGGGGGAGGCCTTTGTTCAGCAGTGAACCTTCTATGGCTGAAATGATGATGATGATGATAACAAACAAATGACATCTTGACATAAAGTATTACGGGAAACTAATAGAAATGAAAAAGTCGGCTTAACTCCTTAACTACTAACATCGTCGGAGGCATTCTTTGTACATCTAATAATATAAGCAAGGAAAATATTAAAAGGGCAAAAAATGGAAAAGGGTTCGTATCTACTGAATTGTTTATTATCTTGGCTTCCGGGTGGTTGCATGAGTAATAATTAAATTTCTATTATGTCTCATTTTTCTGAGCTGAGAGGTTAATAGAATATATATTTTAAATAGTGTTCTTAACTTAGCCAGTTACAAAAAATTTTCATGCTTGCATGCAC
Source organism: Anania hortulata (assembly GCA_963576865.1). Taxonomy (NCBI): domain Eukaryota; kingdom Metazoa; phylum Arthropoda; class Insecta; order Lepidoptera; family Crambidae; genus Anania; species Anania hortulata. The sequence goes on along the minus strand of OY756396.1, from coordinate 7,852,415 downwards.
CCTCAGTAACTGTAGTACCCTGAAAATACTTAATAGAGCAGACCCTTGGCCGTAATTGAACTACATTGCAAAATAAAGGGCATTTGTCAATAGCTATAGTAAATTATACTTGTTTTATGAGATTAATGGAATCCCACATCACGAAAATAAAAAAATATCAAAATATAAGTTTGGTCTCTCAAGGTGAAAACACAAAGTGAAACACAATATGAAATATTCCTATAATTTCCTTTTTTCAACCAATAAAATGAACTCCAGTGAGATTACATGACATACTACCTCAGACTTGACTACTTGACATACTCTACGCAGAGAAGAGATACTACCTCAAACACGCGGTAGAGATTAAAAGAAATATCTTCTTAATTATGGAACTTATTACTTGCAGTTAACCTGTCAAACATATATTTTTTCGATGCTATGAAACCGATATTTTATGTAAGCCAGACGGTTAAGTTATGCTTTTTATTTATTATTTTTGCATAAAAATTACGAGACTGACTGAAATATCAACCTAAACTTTTCAGAAACGTTGGAAAGCATCTTATGAATATAGCCTTTTAAATTACGATATTTTCATATAAACGGATACACGATATCGCTTCTACAAATAATAATCTTGTAATCTAAATATAGCTGTGCCTATTAAATTTATTGGTCGGGTTTTCAGAAGATAGAAAGTCCGATTATTTAAAACTTTTTCTTGCTATAAACAAGGCGGTGCGTTGAAGGTAAGACAAAAACATTTTTTTTAACATAAAATCCCACATCCATTTTCGAAATTAGCCTAGCGAAGCCGTAGAATTTTACGCGCTCATTAATGCTTAAAATATAAATATGGAAACCGTGGTGCGCGTGTTACTAATGCTTGACCTGCTTTAGACATCTCCTGAGGCTCATGTCAACTACTCTAGTTAATTTGAGGTCATCTACAAAGGTCATGAGTCGTATAATTACGAGTATATAATATAATTCTTAGTCAACTTTTTGTGTTAATTTTTCGGGGTCAAAGTATTTCTATTTTCAGCCCTATATAACCTTTTTAACTACACAGACAGATTTAAGTGTCTATACAAGTTATTAACGAGTGACGGGGTTGTCAGTCAAACGTATCTAAGTAACCAAGTACGTTTTCTCTATTTGGAGATATGGTCTTGTATGGTTGTTCTATGGAGAACTCTGTGGATGTTAACAAGGCATTCCTGTAAGAAGGTTTCTGGACAGAAGTCTACTGCAAGTCAGGTTGGTAAAGTAGTATTTTTTTGCTATTATTCTCTTGCTCATAACTATCGCGTAACATATTTATAAATTTCTAGAATGTTTATACTAGGAACGGTAAGAATTCTCAACTTAATAAATAGAGGCTTACAAAAAATTTTTTTTCACTCATTGAACATTGAAACAAATAACACCGACATTAAGCTATCAACTTTAACTGAACCGATATTTTGGTATCTGAATACAAATGCGACATGTCGGCATTCAAAAAATATTCTGCCTGCAAATGAAGTAACAATAAAACCATATCACGGGACTGGTTACGTTAATAGCAGTTTAGGGATCCGTAGTTCAACGTGAAACCCTTAAAAAAATCTGACCTGTTCAATACCACCATTATTATAGTATTATACATTGTCATCAAACACCAAATGTCGAATAATATTGGTAATAAATACATACATGACAAAAAGTTCTAAAAAATTCTAAAAATTCATAAAAAAATTGTATTATAAGGACCTCAAAAGTGTAAATACTATGTATAATGATATTATAATTATTATAATATACATTTTTGGCTTGACTTGTAACTCGTACTCTTGTCTTGTGTTACGTAGAAGGTAGTGAGGAATTTTAAAATGTTTTCGGTAGAAGTCGTTGTTACACATACATTTGTTGAGACTTGGAGCCTGCCGCCAACGTTTCATCGCCAATCTTCCCATAACAGTCCACGATCTAGCATTTTTTAAATAAATATAGGACATGACATATATTGCTCTGATCCTATGATAAGTAGCTTAAGCACTTGTGTTACAGAAAACAGAAACGACGATATTAAATTTAAAATAATAATAAGTTGTTTTTACAGTCACACCAATTATCTAGCCCCAAACTAAGCAAAGCTTGTATTATGGCGACTAGATAACGGATAAACATACTTAAATATTTTTTTATAAACATTCATGACTTAGGTTTGAAACATTTTCCCCTTGCCGGATTCGGACCCGCTACCGCTGGCTTTTTAGCCCGGAGCGCGAACCACTAAACCAGACGGTCGTCATTTGAAATTTTGACTAGTAAGTATTGCTTTTTTTACAAGGTAGACACTTTTGCACATTGTTTGTCTCATGAAAAACTGTTATTATTGAAAGAAAAGAGAAATTGAAAAAAATAATAGTCGTCGTTATATTCATAAGAAAAATAACTAGAAGAAATTGGTCCTCAGTTTAACTTAAGATCCTGTATAAGATACTATTTTGTTATTTCCCGTCAGAGTCGTATGCGACGACGCTGACGGGGACGAGGTTTGCTAGGAAACCAGCAGCGACAGGTGGTACATCGGCGAAGTTTTTTATGCCATTTTATTTTTATAACCTTTTTTATGAGGCCTATATGGCCCGAGGCCTATATGGCCTGAAGCCCAATAGGCCTGCATGAGTACCACGTACGAACTTAACGGGCTATAGTTAACTCCTTTTCAAGGGATAATTTTACTGCTCAAACGAAATCAACTTTCACTATGAGTCCAATTTTCTTACACAAACCGAAACAGCTGATCGGTATATTTAGTATGGGACAATACGTCATATTTGCTAAAAAAAAAACTGTTATATAGACAAGGTTGTATTCGAGTAGTAGAATCATCATTCGTGGTTTTGTGCTGGCCCACAGGTTTGCTCGTTGTACTGCAGAGGTAATACTTAGGTACTTTATTTAAAATCCACTGTCAAGTTTTTTACACAAGCTATCTGTAAAAGAGCTTCATGCAGCTTCACTCAGTGCCCTGCGAGTACAAGATAATATCGTTTTCAGGGCTTGTTTAGGCTTCATCGGTACTATAGTGCATCCGTAATGTTTGCAAATGCACATATAGACGATTTTTATGCGAAAATGCGCAAAACATCTGCGGCTGTGATTGCGATACTAAAGGCGAGCAGAAATGAAATCCTGAAGATGATAGCAGAGAGGCTTGACCCGGCCATCTGCCGTAAGCATGTGAATCAAAGAAATGACTCTTACCGTTTCCAACCATGCACTGTTTGTTACTAACATAGTTTTAAGTTAATTGATACTAACAGTAACATAGTCTAATCTAGGTACTAACACAGTATATAAAATAAGGTTAAATTGAAACTAACGAAATTGTGAACTGTATTGTCTGAAAATAAATTATTTTTATTTATTTTATTATTTATAAAATACGAGTAGAATCTTCAATAAAAATACGGAACCTAATTATTATTTTCGTGTTCTGATAAGCGCTCGTTTACTTTTTTAAACTATCCACGTGACGAGCCAGAACAATTCCCATCATCAACCGTTTGTGTGCTTGATTTTTTATGCAAATGACAATTGTCGTGTGCAAATATTCAACAAATATGTCGTCAGTACAACGTTGCGACGATTGCTAGCATGCATTTTGTATGGTATGAGTTCAAAGCGAGTGGTTATACGCTTAAAATAAAAGGACAAATTAGTTACGTCAGAAATAAAGGTTGGTACTCTGATTAATAAATTCTGGTTTTCATTTACACACAGACGGTTGAGAGAAATTAGGGTGTTTTTCACACAAAATTCTAAATAATGAGGGATAAATAATTAATTCCTATGAGAATATTTAGTTACTACTTTACCTTTTGTTGTTACTAAATAATTAAAAAGTCGAATTCCTATAAATTCGAACACCAAGAAGAAAATGTTCTTAGTCTCGCTTATTATTAGAAGTACCCAGTAAAGAAAGACGATCATCGTCATCATCATCATTTCAGTCATAGGTAGAGTTGTAAATTGACGGTCATATGCTATAAGCGTCCGTCATTTATGATAAATGCTCGGTCACATTGGACATTTATTGTCACGATAGTCACATGTTTTTTAATGTATAAATTTAAAAAAGAAGAATTCCACTAAAGTTAGTCTTAAATGCTAAGTATAATAGTTATGAAAATAAAACATACAATAAAACATGTAATTGGGTCTGGATCGAACTAAAAAACAAAACACTTTTTAGCTTGTTTGTGCAGAAAGATTTTAGAAATTTCATTTCATTAAAGATCACCACTACTAAAGCCTGTCTCGCTAATAATAATCTATAATGTACATATTTGTGCTCAAATGTTTTTTTTCATAGTTTGTCAGTAGAATTGAATGTGACGTTACTGACAATAAATGTCCAAAATGTCCGGTCACATTGAAAAAAATACCATTTTGCTCGGTCATATTAGTCAGACATTTATAACGTGACGGACACTATACAACTCTAGTCATAGGACGTCCACTGCTGAATACAGGCCTCCCCCAATGACTTTCATCGGGGTTGCCAATACTCACCACGCTTGGCAGGCGGGTTGGCGAGCGCAGTTTTTTTATAACATTTCGCACGCAGACGCTGCTGACCCGTCTCGTGCTACAGGAATTAGTCACCTCTTACGACACGCCTCCGTCTGGCGGTGGGGAAGTATATTCTTTATGGCCGTCCCCACACGGCACGACTATAATTAGTAAAAAAGACTATAATTAGTAGGTATTATGTGGAAAAGTAGTAAACATTTCGAAAAATCAGATTAATAAGTGAAACGTTGGTAATCATAATGAAGTACAACAGTAAAAACCAACTTATTATCTTATACAGGATTAAATACTTTGCAAGATAGTGCCAAAATTTAAAAATAAGGTCTAGAGAACTATGTAAATAAACGACTTTCTTGTAATTATTTTTAATATTCGTATTTTTAAAATAATATTTACCTAAAAAAAAGAAACAGCCGCGCTTTTTACGGTCATTAATCAATGATACAGGTGTATGCCATCGCTGATCTAACCCAAGGATCATCAGTGCACATACGGTGCAATTTAATCGACCAATTGTAAATTATCCACGAGTTTAATTTTTTAGCGCAGATAATAATCAAAATTAATTTTTTTTTTTTTTTTGTAGACAGTTATTTTAAGTTTCTAAGTCGATCCTGAAAAGACTTTAAACTTTTTTGTATGGATTTTCTGGGCATACCTAAAGTTGCTTCTTCTTCATCTATACGGTCAATCCCGGTTGCGTCCAAAGCCATTGCTTTGGAGCCCAGGGTCCGCTTTCCTTGATTTACTCCTCCACTTCGCGCGGTCTTGAGCGTCTCTAGTTGTGAGATCATTAGCACGCATGTCAGCCCTCACAACGTCAAGCCAGCATTTCTTGGGTCTACCCCTTTTGCCAGGACCTGGCGGTGGCGGCATGGCCAGACATTTGTTTCCTTCGTAGCTTGCCGGTTTCCGCAAAACATGGCCGTACCAGCGTAGGCGACGCTTCTGCAGTTTGTCTGCAATATCACGGACACGAAGGCTACCGCGGATGCGCGAGTTCCTCACGCGGTCCTTACGCGTGACTCCGCACATCCACCGCAGCATATTCATCTCCGTGACACGCAGCTCCTGCTTGTGTCGCTCAAGTAGCGGCCATGCTTCGCTGCCATATAAAAGGACAGGCCTAATAATGGACTTGTAGATCTGTCCTTTAAGCTTAACCGGCATTCTGGGGTCACAAATGACACCAGTCACCTCTCGCCATTTGGCCCACGCAGCAGCAATGCGTGCTTTGACGTCGCAATCGATGTCTCCCGACGCGTGAAGAGCATACAGATCCAAGGTATTTAAACTGGTCCTTGCGCTCGACCTTGTCTCCGCCTGTGCGAACGGGTGTTGGATCTGTAGTTACAGGCCAGGTACTCGGTCTTCGCCACATTAAGTTGTAGACCACCGCTCTCAAGCGACTGCTTCCACTCGTTCACCCGTCTCACCAGCCTGCCCCTGTCCGCGTCCACCAGTGCGATATTGTCAGTATACATCAGCAGCCATGGTGGCTGCTCATATGAGTCTCTGATGCTCTCTGACACAACGTCTAATATCACACTGAACAGAAACGGACTGAGGACGGAACCCTGGTGTACTCCGACGACGACGACGGTGATGGGGGGGCATACCTAAAGTTGCAACTAACCTAAAATAACCTTATTTTGGTGTACACCTATAAAACATTTACAAACAACAAATACTGTTTGACAATATGTCTTAAATGATATACTTTGTTCAGAATTTCAGATTGAATATGTAATAGTTTTTTTATATTTTTTTAGGTACTTGTAACTTTAGGTATGCCAATTAAGTTCGATGCCTTTTGTCACTACTTTACATGGTAACCATCTATAAACTATAACCGATAACCGAATCTATTTGTTGATGCTTCCTTTGTTCTGAAAATATGGATTTAATTTCAAATTTCGTGCACTTCGGCTTGATATTTGGCTAAAACTACGCTAGTGCCATCCGCAGTGTTCACTCCGAACACGGCCCGTGGTTGTTCTATGCTAAACTGGATCTCCGCTGACAATACCTGATATCCATATCGCCGATACAGCTTTAGCCTGGATAACGGACACAATAGGTGTCACAGTAAATTTTCTGGTTTACTTAAATTGAAATTTAAAAAAAATACATTTTTAACATATTTATTTCATTGTCTGAATAGGTGTTTTTTTTTAAATATTAATTATCTATATTAATTATTGTAACAAAGTAACTTTATTATACAGGGTGTAACGAAAAAGTGAAATAAAACTTTAAGGGGTTATTCTACGGCTAAATTACATCAACTTTTTCTATGGGACCAACATCAAAATCTCAAAAAAAAATGAATAACCCCTTAAAGTTTTATTTCACCTTTTCGTTACACCCTGTATTTACTTATTTTTTCTTGTTATTATACAGGGTTATTTTTAAAACATCAACAACCTCCTAGAGGCTTATTCTGGTGATCAAATACAACAACTTTTTCTATGGGCCCAACATTGAAATTGAAAAAATAATTTTCACTGCTCCATACAAACTGGAGTCAGTGCAGGTGGCGGCTTAGTATGGGAAAGTGATTTTTTTTTGCGATTTCACTGTTTGTCCTTTAAAAAAAGTTCTTGTATTTGAGCACCAGAATCAGCCTCTAGGAGGTTGTTTATCATCTCATCATCTCAGCCATTGGACGTCCACTGCTGAACACAGGCCTCCCCCAATGATTTTCATCGGGGGGGGGATTGCCAATACTCGCCACGCTTGGCAGGCGGGTTGGCAAGCGCAGTTTTTTTATAAGATTTCGCACGCAGACACTGCTGCCCGTCTCGTGCTACAGGAATTAGTCGCCTCTTACGACACGCCTCCTGTTGGCGGTGGGGAAGTGTATTCTTTACGGAGAGGAGGTTGTTGATGTTTTAGAAATAACCCTGTATATGCATATACAGGGTTATTTCTATATATATATATATGTATAAATATAAATATAACACATGTATAATAAAATAAAATAAAAATATATATTTTTTAATAAAAAACAAAAAGAGGCAAAAGCAGTTCTTAAATTACTCATAATTTCATTTTTCTACCTACTAATACTCGTAGTACATAAAATGGAACTTAGTAATTAGCCCTACTTGAAACAACATGCTCATCATTTTATTGTTATACTTTTGTAACGCTGTATGTTTTTTAAATAAATAAAAATAAAATATGGCAAAATATGGAATAAAAATATTGCTAACAAGGCGGACTCTGAGTAAATAATAAAATTTGGTATGGAAATAAAATTTTTCAAAATGATGATTTCAAATGTCTGACTTTTCCATAGTATTTAGATGCATTAGTTCGCACATACTTTTTTCTGCTTACCGTATGAAGTCTGCTTACCGTACTATTAGGCTAAGTTGTAAAAAACTTTATAATTCTAGCACTGTTACTCAAAAGTCTGTTGAAACAGAGAATTAAAACAGAGAGAGAGTTGAAAATTGAAAACCATGTGGCTTCAATTTGTATTGATTCGTGATTTCGTAGTGTATTGATTCGAGTAAATTTGTTGTTGTTTGAGTGGTGGCTCTAATTCGTGATTTAGTTTTTTGGGATTTGTGTTTTGTGATGAGGTAGCACACTCCTTGTAACTCCAAATACTCAAAACCTCTTAGATGATGCAACTGCTTATATACAACTATTTTTATAGGAGATCAACATCTAAATAAAATGTTAAAAATAGATTTCCCATTCGCATGGTATCAAGTAACCAAGAAGTTGAATGGGACATTGGACAACATTTTATTTTTGGAGATTATGATAACATTAATTTAATTTTAAAGGCTATTTATTTAACATGGCATAGTACTTAGCTCCTAATTTTTATGATAATAATTGTATTCAGTTCTAATTGCGAATGATATAATTATGTTGCATGTAATGGATTGCAAAAGCTTTTGACCACAGTGCTATTTTGGTTTGGTCCTAAATAAAGTAGGTACCTAAATAATGTCAATCAGTCAATTTGATTACATGGTTAAGGGCTGTTTTTTTTATTGGTAGATAACTTTTATCTGACGAATAAAATGGACGTTTTGACACATTATATATACGGAAACTATCAACATGTCAAACTTATTCTTGGTATAAAAAATATCTAACTATTAAAAAATCGGCGTTAAGGGCGTTAATCGGCGTTATTCCTGTTTGAACAAATATATGTATTAATGACAAACAAACCGTTTTTTTCATATTAAGGCTAACCCACACCCTTAGACAGGTGTAATACATTTGAGTTCATATTCTCCATAATCTGAGTATTTCATATAAACTGTGTCTCGTCTTTAAATTGCATTTTTTTTTTGTACTACCTCTTTAGGATTCGAAAAGAGGTTATGATCAGAAAAATCTTAATTTGTTTCAGTATATTACTGACTTTATGACTTCACATATTATCCATATTGTATGATTCAGAAGTAACATTATTCCTAATCGTAAACAGTTCGTATTGGTCAACTTAATGGGAATCGCGACGCAATCGTATTGAGACATATGTTGCCATTGTACGATATCTGGTATTTGATGTATTCAAATCACAGTATGTGTTGCTGAAGATTATTGGTCTCCCAGTATTTTCTGCTGAGATGATCACTGAAATCTTGGTTGCCTGTATTAAATATACATCGCGTTTGACGTGTCTTATAATGTAATATACTTAAATATCACGTATACCATTAGCATGTTTCTCCTCCAAGCTTTACAATACTTTCACTGACAGTACTCTTTATTGTTTAACAAGGAAAATTATTGTATAGATGTATTATTACAAAGATATACAATTTAGGCGACATAATAGTTCAAAGATTAGCTCAATTTTATGTTTGAATGCATATTTTGGAAGAAAAGAGAATACTCAAACACTTTTATTCTAAACATACCTGAGAGTAGATAAGGATTCTTTCACACGTACCATAACCAACCATACCGCAGCGACAAAAATATGTCATACTTTATAGCGTTTCAATCAAAAAGTTTTTGTTCAAAATTGTACGCTGTTTAAAAAAAAATACGTCAGAGACTTACGGCAAGACAACAATCGACATGCCACAAGGATACTACCTAGCGGGCGCGATTTATTTCGCCTAATATTAATCGATTTTTTTACTTTTCGGTTTGCCAGAAAAAAATTACTAGATATTTGATTAGAAATGAACATATCTTAAAATTTTTTTTTTAAACTTCACATGAACTTTTTTCGACGTCATGGCACCGCTAGAAAGTATGAAATAACAAAAAAGTGACCGCTTTTAGAATTAGTTACGTATGAATATTGTCGCTTTCGCTGCAGCCTCTTGCAGTTGCGCTATGGTAACTCCAAAATGTCGATGTGGTTACGTACGACTAGTGTTTTGAACTTAACAGCAAAATGTCGCCTATATGAATGAACTACCTATTCATTGTCATATAAATTAGCGCCTACCTACATATTGTCATTGTAGCGTGGTTGTGGTATGGTTGCAGTACGTATGAAACAAGCCTAAGAAACTTACTTACAGTTTTGTAATCAAAACATCAACATTTTTATATTAATTGGCTTTTTATCGAACCGTGTAAGTTCAGCTTTACTAGCATGACCACCAAAACACAATGTGATATAGCGACTTATCGACCCTAACGGTATTATTATTTTTAAATATGATAGATATATTTTTACAGTTATTGTCGATAAATCGCTATATCATGTCGTGGTTTAGTGGTCATGCTAGGGGGGCTGTATTAGCTTCTATGTAGGTTCCGAATAGGCACGATAGCAGGTGCTTACGTACACAAATTAATATTCCGCCTGTATATCACTACCACACACCTGCCGTGTTGATTCAGTCCACATTATCAGCCAACGTACGATGTCCTACAACGATGCATTAGTGCATTAGCAACACCTATAAGGCAGATTGCAATTAAAATAAACTTTATCACCTTGGCCATAAGGCTACAAAGTGTCTTGGCCCTCCTATATGGGTGTTGAAGATAATCAAAGTACACTATATTCTAGCCCGCACGATCGGATGAAAATTAATTTAGCACTAGATCACCGGTCTACGTAGTACGAGCGAACCTATGCGATTACTCGATAAACTACTGACTTCACGATGGGAACATTTGGCAGAAATATGACTGTGAGAATATTGCTAAACTATTTCTCAGAAGCAACAGCTTTTTGGATCATGCTTTAATTATTCATGTTTTCTTAGTCTATTTTCTAACTTAAGTATTGTTAAATCTAGCTTAGTGTAGGTATACAAAACAATGAAAATGGTTAAAACAATATCTCTTGATATTCTTGGAATGAATTCATTAGCCATTTATTGCATAATAATAAAAAAATCTCGCTCCTAACACATCTGTTTACGAGTTAAAAGGTAAAAAATTATACTTTTATACCAGTCACCATATTTTATCTGCTCATAAATTATCAGGCTACGCCAATTCGATGTTCGCTGGGAGCTGACTCAGTTCACGAGTATTTTCCGCTTATCTTTGAAAAGTTTTTTTTTTCAATATTGTATATTGAAATGTTTTGTTTCATAAACTTCTAAAACTATAATTAGTAGCTCAAAATTTTGAATATGGTAAGTAGCCAAAGCACTTGTGTTACAGAAATCTGAAACAACGACGGTACCACAACACAAAAACCCGAGACAATAAAGACGAGTTATTTTTCTTCATTGACCGATCGGGAATCGAACCTGGGACGTCAGAGATGGCGACACCAAGTCCGGTATGCTCGCCTCTCGGCTACGGAGATCGTCGAATGAATTCCAGAATCATTTTTCATCATTTCATCATTGGGTTTCGTATTTAAAGGAAAAGCTTAAACAACTGCCAACTCTTCTGTCTGACTGTCAGCCCGTCCAGTTTCTAGCTAAAATTAAAAATGTTAAATATAAAAAACAATTTATATTTGCAAATAGACCTTTCTCCACGTCATAGTCGTAGCTTGAAAACTGAATTAGTTGAAAAGCTAAACTTACAAGTTTTGTTTACAACTTTGACCTTAAACCAAATATTAAAATAATTATTATATTTTATATTAAAATAATAATGTTATTCTTATTATTTTTGTTTTTATTCTCTCATATGGGGTGTTCTTTGCAATCTTCTTTATTATTAGAAATAATGGCAATTTAAAGTTGTACGTTTTAAACTTTTTAATCTCGACGAAATAGAGGAGTGTTTAAGTTTAACGTTAAAATTAAATTGGTTTAAGTGTGCTTCGTCATTCGTTTGCAAATCTATGCACATGACAAGTTAATGGTCTTACATTATATTTTAGCGTTAAGTACTTTGTGCCGTGTGGGGACGGCCGTAAAGAATACACTTCCCCGCCGCCAACAGGAGGTGTGTCGTAAGAGGCGACTAATTCCTGTATCACGAGACGGGCAGCAGTGTCTGCCTGTGCCTGTGTTCAGCAGTGGACGTCCATGGCTCAAATGATGATGATGACTAATTACTTTTGAATCAAGTATTTTTTATGTACCTATCTCCTCTTTTTATTATCACTATATTACAAATGATAATTATGGCCAGAACAAATTTGTTTGGTTTTGGTTCAAAATACACAAGACAGAGTTTTGTATTCCTCATGGGATATTAAAGCACAAAACAGTCTGCTCGGTGCACAACCAGAGACGCTGTTTAGTTGTATCATCTTTTGTCTAAGACTGCTCAATAAATTCACACCTAATTTCTCCTTAGCTCCACCATTGTACGTGTTGTTCTGTTCTAATTTGTACCAAGAGGCGGTTACTCTAAATTTGTTTGCGATAAGACGTTCTACAATAGAAGATGTTTACAACAAGCATTTTCCTTGGAGCATCTTTGTTGTACATTTAAGGCGATGCCATTTATGAGAATTATCGTCCTCTGTGATGAATGCGCAAGCCGTTTTGTTGATATTTGGGAAGAAATGAGCACACCTGCGCAGGTATTTACTTACAATTGTGACGATTTAGATAAGCAATGCATACTTATTAACTTGTAGTTTACTGTGCCACCAAGAGATAGAGCTGCCGGTATATTAGATTGCAGAGGCGATCTTATTCATCGTGTTTCTTTAACACCTGACTTTAGCGAAACCAGTGTGCCCAAATGCACAATTGCTGCCATTAATAGAAATTAAATTTAAATTTAAATTAAAATAATTGAATTTGAAACAATTGCCATCTGATTCCATGACCTTCGGAGAATAGAGCTAGACAGTTCAGATTATGGCTATAAATCTAATATTATCTAAATTTGCAGGTTATCTCTTCATTTGGGCAACTACTTGATTTGGGGCTTACATTACCTCTATTTTGTCATTTGTAACTAACATTAACAGTTTTTACAACACAATATAAAATAGGTAGGTCATACTGGTTACCACATCTATTTTATTTTGCCTCCAAACTGAGCAATTTTGTAGCGTTTATTTCTTAATAATAAGTAGTCATTTACGAGTATACGTCATGAGCCTTCACGTTTCAAGTTACCGAGGATATGGGAAACAGCTCGAAAGGGCAGCTGTTGTATAACTAGCAAACGTTTTCCGAATACAGCCTGGTTTCCGTCTAGGCTAGTTAATAATACATGGCCCAGACTTAGAGACCATTACATACTCATTGATTTGCAGTAATGGCCGTCGACGTAGCCTTTAAGAGCTACTGTAGTATTTTGATGGACTAAAAGTTATGGACACCTATAAGTTACTGACATGAGCCAAATAATCAGGACCACTTGGTGTTCAGTCTTGCGCATATTTCAAAAAGAAAAAGAAAAAAAATTATGAAAGATATGTAACTATTATATCTCAACACATTAAGTATATAAGATTAAGTGTCACATAAAACGAAACAGAACAAACTGTACGTTTACAAAAATACTTTAGTAACATCGGTGTACACGCGCGATCGTACGTGTTATTGTCGTCGATCTGCTATCTCCGCACTTTCGGATAATGGATTAATTTGTATTCAGGTTGCAAGTGGGCACTGTAACGAACAGGGCTGACGTTCAGAGTACAATTACCAGTGTTAATATTTACCAACTGACGCCAAGGACTAATTGCTACGGCTGCGCTTAGGATACTCTGGAGTAAGCACATTTGCGTTGTAAAGTCTAAACGGACTCTACCAACGCGTGCTCGAAATGTTCAGGGTAGTCTAAATGGTGCAAAGTTATCAGATTTTTGGTTCTCATTAAGTTTTGTTTGTTTTAAAACTAAAACACAAAGAAATTGTTTAGGTAGACTCACCGCAACTATGTTTACCAAACATGATTTAAAGTAGCTCTTTTTAGAATCGATCCCGGGACCTCGAAGATGGCGACACCAAGTCCGGTATGCTCGCCTCTGGGCTATGGAAGTCGTCATTTAAGTTTTATAAAAATCTGTCTGTGCATTAAAAATTTTAACGTTTTTTTTTGGAATGTATAAAGAACACAGATGTATTAAATCGTGTTTGGGCGACAGACGACCTGGTAATTCCGGCCAATCTGGAAGTCATTGGGGGGGACGCCTGTGTTCAGCGAGACGTTCTATAGCCGAAATGATGAGGATGATGATAATGTTATTTTTTCCCGATGAGTATCGGCTGGGTAATAATATATATATAATATAATATAATATTATCAGTAAGGAGGAAATCAAATTCCTAGGAACTTGGTTATATGAAATTCATACAGAATTTGACCTCGGTGAATTGGTAAATGAACAAGCTTTATGATACATAGTTTACAAAGCTTGAAATATAGTTTAATATGTAAAGGTAAAATCTTTAATCACGAAACACCATTAGCACATAAAATAATGTTTTTTTTGTTCAAAGTACTACGTGTTGTATAGTACCTGTACCTGCACCTGTACTACCATATTTTATGCAATAAATACTATTTCTATTTTCAATTAAAAAAAAAATTTTGGAAAAAAAATCATCGGTACTTCATCTTTCTTATTACGAGGACTGATTTTAGTGCTCAAATACAACAACTATTTCTATAGCTCTATACTAACTGATGTCAGCTGGTGGCGGCTTAGTATGGGGAAGTGAAATTTATTTTTGCAATTTCAATGTTGGTCCCATAGAAAGTGTAAGTGTATTGTATTTGAGTATGTTATTGTCGTGTGGGGACGGCCGTAAAGAATACACTTCCCCACCGCCAACAGTAGGCGTGTCGTAAGAGGCGACTAATTTCTGTAGCACGAGACGGGCAGCAGCGTCTGCGTGCGAAATGTTATAAAAAACTGCGCTTGCCAACCCGCCTGCCAAGCGTGACGAGTATTGGCAATCCCCCCCAATGAAAATCATTGGGGGAGGCCTGTGTTCAGCAGTGGATGTCCTATGGCTGAAATGGTGGTGGTGGTGATTGTATTTGAGCGCCAGAATCAGCCCCTGGGAGGGTGTTGATGTTTTACAAATAACCCTGTATATTACTTCATCAGTGAGCTATGATTTTGTTATTAATTTAGACTTCGCTTAAACGATTACGAATATAAAGAAATCGGTTAAGTACATTACATTGTATGTGATGTTGTCCAATTTTTTATTATGTTCCACATCGATACTTAACACAAATAAAGAAATCAACCATCGAGTTTTAAACAGTATGTTGTAGCTACAAACAAAAATTGAACAGCAGCCAAAATCTACGTTATAAAAGCCGTGGGCAGCAGTAGATATGAAGTATTGTTTTATCATTATTAAAAAAATAAAAACAGACTACAAAAAACTAAAACGCTAAAAAGAATCTTAACACTTAAGTACCTTATCAGTTACTTTTGGTGCAAGCAAACGAAAACATAGAATCTCTCATCGACTGGCACCGACTCCAAAAGTAACTGATTAGGTACTTAAGTGTTAAGATTATTTTTAGCGTTTTAGTTTTTCGAAGTCGGTTTTAATTTTTTTAATGACATTAACTTATTTCATATATATTAATGATAAATCCAAATCAAAACAAATCTTACGAGTGCACACATTATTTAACTGCTGAACACCGATTTCATTTCCTATATAATTTCACCCTTAGGGTTGAAATTATTTCCGCAAAATTTATAATAGTATCTTTGAAGTAAGTATAAGCTATTCATTAAAAAATAATTATTATCAATATCGGTTTGGCAAACATTTGGCAAAGATATTAGGTAAGATAGATACTAAAATTAGTTGGTGTGGTACGGAGTTTATATTATTTAAATGGGACCATTCTGAAAGTATTACCTTTCAAACAAAAAAATAATTATCGAAATCGGTCAACGTAGTAACGAATGATCGCTGAACACACATAAAAAAAAAATATAAAAAAAATCCGACGAATTGAGAACCTCCTCCTTTTTTGAAGTCGGTTAAAAAGGCCATTATGATTTTTTTTTAAAATCTTATTTACCTATAATGTAATTTTCCTTTGCAGATTGCGGTTCGATTTTTTATAAATGGAACTCAGGGGCCTAACCATGTATACACACTAAACAGTATCTAAGCAGTGTTATTTTTACGTGAAACCTTATATAAAATCAGAACAAGGTTGAAGTAATCCTGCTATAATATAAGAGACCTTGGTTAGTTGGTTGTAAAAAAAAAGTTATAATAATCTATCTATAGACATAATTTTCAATTAGAACGAAATGACATGTAAATATCTTTAATTTCAAGTTTTATAAGGATAATAGATAATAGTTTAATAATAACTTATTTCTACATTCTCACCAATCGGCTAGTTTCCTAAAAAATCTAATTAGTCCGTCAGTTGGATTAACAGAAAATACGAGTATTGGACACGAATTTATTCTTTTCTCTCTCTCTCTCAATTAAACAAAAACTGATGAAGATATAGGCCGCGTAACGTCACGCCTTGCGACACTTTTTAGCAAGGCGTGACGTCACGTGCTCCCATTCCTAAAATTTGATGCGCTTTATCTTCGTAATTTTTTGTTTGTTTGACAAAAGACAAAATATGGGTCCAATATTTTTTGATAATAACTGACGGACTAAATAGAATAATCTTTTTTGACCCATTAAGCTAGCCACCAATCTGACCAAATAAGTACTGAACAGAAACAGTGACGCAAGTCACGAACACGTGACTTCTTTTAAGGTAATGTCGGTAATATCCAGTAATTACGCTCGGGCTTCAATCAATCGTAAAAATAATAAGTAATTTAAGGCCTGGGTGGTGTGCCACCGTCGTTGCTTCTGATTTCTATGACATAAGTGCTTTAGCTACTTACTTTAGGATCAGACCAATGTAAGTGATGCTATCCAATAAAAAAATCACCTTAATTGTCTAAGTTTACGCAAACTTTAGTTTCTAATCAGAAGTTACTTGTTATTCCAAAGGTGGTAGAGAGTCGTACAATAAATGTGATTAATTTAGTCCTCTCTTAACATATAGTTACTCAAGCGTTACAGATTTCTCATTCACCGACTAGTAAACTAAGTACAAACACTGAATGACTAGTAAGTACACCTCACCGCCAGGAGAGAGCCGTCTCCTAACCTCTTCCTTTCTGGTATACTATGCAGGGTAAGAAAACATAGAAGGAGATGGTCTTCTTCTGTAGCAGAAGAAGTCTGCGGAACGGGTTAGAAAGGATACCTCCGAACTGAAACAATCCAGCGCAGACTTTGGGGTCGTGGCTAATTTCCTCTCTAGGCGAGATTAGTATTGGGGGACATTTTGCTTGGTGGTAGTGATCCTGCCTTCTTCACCATTGAATATGACATTGTACATTTACTGGTGAAGAAGGCATGGCCCAGAATAGCACTACCGAGCCATGCGTAGGCGGGGCAAAGGGGTTTTCCGATATTATGGTACGACTCAGGTTTTTTAGTGGATATACTTGCCAGGTAATTATTCTACTCCTTGACTAGAGAGTCCCATTTATAACCTGTAACCAGAGGCCCGATTCCTGTAATTTGACAATAGCTGATATCTTCCTAGGTGGCAGGAATGCCTAAATTATTTTACCTCCAATAAAAAAAACAAGAACGTATTTTTACTCAAATTACTTCTCAAATACTACAAAACTATTTAGGTCAGCTTTATGAAACTAACCTAATCAGTCAATCAAAAGCGCTACATCATCTGTTTTCCAAACACACCCCTTAATAACTTAATAGGTGGTTAATATTTCAAATCACTTACAGGTTGTAACAGCAACCCGGCAACTTTAGACGTTATGAAGTTGAATTTACTGTAGTAGCGAAGCATGAATTAAGTATAAGCTGGCGCTTTAACGAGGTTTGAAGGTGCCCTATCTTGTAACTAATTGGGTTTTAATCGTTATTATAAAAATAAAACCCTGATTAAAGTGTAATTAAGTCGAAAATTTAATATCTGGTAGGCATAGTAAGTTGTTTAGTCGTGATTAAAAAAAAACCTAAATCAATATTTTAAAATAAATCTATCACTATAAAAACCGATGATATAGCGCTGTAACTTAAATATTTTGTAGATAGATAGATAGATGAAAAATTGGTAAGTCTACTTAAGAAAATACGCATACGTAATAGAAAAAAATATACGTAGACAGGTTTTTATACTTGTTATAAAATTACTCTTTTTATACTTAATTTAATTGGGCTAAATTAAGGTCAAATAAATTTAAAAAGCGTGCTATGAAAAGGGCTGTGCTTGGTGTTTCTTTGCGAGATCAAATCAGGAATGAGAAGATTTGTAAACAAACAAAAGTCGCTGACATAGCCCAACGGATTAGCAAGCTGAAGTAGTAGTGGGCGGGGCACATAGCACGTATAACTGACGGCCGACGGGGCAGAAAGGTTCTGGAATGGAGGCAACATACCGGCAAGTGCAGCGTAGGACGTCCACCTGGTAAAGGTTGCAGGAAGCCGATGGATGCGGGCCGCTTCCAACCGGCCAATCTGGAAGTCACTGGGGGAGGCCTATGTTCAGCAGTGGACGTCCTATGGCTGAAATGATGAAGATAATATTTTAAAAGTATCTCCACATATAATAAACTGGCAAATGTTGATTGAGAGGGCACAACACAAACAAACTAAACTGTGGATTTGGGGCTTCAATAATCGGCAACTATTATAGTTCGACAGCGGACTGTATAATTAAGTATAATCGACCTTTAGCGAGTCCGGGTAAGCGGTTATTTATTTTGAAGTTGGGATTTATTTGTGGAAATGGGTCTGACCCACATTACTCAAGGGAGATCCGCTGAATAGGATTGTAAAGTGTGCCGTTCGGCAGCAGATAACTTATTGTGTTTTGAAGCGCATTTTATTTACGTCCGCGATCCTTATCTTCTGTATATTCAGCAAACATCTGATAATAAGGACTGCATCAAACTAGATCAAAGTGTTTAAGGCTGATGACTTTAAAATCTAAATGTTTGTGTTATTGTTAGATAACCCATTAGAGGTTTTTGCTGTGTTCAGTAGCCGTATTCCTATAGAAGGTGAATGTGCTCATCAATATGAATAACTTTTAATATGGTTTCAACATCTAAATCGTGAAAAAATATGGTTTTTAAATATAATAGGTACCAACTTACGCACTACATCCGGTGATAATATGAATGAAGAATAAAATTATTTATTACAGAAATTGTACATTTTGAATCAATTCAATCATTTTAAAAATTAACCCTCAAAAGAAAAACCATACTTATGTACAAAAATATTGACGAGTAAAAAATGTGTTCCTAATTTCTGTTCAAAGAACATTCGCCTCATTTATTATGGCTACTGTTAGTACAACATCCTGTATGGTAACAGCTTACAATACTTACTCTACCCGACGTTTCCTTATAATTTCTCAGAAATGTAATGCAAAAAGAAATTTTAAACTTAAATCATCATCATCATCATCATTTCAGGTCCTATGACCTCAACTGCTGAACGTTAGGTCTCCCCCAGTGACTTTCAGATTGACTGTAACATCGAATTTATCTTCATAAAAAGTACGAGTACTTCAAAAGAATAAGCGATAACACATAAAACCTAATAATATCTTATAGCTCTCAAAATCTATTTTACTTTTATCTGCCGTCCAACTGTCACAGTATATTTCTCAAATCAACTGAATGGAATTAGATATAAAGATATTAAAGCACAGAATCGAATGGTGGATTATCTTTTAGACTATTATTGTCCACTTTTGAAATATCGCATATAAAAATAATAAATGTATGTAATTCATAGATATTACAGATTTTTAATAGGAAATTGTGTAATTTATGGATAAAACTTTAATAAACTCATGAGTTAATCCTTCGGATTAATCCAAATAATGTTATTAAAAATAATGCAGGCCGCTTCCAATCAGCCAATCTGGAAGTCATTGGGGAGGTCTATGTTCAGCAATAGTTCACTATTAAGTATTCTTTCTTAGACATTTCTAAACTTGACGAAAAAATTATTAAAAAGATAAATAGGTCAAGTTACTAGCGATATCCTTGGAGATCTCGAAAATAAAATACCACTTCTTTTCCCAATTTAGAATTTTAATAAAACTAACAATCCATAAATAATAATTTAGGTTAAGGTCCAGCCTGATTTTTTAAGACGCAAACATAATTATTACAAAAAATTATACCTTCCCATTTTTTTAAATTCTTTTTTTAATGGCTAATCTACGTTGCCACGTTCGCCAGACCTTCCCATTTTATAGTAAAAAATGACAATTGCTCTATTCTTCGTAAATATCATAGTATAATTCATCTGGCAGCACAACAAATAATATGACTCTGTAAGTGAATGTAGGTACGTACTAAATGGCGCAAAGAAATGAATGCGTCAGAAGATTGACTGGTGAATTAACCTATAAGAAGATGGTTATAAAACTACCAATGTGTAATTCCGATTTTCAAAACAAATTATAATAATTAATTTTTATAATAGTATAACACTAAATAAAAACAATAATTTTAAGCAGTTATTTATCATCTCTAAATAATAATGAAATGAATATTTATTTGCTTTGAAAAAAAATACATTTAGGTGGTAATTGCGTCATAAAGTTTAGCTTTAACAGCCAATAATATAGCATACAAATACATATTTATAAATATATTATTAAACTACTTATCAAAATTAATTAAAAAATATATCGGAATATTATGTAGCAATAATAATATCCATATTATTATAATATGCCACAAAATATAAACGTATAAGAATAAAGATCAATGCGAAAACCATTTAGGGTCACCTCAAGACGCCCGATTTATATCCATAATGTTCCTCTTAAAATAATGGCACCGTTTGAAAAGATAAAATCATTATGTATGTTCCTTTTGAGCTTCGGAATAAGTCTGTAAAATTGTTTGAACAGCTCTCTGTGCAAAATTTATGACATTCATTAGTCTAGTTGAATACGACACTTCTTTCAAAGACGCGCGGCACTAATTGTAAGGATCCTCAATTTGTCACAAAAATCCCCGGCGTAAAATTCGGTCGCATTTTTACAGTGCTTATGAAAATATTTTTGTGACATGTAAATAAAATTTTATGACAGATCTTGTACCCATTTATCAATCACTTGATCTTTTTAATAAAACCGTTTTATCCGACAATGAAGTAACAAATATATAATATTTCCTTTGTCGCGTAAAGTAGAAGCTAAAATAGGTAAAAATATTATCTGGAATAGTAATAAATGGAAAATATTATTTTGCTCTAAGGTTTGCGTGTGTCGACAATATAAAATGTAAGAATAGTTTAGCCCTTTTGTGATTTACTGAAGGTATTAAAGATCTAAGGCTACTAAAAAAGATTCATGAATTTCGATTATTTATAAACACATTTTTGGACTTTGTAGATTTATACAAAAATCGTTCAATACGATATTTCCATGCATTTAATCTATTTTAAGTAATTCAATAGAATCGAAGCTGAATAAAGTTTGTTTAAATTTAGGAAACTAAAATTTACATTTCAAATTCACGTGCGAATTTTGCAATTTACGGCTCTGTTGTACTATTTTAAATTTATTAAGTCATAAACCACTGACGCTCCATTGAAACGAGCAAATCCCATTTTTTACACTTCGTGTTTTCAAACAGATAAACCTGAAAACAGATAGCTTGACCAAAAACTAAAAACATTCTGGTAAAACTTTGAAATGGAGCAGAATACGTTGGTGACTTTCGCTCGTAACATACCAAATGAAATCGATATATCAAATTTTCTATTAACTTGATAGCCTCTTTCAAATATAAGGTTATAAAAAAAAATACACCATGTAGGTGCACCCGCGATAATTTACCTAATAATGTTTAATGATGAATAATAATTATCAAATAGTTCTGCGCTCCCGGATGTTTGTGTATGTCCAACTATTATCAAAATCTATAGACACCTTAAAAAACACCTGAAACGTGGGAACACTGCGCTAAATATAGCAATAGGTATCGCAGTCTGATAAGGGGGAAACGGCGCGTAAGACAGATGTGAGTACACGTCAGTTTCGTGTTTTTTTTTTTTGCTAACGTTGCAATTGTTAATATATGTATTCAGTTGTATATTTTGAGCAAACTGACCTGGAACTCTTGCTAGTGTTTACCTCAAAGCGTTGGTATAAACAATAATTTTATTTAAAAAAATAAAACCGTCTTCAAAACACTGAAATGCTAAAAATAATCTTAACACTTAAGTACCTAATCAGATACTTTTAGAGCCGGTGCCAGCCGATGAGAGATTCAATGTTTTTGTTTGCACCGACTCCAAAAGTAACTGATTAGGTACTTAAGTGTTAGGATTATTTTTAGCATTTCAGTGTTTTGAAGTCGGTTTTATTTTTTAAAATAAAATTTACTTATTTCATCTATTTTTAGTGATAAATCCTAATCTAACTGCTGAACACCGATTTCATCCCCTATTTTCCTACCCTTAGGGGTGATTTTTATTTTTCAAACTTTTATCATAGCATCTTTGAAGTATAAGGTATTCAATAAAACAAAAATCATCAAAATCGGCTCATATTTGTAGAAGATAGGTAACAAGAACCACAACCAAAATATTATCTGGGTATATATTTGTTGAATTTCTCAAAAAGTTCTAAATCAATTTCGATAAAATTTATATGGGACCACCTCTGAAGTATGATCTACCAAACAAAAAAAGAATCATTAAAATCAATTCATACATGGCGGAGTAATCGCGTAACAAATATACAAAAAAAAAAAAAAAAAAACATACAATCGAATTGAGAACCTCCTCTTTTTTTGGAGTCGGTTGAAAAATAAGACCCAATGTGAAAATTATAACAAGATGTAAAATGAAAAAAGTTTTAAATATATTAACTAACTCCAAAAATTAAGTAAATAAACAAGCAGTGAAGGAAAAAAATCTCAATGTCACTTAAGCTTTTCCCTCTTCAATGCAATCATTTAAAAATAATCCAGAATCATCAACTTACGATTGCCTTGTAGGTACTAAAGATAAAATTATAAGTAAATTTATGTACTAATACAAATTATTTTAATTCAGACAGCAAAGTAAAACAAAGTTAAATGTCCACTTGAAATCAACAGTCTAAAGAGCACCATACTACAGAGACGGTAGCAACTTGGCAGTATTACAAACACACCAATTGTCACAGTCTCGAAGTCAGAAACTAACATCCTTGTATACTTGGGGTATTGGTACTTCGTAACCAATGAATTTTGCCAGGGTTGTTCCCATACCCGAGCCAATTTAGATTTAGTTCGTTTGAGTTGACACAAACCGAGTATTAAACTTGGTTTCAAGTTGAAACACGGCGCTACCAATCGTGACGCAACATTTTGTATGTTTCTACTGAGTTAATGCAGACCAGACCAACGCGGTGCGGTTGCGGCGTAAAATCTGCGCGCCGAGGTTTCATACCATGCGCTCGACAAAGTCATATCAAAAACCCACGTCAATCGTATAGATTGATCAAGTTCTGAGTAGTAGAACACGCTGCGTCGGTCCTGCAAACGCGCGGACACTGTCCCTAAAAGCGCATAAAAAATGCACTACCTAGGGCAGTGAGTGGCAGCAGCGGCAACCGCAACCACCTCGCAACCCCCTCTGATGTACACACATCCTTAATTTTTTTCTGCGAAAACTAATTGCTAAGTTAGTTTATTTTATTAGAAAAACCAACAGCGTTTAAGTACAATTTAATGGCCAGAGACAGATTTCCCTTTTTTTAAACAGTAGTTGGAAATGTCGCTGGGAAGCCATCATTACGGTAAAAGAACGAAACAAACAACTAACTCGTCGATGCAATTGCCAAGAATATTAATTAAAAGAATTTACTCCCAATAATTTTATTTAATACTTACTACCTATTTTGTTACTACGAGTGCTTTTACAACTTCTATTTTAAACTTGCGTTTACTATTTGCAAAGAGATCGAATTTATCAAATCTGGCAACAGTTTTTTGTAAGAAACTTGTGTGGTGCTGTGGAATATTCAATATATCAGTGTTACAGGTTCAGTATTTGGTTTTATTGTTTCATAATCATCTTCATCAGCCCATAGAACGCCATAGCAACATTATTATAAGTGCTCGAAAGAGGGCATATATACTGAATAAATGACAATTATGTCTATTATTGACGAGGTGGTCAGTCTGGGTAGAAGGGCTGACTAGCGTAATCAGCATAGACAAGTGAGTGATGGTTAGTCCAATTTATTATTTGCAATACCTGTTAAAAAAACTAACAAAAGAGATATTTTTATTAACCATGTCTTATACAATTAGTGCAAGAACTGCACGATGTTCTCGCTCTTTATGTAGAGTGGATTTTTTACCAAAATTTACGCAAAGCTGGTTAATTAGTGGTAGAAACGTCGCATAACAGCCGTATAACAGCTGTTGAGAAATGCCGCAATTGCGGCCGAGTTATGAGCCTCGTTTATTTTTAGCAAGAGAGAACCTGCCTTCATTTCCTTATTTTTATTTCAAACGCGACTTAAGCAGCAAGTTATTATTCAAAACGGTGGAAATCATTTCCAGGAATATTAAAAGAGATCTGTTTTGCATATCAAGCAATGCATACTACCCACATAGAGAAAATAGATTTTTTTCATTACGTAAACCATAGACTAAGATACTTATACGATATACTAGTTATATATCAATAAAGACGGAAAATGTTAAGTGAAACCACAGAGTTCAGATCTTCTTTCCAATAAGTCCAAAAATTATTAAATAGTCTTCGGAGATTATTTGCTTAAAAACTTGACTGGCGATTCGGAATTGAAATGAAAATTCGACTTTGCTATGGCAAGATGAAGTAGCTTTTAGTTTCCTAGCAAGTGAAACTTTTTCGATTTCGAGCAATTTTCATTTTATGAAAATCTGTCGCATCACTTCAGCTTATTTATCGATAATAATATTTTATGTATCGATGTGTGACTGAGGGTTTACCTTATTATTGTGACTTTAAAATCACATGACGATCTAGTTATGATATGCCTGATTATACAGGGTGGAACAATGACAAACTATCCATCTGTAATAAAAATCTTTTGAATTGACACTAATAGTACCATTACGTTACGAACAAAAGGTATAAAAACTCAACTTATACCGAAACTGCAATGATTTATTAGGATAATCATTTGATCAGGGCTACAAATGAATTTCTGTTAATTTAAATCCATCCTGTTATAAATACTATCTAACTACTTACACGATAGATAGATAATATACTCTTTATTGCAAACCATACAAAAGAAACAAAATAACAGGACAAAGTACATTAAGATTAGCACAGTTTAGGCGGTCTTATCGCTAGAAGCGATCTCTTCTAGGCAACCTGCAGGCAAGGGACCGTTAAATTAAATTTGAAATTCGATCAAAATGTATATCAATTTAGATATTGATAACAAAATCTAAATTGATTATTTGAGATTACTTAAATTATAAATTCATTTCAATTAGCCACTAAAGTAATTTATATACGCAAAATTTACTACATTTGAGTTTTGTACTAGATCAAAAGTTATTTTTAACCGACTTAAAAAAAAGGAGGAGGTTCTCAATTCGATTGTATGTAATTTTTTATGTTTGTTACCTCCGATCTCCGCCATTAATGAACCGATTTGAAAAATTATTTTCTCAATTATTAATTATTACATTATGTTGGGATGTGCGAGAAATTAAACATCAACATAACAATATAAAATATTTATTTATTTATCATCATTAGCCTTTAGAAGTCCACTGATGGGCATAAGCCCCCATAGAACGCCATAGCGAGGGTCTAATTTTTGTAATCCCACCTATAGGTAAGTTAAAAACACCTGGATCGTAGACGCTAGTAATTAAATCTCTAATATACGTATTTTCCAAGGGTTTTCCACGTCACGAACATAGACGGTGTTATGGTGCATCCACACTGAAGTTGTGTTTTGTTTCATTCACTTAGTCAATCATAAAAATATGTGACACTGCGTTTAGATTTGTTTTAATAAGCCTTCATTTTATTTTTGATTGCATGAGATAGTAATTTAATTTTTTATATTCAACCATTGCAACGAACCATCAAAAACGTTGACTTGTGACATAAACAAGATGATCTAGGTAAGTATTACATATATTATATTGTAATAAAATTAAGTTAATTTAAGCAGTAATAAAAGTTTAATTAATTTATTGGATTTATATCTTATCGCATTACGAGTTATTTACATCATTGAAAAAATATACCGAGATTATACAAGTTAAAGTGTAATGCTATAAGTCTTACCGTATTGTATGATAATACCTTTGGCATTTGAAAAGTTAATCAAAACAGTCTTAACTCGCAAAGTAATATAGTCTTGTTTGTAACATTTGCAAATAAAATGTAATATCGGTGTAAAATCACCGTTAGCAACATAAACACGCTTGAGATAGGTCTCAAGCGACCCCCGTCCTCTCGTTAAATTTTCACATACACTTGACGGGCCGACCTGGCTTACGTTAATTATGAAATCTCATTTGAGTGAGAACCCGCGCGTTTGAGTAATGACCCCTGAAATGAGAACCGTTCGCCAGACATGGATGTTACGATTAAAAACTCGCGCTTTTTACAACCTTTTATTTAGTTACCTGGCTGGTTTTTCTGTGAGTGTATAATCAAATCTAACAAGGTCAATTTGAACTACTTTCCGACGTCTAATTGATCTAAAATTTGGTGTGTATATGTAATTCCTGTAGCACGCAACGGTCAGCAGCGTTTTCGTGCGAAATCTTATAAAAAATCTCGCTCGCTAGCTCGCCTGCCGAGCGTGGCGAGTATTGGCAATCCCCCCCCAGTGAAAAGTCATTGGGGGAGGCCTATGTTCAGCAGTGGACGTTCTATGGCTGCAATGGTGATGATGATGTAAATCTAATAGTACCTATATTAAAACCTTCATAATCCAATACAAGAAACATCTCGTCGATATTCGAAAAACCGAATGACCTTATTTCTAAATCTAAACTCTAGTTAACACAAAAAACACCCTAGTTATTTATAAATAAATAATATAAGTAGCACTGATTTATACTTATGTAATTATTTTAATATGATTTTTTTTTATTTTTGAAAAATATGATAAACTAGTAAGTTCCTATCATGAGTTTACTAAAACTTATTCATTTATTCATAATGAATTAATTTGATGTCATTTATTACCCGAGTTATACAGGGTTACATTTTACGGTAGAGCCAAATTTTTCAAATCGATTTACGTAAAAACAAACTCATTTTTTTTTTATTCTTCCATTCTGCATTTAAAAAATTTAATAAGTAAAAGATTTACGATTTCTCGATTAAATTGCACAGTATGTGCACTGCATGAGATTCTTGTTGGAGCGGCGTCGGCTTTTTATATTGTTCTATTATTATTATTATTTTAAAAATTTGGCACTACCTTGAAATGTAACCCTGTATACGATAATTACTGCGATCTAACTGGCACACCCTGGCAGATTTTCTGGTTGTAGTAGTTAATAATGTAGGCATTATTTTCACCTACATTACTATAAATAGATAATATTGACGACTGTCTGGTGTAGTGGTTCGCGCTCCGGACTACGAAGCCAGCGGTTGCGGGTTCGAATCTCGCAAGGAGCAATGTTTGTGTGATGACCACGAGCGTTTGTACATACCAAAATCATAAATGTTTATAAACTTATTTATATGTTTATCCGTTATCGAGTCGCCATAGTTGGTTTGGGACTAGATAATTGGTGTGATTGTGAAAACAATTTGTTTATTTATTTATTGTAGTTGCTTATAAATTTGTAAAAATACTGTATTTTGAGTTTTGTACCGAGTAAAATAAAATAAACTAAAGTCAATTTGGGTAAGACCTGCACACAATGGGCTAGTTTCCTAAAAAAATCTAATTAGACCGTCAGTTGGATTAACAGAAAATATTGGACACGTATTTTTTCTTTTCTCAATCAAACAAAAAGTGATGAAGATATAGCTCGTTAAAGTTCCGCGTAACTTCACGCCTTGCGACACTTTTTGGCAAGGCGTGACGTCACGTGCTTTGATGCGCTTTATCTTCATAATTTTTTATTTGATTGACAAAAGACGAAATATGGGTCCAATATTTTTTGATAATCTTACTGACGGACTAATTTGAATAATCTTTTTTTGACCTAGGAAACTAGCCTATTGAGTTGCCACAGTTTAAGTTAGAATTATCCTAAAAAGACAGTATTTAGAGTAGATAATACGTAGTAGGTTCGAGTCACACCAAAGGCAGTTGAAAAATTTTTCAAAGTAAAATTATTTTCCTTGAGATAATACGTAGTTTTCTGTTAACTTATTACCACTTCTCAGCACCTCTACATATCCTTAATCGACTTTGCATTGCTGTAAGGATTCCAGAACAGCCCAGGTATCGACGTAGTCGAAGGTTTTCTCGTAGTCTACAAAGGCTAGGCACAGAGGCTGATTATACTTCTCTAACTAGCGATAAACTTAACAAGAGGTTCGACTACCCAGTCGAACAAAAAGCATGATCGATCTATTTTAATGGTTTTTATTTGTCATTTAAAGAGCCTTAGAGTGCAAGTTTGGTATAGTTTGTGTTCTAATGCTTTGTGAAGTGATAAAGATTATTGAAATATCATTGTATTCAACGCCGCATCGAGTGTCAAGTGACGTCTCAAGACAACTTGCTTTAGACCCGATAGCGTCTTGAAACCTGCTTCTACGGGAAGAGTAGCCTCCACTGAATCCAAGAGAAGCAAGTGTAGTATGTAGTGTTATCCATGACTTAAATACAAATGCTCACAACATCTCTGTTTAGCCTAATGGTCGACTGGTAGAGAATGCCTCATGGCATTAAGTCCACCTTTTGTATGATTTTTTAATCTGTGCAATAAAGTCTAAATAAATAAATAAATGCTTTTGTTCAACCCCAGAAACAATTTGCAATTGCATGGCTTTGTAGTCCAAAGCGCAAACCACGAGACGGTCACAATAACACGACTCATAGATTTGCCAATAAGTCCATAACATACATTAACAAACGACACACGCCACAGTTGATAAAATCGCTGTACATAATATCGCTTTCAGTACACGCGCTACAAACGCGCCGAATATATCCTAGGGGAATATTAAACGATATTTTAGGAGACCGAAAGGCCGTATTATTTTGTACCTCAGACATATAACTTCCGTTGGTGCGGTTCGGCCGGCCGCATGATAGATGGTCTCCTTTGCCTGATTCCCTTTTCTCTGCCATGAAATTTTTCAACTCAAACGATAAGGCTGATTCACAACTTTGGTAGCTATAAATACACTGATTTATAACGCTCTCGTTAAGCTTTTATGACACCCTTAAAGATGAGGATAAAAATTGTGAAAACTTGGATTTCCAAAGTGGGTTCTTGTCAAAAATTTATTTTAGTTTGTCAACTTATTTAATGGCAGTCGCATTCTTGGTACGACTTCTCTTTAAATAAACTTATGTATGGTTTTAAAAATACACCTAGGTAAGTATGCCATAGGCTAATTTTATTCCTTGTTTTTTCTGTTTAAAACATTATTTTTCAATTCTTATTAAATGATCAATAAAAACTTCTGGTTGAATGTCCGGCATTTTTAGTGCATTAAAAAATAAACGTAAAGAAATAAACTCGAAGCGTTTACTAAAAATTCATAAATTTTATATTATTATTCGGGAAAAGAAAGGGCAAAAGACCACGTGGCCAAAGACCAACACAACACGGTGATTGGACCTAGGTACTTTCTGTGGGACACTTGTTCAAGTTCATGGCTAAGCGATAATAAAGCGCATATATCTTCAACTCTTTTCTCGAATGTAGTGGAACAACACCCTAAGATCATCTTGTATACCTTTTCCCTATAGGTAATAAGAAAATATTATTATCTTTTTGATAACTTTGAGATTACTTCGGCTAACAAAATAGATAGCAAATAATGTTAATTTTTCAGTTTTTCCTTGTTTACTTTTCTTTCAAAGGTCTCTAAGCAGCTTACCGTAATTGGGAGATAGGAAGTAACTTTTTCTTTTTGGTGCTCGTGACCATGTTTAATTGAATTTAACGGTTCATAATCCTATGACAGTAAAAAACCAAACAAGACTCAATTATTTTTAAATTATTGGAATTACTATTGATCGGATATGGAAACTATATTGCAATTAGCCTTTAAAAACCTGTTAGAAAAATGATCTGACAATTTCATCATATCCTATTTAGAAACTAGTATGAATTTTTAATACCAAAGCTACATTATAGAATGGTCGTACTGTCTCCTACTAAGTAAGTAATGTAAGACCTAACTTTTAAGGTACCTACTATTTCTTGAAAAGTAAATAATTTTTAACGATATAGCTTACAACACTACATAACACCGTTTTAAATGAATAAGGCTCAATATTTTTTTTCTATCTCCGTGCTTCGGAAGCCATTTTAAAAGATGGTCCCGGGTAAATTCGCTTGATAGAGTCTTTAAATCAAGACAGAAGCCCTAAGATGGCTCAATTTCATTTGACCTCAGTA
Organism: Anania hortulata; assembly: GCA_963576865.1. NCBI lineage: Eukaryota > Metazoa > Arthropoda > Insecta > Lepidoptera > Crambidae > Anania > Anania hortulata. The sequence goes on along the minus strand of OY756396.1, from coordinate 7,821,883 downwards.
TAACAATTCATTGCTAAACTGTGATCTTGCAGTAAGTTTAGTTAGGTCATTTGCCTTACAGACATGAATATTGGCTTATCTAATAGTTAAGGTGAAGCCTATGCTCTGCAGTGGGACGTAAAATTATAAAGGTTGACTTTATTTTATTTTATTTTTCCAAGCTTTAGAAGCTTCTATGGTGTCCCGCAGGGCAGTGTCCTTGGCCCTACCCTGTTCCTGATCTACATCAATGACCTGTGTAACATAGGGACTGGAGACGCCAGGGTCTTCTCTTATGCTGATGACACTGCGGTGGTTTTTTCTGAGTGCTCTTGGAACAAAGTGAAAGCTGAGGCTGAGAACGAGTTATCAGTTATCGCGGAGTGGCTCAAAATAAATCTGCTGACGCTGAACACACACAAAACAAACTACATGTGCTTTTCAATCTTAGATAGGTACCAACCGAATAGTGATCTCGATATTAAAATACATAGTGCTACTTGTAGTAAAGACGCAAAATGTCACTGCTCCTCTATATCCAAGGTAACATCTACTAAATACCTCGGTGTTATGCTGGATCAAAGGCTTTCTTGGCAATCACATATTGACCTTGTAGCGACTAGAACGCGTAAGCTGATGTGGATCTTTAAAATGTTGAGATATATAGCCACAAAGAAACTTCTTAACCAAGTGTATATAGCACTGGCACAACCTATACTGATATACTGTTAGACTATATGGGGAGGGGCTCTAAAAACAAAATTTCTCGAGGTGGAACGTGCTCAACGAGGATTGCTGAAGGTCATGTATTTTAAAAAGCGAAGATTTTCAACCCAAGATCTGTATTCAATTGCGGACTTACTTACCATTAGAAAACTTTATATTTTACATACAGTGCTTAAAAAACATAAATTATTAAATTTTGATACCAAATTATTACAAAAAAGAAAACAATATACGGTGGCCTCAACAAAAGCTACACACACACAATTTGCACACAGCCAGTTTCAATACCTTTCATCGTTCTTATACAATCGCTCTAACAAAGAACTACAACTTTATCCGATGACAAGCAGAGAAAGTAAAAGAACTTTGACAATTTGGTTAAAAACACGAGATTACACTGAAACTGAACTTCTCCTTAAATACTAATTATATTATGTTATATATTGGATATCCAGACTAACTCTCACCCGCAATCACAAACACACACACGCACGCACCCACACACACACACAACACACATACACACACACACACACACACACACACACACACACACACACACACACACACACAATTCATAAGTTTCTAAATTATTTACATAAGTAGTGCTACATAGTTAATAAACAAATGGATGGATGGATAGGATAAATCAATTTAAGGTATGGAAGAGTGGCTCCTTCTGATACAGATGCACAAGCACTTACTAGAATGAGTCAACATTTGTAATAGATTAAGAAAAACTTTGTTAATGAAATAAACTTTATTTATTATTATTTATTATTATTATTATTATTATTAGATAAGAATTTTTATAGCATTTCAGAGTTGTTAATGATGAAGTGAAAGAATTAAATTTTAATTTAAATATAAATATTGTACATGCCATACATAGGGCGAGACATGTCGGACTACTTTTTTAATTGTTAATATCTCGATGTAACCGTGTTTCTAGTAAATTAATGAATTTGAATTTGAATTTGAAAAAAACGTAAACAAAATGTTCCAAGAGTAAATGCAAGGAGTAAATTTACTCCCGTAATATTTAAAATGATTTAACTATGTGTTTGGTCGAATCGGGTCTAAAACAGCTAACAATACTTCGGAATAAGTCTTATCATCGTGTAAGGTAGATACGCGAAAAGTTCGGTATTCCTTTGAAATCAATCACTGCAAAGGTTGAACTCGTGAGTTGAACCCTGTGGAGGCTTCTTAAAACCTTACGTTATAAATCGTGTTTGATAATTTCGAAATGAAACTTTGGAAGTGGGAGCACTTACAAACTTTGCAAGCTCCAAAATGAACGCGTCAATATAACAAAAGCCACCTCGAGAATAATAATTAATAATCGAACACAAAGGCAAGGCTTGAATAATGAAACTCACCCACTGATTTATTGTAGCGATATACCCAATAAAATTATATAAAATTATACAATAGCCAGCAAAATCTTCAACAAATCGAGTCCATTAAAATCTGTTAATTTAATTTATTACCACTTTAATAAATGGTGCCGTTATTAATATTTTAGATTTGTCGCTTTCTAGACAAATTTGATGTTTGCTTTTAATTTGATGTCTTGTCCTTTTACGTTAGAAAAAAAAAACAAAATAAAGTAAAATTCATAAAATGTTTAGAAAATACACTCGCGACTTTACTAAATAGCTTTTATTATTAAGAGTGTATGTGTATATGTCGCAGCCAACTGGTTAAAAAAGCCATTTAATTGCCCTTTCATTAAATTACGTCATTCAACCACATGCCTAGATCTCAAATAGCCGGATGGCTGAACACAACGTTCAACAGTACAGCTAGACGATTCTCAGCTAGATGGTTAAATGTCAATACATTTTAATTATCTTGAAAAACTGGTAGGCAACTCCATTATTTGTACTTTTAAATAACATTGGAAACTTATTTCGGTTATTTATTTCACCACAAAACAACCCATAACGATCAAAAAACACCTGCTATTGCCACCATTTTGTAAACAAAACGAAACAACGGCGCTGTTTCGTTTTGTTTACAAAATGGTGGCAATAGCAGGAGAAATAAACTAATTCAATGTTAAGGCGGTTTTTAAGAGGCCAGATTTTGACGTGATAACGTCTTTAAAATCGTTTTAGTCGGGTGACATGTTCAGAAACTTGTGTCACACCAAAACCTCACGAGCGCGATCGCAGGTATAACGAGAGAGAGACGGACCGATCTCCCGTCTCATCTCGAGCGCTGCCAGTCATTCCGTGAAACTGGTCACGCGGAATCCTCACGAGCGGAGGCTGGCATAGCGTTCGAGTGAGTGGACCGATCTTCCGTCTCTCTCACTCTAGCGGCATACAAACGAATGGAGATGGAATGGAAAGTGTGAATAAAACGATAGATGTAATTTAAAATTTGAAAAAATTGTTATCTTCATTAATTCCTTACTTCCCAAAAACTTATATCACCAATAAGACGTTATCACGTAAACATCTCGATCGTAAACCCACTTTACAAACAACCAATTTTTTTAAATGTCTTATTGATTCAACTATAAAACTAGGCGTGTGATTAAATGGCGTTGTTCAATGAATTGACCTAGTCCTGCCATGAAACGGCTATTTTAACCAGTTGTGTGCATAACATGTAACCAGTACATAACATGGCCAAACTACTCTATAAAAATATGAGAATACATATTACAAATCCTTCCAAGTTTTCAATTTATCCTCTTAAACTAGTAATAAAGTTTAAACGTTTCGTTCCCACTTGTTTTAAAACGATTCTTAGAGCAATGGCTTTTAGTTTCGTATGTACCAATTTAGTTTTGGCTTGTATACATATATTTACACATTACATGTCTCGTCTTCCCCGCGCATTGTTCTCGTAGCGCAATTACTGTTTCAATTAAAAAGGGTTTCAAATGTGTAATTTAATTTGCACCTTTATTGTAGTAGAAATATTTGGAAACATAACAAAATAGCTCAACTAATTGAAAAGACAGAACCTTAATTAGTTATGAATTTTGATGTCACTGAAATACAAAGGTATTTATTTTATCATCAAGCTTTTTTTAGTTTTATTTTTGAATTTACAAAGAAAATTGAATTATTTGAGCAACAAAATCACTCCTCAAAGTTAGCTTGTGGCAAAAAAACTTTGTGCTCTAAGTTTATGTTATTATTCAGTATTTAAAATAACAATTACAACTCTGAATCATACCTATTACTTATATTACAAATGTAAAAGTTTCTGCTTAGTTTGCTACTTAATTTCGCTTTAACAGCTGAAGGGAGTTATCTAAACGGCACACACACATGGCAATTTGTTTTCTGTCTTTTGTTTAATTTTAAAGTCTACACAGACAAAGTGGCTAGTAGAAGGTAGTATACAGGGTGGAATTTTGTAATGTCACTCGAAGGGAAAGTACTCTTAATACTGTAGATAAAAAAATATTCAAAGAAAACATTTCTTTATTCTAGAAAGGTAGAAAACTGCATTAAAAGATTTCCGAACATTCGCTTGCCACACCGGAAAATCGAACCGCTTTAAATCTGTTAAAATTATACTTAGGCACTTTTATTACATCGATCGTTAAGGTCAAATAAGGATGTAATCTCTCTAAAACACTTGATAAATCAAATGAAAGGAAAAATGAAATCCTAATTTTTTTTTAATTATTTACAAAAAACGGTAAACTAAGTAATTAGTTACTCGAAATGGGCTCCATTTTCTAACCTTCAATAACGAGTTGGGGTGAATTATAAATCGTGTTCTGAACTGCAATCGTTCATTCGTTCGTTCTGGAAAGCGAATTTTTGGAAATCTTTGAAAGCACTTTTCTTTCTTTCAAAAATAAAGGAATGGTTTCTTTGAGTGAAATTTAATATCTACAGTATTAAAGATACTTTCCCTTCAGTCGGCATTACAGAATTCCACCCAGTAGTAGTGTAGTAGAAGTTAGTTTATTATAATAACAAAAGTTATAAATTAGCCTTCTAATTCCATTGATTTATGGTCAACGATTATTACACGCAAAGTAAATTCCCTATGTAACTAATATAAAGTACATCATCTACTTGTCAGCCATCACTCGAGTGATTAAAATGTCAATTTCATGTCACAGCTGTGTTATGTGTCAAACTCGTTTGGACATGTTTTTTGTTTCAGGGACCGTTCGACAGAAATATTGCTGATTGAAAACACGTAGAACAAAATTTGACAGGTTTGAAACTGGAAATGCGACACAAAGAGCTGCCAATTTTTCTGATACCAATTGTATTAAATAAAAATTGAAACAAATAAGATGTTTATATCATAATTATGTAACCTTTTTGTTAATATGATTGTGTGATAGTATCTTACCCTCGCCACACATGGGCCACAGCAGACAGCCACAAACGCAACCAAGAGTAGAGCCGCCATAAATGCCGCCACTTGTGGCTGGAAACCACCTCCAGCGTTAAATGGTGGCGTTTGTGGCTGGAAGCGGCCACAAACGCCGCCACCTTGTATAGATGGAAGCGGCTACCAGCTTCAAGTAGCGGCTGTTGTGGCGGGTTTGTGGCTAAACGCGGCTAAAAACGCCATCACCTTGTTTCTGGAAGCGGCTACCAATTTCAAGTGGCGTCTTTTGAAGCTGAAAGCGGCTACCAGCTTCAAATGGCAGCGTTTGTGGCTGTCGCATGTGGCGGGCCACATGCGAGCGACGAGTGTTACTAATTTATTAATATAAAAGTTTTTACATTTGGATGTATGTTACTTAGGGTCCCCACGCACATGCACACGGTCCACCGGTCACAACCACAAAACGACTCCACCGGCATATTTCCTGTAGGTAGTTGTCATACATTTTACATGGACTCGCCGCACACGGTCGACGCCGATGGCCGCCACAAGTTGCAAATCGTCGCTGCTCGCTTCTTGTGGCCCGCACCGGCCACTAAACGCCGACACGAAACGCCGCCACACGCTACCCGCGCGATTGCCCACCTCTCTCTCCCTTACCTCAGTGAACCTGTTCAAGTTGGAGGCAACGCACGCACGAAGTCTGTTGTCGGTTTAAATAAATATGGATATAGAATTATTTATATCCCCTTAATCACGCTAGAACGGCTGAATGCAATAAGCTGAAATTATATATTATCCTGTTTTGTGTCTTCCCGTAGGATGATTATTGATTTATACATTACCCTGGAATAATTCGAAAGACTATGCAGTCAAAGCCACGGGAAAACGCTAGCATAGATCTGATAGTAAGCCGTTGCAACGAGATGAATAATGAAATAGAGCTGCTCATGTACAATATTTCGAAAGCCGATGGCAACACTGTTCCTATTTATATAATTCCATACTTAAAGGTTGTTGGGCAAAAGCCTAAAACATGGCTTAACGACTGCGCCTGGCCATGTAAAACGTCATAAAGCTTAATATTTTCAATTTATTCGACATTAAGCACTATATTAGTTACGTGAAGCGGTTCATTAGCCGGACCAGCTGTGCGCCATATTTCTCCGCTATACAATTTCCGCTGTGACATTTTTGCTGCATATGAAATTGAAAAAATCATGCCGGGTATTCAAAATGCTAGCAAATTCGATTAACCTGTGGGTATTTGTGTACGGTTAAAAGTAAATTAAAAGTATGTATGTATATTGAAACTATATTGATACTAAGACAAGATGGGAAAGTGTAGTACTAAAGGCATGGAACACATACCAACAGTAGAAATTAGACAAAAATTTCTGCCATTTTTTAATCTGTATCTGTACTCTTTTAGTATCTAGACGGGGCTTAACAGGACTTGTCATTTCATACTAGATGTTAGTGAAAAATCACTAACTAGTTTCAGAGAGAGATGGTTCGTATTGCAGCTTTATAGGGTATTTTCTCGATGGCTGAAGGATCTGAGGGATTGCGAGGTTACCGAAGATGATGTCGAGGATAGAGTGTAGTGGATGTAAGAAAGATACGGATTGCTGATCCTGTCTCATCAACATGTGGGATACATAATCAGGAAGAGAGAGAGAGAGATGTTTATTGAGACTTTGCAACCCGATTGGCGTAGTAGCATGGTGATTTACCTTAAACGTAAAGGGTCCCGGGTTTAGTTCGGGTCAATTCAGATAACGATCGTGGCTTTGATCTAGGTGTTTTGAAAGACGCCACTATAAAATACAAGGGTACTATTTCCTTACTTTTAAATGCTATCTAGCGCATATTATTATTATAGCTTCGACTGTTATTATCGTCTCAGCTTTTATTTAAAACATATATATTCTCTCAGTCTCTCCTATATTTCCACTTATCTAGTGACGGAAGAGCAGTTTCTAATAATAATGAAAGTTGAAACATCCTAGTGTACTAGAATTGTTGAACCATTAAACAATGCATTTTCTCTGTTACAGAAAACTAACGTCAAACAACAAACAAGAACACGCACTGGGTTGAATGAATGAATGAAAATGAGCAACTTTTTTTATTTTTCGTAACTAAAAACCTTTGTAAGATAGAAAGAAATCTAATGTTCATGTACAGAATATTTAAGGAAGTATTTACAAACAGAATACGATAAAACAAAACGTAAGATTCGATAAAAATAAGAAACAACAATTTTTTTAAATTCAGCGCATGTTTGGCGTAAGTTTTTCGCAGGTACAAAACATGTCCAACAAAAAAAAACTGAAAAAGGGACGTTTGCGGAATACGAACAATTGTATAAATGAAGGGAAGATTAATGCTTTGCGACCCCTATATATTTGTGTACGGACGTTTTAGCAAGATTCGCACATTGAAATTTATTTATAGGTTCATATAAATGACACACGCTTACGTGTTTCATTGCGTTTACGATTTATTGACGGTGACAATGACACGTTTGCGGTGAAATACGTTTTTTTAATTTTAACGGCGACATTTTTGTAGCTGATATTGAAAATTGCGTGCTCCGCTTCCAAATAGCGAGCACATGGCGCTCTTGGCAGTATAAAATAAATAAATAAATTATTGGACAACATCACATACATTGCTCTTATCCATAGTAGCTTAACCAATTGTGTTACAGAAATCAGAAATAATGACAACACCCAGACCCGAGAGAATATAGAAAAGTGATTTTTCTATATTGACCGACCGACCGCAAATCGAACGTCAGAAAGAGTGACACTATTTATCCGTTATGGTGATAAGTGTAATTATAAGTATTTTTTATGTAAAATAAACATTCTACTTACACTTAAGGAGCTTAAAGGTATTTGATTTTTATCCTTTATAAATATACTTTTTGCATAGTTTTAATTACCTAAATTTAGAACACTTTTAAAAATATAATACCAAAGTGTGTAACTTGTGAAACAACCTCCATGACGAAGGGTATAAAAATCATAGCTTTGTATCACAATCTTTTGATCTTCCAAGGTCCAGACACAAAAGTTCTTCCCTTGGAGATCAACAATACATCTGCGGTAAGATTAATCGTCCGACAACCCTCTAAGCTCGCGAAAACAATTTTTCATCTTTATCAAAATGTGTACGCACTGCAGACATTTTAGTTCATAGACGCCGCATAACAACACTCAAAATAAAACTCGGGAGTCTGATATCTGCTGGTACAGAACAGAGATCGGACACTATTTGCTTATAAGACTACATTACATAAATAATAATTTAGTAACATAAATATAATCAAATAAATATTGGACAACATCACATACATTGCTCTGACTGAAGGTAAGTAGCAAAGGCATTTGTGTTAAAAAAATCTGAAACAACGACGGTACCACAACACTCAGGTCAGACACTACATAGAAAAGTTCGTTTTCTACATTGTCCCGATCGAGATTACTATTAGTAAGTGCCGTGTGGGGACGGCCGTCGTAAGGAGGCGTGTCGTAAGAGGCGACTAATTCCTGTAGCATAAAACGGGCAGCAACGTGCAAAATCTTATAAAAAAAACTGCGCTCACCGACCCGCCTGCCAAACGTGGCGAGTATTGGCAATCCCCCCCGATGATAGGTCATTGGGGGAGGCCTATGTTCAGCAGTGGACTTCCTATGGCTGAAATGATGATGATGGAGTATACGTAGGTCACACTATAAGTTTTGCGTAACTTAAAAATACAACATGTTATAACCAAAATATTATAATTATTGCTTTTCAAAATACTCTCATTGATATCTATTTTAAACATTTTTTCATGCGATCGAACCATTTCTTAAAACAGGAGGACCACAGATCTGAAGGCATGTTCTCTACGTGCTGATTGAACGCTATCACTGCCTCTTTGGAGTTGGTAAAAGTAAAACCTCTTAACAAATCTTTGATTTTGGGGAAAAGACAGAAATCACAGGGTGCTAGGTCGGGGCTATGCGCAGGATGGGTGACGAGTTGTACTTTTTCGGAAGCTAAAAATGACTTTGTTTTGTTGGCCGCGTGTGAAGAAGCGTTGTCATGGTGAAGGAGAACGCGGCTTTGGGGTCATCTTTCGCGAACTTTTTCTAACACCCTGGGTAAACAAATGGTAGAATACCACATGGAAGCATTAACACTCTTTTGATCTTCAAGTGGAATTGAACAGATGGGACCCGTATGCGAAAAAAAACGCGATCATTTTTTTACCAACGTCTCGCCTGTCTCACTTTTGTTGGCCTGTTCTCATTTTCAAACACCCATTCATAATATTGCTGTTTTTTTTCGGGTTCAAAACAATAAATCCACGTTTCGTCTCCTGTGACAATGTCATAAACAGCATTAGAATGTCCGTGGTTGTACTTCAGTAGCATCCGTCGAGTTGTCTAACCGCTTTGAATGCCTGGAGAACTGCGAGTCAGTGGACGAGATTAACAACAGGTTCGTAGAAACTGTCCAAGCGGTCGGGTCAAAATTTTTGAGACCCCGTCGTAAAGACAAGCCGCAAAAGCTTACCGACCCTACCCTCAACCTCATGGCAGAACGACGTTCAATGGCACTGCAGACCTCCGTCGACGCTAAGGCATATCGGCAACTCAATAGACGGATATGGAAGTCCTTGCGACATGATATCCGCAACTTTAATACCAACAGTATTAAAGAGGCGATAGAGCAGAACCAAGGCTCCAAAGTCTTCGCAAGAGACATGTCTATTGGGCAAAGCCAGCTGACGAAGCTGAAGACGGAGGATGGCAGTATAACGTCGACAAAAGCCGAAGTTTTGGGGGAGATCGAGAAGTTCTATAGGCAGTTATATACATCGGTCACTAAACCTGTAAGTAGCTCAGCCAAAGATCCAAGAGCTAAGCTGACCCGACACTATACCGAAGATATCCCGGACATCAGCCTATACGAGATTAGGATGGCCCTCAAACAGCTTAGGAACAACAAGGCGCCGGGTGATGACGGAATCACATCAGAGCTTCTGAATGCGGGTGGAACACCGATACTGAAAGTCCTTCAGAGACTCTTCAACTCCGTCTTGCTCGAGGGAATAACGCCGGAGGCGTGGAACAGGGGTGTGGTGGTGCTCTTCTTCAAGAAAGGAGATAAAACCTTATTGAAGAATTACAGACCCATCTCACTTCTAAGTCATGTCTACAAGCTGTTTTCGAGAGTCATCACAAATCGTCTCGCGCGTAGGTTCGATGACTTCCAGCCTCCCGAACAAGCCGGTTTCCGAGAAGGCTTTACTACCATAGACCACATCCATACGCTACGGCAAATTATACAGAAGACCGAGGAGTATAACTTGCCACTATGCTTAGCGTTCGTGGACTATGAGAAGGCCTTTGATTCGATCGAGACCTGGGCAGTGCTACAGTGTCTCCAGCGGTGCCATATTGACTATCGGTACATCGAGGTGTTGAAGTGTTTATACAAAAACGCCACCATGTCGGTCCGAGTACAGGAGCAGAGCACGAAGGCGATTCCTCTGCAGCGAGGCGTAAGACAGGGAGATGTTATATCTCCGAAACTGTTCACTGCATTGGAAGACGCTTTCAAGCTCCTGGAATGGAAAGGATTTGGCATCAACATCAACGGCGAGTACATCACTCACCTTCGGTTTGCCGACGATATTGTGGTCATGGCAGAATCGCTTGAAGACCTCAGCACAATGCTCGATGACCTTACTCGAGTCTCCCAACAAGTAGGCCTGCGAATGAACATGGACAAAACCAAGCTCATGTCGAATGCCCATGTTGCGCCCTACCCAGTATCCGTTGGGAGCTCTACTCTCGAAATTGTTGACAAATATGTCTACTTAGGACAAGTTATCCAGCTGGGTAAATCCAATTTTGAGAAGGAGGTCAATCGTCGAATCCAACTCGGCTGGGCAGCGTTCGGGAAACTACACCACGTCTTCTCGTCCAAAATACCTCAGTGCCTCAAGACGAAAGTCTACAACCAGTGTGTGTTACCAGTGATAACATATGGAACTGAAACGTGGCCTCTCACTATGGGCCTCATAAGAAAGCTCAAGGTCGCACAGCGTGCTATGGAAAGGGCTATGCTTGGTGTTTCCTTGCGAGATCGAATCAGAAATGAAGAGATCCGTAAACGAACAAAAGTCGCTGACATAGCCCAACGGATTAGCAAGCTGAAGTGGCAGTGGGCGGGGCACATAGCACGTAGAACTGATAGCCGATGGGGCAGAAAGGTTCTAGAATGGAGGCCGCGTACCGGCAAGCGCAGCGTAGGACGTCCACTGACAAGGTGGTCAGACGACCTGGTAAAGGTCGCAGGAAGACGCTGGATGCAGGCCGCTTCCAACCGGCCAATCTGGAAATCAATGGGGGAGGCCTATGTTCAGCAGTGGACGTCCTATGGCTGAAATGATGAGCATCTGTGAGCAGCATTCCACGCGAGCCCGCTTCTGCTCCGCTGTCAGTTCATGAGGGATCCAACGAAAGCAAAGTTTCCGAACTTTCAATTCTTCGTGTAAAATTTTCTGAATTTGGCTCATACTAATCTCCAATAGTCCTCGAATTGTCTCATAGGTAATCCGCGGTTTTTTTTTCAATTAGCCGCTAAACAGTAGCCCACATTATTTTCGTTGACGGCAGTTGAAGGCCGCCCTTCACAAAATTCGTCATGTAAAGAAACTCGACCTCTCTTAAATTCAGCAAACCATCGCCTCACGGTGCTCAAACAAGGTGCTTCTCTCCCAAAAGCATTTTGAAGACGAGCGGAACAGTCTTGCGGAGAGAGAGAACTTTTAAAATCATAAAAAATCATCGCTCTAAAATCTTTTCGACTTAATTCCATTTTCGTTGCGTACGTAGAACTTTGATGTGTGATAAAAAACAATTGACAAATAATTTCCCGCCAATTGCTTCTTTTATTACTTAGAAGGTTGCAACGTTTAAAAAAATATAACATTCGAAATTCAAATACGAGTAGTTCCGATTAGCTAGAAGTGCAAAACTTTAAGTGTGCCCCATGTATAACAAATTGTTTTTACAATCACACCAGCCTTACCTAGCCCAAAACTACCTAAGCAAAACTTGTACTATGGTGACTAGGTAACGGATAGACATACTTAAATACTTTTGTAAACATCCATGACTTAGGTACAAATACCCGTGCATATTACACAAACATTTGTCCCTTGCGGGATTTGTACCCGCAATCGCTGGATTTGTAATAGTCCGGAGCGCGGACCACTACACCAGATGGTTGTCTGAAATGATTTTCTATTTTAATAAGTGGTCTGTGGCATACCCCGTTCGGTATATAGGGGTAGATAATGCGGTCGAAATTCAGAAGTTCATTACAACATGTGGTATATCCTCATTACCACAACTCTGTGGTTCGGACCTCAGGCCCACTTCAATTCTAAACATTTTATTTTAGAAAACATTCCAAAAATTATGAACCTTTAATATGATAGAGGATTTGGGTCGTTTAATTTAAAGGTTAAAGTTATTTTTAATTGTTACATAATATAATAAAGTTGGATTTTAATACTTTACATTTTCATAATTCCAAAGACGTTATTTTTAATACAGTACCATTTGCTTAAATGAATATAATGTACCAATTTCTTACATTCCACGTACTTATGGTTTTTGGCAAATAAATAGTAAAGATATATACAGATGACAGAAAGATAGATTACATGATAGATAGAGTATAGTTTGACCGCAATAATTACTATTATTAAATAGGAAGCATTTGAATAAACTTATTTTCTCGAACGCAAATAAAAGTGTCTCGCTCATACAAACGGTTGGTCAATCGAGATAATGGGATCCTTTCAGCTGCTATCAGTGGTATTATCGATAAGCCGATTGCCCTGGCGCGAGTAGTTAATAAAATTATTCAGCAATCAACTAACAGACAAAACAAAATATGGTATGATACACACAAATATAGGTAAACAGGTATCCTACACAAATGTTTTTACGAGTTTGGAAATTATTATTTTTTGTGATGTAAGTAACTTTAGCTTTACGGTTTTTGGACTTTTTTTACTTGTGCTATAACATTGCTTTTTCCGAATTTTATGATTTTAGGGCAACGGGAAGTACCCTATAAATTTTGATTCAATTGCGAGTATATAATATAGAATAAACATAATATGTGGCATACCTAACCAGCCGTATCTTTTGCGTCAGCTTTTCTACAGCTCCAAGAGATTGCAAACATATTTATGATATTAGAAAATTGTATCTTGATACCTCAACGTGTTTTAATAAAAAGCGAATAGGCTAGTTTCCTGGGTCAAAAAAAGATTATTCTATTTAGTCCGTCAGTTAGTTTATCAAAAAATATTAATCCCATATTTTGTTTTTTGTCAATCAAACAAAAAATGACGAAGATAAAGCGCATCCAAGTGAGCACGTGACGTCACGCCTTGCTAAAAAGTGTCGCAAGGCGTGACGTTACGCGGAACTTTAACGGGCTATATCTTCATCATTTTTTGTTTGATTGAAAAAATAAAAAACACGTGTCAAATATTTTCTCTTAATCCAACTGACCGACTAATTAGTTTTTTAGGAAACTAGCCCATTGAAAGACAGACCGACATACAGACAACGAAGTGATCCTATAAGGTTTCCTTTTTTACTTTTCAAGTACAGAACCTTAAAAAAACGTATTGACATCTTAGGTGTGCTCTATCTCTGGTCTTGGGCTTGTCACTGTTAGATTTTTTTTCATATTCAAGATTATTTCAATTCCGATAAATAATATAATACGACATACAGGAAAAAATGATTTTGGGCTGATATCTTTTACATTTTATACTATTTTATATTTTCTGTATTTATGTTTATTATTATTTTCTATTTAAAGTATTTGTTTAAGTTTAGGTTAATTATATATATTATTTTGTAATTATCTTAGGTATAATATTGTAATCCTTGCATAATAATAAATTGATATCACTTTAAAAAGAAAAATCATTAGGCACAAAAATACTAGCCGATAAAGTTATCAAGTAAGACAAAGTTATGAACTAAATTATGATTCGAGTTTCTGTTTGTATGTTTTACCTCACTTACCCACTGAACTCATTTCATCCCTTTGAGCAGAAACTTCAAAAGGTGGTTGCTATTTGCTTTTGGGCGTTTACGTAAGGGGCATATTAAAGTACGAAGCAGTCAGCAGATTATCTCAGGCGAATCTAAAGTTTTCTTGCATTTTATTTCAGATATAATATTCACATTTCATTTCAACATTGCTACATTTTGTTCAGTACAAGCTCAACGAGCATTTGAAATAATAAAATACAAGAGACATTTCACTAACAGGATCAGATTTGATAAATCTAAGGTTTATGAGATAAACTTGAAACAGATATTAAATCTCTTCAAATTCTTTGAATCGATAGACAATTCAGTGATGTGATCGTAGTTTTCAGTTGTTTCTGACTTTCGAAATAGGCTTAATTTTTTCTTTTAAACGAAACTAATTGTCTATGTTTTTTTGTATAAAGATAAAGTTCCTAGTTGTTACCAATAAAATATTAATATATTTGGTTTTTAGCAATTGTATGCTAGTTATATCTTTGATAATAGATAGGTTCGCCTCAGGTGAAAAGCCTGAGGCGAACGAAAGCGCGTGGAAGAGACAAAAGCGTAGCGCGGTATTTATTTTTTTGCAATTTTTCATAAACATCGTCATTATATTTTCAGCCTTATGACGTCCACTGCTGAACATCCTCCCCCAATCACTTCCAGATTAAATGTTTAATAAGGTTTTCCACCAATTTTCGTGATCTTTAAAATAAAATTGTAAAAAAACAACTCATCAAGCGAAGAATCCTCCAATTTCATTTAATTCATTTAAAAGGAAGCGAAATTAGTGATTGAAAAACATCGCCCTAGAATTTTCACATAAAATAGTCATTACAGATCGCGTACTATTTACTGCTAATATTTATATTGGCAATAGAACTTACAAAAATACACAATACCCTTTACTTACCATCTGGTAACTTACAGACTAACCTTATTACTCGTACCTATATTAATAAATCAAATATAAAAATTGCGTGTTTGTTTGTTTGCGTGTCTACCACATTAAGAATAAAAGGTTTAAAATGGTTGAATTAATGAGCCACTTATAATAGAAAAAGCGTGGAACAATAAAAGAAAGATGAAACTAATCGTATATACAGGGTGTCCCGTAACTCAAGGATAATCCTGTAACCACATATTTAATACGTCATGGTGAACAACTTTTGTTCATTACTTTTGCTTTTAATATTTATCGGCTTGTCATAAAAAACTACCAAACAGCTGATTGAATTTGTATAGAAAGAAAAAAATGCATATAATAATATAAGACATAGAACAAAAGTTTATCACTATGATGTATAGAATATGTGGTTACAAGGTTACCCTTTAGTTACCAGGGTGTCATCCTGTATAATTAATTTTGTAATTTTACAACTCTAACATGATACGTCCAGCAAGCCGCAACCGAAATGTGGATGATAGTCGACCGAACGTTGTTTATGCTAACGCCTGATTAATGTTGACACATATTTAGCTTCAGTTAAGGCATGAAGCAACACTGAAAATTATATTTTGAATTTAAACGTAAGCAAGAAAACTGAATTATGAGCAATAATTATTATTAAAGCTTTATAGGATTGTGATAAAAGGAATCCTCCAATAAATGGTTCAATGATTGATACTACGGAAAACGAGCAAAATTACAAGATAGAAGCGTCGAGGTTACGCTTCAGCGACATTAGACGGCCGTAGTGCGGAGCATGGCTCCAAGGGATGTTCATAGCAATTATCGATACCCCGCTAACAATAAGGGTTAAAAATATCACCTACACCGCAATACAAAAAGATGTATTATTACTTAATATATTACGCGTGTTCACGGATCAAAAGTTACTAAGTCACTTCTTTTTTAAGCCTTTTGTACAGTTACCAACTTACTAAAGCTGCAAATTCAAAACGAGGAGCGTGCAGTGGTGTGTTTAAGCCATGCAATACCAACCATCATAATCATGCGAGACTCTGGAACTTTTTGTACTTACAATTCAATGAAATGTATCAAGGTTTAAGATCAAACTAAAGTTAGAGCGATTGGATATTATTTCGTTTTATACACAAAAGTTCTCACACACATTTATGCACTTTCGATTGCAATTAAAGTCAATCACGAGTTACTACAAAACAATAAAACACTTAAAATCTGTAAAATAAATGAAATCACAGCAAAACTAAGAAATTATACCAATGAATAGCCTTTCGCATGCGAAGGAAAATAATACAGGCGTGGGTTGTTGAAGCACCGTCCCTTTTTTAGCTCCCTATCTCACTCTAAAATATTAACAAAACGGATCGCGTTTGGAGTCATCGGTGGGATGACGCAAAAATACTCTGAGCATACAAGGAGACTACGCACAGCCTAAATGGACCCATAGATTTAAAACCAGAAGAAATTACGCTTTCAGTGCTTCGTAAACATGATTTTTTCGAAAATCCACCTAGAAAGTGAAACGAATAATGGAAGTTTAACTCGACATCACTCGACTCTGATGAAGTCGCGGGGAAATTAGTCAGTGACAGTGTTACCGAGCTATCGATAGTTGATCTTGAATTTCAATTACACTATCGATAGTATTATAGTGTTGGGTTTAATATTATTGCTTTAATTTAACAATCGATATGCCTATTGATAGTTGGGCTATTTTCGATACTATCGATAGGTCTATATCGAAAGTGTGATATCGAGCGGTAACACTAGTCGGTGAGTATTTTTCTAGTCGGTGAGAAGAAGTCAAAATAAATGTATGAATAATGTGTTTTTATTAAATGTAGAGTCATAGTACAAATACTCAGATAAATATTGGACAAAATCACATACATCGCTCTGATCCTAAGGTCAGGTCAGTCAAAACCCTTGTACGTATTATAAAAATCAGAAAAAACGACGGGACCATAACACTCAGACTCGACACAACATAGAAAAGTTCGTTTTCTATATTGACCCGACTGGCAATCAAATCCGGGATCTCAGAGATAACGACGCAAGTCCAGCGTGCTCGCCTTTCGGCTATAGAGTTCGTCAAAATCGTAGTAAAACGTCGTTCTTAAACTCCCCTGAAACAATAAATAATATAATGACCTAAATAAATATCAAATCGCGCGACGTGTGTATCCACTCGTGTGTTCAGTCTGTGTTGATTTTCATTTTTCATAAAACAAAACTAATTCAACACTGCCAATGTACATTTAGTCTTGTTTGTCAAATAAATATCCCACGGTGACCGTGTAGTTTAATCGACTGTATGCGATTCTAAGGGTGTGTTTACATTAACGAAATACACTTGTTACTAAAACCGATTAACAATACTACCACTTATCGTAAGCTTGTAAACATGAAGGAATATGGGCGATAAGTAATGTATTGATTTTACTATATTTATAAGAAAGTATAGTGCTAATAGTGAAAACATTGATATTGGGCAAAAAATAACCGTAATGCAGTAATCAGAAATTGAGATATACCTGTCTCTTTCTAAAACAACTTTTACAATAAAAATTTTTTTGGCGGACGTGTACGATGACGTCACGGTACATGTTGGATCTCTTTGTCTCGCACGCGTTTTTAATGGGTTGTAGGTCAGGTTGTATTTATCAATATTTTTCGAAAATTCTTTAAGTTTTATTAAATTAATTAAGTACTATTTATTTTAAGACCAAATAATAACATATAAATAAATATAATAATATAAATATAAATAAATATTGGACAACATCACATACATTGCTCTGATCCTGTGATAAGTAGCTTAAGCACTTGTGTTACAGAAATCAGAAACAACGACGGTACCACAACACCCAGACCCGAGACAATATAGAAAAGTTATTTTTTTACATTGACCGACCGGGAATCGAACCCGGGACCTCAGAGATAGCGACACCAAGTCCGGTATAATCGCCTCTCGGCTACGGAGGTCGTCAACATATGCACATTCCCTTTTGAACGAAAATCACAAACTTTAGGCAGCACCAAGGTTTGGTGGCATATTAAATAAACTAAATTTTTCTTTAACGTTGTTTACATTTACTTTTTTTCGTACATTTTAAGATCAAGTAAAAAAAAACACTCGTTATTGCCTATTTTCTGTGAGATGTACGTTCGTGCTTTACACACGCGACAGCCAAAAGGTTCTACATTCCCCATAAACGAACGAAAAGTTCTGCAACCTAAATAAGTAAAATATTTGAAAAAAATAATAAACAAACAAAAGTGTTAGTGGCAAGGCAACAACAAAAAAAAACGAATTGAGCGAGAAACACGACTAATTTTTACATGTTAGCTAACGTCCTCGGTGACTTAGTTGGAAAAGCACTCGCCCGGATTGCGAGAAACAGGCCCTACCTGAGGCGGTAAATTTTTTTTCTCGTGTTATAATACAGTGTATCTCTGCCTCCCTAGCATGAGCACCAAAACACGATATGATATGATATGATATAGCGATTTATCGACACCAACTGTAAAAATATGATAGATATGATAGCTACTATGTTGAGTCGTGCCGGTGACATCACATAGTCACGTGATCATCACAGAGCGTTGTTTCAATAAAAATTCAAAATGGCGGCTATATCTATCATATTGTTACACTTAGTGTCGATATATCGCTACATTATATCATATCGTGTTTTGGTGGTCATGCTAGGGGGGCTGGATAACGTGCATCATAGCGACAAAGAAAAAGTTTATATTGATGAATAAAATATTTTTATATCTTTTAGTGGACTCTATGGGTCGATTTCAATAAAATAACGGGTAATAAAATGCCAAATATATGGCAGTAAGAATAAAATAACAAATAGCTAGTAAAACAAGTGGCCATCATGTTTTTCATCAATTTGGGTTTTTGTAATTAACGTGCACATTTTTAGTATATTTTTGATAATTTTTATTAGTCGTTATCATATTCACTTTTAAATATTAAAAAACACATTGGATAAGAGGTGGTACAATTATTATTCAGTCATAGAAATCACATAGCAACATTCCAATAGTTAATAAATGACTAACTTACAAGTACTTTTTTTAGTTTGCTTAAAAAGGCCTTCACGTTTTTGGAGGCACATTGCCGCACGAATGCTGTGTCACGTGTGCTGTGTACGCACCGTCATATTCTTTTAAAAATCTTTTTTTATTTGCAAAAACACACGTTGCCTATCTACACTATCTACCGGAACGTCTCCAAGTAGAAATGGCAGTTCGTAAAAACGTCAAAACGTCAAAAAAAATAACGTTGGATGATACTAGCGGGCGTTATCGGGCCATTGTCAAAGGCGTAAGGCCCTACCAAACGGCGAACCCACTAGTGGTGACACCGACGGGACCAGGACTAATGCAACGAGCCGCTCAATTTTTCACAAGTGTTACATTATCTTAAAAATGAAACAAATTTGAGAGTTTCCGCGCCAAAGCTTAAGATGCATACCACGCATACAACTTTTTTTTTTGCGTCTTGCTCACACAACGACCAATAGTGTAAGGTAAAGTAACGATTTTCCGAGAATCAAGCTATCATTTTACGCGAAGTACGTGTAATTCTCGTGCAGTTTCAGTAATATGCATGCACCCTAACGTGTTGACTATTGACACAAATGCGAAAAAAGCTGTGGGCCTGTTTACAAAACAATTTGAGGCCAGAGTGGCACATCAAAGCCTTTTTGAAATTCAAAGTCGGTTTCACGCCTACGGTTTAGGTCGCGTTCCCTTTTGTACCCAGTTTATCTTTTTATTACTTCGTTTATTTTCCTTTTCATCTAAAATAGCTAGTTCGTTGACTAATTTCCCTTAAAGTAGTATAATAATTTATCATAGCGCAAAGAAAATGGCGTGACGATTTTGCCATACAGACTGGCCCTCAAAAGAGAAGCTACCACAGACTTTGCCTACCTTTGGGATACAATAGTTTGAAACGAAGAAATAATGGAAATTGTTTTCATATTTAACTGGGTTTTGTTTAGACAATTCTGAGTTTGTTAGAATCTGCTTAGAAAAATTAAAATTACATAACAGACTATAAATAAAAGGAGAATGTTTTATAAATGGTTTCAGTTTATAAAAGGGCCTCGTAAATGGCGGATGGTGCACGCATACAGAGAAAGTCCGTCATCCAGCGAATGGCGTTCCACCACTTTTAAGGGAGAGCCTTCGTGGGATCGTTAATTATTCGGCAGTTGTACGTAGCCCGGCCCAGTCGCTCAGCGTGATCTTTGAATTATTCACCCAACGCTATCCGAGTACACTGTACGTTCGTACAAACTGACGTTGAAAACAACGGAAGTAAGTACAGATTTATTTCCCAATGCTATGGCTGTGTAGCCGTGATTTAGGTACGCCCTAAGATTTAGCACTTCCACTTGTATCGAAACGTTAAACATTTGTTACTAACTCGAAATCTACAACCGCTTTGTTTGAGAAGAGCACGTCCATTTCAGTGAGATTTCTTAGTTTCCTTGTAAAAATATGTGGAAGGAAACTCGGGGAGAGTGTTTTCCACTTTTAATTAAGTCTTATTTTGTTGCGAGCGGTGCTCTTAATCTTGCAAGTCGTGACCGTAACACTAAACAGGTTATTCCATTAAAACAATATAAGAATAAGAATTTTCCTATTAATATAAACTGATTATGATCGAGTTACCTCAAGGTAATTCTGTTTTGCGCTAAATACCATTAGCTTTAATATGTTAGGGGAATAAACTTAAGGTTTATAACGTGCTGCCAATATATGTCAGTTATAATAAGCCAGTAAACTTATACATGATTGTATAAACGGTTCTTACCTATGTAGGTAAAATTTGCATTTTCAATAGTTCAGACAGGTCCTATCCATGTGGATAGGACCTAAGACCTAAGTCTGAACTATTGCTAAAATGTTAATTTTATTCAAAGTAGACTTCAGTATTTATGTTTAAAATATTATAACTAACAATATTTCGCTCTCTGTAGTCCAGGCTCTATAGCCACGCGGTTGCAGGATCCAGTCCCGTAAGGGTCAATTGTGTGTGTAATGATCACGAGCATTTGTACCAAAGTCAAATGTTTATAAACGTACAAGTTTTGCTTAGTTTGGGTCTAATTAGTTAATTGGTGTGAATTTTGAAAGAATTTATTATTATTATTTATAATCTGATAATATATCCATTTGGTGGGTGTTTGTACTCGTAGCTTAGTGGCGGCAGCGCTTTGGTAGTGATTACCAAAGTTAAGCCACCTACGCCGCCGTTGTAGGTGAATGGGTAATAATGAGTAACAGAAGAAATCAAGTATAGATATATTTTCCAACACACTCCCCAAATTTAAAAAAATCTACAGAAGAATATAACTCTTATCTGTAAATCTTGGCTATTGTTTAACTAAAATTAAGTCGTAAAAAATATTATTCCATTTTTATTTTATACGTAAGCTCTTGTTTTAAAAATAAACTATAACTCACATTTGCAAGTCGTGGCAGCCTGTAACTGAATCTACACTTAGCTCATCTTGTTACTTGTTAATTGTATCATTGGTGTAAGATTTGTTGGTTGCTCCTATTAAATAAATAAATAAATGGGTGCCCATTCTAACCATATTTAGCATCTCCGTGCTTCGGAAGGCACGTTAAAAGTTGGTCCCGGTTAATATCGCTTGATACTTGTCGTGAATCTTAGACAGAGGCCTTAGAGCGGATAATTTATATGATCGGACTAACTTACCTAGTGACGTCCGATCCTCAATTATGTGAAGTAATCTCGTCCTCATTGTGTACAATGTAGTACGCACTTTTTGCTACTGCACTGATTACAATCTTCAAAGTTAGGCGCGTGCATGAACGCGTCAATAAACTAAAAAATAAATAACCGGAACGTGCCCGCACCGTCACCTATCAATGTCATCTGTCACCTGTCAATGTCATTATTTCAAAGGATAAAACTGGACACAACTTTCAAAAAGAAGGGAAACTAAGTAGTATGTAGGTATTTATAGCATATAATCTTTTTTGTACTTTAAGGATTGATAAATACATACTAACTGGGTCGGGCTGGGGATAGGATGAGGACGAGATTACTTCACATAATTGAGGATCGGACGTCACTAGGTAAGTTAGTCCGATCATATAAATTATGTTCCATAATCTCGTCCTCATTGTGTACAATGTAGATGTTCAAAGAGGAAAGTTGTGTCGACAAAGCAATATAAACATTTATTATGATCATTTATATGATTTGCTAAAGTCTTCGCACATGATAAAACTTTATTTTATTAACTATCTATTGGTAGATGCTTAATTCTAGTTTTATCTAACAAGGATATAGTTGTTTGATTAATTCATTGGAATTAATCAACCAACCCTGTATATCGATACAACCCTGTATATCGATACAACCCTGTATATCGATACAATCCTGTATGATGATACACCTTGTGTGATGATACACCCTGTATGATGATACACCCTGTATGATAATACAACCCTGTATGATGATATAACCCCGTATGCTAATACAACCATGTATATTGATACAGTCCCATCCCATTTGATGACACAAACCTGTACCTATTTTATACCATACAGGTGGGCCAAAAAATGTGTAGGAATTCTATAAAATCGAAAATAGCAAATTTTACTTTAATTGCAATACTCTTTTATTTTTGTTAAAACTGTAAGTCTTTATGAATTTATAGATTTGCTGGGACTGAGACTGATAATCCACCTGTTGTACACTTTTAAGTTTGTGCAATAAAGTTTTAAATAAATACCCCGCGCTATTAAGTAGGTATATTCTTTACGAATAAACTAGAGATCACGCAAACGAAATCGCGGGGCAACAGCTAGTTTAATAAGTTGTCATGGAAATGGAGCCAATGCTTTAAACTATTAATATCCGTCTCATTTATCCAGTAGTATGTAGTACATACTTAATATATGGTTACCTAACAAGGTAAATTTATCGATGTGCAAGTAGGTAGTTAAGCTAGTATTTCTTCTGAAAAGACTTATTTTATTTTATATAATAAGAAAATCTAGTAACCTTTTAAGTTATCATTGTCTGTAATACAATTTTTTATGCAAATAAATTAGTCTTAGGTATTCTTAATAACTCCTGTTCAAGGTGTAGTTCCAAAGTAAAGGAAACTAAAAAGAAATAATATGGATGTTTACTATCGCAAATTTTTCATTAATTATATGTTATAAATAAGGAAATTATATACAAATACTATTAGTATTGTTCCAGTAGGGATCCTATTTTGTTGACAATAGTTTCAACATTATTTTACTGAGAAAGATTGATTTTTACTCATCTTCTTAGAAAACCGTTATATGTGTTACACTTGTATGGCTGGAAATCAGTATGAGACTTCCTGCACTTTATGTGTGGATCCCTGGTAGGGGATATTAATAAGTTAATGAAACAGTCTGAATACTTATTTATAAAAAGATTCAATGACTGGTCAATTCTTGTAAGCTAATAAAAAAAAAAAAATTAAATAAGTAATAATTTACCAATACATTACATCGGATAAGATAGAAAGTTTACTCCGGCTCAAAATACCTGTAGCAGCCTTACAGCCTTAGTCCAATAACAAGGTAAGGCAACATTTATTGCCTGCATTGCCTTAATTATTGCCACTGATCAATGCCTCTATCGTCTCATCCATTTTTATTTTTTTTTTTTTTTTCATTTAAGTTAAGTTAGAAATTTTCTGTCATTATTTATCATCTCCATTTTTGCTTTACTTGGTAATTTAATATCTAATAAAATTATTTATACATAGACTTACATAGGTACTTGACAATCTTCAATTATAATTGTAAGATTCATGCCTTAATTTAAATAATAATTTTAAGTCAGTAGTATATTTTTTATGAAGTTTATAGTTTCATGGATACAATTTTAATTTTTTAATTATGTTTTAATAAATCATATTTTATTATAATCATCTATTTAAATATGAACCTTTGTTATCCACCTGGGATAATTCAGTTTATTTACTATCTTTAGTATCTTGATAATTTAATGATTGGATGATTATTTATCTTTGTCTTCAATTTATGGTATCAAACATTTTCACAAATAATAAAATGTCTAGAAATATATGGTTTATAACAAAAATATATTAAAAATATATTTAGGTCAGATTTGAAAATTCAAGTTATCATTGGAACTTTGTGTCTAGTTTTGAATTTCTCTTACTTTTCCAAAGGTAGCAGGTACCTACTTAAGAATTAAAATAATTGGTTTTCGACCTTATGACAAGTACATAAGGATCAATTATGGTGCGACATTTTTGCCTGTAAATAAAGCTGCATAAATCTTTCCATGGGTTTTTACTGACTGAAAATATTGGAATATAACATACAGTTACAGTTAAAAAAGTTTTTAATTATGGTAATTTTTATCTTGTTGATAACAAGGAGAATTATTTTTCCATTTCTGTAA
Source organism: Anania hortulata (assembly GCA_963576865.1). NCBI lineage: Eukaryota > Metazoa > Arthropoda > Insecta > Lepidoptera > Crambidae > Anania > Anania hortulata. Next base: position 7,797,306 of record OY756396.1, on the reverse strand, counting down.
CAGTGATCTTCACTCACATTATTTGTAAGTAACACTCATCTTGAGTGTGTCTTTATTTCACTTGATGAAGACTAGAAATAATCTAACTAGCCATGGCGATCAGCTAGAATAATAACCTTAAGTCAGTAACAGTGTTAAATTTTAATTGCTTTCATAGATTATTATAGAATCTTGAGAATTAAGCTTGATACTATGAGAATTTAAGGTTTACCCGGTTGTAACCAGATCTAATATTATAAGTTACACAAATGGGATACCATATCAGTTGTATAGGAACATACAAACATGCACCAGCCAACATCAATTTGTCATGGTCTCCAAACAGGGAGTCAACTTCCCTGTATTATGAGGTACAAGACAATGTATCTCGCCAGGGTCATTCGACCAGAGTATCGAACCTGGGACCTTTTACGTTAAGGCACTTCACGAATCAAGTGGACTAATGATCTTTAAGTCACAGATATCAATTAGCAATGTCAAGTAATGTTTATTTATATAATTAAGCTTTTTAGTAAAATATAAGAGAAAAAAATAAAATAATAATATGGTCATAACTACATGAACTATTGGAGTAAACAGGTTGTTTTCTATGGTATGCTTTATAAAGTCTTGCCCTCTTGGGCCAACATCAAGAAGTATCTCAATTACTTGTGGTAAAAAACTTGTGGAAATCCACACCGAGATAAACCATAATTTGTAAAAGCGCTATTTATCATTGACTTGTATGTATATAAATGGGGCAGAATAAGACAAGCAGATCTGAGACCAACAGATTGTCTTGGTACCATTAATGGTTGCCAAAGGCCCAATTTGATAGTAACAACTGATGAAATTATTAAAAACTTAAAATCTTTATAAACAGACTGAAATTGTCTAGGTAAGTATATGACTTGTTTACACAAGACTCAGAATTCCTTAAGCCTTCAATATTAGCAGGCAAAAGAGCTTCTTTCATAGCCTCCTTAGAGTCAAAGTGTTAAGTTGAAAAAATTACTAAGACGGAGGGCATTACCTCATGGTCTCGGTACCCATATCCTCCCTCCTCTCTTTTTTTCTTCAGTGGCATTGAAGATATGTATCGTATTGATACTTTTGTGTTCGACTATATTTTCAACTTCAATTAATGAAGTCGGTCTCTGGTCAACCTTATAAGATTTGCAGACCCGCAATATTATAACAAAAATTTTAATCCACAGGCTAACCCCTCGTGAAAGCAAGTGGAAGTGTTATAATTCTGCTGCGAGACAGAAAAGAGGAATAATTGTTCTCTCGGTACATATGATGCGCTAGAAGAATTTTATAATATTAATAACTTACCTTATGCTATTACAGATCCTTTGTAGTATATTTCTGGTGCAACATTTTATCGGTCTCATGGTCAACTCTTCATGAAGACTAGAGCCATAATGTTACGTCTCAGGAGGAATCCCTCGAGGAGACGCTTCAGACTGAACAAAAACCCACTGGCCACTCCATCGTAAAGGCCAGTGCTTCTGTACAGAGCAGTTTCTGTGGAGTCATTCGGAGACATGACAGACAACTAGAATGAACATATTGATCACCAACGGCCAACCTCCCGTGAAGGCTCCGATGTCATTCATTCTGAGACATGAGAGACAACTAGAATGAACTTAATGATCACCACGGCCAACCTCCCGTGAAAGCTCCGATGTCATTCATTCTGTCTCGTTTGCGGGCTGAAGAATAACGCAACTCTGTCACACACACTCCTTGTTTTCATGATTAATTTCTGGCTGATTATGTTGTTGGAGTGGAGGCCACGTCTCGGCGAACGTAGTGTAGGGCGCTTCTCAACTCGATGGGCCGACGAACTCGGGAATATGGCTAGATACATTTGTATCAAAGCAGGAGATCGTACTCCTTGGCGCTCTTTGCGTCCTTCCCGTACGTCCAGCAGTGGGCTGTAATAGGCTGAGATGATGGTGATGGTGATGATATTATAAATATAATAACACTAAAATTAGTGTGCTGTGGTGGTGATAGAAATCGTAGTAATCGTAATAATTGAGCCGAGGTATCGGGTTCAACAATTTCACAAATTCAACTGACAAGTTTTGTTTTCCAGCCACCATACTTTTACACAAACATCACCGTATTTTCTTCTTGGTTTTTTGCATTTGTATGTAAGCTGTAAATCACTAATTAGTTTAAAAACTAATTTATTCTAAATATTTATGTCTTCAGTGCTGTGTACAAAAAAGTACAATGACATTGACAGGTGACAGATGACATTGATAGGTGACGGTGCGGGCACGTTCCGGTTATTTATTTTTTAGTTTATTGACGCGTTCATGCACGCGCCTAACTTTGAAGATTGTAATCAGTGCAGTAGCAAAAAGTGCATACTACATTGTACACAATGAGGACGAGATTATGGAACATAATAACATCTAACAGTAAGATTAGATCACTGACCTTACAACACCCCTCCACCAATCCGCACTGGGCGCGCGTGATAAAGTATGGCCCAATCCACCTCATAGTTGAGGTGAGGCCTGTGCCCTGCAGTGGGACGTTTAAAGGCATACTTTATTCGCATTAATAAAGCAGAAGTAAGTCTTCATTTGCGCCTATTAAATAATCAGAAAGAGCGAATAATGCACCCAGTGATTCTATTTTATAACTTTTTAGGGTTCCGTAGCCAAATGGCAAAAAACGGAACCATTATAGATTCGTCATGTCTGTCTGTCTGTCTGTCTGTCTGTCCGTCTGTCCGTCTGTCCATCCGTCCGTATGTCACAGCCACTTTTTTTATTTGCAAAGGGAAAGAAAAAATTATCATATGATCGCAAATGACAAACAGCAATTATAATTATCACTGATGACTATCAAACGAGGACTTCAAACGAGCGCTTACGTTCATTCAGATTTATCGACGGTCTCTGTAGGATTTTATGATTTTTACTGCAACTAAAGCTTTTGAAGCGAGCACAAAGCGCGCTCTACCCAGAAGTAGTGCCTTGAGCGGAACAGCATGAGAGGAATTAAATGAAAAAATAACAAACATGTTTCTGTAAATCGATTTTTATTTAAAAAAATTTTGCCTGTGCCGATGAGAAAATAAATAAATAGTATGCGCCAGACATCATTGACACACTTATTTTTATAGTCTTAAAGTAAGGAATTAAATCCATCTGTTACGAGGTACCAGGGGCATTGCCCAGTACACCCAGTCTCGACTCAAATAAGGAATATTCTTTTTCTGATTAGACCCGAATTTAGATTTGCGTTATACTTGTGTAAGTACTTTTTCAAAGTTCTATTAGTATACTTTTTATTCTATTATTATTCTCGGCTGATTATGATGATGATGATGTTATAAATGACGGTACACGAGACCGGGAGTGACCGAGACCAACTACCTATGCAGGTCAAATTGATGTCGTTAGTGGCGGATTACACAACGCCGCAACAGTGAGTAATATAAACAAACATACCTACACAGTAAGTATGTCCAAAATCGGGACTACTTAAAAATCGGGTTATTTCACATAAACAAAATTCCTTTTTTGTATTAAACATTATGATCGAAATCGATGTCAAAATAAAAATATGTATATTCCTGCCTCAGGTAAGATACACATATACTTTCAGTTATAATTACAGACTATTGGTATTCGGCTTTGATCTATCTTCACCAAGCATACTCTAGCCGTCAACATCGGATGCCAGTGATGCTACAGGCCACAGAAAGAAAATCTATGAAAATTATATACCTACTTAAGCGATGAAACACTAACAGTCTAGTTTAACGTTACCTTTATATTAAAGTTAACACCATACTTTCTTTGGCTACGAGCCGTCTTTAAGATTATTAATGTTATTTTTAAAGGTGTGGTATTTGAGCAACAAAATCAGCTTTTCAATTTTTACTGTCTATTTACACATATGTATAATAGAAACTTGCCAAACTAGTAAGTAATTTAGTTACATAAATGACAAATTTGTCATTTGTCGACCATAATCTCTTAGAGCAGTAGGTATTACTTTATCCATTTTAATACAATTTAAATATCAAGAATAATTTCTTTCAGTAAATATTTTGGACGTAAAATTATTACAGCTTTACGTACTGTTTAGCGTTCGTGGTAAGGTTCAAATCTTGCTTTCAAAGCCACACGACGGACTTTTCCGTCGCATCAACCAATGGTACATATTTTGACACAAAGAAGTGGTCATTTATGGGTAGAACTGTCAATAATAATAAATATGTACTGCAGCTAACCTGGAATAGCTGACGTCTACTTTGTAGGCAATTTTCCATACTAGAACAAGGCGCTTTGAGAGCACAAAGCGCCCTCTCGGATGGCTCCACGGCTTTACGCGCGGGGAAACACAAACGAACTAGTTAATACGTTTGGATATTCTGCTATCGGAGAACCGATAGCATACAGAATATTTTTTTTGTTTTAGAATTGCACGGCAACATTCAAAGCGCAACAAGCGATCTTTATAAAAATATAAAACGAAAATTTTATAGGTATTTTAAAACATAAGTTAATAAATAACCCAGTAGAAATAAGTTTAAATTGAAAACTGAATACTTACCCATGTTTTTATACCACAATCGTGTGATTTAGGGGCGAATGGGTTATTAAAATTACACATTGGGGTAACAAGTGATCGTAAGCAGTCGCTAACAAACTGTCGCTCGTCTGTGAGGTCCCTTAAAAACGGAGGGGAGGAGGATACGCTTGATCATGGTCCTCCTAGATGCATAATCCAGTTTTATATTTAGAGCAATTGCCTCCATATCTTATTTCTAAGGCAGCAAATTCATAACGACGGAACGTGTAGCGTTAAGTAGATCATCCACTCTGCGCTACTCATCACATCTGAACTGTTAAGAGGTGTCTTCATTACAGCGCAAAGGTAAGCACGATGCCTACGTGATTGGCGGGGGCCACAATAAAGGACAATAGCATTATGGTACCGTTTTTTTAAAAGCCAAGAATAATATGTCATTTAATAGGTATTTTAATGTAAAACAATAGTTGCGAAGAGACCTGTTCGGAATATTAGTCCGTTCGGAGTTATATTTTATGATCTTTCTAGGGAGATAAAAATAATTTCTATTGAGGAGGCGGTACAAGATTCCATACATTTTTGCCTTTTGTCCTTTACGGATCATTTTTGGACCTACAAAATTCAGTGTTATCTAAGTTTGTAGGTTGCCTTACCCCCGAGCAATGGTATGTCCGTTCAAACTTTCTGGAAAAAAAACATATCCAACTCAAGCACGTACGGTGTGAGAACTGTGCTACTACCTCTGAGCCGTGTAATCGGTATATGACAGTTAAATGTTAAATAGACCAATACTTTTATGCGAGTCGGCTATTCTATTATTTAAAGGACACGCTGCCAGCAAATTCGAAATCTGGCTACAGGCCAAATTGAATTAAACGTGAGCGTAGGCCATCCCGCAACCGAACTTTGATCGCATGGCAAACGGCTATGTGTCGCCGTTCGTTCCTAGCCGGTCTTAACGGCTGTTCTATTAAGAAAATTGAACGTTAAACAACGTATGAAATCGCCTCGTTATTTTGAACACACGCCCGGTTAATTGGGGCATTGGCCATATTCCTGAGAATATTTTCTCCTTTCAATTGGTTTTTCTTTCATAAAGGCGCGGAGTTTCCTTTGAACAGGGTTGCTCTGTAGTTTACTTTAGCGTAATATTATTTTGGTTTTGCGGTGTAAAATGCTACGTGACCAACAATCACGAATTCATGGTGTTTTAATATATGATCAAACGAACTTCTCAAGTGAAGTTCGATCGATATTATATGAGTCGCTTCATTCGAAGATATAAAACCATTTACAACGTAGTCCCTTTAGCCTACAAGGTAGCATCGCACGTTTTTTCAGAGTTAACTCGATTACACTTTTCGTTTTTAAATCGGTTAACCGGTTTGATCGTCTCGATAACGTCACCGCCATCTTAGTTCCTCATTTTTTCAGAGTAGTTAATTAAACCAAACCATTCTTATGGGATTATGGGTGGGTGGGTCTTTATATCTTCGAATGAAGCGACTCATATAATATCGATCGAACTTCACTTGAGAAGTTCGTTTGATCATATATTATATTTCGTCGCTTCATTCTCGATATAAAACCATTTACAACGTAGATGTTTAGAGTAGAATGGTTTGCTGTTAAATAAAAACAACTTACTTGAAAAGTAAAATAAGATTTGTAATCTAGCAACAAAAAGAATTCAAGCTTACAATCAACTGAACACATAAACAAAAAATATATACATTTTTATAAGTTTGATTGAAGGCAAACGGATTTAGCAAATAGGCCTTCGTCAATCACTGGCCTGTTGTAAAATTTGGCAAAAGTACAAGATGACGCGGACCATCCTGCCGCTTTTCTAATAGCATCTATGCCAACCCCCGCAACACTGGCCACCGACGTAGAGGCGTGGCGAGTGCTGTGCGCTTTGAACGTAGATACATCTATGCCACTCTCTAATAACACAGCTTTTATCCATCTGCTGATGGTTTGTGACGTGGCATCTTTGTATGGACGTTTGGACGTCAGAAAAAGATTTTTAATATTATACCTGCATTCCTGGGTTCTAACAAGATATGCATGAAGAGTTGTTACTGGACATATATTCTTGAAATAAGGAAGAAATAAAACTGGTTGTTCTCGACCTGGACCAGAGGTTTTAATTGTGTCAGTAATTAAAATTTTAACGCCACTGGGACCAAAACTTATGTTTTCAACCTTGATCAGAGAAAGAGTTTGTACCCTATGGGCCGTGCATAATGCTATTAAAATAACAAGTTTTTTAGTAAGTTTATCTATTGAAATGTCTTGATTTGGAATCCAAGCTGAAACGAGATTCAAAACTAATTGTGGGTTCCACGTGGAACTGTATCTAGGAACTGTTGGTTTTACTTTAAATGCGCCTTTTAATAACCTTTTAATAAGATCATCTGACCCAATATTATTACTCCTTAATAGTAATGATAGGGCAGAACGGTGACAGTTTAATGTTCCGTAAGAAACTTTTTTAGTGTGGAACTGGTCCAGCAAAAACCTCAAGACATCCCTGTTAGAGCCCTCGTAAGGATGAATATCATTATCGACGCAAAATAGCCACCACGCTTTAAGTGAAGTACTATACTGCATAACTGTGTTATTAGAAAGTGACGCAAGCATTAAGTCCAACGCTTCTGGTGGCGAGCCGTGTCTTAAGAATGCCGCCCGCAGAACTTCGCGGCACCCAGGGTAAGTTGCTGGTGAAGCGGGTGGTATTCTCTGAAAGAAGAACGCAAAAGGTTCTTATCCGGAGAAAAATATAAGACATCTGATTTCAACAACTTTTTCATGATTGGAAACCATGGCTGAGATGGCCAGTATGGGAACACAATTATTCCGGTTGCCTCGTCATCAATTATTTTCCTAAAACATTTAAGTAAAAGGGAAAAAGGAGGGAATGCATAAAAATAGTATTCTCTCCAATCAATAGTGAATGCATCCACTGTCATGGCTTCAGGATCTGGTTTCCATGAGATGTAGCATTGCGATTTGGCATTAGTGCGAGAAGCAAAGAGGTCGATCTCTGGATTGCCAAATTGTTCCATAATTTGCTGATAGGCTGACGACGAGAGTTCCCATTCAATGTCGGGGTTAATTTTCCTCGACTCCTCGTCAGCCTCCATATTTTCTTTAGAGTTAATATAAGATGCGAATAACCAGATCTTACGGTTCTCGCACCACTGCCAAATCTCTCGAGCTACCTCATTCAGATGCGGATATTGTATGCCTCCCTGACGATTGACATAGCTGATAGCCGTGGTATTGTCGATTCTTAACAATATTGGACAATCATGTTCATCGCGAGCAAAACTCTTCAGGCCGAAAAGAACAGCTAATAATTCTAGGAAATTGATGTGTAGATTACGTTCATCATCTTTCCAGCTGCCATTATCTCGTTTTCCTTCAACTCAACTTCAACTCTTGGTGCTATGGATAAACCATAAGGCATGGCTGTAAATTCATAAGTGATGCCTTCAAATTGAAACCTCAAGTACTTTCTGTGAGCTGGGTGTACAGGTATAGAAAGGTATGCTTCTTTCAAATCAATCGTGGCTAGAAATCCGTCTTTGGGAATTAATTTTGAAGCAGTTCTGTGGTCCTCCATCTTAAAATGGGCATTGTTTATGAACTTGTTAAGGCCTTTGAGATTCAAAATGAATCTTTTCTCACCATTGGGCTTAGGGGCTAAGAAGATTTTAGACACAAATTGATCTGGTGTCTCAAGGCATTTAGACACAGCGCCTAAGTCTATCAGTTTTTGTATGGCAAGATACATATCCCGTTTCTCATCGAGTGAAAGTGTTGACTGAGGAACAGATTGTTGTACAACTTTGTTACTGAAGACCTTCAAGAACCCACTTCAAAACTAATGTATTTCCCGTGATTTTTTCCCAGCGATCGTAAAATAACTGAACACGGCCTGCATGCCGTACCTGAGCTAGTGGTGTGTTTGAGCACGTGTTTGCTGCAGCTTGGTGGTTTGCCGAGTCTGCGGTGGTGGAGGTGCTTGGGCCGGTGGTTTTCGTCCCGAAGGAGCTGCTCTCTTGTTCCCTCCCCGTCCACTCTTGTTGGAGGAATAGCGGGGAGGTGCTGTCCAGTTTCCCCGACCCTGAGCTGGGCGTGATGTCGATGCAGAGGGAGTAGGAGCGGTGGTCATCACCTTTTTTATTTGAAGTCCTTGCTTTTCAATTGTCTTGGATGATTTAATTTTTTCGGACAACTTTGCGCCGAATAATGAATCATCTCGATGACAGTCTTGGATAACGTTTAAAAAACTCTTATCCAAGTTAGGACTAATTAATTTTACTCGGACTTGAGAATTAATGTAATGGAGGTCGCTGAGAATGCGACATGCATTACTAAGGTGTTTTATGGCATTTAATTTTCCATCAGTCTCTTTATTCAGCAAAATATCCATTGCCCTGTTGATGGCGGTAATGCCGTGACCTAGTTGTTGCTGATGTACGACCAACTTTTTGTCTTTGTTACGTGCGCTGTCAGTTATTGCAGCCGAAATTTCTAGATTCAGCTTTGGAGCCTGTAGTAATGTACAGTTCTGGGGTATCAGATACTGTTTTAGGGTATTTTCTCTGTCTTCTTTAGACATACCCTTTTTTAACAATGGCGACCATAGCTGAGATAAATTTTCGTGAATTTTTTCTCCGTAAACGGGTTCATCGCCAGTCTTGGCCCCTAGAGCTTGCAAAATTTCGGGATCCAAGACTGGAGCAGTCATCACGTCATCTCCAGGCACGTCGGCGGGATGCGGGGCGGTGATTGGAGTCTCCGGCACCGTTTCTGTGTCGACTGACGGCGCCTGCTCGTCAACCGTTGCTTCTTCGGTAGGTTCATGTAATTCGCCGTTGCTCGGTGAAGCTCCGATACCTACAAGCAAAATATATTGCTATATACCGTGTACCATTAATTCGTGACTTGTTAGTACTACTCATAGGGTCATAGATAAACACCATTGTGTAAAGTACTTCCCAGTTTTCAAAGTAGCGTATTCGTTTCACAATCGATTCCCAAATGTATGTAATTTATATTTTATGTCGTATTTCGATGTCGATTAACACACAGGTGTAAGTTTTTTAATAAAACATAATAGTTATGCCTTTGTGTTGATTCTCGACCAACTCACGGGCGTTAATTAATTTAGTTAGGCCTTCGTGTTGATTCTCGATCAACCCCCGGGCATATAATTAATGAAACTAATGAGTATACCGATACGTGTTGATTCTCGACCAACACCACATCATTATGTAAACTCAAACTAGTGCCTTCGTGTTGGTTCTCGACCAACCCCCAGGCGTTGTATAATGTGTAGGTAGATATAAATTTTTTTTCTTGCCATCGTGTTGACTCGCGGCCAACCCCCCGGTAAAAATTGTATATCTATTTTGGGAACGAATGTTTGGAACATATACACATATAATTTATCGTCACTAATAAAAATGATAAGCACTTACTTGCATTTTCCTCGGAATCTGACGAATCCGAAAATATGACTCGTGCCCGACGCTTCGACTTTTGGTTTTCCTTTTCTTGAATCTTTTTGATTTTTTCACGATAATATGCTAACTTTTGTTCTGATTTACGCTTAGGCATTTTAAAAAACTTGAAAAGTAACGGTACGTATTTAGTATTTTGTCTAAGACGTCCGTTCGCTACCTCGCACGAAAAAGGAATGAGGAACTAAGATGGCGGTGACGTTATCGAGACGATCAAACCGGTTAACCGATTTAAAAACGAAAAGTGTAATCGAGTTAACTCTGAAAAAACGTGCGATGCTACCTTGTAGGCTAAAGGGACTACGTTGTAAATGGTTTTATATCGAGAATGAAGCGACGAAATATAATGTTACTTAAAGATATTACTTTTGCTTTTAAAAACATTGTTAAGTTACCTTTAATTAGTAGTCCAATTAATTACCCATTTATCTAATATTTAATAATGTAAACTGTACCTTAGAGTAATATTTGCCTTGATGCCTTTAGCTCTTTATAAAGTCAGCGACCAATTCTAGAAAAAATATAACTAGGTCGAACAAAAAAAAAAATTACAACATCGTGGCCTAATCCAAAACAACATGGCCTATACAACAAGTTAACAACAACTGCTCTTAGCTAGGAAATTACGTATGTCTACACAAACAACACTACCTGTAACCATTTTTATTTGCATTATACGTGTAGGGTTAAAAATAAACACTTTTAAAAAAAACCTCCATGTGTCAAAGTGTAAAAACAGCGAACACCCAGGTGGATAATAATTTAGCGTGCAAAACTTTAACGGTATCGCCTTGAAACTAAAATGCGACGTTACCCCAGACAACTTTCCCAAACTTCTATCCTATGGTTTTAGAGGTTTTGTTCGCGGCTGTACTCCGGCGAATTATTGTGGCCAATCTGTGTAGTTTCGTAACATTGACTAGTCAATTTATACTAAGTTTCAAAGTTATACTACTACTTAAGGATATAATTTTGATTGTAGGTAAGTAATATGATGTACTCGTACATATGAAAGGAATAACTTATTAGATAATGCTGATAACTACTGAATCTTTTCACAGAAAAAATATTGATAAAACATCCAAAAACATCAAAAAATTCAAATTCTTTATTTGCCATAAACAGGGTTGTTATAGTGTTGTTTTAAGGCAGGCAATGTAACTTTAGACCTATTTAGCCATAGAATATAGCATGCAATTTTTTATCATAAATTGTATAGTAACATTTGGCAATAGATTTTATTATCATGTCAAGTTCAATGCAATTTTTCAATAAATTCAATAAAATTACAATGTCAGTGAATATTTAGGATTTAGGGTCATCTATACATTACATGTCAAGTATATTTATCGTCAAAGTCAATTAAGTTATTATTGTCATTTTTCAATTCCTTGACGCTAAATAGCACTTACTTATAAGGACAAAGAGATTTATTTGCATGGAACAAGTTTACAATAATTCTTAATATCAAACATTTATAGTGCTCCATTCTGTAAGATTCCTTAGCATGCAAGTTTTATAACTAGGAATTCCTGAATACTGTAAAAACATGAAGTGGTCAGCCATTCTCGCAATTTTTGAGTCATTAGCTTTACAGGGCCTTTTTGTATTTCTCAGGAATTTTGTTATATATTTTAGTGCATATAGAATAGCAGCTTTTCCTGCATAGTGCTGATCGAGGACAAAAATCTAATACAAGTCTATCGGATGATATCGTGTTTCTGGGGTATACATCAGCAGCAGTTTTAAATAATTCTGGATGTTGTTTAACAAATTTAAAAATCTCTATTATTATTTATTACTATCTCTATATAGTGTCACGAAACATGCTCAGAAATAGCTCAGACAGCATTCTTGGGCTTTACAAATTTAAAAAATAAAAGAAAGAATTCAAAAAATCACGTCACGAAAGTAGATTTTGCAGCAGTATATCTTTTGGAATTTTAGTATTTTATTTCTTCTAAGTTGATACCTAAAGCCTTTGAAGTCTGACACGCTGACAGGCAGAAAACGAAACGATCTATAATAATTTTCATTTTTCACTCTTAGATTCGAAACCCTAATAATGGCCTAATAATAGGTATTCATTGCCAATTTAGTTTCACCGCAATTGAAAATCTCCCCAGAGGCGCAAATAAAATTTTAGAGATGAAATGAAGTAAAAAGAGATTATTAATTATCACTATGAAGATAAAACCATTTTAATTCTAAAACTTACGTCAAGCCTACACAGACATATCCAAGTTTTTTTACCTGAACACAACAAAAACCTTGTCCGAAACGAAAATAGATGCTAATTTAATAAATAGGTAGTCCATTTGGGAAAATAAATTATCGTCATTCCAAAAAGAAACCTTTAGCACCTCTTGGGCCGTACGTGACTTGATAACTGAAGATTTTGTATTTTTCTATTCGTCTCAAAAAAAACAGAAATATCTAAATTCAGGTTTGGGTGGTTATCCTTTTCGGCATCTTTTTCGTATTTCTTGTTCTCAAATATTTTGGATAAATTTTATGTAGGATAAATCGAAAATCCGATACGTGCATTCCTGTTCATGCAAATCCCAAATTTCTTGAATACGACTGTATCGTTCTGAATTGGTCCCTGAATAACAAACAAGTAAACTGGAAAGCAGAAATGTAAACGGTATTTTACTGTGCAAGACATAGTTGCTCTAGACCACTGAGAATACGGAATTAGATTGCCTGGATAAGGGAATACAGTTTCCGCATTCGCCCATTGAGATTGTTTCTTACAGTTTTTAGATGCTATGTTCTTTTTATAGCATTTGTTCAGTTTTAAAAAGGTATTTCTAAAACAAGGTTTGAGCTTTTTAAAATTCCTAGTATGTTGTTTTACTTGTTTTTATATGGCAAAATTAATAAATCAAATCAGTAATTGTATTGCATGACATGTGTGGTTAACAAATAAATATATATTTTTTAAATAAGGACCAATTATGATCATACTCTAATTACTTAACGACTTGTAATGCGCTATTTCCACATATCAGTCAGAAGTTCGTCAGAGGTTTCGAAATTAATGTGAATAAAATTTCTTGTATTAATTAATTATATTAATTATATTTTCCATGAGTTTGTTTATTCAAAAGCGTGTCAGGGACGTTTTCACTGTTCTTCATGATTTAAAGGACCCGGGTCTGAATAGCCCGGTGACCCGAAAACTCTGAGATTGGCATGTGTGGATAGCACTTTTGGTAGGTAAGCATAACGAAGCTTTAATAACACGTTTACATTGGGTAGGTGACCGAATGCGTCGACCACATTCGGCTTAGCCGAATTCTTATACAAAATTGACCAGTTTCCATTGGACTTACCTTACCTTATTGCTTGACCGAATAAGGGAAAATCTAATACGGCCCGACTAATATAATCTGCCAAAGGTTGCAGCCACATGATAATAGGAGCCTTAGTTGCACAATGTTACAAACTTGGACAATTTGACTCGGTGTCTGATAGAATCTATCTTTATTTTCCTTCAATATAAAGATAATGTATTTTTTTTACTATTATAATAATCTAGTTATACTTAACGAGTTGCATGCAGTGACCTGTAACTATACGTTATATTTTTTAGTGTTCATGTTTCACTTCTAGCACGACTATTAGTAAATTCCTTGTAATAAATAGTCTAGCATCTGCGCAAACGGTCAGAGGCGCGACGAGGCGAGTAGTGTTTGTTTAGCAAGTGCTGACCAACACACATACTCGCTGTGTCGGATAAGACCCTAGTCAATTCTATACTTAAACAGCTCAAGATAAGTAGCTTATAAACAGAAATGCCTAAATACTAAAATGACCCTCAAAATTAAAACTACTTTCTCCCACAAAGCTCTTAAAACAGGTATGCTTTATTTTTTCAAAGATAGTAGTACAAATTTAACCATGTTTTGGTTTTGTATAGACTTACAAGTAAAAACAACACTATGTACTTTTAGATTTCACCGTTAGGCCGTTACCGTTACGTCACCGTTTAAAATTTACATCTTTTTTAAATTTCAATATCTTTTTCTTTGAGTTTCTAAAGACTTGATAACACAGTTTGGTTAGTTGGTAAATCAAAATTTTAGATTTTACAAGAATTTAAAAGAAAACTTTTATTTTTAAAACAGTGGTGAAAAGTACATTATTTACTGAACTTTAACCTAAAAATCCAAGCCACAAATCAAAACAAATCCCATTAAATTCCGATGTCCCTAAAATAGACTGTTATTAATTGGCGTCGTTACTTATAATCAGCCTAAAATTAACACGTTGAACGTTAAATCTGTGTGATTAATTCTGTCGGAATATTTAATAACAATAAAATATAACTCGGGGCCTTTCTTTGGGGATATTTCCACGTTATAATAGGGGATCAGGGCGTCTTTACAGGTCATTTTCGTCGGATATGATGGCCGAACGATTTCAATATGCCGCGTGTTTCAAATATCTTCAGGCGGGCGCGTTCCTTGAAGGCTTTGCGAGGAGACCACGAGCAATCAATGAATTATTGGAATAAAATATTAAATTAAATTCCTCGGTTTATTGTCGTTTTTACAATAAAGACGTGATTAAATCTATGCTTTGCATAATAATACAATAACGATGTTATCGGAAATATGCCTATGTTAATTCCGTTAAAATATGGTGGATAAATTGAAAAAGGAACACGTCTTCGCTGTTTACGAGCTTATTAAACATTGTTTTTTTTAATTTAAGTCATCATAATAAACCCATGTCATTCTATTGCTGGATAAAGGCCTCAGCTATTCTTTTCCATCCGAATTAAAGTCAGTGATCAATAAAAAACCAACGTAATTTTTCTTTTCATTTAAGTCATAGTGGCGGTAATTTTTCAACCGACTTCAAAAAAGGAGGAGGTTCTCAATTCGACTGTTTTTTTTTTTTTTTTTGTATATTTGTTACGCGATTACTCTGCCAATTATGAATCGATTTTAATTATTCTTTTTTTGTTTGGTAGATCATACTTCAGAGGTGGTCCCATATAAATTTTATCGAAATTGATTTAGAACTTTTTGAGAAAATCAACAAACATATACCCAGATAATATTTTGGTTGTGGTTCTTGTTACCTATCTTCGACAAATATGAGCCGATTTTGATGATTTTTGTTTTATTGAATAGCTTATACTTCAAAGATGCTATGATAAAAGTTTGAAAAATAAAAATCACCCCTAAGGGTAGGAAAATAGGGGATGAAATCGGTGTTCAGCAGTTAGATTAGGATTTATCACTAAAAATAGATGAAATAAGTAAATTTTATTAAAAAAAATAAAACCGACTTCAAAACACTGAAATGCTAAAAATAATCCTAACACTTAAGTACCTAATCAGTTACTTTTGGAGTCGGTGCAAACAAAAACATTGAATCTCTCATCGGCTGGCACCGACTCCAAAAGTATCTGATTAGGTACTTAAGTGTTAGGATTATTTTTAGCATTTCAGTGTTTTGAAGTCGGTTTTATTTTTTTTAATAATTTTTTTTTATGTCATTTCGTTTCCTGAGGCCCAATTACGGTAATTTGACAATAGCCGTAATCCGGTGACGATCCGCTCCCAGTAACATTACGATTACAAACGGTATTCTTGAAAACCCAAAAAATGCAATTATAGTTCGTAATGCGACTAAATATGAAAGGAACCATTTTTTTTTTGCTGTATTTTCAGTTGTATTGGGATAGTTTAGATAATGGGCTAGTTTCCTAAAAAAATCTAATTAGTCCGTCAGTTGGATTAACAGAAAATATTGGACACGTATTTTTTCCTTTCTCAATCAAACAAAAAATTATGACGATATAGCCCGTTAAAGTTCCGCGTGACGTTATGCCTTGCGACACTTTTAGCAAGGCGTGACGTCACGTACTCACTTTGATGCGCTTTATCTTCGTCATTTTTTGTTTGATTGACAAAAGACAAAATATGTGTCCAATATTTTTTGACAATCTATCTGAAGGACTAAATAGAATAATCTTTTTTTGTCTCAGGAAACTAACCTATTGTACGTCAAATTAAAAGTTTACAAGAATACCGTTTGTGACAGTAAGGTTAAAGGGAGCCGTTCGACACCGGATGCGACTATTGTCAAATTGCGGGAATTGGGCCTCAGTTTTCTGTTAGTTGATAAATAAGCAGTAATATTTCTTAACTATGTACTCAAGTTACTTTTTAAGTGGAACACATTGTAACACAATAACAGTTAAAAGATTCCGACGAGTTACGAACCTTTTTGAAGTCGCCTAAAAAAACAAATCTTTAACTTTTATTATACTTTCAGTGTTTATTTATGAAAAGCAACCAAACCATAGAGCCAGAAAACGTATAAGTTACCTACATTTATTATCTATAAAAAAAATTTTTTTTTTTTTAACCTAATATAATATTTTTGTGAGAAACTGGTGCCTGAAAAAAAGCATTTTGCAAGCCTGTTACAGGTCACCAGGTCTTGGGACTCAAATTGGGACCACTTATGTTTACCAACATTAAAATACTCTGTAATTGTTTACTTCAGGCTAAAATAAACAAGTGCATAAAACGTCTCAATTTTTAGGATTGCTCATTCCTAATCGTGAACCTTTAATATCAAAACTTTTTATATCAAAACGAGGGAAGTGAAATGATTTGGGCGAGTCTGAACAAGTAGCAAAAGATTGATCAACTCATACTTATTACAGACTATGATAAAGGTCGATATAAACTGCATTAAACTAGAAGGACCTAGTTTACTTCTAAGAAATCTAAAATTACATTTCTAACTCGGAATAAAAAACCTTAAAATACAATTTTCAAGTCATCTTATCGGCGCATGATTATTTCCTATTTATGTTTTCTTAGAATGCCTATTTCTAAGTAAAGTGTATTTTATTTGATTTTTTTACATAAAATATTTGTCTTCCACATTAACATACAAAACTGTTTTACTATGCTAAAATCTTTGAATACTTAGAAAAATTTAACATTTTGCATTATTTATAAGAACCTTTATATTATGTTCCCATTATCATTTCCAACAAGCGGATATTTTTGATTATAATATTCTGATGCAACTTTTCAAGTTACACTTAAATTGAACTCAGTTCCTAGAAGGCATAGCCTTTGATGAAAATAAAATGACAAAAGTAATAATAACCTGCAACCTTTAATTACTGTTATGTAAATGGCGAAACAAATTGGACCTTGCGTTTATAAACAGTATTACATAATATTTATCATTTGAAGCATGATCGAAATTGTAAAAAATATGCATTATCATTGAGCGTGTGTATAGCATCTGAATTTTTTACCGATTCCGAAAGACCCAATAATAAAAAACACATAGCCGTAAACACACGTAATTTATTACTTTCGTACTGTTAATAATGTAATGCTTTGCTAAGCTTTAGTTCATACTTAAAATGTAATAGTTTAAACGGGAAGAATGGTCTACACGACAGGAAATCCTACTTTGAAGGACAATGATACTGTTTAACTTACGTGCATGTTTATTATTTCTAGTGCATGTTTATTCTTTAGATTCTAGTAAATAATAAGAATCTAATAGTATAGTAATAACATGTAATGTAAAAATGACTTAGTTTTGTGACCACTTCCATTAGCCGAGGGGCAACTACGCCGGACTTCTACGTTCTGACTTCTATCACACAAATTAATGCTTGAGGTACTATGGCTCAGAGCAATCCTTCAAGCAAGCATCCTTAGTCTCAGAGCAATGTATGTGATGTTATCCAGTAATCTCAAAGTTGATGTAATGTCAGCAGCTGATTTCATGGATCTTACGTGCTGTTGCCGTCATGCTGATAACGGACCTTTTACTTTTTTACCCTGAATATGCCTTCCTTGCCCTGCAGTAAAAAAAACTCAAGCTAAATAAAACAAATATGTTTGCAATTGGATTTCTTTCGATACACCAAAATAGTCTTAAAACAGGAAACAAGGTTCTGGAGCGTCTGCCCTTCTGGAGTTAGGTAGTTACGACCGCGGACCCTTTTTATATCACTTTTACGGCCTCTAATCCTACGAGTAACTACTGCTATAAATGTCTAAGTATAATTTCAATCGATATTGTTATAGCCTGTTTCCGGGTAAAACATAGTTTTTATCCGGCCTACTGTTTCGAGGAAAATAACTTAAGAGGTCATTTAGGAAGTTATCGTGTGTGCGCACTGAAATTGTTTGTATTTAACGTCTGAATTATTACTGCAAATATAGAGAGACATGCAAAGCATATGTGTGTATACGTAGTCGTTAAGAAATAAACATATGTTTTTGACTGTTAAATAAGATAAAAGCAAATGCCATTCCAAACTTCAAATGAAATTATTGCTGTCTATTCTGTAAAAAAAGACGTCAAATATTATTTAAAGGATTTTTTCGTATTTAAAAATACTGGCCAAGAGCGGCTTGGACGCGCACATGAAGGGTTTCGTACCACCATACAACATTTAACACGACATTATTTTTTATATATTGTTTGGTATTTCTATTATTATGACCGAGCAAGAAATGCCAACAAACAACACTTACACTATAAGGATCCCTGATCCCATCAAAATATACAACCCTGGGACAGACAGACGGAATAACAGAAAGACAGCAAAGCCAGAGTAATAGAGTCCCGTTGACTCCCTTCAGGTACGGAGCCCTAAAACTGCACCTTAAACTATACGAGTGGTAATAGCAACCATTTTACCGTCGGAAAGTAACAAACAAGCCACAACTAGCAATTTTGCATTAAAATTCTACGTCTTTTATAAACATTGCGGAACACGGTCTCAGAATCTGCTTGTACTTGACCGGTTTTTTAATTAAACATCTGGCCACCTAAAGGAAACCCTTTGGTCTCATTACTTTGCTAATTGCCACAAGCCTCATAAAGGAAAGTGTTTTTTTTAATTAAGGTTGCCCCTGCAATACCTTCATCTATGTAACAAGATGTGCAATACTATGCCAAATTGTCAACAATGATTATTTTATTAAAAATGTGAGTAAATTTTTATTTTCTAAAACGAGTTAAAACGCGGGTTTAATGTCATTTCTATTTAAAGACTTAATTTTAGGCAGTTTTACAGCTAAGCCTAAAACTGTAACCCAAGTCTTATTTTAATAATGTTTTTGCAAGTCAATTAAATTTTGTAAAAAATAATTATTATGGTCTCATCATGTGTTTTACGCATTACCCTGCATTCAAATTCTGTTCTTTTTATCTGTTGTGTTAACGCGCGTTTTATATTAAAAAAAATTACATGCTAGTCTAAAATCTTTGAATCGTTTTGCAAATGACCTTTTAGTTTCATCATCATCATTTCAGCCATGGGATTGATTTCCAGATTGGTCGACAATTGGTTTCAGGTTATTTGAGAGAAATTTTAATTATTTTTATGACATCATTTCCAACAAGCAGGTATTTCTGATTATATTCTTATGCAACCTTTTCAAGTTACACTTAAATTGAACTCAGTTCCTAGAAGGCGTAGTCTTTGATGGGAAGAAAACGACAAAGTATTTCTTACCTGTAACTTTAAATTAATGTTCGATGTGATTAAATAATTTAAATAAGCCTTCATAAAGTTATTTCTTGCATCAATAAACTACATATTTTAAGTTATGTTTGCAGCTAGAAATATTTTCAATTGACATTGCGTTATAAAATGATAATTTACTTAAAACATTTTTACTTTACTATGAATCATAAACGAAAAGAGGCATCTCATTGTGGGCCTCATAAGAAAGCTCAAGGTTGCACAGCGTGCTATGGAAAGGGCTATGCTCGGTGTTTCTTTGCGGGATCGAATCAGGCATGAGGAGATTTGAGAGAGAGGAGAGAACAAAAGTCACTGATATAGCCCAATGAATTAGAAGCTAGAAGTGGTAGTGGGCACCTACAACCTACGGTAGTACAAACAACGTATTACTAACAGGCGATGGTGAAGAAAGGTTCTAGAATGGTGGCCAAGTTCCGGCAAGCGCAGCGTAGGACGTCCACAAGGTTGACACACGACCTGGTAAAGGTTGCAGGAAGCCGCTGGATGCAGGCCGCTTCCAACCCGCCAATCTGGAAGTCACTGGGGGAGGTTATGGTTTTGGGAGGAGGCCTATGTTCAGCAGTGGACGTCCTATGGCTGAAATTATGATGATGATAAAACATACATGTAATTATACCCACGACATAAAATCGATGCAATTTATGAAGATTATTTGCTGCAGGCAGCATCATATTAATTCTGTGGTTATATCATCGCTAGTAACAATAATAGTTTATGTTTATCTACATACATCACGTATTCCAAAATATTATCCTGTCAGTGCAAGAAGCCACAAAACTTAGTCTCCATAAACTAAGTCTTTAGTAGGTAGCACGTAACTACTCAATTTATCACTTGACACAGGCGAGCCATAAAAGAGCGTCCCATATCCCTATTTTAGTTAAAACGTTTTAAATGGGTCAAATTACTACCTGCACTAACAAAATGAGCCACCCTCGCTTCGACCATAAATTGAAGGGTTCACCGCATTGTAATTAGACTGATTGACACGACACTACACCCCGACACCTTCGATTTACATGGGCATGGGCAGTCCCAATAATAATGGTGGTCAACCAACGCTGGCTAGTATAGAAAATGCGTTCGATTAAAAGTATCGACAAAAAGAGTCTCGTCTTAACTCCTTAGTAATCCTAACGGCTGCACTACTAGATGCCGTAGAGTGTTGCGTTGCGTTGCGTGGCGTGGCGTTTAGGCGAGACGCCAATAAAAAAGAGACGCACGAACATAAAGTATACTCTATACTCGTACATACGGGACCAGTTTCGCTACGCGCTTGGCAGCCTCGCTAACTGCCTGGTATTTTCTTTTGGCATTTCACCTGATTTGATTTTGTAGGTGCATCACCTCACCCCACATTAGGTCCATACATACATAATTTTACGTTAGCGTTTTTGGTTAATTATTAAATTCTACATACAGTGTTCGCTAAACACTCCTGTCGTCCCACATTACATGGCGACTCTGCCAGGTAATGTGAAAATAGGATTTATAGGTACTAAGAGAAAATAATGCGAGGAAACCAGTAAATTCGGATAACCATGTCCATCAACAAACAGCCTTTTCCGAAACCTCATACAAATAAATGTAAATGACTTCGAGACAACGATAGATAGATAAATACATATTATTATGAAGTGATAACGATTGATGTACAATTTAGGCAGTCTTATCACTAAAACCAAGCGATGTGTTTCCTCCAGAAACCTTCAGGTATAACGTGTGTGTTGTTGTGGTGCGTATTTGTTTATACTTACAGGTTTCTACAAACATAATTAAAGGCGTATTATGTGATCTGTATCGTTCAAATTATAGCACCATTATATTGATTACGTAGGTATAATAATACTTTCATTACCCTTTAATTCCAAACAACAATTTCAGTGAGTATGATAGGTGAGTGAGCTACTGGAATTTTGTTACGGATTTAAGATGAGTATTGAAATGAGTTTATATACAAGGTTACATTGCAAAGGGGTGCCAAATCTTTAGGAGTGGCTCAGAATCAGTAACTTAATGAACTATGCAAAAAACGAAAAATTTTTTTTTACATTTAATTATTCCTATCTGCTGTTAAAAATCGTACGCGTGGATAATTTAACTTATTCATGAAAAAATTGCACCGTGTTTGCACTGGGTAAGGTCGTTGTTGGGTCGCCGTACCAACGCCTCTGATTAATGACCGCGCGGCTTTCGTAGTCTTGTTATTGACTTTATTTTCGGATATTTTAAAGTTTTTTTTTTCGTAATATACGATTATTAAAAATAATAACGATTAAGACACTTCTTTATAACGTTCCCTAAATCTTATACTTTAAATTTGGCACCCCTTTGCAATGTTACCCTGTATACACAGGATATTGATGTAGGTGACATCACTTCAAATTTTACGTGGCTTCCAAAAATGCTATTAAAGACTAGTCCGTAGCATAACACTCATCATAAATTATTGTCTGTCATTGAAAAAATCCTATTTATTTATTATTTTATTGATGTCTAAGATTGAATTAAGATTTATTTTGCTTGCCTGGTTTTCGGCGTCCTTGAATCTTCCCCTGATCAGTTGGAGAAGATTATATTTGTTGTTGCGAATTATGCAGCCAAAATATTCAAGTTTAGATAAGTACTCTGTTTATTAACCTCTTTCCCTTTATCCTCTAATATTTCACCTCGTCAGTCCATGAGATCTTTAAAGTTCTTCTCTACGCCTACATTTCAACGGCCTAGAACGGGGATGGTGAACCAATGGCACGCGTGCCATTAGTGGCACGCGATACAATATTTTGGGCACGTCACTAATATCAATCACAAAGTTCATTAAGCACTACGAAAAAAAGGGTAAAATCCAAAAAAAAATGTACACGTATATTTTAAACATTGCAAAATGTTCCTATTTTATTGTAGTACTTAAATAAATAATTTTGTGTTGATATTATTTATTACTATTTTCCCAATAATCACAGAGACTCGTCGGCACTTTTATGATCTGATTAAACTTTTTTTTTAAATGGCACGTCGATACTTTAAAGTTTGCCATCACTGGCCTAGAACATACGAGTAGTATATGGGTCGGAACCTCGACTTCGTACAGAAAACAGAAAACACGTAAAAACGAGCTAGTAGTTGTCGTATTGAAAATTCTGCTCCATTTACTTTGGTCGAGGATGGTTGCATAGATTCTGTTTAGGTAAACTTAACTTAAACTTAGAGGCATTTATTATTAACATGTTTTGATGCAAACTTAAGGTCCACTAAGCACGAACGGATTAACTTAGTAAGGGATTAACACATTGAGTGTCCCTGTCAACGTCATACAAACTGACAGCTATAGTATCTATCTACTAGGATAGTTCCGGATTAATTAGTTAAGTTTAAATGAGAAGCGATTATTATAGATATTACTGATTATAAATAAAAAAAATATTCCCAAAAACATGTAAATAAATAAACATGTAATTAATAAAATAAATCCCCAAAAAGTTATTTGTTTGATTTCTCTGGTGAATTTTCAAACTATGTCTGAAGATAAATTTAAGATGGGTGTACGGAAATTTAATTTTTGTTTCTAATGTGACGACCGTCTGGTATAGTGGTGCGCGCTCCGGACTATAAAACCAGCGGTTGCGGGTTCGAATCCCGCAAGGGACGAATGTTTGTGTGATGAACACGAGCATTTTGTACCTAAGTCATGGATGTTTATAAAAGTAATTAGGTATGTTTAGTTACTTTAAGACTTTAAGTATTTATTTAAAAAATATATTATAGTGGTTATACCACTATCATTAATTTTTTTGTGAATAGTTGTCTATTCAGCTCCTAAGAAAAAATAAAAATATCAAATAATTGTCTTAAAAACCAAGTTTTCGACGAGTGTTTTGACAAATCGGGAGTTCGGACGCACCAAAGGAAACAAGTTTAAGCTGTTTTTGTTTTTTACTTTTAATTTATGACAAATGCCCAGTTTTATACATTTAATTTATGAAAAATGAACAGTTTCTGTAAATTTACTCTGATCTAGGTTGGTTGGTTGGCAGGTGGTATACGCTTTAATAATTATGATATCCGCGTTATGCATATGACATGTACTTTTGCTGCTATATTTCATTCCGTGCTAGGGTAAACCGAGATGCTTAAATTCACTTGTTTTAAGTAAGTTATACAGTAAACAATGGCAAAATTAAAATACAAATTGACGAATGCTAACCGAAATCAACGAATTCACAAAAAAATTAACTAGTTTTAATTTCAAACTTTAACCTACCCCGATTTTTAAATGTGAAAACAATATAACTGGGCAAAGTATTTCCCATTAAAGTGATAAGGACACTTCGAAAACCAATATCCAGATCGGGCCCGTGTGACACCAAAATTTTGAGATACACGAGACTGTCTTTGATGATACCGGAGCCAGTAATGTCCCAAGGGCCGACCCTAGTGTAGATAAGATTAGCAAGATCTTTGAAAGGGTGTAATAAAGGTCGTTCAATGGCACATGGATAGTGCCATTCTAATCCTACTTCATAGATTAGATTCGGGGCTAGGAATTAGTATGAGGAATTAAATTAGTTATCAACGTTCAACCCTAATCTTTAGTTACAAATTGTGTATGTCCATTTAAGGTGTAACGTGAGCTGCGATCTATTATATCATTTATACTTGCTGATATAAAATATTATTATCTACTTTGCAGTGATTGATTTAAACTTAATGAAAATAAACGAAAAGTGTAAGTTTGAAGTCTTTTTCAGCATCGCGTAAGGGTTTGTGGCCATTAAATATAATTTAATAATACAGGCTGCCGCATCGTAGCCGTTTGTCACTAAATCACGCTATAACGGCTCAACGGAATTAGCTGAAACAATGGCTGTAAGCCTCATTAGAAAACCTAAGGTTGCACAGAGTGCTATGAAAAGGGCTATGCTCGGTGTTTCTTTGCGAGATCTAATCAGAAATAAGGAGATCCGTAAACGAACAAAAGTCGCTAATATAGCCCGAAGGATTAGCAAGCTAAAGCGACAGTGGGTGGAGCACATAGCACGTAGAACTGACAGCCGATGGGGCGAAAGGTTCTAAAAAGACCACGTACCGACAAGCGCAGCGTAGGACGTCCACATACAGGATGGACAGAAGACGTTATAAAGGTCGCAGGAAGCCATTGGAGCCGTTCCAACCGGCCAATCTGAAAGTTACCGGGGAAGGCCTTTGTTCAGCAGTGGATGTCCTATGGCTGAAATTATGACGAATATGATGACGCACATATATAGATTGATCTAACTTAACAATTTATTCCGTTTTCGTGTTACAGTGGAAATTCCTGATTGGCTCATTTCTGGCAGGCTACGTCACGGTCAGTAGCTAATTGGTAAAAGGTGAAAACATTTACTTTAAATAAAGGTATTGAGTATTTTGCGTAGTTTTTCAGTACAATATTTTTACAAATAAGATATCTGTTACAAAATAATGCGTTCTGCAGGCTGATGAGCAAGATTAATGAACCAGAAAGACTTTGATCGATCGCGGTTTTACCTAATAAATGTCCCGATCCGAAGACCGGGACTCCCGTCGCTAAATCAAATGATCTTGTAATGGATTTGTCAAATGTTTACGCGCTATCCGACGCCTATTGTCGCGAAATGTGTATTGCATTTCTATTAAATTAATAGGATAATCGTATTGAATAAGCAGGAAATAGGATTGTTATGATCAAACTAACTTTTAATAAATAAACAAAATTTCATCATCTTATTTATTTTATTACGTGTAAAATTTTCAGGTTTTACTTGCTGGAGCAGTATTTCTTCACCCTCTACACCCAGTTCAGTTTCTACACCCTCCTCATCCTCTGATGTAGCACAGCACCTCTTCATCGATGTAACGTTATCGCACACAAAAATTCTTCTCGGCGTCTTCTATCTATATTCTCCTTAAGAGTGGATTATTTTTCTACTCTGGAGAAAACCTTAGAGGACCTGACTCCCTTATACAATCACACCATACTGATGGGAGATTTTAACACATGTCTTATTAAAAATGACTCTCGCTCCAGTCGTCTTAGATCTGTAATAAGTTCATGCAATTTAAATATTCTCCCGCTTAATGCGACTCACTTTTTTCCAAACTGCGCTCCATCACTTCTTGACCTAATGATTGTCGCCTCCCCCGATCACGTTGCTGAGTACGGCCAGTGCCATGCCGATGCGTTTTCTTTTCATGATCTCATTTACCTCTCATACAAAGTCCGTCCCCCTAAATCTAAGACGAAATTTCTCCTGCAGCGCAATTTTGGTGGCATGAACATTGATGCCCTCAAACATGATACTGTTCATACTGATTGGTCCGTGATTGAGGTAGCTGAAGATGTGGATGAAAAAGTTAGACTTTTCAACAAACTACTTATTGAATTGTTTGATAAGCATGCTCCTGTTCGGCCTGTGAGAATCAAGCACGTTCCTGCGCCCTGGTTGTCAGATGAACTGAAATCTTTACGAGATTAAAAAAATGCTGCTAAGACAAAGTTTAAAATGGACCCATCCGATAAAAACCGCGAAAAGTATAAACTTCTTAGGAATCGCTGCAATACTTCGTGTAGAGACGCTCAAAGACGCCATATTCATAAATCTGTTCAAAATGGTGATCCAGCTAAAGTCTGGAAATTTTTGAAGTCTATTGGAGTTGGAAAATCACGTAACGATCCTGTTGCTAAAGATATTAACATTGACCTTTTAAACAAGCATTTCTCAACATCCGTTGCCTTCGATGGCTCAACAAAAAATAATACTCTTAGAGAACTCTCAGCACTTCCAACTCCTGACTATCCCGCTTTTATTTTTAGTCAAGTATCCGATTGTGATGTTAAGAAAAACATACTCTCTATTGCCTCAAACGCTGTCGGAAGCGATAGTATAAGCCGTCATATGATAACTCCTATTTTAGATTATATAACTCCTATCATCACACACATACTAAATTATTCCCTATCCACAAGTGTCTTTCCAAAAATTTGGAAAGATGCCCAAGTAACACCTTTACCAAAAAAGACAACTCCCGCATTATACACAGACTATCGCCCTATATCAATACTTCCATTCATCTCTAAAGTTATGGAGCGTGTTGCCCATCAGCAACTTAGTAATTTTCTGTCCGAAAACCAACTTCTGAATCCGTTTCAATCAGGATTTCGGCCAGGACATAGTACAGTTACTGCGTTAGTTAAAATCACAGACGATGTCAGACTTGGAATTGACAATAAACATCTTACTGTACTAACCCTGCTGGACTTCAGTAACGCTTTTAACAATGTCGATTTTGACTTACTGCTCGGAATATTGCGTTCACTTAACATATCTCCAACGGTGCTTGATTGGTTTCATAGTTACTTGCATGGACGCCGGCAACGCATTCGTGCTGAGGATTCTTTTTCTGCATGGTGTGACATCGGTGCCGGTGTTCCTCAAGGTGGCGTTCTGTCTCCTCTTCTATTTGCAATTTTTATTAATTCTATTACTCTCAATCTATCTTCTTCTTTCCACTTATATGCAGACGATCTCCAAATTTATTCCCAAGGGAGCCTGGAAGACCTTCCTAGTGTGGTGAATATGATAAACACTGACTTAAACCGTATCCTGAGCTGGAGCAAGTCATATGGACTCAAGGTCAACCCTTCTAAGACGCAGGTAATAGTTCTGGGTGGCTCTCGGCGAATTGCAGGAATTGACTGGAGCACTTTGCCATCCATTACTTTCGACGGCGTCCAAATTCCATACAGCAAAGTCGTTAAAAACCTAGGTGTTCACATTGATAGCGCGCTTACCTGGACGACGCAAATTTCGGAGGTCAGCAGGAAAATGTTTGCAGCGGCGGCCTCAATTAATAGATTACGCAATTTCTTACCAATACCTACTAAGATTGCGCTTGTACAGGCCCTACTTTTTCCTATTCTTGATTATGCAGATTGTTGCTACCCAGATCTTAACGAATGTCTCCTTAGCAAGCTCGAGCGCCTTCAGAATTTCTGCATTCGTATCATCTATGGTCTACGTAAGTACGACCATGTCTCAGAATACCGAGCTTTGCTAGAATGGCTTCCTATACGACGTCGGCGTGAGTATCATATGCTTTCCTTTTTATTTTCTATATTATTCAATCCAAAGTCACCGCCATATCTAAAGGAGCGCTTTAAATTTTTGCAGTCTGCCCTGGGTCACGAAATGCGGTCTTCCAATAATCTCCGACTTACCTCTCCCCTAAATTCTTCACACACCTATTCACAGTCCTTTACTGTGCAATCCATCCGCCTGTGGAACTCCTTACCGATGTCTATTCGGCAGTCTGAAACACTACAAATTTTCAAAACTAGACTTAAAACATATCTCCTTGGACTTTAGTTTTCTCCTATGTTTTTCTTTGATTTACTTCTTTCTTTACTTTTCCTAACACTTTTGGTATCAAAATCCATATTCATATTAATAGGGTTATTAATTAGTGTAAGTACTTATATGTATTTATAGTATGTATGATCATTATTTATAACAATGTGTATGTATGTATATTATTTAATTTTTTTAGTATCTATGTAATAAATATATAATATATTATGTAATATATTAAATATAAAATTACTTTAAACTCTTCAACGCCTCCCCCACATAACGCTTTTTTTTCAACTTTCCTCTACCTGAAGGTTGTCTGGAAGAGATCGCTCTTAGCGATAAGACCGTCTAAATTGTACCATTCTAAATTTATTGTTTCTCTGTACTGTTTTTTTGTGTGGTGTGCAATAAAGAGTATCTATCTATCTATCTATTCCCACGTAAGCATTATGTTCTGCCGAAGTTAGGAGAACAGAATGTGAAATCGTGGGCGGTCGCTGGTTAGGTTTTTAGTTTCGCGTTAGCAGAGGTCCTTGGATGTCGTCAAACCATTTACGGAATTAAGGCAATTCATATTAATAGATAAATAACCCTAAAAATGTATGATAATACCTGTTAAATTTCAACGATTACACCAATGAATACCTAGCTCCAAACTAATCAGATCTTGAACTATGGCTCTAGACTCCGAGGAGACATTCTTAAATACATTATGCGACGGCTAGACCGTTGCAGGCCATTTAATGCTCAATGTCTCGATTGTCAAGAGCCAGATTATGACCTATTTTAAAATAGGCATGGACAATATGTATCTATTTTATTAGTTTTCAAGCTGATAACATGTAAGTTAAAATATACTTAGATATAAAACTAGACTTAGCCTACTCCACGATTTGGCTAAAAACTGTTGGTGGATTGTGCATTTGAATGCAAAAAAAAGGAACAAAATATATGGTATCTATGTCCCAGGTAGAAATGGTCTTTTCACCATGCTTACACTTTCCCCTTGCAAGTTTCGAATTTGCAGCCGCTGGCTTTGTAGTCCAGAGCGCGAACCGCTAGACCAAGACGATCGTTTGTTTATTAATAACTTGAACTCTTCTATAGTGAATTTAATTGACTGTCTGTGACTTTATTGACATGTTTTTTTTTATTCATAAAATTCATTTTAACCCAGATTTTACTGAAACTATTTTTGTCGCGTATCACCGTAATTTTTTGATATTGTTACCTTGATATAATGAACATGAAAACATAAAAAAAAAATTTTTTTGTATTTTTATAACGATCGGTCGCTGTAAAAGGGTTAAATTAAAAGAATATTATAAGTTTACCTTTTAAGAGCACTGTCGCACTAAGGGATTTGACCGCGCGGTTAAGCAACACGGCACTGCAGAATAATTATCTAATAACAATTTTCTCGTCTATGTTCGACGCCGTTTCAATGCTGATACCGACTTTACTGTAGCTAGCTTATCGCTTTCTGTTGTTTTTAAATATTAAATAAATAAACAAAAACCCGGCCAAGGACGAGTCGGACACCGAGTTCTGTACAAACTTGTAATGTAAATAATACGTCTTCTATTAATTTTGACCCCCTTGAGATAGGCTGACAGACCCCTGATGGTCCGGGGACCATAGGTTGAGAAACACTTTATAGGTCATAAAGTGTATTATAGGTCAACGAGAACTACCTTAAGTTTTGGTTCCCTTTGGAGGTGTCAAAATATGAGGCATAGCCGGCCATATTATTATTTTTTGACTTAGTCAACGCAATCAACTCCAGCTCCAAGAGATTGCAGACGTGATTACTTAATATTAATTTCAACTATATATATTCCTGATAAAAAGGGGCTTGACAATCAGACGAAGTGATCCTATAAGGGTTCCTTTTTTCCTTTTGCGGTACGCAACCCTAAAAACATCAATATATAGGGTAACTTTTGCTAATTATAAAATACTTAAGGTTATGTAATATGTGGCCAGAAAAGTGACGTCCAAAAATTTTTTTTAGGTGCCTCGTGTTGAGAGGTATCTGAATCACCCCTATGTATGTTCTACGATTTTTCGTAGAACATGCCTGCCTGATGAAATCAAAAAACGTTTCCCATGAAACTAATTACCTATAACACGATTTTGTAAGACAGATGTAGATGATTGGTATCGCTGTCTTAAGCTGAGAGAATCGCATAGATGTCAAACTTAGAGAATTGCATAGCTGCGAAAAAATATATACGACACTAGTGACTTAGTCACTGTTATTTTACAAAATCTTACAGCCACACAACAGCAGCAATAAAATCGCGTTCTGCATTGCTGCATAACCGCGCAGTCAAGTCGCCTAATGTGACAGTGCTCTTATGCATGCATGAAAATTAGCCCTAATATTATTCGTTCTTAAAAACGCGTTATTACTTTCACTTTAGTTAAAAGTTTAACATAATAAGTAGGTTAATTCACAACCCTGCTTCATTTCCGTCTATAAATACAATGCGAATATGCGATACAGTGGTATAACTGGTAATGTACCTATGTGCTTTTAAATTATGCATACCAATTTGATTGCACTCGGTATGCCACCGCTGTTCCACATTTCTTCGCGTTATAACGTATTTTCACGATAAACGAGAAAAAACAAGATTTAAGGCATGCAAAACTCGTTACACGTTAGTAGGAAAAATAGCGTTCCGGTTTAATGTTGACGTGTAGGCCGCGAAGTTACATAATGAAGCGGGGATCGAAGCGGTAGCGGAGGCGTTAGCGGTGGCGGTAGCAAAGGCAGTAGACGATTCATCGTGGTAGCCTTGGGGTTTCAAAGAAATTTTTACGATATAAAAAATATTTTATTCAGTAATACAGTCTCAGTATACGAATTTTATTACGTTATGTACAGACAACGGCAGGTTAAACTACCCAAAAAGTTAAAGTTCATTGAACCGATTTTCAACTGACATCAATATCGTTTGAGTAAATTTGACTACCACAAAACCGGTTGACGAGCGGTTGTCTTTACATGAATTTGTTAAAACAATACTTTATCACTGACATATTCAGCCCATTCTCCATCCAAGAGTAGACACAATAGGCAAAACCATGATTATGACCTATATCTCAGGGTGTGGCTCAGGGTACACGCAATTGTTAAATAAAACTTATTTAATTGATACACACTTACGTCTTTAAAATTTTGTATCCGCTTAGTGTTTCTACGGTACCACGACTTTGCAGCAACATCCAGAAGGTGACTACCTTCCACTGCGCCGCTCTTATGACCAGCATCAAGATGTCCTCGTCTAGACGAAGACACTCGGTAACAAAATTGGCACCTATACTCATATCTGGCGGAATGAAAAGTACAGCTATCGGCTACTTTTACTAAATTTTTAACTTAACCGATTTTCAACTTAAATTCAATATCAACTAAGAAAAATTTACGTTTTGTAGTAGTTTGATGAGCGGTCGGCTATACCTACAGTAATTGGTAGCCCAGAATCGCAAGATGAAGCACCATCAGTGTCCATGTTCCGCAGTTAATGTTTCCCTATTTACAGCGCAGAAATACGCCTTCCGCTAAGGAAGCTAGGTCACTGGTTTGCTAGTCTTAGGCTTGGTCTACGGACCCATTGTAGCAAAACTTTGTGATTGAATTTGACACTTGGGCTTGGTTTCTTCGACTTTAGCACGTATGGATAATTCAAAAACAATCTACGCATGTTTACTTCTTTCTATTACTACCACTTGTTCTGCAATGAGGGAAAACATCGTGGGGATACCTATACATTCAGGTCTTTCAGGTACGTGTGCTATGGTCTATAATGATCTGGTCACCTATTGAGTTACGAAGATCTGATGGCAATAATTCCAAGTGAAATAAGTAAATAAACATGCTGTATCTTAAATCAAAAGGAAAAAAGCGCTAAAAGAAAAATCACCCACCAGAAGTTTGCGAACATCATAGCATAGTTGTAGTAATGAAACGGCCAAGCCAATGGTTACTTGCTTCAATTTGCATAACATACTTCGTCATCCGCCCTTGACACTGCGCGGGAGCGGGCATACACGGGTCAGGTAAATCTAAGAAAGAGTGCTTTTGTCAACAAATTTAGTTTCGCGCAGGAACAGCAAGATACGTATGCAATGCCGAACACTGGTAGAATGAATACTCATTTTAAATAAAAACCAAATTGCACTTACCGAAAATAGGTACGAGTAAAACAGCTGATTTCACGTTGGAAGGTGATAAACTTTCCATAACACTTACAACAGGCTTTGGACTGTCAAATTTGTGTAAGTAACGTTATCAGTGATTAAAAATAGTTTTTCGTTTAGTTACAATTTTAAATAAGGTCATATGGTCTCGTCTTGGCAACATTTTAAATGAAAATGTTTTTGGTGGGGCTAACTTTGTCTGCTGCTTCTCTTAACCTGGTGCTAAGACCAAAATGCCCTAGATATTTGAGCCAAGAGATTGTGTCTACTAAGTGCTTATGTGAAAATTTCTTTTATAAGTCACGGTGCGGTCACACCACCTACTACTACATTTTAATCTTTAAGCTTAAATCTACTTTGCTTTGCTAGAAGGCTGGGCAAAGAAAAATATTTATTTTTCCGCTTTCCGAGCAATGAGATCGTGCAGCTAGATTATATTAGAACAGTGACTGACATTTTAGAATACCAACTACTTTAGTTCTCCGTAAGTGTAAATTATATGAATGTGACCATTGAAAATGAGGTCGCATTAAAAATCAATGAACAGACCTACTGTGCCTGACTGCCAGTTAGGTAGGTCAAAACTATTTGCGTGTCAAACGCAAACTTAGCAGCCCCGCCCCGAATCCGTTTCATGTGTTTTATGACTAAATTTTTTAAATGCCAAATTGAATAAAATGATATTGAAGTACAAAAAAATAAGATAATAAATATGAAACCCTTTTTTTGTGTTATTAGAGTATACTAAGCAAACAACATTGCGACAAAAAATGATGCTGCTCTATAAATAAACTAGCGTTTAACTTGCTTACTAAAAGGTTTAAATCATAACTCAATCATATTTTATTCTATTAATTATTAGAGAAATTTACATTTACAATAATGTTTTAAGTAATTTACTAAAAATTTCCATAACCTATCCTAAAAGCGAAATATATATATTTCTGAAAAAGTACATCGAAATAATTATTTAAAAAAACATTTGTGTCAAGTTCTCTAAAATATATCAACTACATACCTACATCTTTAAAGGCGAAAACAACGCTAAACTTAACTAATCAAAAGTTCACATTTTAAACATAAAGTAAGGCAGAAGTTCAAAGCTAAAATGTTAACATAATTATGTCACGAAAATTAACATGTTATACGTAACCGAATAAACTCGTAACATAATTAAAGTAACCTTGACTATAAACTTGGGCTTTTAATCATTGCCTCCATCTAAGTCATAGATTTAACCATTAGCAGCCGAAACAAAAATACATTTACTAAATCATCATTTCACATTCTAATAGACCTAGGCACAGGATATAATTAAGCTAATGAAATTAAGTAACTATGTATAAAATTCGAAACGACGCACTGACAGCTCACCCATAACAAGTAACAACAAGACCTCAACAAGACCCTTAAGAAGTTGTCGCAGTGCTGTCAGTCGCGGGTGCCGTGTACTGCCGTGCCGAGACGAGGATTATAATTATCTTGAAAATACAAAAACTATTTTTTTATTAAAAAAAATTCTAAAATCAAGAAGTCAACTGAAGACGACTAACGAATAACGACTTATTAGCGTGTAGGTATTTATTTTAATAATTAGGCCAAGTTTTGGTATTGCTTTAGCTTATCTAAATAGGTATTGTGCCTAGAGTGCGCGACCATGCTAGTCACAGGTGACCACTAACAGGCGCCAGGCCGCAGTGCAGCCAGTTTTTTCTCTTTCTTCCTAATTTTAAGATAAAATTGTATTTTTTACTTCATATTCACAACTATGTGTGGTTTCTGAATAAATTATTTTATTCTTATTCTTATTCTCTTGGCGCCTCACTCACGACGCCATCAGGAGTGATGGCATCCAGCAGTGCGGCCGCGGACTGAAGTTGTAGAATAATTAATTACTAGTTCCCATAACTACTAAATTATTCTATATATACAGGGCAATTTTTACAACATCAACAACCCTATAGGGGTTGATTCTTATGCACAAATACACCAACCTTTTGAAGTAGTCAATTTTCTTATTTAGATTACGATGTTGGTCCCATAGAGAAAGTTGTTGTATTTGAGCACCAGAAACAGCCCCTAGAGGAGTGTTGATGTTTCAAAAATAACCCTGTATAAATACATTTACACTCGTACAATGCACGCTTGAACACACACATAGACATCACTCATGGACACAAAATCTCGGAACACTCTGACAGTAGTTCAAGCCCCAGCGTTCCGAGATTTTGTGTCTGTGAGCGATGTCTATATGTGCGTTCCTCTAGCACGCATTGGTTGTATGAAGTTTAACTTCTGATACCCACTAGTATTTATTCTGTGTAACCTTTGAAATTATCTCAAAAAGGTCTGATCTAAAGGAAACCGTACTAAAAATTCAACCCGTGAAGTTTCACATTTCTATCGTTTAGGTTAGATTTAAGACTTCGTCAAGGTTCTAAATAGGTATACTCATAATTGAGTTCCTAGAAGCATCTTGTATTACTTCAGTACATTATAAATTTTGCTACTTAATATGGGTAATAAAATAAACGAAGATTTTTAAAATGAGATTTTTATAAAATAAGTGAGTCGATGACGACTCAAGTCAGTTAACCAACTCTGACGATAATTTTTAAGATTGTCCATTTAATAAATTAATAATTAAACCTCGCAATTTTTAAACCACAAGTAATTGTTTAAAAATTTTCAACTTAAAGCTAATTATAGACATGATTAGCTAGAATCACAAAAACAAATTTTTGATCAAAACATTAATAAAAAAGAATATATTTTTAAAACTATATACGAATATTGGTCGATAAGTCCCATTCGCAAGGCAGTTAGAATGTTAATGTCACTGTAATTAGTTTGAATATGAGGGTAGTCAAGCGATTGATTATGTTCTGCATCTCGCGGGATTCGGTCGTTACTGATTTGCCTTAGTGGAATTTCTCAAACTTTAACACGTTAATTAAGATCGTATGGAATGTTTGAAACCCCTGCTCTGGTGCAGGTGTAGTCAAGTTAGTGAGTGCTGTGAATACAATTATTATGAAGCAGATTACCCCTGGGATACCTAGTGATTAAACTTTTAATAATTTGACGGTGTAGGTACTCATATTCTTTTTATGTCGGGGTAAGCACTTCTTTTATCACAAATTGATTCTAAAATAAGACTAAGGGCCATTTTCACCACTTGCTGATAAGTTCCGGATAACCTATCTGACACTTGTTTTGACAGATATCCCATACAATTAGCTGTCAAAAAAGTGCCAGATAGGTTATCTGGAACTTATCACCAAGTGGTGGCCCTTATTTGCCAGTATTTTAAATCATTAATTCATTCATTCATTTCAGCGATAGGACGTCCACTGCTGAACATATGCCTTCCCCAATGACTTTCATTGGAGGGGATTGCCAATACTCGCCACACTTGGCAGGCGGGTTGGGCGAGCGCAGTTTTTTATACTCAGGCACCGCTGCCCGTCTCGTGTTACAGGAATTAGTCGCCTCTTACAACAAGGAGACGTGTTGGCGGTGGGGAATTGTATTCTTTACACGGCACTGTTTTAAATATACTAGCAAAATTAAATTTCTAACTACTAAAACGTCACTCAAAGTTGAGACTCTGTTATTTCACTTCACCGTGACAAATCATCAATGTTACTTATCTTTTTTCTTAGATCGCAATATCTACTATGGTCAAATAGACATTCTGTCGCTATGACAGCGATCAGAGAGGCTTATCTTTGAGTTGCGAGTTGTTAGCACTTCGAAGACCACTCTCGACGTTTGGTTACTAACGAACCAACGAACGTATTGACGTATTGGTATACCATTATATCAAGCAAAGACACGACATTTCAACTAAAAGAAAAAGCAATGATAAAAATAAATTTAACAGGTAAACACCCACTTGCCTTGAACATTGCGTCGAGCATTTGCAGGAACGTTACATTACATGGAAATGATTTTGAAACTCACCTTTTGCCTGTA
The DNA here is from genome assembly GCA_963576865.1 of Anania hortulata. Lineage (NCBI taxonomy): Eukaryota > Metazoa > Arthropoda > Insecta > Lepidoptera > Crambidae > Anania > Anania hortulata. The sequence goes on along the minus strand of OY756396.1, from coordinate 7,761,103 downwards.
TTTTACCATTACTACGAACGTTACATTGCATGTAAATGCTCTAGTCAATACTAACCTTTCGGCGTTTCTTTGCGAGATCAAATCAGGAATGAGGAGATTCGTAAACGAACAAAAGTGTCTGACATAGCCCAACGGATAAGCAAGCTGAAGTGGCAGTGGGCGGGGCACATAGCACGTAGAACTGACAGCCGATGGGGCAGAAAGGTTCTGGAATGGAGGCCACGTACCAGCAAGCGCAGCGTAGGACGTCTACCTACAAAGTGAACAGACGACCTGTTAAAGGTAAAGGTGCAGGAAGCCGCTGGATGCGGGCCGCTTTCAACCGGCCAATCTGGAAGTCACTGGGGGAGGCCTATGTTCGGCAGTGGACGTCCTATGGCTGAAATGATGATGATGATGATGATGAATACTAACCTTTATATTCATTCATAAGCTTAAGAAGTTTTCACGCACTAAGCTACAGTATAATCTGATGAATTTCCGTAATGCACTTGCTTTTATAAAGTGAGCGCCGCAAAAAAATACTATTAAACAAAACATCCGTTCTAGGCAATATATAACGCCGTAAAATTTTCCGCCCAAAGTCATGTTTTCATAATGCGTTTTTAATGTTCTCATATTGCTATAAATCACCATGGCCTACCCCTGGTCCAGATAGCTTTAATGGCTTATTAAATTAGTTTATAAAGCTTTAACTGGCAGTATACAACCATTTAATAAAACCACCACTGAGGTCTATTGAACTCCGCGATGAAATTAATTTTGTTGTGCTCTTTATCGCGCTATTAATGAACGAAAAATTGTTTTACGGAATCATAATGAACCAACAACATTGTTGGTGATAGTCAGAATATTTAATTTGGATTTACTATCAATGGCAGTTTAATTTGGAAATGTTTATAACCAGAACGTACGAGTACTAATTAATATAATGTAAAAGTGTATTTGATATTACCTACTCCAGTTACTGTTAAAAGCTTTGTGTGATTGTATGCCAAATCCGTTTAGCTGTTAATGAGTTAGAAAATTAATTACAATGTAACTTTATGTTTTATAATCATCATCATCATCATTTCAGCCATAGGACGTCCACTGCTGAATATAGGCCTCCCCCATTGACTTCCAGATTGGCCGGTTGGAAGCGGCCTGCATCCAGCGTCTTCCTGCGACCCTTACCAGGTCGTCTGACCACCTTGTGAGTGGACGTCCTACGCTGCGCTTGCCGGTACGCGGCCTCCATTCTAGAACCTTTCTGCCCCATCGACCGTCACTTCTACGTGCTATGTGCCCCGCCCACTGCCACTTCAGCTTGCTGATCCGTTGGGCTATGTCAGTGACTTTTGTTCGTTTACGGATCTCCTCATTTCTGATTCGATCTCGCCAGGAAACACCGAGCATAGCCCTTTCCATAGCACGCTGTGCGACCTTGAGCTTTCTTATGAGGCACATAGTGAGAGGCCACGTTTCAGTTCCATATGTCATCACTGGTAACACACACTGGCTGTAGGCTTTCGTCTTTAGACACTGAGATATATTGGACTGATTTTAACTGATTTATAATATTAGCATGATTTTCGACTTCATAATTTTATTCAGTGCATAGTGTACGTTTTAATGAAATAAGATACACACAATGCCTGCGGTGAATGCTCATCCAAACTGAATATTTGTAAAATTTTGTATTTTTCCTTGGTTCAAAAGAGGTTGATTAAAAACACTATCCTTGGCCGTCTAATGTCAATTATTAAATCTTTAAGAACAAGAAGTCGTTAATTTTTTTTATAATTTTTTATATTTCCGACGAAAAAAAATCTTGTAATAGAACAAGGATTAAATAAAATTTTAAAACCTAATAGGTCTAGGTAAACTAATAGGTCGTGTAAGTAACCAGAAAGAATGTGTCGGGGAATGCCATTCTTTGCACTGAGAAAAGAGAATATCAATTAATACAGACTACAATTAGTGACTTGTACGTACCTAACATTCGGTTATTACATTCGGGGTACGTTTTTTGTTTTTATTTAAAACTTTTAAATATTTCTAACAAGATATTTATATTGTGGCACATGGATTCGTGCGGCAGCGTTTGCTTCTGTAAGCAACAAATTAAACCGATATCGAGCCTAACACCTATTTAAGAAGCATCCCTGATGACTCACCAAACCTTAATAGAAAACCCATCTGGATCAGTTTCGGAGATAGATGGCAACATTCGAGTGCACACACAAACGAACGAACGAACAAACAACCTCTCACCGTAAACCGCATGTATCTTTTCTGTTCTGTCAAGGGTAAAAATGCGTGTTTTTATACGATCAGACCCCCGATTCACAACCAGAAAATCAGCATTAGCAACCAGTAAATCACATGACATTAATAATAAATCATTATAGTGTCACGTGGTTTTCTGTTGATAATTTGCCATCGAACGCTACTGAATCCTCATAACAATGCTATTTTAATAATTTTAAATTTTTCGATAGACGGAGATTTTAAGCCATTATTGCTGCTTAAAATACGTAGGTAGCTGCATTCGGAATATCACATTTATGATATTAAGGTCCTCATACACCACTTGCTGATAAGTTCCAGATAACCTATCTGGCACTTTTTGACAGCTAATTGTATGGGTTATCTCTCAAAACAACACGAGCAGACGATGTGCTTATCTAGAGGTAAACGTTCTCCTACGTCGCATACAACCGCAGTTTTTACCGCACAATAACATCCAGTGTACAAGCAAGATAAGATGAAACTCATCAAACAAGACGGAGTAGCTTCAATATTGTGGAGAAAATATCAAAGTCGTAATCAGAGTATGTGCTAACGTCAGACAGAGTGCTACCTAAGCAGAGGATTCTTTTTAAAATATGGAAAGAAGTTGAATGGATTTCAAAGACAGTTTTCGGGCTCGGCGCGCGGGAGATACAAGTTCCAAATTGAATCACGTATACGTTTTAAAAGTTAAGCGGTTACATTTCGCGCTGGAAACCACTTTTTATGTAACGCTCCTACGTGATTTCTTTGATAAAGCACCCACTTTTGTTCCGATATCTTTTTTCTCGTGATTAATACTTTTACTTGTTAGCTTAAATGGTCTTTTCAGTGTTCCGAGCCGGAATAGGGAATAAAAGTTACCGTTTCAAACGTTAAATGTCTGTTTTCTTTTGTGATTTCTCTCTGTAATGTTTTCTTAAAGTTGTTTCGCGCCCAGATCATTACAGATGTTTGTGAAACCGCGTATTTTAGAAGTTTTAAGTATTATTTTAATGAACTTTCCTCGCTTCTTGTAAAGGCGGAATGGAACACGTTTATGTTGTAATTTAGATAATGAATTATTCATTCTGTATAAAATTATGACTGTATAACAATTTGTTTAGCAAGCTCAACTTTCAAAAGTTGGTCCCGGCTAATATCGCTTACCAATACTAGTATTGAAGCCTAGTCAGAGGCCTTAGGGCGGCTTAATAACATCTGACAGTAGGTAATTCACTGGCCTTACAACACCCCTCCACCAATCCGCACTGGGCCCACGTGGTGGAGTATGGCCCAAACTTCATAGTTGAGGTGAGGCCTGTGCCCTGCAGTGAACCGTATATAGGCATTTAATTTACTTTTACTTTCGTTTGTGAAATAAACGAAGACGTAAGATTTAAAGATTTATTTGTAAAACTTGCTCCTAGCAGTCAGTGTTTCCACGAATGTAATAATATACATTATTTAAAATAATTATTATTACTTGGAGCTTCTTCTCTATCCTGTCTCGCCATTGCTTTCTAGATCTACCATTGACAATTTCCATTAAAAGCTACCGATTTGAGACATATCTTTGGCCCAAAGTTTAGACGAACCTACCAAAATCAAAACAAATAACTTAAGAATGTTCCATTCTTAATAAAAAGGTAAATTATACAAAAAATAACTTTGTTACTTTACTTATTCTTTGGAGGTGAAAAGTGCTTAAATTAATTTTTGTGCCAATAACTTTTCCAGATGTTTTACAAAGATAACCTCATGAATATTTAGTGAGCTAGTTTAGATTACCTACTTATATTCAAAGGTTTTTAAATGTTTGGTGTGCTTACTTAGGCTCTCTCTAGAGTTTAGACTTAGACAAGGTGACTTTTTGTTAAAATCTAATTTTAAAATAATATTATACTTATGAATGAACCGATTATACAACGGGGACCAATAAACCATATTCCAAGTGTTACTCGAACAATATGTATGAAATAGCAATTAAATTGTTCTATTACATCGTAAGGACAGGGTGCATCGCATGTTTAACTGTTGCCGCTCACGTGGTCCTCTATGGACGAAAGTGACGTAGTCGGCTGTCGGCTGTTGTCGAGAGCAAAGTATTATAAAATAACAAAAATGATAAGTTAAGTAACTACGACAAAAGCACAATTTAAAAAATAAGATATTTCTTATCACAGGTAAATCTAAAATAATATGTTAATTAATAACTTATTTACATTATTTAAAAATAAATATTTCCTCACTCTCATCGCGTTTAAAAGTTTAAATTGCTAAACATTTTTTCACCTTGTTTTTGATTTACTTTGATGCAAAGAAAAATATGAGCGTTTTTTGTCCTTATACGAAACGTTATACAATTTTGTACTATGTAACACTGTATCATTATCAGACTGTGATATTCCGTGGACACAGCAGTGGGCTACCAAAGGCGAAGATGAACATAAACCCTCTCTAATAAAACGCTACAGCGAGCGGCTCTTGGGTGTTTGTTACCAGCTACTTCCCGGTACCTTGACTAGCTTATGTTATGTAATGTGATAAGTCAACAAAACTTAAATTATATTGTACTATATCGTTGCAACGCCTTACGGGGCGTCACATGTACTCTTACCTTAATGATTGACAACTTGCCTCCATGTGACATGCAATAAAAATTTTGATTATTGAATAGGTCGTCAGTCTACCGGATGGAAAATTTACTTATTTCATCTATTTTTAGTGATCCTCAAGAAAACGAATCATGTGAGTGCAAACATAAGTTAACGGCTGAACACCAATTTCATCCCTTATTTTTCCTACCTTAGCTGTGTATTTTTTCCAAATTTTTTTCAATATACCATTTTTAAAATATTATAAGCTATTCGATAAAGAAAGAATCATAGAATCGGTTCACAAATGCCGTAGATATTGGGCAACATAGGTTAAAAAATCAGTTGGCACGGTATGGAGTTTATGCAATGTATGATGATTTTCTTATAGATCCCATCATCAGAACTTAATCAAATTTATTTAAGACCATTCCGAAAGTATTCCCTTTCGAACAAAAAAAAGAGCTATTGAAATCGGTTAACCTGGTAACGAATGATCGCTGAACATACATATAAAATAAAAATTTTAAAAAAAGATACCGACGAATTGAGAACCTCCTCCTTTTTTGAAGTCGGTTAAAAAATATTTCCTTTTTCGTTTGAGGTATGCGTTTCTATACCATTATTCCAATCATAATCAAAATTTTACCTTAAAGATCGAGCAAGGCTACTGCCAAGAAAAAATAAGCAAAAACAGGAATGGTCAAACGTAAGACAGAAATCAAACCAAAGAAGAAAAGTCGCTGGGTTGCCAGTTGCTTAATTTAATAAAGTTAATATTATCAAATTATTGCACTTACTTAATTAAAACCGTAGTAACACCAATGTATTTCTGCAAATAGCCCTAAATTAAGCTTCTATAGTTAGCCTCAACTAACGTTGGCCAGACTAAGCTGATTTGATTGGTCGATAATTAAGTACTTCATAAACCGAAACAATGATGAGACAACCCTGGATTATACAGGGCAACACTTGAAAGAATTCATGTCCTTGGTTGCTCAGTTTGAAGAGCAGTTATGGCGGTTGATTTTTAAGGTGTAATATTTACAGTGTTATAATTCTGTTGAAGAGTATATCAATTTTTAGATTATGACACTTGTAGGTAACAGTGTTGTATTGTCTGTATTATGTTGCATGTATGTGCTTTGGGTCAAATTTGTAATTTATTTAATTAAATTCGACACATATATTTCATTTGTAAAATTATGTGTGTGTCTGCAGCTTCCTCATTAGACTAAGAGAAATTCTAAGTATTGCATATTTTAAAGTTGAATAGAAGCCATCGAACGTGTCAATCATAATTTTAGAAGCAACCACAACTTCGTTACTTACTCGTTTACTATTTGTAAAAAAAAAAACAATTTCATATTAACTATTTTACATTTTAATATTAGCAGAATATGCTTGGACATTTTAAATTTTACAACTCAAGTATCGTATTTCTTGTAAGTAAATGAATAAATTAATTTGAATTATTACAGGTCACTTTTAAGTAGTGTGGTAATTGCCGTTCCAGTTTGATACAATTACTACCCGTGGTTATAATATTTGCTCATTAATTTTGCACTTGATTGTTGTCGGCAGGATAAAATTTGTCTGTTTGGAAACAATCTGCAACCACATTTGGGTGACCCGCGAAATCCTGCGGTGTTTTGTTTGCGGTGCCCACTATCGATGCGAATGCGGTATGGTGGCACGATTTTTAATTATAAACTTGGTCAGTTTGAACGGATTTACCATTCAGTTTGATACTTATCATAGGAGATTGTTATTTGTTTTGGCTTTAGTGTATTTGGTCCGGAACGGTAGTAATTAGTGTCAGTTCACTTTAGTGTTGATTTAATTCTAGGTTCAAATAACAAGACCCTTATTGTAAAGCTCTATTTACTATTGCAATCTTCTCCTCTTGTTCTCAGTCACTTGATTCATCAGTGTCACTCATGCGAGTAAGTAGTTTGAATGTCAAATTTAAAGCGATTCTGATAAATATTAGGTACGTAATTATATCGACGGTGGAAAGGCAAAAGGCATCAAGCGACACTTTGGGCGATATTGAGTTATATACATAGTTAGAATCAGCAAATTTTTCTGCGTCTTTTGAGCCGAGTTTGGTATAAATCAGAGCACTTTTATGGCGCTTGACTCCGTCACAAAAAAGGCCATCATTTCTTGGTGCCCGGAGTTAACCGACTCAAAATTCATCATTTTTTTAAGCCCTGGATTTCAATTAATTCGCAGGTAGCTCTAATGAATTAGGCAGTCACATAAGCTTTTTATCCTTCTTCTGTTTTATGAACACATTACTTTTACATCTTTTTACCTTGCTGTAAATCTAATAAACGCGGCATTTAAAGCGTTTTGCCTGTAATACAATAATACATGGCTGTCGTTTAAGTTTTTCTTCCTTAAACATCATCGGAAATGAATATCGCTTGAGCCCTTTATCCTTAATCTACGCACAACAAAGGTATTACATAAGTTGTTTTACCTTAACTTATTGTAAATTAAAATGTGATTTAAACCCCTTTTCTATGACGTAAAAAAAATTGCCAAAGTCAGTACAGACTTTTTACCTGTTTCAGAAAATTGCAAAATTTTTGTTTTAATCATTTTACCTCAATCATTTGTACCATTAATGTGGCACTTGAATCTTTTAATTTACGCAGTAAAAGTATCATGAGGTTTGTAAGTCATGTTCCGTTTATATAGACGAATTTTGGTACGTAGTTTGAATCTTCGCCACGCAACCATTACAACCACTGGATTTGATTTGAACCTAGATCAACGCACCTTACGTAGGCGCGCAAGTCGCAAACGTTGTTGCATTTAGTCTTGATTGCGATTGCGACTACTACAACTGGTCAATACGCGTACTGTTTGTGTGCTGTGTTGACAAATGGTGAGTGTTTGTTTTGTTTTTGTATATTTTTATTTCAAAGAAGTGTAAATATTAAATCTACAATTCACTTTTCAGATTAAGTAGCTAAACAATGAAAAATGACAGACAAAAAACTTCCTTAGATGAAAACAAGTAAACATAAAGCTTAGAAGAAAAAAAAACTTACTTGTAAACACGTTCTTTTTCATACAAATTCATTATTAAAAAACCATGACAATCGGTAGGTATGTCATCTGATCCATGGTATGTTTATTACCATGATTTACGGATTATCTTTTATAAAATTACAAGAATTTTCATGAATATAGGGTTTATAGGATTGATTGGTTTATAGGGTTTATAGGATTGAAATTGGTAAACAATAAAAATACAATATTTTATTGTCAACGTGTGTCAATTGTATTTCAGCTATATGCCATTAAACTTCTATTGGCTCATAAGATCTTCTTTCTTATTCACACAAAGATAACATTTGACTTTGAATTATTGTGCCTTGCACAACTTAAATAATATTGGCCCTTTCACTCTTTTAGCTTTAATCTATTTTTTTTAGATTTCACTCATAAGGTGTTCTGCATGGAACCAATTATTATATAAATGGTTGTTAAATCGGTTTGCCTGGAATCGTTTTCAAGTGCAGCGGCGTTTGACCTCTTTTGCCTTAATTCAAAAATAGGGCATTTAGGGTTAACCGACATCTAACTTCGCAAATAATAACTCTATAGCTGAAACATTAATTGCATAATATAGATCTTTTCTTAAAACATATATTTCTATGAGACTTTTTTCTGTTTACAGCGCCAAAAGATAACTACGATTTCTTTTTCCAAAAATAAAAACTTTAAATCGCTCTCCTGTAAAGTTATCAAAATGTCGCTTGATGCCTTTTGCCTTTCAACCGTCGATATAATATTAACAATAAATGAATAAAAATAATTATTTCGGAAATCTCACCAATTATTAATTAAGACATAAAATTAAAAACCAAGAAGAGCTTACCGTGGCGAAATAAAACAGTATTACTTTAACCTTGTTATGTTTTATTATGTTGTTATTACAGAAATATATACACTTCATATGCTTAAATGTACTTTCCAATGAAAAATTGCACAAAAAATGAATATCATAAACATTATAATTAAAATACACGACTGCCATTAATATAACGATTCTATTACACCCATATACCGAATGCATACAATTTTCTACAGGTTTTCACAATTTATTTTTATCTTTTTAGTTCGTTTTTATTAGAGTTATTGGTTAGGCTGCTGACTGAGCTAAGGTGTATGTGTAATGATTCATATAAATATATATATGAAGATACCACTTCTTCCAGCTAGTTTTAGCACAGACTGCCGTATTAGGTAGTTAATCTAGCAATTTCTTGACCTCCAGAGTGTGCCCACTTCCCATACGCCCGATAATTGCAAAAGAAGATTTCAGATCACCTTACAACCATACCAAACAACATACTTGCGATTATAAATAATATTATAAATTTTGTAATTTACACATTAAACATTAGTCAGCAAGCTATGCACTGACGTTTAACATATAGGTTGTCATAAAAATCATGAATAACCCGTCAATTGTGGATGGGCCACATCGTAATCTACTAATATCAAATTTAGTAAAAGTGTCATGGTTTCCTTTTTCATCATTATCATGAAAATGACATAGACATTCCTTTCTTCAGAATGTTCACTGCAGTTGTGAAACGTTCACTTATTAATGTCTTCCTAAGGGACTACTCGTATGGTAATGGGTCCGTCAGAAACAGACGGTTGTATGTGATGCATATTTACACAGTCGCGTAGCTAATAGATCCACTTGCGTGCGGAATGATAGCGCAAAACACGGTCGTAGTTTGCTAATACGGATTTAATGCGGTGATACGATTTGGTCGCAGTGACCTATTATGTATTTACATACTTAAGCAGGCTAGTAACCTTTCAGTTGTAACATTTTTAGCAAATAGCACTTAGTAAGGAACTGTTTTTTTTTCGCTGGAAATATAAACCGTTGTCTGGTACCTCGTAACAAAAAGATGTTTATTTCTTACTTTGAAACTATGATATGTGTCATCATCATCATTTCAGCTATAGGACGTCCACTGCTGAACATAGGCCTCCCCCATTGACTTCCAGATTGGTTGGTTGAAAGCGGCCTGCATCCAGCGTCTTCCTGCGACCCTTAAGTCGTCTGACCACCTTGTGAGTGGACGTCCTACGCTCCGCTTGTTGGTACGCGGCCTCCATTCTAGAACCTTTCTACCCCATCGGCCGTCAGTTCTACGTGTTATAGTGCCCCGCCCACTGCCACTTCAGCTTGCTAATCCGTTGGGCTATGTCAGCGACTTTTGCGATATGTGTGTGTATTGTCTTAAATATAGGTTCGCGGAAGAGGGCTTATAACCTACTACCGATGGTTGTTTTTGTTTTTTATTATTATTATTATCTCCGTTGTGTAAGCATATTAATTTATATTGCTCATCATGGCCCCCGCAGAATACCAGTGTCGTGGCATGCCTTAAGCTGTCACGACTAATACTGAGCGGGGGACACTTTTGGCACAAATGCATTGTTTTTTTTTCTTCTTCTTCTTCTCTGTTTGATGTAATTGCTAATTTTGTGCCTAAAAAAATCTATTCTATTCTACTATAATATTATAAATGCGAAAGTTTATAAGGATGTATGGATCTTCGTTACTCTTCCACGCAAACACTACTGAATGGATTTTGATGAAATTTGGCATACAGATGAACCATGGTCTGGATTACCACATAGGATACTTTTTATTCGGGTATAGTTTAGTCCGCAGACGAAGTAGCGGGCAAAAGCTAGTATTGAACAAATAAGTATTATTATTATTAGTATTTTAATTGATTCAGTATTGATTTATACGGGCTAGTTAGATCCAGACTTCTAAATAAAAACCAATGTTTTATTTCAGTAACTAACTTATTTATATTTTTTATAAAAAGAACATTGGATTTTTTAAAAGCTTTTCTCTGTAATATAACTAGATTAAGTACTAACATAAAGTGAATGATTTGCAATAAATTACTTTCTTAGAATGAAAATGCCTTATAAAATTTCTCTGAAATTCATAACAAAAATAACTTTCTTAGCAAGACCAATTCTTGGAAGATAATGTAATTTTCAATTTTAAGATCACACCGTGTAACACTAAATACTTTTACTTTATATTTCTAGAGGAAATATGTTCACTTTCAACATTACATACAACCATTAACAGATATGTGTTAATATGAAAATAGGGATTTAGGTATCTAACTGTCATCAAAAATAGTATTTAACGCTAAAAGTAGAAACTTGGCAGGCGCTAAGTCCATGTGACTGCTAAGCGTATCACTACATAATGAATTTTGCAATGTAACCGAAAATTTTCTGCGTATAATTTAATTTGGACCCCGTCCAGCCTCAACGGACAAATAATTTAAACGGTACGGAAGTTTGAGCTCAAATAAAGTATTAAACGAGTTTCATGAAGCTCACTTATTTTGAAGGATGGGCCGGTTTAACCACTTATAGGTCGCATTAATTTTCGTTATGAATCGACCTAATTTTACGTTAAATCCACTCGGAATGTGTATAGCTCGTGAAAATTTGGATTCAAAGAGGAGGGTGATGTCACCCTAAAATTATGGTAAAAGAGAGGTATTTAAGTACGAACTAAATGTAAATACTTACAAAAAATAATTTGAGTAAAACAGATTGACTATTTTTGTTTAGTTTTTCAACTGAAGCTTAAAATTAATATTGATTTATCAAATTAATGTGAAAAGAGGTCAAATAAACGCACAGCTCACAATCTTAAATCTAAAAGTATGTGTGTCTGGTAATTAAACTAGCAACGGCTGAATGGATTTCAATTTATTTATTTTATTTATTTATTTATCATCGTTTCAACCATAGGACGTCCACTGCTGAACATAGACTTCCCTGATGATTTCCAGATTGGCCGGTTGGAAGCGGCCTGCATCCAGCGGCTTCCTGCCTTCCATTTTTACCAGGTCGTCTGTCCACCTTGTGGGTAGACGTCCTACGCTACGCTTGCCAGGACGTGGCCTCCTTACTCCGAAGGTACATGAGCCCCGCGCAATGCCACTACTGCTTGCTAATCCGTTGGGCTATATCAGGGACCTCTGTGCGTTTACGGATTTCAACAATTCAATTCAATTTCTTCAATTCACGGATTTCGATCTCGCAAAGAAACACCGAGCATAGCCCTTTCCATAGCGCACTGTGCGACCTTGAGCTTTCTTATGAGGCCTATTAAAAGTGCTAGCACAAATAATACTTTATGATTCAAGAAAACGTACGAGAAAGTTTACGAGGGATGTGTGATAACTGATAACGTTTCTCTGCATCAAGCCGATTTCAATGCAAACGGATTGGCGGGCTGTCGACGTCGTAGTAAATCTGTGTACAAATACAAAAAATATACAAATTCGAATTTACATTCTTTTTATTTACAGCTTTCTATTTGCAAGCATTTTGATATAATCTAATTAGCCTGCCGAATTTTTTAGAGGAATCTAACAACTAGGTGTATCAAAGTATGCCTAACAAATCTCCGCACAAATTGAAAAACTGTGCTCGAAACCAACGCTTGTGACAAAGCACAGCTCCGATTGCAAACAACGCAAAAGCTGAAGAGAAGTAAACGAAAAAATAGTGTTGAATTGCAAACCAGCTAGTAAGAAGAAAAAAGCTTTCAACAAGCACGGGAGCGCAAACAGCGCAGCATGAGCGCTGTCAGCGCTTCTTGACATGTAGCTACGAGTACACGCGCCAAAAGTCCAAACAAACTGCTGCGGATTTTTATCATGCACTCCACTGTGACGGCGAATACTGAACACACCACCGCACAGCCCCGCAAACATTTGTCTATTATGCGTTTTTAGTCCTGCCGTACATCAAAAACTATCGTGTCCAACGCAAACTCTCATATTTACCCGGTGCAGTAAACTTTACAAAATCATTCCATTTTTAACGTTAATGGAAATAGAATTGTATTTATTTTCCCGAAACAATGAAGTTAGGGGCGGAATTGCGAAAGGAATCAAGGGAATTTATATTTGACAGGGACATAAAGAGTCCATTTGTAGCAAGTGACGTGCTGAGGGTCGTTGTTTACGAGGGACACTTAACACAGCGCTAAGCTCGAGTCACAGTCGCCTCGTGGCGGAGTAGTACATCATTTTTATGCTGCCTAAGTGAATTTGTTATCTGATTTACTTGAGGACAAGTACACGTAATAAATGTCGCGTTATAACATTTTTTTCTCCAGATAAGCGCGACCTTATTATTATCGCTCAGTGTCACGTAAAGGTGGGGGGGACTTTCATTTTCTGCCCTTTTTATCTACGCTGCATTGGAATTGTGAACAAAAAAATATCAGGTGTTCGCTACTGAAAATAATTTATAGCTTTCTATTAAATTAGCTTTATAAACAATATTTATTGCCTTAAATTTAGTTTCTCATGAAAAATAAATTGAACTTTAATCAACAGAGAGCAGCGGAGAAAAATACGAAATTAATTCTATAAAATGCGAATATTAATGACAAATAAGTCACGTTAGGTTTAATAAACGCGAATTAATTCCACACATTAATATAATTATATTTAAGTGGTGTCAAGTGATCGAACTCGTTGAATTGATAAAGCTTGGCGCACAGCCAGCAGAACTGTCGAAATCTTTGCAATTTATGCGACCAATTTGCCTGCTCGATCGCTATTAGGTGAGGCAAAGAAATTGAGAGATGTCTCAACAATGCTATCGTAAATACGATCTCGAATAACCTCTGATTTATAAAATTGGTGGATAACATTTTTATCGTTGACATTTCTTGGACGAATTGAGGCGTAAGATTTATTTTTATTTTATTAATAACTGTCTTAATGTTTCAATTGGAATTCATTGTGCAGTTTCTTTACAGATAAAAGTATAAGACGTGACAAAATTACTTAATGTTCATTAAACTAATATTCAATGTTCAATGAAAAATACATAAATTTTATAAAATTCTAAGGATGTGCAGTGCAGTGTGTCTATTGGATAGGTAGTTATTCCAAGCATAAGGGGGATAGCCAAGTCGTATGTCAGCGACAGCTAAAATCTAATTTTCAGGTTGTCCGAAGGTCGCATAGCTAGAGGGCTCTGATTTGAACGGTCGGTTGGCCGAGAGCGGACCCCACCTACGGTTTCCATACTTTAGATGTGTCCCGGATCTTGCAGACATTTCCAATACTATAGATTCTTAGGTGTGTTAAAATTATGTTCGAATTCGTAAATAGTGATCATTCCATTTCTTTTTGATTGGTTAAATTTCATTGCAATGTTACAAAGAATGTTTTAACATTGCCTTAACCCAACAATTTTAAACATTTGATAAGATTAAAATATGATTTTCCTAAAGCGAAACGCATATAAATTGTCAAACTTTTGTACTTCATAGTTAAAATATTATTGAATATTTTTTTCATTTTGAATTATTATTATTTTTTTGCTATAATAAACCTTAATTTTTATTTATGATGTCAAACGTAAAAGTTGAGTTTAAGACAAGTTTATTTGTAAGTAATATATTTGGTCGTAAATTTTGAAAAGATTAATTTCACAGTTGATAAATCTCTTTTTAATTAACTTTTGGTAACATGATACTATAAGAACAATTTTTCGCTTAAGTAAGTACTTTATCAAGCAGGGCACATTTTTTACCTAAACTTTGAAGTAAATAAGACCATACACTATCATGCACGCTTAAAGTAGATTGGCGAAGGTACTTCTTTCTGATTCATCAAGCCACCTAACTATGAGCATTATCAAACGATATCAGCTGGGACCAACTTTTTGACTTCCTGCCTTGTCTAAGCTAAATATGTCCTAAAAATACAACTTTGTTTATGGTATCCCCACCCGCCATATCGGATTTTAAACTCGAAGCGGAAATTGATTTCAAGAGTTCTCTCAAAATGTAACGCCGGCTGTCAATAAGGCCCGCTATTCAGTGATTTATCGTCGTCTCTAGCCGACCTTTTGATTAAGACTTGAGTGGGGCGCGATTCGTTTTCTATACTGTGGTTTTTGTTTTAAATTTCTCATAATATTTTTCTGTTTATTGAGCGGTGATATCTCGGTGGTCGAAATCTCGCCTCATGTCTGTGGGTTCGCATTCTAACATGTACCTTTGGAGTTATCGGAAACTATGTACGGGTTTTACTACTTACTCGGTGGTAAGGGAAAACAGTGGAAATCTCCACCTCCGGAGGATGAAAAACCCAGCGTTTTGCAGAGACTGGATTCCTTGAGCGTTTAATTTGTAGTGATTACGAATTTAAATTATTGATTACACCACACCCAGTCATATTTTTTTGGTTCAGGAAATCAGAACCATTTATGTGTGTAAGGTGAAATTTTATTAGTGTAAAATACTCGGTTTGTTTGTACTCATGATAAAAAATAACTTTGCCCAAGAAACTAGTTACCTATCACAACTTAATTTTATTCGTGTTTTGCCGCCCACGTTCATGTTTAAACATAATTTTCGTACTCAAACAGAATTAAGCTGAGATAGATAACGAGTTTCTTGGGAAAAGTTGTTTGTTACCATGAGTATATTAAAAACCCTCAAGTATTTTATACTAATAAAAAATCACACTGTATAATACTAGATTTGTAACCATTGTTTAAAATGGTTTGGTTCCTCTGTCTAAGTTTAAGGATATCTGATGGCAATCGCTCCAAATGTATTAACCAGACTTGCTGCACCTAATATCATGGTCAAGAGTAACCCTATCATGGACTAGGAACGGGACAAAGCGGTAGGAACAAAAAGATTTAATCAACGGCTCTTAGGCGCTGCAGCGCAGACGACGGGGCGGGGCGGGCCAGACAATTTCGCCGCAAACGATAGAACAAAGGGCATCGTATACCTACTGCTAACGCACACGGCGGTCATAAAGACCGCGTTGCCGGTGCCTGCTGAGTACGCGGTGGCGCGGCATGTCCGTGGCTGCCCGCAGTGGATCGCACAAACGAGTTTGTATACTTTAACGCAGAAGCCGCCCATAGATCCACGCCGCGCGCTCTACTAAGATGGTCGTCCTGAACTAACAGCCTCCTTTGGTCGTGTGCCTCGAGTGTGCGGCCCGGGTAGCCGCGGGCATCGACGAGCAGACGCAGTGTTTATTGCTTCGCGGTCAAAAAGACCGCCCCGCCCCATCGTCTGTGCAGCGCCTAAAAATCACCTGTGTGAATATGGCTCTCACATTCTTTCTTCCATTTTCTGCGTGTGTGGTTGAAGTACGTTGGTTGTTATACAGGTGTGAACGACCTAATTTAGCGGCTCTTTTACAAGCAATCCTATTAATATTGGCACGCTATTTGATAAGAAATACAGAAGTAGACTCATCTTGACACCCCATCAATTGTATTAGTGCAAGTAAAATAGAGTTAGCAGTATAAGCGACTTAACCAAATCAGGTCACGTTCCCATAAGAATTCAGACCGGGCGGGAGTGAAATGGGTTCAATTGAAATAAAGTGCGTCTTAGGTTTTTTAATAGAGAGATCTTCTATTATATTAACAATGGGATGCGGTAGTTTTGTCTCTATCAATAAGAACATACTTATCTCTACATTTTAAATTAGATGTTACCACTTTTGAAGCATAGTCATCACTATGACGCCATTAAATTTATTACATACTAGAAATTCATCACGACTTCTATCACGCAAATATTAGATACTCATACAACGTGTCATCCCTTTTTCTCTAAATATGCAGTTGTTTCAAATCTCTAGGTTTATGCTGTTCTATTTAAAAAACCGGCCAAGTGCGAGTCGGATTTGCGCTCCTAGGATTTTGTACAAGCTACTAGGTATGTAAATAGGGAATTGGAATATAAAGTAGGCGCTGTAGTTATGGCATCAGCACCATCAAAATTAAGACAAGCTGATACACACAGAGCATATCCAGCACCAATTGAATTAACAAGTAGGTTATTTATACTCATGCGGGGTGAACGACGTATTGGCTGCGACAGTACAGGGTGTCCCGTAACTAATTCTTTAACTACTTTTGTTATCCGTGAGATTTGTTTTATGACTTTTATATATTTTTTGTCTTTCTATACAAATTCAATCGGCTATTTGGTAATTTTAGAGAATATGCCAATAGAGTTTGCCATGCCAATAGAGTGCATTTAAAATTAGATGCACTAAAATTAGGGCTTTCAATTCTTAGACCAAACTATTACAGTGGCAAAACAACTGTTAGGCTAAACAATATTTTACGTTTTAAGTTTAGGCCAATACGGTTCAGCCATGTCAAATTAGAACTAAATATTTTAGGCGTGTCGAAGGGCACCCACGTGCTATGGCTGAAATGATGATGATGATGATGATTGTTGCATGAAGATGCAAGTTTGCAGTTTCACAACAACTAATAAGAGATAAATAATAAAACTGTCGTAGCAGCTTATTGTGGATAAGAAGAGAGAAAAATATAGTCGTAAATAAAAAGGTGGTAACGTAGATTAGAACTTTAAAAAAAGTTAACTATTACATAGACTCTTTTTAAAATTTGCTTTTGCAGCTTATGTTTTATAATGTGACTGTGTGATTTAAACAATACTTAGACAGTTGCCCTCATGGGCCCATGATCTGAGGGCTAATAACAACATCAATATCCTGTTACAATATTTTGTTTTAAATTTCCAAATGAATTACACACTGGATATTTCATATTAATTCCATTTAAGTAGAAATTAAAACAGAGTGTGATTTCCAATGAAATGGACGATCGCAAATATCATCACATGCCATAATAGTTTATGATAATGAAGTCAGCTCATTAATTCGAATGAACAGTCACTATTCAGATTGAAAATAATTATGAGACAATGTATGCGTTTAAAACAAAATTCAAAATATTGTTTGAGTACGGATATTAGCATAGTTATTTCTGTATAATAAATTAAATTATGACGATGGCAGTACACCATGGAAAAACTATCAGTATTTTAGTACAAAAAAATTTGTTAAAAAACTATAAAAATACCTATTCGTTAAATCATCATTCATCATTTCAGCCGTTCATTGCTGAACATAGGCCTCCCCTAGCCATTTCCAGATTGGCCGGTTGGAAGCAGCTCGCATCCATCGGTTTCCTGCAACCTTTACCAGGTCGTCTGTCCACCTTGCAGTTGGACGTCTCACGTTAAGCATGCCGGTACGTGGCCTCCATTCCAAAACCTTTCTTCCCCATCGGCCGTCAGTTCTGCGTACTATGTGCTTCGCCCACTGCCACTTCAGCTTGCTAATCCGATGGACTATATCAGTGACTTTTGTTCGTTTACGGATCACCTCATTTCTGATACGATCTCGACTCTGCCGCTCGGTTCTCATACCATACCTTGGCAAATTCGGCCTACAGTGATGCTCAGTCTGGTGAGTCTGCCAGACTGGCAGCGAGTGCACACCGCCCGCCTACCGTCTTAACGCTGCTACCCTGGGTGACCTAGGAGCAGCTCTCACTCTCCTTTCTATATCCTTATTATATTTACGTATCTATTGTTAGGTGGGGCTGGGGCTCTAGGGACTAATTGTCTTGGGGTAAAGGGACTCTACGCTCACTAGGGAGTTAGGTTTCTGTCTGACCTTATATTCTGGATGTCGGGAGCGGTGCCTTACAACCACTTGCTTCCCGCCTTTTCACATAAGTACATAGCTGAAATGATGTGCAATTTCTCTTATTCCATGGTCTCAAAACTTAGCTCATTAAAAAAATATTAGTGCATTTAGTTAGAATCCAATCGTATTTA
This sequence comes from Anania hortulata, assembly GCA_963576865.1. Classification (NCBI taxonomy): domain Eukaryota; kingdom Metazoa; phylum Arthropoda; class Insecta; order Lepidoptera; family Crambidae; genus Anania; species Anania hortulata. The sequence continues at coordinate 7,742,497 of OY756396.1, read as the reverse complement.
TGACAATTAGATTTTCATTTAAAAATATTTTATGATACTGCTGTTGAAACAACATCTTTCGTAAACAGATACCCGAATATTTCGTTTTATGTAGCTAAAGAAAAAGCTTATATTTAAATAAGCGAATAGTATTCTTTTATATTTACGGCTAACATATTTGTGTCTAGTTTCCCGATACATTTGCAGTCATGCCCGTATGTCATCGCGAAAAAGCGTAAAGGTCGACGTCTAACATTGAAAACACGAGGATATAGAAAACGAACGAAAAAAGCAATATGTCCCGTCACATGTTTGCTACACTGCGCGTTAAAAACAGACCTATCTCAAAGAGACTGTTTCTGGAATCAATTTCGGGCTTAACATAACGTGCGAGTGGTTTTTGTCGTGGTGAAGCGCCGTGACATATGGGCCTAATATGTAACTTGCCCGATTGCCTGGGAGTGATGTATCGCACGTACATTCGCCCCTGTTTACAGTCCGACCGGCTATAAACCAGATTTAAACTCGTAAAGACGAGAGCAACATGCGTATATTTTGTTTTGAGTTTCAGTAAGTAACACCACAAGCAATTTTACTGTCTGCTAACAAAGCGAAACATATTTTAGATCTTGTTCAACAATACCACAGAATAACGAACTGTGACTGTGACAATTTATAGAAAATAAAACAATAACCTGTTTCTTTGTTTTTTTATTAGACTTTCTATGACCTACGCAAACGTTAGAAATGCCTTGCAATTCAATCCAAAGTTTTATAGCAATTGAATTAATTGTATTTAATTTAATTATATCTACAAACCTTCCTCTCACTTTTCATTGCAATCTGATCAATGGTTTTAGAGTGCACAGAAGACAAACAAACCGACACTCAGCTTTATTTATAAGATACTTTACCTATTCCTAGTATAATTTTATTTGTATTTTATGACAATACTATTTCGGTATTAGTATATCTACATTCAAATCAAAACATTGTTCTCGTTATTATTGTTCTACAAAGTATTTACCATTGTTCAAAACAAAACTACGACTTAAAGGCTACGTCTAAAATAGAACTATATTAAACAAATAAATGCAGCTTAAAATCAAATAGAAACTAAATCATCCCGTCAAAGTATTAACGGTCTGCACACTTTGACTTAAAATATTTTGTTATCTAATTTTGCGAATTCAAAGTTATTATTAAACTCCACCCCTGTTATAATTGAAGCGTTTAATATTTCATTTTAGAAACAACTAGACTTAGATAACACACGAATGAAACAATAAAATTTATTTCAAAGTTTATTTCAAGAATGGTAAAGGCACGTAAGGGCGCCTACGCACTGGAACGCCCGTTGCGACAGTTTTATCTGTTATTTGATCTAACATTTCAGTAAAATGTTGGCATTTTGCAGCAGTATCTTCATTTTATACAATGAACGATCTTCATACACCTACACAGTCAAACGCGGTAACAAGAACTCTAAAGCGCAATACACACAGAAAGCGTGAGCGGGACGGTGACGGGTCGGGTCGGATGTACGGTGACGGGGCTATACATCATGTCAGCCAATTGCAGTCCACTGCTGAACATAAGGAGACACTCTTGGGGAGAGCCAAATAGCACGACCTCCCGCTTTATTCATCCAGCCACTGCCAGCCATCTTCCCAAGGTCGTCGGTCCATCAAGCAGGGGGCGTTGGGGGTCTACACTACGTTGGCATAGGCGCGGTGTCCACTCGAGAACCCGTTTACTCCACCTTTCATCGGTTCTGCGACAGATGTGGGCGGCCCAATGCCACTTTAGCTTGCTACATTTTTGGACTATGTCCATTACTTTGGTCTGCTGCCGGACAACCTCGTTTCTGATTTTATACCTTATCTATTAACATACGTTTAAAGCGCAACCTACATAGAAGGTGTGAGCGGGACGGCGACGGGTCGGGTTGGGAGTATTGGCGCCGACAGACAGCCGACATGCGCGGTGAGCGCGGCTGTGTGTGGGCACCCATTTAAACGTATGTTAATAAGCCCGCCGTACTCCCGACCCGATCCGACACGATCCGCTCATGCCTTCTGTTTGTGTTACGCTTAACTAGGCGTCTACAGACAGCCGGCGTGTGTGGCAAGCGCGGCCAGTTGCCGTCCCGCTCACGTTTTCCGTGTGTGTTGCACATAAGTGTGTTTTTGAGGTCCTTCATTTAGTTATAAAATATACGTGACTATGAGTGTGTCATCATCTATACGGTCAATCCCGGTTGCGTCCAAAGCCATTGCTTTGGAGCCCAGGGTCCGCTTTCCTTGATTTGCTCCTCCACTTCGCGCGGTCTTGAGCGTCTCTAGTTGTGAGATCATTGGCACGCATGTCAGCCCTCACAACGTCAAGCCAGCATTTCTTGGGTCTACCCCTTTTGCCAGGGCCTGGCGGTGGCGGCATGGCCAGACATTTATTTCCTACGTAGCTTGCCGGTTTCCGCAAAACATGGCCGTACCAGCGTAGGCGACTCTCCTGCAGTTTGTCTGCAATATCACGGACACGAAGGCTACCGCGGATGCGCGAGTTCCTCACGCGGTCCTTACGCGTGACTCCGCACATCCACCGCAGCATATTCATCTCCGTGACACGCAGCTCCTGTTTGTGTGGCTCAAGTAGCGGCTATGAGTGACTATGAGTGTGTGTCTTATAAAAGAAAATCAATTATTTAATAAATCGCTTATTATTATGTAGCTTCTAATAACTATGTTTACTATGAACACGTTAACATAATGAAATGAAACAAATATTTTCGTATGCTTCCAAGAGAAAGCTTTGATATTAATTTGATAATACAAAATTAGCTTATTTTATGGTGTAAAGTCCATTTTTGGGATTTCGTAGTCAAAACGAAACCGTTATGTTTCGCCACGTTCGTTTCGGCCGTCAGTCTTTCATAACACTGACGTAACAGTGGGGTTGTTTTTTTTTCGTAAGTCGTTTAAAAATATTGTGGGTGTTGAAGCATCGTTTTCTGATGTAGGCATATGTTTGCGTAATATTGAGCTTTAAAGCGCAATTTTTTAGAGTCAAGTGCTCTGTCAGTAAAATGGCTGCTTCGAGAAATTTGTTACAAGTTACCGAGTTAAATCGTAAAATGTACTTGGAGACGAATTTTGCTTAGATGATGTTATCAATTAAGTGAAACAAGTACGGAATGTACTCTACATTGCGCGTGATTGCTATTATTTACAAAATTAGATAAGCAAAGAAAAACGGCCTTACGGATATATGAATATAAAAAATAATAATCAAACAGCATTAAATTAGAATAAGTATAAAAACCTTTAATTTTCTTATATGCAGACTATTGTTTCAGTACTAAAATCTAAAAACATTTTGATTGTGAAAAATATAACTATAATTATTTTGTCAATTTCTCCAGAGTTAAACAATGGAAACAGGTCTTAATGATACCTGAAACTTTAATTTATAGTTTTACGATTCAAAGATTTAATTTCAAATTCAACTGTCATTCTTGATAACTTTATTGAAAACTTTATTCAAGGTATCAAATATTTATTTTTAAACATAGTTCAAGTAGTCGTGGTAGTAGTAGTCATCGTCAATTCATCACCAACTCGTATTTTTTAATCGTGATTGTAGCTCAGTGGCGGCAGCGCTTTGGTATTGATTACCAAAGTTAAGTCACCTTCGCCGCGGTTGTGATTGGATGGGTGACTATTCCAACCATATTTAGTGACATTTATTACAAGCATCTCCGTGCTTCGGATGGCACGTTAAAATTTGGTCCTGGCTAATATCGCTTGAACTAGTCGTAAAGCCTTGTTAAGGCCTTAGGGCGGCTTAATAACATCTGACTTCAATGGCCTTACAACACCACTCCACCAATCCGCACTGGGTCCGCGGGGTGGAGTAGGGCCTAAACCACTTCATAGTTAAGATGAGGCCTTTGCGTTGCAGTGGGACGTATACAGGGTTACATTGCAAAGGGGTGCCAAATTAAAAAAAATAAGATCTAGGGAACTACACTATACCTTACGTAGTGCACATACGGTGCAAGTTTTTCATGAATAAGTTAAATTATCCACGCCTACGATTTTTAACAGCGGATAGGAACAATTAAATGTTTTTTTTTTGTTCTTTGCATAGTTCGTAAGTTACTGATTCTGAGCCATTTTCTGATTATTTTTCATTCCCTGTGACTTGAAATTAAGCTTTTTTTTAATTAACTAAAATATACATTTAAATTTATCATTTTAATGTTAAAATTGGAAAATGATACAGTGTTAGTTACTAAATTAACTCATTTAAACATCAAACCTCAAATATACCGTCTGTTTTGTGGTTTTAATGTTAGCTGTTTGCATTAAAGTCTCTACAAATAGTATGATGTAGTTACACTAATCCACAGTTAATTATAATTGCTGGCAGCAATTGCGTTCCCGTGGGTATATGGTTATCAGACCTAGTTCTGATTTTGCATGAAATAGAATTAACCGCTAATCAACATTGCTTGCCGTGCGGTTTCTATTGGCACGTTCCCAAAACACGTCTCCCAATTAAAGAGTTGGCTTCTTGGACGCAAGTGGCAGACAACAAACCTACCATTTAACTCTATATTATGGCGCTATTATTATTGTTACCTATGGTGTCCTACTGCTTGGCAAAGGTCTATTCCAAGTCTCTTTGTGCTTGCCTGTTGATGACCAAAGTCTGCCAATCCTAGTTTTCTTTTCCTAGGCTTTCCAAATCGCCACATCGTTAAAATTACAACGCAACTAAGTGCTACGGACTTTTTCTCCTCAAGTTAAAGTACAAAAGACGTGTTCTTCATAAAAATAAACAACTCCATCCTTGTTGAAGATCCCGCGAATAGACTCTTAATAGACTACGGGCCATTTAAAAAGTCAACATCAGCGACCACACGCACACAGCTAAACATTTCAAAGTACTTTTCTTTCATTGTTTCCGGCCGTGCGGAGTGCCCTTAAGACTTGAGGAAATTGACAATGAAGGTAAAGTTTATCTTCCACCGTCAGCCGTTTGGGGGTCGCGACGTGACCCGGCTCCTTGATTCCATTACGGACCTTCGCTCCGCCCAACAATAGAGAATTAAAAGTCGAATTTTCGCGGAGCCAACGAGCCGCTTATTCAATCGAAAAATCAATATCGACCTTTCTTATAAATGAGGTCTATTTCTTGGTAGGATATTCGGGAATATTTGATCAGGCGTGAGCGATTCTTTGCGGGCGTAGTAAAGGATATTGCTCGAATTCGGATTCATGAGTTGTCATAGCACAATATCCACGAAATAGGTTGATAGACAAACCAAATATGAAAGCCCTAACTTAGGTATCTGTATTATTTGTCTGGGCCAGATCAATCCCACACAAATTGTTATATGTAGAAAGCCCCCACGCAGTCTTTATTACCGAGTCTGATATATATCCGATTGGACTCGTTTGAAAAATAAAAGTCGCAAACGAAAATGCCTAAAGTAACAAAATATGTTCTACAATTTTTGCCGCTTTACGCATGAAGTATAAAGATTTGCAATACGTTGGCACCAAAGTGTCTACTTGAATGTCAATGGCGGTCACGGGAAATGTTCCCATTAGCATAATTATTCGAAAGATTTTGCATACTGCTCTTTATGCTATCGCAACAATGAGTTATCTGGATGGCTACCCACAAGACAAAGGACGAATTTTATAGCAGTCATGAATAATAGTTTTTTACAAGATAAAGTTTTGATATGAAATTAGAACCCAAATTATTATCATAAGGTAATTAAGCTAGGCTTTGATGGTTAAAATATGCTTTGTTAATCAAGTTCACGGCCAAGTATTTATTACATAAAACATTATTTATTACAGATTATTTAAGTATTCTGCGAGCTTTGGCAGACCGGTGGGACTCGCTGATGCTAGCTCAATGGATACGACTGCACGCAGTTAAGTAGACATCTTGCTGGCATCGGAGGGTAATATTATTATTTGTATCTGTGTTTTTATGTCTGCTTTTGTTTTTTTTATTTTATTCTTTGTTTGTTCTGTGTCGTGTAATAACTAACTTTAGTTTTTAAGGTCAATTGTAATTTTACTAACCTATATGGATCCAGATATTCGCAATAAACGATTTATTATTATTTAAAAAAAGTTTTAAAAAGTATATTGTTATTTTTGTGGTTGGTTAAAGAAAATATATTAGCAATGTTCATAAGCGGTAAAAATCATTGACGTATTAAAAAATTTAAATGCAAAAGCAGTAGTTCGAAACGATTAAGAGAATAGCTGTCGCAATAATTCAGCACGACGGTATTTAAATTTGAAACTCGTTGGCAGCACACTTTTGTTCTTTTGCAGCTCCGAAGGAAACGTAATTCCCAGCGCGGGTATTGTTCGCTTATTGAAGACGCTTGAAATGTAGACAATTTATTGCTTTATCTCTGTCTCGCCGCCTATCAGTAGTACATATGACGCTCTCTTGCATGCAAATAAAGTAGGGTAAGTACACTGAGTGACACATACAACATTTCGCTTTTTACAGCTAGTGAGAGGTTGGCCACATGATGCGCTGTTAAGTAGCTTAACTCTACTGCATAACCTATTTTATACTGGATTTTCAGGGCATTGTGTGGCTGATCTCTAAAATGTTAACTAAAAGACCCTAGATACAATCCTTAGTTCCACTGACTTTAATTTAAAGGACCTACAAGGTGGACTGACGACTTGGTAAAGGTTGTAGGAAGACGCTGGATGCGGGCCGCTTCCAACCGTCCAATCTGGAAGTTACTAGGAGAGGCCTATGTTCAGCAGTGGACGTCATATGGCTGAAATGATGAAAATGATGATTAATAATATTATTTAATTTGTAATATCGATACTATCGATAGCACTATCGATATTGTTACTAGTTTTCAAGGTCAACTATCGATAGCGAAATTATCGATAGTTGGGCAACTCTACTAATAGGCGTCCGCCTATGCCAACAGGCATATTGAAATAGCAAGTGTTCTGAAAAATATAGTAAAGCCATGGCGGTGAATAAGTTTATTCATATACTTTAGAAGTTTGAACAAGACAGGTGACTTTTATACATACATTTTAATCGGGTCTAAATATATAAATTTTAGTTTTATTACATTAACAACTATAACGTCATCTTGTATAACAGTAACGTATATGTATACACATCCCTATACCTAACCATATCTCCACACATCCTCAAATGGGCGACATGAAACACGTTTCAGATAATGCATACAATTTGATTCTATTAAACGCTCGGGAAACACGCGGAGAGCGGCGCATTACCATAGATATTAGACGTGATTGTGTAGGTAGGATACGACTTTGATATTGAGAACTGTTTTTGATAAGATGTCGAGTAATCAGGATCCAGAATAATAAATGTTTCTGGAGAAACAACGTTTAAATCCTCTATCTTGATAATGGTTTTAAATAAATTAATGTTATTTCTTTCACATGGTCTTCAAATCACTCCTCCTTCTCAAGTTCTCTCACGCCGCTGTCTAGATCAAAATATCAAAGTACTAGAAGAGTTGATTTTTTAAAATAAATTGTTTCAAAAACTCAGACACTAAAATCAAATCATAATACTATAACACAAGTTCCATTTTAGACATCCAGTTCGCACTTCAGAATGTATCACCTATAATCCGACACAGAGAGCAAGGCGCGCCGCAATCAGAGACTACGCCCAGTCGTTCGTAAATACATGCCACGCTTGCCTGGCCGTCAAACCACCTTTCACTACAACAGAGGAATGGTCCACGTCAAATTGTGGATCAGGTGGACCTTCTATAAACCTACTTACTCACGTTTACAACTCGTAATATTTTAACGTACGGAGACATAGACAAGTAGTTCGCAATAATATGATGCAATAGAGACGCTGCATTTTACAAGACTCATTTAAAAAAAGAAACTTTAATACACGCTTCGTATGCGTACTTTCACCGATCGATAACTCAGTTGATATACTGGGGCATGCGGGGAATTCCCGCACGCGATTTAACGCATAATAAAAGTCATAAATCGATAACGCGGTCGTTATGCTGCATTCGGGGACTCCCCGCATGCGGTATAATTACTAAGGAAATTCATAATCTATATAACAATGAATCTCTATTTCCCTTGGTCATCGCATCACGCGTGAACGGGTGGAACAATTTCGCTAATTCTTTTTTTGTTGTGTTAAGTACCGTCAGGAGTAGGTTCTTATAAAAGCAAAAATTAAGAAAGTTGGGCAAAAAATCCACGCGAACGAAGTCACGGGCAACAGCTAGTTCACAAATAGTTAATATTCCTCTACAAAACAGTCGTAGCCGATCTATGACATATTGTACGTCTAGGGCCTTTTTCTTAAAGCAACAGCTGACCTTGAGTTGTTAGATCGAGATATTAATGCGATGATGATGAGATATTAATGCGATGATGATGCCCTATTGACCAATGACCTGCAATGGCATGCGGTACAGAAATCTTCCGCACCCCGCATGCGGGCTCTAACAACCAGTAAAATACGCCTTTATATGTATTGCCGTTAAACCTAATCGAATGAGCCCAAATTAGATCGTTTTACTAGTTACCATTAAAAACATAGCATAAAATATAGCATAGTTATCCAAATTTCCATACAAATTTTCAAGCGATACAACAGTTAGAAGTGGTTAAAAAATTACTTCCAAGATTTGATTACATAGGTAGTAATTTAGTTAGTTTGTATACTTCACGTGTAACTATCTAACAACTCACTGACTTACTATTTAAATTAAGATAAATTTTTGGGGTAGACGGCATTTGGCTTTACAACGAACATAAACGGTTTTTTTCTGAATAAATGGTTATTTGCTGCACCCAGGAAGTAAATACAAATTAGAATGAGATTTTTTATCCATCCCATGTGAAAATATTTAGTAATTTCTCTATTTAAACAATATGCAGAAAAATACCGTGGTTAGAATACCAACGATAAAATGGTTACGAAATACGTATAAACCCATTTTGCCATTTTACAAAACTAGTTGTGCTATTTTCATAAAATTTCTACTCGTGTTTTCGCGATTTAAAGCGACTGCCTTTACACAATAGTCTAATTTGTCGCAAAACCTAACGTATTTTCATAAAAACATGGTTTGCGTGACCTACGCTGACAATACATTGGTGTATGAAGATAAAACTATGACACTGCCATCACGGTCCAAGGACAGAAGTCACTCGGTCAGATGCATGCACGCTTGCCAAGCCACGTTTAACTACGACACACGAATACGCTCGACATCCTATGAGTAGCTCCACTATGCTTTGAGAATGTGACATCAGTGGCCCAACAGCATGGATCACGCGACGGTACGAAAAACACACAAGTAGAGATACCTCCGTACGTCAGTTAGTAGAATGCGGGGTATTTGTGGATATTCTGTCTGAATTTAACTGTTCAGGTACAATTTAAAGATAGATTTTTTTTTTCTCTGAATAGTATGTACAAAAGAAGGTGACAATGATAACATAACACCTATCCAGCTGTAACGTTCGTTAACTAATAAATGTCAGGATGTCAGTTAGATGACCGAAATACGAGGATGTCAGACAACTGCGCCGTATCTACCGCTGATGGGATTTAATGATAAGACGTGTGTAGTTGCCGAATGCTTTAATTGCAATGATTTTACATAGCATTGTCAAAATGTAGGTCAGGCGCAGTTGGCCAAAGTGCATCGAAATAATGCTAACTACACATAAATATAATAAAAGTAAAATGTTCGAGTTGACTCGTACACCAGCCATCAACAATAGCATGCGAATTTTTACTAGGAAAAAAATTTACACAATGAGGAAATCTTACTCATGCTTATCATGTATGTCTTGTATTTTTGATTATTTGGCGATTTACAATAAATTCTGGAGCTGCAGCGGAGTCAGCTGAAAATGCCAAGCGGCGCAAATACTAGTCACTTGCAAGTGATTAGGTGTTTGCTTGTGCCATTTGGCGTTGAGACTTTTGGACCGTGGGGACGGAATGCTCTTGCAGTACTTTTCGGAAAAATTGCTTCAATATTATTTTGGATTTCAGATAATAAAAATGCTGGCTCGTTCCTCGCTTAAAGGCTTAATTAAGGTATATGATTGTTAATTATTTACCCAGAAACCGCTTAAGCTATCCAAATAAACTTTATATAATTAAGCTCTCCGATGAATTCAAGGGTAACATATCGCAAAATATAAAACATAAGGCTTTAGTCATAGCAAAGCAGTTATATTTTTTCACATAATCAAAATATTACAGATATATATATATATTTTTTTAAATCTTTATTAATGAGCTTGTTCACTGTGTGAACATGTCGCTCAATTACGTTTTCTTAGAATATACAACATTTTATCGTTATCTTAATCAGTTCCTATAATCGACACAATTTTTAACGATTTTATACAAATAAAAGGCTTTTTCTGATCTAGGAGAGGCCAAAACTAAATTACAGACACCGGTATCCTTCAGTATGTTTCCAAAATAAAGTTGTCTTAATGATTCGTTTCTGGCACACTCCACCATAACATGATATGCATCTTCAGGTAAAGCGCACTGGACACAGTTGGGAGATGTCACCTTTTTCATCATAAATGCGAACTTGTTTAGTGGAACGTGTCCAGAACGAAGTCTTAGCATCATAACTACGTGGTTTCTACTGAGAGAACAGTCAATCCACGGCGAATCCAAGGGATGTGGCTGGATAGCCTTATTACAGAGATATATTCATTTGAAATTTCGCTAAGGTCACATTTTAATACAATTTTTACTTATAAGTGACGTCACGAGCTCTCGAACTTAGGCGCGCTTTATCTTTGTAATTTTTTGGTTGATTGACAAAAGGTGTGGTGTGTGTTATTTTTTTTATAATCTTACTGACGGACTAAATAGAATTTAATTTTCTTTAGCTAGTTGTCATCCTTATTGTCCAGAACTGGCTGGAGGTAAGAAGAGAGGCAGCTGCAATGCGAAGTGTGGTCAAGGTAGCGGGAAAGAGTTGGATGCAAGAGGCTCTAGAAGATTAAAGAAGAGAGAATTCTAGAAACCAGTGACTAGACTAGATAGCTTAAATTTAATTTAAAATTCATCAAGACAATCGCCAAAGTCAAAACTATTCAGTCACTTAATGGATCTCTAAGCTAAGTAAAAACTGTGCGAGCATCTAACTCACGAAGTACTTACCTAACGAATAAAACAGTAATAATGCAATGAAGAAACAACTTTCAGAAAATCAATTAGTTTCGTTGTTTTCGGCTGTTTACAAACTTGTTTATCGAGTTAGGAAGTTTTCCAAGTTGTCTGTTGTTCTTTTGAGTGTAGATCGTGAATACCCTAAGATCATCGTGCTTGGTCAATTAGCTGAGCATTGTTTGGGGAAATCTTAACATTACCCAAAGTTATTGTGTTTTAGAAGAGTCGCATTAAGATAACGATCATTATTTGACAATTAGAAGTTGCCAGTCATTCTTGCTTCATCATGAGTTGGTAGAAATCTTATTTTAATTATAATTTTATCACGAATCAGTTGTTTTAAGAGCATTTTCATCTAAATTAATATAATCTAAACATAAAAATTAACTGTAGTTCTTAATTGAAACCAATAGAAGCGTTTGACGTAAACGTTTATATGACAATATTATAGTATTGTTAAGCGATGCGTCGCCTTAACGTAACGAAGCGTGTCTTTTTACTATAGAACCAAAATCAAAATAAAAATAAAAATAGTTTCATCGTACCTATAACTTGAAGAATTTGATCTACTAATAAGTTAGAGATGAAAAAGAATTTTTTTATTTCAACTTTCAGCATCATCCTGCAAAATATTCAGTAACCTATTCTGACTAAATTACTTTCTCAAAAAGCGTTGATTCTGTGACAAGTTTTTTAATTGGGTCAAATTAAATAACATTAATTCAAAAAGCTTTGTAAATAACTTATAATAACATTATTTAGCAATAATTAATAGTCAAAAAAAGCCTTATTTGTTTGATTAGAAAACGTAAATAGAATTGGAAATTTTCTACTCTGGGAATACATACCTACAATTGCGTGCGATAAAGGGCAGAGTCGCAGGCAAATACTAAAGTAATTTATAAATAATAGTTTAGCGTCACCTTGTAACCAAGATTTAAAAGACCTAGATTAGTATTAACCTGTAAAACGTATAAAATTGTAATGTAAAGCAAGAGCGTTGTTCTTAGAAATTATATCATAAACAAAAGCTTAGAAAGCGTTGAAACATCCTAATTGCTTTTTACTGTCATAAAAGACATCGCGTACAGACTGTACGAGTAATTAAATTTTACCATCAGACGAATTAATGCGAATTATCATTGAACGAGTCTGAAGGAAAATTAACGCTGGCAAGTTCCCGCGACAATTGGGTACAAAACGAGCAAAAAGCTGATACGGGACATATTACGAGTTGCGAAACTCAATAACAACTTGTGTAAAAGCCAACATTGCAACTAATTGATTTCGTAAACTTGTTTTATTTAATTGCTCCTAGCGGCAGCTAAAAGTTCTTATTGAGTGACGCGAATTTTCAACTATTTACAACAAATACCAGCTCCCTCAAGGCTGGACAAGCATAGCGTTTTAATTATACGTGGGGTATCGGAACGATTTACCCTCTCCGCAATACCACGCTTAATGCACTACCTTCTGCCCGTGACTTTGTCTGCTTATATGCTAAAATTAGGCCAAAGAGAAATGAATAATGTTGACAAGTTAACTATATTGTTAACATTTATATAATCTGAGCTTAGTTCTAATTTTGTGAAGAGATTCATAAAAATACATCTTTATTTATTATTATTATTGATAATAATCCCCTGAGAATACAATAAAAAGCATGGAAGGCTGTCAAAGTTGTAAGTCTTAGACCATTTGGGACATACTTACATACGATTCGGTGGGGGGTAGTCAAACGAAAATGATGGTCGATCTATTTTAATGGTTTTTATTTAATATTTAAAGAGCTTTTAAATGCAATTTTGGAGTAGTTTGTGTTCTAACGTTTGGTTTATTATGACACGATTACCGTTAATAAGAAATGTTTAATAGAAATAAATTGTGAATACAGTAGGAAATTGTTTTATAACAAAAACAACATTGAAACGAAAAGTCGACTTATTTTGGAAGTTGATACCGAATGAAACTCTCCTTACAAGGCCCTTGGGAGTTTATTAACGAAAACACTTCGGATCGTAGTCAAATCAAATAAACGAAACTGTTGATTCAGCTCTTAGATCAAATTACTTTACTAATTGAAAGCTCTGTTTTGAAATTTCTTAACGAAATTAACGGGATGGCAGTAAACAGGAAATTTTATTTGTGCATTTACTAAATTATCTCTATAAGATAGAGTGAATGATACTTCAGCTAGATGTGAAAACACGAAATACATAATACTTATGTATACCTTTTTCATACAAAGGAAAACAGTTCATTTAATGTTTTTTGACTAATCATCTGGTTTGTATCTATTTAAAACATATGTTTTATTGGTGTATGATATCACGAGTTACAAAAATAATTTGTAGGTACAGAATAGTTAAAAATAACCGCTTCAATTCAGAAAATGTTTTTTCTAAAATGTCTTGTCTCAGACCTCTTAATTTCTTGCATTCGAGATCATAGCAATTGGTACCTTCTGTCTTTAGCAAATAGATTTAAAAAAACATATGTTTTATTAAATTTATAAATACTTAATTATTTTTGTCACAAGACAAGTACCTACATAACACAACATTATGCTTATTAATATTAGTCGTACAATTCTCAAACTTAATATTCAAATCTCATTTCACTTAGCCAAGAATGAAATTTGCCTAAAATGTAAGCAAAACACGTATGGTAATAAATTTATCACAGTAATCTGACAGCATCTGTATCGCAAAAAATACACGTTACCCTATTCGAACTTGCTCCGTTTTTTTCGATATATAAATTAGTCAAATCACACTCTCTGGAGATATTTTGCCTGCGATATATTATAAAACGATTCATTTACGCGTTAATATTTTTAGTTAGTTGAATAAGTCCTACAGCATAAATACTGTTAAATTTTTTTGTTAGTTATGTCTTCCTTTCATGTTTTTTTTTCTAATAATGGTATTTATCTTATAGTATTAGTAATATCCGATTAAATAAGTAAATTTTTGTACGTTTTAATCTGGTTCTATAATTTTCGACCTTTCTTTCTTAGAATTCTTCTAAATATTTGAGTTAATACAACTCTAACTTGACAAATTCGTGCGTGACACTCATGCGGGGTGACAAATGCTAACGGAAACAAAGTACGCAAGGTATTAGAATTAATAAATTATACTAGCTAGTAGTGATCAGGGAGGAAAAGCCTTATTTTATTTCATCATCATGATTTCAGCTAAAGGACGCTCACTGCTGGAGATAGGCCTCCCCCACCCAATGACTTGGGTGGGGGAGGCCCACACAACGTTGGAAGCGGCCTGCATCTCTAAATCGATGATCAATCCATAAGACATTTTCGAACGACAAATTGCGCAGTTAGTGTAACAAGACGATTCAATTTACTTGCGAGTATTATACACTCTATTAAAATTTGTGAATTCATCAAAAAGTCACCTGTGTAAGCACTGCCTAGTTTTAAATTTAAGTAGTATGCATGGATGCTTATGTTGTGAGGCATTCATTAACAACTAAACGCCTTAAGCGATTTTGATGTATGAGGTATCTTTAGCATCCTTCCGTTCTCCTGAGTAACACAGGCACAGACAATGCGTAGTAAAAACAATATGGTGAATTCTATAATCAATCAATCAATTTGCGGCCTAAAGAAAAAAAAACTTCCAAACTTTAGTGCTAAAAGTGTCTAGAGGGTTTTGAAAGGTGATTACAAAAATAAATGCACCTTATTATTATTCTTCAATGTAGTAATTTTCTATCAGCAATTGTTGAAAAAAAACGAATAGTTAAAATAATATTTAAAAAAAACGACTGCCTTTGATAAAAGCAAACTAAATAGTTAGAAATGAATTTCAAATACAGGAAATTGTTTGCAGTCACCTTTAGTAGTATCATCATTTCAGCCATAATACGTCCACTGCTGAACAAAGGCCTCCCCTAATGACTTATCATCGGGGGGATTGCCAATACTCGCCACGCTTGGCAGGCGGGTTGGCGAGCGCAGTTTTTATAAGATTTCCCACGAAGACGCTGCTGCCCATCTCGTGCTACAGGAATTAGTCGCCTCTTACGACACGCCTCCTGTTGGCGGTGGGGAAGTGTATTCTTTACGGCCGTCCCCACACAGCACGGCCATAGTGGTATAGGTGTAATATAATAATTACCTACCTATACTGCGACTGCAAACAATTTTCTACTGTAATTACTTTCAGTCGTGTTTTTTTTTTATAATTATTACTTTTTAAGTATGTCTATGTATTTAATTGTATATCCGTTATCAAATCGCAATAGTACAAGTTTTGCTTAGTTTGGGGCTAGATACTTAGTGTGGTCTTTGGAAGAAATTATTTATATTCATTTATTTAACAATTATTTTAGAATTTGAGATCTCCATAAACTTACTACTGTTTCAAAATGGTTCTGTCTATCAAAAAAAAACTAGTAAAGGGAGCGGAGATCATCTTAAAGCCCATATTTGCTCGCAAAATACGGGATGGAAGGAATAAACTCTTCAATCCGTTGTCTATTATTTAGTAGGGGCAGTCTGGCAACCCTCCAAATTGAATAACAAAGTGGCGATTAGGCGACAATACCAGAAAAAGAGAAATGCCCCGCTTTAAGGATACTATTTTGAATGGCCAAGAATACTTTATCTCGAGAAGATCTCTAGTGTTTAACGTTGTTATTTCATTTGCTTTTTCTGCCGGGGCCCAACCACGAACTCTTAAAGCAATATTTCAACCTTTTTTTGTTTAATAACTCTTTAAAAACATTAATAATAACATAACAAACGACATACATGTTTGATATTTCTTTAATAAAACATAACCAGCTTTTGCTCAAATGGGTTAAAAATACAATGAAGTTATTCTGGTAGTAAAAGTTTTTGCAAGTATATTTTATCAAACACAATCAGAATCTTTTTTACAAAAGGAGTGCGTTATCTTAACCACGTGTAATACATTTATGAAGAGCTAAATTTACATTATATCTGTATATAACTGTCCAAGGAGTCATGAATAACTTGTCACCCTTGGATGGGCCATGTCATGTGCGTACTCGGTTTTTTTATGCCTATTCTAGAAATGAAATTATTTTCTCTTTAATGCGCTATTTAAAGAGTATACGGTATTTTCAATATCTACTTACTTTTAAAACATGAAAAAAAATATATCTAAAATATGAAATCGGTCTAAAATATGAAATTAAAAATACTAAAAAACTATTACAAAATATAACATACTTATATTTAAGAAAGAAAAACTCGAAAACCATGACACTTTGAATTAGATTATAATTTAATGTGCGGCCCATCCGCAGTTTACTATCCGTAACTTTATGCACACCCTGTGTGTGCAAACAAACGCTTGAATAATAAATAAAAAACAACCGCAAAACATATCGAGACAGCGCCCCAGTAAAAACAAAGTAAAGTTTAACCTCATTGGCAATTTCCTCCGAGGTCTTGAACATTCGCCGGGAAAAAAACAGAGCCAACCGCTTTGTTGAATTTACTCCACAAAGTACCGAGAAAACCATTATTCTCAAGCTTATAAGGAAATCGGCGAAACTAATCAGTAAAAAGATCAAACGTGACTCTAGGCTTGCGGAACTAACTCCAAACAACGCGATTATAAAAACCGGACAAGTGTGAGAGAATTTACGTGGAGAGGGTACTTATAGGATTTTCTGTAATCTATGATTATGACTATACTCTGTATTTTGTGCAAAATTTTAGGCTTAGTACTTTCTGAGATGTGTATTTACATTATTTTTAATTTGGTCCCGTAAAAGTGGCCAGTAGGTTTTCAAAATTCTTACTTACTTTACATGGCCGTTGTTTCGATCACAGAAATTTATAAGTGTACCAAAATTTTGCTATATAAGTATATGTGTATCAAATCAGTCCAGTAGATTCAGACCGAATTGACTGTTGCACTGACAGGCAGACGTAAAGTGAACTTAGTTAAGTATAGGAGTTCGGTTTATCCATTCGAATGTTTGGAGCCCTAAAAATTAGATTTTATTTTTATAAAATCATTTTTTTCTTGCTTATCTGTAGTTCGGTGTGCCCCATGTAACTGCTACAAAACTGATTTGTATGCACGGCTTAACGTTAATGCTTGTCTAATATTAGTCTTTGTAGCTAATATTATATACACCATTACTATGGGTAGAGTGCCTTTTTATGAACTATTTCAGCATAAAATCGCTAACCTCGTTTAGTTAGAGGTATTTAACGCGCTCAAGGATATTAGTCTGTGGGGAAGTTGGAAGAGGGTTGTATTTTGTTTGCGTGTGTACACAGTCGCGTGTTGAACCACGGCAGCCCCTCCAATTAAGAGCAGGCAAAGTGCACGTAAGCAGGCCGGGCGATATCATAACGTTTACACACGACTTTTAAACGAGACTGCCTCGGGTTTATGAAGCTTTCCGCTTTAATTCTTTCCAACTTTGCACCGCGCGGCGCCACAAAAAGAGTGACGCGCACTAAACGAACTGAGGAAACCGCGGCGTAATATCAACTCTATGGAAATAAATGTTTGAAGGGTCTGGGGTGGAGTGGCTTTAAGGAGTCGTTAGCGGTCAATGGGTTAAAGTTTTATTATATCAATTCTTTTTATTTTATCAATTCTTAATTAATTGTACTATAAGGCTTTTAGGCCATAAGGGATTCGGCGTCTTCCGTCTAACTTTTCCCTAATTAGACCACATCTACACCGGTTAAGTCAGATTCATAACAAGAGCAAACCCATCGGACATAATATATTAGAGACTCGGATAACATTCAAACCATATTTTTTTATCACAGAAACTGTAATTTGTTACATTTACGATCTTCATAGAAGAAGATCTTTTTAAGAAACACTCGTTTTAACTTACTAATAAATAAATGTTTTTTGTGAATAAAGTAGGTGATGTTATTTTTGAGATTGCTTCCCTTTGTGTTGTAAGGTTTTTAAACATTCGTGAAGCATTAATTATAATAAAGTTTGTGTTTGTAGCGTTGCACTGTCATTAAAACAATAGAAAATACTTTGTTTTAGCGGTACGTATAGTGTTTGTGTGTTTTATGAGGATATTGTTATATGAAAGCTTTACGTCAATCTAAAATTATACAGAATACCGTAGTTCATAGTGCCGTGTGGGAACGGCCGTAAAGAATATACTTCCCCATTCCGCCAACAGGAGGTGTATCGTAAGAAGCGACTAATTTCTGTAGCATGAGACAGGCAGCAGCGTCTGCGTGCAAAATGCTATAAAAAACTGCGCTCGCCAATCCGCCTGCCAAGTATTGGCAATCCCCCGCGATGAAAGTCATTGGGGCAGGCCTGTGTTCAGCAGTGGACGTCCATGGCTAAAATGATGATGATGATGTAATGTTATTATGAGCAGGTCGATACTGATAGCGACTTCTGTTAAATTACGGGAATAGGGCCTAGGTGTTTGTAGACTGCAAAACCTGACACGGAAAAGCGAATGGCTAAAATAGATTAGAATCCTTATAGCACCTTGAATGCTATGGGTGGTCACTAGGACCAAAACAACATTTTTTATTATGTCTATTTTATAAGCAGTTAAATGCTCGACAAAGAAAACATCATGTGTCTGGTCGTTAAAAACTACGGAGTCGTTCGGGATAGAAAATTCAATTTACATATTACAAGAGAGGGCCGACTGGACACCTCATTATCCCGTATAACGGCCCCCGCCTGCACTCCCACAAGACTTAATTACCGCTAATCTGGCATTCTGCGAATCTAACAGAATCCTCGCTTGTGTAATTACGGTCCACTGTTCAGAAGCTAATGGACTCGTTTATTTATCTGTTAATTACACGTAATCCGAACGTCAAGAAGTATACAGTGTCCGGGACGCGATACGAAGTTGTAGTATGACTCGAGGCGATATCGGGTAATGTTATGATGGTATCTAAAATGTTGTGTTTGATGGTAGCAACCGAGTTCATGCGGTAACTGCGTGATATTATTGCTGTTCTATGCTATTATTATACAGTGTGTGGCCTAGAACCGGGGATAATATTGAAAACAGAGACTCTATAGGTCACTGGTAATTGAGTCATTATGGTCCCAACTAATCAATATCAAGACTTTACTTTTTGATTTTTTCTAACAAACTTAATCATAAATTCAATTTAATGCAAACAATGCAATAGTTCCGCTCAACTCGATCGATTGAGTTTATTTCGCATCGTACTAATTCGGAGCTACTCGGAGTCTCTTTGACACGACATTGACAACATTAGCGATAATATCGTTTAGTTAAAATAAGCTTTTATTCTTATTGTGTGTAATGCATGGGTTTTGGATATCTGGAATCTTTTCAGAAAAAATACTAATACTCTAGAGAATCTTAGTTTTCAATATTATCCCCGGTTCTAGGCCACACACTGTATACCGGGTTCCATTTTAAGGTAGTGCCAAATTTAAAAAATAAGGTTTCAGTTTTTTGAAGTCGGTTTACTTTTTTTTATATAAAATTTACTTATTTCATCTATTTTTAGTGATACATACAGTGATAATCCTCAACAAAACGAATCTTTTCAGTGCAAACATAAGTTAACGGCTGAACACCGATTTCATCCCTTATTTTTCCCACCTTAGAGGTGACATTTTTCTAAAACCTTTAAAGTATAAGCTATTCGATAAAGAAAGAATCATGAAAATCAGTTTACAAATGTCGAAGATACTCGTATTGGGCAACATAGGTACAAAAATCAGTTGGCACGGTATGGAGTTCATGCAAAGTTTGATGATTTTCTAATAGATCCCATCATCAGAACTTGATCAAATTTAAATGGGACCATTCTGAAAGTATTCCCTTTCTACCACTTTTTTGGGAATCACATTAGACTCCCGGCTGCAATGGGGTCCCCATATAATTGCCTTGTCAGGAAGGCTCAGTTCAGCGGCTTATGCTGTGAGGAAAATAAGGCTTTTAACTGATGTCGAAACGGCAAGACTAGTATACTTTAGTTATTTTCATAGTTTGTTGTCTTATGGTTTACTGTTATGGGGTTCTGCTGCTGACATTGAATCAATCTTTGTGTTGCAGAAAAGAGCCGTACGCGCCATATACTGTCTTGGACCTCGTGACTCACTGAGGGAGATTTTTAAAGATATTAATATATTAACAGTAGCCTCTCAATACATTTTTGAAAATATTATGTACGTTCGAAAAAATCTTAGTTTGTTTAGCCTAAAAAGTGATTTTCATCAATATAATACTCGAAATAAAAATAATCTTGCCGTTCCGAGCTTCAGACTACACAAAGTTGGTGATTCATTCTTGGGGAAATGTATTAAATTTTTCAATAAAGTACCACGTACTCTTGTTGAATTACCTGTACATGAAATCAAAATTCACATTAAAAAAATCCTTATGAAAAAAGGATATTATAAAATAGACAATTATTTAAACGACAAGAGTGCATGGACTTAACCTGCTTGGCTCACACTTACTACATGTCTTGTAAACTGTATTTCATGTAAAATAAGGCTGACAAAGGTTGTTGTTGCGCCGTTTCTTCTCATCACCAGCCAATATGTAGTCCCGAAGCGGTGGTAGGACTAAGCTATACTTTTGGGACGTGTATAAGTGCCCGGAAGAGGGCCTATGTACAAAATAAATGAGTATTATTGAGTATTATTGAGTATTATTTCAAACAAAAAAATAAGTATCGAAATCGGTTAACCTGGTAACGAATGATCGCTGAACATACATAAAAAAAACAAAGATACTGACGAATTGAGAACCTCCTCCTTTTTTAATGTCGGTTAAAAATTGGCACTACCGTGAAATGTAACCCTGTATACACCGTGTAACGCTAAATACGCAAAAACTCTTAGGGGCTGATTCTGGTGCTTAAATACTACAACTTTTTGTATGGGACCAACAGTGAAATCTATATGCTCTGAAAATTATATGCTTAACAAATTCTTAAAAACCTTAAAACACAAAGACCTACCTACTTTCACAAAAAAAAAAATTATTAGTTTGTGAGTTACAACTTAAATTTCATTTCCTCGACGGGCGCCATTAAACATATTGTATATTTAATTAAGTAAATTGAAATAGCTATAATGTAATTTTGTAACTGTTTAGGATGACGTTTTTTGTGTGTTGGGGCTTGTAACGTTGTGGTGGTGGTAAATACTAGATTTGCAAGTATTTTTTATGAACGTAAAAGTGTAAACACCAAAATTAGATCCCATTATTGTTCGGCCCACCGATGAACTAGTTTTGTGTCTTAAATTCAATAAGTGTATCTTTGGGCCAATAGATAAGCTTATCGTTATTATATTGACGTTGTAAACTCAATAATTTATATAGCAATAAAACCAAATAACTCCAAATTCTTTCTTTTTTATTTCTTTTTTATCCGTGGACCCCGTAGGGCAGATTACACACCAGGTTTCCACGTGACAAGCTTTTCAAATCTGTTGAAATTGTGATGTCTAAAGAGCCGTCGTCACAATTCTACCTCTAATAATATAAGTTCAATATTTCTCAGTTTCAATGGCCACATTCTAGCTTCATATTCAGACCCTGGTTACATTCCCTAATCATCATCATCATCGAGGACCCACTCAATGAGCCCAAAGACGATAACTGTGATGAGCTTCGTTTAGGGCTGCGGTCCGTATACAAAAAAACGCTAGCTTCAAATATAGCCAAGAGCCGCCTGTTTTTAATTTTTTTTTAAAACGTACAATATGACTTTTTCATTTTGAAGATACAATGCCACAAATAGACACAGACATACAGACAAATGAATCAAAATTAAAACAACTGTAGGTTTACGTCAGGGGTAAAAAAAATTAAAAAAATTGTTTTTACAATCACACCAATGATTTAGCCCCAAACTTGTACTATGGCGACTGCCAATATGGGTTTACAACTAGTCAGTTGTCGGATAAATATACATACTTTTATAAACATCCATGACTTAGGTACAAATGCTCATGCTCATCACACAAACATTTGCCAATAATTACCAAGAATTATCTTTCGAATGTCTTTGTAATATATTTAAGGCATATTAAGTACATCGTCTTTTTTTACGGGTAAAAACCCATAAATGTAATAAATGCGAAAATAAAACGCTCGGCTTGGTTTTAAACACAAGCTTTTCAGAAATAATTCTGCGAGCAAAAATCCTTTGGAACTAAACTGTGATCGCGAAAATAAATACTGGCGGTACATAGTGACTTTCACAACTTTACATTCCAAACTCCAAGCTTCAAACTGGCGGCAGTCATGCATAAGTAATTCAACGTTATCCGAGTTTTTACGAATAACTCATTCTTTACGTGTTTCGCTTGGAAATCCTTTGTGGCGATCTAACTGGATACCGTTTCGCTAATAAAAATGGATAGGTGTCGTCGCACACTGCTGTAAAGGAGGGCTACAATTATTTCCACTGGGCAACCCTATCCCTCGTAAGTCACAGAGAGGCAAGAACAGTCCGATCAATCATCTGGTAAAACTTAGCTCTAAATGGGAGTTCAGACTTTGTTATTTCCCTGTCATTGCCTTAAAACATTATTCGCTATGTGTAAAGTGGCTGGTGGGGGACGTCAAATCGATCGCAGCACGCTATTTGGCAGAAATGTGAAATAACTCTGGACTGTCATGTGTCAAATTGCTATATTTCCATAGAATTCCATACTAACGAAACTAAGTATTTTTAAGTAAAAACGTTAAAATTCTCGATGTGGGTACATGATGTGTTATAAAGTGTAGAAACAATGGGAAAAACAGTTCGTGCATGTTTTATTCGTTTTCAACATCAAAATGAAAATTAAATGGAGCATTAAAATAAATGGATAGCTGGTGTGAAAAGAAAAAAGTTTGTAGGGGGTTTGTGCCACAGACGTTTATCTTATGATCACAGCTCTTCTTAGGAAGCTTTGTCCGTTGGTTCTAAGCTCTTTAACGTCTGCTGTGCTGATACTAATTCTTTACCTTTTTGCACCAGTTTGAGGTTAGAAAGTTATATCATGTTGTATCGATTCAAATCCCGTACGTATTATAACATTTTTATTTTAGTTCAAGTAAGAAAATCACTTATTATAACTATGCACAAACTTTTTAGATATTTTCATCTAATTTCGAAGAAAAACAATCCGAAAATCATTCTCAAACCATCCAGTTGCCATAATTTGAGAGATCTTAGTTCACAATAATTGTGGTCACTAGGGGCGCTGTCATCGCGCACACAGCGAATATACATAGTCCTCTTAGGCGAAATCAACAGCTCCTAGGATTTTCTACGGACTATTGACCGAATTATTATGAAAAGTTTGTACCTTTAGCAAAACGGAGTATTCTTAAAGACACAGACGCTTAGAAAGCAATAGAATTGTCATAATGCGTTATCTATCTATTTAAAGAAAAGAAAGTCGAGTTAGTTACACCATTTATAAATCGAGAACGGGTTGACCGATTTTTATGATCTTTGATTTCTTGGATTTGTCTCCGCCCCGAATAGCAGAATAACTCTATTAAACACAAAGAAAATGTATAAAAGGGCGGTACGAAGTTCGCCGGGTGGGCTAGTAAGTAAATATAAATAGAAAATGGGCCTGAGGTGAGCGTCCAAGTCTTCTAAAATGATTTTTTCAATGTTTTTGACGCTATCGTTAACCTTGACCCTTCACTCGGGTCATGGAACTGCAATCTTCTCCCAACAATGGCTATATATCTATATAACATTATCACTATTAGCCACAATATTTAACTGTCTTCACGTCCATGATACAACTTCCTACTACAGTCATATTTGTGTCATGGTGATATGCGTGAACGAAACCTTATGTTAGACTAGGTTTAATTTTAAAGATGATTTATTTGAAGGGCTCTGAACCTGTGAGTTTTATATTCCTTGATCAAGTCAAACTGCTATCTTTTTAAGAGCTACAATTTTATCACAGTGTACAAGCTCTACGCTAGGTAGTTAGAAGTGCAATGTTGGATCTATTTTACAAACGTGAATCTGCTCTAACAGGTATATTATTTTAATAAGTATAAAAAAAAGTTTAAAACTAGTGCACCTTCCTTAATTATTAGAATGTTTGCTGAACATTACGTCTTTCTTTACATACGGAACACAGTAATCAATCTTTTTCTCTCTCACACACACACAAACATCAGTCTAGTGGCTTTCGGATCAATCACACGAATTTTTGTACACTTTTCTTCACACAATTATGAAATACATATGCTATTTAGACCGTCTAGATGTCTACAAAATATTTTTCCACATAAACAAATCTTTCTGTATGATCAACATCAAAATACCAACCAAGTAAATATCTCTAAGACGCTTAGAATTGTACGATGCACCCTCACGTTTTATTAAAAAACAAATAAGACTATGCCATACCAATGAATATAACACTGACTGGCTGTTTTTCACGGCCTGTATTAGAGAAAAAGAGTCGTACACAGCGGCCAAATAGCGATGAAAATTCCAATACCGTGTGTCGGCCCGCTGATGTTGCGTGCCCAACATTTTCGGGTCACACGAACGCTTGCAGAAAAAGTGGAGTGAAATCAAATATTCATGCCTTCACCTACAAACCTGAGTGAAACCGACGGACTGAAATCCAATATAAGACGGTACTACATGAATTCTCATAATTTTGACTAACAATTAAAAGGAATCGAACCTAATTGGCATACCTAAAGTAATAAAGTTGCAAGTACTTAAACTTACAATATTTTGGTGTACACCTATGAAACATACGCCAATTAATATAGATTTTTTTTTACAAACAACAAATATTTTTTGACAAAATGTCGTAAATGATATACTTTGTTCAGAATTTCAGTTGGAATATGTAATATTTATTTTTATTTAACCGGGACCGAGAATCGAATGCAGGACCTCGGAGATGGCTACGCCAATTCCGTCGTGCACTCCTCTCGGCTAGTGGTCGTCAAATGATTGACTCGAACTGGGAATCGGACCGTGAGTGTATAAGGCGAATTACCGTGCATCTCACAATTCGTAACATTTATCAACAAAATTGTATCTTAATAAAAAGTAAAACTAATCCAATTAACTTTAATGCTAGCCAGTTTTGCAGGTAGTTGGCCTTAACACGGTATTTCGCAGGATAATTAGGTTATCGTTGTATCGTAGCCGTAATAGCGCGCTCGAAGGCAAATTGGATGGCACCCACAATGCGATGCGCTCAGCGAGTATACAAAACGGATTTCATGTTAGCTGCTTTTCAATTTAAATCTTTAAGATTCTACGCGAAATCTATCCTAATCCTATTCTATCCATACAGTAGGTATAGTTCTAGAGAGATGATGAAGACCTATTACAACTAAATTAAGTCAAAAGACCATCAAAAGAATATGGGCATTACTACAAAAAAGATAGACTAGGTTTAAACACTGCCTAAAGATTAGCCAACCAATTAAAAAGTATGGTAATATAACCGAGACATGTATGATGTGTCAATATTAAAATTGTATGGCTATTCTTTAGACATGGCTTAAACCTAGTCTATCTTTTTTGTAGTAAGGCCATATATTTTTAAAAGTAACAGAAATCCACACATTTCAGATATTACGTGACAGTGCCTGATTCTATATCGATCGCAATGTAAAATTACTCGATTAATAAGAAAAATTTACATATAAAACTATTTTTTTATTTTTTTACTGTGAATACGGCGGTATACAATTGGATGATTTTGGTGAGGTTAGAAATTTTTTAGTTCTTTCAATATTAAAATTTAATTTATTAAAAAAACGAAACATATGGACATAGCAGTGGTAGTATATATCGGTTATGTGGCATAAAATATTTACTTTAGTGACATCATTTGGCGACCTCCATAGCTTAGAGGCGAGTATCCGGTCTTAGTGTCGCTATTTCTGAGGTCCCGGGTTCGATTCCCAATGTATTGTCAATGTAGAAAAGTTTATTTTCGGTAATGACTCGGGTCTGGGTATTGTGGTACCGTCGTTGATTCTAATTACTGTACACACAAGTTCTTTGGCTACTTAAAATAGGATCAGGAGCAACGTATGTGATGTTGTTCAATACTTCTTTAATGGAGAAAACTGAGGAAAACGTTTGCATTGACTATTCGCTACGTGTCGGTGTGGCTACAAAGTGGGTGGTGGGGGCCATCAAATCGATCGCAGCACGCAATCTGGCAGAAATGGGAAATAACTCAGGACTGTCATGTGTCAAATTGCTATATTTTCATAGAATTCCATACCTACTTACGTTATTATGTATTATTAAGTTAAATCGTTAAAATTCGCTATATGGTTCACAGTAAGTGATGTGTTATAAAGTGTGGAAACAATGGGAATAATATTTCGTGCATGTTTTATTCGTTTCCAACATCAAGATGGAAATTGGAGCAAAGAAATAAATGGATAGCTGCTATAAAAAGAAAAAAGTTTGTAGGGAGTTTGTGTCACAGACGTTTGTCTTATGATCACAGCTCTTATTAAGTAGCTTTGTCCGTTGGTTCTAAGCTCTTCAAAGTCTCTCACATGCTGTGCTAATACTATTTTTTTCCTTTTTGGTCAGTTTGAGGTTGGAAAGTTATATCATGTTGTATCGATTCAAATTCCTTAATATATATAATATTCATATTTTAGTTCGAGTAAGAAAATCACTTATTATAATATGCACAAACTTTTTAGATATTTTCATCTAATTTCGAAGAAAAACAATGCGAAAATAATTCTTAAACCATCCAGTTGCCATAATTTGAGAGATCTTAAGTCCACAATACTTGTGGTCACTAGGGGCGCTGTCGCACACAGCGAATAGTTTATAAACTCCACTCACATGTCCTCTTAAGTACTTACTTCCTACGTCTACAGTGGCACTAAAACGTCACATAAGTCCACTTTACCAGAAGCGAAAATTGCAATGAGGGCGCAAATCGGCCTGTCATTGCGGCGGCACAGCGCTAATTGCCCGTCTGGCATGACAGCGGCAACACGCGAAAACACATCATTTTCATTTGAATAATGGTCTTATTCCGCCATCATTAAAATCACTTGACGTAGAAGTATAATCATTATCATCATCATCATCATCATTTCATCTATAGGACGACCGACAAACAGAAATGTTCTAGAATGTAAGCCACGTAAGGGTTGCAGGGTGCTGCTGGATGTTGGCCGCTTCCAACCGGCCACTTTGGAAGTCATTGGGGGAGGCCTAATGTTCAGCAGTAGGTGACTGGTTATTGAATGTCATTCAGTAATATTGCTAAGAAAAGCGATGATGACATTCGTGTAAATAGGGGTATCATACTCCTCCTTAAATTTAATTTTTATCGTAAGTCTTTGGCGTTCCAAAGTTTTTTGAAAAATGGGTTGTTAATTATTTTTAGCGTCATAATGTAGTATTAACTTAAAATAATACATTCAGGTCGTTAGTGTCATACGTCTAATTTTCAAAATACGTAATGTTTTACAGAATGTGTTAGGTAAGTACCTACCTAAGTCATACCTTGTTATCTAGTTGGTATAGTACAAAATTTGCGTAGTTTGGGGCTAGATATAAATTGGTGTGATTGTTAGGAGAATTTCTTTATTTATTAAAGCAAAAATGTACCTACTTACAGAATCAATTTCGTTTTCCAAGCGTTGTATTTTTCTTCCTTCTAACACAAATCACGCTTAATGTTTTCCTGTGTCAAAAATTTCGATTTCCTCAATACGCATATTTGTGGTTGAATGAAAACGTAAACAGAATCAAGAAAGTAATAAACGTTTTATTATCGATAATCCGGAAGATCACAAATGCAAAAAATAAAACGGTGTCAGACGCGAATCGGGAAGGGTAGCATCACAGATAAATGTAGGCCTATTAGACGCTACATTGTGACCGTGTCTTTTGAACTTAAGAAGAACTAAATTTTGACAGTGAAGCGGTTATTTGGTAATTACTGGAAATTTAACAGATAAATCGAAAATAAGGCTCTTAACTGGAGTATAGACCAAACCCATAAGGCGCATGTCATTTACTAATTCAAAACCCTTCGATAAAGAATAACCAACCGAACCAACCGGTAAATCACGTGACACTTATGTTAAATCATATAGTGTCTCGTGGTTTTTCGGTCGATTTATTATCAACCTTCTGAATCGGGGCCCTGCACGGGTTCGACCAGCTGACTTTAGTCTACCTTCGATCTACTTAGATGTTAGCTTGTATCGCGGAGAACATAACCGCTACAGAGGAAAACGGCGCCTTTTCTTTTGCTTTTTAAACAGTTTATAATTTAGCTTACTAGATAAAACCTAAGTTTCAAGATAGAACAATTCTGTTTTTTGAAAAAAAAAGTGTCGTTTACCATTTTCCTGCTCTGTAAATAAATATCCTAAATTAACAGGCTTAGTGAACAAATTTGTTAGAAATTGTTGAAGATTTCTTGTACTAGTATATAACCATACCCACATACATACCGTGCGACGTCTATTAGGCAATATTGTCTGTGAAGTGTTAGGTGAATGTAATTTTAGGCTTCAGAAATAAAATCTATGTTCTAAATTCTGTGCACTGGATGACGAATGTCAAAATTCACGGTTTTTATAAAAAAAAATAACCTATGTAATCAGCCCATAATTACCCACTGCTGGGTATAGGTTCTAAATATTATGCCACTTTACATAGTCCTAAGCCGATCTATTTCAGTTTTTTCCCACCACCACCATTCCCGGTCGGTCAATGTAGGAAAAATTGCTTTTCTATATTGTCTCGGGTCTAGGTGTTGTGGGACCGTCGTTGTTTCTGATTTCTGTAACACAAGTGCTTTGGCTACTTATTATAGGATCATATCAATGTATGTAATAGTCCAATATTTATTTATTTGTTTAATATCGTCGGACCAGAGCCGTTTGCCCGCTGACCTTCACTGGCCGTTTTCTCTTTTTTCGAAGTCCAAGTCTGTTTTAGATAATACTAGCTGTCCCGGCGAACTTCGTACCGCCTCTTCATATAGATAGATAGGTAGATTCTCTTTATTGTACACCACACAAAAGAAACAAATCGCAGGAAAATATAATCTATTTTATTTATTTATTTATTAAAACACAACGTCATGACAGTAAATTCCAAAACAACATTGCAAGTAAAACAATAAAACATTTTAAATAAACTTACAAATAAGGACATTTTTTTAACAAAGCTTATTGACACTTCTATAAACTACGCCCGGCTACATAGAAAAATGACAATTTCTTTAGATATGGCATTGAGTAGCCTTATAGCGTGTGACAAGGGTGCAAATTTAAGCAAGTTCGCCCTGGCTTTCGGTAATTTAATAAGTAATACATTAATAATAGCACAATTTAAGCGGTCTTATACATTTTTACCTATAATATAAATGTATATTTTTATTTTCGGTGTTTTAATACTTATTCTGCTATTCGTCGGATACAAATCCAACAAAGATCATAGAAATAGGTCCAGCCGTTCTTGACTTATAAATAGTGTAGGTACTAGCCCGACTTTGTTTTATTTAGAGAGATAAATAAAACAATATTTACCTTTGCCTAAATCTGAGGCCCTATGCGAAATAAGAAACGAATTGTGACGTATATATTAGTTCGTTTTGCAGAGAATACCCCCAGGACTACACTTTTGCAATACATATTATGTAAGTATGTTATCAAGTATCTTCTAGATAATATTATATTGTCTTTTTATTTCCATTTGTCATTCACGATCCGAACAGTCATTCCATCTTGATAGAATCATTTATGTTAAGAGGAAAATTGCGTTTGGATCGGATCATAATGACGTATAAATAATGACTATCATTACTGATTTATGGTCTTTTTATCCTGTTTTCTGTTACATAAGTAAGTATGTTCAATAAATAACATTCTGATTTCTGAGTACAAAGAAGAAAAGTTATTGGTACTATTAGAAGTCATTTGAAAACCACGATAAAATCTACTGTTCATTTTTCATACAATTGACTAAGTTTTTAAGTTCAGTTATAATGACGATCTGGTTGGAGTAATAGCGCGGTGGTTTGCTTTAAATGCAAAGGGTCTCGGGTTTAACTCCCGGTTTGGGGCAATTTAGAAAGGAGCTTATCTACATTGGCTCAAGCCTGTGTGAGTTGGAGACTCATGTTTATTTTAAAATGATTGAATACCTATTAGACAGGGTATCCCGTTCCCCAAAGATAAGCTTTTAACCATATGGTTAGAATATGTATTCTAATCATCATAAAACCACTTTTGCTCTATGACTTTTGAAAATGTGCATATTTTTAGGATTACATACCCAAAGGGTAAAAACGGGACCCTATTACTAAGACCTCGCTTTCTGTCCGTCCGTCTGTCTGTCACCAGGCACCAGGAAATTTTCACAAAAATGTGTATTTCAGTTGCCGCTTTAACAACAAATAGTACTAAAAATAAAATGAAATAAATATTTGAGGGCTCTCAAACAAAAAACGCCATTTTTTGCCAATTTTTGCTCGATATCAATAAATAGTAACAGATAGGCACTTGAAATATTCACAAAATACTTAATTGTATATTTACTTTACTTTATTGTGTACGGAACCCTCAGTGCGCGAATCCAACTCGCACTTGGCCGGTTTATTTATTTTTCTTTCTACACAAATTCAATCTGCTGTGTGATAATTTTGTATGGGAAGTCGATAAATTTTCATGCAAAGCAAAAATCATAAAACAAAAGTTGTTCACCATGAGTTATGGGACACCTGTATAAACAGATTAAACCTCGACTTTAATAATCTGCTTAATTTTCATTCCCTCACGAGATCAATCAAAAAAGTGTTTGAATTAAAAAACACAACAATAAGAAGCTTTTGTTCTATTTTCGGTTGACGTGGAATAATTTGGCACTGAGGTACTGAGGTACCTCAGTACCTAAAGACGAAAGTCTACAAGCAGTGTGTGTTACTAGTGATGACATATGGAACTGATACGTGGCCTCTCACTATGGGCCTCATAAGAAAGCTCAAAGTCGCACAGCGTGCTATGAAAAGGGCTGTACTTGGTGTTTCCTTGCGATATACAATTTATATTTAGGAGTTAGGAGATCCGTAAACGAACAAAAGTCGCTGACATAGCGCAATGGACTAGCAAGCTGAAGTGGCAGTGGGCGGGGCACATAGCACGTAAAACTGACGGCCGATGGGGCAGAAAGGTTCTAGAATGGAGGTCACGTACCGGTAAGCGCAGCGTAGGACGTCCACCCACAAGGCGAACAGACGACTCGACGTCCTATGGCTGAAATTATGATGATGACGATGGAATAATTTAAACTCCCTGTTAGTAAAATCAAGTAAAACCAAACCATAGAGTTTAGATACAAACATTTTCGCTGGCGATATGTACTCCGATGCAGATACGGCAGCACTTATCTAGAAATATGAAGAGCTATAACGACACCATTCGTTACCGTTTAGAGTCAAAACTGTCACATCCACCCCTACCCTGAATAACCCGCCTCATAGACCCCGATCCCGATAAATTACTATTGTTAAAACTTCCTACCTAGGCTATGCATTTCAAGCGAAAAGTATATTTTAAGTCCGTTTTTCTTTGCCTGGCAAATATTTAAACAAATTTGACATTTAGTTTTACTAAAATGATTCATTTAAATATAAGAACTTTTTATTCTAACAGTTTCTCATCGTAGTTTATTTGGCATGATTAAATAGATTACAAGATCGTATACAGTTTTTCATTTACAAAAGGTCATGTACCCAAGCCACTGGTAGAGGCTTATGTGGACGTGGACGTCCTAAGGCTGAAATGATGATGATGATATTGTATATAGTAGGTATAGGTGTATATTTGGTACATGGCCTCATGTAAATGTAAAAGTGGGGGGTTATCATGTGCCGAGGCACAAACTTTAAAGAGAATTTTAAATACTGTTATTTTTGTACAAAGTTATCAAAGATTGCTTACAATATTCGCCAGCCGATATGGGCTTAAAATTATTTCGACGATGATGGACTTAAAATTGTTAAGTTAAATCTGTTGAGTTGATGGCCAACAGATGAATAACATTAATTAGGTACCTACTATCAATCAATGATTGTACAGAAATACACCATAAACGCTAAGAAGTTAACTGAAGCAGTGTTGCTTATTACGCCAAACTTTAAACGGAAAAAACAAAACAAGGTTAGATTAATAAATAAAAATATAAGAGAGATCATAGTTAGGCTTCAGGTTATTCAAAAGCATACAAACAACAATCTTATAAGGCCTACAAAATAAAAATAAAGCTTGAAACATTTTGTTAAATCTCAATTACAATCCTATTATTTCTAAATAATTCTACACTTGGGTATAAATGTAAATCTGAATCTGACCGGTCGTTCATGGTCAAATACGGTCAAATTCAGTCCAATTGACCCAAACATTATTATAATCACATCATCCGTTCATTAGTTTCTCTTAATAAATAATATTTAATTAGACAGAAATGTTTGAGTCAAATTGACCAAATTAAACCGTAAATGACCGGTCATTTATCGTATTTGATCATCGTGACTGGTTAGATTCAATCATTTTACATATCTACACTTGGGGTTTTGCTGATGAATTATTTCTAAATGTACATCGAAAATTTAAAATTTGTTGATCCTATAAATCCTATGCCTTCATTCAGAATAAAATAAGTAGACAACAATCCGACTAAACCGACAAAAAGTTAACTTGTTATTCTATTGACAAACCGCATTGTGCTATTCCACCGCAGCCCCGTCGCACGGTTGTCGCACCGTTGTCGCGCGTCCGGCGACTATCCGCGCCTCGCCGCCTTCATGCGGCTTTTGCTTCCTAACAAAGTTACGGAAAAATCTGTTCCATCCTCGCTTATTTCTAGCGATTTTAGAATTTTCCAGCCACATGAAATATTCCAGTTTGCTTTAACAATATCGTGGCTATACAGACGCGGCTTTGGTTTTAAATAAATTATAATTATGAACTTTGTGAGTTATATTTTACGTGTTTAGTCAGATAAAGCATGTATCAAAATTTCAAGCATCAAAAGTTGTAAAAACGTTTAAGAGGCCGTCCTAGAAATCGTCATATTTTTGTACAATTTGTTCTCTAATTGTAAAGACGTGAATGATAATTGAAACAAAATAACACGTGATTTTAAAAGATTAGTTCTTATTCTTGCATATAGCTCGAATGGATTTTTTATATGATTTCAAATTACAAATATTATCTTGTAAAGGATCAACATTGTTGACGCTTTATCCCGCATCATAGACGCACACAATCATAGAACTCTATATTTCAATTTTGCATTAAAAAGGTGCACGGCCAGATAATATAGTAGTTTTCATTATTTGGTGATATATACGTTTTGGTATTGTTACGATTCGGACGTTCACAATGTGATCGTGTAGTATGTGATAATGATCCTATGAATTTACAAACTTTAGAAAGGTAAATATTAGTTTATTCTTAATGTCCTTTTCAAATCCTGTTGGTTCTTTGAAGGCTTTAGAATGTCCAATTTTGGCTAGTGCCGTACATCATTACTGCGCTCGCGAGGGCCTACAAGCTCCCTAGCTTGGACCCTACCTAGTACCCCGTAGGTACAGAATCCTAGTACAGAAGGGTATTACCGTATCCCGAAATGTTCCATGCTTACGCCAATAGGGCTAACCAACTCATTTGACAGGTAAACGTCACAGTTATGGGTTTTTGCTGCATTTTATTCTTATCATACTATCGTATTATTTGATTTGATTATATATATATCTTACTATCGTATTCTTTGATTTCTTATGTTGTCAGATCCATTTTAAGTACCTACTCTATACCAGATTTTATTTATAAACACCTTCTGTTTTAGAAAAGCCACAAGAGATACATTGATACTTCAAGCAGGGACATTATTTCCATAAAACATTAGTCACAATACACGAAGTAATGCATTTGCAAAAAAAACTAACTGTTGAAATTACTGCATAGGCAATGAAAACCTAACCAAATCTATTGTTGGTCGTCTCTCTGTCAAAAGGTGCAGGGTGACCTAAATGTGATAGAAATCAGCATTTCCATCAGTGCGTTGATTAATATCGAGTAAAGCCTCTTTTGGAGAACGAATTGAGGCGTAAAGCGAGTTGCACAGCAAGGCTTGTAAGCGCGCTGATAACCCTCGTTAAATTGTAAAATTGTGCCGTGTGGGGACGGCCGTAAAGAATACACTTTCTCAGGAGGAGGCGTGTCGTAACAGGCGACTAATTCCTGTAGCACGAGACGGACAGAAGAGTCTGCGTGCGAAATGTTTTAAAAAACTGCGCTCGCCAACTCGCCTGCCGCCTGCGTGGCGAGTAATAGCTATCCCCCCCGATGAAAGTCATTGGGAAGGCCTGTGTTCAGCAGTGGACGTCCTATGTCTGAAATGAAATTCTAAAACGCGTTTACTATCGCTTGTATAAACGGCATCAGGCCGCTAAGGCCTACAGGTAGGTTTTACTACAAAATGTTACTAGCAAGCTAAAGTGGAAGTGGGCTGGCCACATCTGTCGCAGAACCGATGAAAGGTGGAGTAAACAGGTTCTCGAGTGGAGACCGCGCCTTAGCAAACGTAGTGTAGGACGCCCTACAGCTCGATGGACTGACGACCATAAGAAGATGGCTGGCAGTGGCGCTCTTTGGGGAAGCTTACGTCCAACAGTGGACTGCAATAGGCTGACATGATGATGATGAAGACACCTATAGCTCGTGCCGCGATGCGTGGCGTGATGGTGTTGCCTGTGTAGCGTAGGTACAGATCGCAATGGATGGGTAGGTGACATTGTATTACACGTCCAATTTTTGTTGGTTTTGAAGCCATATTGCTCTGGCCTGTTCAAACACAACTTTTAAACATAATCTCTTTAATATAAATATTTTTAAGCGTTTTATCTTTCATAAGCAGCAAGAACTAAGGACTAGTTTGAATAGTGAACCATTATTTATTTTGAATTTAATTTAATGACTGTTCCTCAGTGTAGAACTGCAAACAGACTTTACTCAAGTGATTAAAACCTGTCAATAAACGTTGTTTGTGCACCTCACAGGTTAGTCTGCAAATAACAAAAGTTTTGATCGTTGGTTGATAATACAATTAAAACTTCACCGCTTGCTGGTAATGGTAAATCTATCCAGAACTATATATGTATAAAATATTTACTATTATAATGGACCTATTGTACCTTCTTATATTTTGACTTTTTTCAAACTTTTATTAGGACATACTGGGTAAGGTCTTTATCATTTCAGCCACAGGAACGTCTACTGCTGAATAAAGGCCTCCACTGTAATTTCCAGATTTGCCGGTTGGAAGCAGCCTGCATCCATCGGCTTCCTGCAACCTTTACCAGATCGTCTGTCCACCTTGTGGATGGACGTCGTAGCTTACTACGCTGCGCTTGCCGGTACGTGGCCGCCATTCCAAAACCTTCCTGCCCTATCGGCCGTCAGTTCTACGTACTATGTGTCCCGCCCACTGCCTCTTTAGCTTGCTAATCCGTTGCGCTATATCAGCGACTTTTGTTCGTCAACATTTTCGCTGTTACATACATTACCTATGTCAGCAACATTTGTTCGTTTACGAATCTCCTCATTCCTGATTCGATCTCGCAAAGAAACGCCGAGTATTGCCCTTTCCATAGCACGCTGTGCAACCTTCGCTTTCTTATGAGGCCCATAGTGAGAGGCCACGTTATAGTTCCATATGTCATCACTGGTAACACACACTGACATAGCCCAACGGAAAAGCAAGATGAAGTGGCAGTGGGTGGGGCACATAGCACGTAGATCTGACGGCCGATGGGGCAGAAAGGTTCTGGAATGGAGGCCACGTACCGGCAAGCGCAGCGTAGGACGTCCACCTACAAGGTGGACAGACGACCTGGTATAGGTTGCAGGAAGCCGCTGGATGCGGGCCGCTTTCAACCGGCCAATCTGGAAATCACTGGGGGAGGCCTATGTTCAGCAGTGGACGTCCTATGGCTAAAATGATGATGATGATGATGATACATTACCTATCTCCGGTACGGTTTTCAGAGTGGCGGGTAAAGACTAACCATACAAGCTAACTTCCAACTTCGATAAGCAGGGAGTGAGATTGTATGCTTAGCTTTTTCAGTGAATCTGAATAAGATTTAAATTTATCATAGAAACTAACATCTCTGGCTTTAAACGGATGAATTTTAGTTTTTACGATTATACTCGTAAATTATCTATACTCTTCGATATCAGGTTTTAAATGTAGAGTTAGACAACCCTATATACGCGGTAGGACATATAAATATAAGATTTTTTAGAATTTGGTCAGTAATTCAGTACTTTACTTCATACAAACTAACATAAGGTACAAACAAACAAATAAACAAGTTGTTTGTGTAGCGTAAATAAAAAAGTTGTTTGTGTAACCAATTATACAGTGGTATCAATTCCAGCACATAGAGCTTATTGTTATTTTTTAAAACAGTATTACTTGAACCTTTTTTTGTTTTTCCTGCATACAGTTTGAGATAATAACAACACTGCTTACGTTTTATTTATCGTTCTTGGTAAAAGCCAACAGCTAAATAAAACTCATTCCAAGATGGCTAGAATGAAGACTTATTTTATGGAGCATTAGACAAACTGCACACTGCAATCTTGATGCAGTGCTTCATTGTTTTGTTTACCCATCTGCAGTAAGATTTTGATCTATTCAACCGCTGTCCGGCAGCAGATCAAAGTAATGGACATAGTCCTGAAATATAGCAAGCTTAAGTGGCAGTGGGCCGGCTACATCTGTCGCATAACCGATGAGAGGTGGAGTAAACGGGTTCTCGAGTAGAGACCACGTCTTGGTAAACGTAGTGTAGGACGCCCCCCAGCTCGATGGACTGACGACCTTAGGAAGATGACTGGCAGTGGATAGATGAAAAAGGCGGGTGATCGTGCTCTGTGGCGCTCTTTGGGGGAGGCTTCAGTCGACTACAATAGGCTGACAGGATCATGAACCGTTGTCAATGCTAAAGAAGTGTATGGATACTAAGTTTGGCCTTTTTAAAATATATGTAAATGAATAAAAACAAATTGTTATCACAATCACACCAATAAGCTAGCCTCAAACTAAGCAAAGCTTGTACTATGGCGACTAGATAACCGATAAAATAACTAAAATACATTTACATGGGGCACACTAAAAGTTTTGCACTTCTAGCTAATCGGAACTACTCGTATTTGAATTTCGAATGTTATATTTTTTAAACGTTGCAAATTCTGAGTAATAAAAAAAAATTGGCGGGAAATGATTTGTCAATTGTTTTTTATCACACATCAAA
Source organism: Anania hortulata (assembly GCA_963576865.1). Classification (NCBI taxonomy): domain Eukaryota; kingdom Metazoa; phylum Arthropoda; class Insecta; order Lepidoptera; family Crambidae; genus Anania; species Anania hortulata. Next base: position 7,704,935 of record OY756396.1, on the reverse strand, counting down.
GTTCTACGTACGCAACGAAAATGGAATTAAGTCGAAAAAAATTTAAAGCGATGATTTTTTATGATTTTAAAAGTTCTCTCTCTCCGCAAGACTGTGCCGGTCGTCTTCAAAATACTTTTGGGAGAGAAGCATCTTGTTTGAGCATCCTGAGGCGATGGTTTGCTGAATTTGAAAAAAAAAGTTCGCGAAAGACGACCCAAAAGCCAAAAACAAAGTCATTTTTAGCTTCCGAAAAAGTAGAAATCGTCACCCATCCTGCGCATAGCCCCGACCTAGCACCATGTGATTTCTGTATTTTCCCCAAAATCAAAGATTTGATGAGAGGTTTTACTTTTACCAACTCCGAAGAGGCAGTGATAGCGTTCAATCAGCAACATCGTAGAATACATGCCTTCAGATTTGTGGTCCTCCTGTTCTAAAAAATGTTTCGATCGCATAAAAAAAAATTAAGATGTAAAGGAGAGTATTTTGAAAAGCAATAAACATAATATTTTGGTTCTAACATGTTGTTCTTTTAAGTTACGCAAAACTTTTAGTGTGACCTACGTATAAATACCCATGGCTTAGGTACAAATGCTCGTGCTTATCACACAAACATTTTCCCCTTGCGGGATTCGAACCCGCAACCGCCTGGCTTTGTAGTCCAGGGCGAGAACCACTACACCAGACGGTCGTCAAGTAAGTATTATTGTCATGCCCAAACATTTTAGTACGAAATGCCAACACTTGTCTGTCAGTTACACAGAAATAGAAAAACTGTGGTATTGTCAACTTAGCGCGGTTATCGGGGTATCCGGCTTGGCGCCGGCCCGGCGCTTCCTCGGCTTTTTACTTTTAACCGAGATGAACTAAAATCTAATGGAATTATTCATTTATTATACCAGGAAAGCATATAGCACTCTCTAGAAGAAAGTCCTTAAACAAACAAAGTAAAACCATATACAGGGTGGAGACGATCATACGAAAATAAATAAAAACACGGTTTGACGACCTTCGTAGCCGAGAGACGAGCATGACTAACTTTTTTATATAGTCTCGGGTCTAGGTGTTGTGGTCCCGTCGTCCCGATTTCTATAACACAAGTTCATTAGCTACTTACCTTAGGATCAGAGCAATGTATGTGATGTTGTCCAAATTTTTGGCTTAGAGCTTTAGACTAAGGCATACATCAAATACCAAAAAAACGTAATATAACTATTACATATAGTGCTACAATAGTTAATATTACCTTTTTGCTAATTAAAAACTACCTACTAAAACGTAACACGATTTCAAATACCTAATTATTAATGAGTGTTGGCTCCTCTTAAGTCCAAATGGAGGATTACGTTAATCTATTAGGCCGACTCTACATATACCATTTGTTGAGTCCGATTTTTACTACAGTCATTAAGATAAATAATCTTCTATTGGTTGTTTTTTTTTAAATTATTTTCGTAATTGTCAGTACAAAGTTTCTATGAAAAGAAAAATTGGTAATGTTTAGCGAAAAAACTTTGGGAAAATCTTATTTTCTTCTATGGGAATTTTGCTCTACAAACACAAACAGCAGTTTGGCAGCTGACATCGTCTGCCGGGACATCCAGTTACTTTTTAAAGTAGATATGGACTAACTTCAAAACAGTCTAAAAAATAAGTGTGAAATTTAAAAATAGCTATCAGTTAAAAAAGTATGTCACCATTATTGACACGACGTGTCATCATCATCATCATCTATACGGTCAATCCCGGTTGCGTCCAAAGCCATTGCTTTGGAGCCCAGGGTCCGCTTTCCTTGATTTGCTCCTCCACTTCGCGCGGTCTTGAGCGTCTCTAGTTGTGAGATCATTGACACGCATGTCAGCCCTTACAACGTCAAGCCAGCATTTCTTGGGTCTACCCCATTTGCCAGGACCTGGCGGTGGCGGCATGGCCAGACATTTGTTTCCTACGTAGCTTGCCGAATTCCGCAAAACATGGCCGTACCAGCGTAGGCGACTCTCCTGCAGTTTGTCTGCAATATCACGGACACGAAGGCTACCGCGGATGCGCGAGTTCCTCACGCGGTCCTTACGCGTGACTCCGCACATCCACCGCAGCATATTCATCTCCGTGACACGCAGCTCCTGCTTGTGTCGCTCAAGTAGCGGCCATGCTTCGCTGCCATATAAAAGAACGGACTTATAGATCTGTCCTTTAAGCTTAACCGGCATTCTGGGGTCACAAATGACACCAGTCACCTCTCGCCATTTGGCCCACGCAGCAGCAATGCGTGCTTTGACGTCGCAATCGATGTCTCCGGACGCGTGAAGTACAGATCCAAGGTATTTAAACTGGTCCTTGCGCTCGACCTTGTCTCCGCCTATGCGAACGGGTGTTGGATTTGTAGAGTTACAGGCCAGGTACTCGGTCTTCGCCACATTGAGTTTCAGACCACCGCTCTCAAGCGACTGCTTCCACTCGTTCACCCGTCTCACCAGCCTGCCCCTGTCCGCGTCCACCAGTGCGATATCGTCAGCATACATCAGCAGCCATGGTGGCTGCTCATGTGAGTCTCTGATGCTGTCTGATACAACGTCTAATATCACACTGAACAGAAACGGACTGAGGACGAAACCCTGGTGTACTCCGACGGTGATGGGGAACGGTTTGGTGTCGCCAACAGCGGTCCGAACCATAGAATCGGAGCTGCGGTACATGTCCCGAATAATGTCAATATATGCCTCGGGGACCCCTTTGGATCTCAGTGCCCACCAGATCACCACTCGAGGGACACAGTCGAAGGCCTTCTGCAGATCAAGAAAGAGCAAGTGCAGAGGCGTGTTCTTCGCCCTGTATCTCTCCATGACGGTCCTTAAGGCGAAGACAGGGTCCATAGTACCGTTGCCAGGACGAAACCCATATTGACACTCCGAGACATCACACTCCTGTCGGATCCGGGAGTCCACAATCCGCTCAAGGAGCTTCATGGTGTGGGACATGACCTTTATACCGCGGTAGTTGCTGCACTCTTGCACTGATCCCTTGTCTTTGAAGACCGGAGTAATAATACTCATTCTCCATTGGCTCGGGATCAGCCCACTTAAGAGTATGCGGTTGTAAAGGTAGGTTAGGATGTCCACACCAAGAGGGCCCATCGCCTTCCAGGCTTCGATTGGGACTCCATCGGCTCCGACAGCTTTACGATTCTTCATGCGGCGAAGAGCAAACTGGACTTCTATTGACACGACGTGTCTATTGTGTAAAAAATTTCAATATAATTGGCTATTCTTTAATCGCAGTTTAATCCTAGTCTATTTTTTACAAAGAGTCATTTAGAACTGTTGTAGACGAATGGTTGTTAGGTTGACAAAAACAAAAGCCGCTTTATCCCTTTTACAGATCCAAAAAAGGGTGAGACGTGATAAGTTCTCTCGAATAGTTACGGTTCGCGGGCCGTCGCGGCCCGTCGCCAGTGAGCGCACACCCTTATCTTTTTAGCTTTTTTATGTCTTAACAAAGTTAATGCCAAGAAACGTTCGAGTATTTTCCTGGTTGGATGAAAAACTTTGAAAATATTTTAAAGTTGTAGGAATGTTCTTTAATGTGGAAATGATGGCTTCCATTTTCTATTTTTAAAGAGTACTGACTGACGTGAAGGTTTTATGTTGAAAATAATACGAGTAATTCACTTTAAAATCGTCAGTCATGGAACGCCATGTTGTAAATTTAAAAAAAAACTTTATTGTGACACGATATTTTGACATAGATAATTAAATAATGAATCCAGAACCTCCTACTAGGTACGGTCAGCATCAAAAGTCGATGACCACATTTAGATTTTCAAAATTGTTAATGACCTTATTGTACCGTAGTGCCGGAATTGGATGATTATCATATAAAACCAATTCTAGCGCTTGTCATGTTAAGCGATTCAGGTTTAAAAGTGTATAGCGATTTTAAGTGGTCATCGACTTTAACCGTACTAGTAGTTATATTGCAACCTTTGAGCACATACCCTATAGAGCAGCAATACGAACCATCTTTCTCCGAAACTAGTAAGTGATTTTTCACTTACATTTATTATGAAATGACAACCTGTCATTTCTCGCCCATGAAAATACAGATTTAAAAATGGCGGAGCATTTTACCGAACAAATCATATTCATGACATAAATCTTCTATAGGGTATATGCTCCATGACTGCAACTAACTAACGAACTGCAATTATACTTACATAACTAACAATCTGAGAGACCTTGTTACAATATCGAATGTAATGGCACCTTAAGGTAGGTTATGTCCAATTAAATTAATTAACATTTTTGCTCTGTTGCTCAAACACTACACTAACCTTTTTTTGGGGCCAGCACGAAAATTGCAAAAAAAAAATGTTTTCTCTATCAGGTATTCTTCGTCAAATTTGATTATGATTTCAACTCTGTCATACGACGAGGATCATTTGAACTAGTGGTTCCCGCTCTGAACTACAAAGCCAGAAAGCCGACTATGAAAATGTTTCGTACGTTCGGACGTATTAACCTAACAAATTAAAATACCGTCAACATGTTTCAAACCATTTACAATGAACAATTGAGATCGGTCGTATTTTTTACCCGGCTAGTTTCAGATGTTTATATTTTTTCAAAGTATTGATACAAGTGAATGGTTATTTTCATTTATTAGGCTTATACGTCCGAACGAAACATTTTCGTAGTAGGTAGGGCTTCTGGCACGCATTCGAATACCGCAATGTTTGTGTGACAAGCACGAGCATTTGACCTATTTGACGAAGACATGGACGCTTGTTAATCCGTTATCTAGTCACCATAGAACAAGATTTGCTTAGTTTGGGGCTAGATAATTGGTCTGATTGTTATAAAAAAAAATTTACATATACTAGACTAGCTGTGCCCGTAGCTTTGCCTGTTTCGAATACTTAGGTACAATAATTAAAATTTGCATTTTCACATTACATTTTTTTTTTACATCTCGGGATAGAAAAAAGGCTTAATAAAATTTTTATTACAAATATTTGTCACAGAATTATTTTTATCGAATACGACATACTGCGTCGATCCCAGATGACCCGGGACCAGGGTAAACGAATGATGAGGAATTAAATTAATCGAATCAGTAGTTTTGGAGATGACTTCCCACATTTAAACATCATACATTCGAGTGTTTGATCAGATTGTCAGCCTTCTTAAACAGTCACAGCCCGATAAATTGTCAAATAGGTAAAAACATATTATTATATGAACAGTTAAATGCGGAAAACCATACACAACATAGTTATGCACTATCACTGACAATAATTTTGAACCACTTTCGCTAATTAATTGACTGAACTAGAGCGATTGATACCCTCGGATCCGAAAAGTAGCGGTTAAAATATTTTATTTCGTATTTTTCGCTTTGCGATCGGAAATAGCGATTGGAAGCGACCATCTCGAAAATAGGTCGAACGGAATTTTTACTCAACTAGCAAAACAACATAGTTGATGAAATTAAATAATAATTGCCGGTTAAACCAACAGCAGAGACTAACCTGTTACAGATCAGTACCATCCTACTAGTTTAGAGGTGTAGAAGGTGAAGGTTACTAGACAGATCCGTTTAGCAAAACCTTTTGCTTTTAATTATTTTATTTTACTCGACATATTTTATTTTGCTCGGCGAACATAGTGTACTTGGTGTCGCTATCTCTAAGGTCCCTGGCTCGATTCCCGGTTGGTCCTTGTAGAAAAAATACTTTTCTATTTTGTCTCGGGTTTGGCTGTTGTTCTACCGTTGTTGTTTTTAATGTCTGTAACACAAGTGCTTAAGCTAAAAACTTATCAATGGATCAGAGCAATGTATGTGAGATCTTTACAATATTTATTCAATAAATTATATTTATTTATATTTTTTTAAAACATTTAAATCCCCAGGAGTAGAAGAAGATGGAAGAGCCCTACATCCAGGATCGGATCACCAAAGTGCCGCCATGATGATAATGATAATACATTTAACAAAATGGTATAAATAGCGCCCTTCATAAGACTTTTACATCTTATTTTTCGCACAAAACATTACTGTTTAGCCTAATGGTCAGTTGTCAGAGAATGCAACATGGCTTTAAGTCCAGCTTCTGAACGATATTCTAATGTGTACAATAAAGTTTAAATTAACTAATTAAAGCAAGGAATTTTATCTACCGGTAAACCAAAAAGTACCCTGTACTAGAAAGTACGGTGTAAGAATTATGACAATGGGGTATAGGGACTAGAAATACTCGCGCAAACATGTATTAGGCATGCTAAGGAAAATGCGAATATTGCCATCTCATTTTATGCCCACTTAAGGCGAGTAGCGCCCCTAAATTAGCGACTTGACGGGTGTTAGTACGAATAACGCACGAAAACTCATTAAAATACGGTTCATATCAGCGTGTAGTGAAACGTGGCTACGTTACTACATTACTACGTACAACGACAATCGTCTGCTGCGTCTGCGACTGCGTCTTTAGTTAGCGAAAATTGGGGGAAATTATACTTTTCGCATGGACACAATTGTTCGATTGAAAAACCATATTGTTATGCTCAGCTTATAGCTATCAGTCGAATCGGTCAAGCCGTTAAAGAGAGAGAATAAGCATCTTTTAAAGTATAAGTACCTACTAGGTCTGGGTGTTGTGGTACCGTCGTTGTTTCTGATTTCTGTAACACAAGTGCTTAAGCTACTTATCATAGGATTAGAGCAATGTATGTGATGTTGTCCAATATTTATTTATTTATACTAGAAACAACATATGCTATGCTCAAAATGTTGTATAGGTTTTGAAAATTATTAGCATATTTTAAAAATATTTTTCTTTCAATTTGGGCTTTTAGCCCTTCGCGTTCCGCTTACCCGTGGAGACCGGAAAAACAATGGAGAAAATTTTACGTGGCATGCGAAGGGTTAAGTAGTAGGCTCTTGAAACCACAAGCTAGTTTACATTTGGCGAATACACTGAAGAATTGTGCAAAATATTGTCGGCTTATACCAGCAAGAGTCAAGAGCCAAGGACAGATAAAATTGTGATGGAAAGGGACTTGTTATTTTCACGAAGGTTTCATAATTATAACCAACGACCATCTGGTCTAGACCGTTAGCGGTCGGGGTTTGAATGTGTTTGTGTGTAATGCACGATCACTAATTGTATCTGAACCATAGATGTCATTTAAATCCCCCTAAAAACGTAAATACTCGTTTAACCTGTCATTTTTGTGAATTGCAAATGTCAGCTATTACTTCATCCACCAAATTGTATTTAAATTTAGTTTTTATGATGTTTTTAAATTTTACCCCTGTTCCTGTTTATCATCATCATGTCAGCCTATTGCAGCCCACTGCTGGACGTAAGCCTCCCCTAAAGAGCGACAGAGAGCACGATCTCCCGCTTTTTTCATCCATCAACTGCCAGCTATCTTCTTAAGGTTCCGTTTGTAATAGCAAAAAGTAAAAAAATAACTAGCTCTACTAAAGTTACTTAAATCAAGAGATGGAAAGCTAAAAGTACATGCCATATTTTTCTCTTTCAATCTTTGCCAATGCTTAATTTCCTAGAAACTTATGAGTTTCTAGGAAATTGGTTGTTAGGTAGTTGCGATGAAAAAGTATGCTTTTCAACCGACTTCAAAAAAGGAGGAGGTTCTCAATTCATCGGAATCTTTTTTATTCTATTTTTATGTATGTTCAGCGATCATTCGTTACTGCATCGACCAATTTCGATAATTATTTTTTTCTTCGAAAGGTAATACTTTCAGAATCAGAATTTAACGTAATTTATATGGGATAATTCTTTTTTATTGAATAGCTTATACATTAACGACACTATCATAAAAATTTGTGGGAAAAAATTAACCCGTAAGAGTGGAAAAATAGGAAAAAAGATTTGTTTTGATTAGGATTTATCACTTAAATAGATGAAATAAGTTAATTTTATTAAAAAATAAAACCGACTTCAAAAAACTAAAAACCTAAAAATAATCTTAACACTTAAGTACCTAATCAGTTACTTTTGGAGTCGATGCTAGCCGATGAGAGATTCTATGTTTTCGTTTGCACCGACTCCAAAAGTAACTGATTAGGTACTTAAGTGATATGATTATTTTTAGCTTTTTAGTTTTTTGAAGTCGGTTTAATTTTTTTTATTATTTTTTTTTTTGTCTAAAGTTCTTTATTTAACAGATAATTAAACAATTACGTTGCACAACTTAATTACAGTCATACAATCAACAACTTATAAAAACTACTTTATGAGGCTAGTTATAGGCACCTTTAAAAGTTAATTAACATGATAAGTGTGTACTTATTAGGACAGACTGTTAAAGAAACTAAATAATTATCGGTATAATTAAGATAAAATTGCAAAATTATTGTACTAATTTACGCTTACTTCATAATAAAACTCTTCTTACTGCAGAGCACAGGCCTCACCTCAACTATGAGGTGGTATGGGCCATACTCTACAACGCAGGCCCAGTGCGCTTTGTTGGAGGGGTGTTGTAAGGCCAGTGACTGCAGATGTTATCAAGCCGCCCTAAGGCCTCTGACTAGGCTTCAGGACTATATAGTATCAAGCGATATTAGCCAGGAGCAACTTTTAACGTGCCTCCCGAAGCATGTCGATGCTTATAATATACAGGGTGGTCCAGGCCAGATGGATATAAAATTTTTTTTAGGTAGTCGGCTTAGGGACCTATTTGCACCCGCCAGGAAAAAAATCGCTCGTCAGCCGCTTACAAGATATGTTTTTTTTTATAATTTTAGAAATATCACCACATTTAATGTTTTAATATTTTTTTGTTTACTTTTAAAATGAAAAATTCTATTATTTTTTTATTTTATTTAGGTGCTTACTTAGACATTGCACTCTCTCAGAAAAAAAAATCTGACTGATCTGCAAATTTGAAGTGCATCTAATTTCATATCAATGCGGGAATAATTATTTTCTTTGAAATCGACAGATTTTTCGTTAACTCCAATTGAAAAAGCGTTGACTTAACTTTGATAATCTCTACCGAAACCCTGTCGCCACTGAGCTACAAGTAATGTCATATAACTATTTACGTAAACATAGTTAACGTATGTTTTTTTAAACGTTTTGCATCTCTACCGCGGTAAATAGTTTCATCCCCAAAATCCGCCTTCATTATTTATACAATCCTTACATTCAGCGCGTCCAAATCGAGTTTGCTGAAACTCCGAGTGTGTATACCATTCTTTTGAGAAAAATATTTTATTCAAACCTTGTACATGGGATTTCTTTTTAAAAAATGTATACTTACGGATGAGTTAAATCTTATAAAATGCGTTATAGTACTCAAGTGTTTAATTTTTTTTTTCTTAATTGGAATAGATAAAACACAACATCAATGTTTTCAAGCGTCTTGCACTTAACATCCGAAGTCATAACCTTGAAATAAGAAAAACATTATTTTTGATATTTTTTTACATGTAAAATCAGTTAACTACAGCTATTTATGTGAAAATACATTATTCCAATATGTCGAAAAACCATCTACAGATGCTCTTACACATACTGTACCTACGAAATGAATATACGCGAATACGCGGCTATACATGTATTATGTACCGCCAGTAACTTTAATCCGACCAAATTATTACATATTCACAACAAGCCCTGATGAACAAACCGTACAATAATGATGCATATTTACATACTGAACGTAAACCGGATAATGTCGAGATTACCTCGCTATTCTGCAGATTACATAAGAGGAGGGGAGGGAAGTAAAAACACTAAAAAGTACCAAAGGAGGCTTATATTAAGTAAAAGGTAAATACTATCCAATATTAAAATCTCAAAAATAAAAATACCTTTTCATACAAACTGATTTCAGCTGGTCACAGTTTAGTATGGTAATGTGTTTTTTTTTGCGATTCTTGGTCCCATAGAACCCTGAAAAAACCACGACACTAGTACAACTATCTCAGTTTTACAAGGTAATTTACCGAGTCATCATCATCATTTCTGCCATAGGACGTCCACAGCTGAACACAGGCCTCCCCCATTGACTTCCAGATTGGCCGGTTAGAAGCGGCCTGCATCCAGTGACTTTCTGCGACCTTTACCAGGTCGCCTGTCTACCTTGTGAGTCGACGTCCTACTCTGCGCTTGCCGGTACGCGGCCTCCATTCTAGAACATTTCTGCCGAATCGGCGGTCAGTTCTACGTGCTATGCGCCCCGAGGCGGACGAGAAGTTATTTACCGAGTGTATTTACCGAGGTTTACCGAGAATTTACCAAGTCAACTTTTAAAATGTACTTGAACAAGACAATTACTTAGACGAATCAGGTAGAAAATGCCGCATATTGTGTCAGGCAACTACAGCACCCTACATAGCGCGTGACCCGACATAAAATTGAGTGGTTTTTAATAAAATTATTATAGAGTTGGACAGGGCCAAGTACGAAATACGTACGCTGATAAAAATATAAATCTAATCCATCACGGTTTAAAATAAAACAAATACAATCATGTCATCATATTTGGCCCCGCTCAACTTCATAATAATTAAATTTACATCTCTTTTGTAAACAGTTTTTTTTTTTAGTTTTAAATACTTACAAAGAGCTACTTTAGTAAGTGAACACTCGTGTGAAATAGATCAAGCGAGCCGTGCGGCTCAAAGCGAGCGCGGAATGTCCGGAACTCCCAATTTGCATAAATAAAAGCACATTCCGCGACCCTTTTGGTACCGGTCCATAACACGGGCAAAGTAAAATCATGATTAATGTATGTAGTTAGACGAAACACCGAAAACATGGCCACCCTAACTAAACAATGCCTTTTTTGTTTATTTTACGAGTAGCAGTAGGTATGTTAGTTTTTAAATGCAAAACAGTCAAACAATCATTAATATATTGTTACGTAAAAATACAATTGGTTACATCTTCCGTGTTTTGAGTTGGACGTAAGAGTATCTATTTAAAATTAAATCCAATCCGCTCTTATTCGTTGAAATAAAATTAATATCGTTTATTTGCTAGAAACAGTTAACATAAGATAGTCAGGTTCCGCTATCTGTCTGTCTGTCACTTAGATTTATTAAACTTTTAGTAATACTTTTACTACTTTCAAAAGTACCTAATATTGTAAAAAAGCGATTTTTCATACACATGAAATAGTACTCCTTCAGGGAACGGTGAACGCTGCGCACGACACGTAAATTAGGCAAAATCCATTACCATAGAGAGAGATATATTTGCCGGCTGCAAAAAGGCATTTTCAAGAGAATATGCTAATCTTGTTAATTAGTGGTGTCGGCTGCCCTTCCTGTGTGAGAAAAATACGCGGCGTCTGACTTATGGCGGGCATTAATATTGTCCGCGCTTCCGCTCTCACCCGCCTATTTTCCAGCTTCTAAATCTGCGCGCTCTGAATCAAGAGACGCCTCTGTGTTTTCTATGAATGGGTGGGGAAATATACAGGGGGCGTAGACATATACCAAAGGAATCGATATAGCTTAAAGAATAAGCAAGCTAAAGTGGCAATGGGTTAGTCACATTTGCCGAAAAACCAATAACCGATGAGATAGACGTGATTTTGAGAGGAGACCACGACTTGGGCAGCTTAGAGCGCCCTCCGACAAGGTGGAACGATGGTATACGCAAAGCTGCTGGCAAAGAATGGAAAAGAATAACCAAGGATCGGGCTTAGTGGCGTGCATTAGAAGAGGCCTATGTCCAGCAGTAATGATGATATAGACAGATTAATATCGCTAACAATTTGTATCACTTGTGCATAAGAAAAGAACACAACATTTAGATGGCATTACTGTTTAAATATTTGTTATACGTAAACCGCTATTAGTAAGTATTTTGTAGCTTTTTAAATAGCGAACGAATTACATTATCTTAGGCAGCAAATTTACTGTAGCGGAGTGTAGTTTTGTTTCCCATCACGAGATCCGACTGTATGTAAAAATACATGTTAAACATAAGTTTCAATTACTCAAAACGAAACCTGAACGGAGTCATGAATAATGCGAATTCTCTTAACTCTATTGCTAAGTACTTTGAAACAGTTGAAATAGCATAACTAAAATAAGATGACCTTGTGTAAAAACGAGACAAAACAAACAGTGGGTGGATTTTAGCTATCGGTGCCCTACAACACTATGCCGTAAATCAGGCACGACGTAACCTAATTAGTTTTAAGCCGACACTGCAAAATTATAGCGGGTACAGTGCATCAACGTGCAATAGAGAAATCAGGCAGTATAAGCCTTAACACTGCGAGTGTGTCGCCGCAAAGCCCGCCAACTGAGCTGGGCATTCCGTAAATCAGATGTACCTCTGAGATTTATGTTCAAACAAAACGAGCAACGGTAAATATTTTGTGAGTGGATTAACTTAAACTTTCGATACAAACTCTTTATGAGTTGTTTTAATAGCTCTAGGATGATACCTGGTAAGCAGGAAAATAACACTGTCTGATTTTCTGCCGTCGCTATCTTAACTTTACTATCTATAATAATGTCTCTTCCAAGTAAAAGAAAAGAGTCACAGACTACACGTTTTAGAACTGTCAAACTTAAACCTTTGATGGCCGTGAATGTTTTCATTATACTTACATATTTTAATCGAAACAGTTTAATATAAATATATTATATTATAAATGTATATATATGTGTAAAGATATTAAACCATTAGCTAAAAATCTTAAAATAGTCTATAAGTAGATAAAGTGTTACAAAGATTTTTAGATAGAACCAGTTGATTAAAATTGATAACACTAAAAAAATTTGTCGCTAAAAAATACAAAATCGGAAGGATACGACGAAGTATGTACTAAGGTCGTGAAAGAAAGTGTTAATGAAATTATTATCGTTTTGACACATCTAATAAACCTATCTTTTTCTTTGGGTACTTTTCCAGAATTACTTAAACTGACAATAATAAAACCATTGTTTAAAAAAGGTAATACATGACATTGATAGTTATCGTCCTATTGCGCTTCTATCGGTATTCTCAAAAATTTTTGAAAAGTGCATGTATAAGCAGTTAGTTGATTTTTGTAACAAGTTTTACCTACTAAACCATGAACAGTATGGTTTCCAAAAAAATAAATCTACCACTTTAGCGATACATAGTCTTGTAGGGACTATTCTGCAAAGCATTAATGAAAAAAAAATTACTACAGCTGTATTTGTTGATCTCTCAAAAGCGTTTGACCACGTTTCACACTCACTGTTAATCAATAAACTGGAAAAAAATGGTGTGAGGGGTCCGGCACTTGAGTGGATAAAGTCCTATCTCAGCAACAGGAAAAACTGTGTTGTAATAGAAAGATTAAATCAAAACAAAGAAATGGTTTCTTGTTACTCGCAATACAAAAACAATCAACAAGGTGTTCCACAGGGAAGCGTATTGGGCCCTATACTGTTTCTACTGTACATTAACGATGTTGTTAATGTAACATCCCATAAGTGCATTGCATTTGCTGACGATATCTCGATAGTAGTGACATCAAATAATATAATTTCCGATCACGAAAATGACATTAATAATTCTATAGATAAGTTGATTCAATGGCTTGACATACATAATCTAAAAATCAATTTAAATAAAACAAATTACATACAATTTAATAAATATAAAAATATTAATCTTGACATTAATTATAAAGACATTAAAATTGACGAAGTAAAACAAATAAAATTTTTAGGATTAACTATATATAGATCAAGACATTAATTGGAAAACACATATACAGTGTGTAACGAAAAGGTGAAATAAAACTTTAAGGGGTTATTCTACGGCTAAATTACATCAACTTTTTCTATGGGACCAATATCAAAATCTCAAAAAAAAAATTGACGTTTCCATACAAACTGATGCCAGCTGGTCGCGTTTTAGTATGGGAAAGTGTTTTTTTTTGCGATTTCGATGTTGGTCCCATAGAAAAAGTTGATGTAATTTAGCCGTAGAATAACCCCTTAAAGTTTTATTTCACCTTTTCGTTACACTCTGTAGATACTATCTGTAACAGAGTCAATAGGTTTGTTTATGCTCTAAAGCAAGTGAAATCTGTAACAAATGTAAAAACTGCAGTTGCTACCTATCATGCATATGTGGTATCTATATTGCGCTATGGATTACTAATGTGGGGAAATAGCACTAACTTAAATAGAGCATTTATTTCTCAAAAAAGGTGCATCTGAGCAATATGTGGTGTCTCTCCATTAACATCCTGTCGTCCTCTTTTTTCACAATTGCAGTTATTAACATTGATATCTCTGTATATTTTTGAGGTATGTGTATTTGTTGTTAATAATAAGCAACTATTTAAAAGGGCTTGCGATATCTATGCACGCAATATAAGAAATCCAAATAGACTGGTACTACTAGAAACTCCAAAAACATTAATGTATAGAAAAAGTTGTCGAACTATGTGTGTAAAAATTTTCAACAATATTCCTAATGAATTAAATACAATGAAAGTTAACCAATTTAAAACAAGTTTATTTAAATGGCTTGTCTCACGTACTTTTTATAACTTAAAGGATTTTTTAAATAATAAAAATTAATTATATTTTATGACATGATTATGGATTATGATGACTGATATTTAAAGAATTTCAATACTTAATTTATGTTCTCATTTATTAAATTTGCATGCCTCTGTAATTGGCTAAACATGATTAGTACTTAATTTTCTTTGTTAATGTACTTAATTGTATACCATGTTTATGGCAAATAAAGTTTATTTTATTTTATTTATTTATTTTAAACTATAAAATCCTGCCTACAGAAGTTATAATGTATGCTTACTGTCAGTGTAGTAGATACCTACAGATACCCAATTTATGTAATCATCTCAAAGAACCCATTGCAAAATGACCTGATGAAAATTCAATTGTGAACTAAAAAAGAAAACCAAGTCTGTGTGATTTCAGTTAAATCTCGTTAAGAAGTAATAATAACCAACATTCATTTAATTCCAATCAAAAATCGAAAAGACTCTATAATAATACAGATAAGGTCTCGTTTCACATGAAACTGACAATTTCCAATATGAACAGAATGCGCAAAAAAGTTCATTTTCACATTAGTGCATTATTTTAACGTTAAGTGTTAATTTTATCTACTACAATAACAATTCTGTCATTATTGATAACGAGATTTGATTGAAACTTTGTTTTTACCTTGATATTGAATATGAGAAAATAGAATTCAAATAAAAAGTAACATTGTGGTAACATACTCTAAGTCGTCAACCTGTCAGTTCACTAATACAGGTGTACAAAAGAATAGGACTCTAATTAAACCACGGGATCAGCTGCTCATTTAAAAAAAAAAAAGGTAGCAACATCGAAACCGACAAAATAAATTTTGATGCTCCATACTAACTTATTCGCTATCTCGATGATAATGTACGGAGCATCTGAAAAAAATTCACGATTTCGATGTTGCTCCCATAGTAAAAGTTGTATATGATCAGCTGATTACGCAGTTTTAAGGAGTGTCCTATTCTCTAAGACACCCTGTATATCAAGCATTACACTTGAAAGTGGTCACGAACCCAATGTAGGAAAACCTAATGAGAATTCACGCTCACTAGTGGATTTGCCACAAACTGAGGTGAGCAGAGCAGTTCTGTAAATCAGATGTACCGCTCCGAGATTTATGTGCAAATAAAACGGCCGCACAGCTCGTGGGCATCCGGAATTATTTTAATTTAACGCTACCCGCCCGCAAATTAACGTAAGCTTATATCGATACAGACTCGTTAGCGCATTCGACAATTATCTTTGTGTTTAGTACTGCTTCTGATGCTGCATGTTATTGGTTTGAAACTGATCTTAGTACAACATAATGCTTATGTATACAAACCATAATTATCCTAATCTCAAATAACAGAGGTATTGCTTACCCAGCGCTACAGACAAAACTATCTTGATGATGACGCTTTAATCGTGATGTGAATGTGACCTTCGATATTCGATTTCTAATACAAAGTTTAAAATATACATCCGAAATAGAGTTTTATACTTAAATACTAATATTGATACACTTCACATGCCGTAAGTGTCCAATCTTTCTGGATTAGGAACATCTACATGTTTTTGGCTTTAACAATACATGTCATTTAACTGTAAGCCCCACAATAAGAAAATACTGTGCTGTGAGCGCCCAATGGAGTTTTGACAAGAATACGACAAATATATATACTGACAAAGTAAAATATAATAACATTTTTAAGCTAAGAATATTAGTTTTCATACTTAGTTTACATTATCTACTGTACCAACCTCGATGCCATAAGGATTTAAATAAGAGCAATGTTTATAATATGTTGATTGCAATTATAATAAATTACCCGAAAGAAAGTGCTACAAGGAAATGTATTTAAGAAAATTTTAAAATAATTGGTTGTTGAGTAATTGTTTTTATAGTCTGAATGAATATTTTAATTTTAATGAATATTTTAAGTATTAATAATATGACATCTTTAATATAAATAGTGTGACATTTTATATTGTATTTTTTTTATTGTAATGTTATTAATAATATTTGCACGCCTGCATGCAAGCCGAATACATGGACGAAATAATGGTTTTAAGTTCTGCATTATAAAATTGCATGTATGATGTATACTCGCGAATAAATGATTGAATTTGAATTTGATTTTTGATTTGAATTTATCTGTACGTATAAAATTTATACGTACAGATAAATTCAAATCAAAAATCATATTCCAATTCAATCGTTATTTAATAAGATGATTTTCTGTAAATCAACACGACAAATACACACGTGCACTATTACTAATTATTGTATTCACTATAGATTTCACTACGTCTTACTTCAAATCATCCCATCATTTTTGATTTTCTGCCGTCGCTATCTTAACTTTACTATCTATAATAATGTCTCTTCCAAGTAAAAGAAAAGAGTCACAGACTACACGTTTTAGAACTGTCAAACTTAAACCTTTGATGGCCGTGAATGTTTTCATTATACTTACATATTTTAATCGAAACAGTTTAATATAAATATATTATATTATAAATGTATATATATGTGTAAAGATATTAAACCATTAGCTAAAAATCTTAAAATAGTCTATAAGTAGATAAAGTGTTACAAAGATTTTTAGATAGAACCAGTTGATTAAAATTGATAACACTAAAAAAATTTGTCGCTAAAAAATACAAAATCGGAAGGATACGACGAAGTATGTACTAAGGTCGTGAAAGAAAGTGTTAATGAAATTATTATCGTTTTGACACATCTAATAAACCTATCTTTTTCTTTGGGTACTTTTCCAGAATTACTTAAACTGACAATAATAAAACCATTGTTTAAAAAAGGTAATACATGACATTGATAGTTATCGTCCTATTGCGCTTCTATCGGTATTCTCAAAAATTTTTGAAAAGTGCATGTATAAGCAGTTAGTTGATTTTTGTAACAAGTTTTACCTACTAAACCATGAACAGTATGGTTTCCAAAAAAATAAATCTACCACTTTAGCGATACATAGTCTTGTAGGGACTATTCTGCAAAGCATTAATGAAAAAAAAATTACTACAGCTGTATTTGTTGATCTCTCAAAAGCGTTTGACCACGTTTCACACTCACTGTTAATCAATAAACTGGAAAAAAATGGTGTGAGGGGTCCGGCACTTGAGTGGATAAAGTCCTATCTCAGCAACAGGAAAAACTGTGTTGTAATAGAAAGATTAAATCAAAACAAAGAAATGGTTTCTTGTTACTCGCAATACAAAAACAATCAACAAGGTGTTCCACAGGGAAGCGTATTGGGCCCTATACTGTTTCTACTGTACATTAACGATGTTGTTAATGTAACATCCCATAAGTGCATTGCATTTGCTGACGATATCTCGATAGTAGTGACATCAAATAATATAATTTCCGATCACGAAAATGACATTAATAATTCTATAGATAAGTTGATTCAATGGCTTGACATACATAATCTAAAAATCAATTTAAATAAAACAAATTACATACAATTTAATAAATATAAAAATATTAATCTTGACATTAATTATAAAGACATTAAAATTGACGAAGTAAAACAAATAAAATTTTTAGGATTAACTATATATAGATCAAGACATTAATTGGAAAACACATATACAGTGTGTAACGAAAAGGTGAAATAAAACTTTAAGGGGTTATTCTACGGCTAAATTACATCAACTTTTTCTATGGGACCAATATCAAAATCTCAAAAAAAAAATTGACGTTTCCATACAAACTGATGCCAGCTGGTCGCGTTTTAGTATGGGAAAGTGTTTTTTTTTGCGATTTCGATGTTGGTCCCATAGAAAAAGTTGATGTAATTTAGCCGTAGAATAACCCCTTAAAGTTTTATTTCACCTTTTCGTTACACTCTGTAGATACTATCTGTAACAGAGTCAATAGGTTTGTTTATGCTCTAAAGCAAGTGAAATCTGTAACAAATGTAAAAACTGCAGTTGCTACCTATCATGCATATGTGGTATCTATATTGCGCTATGGATTACTAATGTGGGGAAATAGCACTAACTTAAATAGAGCATTTATTTCTCAAAAAAGGTGCATCTGAGCAATATGTGGTGTCTCTCCATTAACATCCTGTCGTCCTCTTTTTTCACAATTGCAGTTATTAACATTGATATCTCTGTATATTTTTGAGGTATGTGTATTTGTTGTTAATAATAAGCAACTATTTAAAAGGGCTTGCGATATCTATGCACGCAATATAAGAAATCCAAATAGACTGGTACTACTAGAAACTCCAAAAACATTAATGTATAGAAAAAGTTGTCGAACTATGTGTGTAAAAATTTTCAACAATATTCCTAATGAATTAAATACAATGAAAGTTAACCAATTTAAAACAAGTTTATTTAAATGGCTTGTCTCACGTACTTTTTATAACTTAAAGGATTTTTTAAATAATAAAAATTAATTATATTTTATGACATGATTATGGATTATGATGACTGATATTTAAAGAATTTCAATACTTAATTTATGTTCTCATTTATTAAATTTGCATGCCTCTGTAATTGGCTAAACATGATTAGTACTTAATTTTCTTTGTTAATGTACTTAATTGTATACCATGTTTATGGCAAATAAAGTTTATTTTATTTTATTTATTTATTTTAAACTATAAAATCCTGCCTACAGAAGTTATAATGTATGCTTACTGTCAGTGTAGTAGATACCTACAGATACCCAATTTATGTAATCATCTCAAAGAACCCATTGCAAAATGACCTGATGAAAATTCAATTGTGAACTAAAAAAGAAAACCAAGTCTGTGTGATTTCAGTTAAATCTCGTTAAGAAGTAATAATAACCAACATTCATTTAATTCCAATCAAAAATCGAAAAGACTCTATAATAATACAGATAAGGTCTCGTTTCACATGAAACTGACAATTTCCAATATGAACAGAATGCGCAAAAAAGTTCATTTTCACATTAGTGCATTATTTTAACGTTAAGTGTTAATTTTATCTACTACAATAACAATTCTGTCATTATTGATAACGAGATTTGATTGAAACTTTGTTTTTACCTTGATATTGAATATGAGAAAATAGAATTCAAATAAAAAGTAACATTGTGGTAACATACTCTAAGTCGTCAACCTGTCAGTTCACTAATACAGGTGTACAAAAGAATAGGACTCTAATTAAACCACGGGATCAGCTGCTCATTTAAAAAAAAAAAAGGTAGCAACATCGAAACCGACAAAATAAATTTTGATGCTCCATACTAACTTATTCGCTATCTCGATGATAATGTACGGAGCATCTGAAAAAAATTCACGATTTCGATGTTGCTCCCATAGTAAAAGTTGTATATGATCAGCTGATTACGCAGTTTTAAGGAGTGTCCTATTCTCTAAGACACCCTGTATATCAAGCATTACACTTGAAAGTGGTCACGAACCCAATGTAGGAAAACCTAATGAGAATTCACGCTCACTAGTGGATTTGCCACAAACTGAGGTGAGCAGAGCAGTTCTGTAAATCAGATGTACCGCTCCGAGATTTATGTGCAAATAAAACGGCCGCACAGCTCGTGGGCATCCGGAATTATTTTAATTTAACGCTACCCGCCCGCAAATTAACGTAAGCTTATATCGATACAGACTCGTTAGCGCATTCGACAATTATCTTTGTGTTTAGTACTGCTTCTGATGCTGCATGTTATTGGTTTGAAACTGATCTTAGTACAACATAATGCTTATGTATACAAACCATAATTATCCTAATCTCAAATAACAGAGGTATTGCTTACCCAGCGCTACAGACAAAACTATCTTGATGATGACGCTTTAATCGTGATGTGAATGTGACCTTCGATATTCGATTTCTAATACAAAGTTTAAAATATACATCCGAAATAGAGTTTTATACTTAAATACTAATATTGATACACTTCACATGCCGTAAGTGTCCAATCTTTCTGGATTAGGAACATCTACATGTTTTTGGCTTTAACAATACATGTCATTTAACTGTAAGCCCCACAATAAGAAAATACTGTGCTGTGAGCGCCCAATGGAGTTTTGACAAGAATACGACAAATATATATACTGACAAAGTAAAATATAATAACATTTTTAAGCTAAGAATATTAGTTTTCATACTTAGTTTACATTATCTACTGTACCAACCTCGATGCCATAAGGATTTAAATAAGAGCAATGTTTATAATATGTTGATTGCAATTATAATAAATTACCCGAAAGAAAGTGCTACAAGGAAATGTATTTAAGAAAATTTTAAAATAATTGGTTGTTGAGTAATTGTTTTTATAGTCTGAATGAATATTTTAATTTTAATGAATATTTTAAGTATTAATAATATGACATCTTTAATATAAATAGTGTGACATTTTATATTGTATTTTTTTTATTGTAATGTTATTAATAATATTTGCACGCCTGCATGCAAGCCGAATACATGGACGAAATAATGGTTTTAAGTTCTGCATTATAAAATTGCATGTATGATGTATACTCGCGAATAAATGATTGAATTTGAATTTGATTTTTGATTTGAATTTATCTGTACGTATAAAATTTATACGTACAGATAAATTCAAATCAAAAATCATATTCCAATTCAATCGTTATTTAATAAGATGATTTTCTGTAAATCAACACGACAAATACACACGTGCACTATTACTAATTATTGTATTCACTATAGATTTCACTACGTCTTACTTCAAATCATCCCATCACAACGATCCACGCATTAGCATGGAGCACATAAACCCTATAGAGTAAAAATGTCATAATTATGATTTGTTCGACAAATTGTTCCGCCATTTTTTAATCTGTATCTGTGCTGTTTTTGTATGGGCGATCGTTGACAGTTGTCATTTCATACTAAATGTAAGTGAAAAATCGCTTACTAGTTTCGAATAAACATGTTTTGTAGTGCTGCTTTATAGGGTATGTACTCGATGCGCATTAGGTATACATTATTACCTAATAACTTAGTCTAAGTCTAAGATACAAACTTTTGAATCTCTGTTTCGATTTTAATATTTACAAACAGTAAACTTTTTCGTTATTTCAATGTTTTACTATACCTACCTATTGCACAAGTTTAGATGAAACATTTTTTATGTGCAAATAAAATCGAAATCGGTCCAAATAAATGAGACAATTACATAAGGTTGATTAACGAATCCGAAATGGAACTGTGTATCGATTACGAGTGAACACCGCATTCACCAAATAATACAAATCTCCAATAGATTAGAACCGCAATGGCTGGTAGCCGCGAATTGAGCGCCTGAACGTTATTTAAAAGCAAACGCGACTATTATGTTCGTATTTAATAAATGTTTTATTTTTATTGAACTTAAATTTTTGTTTTTAAATACATATCATGCCTTGTAATAATAAAGTAAGCTGTATTATAGTTTTACAGAAGCACAGTAGATTGTTTTGCAACGTGTTCTTTTTTTTTTCACAACACTACTATCATTTTACTTGATGTGAATTTATAAGTAATGAAAGGTGGCAATTTTGACTATTCATATTGACCGACAATTTGCTTGCAGTAATTCAAGAGACGTTTTTGTCACTTAATAAATATCTCCTACATAGTGACTCAGAATTTATTATCTTTAGAAAAACACGTTCTTCAACGATAAGACGTCGGTGGTCAAAAATGTGGAAAATAAAACAAACACATTGCACATAATAATTACCCAAAATTTTACGTAGGTTAGTAGTTGCAAAAATACACTTTTTTGCAACTCCACTAACAAATGAGGTACTGTATTTTTCTTAAATACTTTTATCAACTCATCATAAAAAATGGATTCTCTATTTATTAATATTATTTTGTTATATCCATGAAAGGCAAACGTTTTTTCATGATTTAAACTGGCTGCCAATGTAAAGCTTATTAAGTAAGTGCATTCAGTCATTATATCATCATCATCATCATCATCATCATTTGAGCCATAGGACGTTCACTGCTGAACATAGGCCTCCCCCAGTGACAACATTTATATGATATTCATTAAATCCATAAATAATTATTTAGTACCTACTCACATGAGTGATGAAATGAAAATGCGCCTGAGCATAGTCTCATGTCTTTTACTTCAAACCTCTCTAAATATAGCGATTTACATCGTACACTTATACACCAATAAATTAACAACATAAAATTCTTGTAACAAATTAACAACTATTTTTCCGACTTAGTAAGTACTTCCTTTATTTAAATTCAGATTTATTTCAAGTACCTAATTCAACCCGCATTTAAAATGCAAAACTCAATGTCAGACGGGATATTAGAGTATTTTGCAACGAAATCAAATTCTCTTCGTGCAAAATCAATTAGATACATTATCAATTTTCGCACGTATTTTTTTGCGTAATCATAAACATGACCTCAATAACATTATGAAGGAACCTTGATTATAATAAACGTGTTTATTTTGACTATAAAGTAGATTTACTACTTTGATAATAACAATAATAAAAATAAAGTCCTCTAAAGTAATTTAACTAAAATCATACAGTAAACCACATATATATATCATATCATTTACAGTTGTTGTTCAATGAAAACTTCACTAGTCGTTCAGACTCAGCCCACAATCTTTTGGCTTCCTTTGAATCCTGTGACAGCTTAGAAGGTTTCGCTTCGCGACAATCACTAAAATATTTTCCACTAACTCCACGCACTTCGGGAGCAACTGCCACATATATTGACGTCTGAGACGCCTCCCAAGGATTTTTATACATAAGTCCAATACTTTTCTCTACAAATTTACGAATAACGTCACTAGGTATATTTCTAAACAAATTTGTCGCAGCCACACCAGGGTGTACCGCGTTTATCGTCACGCCAGTGTTTTTTAATCGCTCA
This sequence comes from Anania hortulata, assembly GCA_963576865.1. Taxonomy (NCBI): domain Eukaryota; kingdom Metazoa; phylum Arthropoda; class Insecta; order Lepidoptera; family Crambidae; genus Anania; species Anania hortulata. Next base: position 7,681,541 of record OY756396.1, on the reverse strand, counting down.
CTGAGTTCTAATGCCATCAGGTTAAGAAACAGTTTACTGTTAGCATACACCAGATAGTCACTCCAATACTTCTCCATGTTCAAATTTTCAAAATCTAATTCACCGTACTTATGGATCATCGATGACACATTAATGATGCGGCTCGGCGCTGAAGATTTCAGCATGGGCAGCAACAGACAAGTTAGCAAAAACGGCGCAAAGTAATTGACTTGCATTCCTACATGGATACCGTCTTCGGTCTTGTAATTCCCGAGGCCGCCGGCGCCTGCATTATTGATTAGGACGTCGAGACGTTTCTCTGTTTTTATAATGTTCTCGCAGAATTCTCTGACGGAGCGTAGCGACGCTAAGTCTAGCTGTCTAAAGTGCACATCCGTGTTGCCGGTTTCACTCACGATCTTCGCGACAGCCGCGGTCGCCCTACGCACACTGCGGCATGCAAGAATCACTCGTGCGCCGCGATTTGCTAAGTCTTTCGCCGTCTCCAGCCCAATCCCGCAGTTCCCTCCCGTCACTATCGCCACTTTGCCGACCATGTGCGCACTCGACTTGCAAATCCCGCATGTCAGCTTCTGATAGATCTTTATCACCACAACAAACAGTCCCGTGATCGCCAATAAACTCCATAAAAACATGGTTCCGGATTATTATAGCCGACACAGCTGAACGTGCACACAAAATGATTACAAATTAATATTTCCTACAATCCGGTAAATGTACTAGAGGTCACACGACTGTGTTGTATCGATAAGGCACGTTATGCCGTATCTATCAGTTGAGACCCGCGCGTTATCGCATAGATAAGTATTATTCGATGTGTTTACATTTTTGGAGTCGCGTAAAGTTACGTTCGCCTAGCTCTAGCCCGGCACGACACTACTTGTTGGCAGCTTGCGCACGCGTCGCGTCGCTCAGTTGACGATGTTGCGTAACGCAATGTGCCATTGAGTACCGTTCTAAACCGAAGCAACCTTGAATTTAAATAAAAACAAGGAATATAACTACTTCGCGTATTTTATTGTTTAGAAAACAATATTCAGAAAGTGCGTTATCACAGTGTTATATTATAATAATTAATAAAATTAGCTGAAGAGTTTGTTTGGTTAAACGCGCTAATCTCAGGAACTACTAGTTCAAATTGAAAAAATACTTTTGTGTTAGATAGTCCATTTATCGAGCAAGGTTTTGGGCTCTATAACATTACACTGCGAGCAGAGTATCAATAAAAATTGTTGCAAAAACGGGAAAAAATATTCGTTTTGAGAGCTTTCGTTGCGTGCACTGCGTAAACGGTTCAAGTTACGCAAAAATCATGTATGACGAAATGGTTTCCATTTAAAAGTTTTAAAAAAAAGTCCGTGCCAGCATATGTTTATCTTTTAAAGCCCGTGTAGCCGCCAAATGTAAACTAGCACGTGCTTTCCAAAGCCTACTACTTAAGCCCAGTTTGCCAGAAAACTATTTTAAAAATATGCTGAGAATTTTCAAAACCTACACAACAATCTCAGCATAGCATGTCATGTCTAGTACTTATAAATCAGAAGAGAAAAAATATTGAAATCATTGAAAAAACAAACAAAAAAGATGCCAATTCTCTTTTTAACCTTTATACGTCGATTGATAGGCAACCATAATAGCTATAAACTGAGCATAGGATTCTTTATTCGAACAATTGCGTGAAAAGTATTATTTTTCTTAATTCGCTACCTAAAGACGCAGCGACTGTCGTAACAGTCACGTCTCATTGCGCGCTGCTATGAATTTCGTGCGATATTTCTTACTAATAATCTTTTTTATGGTAATCAAAGTTATAAAATAAAGCATCTGCGATAGCGTCGCTTTTTCTTTTACTTTTAGCGTGAGGCATTGATGTGGTTAATTGTATTAATTGATTATTTTGAGCTGGAAAGTGACATGGGGCGTTGAAAAAGACTAAGTGACAGATCGAACTTCACGCGGGCGTCGCCGAGTGCAAAAACTAGTTTTTCCATACAAACTAATGTCAGCTGGTCACGGTTTAGTATGGAAAAATGTTGTTTTTTGCGATTTCGGCTTTGGCCCCTAGGTAAAGTTGCTGTATTTGACCAGTAGAATGGTGATACAGCTCAAAAGGACAGGCTCATTTTGGCCATATTGGCGGTTCAACATTGAACAGGCGGGAAGCAAGTGTTTGTTAGGCACCGCTCCCGACACGTCCATAATATAAGTTCAGACAGGATACTAACTCCCTAGTGAGCGTTGAGTCCCTTTTACCCCAAGACAATAAGTCCCTAGAGCCCTATCCCACCTAAAAATAAATGCGTAAATATAATAAGGAGAATGAGAGCAGCTCCCAGGTCGCCCAGGGTAGCAGCGTCAAGACGATAAGTAGGCGGTGTGGACCTGCTGCCAGTCTGGCAGACTTACCAGACTAATCATAGTGACGGCTAGGAAGTCTTGGCCGCAGCGTAGGGAAATGAGAACTAACACGGACGGTTGATATCTGATTTATTTAGTATAATGGCATGTTTATATATAACAGTTACAAAACTTTAACATATATAGGTTGATCGTTGTGTGCTATCGGTGTAGAGTGCTGACGGTGCATGTGCAGGGTCCATGGGTCATCGCTGGTTACTAGGTCGGTGATGGCGCAGCAGACAAAGGTACGATCGTAGCTCGTACAAACATTATAGTCTTTCCAACGTCAAGCTGTATCTGCAAAGTCAGTTCTTCGAACCTAAGGGGGCTCGACCTACCAATACGAATATCATTTATTTATTTATTTTAGGAAGACCAAGGTTTACAATTTTTTAATAGGTAGGTATACAAAAATAACACTAAAAAAACCACTTAGAGGTCCACACATATAGAAATTGAGTAATTCAAAGGGAAGGAATTATACAATTTGGAGGACCACATTAATCAGCACATATACCAGCTAATAACAGAATAGGCTACTATTATTATTATTGTCTACTTCGCTTACCTAAACAAACAAATATATAAAAGTATTTATTTAAATAGAGGATTTGAAAAAACGCTCCCCTATTAGTCGCCTAACCGCGGCTATGTTAGTACAAAAAAGGTCTAAATCTAAATCATTACTTAGCTTGTTGAATTTGTCATCATCATCATCATCATCATTTCAGCCATAGGAGGTAATATTGAAATCATTGAAAAAACCAACAAACAAGATGCTAATTCTCTTTTTAACCTTTATACGTCGATTGATAGGCAACCAGAATACGAATAAACGAGTATTATAATGTACAGACGACAGATCCTCAACCTACCACAAAGCGTAACATTTTTAACAGACTTCACAAAAAGGAGGAGGTTCTCAATTCGATTGTATGTTTTTCTCAGTTGATATTAATCTCTACACGTGTTAGACTTAGAAAATCATTTCAATGACCTTTAACTTTTTGGGTAGATTGACGTGCCGTTCACTGTACAAAAAACATACATGTTTTATCCAGCTCATTTGAAGTAGGATATGTTTGCATGTTCGTGTCTAGTTCTTCCGATTACCCGTTCCACTCTACAAACGGCTTACATACACAGAACTTGTGAAATTAGAAAGTCATTGAATAATCCATACTTAATGTTATAAATGCAATAGTAACTCTGTCTGTCTGTTACGTTTTCACGCTTAAACCGCTATAACCAATTTTGATCAATTTTAATTTAAAGATAGATGGGACCTTGGAAAATGATTAAGGCTACTTTTTGTCGTGAAAGTGTAATCGATTTTTATGAAATTTTGTACGGAAATTCTTGAGCCCTAGAGAAGGACATAACGACTACTATGTTTATTCCACTTTCTGAGCGAGTAAAATAGGGTGTGGCAAACCGAATTCCATGCAAGCGAAACCACGGGCACAGTTAGTGATTAATAATTATTTTTACAACAACTTATACTGCATTTAAACATACCAATCGAATAAAAATAAATTTAAATTATAAATTCAAATTTATTGATAACCCGATTGGTGTAGTGGCGCAGTGATTCAATTTGAACACAAAGAACCTTGTGTTCGATACCCATTTCGGCTTAATTTAGAAAACAATATTTTCTAAATTGGCTCGGGTCTGGGTGCGCTGGGAGACGCCTCTGGCATAATAGATTGTCTGGCACCTTGTAACATAAGGGTTAATTCCTTACTTCGAGACCAAGACAATTAGTATGTTGGCTGGCACATATTAATTACATAATACAGAATGCCGCCAACAGGAGGTGTGTCGTAAGAGGCGACTAATTCCTGCAGCAGCGTCTGTGTGCAAAATATTATTTAAAAAAACTGCGCTCACCAACCCGCTTGCCAAGCGTGGCGAGTATTGGCAATCCCCCCCGATGATAGGTCATTAGGGGAGGCCTATGTCAGCAGTAGACGTCCTATGGCTGAAAAAATGATGATGAATACAGTATAAGCACGATTTTGGGACGCCACACAGGTTCTCTTTATTAGGTCATTCTGTCTCGAGTGAATGAAAAGAGAATAGATTCGACGAACTGGCTTCAATTGTAGTTTTACAATCTTGGAATCAGAAGGTCCAGCTACGAAAATTTTTCGTTCGTTCGTTTGGTCCAATTAAATAAAAATTACCTCTTGTGTCAAACCTTTAACAATTGTGTTTTTTACACGGCTAGTTTCAGTTGTTCATATTTCGTCAAAAGATTGACACCGATGAACTTTGACTACCATACTCAAAGCCAGTGAATGGTTATTTTAATTTATTAGGTTTTTTACGTACCCGGTGAGTCAGTACTCTGACTGAGTCAGTAACCCAGTCTGACTTACTGGGTTCTGGGTTGTATCAATTTATTTTCCCCACTATTTACGCCGCGCGAGTACAGCGCCCACCAACAGCATATCATAACTTTTGCTCTGCTTAAAACAGATTAATAATATCTTTTTCTTTTTCTTAAACAGTGGCTCTTCTCGCCCTACAGTTATTTACTATCAGGGTCGAAATGTTTTCCCCTATTGGATGTTATAATCTATTGATTTGGCAATTTTACTATAATGAAGAATGTCAACACATTTTTAATACTTTTACTAAGCAAAGCTATTTTTAAAATCACGAGATGATTTTTAATATTGTGCTTTTTGTTATTCATCGTTTATTCATAACCATACAAACAAATAATGGTAAAAGTACAATTTTATCCTAAAATTTGTGGTTCTAAAATTGCCTCCACTCAGTAACATGTCAAGGAACCAGCAAGGCACCTTAACGCTGATCTTATACCAGAAATTACACCGAAACTGAAAACCAGACCTCCGATTCGGAATCGTTCGGTAACTAACTGTCGACGGGAAGACCACGTGACACTTTATGATTTTGCATCAGTGTCATGTGATTTGTAGGTTGTTATATAATTCACTATCCCAGGCGTATGAATAGGTGCCAGAAAAGACAGAAAAAGCGCGCTAGCAACGCACTTATTAACTTGTAATCTTGCTAGTCAAGTCAACGTTCTTGAATAAAGTAACTTCTGTAATAACACCGTAACCTATGATATTATTATGTCTCCCAGCCCCATATACCTAGACTGACTCTCGAGACTTAAATCTGTGATTTCATCAGGTGTACCAGAAGATGACCATTCAGAACTCTTTGATAACGAATTGTTAACCGGTAAATCACGTGACACTAATAATGAGTCATGTGATTTTTCGGACGACTATCTATATGCTATCTAGCGAAGATTTCTAGAGCCAGGAGTCACATGTATTGGCACCAACGATATTTTACATACACATCGATTGAAATAAAATTTGTAAAACTTCTGATTTTATACGAGTTCACTACGATTACAATTTCTGTTCATGTAGCCACTATACAAAGACAACCCATACCTAGGTATTTGCGTCAGACAATATTTGCGGACTCTAGTAACCTTAGGTTGACACGTATGGACTGCGATTTTTTGAAGATTAAAACACATCCATCTCTTATCTACGACAAGCAGGTCAAATAAATTGAACATAAATAGCCGTCCATATTATACGAAATAATGTTTTAGACTAAAGGTCCATACAGATCTAGCGAAATTGCCGCGTTTTTCGCGCAGTTACTGCAACCGTTGATGCATGACCAAGTAGATATTATTATGCACATACTATCATAGTTCATTTATAGATTCCGGTTTTATGGTGAACTGAAACTGTTTTGTTTACGGGTACAGAAGACAATGGGCAAAAGAAGCAGTTCAAGAGCATCCACAGATGAAACTAGTGGGAAATGAAAGTACCGGCTCGTTATATTCTGGCAAAGCATTATTAGATTCCGTCCAAGGATCCTTTTTTATGGCAATATTTACCTGAATTATAATAATTACGATTTATCGAAGAATAAGCAATCTGAGGTGGCAATGGGCTGGTCACATTTGCTAAAGAACCGATAAACCGATAGGGTAGAAGAGTTCTTAATTGGAGACCACGACCTATCAAGTGCAGAGTAAAGTAAAATGTAGAGCGATGATATACGCAAAACTATTGGCAATGGATGGAAAAGCATAGCCGAGGATCGGGCCCAGTGGCGCGCATTGGGTGAGGACTTTGTCTAGCAGTGGACTGACATGAGCTAATTATGATGTTGTGTTTATTTTGTCACGGTCAGGTTATCTCTGCGCTCTTTGAATTACGATACTCCTAAAACACGAGTGGGCTCTTGCGCTCTTTATCCCACTCACTAGTAGTACTACGGGTGTCGTAGCCAGATCGTAAAATTGACCAATTCATGATGTGATCGATCATTTCATAAAATGGTGATATTTCATGATATGGCCAACTAAGACTGACCATATCGTTCAAACGTCAACATTCAATGAAATGTCAATCCACGTTTGGCCATATCATTAAAATAAAATTATGTTTTCAAGTTACGTGAATTTGTTTAATATTTGTAATTTTGGTCGATAGATAAATGAAACATTTTAAATAATAATTATTTTTAAACAAAACTAATAAATAAAAAGACTTGAATAGATAACCAACTAACCTCTCAAATTACGTTCCGATCTCCTTGATTTTTTGACGTTGCGCTCGTTTTTTGAGTGATTTTCATAAAAATTGCCTAGCTTGGTAACGATATTTCACTGCACTTTCACCTACAATTTAAACATTATTATTCACTTTTAGAATAAAATATTTGTCCGCCGCCATTACTCATCACAAAAACAAAGCAACATTAGCGCCTCTACCGGTGGGTAATGTAACGATTTTACGATATGATCACTAATGTTTGACCATTTCATGAAGTATTCGTGCGTTTAGCAGTTTATATCGTCAAACGTTGAGTATTCATTGATCTGGTTAGACCACATCATGATGTAGGCAGCGTGTGCTGTTCGATATCATGAAATACCAGCATTTTATAAAATGATCGGTCACATCATAAAATGATCAATTTTACGATTTGGCCACGATATATATACCCGGACTAAAATGGTATGTGTAGAGAAATACTTCTGATATCTATTTATCTCTATTGTGGCAATAAGCTCAGATAAGTCACGAAACCGCTGCTGTTTATTACGCGAATTGCAGCTCTTTATCTTCTACTCGTTTAATTAATGGTCTCCACTGACGATCGCCTTGGAACGCCAACGCTCATGTTTTAAGGCCTTATTTATCGAACAAGATTACGACAGCTCGTAATCCTGAGAGCTGTTACTTATTTTTATTTAAGTTGATAAAACCCATGATTACAACGTTTCGACTGGCAAATACACAGAAGTAACACTCAAACACTGGAAACCACTTATAAATCGTCTTCTGTTATGTTTATTGTATTTTTTACTATTATTTTTATGATGCAAGTGCAACAAATAATGACCTACTTAGAGACTCATTATGACCCTTGCAATAGTAAGTTTTTTCTGTCATTTTATGGATATGAAATAAAAATCGAATTATAAGTATCTACATAATTTTTGTAACTAGAACAATATACCTACTCTAATAGCTATGAATATATTAGTAAAAATTTCATAAGGAGTCACATTATTTTTACCTATTTATAAACTTACGCTGTGCAATAATTTGACAGAAATTGATATCAGAAAAGTGCCTACAATTTAGTCACTATTACATTTGACGACTTATCTTATTATTGCTATTAATAAATTACAAGGTCTTCCTATTATTCAAGATTATTAAATGAGAAAACGTATAAGTGGTAGACCAGAAACTGATGGCTATGCTAGTTGAAATCCTTTGAGACAGGATAGTTTAATAGCCAGTTCAGTTAGTTAATAATGCTTCTTCTCTGATCGTAACAGTATTGAGCACCGAAGCAATAGTTTTCTATTGCATCTAGGTTTTTAATAATTATCACAATAAAGTCGTAATAAGTGCTCAACAATAAAATATTGTCCTTTGCAAAATTACTATTTATTTTCACATTTTCCTTATTAATTTTCTGTTATGTAAAAACATATTAATATGTTTTTACATGACTGCCCAAGAAGGAGTGTTTTGTTTTTATAAGGATTGATGCAATTTAAGTATGTGTGAGAGTTTGTTTATTCCACCATAACGACTAAACGCCTTAACCGATCTCAGCCACTGCTGAGATACATTTATCTTTGACTTTTTCAGACTGTTTTGCCTTAACAGTACATATTAGACAATAGTTACTAAATATTGATTGTAAAACTAGCTGTTGCCTGCAACTTCGTTCGCGTGGTCTGAACTGGAACAAAAAACTAAAAAACTGGATAGGAACACCCTCAGCATTTTTTTGCTAAGCCATTTGTTTCCTGTTCGACTTGTCCTATTGATACGTACGCCTCCTTAAGATGCTTCCAAGGATATTTCTTGTTTTCCTTACCATCGATTATTTGGACCTTACCTATACTTTGGACATTATAAATAGCTACTTAGTTATTGATTTTATTTAAAACAAATTAAACTACTGGTGGTTGGTGTGTCAGAAGGTCTCTTGCTAGAGGCTTTGGATGTGATCGGAGTCTGTTCCTAAACATTCGAGTATTTTTCTTTGTCTCTTCTTTTTTTGTGGTTGATTAATTTTGAGGCCTTTGTGAAGTATTTCATTCTTAAAATAATACATATTACACGAGGTATTAAACCTTGTAAGAATCGGTAACATAACATTGCCAACAATAGACTGTAAAAGTACAGGTAATACTCGTACACTGGCTTAAAAAAGTTTGACTATTATGGGCCCTTACTAAGCCTGTTACCGACTCGATTATGTCCGTTAATTAGCTTAGCACACCTTAATTAATTGTTGGCCTCTCATTAAATAATTTCGGCCTAGATCCAATTTTTTTGTAAACTTTTAATAAAGATTGCTGAGGAAGAAATAAGAAAATTATTTTGTTATTTTTTGTGATGCTGCTTTTCAAATATTTATACAATGAAGAATAAAGTTCAATTTTAAACTAAATGCTTGTTTTTCGACTTTCAAACCGTTTGCTTGCTTAAATATTATTTTGAATTCAGAATACATAAAGTCTATCATGTCAGTACATTCTAACTAATTAAAATTAAACCAACCAGCCCGTAGTCCCAAAACCATTTAATAACCTTAAGCCTTTACAATAAATTGGCCTCTCATCAAACACAGGAAAACATAATCCACCATGTGTGTTGCCTTTTCCAGTTCAAATCGAGGCAATGAAATTGTAACCTTGTTTAAAATAAAGGTGGTCTTTAATAACACCGTCCGCCATGCTCACGGCGTAATGAGATCGTTTGATGTGATCTGACGCGACAAATTGCTTGGCAATACAAGGCGGGCCATGCCGCTGCCTTAGGATTTGGTTCTCAAAATGTGGTGACAGCTTTTAAAGCCCCCCAATTGTTGCAAAGGCGCTTACCCAAGTGTGGTTAGCATAGCTAACGTAGCACACCTTACAATTAGTTATAGACTAAATTAGTGCAACAGCTGGGGCTAGGCTATTCGATAAACTGAGTACTTAATGCAGCGTAGTGAAAAGTATGGAATTAAATACTGCCCTGCATTGTGCAAGCAGGTAATTTTTTTTTTTAGTATACATACTATTTCATAAGAGACTGGCAATAGTGACCTAGTTTCTGGCGCTGCTTCTCGGCGCTAGCCCACAATATTGTCCCGAAGTAGTGGTAGGGTAAAAAAATATTAAGACGTGTAATAGTACATTGTTAACCTAGGGGTGAAAGTAACTTATTTAGTCCCGAGGCGATGGCGCCAATAGTTCGAGGGACTAAATAAGTCTTTAACCCAAGGTAAATACTGTGTTTTTCATTACGAATACAAGGAAAGTAAAAATAAAAACATGAATAAGCTAAAGAAAAAATTAGTCAATTTTAACAAAACCGTACCAATGAGTATGCAATCACTACGTTTTACAACTCGAAAAAACAAATGAAAATCGGATTGCTGTTTATTCGCTTTTTCAGCCATTATTTTTCATTTTCATCATTGAAAAAATGATAAATATTTTACCCAAATCTGTTATTTTAAAGAAATAGTTGAAGGTGAACTTAAAATAAGGTCATTAAAAAAAATATTAATGAATGCTTAACTTTGTGTTACTTAATTCAAGTTTACATCGCGCTGTTATTGAGTGGCTGTATAGAAAGTTGCAACATGGTTCAATGGGAAGTAAAAATAGAACTAGTTTTTTCTTTTTATAATTTGACAGCTGTCAGTTGAAAACGATTCTCCCTAGGGCTAAAAAATATTACTTTCTCCTTAGGCAAATTTAGACCTACTTTCCGAGTATGAGTTTTTTTTTTTTTCGAGTATGAGTTGTTTGATTATTAATTCCAAATTCAAATTTATTTTAAAATAAAGCCAGAAAAATATTGTTTTAAAATTCGTATTACATTTGTTTTCACATCATTTGTTTGAGCTTCAACATGCTATAACAACAACTATTTAATTTACGAATACGAATTAGCCGCAGCCTTCGGCGTAAGGGTCAAAACGATACTTATCCATTTTCGCCAAATCGGAAAAGTCAAAAAACTCGAAAAGTGGGTACCGCACGAATTGACTGAAGCAAACCAACAAACACGCGTCGCTTGCTGCGTTTCTTTGCTCAATCGTCACAATATTATGGGGATTTTGAACCGTATCGTGACTTGTGATGAGAAATGGATCCTGTACGACAATCAGAAGCGATCATCACAATGGCTTAACCCTGGAGAACCGACAAAACCTTGCCCTAAGCGAAAACTGACCAAAAAGAAGATTCTGGTTAGTGTTTGGTGGACTAGTGCTGGTGTTATCCACTACAGCTTTTTGAGATCAGGCGAGACAATCACTGCAGACTTGTTTTGCCAACAATTGCAAACAATGATGGTAAAGGTTGCCATTAAACAACCAAGACTGGTAAGTTGCTCTAGCCCACTGCTCCTTCAGGATAACGCTAGACCACACACAGCACATCAAACGGTCGCCAAGTTAGAGGAGCTGCGACTGGAACCTTTGCGTCACCCATCATATTCTCCAGATTTTACCCCAACCAATTATAACTTTTTTCAAAATTTAGGTAACTTTTTACATGAAAAAAAAATTAAATCTGATGAGGCAGTCAAAACCGCCTTTAAACAGTTCATAGACTCTCGCTCCCAGGATATTTTTTCCAAAGGGATCAATGATTTGCCTATAAAATGGCGGCAGTGTATCGATAACAATGGCGCATACTTCGCATTGATTGAATAATAATTTCATTTAAAAAAGTTCAATCACTTTTTTGATACTGAACGGCAATTTCATATAAGTCAGTTAAATTGAGGCCTCTATGAATTCAATATTACTATTTAATTATATTGTGTTCGACTACTATTTTTTTTGTCTTCTCTGTAACTGTTTCTCTGTTTATGTTTATTTTTATATTGATACATGTTAAATTAAGTATCGTGTTCCTTGTATAGTAAACAGAAAGACAATTTGTTAAAAAGTAAATTAAGCCTTGATAGCTTTGCATTATCCAATAAAAAAATTGCAAAAACCCTGGCTGTACTTAAACCTTGTAACAGAAAAAGGATTAAATAAAAAATGTAAGCCCTCTGACTCAATAGGACAAGTAACCAATGAGAATTCGTTGAGAGCTGCCATTCTCCGTTCCCCTTCTTCGTTCTGTCGTGGATAAACATTCTAATATGCTTAAACATTCTAATTACCGAAAGGATCTATTAAAATATTTATGTACAGTTTAGTGAGGTACTACGAAAGCTTAACTTTTCTTTATTGGTGTTGTATTTTACGTGTTTAACTTTAAAATTGGATTAAAAATTTGACTATTTTGTGGCAGTTTGATGAGCTGTTCTGTGTTGTAGTTTGTGCTGGACTGTACACAGTTATATGATTATAAAGAAGATGACACACTATAAGCGACACAGATTTAACTGTTGGTGAAATTTCCGCGTATCGAAAAAAATGGGCTGTCCAGAAAATATGTTGGGAGCTACTGCTTTAAATGACGGCGATACGTCTGAAGGGAACTGGGTTAATACAGTTTCAACCTCAAAGGAGATTCGACGCACTCGTAATTGCTTATTACATCATTTTTGGGAGTTCCGTTCTTTCCTTGGAAAATTAGCTGAGCAGTGCTTGCAGTCTTTTGTGGTAAAACAAATTCAATTGGGACATTATTTCAAGGATTTTTTAAACAAAACTCATATAATTACATCACATAGCCGACTGTGACCAAATTTAATAAAGACAGATACTTTTATTACACACCATATGAGTACAAAGAAGTTACAGCCGATGATTACAGAAAGATGCACAAATTAGGTGGTATTATCTCTAAAAGCGATCTCTTTCAGACAACCTTTTGTTAGAGGACAACTATAAAGAAAGGGTAAAATAGTACAGAGTGTTTGTTGCGAAAATTTAATTACATACACATACAATTTAATTTTTTTAAAGTATTATTAGTAAACCTAAACACAATACATAAAAATAACTATTAAATAATATTATAAAACCTTATACATGCGCTTAAGTATAATACTTGTCCCGTGTGGGGACGGCCGTAAATAATATAGGTACTTCCTCACCGCCAACAGGAGGCGTATCGTAAGAGGTGACTAATTCCTGAAGCAAGGCGTTAAAAAACCAACCTGCCTGCCAAGCGTGGCGAGTACCCCTTTTCAGGGAAGTCTATGTTCAGCAGTGACTGTGGATGTCTTACTGCTGAAATGATGATGATAATACTTGGGAACAAACACAGGCAACATTAACTTACTCCAACTCCAACCAATCTCTTCTTTCTCTCTCTCTCTCTCTCTCTCTCTCTCTCTCTCTCTCTCTCTCTCTCTCTCTCCCTCTCGAATAGAGACCGCGCCATGACAAATGTAGTGTAGGACGCCCCCAGCTCGATGGAACGACGGCTGGCAGTGGCTGGATGAAAAAAACAGGAGATCGTGCTTTTTGGCGCTCTTTAAGAAAGGCTTACGTCCGATAGAGGAGCAGTGGACTAAAATAGGCTGACATGATGATGATGATGATGATCTAACCAATCATGTTCCTAATATTGCTTAAGAGCTGATGGTAATTCTACTGCTAGGCATGAACCTTGTCAGCAAGACGTCGCAATTCCCGTCCTTTTTTGATATCCCACCCAGATCGCAGAAGAACGCCCCATTTTTTTTTCAATTACGACCTCCATTCGATCGAAAACTTGCTTCATCATCATCATCATCAGCATGTCAAGCCAAATGTCCTGCCTATTGCCATGCAGTATCGAAATCCACTTGGATACACACAATATTTCATTATCAGTGACTTCATTTCATTACCACCCTAATATTTTGTAAAAAAAACATACCTCTTGCAGTTCAAATGCTACAGCCTTATAAAGACGGGTGGATATCGTGGATATTTTGGAACCCAAAAGAGCACAAAAATAACTGGAGTAAGTTTTTCTAACAGTAAAAATGCCTATTAATTAAAGAAAAGCGTGTATTGTAAAATACTGGCTTTTACAGAGTGAAAAAGAAATTTGATATCAAGGTTTAAAAAAACAAACCAATTTGACGACATAGTTATTATTTACTAATATTATTCTTTGTATGGAAATGATAATCTGGCAGAGAATGCTCTATGGCATTACGTTACAATAAAGTTTTCTGAAATAAAAAAATAAAAACATGATACAAAACATTCCATTGTATTTGTATACTTAATAGTATATCACAAGTGGTGGAATTCGTAAGAATATTCGAATACAATTAACAATTAAAGGATAATAACCCTAGACAGCGTTTCTGAATTTATCCTTTGTCAAATTACTGACAGTCCTCTAATGGAATGGGGAACCATTATCTTTAGTGATGCCTTACGACAAACCACAAATGTATGGTAATTGCGGAGAATACCAACCACTGTAGTAATGGAACTTAGATAAACTGACGATATACATAATTACCTATATTGCTAATAAAACATTAATTTTTAATCTATCTTTCAAATATTTGCAGCAGCGATACAGGAAAATGCCCAAAATAACTTTTTACTATTTTTTTTATTTTATTTTTACAAACATGAAGGTTAGCACGATTGTCAGCTAATTGAAATTATATTTCTATTAGGATAACGGGTCTAAAGGGCTTTCACCCACGGCCTAAAACCTGATTTTAAAAAACTACAGCGTGTCGCTCAGTCGAATAGCACATACAACATGGCGCAAGTGCTGTGTGACTCATTGTGCCGTACTGAGTGCACGCGAGCGAGGTTAGTGTAGTGATATCTGTAGAGACGAGTTTATTTTGCCCTTTGTAGCGTCGATGTTCAATTAGTTTGTGATACCTGTAGATACGTGTAGGTAGTTCTTGGACTAAAACTATACAAGTGCTACAAATAATTATATTATACCACTTTCAGTGATATTGATAATCAGACAAGTTGCTATACGATCCACAGTGACGCAACATAAGATAACATTTATTTAGTCGTGTCACTCGTTTTTAACTCTAACTAAGTAATCCATGTTTTTTTAAGTGACAATGTTTTTAGTCAGTTTATTAGTAGTTAATGTTTGTGTTTATTTTGCGATTGTGTTGTACTGCAAACTGACTTGCGGTATTAACAAATGTAGCAGACATCTAGTGGGCAAAGTTGTCATAATAACTGGTGGAAATACCGGTATAGGATACGAAACAGCAAAGGATTTAGCTGACCGTGGTGCCAAAGTGATTATAGCCTGCAGAAATGTCGAGAAAGGAACAGCAGCTAGAGACAAAATCATAAATGAGACGGAGAATAAAGATGTGCATTTTAAACAATTGGATCTGGCTTCCTTCAAATCAGTGAGAGCGTTTGCTGAAGACATACTGAAAAACGAGAAACGCCTTGACATTCTTATTAATAATGCAGGAATGTTTGGAAGTGAACACACCAAAACCGAGGACGAGTTATTATTGGATATGCAAACAAATCACTTTGGTCCTTTCCTGCTGACATCACTTATGCTACCTTTGCTTAAGTCTAGCGCACCAAGCCGCATAGTTAACGTATCTTCAATGGCTCATTCTTTTGCTGATTTGGATCTTGATAATCTTAACTTCATAAACGGCAAGTACAACTCCAACAAAGTTTACAGTACAACAAAACTGTGCAATGTGTTGATGACTGTCGAGCTGGCCAAGCGGCTGAAGGACACTGGCGTCACCGCCAACAGTCTGCACCCTGGCGGAGTTAACACTGACATTTTACCGCAAATCCCATTATTTAAGTATCATACCCTGCCTTTTTTTAAGCCAATGTTGAAAACACCATGGCAAGGAGCGCAGACCACGATCTACCTAGCAGTTTCACCTGAAGTGAATAATGTCAGTGGTAAATACTTCGCAGACTGCCGAGAAAAGTCAACCGCAGCGGCGGCTGAAAACGCAGATACAGCACTAAAACTATGGCACATTTCAGAAAAACTAACTAGTCTTTCTGAAACGAATTAATCTAATTTCAATTTAATGTGCATAGGAGGTAGATTAATGATTTCTTTTCAAGTCACAATTAATTGTATTTGGTTTTATTGCTTTTAAAATTATACATTACTTAAAATAAAAACTTATTTTAAATAATGTTGTTTTATTAATACTTATACAAGGTTACTTTGCAACATAATGCCTACTATACAGAGTATGTAAGAGTATATCTTGATAAGAATCATGTTAGTACCTACTGAAAATAAACTGTTTTTATGCAACCAGTGCACGTACTTAATTGCATGAAGAAGACAACATGGAAAAACCTAATCTTGTATTACACAGAGTGTTTCATAAAATCATGTCGAGCTAAGTATATCTTTGGACTCCCCAGAGATATACATAGCACCCGTAGTGGTTTCCGAATCACTATCAGTTTGTTTGATGTTATCTTACTTTAGAATCAAGTTATAGTGCTAATAGTAAAAACAAAATTGATTTTACGTACAAAATCATCTTAATACAGTAATTAAAAATTGAGATATACCTGTCTCTTTCTAAAACAACTTTGACAATGAAAAATGTATGGCGGATGTGTACTGTGACGTCACGGTACATGTCGGATCTCCTTGCCTAGCACGCGACTATAATAGGTTGTAAGTCAAGTATTTATCGATGTTTTTCGTAAGTTAAAAGAAAGTTTTATTAATTTAATACAGTACTATTTATTTTAAGACCAAATAAAAATATATGCATATTCCTTCTATTTGTGTCTGTAGGTAAGGCATAGGCACTATTCAGCTAACATGACACTGTGACCAATAATGTTAAAACAAGGTTTAAAAAAAGATACGGCCAAGTGATCTTGCGCACTGAGAGTTCCATATATATAATAAATAAAATAAATAAAAATAAAAAACATTTATTTTCAGACCAAGAAGTCCATAATTTTGTTAGTAACAATTTGATCTTATGCAATGTGTAGTTTTTTGAACCCGGCAAACTTTAAGGGTGGATTCTACGAGTAATTTCATCGAGAAAACACCCCCATATATGGAGTCAATACTAAATTTTTTTGGAATGGTTTTTTTCCTTTACTTATGTTATAAGACAATGCTTCTTGCCTTTCATGATTTTAGTTCAACAAGAAGTACCCAGGTTTTGATTCTCTTGCGAGTATTAAGAATGCCTTATCTTTTGATGGATTTTATTTAAAAGTTTGATTTTTTTTACAGCTTTATGGGATTTCAGACTTGAGTAGTTCATATTAAATTCAACTTGATACCTCAACGCGTTCCTAGTTCCTAGTAATAAAGGTCTTGATAGACAGACAGACGGTCAACAAAATGATCCAATTCTTTTACTTTTTGATGTACAGAACCCTAAAAACTACGAAAAAAACTTGAAAACTTATGATTTGCCGCTTGACACAATTTTTAGGACACGCTGTATGTTATATGTCTGTTGTTTTATGACCCGTTTAAGGAAATACTCAGAACATTATACAATAACGACTCAAAATCCAATTATGTTGTTTTTAAAGTAGTAGGTAGTGGTAGGTACTTAGTAGTAATATAGTTAATAAAAGCGAACTAAAAAGTTAGAAAAAAATTGTGAACATAGTAGGAAATGGTTTCCAGTCGGGGTTTGGTATACAGGGTGTCCCATAACTCAAAGATAACCTTATAACCGCATATTTTCAACCGACTTCAAAAAAGGAGGAGGTTCTCAATTCGACTATATGTTTTTTTTTGTATGTATGTTACGCGATTACTCCGCCAATTATGAATCGATTTTAATGATTCTTTTTTTGTTTGGTAGATCATACTTCAGAGGTGGTCCCATATAAATTTTATCGAAATTGATTTAGAACTTTTTGAGAATAAAAACAAATATATACCCAGATAATATTTTGGTTGTGGTTCTTGTTACCTATCTTCGACAAATATGAGCCGATTTTGATGATTTTTATTTTATTGAATAGCTTATACTTCAAAGATGCTATGATAAAAGTTTGCACAATAAAAATCACCCCTAAGGGTAGGAAAATGGGGGATGAAATCGGTGTTCAGCAGTTAGATTAGGATTTATGCCAGCCGATGAGAGATTCAATGTTTTTGTTTGCACCGACTCCAAAATTAACTGATTAGGTACTTAAGTGTTAGGATTATTTTTAGCATTTTAGTGTTTTGGAGTAGGTTTTATTTTTTATATATTTTATAACTTTTGTTCTGTTGACTGCAAACAATTTAAAAAAAAACATTTAAACTACTGTTTTTACAATTTATGTATTTCAAACCTCAGAATAAGCTTTTATTAATGTCGTGTTTTAAATTTATTGATTATAATTTTTTCCATACTTTTTACAATTCGTCATCGAGAAGAACATTTAAGCATATTAACGTAAATATAATATTGTAATCAAACCTTGCCCTTTTCCCTTTATTTGGATAAAAAATAGGTTCGGAAAAAAAATGTAAGCCAAACTTTACTGAGTATTTTGCCATATTGTTTTTATTATGATATCACATTTATAACCTATGTTACTAAGGACGTAAGGATTCCTCTAACGGTGGATAATGTAACAATTATACGATATGATCACTACTGTTTGACCATTTCATGAAGTAGTCGTGCATGTAACTGTTTATATCGTCAAACGCTGAGTATTCATTGATCTGGCCAGAAGACATCATGATGTAGGCAGCGGGTTCTGTTCTATATCATGAAATACCACCATTTTATGAAATGATCGGTCACATCAGAAATAATAAATTTTATGATCTGCCCCCCGAGCATGTCTACCAAAACACGATATGATATGATATAGCGATATATCGACACCAACTTTAAAAATATGATAGATATAGCCGCCATTTTGAATTTTTATCGAAACAGCGATCCTAAGTGACAACGATTCAACATGGCGGCTATATCTATCATATTTTTACAGTTGGTGTCGATATTTCGCTAAATCATATCGTGTTATAGTGCTCATGCTAGGCAGGCTCTCGACGATTTTCAGAAATTTTACCAGTGCATCTTTGTCGTAAAATAATGTTTTTCTCGTATGAAATTTTGCACTTAGTCGCACTTCACACACAGACGTGACATTAATCATCCGAATTTTTTTTAGCTAAAAATTTGGTAAAAAAACAAAATCTACCATTCTTATTGACCGTAATAAGAATGGTAGATTTTGTTTTTTTACGCGATACATTTCCTACCGTAAGTATCACTTTGGCCTTAGGGTAACTTTGGCTCATACCAAAACAATCGATACAATGATTGAGTTGTATTAAAACAAGAACATGTTCCTTTAGCCGGTCTTCAGAAAACCAAAGAGAACGTATAAATTAATTTATATTGTAATTAGGAAAAAACAAAGTTTGCCACCTATTCAACATGAAAGTCTTGTTTTCTTTTTAAAACATACTCATATTTTATGTTCTTTAAAATAATGGTTTGCCAATATATGAATTTGTTTAATTTCTAGTTATATTTTTACGATAATAACAGCATTTCACCCAAAACCCAAGGCCTAAAAAATGGTTTAAAAAAACTACAACTACGATTGCCACAGCCGATATAGCGTGTAAAAACACAACTCGAAGTGTAACGCACTGTTCTGTACTGAGTGCACGCTATGTTGGTAACTGGTGTAGTGAAAGAGACTTTTTGAGAGAGAGAGAGAGAAAGAGTTTATTTCGTGTTCTCCGTACCGTGGACTGCTAAATAGTTTGTGATAATATCCTGAATTGGTAGGTAATTTTCGGATAGATAATCAGATAATCCTTAGAATTAATCATTAGATTACACGAAGTCAAAACGGCAAATTGCGATATGATCTGAAGTGACGCAATATTTAATTAGACACTCATTAAATAACTCTAATTAAATAGTACAGTTTATTCAAGCGATAATGTTTTTGCTTAGTTTGTTCGCGGTCAGTGCTTGTATTTATTTTGCGATTATACTATACAATAAACTGACTTGTGGTATTAACAAAAGTAGCAGACATCTGGTAGGCAAAGTTGCCATAATAACCGGTGCAAATACCGGTATAGGATACGAAACGGCGAAGGATCTAGCCGACCGCGGTGCTAAAGTAATTTTAGCCTGCAGAAATGTCGAGAAGGGAACGGCAGCTAGAGAACAAATCATAAATGAAACGGAGAATAAGGATGTGCACTTTAAGCAGTTGGACCTGGCTTCTTTCAAATCGGTAAGGGGATTTGCTGAAGACATACTAAAAAACGAGAAACGACTTGACATTCTTATCAATAATGCAGGAATGTTTGGTAGTGGACATATCATAACCGAGGACGGGTTATTGTTGGATATGCAGACCAATCACTTTGGCCCTTTTCTGCTTACATCACTTATACTACCTTTGCTTAAATCTAGCGTACCAAGCCGCATAGTCAACGTGTCCTCGCTAGGTCATGCTTATGACGACTTGGATTTTGATAACATTAACTTTGACAATGGCAAGTACGACTACAACAAAGTTTATAGTACAACGAAACTATGCAATGTGTTGATGGCAGTGGAGCTGGCCAAGCGGCTGAAAGGCACTGGCGTCACCGCAAACAGCCTGCACCCTGGAGTAATTAACACAGATATTTTAGAGCGAATTCCAATATTCCGGTATATCCTGCTATTCTTAAAACCTATATTTAAAACACCATGGCAAGGAGCGCAAACCACGATCTACTTGGCAGTTTCACCTGAAGTGAAGAATGTCAGCGGTAAATACTTCTCAGACTGCCGAGAAAAGTCTACTGCACCGGCAGCTCAAAACGCAGACATGGCACGTAAACTTTGGCAAATTTCGGAAAAACTAGTAGGTATTGAAAAATGAAAGTTTGTAACCGATCGGAGCTCAATACTTGCTGCCTATCATGCATATGTCGCCACAATATTACGGTATGGGTTGGTTCTCTGGGGTAACAGTATTAATGTACACAATTTTTTTTCTTCTTATCCTATGATAAGTAGCCTTAGCACTTGTGTTACAGAAATCAAAACAACGAGAGAAATATAGAAAAGTTATTTTTTTACATTGACCGACCGGGAATCGAACCCGTGACCTTAGAATTAGCGACACCAAAATCAAAATCAAAATGATTTATTTTTGCAAATAGGCCAATAAAAGCACTTTTACTCGTCCTAATTTTTTTTTGCTCTACCACTGCTTCGGGACAATTTGTGGGCTAGTGCCGAGAAGAAGCAGCGCAAGGAACTCGGTCACTGTTGTCAGCCTCTTTTAAAATAAATATTTTTATAAGTTTTGGTGCGAGCTAAGCAGTTTTAAATGTATGCCAAGTCCGGTATGCTCGCCTCTCAGCTACGGAGGTCGTCATTTATGACTCAAAAGAAATGTGTAATAGCAATATATGGTATACCACCGTACCAGACGTGTAAACAATTTTTCAAAAAACTTAAGCTCTTAACTTTACATTTTCAAGCCTTTACATTTTTGAAATATGTAAATTTGTCTAAAATAATCCTGCACTCTTCCATAAGGCTTGTGATGTCTATCCTCGGAACACAAGGCATCCTGACAGACTTGTCTTAGACGTTGTACCCAGAACTGCATTGTATAAGATTTTTTTTATAAATTTGTGTGTAAAGGTGTATAATAAGATACCAGAATATATAAAAACATTAAGATCTGGTTTAATCATCATCATCATTTCAGTCATAGGACGTCCACTGCTGAACATAGGATCCCGTTTATTTAGAACTAAATTGCATGCATGGCTTTTAGATAAGAATTTTTGTAGCCAATTTAAATTTTATTCTTTCAATTCATAACAAATGAATTGAAAGAATAAAATTTAAATTTAAATTCAAATATTTTATATGCCATACATAGGGCGAGACATGTCAGACTACTTTTTTAATTGTTAATATCTCGATGTACCGTGTTTATAAGTAAATAAATGAATTTGAATACCTTTATTAACCTACAATCATACTAAGTTTATATATACATGTATTGGTTTTTTATTTATCTGTGTGTTAACACTTTAGCTATGTATGTAGCCGTAAATTAAAACCTATATTTTTAAAAAATAAATAAATTGTAATATGAATATTATAAAATAAATATTAAGCAACTATTCTCATTAATTTGCACTTACGTAGTCTGTTATCTGTTAAAAATACCTAATTTACTTGTGATTGTTGAATACCTACCTAATTAGTATTTAGAACCATACTACTGTCAATTTCAATAAATAATATATTCAAACGTTTACCAAACATAAATAACAAACTATACTTATTTTATTCTAGCCCCTATGAACTATAGAAAATACCCATTTCAGGAACCTGGCAGTTTTAAACAGCTTTAACAAGGTTAGTAAGAAGGTTAATTTCTTTTGAACTTTATTTTACGTCTAACAGAGTGCTAAGGATTAAATATAAAGGTATTCACGTCGCTTCAGCAAACAGTGGCCCGTCACGCTCCTAATATCGGAGCGAGAGAAATACAAGCAATACAAAAAGAAATACACATTGTCTGACGTCGAAATGTTATTATGTTTACCGATAACTAGTTATTTTGTTTTCCCGACAAATATAACGAGGGGCTGCTAAAAATCAATGACACTGCGATCCTCACTCCATAGTTCACCTTGTGTGCTTGAAGTATTTTGATCTTCAGTGTTGGTAAGTATTGACAAGTACCGGTTATCTTCGTCATGTAAAGCACCCCTAATGGCAGTCACCATGCGTTTACACTCTTCACTTCTTTTTAGCAATTTTTCGGTCCTCTCCTGCGTGCTGACCAATCTTCGTTGGTCCATTTGTACATGTCTCACTTTCTTTCTGACTAAGTTTATGTAATAATCGATCTGCTGCTGAAAATTGTCGAGGGACCAGTAGAACTTCAAGTCAGCAAGAATCACGAGTAGGAATGAACCATACAGTACGAGGAGGCCGACCCCAAAGTAATACAGTTTTGGGTCCACATTTGAGAGGAACGGGCAGTCTTTGCTGAAAGTCACGCAGTCCCAGAAGTAAGACGGAGACGGCACAACATCATAATCCATTCGATTCATGCTGACTGGTATATATTACTGGGAATTTTGTGTAATTTGCTTGAATATCATCGAATCTGTCTGATATCGATAGTGACATTAGTTATTGACAGAGTTGACAAATGCTACCATAGATTACATACATTTACGCTTTGTATATCTGTTTTAAGTATGATACTCTATGCTTTCATGGTATGCTTCCATGTGAAGTTTCATCATCATTAGCCTTTGGAAGTCCACTGTATTAGAAAGCCACAGCAAGCGGCTGTGAGCCGTTTGCATCCGTAACCTCTTTTTTCCTTCAGTTCGAGGTTTTCAACCCAAACTTAACTGGATTTTAAATTTTAATACAACATTTTTTTACTATAGGGTTCGATTGCAAAATATAAAAATACCTTGTGCTTGTTAACACCAAATGCAATGATTTAGACGTACTAGAAATAATTACCATGTAACAACTTTTTTAATACTTCCGCAAGGTAAGGTACCTATCTATCTTATAGAAACGAGATTAGACCTGAAGTAGCTGGACTTCTCGTAATGAAAACCAACACAAAAAGAACGCTACACTCCATCTCATCTCTTTTAAAGTATTTTCTAAAGAAAGAATACGATACCGCAATCATCGGAGCAAAGCGGAGTGGCATCTCTCAGACTTACAATGGCGAATAAAAGTGCACAATGCAGGCAGAACGCCTCACTTGAGGCAATATCGAATTCCCGTGGACGGTCCGCGAGCACACAGCGCCTTCGCTCCACTGAGCCAACAAAGAAATAACGCCGAAATCTTCCCTGTCTAGAAAAGTTTTAGCCTCTAAAACGCTGCCACAGATGCACATCACTGAATAATAAAATACCAATCGAAACTACGCAACTTGGACACTATACCTTACCTCGACGTAACGTATGCCTATTTATTAGTGAGGAACGCTTCCAACCGATACATGCCGGCGTACAAACCTGTGCTGACTGAATTTTAAAATATCGAACTAAATAAGTCTGCAAGCAAAGTTTTCTTCTAAAATTTGCCATTCGCCAGTCGCCAATGTTCCATATTTTCGATACAGCTCTCTTTTAGACTATTCGTGTAAGTTTGGCTGATATTTTATAGCAATAAAAGTTGTGACTACAAAAGATAAGATTCTAAGCCAACATCAAACTGATTTATAGTGAATGTTTCGCTGAATTTAGTATTATTAAAACCTAGACATAAAAAGATCTATACATGAGATAATTTTAAGAGATTTATCGTTGTAATACTAGTATAAAACACACCACAACTACCTATCTATTAAAATTTCTAACTACGAGTTTAAGGCTCGGACTACAAGCATCCGGATATATTTTTCAGAACTCCATACAAAACGGCTCCGAACAAGCCCGGATTCAATCCGATTTGTATGGGGTTCTGAAAAATTCCGGAGGCATGTAGTCCGAGCCTAAGGCATCACTTAAAAGCCTTAAAACTTAAAATCACGGCAACTAAGTCCAAGGCAATAGCTACAAATCGACGAACTGCGTTATTGCTATTACTTTAGCACAGGCGCTGAATTTTTCTACTTCGCTATCAGTTGGTTGCATCGCAGACTGCATTCCGCGTAGGCGCTCAAAGTATCTTATTCCGTGTGAAGTATGCGTGAAGTTAAACGAAGCCAGCGACAGCAGGAAGACGTTCCGGTTAAAGTTAAGCAATTAAGAAGAGGCTAAGCGGCGAGATTGCATGGGGCAAACTTCTTGTTTCTCTACCGAAAACTATCTTCATTACATCTGTATGCGGTGTATATGGTTCGCAGTGGTACAATGTTTTGTGCCCATGGATGTATTTCGCTGATAGTAAACAGTTGGATAAGCTCCAACAATATCCGACTAGATTAGTGGCTTTAAAACGTGGCCTCTATTCAGAGCACAATGCTTTATGAGTTGGACAAAACGCCAACGTTTCAAAATGTTTTAATTGGCATTTAATAATTTTTAGTCTCATTTGCCGCATTAAGATGAAAATGACCATAAATAATAACGGCAGCTTATTTCCCTTAAGGTAACTGGTAACGAATATTTTTTTATTTAAAACTGAATTGATTGAGTTCATTTTGCGCTATCCGAGGCAAGAAACAATGTTACTTTAATGTAAAATTTATCTAGGGCAGATAGTTGTTTCGTCCAAAATAGATACAAAAGGTAGAAAAAAATCCAAAGCCCGAAAAATGATATTACCTACCTACCTGGTGCGTCTAGACTACTTTCTTTGTTAAAACTACCGTCAAAACAAATACTTAAGTATGTATGAAAGGAATTAAAGTACTCGTATTATATTGAATTTTTGGGATTCTTTGGTATATGTCGGGGATCCCCTCCCGATGGTGTCCCCAATCAATCAAAGGCAGTTCTTTGAGGTTTATGAAAATTTACTTTGCAGTAAGCAATAGTTACAAAACAGTAAAATGCGAAAAAACAACCAACAGCAAAAACATCAGAGGGCCAATTCCCGTAATTTGACAATAGTCGCAATCCGGTGTCGATCCGCTCCCAGTAACATTACGATCCCAAACGGTATTCTCGTAAACTCAAAAAATGCAATTATAGTTCGTAATGCGACTGAAAATGGAAGAAACCAAAATTAGATATTTTTTTGCTCTGTTTTTAGTCTTATTGGGATAGTTTTAATAATGTTACGTCAAATTGAAAGTTTACGAGAATACCGTTTGTGATAGTAATGTTACTGGGACCGAATCGACACCGGATTGCGACAATTGTCAAATTACGGGAATTGGGCCTCTGTTTTTAGTTAGACGAAATCCTGTCTTGTCAAAAGTGACAGTTTCCTTTTTGGCGCGAAATTGTGTGCGTTCAGAAACGCCACACCACTCCCCCACGGAGACGAATAATGTAATTATATTAGTCAGAAATAAAAATATTTATTGTTTTTATTGAATTGAATATGTCGGCCAGATCGTGTGATGTAAGGCTGTTTATCAGCTGGAGCAGCAGAAGCATGAGGAGGCTGAGGTGACAATGTGTCTCCAGGAGACAGCAGTTCTGGTCGAACTGGTTCTGTAGGGTCGGGTTCGTTTTCTAAAAATGCGGGTTTCACACGATCAACGCTCACTACAACCTCCTTGCCTTTGATATGTAATGTAAGTGTTTTACCGTCGTCCGATCGCCTAATGACGGCAAAAGGGCCAGTGTAGGGGGGTTGTAATGGGCGACGAACGGTATCGTCGCGTAAGAACACGTGTGAGCTCGATGATAGGTTTTTAAAGATAAACGCTGAAGGTGTGCAGTGTCTAGAAGCAGCAGTAGGTCGCACATTTGACATTTTGTGTCGTAATTGCACGACAAGGTCTGCCGGGTTTTCCTGTTGGTCATTATTGACTGGGACGAGCATCTCCCCAGGTAAGCGGAGACTTTCACCATATAACATTTCGGCTGCTGTCGTTTTGATGTCTTCCTTAAAGGCGGTTCGCATGCCAAGCAAAACGAATGGAAGAGACCGCACCCAAGTGTCGCCGTGGCACATGAGGGCCGCTTTTAATTGCCGGTGTACACGCTCGATCATGCCGTTGGCGCAGGGGTGATACGCTGTGGTCCTAATTATCTTGGTAGCGAACTGCTGCATCAATCGTCGAAACAAATCAGACTCGAATTGAGTGCCCTGGTCTGTTGTTATGACGGTCGGCACGCCAAAACGGGAAACCCATTCTCTGGTGAAGGTGTCGGCAACTTCTTCGGCGGTGATGGACCGCATAGGCCACGCCTCGGGCCATCTAGATACGCGGTCTACAGCCGTTAGGCAGTAACGGAAATCGGTGCAGATAGGCAGAGGTCCGACGATGTCGATGTGGACATGCATAAAACGCCTAGATGGTAGGTTAAATGACCCGAGAGGAGCAGTGTTGTGCCGAGTCACCTTACTTCGCTGGCATGATTCACACGTTTGAGCCCAGCGACGACAGTCTTTTCTGATGGATGGCCAAACATATCGCTCTGTCAGAAGTCGAGTAGTGGCTCGTACGCCGGGGTGGGACAAGTTGTGCAACTTATTAAACACCGCACGACGAAATGGAGGAGTCAGGTACGGTCGAGGTTTGCCAGTGGATACGTCGCATATCACAGATGTGTTCGTTCCTGGAATGATGACCGCAGAGAGTTGGAGACTAGAGATACCTTGACGGAGGTCATTTAGTTCCTGGTCGGTCTCCTGTGACTTAGCAAGTGCCTCGTAGTCCTGTTCAAGAGAAATGGCTTCTATCCTTGACATTGCATCGGCTACGACGTTATCCTCGCCACGGATGTAACGGATGTCAGTCGTAAATTGACCGATGAAGGACAGCTGATTAAGTTGTGATGGTGGTAGCTTTTCGCGACGCTGTATGAAAGCGTACAACAATGGCTTGTGGTCGGTGAATATTGTCACGTGCTGGACCTCCAAAATGTGCCGGAAATGCTGTACACTTTCGTACACTGCCAGTAACTCCCTATAGTAGGCAGGCCACTCGGTCTGCTTAGGAGTCAGCTTTTTGCTGAAAAAGGCAAGAGGGAACCATTGTTCGTTCACCTGCTGTTGCAAGCAAGAGCCAATATGAACGCTGGAGGCGTCAGTAAAAAGCGCAAGGGGTGCGTCACTTACTGGGTGTTGCAGCAGCGTAGCGTTGGATAGGCTGGTCTTACAGGCCTCGAACTGCTTTAGGAGCTCAGGTGTCCATAGGAACGGTTTAGCACCTTTACCATTAGTAGCAACTAAAGCATTGATCAAGGGAGCCTGGAACTGTGCAGCATGTGGGATAAAACGACGGTAAAAGTTTATCATGCCGAGAAAGCGGCGCACACCCTGGACTGTTTTAGGTGGAGGGAAGTCCAGCAGGGGTTGGACGCGGTCTGTAGGAGGGCGGGTCCCATCTGCGCTGATTTGATAGCCCAAGAATACAACCTCACTGGCACCAAGCACACATTTGGAGGGATTTACGACCACACCGTAATCCTGCAATCGTTGAAAAAGGATTCGCAGGTGTTCAGCGTGCTGAGACGCACTTCTGGAATAGACCAGAATATCGTCCACGTATGCAAAGCAGAAATCAAGCCCCGCAACGACCTCGTCTATGAATCGTTGGAAGGTCTGTCCTGCGTTTCTGAGACCAAATGTCATAAACGGGAATTCATAGAGGCCGAAGGGGGTGATGATGGCGGTTTTGCATATGTCGTCAGGAGCCACAGGAACCTGTTGGTAGGCTTTTACGAGGTCGAGAGTGCTGAATATGGTGCAGCCAACAATGTTGTAACAGACGTCCCCTATGTGCCGGACCGGGTAGCGATCCGGAACTGTCCTTGCATTCAGGGCGCGGTAATCGCCGCATGGACGCCAGGAGTAATCTTTTTTTATTGCCAGGTGTAATGGAGACGACCAGGCACTCTTGGACGGTCTAGCTGTACCAATCCTCACCATGTCCTCAAACTCTTTTTTGGCAGCGATCAGCTTTTGCGGTGCCAAACGGCGAGGGCGACAAGAGACGGGCGGTCCAGGTGTGGTCTGGATATGGTGGACTGTGCTGTGCTTAATGATCTGTGGCTGGCCGGGGGGTCGGGTGATAGTAGGGAACTCAGCAAGCACTTGTGCGAAAGTTGAGTTGCCAATGACTACGGCCTTGACGCTATGTTGCTCTGACGGGGCTATTGAAGCTGTTGCAGATAGACCAGTCTTACCGTCAATGAGGCGCTTATGACGACAGTCGGGAAGCAGATTGTAATAGCTTAAAAAGTCCGATCCAATTATTGGAGTAGCCACATCAGCTACAACGAAATTCCAATGGAAGTCTCGGCGAAGCCCCAGGTTAAGATGTATGGATATGGTGCCGTATGTATTAATAGAACTTCCATTAGCAGCACTAAGTGTGTAGTTAGTGATGGTGCGATGGTCTTTAGCTAGACGCCGGGGGAAACAGCAGAGGTCGGAGCCAGTATCTATTAAGTACTGGCATTTCGATTTCTGGTCTGTTATAAAAAGTCGGCGGCCGGATAGGGAACAATCAGCGGCCGCCACTACTGATTGTCTTTGTCGTTTTCCTTTCCCTGCCAGTTGCAAGGTGCAGTGCATTTAGTGGCTTTATTGTTAAATTTTTTATGGTACCAACATAGTTTAGAGGGTGTTCCTTCGCGAGATTGTCGGTTGTTGCCACGGTTGCGCGAGCGTCCACGTTGATGTGAGGTAGAAAGAGATGCTACCTGTAACCGGAGTTCCTCGACCTGAGTTACCAGTTTGTCCAAGACGGATGGAGGTGCCGGCGGAGTGGTACAAGAGTATACTTGGTGCGGAGTAGTGATTTCACTCACCTTGTCGGCAAGGTCCGCAAGTTTGTCTAGTGAAAGTTCAGCCTGAGATGCTAGTATGGCTTGGACTGGGGTTGGGAGACGACGCATCCATAACTGTCGAAGAATGTTGTCATCCGACAGGGCGGCGCCAGCTAATGAGCGAAGATGTCGGAGGAACTGAGACGGTCGTCTATCTCCAAGTTCTTCTTCACTAATCAGCTGACGTACCCTCTGTTCTTCAGACATGGATAGACGACGTATGAGTTCTACTTTGAGCTTGATATATTTTTCCTCAGCAGGAGGAGGGTTTGTAATAATGTCCTCTACTTCGAGGGCTAGACGCTGATCTAGCTGTGAAATGACATAGTTGAATTTTGTTGAGTCTACTGTTATACCCGCAATGTCAAATTGTGCTTCCACTTGTGAGAACCATATAGCAGGACGGTCAGACCAGAACGGTGATAACTTCACTGCTACCCTAGACACTGCTGGTGTTGGTTTTGGTTCAGTAGCAGAACCTGTCTGAGCCAGTCGCTGGTGGAGTGCTGCATTCTCCTGCTCCAGCTGTCTTAAACGAGTTTGAAGCTCTTCATCAGCCATGGCCATTAAGTATGAAATATATTCAAATTAATTGACAAAGAGAAATAAAAAATATATATTTTAAAGTTAAATTTTGAAAACTTAAAATCTTTAAAAATTATGTCAAAATATTGTTTCTGATAAATAAAACAAAGTGGGTTTTAGTTGTTAACCTCTGGCAGATCAGGATAATTTGAAAAAACTTACCAAAGTTACTCCGTGGGGAAGGGCGTTCGCAGGTTAGTTTTGCAAAAATTATAATTTTAAATTATGTTATTCTATGCTAGTAAACCTATGCTATTGTGTAGAAAGTTTATTGAGATTAGCACACTAATGTCACAGAGAAGTTCACTTTGAGGTATTTAAGCGTTGTGGGAGCTCGTGGAAAGGTTGCTCGACGGCTGGGATGCTGTTTCTGATGCTGCTTGTTGTGGGTTTAGAGTGAGGCTGTTCCCGAAGCACGGTTGCTGTTTGCTATTCGTTGAGTACGACAGGCACGACGATGTACTGTTAATCAGCAGAGCGTTGTTTGGCAAGAGATCCGCGGTGACAATGTCGACTCGCGGACGCCGGTTTTCACACAAACAAATGCTGCAGCGGATACGTATAGTTGTGATTCGTCTTTGTAGATGCGGGGGACACAATCTTGGCAATGCGTGTAGGCGAGATTGTTGTAACTCTCGGCGTGTAGATGCAATACAATGTCAGGTCACCACTTTGGGATTCTTTGGTATATGTCGGGGATCCCCTCCCGATGGTGTCCCCAATCAATCAAAGGCAGTTCTTTGAGGTTTATGAAAATTTACTTTGCAGTAAGCAATAGTTACAAAACAGTAAAATGCGAAAAAACAACCAACAGCAAAAACATCAGTTTTTAGTTAGACGAAATCCTGTCTTGTCAAAAGTGACAGTTTCCTTTTTGGCGCTAAATTGTATGCGTTCAGAAACGCCACAAATTTAATCAGCATATAATTAGTTGTTGATTATAGAAAAAAAAACCTACTACACCTAAGTGTTTATCTTAGTTTTAATCCAAATTAAAACCAAAGGTTAACCGGCCAATCTGGTAGTCACTGGGGGAGGCCTATGTTTAGCAGTGGATGTCGTTTCGCTGAAATGATGATGATGATGATAATGTTTATCCGGAGCTAAGCATTGATTCCCTTGGCGTGTTACTAACAACAAAGTGGAGCGATGAATAAGAGGTACTTATGCGTCTATTAGACATCGGCTGATCAGTGGTTAAGCTTAAATTATCGCATCAGGGGTGCCTGAGTCGATAAGAGGTTACGAAGGTTTGAACTTAATTCATTGAACTTACTTGGGATTCAACCTTGCTTGGACTTGAACATTGACGTGCCACTTACCTACGAGCTCCCCCTGGACCGTCGTGTCACCGCCAAGGATCAAAACCGGTTAATATTTATTTCAGAATATATAAGACCCATTTCTAATATTTGATAATACTTAGTTGTAAAGATTTGATAATAAAAATAAATTTGCCATAGCTTTTATGTAGGTAGTTGGAGTATATGGTAATTAATTTAACGAAAACCTTAAGTTAAGGTTAAGGTTCCATAGTAAAATAACCGGTTTCCGATCCCTGGTCACCGCACCTTCAACAACAAGCTGCGTTCTCCATCTTCGGCCACCATCCACCTTCGACCGCTCCATCAGGCTCCAAGTTCGTAACCGAAAGCAATCTGTCAGTCGGCCCTTCACCTTATCTTATAGACGGGATTGATACCCAATGTCAACAATCATATGATCAACGTTTAAATAATTAACGCCTTAATAGCAGAAACTTAAAAGACCAACGATTCAAAAGATCGACAGGACAAAATATCAACAGATTAAAAATATCAACAGTTCAAAAGATCGACAGTTCATTTGATCAACAAGCAAAATGTCAAAAATTTTGGTACCTATAATATAAAAATTGTTTTGATTAACACATTTTTCACTATAGGTGGGTAATTACACTCGAATGATTTTATGTCGTCGACGTAAGTGATACCGACGTTCATTTGTCAGATGTTTCATTCATAAACCGGTGTATTTGTTGCTGTCAATACCTATATGCTTGGCTTGGTGTTGGTCAAGTTCAATCAAGTTCGGTTAATAAATTAAACAGATCCTGTTAAGGGAACATTATTTGATTGTTATTAAATATATTGTATTCAACCAAGTTGGCAAATAATATTATTCTATAAATTCTAGTAACGTTTATTCCCTCGTGTATGTAAATCAAGGGTTTCATTTCATTCCTGCTTTTCCTTGAGAAACAAGAAAAATATTCTCATAAATCGTTTTTTCATTTAAAAAGTGTAACTCATTGATAATATTAAATAATAAAAAGTAGTCAATTTATTACGATAATATAATTTTTGACGATATGTACGCCTACTGCTACTCTTACACACACCGGCACATGGCACGTAGAACTGACGGCCGAAGGGGCAGAAAGGTTCTAGAATGGAGCATAGGACTTCTACCCACGAAGTGGACAGTGGAATTGGTAAAGGTTGTATGAAGCTAGAAATCACTGGGGAAGGCCTATGTTTAGCAGTAGACGTCCTAAATATTAAGAAATGATGATGATGATGTAGGTACTTCAAATTAAAAAAAAAGTTTTAATGCTATATCACAGACTTTTTTTCTACACATGTATTGTAATTTTTGATAATTTATCTGTGTTGAGAAAAATCAATAAATTATTAAATTATTATTGTTAGAGACCTTTTCAAAACAAAAATGTATGTTTCCTGGTCAACTGACAGTACCCTATAGATTGTGATGAGTGAATTTGCGTGTGATGAGAGATAAAATGTAGCGAGATTTATTTTACGCTTGGAGAATATCCTCTTACTCATTTTTTTATTAAAAAGGTAAAAATTAAAAAGGTACCTCAACAGCCAAACACCTAGGATAATCAGAGTAAATCAAAAAAGTCTTAGTTTAAATATGTTTGCCAATAACACGCAAACTCACTCATCATAACCTATAGGGTAGGTACTTTCAGCTGACCAAGAGACATACCATTTTGGTTTTGGCCAGGTCTTATAGCACAAATATTTTTCTAAAATTAATAGTTATATTACTACATACCTACATACTATATTTAAAAAAAAAACATTTTGGGGATCGCTATTTTCATCTACACCTGTATTTTTTTTTGTTTTTATTGGTTAATTTATAACCGTGTATAAATTTTGCTGTCCGAGTCGTTCCGTAATGCCAATTAAACTTTTCACATTTTTCTTTAGAGTTGTTTGTCATGAAACCCACTCAGTACTGGCCCTGCGGGCTTCCGTGTATGTAACATAGATCACAGCGCATAGTAAAAAGGTAGGATACCTTTTGTTTTTTCTTTTTTCGAATATACCCACTAAAAAAATTCAAAGCTTCGCTCTTGATTAGTCGTTCCTTTTGGCAGTGTTCTTGTAAGGTATGTTGTGATGTATGTAGGTAGTTTGATTTTTTATGGGTTGTTCGTTTAGTTTTTGTTTTTGTTCCGTTGGAATTGAAAGGGTACAGGCACACGTTGCCAAATTTTGTGCATTTCTGTCCTGGTCAATGCAAGCTACTTCTTCAAATATATTTAAATTAATTATTTTAAAAGTTTTGTTTGGTTAAACCAAAGATCCAAACTAAATCGATGTACCTATCAATATTTTTACTTTACACACACGGTTCAAGTGTACACTCACCCTATATAGGGTCCTAATTTATTACCCACTTTATCAACTTTTTCTATGTGACCAACATCGAAATCTCAAAAAATAACCACTTCTCCATACAAACTAATGCCAGGTGGTTGGTGCGCGGCAGTTTAGTAGGGAAACCTATAGGAAAGTATTTTTAGCGATTTTGATGTTGGTCTCTTTAAAAAGTGGCTGTATTTGAGCATTTATATCACCCTCTAGAAGAAAGTTAACTAATACATTAGAAGATGATAATTGTTACCATTAGTGCCAAAGGCTAAAAACGAACATTGATCAAAATGGCGATCATCTAATCAAATCAAATGTAGGTAGGCTGGGAAGCCTTCAACGTAAGGAAACATTTTATGTTGTGGTGATGTTAGTTTGGCATATTGCTTTCCGAGTCGAAATCGTTCCTACACCATTCGGACCTCGATAGGATCGGGAGATGAGATTTCCTCGGCCTTTTTTGGGCCTTTTTTGTAATTCGATTAGTGTGTAGTGAAGGTGCTGCCTATTTCAATGTATGGATTCTTGTAGAACTAATGTTGAATAATATTATTGTATGATAAGGTGCATACGACACGAGAAGAAGAAGATAAGATTCATTTAATTATTTAGTTAACTTCCTTTTAGGAGATGATTCGACTGCTTATCCATATCCAACACATCTTTTTCATACGAAACCATTATCAAAATAAAGTAAAAAGTTTAATATTGGGTACTGCATGCTGATCAGATATTTAGTCCAGAGATGTTAAAAAATGGGCTGAAGTCTGCACCTATGTTGATTGAGTAGGTACCTATTTGAAAATCATGTTGGTTAATGTAAAAATTATATAAAGTTTTTAAAGTACATCAGGTGAGAATAAAACAAATAAATTAGTGCTTTTTTTTATTATTTCACACAATCAAACACACATTACTGTCAGACATCCCTAATAAATAGGTACCTTACACTATTTGTTAATTTTATACAAAGCTTCAGTTTTAACTTATCAGTGTAACTACAAAAGCAGAACTTAATCTAAATTATTATATTACAAGATTTAATTTGTACGTCTTAAACATTTACCATGGTTAGGCGGCCTTAATGTCGGAAAACAAAAAAACAAACAAACAGTTAAAACGAAAACTTAACATAAAACTAACAAACACAGCCATTTGAATTTAACAGTAATATCACAAAACTTAACAACAACTCAACACTTACAAATAAGCAACATTAACAATAATTAACAAACACAACAGTGAGCATTATTCTTTAATGGATATCTTACCCCAAAACTAAAATATTGTTTAAACTTTAAACTTAGTAAACAGATTCGATTTAGCGTACTTACCCAAATGGGTTTTTATTTAAACATGTACACAATTTTTCCTATGAAAATACGCAAATGGCTAAACCTATTTTTACTCTTAAAAAAAACTTTTAAATAACAGCAGAGTACACAAACTAATATTTAAGTGGACTATTGAACAAACCTATAGGGGATAAAACAACCAGTAAAAATAATGCAACAAAAACAAAAGACAACAATTTTACGTGTAAATAACTCACAATAACTGGATATTACTGAATGATAGCAATACAAGCAGTATTGCTAAAAAAATATTTGATCCAAAAACTTATCAAAAATTGTTTGTTGTTTTTGACAGATACATCGGAAGGCGATTGAGTTGTACACGTAAAAAGGAACAAAGCGTCCTGATAAGGTTTTTACAAATCAAAACCTCAGCAGAAGGCAATAACACAAACACAAAGAGATAATAAAAATGAAACAATATCAGGCACTTTCGGCGTAAGGCACGTTGTGATTGTTTCAGGCAAAACGAGAACGAAAACTTAACAAACGATTTGTTGGATCAAACTTGTGAAACCATCTTTAACAAACACGTGTGTGGCTATGAACCCAATTTATAGGTTATATTGACAAATCAAATTAACAAATCAATAACGAAACAAAAACTCAACTTTTTAACAGTGAAATCAACAAGTTGTGATAGTGGATTCAGAAAAAACTAAAAAAAATTGTATTAAGATAAATGTGGAATTATTTTCAATTTTTTTTATTGTTTACGAGACCAATCCGGGTTATGTCTTAGAAAAAGTAACAAAACAAAAATTCAACTGTCATTAACAATAAGCAATTAACAAAATTTTGTTGATCTTAAACTAAACAAACAAAGTTACAGTGTTAAATTGATCTGGATGGTAAATTTGGTAATTTTTAATATAAAGAAAATTTTTGGATTAAATAACCAAACAAATATTCGACTTAAGTAAATTTGAACAGTGAACAAGAATTTTTAATTTTTGGTGCATTTTTTGGTTTAAAAACGAATATTCGACAGACATGATGTTTAAGAAAAAAATCAGTAACAAAACAAAAATTCAACTTTCATTTACAAACGTTAACAAAACAAGAAAAACCTTTGCAGTGAAACAGAAAATTAACTGTCAGTCTAATACCAGAATTTAATAATAGCCATGAGATTTACTTCAATTAAGAACGCCGTTCTTTGCTACCTTATAACAAATCTAATACATACTACTAATAATTTGAAAACGAAAAGTTTGTTTACAAAAATATCTGTTAATTTTCAATCAGTTAAGAGAAATCTATGCCTGTACGGACTTTTTAACTTATAAATTCTGGTATTAAATCGGTCTAAACTTTTCGATTGATTCGCGCAACGACGGCGATCCTCAAAAATATAAGCAACCAACTAAATTTCAAACAAAAACAATAACAGGCGTCACTATTGCTATACAAATTTTACAGCAGATAATGTATGAACGAAATTAGGTTGATAAATATGAAAATCTTTATATACTACAGTAGTACAGTACAGTAGTACCTACAGGTACTAACTGTTAAGATAAATGCGAAGGTTATGGTAGGCCGATTGATTTTATCCAGTATGTTTCTAGAGTCAGAAAAAAACAAAAACTCAAACAATTTTAACGAAAATTCAACAAAACCAGCAGTTGCAATATACCAGTCCAGCTGGTATTTTTATGTACAAACAAATAATCAACATATTTACAGTTAGTAAAATAACAATTTACAATCTTGATCGATAACGAAACGCATCCAACAAAAGATCAAGAAAACTAGTAACTTTGATGTAATTTTTGGCTCGTTACGTTTACTATTTTAACAAAAAGACAAAACTTAACAACCAGACAACAGAACAATGAAACAACGACAAACTTAACTGTTTTGGTGTTGATAAAACCCGTAAAATGTAGAAAACTGGCCTTATTTTAATAAACGATTTAATTAACTTGAAATGTGTTTTATTTTGATCAATTAGCTTTCGAATTTTAAACAAAAACGTCAACAAACGTAGTGAAACGTAACATTAAAAACAAAAACATGAATGGTAACTTGAGAAGACTTCTCAATTATGTTTAACTAACAACACCGATCATTAAGGCACTAATAATGAAAAGTTTGCTGATACTGAACCGTACGCAGTTATTTCTTAAAGTTACGATGATGCGGAATAATTTGGTATTGAACCAACACTCACAACTTAATTACAAACCTAGTCTATCTACACACAGTAAAACTAAGCCTATCCTATCTTTGGGAATCTAGAAAGTGATTTCACTTCACCTTGGTCATTGTTTTTCTTTTTTCAAATCCTGTGAATTCCGTCGATGATTTCACTGCGGATGATTCCATTATTTACAAGAGAATCTCGAAGAATACCTATAACATGATGTTATTTTAACTCCGGATTCCATCTTACAAGATCTTGTCTGTTGATGATGTGATGATACTTTTTGGTATACCCAAGTGGTAATTGATTTTTGTGATCACATCTGAAACAATTCAAACATACAATAAGTATTTCATTTTGGACGATAACTACTAGGTAAGTATTTAACTTTATTACATGATAGTTTACTGAAGTAAATGTAACTGATCGGAAATTTTGTAAATAAGCAGTTTAAAAAATACACCACACCAACAGATAAGTATTCAACTTACCAGATAAAAAAAATAAAATGTTTCGCCTCGCTTCGCCTTTGAGAACTAATTCTCGATGTAAAAACTGTTCCCGTTAATGAAACATTAATTACCACCACTTCAGTTCCGAACTTTTAATTGACAAACTATTGGTAACTTGCTGGTAAAATTTTATAGACGCAATTTTCACTAAGAGCCCTCAGGGGGCCCTGCCCCCTGGGGTGTTTACTGTAGCTAGTCAAATTTGGAAGTGGTCGTTTTGGTGTCCCGTTGGCCTTATATATGGTTCCAGGGATTACTCCCCGCGCGCCCGTGGGAACTCCTGAGCACGTGGGTTACTTGCGTAAGCGCACACAATGAGTTTCTTTCTTGCACCGCTTTTATTTCCACCCCTCGAGTTGAGCGTCTTGCGTATCTGTGTTTACCTGTACTTACTAGGGGAGAAATCTCACCCGGTGGGAACACGTATAGTCGTAACTGAAATTTTATTATTGAGTACAATAATTTGAGTATATAAGAGGGTTGCGAAGTCGCAGTTCACACGGGTCCGGACTTATTGTTATGTTAATGGTCATCCTTATTTGCGCGCTAAGACACGATGGAACCGTTAAAGTTTCCGTTATTTGTGCAATATCGTGTAGTGTTTTGAATTAATACGAATATGAACTAGGTATAATTTATATACATAGTGAACATGAATTTCTTTTAATTACCCCATCAGCTGTTGAAAAACAACTTTTACTATGTAACTATCATTGTAATCACGAGAAAAAAACAGATGCTTACATTTAATTATCTTTGAGGTAATTTACTGCTTATGTACCCACCAATTTTCAAAAAAAACATATCAAAATTAAACAATTATTCCCTTCTAAATCTTATCATCTAGTGGGTGATTCTGTATGCGGAAGCAAGTTTTCATTTTGATAGTATTGTTTCCAGGTTAAGTTTTGAACATAAAAATTTGCCGCTTGAGTTTAAATAAATGCTTATTTTTAACATAAGTACTTTTAATAAAGTTGCACGACTTTGTTTTTACTTATTATACATTACATTACATATACATTAATTTTTATAAGTGTAAAATACTTAAGGGTTTGTATATCCTTATGATAACAAACAACTTTACCCAAGAAACTAATACCCTTCTATCTTAACTTAATTTTATTAGTGTACGTTTTCCGTCCGCGTTTTAAACTTAAATTTAGATAGGTTACTACTTTCTTAGGCAAAGTGGTTTGTTATATTTAACGCTGATAAAATTAGTGCTATAGATAACTATAGCACTAAATATTATATAATATTTTATATAGTGCAGGACCCGCACCACAGTCCGTGAACTAGCAAATTTGGTATTCCTATACCTACCTACATAATCCAATAGTGCCTGCAGAGACAGGTCAGACAGGTAAGTACCTACATCTGATATTTACGAGATTAGAAGCGCACAGGCGATTGTTTCCCGATCTTAAAGAATCCACATAACCCTCAAACGAAGACGTTTCACAAACAGACTTCCTTTTGCATATTTTGTACGGTTTCACAAACACTGAGCTCCTTCTTATTTTGTCGTTCTTAGACTATTAATAATTTAAAATACGTTTTTTCTTTTAACCCGTGACCTGCAAAATTGCGTTCCAAAAGTCAAACAGGGTTTAACAAGGAGGTGAAACTTAACCCTGCATGCGCTGCGGTGCTCGTGAGTCATTAATTTGCGCAGTTCACAAAGCCTAACGGGCCTTGCGATGGCGATTGACTTGCCCAAGTGTTTTGCAGCGAAACAAAAGATCTTTTCAGCGCTATACCAGTGCGCTGTTTAAAATAATGAGGCTCTTAATTTGTTAAGAAGGAGTATATTGGTATTAATTTCTTGTGCCTATAAAATATTGCATGTTGATTTACAGCTGGCAATCAATAACACGATTTTTATGATGTTTAAAAGTGGGAGGCCTCACTTTTAATAAAAAGCATAGTAAAGAAAGTAAGGCACTTAATCAGGAAATAGGATTTTTTTGTGAAATGACTGCAATTCTCAGGTGAATCTATTAATATTAAGTGGCATTATTCAGTATAGAAAGCGGATTGACAACTGTCTGTCCTACTTAAAGCGTTATTATCTATAAAATTACCTTCCGCATGTCA
The DNA here is from genome assembly GCA_963576865.1 of Anania hortulata. Classification (NCBI taxonomy): domain Eukaryota; kingdom Metazoa; phylum Arthropoda; class Insecta; order Lepidoptera; family Crambidae; genus Anania; species Anania hortulata. The sequence continues at coordinate 7,641,903 of OY756396.1, read as the reverse complement.
TTTATTATACGCAGATAGAATTGATCCTCGCGGGCGAAGAAGTCCAGGTGCGTCGAGCATTGCGGGGTTAATCCTACTTTCTCACGGTTGCACAAGTAACATAAAATTTCGATGCAGCCGTCATGACGTCATAATAATGCCTTACACTTTAATACGAAGTGTTGAGGTAGTGTCTACTTCAGTAGGTGACGCAGTAAACGCGCAGTTTACTTAATTATGTTTTGACTTTTGTTTCTACTTTTGACCACATTGCTATAATTTTCATTAAATGCACGTTTCGAAATAAAAGAATAAAAGAACTTATGTATAAGTACGTAAAAACTAAAACTACATGAGCTTTTAATACTAGTAAGTTATTAAGTGAACGTTTCTATGTTTGTTAAGGTGTATATGAATCGGATTTAATGGACACTTAGTTATTTACTGTTTTTTTTTGACATTTAAACTATTTAATTAAACATACCTCTAATGGAATGTGACAACATAATAAGTATTGAAACTATTTAACTATGATTGTTCAAAATACAAATTTGCATGCTAATACAGGCAAAACATGTACACTTATGTTACCTACCACCTAGATATACTATGTTTTTTGCAAATAAAGAATTTATTTATTTATTTTAGACCGTTATAGGTTAACGCAGGGTTAATTCATGAAATAACCAGTAATACCTAAGTATACAGTATTTGAGGGATGCTCAATAAGACGTTTGCTGTTTCGAACTGAATTTTACATAGGCGAAAAGTTAGCAAAACCTAAGTATAAATTGAAAAATGGTCTTCATTGTTTCAGTACACATTACAGTTACCAATATGAGGTTCAAAAGATACTTTTGACCTTTGTTGTTATTTATAAGACAAGCAGACGCAGAATAAAAAACAAATAGCAATACATTCGATGTTTACTAAGTATTACATAATCATGAGACAACCTTTGTTTCATTGGAAGACACAAAATATTATACATATTCTTGTCTGCGATGGTAGTCTACTGTTTTTATTAAAGACGACCTTCGTAGCCAAGAGGTGATGTGAGGTGGTGAGGTGGTGTTGTCGTCGCCATCTCTAAGCTCCCGGATTCGACTATGTAAAAAATCGATCTGTTCTTCTTTTCTGTTTTGGTTTGGGTCTGGGTGTTATGGTATTTACCAACGTTGTTTCTGATTTCTATAACACAAGTGCATTAGCTCCGTGCTTCGGAAGGCACGTTAAAAGTTGGCCCGGCTAATATCGCTTGATACTAGTCGTGAAGCTTAGTTAAAGGCCGTAAGTAACATCAGACAGTAAGGTAAGGCTAGTGACTTATCACTAGCCTTACAACACCCCTCCACCAATCCGCACTGGGCCTGCGTAGTGGAGTATGGCCCAAACCACCTCATAATTGAGGTAAGGTCTGTGCCCTGGAGTGCGACGAATATTAGCACACTATAGGTACTTTTTTACTTTACATCCTTCCCTTCTTATGTCACGCTTTTTTTCTATCTTTTCAACACACACTGTCACGTTTGGGATGGCATTTTTAACACTGTACCCAATACCTACCTCCCCAACATAATCGATAAAAATATCGTTGATGGGCCTAGCCCATCACTATGGCCGCAGTAACCGATTGCCGCAGGCCACTCCGCTGTACTCTATTTGCTATATTTCCACGGGGAATTATTTTCGGAGTATTTCTCCACTGCAATATCTCCGGCACTGCAGATATACTAAATATATTACGAGTCCTTCGTTCTCAAGGACAGCTGGGGAGATGTTTAAAAAGCCGACATATGTCTGTGAACGGTTGTTTACTGCGTTGTCGGAACTTTATAGGCTGTACAGTGAAATGAGATTTTGTGTATGTACGAGTAGTCGTGTTATGAAATTGCTAGGCTTTATAGGCTTTTTTGTAACATCATAGTTTGTCTCATCCTATTTACAAGTCTCTCTACATCGTACATGATGGTCCGATTGGCGAATCGATTTCCGATTTCGATTAATTTAGAAAACGATATTTTTTTAATTGGCTCGTGTCTAAAAAAAAACCTAGTAAAAGTAACTGTCAGGTTCCTCGTAACACAAGAAACTCAATTCAATATTTTGAGATCGTAACAATTGGTATGATAATCATCATCGTCATCTCAGTCTGTTGCAGTCCACTGTCGGATGTAAGCCTTGCCACTGTCGAATGGAGCCAGAGCACGATCTCCCGCTTTTTACACCCAGTCACTGCCAGTTGGTGTGGCATTGGTGTAAAATCCGGCACATATTTGTTTTACTATATTAAGCTTTTGTGGTAGCCACAAGTTCATCGATTCCGGATTAGCTAACACCATAGACAACTAACACGCATGAAGCGTAAAGACTTTTTTTTAAACAATGAATTTGGACACGTGAATTTCTAGACTTGAAGGGAAAATAGTTGAACAACTTGTGGCACAAGACAGGAATGGTAACGAAGATTATTTACCTAATAAATTATGGTGGTAGATTTCTATGTTTATATTTTTTACTGTTAAATTTACTGTCCCATACTGATATGAGACAATATTTTTTTAATAAAAAATCGTAATCAGCTTCTGATAATATTTACGCACAACAATTTATGGTATAAGTAGTTGTACGTCGAAATCGTAAAAAAGAAACTGATGATAAATAAAAAAATCGTACTTTCAAGAAACAGCACACCTTCATTCACTTCTTGGATGATGATTCAACGATTTCTCATCCTTAACTTGAAAATTTACAACTATATACACATAGACTACTTTTTTTGCCTACAAGAATACGCAGTTTCCTAGGAATTAGCGAAAGGCTATTTTTATGACAAATTAAATGCATGCAGAACAGCAGACATAAGCTGAATTCAGATACTAGACTACCAATAACAGTAGAAGCTGGTACACATACTACAATATGGTTCATTCAAAGTCAGAGCCAACGCAAACAAAGCCTAGCCACGGGCAGGCCTGGAGGTAAACATATTATTTCCTACACACTAACTGGGAGGTATTAGGCCACGATAACGGAAATCTACAGTTGTACCTAGGAGAACATTACTAGGGAATTAGGGATGCAAGGTGCTTTCAATTTAGATACATATTTATATCGACATGAGCTAAATATCGATTAAAATGTTACTACCTGTAAAGTATATCGATATTTAATTTTAGCTGATATCGATATAATTTTTCAATTACTTAGGTAATTTTATAGAAATGATACACAGCAGCATAGCAAGCCTATTGAACTATCTAGGTATTCAATGAATTTACAGGTTAAACAGTAATTTAAAAGAAAGAGCATTGACGACCTCCGTAGCCGAGAGCCGACTTGGTGTCGCTATCTTTAACTTGTCGTTGTCGCTAACTTTTCTATATTGTCACGGGTCTGGGTGTTGTGGTGCCGTCGTTGCTTATGATTTCTGTAACACAAGTGCTTAAGCTACTTCTCATAGAATCAGAGCTGCAGCAGATATGTATTTATGTTGTCCAATATTTACTTACTCGTATTATTATTTTCTTAAATTTTTACCTGTAAGGCAAATAGATAAACAGATTTTTAATATTATAATATAATTTTAGTGCGATCAATATTGTCGTATTGACTGTATTACAATAACGATATTATGATATTATCGAATGATATTATCGTTGTGATAATATCATCGTTCTCATTTTGATTGTTTTTAAAATAAAACAACCTAACAAATAATTGTTGCGATGAAAACAAAAACATCCAAACTTATAATTTATTCTGCAAAATAGGACTATTCAAAAAGCTAATTTTATTCGGTTAAAATCGGTTCACATTTGTCGAAGATATCTGAGGGTCTATTCCCGTATTGACAATAGTCGCAATCCGGTGTCGATCCGCTCCCAGTAACATTACGATCCCAGACGGTATTCTCGTAAACCCAAAAAATGCAATTATAGTTCGTAATGCGACTGAAAATGGAAGAAACCAAAATAAGATATTTTTTTGCTCTGTTTTTAGTCTTATTGGGATAGTTTTAATTATTTTACTTCAAATTGAAAGTTTACGAGAATACCGTTTGTGATAGTAATGTTACTGGGACCGGATCGACACCGGATTGCGACAATTGTCAAATTACGGGAATTGGGCCTCTGTTGTATACCGATTTCAATAGCTATTTTTCGACCCTTAGGGCCACTTTCACCATTTGCTGATAAGTTCCGGATAACCTATCTGGCACTTGTTTTGACAGATAACCCATACAATGAGCTTGTAATTGTGTTGAAAGAGGCCCTTAGGGGTAAATTTTCTTAAAATTTATGTCGAAAAGAGAAACTCCTTTTTTGGAGTGTGGTTTTTATCGATTAACTGAAACATCGTTGCATGCCTAGTGTAGGTAGGTACCCCTAGGTAGGTCAGTCGGCGTGCGGCCGGCCCGGGGGACGAAATATGCGGCGCAACAAAGGATTGAGGCTGACAGTTCCTTTCATAAACAGTGCACTCCAGCTTGCATTTATCGTGCATGTTACGTGCGGTGTCTTTCATTATGGAAAACGGTTTCGTTGTAATCACAAAGTTCACAGTTAAAAGTATCAAGTTTAATTTTCAATTTTCAGACTCAGTTTGTTATGTTGTTTTTGCACTATAAATTGAAGAAGAGAGCTGTACGGGAAATTTACAACCTTAGACTCTGGGACTCGTTGAAAGAACTGTTCAAGGAAATTAATACTAACAGTGGCTTCTCAATTCATTTATGAAAATATTATATTTATTCCCAAAAACCTGCATCTATTTTCTAAAAAGAGTGCCATGCATAATATTAATACCCGGAATAAAGATAAACTGGCCGTTCCAAATTTCAGACTGCATAAAGTGGGTAATTCGTTCATAGGAAAATGTATTCGTTTTTTTACAAATTACCACAGTCCATTGCTGAACTGCCTATGTATGAATTTAAATAACATGTCAAGATGATTTTAATAAAAAAAGGTTATTACACTGTAAATGACTATTTAAATGATAAAAATGTATGGAATTAAATACTGCCACGCTCGCACAGGTACATTTTATCTTGTAATGTAAACACACTATTTAAAAAGTGGCTGACAATAGTGATCGAGTTTCTTGCGCTGCTTCTTCTCGGCACTAGCCCACAATATTGTCCCAAAGCAGAAAAAATGGGATGTGTAAAAGAGCTTAATTTAGGCCTATTTACAGAAATAAATTGGTTTATTGGTTTATCATTTGATTTAGTTTTCACGATTTTAATCTTACATCATCAAAAGGTAAGTAAAAAAATTGTAAAAGGCAAATATTTAATTGATTTTGTTTAGAGAACAAATACTTAGTGTCTAGACAAACCTAAATAGGCTTTAAGATGCTTTTAATCAATCATCAATCATCATCAAAAAAATGTAATAACTTTCTTGAAATAAAAATAAATTTTATTCATTCATTAGTTAAATTATTTATTTATTTATTAATTTAAACTTTATTGCACAAATAAATATCGTACAAATATTGTTGTTGTACTCGTATCTATCAGCTGTTGTGCTTTCATAGAAATATTCACTCAGTTTATTTATTATTTAATTTGTTAAAAATCAAGTTTATCTTCCACTTTATCCATTGCTTCCTAGGTATTCCTGCTTTTGGTTAGTGTTGTGGACTGTAATGGTTTCTTCAAACTCCGACTTTGTTGATCAAAACAAAAACAACTATATTATAGTCATACTATACTATATTTATTTCAGACTTATGCCTATTTATATTGACAAAATCATCCCTACGCTAGTGACTATTGCCCGATACTCTGTCGGCCAATCAGCGCGCGCCGATTTGCACACGGCACCAGTGTGCCGTCTCCTTCCCTCTTATAGCGGCGTCTTCGTCTCGCGCCGCGATGCTCCGCCCTCGTCTCCTTGCTGAGTCGTCCGTTACAGCTCTCCCCCCGGCGAAGACTCCGTCGCAGCCCTTTCTACGGTCAGGACGGCGAGCTTTGTGGTGGGCCGTCGGAAGACTCCTCCTCGCGTGCGAACGTCAGCGCTACGTACTCTGCCATCCGAACCAGGATACACTTTCTGAACAATCCCGCGCGGCCAGGTGTTGCGGGGTAGCGCAGCGTCTACGATGATAACCAGGTCATTCTCTTGCAGTGGACGTTCGTCCGATGCAGCCGCTTGGCGTGGTACGAGTGTCGGTAAGTACTCGCGAACCCATCTTCTCCAGAATTCATCGGCGATACCTTGGCTAGCGCGCCAAGTCTTGCGGTCGGCCGGCTGACATGGCCCGGTGTGTGGCAGGCCCGTTGACGACCCCAGCAGGAAATGGTTTGGGGTAATCGCCTCAGGGTCATTAGGTTCAACCGAGACATGGGTGAGCGGCCGTGCGTTGACGGAATACTCTGCTTCAGTCATTACGGTCTGTAGCACTTCTTCCTTTGGTGTCTTTTCCAGCAGCACTGCGGTAAGAGCTGTCTTCACTGATCGGACCAGGCGCTCCCAAGCTCCCCCCTGGTTCGGTGCTCCTGGAGGGATGAATCGCCAGGTCATGCGGTGTAGTTGACCCAACTCTTCTAGTGCAGGTGCCCACTCTTTATAAGCGGCGCGAAGTTCTGCATCTGCGCCCCGGAAATTGGTAGCGTTGTCGCTCATCATTACCGCGGGCCATCCTCTGCGTGCTGCCATTCTTCTAACCGCCATGATAGCGGAATCTGTGGATAGGGAGCCCACTAATTCCAGGTGGACAGCTCGGGTTGTGAGGCACGTAAAGAGTGCACCCCACCTCTTCTCACGTCTTCGTCCGACAGCGACAATCATTGGTCCAAAATAGTCAACCCCGCAATTCGTAAACGGCCGTCGATAAGGGTCTATGCGCGCCGTCGGCAGGTCTCCAAAGATTGGCACCCGTGGTCTTGCCTTTCTGAGGCAGCAAAAAGCGCAGTTTTTAGACACGTTCCGCACTGTTGTTCGTAGGTGCAAGATCCAATACCGCTGTCTAAGGTCATTGACGATACGTTCTCTATTCGCGTGTCCAGCAGTTTCATGTTCCCGTTGGATGAGCATGCGGGTGAACGGGTGGCGTCCGTCCAGCACGGCAGGCTCCTTCATTGGTTCTGGCACATTTATTGCGCTTATTCTGCCGTCCAATCTTAAAGTTCCGTTCTTGATTTTCGGGTCGAGCTTGTATAATCGACTAGACTTCGGAATGCGCTTCCCGTTTTCTAGTAATCCAACTTCCAGTGGGAAGCTATCGCGTTGGCTTTTCTTGATCCACAGCTGTTCTGCCTCTTCCAGGTGGCGGACTTCAAGTCGCTTCGCTCGCCCTTGGCACTTCTCGATAAATACAAGGACGTATGCCGTCGCGCGGATGAGCCTCTCGAACGATGAAAAGCGGCTGATATCCGGTAGGTAAGTTGCCTTTGGATGTTCGTAAGTAAGCGTGACAGTTTCTTCTTCTGGGTCAAGTTCCTTGTTTTCTTCTTGGGGCCAAGTCTCTTCAGGTCTACAGAGAAAACTCGGCCCTGTGAACCATCGGTCGCTTGCAGCTATCGAGTTGCTCTTCAATCTAGTTGCGTCGTCGGCTACGTTTAGTTCGGATGGTAGCCAACGCCACTGCTCACTCTTCGTGCGCTCCGCTAACTCGCCGAGGCGGTGCGCGACAAAGGGTGTGTATCGTCGTGCATTTTGTCGAATCCAATGCAGTACGGTGCGGGAGTCACTCCAGAATGTGACGCTGCTAGGCTGCAACTCATGTTCTGCGGCGATGACCTCCGCGAGGCGTGCCCCGATAACCGCAGCTTGCAGTTCCAGTCTCGGGATGCTCTGTTTCTTGAGCGGTGCTACCTTTGCTTTCGCTGCGACTAGGATTACGTTCACCGTGTTATCTGCTTTCGTGAATCTCCAATACACGGCAGTCGAGTAGGCTTGTTCACTGGCGTCACAGAAAACGTGCAAGTCTCTTCGTTCATGGCTGCCGAGTTCGTAACAACGGGGCAGACGTATCTCGACTATGCTGTTTGTTAATTCTGAGAGCCATTTTCGAAAGTCTTCTGCTTCAGCGGCGGGCAGCGGTTCGTCCCATCCAATCTTATTTCGCCACAGATTTTGCAAAAGTATCTTCGCTCTGATCGTGAAGTGGCTCAGTAGTCCGAGAGGATCGTATACGGACATCACGGCGCTGAGGGCTTCTCTCTTAGTTGGCGTTCTGTTATTCTTTACTACTTGCTTCGGTACCTTAGCAAGATTCGTGTTGAAAGCTAGCTCGTCTCTTTCAGCGTCCCACAGCAGTCCAAGCGCCTTGTCTGATGGCGTTGCTAGATGTGTGGTCGCTTTGGCTCTTAGCTCATATGGGACCTCCGCCAATACTTCTTGTTCGTTGCAGTTCCACTGTCGTAGGTTGAAACCAGCTTGCTTGTGGACGAAAGTCACCTCCTGGATCGTTTTCTTTGCAGTTGAGATATCCTCGTAGCTCTCTACCAGGTCATCCATGTAGTGGCTACGTGTTATGGATTCGTAGGCTGCCGGGTGGGTATGCACAAAGTCTTCAGCGTTCCGGTTGCGCACACTGTGAGCCAAGAATGGGGAACTGGAGGCTCCAAAGATCATTGACGTCATCTTTAAGACCTGCAGCGGTTTATTTGGATCTTCTCGCCAAAGAAACATCTGGGCCGGTTGGTCGTCTGATCTGATCTTAATTCTGAGGAACATCTCTTGAATATCCGCCTTCACTGCTATTGGCTTCTCTCTGAATCGGAACAGGATACCTGGCAGCGGTCGAAGAAGGTCCGGTCCTTCCAGTAGGAAGTCATTCAAGCAGACTCCGTGTGACTTTGCAGCGGCATCGAAGACTAGGCGGAGCTTTCCCGGTTTATTAGGGTTAAAAACCGGGAAATGCGGCAGATACCATTTTCTTGGGTTCCGTTCTTCTGTCCCATCGCAGGCTTCCGCGTAACCTTTCTCTTTCAGGGCTTCGATTTCCTTCTTATATTGTGCTGCGAAGTCTGGATCTCTGGCGAACCTGCGCTCTAGTCCAATAAGTCTTCTATAGGCGGCGTTGTAACTCGGTGGCGTCTCCAGGTCATCATTGCGCCATGGTAGTCCGACTTCGAATCGGCCGTCGGTCCGTTTGGCCGTAGCTTCGAAGTTCTCGATGGCACGTTGATCTTCTTTCGTTATCTTAGTGCAAATAGACACGCCTAATGAGTCAATTTTAAAGTGTTCCTCCATCATTGTGTCCAGACGGCTGTCAGGCACGTCGTTCTCATCCACGCCGCGTTCAGGCATGAATAGGTGCAGGACAGACTCTGTATCTCGTCTGTGGATAGTGCGCGGTACCGTTCCGTGGATCGCCCACCCCAACGTGGTCAGCGAGGCGGCTGGTTGTTTCTTCTTTCCCATTCTGAGTTGTCGTGATACTATTAGGTGCCAATTGTCAGCACCGATAAGCAGTCGCGGCTTCGACTTCTCGTAGCACACGTCGTCCGGATTCAGGCTACGCAGGTGCTCGTAGTTAAGCAGCTGAGTGGATATTGTTTGTGTATGTAGCACCAGCTGCGGGATAGTGCGCAGTCTAATTTGATGACAATCTTCTTGGTTCTTGCCTCGGATCTCGAGGTTGACTGACTTGCTTATTTCTTGGCGTTGACTGGCGGCTACTCCTTTGATGTGTAGTGGTCGTGTCGGTCCCTCCGCTCCCAGATACAACGCCAGGTCTTCTTCGATCAAAGAGATGGTAGAACCCTCATCAAGGAGAGCATGAGTGTTAATGCTTCCCTTGGGTCCCGTTAAACTAACAGGCACCACCTTCAGTAGTACCGAAGCTCCTTGTTGATCTTCAGTGGCGGCGACGGACATCACAGTTTCGTTAGTGACTTGCAGTGGCTCAAGTGGTGAACTCAGAGGTGGCGATGACGCGGGTTCGGTGTGTAAGAGTTCGTGGTGTGGTCGGCGGCATCCGTTCACTCCGCATGGCTTTGCTCGGCAGTTCGTTCGTCTGTGCCGGCTAGCGATGCATTTGAAGCAAAGGCCTGCTTTTTTTGCTATTTCCCACCGTGAATCTGATGTCAATTTTGCGAATGTGTCACATTTAGTTAGTGTATGATTTCCTTCGCAGCTATAGCACTTGTATTGTTCGTTCGTCGCGGCGGCAGTTGTTGCGTACACCTCCACTTGTTTCTTTCGTGTATAGGTCTTCGCTGCTGGAGCTTGTTTCTGGTTCCCAGTCACGGTTGCTGACGTCGTGTATGTGTATCGCAGCGCCATGTCCGCTTCGCGCATTAAGAAGCGCGATAGCAGGACGGTTTCCGGAGACATAGCATGTTCATGTTCATACGCGTAGTCGCACCATCTTGATCTTAAGTTTGGCGTAAGTTTATCCACGATATCCCTTATCAGCATTGGAAACTCCAGGTAACCACGACGATCTATATTCTTGAGAGCGCAGACTATGTTCTGAAGTCGTACGGCGAACGTGTTAAGCTCTCTCGCTGTGTTGCCCAGTCGTGGTAGCTTCTTAATGTCCTCTATCACTTTGTCGATGATATATTCGGGTCGGCCAAAACACTGCTCTAGTGTTTGCATGATTTGATCGGGGCTGCCACCGGTGTACAGGAGCTCGGTGACAGCTTCCTTTGCTTCGCCTTTCAGGCAATTTCGTAGGCGCGCCATGTTCTCGATGTCGCTGAAGTTGTAGACCGTAGTTGATTCTTTGAATGCTGCGGCGAATGGCATCCACTCGTTGAAAGCACCGGAGAAGTTAGGTAAGTCGGTCACCTGCCGCGGCACCGGTCGGTTTCTTGCCATCTTCTCGATTGCCTCCGCTAATTGCTCGATGCCCCTGCTTCGATTCCTGGTCGGTGTTGATGAGCGAGCTTGACGGCGTGCGTCTTCAAAGCGTACACCTCCGTGAGGCGGCTGCTCCCCCCGGTCGGCTCTCGGGGTGCGCGGTTCGCGCGCAGGCAGCGTGCTTTCTTTCGGCTCGGACGTTGTGTGCCCCAGAGTGGTAGTCGCTTCGACGATCCCTGGCGCTACGATGCTCTGTTGTAGCCAACTGTTGATGCGTTCATCCGGGTCCCCGATACTGGCGGCTTCCTCTTCCCGAATTGTTTCTACAGTGGCTGCTAATCGTTTCTTGACTAGCTCGGCTTCTAACTGGAACTCCCTCTTCCTTATTTCCGCTAACTGTTCTTCCGCTGCTAGCTGCGCGGTGCGTATTCGCGCCTCGGTGCTACCCGTTGATCGTCGTGACGTATGCGAGCGCGTCGGCGATGGCTCACGGCGCCGTTCGGCCGTAGTCGCTGGGCGTGCGGCGGTCGGTACGAGGGGTGCGGGAAGTGCTGTTGGTTCGTAAGTACGACTTCCTTCCCCTTGTGACGTCACCGGTCGCGATCTTGAGGCCGCGGACGGAGATCTCGGTGGCGAGTGAAATACTCGCGCCTTGGCAATGGATAGCGGTTCTTCCGTGCCCTCCATTGCCCGCTCCTGGCTCCTGGTTCGTACCATTTCACTAGGGTACTGGCGGTTTTCTTCCATCCGGCTCGAAGGACCAGACTTTGTTGTGGACTGTAATGGTTTCTTCAAACTCCGACTTTGTTGATCAAAACAAAAACAACTATATTATACTCATACTATACTATATTTATTTCAGACTTATGCCTATTTATATTGACAAAATCATCCCTACGCTAGTGACTATTGCCCGATACTCTGTCGGCCAATCAGCGCGCGCCGATTTGCACACGGCACCAGTGTGCCGTCTCCTTCCCTCTTATAGCGGCGTCTTCGTCTCGCGCCGCGATGCTCCGCCCTCGTCTCCTTGCTGAGTCGTCCGTTACAGTTAGAGTGTAGGAAAGGGGGCGCAGGGTTAGGTTAGGTTAGAACATCTAGGTTTTTTTTTTTTTTTTTTTTTTTTTTTTTTTTATAAGAACGATAGAGCTACGTAGTGCCCCCCGTGCTATTAAATTACTCCAGGGAGTCTACTGACTTTACCATTCAGTGGCGGTTATTTTCCGCCTCGCTCTGGGCAGAACTTGGTCGTTCTGCTACTCTTTTTGGCCCTTTGTAGGCGCTCTCGTTGGGGTCCCTTTCGGGGTTCCCGGATATCGCAGTGTGAGTGCGTTCGTTTTTGGGTTAGCGGTCACTTTTGGACGGTCATTCGACTCGTCGACCGACTTTCCCGTCTCCGTTGGGCGCGCGCGCGGGGGCGCAGCAGGGGCTTCTGGAGGTCTCCCTCGCCGGCGGGTGTTAGCTCGAGTACAGTTGCCTGTACCAAGTCTATGGTCCGCGGGCCGGTCAGCCTTAGCGCATATCGCGCAGTTTGGCGTGGCCGTACAGGTTTTGGCCTTGTGGCCAGGCACTCCACAGCGCATACAGTCATTGCTGTGATCCTCCTTGGACTTACAGAGTGCCCGGCCATGCCCTAATCCGAAGCATCGGAAGCATCTCAGGGGTCTCAGCTTTAATATTGACACTTTAGCCGAGACCCAGCCGATCCTCACGCGTCTGACCTTGACCAGCGCTTTGGCAGTTGCTATCGGGACGGTGACGACAGTGGAACTGCCGCCCCGGTTGTTTAGCCCGATGCGTCCCACTTTTATGTGAGCAGACGTGCAACCGCCGATCTTAGATACGGCCTCTGCGACCTCATCGGCGGTCGTGTTATCCTCGAGTCCCGAGATCCGGATGTCGGCAGTTTTGTCGGGTCGAGTCAGCTTAATAACCCCGGGTGGAAGAACCTCTTGGAGCGCAGCAGCAAAGGCGTCAGCCTTCTTGTTCGTTTCAGTCAGTTCCTCGCCCCTGAGAGCCGCGACTTCAATGACGCGATTCCCCGTGGCAAGGGACGACCGGATGTTAATACGGTCTTCCACTCCGAGGTCTGCAGGGTCAATTTTGACCTTTGCGTCCTTTAATAGGTCCGCCATATTGAGGCCCTGAGCCTTGCCCTCAGTTGTAAGTTCCAGGACTACTGCAGCCGTTTTCGGGACACGTAGCCTGGTCTTTTTCTTCTTGGCGGGTGGCGGGGGCTTGTCAGGCATCGCCGCTTTTTCCAGCTTGGCGGCATTTTTAGGAAGTTGAGGTGGCGCGACTGGGGCTTGAGAAGACTTTCCCTTCCCTTTTCCACGCTTTCCCCTTTTTACAATCTCCACCCAGATGTTAGCAGGTGGAGGTGCCGCTTCGCTTTGCCCGGCGGGAGGTTGTGAGATGGAAGCAGGTGCTTGATTGGAGCTCTTCTGTGCCTTTTTCCCTTTGCCCTTGCGAAGAGCCAGAGCGCTGCTGGAGCCGGCCGTTGGTTTCGGCGCAGCTGTTTTTGCACTCTTGACTGCTTGGCCTCTTGGTTGGATGCGGACATTTGGGGCAGGGAGAAGGCGGTCTTCCAGTTCCGCAAGCTTGGCATCCATCGTTACGCCTACCTGTCGTAAAATTGCGCTGGCTAGGGCATCTAGCCGCGTATCTTCAGGAGTTGCGGTCTGCATTGGTGTGTCGCCGCTGTCGGTTTGGGTTCCGAGGGAGGTGGTTTCGACCGGAAAGCTGACTCCATGCGCGGGCTGGTCCAGTAAGGCCACCCGCAGAGAAGCCAGTTCTCGGGAGAGCTTGTTGTTGTCGGCTCTCAATTGCTCCACCTCAGCCTCGAGTTTGTCCTCATTCTTATTGCGCATGTCCATCACCTGTGTATAACTGACGGACCGACGCTCTAATTCAGCGACTCTAGCACGGAGGGTCTGTACTTCCGACTCGAGCCGCTGTCGGTCACTGGTGATGAGGGTGCTGGGATCTTCTTGACCCTTTAGATGCAGTAGCTTCTCAACGAAGCCGCTGATGTCACTGGCTGCGTATCTGATGCAGTCATACTGATCCATCGACACAGCCTTCGGTAGTTCGTCGGTGACGTCAATGATCCTTTGCGTCTCGACGTGAATCGCGGACGCAAGGTCAGTCGCAGAAGTGTATGGCGCATTGGTAGTCTGCGACGTTGTCTCAGTTGATTTCGGTGGGGAAGCATCATCAAGGCCCTTCTCCGATGTTTTGAAAGTACCAGGCTTTGGTTCGGATGATGCAGCCGCAGCCTTTTTCTTGGCCTTTTTCTTTTGACTCTTAGTCAGAGTCTTAGAGTCGGGCTTGTTGTCTCTTTCCGGGGTTTTCGCGCGGGTGACGTTACGCGAACGCAGGCTATACCCAGATTGCTGGATGACAGTGTCCAGCTCCTGGTCGAGTTGTTCGAATAGGGAGTTTGGGTCGTCAAAAGCACAGTCGAACGACCGAAATTCGTCTCCGCTATTGAACTCGTCATCGTCGCTGATGAGCGCGACGTTTTCCTCCGGCATAACTGCAGATGTTGTTGCAGTGGGAGCAGCAGTCGATTTGGTACTGCCGAACATTCCTTTGAGCCGGGACCCGAAAGACGGTTGTGGCGTCTTCATCGCGGAATTCCCGCGGTCGTGGGAGTCTTGGCCCTGGTGGACCTCATCCCTTTCTCCTACAAACGCCTCGGACGCGTCCGGTGGCGACCGGTCCAAAGACACAGTGGCGCAAGGTAAACAGGGGCCAACCCCAGATACGACTGGCTTTCCTGCCCTGAGAAGGGCAGGTCCGGATTGTGCGTCGCATCCCGCGACGTTACCGGCCTGGAGAGAATTTTTATTTACGCTTACGTCCATGTCTTACTTCGCTGCTTCCGGGCGCAGCTGCCCCGCCTTCACCCTCCGTGGTTTTATAGACTTTCCTGTCGTGACCTTACAGTCCCCGCCCCCTCTCCATTGAGGGATTACGGGTCGCCCGGCGGGCCCGCCAGTCGCCTTAGGCGCCTATGGGCGGGCGTCGCCGCGCTGGTGGGAATTCAGCCGCCCGCACGCTCCGTGCGCGCGGACGTTGCCCAGGCAGCACCACGAGGAGGTATCCCACATTGCTCCCGAACATCTAGGTTAGGTTAGGTTAGAACAGTGACCATATAAAGCGCTAGATTCTAATTATAAATTTTGTCATTGTAAACTGAAAAGAAATTACTTACAGTGTACACAATAATGCATGCTTGCGTTTTTAGGTAATATAAATTTATACTTAATAGGCTTTATTACTTTTAATTGTTATTATAAGTAAGTGTAAGAGTTAATAATTGTTATCTTAAATGATATTATAGAACGTAAGATAATATGAAACGTTCATTATATTAAGCGAGTTGTTATAAGAAGAAATATTTTATGAAATGAAATCATGTCATTAAATCGTATACTAATATTTATTTGAAACATTACACACCCTATATCAAGTTAGGTTAGGTTAGGTTTAGGTTCAGGTTAGGTTAGGTTTATGTTAGGTTAGGTTAGGTTTATAAGTGCCACTTTGCGACACCCGGACCCTGCTTTTTAAAAGTTCTATTTCCAGACTCAACTGTAGTCATAATATTTTATTTCTGACTAAAAGTAGGCACTTACTCATACTATTTTGCTTTTGTAAAGTTCGAGCTGTTGTAAATTTCTAACATTTTTCTTGACATAGTTGGGGACTCCAGTTGGTAGCTATCAACAATTTGAAACTTCGGAACCTTAAAGTGTACTATGAAAATAATTTTTTCGTCCTTTCTGTATGAATCCTTCCGTCTGGCTTTTCACAATATACCTACTCGTTTTAAATATTTAACGTAAGTTTTCGAACTGTTCTATCTTTCATCATCATCATTATCATCATTTCAGCCATAGGACGTCCACTGCTGAACATGGCCGGTTAGAAGCGACCTACATCCAGCGGCTTCCTGCAACCTTCACCATATCGTCTGTCCACCTTTTGGATGGAAGTCCTACGCTGTGCTTACCGGTACGTGGCCTCCATTTTAGAACATTTCTGCCCCATCAGCCGTCAGTTATATCTTAAGTGGTTTGTTAATTGTTATCCTTATTATAATACTATTTGAAACGCAGCTAACAATAATTGTGACTGAGTTTCCTACAAAAAACGTATTTTCAGCACATAATTTCTTAGGGCCCGTACGTTCAAATAAAAAAATCGGAACCCTTACTTATAGGATCAACCAATTTGTACCTATTTAGATCATTCTTAAAGTCAATATTTGAGCAGCATTTGCTTCAATGATGAATAATTAACGCACTTACATTTACGGCTAATAAATGATGGACGAGAGCTTAGCTATCGATTATTTATTAATGAATAATATTAGCCTCTTACTAACGTGACATATTCGCTGCATAATTAAATGAAAATGACCACTTACGTATGATATGAATTACCGTGGAAAATGTCACATCTGATACACAAGTATTTCTATATATTCACACGTAAATAATTAAATTATTCCAACGATCCCACAGATTATCTAGCCCTCAATTCAACAGAGCTTTTGGTATGGCGACTGAATAAACATTAAACGTACTAAAATCCTTTTAAACTTATGTTGACGATATGATATTGTTTATAAGCTTTAAGATAAATTGAAACAGCTAAAAAACATGCTGAACGATATAATATTGTTTTTTAGCTATATCATAAATCGATACAGCCAAAAAATATGCTGAATGCGATGAAAATGCGTTATTTTCTAAATTAGGTCGGGTAATTCATTGGTTATCGTAATAGGAGGATGTTAACTTCTTACTTCGGGACCATTACATTAAATTAGAGTGCGAGGACAGCACATTTAAATTTATTTGTTATATACATTTTTCATATGTTATCGCAAAGCAATTAGATAATACTCCTACAACATTTCTAGAACTTTAAATAACTAAGTTTATAAAGAAATATTGCATCAATACACTTACAGTTAAAGTTGGCACGGATGTTTTAAAGTTTTGCACCAAGTAGTAGTTCTATAAATTCCTCAAGACACGTTGCTCTATTCTTCAAACGTGAGACAACTTGGGTGTCTCGTCAACATGAATCTATAAACAACCTGTCTCCGTCCACCACCTAACTTACTTACCTAGACCTCAGGCTAAACTTTAAGGATTCTCTTTAAAGTGTTTAAAAGTTTCAGTATTATTCTAGGTCGGACGGAAATATTGCAAGAGGAAATTGAAACTCACTATACTACTACAACTACAACATAATAAATTGCACGCATCGAGGGTTCCGTACAAATATGTAGGATTTGGGAGTTTTCCTTTTCTTTTACTATAAGACATGCTTCTTGGCAAATTTTATAATTATCGGTCAACGGAAAATTCCATAGGTTTTGATTCCCTCGTGAGTATCAAAAATGCGGCATAAACAGCCGTATCTTTTGATTGCGTTGAGTTAAAAGTTTGATTTCACTATATGGATTGCAAACCTAAGTATAACCTACATATTAATTTCAACCTAATGATACCTCCTCGCGTTCCTGGTAAAAGGGACTGACAGACAGACAGACGGACAACGAAGTAACAGTCATAATAGTCTTCAGTTATTCATAATTAATTCAGTATATTCCTTCTTCTGGGTACACGTTCCAAAAATATAGCTTTGCCCTACCACTGTTCCGGACTACATATCGGCTGGTGATGAGAACAAATGAGGCAACAAAATGTGATCCTATATCCTTTTTACCTTTAAAGGAACGGAACCCTAAAATTACGTAATAACTGTCTGATCCAAACGGATTTGATTTTGCTGTTAACTTCTTATTACAAACCTTAACAACTGTTATGACGGAGAAGTTTTTTTTTAAATGTAGGTATATTAAAATGTTGAGCAGCATCAATACGAGCTAATAACAAGATTTTTATTGATTCTCTACGATTCTTTACTACCCAGAAAAGATGTTATTATAAGATTCTGAAGATGGCATCAAAATCATTTTTATTCCGTCTTATCGCGGAAATTCGTCGACGATTCCCATTTCTTTAACGCGAACACGTGCTAATCAGCCACCCCAGTCATGCTTATCAAATGACCCAATTGGCCACCGATCCATTGTGTCCTCGCAATAATAAAACATCGTCGGGAGAACGGGCGAGTTCCGTGCGGAGCTCGCACGTGCACCTCCAGAATGGACCACTTTCCTATGAGTTTTGTTAAGATTTCTCAGCGCCAGAGCTCCTCAATTATTCACGCATACACTCCCTTTCTGGTCCCAGTTCTTTTCATATGGGACAAAAGCGGATTCAGGTCGTGGTAACAACGGAAAGATTGCAAAGGACGTGTACTCGCGGGGTATAGGTGAACTTTAAGCTTTAATATTAAGCGCCGAAATGAGGCCGGGCCAAGTTTATTACGCGTCATATGCAAACGGTTATGTATTATTATGTAATGTGCACGACGCGGCTTTATGTAACGCGCGCCGTTTTTGTAATACACTCCGCAAGTGTTCCTTAAATAAAAGGAATAGACAGAAACACTCCTGTTTTATTCCGTTACAAACGCGCCATCGGAGTTTTACGCGACGCCAGATATGTTCAGTTACTGGCTGAAGTGAAAATGTTCGCCTTTCTAGTGCTACTAATAAATTACAAAAACCTGAGTCTTTTTATGGGTCCAGGCTTACCTTGTAGGTGTAACGTGTGTCGTAGGAAAAGATAACATTTGCAGAGGTTTGACTTTAGTTTTAAATACCTAATATATATAATTTTTAGGGTTTCATACCTACGGGAAAAAACGGATCCATTATAGAATCAAATAGAATAGAATAGAATAGTTTATTTGCGTTAAACAGGGTACACTGAAGGTCTTACAATTCACTTTGTTGTCCGTCGTCTGTCTGTCTGTCGGTCCGTCTGTCAAGACCCTTTATCTCGGGAACGCGTAGAGGTATCGAGTTGAGAATAAAACCATATCCTTAAGTCTACAGACCCTTGAAGCTGTGAAAAACTTAAATTTCTATGTTAACAAAAAAAAGATACGAGCGTTTATGCCGCAAAAAACGTATATCGTGAATTATTTTTAATATTTACCTACAAATTTGTATAGAATCCGTGGGCGAGTCCGACTCGCACTTGTCCGGTTTTTATTTATTTACGCCTAAATAACAGAATATATTATATTATCTTAACAAAGGCAGCGCTAACTTGTAGGGTTTCCCAAACTCTTTTTGTCGCTAAAACGAATTAAATTTTCCATGATTATTAGGTATTTTGGAACGATTCTTTCTCAGAAAGTAAACCAAACTTAGAATGTACAACGTATGTAGGCATGTAGATTGGGAATCTTGTAAGTAATGTCATCAAATCCCCGATAACCAGCTTGTTTTCGTTCAGAAGGGTTCCGTGCGAAACTGTTTATGTAAATCAGAACCAAAGAGCCGTCGTCTCCTCGTTTGATATAGTACCGGGGGGCAGAATAACGGGGTCCTTTTCAAATTCGCCCCAATGCAGGGACACGATTGAAGGTAGGTTTTTTATAGCACGGATACAGTAATCTAGTTCAGGTGTGCTCTAGAAAAATCCGAGAGGATTTGAGGTCGCGTACGTTTTCCCGTTTTATTGCATATTGAGACGTACTATTCTTCTGATATATTTCCAGATAGACGCCGAATTATATGGAGGTTTCTTGCTGCTTCACTATTTCTAACAAAAATTTTATACTTACATCTCTTTTCTTTATACCTGAAAATAGTTTGATAGAAATAATTATGATAAATAGTTTTCCAAAATATTTATACCTAATTGTTATACGTTAGTAATAGTTTTTTTTTTTTAGCAGCAATAATCACATTCTCATTATAAATCCTGATCATTCCGGATGATCATTTTGTATGAGCAAGTGATATATATTTTTAATATCGAGCGTATAGAAATAGTCCTTGTTTTTAGCAGGAGATTGATATTTTTGCGGATCCAAAACCAATGTTAATTAACCATGTATCATAGCATTTAGGTACTTATTTTTCTTACTAACATAAATTACAATATTTTATGGTTGTACCTAGTCGAAACTGATGATCGCACATGTGAACATCTGTTACAGATGTTATAAAATAAAATTATGAATAATTAGAAACCGAAAAAATAAATCAAATCAAACTGTATTACGGTGATTACATTTTAATTTATTTTTATGAAAGCTAATCTAATTTCGTAACAAACAATTATTAAAAAACTTATTAATCGATCTAATTATTACAAATCAGCAGCTTTTATCGTTAATTTAGCGTCGGGAAATTATTCGGTTAATAACAAGTAACTAATCTAGAAACCTTTTGTGAAAACCTTTTATTGCCAATAAGAATTGAAGTCTCTATCCCAAATTTGATTGTAATTATTTTGTAGCTGAATCATGTAGCTCTATAGACATCTAGAGCTTACAGTATTCAATTTGAAGAATAAAATAGAATTACGGCAACCTTCTGAAAATACTAAGGACGACTGAAAGTAATTGATTAGGAGATACTTACGTATCTACATAAATTTGATAAATACTAATTCTATAAACTTTTTTCAATAAACTTTCAAAATGCAAATCTTTATTTATATCATTACAAAGATAAAAATTGTTATTTGCTTATGAAGTTAATTGAGAATATTAACTATCCTTTAAAATTTAGTAGACAGATTTAGCACAGTCAGAGTGCTTTAGGTTTGATGAAAAAAATATTTCTATTGTCTAGAAGTCACAATATCACGGTGCACTGTACTGGATTCAAAAGCTTAGTTTCATTACCACGTCGCATCTTCGTTTGCGTAAATTTCTATTCTGTCCAATCTACCCACTGAATAAGGTACCCTCTTGGGTTGACTAAGAAACATATGGGAAAAGTTACACCAATGCTGCTCGATAATTTCCGAGAATTCGTTGCTTTACTTCCGCAGAAACACATTGGTGAAAGTTTAAATCTAGATTTTAAATACATTTCCTTGCATTTACCTAAACTCGCTTTACCCACTACCTATCAACTGAAGCACGCGCTGTTATAAAGTAGGCAACCACGTCTATCGTGTCGTCCCAAAAGAACGAAACAATCGTGAATATTCTGTGCCACGGATTCAGAAAGTCACTCATTTCATTAAAATAATATTACAAAAAATGGAATTTTTTTGGATTTCTTATGACAGAATGTGTTATTTTATAGGCATTGAGCCTATAAAACAACACATTCTGTCATAAGAAATCCAAAATATTGTTTTTGTAGGTACCAATTCCTTATGCAGTTGCTCAGAACGACCTCAGATTTCTAAGATTTCTGTGATAATTTCTGACTCGAACCAAGTACCTACTATCAGTTATTAAGTAACCTGTGTGTACTATACAATACCAGTAAAGATTCAAAGCGAGGCGTGGGAAAGCAGAAGAAGCAAGGTGCAGCAATTTGCCTTTACACATCTGGCGGCGGGCGATTTGCACTTTACCCGGAGGATCGTGAGCCTGATTGCTTTTTTGCCAAAGTCCAACGGCGATTGTTAAATCGGGATAGCTATTATTCGGAATAACGAGGTTATTGTTAAGTGAAGAAAGATGTTTGTTGCTTCTTATAGTGTAGGTATACTTTAATCTTTTCCAGGATTGCAATTGAATAAGTATTGCAAGCAACTAAATTCTGACGTATATAACGTAGAAATCAATTCCTTACTCACACTTCTGTAATGTAAAAGCACCCAAATAAATTATTCATGTAAACAATACCTTTTCCACTGTCTTATCTCAAAGATCATCTGTTTAATAATTAATTTCGTATTATGCGCGATCGTTTCCGCTCCCAAGTTTTTTTGAGTTCAAACTGGATGGTAACAGTATTATCATATACTTAAATAGGTGTCGTATTGAAATCGAATTCGTCATTTTGAGGTCGTTATTGTAAAGGCATTATCTAGGATCGGGAGCCGTTCGGAATATAAATCGGTCATTCTCAGCAGGCCTGGTTTTGGTGCGTCCGTGCAAATATCTGACTAGTTTGTTATATTTTGAAGCTGACAATTTTTTAGGAACTAGATCTAGCATTTATCTTTTAGGAATTTGAATTTGAGACACATCGTCTTGTAAAAAAGCACTTAATTATTTTTTCTTAGGTCGTTCTCCTAAGTTCCGTTCGCTGTCCAGAACCCAGATTCAAGTACAAAACCTTCAACGGTGTCAAAATAAGTTACGATTGGTACATTTTAGTGTATACAATTTTAAGATTAATAATTAAGTATTATTATTCACTAAAAATATTCTGTTTAACTTGTGTATTTTCTTAGACAAAACGAAAAAATGTTTGTCCTTTCATCATGCCTAATTTCAGTCACTAGTATAGAAGTAGCGAATATCTTGCTCGCAGAGTAAGTAATTCCCATCCCTAGCGCAACGTCGTGTTTGATCAGTTGCGCCGCGGCAGGCAACCGAAGCGGTCCCGTGTCACTTGCTCCGTTGGCGAACTACGACCGTAAGTACCTAATTTCTATTCGCTTGGTTCACCTCTTTTCTAATTTCCGTTCGCTCTTTTAATTAATATTTTAAAATGGATACAAACTGGTCTGTGATAATATTATATGCAGGCATTCGTTGGCTACCTCATACTTGTAGCAATATACTGTATTGTTTACCATTTAATTAATATCTCATAAATACCGTCGTGTTCCTAATTTCCATCACCCTATTCCGTCACGCTAAACGTGACGGAAATTATATAATACCTGACAACATTTGTTTTCTTTATGTTTTTACCTTAAAACAGGTGCCTACTTTAAGTTTTTTGGTAGGTATACATAGCATATACCATAATGTGTATTCTTATTTTAAAGAAAACATGGGTAAGCCAAAACGAAGTCGAGAGGAGATTTTGGAGCAACAAAGGCTTAGACAGCAACGAAGAAGAGAAAGAATCAAGAATGATCCATGATTCATTTACATATAATAATCATTAATTATATTGTTAGATTTTTTAAAATTATCAGTTATCGGTAGGCTACCGAGCAAATTTTTTGTTTTATTAAAGAGGTTTTTTTGTTATTTGTAGACTGTACAATAACTTGTGAGGTTTACTTTTCATTAAATTCTGTTTATTTTCTAATTGAGTTTTATTTCAATACAATATAAATATAAGTAAGCTATTTTCTAATTTCCGTCACACCCAAAACTTTGTCACCTCATAACTCCATAACCAGTCGGCACATTGAAGTGCCAAATACATAATTCTGTTTTAGTTTATCGTCTTTTTAGTTTATCGTCTTTTCTTAATTTAATTGCCAATTAAACGAATTTCTTGCGAAATAAAAATCGTGACGGAAATTATACGAAGAACACCTTATCGTGAGAATGACCGAAATGTGGGGCTCGCGGCGTTGGAGCAATATGTCAGGGCGCTCCTTTAGGACATGCTCTGTCTAATCTGTCCTTTCGAGGGTCTGACACCCGCTGCTTGGGTTTATCGACAACCAATTCATTTCAAATACGAGTGCGCAGGAGCCTAGCCATGATCTCATACAGCAGTATGGCTTTAACCTTATTTTGTTTTTACCGTAGAGAATAGTTTAACGTAAAAACAACACTTGCGTGCTATTGTAGGGCTTGATAATTACTAATCTATATTATATATATAAAAATGAATCTCTATTTCCCTTGGTCATCGCATCACGCGTGAACGGGTGGAACAATTTCGCAAACTTTTTTTGTTGTGTTAATTACTGTCAGGATAAGGTTCTTTTAAAAGAAAAAATGAGAAATGTATGAATAAACTACAGACGCGAACAAAGTCGCGGGCAACAGCTAGTTCACAATAAAAGTATCGGTATATAGCGGTACTATTGCAGGGCTTGATAACGTTACTAATTCACAATGAAAGTGTCGGTATTTAACGGTACATTCATAAAGATAGTCCGTTACCGGTAATACCCGATAGCGGTACTAAGTGTCATACTTTACGTTAAAAAACTGTTTTATGCTAAAAAGTATCGATAGTTTATACGTAAATTTTTCAAGATTTCTTCTCGCCTCACTCGTGGCGATAGAACTGTTGCCATTTCGTGCACTTTTGGATCGATTCTGCAGCATTAATTGTTTTAGCTACAACTTTAAACCTGTGTTTCTTGATGTGAAAAATAAGGCGTAAGAATCGCAATGTTATTATACTGACATCTTTTAAACGATCCAAAAAATTCCATTAGGCATGAATTCCGAGCATTAGCGTCGACGCAGTCTTCGACCGAATGAAATAAAAGAGTCGATATTAAGGTCTAAGGTTACATATATCTAACGATAAATGATCTAACGTATAGGTACAGCATAACATTCCGTTTTAAGTATCGTTACGTAAACTAAACAGCATTAATATGAATGAGCTAAATTTGAATTAAATACGAGATTAAAGGAATTCACTCTTACATGCAAGCTTTTATCATTTTTTATTATTATAGTCATTGATATTTTGGTGCAATTTTTGCTGGTGGAAACACAATTAAAAACATATTTTTGACTATAAGATATTATAGATTTGGCTAAATACAAGGCAGGTAATTATGCACCTACCCTCAATAATTTCTAAACTGTGTACCTACCGTATAATGTAACAATTATGTTTTCGAATGAAAAAAAATACAGAAACCTATACTATAACATATAAATAGTTCCGCTAAAGCTATTACACAAATTGTATTACAAGGTAATTATTAACCCAAAGCTATAAAGAATATTCGAAATACGCATCAAAATGGTAAAACGTAGGTAGGATGCGTATTTCGCACTGGCGCGTGCCGCCCGCATACCCTCAGCCTCAGCGAGTATGCGACATTAGTGAACAATTCACACGTTTAATTCTTTTCAAAACACACCCTAACAATATTGTGATAATTGTTACTGACGAACGTCTCTAAACTGCCTCGGGCCTAGGTGTACTGGGAGATGATCCTGCCAAAATTTATAGTCTGGTGCCTCGAAATACTAGAATGTCAATTTCCTTACTTCGTGACTAGTATGTTGTCTGTCTGGCGCAAATATTACATTTATATAAATAAATAAAATTAACTAATTTAATTAGTTGTTTCCACACTCACAAGAAAGCAGTGGACGTCCTAATAGCTGATATGATGAAATAGAAATAGAAACAGAAATCGTTTATTTGCTGAAAAACACGGTAAAAAGGTTATTACAATTATGTTTATGTTCTCATGTTTTGCCACTTAAAATTAGCATGCAAACATTGAGTAAGCTACAGAATAAATATCAATTATAATTATGAATTAGGTACTATTAATGTCAGTAATGTGAACTATGTCAAAAATGACAGTAAACTAGGTCATTATAATTTAAGGGAGAAAAAATCTTTCAGCTCATAAAAGCTTTGCTCATTAAGCCATCTATAGAGCCTACTTTTAAATGAATTAATAGCGAGCATTTTTAATTCATTGGGTAGCTTATTATAAATACGAACACACATACATAAGTTACTCTTCCCGTATTTACTAGACCGAAATGATGATATTTACATAGAATACATATTTGTAAGTTTTCCATATAAGTACAGAATGTTATTATGACCCTATAAAGCCGAAATACGTGTGGTAACATGCTTGTAAAATAGTATACAAGGTGTTAAAGAAATAATGCAAAACCTTAGGGGCAGAAAATTTGGTACACAAATAGGTACAACAACTTTTTCTATGAAAACATCAGTCAGCTGGCTGGGTTAAGTACCTACCTATGCGAAGGGCCGTTTTAACATATCTCGGGGCCCTGGGGCACACAAGAATTTGGGGGCCCTATTGCAAAGTAAAAAGGTAATACTGTTCGTATGAATTTATGACCTCTCAAGGTTAGGTTTACAAGGTTCAAGGTTTTTAGCGCTTTGGGGCCCCCGTGAGGCCGGGGGCCCTGGACACGAGCCCCGTGTGCCCTTATAGTAAAGGCGGAACTGCCTATGAGAGTGGTTTTTTTGCTGTCCTCATAGAAAAAGTTGTTGTATTTGAGCAGTGGAATCGCGTATCTATTAGTAATGTCAGAAATTTTATATCATGGTTTTTAAAATCTATATTTCCACACAAAACCTAATTACTCAGTAATCGTTTTGTATGAAAATATAAAACAGGGTCAGTCATTGTGACCTACGAACAAAATAACATAGACTTGACATGAAATGTTAAATCGATGAAACCACTGCGTCAATGACATCATAGAACAACTAATGGTGACGTCACATGCGGGTGGCGCGCGCCAAACCACTTTCGTTAATCGTTTCCCGACATAATGACTCCCCTATCACTTTATTATGCATGGCGTTCACAGAACGACGCGTGAATTCTAACCGAGGCAACCGGAGATCGAAATCTTTGTATAAAGTTGGTTGAAACGATATTTGATTTAACAAAAATCAATGTTGTGTTTGGTCAGATGGACTTTAGCAACATGACGTTAAATTAATTTTGGAAAATAATTTGAAGAGCTTCCGACTTTTGATAAAGGTTCTCACGCCATCATGTCATCATGATTCAAGTCAAGCTATTGGAATAACAATAAATTGTTTCAACCGTAATGCTTACTTAACTATGAATAGATTGTACGTATTATCGCGACAAATTTTTGACGACCGTCTAGTGTAGTGGTTCGCGCTCCGGATTACAAAGCCAGGATGCCGCGGGTTCGAATCCCGCAAGGGGAAAATATTTGTGTGAAGAGCACGAGCATTTGTACTAAGTCTTAAATGTTTAAATAAACTTATTTAAGTAAGTTTATCAGTTCAGGCTATTTCAGAAAACAAACTTTTCTAAATTGTCTCGTGTTTGGGTGTGTTGGGAGACGCTCATAGCAAAAATTTTTTAGGAACCTCGTAACACGTGGAGATTGAGTCTTAAAACAAATAGTACTTAAATATAATAATTTTTTTGAATAATATTGATGAATACCTGACTTAATCCAACAAAGTCACGTGCCAGACAAGAAGATCCAATATGTACCGTGACGTCACAGTACACGTCCGCCATACATTTTTCATACCTCAATTTCTAATTACTGTATTACGGTTATTTTTTACCTAAATCAATTTTGTTTTCAATATTAGCACTGCTCTATTATATTATTATTATAATTTAATAAAATTTCTTATAAATTTAGTTAAAACAAACATAATTATCGTGCATATTCCCTATTCAGAACCACCACAAATGATGTGTCTGACGTATATTTATGTATAATTTTTATCTATTCTTAATTATATTGTCGAACATCTTACTTTATAGCCATTTAACAGTCTCTCAATATATCCACGATTAACCCCAGTCAGCCGATAAAAAGTGGCCGTTTTATAATGACCCGTTAGCCGCTGAACTTCGTCCGATATCTGCTTCTTAGAGATCGCGACCGTTAAATAAATCCGGCTAATCGCTGCAGACTGGGCTCCTCCTCGTATTGTCCAGGCATTCAATGCCTTCATTGTCTACAGAAGGCTCCTTATGACCAACATTGGAAGGGTACAACTAGTCTGATGCAGCCAGGGAAATGTGCATCTTAAAACAAGGGTTTTAAGTTGAAATTGCGGTTTGGAGGTGGTAAGAAAAGGTTGCACAAGACGGACAAAGGTAGATAAGATTGATGTAACGGCCGATGGTAAGTTTGCGCACGTGCTCAGGGCGGCTGCAAGAGGGGCACCATCCACGAAGATATAAAAAAAGATTGCGGCGCATACGTGTTACTTGCTCGAAGGGTCCCGTATACAGGGTTACATTGCAAAGGGGTGCCGAATTTAAAAAATAAGATCTAGGAAACAATATAAAGTAGCGTCATAATCGTTATTATTTTTAATAATCGTATGTTATGAAAAAAAATCCTTTAAAATATCCAAAAATAAAGTCAATAGAGAGACTACTCATTCATCAGAGGCGTATAGGTACGGAAGCCGACAAGGACCTTACGCAGTGCACATACGGTGCAATTTTTACATGAATGAGTTTAATTATCCACGCGTACGATATTAACAGCGGATAGGAATAATTAAATGTGAAAAAAAAATTGTTCTTTGCATAGTTTGATTAAGTTACTGATTCTGAGCCACTCCTGAAGATTTGGCACCCCTTTGCAATGTAGCCCTGTATTTTACTATGAAAGTAACTCTGCTAGTTACGTAGGAATTTTATGGCCATGTTTTGAGCACAGTTTATCGTCATTTTTTGGTTTTTAGTATAGAAGAGATATTATAGCTTACTTCTTATCATATAGTAGATTAGATTATAGGGCTTTTAATTTAAGACAAGTAATTATTTTTGTCTAACGAGCCCTAATGTTTTATTACATAATTTTTAATATGATGAAGATATTGATTACATTGATTCATTAACTATTAATGAAGCCATTAAGATTGCAGGTTCCATTAATTTGGAAGATTTACATAGTATTATCACAGACCTGTATAGAAACGTTTTACTAATCAAGCAAGTACAAATGTAGGTTTCGTAGTAAATAACGATATTTAGCTACGATATAACATAACGATAATCAATATTCTAGCTAGTGTACAATTAAAGTAAATTAACTAGAACACGTAAACTTATTAATAGGTGGATAAATTGCTTCTTACGGAATCCTAAAAATGGCTTCAAAGGTTTCCTTACGAAAATTATAATTGATTTGAATGATTTGTTTTGTACAATCACGAGCAAAAGTCATTAAAACAAAATTAGATTTGCAGCCAATTTCTTTATTATAAAATATGAAAGCAAATTTCCTCTCAATAAAGGTAAACGCTTTTTTGTTGGTAGTAGTAATGACTAAAGAAAAAATTTGTATCCATAGTTGCAAACTTTAATGCACTCATGTGAGCTATAATAAATAAAGATAAAACTATTAACCACCAGTTAACTAGATTAATAGTGCTGCAAATGCTGCAATGTAAATAAAGTTCTAGGAAGAAAATTTACAAATAGTCCATCGTTATTAGGACTTCTAAAATCTACATTTAGTCTTAGCCTGGTTTAAAGGTGGATTAAATCCGTATCCGTCAGTTTGACTTGAGTTAATAACTACGAAATTATATTAAATTAAAATATATATATATATTAATAAAGCTGTGAAGGTATATATAATTCAGCAATCTATAATTATGTGTATCATCATCATCATCATCATTTCAGCCACAGGACGTCTACTGCTGAACATAGGCCTTCCCCAATGACTTTCATTGTGCCAAATGTGTGCCAATACACGTCACGCTAAGCAGGCGGGTTGGCGAGCGCAGTTTTTTATAAGATTTCGCACTCAGACGCTGCTGCCCATCTCGTGCTACAGGAATTAGTCACCTCTTACGAAACGCCTCCTGTTGGCGGTGGGGAAGTGTATTTTTTCGGCCGTCCCTAAACGGTACAATTATGTATATGCATAGTATAAAACCAAGTTGCTTCCAGCTGTCAGTACGCTATTAGATCTTTTAAACTAGGCAACTGATTTTTGTGTGGTTTACGTCAATAGACAGCATGGTTCAAGACGAGGGTTTATATTTATAATACATGCATATTTGTGAATAAACTAAAGAACACGCTAACGATGTCGTGGGCAACAGCTAGTAGGTTAAGTAGGTATAAAGTTTATTCTTAAAAAGCCGGTTTCGCAGTGCCCTCAAAGATCATTGTTATCCATCCGAACCAGATTACAAATTTGTATGGTACTGACCAAATTGTATATCTGAAAATTCATTATTTCATAGTGACAAATTCAAACTGTTCTATAAAGTTTCTGCATAGCAAAAATATTTTGTACCTTCTCAGCAACTATTACAAATGTGAAATGTCAGTACAGAACGTCGCGTAGTCGTCTCGTCCAGAGCAACACTTAAAAATAAAAATTCGTGTTGTATAATGTAGAAGTACCATCAGTACTCGGAAAGTATATATATACTTAATACGTTCCATAGCCACCATCAAGCGTACTATGGTATTTCTATTTGTTTGTAGCATTAAATAAAAGTACCTAAAATTTACTGCTAGCATTACACAATAAAAATACAAGTTGAAGTGGTAAATACTTTTTAGTACCTTAAAAAGTTGTACCGTTAGACATATAATTATGATACTTTGTTATGATATTTATATTGTATTAATTACTGGTAAACCAAATAAATAATATAAAAATACTGGCTAACACGTCACAAAGTACCAATGGTACTTCTACGTCTATAACGTAAATTCATATTTTTAAATGTTGGTCCGTACTAGTCGAGTACATTTCGTACCGACCAATTACGAAATAAATACTTTTATATATTTGTATGTTTAGGTAAGCGAAGTAGAAAATAATAATAATAGTAGCCTATTCTGTTATTGGCTGGTATATGTGCTGCTTAATGTGGTACTCCAAATTGTATTATTCCTTCTCTTTTAAATTACTCAATTTCTATATGTGTGGACCTGTAAGTGGTTTTTTAGTGTTATTTTTGTATACCTACCTATTGAAAATTTTTAAACCTTGGTCTTCCTAAAATAAATAAATAAATAACTACATTGTAACATTTCTGATTGTAGTCCTGTAAGTACAGCATATTTTATCCTAATATTATATAAAACAGTTTATGTTACTATGAAATAATGCATTTTCAAATACAAAATTTGGTCGGTACCCAAAGTGTCACACAAACACTTGTCCTTTGCGGCATTCGAACTTGCGATCGCTGACTATGTAGTCCGGAACAGGAATAACCACTCCTAGCACAAGGATTAGTCTTTTAGAGATTTCAGAATAAAGTTCTTCTGGTCATGATGTTAACGATAGCAAAGTTTACTACACAGAAAGTATTCTGTTAACGACTGTACCGTCTTGCCTTACGTATTGTATATTTTTTATGGCTCCATAGTAAAGTTGGTTTACTCAATGATAAAGACAGTTTGAAAGGGCCGTCTTTTTTGTCACAAGACAGTTTAAAGCTTTGCTGATATACGGAGCGGAACGGTTTTTGTGACGTAATATTTTGTTGGGTTCTTGTTACAAAGACTTGCTTTGGACACAAAGATGGCTTGGCTTATTGATGTAGCTTTACAATTTGCAATATATCTCATCAAGGCCGATTAAAGAATGTTGCCAACAATGAAATCTCTTATTTCATCTCTATCTAGATTCCAGATAAATTAAGATAAATATAGCCATCTATAACAATAAGCTTAGCTATTTGATAAACCGGGTTAAGGAAGGCGGAGTATCACAATTAGTAGAAATATTTTTATCATATCGTCAATAAAATGGCAACGATTTGAGATTGAAACTTGCAAAAGCCGTTATTATTAAACTTGTAAACAAGGGTAAGTTTAGAATTATTAGAAAAAAATATTAAGGCGGTATTACTACACCAAAGCCGTTGTTAAGCCACTGTACTCGTTACATTCGGCAGTTTTAATCGAAGAAGCACTGGTTTAAAAAAAGAGATTAAAAAGTTTAAATTACAATATGTCGAAAAGAGGAAAAAAGGTTAGTGCACATAGGTTAAATAATATATTTTTTTAATTATTCTTTTTTCCTTGGTATTAATTTTGTAGAAATTGTGGTACCTATGCACATATATATTTACGAGTCTTAATGTAGATACATAACTTGGGTTTTATTGTAACATACTAAACATATAAGGAAATGCAGAAAGTAGATTTTA
Organism: Anania hortulata; assembly: GCA_963576865.1. Lineage (NCBI taxonomy): Eukaryota > Metazoa > Arthropoda > Insecta > Lepidoptera > Crambidae > Anania > Anania hortulata. The sequence goes on along the minus strand of OY756396.1, from coordinate 7,610,493 downwards.
TCATTAAACGATTAAAATAAATAAAATAAGTCTTAAAGGCAACGGTACCTACATAAAAAATGCTGCGTCATACCAGTAATATTTCTGATTTTATGGTTAGTAATAACTAGCTGTGCGTATTTTAATCCCTTGGGAGGTCAATTGAAAAAAAAAACCTTTAACCTTTTTGCGTAGAAATTTCATCAAAATCGGGCTAATTTTCGAGACAAAAAGTAGCCTATGGCCTTCTCCAAGATCAAATCTATATCTTTACCAAAAATAATCAAAATTAGTTTAAAACGTTGTTACGACAGACAGACAATCAGACATAGTTACTATCGCATTTATGATGTTAGTATGGATTCTAAGATGGTCTCTAGAACTCAACCCTGTTTTGCTAGCAGAATATATTTTTATAAACATTTTAATTTCAGGGATCAAATAAACGCGGAAACAAAAACACGGCAAAGTATACCAAGCCTAGCAATGCAAAGCAGCCAAGAATGGAATCCACTTCTGGTCAGAATCTCGAGACTCAGCCCCAAAATGTTTGTAACCCAGGCTCAGAAAGAACCGGGATAGAGGCTCCCAGACCTGAGCACATTCCAAGCCCCACAAAAAGTGAAATTTTATCCAAAAGTGTAAAACCAGGTAAAAGTATTTTGGCACATTATTTACGAGCAGACCCCAAGATTCGGTTAAAAGATTTGGATATAAGTCAAATTGCTACGTTAACAGATGCGGGAGCAGACCCAAGTGCTTTGTCGACAGATTCGGGAGCAGACCCAAGTGCTTTGTTGACAGATCCGGGAGCAGACCCAAGTGCTTTATCGACAGATTCGGGAGCAGACCCAAGTGCTTTGTCGACAGATATAGAAGCAGACCCAAGTGCTTTGTCGACAGATATGGAAGCAGAGCCCATTGATTTGTCAATGAGTTCAGAAGAAGGCCCTATTGATTTGTCAAGTCCCAGCAGAGATTCGGGAACCAGTCCTAGAACTAGGTCAAGTGAGTCGGTAGTGCGTCACAGTTATTGGTTAAGAGAATCGAGAGCAAACCTTAGTACTGATCCAAGAGATTCCGGAGCAGGTACTAGTACTGGGTACAGAGCTTTAAGAGAGACCCAATACCCAAAGAGAGCACCTGAACCAAAAGACACCCAAAAGAGCGGGTCACAAATTAGTAGCTTAGATACAGACAAAAATCTAAAAAGTTCGATTGTTGCAAGTTTTTTAGGCATACCTAGGTGTATGCGTGACCCAGAACCTGCTGACAAGCCCGAAAATGGAAATCTACCTAAAAAAGAAGATTCAGATAATGCTCCGAAAACTATGTGTGATTTTAAAATACCCACCAGTAAGTTAAAGCGTAAAATGCCACCATCTGATGAACCACAAGCTTCAGCCAACAAACAAGAATGTCAGGTCAGTACTTCTTTTTTAGACAAACATAATGGCAATCAGATAAGACAGATTTCATCCTCAATTTCAGAAAAAGCATGTGGCAGAGTACAAGCCTACGTAGTCTCGTCAAGTGATGTAGAAACACTAGCGGATAGTGTGCAGAAGTGCGATATCTCAACAGCTGATGTGAAAATAGAGTTAAGAAATGTTCAAGACATTGAGAGAGCAATTTTGCAAATGGACATCGTAAGAGAATCAAACAATTCGTCTGATTTTGGAGGACAATACATACAAAAACTTGCTGCTAGTTTACAGAAGCCTGAGAAACCGATTGTTTTCGATGACTATGGACCACAAACTTCGTGGCCAAAGAAGAAATCAAGAGTTCCTTATGTGTTTCTACATCCCCCATTCGCGTTTCGGAATCACATGAGAAGTGTAATCGCAAGAAATATCCAGTTCTATCATCCTAAAAGAGGTACCCACTACACTAAAATATTGGGCTCCACATTCGAAGACCACCAAAAGCTGGCCCAATATTTTGACGAAAATCAAATGCCCTATCACACATTCGGCCATCCTTCGGAAAAAATGACGAGAGTAGTCATCAGGGGTTTGTCGGGTGACATCGATTTGGTGCATATAAAAGAAGAGTTGATCGCGGCATCCATCCCTATCGTGAGGCTTCACAAAATGCAGTACAACGGTATGCACAAGAGTAGTTGGCATATTATTCTGGCTATCGTGCCTCACAGTGTAGAAGGGCTCAGATTGTTGAGGGTGAGGAGAATTTTTGGGCAAGAAGTAAGTATGGAGCCTGCGAGGTCTAAAACTAAGCAGTGCCACCGCTGTCAGAGGTGGGGGCATGCGCAGCAGTTCTGCCGCGGGCGGGTCAAGTGCGTGAAGTGCGCGGGGGATCACTTCTCTGCGCAGTGCGCGCGCGACCCCGCGCTGGAGCCGCCCGCGTGCGCGAACTGCGGCGGCGACCACCCGGCCAACTACAGAGAGTGTTTCCACTGCCCCGATTCCGAAGTGTACAAGTCGTGGCTAAAGAGGAAGAAAGCCCCTAAAAACAAGTTCTCTCTTGTCTTGGCGACTTCTGAAAATTGCGATACGTTCTATGTTCGCGATAAGGTAGATAAAATGACTGTTGAGTGACCTCGAACTTTATAAAGTAAACAATATTAGGTAGAACTTACAATTTTAACTCAATTTAAATATCCAGTATAACAGTTTTATGTGCATGTGATGATATTTTTAGTAAATAAATGAAACAATTTTTAAGTAAACGATTGTTTTTATTTAACAAGTTAGTATTTGGTTGTGTTTTTGATAAAAGCTAATTAGCTTAAAACTAGCATCTTAAATTCTAATAATATTTTACAACAAAAATAATTTGTACAAATCTACCAACTACTTTCTAAACTAACTATACTAAGATATTATTTTACACACATAATTCTAATATTCGATAATACTATAACAGTTTACAGACATTTTTTTTGTAAGTACACCAAAAAAGCTAATAAATCAGGCAAATGAGTCCATTCATTTTTATAACTTGACTCTATAGTATATACACATACGCTAACATATTTTGTTTCAAACAAAGTTGTAGGAATTAACGAAAGTTTGATAGAAGAATCAACATAAAATACTTTAGTCAATTTGAAATTAAGTCAGCTTGGTTCATATCGTTATATTTGCATGATTGCTTGAAACAAACTAGGTATACTTAGGAACTTAAACCTGAACGCCGAACACTGACGATATTCTATTCTGTCTCATACAACTATGTAGTGCTGATCACGTGGCTTTGACACTCTGTTGCATAGTGTTCCTCAGGCTGTCTGTACCTGACGCGCCTTCGCTGATTGGGGTGACACGAACCTGGAATAAATAGGTTTTATTAAATAATTAAATATCAGAAACCAAATTTAGGGTTCTAATCCTGCAAGGGGCAAGCTAGTGTTTGTGTGGTTCACCACAAACACATCAATTTATCAGGTACAAATCACATGATAAATGGATGTAATTGTTGGAAAAAATATAATATGTAGGTACTACGACTGTAGCCAGTGCTTTTGGCCGTAACGGCCAGACCGGGCCAACACTATCAGGGACCACGAGTTGTTTTTATCATGGCCGTCTAGTGAGCGAGATCTAGGGACCTAGTCACTAATCACCTAGGGGTGATCGATATCGGAATCGGTTTGACAAGCACGAATAGATTTTGAAATCAATATTTTCAAAATCTATTGTGTAACACAATTGAACTGTAAATGAAATAATAAAGACTCTTTGTGAATAAAAATGCAAGGCCGTTTGCCGCATTGCATGCGTTAGTTGGCCTGTGGCCGGTCTCATAACGTTTGTATGTTTTTTATGTAAGGCCGTTTGCCGCATTGCATGCGTTAGTTGGCCTGTGGCCGGTCTCATAACGTTTGTATGTTTTTTTCTCCCTCTGGCTCTCGCTCAGACGCCAAGCAGTAAGCGAGCCACCCGGCAGTGCGGCCGCGACCTCAGACTTTTGATGATTTTTGTTTGTGTAAGAGACAGTGCAGATTGTTGATGAAGAGGTATTGTTGACGCACTGGGCCTGCTATACTTCCATAGCCAATAAGTTGAGGCGAGGCCTGTGCTCTATATATGACCCGTGTAGACAGTGAAATTTCATTGGTTTTAGAGTCGCGCAAGTAACATTATTCAGCTCTCACTGTGTTAAGGCTAACTTTACTTTTTAAGAGAGTGGAACATCCTTAAAATACCTCAGTGCCTAAAGACGAAAGTCTACAACTAGTGATGATATATGGAACTGAAACGTGGCCTCTCATAGCGTGCTATAACTTGGGCCATGCTCAGTGTTTCCTTGGGAGATCAAATCAGAAATCAGATCCGTAAACGAGCAAAAGTCGCTGACATTGCCCAACGGATTAGCAAGCTGAAGTGGCAGTGGGGCGCACATAACACGTAGAACTGACGGCCGATGTGGCAGTATGGAGACCGCGTACCGGCAAGCGCAGCGTAGGACGTCCACCCACAAGATGGACAGACGACCTGGTAAAGGTTGCAGGAGGACGCTGGATGCAGGCCGCTTCCAACTGGCCAATCTGGAAGTTAATGGGGAAAGGCCTGTGTTCAGCAGTGAGGGTCCTATGGCTGTAATGATAATGATGATGATAAAACACCCTTACCTCGAGCGTAAGTTTTGGCACAGGTATGCTACTCCCGTCCAGTTCCCCAAGCACTCTGTCCAGGGTGTCCACGAGTCTGTCAGCGTCCTGCGCGGTGAACACCATGGGCGGCTTGAACTTCAGCACGTTACTATCAGGCCCGTCGCGGCTAATCAGGATCTTTTCGTCGCGCATTCTGAGACAAAAACAATTGTATTGTACTTTCCTGTAAAAAAGTCTGACAAAGGTGACTGAGTTTGTTGCGCCATTTTTTCTCATCACCAGCCAATATGTAGTCCCGAAGCAGTGGTAGGGCAAAGCTATATTTTGGGACGTGTATAAATGCTCGAAAGGTATATACTGAATAAATGAGTATTATTGAGTATTAATTATAATTATTGAGTATTATTGACATTGGTTTTTTAACCGACTATGAAAAACTCATATGGAAGAGTTCCAGCAGTAAGCAATCAAAATAGTTTTTTTTATTGGGACTAAACAATACACATGGTTTGGAAAGCGTAAGTCTAGACAGTATCCCCCTAGAGATATCACCATTAGTTTTTTTTAATTTTTTACTAACTTTGGGATTGAACTTTTTCTTATGACGCAACGGATCAAATCGACTTTTTATGTGACTATAAAGCATACGCTTTATCTATTTCGAATAAATCAAGCATTTTTCTCCTACTGGCTGTTGCTTGCGACTTCGTACGTATAATATGCATGTATTATACACATAAACCTTCCTCTTAAATCATTCTGTCTATTGTTGAAAACCGCATCAAAAAGTTTGGAAGATTTAAGTGTACAAAGGGAGAAAGCGTCTTTCATTAGGGGTTCTCTGTATCTGGACTTCACTCAATTTTTTAAATAATAATCTTGAGGCTCACCTATTAACAATATGTTTAGCTTCAGCAGTAGCCGGCGTCCTCGCTTCCCTGTCAGTGACTAATTCAACTCCAACGAACAGCCCTCTGCCTCGTACATCTCCGACCAGCCGATGTCTGTGCTTGAGGTCTTCACAACGTGACATGAGATGGTTGCCTACACGAGCGGCGCGTTCCATTAGACGTTCCTCTTCAATGACGTCGAGAACTGCGTTTGCGATGGCACAGGACACGGGGTTTCCACCATACTGTAAAGGGATAGAAAATATTCTTGAGATTGTATTCATTATTGCGTTGCATGATGAGGTGGCAATTACAAAGTACAATAACAGTATTGTTCCGTTTAAAGCTCCAAAAAAACTGATTGATCTAGTGGCGTAGTAGTGCCATAATTTGTCTTAAATGCAGTTTTAAAACTCTTTTTTTTTTAATTGGCTCAGGTCTGGGAGTGCTGGGAGATGCCGCTGGCACCTCATAACAAATAGATGTTAATTTCTTACTTCGAGACCATAATAATTAGTGTATCTGGCATAATTATATTTATTTATTATATGTAATTAAATTATAGCGAGCGGCAATAATACGAGATGAACAAGTTAAAACACGAAAAGAGCTTGTCAAATTCTGAAAACATTGCAAATTTATAAATTATTCCAATCATAGATATATACCGTTTTCTAAGTCTATAATCCCAATACGTTTCAGGAATTTTTCAGGTTATTATTGACTGTTTTGTACTGGTTTTTTTTTCGTAGACACCAGTGTCTACGAAAAAAAACATTCGCTTTTCTCAAATGTCCGAAACAGCAGAATTATTGTTTATGTATTTTGACGTAATAATGTAGTCAGTATTTCCTTTAGGAGTACTCATCTTCAATTTTCACGATTATGTTTCCACTCTGCTACTCTTCTAATAAATTATAAACATTAACTGCTTTTCTAATTGACCTACACCTTCGTCTATGTTTATCATACGCATGATCAGATACAAACATTTATCTGTTTCGTCATAGGAATATTTCTCCTCGAAAACAAAATAAGTATAAGATCTATTTAAAGCACGAGATAAACATTAATGTTTGCTCTATTAATTATCACAATCAGACGTTGCTAATGCATTTATCACAAATTACGTGTGTCTTTTTGCTAATTGACGTTAATAGAAACAGGAATATTACCACATTTGGATGTCTAGATCCAACAAGTACCTACCTTTAGGTACTTGTTGGACCTATTTCTATAAATATAACACAAAGTCAGGTTAGTTACACCATTTATAACTCAAAAAAGAACGCGGGACCAATTTTAATGATTTTCAAACCGTTGAATTTGTCTCCGCCCCGAATAGCAGAATAACTACTAAAACATCGAAAAAATCCACGAAAAAAAATTTGAAGGCGGTACGAAGTTCGCCAGTACAGCTATTTTTAAAATAAAAGTAAGTCCAATTTAGTTCTGAAATTGTTCCGTCTGAAGTTAAACACCTCCCACTCAAGAGAAAGAGAGGTAAAAAATTCGAGGACTATTCGAGACTATAACAATTGCTAAACCATACTTAATTTAACCGAAAAATAATACCAGTCCTAAAATTTTCATGACGAAGACATATGTTACTCGTAGTAGGTATGAAAACTCTTTATCTACCTTCTATTTATTTTAAATTAAAATAGTAACATGGTAGTTCTACTACAGCATGAAGTGTTATTAAAGACCTTAGTGTTCGACATTTATTTCATATAGATAAATGCCGTTGCTGAACAAAAAAATTGACACAGGGACAGATAGACGATCAGTTAAATGATCCTATTAGGGTTCCGTTTTTATCTATATTAAACAAATAAGTATATAACCTTAAATATAAAGAAAACTCACCGTATTAAAATACTCCACGCCAGTATCAGCGAAGCTCTTCGCAATTTCTGGAGTGGTAATCACAGCTGCGACTGGGTGGCCATTACCCATGGGCTTACCCATAGTAACGATGTCTGGGACCACGTCTTGGGTCTCGAAAGCCCACATGTGGGACCCGACTCGACCGAACCCAACTTGCACCTCATCCGCTATACAGACTCCGTCAGCTTCGCGGACATATCTGGAAAGAAGAGAAGTATTCATGAGACTTTGGTATCCTAATTTCCAAAAAATTTAGTATGGAATAAGAAATTGCGGCTTTTTGGTCCTGTCTCACTTAACTTGGATATTGTTTGGGCGAGAGCGTGATTCATTAATGGTGATGTTTGTACCTTAAGTTTTAATAATTTAGGAACATGACTTTCTCTATTATGACATAGCTACAAAAACTTAAACCGCCATCGTTGCATGCAACATGATCAAGGCAGTTTGCACACCGCATAAGTTTTATGGAGTTAAACACAGTTGACATTCCTCAATTTACAACGGAATTATTTCAAACACATACATTGATCTATATGTATATATGCACATTGAATATCAGTAAAGATTATATATTCTAGTTATATCTAGTCCCAGTTTCCTATCAATGTAACCCGGACTATTTGACTTCTATCGCTTATCTAACAACAATTGTGTAGTACCCTCCACACGTGCGCCGTAGTTAGATCTTTAGGTACAGCTACATACTACTTTGTTGCAATCGTGGGATGTGACCATGAGGGGAATTGATGTCAAACTAGCATTTCCCTCCGGCTCCAGCTGCGTAGAATTCCCTTTTTCCGACTCCTATCATCGTAGACATACAACATATTTAGTACAAGCTTCCGCCCACGGCTTCGCCCGCGTTGAGGTCGGCCTGTCACTTAAAGTCTTTATTTACGACCAAACAATACAATATTTTAGAACAAATTTGATTACTATAAAAAACAGATAAAAGTGAGTTAACCCTTAAAGTTAAGAGCTTATTTTTAGAACTTTTAAAGGGGAACAATTCCGTCATACATGATTTTTGCGTAACTTTAATCGTTTACGCAGCGCACGCAACAGAATCTCTTAAAAGTATCATTTTTTTCCGTTTTACCCTCTCTCGATAAATACACTATCTAACACAAAAAGATATTTCCTGAGATTAGCGCGTTCGACCAAATAAACAAACTCTTCACCTTTATAATATTAGTTTATATACTACAGAACACATAATCGTACCCAACCGACGGTTGGCAACCGTAAACATAATGCAATTTTAACGCGATGCTTGAATAAATTAACTGGCAGAAAAAATACCACTTTCACCTAAATACCATTTGTAACCATCTTAAATGTACAGACACACTTAACACATCTGTTTTTTTTTTGTATTAATGCAGATTTATGGTTTGAGTGACATATCTATTTACGATGCAATAAATACGAGTAGGTAGATAGAATAAGCAAATACGGATTGCTTGCTGACTAATTATACTTTGTTGTTGTTGTTCTAGTTCCAGATATTGATCTGAAGTTCCTTCGAATTATACCTTTCATTTTCTATCGATAGGCCCTTAGAAAGAGGCTGAAATGTAACTACATTCATACCATGAATCCTTGTTTATGTCCATTCTTACCTATGATTCATTATTATCGAACTTCGGCAAACATAATCATGTCATGGTACTTTTGCGATAACTTTCGTCGAATCAGGTAGTATAGTCGTGATGTTGTTAACGATTACATTTCTTAAACTAGCCATTAGCCGCGACTTTATTCACGCGAATTTTGAATTTCGCATACAAACTTTAGCTAAACCAATTTAATTTTTTTTTGTTCACTCACATGGGAATGAATTCAATTGAGAATTTTTTTAATGAATAAATAAATATGGACAATGGATGGACAACATCATCATCATCATCATAGTAAGTAGCCAAACACTTGTGTTACAGATATCAGAAACAACGACGGTACCACAACACCCAGACTCGAGAAAATATCGAAAACTTATTTTTCTTGACCGACCGACCGATCGACCTGGAATCGAACCCGGAACCTCAGAGATAGCGACACCAAGTCCGGCATGGTCGCCTTTCGGCTACGGAGGTCGTTAATTACATGTCTTTTTTATGTTTTTCTTATATTTTGGCACTGTTGCAACACAATTGACGACCGTCTGGTGTAGTGGTTCGCGCACCGGACTACAAAGCCAGCGGTTGCGGGTTCGAATCCCGCAAGGGGCAAATGTTTGTGTGATGAGCACGAGCATTTGTACCTAAGTCATGTATGTTTATAAAAGTATTTAAGTATGTTTATCCATTATCTAGTTGCCATAGTACAAGCTTTGCTTGGTTTGGGTCTAGATAATTGGTGTGATTGTAAAAACAATTTATTTATTTATTTAATGGGTACCAAAAGACGGTAGCCGAAAAGGAACCCAAAGAACGATGGTGTGACGATTTGATCAACCTAGCCGAGGATTGGAAAACTTTTGCGCTAGGCAGAGATCGGTGGAAAATTTTAGGAAAGACCTTTGCCCAGCAGTGGGATAGTATAGGTTAAAAAGTACACTATTATGGGTGAACTTACTCAAACACTCTCTTCATGTAGCCGTCAGGTGGAATAACCTGCCCGCCGCAGCTCTGAAGGCTTTCCGCAATAAATGCGCACACGCCGCCATTCTTGTCCTTCGCTTCCTTGCACAGTTTGCCAACCTCGTCGGCATACATCAACCCAAGCTCCTCTTCCGACGTGGAGTCCTTAGGGTATGTGTATCTGCCTCTGTAGACATCTGGGACGGGCGCCTGTGGGTTTAATATTTCTATAGCACTTTGCTTTTATGCTACTTTGTAATTTATCTGCTTTTGCTAATCTTTTTTTAGTATTTAATAAACAGATAGCTATACTTGTTTTTAATTTACATTAGTCGAATAATAACAAAGTACTTGTGTCATTGTTTTGACATAATAACTTTCAGATAAATTGTTCATTGAACTTTCTTTAACATAGACATGTCATTAACTACATAATTTAATACATTTACTTTTACGCTACTTTTGATACCCCCAAAAAGTACAGCCAATTTTGACCCCAAACATATTTGGGTCCGAATACATGACTAACTTACCACGTGAACCCACTCTGGCTTCTCTGGCCCTCCTGGTAGGTTCAGTTTGTACGGGGAGACATCGATCATAGAGGTAAGGTGGCCATGATACGCGCTGCAACAAACAGGGGCTAGAAGCACCCTAAAACACTTCGACGAGCGAAGTAACAAAGCCTATACACTCATACACATGCATTCACTCTATTCCTTGGCATTTGTAAGAAAAGCTAATGGTAATAATAGTCATTTATTCAGATAAGGCTCTCTTCCGGACTTATACACGTCCCAAAAATATAGCTTTGCTCTACCACCACTTCGGGTCTACAAATCGGCTGGTAAATGAAAAGGAATGGAGCAACAAACTTAGTCAGCCTTTTTTACAGTTAACAAGACATGTAGTAAGTGCAAGCTAAGCAGGCTACTCCTCGCCTCCCGCCAATCGGAGAGGGATGGACGGGATGACTTTAGTTTTGTTATCGGTTAGGATAACTGACTGACGACTGTTGGAGACCATGGCAACATAAAGTTTTTTTTCATGTTAATTTAAAAAATACAGTGCTTCGAAATATAATTGACCCTACTTTTTGGACTTGTTACAAGAATTCATAAACAGTGCGGATTAAATAGTACTGGACTAATGTATTTTCAAATTGATTTCGGTCTTTAAATACTTTGGTATCCTTACGCTGAATATAAAACAAGATTAAGGAAGTACTACACTTAGTCGCAGACAGATTGTGGAATCGAACCGTTCTACGAATCATCTAAGTAAATAGTAAAGTCTGCCATAGGCGATGGTGGACCCTAATTATAGTAGGAAATTTACATGCATAATATTAATTCATTTCTACTATATTAATTTTATACACGTTAGATAATTATCAGTATAACCAAGTTGTATAACCGACGATTCTGCAGTCTGACTGCGACATAGTTATCAACAAAGAGATACCCCATTAATGAGCTTAGATTTTATCTGTTACACATACAGCCAAGGCTTTTATGGAAGTACTCCTAAATATAAATACGTGTTCATTTTACACGTGTAGGTAACTAACCTGCCAAGGAATTTCGTCCACAGTTCGCTTTCACACTGAAGTTACCCCCTTTTTGTTTAAACAGGTTCGTAAAATGTAAGCAAACTTACTGGTCTAGTGTGATGACATCCTTATTCTTTGTGTGAATCCTGGCTAGCCTTAACGCGAGATCGTTGGCTTCAGATCCTGAGTTGACGAAGAAGCAAACGGAAAGAGGTTCTGGCAGGGTCTTTACTAGTCTCTCGGCTAGGATTACGAGCTCATCGTGGAGATATCTGTTATTAGTTGATATCAGGGACATTTGATTTCTGCCTGCTTCGACCACGTGCGGGTGGCAATGCCCAACTGTTAAAAAAACAATTCATTGAAATGTTTGCCGATAATTGTGTAAAAATCTACTGATATAGTTCTTGCTATTAATGAAAAAGCGTGGGACTTACTTCTAGTTACACATATTCGTACATTTTGCGTTGCGTTGTTCGTGGAGTACAGTCACGAGATGAAAGCCTATCGATACTATGATTCTGCCTTTACTATCGATAGTAGACTATCGATGATAATAGTAATAAACGTCGTAACGAAAAAGGTCACAATTTATTTTTGTGAAATCGAGATAGGTATATTCGGTATCAGAAAAAAAGGCCAACCTTGATTGTTAAATGTGCCATTTTGCGTTACGACGGCAGAATAATAAACTGACTTAGGTAAAAATGATCGTACTCATGACACTAACATTTGGCCCTTGCGGGATTCGAACCAGCATCCAAAAAGGCTGTGTACGAGCGCATACCAATGGACCAGACGGTAGTATATCGATCATAGACTACATAACGAGCGACAGCACTATTCTACATTACATGTAATATGTATGTAAACGACTTATCACAAAAGTCACGTATCTTCGTAAATTGCAAGAACTGCAACAAAGAGGTTTATAATCTGCTCACCGTGTGCAACATTATTGATGCAGTCGAGATAGCGGTCACCCGTTTCATCATACATAAATTGGGCGACACCGCGGACGATTTTCAGCGGTGATGAACGGAAAAACAATTGGCATGCAGCTCTGCAATAAAAAAAAACAACTAAGTAAAAAAAACAAAGAAAAAGTATTAATTGCCAATCCCATTGGTGAATAGTCTCAGAAATAGTTGCCTAGTACAACAGTTGCCAAATGCGAAACTAAATAGCTACTCCACATAATAAGTCACATTATGTTTTGGACATTGAGTACATATTTATGACATCAATTTGGCACCCGATTGTTATTGGCACTTTTACCTAGGAGTCATTGAGTGCGATATATTTATCTTGTGCAATATATTCATACATATTACATACCCAATGTGTTTTTCGCGAAGCTTGATAGTTTCAGACTTGGGCATGGATTGTAGGTACGCCATTTTTGCGGTAAAAATATTTTCTGAAAACTAAAATGCACATTTTAAGTTAAGTACTTACCATAAAATTGATAATGTTAACAAAAAAAAATTAAAATATTTACCTGCAAAATAGACTCAACGCGTTGCGTTTTTAAAAGTGATTAAGTAATTAAGTGTGGTAATCTGTGTAATCAAAGTTGTAAACGCGGGTGACGCGTCACGTACGGATCACGAGCATTGAATGCTGAACGGTGTACGTATTAGCGTGTTATATAGACGGGCCAGGCGCGCACGCCCTCGGCGCGGCCAATGGAAACCAAACCAGAGTCAATCCGCTTATCAGCGCGATGATAAGCCGCATCGCTACACAACTCGCAGCCCACGCGTTACGGGGCCCGATACCATGGCGCGAACGCATGGCTGTTAAGTGGAAGACATCGATTTCAGCTGTTTCGCGCGACTTCAGAATTTCAGTGATGCGATTACAACATAATATATGAGTAACGTGTTATTTTTTTTCTATTATCCAAAACAGTTTTTATTAAACATCGTATCATTTTAGAGAGTTCTTAGTATTAACTAACTTTTTAGAGGATGATGCTACTGCACGAATACAACTAGTTTTGCTGTGGGACCTACATTGAAAACGCAAAAATTATTTTCCCATGGTTTCCCATAAAAAGCAGATCAGCTGTTACTTTTTTAGATTTCGATGATGGTCCTATAGTAATAGTTGTTGCATTTAAGCAGTATAGTTACCGCGAAAAGGAAATTAGCTAATAAAATAAGACCTTATAGATATAGATATTATCTGAAGAATAACTTGTGTCATGTTCAAGTTTAACTTATAAGCAGAAAGATATCTAGATGTTACAGAATTCGATAACTAGTCAGATGCTTAATTACAACAGTGATAGCAAGTTGTAAAGCCAAGTAAAGTTCTAAACAATTCAACAATTCCAAATGACGATTGATCTTCATAGTTTGAAAATACTATAAATCATGATTTCAACATAATCTTCTTCTTATATATAAAAATGAATCTATTTCCCTTGGTCATCGCATCACGCGTGTAAGGATGGATCAATTTCTGTAATTCTTTTTTTGTTGTGTTAATTACTGTCAGGAGAAGGTTCTTTTGAAAGAAAAAAAAAAGAAAGTTGCGCAGAAAATCCTTTATGAATAAACTAAAGACCACGCGAACGAAGTCGCGGGCAACAGCTGTAATAAATATAAATTTTTAATAACATTCGTCATAATAACTAATTATCAAAGGGATACAAATAATATTTATTACAGTTAGTGATTATCTATCAAATTTGCATTATTCCTTTACATTAACAAATGCTTTCATAGAACATTAATTAATTTTATCTACAAATTATTAATTAAATACAATGCATGGATGTAATACCCAGTTCAATGAATGATACACATTAACTAATACCTCATACCATTAACGTTAACGAATAAAGTAGGTAGGTACCTACATTAGTTAGGCGCGTGAAAAGAAATTATACCAACTACGTAAATACACTAGTTAGACGCACGACTCGCGACTTCGGCATATAATGTACCTCTACAAAAAATATACACAAACTTATATAACAACGTCTTACTTGTAGCAAAGAAAATTAATAAAAAGAAATCTTTGCTTGTAGGCAAACAAGATTTTTCTTACTCATTGCACGCTTACTCAAGACACAACTCAAGATTTATTTGAAATATAAAATATATACGTAAATCTACATAACAACCATCTATATTGTGGAATATATATTTATATTTAAAAAAGCCTTCTCGCCCATGCCGCGGACTTGAACCCGGAACTCCTGCTTAGTGCGCAGGAGTTAGGAGGTTGGAGGAAGAAGTTTTGAGTTTAAGTCCCAGCAAGGGTAAGCTCCACAATATTTGCAATGTAATTTGCTAAAAGTAACAAATAAAGATAAACCTTATTTAACAATCAAAAGTTCATGGTTAAATTTATGTCGAAATACCATTGATCTTTATTGATTCGAAATATCCAATTGTATTGACAACCCAATCGGGTAATTAGACCAAAAACGTTATGAAAACACCCTAAACCACAGAATACATAATAAGATAAATCCCTAAATCCTACTTTTACGATGCATACGGCCCATTACGAGTAGTAACGGCGCATTTTTGTGAAATTGCTCTTAATACTTACTTTCAGTTAACTATTTATTGTACAAAAACAATCAATTTACTACCGCTTCAGCCCAATTAGGGGTTAAGTAATTAGATGTTAGATTACGGCAATAAAGTAAGAAATATTTTTATCATGCTGACCCTTCAGACGATGTTCATATGACATAATTATCTTTGGCCCACTTGCAGAACCTTCTTAAATCAAGATTTAACCAAGTCCTAATTATAACGTCTTTATATCTTCATGCTTAGAAATTATTAACATCGTATAGCCCAATAGTGGACCAAACACTTAAGCTGAAGAAAAAGCCAGATTTTTTATTACTTGGCCTGAATTTGTGCTCTGCAGTCGTCTCCATTTACAATTAAAATCCTTTGAGTCTAGATCGTCTCGCGACCTTTTCTGTGACCTACAGTACACCTAGATTTTAACCTTTTTTTTTTTGCCTACCTATATGCAGCCAATGATGCGATCTGCGACAACTTGCTAGAATCATAATACATTTAATAATACCTACCTTTTTATTAAGATGAACTAGGATAATGTTATCAAAAGTCTATTTAATGTTCAAATTATGATGATAAATTGGAACAAATCCTTCAGAATCCCAAGCACTAATGTTAGCTCCATTAAGTCTAGATTTTATAGCGTATATTTTACCTACGACCTAAACCTTTTATCCTCTAATCTAACAATGGACAAAGATATCTTTGTAATGCGAATTTCAGTCGAGAGAATATTTTTTGCTGACCATACTTTAATAATGCGTCAAGGAGTGTGTTATGTAAGTAATTAGTAAAATGTGAAATGTAACGTAGACAAACTGATATAGTTGTTTGGCAAACCTATTTGAAGAATTTTCCATCTTTGAATTGCTGTAACACAACATTGTCATGTGATATTTTAGAACATGTGGGCGTGGAGAAAATCACTGGTACAAATAGCAGTGTTATTTTTCGTTAAAGGACGAACATTTCTTTGTTCACTCCTTCCTTGAGTCTATTGCCAATTATATTTGTGACTGTGGCATTGTGACTCAGCCAGATAGAGGTCTACGACCTACGTATTTACGGAGGTAGATAGATAATGGCTTGTCGCCACTTCGAATTTGGAGCGTCACTAAAATGTAAAAGGCACCTTTGCTTTGAATAAATAAGAATATCCGATTCGCCCTGTATGACCTACTAAAGGACGATTGACACTCATCAAACAGCATGTATCGTGTTCTTCTTATTACCTACAGCAGCAGTATACAGACAGACGACAAAGTCAAGCATCCAATAAAAGAAGAGGAGAAGTTTTTATTAGTCTTCCGTCTCAGGATTACAAGTCATGTGCAAGAACGTATTAGAACAAACTGTCTTCCGTCGTGGATACAACAAATAGAATATCCACGCTGTCAATCAGGTTATTCGTAGGTATGATGTGGGTACGTATAAGCTAATGCGTACCCACGTACGGTGTCTATAGTTAAAAACTAAAATTAATTTGTGTTACTTGACATTTAAAAAAACAAATATAAGCATACAATTAGCTTCGTATTAAATAAAATGGCATAGTCCGCGAGTTCACGCAACAAAAAACGTAATAAGCGTGGTGTGAATTGTAAAGATAGCGGTAAGTTTTTGGTAATCTTCATTAGTACCAAAATTAATTTAGCACACGAAAGTCTGTCATATATTACAGATTATTTGCAGCCAGTCTAAAGTTGACTAAGTTATAATGCAAGTCGGGTTTTTGTACCATCGTATTTTCTTGAATGTAGGTAGTTTGGGATCCTAAGACACAGAATATATACTTAATAGAATAAATCCCTTAGAGTTAGCGCAAGTACTAACAATTAACAAGTTTTTATTATTTGTTGTTTACTTACAAGTAAAATTAAAGTATACATTTATTGTACCTATGTAATTTTGTTATTTGTTGACACAAAGTTACGAATAAGTCTTGACAAGCGTAGACAGATATAGACAAACAAAAAAGTTTTGTGATCCCATGGGTTTTGTTTTTTCCATGGGTACTTCATATATTAAATATGCCCTTGATTTTTAATGCAATACTACATTATACGATAAATATATAACTAACAAGTTGCATTTAGAATCAGATATGCACAATATCTAGTTCCCAACCAACAAACTATAAGGTACAGATTGATGTAAGTCCTTTGTACATATTTTCCATGTCCTTATCAGACAACTGTGTAGTAATGCCTTATCAAATTATTAGTGTTTATCAAACGGTGTGAACCCAAAATAACCGCAACAACCTTCTCCGGTTATCACTGATTGATGCTGTGATCTCCTGCATCGCGTTTGTTTACTATTACGAACGGAAATAATTATATGTACAAGTGCGCTAACGCTAACAACTATTAAATGACGATAGTAAACATCATTCATACGCACTTCCTAAACGTCTTACTTTACATGAACTTCATATCCGTATAGCAAATGGCATAATTATAGGTATCATTAATTTACGAAATACGTCATAACTTATTTGTTTTCAACTTTCAACGTATAAGTAGGTATTATACGTACCTACTTAAAGTATATATAAGTACCTAAGATAAAAGCAGTGCATTACCTGAAGAAGTCTTACTTGCGTTAAATCCGATTTTCTAAGATATTTTGTCTTTATTTGTAACTAATAAAGTCGAAACAAAAAAGACGTGTCATTGCATTGCCTTGCAACAGAACGACAAAGGCTAAAAATAGCAACCCTATTTAAATAAGCCCGCAACAAATTATTTAAAAAACAAAAATAGCTATAATCGCTTTGATAGTATAATCTCTTGGTCAAAAGTTATCCAATCCCCTGACGTACGTCTCGTTATTTCAACTGTTGTAGTATCAGGTTGTTTTTGCTGACAGTACCACACACCGCACGTGGAAGTCACGCTTGGAAGCCGTGGATAGCATGCGGCCTCTTTGCCGAAGCATTATCAATAGCTAAGGATGGACACACAGTAACAGTTGATACCTGATTAAGTGATCAATTACGACAGAGCGTAGTTTGAGGCGGCAAACGCAGGCTTAAGAATTATATATAATATAAGGTAAAATACTACACAAGAACGATTATGAATAGACTCACACGAACGATCTTCAGGACAGTGCGTATACTAAGTCTTGGAAGTTTCTTGGATACTGGAAGGAGTAGCCATATCCTGCTTTAGAAAAAGAGAAAAAAATAAAAATAAACATCTGTTTATCTAAAACACTTGTCAGGCGAACCCTAAATTTGATAAAGACTTATCTGTTTTAAACTGTTTATCATAATTATTATAGGTCGTATTCGTATGTGAATTACGTAATATCATATCATCATTCGTTTAAGTAGTGTTTAAAATACCAGACAAGTGCGAGTTGAACTCGCGTGAAAAGGTTCTGAATTTCTTCTAAGTTGCCTGAACTTGCCTGTAATCTATAAGTAAAGAACTGTTTTCTATATTTTTTTTCCAAATTTTAAGCTCATTAAATAAAAATTTCCCATTATAGTAATGGGATATTTTCATCAATTTTCACAAACATTATTTGAGTATTATTTTAACAAGCTTTTTCATTTGATGTGACGCACAGTAAAAGCTTTTAAAACTTTTATTTATTTATTAATTTGTCCTTCAAGGTGAACTAAAATTCAAAATTATTTTATTTAGTTTACACTCTGAGGCCCAATTCTCGTAATTTAACATTATTCGCAATCCGGTGTCGTTAATACTCATTAATACTCATTTATTCAGTATATAGGCCCTCTTCCGGGCACTTATACACGTCCCAAAATATAGCTTTACCCTACCGGTCCGCTCCCATTAACATTACCATCTAAAATTAATTGACCCAAATCGGGAATCAAACCCGGGAACGAACGTAAGGGCGTTTAACGCGAATTACCGCGGCACTACACCAATCGGGTCGTCTAATAATGTTTGAACCATAAAAAACATGACGTTGACCCCACAGTACATTGTATTTTATGAACACAGGAAGCCATCTTTTATTATAGCAACTAACTAAAACCACAGTATGTTTACGTATTACGAGTATGTACGTAGAGTAATTAAAATTGTATGTACCTCCTTGCAAAGTTGAGACTTTCTTTCACGGACTATTTTCTTGGCAGACATCTCCTGTAACCTTGAAAAACAGTTTTGAAAAATTATGTACAAAATGTATGTAATGTTTACTAACACAATTATAAATAGACAAACTAAGGAACACCCGTGCTGCCAGCGATATCAAACTAGAGCAATAGTACAAACTTGATAATAATTAGGTCGCCAGATTACGGATAATGCAAGTTCTAGGTATGCACAGTAGTAATACTTATTGTACACCTACGTAGTCTAGTGTATTGGGCGGATCGTGATCTGCCTAGGCATTTATAATACGCCGCTGCCATTTTCTCCGACGACCTCCGTAGCTGAGAGGCGAGCATACCGGACTTGGTGTCGCTTTCTCTGAGGTTCCGGGTTCGATTCCTGGTTTTGTCTCAGGTCTGGGTGTTGTGGTAGGTACCATCGTTGTTTCTGATTTCTGTTCGTAAGTGCTTTGGCTTAATCTTAATATACTGATGTATGTGATGTTGTCCAATATTTATTTAAACTAGCTGTCGCCCGCGACTTCGTTCGGGTGATCTTTCATAAAAAAAATCCGCTCAACCGGAGTTTTGGAGTCGGTGCCAGTCAATGAGAGACCAATGTTTTCGTTTGCACCGACTCCAAAAGTAACTGATTAGGTACTTAAGTGTTAAGATTATTTTTAGCGTTTTAGTTTTTTGAAGTCGGTTTTTATTTTTTTTATAAAATTATCTTTTAAAAGAACATTCTCCTGACAATAATTAGCGAAATCGTTATATCCGTTCACACGTGATGCGATGACCAAGGGGAATAGAGATTCATCTTCTATCTATATATAAAAATGAATTGCTGTTCGTTTGTCTCGCTAAAACTCGAGAATGGCTGGACCGATTTGGCTAATTTTGATCTTGAAATATTTGTGGAAGTTCAGGGAAGGCGTCGTCAGAAAATTTAAAAAATTGCGAGGAATGTAGTAAAACAACTATTTTATTTTCCTATACAAACTGTTAGTACCTGTCTAATGAATTGGCGGAACGAAGTTCGCTGGGTCAGCTAGTTTTTATATAAATATAGATTACTTTGTTTTTAACACTAAGTCACTAACTAAGGGTCCAAATCCCGGATCGCGACAATCCAGAAAACGAGTTCACTAAAGATTCTAGGTATGGTGGAAGACACCCTTAATGAAATCACCGTCTGGTACCTCGTGATATTACAAAGATGATAATTCCTTACTTCGAAACCATAACAATTGGTGTGGATTCTAGCGCATATTCATTTATCTATCAGCCTAGGTACAGAGTAGACCCCAGCACGTCAACCTACCACAAAACGTCAAATTTTCTCAATTGATATTGATCTCTACAAGTCGGACTTAAAGTTGAAAATCAATTCGATGACCTTTAACTTTTTGGGTAGGTTGACCCGCCGTTGTCTGTACAGTCGGCCAATAAAGTGGTCCATCATCATAAGTTTGAAAATCATTCACGAGTCATAGAACAACAGGGTTGATTTTCCCATGCAAAATATTCTGAGCTACTAATGCTCTTTTTAACCGACTTCAAAAAAGGAGGAGGTTCTCAATTCGTCGGTATCATTTTTTTTTTTTATGTATGTTCAGCGTTCATGCGTTACTACGTTGACCGATTTCGATAATTATTTTTTTGTTTGAAAGGTAATACTTTCAGAATGGTCCCATAGAAATTTGGTTGAATTCTGATGATGGGATCTATAAGAAAATCATCAAACATTGCATGAACTCGGTACCACGCCAACGGATTTTAGTATCTATCTTACCTAATATCTTTGCCAAATGTGGACCGATTTTGATGATTCTTTTTTTAATGAATAGTATAGACTTCAAAGATACTATAATCAAACATTTAGGGAAAAAAATTCACACCTAAGGGTGGAAAAATAGGAAATGAAATCGGTGTTCAGCAGTTAAATTATGTTTGCACTCGTAAGATTTGCTTTGATTAGGATTTTTCACTAAAATATATGAAATAAGTTAATTTTATTAAAAAAAACCGACTTCAAAAAACTAAAACGCTAAAAATAATCTTAACACTTACGTACCTAATCAGTAACTTTTGGAGTCGGTGCCAGTCGATAAGAGATTCTATGTTTTCGTTTGCACCGACTCCAAAAGTAACTAATTAGGTACGTAAGTGTTAAGATTATTTTTAGCGTTTTAGTTTTTTGAAGTCGGTTTTTTTTTTATCATATCATACGACAAAAATAAATAAATAATACGTCATAATTGTGCATCTCTTTCATTCTTAAAAAGGTTATAAGTCCATGAGTTCAACCTTATCGCTATTTTACTTACACATTATATTTTGCCTAGGCCACATTCTTGGCAGACCGTACCATAAAACATGGGCACGTCATGATATGGGGCACATAGCACGTAGAACTGACAGCCGATGGGGCAGAAGAGTTCTAGAATGGAGGCCGCGTACCGGCATACGCAGCGTAGGACGTCCACTCACAAGGTGGACAGACGACCTGGTAAAGGTCGCAGAAAGACGCTGGATGCAGGCCTCTTACAACCGGCCGATCTGGAAGTCAATGGGGGAGGCCTATGTATGTTCAGCAGTGGACGACCTATGGCTGAAATATATGTACTGGATGTCCCATAAAGAGCGTGCCAAACGAAAACTGTAGATAGAACATGAAAAGCTGTATCTCTTGTTCAAAAATAGTCCTAGTAAAAGTCGCACCGTTTTTGAGAAAATTGAGATTTTCTGAAAATAATTGCTAAGGAAAACGACCCGAAATCGCAATTTGTGCAAAAATGGTTTGACTTCTACGAAGCCTAATATCGGATAGGATATTAGGATCGAGCCTTTTTTGCTCTATCTATAGTTTTCGTTTGGCACGCTCTTTACGGGACACCCACATATAATATGGCGTCGGGCGGAGAATAGAAAAAAACAACCTTTTTGTCGATATTCCTAGTTAAACATCTCGTTTAGCTGTAATTATAAACAAATATTATATAAGCATTCGTGCATATTCTAGATAGTTGATATTTCACGCCGCCCATGGCGCCGCTGCCGACCGTGTGGTTTAGTAGTGCGCGGCTCGGACTATAAAACCAGAGGTTGCGGGTTCGAATCCCGCTAGGGCAAATGCTTGTGTGATGAGCACGAACATTTGTACCTGAGTCATACATGTTTTTAAATAGATATGTGTTTAAAGGTATATTTTATTGTTTTCACAATCACATCAATTTATCTAGCCCCAAACTAAGCAACGCTTGTACTATGGCGACTAGATAACGGATAATCATACTTAAATACTTTTATAAACATTAATGACCCTAGGTACCCTAGACCTACAAATCGCACACACCTAGATAAGAGTAGCACAACTCGAAATAATACAAAATCGAGTTATTGCGATTATCGGAATCTGCGTCGAATCTACATTAATTCCAAGACAATACTTGAGAAGTGCTATTCTTTTATATGTTCACATACTACATTAACTCCAAAGACACACATTTATTTTAAATTGTGCCATGTCGTATTTCGACTTGTACTACTCTATCTAGGTGCGAAATGCTCGTGTTCATCAAACAAACTTTAGCCCCTTGCGGGATTCGAACCCGCAAGCGCTAGCTTAGTAGTCCAGAGCGAGAGCCACTACACCAGACGGTCGTCATCATTTAAAAACATCCAGTCAGTAACCCATTATCTAGCTACCATAGAACAAATCTTACTTAGTTTGGGGCTTCATATTAGTACGATAGTTGGATCAATTCTTGGCGGCGTTTTAGGCGCTGCGCAAACGTGGACACTTTTACTTTCGTTGCCGACACCGAACACTTTTTGATCGTCATGAGTATGTGTTATGTGGAAGCAACTGGACACAAGAAGTTTTTACGTATGCGCAGAGAGTGGATGATTTCATACTGGTTCTACAGAAATCAAATATTCATCGGTAACTTGTGTCTGACACAAGACACAAGTGTCCACGTTTGCGCCCTCGCTTAAGTTAGATTTTATTATTAAATATAATTTACTTACAACGCCTCCAAGTAGAAGTTTTATTATTATCAAGCCATGAAAAATAAATGCAAGTTTCAAATTGGTTGTTACACATCATTAAAGTACATTTTACTTGGGTACTTTATTATAAAGTAATCTTTGAGTTCTTCGATACCAATTAATAAAAATGGACTTTAATGTAAAGCCGGTGTATAAGACAGACTGGTAATTCGACCTATAATAAAGAGGAGATTATCTAATTTTAAAATTAACCCTTACGTAGATATTTTTTTCTTTTACTACTTTCTATAAGTTTTTAGATACATATTATTTAATTGATAAAAATAAAGGCCAAAATACGTTCTTTAATTATTTTTTTAAGTTTTTTTTTACTATTTTGACTGAAATTAATTTTAAGTAGCATAAATACCTTGATGTTTTGAGAGAATTATCTTAAATTATCTCCATAACTGTTAATTTTGGGATAGAGAATAATAGGATAAAATTAGTTCGAAATATGTAGTTCTCTCTAAATTGCCAGTCACCCTGTAAAATACAGTAGAAAATAAGTTAAATTATGTAATCGTATAAATAAAACACACATCTTAAATATAGAATAAGTATATTGAATAATTAAATAATGTTACTTCAAGTATGTTGCCAAAAAAGACTTATAATATGTGTAATCGTAAAAGTAATAATAAAAATGTTCTAGAGGTCAAAATATTTCGAGTTTGAGTGGAAACGTACATTTTTATTCAAAGTGGGGAATATTGCAAGTAGGTAAAATACCGATAGTTTTCGCGCACGTTGTAGTTCGTCATGCAGCGGGAAGCTCCAAGCGAGCCTGTCATCACAAAGCGTTCGAAACATTGCTTGCATGGAAAGCGACAACGTGGAAAGAGTCGACGGCCAAACCAGAATCGTGCAAAACAGTCTATCGATTTACTAATTAATATTACTATACTTTTATAATTACAACCTTTTGCGACAACGGAGCAAAATGTCTAGTGCTATATATTTTATAAATATCATATTACAATAATCATAATTATGGGCACTTCTATCTTATGCAGGATGTTATAAAACGATTGCACTGACGAATTCAATGAAATGTTTTATAATGCGACTCGACCGAGCGGGAGACTGTTGTTTACAGACATCCTGGGTTTCAAAAGTAATACTCCACATTTGACTATTTATATTGTCAGTCTTACGTCCTGCAAAGTTCACACGATGGAATATTGATCCGAACCAATGACGAAGCGAAGACAAAACTGTTTGTAAGTATTAATAATTATTCCGAGGCGGTACCAATTTATCGTCAAATATATGCACAATGCAAGTGAGCACGAACGTTCTTATCGCTGACAGTCAACATTGAGATAACAAACAGTCATTTCTTCTGCACTGTACCTCCTTGTGATTGCAAATGACATAATATGCGATATGAACAATAAAAATATCATTATATTTTATTACGTACACTAATAAGTAGCCATTCCAAATCTGCAATGGTTACATACTTTAATAGGCGGAGACACCACACTTACAAAGTGTAATAATTAAACTACAACTCCAGATGTATAAAATAATTATGCATCATCGATTTAGAACTAAATAGAATTGTTACTCTGTAATCCTCGATACACCTAACTGACTGTGATGTGACGTAGAATTCAGCAATATGAGTATTACAGGATACAATATGAGACCGGACTGTATCAAATTTGACGAATCCCATATTTAGCACTATCAAGACTGTCCGATGATTACAAACCCACAAAAAAATTAACTGAGCAGTGAATTGAATCCCGCACCCCGCCTAGTTTGATATAGTCTCAGTCAGAACAATAACATTTCATTGCTCACGTTTCCCAAACAAGTAATCTAATTGCAGTACATTCGTCCAAAGACCGTTTGTGGAAAAGATATACAAAATTTTGCACGCCTGAAAGGGCAAATAGGATTAATTGCTCATTCTCTATTTGATTAGGCACTCTCGGCTCTTAAGCCACTTTTTCTAAGAAAAGACCCAAATCGTACATTACGACAATATTTTAGTTGAGTCCTGGTACGTATTGTATATCTGATCCACAATGAGCCTCAGTCACGATCGTATTTACAGACTGCATTGTATTTTCGAGTAAAATTCCTGGGTTTAATTTAAAATATCTATTGCAATTTATGGCATGTGCGTAGTGTAGGTTGTTTCCATACAATGATATGTGATACCAAAGAGCAAATAAAAAAAAACCACAACACCCAAAATACACCGCGCATACTCGCCTGATACTTGGGAAATACAACTATGAACATGCATTAAACGACTAATTAAAATATGCTCCGTACTAACATTCTATATTTACGAAACTAACGATATATTTATCTTTTTTTATATTATTAAATACGCTTTAAAGTGTAAAAATAGTTCTTTGAGACAAATGTCAAAGCATTATTTAATGCCAAAATGGAGAAGAAGTAATGCTTTTTGACAAACTATACCAGGAATTGTTAATAATGCCCAACGAGCATAATAATATGAATATTAATTTCTGTAATATTTAAATATACATAAATGTAGATATATGTTTAGTGTAATTTTACTCATCTAAATAGGAAAACGTTGAAGAATCAGAACTTAGTATATTTAGTTTTGCAACGTAAATATGGACGGCAAGTCGTTACGACAAAAGTAATTTCACTCCAAAATGACGTGTATTCCAAACTTGCAATATACTATGTGAGATAGTCGCAAACGTGTGTAGCACACCGACTAAGTATTATATGATAAATTGTAGTTAGACCTCTGAATAAAAAGGAACGGCCGATGATGCGGCAGCACCGCCACATTATTTAATTCAATAAAAATATATAAAATGCAAATCAATTATCATTCAAATGTGTTACAATAAATATTATTATTATTGAATTTATGGCACTATAATAACTAAGTACGTCGATATCTGTGTGATAATCAAAAATTAACAATGTATAAACTTATTTGTAAGAGTTTTTGTTCGCTTCAATGGGTATAATATGCTATGCCTTTACGACGATCTCACACGCTACGAAAACTTAAACTCAAAGCGCATTATTAACGAGTCGGTAACAGCTAAATACCGTTGCGCTGAAGAACTAATAAACAATCAAGTATATAACTATTTCAAAAACAATTAAATGACAATACTCCATAAATACTATTATTAAGCCAAGTGCATAACGCACACGAAAATTGAAATCAAATATATGTCGTAGCTTTATCCGAATTTTAACGGTCGTCAATTTATACTAACTAGCATTCTAAAATTTACTATCTACTGAATGCTGAGGACATCCACACTTTAATGAATGCACGTTAACATCTAATTTTATAAAGATATTGAACTAAATCTACTCGGCGACTGGCTGGCAACAAAAATAACCATTTCAATGTCAGATTCTCTTTACGTTTGTATGAACACCGCGTTTTGACCCTCTAATGTCTAGGTCTAGGGTATATAATACTAGTGTCCAATTAAATACTTGAAAGCGGTCTGGCTTCGGAAATAGAACAGTCTTATCATAGGTACATCTAAATAATCAGTAATATTGCAACAGCTTTTGAACGCACTTATTTATATCCACGACTATGTGATAGTAGTAGTATTTAATCAATAAGGATGTATAAGAAATAGTACGGAAAAGCGTGAAACGCTGTGTAAACGCCTATTATTGGTAAATGTATAAGAACGTATTACTTTCCTAAAATAAGTATATTTTTAAAGACATATTTATATATATGCTGTTGGTGTACCCTATTGAATAAATAAATAAACTGGCAAACATTGCTTTTTGAAAAAAAAACAATTGAATTATTGTTCGTAAGCTCGCTGAATAATTACCATCCCTATATCATCGTCGAATTTTGGTTACCATTTTATTTTATTTCCATCAGAACTGCATTGTAGGCCGGCCGTACTTTCAACGCGTTTCCATAAGAACTTAAGTCATGCGTACGATACGTACCTACGCTCCAACTGATATGAGAGCTCGTTCGTTAGCTGCTTTCATATTTTTTACATAAATGTTAAAATGTATGTATAATGCGAGCGGACTATGTCTTAAATACGGTGTCAAGTTCCATAGTAATTCTCAAGGCACAAAATGGGTGCTCTTTATTATCTGCTAGCAATTTAAATTACGCGAGTCGCTTCGGGAGTTTAGAGACACTGTGTCTCTACACGTACTCTTATGATTCAATTGAGCAACTGTCATCTTTACTCGCTCATTGTGATTGTTTTCAGTTTTCAAAGCGCTCGATTTTATCGTATAAATTTGTATACTGACTGTAAATACATAAAAATAATTTTAATACTACTCAATACATTCAAGTATACAACACGTAAGTTTATGTACTGTCACAATTGATTAATATAAATTAGATTAAATTGGATATAAAATATATGTATAAAATGACATTATAATATTGCTTTATTGGAAGATCTCATTAATTTATCAATATTTAATTTAATTAGTCTTTCTAAATACATTTAAAAAATACCGAATGACCATAGCTCTTAAGTCTTAAAATTGGTATTTTTCTGACTTTGAAATGACAGTTAAGAGGGCTGTAAACAGAACGCGAGCGCAATATAAGAAAGCAATTGATGCCTAAAAAATTTTTATTTTTGTTATTCAACGTTTACTGTTTAAATCGTGGTTCATATGCTTTTTGCAATTCATGTCTCTAACTTTTGCAGATTTGATGAGGAATTGCAGGCAATTTAGACATAGTCGAATTTGTTTTATTATTGCCCACTTGTTCTATTTACGGCCACAGTTTTAAAACCGAGGTCAACTGACATTAAAATACCCGAAATTTTGATTTGGACAGCAACAAACGCGCATTCTGAAGATAATTAGAACTCGGCGAATGCTTGTGCTCAATTACAAGTTAGCTAATGTTGACCTGACAGTTACCAAATAGGTTAAAAAATAGTTATCTCGACCTACTACGTCAAACGAAGTATGTAATAGAATAGGTATATTATTTGTTCATCGTTACGACTATGTAGGGAAACATGGACTTTCCGATAGTTAAATTTTAATAGATACAACGCGCCTGCCAATTTGTTGCCAGCGCTGTCGCCCTATATATTATGTCTATTCCAAAGGCTCTCAAGACTCTACTTTGCATTACAATATAATATAAACGTGTAAATAAAGTTAATATAGTTTTAATCGAACGCACTTCTAAATTAGACAAGACGTCATTACATAAACAATATTGAAACTGCAAATTTCGACAAGAGAATATCAAAAATAGTGTATCGACATTCATCGTCTACATTCTGTCTAATATTCTGTAGTCTACTGACACTATTTAGGTCACTTGAAACATCTTAAGCCAATCCTCAATATAATATGGACTATTGTTATAAATTTTGAATTTCTATTTGTCGTTTCCAGATAATATAATTTTGTCATATATCCAAACATGTTATAGTTTTATATTTATCGATTTATGACATGTGTCAGTTGATATAAAACACGCATAATAATAAATCTAGGGAAATCGTTATTGCTGTAGTGATTTTATATTAATAATCCAACCATTAGTGTTAGCAATAAGCACATTTCAATTATTATTAATTTTAGTATGCACGCCATACACGTATATCAATTTAAAAAATACGATACAATTTGTAAGATATTTCTCGTAATTATTAAGACATTTTGCTCAACACAATCCAGAAATATAATTATTATATGAAATTAAACTAAAATAATAAAAGGCGAATACAATGAGCGAAGTTAACATACTCTAAACGCTTATTCATAAACATGACAGAGATCTTTAAAA
Source organism: Anania hortulata (assembly GCA_963576865.1). Classification (NCBI taxonomy): domain Eukaryota; kingdom Metazoa; phylum Arthropoda; class Insecta; order Lepidoptera; family Crambidae; genus Anania; species Anania hortulata. Next base: position 7,581,542 of record OY756396.1, on the reverse strand, counting down.
CAATTCGCTAAATAGACATTGATTAGCGTTTTTGCTCGGCAAACAACTGTGATTATTTTGCGTAGTTTATTTGAGAATATAATTTTACTTGTACATGTAAGAAGTACAAATGTCACTGTGTGCGTAATAATAACAATAATTCAATTTCACATGCATTGGATTCTGGTATAAATGTCTTGGTGATACAAAAATGAAGAAGGGCATTTTTATAGTATCATGCAAAAAGTTTATTAAACCTGAACAACAATTGTCTGCCGGTACGCATTAACTAAAATAAAACCAAATGTTAACCATAACTGAATCTTCATTTATTTTTGTAGCAATTTTACCTTGACCATAAAATAATGAAAATATTATGACCCTATAACAAAATGAAAGAGTCCGGTAATGATTAACATTTTATATGAACTTGTTATCATTTAATATCTTTCGCAGAAATATTGATAAAAAATATGTAATCCAAACTCACAACATAGCAGAAGATATTAAAATCAAACGAGTGGCTTACATTACACTATTACAAGAAAAGAAACTAAAAACTGCAGTAATGAAACACTATGGTTCACCCATGACAGATCCTCAAAACTATTGACTAGTTTATAGTTCAGTGTGTCAAGTCACTATCGTAATATTCAGAACGCATGTACAAGGTGTTAAAGAAAATACCAGTCAAATTGTAAGAGGTAAATTAGAATCAGTGCCATGGTTAATTTGTAGGCTGGGTTTGAAACCCATTGCAGACAAAAACTTATAAAATAAAACTGTTTAAAAACTACGCGAGCTGTACGAATCAATCGGGATCTCGTACCGTAGTTTATGATTTTGGTTGTTTTTTTAAATATATTTATTTGCGTTATTAATTGTTTTTTTAATTAACCTGTATACTATACTCGATTCTGAATTACCCCCTAAAATTGGCTGGTTCTTTTTTAACACCCTATATTTGCAGGGACGAGAAAGTATAACGTATAAGACTTCAATTTGTGCAAGGTTATAAATATATTCTGTAAAAGCACAGTCAATAGTCACAAACACTAACTGATAAAATTATAATTCCCTTGAAGGATGTGGCAAAGTCGGGTATAGTAAGTTACATTGCACTGCGATGAATAAACAAGCGAAATGTTGCTAAACTCCCTTGTAGCACAAACAGTGATGTTATATATTTTCTCTTACAATAGACTCCAAATACAACCAAATCTCAGACTATTTAAAGCACAACCTTTAATATGAGCTTCTTACTTTTGTGATAGTGATAGTGATAGGAAGTCCTTGTTTTTAGGGACAAATCAAACAATGATTCATGATCAAACAGGATGATTAACACACAATATTTACAAAATGAGATCTAGAATTTAGATCAAGTGCAGAAATATGGGTTAGCCAACATCCATTTGAAGCTGTCGTGATTTCTTTTTTTTCGCAGCTCGCACTTTACCGGTAAATTTAAGCAATGAAAGTCCAGCTCTGATTAACGTCACACTGAGGAGTTAGCAACATTTTTCAGTGATCACCGTTACAATTAATGTTCGTCTGTTTTGTTTATTGAGATCGATCGCCCTCTAATCGTATGTCATGCTATTCTAAGGGAAGAAATTCCTTCATGAATCTGGGTGAAAGCGCATGCTATTTGTGATTCAAGTGTAATTTAAGTACATACGAACAAGTGTTCAAGTCGACTATTAGAATATATGTTGTCACGCATCGCTCGGGTGGGTGTATGTGCGGATCGAGACGGTCTCGAATCACAAATAGCACAGCGTGTAGTAGAGTTAGAGAGTGTGCAGCTGATACAGAAGCCGGTATCGCGGCCGGCGGTGGCCGATGCAATGTGACAGTTTGCGCGCGGAACACCGCACCATACAAACTATCGGCTGCCGACGTCATTTGCCGTTCGTTTGGAGGGCCGCGTTCAGTTGCGTCCATAGATCCTTTTTGCAGGATTTTGATCTGAAAACGAAGTTCTTGCTGTGGACATCTCGACAGTAATTTATCCCTTCCAGCCTTCTAGCATTATACATACATTTTGAGAGAGGTACTTTTAGAAATATTGTAATTAATTCAGTGTTTAGTGTGTTACGAATAGGGATCGGATAATCGAGCGGTTTTTTACTAAGTCTTCATCTTTTTCTCAAGAAATTAAAATATGGACATACCTTTCTGAATTAGGTACAATTATAAATAAATACCCTTACAACTAACTAAATTTCACTGACTCGAAGCCGTGTTAAATAAATATAAAAGTTACCAAAATCAAAAAGTTTTAAATCAGTGCTGATTTCGTTTAGTAAAAAAGCAAAGTATGTATGCCTATGTAACGCCCAATTATCCCATCCTTAATTATGAACCTATAGACATAGACTTGAAGTTCTTTATAAATGGTCGGTGACAGCAAAATATTCTTCTAGGCAATATTATTAACTTTGTGTATGTATCTAGAGATATCTCTTATTATTTATGCAATCCTATTTGTATCAGGTAAGAATTTTAAGAACTCTGCAACACCTTCCCCTTTCTTTAATGGTTGTCCTCTACCTAAAGGTTGTCTGGAAGAGATCGCTATTAGAGATAAGACCGCCTAAATTGTACATCTTTCTGTAAAAATCATGTGTATTTTACTTGTATGGTGTGCAATAAAGAGTATCTATCTATCTATCTATCTCTCGGCACCGACTGACCTGCGCAGCGAGGCGAGCCACTCCTTGAACTGCGTGTTCCCCTCGGGCGTGAGCTGGAAGGCGGTGCGCGCCGACAGCACGATGCTGACGAACTCCTCGTACTCCACCGGCGTCAGGTGGTACAGCTTCTGGTGGATGCACTGGATGTACCTGGTGAATAACGACATTACAGTTTTGGCGGAACACGAATAAACAATAATTAAATACTTAAAAGATTAAAATGCAAGTCAAAAAAGGTGTTTTGAATTGGATAAAAGTGTGAACTCGCAGTATGAACTCGAATAATGCCAAGTTTTATTTGATTTCATTTAGTAGTTACGGCAAGAATTGGATACCTGTTTATTTTACACAAAATGATACGCTTACTAAAACTGAAAGTAGGTTATACCAAAGTTTTTGTGCCGCTTTTGGCTATGGTCACCATTCATGCTATCAGGACATTATCAAACGGTCCTTTTTGTCGACCGATCCGTTTAATTCTAATAACAGTTTTTTCAATATTTTAGGCAGCCAGAATTCTCTTAAGTAAGTGAGATAGCGATAATCGACCATTAGTCTTGATCCCTACTTTATATGGAACTGCATAGATAAAAGAGTTCAAGTTATACCCGAAGTTATGCTCAAGCAATGGCGATTAGATATACCCGAGATTTTAAGTCGGACTTTCTTCTTTCAAACAGTAAAAACAAAGTTAAAATAACCGTAGTAGTTTCCGAGCCTATAGGTAACACACACACACAAACAACAATTCTAAAAACGCATTTTTTGGACTTTACTGATCATATAGAAAGCCTAGGGACTGTTTTTTTTGCAGGCCGCTTCCAAATGGCCAATCTGGAAATCACTAGGGGAGGCCTATCTTCAACAGTAGACGTCCTGCCTGTAGTTGTCAGTCAGTAGACAATAAGACTCACATCTGCTGGCACTTCTGCACTAACGGCGCCAGCGTGCCGCGCAGGTGCTGCATCACGAGGTGGTGCGGCCCGCCGCGCGCCAGCCAGTGCGCGGACTCCACGCACAGCTCGTACAGCACGAACGGCGACACGACCGAGTTCACTGCGCACACGCAGAACTGGTGCAAGTACTGCGCGCCGAGACGTTTCGATATGCGGAGGAGCCATTTCACGTGCTCGCCGTATGGAGGATTTCTAAAACAATGTAAGTGCTAGACAAGGAGATCCAACATGTACCGACGCCACAGTACACGTCCGCCATATATTTTTTATTGTAAGAGTCGTTTTGGAAAGCGACAGATATATTTTAATTTAGGTTATTATGGTTTTTTAAAAATATTTTCAATACAGGACGTATGCAGGTAGGTATGAAATGCCAGAATCTAACGGTGGCACTTTGTGAGCCTTATAACAGAAAGTAAACAAAGTTCTTACCTTCCAAACTTATTCTGTGGACGGTCATCATGCACCCTCCTCGCTTGCGTCTCCAACGCTAGCATGCCCACTCTGTACGCCGCTAGCAGCCTCCTCAGCTGGGCTTGCGGTAAAGGGGGAGGGGCTGGTGCTGCGCCTGCTGCTGCCCCCACCGCTGCTTGCGGTACCCCGCCTACCCCCACTCCCACTCCGGGGGGTAAAGGGGGGACTGCCTGGTTCACTGGGTTGTGTGGCGCTGGCATTGGAGGCGGGATTGGCGCTGGGTGCTGGAAAAAATATTGACAATATAACTATTTTTAAGGTGATTATTTGGCACATTGATAATAAAAATTATGTTTAGGTGGTTACAATACCTGCTTGGCACCCATTGTGCATTTCCTTGAACACATAGTCAGCAGTCAAAGGCGAAATAAGTTTTATCTACACCTGACCAGACGTGATGCTTACAAAAACTTAACTGGATCCCACTTCGGAAATCGAGATTCAGAAGTGGGATGTAGTAAGTATCTGAAGCTTTGTCTTTTTCTCGTGTCGTAGGCAACTAAATTTATGTCTGACCAATACTCACAACGCAGACAGCATTAGGGGCTAAAAGTATGTCTTTGCGTGAGTAGGTGTGCAGTCACGATAGAAGATGGACCATTGTTTGGGGAACACTCGCATCAGTTGTTGAGGTTGTCAGTATAGGCAGAGTCTGAGTCCGCAGCCTGTTGAGGGTCTTCCAAGTCGGCTACGGCAAATCCGTGACAGAAGGAAGACTTTCTGACGGCAGATAAAGCGAGTCGGGATGCTTTTCCTTCCGTTGCGAGAACCTAGACTATAAACTATAAATCTGAAGCTAAATTATAAATTTACGTCGACGTTTTCATTTACCACGATCGCCGACGGATACAAGAGGTGCAGCTGCTATACTATATCTCACTTCTGAATACCATTTCCTAAAGTGGGATCTCCAGAAGAGGGATCTCTAGAGGTAGGGTTTCCAGAAGTGGGATCTAGTTAACTTTTCTAAAGCTACATAAATACTTACGTTGACATTGACATTGACGGCTATCGGCGGCGGGTGGGGCGGGTGCGGCGGGTGCGGCAGGTGCGGCGCGTGCGCAGGGTGCGGGTGCGGGTGCGGGCCCGCCACCAGCCCCCGCACGAAGTACGGGGGCAGCGCGTATTGGGGGCCCGGGTGCGGCGCCGGCGCCGGCCCGCCGTACTGGAAAAAGAGTACTGTCACCGGAATATTGGACACACGCAACATTTTTAATTATTCCCGGGCCAAGATAGGTGAATAATTTATGTAAACACAGGGCTGTCATTAAACTGAACTTTTTTAATTAATGAATTTTGATAGTGTTTCTGCTATTTCAAGATGTTTATTTAAAATTTTATAATAACATTGTATTTGAAATAGTTTTGTGAATAAAATGCATTTCTCTATTAGTAATAAATGAGTGAAAGAGACAAACCTACACGAAATGACAGTTGCTTTGTTTACATAATTTCTGACCCGGCGACTTACCGCGCCGGCCGTGTGACGTGGCCGGGGCCACTTGACACCGACCGTTTATTTTTTGCTGCGCTCGGCGCTTATCGCTTTGTTATTGTTTGTGAGGCCAGATGTTTACACTTAAGACGGTTTGAGTTACATTTTTGACAAGCTATTGAAACAAAGTAACTACTTACAAGCAGATCCGAGAGTTTTGTGATGTTTACATTACTTCTTATCGACCAACAAAACTGCCATTGTTACGCTGACGCACCAGAAATGCGTCCGTATAAAATAAAATGCTTGTTATAAGTATTTGAGACAAGTAACATTTTGATACTATGTACATTTATATTCTACAGTATTTTACCTCTCTAATAACATAAAATATAGGTACTGTCCCATAATAATAATATAATCTTTAGGCCCATGAAGTTGGGCCATTTCTATTACATAATTTGGCTCGAGCAGAAAACAGCGCGCTTTTGAGAAAAAAAAAATTTGAAAAGATTATTAAATTTAGCCACTTCATGTTTATTACGTTACGTAGGTAACTTATTCAAGAATATAAGGTTCTTTTTCTGTTTCATTTTGCTAATTGGTATAGGTTTTAGAAAGCGATAAACGGAAAAGGTACCAATGTTGCGAGTCGATATTTTATAGTTGCACTTCCGTGTTATTATTCATTATTTACAATTCTAAATATTCATCAATATAGTCCATAAAATAACCTTTTTAATAATATATACAACATTAGGGCTTGTTTTACAAAAATACATCCTAAATATGCACAAAGTTGATAAATAATCACGTGATTCACCGCGCTGAGCGAACTTCGGTAAATCGGTAATAAATATTGAATAGCCACTTATCAAAATGGTAAAATGTATGTTAAAATGGATATGTATGAGAAATATCTATGTGATAATGTGCAATTTCAATAGTTTTTATTGTTTCAATGCACAAAAACCTCAAAAACAATGGCGTTGCTCGCGCGCCTTTAACATAATTTCAATTTACACGTTAAATTACACTGAACAACGATTGTTAACACTTAATATAACTTGAAAACTAAAAACAATAGATATATCATGGTAAAAAACTTACCTTTTTCACTTTTAACTTATAAAACACAGTTTTTCGTGCATAAATGATGAGCATGTATCCGCCATACTTCATCACAGTTAAAGTCAAATTTCACGAAGGCATTTCTTTTTTTTCTTCCTTAAAAGTTTATTTGTTTATGGTATGAATGAACAGAGAATTTATCATTTATTCCACTAAAAAAGTATCAGGCCAACCAGAACCTTATTACGTTACCAATCAGAGTCAATATCGACTGCGGGAGAAATGACATTCTGGAATGCCCGCCGGCCTCAACGGTACTATAAAAATATCATTCTGGAAAGCCATGCCGTCCTTAATTAATCCATATTGCCCTGAGTATCGTACGGGAGCGCGCAAAAACGAGACTGCAAAAGTTTCTTTAGATTCTCAACCTCAATATTTTTTACAGAACACTAGCGTCATGCATAATTATAGCCTACCCCCACCAAAAACAACTATCATCATCATTTCAGCCATAGGACGTCCACTGCTGAATATAGGCCTCCCCCATTGACATCCAGATTGGCCGGTTGGAAGCGGCCTGCATCCAGCGTCTTCCTGCGACCCTTACCAGGTCGTCTGACCACCTTGTGAGTGGACGTCCTACGCTGCGCTTGCCGGTACGCGGCCTCCATTTTATAACCTTTCTGCCCCATCGGCCGTCAGTTCTATGTGCTATGTGCCCCGCCCACTGCCACTTCAGCTTGCTAATCCGTTGGGCTATGTCAGCGACTTTTGTTTAACGCTAAGCATAGTGGCAAGTTATACTCCTCGGTCTTCTGTATAATTTGCCGCAGCGTATGGATATGGTCTATGGTACTAAAGCCTTTTCGGAAACCGGCTTGTTCGGGAGGCTGGAAGTCATAGAACCTACGCGCGAGACGATTCGTGATAACTCTCGAAAACAGCTTGTAGACATAACTTAGAAGTGAGATGGGTCTCTAATTCTTCTCCTTTCTTGAAGAAGAGCACCACCACACCCCTGTTCCACGCCCCCGGCGTTATTCCCTCGAGCAAGACGGAGTTGAAGTCTCTGAAGGACTTTCAGTATCGGTGTTCCACCCGCATTCAGAAGCTCTGATGTGATTCCGTCATCACCCGGCGCCTTGTTGTTCCTAAGCTGTTTGACTGGGCCATCCTAATCTCGTATAGGCTGATGTCCGGGATATCTTCGGTATAGTGTCGGGTCAGCTTAGCTCTTGGATCTTCGGCTGAGCTACTTACAGGTTTAGTGACCGATGTATATAATTCAAAAGTCAAAAGTCAAAAATCATTTATTCAGTTTAGGGCAGAAAACTGCCACTTATGAACGTCAATAATAACATTATTGGCCCATATGGGGCAGAACATGTCTCCTTATTTTTTGGGCCCTACTAGCGCTTCGAGACAAGACACAGACAATCTGGCAAGTGCTGAGAAGAAACGCCGGAACAAACTCAGTCACCACTAGCTGCCACAAAAAAAAGGAAAAGAAAATAATGTATACCTGTGCGAGCAGGGCAGTATTTAATTCCAGACATTTTTGTCATTTAAATAGTCATTAACAGTATAATAACCCTTTTTCATCAAAATCATCTTAACATGCGATTTAAACTCAAACATGGGTAGTTCAACAATAGACTGTGGTAATTTGTTAAAAAAGCGAATACATTTCCCCATGAACGAATTACTCACTTTATGCAGTCTGAAATTTGAAACAGCAAGTTTATCTTTATTCCGGGTATTAAAATTATGTTTGTCACTTTTCTTAGGGAAAAGATGCAGGTTTTTGCGAATGTACATAATATTTTCATAAATGAATTGAGAGGCCACTGTTAGTATATTAATTTCCTTAAACAGTTCTTTTAATGAGTCTCGTGGTCGAAGGTTGTAAATTGCCCGTACAGCTCTCTTTTGTAGTACAAAGATAGATTCAATATCGGCTGCTGAGCCCCATAACAATATTCCGTATGACATTATACTATGAAAGTAGCTAAAATACACTAATCTTGCCGTTCCAACATCAGTCAATTGTCTTATCTTTCCCACAGCATAAGCAGCTGAACTAAGTCTTCCTGACAGAGTCTCAATATGAGCACCCCATTGCAGACGGGAATCTAAAGTTATTCCCAAAAAGGTAGTGGAATTACTAGTATCCAGTCGTTCATCTTTTACAATGATATTTGTTGAGACCTGCCTTACATTTGGCATTGTAAATTTTATGCATTTCGTTTTGCTTGCATTGAGCAAAAGATTGTTGGTACTAAACCAATGCAGAACCCGCGAGAGTGCATTATTTACATCGTCAAAAGATTCTTGACCTCTTTTAATTTTAAAGATCAGTGATGTATCATCTGCAAATAATACCACCTCACATAGGTCGGTTGCAAAGTAAGGAAGGTCATTTATATAAATTAGAAATAGCAGGGGTCCTAATATTGATCCCTGCGGTACACCCATGGTAAGAGGTGACCCTGAAGATTCAGTTCCATTTATACATACTTTTTGAGTTCTGCCTGTGAGATAAGAGTTTAATAAATCTAAGGACTCTTTTGAAACCCATAATGTCTCAATTTTTTTAGTAAAGTTTGATGATCTACACAATCAAAGGCCTTAGAAAGATCACAGAAGATACCTAAAGCATCTTGCTTACTCTCCCATGCATCACTGCCCATAGAACTTCTCGATTTCCTTTAAAACTTCGGCTTTTGTCGACGTTATACTGCCATCCTCCGTCTTCAGCTTCGTCAGCTGGGTTTGCCCAATGGACATGTCTTTTGCGAAAACTTTGGAACCTTGGTTCCACTCTATCGCCTCTTTAATACTGTTTGTATTAAAGTTGCGGATATCATGTCGCAAGGACTTCCATATCCGTCTATTGAGCTGCCGATATGCCTTAGCGTCGACGGAGGTCTGCAGTGCCATTGAACGTCGTTCTGCCATGAGGTTGAGGGTAGGGTCGGTAAGCTTTTGCGGCTTGTCTTTACGACGGGGTCTCAAAAATTTTGACCCGACCGCTTGGACAGTTTCTACGAACCTGTTGTTAATCTCGTCCACTGACTCGCAGTTCTCCAGGCATTCAAAGCGATTAGACAACTCGAGCTGAAAGCTCTCGGGGCTGTAAATATGGGCATTGGAGGGTCGGAGCCTAGACTTCATCAAACGAGACCTTTCTAGCTTGACGTTGATATTCAATGTGCCTTTGACCATTCGGTGATCACTGCCGGTTTTCACCCTGTTAATTACGGAGACATCATTTAATATTCGTCGCTTTGTGGTCATGATGAATTCAATCTCATTTTTCGTGGAACCGTTGGGACTCATCCAGGTCCACTTCCTCTGAGGCGGCTTCTGAAAGAAGGAATTCATCGCAAAGAGGTCCTCCTTCTCTAGAAATTCGGCAAGCCTCTGTCCCCTGGGGTTCCGTTGCCCATACCCAAATTGCCCTACTCTCAGCTCATTATCGCCTCGAATACCCAGTTTCGCGTTAAAGTCCCACATAACAACATTAAAGTAGGTCTTATTAGTATGTATGGCTCTACTTACGTCCTCATACATAGCCTCTACTTCCTCATCTGGGTGTGTAGAGGTCGGTGCATATACCTGTATGACCTTCAGCGAGTATCTATTAGATACTCTGAGTATCAGGTATGCAACCCTGCTCGACACACTTCCGATGGTGACGATGTTGTTAAGGAGGGACTTGTGGACGAGAAACCCGACACCACCTTGGGACAGTTGGTCGCCCTTCCGGTAGTAGAGTAGGTTGCCGGATTTTAGGGTTATCGTGTCCTCGCCCTCTCGTCGGACTTCTGATAGCCTCATGATACTCCAGTGCATCCTACCCATTTCATCTTCCAGCTTAACGATCTTCTCGTCAGTCCTCAAGGTGCGTACGTTGTATGTTACCAGGGTCAGTCGTTGTTTGGGGTGGTAGCCGGATCGACTCCGGGGATTCTTAGCACCCCCTGCCCCGCCGTCACCCTGACCGCTACCGTAGCTAGGAACAGCGGGACCACCGGAGACTGGGGGCCTGGTCCTATCTGTTCTCGTCATTTGGGGGGGTATTGCCGATACTCGCTACGCTTGGCAGGCGGGTTGGCGAGCGCAGTTTTTTATAATATTTCGCACGAAGGCGCTGCTGCCCGTCTCGTACTACAGGAATTAGTCGCCTTTTACGACACGCCTTCTGTTGGCGGTGAGGAAATGTATTCTTTACGGCCGTCCCCACACGGCACACACGGCACAAATAAAAACAACTCTGTGGCAACCATTTTGTTTACTTATCACGGCACTTATAAAATCACTGTAGTCTGTCTGTCTGTGTGTTGTAATCTATGATATGTACCAAATAAAATTATCTTTTTGTCTCAAACGTTGGTTTTGACACAGCTTCAACAAGTGAAGGAATCACTTGTAGCAGTTTTCTATCGACATATTTTACAGTAATAGATTTACACTTACACTAGAGACGACCTAAACGTTCAATGGCCTAGAAAAAAAACTGACGACCATAATAATTATGTTACTAGAAAGAAAAACTACTATTTTGTCATTATTAAAAAACATTCATAAAAAAGGTTATGAAGAAACAATTTGTCACTGACCTGCAGCTGGTAAATGGGCGGCGGGTACGGGTGGTACGTAAACGGGTACGGCAGCGGGTACGGGACGGGTACGGCCACCGGTGGTGGGGCCTGGTACCGGGGTTCTTCCAGCAGTGGCTCAGTCTCTTCGTTCGCTTGGCGCAAATACAGCTCGTGCCAATACCGGGCGACAGTGTACAGAACTTCTGGGTAGACGCCACCACCTGGATAAATAATAAAAAATTAAAAAACTATTTATAGCTTTTAATTATTTCCAACTGAGTTGGCGTTTGACATCTATCGCATTAAGGATAAGTGACGCTAAGGTCTTAGGTGGTCCACACTTTATAAAAACTACTGCCTATCTTGCACTTTGATTCGCAACATAAATAGGCGGTTTGGCTAAAGGAATAAACAGGACAGTGGAACGTTGCTAAATGTGCATAGAGGTCTAGCACCGGTAGGCCAGGGCCCGATAGCTAAATTGTAGAAAATTAATGTTTTATGAGTTTACAACTCAGTGCCATTGGAGTCTTCAACCTCATTGTATTGGCTTAACCAGAAAAATCTAAAATATAAATCCGTACCAATGAAAATAAAAACATACCTTTCGCGGCGGCCTCGACCGTGAGACAGGCGCGTTCCAGCATGGCGTCGCTCTGTTCTTTACACTGCAGGACCGCGCGTTGAATCTCGTTGTAATTCAAGGCGTGTGCGTGAGGTAACACTGATAGTGCTAGCTCAGCTGCCGCCCTAACTGTGTGGACATCGCGACCTGATGACGCCTGGAAACATACATTCATACAAATCCGGAGACGTCAATCTATGACAGATTTGATGCGCGATATTAAGACTTATCAATATAATATTAGAGTTCATAATTGATAGGTTGGTCAAAACGGGTCAAGAAACCGTAACTAAAACAAGTTGTAACGAACTAATTTGATACAGTTTTCCAGTCCCTTTCTAACAGGGCAATTATAATCGGAACCCGAACAAGATTGTCAACACGAGATAATAAGTAACCGGTCACCAAATACAAATCTAGCGAAACCTACATACAACAAAATCTTGTAACATTTTTCAAATGTCAGAACTAACCTTGTCTGCAATTCCAGCAGCTTCAGGAGGCGTCAAGTGACCTTCCCACGCATCGATAAGGAATAATATCGCTGGTGCTCCAATATCCATTGCTTGACCTAAAAGTATTTCATATTGTCAATAAAATTTTTAAAATTTCCCTTTAAAATTTTATTGTGTTCAAAAATGTTTGATGTACTAACCAGTTATCCAACTAACGTGTGAGGAATATGTGCGACTGAGCCAGTTTGCGCTGACGCAGTTATGTAGGCCGAGGGCGTATAGACCTAGCTGAAAGGCCGCCATGTGTAATCCTCTGAAAAATTATAATAATACATTAATATAAACTAATAGTATGTTGAACTATATAATACTATAATACTTAAAGACAAAATGTCATCCATAGTGCTATGTACTGTGCTTGCACATGTACTATAAATAGACCACAAATGCAGTACGTCATATGCACACGAGAAAAAAATGCAAAGCAAAAATAAATTGCCCTAAGGAGCGAGCGGTACAGAGCTTGTGGTAAAACAATAATACTATATTATATTACACTGTATTGTAGGTATGTAATGGACTTGATTTTGTTACTCTTTTAACTCGTTCAATAAAGCCATATTTAAAACAAAGACGTGTTTTATCTAATCAAATTTATGGACGTCTAACCCACCTGTGAGGTCCATGATGCTCCCTCGCGCAAGAGGTCTGCGTGAACAGGCTGGTGCTGGACGAGCCGCCGGCCTTGAACAGCACCGACTTGGCCAGCTCGAACATGAAGTGCGCCGACGCCTCCGACGGCTGGTTCGGTACGGACGGGTATATGCGTTTGCCTTTGTATCTATGGAAACAAATTACACTTTTAAAAACGTTACGTCCAACTTCTGTAAATAGGCCTGAATTAAGCTCTTTTACGTCTCAAGTATCATTTTTAACCCGTACACTGCTTCAGGACAATCTTGTAGGTTACGTTACAATAAATACCATGGTGAAAAAATTAATAAATTGAGCTTGATATAGCTGCAATATGACAAAAAAGTTGACACAATATACATATTGTGACGTTTACTGCTAATACAAGTAAGTCGCTGTAATTTAAAAACATTTAGAAACAAGCGTTTCTCGAATAAGCAAGTAACGTAGGCGCAGCAGACGCCGCGATAACGCGATATACGCCTCGCTTTACAGTAATGTAATCGAAAATCGAAACGATATAGTGATCTCGCGGAGGATTTAGTTCGATAGAAATATTTTTGAATAATAATAATAAGTATGTAATAGGTAATTAATTATCCAGTCTTTTTACCAAAAAAATTTTGGGACCACCAAGTGTTACCACTTCACTAATACCGATCTATACACGAGAACGTTACATTATTACTATGAAGAGAAATGTCACCCAATTATGAGAACTCGTAAATTCGCATCGCTAGCGTAGTAAAAAGACAGTAGCGACATGAGTGAAGCGAAATGAACTCATCTTCGTTTCGTTTTGCTCAGAATGTGACCTTTGCTTTAAGGGCTACTTTAATCTAGACGTTTTGAAACGAATTGATAACGCACGTTTGCCCGAACTCACAAAGAAAATTGTATGATAACTGCGTTAGAAAAAAATTACAACTATCATAGTGTGTTGTGGACCTGCAAAAGTACGGCTAACGTCCGGCTCAAAAAGTCTTATCCTAAGCCTTAACAATTCGTAATCAATGAGGAAGCAAAGGCAAAGCTATTCTCAGATGGCGCCAGCCAGTTTGGTCTTGTCAAACAATGTAAATGTAAATGTCAATGTTTGGCGCCATCAATCAATCAATGGAAAAGAAGGAAGATTTTTAACACTGTTTGGCATAACATACAAAAATGTATTCGCACTATACAGAGGCATAGTTTTGAACATGGAGAACATACCATATAGAGTAGAAATGTCTATGATTTGATTGATTAAAATTTCCACTATTTTTTTATCTGTATCGGTACTTTTTTTGTATGGGTGAGAGTTGACAGGACTCGTCATTTTATACTAAATGTATATGGAAAGTCACAGACTAGTTTCGGAAAAGATGGTTCGTATTGCTGCTCTATAGGGTATGTGCTCGATGGTTTTGAACATAGATGAATTATGAATGTTTTCATATTTGATGTGTTTGACGCAAGATTGACGAATTTTTGACGTAATAATTACATGACAACATAGCAGAACTAATGATCAAATAATCACTACGAGCAGACCAAACACAACACGACTAGGGATTGCGATTTAGCACTGTTTTTAATCCCGCAGGATTTTGCTGGATCGACTTAAATCCAGCGGAAAACAGCAGGATTTGCAATTTAAAAAAATATCCCTAGAAAATAGTGTTTTTATATTAGATAAAAATAAAACCTTCACCTCATCACGCTGGATTGCCTATCGGGATTTATAACTATCGATATAAATGTGTATTGTTCTTCCCCATTGAAGACAGGACAGTAGCATAATGTTACCTTGAATCCTTAGGCCTGGCGAGCGGCGGATGACTAGCCGGCGGATGCGCGGCATGTGCGGTATGGTTCGCGTGGGCCGAATGAGTCGCGTGCCCCGTGTGAGTCGTGTGGGCGGAGTGGGGGGCGTGCGCGGCGTGAGCGGCGTGTGCGGCGTGCGCGGCGTGTGCGGCGTGGGCGGCGTGTGCGGCGTGCGCGTGCTGGGCCGCGTGCGGGTGCGCGTGCGCGGGCGGCGAGGGGCCGCCCTCCGACACCACCATGCGCTCCATGTCCGATAAGAGAGGGCAGGGCGGCTGTTGTAAGAAAACACATTTAAAAACCGGCCAAGAGTAAATATTCTGTGAATATTTGAAGCGTCCACCTGTTGCCGTTGTAAATATCGAGCAAAAAACGAAAAAAAAAAAAACTTTTGTTGTATGGTAGCCCCACTTGAATATTTATTTTATTCTGTTTTTAATGTTTGTTGTTGTAGCAGCAACAGAAATCAGAAATTTCAACTGTCTAGCTATCACAGTTCATGAGATACAGCCTAGCCTGGACAAAGACGGACAGTGGAGTCTAAGTAGTAGGGTCCCGTTTTACCCTTTGGGTACGGAGCCCTAAAAATAATAAAAAATGCATTTGGAAGCATTCTAAGTTTTCTTTCCGTGCCCAGTCTCCCATAAATAACACTTTAGCTTCCTAATCCGCTGAACCATACTACTGCCAATTTTCGTCTTCTACTAATCTTCTCCATTCCAATCTCACAGAGAGACGCCAAGCAAGTTCTGTTAGCACGATTTCAACAACTGGATCCAGCAAATTAAAGTCTCAGCGCCAGTTATTAAGAGTAGCACATATAGCCAATATCAACCCATCATTTTACTATTTTAATGAAGCGTGGACATTCAAAAACAACTGGCGGCGACTACTAACTGATTCCTGGAGTCAAAAGGAAATCGGGCCATCTACGCTAACTTGCAATCTCGCGACGTTTGGACTTGGCTGGACAATACCTAGTATCTTCACAATCAGAATGGTAAGTCAGCACTGGACTTACTGTGCTGCTACGTTACTGCCATCGTGTGAGCTAGGAATATTTTTATAGCGGCTCAGCGGCGTCCTTATGAGGTTTATTATAAGAGCACGTCTCAGAGCGTGTCTCTACTGTGGCGGAGAAAAGCGGAGCAAAGCAGAGTAGAGAAAAATACATTGAAGCGAGGCGGAGATTAATGCGGAGATTAAAACATCACGTCTCCTATCTTCTCATCTTAACCTCAGTGAAATTGCACTCTCAAGTGCTGTTTGTCAGTACTAGGCGACCTGCTAAGGTTGCATGCACACATTGGTTGCAGGCCACTATTGATCGCCCCGCTGAATAACAATTTATAGCTAATAATTATATTGACGTACTTTTTATGATCTGTAAAAAGGCGATATCTTAATAGTGTCAAACTATACACATAGTTATGAAATCACTTTTATGTAACTAAGTTAAATAACTGAATATTTATTGATTTAAATTTGATTGAAAATCTATTCATACATATACATAATTTAAAACGATAAATAAAATAATTTGTCTTTAAGAAATGGTGTCTTGTTACTTTATGGTGATAGATCCCATCCCAATTGACAACATTTCATTTTTGGAAAGGTACACAAATTCGGAAACCATTTCGATATTTGGCGATGTCTAAATGCGTTCAAATGAACCAGCTGCACCCCTACTTTTGAATTAGTTTTGCCAGAATCTATGGTTTGTGTGCGTGATTCATTTAATAGGCAAGCTGACAATTGCTTTATGAATTAAATCGTATTAACTCACCATACGTTACCTCAGCTTGTAAAAAAGGGTAATTTGATTCAGTAAGGCACGACCTTGGCAAGTTTGAATAA
Source organism: Anania hortulata (assembly GCA_963576865.1). Lineage (NCBI taxonomy): Eukaryota > Metazoa > Arthropoda > Insecta > Lepidoptera > Crambidae > Anania > Anania hortulata. The sequence goes on along the minus strand of OY756396.1, from coordinate 7,564,885 downwards.
AATAAAATAATTAATAACATAACCAAAAAAATCTCGACGTTTTTCAATGTACCTCGTCGATTCCTGCCATCTAGATAGCTTCTTGATAAACATGTGGACTGACGACATAGTCGAGGCTGCGGGAAGCCGCTGGATGCAAACGGGCCAGAGCCACTTGCGGGTCAATGTCCAACTTCTAAGGGCTGATAATGATAGAATATGCTGCACATTCTACACAATAAATAACATTTTAAGGTTCTACACGCAATTTTTTTTTTTGTAAAACAAAACTATCGTTAATGCACTATTTACATTTTTTTCATGAAATCGATATTTGGTAGTTGCTATTTACTGTCACATCACTTTCTGACAATTTTTTTTAAAATCATGGCAATGATATTATTTCTACAAAACCTAACTTAAAATTACGCTCTTTAAGAATAATCAATTTTTATTAAAGAGAAAAGAAAAGATAAGAAAAAATATGAAAATATAAAATAGTGGTAACAATTTTTTTTGTGAATTATGAAAAGACTGTTAAACTTGGTATGTAAAATATTTGAAATGTTGTCAATTGTGAGGGTAAATTTAATCCTTTAAACGTCTATATTTTGACTGTTTGATTTCATAATTACACTTTACATAACGCTATTACAAGTACCTGTGGCGGTAGACAAGGCGCGGGGTGTGCCGGGTACACGTTGGAGTTGGACGACGTGTCGGCGCGGTAAGCAGCCAGCCGCGGGTTGTTCGTGTAGTACATGCTGACCATTGGGCCCTTGGTCAGCTGGTGAATGTCGCGATCTAGTAACTGTAAACACGTAAAACGGGAATTAAAATATTAAATCTATATTAAAGCGCAGGCCACAGTAGGAGCAAAGATTTCGATGCGATGTCCCTATTCATACTTGGGTTCGGTGTGAACCCAACTGCAAAGCAAAACTACGATGCGAATTTGCGAGCTCTCACTTATGAGAGCTCGCAAATTCGCATCGTAGTTTTACTTATACTTTTACTTAGTTAGTTTAGTTTTACTTTTACTTATAAAAGAAATGAATTTTTTGTTGGGTAAGTTAGTTAAAATTTTCGGTCGTCATTGTTCCGTAGGTTATAATACAGTTTGTTTTGTTTTCCCAAAATAAAATACAAAAGGTGGATGCCAAGTGACATGGTCTACGCGAGTCATAATTTGTGTTGGTCTTCTTTTTAGGATTAATATTTTTACAAAAAGTGTACAAATCAATGCCTTACCTTGTTCATGATCCTAGCCAATTTGACGGGATCGTCTTTGTAGAACGCGAGAAGTGTAAGCGCTAATTCCCCGCGCTGTCTTCTTGTCCCTTCGCATAGTAAAGGATGTTCCGCCTCTGAAACATTCGCTTTCAGCCCTAGAGCCGCCACTGCCGCTTCGAAGCCCAACGCTTCGTCTGTCGGGATTCTCGACTAAAATGAAAAAATAATAGTACATAATGTCCATCACTATATTGTTCTAGCATTATCGTCCATGTCAATACATTCAAGTAGTGGAACTTACTGGATGTTTGTTTTCTTTGTCAGTCGCTGATAAAACTAATACGTCGAATAGGAAACTGGCCAATGCAATGGGCAGCAGGGCTGGTCCACGGTTTCTGAAAAAAAATGTACTTGTAGCTTAAATTTCCTGAGCAAATATAAAAAGACAGACTGTAAAATTAAAATCATCAACAGTTTAGAGTAGCACTTTGAGTAGGATATTTCCACATCCAATTTTAGTTCAAATAGAGATGTAGTGTCCTTTTTTGTGTTTACTGTTGGTTAATCACAATCTGAATTTGAGTCGTACGTCAACATACAAAAGATATGGATCCTCTAACTATTTAGGTTCTATCTATTTTTTTTAGGTTTTTTTTCGCACGTTTCACATTCGTACGAAAATGTACTTAAAGTGCCGTTAGGGTTATTTGATTTTTGAAACATGGATACAGGCCGTGAATTCCATTACGCCCATTAAGCTCATTATACCTCAAATTGATCTTGAGAAGTTTCATTGTTATTCTGTTGAGGTACAAGTATGTGTAGATGTTTTACCTCAAAGTCCCGTCTCTCAGTTGCTCAGCCTTCTCCCGTGCCAGCGCTAGCTGTTCCACACCAGTGGGCAGCTTCTTCAGCAGCGCGACCAGCTCAGTCTCCTGGTTGTTCAGCTTCACTTCCAAGGCCTTAGTGCTGGCGGGCGGACGCGCCATTTCTAGAGCGAATAACCCAACGCGGAAGGCAAGCTCGTGGTGCTCGCTGAATTCCGCTAACACCTGTAGATAATAAAAGTATCCCTATATACGTTCCACTGCAGGGCACAGGCCTCACCTCAACTATTAGGTGGTTTGGGCCTTACTCCACTACGCGGGCCCAGTGCGGGTTGGTGGAGGTGGAGGGGTGTTGTTCACATCGAGCGATATGAGCCAAGATCAATTTTTAACGTGCCTTCCGAAGCACGGTGATGCTTGTGATGAATGTCACTAAATATAGTTGGATTGGTCACCCATTCACTCACAACCGCGGCGTAGGTGGCTTTACTTTATTAATCATTACCAAAGCGCTGCCGCCACTAAGCCACAAGCACCTGTAGATAATATATATGTAGTCCATAATTTGATGTCATAGAGCAGCAACACACGGGAAGCGTCAGATAATTTAAAAAAATTCTGTCTTGGCAAAATGCGTACAGTACCATTGACATTATAAGAAGAATAAACAACAGGCCTTCCTTGGTCTGTCAAATTACGCTTAGTTAGTGTTTAAACTAGTTTATCTTATATTATTATAAAGGGGAAGATCAGAATCATAGAAATCAGTTTGTGCATCAAAGGGTTCGGAACTACGCGGACGTGTTAATCCTAGTGCTTAGAAATTAAGATTCCATTTGGCGTTAGTGTATCTAGGGTTTATTTATCATAGGCGTAATTCGACAGACCATTAGTAGGATGCGAAAGTTTGTGTTTTTTTGTATAGATTTTTGTTACTCCTTCACGCAAAAACTACCGAATGGATTTAGTTGAAATTTGGCATACCGATCGACCATGGCCTGGATTAACACATAGGATACTTTTTCCGGGTAAGGTAACGCAGACGAAGTCACTAAAGCTAGTAAGAATATTAATAGTAAGTGTCTCACCGTGCACAGGAAGGCGCACTTGGCCAGCGTGGCGGAGGCGAGGCACGACAGGCGGTGGCTCGCGGCGCACAGGCGCGGCGAGGGCGCGTGCCGCCGCCGCGGCTTGCGCGGGTCGTGCGGCGGGGCCGCCGCCGCCGCGCCCAGGGCCGGCGGTCTGTACCAGACACTGGTATTAGTTACTTAGTTTAGCTGGGCTTTATCCGCACTTAGCCTTATGGTTGGGCCATTGTGCGTGCTACTTAGGGCGGGGTTTCACCACTTACTGATGAGTTCCAGATAACCTATGTAACACTTTTTAAAATCTGGAACAAGTGCCAGATAGGTTATCCGGAACTTATCAGCGAGTGGTGAAAGTGGCCCTTAGTCTTCCTTACTCCGACCATCCTAGGTCATCCCAGAAGGTCAGAAGTAGTGTGCCAGATTCCCCGCTTTTGGCAGGCAGCCCTTTCAGAACGCGTCTCGCTAGAACCCAGCGCGGGTCGCCTAAAATCCCGCTTTTTAGCTTTTTTATCTAAGCAGCAAAAGTTGGCACACAATAAAAAGTTATCAAGCAGTAAAAGAAACGAAAAATCGTAAAGCGAGCAGGCGCAACCCACAGGTTGAGACAGGAGAATACCGTTTTACTATGTCCCGATGTTATTGTCCCTTTCCCGCTTATATCCCTCTCGAGTCCCGATATTTGGAATAATTGATCTGGCAATACTAGTCAAAAGCCTTTTCAGGCTCCTGCAGGCTTTTGGGAGTCATTCTGGTGATTGAATAATTCGTGGATCTAACATTAAACAGGGTTTTTTTTAAAATATAAAACTATAAATATAAAGTAATTTTATCTCTTATGGCTCTCGGGGCGTGCATTGCATATAGGCTATTAAGCTGTGCCTACCTCCTTCAAATAAATCTGGTCGTACTGTTAAAAAGAATTGTAATTTTTAAAAAGAAACATACATAATTTACAATTATGCCAATAACCAGAATCGTATAAAAATATCATATTCGCAAAAACCTACTTCTACTAAAACTCAAAAATGCGCTCGCGATAGAATTGACCAGTAGGCTCTGCAGAGACCGCCTACTTGCGTAGCGCGAAATTCACGCGATTTTCGCTCTTCCGTACAGCGACCAAAATACTGCCCGTAATACGGAAAAGTAAAAAAGTCCGTTACTTTCATAGAATAAAACTTGACAGTTGACATTCGCAATTTATCCGCTTGACAAAGGTGGGACAAAGGTCGAGTAGGCAAGCTTACTGTAATCCGTTTAAATGCAAGACTCAGTGGGCGTATACAATAATAATATATTAACAATAGTACATTTTTCCATTGGCCGGGTAATTTGAGTTCCGAATTATGCCGAAATCGATCTTGGCGTGCTCGAACACATTTATATTAGCAGGGTTTAGATACGCCAGTTTATTTTGGCAATTCGGAACAAGTTTATTGATCTGTGATTTACGATTTCAAATGTAACCTCAAATATAGCAATATAGATTTTTAACAATATTCTTGTGTTAAGTGGTTAAAAGTTAGTTGTTGTAATAGTTGAAGCGTATTAAAATGCGGTGAACAAATAACAAAGTCATAAAACTAGATAACTATGTTAATTCGACAAAAACGCCGAAGCCGCCAATTTGTTGTTTGTTTACCTCTCGTGATAATTTATGTTTTTGTTACCAAACAATGAAGTTTCTTAAATAAAGTGCAGTTTAATAAGCTTATCGGTGCAAACATGATGAAAGATTACAGACTGGTTATAGGTGCGCGAAAAAGTGATAACTAGGGAATGACTTTTATGCACTATGAATATCAATAAAATGACATGTTATGATAATTCATGTATTTTTTGTGATATTTGTGGTGCTCCATACAAATCTTCACTGCCTTAAATTATATATTCTCGCCTCGAAACGCTAAAATTGGTAAGTCTTATTTCAAATAATTGATTTTGATAGCAAGATTTTTTGTGATGATGTTACTGCCTAGTGCCTACCCAGCCCAAAATTCAATGCACGCCCCTGATGGCTCTGCATTAGTGAATTGATTTCGACCCCGCGATCAGATGGAAATTATCGCAGGGCTGATGCATTTTTTTTTTTTTATTTGCACTAAAACATGGTGTTACAGGTGTTAATAATTACACAAAACAGAGACCTATGATATGTTTTGACCAATATAATCAAAGCATGCAATGTGTTGAAAACCAGGGTGTAGCACAGTCAATAGGTTTAATCTACTTGTTGAACTCAGCTACCTACAAACATTCTAGTCATCTTCCAGTCGCCCAGCTTTTATTGCAGTTGCTGATTATTTGATAATTACCTTTAGTTTAGGCTAATAATAAGTTAACTATAAACATTTAGGGCGCAGCACACGCAGAAGGGTCGGTTCGGTCGGCGAGCGAGGCCCGCTCACGCCGGCTGTCTGTGGGCGCCCATTTAATATATGTCAATACACCCGCCGCACTCCCGACCCGACCCGTCGCCGTCCCACTCACGCCTTCTGTGTTACGCTATAAGGTTAGATGGTCCACCTGGCCAGCAGTTCCCTCGCCAGCCTCGCCCCCAGCGCGCAGGCCTCGCGCAGGTGTCCGTGCGCCTGCAGGCCCTCGGCGCGCGCGAACGACACCTCCCACAGGCACTCCCAGCTGCCCGGGCCGCCGCCGGCCGCCGCGCCCGCGCCGCCCGCGCCGCCCGCGCCGCCCGCGCCGCTCGTGCCGGGGCCCTGCGAGTATTCCAGCATCATCGTCAGACTCGTCTTGAATTAAGAGTTGCTCCTTTGGAGTCGAGACACAATGCGAGCTTTAAAGCTTTCGTTGTGTTAGTTGTGTTACCGACGAACGAGCTGGACACCTTCCTGAAGGAGGAATTCTGGCCAAAAGGTGTGATCTACCGCTTCCGTGGAAGGTTACCGGTTGAAACTACAAAAACGAAGCCTCAGTAACCTAGCAGCAATTTTTAAATAATTTTTGTTATTGTATGTGTGTTAGTCTGTAAGGTATTTATTATATGGGCCTTTTATTATAATGTATTACACTGTAATTAATTTGATGCCTGAAATAAATGATATATTATTATTATTATCATCATCATGCCAGAGTACGTCCACTACTATACATAGGACTTCCAGATTTAGAACCTTAAGGCTACGACTACATGCATCCGGAATTTTTCAGAACTCCATACAATACGGATTGAATTCGGGCTTGTCCGGAGCCGTTTTGTATGGGGTTCGTAAAAATTCCGGATGCATGTAGTCCGAGCTTTAAATGGGAACAATTCCGGCAGTCCGTCAGCGTACGCAACGAAAGTTCTCAGAAGGAATATTTTTTTGCGTTTTTGTAACATTTTTCATTGATACTCCGTTTCTATTGATCGAGGCGTAATGTTATATAGCCTAAGATCTTTCTCGATAAATGGACTGTTTCCCCCAATGAAAGTAATTCGGGGGGTTGCCAATACTCGCCACGGTTGGCAGGCGGTTTTACGCGCACAGTTTTTATAAGTCTCGTGCTACAGGAATAGGCTAGTTTCCTGGGTCAAAAAAATATTATTATTTAGTCCGTTATAGTTAGATTATAAAAAAATATTAGACCCATATTTTATCTTTTGTCAATCAAACAAGAAATGACGAAGGTAAGGCGCATCAAAGTTTTGAAGTTTGGGAATGTTAAAAAGTGTCGCAATGAGTGACGTTACGTGAAACTTTAACGGGCTATACCTTCATAATTTTTTGATAGGTTAAGAAAAGAAAAATACGTGTCCAATATTTTCTGCGAATCCAACTGACGGACTAATTAGATTTATTTAGGAAACTAGTCTATTACTAAGTAAGCGAGTATTTACTAAGTAAGTAATCGGAGATGTTTTTCTAACCTTAAACCATCTTGTATTATTATGACTGGGGATTTTGATATCGTTATTAATAAATAAATTTTATAGTTCTAGTTCAATGGAAAACACCCTATAAATCTTAATTCCCTTGAGAGTATCGAAATATACTTTTTTTGCGGCATAAACAGCCATATCTTTTTTAATGTTAACTTAGAAGTTTGATTTTTTCAAAGATTAAAGAGACTGTAGACTTAAGTATATGGTTTGAATTTCAACTATCTTGTCTCAATTATCTTGACAGACATACGGACAGACAGACGGACAACAGAGTGATCCTATAAGTTTCGTTTTTTTTTCCTTTTGAGGGACGGAACCCTAAAAAGTATATAATTCAGAAGAACAAAATTACCATAGCAGTGCCAGCGCTCGTGCCTTCACCAACGACCGCTCGCCTAGCAGCCGCCGAGTCGTAGAAGTAGATGTTGCATTCATCGTCGGAGACGGAATCGTCGTTCGAGACCCGTCTCTGGGCGTCATCTGACGACACAGGGGGAGAACTTGATTCCTGCGAATCGGTTTCGGCACCGCTTTGCTGGAGTATCTCTTCTTCGTTTTCGCAGAACCCTAGAATAAATGGTGAACCGTCATGTCACGAGGGAAGATATTACATTTATTTAGTTTTGTATGATTTTGTTAGAGCTCTAATAGTAAAAGATTAGAAGAAGTAAAATATTATGTATATCAACAGTTGATGCTTATTACATACTTTGAAGATATAACATGATTCTATTTTCATCCTGTTTATTTATCAATTTAACTTTTTCTTCTCGTGTCAATGGAAATGCTATTAATTTTTTGATGACATGAGTAACATTTATAAGACAAAGAGATGATTTAGTATATTATGCTATCAACTTACCTTCAGATGAGACGCTCGAGTGATTTCCATCACTGGGTCCTGAATCGCGAATAGGTTCATTTGGTCCATCGCCAGAGCCACAAGGCTAAAATAAATAACAAACACATCATTTTACTCCAATACTCATATAAATTCTAAGAACTCTGAAGTGTGCACCTCGCGTTGGCTGCCTCTTTCTCGCATATCTGAGTGACTCTTGCACTGGCTCGTGGCAAGTGCAGAGATTTTCCGAGGCGATAATACTATCATTTGGTTGTTTCATCGTATTACTTTATTTATTTATTATTTTTTATATTTTTTTATTTAACGACAAATACTATCTGTCTGTTACGTTACGGCGCGTTTGCGAGAGACCGTCTCGTTTTAGAAAGCTTATCGACTACAACTGTCAACCAAGAACGCCGTTAACGATATACATGACTGCCATGCGGTCGAAATGCGGCTATAAAGTTGGTTTTAATCTGCGACCATCTCTCAGAACGCATTCATTTATTGATTACTTAAAACCTTTACAAGTCTGTGAGAAAATGTTTATTAAGTTAGCCTATCTCTTTATTATACTATGAGCAATTAAAGCAGGCCTGCTTTTATACAGTTCGGCTAAAACAATTATTATTAATGTATTTCACCGACGTCATCTCGTTCTCAGTTGATGGCTGCGATAGACATGCCTCCTTGCATGCCTAGTTGAACCGAAATCAATTTTATCGTGCTAGACTTGTTCCGAATTATTAATGTCGATGTACATTGACTTGCAGGCTGATATACTTACTTGATTTGAAGGCCCAGGTATGGCCAGGTCGACATTAATTCGGCTATTCCTATTCACCAATGTGCGGTGTCCTTGCATCGATGGGTCAGGATTCGTAAGTCGGTAACTTAGTGACATCTCGTTATTTAAAACTGCTTTGGAAGAGTTCACCTAAAAGTGACATTTATTAATGTGAAAATGCGAACAGTTAATTGCTCAAATATTATACAGAGATAATCATATCGGAGATCGTGATTTTGATAAGAATACAAGTAGTGATGCAACCAATACCATAAAATTACCGAATATTCGTATTCGCTAAATGTCTTCATGAAATTCATTGAAAAAGTTTAGATGAAATAAATTTAGATTAGTTCTAAAATACTTCTTTATTTATGTTTAATTTTACTTACTTAGGATTTATTTACTTCGGGTTTTTCCCTTAAATCAAACAAATAAACAATTCGGTCGGTTGGTACTGTGATGATATTTCAATTTTTCTGTATTTCAGATGTGCTACTATGTGCTTGTTTAGTACAACGTAAATTTGCAAACAATTATAAACAAACAAAAAATATGTCGCGTCGCCAAACAAAATATTTTAAATTAAAAAATACCTGTTGTTATTTTTTTTTCAATTAACAATAAGTGTAGCAATAACAGAATCAAGTATTCGTATTCGGCAGATAATTATCTAATTCGTAAAATATTTGTTGCATCACTAAAAAGCTTCCATCAGTAGATTAAAGCCAGGAAACGGTCTATTCTCACTCTTCCGAGAAGTCTAATAGCATAATCTGACTAGAAACAGTACAAAGACCAAAGCGCTAGGAAAAAACTGTGACAATACTAACCTGGTGAGCATCGTTTTGCTTGTCCGAATGTCGGAAGATAGTGAACGGGCTGTGATACAACGGGTTCAAGTCCTTCGTGTACGTGACTCCTGGGATCGGATAGTCGTCCCATTCGAGGAAGCAGGCTTCCATAGCGGGGTGGAAGCCGGGGAATACCTCGTTCTCGCTAATACCGTTGATGTATGGCGGGTGGGAGTGGGCGCGCGACGCGTGGCGCGCGTGAGAACTTCCCATGTGGTTGTTGCGGTTTTTTGCCACCTGAGACCGAAAGTGAATTTTTGAATATAGGCCATAAAATTTATCGCGATCGCTATATATTTGATATTTGTATGGCAATCATTGCTTTCTCTGCTGGGAATGATGCATCAGCTATAGGGATGATGATACCAGCAATCAACTGACGCACTTTTTATGAGCTATCAAAACCCTCATAACATATTAAATAATATAAATAAATAACTTGTTTCTACAATCACACCAATCATCTAGCCCCGCACTAGGCAAAAGTTTGTACTGTGGCGACTAGATAACGGATAAACATACATAAATATATTTAAAAACATCCATGACTTAGGTACAAATGCTTGTGCTCATCACACAAACATTTGCCCTTTGCGGGAATACTCAATTATGATGTCACTTTTATGTTGCCTAAAACTTAAGTCAAATGACTAAATACGAGTACCTATTGATTTCAAAGCGATAAAAAACTGTGGGCTAGTTTCCTAAAAAAAAAATCTAATTAGTCCGTCAGTTGGATTAAAATAGAAAACATTGGACACATATATTTTTTTTTCTTAATCAAACAAAAAATGATGAAGATATAGCCCGTTAAAGTTCCGCGTAATGTCACGCCTTGCGACACTTTTTAGCAAGGCGTGACGTCACGTGCTCCCTTTCTCAAACTTTAATGCGTTTTATCTTTGTCATTCTTTGTTTGATTGACAAAAGACAAAATATGTGTCCAATAATTTTTGATAATCTAACTGACGGACTAAATAGAATAATCTTTTTTTGACCCAGGAAACTAGCCTATTCTGTTGTAGGTTGGTTGGTCGGAATAGCGATAGACGGTGGAGTTAGACATTAACCCTCTTTATATAAAAATATAGTCCTATTGTATTAGTTAACTTTCTTTGAGGTGATTCTACTGCGCATACGCAACAACTTTCACTAAAGGACAACATCGAAATCCCAAAAAAAACCCATAGTGCCATTAAAAGATCGCCTGTTTCGTATGAAGTTTTTTTTACGATTGCTAAGATGATGTTCCTTAATAAATGTTGTTTTATTTGAGCAGTAAAATCATCCCATAAAAAATAATAAGGCAACATGTTGAACATTTTCATTGGTTTACGACCTTATGATAAGTGAATTAGGTTCAAAATATGGTGTCTAATTTATGGATAAAGCCCGACGGAGACCTTACTACAAAAATATTGACCATTTTTAATGGTTAGTTGGTTTAACCATTTACTATCACAATTGTATTGTGTTGTGAGTATATTCTGAAAGATGAACAAGTAAATTCTTTAACTTACCTTGTCAAGAACTTTCATGTGCCATTGTGTGAACTGTTCATGTAAAGTGTCCCGTTCATGCGGCGCTAGAGCCGGGTTCAGTGCTGCGAGGCGCCACAACACTACCACCTGTATAATCATAACCACATTTTAATGTAACTACAATTTATTATTAATTATAAATTCCCAACAACCACGCTAATTATCTAGCCCCAAACTAAACAAAGCTTGTACTATGGCGACTAGGTAACGGATAAACATACTCAAATTACACATAATATTAACATCCACGACTTGGGTACAAATACTTATGTTCATCATACAAACTATTTGTTTTTGTGTCTATAAATCGTAAAAGGGAATCCATAAAGAGACATGTGTCAGAGTCTTTCCATTATCATCATTACAGCCTGCCATCAGTAAAGACGTCTGCCACTGCATGCACATAGGTTTTCTCCGATGATTTCCGGCGAAAATGGAACATAATGCACAACGGCCAATAGATCCCTGAAACTTTGACAAAGTCGTGCCATAGACACAAAGCCTCTTATGTACGGCATGTGTTGTAGTTTTCTGTAGCACACTCTGCACTATAGGTAAACCGCTTCGTTGAGACTTCGCCTGCGGGGTACAGGGGCGCGGGGGGAATGACGAGAGCGGGGACTGTCAGGGGTGCGGGCGGTAAGGATACACAAGAGACGAAATTTCCAGTGACAGTTCTCAAGATATGTGACGTCACCCGTCACAATGGTGGCCGTCAGTGTCGACACTGTAAAATATTAACATAACCTTTTCGAAAAATAATATTCGTTTCGATACATTTACACTATTGAGTGTAAATTTAGTCAAAATATTGCTATCCAGAGCCGTGGATGTCATTCTACGTATATATTTAAAAATTGGATGTTTTTGTTTGTTTGTTTGAACGTGCTAATCACAGGAACTATTGGTCCGGTTATAAAATATGCTAGATACATTGTTAGATAGCTAATTTATTGGGGAAGGCTATAGAAGTAGTTTAATGCGTATAGGCTTATAAATATTTTTGCTACGATCTATGGGAACGGAGTAAAACTATTAAGCGCGTACGAAGTCGCTGGCGGGCCGCTAGTCTTTAATATAATATCTGTAGTGAAAGTGACAAAATAAAGTTTAATATTATAATGAAGTAAAAATGAAATATTTAGGAATCTATGCACGATTAATCAAAATTATAAATCAATCGCTTATATACATGTCAATATCACTGGATCTTGATTCTTGACTTTCAAAGCAGCTATCATCAGAATCATCTAAATCATCATGCACATCAATAATGAAATCCACGACATCATCTAAAAGGCCGTCGTGTTTGCAGTATTTGTCTTCGACTTTAATTATGTGATTAATACAATGCTCCCACTTCTCTACGGAATATGCAGCAAATGATTCCTCTAACAACATCTTTTTTTGGTCCAAATTAGAATTGATACTATTTTGGGCTAACTGCCCTTTAATATCGCCCCAGACCAACTCAATTGGATTGAGGTCCGGGTGATATGGAGGCAAACGCAGCACTTCATGCCCGTTTCTTTTTAAAAGTTCATCTATTTTATTAACATCATCTGTATGATTGCTTTTTATTAATTTGAATAAATCATCTTTTCTAAGTTTACCATCAAAAGGCACGTCATGACGTCGTAGCCAATCTTGCATGACTAGCTTGGTAGAGGCCATAGACGGTTTTTTTTCCTCTCGGACTGAATGGTAAGCTGCATTATCCATGATGATTACTGAATTTGATGGTATATTAGGCAAAAGTTTTTCACTAACCCACTTGCTAAAATTTAAGAAATTCATCGTGTCGTGATAATCACCTGTCTTGCACTTAGATTTGAATATTACTAGTGCGCCGTCTACAAATCCAGTTTGACCTCCACAATGAACAATGATCAACCGGTCTCCTTTTCCGATTTGAGCTAGCACGCCGTGTTCATCGTTCGATTGCCAGCATTTCAAAACGTTATGAGACGCATTCACATAAGTTTCATCCAGATATAAAATGTTTCTTCCTTCTTTACGATATTTTTTATTAGTATTTAGGTATTTCCACCTCCACGATGTTATATTTGGCTGTTCTATAAGCAGTTTTCTTTTAGATCCACATTTCTTGAATTGAAAACCTAGATCATGTAATAGTAATCTTAAATATTCCCTACCGCAGTGTAATACATCCTCTTTTCTAAGAACATCATTCAAACTGTTCAAAGTGGGTACTTTTTTGGAAATTGTGTAAAACTGAGTGACTTTTCTTCTTACCACACCTTTTGTGAAATCATTTATTTCCACTCTTTTTTTGTGGACCTTCTTTGTTTTTTTCGGTGAATTAAATCTTTCGTTGTCTTTTAATGTTTTCCCCTCCTTTACAATTCTAGCTACCGACTTTTCCGACAATCCAGTTACTTTTGCGACAGTTTTGTTTAAATGTAGGTATATCTTGTTCATATTCAACTGAATTTGGATCTAATTTTCTTTTTCTAAAATATTCGTATACGTTTAAAGCTATTTGCTTACACTGACTGTTGATTTTGTGTCCGAATACACTTCGACTCAGCTTCAGACTTCAGACAGACAGTATTCTCGTGTGTAATTCTGTCAAAGCGTCCGCGTCTGTCAATAGATGCTATCGCTACCAGCGTACCGAGCGTACTGAATTCTGACAAGAATTTGCCTGCCGCCCGCACCTCTCACAAACCCTGCCGCAAAATGTTGGTTTTGTCATAGTTCCTTTTATTTTGTGTTGTAATAATATGTGTTTTTTTTTAAACTCTCTTTCTCTTACCTCGTCACAAAGCGAAGAGCAGGCGTGTTGGGCTGATGAGTTTCCTCCGCTGCCGCTGTGTTTGCCCCCACCGCCTACGCCGCCCCACGCGACCAATGCTGCTTTCGTGCTGTACCACCATACAATGATCTGCGAAAACAGTAAGTTGTGTAGACAACAATTTTATTATGTTGTTTATCGAAAATTTTGGCTCTTCTGAAGATGGTGAAACAGCTATGTGGAACTAGCCACAGCCCATATCTAGGCTGATGGATAATTTTAATAACAAACTTCAGTCTGTAGCACCGACAAATTTTCTATACGAACAATTTCAATATGTCTGCTTTAAATAACTTATGCTTTAAATAAATTATATCTGGCTATTGAAAAATCGGCCCTTAGTTGAGTATTAACAAGCAGAGCTTGGATGCGACGGTGGGACGCAGGCATGTGAGACGCTGACGTCACTTTAGGCAAATTGCCTTTAAGAAAACAAGCACTATCAAAATTATTTTTCTCGTAATAATTATCAGATTGCAAGGTCGTCTTTTAAAACGTAGTCATTTATTTTATATGTTTGTCGCAATACTGTCAACTCACGGTCGAGCGAATCAGTGTTTTTGAGACTAACTGATGGCTATTACCGTGGCACAGAATTATGTTGTAGTACAGCGCCGCAAACAGAGATAGCAGAGACGCGCAATCCTTGCGCCCGCATGTTTGCTATACGTGGCGACCGCCAAGAGTTACCAGAATAAAATCTTATATCTGCGGTCAACTTGAGCAACACGCCTGAAAGACAACCAAGAGGAATGTCGTTTATTTATTCAAATATTATTGACAACATCACATACATAGCTCTGATCCTATGGTAAGTAGCCAAAGCACTTGTTTTAGAGAAATCAAAAACAATGAAGGTACCAGAACACTCAGACCCAAGACAAGATAAAAAATTTATTTTTCTACATTGACCGACCCGGTCCCGGACCCGGGAATCTAACCCGGGACCTCAGAGATAGCGACACCAAGTCCGGTATGCTCGCCTCGCGGCTACGTAGATCGTTAAAAACCGTACAAAAGGTAGACTTCATGCAATGAGGCATTCTCTGCCAATCGACCATTAGCCAAAACAGAAATGTTTTGTGCGGAAAGCGTGCGACATAACGTTAAAAAAACAATTGATTTATATCGAAACGAATGACGCCTTTTACTTTCACTGACCCGTGATCCCAGGTGTGAGGTTAGTTTCCTATATATCTAAGTGTGATTTCTTCGACTTACCTGCTCACAAGCCATGACCTCCTCTGTGATGATTTCAAGAAGCGGTATAGCATTCCTGTCATTGCGGCGAAACATTTCTCTGACGATGGAGAGAAGATTCCACATGCCCTCGGGCTCTCGGCCACGTAAAGGCCTCAATAGGGACGACCATTCCGCAGCGGCCGGAGGTGCACTTGTGCTTAGATAGTTTACATCGCTAAAAAAACGTATCATTTAATTAAGATTTCTAACAAAAATATATGAAAAAAAAAACCGAAGGATTTATAAAATATATTTATTTATTTATATAGTTTATTTATTTTTAACTTCGTTTTTTTTGGGACGCTAGGTATTTAAAAAAAATTTAAATCTCACCTAAACACTATGGGGGCTGGAACACAGAACTTTACTAATATCTTATTAATATTGTTGTGCAAAGTCTTTTCATCCAAGAACCATGATGTGTACTCGTAGGCGGACGCTCCTGCGGTAGGGTCAGGGGCACCACATGTGGTATTGATGGTGTTTGGTTGGGCAGACAGCAACTCATCCAAAATACGTTGAGCCGTCGGCAGGACTTGCCGCGGCAACTCTGATATGAGGTATTGTGCAAACTTCTGCAGCTGATCTCTCCGTAGTCTTTGTAAAGATTCGGACACTGGCGCTCTTAGACATACTTGTGTCGGCTAAAAACAAATACTTAAATTCAACTTAAATTTGATGATTTATATTTTTGATGACTAGGCAAAAGATTAAAAGCAGAAATTAGGTCACAACGGTTTTTCTAAATAATGAATCATTGTATTTACAATATAATTTACCCATACTGCATGATTTCAGGCTTCCTGTAAATTAATAATAATATAATCCATGAATAGATATTACTCATTTTTAAGTACTTATACTTACTAGATGTATCCTGTACAAACAAACTGCAACTATGTGTGAACACCAGTGTGCAGCTGATGAACAGGTACAATTACATGATGATATTCTTTGCCGGTCGAATGTCACAGCCACATTGAAGGAAGCTCGTGGCACAGTGAGTATAACTGTTGCAGATAAGTGGAAACCTAAAAAACATTTAATTCATTAATGCTGTTACACTTTAAAATGGCACACATTTTGTTTAAGAACATTACACCAACACATACCAATTTGCAGGACGTCTTTAACTGCTCTATCTCTGAATAGATGTTCTCCTCTCTGAAATTCATCAGCCGAGCCATTTGCCAAGCAAGAGTATAACCGGATGTCATCTTCACTGTCGGGAAAGCTCCAGAAAGCTATCTGTAGCTGCAGCTGCTCAGGCACAGGTGGATATACACGCTCTACTAGCTCAAACGGTATATGACAGGCGACACATTTTGCTGCTAGTTCACTAAGAGTGGATACTGATGATTTGTCTGTAAATAGCATTTCTAATAAATTTGTCTTATTTTGTTTAAATATTAAATACCTTAAATAATATTCAACAGTAATCATTCATAATTTGTCCAGTTGAACAAAAAAAAAGTGCCTAGAATTTGAAATATATGCTTTTATATAATTTCAAATACTAGTTACACATATAGTTTACACATCTGCTAGCTGTATTTATTTTTAGACAGATATGTATTTTTTAAATGAAAATACACAGATTAATAGGACTGAAATAATATTTATTATGTGATTAGATCTTAAAACTTAATACTAACTTTAAAAAAAAAACAAATAATATTAAATAGTTTATACAAAATATAGTGAAAGTTGTGAAAGTTAAAAAGAATTGGTAACTTTCTCTCAATGAAAAACATTTTAAAAACATGAACAATGACTTGTCATAAGCAACAAAGAAAATGCTACAGCTATTGGCAGGGATTTGAATCCAAAGGTATTATTATTAACTGCTCAGTCCACTCAAAGGTAAATGACTTCACAACACCTGTTCTTTGTACCACTACACAATACGTACACAATGTAATTAGTACCTATAGGTCATGACATCAAACTTTCAATGAAAGTAAAGGGCAGATAGGATAATACAAAGATCTTATGAAAGAAAATCTGTAGTTTTCAGTCTAAAGATCGTTGTTCAGTTTGAGACGTCGTCAGCAGTGGACATTTTTATAGTTCGAAACAAAGGATCAGCTGAGACATTTACCTTGAACGGTTTTTTTCGCAGAGCGGGGAGCAAATGTGTTCTGAAGGTTTGGTCTTCGCCATCCACGCCAATTGTTGCAAAGGCTTTCAGGTTCCGAGCTCCAGCTACACAAAGAATCTTCTTCGAATCGTTCAGAGTCCTCAAAACTGAAATGATCTCCCTCTTCCCAGTCGAGGAGTGGAGACCCCACGTCGACCGGGGCAGCTTGACGGCCCCCTTTCCCATTATTATTTGATGCCCCCGCCACTTTAATTAATTTTATTGAAATTTATTATCAATAAAATTCGCTGGATAATTTCAGCGAATTACCACAGGGGGGGTATTCACGATTATAAAATAAGCATAACTGTAAAGTTTATGATTCGATTTAAGTCACTATGGAATATCTTTGAAATAGAAGATGCAAGGAAATAAAATACATCACAAACTGTTATTGGAAATCAAACGAAATCTACTAAATAAATCCCCATTGAGCACAATAACAAATATGGCCGAACAACGTCCCGTCCGTCTGGCCATAGACTAACTATAATATTTTTTGTTTCCAAAATTCATGTCTCAAAGACAACTTCATGGTCTCAAATATTTATTTTATGTCAGTGGTCTCAAGGCAAGGAAGAACCATAAACTACAAAAATGGTTAAGGTTATTGCCATGAAGGCACTGATCAAGTAAAACTACGTTTCGCATGAATAGTGATCATCACTGATCAAATAAAACTGATCATGATCAAGTAGAGATGGGTTTTCTCACTGATCAAGTAAAGGTTTTGTCATAATAAATGTTTTTCAATCGGTATGTGCATTTTTCATTTGGGTTAAAACATTTTATATTGAGTTGAATGTTATTTTTACCCATTTTATTGTTAGGATTGCCATAATTTTGGCTTTTTAATTGGTTTTATTCAGTTTGCAAATGATCCTATAATCTTAATGAAAAATAATAATTTTACCAACCATATAAACTTTGAATGATTTCTTTTATTTAGTTACGTAGTAAAAATCATCTTGCATATTGAAGAAGAAGAAGTTTTTTGATAAGTTTTTAAACTTAATATAGATTGTGGCCGGTCAGTTAAAGTTCAATAAACGTTTTTAGGTCCTTCATACCGAGACCTATCTAATTTACTCCCATAATGCTCCCATGTATGTTTAGCGATATTTTGTATTTTTCGACAAGATTTTTTTTTCATGTTTTTCGTTTTTGTCGTAAGTTTGCTAGTTAAAATGATTGATTTTTTTATGTGTATCTTTTTTTGTCGTATTTTAGCTTTGATTGGTATTAAGTACCTATACTGTCTTGCATAAAAAAATGTCTTCCTGACTTTGACGGAAGTCAAAAAATTGGACCCAAGATTTGAACATAAAATAAATGAAGAAAGAGAAAAGTTATCGTTTCAGGCGATTAGTCAAAAAAATTAAAAAGCTAAAAAATACTTGGAGCTAGATGTATAGCTCCAGACTTATTTAAAAAACTTAAGATGGTACTAAGCTTGTGAAAATAAAAATCGATTTCATTTTAATAATGAAATCCCAAGAATTGTTGGTATTCTATTTTATAGGAATTCGTATACGATTCTTGCAATTTGAAATGTAATTGTTTCAAAAATACGTATCTCTGCCCTGTCTATGCTTCTGTTCTGATAAAAATTGTAACTTGAGAAGATGATACAGTCTACTAGTTTTTAGACTCTTCTTCTTCTCATCATTGCAACTCACTTCTCTACTTACGATAAAATAATCCATAAATGACTACAGAGCCAAAATATATACAAATATATAAAAATCTGCCCACTAAGATTAGTTAATATAAACACTAGATTTTAGGGAGTGCCTATACGTAAACGAGACACGGGTTATAGGCGTTTTCAAAATTAAATTTTATTTGAATTTGATTTTTAGCTTCAGCTTATTCAGCTTCTTTACGGTTTTGAGCAGCACTAGCATCTAAAGAACTTACTCCGGACTTACCGGAACTTACTCCGCTAGGGCCTGGCGTAAATTGTTAGGTTTTCTAAGACATTTTATAAATATCAGGATAGCCCCTATGATTCGATGCTGCCAGGCAGCAGCGGTGAGGTTGTTGTTGACGCTGCCTCCTACACCTGCGCCGCCCGGGGTTATGCGCCCCCCTTCCACCCCCTACGCTACGCTAGTGACCAAGCCCATGAAGTTGTATGATTTACTGATCATTTATATTTTCTGCCTTTTAAAAGGCAGATCGAGATAACAAAGCCCTCTCTCTTCACAGCCATTGATTCAAAAATCTTTATGGGATCAATTTTACATCGTTTATTCAATTTGGTATCATTAGTGTAAAATTAAAAATACCAGTTTTTCTTGTTACTTTCACATCACTAATTTTGACAGTGACATGAATGTCAGATCTCTGACATCGGAATAAATGTCAGTGTCAAGAAGCCAGCTGACGGTAGAAACGTGTTCCTGTTCAATAAATTACCTAAAAATGTTATTAATTCTACCAATGCCAAGCTGGGTTCTATAATAAAAACGCTGTGCTTTACCGTTTTTGAAAACAAACTAAAAATAAAACTGTCAAGGAAAATCATTTGGAAAGATTGTTCTCGATTTTTGCAATATGTATTTGTATTATTTTAATTTAAAATGTCTTTGTTAAAATTGCTAGTGTAACGATAGTTTATTTGATTAATTTAAAACTTCATCTAACTCTGTTTATAGTAGACTGGTTCGTTTATTGTAGAGGTTATAAATTCTAGGTTGTAAAAATTAAAAGTCATTGACCAAGTACACAAAAATGTTTTGTTGGGGTAATGCAACTCACCACGAATTGTGTATTGAAGGCCACGAAACTATTGATTTGGTAAGTTTCAGATACCTATCGTATTGTACAAAATGCTGCATTGCACTGCTTGTATGAGTATTATCAGCTAAATTAATAGTTCTCATAATTATTTTATTCTCCCTTACCCATCCTACCTATCCATCCCCATCTCCAAAAGGGAGTCTCCTAAGTCCCTGATTCCCTGAGTAAAGATATTTACTAACTTTGTAAAAATGAAATATAAGATTTAGGCCACTAAAGTAAAAAAAAAACTTCCTATATTAAGGTAAAATCCTCTTAGGTAGGGGTCTGGGGGTGCAAGCTACTTATAAGTTTGTGTATATTTATTATTACTAAGACATGGCTTTATAATCTTAATTTAACTTGTTGTTTTCTGTTTTATAATTATAGTTTATAATCATACTACACCATATAACTGTTTAAAGACCTGTGTCTTTATGTTATTATTTTTTACATGGCTTTAATTTTATTTGATTAAGGTTATTAAGCCAACACTGTGTAAATGGAAAGAGAGCAATCACATACGGCTGGTAGCAGCTGGGGAGTTCCACACACTCTATTTATCAAATCAAGGCCATCTGTACTCTTGTGGTAGCAACGAGGTGGGGCAATTAGGCCGGCACACAGACTCTAGGCAAGGAAAATATCCAGGTAACATTGCTCTTAAATTCAACCTTACTTAAAATTCAGCACATAAATTCTCCTATTTTTTTTTACACAAACGTGAACAGTATTCTAGATCTAGAAACAATAATAGTTTAGTTGCTATGGTGCCTATAGGCATATACTGTCGATGTATCAACAACTTCCCTGTCTTATGATTCACATGAGATTGATAACACTTATTTTTTCAATTGTATCTACTTATAGTCAGAAAAGTTATTATTCAAATCCCTAAGACTAGTCTCAAAAATAGCATTTAGTTGGCAGCCAAATAACCTTTTACAGATATAGTTGGTAATGTTGAAATTACTTTGTGGATGTGTTTGTATAAAGTTGTCATTATCCTTCACTATTCTCAGTTTAAATAAGCAGAAAAAGGCATTAGAAAAATTTTAGAATTTGTTGTTTTTAGCATCAGTAGAGAAGCTAAAGGAATTCAAAATATCAGCTGTAGCATGTGGTGTGCAACACTCACTAGCTCTAAACGAGTGGGGCCAGCCATTTAGTTGGGGCTGCAATAGTATGGGGCAGCTAGGACTCGACCCGAAGAATGACTCGACTTCATACAACATCCCAGCTATTGTTAGATTACTTGCTACAAAGAGTGTGGTTCAGATTGCTTGTGGTTCATACCACTCAATAGCATTAACAAATAGTAAGTATTTTGACTAATTTTGAGTTTATTAAATTGTTTTTTTTTCAACTGGATACTAAGGTTTGTCTTAGTTTCTAGTTTTAACAAATACATATTGCTAACAAATGAAATATTATTTTAGTTAATTCATGGAATCTCTTATTTTGTTATCACCTTTGTAATTAAGATTGCACCATAATTTTGATATTGCATTACATTGTTGATTGATTCAACAATGTATTGCAATGTTAAAATTAACTGCTGACTTGAAACATTTGCCTTTGGTCTGAATCATTCCTGTAACTTTTATTATTACATGATACAATTTTACAATTCTCCTTGAGGAATTGTTTAGGATAAAGCAGATGTATAGTTGAAACATTTTAGATGGTGATCTGTATGCTTGGGGAGCCAACAGTTACGGTCAGTGCGGTCTCGGCACTATGTCCAACAAAGAAACTATGCCTCTACCAATAGCGTCGCTACTCGGCGTGCCCATTGCTTTGATTGCTTGTGGAAGTAACCACACATTTGCCTTATCTAAGTAAGTATATTGACGTTGTTTTTTTCATAGTGGTGGAAGTTATTTTGATATTTGAAATCTAATTATGTAATTAAATTAAGTAAATACTTTTAAATACTGTTTATTATTTATTTTAATTACTATTAAAAAAAGAAACTAAGCATATTTCAGTTCTGTAAAAGCCCTAATCCTCAATTTGATGCTTTATTCTACAAAACTTCCAATATTTTACAAATACATAATGTATTTGAATACAAATTAACACTTAATAGAATAGACATTTATTATTATTATTATGAACAAAAACTTTGTTATCAGCAGTTTACCCACATTGTGGCTTTGTTTCGATTTAGATGTAAATTGTTTGTAAATTTTCGTCCACACTATTAACGATAAGAACGATAATAACATTAGTTTGCTTTATAAAATAATTTACTTTTCACAGATCAGGTGCAGTATTTGGTTGGGGTAAAAACACGCATGGACAATTAGGATTGCAACACAAAGATAACAGATGCTATCCTTCACATTTAAAATCGCTACGAGATGTAAAAGTATGTTACTTACTCTGTATAATATATACCATTTTTCGAATTATGATATCTATTTGTTGAGACCTATCTACGCTATTTCTAAGCTATCCTGACAATATTGTCTTCCCACTACTTTGTTTGATTTATCTATTTGTCTTGTCTGGTGTATGATTCTGCAATTGCTCATATTATTTTTTCTCTCCTGTTCCTTATCATATAATCAGAATCACTCCAAAAACTACCTGCCCCCCTAGCATGACCACCAAAACACGATATGATATAGCGATTTATCGACACCAACTGTTTTTTAAATATGAAAGATATTTGCTGTGTGCGCGATGTCAGCGCCCCTAGTAACCACAACTATTGTGGACTTAAGATCTCTCAAATTATAACAACTTGACAACTCAATTTGGTTTGAAAATGATTTGCGGATTGTTTTTCTTTGAAATTAGTTGAAAATATTTTAAAAGTTTCTGTATATTATAATAAGTGATTTTCTTACTTGAACTAAAATATTAATGTTATAATACGTACAGGATTTGAATCGATACAACATGATATAACTTTCCAAGCTATAACTGTGCAAAAAGGGAACGATTTAGTGTTAGCACAGCATGTGAGAGACGTTAAAGAGCTTCGAACCAACGGACAAAGCTGATTTTTAAGAGCTGTGATCATAAGACAAACGCCTGTGACACAAACCCCCTACAAACTGTTTTCTTATTACAGCAGCATCCATTTATTTCGTTCCTCCATTTCCCATCTTGATTTTGGAAATGAATTAAACATGCACGAACTGTTTTTTCCATTGTTTCTACACTATAACACAAAACGTACTGTGACCCATATCGCGAATTTTAACGTTTTTACTTAAAAATACTTAATAACGTTAGTATGGAATTCTATGGAAAATAGCAATTTGACATATGACAGTCCAGAGTTATTTCACATTTTTGCCAAATAGCGTGCTGCGATCGATTTGACGGCCCCCACCACCCACTTTGCACGTAGCGAATAGCAGCTACATATTTTGAAATTTTATCGAAACAGTGATTGTCACTGGCACGGCGATTCAACATGGCGGCTTTATCTATATTTTTTTAACCGACTTCAAAAAAAAGAGGAGGTTCTCTATTCGGTTGTATGTTTTTTTTTAATGTTTGTTACCTCAGAACTCCGCCATTAATGAACCGATTTGAAAAAAAAATTTCTCAATTGAAAGGGTATACCTCCAGATGTGTTCCATTTTCTTCAAAGTTCAATTCTGATGATGGGATCCATGAGAAATTGAGGGAACTCCTAAAATATTTTAGGTATACAAATAGCGATTTTAGTATATTTAACTACAAGTCAAGAATTTGCATTCAAAAAGTATCATTTGCTGAGGTGGAACTGATGAAGGAGACTATAGTTGGCGAGTTTATACGAGTAAGGTATGCACGCCCCACCCACGCGATAAGATATTTTCATTAAGACAGTTAAGCCTTGCCATAGTCGACAAATCAAATTTTAATAAATAATTCTGGTGACAATGATACCATCAAACTGATCTGATGAAGAAGGCGGAAGGTAAGCACCGGAACTCTGTGATAAAACAATGTATCATAGCCGTGTTTGGACTTATTTGAATCGTCATGAGAAGCAATTTAGCTATAATTACATCACAGAGCGCCATTTAAAATGTAAAAAAACACTAAAAAATAGACAAATAAAACAATTTTTTATAAAAAAACCGACTTCAAAAACACTATAAAGCTAAAAATAACTTTTAAACAATCATACCAAACAGTTATTTTTGGAGTCGGTACAAACAACCACATTCATCATCATCATCATTCATCAACATTCTACGGCTGGCACGGCTAGTGTTTTTGAAGTCGGTAATATTTTTTATATATTTTTTTATATATCATATATTTATCATATCTTGTTTTGGTAGTCATGCTAGGGGGACAAGGACAGCGATATCTAACGGTGTATCCAGCTAAATGTTCAGATGGCGAAAGAATTTATTAATACAGAATGACTTTATAAGTAACTACTGGCTTTTGCCTGCGGTTTCGCATGGTCTGGTTTGGCATAAAATTTGATCAGCGACATATTATAGATTAATTAGCGCCATTTATTTTAACATCGATCTCGGTAATTATTAAAGTTGTCTATTAATATATCTATCTATATATATAAAAAAAGTCGGGTTAGTTATACTATTTATAAGTCGAGAACGGCTGGACCGATTTTTATGATCTTTGGGTTGTTGGATTTGTCTCCGCCCCTTATAGCAGAATAACTAATAAAAAATCTGAAAATTAAAAAAAAAGAGCCGGTACAAAGCTCGCCGGGGCAGCTAGTATTATATAGAATCCGTTATTGGTTGCAAGTTTTGTATGAATGTGTTTGGAAACATGGAAGAGTGGTGGATTTTGAATGAATTAAAATAAATAAAATCTGTTTCATCCTTCAGGAAATGAGATAGGAAATATAATTTTTCTTCATTTTAAATATTGCTAATATTTAAATCGCTTATGTAAATCTGAAGATTACCTTCTACATCCAAACATTAATTTTGTAGGTATGCCACATTGCCTGTGGGGAAGACTTTACGGCGTTTCTAACATTAGACGGTGGAGTGTTCACATGCGGCAATGGCGAGTATGGCCAGACTGGACATGGGACTACGCGCGATGAACTTTCCCCTAGAAAGGTAAAAAAATGATTGTAATTTATCTTAAAGCCTAATTAATTTAAAGCTTAGGTCGTCGTATTTGTATCAAAAATGCTCTAACATTTTTTACATCTTTTACCTCTTTACTAATATAGGCTAGTTTCCTGGATCAAAAAAAGATCATTCTATTTAGTCCGTCAGTTAGATTATCAAAAAATATGGAGCCCATATTTTGTCTTTTGTCAATCAAACAAAAAATGACGAAGATAAAGCGCATCAAAGTGAGCACGTGACGTCACGCCTTACTAAAAAGCGTCGCAAAGCATGACGTTACGCGGAACTTTAACGGGCTATATCTTCATTTTTTTTTTGATTGAGTAAAGAAAAAATACGTCGAACATTTTCTGTTAATCAAACTGACGGACTAATAAGATTTTTTTAGGAAACTAGCCCATTATAATGGCGGAAGTACTAACAAAAAGTGCTGTATCACTCTTTAAAGTTAAATATTGCAAAGCACTTCAAGTAACAATAGGGTTAACTTTTGCTTGAATGACAATCATTTTAAATAAATGACAAATCGGATACATCTATTTCAACTCAATCAATGGAAGGGAACTGCTCTTAATCACAATTTTCAAATTAAGTAACGTCTATTCGTATTATTCCTCGGAATTTAAATTGACAATATTGTCAATTATGAAGTCACAACCCCATCACCTAGGCCGGTACTTTTTTTTAACTTACATTATTTCTAGGTGATGGAGCTGATGGGAAGTACTGTGACTCAAGTGGCATGCGGCAGGCGTCACCTACTATGCCGCGTGGGCGAGCGTATCCTGGCCTGTGGGTACGGCGCGCGGGGCCAGCTAGGATGCCCACACATGGCCCTGGCCCTAGTTCCGACACCAGTGCCCTTTACGCCCAACGAGGACTCACCAGTTAGTACTAAATTTGAATGGTGTGGGTTCTTAGTTAGCTGAAATAGGTGATGGAGATGACGAACTGAAAAAATAACTAGCCTGTAAGTATAAGGCTTGTAATTGGTAAAAATGGCTCTAGCGCACATGGCCTACCTCATAATTCCGTATTTTACTTCAACAATTTTGCTATACTCGTTACAAGGCTAAATTGGAAGACATTTATCCAGAGTTGACGTACGAACGGAAAGTCATGAGTGACGAAAGTTATTGAAAAGACTTCAACCTCCTTTGCAAAAACCAAAATAGTCGTGAAATCAACGTTCTTGTCAACTGAGACAAGCGAGATCCGCCGGATGACAGGTCCACAAAGTGATCAACACGCGACGATGGCACAATTTAGCATGCCACGCGATCCGCATTATCTTTGCACGGGTGTGATTTGCATTTATTTATTAAAGTACATACCTTCTGGAAGTAAATATCTTAGTGAAAACTATACCAAAATCCATTGCGTAATTTAGAAATATTAAGCGCTACAATTATTTCAATTGTCGATTTGTTTTGCGAATGTTTTACTTTGTGCTGTGGGTGGATACATCGTGAATAATGTTGTATAGGAATATTGTATGAAGTATTTTAACTTCAAAACTTTGCGGTTTTTATCTTATTTTATTCATTCCATACTAGTAATCCCTAAATACAGATCTGACTACACGAGAGACTACGCTACTATGACCAAATTGACGAAATATGGCAACTATGGAAATAGGCAATATGCACGAAAAATATATATTGTTTTTACTATATTTATAAAAAATTATAGTGCTAATATTGAAAACAAAATTGATTTTAGGTAAAAAATTACCGTAATACAGTAATTAGAAATTTAGATACCTTTACCTGTCACTTTCTAACACAACTTTTACTATAAAAATGTATGGCGGCCGTGTAAATGTGACGTCACGGTATCTATTGGATCTCCTTGTCTAGACCGCGACGTTAATGGTTTGTAAGTCAGGCATTTATTAATATTTTTCGAAAATTCTTTAACTTTTATTAATTATAATGAAGTACTATTTATTTCAAGAACAAATATATGCATGTTCCCCATTATAATAGACGTTAGGGTTGGCTTACTTTTAAGTCTGGGTTAATCCTGGGTTACTTTTAAGTAATATTTGAGTATTTGGTCGTGAATTGTGTTTGCCTAAGTATGGCGTAGTTGTTAAAATCAATAGACCACTTTTATGAGTTTTGATATAGAGAAATGAAATAAAACTATATGTAACAGTGACCTCATTCAAGAATACTATCTTCTTGTGTATATTGTTATGTCGCATTACATAAACAATTGATTGTTCCTTTTACTAACATAAATAAATTGTTTTTCATGCAGACTGAAAATCCGGGGCACAGTAAGGTGAATACCATTAACATTTTACTGTTGGTAAATAGTTTTATAAGGTAGATTTAATATTTTTAATTGTATTGCTAAGTTTACATTTCAATAGCACAGCTGCACACAAACCGTTTTCATTTTGTTGTTTTTATTTTTCATTGGCTAGATATTTTAAAATGATTATTTTGTAGTTGTAGTAGACGGGTTTATAGGGTTTCTCTAAAAGATGAATTGATACATAAAATTATTATGACTAATGCTTAGTTTAAGAATCAAAAATCAAAAATGGAACCTAAAACTAATTTATGGGTAAACGTTTACTAGTTTAAAAAACCCTACTAACCTGTCTTTGAGTTAAGTCAGTGTTGTGTCCAAACTATTATTATGAACCGCGCCGGTGGTCTTACTGTTGTTCTGTCTATATTTTATTAGTATTTAATATTATTCCTTTCGATTATATAATTAAACTTATTATATGAACTAAAAATTACTTTCTTCTGAAAAGTCTTGTTCCACAGGGTGAAATCGAAAATAGTCAACTAGTGATTCGGGAATATTTTAATCATGATTATAAAAAACTTTTACTATAAAGCCAATAGAAACACCAAGAAAAACAAGTTTAAAAAAAATTGGACGACGTCACTTACATTGCTCTGATCCTACGATAAGTAACTACTAACTACTTAAGCACTTATGTTAAAGAAATTAGAAACAACAACGGTACCACAACACTCAGACCCGAGACAATATAGAAAAGCTATATTTCTACATTGACCGACCGGGAATCGGACCTCAGAGATAGCGACACCAAGTCCAGTATGCTCGCCTCTCGGCTACGGAGGTCGTTAATTTGTGTTGTTTGTGTTTGTTGCACTGTTTTGTTTTAAAAAACAACCAGCCAACTGAGTGTCGGACCACGCGCAATGCAGGGTTCTGTAGTTTCCCGTCACAATATGCGGTATTTGCACCTGTTGTACATGATCAACAACATCATCTAAGTAATTTTCTTCTCCAAGTACATTTTACAAGTTAATTCGGTAACTTATAAAGGATACCTAGCTGTAATAGATGTTCTTTTAACTTTGTTATATCTTACAGCTGTGAATTTCTTCATTTCTTGACGCAACCATTTCGCTGGCAGAGGGAAAAGGGTACACGTGAAACTAACAAAAAAAAAAGCTTAATATTATGCAAACAGAGTTCTAATTAAAAAAAATAGTGTTTGCAGACCCAAAATATTTTTAAACGACCTATCAAACTTCACCTCACGCCATGCGATAGACGAGAAAACACGAATCATACCTACTGTACGTGTAGGAAAGGTACCCTAAAATTTTATTTTTATGAATGTATCCTGTCACGCGATAAATATGCATACCCTTGCCAAATTATGCTTTTCTAGTACCAAGAGTCTTCAAGCTAAGACGCGGTCAGACAGGCAGAACAACGGATATATATGTCGTTAAATTGACCAATTCATGATGTGACCGATTATTTCATAAAATGGTGGTATTTCATGATATGTCCAACTAAAACTGACCATATCGTTTAAACGTCAACATTCAATGAAATGTCAATCCACGTTTGGCCATATTATTAAAATAAAAATATGTTTACAAGTTACGTGAATTTGTTTTATATTTGTAATCGTGGTCGATAGATAAATTAAACGTTTTAAATAGTTAGTACATATTTTTAAACAATACTAATAAATAAAAACACTTGAATAGCTAAATAACCTAACTAGCCTCTCAAATTACGTTCCGATCTCCTTGATTTTGTGACGTTGCGCTCGTTTTTTGAGTGTTTTTTTATAAAAATCGCCTAGCTTGGTGTCGTAACGAAATTTCACTGCATTTTCACCTACAATTTACACATTATAATAAAATATTTGTCCGCCGCCATTACTCATCCATCACAAAAACAAAGCAACATTAGCGCCTCTACCGGTGGGTAATGTAACGATTTTATGATATGATCACTAATGTTTGACCATTTCATGAAGTATTCGTGCGTTTAGCAGTTTATATCGTCAAACGCTGAGTATTCATTGATCTGGTCATACCACATGATGTAGGCAGCGTGTGCTGTTCTATATCATGAAATACCACCATTTTATGAAATGATCGGTCAGATCATGAAATGATCAATTTTACGATCTGGCCACAACTTATACACAGCGAAACTAAGGATTTCGTGTTTACTACGATTCCTAAAAACATTGCAGATCAACTGCATACGGACAGAATCCAAGCCTGCACCCCAATTCTGCTATAAAAAGAAACTGCTATAAAAAGAAAGTACTATTATGTATATTCGAAATGACTTACCATGCAAATAACTCGCACTTGGCCAGCGTGGCGTTTGGGTTAGGTAAGGGTTCCGTTTTTACTACGGAACCCTAAAAAGCAACCATCAAATTGATCAAAATGCACAAGACAACAGTTTACTTCTCGACGTCTCCATTGAACTTATTGTAAGTTTTTCGTAATCATGAGTAAGAGCGCTACTATACTGGCGATTTGCGAACGAGTTCAAAGCAAGACAAAAGTGCAGCGTGCTTGTCGCTCGCAAATCGATAGTGTAATAAGCACGGGCGTCGCCAGCCGATGGCCCAGAGGGGGACAAGTTGTTAAAAATGAGGGGTGAGGAAAGTATAAATTGTGGGTAGTCTTGAGCCCATGAAGCTTCACACTAGTAGTGCTCTTACCTCTAGATAATTGTAATAAGAACGGTGAAAAGTCCAATGTGTAACGTTTTGCGGGGTTGGCGTCTGCCCCTCCCCCCCCCCCCTCTTGGAGACGCCCTTGGTAATAAGGCTTTAATGTTCCTTAACATTTTGTCGTCTGCTTTCGGTTTCATCCTGTGGATTTCGTTTTTGTACAAAGTTTTCGGGTCATTCGGAATAATGACAGCTGTTTTGTCCTCTCAGCCAAAGAAGAAATCGAAGGTCGACACCTCCACAGCTGTTCTGCACAACAGTGCGGGCGCGTCTAGAAATGTTGAGTCAAACTATATTCAACTTTATTACTATGACAAGAGACACAAGTTCATTTTGTTAACCCTCTGTAACGTAGTGCTCATAGTAGCGTTTTAAAAGTAGTATGCCTGTTTAAATTGTTTGTAGTTATCGTTAACTTTTATCACATTGACTATATTCTCAAGTACGTAAATGATTTTCTTTACAATTTAACTGAATATCAGCATATGTTCCAGTGTTGGTCTCTAGACTATTTATCATTTTAAATTCTCATATCACTTTTGTTTAAATACTAAATATAATAATCTAAACCGTTAATGGTCTGATCATTTCGTACATACAATTGTAATAATTGTATTCATCAAATGATCAGCTGACAGTTATTTACTTCATACAGTTTAAATATTTCAAATTAAATTTTTATATTCTCTTTGTGACAGTAAACTTTTTTCTTTCTAGTTCTCTCCTGACATCTTCAGTGGGCCCATCAAAGTGTTCGCGGGGGGAGACCATAGCTTCCTCGTCCTAAACTGTGATAGGACAACAGCTGACTACCGAATACTAGACCATTCGAAACAGATACTGACTCTAACCATGTCCAAATTAACCGCTTGCCAAGTCTTCAAAGATGCCGACGTTGTTAATCAGGTGAGTACACTTTTAAAACTCGTGCTTGTTCTTCAATATCATCATAAGCAGCTCACGTCAGTCCACAACCACATACCTTGCTTACGAAAGTTAACTAAATTCAACCGACAATCTTCTCTAATGTCAGGTTAGTTACACCATTAATAAGTCAATAACGGCTGGACCGATTTTTATGATCTTTGGTTTGTTGGATCTGTCTCCGCCCCGAATAGTAGAATAACTATTTAAATATCGGAAAGATTCACGAAAAAAAATAACATAGTCGAATTTTGAACGTCCTCCTTTTTTGAAGTCGGTTGAAAAATGAAAAGGGTACGAAACTCGCCGGGTCAGCTAGCATAGAATAAATCTCAGTTTTTTTTATTTCGGTTGTCAATTCATGTCACCATTTAATATTGTGAATTTCTTACTCACAATTAAAATCACAACAAACATCTGTATTTGAATTTTTTACCATTGCATTGTGGCGATAAATCAAGATATACTGCCACCGCACTGCCATTACGTACGTATCAACGTATAAAAATGATTTAGCAACGCTCTTTTTCTTCTCAATCTTTTTCTCAGAATTTCAAGGAAGAATCATGACTGTCTCATACTAAATGACCGATAAGTTGTTAGGATCAGTATGGATTTTTTTAACACCAGGATGATTGTGTTAAATACATAAATAAAATCAAAATCAAAATCAAATCATTTATTTGTGATACACAGGTAAATAGTTATTATTACATAGGAACAGGGTTTTATGAGAGCGCTGTGATCAGCCTTGGCGGCATACAAATGTAACAGAGTTTATAAGTTTAGTTTAGTTTTACAAAACATCTAGATATAAATCTTGAAATAAATGTCAATCAATTACTAAATAGCATAATAATAATAATCCGTCATAATAATATTAAATATCAAAATTATCGATGTACAAATTAATTTCAATTTCAATTAAATTATAGCGCAGGCAGTCAAGCAGTTATGTAAAGGTTTATTTAGTTTGGGATTTAAATTCTAAAAATTCATTGACTGAATAGAATGAATGATCTGTCAGAAACATAAATAGTCTTTGTTTAAATGCCAAAAACTCATTACACTGTTTAAACTAATGTAAAACTAATAACTAATCTATTATGCAACAGGACCTATTGGCGTACCTAGAAACGGTGTTCGGATCAATAGCGTGCGTGAACGCATCTTTCTTGCAGCCCCATAACGCGCATTTTGGTTGCAACACCAAAACGCCCGGTGTTGATCTCAAGGCGGCGGAAGAGGCGTTCGCGCTAATTAGCAGGCTTGAAAACACTTCGATAAAAGAGCTGGTAAGTTTTAGGTGTATGTATCATGTCTTTCATTACATTTATCTTAAAGAAGTTGGGAACGCAGGACGATATGGCTGTGCTACATTTTCCTACACTTATACACTGTACTGGCCCTGCCACGTTTTGACTTCCTGAGGCATGGGAGCGGCAGGAGGAGGGGGGGGGGTGTCTAGTCACATGTCAATAACATATGCGTCTTGTCAATCGTACGCGCAAACTATAGATTAGTTCTTGTAATTAACTAAAAAGCGGGTACTTGTCAATTTAAAATGGTTCATATTATTTATTTGTTCTACTTTGTTTACTTACCAAATAAATAAATTCCTTCCACAATAACACCAATTATATAGCCCCAAATTATGCAAAGCCTAAGCGACTATATGTCGAATAAACATCATCATCATCATTTCAGCCATAGGATGTCCACTGTTGAACTTAGGTCTCCCCCATTGACTTCCAAATTGGCCGGTTGGAAGCGGCCTGCATCCAGTGTCTTTCTGCAACCTTTATTAGGTCGTCTGTTCACCTTATGGGATGACCTCCTATGCTGCGCTGCTGGCATACATAAGTCAAAGTTAAAAATCATTTATTTAATTTGGGACAGAAAATTGCTACTTATGAACGTCAATAATAACATTATAGGCCCTTAGGGGGCCAGAACATGTCTCCTTATTTTTTGGGCCCTACTAGCGCTTCGAGACAAGATACAGACAATCTGGCAAGTGCTGAGAAGAAACGCCGGAACAAACTTAAATATATATTATAAACATCTATGACTCAGGTACAAATGCTTGTGCTCATCACTTAGACGACCGTCTGGTGTAGTGGTCCGCGGTCCGGACTACAAAGCCAGCGGTTGTGGGTTCGAATCCCGCAAGGGGCAATTGTTTGTGTGATGAGCACGAGCATTTGTACCTAAGACATGGATGTTTATAAAAGTATTTAAGTATGTTTATCCGTTATCTAGTCGCCATAGTACAAGCTTTGATTAGTTTAGGGCTAGCTAATTGGTGTGATTGTGGAAACAGTGTATTTATTTATTTTATTTATCACACTTACATCTGCCCCAAGGGCTTTGTAGTTTGTAGCGCGGATAACTATACCAGACGACCGTCAACTGACAAATTAAAATTAAAATTAATATCATAGATTTTAGTATTTTGCAAGCAACATGATTCGTGACAAATTCATCATCAAATAAAATTTTATCAAAAATGAACTTTAAATGTAGCATGTAATAGTTGTCAATAGCTTATTTAGGTACCGCGTTACAGGTGTTGCGTTAGCGGGAATGGATAGACACGTTGCATTCATTTTGTGAGGAGCCGTCTTTGACAACTCAACCCGTGTCGCGTCGCAGTTTGTTTTTAATGACCAGCGTTGCCACAACGTTACTTTTGTAACATTTTACGTTACTTTTGACTTATGTTACCTCCATGTTACACGACATAAAATGTTACTTTTAGAACATTTTTTTTTTAAATATTTAATACCAGAAAATGAAATATAATTGTGAAATGTTTTGATGAAGATCCGTAAAAATTTCGCGATCGTTTCGCTCGCGCTAATTACTTCAGAGTTTTGTTAATTAGGAACTATTTATGAATTTATTGGCGCTGTGTGCCAATAATAATAGTAAAACTACTTTGTTTGACTAATTCTGAGACTATGGTTATTAAAGCGGTGACAGAACGACATTAATATATTTTGTGTATATGTAATTGGCTGTTGTTGCATTTCTTCCATCTTAATTAAAAACAAATGGATTACCATTTTTTTAATACGCAAAAACAAAACACTCTTGCCTCACTCGCGCTGTAGACACGGACAAAGACTAGATTATTTACCTCCCCCCCACGTGAAAGCTACACTTACACTAAGCAATTAAGATAATGTTACTTTTCTCGTAAAAATTATACTTTTTAAGCTGTCTTGTGTTACTTTTGACCATTAGCCACTGGCAGCACTGTTTATGACTTTCAGTCTCTTCTGCTTCAGTTTTCATTTATTTTTCATGGCAGATATTTAGTCACCTAGCAGAAAATATAATAAAGAAAATGAAGGCATCTCCGCCTGATGCGGAGGCGTTAAGGTTGTTCCTCACTCTGCCTTTGTACCACGAGATGAGGAATCCTCGCCGACATCCAGAATTACAGGTAAAGAGTTTTTATGAATAAATCCTTTTAGGTTTGGTCAAAGAGCAGAAATATTTACTTCCTCAAATATGTATTGTATTATCACATCTATACTAATATTTAAAGAAGTAGTGTGTGTAAGAGATACTCTTCGGAACTACTCATTCGATTTAAATAATTCTTGAACTAATATTTATAATTAACCTTATGTTTGGACATAGGCTACTTTCTATCCAGAATCAATGAATCTGAGGAATGCGAGATATATGTATTCGAGATAGATAATATATTATATAACAGTCTGAGTTATGACCATACACCCATGCTTTGTTACGGTTTAAGACGTTTATTTCTCAAACACAATTAAATTCGCACTTTGTTGCATAATACGTTAGATTTCTAATGTTTTTTGTTTGTAAAAATGACGCTTCGTCATTTGTATAAAAAGACAGCATCTCTCCTCTGGTCAGTGGTAATGCACCCTTATGGTTAATAAGTAACTTTTACCGGGTATTTGTTTTCTATAATACCTAATGTTTTCAGGGTCCATTCGCTGAAGCTTACAACAATCTGTCGATGCATCCCCAGAGGATAGTGAACCTGTGGTGGGAAGCGCAACCTCCCGAATATTTCGAGATGTTAGTCGACATATTCAAAAGTGTAATTGTTTATGAGTTGATGCAGCCAGTCGTTCGAGCGAACAAGGTAAAGGACCTAAAACAAATAAAAAACGCAAAATAAAAACACGTATAAGTAAAAAAAAAAGTTTTCAAGAACGTAATCCTTGACTGCTTTCTGTCAAATCGTAGTCTCCTAATATTTTGAAAAGGAAATAAAAAAAAAAAATTAAGATACGATTAATGATACGTTTATTCTAGATTTTCTTTTGTAATAGACAAAAGCCCTGTTTAATATCTGTCTAAAGAGTTTGACGTGTTCAAGTTACGGCAGAGTTCTTAAGTTAATCTTCTGTTGTCATTGTTTCAGAAAATCTATTTTACACACAGTATAGTTCAAATTTTAAATACCTTGTCGTCACTAAACAAAATTAACTTCACGAATCCGAAGAAGCCTAAGATATCAGCAGAATGTTTCTACATTGACGAATTGTGCAGCTACGTGGATATAGCGACAGACTACATCAACTGGCTGTCTGACCATAGTGTGAGTAAAAGTTAGCCTAGATGAAGTATTTTACTCTAAACTTTACTGAAATAATTAAGCACAAGTAATAACAAAATGATAATAATCTAACTGTGATAAGTTATTTTAATAAACACATACGAATTCGTGACAATTTTACCTTTCTTAACACTTTTCGGGGCACAAAACGCCCGTCGATGTCATGTAATAATAATAAAACTTCAATTGGGACACAACTAACGTGTTAAGCAAGTTCTAAAGTTGCCGTTTATGTTTCTGGTTGTATGTTATATTTTAATATTTAAGCTGTACTGCAATGCTGCGGTAAGTTCTGGATTTTTAAAAAACTAATGTCACCACCTTGACCTGTAATTTTCTTTCAAATAAATGTCTGATAAGTATAACATTCGAAAAAAATTGCATCCCAACATAGTGCGGGACAGTCTGCTTTTGACCTGCCCTGTTTGTTCATACAAGCATAGTATGAAAAACCAGGGCAGTTCTAAATCAGACCTGCTTTAAGGGCTTATAGTAAAGGGGCCTGGACCTTCCCGCTATAGAAGGTACTGTGAGAAGGGCTATTAATTGACATGTTGATAGATTAAATAAAAATTAAATAATAAGTACCTCGTGTTGTTTAATACACTGATCTTCTTTGTTCGTTTGAAATTTGATTTTAATGTTTATTTACCGATGTCTGTGTTAGCTATGGTCAGCATCAAAGTACTTATATGATAATCTTTTAAAGGCTTGTACGATAGTCATCCAATTCTGACGCTTGTGATGTTAAGCGATTTAGGTATAATAAATATAGGTTAGGTATATTAAATTAGGTATAAAGGTATAACCGCTGTATCTATTTCTACTCACCCACACCATTCCTTTATAGTCAACACAACCACACATGTGCAACTACCCCTTCCTATTCGACGTCCAATGCAAGTCTTTACTGCTCAAAATCGACCAACAGTTGCAAATGCAAGTAGCCATCAGTAGAGCAGCCACGCAAATTTTCACACGGCTGTTCACCGACCCCACGTACGACTATCATCAGGGAGACCAGTTCTTGAACCTCACGGTCTCGAGGAACCATATAGTGAGGGACACGATGCTTCAAATTAGTAATCACGACACTTCGCAACTGAAGAAACCGTTGAGAGTAAGTGATTTACTATTACAGATTTTTATTATTTAGTGCCCATACTGTCCCACGGTCAATCCCAAGGTAGGGGCAGATAATAGACACAACAATAGTGTTTTTGTGCTGTTTACGGCTGTAACCTCCCTTTTTAGGATTTTTTAGCATACGAATAACGGGCTGGTCGTTATTAGTCTGACTTTCGTTGAATACTTTTTGAGATGTCGGCAAAATAGTTGACTGGCATATTCTGGCCATCAATGTTGGTAATATTAGAGGGATCCTCTAAATAAAACGGTATAATAACTTATTAAAATACATTTATACGGAAAACGTACGAAAGCACAATTACGACGCATGAAGAAGTACGCTCCGATAACAGATGACAGCTAGTGCCGGGAAGCGCTCATAGGGATGTTCCCTGCAATCGATTCCCCGCTAATTGAACCGAATTGAATTGAAAGGTCGTTTTCAGGTAGAATTTGTAGGTGAGGAAGCTGAAGATGCCGGCGGTGTGCGCAAAGAGTTCTTCATATTATTATTGAAAGAAATATTCGACCCAGTCTACGGAATGTTCAAGCAGTCTGAAGAAACCAACATGATTTGGTTCTCGAATAATCCCTTTGAAGAAGACATTATGTATTATTTGATTGGTAAGTTTAAAGCTGCTATGTAAATCGTATTTTACGTTGACGATATAACTTGAAAGAAGAGGTTTAACAGCTTTTGTTATA
This sequence comes from Anania hortulata, assembly GCA_963576865.1. NCBI lineage: Eukaryota > Metazoa > Arthropoda > Insecta > Lepidoptera > Crambidae > Anania > Anania hortulata. Next base: position 7,527,428 of record OY756396.1, on the reverse strand, counting down.
CAGATAACAATTCAAACTATAATAACTTACACTAATAATTGATCATGTAATGTAATCAATTATTGAAATACAGCTACACAGTTAGTGGTTTGCATTCCCGGTTAAAGCATGTCTTTTTCAAAATCTTGAAATGTGGTTCATTAGAATAAATTCTATATTTTCTGACTTCCTTCTTCTCACCAAGCATTTGACATCCGTTAATTATCACTTATTATATTAAAATTCATTTGTGGCCGTCTTAACCTATTTATGAACTGCTTTATAAATTTTGTTGCTGTTCTGTTTTTAGACATATTTGGATAAATACTCTTTGTTGTTCACCATAAAATGGACGATTTTGTTGTACCACTCTCTGCACAAAATTAGTCAGTATGACTAAAGAACTATCTATTCTATCGCAATGCGTGATACATGCCATGTAAAACACATCACGTTTAAAATACTCACGAAAGACTAACTAAAGAGCTAAACTTAAAAGAGCGTGAAAGTCGCAAGTATAAAAACAGAACAAAGTTGGCATGTGAAATAAAGGTAGAGCGTTATCACACTGGCGATTTGCTAGCAAAATTAAAGCGAGGTAAGATCGCAGCGGACTCGCTACTAGTTCGCAGCGACAGTGCAACATTCAACATTCTCGCCTCGCTCTCGCCTCGGCACGGCACGGCAAAGGATTTTTAAGTGAAGAATAGTATTGTTCCTTAATTTTATGTCAATAAGCTTGATATTAATCATTCGGAATTCCTGAGCGTACTGCGGCTTGCTAAAACTATTATCATTGCAATTTCAACCGTAGTTTTATTATTGTAAGGTAAAAACTCTTTGCCGTACCATTCCGATAGTGAGCGCACTCCTTTAGTCTTGCGTTACCCTAACACCTTAAATGCAATGGGAGTCACCGTTGACCAACATGACATAATTGTAAGTATTTTATTTAATCGAACCTCTAAAAGAGCCCTTTTACTTTTTAGGTGCTATATACGGTTTAGCGATATACAATTCGATAATCATCTATGTTCCCTTCCCATTGGTCCTATACAAGAAGTTGCTGGGCGAGTCGGTCATGCTCGATGACTTGTCCGACCTGTACCCAACTCTTGCCAACAGCCTGAAGAGTTTACTGGACTACCCCGATGAAGATGTTGAAGATGTAAGTTTGGTTTAGCAAAACAGAAACTTAAAACAATTTAAAACAAAACGATTTTTTTCCCCACAAAAAACATATATTTTACGATATAATTTAATCTTGATGATAGGTGCTTTATGAATTGTCCAGCTCTAAGCAGAAAAAAAAGGTATGACTGAATAGGTTCAGACATTTGATATCGATACGAAACGAGCCCAATGTTTTAAAATTAGCTATGCCTGTTTGAAAAAACGAGTGTTCATTTCTTTCCTTAAATTATTGTAATGTGTTCTGTTTACGCAAGTTTGACACATTTTAACAACTAAGCTGAACCTATTCATTTGATCAGTGGCAGAACCAGTGAATCAGTAATACAATTTTCACTTCAGAAGCATAGCGGCGTAAGTTGTATAAAGTGATTATGCAACATACGCCCAAATGATTCTGAGCTGAAGATAATCACTACGGGTAAACAATGCGACATCTATCGGGATAAATATGCAGTGTTGTTCCCCATTGTCAAAACTTTGCCCCTGTCCGGTTTTAGAAAAAAATATGCACTCCTTTACGTAAAAGAAAAAAGTGCACGTGAACTCTGAATATATTGTTTTATGCTGGCGTCTTTTATTATTTTCTATATTTTTAGGTGTTCAGCCTCTGTTTCGCCGTGAACACAGAAGTGTTCGACCAGATCCAAGTACACCCGCTTAAAGAGGACGGCGAGAACGTGCCGGTGACGCACGAGAACAAACAGGAGTACGTCGATTTGTACGTCGACTTCCTGCTCAACAAGTCCGTTGAGAGCCAGTTCAAAGCGTTCAATCAAGGGTTCCAGAAGGTATTTTGGACTAGCTTTTGCCCGCGACTTCGTCTGCGTTGACCTTACCCGGGTAAAAAGTATCCAGGCCATGGTCTATGAGTATGCCAAATTTCATCAAAAAGAGTAATAAACATCTATACATCCATACACACAAACTTTTGCATTTATAATGCTACCTTTTGCCTGCGACTTCGTCTGCGTTGACCTTACCCGAATAAAAGGTATCCTATGTGTTAATCCAGGCCAATGTGCTATCAGTAAGCCAAATTTTGATAAAACCTATACAATAGTTATTGTTAGACTAGACTAAAATTCGACCGGTTAACCGTGTACGTCGAACCATCAATACCTCATCAGTTATTGTCACTTGTTTATTGTTCAAATGTCAAAACACTTGAATCCGATAATAAATCACTTGTTTTTTTATTATTGTATGCAGGTTTGTGGCGGACGGATAATAAAGTTGTTCAGATCTCATGAACTGATGTCAGTTGTGATCGGCAACGAGGAGTACGACTGGGATATGTTTGAGACTAACTGCGAGTACAAGAACGGGTATTCTGCTAATGATCAACAAGTCAGGTAAATAGAAACACTTTAGGCCTCTTTTGTGCCAATGATTGATTTGATAGACGCCACACGAGTCTTGCCACTTCGACTGCGTTTATCATCATCATCATCATCAGCTGAAAAGCTTTTGGAAGTCCACTGCTAAACATTGGCCTTTTGGACTCGATTTTTTATGATTTTTGCAATCTGTGCTACTGCATGTAAAGTAGTTTAATATAGTTCAAATAGTTCACTCTCAAACCACCTACATGTGGCTACGTAACAATAAAATTCCATTGTGTCTCTTTTTCGTGGCCTGACGGGATAAATAAAAATAAATCAATTGACGACTCAATTGCCGTAGTGGCGTTGTGACCTTGAACGCAAAGGGTCCCGGGTTCGATTCCCGGTTTAATGTATCATAGCACAAGTTAAGAAAAAAGTCCGAAAACTAAAATATTGTAGATACACCCCAAAAAAAACAAACTGAAGATTTGGAGAAACTCAGGGAGACTCAACTCCCGCTATAGATGAACTATTTACATACCTAAAAGTGTTGTCCAATACATATACATTAAATATATATTTTTGTATGGTTTCCTGTATAATAGACTAGTCTGAACGAACTCATAAATATTGCCTGCTTCTTTGTTAAAACAAATAATGTTTACATATATTTTTCCTCCATTTTAGCCATATTGTGCTGAGCCCGCAAGCCTAGCCAGTGAAAAATGTCACATGTTAATTTTGTTTTCATTTGTTTGACATCTTAACATCATCTTGATATCGCGGGTATTATGGGCAGGGAGATGTTATTATTTTATTATAAAAAATCCATTATTTGTAATGAAATTAAAGTATTTTATTCAATTTCAGATGGTTCTGGGAAGTATTCCATGAGCTGTCAATCGAAGATAAGAAAAAGTTCCTTTTGTTCCTTACTGGCAGTGACAGAGTTCCCATCCAAGGAATGAGGGATATTAAGGTTGGTTTCTATTCCTAATTGACAATAAATCATTTTTCGCCGCTATAATGAATATCGTTGTTGAAGCTCGTAAATGTTTGGATATTTAAATCGAATCACCTACATAATCGATCGCGCCATTTTGTTGTATTCATAATTCTTGCCTTGTTTCATTTCATTTAGGGTTGTCTCTTCTGTAATCATCGTTAAGTTTTCTTTAGACTAATTCCAAAAAAAAAGGATATTTTTAACACACTTTTATTAGCTTTACTCGTAACTAAATAACTATGTAATCAAATCATGGATGTAGTTTTTAACCTACTTCTAACTAACGTATCGGTTTGACACTTTGTAAGTATCTGACATTCGGATGGCAATACAAAAATTTGATACCTTCGTGATGATCTGATGATGGAACCAGGAGGTGTTTGGTGGAACCCTTCAAAGGCTTTAGTAACCATAAAATATTCGTATTTGGGCTCATTTGATTCATTTTCTTGAGTCCAATACATGTAAAAGTGTGTTTTATAGTTTTTAACAAAGACCGAAAAGCCGTGTTTTAGGGTTGACTGCTTAGACGACTAACAAGACGTTCCGCTTAATCACTCAAGCATGTGTAAACGAGACACAATAGAAATTACATTGTTATGCGACTGCCGGTGGTCTTATAATCCTCAACGGGGCCGTATTTAGGGTAACCTGTATATATCGCTGATTAATCGAAAAGAGCGAGATAGAAATAGTAGTAGATTGTATGGAAGCTTGAAAAATTAAATGAAAGTGAACTTTAGGCTGGAACGGATTTTTATACGATTGGGTTAACCCGTATTTAAAGATTAACCATAAACCGGGTTTACCAGCCGAATCGTTAAAATTAAACGGATTAAAACCTCTATGCGGGTACACCTTTTCGATCCTTGCTTTTTAAACTACGATATATATTTTTAGTTTGTTGACGTATTTGAACCAATTCACTGATACGAAGGTGTACACGATGCGTATTTGAATATGTGTTGGGACGTTGTGAAGTGTGATTGACAAATCAAATTCTTTATTTCATCATAGATAAGAATCCAACCTGTGGCTGATGACAGATACTTCCCCGTGGCCCACACCTGCTTTAACTTGCTAGACTTGCCCAAGTACAAAACCAAAGAACGTCTTAAGTACTACCTCTTGCAAGCCATACAGCAGACTCAAGGATTCTCACTCGTCTGATCGACGCCGCAGGTAATAGGAAATTCCTTCTTTTGCTCAGGATACCCCGTTATCGTTGGGGTAGTATCAAATATTATGCAGATGCTATTTTTCTAATTTAGAATAACGTGCCTAAAATAATTAATTGAATTATAATAAACTTTAAAAGTAGCGTAATAGTGAATATAATACAATTTAAAAAAACATTGCGTCCAATTCAACAATACACGAAGTTAAATACTTGACTTAACTTGAAAATTTGACTAGAAGTAATCTATCTGCCTTATGTATAACATTTTTTGTACGCAACAAATCAAATTTTGCTACTTAGATGACACAGAGTTTTGATAGGCACAATAATCATCACTTCTATTACAATTGGTATTAGTTTTTATTTTAGAATTGACTATACTCCGAACTCCTGACGATAGCGGGGCTTGCTCAATCATGTTTGTTCCAGTGTCAGTTTGCCACTCCGTCTCAATACCTCGTTTTAAAATTGTGTCACAACTTTTATTAAAACAGACTGCTTTATAAATATCAATGTCTTGGTAATGAGGTGTTACCGGTAATAATGAATGAAAATTAAATGTTATTGTAATGAATTATTATTTTAATTTAAACTATTAGGTTTTGTATCCATTTTATTGTTATTTTGTACATGAATATCCCGAATTAATAACAATACGGTCCTAGTCAGAGCCATAATAAGACATTGATTTGATTCATGTATAGTTACCATAGATCAAAGTGTTGTTCAGTAAATACATTTCTATAACTAGCTTTGACTTTAAGACGACGACTAAATTTAAAATCGACCTGTGTAAATCATGCCTAATTCAACTAACTTAATTTATTTATATTGTAAGAACTTTGCGTGAAATCGTAAGTAATATTTAGTTACACCTAGAGATACTACACGGAAGGTAGCACATTTTTGATCATAAATCATTAGTGATGTGATGAATTTAGTGATCACACATAAGTCTGCATTTATGGGAGTACAGGTAGTATATTTTATTTAGATACTAGGTGTGCCCGCGGCTTCGCTCGCGTGGAATATGGTTTGTCACACCCTATTTTACTCGCTTATGAGATAGGAGAAAAATAGTAGCCTATGTCCTTCCCTAGGGTTCAAGCTTTTTGCGTACAAATTTCCATTAAAATCGGTCCAGCTTTCACTACAAAAAGTAGCCTATGTCCTTTCCCAAGCTTTAGTCTATCTCCGTACCAAATTTCATCAGAATCGGTTTACGCGAGAAGTAGTAGTTTAGGCGAGAAACCGCAACAGACAGACAGACAGTTACTTTCGCATTTATATTATTAGCAGGGATTTCGAAAGTCGAGTGTAGCTGAAATAAATAGACTAGCCTTAATTGTTATGCGCATACGCCATACGACGTTTCTAAATGTCCGAAGTGACATTTTGTGACGCTGACTTTATGGCTTGTATGTTAAATCCCTTTTTTCGTTTGTTTATTTTTTATGTAAACTGTACAGACAACAGCTTGTCAACCTACTACAAAACGTCTAAATTTTCTTAATTGATCTTAATCTTGATATCTTTAACTTTTTGGGTAGGGTATCCTGCCGTTGTCTGTACCATACAAGACCTTATCATCGACGAATGCTATTTTGATAAAGCATAACGCAATTTATTATAATTCCAAGGTATATAGGGATACATTGAAGGGTAGGTAGTACCAAATTTTCAGGGGTGACTCAGAATCAGTTACTTAACCGATCTACTAAAAGCACAAAATAAAATATTATTTATATCTGGTTAAAAATTTTACTCTTGATTAATTCACGATTGATCGATTGGATTGCACCGTATGTGCACTAATTACCGCGCACTTCGCCATTTCTGTTTTTTTTTGCAACTTTAGTTATTTAACAATACGAAGATTAAAACTAATTACGATAGTCTTTTTTATATTGTTCTCTAGACCTTATAATCTAAATCTAAATTTGGCACTTACCTTACATTGTAGCCCTGTATATTGGGTACATATTTATATTTTTTATGTATTTTAAAATGGTGTCGTGGATTGTAATTCGTGATTAAAAATTATTGAGATTATTTTGACTTAGATTTTTCAATTTGTTGTCTTCTATTTATAATGTTTTACTAAATTCTTTGAATACGATAATAATTCCGTACTTTTCTATAACATATTGATATTTGTATTTTTCTTATTAAATAAATCAGCGCATGTTTTGTTATGGTTTGTTTGTTAATCTATCGGATTGTTAATAAGTTATAAAAGACATAAATGTGCATTTTATTCGCAAGAGGACATGCTGATACAACGGTAACGCTATGTTAGAATCTGAATATCGGAACAATCTTTGATAGAAATAATTTTATTATCGTTTCCATATTTTAAAGCAAATCAAATCAAATCTTAGCGGGAGGTTTTCGAACAAAGAAATCTTATCGTAACGTAGGTATTTATGAAGCTATACAGAGATAGTGTTTAGGCACTTAGGCTGATTTTTAAACTATAGGTCATAAAGAAAGATGCTGGAAAATGCTTCGAAATCGGTTTAATATAAAAAATAAAGTGATCTAATTAGCTTTTTGCAGCGATATGAGATCGTTTAAAAATGCTTTTAGTATAATATTCCGGTTTCAAACTTTCAGCGTAATATTCCGGTTTTAACGAACAAAACAAAAATATGTAGAAATTATATGTATTTAATAATTATTTGAAATTAAATGTCCGAAAGTCAAGTTGCTATCGCAAATAAGTTGTTTTGAGAAACGAATTAAGCATTTTATCTACTTTAGCATCTTTTTCAATGTCTCATAGTTCAGAAATTAATCCCAAAAAATCTCACTCTGTACAGTTATCGTACGGTAGACTTATTCGAAACTAAGTTTTGATACTGGCTAATAATGGCTTAATTAATAAGCATAAACGTTATTAAAATTACATACTGGTCCATTGTTAGGTAATATAAATGATTTTTTATTGTTACTTTAACGTATGTTTATATCTCTATTAATTTAGCTGTTATTAGTGAGTTAGTACTGGGTACTTTGTACTGATTTTACAGTCGTAAAAATATATTTGTGACCGATTCGTCTTAAAATCATTAGGGTACGAAACGAAAAATACGATATGAAAATGTAATCGTTTGAGATTTAATTAATTGAATTCTCTCTCGGACAATTATAGTTTTATATTTTATTACTTTATTCCCGTACAGTAGTCGTAGCCATTTGTTTGTAAATAACTTGGTTACCACTGTGATATTAGGGGTATGTAATGTACTGACGCGTTGCTGACAATATTGAATGCTTATTTTTAAATGATACTGGGTTTTGTTACGAACTGTACATGTTGTACATAAGACATACGTAGCTTGGCTAGATTGTTATTGTTTGGAAGCATTTTGGAGTGCACTCTGACGTAGCTGTTACATCGTGGTTTGTACACGATGTATGTATTGTTAATTGTATGATAATATAATATTTTCGTATTCCTCATGCGTTTCAATGTTTTCCTTATTATGTAATTATCACTATCTGATCATAAGGTGTTTAAAAGAAAACAAGATAGGCATTTTGTACAATTTATTTAATTAAAATATAATTAATTACATAATACCAAATCAATAATGCAATTTTAACATTGTATATACAAAATATTCGAGTAATCTCTTCATGACTAGGTATGTAGGCAGCTTAGCCAATTTGATGAATCGTTTAACGCAATGTTAATAAAAAATTTGGCGTAAAGCGATTGTGTTGCCAATATTACAAACAATACGTTTTATTGATAAATAATTTTGTAATATTAGTAACAATTGAGCATTATATACAATTTGTATTAAAAAGCATAAATAATCTTTCGCATAATACGTTCGCAATGATTAAAGCCGCACATTTACATCGAGAAGTTAAACATATAAAAATGTGATGATAAATAGTAAAAATTTTAAAATGATTCAGTAATGATATTTTTTTTTTGTTTTATAAATATTTTATTCTTACACGCTAATTAATGGTTAACAATAAATTAATACTACAGCTAAGTACTGATTGTAATGTCCAATCTCGTACATGCCTCAAGACTTTATACCTAAAGTCTATACAAGTACTTACACTTTGAAGTCCATTCTCCCGAGACTTCGCTTCTCAAAGTATTTAACCCATTTTATTCCAGTAATGAGACAATGAACGATAATCTTCTGTTGACATTACTAATGCCTCTGCCCTAAAACTCTTTTTAGACACGCTTCTGACATTACTAATGCCAAGAAAAAGTTTTGTGATTTATTGTGAAAAAGTGATTTTTTTATGAATATAAGAATGTTCATAAAACGTATTTAAAAATATTTCCTAGGAAGAGATGATGACGTATGTGGGTTAATAGGTGTAAAACTAAGTGGTTTGATCTAAGTTAGTAAGAAGATCGGCCTGAGTGGTCCTCGTAGTGTTGCGTGCCGGGCGGCGCGCGGTATCCGGGGTAGTTGTTGTTGAGAGCGTGCTGCGCGAAGAATGTAGAGTAATCCTTTTTAACCTATAACATAACGTTCAAAATCGCTTGTAAATAATCAATATCACTACAACCTCCGGTTTTCTCTACGCTGATTAAAGGAAGCGTCTTCTCGCGTATAATTGCGATTGATAGGTTAACGCACCACAACTTTGGTTAACCAATCAATCGCAATGGTTAATTATAGGCTTGCTGCATACGGCTATTATTGTGTACTATTATCAACTGTTATTCGGTTTGGCTTTATTCTACTTGTCCGTATTCGGTTAACCATTTAGTCACCGACCAATGTAAATAGGCCAATTTGGCTATACCTAATGTAAATGCGCGTATGTGTGCGTCAAACCGATTACTTAATCAGCGTTACAAAACCGGGGGTATGTAAAGTCGTAGACTTTCGGACACAGTTGCAATTCCGTATTGTTTTTTACACCCATGCATCCTAACACTTTCTACTTCGCAAAGCCATAGATAGACAAGAGGAATGAATGTCTGTGTGTTGTTTAGTCAATTACATGATCTTGTGAAGTTCATAGGTCGACAACTGTCTGGGTCCCGTCTTTAGAGCTCGGTGCCGTACTGAAACTTCAGAAACGATAATTTAGGTCTAAAAGATATTATAAAATCATATCGACACTGAAGTTTTGAAAAATGCATAAATAATAGAAGTGTGGACACTTCTATTATCTATGCTGTTCCACTGTTACAGGATTGGTATTGAATTTCGTTTCTGACGCTCGGTTGTCTTCCCATAGAATAGCGTTGCGAAGCCTAAACGAACGCGTTAGGGTGTCGCGACTAGATTTAGACGACGCACGACTAGGCCTGAGTGAGAAAACGTTGTGAGGGCGTGTGGCAAGCGGGCTGCACGTGTTAACATTTAACCTGCCTCGGTATTAAGTATTTACTACAATTTTTTTTCAGGTAAAATTTGATGTAGGGTTTTACACCAGAGATCAACGAGCTTTCTGCTTATGAAAAAAAATCGCGAATAGGATTTCCCTACTTTCCTAGATCAGCTCTAGTTAAAAATAGGTACCCTGACACTAGATAATGTACTCTGCCTAAAAAAAAAATAGCCTCTGATTTTGCATTTATTACAGATCGGTGCAAGCAGCACACTAAACCATAAAGTTGGATAAATATGTAAATCTAAATGTAGGTTCATCATAACCTAAGTTTTTTTTCGATAATGATTTATTATTGCTAAATAATAACAATAATCCAAAGCTTATATCACTTGGCTTTTTTCTGTAGATCAAAATATAGAAATAGTAATTATACTTTATTGAAAATATCAATCGGCACACAGCCCGCTTTCAAACGCTCGTCTAGTGTTTACTCAGGCCCTACACTAAACTATGCTAGAGTGGTCCTCGGAGTGCCGAAGTCTGTTAGGTAGCTCCAAACACAGAAATGTCCCAAGCGACTTACAACTGAGGTACAAAGTCCTGTGGGACAGACGGAACGACGCCTACACCTCGTTCATGGCAACTAATTCGGCAAGCGAGTATTGCCGCAGCTAAAACAGACAACGTTTGCGTTCAAACTATTGTTCATTGCACTCTATTTGTGTGGTTAACAGCATAATCGCAAAATGTTGAAATGTGTTTTTATTGTATTGGTATTATTGTGTCTGTTAAAACACTCCAAAAACACAGCCTTATTCAAGTCGTGTTTGTTTATTGAGAATTATACTTACAGGGTGATTTTTAATTTGATACATAAATTTCAGGAGGTGATAGCAAGCAAAAATGCGACCTTTTTAATAGACAAACTCCCGAAAAGATATCAATGCAACATAGATCAGGTTTAACGATTCGTATGGGAACGTGTGTTTTTTTTACATTTTAATGAATAAGAAAAATTGTTACATTTTACTCTTCTATCATCTAAGAGGTATCAAATAACAAATTACCCTGTATAGGTTTATTATTTGTGAGTATTTAGATTTTTTAATTAGAAAATATTTACAATAGTTGTATAGAAATAACCTAAGTAAGTTATAAACAAAAGCATATAATTCAATTTAATGTAGAAAATATATACATTTTTTATTACTTAAGTAATAAGTTACGTTAACAAAACGTTCGTAGGCAAGTTATTCAGTTTCTGTAACGACATACTTTTGAAACACAAAAGTTGGTTTCATAGATGTAGCCATCCATGTAGGTAGGTAATATTATTATCTCCTGTTTTCAAGAAACTTATACCGGCTACGTTTTAGAGTTTGTACGCGATGGTTGCCCCATGCGATTAACCTCACGTGCGCCTAATATAGCACTTACACAGTGAATAATAATATATAAAACCGTGTAAACCCTACAATACTTTGTCAACTGCTGATACTTAATCACAAAATCTTTTAGCAGTAGTAGCAACATTTCAATCTCGAACATAATAAATAATTATTAAGCCTTTTCATGCAATAACACTACCTCGACGATATGCTACCTACTGTCTGTTTACTAAGGCGCGGGACAAACACATAAGAAGTGTCGGCGTGCCACAGGTGCGGCGCGGGTGAGGCGCCGGCGTGTCGTATAGTCCACATCAAAAGTAGCTGAATATCGGATTTTTTCAAAAGAAGATATTGAAAAACATCGTAGTAGTGTTACTAAATCACTACGCAAAGGTCAAATGAAGAAGCCAGGTTATTGTGACATTAACAAGAGTTTAGTTTTGATAATTAGTTTTTGATCAGCTACATTTGATGCTGACTCTACAAAAGGAGCGGCGCTTCGCCCGCACTACGTTCACGCCTCTTGTTTATATCCTGCGCCTTACATACAGCAAGTAGGACTGTTTTTTGCGATTCTGATGTTCCGCACGGCTACGAGTTAAGCTATTAAACATTTTCGTCATAGGTGAGCTACACTTTCACTACAGGGATTGCCTCCCACCTAGAGCTCTTAAACAGCATAGGTAGCCTTGGTCTGACTTGACGATAAAAACATTTTCTAAATGGCACTATTTTAATATCAATCCGATGAAATAGGTTCAAGAGAACAGGGTTATACAATAAAAATTCAGCTAACAATGGAAATGTGTAGTTAGTTTGACTTGTAGCCATGTGATTTTATAATCGGATGGATTTCATACGTGCTCCGTCCAAAACTGAAGTGCTGCAAGCTTTCTGTTTGCCCGATGGTGTAGTTACAGATGAAACAAAGGACAAACTAGTGGTGTACCTTGCGCGGTCTGCAGGCAGGACCCTTGGCGAGCTGTCGCCTGGCATCGTTCTCGGCCGCCACGGCCTCCTTCACCGACTGCGGTGGCCACTTCTGGTCTCCACGCATGTTGATGCCGCCTGCGTATGCATGTTTGATTTTATAATCTTTTTGTATTCTTTTTTTGACGTAGGTCGTTTAAAAAATATCCTCGAATATCTAATACCTCGGGGCTCAGTACATACATTTGGCCTTTGTCCAGAAGTCCTAACATTAAAATAAAAACCGGCCAAGTACGACATCTCTAGATTGAACATCATTGATTTTCGGATATTAGCTAGGTTATTCCCGGTGGCAAGCGTATTTTAAAAAAATATATGAAAATAAAAAAAAAATAATGGGGAAAGGAAGGTGGAATTAAACTCTTGTGTTTTAAGTTCTTTACCTCCAGGTAGCGTTTAAAAATTCTACACTGTATAGTCTGCCAATTGCCTTTAGTCCTTCCTATATCGTTAATATATTTAAAGATAAACTTTGGCATCGATAATTGAATGGCTTCAAAAAAATAATCTTACAATAAACATAACAAAAACAAATATGATTAATTTAAAAAATGTATTAATAATTGACATACATTTTAATGGACCAATTCTACGGTATACGGAAAATGTGACATTTTTAGGTTTAGTTGTAGACCCACAATTATGTTGGAAAGAACAAATAGAGAAGGTTTGCAACAAAATAAATGGATTTGCTTTTGCTTTATATAAATTGACTAAAGTTGCAAATGTCAGTACTGCCATTAATGCGTATTACGCCTATGTGGAGTCAGTTCTAAGATATTGTTTATTAATCTAGGGAAATGGGCCTAATGTTAAAAAATATTTATTGCCCAAAACGATGTATTAGAGCCATATGTAATGTAGCACCTGATATATCATGTTTGCCATATTTTAAATTGCTTTAAATACTGCCCCTGCCATGCCTCTATATGTATATTAAAAATCGGTGTGTTTGTCAAGCTTAATACCGATAAGTTCATTCAAGCAAAAGACTTACCAGAGATCAACGCGGAATCGTCATAGACTGGTGTTAGACATAGTCCCAAAACGCGAAGATTCCAAAACAATTGTTATTCTATGTGTATAACCTTTTACAATAAAATACCAAAACACATTAAGGAACTTCCATTCCATAGTTTTAAGAAATCGTTGCGTAGATAGCTGCTGGACAAATCATTCTACTCAATTGATGAGTTTTTAAAACTTAAAGAACCATAACGAACAATATAGTCGATGCATGGTTTTGAGCCACTAGTAAATCGAAGTATTTTAATATATTTATTTTAATATATATATTTTTACTGACTTATGTCAGTATTACAATAAAACTTAAACTTTTGAATCCTTGCATAGAATTATTATTATTATATTTTTTTCAATTTGTTTAATCTTCTGTAATATTTGCATGTTATAAAATTTTGGCTAAGTAGGTTAATGCACTTTTTTATAACTTATTACCACATTTTCCATTTACCTGTAGGTACCCTACTTAATGGCAAATAAAAATATTTGTATTTGTATTTCATACAGTTTTGTCTAGTTAGTGGACTTTACAGAAAACACGCCTAGATATAACACGATATATTAAAAGTATAGAATGAACTATAATTTCGTATGGCAGATATTAAACTAGTAACAGACGTGTCGTTTCGCACTGACCTATCTCAATCTTATAAACTGTCCATAAAGAAACAAACGACTCACCTCCGCGGATATTACCTACCTACAAAAGCGGTTACGAGTCTCGCTCCCCTGTTTCGTACCACAATAGCGAAGTTCAAAGGGCAGTTTTAAAACAATATAACTGCAATGTTATTTTAGTACTCGTGTGAAAGTATCAGACGTGCCCTTAAAGTTTACGCGAGTTTCTATATTACAGCTGTAAATCAAATAAACTTCTTACACTTGCGTTATGATTTGTCGACGCTTTGTATTTTATGCTGTCAAGCTTTGCGAGCTTTAAGTGTAGGTATCTTCACACACACATTTAAAGATAATATTATTGTCTCGTCAGTTAGTTTCTCTGTCAATGTTATGTTTTGCTTACGGTCCTTTCTTAATATTTTTTAATAAAGTGGTAGCACAATACTTATCGTCGCACCAACGCGGTTGACTGATGGTTTTTCAACAGTCCTAGTTATTGTGTAGGTTTATCGATCAGCAGTCAGCACGTTACTAAGTATAATAAATAGCATATTTATTTATTATACTTAGTGCCAGACATAGCACACCTTGTCATGGTCTCGAAGTAAAGAACTAACATCCTTGTGTTGCGTTACAGTACTAGAAGAAGATACCAACAATATGAAAACATAGATAAATCAATGGTAAAGAATAAGATACATTTGCCCTGTTGACCGTCGTCGTTTCATCTTTCTTTTACCACATTTAAAATTTTCGGAACATGGCATCGTCTGACGTCGAATATGTTTTTGATTGACTCAAACCGAGAATCGATTCCAGGAGGTTCAAAGCGAATCCGATTTGCATACGGTCAGCGCTAGCCCGCCATGGCGTCGCTAGAGAACACTGGCGGCGGTTTTTAGTGGATGCTGTCGGAGTCGAAGAGTAACCGTTAGCTCCGACCGTACATTAAATACTTTTGTGCTAGTACCTAAACAGATTCTGAGTACAAACGTAAGTCCTAATGTTACCTTGGAAAGAGGCTGTAGCGGGCTGGCTAGAGAACACTGGCGGCGGTTTCTGGTGGACCGGTTGTTGCTGGCGGAGTGTGATGGTTGCTGGTGGCGGCTCGTAATGCCTCTGCGGCTGTTGGTACGCGGGCTCGGAGTACTGGGGCGAGTATTGCGGCTGCGGCGAGTACTGCGGCTGAGGCGAGTACTGGCTCTGCGCTCCGTAAGAGGGCTGTGAGCCTTGTGTCTACATAAAACACGAATTTGAATAAATTTGTACTGTGAATTTAACAAAAGTTTACTGTCTAAAAAGCAGACACAATAGTAAAATAATACCGTCTGACTCCGCGTCGCGCGCGAGTTTTCGGCAATTAATGTGTTAATGTCTTGACTCTAAGCATCGTGCGCATGACCAATGGCTGTTTAAATTAGACACAGATATTTTGTTTAAATGGCTGCAGCCAAAAAGTAAGATGTCTTAAAAACGTAAACTCAAAGTTATTTGTATTCATTGTTTTGTATTTAATTCAAGGCATTCCATGCAAACAAAACCGTGTTTAGTTATGTTTGAAATAAAGTTATAAATAATTCACGAAAGAAATAAAAACAGCTAGACAAGACTCATAACAATTATTGAAGTGTTGATGGGTTCATAGGCAAAATTTATAGTCAGAAATGTTTTTAAAAACAAATGACGTTAGTGACAAACGTAACACAGATTTATGATTCCCATTTCGTTTGCTGTAAAAAGCGTAGTTATCATAGCGGAGAATAATGTGGCCGTTAAGGACGGATGCATTATGGCTTACGAATGGCATCAGCTCTATTAGTAAAGTGCATCGTGTATTGAAGAGTCGTGGCTTTCAGGATTTTGATGACTGTAAAGGTATGACTACACCGGAAATTGTGGGCAGGACTTTTTACTTTGAACATTTTTTCGCAACAATTTGTTTTGTAGTACTTAGACTTAGACTACTTAAATGGCTGCTTGACGGCACAAAATAAAATTGATCATGTTGTTTCTATAGCTCTATTTCCTTTTTCTAAATAAGGTTTATGGTTGTTTTTGACAAATTCTGATGTTTGTAAAGAATCCGGAGAAACACTAATGTCGGTTGGTTTTAAACAAATAAGAACTGAAACTAAATTTATTTTAAAAACAGGAAAAAAAACTTTAAAATAAATGAGTGTGTAAATTTTGTATGTACATTTTCCGAAAAATATATTATAAATCTTTTACCGAATGAGCGATTATAAACATCTTGTATTGGGCACTGTGACTGTGAGTTTTTACCTTTACGTATAATTTGAGTAATTAATCTGAATGCCAAGAATCTTTCACTTTAAAATCATTAGTAAATAACAAATGCGTGACAGCTAACTCTAGCGGCGACGGCGACGATCCATTCCTTGGTACCTGGGGGGAAAGAGGGGCTGGCACGGGGGCCCAGCGGCTGCTTGGCTGGCGGTAGGATTGCGCTACTCCGGGGGAAGGTGGACCCTGGCGGTAGGGGGCTGAGGGAGACTGGGCGTTCACGCCCGGGCCTACTGGGATAAGCTTGCTCAAGCCACACGCCTCCTGTCGGCGGCCTTCGCAGTGCGCTGGTTGGCTCTGCGACTGTGGCTGCTGTTGAGCCTGATGATATTGGGTCTGGGCCTGCTGATATTGGGGTTGCTGGTACTGGGGTTGGGGTTGCTGGTAGTGGGGCTGGGACTGGTATTGGTGTTGGGACTGGTAATGAGGTTGTTGAGGCTGCTGTTGCGCGGAAGGGGAGTGCTGCGCGTTGTTGTAGTTCGCAGGACTCTGCTGTTGGGATTCACAATTTTTGCTTACATTATACAGTCGGGTACCGTGTTTCACAAGTATCACAACTGCTAATAATTTAAAAATTACTTAGTAATAAGTACCTTTAGTTTCACCATTTTTTTTCTTAAAATAATAGTTGGTTTCAAATAAATAGCCAGTTGTGAAACTTTATTTTTTTATCTATGTACCACATGCATTATCTATTATCTGCCCGCCACCTAAGCGTCTATGTGCAGCACTTTCATTGCTCTCAAATTCTATATACAGTGATTGTTTTAAGTGAATTAATGTGCGTTTCTATTAATTAAAGCAAATTACCTGCTGCTGATGATAACCGTTCGTTTCGGGCACAGGTGGCCACACTACTTTCTTCTGGCCTGTAACAAATGAATCCTAAATTATATACAACATTTAATTATGTTTTTGCTAAATAAACATGACGTGGACGTAACGTGAATGTGTAATTAGTCGTGAAGTAAATTAGAGGTGTTGACTGAGAAAACGTTCATTAAAAAACAAAACACGTTCTGTATTTTACTTTATCTGATAGAATACCGTTCAGAAATAAATTTTACGATCTGAGATTGAATCTTGACACTGTAGGTAAGAGAGATGCAATCTCACAAGCGCAAATTTTAGTGTTCAAATCTCTTTGAAATAGGTATATTATGACACATTTCTCTTGAAATTAGCCCGGCCTACCTACCGCACTCTTGGACAGTGGCCAGGCGGAGGAAAAAAATATCAGTTTTCTCATATTAATTTTGTTTACAACATGAGAATCGCGAATACAAAACGGAATCACGTTGAACACAGGTATTCCACCTACACTATCAAATGAATTATTGTTAGCCAAACGCTGAATAACATAATCGTGTACCAGGATGGGTACCTACCTAGTAAATAAATAAAATAAAATAAATATTGGACAACATCACATGCATTGCTCTGATCCTAAGGTAAGCAGTTAAAGCACTTGTGCTATAGAAATAAGAAACAACTACGGCACCACAACGGACACAGCCACAACCCAACAAAGAAAAGTTCATTTTCTACAATTACTCGACCGAGAATCGAACCTGGGACCTTAGAGATGGCGACGCGACGGCAAGTCCGGCGTGCTTGCCTCTCGTCTACGAAGGTTGTCAAAATAAATACCTATTAAAATATATAAACTATGAGCATCAAGGCACGGGCAAAAGCTTTTGAAACTCTAGCTTGGTAAACTACTTGTTAAAATACATGTGACTCCTGACTCTACCGAAAATATACATTCAAACCTGTCAATAGAAGATTTATTGTTATGACGTCCATAGACTCGACAGCGTCCTAAGGTAAAACACTATCAAAACTATGCATAGGTACTTATCTAATTTTCACAAAACACAAATTTCATGTTTTTTTTAAAATTTATCTCCAACCAATTATCCAAGCTACATACCAACTCAAGATTTATTAAAAAACACAAAATATATCAAGCTGTTACAAATTACAAATTAAATGTAGGGTAAGTCAACATGAATGGTGTTGAGTTCTGTTTTAGGTGTAACATATGTAGAGTTTCAGCGATGTATTGGATTTCAATTTACAACGTATCAAGGAAGTCGACAAGGTAACTCGGCTTAAGTGAGGTACGAACCTAACTCCGAGTTATAGTAGTTACCCGAGTAAGTAAGTTTACACCCTAAATTTCAACACCGAATTCCTATGAGTGCGTAGATCAATAGCACTTAGCAAGATACAAGTCGATTCCGTTCTGAAAGATGTAGTAATAAGTAGAAAAAAGAGCCAGGAGTGACAGAATTGAGCAGAAAGTAAAGAATTAAGCTGATTCAAAACACTTTAAACCACACTCAATTAAATTAAAATAATAAGAACAAATTATTAGACAAAATTAACAAGTTTACCAGAGTTAAATTCTTTAATCGAAAAATTACAAACTGATTAAAATTTCCAAGGATCTTATAGGGTGGGGAGTCGCACATTAGCCAATTTTGGCAAAAAAAAACACTAGACTAAACTATTTGATAAATAAAAAAATTTACACACCGGGTATTAAAATAAATGACTCACGATTGGTCTGTCCAATCGGGCTGGAACGCAAGACACGCCAACCGCCTGCCGGCCAGGACTACTCTTGACTACTTGGCTCGCTCGCCAGGTGCGCAAATCTACCGCATATTATATTTTGAGAGACCACATTTTTAGGACACTACTACCCGTCTCACTCCCTCCCACCTATACGCTGATAGACTGGGAAATCTCGACACACCTCCCACAGAGAGACCCTGGTCTGTAGAATTCGTCACAACTGCACGCTAATAATTTATCGTTCTTGGAAAGGTAACAAAAACAGTTTCCATTAATTACCTTTGCTAAAACAATGAGGACATAAATCAAAAACTTATTCTAAGACGGAGTATGAATGCCTCCTAAACAGCGCTTGCATTCATTTGAATGCGTACGAGTTGTTGACGTAGAATCTCCCGAAGCGAAAACCTATTAAGTACTTAAATGGTCTGAAAATGTCATTAAATTTATCTGACTCTGTAAACGAAGTAGCATAACTCGTTTCTGTTTTTATTTAATTTAATATTGAATTTCATGACCGGGCTATTTCGGAATTAAATCCGCCGTCAAGGATGTCACTAATTAAAACAATTTCAATTCGTCATAATCAGGGAGATTAGCGCAGTTTGTGACAATCGTGCACACAGCGCCATTACCGTGATGCGATGCTATTATGCGGCATGGCTGCAATTACCTCATCTATTGAGGCATGCGATGCACATAGACTGTAAACGGTACGTGTAACCGAACGTTGCCTTCGCCACCGGCTACGGATAATATGTTATTAACTTGTTTAAGGCACTTAGCCATACTTGGCTTGCATATCGCCGGCCATGCGAGCAGATACAATTTAAACGACCAGTTTTTAATAACGCCATGAGATTTTTTTTTGCTAAGGAGTAGGAGGAGTGATGCTTGCATTTTCCTAGAAACTTTATTATTTTATGCCTGTAAGGTAAATACTTGTTTTGCGCACCGTTACAAAATGATGGCGTGATTTTCATAAACGAGCTTCGTTCATGAATACTAAGGAATATTATTAATCAGTTTATAAAGAAGAGTATCTTTTCACTTGTCTAACAATTTAAATTAGAAATCGTTATTCATAAATTTGTAGAGCATGTTATTATTATCTGAAAACATTAACTTACATGCAGTCTGATTATTAGCGTTGATTTTTACTAATACACGTAAACAAAAATTCGTCGCTTACCTAGACTTATTATGTTTGTCTGTTTTCAATCAGGATTTTAAACTTACTAAGGCTAAAAGTAAACTTAAAGATTGCAAACAAGTCCGCTCTTAAAATTCACAACGTGCGTCTTTTGACATGCACAAAGTACAGCTAATTTAATCGCCAATTTTATAGGTACTACGTTTTATTTTCCGCGACTGTTTTGTGCCTCAATGTCAAACAAACTCATCATTGTCGCTGGTTCATGAGTCAACAAGTGAGCGTAAGCGTGTTCATATTGAAACGTACTCATTGGTCATTTGCATCTTTTCAGCACTTGGTTAATATTAGACATTGATTCATTGAGTGCGCGGAGCGCGCGCGACTCATCCGAAATAGTTGCAGGTTACGTCAAGAGAACACTTTTTGTTATTCTTAGAGAAATATCCACGTATCACGGCCGGCATTAGAAATGATGGTAATGCGGTCTAGGATTTCTAAAATTAAAGATAACGCGAGATTTGAAAATGCGCGGTAAGAGTGGGCCGGTAGTTTTAGGTATCTAAATCTAGGATTGAAAAAACACCTGGATATATATAAATAAAATATAAATAAGAGCTATTTCCACCATCAAAAACATAGGACTACAGCTTAATAGTTTACAAGTAAAACAGGATACGTATTGTACTAAGTAAACAAACGTTAGCAGAATATTCAGTTTATAACATACGAGTCAGAAAATACGTAGATAAATGTAGATTTAATGCAGTAAATACAATACTTCGATTTAAATGATTCGAAGCTTTTCTCTATTGATATATAGAATACCTATTCCGTGGGAACTCTACATCAGTTAGAGGAAGACCTAACAATCATGCGAGATATGCGTATTTGTGAAGAAATAGCATGACAGAAAAGTAACACTTTCGTATTTAGTTATCTAGGTTTGTTTTCACTTGACCCCCACACCACCACATCCTTTTGGTAAGATATCAAAAAACACTTTTTAAAAACGATCTGCACAATTTATATCAACTAAGATCTTTCATTTCCCATTATTTTAGTTATTCATTATCTTCACTTCGCACCAGAAATAACAAAAAATCTTTACCTACAAATACTGTTTCAAACATGTTGTTTTCGGCTTCGATATCGACTGTGAACTACCATCAAAAACAACAGGTAAAAACACATCGTCGCAGCTTCCAATCCTTGCCAAACACTTTCCACTAATGAACAAAAACTCGTCGCCTGTTGGCGGACTTCTCTCACGACACGACACTCAGACAAAAGAGTCATTTCCATGAACGAAATTGATAGGACGTTAAACTTTTAGGAGAAAATAGGACGGTTTTCATTCATTTCTGTTTATGAATCATCGCTTCTATCGTGTCAATGTCTCGTTTCTTAACTAAATAGGTTTCCTATGAGCCAGATACAAGTTAAAATTATTCCGCAACCATTTATTAAGCTTTCAATGATTTATTTACACGTTTCAGAACATGTAGTTGTCAGTATTCAATTAATAAGTAAGCGTTGCGTACAGTGGTTGTTAATAACTCATTACACTGGTGCACGGTCAAAACTGACCTGAAAGTGAATGTGTTTCATGGACGATAATTATTCACAGGTGAAGCGCAATCGTGTGGGAATGGAAGTGAATCTACCTGTGCGTTCAACAGTGCGCGAAATTGCTATCTCTAATCAATTGTAGCTTCCTACTAGGATGAAGGTGGGTCGTCGATATGTAACATATAAAGCGCTCTATTCTACCAGTCTAGCTGGTACCTTTGGTGGCTCTCATGAACTCAGAGAAGACATTGCCAGTGGCGTTGAGTTGGCCGTCCCAGCTGCGCGCAGAGCGCAATCTGTCGTGTCGCGGTGGCCAGATGGAATCAAAACGACGGTTGGTGTGGACCATAGTCTCCAAAATCGCCTGCACTTGGGTAGGGTCTAACTCTGGCAAAGCAGTGCATATTTAGTAGCGTTAGTAAGCTTTAACGAACAATACATTGTAATATAAAAGCAATTTGTGCATTTACAAACAAGGGCGATGAACGGCTCGGTGCCTTAAACAAAAAAAGTTTGGGAAAACTTACAAAGTTTGGCTAAAAAATAAAAAGCTTCAAACGAACAGGATTTGTAATTAAAACTTTTTAACTATTATGAGAGGGTTGAGGTATTAATAATTTGAGAATATAAATTAATTACAGTCGAACAATTTCAAGATTTTTATATATAAGTAACAAGTTTTTTTTTTATATTGTTCAGGAAACAGTTTGTTTATGCTAGTTAAATAGGAAGCAATATTTTAAAAAAACATGCTTTTTCTGCACTCAGATTTTCTACACATTACAAATTGAATAACTCCAAAATTATCCCTTAGTTTACAGATAATAGTACCAGAGTAGTACGAGTAGGTACTCACTGGGGTATCCCCGTCGGTTCCTCTCCTCCTCCTCAAGCATGCGGAGGACCGCCGAGTTGGCGAGGTTGGCAGGCTTGTCTGTGGTGGGGTTGCTGAAGTCGATGCTGCCAACAAAAAATACCGTATATAGCAATAAAAAATAAAGATATACATAAATATTTTATAAATCACTAGTAGGTACCATATCTTATACAAACAATAAGACTGATTGATTGTTGAGGTAGAGTTTTTTAAAATTTTACTTAAATTTAAGCATAATTTAATTCTTAGTTATTTTCATTTATTTAAATCTTCTATTTGTCTGAGGAATATATGAGATGCAGGCCGCTTCCAGCTGACCAATCTGAAAATCATTGGTAGCGCAGAGCATCGATGTTCAGCAGTGGACGTCCTACGTGGCTGAAATGATAATAATGGGGGACATAATTGTTTGGGGTTTGTCAAGTTTTTATAAATCGACAAAGCTATAAGAACATTTTTAATCAGCTCTTTTATGTCTATGGTTGGCATTTTGAGTGTAATAGGAAAGAGCTAGAAGAGAATTTCACTTACAGGTGTAAAGCAAATCAATTGAATTAAAAAAATATGTTTTGTAAACCTTGTTATAGATTAACTATTAAGTATGAACATTTAAGTCCAAGTAGGTACCATACGCATCCAGTATTAAGAGACTGAATAACCAATAAAATGTAATTGAAGCAAATATTTATGATTGCTACTAATTTTTGTCACCGTGCCAGATGGTTTAAAAAGACAATTTGTTGGTGATCATTATCTGCACAGTCATGCAGTGATTCACCACTCAAATGCACCGGTGATTGTGCAGTGGCGAATGTTCAAGTAATAAACTTTAAAAATACATTGTTAGCGTATGCTATTGTTCTTTGCATCTTTATTTTTAACCCCTTGAGCAACTATTAAATCAGCAAGCTTTTATTAGAATATCTGTGGAGATTTATATTGCTTGTTGTTGTGATAGTGATGAAGTCATAAATTTTTATGAAACAAGTTGCTCCAAGATCGGCAAGGCATTTCAGTAAACAAATTAAATGTATTAATATAGCCAATATAGTAAAATTTCAAATTGCGTATAAGTTTCAAGTCTCTTACTAATACTAACACAAAAGTATGTCTATTAAAAATACACAGAGGTACGTTGTTATTTCATTAGTTCAGTATTCGCCTGTTTAGTATCCAAAACAATTTAATTTACATTATACAATATTATAAGTATTAAGGTATCAAATTTAATTTCATATCGCTTTGTTTGCATAAATTCTATGGCAATGTTCTCTCATGTACACGTAATACAGTAAAGGTTCTGATAAACAAAAAATATTAGGTACTATGGAGCAAAATTGAAACAGAGAAAAAGTGTTAGCTTTTGTGAAAAAGTACAGTCTCCTCCGACATAGGCTTTAGTTGAAACATGTAATGTTATTGTTTTTTTTTTGCTATATTTTGATGTTACTTTGACCTATATAGGTTGTTAGGTGTCAGCAGATAACAATTTGCATGAAAGTAGATACATTAATTTCATATTCATCCAGTGTATAGTTGTCTAGCTAAAGGTAGAGAATAGTAGTTTGCCCGGATACCAAATACGGAACATCCGGCAAGGCCCTAGGCCTGATAGCCGGATATTTAGACTCCGGATTTCAATGCAGCTACAAACGAGCCGCTATGTTTTTAGAATTTGATGTCATAATAAAACAATGAAATTGTAAGTTTCATTTATTAATTAAAGATAGTACGAATCAATCACGACAGCGAATTCAAAGAGACTAAACAATACTTATATTAGCTAGATACATTTTATCACTACCTATAGATCTGATGTTATTATTGACGTTTGTAAGTGGCAATTTTGTCCTAAAATGAATAAATGATTTTTGACTTTGACTTTGATAGTCTTGGCTTAGTATAGAGAGAATGTAAGTTAATTGTTAAGTTAACGGATCAGAAATTTAATAATACGCACGTAGGATCTAATAAACTTCAGTAAGAACCAGAATACCTACGAGTAGTACCTATGCGAAAATTGTCGACAAACATTGTTTATCTTTTCTGATTACGGGAAAGTTTCTAACACGAGATTATGTTTGGGTATTTCGATTTTTTGAAGTTCCTCCTTTGCGCAACTTTCTCGGCATTCGCAGTTCGTACTAAATCAATTTTCCAATCGGAAAGTCATGTAAAAACTATCTCTATTGAGCAGCGAACAGCCGTGGGAAGGTGGCCGCAAAAACATGATGCAGTAGAGATAGCTAATCCACCTTCATTGAGTTTGCGAGTTCGGAACTCGTTCAATCTGCTTTCTGGAACTGTGTTACCTAAACTGTGTTTTCACAGTAAAATCTTTTCAGCTGAGTAGAGCAATTGACTATTTTGTTGTTTTTTCTCATGCTTAAATAATATTTGAATCGTTTATAGGTTTGAAGCTGTCTTTCGTATAGCGTATGAAAATTCGTATAGCCAGTCTTATAACTTTAAAAGTTCTTATTAAATATTTTGCTTACTAATTGGTAAGTACCTAACTGGACACTCTGCCTATAATTTATTATTATTGTGGTACACAATACTCGTTTTAACAAAACAGTAAGCTTTTAACTTTCACTTTTAAGTTCCTGACTCGTTGAATAGGTTGCATAACTTTGATAGTGTCAATAAAATTTTAACTGATTTTGTCTTACGTGTCTTAAGTTTTTATTCCAAATTTTTAACTGCTTCGGTCGAAACATTCAAAAGTTCAAAATCTTTACTTAAATTTAAAGCGGATAAATTAAAATGAGATAAAATATATTCTTCTTTGTAAATTCAATCCCGACAGAAACCACATTAGTAATTTGATTAGATATACATTAATAAATATTTTAAAGACGCAACTATAATTTTAAAGTTTTGTGTAAGAGGTAATCTATAATAATATATTATGTACTCATCTGACTTAAAGAATTATTTGAGCACTACTCGGAATAATCTTTGGCATGGACATAGGCTATATTAATTTTTATTTCAAGTCACAAAGCGAATTGTAAGCAGGCGAAATCCTGGCCGCCGATTCAGAACCTTTCGGTAACAAATTGTCGACCGGAAAACTACGTGACACTATAGGATTTAACATTAGTATCACGTGATTCACCGGTTGATAACTCGCTATCGAAACGTTCTGAATCGGGGTCCAGGACGGGAATTATTATCATAAAAGACGTGTTTACTAGTACCTACAAAAACAAAAAGTGAAAGAGAGGCTTCTTGTGGCTCAAAAACATTTTTGACATTGACACCTGATGCTGATATGGTATCGAGGTGAACGTAAACCCGATTCCCTTATATAGCGACACGACATGTGCAGTGCACATGGCCGTTAGCTTGAAAGCCACACATTTACTTTGTACACTTTATGTCCTAGATTTTAGACGTTTTCTCTCCTTAGATGTTTCGCAAGATTTTTTGCTTGACTTTCGATAAGTTGGTCATAAATGTTAAGGAAGTAGTTAATAATTATATAACTTTATTGTTAACAATGTTTACAGTTTAATGATGCATTTAAATGCAAGAAGGACACAATTAGCCAAAACAACAATAAGCAGCCTGATACGAATTTGACAGGATCAAAAAGTCTCCAATGTCACCAAAATAAAACTAACTAGTAGGCGTAGATTGGAGGCGTAGACGATTCGGGCAATATAATTATTAGATAGATGCTTTTTGCCATGGACTGCAAAGAGAACGCACAGGTCTATTATGAAACGGCTAAATATAAAAACTGGACTCAACGATCTGTTGCCAGATAGATATATTATAAATAAATAATAAATAAATATTGGACTACATCACATACACTGTTCTGATCCTATGGTAAGTAGCCAAAGCACTTGTGTTACAGAAATCAGAGACAACGACGGTACCACAACACCCAGACCCGAGACAATTTAGAAAAGTAATTTTTCTGCATTAACCGATTTGGAATCGAACCCGGGAATCGTTTATGTATTTCAATTTAATTAACTTCAATGTTTGTGACCGAAAAGTTTAAAGACAATATAAGTAAGAGTTATGTAAAGACTGTAGAGTACGAGTATTAGTTAAGTATTATTGAAGAGATTAGATTTTTTTTAAGGAAAATGCTTTTGTTATTCGTAAGTTTGTTACACGGTATTAAAAAACGTTACATGATATTCTCAATGTAAGATCTTTGCATTATATTTTTTGTTCTATAATAGCTTGGGTAGCAAAGTATTTGTATGCAGATAAAAATTTGCATATAAAGACAATTCTCATTGATATAATCTAGCTGCGAAAGTGAAACGACTCACTCTCCATATAATTGAAAAAATTGCTTATCTTTTTTTAAGTCCACAAATATAGTAGTAGTATATACTTAATACATGCATTAATTCGATGTTTCCTAAAAACTAATAACGATTAAGTAGGTATCTTAAAATTTAACAATGTAAAAAACTAAAAGGACAAAAGCAACGGTTCGATAAAACTTAAAAACAGATTAATCATTGTCTAGAAGTTAAAAGTGTGGTCTATTTGTTTAAATGAGACGTTAGTATTATGTAAATTTACACTATGTGATTATCTATTATTTCACGAAGAATTGTTTTAAGTAATTACTAACGAGTTACATCCTCGCATGAGAAACGTGACAGTTTAAAAGTATTAGATAGACATTTATATTATCTAATTGCTACCGGCCATAAAAAGCTAGACAGAGTTCTTAATAATTTAATATTCCGTGAGCTTGTAAAGATGCTTGCAAGATGCTAAAAGAGAGGCTTTTATTTAGAAGCGTTTCAATATTTAATTTAATATCGTAATAAGTTTGAAAATTAAAAATAGTTCTTACCCATTTAGCTCTACATCTGTAGCCATGTTTCCAAGCACGTGATCCACTTTACAAATTGTGAACAACAACAATGAACTTAATAATTAGACAGCTGTATCAACTATAACAACAATGACTAGGTAAACTTTCCTGATTTTATGCCAAAAACGCGATTCGGAGGTTAGAGACGAAAAACTAAAAATATTTTGAAAAATCATTAATTATTACACAAACATTAAGATTCTTTTTCCAAAAAAGTTTGTCAATGTGGTTTGTTTAACTCCACAAAAACAAATGAATTTACCTTTTGGGTATGTAACGCGTTTAACGGGTATGTTTTTTTCTCAAAATAAATAATTTAGTACGTTCTAATTTTGAATAAGTTTGATAACAGATTTTAATTCAAGATTAGCTTTACGGCCAAGATTCGAAATATGAAATTATTAATTTTAATAAATAACTATTTTCACGCATGCGCAGTGTTATGCGCCGGTGCGCTGCGTCGCGACTGCTGCGCGCGCGCCTTCCTCATTTGCTTGTTATCTTGGCTTTTTTGCGATTTTGCGTCGGAACACCGAGCTTGGTAATCGGTAACATCAATAGTAATTTCTCGCACGAGTAGCCGGTTATAATGTGTATAGCGTTTTGTATATAAATATAGGTTAAGATTGATTATATCAGAATGGTTGTGGTATATTTTCATTAATTTAACGTAAGCAATGCGCGCAAAGTTACATTTTACTGGTACAATAATAAGTACCTTACGCTTTTATTACGTGCGTATCGTACCTACTCAATATAAGTGCCTATACTTAGCTGCACTTAAATACCGCGAATTAATTTAATTTAGTAACAAAGAATAGTTTATTTAATTCTAAAGAGTCATAGTGTCCATACGATAACGAGATTTGTTTACAAATCACAACATATTTCTGGAAGAAACTTCCAGAAATTCTTTCTTCCAAAAAAACACAGAACATAGAACCTCAGCTGATTGCGTTGCACAGATCGCAATGTTAAAGAAAACACTATCTAGACCTCTGAAAAGTAAACGATAAAACAACTCTCACGCAAAAATAACCTATTTTGTCAAAACATAAAACGCACATTTTTCTCTTAAAAAGTAAATGGCAGATTGCACTTAGCGGCCAGCGTCCGAATATTTGCATCCAAGACGATTCCCACATTGCATGATGTGTGAGCTGTGAGCTGAGTACTTTGATGATCCACATGCTTATGGCGGAATGCGCGCAATGTTGGCTCGGTGCTAAATTTCGTCCACGTAAATGTCAGTGCCCCTCCGTGTTCCACGCTCCATAATTGAACGGTCAACGGCATTCAAATCGGCCCAGCACTGTTGTTTATCTTGGGACGCATTCTACGATAGAGGCAATTCTTTATGCATTGAGTGATATATAGTATGTAAAGTAATTGTTAAGTACGCCCGAGCGAATATTCTGTAAATATAGGAGATATCAAAAAAAGTTTAAAATATCGAAAGTACGTTTTCGGATGCATTTTCCTTGTTAACTTTATGATTTTGCTGTTTAATAAATAACGATAATTGGCCAATATTTTAACATTATTAAACGTTTCCATACATTTAATAAGACATTCGTAGAGACACTCTATTTTCCCTTTTTAATTGCACTATTAAACGAGTTTATATAAATAAATAAGGCACTTAATTAATTCACACGCTAGTGGTGACTGAGTTTGTTCCGGCGTTTCTTCTCAGCACTTGCCAGATTGTCTGTGTCTTGTCTCGAAGCGCTAGTAGGGCTCAAAAAAATAAGGAGACATGTTCTGGCCTATAATGTTATTATTGACGTTCATAAGTGGCAATTTTGTCCTGAATTGAATAAATGATTTTTGACTTTGAATTATAAGTTAACTCTAAACATTACAGGAAATTATAAAAAAAAAATTGTACGGCTAATCAGACAGAGGGCAATGGACTATAGAATTAATCGCCTAAATTTTGCTATTTCTCAGCAAAAGATATTGACGTCATGTGCCTTGCAGAACTTAGGTAGGTATTTATAATATTTGGAAAGGGGGCTGCTTTTAGAGAACACAGTTAAAGAATTTGAAAAGCGCTCATACCTACTTGTTGTTTTTACGTCTAGGTTACATGTGAAATGTGAACTGGAGACGTATTTTTGAAGCATTAGAAACGAATCTTGAATTCGAACACGAAAACAATTCGTGTATGAAAATAGTTTCTATTGCTTCCGATTTTACGCATTTTTGAATCACTCGAAATAGGTGTTTCTAGTAAATTGAAATCTTGTAACAATTTTTGTTTCACGCAGAAAATATTATAAACCATAAAGCAAAAACTCATTAACGAACGTAAATAAACAGTTATTATGTCAAATTTCTGTCAAACATTACGTTTATTTGTCAATGTAATTCTTCCGTACTTTCTACTAAGTAGTAGAAAACAAAAACGAGTGGTTGTTGCAGAATTCACGGAATGAATTTTCAAAAACAGTGATTTTAGGAATTCGCATGCGAATCTGGCGATTTCGTGTTCGGATTGGAATTCGCATGATTCAAAAATACGTCTCCTGAACCATAACTCTTCTTCTTCTTTATCTACACGGTCAATCCCGGTTGCGTCCAAAGTAATTGCTTTGGAGCCCCGGTCCGCTTTCCTTGATTTACTCCTAAAAAACTACTTCGCGCGGTCTTGAGCGTCTTTAGTTGTGAGATCATTCGCACGCATGTCAGCCCTCACGACGTCATGCCAGCATTTCTTGGGTCTACCCCTTTTGCCAGGACCTGGCGGTGGTGGCATGGCCAGACATTTGTTTCCTACGTAGCTTGCCGGTTTCCGCAAAACATGGCCGTACCAGCGTGGGCGACTCTCCTGCTATATGGATATCTAATGATGGACTATAGATCTGTCCTTTCAGCTTAACCGGCATTCTGGGGTCAAAAATGACACCAGTCACCTTTCGCTATTTGACCCACGCAGCAGCAATGCGTGCTTTGACGTCGCAATCGATGTCTGCCGACGCATGAAGTACCATAACATGAATGCGAATAGTGCTGTACACAAATTTGCGCACGATCAAATTTAGATCTATACGCAGCCTAAAAAAATTATAAAATGTTTAAGAACCTGGTATAACCTAAACCTTACTTACTAATGGGGGGTGACGTTATACGTACACTACACTATTCTTGGATTTCGTATGCGAATTAGGATTTTAATACTTCAAGAATATGTCATCAGGGCCAAATACATTCAGTCCGCGACAAAATACGCGCGAAGGAGATGAGTCTAAGGTATCTGGATACGGTATATACAGGTTGTCCCGTAACTCAATGATAACATCATCATCACACCATAGGCACTGATTTGGTACTATACATAGGGAACAACGTTTGTTTCATGATTTTTAAAATGCATATATTTTTTTGTTTTCTATACAAATTTAATCGGCTGTTTGGTAATTTGTATGAAAAATCGATAAATTTTCATGTTATAGAACAATAGTTGTTTACTATGATGTATTATATTTATGTGGTTACAAGATTATCATTGAGTTAACCTGTATATATGTCGCAAAGTCGCTTTGGATTCAGATGGGGTAGTGGTAGAAAGTCAGAGAGTCTGGATTCTTAAATCTAAGCGATAATATTTTTTCTGACAACGCGAACTAGCTGTCAATTAAGCCGTTTGACGAAAATACATTAAGACTTATTTAAAACCATCAGAAACGTCTAGAATCGCGAATGAAATAACTCAAAAGTTCATAGAACTAACATACATTGTATAAGTAATGTGTCGGAAGCTGATCAGATAAACATTGATGCGGCCGCGCCAAATAAACGCACTTGTGAGTCATCTAAAGACAAGCTGAGATTGATGGCATACCCTATGAGTAAATTGGTAATAGGAACGTACTAATTATGTTACACGGGAAAAATAAAGTTCTGTGATATGATTTTGTATAAAAATAATTAATTAATGATAACTTATAACTATGTATACGACATGAGATACAATTGATACAAATGAATAAATAAGCATTTTTTTAAAACTGAGTTTCTGATTATAGATTATGAATTAATAGAATTGTTAGATTAGTTTAGCAAAACTAAAATAATAGCTCTTTATAACTCATGTGATCAAAAACAGAGTTTGACAGCTTACATCTAAAATGCTGTCAAACAGCATTTAAAAACCATTTCAAATGGCGTTACCTTAGAGCGTTACACATCAAGAATATGGCAACAGAATAAGGCAAAAATACTGTTTATTTAACGGTTCCAAATTTGATATTAAGAGTTCCACATACTCGTAGTAGAGTATACTTACATTTTTTTTTATCGGCCTAATTGAATGCATACACTGAAACGATTTGTAATCAGGCAATAAGGAACTTTTAAATCATCCCATTTTTATAATTTTTTTTACCATGCCAATGTTTCGGTATATGGCAATGTTGGGCAGTATACTATCTACATACGTCAAAATTGATAAAAATACACTAATCAATTGGCTTCTCTATGTTGTTCTTGTTTTATATTTTACCAACAGTTAGAATACAATCATTACTTTTAAACTTTCACATTGCATGATTAACACACACTAAAACTTAAATATAATTACTTGACTAAAATCAAACTTTAAATAAACTATAATATTTATAGATCCAGAAAGAATTAAGAATTTGTTACAAAATATATAATCAATTATGGACAAAAATAAGCGACGTTAGGAATGTTTCGGAAGCTGATCGGATAAACATCAATGTGGCGCGTGCCAATAAACGCATCTCTGACTCATGCAAGTGCACTGTGCACTGTGCAGTGAGCAGTGACGTTACCTCTTACGGTGGATGTGGTGCCCTACTTACAGCCGCGGCCGGAATGAGGAACTTAGGAAGAAGGTTGTTTAAATTTACGGTACGAAGGTATTTTCAAACGAAATTAAAATAACGATATTTCAAAAGATTTAATTAAAAAACCAACTATTTTATATATCTTTAAAAAATACACTACTTACTTCGGATCTACATACGGTACCTCGCTTGACGCGAATTTATTCGTTAGAAAATAGTTGTCTACGTTTTCAAGTTTCAGTACTTGCTATTTTTAAAAATCGGCTTGAAGCACACTTTCTTTCTTCTTGACACAAACTGCCTTCATATTTTAACAGATAAGGTAGACTTGTTCTTGAGTGGAGCTGCAAAGCTGCTGGTAGTGGATGGAAAAGAATAGCGGAATATCGGACTCTAAGCTGTGGCGTGCTTTGCGTGAGACCTATGTCCAGCAGTGAACAGCCAACGACTGGCTGTTTGTTTTTTAATATATATTTTTAAATATTGGACAACTTACATTGCTCTGATTCTATGGTAAGACGGTAACACAACACCCAGACCCGAGACAATATAGAAAAGTTATTTTTCTACATTGGCGACTGGGAATCGACCCCTGGACCTCAGAGATAGCGACACCAAGTCCGGTACGCTGGCCTCTTGGCTACGGAGATTATGAATGATTTTAACTTATTCTCCTGCCAGCCAGACTCCGTAAAAAGGATATTTCCTAATTAACAGCCTTGTTAGTTCCCTTTTTAGCCTATTAGCGGGTTTTAATAAGGCTTACTTACGTCCCGAACCTAAGAGTCGGAGTTACAATAATAAAAGCATACCCATTTTCATTACGTAGATGATCTCTTTGTTACATCGCGTCCTTTCCTAATTAATTCAATTGTGACTGGACATATTTTCCGTCGCGCGTGTAAGTGATCTCCTATATGTACCGGTGGGTAATACCGGTGAGAGTGTACGTAGTAGAAATATCATTTTCATGAATTTGTACGGCATCGGAAATAGATGTTGACCTGTGATGTCGTTCATTGAGGTATGGATGTGTTTGTTGTACCTACATAATTTAATTTTCGTGTTATACGTATGCTGTTTGGACAATATTTTTTTAGATTATCGCTCTTGTTACAGCCTGCTTGCTACCAGCAAACCTTACCAACTATGGATTTCTGCTAGATTGATAATTTAAAGTTTATTAAACTAAAACACTTTGTGATTTGGATTCTAATGCTTCAAAAATACGTCCTCTGGTATCATTTAACATGCGCGTTACTTGAAAAATCACATCAGACCACGAACGTAATTTTTCAGGGCTGTCAAAATGGAAAATTTTCATGATATTTTGTAAAAGCAACTAAACCGTCTCAGACAGCCACAGCTTATTAAACTCAACTAACTATGTATGGATTTCAAATTCAATATTTTTTTTTTACAAATGATAATATTTTTTATTTTTATGGTGTATTATTTTGTATATGGTGTCGACATTTCTGTAGTAACGCTGCTTCACCGCACGGGGTCAAGTCACAACATTCGTAAAATATCTACAGACAGACACAACTATTGTCCTGTCTTGAAGCAAGAAATTTACATTCATGTGCTGCGAGGTACCAGACCATGTTTGTTTTTGCTAGGGGTATCTCCCAGTACACCCAGACCCGAGCCAATGAAGATCCTATTTGTATAAACTGTAACCTGTTTTGTGTCTTGTACAAATAAATAATTTTTTTTTCTTCTCTGAATTGACCCAAACCTTGAATCGAACGAACCAGGGACTTTTTGCGTTCATGGCGAACTACTACACTAATTGGGTTGTTACTATAACAACAGACAATAACCAATATCGTTGTGTTTGTATTCTTCTTTCACGATTAAGCTCTTATTTTTATTGGGATAATAAGATAAAATTGATGTTAATACAAGCTATCTAGTTTCTCGGGAACGCAATCCTAGTGTGTGCCTTTTCATTAACGTGATCGACATTCAGAATTATAGGTTTATTTGGAAAATGTTACAGTTATTGATCATTTGTTACCTAGCTTGGTTAATATTATTTATTTATCATATTAAAACTAGTAAATATTTTTGTTTATCTATAAATTATCAAAAAATTCTTACAAGTGTCTCATTGCGTTTATTAGGTACTTCGATTATCTAGCTAGGTAACCATGTAAAAATTGCATTTTGCTGAAAGTAGAACAGACCTGTATATTGCAAACTTTTTCACGTAATAATAATTGATATCATGGATCACCAACCCGAACACAATGGTTAAACTAAAAAGAAATCATTGAAGAGTTCTACTACCTCCTGACTCCATCATTAAATCAGTATTCTTCATATTGTCATCCGAATGTTAAATACCTACAAGTGAAGCTGATGTAAGTGTGTTAAAAAACAGGGATAAGTATTTATACCACTAAATTGTTCGTAAATTGTTGTCTAATTTAGTGGTATAATTTAATAGCAAATAATAACTGAAGACAATTTATAAGCCACTTTCACAACAAAGAGGGAAACATTTTGACTATAATAATTATTCTGCCGGACGAAATGTAGAAATGTGATCTCAGCTGAACCTATGTAATGTGTATTTTTTAAATTAACACTTTTTGATTTTATTTAAAAAATTACTTCATTGCAAAAGAGTAATTAGATATTTATCGTAAAGCTTTCTGTTTGTAGTATCAACATTTGTATAGTCTTAATTAGGATGCTGTAAATGTAATAATGAGTTTTCGGGAAAAAGGGTTATTTGTACAAATATCAAACATAATATTATTTGTTTTCTTTATCATGGAATTTGTTATGCTATGGCGAAACCAGTCAAACGTTTCTTTGACACAAAGAACTGTTTGAACTCTTCAACAAATATCTTAGTTTCGATCTTAATTATTATTTGGAATATTACTTAAATAATATTAAGACTTGGTTACTAACCTAATTATTTTGTTGAATATTAGAAGTTATTTCCAAGAATAGATGGTTTTAGAAAACAATTAAGCTGTGGTAGAACGTACGGTAAATATAAACACGTCAAAAATGTGTTAGTCAGTATCAAGAATCTTATCCACAAGAGTATTGACCCAGCTTCACTAAAAGCAAATGCAAGTTATGCAGCGAGATTACGAAAATCGCATCGAGAATGGACTATAGCTGTGCTAAGAATATTTCATCCTTAATAATATTAAAAACACGAAAGGAACTCTATGTCTGTCTGATACGCTTGTCAATGCGTGTTAAACAGTGCGTCTATGAGGCAGGGGGGAGGGGTCCAAAATGACAGTGTTTTGCGTGACGTAAATGGAATCATATGCCCGATGATAAAATGTATCGTAACGTCACGTGGATGGTCCCGACACGACGAAACTACTGAACCGAAGATTTGGAATGCTGAGAAAGTTTGAACTCTGGGAAAGGATTTTAAGCGACTGTTTTATTATAAAGGAAGACAAATTGGAGATAACAAGTTTTATTCCACGCATGTCAAGTGGTGGGCAGAGCTAGTGAAAAATAAATAACATGAATTTATTTACAAGTTTCATCAGTGTAAGAGAATAATGTTTTATTCGTATTAATTATATATTTTAAGAGAGCAAAAATATAAGTTTACATAAATAATTGTATTATTTTTATTTAAGTATTTATTTATTTAAACTTTATTACACAAATGAAAATCGTACAAGAGGTGGAATTCATGCTATATGGAATTCTTTACCATTTAGAATCGTAGGAGCAAATACAAATAATATTTGTATATTATACACCCACACTACACCAAGTACCTCCGCTTCCAAAATTCTGTTTTTCATCATTTTGTTGTTAATAAATTACAGCGATATCGAAAAACCTCCAGTCAAATTCTTGTAGATTTATATTTTTTACAAATATTTGGAGAGGTTGAACGAAAACGTCGCTCCGTGGGGACTCCAAAAATAATCACGGTAACGAGGCAGGTCGCGGAAGTGAGTAATAAAAGTGTAGGCAGTTTACAAAATATATATTTTGGACCTTTTTGATCATATTTTACTTCTGGTGAGTTATTATTTATAAGTGGAACAATCTTACCGTGCCATTCGGTTGTAAAGTTTCAGAATGATAGGCATGACTAGTTGTGAACTATCTATTAGAAAAATAACCCTACGATTCTATTTCATAGCTTTGGAGTGGTGCTGTTTTTCAGTGAACAAGTAAGTAAGTAGTTTCAAACCCAAAAGTACGGTATCGGTACGGATACTGTCTCCAAGTAGAACTAGACAATCTTTAAGTATATCGTGCCAATATGAGTTTCTTGTTCAGGATTCTCCGGATTTCAACAATAGAAATTAATTACGTACACGAATTGTTTTCGTGTTTGAATTCAAAATTCATTTCTGATGCTTCAAAAATACGTCTCCTGATGGGGCTTAGTAACGTAAATTGGGAGAGGCCTATTTCAAGCAGTGTACTACCGTGGGTTGATTGATGCTGATTTTTTAGTAGAACATGGTAGAACTAACCCTACGGAGCCATTGTCGAGGTTGGAGAGGTGCTTGTTGAGAGTCTCCTGGATGTTCTGCTGCGAGTACAGCCCTATGGGCGAGTTGAACTGCTTGTGCACTATCTTAGGGCCGGTGGCCATCTTGGATTCGTTCGTTCAGCGCTGGAATTAGAAATACAAAATTTGGTTAATGTTAACGTAATATTATAAAAACAATAATAAATAAATAAATTCTTTCAACAATTACACAAATTATCTAGGCCCCAAATCAAATTTGTACTATGGCGACTAGTTAATGGATAAACATCCTTAAATACATTTATAAACATCCATTACTTAGGTACAAAGACTCATCACACAAACATTTATCTCTTGCGTGATTCGAACCCGCAACCGCTTGGCTTTGTAGTCCTAAGAGCGCATCACTAGACCAGACAAGCGTCAGTTGATTAATAAAATAAGATAAATATGTAGAGAAAAGGCTTGTTAATAGCTTTTTATTATATTAAAAACGTACACCAACATCAAGACACATAAGACAAGCAGCGTACAAAAAAAATAGTTCTTAGTTTAAATATGTTTGTCATTTATAGCTGTACACAACATTTGCCATAACACTAATGGCTTGTTTTATTTTTTTGTGTATTGTTTAGCGTTTTCCCTAGTTCTATGACCAGCGTAACTGATGAACACTACTTTAGTAAGCAAAATCTAAGCAATAATTAATAATTATGTACAGACAAAAGCTCATCAACCTACCACAAAACGTAAAATTTTCTCAATTGATGTTGATCTCTACATGTCGGACTTAAAGTTGAAAAAACAGTTGAAGACCTTTAACTTTTTGGGTAGGTTGACCTACCGTTGTCTGTACATTTATGACGCAATATATGAATATGTTTTTTTGTATCTCATATTTTGATAATATTGCATTATGTTTTATTGTTGTTAGGCATCAATTATTCATGGTTGCCTACTGCTGATAAACCTTTCAGTAGTGTTAACTGCCTCCTCGAGAGCGCAATAAAATTTATGATCCCTGACTACTGAGAAGTAGTTCGTTTATGAGCTGCGAATGTGTATTAACACATTATGGCCTAATAAAGACATGCTACTTAATCTAGCCAGGAGTAGCAAACTTTACTCTATGGTCGATCGACGACTGATATTTTGGGAATTTAAGAGCCAGTCGGATGGATGTAGCACTTACTCAAGATCAATATAAAACATATATGTACTTGCTTCGGCAGTATTCAAAGGACAGAATCATTTTTGTCTTGTCATGAATTGTCTTGAAAAAAAAAACTTAATTTACATAGATCTGGCTGGCAAGTTTTAAATAGCTATAAAATCAGAAAATAGGGAAGTGACCTGGAATTTTTGTTTTATACAAATTGAGACAGTAAAAAACAAAATATATTTTTAATGTTCTTTTTAATAATAAGTTTAGTACTGTTTAGACCTTTCTTATAATTTTCATATTATCAGTGCGTACAAAACAATACATTTAACTTTAAAATTGTATGTATCCCTTCACGTGCCACAAAAAAAAATCCCTATTGTTTTCCATAGTTTTCCCGGTCTACTGTGATTAAGTGGAACGCGAAGCCTTAAGTAGATAACACTGTGCTAAAAATGCCTTTATCTGTACGCTTTTGTCATAACACAAGTGTAGTAAAGTTTTATGAAGTAAATAATGTAACAAAAAATGGTAAGCATATAAAATAGGTATTAAAAAGAGCCTAAATTCAGTTATTGAATGAAACACTTGAATTAAAATCTGCAGACAAGAAGCGCGTTCCGTAAATCGCTCGTCTTTTGTTTTAATACTCGAATATACCGCCGAAATGAACAGCGATGGGGCAATTTTGTATTTAGATGCCATTGGCCGTTTATGTGACAGATGTAGATATAGTGTCAAGAATTAAGGCGACGATTTATATCATCCTCATTCGCGCCGAGGGCAAGGCCCGTCTTCGTCTTATTGCGTTTTTATTACCGCTCGCGACGCCGATGTCGGATATCATATTTTTCCCGAATAATGTGCTAGGAGCAGGTATCTTTGTGCAAATAAGTTTTCAATATTAACTTGAACGGGGGCGTAAGGTTAAATTATTGGTTGTTATGAATGGTGTCTGAAACGTTTTCTCATCTCGCCCAATTTGGGAAGATATTAATTTTTTCGAGTGGCGCTCGCAGTTTAATTTGTCAAGGACTGTTGGGAAGTTATTTATCCACTCGTGAAATCAGTCATTAACGTCGGCCGAGTGTTTGGGCCGACATTAAATAAACAAATCTATCGTTGAGGCTAAGCTTGTTTCAGGTCGTAAACTTTCGCTGAGTGGCTAGTCTAGGTAACTGTGGTTCATTGTGAGAACATTTAAGAAGGTAAAAAAAACATGCAACAAGTTTTCAATATTTATTTTGAGTAAGTAATACCGTTTGCCGTTTTGTTAGTAGGTTTAAAACTGAAATCTTAATTTAATTAGGTAGGTAAATAAGGAAGAATGACATCCTGACTTTTTCATCATTTGAGTGTTTTTCTTTTTATGATAGGACATTCGATAGTCATTATGGATTCTTCCAAAAATTACACCAACTATCTTGCCCCAAACTAAAAACCTGTAGCTTGAACATATGCTAATTAGTTAATTTCTGTTAAATAGACATAAATTTATATGACTCAAGCACAATTAATGTTCGTGGCCATTACAAAAAAGACTGGCCCGTTGCGGAATTCGAACCCGCGACCCTGCTGGTTTGGTAGTCAAGAGTGCAAAACAGACAGTCGTCTATCATTTAGTTCCTAAGAATTTCTTATGACGTTTATAATCTACACGCGGTTAGTTGCGAAACGCGCGGAAGCCGTCACCGTCTCTAGAATTAGCCGCGCTTCAAGTGAAAAAACAAAACATAACTCTTGCGTTTTCCACCAGAGAATTACTCGGGACGTGCCAGGTTGAGGTATGTGCCGGTGCTGGCGCCGGGCTATAAACATTTTCTGGCTTTACATATGACAAGATATCTAATAGTACTACCTAAGCCTATGTATGTTTAGTGTGGTTCAGAATCCAGATGGATCTAGCGATAATAATTAGATCTTGAATCTCGAAGGGTATAAAATAGAAATATGAAGGGGAAGGTTTTCACCGGTAGAAGAATTTTGTTGTTAAAATATAGTTGTAAAATATCTGGACTTAGTTTTAGAAAAAAAAACACCGTGTATTAACTGTTGCATTGAGATTGTCATTCGTTTATGCAGATACTAAAAAACAAAACAACTCTTTCGTGTTCTACCGGAGAATAAGCTAGTTTCCTGGGTCAAAAAAAGAATATTCTATTTATTCCGTCAGTTAGATTATCAAAAAATATTGGACCCCTATTTTGTCTTTTGTCAATTAAACAAAAAATTACGAAGATAAAGCGCATCAAAGTTTGGGAGTGACGTCATGCCTTGCTAAAAAGTGTCGCAAGGCGTGACGTTACGCGAAACTTTAACAGGCTATATCTTCATAATTTTTTCTTTGATGGAGAAAAGAAAAAATACGTGCCCAATATTTTCTGTTGATCCAACTGACGGACTAATTCGATTTTTTTAGGAAACTAGCCTATTACACGGGACGTGTCAGGTATGTGCCGGTGCCGGCGCCGGTCTATAAACATTTCCTTGCTTTACATCTGATACTATGCCTAACCTCTAGTCCTACCTAAGATATATGTACACTGTGTTGTGCTATATGGAACTAGAGATATTAATTATTACATCGTGACCGTGAAAAAAAAAAGAGGCCATCTTTTTTATTTTCCCCGATATAATAGCAATGCGTAGGTATGTAAAGATGCTACCTAAAGAGTTTTACATTGAGTAAAAAGTAGTTTAAAAAACCATCCACGAACTTTATTAAGAGTGATCAATATCATAGGTGATATAATATTACATCAATGATATTACAAATTTAAGTTCCTATTATACTTGTATTACTGCTTGAGGAGCGGCAAAGTGTTACACACTCCATGTAAGTTAGTTATAACTTTATTTTAGTTGTGTTGTAAAATGTACGTGCAACATTTTATATTCATGATTTAATAATCCTTAGTTAAGTTACACCTAGCAACATAAATATCAGAAAAAAATGCAACCAGTTGTTAACAAAAAATCAGAAAACCATTGATAAAAGGCCACTATCACATAGTTTTAAAATCTGGATTAAAAAATCATCATATCTCTATCAAGACTGATTTGGCTATCAACTTCAAATAAACTGACAGATATAAACAGAATATCATTTTTTAATTCAGGCTTAGGATAAATCTTAGTAAGGGCTGATTTTTCAAACGCCAAGACACTTTTATCCAATGAATAAAATTGACGCTTGACCCATTTTTAACCGACTTCAAAAAATGGAGGACGTTCTCAATTCGGTTGTATGTTTTTTTTTTGTTTTTTTTAAATGTTTGTTACCAGAGAACTCCGCCATTAATGAACCGATTTGAAAAAGTCTTTTTTCAATTGAAAGGGTATACCTCCAGATTGGTCCCATTTTTTTCAAAATTCAAATCTGATGATCCATGAGGAATTGAGGGAACTCCTAAAATATTATAGGTATACATATAGCGATTTTAGTATATTTAACAACAAGTCAAGCATTTGCATTCAGAAAGTATCATTTGCTAAGGTGGAACTGATGAAGGAGACGATAGTTGGCCACAATAGTCTTCCACGAGTAAGGTACGCACGCCCCACCCACGCGATAAGATGTTTTCATTAAGACAGTTAAGCCTTGCATTGTCGACAAATCAAATTTTAATAAATGATTCTGGTGAAAATGATATCATCAAACTAATCTGATGAAGAAGGCGAAAGGTAAGCACCGGAACTCTGTGATAAAACAATGTATCATAGCCGTGTTTGGACTTATTTGAATCGTCATGAGAAGTAATTTAGCTATAATTACATCTCGGATCGCCATTTACAATGTAAAAAAACACAAAAAAACAGACAAATAAAACAAATTATTATAAAAAAAAATAACCAACTTCAAAAACACTAAAAAGCTAAAAATAACTTTTAAACAATCATACCAAACAGTTATTTTTGGAGTCGGTGCAAACAACCACATTCAAACATTCCACGGCTGGCATGGCATTATTTTTAGTTTTTTAGTGTTTTTGAAGTCGGTTATTTTTTTAATAAAAAAAATTATACGAAAACTGTCAACACATCAAACGTATTCTTCAAATAAAAGTTATCTGGGTATTGAAAAATTTGCTCTTTGTAGCCGCACGGTGAGAGTAGATATTCTATTTTAGCAAATTTCTATGAGAGTTATTATTATTTTATTCTGGATTTATCCTATTATATATTCTGTGGTAAGGTTGCTCACCCAAAATTAACAAAGCATAATAGGAATAGTAAGTTTCATTTAAATAAAGACATTCGTTGTCTATAGAACGTGTTAGAGACTCAAATTAGTTGAAGTCCAAGGTGGGTGACGTCAAAGCACTAAAAACAACTGAACCATGGCACTTCGTAGTTACGACTTACAGTGTAAATAGTACAAAACGTAGTCTTTAAATGTTTTATTTCATGGGACCCGTACATAAAATGTTAAATTATGTTCAACAATATCCTTGACATCCTAAATAACTTCATAGATGGATACATAGTACTATACTGGTAGGTATTATTTTATTACTGACTGCGTACTTTTAATTTTCTGTTAACTTTATTTATATTATACGTATACACGATGTTAAGAAAAGTAACAGACACATTTTAGGGGATGGGTCAGAAACGAAATGTATGCGAACAAAACATTGTAATTATTTTAGTAATAACCAAATAAATACTTAAAAAGAAAAATCATTTAATCCAACGTTCGTTATGGTCTGCGCACGGTTGTTGTTTCTGATTAAACAAAAAACATTTTTTTTTTCACATGTTTTTTAAAATATTTTTTTCTGTATTCTAGACTCGACTTTAAGACTCGACCCCCTAAAATTTAAATTGTTCCTTTTATAAACACCCTGTATAGTGGTCACGGATACCAATATCTAGGAGTTTCGATTTGTTACAAAATTTTACGTTTACACATTAGATTAGCTGTTTAGTGATTTGATTGCAGTCGACGAGCACTTGCTTAAAGCTCTCCGTTTTGAAATTTCTCGTTTCAGTGACAAAACTATAACGTGATAAAATACAACTTTAATTACACAAGTGATACTCACCAATATTGTTAAAATATCACCGAAAAAGAAACTAGAATATTTTACGTTATTATGTATTAACCTGTTAAATACATTTTACGTAAGTTATGTGTTATTTTATTCTTAATTTTGTCAAAATATGGTTATCTAGACTTGATTTTAGACTAAAATAAAAAAGTGAATGAACCGTTGCATTCAAATTGTCATTCCTTCGAGTATATGTCCGACATTCAGAAGGTGAGGCTTAGAGTGCAAGTCGACGACACATTGGAGGTCAGGGATTTCACAGAATG
This sequence comes from Anania hortulata, assembly GCA_963576865.1. Classification (NCBI taxonomy): domain Eukaryota; kingdom Metazoa; phylum Arthropoda; class Insecta; order Lepidoptera; family Crambidae; genus Anania; species Anania hortulata. The sequence continues at coordinate 7,484,259 of OY756396.1, read as the reverse complement.
TAGTTCAGGGGCTTGCGAGCTGCCAGGAACATCTGACAAAAGATACCATCCGAAAAAAATCTTTGAAGTTTTGCTTTTTCAGTCCACAGATAAAGATTTGGCGTTTTTAAAAGAGAATTCACGTAGGTGTGCCAGTTTGTTATCGTACATACACTTTGGAAGATGCGATATATAATGAGAACGACGAGAGATATCATCTATTTTCGTGTTGGGTTTGCTCGAGCATGTCATAAATATTTTCGCGCTTATTTTTGGAATTACAGTAAATTTTTGATTGTTCATAACAACGACTGTACACTACATGCTGTCGTATGTTTAATTTTTTGTGTATTCATAAATAAAGTAACCGAAATAATAACAACAATAAAATTATACGTCGCAACTTCGTACGCTCGATGTCACACAAACTCTTCCCCTATTTGTACCCTTTTCGAATATGGATCTTAGAATAATCGTTTCTTAGTGCACCCCAAGAATATTTCCTTTGAAGTTCTAATCTAGGTCCACCTGTTTATTCTGCGCGTTGTCAGTCAGTCATTGAGTATATCACGGTACTGTTTTAAATAGAAGATAGTATAATACTCGTAGTTAAGAAAACACGTCCGACAATTTGTTCGCATTAAGAAGCTTGAGGTTCTAAATTCAAATCCTTTTTTTGTGGTGCAACTAATTAAAATAAATTATTAACTTACTTTAGATTTTTAGATCAGCTTAAATCTCAAAGCATAATGTACCTTCTTATTTAGAAACGATTTACTCTTTTACAACATCCACTCCTAAAAAAATATATATTGAAATATGTGTCTAGACTGAGCAAGCTGCTTTGCGACGGGGCAGTAACGGAATAGACAACTGTTTATCCAAATCTACCACAAACACAGTTTTTCTCTTAAACACTTAAACTTCGTTACATAAATGAAAGCAGCAGGAAACAGGTTTTGCTACGTAATGAGTTTTGCTACAAACTGACTTAGATAATGTTTAAAAATTCACAATTTTAGCCACGACCAAGAAAACTTAGTTTTAACGAGACTTAAGGTCAATGGAGTTGTTTTTAGAAGAACAAGGTTAACAATACCGTCATCAAGGTTAGAAATAATCCCGTCGTATAATCCCGACTACACAATATTCAAAAATAACTAAGCTTAAATTAGATTTTGATCGTATAGTAATTACAACGAGAAAGAGTAATTATACCTAACATTTTATTGTAACACATTGGTATTTTTGATCACATTTAGAATTGATGCAAAAATAAAATGTCATATAGCAAATATAACAAATGTTTTACATATAATTTTTACAGCGTTAAAATGTATACAAAAGCTGATTGACACCACAGAGCATACAAACATCAATAAAGCTGCTCTAATGAAGACATGCATGCAAAACTGCTTCGCTCAGCGCTGGAGCGCTTTCTCGCTAAATCGGTCCGCGTTATTTCAGTACTGTGAAGTCATGATGGATTATTTTTGTAACCGAACACCTTGTTCTTGAAGTTAGTCATGGATGTCGAGGTCGCCAGGTGATTAGCGTGTGAGAGTGCGCGGCTGTTTAGCTGATTAGTGCGAATGTTAGGTGAAGCGATGCGTTTTTGTTTTTTATTTGTACCTTGTGCGGCGTGGTTTCGTGCGAGCGGCTTGCTAGCCCGTCTCTTACTGAGGCGGGCGGCGGCCGCCCACGCGACTTGCGCACGAGTTTGTGATGCTCACCTGCGATGTTTCAGCGACCGCGGCGTTCGCGCTTAACACAACAGGTGCTGATTTTGCAAAGCCAAACTTTGTTAGCATTGACCGCAATGAAAGGATAAAGAAAACTTCAAAAGCAGCTTCTTTTAGTAGAAGTTTCATTGTAGACATTACGTATCTGAGTAAAAATCACCAGTTCTTGTATTTAATATGTACTTAATTATTTTGTTTTACTTCACAGTAGCCTATCAAGCATAGCATAGCATAATAAAGCGCAAGAACTGTGCCGTCCGTTTCATTGCTTTCTCACTTTTTATTGCCTGTTTATCCTAATCTTGGATAAGGTGGGTGCATTCTCAATGCTAGATAATTATAGTGCCAGACTAGATCCAAAATACCTGACTCATGTAGGTATTTGGTAATATTTGCGGGAATGTAAACCGAGGTTAGGAATGGTGTTTAACAATTGTGTTATTAAAATTGAAAAATGTTAACAGTAATGATTTTGTTATCTGTGCTAATGCAAATGAAGATGCTGTTTTTATTTACTCACATTAAATTGACAAACTTTTTTTTTACACAAAAGTGTCTGAACTAAAACTAACCTAAAATTAACTGAACTGTTTTCCGTAAGACCTTGAACTTCACAGGCTAATCGAACTGTCCCAAACGGACAAAAATGTGTGTAGCCCACGACTTCCAGCACACGAATGAATCCAGCGCCTGAATCTACCGCGAATAAACCGAATTTTATCTAAATTATTTTTAGCTTCGTGTTTATAAAAGTTGACAAATAAAAATCTGGCTTCCTTTTTCAAATTTTTAACGTTGTTCGATACTTCTTACAAGGTTGTTGAACTTTGTTTCCACATATCATTTTTAGGGTTTTAATAGATTATTTTGAAAAACCCATTTATTTATCCTATGCAGAGACCTGAGATATGTTTAGCGTCTGCTTTTTATTCATTAAAGTACAGACAACAGCACGTCAACCTACCACAAAACGTCAAATTTTCTTAATTGATATGATCTCTAAGAGTTTGAAGAGACCTTTGACTTTTTGGGTAGGTTGACCTGCCGTTGACTGTAGACTGAACATGATCAATATTTAATTATAAAGAAATAAGTATGCGACCGACAATGTATAGAGTTCGAATTTGCATGAACCGTAAATCGAACCCTTCGCCAATTGGGTTGTCGAATGTTTATTATTAGACATCGGATTATATGCAATAAAAAAGGCCGAAATATGCACTAAAACCGATTGATGTGCCTAAAATATGCACAATACAAAACCAAAAAACCTTTATTATTTTTATATTTTAATCAAAGAGTGTACAAAAAAGCGAAATTCTCTTAAAATTAAGTATAGTTTTGGTAGCAATATACAATTAAGTATTTTTACAAATTTTCGAGCGCAAATTTGTGACGTTTGTCACCCAGTATCAATTTGTACGCCGAGAATGACCTCTCCACATCAACTGTCATCATTGGGCAATATTTAAAATTTGGCGCCATTTCTGGAGATACCTGTTCAGGCAGGGTACGACCTGTGCCGTTGATGTAGCCATTAATGTTCTAATTAACGAAATATGCACGGTTTAAAAAAATTCATGCACTAACGCCGTAATTAGGGAGTTTTATGCATTTGCATATGCAAACATGCAAATGCATATAATCCGATGTCTATTTATTATTAAGTAAAAACCTATGCCTATGAGGCAGATTTTAACTGAAAATTAAAAACTTTAAGACCTTTTTTGCACAACAAAGAGTATACAAAATGTCTCGTTCTGCTTTGCACCTGTCGTCTGTATAATATAAACAGTAAGTTTCGAATGAGCTTCTTACAGTTTCTGACAGTTTACCCGTACCTACCGCATAATATTGCAAACTCAGCCTTCTCCTATTTCCTCATGGATAATTTTAAGGAAGACTTATAGTGTGCTAAGTAAACTAATATGGTGGTGTACCGCGGTATAGTCGCAAGGTGGAATAACGTAGGAATTTACTCAGGAATTATATTACGGTTATGATGAGTATAGAATGTTAAAAATGCTACAAATTATATAACTCCATCATATCTTTAGTCTTGGATCAGCTTGTAAGCAAATGAAAGCCCATAAGGGTTCTCAATAACTCAACTTTTGCTATTATAAATATTATTATTATTATTACTACTAAAGCTATTGAGCTTTGATTATTTGTTTTATTTATATATTATACTTCATTGCACAGATTAAAATCGTACAAACGGTGGACTTAACGCCATGCAGCGTTCTTTCTGCCAGTCGAACATTAAGCTAAACAAAAATGTAAATATTTCAAAATATAGTCGGAATAGTCTCCTATGCACTCACAGAGGCACGGGTGACCATTATAATCGATTAAATTAACCATAAAATAAATCCGGTAATCGATATAGCGCGGCCTACAATTGTAGGTGACAATACAAATACTTACCCACTCTCTGCCATCTATATTACTTACACTTAAAACAAAGAAGAATACACATAGCTGCTTTAAAATAAACCCGTGACGTTGGATTCAGAATTTTTACAATATAACCGCATGAAATGGCCCTAATAACTTGTTCAGTATACCGAGCAAAAAGGTTTGGTTTGGTCTCCATGGTACAATCATAAGAGTAGGTACAAACGAGTCAGGGTTTATTTTCTAAAATCTTTTAGTTAAGACGTAGGGTATAAATTTGGTAATTTATTTTATAGCTTTGTATATGGATATGTTTACAATTCTGATGATAGATTATTTCTCCCATTTCAATATTGTATTTATAACAAAGGTACCTACTGATTGTTGAGGATATTCAGTAATATTGCTAGAAACATAGATGATGACTAGTGATCGATGATGATGGATAATCGGGCATTTAAGGTTAAAAAATAATATGGATATTATGTCTTTCCGAGATAAAATTAAGAGTTTATTAAATCAATCACATATTCTCGGTATTGACATATTAATTTTTAATTTACTAAGTTACATAGATTTTCTATAAAATAATGGGACTAAAGTCTAAAAAATTAATTGGTACATTAAGTAAGACATGTCCATATAACTTTCTCGCAGGAGGTACAAATGAGGGAGTTTAGGTAAATAAGCGCACGAATATCCGATCACTGATGTGACATTCGTATCATATCATAGATATCTTAACAGTTAATCATAAAGTAATTTTTAGGGTTCCGTGCCTCAAAAGTTTAAAAATTACTTTTCATCAGAAACGAGTTGAAATCAATGTCAAATACGTAAGTCTGCAATCCCTTACAGATTTATTTATTTATTTAAAGCTTTATTGCACAAACTTAAAAATGTACAACAGGTGGACTTAATGCCAAGATGTGAAAATCAGATTTCTAAGTCAACGCAATCAAAAGATACGGCTGCTTATGCCACATTTTTAATACTCGCACAAGGGAATCAAAACTATAGGGTACTTCCTGTTAACCTAGAAGCATGAATTTTGAAAAGAAGCAATGTCTTAGCATTATCTTAAGTAAAGGAAAAGGGCCAAAACATGTAAATTTGTAGGTATATCACTAAAAATAAAAATACAATTTTTGAACAAAATCGGCAATATCGATAAAAATCTTCAAAACTCGGTTTACATACATACCTACTAGTTTGTACGAAACCCTCAGTGCGAGAGTCCCACTCCCGCTTGGTCTGTTTGTAATAGGCCCGATATAATTTAATATTCGTGAATGAAATCAATTAGTCAACTTGGACATATTACAACAGATGGGAATCATTGCTCATCATCAAACGTCGCACATTTGCATGTGACGGATAAAAATAGCGAACCAACATATCAGTTCTATTGTTAGTCATTATTGCATTTAACATGCATCTGAAACATTAAACTAGATTTTAAACTTTATTTGAAGTAATTAAGCTGGTATAGTGTTTACGTTTTCTGAGTCTTGACTATATTGGTGCTGTGGCACGTTGTTTAGCCTAGAGCGCCAGTACGCAGAGTTTTATTCTCGGTGGGGTCAGTTGAGGAAAGTAACTTTTCTAAATTGACAGGTATCGAGTTTTTCGGTAGAGAAACCTGGCGAAAACCTGGCTGGTCTATTTCCCTGTCCACCGTAAGAGGAGGAGGAAGGATGCTACTTCAAGACCATGACTGACCAAGACGATTAGTGTGTCGTATGGCGTATATATATACCTAGACATGCCATAAATACTGAATCAAAAAAAAACTGTTGCAAATAACATTTATTACTTTTTCAGTGTGTTAGTTTAATACATAAATATAAAACTATTAAAAGCTTATTCGCAGTGGTCTCTATAGGCTGCAATATAGTCCTTTAAACGTTGAGGCCAGTTATCAATAGGAGCACGCACTCTTTCCATGGGAAAATTCTTCATTGCCAATCGTATGGATTGTTTAAGGGACTCCAAATTATCATGGCGTTTAGAGCAAGCCGCACTCTCTAAAACTGACCATAAATCATAATCCAGCGGATTAAGATCGGGACTAGACGACGGCCAGTCTTTAGCTCTGATGAAGTCCGAAACGTTCTTTTCCAACTAAGACTGCGTAAACCGAGCTTTATGACCCGGCGCCGAGTCTTACTGGAAGGACCATTCTTGGTTATTGAACATGGTGTTGTTAAGGGGCTTCACTACCTTCTCAAGAATGGTATCTTGATATACTTGTGCCGATGTTTTGATATCTTTTTTTACAAAAGTATGGCTCAGTCACTCCTTTTATAGCTAATAGCCCACCAAACCATCACTGAAGTCGGATAGTGCCCACGTTTCACTATGTCGACTAATTGGGAAGCTTCCTTAGAGCTTTGCGCATAAATACGGTCATTTTGTTTGTTAAAATGTTGCTCAATTGTACAATTTTCTCATCCGTAAACAAAAAATTTCTGTGACATCCCTTTGCGGTACCGCTTCAGTAGTTGTTTCGATTTTACCACCCTATTCTTTTTTTAATTATCAGTTACGAAATGACCAGTACGTCTCTTATAGGCTGTAAGTCCTGAGTCATCTTTTAAAATACGCGACATAGTTCTAGGTGCTATCTTCATCTCCCGAGATAAAATCTTTTGCTTTCGGACAGGATTTCTTCGAATTCTTTCCCTTACTGCTTTAACCACCTTTTTCGTACGAACACTACGTGGACGGCCAGGAGACGTATTTTTGAATCATGCGAATTCCAATCCGAACACGAAATCGCAAGATTCGCATGCGAATTCCTAAAATCACTATTTCATCAATCACTACTTTTTGAAAATTCATTCCGTGAATTCTGCAACGACCACTCGTTTTTGTTTTCTACTAGTAGAAAGTACGGAAAAACTACATTGACAAGTAAACGTATGTTTGACAGAAATTTGACAAAATAACTTTTTATTTACGTTCGTTAATGAGATTTAGCTTTATGGTTTATATATTTTCTGCGTGAAACAAAAATTGTTACAAGATTTCAATTTAATAGTAGCACCTATTTCGAGTGATTCAAAAATGCGTAAAATCGTGAGCAATAGAAATGAATTTCATACACGAATTTTTTTCGTGTTCGAATTCAAGGTTCATTTCTAATGTTTCAAAAATACGTCTCCTGATCTTTTTCTGTCATAAACAGAGGAGGGCTCATTGTACCTATTAATAGCCCGGTACACAAACATTTTACTAATACCAAGCGTATGGAGAGTTTTAAAAATTGTATTTGGATCCATACCTACTTTGTGTAATGCCAGCGATTGGGTTCTCTTTATCACGTCACACCATTTTAATATCGCAAAATATTGTACAATGTATTGGCGCCAAAAACTCAATGAACAATCATATAAAAATGACAGATTCCAAATTTAAATGTAATATTTTGTTTATTTTTAATCGTAACAGTATTTATGGCCAGACTAAGTAGGTATATTATACACACTTAAAGTTTCTGGAATAGGCTACATACCTACAACAATAAAATAAAAAAACGGAATTCTAAAAAGGAACTCCCTGGGAACATGTTACTTTTTGATTTGCGAGAGTGTAATTTTTTTTATAGTGGCGTTCTTTATTATTGTGTGTCGCTATTACAATGAATTAAGCTTTCTTTTGAAGACGAAGACGAAAGTCAAGAAGAGTCAAAGCATTGATAAGGCAATGGTTGCTTTTTTTGGGCAAATCAGGACATTACACAACAGTGTCGTTTAAAGACTAAAGGACAGTGACCGCAGATTTGTACGTTAACACTTGTTTACCCGCCCAGAGTCTTAGAAAAAGTTCGCGAAAAGCGTCCATAAAGCATTGTCATCACATTCCGTCAAAGTTGTCACATTCTGCTACAGTAACGGAAGCGTATTTAAAGGTTTCAAATGTTGAAGTGATGACACAGCCGCCATACAACCCAGACTTCCCACACTACGACTTCTTTTTGTTTCCTGAAATTAAGGATAAACTTTGAGGAACACGTTTTACGAGACCTGAATCGGCGGTGAATGGGTTCCAAGAAGCCATTGAACTTAGGGATCTCTTAGGAAGATTGGTCCAACTGCTTTTACAATGGTTCCAGCGAATGCAAAAATGTTTAAATTGTGAGGGTACATGCTTTGCTTTGAAAAACAATCAATGTATAATAAGTTGGTTATCTGGTTTGTATGACCTAAGTATTTATATCAAAACAAAGTCACCGACATAGTTCTTCTAATTACAAAGCTGAAGTGATGGGCAGGCCATTTCGCTCGCTGCTAATAATTGGCGAACAAGAACTGGAAGACGCAGCATGAGCAGGTATCCCCCCAGTGGACTGATGTGGCGTTCTAGGGGGAAGCCTATGTCCAGCAGTGGAATTCGAAAGAATGATGATGATGATGATTTGTACAGGGTTATTTTTAAAACATCGACGAGTACAACCCGCTAGTTGCCGATTTTGGAGCTCAAATACAACAACTTTTTCTATGGGACGTCAATAATTTAGGCTAATTTACAGAAATGAATTGATTTATTGGTTTTGGTTTTATGGAACCAACATCGATTAGATAGATAGATAGATTTAAAAAAAAACAGCTTAATACAAACCTGGTATATTATTTTATATATTATTGTTATGTATGTAAGTATATTGTTATGTTCATTTCTATCTGGACTCATATATTTATCCATTAGGTATATTAAATTTCACACTAAGCTCTCCGCACCACTTTTCCCTTTATTCTTATCCGTCCTCTACCTGAAGGTTGTCTGGAAGAGATCGCTTTTAGCGATAAGACCGCCTAAATTGTGCATCTTTCTGTAAACACAAATTGTAACTTCTTTGTATGGTATACAATAAAGAGTATCTATCTATCTGGTCGGCTCAATGTTTGTCCCATAAAAAAAGTTGTATTTGGGCACCAGAATCAAATACAAGGGGTTTGTTGATATTTTATTTAATAGATTTTTAAAATCTCAATATGACGAACGAAATTATATACGTGTCCACAAAAATGAGGGTAATTAGTTAGCATAGCAGTAACGTGTAGTGCTAATTAACGTAATACATATCTTCCAGTGATTTGTAACATTCTCCCTCTTCATAGCAGCACAGTTAAACAGAAGCACTATAACAAGTATTTAATCTAAGTCTTGAGAGAAAAGTGCTAAATGCTAATCGATGTACAAATCGCCTGAGTCCGTGCCAGTGACAGCGTGACATCTTCACTACTGGTGCCGAAACGTTACCTGCTGGGCGCTGAGAACAAACAATACAGGGTTGTCAGTTCAATACAAAATAATCGTATTTAATTAAAAAGCCAATTAGTACAAGCCGGAACTCAAACCTAGGACTCCTTCTAAGCCGGCAGGCGTTCTACCAACCAATCTATAAGGCCCGACATAACGAAATTGGTCTTCTTAACTATAAATAACCACATATTAACACCATCTAGGAAGTTTTGCACGTATTATTCCTTTGTTAAGGTACAGTCAGCATCAAAAGTTTTAAAAAATCTATTTTCCAAAAGTACTGATTCTTCTCAATGTCATAATAATAACCTGTCTTCTTTATTACACTTTTGCAAGTTTTTTTCAGACTACTTATTTGATATGTTTTGCAAAGCAGTTATTTTAAAACATTCAGATACAAAACTACTATTAATGTTGAATATACCGTCGCACCATGTTAAAAAAAATATGTCGCGCTATGTTTTCTTTTTGTAAATTAGTTTTTATTCCTCAAGCTAGTAATCAAGTGTAGTTACTTTGTGTCGTATAAAAAAAGAGTGCCTATCTATTAATTTATCTATCTTGTTTTATTGAAAAGGCTTATAGATAGAAAGTTCCTACACTTGCTAAGAGAGCCCCCACAACTCATTGTCACTCCATAAAGAAGAGTTTGGTAACGCATTAAAGACAAATAAAGGCGTTTATAAATTGACATAACCGTAAATCCAAAAAAAACGAAAAAAGATTGTGTAGGAAATACTGAAATGATGAAAGTAACCTAGTCAGTGGACAGCCCTACGTGAGAGGGTTTCCAATAAGTGCCCCACTAAGGAACTGTCATCCGCGCAAATTGTAAGGGAATCCAGAATGTGTCTAGGAGTGTATTATTAATAAATATTTATGGATTTCTATGACGGAACACGTGTCTCTTATTGTTTTACATTTATTGTATACAGGATGTTCCGTAACCACATATTCAATGCATCATGATGAACAACTTTCGTTCAATGACTTTTGCAAATTGCATGAAAATTTATCGACTTCCCATACAAAATTACCAAACAGCCGAATGAATTTATATAGAAAACTAAAAAACATAAAACAAAAGTTGTTCAATATGATGTATAGAATGTAACCACAAGGTTACCCTTGGGTTACGGAACACCCTGTATATCAGTGCAAACTAGTTTCATGAAATAATTCGTTGCTACCACTGCTGATATTTATTTTATGTAAGAAATAATAATCTTTTCCTGACTTGCCAAATGTAGGATTATGGTTAAGCGTAAGAAGTATAAACTCAACAAGATAAAAATTTGACAGGTTACCAAGCAAGATAAAAAATTCGAATTTTAATATATTTATTTCGGACCACAGGATCCATGGGTTAGTAGTTAGTTACGTTTAAAATAGGGGCTAGTTTTCAGGTTCATCATAATACTATTACTTAATTTAAATTAAATCAAATTACAACCGGCCACATCTGTCGCAGAACCGTTGAACGGTGAAGTGAACGGGTTCTTGAGTGGAGACCGCGCCCTGGCAAACGTAGTGTAGGATGCCCCCCGGCTCGATGGACTGACGACCTTATGAAGATGGCTGGCAGTGGCTGGATTAAAAAAGCGGGAGGTCGTGCTCTTTGGCGCTCTTTAGGGGACTTACGTTCTACAGTGGACTGCAATAGGCTGACAAGGTGATGATGATGATGACAAATACTGCTTACAGAGAAAGGTTAATAGAGCTAAAACAATGTTATCGTAACCATATAACCGACAGTTAACTTAAAGTAAGTTTTGAAATAATCGTTACTGTAAACCGCCATAAGGATAACTACTGTTTGTGCTTAATGATTTAGGCAAAAGTTTTGAAGTTCTGTGTATTTTTAATAAACTTTATCAATAAATTTTATAGAAAATGATAACGGCATTATTCAATATAAGTCTTATATGTAATACGAAGAAAGTTAAACAAAGGTAATAAATATATTTTTGTTTCGTACACTCTAATTTGCAATATAATAACAATAACACTTAGTACATACATGTAATGTAGTGATCGATGCCCTTTAAAAATGAATATCGTTAAGTTTCTTCATGAAACATAACCATTACAATATTACGAGGCTATTTTACCCCCGTAGTGGCATATTTAAATGCATTGAACACCCCTCCGTGCATATTTAAGCAATGTTCAGTACCTTTTTAAACGATATGCGGTAAAATAAAGTCGGTAACAACGACTTTTTGCATATAATTTGTTTATAAGTATTTTAATAAATGTCTGAATACATAAAGATAGCATCTATACTTATATTATTTTCAATTGTCAGGCAACTTTTATATGAAGAAACATGTTGCCAGTTTTTGTAAAGAAAATGTGTCAAAATATTAATTTCATTTGTCGGATGAACCTTACATGTTTTTTTTTTTAAAAACCTAATAGTATATAATAGCTGAGCCCTGACGTTGTCGTGCCTAAATTTGACAATCTGCTGTCAAACTACATTTGCGCTCGTAGTAGCAAAGTTCTTTTATAATAATTGGTACTATTGTTTAGAAAACCATAAAACACACTTTTCAATGGATAGAACTCGTCAAGATGAATCTCTATGATGATATATGATATGATGATATGATGATATGATGATGAGTCTGGTGTCACTCAAATGGTGACTAATTGCGACGGACGCGTCCCTGGACGCGTCTTGACATTGTGAGGTCAAGCGCTGCCATTGGTCTATCCTTCAGTCAACTTCCGCCAGCCCAAGGATCGACCAATGGCAGCGTTTGACCTTACAATATCAAGACGAGTCCGCACCCGCGTCCGTTGCCATCTGTCACCGGCTTTATACTCGAGAATGGGTCGACCGATTTGTTTTTTTTTTGTTGTGTTCGCCTCAATACTGGTATGGTTCGGTAGAAAAGAAAATATGGAAAAACCCAAAGAATCAGCCAAAGAATAAAAATGGTTAATCTTGTATGAAAATGCACTATAGGTATCTTACTAAGTTCACCTAGTTTTTTTTAAATTGTCAATGTCATGCACAGTGACGGTTTTATATGATTGACACAATGAAATAAACATATTTTTAAGTGGATGTTAACCTTTTCTCTGTTTCTTGTCCTCATAAATAATTATGCTGAAATGGAAAGAAGGTACGTGCCTTTTAGGGTGATTGTATAATATAGTACGAATAGTTGCTTCTCTGCTTTTGTCGCTCGCTATCTCTCCGGTAGCATCTGACATATTGAAGGGCAAACGACTTTTATAAGATTGATTTTCGTATGAAAAAGTATCGGGAAAATAACAGTCGGTATAAAGATCCTGTCAGTCAGATTTGTAAGTGTTCAATACAATCCCTAAGTCACTGGTGTTTGGTAATATCAATCTTATTGGGTTATTTTCTTACTGTAGGTAGGGGCAGTAGGTATAGCATAGTAACGTATTACGTATTACGTTCTGCCGTAGTATAATGTTAACTTACTTATAACCAATTTTATAAAATCGTAGACCGTTACAATGAAGCGCGCGCTTGAATAAAAAAAGTTAAAAGGTATTTTGGCATAAACTTTTGATTGCAAATATGCTTCAAAAATCCACAGTAAACTAGCACTATTTGAAACTTTATTTTAAGTCGCAAATTCCACGCTGGTGAAGCCACTGTCATAGCTAGTATGATATATTATTAATATGCTTTTCAAAATTTCTTGTCAACAATGTACTCTGTTTAAACTTACTGTATAGTATTCTTTTGTTTGACAGCGCGTAGTAAAAACAACGAATTTCCCGTCTGGGCGGAATTTTTAATATCGTGCTGAGCATAGTTTTGCTTTGACTGACATGTGCTCCTCACTTTCGGCTTTATCACACCAACAATCTGTGTCAGCAGAATGCTGTTCTGTTATGATTTAATAATATTTTAATATGAACCACGGTTTGTAAGTTCAGCGATTAATAATTACCAAATCGTCGTATGATGTGCCTTAGTAATAGGTACAACTAAGATTAGATTTTAGTAGGCAAACTGAGAAACGATTAGAGTAGACCGAAATATTAAATAAACCTTACAAACTAGTTCATATCTCATCGTGATAGATGTTATCACTAAATATGTGTAATGTGTAACTCAGATCTGCCTTATTAAAATTTCCCAGCTAAGACAACCAAATAATGTTAGGTATGGAATAAAATTACCTTGAATTTGATATGAAATTAAATTAAATAAATAAATAAATATGGACAACATCACATACATTGCTCTGATCCTGTGATAAGTAGCTTAAGCACTTGTGTTACAGAAATCAGAAACAACGACGGTACCACAACACCCAGACCCGAGACAATATAGAAAAGTTATTTTTCTACATTGACCGACCGGGAATCGAACCTGGGACCTCAGAGATAGCGTCACAAACCACCAAACCGGTATACTCGCCTATCGGCTACGGAAGTCGTCTTAGTCGGTCGGTCGTCAATACTGTTATTTAATTGAATTTTATAACCCTCATCTGTATGAGGGTATATTAATAACGCTTGCTGACATGTGTAAACCAGATAACTTTATTTGTGGTGAAGGGAAAGTGCAATCTATGTTTTTCCTATTTTTTGTGTCATAAATATTTTCTTAGTTAATGCTCGATTTTTATAAATTGCAAATATAAATAAAAAGTAAAATAGAAAGAAGATAAGCAAACCATGCGCGATTTTTCAATCTATCTATTTTATCTATCTTAATATCTTAGTTATCGTCAAAACAGATGAGGGTTGATATTCCCATTACCAAATCTTAGACTATAACATGTGCTACAAGACAGTGCCTCTCGCCTTTCATGATTCCAGGTCAACGGGAAGTACTTTGTAGGTTTTGATAGTACTTTATAGGTTTTGATTTCCTTGCGTGTTTCAAAATATGCGGCATAAACAGCCGTATCATTTGATTCATCATCATCATTATCATTTCAGCCATAGGACGTCCACTGCTGAACATAGGCCTTCCCCATTGACTTCCAGATTGGCCGGTTGGAAGCGGCCTATCTTTTGATTGCGTTGACTTAAAAGTTTGATTTTTTCACAGCTCCAAGGGATTGCAGATCTGAGTATAGGATATTATTTCAACCTGACTACGCGTTTCTACAGCAAGGACCTTGATAGACAGAGACAGACAGACAGACGGACAACGACGTGATCCAATAAGGGTTCTTTTAACCTTCTTATGTACGGAACCCTAAAAACAAGCAATCATTTACCTAAGGACAATATTTTCACTTGAATTTTTTTTTTTAAATACCGTTGATTTAATAAAGTAGCATTATTGTGAATGGAAAAAAATTAAAAGTTTAAATCAATAACCTCCTGTAGGTTACTTCTTGCGATATATTAAAACTTGGCTTTCAACAAAAGTAGGTATAGAGCAAGCCCTCTGCATCAATACAATCATCGTCATTTCATATCTGCCCATTGACACACCATTAATCTCCAACAAAATATAATATTTTTTCCTGTTTAATTATTTATCAAGCTGCATAAGGATCATTTAACTTCTGTCGAAAGTAAAAAATAATCCAAAAGGAAGTTTTTAATCAAAGGAACACGCGAGAATGATAATGATGGCTGCATTAATGACGTTTTCACATTTTCTCTTTGACGGCGAAACTCCTGGAAAATGCGAAAATTAAGAATTTATATAAAACGTACAGCCACTTTTCTTTTTTAGTCATTACCCGTAATCAAACAACAGAAAATGCCTTTTGATGTGATTTGTGTTTTTTTATTTTGTTTATACAGGATTACTTTTATTGCAGATATAATAATAACGGAGATTAATACCCAGAGGGAATGTCGCCTAGACAAAGTTTACTTAGTTAGGTAAGTAATTACCGTATAAATCATCATTACTTGCTTGCCAAAGTTGTTTTTATTCGATTCCTTTCACAGGAAGGCTTTCAGTAAAATATTTGCTTAGTTTGATCCTGGGGAAAAGTAATGAAGATATTAATGTATTGTCGTCCGAACCGAATCCGACTACGGCGACTCCTAGCTATTTTTGTAATTAATGGATCTGTAAGATATACTATCCGGTTCAAAATCATTAACCTTATCATATACTAGGCAGCGCCACTCAGATCGGTGACCAGCTAAAGGCTCTCAGTTCAAAGGCTCAATTTAACATTTTCTGAAATGCCATTGCAACATTACTGCAGATACCTAAGGTAAGTTGCTAAAGCATTTGTATTATAGAAATTAGAAACAACGACTGTACCAAACCACCACTACTCTAAACCATATAGAAAAGTTTGTTTCCTAAATTGACCGGCCCGGGATTCTGACGTCCCGGGTTCGATTATGCCCGGGACCTCAGAAATGGCGACGCCAAATCCGGCATACTTCCCTCTTAGCTATGGAGATCGTGGTGTATAGATTAATGATTAATAATTTTACTTATGATCACAATCTAATTAAAATGGCATGGCATTACACTTTTTTGATCTTCAAGTGGAATTGTACAGATGAGACCCGTAGCTGAGAAAAAAACGCCATAATTTTTTTACCAACGTTTCTCGCCTGCCTCACTTTTGTTGTGTTCTCATTTTCAAACACCCATTCACAAGATTGCTGTTTTTTTTAAAACAATAAATCCACGTTTCGTCTCCTGTGACAATGTCATAAACAGCATTAAAATGTCCGTGGTCGTACTTCAGTAGCATCTGTGAGCACCATTCCACGCGAGCCCGCTTCTGCTCCGCTGTCAGTTCATGAGGGATCCAACGACAGCAAAGTCCGAACTTTCAATTCTTCGTGTAAAATTTTTGAATTTAGCTCATACCAATCCCCAATAGTCCTCGAATTGTCTCATAGGTAATCCGCGGGTTTTTTTCAATTAGCCGCTTAACAGTAGCCACATTATTTTCGTAGACGGCAGTTGAAAGCCGCCCTTTACGAAATTCGTCATGTAAAGAAACTCGACCTCTCTCAAATTCAGCAAACCATCGCCTCACGGTGCTCAAACAAGGTGCTTCTCTCCCAAAGGCATTTTGAAGACGAGCGGCACAGTCTTGCGGAGAGAAAGAACTTTTAAAATCTTAAAAAAACATCGCTCTAAAATCTTTTCGACTTAATTCCATTTTCGTTGCGTACGTAGAACTTTGATGTGTGATAAAAAACAACTGACAAACCATTGCCCGACAATTGTTTTTTTTTATTACTAAGAAGGTTGCAACGTTTAAAAAAATATAATATTCCTACATTTTCCTACCTTCTTTTATCTTCTGTTTTGTCCATCTGGAATTGTAACTTTTTATGAGATCTGTCATTATTTTTATGAGATTGCAAATGTTTCGTCTGTGATTTCATTGTATTAATATTTGAGCAGCAGAATACTGATTCCACTAAGGGAAACCACTAAGGGACTGCCGTTAGTGGTTTTTTTACCAACAAGTTTTAGTTATTACTACGGTCAAGTTCTCTCATATATATTGTTGAATGAAGATAATTCATGACACAATATTTCTGAAATTGTATACTATACAATTCTCGTAATTATGAATAAGTCCTACTAAGCTATATTTCTACAAACTCTCTTTATCATTTAGAGCTTCTGATCTAAGTGGTTTGGCGAGCCTTAATACTGAGTGCCCTTCTCAAAACGATTGAACTTTTCGTTATAAGTGCGAATAAAGTTCGTTTTCTAAATTGGCCAGAGTCTTGAGTGTGTGAGTGAGTAAAATATATTGTCTGGTGCCTCGTAACACAAAGATGTTAATTCCTTACTTTGAGACCTAGACAAAGATTTAATTATCTTATAATTTGTTTGACTTTTTAGTCTCTCGTTTAGGTCCGTCTAGCTCGATGTGAAGGGTATTAAAACCACATTACTTCATTGGCAATATTTTATATTTCAACTCATCAATTGAACTATTTAATATCTATACAAAATTAAACATAGTTTGCTACACTTATTGTATAATATAATTACGCCATGATTTACATTGATTTAAGTACAACATTTTAAATACTGTTGATAGTTGCAATAGCTTAGTAGTAAGTAGTGTCTAACTACAAAGCGAAGTTGTTTTACATTTGCCCAGCTCTAAAAATGTATAACACTTCGCAGAACCCCTACTATAATAAAAATACTTTAAGAGATCGAAGAACTAAACGACAGTCTTACATAATATTGACTAGAATATCATCTGTATCTATTAATTATTAAATTGAGTATTCGCAAAACAGTACAGTATCGAGTAATCACAGATATTAAATGCAGAAGAGGACAGTTGAGAGAGCGGGAGTGAACAACATTTAATAACGACCGCTATGTACACATATCTTACGAGTACGGAGTAACATTTTAATTAAACTTTTTTTTTATCTGTAAATGGTTGACCTTAGAGTATTTTGTGTATGTATTTGTTCGGAGCGGATATGACTATACGTGCGCTAAGTTCGGTAGCTTAATCTTGTCTGTCGTCTTCCACGGAGCTGCTGGCTTTGACTTCCTTGGGCAGAGCAGTCTGTAACAAAACGTACAATTATGTTAATGAATACGTCTTCTCTAGTAATTATGCATTGAAGACGGAGTGATAAAGGTTGAGAGTAAAATGCGGTGCTACAAGATTTGACATGAAAATGAATCGATACCTTTTGCTATGGGCTCAATAGTAAACAGTAAAATATGTTTTTCTCGTAATTATTTTTGGATATTGGTCCAAAAATTTAAGTGAGTTAGCTTGTATAGTCAGCAACAAAAGTCGATGACAACATTCAATGACCTTTTATAATAATCATCAAATTCTGACGCATGTCATGTTTTATACAAAACTCCTAAGTAATTGAGTTATGTATAGAAATGAAAACTTAAAATGATGATATCAAATTTCTGACTTTACCATATCATTAGTATGCATTTATGTTAGCACATACCTTTTCGGCTATATAGAGCCATAATCCCAATAACCCTGTATATGTTAAAACAGAATTCTAAGAAGACCTAAATAAAGCTTCAAGTGTCGCCCAACGGCAATAGAATAATTGAATATCAAACCCGAATGCCGACTGCCCTTATCTGTGTCGGCGTTACTCTCTACGCGGAGATTACGTAAAAAGCACCTGTCATCGCCAAACCTTTTGTGCGATTTATTTTTTGTTGAGAGTCGTAGAATGCCTTACCGTTTATCGTGTAAAGACTAGGACAAAAAGCAAATAATATTTTTAGATAAACACGTGCACAAATGCCTACTCAATTTTCTTTATAAAGCTTTGTATAAGCAAAGCAAAGCAAAAAAAGGGGGGGAGTGGAGGAGTGATACTAAGAACGTAAAGTAAGCCTTTATACGTCCTAGTGCAGAACACAGGCCTCACCTCAACTATAAGGTGGTACTGAAAGACAATTGAGAGAAAGACAATTACAAACAAGGCACGGTTAAGTACAATCAGGCGTCCTTTTCTATATACTACATTCATGTTTATATATTTATTTATAACGTACTTCGTAAGGCATGAGAAACATGTTGTTATCCGACCGACGGCCAAATCGGAGACGCATCGAGGGCGCGCGCACAGAACGGTCTTGTTCCTGTAACAAAAACTTGAGTTAACTAAAAATACAGACAATACATTCTTAAGCAATAACCGTTATTTGCGTTTTGAGTTGCAAAACTAGTATTAATGAGTTGCATACAGCGTAATTTAATTAACCAATCGTAATTTATCCACGAGTTCCATTTTTAAACAGCAGACAGGATTATAATAATAAAAAAATAAAAAAACATTAAGTAAATCGATTTAATTATGAGTCACTTCTAAAAATTTGACACTACCTTACAATGTAACCCTGAAGTACATGCCCTATAGTGTAGAATGTTATTTATTTTATTCCATAAGAATTCTGCAATTTTTAAATCTGTGACGATACTGTTTTTGTATGGGCGAGAGTTGACAGGACTTGTCAGGTTATACTGGATGTAACTGAAAATCACTAACCAACGTGTTTCGGAAAAAGACGATCCATATTGCTGCTCTATAGTGATAATAATAGTGTAATAATGTACCACTCTTAAAATACCTACTAAAAAGTGGCGCAACTAGATTTTCGGGTAGAGATGAAGAAAAGTGTTACAGGGTTATATTTATATTTAATAATTTAAATAGTAAATAATAGTAAAAAATAGTACTTAGGCTAATACTAAATTATTTTTATTTGTTTACTCGTCCCTTTTTTTAAAATTAGTATTCAATAAGCAATTTTTATTATTTGTATTTTTTATACAGTTTTTAAATTCCTAAGTAGATGATTATTTGTATTTTTAAGATAGTTCATTATTTGTGTTTTATTTGTGTAATCAATAAGACTGAAACATTATGAATAAATGTGGTTTTACTTTGAGAAAGGACATATTATTTACTAGTTTTCTACTCCCTATTATATTTATTCAGGATTTGAACTATCCAAGGAACAAACACTTTTCTTTCGAACTGTACCTTCCATTTGTTAACGTAGAATCAAGAATGTGGTACATAGCGCCACTTTTTCGTACGTATTTTAAGAGTGGTACATAGCGGGACTGGTGCATAGCGCCACTAACCGCTTATCTAATGGAGGAGCGGAGCCTCCTGGTACAGGCATTTTTTGCTTACAAGGAGACTCCGGCCACTAATTAATGTAAGATAAAACTTTTTTACTGAAATAAATTTATTGGATTGTATTGTATTGTTACCTACATTTTCACAAATAAATTATTAGTTTTTAATTTCATTTGACACAGGGTATGTGCTCGATAAATGTAATCTTGTATGTGAGACAAATTTTTGCTGATTCTGTTCAGCCAATTCAGTTCAGATTGTTTAATTAGATGTTCAAGAATCATCTAAACATAATCTTTCACATATAATATTAGTAAGAATGAAGATTTATGGGGCTAATATTGTACCTAGGCAATGTTTTGCAAAATGGTGCCATTCGTCATAAACCGGGTCAATCGTCATAAAAGCGAATAGTGGCTTGTTAGGGCGAATAACTTCGTTACGGCTTTACACCGCATCAAGGTTTTACGACTGTGTCCGCCCGATGCGGAATGTCTACAGGTATTGTAGATTTCATGTCGAATGCCTGTAGCCCAGTAGCGGCAGTGCTTTACGCTGCGACTAGATTGGATGAGTTACCATTCCGACCATATTTAGGAACGCGTGGATGTAAAAAATCCGACTTTTAAGACAACGCGAGTAAATGATTGTACATTTGTTGTAAAAAATATATTTTTGAGCAAACTGAAAAAGCGGTAAAAATCTTCGAGGCTCGATTCCCGTTATGGACGAATTATTTATATGTAAGTACTTACAAGTTTGTACAGAAGCCTTGATGCACGAATCCGACCTATCCATGTGTCTATCGCTCAAATCAAATCAAATATTTATTTCAGCCCACCTAAGTACCGATTTGTGTTAGTTCAGATGTTGCTTTGGCAAATGCCTTAAACTGCAAACGCCTTAGGTCCGAGTTTCCGGAAAGATACAAAAATAAAGCTTACGTGGTGATACAGGTGGAAACGAATTGTTTCTTAGATTTTTACCAAACGACACTTCATTGTGGGAAACAATACTTATTTTTGAAAATATCAGAAAACACTCAACTCTTCGGAATCGCTGAAACCCACAGAACGCTCTCATGGGAATTGAATCCAATCTACTATCTTTATTCATAAAAGATTCCACCAAAATTATTGGAAAACAAAATATACATCTTTTTCCAGAAGGATTTATTTAAAGGGTAAGTATAAAAGCATTTCATAACTTTCTTTACCATTTTTCCATTATCTCAGATGGTCTTTACGAACTAGAAGAAAAATATTACTGAATCGTTGAACTTTCTACATACGGCGTCTTTCGCCTAAAACTTGTAAGTAGGTATTGCATTGTAGAAATAATGTGGAGATGGCTCTGTCCTCTTTTAAGTTCTAAGTAAATAAATCCTCAAGGTTGGCTACGAAGATAAACGACTACTCAAACACTCGTCACTTATTAGGTACACCTGATTACTGGCACCCTAAAAAATAAGACTGAAAAAAAAGCGTTACACAGATCATTTAAGTGGGCTTAAAACTAAGTCTCTAATTACTGCGTGGTATTTGGTATTTTGTAATAATGTGAAGCCGAATAAAATGAAATCTGGATATCTCTCTTACTTCCTGAGGGAAAACGTGAGGGACAGCATGCTCGTCCGATCGGCGGCCGAAGCGCAAGCGCACGGGGGTGCGCACCTCGCGGAGAGACAGGAGCTCGTCCATCTCGTCAAGCTGAAACAATCAAAAACATGTTACTGCTTTTTTGGGTTCCGTAGGCCACAGAAACCCTTTAGTTTCGCCATCTGTACGTCAGTATGTCACAGCCATTTTTCTCGCTGCCTTTCAGTGCTAAAAAAAACTGGAGATGATATAAATAAGATATAAATTTAATATTTAAATCTTAGATTAGATAATAACAACGCGAAAAATATTTGTTATAAAAAATTCTTCCATAAATATGTACTCTCGTGACATACTGACTGACAGATTCAGCACAGCCTAAACCATGCACTTACAGACTTGCAATTTGAAGGAATTATTCCTTATGGATTCTAGGGGTGCACTAAAATAATAAATATTTCGTTTAATTGTGCAACAAAAGTTTTTTTCAAGAAAGATAACTGTTTAAGTTTATAAATACCCCAAAGGACAGAAATAGAACTCTTGCATTGTCATGATTCAAACCTAGATCCGACCAATTAAGAAAAGTTGGTTTCATAAAATAGGAAGTGGGCACCTGACTTGCTTAAATGGAAAGGAGCCCTTCAGCGTAACAAGCGAGTGTGTTTCATAGCTTTATCTTTACACTAATAACAAGACGCCAGATTTATACAGTTGTAGTATTTTACCTCTTATGAAATGAGTAAAAATATATAGTTTACGGCGAAAATTTTTAAAAATATATTCTTAAAATGTGGTTTTTTGTTGTGCGCCACGCGAACAAAGTCGCGGGCAATAGCTAGCGATTATAAAGCAATGTAATAAATCCTAATTATTATTCAAATTAGGTCTCTGAAGTCTGAATGATCACGTCACTATTTCAAATAACAGTAACTAGATTAGGAATTTATCCATTTGGAAATGTTAGCAAACTGTAAATTCTGTCGACCGGAAATGGGGAAACTATGTTATATAAAGTCTTATGCTCGTCACAACATCAAACCTTGCTAATACAGGTAAGGGATAAGGTTTAGTGTTGTGAAAACTAAGTAAAAAGTATCGATAGCAGAGCGTTAAATGTTTACTTTTTATTAGAAAAATATAAGCATTTAGAGCGATAATTTTAATTTAGGTTTTAGCTTTGCTTTTGTAGATCTCCCATATTATACTTACATTCTGCTTTAATTCAATCTAAAAATACAATAAGTTCATGATAATAGTTTAGACTTATCGATAAACTGTTTGTCTACCCATCTCTTAGAAGAGCGGATTTTATTCAATTAGGAATGGAGGGGTGTCGAAACTTTACAAAATTCACTTATATTGTTCCATGTGAAGGTGGACCAGTTTTCTTGATGCAAACGGATAGTCAGTTCGCATCAAAGGACGAGATAAGTCTTATTATTAGGAACGGGGTTTCTCTTCTAAGTTTGTCTTAAGCAGCTGATGAATATTTTATATGAAATCTAATGTTGTGGTGCTAATAATAAGTAACTTATTTTCTGTGGGGAAGTGCAGGATTAGGTATATTTTAGTTCATTAGTCCCTAAATTGAAAATAGGAGAAAAAATATGCTATGACTTTAAAGGAACTATGGAGTAGAAAGTAGTAGAGAAAAGGAAGAGGAAGAACTAGAAAGTTATGCAATACCATGTGAGTGATAAATTGGGTGCAGAGTCGTATCGTGTCATGAGTTAAGGAGATGGCATGGATAAGAGAAAATCGGAAATAGAATTACTGATAAGAACATAACTCATAAATTAGTTTATAAATACCTAGTCTTGTTATAAATACTGAAACAAAGAAAAAACAAATTTTCTATTGCAAACAACATTTATTACTTTTACAGTGTGTTAGTTTAATACATAAATATAAAACAATTTAAAATATAAAAAGCTTATTCGAAGTGGTCTCCATTGGCTGCAACACAGTCCTTTAAACGTTGAGGCCAGTTATTAATAGAAGCACGCACTCCTTCCATGGGAAAATTCTTCACTGCTAATCGTACGGATTGTTTTATGGACTCCAAATTATCATGGCGCGTAGAACAAGCCGTACTCTCTAAAACTGACCATAAATCATAATCCAGCGGATTAAGAACGGGACTAGACGAGGGCCAGTCTTCAGCTATGATGAAGTCCGAAACGTTCGTTTCCAACCAAGACTGCGTAGACCGAGCTTTATGACCCGGCGCCGAGTCTTGCTGGAAGGACCATTCTTGGTTATTGTACATGGTGTTGTTAAGGGGATTCACTACCTTCTCAAGAATGGTATACACTTGTGCCGATATTTTGATACCTTTTTCACAAAAGTATGGCTCAGTCACTCCTTCATAGCTAATACCCCACCAAACCATCACTGAAGTTGGATAGTGCCCACGATGCACTCTGTCGACTAATTGGGAAGCTTCCTTAGAGCTTTGAGCATAAATACGGTCATTTTGTTTGTTAAAATATTGCTCAATTGTAAAAAAAATCTCATACGTAATTTTTTTCGATTTTACCACCCAATTCTTTTTTTAATTATCAGTTAATAAATGACCAGTACCAGACCAGGAGGTCTCATTGTACCCATTATTAGCCCGGTACACAAACATTTTACTAATACCAAGCGTATGGAGAGTTTTAAAAATTGCATTTGGCTTCATACCTACTTTGTGTAATGCAATTACAGCGATTCGGTTCTCTTTATCACCCCACTCCATTTTAATATCGCAAAATTAGTTTAATTACATTGATTAACATTACATACATTGCTCTGCTCTTAAGAGTTCATTCACATAGAATGTTCGTATTTTCAGGATCGATTTGACGGATCCGGCCCAACTGGAGATAGTGTTCATCAGTGTATTGCTAACTTTCTACACAGATAAGATAAGATTGTACAAAATATTGGCGCGAAATGAGAAAACTCAATGAACAATCGTATAAAAATGACAGATTCCAAATTCAAATGTAATATTTTGTTTAATTTTAACTGTAACAGTATTTATAGCCAGACTAAGTATTAGTATGACGACAGCCTGGTGTAGTTGTTCGCGCTCTGGACTTTAAAGCCAGGCGGTGACAGGTTCTAATCGCGCAAAGGGGTAAATGGTTTTGCGATGACCACGAGCATTTGCACTTAAGTCATGGATGTTTATAAAAGTATTTAGGTATGTTTATCCGTCATCTAGTTGACATAGTACAAGCTTTGCTTAGTTTGGAGCCAGATAAGTGTGATTGTGGAAATTATTTATTTATAAATGCTCTTTTCGGTGAAGTTTTTAACATCCTTCTCTGTTCTACTAGGCACACGATTACCTACCTATTTATTTAATAAACTAAATTATATTAAGCAAACAAGTAAGTAGGTACGCCTTCCAGGAAATCTGGAGTTAAACATGTTTAGATAAATCATTGTGACATGATCAGATAAGGCGCAACGAGTGGGCATTCGACAAATGGAATCACGGAGTTCAGTGGATTATGAAATGAAAACCGTATTCAGGAAGGACATAAAAACTTTATTAATATCATCTCAGAGCAAACAAGGTTTTTTATACCTGTAGGTACAATAGATATAAGTATCTCGTTGTTCTTAACCATTTTGAAACTTAATTCTACCTTAAGGCCTAACCAAAACAGTATTACCTCAACCTTGTTTTGTTTTTTCTGTATAAACAACAAACCAATAAAAACATCGCTTAAGTACAGTTTGTTTTGTTAGACATAAAAACAACACTGCTTAATTACTTTTTAGTGTTCATGGCGCGGTGTTGGATTAATCTCACTATGACCAAACGTCAGTGTGTACTATTTTTAAATTATTCCTAAGCTCATTTCAGTGTGTAGGTAACCGTCAAAGCTATTATTTAATTTACCTAATTATTTTGCTTTATTTACATGTACAAACATTTTCTTGTAATACAAACATAAGTAAGTGGTGGTAGATTGGATCTATAACAGTCTATGCAAACCGTGATTGATGTATTTCAGAACATTTGACATGAAGTGTTTGTCCAGGATATTTTATTTATTTAAGACAGGTTAATGCCAATAATACGGTAACCTACTTATCTTACTTTCGAAATTCTTCTGTTCGAATTTAAATAGTTCGGAAACTGTTTAACGAAGTTTTGAATATCAACTAGTTTTAAAAAAAAATATATTGTAAGTAATAAATTTATTTCACCGATGTTTCATTTTCCAGAAAAACAGATACCTAATTATCTAAACCGTTTTTTTTTCGTTTCACCGTTGTTTTACTAACAAAAATGTTCATTTCTAACTAAACAGTAAATACTGCAAAAAAATATAAGACTAACTTGGTTAAGTTAGGTTAGAACAGTGACCACACAGCGAGGAGCGCTTAAAAACTAAGGATCAATTTTAAGGGTAAGGATGAAGGATTAATTATTATAATATTGAAAGCATTTTTCTAGAAACTAAATCACTAAGCTTTGGCAAATGTTAAATAAGATTTCAAAACATATAGAACAAAAAAACATTACAATCTAAAATCAAAATATCAGCAATATTTCATTTGTGTTTTCGGTATAATAAAAATATGTAATAACCCAACAATATAATAACATCATTTTACGATTAACAGTTTATAACGACTATAACCAGAGAAGAAATAATAATAGTAAAACCATTAGATAGTGTACATGATATTTGTTATTATTTTTACAATGCACTTTAATTTAATAAGTAATATCGTATATGAAGCGAATTCTTTTGAGAACTGCTGTGATATAGACGATCTAAGAGAGAGGTGGCGTAAGTCCTATTTACAACCAAATACGTAGAACAATAAAATTGCTTTTAGCGGATAGCGGGACCGAGGGTGAGTTTATCCACGAGTGATCATTATCATGCATTATCCGACGTGGAGTATTTAATGCGTTCTGGAAAATTAGGTTCTTTTTAGGACGATGTTGTGTTGTTTATTTCTTAGAGCAGTGGTCGTTTTTTTTTTACAAAAAAATAGAATATTTTCTTTTCTATGCATCAGTAGGTACCCTTCGAGTGTAGTTAGCTCAGTGGTCGCCTCAACATCAAGCACGACGTACCTCTGGATATTTATTATCTATGATTAATACACGGATTTATACCACTTGCTCGGCAGTGAAAGAAAACCTGAGGAATGTAAAGAAAGGCATTCAGATAAAAACGGATGTGTAGTCTTGGTCTATAATTGTCTTGCAGGGGAGTCAGACCATCTGTCTAAGAGTTAAGACGGTCTGATGGCAATCGGACCAAATGTTATAAACAAACTTGCTGCATATTATGACATTACCCTTTTAAACTATTTCACCTTTTTAAAGTTTAGATAAAAATAAATTTGTGGATAAACTTTTTTGGACTTCGGTTTGTCCTTATGTCCTCAAAGACTTATGTTTTAATGGGTTCCGTAATTCGTTGTCAAACAGAAACTTTTACAGTTTCATGCCATGTGTGTCTGTTCGTTCAGCTATGATCACAGTCTTATTGCTGACTGAATCAGTGCTATAAAGGTAGAATTATGACTGTTGTGCCTACTTCATAAATTTATAAAGGCTTGATAAGATGAATTATCACTTCCGTAACTAGCCCCTTACTACGAGCTCTTAAAGCAGGCATGCTTTTGAACAACCCTATTTTTTAATACAGGATAGTATGAAAAATCATCGCAAAAGCAGGCCAGCTTTATGAGATCGTAGTAAAGGGAATGAACGTAAAGTTCGTCCATTAGCCTGGACTGTGAGACAATCGCAAAATACTTCTTTAAGAACTATGTAGAACGCCGTCAGCCGTTGTTTGTAAGAAGAAGTTATTTTATGAAAATATGTTTATTTTTGATTGTATTAAGAGAAATTTATATCTGCACATTGTGCATTTTTACTTTTTTCAAAATAGTTAGAAAATTAGGTCAATCAACTACGCAAGGGTGGTGTTATTGCTAAAGTAACAACGCGTAAGTAGTCAATGTAGAGCTGAGAAAGCGAATTCATTTTAGGTGTTACTCTTAACTGGACGTAATTCCTTTCAGCGAACCTTGTCTATTCCCTGGCCGGAGCGTGTAATGATAATCGCTTTGATCTTGCTCGTTCCGGTGAATGAACAAACTACTTTGTCTGAAATTGAGATGAATTTTATACTCCCTGCTCCGTGACTTGTATGCTCCAACGGTTTTGATTACGGTTTGTAGTTTCAGATGTGTGAATGAATCTTGTCAATCGAATTTTATTACCATTCATCGAATATTTCAATTTATTATCAGAACGTACACACGGCTACAGTGGCAAGTTAAGTCAAACTGTATTATTTCATTATTATCATTGGAAGTTTCTTTAGTGAGAAATCAGCTTATTTATAACGGAAATATAATGCTTTTAATGCGTACAAATTTTACTAGGGTATAACAAAAAAAAACATGTTTGTATCTATCGTACTAATAGTTTTGTTGTGTAGTACTTAAATAGTCTAAATAGACTATTTAGTTTATTTATAGTATACGTAAAAGTATCATATTTATTGTAATAATAATAAAAATAATTGTAATTAAACATGAGTATTTTCATATACAGTCTCTAAAACAAGAAGTGCATTATTTATGTTTTACTTACTGAATAAACTTGAATGAACCTTTGTTGAACAAAATTGATCAAGTTGCGCATTTAGCGGTAATGTCAAAATAATACGGCTATCATTGCGTCATTTGAATATGTTATATTGTCTGTGGGTGACGGAAACTATTATCTACTTATTGTTCCAGTTATCCATTGTAACTAACTTACAAGTTTTAACTTAGATTGTAACTATATTTGGAGTTCCGAGATTACTTTACCAGGGACGAATTTGCGGAACCAAAGTAAGCTTGCCATAAGTTTATTGTTAACTGAAATTATAATCATATGCCTCACTAACTACGAAAACGAGTTTTTACTTCTGGGAATCGCACTGAAGATTTTGATTAAGTTAAATTTAGGGTTTTTTAAATCTATGTCACCTTGAGCAGTAAAATTTATTGTATAGGCTTTTTTTTCTTTTTTTCTACGTTTCACAATACTAACATAAAACTTCCGCTTGAAAAAACACTTATATAAGTTTCCCAGTATTAAATCAATACTTCTAGTACCTACTACATGACCGAAAATTGTAATCCATTTGTTGAGTAAAACGGTTGAGTGTCCTGTATTTGAAGATTAAAGCTTTTAGCACCAGTAAAAAGTGTTAAAAGCTCTTTTATCCATTTGCACAACCTATTGATCGACACCCTCTAATTGTTCTTGTATTTTTGAGAGAGAGTAATACATTTTCCGTTTTTATTGTCACATATGCAATAGGTCATACGCAATTTACACAGTAGATTCAACTTTATATGGCCCGAAGAGTTTCGGTTATTCCTCGTCTCCACAGTATTTATTTGCATGGTTTAAGGAACAGCTGTTTATTATAAATTCTGCTATTGGTCCGGTAGTAATATTAGATGTTGATTATGAATAGAATACCTACTCAATTAGAATTTGGATGATGACGAAAAAGTTACTATGTATTACAAGGTGCAAAAGGTATAGTGATATAAATAAATATTGCACAGCAGCACATACATTGCTAAAGCACTTGTGCTATAGAAAACGACGAGATTACCACAACACCCACACACAGACAACATAAAAAAGTTCATTTTCTATATTGACCCGACCGAGTATAGAACCCGGGACCTTAGAGTGGCGACGCAAGTCGTATTTGCTCTCAGCCGTAGAAACATAACGCAAAACCT
This sequence comes from Anania hortulata, assembly GCA_963576865.1. Taxonomy (NCBI): domain Eukaryota; kingdom Metazoa; phylum Arthropoda; class Insecta; order Lepidoptera; family Crambidae; genus Anania; species Anania hortulata. Next base: position 7,454,927 of record OY756396.1, on the reverse strand, counting down.
AGTAATGGTAAATTACTTCCTTATAGTAAACCACCGGCCAGTTTGTATGGAAAAAAAAACGATGTTGATTCCATAGAAAAAGTTGTTGTATTTTGATACACAAGTTTAAGTGAAGACGAGGCTTAAAAAACAAGCAGTTATTAATTTTTTAAATCTATTATTGTCTTTTAATGAAGACTTTATGAATGTTTTGTTTAGCTCGTTAAATTATTTATGAGTGCTAGAAACCTATAAAACAACACTTTAAGGTAAAGGGAAAGTTTGGCGCTAAACCTTGGCGGTTTTAATTAGTACGCGGGAACTCGGAAACATTCTAACCACGCTTTCAACGCGCGTCGACAGAATTTTTACCACAAATAGCGGGATGAAATTATGATTCCTGTTAATAAAAAATAATAACTGACTTCAACTAGTTAAAAAGAAATACTATAAAAAGAGCAATGCTTGGGTAAGATCCGGAACGAAGATATCCGTAAAAGAACCGACATAGCTCTTCGAATTGCAAAGCTTAATTGGCAATGGGTAGGGCCACATTGCTCGCAGAACTGACAATCATTAGGAAAGAAAGGTTCTTGAGTGGCAACCACGAACTAGAAAACGCAACATAGGCAGGCTCCCACCCAGTGGACTGACGACCCAGTCAAAGTTGCGGGGAGCCGCTAGATGCAAACGGCTTAGAGCCGCTTGCTGTGGCGTCCTATAGGAGCAATGTCTAGCAGTGGACTTCCAAAGGCTTATGATGATGATGGTAATGATGATAAATTAAAAAGAAAAAAACATTTAGAAAGTCAAGTATGAAAAATGGATTGAAAAAATTCTATAGCTGTTTCAACGACATGTTAAGATGCAATTTATTAGTCAAAGACAGGTTAATATTTTTGTTTCTTGGTTTTATGTATGTTTGATTCATTATGGTATTAACAGAGTTTTTAAATGTAATAAAAATAAAAATGTACATTGTTAACCTAGGGGTGAAAGTAACTTATCTAGTCTCGAGACGGGGTTCGAGGGACTAAATAATAAGTCTTTAATCCGAGGTAAACACTGTGCTTTTCATTACGAATACAAGGAAAGTAAAAATTAAAACATGAATTAGCTGAAGAATAAATTAGTAAATTTTAACAAAACCGTACCAAAGAGTATGCAATCACTACATTCTACAACTCGAAAAAACAAATGAAGATCGGATTGCTGCTTTTCCGCCATTTTTTGTTTGTAGCCGGCCATTTTTTTCATTGTCATCATTGAAAAAATGGTAAACATTTTGACTTGTAAGAATACAACTAGTTATTTCTTTTTATAATTTGACAGCTGCCAGTTGAAAACGATTCTCCCTAGGGCACTGCCCTAGGTTTACTTTCAACCCGCTCTTCAGGTAACTTCAGACCTACTTTCCGAGTATCTCTTTCTGGTCGTTCCCTCAATGCTGAGGATCGTGACTGTATGTTAATCTTCTCCACTCGGTCCGGTTCTGCGCCATATGTACCGCTCCCCGTATCCGGCCTCCAGTCACCTCTTTGAGTTGGTCCACCCATCTAGCTGGCGCTCTTCCTCTAGCGCGCTTTCCCTCCATTTGTCCGAGAATGATGAGTTTCTCCAGGCTGTGCAATGGGGATCGCATTATGTGCCCAAAGAAACTCCGGATCCTTTCCTGGCACGTAGTCAGCAGGCGCTTGGTGACCTTTAGCTCTTCGAGGATGGAGACATTGGTTCTCATAGCTGTCCAAGGAATGCGCAGTAGCTTTCTCCAGCACCACATTTCAAAGGCATGGATCTTGTTGCGTTCCTTTTTCCTGAGACACCAAGTCTCCACCCCGTACAGGAAGATAGAGAAGACCAACGTACGAACCAAACGCATCTTAGTTACTCGGCGAATATTACGGTCCTTCCAGATTTTATCGAGGCTAGTCATGGCACTTTTAGCCATCCCGATACGGCGTCCGATTTCTTTCTCGCAGTTACCACTGTTAGAGATCAGCGACCCCAAGTATATAAATTCCTCCACTTTTTCATAATCCTTGAGCGCATTTGATGGACTTAAAACTTGAGCTCTGTCCACCACCATCACTTTGGTCTTAGAGTGGTTTATGTGCAGACCAAATTCAAGACTCACTCTCTCTATACGCTCCAAGATCACCGCCATCTCGGACTCACTGGCTGCAAGGATTGTTGTGTCATCGGCATATCTTAGGTTCGTGATCTTCGTACCGCCCACCGTAACGCCGCAATCCCAGCCATCAAGCGCCTTCCTCATAATATACTCGCCGTAGAGGTTAAACAGCTTCGGGGAAAGTATGCATCCCTGATGGACCCCTCGTTCTGTACGGAATGTTTCAGATTGTGATTCATCCAATTTTACAAAACTCGACCCGTCAAGGTATAGCCTCTGGACAAGGAAGATAAGGTGTGATGGCACGCCCATTTCCGACATCATCCTGAACATGGAGTTCCATCTTACGCAGTCAAATGCTTTGGCATAGTCTATAAAGCACAACACAAGAGGTTTGTTGAATTTGCGGCATTTTTGAATGAGTAGGCGTACGTTCAGTATTTGCTCTCGTGTTCCTTATCCTTGCACAAACCCTGACTGTTCCGGAGGAATCTGTCTATCTATGTAGGCAGCCAATCTCTTATTCAGAATCTGGAGCATGATCTTACTAGCGTGAGGCATGAGGGAAATAGTCCGGTAATGTTCGCATTTCTTTGTGGAACCTTTTTTGTGTAAGGGGATGACAGCAGATTGTGCCCAGTCCTGAGGCCAAGTACCAGTGTACCAAATCTTGCTACAAATCTGGTAGAGGGTTTCGGTACCTTCGGGGCCTAGATGTTTGATCATGGCAGCTGATATGCCATCAGGACCCACTGCCTTGTTTCCGAGTATGAGTAATGAAAAATTAATAAAACTACTTGTACCTAACAAGAATAGGATCGGGCTCATTAGCGTGCATTAGAAGAAGCCTAAGTCCAGCAGTGGACGGTGAAGTAAGTTATTAATTTAAAAATATGAGCTTAGTGGCGTGTATTGAGAAACAGTGGACTGATGTGGGCTGTTTATGATGAAAGTAAGAGTGTACCCTTGGCACCCGGGTCTGAGGGAGCATGTCGCTATGTCCAACAGAAGACAGTGGAATAAATAAATAAATTATGCCAGCAAATTACCTACACCATTAACTGGAGCCAAACTAGGCATTGCTTGTACCACGGCGACTAGGCAACGGATAGACGTTATTAAATACATTTATAATCAACCATGACTCGGGTACAAATGCTCTTACAAATCACACAAACATTTGCCTCTTGCGGTATTTGAACCAGCAACTGTCTCTGGTTTTGTAGTCCGGGGTAGGAAACACTCGACAAAACGGTGGTTAAAGTAGAGTGATTATGTTGTCAGTAACAGTGTTCGTACGTAAAAAACGAGGACTAAGCTAGTCGCTACGGAGACAGTAGAAAAATTATAATTATAACAGCGTCCTACCAGGTGATGACCTATGGAGCCGAAACGTGCAACATGACAGTAAAGCTGGCCCATCGACTTCACGTCACTCACCGAACTATGCAAAGATCGATGATTGGAATTTCGTTTGGATAAAATCCGGAACGAGGTTATCCGGCAGAAGACCAATCCAAAAATATATAGTTTTAAAATGTAGCAAGCTAAAGTGGCTGTGGGCCGGCCACATCAGTCGCAGAACCGATGAAAGGTGGAGTAAGTGAGTTCTAGAGTGGAGACCACGCTTTAGCAAATATATTTATTGCAGTACGCCCCCAGCTTGATAAACCGAAGACCTTAAGAAGATGCTTGCATTGGCTGGATGAAAAAAGCAAGAGATCGTGTTCTTTGGTGCTTTTTGGAGGAAGTTTACGACCAACAGTGAACTGCAATAGGCTGACATGATAAATAGTGTGGGTACAAACCGGGGCCTGAGGTGGCATGTCGGGGTCGGACCGGCGGCCGAAGCGCAGGCGGCGGGACGGCGAGCGAACGGACTTGCGCGCGAGCGCGTGCCCGCCCAGCGCGTCGTGCTGCGCCAGGAGCGCGTACAGTCCGCCTAGCGCGTCCCACGAGCCCCTGCTGTCTGATGCTGCTGCTGATGCTGTAACAAAAACAATACCTTATTAGTTATCTAGGTACTTTTTGATGGAGCAGAGGCGCATGTAATGTTTCAAATCCCGGTCGGTTCGATTTAGAAAGTGATTTAATCGTGGTGAAAATGCAACCTGCTGTCGGAGGATAGATGTGGTGGCTTAACAAGTGGCACAAGCCAAGTGTACACACTTTTTTATAATTAAAACAAATGAGGTGGGAATGTTTTTAGGTTTTTTAAGGTTTACATTCGTTATAGGCGAGAGTTGACAGGACTTTTCATTTCATACTAAATGGAGGTAAAAAACCACTAACTAGTTTCCGAGAAAGACGTTTCGTATTATTGCTGCTCTCTAGGGCACTCAACTCTCCCACCTTGGCAAGTTTCCCGGTTTTTCCCTATATTTAATTTAAGTATTAATGATAGTTATTTCATTTTAAGTTTTTTTTTAACAATGTTGCGGTGTTCATGTTGATTCATGTTATGGTACTGTGAACCTCTTTGAACATCATTTAAAACCATTGCATTATTGCACCATTGATTGCAATAAACAGTTTAAGCTTGAGGGTATGTGCTCAATGATTCGTGTAAACACCATAGCTATGTTTAATTTAGAAATCGAAAACAGCAGGCCACATTAACAATTATGTTTTGTTAACTTGTGATATCAATATCTCCCAGTAAATCGAAAACATCACTATTATCTTATTAATCCGACAGATAATAAACAAGTAATATAAGTTGCTTATAAGTTTTATTGAGACAAGGGCTTTGGGGAGGAAAGCCAAAAGTTATCTGCCTCAACTATGAATTTCATAGCTAATGGTTGTCTTGTTAAAACTTTGTCGTTTATAAGGCTTGTGAACCATCGACCAAGGATTTGGAGAAATGTTTTGGTTTTATGATAGACTTGGATCATAAACTTTTATTAACTACTAACAAAAAGACAATCTTCAAAAATATTAAAAGCGTAAAAAGAGCAGATTATTTTAAAAACACCGCTTATCTATATCTATTATATAAAACAAAGTCGGGTTAGTTACACCAATTATAAGTTAAGAACGGCTGGGCCGATTTTTATGATTTATGATTTTTTGGATTTGTATCCGTCCCGAATAGCAGAATAACTATTAAAACATCGAAAAATTCATCACGAAAAAAAAACGAGGCGGTACGAAGTTCGCCGGGACAGTTAGTTATTGATAAACAGAACAAATGTAGTCAGTAAAAACCACCACCGTGTGTCACCTCGAACGCAAAGGATTTTTCGAATACTAAATTAGTATTCCTAGATGGAATTGATGTAGGCTTTTAAAGCTCGACGACAAATTATCTATTTTTGTCTTTAACGGGAGTGTGTTTGTTAAATTAACAAAGTAACACTGCTGATTTTAGCTCCCAATCCAGTGGTTTTTAACCGGTGGTCCGCAGACCACTGGTGGTCCTCGGAAGCACAAAAAGTGGTCCACTTCACAACTTATCCTAAAATCAAAGGTAGAACAACCCTTTATTCATTTATATTATCGCCACCGACGACAGTTGGTGGGTCTTTGCAAGACAAATGTTGTCAAATGTCTCTCATCACATAAAAAAGTCCACCACCACAATCAACCACTGTCCTAAAAGAATCTCTCACTTTACATGCAGTTTTTATTGAAGTAGTGTGATGATACGAATCTGCATTAGAAGAACAGACATGAATATAACGTTACCTAACAATGTCGATATCGAGAACTTCATAAGCCTTTGCTGAAAGAGGTCAAGCGCTTAAAGAGTCCTTGACGAGTGACGCTGAAATTTACCCAGACGTGGCCGTGGCTGTTCCAGTCAATGGCTCTTATAGAGCCGTTTGGAATGACGATAAGAATGAATGAGCATTACTAATTTTGTGCGCTAAAATGCACTTAATTTTGAAGTATTATACAGGGTTACATTTCACGGTAGTGGCAATAATTATTCAGGGACCACTCAAAATCAGTAATTAAATCATTTTCAATTCTTCCATTCTGCATTTGTAAAATAGAATACGTAGAAAATTTAAATCTCGACTGTACCTTGAAATGTAACCCTGTATACTAAGTATGACGTTTTCTCAGTCATAGGATGCTTTAATACATATAAAAATGAGACGAGAGAGAATGACAAAATGAGAATAGCTAGGTATAACTTACATAGATTTCGCATGAAAAAGTACGTCAACAATTCGGCGAATTTTTTTAAAAGTAAAACTGTTCTACAATAGATAAATAGAAGCCAATTAGGCCACATTTGGTAGTAATGTCAACGGTCCTTACCCAAATGTTTTATCAGCCCTGAAACTTAATAGTGGTTAAAGGAAGGCTAGAAGAGCCCTCTCTATTGTTATCGGAGCAGGGGCAATCGGCTCATTGACATGAATTACTTGCTGTCCATCTACTAACAACATAGCAGTAGGCCTACTACGAAAATCTTTTTTTGTTCGGACGTATAAACCTCATAAATAAAATATAACCATTCACTTGTGTCAATCCTTTGACAAAACATGAACAACCAAAACTACCCGTGTAAAAAATACGACCGTTTTCAATACCAGTACCTAAATTGACAAATGTTTAAAAGAAGTAGATGGTAATTTTAATTTATTAAATTTATACGTTTAATCGAACCAGACATTTAGGTACGTAGTAAGCCTTCAGTACAGTAGTAACTAGTACGGTAGGCTAACTCCGACATTTGCGTCGAAACGGGCGATAATCGAGGTTCTCTATATCTAAATATACTATCGTAATAAATGTAAAATACCGTCAACTACAGGGCATAGGCCTCTTCTCAACTACTCTATACAGAAAAAAACAAAACAAGGTTAAAATAATAGCTCCTGGCTAAGCCCTTGGGCCTCCACAACCGTCGCGATATTTTTGAACAGACACTTGTAGTTTGCATTAGCATCCGATAGAGGTGCTGTATAAATCTAGTAAGTAAGCTCATAATAGCTTAGGCTTGATATTTACAGGGCTACTATGTATGCAATCTTCTGTTGTGCCGTCGATAACCTGCAGAAGGGTTTCCTCTGCAGGTTATAAGTCACTGATCGATAAATTCTTTTCAATTTAGGTATTCTTACACCTCTAAAGATTTATTTCTTCACTGATAGTTAACGCACCCTTTTCTGTTAAATAACATTTTGTTACGGTTCAATAATTTTCGAGCACCCTAGTATTTTTTCTTACTTTGGCAGACAGTATAATGCTGGTTGCGTATCTGGAAGACATGTTAGATATCAGACATTACAGACATCATCATCATAATCAGCAGTGAATATTTATAATTGAATTGGCAAAACTATTTATATGGTTGTTTGAATCCTAGAAGGGGAGGGAGTGGGGTTGTGTGATGAGGACGATTTTTTATCTTGAATGTCATAAAATGTTTTTCTTTTTTAAATATGCCCCAGACAACACACCAATCGTCATGGTCTCGAAGTAAGGAATCAACCTTCTTGTTGTACGAGCTACCAGACATTGCATTTTGCCAGGTCTTCCAGCACACCTACCCGAGCTAATTTAGATAAGAACTGGACTGGAATCGATCCCGGGACCCTCCACGTTCAAGGCGAATCACCGAGCCGCTATAATAAGCCAGTCGCCAACTGGGCCGTCTTATTAAATTTAAAAATGTATGTCTGTCATTTGGTCGCTAATTCGCTATAGTACAAGCTATGCTTAGTTCGGAACTAGAAAATTAGTGTGATAATGCGAGATGTTTATTTTGATGGTAATTTTATATGGCAAGTAAGAAAAATCTAATTATGACGTGTTGCTATCATGACAAAAGTGGTTGTATTTCAGCAGACGACTGAGTTGCAAGGAAAACACAACTCGCACATGAAAACACCATGCTCTAAACATTTTGAAAAATCATAATACCTTACTTTTACTTAGGTATAGGCCCTTATAAGGCCTGATTAGAGAAATCGCCGTAAAATTACATTTTTCTTCTTTGTTTACTGTAATTATGATGGCTTTAAGTCTAATTATTATTTCATTGTCCATCTTTCTTTTAAAACATTCAGAGATGAAGATTACACAGAGAAATAACTATATTGCCTTTGCAATCAAATACAGGTTTTGTTAAATTATTATGGTGCAATATATGTGGTACGTATCCAATCTATGTAAGGAACATTCAAGAGCATGCTTAACAGTAGCAACTCAAACTTTATTTTCGTGTTCTTTACTTACTTTTTTTTTTTTCGAAATAATACCTTATTGATTTTATGTGCAAATAATATTATTCAGGGAAGGTATAACTTTAATATACAGTAGCACATATGCACAAGGCTCTTAATTAAAGCAACTTCTATCATGCAAGGACTGGAGACGCATACCTGGGAAACTAGGCGCGGTTTAAATTGGAGTAATTAAGGAACATAGCTCTAGGAATTCCTGTTTTGCTAATTATATTCTGGCAGAGCTTGTGTGACAACATTACTTTGTTATGTAAACTATTCATTATAGTGAATGCTATGCATCATACAGAATGTCAAACTTCCAAGTATGGATCAAATCGAACAGGCGCATAGCGGGGGTCATTTCCAAACTTATGGTCTATTAATGTAGGTTCCATTTCAACGAATAAAAAGTTGTGTTTTCTTTTTCATAATATCACATATTATGTTCAAGCAAATAAAAAGAAAAATTCACAGTATACACCATTTGACCTGTATTCTATATTATAAAAAAAAACTCATTTTTATTCGTCGAAAATACACACACACAACATACATTCATTAGAGCCAAAATGTTTGGGAATGACTCCCACCCTGCACCTGTTCGATTTGATCTATCCTTCTAGGGACATCCTGTATATTTTAACTCTATTAATACGTTATTTGTCACTCGAAGCTCAGTGACGGCAGCGCTTTGATTGTACGTTTTGGGTGTGATCTGACGCCACAGTGGTGAGTAGAATGGTGACCATTCCGACCATATTTAGTGAGAATTATCACAAGCATTTCCGTGCTTTTGCAAGGCACGTTAAAAGTTGGACCCGGCTAAAATCGCCAGTCGTAATCGTCGTTTTAGGACCTATAAACTTAAGATTACTAAACTCTGTGGGTACTGTGCGTGATCCGACATGTACTTGACTGGTTTTTTTCCTTATGGTAATCGACTTCATAATAGTAGGTATAACTAGGTTGTACCTGTGTAAGATTGATCTCCTTAACGAAAGGTCAGTGCGAAAGGCACGGTCCCATAGGAACACCGTTCAGAGAAAATTGACTACTCACTGAACAATGCATAATGAGGTCTAATAAAGTGGTGACCATGGCGTGCTATTATAGCTGCCTTTGACAACTATTTGCTACTTACATACACTATAATCTGTCTAATGGAAAATGATAACTACATAGGCTCTACAAGTACTAGCCAAATTTTGGCGAAATTTTATCTTTTTTATCAGTTTGCTTAGCTGGAGTCAGCTGCTCACTTGCTAACACATCTGCACCCGCATCCGCATCCGCATTTGCACCGCACCGGTTCTCGGCTCATCCGGCACCACGTTGCTAACTAAGTCTGTGTAAGCACAGCCTTAGGCGTAGAACTCAAGTCTAAATAGACGCCTTACATTCGCTAGTCACGTTTTTCATTAAGTCCCAAAATTTCAAATACTTGGCCTAGTAGTTTGTATAGTATATTTTCAATTTTCTTTTAGAACCTTAAGCTAAACCGTTAATAAAAACGTCAAATTATATACATAAGTTTAAAACTTATTTATTGTAACTACGTCCTTTTTATTTGTTTATTAACGTGACAACAATACGAGTAATTAAATTAAATACTCCGTCGCTCAGGTTAACAATTGTCTTGCAAATACAATGGAATATGTAAATTAAATCATTAACCAGGGCATTTATTCGTTTGTTGAATGAGACTTCTTCAATTAACTTAACGTGATTAACAGATTTCAGGGATTAAATTAATCACCAGTGAGTAAACTTAATAAGCGACTGAATTCATTTCATTATACATATATACAACTGCTACTTTTTATTTTGACTAAACTGTCGAAGTATTGATTTTGCCAATGACTTACTATAGTAAAACTAAAAGAAGAGCATAAAAAACACATAAACTGTTGTTTAGTTTATACAACGAGAGTATCAAGAACCTCAGAAACCACTTGTATACCACCTTAAAACAAAATCAAACATGTTTGTTGTATCATCAAACATGTAGCCTCAAACTTTGACGCGGCGCGGCAATACCCGCATTTACCTACTCTTCTTTTATTTTCAAGAACCTGCATCGAACTTTGTTGCTCAAAGTTCAACATGTGAGAGCCGCTTGTAATAAAAGACTCCAGGTGTTACAACAATCATATAATAGTAATAGGATTCGTGCCAGCAAGCCAGGGCGCGGATTACTCGAAGTGTGTTTATCCTAGCGATTACTTCGACACATTATGTTGTAGGTACTCGACAAACGCTTTAACTAGTGTTGTTAGATCCGTTTTTCCAATACGGGACTTGAAAAAAAAAACGGGACTGCGACGAATAGATCGGGATCCTTCGGGCTTAATCCGCGCGTTGCCCCCCTAACCTCGTAGGTTTTTTCGTTCGCTGACTGATAACTTTTTTTATTGTGTGTCAACTTTTGTTACTTAGATGAAAAAGCAGGATCGCGGGAAGCGAGTCCTAGCGGGACACGTTCTGAGATAGCTGAAAAGCGGGACGTTTCGCCAAAAGCGAGACATCTGGCACCACTAGCTCTAACACGCGTGCTGTTTGCTATGTGGCCGGCGACATTATGAAAATCACGCCAGTGACTGTTTATACAGATAAGTCAGTGAGGCATGTAACAAGAGTACACAAATCGGAGACTTAGACGTGATGGTTTTCTATTTCGACATATAGACACGCCATTGTCGACCTATATTAATGAAATCAGTATGTAAACGCAACTTACTTCAGCTTACTTAAACGATATTTTTAAATGAAAATTTAGAACTGAAAATTTGACAGACGCAGAATCATATTTTATCCAGATAAAGGAAACATTTTGTCTTTATTTCAATGACTGATAAGATAATTGCCATCAAAGTGGACAAAAGCAAGAACTAGTTGCAAAGCGAAAGGGTCTCAATAAACTGATTTATGCGAAATCTTAAAATTAAATGTACTACACACCATTAGAATTACCATTAGATATAAAATGTTTTTTATTAAATTCTGCTGTAATCAATAAAGAGTGATCAATCACTTAAAAGTCTTAGATGAAGAACAAAGGATAGCATAATTTGTTTTTCGCTTTACGGATGTCCCATTTTACAATCAACTAACTAAAATGTTAATTCTTGGTATATTTTCATAGCAATAGTGCCAAAATTACATAGAAATCAAAACGAAATGCTAGTTGAATATTGACAGTTCTGTTTACATTAATGAGTTCCAAATAAGAATCCTAGATAAGAGTTTTTTTTTCCATTTGCTGGCAGTCACAGTACGTTGAAGTGAGTTTCTGTGCGGCTTGACATGATGAGACAAAAGCTGAGCTCAGTTCTTTCATTCCATTGTATTCGATCTACGTTTATCAAACGTTTTAATCGGTCTTGATATGAGCTTCGACACTTGAGTAGCATGCTGTGAGACGTCAAAGCTCTTTCGACCGTTGAACAAGTAATACCGAATGACGTTACCGTTTGCCTTTGGGTTACGTTACGTTATAAATTACTTAATACATTTTTGTGACCACCAAAACCTAAGTCCTTTATTCATTCATTCACCTTCATTTAGAACAATATTAAAAAAATAAAAAATGTTTTTGTGCAATAAGTTTCCTGAATAGTCACCCGACAAAAATAAAAAGTTATATGTAAATGTAAAATAGTGAAAAAAAGTTGACAAAGGTTTATTTCTTATTACAGAATGTATTCATGTTACAAGCAAAGAACAGATTCAGTGCAAGTTAAGGCGGTAGTGTTGAAATTCAAGTTGAGGATTGAAAATTACAAGGACGACCATCCTATTTAATAAAATGTATAAACTTTCTTTGACAACATTTTCAGCGGAATAAAGGCGTAAACAGGACTTGGTACATTAATAAACATGATTCTCATTACTTGCGGGATCGGTGTAGAATAACATTAAAACTGTATCTAAGTACTCTACGAATTATTAAGGTGGAAGTGTTGTTTTGAGGACATAAATAAACATTTGACAACTTGAGCGTTCCAGCTATGAATCCATTACATAATTCCATAACATATTAAGGTGCTGTTTTATTAGCCAACTTTCTTTTAAGGGTGATTCTAGTACTCATATTTTTGAACAACGAAATAATACTAAGAATTATTAAGAAAAGTGCTTATTGCATGACTGTTGATGAGTTAACGCGACCTTTAATGAATAGAGTCAGAACATTTTGCCGTGTGGGGATGGCCGTAAAGAATACACTTCCCTACCGCCAACAGAAGGCGTGTCGTAAGAGGCGACTGATTCCTGTAGCACAAGACGGGCTACAGCGTCTGCGTGCGAAATCCTATAAAAAAACTGCGCTCGCCAATCCGCCTGCCAAGCGTGGCGAGTATTGGCAATCCCCCCCGATGATATTAGGTCATTGGGGGAGGCCTGTGTTCAGCAGTGGACTTCGTATGGCTGAAATGATGATGATGACGATGAACATGGTGCTAAGTAGTGCTAGGGTTGTCACTTACTATCGTATGTGTTGAGGGCCTGTGCCGCGGAGCGGGGCAGGGTGGTGACCGCCGCGAGCCCGCACAGCGCCAGCACAATCGCACAATGTCTCGACATGGCTGGAACAAACCCAAAAAAACTCTATAAAAAATTTGCTCTTCAAGCAATCACCCCAATTTATTTAGCTCCAAACTAAGCAAAGCTTGTACTATAGTGATAACGGATAAAATGCTATAATACATTGAATAGGTCGTCTGTCCATCTCGTGAATCCTACGCTGCACTTGCCGGTACGTGGCCTCCATTCTAGATCCTTTCTGCCCCATCGGCCATCAGTTTTACGTGTTATGTGCCCAAAACACTACCACTTCAGCTTGCTAATCCGTTGGGCTTTGTCAGCGACTTTTGTTCGTTTACTGGTAAAGGTTGCAGGAAGGCGCTAGATGCATGCCGCTTCCAACCAGCCAATCTGGAATTCACTGGGGGAGACCTATGTTTAGCAGTGGACATACTATGGCTGAAATGATGATGTTGATGACATTTAATAGAAATAAGTAAATATGCGCCAAATACCATACCAATCGTCACGGGCAAGTTAGGAATTGATATCGTTGTGTCACGATACAAGACAATAAATCGCCAGCAGCGTCTTCCAGCTCAATTACCGAATTTCCTAATTTTGAAAAATCTTTTTTGGAATCGAACCTTTAAAGAGAAAATTATTTTTGTATGTAGACTAGCAAAGGCTTTATAAAGTTTTATGTGATTCGATATGCAATTCCAGGTTTGCTTCCTTTCAGTAAAATGAGAAACCATCGACCTATCAATTGAGAGATCCACACTTCTTGTCTACGCGCCTTCCGCTGTCTCGTTACTCCGGAACTCATAAATGTCAACATCCTGATAAATATTGCTGACATTCATTAAATGAGACTCAAATGTTCAGGTTGAAAGCAATGATTTAAGGTATGCCGATGTTACATTTACACCTCGAGGATTCCATCGTTAGCCGATATTGTAAAATTCAATATTAATCCGTAGTTTTCAGATTTAATTTTAAACTGTGTACGTAAACACGTAGCAATATTATTGACAAGAATTCTAAAAACGCTTTTTTTGGACTCCACAGGTCATAGAAAAAGCCTGGACAATGTTTTTTTTTCTTCAAGTCAATGTATCTATAGGAATTGACTTTTTACAGTTTTATTCTATGTAGGCATAGATGATAACCTGCTACACGATGAATTAGGCGCTTGAAATTAAGCGTAATATCTGATTGGACATTAAGTTTTCTTTTACAGATTTCACTGTTGGTCACATACAAAAAGTTGTTGTATTTGAGCACCAGAATCAGGCCCTAAGAGCTTTTGCGTATCTAGTGTTACACGGTGTATATTATAACCTTTTTTTACAACCTTTTGTTTTAATTTCACCTGTAGTAGTTGTGTTAAAAAAATCACGTTAGTTGTATAGGAGCCCCACTTAAATATTTAATTTATTCTCTTTTTAGTATTTGTTATTATAGTGGCAACAGAAATGCATCATGTGTGGAAGTTTCAACTGTCTAGCTATCACGGTTCATGAGATACATTCTGGTGACAGACGGACAGTAGAGTCTTTGTAATAGGGTCCCGTTTTTACCCTTTGGGTACGGAACCCTAAAAACCAGAACGAAAAGCTTTCCATACAGGCCTATCACGAATACATAGCTTCCCTTCTGAGGTATTACTTTGGGGCATCTCATTACACGCATATTACACGCTTGTATCACAAAAACAAAGCATTAGAGCCTTCCATAACGCCTTCTTGCAGACCGCTTTTCAAACAACATAATCTTCTAACGCGGTACCGCCCTATGCCTATATATTTTTGTGATATGCGTTTTCGACAAAACAAATCCTCATTGTTCAAGACAAAGAGCGATGAATGTAATTTTAACACAAGATATTCTCGATCTCAACAACTGGTATTGCCCAATAGTACCACAATGTTATTTAGTCCAAATGCGTAAATATGCTAGTGAAAATCTACAACAAAATTTGCAACGAGATAAAAGCATTACCTTTACTCGTACCTAAATGTTTTTAAAATAAAACTAAAAGCGCGGCTTATTCAAAAATGTTTGACTCCGCCTATGCATATTTTAATTCCTTTAGACTGAGTATTGTAACCAAATGTACAGGTTTGTACCACATTTTACGTAAATAATGATTATCTTATCCCATTTTATGTAAGTTATTTCAATAATTGGTATTCCTCTCTCTTGTTCCAAAGATGTCTTGCTGTCAAGCGCCTAATTGTTTTGGTCTTCGAATTAGTCACGCAGAAAAAAACATTTCATGATAATTCGTAATGTAAGGCTTGCCGCCGGCAACAACTACGAGTAACTATTTTATTAAATGCCGATTTTTAAGGTTCCGTAGCCAAATGGCAAAAAACGGAACCCTTGTTCGATTCGTCATGTCTGTCTGTCTGTCCGTCCGTATCTCACAACCACTTTTTTCCGAAACTATAAGAACTATTCTTTTGAAACTTGGTAAGTAGATGTATTCTGTGAACCGCATTAAGATTTTCACACAAAAATAGAAAAAAAAATGTTGGGGTTCCCCATACTTGGAACTGAAACTCAAAAAATTTTTTTTCATCATACCCATCTGTGTGGCGTATCTATGGATAGGTCTTTGAAAATGATATTGAGGTTTCTAGAATCATTTTTTTCTAAACTGAACAGTTTGCGCGAGAGACACTTCCAAATTGGTTAATTGTGTGTCCGCTTGTAACTTCTAAAATAAGAGATTGATAAAACTAAAAAAAATATATGATGTACAGTACCATACAAATGTCCACCGAAAATTGGTTTGAACGAGATATAGTAAGTGTTTTTTTTTAATACGTCATAAAACGTAAACCGCAGTTTACCTTTCATTCAATCAACTCAAATATAAAATTTTGCTTTATTGGCTCTTTAGAACTTTTATATTATATTACTTGCTGCTACGGAACCCTTCATGGGCGAGTCCGACTCGCACTTGGCCGCTTTTTCAGTAGTCAAATATCTTTTATTTGAAGAATTAGTTAGACATTTGACAGTTTTCGTATAGAAATTGTGTCAAAACGTCAATTTTATTCGTCGAAAAAAGTTATCTGGCGGTTAAAAAATTGGCTTTAAATTTAATACATACATTTATTGCTTTAAATAGTGACAGTGGCGTTATAAAAACCTATTTACATTAAAATAAGGTAGTGGGACAGACAAATGACAGTAAGCATAGTTTTTTATGAATAATTTAATAACATGTAAAAATAATAATTTGAAAATAATAATGTATTAATTATATTTTTGTAAGGTATTTAAGTATTTATGTACCATTTAAAAATGTTTTTTTAATTATGGCCATAAGTTTCTCAGTAACATTAGGTACTTAATAATTTGGTGTCATTTTGCCTAAATGAAGAATCATGACGAATCGGCATGCAAGCAGCAAGGACTTATTTTTATATCTTTGTAAATAAAGTAAATCACAAGTTAGCAGCTAGATTTCAGCTCCAATCGTTTGTTTTGCGTCAAAAAACATGGCACATACATAAACTCGGGGTCGGTATTATTCTCAACGTTAGATCTCGGTCTAACGTTGACAATAATATTTCGTACCGATTGCCAATCAATTAAAATATAATATTTTTTACGTTTTACAAGGCACCGATGTAATATTATTATTATGTGTTTTTTTATATAGT
Organism: Anania hortulata; assembly: GCA_963576865.1. NCBI lineage: Eukaryota > Metazoa > Arthropoda > Insecta > Lepidoptera > Crambidae > Anania > Anania hortulata. The sequence continues at coordinate 7,438,428 of OY756396.1, read as the reverse complement.
ATGTAAATATCAGTAACTCTCAGCCTAATTCTCTCTCGCAGCGTTACTCTGTTAATAGTCGCAAAATCAATATCAAAAGTGTCAATATCATTTGCTCGTAATAGCCGCGCTGAGCCAGTCAGAAATCTGGCTACATTAAGCTGAGCAAGCGAGACTGCAGAACCGCACACCCCATTACTGAAATCGTATCGCGTCACACGAGTGACGTCACTTGATCGCGCGTTGCACATGTAATTTAATATTTTTTAATGTGTAATGTAACATGTAAGTAGATCCCAATACATACGCCTTTAAGATATATGCTCGCACTTATTTTCTTGGTAAAATAAAATCGTCATTCCCTTGACTCTCTACTTTCCAGTTAACGTCATCATATTTATGTATGTATGTATATTATCTATGTAGTCTATGTATTATATTATTTAGTTTATAATATTTGACATAGATACTGTGTGTAGATTATGCTGTGATTATATAATAATGTTCATTTTTGTAACGTCATATGCACCGCGACTATGGTCTATGGTCGACTGGTAGAGAATGCCACATGGCATTAAGTCCACCTTTTGTACGATTTTATTTTGTGCAATAAAGTTTAAATAAATAAATAAATAAGTAATTTTTCAACTGTAGTTTTTGTTTTGTTATGTAGTGATGTAGTGTCTCACCCATCGCATTTTTAGGTGTTACAATGATCATCGATATTAAGCTGGCTGTATCAAGCTGAGCAAGCCGTAAATCAATATCTAGTTAATATGTTAATCAAATCCACGCTGTTTATTTGTTAAGTATTATGCATAATGACGATTTCAACAGTTAACAGATTGAAATAAATACTGTTATGACGAAGACGAACGACATTTCTGACTACTGTTTACATTAGGAAAATCTAGTTAATTTAATATTAAATACATTGTTAACTCATATGTGTAAGCTGTTGGTGTCAATAATAAAACAAAGCTAACTTACTGCACTGCATACTCCATTTGGTAAAGAAAAGTATCGCGTAAGTAAGTATTGTAATCGTAAGTACTTTCACTTTACAATTGATACATCAGACGAAACTTCGATTTATTAGTGTTAATCACTAAACTCCTATATTTTTAATTTGGAAACATTTGGATGCATTCTCATCCCTATAAAGCGTTTGACACTAGCCTGCTAAAAGCACTAATCCGTTTAGAAATAGTCGAGCTAACTTTAAAAGCCTATCTAGAGCAGAAATTGTCTTGTGTAAACATAAAGAATTCCGATACAATTTAAATACATGTCAATGCCATGAGCGCAAATATCGAAAAACGTGAACATTATCGCATTGATATAGAAGCGGCAAACCCGCCAACAACATTCAACAAGTAGGCTAATGTCGGGCGTGCCTGTGACGTCATCAATCTCGCTTATCACCGCGTGTGTCACGCACGTCACGCAGCACACCGCTTGAAGCTTGCGTTAACGTTGGTAACTTCCATCTCGACGTGGAGGTATTTAATAAAAAGTTACCGATTGATACCCGAGAGTTATTGCTATACGTATTTTACGTGTGTGACATGGCGGGATACCAAAAAATGTTAGAGAATGTGTTCAAAATCGTTACTCATGGCCGTAAAACTACGGTTGGAAATTTTTGTTTGGCTGATAGAAAATAGATAAATCAAGAATGCTCGTGCCTATAGCTTAACTTTTAATGCTCGTGCCTATAGCTTAACAGAAAGAAGTAATGTTAGATTTTCAGCATTGAGAAAATTGAAATGATTTAGTGATGAATAAAAACCAAGAGCGAGTCACCTTTTTATTAGTTATGGTATCGGTCATAATAGCATACAATTTGTAAGAAAAATAATTAACGGCTAGCTTTTACACCACGAAAACCAAAAGAAAGCTATCTATTAAACTAATAACTTAATAAGACCATACCACTTGAATTAAAATCAGTTACAGTTAAAGGTAACACCTCATTATGGTTTCCACAATAAACGTTAACGCGTTCGGTATGATTAATGTGCCCATTAATTTCGCGACGTCCAGGACATTAAGCCGCGTTGCCACTCCCGCGCTTTTAATGGTTCCTATAATAATCTCACACGTTATAATGATGCCTGTCGATAAATACTATTCTATCGATAAATATGTAGTATTAATCACAGCACTTTGTTACGTTCCTGGGGGTACTTGATGATCCTAGATGCTGGTCTAGTTTTGGTTATTACATTTAGAGCGATTGCCATTTGCCTGCGTAATCTTAAAGGACCAGCCCATTTTTGGACCATGGCTACACGATACGATACAGTATACGATAGATAGTATGAAACTTAACTAAAAATATCGATATATCTAAATAACTTTCAAAGAAAGGTGTTGAAAATAAGAAAATTCAAAAGTTTTATCCGGTTTTCTTTGGTAGGCTCCTCTACTAAACTAAAACTCACTATTATCAAATAATGTTGAGATAGTCAGTTAATTAACTATTTATTTTAAGAGAATAACAAACAGATTAAATGTAAGAAGTAGCAACATTCGTTAATACAACAAACATGAAAAAAAAAGGTTTTCACCTATACAACATAAATTGTATAGCAGAATACATACTTATAAAAATATTTGCAATGTTACACAATGTTATTCACAAAATAATATACGATTGTCGGTTATAATTTCGTTATGTCCTTTAGTCTGTCTATCCGCAGCTTAGCTCAGACTTTTAGTACTAGAAAGTTGTAATTTGGCATGAGTATTCTTATTAATCACGCCAACAAAGTATTAAACAAAATCTTGATGTTAATTTTAACGTAATACCTCGTACCTCGTAGTTATGTCTGAGAAAGGGTTTTGACAGACGGGAAACTAAGTGATACTCGGTTAGTTCCCTATTAGGTACCTACGTATTACCATAGCTAATATTTTCCTTTGAAAGTATCATCATCATCATCATCATCATTTCAGCCACAGAACGTCCACTGCTGAACATAGGCCTACCCCAGTGATTTCCAGATTGGCTGGATGGAAGCGACCTGCATCCGGCGATAGGACGCAGAACTGACGGCCAATTGAGTGGAAAGGTTTTGTAATGGAGGCCACGTATCGGCAAGCGTCCACCCACAAGGTGGGCAGACGACCTGATAAAGGTTGTAAGTATGGAACCCTAAAAATTGATTAAGTGACAGACACACCTTAATAAAACAAATAACATATCGCTCACGCGTTTATTTGCCGTTCATGTGTTCGCGGTTGATTTGTCCCGGGTAAGCAGATCGAGTAGATTACACATATTCATCACATTTAGCTGAAGAGTGTTTGCCCATTCAGGCAATTTGGTTTGTGTTTAACCAATTATCTTAATTAGCATTCTCCATTGGTGCTTTATTGTGAAAGATCTTTACATCAACATACATTACTTGTAAAATTATATTAATAATTCCAGAGATCACTCCTGGGTAATAAATCAAGCTAAACCCCTTCCTTGATTACTAGACAATTTTTAAGGTTCTTTATTCGAAAAGCTTTCGACTTTGCTGTTTGTCCGTTCGTCCTTATGTCAAGATACATGTATGCATGAATATGTATGTGCAGTATGTGCAATTAAGCAGTATGTGTATGTCGTAGCCAGATCGTAAAATTGACCAATTCATGATGTGACCGATCATTTAAATTTAAAATATTAAACTTTAGTTAACTAGGTTACCTAACAGGATTTTTTTTTTAACCTGTTGATAAATATGATGCCCGGCAGTTGGTTTCTTGCCAGAGGAAATTCTCTCATTTTTAGGGTTCCGTCAACACGAAACTAATGGTCGTGTCCGTCGGTCTGTCAGTCAGTGGTTCAGCTCAGATACTGTTAGTACTACAAAGCTGTAATATACAACAAAGGAGTAAAATACATTCTTGAAAAGTGATATGTTGTTTGTTGTCCTAACCTTATTGTTATGCCCAACAGGATCTATAATGATCCGGTTATAACCCCACATATCTATTTATAACACAAATAAAAATACAAACATTTATTTAAAACAATTGTTGTTACACATTTACACACTTTACATGACATACTTAAATTACATGTTCCCAGTCAGGAAATGCAAAATACTGTATTTTTTTTTGACTGTAACAATACATGGTGCTTTGACTGTGGGCTTCACACTATGAGAGTCCTGTGTCGTGGGCTAATAGAGTTTAAATAGGAATGCGACAGGTATAGAATTAAACGCGGATTAATCAGTACAGTAGATCGTTGAAATGGGATGAATTCAAGTCAAAAAATTATTAAATAAGCGTAGTGGAATCTATCGTGAAGTGTACGATACTAAATAAATACTATGCAAATGTTACCTATGTAATACAAACACCTATGTTACATTATAGAACGCAATAAATATATTGCATTTTTTAGGGTTTCATATCTTCAATGGGCAATATTACCTATTCTTATATGTAATAGGATACTAACTAACTAAACAATCTAACAATATAATATGTATTACTAGTAAGATACATTGTGTTTTCATGCGATGGCCAAGTCAATCGATTTATTTAAAACATAAAAGATGTTTATTATTGATATGGTCACTATAAGATGTTGTTTATGTAGCTCATTACGTAATAACTTAAGACAGAAAGCCCCTTAAATGAGGTCTCAATAAAAGAACCGACTTGGTATTACATGGATCTTACAACTTTTTACGGCAGAAGAACTGAGATCGAGACTTGTTTTTGTTTTTGATGGCATACATTTTCTCGTCTATCCTATGGCGTAGGATGTCTTTGGATTGGTCGTCCTAAAATATTTGGATATTTAAAAACCATTTTTCGATTCAGGAATCTGTTTGCGTAATATTAGGCTTTAGAGAGATATTTTTTGTAGAGTCAAGTCTTTTTCCCTCGCTGCTTTTTGTGGCTCTACCTATTTTTAAACAACTTAAAAAAAGAAGGAGGTTATCAATTCGAGTGGAATTTTTTTAAAATTTGGAAGTGATTTTCAATTTTTTTTTTGTTTTATTTATTTATTGAAGTATTAAAATCTTACCTTAACAGCTGCCTCTACACGACGATTTACTTATAGCGACTTGTACTTATAGCTGTGAGGTGAGCGCGGGTCACGCCTGGATATCGTTAGGTCTGTCTTAACGTAACTCGCGAGCTTAACTCAATTAAAATTGTAACAAGATGCTGGACGTCCTGTCTAATGGACGCGCCATGCAAGGGATAAACGTCCGGTCAGCCGAATGGCGGGAAAACGGGAGGGGTGAATAACTGCACAGCAACATTTATAGCTGAAGACTAAACAGCTTTCATAATTTTAAACGCCTTACTGAATTAATGTTTCTATATAAATATTGGTTTCCAAGTAAGGAATTAACATTCTTGTATTCAAGTAAGGAATTAACATTATTGTCTAGTACCTCGTAAGGTACTAGACACTGAATTTTGCTAGGAGCGTCTCCTAGCACACTCAGAGTCAAACCAGGTTTTAAAAGTTAGCTTTCTGGATTTACTTGAACCGGGAATCAAATACGCGCCACTACGCCTATCAGGTCCATGAATGTTTCGAACGTTTAACACTTGTACAATACAAGTTGTATATGTATACCCTGACATATAATACAAATTGTATTTAATTAACCGCGGCGCCAAACTTGGCGACGAAAGAGACAAGGCACTGAAGAACATATAAACTGGTTCTGTTTAATTTATGGCACTGATAAATTTGAGACAATTTTTAATTTTGAAACGCGATGTAAAAAGCTACATTAAATTCTGACTTTACCTACAGAAAAGGAACCTACATAGATAGTTTAATTCAATGAAAAATATAACCTTAACGAAATTGCACTTCAACCGCATACAATCCATTCATCCAAGAAACATCTGGTAAATACAGTAAATTAATTCTTAACGATACCACTAACCACCACAAACTTGAACTATTAGGACAAAATTTGATTAGTTTAATAGGATCTCGTCCCTGCGCAGAAACCCCATATTACATAAAACGGACGCGAAGTTTCATGTCATCTGTATCTGCGCGCAAGTTGTAATTCGATCAAACCTGTCGGGATACGCTCGCAATTGCAGTAAGCCCCAACTTTTAATTGAGAATGCATCTAATATTTGCTGTAGCAGGTGATTAATGTAATTGCAACTCTGCGAAATACTATTCTGAACAAGTTGAGCTAATTGAGGAAACGTTACTGCAGTTTAGTTAATTATTAATTAACATTTCTATTTCTTGTTTTTAACAGACACTTTTACTTAATTTTAAAGGGAATGTTTATGAAAATGTTAACTTGAATCCTTTGAACTGTGTTTTAGTTTTTAGACTATAATCAGGAAAACGTTTTTATTAAAAAGGTTTTTGTAGGTATTAGGTGTACATTGTGGTAATTATATTAAATACTATTTTCTCTCTCTTAAATAAACAGCATGTTTTATAGATACCTTAAATAAATTGTTCTTTGTATAAATAGCCACAACAATAGCTTTTGAAAATACATTATGGACTGGTCACGGTGGATTTTGGACAATCTCCTTTAAACACAATCGTTAATTGCGTAAGGTATGGAATGGAATGTAGCAAAACAAACAGATGTAGGCGATGAAGATGATGAAGGCTCCTTGTAGCTCAGGTTAGAGTCTCGCCTCAAATTCATGGGCCCTAAGTTCGAATTTCAGCACGTATCTGTAGAATTTCGGAATATATATGGATTTATGCCACTGTCTCAGTGATGAAAGAAAATATCGTGAGGAAACCAGCACACTCAAATTACACTAGACGTGTAGGCATAATCTCATGGCAGTCGCTTCAAAGTTTGAGACGTGTATAAGTGCCCGGAAAAAGGCCTGTAGGATACTGAATAAATGAGTATTATTGAGTATCATAAATGTAATAACAATGAAGACGTGCTGCATCTAGGATTATGATTAACAATACCTTGATTAAAGTTGAGACAAATTGCAAAAAAATATATGTTATGCATCAAAAGTAGACCCGATTCATTTAATTCCTCCTCTCTTCTGATTGCAGCGCCAGACAGGTTCCTTAATGATCTGTATAGCTTTAAGCCTTATCTATTACCTCGTGTAACATGAGACGGTTATTCAATATGCACTTACCTAAATTAAAAACGCAACGGAATATTTGGTAGTGCACGCAGCAAGCCACGGTAAAGGTTACTTACGGTAAATTACGGATCAGATTACAGCAATTTCTCAGTGAACCACAAAAATCGCAACGCAAATAGCTACAAGTGACAGAGGATGCCGTTTGTTGTGCACCAAATCTGGCACGACAAATTGTATTTACTCTACAAACGGTACTTTGTGCGATTTGATGTGCAGCCGGGTGGCTAATGCGATGCGTCTGAAACCTGTGCTTACCTACAAACAATTTTAAAGGGTGTCTTAGAGTTTTCTTGAAAGCAAGTGCTTTAAGATAAAACTAATAATTTATTTTGGCCGTAGAAACTACCTACTGATTAGTTATGTAATTGGGCACAATGCTCGTGTAACTATTATACAATAAATAAATAAATAAAATCAGTGTAATTTTTTCGACTGACAAAAGCATTGAACATATTTAGAATAGAATAGAATAGAATTGGTTTATTTGAACAAGATAAAATGTATAACAATATGGAAAAAAACATGGGTAGGTATTAATATGTCAAAAAAGTCAGCATTTGTCGTGACAGTATTACGACGCTGATTTTCGGCGGAGACCCGAACGCTAGGCGTAAGCGAGTGAGTGATTTAACGACTTTTGAATAAAAATGTGTAAAAGAAAAATTGGCACATTAAACGTTCATATAATCGTAAATGCTTACGGATCTCAACCGAGTCGAAAGATTATTACTTGACTTACATGCTTGAAGAATTTTTGAATAGGAAGGAACTTAATCGACGCATTTCAATGTCAATGAATATTACGATTTTGTCATTTGTCTTCCTCATTAGAGGAATATCGAAATGAGGTTTGTTGAGCTGTGTTAATATCCATGATTGATTCGGCCTAGAGTACGTACCTGGTCCATTCTTCTCAGACAAAGGCAGGATCGGTTCATAAATGACAAAGAATATGTTACAGTCGAGTGAGGTTTAAAATATTCTCTTTCGCGGTCCAGTGGTCCATCGGGATGGCCCTCATCAATCATCTCTCATCGTGTGGCCCTTTATAGAAAACCTTATCTGTGTTTAAAGTCTAATAAACATTTGGCTTTAGGGGTGCGTGTATGAAAAGTTTTAATTATAATTAAATGAAAATTAATACTGATATGACGTTTTAATGACATTTACCTCTATAATAGGTGTATTATATTTATAGGTTGATTCAGAATAAACTTTTCTTAGCGTCTCTAGTCGGGGTATCTACCTACACTTGGCCATGATTAAAGAAGCGGTAAATTGAGTTTTTAACGTGAAATTATATTCGTTTATTAATTTTAGGAAAACCGGGGATTATACTAAACCACATAAAGGTCTTCACACATATCAACAAATAAGTAGATGCAATTAAATAGATGTAGACATTATGCTTGTTGTTGCAATTAATTGGTTTATTTAAAAAAATACTTATTACACGGTCGGTTGGTAAGCCTGATGCAAATTTTCATTCATTTTGTCTATTTAATTTTTACCGATTACCGCCGCATGGTTCTTTGAACGCGTTGGTTCACGGGTTCAATACTCGGTTTTTATAAAACTGGCTCAGATCTGGGTCAATTTCAACAAGTCCATTTTTTTTGTCATTACGGTGAACTTTTTTATTTATAACTTTTTTTGAAATAAAACCATGTAGTATTGTTATTTATGATATTGTTATGATTAATCTTTACTCGACATCAAATTGAGTTCATATACTTAGGAGAAATAGTACTTTAAAATTTTGGTGTCACCGAAATTAAAGAATAGTTCACCGAAATGAAACTTCTCATCACCGAAATGAAAAACGCGAGTCACCGCAATTAAATTACTTATGCAGTCACCGAAAAAAACTAAACTGTTACCATGCAACGCACCTAAAATGCTGCTATCCTAGTTCCATAATTACTTACCTACGTTTTGAAGAGTGCTATCACACAGTACAGGTTATCCTTTTCTGACTATACTATAATGGTATTGAAAGTATTAATTAAAATGTACCATACATGGATATTAACTTATTTAAACTTAAATTCATTTAGAAACGTGTGAGAATAAAACAACAAAAATAACAAATATATTGTAATAATCAACCATAAAAACTGAAAAGATAAAAATAATATCAACACATAAGTACCTAATCATTTACTTTTGGAGTCGGTGCTATCCGATGAGAGTTTGAATGTTTTCGTTTGCACCGACTCCAAAAGTAACTGATTAGGTACTTATGTGTTGATATTATTTTTATCTTTTCAGTTTTTTGAAGTCGGTTTACTTTTTTTTATAACATTTACTTATTTCATCTATTTTTAGTGATACATACAGTGATAATCCTCAACAATACGAATCTTTTCAGTGCAAACATAAGTTAACGGCTGAACACCGATTTCATCATCAGAACTTGATCAAATTTATATGGCACCATTCCGAAAGTATTCCCTTTCGAACAAAAAAAGAAGTATCGAAATCGGTTAACCTGGTAACGAATGATCGCTGAACATACATAAATTTTTTTTTAAAAAAAACAAAGATACTGACGAATTGAGAACCTCCTCCTTTTTTGAAGTCGGTTAAAAATATACAGGTTGCACCCTTTCCATGTTCAAAGGGTCCAAACTCTACAGCCTGCTGACTATCCGCGCAGGATTGCATTCTGCAGAATCATGTTAAATAAAATAAGGGAGGACCTGCAATTTTTCAATAAAATGTTGTGAACGGATGATTCCTCATGCCGGAAAGATGGATATCTCAACATCCACAATCTACATAGCTAGCAAGTAGAAAACCCACATTTGATGAGGGAAGATCGGTCCCAAGTTCAATTTAAAGTTAACTTGTGGACTGGGATTATTGGCGGACAGGTGATCGGGCTATATGAACATCCAGCTACACTGAATAGTGAAATTTACCTTAATTTTTTACAAAATGATTTACCCGGCATGCTAGGAGATATCAGTTTAGAAGTGAGGCGGAGAATGTGGCTTAAAAATGATGAGTGCCCAGCTCACTACGCAATAGTAGTAAGAAATTATTTGAATCAACACTACCCACAGAGGTGGATAGGCCGGCTCGGCCCTATTTTATGGCCACCCAGATCGCCGGATCTAAATCCCTTGTTTTTTTTTAATTGCGGATGTCTGAAAGACCTTGTCTACGCGAGACCAGTATCCTCAATAACAGAGTTGCGGACTCGCATACAAAATGCAGCTGCATACATAAAACCGTCTGGTTACGCGAGCCGCATCAAACATCTATATATATAAAAGAAGAAACTGACTAACTGACTGACATATCAACGCACAGCCCAAACTGCTGGTGCTAGAGATTCCAAATTTCGCATGTAGGTTTCTTATAAGGTCTAGGGGTGCACTAAGAAAGGGTTTTTCAAAATTCACCCTCTAAAGGGGTGAAATGGGGGCCCAAAGTTTGTATGGGGAAACAAGATTAGTCAGACTCTTTTATTCAAAACTTCACAGGAGTGAGTTCTCCTTACGATAAATGAGTAAACGTGTTTCAGATTTTTTGAAAAGTCAACTCCTAAAAAGGGGAAGGGGGCTGACAAAGTCTGAAAATCAACATGGGTATTGTTTCTATGGTTTATCGGGTCGCTGATTACGAAAACAACAACGATTTTAAAATGTAACGTTGCGGACGTGAAATTCCATCTCCCTTGTTGGGATGCGATGGGGTTGAAATGTCTATCAATATGGGTGTAGATTTTATGGTTTTTTGGAACTTTGATTTAAAAATGAATATTGTGAACATGAAAATTCTTGAAATTATTTGTGCCAAATTGCAATCCAATTGGGCCAGTAATTTCGGAGCTAATCGGTTGTAACAGACGGACTGACAGACAGCCATACGTGATCCCAACACAAAGGTTCTATTTTTGCATTTGATGTATACCCGCGTTATCCTAAAATTGATAAATCGCTATATTAAATCATATCATATCGTGTTTTGATAGTCATGCTAAAAATATTGTCTAGAAGTTTTGTTAGTTTTTTAAATTACTGAGTTTGACATTCATACTTCACTTAAAATCAAATCTAACGCGAGCGAAGCCGCGGGCAAAAGCTAGTTCTTTTATAAAAAGATGCCGGGCGTGTATCAGAGCGCAAGGACGCCAATTCGAACATTTATTGTAATTTTAATAAAAAAATAATAAAAACCAGACATAAAGTTTAAGAGATACAGAAAACATAAGCTTATTATACCTTTTCGGAAAATAGAATAACTAAGAATTTTTTTAAGTTAATGGGCACGATGAGCGCCATACATTTTTTTAACATGGTAGTTGACCAAACATGAGGAAAAATAATTTTATGTTTTTTTTGGAACATTGTTTTTTTGAAGCACTTCGTGATTAGCTAGCTCAATTTTAACCATTGTTATTGATAGCTAAACTATCCTTTTAGAAATAAAAAGAAACTGAATTAGAAAAAGTCCGTATTTGTAAAAATGGCACATTAAAAACTAACCGAAAGTGGCATTTAAAAAAAAAACTAACTCAATTATCTTGAAAACCGAGATATTTTTACTAAAGTCAAAATTTGAGATTAGAGAGGTCTTGACGAAACCTATCGACAGTTAAAGGTTCATCCATTGTTTCTGGGACAAGCTGTATATCTTTACAACTTTTTCAGATTCTTATTTTAAAAGATTTTAATTATTAGTTTTGATAACACAAAGATACTGTAATATACAGGGTGTAACGAAAAGGTGAAATAAAACTCTAAGGGGTTATTCTACGGCTAAATTACATCAACTTTTTCTATGGGACCAACATCGAAATCGCAAAAAAAATCACTTTCCCATACTAAAACGCCACCAGCTGGCATCAGTTTGTATGAAAACGTCAATTTTTTTTTTGAGATTTTGATGTTGGTCCCATAAAAAAAGTTGATGTAATTTAGCCGTGGAATAACCCCTTAAAGTTTTATTTCACCTTTTCGTTACACACTGTATAATGTAAAATAAAACAAACGTAGTCTCTTGTTATTTGTCTTCACAAAATCTTATTGTGTATTAGTCATTAATAAATCAGGTAGCACAAAAATCTATCTTTTGGATGGGGACACGACTCTAGCAAAAATATTTCGGAATTTAAACAACAAAGGTTAATATTTCGGAAACCGATCACTGAATCGAAAAATGGTCTTTACAACCTCGCAATATATTTGAAAGACCCATCTAACGATACCCCAAACGATGGGGTAGACTAAAAATAAATAATTCATCCCTTCTTTACGTGTAGGGGAGATACCCTAGAATTTTTGTTTTCAAGATATTATTGTACCATTCTGTCGGCGTGTTTAATGTTTATACTCGTGCAAAATTACAGCTTCCTAGTACAAACAGTATTTGTGCTAGGCCGTGGACTGACAGACGGACATGGCGAAAGTATAAGGGTTCCTTTTGTACCATTTTGGTACGGAACCTAAAAAAGTACGTGTTCAATATTTTTGAATTACGTTTAAAGTGGACTAATTATCATAATTTAGTCAAATAGCCTATTGCCCACGCGAGCAACAACTGAGATTATTCTTTTAACTAGTTGCTACATTTTAGTCCCCAAAACAAATATATTCCTTGTGCAACTAAAATGTAACAAAAGAAATTATGGTCTGTTTTTCACCGAAGTGAAATAATTTGTCACCGGAATGAAAAAAAAAAACACCGAGATGAAGATAAAAATCATCGAAATGAACAACTTCTCACCGAAATGAAAAAAAATCACCGAAATGATATTTTTTCTCATTTCGGTGTCAATTTAGGTCACCGAATTCACCGGAATGAGATCACCGTCATGAAAAACAGCCAATAGAAGTTAACACTACAAGCACAGTATTTATGATAGAAATAAATTGATACTACCTACTTGATCGGGCGACATTAAGTAAAAGTACATATATTTAATAAACATATCGGATCATTGGATCACAACTTTTATCCACTCACGTGAATGAAAAAAAAAGCGGTCCCAAGTCACCGGAACCCACTACTTACGTTTTTGGTGGGAACACCAGACAAGCAACACGCGTCCTCTCACATCAAGCGCTTAGGCGTCCCTGGTGCGCAAGTTTACTGCGCAGTAGCGAGAAGCTAGTGTTGTTGGATGCCTAGATATTCGCGTACAACGAAAATTCACCGCGGTGAAAAATCAAATTTGGACACGTGAATTTGTACTTACCATTCATTAAATACAACAGATTTTGTAATGAAGTTTCCGCAATAAAGTACTGCCACTATTTAGGATTTAAATTTAAAAAAGAAAATCCCTAAAAAATCAACTGTTTTTATTATATGATTAAAAGTATACTGAAAAACAAATTGTGCCGCTTCACCGGTATGAAAAACTTAGGTGTTTATATATTTTTTTTCCTTATTAGCAACAATCATAATGGAAAAATATTTGTAGGCTGCTGTAGGAGACAACATTTTTCATCTAAAAAAAAATATTACAAGTTAAAAGTGCCATCCTGCACTAGCAGTTTCAGCCATGCCGTTTACGATTTGGTGCTGGGAAAATCACCCATCTGAGTGTGCTGAGTGACGCCACGAGCAATATTGTCTGGTACCTCGTATGACACGGATGTTATATCCTTACTTTGAGACCATGACTGGAGCATTGTATCTAGTGCATAAGATATTGACAAATATAAGTAGTATTACATATGTCCCAGAATCATCCCCAAAAGCAAAATCTGTACCTACTTTATACTATAATAATATAAAGCTGAAGAGTTTATTTGTTTGTTTGGTTGAACGTGCTAATCTCAGGAACTACTGGTTCGAATTGAAAAAACATTTTTGTGTTGGATAGTCCTTATCGAGGAAGGTTTAAGGCTATATAACATCAAGCAAAGACCAATAGGAGCGGAGTATCAATAACAATGAAAACGGGAAAAAATATTCCTTTTAAGAGCTTCCGTTCCGTACGCTGCGTAAACGGTTAAAGTTACGGAAAAATCATGTATGACAAATGTATTCCCATTTTAAAGTTCTAAAAAAAAGTCCGCATTATCCGCATTTTATAAGGTAATCAAATTTGTTCTAAAATAATGTATCGGCGATAGCGTCACTTTTAGAGTGAGGCATTGATGTGGTTGTGTGTATTATTTTGAGCTGGGAAGTGACATGGGTCGTTGACAAAGACATTAAGAGACAGATTGAACTCCACGCGGGCACAGCCTCGGGTTGAAGCTAGTATCTCATAAAATTTTACTTTATATTTATCATAAGATAAATTAAGGTCCGTGAGCTACTAAAGTTATTTTGGGTGTCAGTCGACGGAGTTTTCTTCACGCTTGACCGGAGAAGGGATTACCTCAAGGACTGAAGGAGCTCCCTAAATCCTTTTATCGAACGGAGATATAACTAATAGAGGGTTTAACAATTATCAGTTATTAAACCAATCAGTTAGGTTAAAATAAACACTCTTGTATGTTTATTTTTATACTCCTTTTTTAATTGATTTATTAGTCAATCAACTGTAATTCCAACCGGCTAATCTGGAAAACGCTGGGGGAGGCCTATGTTCAGCAGTGGACTGAAATGATGATGTAATTTGATCAAGAACTAGATTTTTATTTCGTATTACTATGTTTCATGTAAATAAATTAATTTTAATTTATGATGGCCTCAACCATACATATATATTTTGTGCCTTAACCACGTATAACATTAAAGATTGGTAAGATTGCTGAAGATATACCTACATCAATCCATAATTCTTATTATAATTAAATCCAAAAAATAGTAACATGGACTAAGTAGTTAATAAATAAAACAAGGTTGCCAGACCCAATACGCGTTAAATGTAATATTCGTTCAATTTGCGTTACAAAAGGACTTAATGAATTTCTTTTATAAGAAACACACCTGTAGGCTATTAAATTAAGCGATACCCAGAAACGGCTCTATAATATCAAATTTTTTATTATTTTTACCACGTTTAATTTTCTGATTTACGTTGCTTCTTATTTTAACTGTAATTTCTTTTCTAACACTAAAAATAAAATGCGCACACATAACTAATAATATTTACAAACGATTCCCATTTAAATTCTCATATCGATGGTCTAGAAGATAAACATGCTAATTACAGACCTACCAATTTTTCAGGAGGACTGTTTTTATTGATTCAAAACTTCTAGATAAGTACTATAACTTAAAACTGTACATAGAAATGCCTATTACTTATTTAGGTACATAAAGTGACAAAATTATGGCATTTGGATAAGTGCGAACAGTGGTGCATGCTCATTTAATACATTTGACATTAAAATGTTACATTATCAAAATTTTGTAATTTTTGTCTTATAGACCATCGATATTTTGGTTTCACAAACAGATATCCTACGACGAAATATTACAATGACATCTCTTGCTTCTCTCTGTCTCAAGACAAGTCTTATTTACTAGAACTCCTAATTATCAAAATTACCATCTGTTGTTAGGTTAAAATGATTCTAGCTCGCAGCAGTGGCGCGTTCGCTCGCGGCTGTCTTTGATGCGTCGGGCGGCAAATTGGTACAGCGCGTGGTGCGCCCTACGCCCAACACTATGCGCCCGCTTAGGGCATAAGCACACTCCATCTATCTCCCACTGATAGGAGCCTCTAAGCTGCAATTGAACGCTCTGTTATTGGATTTAGTCGTACATGGTTATTTTGGTCCTGAAAAGCCGTGTTCTGACACACTGAGCACACATCAAATGAGCTGATTGCAAGATTTCTACATTTTAGCATTTTCGGTTGTTTATGCAACATCTGATTGTTTACGATCACAGATCACAAAACTAGCTAGACTATGCAGTAAATGCATAGCCAAAGCACGGTGTTCTATTGTACTTGTTTAGATCTTCTTTCAAGATAGTGTTAAATGAGTAATTTTAATTTTGTTGAATGGTCTATGGCTGAGAATACTACATACCATTAAGATCACCTTTTTCATTACCTATCTAAAATCGTGGGTCTATCCTAGGATCCGAGATTATCACCGGTCATTAATAGTCAAATACGGTAAAATTCGGGCAAATTCACTCAAACATTAATGCATGTCTAATTAAATATTAATACATATGTTAATTGTATTATTTTTTAAAGTGTACACAGAACACACCGCGGTTGTTGTATGAAGCTTTTAAATATAGCATTTTTTTAGGATTTCATCATGACTACATCTTTATTATTATTATAATGAAAAGTAGATCATCATCCGTTAATTAGTTTTTCTTAATAAATAATGTAAAAAATATTTACATATTTATTTACAGTTAACTAGCTGTCCCGGCGAACTTCGTACTGCTTATTTATAAGTTTTTTTTTGTGTTTCTTATAGTTATTCTGCTATTTAGGGCGGAAACGAATCCAACAGATCAAAGATGATAAAAATCGGTTCGTTCTTGACTTGTAAATGGTGTAACTAACCCGACTTTGTTTATATATATATAGATTAGATAGGTCTTGGCGCCTTATATGTGTGCAAATCCCACACGCACACAGCGTAAATAATACGAGTAATTATAGATAGACCTCGTTTTCGTCTGTCTGCATGAAATAAAAACGTATTCGTCATCAAACGTATTTGACCATCGTGACTGGTCAAATTCAGTCATTTTACATCTTTACCCGGAATAAGAAAAAGAGCCGAGATGGAATCTCTTCGCGCAGCCCATTCATTTAAAAATCTCAAGTAGTTTACAATGCGGTTCCGGAATTAGCAATGCCATAAGTGTCGAGTGTAAAAGCGCCCTAACAGCGTTCACTCATGAACGGGTCGCGAACGACGCGTCCTTTTTGCTTTCATTTTGATTTACACCTTTCTGGTGATAGTTACATTAAATTGCTCACTAGACTATAGCCTTTACCTATTACCCTAAATTAACGTCATTGAAAGTATGATGATCTATCGATATCACGTTCCACGTTGCAGTTATAACTTGATTTATTCATACCAGGCTTTAAAATATTTTTTCCATTCTCTTTTACTTCTAAAATAAGTAATGTATTGTTGACCATTAAAAAGTAGTACGAAATATTTATGAGAAAAAACAAAATGAGGACTTAAGTGATAGTTCTTTTGTGCCGGATAAAACTTCAGAGATTTGATATAAAAAAATATCAATATCATTTTATATTGAGAAGATAGAGTAGCGCCCAAGCATCCAAACACCTATTATTATGGCATAGACCGGTTAATTGTGTCATAAAAGTGCATCCTTCACCGTCTAACAATATTTCGCTCATCATGCTAAGAGACTAGAGCGTCGAGTCCATTCGTCGATTAAAATTCCCGCGGCACCTGCGTGTGATCGTTTCTCTTGACACTTTATCAGACATCGAACTCGCAACTTTGTTATTGGTTTAATCCAACTAACTTGTAATTAATGTTCGGAGAATTTCATCATCAAAGCCTTTAAGTAACTTTTTCTTATTACTTGCAAGATACTTATAACCTTATTTTTACTTTTTTTACAATAGAGTGCAAAATAAATTGTAGTTCCGTTATAAATTATATTATTACGACATTATTATTATTAATTATAAAACTTTAGTCTCTAAGTACATCGAGTACATACTCGGAATATATAATAAATAAATTGTTTTCACAATCACACCAATTATCTTGCCCCAAACTAAGCGAAGCTTGTATTATGACGACTAGATAACGGATAAACATACTTGAATACTTTTATAAACATCCATGACTTAGGTACAAATACTCGTGCTCATCACACAAACATTTGATATAAAGTTAATTAATTCATTCGTTAGTTAATAATTCCATTTTATAAACAAATAAATTCGTTAATCATCATCGTCATCATCTCATGTCAGCAGTCCACTGGTGGCCCCAAAAGCGCCAGAAAGCACGATCTCCCGCTTTTTTCATACAGCCACTGCCAGCCATGTTCTTAAGGTCAATGTTTCATCGAGTTACGTTTGCCAATTCAATAATCAATTGCATCAAAAGTAATAATAATATAATTCTTTTTTTTATTATTGATCAATTGTTTTACTGAGTATTTTTTTTATTTTTATATAAAACTTTATTGCACAAACTTATTAAATAGTGTACAAAAAGAGGACTTAATGCTAGGATCATTTCCTTGTCACCTCCAGGTTATGCAAGACGGTCGCAATAAGTGCAGTGAAAATATAATCCAAAAAAAAGGATGAATTGCATAAACCTGCGTTTAAAAAAAAGTTACTTTGCTACTTACCTTGAATATAATGTAAGTCATTGCGCTAAATCTTAGCCATAAAATGAGTTCAGTCCTTGCCCAGCCGTGGGCTTTTGTAAAAAGCCTATTATAATTTTATGTAAATTGTCCAAAGATACATCAGTTATGCAAATCTGGGCACCTTTCAAGGGGATTAATTATTTATACGAGCAAGTAATTTTATTCCGTGGGTGTGGGACGTAAGGAGCTTGCCCGCCTAAATTAACAGCCAAGCCTTTCTTCGCTTACGCACACTCATAATTAGTTTTAATAACTTTCACTTTCGAGCTTTTGTGTTAAGAAATGGAGAGGAAGCTCAGAGTTGACAAGTGATCTTATGAAATATTTGTTTAATGTCTTTGAGTCAACTGGACTAGCGTCTTCGAATACAGTACTCGACTGGCGGCCAATACCTGCCCCCTGTGGTGCCGCTTAGCACACGAAAAACAAAAGTTCACAAAAGTGAATACGCACTCAACAATACTTTTTTTGATTTACGACACAAATAAAGTAGGTAAGTACGCTGAAAATATTAACGTAACTCTGACTATTACTGGAAATAAGACTTTACTTTGAAATCCAAAGCTACAAAACTTAGGCGTTTAAGCGTTTCTAAACAGTCGTGTACTCATTCTCCCATTCTGTAGCTTCGACGATATGGTTTTTCGGGCTATGTACTTTATTTTTGTTTTCCAAAATGGAAATAATATACTTTATCGGTCCAAAAAAGGAGGCGACCCTGCCTGCAATAATGTTAGTGAAAAATTCATTTGTGATTCCTCTAATTTATTAGACTACGTGAAGTCTGGGGCGCTGGTATTGCGTGCCGACAGAAGTTGTACTTAGTTGGATTTTATCCACGGATTAAAAATTCAACCAGATTTTGCAGCCAGGCCCAACTTTGCGTTACATTTTGTTAAATGTTCGCTAGAAATGCTCTTAAAAAGCTCTTAAAAAATTGAAATCTTTAACTACTGACTAATAATAAATGTAAAATAATATAATATCACTAATATGTATTAATTTTAATTGATCGTGACACACTTTGTAAAAAATCAAAAATGAAATAAGTCAGTTATTTCTGAATTCAAAATATTTACTTTTATTTTATTTTTCCGAGTGCGACCATTCCTAATCCAATAAGACAGATGTTCTTCCACCAAGTTTAATGAATGAATTACATATTTTTAAGCATACTTAATAATAAACATGGATATGAATTACTATCTTATCTTAAGATAGAAGATTATACAGAGTTACTAAGTTTCATTACATTTATCATCATTGCCAGCCATGCGATGTTCTTGATTCCGATTGTATTTTGATCATTAAAGTTAATTTGTCTTTGTCATAGACAAACAAACATTTGGAATTGCTCTCCAAAGGTACGTTCAAGTTACATACATGGTTTCAATTTGCAACTGATCTCCTCACCAAAACACAAACGGAATGCAAGGATGCAGGACAGAACACCTCTTGAATGTGAAATGTTAGTGCAAGTTGCCTATCGTCCTCAATGGAGTTTAATTGGTTTGCGAGGCCCGAGCCTGCATAATAGACCCCGAGGTCTAGGGCCTGGCTGCCTGTGATCAATCTGCACCGCCATTAGTAATAGCTATGGAAAAACAATTTGCTATAAAATAGTTGTTTTCTCTAAAGCAGTTGTTCACTTTTTGTCAAAATTTGTCTTGCCAAAGACTACCAACTGTTTGGAGGTAATATAAAGTAAATGTGAATGAATAAAGGATTGTGCTATCGTTAATTTTAGGATGGCTTGGCGGTCCACTATTGGTTCCTCCAGGGGTCTTAGTGTCCCGCAGAATACCGGTTAAGAACTACTGCTCTTGGGTTGCATGCTAACAGCAGTTTGTGAGATCGAATGTACTTACGATTATTAGCGCTAGAAAACACACCATTAGGCTAGTTTCCTGGGTCAAAAAAAGATTATTCTATTTAGTCCGTCAGTTAGATTATAAAAAAATATTAGACCCATGTTTTGTCTTTTGTCAAACAAACAAAAAATTACGAAGATAAAGCGCATCAAAGTGAGCACGTGACGTCACGTCTTGCTAAAAAGTGTCGCAAGGCGTGACGTTATGCGGAACTTTAACGGGCTATATCTTCATAATTTTTTGTTAGATTGAGAAAAGAAAAAATAAGTGTCCAATATTTTTTGTTAATCCAACTGACGGACTAATTGGATTGTCATTTGTTGTTGTCCATTGTTATATTCTAGAAGTAAGAAAGTATCATCCTAATATTACGAGGTACTAGGCAATGAATTTGGACAGGAATGTATCCCGGAGTCCCGGCACACCCAAACCCTAGCAAGCCAATTTAGAAAAAAAAAACGTTTTTCTGGTTACTGAACCTGGACGAACTGACTCATTGTGTTTATTTTTTTTATACTTGATTGCATTGATTTAAAAAAAAACATACAAAAGGTGGACTTAATACCATGAGGCATTCTTGAGGGTTCGTCTCGTTAGTGTACGAAAATATTTGTAAACAAAGTTCAAATGTTGTAAAAACTACAAACCTCCTGGAATAAAAAAAACTTCAGCCAGCCTTTCAAATAAATTTCTTGCAGCTGTCATGCGAGCAGTCCTCGGTTTATTAAAACTGGACGTTACAGTTAGTTAGTCAATTCAGGAAATGACTTTCTCTTTTCCTTTTTCAACAAAAAATGGCAATTGCATCTTTCAGCAAAACATTCGAGAAAATTGAGAGCGACCTGCATTCCTGCTAATGAGTAATGGGCCGAGTTCGACGCGCCATCTGCGGGAAAAACTGACACAAAACGACCGACAACGACGACGAAATATAGGTACCGTGTAGTCAGGTCAAAAATGCTTCCAGATTCAAGCACTTTGACGTGATAATAAATAAAGTACTAAAAAAATATATTAACACACTTTTATTAGGCTCCCTTGTCTAACAGCTAACTAACGATGTATCGACTTTTGGAACTAGCTTTTTAACTACGTATCGATTTGAAACCGTAATTATGATATTTGGATAACAATACCATCGTGGTGACCTGACGGTGCAGCCAGGAGTTGGATAGTGGCCTATTAAATGGCCACTAGAAAAACCTGTGTTTTGGATCATTTGATTCGCTTAGAAAAATATATAAAATATATTATAAGTAAGTAAGTTATTTATTTAAAACTTTATTGCACAAACTTAATAAAAGTAAACAAAAGGTAGACTTAATGCTAAAAGCATTCTCTGCCAGTCAACCTATAGGTCATACAGAAAGCTTGCAAAAAGGTGCGGTAAACAAACAAGAAGAAAAAAAAACATTAAGTAAGTTATGTGTTATGTAACATTGTTATGTGTTTTGTAATTTTTTAAACTACTTATGATATTAAAATACGAGTAGGATTTGTATTGTTATACAGGGTTATTTTTATACATCAACAACCTTCTAGGGGCTAATTCTGGTGCTCAAATACAACAACTTTTGTATGGGACCAAAATCGAAATTACAAAAAAAAAACACCTTTCCATAAAAACTGATGTCAGCTGGTCGGCAGCTTTGTATGGCGATCTGAATTTTTTGGTGTTGTTGTTGTATTTGACCACAGGAATCAGCCCCTAAAAGTTGTTGATGTTTTACAAATAACCCTGTATACTTACAGCATCTGAAAGATGTTGCTGGTATTCACATTTCTAAGAACTTTAATTTTCTGATCACTTCACTACACAGCATATTTAAGTAACTGTAAAATATTAAATAACTACGTCATTCGTAGTACTTTTTCGAACAAAATGCAGCGCACACGTAGGATCGACGATACCAATTACGTGCCGGAAAACACACTGAAACGAAGCTCTTTCATGGGGGAAGTGAAAAAACTAGACAGACTGAACACCTAGCAGCCTATGGCTTTCAGGGTTCCGTACCAAGTGTGTCAATAGATCTATCTACTAATAACGGGCTGTATCGTAATAATAACATGTAATAGCGAGTTAAAATTTTCATAGAATATGTACAGTTAGTATTAAATAGTTGGTGAGAGTCTAAATAGTTAAATTGATAGATACTACGATAATCCCTAATAATATCGGCACAACCATCTTGCTCGAATGCATTAAAATGGTCAAGCGTAACTTGATTACAAAGTGCGAAAGCTGTAGGAGGATGAATATTAAATCTCTTGTGTAGGCATCTATTTCACAGCAATGTATAAAAGTCACCTACGCAAAAAATATATAAGTCCAAACCAAGCGGAGCACCTACCCTGTGGGTGTGGAGTGCCACCACGCTAGGCCAGTCGGCGTCATGTCAACACATTGACTTTTCTCTTTTGCGTTGCATCCACGCTCCGATAACATGCAACGCGTGCGTTCGTTTCTATTCGCGCGTTGGGTCAGAAAAATAGTACCTAAGTACAATCATTTTAAAAACTTGTGGGTTGCCCACGGTGTGTTTTTTTTTCAAATATACTGTTGCTTTGCATAATTATCTTATTTCGTGTGGTCAGGACCGTCAAAGAAACAATAGAGTTCCTGTTATGGAAGTATGAACCCTGCCCTCCTCATACACTGCATTTATGGGACTAAATTAGGTAAGTAAGTAATGGTTGAATACGAAGTATACCTGGGTAAATAGTACATTGTTACCTTGGTGAAAGTAACTTATTCAGTCCCGAGACGGGGTTTAGTTACCAATAGTTCAAGGGGCTAAATAAGTCTTTAACCCAAGGAAAACTGTGCTTTTCATTACGAATACAAGGAAAAAATATAAACATAAACATGAAATAAAAACAAACATGAAATATAAACATGAAATATGTAGCTAAAGAAAATATGAGTGAATTTTATCATACTACCAAAGAGTATGTAATAACTACGTTCTACAACTCGAAAAACCAAATGAAGATCGGATTGCCGCTTTCCCGCCAATTTTTCATTTTCATCATTGAAAAAATGCAAATATTTTGCCCTTTTAACTTGACATTGGCTACGCTCATGCAAGCCACATAAAGGAAAAAATTGCCTAAATCTATGTCATATTTTGGTCATATTTAAGAAATAGTTGAGAGTAAATTACTTAAAATGATCATTTTAAAATATATTTTTAATTAATACTTAACTTTATTTTAATTCAATTTTACGTCACGCTGTTATTGAGTGGCTGTATAGAAAGTTTGAACATGGTTAAATGAAAATGTATTTTTTTTTTTTAAATTTAAAGCTGTCAGTTGAAAACGATTCTCCATAAGGCTGAAAAAACTTGGAGTAATACTTTTGTATTACTCCCGCTCTAACACGCTCTAGCACTAACCCGCTCTTCAGGCAACATCAGAAAGTAGTTTCCCAGTATGAGTAATGAAATTTTTGTTACTTCTAAATGTATTTGTGACATGACAGTACAACTCTCGAAGTCGATATAAAATTGTTTAGGTATAGAGGCTGTTTGGTGCAGTTCCCTTGCCAGAGTATTGTAGCTTGCACTTCACACCCCGTCTTTTTGCCCGAGGCCTGAGAGGCAGAAAAGGCTTAAATTCGGCTTCTGTCATGGCTTGCTACCAACTGAATTGAAATTGAAAAATGGTACCTATGCCCAATTTAGCGTCCTACGTTAAAAGTAGATACCTACAGCTCATACAACATACTATTTATACTTCTAATGTAGAAGTGATCTGATATGGCGTGATAATGCTCCATTTATCCTCGCCTTTTGACCTTACACACGCTTTTTTTAAACATAAAAATAACATGTAAATAAACATTATTCATGTTATCTTTGCGCTGTTGACATAATAACATAAGCAATCTAAGGTACCTATGTAGGTATATATTATTATGTATATGTATAAATATATTAATTTTTTTTCCGACTATGGCTAAGCTAAAAGAAAGGGTTATGATTTCTTTTTCTAAGTAGGTTTGTTTGTAATTTTACGTTATATTTTCAAGGGTTGTCTGTCTATTCACTGAAACGAGACTTCGTTTAAAGTTGTGTCATGTGGAAGCAATAGCATTAAAATTTTAGGATAACCTGTTTACGAGTGAACGACGAGAAAACTTTTATTTTTCGGCTTTGAGGTGTTTTGTAATCATAAATGGCACCTACCACGTCGTCAAAAACTTTTCATTTTAGGTACCAAATAATGTAAACGATCCTGGCTTTGTACTCCAAATTGATTTCAACAAGTTACCGAGGATTTCTTAAGTTTGCCCGAAACTTATTTAAATAATGGTTTATTGTGTTGGCTTAAGACGTCAATTTACATTCTAATAATTGAAAGGAAATAAATATGGATTTTCACTTGTAGCTTCGATTCTAAAGCATGAGTTTGTGTTTTTTTTTTCAAATATTTATACAATGCTTACTAGACAAGGCTTACTAATTCCTATTTGAACAAGAGAAAAACACTCATAAGAAACAATAATTGAGCGCTTAAGCGCAACTAAGCAATAATTTAAATGCTTGCCAGCACAAATCCTAAACGGTAAAGCATACCCAATTCTAACCAATTGGAAATTATTAATTCGAAGTTTGTGAATTTATGCGACGTAAATGAAGGACAGTAGACATTTTCGCCGGTTAGATTGCAAAATGATAAATGGTGACGTTTAAAATCTCGTCGGTAGATACGTCTGTTAGTCGGCCGCCTGCCGACGCCCGCAATTCTGTGGCTAGGCGCCTCTTGAATTAAATTTTCCTAACAGAATTACAACATCGCCTCGGTGATGTGTGAAGCGTTCGAATGGAGGGGACGTTCTCGTTTATTATTAAAACTAGCAGTTTCCCGTAGCGCTTAAGGGATGGCGTTATTTGTACGTTAGATCGCGGTGTCAACTAAAAAGATAAAAAATAATAAATATTTAGTGTGGTATACGTTATGTGACAACACATAACGTATTTATTAAACTTATTTTTGTCGTTTTAATATTTCTGGATAAAATTTATTTGAGAAATAAATTCAAGGACACTTTTGCCTTCCTCAATTTCACTCGAAATTAACAAAATAATAGATGAATATTTATTTTTCCGCAAAATGTTTTATGCTAACGTTTAAATGATATTTTATTCAGAAAGGTACATTATTGGACTATTTTAGTTAAAAAAATTGGGACTCTAGCGATAACCGCTTAGACGTCACACGTGTTTGTCTGGATCGATTTGCAATCAGGTCAAAATCCATTCTAAACAAAATATCTCGAGAATCGATCATTTTCGCTGAACATACACGGTGGTACAATCGATAGGTATTAGTGTCTTCTATCACCTGACGCCCGCTGGTACCCCCTTCATGGGACACCCTGTATATTTTAGTATTCACTATTGTAATATGCGGATTTATATGTAACCTCAATTAAGGAGTGTAATACTGTACCTACATTATGTGTTTTCTAAAGAAATGAACATTTTTAATTTTCCTTTTGATCCTCCTCGGTTGTCATCGGAGCGCAACCAAGATGACTACATCTCCTGAAGGTGGAGGTAAAAGTCTAGGCTTTTGCGTATAATGGGTTAACATTGCATTGAATCGTTTTGTGCCGTGTGGGGACGGCAGTAAAGAATACACTTCCCCACCGTCAACAGAAGGCGTATCGTAAGAGGTGACTAATTCCTGTAAAACGAGACGGGCAGCAGCGTGTGCAATTGCGAAATCTTATAAAAAACTGCGCTCGCCAACCCGCCTGCCAAGCGTTGCGAGCATAGGTATTCCCAACGATGATAGGTCATTGGGGGATGCCTATGTTTAGCAGTGGACGTCCTATGGCTGAAATGTTGAAGATAGTGAAAAATCACTAACGTGTTTCGAAAATCCCGGGGTCCCGGTGTCCATTATCGGGAATTATTGGTAAAATCATTTCATCCTAATTCTTTCGTACATCCTGTATATAATTGTTAATCTTATGGGTAGTACGCCTAATTCTTTTAGATTCCATGTTGGCTACCCCTAATGATATAGAATTTACGAAAACGTTACCATCTTGCCAAGGCGACTTATCCATTCAAATCTTTCCGCCATTGCAGCGAATACACAACTGTTCCTAGGGGTGATTTAGGGTAGTGATTCGAACGGAATGAGGGTACTGTTAATGTAATTTTCACTCTCGTTCAACACAAATTTATGTAACGCACTCTACGTAGGATTTCCTCTGATTGCGTTTGACGCGCGCATAACTAATCTGCAATAGAGGTGTATTCAGCAGAACCTCAATCCACTACGCAATAATAATTAGCATTTTTTTAGCAAACACAATATGTCCGAGTTTTTTGCGCTGCTACTTCTTAGAACTAGCCAACAATCGTCCCAAAGCAGAAAAACAAACCAGAGTAAAAAAAAAGTTAGTGCATCAATGGCCCATTGGCAAAAAATGATTGATTTTATTTATTTGCTAAACGTAAAATAAGTAACGCACATTATAAGAAATCCATGTTCTTTCATAAGCCAGGATTTTAGTATGCACGCAAGGGTCACTTTATGAGGTAAGGAAGTCAAACGTCAAACTGTCAATTATCACAAATTGTATGTAATATGTGTTAAGTAAACATTTAAATTCTCGAATTTGCTATTTCTATTGATCCCGATTTTAGGAATCTTTGTATAATTTTACACATGCAAGATACTTACACATTAGCATTTCTTTGGTTTCTTAGTTCATGTTCTCATATTAATTCGGAGATTAAGTTCTGACAATCAATGACACTTCATACTGCAAGGCGATAGATTAGTTTTGTTTTGATTTTTTTATTATTAAATTTTGTATCGTCGTGATTACCATAGTAATTTTTTTTTTCTTATATGTGCATATTTTTAGCCGCTTTGTATACCGTGTGTGAAGTGAACTTTCTGAAGCTAGCTCTATTGACTCTAAACCCTATAGAATACGGCTTCGGATTACACATTAGGATACGAAGCCAGTGATTACAAATCCAGGAAATACTTTATTGCAAATTGTATATTATGTTTATTAAGGGACTTACGAATTTTAGCCTTGAAAATGAGTCAAATATAAGGTTGCGAATTTAACCAAGATGTGAAATGGTGTATTAACAGTAGTACTAGTTTATGTTAATTAATCTAAATAATAAAAAGTTTCAAAATCATAATCAAATAACTGGTTAGGCTAGAGATGTGTTTCGTATTTCAAAGGGCTAATTTATTCAAAGCCAAACACCCCAAAAATAAACCCTTTAAAGGAAATAAGAATATTGAAATATTTAATCGTGGGTTGGCCAAGAAGTTCTCTCTAATCTTTCTTACTAACCAATTCCTTTGTCTTGAGTAAAAATTACTCCTACTTTTTAATTATTTTAATTAATCTAAGGAGCCCTTTTGAAATTTTAAGTGTAGATTCGTTATTTCAATAGGTAATTTATTCAAGGAAATCTTGTAAGGCCCTAAATCGGATCTACTTTTTTAATATTCGCTGTTTGAAATATTACGTTGGACAGTGTAGTATCAGTTATCTAAAGGAATATTAATTGAAGACTTAAATTAATTCACGCACGTAATTTTCTGCGATATTCCGCGTAATTTAATGCCTTTTCACACAGTTTGTTTTTAACCCCCGATGAAAAAGAGGGGAGTTGTTTAAGGTGTGTATCTGTGTATCTGTCTGTTGCATCGTAGCTCCCAAACGAATAGGCCGATTTTGATGTGTTTTTGATGTGTTTTAAAGTTTATATTACAGAGATGGATCTAAGCTATATTTTATGAAGATCTGTTCAGCCGTTTGAAGGTTATCCGCTAATTTCCTACTTAATAAAAGCTTATTGCAAACTTTCACAGGTCCGATTGATTTGAAATGATGCACTGTGTTTGTTACCTTAGTAGTATTCCAAATATATGACAACCTTGAACTGATTCTGCAGCATCAAGGAATCTGTGGGATTCCCAACTCCTAAGAAAATTACTGCAGATATAGCGTGTTTGGGCTCATAATAATGGTCTCAATGAGCAGGTGTTAGATAAATAATGATCGAGGTCTTGAGCTGATGCTGCACTTCAAGAAGACTGATGGATTCTCAACCCCTCGGCAACTCACAGACGATATAGCATGTTAGAGCTCATAAGAATAGTCTCAATGAGTAGGTGTTAAATAGATGATGATCGAGACCTTGAGCTAATGCTGCAGATCAAGAAGTCTGCGGGAATTTACAGCGGCGATTTAGCGTATTTGGGCTCACAAGCATGGTTTTAATTGAGTAGGTGTTAAATAAATATGATCTAGGCCTTGAGTTGATGCTGGAAATTTATGTCGAGGCTTTAAAAATAAAAAAAATACTTATTATTCCGTTATATGAACCTAGCGTCTTTTGTTCTAGCCTGGTCCCGTCATCAAAAGCAACACAAAACAAATGTCGTATTACACTAATGAAGTTAACATTTTGTCCAGCAAGCCATTTCACCTGACATCCAGGGCAAAGGTGTAAACCGGGAAAAACGCATAATAGCCGACAATAAAACGCACGTAAAACGGTGATGTCTCGCAAATTGGCGACACTAACCCACTGATTGAAACACACTAGTTTTACCTCTTTACATTGTGAGAAAATACGTACAAAATACATTAATTGTTATGTATAGATACCTGGAAACTGATTAAAACCAAAATTATGTAAATAATTATCGTGTTACGACGTACCAGACAATTAATTCTGCTAGGGGTTTCTCCCAGCACACAGACTAGTATCAATTTAGAAATGATAATTTTCTGAATTGACCCGACATGGAATCGAACTCGGGATACCCGGGTGAAATACCAGAAGTTCACGTAGCTGGCATCCAAGCTACAAAAGGCAAAGCAAGGTGTGAACTGGCGAATGAGAACTAAGCGTAATAGCTGACGATAAAACGCACATGCCGCCGCGTTTCTCGCCGCGACGCAAATTGGCGTCGCCGGCCAATCAGCGCGAACGCCTACTAATTGAATCCCCACAAATTTCACTCTAATATTAATGAAAACGCAGTTTACTTTGTTATCTCTATATTAAAATGCCACCACCATGTTGGACGAATACGTTTCTTGATTGATTTTGTGATAGCTTTGTCAAAATGGGACAAAAATTCTATAAAATAACGTACTTATTATTTATATTCAATTAATTTGATTGTACCGTGAAATAGTTTATCGGCTGAATCCGAATCCTGTTAAAGGCAAAAGAAATATATTTATATTCGACATAGGGAGGTATAATAAACTTTGAAAAGGTGCTCATCGTTTTTGGTTCTGTTCTAAAATGCTTCGCTATCGTTATCTGAAAGAATAAATATGAACGGGAACACATATACTTCGCTTCTCCCTAATTTGATGGCACCTTTTACTTTTTGGATCGATTGCATTCTGGCCTCCAGAACGTGTAGACCTTTTGGATCATGGCTTCACGTCCTGTATGTGAATGTGCAGGTTTTCCTACAATATTTTTCGTCACCGTTGAGTAGGTGGTATAAATTATTGTACATTGATTACAAAAATCCAAAGGGGTCAAGATTCGAAATGAAATAAAATGAAAAATGAGTTTATTGCTTTCATAAACTTATAACCATACATACCTAAAAAAACGAATATTGACCTTTAAAAGAAGCAGTTTGTGGTGATATGGGATTGCGATCCTACCCAGCGCTGACTTTCAGCTATATTCATTTCTCTATTAGTGTTAGACTAGAATCAGTGTTATCAGGGCTTAAAATACATTTTTTTCTTTTAAACATCGAAATTGTCTAATTGGATTTGGAACTAGTAGATAAAAAAAGAACAAAAAAGGAACAGGAGAAACAGGAGCACTTTTTTAAATGTGTGAAAGATTTGAATTCATAACTCACTTATCTGAGACGAGACCCCAACTAAGTATTATTGATGAGGTTCGGAAAGTTTGGTTATTACATTTGCAGCGATTGTCTAACATCCAAAACTAAACAACAACGATTTCTAAATAATGCTTACTTTTATGGTGTGCAATAAAGAGTACCTATCAATAATAACTAAAGAAAAAGAAGACCACAAATATTTTGAAATGCCACAATTCAGTCAAATGCTATTATACTCTAAGAGCGATTCGCAAAGCGAAAGCCAATGCATTGTAAAGCTGCAGACGGTATTTACTGGACAAATCCTATTCCTGAGAAATGTTGACATTGCTCTTAGATGTTATAAATTGGAAGCAATTTCTCGTTCAAACAAAACATGATTCGAGGACCGTAACGCTCGTGGCGCCTATCGATTTAATAAGATACTGTCAATAGAAAATGATCTACGACTCTCCGTCTAGGATCTTGAGAAACAAAAGCCCTTGAAAAAGTTAGATTAACAATTTTTAATACAATGATACTGGATTTAAAGCGGCTGTAATTCAATTAGTGGAAAATTAATTAACTGAACAATTCTTTAAAAAATCTTGATCTTGGAAGTCAAGAGAGCTAGATGTTGATTTTAAAACTAAGAGTGACTACGAGTTAATTTTTATTAAAAATCTTACGCAATTTTAAAGACAGCGTTTTCTTTAGAATATTTAATGGGCTTAATCTTGAGCAAAGATTTTGTTTATGATCTACGTAATGACGTTAAGGGCTTTAAGGCATATAGGCGTACTTTCTTTATTTGTCAAGACTAAGCCCCGACAATTTTTTTAAAATAATTTATTATTTATTATTATTTATTAGCCAAAACACTTGTAAGCTTACAGAAGAAATCCAAGGCGCATACAAGCTTAGATTAAAATTAGCATTATTACGCATACAAGCTTAAATAATATTGTTATCACTATCATTAACGATATGTCTAAGAGTACATACATAATAAATTAAGTTAGAGTACATTCATGTCCAGATTAATTATTTATCCATAATTCTCTATGACTACACAGTCAAAGAAAACTAGAAACTGGGAACTGTTTTCCACCATAACAAATTTTGAACTAACGTACTTAGTTTTTACAAGGGGCAATCACCAGCCAAATAAAAAAAAAATGGTTCCTTTAATTGACCTGACTGGGAACCAAACCCGGGACCCTTGCGCTCAAAGCCACTGCGCCACTGCACCATGTGGGTTGTCAAATCAGGTTTTCTATTGTTTATTTGTTTGTAATATCTTAGTAGGAAACGACGTTTAATTTACCGTGCATTAAGAACGCACTATAAAAGTCGCCGTAGCTAAACTTTAAGTACTTACCCCTATTTATTAACTTTCATTCAATTAAAACTTTGTTAAGTGCAATTAACAACTCCAGTCATATGGGATTAATCCCTAAATTGCCAAAACAATCCCCTAAAACAACCCTTTTTTAGAGTAACCCCGTTTCTGTTGATGCAGGAGCCATTAGCAGTGGTCGTAAAACTACAACTTAGTCAAAGTCAAAGCCAAATTCCGAGTTTCGTAACAGACCTAGAGATGTATTTTTGAATCATGCGAATTCCAATCCGAACACGAAATCGCAAGATTTGCATGCTAATACCTAAAATCACTATTTTTTAAAATTCATTCCGTGAATTCTGCTTAGAGTGGTCCTAACCATTTTTCGATTTCTACTGGTAGAAAGTACGGAAGAATGACATTGACAATTAAACACATGTTTGACAGAAATTTGAAATAATAAATTTTTATTTACGTTCGTTAATAAGTTTTTGCTTTATGGTTTATAATTTTTTCTGCGTGAAACAAAAATAGTTACAAGATTTCAATTTAATAGCAAGACATATTTCGAGTGATTCAAAAATGCGTAAAATCGAAAGCAATAACGATCGATGAAACTGTTTTCATACACAAATTGTTTTCGTGTTCGGATTCAAGAATCATTTCTAATGCTTCAAAAATACGTCTTCTGGCTTGACCCCAAAATGATTGTGTTAAATAAATGATTTTGTAAAAAAACCGTAAAATTACAATACAGGATCTATCTTGAGAGGCTCACTGAGAGGTTAAGTTTTCTCTGTCTCTAGCAAGAAAACTACCCGCAGTATCAAAATTAGAAGTCATATATTTTTTTTGGTTCTTTAATCTAACAAAGATCTATCTGGGGCATGATAACTAGTTATTTTGTCTAACTTTATAATGTGACTAGTGACTAGCTTACACATTTTTTTAAAATTTAATTATCAATAGTTTTATTTGTAATTTCAATGTATTCCCTACAGACTTAACGAAACAAAATAAATGCTTTCTATGTAAATAATTTCGTAGTCTAATAAAATACGTTCTTTAACGATTTTTTGCTTTACTTATCTATTATTCGTCTTTTCAGTAAAAAATGGTTCATTAGAATTCTTAAATTGCCAGGCTCTAAACAAATTACAGGTACTTATTGCAAAACGCACAAGTACTTTTTATTATCGAAACAAATAGAAGTCTATAATCCAGTCGTCTGTCAATGGTACTTGAATCGACTCAATAGAGCTCGTGCCCGACGGGCTAGAATGAAAGCGGAGAGACCATTAAGTTTGTTTACCGATCCTGGGTAAACATGTCTTGATGGCCAGATACGCCACGCATATAACTATGAAAAAAAGAAAAGACTACAAAATCATACGGTACATTAATAAAATAGTGTTATTTTTAAATGGTAAAAATGAATTTATCCGATCTCTTTGTTTATGTTTTTTTATTCTTTCCTACATTTATTTTCACAAAAATGAAATGCCAAAACGTAACGCTAGATTTTTTCACTTGCAACACATATTCGTACCTATTGAATAATTAGAACAGAACTTAATTTTATTTTAGACAGAATTGCTAAATATTACCTCACTTTGGTGTTCGTATTAGTTTCTAAATTATTTTAATTCTTAAGAGTCTTTATTTGCTTAATTTGAATACCAAAATTATACTTTCGAACAGAAATAAAAATACCGCTATCTGTGCGTCCCACTATTGGGCAGCACAGGCTCCACCTCGAGTGTGAGGCAGCGTAAAGAGAGAGTAGCGAATTTTGGTATGTATTTTTAAATAAAACGTATACTTTTCTACTTATGATGCAAACTTTAGGTACCTACTGACAATGCCAAATTTCAAGTTCAAAGTTCATTTATTGCATTCATGAGTATAAAAAATACAGTGTAGAGAAATACATCATGAAGCCCCTTTAGGCATGGCAAATTACCAATAAATTAGGCTTTTTTTTTTAAAGAAACACATTTGGGTATCTGGCAATGTACTTATAGAAACAATACATTATTTTAGGCAGTACTTTGTACATAAAATAATAAATGGAAACACGGATATGGGAATATCAAAATCTAAGTAATAAATCATTTGATTAGTAAATTGCAAAATCAGAATATAAATTAATTTGGTTTGTAGATGAAATAGCTTAATAATTATTATTTAAAACGTGTACCTAATCAAATGTACGATTAAAAGTTTTAAAAAAAATCATGTTTTTTATTTAAGGAACTAAGGAACTTATTCGTATTTTTTTCCATTATGGTATTTTGCAGTTTATTAAATACTTTGATAGCACTAACATAAGAACTTTTTTTGTACATTTGTATTCTAATTTGAGGCAAAGCAAGTCAGTTTTTTTTTATAGAAAAACTACTTAGCATTTTCAAAACTAATTAGTTTTGTAATTATTTAGCTGAGCTTTAGAGTTTAGCACCATTTATCGAAATAGTTATTTGGTTTTATACATTGGTTTGAGGTTCGACAGGTATTGAGTTAGCGACTTGAATATAAAGATATCGAGTACTTGGTGTTTATGTAAATACGCATATAAGCGGCGTAAAAACAAAAAAACTGCAAAAAACATCCTTAGGTGTCTGTGAGATTAGTATTATAAAATGAGAAGACACTTAGCAGATTAAGAAAGATGAAAATTTATCATTTTAGGTCTCTGAACCAATCAATCAATCCCTGTAAATATCTATGTGTTTTTCATACAAAATTAAATTGTATTTTAAATTTTAACTAAAATGGTAGAAATAGTAAATAAATGTAGGCGCCCTTTGACAAAGTAAAGTGACGAAATACGCAAGGCTGCTGGCAGTGCATAGAAAAGAATAGCCGAGGATCGGGCGCAGTGGCGTGCATTTGGAGAGGCCTATGTCCAGCAGTGAACTGACGTGAGCTGTTCCTGAAAATGTTTTTGATGTATTTACAAACGTATGGATGACATGTAAAACTGCCGAGGCTTAAAGAAACGTGTCGCGCTCGGTTCGCCACTCCCGGCAATTGAGGGGTCATGTCACTCCGACATGAAGAACCAATACAGTCAACCAGAAATATTTTTTAACATTATGTGCGACTGTCTACAGCCCCTGTCACCGAAACTCGTGATTATTTCGGACCGAGTTCGTAACAATATGATGGCGATGCGTTCATTGCGTGCCGGCACATCACAGAAAATAGGTGTAGTATTCTGTGCGTACCAGCAATCGGCCTGTCACGATCTCTGGCCGTGTTCTAACCATATAATATAGCACCAGACTACTCACATTCTCATGTCAGATATGATGGCGCGCTGAAATGTCAGCCGTTTAGCTGCTATAGTGATGTTTGTATCGTCACCATCATTTCAGCCATAGGAAGTTTACTGCTTAACAATAGGCCTCCCCCAGTGACTTCCAGGTTGGCCGGTTGGAAGCGGCCTGCATCCAGCGGCTTCCTTCAACCTTTACCCTTTTTCGTCTATCCAACTTGTGGGTGGTCAGACAAGTAAGTGGTGGCAATCGCAGCGTAGGATGTTTGCATCAACGCTACGAAATATAGCTATCGTTGACGGCGGGTGATTGATAACGCTCTTTAAAATATTGTAAGTAGCCATAAAATATGATGTAACTACTTGAACCTTCAGGATCATGGTAAATACTAACTCTACTACGCAGCTACGGTATGTAGAAAGAAACAGGTACTGATTAGCTTAGGTCTGGTTTTGTAGTCATAGACATGAAAGTTGCATAAAATTCCATTTTTTTCTCTTAACTGTAAACCTACTGGTAGGACTGTTGATTATGGACGGTGCATGAAACGGCAATATCTGATCGTTAACAAATCTCGTCGACCGGTTCTGTTTTTGCCTGTCAATTGTCAATCTAACTAAGCGATGCCAGTTTAACAAGTTGTCGTACACCAATTTGCGAAGCAAAATGTGAAATGATATATCGGTGAAAATTGTACTTACTTCTGTTTTTGCTGGTGTTGAGTTTATCTGTAACAAAAAAAACATAACATTAACGACTTGTTTACGTACGTACAATTTTTTAAAAGAAAATTAGTTTATGAAGTTTGATGTGGAATCAATTTCGTACTATTTCAATCTAGTAGGTAATTTTTATTTTAGTAGCGACGGAAGCATCAATGTTAAATTTCTCATTAACTATTTTCAAATCAATTATATGATATTCAAAAAATTACACGTGGGATTAAAGTACTTTTATGTTTTCATTATAGCAAAAATCTTCATTATCTGTAAACTAACATTGTCCGAATGGCATGGAGAATTCATCGTAAAAGCGACAACAGTATTAATAGGTAGCTATTCAATTCAATCCAGTGACCATGTTACATCAATTTATGGTATGACATTTAGTTACGATGTCCGTGTTATTTAATTTCCTGAAATTATTCTATTTCTATTCAGATTGGCTCGCTCGCGCAAAGAGAATTTTACCCAACGAAATATTTATCTAACGCGCGGTGGGAGTGCGAATTATGAAATTGACTAATCAATTCAGTAACCGGAGACATTTACGCCCGTGGTTACAATCGTGCCTGTAATATTACATAATGTAATTTTCCTAAATTACATCTTTAACCTTTACTTGTTATCTTTATAGGTTGTGAAAGTAGGCACGTGAAGTCGCGAGCAGTTTATTTAAGCTAATATGGAAATAGGTACAGCATTCTCATTATCATGCATAAACTTTAAGTATGTCTTTGGAAGGGCACTTCGGTAATGAGCCGAAGATATAATCCGAAGTGTCGATGTGGAGCGATGCTTCGCTGAAAACTTCGGAGTTCGATAATGTCAATACAAAGTTGTGAGCGATCACAATATACAGACGCAATCTGCGATCTTTTAAGGTCTATTATGTAAGTCACAAGTCAAGTAAAGTCACAAATGAAGGCTTTCTTCGCGTGGGTATCGATTCATAATACTAAATTAAGTAAGTACTATTTGCACTTACTTTTCACTTCAAAAGGGTGACATAAAGGATTTTTTATTTTATTAAAGTCAACCATTAACAATAAAATCTTTACATTTTTCTTGATACTATAGCAAAGGATATCCCTAACTATTTCAGTAGTTAGTTCTAACTAGTTCGTTTCTAGTTAAATATATTTAATATTTTATCCTACCTACAACCACGTAACTACCTAAATAAGTCTGAAGGATTAAGTAATTCGGCTGAAATTCATCCAGAAATTGCAAGTTTCAGCCTCTATTGGCCATTTGCCGTGTGCCGAACCTGCGTAGGCGCTGAAGCAGCACAAATTTATGTGACCGCCATATTCATCTGACCCGAGTTTATCACCTAAGTTTTAAGCACAATTACTCACTTCTCTCTTCGCTCATGATTCTCGTTACAACGCGCAACCAGAAAATATTCAATAGCATGTTTTTTGAGGCGTTGTTACACTGAAGTGGTTGTTTACTCTTTATTCTCGCACTATGTAACCCTACACTACTTCAACTTAATTCTACTCTACTCTCTAACTCTACCCAAGAGTAATAAGTCAGGAAAAGATTGTTTTTAGCGATAAGGCCTTCTGTTTGTACATCTTGTGGTCAGGGGTCTTGTTTGTACCTTTAATGTTGTGTGTGCCAATGACGTGTATCTTTTATTTGTACTAACATTTTTGCGTTAAAACACACTGTTTCTTAATTATTTTAAATACGTAGAATTCGTTTCTTTAATTTACTCACGTTTATATTTAATACCACCCCTTAAAGTATTCAACCCCTTACAAGTCCATTAAAGAAAACATACTACAGAATGAAGAAATAATGGGTATATTCATGAACTACAAACCATAAGACCTCATCGGCTGTTAAACTGAAGCTAGTGGATATTAGTGGAGTAGATAGAGATAGATATTGATCTAATAATTAATAATTAAAAAATGCGCCTGACAACACATCAACTGTCATATTCTTGAAGTTACGAATAAACATTGCGTTACTTACAAGGTCCAAACAATGTATTTGCAAAGTGCGTCTTCCAGTATATTTAGACTATTTAATACCCGAGCAGATTATGAAAAGCTTGTTTTCTGAATTCATTTTCAGAATGCAGAATGCGTAATCATAACATAAAAAATTATGTTTCGAATGAACAAATGACAAAGTTTAAAACGAGATGTCCCTAAAAATATGAGCTAACGAAGGTAATCGTGTCCGGGCCTCGTGCGGGTATTTGCGGCGCTGTGCAAACTTTATATTCCCGTTTGATCTTCTACGGGCCTTAAAACAATGTTTGTTTCATTGAAAATTCATATTCGCAATCAAAATGTTGCGAACAAACTTCTCACGGTCATTTTGTCCGCGAGAAACATTCGAATAAATCTACGAGTATGAGGGAAAGGTGTCGAAGATAATCCTTCAAATTCCCCTTTCCCTTTTTAATGACATTGAAACTACGATTTGTAATCAAACTATCTGCTAAATGTATCTTTCGGAACCTCCCTCTTCAACAATCACCTTAAATGACGGTATGAGATTTTATTAATAACTAGCTGTCCCGGCGAACTTCGTACCGCCCCTTCATACTTTTTTTTCTCGTGAATTTTTCCGTGTTTTTTTCAGTTATTCTGCTATTCGGGGCGGAGACAAATTCAACAAATCAATAATCATGAAAATCGGTTTAGCCGTTCTTGACTTATAAATGATGTGACTAACCCGTCTTTGTTTTATATACAGGGTGGCCAGAAAAGTGATGTCCAAAAATTTTTTTTAAGTGCCTCGTGTTGAGACGTATCTGAATCGCCCCTATGTATTTTCTACGATTTTTCGTAGTTTGAGACCTCTTCTAAAGCACCTAACTAAGCATAATTCATAATTCATTTGTTGCTTCACATGGTATTAAAGATCTTAGTACATACATATGTCCAACACATGAACCCTGTAAGGGCACCACAATTTTTTTATTTTTATAGATTACATTAAAATGTTAAATTGTCAGATTGCAGAATTATTAACATGCTAGAATAAACATAAAATATCAAATGTATAGTATATAATAATGTAGTAATAATGTGGGGAAAACTGCTAGCAGTTAATGGAAAAGAATAGACAGTTAGTAATTCAAGATTATCTTTAAATTTACAAACATTCTCGCTCAGGGGGATCATCTTGGACGCCTTCCCCCTATTACTCATCGTGAATATTCATAGGTTACCCGATTACACACGGGACGGTCTGATTTGGCCAATCAAACGAGACTAATCTTAATTTAATTTAACGTGTTTGAGCAGTGGATTGGCCTAAAGGGGCTCTCGTTTTCGGCTGGGTTAAGCTGTTATGGTTTTCTTCCCTGTGGTTCATTAGAATACGACCTAGGTATCCCCTGCCTCGGAAGAAGTGAGTAAAAAGCGTCCATGAGGTTGCAAAACGTCTTTTTTTTTCGGAAAATCGTCTTAGGTACTTTTATCTAAATAGCCAGGCTAATTTGTAGGCAGTAATAAAAGGCTGTAAAAACTCGGAGGTAACAACAAATTGCTCAGTAAAATGTTGTAAAGGTCGGTCGTTTAGTGAAAAACTGGTAACTAAACGAAACTGCTCTTGAGATTTAACGAACTAATTATTGTTCCAAAATTTTTAAACTTCAAGTGGCCAACTTTGAGTATCCGTAAGCGATAGATATTTAAAAAATAAAAAGACGTCATTACAAAAATACTTAGTAGATATAACTTAGCGCAAATGGTACGTACGCATACCTGGAGTAATAGCTTAGGATCGTCGCCCCATTCAGGGAAGTTTACTAATAAAATGAAACTACATTTATACTAAGCTACTACTTGTTTCATTATACACTCTCCACTTTATAATGTAAAATAAATCATTCAAAAATCATAAAAATAATGAGTTATTCTATTGTCTTCTCCATCACAAACCTTTTACAGCAATTGGTTTATAGTGGTTACAATCGCAAAAAAGGCCAACTTTTATTTAAGAAAAAACAAAGAAACAGAGGTTCAGCTCACGCTGCCACAAGACTAGGTCTTTCAACCATTCTCGAGTGATTCAATAATCATTCGTATTATTATAACTACTTTCATTGTGAAGTAATTCTTGATTGATTACGGTGAATAAGCCATTTGACTTCCTGCTAGGAGTATAAAATAGACAGTTACCTTACACATGAAAAAAGACGAATTATTGTAGCTTGGGAACAAGCGGTTTGCATCAGTGTTCGTATCGTTTAACAGAAAAAGACATTAATCAATAAAGATGATTCGCTTGATGATGATTTAAGTAATGTGCTAGTTAGAAAGAGAAAGCAAGATGATTACATAACATAAACCCAAAACGGAATAAAAAGTGTAGGAAAATGTAACTTGTAATTTTACTAATATTTGATATAAATAGTCAGGAAAGGTCAATCTTCAGCAGTGGACGTCTTATGGTTAAATGATGATGATTATGATGACATGTAAAATAAATTGTTACTAACAAATGATCTCGAATTCGGTGCCAAAAATAAATGCCTAAATCAAAATCTGTCATTATAAATATTATTATTATAAACAATTTGTATAACAAATGAACAGCATGCAGATTCAAATGGCCAGAATAGCCTATATAGGTGAATTGAATGAAAGTATAAAAAGTCCCCCGAATAGGGTCATTACGTGACCCGGATGGGCGCAGGAAGCTGCTCTGATCACAAATGAAGCGGACACCGCGCCGGTACGTCGAGGGGTCTATTTCTCATAAGCTAGGCGCAGAGCAGAAATACGCAAAAATATCTACGACTTAGCCGCCGACCGGGTTGGCAAATAACATGCGCGTATGAATACGAGTTTAACACCATGACTTTATTTGAATTACTTACCTACCGTAAAATACCCGAGAAAATTGACTAAAATATTCAGACGTCGATTATCATATCATATTAGCAAGCAAAATATTGGTTATTATCCATAAGACATGCATTCCGTACATAAATATTAGGCGACTAAATAAGTTGGTTTGGGTGCAGTTCCTAGCATGCTGGGGCTTAATTGAACTTAAAAAAAATGTTTCACAATCTTAGGAGGAACTCTTTGGGAATCTGTAGTTGTTTAATGAATGAATTCGTCACTTGTTTTTACAACTTGTCGGTAATTTAAGCGGTATTAATCTATCGTGTCGAAATGAATTTGACTAGAGAAAAACTTAAGAGGAATTCCTTTTATGATCCCTGAAGATGCCGTGGCTGCATTTGAAAAAGGCATGGAAGAGATTCCTGAAGAAGAGTGCGCCCAATCCTTCAGGCCTTGGTTCCATCATTGCATGCAACAATAGTGCTTAGAAAGGAATGGAGACTAATTCGAAAAAGAATAAAAATATTAGCAGGTTTCTACATCATTCCGTCTTTTATTTTCTAAAAATTTCAGTGTGAGAGGTCCGCTACTCGCAACGATACCGCGTGTTTGTACAGAATTATGAAAACGAGCCATTTGAACATATAACATTGGGTATTTCGTGCCATAGTAGAGGCTATGGGTCTACTGCCCATTATTAGCTTAGTTAATTTAAAAACCGAAATATGAAATTAAATCTCGGAAGTCGCTTCTAACATAAGTACCTACTTCTAATTGTCGTGTCGACGTTGGTTATATAAACATGCCAATCCGACACTACAGTAGAGATTTTAATACGTTTTACAATAATATCTATGTAAGTACGAATATAAAGCAAAGTCGGGTTAGTTACACCATTTATAAGTCAAGAACGGCTGAACCGATTGTTATGATCTTTGATTTGTTGAATTTGTCTTCACCATGAATAGCAGAATAAACATTAAAACATCAAAAAAGTTTACGAAAAAAATATGAGGGCTATACGAAGTTCGCTGGGCCAGCTAGTAATTTATACAAAGTGATTCACGTAGAAGGGTTGGGTGTAAAATTTTAAATGTACTTATATGTAAAACTGTAGATAGAACAAGAGATTCAAGGTTCAAATTCTGATCTGAAACAACAATGCAATCTGAGATTTAGGAGAGCAATTAGTAATACTTAAGTTTTAGTTTAGTGATGGAGATTATAATGATGTTAAAATAAGTGCT
Organism: Anania hortulata; assembly: GCA_963576865.1. Classification (NCBI taxonomy): domain Eukaryota; kingdom Metazoa; phylum Arthropoda; class Insecta; order Lepidoptera; family Crambidae; genus Anania; species Anania hortulata. Next base: position 7,396,897 of record OY756396.1, on the reverse strand, counting down.
ATGCATAGATTAATGACGCATAGATACGTAATCCGCGCGCAAAAACTGAAGCAACTTAATTGGAGCCACAGAGGGCTCCCTAGACAGTTCCGTAGTGTTTAATGTCAATCCGCTCGGAACGCATGACAATAGATGCATTGCTTTCATCGATATTTTCCCCGGTTTTAGGGAAAACTCTTATTAAGAGAAACCATATTTTATAGTGGTGTACACGCACACCACTCTGTCTGTGCGTAAACTTTTGTACACAAAACTGTTTTGTAGCGAAGTAAAAGGTACACCGAACTATCATTTTATGTGTCATTATTCAAAGGTACAATATTCGTTTTTGAACTAGGTTGTACGTGCTTGCATTAGAGTGAGGTGTGTAACTACACTACAGATACCTACTTAAGTGCTCATGCGAAATTTGGGCGGGTCGCTAGGTATTTCTAGATCTATGCTTATTATATTTACCTAGTCACGAGAGTCGTAAATTCTAGATTTAACACAACCCTGCCTAACCCACAGTGTGAACACGCGACACAAATGCTCCCAATACTTATCCACCCCAGTATTTGTAAACTCTGTTTCATTATCATCATTATTTTAGCCATAGGACGCCCATTGAGCATACGCCTCCCCCAATGACTTCCAGATTGGTCGGTTGGAAGTGGCCTGCATCCAGAGGCTTTCTGCAACTTTAAGCAAGTCGTTTGTCTACCTTGTGGGTTGACGTCCTACGCTCTTATTCGTAGGTAGTTTCTAGGTCGTAACCTACCCATCACAAAGAGATTCTAATAATAACAATGCTAAATTCGTGCTACTTTAGCTAAAAAGGATTTTTAATCCCTTTAGGCGTTAATTTGTCTAAACAAAACATTCGTGAAATCGCCCACTAACCATTAATGGTTTATGGAAAAAATTACAAAATGAGAACTAAAACGATTTAAACTCCTAATTACTCGAAGCCGCAGGTTGGAGGACTGGAATTGAATTGGGAAATGCATAAATAAAAATGCGGCCTAAAAGGTATTTTGAAATTTCTCATTTTATATTACGAGTAATGCGGCGAAATATTTCTAACGACAATTACTAAAACAAATTTTACGATTACGATTTAATAAAGTAGTTACAAGATTGTGATACAATTACAAAATACCTAAATATAAAAAAAAAACGGAAGTGCCTTTGTTACCTATTATACTACTTTCGCACCAAATTACTGGAACAAAACGATATCTTTACAAGTGAATGGGATTGATTTGCATATTTAACTGAATTTTTATTCGGAGCACGTACGTACATATTTGATACCTAAAATTAAGTACACATTCCCCATCTGGGACAAAAAAATCCTTAAAAATTTAACGGAGATAACGTGATTTAATATAATTTATTGCATTGTTGAAATTCTTACTTAGATGCTTACTATTCTGTAATTGCATTTATACGAAGGCTAAGTGGTTAACTGCGACTATTAAAATGTCGAAGGCCTATCCAACCAAGTTTCATCATTTATAAAAAGATTTTCGTTTTATGCTAAGAGCCTCAAAATTTCAGCCATAATAGAAAAATATTGTTATGATGGTTCTAATACCATGTGTTTGTCTATAGCAGCTAAGGTTGAGTGGTACTGTCAGGGAACTATTTTAAGTTTAATTCCGTTACAGTATCCACACTCTGGAACACTGGAGTAAAAACATAGAAAATGAGTAAAAATTATTAAAAAATTTTTTAGCAGTGCTTTACGTCTCAACCCTCATTTTTGTCTTTTAGGGGTTGGATTTTAAGAAAAAGTAGCTATTGCTCTCTTTTAAGGTTCAAGCTTTATCCGCATTATTCATCAAAACTATTTGCGTGATTAGGCCGTAGACTTAACTGTCAGACCGAGTTACTTTCGTACTAATAATATTAGTATGGATTTTGTAGGTACAGTCAGCCGCTTATCAACTACCAAAGAATAATAGATTTTTCTGGACCAATATACTTAGTACGTGTATACACGTAGAGTTTAGTATCAGAGTTTAATTCGACCATCTTCTGTTTTACTGGTGCGTGACCCGGACTGAAAAAACCGGCCGTTGCGGCAGTTTTAATCAAGTCATGGATGTTTAAAAATGTTTTATGTATGTTAACCGTCTTTAGGCACTTAGGTATTTTGGACGAGATGACGTTTTCTAGTTACCCGAACGCTGCTTTGACGATTGACCACCTTCTCAAAATTAGACCTACGTAGAAGGTGGTCAATCGTCAAAGCTGGATAACCTGTTAGTCAACAAGTTATCTACGCATAGCACGTAGAACTAACGGCAGATGAGACAGAAATGTTCTAGAATGGAAGCCTTGTAACGGCAAGCGCAGCGTAGGACGTCTACTACCCACAAGGTAGACAGACGACTTGGTAAAGGTCTGTAAAATGGTAAAGGACATGGTAATATCTGGAAGTCATTAGCGGAGGTCTATGTTCAGCTGTTGACGTTCTATTGCTAAAATTATATTAATGATGTTATTTATCTGTTAATTAGTTGCCATAGCATAAGCTTAGCTTAGTTTGGCGCTAGATAATCGATATGTTTTTGAAGGAATTTATTATTATTAACATTAATTGAGAAAATTATTTATGTGCTATTAAGCAGAAAATAAAAGCAAAAGCACTATAAATTGACTATATATTATCATAGCTTGCATATTCCATAAGGGTTTTTGGCAATATACTACGAGTGTCGGCAAACCCAATAACGTTGCGCGCGTTGAGCTATGTCAAAAAAGCTACCCCATCTGCCAGTTTATGCATAAATGCATAGTGTGCATACATATTGCAATTTTGTTTTACCAGAAAACCAGTGAATACACGATAGATATTACAACAAAGTGATAAAAGTTCCTAATAAGTAACTAAAATCTTGGCTAAAACTTGAACTTACATTTATTGAAATTGGGAACACTAAATAGCTTTTGTGCTTGGCCTCAATTTGAATGAATATAAATTAAAAGTGTTTAACAACAATCTAATATATAAGAGGTGCTTGCAGATCAGTGGCGGCAGCGCTGTGGCAGTGGTTACCAAAGTTAAGCAACACACGCTGCGGTTGACCATTCCCACCATATTTAGTGACATTTATCCCAAGCATCTCCGTCCCTCGGAAAGCACCTTAAAAGTTGGTCCCGACTAATATCGCTTGATAGTCGTAAGACCTAGTCAGAGTCCATAGCCCGCGTGGTGGAATATGGCCCAAAGCACCTCATAGTTGAGGTAAGGCCGGTGCTTTGCAATGAGACGTACTTATATAGGCGTACTTTCCTTTTTTTACGTTTATTATTAGGTAAATACTGCCAACAATTTAAATATTCAGCTGTATTTTTAAATAGGAGGAAAATTTTAAACATTGTTTCGATCATTCACGCACATTTTTATTGATAAGGAAAATAATTGTGTTTGTACTCGATCAGCATATTTTTATCGTGATGAGAACACGCCGTTGTCACTTCGAGTTTCACTCGATTGTTATGAAAATGGAGTATATTTTCCCTCTGTTGAAAAAATTAGATATTTTATTTTCCGAGAATTTTACAGTACCATTTTTAATTTGTTGTTTATTGTAGGTAAGTGAACTCGTATTTAGGTTAGGTTACTAAAATGTGAACGTTTGAAGGTTCGGCTTTTTCGGCTTAACGGCTGAACGAAATTGAGCTACATATTAATACGGGTGTCACGTAACTCAAGGACAACTTCGTAACCACATATTCTATATCATGGTAAACAATTTTTGTTCCGTGACTTTAGCAAGTACGAAAATTTATCGACTTCTCATACAAAACTGCCGATTGAATTTGTTTATAAAGACAAAAAAATGCATAATATTAAAAGTCATAGAACCAAAATTGTCCACTATGATGTACGGGACACCCTGTATATTGATCTAGCTAGACTGACACAGAGGATAATTATATCCCGTTTGTAGGGTTCCGTAGTCAAAACCTAACCCTTTTAGGTAGGTCATGTTTGTCCGTCCGTCCGTCTGTCAGTCTGTGTCCACAGCTTAGCTCAGAGACTCTTAGTACTAGAAACTTACATACACAATAATCACGCCCACAAAGTGGTAGAATTTTTTTTAGGGTAGGTACCTCTCCTACAAGTACATTGGGGATGGTTTTTATTTCTCGTCTATCGCATGGTATGGGGGTGTCGTTGGATAGGTCGTTACAAATTGTGGGTGTGCAAACACCATTTTTTAATTTAAGGATCCGTTTGCGTAATAATAAGCTTTAAAGTGCAAAAATGGTAGCTTTTAGAAATGTAAAAAAAACACGACAGTAGTATATTTATAAATCACCGGAGTAGGTAGATTGATTTGGGGTCAATGATCTCAAACATTGATGTTAATATGGACATGCCTCCGGGATTACGGATGTTTTTTGTATCTGTTTTTAAAAAAAATTCATATCCATATTATGCACTACCAAAGAACATCAAATCAATCTACACTCCGATCACCATGACAGTAAAGTATTACAATATATAATGAAGTTAAAAGGAAATCTATTACAGCAAGGTAGACTTCACAGTTTACTGAGTTAACTTGTGAAATGTACTTTAAAAATTACTTGATAATGCTGTTAATTATATAAAACAGGTAGTGGCAAACAACACGCAAAATAAAGAAAAATATCGAAATTTCCACAGTGTTATTTAATGTTACCATTTAGTTACCAAACATCGTGGATCCACCAAAATGAGACATGAAACCCCTGGTTTAGTGGTTCGCATTCTGTACTACAAAGCTATGGGCCTAGGTGATAACGGGTTCGAATCCTGCAAGGGGCAAAGGTTTGTGTGATGAGCACGAGTATTATTATGTGTCATGGATGTTTAATAAGTATCTAATCCCTTAGCCCAGAGAAACAAGACACAATGGGTTGGGGATTTCAGCAGGTTTAGTATGTTTACCCGTTATCTAGTTGCCATAGTACAAGCTTAGCTTTGTTTGAGAACTTATAGATAATATAATTGCTGTGATTGTGAAAAAGAAGATTTTTTAAATATCATTTACTTATTAATTGACTAAAATTGAACACATCTAAGACACTACTAGAAAAAAACTCGAGACAGTTGTTGTAACTGATAACGCGACACAATATAGGTAAGCATTAATTAGCGACTCCTTTTCTGTCCATTTGACACAAAATCCTACTATGGTCAAATGACGTTATGTCGTGATGACAAGCGATAACCGAGCCTTAACTTAGGGTTTCATTCAGAATTCGGGACATAGATTATTAAATTTAATTCAGGTCGCCACCATATTTTAGTGTCAGTGTGGCGATACAGGTTGATACGACACATTATGCGTACACGGACAAAACACGCCCGTTTTACAAAATAATGGTAGTAATTATCTTTGTTATAAACCAGAATTTATTTAAACATACTGCATAAACAAAACACTGTGAAGGCCGAACTAAACGTTGCGTGAAAACAGAATAAATGTATTCCTTTGTGCTTTTTGGTAGGCTAAAGTTTAGAAAAGTTTGAATATAAAATATATTTCAAAACAAAAAAAAAGATTTGTTATTCTAGAACTCTGCATTTGGCAGTTACTAGACAAATTGCCAATTGTTAATTGAAAAGCTTATTTATTACCTTGGCATTTGCGATTTATCTACTACTTGCTTACTTCTTGAAGAGAGAATATTGGGGAAGAAAGGTTATCGAGTGGCGACCATGAACTGGAAGACGCAGCGTGGACAGGCTTCCACGAGGTGGACTGACGTCCTAGTCAAGGTTGCGGGCTGCCAATGGATCCAAACGGCCCAGAGTCGCTAGCTGTGGCGTAGGGGAGGCCTTTGTCCAACACTACTTCTAGAGGACTACTGACTTCTAGAGGCTGATAATAATGATGATGAGTAGTCAGTTGATAAAAAAAACAATTTTTAAACTCTTTTTTATGTTAATACCGCATCAAAATCTTTGAAAATTTTTGGTTTTTTACTTAAATGTCTAGTAAAACTGGCTGGTCTTATTATAAGGTTATAACAGTTTCGTCTTGTGGCTCGATCACTGAGTAATGTTAGAAAATGTCTTATTTCCCAATGCAATATTTACGGCGGCGACAGGGACATTCGTACCTTTCGCACGGGAGCCGTAAAATACTAGGAGATAACTTCGTCCCGAACTTCATCGCGTAAGTTCGCATTGAAAAATACGACCACTATATAACAGGGATAGTAAATACTTTCACGGAATATAGCATTACCACAAGATATACAGGGTGGAATGAACCTTTCATCCAAAGTACTTACTGTGGATGTAGTTGTATAAATAAATTATTATTAATTGTATTTTTGTAGCGTTAGAACAAGAAATAAATCTTTAATTCACGCATGTAAACAAATCGTGTGCGAAGTAGTATTTTATTGTTTTACGTATTATTTAATCACCGAAATCCTGTAATTTAAAATGTAATTTTAAATCTTATTTATTTTAATTTTTCGCAAAGGATAAAAAAACTGAAAGTAATAATATATTTTTTAAATGTAGCTAACATTTTATCGATAAGATAAAGCGATCGCAAAATATTTATGAAATTATAGTATAAAGTGTTTATTTATGTTGAATTTAATTTAATTTAATTTAATCTGGTCTGCCTCAGAAAAAGTAGAATGATAATGAGACGAAAACGCAAGAAGCAGTTAATGTAAGGATTTTTTCTCTATTGTGTCATTAGCAACACTATGGAGGTACAATACACTAGGCACATGTATTAGAAGCATTGTGTTTTTAAAGGCAAAACACACATGCGCCAAGAAATAAGGAGCATAGCACCACTACAAGATACAAGGAAGCCATACATTATTCATCGCCACTAATGAGCCGCTGCACTGTTGTTCTTTCGCTTTGTGCGTCGTATTTTAATACTACTATCACATAAAAACTGAAAAGTAACCGTATCAAAGGCGAATCTAAAACAAAATACATAAATAAACACGCCTCTCATTCGAAAGCCGCTAAATATTCGCGATTATTGCCCTAACTCAAACAGACCGAATATTTTCGGAGGAAATTAATGGTGTTGTCTGTGGACTTCCACATTTAATTATATACAGTAAACGGCTCATCGCTCTACTCCAAAATGTCAAATTTCCCCAACCGATTTTCAACTTAAAGTCGAATGCATAGAGTTCGATATCAATTTAAAAAAACGGTTATTCGAGCCGTTGACCGAGTTTAAAAGACGTACATTACAATACAACTTGATAAGAACCCGAGATTTGTCGATTGCCAGATGCCTCAATTACACGCTGCGGATGGACTTCTCGGCAAATTTATTCGCCAGGTGCTTCAATATTATGCATCCTTAATGATTGATGTAAAGGTCAAGTCCATTTAAGGGGGATCGTTTAAGGCAGCCCGCGAAATTAAACATTTCTTACGTTTTTTGCAAATAGGTACTCTAGTCTACATTGTATACTGGTCAAAATTTATTTACATGTTCAACATGATATTTTTACTAAATAATAATAATCGCTTGAATAATATATTCACCTTACCTCATAGAGTCACAGTTGGTCGAAAATATCATGCTTTAATCAATGACACATATTTCTGACTAAAGATAAGTGATGAGGTAAACTGATTATTAAAGTAATTGTTTTCAGTAAAACTAGTATTATTACAGCCGCGAATGACACTTTGGTAAGTATACACAGTAACCTAAGGTACCTACTAATCTAATAGAAATTTGGAATCCTGCAGGCTGTACTAAACGATCCGCCTTAATATCTTAAACCGTCTCGAACCCAATAAACCTTATATTATGCAAAGTTCATTATAGACGTCACGACGCAGTATTTTGCAATTATTCCTTGAGAGGTCAAGACAATGATCGTTCGGAGAAGCCTTAATTTTTATACTTGTAAACGTTTTTAAAAAGAACCCTTAAGGTGAGGTTTTGTTAAATATCACAATACAAACAAAAACATCAACCTCGTCTTATGATCGCTTATCACTATTACTATCGCAATAAAGTCACACGTAGAGACTAATAGGAACAACATTTCAGTGAAGGCACGCTAGTTTGACACAAAGTTCGTATCATACAAGTGTGTTACAAACAAGCTGCTACAAATAACTCAATCTGTAAGCATCCTAAGGATGTTTATAATTAACAATAAAAAACGTTCAGGGCGATGGAGATTACGTGTCAACAATTAATAGATTTTGACTATTGGAGTTTCGTGACTCGGGCAAGGCCCGCGAATTTTGATTGAGGCACGTCAGTCTTAACAAAATACAAGCAGTCAGAGTTATTGATATATTAAGTATACTTGTGATTAATTAATAAGGGACAAAAAATATTGTTGATTACTCGTACTCCGTGACAATACCAATTAAATAATAAATATATTTTTTTAATCATAATAAGTATACAACACAAATATACTGCAGTACGTGTGATTTTGTGATAAAAAAGTTTTTTTTAAAATAAAGTAGAATTTCAAAACATATATAAATACTAATACTATTTGAGCTTAAAAACGTGTACTTCTTTGAAGGTACGGCTTCCTTGAATCGGCTGTTTATATTAAACAAATGGGGCACTATGGGGACACCAAAATCGATAAATAAATAAAAAAATAGGTAAGTACTTCATTTGTTATCGTGTAGGTATATACAGTTAGCACAGAAAGATGCCTTCCTCTCAATTTCGATATTGCTTTTATACAAAAGTTGTTGTTAAATCAACAGTGGATTACGCACTTTAAAAGAAATACACGATTTCATATAATACGTAAAGGAAAAGAAAGGTACGTATACTAAAGATACAACCTAATAAACACAGTCTGTTATGTGTCATTTCATAAACGCTGCAGAGTGGAGCTGATAGACTCGTTGCCTTCAAGTTACAGTGACATGATTTGGAAGATGGCTCTGTAACGTGGCTAATGGCATACGTAATGTCAATCATGATTACTTAAGTACTGTGTATCGTATTAAGAGGCTCTAATTATAACGACTCCTACGCTCACCTAACACGGCATTAAGTATTAGATGCTTTTGAGGAATATTCCATTTAAGCTCTGTCCTTTTATTGCATTAGTGTGTTATCTTTACGGTACCTATGTCTTTCTATTGCTTAACTGTATTTATCTTATATACACTTAACTTTATAGCTATAGATACACTCAACAAGAAGATACAGGAAGCTTAAAAATGCTTCAAGAAAACGATGATATGACCTGCTTGTTCGGTTTTCTCGACTTGGCGACACTGATGTGCGCTTAGATTACAAACTACGAGCATAACCATTTAAATATAGGTGTCACGCGTAACCTATAGATGAGCAGTTGAATTGAAAATTTTCCGATTTGTTTTGTATGGAAACAGCAAGCTGGGACGTAACTTTTTACCAAACTTAATAACTATTTACTGATTTACATTCTAATAAATGAAGCGTCGCTAAATGTTGACTGGTGTGTAGTTTTATAAATTTACTTCTTAAACCCAAATTGTTGGAAATCCTACACAAAATTTTAAGCATAGTATTTATACTTCAGGAGAGTAAAATATTGAAATCAGTAATTTGACAAACAAAAAAGGCGAATATTCTATGTACGTTTTAATCGCTTGCCTGCTTTAATTTGCATAAACGTAAACATTTTTTGTTGAATAGGTAATACTTCAAAAATACTATTATAAAAAAGTACACCTAAGGGTGGAAAAAAAGAAGATGAAATCGGTTTTTAGCAGTTAGATTATGATTTATCACTAAAATTAGATGAAAAAAATAAATTTTATAAAAAAAACGACTTCAAAACACTAATAAGTTAACGAAAACATTCAAACTCTGATCAGCTTGCACCGACTCTAAAAGTAACTGATTAGGTACTTACGTGTTAACATTGTTTTTAACTTTTTAGTGTTTTGAAGTCGGTTTTTTTAAATTTTCGTTACCGACGACACAACGGTCGTAACTGCCATTGTTACATTGGTGCAGCTATAAACCGTATTGTAATGAGGCTAGTGTGCTATTTGTACCGATACTGGTAGAGAATGCCTCATGGCATTAAGTTCACCTTTTTCATACAAATGGTACCAGTTTACATTTATTTCATTATTTAGACTTCTAAATAAATGGTGTTGGACTCCTAATAAATTTATTTATTTATTTAGACTTCTAAATAAATGGTGGTGGACTCCTAATAAATTTATTTATTTATTTAGACTTCTAAATAACTAAATAAACACTCATTGTGTTTAGTAATTTAGACTCTCCTTAATGTGTGATGTCGAGATACTGTAGGAAGAGCATCAATTTTTACGATGATTGCACCATATAAAGAACTCTGCGATATTATTTTAGTTAGATAATAAGCATATTATAAATAGAAACTATTCTTTTTGTCCGACGCCCGTCGCTTACATTTTGCTCCCACGCGGGCTATGCTTTTGACGTTCAAATCACAGTTGACGTTTAAACAGTAGGCCCGATCACGCACACATGGACACGAATCTCAAGGAATATGAGTGGTCTATTATCATGAGTTTATGGTATCAATACTCGTCACTGCGTTTTACCCTAATTATTTTATAATTTTGTATATAATCATTGTACATCGCCTTTCTCGCATACAATGCTACTACAATTAGTTCGTTTGCGCACTACATCCGATCTTATCCTAAAGTATGCCTAAATAAGTTCCACTACAAGGCACAGGCCTTAACTTAACTATGAGGTGGTTTGGGCCATACTTCACCACACAGGCCCAGTGCGGATTAGTGAACAGGTGTTGTAAGGCCGGTGTCTAAACCTTACTGTCAGATGTTATTACGGACTCAAAAGCCTCTGCGTAGGCTTCAAGACTAGTATCTAGCCATATTAGCCAGGACTATTTTTTAACGTGCCTTCTGAAGCACGGAGCTGCTTGTGATAAATGGCACTTAATATGGTTGAAATTATCACCCAATGGTTAACTTTGGTAATCACTAGAAAACTGTTGCCGCCACCGAACTACAAGCACCTCCATGATGATATGATTTGTATTCTTTTGTAATTGTACCAATTTTTTTAAAAATATTTAACAGTGGGGAGTAAGCTCTCTGTATCTATCTCCACTGTGCTCTTAATGTGACATCCTAACGGAATTCTATTTTCTATTGAAACATGATAAAAATGGATAACAAACCTTTGTTCCTATTATCAAATGTTAGAGGTGCTTGGTATTAGGTATTATGTTGTTAATGAAGCTCATTTATAAGTGTTTTCCTTAGAAACTTATTATTTAGGGCCGATTTTTCAATCACTAGATAACTTTTATCCGACGAGTAAAAGTGACGCTTTGTCACATTTTCTATACGAAAAATGTCAACATGTCAAACTTATTCTTCCAATTAAAGTTATCTGGTTGTTAAAAAATCGGCTCTTAATAAATCAATTAAAGGCCGATTTTTCAATCGCCAGATAACTTTATTCAACGAATAAAATTGACGTTTTGACACAATTTCTATACGAAAACTATCAAATGTCAAACTTATTTTTCAAATAAAAGTTAAGTTAAAAAATCGGCCGTTAGTATATTATACTAACTTAGTGCTAGTGGTTTTTCAGTTCATCTATATATCAATTAAACATGTTTCAAGTTTAACACAGCACAGCTCACTTGTCTACAATGTCCTAAGCTCCAATTCCATAGAAGCGGGAAATGAATCGTGGTCGGGGAAGACGCCTCGTGACAATGGCGTGCCTGTGACAGCTAGCGCCGCCGCAGCCAATACGCGCAACTATTGAGCAGACCGCAAATCCATCACGCGCTACTGCGGCTATAGAAAAATACACATCTGGATGTGACATTGTAGTAATTGGTTATTATGTCGCTAAGGTCATCTCATCTAACACGGTTTTGTAATAGAATAGAATAGAAAAACATTTATTCAGAACCATGCGTGCCGTACCTACATAATAATTTCAGAAAATGATCGGAATTAAATAAATAATTTGTTTCCACAACACTAATCATCTAGCCCTAAATTAAGCAAAGCTTGTACTATGGCGACTAGATAACGGATAAACATACTTAAATACGTTTATAAAAATCCATGACTTAGGTACAAATCCTCGTGCTCATCATACAAATATTATTAGGGGATTACGGGATTTGAACCCGCAACCGCTTAGCTTTATAGTCCGGAATCACTTCGCCAGACTGTCATCGAATTACAGTGTGGTTAAACAATAAAAAATATAAGCTGACCTCAGACATACGTAGGTAATAAACCCGCACTCAACTAATTCGATAAAGCCTAACGCAATATCGTTATTTAACAATACTGAGCATTCAGTACTACAAAGGACAGTGCGTCCTTTGTAAAGTATTGGTGTCTTAGGACATTATGCAAGTACAACAGAGGCTCAAATTGGGTCTGAAATTCTGGATATACACAAGCTTGTTGACAAGACCGCAAGGCCATTACTTGCTACCATAGACATATGTATAGTAGAATGATACCTGGATGTGGTATCTAACCAAAGTGGGCATCACGCGTCATTTTAAATATTACGTAGGTGTGCAAGAAACACGAGAAATATTATAGCGACACGCTACTTTGTGCTAATTGTGTCAAAATGAACGGAACCCTTATATTATCTGATACAATCAGAAACTTTCAACGAATGTATTATGAAGTTACTATAAAAATGTAACCACCTTTAGTGATAAAACAACATACAACATTAACACAAACATTACTACTCACTGGTACTTGAATCAGCGCCATTGAATTTTGATAAACTACTTATTATTTTTATAAATTTTGATTATTTTTCATTACAATAAAAATCCAAATCCGGATACTCAATATAGGTACAGTCAACGGCAAATCAACCTACCCAAAAAGTTAAAGGCAATTGGACCGATTTTCAACTTTAAATCCGATATGTAGAGATCAATATCAATTGAGAAAATCTGACGTTTTGTGGTAGGTTTACGGAATGTTGTTTGTACCTATAGGTTGGCTTTGCATTTAAGCATTAACCATGAACCATTTGCTAACAAAATTCCGTACTTTACTTAGTTAATCGACCGGTACCAAGTAATTTTAAACGAGTTTTAGAAAGAATATATACAGGGTCCACGTTAAACGAAGAATCGACATGCACAGGGTATTCTGCCCCTAAATGTAATTAATAAATAATTTTACTATGGGACCAACGTCGAAATCGCAAAAAATATATACCATTTATTACATTGTTGTCGACGTGAAAATTTTGATGCTAAAGTTAAATTTGTATACATGTATAAAATTAAAACGTATTTTTCTTTGTTTCAGTTACAGTTACTATCCATGTCACAAAATATTTATTTCTAAGAACATCATGAATATTTATGACCTCAAACAAGACAAGTATCAAAAAAATAATGGTCACTTCCAGCGCTCTATCACCTGGAAGCACAGTGCAACCACGGCCATTCTGTCTGCGGAACATGGCCCTCGTTACCGTCGCAGCAACAGGCGCCGCCGCAGATACCATTAGACTAGAATGGCGACACAACTTTGCTTTGGAGAGGCCAATGAAAGGCCAACAATAACCCTTGGGCTATCACGTAGAGTACAGAATTGAACTGCTTTTAATAATAATATAATACTCTTCAAACGGCCTAAAGGAAGATTTTTTCAAGCAAAAATACAGTAAGATTGGGCAGTGAATCATATTTCGTACCAGACCTATTAAATTTCGCTTAATTTGTTGTTACTTATCTAATTTTAAAACCTAGCCAGAGATTCATGTTTTGGGCTACAATTAAGACTAATGTTTTTGTCTTACATTTTGTAAGAATTTTAAATAAATAAATGCTCTGGATAAATGTAATCAGAATGTCACACGACATAATGTCAAGATTTTTCGCATTTACAGGCAGACTATTTAGTGTGAGTTTAAGTTATAATGAAAATAATGCAATGACTCGGTTTTATGTGTACTACTTGATCTTATCTATGGCAAGACAAGATTTTACAAGGTTTTACTATCGCGAAATATTTGATCACTAAGTTTATTCGTGAAAACTATATGTAAATTAATCAATTAAGTTAGCTTTGGAATGAAAATGATAATTTTAAAAGAAAACTCGTGTCTTTCAACAAACACGTTGCATAGCTGCTGCCCAAAATAAAAAAGGTCTGTTACTTTTTACGTTTTTAATTAACGCTCGACATTTTTTTGGGATAACGCAATAAATTATAGGAACAACTTCCAAAACAAGTTACAACAATAAAAAATAAGATAAACTCTCTGAAAAATGCGAGTCTCGAGCAATTTCGTTTGCTAACTTTGAACAAATAATTTTGCAGTGTCTTCCTTAGTAGGTCTCCATTTAAAGCCGACTTGACAATACAAACTTATCTCAGGAAAATTTACTTACGTTGTGATGTTACTCTAAGTGATTCTGTTTGACGTTTTATAAATCTTTTATTGTTCCCTTGAAATAGTTCATTGTTTAATTATTGTTAATTTTAAATATTAAAACTTGACACGTAAAGGAGTAGACTAATTTAATATTCAAAATTGTTAAAGTGTAATTTACTATAAATTTAAAATTTTGATTGAATTACTAATTACTAATCTAACATTTGCATGCTATAGAGGTGAAACATAACCTGTATGTACCGTATTTCTTGTGAATTAATCTGAATCCAATAGTGTTGCTACGACCAAATTATAAATGTATTAAATCCTTCTTCTTAGTCTTACACTCGGATAGATTGGTCGTGGTTATGGATCGTCTGTTGGTTGCGGCTTTTGCAAGACTTAGTCATCTTGTTTTCAATTAAATGAACAAATATAAATATGGCAATATAGTATCAAAGTAAGGTATTAACATCCTTGTGTTCTTATTAACCGGAAATCGATCCGAGACATTTTGCATTTAATCACTCCACTATGCTAATCGTATCATTAATTATCAAATTAAAATGTCATTGAAATAAAAGGCAAGAGTGCATATAATCTGGTGCACCGGAGGCGCCGCGACCCGGCGCCCGCGTAAAGCAAGTTTAGTGCCGCGTCCTCGGCGCGGACGCATAATTCGCTCATAAAACAGTTTTTACTGTCGGACAACCAACCCTTCTAACTGCTACAGACGGCAAGTTTGCAAAGAAACGACACGCGTATAGTTGAATTTTGTTTTTCTAAGCTGTCTTATATATTGACTTAACTTTTTTAGATCGCTACGATGCAAATAACCTGTATTTGAATCCTTGAATACAAAAATATTAAAACACTTGACATGACATCTGTGGATAAATTTGTCAAACGAAATACTTTAATTGCGTACTGCAAACCTATTGCGGCGCGACAGTCAGATTATTAAGATTCGTTTAACGCGAAACATATATTTAAAAATAAAAACAAAATTCTGTATTATTTATTTCAAGAAATTGATTCTCATAGTTTTAGTTTTAATAACATTACATTAAATTACTTACATAAGATTAAGATTAATATTAAAACTACACATAAATTAATTAAATTAAATTGAATTAAGATTTTAAGAATTGAAAAACAAGGTAGAGACAGCTCCAAAAACGAATATAAAATAGTAACGACTCAACCACAATAATTAAAAGGATCACAATTACGACTTCGCTTACGCAGGCGTACTCGAAATCGGATTTCAATTGTTAGTATTATCCTCCTTTCATCTAAAAATGTATTGCTAACATCCCCTTATTGTTTTAGTTAAGTAGTACCTAAACTATGACGACGAACATTTTATTTATTTATTTATATCAATCGCTTTATCTTATAACGTTACTAATGTGATACTTACATTAAAATATAATTTAAGTATCGATATGCTGCAAAAATTCAATTGTTATTGTGTAACACCTGTAATTAAGATAGCACTTAACCTAATTGGATATGGCTAATATTATTTATCATTTAATTTATTTGCATTAAATTTAAACAGCTTAATAAGTCAATTCTTCTTTTAAAAGTTGAAGATCACATTTATTTGTAGGTACTGAATCATGTTTTAAAGCAAATAAAAATATGCTACCAGAAAAAATATGGGACTATCCTATTTTTTAAGTTTTAAATACATCAATGTAATTATTCTATGACGGCAAAGCAGTAATTAGATTTCATTTTCTATAGTAAAATACGTACATAGGAGGTAGTATAAGTAACACAGCAGAAACACCAAAACGTGCATTAGATATAGAATGTCGTTATAAAAATTCAATAGGCTTCATTTAATTTGCGTCAAGGGACAGTCGGGTGAGATGACGGGTTTGGCATCAAATTACATTTTGCGCCAAGAATTTAATTTCGCTTCCAAATGTAGGTTACGTTCAAGGTTTCAAATCAAAATGACATAAATCTGCACTTTTCAATTCTTAAATTGATTAACACACAGCTTTAGTCTAATAAGATCCTTCATTCTCAACTAAATTTGGTGTAGAGATTGAGTTTCCCTATACCATACACACAAATAGTTTATATGAAAAAGTTTGTTTCAATATTTCATTAACCTGTCTCCTTGCAAACCAGAAACAACAAAGATATTATGGTTTTCCGAAATCAAGACACCGCCACATAAAAGACTGTATTAGGTTTTTTACACATAAAATATAACTCTGAACCCGGAAAGGAGGCAGGTAATTTATTTACGAATTAAATCCGGCTCTAATACATAGTATGTATTTGTAAACCTGCTACGAAGCGTAGCACGCGTCTAATGTCAATTGCTACGGGCTACGCCGTAGCTCTGTAGCACCGTAGACTTTCGTTCTGTACTATGTGCCAAGCCCAGCGAGCTCAAATAGTGGATTACATTTTATAAATAAAACCGAGCCTCAGGTATGGACAAAGATCAGAAATAAGCCTACTTTATTCCTTCACTCGCTCTATTACTGACTCGTCTAGTTTAAAGTAAATATCAAAATAATCTCTCAAGTTCAAACAGACATCCCACGTCTCTAATAATAAAGTTTTAATTTGTAGAAATCTAGTAAATGCCTTTGTGTTTCTAATATAATTGTAAGTAATTATGTTGTAGACCTATAGTTCTTATTCTCATTGTCCTAATTTTATTTTACTTTTATATTTAAATGGGATTATTTAGATAAGACATAGCAACTTTGACGTTCATGTCTCAGACAAATACCAAAATCATGGGGTCATACATTTTGACCTTTAAAAAGTTAGATCCAATTACTTTTATTTCGTAATCCGGGTCACGCATTTCATGGTCTTATGGTCGTCAATTGTAATTTTTTTGACGATTTCAGAACTCACAGTGTATCAAAATAATCAGGCCCGGTTGGTCAATGTAGAAAAATAACTTTTCTATATTGTCATGGGTCTAGATTCTGTGGTGCCGTCGTTGTTTCTGATTTTTGTAACACAAGTGCTTTGGCTATTTACCATAGGATCAGAGCAATGTATGTGATGTGGTCCAATATTTATGTTTATTATTATTATTCATCAAGCACATATGTGAATATAAAGATATAAAATCTACTCTATATAAAAAGTAATAATATAATAGTTTTAAAAACTATAAAACACGCTTATACGTATTAAACTCTTCAAAACGAATCAAATAAACCCAAACACGAAGGTTTTACTAGTAGTGGTTAAAGAGTTCCACTATGCACCTCCTGACTCCATCGTCAATCAGCATGGTGATGAGAACAGAACAAATTATTGTATTATCATCCGAATGTTAAATGGTTACATAGTTTTAAATCGATACGTCCGTTAGAAGTAGGTTAAAACTACTTCCAAGATTTAATTACATAGTTACAAGTGAAGCTAATATATAAGATAAGATAATTACGCCATCATTTGATCAGTAAAGTACTGTTTTAGAACGGGCAAAAGTTAACACTAAATTAAATTAAATTTGTTAACACTAATTTAAATTTAGCTTATGGGAAAAGTCACTTCGTAGTATCGGAGCTAGATGATCCATAATATCACTGCTCTATAGGGTAACATGTGCTAAAAGTAAACTATGATTTAATATGCATTAATACTCTTATTTGCAAAATAAACTTATTAGAACAAAAAAACGTCCGATATAAACCATTGTTTAGTTCTTCAATACGATGCTATGTAATCCGCGCTTGCGGTATTCGCGGAAGCCACAAACGTTTGGAAACTCATTGATGGACGTTTTAATCAGATTTGAGCTAGCGCACGATACCGGGTTACCGTCTGAGTGCGATTTGATAATCGATAGAAAATACAAAATCCGTTTTAGCACGCCCTATAATATCCCTTAGTCTGTCAAGCTCACGCTACCCACATATAACCACGTAGCATTTAAATGAAATATAATATGAAAAAAACCGTTGCCTTGTTTCCGTAGCGTGACGGGCTATAAGTGATTAAAATTACAGCTCAAACGCCATAGAATGGGGTTTTGAGAGATGGATTGTGAAACGTTAGTGGCCTCGAAATCGACAACTTGTATGCTTTGATGATGATTTGATTTGCAGAAAATATTTACATAAATAATAGTACCTAAATACTTCTCAAAGGTACGGCTACGACGTACGACATTCGAAAACTCACTCATTAAAATCTATACTACTTCCCATTGACCCAGGGGCGTGCATCCCATATAGGCTATTATGCAGAGCCTACCTTCATAAAAAACCGACAGAACAGCTGACCATAATTATTAATTACGTATTCAACAATAAACAATAAATATATTGTAACTATTTTGTCGTCTACCTGTACTTATTCCTTACTAAAGCGCGCAACTTAGATCGTTACTGTGCAATTTAACCAATGTTAGGCTGCCGCGAGATCGCCTACTGTTTCACGCAAACTTACTCAATTTTCACTTACAGCCTACCCCCATCCGAAACCAATGCCTGCATTGACCTGAAGTTATCAATATAGGAAAGATTGCAAGATGGAAGCAAATTTAAAAGATCTGATTTATTTGCGCACCTCATCGTATTATTGAATTAATGGGTATTTTCTGTTAAATCCACCATATACGAATACTTTCAACATTCAAATTGCCTTTGTCAAAGTCGTAAGCACCTCTTAATTCCTTATTGATGAAAAAAAAACACTCGCTAACATATCTAGCCCTTCCTTCATCACCCCCCGACGAAGTACTCGACTAAACTCGATACGTAATTAAGCTCAGCCGCAACTTCAAACACGTTGCGATTAGTGTTCTGATTGTTTCTGCAACTCCACCGCGCGCGCAATCCGTATCAGCTGTTATTTAACAGTATACTGATACAACATACTGCCTTTTAGGTCCGAGTGGGGTGCTCTGAACTGTCTGTAAACAGAGCTTAGAGCAACACATACATAGACATCTCACACGGACACGAAATCTCGGAACATCTGGACTCGAACTACTGCCAGAGTGTTCCGAGATTTCGTGTGTAAGCGATGTCTATGTGTGCGTTGCTCGAACGCGCATTGTATGAAGCTTTACTTCTGATGTCTATAGGGTAAAACCAGGATAGTTGGCTCAGTGGGATATATGCCCCGGTTTTAAATACACTATGTTTGAGATGCCTCCAGTGTTAGGGCTCTTCAATGATCAAAAGCGGTCCTCCCGTAAGTCTCAAGCCATAAGAAAAAGTCCATGCGTTTTGTGTGTGTAAGCAAAAATCTTCCACGGCATGACCAACACAAGCGTCAAAATTATATTTGTGAGTCATTTCTATGTAATATTTTTTTACATGGCTATGAATTCAATCAACTTTTTGTTTCTTCGTTTACACTGAAGTTTAAACTATACGGTCCATTACATTTTAGTGATAAAAAGCATTTATTTATTTATTTAATTTAAAAGGGCAAGTGAAAAGGATAGTCGCCTCATATATTTTTGCGGATAGTTGCCTTAAGGGCAACTATTATTTCTTAAAGATTTCAAGAAGACAGAGAAGAACTTGTAATTGTAAATATGTACAGAATCCGAGTCTCGAAGATTTTTAACGCTTTTTCAGTTTGTTCAAAAAATGTTTTTTTTTGGAGAATACAAATTTACGGACTTCGGATTTTACTTGTGCTATAAGACATTGATTCTTGCCAAATTTAATGATTTTAGGCCAATAGATACTTTATAGTTATGATTCCCTTAGGCGAATCAAAAGTGCAGTATTGCGCTGACTTAAGTAGTAGTTGGATTTTACAAAGCTTGAAGGGTTTGCAGACCTAAGTATTTGATATTAAATTCAACTTGATACCTCCACGCGTTCGTAGTAAAATGGTCTTAACAGACAGACTAACCAACAGACGGACAACATACAGATCTCTGGGATACTTTTTCGTTTTTAAGGACCGGAACCCTAATAATAACACTGTAGAAGTAACACGTTTCAAGTTCTGCTTGAATCTGAAACTGTGTGTTTTATTTTAATTTAATTTAATTTTATTAGTGTTAGCCAGGGCTTAGACGTCCAATCAATCTGTGCAAAAGTTTGGATGCCGCGAAAATTGCGTGACCGGTGTTTTCAAAATACCTGTAATACGAAACGTGACGAGCATTATGGTTTATAGATATGATTTTTGAAAGAGTTTCGACTTCTGGAATTGCCAATTATTGGAAAATACTTACCTTTATTTGAACCTGGTATTTTGTTTGTTTAAATGAATTTCAACATTTTATGTATTCATTAAGCGTAACAAAATTGATGTCAGAGTAAAACTTTTGAGTAAACAAATAATCTGGTAAGCAATGTTTAAATTTATTCACAGTTTATAATATAAGTGAACTTCCTTGCACACATGCAACGATGTTTTTTTACGGGATGGGACGTACATAAAAATACAGTTTTCCATACTAAATAGCCAATCAGCTGCTATGATACCATGAAAAAGAGTTTTTAATGAGATTTCTTGTTGGTTAAGTAAGTTATTATAATAATTTGAGTGACAAAAAATAAGATCTAGTATACCACAGATACTTTTGTTTTTACTAACCATACCTAAATAAAAGTATCCTTTATATTTAAAAGTCTTCCAAAATTTAACCAACAATGTAAGTACATTCTAAGCAAATCCCGCTAAGATAGTTCAGAAGGGTTAGAACTTATCACGACCTATGCCGCGCATTCCTGGAATAAAATGGCGATTACTATGACAATGTTTGGATTTACCCTATCTGGAGGGTAATGGGCCGCGAAGGCCCAAGTAAACACTGCCAACTATTTCTATTCTAATTTAAGTTGAAGCTCTGTACCCGCGGTACAACAGCTTTGACATTTAAGAACTTTTTGTGCTGCTGTCTGGATTGTTGGCTCAGTAATTTTTTATAGACAGTATTTTGCATCTAATTGAGGATAAAGCGCGTAAGAAATTGTGCTTAGGACTGTAAGAAGTTCAACTGGTAAGAGTTTAGATGATAGGTTTTTTTTACTATTGCGTCCGGCCAAACCCATGCTTGCTTTGTCGAAATCTTAAATCGGAAAAACAGTGCTTGTTTATAAATAACAGTTTATATGGAAATTAGGACATACTCGTGACAAAGTAGATCTATAAGGCATGATGGTCTCTGGCATCTGTCAATTTGTGGCGCAATATAATTTTAGTTTCGTTAGTTTGAGCGTCACATGCTCACGACAGCTGCATGCAAATTTTACTACGATTGATTAGTATGGTCAATTTTCTAATTGTTATTTTATTATAATTAATAAGTAAAAAAAATGTTCGTTGGCAATGTTGTTATGGACTAAGTTGTGTTAATTGAATTTAACGATACAAAGTGATATTTAACATTAACGTGCTATTGATTAATATGAACAACTTTTACTTTAAGAACAACAAGTGAAATCAAGAATAAAATGTGATTTATTCCATACATTTTGGTCGAGTAGCAATAAGACTAGGACAGTTTTGTATGGGACAGCTGTTTTATTTCTTGATTTTACTATTGGTCACGTACGAAAGTCGTTTTTCATATATAGAAAAATATAATAAAATTTTGATATTAATCAGAAAATTATCTTGTTTATCACCTAAACTTTTACCTAAAATAACCGACAATGTTTCGTGCGCTCAACAAAAGGCTTCGTAGTTATACAGGCTGGGACAACGACCGAATGTCTAAAAATAAATTTATTTTGCCTGTTCTAAAAATGGCCTCACTAGACTGACTGGACTTTTAATTTGAAAATTTGAATTTTACTTTGAATACCGAAAGTCAGCACTAAGGAATGATTTTTGGAAATCCAACTCTTAAAAAGGTAGTGTTGAAGTGTCAATAATATCCTGTATGCAAAGTAAATGATTTTGATTTTAAATGTTTTTTATGTGGATAAACCAACTTAAGAGTCTAGATTTATGAAACCTTTTATAGGTACGATTAAATCCTTCATTTTACTACAATTTTATTATTGTTCTATACGTATACTTGCCGAGCTATACATTATCAGAATTGAGAACAAACAATAAATATTATTGTATCTATATATTTTATTTTTTGGCTTTGTTTCTAGTTTAAAAGCAGAATTAACGTCTTTCCTTGTTTGAATTAAGTTTTCCTGTTAGAGATTTGTGTTGCGTAATCCATTGAAATTGGAAAAATAATCCAACAATAACAGAATCGGTACGAAGTTGAGTAATAGATTCGGATTAGTAGATCCAGTAAATAGCTTTCCATAACACTGACGCAGAATAGTAGCTAAATGTTTATATTATTACGGGTATTTGTATTTAAAGACGACACGGGGACAAGGTGCGCTAGCATATCAGCGATAGCAGGTGGTGGCGCGTGGAAGTTAGGTGGCACTTTTCTTTTAACCTTAATAACACCTAGCGTATGTCGTGTCCCGAATAAGGATCGCGCCTAAACTTGACGGGCTATAGCACTAAGTATTCACAGTTACAAATCATATTAACAAACCTTCCTCGTAAAAAAAAAAGTTTTAGTAAAAATCGTATTGAAATGCCTTTAGTAGTGTCAGAGATTAGCCTATACAGACCGAGAACATCACATTCATTGCTCAGATCCTTTCTGTTATAGAAATCAGCTAAACAACGATGGTATGTACCATAATACCCAGACCCGAGACAACATATAAAAGTTCGTTTTATACATTTACTAGACCAGGAATCGAACCAGGGACCTCAGAGATGGCGACGCCAAGTTAAGCGTGCTCGCCGTTTGGCTACGAAAGTCGTCGCGTCGTCGGAGACAGGACAGCTAATAGACAAACGCGGCCAAGAACTTTATTTTAATTTAATATGTTATACTTATAAGTACAGTCAACGGCAGGTCAACCTACCCATGAAGTTAAAGGTCACTAAAGTTATTTTAAACTTTAAGTTCAACACGTAGAAATATCAATATCAATAATTGAGAAAATTTTACGTTGAATGGTCGGTTGATGAGCTGTTGTCTGTAAATCCTACTTTAATAATTATACTACAGTGTTCCGATTTGTACTCGATTAATTTTAGCTCTATAAATCAGTATCGTTCCAAAGTTGATAATCCTTATCTAGACTAATCTCACGGCTTATCTTAATTTTGTCCTATTGTCCTAATATTGTAGAAAGTGTGTTTGTTTGTCGCTTCTATCACACAACAATAGATCGGCGTGTTTTTTTTGCATGTACCCCGGTAAGGCCTGAAAATAACAGGCATTATCTGCAAGTATTAAAAACGATGTTGAATTATACATTTTGTTTACTGACCTCGCCGTTGTAGTTTTTTTTAACCTAAAAATTGCACATTTCCCAAAGGATGCGAGATAAATGTCAATATGGATGTCGCTTAATTACATAAATGTCGCTGATTAATTGGAATAAAAGTTGTCGAATTTGAAAACAGTTAAAGTAAAAGAATTTTTGTGACAAACCAAATCCTAACTACGCACACTAAGCGGGTAAACATTAGTAACATTAGTAATTATACTTTTGTTTAATTAGATCTTAGTGTCTTCGCCGGTCCTTAAAGGACTAAATTATTTTAAACATATTGATATGTACTACATTTAATCTACAAAGATAGTATAGTACCTACACTAAGCTTGTTTAGAGACAAAATATCAATACGCAAGTCAGACATCGGCACCTCCGCAAATATTGGCAGGCGCGCTTGAGCGCTCTCGCCCGCGGCCCACTAGCTCCGACAGCAGGTTGACTTCGACGCTTTTTAGATAAAATGGCTTACAAGAAGTATTTATACATTTTGTTGCTACAGCCATTCAATTCTGTAAACATAACCGCGCTGACTTTGACACTGAATTTACTTATAGACGATAAGTAATGTAATCCCACTTCAAAACGAAAATAGAGCATTAGTTCGTTTGTATCGTTTAGGTGAATTTTAGAGTCAGTTTATCTGCAGTTTTTACAAGGTCCAATTCAAATTCAACCACTAAACTAACTTAGTTAACTTCTTTTATAGGGTATGAAGATACAATATAAAATCTACTAGTAGTCCGGTTCTATTATGTTGTAGATTATATATTTATATAATCTAATATAGCTGAACAACATTTGTTTACTTAATAAAACAACAATACAAACACAGAATTATCTATTTGCTTAGTTATAAATAAAGAAAAGTTCTGAATACTGATCAAAAGCAGCAAATTATTTTGGCAAAAAGAAGACAGTTTGATTTGTAACGAATTAGAGCCTTAATTCACATCGGACTTTGTACAGCTTAGGAGATTTGCGGTCCGTCTGTTTAGCCCGACGAAGACCGCGGGGCGCCGCCAAAGCCTTCAGAACAATGTTACAAATTCCCATTTCGAAGAAACTCTAATTGTTATTATAGATCTTGAACTTAGATTACAGTTTGAAAATTGGCACCTATTTAAAGATCCACCACAAAATATCGAAATTTACTAAACTTTTTAAGTAACATTACTAATGTGCGAACTAAATTTTAATAGTTCATCATCATCATCATTTCAGCCATAGGACGTCCACTTCTGAACATAGGCCTCCCCCAATGACTTTCAATGGAAGGGATTGCCAATACTCGCCACGCTTGGCAGGCGGGTTGGCGAGCGCAGTTTTTAATAAGATTTCGCACGCAGCTGCTACGACGCTGCTGCCCGTCTCGCGCTACAGGAATAAGTCGCCTCTTACGACACGCCTTCTGTTGGCGGTGGGGAAGTATATTCTTTACGGCCGTCCCCACACGGCACGGCAAGTTTAATAGTTAAGTTGGAAAAGTATAACTGCACGTAATTTCATAAGGTTTAAGCCCGCACATTCAAATAACAGTGCTTGTGTAGCCAAGGTCCGAAAATGGTCTGGTCTGCCCTTCTATGAGTAACGGAGATCTGATGGCAACCGCCCTAAATGTAATAACCAGACTTGCCGAATCATCATGGTCAAAGCGTACCTACCCCGACTAGGAACGAGACAACGGACTAGGAAGATTGAACTGAAAAATTCAAACATTGACTACTTTTGAAGGCTATAAAACCGTTTTACTTAAACCCTAAACATCCATGAACACCTCATCTTACTATTGCAACAGTGTTGGTGCATAACGGACATAGTCCAAAAATGTAGCAAGCCAACGTAGCAGGCCAGGTCGCAGAACCGATGAAAAGTGGAGTAAACGGGTTTTTAACAAACATAGTTTAGGACGCCTCCCAGCTCGACGGACCGACGACCTTAAGAAGATGACTGGCAGTGACTGGATTTAAAAAGCGGGAGATCATGATATTAAAGTACCCACCTTAAGTTAATGAAACCAAAACCTATGTGTTAAAGTCGATAATTTAACTTATTGGGTACCTCTTACCCGTTGGCTATTGCGAAAATATTACAAGTAACAGAAATAGATTATTGACTCTCTAACTTTTTATTGTCTTATGCGTAATTCAAACCAATGAAAATTTTACATTTGATATAGACTACGATTAACATAACTTAATTAATACATAACAGTTAAGATAGTAATGTAACTCGTAAAAAATATTTATAATCTTCTTTACCTTAACTGCTGCATAGCTAATAAATTATCATAATAAAGCTGACTATTAATTTTAATTTAGTCTTCAACGTTAATATTCCAGTAAACGTCTTAACTATCGTATGTAATTTGTGAAAAAAAAAACTTAATAAAATATAATCCTTTTTATATTTGCAAAGTATAATTTAGAAAATACTATGGTCATGCTGACTTGCTTGTAGCTAATTTAAAATACAAGCTCTTAAATAAAATGTCTTCAAAAGTTATAAAAATTATATGTAACTAGCTGTTTCCCGCGACTCCGTTCGCGTGGTCTTTATTCATATAGAATTTTCTGCGCAACTTTCCTGTATTTTTCTTTCAAAAGAACCTTCTCCTGACAATAATTAACACAACAAAAAAAAGAATTAGATTGTTCCATCCGTTCACGCGTGATGCGATGACCGAAGGAAATAGTGATTCATTTTTATATATTTAGTTATAGATAAAGTTTAATATGTAGTACGTCAAGCTTGTAATTTCTTTTTCTTCTTTATTTAATGGACTCAATTCCGCTCTATAAGCAGAGCTGTGATTCTGCTAATGTCGAGTGATTCTTGATATAGTATTCACAATAAATAATGGGTGTTTAGTTTTTGTTGCTTTTCTTGAATTCAGTGAAGGCTACTCTTCACGTAGACGTTTCAAGACGCTATCGGGTCTAAAGCAAGTTGTCTTGAGACAAGTACTTGACACTCGATGCGGCGTTGAATACAATAATATTTCAATAGTTTTAGATCTTTATCACTTCACCAAACATTATAATACAAACTACACCAAACATGCACTCTAAAGCTAATTAAATGATAAATAAAAACCATTAAAATAGATCGACCATGCTTTTCGTTCGACCGAATCTTGTAATTTCCTTCAGCTTGCTTTCTTCTGACTACATCCCTAATATTTTAGCTCTGATAACTATTACTGGTTCTAGAGTCAATAAAGTATATTTCCCAATAAGTATCATTTCTTTATGAGTAGGTGATTTGCTTTATCCTCACTGACCATCATAGCTCTTAAATTAAGTTACCTAGACCTAAGAAAGTTATTCCTATAAGGGGGAAGATATTAGTTATTTATGAGGGTTTCCGAATCCATCAATGTAGGACACAAGGATGACCAACGATGGCAATGAAACCAATCGACCTCCACTCTCTCCCTCACGACCCCTATTTATGGAATGGCCTCCGATTTCTTATTTGATTCGACCGAATCTGTAACTTGTATCGGAGGGAACGTAATAATTAAAATCTCGGCTAAACAGAAAACATTCCGTATTACCATGACTTCTTTTTATTTTTGTATTGGTATTATTTTTATGCCTTAGGTAATAAAGTTTGTAGAAATAATTTGTATTTTATGATTTTATTGACCTTTGATTAAATGATGTCGTATTACACGACTAAAGATAATACAATAAAACCTTAAAGAAAAACTTCTTCCATAACATTGAACAAGTGCATGTGTACTTAAAAAAAGTTACGACTAGTACCTCGTAACACAAGAATATTAATTTCTTACTTTGAGAACATTGGTGTGTAATTTATTTAATTTAGGCCCGATTTTTTAATAGTCAGATTACTTTTATTTAAAGAATAAGTTTGACATATTGACAGTTTTCGTATAGAAAATGTGTCAACGCGTCACTTTTATTCGTCGGATAAAATTTATCTGGTGATTGAAAAATCGGCCCTTAAAAAACTTTTAACTAAGTTTTTTTGGCTAAGCATAGTATAAACTTTATTTTAGCTTTTGAATAGGTGCCTTTTTAAAAGGTATGATATTTTTCTTAAGCCTTTTTTTCCAACCCCTAACAGTGACAACAATTCATTTGATGTCAGTTCCAATGGCAACTCAACGAAACTTGTAACAGCGACTAACACTCCAACCACTGTTATCGAGCTATAAACAACACTAAAGGACACTCCAAGCTGGCAAGAAACGCTTATTAGGGTCCACGGTCACTAAAAATCACTATTATTACTCCCTTGTCACGCGTATTATGTCAGTTTTCCGCACGTGATTTGAACACTATACACAAACGACAGAAATAGAATTTATTTATCTATGCCTAGACTACTGAAAGTCAGGCTATTGCAGGAAACATAACAGGTTCGGTTATTATAACTCAACTTTTTTCATGGTGAAATGATATTAGCTGGTTTTTTTCCCCAGAGTTTTTATTACTGTATAATGTATGCATAGGTACTCACAACTAGAGACGCTCAAGGCCGCGAGAAGTGGAGGAGTAAATCAAGGAAAGCGGACCCTAGGCTCCAAAGCAATGGCTTTAGACGCAACCGGGATTGACCGTATAGATGAAGAAGAAGAATGTATGCATAGGTACTATACACCTATTTCGGAACATGGATCTCAATAATTCAAGTCTCTGTGACCAATAACACCAAACAAATTCAAGTCAGTGTTTGAAATAGACGCGAAACATACATAGGGGTCTTCTGTCTCTAAAATTTCGCCTGACACTATTTTCTGAGACATCCTATGTCTAAGAAATAGTTTATTATATGTAAAAATACGTCTTTTTCGACCCTGTACCCAAACAAAAAAAAAAAAATAATAATCATTTAATTGTTCGGACATGTGTACAGGTAAATAGGTGATAGGTCATTAAGCTTGGTTTCAACATGCCGTACCGAGGCGGTGTATAATATTAATAGCATAAACATGTCAAAATTGTAATAAAATACTAAAGTAGTTAAATATGATAGGATCGACGATGCGTTATGTTTATCTCACAATGTTTTTTTATAGATCGAATTGTCACGTAATAACTATGATGATAAGCATGCCATAATACTCGAAGTCACTGCTGTGTACTAGACCATTTTATAAAAATAATTGATTATAAATGTTGTTTTAGCAATTACATGCTACTTAAATCAAATAATTATTACTTTTGAGAAAACCGCCTTGACCGCCTCAAAGTGAATCGAACCCATGTTTCTTCGCTATCCGAAGAATTTATTTAAAAAAAATCGGATGAATTTTGAACCTTGATTTTATTGAAGCCGGTTCAAAATATTGCACATGGGACTTTTAAGTGTGATCGTAGCACATGAAACATGTTGTCAATGAACCACGTAATTCGATAGTGTAGTAAAAGCATTATTTAGGCGTCCATTTCCTAAAGGTCGATGAGTTTAATGGGTTGTAACGCTGGTTGTAACACTAGCCGCGCTTTCTCACGAACCGTCACACCTTTGTTGGCCCTCGGTCAGTGTTGGAAAATGGGCATTGGAGTGCTAGGTATCTAGGAGAGATTATGGTAAGCAGTAATTCCTTGTAATAAAGAAGAAAAAATAGCTTTTTGAATAAACCGCAACATAATTAGACCACTTGAACTAAGTGGTTATGAAAAAGTCAGACCACTTGCATTGCTATTAGTACTGTGCGAAGTTGTAAGTCATACGGATCCAAATAAATATTGTATTCGTTATTAACTTAGACGTAGGTTGATGAATCTATTAGTACGTGAAATACCTAATTTCTTCTATGTATTTTCAATGAATAAATGGTTATTAAAGTTACGTTTAATCTTAGATCTGATTATTTTTTATCACAGAATAAAAATCGATACAGGACGGTAGAGTCATAGAACCAACGCATTTTTATTACACACCTATTAGCATGTAAATATCATATCATTGCAAATATTTTTAGTTAAAATAGAGTTTTGGTTAATTAAGTAGGCGTAAGTAATTAGATAACAACGAAAAAGTGAAAGAATAAATAGCACAATGCTACTAAGATAAAATAAAGAATTTCATTCATTTTGGAGGCGGCATAATTCTAAACGGGAAAATTAGCTCACGCTTGTCGCATAAATTACACCGGCAACCCGGCGAAGACACAATGAATGAAGATCTATGAATTATTGTAATAATAATGATGTATGTGTTAAATCTGGAAAAAATATGACGTTGTTTGTGCTGAAAATACTGTTTCTGATAGCTAAGCCTTTTTAACAACAAAAAAAGAACAAAATAGAAATCATAAAAATCATATAAGACACTTCATGAAATTTTACAGAGCTTAGTAAAGGACATAGTCATCCAGAGATAGACAAATGAGATACGTTTTATTGCATTGTTAAACATAAACTGGTGTCTGAAATTGTTTTAGTAACCGTAAAATTAATGTCTTAAATATACGAATGTAGAATATGAAATGAGCAACTAGCTAACAAAAGCACTTATGACTTGTAAATGCTAATAACTAAATGATAATTATAAAAATATGACCATAAAAAATCTGTATATAATATCGATTACATGAAAAACGGTGCCCGCCGACGGAGAGTTTCATTTGTACTGAATCCAAAAAATAACTGATTTACTATGTTTAAATCATTAAAAATAAAATATTTTTACGTAAACGCAGGTATTTTTCCTTTTTTTTATTTAGTTGAAAATAACAGGGAAACGTTCATATCTGCTTGAAAAAATATTTTTGATGTTTAAATTAAACGTTTATAAACCGTATCTAGTAACAACTACAATTTTTTTTAAATTACTATTTTTGTAGAAATAATACTTGACCCTATTTTGTTTGACGAAAAACAACATTACTTAGGTAGGTACTGTTTAGAGTTGTCCGGGTTTGTTCGCTGGACTCTCAATTCTAATCAATTAAAGAATTTATAAAACATACGGAACCGTAATAAAATTGGCCGATGATATAAAAAAACTAATCATATGGTTATTGACATTTTATTAATTCGATATTTTATATTGAAAGCTATTGAGTTTTTTGACTATTGCGTAAAAACTGATTAATGTATTCAAATTTGTTTTCTTTAATATTATCATGCTAATTGTAGTTAAGTAGGCTAATGCACTTTTTCCACTTAATATCATATTTTCTATTTACTGTACCCTACCTAATGGCAAGTAAAATAGAGGTAAAGGACTTAAATTAATAACTAATTATTATTTTACTCGTAAGTCATTGAATAATTAAATTTCGTTCCTCTAGAAAATTCTGCTAGCAAGATTAGCGATGTAACTTTAAAACTTATTTAAAAGATGCATCAAAACTTTGTCAAACATAGTGGGCTAACCTTTTGTATGCTACATGAATATCTTTCTGGAAGACAATTTTCTAGAACTAAACTAACTAATACTAAAAGTTTGGAATTGTTCAAACTTTTATACCAAATAAAAACACTTTCTGAAACTAGATCAACAATCATTCATAGATGATAAATCTGTCATGATGCTATTTAAATGTATAAGCATTATTAAAATATTTCTTAAGTCAGATGTATTCTTTTCTTTCTTGCTTTCTTTTATAATTAAGTACTAGTTTTCCTCACTGCCGTTTAAATTAAAAGCAAACTTTTCGCGGCCTGAAATCTGAATTTTAATTTATCCAAGGATCCTTTGTTGTTCTTTAATTACACTATAAGTTAAATTTATACAGGTACTAAGTACATATACATTTTTATCAGACAACACTTCAAATCAAGGCTTATCTCGCGTCCACTTTAAAATGAAAACTTGCGTCTGTTTTTCGACACCGTATTTACATGAGATTATGCTTTTTGCTTATAGGATTTGAACAGCCTCTTAGGAGCTTTACAAATTGTTTAATCAAAGCTTTATAAATTGGGCACTTTGTCACTATACGTCGTCGGGAACAGTGGCATTTAAAAAACATGTGTTTACCCTTTTTTAATTATGTAATCACGGTTTTGTTTGATAACTTTTCTAATTCTATCAAAAAGATAAACAAATGATGAAAAAATGTATTTGTATCTTCGCGAAATATTTGCTAGTTGATAATTTCAAAAATAACACATCTTGCAAAAAAACACTAAATCCGTAACTTTGAGCGAACTTACCTGAGCTTGGAGCAGAGCGAGCGAAGTCACTTGGGTCACAAGAGGTGTCACGTCGAATGGTCGCGCGCATTCAATAACAAAGTTTTGAACATGCGAAGCTTATATAGCGGGCCGCTCCGCCCACCGGCTAGGGGCGGGCCGCCCTACAGATTTCGCGCCAAACGCGGAAACAAGTTTCAAAGTTTTTGCTAGATGCATCTAAGTTTCATTCAGCTTTTGACGCGGCACTTAAGTAATAAAGTAAGTACTTGTAGTACTTCAATAAAGTGACATCAAACTTTACTTTGAGTGAAAACTTAACTTTTAATGGATACGCATTTGATTCGAAGAAAATTTTAATAACTATACAAATATTTTTATTTTTATATTTTGTTTATGACCTAAATGTAAACAAAATTGCTACGTACTCTACCGGTACGAATACCTACCGCTGACCCGGGCGCCTAACTAGAACACAGAAATTGGTTTGGATTTTTCACGTTTGGACAGGGTGCTCGTGGACCATTAACGTGCCAGCGGACATCAGGCCACCAACATCCCGTCTCCGACACTTCGTATCTCACATCGATCGAGTCAACTACTTACCTTTAGACATAACTCCAAATTGTAATTTTATATCTTAATTAATTAAATTACTTTTATAAACTAATTTTCGGTTTCGTTTCGATCCTCCGGCTGTTGCTTCCATAATTCACTATTCAAAGAAAAAAATATTGTTAAGTACAAAGGATTGCACAATTTTTTTGTTATTTATTTGAATCTATTAATACAGGGAGTGTTAAAAAAATTGTATCAAGCAGAACTCCAGACATAGAGCACAATCCAAATGTAAGAGTAGGTAGTATTTAGGGTTCCGTATCTGAAAAGGAAAAGTCGGAACCCTTATAGGATCACTTCGTTGTCCGTGCTTTCGTCTGTCTGTTTGTCTGTCTGTCTGTCTGTCTGTCTGTCTGTCAAGACACGGGAACGCGTGGAGGTATCGAATTGAAATTTTTCAAGTTTGATTTGTTCACAGCATCAAGAGACTGTAGACCTGGGTATATCGTTTTAATTTCAATTAAATATACCTCTAAGCGTTCCCGAGATAAAGGGTCTTGACAGACAGACAGACGGTCGAACGGACAATAAAGTGATCCTATAAGGGTTCCGTTTTTTCCTTTTGAGGTACGGAACCCTAAAAACGGCCAAATGCGAGTCAGACTAACTCACTAAGGCTTCATTTGCGTAAAAACAAGGTCTACGAAGATCTTATAATTTCACGAGTGCATATATCTCGCTATCATAAATAGCATGCAAAATTGACAACAAAATAGTTCTTAGTATCGACGCTTATAGATGTTTACCGCTTTTGAAGCAACTACAAATTTACAGTTTTCAGATTTTTTAAAAATAATTGTGCTATTAGACATTGCTTCTTACAAAATTTCTTTATTCAAGGTCAACGGGAATTCGTAGGTACCTTATAGGTTTGATTCCCTTGCGAGCCTCAAAAATGCGGCCTAAACACCCGTATCTTTTGAGTGCGTTAATTAAAGTTTGATTTTAAACAGCTTCAAGGGATTACGTACTTCATCATCATCATCATCATTTCAGCCATAGGACGTCCACTGCTGAACATAGGCCTCCCCCATTGACTTCCAGATTGGCCAGTTGAAAGCGGCCTGCATCCAACGTCTTCCTGTGACCCTTACCAAGTCGTCTAACGTACTTGAGTATTTGATATTAATTTCAACTTGTTACTTCTACGCGTTCCTGGTAAAAAGGGTCTTCATAGCCCTTTTTACCTTTTGAGGTAGTTATGGCACCCTATCAACAAGCTTATAAAAAGTTACATAGATCAAGTTAAATATATTTTCTTTTCGTTTGCGTTTAAATTAGGTCTCACAACTTGAAAGGCAATAAATTAAAAACTTAGATTTTATGGAACAGACAGGTATTGAATTTTTACAATACGCTCAAACCAGTAATTGATCATATAAATTATTATGATAAATTATCAAAATTTTTCAAGAATATCCATCATTTTCCTGTTATTAAATTTACATAGCTGAAGATATCATAATTATAAGTCGATTTTTCCGGAGCTTCCCGGTCCGGTTTTAATTGTTCTATTACGATTTGCGTCATACACCCTAATCAATCACTGCGATACTCGAGTGATTACACAAATATTAACACAAAAAGTAATTAAAAAACGATTTCTGTACTTAATATTCAACCACATACAAAACTCAATTTCATGTACATTGATCATTCTGATGGACATGTGTAGTAATAAAACGTAACGTTTGGTATAGATGCTAAAACAACATTAAACAACAAAAAGTAACCTTTAATGCTTCAATATTGCAGGTTTTAATGATAAGTATGATGATGATATATTAAATTAAATTAATATGCAGGCTTCATGCTTTGATTTCTGTATAATTAATTATTTGACCAAATTAATGTTTAATACAAAACCTTAAAATGTGCAAATAACAAGAACCTATCTAAAAATATAGGAAATCAAGAATTTTCTGTGTAGAATTTGAAGTTAAAAATGATAAAATTAGGGGAAAAAATTACAATTATACCATAAATTGTCCAGATGAACATGCTAAAATTATTCAAGGGTGAGGAGAGTGTGATTTAAGGCCCCTTTCTACAGAATTTTCCTTATATATCAAGGAGTATTAGTATGTTCATCTGGACACCTCTAGTATTTAAGTATTTATTTCGCATTCCAAGTGTGTACAGATCTTATGGTTTCCCAATGTATAACTATGCCCACTGCCCATTTCCAAAAATACACGATTACGATTATTTCCCCTGACTGTTCATATTTGGCTTAATCTGATCGTATTATTGCCCTTGTATTTTTTAAGTATGTGACATGCATTAAACTTTTAAATTCAGACCAATATTACTACTAGTAATAAAAGATATTTAAAAAACCAATAAGGTTCTGCGCAGACGACGGGGTGGGCCGGGCCGGTCAACTTCGCCTCAAAAGATAGAACAAAAGTAATTGTATACTGTCCAGTTTATATAAACTAACGCAAACGGCAGCGCGGGCGGCTAGTTCAGTCCGCGCCGCGCGCTCTACTAGAATTATCTTCCTGAACTGACCACCCCCTTTCGGTATGCGGCGCGGGCAGCCGCGGGCATTGACGGGCAAACGCGATCTTTATTGCTTCGCGGTCAAAAAGACCGCCCCGCCCTGTCGTCTGCGCAGTGCCTAAGAGTTCTTATTTTCTTCCAGATCACTTACACTAACACAACTAACAAATATAACGTAATTTGACCTAACCAGCAACAAGAGTCCCCGAGAGACAAAGAGGACCGGAATAAGAAGTGACAGTACGATGATTGTATTTCGACCTAATCTAAATCACCCAGCCACCCCGCGGAAAATAAAATAATAGCAGCGTCAAGGAAAAGGTGTTGACAATAAATCAGGTATTGATACTGATACGTCATGTCATGTTACATTGGCTACACGTACCGGTAATAGTGGGATATCAATCATAGTATCCAAAGTATATTAAATAGGAAAAGGCCTTTGTAAAGAACACACCGAAAGTATGTTAACTGATTGTTTTTTAATATAAATAATAAATATATAAATATTGGACAACATCACATACATTGCTCTGATCCTAAGTAACTAAAGCACTTGTGTGTGTTATAGAAATCAGAAACAACGCGACGGTGCCACAACACTGACCCGAAATAATATAAAAAAGTTCGTTTTCTACATTTAACCGACCGGGAATCGAATCCGGGACCACAGAGATGGCGACTCGAAGTCCGGCGTGCTCGCCTCTTGGCTTCGAAGGTCGTCAATAAAGATATTACTTTCTTGAACAATACGCACCACGCAACTCGTCAATAAACTTAAATTAAGGAACTACATGACATCCTGCTTACGCCCCGTATCCCACAGTCCCGCTTTACCTCATTTGAAAAGTCCTACCAAAAAGTCGAAGCCACAAACTACTAGAACTTAAAAAGAACAATAGAAGGTACATGTGACATAGATTTACCTTGCACAAAAAAAAACAATTAGTTAACAGTCTAATTAGCCTTAAAACTATTCATAAAATTACAACACGACTACGTAACAATCAGAAACGTATTTAGAACATAGAAATTGACTGAATAATAAACTTTTACTAAGCATTTTGCAGTTGAATTTTCAAAATTAAGAATGGTGGCATAGCTGGTGCAAGGTGGACTTTTCAGCAGGAATTTTAACTGTATGTGGGATTGCGACGTATGGCGTATGAGGTATAAGCCGTTTTACATGATACTTCCACACTATACCTCTGAGTCAATTTACAAAAGGTATTTTTCTAAATTCACCCTACCGGAAATTGAAACTGGAGGGTTCTATGCGGGGTTATACACCAACTCGACACAAGAAACTAGACACACGTGTAGTTGGTGAAACCTTAATAAAATCACTTTCATGTTTTCGCCAACTGGACACACTGAGTTTTTTTTGCAAAACAGGGTACAGTCAGGTTAATAATCGCCTCGTTCATTGAATTAACCTCACACTTTTTTGCTGGAAAAACGTTATGCTTTTTGTAGTAGTTATATAGTAAGCGGTAGTAGCTGAGTAGTTGGAGTCTCGCTCCAAATCCGT
This sequence comes from Anania hortulata, assembly GCA_963576865.1. Lineage (NCBI taxonomy): Eukaryota > Metazoa > Arthropoda > Insecta > Lepidoptera > Crambidae > Anania > Anania hortulata. The sequence continues at coordinate 7,360,458 of OY756396.1, read as the reverse complement.
GGGTCGTAAGCTCGCATCCAAGCACACACCTCTCGATATTTCATAATCTATGTACGGATTTATACTACTTCCTAGGCGGTGAGGGAAAACATTGTGATGTGATGTGTGTGATGTGTGTGTGATGATCCCTCACAATGTTTTCCCTTATAATAACAATCAAATGGATGTGTAGCCATGCTCTATAATGGTTTGATTGCCCTGTCTAAGGGTTTGAAAGTCAGATGCAACAATGCCTTATTGGATATTTTTCTCTCCATTCTGGGTAAAAATATGGCTATGGTTGGAGAAATTTCAAAGAAAACGAATTTTTGGAAAAATGTTAGGAGAAAAAGAAATGAAGAATTTAATTTTAGCCCCTGCAAATTAGTTTTTTTAAATAAGATATTAATTTTACAGTAGTGACAAACATCTTATATAAAATGAAAATGCTTAAAAATAAAAATAACTTCCCATACTAAATAGGCGATCAGCTTCATTGTAAGTTATGGGTAGGTATAGGAAGGAACTTAAATAACACTTTTTTTGAGATTTAGATGTTAGTTTGAGTTGTTGTTGTATAATGAGCAGTAGAATCACTCCCTAAAAGGAAGTAACTTATAAAAGAAGACCTTATTCTATGTATAGGTACTTAAACCTGTAGAAAATATTATCGTTTTGATAAACAAATTTTTAAATTCGGGATGAAATAGAAGATCAGACGTGGCAACCCTGCCAACCCAACTCTAGCAAACGCTCCAAATGTGTTTTATTTTTATTTTTTATTTTTATTTATTTAGGAATCATACAGCGTTACAAAAGTATAATAAGATGATGAGCATGTTGTATAAAGTAAAGTTTACTAAACTTTCTGCTTCTCGGATCATGATCGAGCATGACTACGAACGGGTCTTAACGCTAGGAGATCGAAGATCAGGCAGTGATATCATAGCGTTTCCTAACACCACCCAATAGGAAATGTTCCATAAATAATATATTTTACCTAAGTAAGTAATCATATCACTTGATTTTAGTTAGTTAGATAATACTGAACGTGACTAACCTAACCTACGCCCTACAAACACCTATTTGAACTTGTTTAGCTGATAAAGCGTAATCGAGCAAGTTGTTTACAATCGGGGCTTAAACTTTCAATTATTGAAGTTAAATGTAAATTGATAACAAGTACGCGTTCAGAATAATGTAATTGAACATTTATACCGCTCATTTGCCTACAAGCTGAATCTTAAAATCAATTTTCTCTGCTTCGGGACACAAACTAATTTGAATCATCGTCACTAGACCTAGACTGCTTTTTCGTTTGACTTTTCCAGCTTACGTGGTAACTTATCTCTGTTAACAGATGAATGAGTCCCCATGATATGAGAAATACAGAGAATTTTTCCCTTCTCTGAGGATGCTCAAGTCTGAAGAAATGCATGTTATATGATCACTGTTTTCCTCGAAGACGTTTTGAGATAAGTATTGTAATTTTTCCATCTCACTAAACATTCTAAGGTTTTGTGTGGGTTTGGGGGTCTTGTAACCTACAAAAACATTTTCTAGGTCAAAGCGATACCTCTTCTAGCTTAATATTTTAAAAGCGATTTGGTACCTTATAAAAGGCCATATCGAGTTTTAATTAAAGGATTTGGTTCTACAACCTTCAAAAATCCTTTCTTACTTACAGTATTCATGTTCTGTTCGGCTGCACGTTTTCAGTCAGTTAGCTTTCCCTTAAATATCTTTCTTTTTAAATATAAAACAAAGTCGGGTTAGTAAAACTATTTATAAGTCAAGAACAGCTGGAACGTTTTTTATGATCTTTGATTTGTCGAATTTGTCTCCTCTTCGAATAGCAGAATAACTACAAAAAACACTGAATAATTTACGAACAAAAATTTATAAAGGGGCGGTACGAAGTTCACCGGGACAGCTAGTTGAAATATAAAACAAAGTCGGGTTATTTACACCATTTATAAGTCAAGAACATTTGGACCAAATTTTATGATCTTTAATTTGTTAGATTTGACTCCGCCCCGAATAGCAGAATAACTATTAAACATCAGAAAAATTCACAAAAAAAAAATAAGTTGCGGTACAAAGTTCGCCGGTACAGCTAGTAATAAATAAAAGTGAAATTTTATTTCCTTTCAGCATACCTAAATAAAAAAAGTAGACACATAATTTAACCCTAAAAACCTATACAAACAAGTATTTACCATTTTTCATCTTGACAATAGTCTATAAACAATCGCCGTTAATGGACACATTTGTTCCAAATCGTAAAAGTTACTCAAAATAATATAACTTACCATTATTTTCTGGATAAACGTCACACAAAGAATACATCCCGAGTCGTCTACTTCTCAGAAATCAATGTTCCCCTATGATAATCGTCAATGTAACCCTAAAAATGATCTGGGATCGTCAAATCTACAGGTAACAGTGATCCACACAGATCTTAATGGGAGTTGGGCGAAAAATCATTAATACCCGTCGTAAATATCACAGCGTGAGAGCCTAAAATCCTAATGCTTCCAATTCCGTTGTAGGTATAATAAAAAGTCGCGTAAAGATTGTGCAAGAAAATATATCACAAGAAAAGATATCACTCGATTTCAGCAACAATAATACAATTTTGTGAAACTGAGAATAAGCACGCTTTGTGATAGTGCAAAAAGAAAGTTTTACGTGTACTTACAAACTATTTATTTATTTTTATTTATTTATTTATTATGCATACAACATATTGCAATTTTTACAAACAGAGTCCTACAAACTGTTTACACAGTTTGTCTGTAGAATCAAGTGAGTCTCACTTAAAATCCTTTACAGATTATTTTTAAATAACTAAAGTGTTCAAGTAATATTTTTTTAAATTACGTTTAAATTTATTTTTGTCTCTTTCTCGACGGATGTCTTCCGGCAAACTATTAAGGAGGTATACTATATATATATATATATATATATATCGATTACTCCAATAAATGAATAATACTCGTAATAATAAAAAAGGCAGCGACTTAGCAATTATTTTCTCTGTCGATTGACGAATGTTTCATAGATGTACACCAAAATATCGTAATTTTAAGTATGTACTTGCATCTTTAGGTATGCCAATGAGTTTCGATTCCTTTTGCGATGTCTATCGGTCTGTCCACGGCTTAGCTTAGAAACTATTTTTCATACTTCCCAATCTTACCCCACCCAAGGGGCAAGATGGGTGATGGGTTCGTCTCTACTTTTTGATATTTTATAATTTAATTATAAATCGAAAGATCCTATAAATATTTCATTATAAAAGACTGATTACCAAGGATAACTTAAAAAAAAAAAGGATTATAATAATGAAATACGGACAGTTTTATTAGGCTTAAGTATCCCGTTTTCCCCCTTTGCCCTACCTCCCACATGTACAGTGGGGATTTTTTTTCTCTCGTCTTTTGCGTGGGAAGGGTGTCGTTGGGAAGGTAGTGTGTCTAGGGATCCGTTTGCGTAATACTAGGCTTTAAGGTACTATACTTTTTTGTTTGTAGAGTCAAGTGGCCTCCCCGTCTGCCAGTGAAATGTTTGCTTCATGAAATGTGAAAAAAATCACGATAATAATATTTTTAAATCACACCGAATTGACTTGTAAAATTAACTTTGAGAAGAAAACTACTTAGATAATGTTATTAATTATGTAAAACAGCTGGCAAATATATACTGTATATTGTGACGGGAAACTATGGAAGTACGGATGGTTACTTGGATGGCTTTGCACTGAGGGATATAATATATTTACATATCAGTGTAAACTCTTTCATTTAAAACTACAATAAATGCGATAAAAATGATTCTTTCAATATGTAATATACATTATATAGAGAAAAAACCAAGGATGGACAGATAGACAGACAACGAAGTCTTAGTTATAGGGCTATTGGCACCCTTTGGGTATGGAAAAAATAATACGCCTGAATACTGAAGCTGCACTTTTCGAACTCTGCCGTGCGCACTCTCGAGACGACGAGCACTATATCCACGATGCTCTCTGCGGCTGCAATCCGAACCATTTGCTCTGCCTAACGAGCTCAGAACAACTACAAACCTGGAATATTTCACAACTGCCAATTTAAAATTGTCGTTCATGCAAATTCATCTACATTCCTTTATTAATAATGCTGAACATGAGTGCAAAATACAGGATGTTGTTTTGAACAGTAGCCGAAAGTTGCATACAAAAAGTTGCAGGTACCAAAAATTACGCTTTTTCAGTGTACACCTATGATGACGTACGTTAATGATATACTTTATCCAGAATTATGTATGTAAATAAAAATAAATATTACATATTCGATATGAAAATCTGAACAAAGTATATCATTTACGACATTTTGGCAAAGAGTATTTGTTGTTTGTAATTATTTTCTCATTCGATTACCGCATGTTTCATAGGTGTACATCAAAATAACGTTATTTTTGGTTACTTGCAACTTGAGGTATGCCAGGCTCCACACAAAAAAGTTCAATGTCTTATAAGGAGGCGAATGTATTCTTCAATACAAACAATTTTTACTGTAGGTAATTTCGAAAACACGAATAAATATGCTTCATACATTATCATCGAGGTAGGGCGTTAGATTGTTTAAAGAAACAAAAGAAACGAGATTTCGAAGTTTACCTCATAGAAAAATTTGTTTTAATTCATTAACACATTCATTAACACGCTTCCTTAAATTTTTCTACTGTTAAAAACTACTAGATGATAGTTTGGTTACACTCAGACCAAAATTAGATATATGTAGGTATGGGTATCCTATTTTTAAACTCGTAAAAAATTAAGATCAAAAGATCGAATTAATAAGGTAGATAGATAATCCATAATGCACACCACACAAAACAAACAGAAAATACAATACAAAGAAAAATATATATATATATATAGAATAGTACAATTTAGGCGGTCTTATCGCTAGAAGCGATCTCTTCCAGACCACTTTCAGGTAGAGTACAGTTAAAAAGGTAAGAGGACGAGGCGGTGGCGATAAGATGTACCTAAACTTAAGTATTTTTTTTGTGCAATCGGGATATATGTACATATTCGGGATCTAGAAAAAAAAGGTTACATCCAAACTAATTTTTCACACACACACACATACACGGCACGTACGAGCGAAAGAGTGGGCCTTTCGTACTGGAATCAGCTCCTAAATATACATCACATTATATTTACATTTACAACAATAAAGTAATATTCTATTCCAAGATAAAGGTCCCTATTTATGGCCAGTAACTAAAATGAATTTGAATTCGAATTCGATAACGTTGTCGAATTTCCTGTAAACATTAGTACTAAATATCTCTGCTAAAGTCAGTTGTTGTCAATCATAAAATTATTTTTATAATACAGTTTGCTAAAAGCATCATGATAGCGTCTTCAATCACCACCTCCACATATATCATCTCGAGTGTATCATCGTGATCGATAAAAATGTATAAGACGTAGCCGCTATTAATAGGTCGGGTGCAGCGAAGCGCGCGGGCTGCCGCCGACGGCCTCTACCTTACACCGTACGGCTCGGTCACAGAGACGAACGGAGCGGTCTGGCCCGCTTATATGAGATTACAGCTTTCAATCGTCTACCCTATTAATATACCACAGGGAATTTTTGAGCGTAGGCGATCACAACACAAGCATACAGGATACATCCCGCCTAACCCAATTTTGTCTAGTGTTCAACAGTAAGATACGAACATGAAACAATATGTAAAAACTTAAACATCAGTCCATATGATCCCAAAGAATTAATCTCAAAAGAAAAACCAATTAAAACGTTTACCACACTTATGAACACAATAGTCCGTCGGCTGAAAAATCTGAATAACACAAACACCAATTTACTTAGGTCCTGTATCCTTTAGCAGAAAATAAGTAAATACTCTCTAACGCCCTTAATACGTCACTGTCACACTTATCAACCAACAAAATTAGTAGGCCCCCAAAAAATCCAGAATAGCCATAGTACCTCAGAAAAAAAACTACCCCACCGTGATTCGAATTACGAACTGGTGAAGTCATCGTCTACGCTCAAAAATCGCCAGTGTGATATGGCTCTACGTACTCTAACTAAACCCAACTTTCTGTTACGAGCTGCAACGCCAGACACGGATCTGTACTTGTCTCGCTACCACCAAGTCGCAGGACATTATAGAGCATATTAATGTCAAGACTTATCTTGAATTAAGAGTTGCTTCTTTGGAGTCAAGACACAATGCCAGCTTTAAAACTTACGTTATGTCAGTACCGACGAGCAAGCTGGACACCTTCCTGAAAGAGGAACTCTGGCCGAAGGGTGTAGCCTACCGCCGATTCCGTGGAAGAATACCAGTTGACACTACAAGAACAAAGCCTCAAAAATAACCTCGTGTTTAATGTTTTATTATTGTATGTGTTAAAATTTGTAAGTAAGGTATTTATAATAAAAGGTATTATAATGTATTAACACTTTAATGAATTTGATGCCTGAAATAAATGACATATTTATTATCATTATTAAACAAACCTTTGTCATCAACATTGAACATTTTTTTGTTGACACGTTGATTGCTTATTGTGTGTCTAACCTGTTTGTATAATATTATAATATGTATAATATGTATGTCCGCTTTCCGCTCGTTTCTGTTCTCTACCCAACGATCGGAGTCTTCGGCGCAGTATTAGCAAATAATTTAATTCGAAACACTTAGAGTGTGCAACTTAGCCATCTAAACCTTGTCAGATGCAGTTGGAGCCGAAGTGACACCTTTTCAAAACTTGCACAACTTTACAGGGCTAATTGTTTTGTGCCAATGTTTGTCCTTAAAAAAACCAATCGACATCTAATCTTAATGATTATTGTATTTTTTTAATTTTAACTACTCGAGTTTCTTTTTGTGTTTACGAAAATTCGTGAATAGCAGAGGAATATCTAACTTCTAAATTCTGATGATGGGATCTATAAGAAAATCAAACAAACATTGCATGCACTCCGTACCACGCCAACTGATTTTGGTATCTTACCTAATATCTTTGCCAAATGTGGACCGATTTTGATGATTCTTTTTTTAATGAATAGCTTATACTTCAAAGATACTATAATAAAACATTTTCGGAAAAAAATTCTCCCCTAAGGGTAGAAAAATAGGCAATGAAATCGGTGTTCAGCAGTTAAATTAAGTTTGCACTCGTAAGATTTGTTTTGATTAGGATTTATCACTAAAATAGATGAAATAAGAAAATTTTATAAAAATAAAAAAAACGACTTCAAAAAACTAAAGCGTAGCGTTTTAGTTTTTTGAATGCGGTTTTTATTTTTTTTATAAGACCCTCCAAATGGGAGAAAAAACAAACAAAGAAACAAAGTTGTGCGCACTTGTTGTGCGTTGTGTTGTAGAAGATTTATAAATTGAATTCAAGACCATAAGTGGTAGGCAACATAGTAATATTTTAAATATATTTAGTCATTTTCTCCGTCAATTTTGTAATTGTTAAATTGAATCCAAATTAAAATAAATTTTAATGTGCGATAAAATGTCCTGTTGTAGGGCCGCTTATGGAGGCGTCACAAATGGTACCAAATGTCGCCAATTTATAGGCGTGTTACACTTTACTGACTCTACTACACGTTCTCGGCAGTTTTTCATTTTGTAAAATTTTTATTACATAGCTGGGGATTGCACAAATAGAATAGGGCTTGTAACCCGCTTAATTTATTCTTAAATTTACTTATATTTTTCTTATTAGTGATAACCCGAAGGACTCTTTCAAGAAGACGTTTTAACTGTGTTTATACCTAGAACCCCAAGGCTGGAGGCTCACGCCAAGAGATATGAGGCCTTCGGCAGCCAAGCGCGCAGTGCTGCAGGTCTCGCTCGTGTATGTTCATACGTTTCTTTTTAACAGACTTCAAAAAAGGAGGAGGTTCTCAATTCGTCGGGATCTTTTTTTTATGTATGTTCAGCGATCATTCGTTACCAGGTTAACCGATTTCGATAGTTCTTTATTTGTTCGAAACGGAATACTTACGAAATCACTAAAAATAGATGAAATAAGTAAATTTTATTTTTTTTAAAGTAAACCGTCTTAAAAAAACTAAAAAGTTAAAAATAAAATAAATACATACTAGTACCTAATCAGTTACTTTTGGAGTCCGTGCAAACGAAAACATTCAAACTCACATCGGATGGCACCGACTCCAAAAGTACATATTATGCGTATATTATTATTTTTAGTTTTTTGAAGTCGGTTTACTTTTTTTAAATAATCTCTTGGCGTTCCAATTTTATTCGCAGAGATCGCAGAGGTTTTAGTGAGTTAGTTTTTGAGTGGCGGTGAGAAGCGTCGCCACTCGCCAAGGAGTCCCACTCCCACGTAACCTGCTGTTATCCCTACGTCTGAAGCATCAGCAATTCCTCGGCAAAAAAAGGTATCTACGCAATGTTAATCCTGTCTGGGTACCTATTTTTTTGTTTGGATTAAAGGTGTAAGAGCACAATGGTGGTAAGAGCTGTGAATGTGACGCAGGAGCTGGTTATTAAATATTGGCCGGGCCTGCCGCGGGCAGCGCTATATTGCCTGCGAAGTAATAGCTGCACGCTACACACCAGTCGTTTCGTATTCCGCACACACAAAACGCATTCTCGTCAAAATATTCAACATGTGGCAGCGATGATTTTCCGTATAGCTACATGATGTTTAGTACTTGGTCTTAAATTAGGGTGCTCACGCACGAGCGATGATCGCTAAACAATTATTTTATCTCTGAATGTAAAACATTTAGAGTAAGATACTGAAACGCCTACGCGCTACAAAAACTCGCGTTACCAAAAAACTCGCTGCGATTGTCGGAGCCACAAAAAGTAAATAGTACGTGGGCGAGCGCCCTTATGAATCTAGTCTAGTAGACATCATCATTTCAGCCATAGGACGTCCACTGCTGAACAAAATCCTTCCCAATTGACATCCAGATTGGCCGGTTGAAAGTGGCCTTCGTCCAGCGTCTTATCCTGCAACCCTTACCAGGTCGTCTGTCCAGGTGGACCCATAAGGTTATGGGTGGACGTCCTACGCTGCGCTTGGTGTTTGGCTCGGTTGCTTCTAGAACCTTTCTGCCCCATCAGCCGTCAGTTCTACGTGATATGTGCTGCCCCACCCACTGCCACTTCAGCTTGCTTATCCGTTGGGCTATATCAGCGACTTCTGTTCGTTTGCGGTTCTCGGTCTTCGGTCTAATAGACAGGTTCCTTTCAATCATAATATAGGTACTTACCTAATGCGTAACGCACTTGCAGTAACAGATGTAAATTTAGATTTTTACGTACGTAACTATATTGGTTTTCAAGCCGCACCGTGCCGTCTAATGGAAAAACGCATGCAATAAGGGCACAATGCAAAACGCACCGGGGGATCGTATTCGAGCACACGGTAATTCGATTGTTTTTTCATTTATTTGTAATTTAAATAAAGGTGTAATTAAATAGTTCGTTCATAAAGGAAATTAATTCTCGTTTTTTTTTCTATTTTGTTATTCCAAGACATTGCTTCTTGCCATACTTCATTATTCTAGATCAGCCATACTCTAAGTGTGTTCCGCGGAACCCTAGGGTTCCGCGATACCCCTGTCGGGGTTCCGCAAGAAGTTAGAAAAAAAAATCAAAACACCTCTCTCTGGTCGACCGTTCTGTCGCGGCGTATCACGATTCACGAACAATTTTACTATGCCGCCACCGCCGATACCTACTTGTGACCGCGCAATCCCTTTGATAAAAGCCGCCTTTGAAATTAGACGCTATAATTGTGAACAAGCGACTTTCGGCTCTAACTTCAAAACGTAAAGTCGAGATTGCTTACACCACATTTTTTGAATTTCTATTTTTATATCGGCTTTTTATTTATCAAAGACGCCGACTCGAGTATTTTTGAGAATGTTCGAGATTGAGGCTAGGACTATAAAAGCGATGATCAAGCCTTGACACTAGTAGTCAGTCGACGATTAGCGTTCGGAGCGATAAGTACCTACCTGCTAGAAAAAAATTGTGTATTGTTCTACTGCTGTTTTCTGATTGTATCAGTTTTGTACATTTCTTCTTTGGACTAAAGTGCTAAACTCTTCTACGCAGTAACGACCGTGCATTATTTTAACCTCACCATCCTGAAAGAATGGAACGTTGGCTTAAAGGCGTTAAACGTGTCGCAACAACATCTTCCAACGAAGCCGAATGTTCAAAAGCAGTCCGCGTGGAGTATACAGCAATTACCGATCCAGACGATGATGCAACGACGTCAAGTTCCACGGTTTCAAAGGCGAAAAAAAGGAAGTATGATGAATCATATATCAGTTTTGGATTTGTTGATTCCAACGGCTCACCTCTCTGCATGTTATGTAGTAAACTGCTTCCTAATAGTTCCATGGCACCTGCCAAGTTGCGCCGACATTTAGAAACTGTACACCCCGAGTCTAAAGACAAGAATAAAGAATTTTTTGTACGTAAAAAAGAACAGTTATTGGAAAGTCAAAAAACAATGATGCATGTAACCCAAACTATCAATGAAAAGGCCACGGAGGCATCATATTTAGTTAGCTATCGCATTGCACAAGCAGGAGAAGCGCACACTATCGCTGAGAATTTAATAAAACCATGTGTATTAGACATAACAAAATGCATGCTCGATGAAAAATCTGCAAAGCATCTTTCTACTGTGCCGCTATCTAACGATACTGTTTCACGGCGAATTCATGATCTAGCAAGCTACGTCAAACAAGAACTAGTTACACGTCTACAAAAAACACAATTCGTCTTGCAAATGGATGAGTCGACTGATGTCGCTGGTCTGGCTATCTTGCTGGTTATCGTGAGATATCCATGTGAAAGTTCTTTTGAAGAAGACATGCTTATGTGTTCACCTCTACCCACAAACACTACCGGAGAGGAAATTTTTAATAAAATAAATATATTTTTTGAGGAAAATAATCTCAGTTGGAACGATTGCATTGACATTTGTACAGATGGGGCCAAGGCGATGACGGGTAAAACAGCAGGAGTAGTGTCACGAATAAAAAATAAAGCGCCTAATTGTAGTTCCAGCCATTGTATCCTGCATAGACAAGCACTTGCGATGAAGCAAATGCCGTCCAATCTAAAATTAGTTATGGATGAAGCGGTAAAAATAATTAATTTTATCAAATCACGACCACTACAATCCCGATTGTTCTCATTATTGTGTGAAGATTATGGCAGCACACATAAAACACTGCTGCTCCATACAGAAGTGCGATGGCTGTCTCGGGGTAAAACTTTAACAAGGCTATTTGAACTTAGAGCCGAGTTACAAATGTTTCTTTCAGATACTTCTTTTAATTTGAAAGACCGTTTGTATGATAAAACTTGGTTGTTCCGACTGTCTTTTATGGCGGATATCTTTCAGAAACTGAACGAATTAAATTTATCATTGCAAGGTAAACAGACAACAGTGTTCCAGGCCTGTAACAAAATAACTGCCTTCAAAAGAAAATTAGATTTTTGGATTATTTGCGTTGGAAATAGAGAAATAGAAAGCTTTACGTCACTCAGTGAGTTTCTTGGCGATAACAACTCAGAAATATTTCAAGATGATGTATTTGAAGAATTGGTCCAATATCTCACTTCGATGCGCGCATCTTTTGAGCAGTATTTTCCTGAAGAACAGAATACAAAAATGAAACTGAATTCATGGATTCATAATCCTTTTTTACCCAACTTACAAAAGCCCGAAAGTATGTCAAACGAGATATATGAATCTCTTTTAGAAATGTCATCTGACACAAGTATGGAGTCACTGTTCAAAACGACGCCTCTCAACGATTTTTGGTGCAGAATCCGAAATGAATATCCAATGCTTGCCAAAATGGCTTTGAATATTCTTCTCCCGTTTCCAACAACATATTTGTGCGAAACAGGATTCTCAACCTATGCAGCCACGAAAACAAAATACCGCAATAGACTGGACGCCGAACCTGATATGAGACTTCAACTGTCCTCTATGAAACCTGATATCAACCAATTGATGAAAAATAAAAAACAGTTTCATACATCCCATTAGTTAGATTTTTTTTCTTTTTCAATGTTATATTTATTATTATACTTGTTATGTAAGTAAGTAATAAGTAACTGTTACATGGTACTCTAATTATGCTTATTAATAAAAAATACACTTAAAAACCATTGTTTTATTGTAGGGTTCCATCAAGTATTTTGCTATCCAAAAGGGTTCCGTCACCAAAAAAGATTGAGAACCGCTGTTCTAGATCAACGCAGAAAACCCTATGGGTTATGATTTCCTTATCAAAATTACTTTGGCCTAGATGTTTGTTTTTTTATAGCTCTTAGGAATGCAGACCTGAGTACTCAGTATTATTTTCAACTTGATACCTACACGCGTTTATAATGGAAGGGGTTTTGAGAGACAAACGGACAGACTCCCAAAGAGTAAATTAATTTAGTGATCTTATAGGTAAGGATTTGTTTTTTTTCTTTTGAGGTACTGAACACTTAAAATAAATAAAACTAAAATTTATTTAATACGTAATAATTACAGTTAACTATCATAATTTATGTAAGAATTCAGTTTATTTTGGTGTTAAAACCATAATTTATTTTGCTCGTCGTTGAAATTATTCCATCAAAAACTTTATCTAATTAAAATCATTATTTTAATTAGAATTTCGTGTTTCCGTTAATGGCAAAGCAGTGTCGGAACAATTTGTCTGAATATTTTATAAAGTACCTACCTATCTGCTTAGTATTTACCTGTCTTCATAAACGTGACAAAGGTTTTTGATGTAACACTTGGATTAAAGGATTTTCTACTTATCTCTAAGTAATTGGTAGAATAGGGATTTTTGGCGTAATTTTTGTTTTGAGTTTATACAGAATGGTAAATTGTAAGGAATGATTAAGAATTGAATATGGTATAGTACAGAAACCATATTTAAAAAATCCTTTGTAATTTTTTTAAAATCATGAAATTTATTAATGAACCAATTGATGGCTACAAACATCCAAGATTACCTCCTACAGATAAAGGTGGGTGGACACAGGAAGGCCACCATAACGAACAAACTGTTAATTTTTGTTTATTTACTGGATAAATGAAATAAACAAATCCGTCGCCCCGTCTGTGCCCTTATGTTCGATGGGTGTTAGTGAGAGTAGGAAGAATTAGTTATCACATAGCAATAACTATATTTAATAATTGGTTTTCTAAGGAGCATGGTCTTCCATGGTCCAACCTTAAAAATCATCTGTAAATATAAAAAAATCGCACGGAGATTTGAACCCATAACCTCTGTATGAGTCAGCATTATGACCTTAGTACCACCTAGACCTTAGGATCTTCCAATCGTTTTTTTAAAAAGTCACTGCGTTTTCTATTAATAGGAACTCGATTGTAAAGCACTCCCTAAAATTAGGCTGATCCGTTCTTTAACACCCTGTATACAGGATATGGTATTAAGAAGAACACGTTCGCCTCGCCTTTTTAATAAAGCGACTGACTGAAAAAACTATAGCTGTTACTATATTTACCACGTAAACAATATTGAGTTTCCTCAAAAGAAAAATACAGATTTTACTATTAATGTTATAAAAATGCAAAAGTTTGGATAAATGGATGTTTGTTACTCAATCTCGCCAGAACAGCTGTACGGATCTAGATAAGGCTTTCACAGAAATAGATTATAGTCTGGACTAACAGATAGGTTACTTTTTATTCCGGAAAATTTACGGTTCCCGTAGGATAGATCATCTTTTTTCACAGAGCAAGGTATCGACATGATTTTTCTCAGTTGTAACGCAGTTTAGGGGTTTTCTATGTCATTCTCTGAATGTGATAGGGAAAATGCACGGTTTCCGTGGGATATCATAACAATTGTATCAAGGGTAGGACATATGCTACTATTTTTTATTCATCTCCTTAGGATGTAAAATATAGTGTGACAATCTGTATTCCACGCGGGCGAAGCTGCGGGCGCTGCTAGTATACATGTCGCAGCCGACTGGTTTAAATAGCCGTTTAATTGCACGGCTAGCCAATTCATTAAACAACTCCATTCAACCACACACCTAGTTTTATAGTTGAATCATTATGACATTTAAAACATTCTACTACATCACGGCAAACTTAAAAGCCGTCTTAACATAAAATTACTTAGTTTATTTTTCCGCCACCGCGGCGCTGTTTCGTTTTGTTTACAAGATGTTTTGTGGTGAAAAAAATAACCAAAATGAGTTCTCAATGTTATTTAGAAGTACAAATAATGGAGATACCTATCAGCGTTTCAAGTGAATTAAAAATTGTTAACATTTAATCAGCTAGCTGAGTGTCGTACGTACTGTTGAACGTTTGTGTTCAGGCATTTGGCTATTTGACATTTAGGCGTGTAGTTGAATGACGTTATTCAATGAAAGGGCTAGCCGTGCAATTAAACAGCAATTTAACCAGTTAGCTGCGACATACATATAGGTGACGATGTTGGATATGCCTCTGGCAAAATTCCTTGTCTGGTAACTGGCAACATGAGGATGTCGATTCTTTACTTCGAGATCATGACTATACTATTATACTATTGTGTGTGGCCTGGAATTTATTTATTTAATAAGTGCCAACCCTGAATAAATCGGTCTAAATACTCATGCCATTTTTAATGTTATATCAACTTTAACGCAAATACTATTACAAAAAAGGTTCAACATCTTTCATAAATCACGCAAAATAATTATTTTAACCGCTACCTAGGTTTTACAATGTATGGTCCTCTGTTCTCATACTGTAGTATTTGCTGCAGTTAAGCGACACATTTCGAATCCCGCAGGGGGCAAATATTTGTGTGATAAGCACGAGAGAGATTTAATTGTACCTGTAAGGCATTGATGTTTATAAAAGTATTTAAGTAGGTATGTTATTATCTAGTCGCTAATAATAGTGGCAATAATAGCTATAGTACAAACTTTGCTCAGTATGGGGCTAGATAATTGGTGTGATTGTAAAAACGAAAAAAAAACAAAGTGGGATTGTATTGTTTAATAAAAAGACTGGCACTGTCTTTGAATAGCATTAATCTAAGGGGCTGTACACTTGCGGACCTTACGGTAAGTACTCGTTTATCACCGGACCGACGCGCCGCGTCAGCGTATCGTCCGGGCTCTTGTACACGACACCACTCAACCGGCTCGATTGCCAATTTGCCACCCTCCTGCTTAGCTACCGGTAACCCTTCAGTATGAAAGTCATGCGCTGCTAGAATGTTCAGTGTGATTTAGCCCTTACTTTTCCTATGTTCGTAATCGTATACCTATGAGATGTACAGTCGACAAAGAAATTGATTTACCACCTTATAGTTGAATATCACTGGCTCATAGAAAACTACAAGGTCTATTTTCACTTGCCTTTAATAACTCCATAATTAACTTGTTCTTTTACGTCAGTACTTAGAGCACATATATATATGAAACACGTTAGTGATTTTTCACTTACATTTTGTACGATATGACAAGTCGTGTCCACTCTCGCCCGTACTAAAACAGTAGGTAAAGTCACAGATAAAAACCTTT
Organism: Anania hortulata; assembly: GCA_963576865.1. Classification (NCBI taxonomy): domain Eukaryota; kingdom Metazoa; phylum Arthropoda; class Insecta; order Lepidoptera; family Crambidae; genus Anania; species Anania hortulata. The sequence continues at coordinate 7,344,870 of OY756396.1, read as the reverse complement.
TCGTTGTGATTGGCTTACAGGTAACCGATTTTTTTACATATATTTTTTAATATTGGACAACCTCAAATACATTGCTCTGATCCTATAATAAGTAGCTTAAGCACTTGTGTTACAGAAATCAGAAACAACGACGGTACCACAACACCCAGACCCGAGACAATATAGAAAAGTTATTTTTCTACATTGACCGACCGTGAATCGAACCCGGAACCTCAGAGATGCGACATCAAGTCCGGTATGCTCGTCTCTCGGCTACGGTGGTCGTCATATTACGGTGTCTTACAATACGTCTTAGCAAAATATTACTTTACTGGGATATGTCCTCAAAAGTGGTAAAGCACTTCCTTGGTCGACTATTGCAAATAAATAAATAAAATAAATATTGGACAACATCCCATACATTGCTCTGATCCTGTGATAAGTAGCTTAAGCACTTGTGTTACAGAAATCAGAAACAACGACGGTACCACAACACCCAGACCCGAGACAATATAGAAAAGTTATTTTTCTACATTGACCGACCGGGAATCGAACCCGGGCCCTCAGAGATAGCGACACCAAGTCCGGTATACTCGCCTCTCGGCTACGGAGGTCGTCAAAAAATACAACTGAAATAATTGATATCATCGTTTAAAAAACTATAAACCCGACTTACTCACTGGACTCGTCCAAAAAATCAAATGAGCCCAAACACGAAGGTTTTACTAGGAGTCATTGAAGAGTTCTACTACCTACCTACCTACCTCCTGACACCATCATTAGATTAGCACGATGTTGTCAAATTATTGTATTGTCATCCGAGTATCTATTACAAAGTTTTAAATCGATACGTCACTTAGAAGTAGGTTAAAAACTACTTCCAAGATTTGATTTGAGGCCGTGCACCTAATTTCAGTGCAAATTAAAAATGCTTGTGTCGTCTATGATGCGGGATAAAGCGTCAACAACGTTGATCATTTACAAAATAATATTGTAAATTTATTAGGTAGTGGACGTCCTACCTAGGTTTGAAAAACGATCGGTTTTGCGCGCTTGATTTAATAGTTAATTTTGACTTAGGTTCACTACTTATTTTTTTATTTTTTTTATAAAATAAAAATTATATTATATAAAAAGTATACCTGAAGATTATTGTGTAGTGTTTAAATCTTATAATAGTTGTTTATAACGACAGATTTTTTTTATATATTTGAACGGAATTTTAAAAAAAATTCATGATAAACTATCTAATGGTTAGTGATGTGATGTATGCATTTATATCTAACTAAAAAAAGTGGTAAATAAACATTTTAAGATAGCATAAAACAAATCTAACTTTATTTATAATGTAATCTTAGTGATAACGTTTAACGTTCCGATTACGTTTTTGTATCAGTTTCAGGATAGCGCCCTATTTCTGTCCGAGATCGTATCTAGAAGGCTTACTTTTCTAATTGTTTTACTTTAAACTTCACTGTATGAATAAAATAAAAATTATAAAGTAATTATAAGTAGGAACCTAGTGACGGAGTTTACGTATTACAAACACAAATCGAAAAAAATATATTTTTGCCTGCAATTAAGTAATTTATTTAATTATGAATCAAGTCTTAAAAATAACCGAACTAATAAAATAAAGGAGGAAAGGTATAACTGGTTTAATTAATTAGGAATATTCCTGATGTTTTAAGAAACACCGCGCAAAATTATAAAAAACGAAACTCATTCAAGACCTAATTCGGACATCTGTGTCGCAAAAATAACAACCTATAATTGTCATAGAGCCTATAGTTACTTCTAATGATCGAGAGAAAAGAACAAGGAGACTTGGCCGAACCAATTTGCGATATTTTTTTCCTTCCTACAATCAGTCCAATTATCTAGACCCGACCTAAACAAAGCTTGTACTTTGGCGACTAGATGACGGATAAACATAGGTACTTATTTTCTGTTATGGGCATCCATGACTCAGATACAGACGTGCTGATCACACAAACATTTTGCCCATCGGTTCCTATGTCGCACCACCAGACCACACACAATAAACCTAAAGTAATTATTAAATATTTAAACGCTCCATGGCTGGCAAGGACTCAAAAAATTACTGATTAGAAATATTTTTTATGCAGGGTGACTAGAAAATCGCTTTAACAAGATATTCTACCCATTAAAGTGAACAGCTTTACCATGAGGCCAAAGTGACTTTGACTTTGGAAAAGTCCCAACACGAAAAAAAAACTGATGCTGCATACTTTAACATCACTATTTTGTATAAAATGGTGAACTTTTTCTTTCGACTAATTCCGGTAATTGGTGTCATAGTAAAAGTTTTAATTAACAAGTTTTTAAAATTATAATGGTAGAATATTCTGTTTAAGCTATTCCTTCGTCTAACCAGTCTGTGTGTATTCTGGAAATACTCTTTAAATAACTTTTTTTTTTCGTAAATTAACCGACCTTGTTCTGTTCTTTATTTTTATAAACAACGTTGTTTATAGTATAGTAACACATAAACATCACACACCCTACAATGCAGACTGCTCAAATTGTTAAAGGACAGTTTACTTAATAAATTATGGACGTTCCTATTTAATTTTCCTATTAACAATGTGGGCCTTGCCATTGCGGTCCTAAACAAACTGTAAATCAACTTTGCACAGCACTAGCCGACGTTAATTCTTACTATTTAATTGAACTAGAGTGCCTTGCAGTTTATTTAGCTACTTTCCAATGTACTTACAATTATAATAATTTCTTAAATTGCTTTTATTTAAAAAATAAAAAACGATCAAGTGAATGTCGGTCTCGGGCGTATTCCAAGTTTCCCTCGACAGCTTTTGATGAGAACGTAAACCCTGATTTGTAGAAAAATATAATTTCGTTAATGCCACAACGAAGTCTATTCAAATCGGCGCTTAGTTAGATACTTTCATAATCTTAATAACTTCTTTATTAATTCGAAGGACATATCGTCGTAACATCTTGAGCACGCAACTACCGACATAACACATCACTAGCATAAAGTTTAATGTTAGAACTTAATGAGCTAATGAAAAAAAATTTTTTTTTACTTAGTAACTTACGAATTACACTAAATTGGTATTTAGAATAAAACAATCAAATCATGCAAGCGAAAAGACTACCTACCTACATTGTCGAGCATACACCATTTTAGGTTGTTTAAGATATTAAAAAATATCCGAAATCACTACTTACATTTACAGTTTTTTATTACCTAAATATAGGTAACTTAACTTTCCTATAAAACTAAGACCAATCTTTGTATATTTTTTAAATTCAATCTTCACTTGCCAGATTGTCTGTGTCATGTCTCGAAGCGCTAATGGGGCCCAAAAAATAAGGAGACATGTTCTGCCCCATATGGGCCAATAATGTTATTATTGACGTTCATAAGTGGCAGTTTTCTGTCCTAAATTGAATAAATGATTTTTTCCTTTTTTGCTATACCTTTCGTTTTTAAATAAAAGTTGTAAATAGAACCTAGTCGTTAAGCGTAAGTATTACTTGTTTAAAATTTCGTAAAAGTTAAACTTTGAAGTCTCTAGAAATACCTACTTAAGTTTTAATTTTCTTTAAGTTCTCGGTGTACTTAACTACTTGATGTAATATTGACCTATTTACCTAATATGAAATTATGATGCTTGCCGTGATTTCAATTCTTATGTTAATTTAATTTTAAGAGCCCCTAGTATTTTTGTACCTTTTCAGTATCTAGATCAGGTTTTTACGGCGAAGCCAATACGCGCTAGAATGCTAGAGATGACCGCTAAATTTGGATTATTTATTTATTTATTGCAATATTGTACATAACCAATACAGTTGAACAGTACAAAACCCTGTAAGGGTGCAGCAATTACATTAATTATATCATTAAAACTTGATGCAAATTCCTTTTGAAGCAACATCGGTATCACAAAACAAGAAAGAGAAGGTTCGTTTCGTCGTATAGATTTGAATTTTTATACACACGGTCATGTCGGGGATGCGGTATGGAGCTGAATGTTTAAATTTACGCCGGCAGGGTAATTAGACTTTGTAAAGTACAAAATGAGTTGATACAGCAGAGGAAGTCGCCCCTGTTACAGACAAGACCCGAGAAAATCCAGACATGGTACGAACGAACATACAGGGTGTCCCGTAAGGGTCAGGGTCAAGGATACCTTGTAACCACACATTCTATACATCATGGTAACAACTTTTGTTTTATGACTTTTACAAACAAGAGACGTATTTTTGAATCATGCGAATTCCTAAAATCACTATTGAAAATTCATTCCGTGAATTCTGCTACGAGTGCTCGAGTGGTCCTACCCACTCGTTTTTCGATTTCTACTAGTAGAAAGTACGGAAGAACGTCATTGACAAGTAAATATATGGTTGACAGAGATTTGACATTGTAACTTATTATTTACGTTCGTTATTGAGTTTTTGCTTCATGGTTTATAATATTTTCTGCGTGGAACAAAAATAGTTACAAGATTTTAATTTATTAGCAACACCTAGTTCGAGTGATTCAAAAATGCGTAAAATCGGAAGCAATAGAAACTATTATTATCATACACGAATTGTTTTCGTGTTCGAATTCAAGATCCATTTCTAATTATTTGATTTAATTTGTATAGAAAGACAAAAAAAACATATTTTTAAAAGTCTGATCAAAAGTTGTTATCCTTGAGTTACGGGACCAGCCTAACCTCGCCAGCAAAGTGCACCATCATAACAGTTGTTTATTCAGTAGAGGCCCTCTCCCGGCACGACCCAAAATATTGCTTTGCCCTACCATGGCTCTCGCATCGCTGATCTGCTTGTAGCTCAGTGGCAGCAGCGCTTTGGCAGACACACGCCGTGGAAGGGTGACCATTCCAATCATATTTAGTGACATTTATCACAAGCATCTCCGTGCTTCGGAAGGCACGTTAAAAGTGTAATATCGCTTGATACTAGTCGTAAAGCCTAGTCAAAGGCCTTAAGGCGGCTTATTACATCTGACAGTAAGGTTTAGCCACTGGCCATACAACACCCCTCCAACAATCCGAACTGGGCCTACGTGGTGGAGTATGGCCCAAACAGGGGCGTGCATTGGTTTCAGATGGGGGTAGCCTGTGAGTGAAAATTGAGTAAGTTTGCGTGAAACAGTAGGCGATCTCGCGGCAGCCTACTATTGGTTAAATTGCACAGTAACGGTCTAAGTTGCGCGCTTTAGTAAGGAATGAATACAGGTAGACTACAAAATGGTTACAGAATATTTATTGTTGAATACGTAATTAATAATTATCGTCAGCTGTCGGTTTTTTATGAAGGTAGGCTCTGCATAATAGCCTATATGGGATGCACGCCCCTGTGCCCAAACCACCTTATAGTTGAGGTGAGGCTTGTATATCCTGCAGTGGGACGTAGGTATACAGGCATACTTTACTTTTTCACTTTACTACCATGGCGGCCTATCTAAGGCGCCCACCAGCGCCCCACAAACACCAGAGAAAACCCCTCGTCAAAAATGACATATCTACCTATACTTAAATGGAGTGGGAGTTAGATAATACGATGCTAAATGCGATGCGGGTGCTAATAGTGTTATGAACCTTCTGTTTTCATCGGTCTTATCTTTGCTAGTTTCCAATGTAACGAATAACCGTTAACGTGCATAATCCAGGCTCCGAGTTCCGCAAATAATCTAATGGAAATGTTTGTTAGCACCTCCAACTATGCTACGTTCTTATTTCTAGGATACTATGCAAATTTTATACATAAAATATGCAGTGGAAATGCAAAATCCACGTAATCCGACGGCTATGCGGACTCATTGGAAAAAGTTTAAGCAATAACATCATGAAGCCAGAATAAAACTGGAAAAAATTCTAACCGTATAATTATGATTTAGAAGTTTCTAGGACTTAAGTTTTAAATATGAAAAATACAAGCAAACGAGAATAATACATTCGTATTAAAAGCAAACCTGTGGAATAACGACTTCAAACGACTAAAAATATAATAGCTACTAAGAATAACTACTAAAAATACCTCATAAAAAATATTAATCTGCTGTTTACTTTTGCAAACTCTATTTATTTCTATCAAAGAAAATATTTTTTTACTTGAAAAATTTTTGCTTAAAACAACTGCCTCTGATGGGATTCAAACCCACGATCTTTCGCTATCCGGGCGACTGCTCTTGCAACTGAGCGGATATAGTAATGTTGGCGACAAGTGTTTACACGGTTGTTTCATTAATTAATAAATTTTTTTTTTCAATTTTCACACGCCAAAAACCATTTTAGCGCCCGCAAAATAATTACTTTCATGCTAAATACTTACTTGCCGTGACGTGACGTGACGGCCGTAAAGAATACATTTCCCCACCGCCAACAGGTGTGTCGTAAAAGGCGACTAATTCCTGTAGCACGAGACGGGCAGCAGCGTCTGCGTGTGAAATATTATAAAAAAAACTGCGCTCGCCAACCCGGCAAGGGTGGCAAATATTGGCAATCCCCAATTTTCGGGGAGGCCTATGTTCAACAGTGGACGTCCTACGGCTGAAATGATGATGATGAAATACCTACTCGCCCCTTTACTCGCGAGTAGGTTCGATTCAAAGACCATTAATAAGTTAACGATTCGCTTGTAAATTTAAACGTCCGTAAAGTGAAGACGTCATTGCGAAGGAAGACGTAAGCCATCGCTCACAAAATATCACTTTTACTGTCCGAGTATAAACTTTATATCCATTTGATTGTAACACGTTACGAATTGGGTTTATGTCGAAATTTTACATATTAATTATCGCCGTAAATTGGTAATGTTGAGACATTAGACTTCAAATAAAGTTCTGCAGGCTTCTTACAGCAAGGTGAAGGCTGAAGACACGTTCTGAAGAAAATGCCTGAAAATTCCTTTGATCATCCAAAAGCTTACAGAGTTAATACTGAGTCATGCCCTTTATGTGTTGTAATTTATCTAAAAGAAATAGTCTGTTTGTAATTCAAAGGTTATATCCAAGAAAAACAAAGTTGTAATATAATTTATATTTATTAAAAATCGATCGTACACAAGCTTGAACAATACAAAACGAGTAGAAATGATTAGTAAATTGTGCAAAAAGCAAACACCACAAAGGTTATCGATAATGTAACGAACGTTTGCACAAAATGTTTCAACAAAATAAAAACGATAAAATACACAACAAAATATTATACATCTCGCGAGTTTTGCAAAGCAGCGCTCGACGCAAACTTGCAGCTATGTGCAATCAACTTAGCGTTTTGGAAATAAACAATATTATTAGAACTTCCTTAAAACCAGGTATTTATACTAGGTAACTCCATGAATCTTAGAGGCTCCTAATGATGGACTCCTAATGGCTCCTTAGGCTTATCCTAAAGGCTATTTAAAAGTGGTGGTTCTATAATGAATGATAATATATTTCATTGTTATTTTCTGCAATTTGATAATTCCGGATATTGCAAGCAACCATGGAATTACCTATTTTCCAAATCACATAAACAAGGCACTAGGACAACGCGTCAGCAATGAAACACGCCTGAACTAACACCAACTATAGTTACCATATAACGTTTTGTAGAACTACTATGTTAACATAAAACAATTTTTTTAACTGCATTAACAATAACAATGTTTGTACTCTTATACTCGGTAAGTAAAACAACAATCGCTGGTCAACTACTACAGATCGATTTGGTCATCACTAGTCATATGTACTTACAAAATTAACAAAATCTAACACGATGAAGTAGACCTAATCATCATGGGAACATGATATATAGTTTGCTAAAATATTCGAGTATTGAACAGCTTTTTACCGATTATATGCTGATTTTAAACTATAAAAATATTATTTGTAAGTCACTATGTGGTAACGGAAGACTGAAATATTGTAAAAAAAAAACTTACAAAATATCAAAGTCTTACATAAATGCATCGCGAAATACTTGAATAAAAAGCTCTGATACGCTCCTATCTACGATCAAGTCCAAGTGTTTGTATAAGTTGTAGAAAAAAACGCTAAGACAAATACGAACTATTAATAATACAATAAGTACAAATCATGAGTTAGTACCCCGTAGGCATACCAAACTTTTATCTCGTGTTATAAGGTCACTATGATAGAAAATATGCACTTATAGTTAAGTCTACTGATATTACAGTTGTACAAATTATAGTCTACATTTCTGTCAACGGAAAAGTCTTTTGTATCTCATAGACTTTAAAAATAATCAATTCCGTACAAATGTACTCGAGAGATGCATCTCGATAGTAAAGTAGATAGAAAAAGCACAAGTTTAAAGCTAAAATGAAGTCAAGAAACGTCCATTCACTTGGCACAGGCGAAGGCGTGTATCAGCGAAAGCCTTTAGGCCCGATGTGGTGCAGGTTAAAGTGATAGGCGAGTGTAAGCAACGCGGTGCGATAATCGAATATAAGTAGAAAGAATTGCTCAAGCGATTCCGCGAGCGTGATTCTTTCTACGTCTTCATGTCAATGAGCCGCGCGCATCAGCCGCTCGCACTGGGCGAGTAGATACTTCTTCTGCGGCTCGTCGTAGAGAAATATCAGCTTGCCCGACCCCGAAGTGGGGAACATGCCTAGCACCTTCCTTTTGGCCGTGGGTATGTACACGCCTTTGTTAGCCGCCGTTGGAACGTCTGGGATCTCTGACCACAGGTACGACCACACGATCTGATGACAAATATTACATAATCATTTCCTTAATTCGCGGTGAACCAATACCTTTTTAAAGCGTAACACACACAGAAGGCGTGAGCGGGACAGCAACGCGATGGGTCGGGTCAGTAGTATGGCGAGTCTAATAACATACGTTTAAATGAGCGCCCACAGAGAGCCGGCGTAAGCAGGACGACTCGCCGCCTTCAGTGTGTGTTGCGCTTAATAGTAACTAAACTTTAGTAATAAAACACGATATACGTATCCCAAATAACTAGTTCACATGTTAAGCTTATGAAGTTATAATAAATCGTAAGCTCTTATTCAAGATTTCAGGTAATCCGAGTAATGGTTATACATCAAAATTGCTTCAAGAGCGTACTCCAAAGTGGGTAATTTCATGAAATATTTACTAGTTATTGAATACATCGAGATACGCGAGGCGACGTTTTCATATACATAAAACATGACCCTCCGAGAACCGCGCGGTGTAAACAACTTTGGCCAATTATTGTATGTATGTTCCCATAAACAAACACCTATGGCGAGAGCTACACGTTCCGTATCATCGTGAAAATGGATTGCGATGAACTGTATTGGGGCCGCGATGTTAACCACGAGATTACATAAAACCTAAAAGTCAACACGTCCCGTGAACTTTATGAACCATTTACATAACACATAATATTAGCACATCGCGCATTAAAACTTTAACGCTTTTCTCTTTTAAAAAAAAATGACAGCTTTCATTTATCTACATAGATTTTAGTGGTATCAAAAAAAGTATGTCAATCAGTCATTTGCGACTTCGCAAGTATAAAGCGTATGCCAAACACGGTGTTAGGAACAACAATTTAATCATGTTTAGCTTAACAGAAAGGGGTTTTTCCTGTTTTAAAGGGAACGCGAACAATGGATTACCGTTATCAATATTGCCCTTAATGCCGCGGATACCTGCGAACACCAGGGGCTGTTTCATGATGGAGCCGAGTGCTTATTTGTTAAAAAGGTTCCTATCTTAAACTTGGTAAAAAGTAAAACTTGTCAATTATTTACGCTTGCATACTTTTTTATTAAAAAAGAGAAACATATATTTTTTTTGCAAGACTAGGACTAGAACTAGATTACCAAACAATTAAATCAATTATGTATTTAAAAAATCACAAAACATTTTTTTATTTCCCATGTCAGGTCTAAGAATGAAAAGCTTAGAACCATAAAAAGTCTAACCTTCATTTTGAATTCACGTGCATGGAAAATGTTATTTTCATCTTAATATTATTTAATTTTGAAAAACGATTTGTGGAAATAAGTTTTAACTCGCCACAACTTCATTTGTCGTTTACGACATGAATTGCGTTCTTAATAAACAAGTTCATACCTGCCACCCGCCGAAGACATTATTCTTCTCCAAGTAGAGCAGTCGTTTGTCTGTGCACATCACCACCTCCTTGGCAGGGATGACCCACACGTGGGCCTCGTAGTTGTCCGTGCTCACGAACTTGCCCTGCATAGATCAATTAAACTAATTAATATTATTTATCTGTAATAAATATTGCGCATATTTTTTCTTTTTAAGCGTAGATTTTAAGTTTATTTAAGGTTTTCGTTTTTATTTATTAACCCGTGAAAAAAAATGTTTTAATGAAGGATTTAATTTGTAAAACGAATAAAGAACCAAGACGTTGATTAAAATTAAACTAATTTTAATAAAAACCGAAGCCTGCCGATAGCTGTGTGCCTTAAACTTGTATTCGTAAGCTTAGTTCGGACTACGCGACTATTTTAGTCGAGTAGCGAGTAATTTAGTAGCTAGCTGTGTCGTAGCAACAAAAAACATTGTATGTTAGTTTTCAGTCGCCCTAACCTAGTAACTAAATCATTGTCACTTATAAATTATGATACAGCGCAAACTAATCTTTCGATTCTAATCGAGTATTATTATTTTTGTTTTAAGTTTCAAAGAATATTATAGTATTACTCATCACTTGATATTCACGAGTTAAATTCCATTTTATATTACGTATCAATAACAATTTGATGTGAGAGTAATAAAATAGCCATTTTGCGACATAAAATGGCAAAGTAATTTTAAATCTTTCAATACCTCTATGTAGTGCAAATGAGGTTCTTGATCGAGATTTAAACGTATATCCATTATAAAAAAGTTCATAAACTGCAATATCTTCATATATAAAGATATAATTTAGTGTATTTAAGTGTAAAACATTTATACATATTCATTTATTGCGTCTTATGTATACATAAGGTGCTTATGGATCCTGTTATGGTATTGCATTTTTTTGTTTGAGTTATGCTTAATAGAAAGTTGAAGTACATAAAATACAGTCATCATCATTATCTAAGCCACAGGACATCCACTGCTGAGCATAATATGCCTCTCCTAGAGATTTCTAGAATGGCCGATGGGGCAGAAAGGTTTTGGAATACAATAATAAATAAACAAAAACATCTGCAATATTTTGGTATTGAAAAACTCATACAGACTTTAAAGACACATTGTATAAGAATAATAATAGAATAATAAAACTCATTTATTCAGAAACCAAACATACAAATAACGACAAAGTACAAATTTAACTTAAAATTAGTGGTTCTAAAATGGCCTCCACTCAGAACTATGTCAAAAAAAGAAGAAAGGCCCACCTTAACGCTTGGTATTAAGAATTTCTTTAATTTAAAGTATTTTTTTTATTTTTTATTAAACAAATATTCAAGCGATGACTACTGCTTTTTTTAAATCTGTCACAACATGACCCAAATAGTTATGTGCAATAATTGTTTTTAATCTGTCACTACATGACCCAAACAATTATGCGCAATAATTATTTTAAATCTGTCTGTAAAATAGTCAGTGAAATTTTTTACTTTTTTATTTCTATTATTTGTAATTATAGCGGCCATAGTAATACACACTGGAAATTTAAAGTGTCTACTTATTTAAAGTGATAGACTGACGGACAGACAGACAGCGGAGCCTTCGTCACGAGGTCCCGCTGGCAGCCTTTGGGTACAGAATCCTAGAAAGTTTCCACATACCTTTTCCAACTCGAAAAGCATCTTATATCCCTCAGCGCGGAGCCGGGAGTAGGGCCTGACGCCCGTGTCAGCGGGTAGGTACCTTGCCGCGCGTTGCTTAGTCACCTCCTCAGACAGATCTGCTGCCCTGTTAGTTTTAATTATACAGGGTGAGTATGGCATCCTGTATTTAATTAATGATGCGTGATCAGCTGCTGATATACTACAACTTTTGTTGTAGAACAATATTGAAACTACGAGATTGTTTTCTTTTCTTTTTGGTACAAAATTATTTATTACCTATTTATTAGATTATAGGATTTTCCTGTAAGCTCCATGAAAAACTGTTGTAAATCAGCAGATAATGTACTTTTTTTAAATAGACTATTGCATATCCATTTAGACAGATAGAAACAGGTGTGCAACATTGAGTATCTATCTATCTATCTACTTTGTTGGCAGAGCAAAAGAGTTATAGGTAGAAATACAAAGACAATAATAGGAATAATGCTGCAGAAATAAAGGGTGAATATTTGGGGTGAATTAAGTTATCAGCTGATTTATTTTTTTACTATGGGCCCACATCGAAATCGAGCAAAAATTTTAAATAGCCCATAAAATAACGAGGTAGGTAATTTTTTGGACTATTACTGTTGCTTAATAGTAAAATTCTTGTATATCAGCAACTGATGACGATTTCATATTCATCCTGTATATCACCTATCGTAGTTTTTTTTTTAAATACAAAACATATAAAGTTACTTTACAAAAGCTTTTAAAAATGTGTTTTATGAAATAAATAAATTATTTGAAATATTTAGCACGTTAGCAGATCCCGAATACGTGGCACGAATTTCCAATACTGTGGCACTAGACGTAGACCTTCTCTTAATCTAACTAAGCGTAATCTTTAAACTGGATTTGAAAAAATTTTTTTACTAAATTCAAACCAACGTAAATTCAGGTATTAAATGTATAAAATGCTAAAATATTTTAGATAGAAAGATTTTCACAAGGTATACATACATACATAACATAATTTCCGAACTTATTATTAATGTACAGACCACAAACGTGCTAAATAAAAATTAAATCGTTTAATTAAATTTTACATTCAATTTAGGAAAAAAATTCTTTTACTTTACCAATTAAACTCATAAAATGACTACTTACTGTTTTATAATCTGTTAAGAAATATGTTACTTACTAAAAACTCTTTAAAGTAACTAAACGAAAATGTATACTTAAAACACATAGGCGTGCATAAACAACACAAACACATAAACGCTATACATAGAGTTGTAAAGTGACCGTCACGTTATAAATGTCCGATCAATATGACCAAGCGAATCGGACATTTTCTTCAACGCGACCGGACATATTTAACATTTATTGTCACTACATCCACAATCAATTATATTGACAAACTGTGCTATGATAAAATAACGCAATAAAACTTAGCACGTGTCGTATCGTTATGCGCAAGTTATTTTTTTTTTTGTGTGTGTGTAGTGTGCGCTTACATGTTTCATATAACATCCACGGCCCCATCGAATAAACGTGCAAGGAAAAACATGAACTTTTCACTAGAAAATAAAAACGTACAAATGTAAATATTTCGACCTGGTGTAAAAATATGCCTAAATAATGTACGACGAAATTAAAGATGAAAAAGATACCTATAAATATAAGTGAGAACAATATTGAAAATATTTACAGTTTTCAGAAAACCAAACCATTTTATAATTATATTCTAGTGTAGTTCAAAGATTCCTGAACGTGTTATAGTTATTTGAATGCTTATTAGTGTAAATACACAGAAATAGCTACATGTAAGTACAATACTACTGGCATAAATATTTTTTTCTAAATATTTTTGCTTGATCTACTTACACACTTATGTACTAAAATATTCTATTTATTTATGTTTTTGCATGGTTATTGTGGTCTGCAATCAAACTGTGCAAGGAACCTTACTAAATTTCTCGGCTTTGCTTTTCACACAAATAAACGGGTAAACCGCATAACAATAAAACCGACTTCAAAAAACTAAAACGCTAAAAATAATCTTAACACTTAAGTACCTAATCAGTTACTTTTGGAGTCGGTGCCAGTCGATGAGAGATTCTATGTTTTCGTTTCGTACCTACTTAAGTCGGTTTTTATTTTTTTAATAAAATTAAGTTATTTAATCTATTTTAGTGATAAATCCTAAGCAAAATAAATCTTACGAGTACAAACATAATTTAACTGCTGAACACCGATTTCATTTCTTATTTTTCCACCCTTTGGGTTGAAATTTTTTCCGCAAATTTTATAGTATCTTTAAAGTATAAGCTATTCATTAAAAAAAAATCATCAAAACCGGTTCACATTTGGCAAAGATATTAGGAAAGATAGATACTAAAATCGGTTGGCGTGGTACGGAGTTCATGCAATGTTTGTCGATTTTCTTATAGATCTCATCATCAGAATTTAACCAAATTTATATGGGACCATTTTGAAAGTATTACCTTTCAAACAAAAAAAATAATTATCAAAATCGGTCAACGTAGTAACGAATGATCGCTAAACATACATAAAAAATTAAAAAAAGATTCCGCCGAATTGAGTACCTCCTCTTATTTGAAATCGGTTAAAAATGGTCTTGTACGAAAGATGACGATGCGATATATACACGCTTATTCGTGTTATACTAAGTAAGTTGGAATACACTAATATTCGAGTAATGTGTTAACACGTTTTTTCCCTAGAACAACCGAATATGTAACGATATTTTTAATGTTTCTTGTCCAAAAAATACCGAAAACCACGCACCAGATATAATAAAGCGATAAAAAAAATTGTGCAAGTGCTCCTGCACGTTTATTCGATGAGTCAGAGCATTTATCATAAATGACGAATAACGTTTATAGCATATGACCGTCAATTTACAACTCTAGCGTTACACAAAATAAACTACAAAAAACATAATATTAATAGTTAAGTTCCAAGGAAAAAGCGTCTACTACAAATTACACCTAAACCAAGTCACACTACTTCATATGAAGTTCAAGCCGTGAACTTAGGTGCCCGTTCCAATACATCACCCGGGCGAGGTGAAATGTTACCGAAGTTTGTTTGTAACTAATGGGAAACGTATACGTTCAGTGAACGCCGACAGTTGGACTGTATGAATTGCACTGACAAGAAACGAGGCAAGTTTTTATTAAGATTTTTATCATTATTCTTATTTCGAAACCGAGCAGAGAAATATACATTGTGGTAAGTTTTTGCGATTCACCTCAACGTATAACTTTTGATTGTAGTTTAACGTACTTTGAGTGGGCGCGCACTAGTGTTGTAAAAACTCGAGTCCGGAAGTCTGTATTTATAAACTAGATTTCATTGCACGGCTTGGTGACTTAAAATACGCACGAGTCCATGAATCGAGTGGAGCGCGAGTCTAAAAAGAACTCGAGTCGTACACCTAACTTGCGTTTTAAGCAAAACTCGAGTTTAAAACCTTGACTTAAGTTCTACTTAACATAGTCTTGAGTACGACAATCAGGGTTACTAAATAACTGCTATTGCCCACGAGTTCGTCTATGCAGAATTTAAATTGGTACAAATTAAAAACCCGATGAGTAAAAAAAAATATCAAACGATTAATCTCCAGTCTGCGGGGTATTTAAAACATGGTCTCCTATAATCTTATCAATATTATAAATGCGAAAGTTTAGATGGATGGATGTTTGTTACTCAACCACATCACATCGGATGAACGAATTTGAATAAAATTTGTTACAGATTTAGATTATAGTCTGAATTCTGTAATAGCACATTGGCTACTTTTTTTCCCGGAGGTAAGAGAATGACATCTACTATTTTAAATTCACCCCATAAGGGAGTAAAATTGTAGGTAACATGCCGTATTCCTACGCGGGCGAAGCCGCGAGCGCTGCTAGTCTATCAACATAAATCACATTTATTATGAAGACACTTGTGAAATCCAAAGATACCTCCCAAACTATAATATTATAGTACGTCACACAGCAACACCGCTCAGTAGGTACTTTCCAGACTTGAGCGCGACTCGTTACATACAGACTCGAGCGCACAATAGACTCAAGCACTGATGTGAAACATAAGTCTATTCAGAAACTCGATAGGCTCGAAATGCATCGATCGGTAGTCTCGTCTGTCTTCAGGAGTCGAGTTATGTGATTATTATCGATATGACGACACCAACAGTCGGTTTTTTAATTTTTATCGAAACAGCGATTATTACATTTGACGTCACCAGAACGGCGATTTAACATGGCGGCTATATGTATCATATTTTTACAGTTGGTGTCGATAAATCGCTGTATCATATCGTGTTTTGGTGGTCACACTAGGGAAGCTATTCCAGTTTTTTTACAACACTAGCACACACACTAAGACATATGCACGTATATGTCAAACCACAGGTAGACGAACGTCAAGCGTAAATCACTAATACAATCACGAGAAATGTTTAGCAACTTATGCCTATATTGGCGTATAATATAACAACCGTCAGACGTATAATATTTCTGATGAGGTTAGGTATATGTATATAGCACAGTGGATTAAAAATGTGTGTGAAAAAGAAAAATTTCCTAATTCCAAAGATTCCTATAGTATGATTCCACTTCAGCAATAAGTGTGACAAAACCGAGGTGGCCGCATTTTACCAGGTCTGGGCATAAATATTATTAAATAATGATTCTTAGAACGTATAAAAGATATTCACTTCACGAATTTTTGGACGCTATCCGAAATGAGATTTAGGCTAAATAAAAATTGAACATATGTAAATATTGGGCTAAATAAAAATAAACTAACTAAAAATTAGGAGTAATGATTAATCATTATACTTTTATTAGGCTAATTGTATGGTCGACTAACTGATGCAATGACCAAAAGATCATTTAGTGTACCTAATTTTTTTCGCGAACTTAAAAATTGGGGAAATTATTAACAGGCCAATCAAGGCGAAATGAAATTAGGCCAAACGTTTTTCGACCATTCAATAGAGGCCTATTAAAAATAAATAGGTAACCTTTTAACAGTTGTCAGGAGCCCAGAAGTGAAATCGACGACTCCACCGATCGGTCGTACGACAAATCCGAGGACGCCGCGGCCCAGACCTTTGAAAAAGCCGCCCGCGCCGCTCTCTTGTGCGCCTTGTATCGGGCGGGTAACTAAGCCACGCACGCCTTCCACCACACCCTAGTGACAACTGAACTCGTCATGGTACGGTCGGCCAACTGGTTGAACACCCTAATAATGGATTTCTTAGAGCACAACAAAAAACCTATAATTTTGCAGATGTTTTTTTTTGGGGGGGGGGGGGGGTTAATGATCGTATTTTTAAGGATAGTTAGTCTTAGGTTTAAAAAAAAAATTGAGCATTTTCTATCGTCGTAACCTGATTCACTTAAACTATTTGTTACAAAACAACTTCGCAACATCACACATCAAACCCGTTACACAAAACAAAATGAACAAAAATATTTCTTCCAACGAGTACGCAACAAAAGGTGATATTTATATGAAAGTAGTCTAAGTGTGATAATGTAAGCACCTAAAAAGCGTTGTTTGATACATGCAAACGCTTCCAGGGATCATCGAACCTCTTAACAGCATCAAAGGAGCCAGAAGCAAAGTCCACGACCCCAGCGGTGGGCCTGGCGACCAGCCCCACGGCTCCCCTGCCCAGCCCCTTGAAGAACCCTTCGACGCCCTCCTCGCGCGCGCCCTCTATGGGCTTAGTAAACACTCCGGTCACGCCGTCGAACACCCCCTGTATTATAATGTAACATGTTGTGTCTTACACGAACAGGATTTGGACAATTGCACAAGCGGAGGGCTCCATTGCCTTACCTAAACTCATATAAAATCCCCCACCGCGCGCACTCTCATTGTAACCCAATTTCATTAAATATTTTTGTTACGTGGAAGTATAAATATGAATCATGAAGCCCAAGATCACAGCGGTAGGCAGAGCCCCACAACACCCTTGCCCAGCCCCTTGAATAATTCTTGGACGGACATCATAACACACGTGGCTCTTGATCAGTTTCATGATAAGTTACCATTGATAACACACGTAACACGGTACACGTCGTTGAAGATTCCAAAAATGTATTACGACACAAACTGAAAATATAAAGTAGCGACTCCGGCGGCCCTTGGCCAAATCTTTGAAGCCACCTGCAACGCCTCCAAGCGAGCTCTTTGTGGGATTTTTGAGCATTTTAGTACCACCATCGAATACTTTCTATATTACAGTTAGACTCTTTGTGCCATTGGCAACAGAATTTAAATATTGAAAGAAAATCCATGACCTCAGCAGTAGCCCTGGCAAAGGGAACTTCTTTACCCTCCTCATATGCGCTCTCTATCGATTTCGTAAATACTTTATTCACCGTTTTTAAAGAGTCTACTTTACGATTCGAAGTATTATATCAGTGATATGAAGTTTAAATTTACATATGAATGAATGACTTTGCCACTGATGTGAGTGGTTAATATGATTTGATCTTCATGACACATACGCAGAACCGTTTCAAATATTTTAATTAAAGGTGTTACCGTGAACAGAAATAATTGAAAGTTTTTAAAGATCTGACGAAGACATTAGTATAGTGCCAGATTAAAAACTATAAACAGAATGATTGAATTATTGCCCCAATCCCAAACTTTATTTGTTTTAGCTTTATTTCTTTATTAGCGTAAATTGTATTTTTAATATACATTTTTGTATCACAACAATATGTATAAGTATATGAGTACATACCATAACAAGGCCCTTTCCGCTTCTGGCGAGTCCTTCTTGTAAGTTAGCGGGCGGCTTGTTGATATTATCTCGACGGCGTCTCTGATAATCCTGATAGAAGAAAGACTGATATTTAATAAAATATTAAATCAAAATATGTCCAAACATAAATAGAGGAAGAACAATAATATCCTTTGATTGTTAATGAGACGACCATCTAAAAAATAATTGTATTACTATAGTTTAATATACTATAAATAATATTTTTGCACTTGTATGTATGGGATTCAAACAAGCCCAAACACAAAGGGTTAACAGTAGTAGTAGAACCAATTGAGTTTCTCGATGATCTCAAATTATCGTATTGTCATCCAAATTTTACATACTAACAAAGTTTCTAACTAATACGACCTTTAAAAGTAGCTTATTAGATTTCCAAGATTTAATCACATAGTTGGTTATACAAGTGAAGGTAAAAAAGGGTGGTGGACTGTATAAGGTACAGTCAAAGGCAGGTCAACCTACCCAAAAAGTTAAAGGTCAGAACCGAATTTCAACTTTAAGTCCGACACATAAAGATTAATATCAATTGAGAAAATTTGACGTTTTGTGGTAGATTGACGAGGCTTTGTCTGTACATAGCAAGGAATTTATAAGTACTACGTACAACCGGAATGTGCTCTTGTCTGTAAATCCGGGCCGAGCGAGATATACTACACTGACCATCTTGTCTCTTTCTAGCTAAGAGTGACAATAATATTTTGAAATTGAGGATGACAGAGAAAAACTTAGTTTATGTCGGTAGGAATGATAGTCATTTTAGGGCATGTTAATGAATGAGGCTATCACCATGAATTATTATAAATGATTCTACGCATGGATATTTTTCCGTAATAGTAATAATTTAAAGTATTGTAATTAATTTTAACTACTGCTTACTAATTTTAACTAATACTTATTTAGGTATTTATATAAACAAGACAACGATATTAAAAACTCTATATGTACTCGTACTTACAAAACAGCGGCCAAACACTGTCATTTAAGTAGCTAGCAAGGACGCGTAGTACGTGCATTCCGAAAATTTTATAACGACTTCAAAAAAAGGAGGAGGTTCTCAATTCGGTTGTATGTTTTTTTTTTACGGAGCACTTCGCCATACTGAATCATGGACGGTCAGCGCGCGAGTGCAAGCGAAGAAGTGCTTAAGCCTAGTTTAAGTTCATGTTTTGAGCACTGGCGGTGTATTGGTTGGTTTGGTTTGGTTTTCAATATCGTTGAAACAAGTTGATCTTGTTAAAACACTTTATTAATTTTACGAATTAAATGTCTTGTGGCTCTTCAGATTAAATACACCGCAAAGGATGAGAACAAATAGTTTAAAGATCTAGAGTCTAGATCTTTCAACAATTTGTTGTGAAATTCTTGTACAACATGTACCGTAAAGTAAGCACAACTTGTTAATCACCCTATGTGTGACACTGTATTGAGTAACATGAAAATAGCGTTTAGGGCTGTAATATTTATCTTTTCATAAATACTGATATTACTTTCAACATGGCTTAACTTATAAAAATAATGAATAAACTAATTATTTTTAATATTTATATTATACAATAATTTATGTACTAAGTAATCTACCTTCAGTTTTTAAATCACATTCTCAGTATATTTTTATGTTATTTAAGTATGAAAACGTATATTATTTTATAGGGTTATCGTTATCGATTTTATAGGGTTTTCCATTTCTATAAAAATCTACGTAACTTGAAGTTTAAGAAACATATTGAATAAATGATATCATATTGAATGAATGATTAAACATAAGAAACATATAAGGACTATGGTCCTTGTCAGAAAGAGACACGGCGGCCACTGATAGCCCTCTCTCTCGGGCCGGTTTTTGTAATGCGTACGCAATATGTATGTATATCCTGTGAAATAAAGGTTATTTTCTGTAACGCTTCGTTTACAACCGATACACGCGCAAGTCGCAACCGCCGCTTGCGAGCGTGTCGAAATATGTTTTGTTAACTTGTCTTGATTTTTGCTCGAGTCAGAGCGGTGTTTGTAAAAATAAATAATACTGTGGCAATTTATGTAAAAGACTACAATAAAAAAATATCATGTCAAAAAGTGAGAAGCCGGATAGTCGGTGCTTTTTGCCGATTAGTTGCCGACAAATCGCCGACAACAAGAGTGGCCGGATAGTCGGCTTCACCGACTAGTCGGAGCATCTCTTCAAAAACTCTACTTTACCTTATCTAACGAAAGCGCAGCCAGCCCGTGACCCATAGCGCCTGTGATGCGGGACACGGCGCCCGCCGCACCTCCCACCGTGTGACCTACGAGGGACCGAACGCCCAGGAACAGACCCTCGGCGAACTCGCCAGGGCCTTGGATAGCTCCCTGAATCGAAAAAAAAACAGTCTAAACCAGAAAGGACCAAACAAACGGGTGACAAAAACAATGACAATATTTAATTTGAATCTGCACTCATCATAATTAGCCCACTTCAGTTTACAGCTGGACTCTCCAAATGCACGCCACTGAATCCGTTCCTCGGCATTTCCTTTCCATCTGCTGCCAGCATCTCACAAGGTGGAGACCTTGTCGGCGAGGGCCCTACGCTTTTCCCGAATAGCAGTCTCCACTTAAGAACACGGTGCTTGGTCAGTTCTACGACATATCTGGTATTGCATTTATTACAAGCTACAGGATAAATGTGTTTTCGTTCTGGTATCGATACGAGTGTTAAGCATGGGCAATGTTTCTTTTTTCCGGCACCATTCTTGTTTTGAAGTGTCGATTTAGCCATTTGGACGTGAATGGGAAAGCACAGGCAAAACTAATCTCAGATGGCGCCAGCATGATTGGTCTTTTCAACAATTGTAAACCAACGTCCACGTAAATATCAATATCAGATTTAAATATCAATATCACGTCAAAACATAATGCAAGACACCTATCGAGATGAATGCGCAGTGTACTTCCCCATTGGCTCAATAAGGTAGATACAAAAAAAGTTTTTAATGACAACCGTTATGGAACCTGTCCTGTTTCGTCAATACATTTAATACAAACCTGGAAAGGCTCATAGAAGAGATCCTCAACGCCCTTCTTGAGGCCGATGACCAACCCGTAGGGGTTCCCTATGACGTCCAACCCCAGAACCAATACGTATAGTTGCTTGAGCGCTTGCCCGGTGTAGTGACTTTGCGCTTGCGAGATTAGCTCCTTTTGCGAGAGGAACTCATAGTTGCGTTCGTAGTATGACAACCTGGGGAAGAAAAAAATTTTTTGTATCTATCTAATTTTTTAACGACTGTCAAAATAAATCAAATTAATGATAGTACCTAATAAAGGTACGGGTGTGGCAAGTAATGTTAATATGGTGAGTGGATCATGGAAATTCACTGTAACGAATAAAACAGTTATTATTCGTTTATTAACTGGATAAATGAAACAAACAAATCCGCTGCCGCGTCTGTGACCTTAAGTTCGATAAGTGTTAGTGTGAGTAGAAGGAGATACATCTGAAATGACAAAAGGGTAGGTACCTAGAATGTAACTGTTTTATCTTGTTAACTAGATAGTTGGCAGGTTATAATATAACGTATACAACGTGTAACTTAAAATACGCAAAACCTCTTAGGAGCTGATTATGATGTTCAAATACAAAAACTTTATTTAAAGGACCAACACAAAAAAAAAACAATATTGATGTCCCATACTTACTTCTTGGTTACGCGATTTCATTTGCATGGGAGTTTTTATTTTTAAAGTTAGTGCCGTAGAAGAGTATGTTGTATTTAAGCACCAAAATCTAAATAAACAACGTGTAACACTAAATCTTAGAGCGTATTTGGTGTTACACGTTGCATATTTTACAATGACATCCAAATATTCTGCCCACTACAGTTCACCGCTGAATAGGGTTTTTAAAATGAATGCCAGCCATTTGGATGTTCCTTGCGCTGCCAGTGCGAGCGCTGGCGTTAGGCGAAAAGATCAAAAATTTAAAACTGTTTAATACAAGCGAAGCTTTATCATATCTTATAGTAAATAAATATGCATTTTTAGAAAACAACTTCTTGTTTCTAAATAATTTGCAAAGTACGTTTTGACAGCAAGCGGCTAAGGACGGCGCTCTAAACAAGCCATCTCAACATAAAACTCGTCGACCCTATCGGTAACTTCACATCTTTCTGTTAAATTATCCATAACTTACTTGAAAACTACATCGTTCATGTCGGTCAAAGTAACACCTATACCCTGCAGCACCGTGCCAACGAAAGTCGGCAGTTGTGTCGCACTACCGAGTGAGAACGAAACGTGGACCTACAACAATAAACATAAAGTTCATATTTGAATAACCATTTTTATGTTTTTAGCAGGATTTTTTATTTATTTATTTATGATAGGTACAGTAGGCCAAGAAAGTGGTATATCACCCTAAGGTTGAAAATCATTTCACAACAGGGTTGATTTTCCCATGCAAAATTATTTTGACGCTACTAATTCTCTCTTTCTATGACGTCAAAAACAAATAAATAATACGACAAAATTGTGCATCTCTTTAATCTTTCATTGTTAAAAAGATTAAGTCCATAAGTTCAACCATATCGCTATTTTAATTACACATAAAATTTTGCCAAAGCTGGTAGACCACTCTCTTGGCCGACCGTACACTACAACTACAGTCTATACATGATTAAAAACAAAAAGAATCAAGCATTTACAAATCTGAGCTGGACTATAACCCATAAATAGTATATACAGCATCACCAATATTTTAAAAGACGTGGGTAAAATTAAGTTTTTAAACAAAACAATTATTAATTGAAAATTTAATTATTATTATTGTAAAATTTATCATTTTTTCAGACTCCTAGGTAAAGTATTGTAGCCTCAGCCTTAAGGATATCGGACACGGATTTTTTGTACTGAGAGAATTTACTTACCTTTAGTGGGGATAAATGTAAGTCGTCGTAGAAGTCCTTCTGGTCGGAAGCAACTCCTAAAGCAGCTAGTGCTTCTAAAGGCTGGTTAGCCCTTTCTAAGTCTGCTTGGAAGGCGTCCAGCTGCAACAACACCAAAATGTTTAAGTACCTAAGGCCTGTGACATTTGGCTTTTAGGTCTGAAATAAATGCCAACGCGTCGCATCGCATTCCTTTTGAGCCTACTAACCCGCCTGCCAAGCGTGGCGAGTATTGGCAATCCCCCCCGATGAAAATCATTACGGGAGGCCTGTGTTCAGTAGTGAACGTTCATGGCTGTAATGATGATGATAAAGGTTTTTCTTGTGAAGTTTACCTATGATTATGGCGGGTCTATTAACGTAACTTTGACCTTTGTGAGATAGTATTGTTTGTAGATGATACATCATTGCTTTTTAAAACTGACAGAGGTAAAGCTACCTTTGACGATGTAAATAGTGCTCTCTCTCAAGTAGTACGCTGGTTTACAGCGAACAACCTGTTACTAAATGCAAAAAAACTAAATGCATTAAATTCACTATGCCCCATGTGAGGCAGGTCAGTACGCATATTAATATGTCAGATGATCATATAGATGCAGTCGATTCTACCACTTTTTTGGGAATCACATAAGACTCCCGGCTGCAATGGGGTCCCCATAGAATTGCCTTGGCAGGAAGGCTCAGTTCAGCGGCTTATGCTGTGAGGAAAATACGGCTTTTAACTGATGTCGAAACGGCAAGACTAGTATACTTCAGTTATTTTCATAGTTTGTTGTCTTATGGTTTACTGTTATGGGGTTCTGCTGCTGACATTGAATCAATCTTTGTGTTGCAGAAAAGAGCCGTACGCGCCATATACTGTCTTGGACCTCGTGACTCACTGAGGGAGATTTATAAAGATATTGTTATATGAACAGTAGCCTCTCAATACATTTTTGAAAATATTATGTACGTTCGAAAAAATCTTAGTTTGTTTAGCCTAAAAAGTGATTTTCATCAATATAATACTCGAAATAAAAATAAACTTGCCGTTCCGAGCTTCAGACTACACAAAGTTGGTGATTCATTCTAGGGGAAATGTATTAAATTTTTCAATAAAGTACCACATACTCTTGTTGAATTACCTGTACATGAATTCATAATTCACATTAAAAAATCCTTATGAAAAAAGGATATTATAAAATAGACGATTATTTAAACGACAAGAGTGCATGGACTTAACTTGCTTAGCTCACACTTACTACATGTCTTGTAACTGTATTTCCTGTAAAATAAGGTTGACAAAGGTGACTGAGTTTGTTGCGCCGTTTCTTCTCATCACGAGCCAATATGTAGTCCTGAAGCGGTGATGGACTAAGCTATATTTTGGGACGTGTATAAGTGCCCGGAAGAGGGTCTATATACAAAATAAATTAGTATTATTGAGTATTACCTTTAAATGGGCGCCGAGAGACAGCCGGCGTGAGCGGGTCGCATACGCTTCGCACGCCGGTTTTTTGTGGGCGCCCATTTAAACGTATGTTAATAGACCCACCGTACTCCTGACCAGACCCATCGCCGTCCTGCTCACGCCTTGTGTGTTACGCTTGAACGCATTAGAGCATCGATGCATTCACAAAATCGCCGTTCGCGGATGCTAAAAGTCAGAGTATGCGGCATGCTGTTACTGACCGCTTCCTGTTCGGTAAGCAGCCGCTGCGGGAACATGCCTATGAGGGCGTTCACGAGCCCCATGTCCACCTTCACATGGAACTCCTGGATGAGCACTTTGTAGTACTTGTACTGCCGCACCTTGCTGTGCTCCATTTTGCGCTCGACTATAGACACCTCGATGAACGGTTTCATACCTGTGTGTAAGCATTTTCAGTTTAAGAACGCCGTCATTACGAGAGAGAGAGCCGTTACATAGCAGTATTTTTGATTATTTACTCTTGTAACCAAACTTTTGTTACATAATAAAGATTTTCATTTTCATTTTCATTTCATTTTGGTAAAAACAAGGACGTAAAAGCATAGATTTTTCTTATCTGATTGTAAATAAACATGTTTTTTTGTAAAACTAAGTACTTCTTGCTTTTAAATAATTTGCAATATAAGGACGGCGCTCGTAACTTGATTAACAACCTGACAAATAACTTTTGACTATGGATATTTTTAAGCCGATCGCGATAAATCGAAACGTTACTTTAAGTATTCAAAATGGTCAACTAAGAGGTGATAACTCTTATAAAAGGCGTCGTCAGACTTTTGAATGCAATCAACGCATTTTAAACTGACGATGTTGACGTAATTGACAGCATATTTGCCGTTTGCTTAAAACAGCAGTGAGCCACACGTTTTTAATTTATAAGGCCATATACCACGTGGCTGAGTGAAAATGAGTGAGATAAAGTATGGGTATCTCTAAAGGTACCATTCGGATCTTGGTGGTCGCGACCCAGCAGTGTAAATCGATGAAGGCGACTGTGTAGCGCGACTGGCGAGAAGGGTACGACACAATCGCCTACATCAGTAAGCTCTGCATAGAAATCCCTACAAAGCGGTGCGCTGCGACCGGGAATGCGCTGCCGCCAATATCCGAATGGTACCTTAAGACACCCGCGCAGTAGTAGCTAAGATAAGCAGCTACATTGCCTTGCTTTTGACAAACCGCTGCGACCTAGCTGTCAGTTTATAGGCGTTGATTGCAGAGTTATTGGTATAGCTCGACAAGAAATATACGACTTTCCGCTAATTGCAACACTTCATCAAACTTTGTTATTGTAATGATAAACATAATTGACAATTGTTATTACACTCCACATTTATCCCGATAGGTACCGCATTGTGTGTGGTTTGCCCGTATCCGATCAAATAATCACTACGGAGGTTCTTCTAAGTTGTAAAACGTGTGTCAGACTTGCGTCAGACACATACAATATTAAGTAAATGAACACAATAATTGTATCTCTGTTATTGTTTTGTACTAGTTATAGTCGTTAGCAAATACATTGTGTGCTTACCCAGCGAGTACAAAAAAATTCAATCATTACATTTATTGATGGATATTAGTTCACATTTTGAATATGTGTTGACAAGACCACACACACTAGCGCCATCTGAGATTAGCTTTGCCTGTACTTCCCTATTACCAAAGGTTTTGGTAGAAATGTATGTGTTTCACATTGTTAAAGATGACAGCCGAAATTTGATGATTTTCTATTCGTATCTACCATTATGCTATACACAGCGCCTTTATAAAAAGTTACATTGTTGCCGGGCTTTACAAGTTAATATATAAAGTGGACGTCTAAATGGACATTCATTTACTTTTTTTATTTGACGAACAAATTTAATTCTACACTATGCAGTCTAGGAAATCAATTACATCAGAGACAAATTTACGAGGTAAAGTGTGTAAAAGAGAGGTGATTATAATATTGCAGTCAGACGAAGTTATTACATCGATGTTCTGAACCGTGCAATTAGAGTTTCTGGTCGAGTAAAGTGGATTTTAATTTATTCTAACTAAAGGCTTTTGTCCAGCTGTGGGCAGGCTAATAAATAATACACAAATCAACATGTTAAGCCGATTGTAAAATATACTGTAACGCATGAAACATAACATATAAAAATTAATGACTAAGAGTAAGTTTACATAAATTATATGTTAGGTGAAGTGAAAAGGCAAATCATGTAAGCTGAAATTGTTATTTTTGTCCAAAATTTATCTGGCTAAATTTAAAAAAGCGTCTGTAAAATAACTTATAAATTGCCAGTAATTACATTGAGCATTGTACTAAAATAAAGCTCATTCACCTCCAACATATATCGGCATCTCGTTGGCTTAAAAAAAAAAGAGTATTACGTCAAGATCCGAATACAATGAGGAAATATTATTATATGTTCACACATTTCCATTATACGCTGAACTTTTGTTGTACAGGCGAACCATATTTTAAGAGTTCAGCTGATACTGGAAATGTATAGCTTGATTTGTAGACGTGCTTACAGAGAACGTTTACAAACACGAATCAATGAACTTACCACCAGGTCCAACATTTGCGACTGACCTCGGTGGAGGCACCGGGGCTAGAACTACAGGGAATGTCGGCAATGGCAGCTGTTGGTCTATCTGTAGCCTGTGAAGACGGGCGTGGAATCGTGTCGAATGCGGCGTGAGGCCGTAGGAGACCCACAGGCCTGGCTGCATCATGCGGCGAAGTAAACGCGGATGCGGTTTCAGTATTCGCATCTCTTCAAAGTTTACCTAAAACATGTTACGTGTGACATAATTTTATTCACGAAGTGTGATGTTTACTTGTGGTTAGATATATAAATTATCCGTGACATTAAAAATTAGACTACTATACTATTTACTGTGGGTGTTAAGACAAGTTCTTTTTTTACAAAGGTAACAAATTGATCTAGTAAAACAAACTATTTTAAAAAAATGGGAAAATCTTTACAATGACTAAAATTGTTCTACCTCAGTCTTTTCATCAATCATTCTGCAAGGTGGTAATGGGTCGTCGCTGGCCATTTTTTCCATCAGATACTGTTGGTAATGATCCTCATACATAAGTACTTTTTGGGCGTCAATTTTTTTGTAGTGACGAGCTCCTATCTTACACTGTTCCCATATAATGCCGGAGCTGTTGAAATAATAAACTTGCATATATCTCTAGATTTATCTTTCAAAGATTGAACCAAAGAAATCAAGTAGATCTTTCAAATTATTACAATATAGCCATTGCAACTTCTTTTAAAAAGTAATAAAAATCAACAAAATATATCTATTTCTGAAAATAAGCCCATTAAAGACACTTTTACACGTCACAAATTTACGTGCGATGGTATGTAATAATGACGTATAGTTCGAGCACGATTGCTCAGCAGGCGTAGTTACTGCTTATTATACCCCTTTTTATATCGGTTGAGTAGCCGATTAATGACTTATTAATCGAAGAATACATACTTAGATACGCCGACGTAAATGATCTCCAACAATTTCGGATCATTAACCAGAGATAATCCTATTCCATGCATGGACAGAACGAATTCAGTGTCCACAAACTCAGCTTCGCCTATTGTGTGAGCACCACTTGCCAAGTTCGGATCGTCTGTGAACAAGACGACTCTCTGTCGTCCGTCCAGGAACGATACCCATGATATTTTGATGGTTTCGTTTATCCTAAAAACATACAAACAAAGTTTAGTTTTTAATACTAAAGCGCAGGTAGCTCTGAGAACTAGGCGAAACGAGGATAAGTTCGTTTTGCTTCGCTAATATCGCCCGACTAAGAGAGAACCGGAAAGCACACTGCACTCTTAAGTGAATAAATGAATTATGAATTATGAATAGGTGTTTGTACAGGCCCGTAGTAATTACTTGATCAATAGTTCGGCCACTGATGCCACTGATCAAATAATACGTTAAAAGTTTTGCTAAGTTATCAAACGTGTCAACTTGCCCCAAGATTTGGCTCTATGGCTCTGTGCCATTGCCTTTCCTTTCGTAGGTAACATAACTCTACTACTACTACCGTCAAATACGCTTGTTGTGAAGACCAAACATCCTAGCGCCATCTGAAATTAGCTTTGGCTGTGCTTCCCTATTATGAAAAGACGCCGTAGCGTCACGAAATTTATCTTAGTTTCGCTTGGCTCTCGGTGAGGCCTGTGCTTAACTGGTTTCGACGTACTTATTATCACTAGCAACACTCACATAAAGTCTCCAATGCCATCCTTCCTCAGGTCATTTTCGATTTCTTTCTTCTTGTGACCTTCAAAAATAAGTGTTCGCGGTCCAGCTGGGTTATCCCACGTGAATAACGTTTTGTGCATTGAGGCTACGGTTCTGGAAAGAAAGGTAAATATTAATTAAAATTGTCAATTTCATAAACCCATTTAAATATTGCTTAGTTGAGTACTCCTTTTTGTGGTAGGAATGGTAGTAATCTGGCTGTTTGCGCCTTATTTTTCAAGTGCTTTGCAATTCCTGTAAAAATCGCTTATAGTCTATTACGATCAAAAGAACAGTATTTACATTTCACTAGAGTAAATTTTAAGTAAACATTCTATAGATTACCGATCCTATTAGGATTAACTACAATTATTTGGACATAACAATTAAAATTGAATCAATTCAATTAATTAACAATAACCTCTTTAAATTGTAATGAAAATTGGGCTATGAATATCCGTCCGCTAGATATAATTCACGTTGTGTAACTCTGTTATTATATTTGGGATATTTATGTTCTTTAATCCTTAATTGGGGTGGGCGTTAATGACCGCGCCACAGTTTTCAAAATAAAGGGTGTACAGGAGAATAGGACACTCCTTAAAACTGCGTGATCATACACAACAACTTTTACTATGGGAGTATCATCGAAATCGTGTTTTTTTTTTCAGATCACAGAACAGGAATGACACGCTACGGTCCGCTACACGTAGAAGTAGTAAGTGGCCGTGGCCGGTAAGCCCACAGTAAGCAAATGCAAACATATCTTGATGTTTCGGGCACATCAGTAGATGTCATTTCATCTGCGCTGTTTGGCATAACCCGCCATAGCTTGTCATAAAAATATTTTGCACAAACATACGTAAAATGCATAATTGTGCAGTAGTAGAGTGTAAAAACAACACCAGCACTAAAATATTATCTAGTGGTGGCATAATATACCATCGTTGAGTAATATTACACGATATTTTAATAAAAATAGTAAAATTTGCTTGTCAAGACTATCAATAAAAAATACAATTTAAAACCAATCTACAAGTTATAGTAATTAGATGTCATTTATTTTGGCAGGTTTTTTGGCAGCTACCTATTTCCATGCAGTATTTAGAGATTAGGGATGTTCCAAATAGATCATGTAAAGCTATCGATATGTTTATTACTGTGTAATAACCATTACAAGGAAGCCATAGTACAAAGTGCCTACTTACAATACTACATTATAACTAAGTACTAAGATTTAATTCATGAACGTATAACATAGTATTTACAATTTATTAAAAACATTGACATATGGAACTGAAACGTGGCCTCTCACTATGGGCCTCATAAGAAAGCTCAAGGTCGCACAGCGTGCTATGGAAAGGGCTATGCTTGGTGTTTCCTTGCGAGATCGAATCAGAAATGAAGAGATCCGTAAACGAACAAAAGTCGCTGACATAGCCCAACGGATTAGCAAGCTGAAGTGGCACATAGCACGGGGCGGGGCACATAGCACGTAGAAATGATGGCCGATGGGGCAGAAAGGTTCTAGAATGGAGGCCGCGTACCGGCAAGCGCAGCGTAGGACGTCCACTCACAAGGTGGTCAGACGACCTGGTAAAGGTCGCAGGAAGACGCTGGATGCAGGCCGCTTCCAACCGGCCAATCTGGAAGTCAATGGGGGAGGCCTATGTTCAGCAGTGGACGTCCTATGGCTGAAATGATGGTGATGATGATGATGAAAAACATTGAAACAAGTTTATTAGAAGTGGAAATATTTGTCATAAATGTTTATGATTATAATTATGTTTTGCTAGATAATTTCCTAACACGATGTAATGTTAAGTTACTTACAAAACCTTTCGAACAAACCTTTGACACTATATTTATTACTGAAGTTTAAATACTTAGAAGCAAATTAATATTTTTATGATTTTATTTTATTTTATTTATTTTAGTTTCTCCAAAGACATATACTAAAGAAAAATGGATTAACGCATTTGAAGAAGAAGAATTAAATTTGATTGAAGCAGAAGAATTTAGTGAATTTCGATAAGTTAACTAACGTCCTCTGTAGCTCAGTTAGTAGTGCATTCGTCCGAATTGCAAAGAGACGTGGTTTTGTGATAGATTAAGTTGAAATTTAGTACACATATTCGTTTTATATTATTAGGATGGCGAAACGAGCAAAAGGTCTCTTGATAAATAATTACTTATAAAATAAATGAGTCATATCTTTTATTTAACAAGTTTTTACATACTCTAGAAAGTTTAAACTTGTTTTACAATAGGATTTATCACACAAGCATAGAATACATTTTAGTTAACAAAAAATAATCACATATGAACAAAAATGTATCGTTTAATATCGATATACTTTAATTGTTTCTATCGTATACACCCCATCCCTAATTGAATAACCGTGGTTTTTACATTCAATTATGAACTTTAATATGTTAAGAGTACATATATATTTTGTTCTACCGAATTTATAGTGGCATCTAGTGTTGAGTAGCAGTACTGTTATCAGCAGCTAAAGCATAGTCGTTGATTAATATTCAATTATAAACCTTAGCGTGTTGAAATAGATTAATAATAGGCTATTTGCCTTGTACCAAAATTTACTTCACTAATTATTTAGTTTAATAGTTTGCACCATATGGAACCGAAACATATCAATAGTTATACATGATGATAACTGTAAAAAATACATTTTCGAATGTTATATTTTTGTCAGTATTTTACATTGTCAAAAACGCCGGCAACAATGACAGGCACGTCACCTTTGACTAACTTTGTACTAGAACTGACATCCCAAAGCAAGATTATGGGCTACGCTCGCACATTGTATGAGTAGTGTGACCGTCGACAAAGGTTTTTAACATGCCTGTTCTAGTACTTTATAACTCAATGGATATGTAAAGGCTCGTGACGTCACGAACAAGTACATCATGGCCGACGGCGTTTTCGCAGGCTGTTAAAAACATAAAGAATGAAAAACAATTTTTTTATTATTCTCAAAGGTTTAAAAATTAAATTAAAATTGTTAAAGCTTTATATAAATATTACCAACAATAATTACTCTATTTCAGAAAATAGTCAAAGAGAGTATTCGCTCTTCCAAAACGACATCTAGTAGTAAGTAGCGGTACAATTATCAAAAAGAAGCGAGTTTTCAGTTCAGAAACATATAGATCATGTAATAAGGTTTTGTTTTCATTAAACAAAATTATGTTTTGCGCTCTTTAGTAATCGTTGCAGTTGACCAATTGTAACTCGGTATTCTTAGTTTGCGTTATGATGTAATTGTGTGAGTTCGGTCACACTGGTTCTCCATACAAATAAGTAATCATACTACATATTTCTATTTGATTTCTATTCTGTGTTTCAGATGCTCCATACATTATCATCGAGGTAGCGCGTAAGTTTGTATGGAGCATCTAACATTTTTTTTTCGATTTCAATGTTGCTTCCATAGGAAAAGTTTCATGAGCAGCTGATCACATGGTTTTAAGGAGTGTCCTATTCTTTTGTACACCCTGTATAACTGAATACTGAATTTCTGCAATTACGTTAATTTCCAAATAAATTAATTTGAAATTGAAAAATTGTAATTGGGTGTAAGTGTAGCGACACATCTGCTATAAGTACGGCGCCAAAATTTCAGTTAAATACGCTTGTAGCCTATAACACATCAAGCAAAATTTTGTAGCGTTTGGCGTAGTGCCGAACCTTCCGTCTAGCTTCTTTGTCCGTGAGCACGCACTCAATGTAATTTGTAACTTATTAGACACCAGAAAGTTCGGTAGGTGTGTCGCTACATATAAGGCATGACTCACTTGACGTTGACGTTCTCCCTCTCGTAGACGACGACAGGGAACTGCGTGAAGTTGACCAGCAACGCGGGCGCGTGCCCGTCGCGGTACTGGCGCACCGTGACGTACGTGCCGCCCTCGCTCAGCTGCACTTCCACGTGCAAGCCGCCGTACTAACAATTGTTACTCAAGGTTACTATCCGCTTAGATATAGGTTACACGTACAGTATTTCATGAGTCTGGTCAGAATGGGAGAATGAGCGTGTAAACTACTAATGTGGAATTATTTTACCCAGCAAAATTCAGATGTAGATTTGCAATATTGTACCTTATTTAAAGTCTATATAGCTAACAATCCGATAAATTCCGCCCGGATAACAATGTTTCAGAAATCTATCTAGTGTCGGTCAAGACTGATGGAATATTGATCGTGGAACCGTTCACTTAGAACTTTAAAGCAATGTTTAGAAAACGATGCAACAAATACCTCAAACTTGAATGTTTCAGTAATATAGTATAGAGCATTGTTCCATCGCGGCTTCCGCGCAACGAGTCTTATGGGTGACAAAGTGTATAGAGAGCGCCATAGAGCTCTTAAATAAGTTATACATTTCTTAGCTAAGAAACTATCGAAATTATTAGAAAAACGAAAATTATAATATGAACTACTTTTAGAATATACATTTATTAAAATAAAATATTTAGAGATATTTATATAATTCAATTTATATTAAGTATTAGAAATTAATTGGGAGTAACATGTTGTAGATCAATAGCGACTAGCGTCGCGTAAAGGACGGACAGGATTCCCCGGCTGCTACTAACTCCGGAAATTTACACGATTTGACCATGTGGTAAAAAAACACCCGATTTGTGTTATACCATAATGAGGGTCCGATTAGTAAGAGTGATGTTATCGATGAGCAAACTTACCTCATTGTTCAGCTTCAGGCAAACACTGTGTTGCTCTGTGTACAAGAACGGCGCCGCGTGCTCTGAGGAGCCCGACACTCGCAGCAGCAACAGCTTGTCTTCCTTGTCTACAACGGGCCATAGCGGCGCGCTCGAGTTTTGCTCCACCTAAAAATATATCGAATTACCGTCAACGATTCCATAGTAAAATTCTTTGTTTTCGTTATATTATAACTATGTCAGACACAATGTTGTCTATCATTTTCCAGGATGCTAGGTTTGACAGATGTATGTTATCTCTATTTTAAACAGAAAGGAAAGAAAAACCATTACTTTTATTTATTTATTTTAAGCATCCGCGATCGATCGATAACTAGCATCCGACTTGGCGACAGCATCGCGTTTTCGCGACTTTTTGATTGAGATTCAGTTTCAGTGGCTGTTTTAATTTTCGATCGCTGATGCTAAAAGCCGCTGTGCAGGCTCTTAAAAATGTGATAATCTCGGAATCAGTATAACTTAGTCAAATTGGGTATTTTACTTGTAGGATTAAGTTAAAATACTGTTTAATTGGCATCGTTCTATGTGATAGTATAAGTGTTATGTATCATAGTAAAATTTCTATCCATATCCATTGAAACATAGTAAAATAAAACTAGGCTGCTGCTACCATTACAACTACACAGCCACAACAATATTATGTATTAGATTTAGTACATGTAATGTTGCTAACAAATTTGGTCTTAGATTTTTAATTTTAATAGTAGATTTTGTCGGTTACTGCTTGAGTATATCAATTCGGGCATTAGTATAAAGTTGAGATACTCATGGTGTATTAGTTATGAGCTAACCTAATATTTCAGCTAACTACAGATTAATACTGTAAGATAATTCTCCATTATAAGGTTCAAAATCTAAATTATTTTTCGACCCAACTAAGCTATTTAAAATAAATAATACAAAATACCTCTCGCCATGGATCAGCAGATCTGTGCAACTCTTGATATTGAATAGCGAACGGCGCTTCATTGATTATGAGGAAGAACGGTGTGAACACCACCATCTTTGTCAAACTGTTGAACATCAGCTGATTGGTCACTGCCACCTATTAAAAAAAAAACTTATAGCACTTTTCTTTTGTCCCGGATTATTATGTATTTTATTTGCACGTGCTGTGTGGCGCACGGAGGCGTAGCTTCATAGTCGCGTATTTGTCATTACAGTATGCACAGTAGCATGTACAGTACCACAATACCAAAAAAGTTGTTAATTCATATTGAACTCGACGTATTGACTTTTTAAGTACAAAATCGAATATTAGGTTGAGTACGCCTTTTTACTTTAGTGTATTAAGCTACAAACATACGTACAATGAAGATTATACGTGTCTAAGAAGCTAAAGTTCCGCACAGATGAGCCATCGGTGGCTGTCGCGCGCCACATCCTTTAGAACCGCGCAAACGAAGGTGGTTAGTGGTCGCCACAAGTGGCCAGACGCCGCCACGTATGGACGCTCCAAGAGTCATTCGCGTTACGACACTAAGTTGCTAGTGGCCGCCATCGATGGCGTGCCGCGGCCACTCAGCGGCTTGCACTAAGTCGCGAGTGGCCGCTACGAGTGTGCGGCAGGTCTATACAAAATGTATACTGTTTTTTACTAGCCACCAGTGGCTCGTTTGCGCGAACCCTAAGCTTCGCGCGTACAGAATAGTTTTTGTAGCAACACACCTGATACGTCCTACCCTCATGTTTACATATAACCAGACCGGAACTTCCAGGCACATCAAGTGGGAACTTGTCCGACCACTCTCCGAATTCCACTCGAATTGCTGCCTTTTTCTTGCCAAAGAAGTTCTTCGCTCGGAATGAGAATAGGATCGGTTCTTTGTACTCCTTGGGGTGGAATATCACGTTGCCCGTTTCGTCTACGTTCTGAAATAAGGAACTCTGTTAATATTTGTTGGTTGAAACGCTTCTGATGTGAGTGATGAGCGCGCTTCAACTTTGATAACTGAATATTTCCTCATTTAAAAAAATATTTAGAAACAACTGACGGCCTAATGCGAAATTTTAAAGTTTTAAATCGATAGAAGGCAAGTAGGAATTTGCATCGAAAATGCATGCATGCATTTTCATTTAATAGACGGCTGAATAAGACTTTTACTTTCCGCTTTTAAGACGTTAAGGTACTGACAGACATGCTCATAAAAGAGCATGCTTAAAGCATGCTTATTAGTGGCATGTTTATGTCACTGTTCACATTTGCTAGTAATAAGCATGCTTATTTTTGAAATAAGCATGCTCAAAGCAAACAACTGTTCACACGTGCCATTTAATCGCAAGCTATCGGACAAAATGGAAGCTATGCATGAAAATATAATAAAATCAGTGGTTCTGTACAATAAAGTAAAAAAGTAAAGTATGCCTATATACGTCCCACTGCAGGGCACAGGCCTTACCACAACTATGACGTGGTGATTTGGGTCATACTCCGCCACGCGGGCCCACTGCGGATTGGTGGAAGGGGGTTTTAAGACCGCTTGGCAGTGACTAAACCTTACTGTCAGATGTTATTAAGCCGCCCGAAAACCTCTGACTAGGCTTCACTACTCTACTATCAAGCTATATGAGCCAGGACCAACTTAGTGCCTTCCGAAGCACTGCTGAAGCAAGATGCTTATGATAAGTGTCACTGTTTATGGTTGGAATGGTCACCCATCCAATTACAACCGCGGCGTAGGTGGCCTAACTTTGGTAATCACTACCAAAGGTCTGTTGCCAGTGAGCTACAAGCACCTCTAGAGTTACTAAGATATAAGATAAAAGAACAGATACTGTTCTATCCTTACAGACGTAATAAAACAGTGTTATTGCTTGCAACGCAATTGATATACATATATGAAGACGGTGGGTAGGAGGATTCGTTATCAGGTAGGTCTCACATGGCGGAAAACTCAAAATAACAGTCCAGTTGATTATTACAGACGTCTATTTTCAATATAGCAAACGAATTAACAAAAAATAACTAACGATGAAACGGATGCATTCGGATTACTTGGTCGAGAAACGCGGTAAGTACGTTAGAGCGACGCACTTACAAAGTAACAACCGTTCTAGTCGGCGTTCGGACACAGAATGATGGCGGATATCTTTTTAGATAATTCCAAAAAACTACACAGGTACACCGTTTACAAATAACATTTAGGCCAAAAAAAATCTAATAAAACACTTAACGTGGATTATCTTATCCGAAAAACTCGAAATGGTTTTTGAGTTTCCGCACCTATGCCAAAAACGAAATGTTGTCGATTAAAATAAGCATGCTTAACAGCAAAGGTGTTCAGACGTGCTCAAAGCACACCCCCCTCCACTCGCGCAATAGGTGGCTTGCTCAAAAATCAAACCACAATTGTTTTTGAGCATGCTCAAATTAAGCATGCTTATTACTGGCAAGGCGTGTTCACACATGCCACTAGATAGCAATTGCTACCTAGTGGCATGCTTTTTGGCAACTAATGAGCATGTGTCAGTACCATTAAGGCGTCGAATGCAATCTGAGGAGATATTCATATTTATTTCAAGACATAAATAAAACAAAATCTATGCTAGTCAAGGAAATAAGCTTCTTTTATTAGGTTCAGTACAAGAAAGGGTAACGCGCGCTCATGATTTATGTTATGATATCCAATTAACGCCTTACCAAAAAGCAGGCAGTTTCAGCATGAAGTCACAAGTCTATAAAACATAGTTTTTGTTATATAGACTTGTGCAACAATTTTTAATTAATTTTGATTAATAACAATATTAAGTAGAACCGAAAACCGGTTAAAATATAAATGGTTGCTAGGGCTAGGTTAAAGCATGCAATTAAATACATGCAATGATTGAGATCATGATGAAATACACTACTTAATAATATAACAATGTCTTCGATCAAAGCAAAATAGCTGTAACATATGGTATGCAGTAGGGTCATCATAATCCACAAGTATTTAAAATTTTACCTGATACATCCCAGTTAAAACTTCACCTTTTTAAAAAAGTTAAATAAATAACATTTATTATTACAAATACAGCTATTATAATAGAAACCCGATCTTATACGCCATCCGCTCGCACTATAAAATTTCTTTAAAATATTTAACAAAAAATAAATTAATGTTTGTAATTTTGGTGAATTATAGTTAGCAGACGCATTAAGATTCATTTATTTAAAAAAAAAAGTGCAAGTATCTACAATTGTATAACACGTGTTTTAATATTGATAAAATATTTAAAACGTAAAAAATACTGCATACTCAACGAGAGCATTCATGACAAAGTCACGAGTTATGACCATTTTAAATTAAAAAAACAGGTATGCTAACTTCGAGTGAGACTCCATTAAGGCGGTGCCGGGCTGAACGAACTAAGCATCTTCATCCGCTACTAAACCTCATTGAGGTAGTTCTGTGCTGAGCTAAACGGAGTAGAATTCCATAAACAAGCTCTAGTGGCTGGGCTTACCGCGCCCCGGGTCCAGAACGCTCAGCTCAGCTCAGTCATGCATCGCATGCGACTTGTCGGTTTTCCGAAATCTAAACTGTGCTGAGAGGAGCTGAGCTGTGTGGAAATCAACCAATAAATACCCTTTATTTAGTCCGTCTCAGCTCTGCTTAACACCGTCCTTTTGAGCGGAGCTAAGCTGGACTGTTAAAACAAAAAGACTTTATTAGTTGATTTCTACACAGCTTAGATCAGCTCAGCTCTGCCTCAATGGAGTCTCACCTCATAGGTTTTGCCACTTGAAATTGGTAATATTCGAAACCTCGCAGGTGAATGCTCAAGTACGCACCCTTACAAGCATTATTCTATCCACCAAAACAATAGTGTATGATGTGCACATACATCAGTCAATTGATAGATATATGCACATCCAAAAAGTTATAGAATCTCTCGAAGCGGCGAGTGAATTGTAAAAACATCTTGTAATTCACGAACTAGCTTGACACTTACTTGTGGTTTGACATAATTATGTATGTGTCAGGGACCAACTGATTTATTAAACATTACAACTACGCTGTGAAGCAAACGACTATAAAACATTGCCGGATTCGATTTGTAAGGTACTGACTAAGTAAGGTCATTGTAAACAATACTTTCTTGAATCACTTGATAAAGTACACTGTAAATAATGAACTTCTTGAATCACTTGGTCCATAACATGTAGGTCGAGTTTGTGTAGTGCGTGCTCCGTCAGCATCGAAATGTGCATACGTCTAACCGCAAGTAAATCCCAACTTTGTTAGGAGTTTCAAGAGCTATACCAATAGTAGCTGTGTTGGACAAACAGTATGATACATTTATTCCCATATGTGAAACCACCACTGTGCCTAAAATGGTGCACTCACCGGCAAACATGACGTATGGCGTCTAACAAATTTACTGCAACGTGAATGTTTTATCTGCAATCGACAGTCAACGTTATGGCCCTTAATTTCAAGATAGATAATGAAACGAATCATGGATAACTTTAAACACATGATGTAGTCCTCTAATCAATATCGTGAAGTCACATCGAATGCTTGGGATTATATCATGACCCCACTGAGCATGCTAGTAAATAACAATACACGAATACCATACAATTTAGTCGAAACCAAAAAATCCTAAAACTATAACTTTGAGATGAAGCTGGTTAAGTTTTAGAAAGCATAATAATAAACTGTATTTAGCCGAAACAGAAGCGCTGTTTGTTGTGTTTCAGTAAAAGCAAAAACAAACATTTCAAGCTTTAAGAAACTTCAAAATGTTTGCATCATCAACACTGCACACTGCCAACACCGACAGTTGAAATATTATCGGCAATCTAATATGCGATTAAAATTTTTGAGCAGCGAAAAAAATTGTGAAATATCTATCGCATCAACGCCATGTCGCTAGATCATCTCAAAGGTACCTTGCTGGGGGTTCCGGATTCTTTTTCTGGTTTCTTTGATTTCTGTAATCACGGAATATTTTATGGCCAATTTGATACGACTTTTTGTGTTACACAAGTGCCTATTTAGCTACGTGGAAATAGCAAAAATGAGTCTTAGCCTCTACTTGACATATAGCTAACACAGTAATAAAATGTTATAATTAAGTTAATCTTGCTGTGGCTTCACTGAAACAGTCAATAATCGACTTTAGTTTTGCGAGTTTCACATAAGCACTTACTCCTCATCCAATTATATCTGGATCTGGATTTTCTAGCTTAAATTCTAGAAAACATATTTGGAATACAAAATATTTCAGACTTACCCTATAGCAAAGAGTGAATCCAGTCTTATTCAACATCCAGAAGGGACAGTAAAGCGACAGGACTTGCTTGCCTTCCATGTCCACACTGTGCATGCCAAGGTCTAAGGTCATCACGGACGGACTGTCGTGGGACTCAAACGTCCAAACAGACAGTTCTGTTTCAATATCTGGTAGATTCTTTGTGCACACCCAACATTTGTCTAAGTAGTTTTGTATCTGTAACAAATTTGTATTATTTATCTCAGAAATGTTACTTTATTTAAAGATTGTTACATTTTTCTAAGCTGATACCCAAAATCAGCCAAATCATTTACGATCTGTAAATTCCAACAAACACCGTGTAGATAAGTAAGTCACATTTTTTTGCAAATTGAAAGTGCTGTTGTCAAAATACAAATTAATCGCGATAGGTGTCGTATTGTGTTTGATACTACCCATAGTGATTATTTGATCAATGGCAAAACCACTACGTAGTATGTAATAATTAATCATTACGTAGGTTCTGCTAAGTTGTCAAACGTGTTCCATACATGTGTCAAACACATACAATTCAGCACATAAAAATCTAACAATTTTATTTACGTGGACGTTGGTTGATAGTGTTTGGCAAGGACCAAACACGCTGGCGCCATCTAAGATTAGCATTGCCTATGCTTTCAAATTAAGGTTTTTGTTTTTTAATATTAGAATCGCGTGGTATTTGCAAAAACATGGTTAGTCTAAACTAAAACCCACATGAACGAAGATGCGAGCAAGAGCTGGTAATTTTTTTTCACTGTCAACAACTTTTGCCAACTGATCACCATCTTACGGTAAGAAGCGCCATCTATAATGACAGTTATCTTGCATCCCTCAGGAACCAAACATTTATCCGGGATAAGCAGTAACTTATGTTCTATTCCAGATAATCAATTTCTGAGCCAAATTTCATCTTGATCCGTTCAGCCATTCTGTCGTGATTAATTAATAAACATCCATCCATCCAATTTTTTTTGATTATCTTAGAGATTAGATATTAGTAAGATTACAATTCTTACCATAAGTACGATAGTAGCTTTATTAGGCGCTAAATGTGACAAATGGAACATTTCTCCCGGCTTGAATGTCTGTGTGCGCTTGAGTCCCAACTGTGAGACCACAATTTCCACTGGCAAACAGTTCTGAAGCTTGACGGCTGGTTTCAGGACGATGTCATAGCAGGATGACGCGAATGTGTGCCTGTTTGAATGCTCGTAGAACACTTGCTCCATTGTTCCTATAGCCTGGTAACATAAGTCGTGATTAGATCTTTGTCTTTACTTAAGTAGAACTGCTAGACTCTAGCAGTTTCGTTCGACCGAACGAAAACAGTTACGAATTAGTGCTGTCACTGCTTGTAAATAGTGAAAACAATGTCATACTATATTTTGCAAGTCTTTACAGGCAATCCGGGACCAAGGCTTTGATACAATCCCGGTTTATATTAATGAAAATAAAATAATTTAATTCAGATAAATATTTTTACGTTGAATCTTTAGGTAAATAAATAAACCTAAACAGGCATTCGGTTGAAATTGTGTCTGTTACCTTCAAGTAAAACTTTTCCCCGCTTTGTTTGTCTTTGGAGTCACATTGCAATAACTTCGATATTTTGACTTCTTGCTGAAGTTCACGCCAGATAAAAGGTGATACTGAGACCGTGAAATCTAAAAAAAAAAAGATACTCTACTTAAAAATTCTGTTTCTAATCAGTTTACATTTATTGCTACTAATCGAAATACCACTTCGCATTTTTAAAATGAACAACAATAAAATGCCAACTGAAAAAACGATAAAGTTGCCTGCCTTTAAAGGTCGTTTTTTTTTGCTTGGCGAATATCTAACATTATATAATAAATATTCATTTAAAAAAAGATAGACACAAAAATAATAACCTACTATAGTTAATCATTTAACTCAAAAACCTTTTTATAATAGTTCCGTTAATTTTTAACACTGTTTAGTGTGAATGTGTAGTTAACAGCACACACACAAAAACAAGTGGACTCTGGGACGCAAGTATTGTGTCATGAGAAATAATATACCGTTCACTCACCTTCCACAGAGAAAAATATCTCAGCTGTGGGCGTATGCACTGCTTGCAGCGGCAAGCGCAGTATGCCGCCCGGCTTCACGTCGCCTAGCAAGCGGACCTCGTTGCCACTGAGCGTCATGTAGTACACTGACACGTTCACTGCTAGCGTGTTTGTTACCTGTATACCAAACATTTATGTTGACGATCTCATAGATTGATTGAGATTAGATTGTGCCAACAAACACACCAATTATCTACTCTAAGCCTAAGCTTGTACTATCGCGACTAAGTAACGGATAGATATACTTATTAATTGCCTCCTTTGCAGCATTTGGATCTGCAACCACATGGCTTTACAGTCCGTAGTGCAAACCACTATACTTGGTATAAGTTGGATGAAGAATTTATGTAAACAAAACAACTGGCATTTCGTATAAGTTTGTCTCTTTCACTTCAATATTACTTATACAGAAATGCGTTTTATTTACGAAATTCGTTAAAAAAATAATTTAGCTTTATAATAAATATTAAGTAAACATCCTATTAAAGCAGCAGAACTTTCAAAATCTTGATAATATCTTATTTGAAGACATACATTTTTTATCCATCTTGACCCAACTATAAACCAGCCAGATGGTCGTCAAACTGATACACAATAATAGAAAAGTTTCCAATGTTATAGAAATAAATAACCTCCCCCAAATTTTTAAAGCAAGCTCTGCCCAACTGTCTCGGGTATAAGTCCGCCTCTTTCGAGAAAAACCGTCCAAATAGTACCGCTATCTTATCCTTCGCCTGTCTGATGGCGTCTGTATGTGGTCAGCCTGTGGGTTACAATCTGCGACCATCTCTCGGAATGCATTCTGCTGACTTGCTGTGCCAAGACCCACTTTAGTTTTCCGGTTTTTCTACCAATGCAACGTCGGAGACTCTGGTTTGAGATCTCTGGTTTTTGAGTCGATTGGTCCAAATTTCTCCACTGCCATTTAACGAACCACGAGTTAAAACTATACATACATCAACATACAATCTCTTCACAAAAGAACTGCATTCCTAAACAGACACATTTTTTTTAAATAGGCGCCAGGCAGCACACCGTCCGTCATAGCCTCGAAGGTGTTAATACCTTCCTTGTGGTACGAGGTACCAGAGAATGCATTTTGCCAGCGGCGTCTTCCAAACTGAAGCTAATTTAGACAAGATAATTTTATAGTTTGCAGCCGTTGCAGACTAGACATGCGCAAAATCGTTCACCCGAGTGAAAAGAGTGATATAGTTCATTGCGAGTTAAAAATATGTTTCATTCATCTAGTTCATTTAGTTCAGTAGGTTCGTTATGTCAATTTATCTCATTACTTCATTTATATCTAGTTGAATTACATTTGGTTGGTACCATTTACTCAATCGCGGACAGTTCTATTGAAATTACTTTCGTTTGGGCATTTAATAGTTACGAGTACCTATACTCAAAATATTACATAAAAACTGATTTTGCACTGTCTCAAGTTTAAAAGATTTAAAAAAGGTGCAAAATTAACTTGAACTCTGACCGGTGGCGTCACACGAACCGGGCCGTGCAACTGTCTCGCTCTTGCAGTATGAATAAATATATCTGTACGTTTTACTCTCATATCACTGAGTTACTGAACTAGTTGAACTAATTCGGGCCGAAGTTAGTGAAAGATACACATGAACTGGTTTCGTGAAGTAGTTCAATTTTGTCATTCATTCAGGAACTACCCATGTCTATTGCAGACAGCCGCTGGATGCAGGCCGAGGCCGCTTCCAACCAGCCAATCTGGAAGTCAATGGACGTCCTATTGCTAAAATGATGATGATACCAATTGGGTTGTC
The DNA here is from genome assembly GCA_963576865.1 of Anania hortulata. NCBI lineage: Eukaryota > Metazoa > Arthropoda > Insecta > Lepidoptera > Crambidae > Anania > Anania hortulata. The sequence continues at coordinate 7,300,766 of OY756396.1, read as the reverse complement.
ATAACCTCTCGTATGCTTTGTCTTAGATCTCTGCAACTTCTGTCAACTGCTTGTCTCAGACCAAAGACAAGATTACTTTGGTCATCTTGTATGTATGTATATATATTAACCATAAACAATATCCACCCGTTTAAATTGACACCGTCATTCAGCCAAAAGACACACAAAAAACATAAAAATAAAATTGGCAAACCTGCACAACACTCCTCAAGTATATATGCAGAGCCGCCTCCTGCATGACGACTTCAGAAATAAGCCCGCGCGGTTCGACCGCGGCCACGTGCGGCACGTTCTTCTCCAACGTGCCCCCGCCCGACCGGCGGCCCAGCGTGAAGTACCGCTTGTCCGCTCGCTCCACAGGGATCTGGACGTTTTCGTCCAGTTCTACTATCTGCGGAATATTACTCATCGTCAATGTATACCTGAGCCGTGTTGCGACGGCCGTAAAGAGTACACTTCCCCATCACCAACAGGTGTGTCGTAAGAGGCGACTATCTCCTGTAGCACAGAAGAAGAATAATGTAGGAAGACGCTGGATGCAGGTCGTTTCCAATCGGCCAATCTGGAAGTCATTGGAGGAGGCCTATGTTCAGCAGTGGACGTCGTATGGCTGAAATGATGATGATGATGATGAATGTATACCTTAGTGTAGCAACACACCATGGAGCACATATCCTCACCATCATAATCATTTGAGCCATATGATTATCTGCTAAACATAGGGCTCCCCAATGACTTCCCGATTGGCCGGTCGAAAGCGGCCTACGGTCCGTACCTATTTTGTTCCACAAAAATAACGCCATTTTTATTGTTCCCGTACTTCAAAAAAAAAAAAAAAAGACGGAACCCTTATAGGACTTTGTTGTTCGTCTGTCTCGTCTGTCCGTATATCTGTCAAGACCCTTTACCTCAGGAAAGCGTGGTGGTATCAAATTAAAATTAAATCGATATACTAAGGTCTACAGTCTCTTCAAGCTGTGAAAAAAACAAACTTCTAAGTTAACGTAAAATAATATAGTAAGTATATTTCGACACTTTTTAGGGGATCAAAATTAATAGGGTATTTTTTTTAAACTTGTAAAACTAAATAATAAATAAACAAAATAAAAGAATAGGTTACCTTAACATTCAATTTGAGAGGCGGTGGCGGCTCGTTGAGTTTCATCAAATTAAGTAGTCCGCCATGTTTTAACTGTAGAGGCACACATGCACTTGGTTCTAATACAACTTCCCTGTCGAATTAAACATACATTTAAATCCACTTACGATTCTTATTGGATTGGCAAACGTATTATCTTTAAATAACATATGTACCCACCTATAGTCTGAAGAAACGTACTCGTCTGTGAGGAAGACAGAGAAGTCCTGGTTATTTTGCAACATCAGTCTGGCTGTCAAACCAGTGCAGTTGTGTAGAACGTACGGGGCTCCGAAATATTTTGAGTGGGAACCCTGATACAGAAACGTGCTCTTTATCGACTTATAATAAACTTAATCAATCAATATAATAAAGGTAGTTACTACTTACATCAACTTTAGATTTAGCCAGTAGCGCCGTGTCGGTTTCGGCTATAGCAGCTGAGAACGAGTTTGCTAATTGCGTCAAAACCTAAAAAAATATAAGAGAATGTAAACGCATCTAAAACACTTATCTTTTAAAGGAATTAAAATTATGTAACAATTTTTAAATGGTAATCACTACAACAATTTAAAAATTGTTAGTGTTGTTGTACTTATAAGGAAGAAAAATCTTAGAGTTGTCGTATAAAGTTTTTGTCAAAAGCTTTTCATAATAATTAGTTAACCACATACCGTATTAATAAAAGTAAAAGTTAAGCTTAGGAATTAACTAAAAACACTATAATTTGCAATGTTTCATTCATTATTTAATTACCTCTATTCCGCTTCTAGTAATGGTAATCTCAAGTGGTTCGCTGCTAGATATCGTGATGGTTTTATTGGCTTGCCGCATGGCGACTGCCTGGATGTTAGCCGCCTCGTCTTGTATGTCTATCGCTGAAACATTCTCTTGCGAACGCACCACTACCTGTTAATATCGAAAAAACAAACTTTTACTTAGCTAATCTCGAACCGTACAAAATTACCTACAGCCTAATTTCATTCGGAAAAAAAACATAAAAAACCATTTATTAATACCTGAATTGCATACTTTTGAATATCCCAATTATTATTAATTTAATATACCATTGCTTCGGGACAATATTGTAAGCTAGCGCTGAGAAGAAGCAGCGCAAGAAACTCGGTCACGGTAGTCAGCCTTTTTAAAATAAGTATGGTATTTTTACAAGAAAATATATGTGAAAGGTACGAGCAAGGTAGTTTAAGTTCAGCTATTGACTGTGGTAATGTTTAGGGTTTCGCACCTCAAAAGGAAAAAACGGAACCCTTATAGTATCACTATAAATATATCAAAAGATCTATAAAAATCACACTCAAGTCTTAAGGGAATCAAAATTTAGGGTGCCGTTCCGTGGAACTAGAACTATGAAATTTGCTAAGACGATATTACGTCTTATAATGGGAAAAATCTGAAAACTATACACTTGTAATTAATTTGTATTTTATTAGACTCGATTACAGAACTATTCATTGTGTACCTACGGAACCCTCGGTGGGCGAGTATGAGTCGCACTTGTACGGTTTTTTTTTTTTAAATGCGAATTATTTCGCTATCATCGAATTTACTATCAACGCATCACTTGCCTCCATCTTGAGCTCCCAGGGCACATGTTTGTACTGGTAGTCCTTGAGCACTTCCACGGGCTCGACTAGTGGCTCCCACACTGCACGACTGATGTTGTAGTACGACACTTGCATCGCCCAGGTAGACTCCATGTATAACTGATAATAATAAAAAAAAACAACATATGAAACTGTGGTTTCTGGTTTCAAGACGCCAGACGGTGGCAGACTCAACGCACGCAAGCGGTCGTACTCGGTTGGGTTATAAACGCGCTGATTCGTTGGTGGTGTGTGAAGTGAAGATGCCCGAAACATTACCCTAAGACTGGCCGAGGGCAGCTTCACTGATTTGTCGCTTTGGGCCAACTATGTAAGGCCAAATTTGTTTTAACCCGCCCGTATTAAATCTTTTGAATAATTTCGAATAAGCTTTAATACCAGAATGCAAAGATTGTAAGTGATTTTAAGAATCTGTATACGATTCTTGCTATTTCATATGCGAATTAGAAATCGAATGCTTCAAAAACCAGGCCCCCAAATCAGAACCATTCGATGACAAATTGTAGACTGGAAAAGCATGTGAACTATTTGATTTAACATAAGGTTGTCAATTCGTTATTGAACGATTCTGAATCGGACGCCAGTTCTGACCCAACTTACTTCAGAACTCCACTCCCTGAGTTGCCCGGTAAGCGACGCCTGCATGACCAGCACTGGAATAGTCTCGTTACCGATGTCCATTTCGAGAGAGACCACGATAGACGGACTTGACAAGAGACATATCTCGCCCTTAGGTTGCAATACTTCAGCCTGGTCGAGAGTAGATTCTTCGATGTTGATCGCTTCTTCGGCCTCATCTATGGATTTTACATTCAATAAGGAACCCTACGCAAAGAAATTTGTAAAGGTGGATGGCGCGAACGTGATGAGTGGAACTCTATAATAAAATTGTTGTTGACTCGAAATAATAATTGACTTCACCTGGCTTATCATTATGATTAAACTAAAGGTATTGTAACATCTGAACCTTGGTGTAGGATACTTGAAATGACGTTATTATTAGAAGTAACATGCCATTAAGAATTTTATCGCAAACTGTCAAGTGAAATCAGGAAAATTTAGAATATTCTAGTAAAAAAACGATGAATATAATAACCATCGATATTAGGGTCTGGAAGGTTCGATTAGGGATATATCCGTTTAAAGGGGCGCCTCCTGCGGGTCAGCCGCACAACGGGCAGTGAGTAAGGGTCTAGTAAATTAGAAACAAGAAGAAGGAAAATGAAGAAATAGTAAGTGCCTAGTAACATTAAAAAAGGGATCAGTGCAGTGCAGTGTAGTGCGGATGACGTCCATGAAGAGGGCCGTGTCAGTGCTGTCTGTCAAGAGGACTACGTCGCGAGGCTAAGGCAGTGAAGCGGACCGAGTCGGTGCCATCTGACAAGAGGGCCAGACTACGTCAGTGCTACGACAGGGCTCTGTCAGTCATATGACTTCCATCTTGTGGCAAGAGGGCAAAACTTCTTTCTGGAAGAACCATCGTTTTCTTCAAATCCACTTCCGTAACACTATCTAACAAAATTTGAATAATAACGATATTTTAGACAAAGTTTTCAGTTTTATGTAGTAGAGTGATACAATTAAAATGTGAATAATATAAAACTAACCAGTCTTTAGGAACCAGTAGGAGTTGGGCCTGAAGGGTTGCATACTCCACAGGTCCGAGTAGAATATCGCCTTATCCTCCTGTTCCAATTCGTTTTCGTCGCTGCTTGTGATCGTAGCAAGCACGCGGTTGAGAAGCGATATAATTTCTAAACAAAAAGTGAAATAAGTTAGTATAAAGTAATAATTTTACATCATAACTATGACGAAAACATAAACTGAACCATCGAGCAAAGCAAGGCTGCTAATGAAACCGCTATCGGTAGCCTTGATTTGCTTATTGTCACTGAAAGACATACATCAAAAAAATAGTAGCTGCAAAGAGGGCTTTTACGAACTCAAGAAGAGAGGGAACCCAAGAACAGGGCCCAACCTGCCAGCTAAAGAATTCTATTAAACGAACAACAAACTCTTCCAGTTTTAACATTACCTAACCTCACTGAGCCGCCTGTTTCTTCAGCACAAAAGGGTACAGAAACCCCTACACAGGTATAATTACGGAGCTGAAAAGACTCACACGGCGCCCTAGACGAAGGTCGTGTTGAAACATGCAATCTTAAAAATGAAAATTTATGGTGGCGCGTCTGCCGCGCTTCTGTGGCGTGAATTACGCTTAAATGACGCTGCTGAAAAGAATTTCGCAACAAATTGAATTAACTATAACAAGAGTGCCGTGTGGGTACGGCCGTAAAGAATACATTTTCCCTACGCCAGCAGGAGCGTGTCGTAAGAGAAGACTAATTCCGTAACACGAGACGGGCAGCAGCGTCTGCGTGCGAAATATTATAAAAAACTGCTCTCGCCAACCCGTCTGCCAAGCGTGGCGAGTATTGGCAATCCCCGCGCTAATGAGTGGCCCAAAAAAGACAGGGCCCCCAGTCTGTGGTCCCGCTGTTCCTGGCTACGGTAGCGGTCAGGGTGACAGCGGTGCAGGGGGTGCTAAGAATCCCCGGAGGCGGTTCGCCTACCACCACCAAAGACGACTGGCCCTAGTAACATACATTGAGGACCGACGATAAGATAGTTGAGCTGGAAGAAGAAATGGGTAGGATGCACTGTAGTATCATGGGGCTATCAGAAGTCCGACGAGAGGGCGAGGACTCGATAACCCTGAAATCCGGCAACCTACTCTACTACCGGGAGGGCGACCAACAGTCCCAAGGTGGTGTCGGATTTCTCGTCCACAAGTCCCTCACTAACAATATTGTTACCATTGAAAGTGTGTCGAGCAGGGTTGCATATCTGATACAGAGTATCCAATAGGTACTCACTAAAGGTTATACAGGTATATGCACCGACCTCTACACACCCAGATGAGGATGTAGAGGCCATGTATGAGGACGTAAGTAGGGCGATACAGGGCAAAGCGATAATGAGTTGAGAGTGGGGCAATTTGGAAATGGGCAACGGAACCCCAGGGGACAGAGGCTGGCTGAACTTCTGGGGAAGGAGGACCTCTTTGCGATAAATTCCTTCTTTCAGAAGCCACCTCACAGGAAGTGGACCTGGATGAGTCCCGACGGTTCCACGAAAAATGAAATTGACCACAAAGAGACGAAGATTCAATGATGTCCCCGTGATTAACAGGGTGAAAATGGCAGTGATCACCGAATGGTTAAAGGCACATTGAGTATTAACGTCAGGCTGGAAAGGTCCCGTTTAATGAAGTCTACGCTCCGACCCTCAAATGCCCATATTTACTGCCCCGAGAGCTTTTAGCTCGATTTGTCTAATCGCTTTGGATGCCTAAGGAACTGCGAGTCAGTGGACGAGATTAACCACAGGTTCGTAGAAACTGTCCAAGCGGTTGGGTCGAAATTTTTTCGACCCCGTCGTAAAGGCAAGCCGCAAAAGCTTACCGATATACCCTCAACCTCATGGCAGAATGACGTTCAATGGCACTGCAGACCTCCGTTGATGCTGAGGCATATCGGCAGCTCAATAGACGGATATTGAAGTCCTTGCGACATGATATCCGCGACTTTAATACAAACAGTATTAAAGATGCGATAGAGCGGAACCAAGGCTCCAAAGTTTTCGCAAGAGACATGTCTATTTGGCAAAGCCAGCTGACGAAGCTGAAGATGGAGGACGGCAGTATAACGTCGACGAAAGCCGAAGTTTTAAGGGAGATCGAGAAGTTCTATCGGCAGTTATCTACCTCGGTTACTAAACCTGTTAGTAGCTCAGCCGAAGACCCAAGAGCTAAGCTGACCCGACACTATACCGAAAATATCCCGGACATCAGCCTATATCACCAGGTGATGACGGAATCACATCAGAGCTTCTGAATGCGGGTGGAACACCGATACTGAAAGTCCTTCAGAAACTCTTTAACTCGGTCTTGCTCGAGGGAATAACGCCGGAGGCATGGAAAAGAAGTGTGGTGGTGCTCTTTTTCAAGAAAGGGGATAACGCCTTACTGAATAATTACAGACCCATCTCGCTTTTAAGCCATGTCTACAATTTGTTTTCGAGAATCATCACGAATCGTCTTGCACGTAGGTTCGAGGACTTCCAGCCTCCCAAACAAGCCGGCTTCCGAAAAGGCTATAGTACCATAAACCACATCCATACGCTGCGGCAAATTATACAGAAGACCGAGGATTGTAACTTGCCACTATGCTTGGCGTTTGTGGGCTATGAGAAGGCCGATTCGATTCGATCGAGACCTGAGCAGTGCTACAGTCTCTCCAGCGGTGCCATATTGACTATCGGTACATCGAGGTGCTGAAGTGTTTATACAAAAATGCCACCATGTCTGTCCGACTACAGGAGCAGAGCACGAAGGCTCACTCACCCTCGGGTTGCCGACGATATCGTTGTCATGGCAGAATCGCTTGAAGACCTCGGCACAATGCTCCATGGCCTTAGTCAAGCTTCCCAACAAGTAGGCCTTCGGATTACGAGTAACATGGACAAAACTAAGATCATGTCGAATGCCCATGTTGCGCCCTACCCAGTATCAGTTAGGAGCTCTACTCTCGAAATTGTTGACCAATATGTCTACCTGGGACAAGTGAGGTCAATCGTCGAATCCAACTCGGCTGGGCAGCGTTCGGAAAACTACGCAACGTCTTCTCGTCCAAAATACCTCAGTGCCTAAAGACGAAAGTCTACAACCAGTGTGTGTTACCAATGATGAAATATGGAACTGAAACGTGGCCTCTCACTATGGGCCTCATAAGAAATCTCAAGGTTGCACAGCGTGCTATGGAAAGGGCTATGCTCGGTTTTCTCTGCGAAATCGAATCAGGAATGAGGAGATTCGTAAACGAACAAAAGTCGCTGACATAGCCCAACGGATAAGCAAGCTGAAGTGGCAGTGGGCGGGGCACATAGCACGTAGAACTGAAGGCCGATGGGGCAGAAAGGTTCTGGAATGGAGGCCACGTACCGGCAAGCGCAGCGTAGGACGTCCACCTACAAGGTGGACAGACAACCTGGTAAAGGTCGCAGAAAGCCGCTGGATGCGAGCCGCTTCCAACCGGCCAATCTGGAAGTCACTAGGGGAGGCCTATGTTCAGCAGTGGACGTCCTATGGCTAAAATAATGATAACAAGAGAAGCGGGATTGGCGGCACGAGTGATTTTGATGCCAAACACGAAGATGTCTGCATGGTGAGCGGCAGCAGTTACCGCGGCGTGGAGTTGGCGTACCTACAAGGTGACTCACTAAGCGACGACCTAGATGAAAGGCGTGTCGAAACCTACCCTCTTGAGAGCCCAAATGACGCAGCTGACCAGAATTTCGCAACTAAAACTAGAGAAGGATTAAGAATCCCGCAGGCCACCAGGAAACCAGTAAACCTGGCAATCGTTGGCGATGTGCGCCAGGGTCTGGTCTGCGGCACCACAATCACAAGCCGGGACTCCTTTAGCCCCTACTTATGAAGGTGGTGATTGGAACGGCCGTATCCTGTTCTGAAACTGTTTAGCCTTACTTACATACTGACGTTAAGTGCTAAAACCAGCGGGCTTCAGCGGGCATGAAAGGACTGGACGCCTGGACCAGGCGACACAGTGATCTTGATGTCTCACAGGCGACATCGCGACATAGAGCTGACTTAGTTAATAAATAAATAACGAGACGTCCTAGATGAAACGCGTGTCGAAACCTACTTTCTTGACAGCCCAAATGACGCTACTGACCAGAATTTCGCAAAAAATTTGATGAACTGTAACTAGAAAAGCAGGATGACTACGCTAAGGAGCTCACCAGGCGACACAGTGATCTTGATGTCGGAGACGGAGATGTCGACGTGCATGCCGCTGCCGGGCGGCTGCGATAGCGCCAGCGACAGGTTGGCGGGCGCCAGCAGGAACCGCGGCGTGCTCTCCGCCGCGCCCAGCGTTCGCACCACCATCTGGAGCCCCGATATGCCGCCGTCGGCTACCATGTGCTCTTCGGTTGTGCGCAGCTTAAAGCGGGCTTCCATCTGCACGGAGAGATATTATCATTAATAATTTTGCTGACGCAAGCTAGGAAGTAAAATAAATTAATTGTTACAACAATCATGCTAGATTTGTTCATTTTTTTGGCTTTATTCTGAAGTCTTTTTAGACTTTATAAACCATCGTCTAGAGATGTTATGTATAAAAAAAACTAGAGAGGTTTAGCTTCGTTCATTATTCGTACACTGTAGCTGGCCTGTCGCAACAGACTTATACAAATAAAAAAGAACCGTAAAACACAGAAGCTAGACATCCATTTGCAGTCTCTTCATAAAGGACGCATTTTTACGTCTCATTTTATTTATTTACTCTAAACACTCCCATCAGTAATCAATAACGACTTACATTTAAGACAAGGGCATCGCACTTTTTTTGCTCGAGCGATTCAACAAGGATGATGTCAGGCTGTTCGATCTTGATGTTGACGGTCATCATTGCCGCCTTCTGCGGTTGTTCTATCGACGGCGCTGACACGACGGATAGTTTCTTTTTTTGCTATTGAGACAGAAATAATTATAATTAAATTAGGTATTAGCTTAGTTAAATAGTTACATACAAAGAAAACCCTATCTATGTGAGTCTGGTGCCTGGAAAAGATGTAGAAATACCTGTATTACAGGATCCCAGTTCCCGCTCATCGGTTCTGGACGGCTGCAGTAACAGTCTAAGCGTGATTGCAAAATTATTCTTGATTAACTAATTAATTTAAATCTCTACTAACAGACACCACTCCACAACCACCTACCGTAATAAGTAGTTTGGGGTTAACCAAGCCGTATAGTGGCGCCTAAGACGAAGAATTAAAAAATTTAAATAAAAGGTCCAGCCTCTCATTAAGATAACAAGCCAGTACAAGCAAATCTTTTTAGAGTGAGAGTTACAGCTGTCTCATATCCAACTTCATTATTTATCTGCACGTGCTAAAGTTCGTTATTTTCTGCTTGTCGTATATTTTGAAAAATCTTATCATGTCTTTTTACAAAAATATCAGTATATAAAATCAAAGAACTGAACTGTCTAAGTAACTACTGTGCTAACAGTAGTAGCTTATTATTTTTGGGTTAATCTTATTTTTAAACAAATAATTTTGTTCCAAAGGAATGTCAAGATTGTTTACAATATTCGATGTCACGCATAAAGTGAAGTAATCGAGCACCATCTGACCATCTATCTCCGAAACTAATCAGTGATTTATCACTTAAATTAAGTACAAGATGACAAGTATTGTCAACTCTCGCCCATACTAAAACAGTACGTCACTGATCAAAATATAATGGCAGCATTGTTATCGAACATACTCTATAGGGTATACTCTTGATGAGTAAAGTCACTTACCGTCATGGTGTCGGAAGATTTTTCAATAGAAGACCTGGCTTTGAATTCTTCCTTGTGTTTGCTGGCCTCCGCGTCCGCCGCCAGCTCTACAGTCAGGAACTCCGCGATTTTGTTCAGGAAGTCCATCGCGAGAATAAGGTTGAAACTAAAGATTCTCATATCAACTGTAAAACGGATAGTTTGTTCAGTCTTTAGTCATCTGTATCAACTAAGTTTAAATATACACCTACCTAGTACGTCGGGTTTTTATATATTACAAATAGGATTCGGCTAATGATCGACTGATTTCGGTTTGTTACTGCATCTTCTTTATCATTCGTATTACGTCGCTGTCTTGTGACACAAACGTAAATCTTCATACAGGAAAGACATTTACATAGTTGAAATTATAATGAGATTTTTATTCGAATCGGCAGTCTATATTTAAGCCATATCTTATTACAAACAGGAATCGTGGGATTGCCATTTTAGACAAGAATCATATAAATTGAGTTTAAATGACAGATTACTGAATCGAATTTAAAATTTAATCATAGCAGATCAAAGATGTTTCTTTCTTAGGCTTATCTAGCTTAAGAATGTTTATATGCGGTTACTACATATAAAATACTGAAGGTAGAATCTGTAAAAAATAACAACTTGTATATAACAGATACAAAAAGCAAATTGCATTGCATGACTCGTTGAGTTTTTAGATGAAACTGTTTCACCAAACGTTGGGTCGTCATCAAACATATAAAAATATTTAATAAGTAACGCAAAATTAAAATAAGCGTGCTTAAACGCTGGAAAAAGTATTGAGGAAATATTATAATACACTAAGAAAACTTACTAAAAGTATCAAAGTTCTTCAAGGTGTAAGTGATGTCGATCATGCTGCGTATCTTGTCGTGCGCTTTCGATATGGCATTCTGTACTTCGTCTAACGCGTAGTCAGACCTCGATTCAGACATCTCTCTTCGTCGCTCGAGATACCTAATGAAGGATTTAATTTATTTTTTCTTTTAAATCCACTTTTTAATATGACAGTTTAACTTATATTTCATAATGAATACATCTTTGTATTCACATAGCTAAATAGAAGCCTAGAAAAAATCTTGCACTAACACAGTTTATGGTTATCTGTTTCTCATCCTTTGCTTTTTTATAGACGTCGTTGTAAACTGCTACAAATGGAACAAACGAAGCTAATATCACCTAGCGCGATATGGCATATATATTATGACAGCGCCATTTTTATAAAGGAAAAGAATAACCAAGGAGTTATGAGCTCGATTTAAATTAAATTCTAAACTTCATAGTTACAATATTAAAAATGACTATCAGATTTTTCTAAAATGTTGATACCCTAGTCAGAGTAGTCACCCTAGTCACCCTAGTAGAAAGGGACAGTAAACGGAAATAAGACGATTGTTACAGAAGTTTTTCTTTTGGTGTCATAGTAACCCCACCTCGTAATCTTAGCGCCTCGCCCTGGCCTGGTATCGTCGAGCGTGCAGTCGACGAGCAATACAGACGTGTTCATTGAGCTGTCGGAGTACATCCGCCCCTTGACCGAGAGTAGAGCGAGGCAGAACCTCGCCAGCTCCACGTCTTTTACGAACATAGCATCTTCCGTCTAAGGGGGAAATCGTTTAAATTAGTTAATATTGATGTCGATTCGGCTGTGTAACTTACTAAGTCAGTATTGTTTATTTGCTTTTAGTAAATAAACCAAAATGATATCAAACAGCATCCACAGACCATTTTTAAAAGGCTCATGGATTTACCAATAGAATTAAAATAACGCAAAAAAATAAGAAGAAAGAAATTAAAGTTATAGTTCTAAATTGATAGTCTGTCGGTTTTTATTCACTAAAAAGAAAAGAAGACTAAAGTTAACAGACGAATAGCAAAGACAGTAACATGATATAAATATAAAAATCAGCAACTACAATGAGTTCCAGCCCCCTTAACATGACCACCAAAACACGATATGATATGATATGATATAGCGATATATCGACACCAATTGTAAAAAATATAATAGATGTAGCAGCCATTTTGAATTTTTATCGAAATAGCGATTATAATATGTGACGCACGTTGATTCAACATGGCAGCTATATCTATCATATGTTTACAGTTGGAGTTAATATATCGCTATATCATATCATATCATATCTTGCTTTGGTGCTCATGCTAGGGAGGCAGACGACTTGTGGTCTATGTAAGTATAAACTAACATAATATTATGCAACTAACTGCCAATACAAAAGTTCGGAATTGTGGGAAGGTTAGTTAAAATTCAAGTCTTTATTTGCTTTAGTAATTGCAATGTACATCACTAAGTAATACTGATGTACGTTGCACTTTATATGAAACTGTTGCATCACGCCAGATCCGTTAAAATACTTTAGCTCTGTCACTGCCGAAACTACTCCGGCAAAACGTTTGGAGAGATCATCATCATTTCAGCCATAGGAGGTCCACTGCTGAACAAAGGCCTCCCCCAATGACTGATCATCGGGGGGGATTGCCAATACTCGCCACGCTTGGCAGGCGGGTTGGCGAGCGCAGTTTTTTTATAAGATTTCGCACGAAGACGCTGCTGCCTGTCTCGTGCTACAGGAATTAGTCGACTCTTACGACACGCCTCCTGTTGGCGGTGGGGAAGTGTAATCTTTACGGCCGTCCCCACACGGCACCGTTTTGGAGAGATATAATGTGATTAAGCTTTCGCCGGTAAACTAAAGACTTGTTGACGCACCCCGGGGACGGTTTTTTTGCCGGATCGAACTAATGTAATTACCTAGACTCGCTGAACGGTTTTCGGCATATTTGCCGGTCCAGCATAATGAGAAGAAAAAAATCTAGCATTGAATTGTATAACGTCCGTAGATTAGTAAAGAAAACATAAAACTGAATTTACCACCTGCATAGCAACAGAATTGGATTCTAGTCTTGCCTCCTCGCTCGTAAAACGAGTACGCCAGAGTAGTTAATCGTCATACTGTGAGAACGAAGGCTGCTTTTAACATGTCGTGGCGATTTCCAATACCATAGTTTTAAAAGTTATAATTAACTTAGAAGTAAGTATTTAAAGTATAACCATCATACTCACGCTAATGGTATTCATCAAGTCTATAACAAAGCTGTCCATCGTGAAAGAAAATTTGATGGTTGTCCTCGGTTTCTTGGTCTCTCTCGACGTGACCACCGCAGCCGACTTGGTCTGTACTTTGCTCGACTGACTCTTGACTGTGGCCTTAGATACCACTTTAGGCACGTCCTGCTTAGGTTTAATATCCTCTACTTTTTTTTGGCCTTCTTGGAGATTTTGGTTTAGTATCTTCATTATGCTTTTGTAGTCACTGTGGCCTACGGTTATCTATAAAAAAAATACGATTCTTCGTATTATAGCATAAAGATGAGAGAGAAGATATATATATATATTTAATGACACAATGCCTGTATATCGCTTTTTATATTCATTAAATGCCTAAGAATATTTTCTACTTTTGGACACTAGTTTATCATCCAGTGGTAATTTCATAATTCCAAAGTTTTATCAGCCAGTGGTTCAGATGTGGGAACCTTTGGTATGCTTAAGCTTACATCTGTGCGCGCTTATACGCAAATATGTGCTCCGGTCACCTTTGACACATTTTACTTGATTTTGTTTTTAATACTACCCAATACAATCTAAATGTTTTTTTTATTCCCGATTAACGGAACAAACAACTTTGTTTTATACTGTGTAGGGGTACTTACAGCGATAGTCTTCATCCGTCCGGATATGTCAAGGTCTGGTAGCGTCTCGTACCACAAGGAGAGGCTTCGCTTGACGAACAGCTTGAAACTCGTCGGCCGAAGTAGCTTCCTCTCTTGCTGGACTGATAGCTCATCGTTGAGCTGCACGCAGGAGACCTTCATTTCTTCTAGCTCAAGGGTCAACTCTTCAAGAGTCACTTTGTTATTGACATCCTGACATAACAGACAAACATTACCTGATGAAAAAGGACCCCGATGCAGAACCCTTCGATAGCGAATTGACAATCGGTAAATCACGTGACACTAATCCTATAGTGTCACGTGGTTTTCCGATCGACTATTTGCTTTCGAACGATTCTGAGTCGTGGGCCAGATACGGTTTATAATGTGTTAGGATTTATTAGACGAAACAATGCTTGAAATACAGGATGTCCCAAGAAGAGTGTACCAGGGAGCGCAAGGTGTTAAAGGACACTAGGTAATACCTATCGACTGGACAACGTATGTTTAGCGAAAATTAACGATTTTTGAGATATGGATTTTTACCTGATTGCGAATTGATCCAGAAAACCACGTGTGACGACTAAACGGTTAGTTCTTTTTTTACTAAAATAGTAAAATAATGTAAGGTAGGTACATTGTTTTACAAAATATGAAACATTATCAAATATATTCTGAGTAAAATATCATTTAAACTTTAGCATAAAACAGTTTGGGAAAAAATAATAAATATTCTCTTATTATTTAGTCAATTTCGATAGTTTATCTGTCACTAACTACTACTACTACTGCTACTACTACTACTACTACCACTTCTGTGCTAACTTAGTCTCGCTCTAGTTAAAAATAATGAACAAAAACATTTTCTGTTGTATCTTAAATACTTTCTTACTTAGTTGACTAAAATTCATTCAAGGTTGCTTGAATTCGAAGAAACTTTTGCCTTCTTCCATTTCACTCGATATTTTGATATGAAGCTGTAGTAGTAAATCTTTGAAACTTACAGAGCTGGGGGTCGAATCGATAGGTATTAATGTCCTCTAACACCTGGCGCCCGCTGGTACACCCTTCTTGGGATACCCTATATAATAATCTGTCTAGCTTGCACTCATACTACATACTAAGAGCCAAGTTACACTAAGCAATGTCTGCCGCGGATTCAGCGCTGCATTCGCTTGCATCGCATGTTTGACGAAATATACACCTCTTTCATTCCTTGTTTAAGAAGAAAAAGAGACAGATGAGATTAAAATAGGATATAAACATTTTAATTGTATACTTACAGCAACAGACAGGTCGACGAACTTGTTGTCTAAACTCATTCGACCCAAGTCTACCAGCATTGCATTAAGACTGTGTGAATTTTCCGGGATAACTATGAGAGGGGCTGCCAGACGGACTTTCAATGCGAGTTTGGTGGAGTTTTCATAAGCGGTCTGGACGTTGGCTCGCGCAGCGTCCGCCGCTTGCGTCGACGCGTCGATGATCGCTTGCTGAGCCGTTTGGAAATTGTTTAGGAATTCCTGTTATAAAAACGAATATATTATATAAATGGACATGCTTACATCTTTCTGAGGTGGTGATATAGTAGCAGGTTACGATAACTGGACACCTAGCGACGTAAATCGTGGACAATAAAAAGGACCAGCATTTGCTGTAGAATTGGATAACCAGAAGTACAGTCAAAGGCACTCTCCAAAATTTGATAATAACCTGACTTCCTATTACACTTTTGCGACAATATTTTGTCAAACTATTGTAATACATATATTTGGAAATACAGTTCTTTTTAAAATTCAGATACTAAGCTACTAATGCTGTTGACTGTAGCTATTATTGCCTTTAACGGAATGCAGCCCGAAGCTTCACGATGATATTTAACAAATCGTCCGTGAGATAAGTTACCATAAGGCTCTGCTCCGTCTATACAATTGAAGTAAAAATGTTAAGAGAATAACTTATTATATATTTTTAACACGAGCATTTCAAACCAAATTAGTATTGAGAGCATTTATTACCGTGTAACTACAGTGGGCCTCCTAAGACAATAATTGGGAAGCGACTTTGTACGCGCACCTTTGTTGCTGAGCAACTTTTATACGAATAAAAATATTATTATTTATATATTGTTTTGCGTTATTTTTGCTTTAAATAAAATAAATAAATAAATCATTTATTTGCCAGAATATGGTTCGTTACAAAGATGAAAGATATTGTTTTTCCAACATATTCTATCGCAATGCGACGTGCAAATGTTAATTTTTATCATACAATTAATGTCAATAATTTCAGTACAAATTAGAATTATCAATAGTGTCAAATATTATCAGTCAGGAATTCATTAATAGTATAATACATTTTCTCTTTTAAAAAATTAAATAAATAGTTCTTAAATTTTGTAAATGTCAATGTTTTCAAGTTAACTGGAAGTTTATTAAATATTCGTATAGACATACATACGTTCGTATAGATATACATAGTACACATTTCTTGAATAAAGAACTAATCTTTGTGATGGAATAGTCAAATTATCAACACTTCTACCCCTATATCCCGATTTATTTTTGTTTATTTCAAAAAGATGGAGATATTTTTTTACAAAAATACTAATCTCAAAAATGTATAGGCAAGGAAGGGGCAAAATATTTAAAGACTTGAACAGGGGCTTACAGCTGTCTAAATAATGAGCACCACAGATCGCTCTGACACATTTCTTTTGGGCTTTAAAAGCTCTGGGCATATCTACCGAGTTTCCCCATAAAATGAGACCATATCGTAACACGGATGAGACATATCCATGGTATGCCATGACTGCCGCATCCTTAGATGCTACTTGTCTTACTCGGTTAAGAGCATAAACGAACCTATCTATTTTGTTTATTACAGAGTCAATATGATATTTCCAATTACATAAATAATCTAATGGTGTAAAATCTAATGGTGTAAAAATAATGGTGAGCACTATGGCTGACTCAATGCGGGAATGGGGCTGGTGCACCCTAGAGGACAAAAATGGAAATTATTTTCAGTGCGAAATATGTAAAAAAGCATTCCACCTTGACTGCTTGGCTTTAGATCAGTCCACCGACCTGTCGTTTTGGACTTGCCCAATTTGTCTTGCACAGGAGCCGAAAACTAAAAAAGATGACAACACTCCTGTACCTGCAAGATTTAATGCCAACGTAACCACGCGTTCAACCAAGAGACTGGTACTGCAATCGCTTCCTAATTCTTCAACTGCACCTGTGACGGAAGATGGAGTGCGTACCATTATACAAGAGGTGATTGAGAAGCAGTTCGACATCATGCTGGGGAAGTTTTCGTTGTCACTTAACACTGAACTGAAATCTATACATGAAGAAATCAGGGAGATCAGGGAATCAGTAACGTTTATTAATGAGCAATACGAGGATATTCTAAGGAAGAGTGAAGAAAACAAGGAAAGAATGGCTGAACTGCAGAATCAAAACGAGAAGATCACGAGTACATTAAGGGATATGTCAACACGCATGAACAATTTAGAGCAGCATGCACGTGCAAACAAAATTGAAATACAGTGCGTCCCTCAGAAGAATATTGAGAATCTCATTAACATTGTAACATAGCTGGGAAAAGCAATAAACTACGATGTCAAGGTAGATTGTATCTCTCACTGCACGCGTATCATGAAGACCGGCAACAGCAATAATCGTCCAAAATCGATTATTGTGCAGTTCAACACATCAAGAGTTCGAGATACGTTTTGAGCTGCTGCGATCAACTTTAATAGAGCGAAAGCATTTGGTGACCAATTAAATACTTCGCACCTTAGATTTGGCGAAGAAAAGTTTTCGATTTTTGTAAAGGAACACTTAAGTCCTAATAACAAAGCACTACATGCGGCGGCACGCATTAAGGAAAAAGAGAAGGGGTATAAGTATGTGTGGATCCGAGGGGGGCGAATTTATGTCAGAAAATCAGACGACACTGAATACATATTAATTCGTGACAGTCTCATCTCACTTAATAAAATAAAATAGTTGTATCTAGGTATAACTTATAGGCTTGTTATAAACTGTTAAACTCTAGTGAAATTCGAGAATCTTAAGATATATTACCAAAATACTCGTGATTTACGTACTAAAACCGATGATTTTTATCGTAACTTGGTGTGTTCTAAATATGACGTCATAGTGATGACAGAGACTTGGTTGAATAGCAATGTTCTTGACAGTAAACTTTTTGACAAAAGATATAATGTCTTTAGGCGAGATAGGGAAACGTTTGGGTTCCATAACAAAAAAGAAGACGCCTGCGGCGTTTTAATTGCAGTCGCCAGAAAGTTCACTGTCAAAAGAGTGTGTGCTTGGGAAAGCAAATGTGAGGACCTTTGGGTGACCATTGAATCTGAGTCTGGTTTTAAGGTTGAAGTTTGTGCAGTTTACATACCTCTACTAAAGGTAATACCCATAATAAAGTCAATTTTAGATAATTTTTTGGATAGCTTCAACTCTATTGCAGAAATTAATGACTGCCATACCATTGTTATTGGCGACTTTAATATGAGCAGTATTGACTGGACTCGTATTGATTGTGTCGCCACCGGTACTTCAGCCTATCCCAAACTGTGTCAAGATTTTTTGGATTTTGTAAACGTAAATTGTAAACGTAACGTAAAACGTATTCTCAATGCAAATGATAAAATTTTGGACCTTGTTCTTGTTGATATTATGGATTGTGATGTGAACAGAGCTACGGATTGTCTCAGTAAGATTGACCCACTCCATCCTCCTCTTGAACTTATTCTAAAATCCGTTTTACACCTTACATTGGAACCAAACAAGACAATGCGATTAAATTTTAATAAAGCCGACTACAATGCTATTAACTCTGAACTACAAAAAGTCAAATAGTCAGAACTTTACAGTAAAATTAGGGATCCCAATCTAATGCTAGATATCCTTTATGATATAGTAAATAAATTAATTGAGGATTTTGTTCTATCAGTTGTGCGCAAATGTAGCTCTCGACCGCCTTGGGTAAGCGAAACACTGCACAAGTGATTGCGAGAAAAGCAAAAGTATCTAAAAAGATATAATATTTATAGGAATCCGATAGACACAATATCACTTCGAATTTGCAGCAAGCGTTGCGAAAAGATGTCTAAGGAGTGCTATGTTCTATATATTGATCGCATTGAGGACAAAATAGCAAAGCATTCGAAGTTCTTTTGGTCTTATATAAAAACTAAGCGCTTTAGGACCAGCAACTACCCTGCTGCTATGTCGAACGGCGAGAGAATAGTAAACACTGGTGTTGATATGTGTGATATGTTTGGGTCACATTTTTCCTCGGTATACAGTCAGCGAAGCAGAGATGATGGTGGTGTCATACGATCGTCCGAATACTTGAGTAGTCTGTCGAACAGGGCCCCGATCGCACTAAT
Organism: Anania hortulata; assembly: GCA_963576865.1. Taxonomy (NCBI): domain Eukaryota; kingdom Metazoa; phylum Arthropoda; class Insecta; order Lepidoptera; family Crambidae; genus Anania; species Anania hortulata. The sequence continues at coordinate 7,281,431 of OY756396.1, read as the reverse complement.
TTTTGCGGAAGCGGTTCGAACCTGAAACGTATCTAATTCGAACATGGCTACGATTCAATAACAATGCAGCTGGAAGCAAAATCCGTATTGCGCTAAATGTCATTAGTTCAACCATAGTTGAATCGTTACCATTCGATAGTAGAACTTTGTTTCTGTAGGGACGGCACACCTAGTATTTTTTAGTAATATCGGTGATTTGTGCATAATCGACACTCGATTAAGCAATTTGTTGCTAGCCGCACTAGTCTTGTGACGCAAAAAAAATCTAAATGTCATTTAATGACAGCTTTCCATTGACATACTCTGTCGTCTAATCTGTGCAGCTTTCAGTCAGCTGTTTGTTTTATAGTTTATATCATTATTTATAGTAATATTAATTAAAACATAAAACATGATGCAAACGCTGCTCACGAGATACTGGCAGGACAGTGTTACCACGGCGGTAAAACATATGTTTATCGCCCCATAAGAAAAGTAGAAGAACAATAATAAAAGGATTTAGCTTCCATTGCTGACCTAGCTATACTAAAAAACCTTACTTATCTGAAGAAAACTCATCAGCAGGACTCAGGAGACTCCCTTCATTCAAGAAGTAAAAATGTGTAATGGTGTACCTACTTAGTGTGAGCAAACAGAGCAAATAAGCTTTAATCTTTGGTTAGTTTATGAAACATTGATTTAAACAATGTTATGAAACTTAAATTATGTATAAAGCATAGGTTTAATAAAATAAAGTTCTTTGTTTTCCATAGAAACTTGTTATTATTTATATATCTATACTGTTTATTTCCTTAAGTTCTCATTTTACTTGCCTATTTTAATTTTAAATCATTGTTATTGTAGGTGTATTTCCCCAACTTTTTAAAGATGCTATAATAGTAAGTAAGCATAAACGACCAGATTTTTCTTTCATATTGCGAAATGTTTAATTTTAAAATGTCATTCAACTTCACGACAAATAACAAGTTATAAGCTTTATCTTAAATGCTATTTCACCTCTAGTCTTAACTCTTTCTAGATATTATAGATTTTTTGTTTTCAAGCAAGTTTAATTTTAGTGTGCCGAATAAACTAAAACTTTTTGATTGACATTTTAAAACATTATTTTTACTGCATATTTTCGACTAGTAGATTAAATAGGTATTATCTATTGTTATTTCATAGTATTAGTGAAAAATAAATTAATAAGATACATGACACAACACAAAATCCCAAATAACAAGCCAGTTTAGCGTACACTAGTTAACAAACTACAATAGTGACTCTTTTCATTGTATCTTCAATTTGTATCTTCATAGTACAGCCTGTATTGGCATTTATCTATATTTCTCAACAATTTATTGCATTAATACAACTACACATCTGAAATCTTAATAATTGTTTAACATTCCTGCCGCAGCTAGATAAATTACTGAATTCTTGATTAGTAGTATGTATTAAAGAGAGATATTACATCATTAATTAAAATAATAATGTAATATTAACACTACATAGCCCATCATGACTGTCTCTATAATTTCACAGAAAAAAGTTATCATCATCTCATCTTTTCATCACAACAAAAACCTCATTATTGACCGGTGGTTCTAATTAAACATTTTACATTAACATTACAGAAACAGAGTTACTTTTGACTATTCTGTAGGAACTAAAATAGGTAGTTGTGGTGAATAAGGTAACGAAAGACTTTCTAAAATAACTATCTTAGGATAATTAGGTATTTACATCTTTAAATGACTATATCTTGTAGATATTTTTGGTGTTATAGATTATGATGTATTCCAGTATTCTGAGTAGATAGCTTAGGATTTGGATTTAAAGATATGTTAAGAAGAAATTTGGAATAAAAACAACTGATTATTGTATTCTTAAATTATCTAATATTTACTGTTTATTTACAATTTTTTATCACTGTAATCACTGGGTGAACACTATTTTCTTGAGTGAGATCACTTCAAAGTAAAAAGGTGGTGAAAAAGTTTTCCAAGAATCCCATGGGAGTGTTATCGGCGTCACACACAACACAACATTACACTTTTTATTTACACTAGTTTATGCAGTTTGTAAGGCATATAAACGTCTAATTAGTCAAATGTTTCCAAAAATGGACGTAAATGAGGTATTTTTTTGATCAGAATAGGTAAATTTACTCAAACGTTTGAACTTTGGTTGATAAAAAGTTGCTTTTTTCAAACCTTTTATTCATTGACATCTGACAGCGGTAACGGTTGGGAAGTGGTTTGGAAATGGTACGAACTTTTTTAGCGCGATACCAAATGTGACAAACGTAACGGAAGTGGTGTGGATGTGGTGTGGTAATGGTTCGATTTTATTAGCGCGATCGGGGCCCAGCTCTGACTATTTTTCCGCCGTACACATAAGTAAGAATGACATTGTCAAGTCTCTCAAAGGATTGGACATCTCTAAGGGTTCGGGTTCGGATGAGAAACCCCCCTTTTTTGTTGTAGGATGTGCCGAGGAACTTGCAGTTTCCCCCCCCCCCCCCTTTCTTACATTTTTAAGGTAGTAAGGTAAGTAAGTAGTAAGGTAAGGTAGTTTAGTAAACTCTTATCTCACAGGCAGAACACAAAAAGTATGTATAAATGGAACTGAGTCTTCTGGGTCGCCTCTTACTATGGGTGTGCCGCAGGGATCAATATTAGGACCCCTACTGTTTCTAATTTACATTAACGACCTTCCGTCTTTTACAAAGGACCTCTGCGAGACAGTGTTATTTGCGGATGATACTTCATTAATTTTTAAAATTAAGAGAGGTAAAGATTTATTTGACGATGTAAATACTGCTCTCTCGCAAGTATTGCACTGGTTCACTACCAATAATCTTATGCTTAATGCAAATAAAACAAAATGTATTAAATTCACCATGCCGAACGTAAAACTGGTCCCAACACATATAACTGTAAAAGATGAACTGCTAGATACATCTAGTTCCACTACCTTTTTAGGAATCACTTTAGATTCCCGTTTGCAATGGGGTGCTCATATTGAGACTCTATCGGGAAGACTTAGTTCAGCTGCTTATGCCGTGAGAAAGATAAGACAGTTGACTGATGTTGGAACGGCAAGATTGGTGTACTTTAGCTATTTTCACAGTATAATGTCATATGGAATATTATTATGGGGCTCAGCAGCAGATATTGAATCTATTTTTGTGCTACAAAAGAGAGCTGTACGGGCAATTTACGACCTCAGACCCCGAGACTCGTTGAAGGAACTGTTCAAGGAAATTAATATACTAACAGTGGCTTCTCAATTCATTTATGAAAATATCATGTATATTCGCAAAAACCTGCATCTATTTCCTAAAAAGAGTGACATGCATAATATTAATACCCGGAATAAAGATAAACTTGCCGTTCCAAATTTCAGACTGCATAAAGTGGGTAATTCGTTTATGGGAAAATGTATTCGCTTTTTTAACAAATTACCACAGTCCATTGCTGAACTGCCTATGTATGAATTTAAATCGCATGTCAAGATGATTTTAATGAAAAAAGGTTATTACACTGTAAATGACTATTTAAATGATAAAAATGTATGGAATTAAATACTGCCGTGCTCGCACAGGTTCATTTTATCTTGTAATGTAAACACACTATTTAAAAAGAGGCTGACAATAGTGACCGAGTTTCTTGCGCTGCTTCTTCTCGGCACTAGCCCACAATATTGTCCCGAAGCAGTGGTAGGGTAAAAAAATATACTGGGACGTGTAAAAGAGCTTAATTTAGGCCTATTTACAGAAATAAATTGGTTTTATTGGTTTTATTATTATTAATGCATCACTTAATACAGGATCATTTCCAAACCAATGGAAGATGGCAAAGGTGGTTCCTATCCACAAGGAGGAGGCAGACAACATCGTAAGTAATTATAGACCAATATCAATACTGGTTTCTAAGGTATTTGAGTCGTTGATATGTCCTATGATAAGCAATCACTTCAAAAAGTACATATCTAACTATCACGTGTACTAATTTGTTATCTTTTATGGAGGATGTCGTACAGTCAGTGGATCGGAAGATGTGATTTATACTGATTTCAATAAGGCCTTCGATAAAGTCTACCATAGCTTTCTAGTGTCAAAGCTTTTTGCCTATGGATTTTCCGGTACCTTGCTTAAATGGCTAAAGTCATATTTAAGCGATAGGTCATTTTATGTGGTAGCTGATGGGTATAAATCTAAGGTTTTTGGTATAACATCTGGAGTGCCCCAGGGTTCTCATTTAGGACCAATACTTTTTAATATTTTCGTAAATGACCTTCCAGCTTGTTTCAACTTCTCAACGCCGTACATGTTTGACGATGATCTTAAAATAGTGGGAACGGTTGATTCTCAAAAGGATGCAGAACTGTTACAGTGCGATATCGACAAACTTACAAATGGGTGTACGGAAAATTTTATGTATTAATATTATACACAACTTCCCTAGACATCCTAGAAATGTCCTATGCCCACCTCTCCGTAAAACAGTATTTGGCTCCAACAGTTCAATCCCGAGACTGTAAACTGTATAATAAATATCAAAAAGATATCGATATAGGTATTTGGAAGTGGTTCACACAAGTTCAAGCGCGAGGTCCAACGAATAGTCTTTGGCTAGTTTTTGTCGTAGTTCATAATTATTTTGTTTATAATAACAAACTTCTTAATTTTTTGCATTCACAATAATGCTAGTTTATTCTATAAAGTCCCACCAGAGGCAGTTAAAAAGATTTTTCAAGTAAAATTATTTTTCTTGATATATGAAATGAAATTTATTTATTTTGTCCTTGAAGAAGGTACATTTTAGTTGTTAGTTAGTTACATAGAGTTACGATCCTCTTCTTCAGCTAACCAGTGTTGCATACAAATATTATAATGTTCAATTTAACTACAATACGTAATTACTTATTTAATTCAATAATTTTTAAAAACATGCATTATTTATATTAGATTTCATTATTAGATTCTGTATGTAGATAAATGTCAATTTTATAAAATCAATCCATCATGCTTAATGTCAATATTAAAGATAAACAAATGTCAAAGCTTGTGTTCTGGTAAAACAAATTCAATTGGTATTTTAACCTAAAGAATGTTTAAACAGTGTAGAACAGCTATTTAATTTTCTTCTTTACTAGTTACCTTTATACAGGTGTTAATAGCCAAGCCTCACAAGGTACATGCATTATTGTGACAATTGTGCTTTATATATTCGTCTACAGTATAAAATACATGTGCAATTAGCCATTCAAACAAATGTGCCTGGAACCTTTTACCAGATAGTTCTTTAATTGTTTCAGGCAATCTATTATAAATGACCATACACATCCAGGCGACATTTTTTTTAAACGAGCACTTTTTGGGACAAATGCTAACGACAACCTATTTCCATTCCTTGTGTTTCGTGGATGACTATCACGTGCCTGTTTGAAGTAATGTAGATTTTGATTCACAAACTTGGCTATTTCATATATGTACAGGCATGGGACTGGTAAGATGTTTAATGATTTAAACAGAGGGGCACACGGTTCGTCTGGTGGAGCACCGCAGATTGCTCTGATGCACTTTTTTTGTGCAAGAAATACCTTTTTAATGTCAGTGCTATTGCCCCATATGATGAGGCCATATCATAGGATTTACTCCACATAGGCAAAGTATGCTGTAAAGTCTTTTGTGATGCTACTTTAGTAAGTTTATAAAATGCAAACCTATTTATTTTGCTACATATTTTTACAATTTGTTGATTCCAGTCTAAATTATGGTCAATCTCTATACCTAAAAACTTAGTCGCATTTGTCTTATTTATATTTTTTCCCTGATAGTTAATATTCAATTGTTCATGAGTTACTTACTACACACAATAACTTACTTTTGTTAAAAAAATTAACTTAACTTATATGCATGTTGCGTTTACCTTAAAAAGTTTTACACTTAGATGCCTAATGTTGATATTGTGTTATGATATTCTTAGTGTATCAATTACTGGTAAACCAAATAAAGTTTTTTTTATTTAAATGATAGCTACTTAACATGTCGTTACATCTGTATATACGAATGCGCTTTGAGGCGATAAACGCAAGTGCGACGCCAGAAATACAGATCACACGTAAAGAAATCACAAAGAAAGATGATATAGATACAAACAGAATAAGAAATCAAATTAAAGTTGAAGGTAAAACGTGCCAACATTGTAAAATGTAAAAGTATAGTAGACATACCAGCATAGAAGTGACGAACCAGTTGAGGAATATAATGCGCAGACAGTTGATTTGCAAGTCTATCGACATATTCACGTCACTCGCGGACGGGTACTGATCCAAGTTGTACATCACTATTTGGACGTTCATCACATCACCACCGATAACTTTTAGTATCTGAAATGAGGACCCAGTATAAAATAAATAATAACATTAAATTTTACAGAAAACACAACTAAAGAATAGGGTTGATCATCCTCATCATCATCATCATTCAATCCATAAAACGTCCACTGCTTAACCTACCCCAGTGACTTCCAGATTGGCCGGTTGGAAGCGGTCTGCAAGTTACTACATTTTCACAATTTCTTACCTCTTTATGAATAGTTTTCGGATTCAAGTCCTTTACTTTGATGGACCCAATAGCGCAGTCTACTTGCGTGTACGAGGCCTTCATGACCAACCCTGTAGTCGCCCGCTTCAGTTGGATCACGGACAACGGTCGCTTGTCAGTTGCGAATCCGATCTCTATCACCCCGATCTTAATGTTCACTTTTAGTTGGATGCTCTCTACTTGCTTGCGGCGAGAAGGCTTTGTGACGCTCACTGAAAATATATACAGGATGTAAGAAAATAAAACCGGCCAAGTGCGAGTCGAAATAGCGCACCGAGGGTTTCGTACAAACTTATAGCTATGTAAATAATTCGTCTATAACGGAAATCGAGTCTCGAAAATATTTACCTATTTTCCGAGTTTGTATTTTTTTTTAAGTAACTACAAATTTACGGTTGTCGGGCTTTTCGCTTTACGTGTAGTATAAGACATTGTTTCTCGCCAAATTTCTCGATTTTAGGTCAACGGAAAGAGCTCTATTAATTTTTATTCCCTTTTGAGTGTCGAAATATACTTTTTTTGCGGCATAAACGACCGTATCTTTTTTTACGTGAAATTAGAAGTTTGATTTTTTCACAGCTGCAAGAGACTGTAGACTTCTTTCTTTAGCATAATTTTTATAGCTTCACTTGATATTAACCAACTATGTAATTTAAATATTGGATGTCGTTTTTATCTACTTCTGACTGTTCATACCGATTGGAAACTTTGTAAATATGTGACATTTAGATGACAATACAATGATGACGATGCTGCGGCTAGGAGTGGATAGTAGAACTCTTAAATGGCTACTAGTAAAACCCGCGTAACCATAAACTAGTGTTAGGAATAACCAGCGAAGAGGCGGGCCAAGCGCTACGTCATAGTGACGTAGATCCGGTCGGGTGGTGGCAGCAGAGCACAAGACACGATACGCAGCGACGGGGCACTCAGCCCACTTTACCTCAAGCGCTCGGATGCAATAGACGTGCCTAATATTCGTTACTTGTTAATTATCGTTAGGTATAGGTATTTTTGAAATAGTTGTAACGGAAGGAAAATTAAATTCGTAACAGTTTATATTTATCGGCTTCTTTAATAAAAAATTAAGATTCCTTCTAGTTTTTAATACTAGGTTAATTTGATTTGTTTTCACGCCCCTATACATATAAAAGCGTGTTTAATAGAATTTTATAAAAAAACAGTCGTGTGTTTTATGATGAGGTTTTCGACGTCATTCGAATATATGTGTAGTCATAAATAAACCAATGCAAAGCCAAGGTCGCTATTTATCCAATACGTTTGGTGTCACTGATAAGAGTAAGTATTTTATACATAAGTAACTTTAACTGTACCTTTAGATTTCGCCGCAGTAAACTCTTCATCTTCCATAATAGTTTCTAACGGCCCTGCATTTGCTGTTCTGTCAAACGTACTTTGAACGGCTTGCAACTTTGTCTAAAACACAGGACACTAAATAAATTAAACTTTATCATCTAATAATTATAAAATCCTTAATAATTTAAGGACTTTTTGATTCTTTACCTGATATTCGTTGACAATTACTAATATTTCTTGCAATCCTTGCAAATGAAGGAGTACTCGCAAATTAGTGAAGTCCATATCAATCAGCTGTTCCACAGATCCATAATGACTTCTAAACTCTGGGCATTTCTTATCCACCTAAAATATTTCAAACTTCATTTAGTAACATTATTAAAGTCAAAATTGGGAAATTTCTTTTTCTTTTAAATGGGTATTTTTAATGTTATTGATTTGTTTAACTAGCAGAATTAAGATTAGAAGATACCGTCAACGGCTTATTAAACTACAACAAAGTGTCAAAAATATTAGCACTAGCGCATTCCTAATAACTGCACTCAACTCGCACGCGAACTGCACATACTTTTAAATTAATTTTACTTCACGTCTTACCAAACCGACCCCAAGATTACTTACATTATTATAAGTGACAGCAAAAAGATATTGATTTGCATGCGGTTCCTGAACAGCCTTAGTCGTCTCCACATCGGAGGTCTCAATCATATTGATGATCTTACACCCTGCTCTATGGTGCTGCATGTTAACCGCACCTAGGCGGACGGTCGCTTCTAGGTTAAACGTCTTTTGGACAACAGACAGATTTAACTGGTCCAGAGAGAACACCAGAAACTTATCGTATGCGTTAGTCGCGTGGATTGTCTTGCGGTTGATACTGAGTACTAGTTCTGTAAGCAAAGCAAATTATAAATCTATTAAAGGAATATCATCAATATATTGATATTGTTTAAAAATGTCTCATACAGTTCCATACATTATCATCATCATGTCAGCCTATTGCAGTCCACTGCTGAACGTAAGCCTCCCCCCAAAGAGCGCCAAAGAACACGATCTCCCGCTTTTTAAATCCAGCCACTGCCAGCCATCTTCCATACGTTCCAACGTAATAGAATGTGAAAGTGTACATGCGCGGACGCATCCGGTGTGTATAAGGCTTTCATTTTAGATGTTGTGTAACAAGGCAGATGAAAACTGATTACCTAACTTTTAAACCATTTATTTTTACACACAGACAGTATATTGTTACTCAACTAATTCGTGGCTATTATGACAACGATAAATTAGTCGAAGCTGTTACTTTGCAATATTTTGCTTTAGGCTATACGTACACTATTCAATGTAGCACCGTGTATAAAGCCATTAGAGTTGGCTTCATATGTTTATGTAAAGACCCACCTTTCATAATGAATACTGCGTCTAATTCAGTCAACTGCACCGAGTGTTCGTCAGTATCCCTTTGGTTGGAACGCGCTGTGTCGCGTTTTTGTTTTTCCACTGGATCAAGATACTTCAATAAAGACAAACTCGACCCTTTGGATTCACTAGGCTAAAATAATGTCATTTAATTAGAATCGGAATTCTAAAGACTTGTGATTGTAAAGACTACTAAAGTAGTCGCGCCACTTATAGAAGGTAGAAAAAGCCCTCTCCAAGTAAGGTATTTAATTTTTCCTTCATGTTTGGTTTTTATACATTCGAGTTGTAATATAAACCTGTTGAAGGCAATTATTTTGATTTTGTTTCCTTTTTGACGTTTCTTGGCGCGAACTATACTTCAAGAACTTAACATTCCGTGACTATAAGCATGATTTTTAGGAAATCGAGACTAAATGAAATCTGATGATTGATGAAGCTATGTGTTATTACTTCTAATGATGCAGCGTACATTTATTTATTTGGTCATCCTACATCTTCATACATGGGTAAAGTACAACAAGTATTACAAAAGTTACATTACAATTATAGTGTCGTATTAAAAACATCTAATTATTATACTATATCGTCTGGATTTACCAAAAGACCTTCTTCAGAAACTTCATGCTTCAAAAGATCATGGTGTTCGATCATTTTACCACTTATAGTATATGCAAATTGGACGCAAAATATCTTTAAATAAAAATAAAAGAAATGAAAAAAGAAAACACAAATAAAGTTGCTTTAAATATCAGTGACTAATAATAAATAATAAATAATACCTTCAATGCTACAGCTTCTTCAGACTGTGGGAGGGGCATGCTTACTATTATTTCACATAGTGTTAATAACCTGTAAATAAAACATAATAATAATAACTGACTAATACAATTTGGCGAGTATTGGCAATCCCCCCCGATGATCAGTCATTGGGGGAGGCCTTTGTTCAGCAGTGGAACTCCTATGGCTGAAATGATGATGATGATGATGATGATGACATACAATTTCTCCATACTGGACTTGATACTTAGGTTTTAGATATCTTTTTTCGCTTTACTAAATTTTTATTTAAGTCTAATACAGATAGTATTATCTACTCGGATATGTTGGATTCCTGAATTCTTAAAATTCGAATTCAAATATAGTACTTTTTTTTTACAAGAACTACTAGAGTGGTAGAAAGAAATTGTGTAAGTGACGAGTTAGATAAGTAGTTAATAACATAACGTCTGGCTTTTTTTCAGATGAGATGAGATGAGATTAACGAGGGACGAGGTATGGACCCAATTCGATTGAGATGTTGATATATTTACAAATAATCCTACATTTAGGTACCTTATAATCATCATTTATTATTTCAGCCATAGGACGTCCACTGCTGAACACAGGCCTCCCCCAATGACTTTCATGGGGGGGGATTGCCAATACTCGCCACGCTTGGCAGGCGGGTTGGCGGGCGCAGTTTTTTATAAAATTTCGCACGCAGACGCTGCTGCCCGTTTTGTGCTACATGAATTAGTCGCCTCTTACGACACGTACAACATGTTTTGGCGGCGATAAATTTGACTTTATTTCATTCATAATTTAAAATTATTTGCAAATAATGACTTTCAATCGCTTTGAAATCAATAAATGTTTAGTTATTTGACTTCTTTTAGGGCTACATAGAAGTAAGGTCACAACTTTGTATTCCCATTCCAAATCTATCGGGATACCGTGTTTTGACAGCTCATAAAAAGTATGACGATTGGTGTTGTCACCACCAACCCTTTCCTTACCTATCTTCCGAAGCACTAATGGCGATCTTCTGCAATTCCCCTCGCACCCTGATCTTGGGCAGACGAGGGTCATCGATGATGAGGCACTTGTGTATCTGGATTAGTAGATTGGTCGGCTGCAACAAGTGCAATGGCGTCGCTTCGTTGGACGCTATTGCTGAAAGCCAGTCTTCTTTGGGTGTTGCTATTATTATCTGTGAAAAATGCGAATCGGGATGATGACACCATTCACGCATAATTCCATGTTCCTATTTCATTAAAATATTACCTTATTTAGGAAATGTTATCATAAATATTTTTTAATTACTAGTGAAAAAATACTTTTATCGATTTAAACCAATAAGTATTTAGTTATTTGAGTTCGTTATAAGTTACATATAATAGACGTCATTACTATGTATTTCCATATAAAATCTATGACACTACCGCGTATTAACAGCTCATAAAATGTACCTACGTCAATTGATTGGTGTTGTCAACATCCATACAGTTCACTGATAAAATAAGTTACACTATATCAAACAGAGTGTACGATTCCGGAAAGCCACTCTCTTAACACTTTTTCCGTCAACAATAAACACGGTACTAAATAGTAGTCTAGTGGCTTAAATTAACTACTTATGATCGAGTTTAGTGGCGGCCACTAGGTGCTATCTGCAATGCTTATGGCCACCGAAAGGGTGGATTAATAGAAAATATCCTAAAATATCTGACTGAGATCGCTGTAAAGGTGGCTACATTTCCACGCTGGATAGAAAGGCTAATTCGTTGGCCTTGGTATAAGCCAGCCTTTGGATCGTGAGATGTCTCAACTAACTGTCAGTCCCCTCGGTCCCAGAGTTTCCACCCAAAGTTTCGTAAGAGAGAAGCTATATATAAAACAAAGTCGGGTTAGTTACGCAATAATAATTCAAGAACCGCTAGACCGATTTTTTTGGTTATCCAAATCGTCAATCCCGTCCTAAATAGCAGAATAACGATTGAAACAGCGAAAAAACAATGAGGAAGCTGTACGAAGTTCGTCGGGTCAGCTAGTACTTTAAATGGTTCCTGACCTGCATCTCCGTGAGTTCGAGCGTCATCTTATCATAGCTGTGGTGCTTGATTTCCTGGAGTATGTCCTCATCGGCCATCCCCTCTTTGTACAGCTTGTGAACGTTCAACGCGTGCGACCGCGGGTCCGACTTCACTCTTATGGCACCGAGTTTCACGACAACACACGATTCGTCACTGTCGGACAATGAGGTGTGTGAGAAAAAAAAACTCGCTATCGAATGTAGGTACATTACAGTTGCAGTTAAAGAGAAACATTGATTTTGACATAATTTACATCTCACACGCACACTATTGCTCGAGATAGTGTGCAAACAGGAGAACCATATTTCCAGGTGTGGGTAAACATTTACCAATTGTCATGGTCTCAGGTACGGAATGAACATCCTTGTTTCCGGTTTCAGGTACCGATGAATTTGAAAATTTGCCAGGAGGCTCCCAGTACACCCAGTCACGAGCCAATTTTGAATTTTATATTATTACCATGTACCTTTTTATGAGTTTCCGATATATCGACACTGTTGATCTGCCGTGACAACGGACAACATCACATACATTGCTATGGTCGTCATTTGTGACCATGAAAGTTTAAATCATTACAATTTTAAGAAGTTCATTTCCGAATTGACTCGAGCCGGGAATCAAACCCTATAAACCTATGCGTTCAAGGCGAATCACGCGCCGCCACGCCAATCGTATAAATAATGGTCAATATGGGCATACCCTTTATACATTCCGGTTTGCGGCACAATGATGTAAGAAGAGGCTATGTCCACATCCACCTCTATGTACGTGTGGTTATGCACAGCGTACTGCATACCTAATGCCGACTTCTCTTTCAGGTCTGATAGCTTGTTCTCCGCAGCTGCTTGTAACCTAAAATGTTGCAAATTTTTTTTTACTTACGATCGTTTGTGCGAAAAGCAAATACATTTGCACCTAAATCATGGCTAGATACACATTGCACAAACAAAAGGACAAACGGCGGAATTAATGCCTAAAGCAGTCTACCAGTTAACTATGAATGAATTTAAGTTAGGGATAAAGCTTGTACGGACAACAGCTCGCTAACCTACCATTAAACGTCAATTTTTCTCAATTGATTCTGATCTTTATGTGTGTAGCTTAAAGTTGAAAGTCGGTTCAGTGACTTTTAACTTTTTAGGTAGGTTGACCCAACGTTGACTGTACTATGGCGACTAGATAACGGATAAATATGCGTAAATACATTTTTATACACACACAAACATTTATCCCTTGCGGGATTCGAACCTGCAAGTGCCCGACTTTGTAGTCCGGAGCGCAAACCATTAGACCAAGACGGCCGTCAAATAATTTATTAAAGTTGCTTGCTCATCCGTCTATCACGTTAATCTTAATAATGATGCCTTTTCCTTACTTATACGCACCGCGAAATTTTACTCTTTCTATCATCATAATGACTTTGGAAGTCCACAGCTGGACATAGGCCTCCGCTATAAAACGCCACAGCAAGCAGCTCTGGTCCATTTCGTTCAACAGTCCACCGGGTGGGACACCTGCCCTTATCTTCCAGTTCACTCTTTTCATCATCATCATCATTTCGGCCATAGGACGTCTACTGCTGAACATAGGCCTCCCCCATTGTCTTCCAGATTGGCCGGTTGGAAGCGGCCTGCATCCAGCGTCTTCCTGAGACTATTACCAGGTCGCCTATCAACCTTGTTGGTGGACGTTCCAGAACCTTTCTGCCCCATCGGCTGTCAGTTCTACGTGCTATGTGCCCCGCCCACTGCCCCTTCAGCTTGCTAATCCGTTCACTCTTTTACTAGGTAAATATCCTTCAAGCGCTTACAAGGTAATATTAAGAAGATGAAAGTACTTACGTAACTAAAGCTGTGGATTCGGTGGGAGGCTTGAACACGTTCACAATCTCTATGACCGTTTGTGCGTCGTACACTATTTGCAGAGGACGAGCAGACACCTTTACTCTTTGGTCGCAAGCGCCATCTGTAAAAGGAAAATAAACACGCAAAAAATTTGGATTATTCTGCTATAATACAAAAACTTTTTATGGGACCCATCACAGTAAATAAAGCAAAAACTAATAGAATAAAAAGTAATAAATATAATTTATAGTTATGGGACATTTTTAAACTTCTTGGTCACTTGATATTATTTGTATTATCAATTTTATTTTATGTTTACATAACTAACTGATAAATTTTTTTGTTTGCTTTTGTCTGTCAACGCAATATTTGACGACTTTCTGTAGCCGAGAGGCGAGCATGACGGACTTGGTGTCGTTATCTCTGAGGTCCCGGGTTCGATTCCCGGTCGGTCAATGTAGAAAAAATAAGTTTCTATATTGTCTCGGGTCTGGGTGTTGTGGTACCGGTCGTTGTTTTTGATTTCTGTAACACTACCATTACCATAGGATGAGAGCAATGTATGTGATGTTGTCCAATATTTATTTATTTATTTTATTTATATCTTAAAAATGTTTGGTTTAGTAAAGGCTTAAACTTACCTAGAGGATTTGTTTCGAAAATAACGTTAAGTAAGTTAACGTCTTTTGTGACCTCTTTCGAGACCACCAACTGAGGTTCAAATTCACCCTGCATTACACCAGACACAGTGAATGCTCGCATTTCGACGTCCACCCTAAAAACATAAAAAAGTATTGAATTACCAATGACTGGGCCATATTGAAATCATCAAGCACATGCCCTTTAGAAAGAGTAATACGGACTATGTAACTCCGAAACTTGAGTGATTTTCCATTTAGAATTTGTATGAAATTACAAGTTCTGTCAACTTTCGCCCATACTAAAACAGTACGTGTGACTGTATTTAAATAATAGCTGCATTTTTGTCGAACAAAATAAATGACATTTTTACTTTTTAAATATGTGCTCCATGATGGAAATGCACGAGATGTTGTTTGTCTATGGTCTTTGTGTAACCAGCATAATTTATTTTACTTTAAATGCACGGTTAAAGGATGGTTTGTTTCCGTACACTACGGTAAGGTATAATTTAAAAATTCTTGGTTATATTTTACTTTTAAAAACACTGGAATACTATTTATGGGTACCTCAAGGCGTTAGCACTGGGCCGCTGCTTCACATCAACTACAACATTATCAACACAAGCCTTCAAAACTTTAACACTGTGCGTCACGGCGACCAGGAGTTTATCTAAGCGAAAATGGCTTTCAATGGCGACGTATTCCGCCGGCAGGTGGAGTGGCGCTGTGTTCTCTTGGTAATCTATTGCACGGAACAGCTTTTCTTTTTCATCTGAAGTCATTGCCTTTTCGAACTGCCTTACTGTGAAAGAAAGAGATAGAGTGACAAAAATAGATTGGAAATTAGCAATAGTAGTCTCTGGATTCCTCCCTTCCCTCGCCATGCTTCCTTTTTTCCTGTGTATCTATGATGTGTTATGTCATTGTTTGACATTTTAATTCAAACTCATAAGTGACAGACCAAAATATTTACTTGGTGCAATGTGATATCATGTCAGTGACGCGAAATGGTAATTACAGATGTTTTTCGGCTTAAAAATACAAGTTACTTGCAGTCAGAAACAAAATTATCAAATAAAAACTTAATGATATTTTTTTACTATTATTGATTGAATTTCCTAACATCACCATTTAAAGTAAGAAGTACAAAAAAACTATCAAGCATTATAATTTAAGGTTAGAAAAATTGTAACAAATCAAGAAAAAAAATGAGCTGTCATTAGCGAAACGTGAACTTCCAGAAAGCTGTATCAGTGCAGTCCCAGTTAAAGATGGAAATATAGTTTTTAAGGTTACTGTTAACAAGGAAGATAACAGTTTTTTGGTCTCTGTATTAATCTGTGGCGGTCCGGAATAATTTGTGCGGACTTTAAGTAAGCATACAAATTTATTTTGTTACTTATTTGATAGTTGTCATCTTGGTTGCTAGCAATCGTCTACTTTTGTGAACCTTGACAGTCATATTTAAAAAACTGACCCTTAATAAATCTTGGTGATCCCTGCTCTAGGTAATAGGACTACAAATAATAAGCACATTTAACTTACTTATGGCAGTGCCTTCTTCAAGCTCTTCCCTCTTGGAACCGCTGCCCCACCACCCACTAAACCAGCCTCGAGTTTTCTTCGCCTCCTCTTCCAGTTTGTCTAACCTTTCCATCTGGTGATAAAAATATGTTCATTTATAATTTCAGAAGATGTTTATGTCACTTCAATTTGTTTCATGTGCTTTTAAAATAGTTGGGTAACTTGAAGATATACACAAAGGGATTGGGCTTAGAGACGGCTGCAGTATTATGTTTCTCTCGCTCTATCGTCAAGCGACGCGAGTGTAAGAGCGAGAGCCGCAATTTCCGATGTCATTCATTGTCTATCTACGTGGAAAATCCCTTGTAACCCATCATGTGACCCGCCTGACATTATGATGCAAACCATTTAGTCACAAGCAGGTGAATAGTTTCTCTTAAAAGAGAAAAAAATACAAACCTCCATTTCTATCTTCTGTCGAATGACGACCAAATTAAACAAATCTAACGTTTTCTCCCCGTGATCCAAGACAATCTGCTGATCCGCGGGAACTTTGCCCTTGCAGCTGAGTTTGGTCTGGTACGCAGTCGCGTAGGTCTTGCACAGATTTCTGTGTGTGAGCATGTGGGTCCAGTCCCAGTTCCTTCGCCGACGCAGGACTTCCTCCTCGAGTATGCATTTGTAGGCAAATTTCCACCATGTTTTGTAGTGGCCTTTGTACGTTTTGAGATCTGGACGGTATTTTCTGAGGGACAAATGTTTTATATAATTAACAGGTCATGTCCAAAGTATACAGGGTGTCCCCGTACGAAAGACTAAGAGTCCTAGTTTTTGACGTGGTTTTTAGGAGGGTAGGAGGAGTAAACAACAACTTTATATACAACAACAAATATTTAGCTGCTCATCATGTGGTTACATCAATTTCATTTTATTAGTTAAATTCCTTTTGGGCGTGATTCCACAGCTCGAATACAAAAACTTTTGCTAAAATCAAAACTAAGGTAAAAAATGGACTAACTTTTTTTTTTCAAAAAAATTAAATAAAATTAGCGAAAGTAAGATCCAATTATTAGCAAATGACCTTCTCCATATGCGAATTTGCTATGGCGGGTACAGTTTCAGTCACCCTGTATAATTTTGTCCAACTTAAATACTATATGATTTTGGTCGAACAATAGCAACACGCTTTAACTGGCAACTGGCAAAATTCTAGGCAACCATGTCAAGAAGCCTTTAGCGTAAAATATTTATTGCCTTTGCGTTAGCCTTTCAGTAAATGTAACAAGAGTTCGTTAGCCTTTACTGGCAAGCTTCCAAAACAAAGATTGGCGACATTGCTCTCAACAATGAACATATTAAAAAGATAATCAATATATTAGGAGATAATACGCAAGTATATTCATTCACATAAGACGAGAAACAATGTACATTTTTGAAGCTTGAATCAATGCTAACATTAAACACCTCTGACCCAAATTAGCTCAACAGATTCAACATAGCTCTGCATATGTGCCAGCGTTTCCTGGTCCCTTCTATTAATATCAGCACACACTATATAAAGATCAGAGTACAATGGTCAATTAAGTTGCAATGTTTAAACTCAAATTAGCATACCTGTATGGCGCGCCTTTACTCATTCTGTCCATAGAGTCGGCTAGTAGCATCATATCTTGGTACTGTTTTTTGCTCAAGCTTACTGATAGCTGTTCCATGTGTAAACTAAGTATAACTTTGGGTGTACTAAACTTCGGAGTATCGCTTTCAGGTTTTGGATTTAACTTTAACTTTGCAGTGGCACTTATTGGACCGAGTGCTGAAAACGTAAATTATTATAAAATATACATGTGCATAACCAATGGGAAAAATGGATTTGATGGACTACACCAAACCATTTATTTGTAAATACTAGCTGTTGCCGCGACTTCATTAGCGTGGTTATTAATTCAATTCAGAAACCCTCTCGGGCGTTCTCAGAAGGCCCTTTCAAAGTTTCTTTAAAATCTGATCAATGGTTTAGGAACGCATAGAGGACAAATATACTCACATTCATCTTTACCTATATATGTAGATAAATAACCACACTGAAAATCCAATATTTTATTTCCCACTATCTATAGCTAGGCGCTGTTTAGCGCCATCCTGGCCTTCCACCATTATCATAATTTATTAAACATTATAATTAAGTTTAATTTGCCTCAGTAAATATAGGCAATATGTATCTTACCATATTTATAGGTTGAAGGTTGAGAAGTTTTCGTGGCTATCTCTGTCTCCAGCCGAGTTTTGATGTCTTGCGGATTCGATTTTGAATACAATTCTGTTGCGGGATTCCAGTAAATGGCTAAGCCTTCTAAATTTAATATCTGAAGAAAAAACATTATATTTATTATTTATATCTATGAGTAACTGCCTAGAAACTAAACATACAACATAGCATTTAAGGTGTTAAGGTAATTTCGAGAAATTAACACCTCTTTATCTTCTGTGAAGCTAAACAGGGTTACATTGCAAAGAGGTGCCAAATCTTAAGGAGTGGCTCAGAAATCAGAATCAGTAACTTAATCAAACCATATATAACAAAAAAAAAACACATTTAATTATTCTTATCTGCTGTTAAATATCGTATGCATGGATAATTTAACTTATTCATGAAAAATTGCACCGTATTCGCACTGCGTAAGGAAGGTCCTTATAGGCTCGTAGGTACGGCCTCTGATGAATGACCACGCGGCTTTCGTAATCTCTCTATTGACTTTTACATTATTTAAAATAATAACGATTAAGACGTTTCTTTATATTGTTCCCTAGATCTTATTTATTAATTTTGGCACTCCTTTGCAATGTAATCCTGTATACTGTAACCGCCAATCAATCTTCGGGGATTTCATAACTGTTTCGCGACACAGACCCACACCCGTTTAGTATCGCGGAAATGGTTAAGGAAAAGATTCACAGTATCGGGATCCGCAAGAAAATTAAATAGATGTAGATATGTACAGGGTGTTAGGTAAATGGTATATTAAGCCGAAACTAGCACATGTTAACATATGCATATAAATGCTATGGTGAAGTCAGAAATTTGATATCATCATTTTTTTATTTCATACAAAAATTAATTCTCAGAATCCGATTTGTAAGAAAACATTTTTTTTAAAGATGTTGATATCAAATTTTTGACCTGTCACCATAGCATTTATATGCATATGTTAACATGGGCTTGTTTCGGCTTGTTATACCATTTACCTAACACCCTGTATATATATAGACGAGTACATATATTTTTCTTCAAGGTACCTTGAATATTTTAGTAACAGCTTCTTGTATGACAGTTTGCTTCCAATTTTCATCAGTCGTGTGGACGGACAGGTTGTGCAGCGTTATCCCAAAGGAGAAGGGCGCCTTCGGATTCGTTATACTATCCTCATATCGTATGTGTATGTCAGTTATTTTGAGCTGCACATTTTTTATTATTTGTGTCACTAACTTCTCAACGAACGTCTCGTCAAGTTTGTTTTCGTCTGAAATAAAACGATAATGCTCTACATGGCGTTCAACTCATGATTAAGAACAAACGGTATCAATAAACTGCAACTATCAGACCAGATTCAGGGCCTATTTCACAATCGTCGAGTAGCTCTTATTAGACGATTAAAATATAATGCGATTGTTTAATACCATTCAGTATAAATATTAGGAAAATAGACGAAGACGTTCTTAATTAAGGGCCTGCGCTCACTATCGGGACGCGACACGTCAAAGTATTTTTAGGTGACAAATAGTAATGTACCTTAATTTTATGTCGCTAAGGTTGAAACTAATAATTCGGTATTCCTAAGCATATCGTGGCTTACCGCGGCTTGCTAGGAATATTATCATTGCAATTTCAACCGTTCTATAACGTTAAGGTACATTACTATTCGTCACCTAGAAATCTTTTGCCGTGACGTCCCAATTGTGAATATTAATACATTTTAATCGATAAACGATAGTGAAATTGGCCCTAAAACACTTATATAATCGTAACCTTTCTCAGCCTCCATTTTCTTAGCTTCCTCGACCCTAGCGAGCTCAGCCCGCTTGGAAGCCAGGGCCATCTTCTCTTCCTTCTCAGCATCGTACTTGATCTCAGCCGTCGGGTTGACGATGAGGAACAACCTGTCTACCGTCGCCTCCACCGACGCCCCGTAAAGATTCTTCCATGGTATTTTAAGCACAAGTTTTCCTGTTATATAAATAAAAGATAGTATAATAAGACAACAACACACTAAGGGCACCTTCTAATTAGTGGCGTAACTAACGCGCGGCAGACACACCATATTTAAGTCGCAGCCGACTGGTTAAAATAGCTGCTTTTGTTTAATTGCACGGTTAGCCAATTCATTAAACATCGGCCTAGTTTTATAGTAAAATATATTTTTTTAATGACATTTAAAACATTTAACATCACGACTGACTTAAAAGCCGCCTTAACATTGGATAAGTTTATTTCTCCGGTACCGCGGCGTTTCGTTTTGTTTACAAGATTGTAGCAACAGCAGGTGTTTTTTGAACGTTGTTGGTTGTTTTGTGGTGAAAAAGAATTACCAAAATAACTTGCCAAGCCAATTGTATTTAGAAGTACAAATAATGAAGTTACTTACCAACGTTTCAAGTGAATCGAAATTGACTTTTCAACCGACTTCAAAAAAGGAGGAGGTTCTCAATTCGACTGTATGTTTTTTTTTGTATGTATGTTACGCGATTACTCCGCCAATTATGAATCGATTTTAATGATTCTTTTTTTTGTATGGTAGATCATACTTCAGAGGTGGTCCCATATAAATTTTATCGAAATTGATTTAGAACTTTTTGAGAATATCAACAAATATATACCCAGATAATATTTTGGTTGTGGTTCTTGTTACATATCTTCGACAAATATGAGCCGATTTTGATGATTTTTGTTTTATTGAATAGCTTATACTTCAAAGATGCTATGATAAAAGTTAGCAAAATAAAAATAACCCCTAAGAGTAGGAAAATAGGGGATGAAATCGGTGTTCAGCAGTTAGATTAGGATTTATCACTAAAAATAGATGAAATAAGTAAATTTTATTTAAAAAAATAAAACCGACTTTTTTAATGTAACATCTTTATACCATGTTCTTACGCAAATAAAATATTATGATTATGATTATGAAAACAGTTTTTTTTTTTTTTATCATTTAACCAGCTAGCTGAGTTTCGTCAAGCTGTACTGTTGAACGTTGCGTTCAGCCATTCGGCTAATTGATATCTATGGCGTATGGTTGCATGACGTTGTTGAATGACAGGGCTAGCCGTGCAATCAAACTGCTTTTTTAACCAGCTGGCTGCGACATATACTACAATATCTTAAAGCGCAGCAGGGACGATGACACCACCAATCAATTAACTTATTTATTAAAAGCTGTCAAAACGCGATATCCCTGTAGATTTTGTATGGGAATACATAGTGTGATGTCACTTCTATTTAGCTAAAAACGAAGTCATAAATGACAAAATACTTATTGACTTACAAGCGATTCATCATCATCATTTCAGCCATAGGACGTCCACTGCTGAACATAGGCCTCCCCCAATGTCTTTCATTGGGAGGATTGCCAATACTCGCCACGCTTGGCAGGCGGGTTGGCGAGCACAGTTTTTTTATAAGATTTTACACGCAGACTCTGCTGCCCGTCACGTGCTACAGGAATTAGTTGCCTCTTACAACACGCCTCCTGTTGGCGGTGGGGAAGTGTATTCTTTACGGCCCCACACGACACATTCACGGCACGGCGCTAAAAGCGATTGCATTATGAATAAAATAATGTCTTGAGGTGTTATTTTTCGTGGTGTTTTAGAATTATTTGTGAATTGTGTCAACATCTCAGTTGTGTGTGGCGCTGCCACAGTCGAGCTACAGTGCATGCAGCGCATCTGCTGCGGAACCGGAACTGAGAATCAAAACCAGGATCATAGGATCCTGGTTTTGTTTGGTTTGGTGCATAGGAGTTCAAGGCAATACACTGCACCATTACGGCAATCGGGTCGTCAAATTATGATCATGGAAAGGTAAAGTCTTTATTCTCTTATCGTATTAACTCCATAAACATTGATACTGTTTTTAACTATTACCGATAAGGTTAAAAGTAATTTATTTATAATAATAAAAAGAGTTATCAGACTATGCATTTATTAACTTGCATTAACATTTTATCACCAAATGAAAAAATAATACCAGATCGAGAACAAAACAATTTTAACGAACAAATTTACCGACTAACTAAAAAGAGGTGAGTTTTATAATTTTGAAGTCAAGTGGCGTGGCGTGATTTTGGCGAGACGGTCCCGATTTTTAAATCAAAATTAAATGTCCCGCGCCGGACAGGTACAGTCCTGCTTTTCAGGGGATAACTCGGCCGTGCGTGCAGCGTGCTGTGCACTTTTTTTAATTTTATTAAATTTTTGTTTTTTATTAGTTTATACTCATAAGACGAAGAAGACCTAACAAACTACTTAACGATAGGGTAAATTTGATTTAAAATGTCATATATTTTTTATTAAAATACATTTTTTATCTAAGCTATTTTTGGTATCTATTGTTACGAAAACGTAATTTAAAACTCAAATGAAAAGATAAATACTTATTTTAAAACATCTGATTATAATATACCTACATACTATGTCCCGCTTTCGACTAAGGAATCCCGCTTTTTTCACTCAAAAAGTTTCAAAATCCCGACTTGCCAAAAAAAACTGGCAACGTAGAGTGGGACGTATGATGATGATGATGAATCATTGATTAGACTTAATTTTTATATCGGTTCACGTGCTTTGTACCTACTTTATACCGGCCGACGTCAAAATAAGTACCATTTTTTAACCGAAGTCGGTTTTATTTTTTAGCCGACTGTCAAGGTCATTCACGAAAAATCGATTTTAAAGATACAGCTAATATATTTTATAGGAATATTCTTATAGGAATAATTCCAATATGATTGCCCTGTGCAAATAAAAGACTCATCAAAGAACGTGGCAGAGAATGCCACATTGCATTAAGTCCACCTTTTGTACGATTTTAATTTGTGCAATAAAATTTTAATAAATCAATAAATTTACGTGCCAATAAAAAGCACATAAAATACCATTTGCACGCTTTTTACCATTAAAATATACAAGTTTCACCATGACACAAGAAACCGGGAGGAAAAAGTTTAACTTTCCACTTATAATAGTAATTTTCAACGATAACGTATGACATTTATAGATATATATAGAGCATCATGTTTAAATAATACGCTCGTTCAACCTGTCACCCTGTATTGTGGCAAATTTAATAACCCTCATTTTGGGTTTTTTGGAGTCTGTTATAATGTGATTTGTAACGTTAAAACAGAATTACCAAGTGCGTGTAATCCACCACTAGAGTTTCCTCATAAATCATAATAAACTTTAATACTCTAAATACAAAGTCGAATATTAATGTATTAATTAGCTGACTTTACAGTATGGTATTGGTTAAGTGCACCGACAAACCAAAAGTCCTAATTTTCGTTCATTCACAGCGTAGCAATCGTGCCTAAATTACAAGCTTCCGATACAACTTGCGCGGGTGTTGTAGGTATGAAGCCAAGCCAGGAAACCTATTAAATACCCATACTTTCACAACATGGTGCTACTTAACATGTGATTATCTTGCGGGAATACGCCCGATCCGACGCAGATAGAAGGGCGAGGTAACTAGATACGAATCAATGGAGCGGTCACCTTCAGATGCGACTATGACGGAGTTCGCTGCCCTAACGAAGCCATTCTAACTAAGCACGCAGTTCGGCATAAAACAGACGTAGATCTCCCCTACTTGGATAGATGCGCATTTTCTTATTGATTTCGCAAATATTTTGTGTCTCTGTGATTAATTTGTTATCGTTAAAAATGTAAGTCCTACATGAGCTATTAAAATGATAAGATTAGGTAGTAAAAGATACCGCCAGCACCGAACAAACACGCCTTGTTTACACCGCGCCCGATTTATTGGCTTGCAAACTTGCAGGCTAAAGAATAGAATCGAGCATAAAGGTACTGGTCAAATCACCAATGGCATGTCTTGATTAAAATAAGATCGAGTACTTCGCTACTTTCCCAAATTTACCGCCCGCTACCTAAAGACGCAGCCATTGTCGTAACAGGCACGTTTCACTGTTGTGAACCGTATTTTAATGGGATTTCCTACCAACAAGCATCGAGTCGCAAATTTAGGGGCACTACTCGCCTTAAATTAAATTGCGAAAAATCGGTTTCATATCTCCAGTTGGAAACTTTTGGGGTTCCCTATATTGGCTTGGACGGAGTGTGGACTTCATCAGACTTACATAGAAAACTACCTCAGCGCTGTGGTGACCTGGTCGTGTCTAAAAATTAAATAAGCAACGAATATACGATGTACGCAAACTTTGTCTATTTTTTGTTGTTGAATAACTTTTATTCATAAAAACTTAAAAGGCAGACTATGTACCTAAGCACATACGCTACTGTTATGAATGTTTTTATAAAGGTCATTTTGCATTCTCTGCTGTTTGCACCAAATCAGCGCTGTAGCGAAGTGTTATCGCCTTGATGTAGGCATGTATTACTGTATGTGATAATAGTTATTTAGTTATGGCTAATTACGATCACCAATATTACACTTTTCCTTAACAAAAGCAGGATTTACCGAGTATTTGGTTATAACATTGTACAATATTAAAATGTATTTCATATTTAAACAATACTCTTACCAAACAAGATACATAACTTTTGAGATGTTTGTTTTCAGCAGGTATATTAATGAAATTAATTCACGAAATGAAGTTAAACATATACATTAGTTGGTTATCTATATATATAAAAATGAATCTCTACTTCCCTTGGTCATCGCATCACGCGTGAACGGATGGAACAATTGCGCTAATTCTTTTTTTGTTGTGTTATTTATGTTCAGGAGAAGGTTCTTTTAAAAGAAAAAATTAAGAAAGCTGAACAAAAAATTATTTACAAATAAACTGAAGACCACGCGAACGAAGTCGCGGGCAACAGCTAGTCTATTTATAAAACAAAGGCGGGTTAGTTACACCATTTATAAGTCAAGAACGGCTGGACCGATTTTTATGATCTTTGATTTGTTGAATTTGTCTCCGTCCCGAATAGCAGAATAACGATAAAAAGCACGGACAAAATCACGAAAAAAAAAAAATGTATCAAGTGGCGGGACGAAGTTCGCCGGGACAGCAAATTTTATAATAAAACACAACTTATTTTTAAACAATCTTCTCAAAAATCATTTGATAAGACTCACATCTTTATTTAGATACTATTTCATATGTTTATTAACATAAAACTGAGGTCATACTGTGACCTTCACATTCGGAGGAACTAACTACCAGTCAGAATTCAGTTTTTATGATTAGAGGGCATGATGTCATCTGACCTGAACTTTATTACGGTGTGCCAATTACAGGCTACTGTCTATATTTGCTAAGTGAAGTTTAACCTTGTCGAATTTAGATGGATGGCTACAGTGTTAGATACTTAATAAATACTTGTGTTCTAAACTAATTATCTTCTTCTTTATTTTTAATATTGTGACAGAGACTGAAAAATAAGCTACAGTGTTTTAAGTATGTAGGATATGTAGAATGGAACATTAGATGTGTGAAAGAAAAGGAAGATGGAGTGAGCGAGAGGAAAGTCAAATGCGGATTTGAGTGTGATGACTATGACTGACATTATGATGGAATATATTATGAATGTTGACAATAAGTCATCACAACTTACTCAACAATAACAACAGACGCATACCTACATTTATACTTAATACATAGATCTAAAATATTTATTTTTTTACATTTTAATCAGTAGGTAGGTATGATATAATATGATGAAGTACCAACAAATGAATTTGGTTTTATAAAATATCAGTAAAACATAAGAACTAAGTAGGTGTTTGAAAAAAGTGTTTAATTTTTTTATTTTAAACCTAGGATCCGCATCCCAATTTTTTGATTAGTACTTACAATGCTTTTAATTGGTAAATGTAGATAAATATAAACATAGAATCTGCTAGAAATTGTAAATCTTTTAAAAACTAAATTTCTTTTTAATTTAATAATTAACTACTTCAAGTAGCAACTGTTTGATCATAATTATAGTATTTGATAAACTATATTATGGTAATAGATCTTTATTTTCTCAAAGAATACATGGATATTCACTTAAAGAGAATACACAAATAATTATTTAAAATACTTTTATTACACTGTTTCTAGAGTTAATAATTGCACTTTCATCAATTATTCACCTCTGAAATAGATTGTACTAATTAATCAAAATTGTGGTGTGACATTCACATGTCCACATGGTCAATGTAAGAAAAATAATACATGCAGAAATAGCAAAAAAATTGTTTGGCAGATAGTTATACCTACACTACAGTCTAGTCTTTTTTATCGAGTGAGACTCCTACATCTTTTACAAATTCAGTTTAAGTCATCTCAGTAAGCAAGTCTCATCCTAAAACTTTAAAATATAATTAGTTTACTTTGCCTGCTTTTACAGCATCATTATCTTTTCTTCTATCTAATAATGGGTAAATAGGGCAATATATCCATCAATTTATAGCTATACCAAACACATAGCGTGTTGCAATAATAAAACCATACAACAAAATAATATTATTGTTTAGAAGTACTTACCTAAATGTCCGTAGACAGTTTGCACTGGAATATTGAGCTCTTCCAGGGCATTTTGTTTCAGTATCAAGTTTTCCAGCACAACGTCGCCTGAAAACAATCATCGCGGACATAATTATCCACTATCGGAGTGGTTGAGTAGGTATGACATCATGCAAGAGTGAACCTGATTCCTGTACCTCCCCATATGCCTAGTTTCAGCTGGGACCGGTTCAAGTTCTCCACATAGTCCCCCAGGAACCTATTCAGCACATCTACCACAATCGACTCAAATACCATCGTAAATTCTTTGGAAAAATATTAAAACTATATTTTCTTTCCACTCATGTCATGATCCGGTAACACATGATCGCACAATTTAGATCGATAAATGCACAAAATAATTCGCTTTCGTTAAAATTTCATATAACAACATAAACGTCTATTGTAAGCGCATGAAAATTCATTTGAAAATCAAAAATATTTTACGAGACGATGATCGCAAAAATCAACAGCGCAAAATATTGTATTGCCAGGTTAGAGGAAATCCTTTGCCTACTTCGCAATTCCCACAACTGTTTCACAAAAAAATGTTCACTTCTTGACGTTTCACCAACACACAAATGTTTCCAGTTCCAGTTTCCAAGCAAAGCTTGTAGAATAGTGACTGGTTAGAAAATAGCGGCTATAAAATTGGTGTAATGGTTTAAAAAAAGTAATTTATTTATTAACTTGTATCTGTCAACAACGATTGTTAAAAGTGTGTGCATATTTTTGACGCTGTTGCACATAAACAAAAACTTCCATTTTCATATTACATACTTAAAACGAGACTGACCAATTTAAATTATTCATATTGCTTCCATATTGATATTCTTTTGCAGAACGAATCTTTTAATAATAACTTTGATCGACCAATACCCACCCTTTTTATTAAGCGCATTTTTTTTTTTAAACCATAGCGCCTCGTGGAAAGCACCATTGTTATGTGGGACTGCCTTGTCAGCAAACAGTGGCTGTTTCCCGACAAGGTCCACTCACAAAAAACCTGTGGTGTACCTCGCAACGTACTATGTTGACGTTATATAGGATCCCGTAAGGACGACTTCAATGCATCGCCTACGTACGGCTCTTGCCAGGCAGGCATAGGCATAGGATAAAAGTGATCTTGTACACACGGGAACACCCCAGTTTAACAGGCTCTGATGTAAATGTAAGGGCTAACAAAGTTTAGCTCGGCCACTGATTTGGTATGCTCGGCGAAACGCCTCCTCCTTCTTTCCAGAATACAAGAATTGTTACGCAATATTTTCCTTTCAAAGAAATCATGATAATTGTTTTTTTTTTATCATTATAAAGCATACATTTTTACAGTTGCTATACATAGTCCCACAAAACTATTTAAACAGTTTATCTGCGGGAATATTGAGTCTAATAGAATAGGTATTGTGTTGGTCTGTCGCATATTTATTTAGTTATTAACAATACAATATTCCTTGTAATGAAATTAAGTGACTGTCAAAATAATACTAAATAACTGTAAGAAAAGGTAAGTTTGTTTTACTTGCAACACTGACAACTACTGTCAACCTTTCTTTTTATTTTTCTATGCTGTTGCTTTGAGAAACGGTTAATTTGCCTTCATATTTAAAAATATGTCCAAGAAGAAGACTTCATGATCAATCACGACCACCTATTATATATTGTGTCAAGTACTCAAGTCCATGAAGTTGTAGGTATAAAACTATACACACCTTATACACATACATACTGAGAAATCGCTCCCGGCCATAGACTGAATATGCTACCTCATGGCCATGAAATTTCGAAACAGTTTGAGCGAGCCCAGGCGTGCCGAGTAAACCGGTCCTGCATGCTTACATCTTGGACATCAATTTTACTACTTACGTTATCTATTAGATTGATTCGCTGTGCTTCGACTCTGCTTTTAGTTTAGTAGACCATTGGAGGCCTCTGTAGGTTAATCACAAAATAAGAGGAGGGAAGGAAATTAAACACTAGTTTTTCAGATGAATCACTTATTTAATGATGAATCTGTTTGAAAAAATACATTTTAATTAAACATAGAATGTAAGTCAGTAAGGCTACAACGCATTATCCGGCCTGCCGGATAGTGAGTTGTACGCCGAAAATTATAATTAATTTTGCAAAATTCAATGACAATGGAATGCGCCTGCTATACAAAATAACAATGAGTACAATATCTCATTATTCAACATCAATTTCATATAAAGTATAATGAATACATAATATAATGGGTGGTTCTCTACCGCTACTAACTTAAAATGTTCACCTATCTCTTTTTCTCCCTAATGAATTTAAGAGAGGCAGATTGTTTTAGTCATGATGTTTAATCGGTTGCATGGGATAGGAAGTATCACATATACACATTTAGTTTCGTTTTCTGCTTGCGCTATAGCCAGTCTCTTTTATTTTTTTATGATGAAAAAGAGACTTGTAAACATTAATAAGGTTAAGATTAAGTGGTTGCAGGAAACCGTGCCCAATGAATATCTTATTTTTGTGGCAGATATATAGTCAATATTAAATATCTGATATAATTTTTTGATAGATGGAACATTTAATATTTTTAAACTAAGTATATTACTTTTATTCTTTCCATAGAATATATACAGGATGCCCCTGAAAGTAAGGGCCAAATCTAAATTGCGTCAACGAATTTCAACTTTTTTAATTTGTTAATTTTTTTTTTTACTATGTTGTTGACTGTACTTCACAATCAAAACAAAATTAATATCTATCGATTCATTTTACATCCACGAACACCCTGTATTTTACTACAACAGCCACAACATCACTAATATGTTATTATTATTCAATCACAATAACGTCAAACATTGCATTTCGCAAACTGTTGTGACCACATAAACTGTAAATACTCCCCAAACGATGACAATTCCAGTTTCGCGCTAAACAAATCGGTAACTAATATAAAGAGTATACATTTTGCCTTAGTTCTAATATCCTCTATATGGTCAACATTACACCACAACTGTTTGGATATTTTTAATGTCTTGAAATAGGGTTATGACATAAATAATCAATTGATTATATTATTATTATTTTTTATAAACGGTCAAAACGCACGCACTATTCTCCTAAAATGTGTATGGCAATAGTGAACTATGACGTCACTGTTTCGTCACCAAACAACTGATAACCTATTTATTGATTTCATAGCGATAAAAAAATTAAATTTACAAAAAAAGGGAATAAAACGTGTTTTTCAAGCCACAAGTAACAAATAAGGCGTTATTTAAAAAAATAATGTTGCATTGGAATTATTTGTGTTTGGTGTGAAGATTCCAATTGTTTGCGATACCTTATAATATATAACCAAGTTTAAAGTACTTAAGCGCAATACACACAAGGCGTGAGCGGGACGGCGACGGGTCGGGTCGGGAGTACAACGTGTCTACTCACATACGTTTAAATGGGCGCCCACACACAGCCGGCGTGCGCGGCAAGCCCAGCCCGTCGTCGTCCCGCTCACGCCTTCTGTGTGTGTTGCGCTTGAGACTCACACCCCCAAAGTATGCAAAATAGAATTAAATTGAATTATTTATGGTTATAAAGTTGCCAATAAATATATGAACTTTATTATTTGTAATGATGAACAAATGTGATGTGAATAAAATGTGACACATAATATGAAGCAGTTCATTCATTACAAGAGATTCAGTATAACATCATTCTTATTTGCAGCATATTACTACATTAATACCTTTACTAAGGTAGGCTAGGGTAACGACAGACCCGCCCAGCAGGGCGGGGCAATCATGCAAATCTACGACTGAATTGGCAATTGGCAATTACCTCAAACATAAGGATGTTGATCCATACTTCGAGTCCATGACAGTTGGAGTGTCATCTAGCACATATTTGTTTAAAAAACACATTTGAGAGGACGGAAGAGACCTACTACACTGGGTAACCGCCAATATTGTACATCTTTCTGTACCTAAACATTAACTGTAACTACTTGGGTGTGTTGGATACAAAACCTTAATGAAGAAAGCGTGCACCCGGTATGTTTTAGCGGTGGCACACTATCAAGAAACAACATAGTGTCTTTTTAAGGCATTAAAAGGCATCGAACCTAATTGGCATACCTCAAGTTGTAAGTAACCTTTAATAGCATTATTTTGGTGTACACATGAAACAAGTTAATCGATAGAGAAAATAATTACAAACAACAAATAAATACTCTTTGATAGAGTCGTAAATATATACTTTGTTCAGAAGTTCAGGGTGAATGTAATCATGCAGTTTAATAAAACATGCTTATAAAGTTACCTCAATGTGCTAGTTTTAAAGTTACAGACCAAAAATTAAAAAAAAACAATTTTTTAACAAAAAAAATATCTTATAATTTTTTTAACAAATTTTCTACTGTGAATCGTAGGTCTTTTTTAATTTTTATTGCTAGCTAATCTTTCTAGCTTTCAAATAAAACTACTTTGAAAAAAATTTACTTTACATAATTATTTTTTTTCGATTTTTTAAAGAATTTTTTATCTAGTATCCGCTTTCGTTTGATCAAGTGTAAAATTAACACATTGTACAATTTACGAATAGGTGTACATCAAAATAACGTTATTTAAGGTTTCTTGCAACTTAAGGTATGCCAGGCTCCATACAAAAAAGTTTGAACTATGGAAAGTTAACTTAACTATGGCATACAAGTGGGCAGGTGGCGTTTTAAACTGCCCAGGTTCTGGTTGCTGTGTTAAAAATAACTATGCGAATCTTTTTGGATTTACAATGAGTTATTAAGGGGAAAAAATCTCCGTAGGATAAATTTTCCGTCAACCAATTTGTGGATGAAGTATCCACATAATCACAATTAAATCTTCACTCCGAATTTTTATACATTACATATTAGCTAAATTTAATTAATTATGGCATTCATTATTACGGAACATAACGTAATAACGTTCTAGCATTTTATAAAAAAAATATCAACATTATGAAAAAAACAAACAATATCTGAATAAAGTAATAGTCGAGGATAAAGG
This sequence comes from Anania hortulata, assembly GCA_963576865.1. Taxonomy (NCBI): domain Eukaryota; kingdom Metazoa; phylum Arthropoda; class Insecta; order Lepidoptera; family Crambidae; genus Anania; species Anania hortulata. The sequence continues at coordinate 7,249,470 of OY756396.1, read as the reverse complement.
TACACACTAACTAGCAACACCTAATATATAATGAATGTATAGATGTATCAGTAACAATCACAGTAGCAAAAGGAGTTTAGGAATACCGAGACTGCGTTTTCTTAATTCTACGAATAAAATCATCAAGTAAAAGAAGAATGACAAACCGCTATGATTTATGATAATATTAATTAAGTTTTCCACCTCATGGTTGAGGTGAGTCCTGTGCCATGCAGTGAGACGGGTTACCTATCTTATGTTCGAAAAGTTGTTTACCGAAAACTTTTTGACTAATTTCGTTTCGCCTTTTTTCATTTCATCGTAATAACCTTTGCCACTGTATCAGTTGACCTATTTATCAATTCGTTTTTTATTGTTACCCCGACGTTTTAGTTGTTCGAAAAACTTATTACCGAACTTGGCTTGGCCGAAATAACATTTGTTCGAAGTATTATGTTTTAAGTATGTATTAAGTATTGTTGTGTGTGTTACATACAACATTTGCCAAAGCTTTAATAGCTTTAGTTTCTAGAAAAATATTAGATGGTTTAGTTTTCAGAAAAATGCTTCCAATATTATAATGTTTATCCTTAGAATTTATCCTTAGTTGTTACGCGCTCGGCGGCCGCTGCCGCGGCATGCTCACTACGCTCGCTACGCTCACTACGCTCGCTACGCTCGCTCCGTTCACTCGCCTTCGCGCTTTGTGTGGTCACTGTTCTAACCTAACCTAACCAATTTTGTCTTATTATATACGCAGTATTCTGGTAAATGAAAACGACCTGTTAAAGGTTGCAGGAAGCCGCTGGATGCGAGCCACTTTAAACCGGCCAATCTGGAAGTCACTGGGGGAGGCCTATGTTCAGCAGTGGACGTCCTATGGCTGAAATGATGATGATGATGAATCGGTTACCAGTGAGACGTATATAGGCATACTTTACTTTTTTATTTACATATCTTATTTGGCACCTGTTAACTGCATGTTTTTGTGTTTTTCTAGCATTTTTGTCCTTTTATATACCTTTTAGGGAATGATTCACTGCTAAAACACCACTTTTATCTATGATCCCAACATTGAAATCACAAAAATAATCACTTCCAACGGGCTGCATGGGAAAAAAATTGTGTTGGTTTTATATTGTAAGTTGTTATATTGATTTAGAATCATCACCTAAAACAAAATGAACTAATAAACTAGGATAGGACTATTTATTAAAGAGGCCACGTCTAGGCGGAGATGTCAAAAACGTAAAAATCTTTCAGATATCGACTCCTTCCTGGGAAATGTATCCGTCTACAAACGCCGTTCTTCGCCACTTTGCTAGTAATTTAAAAAAAAACTTAATAAAAGATAGGCTTATTTATGATCAATAAGAGAAATCGATGCCTGTATAAATTTATATTTTAAAAACTTCCAACTTCTCTTTTATGTCTAGTTTTTAATATGGAAATCTATTTATCAACCCATGCAGTTTTTGCGGCTGCGGATGAAGATAAAGATACTTCACGGTGTCGATTTTTCTAAATCGAGTATTATACGAGAGTTCGCCATCCTCCTTTTACAAAAGGTAATCAATTGTTTAATTATGAGCCAATTATCGCAATTATGAAATAACTACAAAGTGAATCTATGTTATATAACGTTTTTATGGATATTATAAGATTATAAGATTGTCTTTTTGGGGCAATTACTTACGTAAAACTATATTATGCAGCATCTATACTGACTAGCGAATAGTAGTGTTGCAATAACTGGTTAAGGACAAGATTTTTTTTTTATAATAAAGGCCCGCCTTATGAACGTAGATAAATATCTAGGAATAGCACTGAGGATAGTAAAATAAGCGCATGTAAATATTGGGATTAAAAATGACATTCACCTCTCGCTCGCACATTACTTCGAGTGAATGAGAGGTGATATGCGCCGATTTATATTATTATCATTATCAACTGCTGCGACTCGTCAACAAATCACAAGAACTAACTAAACATGTTTTCGGACAATACATCTGCAATCAAGGCGTGAGAAAGTGACAGGACATAAAACATAAAATACTTTAGCAGCGATCATAGAGAATACGTCATGACTACACATTACTGTCGTTGCAGTACTAGTGTCTACAAACGTGTTAAGATTTACAGCTTCAAAAAAAAAAAACAAAGTAATAAGAGGTATGAATAACACAGAATCAATGTTGCCAGTTATAATGAAAACACGTAATAAAAACAATACCACAAAGGTAAAACAATACATCTACACTTAACGTCGAACAGATAGTATGCCTAAAATTAATGTTACTCTTATTCTATTACTAATTGTTTTAGTCCATTTACTACATTTCCGTTCTCTACTACTGTTTTGTCATTTTCGTCGCTCAAGCATAGATCATCTTCCTCATCTGAAAAATGCAAAATATGTTTTATTTTTATTTTTTGATAATAATAAATAAACGTAAAATTCTTTTTTTTTACTTTTACTACATCTACGGAAATTTGATTCTAAGGTTTCCCGTAGGAGAGATACTAATAATTAAAGTTCGTTTAACTCACCTGAGCTGACGTCAGATTGGTTTCTGGGGCTGAATCTACACCCTTTAGATAGGTAACTTTTTAATTTGCCTAGGGAAGCCAGTATAAGTCTGAAACGAAAGTCATAATTATTCTTTATTCACTATACATAATGTAAAAAGATAATAATAGGTGTCTATACTCGTATATACTAAAAATATAAGAGATTTAAATCAAAATAAAAAAATAAATAAAAATCTGTGTTCTACCAAATCCCGCGGGCGGGGTTTAAAACAAGACTAGTGTTCTTTAATTTACACAATAAGTTTGTCGTCGATGTAACAGCGCATGTATGTAACAGTGCGTGGACCTTACTGTCACATCAATACATACGGTGTAAGTATCAGCAGGACGGTGTAACGGTGCGTGGGTGTTACGGCGCGTGAATTTTACAGCGCATAGATGTACCAGTGCGTGGATGTAGCAGCGCATGGATGAAGTGTGTGGGTGCAACAGCGCGTGTATTTGTAACAACGATTGGGTGTAACTGCGCGAGGATGTAACAGTTCGTGGGTATAACGGCGCGTCGATATAACATTGCGGATGTAACAGCGAGCGGGTGTAACAGCGCGCGGACGTAACAGTGAGTGGGTGCAACTGCGTGAGGATGCAACAGTAGCGCGAGGATGTAACAGCGCGTGAATGTAACAGCGCATAGATGTAACAGCGCGCGGGTGTAACAGCGCACAGACGCAACTCACCCCAGGAAGGGCGGGCTGGGCGACAGCGGGCGCGACAGGTACTCGGGGTGGAACTGCACGGCCACGTAGTAGGGGTGCGCGTCGACGCAGGCCACCTCCATGCGCGTGCGCGTCTCGTCCTTGCCCACGAAGCGCAGCCCGGCCGCCTCCAGCCGCGCACTGTGCTCCGGGCTCACCTCGTAGCGGTGCCGGTGCCGCTCCTCGATCGTGTCGCTGTTGTACAGCCGAGCTACAAACGTTACCCGGTTATCATTATATAAATAAATAAATATTGGACACCATCACATACATTGCTCTGATCCTATGATAAGTAGCTTAAGCGTGTTACAGAACTCAGAAATTAACGACGGTACTACGACACCCAGACTCGAGACAATATAGGGTTATTTGAAAAACATTAACAACCTCCTAGGGGCTGATCTGGTGCTCAAATACAACAACTTTTTCTACGGAACCAAAATATAAATTTAAAAAATATATATACTGCTCCATACAAACTGATGTCAGTTGGTCGGCGGCTTAGTTTGGGGGAAGTGAATTATTTTTTTGCGATTTTAATGTTGGCCCCATAGGGCACAAAAAAAAAGTTGTATTTGAGCACCAGAATCAGCCCCTAGAAGATTGTTGATGTTTTACAAATAACCCTGTATAGAAAAGTTTTTTTTCTACATTGACCGACGGGGAATCGATCCCGTCCTGGGTTACCACAGACATAGCGACACCAAGTCCGGTACGCTCGCCTCTCAGGTATGGAGATCATTATCACACTTTTATTCAACCTATGTCCAGTTACTGCTTCTATTGTATAAAGGCCCCACGTGACACTAAAGTTCCTTTTTATATGCTTGTGAATATCGTAAACAATCTTAGTATGTCCTTTTACAAAAATATCAGTGTTAAAATCAACAAAAGGTTAGAATAAAAAAGATTTTATGTCAAATGATTAATTACTATAGAAGGTTAAATATTATCTATCTATCATACAATATACGTAAGAGGATATTTGCAATACTATTTTATGCCAATAAATATTTCAATTTCTATTATTTTTATATATACAAGATAGGTTTGTTAAAAAAGGAATGTCAAGATAATTTACAATATTCGACAAGCAGAAACGGACTTTATATGATTTAGCAATCATTGTGGAAGGGTTCTGAATCGGTTTAATTTGATGGGCCCTGTATGAAAAAAGTTACATAAATATTCATATTTATTTGTTAAACTTTCTGATGATAGTAAAAACTGTATAAACAAGTTTCTGACAAGCAGCATCTACATGCTGGAGTAGCTGGAGCCTGTATTTTATTCTGCCCATCAATGAAAGAAACAATGTTATGTCTAAAAATTAATTATTAAATATATTTTCTTATTAGTCACATTTTAAATACTGCTTATCTTAAAAACAAGCACAGTCTTTGCGAGATAAGATCCGAAACGAGGATATATTCATAGAAAAACGAAAGTCATCGACATAGTTATTTTCACCGCAAAGCGAAAGTGGCAAAACGTCTGCAAGTCAGGTCAGGCCACATCACTCGCAGGACTGAAAGCCAGTTGGAAAGGAAAGTTCTCAAGTGGCGACCGCGAACTGGTAGATGCAGCCAGCCATCCAGCAGTGGATTTTGATACCTAAGCACGCAGCGTTCGTAGGAGTAACACGAAGTAGTAGCGTAAACCTGGTTCCTTCTAGGCGAAATCTAAACTAAATATCGAAAATCCCTGGTCTTTGAAATAGCACCGGTTCTACATTCCCTAGTATTAACTACGCTAATATAGCACATGTACACTAAATATGTGAACTCACCTATAACACTTGGTTCCAGGAATGTTTTTCTTTTCCCCAATCTCATTGTGCCTCCAAGGTTACCTGGATGATGTTCTGGCATGTCAATGATTAGTTTGTCTTCGCAGTTGGGGTCCACTTCTGTCGTATTCGCGCCCTTCAGTCCAAGAACGTTTCTGGCAAACTCTATTACAGCCGCTTGGAGGCCGAGACATATTCCGAGCATCGGTTTCTGTGTTTCGCGGCACCATTGGCAAGCTTCGATTTTGCCCTCCATACCTCTTTGACCAAAACCACCGGGTACTATAACGCCACTGTAAAAAAAAAGAAGATATTTTCTTACAATATTCAAGCTTTACACTCACAACGCACTATGTCTAATTTCATGTAAAACCGAATTGTGCTAAACGCAGTAGCCTGCGGCCAGCCTTCTAACGCTCTGGTTGGCTTGAGTACAACACACTGTGCGCGCGGAGCAATAGAATTGACGATACGGGTAGCCGGAGTTTGGCGACCCGGTGCGGCTGGCCGTATAGTGCAAAATACTTGAGCATTTGTTTTTACTATGGAGGATAGAGGCAGGGGGGTGTCACTCCGCAGTTTAGGTATATTCGGGAAGCGCGCCGCCCGAAGCGGCGTATGGCAGTCGGCAGTCGCTCGGCTCACACGACAGTCGCGGTCAAGTCGCGCTCGTGTTTACTTGAAATTTTTTTTTTCTTCTGCAAATTAAACCGCAATATCTTCTAAGACTAAACGTCAGTATAATAATCCGTATAAAAGATATTGCTGTGTTTACGGATGTCTGAATAAAACGAATAGTGAATCAGAACTAAAAAAAATTTAAATTTTACTCTATATTGAAATATTTATTCTTCTTTAATTCCATGTCCATAATAATTATTAATAGTTAAAATAAAAATCCTTAATTAGTTGCCCAGAAACAATATTAAGAATAGGATAGAATAATGTTTATAAAGGAATACCTACACCCGTAGGAATCGAACACACGACATTCAGATGGAATTTTTATGTTTACAGAATCAACGTTTGTAATGCTTAATCTAGTTATTTTCATCTTAAAACTAACAAATCAACTAGGTACAAAAACTTCTCAAGTGACAACCCCGTGCCGATGTTCGCAGCTCGGTCATAAAACTGGGGCGCGCAAAGAAAATTCACGGTTCGCACGCGGTTATAAGTTTCAATTTTGCTTGCAGGCGGGTAGCTCTGGCGAGTCTAGGTATATTTTTATACCTGAACCTGACTTTTGTTAGGAAGTGAATCTTCTGTACGGTAGTACTATTTAGGTATTCTGTGGTAGAGGTAAGGAGTACTATATCTTACGGGCGGAAAGTTGAGAGTGTTCAGCTAAAGCAGTAAAAATCAGTTCCAACACCCTCCAAAATGATGTGCATCTGGATTAAGGGGCCCATTTTTTAAATATGCAAATCGAAATTAGACTTATAGGCAAATTAGTTAAAAATAGTAAAAACTTAAAGCAAAGGGCCATAAATTTCTTAAAAGTGAATTAAAACTGTTATGATCAAATAACTTGGGCCCTCAATCCAGACGCGAGCACAAAAGGCATAGTGTAAATCACAGAAAGGACTATTCGGAGTAAGTCGGGGTTATAATTTTTATTTAAGAATTTAGTTAAGAATTGCTTAAATATTTTAAGAAATTCCTAAATTTGTAATATGTTACATTACCGATTTATGGCGGTTTAACTTGGGCCCTCAATTCATTAATGTCTTTACTGAGGAATCTCCAAAACATGAATTTATCTGCAGAAATACATAAATACGACTTTAACATATGTTACTTGGATATCTATGTGAATTAGTTAAAAAGAAATAATGACACAAAAGTTAATTGTTAAAAAATAAATAAAAATCGAATTTGACTAAAACGTCTGAACTGAGAGCCCAATACTTTCGGCTTTATTGACTAGGTTCAACCTCATAGATTAACGTAAATTAGAATAAGTTTTATTACTAATTTTAATTAAAATATAACATATCGTCCGTTCTTTAAAATGTCATACTTTAATAGAAAATTAAGTTTTAACTTTTTATAGGAGAAAATTTTGTAGGGTGACCATAATGTTCATCGTAAGTATACATTTTGTAACAAGTAGGCAGACGGAAATTCATTTACTTGCAGCTAAAATTATTATACAGTATGTTAACTAACGAAAGGCGTTTCCGCTAACCCATAATACTATAGCGTCCATACTTACCAAAAAATAATCCCATTTAGAATAAAATGTTTCTTTTTAAAATAAAATAAAAATGAATATCATGTCATGTCATCATCATGTCAGACCATTTATACTTTGGTAAAGTTTTATATGCTCGAAGTGAACCGTTTTCTATTCTTGTACGCAATTAAAGGTGTAAGTTTTTTAGATCATATCCATCTATGTCAAATGAAAATATTTTACTCTGACCACTTAATTTAACGTTTTCATTGTTAGAAACAGTAATAGTTGGAGTCGAAGTTACTGAGTTGCGGCTTGCACGTGATATATACTCTGATATATTAGGAGTTCCATTTGCCGATACATAGTCTGGTTTTGATCTTGTTTTTCTTCGATATTAAAAGCTGTTAAATTTTTGCAATATTTTTTTAATGACATATACAAAGCTATTGGTGTCATTTTGGCACCTAGTTCTTCGGCCATAAGTGTAAAGATGAGGGTTTAACATTAGGTTTTTGTAACTGTAATTTGTAACTATAATCGCTATTGGTCTACGTTTAAAGACCAATACCTTCCTAATATAATTACCAATTTTTTTTAATTTTCATTGTTATAGACGAACGTAACCATCATCGTTGTTATTTTAAAAAACTAAAAACTAAATTCCCCATATCCATAGAAATAAACAACTTCACTATTAGGTTCTTCTTGAAGTCGCGAGTTTCATACACTTTTAAACAAATCGAATATACATTAAATAACTCTGCCGACCTATAACGGCTATTTGTTGTTTATCCGGTTGATATAATTATATTACACTACAGTTAATTTGAACTGTATTTTTTTTGACTTCACAATAATGCTAGTTTATTATATCAAAGATAATATTTTTCTCTTTAAACGTAAATAATTACCAATATCGAAGGTAATATCATCACTTTAAAAAGTTTTTCAACTGCCTCTGGTGGAATTCGAACCCTTAGTTGGAACTTGGAAGAGCAGTCGCCCAGATAGCGAAAGGTCGTGGGTTTGAAATTTCGAATCCCACCAGAGGCAGTTGTAAAAAAAATTGAAGTAAAAATATTATCCTTGAGATAGGTAATTATTTATGTTTAAAGATATAATAAAATATGCTTAATGTTGACGGATTAAAGTATGCCCTCCATAGTTTATACTCATTATAACAAACAACTTATTCCAAAAAACTTATTGCCTATCTCAACATAATTTTGTTAGTGTATGTTTGCCGCCTGCGTTTTTGTTTATAAATCGTTTCGTACACAACCTAAATTGAGCTGAGATAGATTAGTAGTTTCTTGGGATAAGTTTTTTGTTATCAGAAGTATGAACAAACCCTTAAGTATTTTACACTAATAAAATTCATCCTATATATGCAAAGCTGCTAGCTGCCGTTGGAAAAGAAAAGCCGAGATCAGGGCTCTGTGGCCTGCATTGACCTACGTCCGGCAGTCCACTGCTCTGTTAATAATGAATCAAGCTTTGAAGCCAAGAATAATATTGATTAAAGTAAACTAATGGCAGTAAAAATGAATTGCGGTATTTTCTTGTGTTGCTTACTCGATTACCAGTTCGGGTCAATTAAATAAGAGAAAGGAGATGAGACCGAAAGTGATATATCTACTCTTTCTTTTGGGTTACTTACTCGCTTTTGCACAGGTTTTGCCACGCCTTATGGTAACCAACTGGATCGTCAATCTTCGTTTGCTTTTCCAAGTTAACAGCTTCAATGTAGGTAAGGTTTAGTTTAGAACCGGCGGCTATGCAGGCGTGTTGTAAAGCCTTTGTGACACTTGCGTAGCTGTCTTCTAGTTTGGTGTACTTGCCAACAAGGGCTATGTTAACCTCTTTCCGCAGATTATCTACGCGTTTTGCGAGGTTACGCCACTTCTGCATATACCTAAATTCATAAAAAACACAGTGTTCAGATATCAAATCAAATACGTAAAGCTTGATCTCTCTTATTTCAACTTTAGATAACTTCAAAAATGATTTTTAATTTGCATACTCATATTAAAAGCAAGTTAAAATTGAGGAGAGCAACTTGTTTGGTCTAAAATAAATATCAAGTGACCTGTCAATAACCTGTTATCTACAAACATAAAGCAACATTATAAGTAATGGCCAGTATATAAAACTAGGTAACAAGATATTCAACATTTACCTTCCAGGACGTGGCATGGATATGTTTAATTGGAGCCTGTCATTTAGGTATTGAACCAGTCCTTGTGATTCCATTAGAAGTGGCACGTGATATACTGAGCTTAAATCGTGAATACATAAAACCTGCAAAAATAATAAATGTTTATGTCTACTTATTTAAAAGGCTTACTCAAGTTTATATTTTTGGATGTTCGACGGCAACCCTATAGATATTTAAGGATTTTTATCTTGTATTTGTGTTTTTTCCTATTTTTGTATACACAGAAAAAGTCGCAGGCAGAAGCTGGTTAGAAAAAAAAGGAAATGATATTGATGTGATTTTAACCTTATGGACAAAATGATATTGTACTAATCTAGTGGTGCTGACTTACATAGTTCTAATCATAGTTAGCATGAAATAGTAGCTACTGTTTAATGCAATTAGTTAAATATTCTCAGGAAAAGTACACAAAGCATTGTATTGTTCATTCTTCTAACAGTTAATCAATTCGTGAAAACATTCTACACTTTGTAACTTGATGAACAATCATAACAATATTACTTTGTAAGCATATAATTAATTAACTTTAAAAACAATGAGTGCAGAGATGATCTTCAGATGTATTTCATGGAAAGAACATTACTGTGAAGTACTAATAGTGCCGTGTCGGGACAGCCGTAAGGAATACACTTCCCAACCGCTAACAGGAGGTGTATCGTAAGAGGCGACTAATTCTTGTAGCACGAGACGTGCAGCAGCGTCTGCATGCGAAATATTATAAAAAACTGAGCTCGCCAACCCGCCTGCCTGCATGTATAGGTCATTGGGGGAGGCCTATGTTCAGCAGTGGACGTCTTATGGCTGAAATGATGATGATGATGATGACTAATAGAAATGTTATGATGATAGTTCATTTCTACAAATAATATTTCACAAAATTGTTGTTTGTAAAATCACTAATGATTTAAAGTTAAGAAAGTAACATGTAAAAATAAAAAAAAGGGTAAAGAAGAATGCAGCAAAGGATTAAAAAAATGATTTTAATACTTAAAAACAATAAATTTTACCTGTTCTGGAGCCACATGGCAGAAATTCGATATTTTCTCCTTTACTGTATGGTTTATTGGCTTCTCAGATCGGCACAATATTAGGTCTGGAGATAAACCTAGACCTCTAAGCTCTCTTACAGAAGACTGTGTCGGTTTTGTTTTAGGTTCCCCAGTTGCTTTTGGCTGAAACAGATTGTTTACCTTCATTTGAAATAAAATATTTGTACAAAATACAATGTTCATGGAGTTCAAGGAGATTCATAGTAGCCACAGAGTACATTTGTATGATAGTAGCCAATACGGAAGATGACATTGTTGATCAATAAACCCTTCGCATGCTACTTAAAATTTCCCATTGGTTTTCTGGTCTACCAGGTAAGTGAAACACGAAGACTTAAATAACTTTTTATGAGCTGTCATAACGCAATATCCCTGTTGTTTTTTTTTTAATTAAAAAATTTTATGTTTAAAAGTGTGTGCTCAAAAGATGTCAAATGTCTTTTTTGACGTTTTCAAGTATTTGTGGAAGAAAGGGTTTAAAAGGTGAGAAAATATAAAGAAAGACAACTTTTATTAGAGGTATGAAGTGTGCTTATTAGTAGTTCTCTTTACAATTGGTGTGATTGTGAAATTTATTATTAAATTCAATGGCTAAAATTTATCTTTGCTGATAACTTTTATTTGAAGAATAAGTTTGACATTTAACAGTTTTCGTATAGAAATTGTGTCCAAACATCAATTATATTAATTGAATCAAGATATCTGGCCATTAAAACATCGGCCCTAAATGAAATAATGTTATAAATAAGGTGTTACTTTTAAGACATGTAAAATAAAATAAATCATTTATTTGTATTTCTAAGAAACATAGAATTATTTGTGCATGGTGTCAACATCCCAACTTTATTTATGTAAATCTTGAATTTAAGATATATTATCAAGCAAATAAAGTCATGTAAATTGTTATTACTTTGTGCCAAGGCTATATGAAAATGTAAAAAATATATATATTCAATATCTTACACACATTACAATATTATGAGACGCTCCTTGTGAGTATTTAACATACTTGTGTTAGGAGTCCTACAAAGACTAACTTTATGAATGTTTTACAATGCTGGGTATAGGTCAGCACGTCCTATTGGATTAGATAAGATATGAATTTTGTTATTTAAAAATGTGACGTATTTAAAGAAAAATACAATTGCTTACCATTGGCACTAATGACACATGGGCACAACAGAAGTTTTCCCGTTTGACTCTAAATTGGAATTGTCTGAATGCCTCCACAAAAGACATGCTCTCAATGTCACCGATAGTACCACCAAGTTCTACTATGCAAACTCTTGGGGGTGCATTGTCTTTAGTAACTGGGATATGAGCAACTCTTTGGACCCATTCTTGAATTGCATCAGTAATGTGAGGAATGACTGAAACAAAAAAAAAAATATTTAATAAAAAATATGTAATACGTAGTAGGTTCTTACTGAATGCAGTGTTGTGGCATGTTTAAAAATATTAGCAACCCAGAATTGTTTCATTTGGTATTAAAGTTGTGTGCTATAAAGATGGCATTAATAATACAATTTAGAGTAAAAAACCATACCTTGAACCGTTTTTCCTAGATAATCACCGCGTCTCTCTCTTTCTATAACCTGCTGGTATATTTTGCCTGTAGTTATGTTGTTGTCTCTATGTAGTGTGATGTCTAAGAACCGCTCATAATTGCCAAGATCAAGGTCGACCTCACCTCCGTCATCCAGAACGTAAACTTCACCTAGAGAATAAAAATAGACATGTGCAGGCACAATAATCGCAAGCTACACGCGGAAACGAAACATAACCAAATTAACAGTTACCGGAACTAAATATTGACCCACTTACCATGCTCGTACGGAGAGAAAGTGCCAGCATCGATATTAATGTACGGATCAATTTTTATTGAAGTAACATCTATTCCACAACTCTTCAAAATTGTGCCAAAAGAACTTGCTATCACACCTTTCCCTACTCCACTTATAACACCACCAGTGACCAGAATATATTTCATGTCTGGCATTTTGCTTACAAAATTAAAACTTTCAGTTAAAATATCCTATTCTTTTTCTGATACAAATTTCACAAAGGGATAAATGAAAATCACAAAAAAAATAAACTGTTTGAAACGTACACTATCAGTAGGTAGCACTTCACTGTGGCACTTCAGCAGGCGCATGCGCTCGCTCGTAAGTCGTAGCACAGTTCGTGCCTCGAGAATGACATTGACATTAATGACACGTGATTGACAGGCCAGTAGTAGTGGTATCATTGCCTCAGAAATAAATATAGACTGGCTATCCCGTACAATTGACATCTAAATTCTTATGCCAATTTGAAGCGCCACTAGTATTTGATCTCAGCAGAACTAATTTTGACGTATATAGAGGTGGGTAAAATCGGTTTAAATATATATCGATATTTAATATTTTAATATTACATATTTTCAAAAACTGTTGCAGTTTGTCAACAGCTTAAAGTTGGTGACAAACTGCGGCGGACGCAGCTCCGGACTCGTCTTGACATTGTGAGGTCAAGCGCTGCCATTGGTGTATCCTTCAGACAACTTCCGCCACCCCAAGGATCGACCAATGGCAGTGTTTGACCTTACAATGTCAAGACGAGTCCGGAGCCGCGTCCGCTGCCATCTGTCACCGGTATTAGTGCCAACGAAGGCGGACGTGCTTAGGACTCTTAAGTCAGTTTTTGTTTAGTTTTCTAATATTGTAAATAATCAGTGTAAGAAATTAATGAACTGTTAGAAAGAATGAAAACTTGTTAAACGATTAATTAAAATAAATAAATAAATATGTATATATATATATATATATATGTATATGTGTGTGTGTATATATATATATATATATATATATATATAATTAAAATAGTAGGTTATAATTTCGGTGTCTTATGCTATTTTTAAATAAATAATTTCGTTAAATTATAAAGGAATGTCAAAGTTGTTTACAATATTGGATAAGCAAAGAAAAAAGGACTACGTTATATTTGTCTGCTGGCTAGCTTGCTACATTAAACGCAACGTGAGCAGGCCTCACGCCTTACACCCGGCGGACTGACAACCTAGTCAGAGTTGCAGATAAAAAAGGCCCAGAGCTGCTCGCTGTGGCGATCTATAGAAGGTGTATGTCCAGCAGTGGACTTCCAAAGGCTGATGATGATGATGATGATGATGTTTATGAAAGCTTCCTATCACTATTTGATTTGTTTCATATACACAATTATAATTTCCTTTGCTGATTCCATATACAATACAACTATGCATTTGATTAAGCTCAATAAACTAGAATTAATCACTTTATTCCATTTTTTTTTCGATCTTATTCTTAGTAGAAGGTCACGTCCGCACAAGTTGATGTGCACTACTGCCACAATGACCAAGTGTGGACACACGACATAAACATTTGGCTATTGGCCGCCTTTGATGTTCGACGGAAAACCGACTCGCGATGAATTCAACGTTTGGCATTTGTCAAGTTTCCCAAATTATGCCAAACTGGCAAATGTGTGTGTCTACAGATGGATGACATTTGACAAATTGAGATAACGTTTGCGATCCTACCGCCTTGTGAAGAGCTAGCATAAACAACTTGACCCGAGTAGCGCGGTGGTCATGATCGCCGAGTGATGGTGATTGATGGTGGGTGGTTGAGATCGCGGGTTCGATTTTTCCACTAACATGTGTTGATGTAAGACTAAGTTCTGTACATGTTTGTTACGTGGTTTATTTCAGAACTGTATTTAACTGTCAATTTAAACTTCCCCTTCATACTTTTTAGTGCTTAGGACCAGCCAAGCCTCAGACAGGCGCGCCGAGATCACGTGCACCGTGTACGTGTGTGCACGTGTAGCGCGACGCCTCAGTCAAACGATGCCAATTCGTGTTTAGACCGACGGGGTTGCTTGCGCACGAGCCACCTACCCACCTATTGATAATAGGTGGGCGACAGGTACGCTGTACGGTTTTTGTATAGGTGAGCGTTGACAAGAATTGTCATTATTTAACTAATGTTAGTAAAATCACTAACTAGTTTCGGAGAAAGAAAGATTGCTGCTTTAATGCTTGTACTCGGACTACATTCATTCGGAATTTGTCAGAATCCGTAAACAAAACGGCTTTCGGTACCGGATCGTATATAGTCAATATAAGAAAATTACCTACATGTTTGCTTGAGCGACGGATTGAATCCGGGTTTGTCCGGAGCCTTTTTGTATGTAGTCCAAGCTTAAGGTACTCGCTGGAACTCGCGCCACCGTTAGGGTCGCAGCCGACAGGCGGCCTCATCACCGCTGAAGGACATGTGCTAGGTGAGAAACCGATAATAAGGCTCAGACTACATGCATCCGGAATTTTTCAGAACCCTACACAAAACGTATTGAATCCGGGCTTGTCCGGAGCCTTTTTGTATGGAGTTCAGAAAAAATCCGGATGCTTGTAGTCCTAAAAACTGCGACAGACGCGGCTTCGGATTCGTCTTGACATTGTGAGGTCAAGCGCTGCCATTGGTCTATCCTTCAGTCAACTTTCGCCAGCCAGTAAGGATCGACCAATGGCAGCGCTTAACCTTACAATGTCAAGACGAGTCCAGAGCCGCGTCTGTCGCCATGTGTCACCGGCTTAATGCTTAACCACTGGCCTAACCCACCGCTATAAACGTCAAAATTAGTTCTGGGTTTAGATACTAGTGGCGCTTTAAATGGGCATACAAAAGCTGTCATTTGTATGGGTGCAGGGTGTCGAATTATAAGCCAAAACCAAGATTATTGGTATATTCCACTGAGAAAGAATGACAGATAAAAGTAAATGAAAATGTCTGACATTATGATATACCAAAGACAATGAGCAATGATTATAGAAAAGAGGTTTGTTTTATGACATTCTCCCCCCGTTTAATTTAAAGAAAGTATGTAATCTTTTAAATAGGTGGGAGATTTCTTCATCCTTGTCGAATGACGTGTCTGTGGAACTGCAATGTCATCAACGTCCATTTCACCGTCTCGCCTAGGTTCGGTGTTGCATCGGGGATTGTATCATTTTCGTCTTCCAAAAGGGAAGTTGACGCGGGAGCTGGTGCTAGCTGTCTGTTAGAAACTGTCGATTCACGCCCATCTGAAAGTCTCACGTGAGAATATGTTAGATTGCCCTGGATAAGTTCCACTTCTACTAGGGGATCACATTTCGTTGATCTTACGTCTTTTTAGGGTTCCGTAGCCAAATGGCAAAAAACGGAACCCTTATAGATTCGTCATGTCTGTCTGTCTGTCTGTCCATCTGTCCGTCCGTCCGTATGTCACAGCCACTTTTTTCCGAAACTATAAGAACTATACTGTTGAAACTTAGTAAGTAGATGCATTCTGTGAACCGCATTAAGATTTTCACAAAAAAATAGAAAAATAATAATAAATTTTGGGGGCTCCCCATACTTAGAACTAAAACTCGAAATTTTTTTTTTCGTCAAACCCATACGTGTGGGGTATCAATGAATAGGTCTTTAAAAATGATATTGAGGTTTCTAATATCATTTTTTTTTAAACTGAATAGTTTGCGTGTGAGACGCTTCCAAAGTAGTAAAATGTGTGTGTCCCCCCTGTAACTTCTAAAATAAGAGAATGATAAATCTTAAAAAAATGTATAATGTACATTACCATAAAAACTACCAGCGAAAATTGGTTTGAACGAGATCAAGTAATTAGTTTTTTTTTAATACGTCATAAATCGTAAACCGCAATTTAACTTTCGTAATGTTATGGATTTCATTTTGCAATAAAAATACCATAACTATGACTCGATTGTCGTGATGGGTGAACTTTTACTCATAACGTTACCTACAGGTTTGTACGGAACCCTCGGTGCGCGAGTCCGACTCGCACTTGGCCGGTTTTTTTTAGTAGCACCGGCCCGGGCGTCATTAGCCATATGGGGACTGAATCACCGTTTGGAGAACGACGAGAGTGTAAAAATATCCTTTCATGAGGAGTCAAATTTGTTGCTCTACATAAAAGGGACCTGATTGAATGGAGTGCGATGGGCAAAGCCAGTTCCCAGCTTGATGGTTCCTGATTTTTTGTTTTAACTGTAAGGTCATAAGGTCCCATAAAGACGCTCAACTTGTCCATTTCCCTCAGGATTATACGGCGTTGTTCGGCTTGATGCAACTCCAATGGAGTTAAGGAAATTCCGCAATTCATCTGACATAAATAATGATCCTCTATCGGAGTGGACGTAGAGTGGAAAGCCAAACGTGAAAAATAAATCTTGTAAGCATGATATAACAGTAGCAGCCGATAGGTTCTTACAGGGATATGCGAACGGGAATCTCGAGAATTCATCAATTATTGTGAGCATGTAGCGATTCTGGGAATCGGATGGCAATGGGCCTTTGAAATCTATAATAAGCCTTTCGAATGGAGCCATGGCCTTAATTAGGCGACATTGTGATCGGAAAAAGCGAGGCTTAATTTCAGCACAGACTCGGCAAGATGCTGTCTTGTTCTAATTTTGTCTACAGAAAAAGGAAGGTTTTTTTAACGTATCCAATGAACCATTCTGGCTACGCCTGGATGACATAGTTGATCATGCAATTTGTACAATTTATTGGTGTCCATGGAAGTGCAGACACGTGACAGTGCATCAGCGACAATATTATAGCGGCCTGGGCGATAAATAATATCGTACTTGTAACAGGATAGCTCTAGGCGCCATCTTTATATTTTCTCGTTTTGTCGTGATAACGTCTTTAAAATCGTTTTAGTCGGGTGACATGTTCAGAAACTTGTGTCACACCAAAACCTCACGAGCGCGATCGCAGGTATAACGAGAGAGAGACGGACCGATCTCCCGTCTCATCTCGAGCGCTGCCAGTCATTCCGTGAAACTTGTCACGCGGAATCCTCACGAGCGGAGGCTGGCATAGCGTTCGAGTGAGTGGACCGATCTTCCGTCTCTCTCACTCTAGCGGCATACAAACGAATGGAGATTTTCTCGTGCGGTTAAGTTTGATTTGAGTTAAAAACGATAGATGTAATTTAAAATTTGAAAAAATTGTTATCTTCATTAATTCCTTACTTCCCAAAAACTTATATCACCAATAAGACGTTATCACGTAAACATCTCGATCGTAAACCTACTTTACAAACAACCAATTTTTTTACTTTACTTGAATGTTTCTGATCAAACATGAATGACACCGATTGTTGATCCGTGATTAGTATGAAGTTTCGTCCTATTAAATAGTGACGCCATATGCGGATTGATTCAACAATAGCATTATCTTCCTTCTATAAAGAAAAGTGACGATGTTCAGAATCAGTAAGCGTCTAGAGAAAAATGCAACTCGTCGTTCTGAGATAAGGTACCGGCGATTGCATTTTCTGAAGCGTCTGTTTCTACAGTGTATATGGCATTTTCATCTATAGCTGTTAGTGTAGCTTTAGCAATTTCGACCTTTAAAGATTCAAAGATATCGTTTTCCTGCTTACTCAATGGAAAGTTTGTTACACTAATAAGCGGCTTAACCTTCGCTGAAAAGGTATAGATCCATTTTGAATAATGGGCTAGCATACCCAAAACACGTTTCAGAGATGAAGCGTCAGTCGGTGATGGCAAATCCATAAGTTGTTTTAAACGTTCGTTTTCGTTTCGACAACAGGATAGCCAGTCCATGTTTATTTTTATGTCAATGATGGCAACAAAGACGTACTCTGGTCTCTGACTAATCTGTGACAACGCCAATTGCCACAATGTGACATCTTTGTCAATTTGTAATTGTGGATTTTAGCGTGGTGGTTTCAATTATTTTAAATTTTCAATGGTAGTTTGTTTTAATCTAACGTAAGATCCTTCTTCAGTGGTTTTTTAGTTTAATAAGTGTGCTTCAGCGAACAATAACGCTAGTTTTCCAAGAAATTGTAAGATTTTTTAAGATGCCGAAATACTATTGTGATTACTGTGATACTTATCTAACGCACGATTCGCCTAGCGTTAGAAAAACTCACTGTACAGGCAGAAAACATAAAGACAACGTGAAGTTTTACTACCAGAAATGGATGGAGGAACAAGCACAACATCTAATCGACGCCACCACAGCAGCGTTCAAAGCCGGTAAAATTGCTCAGAATCCATTTGGCAACAAAGGTGCCGCTATACCTCCACCGTGGGATCCTTCTGTCATGGGTCCTGGTGGTCCAAGGCCACCAGTCCCCGCGCCGGGTGGCCCACCAGGAATGTTGCCACCCCCTGCAATGGGAGGTGGAATGGGCCCAGGAGGTCCGATGGCCCCACCGATGATGATGGGACCCCATGGACCAATGCCACCAATGATGGGAATGAGACCAATGATGGGACCTATGATGGGGCCTATGGGCCCCATGGGACCAATGGGACAGATGAGGCCGCCTCTAATGAATGGCCCTCCAATGAACAAATAGTGACAGTTTGTGTAATTGTGTTCTGACTGTCTCGGAAAGAATTAATACATTTTGTATTAATAATTGTCTTTGTATGTAATAAAAATGCAAAACAATATTGTCAGTGTGATTTTAACCTATTCAATTCCACTAACATGATTTATATTAGATTATTTTGAAAAACTGGATTTGAGTAAGTTAAAAAGTTATTGTCAAGTAGGCAGTTTTATATAGTATTTAATTTTATTGTACTTTAAGATCACTCAATTTTGTAATTACTTTCAGGTTTGGGTAACCTATTATTGTTAACTAAACTTGATAGTATGTTAGTAAGTAGGTAGGTAAATAAAATAACATAATTTGTGTGATTAATCATTTTTATGTTATTTCAAGTCATTTAAGTTTACTTTTGAGGTTAAAGGAAATTTTTCCAACTCTTAATTAGCTAAACTAGCAATATGTGGTCTTAAGGTATGAATAAATGATTTATATACTTTAGGGTAAGGCAGTTTTTTAATAAAAATAAAACAAATACCAAAACTTGCTTTTCAAATTTGATTCCTACATTAGTTCAAATGTAACTTGTAATAAGTACAATGATTATTTCTTGAAATTGTCTGTGAGTACTAAAATACCATGATATTATTCTAAAATCAAAAGTAGTTAATTATTTTTACCGTCAATACCTGGGTGTAATAATGTATTTTTTAATTAATTTACAAGATGACTCATAACACTTGCATAAACTTTTTTTTTCTCCTTTGATACTGTAACAAGGCGATCTGTTTCTGATAAACAATGAGCCAATCTGGTGTCTTCGTTTGAAGTAGTTTTAGTAAGTACTCAGATAGGAAGATCTTGCATGAACTGAACAGTAAGCAGTTATAGAATTTTGGATAGATTCCAAGCAGTACAAAACAAGTTAGACCGTGAACATTGTCATTGTCCACCTGCGCAAGATTTAGGATAGCTAGTACAGACAGCATCAAAAGTTAGCTGATCAAAAACAAAATTATGACTCTTCTAAATGTCACTATAACCTGACTTCTATTACACTTGTGTGAAGTAAACTATTGTGATACTATTTTTTGCAATGATGTATTTTTGGAAAATTCTGAGAAGTTACTATTGATGTTAACTGTACTTCTTAACGTAAACAAGAAGGTGAACGAGATTTTTTGTCTGTCTAATGTATTTAGAACTTCTCCAATAATTTCAATATTTGGTATTTTCTATCATTGTTCCAATAAAGACTTGCTGCCATGCACCTCATTGTTTTGATAGAATGGTATAAAAACTACTAAAAAGATATTAAAACAATATTTTAAAACTAATAGTAACATTTGGTATAAGTATCTGAATAAATTCATAAATAGACACAATATAAAAAATAAGTTAAAACACTGGTATATCCACATAGATACTAATGAGTGTCATGTAGTACTAGGTAGCACTGGTGATAGAACAACACGATGAGAGAAAATTACCAATATGAGGTCTGCGATTGCTATGAAGATTATTAACATGGGTAGCACTCCATTCAGTACTAGAGCAGCTTGTAAATGCTGATGCTCTTGTGGCATGTTCCATCGAAGCTCTTTAAACACTATTATAGACAGGGATATTTGGACTACTGCACATGCAATCAGTGCATATAATTGTAGGAAGTAGGAGGCATAATATTCTCGTAGGGATGCGATCACCAAGACTCCGATAAAAAAGTATGTAGTGAAGATTGCTATTGGCGCTATAATCGCGTGAGACATTCCCAATGTAGGCGTAGCTCTTTCGTTGATCAGGTCTGCAGTAGTCATTACTAATGTGAGGATTTTTAGCTTCACTGAGCAGCAATTATTGACGCTCATTGAAGTGTCCTCACTAGCGTCGGCTGTGCACTTCATTTGTTACTATTTTGGACCAGTAAAGCTGCTCTTATTCAGTAATCATGATAACTCTTCGTTTAAAAGACTTGTAGGAAATAGGTCTAAAAATATATCATAATATTTACAGTTTGATCTATAATAGGTACAGATAGTACTTGTATAAAGATTATAATAGTTTTTGACTGAGATGACTGACATGACATGTAATCCCGACAAGTATTATTTTTTCACTCTGCCCGACATGCTCGAATGACAAGACCACTGATCAAGTAAAACTACTGGACAAGACAACAAAGACCAAGAATCAAGAAATGTTTAAGTACATATTACGTAGTACTGGTAGTACTTATAAATTCCTTGCTTAGAATATTATGCACCTATGCCAAGGATTTTTTAAGTACTACATCCATGCCTTAAATAAGTGCATATAATAAGACAAAAAACATTACCCTCCTTCTGGGTCAGTCGGGTAGTGATGTGTTTGTAGTTTGAACTTTGACATAGACCAACCAAGACCAAGGTAATGTGTAAGCTTTGTAAGTAATCTATAGATTGGTGTTTACGTAGTTTTAGTTGATCAGTAGTGTTTATCATGTGTTTTACCTTTGTGTTTAAATTTTTATCCTTAGTTAAAAATTAATGGCCTTACTACAAAAAAGATAGACTAGGTTTAAACCATGTCTAAAGAATAGCCATACAATTTGGAATATTGACACATCACACATGTTACCATACTTTTAAATTGGTTGGCTAATCTTTAGGCAGTGTTTAAACCTTTTATCTTTTTTGTAGTAAGGCCGAAGTTTTTAATATCGTTGGGCGTACGCCGAAAAAGGTGTCTAATTGATTAAAAGACTACGCGAACGAAGTCGCGGGCAAGAGCTAAGTTAATACACACTGGGCATCACTCATCAACGTAAACACAAAGGTAAACACCATAACAAACAACATCAATTCACTAAGGTGAATTGTTAAAAACTTTAACAATTCACTAAGGTTTAATCACAATCGGATGAATGGCTTAAGATAGGAGCATAAAGAACAAACAAACCAAATTTTGTCCGCGAACGCTCTTTCGAAAGCTACAACAATCATCATCATTGCGTAGGTATGGTATTCATTTTTCGTGGATCAGACGTCGATAACCAGGTGTTTCAGCCAGCTTGCGTAAATAAATATTGGACATCACATACATTGCTGTGGTCCTATGGTAACTAGCTAATGAACTTGTGTTACAGAAATCAGAAACAAGGACGGTACCACAATACTCAGACCCGAGACAATATAGAAAAGTTATTTTTATACATTGACCGATCGGGAATCAAACCCGAAAACTCAGAGATAGCGACACCAAGTCCGGTATGCTCGCTTCTCGGTCTCGTCGTCAAAATCGTGTGTAAGGACTTCCTTCCGACATTCTACCCGGAAAATAACGAAATACAAGTAGGTACTAAATGTTTCCAATTAAGTATCCATTAGTGTAGGCCGTGTGTGTATATATATAATATTTCTCTAGTCCTTTCTTTCTGACTTGTGTGGTACTTAGGCGATTTCTTTACGTCCCGGTAACTTTTCAGGACACTTAGTCTAGAGAGTGGTCGGTTGTCGCAATGATGCAGTGTGCTCATACTGTTTGTCACTTCCGTTCCATTTCAGGGCTTTGTTCGAAGCTCTTTACTGTATAGGCATTTTTCATATCTACGGTCCTTTTGGTGCGTTCCTGCTGCGCACTGCGGGTTTTGAGCAACCCGTTGCAACCCTATATATCGCCCTAATACCCTATATATATATATATAGGTGGACGCGCACTTGTCAGCACCGTTGTGCCCGCACGATGGCGCAGTCATTAGATTTTAGAAACTTTTGTATGAAATCGTCTACTTTCCTCTACCTGAAGGTTGTCTGGAAGAGATCGCTCTTAGCGATAAGACCGCCTAAATTGTACCATTTTAAATTTATTGTTTCTCTGTACTGCTTTTTTTGTGAATATCTATCTATCTATCGTATGGAACCGCGCTCACCTAGCCGCGCCGCAGCGGCTGCATCAGACGCATATTATACTGGCTCTCTCGTCACCTTAAAGGCTTACCTATGTTGCGTGAGATTTCGGAGAAGGTGCGTCAGCAATGTTATGGTGTGAAATGAACGAACTGATGAGATTGTCAATCTCATCTCTCGGCAATTTGCCCAGTCATGTCTATGTCGGCGTTGTCGGCACCATAGAGATAAAGCTAAAAGGCACACTACGGCCAGGCTGGGCTGGAATGACACAGAAATGACGCATAGCCTTGCTTGCACTGACTTACTCGTAGTCGATGAAGCAGTAGCAGGGACCTACGACGAAGCACGCAATCATTTCTTATTTGTCAGACAGTTGAGTTTATTCAAGCCTGTACCTAATGAATATCATAACCAAACAGGTAATTACTTGACCCTGACAAAATAATTATTTCTCACTTAGTATGCCCACCTGGGAATCGAACGCAGGACCTCCGGATCAAGAGCCAGCCAACACATTCTAAATAAAAGCTCCCTAGCATTTTGTAAGTATTTAAACATAATAACTAAATTCATTCTTAATAATTTACTAAAAACTATTGAACTTTTTATGCACGATCGAAAATAAACGTAACTTTATATTCTCATACAATACACATTTTTATGAGGTCTCTGTTGTTTAGTGATTCAGGTCACAGGTGTTGAACTCCCCGACCCAGAGGTCCTAAGTTCGGCTACCTAGCGAGGCACTAAAAGGGTTAAATCAATTGTGATATTCTTATTTTCTTGTGAGCAAGTTTACAAGACTACAAGTCGCCATAGCATAGGCTTCTGATATGACTCGTGGCGACTGCTGCGTGAGGCAGTAGGTAGCCAGGATCGTCGACTCGACATGCCTTTCGGAGCACGGAGTCATCTCATATAGGACAATCTCGTAATGTGATAATATTTTAATCCTAACTAACCAACTGGGAACAATCACACAAACTGATTTCTTGTGTGCACCCCGGAATTGAACTAACGACCTTCCAACCCTTTTGAAATCGATTGACGACTACGTTTGAATCATTATTAACTGTACTTTAATTGTATAAAATATTTCTAAAACAAATTATATGCGGCCCGAACGTTTGAACGCCTAAACAAATTGTAAAAGCAATAAAATGATACTTTTTCTTCAGGCGCTTTTTTTAATATAAATACATAAAACGCTTTTTACGGTTTTAAAAATATAATAAGGCTTCAAACGTAGTCGTATTAAATTTAAAAAAATATTGTATTAAAATTTGGAGTGTTCCGTTCCGTTAAAGATCACGCCATGTATTATTCATTAACTGAATATCAAAATAGCGAGACCACTTTCTTCATGGAATATTTTAAAATTTTATGTGTAGGATTTTCTATGAAAGTATGAAATAGTGGAAATATTGTATTAAATCCCATTCACATGGTTGTCTAAAAACCTGACGGGGTCCCGTAATCTTGATGTTCATGATTTTCTGATTGTACCTTGATCATCAAATCAATAACAGCTTGGTGAAACATCGCTAAGTTCTAATAGATGATATTCATCTTAAAGTACCTACCCATATACTATGTCACCATCTTCGGAACTCCGTTATCATCAGCCCCCGTCAGTGCACTCTGGACACAGACCTCTCCCAATGCACGCCAGAGCATGCCCGCATCAGTAAAAAATTACATTACACACTGGTAGTAGTAGTAGCGGTATTGCATGTGACCGGTGACCATTGACCATCACGCGACTCTTTCGTCTATTTCATCAACATTGCAGCCATAAGATGTTCACTGCCCAACATAGGCCTTCCACAATTATTTGAAAGTCAATTTTTCAGTCCATACTTTTGGAGCTACAACAAGGCGTATAAGTTCTTCTTTAACTAGTCCTACTTTATTGAAAAAATGTAACATTTCCCCAAGAATGAATTTTCAACTTTGTGTAGTCTAAAGCACGGAATAAGTTTAAAAACAAAGATTTTAGTCCCGAGTACAACTCGACAGATATCTTTAGATGGCAACGTAACGCAGCTCGCAGATCCGTTTATGCGTATGGGATAATATGGTTTCATTGACGATGACCTCTCCGTAGCCGAGAGGCGAGCATACCGGACTTGGTGTCGCTATATCTGAGGTCCCATGTTCGATTCCCGGTCAATGTAGAAAAAAATTATTCTATATTGTCTCGGGTCTGGGTGTTATGGTACCGTCATTGTTTCTGATTTCTGTAACACAAGTGCTTAAGCTACTTATCATAGGATCAGAGTACATAATGTATGTGATGCTGTCCAATATTATTTTATTCATATTTATTGATGTGCCGCTAGGCAGCGCCATCCCTAAGTCAATACAAATTCACTTTTCGATCGATTTATGTTATGCGCATAAAAATGGGACCTTGCTCTCAGGGCCGATGATTCTATACACAATACACACTGTAGGTGCAGGGTAAAAAGTAATAACACGAAATAGCTTATTATTCAACACATTTAATTAAAATTGTATTTCGAATAACTTAAAAACTTTGAAAAAGTCCAAAACACTACTTACATAATACTTATCATGTACTCAATAAATACTTACTCACTAGTTTATAACCATGACGTTGTACATTAATATCAATTACACAAAATAAAATTGGCCCCATTAGAGCATTAAAATGATTTTGAGCTGCGAATTCTCTTAATTAGTTCAATCAATCAAACACTGGTATCGAATACGCCACTCTGGTGCCAGTAAAAATGGCACATCAAGCAAGAAGACTAGATTAAAGCTTCTATCAATTTCATTGCCTTATTAAACGAAATCTCTCGAGAATCAAAAATTTAAAGCACCTATTTTTAAATTATGAAAACTATCATAAAGCCGTTTCTAACGTGGTAGGCGAGGTCTTCCCTCTCTCCGGAGAGGCCTTGCTTCTTAGGCCGGCTACGGACGGGCCCGCCGTGGGACTCTTGAATGAAGTGAATTTGGGAGGCGACGATTCAGGAGACCTATTGAAAAATTCTGCTCGCTTTGCTTGCATTATTTCTGACCTAGACAATCCATGGGCTTTTGCAAAATCTGCACTTAATGGAAACACACCGTGATCAATCGATTCGGTAAAGTCGTTTTCAACTTCATATGTGTTTTCGTTTATCGGTATAAGATTTCTACGCGCACCAAAGTGTTGGTTTGTAATTATAGGAACTGTTTTAGGCGGTGGGTTAGGAGACACGTCGTGTCTTTCACCAGAACTATTGGAATTCTCGTCTTCGTTGTATGCTTCTGGTATAGGAGTCGATAAAACATCGGATCGAGGACTTGAAAACCTCCATTGCGATTTTGGAGACAGCAAAATTTTTGGGGTATTTTTATGTTCTTTTATTAAGGCACCTGTTCTTCCAGGAGAAACTGGTTGTTGATTTGTTTTTATCACTTTTCTATGGGTATACGTTTTAGGAGACCCACTGAGATCGAGGATATTAATTTGTGATCTGTTAACTGAAGGTTGGACTGCAGGAGGTTGTGGCTTTTCTTTGGATAGTTTCAGTTGTTCTACTGCTGATAATTTGGTTGATTTATTTTGAGGACTTAGTGTATTCAGTTTTACACTGTGTTGCAGGAGCAGTTTTTTAAAATCAAGTCTCGATGTTTGTGGTACAGGCCCGTATCTATCTGCACAGGTAGATTCTTGTTTTTGAACACCAAACGTAGAACCTATGGATGGGGGCATTGAATATTTTTCGGCTGGAGACCAACTCATTCTGCTGCGTGGGTCCCCTAAATACCCGGTTTCTGGGTATCGTTGGCTACCCTTACTATACAGTGATGTTTCTGAACTTACTGGAGACAAGCTGATTGTAGACAGAGCTGGCGATTCTTCTCTTTCTGTATCTTTGATGTTGAGTTTCTTTTTGCTCTTATGTATAACAGCGTAAAGCTCTTCGTTGGTCATAGTCGATTTAACAGGAGAAAGTAGTTTAGAGCTAAGATCGATGACGTTTTCTTTGTTCGAAGGTGTGGATGATTTGAAAGAGCCTGTAGTTCGTGGGTCGATGGGTGATATTCGTATAGATTCTTCGTTGGATGTGGTCGGCGCCATTTTTTGTTCTGCGTGCATCTGTCGGGGCGGTGGGTAGTTGAACCTTGACGCGTTTTGTTCTAGGGTGCTTCTTTTAGGAAGCGTCCAGAATTTAGGTTGATCCAAAGGAGGGTTGGTAGATGTTTCATAGTTAACTACACCGTGCCTGCCCCGTAGATGGGCAGTGTGGTGCCGGTGCAGGGTGGGGTTGAGGGCATTCAAGTCGACTGTTGGACCCTTGCCTTGGACTACGCTTTGCGGTATATTCAAGTAGGGCTTGTCAGCACTGGAATGTCGATAGTCTGAAAAATATTAACAAAATATAATCAAGTTTTCTGTTACAAATACAATAGCGTTTGGTGTCTTTAGTTCCACATTTTGCAATTAAGCTTGTAAATGGCACCATTTTTAATGATGTAAATTAGCTAAAATCAAATATTTCCACAAATAAGTACATATACATACATAATACTAAGAATCATCTTAAATAAACGACTGCAATTCCTCTTATAAACGTAAAACGAAAGTCAGTCAAAAAATCTTTTAGGTAAACATGAAGTCACGCATTTCCTTGAAATTATGACTCTTACAATTACTTTAATGGCAAGATAAATTTTTAGACAGGGGTATGTTAGCTTTTCTATTTACTTCAACGATAAATTAATGGAGCATCCGATTTTTTTACTAGAGTGCAAGCAGTTGACGATATATTTTTAAGGGAATACTTTACTTCATATTCGCCCTGTAGATTTTGAATTGAGCTTACAGCGAATCGACGCATGCTATAAAATACAATGGCCAACCATTTGTGAGCCAGGCAAGCAGAGTAGAGTAAATACTAACAATGAGCTACATTTGCAGCTACTCTTACAACAATAGATAGAATAAGAATACAAACTTCTTTTTAGTAACGCGAATTGCGAATATTGCGATACAGCCTTGCTTAACAATGGTTGGTTATATAAAAATAATACTGTTTGTTTGCGAACTACGTCTTAGGATACGTAACTAATAATATAAATGCATACAATATAACATGGCACCAACCCCAAAAGCTTAGAGATACAACATAAATGTAAAATACAAAAGTGGCATTTTAGTTATTCACAATGTAAGTGCATGGTAGTTTATTCATTTACACACATGAAATACTCGTGAAACTTAAATTGGAACCGCTAGTATATACAAAATGTAGTGTTACACCAAGTCTATTGTGTCTAATAATGTGCTTAGTGTGGTAAAGTCAGAGGTATTAGGGCAACTGAGTTATTTTATGTTAAAAACAATATTAGTAGTAGTTAGTGGATATCTATGTTTTAGTAGGTCCAAGGCTATCCATTAGTAGTTTCAGTATTTTAAGAGCGCAAATTATTAGTGTAATTAATTGTCATTAGGTACTGGGCGGGACAGATATGCAAGAGGAAAATTGGTTTCGTTAACCAAATTTTTTTTAGACTAAATTATACCTACTAATTGTCCATCATTAGACACCAGATGCAAACCTAAGTCTAGACCATGCCAAGAAAGCAACACAAAACTTTACCTTTTAACTTGATGTTAACAAGTCGTAACATTGAAGCATTCTCCTTCACTGTGCAAAGCGGTGTAAGATGAGTGCAATAAGAGAAACTGTAAGTAAACCTTCCAAATGAAAACCTCAAAATCGAATTAGTGTTTACTCAACTAGCTTCTGAGTTTCCACATTAGTTATGTTATGTAGATGACTTCGGATCTAGTCAAAAACCAATTAGTTGTTTAGTTAGGACGTAAATTTAAACCCATAATGTGAAATTGGTGACAGTATTTATTTACATTATGTGACGGCTATTCAAAAATTTTTGGAGATTAAATCAAGTTCTGTTTCTGTTACTTTTTGTTCGTTGTACACAAGAGAGTACGTAGGTCGACTCACTTAAGCTTTACCACATTATTTACCAGTCGAAAAGTCATCACCTCAACTTCGATAAAAAAACCGGCCATAGACGCACAATGTGCCATGAATCTACAGTTACTGAAGTGAGGAGCAATCGTAACTATTTGTGACTTACTGAAGAAAAAAATATTAGCGTAGAAATTAAAAACCGATGAATTTCATTAAAATAAATGGCTCATTACTCGTCTGATTACTATTTTACCTAACACTGGGTCTTACTTTCAGTAGCAAATTCATAAAAAATGCTTACTTCATAAATTTTTTTCGGACTCTATTGCAATTTGTAATTAAGTGTTATCATTTAAATTATGGAAAATAATACGATTAATTATGTGCCTTTCGACGCATAAAACCATATACGCGAAACACCAACTCTTGGTTGTGGCCATTTAACAAAAAAAATTTTTAGCATCTTTTTTTTGACTGACGAGTATTGAGACATTGTTCAACTCATCTACTTGTCCCCGATGTGGTATGAAGACCGCGTTATCGACCTATGACTTTCATTATGCGTTATATCGCATGCGAGAACTACCCGCATGCGGTATATCGATCGAATTATCGACCAATGAATATGCGCTTTTAATATATAAGGTCTTATTAAAGAAAACACAAGAAACAGAACTTCATTTTTATACCAATTTGACCGCAAAGGCCTAGTGCGCTGTGCTGAAATGAGTGAAGTGAGGGTGATAGATGAAGGAGTGACATCAAATGAAATAAGTGCGTTAATTCACAATAGTTCTATTATAACATTATTTACAAAACATAGAGACACACAGAATAACACACCATGCACTTACATACGAAGAATATCAACCACTCGTAAGCTGTGCACTCTGCGGTGATAAAAGCCACCATGCATCGATTTTACAAAAATAAAACATGTATAACGTATTAAATACTATTGACATTTCATAGAATACTGATACAAAATAATTATAGATTTAAATATTATCTTATACTAACGAAAATTATAAAAAGCTATCACAGAAGTATCAATTTAAGGAAGACGAATTTTATAGATACATCTAAAAGGACGGAATCGATCACCGAGTCTTTTTTTTTATTTTACACATTACTACATTTGAAGAATTAGTTACTACAAGATTCCTAAACACTAAGAGTATTTGAATAAAAAGATTTAGGTAACAAATAAAGTGCATTATATTTTCTAAAATAAAACTGAGAGTGCACATATCGATCTTGATAAACTAAAATATATGTTACTTATTCCACAATGATTACCAGATTTCAGTACCGTAATTAGATTCAGATATAGACAAGATTCTAGCTCTATGTTTAGAACTATCAACAGGTACAGTGACTTTGGAAGGAGAGAGAGGACAACTAGGGGGTGAATGTAGTATACACACGTCATCGGGATCAGAGTCTAGGATTGCAGTTAACATATCGAAAGAGGTATCTCGGGTATCAGGAATTGTCGCAACAGAGTGTCGTTTAGGCAATGGGGTAGTAAATGGACTAAGTGCTAAAGCACTAAGTTTAGATTCAAACCTATCATCTATATATGAAGTTCCATTGTTAATGCATTCACAATTATCTAAACCGTTTATAACATCTCTATGACTAAGTTTAGGCGATACAGTAGGCGGATAATTTATTTGTTCACGCAACAAATCGGCTGTTATTTCAGCCTGGATCATTTCGAGAGAGTCAACTTTCTTAGCATTGCCTGTGAAAGACTCTAGTTTTAGCAACTTCTTAATGGGAAGCAATGGAGAATTTGCAAGCTTATAGCTATCACTACGCTTAACTTTATTATTTTGGCACTTAATACTATTATCGTTATTATCAGGACTGACTACTTCGCCAGTTCTGTCATCATAAAATTTATTGGTAAACATTTTCATGACTTCAGCAACTTTACTGCCCGATTTGTTATTTAATTCAAAATGACGTTTATTTTGTAGCATAGGTGTTTGGAAATTAGGAACAAATGGAGTAATGTCCTCGTAAGGAGGGGAAGACTGATCGGAATTCTGCAATTTAGTTTTAATGAACAGATTATTTGTGACTGATTTTGAGCAAATTTTGTTCTTACCTGCTAAATCATCTTTCGTCGGTGATAAGCTGACACCCTCTGCATCGTGTATATTTACATATGCACCGGTTCTAGTGATGGCCTCTACCACGCGGGGTAGATCCTGTGTGGTTCTGGTAGTTGTCATTTGTTTTGTAAGGACTGGCGAATCAGTTAGTGGGGCAGCAGTTATGATAGTACTGGGCTTCGGTGTTGGTAATGCTATGTATTCTGTAGTAACGGGGCCGTCCGGGGCCACGGGCGCTTTTATAATCATCTTCCCTAGTTGCGGCGATGTGGGTTTGTTTGTAATTGAAGGCGGTGGCACTGGTTCATACGGAAAATCTGTTTCATCTGCGATTTTAACGACATCAGCCATTTCTGGTTGAATAACAGCTGTCGTTGTGCTGATCTCTTGAACAAAAGGACCAGGCTCGAAAGTAGTATGGGCTCCTTTTCTACGTTTTAACGTATCAGATGAGTAAATAACTTGTCCATGTGAGTCAAGAGTAACTTTGGCACCTTTTCTTTGAATTTCTTCTAAGGCAGGCGACGGTTTCTCGTCCGTGTTTTGGTCTAAGAAATCTTTACTGACATTCAAATAATGAGGCAGTTCGTTGAGTGATACATATTCAGTTTCTGGTTTACCGGAGAGTACGGCCTGTAGATTTTTCCCTACAATATCACTGGTTCCGTATATGCCTCTGTTAAGATTAGATTTTTGGTTGTTATTTTTAACATCCGCTATTGTAACGTAATCACCAGTGTCATACAGATCGTCACTTAGCTCAGGTTCTTTTATAGTCGGAGACTTTTTATTGGATAGTTTATTAGGAAGTACTCCTTTTAATTTACACATTAGACTATTGAATGGCTTCAAATTAATTTGTGACTGGGATTTACTGGATTTGGCAGTTTCAGATGTCTTTGTTTCTTTGACTTTATCTTCAATAGGCAGTTCCAATTTAGGTCGACCAATTTGTTTTTTACTAATATTTTCACATTGCTTGTCAAAGTCATGTTTTTTACATGATTCAGATTTGTTACTAGTCTCACTTTCGTCGTCAGAGTTTGTCGGCGTTATTACACACAGAGAAGGTATTCTAGAACTATTAATTGTTGTTTTATATCTAATTCTTTCTATTCTATCAGTCCCCTCTAAATCAGAGGATTCAGAGTAATCTTGTTCGGAAAGACTATTCTTTCCATGTGCGCTCGATACGGAATCTTCTATTGGAGAACTAGAAGTATTGTGGCCAGAATCTGGCGAGCTCGTTCCTGTGCTTTTCTTTGCACTTTCAAGTTCCGTTTCAGTATGAATTTCTGCAACTGCAGTAATTTCTCTTTGGATACCAACACTACTCGTAATAGTGATGGCGGATGTAGGCATGTCGTTGATTTCAGGTGAGGAATTATTGCAAACCTTCTTATCTTTGTACGCACGAACAGGATTGTATCTTAAGCTGCTAAAAGGAGATTTGGTAAATGATGAATTCATACTTCTATCTAAACTCGCATTAGCACTATGTATATTACTTCGACTGCGGTTCATTTTTGTCAACGAGCTTTTTCTTTCAGGAACAGTTGGCCCAATTACTAATGAGCGATCACTTCCAGCTGCCATCAACGTTGTACACACGGTACCTGCAGAACTCGTAGTTGTGCTAGTTGAACCTTTACCAAATAATTCATATTCATTTTCGGCAGTCATAGTTTGACTATTAGACGAATTGGAGAGAGCATTACTGGTATGCATTGGAGTACTCGGAGATAGTTCCTCTTCTTTTAAAGTTTTCAACCCTGAATCCATATGGAAAGATGTATAGTATCCTTCAGTGTCGCAAGAGAATTCTGAACTTGTTTCTAGATCTTCGTGTAGGTCGTGTATGATGTCAGGAGTCAACGTCCCTTCGCTTGTTACACTTCCCGAGCCAGACGTGTTGAGGAACCTTCGTCGGCTTATTATCGAACTAGGCGGCCCGTGGCCGTGGAAGTTGAGCGAGTTGTTAGACGTCGCAGCAGAAGTTGTACTCTTAGGAGGCACTGTAGTTGTAGTAATTTCGGATCCGATGCTAGTCCTGCCAGACTCCGAACTGGCAGACCAATTCCCACTTGAAGAGTGAGGTTCGTCTTTACCTATGCCCGACCTCCTCAGTCTTCGTTGTGCTGATGTGGCTCGTAGTTTTACACCTATATTTATAGTCGCTGTAGTCGTTGGTACACTGGAAGGAACACCTATACTTTTCTCGGAAGAGGAATAGGAAGCACATCTTTGATGCGTTCTGCGATCTTCCTCTCCTTGTCGCTTCTTACGCATAGTCACTGTTTCTTGAGTTTGACTTTCCTCTTGTCGCGGAGGGGACAATGATTCTTTAGGTTTGTCAGTTCTCGAGTTGTCTTTAAAACTATCTCTACTGGCGCTTGGAGATCTTCCGATCAATTTTAACCTATTTTTGCCCCATTGTTTTAGGCTGTTGAAGTGTCCTTTCTTTGAAACCGGGTCGATAGGACTTTTCTTAAGCAAGTCACTAGATCGTGACCTGATGACAGTGCTATCTTCGATTTCTTCTGAAGCCACAGCATTGGGTGTATCACTATGATAAAACAAACCAAGCAAAGCATTAGTCACACGCTAAAGGCCTATGTTCGAAAAAATCTTTAAATAATGCCATTTCGTCTTGTAACAACGGCACTATTCTAAGATGTAATTAATCATGAAGCTAATGAACAATGGCACTATTAGTGTTTAAGTGCACAAATGATTGGTTGTCTTTGTAACATTATATGATAGTAGAGAAACAACGACAGCCAACGTTAACATTATGTATTCACAGAAGCACGAGATAGTAAATCAACGAGTTGTTAAAAATGTGCTAAAGATTTTAATCGAAATTTTAAAGCTTTCCACACGTTATTGTGCCGAACGGTTATTAACTAAATTGATGGGAGATTACATTATCTACGTTGGCAACGGATAATCAAGGAGATAGTCAATTATACGTGATAATGTAACCTGGATGAGTGAGTGTACAGTGCAAACTAGAAGCTTACCCAGCTATAGCCTCTCTAAGCTCTTTCTGATCAGTGCCCGAAATGGTGTTTCGTCTTTTACCCCGGGGTTTTCTAGTGCGCGTGCGCCGTTTCACCGTGTCCGTCTCGCCGGTGCTCTCTATGTGAAGCGACTTTCGGGAGCTGCACATTCTTTCGAAAAATTTGCCGGAGGTGTCGATGGCAATAAGTTCCGGAGGAAATCTGAGGAAAAAAGTTAACGTTTAAGTCATCGACATATTGTTTATTGGTAAAAAAGGTGAGTAAAGTATTGTTACTACTGCTAAAAAGTACTGATTCATAAAAAATCTGAAAAATATCTTTAAATATGAATAGTTACAAAAGGATTTTATTTTCAGAGATGAGTTTGGATTTAATTTGCATCTTAACCTTATAGCTTTCAAAGCCAAAGCAGCGCTGTCATTGGATGCATGTATTTGATTTATTTCAAAATGATGACTCGGAACTGTTTTATGGGGGGAGGTAGCTGATGGTCAATGGGTTCCTTGTCTCCCGATCCGCAATCGGAAACCTCGGCATCCAGCGCGATTCTTCTAGCGATCCAAATGTCCTGTTGTCCATTTGAAGGGGAATCAACTTACTTGGAGGCGATGACTCGCAGCTGCTCGGCAGGGCTAGGCAACCGATGGTCGATGGGCTCGTCGTCTCCCGACCCGCACTCGGAGAGCTCGTCCGGCGTCAAGGTCACACAGCTCGCGATCCGAATCGACGCGTCCGGTAATACAGTGACATCGCCCACCGCCTCTTTCGACGTCCATTTCCGTAGCTGCTCTACAACGGACGGCTGAAAATTTATTAATTGGGTCAGGGCTTATTTATGTCCGATCTGACGTTATAGGAATTAATTATGTATTGTGATGGGAGATAAATTACATCGACGTGATAATCAAAGTTAATTAAATTACCGCCGAGCAAAGTAAGAATTGACAAAATAAATAATCGCAAAAATTTCTGTTACAAAATAACAGCAATTTTTGCGATTACTTTAACGTGAGAATTGATGAGCAGCTAAAACACAGTATCCATTTCAAATAAATATAAGTAAGTTTTAATAGTTAATGTAACAGGAATGTGAAAAATATTTTCCACTGTGCAGGTGATTTAGCTGTGTACTGTGATTTGTCAGTGTCGACAGCAATATTTTTTTTCAACTTACAATGTGGGTTTCAATTTCGACGTCGACTTTCTGATAAATGCGCCTTCTCTTCGAGCCAAGAACAGGTGTGCAAAGCAAGTATGGCGAGTGTTGGCAGTCTCTTCGCATCTGGTCCAGAACGGACGCGGGAAGACGGCCTGTAGTGGCTCTCTCGTACAGGCTACGCAAACTCACCGGCCTGGAATGTCAATAGTATTGTTTAAATCTTAATTGTTTTAACTTTTCCAGACATTTTAGAGATTTTCACAAAGTTTGCAGTTCAAAATTCCCTAGTGAAAAGTTGAGTTTTCAGAAATGTTAGTATCGTGTTCAAGGCATATTTTTACAACCAGTTTAAATTTAATTTGGACGCCGCAAAAGGTTTATTTATCAAGTTTTTCGGACTTCGTAATACGTTCAAACATGCCTACTTTGGAACATTCCGAAATTTCGAAGAGGCCTTAGTTTTCGACAGGTAGTCATTAGCATGTAACAAGTTAGAAATTCCCATGTTAATTTGAGCGCAGGCAAACATACCTGGTGTCAGGTGTAAACAGTCCCTTTTTGAGGGGGTTGCTCGCCGTGTAGTGGACTTTGCGTGCAGCAAAGTCTGACAGGCTTCCCTCCGCTGTAACAATGAAAAAGTAAAGATTATTACTTGCAACAAAATATTCTTATCGTACTCTTACGATATAGTCTAGAAAATATAATTATAAAACGTAAATGCATTTGTCTGGTCTGGTAGATTACATCATGTTTTTTTATAGAATGTTAGGATACATGTGTTTTTAAAATTGCAAACCATATCGTACGTATCAGCAGTAAATATCATTCTTTAAAGGAAGTACCTGATACATGCATACATGATTTTTACCTTGTTTACACGTATAAATTACTCAGTTCTTTTACTAAGTATCGTTAAGAGAAAATTATAATACAATGCATGTGATCGAACTCTCCTTGCATAGATAGTCGACAATTAGTTCAAAAACACCGACGTTTAATCGCAACCAGACAAATACGGCCCATTACTCAACCGTCCACCCCCCAGGTTATCGGGATTAATAGCTCCAGCCTACAAGATACTTCATTTCACCTTTTCTGATTACTACACTAGTATACCAAAGCACGTTTCTCAACGTTAAATGTCACGGCCTCTTCGTACTGAAGTAATGATATTTAACAGTTGCACAGTAAAATACAGTATCTGATACTACTTACAGGGTAGTATATAATTACTTGTAACTTATTTTAAAAAATGTAACGATTTTAAAATAGTAGCAAAAAATAACAAAGACAGTATGTACGAGTAAGTAGTTTTGGTTTTGGACAAGTAAGGCCGCCAATTAGAAGCCGCGGAGCGGACAGCGCAGCGCGGGGCGATCGAACCTTGCGAACAATCACTAAGTCCACTAGCGTTGTAAACTCCAATAAGTATGTTTTCTTATACAAACAGTGTAACAGCAACGCACCACTCGAACGCCGAACGCCCCGCTACACACTCCGCTGTTCAGATTTTGCTTTGCAATCCATATCGTAGGTAACAAACTTATAGCTTTATACAGAATAGCTACGGGTGTAAGACTACAGGGAACATTAACAATGTAAATGAATAACAGGAGATAAATTTTCTATTACAGACCGCGATTTGTTAAGCAATGCTAATGTAATGAGACGGGCACGATTTATCCTCGCGTTTCACAGGAGGCATATTTCAAACAAAGAGCTAGAGCAATCATGCATATGGATACAAAGAAAAGTGCTGCACAAAACGAAGCGCCTTAAAGACGTAGAGGATTGCAATAAAACCAATGAATGAAATTACATGCAAAGCAAGCTGGGTCACAGGAGGTTCACGCTGATGCTTTCACTTTTGTAGATAGTGTAGAAATTTACGTCTGGAACTCGGGAGCATTAGGCTTGATTTACTTGAGTCATTATGTCTGAGGGACCACGCGAGAAAACAACATTGCATGAATAAAGTACCTACCTACCTAATGAATGCATGTACTAGGAGTGAGAGTCATTAGAATCGTAGATGTATATCCAACTACAACCACTATTCAGCCACTCACACCTTTTTCCCTGAACTTTATACACGATCGGACATCGAGTGCCAATTTGTAGTAACCAGTTTAACCGATAAATTGAAACGTAAATAAATCTGCAACCGTGGCCAATTACAACTACGATACTGTTACTAAAATAGTAATAAACGATATAGATACAAAATACTGCCCCGTGATTTATGAAGGCAGCATTGAATCGTGTTCGGCGAGCGATCGTGACGTGTCGTGACTAAACCTATTTTGGATTATAATTATCTGATGGAGGAAATAGTCGCTATTAGCAGCATAAATATTATATTGTTAAATAACAAAGCGATATCTTATGCAATAGGGACAAATGAATCAATCTTTTGACTTATGAACGTATTGTTTTTTGTTTGAGAAGGTTTACTCTATAATATGGTTAAATATCAGACGCAAAGACGCAAACTCCACTTTCATCAGGGCAACTGCAATGAATTATGTAAATATGGCAAGTAATGTAAGAGTTAGAGGCACAAGTACGAATATAATAGAGTCGCGTGCTATTGGATTGTACTATTGCGGTATTGGAGTAAGCTTACT
Organism: Anania hortulata; assembly: GCA_963576865.1. Lineage (NCBI taxonomy): Eukaryota > Metazoa > Arthropoda > Insecta > Lepidoptera > Crambidae > Anania > Anania hortulata. Next base: position 7,211,790 of record OY756396.1, on the reverse strand, counting down.
TACGGTAGAAGTATAAGCATTCTCGAACTCCTAGCAATTCTGAGAGCGTGAGGAAACCTGAACTTTGACATAAGCCTACTAATCACACCTATAAATCTATGCCAAAACATAATCGGTGGGCATATATAGGAATTGTAATTGGAAAATAATATTATTATTATTAGAATGAAAAGAGTTGCTGCAGACCTTAAATAAACTGTTTCTAGCTACATTGTAAGCAAGAAGCTCTGTCTAGGAACAATGTTTATCTGTGTTAGTATGTAGAAAGGGCATTTACATTGGTCAGTGCAACGGGCGCATTCCATGGAGCCCGCTCGAGGTGCGGTACAGGATGTAAATTTACAATTGTGGTATACGAGTACACTTCTGCGGATGTGCTGTCGCATTCGTCGCTACACACGAACCATTGAGAAAAGTCCTTTTGAGGTGCAACTTACCGAATCGGAACTTAATGTATGTATTTATTATTATTATTATTATTATTATTAAGCCTTATATTGCCGAAGTAACTGGTGTCACAGAACTGTCGGTGTTTGATCAAATTACATCTACTATGGCTTGTCCTAAGACAAAGGCCTCCTCCAAGAGCTTCCACTCATCTCTATCTCTCGCTTTTCTGGTCCAAATCATTCCCGCTATTCGTCTTATGTCGTCTTCCCATCTCATTGCCTGTCTTCCTCTACTTCGTTTTCCTTGTCTGGGGTACCACTCCGAAACAGCTCTTGTCCACTTTCCTCCGTTATCTCTTTACAACCAACATTACACTTAATGTATACTGGATCCTAAATTCGAGGATTTCGGGAAAACTTGTTTCTGGCGCGATAACTTTAACTCCTTATTGTAAATTTACAAATTCTGCCAAATCCAGAGCGAAGGCTTTGAAAGAAAAAGATCCCTTTATCAGTAATAATAACAAACAGTAGATTACTGGCTAATACTGATCTTTAAGGTCAATGGAAGTCAAGAAGCCGATAAAACGGGATGTGGATACAATATTATATCGTAATGTATAGACGCAATACAATGTTAGCGTTATAAACATGCCCACTCATTTATATTATGCTTCGTGTATGCTGATTTAGATATTATTATGACTGCAAAATCAACTCTCTTGAGAATTGGAGGCAGTGGCCGCTGCCCGCAGGAAACTAGTTCCTTATAAACAGATAGTGAGATTGAATAGTATTGGCTGGCAATAAGAAGTGCGCAAGTGGGCCCATTGTGGGCCGGCCTTGGCTCCCCGCGGACCTGCGCGCGCGCCGTGGGTGGCGGGGTTGATATAAGAACCCACGATCCTTGCATTTCTTGTTCTTAAGTTGTAACAGCCGAATTTAAATTTAGTAGATTCTTGTTCATGATATGGCTTCGTAATGTGAGTGTGTTGAGTCATTCAGTTGCTTAATTTGTTTATTGTTATTACGAAGAAGACGAAGGCTTTTATGGGTCAGGAGTTCTCGGCAACCAAGGTTTTGTAATATCAGTCTATCAAATCAATATTTAATGGAGACATCACTAAATACGAGACTGAATATTTTTGTAATTAATTTACGACTCCTTTTAAAAGAATTGTAAGAAAACTAAGAAAGGACACAACAAACAAAGGCACATCAATTCTGACTAGATCACGAAGTCGAGGCGAGGCATCTGATACGTTAAGATGTATGGCGTGCGTAGAACTGTATGTATAGGGCTCCAGGCAAGGCCCTGCGAGGTCACGACTTGCGAAGGTCTCGCAAGGGCGGACATCAGTGTGTGGAACAGGTTCCAATACTATCTACTGTAATAACGTGAGATACTTTGCGCTCACGGCCGCTTTCAGGACTACCATTAATACGCGTGCTGTAATTGAACTTGTAAAAGTTGCGAGGGAAGATGATTTAGTGTATTTCATGGGTCTTGAACTGCAGATGATTTCTACTTTGATTGACTGGCATCACAACGGTTTTTGATCGTAATATAATAAAATGCTTAGTAATCATAACATGGTCGATGAACCACGAGCAAAACCCGAATTGCGTGCCATACTGGTACCTACTGAAGGAGTGCGGTAGTTTTAAAAGGCTCACAAAGACTTATTTAAATTCAATCTTTACCGTACCAAGTAAGGATTCATGTAAAAGAATCTCTTTTAGAAAATTACGTCACTCAATTTCTGAGAGATAAGGAGCCGAACTAAAGGAAAGTAATTCGCACGCAATCGGCCGTTACAATTTATCGGCTAAGAACTTGTGAAAAGACTTGAGGCTCAGCAAACGAGGTTACTTCATCCATAACTTCGGCCGAAGAAGGATTTACGGGGAAAAGATGTCCTCACTTGCTCAATTATAGGCATCCATTTCCGTCCTTAATTGAACGATGGGAAACAAGTTTACGTAAACTCAAAGCAATGTGTAATCTCACACCCGAAGTTGGTGTTGGTTTTTCAATGGCGATGTAATGGATAACGGCGTTATTTCGTATAGGTAACACAAAATTCAAACTGTGGTTATGATAATAATATTCTATGGTTAAGTTCGTTATTGAACTTGTTTTGAGTTTTATAATTTTATAATTTCTATTAGGTATATTGGTAAGGATATTAAAAAAAGGCAATTGTAACAAACTGAATTTTTAACCTAAGAAGGTGAGAAGAACTCTTCAAGAGAAGAGTATACATTATTATGTGTATGTTTATTGTTAATGATAAGATAATATTCAAATATTACGACAGTCCCATTGGTCATAATCACGAGAGTGTTCCGTATATAACTGTCAATCTATCGTCTTTGTTGTGTACACCACTTAATTATTTCCTACAAATGTAGAGTGAAATTATTATTCTTTGTGCTAGTTACCTAAAAAAAACAATTTCGGCATTTGATTTTTATATTATACTTGTGCCTACATATTTAAGAATCATTATGCAAATAGCATCACTGCGTTATTGTTACCCAAAGGCAAAACAAAAACATTTATCGATTATCATCAAATTGGATTTGAACTTTAGCTTAACTTTTAAGGAGCACCAGTAACTTAATACGATAAGAGGGATACCTTAAAGTTTGTGATTTAAGGCGACATTATATGCAGTCTGCATTTAATATTTAAGCTTGGGTGTGTGGCGTGTCGGATTAACCACTATTATCTGGCATGGCTTCTTGAGAATCATTAAATTTTCACGGTGCGTGGGGATCGCCAACTTTTTTTGGTTCAGTTGAGCAAATAGAGTACTTGCTACATTTTGCTCGACTGCAGAAAGCAGGGTAATGTTTTCGAGTGCCTGTATGAATGCTTCAATCTCCAGTAAACTAAACCTGATTGTAAATGAAACTTTTATTAATAAGCTAATCTTCAAAATATTATTTGATAAAGTAGGTACTAAATATTTTTACTTTATAAGATAGACAACTTATAAGAAATGAGTATTCATTTGATTTCTTAACTTCTCAAGTAAATCGCATTGCCTTTGGTTACCGAACAGTCCCAAAATGTTTTAATCCAAAGACTTTTTTTCGTTGCTTAGCAAAAAATTATAAACAGTCTTGGGGTGTCTTTTAAAAAATATATGTTTAAAATCAACGAACTGTGAGAATAAAAAGGATTTTGTGTTAATTGATTGATTACAATAGTAGGTTATTGTTTTTGTGTCTATCTTATTTTTAAACGAATAATTTCGTTGAAAAGGAATAACAAGATTGTTTACAATATTCAACAAGCAAAGAAACACAAACTATGAACTTGGCTGATATTTTCTTAGTCGAAATTTTCTCGAAAGTTTGAACCTGTTCAAATATAATAGCGATATCAAATTACTTTGCACTCCGATTTTATGCAGTTTACGATTAGATGGCATTCGTCTTACGCTTAAAGGTGATAAACCCTAACTACAGTCTATAAAAATGTGCAGGAATTACTAGCAGATACGATATCATCCTCGACCAAAATTCCTCTTGAGAAGTAACTAAGTAGTATCGAGCTGTTAATTCAATAACGAAAACAGTTTATGGCATCATATTTTTTCTATGCTTCATCTATATATAATAGTTATTTGAATGCTCTTTTTTCGCATATATAAATCAATAAATAACTCTTATAGAAGTTTTGACAAATTCGTAACAAACAAAAAATAATTTATTGTTTATATATTAAATTATATATAATAACACAATAAATTATATATAATACAGCCAAATGAATCCCATACTAAACTATAATGGCAAACTAGCTGATGCCCGCGACTTCGTTCTGTTAGACCGGGTCCCTTTGCAAGGTTTTTAAAAAAGGAAATTTAATTAAACTGGAATAATGAATAACACAATTAATTAATTAATAAGGAATGGCAGCCGTCACGCGCGAGTGGTAAGAAGAGACTGGCGAGCCCGGGAAGCGGGCGAGCGGATTCTGACTAAAATGCTGATGCAGCGCCAGACATGTCTGTTCAGCAATGGGCTAGTTTCCTAAAAAATCTAATTAGTCCGTCAGTTGGATTAACAGAAAATATAGGACACGTATTTTTTCTTTTCTCAATCAAACAAAAAATGATGAAGATATAGCCCGTTAAAGTTCCGCGTAACGTCACGCCTTGCTACACTTTTAGCAAGGCGTGACGTCACATGCTCACTTTGATGCGCTTTATCTTCGTAATTTGTTGTTTGATTGACAAAAGAGAAAATATGGGTCCAATATTTTTTGAAAATCTATTTGACGGACTAAATAGAATAATCTTTTTTGACCCAGGAAACTAGCCTATTATGCCTACAGCTACAGGGTGTAACAGTTCGCGTGGTCTTTGCAAAACCATAGTTAGTCTAAACTAAAGACCACGCAAACAAAGTCGCGGGCAACGCTTAGTATAGGCTAGTTTCCTGGGTCAAAAAAAGATTATTATATCTAGTCCGTCAGTTAGATTATCAAAAAATATTAAACTTGTATTCTGTCGTATGTATGTATTCGTTGTCAATCAAACAAAGCACGTGACGTCACGCCTTGTTATAAAGTATCACAAGGCGTGACGTTACGCGAAACTTTAACGGGCTATATCTTCATCATTTTTTGTTTGAGAAAAGAAAAAATACGTGTCCAATATTTTCTGGTAATCCAACTGACGGACTAATTTGATTTTTTTTTTAAACTAGCCCATTACACATAATTTCTTGCATTCAAAAATTTTTGCCAATTGAACAGCGAAATTTAACGGTAAGAGGCGCAATCTATTATGACATGTTATCCGTATTAACCGTACATTTTTCCGGGATAAAATTTTTCCTGTCTTTTATTCCAGGCTAATATCTTTGTCTGTGCCAAATTGTATCTACACCCGCACAGCCGTTCTGGCGTGATTGAGTAACAAACATCCACCCATCCAACCTTTTTATTCATATTATTAGTTAGATATGTGACATTTTGACTAAAACCTAGCATAATTTTTGTGATAATTACCTAATTGTGTTAAAGTCATTTTAGTCCTTTTTTAGCTTTTAGAATATAGATATTTACTGATAAACTGATGACTTAGAACATATCCATGGCAAAAATTTATAACCGCGGAGCCGCCTTCATCAATGACTTCCAAAAACCTTTATCTATGAGGCCGAACAGTGAGCTCTAGAAATATAACTGTATTACTTTAACATTGTTTTGTTTTTTTATGTACCTATGCAGTTTGAACACTGCTTAAATACTGTTTAGAAATCATGGTTACGGTGGTATAGTTCCAGGTCGACCGTCCAGCTGGCAAGCGGTCGACTCAACGACGCACTTGCCAAAATGCAGTGTGTTGTGTGTCAGTGGTATTGTCTTCATCACCTTCCCCAAGTTTGTCAATATGCAGCTGTATGTTCTCCGATGAAATACGACAATAATAAATCGTAATATAGTAGGCAGTCGTTAATGAAGTCCCTACTTGTGTATTCGTGAAGCAGGGTAAGGTAACTTGCTGTAAAATTTTACGAGTAAATATAACTGTTTATGAGACCTGCTAATATAATCCCATTTGAATTTATTACGTGAACACAAATTACCCAAGTTAAATGGCATATATAAATACAAAGTACCGAATTAAGGTTTTCCTACGATAACGGAAAATATACATTAGCTCTTTATATTACGGTTTTTGATGAACACAATACACATTCTTTCTTAATGGTGCTTTTGTCTAAGAATTACATTATTTTAATCAAAAGTCTTTTTAATTATAATGGTAAGTAACCGGTTTTGTGCAACTTATTAGTCTTGATATAGCTTTACTTTAGGTTTTAAAGATATTGATATATACCGAGCATATTGTTATAATATTATGTCGAATTGTTCATACAAATTTGCACACTCCAGTTCACCTCATTTCCAGAAATCCTTCCTTAGTGCCTACTTTTTATGGACTTATAGTATTCAACAAACCTGCACAATTTAAAATTTCTAGATCCAGCGGTTTCAGCTGATTATTAATCAAGTTAGCTTTGCTTTTTAGATAACTGATTAGAATAGAATTGAAAATCATTTATTTCGAACCGCGTAATATGAAAATAAACGGAATAATAACAAGTGTGGATTTTATACATGATACTAAAAAGTATTCAGTATATGTCGGAGCATCCACTGCAAAAAGTTTCTTATTCTGTAATTCTTAAGCTTTAAGGCCGAGGCCTGGATGACTGCGATCGGCGGAGCGGGAGCGTATTTAAATGAAACTAGGTTAGCTACATATACCTAATATTCAGCTGCTGTTATGCAAAAACTTTTAATCTTAAGTCCAAGAGTAAAAACTCAAAAGCCAATAAATTTCATTTCATTAAAAACTACTTATAGTTTCATGTTGAGGTTCCGGGTTCGATTCCCGGTCGGTCAATGTAGAAAAATAACTTTTCTATATTGTCTCGGGTCTGGGTGTTGTGATACCGTCGTTGTTTCTAATTTCTGTAACACAAGTGCTTTAAGCTACTTATTATAGAATCAGAGCAATGTATGTGATGTTGTCCGATATTTATATATCTTATTTATTATATTTATATATGTATTATCGTCGAGTAACGATTACGTTTGTATAAATACATCGAAAATCATACGTTTTGAGATGTGGTTTATATGTTAAAGTTCGATAGTACGGTTCATGTGGCGGAACACTGGTCTTTTTTTACAGAATTGCAGTCGACACGAAAAGAAGAAAGTGCCAACGTTGTCATAAGAACAGTAGATCACTTACTTTCAACGGAATGCTTGATGGCAATTTTCCTTGTACACATCTATACAGAATGAGTCACTCGGGTTTTGCCGTTGCGTATTTTAGGATCGTCTGGAAACCGTCGCCCAGACGTCCTAGGCATCTCCAACCATTTGTCTCGTTGTAAATCTTCGTCCCTATACGTTTAGTCAAACATCCAGACAAGTTATTCGCTTGCTTCATTAATTAGAACACCATTCACAACAATATCAGAATATTATCGCGAAAGATTGAACGTATCTTCAAAGTAATTCCACAAAAATAATTGCGCAAATAAATCTAATTGATATTTGCATTACAAGTCGGAACAAATCTGTTTACCTTTACCACAGAACAAGATGGACTCCACGCAACTACATGTATAAAAGTTATAGTTGCTGACAGGCCTTGATTAGCCGGACGAAAGTAATGTCTAATAAATAGTATCTTACGGTTCGTTGGTGATCGGCATCGAACATAGTTTTAACGACTGTTCTTCTGTCTGGTTTAAGTTTAAGACCGGAAAAACAATGGAAAAAAAATAGGGAACATTTTTAGTGGCATGCAAAGGGTTAAATACTCAGACACATACCGTACACGGATTCGGGAATGTTTTTGAATGTCGAATCAGCGATAATAATACGAGCTCCAAATAAACATTCACTTGTTTAGCTGAAGGCGTAAACAGGGCGCCGGTTTATGAATTGCTGATATCAGCTGTATTCTAATACATTTCGTTTGCAAATGAGGATATTGCATACGTTTTAACATTATTGACGAAAACCAGGCGCTTGACGAGCATTTATTGGTTGAGCTCGATTGTAGAAGAGACTAGTCAAAATCAAATTCAAACGTTTATTGCATGACAAAATACAATTTGGCGAAATTTATTAATTAACTTTCATATTTATTTATTACCTTTATTATTAGAAACGAACTGTTGCTCGCGACTTTGTTTGCGTGGTCTTCGCAAAGCAATAGTTTGTCTAAATACACACTGGTCTTTACCACGTGAACGAAGTCGCGGGCAACAGCTCATATTACATATTTTTTCACACATAAAAAAAAATGTAACTGAACAGCGAAATCTTACGGTAAGAAGGGCTATCTATATTGACAGTTATCTTGCATCCCTCGGGATAAAAGTAACATCTGCTATTCCAGCCCATAATCTATTTCTGTGCAAAATTTCATCTGGATCCGTCTAGCCGTTCTGGCGTGATAAGGTTTCAATGTAATTTAACATAGTGGCGAACGAAACAATTTTTTAAAATTTTATTTAGGCACTCTTAGCCTCCCACTGCCACTTCAGCTTGCTAATCCGTTGGGCTATGTCAGCGACTTTTGTTCGTTTACGGATCTCCTCATTTCTGATTCGATCTCGCAAGGAAACACCAAGCATAGCCCTTTCCATAGCACGCTGTGCGACCTTGAGCTTTCTTATGAGGCCACGTTTCAGTTCCATATGTCATCACTGGTAACACACACTTGTTGTAGACTTTCGTCTTGAGGCACTGAGGTATTTTGGACGAGAAGACGTGGTGTAGTTTCCCGAACGCTGCCCAGCCGAGTTTGATTCGACGATTGACCTCCCTCTCAAAATTGGATCTACCCAACTGGATAACTTGTCCTAAGTAGACATATTTGTCAACAATTTCGAGAGTAGAGCTCCCAACGGATAGGGCACATAGCACGTAGAACTGACGGCCGATGGGGCAGAAAGGTTCTAGAATGGAGGCCGCGTACCGGCAAGCGCAGCGTAGGACGCCACTCACAAGGTGGTCAGACGACCTGGTAAGGGTCGCAGGAAGACGCTGGATGCAGGCCGCTTCCAACCGGCCAATCTGGAGGTCAATGGGGGAGGCCTATGTTCAGCAGTGGACGTCCTATGGCTGAAATGATGATGATGATGATGACTTCTAGCCTAATAAGATTTCTAATAGTCGAGAACCATTCCCTTACTTATTACATAGATTAGATGACCATGACTAAAAATCCTTAATTAATCAAATTATTGTTTATGCTTCTGTCTTCTTTATTTTTTCTGTTATTGGGGGGGAGGGGGATTTCTACCGTTATATTTTAACTGAATACTTACACAAAACTAGTTTTTCTATTTGTTTCGTTAAAGTTGCAATATATGCCAAATGTTTAAGCTGGTAGGTAACAAATAAGATAATTGCAAAATATCTTGCTCCATTGAGAAGTGTGTTTAACAGAGAATGGAAAAAAAATGGATGACAGTAACTATTGCATAAAAGATGCATACAATTTGTGTACCTACGTGCTATACCAATTTATAATTTAATCATATTTACTTTTCCAATTAACTGAACAGAGAGTGCGTACATTAATTATTCACGGGAGATAGCTTAATTAGAAAATACCATAAACCAGTATAACAATGATTTACAACAAAAGTTATGCATACTTCTCTTCGCCTGGATAAGTACCACTGCCTGTTGGTATAATTGGTAATTTAGGTTGCAGTTTTTTTGCAGATCTTCGTGTATGGTAATAATAAGATCTTTAGTTTAGCATAAAAAACTTAGGCAGTTTAGCAAATCATCATTAAACATAATACGCATTCAAGCTTTTTTGTAAACTGCTAAAGCCAATGAAAGAATATTTTCGCTATTTAAATAAATCTTAACAAATAATTAGTCTTTGCGTTTATTGTCCACCCACCATTAAAATGCTAGTTAATAACATTATTAGACGTTCTTAAACTAAGACGAATTTAAAGTGACTAGACCTTAAAATATTTAATGAATACGTAATTATCAAGAAAGGGGTTGGCACTTCGCCTCATATTATGCGTATGATCACATAACGGTTATCACAGCCTCAAATGTACATCTTGCCCGACAATGTCGGACCCTTTAGTTTAATATCAAAAGGCCCATCTACTTAAAAGGGTCTCTTGTGAAATTATAAGGAAAATGCTGCGAGTTTCCCATCCTGGCGTTTAATTTAGGAGTTTAAAGTCGGCCAAACCTTACAAATTTGGAATGAGAAGTTAATACCATATGGTACAGTCAATACTCTATTAAAAGAAAGAGGTTTTAGTTATACCTATCCACCACTCTGTCAACATCGATCATCATTCTTTTCATCTAATAAAAACATCTATAGGTATTGAAAAGTTTATGCATTTTCACGCATTCATGACAAAAACGTAACTAACGAACTAATTTTAACTGAAACTGTGTGTAATAATAGTTCATCAGCAAATAATATGAGTAACTTTACTCCTATTATTTGCTAACTAACAGACAGAGCAACGCAAGCAATGCTCTTTAAGTATAGGTCAATCATTCATCTAGACTTAATGCTTCCATGTAGCAAGTAAATGTTAAGGTCCCGATTTAACTACTTCGCAGCTTTAAAAATCACAAACGATTGTTAAATTCAATAAAAGCAGGCGACTACACTTTAAGCAAGTACAAATTACTGTTCAGCAATAAACGCGACATTTTTAGTGTCCGGACGATTTACAACGTGCACTATCGACACGCTCGGGGACATTAAACGGGACTCAACTGTTTCTTCGATGTGGTAGCTCCCACAGGCCCCGAATCGAAGGCACTAAAACGTAATGGGATGCTCAAACTAAATTTATAAAGCCGACAGCGGTAATCGTCCCTGGAAGTAATGCAATATTTTTGGATAAGAACATTCGATTTTGGTTATCCGTTCGATAAAGGTTTTTCAATTCAATGGGAGACTATCTCGGTTTTTGATTTTAAAATGACTTGTCGAAGCTATCAGACAAGCGTGACACGGCTTAACGACCATCAACACGAAATGGAAAACGAAACTAACAGTAAAACATGTAACGAACTATCTATAGCTGCAACAAAAATATTTTAGGGTCACCCACGCGTTTGACCATACCTTGCCTTACGTGGTTTGTTCGGTGTACCTTTTTAGGATCTTTATAATCATTTTTAACAACATAATAAGGTCTACAAGGGACTAAAATGGCACAGCGGTGCATGATAATAAGCTTCTTATTATGTTTGTAAGCGGAGCACGCGCGGATCACAAGACGGGTCACCTCAGGCGGTGTTCCACACAACATTATAATGACAAAGTTGGGGTGAAACTTTAAGGAAAGGATTTAGAAAGCTGTATCATCCTGTATAGCAGAAGGTTGCTTGCATAACATAATTGGGTAGATAATGAAAAATATCAATCATTGTAGAAGCCTAGATTCAATTGAAGCACGCTATGGCGCACGATGTCGCGATCCGTTTCTAAAACAATCCTAACAACGGCAACCCTCTCTAACCAAAAGCTTTAAGTCGTAACTTTACAGTTATTACAATGCAATATTAAGTGCTGTAGCTGTACACTAAGATAAAGGTAATACATACTACCAGAAACGTGCCGCATAATTGCTATTATCTGTCGCTACCAAGTGAACCGGTTTATTGCTGAACGGTCTTCAGTTATTTTCTGTATAAATCATTCAACTATTCTCGTGTCTTATAAAAATTACTAATTATACAGATTATTTTTTTATAAGATGAGGGCTTTGTTGTTTTAAGTAATACTTATCTCACTATGACAACAAACGGCGTCTTCTAAAGCAAAATAATAAAGTTGTTTGGGTTCAGAAGAGTATTTATTAACTGAAGCCTTATTGTTTTACCTACACATTCCTCCTACCTACCTACGAAGTCCCCAAAATATTTCATTTTAATATCGAAGCCTTTTAACTTGAAAATTTAGTAGATTACCTATAAACACTTTTTCTCTTTTGTTTGTGTTTCTCTGCTTCTGGAATATATTGAGTTGAGTAATTAAGTTCCTTAACTCCATGGGTAAAAGTACATACAATTTTGTTTTCAATCAGTTATTATATACTATTGCATTCTCCAAATCATTAATACTTTCATAAAATTTCACTCTTATTTTAAAATGATTAGGTACAACACGAACACCTAACCGGGATTTATTTTCTCAATTATTAATGGGAGCTAGTAAGTGCCGGTTTTCGAGTTGGTAGCCCGAAGCGATTTCTGCTGTATGTATGATATATGTTTTAATTATTGGATGCGAAGTGTAAGGGCTATAAATATAGGAGTGCGTGTGAGGCGAGCGCTTAAGGATTTATCGTGCAGGAGGACTGCAGTATTAGCCCTCATCTCTTGAATTTCAAATTAATCTAGGTGTTGCTTTTTACGACCTTGGAAACCATTACGCGGAAAGAGGTGTATGTATATCACGGACGCCTCAAGCATTCTAGAGAAACTCCTACTTGGTTTCTGCTAAATACTTAAATAAATAAGGATATTGTGTGATCTTTTTACATGGGGATGGAATTTTTGAATAGTTTTATATTTTGTAACAGATTTTTTAACACATTTCATAGTAATACTCCGGAAAAAAAGTACTGATGTTCTGGGATCGATTCTTATTCTTATCTTTTACCTAAGTAAACATCCAATGTCAAGGAAGTCTATACTTATAGCCAGTTAAATCGTCTACATTTTACACAATTTATTACGCGCAAGTTTTCAAATACACACATTATAAGCCTAAATGGAAATCTTCAGCTTGAATAGGCGAAAATGTCAGGGCCCAAGGAAGCTGACTTATCGAGGTCAGGTTTTCAGGGTAAAAAGCTCTCGGGAAAGCCGTACTCGAAGATTAATGGACATAATGTATTTGAAGACTGAATATCTCAACGCCTACGAACATCCGAGTGAATAATGTATTTTTAATTCTAGTCAGATTAGGATAACAAATAACACGCACTCAAATAGTTGAGTGTTTAAGAGGACAAAAGTAGCAAAACAAAAAAACTGGTGAGCTCAGTAAACCTAACGAAACAAAACATCATAATAATAATAAACAAAAAACCTACAGCAAATATGTAATCATTTCCCATAGCCGAATCGCTCCCTCAACTATCATATTGTTAACCAGTACGTTACGAGTAGTACCTAATGCAAGTAGCGTCTGCCTACTTATTAATGAAATACAACGTGTTGCATGTACACATAAACTGTAAATAGAATGGTAAAGAACAAATAAATAATATTGTTCTAATCGCACCGCAGAAAATTACACTAATCGCAGTTACAGGCGTTCAATCAATCGCAGATACGGCAAAAAGCATCGGATTACATGCGTAATTGGTTTTGTAATGGAACATCATTGCTGTGAATGTACGTAATTGATTTAGTAGAAGCGGTCGGCTTTGCGGCAGTTAGTCGAAAATTATTTGAATTCCCCTTCTTCAAGAATCGACCCGCGCAATCATCCCAGTGGATTGCCAGTTATCTATGCGATTGGAAGGTAAGCTCTTCAAATACGGTAAAGTTAATTTGAGCGGAATGTAACAATTATTGAAAAAATTTACTTGTCATTGGCGAGTTCAGTAAAGTTTGGCATTCCCTACCTACAAAATATAAAACTTACACATTTTTTAGTTGAAATATGAAGTAACATGTTGAAAATATATTTACAAAGGTATAAAATACGATATCACTGTAATTTAACATAAGACCACAAAAAACCTTAATACTTTAATATAACTAAATCTGCTTGCTGAAGCAAGACTTGGGAGTGTTTACTTATCAGTAAACATTTCAGTCTCACGAGATTGTTTTCCTACGAGTGAACCGTTTACTTAAGCATAAAATGAGCCAATTACTGTACAAAGCTAATTCAAAGTCATTGAATCTGTAAATATTAACAAAATGATATACGTTGTACACATAAAATACTCGATAAAAATGTGCGAAATGCTTATATTTGCGAGCACATTTTTATCGTTTTCTTTATAAGGCTTTATAGCACCATTAATATCAGTGAATGCATTTACGACGAGCTCAGATCATTATCGGTGTATGGTTAAGCAAAACTTTTGAAGGTTGCCATAATTATAGCCGTTTAAATTTGTCATTAAAAACTCATTTTCTTGCACAGTTCTGCAACTGACTGACTGAAATTTGAGCCTTGGACTTAAGTTCGGAGAGAAATTGCTTTAATTTGACAGTAACATTGGGGCTTTCTCTTATGTAGCAATCAACGACTTTTTATTAATAAATCTAAAAACGAATGTATAGATCAACATCAAAGAACACAAGTTCTAGCTGAAAAAGAGTAATATTTCTGGGTCGCAGATCGTGTGCCCCATATTTCGCAGTCGGTGCCTTTATTAAGCGTCTTTAAAATTTCCAATCACGACGCAATCACTGTAAAACGGGTGTAATTTTTTTCTCCCCGTGCGAAGCTTCGTGGGGAGTGTAGCGCGGCTCGTCCCGGGAATAAATCTTGCGCCCAGCTGACGCTTTCCTGCTGAATTCTGAATGAACCCGCGAGGGCTGATACCTGTTACTTTGCAACGTAGTCAATAATTCAGCATCGAAGACTATACACCTCAATAAATTACGCATAAATATCATGCAATAGGTTTACAACTACCTGAATGTTTTAAAGCGGAAATATCCTTGTCATGTAAACACTCCCAGCCTTTCCTTGAATTAAAGGATTGTCAACCCTGAGGACAAGTCTGGTGTCACTTGATTCAATGCCAGTATGTTACATTTGGGAGTATGTGGAATTTCAAGTTAAAGTTGGAATTGTAAAATTGCCGACAGCTGCACGTGGTGGGCACCACTTACATAAATAAGATAAGCGTGACAAATAAGAAGGTCAGTTATTTATTTATGAATGATTTGTTTACAAATTGTAAAGAGCCGGCCGATGATGAATGTAGGAAATTCCGGAGAATCGCTTAGTATGTAGAGCAAGACTAAATTAACGTCAGACAACGTTTAGTTAAGCTAAACTTTATGTAAAGTTCCACGTTCACGTTTAGCAAAGTTGTACGATTAATAATTCAAAGCACATGTGCGACAAAAACTTTATACAGGATATTACACGTATAAAATGATGGATGAGGCCATTTAAGGATCATAGGAAGCGAAGAACCGGCTCTAAGTCGGCGCGGGAAGGCTCTTCGCAAGAATGTTTCAGAAAAAATTAAGTGCTCAACGTAACTGGACTTTCAAGTAAAGCACCCATCTAATGCGACTAATATGGCATTGTATTTACACAACCGTTAGAGTCGCCTTTTAAAGACATAGAATAGTGGCAGAGTAGGATACATACAGCAACAAACTAGAGACGGTACATTGTGCAGCCCGCATCATACGCTCCAAGTTCTGACAGCCTCATCGCAATAAATTGTGCAAAACAAAAGGCAGGATCTCCAAGCAATATATTCTGAATACTTGCGGTTTTTGTACGAGCAAGGCCCACCAAATCGCCTCATCAACGCGACCTCAAGTCCCGACAAGGATTACGAGATATTTTTCATACTTTCTTTTTATGGTATCAAAAAATGAGCCGCATAACTTAGGAGTTAGGTCAGAACATCTTTTCAACTATTACTGAATAGTTTTTTGGTGAAATCTTAGATCTTTATCTGTTATATTATCTGAATGTACAATGTTATTGTGCAAAATGTAGGTCCAATCGATTTCCATTTTAGATGGTAGTGATCAAACGGTTCAATGGGTTTGGCTGTATTGTGAATTACTTATTTGATGAATTTATGCAATACAGGAAGATGTCAGTGACCGCACGTAATGCGATTCGTTGCGGTATCCGCAAGAACGGATAAAATTGATTTATTGTATACTCATACATACACTATACGAGTGTACACCGTAAAACCGTGAGTTTCGCATGACACACGGCGCATTTTACGGGCCTCCCTGCCTTTCATGGACCAAAGGTTTTTTACAAACGTTGCGGGTGTTCACCGCCCGTGAAATGGAGTTTACGTATGCACTTCCTCACTCTGTTACTTTCAAACCATCGAGTCCGTTGTTCAAAGTTACTTTCGCGAAATTTAATCAACCGCCCATTGCCTTCGCGCAGCTTTACTTCAGTACAGATACATTGCGTCATAATGAATAAGGTAATGAATTACAATTATGCGCGGAGAGGCCCAGCCCCGCTCTAATGGCTATGGCACAACATTAGCCAAACACAAATTACGAAGAAATGCGTAAACAGGTATTATAAGGGATCGTCGACTTTACGTAAATTAGGGAAGAATAATGCTTTCTCCTTGTTTTTTTTTGAGGCAGTTGCGGCGATTAGCGGAAACGCTTTGCAAATTGAAGAACTTCATAATGTTATGAGAGATGGTGGAGGTAATTAAAGTAACAATTGCAACAGAAGCGGCTGTCGATTTGTTTTATAGGATTGTCGGCGTTTAAATGGCCAGGAGCTAGTGCTGCGATAATATCTGCCTCGTTAACGCTCAAGTTATAAATTTTAAGGTCTGCCCTCTGTGCCACAATGGGTAGGCGTGGCTACAGCTCGTGATGTTTTCTTCTTGCAAGTGAGACTGTTTCAATTATATTCTTAGTTATAACAGGTATAGAAGAGAGGTGATCAATTTATTAAGCATTGGACGGCATGCATAAAGTCATCAAAGCTGCTAAACACAAAAAAAGAAGAAGTACGTGTACTTAGTAAAGACTAGAACCTAAGTATAAAATTAAATAGATACACGATACTTTGAATTCAATCCATTGAGAGCTAATATCAGACTTTACGGAGCAGAAAGACTAAATAAACAATCCAATCAGATGTCAAATAAACTACTACAAATTTAGTGGCAGACAAGATCGCTAAAGAATATGTTTTCACAAACGTAGACACGAAAACGGTAGCTTGCAAAGCTCATTTCGCACACACAGGTCTTATGTCGTCTACATAGAGTTCAAAACAATGTTAAAAGATAGACAGACAGACATTGCAAATCTTTACGCTACATTGCTTTGCGGTATGGTATTGAATGACGTGTCCTTATTTTCCAAGTCGCATTCACGTCATCTGAGCAGGTCTGTCGGCGACTGTACAATGGCACGTCAGTATAGAAAACGCAATGGAATACCTACTCCTACCAAAATAGATAAACATTGCATAAATAACCTGCCTTCATTCTTTTACAATCACAAATAACTAACTCATCATACAGAAGTTCTCTTCATAAAGTTTGACCTACATCTACAAGCACACAGTTACAGTTGTATTCATAAAACGTTTTTATCTTGTTTCATATTACTTGTTTTGACACGCAAACTCATCCCATAAAGTTTTGAAACTCTCAAATAGGAAATTGTAAGTTTGTATAAGGACAATCAGGTCATTATTCTCGGATTTTGCTTCGGCTTCCTAAGTATAAGAAAAGTTAGGAAGTTGGGCGCAACAACGTCTCTTGTGGAAGTCGATAACAAACCGATGTTAAGTGCACAGTCGTTCTATCACGTCTACACTGACCTGATTTCTTGATGACTGCTATAGAGGAACTGAGTGACAAAAGCCCTTTGTCGATATCTTGTTATGAATGTCGAGTAGTGAAATGGCTGACGTAATCAGAAATGTTTAACTAACTTGATAGAAGGCAGACGAAAATAAACTGTCCAAGAAATCAAAATCTCATAAGAATTATCTTTTTAGTCGTTTTTTTTAATATTATCAATAGAACACCTGCTGCGAGACTGTAAATGTATCAGTGATTCATCGGAATAAAAACAATACAAGATCATAATTGTGATTCCCAATACTATAACTGCAAAGTTTTTTCTAGTCCAAGGTTTAAAATACACAAAATTATATCTGTCACTGGTAAGTGTAGGAAGGTGTGTGTAACTAACTTTCACAAGTGGAGGAACCTTGTACTTAATTAAATTTCCATGTGGTCGTCTTGTATGTTGCGGACGCTATGGTGCGCGTGCCCATGCCAGCATCCCACGAGGTGCGGGTGTCAATAACCCCGCCTAGGAAGTCTATACGTCAAATTAATAGCTGGCTCCGTCTTGGTCTAGAACACAGTAATTCAGTGCACAATTTAAGGGTTCTCAGAATGAAATCTAGCTGTACTTGATTTTTATACTCTCTTAAAAAGTGATTGGACGCGAGTAAGCTATATTTATTCATTTATTCAGACAGACAGAGATTAGGTCATAAAAGAGAAATGTATCGAGCCACTTAAAGGAGACACTTGCCAGACCAATATATTTTACGGCATTTATAATCCTTTAGCATAACATTGGCAAGCAGCTAAAAACAGTCGTTTATAAATGCAGACTCGACCAATTGGTAGTATTAGGTACAATCATCTTGTGATATATTACGCATACAAAATCGACAGATACCTCTAGAGACTTTTCAAGTTTCTGAGGATCAATAAACCTAACGACTACATGCTTAAATAATTTCTATCGGTAATAACCTCTGCTAACTACCAGGTAGCTCAACAGAGAGACAAAGTAGAACATAAATTAATGCTTCCTGTTTCTATTAGGTATTTAATTTAATTTAAACATCGTAGTTTAACAGTTAGTTCAGTCTAACTATGGCAAACTGACAATACAACTGAAAGTTTGAATGATATTGGCACAGATGGTTTCAATATAAAGTTTATGCCATTATGTAGACGATATTGGCCAAAAGCGACTCAATGTGAGAGGTAAATTGTGACGTAAGCGTAAAAAGGTACATATGCCACAGGGATACTGAGAGAAGTTATTGGCTATAACTCAAGTTGGGTTCACAGCCTAAAGCCGAAGTGGGCGGAGAAGTTTGGGATACGAGATTAAAGATATTGACTCTGTTAGGAGATCAAACCAGTTGGCTTTACAGCCTCATTTGATTTTAAGACACAGAAAGATGTGTTACGAAATGTTAGGTTTAAATTGATCGAAAACATCGGTCGGCTGTTAAACCCGCGGATAGCGATGAACACAAGCCTAGTGCAGATAACCGCAATATAAACGAAGCGTAAAGCTGTTTGTTTACTGTTTTTACGATTATATGTTGGCTCTTTCGTGTCCTACGATACATCGCATCTAAATGTCTATACGGGAAAAGATATTCTTTGGAATATTTGGTAAGAATTGTGACAAACAAGATATTTTTTTCCTTAAATATTTCATCCATGTCGTTTGTTTGTTCATAATACTCATAAGTGGTATCATTATTATTTGATATACGACTAATCTTACTCTGTGTTCAGATATACGAGTAACAATAAGGCATAGGTTAAGTTGTTGTTTGCTTCTCACTTTAATTTCCCGTTTTCGCTAGGAATTGCGAGGTCCCTAACATTAGTCCGGCGGGTTGTAAATCGCTGCGGCGGATAACACCACGAACTTCCGAGTGCATTAGCGGTATCTTGTGTTTAAACAACGCGCTTTGAGGTGCCGATGGCTGACTTGTTTGACGCAGCCCAAACAATGCGCTTCAAACATTCAACACCTCACCTTTTTAACGTCTTTGCCCATCTAACTTAGGATGTTTGGCTTTGGAAACAAATTGTGAAATACATTCTTATCGCGAGTTTGTTATTTTAAAATGTTACTTTTCTACGTTTATTTTTGTTTGAATGCTGGGGATTTATGGGAGCTGTCATTTGTGTTGTATTAAAGGTAAGTAGCTTTAGAGTGTTGCTGTCGAGAGATATTTAAATACCATCGACGAATCGATGTGTTTTTTCATTCAGAAAATCTTACAATTTCAAGAATGACTACTTCCGACTTGTTACATTACTAAAGTAACAATTCGCATCCATATTTCTGAAGTAAACATTTACTTAAGGAACACGATACAGGAACTCTTAAAATAAACCACATGAAAAATGTTTGATCGACATCGATCGACCCAATCACGTCAGCGTAGTTTACGTTGTGGGATAATTAAAAGAAGCGAAGATGGTAGTACAAGAAGTATACTAAAAATAGAGGGAGCACGTGCGCTTAGCTCATAATAATGTAAATATTAAAGAGCTCAAATTAAGAGAGCATGACGATAGTAGATTAGTGAAGGATTTCAAGATATATCAGAATGGCCCGCTATCAACTCGCTATGGGTATATATAGTAAATAAAATAAATATTGGACTACATCATATACATTGCTCTGATCCTATGATAAGTAGCTTAAGCACTTGTATTAGAGAAATCGAAAACAACGACGGTACCACAACACCGAGACCCGAGACAACATAGAAAAGTTATTTTTCGACATTGACCGACCGGGAATCTAAACCGGAACCTCAAGGATAGCGACACCAAGTCCGTTATGCTCGCCTCTCGGCTTCAGAGGTCATCTGAAATACATATTTAGTAAGTACATATAAAGTTAAGATTTTTAATAAAATAAGGTAGTAATACTATCTGTGCTATACCGAACTAAAGTACAATACAAGTCAAGGTTGTTAACCTATTTCGTTACGGTCTGATACCGATTTTGTTGAGCTTCCCACTTGTATCCGTTTCATTATAATTTTATCTATTTACACATTGTAAAAGTGGAACTTTTCACTTCGAATGGAAAACATTTACCTTAACGGTTCACAAATTACAGCAGTTGTGTCTAAAAATATACTAACCATTTTTTTGGATCTTAAAATTTACGCCAAATCTAACAACAATATAACCCAAGATGCAATGATAATGTTAAAAAACACTATTATAATCGCGATAAAGAAATATTTTTTTGTCATTTAAACCTTCTACCTACTTACCTACTTCAATTAGTTCGAATGCTATTTCAGTTCTGATACTCGTTGGTTGATTATACTGGTCTATTAAAAAGAATTGCAGCAATAGGAATATTGTAAGCAACTATGCTATAACAAACGGATTGTTGCCCGGGTTCTCCTTAATTTAGCCCGAACTGTAATGTTTTAATAATCAGCAAGTGGCGAACAGAAGCCGTTTCACCAAATTCGGATCGAGGCGAGATTTGATTCTTGGTAAAACAACCGGCTATCTTGCTCTAAAGTAGACGATCAATTTTGACCCTTATACGGTTGATTTTAAGGAAAATGGCAATAGCCACTTATGTCGCTAACTGTACGCGGGTATGGAACAGGATTCTCCGGGGAACCAATAACTGTGATCTGATTTATCACCAGTTTATGCATACAATCTCTATATTTTATAAGTGTCACAACGATAAAGTTTAAAATATTACTTTTAAATAATCTCTCGTGCGCAAGAATTCTCAGCAAAAACAGAATTATCCAGCCGCATTATTTTCACATGTTAATAGCTGCTTTTAAGCTATAAGCAGATAAAAATAATGCGTCTATTGAACAAAATTAAGTACCTAAATATTAATTAAAGCGTAAAATTTTAACTCAAAGCAAAAACCACCAAAAAAGACGGCTCTGCAATAGAAGAAAACATTACCAATGAGCAAAGCAAAATCACAGAATGCTTTACAAAATGTCAATTTAGATATCAAAATTGCAATCGTAGCTTACAAACAAAACCCACAGCTTGGCTTTAGGAAACATAGTATAAGTTTCGAAGCAATAAATCAAATAAATGTCGAGTCAAGAGCTAAACTTGCCAAGAGCAAAGCAAATATAGAACTATAAAAAGCTCGTAAATAGTTTATTGATATGGCTAAAGATGTAAAAACGCATTACTGAACCAATCACATCAATGAAGTTTGATGGTATTCTAAATGCGTTTCTCGGTACTAAAATTTTGATTAGACTGTTCTATGACTAGTGATTGGAGTCATTATAAAGGATTTAGTCTCACCTTGTACAAGTGTCCATTATGCATTGTAGAGGCACTCGAACAGAATATCTTCTTGGATGCAAGGTGTATGGCAAAACTAGCTCTATTATTCCTGCTACAGTCATGTTGTGTTAGTTACTGTATGTTTTACTTTGCATTTTGTATCTAGTAACTGTACGGTTTAGTTCGATTAGCGGGACCCAACCAACAGTTTAGGACTTGGGCCTGCCTCATTAAAATTTTACTACAACATAGTTATGATAAGATAAAAAGGCTTGCCTCACGGTTATTTGCACCGAGGTGCAACGTAACCTGACTTCCAGTTATTACGAAGATATTGATTTAATGTCTAAACGTTTTAAGACATTTATTAAGTAATATACTTGAAATATTACATATTAAGAACACAGTTCCGTCATTTATTACCTCTATATCTGTCGTAAAATACGAGATGGTCATAAATTTCTACTTTTGATAAAGTGCATTACAAATTATATTTTTTAAGTCCTTATTTGATTGATCACTAAATTCCTGAAAATAATTATTACGTTTTACGACTAAAGAAACTTCTGTTCATGATTCTCATTAAATACGAAAAGAATTGAATTGATGCATAATGGCCCTGAAGAGGCTATCTGTGCCTTGCAAATATTTAATATCTATCAAAGACCCTTTTACAATAGCAGTATGATTCCGGGTTTCTTCTACGTTGCTCTCTTCGATAGTGTCATTAATACAACCGTGTAGTGTATGTGCCAAGAGTTAATAGCTAACAAATCTAGAATGATCTAGATAGTTTCTCGCCTGAGTATTATTTACTTACTATGCAGTAAGCCAAACATACTGTTTCTGAAGGTTCAATAGGTGTTTCGTAACGAGATAAGTCGGAGTCTAGACGACCTAACCGACGACGACGGTAACTCTAGAGTTACCTTGCTAAGTTATCCCACAGCAGATTGTTTAGATTTTAATCTTGCAAAGAAACGAAAGAACTAATGCGAGGGATACCTCGCTTTAGTCCTTCCGTTAGAACGGGAAAAAAAAGCCGCGATATGTTCTCTAGAGGGTCGAAATAGGTTATTATCATTGCATACAGCCTTATCCATCAAGGTAGTTTCGCAGCGGATACTCAAGGGAGTTCACTCAGTCAGAGTGTAGTCACTTGACTAGAGTAGATCAACTATAATAGTGATGCAAGATCTGGCTGGTATGCTGACACACACGTATGGGCCACGGCAATGAGACACAATGGAAATGTTATTGTAACGTTGCCACATTTTAGGTGGTTTGTGCTTGACAGATTACGAAAATATGTGGCATGTCAATTTGCTTCAATGTATTTCGTTGAAATTTGTTTAGACTTTAATAAGTTTGTTAGATAAGCTTTCTAAGTAAACCTACAGATCGTCTTTATTCTTGCTTATACAATGAAATTGCACACGATTTATTAAAGTACCCACGAGTATTGTTTAGCAGATATACTCGTAGGTATCAAAACATAAAGAAACATTGGCTTAGCTTCAAATAACAGAGATCCCAGTCCCACAAGCAGTTTGTAGAAAACGGTTTATATCTTTTCCAACAACAGTCATTTTATCTTGCAATGCGATATTTGAAGAGCTACGCGTCAAAGAGTGGGGCGTTGTAAACGGGTCCAGAAACAAATAAAATAATTTTATAGCTTCATAGCGAGATTGGTTAGAAGTGGAAAGACTTTATAGGAGCGCGGGCGCAGGCCTCGACTCATGGCGCACGACTAGCTGCGGGCACCGGGCGCCGTTTGTGTGGTCTACCAACCACCGTGTTCGTGTAGATGAACCTTAATTATCATAGATGTATTTGGAGCCGTTTTGCATATTTCCTAGTATTGATTAATATGAATGAGCGCACATTTAACGAGCACACTGGATATATAAGAGTCATTGTGGATTTATTACTCCAGGCTGGAATTCTTTGTGTAATGGCTGAATTTCGAAGAAAATGGTTGGTGTCCTTAGAAGTGACATTTATTTTATTCGCTTTTCCATGAAATGCATAATCATTGTAAGAAACCCTACTACTACTACATAAGTAGAAAATACGTATTTCTTAAGGCACAAGTTTGCTCTAATTTTATTTTTATTCAACATGCACACTAGCTTTTAGCCAAAGCGTACAGTTTTATTACTATTTTAACAACTTACACACTATGAGCTTAAGAAACTAAGAATGTCTGTGTCAAGTCTAGAAATATAAAAAAAAAGAGCAGATCTAACAAAATCCTGTAAATCGGTCGGCTTATAAGCAAATTACTTGAAAAGTCGAGTTTTGAACTTCATCATATAATTTGCTGGGATTTTGTAAGATAAGTAGATAAGTAACTTCGACTTTTAAAACTGCTGAAACTCCATATTATGAAATATGAGATTAGGCGTATAGAGAAGAGAAGTACAGATTCTGCATTATAAAACAGGTAAACCAAATATAAACATTAATCATTTTGCAGAATAAAAATAAAAATACAAACGTAAAAATTAAAATAATATTCACTTACTCGTATATATTGATAGTCCTTTTTTTTAAACATAGTTTTTTATTATATCTTGTCGTTGTTATATCTTTTGCACGCTTCGCCTCTGTATTATGCATGGCATAAGGCATGCAAAAATCTTTGAAAGTAATAGTTTGCTCCAAAATACTTCGTAGCTATTTTATTCTGTGATTTCTCTGTTCGTATTCTCTGGGGTTCCCTGTATTAATATCCGAGGACGGGAGCGACAACAATGCTTTCAAGGAACAAAGTGTTCGGGCCACTAGTCAATCCTTTACCGATATCGGCCTACAGTAACCGTTCCTTATCGATAGCAAAAAAGCCTTTCCATGTCAAGGGCTGTCGGTAGAAAGCCTCTTTGTTCCTGGTTCAGCGCTTGCATAGACGATACCGTCAAATATAACTGCTCTCTTTCGAACCTTTCAATTTTGAATTCAGACATTGCTAGCACAAAGAAAATACGGCTTACTTGATTTACTTACGTAATAGTGCAACGGTAAAGTCATATAAGTAATAATATAATAATACATATTTAAAACAATTCACCAACTGTTATGTTTACATGGCTAATGGCGAATTTTTTATACACTTCATGACTGATTAATTTTAATTTCACATTGCCGTCGGTATATACCCTTGAAGATATAAGTGAATGAGTAAATCAGCTAATTAATTTTCAATGTAATTCACGTCACGTCTCGTTAATGTGAACAAGAATAGTGATCAAGATGAGATTCAATCAACCAAAAACCAATTTAGTATAACCGAAGAGCATAGTATGGTTTCGTCACAGGCAACGTCTGCTGTTATGTTGTAACTTGTATCTGTGGTTATACGCTTTACGTCTTGGGCCTGTAGTTAATTTGAAGTCGTGATTGAATTAACGAAGTCGGCTCTGAGCTCATTTTGAAAGATTTAAGATAGCTATCATCTTGTAAGAATCTACCGGTATAAAATCGTGTATAAAATTTTTTTTGGAACCTTTGAATCGTGTATTTTTGTTAATTTAAAGTAATAACATCCATATTCTTCGTTTGATAGTTGTGGGATTCCGATTTGAATGACAATACCCGTCATATCACCAATGCAAAGCCATAGTAAATGAAGTGAAAACAGAAACGTTCTAGATTATCAATTTCAAAGTGTACCGACAAAATTGAACTGAAATGAGAATTCAATTCGGTTTCAAGTTATTAACGGCTGCGCAGTCGTGGTGGTTTTAGGCATTAACTTAGGACATGTAGGTAACCTGACGCGCAATGTTTCGCGATTTATTTCTCAGCAGTTTCTTAGCTAGCGGCTGTCAGCTACATTACATCTGTCGGTTTGAGAATATTACGCATATGTCAAACTGCAGCTTGCGTTTAACGAAGGTTGTCGAGTGATCTTTATTGCTTTATGGGTTGGTGTTAAATTTTATTTTGAAGTGCAGCTAGTTCTGCGAGTTCCACCCGACTGCACGCTTGTCTAACGAGGAGTGACGGGTCTAGGACACAATGCCTGTTGGTTCAGGTGTGTAACTCATGACGGCAAGGAATGCTAAGTTAATATGTTGTGCCGTATATCGTTGCTCATTGGCGGAATAAAATTTAACTGGACACTTGGTACGGAATGTAATTGAAATGGTAAATGCCGTTGCTTTAAGCCAGTAGAATTATGCATTCTAGATACTTGTATAGGGAAAAAGACGGGAAGTTGTGCAAGTGCTCATGAAGAAAGCGGTCAAAAGTCATGGAGATAATTGTTTGTGCAGGAAATTAAAGACATTTAGTAAGTGGGGCAATCCACTGCGGCTCCAATTGGCGGCAATGTAAGCATATCTCGGTCAGATGTACTCGGAATGCATTTAGGAGTCACGACTTCAAGCGAAAGAAACAACAAAACATCAAAGGGTTTTGGTTAACTCGGTACATTGTTATCCTGCATTACTTTATTGTTTCTTTTTAGATGCGATAATGTCTATTTAAATTATGTTCAGTCAGCATTACTGTCTCTCTCATCTCTCTTACTCATCAGAATCGGCCACTAAGATTAACGTAGGTCGTTCTCGTTACCGCAGTCATTCAGGCACAATGAAAGCACCGGTGGATTATATTCAGTGAAAATACTAACAGGTTTTTAGGACACCAAAATGATTTAAGCATATTGTACGAACTCAAACATTTACAATGCATACCCATGTCGTGCCCTTCGCATTCCAAATTGAGCCAAGGTAACATGGTATCTTTGTTGATCGCACTTTTTGTTACAACATACTACATTTTAAGTGTAGCCACAAATCGTGATGGAGCATTTAATATATTAATGGTTGAAGTAATAAAATCTGACCCAGTCAAGTAATCTATAAAATTACTTCCATATAACTTTAATTTATGTAGAGCTATCGACGATTCTTTATAATTTCAAAACAGTAGGGTTGAGGATAGCATATTCCATTCTGTAAGCGCTAAAAGTCTGTAAAAACATACAGAAGAGAAAAAAACATAATTTTCACCTTTCGAAACAACACCTACGTTGTGCGCACTGAGACTTAGAAAATGATTAACATGATGAGTTTTGTTTGTTTGTCTGAGCGCAGTCTGCGCGTGAGTCATGCGCGTAGGATCAAACGAGCATGGACTGGGTTGGGTCGGTTCACTTATAGTAACCAAGGTTCTAGTTATATGCGTTAATAAGGAAATTTAGGTTAGTTGCTGTAAGATCAGGCCTAAAAATACTTCAAGGCAACAGATATCCTTAGTTACGCAATTCGTCGACTTTGGGGTATACGATGTAAATATATTTATTTTGAACTAGAACCCATGTTTTATCCAAATGTAGGCATGATCATACCACCAATTATTGACGTGCTTTTTATGAGATGTCGAATCGATATATCCCTATAGATATTGTATGGAAATACATAATTATGACGTCACTGCTGTGTAGCCTTAAAATAAATATATTTTTAATGACAAAAATCGCTTTGTACAAAATGAAAATGGTAAAGTTATAATGTCGTAAATGATGAGTTCTTTTAAAAGAACTAGTGTCTTGGAATTGTTCGTGAACTAACACCAAGCCAACATCCTAATTTCGTATATAAATAATGTATTTCTAATTAGAGTAAATTTGCAGTTCTTTATCGTTATGAGAAATCCTGCAAATTTTTTTATGGACAAGGAAAATGTTATAAAATAATTTCATGACACAATAACCCCGGAACATACCCATAAAAAGCGGTAGGTACTTTTGTAGTGATTTGTATGAATTCTCGAAAAAGCCGTCTGATAACAACGTTCTTCTTACCAGAGTTCAGTTGAAAGGCGTTACTTTATAAGCCGATTACAAATAACGTAATAAAATATTATTATCCAATAAGGCACTCGATAACGCGAGTTTGAGCTTTTAATTAAACAAGGCTGTGTAATTAAGTCAGTATTTTTTGCATCATTAGTGTTGCGCCTAACCCCTCAGCGAGGACGGAAGTACTACAGAGCTCTTAGAAGCAAGAGACCAAAAAAACTTTAACCTCCTCCATGTTAAGCCTGCAGTCTTTTATTGGAGCACTAAAGCTTAAAGGTGGAGTGGAGTGGGTGGAGTTCCACCTGAGTGATGTCTACAAAATCTGTTTACCTACGAATCTTTACGCGTGTGGATTTGACAATTTTTTCAAGCAAAAGCTGGTAGGAAGAGGCTAAGCAGCATAAAAAAACCGGACTCGCCCACCGAGGGTTCCGTACAAATTTCTAGGTACATATTATAAATAGTTCAAGTCTTGCAGTATTATTACAAAATTTTATTACAAATGTATAGTTTTCAGATTTTTCCCTGTACTTGTAATATAAGACTAGGTCAACGGAAAGTTACCTATAAATAAATTCCCTTAAGAGTGTCGAAAGGTAAGTTTTTTTCGGCATAAACGGCGTTTTTTTACGTTAACTTAGAAGTTGAATGTTTTCGCAGCTTCAAGGGACTGTAGACCTGAGTATTATGGTATCAATTTCAACTCGATAACTTAACGCGTTTTCGAGATAAAGGGTCTTGACAGACATACGGACCGGCAGACAGACGGACAACAAAGTGATCCTACAAGGGTTCCGTTTTTTCCTTTTGAGGTACGGAACACTAAAAATGAGGTTTGGTCTCCGAGGCGAGCACTGCACACTAGTAGGAGGTTTATGTCAATAGTGGACTGACGGGGGCAAATTATTCCCATAATTAATATAAGCATTTTAAAGCTCCAAGTGGTTTGCTCTCAAAAGCTCTAAGGCTGGTTAGAGCAACAGCTAATTTACTTTTACGAGCTGCGAGCTGATTACTCCATTACGAGATACGCTTAGCTCATACTCATGTCGAGTAATGAAATTTACAAGATAACTAAAGCTGAAACCACACTGTATCAATTTTATACACCTATTTTTCGACAGTGCAGGTGTTTAGGATTTCCTATTTCGATAGCTACTACGCAAATACGCTGTAAGACTGTAAGTATATCATGAACCGTGGCATGACGTAGATCACGTTGTAATACGCGTTTCGTATTTGTGTGGATTAAGCTTTACAAAGTAAAAAGGCTCTCATCTTCATCAAAAGTTAGGAGTAACGCCTAAATAGAATGTGTCGTTCACTCGAAAATGTCGCATCAAAGGCTCTCAGGCCTAATCGAATTTATTCATTAGTTAGGTTCAATTATTTTGGTCATGAAGGAATTCGACGTTCTCAAGTAAATACTAATACGAATTAATTCACAAAATTGATGTCACACATACATGTGTAAAGAAAGAGTAATCTAGAAATAACATCAAATTAATTCAAAAAGCGCGTAAGTTAACGAAAAGGAAAAGTAGTTTAGCGGAAATGTTGCGTGGACCAGTAATTTACTGGGCCTTTAACTTTTTTCGTGGTGACAGCATTCCTGAAGGGACAACTTTCATACTACTTGCTTTAAAAGGAGCCTTTCGACATGTCCGGCCATTAAACGCTTGCTCAAACATTTTGGCCAATGTCACTGACACTGTGTATGTGTGTACACCTTGCTAATCTATGCATGAAGTTATATTTAACGTAGCACGGAATGTGAAATGTTCGTAATTCGAAAAAACGGCTAATTGTTAAAACTATCAGTTGGTATTTTGGCCTTTTCTAAGTTCATTGTTCCTTTTGGTTATATCGATCGGAAGGTTTGACAAGATTAAATACACGATAGAGTCAATCTTAAAGCCTTATTGTTTCTCAAAACAAGGTTCAGTAAGCTAGAAGTGAGTTCCTCTCTTTTATTTACAAGATACAATATTTGAATGTAACAGAAAGACAAAAAAAAATCTTTAAATCTGACGATTTGTTCTGTGATGACCATAACCCCAATTCCCGTAATTTAACAGCAGTCGCAATCCAGTATATCGATCCGTTCCCAGTTCGCCAATAGTTCGTAATGCGACTAAAAATTGAAGAAACTAAAAAAAAAATTCGTTGTGATATTTTCAGACTTGTTCGATGGGATAGTTTTGATAATTTTAGGTCAAATTAAAACCAAGGACCAAATCGATATTGGAATGCGGCTACTGTTAGATTACGGGAATTAGGCTTCTGAAGAGCTCGGGATCGGCAAAAGTTTGATCGAATAACACACTTCTCTAAGTCTACGTGACGTACCTAACTATTTAATGTGTGTGTGTAGCCAGCGAGTAGACTAGCGTGACTAAAACGATCGCGGATAGACGCAAGGTCATTGGGCCAACGTTTGGCAGGCTGGCCAAGGCCAACTCACTGGTAGTACCTGCCACCACAGCTCCGCTTCTATTCAATATTGTTGCTTCTATCTCATAAAAACCTCATTATTATTCTGACGTTCAATATCTAGTTTAGCATGCCAGCCTTGTTAAGTTATCAAGTGTTATGTTGCGATCGAGCTTGCAGAGCTTGTTAAAAGATAGGTAATAATAAGCACTTCCTTCATGTTGAAATAAAATTTATAGAACGTGATGAAAGCAAATTATTTAATTTCCGCTCTGTCGCTTTAATTAAACTGATTAAAATTTATATTCGCCGTAAGTAAGCTCATATTAATCTCATTGCAATTTTAAACAGGTCGATTTAAGATCACTTGATCTAGTACTAAATTAATTAAGTAAATACGCACATTAGAATATACGAATTACTGCAACAACAAGCAGTGTGTATTGTCGTGTAATATGAACAACGTGATATCATTCTCAATCGTATAATTTGTAGTTCAGCTCGTGTGTTTGATAGTAATCAGAGTAAGTACATTAGGCGCATAATGGGGGTGGTAAACATGAGAGTAAACACGAACTAGGAACTGGCAGCGGCAATTTCCGTACGCGTCGAAATTATCCCTAAGTTCGCGATTTGATTTATTAGAAGGTAGCAATTAATTTTCACGTTCAACCGCGAAGTGCACGGCTTCGGTGTCGACTGTACGAAACTTAATAAAACGAATATTAATTAGCGAGTGGAGGAAGCAATAAACTTCGATGCCTATAAACAGGCGCAAGAAGCGGTTTAATTTTAGAGAAGCACTAAGTATGTGCTTTTTGCTCGTAAAATGTGGGAAGCCAAGTGGAAAACCTACAGTGACTTATCCATATAACCAGTTATAATTATTGTAAATACTATTTTCAACTGAACTAGCATCTTTTAAACACAATAATTTTGCGCAATTACGATGTCATCAACTTTAATAAATATACTTGCTCATAAATGATAATAACCATTCTCCAAATTTTAGTAACCTAATCTAACATTCCATAGAACTCAAACAAGTGACAAATTCGAGATAACCTTCTGGGATGGAGAGCCCGTAATTTATACTACTTTACCACACATACGTTATTGTCACAGGGAAACGTAATGGTAGCTAAATTATTTCGCCGATTGTACTAATTGAGGTTAAAGCCAATCCCAACCCTTTGCCATAAATGAGAAGGTTTCTTTTTGATAAAGAACCACAATAGAAAAAGGCGTTCGAGTAAAAGGCTTATATTTTATAATATTCGGGTACTCAAAAGTTGGGCGGAATCGCTAGTAATTAAAATTTCGGTTTGTCTGTAAACTGGAATTGCGTATGAAATTTAATACTGCCTTATTTATATTAACAAAATAAACAGAGTGGGTGTTTGCGAGGAGAACCGTGGCGAACGTGACTCTCGGGTGTGCAAATACAATGTTTGTATTGGAATTTCTGCAGGTGGATTTACTAGAGTTTCAGACACGTTTTTATTGTTTAATAAATGAAATCAAATCAAATCTAATCAAAGCTAAAATTATCTACGTTTGAAAAACAGGCATAAAAAGTGCAGATTTCGGGACTAAAATCGTAACTTCCATCTAGTTTAGATAAATTTAAACATTAGCAGCAAAATAAAATGTTTGCCTAATAGAAACATCAGCATATGATAATGTAGCATCGACGACGTAATTTTAACTTGAGCTTAGACGCAACGCAAATAGCCAGAGGACATTACCCTTGTCAACGCTAGCTTTTCACTTAGCTAAGTTATGGTTCTATTGTTCGAAATGCAAGAGAGCGAGCTTCAAGCGTTAAGACAAGTCTAATGCTGCATCTACCAGCAGTTTGCTGCAAATCACCGCTGACGTCCGTAATGACTGATTTAATTTCCATTTCGTAACCGCAATTCTCGTCTTAGAGGTTATAAATTAGGTTTGCGTGTACAGTTCACATATAGCGCGGCAATATTTTGAGATACGCTGAGCTTGTTCCCCTTTGTCATATGGATACGATCATACGACAAAACAATGACGAGATTTATGGAATCATGGTTAACTGACTGGCCAAAGCGCGGTCTATTCCTGCAATGCTCCTAACTCCAACGTACGATACACCATCTGAATCGGCATTCCATTTCATTTTACATGCAATTTCAGAGTAAATTCGTAGAATGCTCAAACAATTCCATTAGATACAAAGTGGAAAATAATGATAACATGGACACGTTATGTTGAAGAAGAGAAATTTATCTAAACGGCGGTCCTGTTGAAATGAAACGCCGGAAGAGAGAAGTATTTTATCAGAGTTGGAGCCCTCTCATTAATTCAACGAGAGACCCTAATTGGAAAATCCTTTTCAATGACTGCTGTAGAATGGTCGGCAGACGATAATGTCTATAATTGGACCCTTGGAAGTGGACAATCGCAAGTCAAATGATCTCGTCTAAATTCAAAAGTGGACCATATCTGACGTTATTCAAATGCAACAGGGAAAATATGACTAAAACATTTTTCCTAACGACACTCGTTAACAATTTTGAGAGAATAACATGCAAAGTGAATTATTGTAGGTAGTCAAAAATTTGAAGGAAAACTACAGTTAACCGGGGATAAGATTGACGGTGGCGATTAGTTTTTTTTACGAACAGTAAGGCGACATTAGAACCTTGCGTTTTTGTTGGTAGGAAGTAGTAAGTGGAACCGGTGATTCGGCGTTATCCGGCTTGGCATGACCCGGCCAGAGGGCACTTTGCGACCCGGAAGAGCTCTATGTTAGAACAAAGAGCGCCGCGTAGATTCGACAATCGGACCGTTACGTTATTTTTCCCAGATATCAAATTACGGCCTTTAGTTAGTGGCGCGTCATTTCTCGCGAAATAAGATATCGAATTTAACGCCAGCAAACTCAGAGCCTTTTTTCTTGCATTTTATATTTTAAGCCTAATTACATCTCGATGACTGGACAAACAAGTAGCGGATAAAGCCATTAATTAATTTCGTGCGATATCGGCGCACACGCTTGATATTACGGAGTTAGTGACACGTTAAAAATAATGGCCGTCCCTTGCTGATACGTTGCTCTGCCTATAGCATATTACCCATTTTGGAATTAGGACATTATTCAGTTTGTATGTGTTTAACTATTCAACCCTAATTCATATTATAACGATTTTGATAGCTTTTTAGTGATGTTCAGTGATGATAAAATGTGGTGCAACTTAACTAATGTAAAGATGAAACTGTAAAAGTCGACAAGCAAAACTCCCAAGCGCAAATGTAATGTCTGTAAACTGTATCCTTCGAGTATTTTAGGCAGGACAAGTCGAGGTAAGGACGATTCACTGAACTAACTTACTGACTTAAAATATGTTTATCGGGCATAGTCCCGCTTTGAGTGCTGATTCGCAGTTTTACTTGTCTTTACCACATTTATTTTATCTTCGGTTTCGGTTTACTATTTCACGTAAAGAAATGTTGACACAATTATTGAAGTATTTATTCTAACAGATACCATTTAGTTTGATTATGCAAATAAAATAAAACATTGTGATCATTACGTTGCATGTATAGAATTGCATGTATGTACATAATTTAAAGAACACTTATATGTATGTATTTATTATTGTCACTTTGGTACTTTTCCTAAGCACAAAGTTTATAATATTTCTAATTTATTTATATGACACTGTATAAAGATAAAGGTTTATACGCATCTATTTAATTATAGGAATAATTAACTATAGCTAGAGTAAATCCAATTTCGTTGCAACAGTTACAATCGATTGGTAATAGGCTGTAAAATTCCAGTTTTATTACAGTACATTTCCTTAAGGAACACTTCGAATGCTTCTCAAAAGGGCTCTCCAATCGAGTGAAGTTTCCTTCGCATTTTATCCAAACATACGGATAAATGTATTATGTTTATTTTGAACCTTTTACCCCTGCCGCTATACTAACGGCGATGTTGTTTTAAGATAAAGTCCGTCTTATTATTTACTTGTAAAATCACACAAAGTTATCGGCCGTACATTTTTAAGATGAAAGTGGACATTCGTGCGAAAATAATTTTAGCACATCATATAAGTTCATCATGGTCTTTGCCACACATTCCATAACAAATCATGATAATATATAGAGAGCTACAATTAGCTTTGTTGCTACAATTAAATATAATTTTTCACATGTTGCTTTAAAATAAACTGTACGCATTTTTGCTATAAAATAAACGGTCACGGTGCGTGACTCTACATCTCTAAATTAATCCGCATTTAATTAATTAACAATGACCGCGGGACACAAACAAATAATGATCATTTAAGGAGGTTCCTGCTGAAAGTAACATCGAAGGGCTGTAGGCAATTTGTTTTGCAATAAGGTCAGAAGGGCCATCTGTACAAATGAAGGGCAAAGGGGCAGTGGATGGCTACTTTAATTAAACTCAACTTTGTAATCATCTGTATTTACTCGTACCTGACACGACGCAAGCAATATTTTAAGTTCGATGATCCCGTGAAATAGCTGATATACTATGTACAAAAATGACTTTGAGAAAAAAATACCCGTAAAAACTAGTATGAAGTCTGTAGACTACTGTAGTTAAAAATAAAGTTTTTATTAAAGTTAAAAACTCAATTTCGTATTCTTGTCTAGCACCGAGGATTGGAATGAAAAACTGCAATGTGGGCCAACCGTCACATCGGTAATAAAAACTCTACAGAGAGTTTAATTAAAATTATTTTAAAACCGGAGTCTTGATGAGAAATAAAGGATTGTACGTGTAAAAGACTGACGAAGACTGTTGTCATTTGATTTATTCTTTTGTTTCTCCTCTGTTACTGTGACTTGGTGTAGAAAATATATTTAGGTATTTCTGTTTTAAAATATTGATTACCTGTCCTGCTTATAAAAAGGTTTACTCTGATGATGTCAGTATACTTACCTGAAATCAAAGATAAAAAGAAATAAGTCAAAAACAATGGGATTAATTAAACTAAAGGACACAAGGACAAAAATGAATTTATAGCCGTTTTATTGTTTTAGTGGTTGCACAAGGCTCCCCAAATGCAGGCGGTAACAATCGAATGTTCAAGTAGGTCGACCCCACTATGTAGACGAGTGCGGGTCCGTTTTGACATCAATGAAATACCAATATAGTCTTTAACGTTACCGAAATTGGGTACCTTTTTGGGGACAAATTCACCTTAGAACCGAGTACAAATTGTTTACGACAACGAAAAGGCCAATAAGATCGGCCATTGTGGTCAATAACGGATAATTGAAAAATGCTTACAAATTCGATTGTGAAGCGATGCGAGAACGTTTCGTATGATTTACGATTGGGTGAGGTTAAAATACCATCGCGTATGTGTACTTAACTCGTACGTACCCAGAAAAATTGTTTTGTTTTACGTTTATATTTGGAAAGGGGTAAATGACTGAATGGGGGAATTTTAAGAGGTCTGTCTTCTTGCTGGTGTCATATTCCTCGCGACAAAGGGCACTAATTTCAAGCCGTAATATTTTGAATATACCTATGCTTTAAAATATCTTCACTTTAATTTTGCTGATTAAAATGCCAAAAAATATCGACATAATACCTGTCAAACGGTTATTCAAACATGTATGTAATCATTGTTGCGACGGCATTTCGACTTCGGCGCCCGCGCAGCCGACCGTGAAAATGTAAACCGATCGAAATAGAAATGTAACGATAAATGAATAGGGCCTAATTAGAGAGGGACTCATAGATAATAATGGTCGCAATAAGTTTAGCTATGGGCACACACGTACACACATGTTAACAGATGTTTTTCTCACACGTTTCGAACAGATGCATGCGAATCTGAGCAACTCAAATTGATGGTGACAGTTTGTCAAAAAATAATAAACCAGTGTCATTTAAAGCGGTGGAAAACGCTTGTCTCTTGCTCTTTGTTGAGAAGGGATGCCACAAAATGAAACGGTTTAATTTTTAAACTCAGAACGTAAAATTGGCAGAGTTTATTTAAATATTTTAACAAAACGTGTTAAATTAAGTCTTTAAAAGGTTTGAACATTCGTGGAGAACGTCGACAAATGCTTAAAACAATTCATTCGAAGAGTATGTAAATCCGAAGCGCATAAATTACTTACACATTATGCGTGGCGAGTCCACCAAAACGTTTAATTAAAAATGATTGTACTTTTGGTTATGCTTTTGTAAATTTGAGTAAGTGCACATTTATTTCTAGGGGGAGGCTTGACATCTGGGTTGTATCGCACACACAACGCAACAGTTATTTTAAAATGATAAGCGTGATAATAGGCATGCCCACTACTAATGCACCGCCCTATGCATTAAATTACATCAAACACATTATACCGAGATTACGGCTCGATCAAAAAAGGGGACATTTTATACCGACGAAAAGTTTAAACTTTTTTTTACGTTACGAGCGGCACGTGTTCAAAGCGAGTTGTCGTCAAAATTAAAGTACAAGCTTAATTGTGACCACGAGGCGTTTCATTTTTGTTGGAGGAGAATTAACGTGATAACTTGTGGGAGTACGACTTTTATGGTCAATAACGAGCGGTAAGGAAAAAAACGCAGCCATTCACTCACGACGCAATCTCCCCGGGCCGGCCATAACGGAGACTTGAGGTAACTGCGGACGCAAAGTGAAGTCATCCAAATATCATTTCGGTGCCCGAAGTCGGGCCGAAAGCTAAGTCAACCACACATTACAAACGCATTACGCATAATTAACCCAAAACATTTCCCTTATTTGAGTTATAATACTCAAATAAGGGGGTTTTACTCGGGGCGTTAAGTGTATTCGTAATTAATTTCTAATGTTTTGGTAATGAGCTGTTTATACGTTTTGAGGTAATTAATTTAGTCAGTTACCGGTGATGGGCACGCGTTTTAGCAGCTGCCACTGTAAAAAAGTTGATACAAACGGTACAGATGGTTGGATGCAAGCTTTTCGCTCGCAATGCAATCTCGATCACCTATCATCTGCTCTTTTATGTGGTACTTAACAATAAAAATGCGCCCCGCGTTTCATGCAGCCACATGGCATTGGTCATCTCATTCATATGCATTTTGTGATACATGCATCATGCAACTTTACCGCTTGTAATTTTGACATTATTAATAAAAAACAAACAGATTATCATTATTTTGTTAAAATAATAATCAAATTATCGATGAGGTCTGCTAGCTCTAGCCATTATAACTCAAATGAAGATTTCTTTAAAACTTAATTGCACAGTAATATGCTACAAAAGGTGACTTTTACAATATAAGGCCGTTTCTGAGGTGCGCAGAAATATTGAGAAAAATACAATATACGTAATAAAAAATATTATTTCATATTAGCCCTAATTATTACTATAAATAATGAGTTAATAATTAAAAATCAAACTCAATGATAAAAGTTACTATCTGTAGCTAATAGAATACATTATTTAAAATTATATCAGATGTAAACTAAGTAAGCGTACCCTACTTTACGAATTACTAACCCATATGGTTGGTTAAGTAAACAATTGCAGAATGTTTTATGAACATGTGCTCTAGTGGTTTTTTGACCCACAAAATGTTTCTCCCTCAGCACATAGAATGTCAGTAGGTGCATATTATGTTATAACAACTAAAAAAAACACAAAATATAATAGAAATACCCCTGCAACATTAGGACCTATTGCAGTTTTCGTAACGTAAACAAGATACAAATAAATACAAAGATAGAGGTTTATCGTCGCCGAACACGTTCATAAAACAAATCCACGGCTCGTTAACCAAAAGAGATTTGTTCAAGAAACGGGGCAGAAACTTTCCTAATCATAACTTGAATTCAATATAGCAGACCCGGGACGCAGCCTCTGGCATCGAATCATCCCGTCCCCACACCATCCCCGAGTCTTAAGGGAGAATGTTTATTTTACGGTTGGTTACTTCTGCTAGTTATAAATTATTGCAAACCTCATCAAAATCATAGGTCAATATCCTAACAATTAACAAAAGTTTCATGTTCGTAGTTTTTTTTATAAAGGGTAATAATGATAAGTCTGTGCGGCCAGTTAGGTACTTTGTTCGTAAGCTAACATTGTTGCAAAAACAAAGATATTGATATTATGATGGGTTTATAGTTCGAATGTTTTATTCATCTATCATTCTCAATGATCTTCGTGAATACCCTGCAGAACTCTCACGATCGCCCTGACGCTGCTTCAATCGAATATTACCATTCCATTAAGTAGGAAAATAGGGCATAAAACACACCATTTCTGTGAGAAAAACAAATATATTAAGTAAACAGCCACTTGAAGTATGATTTATCTTAAGTTCTCATAATTCATTATAACAGCAAACAAAAGGAAGCGCGGAAGAGTTGTAAAGTGGGATGTCTTTATTGTTTGCTATTCCTGACTCCGAAGAAACGAAAGGGCTAACGAGAGCTTAACTTCACTCGCCCGAGCGAGTTTCAGACACGTTTTTATTGTTTAATAAATGAAATCAAATCAAATCTAATCAAAGCTAAAATTATCTACGTTTGAAAAACAGGCATAAAAAGTGCAGATTTCGGGACTAAAATCGTAACTTCCATCTAGTTTAGATAAATTTAAACATTAGCAGCAAAATAAAATGTTTGCCTAATAGAAACATCAGCATATGATAATGTAGCATCGACGACGTAATTTTAACTTGAGCTTAGACGCAACGCAAATAGCCAGAGGACATTACCCTTGTCAACGCTAGCTTTTCACTTAGCTAAGTTATGGTTCTATTGTTCGAAATGCAAGAGAGCGAGCTTCAAGCGTTAAGACAAGTCTAATGCTGCATCTACCAGCAGTTTGCTGCAAATCACCGCTGACGTCCGTAATGACTGATTTAATTTCCATTTCGTAACCGCAATTCTCGTCTTAGAGGTTATAAATTAGGTTTGCGTGTACAGTTCACATGTAGCGCGGCAATATTTTGAGATACGCTGAGCTTGTTCCCCTTTGTCATATGGATACGATCATACGACAAAACAATGACGAGATTTATGGAATCATGGTTAACTGACTGGCCAAAGCGCGGTCTATTCCTGCAATGCTCCTAACTCCAACGTACGATACACCATCTGAATCGGCATTCCATTTCATTTTACATGCAATTTCAGAGTAAATTCGTAGAATGCTCAAACAATTCCATTAGATACAAAGTGGAAAATAATGATAACATGGACACGTTATGTTGAAGAAGAGAAATTTATCTAAACGGCGGTCCTGTTGAAATGAAACGCCGGAAGAGAGAAGTATTTTATCAGAGTTGGAGCCCTCTCATTAATTCAACGAGAGACCCTAATTGGAAAATCCTTTTCAATGACTGCTGTAGAATGGTCGGCAGACGATAATGTCTATAATTGGACCCTTGGAAGTGGACAATCGCAAGTCAAATGATCTCGTCTAAATTCAAAAGTGGACCATATCTGTCGTTATTCAAATGCAACAGGGAAAATATGACTAAAACATTTTTCCTAACGACACTCGTTAACAATTTTGAGAGAATAACATGCAAAGTGAATTATTGTAGGTAGTCAAAAATTTGAAGGAAAACTACAGTTAACCGGGGATAAGATTGACGGTGGCGATTAGTTTTTTTTACGAACAGTAAGGCGACATTAGAACCTTGCGTTTTTGTTGGTAGGAAGTAGTAAGTGGAACCGGTGATTCGGCGTTATCCGGCTTGGCATGACCCGGCCAGAGGGCACTTTGCGACCCGGAAGAGCTCTATGTTAGAACAAAGAGCGCCGCGTAGATTCGACAATCGGACCGTTACGTTATTTTTCCCAGATATCAAATTACGGCCTTTAGTTAGTGGCGCGTCATTTCTCGCGAAATAAGATATCGAATTTAACGCCAGCAAACTCAGAGCCTTTTTTCTTGCATTTTATATTTTAAGCCTAATTACATCTCGATGACTGGACAAACAAGTAGCGGATAAAGCCATTAATTAATTTCGTGCGATATCGGCGCACACGCTTGATATTACGGAGTTAGTGACACGTTAAAAATAATGGCCGTCCCTTGCTGATACGTTGCTCTGCCTATAGCATATTACCCATTTTGGAATTAGGACATTATTCAGTTTGTATGTGTTTAACTATTCAACCCTAATTCATATTATAACGATTTTGATAGCTTTTTAGTGATGTTCAGTGATGATAAAATGTGGTGCAACTTAACTAATGTAAAGATGAAACTGTAAAAGTCGACAAGCAAAACTCCCAAGCGCAAATGTAATGTCTGTAAACTGTATCCTTCGAGTATTTTAGGCAGGACAAGTCGAGGTAAGGACGATTCACTGAACTAACTTACTGACTTAAAATATGTTTATCGGGCATAGTCCCGCTTTGAGTGCTGATTCGCAGTTTTACTTGTCTTTACCACATTTATTTTATCTTCGGTTTCGGTTTACTATTTCACGTAAAGAAATGTTGACACAATTATTGAAGTATTTATTCTAACAGATACCATTTAGTTTGATTATGCAAATAAAATAAAACATTGTGATCATTACGTTGCATGTATAGAATTGCATGTATGTACATAATTTAAAGAACACTTATATGTATGTATTTATTATTGTCACTTTGGTACTTTTCCTAAGCACAAAGTTTATATTATTTCTAATTTATTTATATGACACTGTATAAAGATAAAGGTTTATACGCATCTATTTAATTATAGGAATAATTAACTATAGCTAGAGTAAATCCAATTTCGTTGCAACAGTTACAATCGATTGGTAATAGGCTGTAAAATTCCAGTTTTATTACAGTACATTTCCTTAAGGAAC
Organism: Anania hortulata; assembly: GCA_963576865.1. Taxonomy (NCBI): domain Eukaryota; kingdom Metazoa; phylum Arthropoda; class Insecta; order Lepidoptera; family Crambidae; genus Anania; species Anania hortulata. The sequence continues at coordinate 7,170,956 of OY756396.1, read as the reverse complement.
ACTTCGAATGCTTCTCAAAAGGGCTCTCCAATCGAGTGAAGTTTCCTTCGCATTTTATCCAAACATACGGATAAATGTATTATGTTTATTTTGAACCTTTTACCCCTGCCGCTATACTAACGGCGATGTTGTTTTAAGATAAAGTCCGTCTTATTATTTACTTGTAAAATCACACAAAGTTATCGGCCGTACATTTTTAAGATGAAAGTGGACATTCGTGCGAAAATAATTTTAGCACATCATATAAGTTCATCATGGTCTTTGCCACACATTCCATAACAAATCATGATAATATATAGAGAGCTACAATTAGCTTTGTTGCTACAATTAAATATAATTTTTCACATGTTGCTTTAAAATAAACTGTACGCATTTTTGCTATAAAATAAACGGTCACGGTGCGTGACTCTACATCTCTAAATTAATCCGCATTTAATTAATTAACAATGACCGCGGGACACAAACAAATAATGATCATTTAAGGAGGTTCCTGCTGAAAGTAACATCGAAGGGCTGTAGGCAATTTGTTTTGCAATAAGGTCAGAAGGGCCATCTGTACAAATGAAGGGCAAAGGGGCAGTGGATGGCTACTTTAATTAAACTCAACTTTGTAATCATCTGTATTTACTCGTACCTGACACGACGCAAGCAATATTTTAAGTTCGATGATCCCGTGAAATAGCTGATATACTATGTACAAAAATGACTTTGAGAAAAAAATACCCGTAAAAACTAGTATGAAGTCTGTAGACTACTGTAGTTAAAAATAAAGTTTTTATTAAAGTTAAAAACTCAATTTCGTATTCTTGTCTAGCACCGAGGATTGGAATGAAAAACTGCAATGTGGGCCAACCGTCACATCGGTAATAAAAACTCTACAGAGAGTTTAATTAAAATTATTTTAAAACCGGAGTCTTGATGAGAAATAAAGGATTGTACGTGTAAAAGACTGACGAAGACTGTTGTCATTTGATTTATTCTTTTGTTTCTCCTCTGTTACTGTGACTTGGTGTAGAAAATATATTTAGGTATTTCTGTTTTAAAATATTGATTACCTGTCCTGCTTATAAAAAGGTTTACTCTGATGATGTCAGTATACTTACCTGAAATCAAAGATAAAAAGAAATAAGTCAAAAACAATGGGATTAATTAAACTAAAGGACACAAGGACAAAAATGAATTTATAGCCGTTTTATTGTTTTAGTGGTTGCACAAGGCTCCCCAAATGCAGGCGGTAACAATCGAATGTTCAAGTAGGTCGACCCCACTATGTAGACGAGTGCGGGTCCGTTTTGACATCAATGAAATACCAATATAGTCTTTAACGTTACCGAAATTGGGTACCTTTTTGGGGACAAATTCACCTTAGAACCGAGTACAAATTGTTTACGACAACGAAAAGGCCAATAAGATCGGCCATTGTGGTCAATAACGGATAATTGAAAAATGCTTACAAATTCGATTGTGAAGCGATGCGAGAACGTTTCGTATGATTTACGATTGGGTGAGGTTAAAATACCATCGCGTATGTGTACTTAACTCGTACGTACCCAGAAAAATTGTTTTGTTTTACGTTTATATTTGGAAAGGGGTAAATGACTGAATGGGGGAATTTTAAGAGGTCTGTCTTCTTGCTGGTGTCATATTCCTCGCGACAAAGGGCACTAATTTCAAGCCGTAATATTTTGAATATACCTATGCTTTAAAATATCTTCACTTTAATTTTGCTGATTAAAATGCCAAAAAATATCGACATAATACCTGTCAAACGGTTATTCAAACATGTATGTAATCATTGTTGCGACGGCATTTCGACTTCGGCGCCCGCGCAGCCGACCGTGAAAATGTAAACCGATCGAAATAGAAATGTAACGATAAATGAATAGGGCCTAATTAGAGAGGGACTCATAGATAATAATGGTCGCAATAAGTTTAGCTATGGGCACACACGTACACACATGTTAACAGATGTTTTTCTCACACGTTTCGAACAGATGCATGCGAATCTGAGCAACTCAAATTGATGGTGACAGTTTGTCAAAAAATAATAAACCAGTGTCATTTAAAGCGGTGGAAAACGCTTGTCTCTTGCTCTTTGTTGAGAAGGGATGCCACAAAATGAAACGGTTTAATTTTTAAACTCAGAACGTAAAATTGGCAGAGTTTATTTAAATATTTTAACAAAACGTGTTAAATTAAGTCTTTAAAAGGTTTGAACATTCGTGGAGAACGTCGACAAATGCTTAAAACAATTCATTCGAAGAGTATGTAAATCCGAAGCGCATAAATTACTTACACATTATGCGTGGCGAGTCCACCAAAACGTTTAATTAAAAATGATTGTACTTTTGGTTATGCTTTTGTAAATTTGAGTAAGTGCACATTTATTTCTAGGGGGAGGCTTGACATCTGGGTTGTATCGCACACACAACGCAACAGTTATTTTAAAATGATAAGCGTGATAATAGGCATGCCCACTACTAATGCACCGCCCTATGCATTAAATTACATCAAACACATTATACCGAGATTACGGCTCGATCAAAAAAGGGGACATTTTATACCGACGAAAAGTTTAAACTTTTTTTTACGTTACGAGCGGCACGTGTTCAAAGCGAGTTGTCGTCAAAATTAAAGTACAAGCTTAATTGTGACCACGAGGCGTTTCATTTTTGTTGGAGGAGAATTAACGTGATAACTTGTGGGAGTACGACTTTTATGGTCAATAACGAGCGGTAAGGAAAAAAACGCAGCCATTCACTCACGACGCAATCTCCCCGGGCCGGCCATAACGGAGACTTGAGGTAACTGCGGACGCAAAGTGAAGTCATCCAAATATCATTTCGGTGCCCGAAGTCGGGCCGAAAGCTAAGTCAACCACACATTACAAACGCATTACGCATAATTAACCCAAAACATTTCCCTTATTTGAGTTATAATACTCAAATAAGGGGGTTTTACTCGGGGCGTTAAGTGTATTCGTAATTAATTTCTAATGTTTTGGTAATGAGCTGTTTATACGTTTTGAGGTAATTAATTTAGTCAGTTACCGGTGATGGGCACGCGTTTTAGCAGCTGCCACTGTAAAAAAGTTGATACAAACGGTACAGATGGTTGGATGCAAGCTTTTCGCTCGCAATGCAATCTCGATCACCTATCATCTGCTCTTTTATGTGGTACTTAACAATAAAAATGCGCCCCGCGTTTCATGCAGCCACATGGCATTGGTCATCTCATTCATATGCATTTTGTGATACATGCATCATGCAACTTTACCGCTTGTAATTTTGACATAGAAACTTTTTTTAAATGTTTCATTGTTTTCCTTGCAATGTCGTTTCGCAATTTACTGTAATGAAGTTGTAAGTTTTTTAATGAAATAAAATAAACAATATACTTTACTTATTGTTTTAGTTGTGTAAACTGTAGGAGACTATAAAACGATTATTAATAAAAAACAAACAGATTATCATTATTTTGTTAAAATAATAATCAAATTATCGATGAGGTCTGCTAGCTCTAGCCATTATAACTCAAATGAAGATTTCTTTAAAACTTAATTGCACAGTAATATGCTACAAAAGGTGACTTTTACAATATAAGGCCGTTTCTGAGGTACGCAGAAATATTGAGAAAAATACAATATACGTAATAAAAAATATTATTTCATATTAGCCCTAATTATTACTATAAATAATGAGTTAATAATTAAAAATCAAACTCAATGATAAAAGTTACTATCTGTAGCTAATAGAATACATTATTTAAAATTATATCAGATGTAAACTAAGTAAGCGTACCCTACTTTACGAATTACTAACCCATATGGTTGGTTAAGTAAACAATTGCAGAATGTTTTATGAACATGTGCTCTAGTGGTTTTTTGACCCACAAAATGTTTCTCCCTCAGCACATAGAATGTCAGTAGGTGCATATTATGTTATAACAACTAAAAAAAACACAAAATATAATAGAAATACCCCTGCAACATTAGGACCTATTGCAGTTTTCGTAACGTAAACAAGATACAAATAAATACAAAGATAGAGGTTTATCGTCGCCGAACACGTTCATAAAACAAATCCACGGCTCGTTAACCAAAAGAGATTTGTTCAAGAAACGGGGCAGAAACTTTCCTAATCATAACTTGAATTCAATATAGCAGACCCGGGACGCAGCCTCTGGCATCGAATCATCCCGTCCCCACACCATCCCCGAGTCTTAAGGGAGAATGTTTATTTTACGGTTGGTTACTTCTGCTAGTTATAAATTATTGCAAACCTCATCAAAATCATAGGTCAATATCCTAACAATTAACAAAAGTTTCATGTTCGTAGTTTTTTTTATAAAGGGTAATAATGATAAGTCTGTGCGGCCAGTTAGGTACTTTGTTCGTAAGCTAACATTGTTGCAAAAACAAAGATATTGATATTATGATGGGTTTATAGTTCGAATGTTTTATTCATCTATCATTCTCAATGATCTTCGTGAATACCCTGCAGAACTCTCACGATCGCCCTGACGCTGCTTCAATCGAATATTACCATTCCATTGAGTAGGAAAATAGGGCATAAAACACACCATTTCTGTGAGAAAAACAAATATATTAAGTAAACAGCCACTTGAAGTATGATTTATCTTAAGTTCTCATAATTCATTATAACAGCAAACAAAAGGAAGCGCGGAAGAGTTGTAAAGTGGGATGTCTTTATTGTTTGCTATTCCTGACTCCGAAGAAACGAAAGGGCTAACGAGAGCTTAACTTCACTCGCCCGAGCGAGTATTTGTTTTGTATTGTCGCTGGATGCTCACTGTTTTTGTACGTAATGCGGATTAATGTCCACGATAATGTGTTAACGTATTCATAATCCGGTGAATTTTAACATCGGGCTTTGAAAGCGACCAAAACAAACACACCTCGCTTTATTTAATTACTCATATTTGTACGAGTTCGTGTATGCGTGTACTTCCCAGTAGAAATAACGAGCGAAAGGCCAAAACAAATGGAGCGCAGCTTTGATACGAATTTAGAGCTGATATTTTTAAAAATTACCGTACCGTATATATTCTCAAAATTGAGTTTTCAGCACTGAAAGGATTCGGTAAACCAATTTCCCGTTCGCCAGCACAAAACAATCTCTATTGTTATCCGGTTCTCTTTTTAAAGTCCATAAATAGTGAAGTGTGAACCAACAGTCATAATTTTAGATGGGTGTTTTCGGGGCGTAAATCGGTAGCCACTCACATGTCATAAAAGCAGAAACGATCTGGCTTCTTTTGACTGCGCATATGCATGACTGTGTACCTTTTGAAGGTGTATCAAGTATCTGAAATTGTGAGGTTAGAATTTGTTGATAGAAAATAGTGTAGGTGAAAATAGTGTAGTATGAAAAGGAAAGTCCGTTTTATTTGATTGTACGTGACAGGATGGGCATTAGGCGAGGATCAGCGGTGTCCAGCCGTGTATAGTTAAGCGGGGCGTTGGGTTCAAGTTCGTCCGATAGCATCAGTCAGGCCGTGTTTGTTTTGTTGTGACGTGAGCGCCGCAGGCGCCGGCATCGTCTGTAGTTCGTTCTCTGAATTCACAGACATAGAGCTAGTAGAATCGTCCTATTACTAAAATATTAACAATACCTTGTATAGTGGTAGAGCTAATCGTTTTTTAGATACTATCTCAATATTTCAATATCAATCAAATCAAAATTATTTTTTTCAAATCAAGATGATTTTGCTTTCGACCCTTTGTGATTGAAGTTACGCTATAGGTACCAAGGGATTTTTTATGACACTTCATGAAGTATAAAAAGTATTTATTAAAACACTTTGTACTCTTTGACTAAACTTCAGAAACTAATTATTTGTATTTTTTAGAATCACTTTTCCTTGAATACGTATTGTCCATCTCCATCTCTTCTAGTTACTAGAAGCTCTACGTTACTAAATCCTCAATAGAAAGCCGCTGTATCTGGTTTCTATATCCAAAATGTTCAAGAGGCTGGGATAAAAATTCAACACAACCAGGCAGGAGTTCGAGCTCTATCATACAAATACAGTTTATACGAGCTCTTATCACTTCCTAAATAAGGGCTAAAATTAATTGACACGGTGCCAAAGCAGGTTTGACCAACGTAGGCGTCTAAACTAGATTGTTCACGACAAAGGCCGATGTTGTGTCTTACCAGTAATATAAGATGCTGACAACAATTGTGTATTAAATATAGTACCTACCATGTATGTAGAGACTACTAACCATTCATTATTTACAATTATGTCTTCGATTACAGATGGTAGCTGTTGATAGTTACGACTGGATACCGAATAAATTGTAATTTTGATGTTCTGTTCATTGTCAGTTTAATGTTTGTAAGCGTGAACTTTATCGGTGTGCGCGCAAAATTTGATAAGATATTTTCTTACGTGAACTAGGAAGGTTTTTTTAGTAGGTAGAACCACGTTGAACACGTGCAATGCAACAGCATGTGTGTAATTTCGCATATCCCTAATTGAGTAGTAAACCATAATATTATTGTTGGAACATAATTACATCGTGTTTGTTGTGTTTACATTTTAAAGCTAAATATAACATGATGAGGGGTGGAGCGTGCTTTACCTCAGTTCACACCTTACCCGTGTAATGTCATGTAGCTTGATTACCTTAAGGAACATGCGCACAGCTATTTCTGTTAACTTGGGGTGCCACACGCAGGCAACAAATTGTTTTTTCCATAAAGTAAACTTTTGTTACAGACAAATACCACGTGAAGTGATGGATAAGAGCTGGCGCCGAACAAGAAAATTTTGTAGGTGAACACAAACGGTCGCTGGGGCAAAGTGTGACGATAAACTTAGTAGAACATATCCTTGTTAGAGGTTGTAAATTCAGTTTAAATAAATACATTCCAAGCTTAATTTAATTTGGCTACTTCCTAGAAGGAAACGAATATCTACTTATAACAAACAAAGTCATAAAACTAAGATATAAAATCACTTTTAAATTGCTACACACTTATTGTAATCATTGCTGAGATACAGTGACTGTTGATTTGGTGGTTTGCCATTGGTTTCTCTATTTTACTCGTCGCGTCAGTCCATCTCATCTAAGTCAACAAATGTGCAGATTTTATTTTCTATCAGGTTATCGCTGCTAATATTACTTCCTACATATTCCTTATATTCTCTGGATGTCAGCAATATGACACATAAATTTTACCTCTTTCGATAAATACAGCGTATAACTTTACACGAGCCTATGGCTTCCTTGCATGCTACATGACGCTAAGTTAGCGCTGCATTTGCTTCATTCAAAACAAGTAGGTATTATTACTTGAATGACTAGCGGAAGAATTACATTATGTAATGGTTACGAGAGGAAGATCGAAAGACAATAATATGGACAGATGCGTAGGTGTCTCAGAGGGCTGTACGCATGCGCCTGACCTCAAAGCGCCTACGCACATAACTGTACGAGATTGTATATAACGCGCCTGCGTGCGAGTCAAACATTTACTTGTCAATAAAAAATATTGAACCACGTTGCCACCATGCGAGTTTTCTTTCACGTCAGCAGTACCTATAACTATAGCAATGTCATAATTCGAAACGGTACGTAAAGCAATTACAATTTTCATCACCGTCAAATTACAGCTATTTTCGTATTATTCAGTCGTTTCATTTTGTGTACAGTCATAAAAAAAGTTTGAGTTATGTTTTAAAAGAAAGATTGTAGGTGCTGTGAGCTTTAGTGTAGCGTTTACAGCAAATAGCAAAGTAAAATACCTTTACTAAATAATGTTTTAAAACAATTTCATTTAACTTATTATTTTCGTAAAATGCATTTTTAATAAATTAAGCTGTCAATAAAGAATAATTTGTCATTTTTGTTGTTGTCGGTACTAAAGATAAAAAATAATGGCGGACATAAAAGAACTAAAAACTTGCTGAGCACGATACGGCGCACGTTGAGAGACGTTGTGATTACGAGTAATACTGCGTAATGACGTAAAAGCATTTTTAAGATCCTCTGCCACCGGCACATCGGATCTTTTATCTTATAAAAAGGAATGACGCGGTACCTTATTAGGTGCACGTTTTATGATTACACGACGCCAGAATGTATATTGTGTGTAGTCACTTTCGCTCGCGACCACATAACAGTTTCAGAATAAGTAACATGTGAACGGTTTAATAAATTGCGTTTTGAGTATGAAAACAAGATACTTAGGTGTTGTATATCTGCTTGTTACTTATAACACGGTTAAGTTCTATGATACCACAATGTTACTTACAATAAATACCTAGATAATAATATTATGGTAGATCATGTCGGGATTTGTGATTCTAATTTAGATGCGTAATGTTAGGAATTTATGCGAAAGCGTCTGTGAGCCAAAGTTTCAAACTTCGGAAGATATCAGAAGTTAGATAAGTATGACGACGTTGTAGTTGGTATTTTAGTTGTTACGTAACTAGATTGGAAAACTATTACTACATCTTAAGGTTTATTCCAAAATGTATTGTCACCTATATCTACAAACACAAGGTCATAAATCCACGAATAAAGAAGATCTACAACTAAAAATTATGTCAAGATTCAATGTATGTTATAGCTACACCACAAAGAACTTTATCTAATCAATTTTCAGGTTTGTAACATCCAGTACTCATTTTCATGATAAGATTGTGTAACACTCTACACAGGCCACACCTATATTTATTATAGTAGCATAACAACAAATTAATGTATTTTAGAAGGTGATCAATAATACAAAAAAAACATCGACGTAGGTTCTTCATGTAGGGTCAATTTGTCAATCTCACAATGATCAGCATGAGTCATTGAACTTAAATTACGCATTGTCGAAGAAACCCAATTGATTGATATTCACATATGTATTGCGCTGTCAGACAGAAATATACATTTCTTAAGAATGCTGAATGGACGACGTCCGTAGAAGATAGCATCGCTTACTTATTGAATTTCGTTCCTTGAATTAGTGATTTCACTTTATGACAAATGGCAAGATATCTTTGTCTTTTTTCCCACGGCGAGTCCGGTAGAAAGTACTTATTTATTATTATTTATTTAGTTTGACTACATCAATAATTTGAGAGATTCGTTTATAAAATTCAAGGACTTCTCATTGTGACCCGTGACAAATCTGACTACCGCGTGACGTCCACAAGACGAGCAACAGCTTTTATGCCCCTAAAAAATTTCAGTAAACATTTTTAAGTATTATCCACGCCATTGAAAAGGCTTGTGCGACTTGTGTAAATGTTAGCTTTTAATAAAATCCAAACATGGACAACACTGAGCATGAACCATGCAGAGTTGTTTGTAATGAAGGGCAAGGTGTCAAGTATCGCTCCCTACTGAGACGCATTATGTGGAACGCTGACTGAGTGCTTTCTCTATGTGAATGCAGGAAACCTAACACCCACGCGGGATAGCCACGAATTAACCTGTAATACAGGGCTATGCTAATGTTTGCATGAGAAAGAATCCCCGTCAAGATACCATACACATCGGACTGTAGAAATAGAATAGGCGAAAACGATGGTATAACAGCCATTTTGCATAGCTTTGTCTCTGTTTCAGCTAAGCTATACATAATACTTAGGCAGACTAGATTCTGTTTTCAAGAGAGTCAAGATCTTCGTTAATATGACAGCTGTACCTCTGACGTAAATTAAAATCGGCTTTTTACGTAAATGTACACGAAAGTGCGTAAGTAAAACAAAACCGATGCTAGACGATAATTAACCGAACGAGTCTCTTGAGAGAGACTTGTATACATTTTTAGCACTGAGGTAGCGTTGACTTCAATCTCACTCATCTGATGGTGAGTAATGATGAGGATTACTCAGTAAGTTCGGTGGCTATATTTAGCGGTAGATATTTGCAGGACAGTACGGGTACTGTGCTCGCGTTACAAGGGTCTGGAGTACCAGTGGTGACGTGGTGAGCTCTTCAGAGCCTCGTTTGATGTTCTGTTCTGCACGGCGCGATGATGCGTCACGTGCAAGTAGGTTCAGATTTTTTGATGTCGTTACAATTCTGATTGTATTATGTAAGTTCAAAAAGACAATTATTGACACGCTTAGAGAAACGATGCTTGTGTCTTTGTACAGAGACTTGACGTACACAGATACGGACACAGATGCCCACGTCTAGTGTTTTTCCGGCAAAATATAATAAAATGCAACATTATTTCTTCATATTCACGTTTTTTATCGCATTCACATTTGCATAATAATATGTGACATATTCTCATTAAGTTTTCGTGTTTCATTATCATGTTTGGAAAATGAAAGAGAGATATTCTTATGAACATTGGAACACACGTTCATATAATTTATCAAAGCGAATGTTTAAAAAAGTAATCCCATCCAAATATAACGATTGATTGACGACTAACTGTAGGTATTTGGCGCGATAAAGATACGTTTACAGAAAACGTATGATTGACCAAAGATGCTGCTAGTAACAAAAACATCATTAAATAGATATTGGTATAAATAGTTACACCAAGGGTTATATGTTATAATTTTTTTTACATTTTAATTTTATTATAATTATTTAATGTTAATATTTTATTATTCTTAATCTTATTTTTTACAATTTATTATTATTATTGTTATTTGATTTATTTTAATTTAATTTATTGATATAATGAACCAATTTAAATTTACTGTAGTTAACCGGTTTTGTTTTGTTAGTATATAACTAATCTGTGGCATTGCCTATCATGGCCCCCGCAGAAAATCAGTGTCGTGTCGTGGCTAGGGCTTGAAATATTCGTCCATTTTCTTTATTCAAATATTTCGAATAGTTCCTAAACCATTATTCGAATAATACGATTTTTTCGAATAATTTCCATTAGAACAAATTATCTGTCAAATTGAATATATCGGGGGTCTTTGTAAAATTTTTGGCTAGAGTTTTTTTTGTTTGTTAAAAAAACAAGTCAATTGCTGCTAGTTGGACGACTTCATGACCTATATTGAAAAATATTTTAAGATAAGGTATTTACTTTTTCCAAATTTAAATAGAGTGCCTATTTAACCATGAAGTGATATACTATGCAATAAAAAAATATATCGTCAAAACATTAGGCTGGAAGGCGGAACCAGGCCAGGTCTTTCTGCCTGAGATTAGATCAACCTTCGGTGTCAGACTTTCATCCACCTTCTTTGTCCTCTTTATCGTACTTTTGGCATCATCATTTCATCATTCATCATTCCTCATTTCAGACTTAAGATTTTCACTGCTGAACAAAAGCCTACCCCAATGACTTCTAGATTGGCCCGCTGAAAGCAGCCTGCGATCAGCGGCTTCCTGCAACCTTTACCAGGTCATCTGTCTACCTTGACCATCCTACGGTGCGCTTACCGGTACATCGCCTTCATTCTAAAACCTTTTGGCCCCATGGGCCGTCAGTTCTACGTGCTGTGTACCCCACCCACTGCCACTTTCGCTTGCTTATCCGTCAGGCTTTGTCAGTGATTTTTGTTCGTTTACGGATCTCCTCATTTCTGATTCGATCTCGCAAAGAAACACTGAGCATAGCACGCTGTACAACCTTGACCAACTGCGACCCCTCGGCATCTAATAAGTCGAGCGACTTAAACAAAGCTAAAGGTGTTCCAGGCCTAAAGATCTTGCGTGAATCTTAAGCAACTGGGACCCTAAGATACAGGGTTGTTTATATTCGAGAGGGCCGTTCCGCCCACACCCTCTCCTACGTTTCATTGTACGCGATCAACCTTATTTACATCACAATAAGTTGGCTTTGGCTTAGCGCCATGTCATCTTCGATAATATGCTTAACAGTATATTCAGTTTGCTCAGGAACAAGTATCACAAGATTTCGGAGAAAAAATATCTGGTGAAATGTAAAAAAAAATATGCTGTTTTTTAGGCATTGCAGAAGATAAGTAGGTAGAGTAAATGCTATAAAATGTTAATTCTTTATTATGGAGTCAATCAGTGTCGATCATTGGAAATCCAAGGTACGTTAGTAGTTTAGAAATTAGCTGGGTGAAACTTTGAATGAGTAATACACGTGAGGGTTTACCGTTAACTAATTAAGTGTAGATAATGTCTAACGGTTTTATTTTACAGTCACTCTCACTGGTTCTGATATTCATTAAAATGATTCGATTGAGTGATGATGAAATAAACGAAGTATATACCTACGAGTATACTACTAACTTTTGCATAGGTTTGCACTTTTCTCTTGATAACAATGAAAAAAGTAAGTAACGATATGTCTTCCTTAATCTTTATTATTACTACAGTACCTGGTAGGTACAAAACTGGCAAATCCTAATCAAATTTTCAATTGGCTGAATAAAAGAGATATCAAACTCGAAGTTAAATTGTTTGTTATTGGATTACTTCTCAGAAGTGGGTCAGATGCGAACCGAGAATGTCTATAAAAGATAATCGTCAAATACAAACAGACTCGCTGGTGGCTTGGTGTCAAAGTATCGAGTGTCTGTGTCGTAATTCGATAACTCGTCACAAATCGATATAAGTTATCTTGTGTGTTTGCTCGCGATAACCGATCGAACGCATTGCGATGCATTGGCGCGTTCTACAAATATAATTGAACACGCATTACGTAATTATGGCTTCCTCTATTTGGGAGTGTTGACATTAGTCGATTTCCTGCTTTTCTTTGATAAACATGTATATCAACGTTTTTAAATTATTGATTATTTAGTAGATTCTAAATTTCGGATTGTTAAATTAATGCTGCCTATACGAGGATCTCTTTTTGGGTAATATCATCATTGATAGATCAACGTTGACGTAATAGTTTTTAGAAAGCACCTTATAAGACGTACGTACAGTCAGCACAGCAGTCGCCATGAATCAAATTACAGTTTATAATATTATTATAATATTAATATAATGTGTATATTTCTGTAAAATGTGCTTCTTAACTAAATTGATCTTAGCCGGTCTCTACCTAGTAGTAACGATATAGAAAATTACAGTCAAGCGTTTGGGTAGCGTCTCATAAACTGCAGCAGTTTCAATGCTCGATTATGTAAATTCATTTTAACCCTTGACACGCGTGTCGGGCGCGCGTCTCCCTCGGTTCACTGGGCAGTCTGCGATGCCGCAGGTGGGCGAGTAACGGTCGTCACGACCGGGGTTATGATGTAAACGCTATCGCGACCGGTCGCATAACTGCTGTCAAACCTGCAAACTTCCTACGCCATAAGGGCGACTTTAGAAACAAATGACAGCGATTGTCGCACGACTGCTCGCGTTTACTTCACGTAATACAGGTGCACGGTCAGAAGACCAAGCGAGACAGTAGACACTGAGTACGCAAATTATACCGACGTGCCGGAGTTTACGCGCCGAGCCAACCAGGTCCTGTCTAACTGTCGCGTTTAACGGTCTCTGGTATGACCTTTAAAGTGAATACTGGCTTAAAAGAACATTCGCTGTAGTCTGATTTGCAATTATACTATTTATTTCTAAGTCAAATATAAGATTGGATCCTGAATTTTCATGATAAACAACATGCTTTAATGATTAAAACAATTAAATATACTTAATAATTTTAAAATATAAGCAATATAAAAACAACGTTTATTAGAAGGCAATTTTTGCCGCTATAACCACTGGTATTTATTAGCTATCTTACGACTGTTTGTAAATTTAAAAATCGATATAGGTTTTTGTGATACTCAAGTAGATAATTTATTACTAGACGTTGCGCCCAATTGCACATGCATTAAAAGCGTGCGGGACACGTATCCACAGAACCATAACATAACCTACGGGTAATACATAAAGCATGCGGTCAAAAATCGATCGAAGCGTCGATCACCTCGCATGCCGTGAAATAATAACGCTCATGCGAGTTTTAGACACGAAAGTCGACAATAGGGCTGCTCACCCTTCTATAGGAGACTCGTTTTATGGCTTTTAATAATTTGGTGAGTAAGCTGCACGGATTGGGGAGCAGCTGTTTGCCGTCACCGGGATTTAACTGTATAAATTATTTTTTAAATGTTTACCAAGGTGAGTGTGGAGACGATAAGATTTAATCTGGCGGCTCACAAAAAGATATTCTGTACGCGACACGACATGTGAATGCGTAAATATGTTTATCGAAGGTTAATTTCAACATATTGTGCTGCAGGTGAAAATAGTTTTTGATTTCTAATTTAAGGAGTGTAAGACCAAAGGCAATTAAAATATAATTATAGGTCTCGGCACGTATAGTATTTAAATGTTGATTATCTTTTATGTGCAATATCTTGCTAATACACTTTTTTTGAAAACAATCAGAAGTCAGCTATTTTCGTATACCCATTTACGACATTTTGTAGGAATTTTATAAGTCCTTTAAATGCAGGACACACCCACAGTACATTTTATAGAGACTGAATGAACTGGCGATGCGGCGCGAGCTTCACGTCCATAAACGGCCAATATGCGGCACAGTCGTACAGAATCGTCTGCCAAGCCGAAACCAGTACCACCGAGTTGCGCTTGCGCCGCGCTCGTGACAGGGTTCGTTCACCGCAGTAGTCGAGCTGGCTCTACCGAAGCCACCAAATAAATCATGTTACATGAGCTTGCCGGCAAAACGCCGACATTACAAATTAATGAAGCGTACCTACCTAAGGTAAATATTACATATTCTGTCCGCGCGCCCTTACGTAAGACGCCCCCTCTTAACGACTCAATGCAAATGCCTTTAATGATTACATATAGTATAATATTTTTCTTCACTAGTTGAGTTTAATAAGAACTCAGGGTGGCATGCGTCAGTCATTCATTTTAGTAAGAACAAGAAAATCTCGTTACCTACGTGGTACATGTAACAAGTTACTTATATCCCCAATTAAATTTAAGTAGTATCTCACCACACCGACCTAACAGTCAAAAAGGATATTTTAAGGATTATTTAGGATATTAATCTTAATGTGAAAATCGTTTTATGTCATTATTTTGCCATTTGTTCTGAAACTGAAGCGATTTTATTTGGCTTTAAGCTGTTCGGGTTTGGGGACCATTAAAGAACTTTCGGATAGATGGTACAAATTTACAAAACTTTCAGCGGCAAGATCTTATAAAATTGGTGATTACGATAATTTATGGCATCTTTTGTTGAAATATAAAGTCATATTACACAACCAGATATTATAAAATCATTTATAATAATATTCATTCAATAATAATGTTATTGTATCCCACAAAACACGGAATGTGTCATTGCTCGGCCGGCGTGCCGGCTACAGCCATTATTGCGCGGACGTGAAACCCTTATCTAAACCATTACGTTCGCGATCAGATATTTTCACCTTTATTTTTATGCTGTCACTCGACTGAAACAATGTTTTTATCTTTGCCATGATTCACGTTTATTGCGCATTCAATGAGGACGCGACGGAATATTTCAAAATAATTGTCTAAAGTCATGCTAAGCAATGGATTAATCGATTGGTAGTAATTTATCTATCAATCAATCTACTATATAGTATTTTAAAGAAGTAAAGTTTTTTTTGATGTTGCAAGTAATCTCCGGAACTACTTATTCGACTTAAATAATTATTTGTTCATGACCAATATTATATTGAACATTCCGGATCACATACCAACTTTATGGGATCATAAAGTGCATATTCTCGAGGGATGCGAAACAAATGACAATATAAGATGGCGTTGATGCTGTTCAGTTGTTAAAAAGTTTTGAATGTCACAAGATAACGATAATATGATTTAGTAATAATATTCGACAGGGCGAATACGAGCTAACCAGGCTGAGCCCACCACCAAGGAATAGAGTTACGGGGCGAAGCCACAGCCGTAGCCAGTTTAGAAAAAAGTACCTAATAGAGAATCTGGCTTTATCTCAGGACTCTTCACTCCAGTGGACGCTGCAGGCGATTATAGTGAAACCTATACCTACCTATAAACGAGCTGCGACAATAAATGAAAAATGATAGCGAGGTAGATGTGTGAAATTGCAGGATTCCATTTTATCCATTATGACTGTAATAACCCTTTCATTGTTCAAATGGTCTTTCGATTCAAAATCAATACCCACAGACACTAGTTGAATTTGTAATGAAGCAACAATATCGCAATTTGAGGCCTAAAATACCTGCTACGAAGCAATAGTGCGAACGGGCAAGTCATGCTGCATAACAAAATCTATAGTCGGCGGGACTACTCGGAAATTTCAATACGATTGTCAGATCTTGTTAAAGCTGATAGTTTGATGTTCGTTGTTACGACGGTAACAGGAATCTTGTATTCGTTCGACGTTTCTGTAACATCATTCTGTTCATCAACTTGGGCGTTGTCTAGGGTGGGTCGATTGGTACATATGAGCAGGCACGATCATCGAACTCTTTTATGGAGTCTAAATTGCTTTGAGCGTTCGAAGTTATTTGGAAACAAACGTTTCTCACACTGACTATTATACTCGTAAGAATATAATTTTCAAGAATGGCATTTATTTTGGCAGATATGCCGTAAGAAATATCAATTAATGCACCTTTCATGTCCAAAAAAATTTGTGAACCAACACTAACAATAACTAATTTCAAGATTTAAGACAAAATAGGGTCTCACAAGATTTTATCTTCTAACAGATTATTTATCTGAGAGCCATCAAGACTACTGAGTTGCAAAGAGTATCCGCGTGCAATATAAATGGGCTGTTCGAACGGGACCCTGCAATATGGATGAGAGAGGCCTGTTTTGCCCATATTAGCCTCGCCCGGCTGTCTCCGAGCGGTAGGTGCTAAGTAACGCCATACGTGTGCGTGTCCCAATAAACAACGGTGCCGATAACTTTGCCGCTCGAACGCTGAAGATTAATGATTTAAGATTCTTAGCAATGTACTTTTCCTAGATTTAAATAATGAAATATGCTACGTTCAGTATTCGACTGCATCTGAACTGTGCCAGTTACCTACATTTGTATATTTTATTGTGTAGTAAGACTCGGTTATTATGTCTTAACAATCCAACGTTCATGAGAATATCAAACACATAACTGAGACTTGAGACGAACAAAATCAAATGAACTGGCTGAGTCATTTAAAGATTGCATGTTGAGTCTTGATTGAGATCTTGCGATCGTTCGATTGAAAGATCGGTTAGAATAAAACAAAACCTAAGAGTGTTCTATGGCAGTACGAGTACATTCCAATCAAATCTCGATCGGTCGTGCGTGCTGGATTCCTAAGAATTGTGATTCGTAGTTAGACTGCTATTTTAAAGTACTGTTCACTGCACCATCTCCAAAACATGATAAAAAATAGGATTAGTCTGGTTCTAGTTGATAATGCGGAAATTCGCAATTCGAAAGTCGATAATGATTAATGAGGAACTAACTCTCTCAAAACTCCTCAAATTTGAGGTCATTGGTCCGGCGGAACTAGATTATTATGGTACATTACCAGTACCAGCCACAATGAATGAAAAGTATCGTAACAAAACTAGCAGAAGTCTGCTAAGCCATAAATTTACACAGCTGCCAAACCGTTAGAGCGAGACAAACTTGTATTGAGATGCACAAAGAATCTATGGAAAGAAAAACGAGTAAGGTCAATGCCATATCGAAGGTGTTAAGCGTCTTGTTAGTCGACAATTAGAATTGTTAAGGTGAATATTTAATAACGTATTCCAAACATTATCCATTTGTAAGTAGAGGTAAGCTTCTTCTCAAACATATTCTTCAATTAATTTATTACTTGGACGGTATTTTTCCCAACTGCATATGGGAAGTTCATAATTGGCCAGTTAGTTAATGTATGTGCGCACAGGATATTACGTAGGAAACCAATGAGTAAATTAATATCCTTTCTCTTCCTGATTTGATTGCATCACATTCCCACGGCTTATAACGTCATCTGTTGTTAGCGGACCATTAACAGAAACAGTGGTTTCAAATAACAAAGATTTAGTACACATGTTGCACTTTATATTATTGTAAGCTTACAAAGATTTAATTATTTAAGTTTGGTAATCCTAAAAGTACCGTAGAAAGTGTACCATACAAATGTAATAGAGTTTAAAATAACAAAACATCAAAGTATAAATCAAATCACAACATAATAATGAAATACCACAATATTTCGTGTAACGGAATTTTTTGTCAGTACATTTTGTTTACAGCCATGAGTTTCTGACGTCATTAAAACATTAAGCCCACTGGTTTATTAGATCTTAACATTTGACTGACTACACACACAGAAATCTGGGACTATACAGTTTAGGTTTAGGGAAGTCGATCTTAGTGTTAACAATCAGCGATAGTTTTATTGATTTCTGAGAACATTCCAATCCTTCCGCATAACCAAGTTCGTGGCTGCTGAGCAATAAACGCTATTTGCAGAAGCCACAAAACTGAATAGTAATGCAAGTGCTAGCGTAACCAGTCGGTCACGTGCCAGCGCAGGAATTAAGTCAATAATAATTAATGCCAGTTTATGGTTTCCATCAGCTGTAACCTCACACACAATACTAATCATCTCGAACCCGCACTTACGAGAAACCGGCCGTGCAGTGTTTATGCCCTTGGCCGTAATTTTATAGCCAGAATCGCCTTTTAAAAGCGTTGTATACGATTGGCAGTACTTACTCAGAAGCAAATTGATATCATATCTTTTTGTTGGGCAATTGTATTCGGCAGCTTATGATTCGCATTGTACCTCTGTTAGGCTTTATAGGTTGTTAAAATAAATTCGTTCTTCGATTCGTTCATGTAAATTCGTAAATTGTCGAAATATGTTTCGAAACCAACGTAGCGAATCGAAGGCAAATCTGCTTACCTTAATCTCAGGTATCTCACCTTAATCAACAGTCAGTTGTAATATCAACAAGCTATACAGTTACAACAGTATAGTTTCATTCTAGGTATGCGACAAAAATGTTTATCTGTAAGACGGAAACATCCAAGGAGTGTCAGGAAGTAGTTAATAAACTTTCAAAGGTAAAAGCCGTCTAGGTGTGTAGTTCTTTATATCTGCGTCGTCGAACAAAGGCCGAAAATTTTAAATAACCACCTCGGTGTGTATCGCGAACAATCGGTCTCGATGGCGACGGATCACACGCTGCGCGCGCGCCGTTGCGCGAACCATTGTACCCGAAAAATTCGGAATAATGGAACTTTTCCTGCTTTGTATGGACAAAAATACGAATAATTCAAGTGAAGGACAATGGGGCAGAACACAAAAATCGTGACAGCAAAGAGAAATGTCGAAATGAAACTGGATGGTATCGGGTCACTGATTTTGTGACTAGGCGCATCTCGGTCGGTGTGCTTCAAGTGCTTGCGATTTCATCTGTAGGACGTCAATTTTTTTGCTTCAATTTGTACTTTTTGAACGTACGGTTTTAAAGTAGTGTTTTTATAGTGTAATATTAATAGAAATAAAAGAATGCTTCCTTCCTTCCTAAGTACAAAAAATGTGGTAAAGTGTCGAACAAAGGGCAGGACTTCCGATCAGCTGCCGGCGCCCCACGCTTTACGGGGCTTCATCTAATATTAACTAGTGCTCGAGCCACACGCAAGGAGATAACTCAAAACCAACTAGATGTTATCGGCTTCAATGGAAATGCCGATAGTGCGTTTTAAAATATATTTTTGCTATGAGGCGTCAGGAGTATTTGAGAGTTAAATTCTAAAGTTTTCAGGTACTAAGGACAGTAAGATAAAAAAAATATTTGATTATTTAAAATTAAATTAAATACTATGAATTCAAATGAACTAAAGTAAACGATTTAACATGTAGAGTACAGACGCGTGACCCTCGTCAATGCTCGCTAGTTTGGAGGGGAAGGAAGGATTCACGCAAATTTGTTGCTGTGGTTACTGGCAAAGGGAGTAACATTTTGATTTCCCATAAGTACAACTAAATTGTATGGAAGTGGAATCCAAAAACAATTAAAATGATCTTTACTTGAAATTTATTACCTAGCGAGGTATATCTAAGATTCCAAGGAGACGATGAATCGTTTAGTAGGAATGTTTTTTATTGTTCAAACGTCGTCTGCAATTATTTATAGTATGGAAACTGAATCGTGTAATAAATGGGCAAAGTGAAATTAATATTGTAAGTTTTAAGAACTAGTAGTTACAACAAAACTTTAGCTAAAGCACAGATTGCAATAAATAGACAGAATATTTGATAAGCATCTAGGATATTAAGATTATACTCATTGCATTATTGCACCATATGCCAGTGATGGGAGGGTGCGTTAAATTTATTACACTGAATCAGTCGACTTATTGCTTCATAACATTGCGCAGTAACTTAATATTTTGTATGTAACTAGTATTTTGCGAAACTAATTATTAAATAAAATCCAAAGAAACTAGTAAGTAGGTACTCTTAAATATTTTAATAGAGGCTTACAAAAACAATATTTTGTAAGAAAATGAAGAAACTCACGTTTAAAAAATTTAAGCTGATAATTAAATAACCCTTGATAGCAGAAACGGATTTGCAACAAAAAAATACATTAGTATGGAAAACAAACGCTTTACAGTAAAATAACCAATTATTTAAACCAACAGATACCAACTGGTACTGTATTATTTCTTTTTCTCTGTTACAGAGACAACAGAAATGCATTGAAAAGGCATTCCATCCACTTCGATTGCTGTTCGATAGCTAATCTAGAACGTTACAATATCTCATGAAGGCAATAAAGGTAAGCAGATTTATGACGCACCTTCATTGAGATTCCAGTTTAAGTCCGACCATTCATAAATGGAAAAAGGATTGCGAGGTAACCAAGGAATTAAAGTTATTTGAGTGTTGCTGAGCGTACCAACCAGTCTGGTTTGGATAGACGTTATATAATTAGCGTGGGCTCTAAAGGTCATTGTCGTAGCTCCACTAAATCGTCGGCAAGATGTATTCACTGAAATAGACCTATTGTGTTGCACTCATAGGCTATAAATTAACCGGCTACAAATCTTTTAATAATTGAGTCGTATATCCAGCTTTAGATCTCGAATTAAACATGCCATATAAGTTTCAGCAACTGATAAAGTATATTTGAGTTAAGTATAGCGAGTGTATGGTACTGATGTATGTTTGTAGAAAATTTAAAAGGCCGCCTAATAGTAATTTTTCAATAACCTCTTTACTCTACCATCGTCGTAAAAATTATATTGCATAACTTTTCTTTTATGTATATTTTATGTTTGAAATGACCAGCCTTTTTTTATAAGTTCTTCATCCATTTGCAAATAATAACTCAACTCATGCATACAAAAGAACGCATTAGTACCGGCTACCTGGAACACTTCTTTCCCAGAAAAGCGCGACAAAAAAAGATTGGGCTTCCCTGTTAGCTTTAAGTTCCCACAATGAAGACGGAGAGGGGTGAACATCTCAAGTACGTTTTTGTCTCCTGTCTATTTGTGGAGTACGATAATAAAATCCGACCCTAATGCAACTAACCACTTCAAGCAGACTGTTGCTATAACCTAGGTGTACTTGAAGACACGGCACCGACATTTTATATTTGCTGTTTATTTTACAAAGCCTTTCGCAAGGTATTGGTTTTCGTAATTTATTCAGGCATAACGCATTAGGTACGAAGTCGTTAGATTTAAGCCGGGGTTCAGATTACCTGACGAAGACTTGCTTAATACGGGCCGACTGCAGTCATTCAATAGCCTGCAAAACAACACCACTGCAAGGAAAGGACCTATCGGGGACGTAAGGTGACACCGATGCCTGTGGCATTAGATATATGGGGGACCAGCCAGACTTGCTCGGAACGTTTCGTTCGTGATTCACGCTTTAACACTAATGTCGATAATCTTCAAGGGGCCTCGGGAATTCTGAACGAGTGCATGTCAAAGCCGTGTTTTGGCATGTCCGCTTATAATGTCTCGTTGAACACGCAAGACCCGTATACAGTAACGAGATGCTTTATTATGATAGACAGCTAAGGCTAAGCTAGACAGGCGTTGAAATTATTTTGTCTATTTCAAACGGGTAATTTGGCAACAACTGTTACAAGATGCATGGTAAATTACAGAGACTATTAGCAACTAGGGCATCAGATTAGATCTACTCTGCCTTTCACAGCCTCGTTTTCTGACGAAGGTATCTTGACCTCCAACTTCTTTAGAGATTTATGAGTAGAAAAACACATTATATGAATAGAAATCATATTAGCAGCTTTATAACTGGTGTAGGAATCTAATGACCTAACTACTTAATAACGGCGCGGTTATCGAATGAGATAGGATCAAGTCCGGTACAGAAAGCTAGATAAATAAACGTGTTACCTAAATGTGTATATTATGTAGATTCGAATTCGTTCTTCGTTTTATGTGAACTTTATTCGTAAGTGTCATTGTAAATTAGGTAATTTTATCTAAGCACAATCAAGAAAAAATCATAAGCTACCGTTATTCGGGAAAAAATATCGTTCTGGTAAAATTAACATTGAACTACGAAGTATCGTTTGAATGTTGTTAAAATTAGGACTTTCATATATATAGGTATATAAAAAAGTTTAAATAAATCGAATAGATAATCTGCTATTGGTCAACTTTAGCTTACCTATTATGTATATTATTATTCTGTGCTCACACGTAATCTCTCCTATCGAAGATGCGGGTTACGGAAACATTCTCTATAATTTCCTCCTTACGATATAGGAGGGAGTGATTTACATTGACACTGTCATGTCCTGTGTTATTATCACTAAGATCTATGGCAGTTATACCGTTTAGTGGGTATAGTCGGCTAAGGTTTGTAGAGTTAATACAAGTTTAATTTGAAGTGTAGGAATTAATGCCAGCTTAAGTAGGAGCTTTTGAAACGAATTGTACCTATATCTCCCAAGACGTTTAATTTATAGTTTGAATTTATTAATTTACAAAAAACGCTAATTAAGATGTTGTTTCAAGTGTAGGTAGTGGTCGTTTCAAATATTTTTGATGGTGACAATATTTTAACTTGAAACAATTATTCTGCTGTCTTAGGTGGGAATTAAATCCAGACCATTCGCTCTCCGGGCGACTGAGGCACAAAAATTCCATTGAAATATTATCTTTGATATAATAACTTTAACTGTGAATGCAAAAAAAATCATACAACAGCAACATTAATTATTTTCGGTACAAAAACAAGATCAAAAATTATAATTCAAAATCACGTTTATTTAAAGGAGGTGCTTTTGACATCCCCTATTTTAAAGAATCCTCCTCGTTTTAATTAACAACTTGTGAACAAAGTTGCAAAATTTTTGGACCAGGTGACATTTTAATTATATTTTCAACGCAAAGTTATGAAATTTATTATGCACAACTGATTTCGCAATCGCCTAATTAAATTCTTACGAGACGCACTCGTTTCCTAGTTATAAAGAAAACTGATAAGAACTTTATCGGCCAGTGAACTCTGAAACAATTGCGCAAAGCTGGTTAAACTATGTTGCTTACTTGTAATAAAATTACATGTTCCTTTTAGGTGTGTTTGTTTTGGAATTTACCAATATATGCTGTATATATAATTAATAGGAGTAACCAAATCGCGGACCGCGGCCAGATCACCCATTTTCTGCGGACATAAACAGTAATATTTATCAACTTTTATTTCTTAATTGATATTTTAAATCTTAGTTCGTAGTGATGGGGTACCAAAAAGACCGCGACAGATATATTATTAAAAAAAAAAGGATTAGTTAGTCGTAGTCGACGTAGTCTTTGAGGGTACGAAACTAATTCATGATCCCTGACAATGTAAACGTAATGTTGATCAACCTCAAGATTTATTTTTGTTGTAACAAAAATAAATCTTTTGCAAACTTCAGCTACGCAAAGTCTGGATTTGATCACTGCTGGTTGTCTGTCTGTATTTGCGAGTGCCTAGGGTTGCTTGGTTTGAAATTGAAATGCTGCAGTTGTCACATTTATTCAATGCAACGACGGTTCAGTAAAACACGATTAGGTATCTCTCTCCCTTCCACGTTTTCTGTATGATAAGAAATCCTCCTTCGAATTTTTGCATTCAAGGAGTGATAGGTATAAAGTAAACGTATGTTCTCTTATTGGTTTATTTTCAAGTTTGTTTGGTTAGTTTAATGTCTGCTTACAAGAGTTTGGAAGAAATCCAAAAGGAACATGAGTACTAAAGACAAGTCGGGACTCGGGAACTACACTTAGCGCTTATCAGCCAGGTGAAAGGTTGTCAAATGAATCGCGGTGTTTATACTCGGGGACGATGTCGGTTACTTAGCCGTGAATGCCGTGATAATGTTTGTTTAAACATTATGTTTTCTTCCCATACGTTCGCCTTTGTTTTCTTTCCGTTTCGAATGCACTTAAGTGTTTCTCGTGTCATCATCAATTGGCCGTGTCTGTCGCAGAACTTATTGTGGACCGCTCGACTTTTTATTGCCGAGCATAATTTAGTTTGTTTAGTTCCATATGATAACATCATTCGTTTCTTTATAAATAGCGATCAATTTACATCGGTTCAGATACATTTTATTCGACTAGAATTTGCTAATAGCTTTATTCAGTTTAAGTGCCTTTACACGATTCAATTGAGTTAGGTATCAGAGACATCATCGTGCTATCTCCAAACGTTAAACGCTTAACTCAGTTATCGATATGGCCATAGAAATAGCCCAAGGTTTATCAATACAATTAAACTGATCCGGCGTTCTCCGAGTGTTAAATACTTGAGCGGTCAGATCGTGCGCGGACGCACGCATAGGATGGGTTGGAAATTATCTCGAGACGTTTTTATGGTCCGCATTGGAATCTGGAAGTTTTTTTCCCATCGCGAGCCCGTTCGAACGCCCAAACAGGTTTTTAGATAGCGCGCTGTAATGCATCAACCTGGAGCGTTTTTGTAAAGGCGGCATATTTAAGGAGGACGAGGTAATGAGGTTTCGGAACGGTCGTTTTATTCAATGAGCTGATTTACTTGATGCCTAGGCATGTGAGGGTTTATCAGTTAAGCCAGCCGAGTTTACAATGGACTCGCCAAGGTAGTAGGTTTAAATTTACCACCGTTAAGATTATTTTTGGTAGATTCAAATTCCTAGAGATTCCAAAAGCGGAATCTCGGAGATAAAGAGAAATATGGTGTAGGTGTACCAGGCACCTATGTTGATTTGAGATAGGTACGAGTGATACAACTACTTAATTTGTTAGTAGGTACTCGTACTTATTGCTTATCTATAAATTGCTCATATGGGTAAACAAAATCTAGAACGATGACTCTATGCGAAGTGTAAACGATTAGATCCGATTTAACAAAACATTTTAATTAATTAGTATAAGTAGACGTCTACCTCATTTTGTTGCAAACATTTAATTATTATGATGATAGAGGAGGAAAAACAAAGTTTATCATAGCGATTCTTTTCATGTAGGTAAGTAGAGTGGCATAAGTATCTACTATCTGTAAAATTTTATGAATAAGATAAGGCAAGTGACAACTGATAATTGTCTGTGGAATTAATTAACCGTTTTTTAAGTTGATTGTGATTGTTATTCATACTGAGATAGCGTTTGTCTTTTTTCATCATTATTGTCATTTCAGCCATAGGACGACCACATCTGACCATAGGCCTCCCTAATAACTTTCAGATTTACGTCATTTTGATACTGGCAAATAGATTTGTTGCATATTGGCGGGAAGGAGTTGCGTTGATAGCATACACATGACAAAATAAAATAAAACTTAAATAAGCATACTACAATACATTCGATGCGTTGCTACAAATCAGGCTAGGTTTTTTTTCCACTATTAACTAAACTCTTACTAATCTACTAAAGAGACCGCTTGTAGAATATATGATTCTTTAGGTAGGTACCTAATATAAGAGGTTCAATTACCCCATGAAGATAAAGTTTAAAGCATTAATTTACAAACAACGTATCATCTTAAGGCGTATTATGGATCAATTTTCAAAATGAACCGAACTCGTAATTTTATGTTGTGTTGTGCTGTGAAACTAAAACCAATTTCAAACTCTCACTGAGGGAGTTAGTTAGTACCTAGGTAGACGGTACCGATGTCATCCCTTTGAATTTTCAAAGTTTTATTTCGATTGCACATGTTGTTTCTGAATTAGGTCCTTATAGCAAAAAACAAGTGTGTTTGTACCTATGGTGTAGTAGGTAGGTAACCTAATTGTTTCCAAGTAGAGTCGAGCAGGTGTCGTCGTTTCCCGCGTTTTAAAACACATAATTGCCAGACGTTTATAAATTTTAAACAAAGATACTCACGGACTGGCACCTTCTTCGGATCATATTTCTCGACGATCTCGTTGATCCTCTCGATCTTCGTCTGCGCTACTTTGGAGCGTTCAGTGATGCCTTGGAGCTGCGAAGTCAGCTCGCTAAAGATGTCCTCGGCCAACAGCACGAGGGAAGCGAGCTGCCGCAACGCATTGCTCAGGGTGCAATTCGTCACCGCCTGAAGCTCCTCATCAGTCACTCTCGGCTTCCCGGCTTCGTCCCGCAAACTCGTCCGTGAAAGATACTTCGGTTCAACCACACGCTGCACGAAAGGCATTTCGAATTGTCCCAAATCACCTCGCACCACTTACTCACCCATCCCCGCGATGCGAATTAAACGTAATTCCGACATTCATTCAACACACCAGCACAAAAAACGTCAGGTAACCGCCACTTTGAATTAACCGACATCCTGACCGGTGAACTTTCACTTATTTGCGGTGTTTTACGGTCGCAATGCAGTTTTTAATACGGTCTAGTTGAGATTAATAAGTTTTAGTTCATCGAAGTAAAGTTAAAAAGTTTGATATAAACTTTTGTCGCTGACGAAATCCCGCCATAACGGTCGTAGCGCTACGCGCTCCGTCACGAACAACAGCCCCTGGCCGAATGAATGAAAATTGAAATAAATGAATGCCGCGAACGGGGCTGCCATATTTTGGTTCAGCGTACCCCACACAACCTACAATATTACTTCCTATTTATTTACAAAAAATAAACTTACATGTAAAGTATAAAGGTAGACATAAGGTGTAGTGTAGCCGTGTAGGCAACGAAATAAGCATATTTTTTTAACATGATAAACGCAATTTAAGAAAGTGGTTTATTTAGAATACAGTAATATTGATTAAATTATTTTTGCCAATGGTAAAAAAGTCTTAATATAACTTAAAACTTCATTACACGTGAATGAAGTTTGAGATTAATATCGATAAACCTTTTCTACACAGTCCTAGAAGATATTATAAAATAAAATAATGAAAAGCGGGTTTTGTTTTTGTTGCCTTATTTATTTTCAGTAATAAGTAAGTAAGTTTCGTTTCAATTTATTTTTCCCTTTTTTATTTAAAACGAGCATTTAAATTACCTGGTAACATTTTATATTAATTCCGTATTTGCGACATCTAGTGACCAACCTTAGAACTACGTGCTACAATTTTCTCCCTTCAAGACTTCTTTGGTACATTATGCTAGATGGCAGTAAACTTCTGAGTACAGTGCACAATATTGCAGAAAGATGGCGGGTAATGTGAGCTGCCAAAATTCAACCATGCACAACTGGATTAATTGATTATTTATTACTGATAGAGACTGCTCCGTGGTACTAAGTCGGCCATTTGTACCATTTCTAAATGTGCAATAAAGGGTGAATGAAAAAACTGGTTGCTGAATTTGCTGATTGATGTTTATTTTATACTAATTTCTGCCCGTGACTTTTTCTGCCTAGACTTTTAAGCCAAATAGGCTGAGGCCTGCAATTAACAGAAATCCAGTGCCGCAGTTCCAGTAACATTAAGATCAAAAACAGTGTTCTTGGAACGTTTGTAATGTGATTGAAAGGAACAAAATAATATCTCATTTTTGTTTCTTTCAGTTTCAGTTACATTACGAATTATTTGCATTTTTTACTGGGACCGAATCGACACTGGATTACGAATTTGCGATGCTACTGTTAATTTACGGGAATTGAGGCTCTGATAAATGTCGATTTGACCTCAAGTTTTCTTTTTTTCCCCGAAAACTTTAAAGTTTTTTTTATTTAAAAAAACGAAGATTAAAAATTACGATAAAGTAGTATTATATTGTTCTTTAGGCACTAAACTAAATTTTAGACCTTAATTGCGAAATAACACTGTGTGTGCCAAATGTCATCTAATTCTCTTGCTGAGAAACAAACAAACATAATTTTACTTTTCTGTGTAGAAAAATTGAATAGCAAATCGGTTAGGCAGGTAGGTAGATATACTGGTATACTAAATAAAAGTCAATTAGCCCAAAAAATAATGTATTACATTTCTTGTAACAAAGCGTTTTAGACAATATCCGAAAGATCACATCGGTACACATTACACGTCTAGTACAATGCCTTGCATCCGATTAACATTTAAGTTAGCAACATACATACATACATTACTATACTAATATTACTGATTTTCTTATTGATTAGGTTACAAGCTTTAGCACAAGTACAAATTGATTATAATGTGAGCGATAGATTAGATCAATAGAGCCTTAGAAGTTTAGAAGTATACATTCAGAATTGGTTAGTAGATCAAATCGGAAAAAGTATGAATAAACACGTTTTTTGTAATATTACTAAAGGCTTATTATTGGCAGGGTTAGTTTTTTACAGGCTAGAATCGTTCCGTCCGTCTTCTAATGGCTAATGAGGCTTAAAGTTTGTCCAAGATTGCGCACACTTTGGGCACCCTTGGGGTATGTGACAATGTAGGATGTTAAAACAGTACTAGCCAAATTTTTGTAGGTGATTCAGATACAAGTACAAAATAAAACATTTTTTTTAAATCATAAAATAAAAACTGGACAAGTGCGAGTCGAAGTCGCCCACCGAGGGTTTCGTACAAATTTGAAGGTAACATATTAATAATTGGTCAGGAATCGAGCTTCGCAGTTTTATTTACTAATTTACTGACAAAATTTAATTGCATATTTATAGTTTTCAGATTTTTATCTGTACTTCTAGTATGAGACGATACTACCTGCCAAATTTCATAGTTCTAGGTCAACGAAAAGTACCCTATAAATTTTGATGTCTTTGAACCTTGAGTGTCGAAATAATAAAAATACGTTTATTGCGGCAAACACGGCCGGATCTCTTTTTACGTTTACTTAGAAGTTTGATTTTCTCACAGCTTCAAGAGACTGTAAATTTTAATTTAGTTTTTATTTCAACTCGATACCTCCACGCGTCGCCGAGATAAAGGGTCTTAACATACATACGGACAGACATCCGTTTTTTCCTTTTCAGGTACGGAACCCTAACTAACCGACAGAACAAACAGAAACGTCCAAGACACAGACAACTATCTGAAGTATTTGTCCGCTGAAAAAGATTTAAAATAATGAAAAATTAAATGAATAACGAGTTTTTTGCTTTCATGGGGTTTTTAACCTGGAATTTTGACCATTGCGCTACCGAGAGGTCGGTTATCTCACAATTGATTTTTTATTTTTTGATTCTTTATTATAGAATAGATATCCTTTATTATAAATTTTGCTGGTGCTTTTGTAACATCCTGTATGGTTTAACGGACTAAACGATTTGTATAAATTAATAAATTTTTATTATCTTTCGCGCTCATTGGATAAATAGGTTACACGGTATTCTTTATTAACTACCTACATACAATTATTCATTAGAGTGTGTATAGTTTCATAGTTAATGGCATAGATTATGTTACGAGTTTAAGATAATAGGTTAACGACATATTAACTACCAATAAGCAACATCATTAACATTTATTTATCGATAGGTACATACTTTTACTATATTTAATGATAAAAACCTCAAAATGGACTGTTAATTGATTATTCTAAGTCTAAAGTCTAAAGTTAGAGTTTTAACAAATAATATTAGTCAGGATTTTATAAATTCGCAAATAAATTTCTTTCTAATGCCAAAACTACTTTACCTACAAAAAAAAATTTGTTTACTAAGCCCATAGTACAGTCAGCATCAAAATTAGCTGATCAAAAACTAACTTCCAAAAGTACTGTCTCTTCTAAATGTCACAATAACCTGACTACTTGATTACACTTTTGCTTAATGATTTTGTCAGACTATTGTTATATGTTTTGCAATGCGGTTCTTTTGGAAAATTTAGAAACTAAGCTATTATTGAAGTTAACTGTAAATATAATAAATTATGCAAGTCAGGCGTGGGACTAGCTATTTGTAACGTCATAATGAAGTAAATCTTATTTATTTTAAACAATGCAAGTATTACCTAAAATTGCATCTTTTAGAAATATCTAGGTGTAGAACGCCCACGAAATGTTGTCCCTTCCCTCCACCAAACGAATTTGCGTTGCGTTGCGAATAAATTTGCACCTTTTGAACGAGTTCGATTTGAAAGTCCCGGTTTCGATGGTTCGGGTCAATTTTTATTAAGTATTTTAAATTGGCGTGGGCCTGGGTGTACTAGATCCCCTGGCAAAATTCATTATCTGTTTCATTCTGGTTATCTTATACGACTAGGATATAGTTCATTACTTCGAGACCAAGACAAATTGGTGTGTTGTTTGTCGCATGTTTTTTTTTTCTGTACAGTTTGACAGATAGACTTGAAACGACGTGATTTTTGTAAGATTTTCATTTTATGTTATAAAATCTAATCGTATTGGTTGATTTTGGGACTATATCCCTTTTTTATGTTTTTTATATTATTTTTTGGAGTTTTTACTTTATTTTTACTAAACTATGACTAGTATACACGGAGTATAAACATGTACAAACAACGGCAGGTCAACCTACCCATAAAGTTAAAGGTTATTGAATTGATATTCAACTTTAAGCCCGACGCGTAGAGATCAATATCAATTGAGAAAATTTGACGTTTTGTGGTAGGTCGACGTTCTGTTGTATGTACATAAGAAATCAATTAAATTATTACGTTTGTATGTAGCTTGTATTATCGCTTTACTGTCGAAAATATTGTAGGATTCACAAAAAAACTCAGAAAAAACTGTAGTTATATTTGAACTATGTCAGATGGTGCGCTTTCATTCTTTTAAGGATTGTGTTTACAAAATTTCTTTGGGACAAGGCTTCGCAGGCAACCTATATTTATATAATACTATAGATAGTCGTACTAACATATTTATTTCTTACAATACATTTAATCGTTTTAATACGATGGCAGTATTCGACATTAAACAACTACAATATATTTTTTGATTAATTTAAATTCTAATGAATAAATAGGTACAGTTTCTGAAAAATATTAATAAACAATATTTTAGGGGACCACCAATAAAAACAGGGCCGTAAGATGTTAAATCCATATTCAAAAATTAGGAATGCTATATTTAGGCAAAAAAAAACAAACAATTCTTACCTTCTATGAATTACATAAAAACTGGTATATGATATGATATGTAGACAATAAATACCCGGTTAATAAGTAGTAGGCAGATTTAATCAATTAATATTATTGCTTGTAAACTGTGATAAATGTTTTTCTTACATTACTAAGTGTTCCCCGCGCCACCAAGAGATGGCGTTGCTAGTATATTAGATCGCAGTGGATCATTTTGATAAAAGGATCCTGTCCAATACATCCTTTAATCTGGTTATCTGGTAACCCTGAAGCATACTAATGAGCTACATTGATACAAAAATCACTAAAATGACTACAGGGGTCCTGCTAGAGCATAAAAAATCGCTCACGACACAGTCATAGGTGGGGCAGACCCTGGTATTTAGGTACGTAGACGTACCTTTCTTATGTTCTGACTCATTATTTATTCGATTACGAAATTACAGTAATTAGTTATTAGAAAGCGAAACACTTTTATCCAAATTTTTTACTGCTTAAAACAGTAAATTTATAAGATCTATTGTAAATGATAACAATACGGTAATATCACTATGTTTTCTAATCTAACGAATCGGCCTCACTATTTTGCTTTCATGATTGTATTTTTACACAAAGCTTAGCTTAGTAACAATTTAAAATAAATAACTATTAAAAATTACACTTTAGAATATATAAATTTATACAATTTAGCAATTGTCCGATATTTCATAATATATATTTTTAAATTAGTTTTATACCTTTTGAGTTTTTTATATATATACAATTAGAAGCGGTACTTTCTAGATACGCCTAAATAAATACTTAAAATACTATTTAATTAAAACAATTCGAATATAATCACAGTTTGTACATTTCCAACATTTCAAAGTTATTACTTTTTATAAAAAAAAACTTACAAGTAATGCGATTTCTAGATTTTTCCAAATCCATAAACGCACTGCATTTTTTCTTATTTCTACAGATTTATACTACGCAATTATTTAAATCTCTAACATACATTTCACAGTAAGCGTTAAGCTATTTTATTGAGTTGGTACTTACCAATCTAAAGAAAATACCTAGTAAGTACCAGTCAAGTGAAGTACTTTTTAAAATACTCAGGTATGATATAGATAAAGTAAGTTTTTAAGACTTTATCAAAGAGTCAAATTATAGATTGGATTCTTGGATTATGTAACTAATAGTAAGTAAAACAAAACACTTTGTTTACAAAGATACTGGTTACGAGAAAAGTGATATTTACTTTTAACATTGAACACATTCAATGGCATAACATTATCAATATTAAACGTGAATTTTTATACAAACACACACACCATTTACTATGCTTCCAATGTTAACACTTAAAGCGTTGTAATATTATTACATCATTAACAATATTTATAATATACAGACATACATTTCAGTCAAATTAGGAAAGAGATATGATCAGTTACGATTCTATATGTTCGGTTGATATATGACAGATTTCATTAGATATGTACCTAGAATCTAACAATACTAAGACGATAAGTAAGGTAAGTGATATTAGCAGATAAACTAAAACAGTCCCTAAGATAGAACCCAAATTGCTAAGCTATCTACTACATATTGATTACGATGTAAAGGTTTTATGGAGTAGAGATATAGATAGAAAAGAGAGTATAGATAAGTCATAATATAAAAATAAAATTACACTAACTAAATAAAATATTTAATATACGAAACTCGTTAATATAAGGAAAGAAATATGTACAACGGAAACAAATGACATCGAATTGACGACGAGTACTAACACTAAATACGAATCTAAACTTACAACTAAATAAACAGTCCAATTAAAGTAGCGCAAAATAAATGAGTACTCGCCTCTCCACCGCCAGCATACGCTGTCCACTTCAAACACAACGGACCGAGATACAGCAAAGCGTATTTCCAAAAGTATTCACACAATATTTTCATTCACAAACTTTAAAAGCTTCCTAAATGCCGATGCAACCAACCAGAATCAAAGCAATTATAAAGTACGCGATCGCTACTGAAGCACAATCTAGTGCGATCAAACATTCTTCGTGTATGTAGAAACCCCAAACAGTAAATTATTTTTTTAAGCGTTTGATTTCTGATGCAGAAGCATTCTAATCTTTTAGATATGAAGCAGTGTAGGTGTTTCAACGCTTACAATTTGTATAGCATGTGTAGTAAACATATCTCGCCAAAGCTCGAATCGGTTCGCGCAATTTCATCCACAGCACAATTCCGAGTGTTGCATTTGAAGTGACAGTTCACCACCCTTGCCTCAAGCCTTAGCGACGACACGACCTCTGGCGGTCAGTGAACGAATGCCTCATCTATTTGCGCACCCCGCGCTATGGGTCCACCTCGTGGCACACCTCCATGTAGTCGGGGTCGTGCATGATGTCCTTTATCATGTCCTTTAGCATTGTGTAACGGGGGAACATCGGGTACACCTTTGAGCTGCCGTACTCCGACTGAAAATAAACAGTTCTTTTAGGGATCTATTTCGGGCAGTTTTCAATTCAATGACTTTTGACAATTACTATGACAATTTGTGAGTGAGTTGTGTGTTTATTTTTTAAAACATAGTTTCTATATGAATGTAGGAATCAAAGGTTCACAGAAATTGTAATTTCAAACAAAAATAGAAAACACAAATTATATATCAGGACAATGTCAGTCATGGGAGTCATAACGGCAACAGTATTCTGCCAAAACAATGACCGCAAATGGGTCGTTAAATATTACGTTGGCCACCTCTAAACCTTGACGAGGTTTGTTTATTATTGTTGACAACATTTAATGACTATTTTACTACATAGTTATTTATAGAGTTAACTAATGAAACAAAGAGGTAAACTGAGTTTCTTATACAATAAAACTGCCGCACTTAGAGACGTCAATTAACAGTAAAGTGTTTATTAACATTTTTGTTCATTCAATAATTGTATTTATTCGTATCGACTTTAGAATCACAGATTTTTCTTAAGTAACCATTAAAGTTAAGTGACGTCTCTGAGTGC
The DNA here is from genome assembly GCA_963576865.1 of Anania hortulata. NCBI lineage: Eukaryota > Metazoa > Arthropoda > Insecta > Lepidoptera > Crambidae > Anania > Anania hortulata. Next base: position 7,136,600 of record OY756396.1, on the reverse strand, counting down.
GGCATCAAGAACAGATTTTACAGTTTCTTCATGCAAAATGATCTAATGGTCATTAATCAGGGTTATTATTCTACCTAATGCTTTGTTCTGTTCCTAGATGCTGCAAGTCTGATTTTTACATTTAAAGCGATTGTCATCAGAACTCCGTAACCATGAGACAGGAAAACCATTTTGCACCATGGTTTAACATCGAGTGTTATCAGAATGTCCAATATTCCTCACAATATTTTCCCTCATTGCTGTGCAAGTGGTATAAATCCGTACATAGATTTTAAAAGAATCCAGAGGTACGGGCTGGGATGCAAACTCACAAATTCACAATACAATCTGAGTTGGCTATTAAGATTATTGAAAATGTTTATGATCAAACTGAAGAAATGCTTTTCTTTTGCTTTTGCTTTGCTTTTCCAAAAGCATTGCAACAGACACTGCTGTCAAGTTAAAATTTGACACTGGTTTAAATATTCGATGCCAGAACTATACAGGGTGTAACGAAAAGGTGAAATAAAACTTTAAGGGGTTATTCTACGGCTAAATTACATCAACTTTTTCTATGGGACCAACATCAAAATCTCAAAAAAAAAATTGACGTTTCCATACAAACTGATGCCAGCGGTCGCGTTTTAGTATGGAAAAGTGTTTTTTTTTTGCGATTTCGATGTTGGTCCCATACAAAAAGTTGATGTAATTTAGCCGTAGAATAACCCCTTAAAGTTTTATTTCACCTTTTCGTTACATCCTGTATAAAATTCAGTAATTAGTTCTTTTCCGTGGAACTACAAAATCATTCCTTGATTTAATTTTAACAATTAAGGCCTATCGTTACTTAGTGACGATAACGTAGCTTCCATTCAAGTCGAGGCTTGTCGAAACGCTTAGGAAGGGTAAATTTCCATTTTAATGTGATTAGTGTAATAAATGACAATAGTGACCGAGTTTCTTGCGCTGCTTCTTCTCGGCACTAGCCCACAATATTGTCCCGAAGCAGTGGTAGGGTAAAAAAATATACTGGGACGTGTAAAAGAGCTTAATTTAGGCCTATTTACAGAAATAAATTGGTTTTTATTGGTTTTTATTGTAATTTTGATTAAAAGCCTCCGTAATAGTACCTTTAGCTCTCTGATGAGGTTCCTTAGGCCTGTGTACTTCTTCAAAAGCCGGTAGAGGTCGTTCGTCATTTGGGTGTTCTCCGTTTCTATCTGGGACGTGGTCATGTCTGTAACATTACGCATATACGCTCATTAATGTGTTTATCGTGTACGTGTTTGGTATTTTCCTTAATTTTATCAAAAGTGCGTATAATTATGTAAAACAATAACAATAATTTCTAATTTTGTAGTAATAACAACTAAGATGAACATTAAATCTCATTGCAAAGTTGCAAAAGAATTTCGTTAACTATTTTTAATATTTACATGTCACGCATTCCGTTGATTAAATGAGATGTAATTTCTTCACCTCAGAAGCATACCGGCGTAAGTTGTATACAGTCATTATGCAACATAAGTACCAGCCACAATGCTTCTGAGCTGAAGATTTGTACTACAGTTGTTTCTGTTTTTCTAACACAGGTTGGTAACACAGGTTAGATTATAAGAGAGTTATCCTCGCCTGTTTTACAAAATAAAAAGGCTCATAAGTTATTTACAAGTATCTCGCAAAACACTTGAATTTTCCATATTATTATTATTTAAAAAGAAGGTAGCTAACGTAAACCCTGTTTTCCGGTATGGCTCGCGGCCCGGAGCTTAACTCATTTTATTGTCTGAGCTTAATTCGTGCTTAGGAAGGGGTTCACTGCGACCGCACTGCTTAATTTGAATTCGGGTACCCAACTTCAATTAATTTACAAAGAGATTTGTTACGGACAGTAATGAAAAATAGACAGACTATAAAAGTTAGGATCAAAAAGAGGGTCATGAAATATGCTCTGTTCCGAAACAAAGTAGACGTTAAAACGTGCGATAATAAATTTGCGAGTAATTTTTAATCGAATTCTTCGTCACGAAAAATAAAAATGTATCTGGTAACGTTGTTTCTGTTAACTAACGCAATAATGCCGCAATTCATAAGGCAGTTCCTTAGTTCCGAACTAATTGGAGGCAAGGAATTTTTAGGTAGATAAAAATTTGGCTTCGAGCCAGCTCCGCTAAAGTTTTGACCAGTCGTATTTCATACGGGTACGAGTAGATTTTTTCCTCTTGTGCAGTTGGCAGTCTAGACATACGAAGGTAGGTAACGTAGTTACGTGTCTACATAGAAAGTAAACTGTAAAGGTATCAAACTTTTATTTTTAAACTGCAATTAACATTTGTTCTGCAAATAAATGATTTGAATTGATTTAATGAACATTAATTTTAATCCTTTTGAGCAGGATTAAATAAAAGTTATGTTCTTTTTCATCACGTAATTCATGAAGTGTGTGTTCTTAGGTGTGTGAGGTCGCCGATTAAAGTCAACAAATTTTTATGGCTTGGTGGTTCTATATTGAGTGAATACCAATAAAATACATCTTATTCAGCGAAACGTTACGTACGCGGCACTGATTGACGCAAACATGGAGGTATTTGCTTATAAAGCGATTTACATACTTCATTTCCGAGCTACGGAAGACTTTGTTCCGGCTGATCGCTTGATAGCTGCTTGATAGTTAGTTGCCATTGGATGGCATGAATTGGTAATAATCTGAAACATCTGACAGGGAGGTGAGTCACTTGACTTATTCACACTGGACTCAATACTCCTAGCCCACGTAGGGTGGGTTGGCTATGCCTTTAACCAGTGGAGGCCAAATAGCTGCTACCATAATTTAAACTTTATACTACTAAGATAAGATTGAAAACCAATAAAATACCAAATGGTTTATGTCAGTTCTAGGGTAAAAGTACGACCTGCACTAGGGTACGTATACTAACCATTCAATCGTTCTATCCGCTCCCGCCTGTCAGCCGCCTCCTCTGCCAGCTTGGAAGATGTCTTCACCCCCTCTCCGGACTTCTGCGTTTTCTCCATTATAGAGCATGCCCTCAGCACGAACGCCGGCACCGTCTCCGCCTTTTCCTGTCGAGGAATCTCCACCAGCGACCAGTACTGCGTCTCCAGACGAATCACGTCCTGGAAACCAAAGAATGTATGGGTTTCAAATTGTATTACTGACTTGACTAATGACAAGAAGACGACGACGACTCGCTCTGTTCACCTCGATTCAGAACCCTACGGTAACTCTGTTATTAACCGATTCGGTTAGAAATCAGTCGATTTCAAATTATTTCCATTCGCAAAACCGTATCGTCTATCAACTTGACATATTTCATACCGAATCGAAATATCGTCACACTCGTGCGATTACAAGTACTTTTCGACCTGCAAATAATATCAACGCTATTCACAACACAGATATCGGACAAGACTTTCCTAACGTTCGATCGATTTCTGTCAGTAAATTAACGAGTGGTACCAAGCAACCGATATCTTCATAATATTGTAAAAAATATATTTTGGAGTGCTAATTATGCATTTTGCGGTCTCTGCGGGATGCATCAAATCCATTTTAAGGTCTGCTCCTAGGAAAAACTGAATGTTGTTGCGAATTTAAAATTTACATTGGCACGTCAAATATCAAGTGAAATTTCAGTGGCAACTGCCTGTTATTCAGAAAACATTTACAAAGCATGTTTTTTTATGAAAGTGTTACATACTTTTTGGTTAAAGTTAAATATTTTTTCGTTTTTCACAATTAAAATATTACATATGATCGATAGAAGTTAACTATTCGTATCGAGGTTTTTTATTATGTATAAAATAATACATTTTATTTGAATTTGTAATATATAATTAATTCAAATTAAATTAAAATATTTTGTAACAATAGGCTTCGTGAATGCAACCTGTAATCAAACCGATACCGATATCATACTCGAACTCGAATCGGATGCTGTTCTGAATAGCTCTAAATCCGACATTCAATTCGAGAAAGATATCAAATCTTTTGCTTCGGTTAAATTACCGAAGGATTCTGATAATTATATTTGAAAGTATATTTTCGTATTTTGTTTTTGAGGCATTATATTATTTATATACTTGTTGGATCGGGGCATGAAAAAATACACTGATTGGTGATTTAACTGCTTTTAATTCATCTTTAACACTAATCAAAACTTTAAGTCTTTAGGAAATCTTCTACCTAATCCGTCTTTCCTCTTTCACCGCGATCACACAAGTCCGTCTTGCTATCTTTCTTCCAATCAATCATTCTTCGTTTACTCTTATCATTTAAGTCATCTACCTAACTATTTCACTCATTAAGATTCAGTAGGTAATATTTCATTCTTTCATCACTTCATTACTTCATTCTTTAACGTTCAGTAATCCACCATCTCACATACTCGTAGTTTCTATAACATAACATTTCTCCTAATGCTTTATCCCGTTCGTAGAGTCAGGGTACGCTTTATCCTGATCCTAAAAAACTATTACATTTTGATGGTCCTTCGACCACACGTGGGTTGGACCACACCACTAAACCTGGGACCATGGCTATCACATCCATTGTTATCTGAATATATTCAACTTTAAATCCAAATTTCAGACTGCATAAAGTAGGTAATTCGCTTTTTTAACAAATTGCCGCAATCTATTGCTGAACTAACTATACATAAATTTAAATGGCATGTCAAGATGATTTTAATGAAAAAAGGTTATTACACTGTAAATTATTATTAAAATGATAAAAATGTATGGAATTAGGTACTGCCCTGCTCGTACAGATACATTTTATCTTGTAATGTAAATATACTATTTAATTAAAAAAATAAAACCGACTTCAATACACAAGCTAAAAATATTCCTAACACTTAAGTATCTAATCAGTTATTATTTAATAAATATAATTAATAATCGGTTTTATTTTTTTTTAATAAAATTTACTTATTTCATCTATTTTTAGTGATAAATCCTAATCTAACTGCTGACCACCGATTTCATCCTCTTTTTTTTCACCCTTAGGGGTACAATTTTTTTCCGAAATTTTTCACTATTTGATCTTTAAAGTATTAGCTATTCAATAAAAAAATCATCAAAATCGGTTTACATTTGCCGAAGATATTGGTTAACATAGATCCATGAATCACGAACCAAAACATTATCTGGGTATATATTTTGTTATTTTCTCAAAAACTGCTGAATCAATTACTATAAAATTTATATGGGACCATCTCAGAAGTATGATCTACCAAACAAAAAAAAAAAATCATCAAAATCAATTCATAATTGACGGAGTGATCGCGTCACATACATACAAAAAAAAAACATACAGTCGAATTGAGAACCTCCTCCTTTTTTGAAGTCGGTTGAAAAGAGGCTGACAATAGTGATCGAGTTTCTCGCGATACTTCTTCTCGGTGCCAGCCTACAATTGTCCCGTTAGGGTACAAAAAAGGACGTGTAAAAGAGCTTAATTTAAGTTTTATTAGTTTATCTAGATCTAGCATAATATTCTTTAAAATATTTTGAGCACCTTAGGGCTTTAGCAAAAAATTTGCGCTACAGTTTCAGGCAGCACATGCAGAGCTAATTCAATTAGACACTACGACTTACGACACCATCGTTTCGTTGGACACAGTTATTTTGTAATCTTTCTGTTACCCAAAGGATGGTTTTAGTTCATTATTCTGTGTGTGTGCAAGCGCCCTAAGATGTTACACTTAGTCCTACAATATTCTGAAATGGGATGTGCCAGTAATAGTTGATATCATAGTTTTAAAACACTATAAAACACACTTTTGATTAAACTCGTATAAATTAATGTTGTGTCATCAGAATTTCAAATACTCGCAAAGTTTTAAATCGATATGTAGTTAGAAGTAGATTAAAAACTACTTCCAAGATTTGCTTATGTAGGTATAGTTAGTTACAAGTAAAGCTAATAAGTGTGTTTCAATAGGATTAAATTGAGTTTGAACCACGCCTCGAAAAAAATGTATACAGATTTTGAACAAAAACTAATAAAATCCTACAAACTCAATACTTTTACATCAAAGACAAGTAATGGAAATGAATTCTCATTAACGTTATATATGTGGAAAACAAACAAGAAAGGAAAAGGAAAATCGTTTCATCTCTACTGCTAAGAGAGGGTCTGACAAGTAGGTTGTATGAAAGTATATATAAATTCATATGTATATTAGTATTCAGTTACAGTACAGTAAAAACAAGTGCGCATGTTAACGTTTCAGCTTTGTTCTATGTTTATTCATTACAGTTTCGCGACTTCGTCTGCGTAGACTTAAGAATTCAGCAAAAGAGAAATGAATAATCTTCCTACGGAAACACACAAAAAAAAAAGTGATAAGCTTAATATCAATATCTATCTGTGCTAAATTTGGGATAATTTCGCTCTGCTGTTAAGAGGCTGAATGGAGCCAAACTGTGCTAATAAAAGAAGGTTTTGTATAAAATCTATAAATGATTTCATTTTAAAAAGATAAAGCAATTATAATTGATCGTATTTCTGACCTAATGCTTATTTCCAAAATACGATTCCACAAACTCGACTCGATGGATAACATAAATAAATTTGCCTCTGAAAATACCTGCATTGTAATTTTTCTCACTTCGTACGAAGACGGTTTAGTCCCTTCCAGGTTGGCCATGGCTGTTCGTGACCAGTGATGACTTAAGTATATGGAAACTTTGCCAGTCCTTTAGTCTAGTTTCGGGTACTTGGTGGTCATGAATTGGATGCCGAGAGTCGGTCTCTTGCTTCTTCTAACGTTCTAACACTTACCTCTATGTATATCTTGGAAATAGGTATTTTTGTAAAAAACTACCCCCATTTGTTTAAAAAACCAACTGTAAATCTTAGACTGCGACCAAGAGACCCCAAAAAATTGATGATATTATTTCATAAAAACTCTTTATTCAAGAAGAACTGTTATATAATGTCAATTGCAATTTTTAATCACATTCCACTACAAATTAGAGAGCTACCACTGAAACTATTCAGATCAAAATTACAAAAGTGGCTGATTGAAAAGAGTTTCTATAGTCTGAAGGAGTATTTTGACATTAAAACATAATTGTAATTTATTTGTTGTAGTATTTTGTTATTTATTGACTTTTTAATGATTTTGCTATTGATATTGTTGACATTTTAATTTTTTCTTTTTAATATTAAAATTTTGACATTTTTATTATTATTTAATATTTATTTGACCGTAGGATTTTTATTTATTGTTTGTTTGTGACATTTCAAGTATTTTATTGATAGAATTAAATTATTACTTGTTATTGCTCAGTTAACTATCGATTATTATTGTAATTTTAAATTTAATTAAAATATGTTAAAATTTTGCCGAATCGCGGTAAAATATGCGGACGTTATTATTGTGACCACCTGTACTACCATATTTTATGCAATAAATACTATTTCTATTCTATTTCTATTCTTTTCTAAGTCATACGCAACATCCCTTTGGAAGTTCGGTCGTCAGGTGGCGCTATTCCTACTAGCTTCCAGCAAAAGTTTGCTTAGATAGGCTCGAGGCAGCCTGTAATAATACGGCTGGTCTCGTTCAACGCGATGTCGACTTCTTTAGAGTGGGCAAATCAGTGCCAGTGCCCCACTGGGCCGGCGAATTCACCTGCTGAGTATGATAAAGCCAGTCCAGTTGAACGGAGAACGTATGGGGATGCTCCATATGCGGTGGACCTTTTGCTTGATATTCTGGCAGTAGGCCTTGTATGTCAGAGATCTATCCAGATTAGTACCCAGATAATGTGAGTAGGAAGGAGTAGTGCCCTATGTTGTCACCTCTTCAGCTCAGCTTGAGGGTGCGTAGTGCGTAGGTACGTAGTAGTGCGGAGATGTAGGTTGAAGAATAAGCTAAGCAGATCAATAATCAATATAGGGTTAAATAAAACCCTAAATTGTTGCTTTGTTGCATTAGAACAAGACACGACCTATGTGATGGATGAGTGAAGGCATATGAATAAGATAAACTGAAAGATTAAGCCTTGCAAACGATTTGCTTTTTTTGCTATTTAAAATAAGTTTTGATACTAACAAAGTTTAACGCAGGACGACTAGATATTTTTGTTGATGTTGATGTGATCAAAACCATTTAATGAGGTAAGTTTTTTCCAGTTACAAACTTTACTTAAAGAGAAATTCCAACTTCGCAAATAGTTGAATTTGCTACAGTTAGATAGAGTCTCGCGACACAGAATGTGAGGAAAAGTAAAAGGTGCGTCCATACTAAGAGCAATCGTTCTTTCTTCTTTACTTCGCTTTGTCCCGATACCATTCATTCAGTCCCAACTCCCAACTATGATCATATAAGCAGCAAATCCGGTATTACATTTGTATCAATTGCTATATCTTCGTGACCCTTAGACAAAGGAACCAGACCATTTTTTACGTTATTTTCCCTTAACGCAAAGCAAGCGGGATAAATCAGTACAAAGATTCCGTAAAATCACGGATATGAGGTTAGATTCCGACCACTGAGCTACCACCGCTCTTATCCGACAAACGACAACAAATTATTGATTGAAGTCTTAATTGAAATTGACAAATGACATGGGTGCAAATGGCGGTAGGCCAAATACCACCAAAAACTCATGAAGTCGTGTACCTACACGTACTTCATGCAAAAACTGCTCGCTGCGTTGGTGTATTTGTAAGGGTGAGCTGTTTTTAAACACATGACAACAAAAGCGGAGTCCGCTGATGTTTGCTTGGGTTGGCAATTTTATGAAAACGCACCCACCCTCATGCTCTGGTCATTCAAAGGAGCAATGTCTAATGCTCTGTGAGAACGCACCTTTAAGTTATAAATTAGAAAAGTTATAATACAGGCGTCATATTCGCATTTTGTTTTGGTGTAACAATTTTATGAGACTCGGAAAAAGGTTACCTACTAAAACATTGCAGTCTGAACTGTAACTAGCAAAGTTTTAACATCCTAATTTAATTCGGGAATATTGGATATTAAATGTATGTTGGAAATGATGTAAGTAATATGTAGTTTTAATAAAGCAGTCTTTCTGGGCACCTTTAACATTTCTGTGGGAATGGGTGATGTTAGGTTTTGATAAACTTTTATTTTATACATTTTATTTTGTATGTCTTTTATGTACATTTTGTAATATATTATTATTTGTCTTATATTTAGTTTTGAGCTGTATATTTATTTGTATAAAGTATATATTATAAGTTGTGAAAAAAAAAGCAGTCCCAGTGTCGTTCTATAACTTAAAATGAAACTGGAAATAATCATTTTTACCTGCCTTTCTACGCTAGAAGCAATGTGACAGACCACTACAAAAGTTTGTAAGTGGTCGATTTAGAATTCGTAGGTAACGCTAACAAGTGTCTGTCTGAAGGGAGAGAAAATTAACTGATTGATTGTGGCTAACAAATAAACTTTAGACGCGCGTAGAGTTTCTATCAACCAGGTGCAAACTATTTTGTTCAGTTCACACCACGGAGCCAACTACAACTTTTGAGTTTGAGCACAGAGCATAGTATTATTATCGCCTGGATACTTATCCATAAAAACGCTCTTAATAGGGGACTACCTCTGTCATTGAATTCAAACTAACCTACGGCGTAGAGATTTTCTGATGCGACCGAGAGTCCTAAGCTTGGATTGGATCCCCAGTACCAGAGAGCAATAATAAAATACTATCATCCGAACGAAAACCGTCATTGTCGATGTAGGTACAAAACCAGCAGAAGTAAAGAGACCTTTACCCAGCAGTGGGCATGTAAAAAATGTAGGGAAATTTTATAAATTAGGATAGTAAAACTGACCGGGTTTTTGGCTATTGTTATTTGAATCTCGCTGTCGCTGGAGTCTAAACTCTTACAAAACAAGTTAAAACCGACTCGTTAGAATCGCGGTGAGTCGCTAACAGCTTTCTTTGTACCGGAGCCACTCATCACTCTTAACTTTTATTGGAAAACTCTGGTTGAATCAAATATTACGACAGTTTGTTTTGTTTTCGCAATTCGTGCGATGGGAGTTTAAATGTTAAGAAATTTTAAAGCGAAAAAAATATGAAACTAAAAAACATTAAAAAGTAAGTTTATGGAACACTGAAAAAAAAAAACTGATAATGGTAGTCACCTAATCTTATTGTCTTTATGGGATGCCAAACAATACCTATTATAGTCAATCTCGTCATCTCGTCTCGATTAATTTTATACCTATTTATTAAATTAAATAAATTTTCTATCTCTACTTATTTTAGTGAAATAAGCTACTGCGATACAACTCTGAGGCCCAATTCGACCTAAAACTAAATTAAACCAGTTTAACTATAACAGGAATAACTTTACTTTTTAATTTACTTTTTGATAACTTCGTTTGCGTTTTTCCAACTTACTTCAGGAATACTCAGTTGTATTTTATTGTGAATGATGAACGAATAGATAAATCTACTGAAATCTATGTTATCTATTTCTTCTAGGATGTCATCAATTGCCACAACAGGATAACAGAATGCCAATGGTAGATTTATATAACTTGACAGTTTCTAGGTGACTAGAGTGGATTTGACTAGTGACAACTTTGACATTTACTTATTCTCAGTATAATTTATAAACTGTCAAAATCGCCCGATTAAATGTTTTTCATAGATTAGTGGTTGGTAGAATGAAAAATCTGCTTACTCTAGATTAAGCAGTGGTATACTCTCAAGTTAAAACTTACACCAGCTTGGTCGAATCCGGTCTAAGACAATCATTTTTACTCTTTGTAACAATAGATAATATTTTTAACTGACTTCAAAAAAGGAGGTGGTTCTGAATTTGTAAGAATCTTCTTTTTATGTTCAGCGATCATTCGTTACCACGTTGACTGATTTCGATGATTCTATTTTTGTTTATAGGGAAATACAATGGTCCCACATAAATAAATAAATGATAATAAATAAATATTGGACAACATCACATACATTGCTCTGTCCTATGATAACTATCTTAAGCACCTGTGTTACAGAAATCAGAAACAACGACGGTACCATAACACCCAGACCCGAGAAAATATAGTTTTATTTTTCTACATTGACCGACTGGGAATCAAACCCGGGACCTCAGAGATAGCGACACAAAGTCCGGTATGCTCGCCTCTCGGCTACGGAGATCGTCAAGTAAGAAAATCATCAGACATTGCATGAACTACATACATACCACGCTAACTGATTTTTGTATCTTTTAGCTGATTTTGATTAATATTTTTTCATTGAATAGCTTGTTTATATATTACAAAAATTGTATATTTGAAATTTGCGGAAAAAAATTGGGTGGAAAAATAGGAGATGAAATCCGTGTTTAACAGTTAACTTTTGTTTGCACTCTAAAGATTCGTTTTGATGAAGATTTATCACTATAAATAGATGAATAAAAAATAAAAAAACGACTTCAAAAAACTAAAAATTATATACATAATTATATATATATACAATACATACAGGGTTACATTTTGAGGTAGTGTCAATTTTTCAAGGACCACTCAGAATCAGTAACTAAATCGATCTACGTAAAAAACTATTTTTTTTTCATATGTAGGTATATGTATAAAACAAATTCGGGTTATTTACACTATTTATAAGTCAAGAACGGATGGGCCGCTTTTTATGATTTATAATTTTTTGGATTTGGTCCCGAATAGCAGAATAACTATTAAAACATCGAATAATTCACAAGAAAACCAGGCGGTACGAAGTTCGCCGGGACAACTATTTATTTATAAAGGTATAGCACCTCCTTCCCCATTCTCTAATGGTTGTCCTATACCTGAAGGTTCAAAATATCAAAATTCAAAAATTGTTTATTCACATAAATGATAGTTTCATACACCAGTTGTCGAAGCCTCCTTTTAAGCTTATTAATGCCTGTGCCAGGAGGTAAAATAGAACGGCTCTCATTAAGGTATTGCCTTTTACGAGTAGATATCATGATGCTATCTCACTCACACTATAGCTTTCGCTCGCACCTCGCTCCGTCCTTGTCGTGACTCGGACCTCTCTTTCATAAGGAAATCCGCTCCTTCTTAATAAATTTTAACAATAGTACATCACTTTCCCATTTATGCTATAAACAATGAACTAAGTAACAGTAATTTTTTAAAAACTAAATTTACAAATTTTATCAATATTATACATATAAGGTTGTCTGGAAGAGATCGCTATTAGCGAGAAAACCGCCTAAATTGTACGTATTATTTATTTCTGTAAAAATTATGTGTTATTTACTTGTATGGTGTGCAATAAAGAGTATCTATCTATCTATAGCATAGTAAAAGAAAAACGAAGACGCACTATTATATTATTCTCTAGATCTTATTTTTAAAATTTGGCACTAAAATGTAACCCAGCTGAAAGTTGAATGTAGATTTTTTTTGTTAAGCTCGAATTCATGCCTTTAGGCTTGTCTACAAACATCGACTGGTGGTAAACAATATAGCTAAGACATTAACTCGAAATAAGCTTAATACTGAAAGTCCTTCAGAAACTCTTTAACTCCGTCTTGCTCGAGGGAATAACGCCGGAGGCATGGAACAGAAGTGTGGTGGTGCTCTTCTTCAAGAAAGGGGATAACGCCTTACTGAAGAATTACAGATTCATCTCGCTTCTGAGCCATTTCTACAAGTTGTTTTCGAGGGTCATCACGAATCGTCTCGCGCGTAGGTTCGATGACTTCCAGGGTCCCGAACAAACCGGCTTCCGAAAAGGTTATAAGTACCATTAGACCACATCCATATGCTGCGGCAAATTATACAGAAGACCGAGGAGTATAACTTGCCACTATGCTTGGCGTTTGTGGACTATGAGAAGGCCTTTGATTTGATCGAGACCTAGGCAGTGCTACAGTCTCTCCAGCGGTGCCATATTGACTATCGGTACATTGAGGTGCTGAAGTGCTGAAGTGTGCAGAGCACAAAGGCGATTCCTCTGCAGCGCGGCGTAAGGCAGGGAGATGTTATATATCCGAAACTGTTCACCGCTGCATTGGAAGACGCCTTCAAGCTCCTGGAATGGAAAGGATTCGGCATCAACATTAACATTCCTTGCGAGATCGAATCAGAAATGAAGAGATCCGTAAACGAACAAAAGTCGCTGACATAGCCCAACGGATTAGCAAGCTGAAGTGGCAGTGGGCGGGGCACATAGCACGTAGAACTGATGGCCGATGGGGCAGAAAGGTTCTAGAATGGAGGCCACGTACCGGCAAGCGCAGCGTAGGACGTCCACCTACAAGGTGGACAGACGACCTGGTAAAGGTTGCAGGAAGCCGCTGGATGCGGGCCGCTTTCAACCGGTCAATCTGGAAGTCACTGGGGGAGGCCTATGTTCAGCAGACGGACTGAAATGATGATAATGAAGCTTAAGAAGTGATATTTAATAATAACTATCGTTCTGCTAAGTAGGTACTTAGATTTTTTCGTACTAAATCAACTAAAAGTTTCTGATATAATCAAACACATTTTAACTTGACCACAGTAGATAAAGGAAAGTAAACAATTCCGAACAAACGAACTATCAGGAACTAAATTCTGCCGACGACGAGAGCATGTGCAATGATGTCTCCAACTGGTTAAGTTTCTTCTGGCTCCAAGCCAGATCTAGCCATATTCCTAACGAAATGTACCCTGTACCAATAAAAGTACAGTCAGAGAAGACAATGCAGCTTCCTTTTATGTGCGAGTATAATCGAAATTGGACACCTATTTTTCTTACTGACTTTACTCGTAGTGTACAAATGCAATTTCTTTTAAGTCTGCGGGGATTGCTACTGGGGGATTTTATCACAAGATCACTAGCGTTTAACTTTAAATATTTAAATGCAAATAAAGATAAGGGAACTTACCATTGATCCCCAGGCTTTCTTCAAAGCTAAATTCTACTGGGTTACTTTGCAAGTTAGTGCTAAATTTAAAAAATAAGGTCTATAGAACGATATAAACATACAACTTTATCGTTATAATATTAGTCTTTGTATTTTAGGAATAAAATATACTTAAAAATTCAATTAAATTTTCTTTCTTTTGTATTTTTAACAGCAAAAATTTTTTTACATAAAGATATCGTTAAGTTACTACATAATTGTTCTGAGTCGCTTTCGAAACTTTGGCACTATCTTGAAATGTAATCCTGTATTATAGCTATCCAGAAGTATAGAGCCATTCCTCAGACTAAATAAATAATACATAAAGCAAGCACAAATGGTTTTATAGTAGGTATTGCCAGTCTTATTTACAAACTTGATTACTGTACTTAAAAAAAATAACGTTTATGTAACGTTACGTTCATATGAATACACTAAGATGTCGCCATCACATCAATTCTACACAAGAAAATGCAATAAACTCTACAAATCGCAGATCTATAAGGACACTTGTGCGAAGGTAGAATTTGTGAAAAGAATTTTATTGACGCCATAATCAAATAGGCCCTCAACTTTCCCGTTGAGATTTACGTTGTGTCCAACAAAGAGTTGAATGGCGACTACGCTTTTGAGAGTAGCGGGTTTAAAATAAATGTGGTTGATAGGTAGGTAACTCGAGAAGCCATTATTAATGTTAATTGTGTATTAGATAAGTACATCATCTTACTTACATTCTAGATATTCTGACACTAGCTGTTTTTCACGAAAAAAAGGCATACAGTATCTGTATGTCTGAGCCTGTCTGTGGGTAACCCATAATCGGATAAACCGATTTTCGATTTGTTTTTTTGTTGTTTGAATGGTGACTTAATCTAGTGTGTTCGTATTCCTTAATTCCAGAAAATCCGTTCAGCCGTTTGTCAATTTTTTACCTTAGGTATCGTGTTTGGGCTCATTGGAATGGTCTCAATTAATAGGTTATTAACTAATTCAATTAAATACTCTTAAAATATTTGAAATAAAGTTAAATTAAAAGCTAAAAACCCCGACTTAAAAAATACATGTAAAAAGAACATCTCGCAAGGTTTAATGCTGTTATACCATAACAGGACCACCATATATGGGCCCGACGCCGTGAAGTAAAACATCTAAGTAGTAGGGGTAATTATCCTTTAAGAATAGCCAAAGGGCTTGGCCAAGTGAGTAAATTTTTGGATAAATACTAAGTTAAATATGTTTTTTTTAAATAACTACGAATAATTTAGCGGGATTGGCCACACTTAGTTTGCCATATGGAAACTCTAGTCAAAACTTCTCGATACGAATCGTAAAGGT
This sequence comes from Anania hortulata, assembly GCA_963576865.1. NCBI lineage: Eukaryota > Metazoa > Arthropoda > Insecta > Lepidoptera > Crambidae > Anania > Anania hortulata. Next base: position 7,121,374 of record OY756396.1, on the reverse strand, counting down.
TAACGGTCAAATTATGCTTTTATTTTGACGTTTTGATGTTCATCACATAGTTTCAAATCAAAACAAGAGAATGTAACTTTTTAAACTTTTGACCAATAAAAATGTACATTAAATCATAAATAATTAATTAATTTAGTTTAAAAAAAACTTTAACCTACTTTTAATGGGAATTCATGATGAAACAAATGAGCCCATAGACGACGGTTTTACTTAAAGCACTTACAGTCCCACTAGCTACCTCCTGGCTCAATCGGACCAGCTCTAAATCAAATTATTGTAAATTTTACTTACAAATCGATAGTCGACAATAAGTTTTAAGATGACAATTTGAAGTCTTTCTGGTCAAACTCGAATTGATCGATTACATATTCACAACTAAAGCTAATAACCTCGCAGAGCTGACAATCGTTGGAGTAGAAAGGTGCTCGACTGGCGACCACGAACTGGAAGACACAGCCTGAGCAGAGCAGGACCCCAAATCAGAATCGTTCGATAGCAAATTGTCGAACGGTAACCCACGTGACACTAGTAGTGTAGGTACTTGCGAAACAATGAATAAATGTAACTATGTACGTACAGTAGTCACCGGGGTAGGGCCATCAGTCCAGAATAAATCGTGCTACCGATAACGTGTGTTGTTATTTCGTCCCGAATATACCACAACACTAAAGAATTTAACATTAGTGTCTCTAGATTTACCGGTTTCGCTTTCGAAGGGTTTTGAATTGGGGACCGGGTCTTCCACCTGGTGTGGACTGACGACCAATATTATAAGGTTGCGTTCTATAGGGGAAGCCTACGTCCAGAAGTGAACTTCTTCAGAAGAAAAAAGTGTGTAAAAATCGCTTGATCTCGTGACTTGTGACATGCTTTACGCTATGTCTTAGAAAGTATAGGCAGCAAGCTACGGCCTACGGAAGTCTCACGGCCTCTAGGGGTTGCGCAAACAAAATGAACAACTGAGGGCACTTCAGCCTCGACTTGTATTGTTCTTTATTCACTTACCATTCATTGTGGTTTTGGAATGAAACGATTCACTACTTTATTTGTTTTAGTACATTTTCATTGAAAATAATGAAGAGAATTTTAGAGGTAGCATAATTTATGTTAAGTGGAAACACATAATTTCAATCAGCTTTTTGGTAATTTTGTATGGGTCGTAGACCGTAGTCAAATGCAATTTTCACAAGTTGTGAAAAAAGCAGGTAGGACGTAGTCTTCCCGACATCCTATAAATAATAAAGTCCTGGTTGACTTACTGACTGACTCATCAACGAATGACGATGACACTACGTGTCGATTTGTTAAAGCATCAATCTCTTAAACGTTCGATTAAATAAACTTCCGATTTCATAAACTTTCGATGTCATGAACGATTGTTCTCATAAACTTTTGATGTCATGAACGATTGATATAATGATCCATCGGTGCAACGTGTGCGATCTTATGAGCTTCAATGTGGCGTACAAGACACTTTTATGGGTCATGTAATATTAGATGTACAATATTTTTTAAACTGCCACGAGATATTTCTAATACCACGCAACCCAGACCACGGGCGTCTCTAGTGTGAAATCAAAGTAAAACGTCTAAAAAACGCATGTAAGAAAAACTCATCGAATATCAAATACGAAGACAAAAGAAGATATTTGCCTTTTCATAAAAGGTTCTAAGTTAAATTTGTCTTGGAAATAAAAATATGTCCCATTACTTGGGATAAGACATGACGAGTTTGTAAAAAACTAGTTGCAACAACGAAATGCATGCTAACAATCGTTACGAAACTCATTCGCCAAAACAATGCAGCCTGAGACGGCGGAGTACGAAGCGGAAACAAAAAGGGAGCAGACAGTCCCAGTTTGAGTTAGGTTTCAGCCAGTGGTACCCAAACTTTTAAGTTTGAACCCACTTGAAAATATACTGTTGTACTTATTAAGCAGTAAAGTCACACGATCGCTGGCATTACCCATCCATTTACCATGTCAAAAAGTAGTAATGTAAGAGTATTCAAAAACAGCAAAAATATCTTTGCTGTTTAAAATATCTATTTATATATATTTCCTTCAACGTAATTAATTAATTTTAATCTATTGAAATTTCTGCAAAATATACTAAAACATGTGCTGGTAAAGAATAGGATCAGACATCACGATGGCTGTAGTATACCCTCACCTCACATTGGTGACATTTGTAGCTGGTTGTAGCTCGTCTTACCGATAAGAATAAGAAGAAGAAGAATAATTTATTTGCATAAAACACGGTATATACAATGGCGACATTAAATAAAAGTTCAACATGTTTTATCCAGTAGGGAAATGAAGTGCTTTCTATATTGTCATCGTGATCTGTTTTAAATCTGTAGAGGTACCTCTACAGATTTCCGAATGCTGTTTTCATATTGTACTAACAAAAAATAAACAAAATTTGTGATCTATCATGTAAAACATGGGTCATGCGTCACAAGCATAAATTTTTTGCATTCAATGCTGGCGTTCAATCTCTCAAACAGTTTGTTCAGTTGCGGGTCCGTGCCGCTCTTTGAGAATCAGAGGTTTTAAATAATAATTGTATCAGCAACAAACAGGGAACATCTGTAACAGTAAGTAGTTGGCTGCGCGCCCGCAGCCGTCTCCGGCTGACCATTTACATAATAACCTCGCCGGGATAAGATTCCGAAAGAAAATAAGCCTTTGATTTATTACTGAAAGTTTAGCAGGTCTAAGTAAAAACTAGCACCAAGGTGGTTTCAATAGAGCGGGAATAATACATCGGTAGATTATTTTGAATGAGTACAAGCGAAAGGCTTACGGATTTTTTATTTAATCTTCTGAGGTTAGCTGTTAGGTATAGAGATTCATTTAATAACTATAGTCTCACAATAGATTTTTAAAATCTAAGGTTCTTTAGCTTAAACGGTGATTTTCATAATTATAAACTTGCCATTCCGAGCTTCAGGTTACACAAAGTTAGTAATTTATTCTTGGGAAAATGTATAAAATTTTAACTTATGAAAAAAGGATATTATAAAGTAGACAAATATTTAAACGACAAGAGTACATAAAGTACTGACCTTATAACCTGCCTAGGTCGCACTTACTACATGTCTTGTAAGTAACTATATTTATGTAACGACCTCCGTAGCCGAGAACCGAGTTGGCGTCGCCATCTCTGAGGTCCCAGGTAAAATTTTAAATTAATGCTATAGTACCTAGTGAAATATTTGTATTTGCATGCTAATGTTGATGACTGGATGTGATCATATTTTATTATAGTCAATCTTCTGTATACCCTCTTAAAAGGCAAATAAATATTCTATACTATTGTTCACTTTTCATATCGTTTTGTATTTTCGCGCCATTTATGATGGCTGAAATTGATGTGTCTCGAAAAGCCAACATGGATTTTTTAATCTATGCCTGTACGTGCAAAAAAAAAAAAGAGGAAGAACAACGGATTTTCTCTGGGAACGAGGGAGAATATTGGTTTTACCATCATCGGGTGTGCGGCAAGACTCTCAAACAAATAAAACCGCCGTGAACTACTTGTGAAAGTGTGTGTAACATTTGCCTCTGTACCGTCCGTTACTGCCGGCCGGCAATCGTGTAAAATACTTACTCTGTGCGTGGGGTGAATCCAAGCAAAGTGTGGTCGTACAGCAATCGCGGCGAAGATTACATCATCATCACAAGCTACAAGGGGAATTCCGACAGGCATAGTACAGTTCATATAGACCCAGGTATGTGCGTACAGTATATGGCTAAGACGTAACACATCTTTCTTATGGTACTACAAAGGTACAAACTTCACCCAATTGTGGCGAATTCATCTGTTCCTTTAGATTTGCTACATTTTAATGGCGCCCGAACAGGGACCGAGGACTGTAAATAGCCCGGTCTGAATACATTATTCACATCTCAAAAATATAAGTCTACATTTTTACGAAACTAACTTCAAAAATAAAACCTTTGCAAGCTTTGGAGCGGCCATGTTGTATTGAGTGTGACTAAGTACGTACCTACCTACTTTTGATGTCAATTTATTTATTTACCAACTTATTTACTTTCATTACTTAACATGGTGAACGACAGGTCACAATAGATTTCGTGTTATTTTATTCTGTCTGTGCATACTTAATACTTGTATATTTCGACGTTGTGGTGGTGTTTTCAGGTACTTAATAAAACGATTAAAACGATATACGTGCCATATTATAACGATAAGACTACCAAATTCTAACATTAATGGTATTTTGCTAGTATAAATTCTATCATAACCGATACTTGCAATTAATACATCATTATTGCTCGAAGTTTACAAAAACAACTTAGCATTATATGTTGCCTCACCTAAAGTAAGTTCATCATGTTTGTATGTCTGGCTTAAGTACCTACTTTTTGTTTATCTTGTTAAGCACTATCTATCACACCATTCATACCCTGCACACATTAGAATATTTGTTTTACTTCCACAAGCGCGTCCGTATTCTAGATACATCTATATTCTGTTGACGTGATTTAGTCACGCGGTCGTATTCTGGAATATCCGTATTCTGAAACTAACTTTAATAAACCATTTATAGACAAACATTCAGGTTGGCAAAATGGCATTTAGATCTAAAAAAAATAAAGGAACTAAATCAAAATCTTTTGATGAAATATCATTTACGGTAAATGATCTCCCTGCGTTACGTCCAAAACGAACCATGGCCTTAAATAGATTGCGTAAAACGTTAGAAATTGCGAAATTAGCGCAAACGGACGCACAGAATTTAGACAAATTCTTGGCGCATTTTGCAGAAATTCAAAAACTCGTTACGAATTTCGAGACTGCCCACAATGACATATTGAGCCTAATCGAGGATGAATCAGAAGTTACCGAGGATTCTGTCAGGTCCCTATTTGACGAACATTATTTCGATGTTATGAGTATTCATCGTCAGTTATGTGACACATCTCACAGTTTTAACAAATCTAGTTGTACGCATTCAAATGATGATAATATCAAGGTTAATCTTCCTAAAATAACTCTGCCAAATTTTTCAGGAAATATTAAATGCTGGCCTACATTCTATGACGTTTTCAACTCTATGATTCATGAGAGCAAATCCCTGTCGGATTCAGAACGAATGCAGTACCTTGTGTCATGCTTGTCAGGTGATGCATTAGCACTTATTCGAACATTTCCTGCGACGGGAATGTATTATCAGGCTGCGTACAAAATGTTAGTCGATCGATATCGTGATAGTCGTGATTTGGCGTTCGCATGCTGGAAGGAGATGTTAAACGTAAATCTTAAGGCGAAATCTCCTCATGACTTTCGTCGAACCTTGGATATGTTTAACGAAAACTTGGCAATACTTACACGGCTCAAATTGCCGACGGAGCAGTGGGATTTTGTACTTTGCTACCTTTTGCTTTCAAAATTGGATACAAAATTGCGATGCAATTTCGAACAAACACCATTCGCGAGTGAATTTCCTACGTTTGAGTCTTTAAAGAGTTTTCTATATAAGCACTGCGATGCGTTGGTTCGTGATAATCATTTTTCAACTACTGAAAATGACCACGGCATAGAAAAATCTAAGGTACCTAACAAACCCCACGAGCCTTTTATCAAAAGGCATTCGTCAGTCCTATTATCCAATTCTGATGACCCTGCAGCATCAGCATTACCATCATACTCTCGTGAAAAGACAACAGCCTCAAATAGCGAATCTTCGTCGAACGCTATACCCACGTACAAATGTTCGTTCTGCGATGAAGGTCATTCCATCAAATACTGCAAATCATTTGCACAAAAATCTATACAGGACAGATTGGAACATGCAAAGAAACTTAATTGGTGTTTCAATTGTTTGAAGGCATCTCATTCGCTAAGGGACTGTAAATCGATTTTCAGTTGTCAAAAGTGTCGCAAATGTCATCATACGTTATTGCATTTAGATAAAACTGAGGTTCCTCAAACAGAAATTGTAACTAATTTAAATACCGTACCTACTTGTTCTCAAGTTAGTGCTGGGATGTTAACGAGCAATCGTGATACCTACATCGTATTACTATCCACAGCAAAAATAGACATTCGCGACTCATCCGGCCATTTTCAGACATTTAGAGCACTCATTGATTCCGGAAGTCAGGCTCATTTCATCACAGAGCAGGCAGCCGAACGGCTAGGTTTACGTCGATCTTCTACTTCTCGTTCAATACGCGGTTTAGGTCAGTCTCCAACTGCGGTCTCAGGCTCCGTCCGGCTTGAGGTAGGTGTAGATTGTTCGACTGTGTTTAACATTGAAGCTTTGGTCTTAGCCAACATCTGTGGAAAAATGCCTATGATGAAACTCGACACATCTCGTTGGCAACATCTTCAGAATCTCACCTTAGCTGACCCTGAATGCAATATCCCTGGTAATATCGATGTCCTTCTCGGAGCGGAAGTTTTCTCCTCTTTATTACTTCCAGGGAGTGTTAACGGAACATCTCATCAACCATCAGCTCTGAATTCCATTTTTGGCTGGTTATTGCTGGGAAATGTCGGCATTATTAACAAAACAGACACTACATCCTTCTTCGTTTCAGAAACAGAGCGACTAACTGACCAGGTCAAACAGTTCTGGGAGTTAGATTCCCTTCCAGCACCTCCTGCAAAACTCACAATGGAGGAAGAGCGCTGTGAACAATCGTTCCAAGATACATTTTCACGCACCGCATCGGGGCGATATATTGTTAAGTTACCGTTTAAAGAGGATTTACCCTTTCATGATTTTCCCGGATCTAGAGAATCGGCTCTTAAGCGGTTTCATTCGATAGAACGCAAATTTACCGCAGATCCAGACCTTCACACCCAATATTCGGAATTTATGGCGGATTATATGCGTAGTGGTCATATGAGCTTGGTTCCAGTTCACGAGATTAATAAGGGCAGGTTCTACATACCTCATCACTGCATACTCCGACCTGATAGTGTCACCACTAAGCTTCGGGTAGTGTTCGACGCTTCCGCGAAGGACATACGTGGTGTATCTCTAAATGATACCCTCATGATAGGACAGAAACTACAAACCAACATTCTGGACATTTTATTTCGCTTTCGATCTCATTTTATCGTTTTTACAGCTGATGTTCGCCAAATGTATAGGCAAATCTTGGTACATGAGGAGGATCGAGACTATCAACGAATCTTCTGGCGTTTCAATCGTTCTGAGCCAATACAAGAGTATCGTCTGAATACAGTAACTTATGGAGTCGCTTCTGCGCCTTTTCTTGCATGTCGAACATTAAGGCAATTGGTCGCGGATGAGGGTGGCGATTTACCACTGGCTAGTAACGCTGTACATCTGGATGTCTACGTTGACGACGTTGTAAGTGGGGCTCACGATCTGGACAGTGCAAAAAGGGCTAAGTTAGAGATAATTCAACTGTTCGATAGAGGTAATCTAGAACTGAGAAAATGGGCAAGCAATCACCCCGAATTGTTGAGTGATTTACCTCAGGAGCATTGTCTGGCAGACTTTGTCTCATTGGACACAGAGGCATCCAATACCTTTAAAATCTTGGGTCTGAAATGGAATCCTCATAAGGATATTTTCATATTTGAAGTCAAACCTATAACTCGTATATGTACTAAAAGATCCATCCTTAGTGAACTTGCGCGAATTTTTGATCCCTTGGGGTTTTTGACTCCTCTGACTTTCTTGGCCAAATGCTTTGTGCAAAAGCTTTGGATGCTTAATGTTGATTGGGACGATTGTCCTCCTATTGAGATACGACAAAAGTGGGAAAGGTTTTCCAATCAGCTGACACTTCTCCAATCTTTGGAAGTCCCTCGATGCATATCCGTTCCTCAGATCAAGCATATTCAGTTCCACGGTTTTGCTGACAGCTCCGAAGCCGGATATGGAGCTGTCGTGTATCTTAGGGTAGTTGATATCTATAGTAACATTCGTATATTTTTTATTTGTGCTAAAGCGCGTGTCGCCCCCACTAAGCGGGTTTCTCTTCCACGTTTGGAGTTGTGTGCTGCAGTTATCTTGACCGATCTTCTAAAATACGTAAAGGATATCTACTCAGAATTCCTTCCATGTTATGAGGTCTATGCGTGGTCCGACTCGACGGTAACCTTATCCTGGTTAGGAGCCCCTTCCTATCGTTGGAAGACATTTGTTGCCAATCGGGTGAGTCAAATACAGGAATCACTGCCAGGTGTTCAGTGGAGACATGTGCCGTCTTGTGAGAACCCAGCGGATATAGCGTCCCGCGGTCAGTTTCCAGCCGAACTACTCGATAATCGCTTATGGTGGGCAGGGCCCGCTTGGCTTTCACAGTCTTCTGATGCATGGCCTTCTGGTCGTGAATTGGAGCTCTCGGAGGACCCAATAATTCGTATCGAGGAACGGGTGAACGCTCTCTTTGTTCATATCGAATCGCATTTTATTGACGGATTGCTCGAAAAATACTCATCAATCAGGAAAACGCTACGTATCATTGGATACTGCCGTCGATTTGTTCACAATACTCGTGACAAAGGACCACGACACACCGACAGTTTCCTTACGCGTACAGAAATTCATGATGCTTTGATGATAGTGGTGCGCCACGTTCAGTTACAATATTTTCAGGAGGATCTTAAACGTTTGGCTGAAAACAAATCGTTACGTAAACAAATACGTAAACTTAATCCTTTTGTGGACGAAAAGGGAGTTCTCAGGGTGGGCGGACGTTTGTCTAGGTCTGGTCTTGAATTTGAACATAAACATCCAGCTCTACTTCCAAAGGATGCTAGATTAACCTATCAGCTAATTGAATCGACTCATCAAGACCACTGTCACCCTGGCATAAACACGATGCAGTATTTATTAACTCAGCAATTTTGGATCCTAAATCCTAAACGAGCAATTAGGCATGTTTTATCAAAGTGCTTTCGTTGTTATCGTGTGCATCCCTCCCCACTCGAACCCTTTATGAGCGATCTACCCGCATTTCGTGTGAATCAAGTCAAGCCGTTCTCTCTCGTCGGCGTAGACTATGGAGGACCGTTTCGCATCAAGTTTGGACCGTATAGAGGTGCAAAGTTAGGTAAAGCTTATCTGTGCCTTTTCGTTTGCCTCGCGACTAAGGCGTTGCATCTGGAAGCCGTCTCAGACTTGTCCTCCGAAGCTTTCGTAGCAGCCCTTCGTAGATTCGTTGGGAGAAGGGGTCGAGTCAACATCATTCATTCCGATTGTGGGACTAACTTTGTGGGTGCTAATACGTTATTTACGGATTATATGAAGGCAGCTGCGCATGACCAACATGTCGAATTTCGCTTTAATCCCCCTTCCAGTCCCCATTTCGGCGGTGTGTGGGAGATTCAAATTAAGGCTGTAAAATCCCATTTGTATCGAATCGTCGGTGATCAAACACTGACGTTTGAAGAACTAACAACCTTGTTTGTTCAAATAGAGTCAATGCTAAATTCTCGTCCTCTTTGTCCACTTAGTTCTGACCCTAACGATTTAAATGTGCTGACTCCTGGTCATTTTTTAACTCTCGAACCTTTGACATCACTTCCTGATGAAGACCTCACCTTATTAAAGATTAGCCGGTTAGGCAGATGGCAACTAATACAGCGCTTTCAACAAGACTTTTGGAAACGATGGAGAAATGAGTACCTGCAAACATTAACGCAGCGTGCGAAGTGGACGACAAATAGCAAACCTCTAGACATCAATTCCATTGTTATCATTAAAAATGAGAACAGCGTTCCCCTTCATTGGCCTCTCGCCAGAGTGGTGGAATTGCATTCGGGACCTGATGGTATAGTTCGCCTAGCTACCGTAAAAATGGCCAATGGTTCACTTTTAAAGAGACCATTAGTAAAACTGTGTCCTCTGCCAAATCAGTGCAGTTAATTTAAAATTAGGTAGACACATATTTGTAAGCAGCATGCTAGTTTATGTATTATTATAAATTCTAACCTTTATTTGTTTTAATCGTATAATATCATAGTACATCTATTGTTTTTGATTGTCGTTCACTATGTCGATAGCACCATTAGCTTGTGAACCTTTTTATATTTATCTTAGTCGACTCAATATAGGTAGTTGTAAAAAATACATTCATCACTATGTATTTTGGTGGGCGGAATGTTCACTTTTCATATCGTTTTGTATTTTCGCGCCATTTATGATGGCTGAAATTGATGTGTCTCGAAAAGCCAACATGGATTTTTTAATCTATGCCTGTACGTGCAAAAAAAAAAAAGAGGAAGAACAACGGATTTTCTCTGGGAACGAGGGAGAATATTGGTTTTACCATCATCGGGTGTGCGGCAAGACTCTCAAACAAATAAAACCGCCGTGAACTACTTGTGAAAGTGTGTGTAACATTTGCCTCTGTACCGTCCGTTACTGCCGGCCGGCAATCGTGTAAAATACTTACTCTGTGCGTGGGGTGAATCCAAGCAAAGTGTGGTCGTACAGCAATCGCGGCGAAGATTACATCATCATCACAAGCTACAAGGGGAATTCCGACAGGCATAGTACAGTTCATATAGACCAGGGGCGTGCATCCCATATAGGCTATTATGCAGAGCCTACCTTCATAAAAAACCGACAGAACAGCTAACCATAATTATTAATTACGTATAAAACAATAAATATTCTGTAACCATTTTGTCGTCTACCTGTACTTATTCCTTACTGAAGCGCGCAACTTAGATCGTTTCTGTGCAATTTAACCAATGTTAGGCTGCCGCGAGATCGCCTACTGTTTTACGCAAACTTACTCAATTTTCACTCACAGCCTACCCCCATCTGAAACCAATGCACGCCCCTGATATAGACCCAGGTATGTGCGTACAGTATATGGCTAAGACGTAACACATCTTTCTTATGGTACTACAAAGGTACAAACTTCACCCAATTGTGGCGAATTCATCTGTTCCTTTAGATTTGCTACAACTATTTTATTCTAATAACTATTATAACATCGAAAAATTCGCGAGGCTTTCGTAGTCTCTCTATTGACTTTATTTTCGGATATTTTAAAGTAATTTTTTTTCGTAACATACTATTATTAAAAATAATAAGGATTAAGGAGCTTCTTTATATTATTGTTTCCTAGAACATTTTTTTTAAATTTGGCACCCCTTTGCAATGTAACCCTGTATTACTTTTCTTAATGTAATTTTTTTTTCTTGGTAATGCGATATTCTCATAATCATCAGCCTTTTCGTCGATTGCTGAACGTAGGTAACGCGCGCCATCGTGATCCATCACTTCCTCAATTTAATTGCTATTAACTCCTTTCTACAATAAACTTACAGTTCGCAACACTTGTCCTATAATTTCCTTAACTATATTTGTTAACGCTTACCCAAATGTTTTAGAGCATGAAACTATTAAGGTATCTTTTGGTGTTACAAATCCGCTAGTTTTTCGCTAAGTTACTGTACATACGATACTGGGCACTTACAGAAAAACTAGAATTTCGATACGAGTTTCTGATTATGTTTTGCATCTATACAAGAAAAGGAACACGGAGCAAAAGCAAAGCCAGGATAAATTGAATATTTATGACGCGATCCCGTAATGGTATGTTAAAACATCATGAGCGGGGGGATTGCACTCCTCAATCGTCTTTGCATACCTACCTACAACGCTTTTACAGCCTGATGCAATATTGATTTGCTACTCAAAACTTTTTAAATATTGACATCATAAAGCTGAAATGAAAGTGTGTGAATATCAGAGAAGATTTCTGCACCTCAATTCAGAATTAGCCAACGACTCCCCTGGACGTACCAGTTCACACTATGCTAAAGATAATTTTGATCTTCCAAGGAAAAATAAGTTTTATGGATTGTCGTCACCACTATTTTTATGAAAGTAACAAGGTTTGGTCGATTCTAGTTAATTACTATACTTCACATTCATCAAATAATGTAACGATTCAATTAGCAGGAGAGTGAAATCAAGAATCACCTAGAAAACCCATCCCAATCAAACGAGAATAATCCGTTTAATAAATCCTAATGCAAGTGTTTGTTAACCGTTCGCTGTTCTGCAATCACGGCCATCGAGAAAATATTCTCTACAATTCCAATTAGCGCTATCTCGTTCTTTCATTAAAGTGTATGAAGAGGCGTCGGCACGATTCTGGAATTTAATTACCTACCCTGCAAAGTGCTAACTGTGTGTGCTGATTCGACTTTTTAACGTATTGCTTTAGCTTTGGGAAGGATTAAAAGCGGCTCATAGATGGGATTACTATCGAATACGCTCTTTTGAGCAATCTTAACAACTTGCCTGTCTCGTGAGTAAAAACATAACAAAAGTTTAGGACAGAAAAGTTGTTAAAATTAAAGCCAGTGTAAAATTTTACAACAAGGTACTTAAGTAGTATTGTCAACCCTTTCCGGTATCGATTTCAAGAAAGGGTAATTTCTTTTAGTCCTTATTTAACTGCGTACCCCAAAAAATATATCGACTTTAACGCTAATAAATGAACGATTGCGTCTAAGTGTTAGTTGTTGTTGAATAATTAAAAATACTTCCACAACACAAACAGGAGACCCGCAGTAGAACGAAGGTCACCGAGATAGCTCAGCGAATTAGTGGAAATGGAAGAGCACGAGCGTGGAGAACCGAATGACTCTAGTAGCCATTTGGTTCAACCTAGTGCCTATTCTCTTCTTCTTAGTCGTTTTCTTAATTTCTGAAGGTTGCGTCCCTGAAAGGCCTTCGCAGATTTTCTCACAATTTTCCGCCATCTTGTCCGGTTTTGAGCTTCTCTGAGGGCAGTTGCCACCGTGAGGGCAGTCACCTGGTCACACCAGCGGCTTGGCGATCGTCCGCTTGATCTTTTCCCTTCCACCTTTCCAAGCACGACCAACTTGTCGAGGTTGTCTGGCCGTCGACGGGCAATATGACCAAAATAGCCGAGGATGTGCTGATAACAGATCGCGGAGTCTAGTTTTTATATTGAGCCGTTCCAGAATAGATCTGATAATTTTCTTTGCTGTCCATGGTATTCGGAGCATCCTTCGCCACCACCACATCTCAAAAGCGTCTATCTTCTTCCGTTCTATTGACCGAATAGTCCACGCCTCCGCGCCGTAGAGAAAGACAGAGAAAACGAAGCAGAGTGACATTGGAGATTTTTCAATCCTGCCAAATTCGTCTTAGGTTGCTCATTGCTGTTTTGGCTATTCTCTATTCTATTCTCTAAGGGAGACTATATTATACTGAGAAATAGATTGCCCGCCTAACAGATGGACGAAATAAAGGTTGCAGACTCCGATAACGTGACTGTACAAATGGTTAGGTGGTATTTGTATATAAGTATATATATGAGCTCGAACGATCTCATCTCATCAATCAAGATGACCTTTCTTTACGTGTCTGTACTTCACGATTACGTTGAAGCTTCTAGTATAGTAGTTAAACGAAAATAGTGGGCCCATGAGGCTGGTAGCAACTGGAATAAGAAATAGCCAAGGTATCAGACATTTAGGAGATTCCTATGTTCATGAGAACAATGACTTGGGCTGATAATGATGATACAAAACTACGTCGATGAGTTCATTTGCACCAGATCATATGGCCAGACAAATCTAACCTAAAAATCTTCGCTCTGTGATTGACACAACAATGCTTTTTGATGTGACATTTCCCAAGCCCGTTTATCAGTCAAGAAACATCTACCAGCTCATTGATGACGCAACGTGATCGCATCATGTAAATATTTAAAGGTCGTCTTGATTGATAGACGCATGGGCCAAAAGATACGATCTGATCATCTACAAAAGGGTATACTTGTCACAAGTTTTAAAGAATCTATCTTCTGTGATCCCCTGTTAATTAAAAATGGTAATAGGCTGTGTTTCCCTTGAATTACCTATGTATGTTCCGAAATTGAAATTATTCTTATCTGCAATGAATATGTACTTTGTAATATAATATGTAGTACGTACTTACTAAAACTATAAAAATAAATGCAAAACTTAGGTAGATAGATGGACACTTAATTGCTCATATAACACTAAAAGTTATTACAAACAAGACATAGTTATGTAACCAGGCAACCTAAAAGCCAAAAGCAATTAGCCTTGAAGCAGTTAATTTGTGAAAAATCACAAAACAATATTATTTCTAGTAGCGAAATTCCAAAGTAGCTGTGATTTATAGATATGAAGGTCTTTGTGCCATTCCCATCGGTCCTTTAAAAATAATAACTCTGTTGGAAATTTAATATACTAACCAAGAGGGAAGAGGGTACATTTTGTTCGCAGCGTTAGAGGCGGCACTCCGTCCTTAATGAAAACCTCTGCTGCTTTGAAATGTTAAATTCCTCTGTTTGGACGTTCTGTATAAAGTACGTGCGATATTTGTGCTTATTTTTGGCCTAGTAAACTTTTTTTTGGAAAGAACGAAGTAATTTATTCTCTTTTACTTTGAACCTTCTTGGATTCAAAAGTTTTTTTTTAATTAGGCTTTTTTGGTCTTAATGGCCGTTCAAGAATTAGTAGTTTGAAGATTTTGATGTTGTTCCCATTGTAAAGGTTTTTGTATTTAAGCAAGAGAGTCTGATATTTACGAGTCCAAAACCAGCGAAAATTCACCATTTAGTAAAACAGAACAGTTTATTGAATGTCATTCAGTAATATTTCTAAGTAAAGTTATAAGCAATATAATAGGAGCTATAGGATGTATAAAAATAAGTATATCATTAAAACCACTAATCAGCTGCTGTTAAACAAAAACAAATGGTGAAAAAATCGTCAGATGCCCCATAAAAACTAACGCGCTACTTAGAATAAAATTATCAGTGTTCTATTGTTTTATACGGGAAAATCCAAATATTCCGAAATATTTAATTATGAATTTGGATAATCTAATTTTATTTAATCCGAACTTATTTATTTATTTAAACGATTGCACAAAAAAAAATCGCACAAATGGTGGACTTTGGCATGTGGCATTCTCTACCAGTATTCAATAACTTCATAATTAGGAATAAATAAAATTTCGAATACTAAAAATCACGAACCTTATTTTACCGAATGCTTATAATATCTACGAAATCATATTGTTCCGATTATCACAGGTACGAAAAATTAAATCACCGATAAATTATTGCGATTATTAATAATTTGAAAATGAGATAAAAAACGGAGAAAGGAGTAACTATTCAGATTTTAGAATTTAAAAAATAGGAACATTATGTGACGTATAGGTTAAAAATTACATTTTAGAAATTTTAAACCATTCGGAACTATTGAGTGATTTGGTATTTTGAAATTTGTGATATTAAATATTCCGAATCAAGTTGTTCGTATTTATGTAGTGTACCCCTTTCCAACACTTCTGTCATAAGAAGTATTCAAATGTTATCGTTAAATAATTAATAACTGACTGAGATGGTCTAACAAAGAGAAAAAAATCAAGTGTAGACAATATTATCATAAAACTTGCATGTAAATGCAATACCAACATTTATGATAGTCAAATCGGTCACATACAACAATTTTATTTTTTACAACAATTTAAATTCGAACCCGCAACCGCCTAGCTTTCCAACCATTAAACCAGGTCATCAATACAAATGGTATCTGCAGTGAGGGCGAGTTTATTTGCCTGTCTGTCCAAATATTAAATTAATTTCTAAATTGTTTACAAATGGCACAACGTTGTTATTGACATTAAACAATGAACAGGTATACTATCTGTTAGCAGCAGTTGGTTAGTATGGCAAATGTTTGTGTGATGAGCACGAGCATTTGTACCTAATCATTGATATTTATAAAAGTGTTTGAGTATGTTTATGATCCGTTATCTAGTAGCCATAGTACAAGCTTTGCTTATTCAGGGGCTAGATAATTGGTGTGATTGTAAAACTATTTATTTATTATCTGACTTGTATTTATGAAGTGCTGTTTATTCGACTCTAATCCTAGAATAAACACGACATTGCAATAAATAAACGCATCGAAATGTTTAGTTTAACTATTATAACTCACATAAACTACGTAATGCCTCTTTTAAATGGGCTGCACTAACATTTCAACGTAAAAACGCTTTTGAAATATCACAAAACATATAATTCTGTATAAGCATCCTTTTGAATTGACGACCTCTGTAGCTGAGAGGCGAGCATACCGAACTTGGTTTCGTTACCTTTATGGTTCCTGGGGCGATTCCCGGTCTATCAATATGAAATATACATTTTTTAGGGTATCTCCCCTACACGTGTCGTTGGTTAGGTCGTTTGAAAATATTGTGGGTGCAAAACACCATTTTTCATTTCAGGGATCTGTTTGCGTATTATTAAGCTCTAAGTGCAATTTTTCGTTAAAATGAAGTGTGAAGCACAGCCAGCGAAATGGTAGCTTTTTTATATTTTTTAAAACCTATTCAATGCTGGATAAGGTCCCCCAGACTCTTCTATCGATCTCGATCTATCGCAAATGACTCCCAACCCCTCATCAGGTCAACCAAATCGTCACACCATCTTTTCTTGGGTCTACCTCTCCAGCGACAGCCGGCAGCCGTCTATAGGTACCCATCGAGTAACGATTTAGGCCCACCTATCCGGATGCATTCTACACACGTGTCCTGCCCACTCCCACTTCAGCTGCTGTTGCTGCCACTGCGGTTTTTCCGCTTACATCTGCGACACCGGTTTTTGAGCGGAGGGCTGTATTCGCCAATACATCTTCTGAACTAAAAATCATGCTCGAACAGCTGAGCGTAGCAAGCTTTGAGGTTGGACTGGTGATGAACAGTTCGAAGACAAAAATGATGACCAAAGCTACTAAGGACACCATAGTGGTAGACGGGCAGGCAATGCAATTCGTTGATGAGTTGAGATGAGATATTTGCGCCAGATCGTCTCCTTCGGAAACAGGAAGGACAGAGAAATCGAGCGTCGCATCGATAATGCCTGGAAGAGCTTTTGGTCCATGAAAGCCTATATGAAGGGCAACCTTCCCATTTTACTAAAGCAAAAACTCGTCGACACTTGCATCTTGCATCCTGCCCATTCTTACGGACGGAGCGCAGACCTGGTCTTTGACCGAGAGTCAAAAGTCCAAACTCAAAGTTTGCCTAAGGGCTATGGAGCGGAGCATACTAGGTGTAAAAAGGATTCAGGATTTCTTTACAGGTACCGAGTTAACTTGTAAAATATACTTGGAGAAAAAAATTATTTAGATGATGTTGTTAGTAAAACAGGTTGCAAATACCGCATATTGTGACGAGAAACTACCTTGCGCAGCCCGACACGCACTTTTTTCAATTTTAACTATTGTTCTAAAACGAATCGTAAAGTATTTATTCTTTTTATCCTAGAGAAGAACAACTTGTATGTACGTAGTATGTCCCTTGTTCAACCTAACACCCTGTATAAGGTAAATGGTGTCCCAACTCTTCTATGTACCTACGCCACGATCACGAAGCCCCTCACTAGACTCAAAGCTCCATTGTTTCCCGCGCTTTGACATTAGTGTTGTAAATTACCCTTATAATGGATTAAACGGTGTTTCCATAGTAGACAGCGTTTAATTACGCGATAATTTGTTTTCATGGGAATGGTAATTATTGGATTAGGGAAGTTAGGTCACGAAGTCATGGTGAACTGTCGTCGCTACCGAAATAGCTATGACAACAATATCGTTTATCATTTTTATCGTTGATACAAAGTATAAAGGTTGCGTGTAGATAGAGACTTGATACTGTGTAGGTAATAAGTAGGAGCTACGAACATTATTATTTCTGCAAATAGGCCGGGTTTGATTTCCAGTCGGTCAATGTAGAAAAATAACTTTTCTATATTGTCTCGGGTCTGGGTGTTGAGGTACTGTCGTTGTTTCTGATTTCTGTAACACAAGTGCATTAGCTACTTACCATAGGATCAAAACAATGTATGTGATGTTGTCCAATATTTATTTATTTCTTTATATTTATAAAATATGATTGTTGTCAACGTCTTTACAATGTCTGCTTTTAATTCTACTCATTTTTTATCATTTACATGCCGTGTAAAAATTGGTTACGAAGTTTTAACGAATGAAAGAATTAAGCACATAGAGATTTGGACAAGGCAAGGCATACAATCTGTAAATTCTAAAACAGGTTATTTAACCCTAATCTTTTCTAATTGGAAATCATTTAGTTCAGTTCTAATTTTAGACCAAAATGCGGCGCCATCTAAAGTCAATCACAGTCGCAAGAGACAAAAAAGCGTGACGGTGGACATTTAAGAAAGATGCTAATAGATAGAATAGACCCAAATTCTTATAAATATTAAGTTATATAAAATAAATATTTTTACAAAACCTGACTTGGACCTTTATAGTACTCATTACTTTAGTTTAGGGCATTTATTTAAGTCCCAAAATATAGGATTGCCCTGCCATCTCTTTTGGGGCTACAATTGGCTGGTAATAAAGCGGCGCAAGAAAATAAATGGAGTTAAATAATACATTCCCTTTGGGGTTTTTCGAAGTCGGTTAAAAACGGAAATATTTAGCGAATACCAAACGAAATCTAATTGTTTTCGTATTTTACATTCAACGCACACCAGATATAATGGAAGCCCGAAATTCAGTAGACAGTCTTGACTAAAGGGGAGGTTGGTGAGACGTGACTCGCTTGCCATAAGGGCCAATATCCCAGAGCACGTAGTCACCTCGAGATTGCTAACTCAGTTACAATGTTTTCACCCAATTATTGTTGTCCTGAAGAAAACTAGTTAGATTAGTATGGAATTTTGTTGGGCGTTCCTAGGCCGGAGATTTCTTTTAGAAATTAGGGTTTAACAAGTTCTCTAATATCTGTTTCGGACGGACGAAATTGTTATTGTTCTTGTTAGGTAGCTTTGCCGCTTTTACACAATCTAAATTCAGGTCGCCGTCCGAATATGGCTAAATCCGTTTTATCCTTACTTTTGGAATAACAAGGTCCACACGTACTATACAGGATTACATTTCAAGGTAGTGCCAAATAAGGTCTATAGAACAATATAAAAATACTATTTTATCGTAATGAATAAAAATAATATTTTGAATCGTCGTATTTCGGGAGTAAAATGGAGTAAATTGCCGAAAAAAAAGAAAACGTGAGATGCGCCGTCATCCATCAGAGATCACAGGCATACGCCGACGCCGTTCCAACAACAACCTCATGCAGTGCACATACGGTGCAATTTAATCGAGTAATCGTACATTTTTCTACGTATTCTATTTTTCAAATGCAGAATGGAAGAAATAAAATTTTTAAAAAAGTTTGTTTTCTACGTAGATCGATTTAGTTACTGAGTGTCCCTGAAACTTTTACTTAAATTAGGTATTCTTTAGTGTGAAGTTTTTGCAGAATGTTGTAAATAAATAAAAAAAGAGTTTTGGCAAAATCAGTGGATTACACAAAAATAATAAACTGTATGCTGCTAAACGACAACGTTTGTACCTCTATAATTTTGTGTTCGATTGAAAGATCTACCTTCCTTCCCTATTCGTTTCTACTTTGGTTGTGTGGAAGATACAATTTTATGGGTTATTCACCAACTCGACACAAAAGACTGGACACACGTGTCCAGTTGGTGAAACTTAAAATTATTATCACTTATTATTTCGTCGCAAAGAGCGCATAATTTCAATAGGTACTAATCCCAATTTTGAGGGTTGTTCTTTTAAACCAATTAAACTTTAGTTAGTAACCTGTCACGAACACGACAGCCTCCCTTCTTTGCATTTGTAAAGATACCACGACACGACTGTCGTTGGCCTGACTAGGAGACGCACGATTCTGTTTCCATTTATTCTCGCTTCGTACTCATAAATAACATTTCTGTCATTCCTAATCGAAGATCATAAGAATGTATGAATATTTGATATGATCTTCAAACCGTCGATAATATAACTATTCAGACACGAGTCACGCAGTTCGCAAAACGAATATCACTCCTTGTAGAAATCGTGACTGCATTGCTAAGATAAACCGGAGCATCTCAAAATCAAAATGTAATAAAACAGTATTCAAAGACAGCGCACGGACGGTAAAAAGTGAGTTGCGAAGTCTGTGCCTACTGTGTAAAAACGTATGTTTGCGTAGCGTAGGGAACACAAATTGGTTTGCGGTAACCTGCGCAATACATGCGCCATAGATTACTTACTTTTTGCGCTACGGGGGTCAATATTTTTAAAACCTGTCTACAATAGGGAACCACACTGCACATTTATCCCGATAGATGTCGCATTGTGTTTGGTATTGCCCGTAGTGATTATTTGATTAATAGTTCTGTCACTGCTGCCACTGATCATCATATAATCACTACGATGGGTTATGATAAGTTGTCAAATGTGTGTCAAACTAGCATCATACTAGCGAGCATAGAAAAAAAATAACTTTGAAATTTGCGTGGACATTAGTTGTCAACGGTTGACAAGACCAAGCTCGCTGGCGCCATCTGAGATTAGCTTTGCCTGTGCTTCGCCATTAAAGGGAGCAATGTAATCATCAATGCAAATAACTTTCACTCTCTTAGGTACAGACAATAGTAGGTCAACTTACCCAAAAAGTTAAAGGTCATTAAACAGATTTTCAACTTTAAGTCCGACATATATATATTAAGATAAATTGAGAAAATTTGATGTTATGTAGTAGGTTGACGAGCTGTTGTCTGTACTATAGGTCAAATTTTTACTATAGGGTCGAAATAGAAATCATAAAAAAATATTCTCCATATAGTAACATGCGTGCCGTATGTGCATGAGCACCAAAAAACCAATAAAACCAATTTATTTCTGTAAATAGGCCTAAATTAAGCTCTTTTACACGTCCCAATATATTTTTTTACCCTACCACTGCTTCGGGACAATATTGTGGGCTAGTGCCGAGAAGAAGCAGCGCAAGAAACTCGGTCACTATTGTCAGCCTCTTTTTAAATAGTGTGTTTACATTACAAGATAAAATGAACCTGTGCGAGCACGGCAGTATTTAATTCCATAAATTTTTATCATTTAAATAGTCATTTACAGTGTAATAACCTTTTTTCATTAAAATCATCTTGACATGCGATTTAAATTCATACATAGGCAGTTCAGCAATGGACTGTGGTAATTTGTTAAAAAAGCGAATACATTTTCCCATAAACGAATTACCCACTTTATGCAGTCTGAAATTTGGAACGGTAAGTTTATCTTTATTCCGGGTATTAATATTATGCATGTCACTCTTTTTAGGAAATAGATGCAGGTTTTTGCGAATATACCTGATATTTTCATAAATGAATTGAGAATATGATAATGATATAGCAATATATTGACACCAACTGCAAAAATATGAAATATATAGCCACCATGAATTAAATCGCCGTGCCGGTGAAGTCACATAATATTATGATCGCTGTTTCGATAAAAAAAACAAAATGGCGGCTATATCTGTCATATTTTTACATATGGTGTCGATATATCGCTATATCATATCATATCGTGTTTTGGTGGTCATGGTATTATTATTATGGGATGGGGCATTTATATGGGGGCTGAATTGTATTATTATTGCATTTCTAAAATCAATCACAGTAATTTTATTTCTGTCAATAGGTAAAAAAATAAGGCACGTCTGTATTATTTTTTAACCTACCACTGCAACTGCTTCAGGAAAATTGTGAGATACTGAAATCTAAAACTATGATGAAAAAAAATGCTAAAACTGTTATTTTAAAGCACTATTTATTTATCTGTTATAATAATATTTTTATGGTAGTTTTTGATCGACTCTTGAATATGTTCGTGTAAACAATACAAGGGCACATCATTATTCTTTCCTCTAAGATATGAACGAAGTCATGAGCGGTGGTTTATCCTATTATATATTGTGTGGCGGTGGCTAGTGTTATCGAGTAATAAACCTTTCGCAATGCTATGCATTTTGCAATCGCTTGAGAATACCCACCAACAAGCACCAACTGACAATCACAATAGTCTTCTCATGATATTTGCAGTTAATTAATCATACAAAGGTTGAATTACTATAACAAACAGATAAAGAATAACTCAAATTACAACATGTTATAGGCTAAATGTTAAGCAATCGAAAAAAAAAAACTTTTCAATAGACTTGCACACTTTTCAACACACTCCTCCATAAAAAAATGATGGATTACGTTGACATTTATTAATTTAAAAATTTTATTGCACAAAACTTTAAAAAGTGTACAATAGGTGGACTTAATGCTAAAAGCATTCTCTGCCAGCCAACCTTAGGGTCATGCACAAAAACAAGTAATGGGTGCGGTAAAGGTCCGATATAAGAATTACCTTACATTAACAAATTACGTGGTAAGCTTAATATGATACAAATAATTACCTATAGAAATATAATCAATGCACAATATATATACATATACTACTTATATAATGACTAAATAAATAACATATATATTATAAATAAATAAATAAATATTGCAATTATGTATTGAAATATTTATGGAGTTTATTTTTAAAAGATAGTTTTGATACCGATTTCATAACATCAAGGGGAAGCAAGTTCCACAGTCGTGTAGCCCTGATTGTAAACGATTTCGAGACGAAAGCAGAGTGGTGGAGAGGCGTAAATAGCTGTAGATTGTTAGAAGAACGGAGAAAGCGGTCATGGGAGCAACATAGGTATGAAAATCTATTTTTCATGTAAGAAGGTGACGATGGATTATTGAGAAAGGCGAAAAGAATACCAAGGATTCTAAGGTTCCTACGCTGACGAATGGGAAGCCAATCAAGTTGGGATCTATAACAGGAAATATGGTCGTATTTCCGAAGGCCAAAAATAAATCTAATGCAACTGTTTAAAAGACGATCTAATTTATCGGTGAGTGCCTCAGAGAGGTCAGAATAACAGGCATCAGCGTAGTCAATGATGGGTATGACAAGAGTCTGCATGAGCATTAGTTTAGTTTTAAAAGGCAGAAAGAATTTTAAGCGGTACAGACTTCTTAAACATATAATTACTTTACGGCTCACTTCAGCTACGTGAGCAGTCCAGCTAAGTGTTGAGTCAATTAAGAGGCCTAGGTTTTTAACGCTAGAGAAATATGGAATAACAGTTCCTTCATAGGTGACAGGATCCAGGTGTGCAGTGTTAATCTTAGCTAACTGTCCAGAACTGCCTATAGGAATAGCCTGACATTTAGTCGGGTTCACTGAAACACCAAAATCACGAGACCATGACGAGATGTGATTTAAGCTATCATTAACAGTTTTGATTGCATCGGATATTTCGCCAATATCAGACTGTGCGTATAGCTGAAGGTCGTCGGCATACAGGTAAGGTAGGTAAGACATGTAGGTAATATGTAACCTACTCGTATACTAAAGCCGGTCTTTCTGTAAGTTTTACCGTGAACGCTCGCTCCACCGCATATTGAATACCAAACACCAAAAGTTAAGAACTTTTACATATATGATATCACTTCGTCCCAGCAAAATTATAATTACTCATAAACTTCGTCCTTTGTTTCACTCCCTTACCCCCACTGTGTGGTTCACACATACACTGGTAATACCTCTAGATTCATTTTAAAAGGAATCGTTCTAATTTCCTTGATAGCGTGATGTAGTTGTATGTGTGAGTTCTAGTGATGCAACTGAAGTCCTATTTCAACACTCGAGTGAATCATGTAATTTTAGAATTTCACTCGAGTTACCAATCGAGTAGACGAGTCACTCGAGAGTGGACGAATTACTCGAGTGGTTCTAGACCTGCTCAACCACTCGGGGCAGTCGAGTTACTTTAAGTATGGAAGCAGATTAAAAATTTAGATATTTTTCTATAGCTTGGCCATAACACCTATGTTAAGGTGATAGCCCGTAGGGAATCCCAAAAATTTTTTTTTTGCTCCTTCATGCTAAATGTCGCTATCATTGTGCCATAATAAAAATAATTATAATAAAATTGTTTATTTCGGACCACTTACTGCTATAAGGGCTATGACTAATTAACTTTAAAATCTATGGTTAGTATTAAAAACGAAAGTTACAATTTATGACTCATAAAATATGAGATGTATCATAAATTATAAGATGAGAGGCATCCCTGCTAAATGCAAGCGATGCAACTTCAAAATTGGTATACAGGGTGGTCCAGGCCAGATGGATATAAATTTTTTTTTAGGTAGTCGGGTTAGGGACTTATTTGTACCCGCCAGGAAAAAAATCGCTTGTCAGCCGCTTACAAGATATGTTTTTTTTTTATTTTAGAAATATCACCACTTTTAATGTTTTAATATTTTTTTATTTACTTTTAAAATGAGAAATTCTATTGTTTTTTTCATTTTAGGTGCTTACTTAGACATTGCATGCTCTTAGAAAAAAAAAATCAGACTGATCTGCAAATTTGAAGTGCATTTAATTTCATATCAATATAAGAATAATTGCTTTCCTTGAAATCGACAGATTTTTCGTAAACTCCAATTAAAAATTAAAAAAGCGGTTCAAAGCACTCATGATTTTTTTAAAACTGTAGCAACTTATGCTCTTTCAATTGCCAAAAAAAGTCTCATGTTAACGAACCAGAAAAAAAGTTACGATTTTTTCAAAAATCTAACTAGGAAGAAAAATAAATAACATTAATTTCCAAAAAAAAAAAAATTATTAATTCTTTCACTTAAAGACTATAGCAAATGTTCAAAATGCCCACCGTTGGCTTGAATACAAATGTTATTTATTTTTCTTCCTAGTTAGATTTTTAAAAAAATTTTAACTTTTTTTCTGGTTCGTATGAGACTTTTTTTTGGCAATTGAAAGAGCATGTTGCTACAGTTTAAAAAAAAACATAAGTGCTTTGAACAGTTTTTTAAATTTTTAATTGGAGTTTACGAAAAATCTGTCGATTTCAAGGAAAGTAATTATTTTTGCATTGATAAGAAATTAAATGCAGATCAGTCTGAATTTTTTTCTGAGAGAGTGCAATGTCTAAGTAAGCACCTAAAATAAAAAAATAATAGAATTTTTCATTTAATAAGTAAATAAAAAATTATTAAGACATTAAAAGTGGTGATATTTTTAAAATAAAAATAAAAAGATCTTGTAAGCGGCTGACAAGCGATTTTTTTCCTGGCGGGTACAAATAGGTCCCAAAGCTGACCACCTAAAAAAATTTTATATTATCGTGGAGTCTTCGAGTGACTTTTATCCATTTGATTTATTTTGTGGTAGGTTGACGAGCTGTTATCTGTACATATGTCGCAGTAAGATAGATAAAGCCGTAATATAGTTATATCCCTAGGGATATAATTATATACCGTAACATAGTTATACGAAAGCGATTCATTACTATCTCACTAGGAATATAGTTATAAAACGGTCCAAGTTTAGTGATATACTTATATTACTAGATTAAGTTTAGTGAAATAGCTTTCGGAGTGTGCGGCGCAGGGGGAGAGGTTCGTTGTGTTGATGAGATGTCATGATTCCTCTTCTTGTCTGAACAAAAATTAAAAAATACTTTTAAAGAAACCAAGATCTCAACTTATTTGATAAGAAATAAAAATATCTCAAAACTGTTGATTAGCTTTAAAAGATTTTTAATGTTTGATTAGTTTTAATTGTATTGTTAATGTTTAAATTCCGAAAAATATGATCATTTTAATTATAATTGAAATTACTTTAATACGTGTTAATGTCACAAAGTATTGTAACTAACTGCAGGATACATAAAGTTGATTTTTTAATAAAGATAAAACCAATATATTATTGTTTTATTTAACTATATATGGTAGATTTCTATTTCACTAAGCTTAATCAAGTAATATATTTATAACACTGAACTTAATCTAGTAATATAAGTATATCACTAAACTTGGACCGTTTTATAACTATATTCCTAGTGAGATAGTAATGAATCGCTTTCGTATAACTATGTTACGGTATATAATTATATCCCTAGGGATATAACTATGTTACGGCTTTATCTATCTTACTGCGACACATACATACTATGAATCATATTTTTTTTACTTGTTGTCTTTTCACTATTATTTAAGTCTTGAACATCAATGTATGTTTTAAGCTTAGAACAAGTAAATTTTAGTTTTTCTTTAGTTTATTTTTGTATTAAAATTGATTTATGTTTTAATCAAATAAAAAAAAATACAACACAATAGTTCGATGTTCGTATAATATTAAGCATATTACCGCGGTTAACTTAGGATAAGGCAATTACAAAGGACCAAGTTGCAAGGAGGCGGGTAATTTAACTAGCAGATAGAGTTCTCTGCCGGGATTGCTTATGTATTCATGATAAAGCGAGGAAAAAAGTGGTATCATCGTCTGCTTTAATGCAGTATGACAGCTGCGGCTCCTGCATTATGGATATGGACGGATAACTTTTAATAGCGTAGGAAGTAAAAGTGAGATGGCTTTTTGGATAACGTCTTTTTTCTAGTAAAACACTTGCATAATTGATAGCCCAGTTGGCTCAGAGAAGTAAGGTAATTGGGCTAAAACAAGACCAGGCTCGACAATGCTCAGTTGGATTTTTCCGAACCAATTGGACTAGCTTCCCTTAGCATGACCACCAAAACAAAATATTTATAGACACTACCTCTCATTTTTGTTTAAAATATGATAGATGTAGCCGCTAGACTGAATCGCCGGCGACGTCACGTGCTATAATCGCAGTTTCGATAAAAAAAACAACATAGGGCTTTATCTATGATATTTAAAAAAACTGTTGGTGTCGATAAATCGCTAATTCATATCGTGTTTTGGTGGTCATGCTAGGGGGGCTGGGTCAGCTAGAAATAGGAGACGTCATGGCAAGCATCTTGTAGCACAAGGTATTGTTAAGAAGCGTCGTTCTTGGCAGCCTTCTTTCAAATCGTACTTTACCTACTCCAGAAAACCAGAAGTTATTTTATTAGAAGATGCGTGTTTACGACGATCATAATAATCATAACTTCAGCAACTCTGATCCCACTGCAGGGTATAAGCCTCTTTCTTTTAGCACCTGCTGTTTTCGTAACATACCCGCTATCATGCTTTCATAAGCATGATAGCGGGTATATTCATTCAGATAAGAAAAATCTAGCCAATATGTCAGTGTTTTTTTATTCGTAAATGTTGGTCGACATGAACTTGTACAGTCAAGTTTTTATTAGTTTTTGCGCTAAATAACCCAATTATGAATGAAGCAATTATTATCGAGATATCTGATAAGTTGATAACCTAATAAGTTACTATTCGTAACACTCTTCCAAACAGTGTTGTTTACACATCAAAGTATAAGGGTGGTTATTCGGAAATGTGTTCTCGGTGTATAGTAATTTCCATAGTATGTTTGAAATCCTTAAATTAAACTGAATTACAAATACAATTACAAAGATTATGTAAATTTAAACAACATATAATAATTCGAAAGGTAGTAGATTTTGACTTTTGCTAAAAAAATATAAAGAATTGGCGGACCATGGAAATTACCCAGCAGATAAAATTTTGCTAAACATCATGTCAGATATGAAATTAAGCTCAAATAATAGTTTGTCGAGGTGGTAGGTATTAAGAACTTTAGCAAATAATTGTAGCTCTATTTTTTTTTTTTACAAAGGAACTCGAAGTATGAATAAGAAGGTAATATAATTATAATATCAACAAATTACCTACCCATCCTACTTAGTATCAGCTAGGAGCTCTACTCTTGAAATTCTACCTGTGACTAGTGCATTGCTAGCTATAGGCTGGTTCTTTACTTACTGATTGAATGCCGGCACCGGCAGGCAATGAACAGGCTTCAGGCTATAGCCTAGCATATAGAATGGAAGGACTGATAATTACGTAGTCCAGGGGGCAGAACACATTTTACTCAGCTAGCGTGTCCCTAAACTGAACATCAAACTGTTCACGGGCTAGAGGCCAGGTTATACAATAATAATTAGATATAAAATCCTTGTCACTAAGTCAAGCGGTCAATTATAGGCATATGATAATGTCTAAACATATAGTTTTAGGTGCTGTGTTCATAAATTTCCTAATTTTGCGATTTTAAGAAGCTGTAAAAAAATCGTACTTCGAAGTTTAGGTACATAAAAAAAGATACGGGCGTTTATGCTGCAAAAAACTTAAATTTCGACACTCTCAAGGGAATCACAATTACGAGTAATAGGGTACTTTTCGTTGTGACCAAGAATTATGAAATTTGACAAATAATATTGTTTTATACTACGAGTAGGGAATAATCTGAATACTATACATTTTTTTACACAATTAAACTTTGTAATTCATTTGTAATTAATATAAACTGCGAGACTCGATTCCTGAACTATTTATAATAATGCACCTACAAATTTGTACGGAACCCTCAGTGGGCGAGTTCGACTCGCACTTGTCCGGTTTTTTCAACCGACTTCAAAAACGGAGGAGGTTCTCAATTCGACTATGTTTTTTTTTTTTTTTGTATGTATGTATGTTACGCGATTACTCCGCCAATTATGAATTGATTTTGATGATTCTTTTTTTGTTTGGTAGATCATACTTCAGAGGTGGTTCCATATAAATTTTATTGAAATTGAGTAAGAACTTTTTGAGAAAATCAAAAAATATATACCCAGATAATATTTTGGTTGTATTCTTGTTCTATCTTCGACAAATATGAGCCGATTTTGATGATTTTTGTTTTATTGAATAGCGTATACTTCAAAGATGCTATGATAAAAGTTTGCAAAATAAAAATCACCCCTAAGGGTAGGAAAATAGGGGATGAAATCGGTGTTCAGCAGTTAGATTAGGATTTATCACTAAAAATAGATGAAATAAGTAAATTTTATTTAAAAAAATAAAACCGACTTTAAAACACTAAAATGCTAAAAATAATCCTAACACTTAAGTACCTAATCAGTTACTTTTGGAGTCGGTGCCAGCCGATGAGAGATTCAATGTTTTTGTTTGCACCGACTCCAAAATTAACTGATTAGGTACTTAAGTGTTAGGATTATTTTTAGCATTTTAGTGTTTTGAAGTCGGTTTTATTTTTTTTAATAAAATTTACTTATTGTAACTAAATTACTTCATTAATGTTAGTTCACGTTACGTAACCCGCTTAACTTTGAGTTTTGGATAATGTAGAAAGTCCTACCTTGATCATAGCCTTGAGCATGGCGTATCTGGTGAAGACGTTCCTCTGCGCTTTGGACTCGCTGTACCGCGCCATGAGCGTGACGAGCGCCTTCTTGGCGGTGTCGTAGTTCTCATCGAGACGCACGCGCACGTTGCGAAGCCGCTCGTTCGTCTCTATCACCTCCTCCTTCGTCTGCCCACCTGGTAATTAACAATTTATTTTATAGGTTACTAGTTGCACGCACATCTACTGTTTTGTTGCAATAAGCACATTTTACACACACACTAATATAATCACAAATAGCATTTGCTTTAAAACTATGTGCTAATTGGTTCCACTACTTTTAGTGCATTATCTGATTTTTTTTAAGATGCCCCCTCCAATTCGATGGCCCGACGACCTTAGGAAGATAGCTGGCAGTAGCTGGATGAAAAAGGCGGGAGATCGTGTTCTTTGGCGCTCTTTGGGGGAGGCTTACGTTCAACAGTGGACTGCAATAGGCTGACATGATGATGATGATCCGAATTTTATTAAAGCTGTATCGTGACATAGATGAGAGTCGGCACTGACTTCTGTAGCACAGGTTTGCATACTTAGCACTGGAGCAAGAGGTTTCATAACGAACTTATATTTGTTTTAATTAATAAATATTTGATTTATTTTGTCTGTCTGTCTGTTTTGTTTGTTGAGTCTGAAGTAAGCCAAAGAGGAATGAATAACTATTCTTTAAGAACACAGAACGTAATACAATTTGTCCTATTAAATGTTAAGCTAGATTAATATCTACACAGTAGATTTTTTTAGTAGTTGCATTTGAAGCCAAAAAAATCTACCGCGCATCATCTTTTTTTGGGACCAACATCGAAATCTTCCGTAAAAAGATCTCATCATCATCATGATCAATTCAACCATACGACATACACTGCACTACTACACTACACATAGGCCTTCCCCAATAAATGCCAGAATGGCCGGTTGGAAGCGGCCCGCATCCAGCGGCTTCTTGCAACGTTTACCAGGTCGTCTGCCTACTATATGGGTGGACGTCCTACGCTGCATTTGCCAGTACGTAAAAAGATCTACTGTAACTTAACTTTTTAAACGCTTGTGGTCGCATGAGACTGCATAATAATAAAATGTCTATTTTGTCTCGTTTTGCTGTTTGGTTTAAGGGGTTAAAGTCCTGAGAGCGTGATCAATGATCATACATAACATGATAATCTACATAGCTACATACAAAAGCTATAGCATCGGACGTTATTAAATTACATAATTTCGAATGCAAATAATTAATGGAATCATTGACGCGGCAGATGAACTGAAAAACTAAGGGCGGCAGCGATATTTTAACCTATCAATCGGCGAGTTTAATTAAACATATTCGAAATACACGATCGCGAGCCAATAAATAACGAGTTAATGGAAGTGAGGACTGCATTGTACGGGTCAGATTAAATTCAGATTCCAGTCAGAGTTTTATAAATCTTTCTGACACTCATTGTTTTGGGTATGTGTAAACTTAGATTTCTATTAATAAATTATTATTTGGCACAATTATAAAAGAATACAAGAGATTATACACAATTTTACAAATATATTCTTACATTTATTACGAGTATCATAGTAATTAGTACTCCTTTAATATGCCTATAGAACAAATGTCATTTTCTGATAGTTTTTGTTTTATCGTAATTTGTCAGAGTATTATTGCACTGTTCAGAGGCCTAACCATAAACTCCACCAAAGTGTTTCAAGACAAAAAAATAATAATACAGTTTTCAGAGCTCATGGTTAGGCCCAGGTTCCATGCATTTGGATCGAACAGATAGCAACTTATGTACTGAATAGCTGATTTTATTTCATAATTGTACTATTAGCCCTATTTTTAATAAATATAACTTTAACACGCGTTTAAGCGTCCGATGACCTACTCTGTAATTTTATTCAAATAGAAGTACTAAATCGTGATCTAGCGCTCATTTACCTACCCTCATACATTAAACATCATCTTAATTAATTCGCGGTCTTACATTTCGCGGTACCAAACGTCTGCAAAACGCAAATATGCCGCAGCCGGTTCCAATTAAAATTACGCCATTGTACCGTAGAATAAAGCCACACACGATTATTCGTTAATAAAACGGCATTCGGCGTAACAAATAACAATTCGCACAATACCACAAACGCAATGAACTGATTATATTAAAATTGCCGACGACAATGGGACCCTCCGTAATCCTGGTTGGGACGTGATTCTGGCCGAATCGACGTTTATTTCACCCTTCCATCTCTTTCTCACGTGCATTTTTGTTGGAGTAGGAGTGAGGAGAGTGATGAAGGTTTTGTATTTGAGAGAATCAGTCGCCGACCGCAATGAATCGTCCACGTAGAGCTTGTCTATACAAACAATTGATTGGGTTTCCAGCATTTGGGCTATAAACCCGACTCCTAACAATGCTTAACACGTTGTTCACACGACTATTCTTTGGATTTGTATTCCGATTCTATGTGGGATGAATTGGTTTGATGTTCAACTCGTTATGGGTGTTCATTGAAATGCGAGTCGGTTTTAGGAGCGGATTGGCTTATGTTCGAATGGTTTTGACTAGCATTTTGGGTGGATATAAAGTTTTATTCATTTGTCGACTGGTTCATGTAGAAACAAGCTTCAGGCAGTTTCCAAAACCGAAATGTCTGACGTCATATATTTTTTGAATAAGTTTTCATCAAAGTTGTTACTTAAACTGCAAGTTTTTCGGAATGTATAATGCTCAAAAACAATGGCAAAATGCAATGTAGCTTTTAAACCAATAATAATGAGATTCGTATTTAAATCCATCAAAGACCGCGAAGAGTCATAGGGTTGAAAAGACAAAAAAGGTGGGGGAGAAAAAAAGAGTAAAAAGAAACAAGCACTTGTGCAAACGTTTCTATTATAAAGCTACAACGAAAAAGTAACGTAAAAAATGTTAATACCTATCGTAAATGTTTGATTTTGTTATACTTACTTGAAGTGCCTTCATCCTTGACGTCTTGGACTATCCGGCGAACGCTCTGCGTGAACTTGCCCACGAGGTTGGTGCTCGCTGCAACAAAACAACAGTATTTTTAAATTTTAAATGACTATCTAACGACATCCCAAACCATGGTATAGACGACAGATATTTTTTTTTATCCCTACTTTAGGTACTTTGGATGATAACCTAAAAAAAAAATTTTTTTAACATTTTATTCTACCATGCGAAATTACAGCTTTCAAGTTTAAGAGTCTTTGAGATAAGCCGCGGACAGACAGACGGACGGACAGACATGACGAAACTTTAAGGGTTTCGTGTTGACCACGAACCCTATAAAATTTGGTCTAACATTGGCAAATAGTTCAATCTAATAGAAATTAAATTGAACGGTTAAAGTTAGAGCTAGATTCAGCTAGTTCCAACACGTTTGTGCACTCAAATGAGCAACTTAAGCTGCTTGAGCTGAGCTCTGAAAGTCGAGCGGTGAATTCAGAACGTTTGATATGGATCAATATATTTTTTAATAAGTAAACTGCAAGTAGCTAGTAGTCTAGTGTCCTATGACTAGATGAGTAATATGACATAAATGATGTCCGCCAAACAAAACACAAATTGTCATGTTTTCTAGAAATAAATGAACATCCTTTTGTTACAGTTACGAGACAGTTATTATTGTTCCCAGTGTCGTCTTCCAACACACTTATACCCGAGCCAGTCATTTTTGTGAATTAATCCGAACCGGGAATAGAACCCGGGGCCCTTTGCGTTCAAATCAAATCATCAAATAAGCCAATCAAGTAGTTAAATTTTTTGTAAATGCAATGTGGAATTAAAGCTTTTTAAATCTTGTGTAGCAGTCTAGTACTGCAGAAAAAAAATAAAAGCCCTTTCGAGCCAACTGCAGTGGCAGTTGCCCATTCTTCATGTCCACTCCATTATAATTGCGACGAATTTGTGGACTATGTTTTATTCAAACTGATAATCACGAACCAAAGCCGCCTAAAAAGAAGAGTTGACTACCATTTTTCTTAAGACTTTTTCAAGTCTCATCCCTATCAAATGTTTCAACGAAATGCTAAATGATATTCAAAATATTTATAATAGTTGTAGGTACCTACTAAAGCGGAATTAGCAGATTTAGTGGAAACTAAGTTGGTGTCCGCAAGTTTCGATTCCGACACGACTGTGCACTCAAATGGGCCACTGAGCCGTCTGAGCCGGCCGACCGAAAGCCGAGCTCGGTACCAAATAAAAATTTAAAGATAAGAAATTGTGACATTAAGAAAACTTTTCGTTTTGGATTAAGGCTTTGGCTTTAATACTTAAGACTAATTAAGACAGTCATAATAACGTTTTGCATAAGAAAAAGAGCGAAAATTATAAACACTGCATTTAAAAGAATTAAGATAAAGCCTAAAGTTACACAGGATGTCAAGATAGGATATATACATTTATAACTAAAATAGTTTTTGATATAAAATTAAAATTAACTAGATTTTTTACTATTAGTATTAGATGTACGTAGATTTTTTATAGATAGATATAATATAAAATATCAACTTCTCTTTGCGTATATTCACTATTTGCACAACTTTATAACGTTATACGTACTTTGAGTTTTCGCATATTTCAGAAGTTCAGACGGTAGTTTTTCCGACGTTCTTTGATATTACTTTTAAGTGTTCCATCAGTGTTCATCAGCCCGTTGGGCACGAGAAATGTCAGAAGTTGCTTATTCTGGTAAGAAACAGTTACATTGGCTAGCCCATTGATGGGCCCTTTTATAACCGTTTATAACGTTAGTGTTTAGTTATTAGTTAATAATTTTTAAAATATTTTAATATTTTAAACATTGAAATCTTTAGTGTTGTAAACATTACGTTTAAATTGCCTACTTATAGAAAGAATTGAAATGCATCAGACGATTTACCTATTGTCATGTTCTCGAAGCAAGGAATTAAGGCGGATCTTTCAGTGCAGTCGCTTCAGGTTGCACAGCGTGCTATGGAAAGGGCTATGATCGGTGTTTCTTTGCAAGATCGAATCAGAAACGAGTAGATTCCAAACGAACTAATGTCCCTGACATAGCCCAACGAATTAGCAAGCTGAAGTGGCAGTGACCGGAGCACATACCTCGTAGAACTGACGGGGCAGAAAGTTCTAGAATGAAAGCCACGCTTGCCGGTAAAGCGCAGCGTAGGACGTCCACCTCCAAGATGGTAAGACAACTTTGTAAATGTTGCAGAAAGCCGCTGGATGCAGGCCAGTTCCAATCGACCAAACTGCAAGTAACTGGGGGAAATGGTGATGATGATGTTCAGTGCATCTCGCGAATTTCAATATTTTATTTTACATTTAAACGCAGGGTACGTTTAAATATATATATATAAAACAAAGTCGGGTTAGTTACACCATCTATAAGTCAAGAACGTCTGGACCGATTTTTATGATCTTTGATTTGTTAGATTTGTCTCCGCCCCAAATAGCAGAATAACTATTAAAATATCAAACAAATTCACAAAAAAGAGACGGTACGAAGTTCGCCGGGACAGCTAATTTGCTTAATAAAGAAACTATATCAAAACAACGGATGATACAATTGAAGGCAATTTATTTTTCAGAGCTTTTTAATTATTGAATTTAACGTTGGCGTAATTCTCTTTCGATTTTAAAGATATTGAATCTCTTTGTGCAGTAAATTTCTCTATATGCAGATTGTCTTATTTATGGGTTGAATATTTAAGCCCACTTGCAGAACTACGAGTATCTTAATTGTGACAAACCTAAACTGGGTTAAAACATCATTTATGTCATTATTAACATAAAACCCACTGGGTGTACAAAATAATAGAATACTCCTTAAAACCACGTTATCAACTCTGATATTCAACAAGTTTTTTTTTCATATGGACTCATCCTGCTCTTTAAGCAGAGCAGTGATTCTGCCAATGTCGAGTGTATTCTTGATATAGTTTACAACAAATAACGGGTGTTTAGATTTTATTGCTTTTCTTGGATTCAGTGGAGGCTACTCTTCCCGTAAAAGCAGGTTTCAAGACGCTCTTGAGAGTTAGATTGCAAACATTGCAAAACAAAATCTTTGCAACGTTTGTCAATCAGTTACCTACATGCTTTGTATTCCATCTAATCAAACTTCCTCGATCCAGATATCTCTGGTTGCACAACGATTTATCTGCCTCAACATGTTAGTCTTTTGTCGTCCCACTACCGCCACCATTTACTATTCTGTCGCGTCGTGTTGAAAATTGAAAAAGTTTGACGCGGCCCGGGGCGATTTACTCCGTGCGATAGGAAACCAGACGACATTATTAATTATATTTCCCTAACAGTTAAATCCACCTTGTTCGAGTCATGGGTGAACAACTTAACAAGTTGACGTAGTAGGTGAAGAAACCGTCGAACGAATAATTATACTTGGTAGTTTTTTTTTCTTTCTGGATTGTTTAGGAAAGTGTTCATAAATTGTAAAGACAAGATAATCTTACCAATATTATAAACAAAAAACATTGTATGCTTGTAACTAAATCACGCTCTAAAGGTTACACGTAATTAGATGAAATTGCACATATTTATAGATATCGATCTAACTTCACTCACTTTAACTTTAATTCCGTTTTTGTGGTCCCGTGAGAGGATTTTTCAATTCTTTTTGGGTATATAACTACTGTGCTTTGGGTCCATGTTTTGCGGAAACCGGCAAGCTACTTTGAAACCAAATGTCTGGCCATGCCGTCAACGCCAGGTCCTGGCAAAAGGGTCTACACCCAAGAAATGCTGGCTTGACGTCGTGAGGGCTGACATGCGTGCCAATGATCTCACAACTAGAGACGCTCAAGACCGCGCGAAGTGGAGGAGTAAATCAAGGAAAGCGGACCCTGGGCTCCAAGGCAATGGCTTTGGACGCAACCGGGATTGACCGTATAGATGAAGAAGACTGTGCTTTGGGTTAATTCTAAAGTTTACGCAAACGAAGTCGCGGGAATAAGCTAGTTCTAGTTTATAGCATATTTCCTATATAGTCCCATAAAGCACCAACTTTATTACAACTTGCTTACCAGAGGGTAAGCAGGCAATAAGTAGAAACTAGACGTAGACTTAAAGTTATGCAAAATAAGGTGAAACATGTCTAAATGCAAATATGCAGGTGTTGCAGTATTTGTAATGGTCTTGAGATAATGGAGTATGCTTTAGTGTAGTGTATTTTCCCAGCGTATTTCAGTTTTGTTTTCATTACATGTAACTCCACCTACGGACATTCAGCCACTCGTATAAATGTATATTATGTATATTTGTTTCCTTGGGCATACAAATTGTTTAATTATGCAAATTGTTGGCTTTCAGGTGTGCAATCTGAAGAACGTATGTCATTTTTAAGATTTTGAATAAACAGAAAAGCTCCTTTTTTATAATATACAATTAATAAAACAGCTAATGCTAGTTTATTATATCAAGGGAAATAATTTTACTTGAAAAAAAAAATGTCTACTGCTTCTTGTGGGATTCGAACCCACGACCTTTCGCTATCCGGGCGACTGCTCTTCCAACTGAGCCACGGAGTACATACAAAAGATGGCGAATTTCTGTAAGTGTTTATAGCTGTTAGTAAGCCAGCATTGTTTCATCAATGTCTTGAATTTTATACCCAAAATAAGCTCAGTTGGAAGAGCGAGCAGTTGCCGAAAGGTCGTGGGTTCGAATCCCACCAGCGGCAGTTGAAAAAAACTTTTTAAGTAAAATTATTTTCCTTGATAAAATAGCTACATTTTATAAAATTAATTACATTTGTTAGTGATTCTCCGGTCTTGTAAAACAGGTAAGGCCTGTATTATGGAAACAGTAGGTATTCCTTCCAATTACGTATAAACGAGACAAGACGGAGCGACGATGTACGCAAAAAACTGCTGGCAACTCGTTTATTAAGTAACTAGGAAAACAGTTACATTAAAATTTATATATAGTATAACTTAAACTAAACAGTGCAGAAGTTAATTTTGCCTGAATTCAATTCGTTTCAGGGTAAGCTCCTTCTCTGCAAATATAACAAAACTTTCTTCATAGAACCAACACTGAAATCGCAACAAGAAACAATTTCCCATACTATGACGACGATATAAAGACCTTCGTATCTCTGAGGTCCAGATTTTAATTCCCGGTCGGTCAATGTAGAAAAATAACTTTAAATTAATTAAAATTAAAATAGTTTTTATTTCGTTTACAAAAAAGATAGTTTTTCAGTGTATTTGAGGCCCTCTTTTAAGCAAATAAATGCCTGTGGTAGAGAACCTCGCTCGTATAGTTAGGTACATTTGCATTTTCTACCATAAAGCTATGTTAACAGTACATATTACTCTAAAAATATTCATTTTATACTTTACAACTATTTATATAGGCATAAGTGTTGATCTGGTGTGGTTATGTGTGTGTGTGTGAAACTTGTCTATATTGTCTGCGGTCCGGGTGTCCGGGTGGTACCGTCGTTATTTCTGTAAAAGTGTTCTTGCTACTTACCATTATAATCAAAGCAATGTATGGGATGTTTTTAATATTTATTTACATATTTATAATAAATAGCTGAACGCTGTTTTAAGCTTTGTTTTATAAAAAAATATTTGTATGCAGTAGAATGTTTCGCTTAACGATTAACAAAATATGACCTCATATTAAACTCTTTTCCTTACGTACGATGAAGCTAAATCACATAATTAAGTGTAAATAGTTAATACCGAATTAATAGCGCGCCGTCGTAGCTATTATACTCATATGACCGACTATTTGAAAGGTTAAAAAGTGTTTTTTTTTGTTTTATAGTCGGGGGAATAAAAATAGCATATTTATACAAAAAACCTTCGAAACAAAATTAGAGAACTGGTGCGGTGGTTAGCCTAGAACGAAATGTCCTAAGTTCGTTTTCCGGTTTGATGCCTCAGAGAATGAATTGGGTTGGGTCTATATGTACTTGGAGATACTCCTGGCTAACGTCATTTAGCTTTTAGCGATAAGACCGCCTAAATTGTGCATTTTTCTGTAAACAAAAATGTTAACTTTTAAGTATGGTGTACATAATAAAGTATCTATCTATCTATAATTGTCTGGTACTTCACCACACAAGAAATAAACTTTAAAAAGTTAGGAAGTAAATGAAAAAGTAACTAGCTGTGCCCACGACTGCGCCCGCGTGGTATACGGCTTCTCACACTCTATTTTACTCCTATTCGCTGTGTGCGCGATGACAGCGCCCCTAGTGACCATAATTATTGTGGACTTAAGATCTCTCAAATTATGGCAACTGGATTATTTGAGAATGATTTTCGGATTGATTTTCTTCGAAATTAGATGAAAATATCTAAAAGAGTTTGTGCCTATAATAATAAGTGATTTTCTTACTTGAACTAAAAGATGAATGGTCTAATACGTACGGGATTTGACTCGATATAACATGATATAGCTTTCCAACCTCAAACTGTGCAAAAAGGGGAAAAAATGGTATTAGCACAGCATGTGAGAGACTTTGAAGAGCTTAGAACTAACGGACAGAGCCACTTAATAAGAGCTGTGATCATAAGACAATCGTCTGTGACACAAACTTTTTCTTTTCACAGCTGCTAAGTATGTCCATTTATTTCTTTGCTCTAATTTCGATCTTGATATTGAAAACGAATAAAACATGCACAAACAATTTTCCCCATTGTTTCTACACTTTATAACAGAACACCTATGACATACAAAACAACAACATATACTACACCCATACACCCATATCGCAAATTTTAACGTTTTTACTTAAAATACTTAATAACGTTAGTATGGAATTCTATGGAAATATAGCAATTTGACACATGTCAGTCCAGAGTTTTTTTACATTTCTGCTACATTGCGTGCTGCGATCGATTTGACGGCCCCCACCACCCACTTTGAACATAGCGAATAGGAGGTAAATGAAATATAGCCTCTGTCCTACCCTTGGATACAATTATTGTTTTGCCTTTTTATAGAAACCATGTTTTTTTCCGATAAAAAGTAGCATGTCATTCTCTGAACCATAAACTACCACAATAAAAAAGCCTATCCCTTGCTCTGTTAATAACAATAATAAATTGATCCCACGGGAACTGTTCATTTTTCGGGGATAAAAAGAAACCTAAACTCCAAAAAACTCGACAAAACAAAATAAAAAGTGAAGACACTATTTTTTAAAGCTGACTGGAACGAAGATTGACAAAATTTATGAAAAAAAAATTTCTAATAACATAACATATAGGATATATTTGGATAGGGTTTAAAATTAAGGCCTATATAAGGAATAAAAAAAAACTTTTTGGTCGTCACCTTTTGAACCACCCTGTATAATAATATTAGTAGTAGTAACAGTGAAAGTTATAGACATAATAATAAATACAACCGAAACGTGACGTGATACAAAGAATAGAATATAGGTAATACTCGTAGGTATTGTTCGACTTTGGATTTTCGAAAGAAAACCTAGAATGCGATTTTTATTCTGTCCAGCGTTTCGTGCTAATGGCTTCAATGCGGTCTAAAAGCTGAATCTAATATTCAGCAGCGATCGCGAATTTTTCTTAGGAATAATTTTTAAAATAACAAGAAAAAAAAATATCCTTCTAAAATTACTAATACCATACACAATCCTTAAAACCATATAAACTATATTTAAGGAATACTTCGGAGAATCCATGGTATGAAACATCGTAATATTATTTTATGGTAAACAGCAGTGGGCCGGAGTAAACGGGTGCTCGAGTGGAGACCACGTCTTGGCAAACGTAGGGTAGAAGCCCCTCTCGATAGACTGACGAGTTTAGAAAAATGGAAAAAGCGGGAGATCGTGACTTGGTGTCGCCGGTCCCGGGTTCGGTTCCCTGGCGGTCACTGCAGAAAAATAACGTTCCTATTATTGTCTCGGGTCGGGGTGTTGAGGTACCGTCGTTGTTTCTGATTTCTGTAACACAAGTGCTTAAGCTACTTATCATAGCAGTGTATGTGATGTTGTCCAATATTGTCAATGTATGTGTGTATTCTAAATCACCATTAACTTTTTGGATACCAAGCGGTCGCATGAGACCGCAGTTTTCTCTGTGTCTCGTTTTGTTGGGCCAATCGATTAAATAATGCTGTGAGCGAGCGTCCAATCAAAATTCATAGCACGCTCTTCGCAACCAATTTTCGAACTGGCCTGTAAATTGTTCTATGAAGAGCTTGCATTTTTCCTTTACACACGGAACGGATTCTTTCTCTTTGTTTGACTGAAATATTAAATTCTTATTGTTTATGAATTTTTCGTCGCGTTACATGAAATGTTTCTTAGTGACTTTTTTTAGCAAAAGTTGAAAAATTGGTACCGGTATTCCTTGAAGCAATATTATTAGTTAGTGTACTTCAACCTCGTTTTGTTTTTGTTTGACGTAAAAACAATACTGCTTAGGTACCTACCGTTTAGCGTTTATGGTTAGCCTTATAAAGCGTGAAGAAAAAAAGACAGAGAATTCGTGATTAATCGATCTATCGATCGACTCTTACACTACATACAGGTTATCATTACTTCTCTACTTTTCCACAGTCGGTCGATATGACGTTCAACCAAGAGTAATGCAATTGTCATTATTAATGTTAGTTATAGTAATATTAGTGGTTCCATTTTCAGTACTTTTCCTATAAAGCATCTTCTCAGATTATCCAATACTTAAGAGTATTTTCTCTTTAATTGATCCATTTGATTTGCTGCGTTCAACAAAGGTGTTTTAAGCATACTAGAGTGGAGAGATAGATAGATACAATTATGACCAAATTAAACGAATTCTGATTGCAAACATTATAAAATACCATTAAACATGAATATTATGCTTAGCTTTTAGGTTTAAATAATTTCTTGTTTACACCGTGCTAAACGTAATTGGGTATACATACGAGTCTAGATTAGAAAATGTATTTTATTATTTATTGGCTATAAGTTCTGGCATGTAAATCTGATATTTTTTATAATAAGCTGAGAATTTAAAAGTAAAATTTAAAAAAATCCTTTAACATTTCAGAAAAAAATTATTAATAGTCAAAATTATTAATACTGTAATTCAATAATTTTGAACTTCTACAGACTTGGTAACTACATTTATTCATAAAATTACGTTATCAAAAAATTAATGCCATAAACAGTCAAATTAATGTGAAATACGAGCAGGCAGATATTACCTTAATTATACGGACGGTAATGAAAATTTGCATAAACTTTATGGATGGAAGTTAACTTTATTAAGTTAACTTTAATTAAGTGTGGTCACGTAACTCTGCATTTTAATCTATTTCTACATACGGATTTAACTTGTTTCTGTGTACATTGGGATTCGGTCGGCTCGGCTGTGAGGGAAGCATAGTTCAAAATTATCTGGTTTGCCTGTCTTAACGGTCACAGAGGTTTGATAGCAATCGCTTCAAATGTAATAACCAGGCTTGCAGACAACATGGCTAATAGTCGCTGGAAGAAAAAATCGGGAGATCGTGCTCTTCGGAGTTCTTTAGAATTCTCTAAATTCAAACTAAGTGGATACCAATTGTGGATCTTTATTTTACAACTACTTCTTTCTTGTTTAAATGATTCGGTAAACGTATTACCTAAACTTGCACTGCCTGTACGTTTCATCCTGTAATTTTATTATGTGGGGAATTGAATAGGTAGTTTGTAACAGTTACCCGGTAGCAAACTTGGGGTAAATACAGCGTGTAACTGTTCACGGTTCTATTCTTTTTCTACGCGAAGTTTAATGTGGAAGTTAGGCAACCGAACCTAGGGTTGCCAAAATATTTAATATTTGTGGGTATAAAACATGATGAAACAACATTGGCTTACTAACAGCTATAAACAGTTGAAGAAATTTCCAAAATTCGTATGTCCTCTGTAGGTCAGTTGGAAAAGCAGTCGTTCGAATCCCACCAGAGACAAGTCGAAAAAAAAAAAAGTGAAAGTATTATCCTTGATATAATAAACTAGCATTATTGTAAATGCAAAAAAAAAAAAAAAATTAAGTCTATTGTATGCAAATAAATTAACCGAATGTCAGATTAGCTACCATGGTAAGTGATCATCGTTAAATTTATCTACAAGTTTTCAACCTTCTAAGCTAACAACCCTATATTAGCCAAGCCAATAGATAGTTATTAAGTTATCGGTGCAACAGCAGCTGGTAGCCCTAGACTAGCACGAGGCGGCATTGTGTGCCTGGTTGAAAATACCTACTCCTCAAAAGCCTCGAGGTAGTTAGTATTCGTGCGTGCTTGGAATTAGAAAAGTTTGTGTAACGTGTTCCACGAGAGGCTCGCACATGAACAATTAGTAAGAAGCTACATGCTATTTTATATATGTACTTAGAATGAGATATTTTAATATTCAGACCGGATAGAAAAAATGTTTGCTTAGTGTTGATCTTTAAAAAATTAAGTAAATGTGTAGGTATCATTTAAATAGTGAATAGTATTTTTTTCGAATTGTCAAGTAATTTCATTTCTTCTAATTTGTGATTGTGACGACTGACGCGTCATTGATCTATAAAACAGCATAAATTAAGAGACAATTACTTAAAAAGAGGCTGACAAACTTTCTTGTTTTTTCTCGGCACTACCTCACAAATTGCCCAAAGCAGTAGCAGGGTTAAAAAAATAGGACGTATAAAAGTGCCATTAATGGCCTATTTGCAAAAATATATGTACCTACTTTGATTTTTATTGATTGTGTAGTGGTTACATAAATTATTATGACTTTTAATTCACAATAAGAGGAAAGAACACATCTTTGCTTTTGCCTCATACCGTATCCAGAACAGAAGCTAAATAATGATCCGAGAATTCCGACATGCACATCTTGTTTTATTTTATTCCTATGAACGAGTAATGAGATTCCCTGTGGAAACCACTTGTGGGCTGCCTTGCTTTATTGAATTAGGGATTTTAGTGATTGAAAAAGGTTTTCCTTATGTGCGAGCGAGGACGTTTTGAACGTTCAGATTACAATGAAAGAGATTGGGATCTTGACATTTAAAATCTTTCGCCCGCAAAACGAAAAGAGATGAAAGTAATTATAGATGAGATTTTTTTTATTGAATTCAAATTTCATGTTACCTCATCATGTAGTGGTAACAATATTCCAGCATCCATTTTGTTTCTCAG
Source organism: Anania hortulata (assembly GCA_963576865.1). NCBI lineage: Eukaryota > Metazoa > Arthropoda > Insecta > Lepidoptera > Crambidae > Anania > Anania hortulata. Next base: position 7,078,081 of record OY756396.1, on the reverse strand, counting down.
CGCTATGAAGTGAATGTTTTTAAAAATGTAAATAGACATTAAGCTTACGGCAATTACATACGTAATCCGTCACTGACATTTCTTTAAAGACAAATAATTTACATCCATAATTATAATATATGAATCGTGATGATCATAATTATAGGACTACCGACATGACACGACATTAAATATTTATATTGCGTAGTCGTATTCGTAATTTTTAAGGGTTTTTAGGATTCGAACGAATATTCGTGTCATCATCATTTTAGCCATAGGACGTCCACTGCTGAACATAGGCCTCCCCCAGTGACTTCCAGATTGGCCGGTTGAAAGCGACTCGCATCCAGCGGCTTCCTGCAACCTTTACCAGGTCGTCTGTCCACCTTGTAGGTGGACGTCCTACGCTGCGCTTGCCGGTACGTGGCCTCCATTCCAGAACCTTTCTGCCCCATCGGCCGTCAGTTCTACGTGCTATGTGCCCCGCCCACTGCCACTTCAGCTTGCTTATCCGTTGAGCTATGTGTGTGTTACCAGTGATGACATATGGAACTGAAACGTGGCCTCATAAGAAAGCTCAAGGTTGCACAGCGTGCTATGGAAAGGGCTATGCTCGGCGTTTCTTTGCGAGATCGAATCAGGAATGAGGAGATTCGTAAACGATCAAAAGTTGCTGACATTCGTGTCATAATAGGTACAAACGTCTATGATCAGTTTTAAAACTGTAATTGCAAATAAGTGTACTTACAGACTGGTACAAACAATAACCGCTCGTCAACCTACCATAAAACGTCAAATTTTCTACGTTCCGGACTTACAGTTGAAAATCAGTTCAATGACCTTTAACTTTTTGGGTAGGTTGACCTGCCGTTGACTGTACCATATCAAAATATTTTGAAACTGAGTCAGTTCCACCATCAGCATCAAAAATGTGTATCCACTTTTGGCGTTCCACCAACCTTATTACCTTGAATAAAATGTCAACTTTTGTTAAAAGTGTATCCATATTTTGACGTTGACTGTACCTACCTATTCCATTTTTTTCAATCAATCGGCGGATATTTCTGGAACTGTATGCAACCGTCTACGCGGGTCGTGGCTGTTTGCGCACGCGGCTAAGGAAATAGAATTTCACTGCGATAGTTTGGAGAAGACGTTTCAGTAGGGCTGTCTATATTACAAATATTCTTATTTATATTTTTAAATATAATTTTATTTCTACTCACAAAAAGAAAAAAGAAAAAAAAATACTAACGCTATTAATGTATGGTCCTATTTTATCATCACTTTTCCCTAGGGGGTGATTCCACTGCCCGAACATTATTTTTAACACTATACCAACATGCTTTAAGACTAAGAAACATTATACTAATTAAGGATTGTTGAGTTAAATAAATTTAGTGTTGTGATTGTGAATCACAACTCTCCATAGAGTGATACTCGTAGCTTAAACGTTTGTATGTAATATAATACACGTTGAGATAAACAAATACTAACTCTTTTATTAATTCTCCACAACTATGTAGTACCTATATAAAAGTTTTTTTAAACATGTTTATTGGTAATTGGTTTTAACATACAGTGAGATCACGCGATGCCTGCTGTCTAATTCCTTAACACATCCGCGAACAGTAATCAAGCAATGTTTTTTTTATTGTTATCATGGCTTTAGCCTACACGGCACGTCCGCTAAAGCTATAAGTAGAAGTTATTTGTTTACTTCCATTTCCATTGAGCCCTCTCAATGGGAAGCTTTGGCAGCACAGCGCCCAGAATGGTGTGGGATTGCAAAGAGACAAGTCCGCGAGTTCGAGGAGCAGCGTAAAGCTGACCGCGACGCTAAGCGCGATGAGCTAAAGGCCCGTCCTCCTGCCGCCATCAACTATAAATATGTAAACGGCGTACTAACGTGCCCCCATTGTGCACGAGAGTTCGCTGCGAAGATCGGCTACATAAGCCATATTCGGGTGCACCAGCGCCCGTCCGATTAGGAGTTGAAGTGGTCGCCATGGCCGAAAACGGTCGGAAAGAATCGGTTCGGGAATTTTTGGACACTAAAAATATTTTACATATCAGCAGACACACACACCTGACATTACCAAGTTACTTATTTATTTTATTTTATAATTCTTACCTATAAATAACGACATGACTATAAATTAATGAATTAACACTAAATAATTGTGATCTATGTAATTTGCATTGTAAAGTGAATAATTTAAACTAATTAGGATTAATACATTTGTACGCCAAATGGCAGATCACAGAGCACTATCATAAATGTTTTTGACATCTGTATTCTTACCTGTGAATCACAAATAAACAATAAAAAAAAAAGATCATCATTTGTTAACAAAATTCCATTCGCAAATCTTAAATTTGCAATAGACAGCCCTACCTTATCGTCGGATTAATGTTACGAGAATGAGTAAATACTGAGTCTGGCTTGGTGTAGCCAGCGCTCGCTAGATTATTGAATGCCTGGGAAAATCTCTTGTGGAAAGAACAACATTATACTATTTACAAATTGGTTAGAAAGTTTCCTTTCCTTAGTTATAGTCTAAGAATTGGATTAGGTAATCTGGATTAATCATCTATCATAGAACTTATAAAAAAAAATCGGTACAATGTTTTAAGTAAAAAAAATTACCTAAAGCTTTCAGAACAACACTTTGTTTTAAGTACCCACACAAAACCGTTTTTCATAAACTTTTACAACCTCTGTAAAGAAAACATTGCTGAAACAAAACCTTACCCAACCAAAGAAAAATAGAGAAAGTTTTAAAGAACGACTCAGTTTAAAGCGTTAGAAAAACTTCCGATTCAAATTCAGTGATAAATCCCCGCCGGGATTCAGGAAACGTTAAAAGTAACCCGTCGCGCCTGATGTTGCGCCGGACTTGTCGTACGCGAGTTCGAGGAGCAGCGTAAAGCTGACCGCGACGCTCAGCGCGATGAGCTAAAGGCCCGTCCTCCTGTCGCCATCAACTATAAATATGTAAACGGCGTACTAACGTGCCCTCATTGTGCACGGGAGTTCGCTGCGAAGATCGGCTACATACGCCATCTTCGGGTGCACCAGCGCCCGTCCGATTAGGAGTCGAAGTGGTAGCCATGGCCGAAAACGGTCGGAATGATCATCATTTGTTAACAAAATTCCATTTGCAAATCTTAAATTTGCAATAGACAGCCCTACCTTATCGTCGGATAAGTGTTACGAGAATGAGTAAATACTGAGTCTGGCTTGGTGTAGCCAGCGCTCGCTAGATTATTGAATGCCTGGGAAAATCTCTTGTGGAAAGAACAATATTATACTATTTACAAATTGGTTAGAAAGTTTCCTTTCCTTAGTTATAGTCTAAGAATTGGATTAGGTAATCTGGATTAATCATCTATCATAGAACTTATAAAAAAACAAAATCGGTACAATGTTTTAAGTAAAAAAAAATATCGAAAGCTTTCAGAACAACACTTTGTTTTTAGTACCCACACAAAACCGTTTTTCATAAACTTTTACAACGTCTTTAAAGAAAACATTGCTGAAACAAAACCTTACCCAACCGAAGAAAAATAGAGAAAGTTATAAAGAACGACTCAGTTTAAAGCGTTAGAAAAACTTCCGATTCAAATTCAGTGATAAATCCCCGCCGGGATTCGGGAAACGTTAAAAGTAACCCGTCGCGCCTAATGAAAATTAATGATAGGCTCTTCATTCGGCCCTGGGCTTACCGATTTAATAAAGTTATTGCACCATTGAGCTAGGGTTGATGCAGCAACAAAGTTAAAACAATCAGACATCCGGTTTCGGTGTTTGTCTCCTACATGCTAAACAAAACAAAAACTTTAACTTTAGGTATTTTTGAGAGCCCTAACGCAAATTGAAAAAAATGGCTAACGTATTATCTGGTACGAGTCCTGTTTTATGCTATTGTGGTACAACTATTATATTATTATATTATACTCCTGTATCTTTACCCGTGTCACTTAAAGTCACCTTTTTGGCAGTCTTGAAAGAGTATGGTAGTTTTAATTTTTTACTTTCATAAATTATTTTGACTAAAGCAGGTTGTTATTGCTAATGATGTTGTGGAGAAAGGCCAGGCTACGCTTAGCTAAGGTGTTTCTGCAGCGGTCCTTATACCCTCATATTGATACAACAAATAGAATCAGCAAATGGCGCCCCTATTTTCAAGATTTCCCTCTAAAATATTGTCTGAGAAGGAGCATTATTTTCGCGGGCTGTTGTCGGAGCCATTTTTTCGTAAACGCTTGTTACCCAGCTCGAAAGTTTCCACCCGGATAATGGTGGTAATAAGAGTTTTACAAATTAATGATTCTATTATGACATCGCGGAATAATATTAATGTAAGAGTGACAAAGAGGATCGAATAAAAGAACGAAATACTCAGTTATCAACGAAGACGATGCTTTTTATCGTTTCTCCGTTCCACTGTAAAAGTAAATCCAAAAATTATTCATATTTATTAGTTAAAAATACTAATTAAAAAAGAAAACACTAAGTAAGTAATATTAAAATAATCGTACCCTGAGAATTTATAAAATAATTTTTTAGTTGATGTAAACAAATATTGCGATAAACAAATTAACAATTTACGCACTCTTCCTTTATGCTTTTAAACCATGCTTTTTGCAAAATTTGGTGAGTCTAGCTAGATCAAAGGGAGGTTGAAGTGAGTAAGGAGGAGTGAGTTTGCGGGTATGATAATATGTTACATTTTTATTGGCTTGAAAGTAAGTACCTACTTGATTGCGTCGACGCAAATCTTGCATTTTTACGCCTAAGGATTGTAGGTTATTTGGTATTAATTTAAAGATAATATTACTATCCGTGCCGTGACTGAAAAAAAAAAGGTTTTGACAAACAAATACTAAAAAATGTGTGAAGAATAAGGTAAATAAAAGAATAAACCTTCAATTTCGTATAAGGTTTTTTACTAGATCAGTAATCGGAGAAGCAACATCAAACAGTTTTTAAATCTTTAAGACCCTTCCTGATTGGATCTACTTACCTAAAATGTACAGAAACGGACCCTTTTTTCATGGACTTTTTATCAGCGCAATTCCAATGGGATCCTTTTAGCCTGTTTTTCTTTGTATTATTTTGTGAGTAAATTAGCAAGTTACTTTCAACGGAACGGCAGTTCCTATTAATTTTCATTACTAAGGCTGTTCGTTCACGTTAGAGTTCGGCAAATAGTAATAAATATAAACAAACGAACGATTACGGTTTGGTTATCTAAGGGTGCGTACAGACCTGGTGAATGTGCCTCCACGAATGCGCTGTACGCTCGCTGTCTGAAGTGTAATGCAGTGCGAATTGTTAGCGCACCGCTCGTGAATCGAAGCTCGCGCGCCTCATGCGAGGCTTGCATGAGTTGCGTTAAAGAAGCGCACCAACATTTGCTCTAACAAAAATCCGTAGAAGTCGTCAGGCGCTTAACTAAACTTCAGCTTTTTCTTCACGATAAAATTGTATGGATATGCCTTTTTAAATAAAAAGTTAGTAGATCCAATGTTCCATTGTTCCAAATGACATGCACGACACGCTGCTGCCCCGTCGCCGTCACGCCTCGCCGGCTGTGTGCCCAAGGTTTTATTATTTTACACTACAGTATAAGGCAAAAATTGAACAATAATGTATTTGCTTAAGAAATTAATTTAAGTTACAACTCTTGTAATATGTCCAAGATGTCATTGTGACTTTACCCAAATAATGATACTTAGAGACAGTTGCTTGAGTATCTGTTAGACTATGCAATGAATAAACGAAAATTTCTTAACTATTACCTGCACAATTAATAGTGATGTTTGTGATATAATTTAAGAACAGTTTTAACCTCGTGTTTTTATATGAAATTAGCGTCATTATAAAAATTAAATTATCCCTAAGAATTCATGCTTATAAATAAGAATTACTTACCGACGCACCCGTTAAACATATCATTCCGTTAGGCAGATCTAAGGTACAAATTAAAATTTATGTCAAAAGGTGATAACTATCATAATACCTTTATAAAGCCTATTTCTTTTATATGAGCAGTGACAATACGTCGGGAGGTAGATACTTAGGTATGTACTTTAGTATTTTTCATTAAGAGAACTATGCGGCTGACGACAGTTTATAGCCAGGTTTATTACATCCTAAGAACACCTTAGGTGGTTTACGGAGCTATTTCAGGATAGGTACTATGCTCTCGCATGTACAGTCAATGGCTAAACAACCTGCCACAAAACTTCGAATTTTTTCAATGATATTGAACTGTGTATGTTGGACTTAAAGTTGAAAATCAGTTGAGGGATTGTCATTTCTGAATAGGTTTGCGGGCCCCCTAAACTGTACTTAGGAATAGGCTATAGGTGAAGTAGTCTCTAATTGAATAGATCAGTATGCGTCTAAAATACCTATGGGTAATATCTACACCTCATATTAACGTTACTGTTTACTATTGCGTTTCATGTCGTTACATAATGTATTTGACTTTTCAATAATAGCAAGACATTAAATCTAGGGTCATAGTCAAGCTTCTGTGACGTACTTCGAATAGACATGTTACACGGGACAAAGAGTTGTTTAGTGGTGAAGTGGTTCGCGTTCCGGACTAAAAAAGCCTGGCGGCTGCTGGTTCGAATCCCGCTAGGGGTAAATGTATGTGTGATGACCAGCATTTGTACCCATGGATGTTTATAAATGTATTTTGGCATCCGGTATCTAGTCGCCATAGTACAAGCTTTGCTTGGTTTGGGCCTAGATTATTAGTGCGATTTTTTAAGGTATTACAGACTTACTGAATCTAGGGTCATGATCAAGCGTACCTGGATTAGACACGGGACAAAGACGGGTGATGGATTCACATTTGACTGTTATCTTTTACCTTAATACCATCCAGGTCAATACCTAATACAGAATAATGGTATAACATTTAAGATAAAAAATAGCATGTAGAACTGACGGCCGATGGTGAAGGTTTTGAAATGGAGGCCACGTACCGGCAAGCGCAAGGTGGACAGACGACTTAGTAAAGGTTGTAGAAAGCCACTGGAGGCAGGCCGCTTCCAACCGGCCAATCTGGAAGACACTGGGGGAGCCTATGTTCAGCAGTGGACGTCCTGTAGCATAGCTATACGATGATGATGATAAGATAAAAAAGTAAAAAGTAATTTTACACCGTAATATAATATGACAACAAAACGGGTCACCGAAATCATTATCATACCCTATTATTCGCTACAGCCGTAGATTGACAATTTTCTCTGTAATTCCGGTACTGATCCGTATTTTATATTTTTCATTAGGCGCTGAGCGCGACTGGTTTATGGCGGGTTCGCGACGCAACACTCCCCATCTAATCTTTAAGCTGAATTATCACGGTTGTTTATTGAGACTTCGCAATAAGTAGATACTACAAGTAAGATCGCATAGCATGCTATGGAAAGGGCTATGCTCGGTGTTTTCTTGCGAGATCTAATCAGAAATGAGGAGATCCATACACGAACAAAAGTCGCTGACATAGTCCAACGGATTGGCAAGCTGAAGTGGCAGTGGGCAGGGCACATAGTACGTAGAACTGACGGCCGGTGGGGTAGATAGATTCTAGAATGGAGGCCCCCACGTACCTGCAAGCGCAGCTTGGGACGTCTAACCCACAAGGTGGACACAGGGGCGTGCATCCCATATAGGCTGTTATGCAGAGCCTACCTTCATAAAAACCGACAGAACAGCTAAACATAATTATTATTTACGTATTCAACAATAAACAATAAATATTCTGTAACCATTTTGTCGTCTACTTATACTTATTCCTTACTAAAGCGCGCAACTTAGATCGTTCCTGTGCAATTTAACCAATGTAGGCTGCCGCGAGATCGCCTACTGTATCACGCAAACTTACTCAATTTTCACTCACACTTAGATACTCGCTGCTTATATGTGAACAAACTGAATTTAAAAAAAAATGAAAGTCGTCTAAATTAAAGATTACACCCTTTTCATACATGACAATCGGACGGAAGGAACATTCCTTATTAGCAGCATAAACCGGATATAGGCTCGCCTACTTCGATCATTTGCACTTTAAATATATCGTATTTTATTAAAACTTGACAGTGCAAGATATTGAAATGAATATTTAAAATGATAAAATCGTAACTATATTTATAGAAACGTTTGAAAATAATAAAAAAGGGTTACAATTCCTTGAAAGGCAATGCAGGACATTGTTTTGATACAAAGTTTGCGTCAGCAATTTTTTCCATTAGTTTCATAGTTTGCCGCCGGCGGCTGTCATCTCGCGAGTTTTGATAAATCAGATTATAGTATTACTGATCTTTACACCTTTTTTGAGTGCTATCTTTGTTTTCGGGGTTAAGTGTTGTGTGGTTGTGTGTTATTCAATGGAAAAACTGCAAAGTGAAGTATTAATGCGAATTCTAGGTTAAATAAATTACGCGCCAATCCGAAGACAATCAAATGTGGATTTGTGTTAGTTGCAAAAACAAGACATTATCAACAGATTTTTCGTACATAGCCATTACGGATATCAGATTAATGACTTGTTTTAATTCCATTCATTGTTTTGATATTTGTTGTGGTAAAATAAATCAACGACCCCATTCACCATTTTGCAAAAAGAAATCGACATCTGGGTAAGAAATCATCATTTATTAAACAATGCAATACCATGTGAATTTCGAAGTACCTCTTTATAATTTAGTTGAAAATCCTAAAGGTAAAATTAAAGTTTTTATCATTTTATTTTTTAAAGCTCCATCTATTGAGTTTTTCACATAACTAATCATTACCCTGCTTTAGCAAAATCCACCAATTTATTAACTTATTCCTATCTAATTACCAAGATGGCGCTTGTTACGTGAACATGTCAATTTTATTGCGTTTTTTATTTAGTATTTACATTTCCTAAACCGCGAGATGTGGACGAGTACAATTTATATTTAAAAAGCATTAAGACGCGGTCCTTACTGTGACGTAGATATAAGTGAACAAAATACAGGATTAAATTTAATTTCAGTGATACCAGAAATAAATGTATCTAGCATTTATTTAAACGCTCAATATGAATTACGGTTTAGGCTTTCGTTGTTCACTGGCTTGAAATGTGTATGTACCCAGCCTACCCCTATCTGAAACCAATGCACGCCCCTGGGTGGACAGACGACCTGGTAAAGGTCGCTGGAAGCCGTTAGATGCAGGCCGCTTCCAACTGGAAGTCAATGGGAGAGGCCTAAGTTTATCGGACGTCTAATGGCTGAAATGATGATAAATAAGTACTGAGAAACCCACCAAAAAGGACACCTAGATTAAAAGATAAAAGATTCCTTTATTGATGTAAGATATTAAAGCTTGCATCACGTGAAACCTAACTATGTACAGTCACGAGCATAAACTTTCATTGGACTTTAAAACTCTTTTCAATGGAATAAGTTACGAAGTGTATACATTTCATTGCTCGTGACTGTACTCCAAACAGTGCCTAAGAGTATTGTTTTAACGTCAAACTCTATACAGAAAAATATAAAACAAGTTAGGCGCCAGGGCCTACTACTAGTGGTTTAGCAACTCTAGATAGTACCCTTTAATTTGCATAGTCCCTACAACTGTTTCAATTTTTTTAGCACCCTTAAAACGATCATCATCATCATCATCACTTCAGCCATAGGACGTCCACAGCTGCACAAAGGCCTCCCCCAATGACTTGTCATCGGAGGGGATTGCCAATACTCGCCACGCTTGGCAGGCGGGTTGGCGAGCAGTTTTTTATAAGATTTCGCACGCAGACGCTGCTGCCCGTCTTGTGCTACAGGAATTAGTCGCCTCTTACGACACGCCTCCTGTTGGCGGTGGGGAAGTGTATTCTTTACGGCCGTTTACCCCCACGGGGGTTTACCCCCAATTATTCAGTTTTTTTAGCACCCTTAAAATGATAAACGGATTTATTACATTCAATTAAATGTAAATGTTAATTTATTTAGTGCCGCGTGGGGACGGCCGTAAACAATGGGCTAGTTTCCTAAAAAAGTCTAATTAGTCCGTCAGTTGATTTAACAGAAAATATTGGACACGTATTTTTTCTTTTCTCAATCAAACAAAAAATGATGAAGATATATCCCTTTAAAGTTCCGCGTAACGTCACGCCTTGCGAAACTTTTTAGCAAGGCGTGACGTCACGTGCTCACTTTGATGTGCTTTATCTTCGTCATTGTTTGTTTGATTGACAAAAGACAAAATATGGGTCCAATATTTTTTGATAATCTAACTGACGGACTAAATAGAATAATCTTTTTTTGACCCAGGAAACTAGCCTGTAGCACGAGACGGGCAGCAGCGTCTGCGTTCGAAATGTTATAAAAAACTGAGCTCGCCAACCCACCCGCCAAGCGTGGCGAGTATTGGCAATCCCCGCCAGTAAAATTCATTGGGGGAGGCTTGTGTTCAGCAGTAAACGTCTTATGGCTAAAATGACGAATGACATTCATAACTGATTAGTTTTGTCATATTGTTGATGAGGGTACATAAGACTTGTATCTAGAGAGCTTACGATAGGTCCATGTAGCTACAATTTGTTTATTTAATAAAATAAAGAATAGTTTCTTAGAACTTCTACAATACTCTGAGTTTAGAAAAAAAATTCATTTTAGAAAACGGAGGTTTTATTTCTTCAGCCTAACCACGAGCTCTGAAAAAAACGTGTTACTTTAACAATGTTTTGTATTTTTGTAAGTTTTATGTAAAAACAACACTGCTTAGCTACTCTGCCGTCGTAACGCAAAAGGGCACAACTATATTTTTTATGAAATCGAGATATTCAGGGTATAAAGGGCGTGCCAAATGAAAACTGTAGACAAAGCATAAAAAGCTCTATCTTTTGTCCAAAAATAGTTCTTATGAAATAGTTTCAAAGTAACGAAATAACTTCCTTGTGCTATGAGGTATCAGACAACGAATTTTGCCAGCGGCGTCTCCCATCACACCCAGATCCGAACCAATTTAGTTTTCTGAATTGACCCAAACCAAGAATTAAATAGGACGACGTGGTGCTAAAAGGAACTAAGTGGCCAAATTATAAAATTCCGGACTCCGTGTCAGTCAGTCAATTCAATTCGTTTATTGCGTTCTATTATGTTATACAGGTGCTATAAATAGGTACATTAAACAGATCATTATAGGCCCTGTTGGGCACAACAATAAGGTATTGTGGTCAGAGAGTATGACGCTCAGATTAAGGCCGACAACAAACGAGCGTGTATAATATGAGCCGCGTTTTCTGAGTCGCGTGGCCGCAAACGTGTTACGTGACTTACAATTCCCAAAATTACGCTCGTTTGGCCTCAGCCTAAGAGTAAGTCTGATAGTAATTCTAAGTACCAATCTTCTTCTTACCAATTTAGTTAGGTAAATCACAGAGTAGCCGACGCGACTCTTTTGCCAATTAAGTATCTCACATTACTAAAATGGCGGAGTTATAACTCATGTTCGTTAATAACGTTCTCCTGGGAGCGTTTCGTTATCTTGAAGACGTATTACGGGTACTTTTATAAGGTGGAAGTTAATGGTTGGTGATAGTGAGACTGCTTGCGCGATCTGGTAAGATGCAATCTAAACACCATTACTAGATATCTCAACTGAAATAAAAGTAATTGTGTGGGGCTTGTTTAAATTTCCTTTTAGCTTAATAGTGGTTTGTGAAAGTTAATTAAAATAGTCGGTCAGGTAATGTCGACTGAAAAACTATTTTGAGAATACTCAATAAATAAGCATTACTTATTGAGTATTAAGAGTATTTTTGGCACATAAATATTGGACAACATCAAATACATTGCTCTGATCCTGTGGTAAGTAGCCAAAGCACTTGTGTTACAGAAATGAGAAACAATGACGGTACCACAACATCCAGACCCGAGGCAATATAGAAAAGTTATTTTTCTACATTGACCCGACCGGAATTTGAACCCGGAACCTCAGAGATAGCCACACCAAGTCCGGTATGCTCGCCTCTCGGCTACGGAGGTCGTCGAATAAATGTGTATGGAATTTGATGTCATAATAATATTTTTTTCCTAAGAGTATTTCTGAGTTGTTAGTGCAGAGTAATTCTAACACTCGTAGCCGTGTTTAACGGCCGTCACCAACCTCATTTAGGTTGATGGTTTTGTTGTTGCTGAATATCAAAATACAAACGGAAACATCAATGTATTAAACATAATGTGTTAAAGCTTAGACGAAATATATCATTGACACTACCATTTAAAAAAATACGATTCGTTATCCAGCGGTTCTTTTTGCTACTTTTATCAGTTATCACATTTTAGTTGGTTTACTTATATTTTAAGAGACGATGTAAAATCGAGAGCAATAGTAAATAAATTGACGCACGATTTGTTTTCTTGCTGGTCATTGTTCTACGTTTCCTGGCCTAGACGCGAGCGGGGCGAAGCCGGCGACTTTGGTCAAGTGTGCGAGCGGCAATTCAAATGCACACGCGCACGTCAATACCTTATAAAATGTCTCGTCCACATGATGGCGACTTTTTGGTGAAGTATTTTGCTGTGGCTACCACTAGTGGCCCATTGTGCGTCAGCGCTTACAGTTCAAAAATAGCATAGCTGTAAAACCATAACACAAAACGTATTATATTTTACAAGTTCACCGATGACAAATTTCCATTTGCATTTTAAAGGCTTTACCCTTTATTTCCTCTACCAGGAATACCTCTGATTTGCAGTTGTCTCAGTGGTGACCTAAACGTGAGCTCATAAGGTCCTGCCCCATCCATTGAAGAGTGTCTGAATCACAAGAATTTGCATACTGATTCACATTTCGCGTCGCCTGTCGTGAGTGCAAACACGATGGGTAGGTATGATTCAGAGGTGTTTTGGACTACATTTTGTTATTACCATTACAATATCGGTATATATATCTACCAATACAGCATATATGTAAGTACGTGTCACTCATGACGAGACCTCCTTATCCTGGCATCAAAAGCTTTGTGACAAAAAACAGCGCTTAGTTAAGGTAAAATAAAAATTCTCTGACATAAGCCTAAAATTCTATTTAATTGCTATTTTATTCATCTATTACAGCTATATTTAAGAATAATGTACAAACTTTTTTAAGCATTTTTAGTAAGCATATTGAAAATAAAACCATAGTGAGTTTTCATGGCACAGAAACCTATAAATATTTGGTTTGCTGAAAGCAGAAGATGATAGTTTTTGATTTAGTAAGCAAGTTGTTTTTAAAATACCAAAATTGTTTTTTATTAGAATTTTAGGATTAATTTAGAATTCAAAAAGCCACTTGCACATCATAATAAAATATTTTTATGTAGTGCCGAATAAATCGAATTTTCAATATAAAAACCAATAACTATCTATTTATAAAAAAGAAAGTCGGTTTAGTTACACCATTTATAAGTCGAGAACGGCTGGACCGAATTTTATGATCTTTGGTTTGTTCGATTTGTCTCCGCCCCGAATAGCAGAATAACTAATAAAAAATCTGAATAAAAAGAGGCGTTACGAAGTTCGCCAGGACAGCTAGTCTATTATACGAAACAAAGTCGGGTTAGTTACACCATTTATAAGTCAAGAACGGCTGGACCGATATTAATGATCTTTGATTTGTTAAATTTGTCTCCTTTCCGAGTAGTAGAATAACTATAAAAAAACAAGGAAAAATTCACGGAAAAAATAATTATGAATGGGCGGTACGAAATTCGCTGGGACAGCTAGTTTAATAATAAAAACCGAAGCATTATTCGTAAGCATCTCGAAGTGAATAAGTGAAAATACGATTACCTATACGAAACCCTTGATGTCCGCTTCAGACTCGCGCATAACCGAATTTTGATCAGTCTTTCTTTAAGGAAGGTTGACATAATTAAATAATCTATTGCCAACATTTTATAATTAAACCTAGAACAGATTTCCATTTTCCGGAGCTAAATAATATTCTTTTTTAGAAATGCCGAGAAAAATTAAATTATGGGTCTTACTTGACTTTGAAGATTAAAAAATTGTCAAATACATTTGGTATAACGAAGTCTTTTTCTTTCGTTTCTCGTTTTATAATTTGCCAAATCAATCAAATAAAAGACAAAGAATTATAAAATTTCCACTGTTTCTAGTTTGCAAGAGCAAACAGAACTAGCAATTAGCATAATTGCATGGGACCTTTTCCCAACAGCAGGACATTATTGGTAAAGAACTAACATATTAGCAGTCAAAATAGCATAAAGTTTCAGTGCATTTCAAATTGTACAAAAAATAACTATTTTCAGTATGCTCTGCTAGTTAGCAACTACCCTGTTTTACAGTATTTGATTTTGTAGGTAACAATTGCTAATACTAGGTAAAACTAACTTAAAAAAACTAAAAAGCTAAAAATAATATTTACTTACATACCTAATCAGCAGTGATCAGAATTGGATGACTAAATTTACCTAAACTTTGTGATGAGACACTGACACTGACTCCTAATTGTTAAGGATTTCTGTAGTTTTCATCATCATCCTAGCAGTATGATATGATGACTCCCAGACGCAAATTTCTGAATAAGTTATTAAAAGTTTACAAATACACTCTACTTGAATATATTTTTGAGGATTTCCTTTGATTTTCTTGAGATTCCATCATCAGATCCTAACTTAAACCGACGACCTCCGTAGCCGAGAGGCGAGCATACCGGACTTGGTGTCGCTATCTCTGAGGTTCCGGGTTCGATTCCCGGTCGGTCAATGTAAAAAAATAACTTTTCTATATTGTCTCTGGTCTGGGTGTTGTGGTACCGTCGTTGTTTCTGATTTATGTAACACAAGTGCTTAAGCTACTTATCATAGGATCAGAGCAATGTATGTGATGTTGTCCAATATTTATTCATTTTATTTATTTATATTCTATTCTCTTTTTTCTGTTTTAAACGAAAATATCGGTAAACGTACATAAAAAAATATACAACTGAACATAGAACCTCTTCCTTTTTTGGATTCGGTTAAAATGAGGTCTCAACGTCCAACGTACTCATAAATACGGTTTCAGAATTGTATCAGGGGCTTTATATGACCTGACCGGTACTTGCGAGCTATTTCAGTGGCTTGCCATGCGTGTATCCATTCAAGTGGTGCGGTATTATGCCGCGCGCTTGACCTGAGCTCAATTGCAATCTAAACGCGTAGGTGCTCGGATATATTAGATCAACAAGCCGATTGAAGGGTTAACTACATGGTTAGCGTCGAAAAGTATATGTATATGTTAGTTATACAAAAACTAATGGCGGTTGGTCGGTGTTTTAATATTATACTCCTTCATACAAACTGATGGCATTTGGTAGGTATTTCAGTGAGAGAAATTTTTTTTCCCATATAAAAAGTTATTACTTTTGAGTAGTAAAACCAGCCCCTAGAAGTTAAATTAACTAATGAATTAGGCCCAAATATCACTCCGAATAACAAATAACGAATTAAGGCAAGGTATTATAGCTACACGCAATATCTGTAAAGACAGCACAATTAGGATGCCGTAACAGATGGTGGAGTAACTAACCGTGAACGCCTCACGTACGAATCCATTACTAGAGCCCGCCCTAATATAGTAGAAAATGAAGGAGAATGGCGGAGAAACGCGAATATGACAAATTACGCGTTCCTCGCATCAGCAGTATTTGCTTTTCACGCTCTTAAGCGTAAACTTATTACTTACAGAAAAGAATATTCAATCAACTCGTAGAGCGGGTTATTTAAACAGGTGAATAAAACATTTGTTAAAAATACATTTTTCTATCTATCTACACACGGACCGCATGCCACACTTCACATTGACTCTGATCTTATGGTAAGTAGCCAAAGCACTTGTGTTACAGAAATCAGAAACAACGATGGTACCAGACTCGAGACAATATAGAAAAGTTATTTTTCTACATTGACCGACCGGGAATCAAACCTTCAGAGATAGCGACACCAAGTCTAATATGCTCGCCTTTCGTCTACGAAGGTCGTCAAAATATGGCAAACATTGAGTTTGTGTGTTGAGTGTGATATGAAATTGAATTATTTGACAAAAGTCATTTGTTTTTTTGACGTGTATACGCCCCAGGACCTAGAAGTATTATTGTTGTAGGTAGTTGAGATCTTGAGACAGAAGCATTGACTTATATATTACTTCGTAAGGACAGGGCGGAACGCATGTTAAACTGTTGCCACTAACGTGGCCCTAAAGTGATCCTCTTTAGACCGAAGTGACGTAGTCGGCTGTCGGCTGTCGTCGAGAGCGAAGGTACGTTAAAATTGGGAAAATTATAAGATTTGTCGTGTTTACTACGACAAAAGCACAACTAATAAAAAGTACGATATTTAATATGTCAGGTAAGTCGAAAATATGTTAAATAAGAAACATATTTACATTGTTTTAGAAATTTTGTTTCCATAATCTCAACGTTTGGCATAATAGAAAGCATCGCATGGTGTGTTGCTGTTTAATCGTTTACGACACAGTTTAAGGTAGTTCTAATAGATGGTGTTAGTGTGGCTTGTATGGTAAACGTGTAGAGTGATTTGTTATGTAAGCCTAATCTTTATTATTTAAATCAATGGACAGAAGCTATTATTTTCATTGCTTTAAAAACATTAGACAGGAACTAGGATTATCTAAGATAAATACACTTAATAAAAATTCGACTTCTTTAAATGAGAATCGTACCCTCGTTTCTTTGCTATCGTAAGACGTTTGTTTTTCTAAATGAGCTACCGACCTTTGGATTTTTTTTGTGGGTTTCGCTGTTGATGCCACTCACTAGTTAGTACCTACTTACCAAGATATTTTTAATACTGAAATTTAGAAAGTGATGATAATTTATTCTTAGATTAATTTTGTGTTGTACTTTTAAACTTTGTGAACTCATTCAATTCTAAAAGTTATACTAATTCAGTAAAATTAATGCTTTTGCCACTAAAACTTACTCTCGTAAATCAAATTCAAAGTTCTGAATATCAAACGTTCATAACAAAATGGCATTAGAATATCCCAAGCCGGTATGGGTACGTGTTAAATATATTACGCGTATGAATGAGGGCAACAGCACAGTATAAGTAGGATTAGTAGGCCCGCCCGCTCCTAACTTACACACTACAACAATCGACACATAGCCAAAGAAAACTTAAGTACAGCAATCTGTGTGCTTCCCCAGATGCATATTTGTCGTGTAGCTATGTATCCCTGCCCTCGTTAGAAATACTTAAAACGCAACAACATTTTAAAGAGACTATTAATCAGCGATTTTGTGTAGCGTTAGTCGTCAATGTCATGGGTAGGTACTACAGATTTTCTACTAACTGATGCAACAAGGTCAAAATATGGGTGGGAGCGATATCGGGATATGAGTAATTCTAAAAATAGCAAATCTGCCATTGACTGAGTATTTTTTAAATAGTTAATGGGTATTATTTTATGACAGCAGTTGCATACTGTGTACGCACACGAGTGGTCCTTCTGTTACTTTACAGCTTGTGCCAACAGTTCCATAGATACGTGTTTGATCCGCCCCGGCCCGCATTCCGACACAATTTGAGACATGGAATTGGGCACAGAGCGTTCCGAATTGTCGAATTGGCGACAAAATTGGTTTGGGAGCTCAGCTCCTCAAATTTTTGTGGAAGACCCTATTTGTATTAGGAGGGGATAAAAAGTTCCACAATATGCTTCATAAAAAGATAATAAAATTTAACATTTTTGTCATGACCTAAATTTGTTTACAGACGTCTGTTATTACCAGTGATCGGATTAGGTGATTTGATGTACTTTGGTAGTGCTAGCACAATATGGATATGTCTTTTTTTAAAGAACTGATACAAAGAAATTCCGAAATCCGGGAGGCATGTCCATATTAACATCAATGTTTGAGATCATTAACCTCAAATCAATCTCCCTATTCCGATCACTGGTTATTACACACTAAAACGGGAATTAACGGGATCTTTAATAGGTACATATGTATATTTTACCTTTTATTTGCCTGATGTTTCGACCGGGTTACACTGACCATGGTTACAGGCTGAATGGTACCGCGCTGTCTTTACTCCGTATGAGAGGTAGATTCTTAACCCACCCCTTAAAATATTATTCTGTACATCTGTTGACCAGATAACTTCAATTTAGTTTCAATATAACTTGTTCTAAAAATAATGCTTGAGATGCTTCAAAGAAAAGGTATTTTTAAAAGTTACAAGTAGGTATGTGCTACTTGTGTAGGATCAGCATATTGTAAAATAGCAATGGGCTGGTCTTTTTTGTTGCAGAGCCGATAGCCAATGGAGCAGACGAAGTAGAGACCATCGGCAAACTGTAAAAGAGTAGGACGTCCAGCAGTGGCTCGTTGGACAGACGACCTGGTAAATGCTACTAAAGCGCGTATTGGAGTAGGTATACGTTAAGCAGTGGACGGCACAAAGCTGATTACATCATTCATTATTCATCCTTGACTGGTGTAGAGTTTCCAGTTCGACAATTCACGCGTCCTAAGCTGATGGTGGTAAAATAAACGTATGTACCTCCTAGCTAGCGCGATATCACTAAATGATCTTTGGAGCCTTTGGAGAGATAGGACTGAGGCTTCGGGAAACGGCTGGTAATAGAAACGGGGCCTTTGTTATATAATTGGGCTATGGGGGGGTGTATCCTTAAAGTGGTTTGAGTTGGGTTGGGTATCTCTCTTTAAAAAGGTAAGGATGGTGTTAGGCCTCATGTTCACTTGAGACCAAAGCGTAATTGTTGTTGAATACGAGTTTATTACGATGGAAAGATTACAGTTTTAAACACATTTGTTTAAAATTACTATTCTAATTTGACGTGTACTAAAACTTTTGATTAAAGTTCATTGGTGCGCGTAATTCCTTCGGGAATCAAAGTTTCCTCCTCATAGTTAAAGGCCGGATACCCTAGAGACATGGCCTGTCTTTCCGTAGTTTTACAAAGGAGTTAAAGTTGACTAAGTGGTAGTTCTCGGGAACGTTTTCAACATTTATTTATGGGGGAACTAATGCACGCAAACTTTAATTGCAATCTATGGTGGGCAATAAAGAGAGTCTACTTTTTTATACCATTAACATAATAGATTAAAGTAAAATCAAGTAGAAAAATGTTGACGAGCTAATTTCCTTTTTAAAATAACTACAGAAACAAGTTTTGGTATTTTGTATTTACTTATAGCCTAGCCATTTTAAAATAAAATATGTAAATAGATTCTTCCAACAATTACACTTATTGTCTAACCCCAAACAAAGTAGAGCTAGTAGTATATAATTAAGTGACTTGATAATCATTATCTCCACTATCATTTCAGCCATATAAGTACTTCCACTGCTCCAATAGGCCTTCCCTAGTGACTTCCAGATTGGCCGCTGCCCGCTTGAAAGGTAATGGACAAATATGGACATACTCAAATAGATGATATATAAAATTTGTTACTATACGAAATTAAAACAGCAATTTTATAGCCAATAGAACACAATTAAAGCTTTTTGATCCTTTTAAAATCAGGACAAGGCAATAAAACCACAGTTTTATGGATTTACAATTGTCTTTTAACAAAGACTGCACTTCTAGGACTGAAATAACAATACAGTCGCATCACGACCGAACGAGTCATTGAGACCCTATTAAGTGCAGTCGTGATTGAGAGACGTGCAATCCCTGAGAGCTCAATGCGAATGAATGTAATTATTTCTTTAGGTACTACGATTCGTTGGGAAATTACTGATTGGTCATTTCACAACCTATGGAGAAATGTCGGTAATAATATGAACACGGCATTAGAAATTTGGAAACGAAAAACATCTGCAAAATACAACAGTAGAAGAAAATCAGTTTGCTTATAAATTATTTGCAAGATAGGTAAAGTAGGTATACTATAGAGAATAGATCGCCTTTTTTCTGTGTCTCTTCAATTAATGAAGGTTGTCTACTAGCTTCTAAAACTTGTTTGGCGTGGTGTAATAATGGGCTGTACATGTTTTCTATTATTTACATTTTTGTGGAGCCATTATTTTATGTTGCCACCAATAAGGCTCTTCCCGGCAATCTTTCATAGAAAGAAATATTAAATGATAAGCAAAAATCTAGTCAATACTGTGCTTTCACGGGCAAAGTTTATCTCAGATGGCGCCAATGTGTTTGGTCTCGGCAACACAAATGTCAATGTTAGATTTTTTTTTGTTCGTTTAAAAACACAAATATGTAAAGTCGGTTTTACTATGCTTGTCGAATATTGTAAACAACAAATTATAAATCAATACAAAAATATTAGTCTATAAAATCAACTATTTGTTAGAATAAATGATGAACCAACATAATACGTTATTATTTCTGTGTTTATCTTATTTTTAAATTCATAATTTCGTTATAAAGGAATGTTAAGATTGTTTACAATGTTCGATAAGTAAATAAAAAAGAATTATATAATTACTGACTATAATAATTAGTCTAAGTGAAACAATAATTATACAGAGTGTAACGAAAAGGTGAAATAAAATTTTAAGGGGTTATTCTACGGCTAAATTACATCAACTTTTTCTATGGGACCAACATCGAATTCGCAAAAAAAAAAAACACTTTCCCATACTAAAACGCGACCAGCTGGCATCAGTTTGTATGGAAACGTAATTTTTTTTTTGAGATTTCGATGTTGGTCCCATAGAAAAAGTTGATGTAATTTAGCCGTAGAATAACCCCTTAAAGTTTTATTTCACCTTTTCGTTACACCCTGTATATTGTATGTTTTTGACGTAAGTTTAACACACGTTTGACAACTTAGAATAACTTTCCACGTAGTGATTACTTGATCTGCGGCCGCAGTGGCAGAACCAATGATCAAATAATCACTGTGCCCGTAGTGATTGTGACCAAACACAATGCGACACCTATCGGGATAAATTTCCATTTTGTTTTCCCATTGAGCACATTTTTTTTGACGTTAGTCTTTAGTTGTCTAATGAAGGTTTACCAGCCAGTTCGTTTCATTTTCTTTTTATCATGAATTTAAGCAAGGGGCTATATATTTTTACGAACTAATGATGATGCTGCATTAGACCCACTTCACATTTTATGCCATATAATAAGGGTTCGAGCCGTATTCATTGCTCATAAAACGAGTCCATGATCCTCACCGACCTCGTGTCGAGTTTAGTACGGCCATCCTCGAAAATATGTTGGTGAGGTTAGTTCCTTATTAATCTCACTCAAACCTAACACAACAGTAAATGGAAGTATATTATCCCTTTGCTTACCACAACAAAAAAAACTCCATTGTTTTCCATTGTTTTTCCGGTCTGCCACGGGTAAGCGGAACGCGAAGGCTTAAGTTGTTGTTTAGTTTTGTAGCTCTAAAACGGAGTTTGGTATCGTATTGTAGTCAAAAAAGAATTCATCAAACAAAATAAAATTTAAAATTTAACAATGTTTTATGTTATCTAAAATGAATTCATAGGAAAATTTTGATTGAATATTCCCAAAAATAAAGTTTTCAATTACAAGTAAGCTTACTGAAAAAAATTATTAATATTGAGTTTATTAAAAATATAATAATTTTGACAACCCTGAATGTAGCTAAAATTGAAAGTGTTGATGTGGAATAGCGGTTAAAATAACTATATTATTTTGATTTAGGCACACTTTTTTAACTTCAGTAAAATGTTTTACGTGATTTAGGCACAACGCTTAATCATATTGATTGAACCTAAACCTGGTTATATTATACATGTTTTATTCGACGACCTCTGTAGCCGAGAGGCGAATAGGCCGGACTTGGCGTAGCGATCTTTGTAGTCCCGTGGTCGATTCTCGGTCGGGTCAATGTAAAAAACGAACTTTTCTTTGTTGTCACGGGTCTGAGTTGTGTGGTGCCGTCATTGTTTCTGATTTATATAACACAAGTGCTTTAGCTACTCATCTTAGGATCCGAGTAATTTAAGGGACGTTGTCCAATATTTATTTAGTTACTTAATGATGTTTAAATCACGATTTAAGAAGGAAAGGCCCACTAATCGGTATAAAATGTCGCACGTAAGAAAACCTATTTAGCGCTTTCTAGTGTAAAATATCCAAAAATCGTAACGAAAATCATATAGCGCGGATGATAATCGCGCTTTAGAGATAGGTTTTATGCCGCCATTCAGATTTACGCGGCTCTTTCCGTGCACGATATTACTTTATCTCGCAAGTGTATACTTGCTAGTGACGTCACAAGACGGTAACAGTAAGCTCTTACCTTTAGTCAGGTAATTCTGTTTCTCTATTCGGTAAACTATTTTGAAAGGGCATTTCGTTGCTGTGACCTGACTTCTCAATGGATTATTACAGCGTTTTTAAAGTTAAAACATCATACCTGCGAAATGTTCAGTATAAAAACGGACGCAAGATGTTGGATATCATGGTAAACAGCACAAGCAATTTGTTACTGTCAAAAGCCTTTTTTTAAATTAATTAGATACCTAAAAGAAAAAGTTAAAGAGACGATCTAGGCAAGTACTCCCGGTATTAACAAAATCTGGCACTAGATTAGATAGAGATCGTTAGATAGAAAGAAAAACAAGACCTGCATAGGAAGACCATAGCTAAATATAAAACAAAATAAGTAAAATACATTAGGGATTATAAAGAAGAACAAATCCAACTATCTAAAACGTATTTTTAGGTGCGCGTTAATTTTAATCGATTTCATTGCTGTCATAACACGACCGATTTTAAAGATAAAATAGTATGTACTTGGCGACTAAACAGCCATTAAAAACCTGCTATAAAATAAAAATATGTTTTAGTTTTGCTTAAGTCAGGTATTTTTCCGGTTTACGGTATGCCTTTATACCTAACACACGACATCGCTACTCGCAATCACACTTAAGATGCGGATGCTATCATTGTCCTTATTTGCATAAATTGTCGCTTTTTTGGGTTCCGTATCACACAAGGAAAAACGGAACGGATATACTAACTTTGTTGTCCATCTGTGCAGTAACTTCTATACAGACACAGGAACAGTGTACTATAGGTTCTACGGTTTCATAAGATGTAAAAATTCATTATATACAATAATACAGCCGATATGTTTTGATCCTTAAATCGTAATTACACTCATCGAAACCCATAGAGTTCTTTTCATTGATCAAGAATTATAAAATTTGACAAGAAGCAATATCTCACAGAAAATGCAAAGGGAAAAATAAAATCGTTAATTTGTGTTTAAATCACATCAAACTTGGTGTGATTACAGTAGAAACCCAGTAGTTCAATAGAATTATGAAAAACTAATTAAATGTAAGAGCTGCAGTGGATCCCGAGTTTATTAACATATGAAGTGTCCTACAGAATAGATCCCAAACTAAATGAAAGAAAATACGGCGATACAGAACCCTCGGTACAGTACCACAGCTTACCAGTTTATTGATATGCCGTAGTTGTGATGGGATGGGTGGCTAATTCCAACCATATTTAGTGACATTTATCAAAAGCGGACATGCTTGGGATAAATGTCACTAAATAGGTGCTTCGGAAGGCACGTTAAAAGTTGGTGCCGGTTAATATCGCTTGATACTTGTCGTAAAGCCTAGTCAGAGGCCTTAGGGTGGCTTAATAAAATCTGACAGTAAGTCACTGGCCTCACAAAACCCCTCCACCAATCCACACTGGGCCCGAGTGGTGGATAATGGCCCAAACCACCTCATCGTGGAGGTGAGATCTTGTGTCCTGCAATGGGAATTTTAAGCATACTTTTATTATAATTTAAATAATAGATACAAGTATAAAAGCCCCTTCAGAGAAGATTTTAAACTTAAAATTTGATGATGCATTAAAATCAAGACTCGCTTGTAAGGTCTAAAAGATTTAAGGATTGTATGCCGGAGGAAAAGTGAAAGACATTCTATGGTTACACCGATGAATGTGGAGATGACAGGCAAAATAACAGTATAACCTTTATCTTTAAGTGTCGCTAAAGGTTTAAGTTAAAGCGTTATACTGTCGCAAAAGTAAGTACGAGTTAACTTTAGAAAGCGGCCTACAAGCCGGCCGGCTACTCGACATGCAAATTGATGCTAATTACTTGACATTTTTAGAAGTTGTTTGCACAATTCGCTGCTGTTCAACGCAGATGTGGCAAATTTTTTAGGTAATTTTAGCTGGTTTGAGAGAACGCGTGAGTTCGAGAACTCATAAAAGTGGGCTTACTAAGGGATGTGAGTTAAGATTAATAAAAAAGAGCAGTATTTTATTTATTTACCATTTAATAACATTGTCACTAGACAATAACCTACTAAGGTTATTTACATAAGTAACTTCTCTATTATCTCAAATAGGGGCCGAAATATGTAACCGGTTGACCGGCCAGTTTATATGAAAAAGAAACATGGGTATTTGAAAGATAATAATAGCCCAATGTTATTTCAATATTATTTTTCAAATACCCGTGTTTCTTTGTAATTCTAATATACGTATATTTTGTGATGTGATTAATTAAACTACAATATCCTACCTTAAAAGATGTGCATTGAGCTAAATGTGCAACGATTAAACTATCCATGTAATGTACAACATCTATTAAGTTTTATATTTGATTATTTGGAAAACATGATCAATATAACGAGCGTAACTACCTTTAAGTTACATAGAGTGTGTTTTGAACAAAAGCTAAATTTAAGGGGGTGAATATGTTCATCAATTCAAACGGCTTTTTCTATGGATCAACATCAAAATCGCATTTTTTTTGGATCTCCATACAAATTACGCTCGGCCTCGATGATAAAGTATGGAGCAGCAAAAATTTGCTATATGATTTCAATGTAAACTCATTAGTCAAAGTTTTTTGTATTCATGAATAAATTAAATATTGGACAACATTACACACATTGCTCTGATCCTATGTAAGTAGCCTGCATTTGTGTTACAAAAATCAGAAACAACGACGGTACCACAACACCCAGACTCGAAACAATTACAAAAAAGATATATTTCTACATTGACCGACCGGGAACCGAACCCGGGACCTCAGAGATAGCGACACCAAGTCCGGTATGCTCGTCTCTCGGCTACAGAGGTCGTCAATAAACACATTAGCCCCCTGAAATATGGCTACTGTTCAAAAGCACACCCTGTATAAGATCGGTTAATACTCTGTCTGTAAATTTACATAGTCTGCATCTGTTAATTTAAGTCTCACTTCAGTCACATCTTTGCAATAATCATGTCTTGTGAAATCGCAAAAAATGTTGACAAAAAATTAATTCTATTTGAATTTTGTCTTGATTCACCTCCAAGGTCACACTGTATAAGGTCCTTCAATTCTCAGTACCCATAATCTCAAATCGCAAAGAAAATAAGGCTACAATAGCCGTCAGGAAGAAATACGAGCAGTTTGAGACGCCGTAATTGGTTCCTGCGGGATCGACTGTCAGCGCCACCGCTAGCTGTGATTTGATTTATTGCTGTATTTAAGGATTTCTGAGTTATTTAGTTCATTGGTTTTCATAGGACAGCTTGTTTAGATGTCTAAGATTTACTATTAAAGAGAGGTAGTATAACCAAAAGATATTTAGGTAATTATGCTTATATCTACTGCCCCTCGACTCCGTAGACTTCAGAATTAAGGCAAAAAGGAAAAATATGGGAAATTATCATCCTAAGGAACTGGGAATCAAACGTTTTTGGATAAAATTAGTCCATGTATTAGACTAGATCAATGTATTAAGGAGTTCAAAATAATAGCACACTCTTGATTAAACTACATAATCAGCTGTTCATATAAGTACAGACAACAGCTCGTCAACCTACAACAAAATGACAAATTTCTCAATTGATTTGGATCTCTATGTGTCTGACTTAAAGTAAAAAATTGATTCAACAACTTTTAACTTTTTGGGTTGACTTGTCGTTGACTGTACAATAACTTTTAATAGGGAAGCAGCAACAAAATTGTGATTAAATTTGATGCTTTGTTTGTTGGCCTACCATCGGCCGTGTTCGGTTTTTTATTTCTAACCCTGAGCTAGGACCCGAACATACTATATATCATAAATCACTCAGGATTATTGTAAGACAAAAGAATGTCGCTTACAACACCAATATTTCTGGATACAGTATCATCTCCAATTTATACTTCACGCCTAAAAGCGCGGGTAGTTTACAAACGATACATTCCAATAACACTCGACATTTGATCCGAAATACAATCATAATAACATCGAGTGTAGCGAACGCGTTCCCGAGTTTTTGCGGGAACATTTTCTTGAGAAAGTACCCGGAACCCGGTTTATCTACAAGGGACAGGGATGAGTGTTTGTGCCCGATAATGTGACCATGTATCAAACGTGCCTTTGTACATTATAAACGACAAAAACGAGTAATCATTGTGATCAGTGATATCGATGGAGCATTAACTTATTAAAGTCAATTTTACAACTGTGATTAGAAATGAAATAATAATGAATTCTTCCAACAATCACATCAAACCCCAAACTAAGAAGGGCTTGTAACTGTGTTGTTTTACTCAGTATCCATACATTTAAAAGTAGCGAATGTGTTAATGAATACCAATCAATACAATTATTTCATATGGGGTCAACATCATAATCATTTTTTTAAAAATTGATGCTTAATACATAGGTAAATTTTACTTTCACGATTTCGATGTTGACATGGGTCCTCATATAATAGTTCTAATCATTTAAATTGTTTAAATCTCCCTGCAATGTAGCTCTAATGTCGCCATTTCTAAAAATGTATTTATGCTTGTGATACGTCAAACTTTATGTAGATAAAATAAAAGAACATTGAAGTAACATTGCTAGAGATCCTTGTGAGCGTCCTTTTTATAAATACATTATGGAATTGCTCTTTGTAAAAAGAGGAGAATCTTTTCTCAAATAAAAATCCTATACGTTTTAAATACTTTCTTCATTCTATGTCAATTCGTCTTTATATAAAAGAAATAACGTTGAATAAATTCACAGATCCCAGCGTTCAATAAGAACCCTATTTCAAAGACAAATGGTATTTGTAGGAATTTTATCAAGCAAGCCTTTCAATATGGTTCCTGTGGAATTAAGAGAATCAAAGTGATTTTATTTGTAGCAGGGGTAGGGCTGGTAGGAGTAAATAACTAACTTACAATATTATATAATTTTGATTAAAAGAATATATACTAAATTAAAAAATACTATTGGGGGCTAACCTAGACGTTTTGTGGGGGTATTACTTCTACCTTGTTTTGTTTTTTCTGTAAGTATAGAGTTTTCTGTAATCACCAAATAACAAATGGAGCTACTTATTCAGAACACTTTTTTATTTATTACTAAACCGTCTTTTATTGTTTCTCCTCATCATCATCATCATTTCAGCCATAGGACGTCCACTGCTGATTATAGGCCTCTCCCAGTGACTTCCAGTGTCCGGTTGGAAGCGGTCCGCATCCAGCGACTTCTCGCAACCTTTACCAGGTCGTCTGTCCACCTTGTGGGTGGACGTCCTACGCTGCGTTTGCTGGTACGTGGCCTTCATTCCAGAACCTTTCTGCCCCATTGGCCGTCAGTTCAAAGTGCTATGTGCCCCGCCCACTGGCACTTCAGCTTGCTAATCCGTTGGGCTACGTCAGCGATTTTTGTTCGTTTACGAATCTCCTCATTTCTGATTTGATCTCACAAAGAAACACCGAGCATAGCCTTTTCCATAGCACGCTGTGCAACTTTGAGCGTTCTTATGAGGCCCATAGTGAGAGGCCACGTTTTAAGTCAGAGGTCAAGTTGTTTCCACTATTCAGAAATATTTAGCAAAGAATTTCGCGACAGTCAAGAATTAATATAATTTAAAGATCTTACCAGAGTCCTACCTTTAAATCGCAGACATTTTCTTTTTACAAGTTACCGATAGATTAGTTAACCGACAGAAATTTTCTTTTAACAAGTTTTTTGACACATATTGTTATTGCTGTCTATGTATATGTTTCCTTTTTTGTTCTTAAGGAGTTTCTATGTCTGTTAACTTCAACAAGAATGACATGAAGGGAAAAGAAAAATTGAAAGCATTAATTTACTAAAAAAGTTCCAGACGTTTACTGACCTGTGACAGCCCTATCGGACCGCAATAAGACTGGCAGAAGGGGCGCGGCAGCCGCGTGGTCATTTCATTTCCTTTATTAGAGCTCACTTCGTTTGTTCCCAGCTTTTGTTCCACATTTTAAAATAAGCACTTTTATGGCTAATAAAAGCGGTGGTTTCCTTTAAAATGCGTTGTTCCTGGCTAGCACGGCCGTTTTAAGCAATTAACAACTATGTAGGTCGTTTGCAAAATAGTTCAATTACTTCAGTGTGCAGACATTTCTCTGTGAATTATAAATATTCTACTTTTATGAACCTCAGTACGATTAAAAAAAAACCTTATGTAAATAATTGTGTTCAAAAAGAACAGTTTTTATTATCAACCTAATAAAATAATGTGATTTATTATTGATAAATGTAATTATTGTGGCAGAGACTACATTCGCAACTAAAAATCGTTTTAAATTATTTTTTGTCAGCTATACAAATACGTAAAAGGATGTAACTCACTAAAACAATTTGTTCAAAAAACAAGCACCGATCGGTTATCAAACATTCGGTGTGTGATTACCGAACCAAACAATATGCGCGTTCGTTCGTTAAACGAATGCTCCCGTTGAGAACCGTCCTTAAAAGCAATGTAAATTCCTTAAATCTGATATTGTTGTTAATATTAAACAGCTTACAAAATTTATTCGTCTCTATCAACCGAAGAAGCTTGATTCTAAGCACGCACTACCTACAATTTTTAATGTAACATTCATAGTAAGATCAAAATCACGAAGCAAACTTCACAAGTATTATAATCTGTCACAGATTCTACCGATTTTTTAAAAATATCTACAAAAGTTCAGTTACTCAAGAATATTCAAAATATTTGTCTTTTTTCTTGATAATTCAAAATTGAGGCAGATAAATATTATCGATAAAATTCGACTGCTATTTGATTCAAGTAAAATGTCCGCAGTAGGTAAGTTGGAAGAAAATATGCCCGGAAAGCGAAAGGACGTGGATAAAATTCCCACTGTAAGCAATCAACTTTTTCACTAACTTGCCCTTTAAAGGGCTCCATATATTGGACACTATAATTATTTTCAACTTTAATCACTTACTATAGGATCAAAAACAAATGAAAATTTCCATAACACAACATTTAAAATTGATTATCCGAGTTCTCAACTGATAATAAACTTAACAACCTGTCCTTAATTAATTTGGTATATGTTGTTATTTTCTTTTCAATGAAAAATCACCGTGTTGCATCTATAATAATGTGAAAACCCAAACAAACTTTAGTTTCCTCATAAAATTCTCAAAAAGTTATGCCAGGTCATTTAAAACTTTTTTTTGTAAATAAAAGTAACAAAACCTAATACTCGAAATATATTCCAAATCGAAAACAAAATTGGCGACTAAGACGTTGATTACATTGTGATAGGGGGTAGATTGGTGATATCATTTGCCTAATTTATAAATTGTCTCAATAGGGTTGCTTCCTGCGAATCTGCCCATTTTCCCTTGTTTCCTATAAAGTCCTATATTTATTCATTTACAAACAACGGATTTCGGACATTGGCCATCGGATAAATATATTGGCAGCATCACACGATCGCTGCTCCGATTTACATATAAATGTTGCCGCGGATTTTTTGGATCCAACTCCAATATGCCACAATTTGTTGTAAAGTTATGAAAAAAATTGGAACGCAATGAACCGTGGCAGGGTTAACATTGACAACCGAGAAATATATTGTATTGTACCTTTTTGGAAATGGTTTAAAATTTATCGCAGAAAGCTTGTTTAAAAATACGTCTACGGCGAGCATAGAATGGTGATTTCAGGATGCGTTTGTTTTAAGAAATAAAAAATGCGCCAGACAACTGTCATGGTCTCTAAAAAAAGGAATTGAATTAATCTTTATTTCGACCAACATAGATCATAGTGACTCAGTAGCATATTAGAAATTTCTTATAACCTAAAGTTAGTAGTATAATTAACATAAAACATTTGTCGGATTGTCACTACCACAGAAAAGAAATGACAGGCTACGCTGGTCACTACCGTTCTTGTAGGTTGTTGTTATTAGGGTAAGGTTGCGATCTTTGGACCGGCTCTTTCTTTGGACCGCTTTGATTTCTCGGAACCGAAAAACTTTAAAAATTAATAGTTTGCTCGAAACGCTAGCTATTTGAACTAGTACCAACCCCCGCTCCCGTCAATGTCACCGTGAGCCCCGTTGGAAAAGAACGTTTATCGTAGTTTGTCGCGCGCTCCCGATGTAGTATCTCGTGACACAGTTTACCATGTAAGTACAGTTTAATAAAGCTTTTCAATGATTTTTTTGTGAATTGCACGCCTTATTTAGCTGTTTAAGTAGATTTGTAAACTATATTTAGCATTAGTTCACAGATTTTTTTGTATTTTTATTTTAGTCCTTGTATTACGAATTGCCATCAATGGACCAGTGAGTGTCTCTTTTATTGGACTGGTCCAATCATAGCACCTCTTTAAATTGAATTTTTAATTGTTTCTTTTTCATTTTAGCATAGAAAAACGAGGGTAAGAATATGCGTAGAACGAACAAAGCAAGAAAGCTTTGAGTTAACAAGAAGGTCTTCAAGCAAGATATATAAAAAAAATATGTTATTTTAATACCTACTCTATTCTTTACTTTTGCTAAGATTTGTTTTATGATGTAAACATATCGGAGTTATTTTACAACTCAGTAGTCCAATCAACAGTGGTCCAAAGAAAGCAAACATGGCAAAACCGTATTTTTCTATTTTCTCCCTTTATGATCAATGCAAAAAATCATAAATGACACATGGAAGTTCTTATATGTAAGGCTTAATAAAATGTTAAATCACGCTTATCTTACCTATTATATTTCAGCTGTTATGTCAATTTAAAGTTAAGTGGTCCAATAGTGGCAACCTTACCCTATAAAATCACCGTCAATACGAGAAGTGAAAAACTTTAGTCTGTTAAAACTCTATCATTGTGCTCAAATAAAATAACAACGACGACCTCCGTAGCCAAGAGGCGAGCATGCTGGACTTGGTGTCACTATCTGTGAGGTCCCAGGTTCGATTCCCGGTCGGTCAATGTAGAAAAATAACTTTTCTGTATTGCCCTGGGTCTAGGGTCTAGGTGTTGTGGTACCGTTTGTTGTTTCTGATTTTTGTAACACGAGTACTTTAGAGAGCTACCTACCATAGGTTATGGGCGATAATATCGAAAATAAAATAATAAATAAATATTATTTATTTTTTATTTTACTTTTACTTTGGGGCGAACATCGAAATCTCAACAATAAGCTAGTTACCTGGGTCAAAAAAATATTATTCTATTAAGTCCGTCAGTTAGATTATAAAAAATATTGGACACATATTTTGTCTTTTGTCAATCAAACAAAAAATTACGAAGATAAAGCGCATCAAAGTTTGGGAATGAGAGCAAGTTACGTAGTTGCTAAAAAGTGTCGCAAGGCGTGACGTTACGCGGAACTTTAACGGGCTATATCTTCATCATTTTTTGTTTGATTGAGAGACGAAAAAATACATGTCCAATATTTTCTGTTAATCCAACTGACGTACTAATTTTTTTAGGAAACTAGCCTATTGTGTACATTTCAAAGTACTACTTGTAAATATACATTTGGATTGAGTGCCTAACATAAAGATATCCACATCAGCCTTCTGAGTTTTATCTGGCATCTGACCTCAAAATATTCCATTAAGATGCAACCAGATAGGTGTAATCACCAATACGAATGGGAACAATACCTATCATTGAATTTGCGAAACAATGGATTTGTTTCACGTTTTTAGTAAATAACTAATCCTTTAGATACCCATTTAACGAAGGCGTGAAACACCTTTATGGGCCGAAACCACAGAATACATTTTTGTTTAGTTGATCCTTACATAGGTTACTACATTATATTGTCTATCTAATCTTATTTATCGTATAAAAAGCGGAAGTTTAAAAATACGAGGTCTACACCAATAAGCAAGAGAAAAATTGTTAATATTTCGCTGTTCAAAATATGGTTGGAAAAATTCTTAAGAGGTACATTGTCCTATTTCTAAATCCAAGATTAGCAGACTGTTATTCTCGTAGTTGTCACTGTCACTTTGTAACACCGACAGGGAACCAATAAAGAATGCTACTTATCCATTTTCTGCACCATATTGATTTACTGTGGCCCCGACTTTACCAGCGTGGAATTAATTTTGTGACTAAAAGACGAGATGAATATAGCTTTGGTCCACCCTGAAGATCCATTCTAAATATTGATCAAAGAATTTGGATGACGACAAACTTTTGTTCTTCGTCTATCAAGTTGATTATCAAAAAGTGTTGGACACGTATTTATTCTTTTTTTACATACTAAAAAATATTACACAGATGTATTGATTCAAAATGTCGTATGACGACAGGTCTTGGTACATTTTTTGATAATCTAACAGTCGGATTAAATAGAATTTCGTTTTCTTTACCCAGTGGTCATCCCTATTCTTTAAATCTGATGAGAACTTCAGGAGATTATCCCTTACATCCAAATTTACAAACGCTTCATGTTTACAATGTGAGCCAAGATTTAGGTGCGTTTGTGAGACTACATTGTACCGCCATTAAATCAGCTTTATTAAGAGCTTTATAGAGGAAGTATACCAGTTGCAAGTTACTAGAATTGTAAATTTATTGTAAGTTAAATTAATTTCCATATTTTCCATCTATTATCGCTGTAAACTTGTTTCATGACGTTATAATAACGTCATCACATTAATAATTTAATATTCAAACGAAGGAATAACGATTACGACTTCATTACAGAAGTATAATCAAGTGCATGATTAATGGTAACATTTGTTTTTAAAATTTAAATTAGCATTAATTAAATATTATTATCTTTATTTATTTTTTAAAATTTGTGTTAAAATGTTGCTACAACCTATTTACACAGGGTCACCGTAATACTATAACACCGTAAAATATAGTGTCAGCACTTTAGAATAGTAGAAATAATAAAATAAAAAAATTGGTCCAAAAACACATACTAAATAATTTTATTACAAACTAACTAAACTAAAGGAGACAACAAAGACATGACATAATACATACATAGTTTATCACTGATAAGGAACCAAATTGTAGCCACTCAGCATGTGCGATGGCGTAGGTGAAGGGCCTAGCCATTGTGCTGGTTTTCAATCTCAGCCAAGTGAGCACATCACTAGTTACGAATTACACTCGACAGTTAGACCCCAACGATAAGAATGAGAATATAGGTTTCAGTTCTTTGCCAATCCGAACGGTGCAAATCCTTTTTTTTCTCATAACAAGATGTGTCTAGCTTGAACAAGCCTTATAAACGGTCGTATCTTTATTACCGAACTTCGCGTCTGACATTGTTTTGGAGGTTACACCTATTGTTGAAGCCATCGTGAAACATGAAACGAGGCCTGTGAATTACTATGTAGATGGGAAGATAACTCGTAACCCTAATGAATAAATTAGATAAATGGCGTATGTAAGTAATGGTAGTGCTTAGAGCAGTCGAAGTGCATAAATAATGATAGTATGCAATTTCTTTCGGTTAGTATGATGTGCTTGCAGCTTAATGGCGGCTGCGCTTTGGTAGTGATTACCAAAGTTAAGGTACCTACACCTCTGTTATGATTGGATGGGTGACCATTAATTCCGTGCTTCAGAAGGCACGTTAAAAGTTAGTTTGGCTCCGGCGGCGTACGGCTTGATACTAGCCGTAGAGCCTAGTCGGCCTTAATAAGGCGGCTTAATAACATCTAACAGTAAGGTTTGGCCACTGGTCTCACAATACCCCTCCACTAATTCACACTGGGCTTGAGTGGTGGAGTTGGCCCATACCTCCTCATAGTTGAGGTGAGGCCTGTGCCCTGCAGTGGGACGTTAATAGGCATAATTTAGTTTACTTTATTAGGTGATGTGCAAAGCAAACAAATTTAATGTGAGCAAGAATTTTAATGCCAGTATTTCGTACCATAGTATAGTATTACGTATGTGATATATACTTGGGGAGACAACACCAAAGGGGATCAGGGGTTTAATGTTTATTTTTGTTGCTTTCCTTTTTGTGACGTTTTTTTTTAATTCAGGCAGATGACAATCCGTGCAAAGACAACAGCTTTTGTTTGTTTGATTATGTACACCAGTGGCAATTTATTCAAAACAGGGGTCAAAGTACCCCCAAAATTTAATTACCGTAAACCGACTAAGCTTTGCATGGTGACAAACATAATAAATAAGACTAAAAGTATTCGCTCCATTATACTCTGACGCGGAACCCTAAAAAACTACGATTGCCTACGTAACATATTCAGTGCAGTTTTTAAATGTTAAAAGTTTCTATAATAATACAAAATAAGTGTTATTTCAATAATTAACTACTGTTAGCACATCATGAAACACCGGAAATATAATAGAACAGGTCATGACACCAGTTCTGAGTTCAGTTATATTATTCACTCGGTAATCGATTTATCGATAGCATATACGGAAATGTAAACACCTGTTAGAATGAATGTGAATGTAAAATATGAATGGTATTATATCCGTTCTTAAGTGGCAATTTTCTGTCCTAAATTGAATAAATGATTTTTGACTTTTGACTTTTGAGAGCTTTAAGACCTATTCTGTGTATTGCTACTGAAACTTAAAAAGCTAGTAAATAGCCTTCTAATCGTAGGTACATATAAAGGTGTGTCCGAATAAATGTCAAGTCTTTGCACACTAGCGCGATTTCACGGAATAAACACTGCGCAGGAGCAGGAGGCACTGCTACTTATAGTGCATGCATTGCGAACAGCGTAAGTTCGTACTAGTCATAGCCAAATAGTTTGATGTTTTCATGTACCTACATAACAAGTATGGCAATGAGCAACGACCAAAAATGACATTGTTAATGTCAGAAACAACAAAGAATTAGTGAATAGTTGTACCTACCAATCAACTTTTGTCTTATTTAATTTTGTTTTTACGAGGCAAGCCAAAATAATACAGGTTTTATCTTAAATAATATTGTTTCTACACAATGTATTTTCAATAACACGCTTTTAGAAGTGGCATTTAGTCCGGTTTTGTGTCAATAACAAAAGAAAGAGGAAAGATAATGTGTCTATTGTTAGGAGACAAATAAATGACAGTAAGGATGGGCTACAAACACAAATAGAAAATAACTTTTGAATGGTGTGGGATGGACGCCAATTAGTATTCTGTACAATCAGATGGAAATTTATTCTTAAACATACTAGCTTTGGCCTGCGATTACATCTAAATAGGTATTATTTTATTCGGGACATGCTCTATTTATGAGCTATATACGAATCTGTTGAAGTTGAAGTGTAGCTATTGAAGTTTTTTTTATTGGCTATTAAGGTCCACTTGCGCATCTCAGGATTGCGAATTTAATCCCGAACTATCCACTAATACGGTATTATACATCATTCTATAGCTGTCAGATTGTATGGCGTTGACAGAGACAGACAGAGATGTCTTAATCCCGTACTAAATTAATTTGTTGGTGCACAATAAGTGGACCTTAAGGCCGATTTTTCAAATGCCAGATAACTTTTATCCGATGAATAAAATTGTCGCTTTGACACATTTTATATACAAAAACTGTCAACATGTCAAACATAAAAGTTATCTGGCTATTTAAAAATCAGCCCTTATAACATTAACAAAGCTATATATTGATAATGATGGCCTAACGGTTAAGAAAAATGTGTTTTTATTGGAAATTGAATACAAAAATATTATTTAATTTATTTAAGTCCATGTAAGGTTGTTGAAAGAGATCGCTTTAAGCTTTTATCGATAAGGTGTTGCAGCTCTAAGTGATTTCTTGTACCTTATTTGCTTTATGTGCTGTGCAACAAAGAGTACCTATACATTACATTGCAAGATAGTGCCTAAAAATAAGATCTAAAGAATAATAATTATATAAAACGACTTTATCGTAATACATTTTAATCTTCGTATTAAATAAGCTAAAGCAGTGCTCATACGATAATAATTATTAAATCGACCAATCCTAAATTATTCACAAGATTTACATTAAAAATTAAATAAAAAAACTCAAAAATTTTAAAAATAATAATCTTAACGTACTTAGATCGATTAAGTTACTGGTTGAAAATATAATGATTCGCTCTTGAAAATTTGGCACTGCCTTGCAATGTCCTATTTTATTTATTTTATTTTTTACAAAATCCAGAGCTCTTAAGTACAGAATACATTATCTTGGTGACAAAAAAATGTTTATTATTAAACTTTTTTTGAGGGAGTTATTTAACTCATTTAATGACATTGTTACCCTAGGGGTGAAAGTAACTTATTTAGTCCCGAGACGGGGTTTGTTAATATAGTTCCAGGGACTAAATAAGTCTTTCACCCTAGGTAAACACAACACACACACAAACAAACAAACACACTTTTCATTACCAATAAGGAAGGTAAAAATAAAAACATGAATTATAGAAGAAATACGAGTAATAAGTAAATTTTAACAAAACTCTACCAAGGATATTTTTATTTTATTTTGAGTTGTAGAACGTAGTGATTAATAATTACATTAATCTCTACGTTCTACAACTCGAAAAAACAAATAAACATCGGATTTCCGCTTTCCCGCATATTTTTTTTTATGGCCGGCCAGCTATTCAGCCTTTATTTTTCATTTTCATCATTGAAGAAATGGTAGATATTATGCCCAAATCTATGTCATTTTAAAGAAATAGTTGAAAATAAATTACTTGTAAGGTCATTTAAAAATATATTCTTTAAATAATATTTAACTTTATGTTAATTAAATTTTACATCGTGCTGTTATTAAGTGGCTGTTTAGAAAGTTGGAACATAATTAAATAGAAGTCCAAAATAGAACTTAATTTTTTATAAAAATAATTTGACAGCTGTCATTTGAAAACGATTCTCCCTAGGCCTGAAAAGTATTACTTTTAACCACCCGCTGTCCGAGTATGAGAATAACCACTTTTCTATACATCACAGTGAACAAATTTTGTTCTTTATCTTTTAAAAATATCTTATGCATATATTTTTTTAGTTTTTCTAAATAATTAGATTGGTTGTTTTGTAATTTTGTCTTGGAAGTAATAAATTTTAATGCGAATTAACAAAAGTCATAGAACAAAAGTTGTTTTCATGATTTATAGAATATGTGGTTCAAGGTTATCCTTGAGTTAAAGGACACCATGTATATCTATATTAATAACAGAACAACCAGTAAGTGAAACAATTCGGACATCGCCCCTGTAACCTCTATCGACCGCAAGGACATCTCAAAATCTATAGCATCTCTTCGGGACAGAATGGCTTCATGAATCTTTCATAGTGAGTTCCCGCCCATTTCCATGTTCCAGAGAATACTATCGGCAAAAGAGGCGGGAAAATGATAAGTGCACAATCGTTTACAGGTTGGCATTTTAGGGATTGAATAGGCTTCATCATCAGTAGGAACTTGGAAAGCTTTTCGGATCGCCATGTTTTTTATTCGTTTTTTTCATTTTTTTTCTTTTTTGATTATTGTCTGTTGTGTGTCTGTAATGTTTACTAAAGTGTTGTGTATTGCTTTTGTATGATAATAATATGTTAAGTATGTGTCATATAAAAATCTTATGTTGGAATATAATCTAATAAAATGAATCTATAACGCTTTTAAAAATAAAACATTTATAAAATACAATAAAAGCAGTCCACTTTATTGATTTTATCATCATCACCCGTCGCATCTAATCCATCGGGCTGTCAACAACTTTTTCCGCTCTTCATTTCTAATTCGATCTCGCAAAGAAACACCGAGCATAGCCATTTCCTTAGCACGTTGTGGAACCTTGAGATTTATTGAAATGAAATTATTTATGATATTTTTTGGATTTTTGAATGCTTATTTTTGAAAATGTTTATTTATATTTTAATCTATTAATGATGTTGTTAAGCTAGTAGAAGGGAACACCCTTTGCAATTTTACATTCTGTTTATTAGCCTGTTGTACTGATCAAGCTTAAAAACAGCAGCAGCGGCTTCCAATAATGCAAATTCTAAACCGCTGCAAAGCGCCGCAGCGCTGCCGGGTAAACACTTGGCGCCACAACAAGCGCCCCAAATTAATTCAGTGCTAATTTCTGCCATACATTTACATGCGCGCTCATACATACATACATGGAGTGGTATCGGCGTGGATTGCGCTCATTAGAGATTCGATCAAAGCTGGGCTTTGTAATGCGATACTACAACAACAAAGGTACACAATTTTTATGAGTGTAAATACTTAACGGTTTGTATTAATCATGATAACAAACAGCTTTGCCCAAGTAACTAATTGCCTCCACTTAATTTTGTTAGTGTACGTTTGCTAGCAAAATTAAGTTGAGGTAAGTAGTAGTTTCTTAGGCAAAGTTAATTGTTATCATAAGTATTAAGAGACACTTAAGTATTTTACGCTAATAAAAATTATAAAATCCTACATCGTAATACTACTATTTTCGACCCATTTGACCTAGTGCGAGGTGATTTGTCTACACTTAATATTTATAGAATATTTCTGGGTCGATTCCCAATTCGAATGTTTAAAAAAATTTTCTTTTATAAATTGGCACGTGTCATGGACGTCATGGTGCGACGCCACTGGCAAAATTCCTTCATTATTTGGTTTGTAACACAAACATGTTAATTGAAATAGCTTAGGTACTTTAAAACCATAGCAATTGTTGTCTGGCGCATATTTATTGATCATCATCATCATCCTTTTAGCCATAGGACGTCCACTGCTGAATATAGGCCTCCTCCGACTACGACTAGCTGACATCAGTTTGTATGGAAACGTAATTTTTTTTTGAGAATTCGAAATTTTATATATAAGGTGCTTCATAAATATCTGCAACGGCTGAAATAGGTAAAAGTATTGCTTATGTAGATTACGAAGGTAAAGAAATTTTATGTCCAAAACATCACTATTTTTTTCATCATTTACAGATGTGGACGGTTTGAGACAGAATAAAGCCTAATCTTTATTTAATATGTTTTGTTATGAAAATATTAATGATGTTCTGGACATAAAATTTCTTTACTATCGTAATCTATATAAGCAATACTTTTACCCATTTCAGCCGTTGCAGATATTTATGAAGCACCTTATATATGGCTGTTGTATTTGAGCACCAGAATCAGACCCTAAGGGATTTTGATTGCTATTTCATTACCACCTTGTATAGGCACGTCAGACTGTGAGAACTTTCTACGATCTAGTTTTTATTCTAGAAATTCGATATTTTATTGCTGACTGAAAGTATCTATGAAATTTTTATCGCTCCACTTCAAAAGACATCAGCAGTACATGTCAGACGTTACCCGAAATCTGTATCAAGGAACGAGAACAAATCTAATCATACTTTCATCAAAAATATCCCGATTCTCTCAGAGAGGATTATGCAGATAAATAAAATATTCCCAAGAATAGAGGCGGTAAAAATTTGATGCCGTGAACAACATTTTTGCGAGGGAACTCGAAGAGAATTCAATAATATAGGCCAATAAAGAATGTCTTTTGAACAGCGCCCTCACGACCTAAGCAAACTGTGGTGTGCCGTCTTCCAGAGTACCCTATAAAAATGCTTTGTTATCCTCTATTTTAGAAACCGTCCAATGTAGCATATTTCACTGTCTTTAGACATATGATAGTAAGGACTATTTTTAGCTGTCTTACAAAATACCGCAGCATTCCTATTTATATCGCTAAACAGTACGTTAATAACGAAGGGCGATAAAGCGTCCGTATATGCTAAAAACAATATACCGATACAAATGAAAAAATGACATAATTTAGATATTTTTAAATATCATACATTGTATTATAAATATCCAACTCGTCTCTCACAGAGCGAGCTATACATAAAAGCAATGCTGCCAGCTGTTTGCGCATCGCAAATACGCTGGTAATTATTCCGGGTTACAATTATTGGATTTTGTTATTTTAATATAGTAGTGAGGTAGACAAACAGGCTAAGGGAATGCCGTCTGTTATTTTACATGCTGTATTGCAGGTCTTAAAAATAACTTTTTAAATAACACTCTATTAATACAGGTTGAATGGCAAGACTAGAGTTGTAAATTGACGGTCATATGCTATAAGCGTCCGTCATTTATGATAAATGCTTGGTCACATTGGACATTTATTGTCACGATGGTCACATATATTTTTTTAGTATAAATTAACAAAAAGAAGAATTCCTCTAAAGTAAGTCTTAAATGTTAAGTATTTGACAATAATTAGTAAT
The DNA here is from genome assembly GCA_963576865.1 of Anania hortulata. Classification (NCBI taxonomy): domain Eukaryota; kingdom Metazoa; phylum Arthropoda; class Insecta; order Lepidoptera; family Crambidae; genus Anania; species Anania hortulata. The sequence continues at coordinate 7,037,657 of OY756396.1, read as the reverse complement.
TGGATCTGGATTGAACAAAAAGTAAAAACTCGCGCGTAACGATACGACGCTTTTTAGCTTGTTCGTGCAGAAAGATAAATTAATTTTAGAAATTTAATTTCGTTATAGATCATCACTACTACTAAAGCCTGACTTTCTTATAATAATGCACTTATTTGTGACCAAACTTTTTTTTCATAGTTTGTCAATAGAATAGATTGTGACGTTAGTGACAATAAATGTCCAAAATGTCCGGTCACATTGAGAAAATGTCCAATTTGTTCGGTCATATTGGTCAGACATTTATAACGTGACGGACACTATACAACTCTAGGCAAGACGAAAGAATCGTGTTGATAGGATATTCTACCCATTGTAATGATCAACTTTCACAATGGCAACAATATTGAAATCAAGAGAAAACAATCACATTTCCGTTCAATATAGTTATTTACCTCGACGATAAATCAGTTTTTTTTTTCGTAAGTATTCCGACATCAACTATAACATCAGTTAATTCTTTTCGTATTCCGAGGTTAGCGCCATAGTAAAAGCTGTTCACATGAATGGGCAAAACATACGGTTAAAGTGATTCCCTCGTATCTACAGAAAAAACTAATGAGTACTATTGTTTAGTCAGAATGATAGCGTTTTAAACTTAAACCTTTAAGGGCCGATTTTTAACAGATAACTATTATCCGACTAATAAAATTGATGTTTTGACACATTTTCTATACGCAAACTGTCAACATGTCAAACTTATTCATCGAATAAAAGTTATCTGGCTATTGAAAATCTAGCCCTTGGTATAATGGTAGTGTACTTACATGTACAGTTGGTGATTTTGTGTAATCAATGTCAAATTATTATATTTTAAGTCATTTTAAAACCACATTAGATACATAAAGAAAGAGCGAATACACAAACAATAACATCCGTAATCAAGACATTTACTCAGTACTAATAGTTTTTTTCTCTCTATTTTTCTGTTTGATCGGTTCGGACCGGATAAGTTCGGATCGGTTATGACAGTAGTAACTTATTTATTTTGATATATTCATTTAAAAACTTACGGATAAAATGATTCCCTCGTCCTACCAGTCACCCTGTATCTACAGAAAAAAACGAATCAAGTAGTACAGACGCACTACTTGATTCGTTCGCACGTCAACCTACGTGCAACCTACCACAAAACGTCAAATTTTCTCACTTTTATATTGGTCTCTACATGTTGGACTTAAATTTGAAAATCAGTAACCACTGATTTTCAACTTTAAGTCCAGTCCAGTAGGGTCAACCTACCCAGGTTGACCTGCTGTTGATTGTACCTACTGAAGTTGAAGTAATACTGGTTTAGGAGCTCATGGTGAGGCTTTAGAAAAGATACATTAAAACAACCTAAAATACATAATACTATCAAATTGAGGTCCCGCAGAATTGGGTTTACACATAAAACTTTTGCAATTAACGTCAAATTACTATCTCAAAGTATTAATTCAGGTTGGTCGATTGTACATACTCTAAAATACAAGGTGATCATACCATGACATCATAGGCGAATACAGCATAAACCAGACAATATGCGAGGCCGACACAGCTATCTAACAATTAGATCATTTGAATAATAACAATTCTCAATCTAGAAACATATTTCGTTAATAAAACTTAAACTCTATTTAAGAGCCGTCAAAGCATAAATCTAAACGTTGGCACTTACGGGACAAATCATTTAGATACAGTCCATTCCTGCTTTGTTCCGATTGCCTTGAAAAGCTTTTAAGGTTTATATAAGGCTGGTTTCTCATTAGGCGATGCGACAGCGATACTATTTTTTTGGACTGTAAAGTTGCTTACACTTAGGCAGGGCAGGCCGCCTTCTCGGTGGACTGACGACCTAGTGAAGGTCGCAGGAAGCCGCTGAATACAGAGGGCAAAGAGCCGCTCACGGTGGTGTTCTATGGGGGAGGCCTATGTTCCAGCAGTGGACTTAGAAAGGATGATGATGATGATGATGAAGCGTTCAATAGTTCAACAAAAGTTTAATTCATTGAAAGTACTTATCAGATGCTGATAAACAGCAGCTTTGACGTAGGTGATATTGACAGTAGGTATTAACATCGGTTACAATTAAACTATAGTCAATAGGCTAGTTTCCTGGGTCAAAAAAAGATTATTCTATTTAGTCCGTCAGCTAGATTATCAAAAAATATTGGACCCATAATTTGTCTTTTGTCAATCAAACAAAAAATACGAAGATAAAGCGCATCAAAGTAAACCCGTGACGTCACGCCTTGCTAAAAAGTGTCGCAAGGCGTGACGTTACGTGGAATTTCAACGGGCTATACCTTCATCATTTTTTGTTTGATTGAGAAAAGAAAAAACACGTGTCCAATATTTTCTGTTAATCCAACTGACGGACCAATTAGAGTTTCTTAGGAAACTAGCCCATAGCCAGAAAGTACCAAATAGTACAGCATATGAGTAAAATAGGTTGCTTTCCTACCCCACCCTAATGAGACTCCGGCCTAACATCTACTTAATATAGTGAATTTAACACTATAATTGATTTTACGTTAACGTGTGAAAATAATTACCACGAGTGCTTAATTGCTTGTTCATTATTCAATGTTGAAATAGGAAATCCCGTTTGTTAAGTGCTTAGAAACATAAAAGATTCATTTAATGTCGGGCCTTACGATAAACGCCTTACAGTACGTGAGCAGTGTTTTCACGTCACACTATACAGAGAAGAGATCATGGTAAGCCTTTAGACAAAAACCGGCCAAGTGCGAATCGGAGTCACGCACTCGGTATACAAATAGATATATAAATACATAGTTTGTCGCTAACGCAAACCAAGTCCCAAAGATTTTTACCCCTGTTTCCAAATTTGTTTTGTTTTACTACTACAAAACAGTTTTTAGACTTTTTGTATTTACTTGTGCTAAAAGACATTGCTTCTTGCTACACATGATTCTAGCTCAACTCGAAGTTTTGACTCCCTTGCTAGTATAAAGAATGGGACATAAATGACCATATCTTTTGATTGCGTTGAATTATTCACAGCTTCAAGGAAATGCAGACTTGAGTATTTGATATTAGTTTCAACTTAATACCTCCACTAGTTTCTGGTAAAAAGGGTCTTGACAGCCAGACAAACAGACGGACAACGAAGTGATCCTAAAGGGATTCCTTTTGGGTACGGAACCCTAAAAGAAACGTTACCTTGATTACTGTATCAATAGAAATGCTTATAAGGAGTATCCGAGGACATTTGGTAACAATAGCATTTAAATAGTTGACCTCTTTTAAATATTTCACAAGCACACAATAGCATCTTTAGGTGTTAAAGGTTCCTTAATGAAAATTAGACACTTTATTGGCTTGCTCTGCAGCACTTTGGTAGTGATTACTGATTACCATAGCCGAAAACCAGCAATGTTGCAAGTGACCATTTCAGAAATATTTAGGAGCATTTAATTATCATAATCATCTCCATACTTCGAAAGATACGTTAAAAATGGTTTTGGATAATATGATTGAATAGTCGCTGGCCTAGTCAGGGGCATTAGGGCAGCTTAAGGACTTCAGTCAATGAGGTGACACTTGCCACAACACCCCTCCACGAAACCGCATTTTTCAAGTTCATTTCAACACTTACATTACCCAATGTAATATCATGCTCTGTTTGGGTCGATACTAATTCATTACGAGTGTTGTTATTGTTTCTAAAAGTAAATCCAGGGTATTTGTAAAGTTGAAATAGACAAATTGAGTTAACATAATTTATCATTATGCATTAAATTCACTATGCCCAATGTGAGGCAGGTCAGTACGCATATTAATATGTCAGATGATCATATAGATGCAGTCGATTCTACCACTTTTTTGGGAATCACATTAGACTCCCGGCTGCAATGGGGTCCCCATATAATTGCCTTGTCAGAAGGCTCAGTTCAGCGGCTTATGCTGTGAGGAAAATAAGGCTTTTAACTGATGTCGAAACGAAAATATGTAGTCCCGAAGCGATGGTAGGACTAAGCTATATTTTGGGACGTGAGTAATGGCTGGAAGAGGGCCTATGAACAAAATAAATGAGTATTATTGAGTATCATAACTATAAATACATAAATATAATTATGTATCCTACGAAAATGACCAATGCATAATACAGTTTCACAAAGACAACCACAAAACGAAAAAACCTTGACACACTTTAGTAGGTACATGTAGTTTTGCGTAATTTTAATTATTTTTGTCAGAACACATACCTTGCATTCGTACGAGCAATGAATGTTAGATTAATTTTCAATTGGATGCAATTGCCCAAATCGAAAAATCGTTTCGTAGATATCTTTAGATAATCGGTGAGTCTGTCTTCATCAATCTTTACGCAATTGACGCGTTAGTTCCACCTTATTAATTTTAACGTAAAAAAAAAACTATAAAATACCATTTGTGGTATTTACCATATCTGGGAGTCCACTGTTAGATATAGGCCTCCTACATATACTATAGACGCCACAGCAAGCGGCTCTGGAGACGTATTTTTGAATCATGCGAATTCCAATCCGAATACGAAATCGCAAGATTACCTAAAATCACCATTTTTGAAAATTTATTCCGTGAATTCTGCCACGAGTGGTCCTACCCACTCGTTTTTTGATTTCTTCTAGTAGAAAGTACGGAAGAATGACATTGACAAGTAAACATATGATTGTCAGAGATTTGACATAATAACTTTTTATTTACTTTCGTTAATGAGCTTTTTCTTTATTATATTTTGTTCGTGAAACAAAAATAGTTACAAGATTTCAGTATAAAAGCAACACCTATTTCGAGTGATTCAGAAATGCGTAAAAATTGGAAGCAATAGAAACTATTTTAATACACAAATTGTTTTCGTGTTCGAATTCAAGATTCATGTCTAATGCTTCAAAAATACGTCTCCTGGGCTGTTTGCATCCAGCTGCGACCCGCAACCTTAACTAGGTCGACAGTTCAAGAGCCCCCTGAGCCTGCCTTGCATCTTCAAGTTTATGGTCACCACGCAAACCTTTCTTCCCCAACAGGTAAAATACAGAATGATAAAATACCAAATAAAGCCCAAACTTAAGAGTTTTACTTGTAGCCATTGAAGAGTTTCGCTATCCAGATCCAAGTTATAAGTAATTATAGTAGATGTATATAGCTACGTAGGAAACAAATGTTTGGCCATGGCCGCCACCGAAGTAAATCAAGGAAAGCGGACCCTGGGCTCCAAAGCAATAGCTTTGGGGCTTGACCGTATAGATGAAGAAGAAGATAGTAGATTTATATTTAATTTAAGTAATAATGATAATTGTAATTATTTCATTTGAAGTGTTGTAACAATGTTGCGGTGCCCTTTTCAGGGTTCATGTTATGGTATTCTAAACCTCTTTGAACATCATTTATCACCACATGATTGCAATAAACAGTTTGAGTTTGAAAGTTTGATGGTATCAATTTATTGTATAGTTACTCAAATGTCACATACGAAGTATCACATTGATCGACAGTTATACGAAGTTAAAAACGACTTTAAAGATTTGATTACATATAGTTAGAGATTACAAGTGAAGCTAATAGAAGTGTCTTAATAATAAAAGAGTGCTGAAAATTGTCGTTGAATAGCTGCTAATGAGTCATTTGACTTTATTTAGTTCGTTGGTGATGATTAAGTTTTAGAAAAGGCAGGTTTATTTAATAAATAAATTATGGCAGCATTGGTGTGTTTGTAATTCGTGTTTGCGAAAGAAATTAGGATGATGGTACCCCACTACACTAGTCGTGGCACATTAGTGGTAGTGGTGGGTACTAGTAGTAGGTGTGTTAGCTCTCCTACATACCCGTGTATACAACTCTACTAACGATGCACGAGAGGAGTTGATGGTGTGCTTGGATTTATAAAGATGATATTATTAAAAATCCCCTACTTCCTTAAATATCTTCTCTAGCCTGGCAGCTAGTAAGATATACTCGTATATCTTCGTTACGACCATACACTGACGTTTAAAAGTCCATTACCCAGAGTTAAAATTGCAAAATTTCTAAAGGCGGGTTAGTTTTATAGCTAACGAGTTACCGTTAGAGCCATTAGTGAAGTAAGGCGATATTTAAGTGTCACCCGACGACGTGAATAAGGCACGAATGTACCCTTTATTAACGCGGCACAATTACACCTAAACAGGTGGGTTAGTGATGTAATGAATACGAATATTCATGTTTACCGAATACACGCATACGTTGAATATTGCATTATTCAGGGAAAAGCAATATATAACATGTAAAATAAATGATCAGCCATGTTTCAAGACATAGTTGTGCTCATGAAAGAAAATACTTTATCAATGAAACTTGGTTCCAAATATAAAAAATATATTTGGAACTTATATACAAAATTATTCATGGAAGGTACGTTAGGATTAAATTAATTAAAAGTTAATATCAACAGTAGAAAAAGAAAAAAATTACTACTTACTGGAGTAATTTTGTTGAACCAGCAGCTATTCTGTAATGTGCTTTGTCTTGTGTCAATATTGGTCTGTATTAGAATGATGTTATGCCGTTTGTTGTTAAGTAAGTAAAAGCCGAATGCTACTTGGTCGATTCTGTGGATCAATTGAATTGACATTCAAGTAAGGAATTTGTCGCAACCCTAGGAGTGATACTTTTGGCCAGTGAGTTATATTAGAACCTTTGTCCAAATCGACCCTTACGCGGGACGGCAACTAGAAATATATGGGTAGTTTGGGGTCAAACATTCTACAGGTAACTGTTGATGTATTAGTACTATTGTTCAGTCAGAATGTTAGCATTTTAAACTTAAACCTTTACAATTTAATGGTATACTTTAGTTAGGTATTGTACTTATATGTACAGTGGTGGGTTCGTGTAATCAATGTAATCAATGAAAGAGTAAATAAACAAATAATAAATCGTGTTACATCCGTAATCAAGACATTTACTCAGTACTAATCGGTTATGACAAACGTAGTATTACTTGTTCAGTGGTTATGACATTAGTGATTTACTTATTTCTTAAATTAATTTATCTATTCATGGGGCACACTAAAAGTTTTGCACTTCTAGCTAATCGGAACTACTTGAATTTCGAATTTTATAGTCTTTTAAACGTTGCATCCTTCTTTTTTGTTTCTTCATTCTTTCTTTCTTCATTGTTTTTTTTATCACACATCAAAGTTCTACGTACGCAACGAAAATGGAAAGGAATGGAAGTCGAAAAGATTTTAGAGCGATAATTTTTTTATGATTTTAAAAGGAAAGAAGCACCTTGTTTGAGCACCGTGAGGCGATGGTTTGCTGAATTAGTGTGAGGTCGAGTTTCTTTACATGACGAATTTCGTGAAGGGCGGCCTTCAACTGCCGTCAACGAAAATAATGTGGCTACTGTTAAGTGGCTAATTGAAGAAAACCCGCGGATTACCTATGCGACAATTCGAGGACTATTGGGGATTGGTATGAGCCAAATTCAGATAATTTTACACGAAGAATTGAAAGTTCGGAAACTTTGCTGTCATTGGATCCCTCGTGAACTGATAGCGGAGCAGAGTCAAAGTCAAAAATCATTTATTCAGTTTAGGGCAGAATACTGCCACTTATGAACGTCAATAATAACATTATTGGCCCATATGGGGCCGAACATGTCTCCTTATTTTTTGGGCCCTACTAGCGCTTCGAGACAAGACACAGACAATCTGGCAAGTGCTGAGAAGAAACGCCGGAACAAACTCAGTCACCACTAGCTGCCACAAAATAATGTATACCTGTGCGAGCAGGGCAGTATTTAATTCCAGACATTTTTGTCATTTAAATAGTCATTAACAGTATAATAACCCTTTTTCATCAAAATAATCTTAACATGCGATTTAAACTCAAACATGGGTAGTTCAACAATAGACTGTGGTAATTTGTTAAAAAAGCGAATACATTTCCCCATGAACGAATTACTCACTTTATGCAGTCTGAAATTTGAAACAGCAAGTTTATCTTTATTCACACAGATGCTACTGACGTACGACCACGGACATTCTAATGCTGTTTATGACATTGTCACAGGAAACGAAACGCGAATTTATTGTTTTGAACCCGAAAAAAAACAGCAATCTTGTGAATGGGTGTTTGAAAATGAGAACATGCCAATAAAAGTGAGGCAGGCGAGAAACGTTGGTTAAAAAATGATCGCGTTTTTTTTCTCAGCTACGGGTCCCATCTGTACAATTCCACTTGAAGATCAAAAGAGTGTTAATGCCGAGTGTTCTACCATTTGTTTACCCAGGGTGTTAGAAAATGTTCGCGAAAGACGACCCAAAAGCCGCGTTCTCCTACATCATGACAACGCTTTTTCACACACGGCCAACAAAACAAAGTCATTTTTAGCTTCCGAAAAAGTACAACGTTCTATCAGCACATAGAAAACATACCTTCAGATCTGTGGTCCTCCTGTTTTAAAAAAAATGGTTCGATCGCATGAAAAAATGTTTAAAATGTAAAGGAGAGTATTTTGAAAAGCAATAAACATAATATTTTGGGTTTAACATGTTGTTTTTTTAAGTTACGCAAAACTTATAGTGTGACCTACGTATATATCGGTAACAAAGTCGGGTTAGTTACACCATTTATAAGTCGAGAACGGCGGGACCGATTTTTATGATTTATGATTTTTTGGATTTGTCTCCGTCCCGGATAGCAGAATAACTATTAAAACATCGAAAAATTCACCAAAAAAAAAAGAGGCGGTGCGAAGTACGCCGGGACAGCTAGTTAGAAATAAAAAAAGTTAGAATCAAGAAGGTAAAACCTTCTCATAAGATATAGCTGCTATAGTTTAGTCTTTAAATTATGCATGTACCTACCCAAGCAATAAGGACGTCGATCACAATCAATCAAGCATTAATGCCAGAGCACGTATCTGTCCGTTTCGCCACTGATGACATCATTACATACACGTAATTGCAAACGGGATGCTGGCTGGCAAAATACCTTCACGCATGTTTGTTGGATTTTGGTAATTAGTCAAATCATGTCGCAAACTAACACTATTTGGGACACGGGAATTTATGCAACTGATCTATTTATTATTTACCGATTTAAACATACATTTACTTGGCATTTTGGCCCAATTATCACATCGTAGGTTCACTAATACAATCGTACAGGGCCTCCTATTATAAATCTAACTGAAACAAAAATCGAAATAACAAGTAAACATGGATCATTGATGAAAATGATGAACCTATGATCAAAATTCTAATTCGAATTCGGAGGTGTAGCCTCTATGACAACTTCTTTACTTATAATTTTTATATTCGTAGCAGTATTTTTGGATCAAAACCCAAGTTCTAACATACACTCAATGGAGAGTAGGCTAGGTACTCTCCATTGAGTGTATGTTAGAGGTTAATTGAATTTCTGGTGCTACTATTTACTTCTGAGTTTTTTTCTCCAAAATGCATTGGGATACCTACATGAACGTTTGAATACTAATTAACAATAAATGTCGTAAAATACGGCACCAATTGAAAGTGTCGCAGCATCAAAAACTTTTCCATTGTGGAGCACACTTGTAAGTATTATTGCTAACGTAGGGCGTTATGGAGGTTTGCCTTACATGAATTATAATACCGACATGTGTGTAACCCATGTAATTTTATCTTTCTACTGATTACATTAAAAAGCTATCCATGATCTCTTAAAGGAGTAATACTTTAATTTGTTTTGTTTTTTCTGCATCGAGTTTGACGTAGAAACAACACTGGTACACTTAAGGACTGTTTAGCATTTATGATTAGGTACAGAAACTGTTATTGGCATTGAAACAACCGTGACCTTTTCAGAACTACGTTGTTGCAAATGAGTTAAGCACTTTACGATCCAATTTAAATATGTCACTTGCGACTGACTTTAAATCCATTTCGTTTTGATTGAAGCTTTCGAATTGGATCCATGACATTTCCATTGCTTTTTAAATTGCATCTGTATAAGACCTTGGTTTGTAATTCAGTAGGAAATAAGCTTAGTAATAATAATGAAATAGATAATCGAAAAGTCCAGTTGGATTTATCATCTCATCATCAATATAATAATAAATCTTTGTCAATTTACAAATGCCATAGTAATAACACAAAAGAATCTAATTGAAGTGTTCCTACATTAAATACTTGGGATTCCGATATTAACATACAATCGTAATCCGCTATATTATTCAAGATTCCAATCCTTATCTTGAGGCATTAAATCAGTTTCTTATGGACCATTTACATGAGGTCATTTGAGTGAAATACTATTTAAACCCAGTTTATTTATCTTATCATGTCGCCTGCCATAGTGCAGACATTTTAACATCGAAGACCCATTAAAAAAAGGTACATACTAAGAATCTAAAGATTTTTAGTGCTCTAAAATAAATCTTTAAATATTGAATGTGACGACTAAAGTATTTTAATACAAATACAATAAAAACATAACCATTAAGCCTACATTAATAATTTCAATCACGTGATATTGACAATAATATTAAAGTTGTATACGCGAAACTGATGGTTACCACGTGCTGGCCATATCACTGTTGTAAATATCAAACAACATTATATATTCATAACGATATTGTAAATATATAAATAATGTTGCTTTCAATTAGGGAAGCTTAGTTACGATGAGGCATCCTAAACTTGATTGAGTCACTGTTTTGTATCCGGATACCTCTTTCTCCTAAATTACCTACCTAATGTGTTTAAGTAAAATAAGTGTGCGGTCATCATCATCATTATTAATTCATCCATAGGAACATAGACCTTCCCTAGTGACTTCCAGGTTGGCCGGTTGGAAGCGGCCTGCATCCAGCGGCTTCCTGCAACCTAGTTACCAGCTCGTTTATCCACCTTGTGGGTGGACATCTTACGCTGCGCTTGCCGGTACGTACCCTCCATTCTAGAAACTTTCTGCCCTATCGGCCGTCAGTTCTACGTGCTATGTGCCCCGCCCATTGCCACTTCAGCTTGCTAATCCGTTGGGTTAAGTCAGCGATTTTTGATCGTTTACGAATCTCCTCATTCCTGATTCGATTCCTGTGCGGTACTATTGCATAAATAGAACTAATTGTGCCTATTGATACAACTAACACAGATAAAAGATGGAAGGCGTCTTAAACTAAACCATCTGTATAATTTTGAACCTATTCGGGTGATCCTATTAGTTTTAATCTACCAGCATCTAGAACTTTGAATATTAGTTTAAGAGTAGACGAGCAGTTGCCTAATATATTCCAAGTTTTAGTATTACCCAGCTGAGTTAAGTGCAACCCGTCTGTACCTCCTCCTTATTTATTTATACCGCAAAGCAGTAAAACCTAGTGTACCGGTTTTATGGCAAAGACTTGAAATTACTTGTAATTACTAAACGACAGGACTTTGAGAAATTGTGGAACCAAAAACTCATACTAACCAATGAGCTCTTATTTATATCGCCTTGGCAAAGATTATATTTATCGACACCAGCTGTCAATTATTTTTTGAATATGATAGATATAACCGCTATGTTGAATTTTTATCAAAACAGTGATCTTATCATGTGACGTCACCGGCACGGCGATTTAACATAGCGGCAATATCTACATAATAAATAAAAAACATTTGGTGTCAATAAATCGCTAAATCATATCTTGTTTTGGTGGTCATGCTGCATGCTGGGGGGACTGATGCTAGAAGGGCGATGTGAATAAATCATAACCGAAAAAAAAACACCTTTCATAAAATACATGCATTTCTGACCATATCCACCAACAACCATACCTATCTGATTTGGATTCATAATCTGGATACGGTTCCTGAATTATTCATGCATACATGTTAACCTGACTCTCAAAAAATGAAAATTCATAAAAATTAAGGATATTTTTTTTTTATTGTAGTTTTGTTTTTCAAGCTTAGTTTCTAGTGGCATTTAAATTGAGTTGTTAGTATTTTAGCGGAACTATTGACGGAACTATTTTAACAAGTGACGGGGTTTGATTGTTTTGTATTTATTAGAATATGCAATTATTGTTTGATAATGAACCGATTCAGTGACATTTTATCAACTCAGTGAATAGTCAAAGTCAAAAATCATTTATTCAGTTTAGGGCAGAAAACCGCCACGTCGTTATGAACGTCAATAATAACATTATTGGCCCATATGGGGCAGAACATGGCTCCTTATTTTTTTTAAATACAAATGGATTGGCATTTCTTATGCAAATAATAATGTTATTACTGCAATCTTTTAACGTGGCTCACATTACCTTGTAAGTCTCAGTGTACTTTATACAAGTACAAACAAATAGAAGCAGTCAGACCTGACATTCTGATTGAATAACAAAAATAATAAATTATAAATAAATAAATTGTTTCTACAATCACACCAATTAGCTAGCCCCAAACTAAGCAAAGCTTGTACTAGATAACGGATAAACATACTTAAATACATTTATAAACATTCATGACTTAGCTACAAATGCTCGTGCTCATCACACAAACATTTGCCCCTTGCGGGATTCGAACCCGCAACCGCTAGCTTTGTAGTCCGCAGCACGAACCATTTTACGAGACGGTCGTCAATAACTGCCTAATGTGCTAAGTGAAGTACGAATACATAACCTTGAAATTAAAGTTTTTTGTGGTTTTTATAGTGAAATTTCATAAACCGCAATGTACTAAATTTATTACAAAAATATTTTAGGGCGTTTTCTTTTTAATATATTTTTAACTAGGTATATCAAATACGATTAAAATATATGAACAACCAGGCATTCCCTCTTAAGTGACGGAAATGTAAAACATTTCGTCTTGGTCTAAAGTACTATTCTTAGTATGTACCTACATTAGGTTGTTAGGAATACCCCTGTGCTTAAAACACACGACTGACAAGGTTAAATATGTTATTTATACGAGTTTAAAAAATACGCTGAAAGATTTTATTGTTAATCAAAACATCATTCGAGTCTTTTACTTATCGGCAGCAGCAGTAATAAACAAAAAAACAAATGAAAATCAAACTAACCTAAAAACTAAACTTGACGACCTGTAAAGGTTGCGGGAGCCGCTGGATGCCAATCCAGTCAATCATTTCAGCTATTCCAGATGGCCAATCTGGAAATTAATAGAAGAGGACAAACAATCTGGAAATTATTAGACGTCCTACAGCTGAAATTATGACGAAGATAATAAAAACTATACCTACCTAAGATAACAGATTTTATTGATATTTATTTCAAAGTCATAATAACAACTTCAATAAAAGAGGCGCGAAGCGTGTGTTATAAAAAACACATTAAATAAGAACTATTTTGTTTTATAACTTTTTTATTTTTTACTAGACGATTATTGGCCTTTGAAAGCGTTTTAATTGTTATGCCTAATACATTAAACGTAAGAATAAAAAGAACTATTTTCCAATGCTACGTTTTATTTGTTGGGAATCAGCACTTCAAAAGCTTAAGTTTAATTCTTTAAAAGCTTTTGCAAATGTAAATAAATCAAATAGATTTTCCTGCAGATTGATATTTTCAAAGTCACGACTCTAACCTTTGTTCAGAGCTGATTATAATAAAGTAGTTACGGAAAAAGATAAGAAGATATACAAATATTTATTAATACTACAAAACTTATCGATGTTTATTTGAAATTAAGCAAGTCTTTGCAAGACCTGGGGCCTAACCTCGAACTCTATACAGAAAAAACAATACAAGATCGAAGTAATACTGGTTTAAGAGATTATGAGAGTTCTTGAAACAAAGATAGATAAGTAGATACTTTTTATTGCATACCATACAAGTAAATTACATAAGTTTGACGTAAATACAACACTGCTAAAGTACTGGTTTAAAGTTCACGGTAAGGCCCTTATGCTATATGCATATGAAATATTATTTCATTATAACCTATTTTTTTATATACTCTAGTGACTCGCGTCGGCTTCAATCAATCGCGCCGGGTGTCAATGAATGGCAATAAATTATATTTAGATACTAATCGTCTTTGTGAATCAGTATATCTATTAGTAAAAACAGTATAAAATTCATGCTCATCTCCGAAATTTAATTTATTATTAAAGTGATTAAAGTAACTATTATCTAATATGTGCTGTACGCACGACCGACAAAAGCGACGAGGGTCTTCAATTTCCAAATAGCAAAGAGAGACGAAAAACTTTGTTAGTAAAAAGTAAATTGAGAATCTCCTTTTTTAGATCTGTTGGAAGCGCACTATTTTTAGAGTATTTTTTATTATACTCTATGATATTTAAAGATAATGTTCATGAACAATTGAACATGTCATGTTTTTGTCGATCGACAACTCAATCTTGTGGTTGCCAAGTCTTGTCTAGCGTGGGTGAGCAAAGAATGAAGTCATCACTGTTATGTGGATTATTTTCGGTCAGGTCAATATAAGTTCAAGGTCGTTCACAACTTGACTGCTAACAAGTGTTATAGCTGTAATAGAACACCCAAATCACTCAATTAGTCGTAGTGATGCTTTGGGTTACGGTCCTAATTAATTAGTTAACTTTCTTCTAATCTACTTCTCATTTAAGCAACTTTTTAAATCGAACCAACATCAAAATCGCAAAAAAACACTAAATTACTAAACCGCTGACTAACAGACATCAGTTTATATGGAGTAGTTAAATTTTTGGTAAAAAGGTTGTTGTATTTAAGTAGCAGATTCATCTCTTGGAAAGAAGTAAACAAGTAAATTAACCTTACTAACTTATTAACTCTAAATCTGCTGTTATTAAAAGTGTATTTTTCTAATAGATATTATAGTTAAATTCTAATAGATAAAGTTGTATTTTTGCAACAATTTTTCCGCATTTTAAACATCGGCATGGGAGACTGCCGCTTGCTACCAGCGCAACACTTGTATATAGGTACTATGTATTTGCATATCAATATTTTTCAATTTTAATTTCGTGGATTTTGTAACTGACAAATATTGTCATTTTAATGCATTTTAATGAGTAAGGCATTTTTATCAACAAAATAGCTGTTGCCCGCGACATCGTTCGCGTGGTCTTCAGTTTATTCATTAAGAATTTTCTGCGCATCTTTTTTAATTTTTTCGTTTTAAAGAACCTTCTCCTGACAATAAGTAACACAACAAAAAAATTATTAGCGAAATTGTTCCATCCGTTCACGCGTGATGCGATTACCAAGGGAAATAGAGATTCATTTTTATATACATAGCAGATCGGGTCGCATGTGACCGCCTTACAATTTTTTATTTATTGTATCTTTGACCTGAGGGTTTAAAAAATGTAATGGCTGTTTTGATAAAGTTACAGCCGATCATTATTGGTGTCGACTTATGTAAATAAGGTTGTTCTTCCGGAACAACAACAAGTTGAGGAGTCGCGTTTTATTTGCAAGTACAAACACATGGCTGATCCAACCTTAATAATTTTTGGTAATTTTAATTTTTGTAGTATTATATTCCCCAAGATATATTTTTTTTTATGTTACCTAAGATATTTCGGGAGATACCATTTAGTATTAAAGAAACTCTAACCCTTTTTTACAAAAAAGAGCTAAGAAAGAGCTTACTAGTGTAATAAATGTTTTACTGATTTCGAGAAATTTGGAGCGGAATTTACACAAACGAATTAACTAGGATAAAAGGGACTGAACTTTTAAAAATTAAATAATACAAGTCAAGTATGAATGAGACTTGTACATGAAGGGTTAAATTTTTTAAATTTCCAGTATCGGGATCGAGCAAAACCGTCGCAAATACACGTTTATTGTATGGGGATCCCCTTTAGTTTGGATCCAATTTTTAACTTTAATAACTATATAACCGCAATAACTATACACTGAAAATTTGCAATGTTTATCTATTGCGGTGCAAAATATACCAACAATTTGAGAAACTCCTATTTTTTAAAATCGGTTTAATCTTAACCAATCTCAAAGATCTGAAAAGTGTTGAGATGTGTGATCAAACGTTTAGGCGGAACGCCGAGGGCTGGAACATGACAGTAATTTTCGTGCCGCTGAAATTTTGAGTGTTATCAGTCAAGATCTCCTGGCTTATACCCTATTTAGGTCTGGTCGATTTCCATATTTGTTTCTTAATTTGTGCTAAAAGATCATCTAGCTAAATTTAAAAAAAGTTACAGGATGTTTATAACATTCCTTGAGTCAAACAGACAAAATTAATTTTGACCAATTTATTCCAACGTAACAATATGGGACTAAATTGGAATGCCTAAATTAAGGTCGATTTGAAGCTTTAACCTAATTTAGTACAAATCCTGGACTAAAACTTTTTACAGCTAAGAAAATCCAATTTGTCAACTCCAAAGCTTCAGTATCAACTCAATACAAAACTAAAAGAGAAGTAGTTTCTCAATGCCTAACCCAATTTTCTGTTCCCTTTTATAACACAGCTAAGGGGCGTTTTCATTGTAAGCAATATTTATAATTAATTTAAAATAGTCCTAAACACATTGTAATCATCACGTTGCATTTTAAAATACAACGTGCGATATTTAGGAAGTAATTAGTAGCCTTTTAAAAAAATTCTGATAATATTAAAACACTGTTAGGTAATCTTTACTTAATTTAACAACTAATTCGATGTTACTAAAGTGAAAAGCTTGAGCATCTGTGCGTTTAATTCAAATTATTTTTTCCATAGTTTTTTTTTGTTTGTTGGATCACTCTGGATCACGTCAGACAAATAGAGACAATAATATGTTTTTATTTTTACGCGGTCTTAGGCGACCACTTGGCAACCAATAAGATAAAATCCATGCTTAGCCTTGGTGTTAATTTCTTATGCATCTTGTTTAGATTTACATAGGGCACGCCAACGGAACTGTGAACTTTCTACGATATATAGAAGTCCATATCAAATAAATACGTAAGCATATTTTATAGATAGATTATTTAATTTAACTTTATTGCACAGATTAAAATAGAATTAAAGGTTGCCTCAATGCTATCTGTTTAGGTCAAGCAGAAATGTTTTGTGGATGGTGCGACAAAATGGAATAAAAATTTTCTTATAAAATCATAGTATAAACACACAGTATCTAATAAAAATACTATATAAACTAAATAATATAATACATAAACTACATAACCAAAAATTCATAAATATTACAACGATCATTGCGTAAGTAGGTACCTATAGAAGCAAGGGTTATAAATAGTAATTAGTTTGTGAGAGCGCACCTTTACTTATGAATTCCGCGCATAGAGGTACGTTCCACAAACCTACTACGCAAATAGTTTAAGTGCTACAGCAGATTGATTGATGGAGATTAATTCGGGACATTACTATGAACTCGCATGAGACATCATCATACGGGCAATCACGTCATCAATTCATCTGTTAGACAAATGTACAGATATTATTTGAGTTTATATTGCAAGTTGTGTGTAGTATTTGAAAATCAAAATACAGTGTTTGATGATTTTCAGACTAATGTTTGTCAAGGTGAAGCGATGATGTAACGTAAACCTGCTGGCAGTGGATGCTAAAGAATAGCCGAGGATCGGGATCAGTGGCGTGCATTGGGCCTATGTCCAGCAGGAGGCTGACGTAGGTACTCTGATTATAATAATGATGATGAAACGAATGTCAAGGACCAAATATCAATGATGATGATGACTTACCATATATACTCAATATTGTATACTTAGCTCAAAGTTGCACAGCTCTTAAGGGAAAGGGCTATGCTTGTTTAAGAAATAAGGAGAATCGTAAACGAAGAAAAGTTGCTGACATAGCCCAACAATTAGCAAGCTGAAGTGGCAGTGGGCGGGGCACATAGCACGGAGAGACTAGTGCCCCGCCATCTGCCACTGAAGGCTGATGGGGCAGAAAGGTTCTAGAATGGAGGTCGCGTACCGGCATGCCCAGCGTAGGACGTCCACTCAGACAAGGTGGACAGACGACCTGGTAAAGCTTCCAACCGGCCAATCTGGATGTCATTGGGGGAGGTCTATGTTCAGCACTGGACGTCCTATAGCAAAATGATGATAATGGTGACCTTTAACATATTTATGAATTTAAATAAGTTTAAGGCACTATGGGTAAAATCGTCAACTATACATATTGATTGCTGATCATTCTCCTAACTACTCTTCAACATAATACATGTAAAGTCACACGTAGACCAAGCGGTTTCTTGTCTCTCAACGAAGTTCGCACCTAACAAGTTTTGATCACGAAACAATTCATAACTACACAAATTTACAAGTTCCTTGCTTGTAGAAATTGTTTGGATATAATCTTGCTACCAAAATTATTTAGACACAAGTTAGCAAATTTCTGGAACATTGCTGGCGATGTTAAGAAAATAGATCTAATTCAATTTCTCTTCAGCTACCAGGAGATATAGCTTACAAGTCATCAACCCGATTACTTAACATGTGTCTTATGTTAAGTAATCGGGATGTTTTTTATGATTAGATATCTCTTAGATCTGTATGTGCTGTAATGCAAAAAAAAAAACTGGCTTTGTGCTAGTCGGAATAGCATACCGAGGGTTACTCGTGGGTACTAGATCGTACGGACACACCCGAGTAAATAGTTCATTCATAAGGGGAATTGAGTCTTTATTTTCCGCGTTTTTTCCAGAATTGTTTTTACAAATTTTATAGGTATTCGGTCCCTTTTCTTTAATTGTGCTATAAATGCTAAAAAGTTACATTTTGATTCCCTTGCGGGTGTCAAATATGCGGCATAACGGGTCGTATCTTTTGATTGCATTGACATCCTAAAAGGGTTCCTTTTTACTTTTAAGGTGCTTTTAAGGTAACCCCAAAACGATGTCTGGTGCCTTGTATGTTGTGTGACGCATATTTTAAAGATATGTCTCCCAAACAAGTCATATTGTGCTTAACAAAATACTCTGTAGTAGACAGCACACAAAATTAATTACCTATAGAAAATATATTAAGAGCTGCACAATTCAGGCGGTCTTACAGACAACCTCAAGTTGTGGTTTTCCGAGGGTTAATTCCAAAGTTTAGGCGAAAAAGTCGGCATATATTTCAGACCAACCCCTTTAGCAAAGTGTTGTTTGTTATTTGTATGTCAGCTTCATTTCACATTCCGCTTCCTCTCATTAGCCGGTTGTGTTTAATAATATTTATGACCTCGGAAAATGCCTGCGCCGGGAAATTATGGCGCTTTAAAACACACTGTGGTTAATGCTGGCAATACTTTTAAACCCAACATTGTGGTGATGATTCATTATGCCAACTCATGTGTGGACATAATCTTTATTTATTAGGACCTGTGACACATCTGTCTTTTTTCACAAGGGCTCATGTAGCACATGAGCTATGCTCATTTTCTAAGTCTATGGTATAACGAAAAAAAAAGAAACTTTAGTGTAATTTTGTTTTATTAATAAAAAATGGCAGTAAGTATAGTTTTGAATGGTAACAGTCTAATTACAACTGGTATTCTGTTCCTGCGGTCTAGATGTAGGAAACCTACCTAACACATTAGTCGGAATTATTCCAGACCTAATATTAAACCCGTACATGCCCGTGAAAGCCTTATAAAAGGTACAAGAAACTGGAGGTAGAAGTAGTCTTTTACGACATCTCCTATGATCAGCATTAGCGTAAAAGTTGCCTATATCATTTTACATGGTTCAAATATCTCTATTCATCATCAGTTTATTATACGTAGGTATATTTACGTGGGTTCTGTATGTTTCTTATCTTTATAGAAAATCCCGCTTCCCTGCCCACACCCTCAAAGTTATCCTGTCATTGTCAATGCTGCCATAGAATGGGGGAATAACGGAAATACAAATGCAATTGGCTAATAGATAGACTGTGTTTGTGGGTTTACACACACACACTTCACACTAAAAATCGGTCTAGCCGTTCACGACTTATAAATGGTGTAACTAGCCCGATTTTCTTTTATAGATCTTAGTTTTGTACATCGGATTCATGAGCGAATACATGTTATAAATAAGTTACAATATTATTATATTATATCCATTAGTACAAAATATATAAATAAATAATCTAACTATTGGCACATCCTAAACCTTCGCTATATGCAGTCAAAGAACCTAATAAACTAATAAAATACCTGACTGAGATCGCTTAGTACTTAAGACGTTCGCGAAGAAGGGTACCCAAAAGGATAGCAGAATTTCTAGTAAATCCCATTAGTATAACTCCGTCTACATTCCCTTTTTAGCCAAGGCTATTGACGCTTGTAGCTCCCGGCCACTGATGAGCTTCCTCAAAACTATTCAGCTCAACGATTGTTGGACAACACCCTCTACTGAGTAGGATAATCTACGATGAATCGACTACGAACCCTGCAGGCCTTGCTCTTCTTTTAGACGTGGCTTCACCTGCTCTGGTCACGTTTATGAAACAAATTAAAAGCCTCCAGACAGGAGATTTTAATTCTGTTCCTCATCGCTGTTCATGTGAAAAGATCAGCTTTCTCACTACGGTCTATCTTGCTGCTAAAATAATGGTAGAATCCTCCGTCATGCCAGCCTAAACGATATCATCCTTCGGGCCCTTGTCAACGTATGTATTCCGGCCGTTCTGAAAAAATCGGCGCGTTTAGCGCTGTCACATTTTCCATCAACTGGCAACAGGACCAGTTTAGCTGCAGCTTCTGCAGAGTTCCTCAAACGGCGCAAATTGAAAGCGAGACGTACATATTTGATTGAACCGTTTGGGGTCAAAACTCTGGGCCCGTGGGGACTAAGAGCTCACAAACTCTATCGTTAGATTTCTAAGCGATTAACTGAGACATCCCACGATACAAGGCTGGCCTGTATTTTGACTAACGCATTAGTTTAGCCATTTGACGACCGTGTGGTCTAGTGATTCGCGCTCCGGACTACAAAGCTAGGCGGTTGCGGGTTCGAATCCCGCGAGGAGCAAATATTCGTGTGATGAGCACAAGAATTTGTACCTAATTCTTGGACGTTTATAAATATATTGAAGTATGTTATCCGTTATCTACTCGCTATAGTACAAGCTTTGCTTAGTTTGGGGCTAGATAATTAGCGTGATTGTTGAAAGAATGTATTTATTTTTTGGGAACCTAGTCCTTCCAGACAGCGAGTTCAATCAGATATTCAGTTTTTATCCTATAAAAAATATATCGGATTATGTGTAAATAACTTTGTTAATTATTTTATTGTAATAACAGCAGTATGAAATGATAGCTGGGCTAATTCGTCCATCAGGTAGATTTATCAAAAAGTATTGGACATGTATTGTTTCTTTTGTCATAATCAAAATATTATAGAGAAATCAATATATTGATTTGAAATGTCGCATGACGTCACGCCTTGGTACAATTTTTTACTTAGAAGTGACGTCACGATCCTCTACTATCGAACTTTGACGCGGTTTATCTGTCATTTTTTTAGTTCATTGACAAAAGAAAAACTAAGTGTTCAGTGGTAATGGACATGACAAAAATTTCAAAATTAAGGTACCTAATTGGTACAGGGTAAATAATTATGTTACATCGGTTGTATAGAATAGATTTAAGCAATACCACTATTTCGTGAAATCATCATTATGATGTGATAAATTATCAGATCATAGATGCATAGAATAAAAATAAATATTAAATAATACACATTATGGAAGAAATTTATAAGGACATAATGGACCGAAGAATACTGGAGTGGGTGTCGTAATTTATCGTAATATCAAGAGGTCAAAAACCTCTACCATAACGAGCAAACCTTTTATCGATACATGACTTTAAGATATTAGTGAATTGATTAATTTAATTTTATATCTTGTACTTTTTCAAGGTAAACATAACGAGACTTTCTAAATACCTACTTTATAATTTTGATTTACATTTACGAAGAGATTAAGAACTGGGGTTCTCTTTGAAACTTTGTTAAACTTTTAGGAGCTTTCAAATCTTCGTCACCACATTCGGAAACATTTATTCGAATTCCTTGGCATCTGATTTATAAATAATATTTTAAGAATAATCTAATGACGCACTTTTTGTGCTTATATACAAGTGTAAGGTTGAAAAACGGATATACTTCTACATGTTGTTCCTCATAATATGAATGTAAAGAACTTAATAATTACCAATGAAATGAAAATGCTAAGATGGTCGGCAAGCGTAACGACGAGGCACAAAAAATAAGTAAAATACGTATTGAGTTATACAGGGTGTCCCGTGACTCAAATTTAACCTTGTAATCACATATTCTATACATCATGTTGAATAACTTTTGTACTATGACTTTGGCAAAACATAATTATTTACTTCCCGTACAACATTACCAAACAGACGATTGAATTTGTATTGAAAACAAAAAAAGAGAACTCATAGAACATAGTTGTTTAAATAGAAGTGGTTGCAAGGACAAGGTTGTTCTTGAGTTAGACAGTTAACAACCTGTATGCTTGAAGCCGCCCCCATCGGAGATAATATGTTAGAGAGTCGCACGTGCTGGTTTGGACATGTCATGGTTAGAGTATCCGGTGAAGAGCCTTGGCTATCCCGGAAAAGAAAATAAAAAAAAACGTATAGTCGAATTGGGAACCTTCTCCTTTTTTGAAGTCAGTTGAAAAGTGGGAAGACCCCGCGAGGCACGTGTTTCTAAATATTAAAGATTTAGAAAGGGCACATAAAAAAAACCGATAGATTTTTCTTGGCGAAGACAAGGCTAGGAAAAATAATGAAGCCTATGGATCAAAATTAAATATAATCGTGAAACAAGTTCATATTGTGCTACTTGGCCAAGATGATTTTTAGGGTTCAGTACATCAGAAGGTAAAAAGAAACCCTTATAGGACAACTTTATTTCCCGTCGGTCTGTCGTCTTAACGCAATAATAAAGATCTTGCTGTTTATGCCGCATTTTCAATACTCGCAAGGGAATCAAAACCTATAGGGACCTTTTCGTTGACCTAGAATCATGAAATTTGGCAAGAAACAATGTCTTAAGGCACAAGTCAAGAAAAAAGACTGAAAACAGTATTACGTTGTAATAATTTTATACATAAACGTGAAAGAAGCAGTGAAAATCTTCAAGATTCGTTTTCGCTATGGACGAACTATTTACAATTTTATACGGAATCCGCGGTGCGCGAAATTGACTTGCACTTTGCCGGTTTTTTATTTGAATGTTACGTAGGCATTAGGCACCTAGTCTTTTTGAGATTTTAGCAAATTTGTTGTAAGTACAAGTACATAAGTAAGTACTTAAGCAGCAAAATCAGCAGTGAAGTAACTGTATAATATGAAATGGTAATAAAAATTGCAATTTTTTCGTTACCAGGTCGAAATATTATTCGGGTCTGCATTAAGGCAATCATAAGCCGATCCCATTATCGCGATGCAATCTCCATAATAATAGAAGGCAATTTATGCAACAATACGTCGATAATTTGGACATTCGCTAATAAGGCTTAAAACCGTAATGCACATCCAATTTTGTGATACAGTAATTTTGGTACTTATCTGATGTTTTCGTCATTGACGATTAATAAAGTACTTACATATAAAATAATGATCATTGCAATCAAACCGCGCCAGTCAGCTGTGTGAAATTAGCCTTTTCTACACACGTCACAGAGCCCATTGTGAAATACATAACTGCAATTTCAATTTTTAATTTTGTTTGTTTGTCCTATCTTAATAATGCATTAAATAAAACGAACATTTTAACAAAAATCAATCTTTGAGATTTCAAAGTCAAAGAAATCGTGATTTAGACGAAAAGAAAGTAGTATAAATAGAGCATCGAGCACATACCCTATAGAGCAGCAATAAGTACCATCTTTTATCCGAAACTAGTAAGTGATTTTTCACTAAAATTTTGTATGTAATGACAACTCTTGTCAACGCTCGCCTATACAAAAACAGAACAGATACAGATTAAAAATTGGCGGAAAATTATTACCCTATAGAGCAGCAATACGTACCATCTTTTATCCGAAACTAGTAAGTGATTTTTCACTTAAATTTAGTATGTAATGACAACTCTTGTCAACGCTCGCCCATACAAAAACAGTACAGATACAGATTAAAAATTGGCGGAAAATTTTGTCGAACAAATCATATGACATTTCTCCATGAAATATAGAGCCAATAACATCTTTTTTTTCTCCGTTTCCTGTTGGTTATACACGTTTATTACAAAAATATAGAAACTGTGCTACTAAAGGTTAAATTCAAGTGATGTCACGATTATAGTGTATCGTTATCGAATAAAAACATTCAAAATCTAACCATAATTTCATACATCGTGATATCCCTGTCTACTATAATAAACCGCTAACACGCTAAAAGCTTTATGCGTTCAGTTCAGACCGTGTTAAAATAAGCGTATTTGTGTTTCAAACTGTACAGTCGATAATAATTATGTTAGCTTTATCTTCTTAATAATAATAAGTGGAGTCGCTAGAGCATGATGCTCGAAGGGTGGATGTGGTTCGTAAGTGGCGAGTGTATAACCACGTGGATGCCAGACCCTCAGGGGGGAGCAAGTGATCGTCGTTTAAAGTCCAGAGCCAACTCTCCACTCTTAGCCGCCAACAACAGTGTTGCCCCTCAGTCCGGTCTAGTATAACCCATAACGCCAGGGGGGTTGCCGGTCAGTCACCACTTGCCAATTTTTTCAGTCTGAGACTATGAACCAGGCAGGTGACTGGTAGTCTCCATCAATAGCCCAGAACCCAGTCCTTCCATCTTCCTTCAATAGACCTAATTTACTTGTCATTAGTTGCAATAGTTCCTGTACACATGCTGGGTATAATCTCTGATTACATCCCATGATGTAGTCAGAGATTGGAGTCAGCAGTGTAACACTTTCAGGTTTGATTATTTGCGCTTAAAACGGCCTACGTGTTGGATCAGTATCCCCACGCAAGCCTTATAAAGGACCGGGTCACTTCTGGCACAGAATACCTAATAGTACCACCGTACTTCTGGCCCGTGAACTATTAGAGCGTACAAATAATAATAAGTTTAAAGTTACGCATCGCTAACGGACATGTTCCGTGTAGCTTAATGGTTGAAAGGCAGTGAACGCCACGTGGCATTAAGTCCACTTTTTGTGCGATTTTAATTTGTTCACTAAAGTATAAATATAAAATAAAACATTCAATTTTTTTAAATGACACGTCTTTTAGTTTCACAAAAGGTTTAATAATAAAATAATTTTATCAAATTGAATTATTTTAAAGTAAGGCCATTTTATATGCCCCTTAGACACGTCCCATTTTTTACCCTACCCCTGCTTTGGGCCAAATTGGGCTCCAGTGTATCTCAAGACTTTGGGACTCTGGCCACAAGTTTCCCTTGAAGCCTTTTACTAATCGTATATCTAGTGAAAGGTATTTCCCAGATATTGCTCTCAGAATAATCAAAGTATTGAATTAAACTGCACAATACAATTTTATCTTTCAATTAAAATATAAGTAACAATATCTTTCTGTATAATTTGTGTCGAAAAAAACAAACTGTCAGTTCTCCTGACTGTACGTGATCATGTTTTTAAAGGCCTTCGCCTCATCTGTGTTAAATGGAATAATCGTGTGGCAGATTAAAATCTGCGCCGCAATTGTTTTTAGTTCAGAGTATGCCTAACTAATGGTAAACTAAGCTTTTTATCAGCAGATAATAAGCAGCAGCAACAGAGAAATACTATAGCAGTGGTATTTCGTTTCGTTGGCTTGAAAACAAAAGCGCTTTGATTGTTTTTTTTTGTTTCAAATTTTGTCAACATCACATAAGTGCATTGGTCTGATCCTATGGTAAGTAGCCGAAGCACTTGTGTTACAGAAATCAGAAACAACGACGGTACCACAACACCCAGACACGAGACAATATAGAAAAGTTATTTTTCTACATTGACCGACCGGGAATCGAACCTCAGAGATAGCTACTTTAGCGAGACCGTTCGGTATGCTCGCCTCTCGGCTACCGAAGTCGTTAAATCGATCGATTTAATTTGTTGCAATACGAGTATGTGTTGATCATTTTTATAACATCTTTGTATTTTTGCGTGTAGTGAGGATTTTAAAAAGCACAAAATCACATTGTATGAAGATGCATCGCTTCTCTAGGTTTCGCATATGCTCTCTATATGTACATCATCGTATATAAAGCGGACGTATCGTGGTCCCAACTCTGGCATAAGTCAGGCAGGAATCGAACGCTTACCCTCAAGAAGAGTGATTATGTATGTAGCTGTGTAATATTAGAGTCGAAGTTAAATGCACATGCGAGCAACAAGGTACAGCGTTTGACAATTTCAAATCAGATCATGACATTTAATGAGGTAAACAATTGTATATGAAATGATCAATCAATGAAAATATTTATTCCAATTCAGAATATACCTAAGTACTAATGTACCTTCCATTAGTACTTATTTAAGGCTAGCTATTCACTTAAATGACGAGCACATTCTGTAGCTGTAACTTGCAAATATTTCTTATGTAGGAATAAATTATTGTAAGAATGTACTTAATAAAATACGATATTTGTATGGTAAATAAACAAACTTGCAGTGTACTGTCGGCCAAGAAAGTGGTCTACCAGTTTTGGCAGAATTTAACGTGTAAGTAAAATAGCGATAAGGTTGAACTCATGGACTTATTACCTTTTTAACAATGAAAGAGATGCACAATTTTGACGTACTATTTATTTGTTTTTGACGTCTTATAAAGAGAGCAATAGTAGCTGTCAGAATAATTTTGCACAGAAAATCAACCTTGTTGGTCGCGCGAATTATTTTAAACCTTAGGATGATAATAAATAATAAATAAATAGATTGTTTTCACAATCACACCAATTATCTAGCCCCAAACTAAGCAAAGCTTCTATTATGGCGACTCGATCACGGATAAGTACACTTTTTTAATACTTTTATGAACATCCATGACTTAGGTACAAATGTTCGTGATCATCACACAAACATTTGCCCCTTGCGGGATAAGAACCCGCAACCGCTGGTTTTGTAGTCCGGAGCGCGAACAACTACACTAGACGGTCGTCAGACCATTTTCTTAGCCTACTGTACCTACAACTAAACTAAAATACATATAGCCCTGACACATATTTATCCACGTTGCCAAATTGTAAACAATCTGCTAGAAACTAAATTTGTTTAGGTTCCCAGGTTTTGAAATAAGCATCTGTTTAGCATCGCTAGCGTTTATCAAATAGTACTTCTAACGATGTTACATCATGACATTGTCTAGACTGTAATGGGTATTTCACATTTAAGTTACGTTTTAACCGACTTTAAAAATGAGAATGCTTATAGACGACCGTCTGGTGTAGAGGTTCGCGCTCCGGACTACTGAGCCAGCGGTTGCGGGTTCGAATCCCGCAAGCGGCAAATGTTTGTGTGATGAGCACGAGCATTTGTAACTAAGTCATTGATGTTTATACAAGTATTTAAGTAAGTTTATCCGTTATCTAGTCGCCATAGTACAAGCTTTGCTTAGATTGGGGCTAGATAATTGGTGTGATTGTGAAAACAATTTATTTATTTATAGTCCATTAAGCATGTATTTGTACGATCAACTGTTTAATAATTTTGTTTATGTCTAAGATCACTTGCGGCGTCTGTCATTAAATCACTACCAGTTTCGACAACTAATAATTAAAAATAAATAATTGGTTAATTTAAAAGAGACAAATCCAATTGTACTAATATATATTTTTGTACATGTTAAGGATTTTAATTCTAGTTTTTATCACCCTTTAGATCAATTAACAAGGCTATTGTTCTGCCTGCATTAACCCAGATGTTATTGAATTTTTTTTTTCACGTACTACCGTTTTTTTATATGTTACCTTGATCACATTGAACATGAAAAAATAAAATAAAACTTTTTTTTTCTTTATACCGATCGGTCGCTGTAAAAGGGTTAAGTAAGATTTAATAAATTGGTCAATTATATCCTAACAATAAAAATTGTGATTGTGCTTATTACGTCAATGAAGGCAACAAAAATTGTTAATATTTTTAATGTTTGTACAGCATCTGTTTCTGATACCCAATTATTTATAATTTTACATCATCAATGATGTAATAATATTGGATCGGTTGGATGTGTCATTGATGTAACAGAAACCACGCAGTTGATACCCAATCAAGGAGATGACTCACGCAAAACATTTAAATATCATGCACCTTTTTATAGGAATTTTTTGAGTCCACATTTGTAGTCCCCGAAATATGACAAGTTAGGTAAACGACCCAAATTAAGTAATAAAGCAAGGTTTTTTATCTTTAATTCAGTCCCCCTAGCATGACCACCAAAACACGATATGATATGATATGATATGATAAAGCGATATTTCGACATCAACTGTGACAGACAACTAAAAATATGACAGATATAGCCGCCATTTTAAATTCTTATCAAAACAACGATCATATTAAGTAACTTCACCGGCACGGCGATTCAACATGGCGGCTATATTTTTACAGTTGGTGTCGATATATCGCTATATCATATCATATCATATTCTGTTTTGGTGCTCATGCTAGGGGTGCAGGAGGACGTCCAGTTTAACAAGGAAATTCTTCAGATATATTGCTAAAATTCCCATCCGCCTAAGGAGGTCCAGAAGATAGCATCAGTCTTTGACTACGCCATATTCGCAAGTCTTGTGGTCTTTGACTGTATACTATACAACATACTACATACTGGATGTAACGTATTTACACGTTCCTTTGTCATCCGCACGCTGGCCGAAGCACGCAGAATATTCGTTTGTCGACAAAGTCCTTTTGATGAAAGGACCGTGGCACTCAAATTGTAACTCGATTAAGTTATGTCTGACGCTATTTCGTTTAATGTATGTCCGTAAAACGATAAAACAAAATAAAGATAACACACATACGTAATTAGAATGCATATAACATATATATACAGTTATATAACATATAACTGCAAGTCACATGTACGCAAAGGCCTAAAAATGATATCAGCTCGTGACTTACGTGTGACAATAGGCTAGTTCCCTAAAAAATCTAATTAGTCCGTCAGTTGGATTAACAGAAAATATTAGACACGTATTTATTCTTTTCTTAATCAAACAAAAAATGATGAAGATATAGCCCGTTGAAGTTCCGCGTAGGTAACGTCACGCCTTGCGACACTTTTTAGCAAGGCGTGACGTCACGGTCTTCCATTCCCAAACTTTGATGCGCTTTATCTTCGTTATTTTTTATTTGATTGACAAAAGACACAATATAGGTCCAATGTTTTTTGATAATCTAACTGACGGACTAAATAGAATAATATCTTTTTTGACCCAGGAAACTAGCCCATTGTATTATATGGGTTCCCTACACAGCACATTATTCTCGATAACTGTCGCCCGTAGTTCTTATTTGATCACTGATTCAGTCGTTGTACCACTAAGAATCAAAAAACTACGTTATAGGTAGGTGCTCCCTCGTTGCGCTGCTGCAGTGCGTATCGTGGAAGGGTCGCGTGGCTGAAACGCAATCATCATCATTATTTCAGCCATAGGACGTCCACTGCTTAGCATAGGACGTCCACTGCTTAGCATAGGCCTCCCATTGTCTTTTTGATTGGCCAGTTGGAAGCGGCCTGCATCCAGCGTCTTTCTGCGACATTTACCAGGTCGTCTATCCACCTTGTGTGCAGGAAAGCAATTAGATAAATCAAATTAATGTGACAAGAAATAATCTCAGTACATTAATATTCAACAGCGAATCACTGCCTTTCCGCAATTGATATGTCTTGATGACAAATGATAATTAATCATGTCCCGCCAAACAATTAAAATCGTATCCCGATTATCATCACGCATAATTAGAATCAATGACCCCTAATTAGTGGGTTTAATCGAGTGATTCAATCGTTAATGTAGTCACCGATCTGACCCGGGATTCATTAAGATAACCCCTGGTCACGAGTTCATGGTGCACGATGCGGTACGTAATATATGATGTCATAAATCAGCGACGTCATTGATCGCGTTGGAGTATCGATTGAAGATATCGATAGCTTTTTCTGGGGAAAACTGATGACTATTTATACAGGATACAGGCATATAGCAGGCATTGCAGCGCGTGGTACAATATCACGCCTTTAGTTAGTTTGATTTCAAACCTAGCTTATTGCAAATACTCGTATACTGAATACCTACTAATTTTTAATATAGATTATTAACACTACCTTTGGCTCCTCGCATACTATGTGAATTTAGTGTAGCTGTTGCCTTCAGTTGCTCTTCAATTTAATAACTCTTCAATCGTTTCAATCCGATAAATGGCTTACAAAAATATGCGGGATAACGAAAATAAAAATTTTTTATACTTCATTCTGTGTATAGGCTGATTCAAATTACTTAGGCAGAGACAAACCTAGCAAAAGTTTTGATTCCATTCTGTCTCAGTCAGTCTGCATTTGTTATCGTTGTCCAACATTGTCGAAAATATTATAAGGCATGTGCAATAGAGGGTGTAAATGCCTGCGTGTTTACTGCTAGGCTTGTAAATAAAATATAATGAAATATTATGTATTTAAAGATTTATTTTGTAAGATAAAATTGTAACATGACAAGAGAGTGAAAAAATTGAATAACCAAAATTGACAAATTATGTCAAAGAATAAAAAGTATAAAAATAACAAAAAAGGTTTTATGTCGTAGACATAATTGCGCCCGCGCATAAACTGAAAACACTGTAACTCCTTTATTTTAAAACAATTTACAATATAATACAAATTTATACCTACTTAGACTACTAATCAAATTGTGCATCAGTTGGTAACATCTATTTGCAGTCTTGTAGTCAATTCCCTTTTTAATACATTCAATTCCCTTTAAGAAATAAGGACGTTGAACGTATTGTATTATAACGTTTAAAGAGTTTTGAAGCTCTGACACTTTAATACAACCTTTGTTTGACGAGAGCTTTTTACACTTACTAATAAACCTTAAAACGTATGACATAACACGTTGCATCTTAAAAATGCTAGAAAACTTTGTAAAAAATGGCATCATACAAATATCAGAAGGAACATTCGAACTTAGAGCTACTTCTTCAATAATTGAGAAAGGATATTCTTTATTTAACAATTGGAAATTGTAGCAACCATGTTTTATGTAATCGGGTCCATGCCACCACAAATTGTTATGCTCAACTGTTATGCTCTTTGGGATCTCCACCGCGAGACAAAATGTCGGCTGGATTAAACGAACCTGGAGTGAATTTCCATGTCATACCGTTAGTCAACTTATTGATTTCTTTGACGCGATTGGCCATATATGGCGGTAATTTTTCCTCAACAGTATTAATCCATCCCAAAGATATTTTTGAGTCGCAAAATAGAAATATCTTATATTTACATTTAGAACTGTCAAAACCTTCGATGCAAGTTTCGCTAAAAGTAGCGCTCCATTGAGCTCTAGTTTTGGAATAGTAAGTTTAGAATCTATGCCAACAATACGAGATTTGGCGCATAATAAATTTATGTGAAACTTGTTGTCAGTGGTTCGCACTTTTAAATATAAACAACAACCGTATGCGTCAGAAGATGCATCACAAAATCCGAGCAGTTCCACTTCTTCTGACTCATGTAAATGTAAGTCCCGAGAAATTAATATTTTATCCATGCTGGATATTGAGGCATGAAAATCTTCCCAGATATTTTGAAGATCAGAAGGAAAAGGCGCGTCCCACTCGAGATTGTGTTTCCAAAGTAATTGTAAAATCAGTTTAGCTTTGACAACAACAGGGCCAGCAGGGCCCATTGGGTCAAAAAACCTACTCACGGAACTTAAAACAGTCCGCTTTGTGGGAATCTCAGGAGCAGTTACAACTTTCCCACTAAGCACAAAAACATCTTTATTAATATCGAAAGAAAGACCTAACGTTTTAACTGTTAAGTCCTGATCAAGATCTTTTTGTTGAAAACTATATTTTTCTTTTGGAATATCTTGCAAAATAGACATGTCATTAGAACACCATTTATGTGGATCGAAACCACCTAGCTTTAGCAAACCAAAAAGCTCTTGTTTTAACTCAATTGCGCCATGATAAGTACTGTTACCACATAGCACGTCATCGACATAGGAGCTTGTCAAAATGGCTTCGCTTGCTAATTTGTACTCGTCTTTATATCTGTTTGCCAACTCAATTAAACAACGAGTAGCTAAAAAGGCTGAACTGGTTAGGCCGTATGTAATAGTTTGTAATTGTAAGCATTGTAAGGGTTTACTTTTATTTTCACGCCAAATAATGTTTTGTAAAACGCGATCATCAGAATGAATTAAAATTTGCCTGTACATATGCCTAATATCACACATAAGAACGTATTTATGAGTTCGAAAACTCAATAAAATATCAAATAATGGTTTTTGAACAACGGGTCCATTGCAAAGAACATCATTTAAGGCTGGACATTTTCCCGATCTCGCGCTCCCATCGAACACAACTCTTAACTTAGTAAGACGAAGCACCCCGTGATGCGGAAGGAAGTAGAGCGGACGTTCTTCAGGCAAACAATTATCCATGTCTATTATTTTAGCGTGTCCTAATGTAAGATATTCGTTTATAAAATTGGTATATAAAGAATGATATAATGGGTCCTTGTCAAATCTTTTTTCCAAGTTGTAAAATCGTTGTAAAGAAATCAAAAATGAATCTGATAAATCATAATCATCTAAATCACACTTTTTTGGCATGCGAACCTCGAATCGCTTATTTTGTAATGTAACAGATTCCTGAAAAATCATCTCGCTATAGTCTTGTTCCGGTAAAGACTCAATAAACGTTTCCGGTACCTTTTCAGTCTCCCACAGTTTTTTAACATAAAAATCTTGATCAAGAATATTTTCTTTTAAATGCATTGAAATGGAAAAATTATTAGAGGGCAGTACGTTACCAGAAACGATGTGGCCGAAATGAGTATTAAGTAAAATTGGCTTGTTGGGACCGCTTTCTACCTTTCCATCCTTCAAAACTCTGAAGAAGACATCGGCGGCCAGAAGAAGTGAAATCTCTCCTGAAACATTGAAATTCCGATCAGCTAGTTTGACAAAGCTTGGGATTGTAAACCTTGAAATATCAAAACTATTTTGTGGCAAGCTAACTGTAATCTTGTCCACAATGGAACATGTAACATTGACATCAAAGTTTTCTGTAAGAGAATGTAAATGCAAATTAATCCCTTTGCTAACTTTCTTAGTATTTTCTCCTAGTGTAACAATATTTTTATGTAATTCAAATGTTGGAATACCTAGCTTTAAAGCTAAGGCTTTTGTGCAAAAGGAAGTTTGACTTCCTGAGTCAAGTAAAGCGCGCACAATGTACTTGTTATTAGAAGAATCTGTGACTAAAACTTTGGCAGTAGGCAATAGTACATTGTGTTCACTTGACCTAACTGAATGTAAAACATGATCGGATTTACTGATACTCTCCTTGTCTATGTGAATAAGCGCATTGTGATCTTGGCTGCAAACAGAGCACTTAAATTTGTATCGGCAAGGTTTTTCATGTGAGGTTAGACACAACTTGCAGAGTTTTTTATCAGTCGTAAAATCATACCTCTTCTGCGGTGACATTAAAATGAAATTAGGACATTTGTACAGCTTGTGATCCTTTGAGCACATGATGCAACTGTTAAGTTTCTTTGTTTCGCTTGCAACATTGGTCACCCTTGCAACGTTAGTTTTTGTGATTGTCGCAGAAGGGCTTGCCTCTAAAGAACTTGCTCTTTTATCAATAAAATCAAGCAGAGATTTAATATTTGGCAATTCTTCACTTGAAATCTCCGAGTAATAAAGTCGCAGTGTAAGAGTATCTAGTTTTCTACTTATGATACAAAACAAAATAGAGTCCCATTGGTCAACTGGCTGCTTTAAGTTTTGCAATGCCATCATTTGCTGCCGAACTTTAACAGTAAGGCCTCTAAGTTGCTCCGCAGAACCGCGATGTAATGTAGGGAAATCCAAAATTGTATTGATGTGTTTTGTACGCTGTTAGTTTTTTTTATAATATGATTTAAGTTTTCTTCATAGAACGCTTTATAGAAAGCTTTGTCTGCAACGCCTCGAGTTAAAACTGTAAATACACTTACAACGTAGGAAGTTACGGTAGGCTGAATCTGCACTTGCCTGGCGTAATCAATCATCAATCAGAAGTGGGAAGCGGTTGTGTTCTTTGAAGTGATAATAACTGAGAAGGAGGAGGGTGGTGGAGGGAATCGAGGAACAGGTCCTCAGACTGGCCTACTTCACTGCAGGCAGTATTGAGTCCGGAAATGGTATGCTGGCCACTTTAAGATCAGACATAATTGCAACATCACGATCGTCGCAAGCAAATATCACATCGTGGCAAGCAATAATCATCAATAATGTTTGAAAAAAATTTTTTTTTTCGATAGTAGTGGTAACCTGCCTGCCTAGCATGAGCACTAAAAACACGATGTGATATGATATGATATGATATAGCGAAATAATGACACCAACTTTAAAAATATGATAGGTTTAGCTGCCTTTTTAAATATTTATCGAAACAGCGATCTTAATATGTGACAGCGATTCAACATGGCGGCTATATCTATTATATTTTTACAATTGATGTCGATTTAACGCTATATCATATCATATCATATCGTGTTTTTAGTGCTCATGCTAGGCAAGCTGTAAAGAAAAAAACAAATCCTTTTTATCAGATTTCGTGCTACGATCAGTACTTCTACAGTCTGGGTACCTCGATCCTACTATATCAACTAATATTATGGTGAAGCTACGTAATGTTCAGTCCGGATATCCTCATCTTGACTTATCGGACTTAGACGGAAATAGTATTGTCTGCTACCATTACCCTCGAGAAAGTTGTTTTTTTAGATCGGCTATTGACTTTTGTATCTTTACAAAGTTACACAACTGCATCTTTGCAACAGTCTTTAGATATTTATTTTGCTAAAATGTCAATGGGCGACAAAATAAATTTTTATTAGGTGAATTATTCGCTGTTTGCGTTCGTATGAAGCCAACAAAGTTATTTTTAATTTACTAGAAACCTCTGAAGGCTAGATCTCACTTACAAAAGCTTTTTAGTGACTACCATCACAATATCAAACAACACTTTCCCATCCAAATCGTAACAGCTGATTGATCAAGGGGGACATGTTTTTCTTTTATGATGTTGGTCACTTATAAAAAGTTGTTGTATTGGTGCACTAGATTATTCTAATTTGTCATAGGTATTATTAACTATTTATTTCATTTTACCTTACCTAAACTTGCCCCTAACTCTCTTATCAAATTGTTGATTTTTGTTTAATTTAATTCATTTTAGGTAAATCGTAGCTCTGCCTTATTTAGTTACTAAATAAGGTAATGTCAACCGAATTACTAAATGCTCGGGTTCAAAAACTTTTGCTTTGGCAGTTAAATACTGATCATGTGGACGAAGTGGTTATATTTCTGATCTTTTACAGAAGTGACACATGCGCCTATAAGTAAGTTAATCTTGTGTGACTTTTCAGGCTAACATAGCATCTGGAGCCTAACCATGAGCTCTCAAAACAGTGTTATTCCAACCTTGTTTTGTTTGCCTCTGGTGACCCTTTTCCACCAACTTCAAAAAAGGTGGAGGTTCTCAATTCGAATGTATGTTTTTTTTTGTATGTATGTTACGCGATTACTCTGCCAATTATGAATCGATTTTGATGATTCTTTTTTTTTGGTAGATCATACTTTAAAGGTGGTTCCATATAAATTTTATCGAAATTGACTAAGCAGTTTTTGAGAAAATAATAAAAATATACCCAGATAATGTTTTGGTTCGCGATTCTTGTATCTATGTTACCCAATATCTTTGACAAATGTAAACCGATTTTGATGATTCTTATTTTATTGAATACTTAATACTTCAAAGATACTATAAAAAAAAAATCCAAAAAATTTTTACTTCTAAGGGTGGAAAAAAAGAGGATGATATCGGTTTTCAGTTAGATTAGGATTTATCACTAAAAGTAGATGAAATAAATAAAGTTTACTAATCAGTTACTTTTGGAGTCGGTGCAACGAAAACATTCAAACTCTGATCAGCTGGTACCGACTCCAAAAGTAACTGATTGGATACTTACGTGTTGATATTATTTTTAGCTTTTTAGTGTTTTGAAGTCGGTTTTATTTTTTTAAATTGATGATGTATCGTTGAATGTCTAAGTGATATGTTTTGTATCAGTTATGTTTCCGTTTTTTATCTTTTTAGAAACAAAGGCGTAACAATGATGATGAATAATTTGTGTCACTGACAAATGTATGTCTCGTAAATTAAATAAAGTAAAGGTGTGGCTATATTATTCGTTTGTAGAAGACAAGTATTTTTGGTAAGTTTTGAAAACGATTATTTTAAATATTCACGTGTTTTTTGTTGATCTGCAAGACAATGCTCTGCTAAGTTCACGGACATATAAACGTTCCACGCCAGGGCACAGGCCTTACCTGAACTATGAATTGGTTTAGGGCATACTTTACCACGCGGGCCCAGTGCGAATTAATAAAGGGGTTGTAAAGCCAGTGACTAAACCTTACTGTCAAATGTAATCAAGCCGACTGAAGGCCTCTGACCAGGCTTTACGATCGGAAACAACTTTTACTCTGCCTTCCGAAACATGGAGATGCTCGAGATAATTGTCAATAATATATGGTCAGAATGGTCACCCATCCACTCACAGCTGCGGCGTAGGTTGCTTACGTTACTTTGGTAATCACTACCAAAGCATTGCCGACACTAACCTTAAAGTACCTCCTTATAATTTGTTTTGAAACAAAAACCAGACTGTTAATTTTGTTATAAAGTTTATAAAATACTTACTTTTTTATAATACCTATGCATTTTTAAAAATATTTAAGCTCGCATGTGTGTTGTGTGCGAGCAGTTATTTATCAACGAGGGTAATTACCGGAGTATTTTGCGATGCCGAATTTTACAAACTATTTTCGAGTTCCAGGTGTTGTATTTCACAGAAACTATTGGGCGCAGTTTTTCATGCAGATGCTTGACGTTTGTGAAGTCTCCGAATAGGTGTGTTACTAGTTATAATGATTCAGATATTTCTGTAAACGTAATCGGTTGAAAGTTTTTACTGAATGCGTTTATTGATTTGCGATGATAAAAAACTAATTCAACAATTCTCTATTCGGTTTCAAAAGTCGGTTTCGCTTTCATAAGGATTGTATTGTTTCAGACACCCTTACCCTTTTCCATGTAAATCTCTACATATTTAATGATTTATATGTTTCGTCTTATGTTCATCAATACACAATACCAAATTATGAACTTAGACGCAAAAAAATAAACAAGAAGTGTCGCGTGACACGAGAAGCAAGCTCTCCTTTTATATATTTGTACAAAACTAGCTGTTTTAAAAAAGCAAATAGCATTATTTAGTTTAAAAAAAAACTGCGTATGGACACCCTAATTACCTAGTGATATAAAATATACCTACCAAGCTAGTGGTGACTGAGTTTGTTCCGGCGTTTCTTCTCAGCACTTGCCCGATTGTCTGTGTCTTGTCTCGAAGCGCTAGTAGGGTCCAAAAAATAAGGAGACATGTTCTGGCCCCCTAAGGGCCTATAATGTTATTATTGACGTTCATAAGTGGCAATTTTGTCCTGAATTGAATAAATGATTTTTGACTTTGACTTTGACATATTCTCATAACTACTAAATATACATAAAAAAATCATAAAAATCGTTTGAGCCGTTTCCCGCCTGCGCCGCGACCGTGCTACCTTGCGCCCCAACCGCGCTACGCTCGCACCGTGCCGCTTATGTACTTTCCCCGTGTTTCATGTCATTGTCATGTTACATGTTGTTTTAATTTAAATCTCGTAGTATACGACTACTCTGGCTTTTGTGGTATGATTCGCTTTAAATCGAATGTGGCAGAAACAACTTCGCCGGTATAATTTTTTTTGCGAGTAAAAATTTTAAAAGTTGAAAACCCATTATGACAAAAATATGTTTTTGTAGTCAGAAAATCGCTCTGAATAGTCTTGAAGTGGGTTAACATACAACAGCGTACGCCAGAGTCTAAATTTATTAAACAATTTCGGACCTACACCATTGTCGTTGGAGATTGTTATCACACACGTTCAATACATTTTGCACAGTAACGTATACGATATAGAATCATCCTTCATCTTCCGGCTTTAATAAAACCTGTGAAGCAGACACTGGGCCTGAATTAGTCTGAATATTTTTATTACGCCTGTGTCGGAGAGGCTTACCTATATAAAATTCAAATGTTTCCACCGAGGCGCCGATAAAAGTTTTGCGAGTATATACATTTTTTATTAACAATTGTCTGTGAACGAACATGTGGTGAAAATAAAACCGCAAATATACTGTTTATGGTAAATATTTTTTATTTTGTTCAATTTTTTTTACGTCCTGTATAAAGTAGTAGGCCTACTACGAAAAAATTACGTTCGTTCGGACGTATAAACCTACTAAATTGAAAGAACCTTTTACAAGTGTCAATCCTTTGAATAGATATGATCAACTGAAACAAGCCGTGAAAAAACACGACTGTTTGCAATTGCTCATAAATTGTCAAAGGTTTGAAACAATTACGTAATTTAGCAATTTTAATGTATATCATAAAAGATTTTCATAGTAGGCCCTTTGAAACGAATGTTCTGTTTAAATTAAATAATTGCAACAACACTTAGTTATAAATGCAAAAGTTTTTAAAAACAATTATGTTGTTCACTAAATGGGTTTATAATAGATAGATAGATACTCTTTATTGCACACCATACAAGTAAAATACACATGATTTTTACAGAAAGATGTACAATTTAGTCGGTCTTATCGCTAATAGCGATCTCTTCCAGACAACCTTTAGGTAGAGGACAACCATTAAAGAAAGGAATATTATTAATACTTTTGTTCCTGTTCTAGAATTAAATCTACGCACACAGTTAAAGCAGCTTTATATGTATGTTAATAAAGCAGTATTTACTAAGCAGTTAGCTCAATGTTCGGGGTCTGACCTCCCATGTCGTTGTAAGTTCACAGCAAGTATTTCTGGATTTATTGGAATCTATATGCGGATTTTTACCAATTTTATTACTTGGCGGAGAGGGAAAATCTCTATCCATCTATCACATGGTGCCTTAGGTAATCCAAACGTACTGGTTTTGGAGGGAGGATGGCAATCTAGAATCATGGAATGGTGATTTGGGACAAAACGCTAGGAAGAAGAAGCAGTATTTGTTTTTACCAATTTATTAGTTTGTTGCGATTCACAGAGACTTGACTATACAAACATAATACGTCAAATAGTCAATACCACGCCTTTAAATACCTACCTAGTAATGATTTATTTGCTAACACGAAGTAATAAGTTAAATTGGCAATGACACGACGGGTTCTCGATGAAGTTAAATATAATTTACTGCGGAGTTAATACGATTCGTGTACATAAAGCTATTTGGGGTTACTGCGACCTTTGGCTGTTCAAATTTGAACTTTAAACTACTACAAATAAAAGCTAATGTGGAATGTATAGAACTAGAATACTAAAGTTGAACGTGAAAATAGCTAGCGAGGGGAAAAGGAACTAGGCAGGTGTGCCAAGAATAAATTAAGGTGTTATTTTGGTAGTTAAAAAAATAATAAAAAATACACCTAGTCCAGTACTTAGGAATAGTTCTTACTAGAAACGAAGTTAAATAAAAGCTTGTAAAGCCCTTAGAACAGACAATATTATTTACTTAGTTTGTGAATACTGTTTTAAATCTACTGAATACTGAAGCAGTGATAGTTTAAATAAAAAGTGAAATTAATGCAAATTAACGACTCTCGGATTTTCTCTTAATAAAGGAGACAAAGGTCAATTTTAAACCTTCCGGGGTCTAACCATGAACTCTAAGCAGAACTAAGCAATGTTATTTTACATTAAGCCCTTTAAAGAAAGAAAAAACTAAACGAGGCCCTATGTCTATCGAGGGTTGATACGGAAAATTGTAAAAAAAATCCACAATATTTTTAACGGCGGGTGGCCTTTAAAAATATTGTGGATTTATGTTGCAAGAACTGACGACCTGGTAAAGTTTTCAGGAACTCGCTAGATGCAAGCCGCCTTTTACCGCCCGATCTGGAAGTAATTGGGGGAAGCCTATGTTCAGCAGCAGACGTGATATGCCTGAAATAATGATGATGAAAACAATCTCCCCCACTGTAAAGTCATTAGATGAGAAGAGAACCCCTATTAATGTTTTTATGAAATTTAAATTACAGTCATCATTGTCATCATTTTAGCCATAGGACGAGAAACATAATTTACTGTCATAACGTTGTAAGTGATTTAATAAATAAATAAATAAATAAAAGCATAACAAGTTACCGCCGTGTGGGGACGGCCGTAAAGAATACACTTCTCCACCGCCAATAGGAGGCGTGTCGTAAGAGGCGACTAATTCCTGTAGCACGAGACGGGCAGCAGCATCTTCGTGCGAAATCTTATAAAAAACTGCGCTCGCCAGCCCGCCTGCCAAGCGTGGCGAGTATTGGCAATCCACCCCAATGATAAGTCATTGGGGGAGGCCTTTGTTCAGCAGTGGACGTCTTATGGCTGAAATGATGACGATGATGATGATAACTAATTACAATACGTTTTGTAATTTTTTGACAGTTTCTCTTGATTTCAGTTAAAAGTTGATTCATAAAGTTTCCGCACGACTTTCACTGTCTAAACAAGAAGACAAAAATGTGACAGACACCTGACCTAGCTTGTTACAAGTCTCCGGGTCAAAATGGCCGGTTTACACTAACCCTGATTGAAGATCGCGGGGCGGGCTAATTGCATTATCGTTAAACCCTTATTTCAGTTTGCGTGCGCATTTTATAATTCAGACCCCGGCTTCTGTTGGCGTTTGCACTGTGTTTTTGTTAATGGGTATTATAGGAAAGCAAATTTGTGTCTGTTAATATTATTTGTTACGCCGCACCATAGTGTTTATTTTTGTATGTTTGTGCACCAATTTTAATGTTAGTTAATAATAACTATAAATTGTTTATTAAATCTTGTAACAAATCTAAATCAATCTATAAAAGCAGGTTTGGTATAACATGAAACTGAACAGTAACAACAAAACCTGTGTTTTAGAAGAGAGGTATCTTATGTGTAGATAGGTTATATCAAATAATATATAAATTAGATGACCACTTGACCAAAATTTAATATTAGCTACGTAAAATAATTATGGTGATTAAACATAGCTAGCAGATTTTGATATTTATCCAGATAAAATGGCACAAAATAATAACATATTTTCACTTTTTTATAACATATTTATTATTTAACGTTAAAATGTATTTTTTTTTGCAATAAATAATAA
Organism: Anania hortulata; assembly: GCA_963576865.1. Taxonomy (NCBI): domain Eukaryota; kingdom Metazoa; phylum Arthropoda; class Insecta; order Lepidoptera; family Crambidae; genus Anania; species Anania hortulata. The sequence continues at coordinate 6,996,243 of OY756396.1, read as the reverse complement.
TAAGCTAGTTTCCTGGGTCAAAAAAAGATTATTCTATTTAGTCCGTCAGTTAGATTATCAAAAAATATTGGACCCATATTTTGTCTTTTGTCAATCAAACAAAAAATAACGAAGTTAAAGCGCAAAGTGAGCACGTGACGTCACGCCTTGCTAAAAAGTAACGCAAGGCGTGACGTTATGCGGAGCTTTAACAGGCTATATCTTCATTATTTTTTGTTTAATTGAGAAAAGAAAAAATACGTGTCCAATATTTTCTGTTAATTCATCTGACGGACTAATTACATTTTTTAGGAAACTAGCCCATTACTTACTCTTTTTGTTGGCATTTTAAAATCGTATTCCTTATCACCGAAACATACGTTTACTGCTTTGGAGAGATAATTTATTTGATTTATGTATTTTAACATGAAATCATATTTAGTATCAAGACAAATATACATTTACTGCATTGTAATGTTATTTTAATTTATTCATGTATTTTAATATATAACAAACATAAAAGTTTATGTTTTATTTTATTATTAATTTAAAACACAACAACAATGACTTTTGCATAAAAGTCATATCTCAATAAATTCATAATACTATTTAACATGTGTAACTTATGTAAGTATGACGTTTATGAAATACTTATGGCCTAGTTGCTAACATTAAACCTACCAAGGTTAAATCAGAATGTTACAAAGTAACGCTCCTTTGTCATGAATGTTTAATCTTTTATTAAAAAGGAATCGTTTATCATCGTCAAAAAGTTCGATTTAACATATTTCAGAATAGGCCCTTTACAAGGGAGCACGCGTTTTCAAAATTGCGGGAAGAATTCTATAGTAAAATGCACGGTATGAAGCCGAAGGTTTCTGAAATATGCGAATAGCACGTCAAAAACGTTCATGTGTCGGGTGCCTTACTACCTAATGCGAATAAGTTTCGTCAAACTCAGTTGTTATTTTCTCGTTACCGACTGAAGGCTTGCCAAACATTTGCTAGGTAATACAATAAATGTCAAATAAAATTTATATTTAGCGACTCTGCTATTAACAAATGTTCTAATGCATATTCGTTTGTAACAGATGCGACAAAACAGAGGTCATTATTATTTAAAAACAGAACTAAACATTTAGATTTAGGTATTCGTATCAAAGATTGTGCTAAAGCCTTTTTTATACCAACAACATAAAGACTGGAAATGCTATGCCATGGTAATATGGGCCGAAATATAAAATGTTTTTCTGACCTTGGCAGTCTACTTTTACCTCATTAGCAGCTGTGCCGTGTTGTGTGTGCCGTAAAGAAAGCACATCTTCACTGCCAACAGGCGGCGTGTCGTAAGAGGCGACTCATTCCTGTAGCACAAGACGGCCAGCAGCGTCTGCGTGCGAAATATTATAAAAAACTGCGCTAGCCAACCCACCTGCCAAGCGTGGCGAGTATTGGCAATCCCCCCCGATGATAGGTCATTGGGAGAGGCCTATGTTAAGCAGTGGATGTCCTATGGCTGAAATGATGATGAGCAGCTGAGAGGTGGATGGAAAAGAATGGCTGAGTTTTGGGCTCGGTGGCAACTTGCAGGCCTGTCCCTATGCACACCATTGGGACTTGGAGGACCATCCTTTTTCCAGCAAAGGACTTGAGAAGGATGATTATGATGATAAAAAAAATAGAAAAATTTACTTGGAATTATACTTTAGGGGATGTATTATGCTTGCGTCTCTTGTATATAAGGGCTCATAGCCGAATTTAATGAATTCTCGAACTTAATTAAATTATACTGTACTAAATTAATCTACCACTGAGCATTTTTGCTGATTTTAGATTTTAAAGTTGTAATGAAATATTATTTTGCAAACTCGTAATGGAAAGTTAAAAGGTTTCAGCGCGTAATAATGGATAGAGATGTAATCCTCTTAGAAATGAACTTAAATAAATTATAAAAACTGTATGCGCATTAAAAATAATTCGTCAATATTTTAATGTTAGTAGTGTGTGTGTAGTGTACAGTCAACGGCAGGTCAACATACCCAAAAAGTTAACTCAAAAACCCAAAAAGGTCATTGAACCGATACTCATCTTTAATTCCGACACGTAGAGATCAATATCAATTTTAAAATATCGTTTTGTGGTAGGTTGACCTGCTGTTGTCTGTACCTACCGATACAAATACAAGTAAAAATCTTAAAACTATACATTTGTAATTATTTTTTTTAATTTATTTATAACTAGCTGTCCCGGCGAACTTCATACCGCAACTTTTTTTTCGTGAATTTCTCGGATCAAGCATAAATCTAACAAATCACAGATCATTAATATATATATACAGGGTGTCCCGTAAAGAGCGTACCAAACGAAAACCATAGATAGAGCAAAAAAGGCTCGATCTCCTATCCAATTCAATTCAATTCAATATATTTATTGCATTCTATAATGTTACACAGGTGTTATAATTAGATACATAAAACAGATCATTATAGACCCTGTAGGGCACAAAATTAGACTTCGTAGAAGTCGAACCATTTTTGCACAAATTGTGATTTCGGGTCGTTTTCCGATCGGGGCAATTATTTTCAGAAAATCTCAATTTTCTCAAAAACAGTGCGACTTTTACTAGGACTATTTTTGGACAAGAGATACAGCTTTTCATGTTCTATCTACAGTTTTCGTTTGGCACGCTCTTTATGGGACATCCTGTATGTATGAAGACTCGTTATAACTCGTGCACTGAGGTAGATAGATAGATACTCTATATTGTACACTATGCAAAGAAGTTACAATTGATGTAGAATTTACAACATGGAACTGTTGAGAAATTTTGGTTTAAATATTGAAATTTAAATACTAATGTAAAACATGTTAAATAAACATACCACAAATACATTTATTTACGCAGACATTTTTCGTCCTTAACTAATTATGCGTGAACAATAAACCTTTACAAAATGTACCGTGATTTATTGCGTGCAAGTAATTACAAGTTTTGCTAACACGGAGCGTTATATATCGATACGATATTTAGTTGCAACTAATAACGATATAATTAGAAAACCTTTCAAAACCAATAAAAACAAACTACAAGTTAAAATGATAGATGGATAGATATTATTGTATTGATAGATGGATAGATATTGTATTGATAGATGGATAGATAGCTCTTTATTGCACACCATACAAGTAAAATACACATGATTTTTACAGAAAGATGTACAATTTAGGCGGTCTTATCGCTAATAGCGATCTCTTCCAGACAACCTTTAGGTAGAGGACAACCATTAAAGAAAGGGGAAGGTGTTGCAGAGTTCTTAAAATTCTTACCTGATACAAATAGGATTGCATACATTTATGGCATAGACGTATACATACAGTAATAAATAAATAAATAAAAATAAAATAAAATAAAATAAAATAAATACATAACAATAATTATACATACACACAATAAACATACCTACATACTACTTGATATAGGAGATGTCGAGACTAACAGTGACCAGTAATATTCTAAGATATAAAGGCAGTTTGTGTCAAGAAGAAAGAAAGTGTGCTTTAAGCCGATTTTTAAAAATAGCAATCGATTCGGATTTTCTGATTGTTAATGGTAAGGAATTCCAGAGGCGAATGGTGCAAAATGTGTAAGACCTAATGAACGTTATTCAAAAGTCTAAAGTCTAAATCCAGTTTTAATCCTATCCTAGGGTCATATTTAATCAAAATGGCTTATTTAGGCATCTCATTATTTTAAAAAATGGAAATGAGCTATTCCTAACGCGGCTGAAAATTTTCGTTCGTTCTTTTTTCAGTCGCATTACGAACTTAGGAACTAAGTTTTTACAGCTATATTGCTATTAGGTAAATAAAAAGGTTCTGGATTTTTTGACTTTACAGTGCTGGGTGATAGATAAATTTAACAAAAACTTCATTATGCCCCACTTTTCCTGCCGTAATGACGAACGGGACACGTTTAAATAAAACAACATTTTATTGTAAATCTTTGACAGTTCATTAAGCAGGGTTTAACGGCACGTTAAATGACAATAACCTTCGCCTAAGTGGAACAAATGGGACATCGCCGAGGTAAAATGAGTTTAGAGGACAAGAAAACATCCTTTTCCTACACGAAAAAACTTTTAGTGAGAGGAAATCGTTCGGACGAGGCTTTCAAGTGGAAACATTGCGAGGGAAAACCTAAAATAACACGAACTGAGATCGTTTCAGTGTAAAACTACTCGAATAGTGCATTGTGGTACCTAATTAATAATAAATTATTTCAACAATCACATCAATAATTCAGCCGAATACTAGGAAAAATACAAGCTTATAAACAACGTTAACACTATAGCGACAGGAAAACGGATAAAAACTTAAGTACATTTCTAAGTCATGAATGTTCATTGACTTAGGCAGAAATTATTCGTATCGAAATATACGTTTTTGCGGCATAAAAGGGCGTATCTTTTTTTATTTACTTAGAAGTTTGATTTTTCATTTCTTAACGGCTTCAAGGGACTGTAGACCTGAGTATATTGTTTTAATTTGAAATCGATACTTCAACCCGTTCCCGCGTTATAGGGCCTTGACAGACAGACAGATAGATGGACAACAAAGTGATCTGTTTTTTCCTTTTAAGGTACAAAACCATAAAAACAAAACATCTTCTTGATTTCATAAAGTACTAGTACGTATACATGCATATAGTAAGTATAGTAAGATTTCATAGAAGGCAGAAAGCGGTGCTCTTGAATTCCGACAAAATTTAAATTAAAATCTTAACTAAAGATTTCACAGAAGGCAGAAAGCGGTGCTCTTGAATTCCGACAAAATTAAAATCTTTAATTAAATAAATTTGCAAAATTTTTTGAAAGCAAGAAGTTGTTTTAAAAAATATCATATTTATTTATAATAAAAAGATGCATGCCAAAAGTTCAAATTTAATCATCATCAATCATCAATAATCTTCAGAAACAGCGCGATCCGTTCTTCAATAATCATTTTTTTATGAACACTCAAGGTCGTTGTAACGGTTAAAATAAACGTTCCGTTAAAATTCGGCCAGTGTTCAACAGCTGGTTCAACATGTGGTACGACGTCTATTAGGTATTAAATGTACGATGCAAATAATAATTAATAAGGGGAAGTCGAAACTGTGTTTTACATTCGACAATGCAATATAAATATATAAAATAAATATTTTAGACTCAGGAAGAGGACAGGAGAAAAAAATATCTATTAAATAGTCTGTTATCTGCATAAATTATTCTTCGAACAATCGCATCAATGATCAGCCTTAAACTGAGCAAAGTTATCTGCGGCGACTAGACAACGGGTAAACATACTTAACTTACTAAATAACTATAAATACATGATATCTCGTAAAGAGCGTGCCAAACAAAAACCGTAGATAGAGCAGGAAAGGCTTATCTCCTATCCGAAATAAGACTTCGTGGAAGTCGCACCATTTTTGCACAAATGCGATTTTGAGTTCTTTTCCATAGCAATTTTTTTAGAAAATCTTAATAAAATAGCTCAAAAAAGCTGCTACTTTAATTAGGACTACTTTTAGACAGGAGATAGAGTTTTAATGCTCTCTACAGTTTTCGTTTTGCACAGCCTGTATAAATAAAACCCGTATTTTGTATTGCATGGGACCCGTAACAATTAAAAAAAATATGTGTCTCGTTTTGCTGGGCTTAGGGGTTAAATAATTCATAGGTTTTAACATTTTCGTGTTATTTTACGTACGCAAGATAGACCGTGATCTAAACACGACTCATACGAATAGTTAAGAGGAGGTCACGATCCTTAACCCTGTAAAGGACCTAACTACGGATGAAGAGGATTTGAGAATGACAGAAGCCCTATCAACAAAGAATTGTGTCATTGCGTTGTTACTCACCAGGTTAATGATTATTTAATGATTGTGTTAAGGCGACGGGTAAGGCAAGTGACCTTGACCATTTAGCGTCGACTAATGCGGCTTCTATTACGTGCCTAAGATAATACAAATGCTTCTCGCAGACTAAACATCCATCCGTTGCGCTTCTGTGCAAATAGATTATCATTGCGAGCAAAATATCCGCTCATGGAAAAGTAGGCGCTAAGAGTAAAATCCATTGAAAAACCTTATAATTCTTAATTTGTCGACTATTTGAAAAAAAAAAACACCCTAAAGGCACAAATGTTATAAATAACTAAACCAACTTTTAAGCTAAACAAAAACGTTGTTTAAAATATAAATGTGCACAAGCTCGCGATATTTGCGGTACTATGAAATATTTTATAGTGTTTATAAAAAATAATAACTAGTTTTTAGATACAACAGGAAAAACTTCAAAATAAGTTACATGATATATTAATTTCCACATCCTATACTATATATCCATCATATACTTGCCCAAAAACACCTTTTACGTGTATTCTCCTTACCAGGCGCCTTAAAGGGGAAGGCATTATATTATATCTCGCTAAAATAACTCCACAGTAATCAAACATACAACCTCAATTAATGTTCAAGATCTGTAGCAATTAAGCTAGAATTTCAAGAAGCAATAACATCAAATTATTGTCTTATTGATGGAATACTATGATAATTCAAGATCAAATGAACATACTCGTACTGAGAGGAATCATTTTGAGCAATTGCGTATGTTTCTATTTAAGATTTATGATAATACACAGCGTAACATAATAGTTTAGACATAATAATAAAAAAAGAACAAAACGTTTCATCGTATTAAAGAAAAAATCTTAAACACTTCATTTGTATTTAGCTAGTTTAACCTAATGATTTATTCACATAGTTTTGTCAGGATTAAATAGTTTTTATATCAATTTTTAATCTAAATTTTAGGTTATCATTGGACAAAGTAAGTTTCATTATTTTTTAAATCAGCAAAAGGTGCCTGCCAGGAAACCACAATTGGAAAATGTCATTTTATATTAGGGTCTGTAAGTTTACGAGCTCGGCTTTAGTAATCAGGCTTTGTTATCAGTCTGTCTGTGCGTGGAATGGGTGTCGTAAAATGTACGATTGGATTGACCCGTGAAACATTGATTCTAGGACCGAGATTTAATAGTAATACTCAAGCTAGCTAATTAGGAAAGAATTTCAATCTAAGTTTTGTGTGAAATATATTATTACTAGCTGTTTTTGTTGCGGAAACTGAACCGATTTTAATGTAATTTATTACGAAAAAGTCTTGAACCCTAGGGAAGGTATGCTACTATTTTTCAGTCCACCTCCTAAGGGAGTAAAATAGGGGTGACATGTCGTTTGTGACATTCCACGCTGGAAAACCGCGGGCACAGCTAGTATACCTATTGATAAAAGTGAAAATATGTTTCACGCGAAATACCTACTTATCTCTTAAAACCTACAATTTTTTTTAAAATTTTACTCCCTTTTATTGTTTTTATCGAAAAATTTTTTTGTAATTTAAGAGCACAATTTTTTTAAATGAATCTTGTGTTATATTTACACTTGCGAACAAAGCATTCGGGTTACTTTAATTAATTTTAATTGTATCGCAGAAATAAAAAAAGCCAGCTCTAATAACAAAAATGATAATAGAATAGTCCATTATTTTCGTTCTGGTCTGGTCCGTTCTGCAGTCGAGTAAAAATACCTGAATTTATTTATCGCTACTACATTCTTAGATCAAATAACATGAATGTTTTTGTAAGTGACCCGATGTCATTGCTCTTAAATGTATTTATTTCATAATTCCGCAATCTACTCGTAGGTGATCTACTTTATCGAAAAACGAGTCGTTATCGACTGCAAATAGGGTGCCTAATCGTCAAAATTTAATTTCGCCCCTTGAGCTCACAATGGCCGATAAATTGATGTTCATAAGACCTTGGTTATTTGAAAATATTTTCCTCTAGGATTAAATGAATTTCTGGAATATTTTCAAGACATAATGTGCCTATCGGTAAATCGTTTTCTTAGAAAAATCTTATGAGTTAAACTCGTTACGGTATTTCTGAATTGAATGGCAGTTCTTTAGGGACCTTAACATTTCACAAATCAACACATTTTTTAAAATGTGTATATTGACATGTAGCAAGCAGTTCTAAATCTACGTAGTTTTGTGGCGAACCGCGGCGCCTCGTCTGAGAGTGTTTTCCCTTGTAACCCTCTGCCAAACTCTATGAATGAAACTCTTTTGTTTTTCATCTCATTGGATGCTGATTTAAACTACATCTTATAAAAAATTCAGTCTTGCCACAGAAGTCACATTAAAAGAACGTTAAACTACGTCGAACAATATGAATGATATTTGTACTCCATGCTCCGATTCTTCGAGCACTGGGCTACCACTGTTCTTTTTATACGATTTTGTCAATAAGTAACAGCAATTATTGTAAAATTTATATATAATTTGCAAGTTCAAAGAACTTTATTCAGACTAGTACCTATCGTCAAGGACAGGAATACCGAAGTTATGTGTAAAACAGCTCAGAAGAAAGGTATCAACTCAAACAACTATTATGCGATATTACTCTTTTTATTCAATCACATTCACCTACATTACAACAATATAGTATCCAGATCTTACTTACGCACCTTTTTGCAAGACGGCTCGTTCTGGAATGATGGTCGACCGGCCAAACACAGATTAGTAAGTGTCAGAAGTAAGTGTGGCCAGGTTATGTTTTTAAAATAATGCAATGGCTATAGTTGCGACGTTTCTGGGAATTAACGTAAAAGTTGTCTTTGGCACTGACATATTATGCCAAAGACAACTCAGTGACAGTTTTGATTTTAAAATAAAATAAATGATTAACGAAGTAACAATACGTGTTGTTACAGTCGGCCATCCTTCTCGAACAAGTCCCTTTGTTCGCATATCATATTATATGAACAATAGTTCCTTTTACAGTATCCACCAAAAATATACAACGTAAATCAAATATGCATCGTTATCAACCATTTACGTATATACATTACGTTTACCATTTATGTATTCTAATAATTATATTACAAAAAAAAAAAAATACAATTTTATTTTATTTTGTAACCAAGGAAAAATGACTAGTATGAAATGAATTTGCATTTAAAGTATAAATACTTACTAAAATTAATATAATATTACTATACTAAATATTGTATATAGTCGAATGAATCAGGTCTGGCCGAATTTGTTTAATTTAAGAGATGCTACACTCAAGCGAACAAGCAGGTATTGAATATAAACTATTTCAAAAATAGTAAAATTGTATAAAATAAAAATATTTTAAACTAAATGTAATTAACATAAACAAAATAATTAACTCCAAATGAATAATACTTAATCGTAATAATATCATGTTTATAAGCAAAGCAAAACAAATAATCGTATTTCACAAATTCATTAAGTTCATTAGGGTCATCCCAATGACATATTTAACTTAATTCATTACAATCGTTAGGGTCATCTCAAATGACACTGATTTTGGCCATCTCAAATGGCACCCATTTTGGTCATCTCAAATGACACTGATTTTGGCCATCTCAAATGGCACCCGTTTTGGTCATCTCAAATGACACCCAGTTTAGTCATCTCAAATGACACCCAGTTAGGTCATCTCAAATGACACCCATTTCCTGTCATCTCAAATGACATCAATTTCCATCTTTATCACTTTATCAGTATCAATCCATCAAAAATATACAATTTACGACTCAGCATTGATTAAGAAATAACAGCCGATTAATAGACTAAATATAAATTCTGATTATGTAATATAACAAGCTGCCAGTGACCGTCACACAACAATTCACGCCCTAATAGTCCGACCCCTTCTTCTTTAGTTTAGGAACCTATTCTTCGCCACTCTCTTCACTAGATGTATAATTTGCACTAAAGCTTAACCAGGGGAATATTTTATCAATGGATATTACACCCTTGTATGGTCTACCTTTTCTAGTCAGCGGGGTGTCTACCACCACGAACCTATCATTGGGTAAGTTTTTTTTAATTTTGTATGGACCTTGACATTTGGGTTCCAATTTCTTTGACTGTCCGGTGCCTGATGGTATAGCCTTAATTATCCTAACCAAATCACCCTCTTTATATTTAGTAGTTCTTTTTCTACGTAAATCATATCGACTTTTGTTGGTTTCTTGATTTTTAGCAATACGATTACTCGCCTCAGCCCTTACTTCATCTAACGTCTTTTCCGTTGCATTATCTGCTTGTAAGGCCACATCATTTAAGGCTCCCTGAGAAGCGTGCGAAACGTTTCGCCCAAACAATAATTCAGTGGGAGTCTTTTTTGTAACCGCATGAACAGACGTATTGATCCCAATCTGAATATCGGGAATGTATTCATCCCATGTTTCAGCACTTTTGTCGTGGGTCGTAGCTCCTAGGGCAGAAAGGATAGTCCGGTTATACCGTTCTACCTGGCCATTCGCACGTGGAGTGGCTACGGAATTCATAATATGTTTTATACCGTAACCATCTACAAAGGATTTGAATTTACGGCTCGTGAAGCTAGTACCTCTGTCTGTAATGAGGCGAGTTGGAACACCAAACAAGCTGAAATAGTGACGGAATACTTTAATACTAGCCTTAGTCTTGGTGCTGCGAACAGGGGTCAAATTGACATATTTGGTAAACGCATCTACTATGACTAATAAATGCACGTTTTTCTTTTTGCTACGAATGAAGGGCCCGAGATGATCGGCATGAACGGTGTGGAAGGGTATTTCGACTTTGGGAATAGGGTGAAGTTCCCCCTCTTTGGCCCCGGAAGGAATCTTGTGAAGAGCACAACCTAAGCATGCTGAGACATACTTCTTCACAAACTTCCTCATTTTCGGAAACCAATAAGAAGCTCGAACCCTTTCCAAAGTTTTTTCGAAGCCAAAATGGCCCACATCGTCGTGGTTTGCCCGTAAAAGCTGCCAACGTACAGCTCTAGGTACAACCCATCTATCAGTTGTGTCGTCAATAATCCGAAAGACCCGCCCATTTTTGATTTTGTATTCTTTCCTAATCGAAGCAATTTTTGCGGTCTCCGGATCTTCCAAAATGTCTTTAATATGGGTGATTTCTGAATCTCCCGATTGTACGGTAGTAATCCAATCGACGGCGTCTACCCTCAATACGTCTAAGTTATGTACGTCTCTTTCTTCGTTTTCTACGGGATTTCGACTTAAACAATCTACATGGGCCATCCTATCACCCGGTCGATATTCTATTCTACAGTCATACTCTAAAAATTGTATCCACCATCGTGAAATGCGGGGAATGAGGTCTCTTTTTGTGAATGTAGTTCGCAAAGCGTGACAGTCAGTAAAAATCGTGAATTTTATGCCCAGCAAATAAACCCTAAACTTATTGAGTGAAGATACCACTGCCAACGTCTCCAACTCAAAGGAATGCAGTTTTTGTTCGTCAGCGGTAGTGCGACGGCTAAAATAAGCTACGGGTCTAAATGGCTCGTCATTTAATCTCTGCAACAATATGCCTGCTACACCAATTTGGCTCGCATCAGTATGTAACTGAGTCTCTGCAGTATGATTATACAGAGCCAAAATTGGTCGTTTTGTCAAATTATCTTTTAACTCAATAAAGGCGTTATCTTCCCTTTGTGACCACCGCCAAGGACTGTTAATATAATAATTAATAGTTTCTTTAAAAGGTCTGTGAGAGGTCTAGCAATCGAGGCGAAGTCCTTCACAAAGCGTCTAAAAAAACTAGCTAGCCCTAGAAACCTCCTAAGATCATGTTGATTTTGTGGAGGGGTAAATTGAGCAACTGCTAGTGTTTTTTGAGCTCCGGGTCTTATTTCACCTTTACTAATTTCGAAGCCTAGGAAATTAATGGATTATTTAAAAAAATGACATTTTTCTCTTTTCAATGTTAACCCACTGTCTCTAAGTGCTTGAAGGACGTCTTTTAGACGATGTAAGCCCTCACCGATCGATTTAGACGGAATAAGTATATCATCCATATAGACGATGGTATGCTTTATTCCAGCTTTTCTTAAGACCTTGTGAATGAGACGCTGAAAGACAGCTGGTGCGTTCGCAAGGCCGAATGGCATACGAGTATACTCGTATTGACCATCCGGCGTCACGATCGCGGTCTTGTCTATAGATCCATTAGCTATCGGTATCTGATGATACCCTGAGGCTAGGTCAAGAGTCGTGAAAATAGTTTGACCTGAAAGTTGGTCAAGTAGATCATCTATCCTTGGAAGGGGATAGTGATCCCTCTTCGTCTTACTATTAAGGGCACGATAGTCCACACAAAGCCTTAAATCTCCAGTTTTCTTTTTAATTAAAACTATCGGACTTGCATATGGCGAACTTGAGTGGCGAACTATCCCGCAATCTACCATTTCGTCAATCATATCTTGTACCTTTCTCCGTTCACTAAACGACAATCTATACGGGCGGTAGACGACCGGATCATAGTCTTTCAGTTGAATCACCATCTCAGTTTCCGATGTAAATCCTAAATCGTGCATGCCAGTAGAAAAACAATCTTTAAAATCATCCAACAGCGTGTCTAACTCATGTTTATGTTCGGACGAAAGTTGTGAACCATAATTAATTGTAGGAGTTGTGCCGCAATCGTATTCCATCAAGTTTACTCTTAATTCGCCGATCAAAGAAATGGCACGTGTTATAAGTGTGTCCTTAGGTAAGGTAACGTCATTTGAACACAAATTATGAACCAACAAATGACATTGCCCATTAACAATCTGGTAATCACCTGGTAGGAGATAATATTCTCTATTTGAGCAGCCCCTTACCGATCCAGGTACGTATACTCTACAACTAACGACATCAGTGGACCTCACATGAATAGTTTTAAAACCATTTGCAGGAATTAAGACGTCACAAGTAGCCCTCAACGGAACCTTAGAAGGGCACTCCGTATCCGTAAGTGGAACTCGATCAAAAATCAATTCTGTAGCGGTTTTTGTTATGCGTAAATTGGGGCGTTCTGAAAAGCTGTGCCCTAGGAGTATCGGGTAATTGATTAATTGGTCAGTTACAATAAATATCTCTACGTCTTTTTCCACTACGCCTTGTACTGTCACTGTCGCAAACGTTCTACCCTCGGGTAGATATGGAATGTTACCAAGCCCTCGTAAGTACGGACCATCAACTGGTTGCCAAGTTAATTTTAATCGCAAAGCGTCAGATTGACGTAGTAAAGTAGCCTCACTACCTAAATCTACAAGTCCTACTACGGTTTGATCATTAATTTGTGTTGGCACATTGTATTTATTTTTAGAAGTTAAATCTTTCTCGGTGCTGATTGAGTTCGATAGCTGAACCGCTGTTTCATGATGATCCTTTAGGACCTTCAAAACAGTTTTATCCTTATTGTCAGACTCGGTGTAATTCTTTTTACGACATTCTAGTGCTGTATGACCTATTAATTGACACGAAGAACACTTAACCAAGGGCTTAGGGCATTTAAAACTGGGATGACCCTTCTGCTTGCAATTAAAACAAACAATTGGCTGTGAGGATATTAGCTGTTTTGAAGTTCCAGGTTGATCGCTAACTTTAGGTCGTGAAGACATGTTAGAGTTCATAGTTTGTCGATCACGTCTTAAATTATTGTCCCGGACAGATTTGAAAAACTCCAAGACATCTTCCGGTTTTTTAAACTTGGCTGCTTGAGCCCCTACTCTTACGCCACGATCGTCTACGCCGTGAATTAGGCAATCTACAGCTTGTTGACCGAAAATTTTGCAGCGATTAAGTAAATTTATCTTGTTATAATAATATAATTCAAAGTTATCGCCGAATCGTGCTCGTTTCCCTAACATTTCAGTCAGCAAATCCGCATAATTTTCGGTCGATGGAAAGGACTCTTTTAACAACTGTTTCCATTCCATCCAAGTATGTTTTAGAGATGGTAAGCCTTGATACCAAAGCTTTGCATGCCCTATAAGTTTTGGAAGAGCGTAATGTACTATCTGTTTATCCGACCATTCGTAAATTTCAGCGCACTCATCTACCTTGTCTAACCAAACTTGGATTGTTTGTTGCTTAAGAAGTGGGTCAAACTCAGGGATGACATTATTCATGTGCGATGGGAAGTGTTCACGGTCACTAGGCTTATTTTTAAAGAACTTAGCAAACTCATTAAAAAATAACGATGCTGAGTCATACCTTGAATCCTTAGGCTCCTGGCCATTTCGTGGTTCTGGCACTCGATCCTCATCCCTCCTGCGATAATTGGTCGCTCGTTCCCTCCCCAACTGACTTTCCAAGGCTGCAAGTCGTCTTTTCAGGGCTTCACACTCTTCACTCTGCTCACGTTGACGTCTCAGCTCACTTCGGTCCCGGCTTCGGCTACGTTGATGGTTCCTATCATCAGTGGCACAATGTCTAGGAGCACTTCCGACCATATCCATACCATCCTTGGCACCACCAAATCTCCTCACAGGACTTCGGCTACGGTGTGCAGTAGGTCTTCGAGGTGAGTATGTTTCTCGGTCAATACGGCTTGGTCTAGATGTATTCCTCGGCGGGGTACACACACGTCTTTCGCGTCGCCTTGGCAGGATAGGGCTTCTATTCTTGCTCTGACTTCGGCGGTCATCCTCACGTCGGCTGCGACTGCGACTCTGCCTGACGCTCACACGCGTGTCTCGGCTACAACTCCGCCTGACGCTCACACGCACATCACGACTACGACTTCGTGTTCCACTAGAACGATGCATCCTTCTCTCACGTTCCGAATTCATTTTCTGAAACTCAAAACAGTTTGTTTTATATATGCCGTTAAAGATAAGAAGCTAAGGTAAACGTTGCCATGAAGTGGCCTAAATAAATCCGTTTGCATCAGCGAAAATACTGGACTAAATATTTGAAAACAGGCACCGCTCTTTAATTATGTTCCATAATCTCGTCCTCATTGTGTACAATGTAGTACGCACTTTTTGCTACTGCACTGATTACAATCTTCAAAGTTAGGCGCGTGCATGAACGCGTCAATAAACTAAAAAATAAATAACCGGAACGTGCCCGCACCGTCACCTATCAATGTCATCTGTCACCTGTCAATGTCATTGTACTTTTTTGTACACAGCACTGAAGACATAAATATTTAGAATAAATTAGTTTTTAAACTAATTAGTGATTTACAGCTTACATACAAATGCAAAAAACCAAGAAGAAAATACGGTGATGTTTGTGTAAAAGTATGGTGGCTGGAAAACAAAACTTGTCAGTTGAATTTGTGAAATTGTTGGACCGATACCTCGGCTCAATTATTACGATTACTACGATTTCTATCACCACCACAGCACACTAACTTTAGTGTTATTATATTTATAATATCATCACCATCACCATCATCTCAGCCTATTACAGCCCACTGCTGGACGTACGGGAAGGACGCAAAGAGCGCCAAGGAGTACGATCTCCTGCTTTGATACAAATGTATCTAGCCATATTCCCGAGTTCGTCGGCCCATCGAGTTGAGAAGCGTCCTACACTACGTTCGCCGAGACGTGGCCTCCACTCCAACAACATAATCAGCCAGAAATTAATCATGAAAACAAGGAGTGTGTGTGACAGAGTTGCGTTATTCTTCAGCCCGCAAACGAGACAGAATGAATGACATCGGAGCTTTCACGGGAGGTTGGCCGTGGTGATCATTAAGTTCATTCTAGTTGTCTCTCATGTCTCAGAATGAATGACATCGGAGCCTTCACGGGAGGTTGGCCGTTGGTGATCAATATGTTCATTCTAGTTGTCTGTCATGTCTCCGAATGACTCCACAGAAACTGCTCTGTACAGAAGCACTGGCCTTTACGATGGAGTGGCCAGTGGGTTTTTGTTTAGTCTGAAGCGTCTCCTCGAGGGATTCCTCCTGAGACGTAACATTATGGCTCTAGTCTTCATGAAGAGTTGACCATGAGACCGATACAATGTTGCACCAGAAATATACTACAAAGGATCTGTAATAGCATAAGGTAAGTTATTAATATTATAAAATTCTTCTAGCGCATCATATGTACCGAGAGAACAATTATTCCTCTTTTCTGTCTCGCAGCAGAATTATAACACTTCCACTTGCTTTCACGAGGGGTTAGCCTGTGGCTTAAAATTTTTGTTATAATATTGCGGGTCTGCAAATCTTATAAGGTTGACCAGAGACCGACTTCATTAATTGAAGTTGAAAATATAGTCGAACACAAAAGTATCAAGACGATACATATCTTCGAATGCCACTGAAGAAAAAAAAGAGAGGAGGGAGAATATGGGTACCGAGACCATGAGGTAATGCCCTCCGTCTTAGTAATTTTTTCAACTTAACACTTTGACTCTAAGGAGGCTATGAAAGAAGCTCCTTTGCCTGCTGATATTGAAGGCTTAAGGAATTCTGAGTCTTGTGTAAACAAGTCATATACTTACCTATACAATTTCAGTCTTTTTATAAAGATTTTCAGTTTTTAATAATTTCATCAGTTGTTACTATCAAATTGGGCCTTTGGCAACCATTAATGGTACCAAGACAATCTGTTGGTCTCAGATCTGCTTGTCTTATTCTGCCCCATTTATATACATACAAGTCAATGATAAATAGCGCTTTTACAAATTATGGTTTATCTCGGTGTGGATTTCCACAAGTTTTTTACCACAAGTAATTGAGATACTTCTTGATGTTGGCCCAAGAGGGCAAGACTTTATAAAGCATACCATAGAAAACAACCTGTTTACTCCAATAGTTCATGTAGTTATGACCATATTAAGTTTTTTTTTTATCTCTTATATTTTACTAAAAAGCTTAAATAAATAAATAAACATTACTTGACATTGCTAATTGATCCTGTGACTTAAAGATCATTAGTCCACTTGATTCGTGAAGTGCCTTAACGTAAAAGGTCCCAGGTTCGATACTCTGGTCGAATGACCCTGGCGAGATACATTGTCTTGTACCTCATAATACAGGGAAGTTGACTCCCTGTTTGGAGACCATGACAAATTGATGCTGGCTGGTGCATGTTTGTATGTTCCTATACAGCTGATATGGTATCCCAATTGTGTAACTTATAATATTAGATCTGGTTACAACCGGGTAAACCTTAAATTCTCATAGTATCAAGCTTAATTCTCAAGATTCTATTATAATCTATGAAAGCAATTAAAATTTAACACTGTTACTGACTTAAGGTTATTATTCTAGCTGATCGCCATGGCTAGTTAGATTATTTCTAGTCTTCATCAAGTGAAATAAAGACACACTCAAGATGAGTGTTACTTACAAATAATGTGAGTGAAGATCACTGTTACAGAAATGGAAAAATAATTCTCCTTGTTATCAACAAGATAAAAATTACCATAATTAAAAACTTTTTTAACTGTAACTGTATGTTATATTCCAATATTTTCAGTCAGTAAAAACCCATGGAAAGATTTATGCAGCTTTATTTACAGACAAAAATGTCGCACCATAATTGATCCTTATGTACTTGTCATAAGGTCGAAAACCAATTATTTTAATTTTTAAGTAGGTACCTGCTACCTTTGGAAAAGTAAGAGAAATTCAAAACTAGACACAAAGTTCCAATGATAACTTGAATTTTCAAATCTGACCTAAATATATTTTTAATATATTTTTGTTATAAACCATATATTTCTAGACATTTCATTATTTGTGAAAATGTTTGATACCAAAAATTGAAGACAAAGATAAATAATCATCCAATCATTAAATTATCAAGATACTAAAGATAGTAAATAAACTGAATTATCCCAGGTGGATAACAAAGGTTCATATCTAAATAGATGATTATAATAAAATATGATTTATTAAAACATATTTTAAAAAATTAAAATTGTATCCATGAAACTATAAACTTCATAAAAAATATACTACTGACTTAAAATTATTATTTAAATTAAGGCATGAATCTTACAATTATAATTGAAGATTGTCAAGAACCTATGTAAGTCTATGTATAAATAATTTTATTAGATATTAAATTACCATGTAAAGCAAAAATGGAGATGATAAATAATGACAGAAAATTTCTAACTTAACTTAAATGAAAAAAAAAAAAAAAAAAAAAAAAAAAAAAATTGATCAGACGATAGAGGCATTGATCAGTGGCAATAATTAAGGCAATGCAGGCAATAAATGTTGCCTTACCTTGTTATTGGACTAAGGCTGTAAGGCTGCTACAAGTATTTTGAGCCGGAGTAAACTTTCTATCTTATCCGATGTGATGTATTGGTAAATTATTACTTATTTAATTATTATTTTTTATTAGCTTACAAGAATTGACCAGTCATTGAATCTTTTTATAAATAAGTATTCAGACTGTTTCATTAACTTATTAATATCCCCTACCAGGGATCCACACATAAAGTGCAGGAAGTCTCATACTGATTTCCAGCCATACAAGTGTAACACATATAACGGTTTTCTAAGAAGATGAATAAAAATCAATCTTTCTCAGTAAAATAATGTTGAAACTATTGTCAACAAAATAGGATCCCTACTGGAACAATACTAGTAGTATTTGTATATAATTTCCTTATTTATAACATATAATTAATGAAAAATTTGCGATAGTAAACATCCATATTATTTTTTTTAGTTTCCTTTACTTTGGAACTACACCTTGAACAGGAGTTATTAAGAATACCTAAGACTAATTTATTTGCATAAAAAATTGTATTACAGACAATGATAACTTAAAAGGTTACTAGATTTTCTTATTACATAAAATAAAATAAGTCTTTTCAGAAGAAATACTAGCTTAACTACCTACTTGCACATCGATAAATTTACCTTGTTAGGTAACCATATACTAAGTATGTACTACATACTACTGGATAAATGAGACGGATATTAATAGTTCTAAGCATTGGCTCCATTTCCATGACAACTTATTAAACTAGCTGTTGCCCCGCGATTTCGTTTGCGTGATCTCTAGTTTATTCGTAAAGAATATACCTACTTAATAGCGCGGGGTATTTATTTAAAACTTTATTGCACAAACTTAAAAGTGTACAACAGGTGGATTATCAGTCTCAGTCCCAGCAAATCTATAAATTCATAAAGACTTACAGTTTTAACAAAAATAAAAGAGTATTGCAATTAAAGTAAAATTTTCTTTTTTCGATTTTATAGAATTCCTACACATTTTTTGGCCCACCTGTATGGTATAAAATAGGTACAGGTTTGTGTCATCAAATGGAATGGGACTGTATCAATATACATGGTTGTATTAGCATACGGGGTTAAATCATCATACAGGGTTGTATTATCATACAGGGTGTATCATCATACAGGGTGTATCATCACACAAGGTGTATCATCATACAGGATTGTATCGATATACAGGGTTGTATTGATATACAGGGTTGTATCGATATACAGGGTTGGTTGATTAATTCCAATGAATTAATCAAACAACTATATCCTTGTTAGATAAAACTTGAATTAAGCATCTACCAATAGATAGTTAATAAAATAAAGTTTTATCATGTGCGAAGACTTTAGCAAATCATATAAATGATCATAATAAATGTTTATATTGCTTTGTCGACACAACTTTCCTCTTTGAACATCTACATTGTACACAATGAGGACGAGATTATGGAACATAATTTATATGATCGGACTAACTTACCTAGTGACGTCCGATCCTCAATTATGTGAAGTAATCTCGTCCTCATCCTATCCCCAGCCCGACCCAGTTAGTATGTATTTATCAATCCTTAAAGTACAAAAAAGATTATATGCTATAAATACCTACATACTACTTAGTTTCCCTTCTTTTTGAAAGTTGTGTCCAGTTTTATCCTTTGAAATAATGACATTGACAGGTGACAGATGACATTGATAGGTGACGGTGCGGGCACGTTCCGGTTATTTATTTTTTAGTTTATTGACGCGTTCATGCACGCGCCTAACTTTGAAGATTGTAATCAGTGCAGTAGCAAAAAGTGCGTACTACATTGTACACAATGAGGACGAGATTACTTCACATAATTGAGGATCGGACGTCACTAGGTAAGTTAGTCCGATCATATAAATTAGTGCAGTTTACAACACACATGCGGTAGTATTTCAGATCAATGTCTTACCACAAAATATATTTCAAATTTGATTAATTTCTAATCTGTTAACATCGTTTTAACGGTTGTGTATGTACGAAATATGGGTAAGACTCTTGAGGTTGAACGAACCTAATAAATATTTCCGTTGTAGTAGATTACGGTTTCAATTAAGTAGAAAAAAATTAAAAAAAAAACAAAGTTTGGGAAAAACAAGAATATCCATTTACATCGGGCGAATCTCTGTTCAAAATGAGCGGAACACAACATGGATGCACTAAGTATTAGGTATTTTCACCGCCTCAATGCATATTTCGGCAAACTAACTAAGTTTTAAATATTTTACTAACGGTTTAGTTTGTGGGCTGGTATTACAAAACAGTTTGTTCTGTATAATCCCACTTCTGAGATGTAAAACAGCTCAGAAGAAAGGTATCAACTCAAACAACTATTATGCGATATTACTCTTTTTATTCAATCACATTCACCTACATTACAACAATATAGTATCCAGATCTTACTTACGCACCTTTTTGCAAGACGGCTCGTTCTCGAATGATGGTCGACCGGCCAAACACAGATTAGTAAGTGTCAGAAGTAAGTGTGGCCAGGTTATGTTTTTAAAATAATGCAATGGCTATAGTTGCGACGTTTCTGGGAATTAACGTAAAAGTTGTCTTTGGCACTGACGTATTATGCCAAAGACAACTCAGTGACAGTTTTGATTTTAAAATAAAATAAATGATTAACGAAGTAACAATACGTGTTGTTACATATGTAAAATTCTTGAGATAATACATCTCAGATACTTAAAAATATTAATGGAATCAGCAATACAAAAAACATTAATCAAAAAACAATAAACGTCTTAACGATCTATTAGTATTCAAGTCAACACTATGTGTTGTGTTTGTAATGACAATTTAATATTCGCTGCAAGCATAGGTAGATATTTGAATATGTTTTACCAAATTTAATATTTCTGCTTGGCGTATTGGCACCTCTGCGGTAGGTAGGTAGGTATAAGCTTTATTCGGTGAAACATTGTATCATTAATCGAAATGCGATGATCGTCAAAAGGGGCATGTTTGGTACAGATGAACACAATTTAATTAACTGTCGCATTGGTTTGTAAGTAGCTAAAAGAAACCAGACAGTTAACTTCTATCTAACCTATAACTGCCTGATCTGGCCCCTGATTCAGAACTGTTAGCAATTGTCGACTGGAAAATCCTTGACACTATAGGATTTAATATTAGTGTCACGTGTTTTACCGGCTGACAATTCGTTATCGAATGGTCCCTGAATCGAGAGCCTGATTCTAGAAGTATGGATATAAATTAAAATAACTAACTGATCTTTCAATACCTTAAGTAAATTTCATACATTTTCTACATTGTACTAGCGTCTTTAAGTCATTTTTTTAGTGCCTGGACATTAGGAAGATGCTTATAGATCTCTGTGGTATTTTAGGTAGATACATATTTCAGTGTTACATCGTTTTAATATTTCTATATCTTGTTACCCTTTACTCTAATGAGAGGAGCTTTAGACCAAACCTTGTCAAATATTCTTCCTTCTAGCGCCTTGTCCGATTTTTCCCTGAAACGTCAAGCGTACTTGACCATGAATATGCATACTCATATCGGCAAGTCAAACTAGTCAAATAACATCGTAAATTAGTTTTTTTTTTGTTTCTTTAGTTGTAAAACGAATAATTTAATAAGCTATATTTATTCACTTCATGCTTTCACTAATAAGTATCTGTTCTCACCTTTACAATGCACAGAGTTAACTCGGTCAAGTGCGTATTGCGTGCAGCGTGTTTGCAGACCCTCGTCCATGCTGATAAGAACATTATGCATACGACTGTACGTTTGTTCCACTTCATTTAAAATGGCGCAGACTATACGTGTATGTCTGCATAGCTGAGGAGGTCGAGTGGCCTTTTTATATCAGGAGGAAATGCGAGTGTGTAGGGACTACATATTTAACCAGGTTTTATGCTTCATTCAAGTTAAGGTAAGGAATTTTAATTTTGACGATCCTTTTACGCGTTGATTTGCATTGAACTCAATTCCGGCTTAGGAGAATTTTGATTTATTTCTAATCAGAATCGGTTTTGGTGCGTTATGAGACTTTTTTGACTACGTGATAAATTCTGGCGCATATATATTTGTTTACTTATATCAATAAAATTAAGCTCTTTTACTATACCCATAGGAACATTTGGTTCATAATTTGACAAGTTTGATAAAAAAAAATTAAATTAATCTTTAGGTAAAAATTAAGTCTATATCATAGCCTGAATTTTTGTAAAGAGATTACCTCTAAGAGGTAATAATATCATGGTACGATCAATTAAGTAAACCGTCACTTTTAGACTTTATCATATTATCTCTACTTCGTAACTTGCCACTGACGTCACTGTCAATAGACGCATTTTTATTATGTCATGCATGGTTATACCTAATTACCTACTCGTATTTACTACATATTGCATTTAGAAGCGGCTCAAGCGGCATTATCATGTGGCTCGTTTAACGAATAGTAAAGATTTTAACTAGTCAAGCGTGAGTCGCGTTAAGGATCCTGAACTGAATGAAAGAAAATACGGTTACAGGACCTTCATCGTGATTAAGAGTACGAGTAATATTCGTATTATACTGTTTATTGTATTTCGTAATCAATTTCAAAGGATAAGGAGCACCTTATAAGTAATAAAAATGTGTTATTAAATTATTATAATTACGACAGTCTGTGCCTGCGGGGCATCTAATAACAAAACATACTTCTGAAAAGGGAAGTCCCGAGCTGATAGCACTAAAAAGCATGCAACAAAAAATATACTTTAATAAAATATAAAAGACGCCGGTTTTCAGGGTTCTGAACGTCCGAATGAAAATACGGATCCCTTATAGGATCACTCATGTGTCTGTTTGTCTGTAAGTCAGCCAATTTTCCGAATCTTCTAGACCCAATAAATTGAAATTTGTCCTACGTATGAAGTTTTGTAACCTAATGTGTAGCATAAGTAAGTAAGGTATCAAATTAAAGGGCTTGTTGTAAGGCTTTTAAAATAAATAGTTTCCATGTGATTAAAAAAAAATTATGAAAATTAATTATCCCCTCTTAACTAAGACACTACACAGGATTTAGTACCCAACTCGTTAAATACAAAGAAAGTTCCAATTGGTCAAGCGTGTTTTAAGATTACATTTTGGTTTTGATTTGTTAATCAATACAAAAGTATTTATTAGTCAAATTTTAATAAATGTTTCGGTTTGCCAAACCCTATTTTAGTTCCAACTGGTCAATTCAGTAAAAAGTTCTAATTCGTCAAATGCTGAAATTAATAGTGTAAATAAAAGGCATAATATCTGGCAAACTGTTTATTTCTGTAACTAATATGAAGATGTAAATAAAAAATCCAAATCAAATAAGTGGTCAACAAATAAGTAACTGAATGATGATTATTGTGAAATGCGACGCAACGGTGCTTACTACAATTACTCAGCTTGGCTTAATAACATTACTAACAGGTAAAATGGTGTAAAAAGTAAACAGAAATTACTCGACTTATCATAGGATAAGACTTATTACTATTATTACTTATGACAATATAGATTTGTCATAAGTATTTTGATAACACTTTGTTTTTATTATGTTATACTTTATTTGTGATTCATTAAAATCCCTATTTCCCTACTAATTACTAATACCTACTAATATTATAAATGCGAGAGTAACTCTGTCTGTCTGTTACGCTTTCATTTTAAACTACTTAACGGATTTAGATGAAATTTAGTGCTGAGATTGACTAGAGCTTGGGAAAGGACATAGGTTACTTTTGTAGTGAAAGTTGAACCAATATTGATGAAATTTTGTTCGGAAAAAGCTTTAACCGTAAGACCTTCCCTAGGGTTTGTCCTTACAAAAGCAACTATTTTATTCCATCTCCTAAGCGAGTAAATCTGTGACAACCTATATTCTAGGGCATAGCTAGTAAATAAAGAAATATTGGACAACATAACACATTGCTCTGATCCTAGGGTAAGTAGCCAAAGCACTTGTGTTACAGAAATCAGAAACAACGACGTTACCTTAACATCCAGACTCGACACAATATATAGAAAATTATTTTTAAATACATTGGCCGACCGTGAATCGAAAACCGAACCACGAACCAAGGTTTTAGTTCTGGCGCTCAAATACAGTTTTTGTTATGGGACAATACTACAATCTGAAAAAAAAAATACTACTACCCAATTCGCAACAGCTGTATTTTTCATTAAGATTTCGATGTTGGTTTTATAGAAAATTGTAGCTGTGTTTGACCGCAAAAATTATCAATTAGGATGTTATCAGTAAATTAAGAGTAATCCTGTATATACTTATAGAATAGAATAGAAACTTTTTATTTGGCATAAAATTTGCAGTTAAGCAATGAAACAAAGAAGAAAAAAAAACAATGCATTTGTGCTAAAAAGGTCCCCAGCCTGCCTAGCATGAGCACCAAAACACGATATGGTATGATATGATATAGCGAAATATCGACACCAATTGTAAAAATATGATAGATACAGCCACCATTTCAAATTTTTATCGAAACAGTGATCATAATATGTGATGTCACCGGCACGGCGATTCAATATGGCGGCTATATTTATCATATTTTTACAGTTAGTCTCGATATATCGCTATATCATATCATATCATATCGTGTTTTGGTGCACATGCTAAGCAGGCAGGTCAGTATTAGTCGTGACAGCTTCACTGGTATTCTGCGGGGGCCATGATATACGAGTAATACACGTTTATGTTTCAGTAATAATGTCATTGGATATAGAATATGAGTGTTATGTTCACCGTAGTAATAATGGAAGCCAATGCGTCTGAGTACCGTAACTGATGCGCGATTTGTGTCAAGGAAATGATGTTAATGTCAAACCGTTAAATAGTTATTTACTTTGAACTTTACAATAACAATAAAAACAAGTGTTTTAAAATGTTAAATTATGTTAGGTATATATTAATACGACCATACCACAATAATATTGTTTCTTTTTTGATTGACATAAGATAAATATGTGTCCATCGTTTTTTTATAGTCTGATTGACGGACAAAAATTTTTTTTTACTTAGGAACGAAGTAATTAATTACAGGCGCCATTAAACAAGACCTATTACGATAGTGACGCTCCCCTCGTTTGTGACGTAACAGAAACGTCAGGTGTACGGGTTTTCTGACTGACTCAACTAGGAAATAATTAATTGGTTATTATGCATTTCGTAGTTGTCACTTTTATTATAAAAGTGCAGAAAAATACAACGACCTATTCCAAAGCTCTAATAAATTATTTGTAATAAATTTTGGTATGAAGATTGATGGGATCTAGGAAATGGACATAGGCTGCTTTTTGTCGTGAAAGCTTAACCGATATTGATTAAATTTTGTACGGAAAAAACTTGAACCCTAGGAAAAGACATAGGCTACTATTTTTATTCCACCTCCTACGTGAGAAAATTATGAGTGTGACAAACCGTACCTACTCCACGCGAGCGAAGCCGCGGGCACTGCTATAGGACATATTTCGGCGTTTTAACATAATGGGTTGGTTACTTTTACTATCCCGGTCAACGAATCCTTCAATGTGTTAAAATAAATGAATTTGCATTATTACTAATATCTTTACGAAAATAATCATGAAGGCGAAATACTAACAGCATAACAATTTTGTTCAGCTACACAAAAGATTTTTTTCTTCACACTTAATTTATGAATGTCACGCCAAATAAGGAAAACCGCTAACGATATATTTAAGGTAATTTCCGGCTACGAAATGATAGACTGATAGACGCCTACAGTTGCGTAGTTAGTCTTATAATAGAATTCTATTGTTTTTTTCTGTTAGCTTCATAATCAAACTCAAAGACACTCAACTTGCTATGAAGAGAGCTACCTATGTTTGGCGTTTCTTTGCGAGATAAGATCCGATATCCACACAAAAACCGAAGTCACCAACCAAACTGTTCGAATTTCAAAGTTAAAGTGGCAATGGGCAGGCCATATCGCTTGCAGAACTGACCACAGTTAGGGAAGAGAGGTGCGACTAGAGTTGGAAAGTGTCCGTCACGTTATAAATGTTTGACCAATATGACCGAGCAAATTGGACATTTTCTCAATGTGACCGGACATTTTGGACATTTATTGTTACTAACGTCACATTCCATTCTATTGACAAAGTATGAAAAATAAAAATTTCGGTCACAAATAAGTGCATTATTATAAGAGAGACAGGCTTTAGTAGTGATAATATATATAACGAAATGAAATATCTAAAATCTTTCTGCACGAACAAGCTAAAAAGTGTCGTATCGTTACGCGCGAGTTTTTTTTTACTTCGAACTACTACAACAATTATTTTTTTAATTTATACTAAAAAAAAATATGTGACCATCGTGACAATAAATGTCTAATGTGACCAAGCATTCATCATAAATGACGGACGCTTATAGCATATGACCGTCAATTTACAACTCTAGGTGCAACAGCAAACTGGAAGACGCTGCGTGGGCAGACCTCCCAACCGGTGGACTAAATCATAAATCAATTTATTTCTGTAAATAGGCCTAAATATAAAGCACTTTTATACGTCCCATTTTTTTTTACCCTGCCTCTGCTTCGGGACAATATTATGGGCTAGTGCCGAGAAGAAGCAGCGCAACTGATGGCCTAGTCAAGGTTGCAGGAACTTGCTGGATGCAAATGGACCTAACCGCTCGCTCTGGCGTTCTATAGAGTGATTTTTATTAGTGTTAAATACTTATAGGTTTGTATACACTCATGCTAACAAACAACTTTTCCTAATAAACTAGTTGTATTGTATATTATCTCAACTTAATTTTGTTAGAGTGCGGAAAGTATTTTATTAGAATTTTGATTAAATAACAATTTAAATTCTAATAAAACAAAAATTTAACTTACCTAAAACAAAAAACTACCTACTCAAAAATAAAAGCGTGTCCATGAGGCAAAGAGGCAAGAATGCTAGCAGCGTTTCCACGCTGAATGGCTAACTAAGCCTTTGAGCGAGGAACGAGCCAGCAATTTTATTTTCTGAAATCGAAATGTATTAAGTTGAGATATATAGTACGCTTCTTGGGCAAAGTTTTTTGTTATTATGAGTAAATCCAAACCCTTTAATATTTTACAGTAATATTTTATCCTGTATATTTCAGCAGTGGACTTCCAATGGCTGAGGATGATGACGTTGATTGGTTTTATTTACATGATTGTGTTTTTTTCAACAAGGATCGAATGCTGCCTTTTGGTCAAAATACAAAATATACCAAACAATCCAGGGGCCGAGCTTGAAGCTACTTAACACATTCGCGGACAGTATTGCAAGCACAATAAAATATTTCTTTCGTTATCACGGCTATAGCTTATAGTGCATGTAGCCGATAAAGCGTAAAGTTTTCTGTTTGGTCTGAGTGCAAAAACAACTATGAATAAATGGTACTTGTTTTATATTATATCATATACATGTTTTATTATGTAAATATATTTTTTTTTCTACCAATCTTACACACTAACTGCCTGCCAGACAAACGCAAAATAATCCTTCTAATTAATGCTTTATGATTGGAAAAGATGAAAGTCTACAACCAGTTTGTGTCACCATTGATGACATATGGAACTGAAACGTGGCCTCACTATGGGCCTCATAAGAAAGCTCAAGGTCGCACAGCGTTCTATGGAAAGGGTTATGCTCGGTGTTTCCTTGCGAGATCGAATCAGAAATGAGGAGATCCGTAAATGAACAAAAGTCGCTGACATAGCCCAACGGATTAGCAAGCTGAAGTGCAGTGGGCGAGGAACATAGCACGTAGAACTGACGGCAGATGGTAGAAAGGTTCTAGAATAGAGGCCGCGTACCGGCAAGCGCAGCGTAGGACGTCCACTCACAAGTTGGTCAGGTTAATGGGCCTATGTTCAGCAGTGGACGTCCTATGGCTGAAATGATGATGATGATGATACGAAAAAGAGGGCTGAAAGTTTTAATAGGGAATACGATATTTGCGTAGACAAAGTCGCAGGAAGTCGATAATGTAAAAACCTGCGAATATTTTTTAAGAATGTTAATCTCTTAAAATTTTTAAAAATGTATTGACATTATTACCATGCTGCTTTCAACTTAAACGACTCTGACCCTATTAAATCAGGTAGGCTATTAAGTATATAAGTAATTTCAGGCAAAACTTTTGTTACGTACGTTACGTATGTTTACAATAAATGTGATACGAGTTTAAGCGTGAACCGAATCTCACGATTTTCTCCCTGTTTTTGAAAAATAAAACTTGACCATCATTGATCAATATTATGATCTATCATTTTCGAGCGTGCTTCGAGTAAGAATGGGGCAAAATGCTAAAAATAAAACAAGATACATATTAGTAGTTAAATAACTTTATCAGTCTTTGCTACTATAACAGCTGCTTTCCAGTAAATTACAATATAGTTGAACTTAATTATATTTCCAGGTCCTCATTTCACCACATTAAATTAAAACTCGCCAGTACAACTTTTTGATACAGTATATGTTTGGGCGCAATACGGAAATCAATTCCGTTACAAAGAGTAGTCATTTACGAAAAAAATGCGGTGCCACTTCCAAATTATCAACAAGACAATTCATTGTATCTACCTTAATACGAACTTATTTGTTTATTATTGACTCAAGCATGACTTCATTTTACAAATAATTTATGTCAAAAATCCATTTAATTTTAATATTGAACAAAGTCATAATGACGTCCATCTAAAAGACGAATCAATACAACACAAGTGCCTACGCATGGTTTTTATTTTACTCGTATATATTGACGAGGCGCGGCAACTCGTGCGCATTCATTGTCACGGTCGCTTGAACCGCAGACGTTCGCTAGTCTACTTCAATTCGTTGACACGGGCGGTCGTCACCAACCCACCGGCATTCCTGTGATACAAAAATAGTGAAACAGTGTCAATTGTGCGACCTTTATCAATCAAAGTTTATATTTAGCCGGTGTCCCACAGATATACCAAAATAGAACAAGGTGCGTACCGGCTGCTCATGTATATGTGTGTTAAAATTAATTTAAATGTTTTACAACATAAAGTTAGGTGATCTAACATTAGTATTCAGTCATAAAATATATTTTAAATACTTTCTACTAGACCAACTTTCTACAGGATGCGTTGTCAAGCAAAACCATTCTGCATCATGAAAATGATAACGAGTTTTGTGTTTAAAGCAATGTATTAGGAGTTATTTAGGATAGGTACTTTACTTTATCATCGATCAACGTAATAGAGTGAAATCTCATATACATACATAACAAAATTTTTACTAAAACCGACATTGTTTTTTTTTTCATACTGCTGTTAATATTTAAAAAGTTTGTTTGTGACGCAGTTACAAATTCAAATTGCTTAAGTATAGGTATTACCTATAGATAGTTGTTATTCTAAATATGTTGCAATTAAAATGACCTTAATGTGCTTGATCATTATTTACTAATGACTATATTACTTAATTGGCAGTTTTTACATATCATCAAACAATAATATAAAAAACGGTCTAAATATATCCGGCTATCAGGTTTTCTAAACCATCAAACCACTAAAAGCTAGGTATAATGAAGTGAATCAATTCGATGGAGAATTGTTGATCTTAAGGCAAATTTGTAGAAATCTTGTTTTGCGGTTCGATAAATGGCCAGGTAGCTTTAAAGCTACAGTCATAAATTGCAATCGGTATGTAGTAGTTTATTATTAACCGCACAACGAGCGAGTTAAATGCCAGCGAAACCTGTTCTACAATTAATTGAAATCTTTATAAAATTTTCTAAATATAGCTTTACTTAGACATTTACACAATTATGGAGGGCACTAGAAGAAATTAACAAACTTAATGTTCTTAACTTCTGTTACAGATGAAGTCATTAGCAGTATTCCTTGGTCTCGCATTATGTATTATTGCCGTGCAAGCACGCCACTACACCGATCAAATCGAAAACGAAAAACGCGATGACGAGCTAACAGACAGTGTTGACTCTGGAAGGGATTACCGGGCCGGCCAGACACGCCACCGAAGGAAGCGCTGGCAAATGAACTACGGTTACGACTACCCCCCGCCTCCTAATCCCTATTACCCCGACCGAAGGGACTACGACCGCAATCAGGAACTTATCCCCCAAATCTGGCGGCTATTGGATGAGATATCGACTTACGTGAGGCGACCTGTGTTCCCTCCTCAGCCCATTTATGTCCCGTATCCGGTTCCTTACCCGGTCCCTCAGAATTGCACCTGTAATGTCAAAGTAATGGGGACTCCGAATGTCACAAAACGTTTTCCTGAAATGGAAGATACTAACCAAAATTGGGGCATAGTTGATACAAATAAGGTAGAGGAAGTCGTGGACGATGGCTCTGATGGCTCGAGGCCGATCTCATTTGACCCAATCACGCCAAAAACTCCGATGCTAAGGCCCCAACCTGATATTGAACACGGCAGTAATCAAGCAACAGTAGGTATATTTCAAATCATAATGTAGCTACGTAGATTTGTTTTGAAAATGTTAAAGAGCAGCTTGATAATTCAGCAAAATATTTTTGTAGTCTAATGTGATAGCTATTTTTGCATAGTTCACGTAAAGTATTTTAAAAATTTACTTAACATAATATCCACAATATTGAGTCTTGTGATCAGATAGAAGTACTTACTTAAAATTTGTTTGTCTTGAAGTCACTAATATTTTAATTATCTTTCTAGCAACAGAACGACAAACAAGAAAGAGTTCCTAGTGGAGGCAAGATGGCCAATGCTTGCAACGCTGCAATCCTCTTGTGCTGCAGTGAACAGACACAGCAAAAAGCTTGCTTCACGAGACAAGGGTGCAGTATGACGTTTTCACGAGGGAACGCTTGCAGTCAACGATCAATCGCAGCAGCAATAGATTCCTACAGAAATGTATACACATCACTGTAATCTAAAAGCGGTGAAGATTCAAGCCTGATCAGTATTCTTATGATAGTTCGTTTCATCAACATCTAAAAAATCAAGCTTTTTGTAAGTGTAAATCAATATTTTGTTTTTTCATTGCTGTAAAAGAGTAATTTCTTCAGTGAGAGGATGTTCTTTTTGTAACGAAGAAACAATAAATATTCTTACTCGTCTATTACTTATAGTCACATAATACGAGTATAACAGAGAAAGACAGGGTAAGAATAGACGGATTTTTAAAAGTCGGTCGCAGTAGCAGTATCTCTTGTTTTTTTCTGGTCGACTCCTCGGAGCGACTGATGCGTAACATCCCGCCGAGTATACGGTCGTTTACCTCGACTGACTCCAGCATAGGTCTGAGAAAACCTTATTGTGAGCTAATTTCGTTTTTATGTGTTTAAGTTATAGTCCATATTTGGTTACGCAAAAACAAATCAATTTCAGGACTCTCATCATTCTGCTAGCACACTCAAGTTATACACCTGTTTGTATGTACTTAATTATTGACGTATTTTGAGAAGACAAATACGTGGCCATATGCTAAAAATAATACTTCTAGTATTTATTTGTACTTAGTTTTAACTGTCTCGTCTTGATGCCATATCATTGTTCCTTGATGTATAGATATTTCACACTACTCCGAATTTTTATGGTAATACTTGGAATCCTTGAATAGGTGGGTTGAACGACATTGAACTCGTAATGTCAGGTTTTAGTAAAGCGGCTGATACGGAATATTGTGACCATGGTCGGTTGACAAAAGCATTTAAACTACTACGTAGCATATCTATGAGCCACATGAATATATCATAGCATTTTATATTTCATTTGTTTTAGGTTGTTAATATTTGCGCAATAATATATCTAATTTGACAAAATGTGATCCTATAACAAATGAATTATAAATATCTATACTAATGTTGACTAAATTAGATATAAGTGTTCCTAGTCTATATTTGTTTTGATAAGTGTATGTATGACGTTTAATTTAGGTTACAATAAATTTTCATAAGAAAGAAGATGGTTCTGTTTTACTAATAGTCACACTTTAAAGATTAGAAACCGCTTGCACATTTTATAAATGAAATCAATGTAATTAAGTACTTATGCTGTTGGAGGTAGACTCATGATTGTACTAACAAAGATAAAATGTTTAACTACAAACACAAGACTTTTTGTATGACCAATCTACAGGAACATTTCATTTTCCAAACTGCCAAAGTTATGAAAAATACTTGTGCCTACATCCTAATTACACACGTGTTTATACATTAATTGGATTCAAGCCAACCCCAAAAACAGCACTGGAGTACGCAATCGAAAATTGGAATCTTTTGCTGCTGTTGCATTTTTACCTGGCTAAAAGACCTATAACCCTTTGTAAAACTTTTTCATTGTTATGCAAAACGCAAAACATTAATTTTATCTGGAAGTCTTTAATTGGCATTTGCTCTTAAAAATATCATAAACTTTAAGTAGGTACGCTATTCTAGTGGTTATAAGAACTCGTAAATGGTAAAGTCTTTTAGCTTCATCTAATAGATTAATCTACCATAGACAGTAGCGTTCCTCTAAAAAAAACAACTCTTCTCATCGCACTGGTTTCTCTCCAACTTTTTTCTAAAAGGGGTGCTAAATCTTTAGGATTAGCTCAGAATCAGTAACTTAATCGAACTATGCAAAGAACAAGAAAACTTTTTTTTTCACATCTAATTATTCCTATCCGCTGTTAAAAATCGTACGCGTGGATAATTTAACTCATTCATAAAAAAATTGCACCGTATGTGCATTGCGTAAGGTTCTTGTAGGCTCGCCGTACCTACGCTTCTGATGAATCACCGCGCGTCTTTCGTAATCTCTTTGACTTTATTTTCGGATATTTTAAAGTATTTTTTTTCGTAACATACGATTACTAAAAATTATAACGATTAAGACGCTTCATTATATTGTTCCCTAAATCTTATTTTTTAAATCTGAAATCTTCCGCTAAATCTTACATTTATCTCTGAACGCTATCCTAAAAACAATAAGGCGACGGAGGTTGGCTAAAAGGACGAAATTTATTTTCTCTTACTTTCTTCGTGCGAGAAGGGCTAACGCAACAGGCGATGCTCTGTCCTCGTCCCCCATACCGGGAATGGGTAAGATAGAGCGAAACGGATTGATAAGGACCCGGTGTAACCGGTTCACTGGGAAGTGAGTGCATTACACCGTTATTTGTTTTAATTCACAGCTACCGGTTGACATTGCAGGTTACTGCAAGAAATGGCAAAATTCCAAAGTCTAACTTTTTTTAAAAAAGTAACAAGCTGTTTATACGACCGTAGCTTTGGGGGTATGAATGGCGCTTGGCCATTTTGTCAATAAGATTTAAAATAGAATGTTCTCGAATGTTAGACATCAACGTGATGGGAATCTTCTTCGGCAACCAGGTTCCAGGAAACGTTAAAATAAGCAAGACTTGTGACTTGTAACTAACAATGATTTACTTTAAAAAATAAAATAACTTTACAAAGGAACGTAGTAGTTTGTATCATCGCTTAGTACGTGCGTCTTGCGCGTTGTCTTGAGGCGAGTGGTAAGAGCGCCGGTCAGCCAGCCGGTCCGCGGATGGTGTCGAGTTCACGAAACCAGTTCCCTGCGCCGGCGCGTGTTTAGCTTAGACAAATGCACCGACCGAAAATTTTATACAGTGTTCGGCCATGCATTAGGAAGTTCGCAAGTGCTCTAGAATGATCTAGGTTTGGATTATTTTTGGAGTTTTTTTTTACAAAATAGTAAATCGGGCTAACGAAAAAGAAGAAAATTATCATTATGAAGTCAGGCAGGCGGGGTTTAGTACGAAAAACGTATCTCCAATTCAGCAAACGTATAAAATTGTAATTCTAAGTAGCTCATGGTTCATCATTATAGTTTTATATTTTGGTAAAAATACGACTTTTAGTGAGATCGGTGTCGTCAAAGTACTGAATGAAACCAATCTTTAATAAGGGTTATGCGCATTTCGTTCCATTCGCAACTCGTCTCCCGTTCGCAACTTGTCCTATTCGCACTTAGTCCCATTGACTAAATATACTAAAAATATTTAGGACCGTTTTTTTTAAAATTACAACACTTGACTGCCTTGATAATCATGATTCGAGTCAACCTATACACTGGACCAACTGCGAATGGGACTAGCTGCGAATGGGACTAACCGCGAATGGGACGAATCGCGAATGGGACTAAGTGCGAATAGTAAAAGTTGCGAACGGGGGACGAGTTGCGAATGGGATGAAATGCGCAGAACCCAAATTAAATGCAAAAATATGGGATTATTCCCAACAAAAACGTTTACTATGGGACCAAAGATGAATTCCCTAATCCCTTCGTACTATGGTAAAAGTAGTTTTTATTCACCATCATCATTAGCCCTTGGAAGTCCACTGCTGGACATAGGCCTCCCCTATAAAACGCCACAACTAGCGGCTGCCCGGATCCTTGACTAGGTCGTCAGTTTACTGGGTAGAAGTGAGCAGGTCACATGCGTGCCAATGATCTCACAACTAGAGATGCTCAAGACCGTGCGAAGTGGAGGAGTAAATCAAGGAAAGCGGACCCTGTGCTCCAAAGCAATGGCTTTGGACGCAACCGGGATTGACCGTATAGATGAAGAAGAAGAAGTGGGCAGGCCACGCTGCGTCCTCAAGTTTGTTATTTAGGTATAAGTCTTAATTCATGAGAAAAATAATTGGAATCAAAGATGATAATAATATGAAAGAAATCATGGAATTCTATTCTCGTCCCTATACTAGCCCTACAAATATGTTTATATACACATACAAATATTTTTATGTTGAAAAGAGAGTAAGATAGAAAGTAGTAAATCTTCTGAAATATTTTAAATTCTTCCAGAATGCACGAAAATTGTCTAGGTTATTAAAGATTATTCGAAAATTCATTGATTTTACAACCCAACACCATCATAGGTAAGCGGGTTTATGTATGATGATGATTTTATTTTAACAAACGTGTTGTAAATTATAATCACGCTGACTGTACATTTGAATATCGCACGTGATAATAACTCGCCAGTTTCAACTCATTCAACAGCTGCAGTTAACACTACAAATTGCGAGCCAGATAGTAAATTAGCGATACGGACCTATAAAATAAATAAATGCAGCAGGCTTGCTAGCCTATTGATTGTCTGTCCAACATATATTGTCATCGTTACGCAGTCACTTTCAAAAACATTTGCACATCTAAAGATTGCTTGTCTTTATTAAGTACTTCACTTGTACCGTGCCAGCGATACAAAGTGTTTTTGGTAAATGATGACATGGAGATCGATCCGTTGCTAAGACTTTTGAATACAAGCATCGATTTTTGTTTAATCACACCACGTTCTTATAGTTAAAATTGTAATGTGTTAAGCAATAAATGATAAACACCAGTTATGTGGGAAGCGCGCTCGCGTTGAGTAATTAAATTAGAAAAGACTGAATTAAAATACGGTGTTACAGAATTTTTGGTGGCCGCTATTTTTTCTGTTACTAACTACGTCATAGAAATGCATTATCGTGAATCACCGGGAACTGTGTATTTTCCCGGGATAAAAATACGGTAAGTTGGACAACAGGTAAAGTGCAGCAAAAAGAACAATTTTGAGAAAGATTGTGTTGATAAATGTTAAGCCATTAGTGGGGGCGCTGCTTGGGAGCAAAAAAACAGAACTTTGTATTTAATTTATGCAAATCCGCGTATACTTTTTAAGTGCGTAAGAGTACACTTGCTGAGCCTTAGGGACCGTTTTTTGAATAGGCTTGGGTCTGGGTATGAGAACCCCTAGAAATTTATTGAACCCTTGATGTAACACAAGGATGTTGATTCTTTATTTCGAGACCATGACAATATTATTTCTATTGGAAATAAATCAACTCTATTCGCTGTGTGCGCGATGACAGCGCCCCTAGTGACCACAATTAGTGTGGACTAAGATCTCTCAAATTATGGCAACTGGATGGTTTTAGAATGATTTTTGGATTGTTTTTCTTCGAAATTAGATGAAAATATCTAAAAAGTTTGTGCATATTATAATAAGTGATTATCTTACTTGAACTAAAATATAAATGTTATAATACGTATGGGATTTAAATCGACATAACATGATATAATTTTCCAACCTCAAACTGTGCAAAAAGGGTAAGAATTTGTATTAGCACAGCATGTGAGAGACGTTAAAGAGCTTAGAACTAACGGACAAAGCTACTTAATAAGAGCTGTGATGATAAGACAAACGTCTGTGACAAAAACCCCCTACAAACTTTTTTCTTTTTACAGCAGCTATCCATTTATTTCTATGCTTCAATTTCCATCTTGATGTTGGAAACGAATAAAACATGTACAAACTGTTTTTCCCATTGTTTTAACACTTTATAATACAACACATACTGTGACCCACATCATGAATTTTTACGTTTTTACTTAAAAATACTTAGTAACGTTAGTATGGATTTCTATGGAAATATAGCAATTTGACACATGACAGTCCAGAGTTATTTCACATTTCTGCCACCCACTTTGCACATAGCGAATAGTAACTAAGAAAACAACGTGAGCCTTCTGCCCTTTTTTATTTTGCGACAATGTGGAAAAACCCACCATACACGATACGGGTAGATTGTTTGGCCGATATGAGTCAGACCAGTCTAGTGTCAAAGTACTTCTGTTACGCCGTAGGGTGATAACTGGTGACTCAATGTTTATTTTGATAACAACGCAGTAAATATGGCGCGGTAGAGTTGTTCTCAATTACTTGAGATAAGTATAAGTAATATCTATTTGTAGTTCATAACCGTTATTAGCCACTCGTAGACCAAAAAGGAGATATTTGCCTTTTTTTTTAAATGCCGTAGTAGGCCAAAAGGGAGTTTTC
Organism: Anania hortulata; assembly: GCA_963576865.1. Lineage (NCBI taxonomy): Eukaryota > Metazoa > Arthropoda > Insecta > Lepidoptera > Crambidae > Anania > Anania hortulata. Next base: position 6,959,249 of record OY756396.1, on the reverse strand, counting down.
TCCCTTTTTTTCCCGGTCTATGGTTATTAATTTATTTAGACCTTATTTCGTTGCAATAACGTAGACTTTTTTTTATCGGTATTTAGGGTATATGTGACAGCCGATGGCACATTCTAATGCCTAAAAAGAATTACAGATAATTAATTTTAAAAAATCTAGATTTTAGTACTTTTTGTATGAATCTGTCAGTTACATTTTAAAAACCTTTTTTTTTTTAAAGTCCATATAAATGTCTAGTTTTATTCTTTTTTCCTTATCACATTAAACCAATTTAAATTGTTAATAACTAAAAACAATACTTTATCGATCTATTTTTCGAAATATAAATTAAAAAAGTTGCAAAATCGCAAATTTTTTTTTGCAACTTTCCTTTTTTCACTGTTGTTTATTTTTGACTATAAGTATACAAATGTCGTATCAAGATAAACTAAACACGGTTTGAATGACTGGTTCATTAGCTCTAACAAAAACAAAACTTAAGCCGTAATCATTAACATAAACAATTGTGAATCTTGATTGTTCACGACTCGGGCGGAGCGGCGAGCGGTCGGCGCGCCGTGATGACGTCACCGCGAAATTTGAGACTTATTGCCGCCGGCTCGAGTGGCTGTGAGCGGTTAGACTATTTGCGAGATAAGATCTTAAATGAGAAGATCTGGAGAAGAACAAAAGTTACCAACATAGCTTCTAGAATTGCAAAGCTAAAGTGGCAGTGGGCAGGCCACATCGCTTGTAGAACCGACGACTGTTGGGGAATAAAGGTTCTCGAGTGGCGACCACGAACTGGGCAGGCCTCCTACGCGGTGGACTGACGACCTTGTCAAGGTTGCGGGCAGCCGCTGGATGCAAACGGCCCAGAGCCGCTCGCTGTGGCGTTCTATAGCAGAGGCTTGTATCCAGCAGTAGACTTCTAGAGGCTGATGATGATGATGATGATGATGATTACACTACCTGATTGCTGGAGTGAAGTGGAACGCAAAGCAGTTCGACTACTGGATCGGGTCATTTCAGAAAACAAACTTCTCTAAATTGGCTTGGACCTGGGTGTACTGGGAAATGACTCAGGCAAAGATGAATATCGTAGTAACACAAGGATGTTATTGCTTTACTTTGAGACCCTTAGGTACAATTAATGTATGTACCGCATATTTATTTTTTATTAAATATTTTAATTAGATCTGATTATTCTACGCAACGCAAATCTAAAAAAAAACGAATGTAAATTTCGTATGGAAACATAATCATTTATTCAGTATATAGGCCCTCTTTCGGGCACTTAAACATGTTTAAAAATTATAACTTTGCTTGCCCTACCTCCGCTTCGGGAATACATATCGGCTGGCGATGAGAAGAAACGGCGCAACAAACTAAGTCACCTTTGTCAGCCTTTTTTTATAGGAAATACTAATATGCTTACCATGTCTTGTAACTGTACTTCCTTTAAAAAAAACACTTACACTTATGTGAGCTAGGCAGGTTATAAGGTCCATGCACTCTTATCGTTTTAATGATCATATCTTCATTATAATATCCTTTTTTCATAAGGATTTTAATGTGGATTCTGAACTTATGGACAGGTAGCTCAAAAAACAAACAAAACTACTCGATACTTACTACTACTACTACTAAACCAAGTTAGCACATACGATTTCCGGCTTTTTAGGGTAATTTCCAACCACACTGTATATACTGTAAGTATTTAGTTGACAACTAGGTCTTTAAAATTCTTTTTTGAACGATGACACATTTACTACATTTTCTAATGTAGTCTAAAAATTGACACAAATCCAAAGAAAAAATACTGTTGAATTGAAACTATGTAATCATGACATGACTGTAGATCGAGTTATCAATGGATGACGGAAATGAGTTCATTCATATCCGCAGTAAGAGGGTCCGCACACTTCAGACTTAATCGGCCGGCACACTGAAACGAAATAAAATTATTTTACATTCATAGTATTATTCCAAAGATCGATTCAAGTATCATCGGTTGAATAAAAGTTTGTAGTATGCGCGAGCTCTAATATGACTAAATTGAGCTATCAGCGCCATCTGTGCCCAATTTTAATTCCAATTATAGGTACAGTAAAATATGCTTCTGCTACATTATGTGCACGGTAAAATAGAAAACCTTGGGAAAACCCGTAATCGCTGGCCTTTAGTGTCACTGTGTTTGTTTGTTGTTAACAACACTATTAGTATTTTAACGCTTATATATTCCAACGATACTAAATGATGAGGCTCTGCCATCATGATATAACGTCAACTTGGCTGTAGTAGAAATTTTTGATCCGTGGAAAGATTTTAGACATTCTTAAAAACGAAGCCCTTTTCTTAACTATTTTTTTTATAAAGATGTTATCGATAGCTAGGGAATAAAGGGATAATTTACGGGAAATCAGGGAAATTAGAGGCAGGATCAGGATTAGTGACAACTGTATTGCCCGACAGACGAAAAGAACAGCAAATTTAAAAGATATATACAAAAACTCATATAAAAAAGTAAAGACAAAAACTATCAAAAAGGATGAATGTGTAACATTCATTATAAAAAAATAGTTAAGAAAAGGGCTTGGTTTCTAAGAAAACTTAAATGTCTAAAATCTTTCCACTTAGAAACTTTCTATTCGCTGTGTGCGCGATGACAGCGCCCCTAGTGACCACAAGTATTGTGGACTTAATGTCTCTCAAATTATGGCAACTGGATGGTTTAAGAATGATTTTCGGATTGTTTTTCTTCGAAATTAGATGTAAATATCTAAAAAGTTTGTGCATATTATAATAAGTGATTTTCTTGCTCGAACTAAAATATGAATGTTATAATACGAACAGGATTTGAATCGATACAACATGATATAACTTTCTAACCTCAAACTGTCCAAAAAGGGTAAAAAATTGTATAGGTACAGCATGTGAGAGACTTCCAACAGACAAAGCTACTTAATAAGGGCTGTGATCTTAAAACAAACGTCTGTGCCACAAACTTCCTACAAACTTTATTATTTTCACAGCAGCTATCCATTTAATACTTTGCTTCAATTTCCATCTTGATGTTGGAAACGAATAAAGCATGCACGAACTGTTTTTCCCATTGTTTCTACACCTTAAAACACAACACATACTATGACCCATATCGCGAATTTTAACCTGTTTACTTAAAAATACCTAATAACGTAAGTATGAAATTCTATGGAAATATAGCAATTTGACACATGCCAGTCCAGAGTTATTTCACATTTCTGCCAGATTGCGTGCTGCGATCGATTTGGTGGCCCCCACCACCCACTTTGCACATAGCGAATAGACTTCCTTTGTTTTGGATGTTGTCCAGTAAAACTTAAAACCAAACTTGTTGCTTAACAATACTTACACGATATTCGATTGACCAAGTATGTATGTTTATATAGAATCGGAACTACGTATTTCGTCTACAATTTTCTCCGTACTGCCCAAACTTACTGGCCATGTTTCATTGACGCCGTTTAGGCCTATGGGCCTATGGCTATGGCCAACCAGTGAGTCGTTAGTTCAGAATTCGAACTTGGAATCCTACCTGTGACACGTGTTATATTGGAATTTGTACCTTTTAAATAATGGATGGTAAAATTACGAAGATTCTAGAAACTTCTTGACTAAAATTATAGGAGGGCAATCGAAATGACGAATAAAAACACAAATAAAATGAGGGCTCTGGAAAAATCAGCAAAGGTATAAAAAGGGTTGCAAATAGCTCGAAGAGGCAGTTAGTAAAGATATAGTGAAGTAGGAACAAATGACTTAGAGAAAAGAAAAAGTGAAGTAAAAGAGTGAAAGTGCGAAAAACGACGAACGTGCAGGAGAGCTACAAGTGCAGTAAAAAAACTACGTCTTAGAGAAGAGCCACGTGTCGGTATTAAGACTGTCTCAAGAGACTAAAAGCGTCGTTGAAGAAGAGTCGTCATTTCCTTCCTTTAACGATAAGTCATAAGAATACTGAGAACCTGACATTCCATTAAAGTATGTATGTAGATTAAGTCCTTGTGTGAAGAATTTCGTTGTTGAAACTGGTAATCACATCCTATTACGCACTGAACGTAGGTACTGTTCCATCTATTGTCAAACACGACAATTAGTTCAAACATAGATACCTATCCTGTATTTAAGTTGGTATAACAATTAAATCATTTATCCTTTATGAGTGTTACAATCTACTATAGAGTGGGTTTTTGCGGGTTTAAAGTGCAAAACAACACGTCTTGAACTTTGGTCAGAGTTGTAAACACACCGAGAAAAATTGATAATTGATAGGATTGCTAATAATAAATGGTATCACAGTAGGTAAAACCACTTAATTGAGTGACTCGGGAGTAATTTATTTTGTTTAGTACTTTTGAAACTTAATTTCGGACCGAGATTTTAATTTGAGCAAGGTTTTGCTATGTCTTCTGATATTATAATTCAACTTTCTGAGCAAATTTTCCTTTTAATTAAATTTAGTTTGTTTTATTTATTTATATTTTTAGTTGCCACTCAAGGTAAATAAAGAAAATACCTGAGACCGTACTAAACACCTAAAATACTCTATAAAATGTGCTCTTGCAGCTATCAAGTTCCACTAACAATTTGAAACAGTTATGCAAAGAAGAAATTAGCATTTATGCAGTTATGCATAATATGCCAGAGGAATTAAATTTGTGCCGTAACATTATGTAACGGAACGACTCGTAATTGACTGTTTTTAGGGTTCCGTACCTCAAAAGTCTTGTCCGTCAGTCTGTATGTCTGACAAGACCTTTTTTTTACCAGAAACGCGTAACAAGTTAAAATTTATATTAAATACTCAGACTGCAATCCCTTGAAGCTGTGAAACCTTTAAATCAACGCAATTAATAGAGACGGCTATTTATGCCGCATTTTTGATACTCGCAAGGGAATCAAAACCTATAGGGTACTTCCTGTCGACCTAGAACCAGTAGACATTGTTTTGGTTACCTATTTTAAATCCCAATTGTTTTAGTACGAACTTTATTTTTCCGAAAACGTTTTGCTCTTTATGATTTTCCATATTTTTATTATACCGAAAACACAATTTACATATTGCTGATATTGCGATTTTCGATTGTTATTTTTTTATTTTATATGTTTTTAAATCTTACTCAACATTTGCCAAAGCTATATAATGTTAGATGACTTAGTTTCTAGAAAATGCTTCGAAAATCATAATAATTAATCTTTTATCTTTATCCTTAGTTTTTAAGCTAAGCTTTTTTTTCACTTACATCCACAGAACGCCAACACACACGCGCGTGCACACACACACACACACACACACACACACAGTGTAACTAATTTGGGTACTAATTTACTTAATTTGGAAACTAAGCTTTGCTGTTCAGTTTTATTGTAATTCAAAAAGAGCGGGGCCTCCTGCCACAAGTATTGTTATTATACTTAATAGGTAGGTCCCAGCCTCAGACTGTGTTTTTGTAAAAACTTGATACTGAATAAAAACAATATTAATTTAATTTAATTTAAGCGCTCAGCGGCTGCTGCCGCGGCACGCTCACTATGCTTGCTGCGCTCGATCCGTTCGCTCATGCTTCGTGCTGTGTGTGGTTACTGTTCTAACCCAACCTAACTTATTAAGTCTTATTATATACGCAGTATTTCTATTTAGTTAGAAATGAAAATTATTGTAAGTGAAACAACGGTGAAAAAAAAATGGTTTTGATAATCGGATATCTGTAATGGGTATCAGGTATCTGTTTTTTTTTTAATAAATTTATAACTTACAATATTAAGTAAGAAAAACTACCTGGTATTTAAAACTTGGTTAAATCGTTTCCGAACTATTGAAATTCGAACAGATGAGTTTTGAAAGTAAGATAGGTTACCCATTTTTTATTTACTTGGAAATAGCAGTTAAAATCTTTGAGGCTATAAGTTTGTACGGAACCCTCGGTGCGCGAGTCCAACTTGCACTTGTCTGGTTTTTAATTTGAGGAATCTTAAATAGACAATCCCTTGTGGGACTAAGATATATATTGCTAAAATTTCAGATTATTAATATAAATAAATAAAAAATAACTTATTCTAGGTATGAATTATGCCCGGCTGTGGACTGACGTAGGAAAATTGAAATGAGATGGATAAACATAGAATTAATAAGGTCACAAATAGATACATAATATTGCAAAATCACATGAAAAAAAGCTCGCACTTACCACATGTCTTGTAACTGTATTTGCTGTAAAAAAAGGTTGACAAAGATGACTGAGTTTGTTGCGCCGTTTCTTCTCAACACTTCCACACCTACATACTAAATAAATGACTATTATCACTATCATCATGACTTAGTCATTAAAAGCAACCTTAAATTAGACCATAGTCTCGATAATGTTTAAAGAAAACGAGGTTGTACTACTGACGAACTTGTAATTATTAGTTACCTTGTAATTATTACTAAAATGACCGTTGACACGAATGTAATTACATATTGCTAGTTAAAACCAATTATTGAATTCCTAAAGGTTTTGTCGTCAGTTTAATTTGACATTGTATGTTAATGCATTGATTGAATGCTATTATCATGTCTTGATAATAATCTGAGAACGAAATGCTTTTATCTATTTGCCATTTTGCAATCGTGGATGATTCTTTTGAAAGGTGGAGCAATGATATACTCAAGGCTGACAAACATCAGCGGATGGAAAATAATAACTGACGATCGAGCTCAGTCAGTAGTTCGCATGGGAGAGGCCTTGTGACGTAGGCTGTGTATGATGATTATGGTTTTTCAAGTCTACATACAACGACCGGTGAATTGCATTGAACGCAATACAGAACACGCACACACACAATACATGTTTTTTTCTTATTCCTAAGGATAACACAATTTATGTGTAGGAAACACACAATTCATATTTATACAGGGTGTCCCGTAACTCAAGGATAACCTTGTAACTACATATTCATATCATGGTAAACAACTTTTGTTCTATGACTTTGGAAATTTGTATGAAAAGCGACTTAAAAAATTACCACATAGCTAGTTGAATTTGTATAGAAAAATACACATATAGCGTCACGCAAAATGTTGTCATTTTGGACCCACTCTCTCCTATGACACGTTTTTTAGGGTTTCGTAGTCCTGACAAGAAACCCTTATAGTTTCGCCATTTCCGTCTGTCTGTCCGAGGTTTTGCTAAGAGATCGTTAGTACTAGAAAGCTGTAATTTTGTAGTTGTGTGTATACCAACTGATAAGTTACAACCACAAGTGAATTCAATGTCTTTTGCAATGCTTTAGATTTGTTCAAAGCACAAAAAACATAAATATGCACGAAAACGAATAGTTTTATGACAGTGGTATCTGAACTGAACAGCGATTCATTATGGTAAAAACGATTATCCAATATACCTAATAAAAACCTTATCTCTGAATGAAGGTGCAGGTAAAATTGGTTGTATCGTTTGGAAAACCCGATCGTTTATAAGAACTTCATCGAATCACCTTACGAATACGAGCGTAGTAAATTTCGTACGTGATTTCTTGTGCACGCACACCCACCGCATAGTGACGAATGCATTCGTCATCGGAGTATACGAATACAGCAGACATCTGGCGCTTAAGGTACGTTTCTACCAAGAAAGAATTTTAGAGTCATCATTTATACAAAACAGCTCCTCTACTTTCTCTTATTTTATAGAAACGCACCTTTAAGCAGTATCACGTAGATATGGGCAGTGTTTCTGCCCGGAAAGAGAGCCTCCGTCATTTTAAGCGAAAATTTTATTTTTACCTGCCTGATTTTCGTGCGATTACTCGTACAGGGCAGTTAAAACTGTAATGATAGATGGAGATACATTTATTTGTTATGTAAAACTGTACTTATTTAAGTTGTAAAAAAAAGAAACCGTTATTAAGAAGTCATATTAATTTTTAAATATTAATGTATTAATTCAGTTTTCTGGGTCAAAAAAAGATTATTCTATTTAGTCCGTCAGTTAGATCAAAAATATTGGACCTATATTTTGTCTTTTGTCAATTAAACACGACGAAAAATGACGAAGATAAAGCGCATCAAAGTTTGGGAGAGACGTCACGACTTGCTAAAAAGTGTCGCAAGGCGTGACGTTACGCGGAACTTTAATGGGCTATATCTTTATCATTTTTTGCTTGATTGAGAAAAGAAAAAATACGTGTCCAATATTTTCTGTTAATCCAACTGACGGACCATTTTTTTTTAAACTAGCCCATTTACAACTGGCTTCATTATTGATGTTGTTGTTGGGATAGTTGAACCAACTAATTTCTTTCAGGACACTAAGCCTCAGTGACTATTTCCTTGGCTATTAATTGAGAGGAAAAGCTGTCCATACATTTTTGTACATTAACTGCCTACCACCTGCCGCCTGTTCGGGTAAGGTATGCATAAAGTTGTTTTCGTAAGCCGTCTCAACGATTTAGATTTAGAAAAATAAATTTTTGAACAAAGAGCGAATGCCCAGACAAATTGTTGGGCGTGTGTTGGGAGTATTTCCAATTTGCCAAAAATGCCCGTCAGTTTGCTTATCTCCACGCCCAATTTGAAGGTTCACATTGACTCACGCGGCAAAAAACTAAAAATAAATAGGCGTGTTTTAGAAACCAAACATCAGCCATAGATGTAAAAATGTGCGTCAGTTAAAATCTCAGAATTTTTTACAAATGCCTAAGTTGAGCAATATTTTGGATCGCTGACAATGAACAGATGTCTACTGTGATAGCGATCCAAAATATAGGGAGTTACAGAAGCATCGTTTAGTAAAGATCCATGAAATGGTAAAAAATGGTAAAGAAATAACAGAGCCTCATTAGTGTATTTCCAATATTTCGTTACGTTATTTGGATGTAACTAGGGAAAATGTCAAAAATTACTCAAAAGGGCAGTAATAACAATTATACGCAAATTTTTATCACTACTGACAGTACAAAAACGCATATTTGAGCCAGAACATATGTCCATATGATTGTACAATGGAGGTGGTAAAGCTTAGGGAAAAAAATAATTTTAGTAGATTTATATTACAACTATTTTAAATGCTGCTTTCTAGATACAGATGGTCGATATTCACTAATATCATTTTATGTATAGTGGCAAGTTCTCTACTATGTTTGTATTGATCAGTCATGTGTAAATTTGGCATTTATTTTTGAGCATACTGGCATGTAATAATCATATCAAATAGAAGATTTCTTTAAAAAAAAGATAATACAGCCAGTGTTTGATTTATCGTCGCATATATCTTGACATATTATATTTTGAAAGCAAACCTACTGTATAACTGTATGTTGTAGCAATCAAGAATCGTCTTGCGACATTCTTGAATGAATTTACATGGTCTTATTACGTAACGTGCACGTGCTTGAGTTAGTACTACGTTTGATACAATCAAAAAGCGCGTTATGTTTTCTATTCAAGAAGCAGTTAATGAAGCTAAACCATTATAATGGGGACGAGTGTTTAGTTAATTATTCTGTGTCTTTCTCTTCATAAAGGATAAAGAGAGATAGGTAATAGAAACTAATTAACGTCGAACTAAACATTTGTCAAACATAGCATTAATAGACAATTTTAGCAAGGAAATACTATCACAATTTAAATGACTATGACTTAAGTTTGATAGATCTTAAATGTGTATTTAGTCTCTTTTCTTTCATTAGGTAGATATATATAGTTACGTGATCCTAAATTCAATTAAGAGAAAGGCGGCAGAGAGGTCTAACGTTTTTAAAAACATTTTAACTACTTTCTTGCAAATATAAGTTTATTGTAACTATTGTAAGTTCCACACTAATAATTGTTCTTTAGTTTCATTACAGAGGAATCACACCGACAATAAACCACTTTCCTCTTCTCTTTTTGCTGTCATGTACCTAAAGGTAGCCTGAACGAGAGCGCCTTTATCGATATGATTACCTATTGTGCATCTTTCTGTAAACATCAACTGTTATTACTTTGTTTAGTGTGTGATAAACAGTATCCTCTATCTTTCCTATATTGGCCCCATCAGTGTTATCTATATGATTTCAAAAATTGTGTCCATAACCATTTCCGAGGACACCCTGGTTCGAACCCACAAACTTTGATTTTGTAGTCCGGAAAGCGAACTACTAAACCTTAGAGGCGAGGTCGTTAGTTTAGAAGACATAGAAATAAGTCACATATCTTTTTGCTTTTTAAAAATAATAGCAGACCTTAATACCTGTCAAGTATGGATATTAATACGTTCGCCTAAACAATTTATAACCCTATAATCTATATTGAGGGTGTGCGGTCTCGCTAAGATTAGAAGTTTAGCAAATATCCGACGACACTACTTATCTGAAGTATTCAGATTATTCATAAGTAATGAGTACAGACTTGTGTACTGTTGGCCTCAACACGCTTAGAATGGTGAACGATACAAGCACAGAAATAAGTCTCATATTATACGAAACACGTCGTGAATTTTGTTGAACGTACACACTATATCAATTCTGACCGATAGTAGTGGCCCTTAACGTCGACTTCAATGCGATTCGAAAGTCGGACTGTAGGTATACATACAGGGTGTCCCGTAGCTAAAGGATAACCCTGTATACGCTGTGCTTTCTTAACCTTTAAAGATTGGCATTGACCTCAATAAAAAATTACCGAACTAATTTATTTGCAGGCCTCGGTCCTTCTTTAGGATAGGCTATACTTTATATTCCTTCGAAAAAGTTTAATAGAAACTTTAACTTGAAGTGAACTTGTATCTATCTACATTAGATTAAAAACATACTCAGTTTGGACCGTAAATGTATGTGACAGGGTAAGCACAGTTTCTGCAACTAGCGTTCGTTACACTTCTGTATTTTTTTCGTGTACCCTCTGTAGCCCTATTACCACAAGGACATTTCCTTCAAGTACCATTACAAATAAAGTGGGAACTACACACCCACAGACTGACGTATTTGTTATAAGATAGATTTGGTCCTTTACGCTATGACCATGTTTTAATTGGGAAGGAAAACGAGAAAAATAATGTTATTAGTTGTACTATTTTCATAAACAAGAATTTTATTCATATATGAGGATATAAAAACGACTAAAATATTTATCTTTCGGGGTTTGTTGGATTCCCCCAAAAGAAAGTAAAACATTGCAATTAATTGAATGTTTTGTGGCGGGTGTGAATGTTTTAACATAATTATATTATTAGTATTAACACAACCTTTTGTGGCATAGTTTTATTTAAGTATTTTCTTTTTTATGTAACGACCATCTGGTGTAGTGGTTCGCTCCGGACTACAAAGCCTAGCGGTTGCGGGTTCGAATCCCGCAAGGAGCAAATGTTTGTGTGCAGAGCACGAGCATTATTTTGTACCTAAGTCATGGATGTTTATAAACGTATTTAAGTATGTTTATCCGTTATCTAGTTGCCATATTACAAGCCTTGCTCAATTTGGGGCTAGCTAATTAGTGTGATTGTGACAAATTATTTATTTATTTATCCAACGATCCGGCTTCGATCAATTCTGGAAACGAGTTTTCCTAAATTGGCTTTCTGGCAGACGCTTCTGGAGGTTCTGGGAGGCAAACCTGATAAATTTTACTGTCTGGTGCCTCGAAACACAAGAACGTTAAATCATTTCTTTGAGACTATGATAATTGGTGTGTTGTCTGATATTATTTGTTTGTTTTAGCACTACTGTAAGTATTCGCATTTATTAATAACATAAATCCATGGTTACCACAATCACACCAATTAGCGAGCCTCAAACTAAGCAAAACTTGAAATATGGCGACTAGATAACGGATAAACATACTTGAATTCTCTTATAAACATCCATGACTTAGGTACAAATGCTTTGCCTCTTGCGGCATTCGAACCCGAAATCGTTTGGCTTTGTGGTCCGGATATGCAAACCACTACACCAGACGCTCGTCAAATTAATGGTGATGGCCAAGAACCAGGTTATTTAGGATATTTGTTAGGTTTTAAAAATAATGTGTCCAATTAAAACCAACTAAATGCATAGCTTGCTTTGTTTATTTATTAGGTTAATGGGTCTGGTTGCACACGTACACAACTTGTTTTGCAAGTCATTTTAAAAATTTGGATATGCAAATGCATTTTTTGTAATCACCAATAAATAATAAAACAAAAGAAGGATCTCTATCTGTGAGACTTTAAAGTGTATCTCATTTATCTTGTCTGGACCCTGGACAATGACTTAAATAAGAACATTTTAGTCGTTCGTGTTATCTTTGTATTAAAAACATTCATCACTTTTAGGAACAATACATTCCAAAATATAATTCGATAAATAGCCAAGCAACTTTTAAGGTATACCATTATTAGTATGTGCAATACAGGATGTTTAAAAAATAAAGGGTAATCCTTTAACTGCAGATAGGTCATTATATATCACATAGGTCACCCTTACCTTTGTCCTCGTTTAGTTTAATTAATGCTATTTCTACAAATGAGACTGAAACTAGTATTTAAAAAACTGACATTGAAAAAGGTAGGACTAAACTAAAAAAAGGCATATTAGGACATGATATGACACAGTATAAGTAACAGAATTATCCTAATTTTCTGGACATTCTGTATATTTTAAATTGTTTGCATATCCATCGGACCAAAGGCATAGCTATGAGTTTATTAAATAGTTTTACTTCAATATTAATTTGTTTTTTTTTCAAATAGATCGACGTAATAAGTAATAACAACACAGTTTAGGAACTTTTACTTGTTTGGCTCAGGGCTAGGTACTTTTAGCTACTTGTTTAAAACTAGCCTATATAAGAGGGGTTGTCTATATTTATGCAACCACGTGATTTGTTAAGGTTTGCTAACAAGATGGTTTCTATCCGGCACGGCGCCGGAACGATACCGGATAAGCTTGTTCACAAACACAGTATTTACTAAGCCTTAGGGACCAGTCGGACGTCGGCTCGCGTATGCCATGAATAGCTACCGCAAAAACCGGATAGAAATTCAGACGCTTTCTTGAGCGCCTCAGACTCCATAGGTGTTTGAGAATAATACATGTACCATCATCATTCTAATCCCATGTCAGTTTACATAGGTGTCTCTTAATGTACGCCACTGATATCCAAGTCTTTTGTTTTCTAGCTTTATTTATTAGCTGCTTTGTGTATTATATCGCTTTTACCTGTTTTAAATTGAACACATATCAAGCTGTGTGAAATTGTTTCATCAGTTTTACATGCAATTAACTCAGAGCGCGTTTGCGTCATTTGGTGTAGAGACGTTTGGACCGTGGAGACCAAATGCTAAATTACTTTTTGCCAAAATACCACCATAATTGATTTACAGTTCAGAAAATAAAAGGGCTGAAATAAGCCGGCTTATTTCAGCCATTCAGCGAGGAAACGCTCCTTGCCTCATGGACCTGCTTTTATTTTATTGTAGGTTTTAGTTAGTTTATTTAAGTTTTTTTTTAATAGTGACTTTCTTAGTCGTACAAATTTTACCAGTAAAAAACACTAAGAGCTAATTACTATATAATCAGATCTTGAAAGTAATTTTTACCCTGTTCTAACTTTCGAATCGATTTGAAACTTTGTAAGTACTTACGTGTCTTTCGGAAGACATAATATTTTGATACCAACTACTTTATATATTGATGGAGCCAGGATGAGGAAAGAGCAACTTTTAAACAGCTGGGTACTAGTAAAATGGAAGCATTCCTTGTATTAACAGGTTCCGTATTTATAAAAGCGTGTTGTAAATACAATTTTTCTATTATTAAAAAAGCTTTATCATCATCATCATTACAGCCATGGACGTCCACTGCTGAAAATAAGCCATAAGCCTAACTTGCATCGGGGGGGATTGCCAATACTCGCCACGCTTGGCAAGCGGCAGGCGGCAAAAAAGCTCTAAACCATTAAAAATAGTTGTACTAGTAAAAGATAATAGGTATGAACAAATCTCCGATGTCACTAAATCGAACGAATTACCAGTGTATGCAAAGTCGTTGATAGTTAAAGTATCGAGTGTCGAAAACACACAGTCCTTGTTCAAGCCTGGACACACTCGATTAAAACTTTAACCGTGAATTTTACATTATCTCGCTCAACTGGCGATTTCATGATTAAAACTTGCCCCTAGTCGTCAACGCCTTAATAATCGTGTTTATTTTCTACTTATAATTTTATCCTGTTATTTGTAATAGAGCTTAACAGGAACGTGGTAAATCTAGGAAAGCTCCAGTGCTTACAGATAATCGTATACAAGGTGTTATTAAAATAACACAAATACTTTTAAGGGCCGTTTCTACAGCTCAAATACTGCAACTTTTTCTATGGGGCCAATATCCAAATCGCAAAAAAAATACACTATTCCATACTAAAACCAACCAGCTATAATCATCATCATCATCATTTCAGCCATAGGACGTCCACTGCTGAACATAGGCCATTGAGTTCCAGATTGCCCGGTTGGAAGCTGACATCAGTTTGTAAGAAAAAGTCTAAAAATGTTTTGGAAATTCGATTTTCATTACATAGAAAAAGTTTTTGTATTTGAGCACCGGAATCAGCCCCTAAGTTTTGCGTTATTTCAATTACACCTTGAATACGGTAGGTAATCATGTTATTATTTTAAAGCGGAGGATGTTGTAACCTCTCAGCCCATCAAACTGACGTTACTTTGTTGTACGCAGTCTAAACCAATAAGTTAAAAACATTACCAAAAATTGTGTATAAATTCAATCTGCCGCTAAAATACATTGTATCTTGAAAACCTCTGTAGCCGAGAGACGAGCACGCTGAACTTGATGTCGCCATCTCTGAAGTCCCGGGTTGATTCCTGGGCCAGGTTGTTGTGGTACCGTCGCTGTCCAATTTCTATAACACAAGTGCTTTAGCTACTTATGTTAGGATCAGAGCAATGTATGTGATGTTTTCCAATATTAACATTTACTGAGTGGGAGTGCTTCACCTTATTACCAGGCTTAACCATAAGCTCTTAAAACAGTATTATTTCAATCCTGTTTTAGTTTTTATAGAGTTCGGCGTAAAGGCAATGGCTGCTTAGATACTGTGTTTCCTTTTATTTACTCAGTAGCAAATAATATTGAGTAAAAAGGAAAGTATAGTCGCCAAATATAATTATACTAGTTTAATAACTAGATATAGTTTCAAAAGTTTAGGTACTACTTAAGCCCAAAGTGTCAGAAAAATATTTACCAAAATAAAATATACTAAGAATTGTCAAACTGCACAATATTTTTGGCATAGCATATGTTTTTAGTACTTATAATTCAGGTTTTATTTTATTGAAATCATTGAAAAAACAAACAGAAAATATAGTGATTCTCTTTTTAACCGATTGGCCTATTCAATTCGTTTATGCGTCAATTGATAGGCCAACTTGATAACTATACGTGTGCATAGGGTTTTTGAATTAAACAATTGCGTGCATGCGAAAGTATTATTTGCCCACATTTTTCGCAGCGATTGTGGTCGTAACAGCCACGTTTCACTACGCGCTGTTATAAACCGTAATTTAATGAGTTTACTTTTATATTTGTACCAACACGCGTCGAGTCTCTAATTTAAGAGCAGTACTCGCCTTAAGTGTAGCAAAAATATGGCGAGGAATAAACAAGATCCGGAGTTCTTAAAATAAATATGAACACTTGCCTTCTTTACGAAATAGGATGCGATAGAAAATTATACAGCTGATTTTTTGAAATAGTGATGTAACCATCGCATCCAACGTGATAAATCAATATCGATAGGTACCCGTTATTCTACACTGTAATTATAGATGCATATAAAATAATGACCTGGAAGAACAATTATAACAATAAATTTATGAAGCAATATATGTCGGTAAGCCTAATGGCGTTTAAATATTTTTAACAGTGATTTTCGTGTCGAAATATCTTCAAACAAGTACACAGAAGATCGATATTACAAGATATATCAACTCAGTATTGACCTTAGCACCTCTCACGACGCTAATAATATTTAGCAAACTTTATGTTTATATGCAATAGATGTTAATTTTAAGATTTTTACTATCAAATTAATAAGCCAGGCCTTCAACTACGAACTACATTTAAACGATAAAAACATATTGACTCCTATTTAATAATATAGTGTTGTACTTTCTAGACATTTAATAAAACTGTGGAAAACTGATTTCTATAAATTAATTATAAAAAAAATAACCAGCCAAAATTAATTCCTTTTTTTGTGGGAAGATTTTTAATTTCTCTTCTGCTTAATTCTAAAGTCGACGTCGCGGGTGGAAGTAAGACTTTAATAAATACCAAGCAAGAAGTATAATAATATAACGACGGATTAGCAAGCTGAAGTGGCAGTGGGCGAGAGCGGCCGATGGGGCAGAAATGTTCTAGAATGAAGGCCAAGTACCGGTAAGCGCAGCGTAGGAAGTCCACCCACAAGGTGGATAGATGACCTGGTAAAGGTTGCAGGAAGCCACTGGATGCAGACCGCTTTCAAACGGCTAATCTGGAAGTCATTGGAGGAGGCCTATGTTCAGTAGTGGACGTCTAAAGGCTGTAATGATAATGATGAAGCAAAAAGTTTATTATTTAAATATTAGTTATTGTATTTTTATACTGGTCTATCCCAAAAAAAACACGTGTCCAGCAAAAGCTGCATTTACGGGGTATTCGAATCAATATCCGTTTTTTTTATTTTTCAAATTTTGGGATTTAACTTTTTTATTGCGCGATGGTATGAGATCTATCTTCGATTGTTTTTGTAACTGCTACATTCAATAATAAGTACTATATCCTCAAATTTTCAAGTCTCTATGCGTAGTTATGTCTCAACACTCAATCATTTATTGCTTTCATAACGAACTTAAATAAAAACTATAGGACATATAATAAGTCGGACTTGCGTGCAAATTCGTTGGTATGTAAATAGTTTGTTATAACGGGAATCAAATCTCGATAATTTTTACTACATTTCCAATTTTTTTTTGTGATAGAACTACAAATTTCTGTTTTCGGAATTTTTCCTTTATTTGTGCTATAAAAACAGTGATAAGGGTACCGACATGACTTCCGTTTGACATGATTTCTAAGACATCTTGAAAAGTTTCCTTAAGGCAGGTTAAACTGTTATTCTGTAAAACCAGATGCTTATATGAGATTCCCTAGAACGAGTTTCTTTTGTAAACAAAATGTACTGATGTAGAAACTTTTGACGTAACATTGTTTTTAAAATGCTAGAGAACTCCAAAGAATTCTTAAAATCATATGTTCGAGGTCAAACATTACTCAGAAGTATTTATTTATTTATTTAAGCTATATTGCACAGATTTAAAAAATCGTATAAAAGGTGGACTTAATGCTATGAGTCATTATCTACCAGTCGACCATTAGGCTTAACAGAGATGTATGTATATTTACGTCAATGGCCAATGGGAAACTAAATAGATCCTGGTCAGATATTTTATAAAACGAATAACATACTGCTAGCGCGCGTAAATTATGTATATGCGTAAGGAATTTGTAGAGAGAAAGATTGCAAGTAATTGCATAATGAAATCATAATATCTTGTATTTTTCTAAAATGAAATAAACATCTCACAACTTTTTTTACGTCTATAATGTCAAATAGTGCGAGTATCCTGAAATGGAGGTTTTAATGCCAACAAGAGTTGGGAACGAAGCAATTTGTATCACGTGACAACTGTGACTGGCAGATCATGATTGAACGGGTACCGCGAAAGTAGTAAACTACTATAAATAGTTTGAAAATCATAAAGTAAAATTCTGTTATTCATGCCTGGACGGTATAATATGGAGAAATGTGTTATACTTTTTAGAATCCGAATTTTGACCTTCAGGAAATTTTCAGCAACTTTATTAGTTTTTTTAATAAGAATTAAATTTTTACTATAATTGGCATACTTTATAAATGAACAGTTGAATCTTCAGGAAAGAAAAATATAATTGATCATTGTAAACGTGTATACCTGCCAGTAAAGGAAGGTTCTTACCTCTTAGTTCCAGGCACAGGTATCAAGTTATACAAGCAAACCAAGACACTTACTTTAAAAAATCGGCAAAGTGCGAGTTCGACTCGCGCACAGAGGGTTCCGTACCATCTTTCATTTCCATCTTTAGAGGTCTTAATAATGACTATCATTTTTCAGTCCTGATAATATTCACTATATCCAGGTCAGGCTATATACTTGTCCACGTCACAGTGCTGCACAAACTGGAAGCCATTGAACAGAATATATTCCAAATTATCTTGTGGTATTTCATCTTAGTACGTTTTTATGTCGCAAAATTGTTTGTTGTTGTTCTATATAGCCTTAAAGATTGTAAACAGATAAACACAAATTACAATTATAAGTATAATGTATATTTTTTGGCAAATATAGTTATGTTTTTTTATAACAATAATAAATAATTTATAAAATTCCGCCCTTAATTAAAGGCTTACAAATAGTTAACGTTTGACATTTCAAAAGGACTCTACTTACACTAGCGCCTCTAGCGGTGAATACAAGCGCAATAATCAATGACCGATAGTTAATAATTTACTCAAAGGCTGCAGTAGGTATAATATAGGGCCTGGTTGGCACCGTTTGGATACGGAATCCTAAAAAAGAGCGTCGAGATACAGCCGTCACTCGATAATAAAAGTACCGTTGTTACATAAATACGTTCCCGTTATTTTTCACAGCAATACTCGGAACATGTTATTGTTAAGTCGATCACAGCAATTCCGTTAAGTTGATCGATTTATTAGAGGTAATTAATATAGTGATACTTTATAAGAAAAGTGAAACACGCTTCAACTAGAAATCAAAAACTTTCTAGGAGTACGAACAGTGTCTAGCTGGAGCAAAATTTTTAATTAAAATAGTCATGTAAAACTTGTTTATTACTTACGCAATATCCTTTAGAATATTGGGAATGGGATGACTTACCTGCGAACAAATAAAACACATTTAATAATACGTAACATGAGTCATAAATTAAATTTGGGTAGAGCTTTATTTGCGAGTATAAGTTTAGAATAATAAACAAATAAATAATAAATATTGGACAACATCACATACATTGCTCTGATCCTATGACTTAAGCACTTGTGTTACAGAAATCAGAAACAACGACTGTACCACAACACCCAGACCCGAGACAATATAGAAAAGTTATTTTTCTACATTGACCGACCGGGAATCGAACCCCGACACCAGGGATAGCGACACCAAGTCCGGTATATTCGCCTCTCGGCTGCAGAGGTCGTCAAGAGTGAAAGTTAAATGTGTGTATAGTTCAAATAAATAATATTGACCTTTGATTGAACGCTAGTAAAAAGGTTAATCTCGTTTCTCTATCGTAAAGTAACTTTTTTTTACCGAAATAAGAAATCAGTTACTATTTTATACCCAAGTTTAATATAAGTAGGTAATTATGTTTATTTTTGCAATACAAATGCTTGTTTGTAACAGCAAATGCCAATCATAAGTATACCGATAGCCTATTATTACTATCAGAATTGCACTAAGGTCAATCGTGAGTAAAGTACTCGAATCACCATTAGACTGCTTACATTTAAGTATATTTAATAGTTCAATATGTAAGTACAGAAGATGTTTTAGATACTAGATTTGAAGTCATGGTACAAAATAGACAGGTTCCCATGTATAAGGAGTTACGGAGGTCTGCCCCCTAGCATGACCACCAAAACTATGATAAAGCGATATATCGACACCAACTGTAAAAATATGATAGATATAGCCGCCATTTTGAACTTTTATCGAAACAGCGATCATAATATGTGACGTCACCGGCACGGTGATTCAACATGGCGGCTATATCTGTCATATTTTTACAGTTGGTGTCGATATGTCGCTATATCATATCATATCATATCGTGTTTTGGTGCTCATGCTTGGGAGGCTGATGCGAGTATATCCAAATGTCAAACTAGACTTGCTGTATTGAGGATCATAGTAAAGCGTATCTTAATGGGCACTGGACAAAACGCTAGATTCTATTAATCATCATAGAAGAAGTGAAAGCGAAATAATTGATTACTTAGTAATATTGATTGGGGGGTAAAAGTGTTGTAAAATACCCGAACGTGAGTAACTTATTTTAAAATTTTTGAGTGTTTTATTATACTAATTTACTAGAAGTCAGTACTATGTCATCTACTTATAAGATAATTATGCCAACGCGTATTTATAAAGCCATTTTATCCCAACCTTTGCTGTCATGCATTCGCTTTACTGGATTATCAACCTTATTACGTATTTTTTAGAGCATAATAAGGCATCGAACATGAAAGTAAAAAGAAAAGGTTTGCTCAAACAACTTTCATCTGTTACCAAAAATCTCACCGCGAGGTATGAATACGAAAAACCGCAACGAAACATGAATGTTGTCCTGTGGGCTGAGTCATTTTCATTATGTTAAAAATGTCAGTGCCCGTTGTATAGAGAACAAAAGATTCATTTGACCAGTCACCCCCAGCATGCACGTGGCTGGTACCATGTAATATAATGAGGCTCTTAACATGGTATTTAAAACTACAGTTTAGTAAGTAAATTAAATTTTAAAAAAAAGACTTCAAAACACTAAAAAGGTAAAAATAATATTTTGGAGTATAAGTATAACAAAACTTTTGGAGTTGGTACAAACGAAAACATTCAAACTCTCATCGGCTGGCACCAACTCTAAAAGTAACTAATTAGGTACTTTTAAGTTAAAATTATTTTTAGCTTTTTAGTATTTTTAAATTAGGTTTTATTGTTATATAAAGTTTACTTATTTCATCTATTTTTCGCGATAAATCCTGATCAAAACAAATCTTAAGAGTACAAACAAAAGTTAACAGTAGTTAAGTAGTCAGTAGAACACCGATTTTACCCCCAATTTTTCCACCTTTTGGAGTGAATTTTTATCTGCAAATTTTTATTATATGTAGTATCTTTGAAGTATAAACTCAAATATCAAATTAGTTCAAATTTGTCGAAGATATCGGGTAACATAGACACAATAACCACAAACCAAAACATTGTCTGGGTATATATTTTGTCATTTTCTCAAAAAGGGCTACATCAATTTAAATAAAATGTATATCGGACCACCTCTGTAAGTTATGATCTACCAAACAAAAAGAATTATCAAAATCGATTAATAATTTATGGAATAATCGTGTAAAATACATATTAAAAAAAAACATACAGTCGAAATTGAGGACCTCCTCCTTTTTTGAAATCGGTTGAATAGTAAACATCTTATAATATGCAGGGTGATATAAAATGTCCATACAACAATAAATAAAATAAAAACCCAGCTAACGACATTTTGGTCGTTTAAAAATCTGTACGGAGGTTTTTCTCGATTTCACTAGATATAATATTGCTCTCATAGTAAGAAAAAAGGGTCACTATGGTTTTATTTTGTTAGTAAAATTAGTTTGAGGGGTGGTGAGGGCTTAAATACAACAATGTGTGGAACCAAAAAAATCTCAAAAATTGTGAAATCGAGAAAAAAAAACATACTTAATGTTTTCACTATTTGTACCATTGGCAAGGGATTGCGAGTGCGACCGCTACCGCGATCGCAACCGTAGATTGAACGCGTTTGTATGTCCTAAGCTGAAGACATTGTCCCGAAAAGGTATAATCGTGTAACGCAGCTTGTCAATAGGACCTTCATCAAAGTGCACAAGCAACGAAAATATTTACATCTTTGAAGGTTGTTTGAAAGAGATCGTTTTTACCGATAGGAGTACTCAAAGGTGTAATTTTCGCTTTGTTTCCATTATGTGGTGAGCAATAACCAGTGCGATCTTGAATAAGAATACAACAAACGAAATTGTCATGGTCTCAAAGTAAGAACGACCGTCTGGAGTAATGGTTCGCGCTCCGGACTTCAAAGCCAGGCGTTTGCAGGTTGCAATCCCGCAAGGGGCAAATGCTTGCGTAATGAGCATGAGCATTTGTACCTAAGTCACGGATGTTTATAAAAGTATTTAAGTAATTTAAATACACGGATGTTTATAAAAGTATTTATGTTATTTAGTCGCCATAGTAGAGCTACGTACCTACAAGCTTTGCTTAGTTTGGGGCTAGATAATTAATTGGTATGATTGTGGAAACAATGTATTTATTATTTATCTTTGTGTTACATGATGCTAGACAATTATTTTGCCAGGGCATCTCACAGAACACCCAGTCCCGATTCAATCCTGTTGAGCCCTGGATATCCCACTGTCAAACCATTGGTACAGCCTGGCTTGACAGGCAAAGTAAATTTTCTTTATTAACTGCCCCTTCAAACCTTTTGATAACGACTTGACAACCAATAAATCATGAGACACGAATGTTAAATCCTGTTTTTAATTAATACACTTATATTAGCTTCCCTTCTGAATAACAAACTAACTAACAAGCAAGCTCAATAACAAATAAACTAATAATGTAATCAAATCTTGGAGGTAGTTTTTAACCTACTTCTAACTGACGTATCGTTCTGACATAAGTATCTGACATTCGGATGACAATACAATAATTTGACACCGTCGTGATGATCTGATGATGGAGCCAGGAGGTTGGTAGTAGAACTCTTCAATATTTATTTAATTGTCAATTTGTTTTTTAACGGTTCTGAATCGCCTAAATCGGGAATCGGACGCGGGACCAAAGTCATAATACTGACTTACTCTACAAATAGTGTGGAATATTTTATCGCCGACAAAAGGACAAAAATGTACGCACATCGTGTTGACTATAGACTGGTTTTGTTATTAAAAGTGATTACTAACATACTAGTTTTTTGTTACCCGTCTATCGGTTTAAAAAATGCCAATTTATTCTCACACACTTTCAGTTTTATTTTACGAGTACTGTTGTAGTTTGTAAGTTCAACTGATTTGCACAAAATTAATAGTTTGGAACATGCATTAGGATAACTTAGCATTGGGGTATTAATAGAGACGAGGTTAAAGTACCTAGTTAGATTTTAAAATAAGCCTCTCAATTATAGAAACAAGGTCAAAGTACCTACTTACGATTGGTGTAATTCTTCTTGAACGCCAAGAGTTCTAGGTTCGATAAACGGTTTGGGTCTATTCAGAAAACGATATCTTTTCTAATTTGGTTAAAGCCTGGGTATGCTGGAAGACGCCTCTGGCAAAATATTGTCTGATACCTCGTTATAGGTGCCGTGTGGGGACGGCCGTAAAGAATACACTTTCCCACCGCCAACAGGAGGCGTGTCGTAAAAGGCGACTAATTCCTATCAGTAGCACAAGATGGGCAGCAGGCCAACCCGCCTGCTATGCGTGGTGAGTATGTGCAATCCCCCCGATGATAGGTCACTGGGGGAGGCCTATGTTTAGCAGTGGACTTACTATGGCTGAAATGATGATGATGATGACCGTGTTACAGAAGGACGGTAATTTCTTGCTTTGAGACCATGACGTGTGTTGTCTGGCGCCAAATTATTAATAATTATATTTTAAAACAAGTATTTCTTACTGTCCGAGAGATTAGAACCATTTTCTTAGACCGCTGGCAAGAGCCAGCTGACCAAAAGGTCAGCGCACCACAGACAACTATAATAAAACTACTGCCACGAAGGGTACTTTAAGTGGCTATAGATCTCATTCTAAGGAGACTGGAGTCTACATAACTTCTGTCTCTAGCCTGTTGCTCTTATCAATATAGATTTAGTGTGTCAAAACGGAAAAGTTCCTTATCCTTTATAAAAACGGGTATGCATTATTCATCTTTAAGGGACATGTAGTTTTTATATTGGCAGTTGGTACTCTTTAAACCATGCTAGGAGCTTTGGGGCTCCAAAACACCTACGCCTATTTATTCATTTGTTTGATGCAGATGTGACGAGAAAGACATTGAAGAGTTTTACGCATTACACAATGCGTTGTGTTTTGTTAA
The DNA here is from genome assembly GCA_963576865.1 of Anania hortulata. Lineage (NCBI taxonomy): Eukaryota > Metazoa > Arthropoda > Insecta > Lepidoptera > Crambidae > Anania > Anania hortulata. The sequence goes on along the minus strand of OY756396.1, from coordinate 6,935,310 downwards.
CTGATTTTGGGTCAATTTTGGTCAATTTTATGAATATTGAGCCGTGTGGGGACGGCCGTAAAGAATACACTCTTCCACCGCCAACAGGAGGTGTGTCGAAAGTAGCCACTAATTCCTGTAGCACAAGATGGGCAGCAGCGTACGTGCGAAATTGTATTAAAAAACTGCGCTCGCCAACCCGCCTGCCAAGCGTGGCGAGTATTGGCAATCCCCCCGATGTTAAGTCATTGGGGAGGCCTATCTTCAGCAGTGGACTTCCGATGGCTGAAATGATGATGATTATGATTATGGATATAAAACAAACCATTATGCTTTAAGGTAAGCCAAAAATGTCGCATGACTTTTTTACTACCAAAATTCAACGACGACTAAATAAAACAAAAGACACCCTAAAATCCATTTCATTGTCCCAAACTAATCACGCAGTCACGAAAGCTTCATACAATAGGTCATTGTTTTTTTGTAAACAAATTAAGCTGAGTGGGTTTTTCGATCCTTCTCATAATTTTTTAACTCATTAACTAAATCACTTTAAGAATTGCCTTTAGGTATCCTGTTATCTTAAAATGTCACGTATGTATACCCAGCATGACGTTAGCCGCTCCATCCAAGGTGACTATTATTACTTACGAGTACCAACATCTTAATTTTGAATGAAAACGTACAATAGATGCTTACAAGCATCGTTTGACAGATAATGTTTGTATACAAAAATCTGTCAAACTCTAGGTCACGAGAGAAGGTTTGGCGGTGAAGGCTATCCTATTATCGTGACATTAAAATAGCGCGAGTTCAAATTCGACAAAAACGTACTTTGCTGTTTTAATCATACCAGGTTTTGGACTAAGAACTCCTAAGCATCGATTTCATCGATTTCAGTCCAGCGCTAATGTTTCCTAACCGGCAAGCCCGATCGTTGATCAATTTTTTTAACCTATATGAGGCAGGTTATTGCATAAGGACCTGATAAAGGTTTTAAAAAAATAAGATCGATAACTAACTTACATAAAAAATAATATTTACGATTAATCGCGGAAAAAATATTCCACGACAAAAATATCAACACGGAGAGGTATTTTCACAAAAACCAATTAAATATGTCCTACTCTGACACTAAGCTATCACTGCAGCGCTTAGCCTTAAGACCTCATTTCGACAAATCGAGCGTTTCAAAGCCATTAGCGGTTTTAAACGTGAATATGCAAAGCTAAAGTTGGTTTTCGGAACCGGTGAAAGTAGAGAAAAACATAAACTGCTCGTTCCGGATACGATTGAAATCAAGAGTATTAAAATTCAAAGGCATAACTCAGTACCTTTTTTAGTTATTTGGAACGCTAGAACTTGGTTTTAAGGGTCTCACGTTCTTTTTAGGGTTCCTTACCTCAAAAGGAAAAAAACGGAAACCTTATAGGATCACTTTATTTTCCATCCGTCCGTCTGTCTGTCTGTCTATCTGTCTGAGGAGCGATACTTACGTCTACAGTCTCTTGAAGCTGTAAATATTAAACTTCTAAGTTAATGTAAAAAAAAGCTACGGCCGTTTGAGCCGCATCAAACATCTTATCTCCACACTTATCTTATCTAATTATCTACCTCATAAAATATCTTTCAACACTCTCAAGGAAATAAAAATAAATAGGGTACTTCCCGTTGACCCAGAATCATTAAATTTGCCAAGAAGCAATGTCTTGTAGCACAAGTAAAGACAAAAGTCCAAAAACCGTACATTTGTAGTTACATAAAAAAAATTTTTTTTACAAACACTGAAAATCGGTACATATTTTCGAGACTCGATTTCCGTTATAGATGAATAATTTACATAGCTATAAGATGGAACTCACGGTGCGCGAGTTCAACTCGCACTTGGCCGGTTTTTTTTCAAATTTTTCACTTTATGTAACATGAACTTAAAACGTCCTTACGTAAACTTACCTGAAGATCTAGAAACTTTTAGCACTAAACATATATGTGGAAACTTTTAGCAATATTTGACAGTTTATACAGAGAGTATGACCTACTCACACTTGAAATCCTAATGCCGCGGTCTCGACCACAATGGGCTGCGGGGCGAGAGCGGACGCAGTGATACATCGCGCACTTTCATTTTGGACTCGCTGTCGCCACTGCTCCCGCTCCGCTGCTCGCTGTAGTCAAGGCCTCTGCCTAAGATCGCAGCTACTCTAGACCACCGTCAGTTAGGTACACTGACGCTTACCTAGAGTGTGCGTTTTTTTACAGACGCAAGTGGAGTCTTCACGCGGCGATCTTGTAACACTAAACGGCGTGAACGCATTCGATCCGCATCCTATGACGGTCTAAAGAATCCATTGTACTATATGTATTTCTAGTGGCCCATTAAAACATGATTTACTCTAACATTGTTGTCTGGAAGAGATCATTGTTGGCGCTAAGACCGCCTCCTTTTACATTTTTACTGTGTAAAGTGAAGTGTATATTTAAATAAATACTTTTCGTGTGTCGTTCACTGACTCAATAGTCCGTAAACCCTTACACAAAACACTACGGCTATTTTTGACCGAAATTTCACAAATTCGGATCGTGCGCAAACGCTCTAATAGTGTTTATATAAATGTAAAGTTGGGTTAACAGTGGCATTTGCAGATGTGAAGTAACGGTAAGTTACACGTTTGAATAAGCTGTAAGCGATTTGCGTAACTTGGCTTTTTATGAAATGCCTAGATTATTTATTTGAACTAAAATTGAAAACCAATTGTTTCGCTACTGGAATTCGAATTCTTGACTCTTGAAATAAAAAATACGTGACGACAAACACATTTTTTTAAAAATATTGGACAACATCACATACATTGCAATGATCCTATGATTACTAGCTTTAGCACTTGTATTACAGAAATCAGAAACAACGACGGTACCACAACACCCAGACCAGAGACAATATTGAAAAGTTATTTTTCTACATTAACCGACCGGGAATCGAACCCGGGACCTCAGAGAAAGCGACACCAAGTCCGGTATACTCGTCTGTCGGCTACGGAGGTCGTCTTTAATACCAAAAAAATTTGTTACGAAATCCTGTAATCGTCTGGATTATCGTTTACATTTTTATGCAGAATAGACGAAATAGGTAACTGATAAAAAATGCCGTCTGCTGGTCCTGTGGGTAAAGATCAAAGAGATTGTCGATACTGAACACAAAGCCTTCAAGTACATGTTAAGCTCTACTTAAAACATTTTTGTTTGTGAAGTTTGTGTTGCTCGTCTGAATCTAGATAAACTTGTCGTTTATCGCATACAAGGAAATCCTCAAAAAGTGAGATTTCATAGGTAGATAGACTTTATATATTGTTAAAATATTGACTCTACTGACTGACTTTGTAATTTTTATTAAACAAAACAACAAATGAAAGAGACGTGCTTCTTTATTACATATAGCTTTAACAATAATGAATAACACATTTTTCTAACAATCCCACCGGTTATCTATCTTGTATTATATACAACTAGTTATCTAGTTACCTAGATGTATATACATACTTAAGTCTATTATATGACATCCATGACTCAGTTACAAATGTTTGACATTAAGTATATGCTATCCATGAATCAGAAACGAATGCTCATACTCATCACACAAACACTTTACCTGTCTGCACTTGCGGGACTCGAACAGGGGACCATAAGCTTTGTAGTCCGGATCTCGAACCACTAGACCGAGATGGCCGTCATAACAGTCCGTGACTGACTAACATAATTACAGATTGACAGACAACTAAACGGTAGACCTAGAGATTTGTAAGTAAGAATTATTTATTGAGTTGGCAAAGGTAAATGTTTCTTGATTTAATTATGTTCATTTACATAAGTAATTCCAACCTTGAGAAAACCTAGAAAAAAAAAGATAGGTTGTCAAATTTGTATGCAGTTTTTGAAATTGATATTTTACAAACCAAAAGACATAATAATGTGATCAGCACCATCTTTATCAATTACTTATCGGAAAAATTAAGAAGCTAATTATTCAGTATTTTTGTGTGTATAATCACGCTAAAATCTGTCTCTTTTGTCGTCGTTTCGTTCTTATAAAAAGACGTCGCTGTATAGACAATTTGCCAATTAACTGAATTAGTGAATCATCGGCGGCAAACGTGGAGGTGGTGCATGGAACCGAGGGTCCATCCTATAGAGGTAGAAGTTGCCGCTATAAACCATTCTAGTCGCGTGCGCGCAGCCACTCGGCATACTTCGCGCACGATGCTCCCGCGTTTCCAATAGAGCGTCAGTTTTATTTCTTTTATTTTAAAAGTGATTAGAAGCTACGTTCTGTGCCAGTGACAGTTGATAGAATAACAAAGGATTGGTCCAAGGTCAGTTGGTGAACTATTATTGACATTTTATTTGGCAAAAAAAATGAGAGCACGTACAATGACGGTTTTGCGTGGACAAGTTTTTTGTTATGCAAATACAGTGTATGAATACAAAATAGGTATGTCGCGTTTTACAGGGTATAAGAAATTGTAATATCAACACAATCTGACGCTGAAGACAAAAACTTTCACTATGGCAACATCGGAGTCGCAAGATTTCTTTGAATTTTTTAACCTTTGCATAAAAAAACATGATTTCATGACCTACATCGTAATATTTTTTCGCAAATACGATAGATACTCTTTATTGCACACCATATAAGTAGATTACACATGATTTTTACAGAAAGACATACTTATTAGACGTACTAATTTAGGCGGTCTTATCGCTGATAGCAATCTCTTCCAGACAACCTTCAGGTAGACAACCATTAGAGAAAGGGGAAGGTGGTGCAAAGTTCGATGTAATATTACAGAGTAATATTCAGTACCTATTATGTACTCACTGTAAAAGTTGTTGAATATCAGTAGTTATGACCACGTACTTACAAAATTACCCGATTTCAAAATAACTTTGTATCTGTGCTCATAAGAGTAATAGAATATTTTTTTAAAGTAATTAAACAAAAAATGAGAGATTTTTTTTATCATAGTACACAAAACATACACAAATAAAGTAAAATTATGTTAAAAAAATGCGTAACAGGGTTAATAATTACGCTAAGTTTCTTTAATGAACCCGAATTTTTTTTTACTGTTATGGAACATAGCATAGGAGTGTCTTGTCATGTTTTTATGTGTATATAAACATATGGAACTAACACATGGATCTTTTGTAATCTGATAAATAAATATTTTATTTATTAATTTTATTTTAACTATTCATTTTTTCATGGCACAATGGTATCAAATTGATCCACAATGATTTTGTGACTTTAAGGCATACGGTTCTCGCCTTTTCCTTTTCCGGTCTCGCATTCGTTCGACCCGTATGTTCAGCTCCCATTGACTAAAAGTTTCCTTTAGCCCCCTATAATTTCGGTTTATATTAATAATAGTCGACTGGTAGGAAAAGTCTCATGGCATTAAGTCCACCTTTTGTAAGATTTTTATATGTTCAATAAAGTTTAAAAAATAATAATATTGATAAATTGTTTTCACAATCACACCAATTATCTATCCCCAAACTAAGCAAAGCTTGTACAATGGCGACTAGATAACGGAGAAACATACTTAAATACTTTTTAAATATCCATGGTTTAGGTACAAATGCTCGTGCTCATCACAAAAACATTTGCCCCTAGCGGGATTCGAACCCGCAACCGCTAGTTTTTTTGTAGTCCGGAGCGCGAATCAATACACTAGATGGTCGTCATAAATTTAAAAAAAAAACTGTTTTAGTTAAAGTCAAAATATGTTTTTACTAAAAACAGTGAAAATAGGCTGATTAATTATTATAACCAATAAAATAAGACAAAGACCCATTTTACCATGCTTTATAAGTCATAAAGATCATCCTAGTATGTAGGTAATATCCATAAGCCTTGATAGAGCCCAAGGCAAGCGACAAACGACGATCCGTTTTGTATTTACAGATATTTTAAATATGTCAAATATTCGAAATATTAATACTCGTACATAATGATGAATAATAAAAACCTTCCGCAACCAACAAATGAAAAATATTTGAATATTTTTATCGATAATACTCTTTAAATTTTAGACACGTGTAATATTTTAACACTTAACTGCGAACGAATTCACATTAAACCTAAAAATCAAATTTTCAAATTTCAAAGTAAAATCTTTATTTGCTTACTTAGTGATGTACAGTCGATGGCAAGTCAACCTACCCAAAAAATTAAAGGTCATAGAACTGATTTTTAACTTTAAGTCCGACACGTAAACATCAATATCAATTGAGCAAATTTACCGTTATGTAGTAGGTTGACGAGCCACATGACTTACATTAAAACTTAGTTACCTATAAGGCATCGCAAATGTAGAGAGCAGCTTATAATCTAGATAGATAATAAAAAATAATAAGTACGAGTATAATGAATTACTTACTTACTTAACTTACTTAAGCGAAAACTCGTCGACACTTGCATCCTGCCCATTCTTACGTACGGAGCGCAGACCTGGTCTTTGACCGAGAGTCAAAAATCAAAAATCAAAGTTTGCCAAAGGGCTATGGAGCGGAGCGTACTAGGTGTAAAAAGGATTGATAGAATCCGCGACACCGCCATCCGCTCCAAAACTGGTGTCGCAGATGTAGGCGAGAAAACTGAAAAGCTAAAGTGGGAGTGGGCAGGACACGTGTGCAGAATGCATCCGGACAGGTGGGCCCAAATCGGCACCCGGTACCTATAGACGGCGGTCGCCGAAGAGGTAGACCCAAAAAAAGATGGTGTGACGACTTGGTTAACTTAACGAGGGATTGGAAGTCATTGGCGATGGATAGAGATCGATGGAAGAGTCTGGGGGAGACCTTTGCCCGGCAGTGGGATTGAACAGGTTGATAAAAAAATAAAATAATAATTAGGTGAACAATTTTCAACAATTAAGGGTCAATTCGACCAAACATAAAGCCGTACCAGAATAACTATTATGGGTATAATTTTACTCCTTGAATTACCCTTGGATAACTTCGATTACCTATTCCAAGCAATACACTATACTCGGTATTGTTCTTTTATAGTTCAAGAGTGAATGATCAACGAATTGATAAACATTGATAAAATCCATGTAATTATTTTCTTCTAGGTTGACTGCCAATGCCACAACATTTTAATTTTCTAGGATAATAGATAGATAGTGTCAATAGATATTGACATCTTGTCAGTTTCGAGGGTGACAAGAGTGGTTTTGACAAGTGGCAACTTTGACAGTAACCTTTTCTTCAAATAATCTTTTAAACTGTCAGAATCACCCGTTTTAATGTTTAATCGTATTTAACCTTTTAGATTAGTTATAGGTACTTAAAGCAAAATCTGTATCAGTCTCTTGAGTAAAAACAATCCAGCTTGGTCGAATCGGGTCTAAGTATGTTAGGTAGGTCCCTAGAATTGTCAGAGCCGATTATTATGGTTTGGTGGGTATATTTTTAAGGTATTATATTGCAATGCGCAAACTGGCAACGTCGCTTTTCTATCTTGCTCGCTCGGTGAAAAAAGGGTCAGACGTTCATTATTTTGTATTAAATTTTAAAATATACATTTTTATTTTATTTTAAATGTGTTTTTTTTTATTTAAGGACGCTAAAGTATTACGGGTTAACGAGAACGCCTTTTGTTAGTTAACATACTGTATACATATTTGGGGTATGTTAACATAAATTATGTTATATGCATACTAAGTTACTGTGAACTCAGAAATTTGATTGTTTTTTTTACATATAAAAATTAATTCCTATAATCCAATTTGTATGTTTTTTTTTTAATAATGATATCTCATTTCTGACTAGTATTTTTATATATAACATATGCATATGTTTGATATGGGGTCATAACCTAACATCCTGTTTATTGTTTTGACTCATTTACTAATAAAATTTAGAGGCATAAAACGGTCGGTTAACGATAATTTCTAAATTCAAAAGTTTCTGCAACTGACAAATTAAAGGAAATAAAATGAAAAATCCGTTTATAAAATATCAGTTTCATATTATATTCTGTAACAATTGAGAAAAATCCTGACACCAAAGAATAAACTCGTCGTCTTAAGTGTTTAAAATAATAAAATAACGTTACAATCTATGGAACCACTGTCAAAGTCCAGAAAATGTAACTGCTTAATTTTTTACTTTAAAATTTGAAAATAAAAATTGCGATGTCTTAATAAAACAGCTGATTTGAGGTTATACCTTACTCTTCGACGAAGAAAACAAACTGGACCATCCAGATCAAGGATTATAGTCAAGAGTAGGTACTTGACAAGATAAAACGATTAATACGAATAAGTGGAAGAAAAATTGAAATAACAGAAGAGAGAGAGAGAACGGGCTTATTTTACATACAAACGGAGAGAGAACGGGCATACAGTGCCTCAAATTTAAATGCCTGTATTGTGTAGCTGCCAATCAAATGACTTTTATTGATAAGAAGACGGAAATACACCTCAAGCAACTTATTATTATTTTGTACCTGCTCAAGAATTCAAATCTCAAAAGGTTTGATTAAAATTAATAAAACTGACCGCAAATATTTTGTTATCTTTGAGCCAATCACGTTCGATTGTTCTAAATTAAATTTAGTAATTGATTTTACGATGAAGAAAATTGTTATGCGAGTTATAAGGAAGTATATTATAAACGACAGTCGTCAGCAACTTGATTTTACTCGTTTTCCTTCGGAAAATACAAGCATAAACCTACACTTATTTTGTTCTACTACTTCCATATTTATCATAATTTTAATTGTACTCATACTATGTTGCTAATTAATCGCATCATCGCAGGCAGTATTTTTAGAAGTGGCTTTAGATAGTTGTAAGGAGAATGTGTTTATTTATAGTAATTGTATTTTCTATGTGCTGTCAGTATAAATAAGACGTGTTTATAAGGTGAAAGGGACAAATGGCGTCTGTCAATAATCAATTAATAATTTTCATGACTGGGATTGATTTTGTTGGAATTGCAATGAATAAACTTTAATTGTCGTTTCTTTGTTTACAGAGCAACACATAATTGTTTATTTTATTTGTCAACCCCTCGAAATCGAAAATAATATCTTATAAAACGACAATTTTGTTTAGTGAATAACAATGGAGAAACTTCGGTTCAAATTCACATTGTTGCCGGGAGGTGATGGAAAATCCAATATTCTTTGTATAACTTCTATAACGACGGATGACAATAAAGAATATGTAATACCAGAAGAACTACAATCAGTAAATCATCATAAGGACATTTTGAGAACAGCTGCTTTTAATAAAGTAAAGAATAGTTTAACGAAAAGATACCAAGTAAGAAGAGTTTGGATAACAATGACGGAAGAACTTAAAAAAACTTACATAGATGAAGACGGTAATTTACAATTTATGGATATATTTCTAGAAGAATTGAATCAAGAACAGTATGCTTCTGCAGAACAAAAAGAAACAGGTACATTAGAGAAAATAATTGAGAAGTTAGTAGAAAATACACAGGAAATTAGACAACAAAGCTTAAAGCACATTGCAGAAAAGTTTGTAATTGAAAAATTTACAAGCAAAAATTCAAATGCAAATCAATGGATTGATACTTTTGAAAAAGAATGCATACGCTTTGATGTAACAACCGATGAAAAGAAAATTGAAATACTTCGGCTGTTTATGGATAAGAGCTGTGTAGATTGGTATAGTTCCATGATCATAAAATTGACGATGAACTCAGAATGGTCAACATGGAAGAACAAATTCTGTGAATCATTTACAAACAAGGGATGGAATCCAGTTACTTATGCGCTATTATTCAAATATAAAGATGGTTAATTGTTAGATTATGCTATAAGGAAAGAAAAACTTTTACTGGACATGCGAAGATCAATAGATACAGGCACTCTGGTAATAAGATATTATTTTCGATTTCGAGGGGTTGACAAATAAAATAAACAATTATGTGTTGCTCTGTAAACAAAGAAACGACAATTAAAGTTTATTCATTGCAATTCCAACAAAATCAATCCCAGTCATGAAAATTATTAATTGATTATTGACAGACGCCATTTGTCCCTTTCACCTTATAAACACGTCTTATTTATACTGACAGCACATAGAAAATACAATTACTATAAATAAACACATTCTCCTTACATAGTGATAAAGACAACCGTTTGGTCTACTGGTTCGCATTCCGGATTACAAAGATAGCAGTTGTGGGTTCGAATCCCACGAGGGGCCAGTAAATATAATAATAAATATTGGACAATATCACATATACATTGCTCTGATCCTATGATAGAAAAGAAATCCAGAAACAACGACGGTGCCACAACACCCAGACCCGAAACGATATAGAAAAGTTACTTTTCTAGATTAATCGACCGGGAATCGAACCCGGAACCTTAGAGGTAGCGACAGTATGCTCGGACCGGTATGCTCGTCTCTCGGCTACAGAGGCCGTCAAAAGAGGTCGGAGATGAAGTGTTTGTCTGGTAAGCACGAACCAGAACCTCCTTTCCAGCCTATTTCTATCTTACTCCCAGCGCTGCATTTCAGGGTACGTTTGACAATCATCCTGGATTCGTCATGTTTAGTCTGGTTAGTACATGAAGAGATTTCCAAGTGTCTTCCGAACTAGAAAATTGGCTACACATGAATTTATTGTCATCTGAATATGCAGTATTCCTCACAATGCTTTCCTTACTGCCAAGTGGTACAAAATAAATCCGTATAAAGATAACGAAATAAACTGAGAAAAAATAGAAAGCTGCAGGTCTCTGAACCACGACCCGCAAATGTGAGGTCGACCACTAGACTACAATTGTTCTTCTTTATCATGCAGCATTATAATTTAAAAACGAAAACAAATGATTATTTGTTTTGAAAAAATCGTTTCGTGATTCCAAACATCCGTATGGAATAACCGTCAATAAAAACAATATAAATGGTTACTACTCGTATATTTCACATTTACTAATTACCTCACCACGGCATATCGCCGCTAATATTGCGAAATCGTGCATCCTAGATCGGAAACTCGCTTCCATGTCTGTTTTAACTCATGTTTTACTCGGTTTCCTTAAATGAACCAAGGCTGCCTAAGTGCTTGATGTCATGGTGGTAAAAAAGTAATGTTTCGGATGATGTTAACAAAGAAGTTGCATTTAATCGCTTTTTAATGGTTTTGCTACGGTTCAAATTCATTATTTAGATTCAATCGCAGCGCAATATGTTCATGTCTTCAAGTTCATATCTTGATTACTATTGTAGGTAAGTATTTTTTGTAATAAAATCAAAGTAAATATATTTTTATAGGTTTAGAAACTTTTCATATTTACAAGTGTAGAGGCCTCTCACACCACTTGCTGATACGTTCCAGATAACCTATCTAGCACTTGTTTTGACAGATAACCCAATACAATTAGCTGTCAAAAAAGTGCCAAATAGGTTATCTGGAACTTATAAGCAAGTGGTATAAGAGGCCCTAATTATAAGTCTTTTAAATCCCGTTTACTGATGATAGATAACGATGATTAGGCAGCGGTAGCTCAGTGGTCAAAGGATTGAAGTCACGCCTGACATCCGTGGCTCCTGAGTTCGCATCCCACAGTACATATCTCTGAAATTTTCAAAATTTATATACGGATATAACTATACCTAATTATGCCTTAGCAAACGTAAGGTAGGACGCTCCCTAGCACGATGGACCGACGACCTTAAGAAGATGACTGGCAGTGGCTCTTTGGCGCTCTTTGGTCCCGAGGCTTACGTAGAGCAGTGGACTGCAATAGGGTAACAATAGCTCGACTAAAGCGTTGACTAAAATACTCGATTCAATTGACAGTTTTTCTAGTTGTTTATACATTAGCTACTAAATAACTCGACTCGTGTCGACTAAAATACTCATCTAGTCCGAAGTAGGCTATATAACATTATTATCGGATTCTTGCTTGAGTTTTTAAAATCCAACCCTTATGAACGATGACTCAGTATTCTCGGTAAAATTACGATAATAATCGGTATAACGTAAAATGTAATCTAGCAGTTTATTACAACAACGACCTCAGTAAAAGCGATAATTCGAGTATCTTTATGCTTGGATTAAACAGTTACTGTCTTAATTAGCATAATTTATGTAACTTAAATTAAAACAGTTGGCAATTACCATTAAGTTATAAAGAGCTTTTTAGTAATAACTTTTGGTCTAATCACAATACTTCGTGATTGATAAACTGAGAAAGATGTGTCTTTGAAAAGAATTGTGCAATGATTTGCACGTTAACGAATATAATTTAATCGCTGACGCAAATTTAACTAACATCTGTGCTAATACTACACAGAGAATACAACTCAAAGTTTCTTGTTATGTATTGCTGAAAACCAAATAACAAAAAAAATACGTCGTATGCCAACATTATTACAAAATTCTCTCGATTTTTAGAACAACGATGACGTTGTGGTGAAGATGTCACTGCCCAAAATTAAGACTGAGAATACTTTAGAAGAACTAGCTTGGAAATGAGTAGAAAGTGTTTGCTATTCTTTTTCATCTTTTTTATGCCGTTGAGTCAATGCCGTCACAACTCTGCCAAATGTTTGATGATTTCGCAACACAGATCTCATTTTTGGTAACAGGTCGTCGCGTATACTGCTGTCTCACTGCTGTACATGCGAGACATAAAAGAAGGGGGCTCATGTTTTGGGGAAGCTGCCGCAATGGCACTTACCATTGGATCCGTACTATCAGTGTAGCGACACTTTCTTAGGTTATTAAATCAGCGACCCACCTTAGTTCGCAGCTTATTCGAGGCTTTTCAGGTCGGCCACGGGAGGACTTTGTCTGGTGAAAGACCCTATGATGATATGATATTTGATATGCTATATGTGACCCTGGATTTGGGTAGATTCTCGGTGATACTATACGACGGACATGAAATTCCGCCGAAGCTTAAGCAGATACTTTGCTATAATTACTTATTTGTAATTTTGTATATTTAACTATGTTAGCTTTCTTCTTCTAACGTCTTCACATCCTTTGCGGTTGATTGATACAATGCGGAAGGATTATGACCTTTTTTCTTCTACCTGCCTTAACCCAAAGTTATCGTTATCTGCTATCTAACACTCCATTTTGGCATTTTAGCTAACATCAAAACTGTCTCTATAAAGCGCTTTCTTAAGAGTAAAACAGTTCTACTCCTTTCCAGACTATTTCTACCCTACGAGTATACTACTTAAGTAGATTTAAAAACATGTCTGCCCATGCTGTCTCGTGATCTTGGGTGACTTTTACCCGTCAGTCGTTCATTCCTGCTGACCTTAATGTCGTGCCAATGTATCTTCGGTCATCATTTCTTATTCCACCCACAGTCTTCTAATCTACCAATGCTTTGCACCATAAACACTTCTTTTTTTTCTTTTAGACTACATTGTCTAACATCCATAATCGTGCGGTTAACATTTAAACGGGGGTAATGGATATGCGGGTCATTTTCGCAACGAATAGTTGCGTTTGCGCAGAAGATTAACAAGTTCCATCGAATAGTAGGTATTACGTAAGCGAAACGTCCAATGCCAGTGCGTGGCCGCGGCGTTTGACCGCTATGCATATTTAACTATTTTGTATAGTTGATAAAAAACTTACAAAAATAGTTTACAAAACAGGTGAACAAAAAAACAAGTAGGGTGCATCTTAATTAAATGTTACCTGCTCTTGAACTTGAGCTGACGCACAATTTCATAACAAAGATTATATTGGTCATTGACTCGTCGCGTCATTGTCCAATTATTTTTATTTATACAATTTTGCTCGGTAACCTTTCAGCGATATGCCAAACAAGAAGTTGGTATATGTCTAATGTAGGTATTTTAGTCGATTTTCTGCAAAATTTAACTTACGCAAAGGTAATATACCACTTGAAAAAAATCGACTGCCTCAGGTGGGACTCGAACCCACGTCTCTCACGAACACGCAAAGGTGTTACTGCCAGCAGCTAGTAGCGTTTGAAAAATAATAGTCGAGTATCGGTCTCCATGGGGAGCATTGGGAAAGGCCTACGTCCGGCAGTGGATTGACGGAAGCTGACTATACTAATAAAGATAAGTAATTACGTATCGATTTCAATAGCCCTGCCTGACAGTCGATACATAGCTTAACCACTAAAGATTGTTTGGTGCATTTCTGAAAGGTTACTAACATAGAATACCGATACCGATTAGGTACAATTTATTTTTGAACCGTTTTTTTTGTTATTAGTATTATGATCCCTTAAAAGAAAGTAAAAAATAGTACCACATACCTATAGCCGTAATTAATTCCAAATTTTAATACAAATTTCAATAAAAACCAATTTAGCAACTTTAATTACTCTGTCGTTCGGGAAGCATCCAGTTGAGTTACAAACGATTTTCATCTCACGTAATAATACAAAAAAGTTGAATCAACGTTAATTGTTTCTCTCATCACATTAAAAAATAATTGCCACCGACCACAACAATCGATTGTTAATCACATTGTTAGATCAAAGAAAAATTGCGTAAATATTGCGATTTTTTCTCGCGTACTTATGTCAATGTAACTTTGAGCTCACGACATAGCGTCGCACGAAAACCGCAATGTTGAGTGGTGGTGGTGGGAAAGTGGCATAGTTAAACCACAGTTTTATACGCGATTAAAGCATCGAAATAGTGATGCCGATGTATCGATAGTTTCGCTATCGATGATTAAAAAATAAGAAAATTGATAGCAAAAATTTTTATATTGTTGATTGACTTACAATAGTAACAATACATAGGTACTAACCATGGTATTAACCCGACGATACTTAGTTGCAATGCTTGCACATGGCGGTAAACTTAAATCATCTTGACATAAAACATACGTTGTATGACCCTGACATTGTCAAAACATTGACAAGTGAGCTCGCAAGATATGGTCCTCTCTTAATGACAATGTGACACAAGAGTCTGAGTTACGTTACAACTTTTATTTATTCTGTGTCTGAGAGTCGAAAACAAACGGTCTTTCTACGACATAGATGCTTGCCCAGAAAAAAGTTTAATAGTAGTTTTAGATCTACTTTTCACGAATGCTATCGATACTTCGCAAAAATCCAATGCTACTCCTACTCCACACAAAACAAACAACAATCGTTCTGCACCGTTAATGTGTTATTTTTCTTAAAATATCGAGTGTTTTGTGCTCCTCTAACATTGCGATTCATTGAACTTCATAATTAGTGTCAAGAACAAGTCGTGAAGTTAGATTTAACCGCAAACTGAACCCGGATTATAGACAAATAGGAAACGATCGCTGTCAGTCAATCAGTTATGGATAGCTAAATTGGTTAATGGATGAATTATAAGGCAGGTAAATTGTTTGGTTTATTCGACATACAATACATATAATAATAGCATTATCATAATTAACACAATAACTACAAGTTACTAGTAGTGAATTGGTCAACATGGGAACCAACTCTCCTAAGTTTGACTTAGATTTCATAAGATGAGAAATAGTTAATGATTATATTATTTCTTAGTGGAATAAGATATGGCCGTAAAACAAACAAAGGTATTGCAAATACTTATGAATAGTTTACAAATTTATTGTTAAGCCTGGGAAACTGTAAGTTAATTACTTAGATACATGTCAGAAAAATAGAACATTATACTACCTTAATAATACTAGGATTAGAACTTACGCCTTTAAGGAATGAAAGACGACTGCTTCACTCAGTAAATTCAATGGTAACTATACTTATTCAAATTACAAATAATCACCACCCAACGTCCGTTCTTAACCGTAGCTTCCACGCCAATGGCCACAGATTAGACAGAGTACGTCTAACCAATGGCCCCTGACTAGAATAGTTCGGTGTTGCCATACGTATTAAAATAAAATAATGCAGTGTATTTTTAACTTATTAAATAAAATACTAAAGTAGAAAACCGGAGAAATGACAAAATATTTTAATTTAGTTGCTGATGCTAACACTAGTCTAATATTAAAGAATTTTGGAAAAAAAAACGCCTGTTTATTGTAATGAGCAATTATTTGTGAGAGTGAACATACCCTTAGGCGCACTTGCAAAACAAACCTATACGACTTGGCTCACCAAAACTCGTTTTTCCTACTCTTTAGCAGCTTTCGAATTCATTTAATGTTTTAAAAAATAATTGAAAGACATAACATTAATATTTAAAGTTTTATCATTAACTGATCAATGATCAAGCATACATAAACGAGACACAATAGAAATTCCATTGTTATACGGTCTTAAGAGACAGCTTGGATGTTAACGGGTTAAGGTAAAAATCTTTTACATCGTATTTACTCTATTTTATATTTACGAAAACAGGGTTATAAACTCTATCTCCTCGGTAAGTCACCTTTAACTTAAATTTTGGCTTTGACCAATCGATAGAAAATTTAATATAGGTACCCATTCAAAATTGGGCGAAAAAAATGATTGAATTATTAATTATTTCTGACAATTATTTATGATCTACGAACTTCTATTTCTCTGGCGTGCGGTACGGGGTAGAGAGGAAATAAATGCTGAAGGTTATGATGCTTGGGAACCTTCTCATGCTGTGGTTTTAAACGTTGTTCTGTACTGTTAATTTGTTTGAAGTTGATTAATACAAGTTTAGGATAAAACTAAATTTTATAAAAATGTAAAAGCGCACGCAGCATCACTGCTTAATCCGCTTAATTAAGTACTCCTATTTTTGGTACGAAAGGTAGTCATTTAGCTGTTTGGACGTTATTATTGCCAAATCTCATAATGAAAAGATCACAGACACTTGACATCAAACGGTAGATGTTAGATTGATGCGATTTTGTTGACTAACTCTCAAAGTAAGATGCAACTGTTGTTTAATTTGACATGTAATTAAGTAACAGCTAAATCTATTGAGCGATAGGTTGTCGAAGAAGATTAGGATGAATTTAGTCTTCATAGTAAAAGTAAGTAGAAGTAAAGCTCTGCTTACTTTGGGGCTATATACATATAAATATTGTGTATTATTAGTGCCGTGTGGGGACGGCCGTAAAGAATACACTTCCCCAGAGGCGTGTCGTAAGAGGCGACTAATTCCTGTAGCACGAGACGGGCAGCAGCGTCTTCGTGCGAAATCTTATAAAAAACTGCGCTCGCCAACCCGCCTGCCAAGCGTGGCGAGTATTGGCAATCCCCCCCGATGATAAATCATTGGGGGAGGTCATTGTTCAGCAGTGGACGTCTTATGGCTGAAGTGATGATGATTATGTATTGTGTACACAAACAACCAAATGGAACGGCCCACTAGGAAAAAGAAAGGTCGGAAGACCGAAGAAGCGGTGGGTAGACGACATAGTGGAGGTAGCCGGCAGGAACTGGTAGAATCTTGGCGCAGAGAGAAAGAAATGGAAAAAGTTGGAGGAGGCTTTTACCCAGAAGGGTCCATTATAAAATAATTAAATGTTAAAATTGAAAAATAAGTTAGGTTATGGAAAAATAAAGCTTTATTAATATTATTATTATAAACAAATATTGGATAACATCACATTCATTGCTCCGATCCTATGATAAGTAGCTTAAGTACTTGTGTTACAGAAATCTGAAACAATGACTGTACCACAACCCCCAGACCCAGACATATAAATTGGTGTGATGTTAAAAGAAAATGAAAATGAGTAAGATCTTACACATAGATAGGTTATATCTTTGAAAAATTCCTGCTGCGATGGTTTACACCGATTTCCACTGACAGAGAGCGTGAAGGTATCGGTTCCGATTGAGTTGCTCGAAATGGAAAGCATTTGAATCGACTTTTAGCTCGGTTACACATAATTTTTACTTTTCTATACAGGGTGTCCCGTAACTCCAGGATGACCTTGTAACCGCATGTTCTACAAATCATAGACAACTTTTGTTCTATGACTTTTAAAAACATGCAATTTTTTGTCTTACAATATAAACTTTAAGATTATAAAATTTAAGAGAGAAGTAGGTGCAGTGTTGGATTCGAGGGTAAGGATGTGCAATAAATAAATAACTAAGAGTAATATAATAATAATAAAAAAAAAAGTATATTTAAATATATATATAAAGATTAATTATTAATACTAGTTAATGTCTTTTATCTTTTAAATAACATTGAGTTGGCTGTCGAGTTGATTTGTTTTGTTTTGTTGTATATTGTACTGTGTGTTGTATAGTGATTAGTGTTGCGTAAACGTTGGTGGCATTTCCAACCTTTTGATGTACTATTGATAAGATAAGGGAAACCTGTTATTGGCCATATTGTGTGTTAAATAATGTATGTTAACAATGTATAAATACGCTGTTGGTTTTCTCAATAAAGGAAAATAAATAAAAATAAAAATAAACTCAATCGGCTGTTTAGTAATTTTGTATGGAAAATCAATAAGTTTTCATGCTGCAAAAGTCAAAGAACAAAAACTCTTCATTATGTTGTATATAATTTGTGGTTACAAGGTTACTTGAGTTACGGGACACCCTGTATAAGCTTAAGAACAAACCCTTTTTATGGTCTCAAAGTAAAGAATAAACATCTTATTTACTTACCTTACAACAACCTCTAATCACAACCATATCCGAGTCAATTAAAAAAATATATACGAGTATGTAACTTCTAAAAGTTTACAGATATTACTTATGGTGTATAGTATATACATGTACGAGTACAGCTTCAAAATAATGTAGTAATTTAATCCAACTAGTCCATACATTAGGCTAGGTATCTACTAGGTACTTAGATACTTAAAAAAAGCCGATTTTTAAAAATAGCAATCGATTCGGATTTTCTGATTGTTAGTAAGTAGATTGATTGTAAGTATTATAAAAAGTACACTCGGCAGTAGGACGCCCTTCGATAAGATCGAGAACTATGTGTTCAGTTAAGGCGAAGGGTGAGGAGAATACACGTAAAAGACGCGTTTTTGCAAAAGTTTTCTGGCGGGAATACTGGAAATGAAATGTGGAAATTAGTATACATATTATGTAAATTATATCTTTGCTTGTAGTATCTAAATACTATTTATTATTTCTTATAAACACTAAAAAAGTACCACGAATACCGCGATATTAGATAAATTTATATTTTAAACTAGGTTTTTGTTTAGTTTCAAACTTGGCATAGTTATTTATAGCATTCGTGCCTTTTGTTTGTGTTTGTTTTCAATTGATTAACAAATTAAGGGTCTATAATAGATTCAACTTTTTGCGCATACTTTGATAATCAGGCGTTTTTGTGCGCTACGAAAAGGCGACATTGCATGCCCGCTCGACCGCCGCTGAATGATTAGTCTGCGAGAAGCATAGCACGGAATAGATGTCGCGCGAGTTGATGCTAAATGCTCAAGGTCACTTGCCTTCCTCTTCGCCTTAAGTAAATGCCAACCTGAGCAAATATAAGCCAGGTTGTCAATTGTTGACTACGACGGAACAGAGAAGGTACATATATGCTTGGATGAAAGGTTGCTTGCTAGTTCGTTTCTTTCTTAATTTGTTTGTGTGTGAGTGCACTCGAATCTTGCCATTTATCTCTAAAACGGGTTGACTGATTTAGATGCGGTTTTCTGGCTTAACTAGACAAAATATCTAGCTCAGTGTCATGCATTCTGAAAGGCCTATCCCAAACAGTGGACTGATTATGTTTGATAGCACTTGTTTGCCGACTACAACTTTACAACTACAAAGGCACTCCCTACCAATCACGCGATAATGCTTTAATCTTGACGCTATGACATCAAAGTGAAAGGATTATTATAATATTATTCCCTTATATGAGAATTGGATGGCATAGGTCACAATTCCATTGAAAACATAATTCAAGCGTGTAGCGGAACTAATCTTTGAGTGGAGTAATCACTCTGCCTGTCACTTCGAACAATAACAGTCGGCTGAAAACTGATGAAAATGACTCACTGTTAAACACTATAATTTGCACATAATACTCAAATAGCTGTAAAATCGTCATTGAAATTTCACTTATAGCCTAGGCAAGAAAGACCGATGAGCTTATGTATGCATTGGAAGAGTAATCCCGATTTATATTATTCCCCGATCGATAGTATCGATAGAACATTGTGAATTTAAAAAAAAAAAAAATATTGGACCACATCACATACATTAATCTGATCCTATGGTAAGTAGCCAAAGCACTTATGTTCCAGAAATCAGAATCGACGATTGTACACGCGGACCCGAGCCCAATAGAAAAGTTATTTTTCTACATTGACCGACCGGGAATCGAACCCGGCGCCTCAGAGATAGCGACACCAAGTACGGTCGAACTTCTTAATTTATCTAACGATCACAATTATCTAGCCCCAAACTAAGCAGAGGTTATCTTCTAGCGACTAGATAAAGTAACAGACATATTTAAATACAATTTATAACAAATGTTCAGGTACGTCACACAAATACTGGCCCCTAGAGGAATTCAAACCCGCGACCGCCTGGCTTTATACTCCAGACGAACACCACGAGGACCGATCCTCAAAATGTGGTAATACTATAGATAGTATTGAATATTGATACTAGCGATAGTACACCAACTATCAATATTATTTTTTTAGGACAATGAGAAGTATCTAGTATCTTTATTGCATAGTTAAAGGTGAACCTTTCGGCCCGTGCCGCACGCGCCAAAGGATTTTTTCTAACCCACTAATTTCTATCAGCAATGCGGCCGGTTCTGTGCAAACAAGTGAGCAAGGTTTCTTAAGGTTTTATACAAAATTTATTGAATTCTGCGCGTACGGTGCGGAAAGGTGTGCGTTTACCAAAATATAAGCGTATTAAAAAAAACTATTAACAGTTAGTCAGGTTGGACATGTCTAGCTAAAAGTTAAGTTAGTTAAATTGCTAACAGACCAAATAGTGGAAGGTTCAATGCGTCGTTAATGTTTATATGGGATAATTACTACGCATGCCAAATAAATGACGGTGATTTCAAACCTACGCCTTAGATTATCTATTCATGCCTGCCATTTGTACGTGTCGCGTCGGCTGTTCGCAAAAACTAGACAATGGTTTTTATTTCCACATAGAAACGAACTATAAGATACACACAGTTATCGTCATATCTACAGTGTTCAAATAAATACAGGATGTTTAGAGCACGAATGCAGGGTATTAAAAATAAAGTGTTATTAAGTGTTTTAAAATAAATGAAAAAAAATACAGGTTAAACTTTTGAAAGAAATAGTTGAAGTTTATTCATTTCCGCTATTGGTCCTAGTAGGTACTAGACTAGTAAAACTGATGTATGTTTATATCGTCAAACGCTGAGTATTCATTGATCTGGTCAGACCATATCATGATGTAGGCAGCGTGTTCTGTTCTATATCATGAAATACCACCATTTTATGAAATTATCAATTTTACGATCTGGCCACGACATAATATCTATCTACAGTTTATAAGTTCCCCTGAAGGTAGCACGGTTTTGCAAACGGCCTGGAGTTCGACGGTCTCGTTTGTATGAGATTTAGTGAAAACCGTGCTAATACCTACATAAGATTATCCGGCAGCTGCCGAAACGAACAGAAACCACCTTGTTAACAAGCACCCTTTACAGTGTCGTTAATAAGGGACGTTCTATCTGGCACCATAAGGTACATTTTTATTAATCTCTCTCAAATAGAACAACTTTTTGTATATGACCAACATCAAAATCTAAATATATCAAATCTCCATACAAAATGACTCATCAACTGTTACGATTTGTATGGGCAAGCAACTTTTTGTGTTTCTACTTCGCAATAATAATAGCGAAAACCATTGCCATTTCTATCCTACAAAATGCCATCGCAATCATTATGTTCCTATTCCTCGAACTAGCAATGAATTAAGGATCACATTATAAATGCGGTTGTATAAATTGTAAACCCGAGGCTACACTACCAAGCGCAGGTTTACTGCTAAAACAAATCCACAGAGAGCGATGTCCACGTCATTGAGAATTTAAAAAATCTTCCTGCTACATTATAAAACAAAACACGTAAGAAAACTTGGCCAGAGCACTAAGTTTGGCAAAGCCATGTAGGCTAGATATACTGTTTCAAACATCGCTTTACATTAATGTGACTCGAACCTTATAGTTGTAATTTATTTTACACTCGCAAATACAATACTGAATATGATGTATTATCATGTGTATTGCAACGCGAAACTGTAATTTTCTCTACAATGAAGATTGTAAGGGCAGATTCTATCGTCATCAATCTCTATGATTGTTGGTATAAGTCCATGTCATGGCTTCTTTTGTGAGCAATGGCGGCATCGGTCAACGCCTGAATGTGTATACGAGTGTGATTGGTTGGATCATAAGTATGAACTCTACTTCACATAGAAATAAACATATATGTAAAATTGAAATAACATATGATATAGTTAAGAATTCATTATATAATATATATTTGAATTGACTTTATTATAATTTACTTTAAACTATTTGAGTAGAGTTTTGTCAAAATTCATTCTTTTTCTTTAGCTAAGTAGGTAATTCATGTTTTTATTTTTACTTTCCTTGTATTCGTAATGAAAAGCACAGTGTTTACCTCGGGTTACAGACTAATTTAGTCCCTCGAACAAAATACTTTACTTACTAGAATACCCCGTCTCGCGCCTAAATAATTTACTTTCACCCCTAGGGTAACAATGTACTATTCGTTACGTGCAAATTGGGTGGTGGGGGCCGTCAAATCGATCGCACAATAGATCTTCGATACAAATTGTTACATCACTGATCAGTCATATGTATTAGTTTGGAAAAGTAATAAAAACAGATATATATTTAAGAGTCAAACTTGTTGTATTTGAGCACCAAAATCAGAGGTTTTGCGTAGACAAAAAAAAATGTAATATGCATTTTAATTAGTGTCAAAAACCTATATTGAAATCTATGAAATCAGCAAATTTTTGCAGAGGGCTGGCACGAATAAATCTTCGATACAAATTGTTTCATCACTGATCAGTCATATGTATTAGTTTGGAAAAGTAATAAAAACAGATAGATATTTAAGAGTCAAACTTGTTGTATTTGAGCACCAAAATCAGAGGTTTTGCGTAGACAAAAAAAATATGTAATATGCATTTTAATTAGTGTCAAAAACCTATATTGAAATCTATGAAATCAGCAAATTTTTGCAGAGGGCTGGCACGAATAGATCTTCGATACAAATTGTTACATCACTGATCAGTCATATGTATTAGTTTGGAAAAGTAATAAAAACAGATATCTAAGATATCTAAGAGTCAAACTTGTATTTAAGCACCAAAATCAGAGGTTTTGCGTAGACAAAAAAAAAATTAATATGCATTTTAATTAGTGTCAAAAACCTATATTGAAATCTATCCAATCAGCAAATTTCTGCTGCCTAAAATCTAAATCGTTCTAAAATTAAACATTGATGTGAAACCTTTTGGTGAGTTCCGTTAATAATATACACTTACATCAACGACCACTGAAATATCAAATATAGAGCTCAATGAACTGCACTTTTTATGAATGAACCTTGAACAGTGTCACCAGCTGTATCTATTCCGATGCAGTTCGTAGTAATGAGAGCGGCGATTGTGTGGCATACAATAGCTGATGGCTCCGAGAAAACTTTGACTTGAGGCGACTACGAACAATGCACGCTTAACGAAAAAGAGTGCGCTCTTTTTAAATAATACGTTTATTTAATTGATAGAGATGTTCGAAAAAACACTTATCCATGTAAGTATTTGAGTTACCAAGCACGATTTACACTACATAAATTAAAAGTTTATTGAAAGACGAGAAGGAAAAATTATCTTATTATATACTCATGTAAAAAAAAAATAATCTTCAAATTCATATCTAGCACCAAACTAAGCATTGTTTGGACTATGGCGACTAGAGAACGGATAAACATATTTTATAACATTTATAAACATCCATGGCTTAAGTACAAATGCTCATCACACAAATATTTTCCCCTTGTCGAATTTTAACCCGCAACATAATATGTTGCGGCCATATATTATATGGTTTATAGTCCGAAATGCGAAACACTAAACTAAACGATCGTCAACTACTTATAAGAATTTGCATCAAGAAAAAAAAACTACAAAACTAGCTTTTATACGTACTGACACCCACTGAGGGTACACCTCAGTAGTGGCGTAGTGCGAAAATCGATCATAAAATCTCGTAAATGTTTGTTAAAATCATTAGCGTCAGTTCAAATCGTTCCTAATGAGTTATACTCACACTGATCTTCAGAATACGTATGTTGTTCATCATCCAACTTAAGAACAGGTAAGACGTGTTTGAGGCTCTAGGGTCAATGTCAAGTCAAGTATAGGTACCCAGGTACCTCAAAGTCGAAACCAATAAAGCACTCAGAGAAAGGAGAAATTGTAATTTTAAAAACATTATCTAATACATATTCTGTATCAATTTAGGATATCATGATTGTGTACCGACAAAAACAGCGATTCACAATTCTTGTTATTTTTAATAAAATAAACTTTGCACCGTTTTATATGTATAAACCGATTTAAGTTCAGCTTCGCACAATAAATGTGCGCATAAAGCATACAATCCACTACCCCGTGCGGTCGCCCGGAAGATTCTACTCAGCGCGAAAGCAATCGGAGAGAAAATGTGTGCGCTAAGTCCCGGCCAGAGGTCAATGGTTTTTCATTTACTGAAGACACATACACTTTGTGTGCTTAGAGAAAGTAGTGAAAGGCACATTAATGCGGTATTATCCATTTGCTAAGATAAAAATTATTAAAAATAGTTTTCTCTTTGCTGTCGCTTTTGCACTGCAGTAATGATTTTGTACAACATACCACAAGGAGATGTTTTATTGTCTTATATAAGATACAAAAAGTCTTCAAACGAAACACGTTAACTTATGTGATCAACATTGTATCCAAAGCGTTTGAATTGTTGGAGTTTTTTTTCTGTTATAAGGTCACCTTAACATTTTAGGTGCAGTTGCACAATCTTTTGAGATTTAATCTAAGCTTTAAAAAATCATTCTATATCTCTGTTTGTTTGAAGTCAACAAAAAAAAAAAACTTGATTTTAGGAAAGGCCTATGCTGGCAGTACAATAGACTGGATGTCAGATTAGTGATGTCTACTTAAATTGGTTTTTGATTACGTAATTTCATAGTAACATTGACTTTTTATATTATACTCAGGTCCTTCTACAAATATATGTACAAACAAACTTTCTTCTTCTACAAAAACTGTCTTCTACAAACTTTAGTACTTATCTAAATAAAGTCATATCTTCTAATGAGACGACGAAAGTTTTAATATTAGCTACTAATTATACATATGATAATAATATAATATGATACTTTATTAGAAATGCTATGAAACCTAGTGATTTGGCCGAATACCTGCCAAATGTTTGGCGGCGCCTTTGGCCGAAAATTCAACGGTTTTTTAGCATTTTTGTGATCGCGGAGTGTACAAAAATAGGAAAACTGCTTAAATGTTATTCTGTTTGAATACTATATATAATAGTATACATACTATACATAGAAATGCGTATTTTCAAAGTCTGTCGTTTAATATTCGGGACACAAAAAATGGTTGAACCGGTTGAACATTTTGTTGTATCTCTATTTTGTATAAATATAAAGTTTCATTAAAATACTCGTTTTCTCATTTCAGATGGTGAAGGCAATGCAGAAACTTATCTTTGTCTTAATATTCCAATGGGTGAACGCAGCGCCCAGTGACATAAAACTCGAAGACATTGCTGAGGTCAAACTAGAGGAAGACAACGCTGGCGTCACACCAAACACCTTACTACTAGAAAATTCCAACGACGAGACATCGCAGGGCCAACGACAAAAGAGGTGGTACAACTATTACGGATTTCCCCCATTCAGTCCAACCGGGTTTAGCAGGGACGATACATTGAGCACCGGCGTTTTCGGAGCTCAAGACCCACTCGTACACATTCACAGACGGTTGCAGGAAATAAACAACATTGTCAGACAGCCACCATTACCGCAGTTCTCACCACCACTGCCCCAGTTCCCTGCATTTGTCCCAGTTATCTACATCCCACAAGTGGGTTGCTCTTGTACACCAGACGACACTTCACAGAACCCCACTGACAGGCCATCACCCCCTCAAGGCAATCAGAACACGACTGATAATCCTGACATCTTTAACAGGTGGCCGGAGATGGAAGATGAGCGCCAGAACTGGGGGATCCTCATAAACGGAACGGAGTCTAATGAACCGGTAGTTGATGAAGGTGATGGTAGCAGGCCGATTTCGTTTGATCCTTTGCCGCCGAAAAGACCTATAAATAGACCTCCACCACCCGTAGAACATGGCAGCAGTCAAGCAGACGTTAATACTGATACTACTACGACAACAACGAGCAGACCGGCGCAAGCGCCGATTAGACCGGCGCAGTCGCCGAACCGTCCAGGCCCTCCTGGGCTCGCACCCCCTTCGGCTTGTGATGGCGCCGTACTAAGCTGCTGTCATCAACCACAAGTGACATACGACTGCTTCGCCCTCCAGGGCTGCCCTGACCCGTCGTCCTATGGGAATCCTTGCGACTCTGGAGTCATTTTCAGAGTAATAGAAAGGTTTCAACGGTTTTATGGTCAGCGAAATGGCTGAAATTTTAATTTCTCGTACATATTTTGTGCGTTGACTTCGAAGAGTGGTTAACTGTGATTTATCAAAAACTATGTGGAAATTATAGTACTTAATTATATGTTTTGTGAATTTTAATTATTGTATTAACAAGTATTTAAAATATTTATGAATACTAATACTAGTGTGTGAACAATCGTAATTTGTAATCTGTATAAGTATAAAAAAATTGTGGCTACTGGTTAGCTTCAGCGATAATAAGACCTCCACACCTTCACAATTGCTATGTCATATTTATCAATAATTACCAGATGTAAAAATGATTTTTAATTTTATAATATTGTATAGATAAGCAGCTATGTAAACCGTATAAGTAGTTGCATAATTGATTCCTGACCATTTTTACTAAAACGAGGCAACACTACGATGAACAGTTAAAACTAACCTAAACATTTACATCGTAAATCAGTCTACCTATTAGGCTACTGTCATAAGGTCGCGGTCACCGTACCTATAAAAATCTTTACCATACTTTCTGACATAATAAGTTCTTGACGGAAGTATTTTGTCAGAGACTAGAGGAACAGGATAGGACATCACTGCGCGCGTGCCAAAGGAAGCTTCGCACAACTCCAACCTTTGTAGTGTAGCAATCAGAAATTGACTCGAAGAAGTAAGATCTAGATATTCAAGTCTAATGTAAAATCGAGTAAAAAACTTGGAAAGTTAACTAATCGTTTCGCGTCGAATCTTGAGAATTTTGAATCTTGAAACAAAAAATATCAAATAAATACTTACCTTCTGAAATGCTGCCACGAAACGCTAATTAACAAGCAGATCAAATGCAAGTTGAAGTAGGTTGGCCACACTATCCGTAGGCATACCAATCATATCCTTAAACAAGCTCTATGTTGGAATCCCCAAGGATAGCAAAAAAGTGGCCGCCCTAAGCTAACTTTGCGACGAACTATACTTACCAAGGCGAAGAGCTTAGCAAAGACAAAGATTGATGTCAAACGTGAAGCTCAAAACCCATGGCATAAAAGGTTCAGTGTGGACACAGTGCCCCATCTATATAGACACATGAAATAAAATTTTGGTTTATGCAATTTTAAGCTTGTAACATCTGTCGCAGAACCAATGAAAGGTGGAGTAAACGGGTTGTCGAGTGAAGACCACGTCTTGATAAACGTAGTGTAAGACGCCCTCCAGCTCGATGGACCTTAGGATGATAGCTGGCAGTAGATCGATGAAAAAGTAGGAGATCGTGCTCTTTGGCGTTCTTTGGGGGAGGGTTACGCAGTGGACTGCAATAGGCTGACATGGTGATGATGAATATCAAAGATCATATAACACTCCTTTGAGGCAGAGGTTTTTTTTAAGTGTTTTGATATTTTATATGATATTATTTCATCTTAATCAGCCCACGTCAGTATACTGCTGGACGTAGGCCTCTCCCATTGCAAGCCACTTTGCCGGATCCTCGGCTATTATTTTTTTAAATTTTTAGTTCATCATTATAAGAATCAAACAGATCTTTTCATTACTTACACCCGGAAAGTAGGTCTGAAGTTGCCTGAGAAACGGGTTGAAAGTAATACTTTTCAGCACTAGGGAGAATCGTTTTCAACTGACAGCTGTCAGATTATAAAAAGAAAAAACTTCTTCTATATTTACATTTCTATTGAATCATGTTGCAACTTTTAATCCAGCCACTCAATAACAGCCCGATGTAAAATTGAATTAAGTAACATACAGTTAAGTATTAACTAAATATTTTTTTAAATGACCTTATTATAAGTTTATTTTCAACTGATTCTTTAAAATAACAAATTTGGGCAAAAATAAACCATTTTTTCAATGATGAAAATGAAAAATAATGGCTAAATAGCTGGTCGGCCACAGAAAAAAAATTGGCGGGAAAGCAGCAATCCGGTCTTCATTTGTTTTTCGAGTTGTAGAACGTAGTGATTGCATACTCATTGGTACGGTTTTATTAAAATTTAGAAACTTTTTCTTCAGCTAATTCATGTTTTTATTTTTACATTCCTTGTATTCGTAATGAAAAGATCTTTTCATTACTCATACTCGGAAAATAGGTCTGAAGTAGCCTGAGGAGCGGGTTGAAAGTAATACTTTTCAGCCCTAGGGAGAATCGTTTTCAACTGACAGCTGGCAAATTATAAAAAGAAAAAACTAGTTCTATTTTTACATTTCTATTGAACAATGTTGCAACTTTCTATACAGCCACTCAATAACTGCGCGATGTAAAATTGAATTCAGTAACAACAACAACAACATAAAGTTATGTATTAACTAAAGATTTTTTTCAGTTACCTTAATATAAGTTTACTTTCCAACTATTTCTTTAAAATATCAGATTTGGGCAATGATGAAAATGAAAAATAATGGCTGTATAGCTGGCCGGCCACAGAAAAAAAATTGGCGGGAAAGCAGCAATCCGATCTTCATTTGTTTTTTCGAGTAGTAGAACGTAGTGATTGCATACTCATTGGTACGGTTTTGTTAAAATTTACAAACTTTTTCTTCAGCTAATTCATGTTATTATTTTTACTTTCCTTGTATTCGTAATGAAAAGATCTTTATTAAATCTATAACTACGCTAAATTAAAGTGATGTCTCATCTTCCCATGCAATGGCCAATAATAATAAAGTGTGTCAGGACTCAGTTTCCGCGTCTATACAAAATAAATGTAGTTCCTATAAATAAACATGACTTCCTTTGGAATGTTAATAATGTTATATGACACGTTTCCTTATAATAATAACAATATAAATACATATATAATGTAATCAGACTTAAAGTAATTTGATTAGTAGTCAAGTTATATAGTAACAAAAGCTAAATTCGAGTGAATTATTAATTAGTAATGAGTATTAACCATGTTTAATTAAATAATAAAATAATCAATGTAATTTAAATATTCATTGCTTTCACATCATAAGGTTATTTTACGAATAAATAGTACGTTCATTAATATGAGTTTTAATTAAGATTAAATTGATTCGAATAAGTATTGTAAACTTCAATTTGCATAAAATAAAAATATTTATCATAATACAGGCTGTTAGGTTTATTCTATTCTATTCTATTCTATAAGAAAAATAGAACAGAATAAAACTGTTTGCAATAAATGTGGTACATTATGATGGAACAAACGTTTGGCATCTCACATCTAGCCTAAAACAATCGGCATGCAATATAGGGAGAGGCTTTTATAACAAGAATAACAATTTAAAAAAAAAGAGATCATCATTATTTCTATTAATAACATTAAAAATGTAGGCAATATTATTATAAATTCATTAATTGTATGAAGTTTTATTTTATATTGAATAAATTCATTTACACTGTAGAAACAATTATCACATAAAAGATTATTTAAATAATATTTAAATTATGAACCTTTAAAGCCGAAAAAGCTAGGATATATCCTAGCTAAAATATTCTGGAAAAAACATTTAAACAATCAGGTTTTTGTAATGAAGTTTTATAATTTTTTAATTTTTAATTTTATATGGGTCGAGCTCTAGTGTGGGACGCTACCTGCGTCGGCACACTAGCCGCCTCCCATCTTTCCGGGACGAGCAGAGATGTGGCTACAGCTAATATAGGCAAATCGGCACTAACTACTTTTTTGTGCCTTTTGCCATTGAAACGTTAGGTAGGCGGTTTTAACGCACTCTCTTTATTATAAAGAGATTGCAAAAAAATTGGTTGGTGTCGAACAACAACAGTGGTGACCCAAGAGCTAGCAGCTACCTATTTTTATAATTTTTAAATGTAAATAGAATGTCATAGATGTATGTATAGTGTATTTTTATTTATGATTTTATAATTCTGTAAATATCTGGTAAATAAATTTTGAAGTACTAATGAAATGAAAATTTTAAAAATTGTTATATCAAATTTTTTACTTTACCATTGGTAGCATTTATATGCATATTATCAGCGTTTTTGGTTTTAAAGGGTCATAACGATAATGTAACACCCTGTAAATAATTGGACAGATTAGACGAGTAAATCTTTTGAATATCATAAATATTGTATGGATTAGTTTACTGTATTCAGAAAAATATAGCATTGCTTAGATATAGATAGAGATAGATATTATAAATAATCAGTAAACAAAGTAATTTGAAATCAGTAAACAAGTTCACCTAATATTACTTTTTTGCAAAATAAAAAAATCTTGTCAAATTTTAAACAACTGTACGCTGATATTATCTGCATTTAATAAACAAAAACATATAATCGTGTTCTTGGTGGTAATGCTTACTGCATTACGTTAAAAAGATAAACTTTGTATGTAAAGTACAAATAATAGTAGAAAAAAATAGGTAATTCTCGAGATCATCCTACTAGATATACGTTTTATTTTATTTTATGCAATTAAATAAAGATTTTATCACTTGACTTTATTGGTTAGTCATGCGTAGTTCACACCTGAGAGCAATTCCAAAAGAATATTTAATAAAGGATGTTGTAAGTACTAAGGCCCGGTTTCCACCAAAGCGGACACAATACGAGAGGAGCTGTGTTTTCATACAAATTCGAGCGGACTTTTGGTTGTCATTTGTATAAAAACATAGCTCTTTCGGTCTCGTCTCCGCTTTGGTGTAAACCGGGCCTTATTGTGGAGTGTAGCCAGCAAACTTTACTTGCTAGTCAAAAACCGGCCACGGGCGAGTTGATTTACTAAAGGCGCGTTTACGTAAAATGAAAAACAGGCCAAGTGCAATGTAGGTTTTCATAGATTTCCATCACAATGTGTAGAATTTTTCTACCTGTTTCATGTTTAACAACATCATTTAAAAAATTTTCGTCTCCAAGTACATTTTACATGTTAACTCGGTAACTTGTAAAGTCTACCGAGATGTAATATTTTTTCTTTCAACTTCGTTAATACTACTGTCGTGAATTTTCTACATTTTCTTAAAGCAAACGATTATTAAACGTATAGTTTTAGATTTAGTACCCTACAAAATATTCAAATGCGTTTTAAAGTTGATGACATTCTTTATTTACCATTATTATGCTTTAATTGTCAAGTAAATTTTAAGTGACGATAACAAAAATGGCCTTTAGTCCAACGGTAAGGTTGACCTGCTACACTAACATACAGTTTGAATTTATATTAAACCCCCTATAAAATATATTTAGAGCCAAGCAGGTAAACCAATCAAATCTAACAAAAAGCCAAACATCTAATAAAAAAGTAGCTGTGATCTCTTACAAACATAATTAAGTTTTATCTGTTTTAAGCAGATAATCGCGCCATTTAGCACAGGTTACCCAACTATTATGTACTGAAGTATAACGAAAACACGAATATATGTGAGAACTGTTTATTAGAACTGAATTAGGCTATGTAGCCAGATGTCAAGTCAATATAATCAACCTACCTACAATATTTGATTTTATTAAAAAACAAAGTAAACATGTAAGTACCCACAGAACACCTGGCCATTAACTACTAAAGTTGATATATATAACACCAACACTTCGATTAAATAGACGCAGTTAACATTTCGCAGAGAAACCGTTTGCTCTAACGACTATCGGTTTTGCGACAGCAATTGTTAACAAGAGCGTTGACTTTCTTACGATATAACTTCATATAATGCTAGCTTCTGCCCGCGACCTCGTCTGCGTAGACTTCAGAATTAAGCCAAAGAATGAATAACCATCCGACGGGATACATTTAAAGGTAGTGCCAAATTTAAAAAAAGGTCTATAGAACAATATAAAAATACTAATTTATCGTAATTTATTTCAGTCGTCATATATCTGGAGTAAAATATACTTAAAAAATTCCAAAAAAAAAAAGGAAATGGGCGTTGCGCCGTCATTCATCAGATAACACAGGCGTATGCGGACGCCACTCCAACAAGAACCTCATGCAGTGCACATACGGTGCAATTTAATCGAGTAATCGTACATTTTCTACGTATTCTATTTTTCAAATGCAATAAATGCAATGCAATATGCAATAATGCAATGGAAGAAATAAAAACGAAAAAAAAAAGTTTGTTTTTTGATCGATTTTGAATTGCTGATTCTAAGTGGTCCCTGAAAAATTGGCACTACCGTGAAATGTAACCCTGTATAACTACACATATTAGATACATCTAAGCCTTACTAGATCGCTTCGATATCTATCTGGTAGATAGTTCAAAAGCGCAAATGCAGTTGAATTAATTCCACTTATCATGCGTTTTTAAATGTTCTGATTGACCTCTCAACAGTTATGTTGCTACATGTAGTTTAAATTGAGACCCGCCTACATAGCATTTGAAATCAACACTGTAAAGTAAAAAATAAAGTATGCCTTTAAACGTCCCACTGCCTCACCTCAACTATGAGGTGGTTTGGGCCATACTTCATCACGCGGACCCAGTGCGGGTTGGTAGAGAGGTGATGTACGGTCACTAACTTAACCTTACTGTCCGATGTCATTAAGTCGCCCTCTGACTAGACCTCACGACTAGTATCAAGCGATATTAGCCGGGACCAGCTTTTAACGTGCCTTCCGAAGCACGGAGATGCTTTAATGAATGTCACTTAATATGGTTGGAATGGCCACGCATCCACTCACAACCACGGCGTAGGTGACTTAACTTCGGTAATCACTACCAACTACCACTACCCTATACCTACACTGGTATAGAGAAAATAAATCCTCAAAATAATACACTGCAACAATTATACCAATCTAGATGTGTATGATAGTGTGCCACGTAAAGCTGCGCCCAAACAAAGCAGACTAGATAACGGATAGACGTCGTTAAATACTTAAATACATTAAAATTATGTATCAAGAAAAAGTTTGCATAGAGTTTCTATAAGATACTAAAACGTCAACGTCAACGTCAAGTCACGTCGAAAAAAGATAACAAGAAATAAACTAAGCTAGTGACCGGGTGTGCCTTAAAGAACATATTAAGCTTTTAAACGAGACACATTTATCATACGCTTAAAAAATTGTTACATATCCAACTATCTGTGCAACACAACATGCAATGCATGTCATGTATTCATTTTTCGTGAAAACATCAAAGTGTGTCAATCGCTAATAAGTTGTCATCAGAAGCCATACCAGTAATCAATATATAAATATTTTTTTTTTCAATCAGTCTGATTTAAGCTTTACGAAGATTACGTTAAAAAAATACAAAACTAATCTCTTAAGCGATGGGAAACCCCATACTAAATTAATGACTAGAATCACCAGACGCAATCGGACGGTCCAAAATAAAAAGCATGAACTTTTCCCGTTTTCGCAACGCTTTTGCGGTTATGGTAAATATTGTGTGTCTGTCGACTTGAGTGCAGACCGTGCGAGTAACAGCTGACTGTCGGACGTATTGTCCAGAGTGGAGTGTTTTCCGTATCTACAAATACTGATAACAAAGAGTGGACGGTGGAACTTTAAGAACAAAACCTCGACAGAAACAAGTAAGTAACATTTTATTTAAAAACATGTGACACCATTAGTGTTGAAAATGGATTTCTCAGTTTTATCCATGAAATTACTGAGCAAAAATGTGCATGTTACCAGATTCAATGTCAATGCTTTCGCATCGGATTGTGGTAAATTATGTTTACAATACATCTTGATATTATAAAGCATATTTTATAAACATTGTTTTGTTATAATATCCGTGAAATTACATTATCAGATTTGAGTATACATACAATATACAATGTAGTAAGATGTAGTAACCTTTCACGCCGTTTGTCGTAAACTGGTGCAGATAGAGTAAGTAGTCATTACAAAATCTATGAAAATCAATCCAAAGTAAAATAACATATCAGCAATAAAAATATATTTGCCCATTAACAGTCAAAACCTGTAAACAGTTATGACATGACACCTCAACGATACATTTTGAGGACGTTGTGCATATTATATCCTTAATTGTGTGTTTTATTTTCTATCCCCCTTAATACAAAAAGACAGACTCAATTTACCCCATTAGTAAATATTAGCCAACCAATCTACAATGTATGTCACCATTATCGAGGCGTCCTATGTGTCAACCTTTAATTTTTTTGGATATACTTCAGTCCTGGTTTTAACCTATACCGTCTTATTATTAAACTCGTTTTATCCTCGGAGCAACTAACATTATTATACAAATTAAAATTTTCACTGTGAATGTTCAATGTGACATACTCGTACATTTTAAATTGGTTAGCTAATCTTTAGTAGGTGGCAGGTGTTAATACTTCAAATATAGTCTAGTAGGGGAATAGTTAAAAAAAAAGAAGTAAAGAGAATATGTAGATCGTCGTTTCATTAATAAATAATTAAAATCGTTTTAGTTTAATTATTATCATCGATTTTAATGACTTTTGATATTTATCTCGTTAATAATAAACTGATGCAGTGAGAGATATATCCTTGACATAATTCTTTAATCTCTTGTATAATCGGCAAAGGCATTGTCGGGGAAAACCAACTGCGATGACATTACGCGCTTCTTATCACGTTAGACGTCACGTGCGGGCTCACAACGGGTTGTGTTTTTAATAATGTTGCCTTCAAGCATAATTCTATCGACAGATAGACGGAAAAAGAATGTATGTTCTAAAAAATCTTGTATAACTAGTCTCTGCTGATCTGATACTTAGTTATGGGGCAAATGATGTGGCAATATCACATATTATATGTTATGTCTATAATGCACTAGTATAGTGTTCAATGGTGATAATCTTGGTGGTATTTTCTTCATACTATGACAATAATGATGATTAGTATCGCATGCATGCTTATAATTATGCATACCTATATGTAAGTGAAATAATTATAGCATTTAAATAAAATACCAAAGGTCGGTAGTATGTTACTACATTTTACGATGGCAACGGAATTGTACCTTTTGAATTAAACAGCAGAAACAATGCATTGCCTCAACAACTCGTGTGAAATGCATTTGGATATTTAAAGTAATTATTTTAAAACTGTGGTATTGTATTAAACTTTTTAGCTAGTTGAGTCTTTAGATTTGAATTACCTAAAAACTAAGATAATGTAAAGTACAACCTAATATAAATTAAAAATACTAAGGCCCATTTCGAGTTTCTTAACCTAAATCAGTATTAAATTTTGGAAGAAAAAAACAAAGACACTAATATTTTAATCTAGGTTAAGAATAACGAGTAACTTAAGTCACAAAAATGTATCTTTATGCTGTGTTTAAACGTTAAAAATAATGCACGAAAGTTATAGCTCCGATTAAACCCATATTCTGATTATTTTCAGATAAGTACAATGCTGAGTCGCACATCGATCGTTATAATAGCAACACTGATCGCTCAATCGATCTGCGCACCTCAAGTCAAGAGGAAAATGGTCAACCCCAGCACAATCCGAAGTCCAGTCAACCTATCGTTGGACGAGCTCAAGTTTATAGTGGGAGTGAGACGCGGAGATACTGTGACACCACCGAAGACTTTGACACCGTGCGCACGCGCCATATTAGGTTGCTGCAAAAACTCCGTCATGAACGAAAGTTGTTCGGAGTCGTTAAACTGTGGAGCGTACTTCTTTGATGCGAACCCGTGCAGTGAAAAGTTTGTGATAGACGCTTTGAACGCAGCGAGAACTTTCTATGAACAATTCAATAGAAATAATATTAACTGATGCACATTTTTGTGTCTCTGAACGAGTCAAAAACAGATACTGAAGTGCTATCCTGCTATCCTGTGTCATTGATCCGATAGACGCCGAATAATTTAGTTTTTAATATATTTACTGTATCCTACAACAATTTTATTGTAAATTGAAAAAATATTTTTCAAATGCATAACTTGATTTGCACACTGCACTAACAGGCAACTAGCAAGGCCGCCGAACGCTTAGTGTGGCGGGTCCCGTATAAATACGTCCGTTTCTTTTTACTCGGTTTTTAATCACACGCTAGGCTTATCAATTTTACAGTCAGACAAGGCATAGAAACATATTATTATTATTATTTATTTTATTTATTATGCATACAACATATTGCAATTTTTACAACAGAGTCCTACAAAACTGTTTACACAGTTTGTCTGTAGGATCAAGTGAGTCTCACTTAAAATCCTTAACAGATTATTTTTATATAACTAAGGTGTTCAAGTAATATTTTTTAAAATCACGTTTAAATTTATTTTTGTCTCTCTCGACGGATGTCTTCCGGCAAACTATTAAGGAGGTATGGTATTCGCTTCTTTAAGGTTCTGTCACCAAAGTAATTTAATTTTTTAAATTTAACCCTTGGTACTACAAATTTATCTGAAGACATCGATCTTGTACAGTGTTTATTTTTAATCAGCGTCAGGTCACGCTCCCAAGAGTCAATATCTACCACACTGATGCGTATACTTAACCAACTGCAACACTTCTCACGTCACTGTCGTTTTTTTTTCAAGTTTGTCCCAAGTTGCATAAAATTTGGACCAGTGGGCTGACATAATATATGTTTTTAATAATAATTGTGTAAATTGGTTGTTAATTATAATAATTGACATCACTGAATGTGGTTTTTATTGTTACATTAAGAATAACACGTAGTCTTGCTGTTACTCGGTTAGTGTAAAGATTTATATGACTGTAAAACAACTCTACCTGCGAAAATGCAAAGTGTAGCAAACTACTTTGTTGGCATCTGCTCACAAACAACACAATGAAACAAAACTTCTAGAAATTACTCACGTCAGATTTACATTTTAAAACGACTCTTGAAAATTCGTACTTTTAAAGTTAAGAATCGTTTTCTTATTACAAACGATATTATAGAGCCATAGACAAGAATGTGCTATACATTTAGGCTGTCATTCAGAATATCGTGGTTCCTCGTGATATCATGGTAGGTATATAATGTCAAAACCGGCCAATTGCGAGTCGGACTCGCGCACCGAGGGTTCCGTACCATAATTTATACAACATTAGACATTATATTATTTTTTTAAAGTGAATAATGTACAACTAAATATTCTATGAATATTTCAAGCGTCTTCCTGTTGCTGTTATTAATACGAGCAAAAAATGCCAAAAAAATCATAATCATAATATATTCTGTTTAATATAATATATAATATAATATACATAATATAATCATATTTTATTCTGTTTTTAATATTTGTTGTTATAGCGGCAACAAAAATACATCATCTGTAAAAATTTCAACTGTCTAGCTATCACGGTTCATGAGATACAGCCTGGTGACAGACAGACAGACAGACAGACAGACAGTGGAGTCTTAGTAATAGGGTCCTGTTTTTACCGTTTGGGTATGGAACCCTAAAAAAGAATCATTAAATTGATTCATATTTGGTAACAACATCTCGTATGTTTATTTATTTATTTATTTACGTTTATTTCGCTGCAAAATATAAGTAGTACAAATGCACAGTATTAAACATTAGAGTATTACACATTCTTAATACAGTAAGCAGTGTTGCAGCAGCAAAAAGGTCCCCGTCTCAGCATAAGTCACTCGCGCCGCGACGCTGATTTTCAGACGGTGGCCGCGGTTCGAGTTGCACCGCACCAGTTGCAGTATGACATGGCATAAAAGTATTTAATAAATGTCAGTGTGTGATAAAAGACAGAAAATAAGGGAAAGTCAGCCAATTAATGATAATATGTGCTATGAAATAGTATGATACAATTATATTACAAGATAATAAAATAAATACTAATAAATAATTATTGAATTATAATTAACTAATAAAAAATAAATAGTTAAAATAAAAATAATAGTTGGTAATGTCAGACCTAGCAACAAGTGAGTTTCTGATTGTCGAGGAGATGTTTTTCTAATTCCAGTTTAAAAGTAAACCTAGTTTTGGCCTGCCTTATAGGTAGAAGCAGATTGTTCCAGCATATTACGTAAACAAACAAAAAAAAATGTGATCCACCTCGTTTTTTGAGGTTGGTTGAAAAGCAAATGCCAACAAAAACGGCAACAGTACAACTGAATTTAGAGAGTTAAAAAGGAATAAATTCAGTTGGCTGGGAGCCAGTCCGCCAATGTCGCTTGAGGCAACAAGTGAAACATTACGTACCTCTATCAATAAAATACAAAATGTTCTCCGTGAATTTTATTTTTACAGGTCTATAAAATACTTCACAGTTATTAAGATACTCTTTGGAACAACTGCGACGTTTCTTTTGTAACAAAAGTAATAAATAAGCAACGATATCAACGGTAGAATAAAATTATCTCGGTTCTCCCGTAAAGGGATATTTTGAACGATCGTTTTATAGCTCTAAGTTCCTGAGGGAACGGTTACCAAGCTTTACGACGCTGTTGCTAGCCTTGACATAACTTCAGTTTTTATTCGTCACAAACAATTGGGCATATTTGACTCTACTTTCAAAACATTTAGGTGTTATCTTCTTCGGTGTACTTTTACAAGAGAAAACTGTTTTTTTGCATCGTACGTTGTTCAACTAGAACAGACAGGACAGACAGGACGGACACTACATGCAGAGGACATGAGAATGTTAAGGTGGGTGTGTGGAGTGACGAAAGAAAAGTTAAGAAATAAATATTTAGAGAAGTATGGAAGTGGCGAGATCGAATCAGAAATGAGGAGATACGTGATCTAACAAAAGTCACTGAAATGGCCTGTCAAATTAGCAAGCTAAAGTGGTAGGGCATATAGCACGTAGAACTGACGGCCTTTGGAGTAGAAATGTTATAGAATGGCGGCCACGTACCGGCAAGCGCAGTGTAGGTTGTCTGTCCACCAAGTTTATCTGGTAAGGGTTGCAGGAAGCCACTAGACCCAGGCCGCTTCCAACCGGCCAATCTGGAAGACATTTGGAGAGGCCTATGTTCAACAATGGACGTCCTATGGCTGAAATGATGTCGATGTGTTAGAACGGATAAAAATATATTTTAAACAGGTATGGAGAATTTCACATATGATAAGAAAGGAAGAGGTGTACGTAACTAAAAAAGAAAAATTTGAGATCGTAGTATACCAAGTAACACACATTTATTTATGTATTATACTCGTCAGAAAAAATCAAACGAGTCCAAACACGAAAGTTTTACTAAACCTTAATAAATTATTTTGCACCCTAGATCATATTTCCATACTCCTCTAGATTATACAATAGACTAACGAATATTATTCAGCCGCTTTGTTTTTGCGTTTGAATATTAAGAAAAATCGTTCTATTCGGCTGAAATCTAGGCAGTAATACAGTCCTAGCAGTAATGCCAAATCAATTTTTTTTTTGTGTATGTGCTGGCTGTGTAGCTGTTGTTATCGTGATGTCCATAGTCAATAAACGTTCTTATTCTTACTTTCATTCTTAAAAAGTTTGTATAGCAAGGCCATTATGTCTGTCCGTAGACGAACAATCCCATAACGCGGCGTGGGTTAAGACAAGGAGACGTATGTCTTCGAAAATCTTTATCTGGAGGATGTTTTTAAGCTCTTGAAATGGAACGGAATAGTCATTAACATTAATGGCGAATATATTATCACTCACCTTCGTTTTGCCGATGACATAGTCATACTGGCGAAGTCGCTCAGGGATCTTGGTACTATACTTGATAACCTCTGTAGAGTCTCCCAGAGTCCCAACAGGTGTATCTTAAAATTAACATGGATAACGCGAAGGTCATATCAAACGTCCATCTCGCACGTACCAGTAATTGTTAGAGACAATACCCTCGAAGTTGTTGACGAATATGTTTACCTAGGAATTTGACAAAAACACGATGAATTCAACTCGGCTGGCAGCGTTGTCCACAGGCCACATTGCTCGCAGAACTGCCAATCGTTGGGGTTCTGGAGTGGCAATTACAAACTGAGACGTTTACTGTCCAGTCCATTCGCCTCTGGAATTCCTTACCATTACCAAATAGAAAATCCGAATCGATTGCTATTTTAAAAATCGGCTTAAAGCACACTTTCTTTCTTCTTGACACAAAGCCTTTATATCTTAGAATACTACTGGTCACTGTTGGTCTCGACATCTCCTCGCATATATCAAGTAGTATTAAGTATATTTAGTGTATGTATGTATATTATTGTTATGTTTTTATTTTATTTTATTTATTATTGTATGTATTTTTGTGTACATCTATGCCATAAGTTTTTGCAATCCTAGTTGTAGCA
Organism: Anania hortulata; assembly: GCA_963576865.1. Classification (NCBI taxonomy): domain Eukaryota; kingdom Metazoa; phylum Arthropoda; class Insecta; order Lepidoptera; family Crambidae; genus Anania; species Anania hortulata. The sequence goes on along the minus strand of OY756396.1, from coordinate 6,894,547 downwards.
GGTAAATTTAAGATATTTAAGAACTCTGCACCACCTTACCCTTTCTCTAATGGCTGTCCTCTTCCTGAAGGTTGCTGGAAGAGATCGCTATTAGCGATAAGACCGCCTAAATTGTACGTCTTTCTGTAAAAATCATGTGTAATTTACTTGTATGGTGTGCAGTAAAGAGTATATATCTATCTATCTATCTGAAAGACGCAGCGATCTGAAAGACCCGGTAGACTGACGACCTAATTAAGGTTGTGGGAAGCCGCCGGATGCAAACGTCCTATTGTGGCATTCTATAGAGGAGGCCTATGTTCAGCAGTGGACTTCCAAATACTGATTAAGATGATTTGTATATCTGTGCCGGTACCGGTAGTACCGGTTGGATCTCTTCCTGATCTCATTAAGGTATGTTTTATTCATAGGGTAATAACAAATGCAACAAACGAGTTTTTAATTGTTAATAAAAGTCATATCTTTAATTTTCTTGATATTTTACAATCGAATATCGAAACAATACCGGTATTAAAAATATCAATTCATGCTCTAACGTAGAGCTTATTAATTTTATGGTTGAATATAAAAACAACGATAAATAAGTACCGCACAATAGCGTGCCATAAAACAGACACACAATACGTGCGCTCATTTTTATTTTTTCCTAAATATATTATCACTCCCGATTTCTTATCAGTGTTCTTCAAATAGGCCGTAAAGGCAACAGCGAGCGGCACCTGAGGCCAGTTTACTGCAGTATAAAATATGCTCTGTTTACACAGACAAGCTATTCCTTAGACGCCGCATAGAAGGTCAAGTAGCCGCGTGCGCAGGAATTTACTCTTCAGGCTGGGCCGCAATAAATAACACATAAATACATTCCACTGCTGAGCATACGCCTCCCCCAATGACTTCCAGATGGACTGGTTTAAGCAACCTGCACCACCTTGTGGGTGGACTTCCTACGTGGTACGTGGCCTCTATTCTAGAATTTTTCTGCTCATTAGCATTCTGTTCAGCAGTGAACGTCTTATGGATGAAATGGGGTTTGATGATATACTCACCCACTGTAAATAGTATTATGCTTAAACATTATATATCTATCATCGAGGTAGCGCATTAGTGTGCATGGAGCATCTACAAAATTTTCAATTTAGATTTTGCTGCTGTAGCTGCTGATTCCGATGTTATAAGGACAGAATCTGGGGATCACACATAGAAATCCTTGCTTGAAGTCATTTGGGTCTCTTTTGTCTTAAATTGTCTGTACTGTGTTGAGTAGACAACGTACAACTTATTTTGTGTTGGTAAAACGTTCTGTTAGGTAGTAGGTAAATCCAGAAGGGCTGAATCAGGGGCTCTAAAAATATTTATCATCAGCTTCAGGCAATGACAGTACAACTGGCTGAAGTATTCTTAAGGTACGATCTTTATTGAGTTCCTCAAAGCTTATTAAAAATTGTGTAACATGACGTCTATTTTGCTAGGTTGTCTGCGATTATTTATCACCCATTTAATATTTTATTAGCTGAAATAAACGTGAGTCTTTAGACTTACGAGGAAAATATTGGCAAATCGCACCTTAAATATTAGTTATTTGTATATTTAATTAGGTACTTATAACGACAAATTCCATTGATGATAATAAAACCTGTTTATTTTCACTTTAATATGTTTTTTTAATGCATGTAAATTAAGGGTCAAGATGCCGGCTCATTACTCAGAAGCCCGCCCATATTAAAGTTATTGTGGACTACAATTGCATAACATAAAACATAACATTAATTGTGTTATTTTTTACACCCATGACTACAATGTGTATCAGAATATGATAGTGTCTAAATATTTTTTCAATATTTTTTCTCTTTATTAGACTCGATTCTGAATGGACCCCCAAAATTTGTTTATTACTTTTTAGCAGCCTGTTTTAACAAATATTTAGAATTTCTAAAGGCTTAAAATCCTAAAAGAACCTAATTATATATTCGGTCCCGAAGCTAAAGCTTAATTAAGTCCAACTGACTCTTCCAACTGGTCGGAATTTTCCGTAATCATAAAATGTTTAATCAAATTGTTGACCTTAAAATATCGCCCGTCTCTGTTTTCGGAAGTATTTCTATTAGCTTAATAATGCAATATTGGCCTCGAAACATTTTTACAGTCGGCATTGTTATAGAGAAGTTTTAGGGATCACAAAAGTAGTCGGTATAGAACAATGTAAAGGTACCTTTTTCGCTAGACTAAGAGCGGCGTCAAGTGTAAACCCACAACGAGCATACAACAATCCTATTTAACGAACATAGTCGTTTGCTGTGTTCTCCTGGCGTCTAATGCCAAGCATGAATGATTTGAATGGTACTGCAGCTGGTGCTGCAGCGATTTTTGTTTCAGAGGACGTTTGTAAAAAAGTTATAACATTGAATCTGATTCCATAAAACATATTTTGTCCACGTTTCCATGATGCTGAAGCGTCACGTCACTAAGCACATCTATGAGTACATTGTGATTGCGATTCAATTCCCTTTGTGTTCGTCATTATTTAGATTTACCTTTAGAAGTCTACTTCTGGACATAGGCATATTTAGGTGTATGTGTTAAAAACCGACAATAGGAAATACGCATTTTTTTGGTCTTGAAATATATAGTACTTCATTAAATTTAATAAAACTTAAGAATTTTTAAAAAATATTGCTAAATACCTGACTTACAACCTATTTAAGTCGAATGCTAGACAAGGAACTCCGACATGTACCGTGACGTCACAATACACGTTCGCAATACATTTTTCATTGTATTAAATAGGTTTAGAAAGGACAGGTATATCTCAATTTCTAATTAATGTATTACGGTTATTTTTTACCTAAAATTAATTTTATTTTCACTATTAGCACTATAATTTCATATAATTGTAGTAAAAACAATGTTTTATTTGCATATTCCCTATTGGCAGATAACAGTCGAACTCGACCCAAACGCTTGAGGCGCTCGTTTGAAGCTTGTAAGTCGGTTCACTAGACGAATTCGGTTCGGCTTGTGCTTCGCTCGTGCTCAGCTCGCTAATGTAGGTGTCCCTTTATTCTAAGTGAATTAGCGGCTTCGAAGGTTTCCAATTAAACTTGTATCGACTTTATGTCACTCCAGTAACGAGAAGGAATATTTTAAGCCAGTGTAAAGCTAGATTGAATCAAGGCATTAAACTTAGGTCTTAAATAATAGGTTGGTTCGTTTTTGTTCTGCAAATAAATGTGAACATACAAGAACAAAATTGGAGACTTATTACTTAGTCGACGGAACCCTTATAGTATCGCCATGTCTGTCTGTCTGTCTGTCTGTCCGCGTCTTAGCTTGGAGACTTTTAGAAATAGAACGCCATAATTTCGCAATTCATCACGTTGACAAAGTGGTAGATATTGAAAGAAAAAAAAAATGGTAGCTCTCTTACACCTACAGCGGGAATGAATTGTTTTTTTCTTCTCTATCGCATGGTGTGGGGTGTCGTTGCATAGGTCGTTTGAAAATATTCTGGTGTGAAAACACTATTTTTCGATTCAGGGATCCGTTTATCCAATAATAAGCTTTAAAGGCATTTTTTGCAAAAGTCTAAGTGGGGGCGAAATGGTTGCTTCAAGAAATGTGAAAAAAATTACGAGAGATGTGCCTATTATGCTCACAGCTCGGTAAATTTAAGAAATTATCAAGTTAAATTGTGAAACATACTTGGAGAAGAAAATTACTTAGATAATGTTGGTAAGTAATTCAGTATGGACCTAAAACAGGTTGCAAATACCCCATATTGTGACAGGAAACTTCGGAACCCTACATTGCGCGTGGCCCGACACGCACTTTGCCGGGTTTTTATAAAAAATGATATCTTCTGAAAAAGTTGGGCAATCATTAAAGCAAGTTGTGTTTTCGCACAATAGTTGTATTTGTTGTTATTTTTTAAACGCTTTCTTTTTTAATTTGTATTTGATGTACACCAAAATCTGTGGTAATAATAAAAACTACTATTGTGTTTAGGATACCGTCCACAAATATGTTAAAATTATGGGAACTACTTTATGTAGCTGATTTAAAATTGAAAGCGGAACTTACTCATTTTCATCTACTTAACAAAATTACCGTTTTTGCACCAATAACCAAATTGAGGAACGGGCAGCGCCAGTCCAATTTGGGAGAGTCATTGTCGTAATATTCCGAACTTATTATCTCGCTCATGGAGCAATAAATACTGGAGACAGGATAAGTCATTGGTCGCAAGTGACAAACGCAGCAACACGACGCGATACATACAACGTTATTTATTGATATTTATATTACTCTGCATCACAATAATATGAATACCATTTTTTTTTCCAATAATTGCACTAATAAAATGCATGCCTCCCTGTTATTCAATTCACTCTAGTATTAGACACTGCCTTTCCATTTGTTACTTCTGATTCGTCTGTCAAAGGGATATACAATTACTGGGAAATGGAACAAGAAAAAACAGGAACATACTCGCAGTATACTGCACGAATTAAACCCAAAGAGAAAAAATCGGACAATTGTAGGTCGTAACACGTACAGCTTCGGAACCCGTATGTTCCGAAGACTCGAGTGTGAATCTAAATTTGGGTATATTTGAATTTGGTTTCTGTGTCGTGTGAGGACGGCCTTAAAGAATACACTTTGCCACCGCCAACAGGAGGCGTGTCGTTAGAGGCGACTAATTCCTATAGCACAAGACGGGCAGCAGCGTCTGCGTGCGAAATATTATAAAAACTGCGCTCGCCAACCCGCCTGCAAGCGTGGCGAGTATTGGCAATCCCTCCTAATTAAAGTCATTGGGGGAGGCCTATGTTCAGCAGTGGACGTCATATGGCTGAAATGATGATGATGATGAATTTGGTTACGGTACGGGATTCGCTCTAAGTAGCTGTGCCCGCGGCTTAGATCGCAAGGAATAAGGTTAGTCACTAACACCCTATTTTACTTGTATGGTTCAAGCTTTTTCCGTACAAAATTTGAATTAAATCTGTACAGCTGTCCTTTTGCCAGGTCCCATCTATCTCGTTACTAAATTACACCAAAATTGGTTTAGCGGCTTATGCGTGAAAACGTAATAGACAGACAGAGTAACTTTCGCATTCATAGTACTAGCTGTCCCGGTTAACTTCGTACCGCCTTCTTTTTTGTGAATTTTCAGATTTTTTATTATTAATTCTGCTATTCGGGGTGGAGACAAATCCAACAAACCAAAAATCATAAAAATCGGTTTAGCTGTTCCTGACTTATAAATGGTGTAACTAACCCGACTTTCTTTAATATAATAGATAGATTATAGTATGGAAGTATAGATTAAGACCGCCTAAATTGTACCATTCTAAATTTATTATTTCTTTGGATTGTTTTGTGTGGTGTGCAATAAAGAGTATCTATCTATCTATCTATCTACTAATAAAATATTTTAGGAAAAGCAACATTTTTTTATAAACCTTTGTTGGAGATTTTCAGTAGGCATATAGTTTACAGGACGTAACGTAACATGCTCACTGCGAATGTTACATTACGCTCCTTAACTCCGGTCAGTAGCCACCTTAAAGACTACCTATTATGGCACCAAAAAATTGTGATCCCAAGTGTAGGTAGGTACGTATTAAGGATCTAAAGTATTTGCGAATTCTTGCTTTACAAGTTCTATAAAAACACATAGTTTAGTTTCTAATCAGTTGGCTGGCGATAATTGAGTTACTCTTATTTGAAATTCATTATATTTTGGAAAATTACTGCTAGGACTGACAGATTTTGTCTGTTTTTGTAAAGATGGTTGGCGGATTTAGGAGATGCCTTTGCCCAGTAGAAAAATCCAGGTAAAATAAATTCGGAATAAATGTGTAGTGGGTTTCAACATTAACACGTCTATAATGGGCTAGTTTCCTGGGTCAAAAAATGATTATTTTATTTAGTCCGTCAGTTAGATTATCAAACATATTGTACCCATATTTTGTTTTTTGTCAATCAAACAAAAACTGACGAAGATAAAGCGCATCAAAGTAAGCACGTGACGTCACGCCTTGCTAAAAAGTGTCGCAAGGCGTGACGTTACGCAGAACTTTAACGGGCTATATCTTCATCGTTTTTTGTTTGATTGAGAAAAGAAAAAATACGTGTCTAATATTTTCTATTAACCCAACTGACGGACTAATTAGATTTTTTTAGGAAACTAGCCCAATTATCTACCTACGTAGAAATAGACCTTACCTAGAAATGGGGAAAAAACATGGTCTGGTACTACTACCAGACCATGTTTTTTCCCCATTTCTCAACACATCCAGGTCCAATACGGGAACGAAATCGCCAATTGGTTCGTCTATGAAAAATCGCTCCAATAAAATTGCAAAGTTATTCGTTGTGTGAAGACAATATACTGCCGGTGCCTTCTGCAATTTATCCCTTAGAGAATAGCATAGCTAAACTAAAAAAGAAAAAGTCTAACCTGTCACGTTTCGCGCCGAGCTCGTGTCGTCCGCAATTATTATTGTTCGAGGCCGCAGCTACGCCACAGTCGAGGTAAATTCAGTAAGTTAATTCTCATTAACTCCTAAACCCAGCAAAAATGAGATAATATCAATTTTTTTGTTTTAAAATTGGCATACGCGAAACACACACGAAGCGAAAAATCAAACGTAATATTTCCATTATAAGCAGTGATCGGAGTAGGTAGATTGATTTGATGTACTTTGGTAGTGCTAGCATAATATGTATATGCCTATTTTTCAAAAACTGATACTAACAAATTCCGGAATCCGGGAGGCATGTCCATATTAACATCAACGTTTGATATTATTGACCCCAAATCAATCTACCTATTCCGATCACTGATTTTAAGCTAAGCTCAGAATTTGCAGGCGGGCTCTTAGGTGAGAGTTGAGTTTAAATTAGAAATTCACAGGTTAACTTGTAGTCGTGCCTACACATATTATTATCGCAATCCGCATATCGAGTTGTAATACTTGTAGTGACGTTAAATCAAATTGAATAACAATGGAACTTACATCCCAAAGATTCAGTGAGGGGTAGTCGAACGAAAAGCATGGTCGATCTATTTTAATGGTTTTTATTTATCATTTAATGAGCTTTAGAGTGCAAGTTTGGTGTAGTTTGTATTCTAATGCAGCCATACTCTAAGTGTGTTCCGCGGAACCCTAGGGTTCCGCGATACCCCTGTCGGGGTTCCGCAAGAAGTTAGAAAAAAAAATCAAAACACCTCTCTCTGGTCGACCGTTCTGTCGCGGCGTATCACGATTCACGAACAATTTTACTATGCCGCCACCGCCGATACCTACTTGTGACCGCGCAATCCCTTTGATAAAAGCCGCCTTTGAAATTAGACGCTATAATTGTGAACAAGCGACTTTCGGCTCTAACTTCAAAACGTAAAGTCGAGATTGCTTACACCACATTTATTGAATTTCTATTTTTATATCGGCTTTTTATTTATCAAAGACGCCGACTCGAGTATTTTTGAGAATGTTCGAGATTGAGGCTAGGACTATAAAAGCGATGATCAAGCCTTGACACTAGTCAGTCGACGATTAGCGTTCGGAGCGATAAGTACCTACCTGCTAGAAAAAAATTGTGTATTGTTCTACTGCTGTTTTCTGATTGTATCAGTTTTGTACATTTCTTCTTTGGACTAAAGTGCTAAACTCTTCTACGCAGTAACGACCGTGCATTATTTTAACCTCACCATCCTGAAAGAATGGAACGTTGGCTTAAAGGCGTTAAACGTGTCGCAACAACATCTTCCAACGAAGCCGAATGTTCAAAAGCAGTCCGCGTGGAGTATACAGCAATTACCGATCCAGACGATGATGCAACGACGTCAAGTTCCACGGTTTCAAAGGCGAAAAAAAGGAAGTATGATGAATCATATATCAGTTTTGGATTTGTTGATTCCAACGGCTCACCTCTCTGCATGTTATGTAGTAAACTGCTTCCTAATAGTTCCATGGCACCTGCCAAGTTGCGCCGACATTTAGAAACTGTACACCCCGAGTCTAAAGACAAGAATAAAGAATTTTTTGTACGTAAAAAAGAACAGTTATTGGAAAGTCAAAAAACAATGATGCATGTAACCCAAACTATCAATGAAAAGGCCACGGAGGCATCATATTTAGTTAGCTATCGCATTGCACAAGCAGGAGAAGCGCACACTATCGCTGAGAATTTAATAAAACCATGTGTATTAGACATAACAAAATGCATGCTCGATGAAAAATCTGCAAAGCATCTTTCTACTGTGCCGCTATCTAACGATACTGTTTCACGGCGAATTCATGATCTAGCAAGCTACGTCAAACAAGAACTAGTTACACGTCTACAAAAAACACAATTCGTCTTGCAAATGGATGAGTCGACTGATGTCGCTGGTCTGGCTATCTTGCTGGTTATCGTGAGATATCCATGTGAAAGTTCTTTTGAAGAAGACATGCTTATGTGTTCACCTCTACCCACAAACACTACCGGAGAGGAAATTTTTAATAAAATAAATATATTTTTTGAGGAAAATAATCTCAGTTGGAACGATTGCATTGACATTTGTACAGATGGGGCCAAGGCGATGACGGGTAAAACAGCAGGAGTAGTGTCACGAATAAAAAATAAAGCGCCTAATTGTAGTTCCAGCCATTGTATCCTGCATAGACAAGCACTTGCGATGAAGCAAATGCCGTCCAATCTAAAATTAGTTATGGATGAAGCGGTAAAAATAATTAATTTTATCAAATCACGACCACTACAATCCCGATTGTTCTCATTATTGTGTGAAGATTATGGCAGCACACATAAAACACTGCTGCTCCATACAGAAGTGCGATGGCTGTCTCGGGGTAAAACTTTAACAAGGCTATTTGAACTTAGAGCCGAGTTACAAATGTTTCTTTCAGATACTTCTTTTAATTTAAAAGACCGTTTGTATGATAAAACTTGGTTGTTCCGACTGTCTTTTATGGCGGATATCTTTCAGAAACTGAACGAATTAAATTTATCATTGCAAGGTAAACAGACAACAGTGTTCCAGGCCTGTAACAAAATAACTGCCTTCAAAAGAAAATTAGATTTTTGGATTATTTGCGTTGGAAATAGAGAAATAGAAAGCTTTACGTCACTCAGTGAGTTTCTTGGCGATAACAACTCAGAAATATTTCAAGATGATGTATTTGAAGAATTGGTCCAATATCTCACTTCGATGCGCGCATCTTTTGAGCAGTATTTTCCTGAAGAACAGAATACAAAAATGAAACTGAATTCATGGATTCATAATCCTTTTTTACCCAACTTACAAAAGCCCGAAAGTATGTCAAACGAGATATATGAATCTCTTTTAGAAATGTCATCTGACACAAGTATGGAGTCACTGTTCAAAACGACGCCTCTCAACGATTTTTGGTGCAGAATCCGAAATGAATATCCAATGCTTGCCAAAATGGCTTTGAATATTCTTCTCCCGTTTCCAACAACATATTTGTGCGAAACAGGATTCTCAACCTATGCAGCCACGAAAACAAAATACCGCAATAGACTGGACGCCGAACCTGATATGAGACTTCAACTGTCCTCTATGAAACCTGATATCAACCAATTGATGAAAAATAAAAAACAGTTTCATACATCCCATTAGTTAGATTTTTTTTCTTTTTCAATGTTATATTTATTATTATACTTGTTATGTAAGTAAGTAATAAGTAACTGTTACATGGTACTCTAATTATGCTTATTAATAAAAAATACACTTAAAAACCATTGTTTTATTGTAGGGTTCCATCAAGTATTTTGCTATCCAAAAGGGTTCCGTCACCAAAAAAGATTGAGAACCGCTGTTCTAATGTTTGGTGAAGTGATAATAATCTGAAAATATTGAAATATCATTCTATTCAACGCCGCGTCGGTGTCAAGTGACTTATCTCAAGACAACTTGCTTTAGACCCGATATCGTCTTGAAACCTGCTTCTACGGGAAGAGTAGCCTTCATCCATGAAAAGCAACACCCGTTATTTATTGTTTAACACTAGGTATAGCAAGAAAATACTCGACATTAGCAGAATCACTGCTCTGATTATAGAGCGGGATTGAGTCCATAAAAGAAACTTACACCCCAGATACCAGTCATGATCAATATATTTGAATGCAGCTGTCTAATGGCAAGATATCTATCGATCTATACTAATGACGGGCCAATAGTAGTAGTAAGTAATCAATTAGTTTCTTGTTTTTAAGTGTACTATAGCTGCTACCTACAGTTTAATAGTCATTGCTTGTCAATGACTATACAATTGAAATAAGGAAACCACTTGATTCAATCAAATATCACTGTAGTTCTTTATTTTAATGACAGCTGTCAACTGTTACCTACTATGTAGAACGCATCTACGACATTCAATTTGTCATTTTAGGAAGCACGTCTATTAAAAACTAAGTGTTAAAAATAGTTGACAGATGTTGATATAAGTTATAATTTATAATTAAGATGTAAGTTTCCTAATACCGGTATATATACTAGACGTAAGCCTCCCCCAAAGAGAACCAAGAACAAGACTCCTGCTTTTTTCATCCAGCCACTGCCAGCCATCTTTCTAAGGTCGTCGGTCCATCGAGCTGGAGGGTGTCCTACACTACGTTCGCGTACCAAGGCGCGGTCTCCACTCGAGAACCCGTTTAGTCCACCTTTCATCGGTTTTGTGACAGATGTCGCGACCCTACATAGTACTCGTGTAAATAGGTATGTAGCGAACTTACTGTAGCTTCGAATCTCTGTTGTGGCCCCAGTTTCACTGCCGTGGCGGTTTTTCCTAGAGCTTTTCTTTTTTCAGTCCCTAGTTATTTGTTGGCGATAAAATTGTTAGGGTTAAAAATCTGATAAAGTTTATTTTTTGAGTTTGTTGCTTCCAGTTTCATATTTTCTAATTGGTCTATGATGTGTTATATGTAGTAGGTAAGTAAACAATAAAAAAAACCTTTTAAATTTTGGCGTTTTTTTTTTAACTTTTAAGAGATGTTACACAAAGCATTTTTATAATTTTTACGTGGTAAGCGGATTCGAGCGGCCGTTGCTTCTGTAAGCAATACATCAAACCCTATTATCGAAAAGAAAATACGAAAAACTTTTTTACTGTTGTGATAAGCTTTATTTTATTTGGGGTTTGATGATTAGTGTACTTTTTATTTTAGAGATTTTACGATACATTTTGATTCTATGAAATAATTATCTGAACTGACCTAAACCGGGAATTCAACCCGGGACCCTTTGCATTCAAGCAAATCACCGCGCCTCTATCCCAATGGGGTCGTGAATGGGAACAAACTTTAATTTTAATTAGTTAATACTATAATTTGTAGGTAAAGTGTAAACTACACAACATACAAACACCGTCAAACTGTTGCTTTTCCAACAATAAACAGTTTCCTTTGTGAAATTAGCGAGTTGTACATCAAGCATAGGTTTAATTCACAGTTTATCTTAGTTTATTGTTTAGTGTGTAGTTAGTCTATGTTGATTTATGCAGCGTCAAGTTATTACCTGCGCAGAAATGTAATATATAGGTAATATTTTTAATTATACAACCGTTTATTGTCCTATTTGAGGGATAAGTTTAACGTTGTGAAATGAGTATTATTAGGTATAACCCAAAGTCAATTAAAGTAAAATATACAACAACAATGAACAGGAGGTGCGTCGTAAGAGGCGACTGATTCCTATAGCACAAGATGGACAGCAGTATCTGCGTGCGAAATCTTTAAAAAAAACTGCGCTCGTCAACCCGCTTGCCAAGAGTAGTGGGTATTGGTCATTTGGTGAGGCCTATGTTCAGCAGTAGACGTCCTATGGCTGAAATGATAATGATGATATACAGAATGTCCCGTAAAAACTACGTCACTTTGCCACCATAATTTTATTTTTATACTTTTTTGAAAATTTGCCTCAATTTGTTCGACTTTACATATGTAATATAAAGATTTTTTAAATAAAATACGTTTGTTTCACATTGATTATTGGCAAAAATTTATGGACCAACTGCTACAGGGCCTTGATGGTGTCAAATGCTTCTTTGACGACATTATCATTCAGGGATCCACAGAAGAACAATTACTCATACGGCTGAGAAGAGTCTTACAGAAGCTTAAAGAAAATAACTTGCGTGTGAATAAAGATAAATGTCATTTTTTAAAACAAAGTATTAACTACCTCGGACATAATGATGATAATTGAAAAAGATGGCCTACACAAAAACAAGGATAAAGTCAAAGCAATTGTCAATACAGAACCACTTGAATTACGAACATTTCTCGGTATGGCAAACTACTACAACAAGTTTATACCTAACTCAGCATCCTTAACTAGCCCACTGAACAACTTGTTAAAAAAAGGAATACATTTTTCATGGAACACGGAATGCCAAAAATGTTTTAACAATATCAAGAATAAAATTTTGAGCAACAGAGTACTTACATACTTCGACCCTAGACTACCATTAATATTATGGCATCGGCATGTGGTCTCGGAGCTGTTTTGTCTCATAAAATGCCGGATGGCACAGAACGACCAATCGCGATTGCCTCGAGAACCCTCACCAACAGCGAAAAAAAATACAGCCGATCGAATTTGTGTAGGAAGTCAAATTAATTTTTTTCAGATTTTAAAGAAAGAACAAAAGTTGTTTAAAATGTGTCGTCGAAAGCGTGGCGATAGGGGGACGTAGTCTTTACGGAAGACAACAAGAGTAACTAGGGCTCTCAAAAATGAAGGACCTAATTTATTAGCAAACTTTCTTCTACAGGGTGATTCTACTGCTCAAATACAGCAACTTTTGCTAAAAGACCAACATCAAAACCGCAAAAAAACATCTTCTTTTAATGCCGACCAGCTGACATTATAACATTATAATTGTCAGAAAATCATCCCTAAGTCTGCTAGCTCGGTTTCATTGTGTAAAAAGAAATAAAGTTAAAAGATTTACTGGATCAATCGAAAGCCTATAAATCGGTTATACATGCCTAAAAGTCGATATTGCATGTAAAAAAATACTGTTAAATGGAACTTATTGGAAGTCTGATAGAGAAAACCTCCCAATTTTCATACGGAGACGAAAAGAAGCTGACAATAAAACTGGCTGATATTATAAACCGTAACAAAAGCGTATTTTTTGTTGATTTTGATTGATCGATGGTTTCCGCCAATAAATATCGTTGCTGTGACGGTTCACAAATAGCTCGTCACCGTTAAATGTAGTGACGTCACGAATTTTCGTTGTTTTACTTTACATTTTTCCGTTGTAACAGTTTTCAATTTTCTATTTTAAAAGCATGCTTTTGTAAGACAAGATGTTTTTACTAAAAATATGTCCATTTTTTAATAAGCATTTATAATTTTATTTCTCTTTTGCTGTCAGTATTTTTATAAGATGTATATCTAGGGGAAAGTACTATCGTGTTTTTAAGGTGTAAATATGTAAAAATAAAACTATGCATTTACATTTTCATAAAAATTGTAAAAAGACGCGATATTTTACACAAGAGATCTACTTATACCAAGACGATATTATCCTCATGATATATTATACACATCATAAAGCTTTTTCCTTACATATGTTACTATTTATTATTTTATATAAAACTTAATTTACTGAACCTAACAAGTATTAGCTTTTGAAACTGATTAATAAAGGAAATATTTAAGAACGCCGAAAACCAGGCAAGCGCAAAATCTCGTGGCTTAAGAAACACAGACTATGGTTCGAACTTAGCACCAGGTCTCTAAATAGGGCAGCTGTAAATAAAGTAAGGATTTTCATGATGATCATCCACCTCCAGGCATCTTGAGGAGAAGAAGAAAAAGCCACAGGTACCTATTTTATTTACCGGTGGTACAAATAATTTGGGGCAGAATCTAAAATTATGTAGGTTTAAAATACCGAACGGTATATCTATTTCAGCTCAGAGGAAACTAAGTATATGTTTAAACTCTAGTTTGAATATGCTTTAATCTCCAAGCTAAACTAAGCACGTACAACTCAAATAGTTAATATTAGCTTACATTATAACTGCCTGTTACGAAATGTCAGAGAAACTATACGTACAGAACTAGACTTAACAGTAAATTAAGAAACATAGAGATATAACTGCCCTTTAAAGAGAAAAGATATCTAGCTAAATATTGGAATTATTTCTAATGATTTATAACTTGTTTATTAGAATAAAAAAATGACAAATGTACTTTAAAAAAAACCACTGTTTTTTACTAAAATACTGACAAGTACTGCTATTAATTTAAGTTTCAATGCAAACTAATGCTAAACTATTAAATGTTACAAGAATATTAGCTAATTACAATTGTATAGATCTTTGTACCTAAAAAATATGTAACGTGAATTACGTCGATGATATTTCATGAATGTCACATGAAGTAGCTGGCAGGTAATTACCAAAAACGTATTATGTAAGAAAGAAAAAACAAGTGCGCCTCGGCGAAACAAATTGTTGTAGTCAATCTTTTAATTGCTCATTTACTGGAGAGAAAGTACTCCAATTTCAAAGTAAGCACTCGGGGTATTTCGCAGCCTCAGTCACAGCTCCGATAGCCGTGATCGTCTAGTGGTTAGGACCCTACGTTGTGGCCGTAGTAACCCAGGTTCGAATCCTGGTCACGGCAGTGCGAACTGTCGCGGCGGAGCCATTTTTTTAAATTTTATTTGGTGCTTTGAATTGGTTTATTAATTTGTATATATAGATTTTTTAATTTTTTAATAAATATATTATGTTATATGTATTTATAATGTTATCTTAACAACTGATAAATTAATATGATACAAAGTAATTAACTGTTATATTAAATAAAGTCATTATGCGCTCTTGGATTAAATTAAACTTGTACGAATATTAGAGAAAAGGAATACTTCAAATACTTGTAGGTACTTATTTAACGCTTTAGCGGACGATGCACGCCTATTGCCGTTATAAAATTAAACGTCTATTGTGTCTGGAATACTGTCCGTATATGTGTTAATGCTAATGTTAATGTTAATGTTGATGCTAGCTCGTATTTACGTATTTTACGTATAGTCGACCAAAGAAGTGATTTGTCACTTTTGATGATATATCCGAGTAAAATTATTATTGTAAGGTTCAAAGGCTTATTATTAGACATTAACTTATTTGGTTAACTGTTAACCAATCACAGGACATATATTAAAGGTGCATGCAATCTTAACTGTGATATGAAAGCAATAGAAAATATTTCATTTAAAAGCAAGAACTGACTTGTCCTTAAAATTCAAAGAGGATAATTCTAGAAACCATATTTAACAGTAAAAAAAAGCTTTTGACTTGATTTGTCGCTTATTGACAACTTAAATCGTTTATTAATACTAAGGTTAACTTATTAATACGTTACTAACATTATACGCTGCCTGAAATATAGAATTTGAATTACTAAAAAGAAAAATTTACAATAGATAGTTAAAGGACTTATTATTCACTTTAAGTTGCAGGAGGTTCAATTAGAAGCTCAGGTATCACTTCCAAGTTCAAAATAATATAAAATAGGTCTCGATAGATAAATTATAATCGACTGTTGTATATTATATATTTTTAAGTAAGTGATCATGTTAAAATTATTTATTTATTAATAAACTACACAAGAAAAAACAAGTCAAATGGCTCATTTTGGCGGAATAGTTTCATTACGTAACACACACAGCAATTGTACGTTAGTACATAATACTCATTATCATTACGAGCACCCAGAGAGGAATACGCACAATTATCTTGCCCCTATTTACCTGAGGAGAAGCTAATGTTCACGTAATTAAAAGTAACGTTTTTCAATACTATTACGTATAAGTATATTGCGTAGTTTTATCGTATAGATGTAGAAATTGTAACAACAATAGGCTCAATATTATACGGTTCGGGTAAGGAAGGTATTCACATGAGATCCGAATTGCAGGCGATCCAGAAGCCCATCATCATCATCATCATTTCAGCCATAGGATGTCCACTGCTAAACATAGGCCTCCGCCAAAAAAGACATTCTATGTTACCAGGGCCAGTCGTCTTTGGTGGTGGTAGAAGCCCAATTCCCATAATGTTTAACAGGAATCGCAATCAAGTGTCGTTCCGGTCCCAGTAACATTATTATCTAAAACGGTATTCTCGTAAACTTTTAATTTGATATAAAATTATCAAAATTATCCTATTATGAATAAAAATAGAAAAAACAACTAGTTTTGGTTGCTTCAATTTTCAGTTGCATTACGAACTACAATTGCATTGTTTTAGTTTACGAGAATGCCGTTTTAGATGGTAATGTTACTGGGAGCGGATCGACACTGGATTGCGATTTCTGTTAAATTAAGAGAATTAGGCCTCTGAATTGTAGATTCGTACCTAAAATACTTAGTGATGATGTAGTTAGCTAGCTAAGTACAGTTAGTACTTTAAAGGAGATCGCAATTGAATTATGACAACCACAAAGCGCTGTCCTCGAAATTAATTTTGATGCCATATTATTAAGATTTTGTTAGTTTATTATAAGTCCATAATGTAGGTAGTGTATGAAAGATACAAACCTATACAAATGTATATTTCTTTTGTTAAAGTTATCACTTACTAAAGGTAAGTATAACAAAACATTATATATTTAGATGTCTTTATATCTCCCTTTAATTCTAGCCGCTTTTGAATAAGCTCGGCTAGGACACTTTGGAACATTCTCACATACCTAAACCTGATTTTAAATAAAATTATGTACTCTGCTAGTTTAATTGCAGAAAAAATCCACTAAAAAGTAATATATACTCGTATCTTCTAAGACACCAAATAAAGTATAATTATGAACGACAATATTTCCACTCAAAAAAATAAATTTATTTAATAGAACGTGCCCAGGTCACATTCTTAGAGCCACTAAAACATGCTTTGTGTTAACCCGACCAACTTGATGTGTTGAACATCCCACCGAGAAAATTTTACCCCGGGGTAACGTTACAGAGCACAATATTATTGGCATCGCATTTACGGTTATTGCCTGTGACGTAATACATTTACACCCCACGCCAAATGTTTCATAATATACTTAATATACTGGGTGAAGTGACTTGTAATTATACTTGTAAGTAAATGAAAACACAGTTTTTGTTTAGTCTATATGGTATTACAAGAATACCTGTAAAGCCGAAAGGGGGATATAAGATCCCTTGTAATATAGTCAAAGTTGCTTGTATAGGTACACTAGTAATAACGGTGTTTTCATTTATTACCGTATTATCGTCCCCACCATGTTTTTTTAGTCTTTATTTAATGAGCTTCATCACTGTGAGACCATGTCGCTCACTCACATTTTCTTAAAATATAAAACATCTTATCGTTATCTTAACCAGGTCCTATGGTCGACCCAATTTTTACGAATCGATATAAATAAAAGGCTTTTTCTGATCGAGGAGAGGCCAAAGCTAAATTACAGACGGTATCTTTTAGTATGTTTCCAAAATAAAATTGTCTTAATGATTCGTTTCGGACACACTCCACCATAACATGATATGCATCTTCAGGTACAGCGCACTGGACACAGTTGGGAGATGTCACCTTTTTCATCATAAATGCGAACTTGTTGAGTGGAATGTGTCCAGAACGAAGTTCTAGCATCATAACTATGTGGTTTCTACTGAGAGAACAGTCAATCCACGGCGAATCTGGTAATACATGATAATTAATTACGAGTAGATTTATGCTCACTGTAATTTTGATGATATTATTAGTCGAAGTTATAGGTTAGAATATTATGCTTTTACAGGATAATTTGACTCTTAAGGCGCCGAGTAAGGAGAATACACGTAAAAGAGGTGTTAGACTAGTTTTCTGGCGAAAATACTGGATATAAGAAATTAATCTATCATGTAACTTATATGTTGAAGTTTTTTCTGTTGTATCTAAATACTAGCCATTATTCCTTATAAACACTAAAATATTTTTTAAAGTACCGCAAATATAGCGAGCTTGTACACATTAAAATTTTAAACGACGTTTTTGTTTAGCTTCAAAGTTGCTTTAGTTTTTTTTTTTTAAATAGTCAACCAATGAAGATTTTACTCTTAGCGCCTACTTTTCCATGAGCGGATATTTTGCTCGCAATGATAATCTATTTGCACAGGAGCGCAACGGTTGGATGAATAGTCTGCGAGAAGCATTTGTATTATCTTAGGCACGTAAAAGAAGTCGCATTAGTCGACGCTTAATGCTCAAGGTCACTTGCCTTATCCGTCGCCTTAAGTTTTACCACAGAGATGTGCCTAGCTAGGCTAGTTTTGGTGGCCTGTCATCATCATAAAAGTCGGAAGACTTATAAATGCGAAAGTTTCGATGGATGGCTGTTTGTTACTCAATCACGCCAGAACGTCTGAATTTTCCAATAAATAAATAAATAAAATAGATCTGAATAAAATTAGGAACAGAGATAGATTACAGACTGGAATAGAACATAAATTACTTCTATCTTAGTAAAATTTGAAAATGTGATTGTTGGCGACAGATCTGGCTACCCAGTTGCTAGGCCGTAGTCTACACACTTTTGCCTAGCAACGGGGTAACTTCGTTGGAAGCCATCTTGACCTGCGATCTTGTACATTATTTTATTTGATTCATATTGATTATTATATTCATTTACTGATTGAAAGGAGTTTCTTTTCGCTTTGGTACACAACATTCATGGTATATAGTTCTTATAAATATACCAAAGTACTTATATAAAATGTGGTGATAAAGTCAAAACTTTATCACCACATAAAACACCTCTTGCAAGAAATCAATCATGTTTTAATATGTCATTGAATCGTGAGAATCATATTCACAGTAAATAAAATAAAAACTAGTGGTGAAAGCTAAAGTTATTTCCAATATACAACTTCTCTATAAAACATAATGAACACCTAAACTCGTACAAGGTGTCCTAAAAATAAGTTTACTCTGTCACGGTTCATGCAAGTGTTGCTTAAAATTCCGTTACGTAAACACCAAGGGGCGCGGGTGTCGGCGCATTAATGAGACCACGTCTGTGTTCCGAAGGTGTGATACAAAGGACATTTACCAGACTTGACATGGGTGTGCCGATTTGGCACAAGATATCAAATTAATAAGTACTTAGGACTACTCCTTACCTTGTGATATTGGGATGAATTTGAAGTCCTCGCGTATTAAATAAATCACAGTTAGGTGATTTCAGACAAATAATAGCCATAATAAAATTAAAGTAAAGCACAATCTGTTTAGAGCATGTACATAAAAGAATAGAATACTCCTTGAACTACGTAATCAAACTTATCAAATACTAGCTGACCCAGCGAACATTGTTCCGCCAATTCATTTGGCAGGTACGAACAGCTTGTATGGGAAAATAAAATAGTTGTTTTACTACTTTCCTTGCAATTTTTTTATATTTTCTTACCTTTTAAACCTTCCCTGAACTTCCACAAATATTTCAAGATCAAAATTAGCCAAATCCGCAATTTTTCCGTGTTTTATAGTTATTCTGCTATTCAGGGCGGAAACAAATTCAACAAATCAAAGATCATAAAAGTCCGTTCCGTTCTTGACTTATAAATGGTGTAACTTACCCGATTTTGAAAATATGGGCTATCTAACACAAACATATTTTTTCAATTCGAATCAGTAGTTCCTGAGATTAGCGCGTTCAACCACCAAACAAACAAGTAAACTTTTTAGCTTTATAATATTAGTATGAGGCCCAATTCCCGTAATTTGACAATAGCCGCGATCCGGTGTCGATCCGCTCCCAGTAACATAACGTTCACAAAACGGTATTCTCGTAAGCCCAACAAAGGCAATTAAAGTTCGTAATGTGACTGAAAATGGAAACCAAAATTAGATTTTTATGCTCTATTTTCAGTCGTATTGGGATAGTTTTGATAATTTTACGTCAAATTAAAAGTTTACGAGAATACCGTTTGTGATCGTAATGTTACTGGGCGCGGATCTACACTGGATTGCGACTACTGTCAAATTAAGGGAATTGGGCCTCTGGAGTTATAAATATAATCTTTCTTATACCGGCATTTTATTTGTACGTATACTATATATATACCAAGTACGTGGACAAAGTAGACCCTCTAGAATTCATTAATATGATTATGCCTGTATTAAGGCCAACTGCGATGTTACTCAGATAATCCACCTCTAAGGATTTACTAAAAAAAATATATTTTTCTTAGTTTACTACTAAATTCGGTTAAATTCTACGTATATATTTTAATGGCGTATATATTTCTACGTTGGGAAATAGTTTTTGTTTTTAATTTTATTTTTAAATGCATAGATTTAAGTATTTAATCATTTTACATATAAAATCAGCCTAGGTTTGCATAAGTATTGAACAATATTTGTGTGACCGGTTTACATAATATTACATTAGACTAGTAAAAACAAACGTCAACTATTCTACAATTCATTCATCTCCAACTATTTTAAGCCATGAATTAAAATATATTTTTTTTTTAAATTATAATGTCAAAATTATATTAGTAAGCTTAAACAAGTTTGAATTAAGTGGTCAGTAATTTTAAATTACATGAGACATTTTAAAGGAGGCAACAAGGAAACTATCTAAGTACTGGAGACACTGAAGTTAAGTAACCTCTTATTATATTTCGTATTTCAAATAGCATTGATGTTGGAATTTTGGATTAAGTAACTCAAGTCACGATCTCACGGCATCTGCTATAGGTGTCTCAGGGTAAAAGCGAGGCGCTTTATTGGATTTGCTGTGGCTCATGCTCAGCCATTTTTCTTTGGCAATATTTATGGGCAATTTGATTTTGTGGCGAAGCGACGGCGTGATCTGCTGAGAGATTTTTTTTGTGTTGGGATGGTGTTAATCCATAGGGGTAACTGTAGCTCATAAGTAAAGTGAATTTAAATTTTGACTCCACTTTGATAACTTTATTTGTATCTGGTTTTAATACCTTACTTTAATACTTTTTGATTATTTGATATTTGTGAACTACCCACTAAAATTTTTAATGTAATTTTAAAAAGAACAGGTCAAGATCAAGCTCTACGTCGTTACAACGTGTTTCTGCTTAAGGTATGGCAACCATGACACACATGTTAACTCAATCATGAAGCTAATTATAAATTATACAGTACTCATCAATCGATAAAACAAATTCATTATAATAATGCGAATTTGGAATCAAGGCAAGAGAGATACACAGATAAGCAAATTAAATTTGATGGCTATTGTAATAGCGCATACCCTGGGTAGGTCACTTTTATTATGTATTCAAATATTTTTAATCATGACTGTCTGGGAATGATATAGTTTATAAAAACAAAATTTTAAAGTTTTTTTAAATAAACATTTTCAAAGGTCAGGCATGTGAAGCTACTGGCAAAAGTTTATTACTATAATCTATTTCGTTCTGTAAATGGAAACGAGGATTGCAGCATATTCGTGGGTCAGACGTGAATGCAATCACGCATGCTTGGCTTTCAAGCCACCAATATAATAGAATCTAAAGATTCTCCCTGAACTATGCACTATATACCTCGCATCACATAACTAAGTATATTTGCTTACTATAATATTAGACAACATCACATACATTGCTCTGATCCTATGGTAAGTAGCTTAAGAACTTGTGTTACAGAAATCAGAAACAACGACGGTACCACAACACCCAGACCCGAGACAATATAGAAAAGTTATTTTCCTACATTGACTGACCGGGAATCGAACCCGGGACCTCAGAGTTAGCGACACCAAGACCGGTATGCTCGCCTCTCAGCTACGGAGGATAATAGAAGTACAGTCATCATCATAATCATCAAAATAATTTCAGCCGTAGGACGTCCACTGCTGAACATAGGCCGCGAAAAGGGGAGGGCCAATATTTACCACGCTTGGCAGGCTCGCCACGCTCGGACTACGGGAATTAGTCGCCTCCTACAACACGTAATAGTTACTTTAAAAGCGTTAAAACTTTAAAAACAAACAAACTTTAAAAAATTTGCAAACACTAACTCACGTACCTATTTAGTTACTTTAAAAAAAGCATTTGTGCATTAAATTCACTCTTAAAGAAGTCAATTTCTAAAATCTATATTTAGAAGATTATTATTTGTATAACTATTTAGGATATTGGCGACCATCATTATTATATGGATTTCTATTCGAAGTCAACACAACATTGACTATATTCACGAAGTCATAGTGTGAGTATACTTAGTGTATAGTGCAGGAGACATTGTAGCCTCCTTGTATTCCGCACCTCGACTGAATTTATGAAGATAAGCCAAGATTTGATCTCCGCCTGTCAAGATAATACGAGACGCTCTGTTTCACTGCGCTTTTCTTCGGAATAAGCTAAGGCTTAAACTTGTTATACTGGAAAAGCGAAAACACTTGTACCAGACACCTTTGTTGGATAATTCTGTAGAAGTATATCTATGCATATATTTAGCATTATTTTAAAAACAAACAAAAAAGTTGCACTGTTTAAAAACATGCTTAACGGTTTTGAATTACATGCGACCCTGATTAATGGATGACACGTAATTGTTTAAAAAAAATAAGCTCACGACAAAGGATTTTGGTTAAAGAAAAATAAAAAAGTAAAAAAGCCGTATCCTTAATTAACCGAATAAAGTTTGCAAAAGCTAAGGATTACCTAGTGGGTTGAACGGTCAACTGAAAAATTAACAATCTAAATAAAAAAACGAACCTTTATGCATAACAAAGCAAAGCTTCGGTTTTATCGAACACTAAGCGGAATTGACTCATTTTATATTCCTTTTCAAACATCACAATGTTGGATGTTAATGCTGAAAATAGCACAATTTTTGCTGACCAAAATTTTTTATTCATGTCGCGTAAGCAATATCGTTTTATCTCTGATTAAGCGATCATTTATGAAAGTGCAATATCTTGTGCATATGTGGACTCCAAAATAATCAAATATTCTACAGCGGCATACGCTACATTATGGACCAAAGTTGTTTGATTCCACAGTTATTCCGAAGGGTACAAGGTTTAATTTAGTGTAACTGTGTTAGGCGTATTCCATACCTTCAGTTCGCAGTCAAATTATCCAGTTCGGTGGCCAAGCGTGTTATGGAATTGTGGAAATGTCAATACTGGTTGGAGGTATGATTCAATTTTAACTTCTATCGTACTGTCCATGTACTATATCTATGAACCGGTTTGCATGCTTGATTGTGCTGTTAATCCTAATGAATATCAATAAAATTAAGTTCTTGTAAACTAATATAAAACACACATAAGTATAATAAACGCTACACATTGAAACATTGTGACGTAACCTGCACCTTTAGTTAATACTGATTAATGTGCAGCCGTGCCGTGAAGTACAGATGTGCCATGTGTAGGCCGTAAAGAATACACTTCCCCACTGCCAACAGGAGGCTTGTCGTAAGAGGCGACTAATTCCTGTAGCAGCTCCTGCTGCTACAGTATTCAACGCAATTTGCAACTGTGCAAATAGTCTAATGAATTGAGCGGCGCGTCTGACCAGTTTTCCTTATGTATTGCGATTCATTTCTAGGTTGACCAGGCTCATTTGTAGCCAGAACCTCACCTTGAGCTTTTAAAACAGTATTCAACCATGTTTTTTATTTCTGTTTAGAGTTTGACGTAAAATAACACTGCTTAAATAATTAACTTCCAGTCTATCTGTTTTATTGAACACATCGCTGTCCTCAGCGAATAAGTTATGTGTGTAATATTTCGAGAGTTGTCGCTCTATTGCATCATAGGTAAGTATTATGAAGGCCACCTTTTAATTTTTTTTTCAGTTTTTCATTACTTTGATCTAATTTTTGTCCTGAAAAATAGAGACCACAGCAACTCTTTAAAGTATTTTTTTTACGAAAAAAGGATTCGATCCAAATAGGGTAAACCTAATCCTTCAATACATTTCTGGTAAAGTACAAAATGCTAGCTTAGGATTTTGTTCAAAATAAACGAATGAAATCTCTATTAATATCTGTGATGTGAGCATATAAGATTATACATGAATACTATCATAATTTATTTACGTTACAATGATTTTTTCGATTAAAGCTACCGTATATTTTTAACCGTTTATTATATGTTTGTAGGTATTTTAGCGTATTTTTTTTTCACAAATTTCATCTATTAGTAAAAAAAAAACACATTCTTTTAGGAAAGAAAGGGCTTGTTTATAGTGATAGCTTCCAAGATTAGCATCTGTTTTTTAAACTTTTATGATGGCCTTTTTAAAATTTTGATTTTACGAATATGATATTATTCGTCGGGGGCTACGACATTAAAACCTATATTGAAAACGTCTCGCCTCATTTGCGTCGACAACGCGAAGGAAATTACGAAATGACAATATTTAAAGTCACGTCAGTAAAGTTCACGATTTAGGAACATAGGAACAGAACAGTGAAATTCCATTTAACATCATCAAGAGTACAAGCGTACTCCGACCATAATCCGCATCATGGTCGAGCGACATTGAAACAATTGCCGTCTGACCTCGGTGACCCTTTGACAGGGGAACCAGAATATACTTGTATTATATCTATGGCGAAAATCTGGTCTAGTGGCTCGTTGCGCTCCGGATTACAAAGCCAGTGGTTGCGGGTTTAAATCTCGCAAAGAGCAAGTGTTTGTGAGACGACTACAATTACCTGTACCTAAGTTATGGATGTCATGTAATGTATACTAACATTATATCTAACTTTTAACCAGTCGCCATGGTACCGGGCACCGGCAGGTCGCCATAGTACAGACAAAAACCTACCCAAGTGAGTCTTAGTTTCCGAATTTGATTCAACGCGTTCTATTGACCAACGACGTACCTACACAGGCACCTATTGTCTTTTTTTAAAACCTTCCGTTCACACAGATATAAAACAAATACGAGAAGTACTTAAACCAAAAATACTTGATTTCAAAAACAACAATTCAGTACAAGTGATCGTTTGAAGTGCAAAACGGTTTTTGTGAAGTTCCCACAAAGTTCGCGCGCCTGCGAAAGTTGATTAAAATGCCGTTTCGAGCCACTCGGACGTTCTTAATAAATTGCTGATGATTTATAGAATGAGGAAACTTGCTTGTTTAGTAATTAATTTCAGTAATTGCATTTTTGCTAAAAGTCAAAATTATTGCATATTATGTTTTACCATTAGTGTGAAATCACAACAACTTTCTAATGATCATTTTCTATTGCTGGTAATTTCCTTCTAGAATGTGTTTTGTGTTTGGAGTTTTACGAGACCTGTGTTGTGAATCTTATTATCTTATCTTACTAATATTATAAATGGGAAAGTTTGGATGGATGGATGTTTGTTACTTAATCAAGAAAGTTTATTTTGTATTTAATGAAATGTAATCAACTGTTCTATTAGTACCTAAATATAATTTGGCATAAAAACAGATTATAGCCTGGAATATCAGATAAGGCAACTTTTTATCCTGGAAAAATGTACAGGTCCCGAGGGATGCAAGATAACTTTCATTATAGGTGGCGCTTCTTAACGTTACTTGTTGCTGTTCAGTAAGCAAAAAACCGGCCAAGTGCGAGTCGGACTCGCACACCGAGGGTTCCGTACAAACATGTAGGTACCTATATAAGTAAAAGTTCACCCATCATGACAATCGAGTCATAGTTATGGTATTTTTATTGCAAAATGAAATCTATAACATTACGAAAGGTAAATTGCGGTTTACGATTTATAACGTATTAAAAAAAACTACTTACTAGATCACGGTTAAACCAATTTTCGGTGGAAGTTTGCATGGTAATGTACATCATATATTTTTTTTAGTTATATTAGAAACCTCAATATCATTTTTGAAGACCTATCCATATCGTATATGTTTGATGAAAAAAAAATTTTCAGTTTTAGATCTAAGTAACCTTCAAAGTTTTTTTTTTGTGTGAAAATCTTAATGCGGTTTGCAGAATACATCTACTTACCAAGTTTCAGTTTTGGAAAAAAGTGGCTGTGACATACGGACGGACAGACAGACAGACATGTCTGTCTGACATGACGAATCCATAAGGGTTCCGTTTTTTGCCATTTGGCTACGGAACCCTAAAAATGTTGAATGTGAAAAAAAAATATAACACTAGCTGTTTTCTTTATTTAGACTAACTATAGTATTGCAAAGATCACACCAATGAAGTCGCGGGCAATAGCTAGTATTTTAAATTCGTTTCTCAGCCTATAAACAACAACACGTTGGGCGCCATTTTATATATCAATTAAATGTTAAGGACTTATGTACTTTATTGAGCATATTTAGTTGACGCCAATTAAACTAATTTTGTTAGGTTTTTGAAAAAGATTACTGGTGTGAGACTTAATAAATTCTTGCTAGGAAAGTAATACTAAGTGGAGTGTCTGACTCGGGACGCCACAATAACTATCAGGATCAGGCAGTTATACTTTGGACCTTTAAATAAAGGTTTACACTTTAAAGAACCGTAGCAAATTTGGAAAAAGATGGCGTTGCCAGCTCGTTTAATAACGACCACCTGAAAACTTCGAAAAGAGCTTACAAAGACTTTTTCGCTGACTAATTAGCTGGCTTCCGTGTCTTTATAAACTTTAAGAAACATCAACTGTTAAGAGGTCGTTTCGTTTTAAACAAGAGCCAATTTATTTTTGATACTGTGCAGTAGCCGTTTGTTGAGAACACAGAAGCAATTGCGACGAGTTCTTTCAGCTCTACGTTGTTAGGGTTTTTATAGCTCGAATAAACCTTTGAGTTAAAAACTAACATGGTCGTAGGCATGTGATTTATGATTTCTTTTGAGCTACCTAAAAAGTATCCTGTATTTTGTTTTTCTTTTTCCCGTGGGTTAAGCTGCGTAGAAATAGGCTTGTCACAGAAATACGACGTCAAAGTTTATTTTCGCGAGGAACAAGTAATGTTAAGGTTTTCATTGACTAGACAGAAGCTTAAACAAACACCCTAAACTTGTAATGATTCATTTTGTTTTTTTGTCAAATCAATGATTATTACAATGTTTTAGTTATATTGTGTCATTTTAAAGGGGGCAAATGTTTGTGCTTTGGGAAAGGCCTATGTCCTGCAGTAAACTGACGTAGGCTGATTATAATGATGATGATTCAAATTCAAATTCAGTCAACGTCAAAACAGTGAAAAAAATGTTGATGCCTCATACATTTGACGACTTCGCGTGATGGCGCGGTTATTTGCCTTGACAGATTTTTTGTTTGATTTTCGTTTCGGGTCAATCCTAAAATAGATTTTTTCTAAATTGGCTTGGGTCTGGGTGTGCTGGGAGATTCTTCTGGGAAAGATGTCCTCCTCGTGACACTCCGAAATGTCTGTTTCTTATATTTTTCCTATGTCATGTTGTATGTCGTTGTGATGTCTTTTAGCAATAAATATTCTTTATCTTTAGTTACAAATTCTAGAAGACGATTCATGTAGACCAGATAGTAGCGATTTTTCACTTTGGAAATCAGCAAATTATACTTTTAAAGTTTTCGTTACCATTTCCGCAGATTTAATAAAGAGATGATTACAGACAACGTTCTGCATTGTAGCATATTTTGTTATTACACAATCTGTGTGAAATACTAAAATAATTTAGGAAAGATTCTTAATTATTTAATGGCCGACTTAGTAGTAGCTATTTAATAATTTCGAGCCTTCAGGTTTTAAGCAGAGTAATGGCCAACAACTCTTAAATTAGTTCACTAACAGACTTACGAAGTAGAAGATTAACAGCTTAATGTAGCATCGTTTCTTCTTCATATTTATGAAAATGTTAGAGTAGGTCCTATTACCTACTCTAACATTTTCATAAATATTTCTCGTTATGTTGATAATTTTTAAAGGGCATAAGTATTTCACAAATTCGGTGTTTGGTCGCAGTAGGCAAAACATTGTGAAGTCGGTATTGAACATGTGATAAGGCATATTTAATTGGCCTCAAATTGCCCTATTTGACATTAAAATTTCATGATATTTCTACTCTATAGGGTCGATGTTCCATGCCTTACGCCTAAAAAATACGCAAATAAATCATTTCATTTCATTTAAAAAAAACATTTCATTTAGACTCCTAGAGTATCAAAAATATACAGAAATTAATGTTTTTTTTTCGATGCTAAAATAGTGATGATAAAACACACAATGGTATGATTTTGTTATTTTCGCAGGGTAGTTCTCTATTGTATATTCCATTGATATAGTCGCAGCTTCGTTCTTTTTCATGTTGTCATTGTATGCAAAAATATTCATGTTCTAGTTTTAACTATTCCCCAAGGAAAGCTACACTCAAGATCCCATATTTACATAGTACCTCTGCAAACATAAGTTTGAAACACATTTACTTTACTCGTATTGATTCCTCAGAAACATGTAATGTTATTGGATCTGTATGTTGAAAGTTTATTAGTTTTTAGCATTCACTTCCTTTTCAAAGACTATCTTTGTAATATAGGAATCTGAATGTTTGTATGTTTGTTACTCAATCGGTTGAATGTAAACAGGCAAAATTCTGCAAAAATATAATTGGATATTTTTTATCCCGTTTTTGTTTTTCCGTGGGATGATTATTCATAACTCTTATGGCTCTAATGTCTTGATTCTAAATTCTAAGCAAACGAAGGTAGAAGCTAGTAAGTTGTTAAGTTTATTTATATAGAAAGATAAAGTAATAAAATATTATAAATAAGTAAGTAATCTAGCCGGCTGGCCGTAAAGAATACACTTCCCCACCGCCAACAGGAGGCGTGTCGTAAGAGACGACTAATTTCTTTAGTACAAGACGGGCAGCAGCGTCTGCGTGCGAAATCTTAGAAAAAACTTCGTTCGCCAACTCCCCGATGATAGGTCATTGAGGGGAGGCCTATGTTCAGCAGTGG
Organism: Anania hortulata; assembly: GCA_963576865.1. Taxonomy (NCBI): domain Eukaryota; kingdom Metazoa; phylum Arthropoda; class Insecta; order Lepidoptera; family Crambidae; genus Anania; species Anania hortulata. Next base: position 6,865,615 of record OY756396.1, on the reverse strand, counting down.
ACGTCCTATGGCTGAAATGATGATGATGAAGTGATCTACAATTTATACTTATCCAATTTTTTTTTTTTTTACTTTGCGGAAAATAAAGGACCGGTGCAGAAATGTAAAAGAATAAGAACTTGTTACATGCGAGTGGGACTCACGCCCTGAGGGTGCCGTATAAACTTACTAGTAATTACGTGTGTAAACTAAATGAATAATCAATAATTAAATTAACCAAATAAATAATTTTCTTTCTTTCTTTAAAGTAATTGGTTAATGCTGTCACTGCAAACGTACTTAAGTTTTTAAGCACTTGTGCTCTTGTGCTTTGCTTGCTCCTTTAGGAATGGATCCTTGAAAAGGATCCTCAATCCATGCAGTTGACGGTAACATTCTGAAATTATTTAGGTTACTGTACCTATAACAAATTACACATTCATTTGTTCTAAATATTTCATAACAAATGAAGCACAAAGTAAGTAGTAATCCGCAAACATGTGTGACATTGATATATACATTGGTTAAATAATATTACAGAAATACTACTTAATTAATGAAAGACGAATCATAACAGCAAAAATAAAGTTAAATCATAATATTTTTTTAAGGTGCATGTATTTGAATAATTTTAGTCAGTAAAGTAAGTAAATTGTATATTTGTAATGCCACTTCAAGGTTTAATTCAAGCAGCTGTTTACTTTTAGTACGTACAGACGAGGCTGGCTTGGTTAAAATATTGCATTTCCAACGAGCGTCGATCCGACAAATTGCATCCAGCAGTGCCGATTGACGGTCCTATTGCACCCGGCTGCGACTGCTCTGGCGAATGTATTGAGCTACAAAAAAGAAACGAGTTCAATCGGTTTTGTTGGGAGCCCACAAAAAGATTTTTGATCAAAATACTTAGTGGCTTTATTTCATTCCTTATTATTTCACTCATCAATGTATTGTTGTAGCTAAGTGAAGTTTTCTGTCCGTTTGAAAAATAACTAAACTTAAACAAAACAAAATTAAAAATATTTCTGATATACTCAGTTTAAATAAGTTAACATAAGCAATGGAAATTTAATTTTTAATGAGGAACCAATTGCACGCTTTTTTTAAAGATGAAATCTTTTTTTTTTACTTTCTGTTAATTTAATTATAAGAAAAATCTGAACGTCATGCTTTGTGATATTCATACTCTGCCAGTCAGCCATTGTGCTAAACCGAAATGTTTTGTAGAAGGATGATAAAGCCTAGAACATAACAACATGCATTGACTAAAACTATTCACACATAATCCCTATCGAACTTGTATAAAATCTTGGCATAAACTAAATATAGTATCTATCTAATGACATTAGACTTAACTCACTTACACATTCCGTTTTCAAATACCTACCAACCTGCTGTAGTTACATCATTAGTTTTAATTTCACTTCAAATTTGCATGGTTACTGTGTTAATTTGAAAAAAAAAAACCGTCACAGTAGGACAGGTTATGCCTAGTGTAAGCCAGTTTCCCTAAATCTGTTTATTTTAATGTTATAAATTAAATATTAATACATAATATACTAAGGAAAGATAAATACAAGAATATGACGACGAATATTAGCTGCTGTCTAAATAAGTGACAAATAAAGTTATTGAAGTATCATTTGGCAATAGAAGATTAAAACGAAACCCTTTACTAAACACAGCTAGACACATCACACACCTAGAAAAAGAGTAGCATAACTCAAAATACTTGGTGGCACAACACAAAATAAATGTGTGTCTTTGGAGTTCATTCTATTTAATGTTCTCGTATTATGAGATCAAATTAAAGAGCAGCACGTCTCAAGTACACAGGTGTCTTTGGAGTTAATGTACATTCCACACACATTCCGATAATCGCAATAACGCATTATTTTGAGTTGTGCTATCTTTATCTAGGTGTGCGAATATGGGTTCAATATTGAATCATTCACAACTATGCGCGTGAATGACTCTAGGGACTGGTTGGTCAGTGATAGAACAAATTGCTTGCTGTATTAGCAATTGCAATAAAATGTTTGCTGTATTCAAATATTCAGTGGCTTTGTAGAATTTTTTGGAGTAGTAATTGCTTATAACTTACTACTGAAATCATTTATATATTTGTGGTAGTTTGTCTGTCTGCCTTTTACTTTTAACGGCAAAACCACTGAACTAAATTTGATTTTATGACGGATGTTACACCTCAAACAGTAAAGGTCCTAGATTTTTTTTAAAGTCGGGTCAGTTACTTTGTTTATAACAAAAGAACGGCTGGACTGATTTTTGTGATCTTTGATTGTTGGATTTGTCTCCGCGCCGAATAGCAGACTAGCTGTATTTTTTTTTACAAAAAACACAGTTATTTTTAAACAAAATAGACCAAGCGAGAGATTTTGCAATGTTTACATTGTAACAGTAAACATTGAAATATTAAGAAAACTAGAACTAGTACTGCTAACATAACGCTAGTATTTTTTATAGAAATTATTATTATATTTATATAAATAATACTAGCGCTATGTCGGCAGTTCTAAAAACCAATCGTGTAAAAGTATCAGAGTCACCACTTACCCCCACCTGTTTCGTGTTTCTTTATAGTTTATAGTTCCCTATGGAAGACATCAATATTTGCATTACAATTTATTAACTCCAATAAGTAATCGATTCAGTGCAGAAAATTACTTACGCTCACATAATCTAATATATTTAAAAGAAAGTCGGGTTAGTTACACCATTTATAAGTCGAGAACGGCTGGACCGATTTTTATGATCTTTGGTTTGTTATATTTGTCTCCGCCTCGAATAGCAGAATCTATATACAGGGTTACAGGGAAAGTCGTACAGAATATTGAAGGACGTTATTATTCAGGTCATTTCTGATCGAATTGATCCTATAATATGGTATTCGAATCCTAACCGTTATGAAGATATTGAATTTTAAAGATATTTTTATAATCTTTTTTTCTTTTGGCTTTTCTATCGATTTTTTTGCGATTGGAGCTACTAGGGCCCGGTTTTTTATGTTTCCAGTTAGAAGACATGTCAATTAATAAAAATGATCAAGAATCATATCATATCAAGATCATATCAAGAAATATGTGTGTCCTAACACACATATTTCTTGATGGTTGTCTTTTTACATTATGATTCATGCATGTAAAATTGTTAAGAATTGTGCATTAATTCATCTTAACTAATTGTTATTGTTCATAATATCATTTTATTAATATGTACTTACTATCACACACTAGCTGCGCTGGTAAGATAAGCTGCACTTTTAATATTTTGTAACATCACTACTGTATGACCTTGTCTTGGTGAATAAATAACATAATCTTTGAATCTTTGAATCTTTAAAAGCAAAAGTTTTAAAACCTTAATTATAGTTATTTTTTGTAGTTGTAGTCAGGATCACGATAATTAAAGAAAAAAAAATTCCGAAACCTTCAACCTTTCAACTAGGAATTTAAATGAAGAAATAGGATGATTGCTATCTTGCCTTAATTAGTAAGACAAGTCTTTTGGGATATTCCAAAGTCCTTTGGCAGTTCCACATTAATAAATGCCTTGGTCGTTTAAAAGTTTTGTTGATATAAAGTCAGCTAAACTAGAGCGGCTATTGCGGCAAATGAAGCCATTTATCGAGCGTGAATCCGAAATTCGAAATGGGAAATAGTTTGGCTAGAAACGCTGGGATTCTCATTTCATATATGCAATGAACACATAAATACAGAATGATTAAATTCAATGCCTGGACGGATTATTAGTACCGATGGATTAAGTATTGATAACAGTGAGTAGGTATCTTACATGTGAAAAGATAATTCAGAAATTTAAAAATAAATTATAAGTGTATAGTTCCTATACAACACGATTATGAGAACGTGATTGCTGGTCTCATAAGCAATCTATGTGTTAATTTCTATGTTTATAATTCAGTAATCAGTAATCATTTATTTATTTACACACCAAGAGATAGAATATAAGGCTCATAGATAAATCATATTTTAGTCACATTTAAATATATTTATTGCATCATGTTGGCATAAAGATCTTAAATTAATACAAGTAGTCCCGTACCATGGCCCTAAGTAAAAACAATTTAGGTATGAGGCGAGGACACTTTATCATAAGGTAATGTTAATTATTAAAAATACTAATAAATGTCAAAACTTTAATTAAATTCGTTGACAAGCTTTAATTTACTCGTATTATATTAATGGGCTTAAAATACAATCCCTAACTATAAGTCTCTAAAACAATTTTTTTCTTAAATTGATTCAACGGTTTTAGACTGAACGAACGTAAATAAAGCATATCGCAATTTATCCGACTAACAAACACAATTCGTTAAATACGACTAACGAAATAAAAAAGCCGTAGCAACTGTCTACGACATAAAACCTTTTTTGTTATTTTTATACTTTTTATTCTTTGACATACTTTGTCAATTTTGGTTATTCAATTTTTTCACTCTCTTGTCATGTTACAATTTTATCTTACAAAATAAATCTTTAAATACATAATATTTCATTACATTTTATTTACAAGCCTAGCAGTAAACACGCAGGCATTTACAAAATTTGGTGCCGAAACCAGGGATAACATTACATACCACTAAACATGGATGAGTCGGTAAGCGAAACATCGAGCGATGAGACAGTCAAGCCAGTAAGTGCGCTTTCATTAAAATCTTTAAGAATAACCAGGGGACAACAAAAAAGGGCTCTTACTAATCTAGAAAAATGTCTCGAGTCTATAGTAATGGACGCCACCGCACTCAAAATCCGCAGGAAGATTTTAGAAACAATTTTTTTAAATTTTCAAAATACGCAACATGCTATTTTGTGTATTGATGAGCATGACGATGATAGCAATGAAATTGAAATAAGATATTACGATTTATTAACAAAAATCGAAACATTACTACAAAATTGCGAAATAACTACTGTTAACAAGTCCATGAACTCTACAGCGTCGAGCTATTTAAAACTTCCACGCATAGAGATTTGTACTTTTGATGGCAAACTAGAAGATTACAAATCATTCTGGGACTTATTTGATTCAATGATAAACCAAGATTCAAAACTATCGAATGTACAAAAATTATATTATTTAAAGCAATATTTGAAAGGAGAGCCGTTAAAAATCATAGATAATTTACCACTTACAAACGAGTCTTACATTTCTGCAATCGAGTTGCTAAAGAAAAGATATGACAATCCTTCTATTTTGATTACAAAACACATCAATACAATTTTGGATTTCCCTACATTACATCGCGGTTCTGCGGAGCAACTTAGAGGCCTTACTGTTAAAGTTCGGCAGCAAATGATGGCATTGCGAAACTTAAAGCAGCCAGTTGACCAATGGGACTCTATTTTGTTTTGTATCATAAGTAGAAAACTAGATACTCTTACACTGCGACTTTATTACTCGGAGATTTCAAGTGAAGAATTGCCAAATATTAAATCTCTGCTTGATTTTATTGATAAAAGAGCAAGTTCTTTAGAGGCAAGCCCTTCTGCGACAATCACAAAAACTAACGTTGCAAGGGTGACCAATGTTGCAAGCGAAACAAAGAAACTTAACAGTTGCATCATGTGCTCAAAGGATCACAAGCTGTACAAATGTCCTAATTTCATTTTAATGTCACCGCAGAAGAGGTATGATTTTACGACTGATAAAAAACTCTGCAAGTTGTGTCTAACCTCACATGAAAAACCTTGCCGATACAAATTTAAGTGCTCTGTTTGCAGCCAAGATCACAATGCGCTTATTCACATAGACAAGGAGAGTATCAGTAAATCCGATCATGTTTTACATTCAGTTAGGTCAAGTGAACACAATGTACTATTGCCTACTGCCAAAGTTTTAGTCACAGATTCTTCTAATAACAAGTACATTGTGCGCGCTTTACTTGACTCAGGAAGTCAAACTTCCTTTTGCACAAAAGCCTTAGCTTTAAAGCTAGGTATTCCAACATTTGAATTACATAAAAATATTGTTACACTAGGAGAAAATACTAAGAAAGTTAGCAAAGGGATTAATTTGCATTTACATTCTCTTACAGAAAACTTTGATGTCAATGTTACATGTTCCATTGTGGACAAGATTACAGTTAGCTTGCCACAAAATAGTTTTGATATTTCAAGGTTTACAATCCCAAGCTTTGTCAAACTAGCTGATCAGAATTTCAATGTTTCAGGAGAGATTTCACTTCTTCTGGCCGCCGATGTCTTCTTCAGAGTTTTGAAGGATGGAAAGGTAGAAGGCGGTCCCAACGAGCCAATTTTACTTAATACTCATTTCGGCCACATCGTTTCTGGTAACGTACTGCCCTCTAATAATTTTTCCATTTCAATGCATTTAAAAGAAAATATTCTTGATCAAGATTTTTATGTTAAAAAACTGTGGGAGACTGAAAAGGTACCGGAAACGTTTATTGAGTCTTTACCGGAACAAGACTATAGCGAGATGATTTTTCAGGAATCTGTTACATTACAAAATAAGCGATTCGAGGTTCGCATGCCAAAAAAGTGTGATTTAGATGATTATGATTTATCAGATTCATTTTTGATTTCTTTACAACGATTTTACAACTTGGAAAAAAGATTTGACAAGGACCCATTATATCATTCTTTATATACCAATTTTATAAACGAATATCTTACATTAGGACACGCTAAAATAATAGACATGGATAATTGTTTGCCTAAAGAACGTCCGCTCTACTTCCTTCCGCATCACGGGGTGCTTCGTCCGGAAAGGATGACGACTAAGTTAAGAGTTGTGTTCGATGGGAGCGCGAGATCGGGAAAATGTCCAGCCTTAAATGATGTTCTTTGCAATGGACCCGTTGTTCAAAAACCATTATTTGATATTTTATTGCGTTTTCGAACTCATAAATACGTTCTTATGTGTGATATTAGGCATATGTACAGGCAAATTTTAATTCATTCTGATGATCGCGTTTATTTGGCGTGAAAATAAAAGTAAACCCTTACAATGCTTACAATTACAAACTATTACATACGGCCTAACCAGTTTAGCCTTTTTAGCTACTCGTTGTTTAATTGAGTTGGCAAACAAATATAAAGACGATTACAAATTAGCAAGCGAAGCCATTTTGACAAGCTCCAATGTCGTTGACGTGCTATTTGGTAACAGTACTTATCATGGCGCAATTGAGTTAAAACAAGAGCTTTTTGGTTTGCTAAAGCTAGGTGGTTTCGATCCACATAAATGGTGTTCTAATGACATGTCTATTTTGCAAGATATTCCAAAAGAAAAATATAGTTTTCAACAAAAAGATCTTGATCAGGACTTAACAGTTAAAACGTTAGGTCTTTCTTTCGATATTAATAAAGATGTTTTTGTGCTTAGTGGGAAAGTTGTAACTGCTCCTGAGATTCCCACAAAGCGGACTGTTTTAAGTTCCGTGAGTAGGTTTTTTGACCCAATGGGTTATGCTGGCCCTGTTGTTGTCAAAGCTAAACTGATTTTACAATTACTTTGGAAACACAATCTCGAGTGGGACGCGCCTCTTCCTTCTGATCTTCAAAATATCTGGGAAGATTTTCATGCCTCAATATCCAGCATGGATAAAATATTAATTTCTCGGGACTTACATTTACATGAGTCAGAAGAAGTGGAACTGCTCGGATTTTGTGATGCATCTTCTGACGCATACGGTTGTTGTTTATATTTAAAAGTGCGAACCACTGACAACAAGTTTCACATAAATTTATTATGCGCCAAATCTCGTATTGTTGGCATAGATTCTAAACTTACTATTCCAAAACTAGAGCTCAATGGAGCGCTACTTTTAGCGAAACTTGCATCGAAGGTTTTAACAGTTCTAAATGTAAATAAGATATTTCTATTTTGCGACTCAAAAATATCTTTGGGATGGATGGATGGACTGTTGAGGAAAATTTACCGCCATATATGGCCAATCGCGTCAAAGAAATCAATAAGTTGACTAACGGTATGACATGGAAATTCACTCCAGGTTCGTTTAATCCAGCCGACATTTTGTCTCGCGGTGGAGATCCCAAAGATATTGGGCATAACAATTTGTGGTGGCATGGACCCGATTACATAAAACATGGTTGCTACAATTTTCAATTGTTAAATATAGAATATCCTTTCTCAATTATTGAAGAAGTAGCTCTAAGTTCGAATGTTCCTTCTGATATTTGTATGATGCCATTTTTTACAAAGTTTTCTAGCATTTTTAAGATGCAACGTGTTATGTCATACGTTTTAAGGTTTATTAGTAAGTGTAAAAAGCTCTCGTCAAACAAAGGTTGTATTAGAGTGTCAGAGCTTCAAAACTCTTTAAACGTTATAATACAATACGTTCAACGTCATTATTTCTCAAAGGAAATTGAATGTATTAAAAAGGGAATCGATTACAAAACTGAAAACAGTAGCTACCTCAAAATGTTACATCCTTTTCTCGATGCTAAAGGCCTTATGAGAGTAGGTGGTAGATTACAAAACTCTGATATTGTCTATACGAAGAAATTCCCAATTATTTTACCGAAAAAATGTCACGTCACACGGCTCATAATCTTAAATGAGCATTTACTTTTATTACATGGTGGATTAAGGATTATTTCTAGTAGTCTTGCACAACGGTTTTATATTTTAAATTCAATTCGAGAAATTAAATCCATTATTCACAAGTGTGTGACATGCACAAGGTATAAGGCAGAATCTGCCAAGCAACTAATGGGTTCACTTCCTAAAGAAAGAGTAATGCCAGGTCGTGTTTTTGAAAAGGTAGGAATTGATTACTGTGGACCGTTTGACATTAAGCATTCAACTATTAGAAGAAGTATTATCAGCAAGGCATACGTTTCGGTGTTTGTTTGCTTTGCTTCAAAGGCAATACATCTAGAAGTAGTATCTGATATGACTAGTGACGCTTTTATATCAGCTCTAAAGCGCTTTATTTCTCGAAGAGGTTTACCTACAGATATTTTTTGTGATAATGCTCAAACTTTTAAAGGTGCAGATAAACAAATAAAACAATTGTACCGCCTGCATAAGAGTAGTTTATTTCAAAGTGCAGTTAGTGATTATGCTTCTGTAAAAGGCATCCAATTTCATTATATTCCTGCATATAGCCCTCACCAAGGAGGATTATGGGAGGCTGCTGTAAAGTCTTTTAAGTTTCATTATAAGAGAGTCATAGGTTCAAAATTGTTTACATTCGAGCAATTGTTTACGTTAACTACTGAAATAGAAGCTATCTTAAATTCGAGACCTATTTGTCAGATGTCTAATGATTCATCAGATTTTAGCATATTGACACCGGGTCACTTTTTAATAAGTAGTCCTTTGACCGCGCTTCCACAACCGTCTTTATTAAACGTTCCTAATAATCGCTTGAGGTATTGGAGGACCGTTGAACAGTTCCGTCAACATTTTTGGCGGGCATGGTCAAATGACTATTTAGTATCTTTAAACAGAAGAACCAAATGGCAAACGAATCAGCCAAATATAAAACACGGAGGATTAGTACTATTGAAAGATAATATGGTTCATCCCCAATTTTGGCCTTTAGGTCGTGTCGTAAGAACATTTCCTGGGAAAGATAATAAGGTCCGAGTAGTTGAAATTATGACAGCTGATAGAAAAATACACTCCAGAGCATTTTCTAAAGTTGTTGTGTTACCAACTGATGCACAATTTGATTAGTAGTGTAAGTAGGTATCAATTTGTATTACATTGTAAATTGTATTAAAATAAAGGAATTACAGTGTTTTCAGTTTATGCGCGGGCGCAATTATGTCTACGACATAAAACCTTTTTTGTTATTTTTATACTTTTTATTCTTTGACATACTTTGTCAATTTTGGTTATTCAATTTTTTCACTCTCTTGTCATGTTACAATTTTATCTTACAAAATAAATCTTTAAATACATAATATTTCATTACATTTTATTTACAAGCCTAGCAGTAAACACGCAGGCATTTACAGCAACACTATCGCAGCCGTAATGAAGCCATTTATCGTGTATCTGCGAACGAAAAATACTTTGCGCAGTATCCGAGTGTTTATTCTGATACCAGATTCATATGCAGATTATTGGACTGCAAAAGTAACTTGTATTAATGTAATGATTAAATATGTATCATAAAAAGTGAACATTCTAGTTGCTAATTGTACTTATAAGCTTTGATAAGCCAAGTTTTTCGTCTCATGTTTGTTAGTGCTTTCTATAAGTATAAATTAGTAACATGTAACATTTTATGTACTCTTTTTACCTTCTTAAAGACGTTTACAGAATACTAGCTGTTGCCTGCGACTTCGTCTGCGTGGTCTTTAGGGGTATGAAAAATAGATGTTGGCCGATTCTCAGACCTACTCAATATGCTCACAAAATTTCATGAGAATCGGTCAAGCCGTTTCGGAGGAGTACGGGAACGAACATTGTGACACGAGAATTTGATATATAAGACTAGCTGTTGCCCGCGACTTCGTCTGCGTGGTCTTTAGGGGTATGAAAAATAAATGTTGGCCGATTCTCAGACCTACTCAATATGCTCACAAAATTTCATGAGAATCGGTCAAGTCGTTTCGGAGGAGTACGGGAACGAACATTGTGACACGAGAATTTTATATATAAGATTGTTCTTGTGACCATGAACAACATTTCAATGAGAACAACATCAGGATCCAAAAAAAAATCACATTCTCATAAAAAAACCGCCGACCAGCCTACATCAATTCGTATGATGAAGAAGTTTTTTTGAGATTTAGATTTTAGTCCCGTAGAAAATGTTGTTTACGTTAGTAAGAAGAATATCCTGAAAACGTCTTGAGACGGACAAACAATTTCAAAAAACAAAACAATTCATAAATAAAATTTGATAAAAACTCATAAAAGAATCAAATTCCACAGAATATTATAAAAGTCCACAATATGACTTTTAACCTTCCAAAAGATTAAAATTTATTTTATAGGAATAAAGACATCATAAGTGTTTACATATAAAGTAGGCAAAACAATCAATCAACTCATGGCCAGTTAGCCGCAAGAGCACAGCCTCTTGCAGATTTACAAAGTTTCAGGTTTTTTGTGATTGAATTGATTAAACCAAAATATTTTTTAAAATAAATGATGCGTGATGATAATGGGAAATATCATCACGCATCATTTATTTTAAAAAATATTTTGATATAAAATGAATATGAGACGAGATCCACTCTTGTTATGTAGTGCGCCGTTGAAATAAATAATCTTCTAATGTAAAACCGCCACACCGTTCGATTACAATCTAAAAGCTTTCGACTAGAAAAACCGTAGCTGCACTATTGCAGCAATAATGAGTCCATATCGAACATGTCTCTGGAACTCCAAACGGGAAATACTTCGGAAAGTAACTCTCAGGCCCAGAATTTGCTTCCGAGATTGCACTGTTTCCGACTGAACAGAGCTTTTGCAGTTGCATGTGTAAACAAAATCCCAGAATTCAAAACTTTTTAAACAAGTTGCACTTTGTATTTGTTTGTTTGTACTAGGTACGTGAGGTATTTAATTTAGATAACTACAAATTATACTATTTTAATAAAAAATCAAATCCACTCTTGATGTGAAGAAAACAAATCTACGATATACTAAAAATTTAACAACAATATTTTGCAAAAAGTGGTCAAAACATCATCCACGTAGTTCCCCAAACAGTTTTGGGAAGCTAAGGAACTTGTAAACAAAAATCCTTTACAAGAACATTTGCTTGTCGAAAATTCTTCGAAAAGACGCATTTTTTACGGTCGAAGGATGAAAGCAGGCTGAGACTACAAGATCATTTGTATAATACAGGCCACAAGACAAGCCTATCCGAGGTCGCGATTGAATACCAAATGGTTGGATATCGGAAAGAGAATGCAGGAATATTTTATTCAAAATCCTATTACACATGTTGAGCTTAGCTGATGACATAGAATAGACGTCTGTATTTTTAAGTTAATGTACAAACGTATCTTTATTTTGAATTTGTAGTTTTTATTTCAATTATGAAAATCTATAGCAGCAAGCTAACAGCCAGCTTCAATAAAGACGTCTTAATCATAGTATTTTAATAGTATGACGACTTTATCGATTTATGAATATATTCTGATACTCCTACTAGCACACTATAGGTATACAAAGCACATAACACATGATTTTTACAAAAAGAAGTACAATGTGTCCTATCGCTAATAGCGATCTCTTCCAGACAACCTTGAGGTAGAGGACAACCATAAAGAAAGAGGTAAGTGGTGCAGAGTGCTTTACTTCATAGAATACGATAAATCGGGGATTAAAATAAATCATAATCTTAGCAACACTGGTCCAGATATCTAGAATCTAACCCTCCTCGCTTTGACAGCTCACGCTTATTAAATCGCCTAAGTCTGCTCGTTAGCGCTTATTGTCACTATATCACTTTTCGTTGTTTGAAACTGGGACCAATTTATTGATAATGCTGGATTCAATATCGTTGTCTAAATCTAGCACGATAGGCATGACATGTTTGTATTATAATAATATCGCTTGGTACTAGTCGTGAAGCTTAATCAGAGTTCTTAAGTACGTTTGATCTTCATCTGACAGTAAGGTACAGTCACTGGCCCTACTCGCACACTCGAACTGTGCTACTGCATAGTTCACTTCATAGTTGAGGTGAGGCATGTTCGCTGCAGTGGGTGGAACGTAGGTATACAGGGTTACATTGCAAGGTTGTTGCAAATTTTCAGAAGCGACTGAGGATCAGTAACTTAATCGATCGTTTTTTTATTATTTCTAGATCTTGTTAAAAAAAACTCGCAACTTACGGTTGTTCGATTAAATTGCACCGTGTGTGCACTGCAAAAGGCCTTTGTTAGCGCGGCGTCTGCGTACGCCTGTGATCTCTGATGAATGATCGCGAAATTCGCGTTTTTTTCGGTTCGGTTTCGGTTTGGTTGTATGTTTTTTAATATTTGGTTCTGTTTTATTTTTTTAAATTTGTTACCACCTTGCAATGTAGTCCTAAACAAGATTTATAATTGAATTATCTGCTCATCTCCTTGTGCAGTTCCTTTTTTCTGTGATATTTGTTCGTATTCACTTTGACTTTCAGTAAGCTATTAAATATTAGTAAAATCAAGGAAGTAATATACAAGATGTCCCGTAAAGAGCGTGCCAAACGAAAACCATAGATAGAGCAAAAAAGGCTCCATCTCCTATCCGAAATTAGACTTCGTAGAAGTCGAACCATTTTTGCACAAATTGCGATTTCGGGTCGTTTTCCTTGGCAATTATTTTCAGAAAATCACAATTTTCTCAAAAACTATGCGACTTTTACTAGGACTATTTTTGGACAAGAGATACAGCTTTTCATGTTCTATCTACAGTTTTCGTTTGGCATGCTCTTTATGGGACACCCAGTATAATGTTAAATATTATAAAAGCAGTTTTTTAATTTTCTTTTCTTGGTCCATTTACGGTGTCTACTTACTGGTTTTTTTTAAATTATTTTTTATTATTGAGTTATTATTTAACGTTAAATCAAAACTTTTAACTTACTGGTTAGTCTCAAAGTGAATATCTCAGAAATAAGTAAGTAGGAATTTAAAGCAATAGTAAAACGTTACTTACGTGCGTACTTTTCTAGTAACAATATACCCTAAAATTAAGGGGTAATCATTATACATATACATTGTGCCTTAATATTCCCAATAATAATAACATCAAAATGATGACAGTCAAACAATTTAATAAATGACTAAATTGTTAGCGTGCGTGACATTGTCAATTTATTTTTTATAGAACATTTTAGCATGGAATTAATAACCAGTAGGTTTTATGAATATGAAACCATACGAACAATAGACATAATAAGTTTTCGTGTTCATTTTCATCAGTAAAAGTACTTTAGGGTAATGCTTAATGGTTTACTACCATTTGTTTGCCCAGTGTCCTTAAATAGTTTAGGTAAAAACGAACTAGAAATCGCATCCCATTACTCGACAATGTTTCGGCGCACACCGCGAACAAGACAAAGCCATCTCTGACTTCTAAAAAAGTAGAGCTTGTGACCCATCCCGCACACAGTGTAGACTTAGCACCACGCGATTTCTTTTTTTTTTTTTTAAGTAAGGATTAATGAGAGGTGTGACATTTACGTGGCCAGAAGAGGCCGTTATAGCTTTTAACCATTACGTGAAATCATCATCAAAAATGGTTTGAATGAATAAAAAAGTTCTTAAATAATAATAAAGAATACTTTAAAGAACAGTAATTATAAAACTTTACAAAAAAATGGAGTTATGCAATACTTTCAGTGTAGGTACCCCACGTATAACGCTACTAATGAGTTTGTGTGAGTCAGACACAGTGAGTATATGAAGCAATTACTTTGCTGTCATTTGTTTATTGTATCATTTATAACAGAAGCATAAATGAATACTTACACTTCTGCGAGTCCTGCTTCGCCGGCAGCTTTTTGTCGCGCACCATCGTGGTAGGGCGGTGCGCGGGGCGGGGCGGGCGGCGCGCCGCGCTTTGGTACTATCGGCCCCGGCCCGCGCTACCTGCGCCCGCGCACAGTGCCACCGTATTCTCGTGGTTGTGCCAAATACCTGAGATAGAAGAGGTTTAACTTCATTAATTTGCCAGTTGCAAAATGCTTTAAAAGTAAAACTAATTGCATAGTTAGTTGAGGGTATTGGTCTTATTCGAGAGTTCTATTAACTTTGAAGGAAACCTAACAATGTGGACAAATGGCCTGGTAAATGCAGGCCGCTTCCAACCGGCTAATCTGGGATTCATTAGGGGAGGCCTATTTTGAGCAGTAGACATCTTATAGCTGAGATAATGATGATGAAGATAAGATTTCGTATGATTGAAAAAGATTATAATTAAATAATCTCAATGAATCGAAATAGACCATTTTCTCAAAGATTGGCAAGCCCTTACCACCAGAGGTAAGTGGAGAGGTTTAGGGGAGGCCTTTGCCCAGCAGTAGGACAGAAACGGCAAAATAAATAAATAATTTCAAAAATTGTAAACTAAAGGAAAAGCTTTTTAAGAGCTAGAAAAAACAATAGGAATATTAACAGAAACATTGGCAGATAACAAAGTAGAAACAAAAAACAGCAACAGAACCAAAGACAAAGTTGAAATAAACTGAATAGTATTAACACAAATGGTGGCTGGTTCGTAACATACTATGAGTAAAGTACTTATCTATTAAATAAAACAATAATTTAAAGACGTACATAGTAGTCGGAATTGTGCTTGTCAGCCTTATTAATAGCATACCTCGTCTTCTTTACATTCTAGCTTCGTCTTATATCGTTCAGAGACGACACTAAGTGGTGCTAAAAGCACCCTTTCGGTACCCTAAAAAGAAGTAAAATAATGTGTATGTTATAGATTCATTGAAAGCATGAAAAGCCAATGGTATGTTATTGAATTTATAACTTTACTATTCGACCAAGTATTTGCGAAGCTGGGCGAGCATCTATTAAAAGCGCTTTTGCCACCTGATTGCTCCACGAAACTCTAAACTCGGGGAGATATCAAATGTCTGGATTAAGTTCCGAACTAAGAAGACCCGGGAGATGCAGTCAATACTCAGTTTAGAGTTGAACAAGGATGTGCAACGATTTGATTAAACATACTTGTCGATGACAAGAGGCCCAATTCCCGTAATTTAACAGTATTCGGAATTCAGTGTTGGTTAAAACGGTTTTGTTGTAAACCCAAAAAATTCAATTACAATTCATAATGTGACTGAAAATGGAAGAATAAGATTTTTTTTGTTCTATTGAAAATCTTATTGGGATAGTTCGATGATTTAGGTCAAAAAATATTTTACGCGAATATCGTTAGGTGTATATGTATATATAGTACCTATACCTTATGTTATTGGGAGCGGATCGACACTGGAATGTGAATACTGTTAAATTACGAGAATTGGGCTTCTGTTATCTTACGCAGTTTAGCTTGATTATGCCGCAGAAACACAGTGACTACTTCGTTTCATTTTAATTGTGTTTCTGAGGCATAACCATTAGTGTTGATAATTCTTCAAACTCTATAACAGGAAAAAATGGGACTAGTGCAAGTTAAACTCGTATGAAGAGGGTTCCGTTCTTCTTATAGGTCGCAACAGTTCTGAAATATATGCACTAAAATATAATGTGGCAAATGACAATAACATAATAAATTTAAAACAATAAATTTTCTATTGTGTCTAGTTTCGTGGCAGTCAAAGGCTTAAGTAATTTTAAACCCGTGTAACGTTCGTTGCACCAAACATCTTGCCTGGCAAACGATGAGATGAAGTACCTAAGTAAGTAGATAAGACTATATAAATAAATATAAATATTGGACAACATCACATACATTGCTCTGATCCTATGGTAAGTAGCTTAAGCACTTGTGTTATTATTTATTTATTTTTATTTAAAAACTTTATTGCACAAAACTTTAAAAAGTGTACAATAGGTGGACTTAATCAATCAGAAACAACTACGGTACCACAACACCCAGACCCGAGACAATATAGAAAAGTAATTTTTCTACATTGACCGACCGGGAATCGAACCCGGAACCTCAGAGATAGCGACACTAAGTCCGGTATGCTCGCCTCTCGGCTACGGAGGTCGTCATAATACAGATATATTTCGTATAAAACTAAGTTGAGTTCTTTGATACCAAGGGCATCAAGGTCTCATTGTAAATATCACCAAAATAAGTAAGTAACATTATAAGAGTTACTTATGCCCAAAGCATTCCGTAGATAAAAGTCACCAAGCTAAGCTTAAAAATAATGTTCTCTACAAAAACACCATAAAAAAGTATATTTCTTAAAAGGAACATTCAAGCAACGTGTAGCTGCAATAACCATCAGCTGAGCGTCTAATATCCCAAAATTCGATTAGATAACCGCCAATGTATCAGTGGATATCCGAAGCTTTTGCAGACCTAAAAATAGCAAAGCCAGCCAAATCCACGGGCTTGGAGAGGTTCCAAATACCTCTCTTATATGTGGACGATTTAATTGAGGACTTAATATTGGTTACAAAGTATCCCGCTCAGTGGAAGAAGGTAGCGGAGCGGGATAATTTATCGTAATAAACCTACGTCTGTTGCAGCTTAGCGATTCATTACACATTTTTTTTCACACTCACTCCAATTATCTAGCACCACACTAAGCAAATCTTGTACTATGGCGAATAGACAACGGATAAACATACTCAAATACATATTTTTATAAACGTCCATATCTTAGGTACAAATGCTAGTGCTCATCACACAAAGATTTGCCCCTTGCGGGATTCAAACCCGTAAACAGTGGCTTTTTAGTCCGGAGCGCGGACCACTACACCAGATGGTCGTCGATTGACTCTCATGTATCGGTGGAGTGAGGATGACATCACTCATCATCCAAATCAATCAAATCAAATCAAATTGAACATTTATTCGCAAGAATGCAGTACATTTGTGATGTTTAAATACTAAATTTAATCCAGTGCACTCAACTAAAGAATGGCATGAAAATTTTATTTACATTGTTAATTAAATAAATAAATTAGCGAATTAAAAGCTTGTTTTTAAAATGTTTTTTTACTTTTGATCATTTCAATATATAAGCTGTAAAAAACCGTGTTTAATCAAAAAAAGAAATCTGGTGCTTAAATACAACTTTTACTATGGGAACAATAAAATAAAAATAAAATAAAAATCACTTCTATCTACTAAACCACCAAAGCTGATATCTGTATGTATAGAGAAGTGTTCTATTAGTTCTATTATATTATATTATACAGGATTACATTGCAAAGGGGTGCCAAATCTTCAGGAGTGACTCAGAATCAGTAACTTAATCGAATTATGCAAAGAACAAAAAATTATTTTTTCACATTTAATTATTCTTATCCGCTGTCAAAAATCGTACGCGTGGATAATTTAACTCATTCATGAAAGAATTGCACCGTATGTACACTGCGTAAGGTCCTCGTTGGCTGGCCGTACCGACGCCTCTGATAAATGACCTTAGCTTTCGTAGTCTCTCTATTGATTTTATTTTCAGATATTTTAAAATAATTTATTTTCGTAGCATACGATTATTAAAAATAATAACGATTAAGACGCTTCTTTATATTGGTTCCTATATCTTATTTTTTAAATTTGGCACCCCTTTGCAATGTAACCCTGTATGGGCTAGTTTCCTAAAAAAATCTAATTAGTCCGTCAGTTAGATTAACAGAAAATATTGGAGACGTATTTTTTCTTTTCTCAATCAAACAAAAAATGATGAAGATATAGCCCGTTAAAGTTCCGCGTAACGTCACGCCTTGCGACTCTTTTTAACAAGGCCTGACGTCACGTGTTCACTTTGATGCACTTTATCTTCGTGATTTTTTGTTTGATTAACAAAAGACAAAATATGGGTTCAATATTTTTTGATTATCTAACTGACGGACTAAATAGAATATTTTTTTTTGACCCAGGAAACTAGCCCATTATATGTGTGTAGTGTGTACCACACATTATGTGGTACACATATTAGACGCGGTCGCGGTGCGGGCGCTCAGTTTTAAACCACCCAGGCGACACCGCAACCGCCTAGCGAATTTTTAGGAAATTCTATACGACTCTCGGAATTTCGTATGTGACTGTGATTCTTCAAATACGTCTCTTAGAGCTTAACCGCTAAAACTATTTTTGTTACTTGGATACTGAAAGGATACTAAAAGTTGAGGCTCCGTTGTCGCCTGTCATCACGACACAATGTCCACTACCAAATATTATTCTGTAGTAATACTTAGTACCGTTTTACGTACAATCACGTCACAACATTATTAATTGCCGCTTACCGATAGCCATAATGGCCCGGTGATTCGCCTACTTAAACACAAAGGTCTTCCTGGTTCGTGTCAGTTCATAAAACATTTTTTTTAAATGTGTCCAGCCTGTATGTGGAAATGAGAGTCACGCACTTTGGCAAATTCACGCCCTTTCGTAAGTTCATTGTCTGGTATACTTCGTAAAGCACTAGGACGTCAATCCTTACTTCGAGACTATTGACAATTAATTTGTATGTTGTATGGCGCATAGTAAATTTACAATACAGCGTCAATCTGTATTGTAAAATAACAGAACCTCAACTGAGGAGTGTCTATTCAAAAGGGGATATTTACATTTTTATTATTTATTAAACTGAGTATGCAGTCTTGTTCTTAGTGCTGAATACTCACTTTCGTCACTTGAATCTTAATCAAAACGGGATATTCTCCCAAGTAAAGCAGCTTCAAATATGAGTGTTCATTTCAGAACAGGATATTTACACTTACAAAATTAAAAAAATAATAGTTATTTTTCATTTCATAACAAGAGAGGATATTTACAATACAAATATTTACACTATACCAATTAGCCGTTTCAAAACGGGATATTTACTTTTACATAGTGTTTTATTTCCTTTAACTTTATGCTTTAGGATTTATTTTTAGACATTTTACTCTGTAGAACGGAACGCAAAATTTGTATGTTTTGAACGCATCGGTATTTTTTTACTGTGGCAATTTTCAAGGGTATTTTGACGTCTGTACTTTTTGGCGGGCTTTTGAACGCACTAGGCGCGAATTTCAAAGCAATTTTCAAATAATTATTTATTTTGTTGTCAAATTGCTTATTCTTGCACTAAAAGTTGTAAAGTTAAGCAATTAATAACTATGCCGGACGGGGACGGCGAGGACCCGCCTGGGGGAACAGAAAAAAGAAAAACTCCAAATCGAAATCCAGATACTACATCAACGGAAGATGATTTCTACAAACCCTATGTAAAACAAGGCTACAAAAGGCTATTTCCTGAAAATTCGGTGAGTGGGGATTTTTGCGTCTTTGTAGAGAGCACCAAAGAGAATGAGAAAATTGGAAACAACAACCCGATAGTGACAACAAACATATTTAAAAACGATATAAAAGGAATCAGCAATATAAAGAGAATAAATGCAAATAAGATCTGCGTTACCTTTTCTCAGTCCAGCAATGCTAACAACTTCTTAAAGCACGACACCTTCCTGTCCAAACATCAACTGAAAGCATACATCCCGGCAACAGCAGTGGAGACGGTCGGCGTGCTCCGTTTTGTACCCACAAGCGTCAGTAATGAGGAGCTTTTCAAAAAGCTTTCCTCTTCATTTGAAGTAATAGGTGTACGTAGATTCACAAAGAGAGAAAACGGTCAAATTAAACCCTTTCAAACTGTAAGTGTAACATTCCTATCAACGTCATTACCGGACTATGTATACTTGGACCTGTTCAGATTCCGTGTATTTCAATATAACGCACCGTTATTACAGTGCTTCAAATGCTTTAAGTTTAACCATGGTGCAAAAATATGTAAATCCTCTCAAAAATGCTCTATTTGCTCAGAGGAGCATCACTTTAGCGAATGCACCTCAAACAAAGTTGCTAAGTGTATTAATTGTCAGGGAGCTCACCTAGCAATTTCACGCGACTGTCCAATTAAAAACAAAAAAATCGAGGAAAAGAAAAATAAATTGACTTACGCAAATATTATATCGAGCTCAAATACTTCAAATAGTGCAATCATTACAAAAAATTACAAAAATGATTTTCCAACACTGCCGGCACCAAAGTCAAACTTAAAGCCTTTGCCACCAAGGAAGACACAAGCTGTCTCCGCTACACAAACTCCCACCCCCCCGGTCTCAACTGCTTCTGTAAGTAATACGGAACATAAGGAAAAGATTCCTAATCATAAGTTAATTGAAGAAATTTTGTCGAATGATTACATCCGTAAAGGATTGGTCGGCGCCTTGGTCGCTATCGGCAACGAAAATAGGGAAATCACTAATACTGTGATACAAGAGATACTTATAAAAATTTTCAGAGGAAGTTCTCTAGATGGATAAAAGTTTTTTAAGGATTGCACATTACAACGTCGAAGGTGTTATAAATAAAAAACCGTTGCTCAGTAACTTTTTATGTGAAAACGACATTGACATTTGTTTATTAAATGAAACATGGCTTAAAAATTACAATAATTATTTTATTCCAAATTACAATATAATAAATCAAATAGGTAGAGAAAAGGAAGGTCGGGGTGGGGTAGCCATCCTGATAAAGGACGTTTTTAAATACACCATCATAGATGTTCCATACTATGACTTTTTGCAATCTGTCGCTATAAATCTCCAGACGAAGATGGGAAACTTATGTATCTTATGTATATATTGTCCTCCACCTAAAGAAGGTCGTCCTCGCTTTAAAGCCAATAAACTTAAACAGTTAATTCAAAGATTACCGAAACCACTTATGCTTTGTGGTGACGTTAATGCGCACCACATAGCATTTGGGTGCGCTTCCTGCAATAGTCGTGGCAATGAAGTTTATAACATCTTGGACGACTGTGACCTTTGCATCCTCAACTCAGGTGCGCCAACCACAGTAGGTAGGTCTGTTCATAATCCTTCGGCAATTGATATAACTTGTATCAGTCCATCAGTGGCTCCATTATGTGATTGGAAGGTTCACGACGATCCTATGGGAAGTTATCATTATCCCACTATAACCGACATTCAGACATCTGTAGATAAATATCAAATTGGTGATCCGGTACATAGGTATGTTTATAGTAAGGCTGATTGGTCTAAATTCCATTTTGAAACAGAAAAAATGTCTGATTGTGTTAACTTTGATACTTCTGATCCTATGTTAACATACAATAATTTTTACAATCATTTAACTAATATTAGAGACATGTCCGTACCTAAAATTGTTAAAACTACTCCTCATTTAATTAAAAAACCAGTACCATGGTGGGATAATGACTGCAGTAGCGTAGTAAAAGAAAGTAAACAAGCCTTAAATTTTTATAGACGTAATCCAAGCATTGACAATTATGTTAACTACAAGAAATTGGATGCCATCAAAAAGAAAACTTTAAATGAAAAAAAGAAAATTAGTTGGAAGTCTCTATGTGAATCTTTTAATAGATACACTCCTGTTAGCACAGTATGGAACTACATGAAGAAGTTTAAACGCTTGTCTATTCAGAAATTGCCAAAGAATGATGAATGGATTCCATCTTTCTTCAACAAGTATGCCCCTTCATCTCCTCCTGAAAAAGATATAAACAACTCATTATTAACACAGTATTTTTCTCAAAATGGTGATACAAAAGCAACATTTCTCTCTCAACCTTTCACTTGGGAAGAATTTGTCACAGCCTTGCAATTACGTAAGAACACAACCCCTGGATTAGATGAGATTCCATATGAACTCATTCGTCGCCTCCATATTAATGCTAAAAAACTTTTATTACAAGTATATAATCTACTTTGGCAAGAACAGGTCATTCCAGAGTCGTGGAAAACTCAATGTGTCATTCCTATTTTAAAACCAGATAAACCTGCTGATGACAGTAACTCATACCGTCCCATTTCTTTAACATCCTGTATTGGTAAAATATTTGAATGCATGTTAAAAATTCGATTAGATCACTATGTCGAATCAAATAACATCTTACCTAATGAACAATATGGATTTAGGAAAGGTCGAAGTGCTTCAGAAAGCTTTACATCATTGATCTCTGATATTAAGAAATCTTTCCACTGTCATTCTGCAACAACTTGTGTCTTTCTTGATGTGAAAGGTGCTTTTGATAATGTGAATCCCTCAATTCTTATTAGCATCTTGAGCGACATTGGTGTACCAGGTCATGTCTGTAAATGGATTTTTAATTTTTTATATAATAGAACAATGTATGTTAAATTCAATAATATTCTTCATGGACCGAAGCATGTTTATAAAGGAACAATGCAGGGAGCTACTATCTCCCCATTGCTATACAATTTGTATACTAGTCAAATAAATCAATATTTAAAACAGACTGATGTAAAGTTTCTTCAATTTGCTGATGACTTGTTAATTTATACTGTAACTAAGAATGTAAATATTGCTGTACATAGTTTAAATATAGCCTTAGCTGAGATCCATCACTTTTATGGCAACAAACTAAAACTTGACATCAGTCCTAATAAAAGTGGTGCTATGTTATTTTCCAAAAAATATGATGATTGTGACTCTCAAATTTATTATAATAACAATCCTCTTCCCTGGATTCAAGAGAAAAAGTTTTTAGGAGTGTGCCTGGACAAAAAACTTTCATTTGCAGATCACATAAATCTACTCATTAAAAATTCAACTAAGGCTTTAAACATTTTGCGCTCACTAGCTGGTGTAAACTGGGGCTCAGACCCTAAAATACTATCCATGCTTTACAAAAGTCTTGTTCGCAGTCACTTTGATTACAGCTCTTTGGCATACATGAATTGTAGTGTAACTTTGTTAAAAAAATTAGATGTCATCCAGAATAAAGCACTTAGAATAATTACAGGAGCTATGTGCTCAACTCCCATCAATGCTATGCAGTGTGAATCATGTATTCCTCCACTAATTGTAAGACGCATACAACTGGCCTACAATTTTTGTCTTAAACTTATTTCTTCTGATAACAAATCTGTAATTCATAAAATATTACCACCCCAATCATTTGAAATAAGTTCAACTCCTCCTACGCAGATATCAGGTTCTGAACTAATATCTGGGCACACACCTGAACTACTTAGAATTGCTATGTACATACATAATCTTTGCTTAAATATGTATATAGATAAGCCGTGGCCACTTTATAAAGTGAGTTTCGAGGTTCTTATCAGCAAACATTTTAATATTATATGGGATAAAGTAAATAATCAAACTGAATTAGACCAATTATTAAACAGTAAGCCCTATTACAAAGTGTATACTGATGGTTCTAAATCAGACAATAGTGTAAATTCAGCATTCTATGATCCTCAACTTCGCTTAGTCAAAAGCTATAAAATTGATTGTCGCAGTAGTATCTTCACAGCTGAAAGCTATGCTATACTTTTAGCCCTAAGACATGTAATTAGTTCTAAAACACGAACAGATATCATTATTTTGACTGACTCTAAAAGTGTACTTCTAGCCTTAGAATGCAACTCACAAAAGTTTAGCTTAAATTATTTAATCTATGATATAAAAAAACTAATGTATGATATAATAAGACTTACCAGTAAAAATATTCACTTCTTGTGGGTACCATCGCATCGTGGCATCAGCGGGAATGAAATAGTGGATTGCGCTGCGAGAAATGGCTTTGATATCGATCATTCTGCTTTGATGAAAATTCCTCATACTGACTACCAAGCACTGATCAGCAAGGATCTGAAAAAGTTGTGGCATGAGTATTGGACTATTAAAAGTGCAGAAAAGGGAAAATGGTATGCAAAGATCCAAGGAAGCCCGCCCGCCAAACCTTGGTACCATCGCAAGAATGATTATATTGATAATAGACAATTTATAACCATCATCAATAGGCTAAGATTTGGCCATTGTCACACTCCCACTCACCTGAAGAGACTTAACCTGATATCGAGTGCCGAATGCCCACATTGTAATGAAGAACCAGCAGCTGATTTAGAACACATAATTATGAAATGTAGAAGCTTCGGCATACAAAGACTTGTAATGATCAACGACCTTCAAGAAGTGTGTAAGGCTGTGCCTCAGAATCTGCACGTACTTCTTAGTGATCCCAAATTCTTCAAGGCTCTCTACAAATTCATAGTATCATCTCTCGGTACTCTGTGATTCGTTCGGTGAAAAAGTGAATTTCAGTGAAATGATTGAACAATAATTATGAAAAACATTGAACATATTCACACTTCCAAGCGGATAATTTTTATCTAAAAATGAACTGTTTAAACTTTTAACTCTTTGTATGAAAACAACGATTGGCTTAAAAGGGCTGGAACCCAGAGCCGTAAAACCCAATTAAAAAAAAAAAAAAAAATTTTGACGTCTGTCAATCAAACTATTTTCGCTCCGCGCCAAAGTGTCATTTTTGGTTGTAAGGTTATCTATTGAGATACATATGATACTTTCAACTGTATTTTACCAAATTATGGATGAGAAATTAGTAGAAGACTTAAATAGTGGCGGAAGAGAAGATAGAATTGCGAAAAAACCCCGTAAACAGAAATCGTAAGTGAATGAATCTATGACGTTTTCGATGCACCTTTTACGTATACTTTTCGACTTTGTTTTGTAACTCCATTGCTAAGAATATTGTATTTATATTTTGCAGATATGCAGACAAAGATCCTCTTTGTGTCAATTTTAAGTTACCTTGCTTACATACATCTTCAGGATCTGGATACAAGTGCAAATCCATTCCGTTGAAGTTGGTTATACAAAATAGAAAAGCCCTATACATCCGGAAGAACAAGATTGAACAAGACAAGAATCTATGTTGTGTGATTGTCTGACACCTGATATTGGACAAATCAGGATTTGAATGTCTAATAATTAAAAAAATATAATTCTGTTTAGTAGCGTCTTTAATTTTGGTCATTATTATTATTAAAAAAAAAGAATAATCTGTGTTTTATTATCATTTAAAATCTTGAGATGTACAATACAAAAGAGGATATTTACAAAATAGTACACAACTAAAGGGGATATTTACAGTAAGTACAGAACAAAGGGGGATAATATAAAAGATCCGTGTCAAAAGAGGATATTATGATTTTTCTGAACTCTGTAACTTTAAATTAACAAGTCATATTTTTTGGCAAAAAGTGTAGTTAGAACACTGTAATGAAATAGTTTCATAACAGAAATAATGCTTTTCGGTAGGTCTGTGAATATTTCCCATATAAGTTTTTCCCATTTTGTGAAAAATAAGATAGAATGTAGGTATCCCCTTTTGAAAAGACACTCCTCAACTTTCATCGTAGTATTACTTCTCAACTGTCAGTCAATCTAGATCATAGACTAATCGAACGTCTGTTTCCAAGCAATCTAAGTCCCCGAGACATACACAACGGTTTTAATTGAGGACATACATAATATTAGTTACAGAGTCCCGCCCGTTCAGCCGAGGGGTTTACTGGGGTGGATAATTCATTAACGATCCGGAAAAACGATCAAAGCAATTTTGAACCCACGGTGGATTCGTGCTGACGTGTGAGCGATGCGGATCGATTCCCGCTGAGCCCTAATGGGCAATGTGTGGATGAGTGAAAGAAATACGATGACAAACAAACAAAATCGCTTATCTTTTAAAGTAAATATGCTTCGGAGCAGGTTTAGTAAAAGATAATGATGCAGCGCTTATTCCGCAAGGTTTAAGGTTAGGTTAAAACGTCATCGTTTTAACCTAACGCGCTACAAACCTACGTGCTTTTTTGTATGATTCGATAAATTGTATAAACAAATAAGTATGTTAAATGAATGTAATTTTTATTGACTAAGGTCGTTATTAGATTTACTAAGATTAAGGGCTGATTTTTCAATCGCTAGATAACTTTTCTCTGATAACAAGAGATAACAATCTGGAAGTCAATGGGGGATGAGGGATGAGGCCTATGTTCAGCAGTGGACGTCCTATGGCTGAAATGATGATGATGATAAGATAACTTTTATTCAACGAATAAAAAACGGTTTGACACATTTTCTATACGAAAACTGTCATTATGTCAAACTTATTCTTCACATAAAAGTTATCTGGCTATTGAAAAATCGGCCCTACGTGAATTAGTTGGTATAATCATTGATCTTGCTAGTTTGAATAAGACCTTAGTATAATGGGGAAGGCTTATGTTTATCAGTGGACGTCCTATGGCTGAAATGATGATAATGATATATAATAGTAAAAGCAATCAAATCTATTACATTTGATGTATCTATAGTCTTGACAGGCTCGTATGGAGTCAAGATACTTTGTCAGAACAGTCACAATCTTGTTAGAAGCAACAAACATTTTCGTTGTTTATCAGCTAATTACGTGGTTTTCTTCTTTCTTTCAGTGTGTTGTCTTGTTTGTAGGCGGGATACCTACTCTTAACCACTATTTGAGATGTTGTAAGTTTAGTTATGACATTTGGAGTGATTGCCGTCTGACCTCCATGACCTATCTCTATCTCTGAGGTTCCGGGTTCGATTCCTGGTCGGTTAATGTAGGAAAATAACTTTTCTATATTATCCCGGGTCTAAGTGTTGTGGTACCGTCGTTCTTTCTGACTACGAAAAATCGTAGATTACATAGGGATGATTCAGATACCTCTCAACACGAGGCACCTAAAAAAAAATTTCGGACGTCACTTTTCTGGCCTGTATAAAACAAAGTCAGGTTAGTTCCACCATTTATAACTCGAGAACAGCTAACAAGACCGATTTTTATGATCTCTGGTTTGATGGATTTGTCTCCATCCTAAAGAGCAAAATAGCTATTAAAAATCGAAAAAAAATCCCCAAAAATAAATATAAAGAAGCGGTACGAAGTACGCTGGGTCAGTAAGTAGTACTATGTATATATTTAGAATAACACAAAATGTACTCCAGATTATTATAGTTATCTCGTGTCGGAATATGATAAAAAGTTATAATTTTAATATATTTTTAATCATTATTAGAATCAGTCTACGTCAGGATGCTGGATATGCCTACCCCAAGCTCGCTACTGAACCCTATCATCATTTGTTATTTTCCCTCCGTTGCCAGCAGTTTTTCGTTTATCATCGCTTAAATGTTTAATAAACAAGCTTTTCCCCGCTGTTTTGTCCGCTTTTAATTCGATTTGTCACAGATTCATGAATTCTCTATACATAATGAACAAAAAAAAAATTCTAGTTACCGTGAGTTCCTATGGTACAGTTCTCATTTATTATAGTGAAGTACCGTGGCCTCTAAATTCTGTTTTAAATACTCTAGTATGTAAACATAAAAGGTATCTGTCTGGGTGTGTCCTTGTGTAGACCTTGTCTCGTCGTTTAATCCTATTTATTCGTAGCGCTACATCTAGGTAGCTAGGCACAAGGGCTAGTTCCCGTTTGCTTCCCGTTTGCAATATATCACCGTAAGATCGGGCGACGTAATTATTAGCTACGTACTGGCAGCAGATAAGTCTATAGTTTATTAAAAAATAAAAAGAATTAGATAAATCAGGTGGCATTGAAGTTAGGTTGTAACTCAGTCGTTGGATAAAATGCTAGAAATTAATTCAACTCGTACAATTTGTTTTGAAAATTTGTTAATAAAGTAAATTGTATTGAGTAACTTATAACAGACTGTATTAGAAAGGTTTTTGAGAAAACTTCGAGCCCATCGAAACATTTTCTATATAAAAATAGCAGTACAGTGTGGTAAGTACCTATTAATAAGTATTATTTTTACTTCTTAATAGAATTTATGAGGTTTTATGTATGAAATAGACCATCATCGTCCTGTGAGCCTTGCAGTTCACTGATGAACTTAACCCTTAAACCAAAGAGCACGATCTCCCTCTTTTTTCTTCTAGTCACTGCCAGCTATCTTCCTAAGATCGTCGGTCCATCGAGCTAAGGGGCTTCTTACACTACGTTTGCCAAGGCGTGGTTTCCACTCGAGAACCCGTTTAACCTACCTTTCATCGGTTCTACGACAGATGTGGCCGGCCCACTGTCACTTTAGCTTGCTACATTTTAAAAAACATCATTAAAGTCTTGGTTATTTAATAAATATAATAACATCTCAGATCCAGACTTTGCTTTACTCAAACTGAGATTATACCAAAACTTCAAGAAAATAGACTTATTCCATTTGTCTGAGTAACTAAGTAAAATTTTATTGAACTCGGTTCAATCGGAATTTTGAAGTCGCTCACCAATAACCTCCTTAATTTGAGTGTTAAGGGTCATAATGAGGAAAGGTCCGGTTTATTAATTAGTTAGTCGGGTTATTCTACTACATAAATTAAAGAACTTTTTATTGGGACCAACATAAAAATCATTTTTGCTATTTTGAAATCATTTCCCTGCACAAAATAGCGGTTGCGGGCGGGTTAGTAGTCATTGTTAGATTTTTTCTATTTTAAGAAATTTATAAAGCTCCCATAGTAACAGTTGTTGTATTTGAACGATAGAATCAGCCCCCAGGGGATCATCGATGTTTTAAAAATAACCCTGTTTATATAAAAATGAATTAACGTTTGCTAGTCTCACAAAAATTCAAGAACGGCTCGACCGATTTGGGTAATTTTGGTTTTGAAATATTTGTAGAAGTTCAAGGTAGGTTTAAAATTTAAGAAAATTTATAGAAAGTGCAAGGAAAGTAGTAAAAACAAGTATTTTATTTCCCCAACAAACCGTTCGTACCTGTCAAACAGGATGCGTTAAGTAATTAATTTTGCGACTAATTGCAACAACGTTTAATAGCGGTACAAAGTTCGCCAGGTCAGCCAGTCTAAAATAAATAAACAAGTGAAATCATCCCTTAAAGAACAGGTAACTAATCAACTAACCTTAAATAATAAATCGAATCAAATACTGAAACGCAGTGGGAAGTAGGTCAACAGTTATCAGCGGTGACCGTCCCTTAAACACTGGTCAACACAGCTCAGTATTCTCAGTATATGGATTTTCCGTTGCTCTGAGCACGACGGCCTCATCATTTATACAGGATCGGGAGACTGCTACGGGCGATTATACACATATAGTGTATGTAGGTAGAGTACATAACACCTATGACAAGACGACATCTATTATCATGAAGGTACCTCTATACATTTTGTAATTATGCGAAGAGATATAGAGTTGATTCCACCACCACACCACACACCAAGGGTGTTCGATTTTTTTTTCAAGTTTAATAACATTATCTTACTTAATACCTGTCTTAATCTTAATATCTGTACTCTAAGCTAGACGACCCAATTGGTATGGCAGTGAGGCTATGATTTGCGTTGAACGTAAAGGGTTCCCAGTTCAGGTCAATTCAGAAAAACTTTATCATCATCATCATTGAAAGCGGCCTGTATCTACGTCTTCCTGTGACCTATACCAGATCGTCTGTCCACCTTGAGGGCAGACGTCCTATGCTGCTCTTTTCGGTACACGGCCTCCATTACAGAACCTTTCTGCCACATCGGCCTTCAGTTCTACGTGATATGATATATGTCCCGCAGAAAAACTTACATATTTTTAATTGACCCAGTTTTGAGTTTGCCTCGAGACGATCTAAATAGTTACTAGGTGATTTTTTATTAGTATAAAAGACTTGAAGGTTTGTACTCATGGTACTCATGGTAACAAAAAACTTAAGTCAAGAAAATAACTACCTATCTCAATCTAATTTTTTTAGTTCACGTTTTCTGTCCGCATTCATATCAAGAAATAGTTTTCGTACACTTACAAAATTAAGTTGAGATACTCGTAGGTAATAAGTTTCTTTGGGAAAGTTGTTTGTTATCATAATTATTTTAATGACATTTTATCCACAATTTACAATAATCACTTAGTAGGTAGAAATAAAATAAAATAAAGCAGTATGTCAAAAGGGTTTTATTATGAAATTTAACCATGCAATTTCATTAACCATGGTAATTATTCTACCAGACATTATTTCCATACGCGCCGATGCCGTTTCCAAAGCCGCCGTATCCTAACACGTTACCGTAGGGAAGACCGGCAGAGCCGTACGCCCCTAGGCCGAGTCCATTAGCACCAGCGTATGGGAGACCAGCTCCTGGGAAACCAGCCAGTCCAGCGCGGTTGTATGGACCAGCGAAACCATTGTAAGCACCAGGATATGCTCCATTGTACGGTACATGAGGGCCGTCATACTTGTTGAACGACACGTAGGAGGTGGCTACTCCTCCAGGGGTCAAGCCATGGTGACCAGTACCATAGCCGCCATATCCTCCGTAGCCACCCAAACCGCCATAGCCGCCGTAGCCGCCACCATACGCCCCTAGTCCATTTAAAGCCGGGTTGCTTAGAGCACCCGAACGGACCAGGCCGATGAAAGAGACGATTACGGTAATCTGAAATTAGTAGAACTTGTAAGTTTATCTAATGATTATCAAGAAGTAAACCTAAGTAAGTAAGTTGGCAAAGTAAATTAGATGTAAAACAGTTACCTACACGATAAAACTACATAAGTTGATAAAGTTAAGTAAAAAGTTGTTAAAGTTGTTAAATACAACTTTTTGTACGCTCGTCGTAATTCCTACATTGAGTGTCGAGCCACCTCCATTCATAAACATATTTCTGGCCATTAGTAGGGCATTGTATACGGATCTGTTAAGTGTGGTGTGAAGCTGTCACCTCATGACCTTTTTTCTTCTAGCCTGAACCACGTTTTTAAAGTTTTCATTGTGATACCAATATCATAAACGGAATAAAACATCAAACACTCATTAGTATTGTTAGGATAAATCGCATGACCCCACTGACGATCAAATACCTCTTGAGGTATTTGATCGTCAGTGGCCTTGGCCACACCTATACCTACAATAGGATACCAACTATTCCCCAACTATGAGGTGTTTTGGAACATAACTCCATGTAGCGAACCCAATGCGAATAGGTGGAAGGATGTTTAGTCAAGACTTTACAGTCAGACATTATCTAGCCTACTATTATGAAGAAAAACCTTTTTTATTTCCCTTTCAAAAATGAAAAAAAGCAACGGAACTTCGCTTGATAACGGAGCTGTGATTTTACTTTCTAAGACTTTAAAAAAATAACAGGGACATATATTTACCTTAGCAAACATTGTGCTGGTTTCCTTATCTTCAAGAGGGTCTTGAATGATGATGATGCAGCCACTACCCGCTGTTTTTATAACAAGACCGTAGGCAATAAAGTATAATTTTCAAGGTCTTCTTATTAGAATTTAAGAAAACGGAGCGTGACGGTACTTAATTATGCGTATACTTAGCAATATAGGCATTTGGTGTAATGTTAAGAAGGTACTTATGTTTAATGTTACATGAGTGCCGTAATCATGAGATGGTAAATAAAATGTCTTTCATTTAGTTTGAGAAAAGATTAAGAAAGACAGTGGAAGTAAATATCCTGAGATTTTTATAGTGGTTTACTTATCATAAGATACTGCTTGACGTTATGACAGCAGCGGGGCGTCTTTAATTTAAAAAAAATATCTTCAAAAAATATGATGACCACAATCATGACATTATTGTCGTCATCATATTTTTGTATGCTAGATATAAAATGAAAATAATCTTTTAATAAAACATCTAGGGCCTTACTACAAAAAAGATAGACTAGGTTTAAACACTGCCTAAAGATTAGCCAACCAATTGAAAAGGATGGTAATACGAGTATAACGGAGACATGTGTGATGTATCAATATTCCAAATTGTATGGCTATTCTTTAGACATGGTTTAAACCTAGTCTATCTTTTTAACCGACTTCAAAAAATGAGGAGGTCTTCAATTCGTCGGCACCTTTTCTTATGTATGAAATCAAAATCAAAATCATTTATTTTTGCAAATAGGCCATTAAAAGCACTTTTACACGTCCCAATATTTTTTTTTGCCCTACCACTGCTTCGGGACAATTTGTGGGGTAGTGCCGAGAAGAAGCAGCGCAAGAAACTCGGTCACTGTTGTCAGCCTCTTTTAAAATTAATATTTTTACAAGTTTTGGTGCGAGCTAATCAGTTTTAAATCCACACATTTTTATCATTTATATAATCACTAACGGTGCAATAACCCTTTTTCATTAAAATCATCTTAACATGTAATCTAAGTTCAAATACTGGCAGTTCAGCAAGGGATTGTGGTAATTTATTAAAAATACGAATACATTTTCCCATGAATGAACTTCCTACCTTGTGCAATCTGAAATTTGGAACGACAAGTTTATCTTTATGCCGCGTATTATACCTATGTATGTCATTATGTTCAGCGTTCATTCGTCTACGTTTACCGATTTTGATAATTCTTTTTTTGTTCGAAAGTAATACTTTCAGAATGGTCCCATATAAATTTGATCAAATTCTGATGATAGGATCTATAAAAAAACATCAAACATTGCATGAACTCCATACCACGCCAACTGATTCTTTACCGACTTCAAAAAAGGAGGTGGTTCCAATTCGTCGGAATCTTTTATTTTATTTTATGTATGTTCAGCGATCATTCGTTACTACGTTTACCGATTTTGATAATTCTTTTTTTTGTTCGAAAGGTAATACTTTCAGAATGGTCCCATATAAATTTGGTCAAATTCTGATGATGGGAGAAGAAAATCATTAAACATTGCATGAACTCCATACCACGCCAACTGATTTTTGTATCTATGTTACCCAATATCTTTGACAAATGTGAACCAATTTTGATGATTCTTTTTTTATTGAATAGCTTATACTTTAAAAATACTATAATAACAAATTGTGGAAAAAATTTCACCCCTAAGAGTGAAATAATAGGAAATGAAATCGGTGTTCAGCATTTAAATGTTGTTTGCACTCTTAATTTCTGTTTTGATTAGGATTTATCACTAAAATAGATGAAATAAGTAAAATTTATAAAAAAAACCTACTTCAAAAAACTAAAAAGCTTGAAATAATCCTAACACGTAAGGTACCTAATCAGTTACTTTTGGAGTCGGTGCCAGCCGATGAGAGATTAAATGTTTTCGTTTGCACCGACTCCAAAAGTAACTGATTAGGTACCTTACGTGTTAAGATTAATTTAAGCTTTTTAGTTTTTTGAAGTCGGTTTTTTTAAATAGTTTGTAGTAAGGTCACTAATGTTTTTGTTTTTCAGTTTTGCAGTTCAGCATTGCAGCAGCAATGTGCAGCTTGTGTACCATCATATCCGCTGAGTTTGTGTAAAATGATTTGTTTGGAAAGGGGAAATTCAAAACCATTGACGTAAAGACATTGGACTAAAGGGCACATAAAATGTGTACATATAGCGTTAAAATAACTGAGGTATCATACCCATCTCCAATAGTTCTAGGCATCATTATATTGTGAGCTGAGCGCGCGGAGCTAAGTGCGGAACATCGATCACCCTTCATCTTATCGGCGGCTGCTTCTGATCGTGTATTTTGTACCTATAGGGTTACATCAAGATTCACAGTACCGTTAGCAAAATATTTATCTACGATAACGTATTTTAATTGCTCAAAAACACACGACGTATGAACAAGTAGCTACATAATGTAGTATGTAGGTAATGTACTCGTATTAATAATGTAATGTAATTAATTTAGCAATTGTTCCGGAAAATAGTGTGAATTTTAACTCATTAGAAAAGAAAAATAGACCACGCAAGCAATCAGCTGCCAGATCTACCTATGTTTGAGATATCTAAATCAAACAATGAATTCGGTAGAATACGTCGGCTGTGCAACCTCCCTGTGTGAATGATGAATATAATTAATTATTTTATTCATTATTCGAGACATGTACCGCAGCTCCGATTATATGGTTCGGACCGCTGTTGGCGACACCAAACCGTTCTCCATCACCGTCGGAGAACACCAGGGTTACGTCCTCAGTCTGTTTCTGTTCAGTGTGATATTAGACGTTGTGTCAGACAGCATCAGAGACTCACATGAGCAGCCACCATGGCTGCCGATGTATACTGACGATATCGCACTGGTAGACGTGGACAGGGGCAGGCTGGTGAGACGGGTAAACAAGTGGAAGCAGTCGCTTCAGAGCGGTGGTCTGAAACTCAATGTGGCGAAGACCGAGTACCTGGCCTGTAACTCTACAGATCTAACGTCCGTCCGCAAAGGCGGAGACAAAGTCGAGCGCACGGACCAGTTTAAATACCTTGGATCTGTACTTCACGCGTCGGGAGACTTTGATTGCGACGTCAAAGCACGCATTGCTGCTGCGTGGGTCAAATGGCGAGGGGTGACTGGTGTCATTTGTGACCCCAGAATGCTTAACCGGTTATGCTAAAAGGACAGATCTATAAATCCGCTACTTGAGCGACACAAGCAGGAGCTGCGTGTCACGGAGATAAATATGCTGCGGTGGATGTGCGGAGTCACGTGGAAAGACCGCGTGAGGAACTCGCGCATCCGCGATAGCCTTCGTGTCCGTAATATTGCAGACAAACTACAGGAGTGTTGCCTACGCTGGTACGGTACGCTATGTTTTGCGAAAACCGGCAAGCTACGTAGGAAACAAATGTCTGGCCGTACCGCCATCGCCAATCCTAGCAAAAGGGGTAGACCCAAGAAATACTGGCTAGACGTCGTGAGGGCTGACATGCGTGCCACTGATCTTACAACTAGAGATGCTCAAGACCGTGCGAAGTGGAGGTGTAAATCAAGGAAAGCGGACCCTGTCAAAAACATGGCGTTGGACTCAACCGGGATTGACCGTATAGATGAAGAAGAAGAAGATTGCAAACATAAAGAATTGGTTCGAAATCCGACTTTAAATAAGATTTGTTGCGGGTAGAAGTGTTATAGATATTTTATTTTTATTTTTTTATAAAGCTGACTATTGTGCTAAGCTCGTGCACAATGTAATAAAAATAAACTAATAAATCAGATAGCTATTCTGCATACAAATTAATGTATACCTAGGTTGCATATTGCATGCTGAATTGTGGGTGAAATAGATTTTATTTTTAATAGAATGAGAGGAAAGCATTTCCATGTTTCGTATCTATTCGTTTTTGCTCATAACCGCTGGATGATAATTGTTATTTACGACTTATAGCAGTGACATAAAAGCTATTTTATTACACTTTGATATTTTTGTTAGTCGGTTCATGTCCAATAGTTATATAGGAACCTTAATGCACAGGAATAAATGTATGTGTGTGTCTCATAAAAGCTTGCACGTATTAAACAATTAATTTACATAATTTCGAATTTGAGTCGTAAATGCATAAGTATAATATTGGTTTTTGTAATCAGTTATGAGGTTTTTTCTAAATGAATACAAATGTGAATATACTGAGTGAATCTGGCTTTTGCTATCACAATGGGAGTCATAAGAAAGCTCAAGGTCGGACAGCGTCACAGAATGTAATTATAATGGGATAAATCACAGCGTGCTATGGAAGAGGCTATGCTCGGTGTTTCATTGCTAGATCGAATCAGAAATGAAGAGATCCTTAAACGAAAAAAAGTCGCTAATATAGCCCAAAGGATCAGCAAGCTGAAGTGGCACTGGGCGGGGCACATTGTACGCCGAACTGAGGGCTGATGAGCCAGAAAGGTATTGGAATGGAAGCCACTTATCGGCAAGCGCAGACAACCTGGTAAAGGTTGCAGGAAGTCACTGGATGCAGGCCGCTTCCAACCGGCCAATCTGGAAATCACTAGGGAAGGCCTATGTTCAGCAGTGGGCGTCCTATGGCTGAAATGATGAATCTGGCTTTTCCACTTAAAAATAAAAAAGATAAATTTTTTTGGAAAATTTTAATGATCTATATAATAGGTACGTAACGCAATAGGTTACTAGCGTGCTTTTGAGAGTACTAATTTTAACACGAATCATGATCATTTCTTCAAACTTAGCTTCGCTAGCTCACATTTAGCTTGCTCTCTCGCTAGCGCCTAGCTAAGATTTAGACAACTAAAACGCAACAATTATAGACGATAACTTTTTACTAAAAAGCTAAGTAATAGTCTTCTATTACTTAGCTTTACTAAGTAATAGTCTTCTATTACTTAGCTTTAAAGGTAAGTACACAATCCATACTACTCGTATATTACAAAACTATCTGATAGAACCTATGTAAGTTTAAACATCAAAAATGGCAGTACTTAGCGAATATATCATGAGTTCATATGTTACCGCATATAGCACAACCACTATCTCTAGGAACTGGCATAATTTTTCCCTGATAGGACCTACCCTCGTTACCCTCTGGCTGAGGCAATCCGTTCTCACTACGCATAAATGAAGCCCTAAATACAATACTAAGCCTTATCTCTAGGGTTTAAGCTTCAAATTGTGTTGTAAACGACAGTCATGAACAAAATTAGTGTAAATTTGTTTATTCGTCTCGTATTAATAAACGGCTCTATAAAATTTGTAGATATTTGGTTTCTCCGTGCTCTTGAAACCTATTGCGTTGTTTGCGACTTTCTAATGTGTATGTTATTCGCGTTCAAATGACTTTATCTTAAAGCTTTGTTCTGGGCTGGCCCAAGATTAATTAAAATGTATATATGTTAAAATGAAATCACAAGGTTCTTTATGTGTAGCATTTTACTTGTTACGAGAACACTAAACTAATAAAACATCTACTTAGATAAGTATCAAGCATTACCGCTTGTCATACGCTGGTTCGGATCACAGACCATATTTTTAATAGTCGAGGTTTCAATTGATCTGAACCTGTTATTGGACCCGGGACCCCTTGCATTTTATGCAAAATTCCCGTCACTATCGCATATAAGTCCCATAACGCCAATCAGATGCCCAATGATAAAGATGAAAAACAAAAAAAAAATTCTGACGAATTAAAAACCTTCTTTTTTTTAAGTTGGTTAAAAATCACTACGATCAAAATAAGAAGAACTAATTTTTTTAACAAACAAAAAGTTACAGAGGCGATACAAATCTATAACGAGTTTCCTTATATAATGTAGCCATAAGGAACTTTAATCTAAATTTCACATTACCCTCCTTATAAATGGCGTCAGTTAACATCATCCAGCCACCTTTCCCTTCATGGGAGTTAAAAAACAAATGCATAGCAAATATAACTCGACGAACAAACGAGCGGTTTATCTCTAGAGCGGAACATTTGTTATTGTTGCCAACACCGGCCGCCAGGCAGCTGTGTCGCTGCGATCTGTATATCTATGACTGTGGGGTTTTAATATACAGCGGTTCCCAACATAGTAAAGCCCCCAGCGGGCAATTAGGCACGACCTCTGCAAAGAGGTCGAACGCAAACGTAGCACGTTATATGCCACTTTACTTTTGTATAATATCTCCAACAATATCTCTTATCAACGGTATATATTTTTAGCCGTGTAGTATTAACGTGCTAATACTATAGTAGCAGGTATAGCTATTAGTTTCTTCCAATTATATTAATACTAAAAATACTGAAAATATATTTACAGGGTGTAGTTTTGAACAGCAACGCCCGACTCAGGGGTGATAGTACACATGAAAGTAATTACAAGTCAACTATTACTTCATTAGTAAAAAAATCTTGTTCAAAAGTATCCTAAAACTTTTGAGCCGTGTGACTAACACGCACGGGAGGCGACAATACTACGAGTGGTACCCTCGCATACCCTGCTACACCACCGAGTATGTGGCCGCCGCACCACAATTTCCTGATTTCATGGATTTTCCCATGAAAATTTAAGGTATTTTTTTGTCATTAGTGTCGTGTATAGTACCACCCCTGAGTATGTATATGAGTGATATCTTGAAAAATAACCTGTATTCTTATTCAGGTCTTTTGGATATTTTCAAATTTTTAAACGTACAAACCTCATGTCGATTTATTTCAATGGTCATGAAAGGTGAAGGTCATTGGTGTGCTGAGAATCAAAAGGTTGGGAAGGCTCTACTAAAAAAGAAATTGAAAATCTATCCTGATGTCGACTAGGTTAGTTGCTTAATGTTCGTTATAGCTCTATCTAGAGTGAACGAACGACTCTTTTCAATCTGAATTAATAGACAAGATAACATTGAAGTTATACTTTCTCTAGCGTTCAACCTACTGTTCGATTTTTTAAAATAGAATTTAAAATATGTTTATTCTTATAAATCTGTCAATCTGGAATTTATTTGAGGAGGCATATGTTCAGCAGTGAACGTCCTATGGCTGAACTGATGATGATGATGATTATGAATCTTGTAAAGGATTCTTCATTTTTATATACAGGGTAGCAAATAACAAGTAGATATAACTTTTTTTTTAGGAATTTTCCTTTTGGAACCTGTCAGATCGTGCCAGGACAAAATAAATAAATTTCACTTTTAAAAAATCCGTGGAATTAGAACTAAGGTTATTAACCTGAAGGTTGTCTGGAAGAGATCGCTTCCAGCGATAAGACCGCCTAAATTGTGCTATTTACTTTCCTGTGATTTGTTTGTTTTGTGTGGTGTACAATAAAGAGTATCTATCTATCTATCTAATTCACTTTTTTAGAATCCAATGCATTTTAACTGTGTATATCTATCTGTCTGTTTTATTAAGAAAGTACAGTGTTTATTGAACCTGCAATAAAGAAACTAAATTTTTCATTACAAAAAAAAGTAGTATTTCCAAATTTTCAAGTAAAAATCATAACTCGTAATTGGATGAGAAGCGATTTTTTTCCTGCACGATCTGAGATGTCCCTAAGCCCACTTCCTAAAAAAATTATACGTCTAGTCTGGGCTATCCTGTATATATAAGATAATATAAATATAGATTATTACGTAAAATGTTATGCTTGACACCAGACGGCATCATCATCAATAGTTCTGCAAAGGTGTATTCATAGACAGGTAAAGAGTTATACGGTAATTCACAAAATAAATAAAACCATCTCTTAATAAGACAGGTAAGTATTATATCTTTCTCTTTACAATCCCGCATCAGATATTCGTTAACTATGTGTTATTGTTGTACTCAAATCCGTCTTGATAACAAAACATGATAACAATATAAACAAGGATTTTAAGAAGATGCGATAGGGCACAGTATGGCCTGGTTCTATTACGTCTAATCTATACTTGTAATAATTCTAAATAGGTACATTAAAAGAGTGTACTTACGTCAAATTCAGTCTTTCAAAGCTTAACTTTTAATCTTAGAAGTATGTCATGGACCATAAGCGCCAAAATTGAGCAAAAAACTTCAATCTCTATGAACTGACGTCCTATGATGTCATCTCTACGTAAGCAAGACTGGGTGTGGGACCAATGACGGTAGGTCCCTAAATTTCTCACGTTACACTTTGGAGCCTCAGGGCGCACTGTGACATGCTCGGATTTATGGACATGCAATAGGTTCTAGACTGTTGGCTTACCTAGTCGTATATCCTGTTAATATAACAAATCTGAGGTTTGCGTCTTTGATACCTAATGTCTAAACTGATTTGGGACATTAGAAATGGTTAATTTTTAAATCGGGAAAGCGTTGTTTTTATAGTTGAATTGTTTTTTTTTTATAGATCTATAAATAAAATTTATTTTGTATTTTCAAACTAGATTTTGAAACTTAAATTGCGTGGACTACGCCAATTGTTAATGTTAACTCAAACCTAATTTGCTGTAATAACAAACCTAATTTCACACAACGCCTCCTAAATAGCGAATAAATATTTCACGCGACCTAAGAGGTGCCAGGAGAGTGAGCAAATTTAATTTCGTGAAGCCCTTAGTACTCTTGGTAGAGTCGTAAGCTGATTAGATCCGCCAATATCATAAGACTTTTCATCTTTATTTAATGATTTTTGCTTCAATTTGCTTTTGAATGATAAATAATTTTTATTAAAAGTTGGATTGGATTATTACAACTTTTTTTAAACAACAATTTTTTGAGATAACTTCAATAATAAATAGAAAAGATTGTTTGTTAACAAATGCTATTTTGGCAACAGTAGGTAAAAACATTCATACTATATTAATAGATAATCTAGATACGTTCAAAAGTCAAATGTTAGCAACAGAAACTAAAATATACCTCAAATATTCTGAGACACATGTTGTAGCGTTACTGTTAAAAATAACAGAAGTAGATATCACGAATTAAGGATGTAATTGGTTAATGATATATCCCATTAAGGCAGTTGTGGCAGTTTAAATAAGTTCAGAAATGTACATCTTGTTCTTTATCATTCAAATTAAGACATATTTTGCTAGAAAAGTTTTTTTTTTAAACGGCCGGCTGTCTCTTACTACTTATAAAGCCATTTAATGCTTAATTATAAATTAGATTGGTCACAAAAAATATACTCGTAACGTCAAGAAAAAAAAATCATTGTAAAATTGAAGATGTACGTTTAATTTTGTTGTTCTCTTAAATTTTTGTTTTTACAACTACATGCATCTTAAATCTAACTATTATTGTTGTTACTAGAACAAATGCCTTTAATTCTGGTTTCATGGTGTTAAGAATGGATGTATTTTGACGTACTTATACTTTTATTATATCAGGTTTCGCTTTTATTTCTGCGAGGGTAATGTTCTTATAGTTATTGACTGGTGATATTATAAACAGTTATGCACAAACGTAAGTACATTTTGTTTTCATTTCACACAGAATTTGTAGGTTGATTAATGGAAACACATATTTTCTTTTGTGTTTTTCAATGAGGGAAATATTGTCACAGTCATCGTTACCGTACATATTATTCTTTAGTAGGTATGTCTTAATGGATATAGAAGGATGGCCCAGAAACCCGACACTAATTACCTATAACACAAAAGGAAAACAACATAACATTCACAGATAGCCGCTGGCACTTCCGAAAGCTCTTCGGAAGCCTATCCCCAACAATTAGGGCAGAGCCAGAAATGGGAACTTGGAGTGCCTTCAATCCAAATAAGACCTGCGATGTACACGCGGCTACAAGTCAGGCTATAAGTTTCCATTATAACCTGAACTTACACTTAAGGCACTGCTTGTACAATCAAAGGTCAGTATATAATGGAATTGTATAGCTTGACGTTGACGTGTGTACTGGGGTAATGGTCCTCCCATTCCGGGTAGATAATAGATATCGTGTTCGGTAATAGAGATTATACCTACTTGGGTTAATGCATGTTTATGTTAAGGGAGAGAAGTATACTTTAATAAGATTTTATCGGACTGTTTGTATTTCTGCTGCTTTACAGGTATAAGGCTAAGTTAGATTTGATCATGTTTTAATTCAAAATCTTTAGTGCTGTTTCTGCTGATTTTCAATCGATTTCAAAGAAGTAAGAGATTCTCAATTTTCATTTTATTAAACAACGCCTTACTTTTAGTAGGGAAGAAAAATTTTGCTGATAATTTACATTTAAATAACATCTTTAAAACTCAATTGCGATAGTAGTTATTATGATACCGTGACCAACTAAATCTCACAAAAAATCCTGCTCTTACTCTTTTGGTTCACTTTGTCCTGGCCATCTTCTTCAGTGAGGTCGCAGCATGTCTTCAGTGACATGGAGAGTTATTCCAAGAATCCCGATACCAAATCCTAAAACCTAGCCAGTCTGTCGCCTTAAAAAAAAATCAATTTTGGTATTGTCGTTATGTAGTAAAGTGAAAGGCAGAAATTATTTAACGTCGTTAAGCTATGAAACTTTAGGGACCGGTCCTCAGAATTTAGTGACCTCAACTCAAATCTTAATTTAATTATATTCTGCTTCATCGAGTCAGCATTATGGTGTTGTTAAACTGAAATCTTCAATTTACAACTTGTATTTTTTTGCTTGGCTATAGGAACTGCTAACTACATACAGGTGACCACGATAATTTTAACCTAAGAAAATCAGTACTATTACAGTTTCTTTAAAAACCAAAAAACTAAGCAACCAATGCAACCATCTACTGAAACTATGTTAGTTATCTGTCATAACACTAGCTGTTTTAATTAAGCATAGGTATAAAAAAAATTGACATTCTTCATCATTTCGTTGTTTCCCTAGAGATTTCGCGAAATCCCTAAATCCTCATTTCCCTGTTACATATATGTATAACTAGCTGTGCTCGCGGCTTCATCCGCGTTGAATACGGCTTGTAACCTTCTGTTTTACTCTCATAGGATGTCAACTAAAAAATAGTAGGTAGCCTATGTCATTTTCTGACCCATAAAATACCACTATGCAAAAAATCATGTCGTTTGCATTTGCATTGCTCTATGAAAAACAAAAACAAGTCTATCCCGTGGGAATCGTACATTTTTTAGAATATGAAGTAACCTATATGCTATTCCAGACTATAATCTATCTCTATACCAAATTTCACCCAGACCTATTTAGCCGTTCTGGCGTGATTAAGTAACAAACATACAGCCATCTATGCTTGTTCCCGTGGGATAATTATTTATTGCTCTATAACTTAATCCTAAAGGCTACGATGACGAAGTTGCGGGCAAAGCTAGTGTTTATAATCATAGATATTATTCGGCCTTCACGCATATTCGGTACGTGCAATATTTGATCACCGGGTATTTACTGACGTACGGAAGACAGGCACCGCAATATTTGCGCTAACTTTGCTTCACTAGAATAGAATAAATAATAATTTTGGTATCAGAAGATATATTGGTATAAGCTTCATCCATTGCACGCACCGCACACTTAGAAATCACTTGCAAACACGAATAATCTGAACACTTTGTCAGTAGTTCAAGCCCAAGCGTTCCGAGATTTCGTGTCAGTAAGCAATGCCTGTGTGCGTTGCTCAAGTGCGTATTGTATGAAGCTAAACTTCTGATACCTTTAACTATTATTTATTCTGTGTCTCTAGTATTTATTGCTCTGTGCCGCGGTCACAAACTTTAATTACCGTTGATCTGCTGATGTCCTAAGCGTAACACCAACAACAAATTGCAACGCATCGGGACACTGTGGGGACTTGGCTCGTTGCCAGCGTTCACGATAGAACGAGCCGTAACAAGCTAATTTGCCCACATAATTAGCTACATGCAAACAACGATAACGAATACTGTTAACGGTAATCTCCAGTGCATGCAATTCGGGATGTCCTGGTATCTTGGAACGTAATAGTTTAATGAATTTTACTATCTGGACTAAAAACTAACAATTGAAATTATTTTAATTATTAAACTTAATATTCATCATTATCATTTCAGCCATAGAAAGTCCACTGCTGAACACAGGCCTCCCCCAATGACCTATCATTGGGGGGGATTGCCAATTCTCACCACGCTTGGCGGGTTGGCGAGCGCAGTTTTTTTATAAGATTTCGCACGCAGACGTTGCTGCCCGACTTGTGCTACAGGAATAAGTCGCCTTTTACGATACGCCTCCTGTTGTGCCGGCCGTAAAGAAACTTAATATTTATGTTATATATATTAAGAATAATGTAAAATAAATATAGGGTGACTTAGCTTTTTCTGTGGCTTTTAAAAATATGCATATTATTTTATGGTCTGTCTTTACAAATTCAATCGGATGTTTGGTAATTTTTTACAGAAAATCGATTTTCAGGCAAATTTGCGAAAGTCATGAAACAAAAGTTGAGCACCATGATGTATAGAATATTTGGTAACTAGGCTAGGTTGTCCTTAATTTACGGGACCTCTGTTTATGAGCTAGACAAGAAGAAGTAAAGAATTATTACAAGGTACGAGGCAGTGAAATTATTAGCATCTCCCAACACACCCAGCCTGCCCCGCATGAGCACTAAAAACACGATATGATATGATATGATATAGCGAAATATCGACACCAACTGTAAAAATATGATAGATATAGCCGCCATGTTGAATCGCCGTCACATATTAAGATCACTGTTTCGATAAAAAAAAAAAAATTAAATAAATTTAAATGGCGGCTAAATCTATCATATTTTTACAGTTGGTGTCGATATTTCGCTATATCATATCATGTCATATCGTGTTTTTAGTGCTCATGCTAGGCAGGCTGATCTGAACTAATTTAAACAAAAAATGTAGTTGACCGACCTTTTGCGTTGTGAATTATTACCTCGCCACTACGCTAAGGCGTCAAAAATAAGAGTTGTTAAACCAAGAGTCCATTTTATAAGGCAAAGCCACATTTTAAGGATTAGTTCATTTGTTAAACTGTTTGTCAGTGGTATACAAATCCTCTGTAAATAATTATTTAATTCCAAGAATAACAAAGATTGGTGAAGTTTGAAGGTACCAACCAAATAGAGATGACTCGTTACGTAAAATACTCTTGTTTCAAAATTCGTTTAAGCTGTCTTTGAGTCTCACTAATTTATAGAA
Source organism: Anania hortulata (assembly GCA_963576865.1). NCBI lineage: Eukaryota > Metazoa > Arthropoda > Insecta > Lepidoptera > Crambidae > Anania > Anania hortulata. The sequence continues at coordinate 6,820,867 of OY756396.1, read as the reverse complement.
AGTTTTTAGATTAAAATTCGTTTGTTTTGTGAAAACATCGCGCCCCTTGGGGTCGCACCGGATTGACGGTTCGAAAACTTTTAATATATTTCGCAACCGTCAAGCAGAGCGGAGTGACGTCTGAAGAGGGCATCTAATATCGCGAACCTCGCATAGTTCGTATGTGGGGTTGAAATTCATGAATTCTTATTAAACTGAGTCGATGTTTATGCATTATGGGTTCAGGCTCTACAATTATTTTGGCAAATATTCAAAAGAAACGTAAAGAACAAGTTGAAAACGACTCTTAATAACACTTAACTGCAGAATTTTCTTAAAACTAAATCATGAACAGTAAACAGTACCTAAACAGTGATGTTTGACGTTAAACTTTTTTCAAAAAAAAAAAACAGGGTTGTAGTAATACTGTTTTAAAAGCTCATGTTAAGCCCCTGGTTATATTTGTCATTCTGTCTCTATCATCTCCCTATAAATTATAAATTATATCAAATAATGAAACGAATAAAAAATTCGTTCGATTATTTGAGAAAAGCAGTCAATAATTGTAACCATGGGTATTTTTAACGATGGGTTCACGTATACAAAACATACATTTAACGACTTGACGACCTACTGCAAAATGCCAAGTTTCCTAAATCGGTTTTTTAACAAGTCAAACAATAAATATTTTTTTTACTTTAAGTTAAAAACCGATTAAAAATAAGGAAATTTTAAGCTTTGTAATAGGTTGTTGACCCGTTGACTGTACATTTTTTAAGCGTGTGCTGGATACATATTCATAAGAAATCTATACTACCTATCTATCCCCAGTGACTTCCAGATTTACCGGTTGGAAGCGGCCTGCATCCAGCGGCTTCCTGCAACCTTTCCCAGGTCGTCTGTCCTCCTTATGGGTGGACGTTCTACGCTGCGCTTGCCAGTTCGTGGCCTCCAAACTCATTGTTTAATACCTCTTAATACAAGGATGTTTCTTCCTTACTTCGAAACCATGAAATTGGTGTGTAGTTTGACACAAATTTATTTATTGTGGAGCGTATATCGCACGTTTGCAAGAAAAGATACACGGAAATGTAATTTGCTTAAACACTGGCAGCTTAATTCATCATTCATGACATGCGAGTTTCATACTACAGCCTTCTAATTTGTGACATGACAGGGTAGTTTGAGAAGGGGCTTTTTGTGTATCCATAAAAAGTAAATTGGAAACAGTACTCCAAGGACACAAATGCCCTGGAGGATATGTTAAAGAGCCTAAAATGAAATAGATACGGCACTAATATTAACGGCGAGTACATCTGACACTAGCGATTCCCAGATGATATCGTCACGGCCGAAACGATTTAGGACCTACAGCACATGCTAGACGGCTTAACTGAATCTTTGCAACGAATCGGTCTCCGAATGAAACATAGTAAAACTAGGGTTATGTTAAATGAACATGTTACTCCGGGACTGATAGCTGTAAATGGGACTGCTCACGAGGTTGTTCAAGAGTAGGTATGTTTACCTCGGGCAAACATTCAAGTTAAGAAAAATATATTCGCGAAAGAAGCTCGCAGGTGACTACAGATAGGCTAGGCAGCATTTGGGAAACTTCGTCGAGTCTTTTTATCGTCAATCCCTCAAAGTCTGTGGACAAAAGTCTTTAACAAGTGCGTATTGCCTGTCATGACGTATGGAGCCGAGACTTGTACACATTGACAGTGCGACTAGTACACCAATTTAAAGTTGCATAGCAAGCTATGCTCGGGAATTTCTCTGAATGATAAAATCAAAAATGAGATTATCCGTCAGAAAACGAAAGTAATCGATATAGCGCAAATATTAAGCATACCAAAGTGGCAGTGTCCTGGTCACATTTGCCGTAGAACGGATAACCGATGGGGTAGACGTGTGACACCGTAACAAGGCAATCGCAGTATGGGGCGCTCTCCGACAAGGTGGAGCGAACCCTAACATTTACCCAATACCGCTGAATCGAGCTCAGGTCCGTGGATTTGGAGAGGCCTTTGTCCAGCAGTGACTGACTTGGGTTAATTATGAAGACCAGAGATAGACCACTCTGCCACTTTTTAGAGTTTTCGAGTTATTAATATTTTTTCGTGTTTTACGTCAAACTTTTACTTACGTAATTATATTGTTAGTCCCGGAGACATGAACTATTGAGATACTTACTTGTATAATTTTTTCCGCAAAAACAATTTTGCTGTAGGTGAGATTTCAGTCTTGGTTCCATAATAAAAGTGGTTGTATAATTATGAGCAGTGAATAAGTAATGAAATAGGACCGTGTCTTTTATTCTTTAAACTTCACACTTGATGGTTAATTCTCAAATCTCTTTATTAGCATTATTGGCCACTATCAAAAGTTTCTACGCCCGTATACTTGTCTGAAATTACGCCGCAACCAAGACTCAGTTCTGGTGCAACACAGTTCGCTCCCCTGGGAAATACAGGTTCACTTTGTTCGAATTTAATCAAGACAGGAACACGTAGGATGGTAGGATGTGGTATTTCACACCACTGAACTGAAATTTCGCTCGGCTGGAGTGTATTCAAGTTAAGCTGTGCGAGGCAGTTTAAACGAGTTGGTGCTACAAGCTAATTTTAGATATAAAATATTCTTCGACGAAACCCATATTTTAAAAGCAGGAAAAGCTTAAAACATTCCTAAAAACCTTTTCGTTAAACCTAACTAATTATGTAACCAAATCTTGTAAGTCGATTTTAACGTACTTTTACGACTTCAAAAAAAGGAGGAGGTTCTCAATTCGGTTGTATGTTTTTTTTTTTAATGTTTGTAACCTCAGAACTCAGAATTAATGAATCGATTTGAAAAATTACTTTTTCAATTGAATACCTCCACATTGATCTTATTTTTTCAAAATTCAATTCTGATAATGGGATCCATGAGGAATTGAGGGAATTCCTAAAATATTATAGGTATATATATATAGCGATTTTAGTATATTTAACGACAAGTCAAGCATTTGCATTCAGAAAGTATCATTTGCTGAGGTGGAACTGATGAAGGAGACCATAGTTGGCCACAATAGTCTTCCACGAGTAACGTACGCACGCCCCACCCACGCGATAATATATTTTCATTAAGACAGTTAAGCCTTGCCATAGTCAACAAATCAAATTTTAATAAATGATTCTGGTGAGAATGATACCATCAAACTGATCTGATGAAGAAGGCGGAAGGTAAGCACCGGAACTCTGTGATAAAACAATGTATCATAGCCGTGTTTGGACTTATTTGAATCGTCATGAGAAACAATTTAGCTATAACTACATCACAGATCGCTATTTAGAATGTAAAAAACACTAAAAAACAGACAAATAAAACAAATTTAAAAAATAATAATAACAGACTTCAATAACACTAAAGAGCTAAAAATTACTTTTAAACAATCAATCAAATCAAATGTTTAGTGGAAGTCATTAGTGGCTAGTAAAACCTTTGATTTGACGAATAAAAAAAACAATCGACTAAACCTCTTTTAACTTGCATCAGTTAGAGAAAAGAGAACTGATGCAAGTCAAAAGAGCATGTTTATGAATGTTTTTGTCAGTATAGACAAAAAATACACAAATATTATAAAGAGATATTCAGTACAGGGACAATTAATCGTCTCAGAATTACTCATTTGTTCAAATGCCACTATGTTTCTGCTGGTTACGAGTGAAACGAAACAGCGAAATACGAAATGGTTTGCGGCAAAGTTGTAACTTGTTAGACAATTATTGTTCCTAAACATTCACAGTTGGTGTTTTTGTTTGTCGGGTCCGATTTGTCACAGCAATTTAATTTGAAAGGTGAAAATGTTTATTGTAATTTATCAAACAAACTAACGATTGGTAAGAAAAATAAACAAAATGAAATAACTTGATTATAATCTTTTCAGGGTTTCGTATCAAAAGGTCAAGAAACTTGATTACTGTCTCTGTCCGTTCAAGACTTCAAATTGCTTAAGCTAGAGACTCGAGAGACCAAGACTAAGCTTAAGAGTAAAAAACAAAAAAAATAATTGCTAGCGACGTATGCCTATGTCCAGCAGTGGACTAACGTAGGCTGTTTATGATGATGATGATGATAATGATGATGAAACAGGCTTACTGCCGCACTCAGAGACACCAGTTACTAATAAAGTGTTGATGAACATGTTTGCTCATTCAATAATTGTTTTTATTCGTATTGACTTTAGTATCACAGGTTTTTCTTAAGTAACCATTAAATTTAAGTGACGTCTCTGAGTACGGCAGTTAGACTACTTATTGTTTTTGTCAAGAAATCTATAAAAAAGCGAATTTTCAACCATGAAGTGTGTAAATAAAGTCCAAATGCTTAGTACGTGTGTCCGACACTTAATTACCAATTATAATATTAAAATAGATATTGATAAAAAATAACAAATATATTAATACACAGCAATAGGCAAGATTGTATGTACATTTGCGTACTAAGTCCAATACATAAAAGACGTGTGGTAGATTCGGACATGACTAAACCTTCATCCTTTTATCCTATCTTGTCATAAGAACCTCATTTTGTCAGCTTTCTGTAATTACGAGCTGACGCGACGACTAAGAAAGGATTGCTGAGGGCGAGAAAAGTCGAGGGATCGATTTCCGGTCGGAATTGAAAACGTAGACACTTTTCTTAACTGACTTGATTGGGTCAAATGCTTAGGAAAAATTACAGATGACGTCAAGAAAGGACAAGCGTTTTGCCGTCTTGCGCTTACCTACACATTATTGGCAGTAAAATCACTCCCTAAAAGTACCTAACGGGTGATTTTACTGCGCAATTACAGCATTTTTCTCTACAAGAACAGATTAAATCGCAACAAAAAAATTACTACCCCATATTAAACCGCTGAAGAGCTAATATTAGTTTATGAAGAAGTTTTTTATTAAGATTTCGATGTTGGTCCTGCGGAAGAAGCCTATAAGTAGAGAGTAATAGAACCTTTCCTTAAAAGGAAGTATAAATTCACAAAATCGCTATATTTCACTTGTAAAAAAGCTATACTGAAAAGATCCAAAACTTTACCACGAGTTCAAGACAGTGTTTTTGTTAATAAATTTTATTTATTCATACTTTATTGAACAGGGAGTACTGATTACGTACACTGAATCATTCTCTAAGTCAATCTTGAGGTAGCGCAGAAAATGTTGTTTGTCGCAGAGCATGAAATAGACATAGGGAGATTTTTTGTTTTTATTTCAGGGATGTACTTTGGGTATTTTTTAAATGACAGCATCACAATTTTTATGTGCCAAATAAATCATTATTATTATTATTAATGCTAATGCTACAGTAACAAACCAGATTAAACAATTACTTTCTAGATTGTGTACCATATTTCTAGTACACCACGCTTAACACTAGCTGAGATTTAAATACGCTTACCTTTTGCCATATAAATAAATAAACAATTCGAACGATACGTTTGTTTATTGTAAGATATTAAATTATTATCGTTTTCCCGAAGTTGTATCACGTAAAAATGCCACGAAGCTAAACCAGTGTATCATATTTATGCGTTGATAAAGCCGATATTGAAATCATAAGAGCATCAGAAGCTCATAACGAGTTCCCGCCCCTGAATACTCGGCTTACTTACGGGTATCGAATGTCGAGAATGTACCAAAAATCGGGCCAATAACCTATAACTTGGGACGTATGCTACGGAGTTAAATATGTCTCACTAGGTTGCTGTGGTTAAAGTTGGCGATAATGATACAAACATACATATTGTAAGAATACAAAATCAAATTCGGCTCTCAAGGCTCTCTCAAGAAGGAGTGAAAAAACTGAAATATTAATGTTTTTAAATATGTTTCCAATACGTTGTCTAGAGGAAGACATAATATTAGTTGTTCAGTTCATAATTTCATTTAAAAACTATGTTTGACGAGTGTGATCTTTAAAACCATTTTCATATTTAGTATCGTAGTTTTCCTCTACCTGAAGGTTGTCTGGAAGAGATCACTCTTAGCGATAAGACCGCCTAAATAAAGTATATATCAACTGTCATGTTTATTGAGGTCTTGGGCAAAGTAGTTTGTTTTCATGAGTATATACAAAATTTTTTACACTAAAATAATGTCACCCTATATATGTAGGGATTTAGTATATCCAAATATACATTTGTAACTGCGGCATGAAGATACAAGATACAAAGTAAGTATCCTGTCTCCCATCCCTCCCGCCTGTAGATAACGCTAAACTTCGGCTTATCAATGCAAAACAGTCTGGAATTAATTCCAAGTGCTGCAAAAGAATTCCAGAAACTTTTGGCAACCCGGTTGGAACTTGGCACTTGCGTATTTCGTCCGTGGAGACTTAATTTTCGTATGTTTTTGGTTAAATTTATTCAACCAAATACTGTAACTGCAAACGAAATAGTAAATACTGATGCCGAATTCTTGCAAAATCAGTAGGATGTTTTTTTTTACCCCAGACCAGATAATAGAAAAATAAAAACTCAAGATATATATATCATATATCATTCAGGCTTTGGTAGTCCGCTGTTGGACTGCCTACTACTAGATTATTATATATGCCAGAAAAAGTGTGATGCAGTCTAAAGATAATATAGTCTTATAATAGGCTTATAAGTCGAAAGGTACTCATTAAACTTTACTTAAAAATCGCTGCGTTATCCGTATTTAGTCTTGTTGCTAACCCCCAAGACTACCAGTGGAATGTTGATACGGTTTTCTAAGCTTATAGATTTGATACTCTGATTAACAAGAAAGGTTTGTGTAGGTACATAATTATTAGGCGTAGATCCTTACTGCTACCCGTGCTAAGCCTGGGCGGGTTGCTAGAGTGAAATGATCACTAACGTAGTGGAAAGGACCCTTTCATCGCAGCGATGGACTAAGTTTAAAAGGTCAACATGAAAACGTAAAGGTATAGTTTCACCATGTCCGTCTGTTTGTTCGCGGCTTGGCTTAAAGACTGTTAGCACTAGAAAGCCGGATTCCGCAAGGGTAAACATATTAATCACGCCTATGAAGTAGTAGAATAAAAACTTGAAGAAAACGTTTTTTTCAGTGTACCTCCCCTAAGTGGAGAGGTTTTTTTTTTTATCGTCTATCGAATGGTGTGGGGTGTCGTTGAAAGGTCGTTTAATGCTGGCACTTCACATGGCGATAGGTATACAAACGTTTATCTAATTTGACAAATGTCATCCACGTGTAGACACACACCTTTGCCAAATTGGCATATTTTGGCAAACTTGACAAATGCCAAATGTCGTTTCCATCGCGAGTCGGTTTTATGTCGTACATTAATGGCGGCCAATAACCAAATGTTTGTGTCGTGTGTCCACACTTGGTCATTGCGGCAGTAGTGCACGCGCTGTCGACCTGTGCTGTCCTTGTATTAAGAATAAGATCGAGAAAAAAATGGAGTGAAGTGATGAATTTTAGTTCATTGAGCTTAATCAAATGCATAGTTGTATTGTATATTTAGAATCTGCAAAAATAATTCTAATGTGTTTAAGACACAAATCAAATAGTGGTTGGAAGCTTTATCATCATCATCATCATTATTATCAGCATTCCGAAGTCCACTGCTGGACATAGACCTTCTGGGCCTTCTAATGATAGCCACAGCGAGCAGCCTTTTTTATCCAGCGGTTGCCCGCAACCCTGACTAGGTTATCAGTCCGCTGGGTGTGGGGCGTGTTGCCTGCCCACGTTGCGTTTAATATAGTAAGCTAGCAAATATGTAGGTGCAGTCCGTTTTTCTTTGCTTATCCAATATTGTAAACAATTTTAACATTCCTATTTAACGAAATTATTCATTAAAATATAACTTATGACACCGAAATAATAACCTACTATTGTAATTAATCGTATAACACATTTTCATTTATTCTAACAGTTCATTAATTTCATACACTGACGTTCTGTACTGATTATTTACAATATTAGAAAACTAAACAAAAACTGACTTTAAATCCTAAGCACGTCCACCTTCGTCGGCACTAACTCATTTATGAGTAAGCCAACATAACAAACATTTGCAATGACATTCGTCTAATTTGGCATTGGTTACCATGTGTAGACGTGCAGTTTGTGATATTTGCCTATGTGTCAAAGCTTTGTCAAACTAGACGAATACGCCAATGCAAATGCCTACCGCCATGTGAAGTGCCAGTAAGTTATAGCCAAATAAGTTAATTTTATAAAAAAAATAAAAACTGACTTCATAAAACTAAAACGCTAAAAATAATCTTAACACTTAAGTACCTAATCAGTTACTTTTGGAGTCGGTGCCAGTCGATGAGAGATTCTATGTTTTCGTTTGCGCCGGCTCCAAAAGTAACTGATTAGGTACTTAAGTGTTAAGATTATTTTTAGCGTTTTAGTTTTTTGAAGTCGGTTTAATTTTTTTTACGTTATAGCATTGTTGGTTGAAGTTATGGAAAATCAAAAAGAACACAAAGTTTTAAGAGAAAACTATCACAAGTCGGAAACTTGTAAAACCTAGGTAGTTAAGCCCTACCTAGGTTTTACAAGTTTCCGACGATTACGTAGGTTAACAAGTTACAACAAAGCCGGATTAATTATTTCATGTCATAAATTTTGGCCTTACAATAAATCAATTATAAATTATTAGCGGAGTATGCTGACAAGGGGCGACTCCTTGTTAATGATGCAATGATTTACTGCTGTTTGGAAAGGACTGAATGTTTAAGGAAATGTTTTGCTGGTAGACAAAGCGCTGGATAATTAAATCTGACAAATTACTACACATCAACATTCTACAAGGAGTTTAGTAGTCGGAGTATCCAAGGTCATCCACTTGTCTAAAGTTCGAATTCTAGCAGGTACCTTAGTATTTTTTAGAATCTATACAACGTGTTAATGAAATAACGCAAAACTTTTTAGGGGGTGATTCTACAGCTAAAATACAGTTACTCTTTGGGGCCAACATCGAAATCGCAAAAACACTTTCCCATACTAAACCGCGACCAGCTGACATAAGTTTGTATGGAAACGTCGAGCATTTTTTTGAGAATTCGATGTTGGCCCGACAGAAAAATATTTGAAATATTTGAGAAATATATCTATTAGGAACACTATGAAATAGTGGTATAATTTTTTTATGCAATTTTTCATTTAAAAACGATAAAAAAAAATATATAACCCGATTGCAGTGCCGCTTACCGGGTTCAATTGTGTTTTCAATCAAACCATCATTCAATATACACACAAAATTTAATCCAAATCGGTCCAGCCAGATGACATAAGCACGTACAGAAGAATTATATTATATTAAAGAAAATGTTACCATTATCTAGACATATCCAATTTTGCATTTCAAATTGTATAAAATTATACAGGGTTACATTTCACGGCAGCGCCAATTTTTCAGGGACTACTCAGAATCAGTAACTAAATCGATCCACGTAAAAAACAAAAATTTTTTTTTTCTTTTTTAATTTTTCTATTCTGCATTTGATAAATAGAATACGTAGAAAATGTACAATTAATCGATTAAATTGCATGGTATGGCATTGCATGAGGTTCTTGCTGGAGCGGCGTCGGCGTACGCCTGTGATCTCTGATCAATGACGGCGCATCACGCGTTTTCTTTTTTTTCGGAAATTTTTAAGTATGCTTTACTCTAGAAATACGACGTCTAAAATTAAATTTCGTTAAATTAAATTAAATTAATATTCTTATATTGTTTTAAAGGCCCTTTTTTAAAAAACCTCGATTGGTTAATAACCTCGATGTAAAGTTATTCCGAGGATAATACGAGTTTAATAATAAGATATTTTGAGTTTGGACCAACATCATAGTCCTAAAATAATACTCCCCCGTACAATATTATTGGAAAAAGTTTATGTTCTTCTCCTCTACCATTTCCTTGGAAAACCCCATACCCTGCCTCAAAATAGACAAAATAGGTAAAACTATCGTTATAGTGTGTGATGCACCTCACCCTCTTACAAAGTATAAACTTAGTTAGTACACGTTTAATAGCTGGACTACTTTGATAAATTCATATCATCATCATCATATCACCCATAGGACGTCCACAGCTGAACATAGGCTTCCCCCAATGACTTCTGACTTCCGCATCGGCCGGTTGGTAGGTTAATCAATCATCATCATAATCATCAGCCTTTAGAAGTCCACTGCTGGACATAGGCCTCCCCTATAGAACGCCACAGCGAGCGGCTCTGGGCCGTTTGCATCCAGCGGCTGCCCGCAACCTAGACAAGTCCACCGCGTGGGCCTGCCCGCGCTGCGTCTTCCAGTTCGCGGTCGCCACTCGAGAACCTTTCTTCCCAATAAATCAATTAATATCCTTTATTGTGCTCCTTGGTCTTATCAAATACTCCCAACCTTTTTCTGGCGACCGTCCCAGTGCTGCCTTTTGGGGAGCGCTGTAGGTAAATTTATTTGTCAAAATTCAAATTCAATTGCCTAATTGTGAGAAAACATCGATTTTTTTAAACTTTTACCACAATTTTTGTTTCACAAGGAGAAAAATGTATTTTCAGCTATCCGAATAATACGTCGAATTTGCACTGGGGATAGTAGCAATGTCTACACTAACTGTAATACCAACTGACTTCTTTTGACCTTAGGAAGAGATTCTCAAAACTACGCGTTGCTACTACTAACAATTTTTTAAATGTAATGTTATGTTATTAAGTTTGGTTCAGGTGGGGATTGTCTGCCAATAATCAAATCGAAACAACTTCGTCCCTACATACTATTAATGTTCTACAATTTCCTTTTCAAGTCGTCACAAAAAATGTGAGGTCAGAATCTTCACACTCACAAAAAAACTGTCAGCACCACGCTCCCCTGCGTTTCAAATTACCAACATCAAGGTACGCATGTTCCTACTTTGATAGAAAGAAAGTGAACGATTCCCGTAATCTCCCGCCCTATTGATCTCATTCCGCGACGCTTATTCCCGATCCGGAGTTTTTCTCGCAAATTCCAGGATTCTGCGAGAATTCCGAAGCTGTCTCGGCCGCCGGCCGGACAAAGGCCGTATGCCGTCGGGATATTTCTACGCCACCTGTTGTCTTAGATATCAAGTGTTTCAACCGGCTAAGAGAAAAATTGTGACATCTTTGACATTTATTATGATGTAATAAATGTACATTACTATTCGCTATGTACAAAGTGGGTGGTGGGGGGCGTCAAATCGATCGCAGCACGCTATTTGGCAGAAATGTGAAATAACTCTGGACTGTCATGTGTCAAATTGCTATATTTCCATAGAAATCCATACTAACGTTATTAAGTATTTTTAAGTAAAAACGTAAAAATCGCGATGTGGGTCACAGTAGGATGTGTTGTGTTATAAAGTGTGGAAACAATGAGAAAAACAGTTCTTACATGTTTTATTCGTTTTCAACATCAAGATGGAAATTAGACCGTAGAAATAAATGGATAGCTGCTGTAAAAATAAAAAAGTTTATAGGGCGTTTGTGTCACAGACGTTTGTCTTATGCCACAGCTCTTATTAAGTAGCTTTGTCCGTTAGTTCTAAGCTCTTTAACGTCTCTCACATGCTGTGCAAATACTCGTACTAATTCTTTCCTATTTTGCACAGTTTGAGGTTGGAAAGTTATATCATGCTGTATCGATTCAAATGCCGTACGTATTATAACATTTATATTTTAGTTAAAATGAGAAAATTACTTATTGTAATATGCACAACTTTTTAGATATTTTCATCTAATTTCGAAGAAAAACAATCCGAAAATCATTCTAAAACCATCCAGTTGTGATTGAGTTATAGATAGTTGTGAGTGTGTGTTTGTAAAACTAATTGTGGTCACTAGGGGCGCTGTCATCGCGCACACAGCGAATATGAGTTGATTTTATTTTACAGGATGATTCATGACATCTAATAAATGGCCGATCTTGTTATAGCTTGAGAAAATTAAAAAAATTTAGGGTTCCGTACCTTAAAATGAAAAAACGGAGCCCTTATAGGACCACTTTGTTGTCCGTCTGTCAAGACACTTCATCTCGAGAACGCATGGTGGTATCGAGTTGAAATTAAAACCATAATAATCGTCTACTGTCCCTTAAAGCTGTGAAAAATTATCATCTAAGCTATCATAAAAAAATATACGGTCATTTGTGCCCCAAGAAATGTATACACCGTGTAACTATAGATACTTAAAAACTCGTGAGGGCTGATTCTACTGCTACAACACAACAACTTTTTGTATGGGACCAACATCTAAATAGCAAAAAAAAAACGTCTCCTACAAAGCGTAACAGCTAATTGAACATTTAGTATTTATTTTATTTATTTAAATTTTATTGCACAGGTAAGTACAATTGGCGGACTTGATGCTATACAACATTATCTTCCAGTCAACCTTGAGGTAATGCAGATAATGTAGTCAGTGGCGGAGTATAAAGTATCCGACATATTTTCTAAGACGAGTAAAATACATACACATACATACCAAGTTAGATAATAATAAATACATACTATAATAAATCTTATATATAAAATTCTCGTGTCACAATGTTCGTTCCCGTACTCCTCCGAAACGGCTTGACCGATTCTCATGTAATTTTGTGAGCATATTGAGTAGGTCTGAGAATCGGCCAACATCTATTTTTCATACCCCTAAAGACCACGCAGACGAAGTCGCGGGCAACAGCTAGTACTATATAAGATATTAGGGAAGTCGATGATAATTAGTCGAAAGTGTGAAAAAGAAGAGAAAGAAACATACAAAAAAGGAGTTGATTAATAGTAGAATGGTCAGTTCTGAGAGGTGCCAAGATAATGCTCACGTAATGATTTTTCAAAGACAAATTTTGACGGAGATTGTTTTATACTAAGGTCCTAGAGTATTCCATATGAAGATGAAGTTTTTTGTTTTAAACTTTTACTGTTTGTCCCATTTATAAAGTTGTTGTATTTCCATTTGCACCAAAATCAGCCCATAAGAGGTTTTACGTATTTAGAGTTCAATCAATTTCCGTTGACCAAGAACTATGAAAGAAGTTCGGCGAAGATGGACCCAATAATTTACGAAGCCGTGCTTGTTAGAAAACATAGTAAAAATGTTAAGTAGGATTAACAAATTTTGCCCCTAAAATTTTTTTTTTTTTTAAGTTGGGAATCGAATATTATAATTATTACTTTCATTTTTGGGGTATTTAACTAGATTCCATTTCGGAACGAGTTTAAGTATGCTTAAATCCATTTTAGACTAATTCGGAACACACTTTTGATGTAGAAAGTCGTGTGTCAAAGTCAGTTAATTTCAATAATGAATAGGGCTTCAAAATTTGGGTCCAGAGCTTTATAGAAGCTTGCCATTCTTCTTTGGCAAGTAAATGTCGTCTTATTACTACAAGTACAGGGAAAAATAAGAAACCGATACATTTGTTTTTTTTAAAGGTACTTTTTTTAAACTAGCTGTCCCGGCGAACTTCGTACCGCCTTTTTTTGTGAATTTTACATTTTTTAATTAGTTATTCTGCTATTCGGGGCGGAGACAAATCTAACAAACTAAAAATCATAAAAATCTGTCCAGCCGTTCTTGACTTATAAATGGTGTAACTAACCCGACTTTCTTTTATATATATAGATATTGGAAGAACAAAACTTAGGTATGTCCCATGCTACACGAACCTAAATTAAAATTGTCATTTCCTTCATCGAAACTTACATTTATAAACAAGGACACACCAAAAGATATTGTCTACTTATATGAGCGTAATTTCTTTTTACACAATAGTTTCCACTTCCTTTCTTCCTTCCTTTTCTAATTGGAGTAAAATATCTTTTAGGTGATGCTTGTTTTCCAATTTATAGATAACTATCTATATTGACAATAGTATCTAAGTACAGTCAACGGCAGGTGGTAGGTTGACCACCTACCCAAAAAGTTAAAATATCAATTGAGAAAATTTGTCGTTTGGTAGGTTGACTAGCTGTTGTTGTACTTAAATATTGAGTTACTTAAAAGACGGTAAGACTTTTGTTCTTGTCTTTTTATAAATAAATAAAAATATTAGACAACATCACATACATTGCTCTGATCCTATGATAAGTAGCTTAAGCACACACACACACAGTGATACAGAAATCAGAAACAACGACGGTACCACAACACCTAGACCCGAGACAATATAGAAAAGTTAATTTTCTACATTGACCGACCGGGAATCGAACCCGGGACGACGGAAGTCCGCTATGCTCGCCTCTCGGCTAGGAGGTCGTTATGAGTGGTGTTCTCGAATAGGTCTGCAACTCGTAGGTACGCAAAGTTCAAGGGTCTGTTACTGCGTCTCATCGAGTTCCAAAGTCAATAGGCAATGTAGGTTGCTAGAATATTGTGATTTAACCCTTCACATGGATGATAAAAAATTCATTGGTCGAAACCCTAAGCTAAGGGATTGAAGTTCTTGATGCCTATTTATCACCACTACCCTGAAAAGTCAAATTACAATAGTTTTTTTTTATTTGGACACGATGACAGGCGAAAAATAGAGGCTTAACTCTCTACAGTCCTTTTAATAGATATACTGGCGTTATAAAACGCTAATGTTTCTACAATTTTAATCTTTTACAGAATTTCATAGAAGCACGTTTTATTGCTCTATAAAAACGAGACAAAAATGAATATTTGTACGTGACGGTGCCGTGAAGTTCTTTCTTGTTGGATATTTTTGTTCCGTTCTTCAGTTATAATATTGTCGTTGAGGTTGGGAGCGCTCCCAGTAGACTTTGTGTTAATGATTTTTCTGTATGTTTTTAAAGAGAAAAATGTTTAATGAAGCAAAAGCATGGCGAAATTTTTTAATTATTTACGAATGTCAAGACTTTTAAGCTACTTTAGGCCGTTTAAAGATGTTGTTGTTGCAATAGTTATAAATTCCAAGATAATGTAACACTTAAATAAGTAAATAAAAGCAGTCGAAGCTGGCGAAGAGCCGTGGATTCGATTCTAACCTGAGGCAGACGATATTTTTTTTTCAAGTATAATTTTATCTCTACTACTCTAGGCTATGCCCATTAAATGATATTCGTTTACAGTTTTTGAAAATATTTCCCATGAAATCTCTAAATATGTACATTGAGAACAATTTTAAAAACAGCAGGCCTAAACCAAAATCAGAAATCACTATAATCAATGACACATAATTTGGTTTAATCATCATTTGGAAAACCGGTCAGGTTGCGGAGGTCTGAATTCTGATGGCGATTGCTTCAGTAAATTTTCTCAAAATTCTAGATCGTGATAAGGTGCTACTACGACTACAGGAACGATGACACAATACTTTACTATGTTCTTTCAATAATTCAGTATATAAATAAATAAATACAGGTTCTAAAACAGACCGGATCTAAGGCACTGAAAATTTATTCTACCCTACTCAACCAGAAACGTCTGAAATAAGTAGCTATCTCAAGGGTAAATATTTTATAAATGCAAAGCATAAAATACCAAGGGACACAATTTCATATTCCCTTTTTGTCACATTCCTAACTCAAAGATGAGAATAATTTATTTTGTACGCTTCTATGAAAATGTTACCTTCAAAGTGTTGTATTTTGCTTATTTGTTATAAGTAAAATTATAAAAATATTAGATCCTCGAAACTTACATAATTCTCCATAGTTTTAAATCAAGTTTTGTTAATTAATACACATAATTAACCAATTATATGGTATTTAATAGTATTAAGTTGTCACCGCATGAAAATTAAAACAAAGGAAAATAAGAAAATAAACGGTTTCCCTTAACCTCTGAACTGAACGCCTCCATTATTTTAAAGAAAGTAAAAACTCACTTTTACTCGCACTCACCGATCATTCTATCCCTCGACGGACTTCGGAAATCCTCACCGCTTATATAATAGTTTAAAAAGTTACTTTCACAAATTTAAAAATAAAAACAATTAAAGCAACACGTTTATTTAAATTTAAAATAACATTGTCCACAAAAAATAGGAGCTAAGGCGGCGTAGATACAATTAAAAAATAAACCCCTTGAAAGGAAATCGCAAGGCGAAAATTTAGGCGAAAGAGTGAAGTTCGCACACTGAGTGTCCCGAACCGACTGAAGCATATCCGGGAAGGCTTTTCCCGATTTCACATTTTCTATGAAAGCTGTGAGCAAGGCGCGAAGGACACCCATGATATGAAAGCCTTAACTTAATCGGTACTAGCGCCATCTGTCTTCTACAGTTAAAAACACATCACCAGCAAACAAAGTTTTACTTAGCGCCATCTCTGGGCATTCCTCAGAACTACGTATATATAATACGGGAACCGAAACGTAGAACTCAACCGTAAAGAAACTGGTTTTACATGGATGGCATTTGCAAGCATTTTCTGATAGAGGTCACTACATTAAAAATCACACATCACGGGAACGGAACCCTAGCTAGACTATACAATATTCAATAATACATTCACACTATTAGCTACTGCCGTCCAAATAACGTCCATTTAATTAAATTACGGTTGTGTGATAGGTATGTTATATTAATAAAAAAACAGACCTACCTACCTTGGATCCGTACAAATTTGTAGGTATATTTAAATAGTTCAGGAGTCCAGTCTCACAGATTAATTAAAAATAATTAGAAAGTTTAATTACAAATGTGTATAGTTTTCAGAGACTGGGGGCATAGTCTTGTCTGCATTTGCCATTTGAGGGGGATAGCCAATACTCGCCACGCTTGGCAGGCAGGTTTGCGAGCGTAACGTATTTTTGAATCATGCGAATTCAAATCCGAACACGAAATCGCAAGATTCGCATGCAAATTCTTAAAATCACTATTTTTGAAAATTCATTCCATGAATTCTGCAACGACAACTCGTTTTTCTTTTTCTACTAGTAGAAATTACGGAAGAATGACATATACAAGTAAACATATGTTTGACAGAAATTTGACATTATAACTTTTTATTTACGTTCTGTTTTAAGCGATTCACTAGCGGTTTTTAAAATCAATGAGTTTTTGCATTCCGATTCATAATATTTTCTGCGTGAAACGAAAATAGTTACGCGTATATGCGGAAAATCGGAAGCAATAGAAACCTTTCTCATACACGAATTGTTTTCGTGTTCGAATTCGAAATTCATTTCTAATGCTTCAAAAATACGTCTCCAGTTTTTTATAATATTTCGCACACAGACTCTGCTGCTCGTCTCGTGTAAGTAAGGGAGGCCTATGTTCAGCAGTTAGTTTTCAGTTGTTTTCCTGTACTTGTAATATAAGGCGATATTACTTGGCAAATTTCATAGTGCTCGTCGACGGAAAGTACTATATCATAAATGTTGATTTCCTTGATAGTGTCAAAAAATACTTTTTTTTGTGGCATAAACAGCCGCATCTTTTTTTTTCGTTTACTTAGAAGTTTGATTTTTTCACAGCTTCAAGAAACTGTGGAACTGAGTATATTATGGTTTCAATTTAAACTCGATACCGCGTTCCCGAGATAAAGGGTCTTGTTGACAGACATATGGACAGACAGACAGACGGACAACAAAGTAATCCTATAAGGGTTTCGTTTTTTCGTTTTGAAGTACGGATCCGTAAGAATTGTCAAAGCAAAAAGCTCATATTATACTACAACAAACATGAACAAACTATAGAAATATTCACTATAGAAATATGTAAACCAACTCCGGTCTAAGGTTAGCCGTTGTAGAGACAAGTTAGCAAAATGCGGTTCAGACCACAGCCTATGTGTTGTATGCACGCCATGGCCCCGTTGGTACATATGCAAATCTTTCTTAATTTGAATTGGACAAATCGAAAAAAATATTGAAATTTAAAAAGATATTAGGAGTGCGAGTAATATGTCTGGAATTCCACTTGCTACAAATTTTTGGGATACTGTATAATTTGCACAAAAGCATTTCAATTTACGAGCTGCAGAGTGATCGCATGAGATTAGGCCTGCGTATTAAAATGTACATTGTGTCTTGTTTGGGTTTTGAAAGCTGTATAGAAATTAATGTTAAATCGGTAACCTCAAAATGCCACCAACAATTTCGGATATTTTTAAAGTATTGTTTTTGATGACTTTAGGAGTTGGCTTACACCGGAGTAGCTATTTGTAAAAAACGTAACAATTTTTGCATTTCACAGGCTGCCTTTAACGATCTCTCTTAAAATTTCATGTAGAAAATTGCTTATTACCTGATTCCAGATACACATAGATTAACAATTCATACCAAGATTGCATTATCATATTATGTAGCCATTTGTTGCTTTTGTTGCTTTGGCTCAAGTGGAATATGGCATGTCACCCCCTATTTATTTATTTATTTGCCTTAGGAGGTCGTTTTCCAGGATTCGACCTTTTTTCGTACTTAATTTAATCAAAATAAATTTCGTGTTCCTATCGAAAAGTAATCTATTTCCTTCAATCTATATTATTACAAAAAAACATCAAAACTTATTCAGCGGCTTAGGTGAGAAAACGTAACAGACAGACAGACAGAGTTACTTTCGCATTAGAATATTAGTATGTATTTTCACTTATTCCTCATTCGAAAATAATGAGTGGACTAACGATCCAGTCCAGGTTACGGGCAGCCGCTGGATGCAAATGGCCTGGAGTGTGGGCCGTTTTACTCACTGTGGTGTTCTACGGGCGAGGCCTTTGTGTTGACAGTTGACTTGCAAAGGCTGATCATGATGACGATAAAAAATACTGTAAAAATGGCGCGGATTTAAAGACAAAAAGCATTATAATCCAGTGAACCAGTGGCTTACAGATAAGTATAGGCGATGCAGCAATAATTTACCACTTACTACTAACATAAAGATTGCCTACACCTTTTTCTGTGAAACTAAGCATGTGCAGTCAGTTATTCACTCGTAATGTCTACCGAACCTTTTAATTGGGGCCCTACGCTGCCTCTGAGGGATCTATTGGCCGCCCTGTCATTTACACCTGATGGTAATCTCATGTGAAATTATTGTGGGCAGTCCGCACGAAAGGTTAATTGCCCCGATAGTCTCCTGTTAACCAAGTTAGTTTTTGTTCACGAATAACCTTAAGCTGATTATAGTGCTCAAATATAATAATAACTTTTACAATAAAATAAACATCAAATCTGTAGTTAAATTTTTAGGATTGTGCAAAAAATTAGGAAATTACTTTCTTTCTTGCTTTGTCCCGAAAGTTTTTTTTCTTCTAAACACAGACAGCTACAAAAATTACGTAGCTCAACTTATTGGTGGTGTCATTATCCCATGACATAAGTACCCTAATCATTTTCAGAGATCCTATATAGGGGCCTGCGGATCTAATTCCCTCCCTCCGAGCTTTATCAATGTAACATGCCTGGTATCGGGCCGGCTGTAATAATTTTTATGGCTCTTTCAAAAAAATCATTTTGAGCAGGACGTCTATTGTTTGTTGGCATGACCACACATTAGCTGTTGATAGTTGTCGTATTTTTTCCAACGCAGTTCAGTCATACATTTCCGTGTGCGGTACCGCTCCAAACGTCTTATTTGTATGTGCCCCAAACGTCACAAATGTTAGAAGAATATTTTTCCTTTCGGCAAAAAATGTGTAGTAAAATTCTAATAATAATACCACACTATTTTAACAGTTAAATAAACTACCAATAAGTAATCATACATTTACTTTACTTTAGTTTTTTGAATGAATTAAGTTTAGCACAATTGAAACAACACAAAATTATACACAGTTTCACAGTTACAAAGGGCTATGCACTAAATAGGCTTTACATTTTCTGCAGGCAGCGTCACGGATTAAGTTTCAAAGCTAATTTTGTTATGATATGACGTGACGTGATTGTTAGTCGGGGAAAGACCATAATTATTTTAATTATGTTAATTATACTATTTATTTGAATGGATTTACACAGTCTGAACATTTTCGTTGTTTAAATCATTGTCCGTAAATAGCTGTAAATTTTTCCCTATTAGGATAGGGGATTACATTTATTGTATTTCATTAACTAATCGATCGATACTTAATATATGGCAGCTGACCCAAAAAAAAAACAACATTGAACAAAGGGGAACAACGTTGCACATTTATATATATTGTGTTCGGTCTTGCCCGTAGTGATTTATTGATTAATAGTTCTGTTTCTGCTGCGACTGATCAAATAATCATTACGTTAAAGGTTATGATTATTAGTTGTCAAACGTGTACTGTCGCGTCGTACTAGCGAGCACAGAAAAAAACGGACTTCGACATTTACGTGGACATTAGTTGACAATTTGTTGAGAACAGTTGACAAGACCAAACACGCTAGCGCCATCTGAGATTAGCTCAGATTTATGTTTTAACACACGTCAAGTATGGGTAAGACTAAACAGGTTTAGGACAAGATACGGCCGTTCCAATCACCACCTTCATAAGTGGGGGCTAAGGGACCGGCCTGTGATTGTGGTGCCGCAGACCAGATCCTGGCGCATATCGCCTACGATTGCCAGCTGTACTGTTTTCCTGGTAGCCTGCGGGAACATAACCTTTTCACCCCAGCCGCTGAGGACTGGTTACGCCAACTAGCACTCGACATTTAAATTAGCATTAAAGCAGCTAAATGCCATACGATATGATGATAATCATTTAAAGAGGTTTAGAGTGCAAGTTTGGTGTAGTTTGTGTTCTAATGAAATGATAAAGATCTGAAACTATTAAAATATCATTAAATTCAACCCCGCAACGAGTGTCAAGTTACTTGTCTCAAGACAACTTGCTTTAGACCCGATAGCGTCCTGAAACCTGCTTCTACGGGAAGAGTAGCCTCCAGTGAATTGAAATTTGTTACCAAAAGGTTCTGAAACGGGGGCCAGGCCATTGCGCTGGTTTTTCAATGAAAACCGTAGGTCCAGAGAAAGAGCTTGACCAGGTGCAGGGCGCTAAAAAAAATATTTACTTAACTTTTTCTTTTTTTGACTTTTGACCTTTTTTTAAACACTTTATTGATTCGCAACATGAGTAAAATCGCTAAGTTTAAAAACAAAAGAAGTAATTAGTTGACAACATTACTATTATTGCTGTATGTTTGTATTATAAGAAACTCATACAAGTAGTGACTTTTTTGACTTAAAGTTAGATGGCCTTACTTACATCTCCGTCGGAAAATCAGTTAAGTTTAAGTATTAATACCTTAGTAATTATTTCTATAATTCGATCAGATAAATCCGTCTTTCATCACTATAGTTTGAAGACATCTAGCAAAAGTGCAGTGACATAGATAACAGACATGTGTTTATTTTTTCATGAAAATGCGGCTCCTATCTTTATTGTTTATTATTATTATGGCTGCGACTAACTCATTTTGCAGTGAAATAAACAAACAGTATCTAATAGATTGATATCTAAGTATTTGTAAACTAGGTAGGTACATGATAATGATGTTTTTAAAGGCATTTTCAATCAACTTAGAAAAACTACTTCTACTACTACTTTTTCACATATAAATGTATTTCAATGGGAACAAGCAGTTTCGTTGTAAGTACTTCGAATTCTCGTAAAATACCTTGACGACAACAATCACACTAACAAAGCGTAAAAAAAAATTGCAAAACAATTATACAAGGAAACGATGAAAAAATTTGTGATATAAATTACGGGACTGCCGTTAATATATCGCACATCTAGATAAAGAGTAGCACACGTGTAACTCAATATACACGTGTGTATTTGGAGTTAATGTAGTACCTATGAGATCATATTGTTACGGAAGTAGGTACGGGATTGGAAGGCAACGACAGTTCTTTCTAAAAGACACTTTATTTCCTCTTCACAAGCCACACAAACGCAATTGATTTGCAGAGTTCCGACGTAGCACTGAAGCGGTCTTCCTATCTGAAGCGGTTCGCTTGAGAGACAGCACCAACGTTGTCCTCTTGACAGACATAGCACCAGCACGGTCCTCTTCACGGAGTTTTCCGCACTATACTGCACTGCACTGTTAACTCCTTATCCTTACTACTTCACTTCACTACTTTAACTTTTTCTTCATTTTCCTTCCTTCATCTTCTTGTTTTAACTCCACTAGACTTTTATTAACTGCTAACTATTTTCATAGAAATATCTTTAAACAAGTTTGAATTTGTAGAAGTCATCATAACGCTAACAAATCTTTTCTTTGATGCCGGTCAAATTTTGAAGTCGTGGCCCGTGGAACATTAGTTCGTCTTCTTAGCCATTGGTTTTGGCTCTCGATGCTTGACAGCTTGCAATGAAATTCCTAATGACATGTTCTTGCAGTGACGTAGACGGTTCAGACGTCACAACATGAAAGAGTAGCTCAACTCAAGTACACGGGTATTCGACGCAAATTGTGTTGATCGCAATAACTCGATTTTACATTATTTCAAGGTGTGCTACTATTTCTCGAGGTGTGCGATAAGCCCTATCAAATAAAAATATCAGTGACGACTAGCTTAGAGGCCCGGTTATTGCCTTAAACGCAAAGGGTCTTGGGTTCTGGTCAATTTAAAAAATGAACTTTTCTAAATTGACTCGGGTCTGGGTGCGTTGGGCTGGTGACTTTGTTTGCCAAGACTGGTTTCCACTCGAAAACCCGTTTACTCCACCCTTCACCGGTTCTACGACAGATGTGGTCGGCCCACTGCCACTTTATCTTGCTACATTTTAGATTAATTAATGCAATTTACCACCTTAGATCTCGAGCCATAAGCACAGCCAAGCCAACGCTATAAAAATAGCATAAAAGCACATCACATTAAAATGCAGTTGAGGACTAAATTTATAGTTGGAATACAATTTAAAACTAAATTGGACTGTACGGGACTGTGAAGCAGGGTTGTTAGTCTAACTATAAAAATAGTCGGACCCTTGGCCTCTAGTGAAGGCCCGTAGTTCAACTGGTTGGACAGAGCAGTTAGACTACTGCCCCGCACTTACTGAGCTACAAGCACTCAGGTTTACTGAGGAGTCTGAATCATCATTGAACATATAGAAAGACTAAATTTCTTCCTTTCCTCCTTTTTTTGTTGATGCTTATGAGTGTTCACTCTTCAAATCTTCATGTTTAACTTAGCAGTAAAGTATTTTGCATTTAAAAAATACAAATTACATTATTAAAAGTATTTCAAAAAAATACAAGATACTTAAAAAAAGGTATTTAAATAAAAAATACGTAAGTATTTTGCATTTTGTAGTTGCATTTTAAATACAAGTATTTCAAAAAAGTCGCAACTCTGCTTATTACAATTGACGACATTTCATTTTTGGGATAAGTGCAAAAACTCGAAAACCGTTTTGAGTTTCTTGGATGCCTAACACGTTAAGTATTTTAATAGTTTTTCAGATAATTTCAAAAAAGCTGATAAGTATAATGATTTATTATAGCTGTTGACGTTTTCGTCTCGCATCTCCAGCAATCGAATACTCTCTGTGAGGGTTACTCTTCTATTTAACCCAAATAGCTTTTTTTTTTGTCAAAATGTTCTATACCAATTGCGTTGCGAGCAATAACACTGTTTTATTTAGTTCTGTACAAATATAACTGATACTATTATATTTTTGTAATTGTAGAGAACCACTGTTTTGATTAGTATTTTCTTGCAAAGCTTCCATTTTGTCCGAAAGCTTACGATTAAATGGCACATGTGCAATGGCACCGTTTACGGTTTACTAATGTTTGGCCAAAAACCTTTCCCAAAATATCACATCGCAAACTATTTTATGCAAATTTTCATTTGGCAAAAAAACGTATTGCAATTTTTTATTTAGCAAATCTTTTTTTGGCATACTATTGTTTAACAAATTATTGTTTGGCATTGTTTGATTTAACCAAATTTAATCAAAGGTTTCATTTGGCAAAAATTACTCTTCCCAAAATATTGCAAGGCATATGATTTACAAAACAATGTGAGTGGTGCATAGAATACAAACTAGTTTAAGATTACAGGAGGAGGGACAGGAGCATAACTTCATTATGGCACCAAAAGTGTGTGTACTAGATTTCTTTACTTTTCATGTTTAATCCTTTTTATCGAAATTTCCAAATGATTCATTAACAATAGAGGCGATCTAGCGCTCGGCGGCCGCTGCCTGCCTAACCCAGATGATTAAACTGAGATATACTTTTTATTTCGGGAAAATTCAAGCCCAATGTGTTAGTTTAACTTAAATTTGAAATTCCTGTATCAGCAAAAAAAAACATGCATACTCTTTGATTTGAGTACCTAAGTATGCGAAGTGATAATTTGAGCAAATATTTATTTGGAAAATAATATTTTCCAAAATAAAACATTTGCTATATTAACATTTTTCCTAATAAAACATGACTAAGTAAAAGTTTACCAAATGATAATTTTACCAAATGAATTATGTGCCAAACGTACAGTTGCTAAAGGTTCATTTGCGAAATGAAACTTTGGCGATAAGTTTTTTGCGAAGTGAAATTTGACGAAAAATTATTTGGCCAAAGGGAGGATACCCATGTAAACAGTTGTCTGCTTTAAGCATGCTCAAAACTAAGCATGCTTATTGCTAGCAAATTTGAACAGTGGCTGAGCATGCCAGCAATAAGCATGCTTATAAGCATGCTCATGGCTGACCATGCCAGCAATAAGCATGCTTATAAGCATGCTCATGGCTGAGCATGCCAGCAATAAGCATGCTTATAAGCTATATAACTGTCAGTACCTTCAAAGTGATTTAATTGATCTATGAAAAACACAAACGTAGCGGCAAGCCGCAATTCGGTGTCGATCCGCTCCCAGTAACATTACGATCACAAACGGTATTCTAGTAAATCCAATAAATGCAATTATAGTTTGTAATGCGACTGAAAATGGAAGAAACGAAAATTAGATTTGTTGTTTGCTCTATTTTCAGTCGTATTGGGATAGTTTTGATAATTTTACGTCAAATTAAAATATTACGAGAATACCGTTTGTGATCGTAATTTTACTGGGAGCGAATCGACACTGGATTGCTATTCTCCAATTACGGGAATTGAGCCTCTGGTAAAGGTTGCAGGAAGCTGCTGGATGCAGGCCGCTTCGAACCCGCCAATCTGGAAGTCAGCCCTATGTTCAGCAGTGGACGTCCTGTGGCTGAAGTGATGATGATAAAAAACAGAAAGTAGCAAACTCTAATAATGTTTAATTTTCAGTAATCCTTGATGGCCACACACAATGATGACCACAGTGATTAAAGTCAAAAAATGACGCTTAAAAAATGACTAAGAATCGTAAAAAAGTAATATTTGAGACAAACGTTTTAAAAGAAAAAATAAATGATCTACTAACAAAATTCAAACAATGTAGGAATTTTCCACATACAAAAATTTCGTATTTACTGACATGAATTTAATTAAGGAATAAATGAAGACGCATTTGTTTCAAAAACAAATAAAAAGTGACGTAGCGTAACGCGTTTTGATCTTTGCGCCTTGCTACGGAACCTCGTAGTTATGACGCTACGACTCTCGCGACCCTTAATAAGTGGCTAGCAAGACTAGCCAGCGTTAATATCGGCCCGCATGCGCATGTAATAATTTTAATATGGCGTCTTCTATTTTGACATTCGATTCATGTTAAGAAACGGTATGTTCAATGTTCATATTCAATGTTCAATATAACTATAAAATGTAACAGACGTAGATTGTTCTTCTTTCAACCAACTTTTCAATGAAGTTAAAAGAAGTTCATGGATAACTTTAAAAGTTTCAAGTAATGTACAACTCTTCAAACGAATCGATAACATAAATCTAGAATCATCAACAAAACAAAACAACACGTGCCGATGCAACCTGCATGTAAGGATCAAGGGCGCGCGATGGGGCCTACACACGCTCTGATAAACAGCAAAAAGAATTTCGGACTTTAAGCGAGTTGTGCCGAGCGCGGCCGAGATGTCGACCGAGCGCGGTCACACGACGCCACTTCTCTATCAGCGGCCGTCTCCCTCCCGCCTCCGCGCCTCCGCCTCCCACGGCCAGCGCGGCGCCGAGCGGAATTCGCACCAAACGCCGGCCTCGCGACGTAGTTCAGTGTACGTGCGACCGCTCGCGGCCTAAGACGATACGCCGCGCTACGCGCGCCACTCAGTTTATTACGCAGTTGCCACAAACCACAACCGCGTGGACTCTTCCAAACAATCGCACAGTGCAACAAACACCTCCAACGAACTAGCCGACCAAGAAAAACTAGTGTACAACCTCTAAACGCGACCAGTGATAACTCTTATCAGTGTGGAAAAGTTGTAAAGTGTTAGTCGAACTAGAAAGGACGCCGAATTTGCGCAGTGACAACATTTCAGGACTCACGACTATTGTGACTATCGCGTCGAAACAGTTTTTCGTGTTTTTCAACGATTCGAGCCACGTTACAAGGTTATCGCGCCTCTAGTCCGCCAGTGATGAATTGGAAAATCGGCGCGTAGTGGCTCACGTGGTCGCGCCCCGCCCCCGCTCGCCCGCGCTTATATTTAGCGAAAATCGCCTCTCTGGAGCGGCCCGACGGCCGTAGCCCTCTGCGCACATCGCTGTTTATGAATAGCGAGACGCCACATGTTATTGGCTTCGAATAACAGAGCCGATAAGGAGAAGATAGGTAACCTCTACGGATCGCGACACGGGTCCGGCGACGTTCTGGAAATAGAAAGAAATCTGTTGAAAAATCAGAAAGGAGAGCGCGCTAAGATGCTAATGGCCGGTGCCGGCACGCGCCGATGAGCGCTCGGACCGACACACCTTCAAAAAATTCCACTGATCGAAATCGCGGCGGCGCTATGTCTATACAGGGGAGCGGTGGTTTTCAGAGTCCGTGGTCTTCGCAGACAGGGCTCACGGAGTTGGACGGAGCGATGGGTGAATTAGAACCCTTGGGGGAACTGACGGAGGTTGGATTCGAGCCGCAGACGCGCGCGCGATCTAACACGTGGCCGCTGCCCAGGCCCGACAACTATGTGGAGCCGTGTGACGAGACGGGCTCCAAGAAAAACTCCAACCAAAATCTGACGGGTAAATATCACTTGTCCAACGCGATAGTGGGGTCGCGGTCGCGATACGCGCGGCTATTTAGGTCGCCCACGTACCCAACGCCCGTTCGTGTACGACTCCAATAACAAAATAACATTGAAGAAGTCACGATATTTTACAGAGAACAATAAAAAAAATTGGGCGCGTAAATACCTAAGCTGAGAACTCTTGAAATTACAATTAAAATTAGAGTAGATAGTAGAACTAGCATGACATATCGGTGAACGATAACAATAATCTGCAAAAGAAGTAAACAAAACAAAAACAAGTGTGTTGAACTACTTAATGTTGTTATTCATCCACGTTTGCAGGTCTCGGTCGGCAGAAACTTGGGCGCCTGTAATAATAATAACTTTATGCAAGTCAAGAGCACCCGAGACCTCATTAACAAATTCATCAAGTCAGGAGTTACTCGTAATATCCTGTTACCGACATTAATAATATAACAGAGATAAGCATTTATTTTGCTTATGTATTTATGTTTATGCACATTCGAGAAAATTATAAAATGCAAGTCTAATTTTGAGGCATTAGTAATCAGACAAATGGTATGAAACCCACCTTCTAAAATGATTGCAATATTATGTTGAAACTCTTGTCTATATGCTAACAGTGCTACCTTTATCAATGCGTTACAACAAGACTGGGTATAAATAATATTTTTTATTTTGGGATATTTTACTGGTTAAAATTTTACCTCTTTGATAATAATTACTACTACTACTTAACTAAAAAACTGTTGCGGATCAATAGATCCTAAATACTACACCGAATGAATGAACATTTTATACACAATTAAATGGATGAATTAGCGAGAAAACGTGAAAATAAGGAAAGTTTTGATATTTTTGTATGATTAGTTAATATTTTACATCTATCATAATTTATAGTATGTAAATTCAATGTTTTCCTTTGTGCGAATGTAAGCGGAAAATGATTTTGTTAATATTACTACTCAATGTTGTTAATAATTTCACGATGTAATCAAGTTTATAAAGGAGGTACAAAATTAAATCTATTTAAATAAATAAAACAAAAGTCGGGTTAGTTACACCATTTATATGTCGAGAACTGCTGAACCGATCTTTATGATTTTTGGTTTGTTGGATTTGTATTCGCCCCGAATAGCAGAAAAACATCGGTAAATTTACAAAAAAAAAAAAGTATAAAGAGGCGCGTGCGGTAAGAAGTTTGCCGGGACAACTAGTTGCTCATAAAAACTACACAAAATATGCCATCACCAAATCTAAACATACCCGATAAAACGGTTCTTTAATAATGTTGCGTGATATGTTACATATTATTTCGAATCATGTGAATAGTAAAGTTAAAAATACGGCAGAATATAGGACAACTTAGACGATTAGCCTCACCATGCTAAGGACCGTAAGGAGTCAAATAATGAACTCATTACAAAATGGTGGTACATGCTTTGCTTTTGTGGTGGCCAATATATAAAGATGAGTGTTGATGATAAAAAGTGTCCGAATAATAAATTGCACTTTAACTGCCGATTGATCATCAGTTTCGGCAGAGTTTTGTTGAGGTCACTATTTATATTATTAAATACTAGCTTCTGCCGATGACTTCGTCTCCGTGGACCTCAAAATAAAGGCAAAAGGGAATAAATAATATTTGAGCTTATAGTACATATAAAGTAGAAATGTTATTTATTTTGTTCCCATGCCTATGCAAGAGTTGACAGGTCTTATCAGTTTAAATACTAAATGTATGTGAAAAATCACTAACGTGTTTTGGAGAAAGATGGCCTGTATTGCTGTATTTGCTGCTCTGTAGGGTATGTCCTCGATGTACCTGAAGAACACAAAAACTGAAGTAAAATATTATCCTATGTGTTTAACGAGATTAATATCTATGTGTGCAGATTTTAGCTATTTTCGTTTAGCAGTAGAGTAACAATATCAAACATAAACAAACTTGTAGTCCCAAACTTTAGATTGGCCAAAACAAGTAATTCATTCTTGGGAAATTGTATATTTTTTTTAAATAATATACCTTACAATGTTATCGACTTCCTATTAATACATTTAAGTCACATGTCAAAACTACACTAATGTCTAAGGGGTATTATAAAATTCAAGACTATCTTGATGACAAGAATCAATGTATGGTCAGTCCAGCCTGCACTAAACTGATGTACCTACCTGTTTATTTGATTTATATTTTTTGTGGCAGCTAGTGGTGACTGTTTGTTCCGGCGTTTCTTGCCAGATTGTCTGTGTCTTGTCTCAAAGCGCTAGTAGGGCCCAAAAAATAAGGAGACATGTTCTAGCCCCATATGCGCCAACAATGTAATTATTGACGATCATAAGTGGCAATTTTCTGTCCTAAACGAATTAAATAATTTTTGACTTTGACTTTGATACAAAATTTTACATTTAATGAACCAACTAAAATACTTAATATATTTGTAATAGATATTCTAAGACTAAGTAACACTAAGAATATACCTCTTGTGGTTTATGTCAATCAGCTTGCTGTCTTTTGATCTTTGGGCGCACACGCAGATTGAGTGTAAATAGAACTAAAGAATTCACTTCAATTGATTTTAAAAAGTTCGCTAAGACCATTGTTAACAGTATTTTAAATACGTTTACAATATCTTAGATTGTTCTTCGCTCGCATTGTTAAAAGGTTCAGAAGTCAAGTTCGTCATTTCTGACTAGTTGCTTAATACACATAACTGTGTAGTTTTTTGCTGCAAGGGGAATCGCTTCAGTAAAATATGGCAATGAAATATTAAACTGTTTGTTACTAATATATTTTAGTAATTTAAACTTATAAACAAATATGATTTTACTTCAAATATACCAACCATACCTTAAATTATCAAATGAAGTAGAGAATCCAGAAATTATTTTTATAAATTCATAATATTAGAAAACGACAGATAAACATTAAGTTCATCTACAACGGTGGTAAACACAACTGTCGGTAAAATAAAGAAATTGACTAAATTCTTCTACAGAGTTACATCAAAAAAGATATCAATTATTTTTCATTGTTACTTTGATATTTAGGATTCGAAATCAATTGTTTTTATATGATACATATAATAAAAGATTTTTTATTTTTATTTAAAAATATTAATTATATTTTGTTCATTGAATATAATTTTGTAATTAAAAAAGCCTTGGTCAGATATGTAAAGCCTCGTATTCACTAAGGGGCAAATGTCCGCTACACATGTCAAGAGATTTCGTGCGACGTTTCATCTTTGTCATTTCCGTCAAAAAACTTTTAATAAATTTACAGGACGTTACCAACACTAAATTCTGCTTAGAATTGCGATTGTGAATAACAAGCACTTGAGGAGAAGCTTGTAGTATCTAACCCGAGCCCTAATCACCATACATTTGCAAATAGTTAAGTCACCGAGGATTATACGAAAGTACGCACAGTGCCAACCTTAGAACCAGTCGACATAATTGACCCCTGTCACTTAATGATTAAGTAGTGATAATTAGACATAACAGGTGTCACGGCAGTCTACAGTTATAATTTGACGTAATGACACAATATTTATGACGTTACTGTACTCTGCTCAGTAAGGACTGTAATTTACGACTTTTGCACTATGATTGTTCTTAACTAGAAAAACGATAAGCACTGCTTTTATGGTATAATACAAATCTAAACCCTTGTTTGTAGTACGACAGAATAAAGCGATACATGATGTTTAATGAGTACCTAGATTATTTTGCTCAAGTGTCTGTCTAATCAAGTGTTTCATGAATTCAATAATATCTAATTTATTCGATAAATTCTCATCTACTGCCGATCTCATCAACTTGGACAAAATTCACCTATTTTCATATCCGTATGTGACAAACTACACTGAACCCAAAAAACTAGTGATGTCAAAATTATGATCTAGAGCAGATTATTTTCGCATTTTCGTAGGTTAAATTCAAAGTTTCGGCAGCTAATCTTGTTACAACATGAAATTCAGACTTTTAAGTAACGGAATGCTTAAGTGTCTATCTACTCAAGACTTTCGAAGAGTTTCTTGTGTAAATTCACCAATAAACTAATAAATCTGATAAATTCTTAGTAACTGATCGATTTATACTTGGACCATACTGATTCTCTTAATAGATTGTAACAAACCATATTCACTCTAAGATACTTACTAGTAGCTTTGTGCCCCTACTAGGTCCCAAATTTTAATCTTGACGAGATGAAAATTTGAGAAAACGTCACTGTCACTGCTGGTAATATCTCTCTCCCAATGCACGTCACTGAGCTCGATCTTTGGCTATTCTTTTCTATCCACTCTCAGCTTTGCGTATATCATCGCTCCACCTTGTCGGAGGGCGCTCTTCGCCGCGTTTGCCTATTCGCGGTCTTCACTTATGAACACTTTTACCCCACTAGTGATCGGTTCTACGGCGAATGTGACCAGCCTTTTGCCTATTTTGTGTTCTGTCGAATAACCTTATTTCTGATTATATTATTCAGAAAATTCCCGAGCATAGGTTTTTCATAGCCCGTTAAGCAACTTTTTATTACGTTGAAGGCTTTCGTCTTTAGACTTTGAGGGATTGACGATGAAAAGACTCCTTCCAAATGCTGCCCAACACAGCTGTATTTTCCTGCGAGCTCCCACTCCTCTCATTTTAGTATTTGTGTAGGTTAAATTCAGAGCTTCAGCAAGATACTTTTATTATATTATGAAAGTTTTAGCTAGACAGACTTATATAAGTAAGGGAATGTAGTAGTAAAAATAACATTACTTTGCTCAAGTGTAGTCTAGTCTAGCACAAAGTTCTCGTAAGAAATCCGGCCACTGGCTTAACGCTCTTCCATCAAAAAACCTAGGCACTCTCTTTGACAAAGAATCATTCCGGGTGTGTGTGGGCTTGCGCCTTGGGCTCCAGATTGCGAGCCACACTCATGTCCCTATGGCAAAGAGGTGGACAGACTCAGTCTACACGGTCTCTGTTGTCAGCAAAGCGCTGGGCGGTTCGCTCGCAATGCTGCGCTCAATGACGCCATCAAGAGAGCTCTTGCCAGCATCTGCGTTTCCTCCTCGCTGGAACCTCGTGGATTGGTGCGTGATGATGGCAAGAGACCGGATGGCCTTATGCTCGTTCCCTGGGAGCAAGGACGGGCTTTAGTACGGGATGTGACTTGTGTCGATACTTTGGCTACTACTCGACTTGCTCCAAAGCTGGAGCAGCAGCGGAGTCCGCAGAAAATGCCAAGCGGCGCAAATACGAGTCCCTTGCAAGTGATTACGTGTTTGCGCCATTTGGCGTTGAGACTTTTGGACCGTGTGGGGACCGAGTGCAAAATTACTTTTCGGAAAAATAGCTCCAAAATTAATTTCGATTTCAGAAAATAAAAATGCTGGCTCGTTCCTTGCTCAAAGGCTTAGTTTTTAGTTTAGCCATTCAGCGTGGGAACGCTGCTAGCATTCTCGCCTCTTTGCCTCATGGACACACTTTTATTTTTGAGTAGGTAGTTTTAGGTTAGTTTATTTTTGTGTTATTTTGTATATTCGAATAAATTTGTTTTTAACCAATTTTTTTTGGTAAATTTTCATTTTTTAATATCAGTACAGCAAAATTACGTTCAGTTAGTTAAAAAATTCACTAAAATATTTGTAAAATCTTGCAACAACCAAAAATGTTTGCTTTAAATTAACTAATATATTTATCCTTTTTTCAGGAGCCCCACCTTTACCGTCATCTGTGGCAACCAAAAAAAACTCATCTCGTCGGAATGCTTGGGGAAACCTCTCCTACGCTGATCTCATCACCCAAGCCATCACCTCAGCCCCAGAAAACCGCCTCACTCTTTCACAGATCTACGAGTGGATGGTCCAGAATGTGCCATATTTTAAGGATAAGGGAGACAGCAACTCTTCAGCTGGATGGAAGGTATGTAAAACTCTTTTTATAACATTTGTTTTTTTATAGGATTGTTGTTTTCTTGGTTTGTGGTTTGCGTGAATATAATGCTATGTGAAGATTTAGAAAGCGAACGAAGTTTTTGCGCTGTAGTTTAGTAGTCTTCAACTTTTGTCAAAGTGCAAATGATTATACGTATAAAATAATTTATTTTACCTCTTAAATCATAGTCCAGTTTTCCACGATCTGTAATTGACTCATCGTGACTTAATTAAAATAAAACAAAATTACGCTAAGGTCTATTCTACGCTTTCCAATGTGTCAATAGCTTTACTTATAACCCCAAAACCGAGTCGAAGTCAGTTTGACTAACCCTAGACGTTGCAAATTAAAAATAACTATTTACATTTCAGTATTTGTAAACTGTTTACGTTTGTCTATGCGTCGATGTTCCGCGAAATAACGAGTCTGAAGCTTTAAAATGTTTTTAAGGGCATTCCTCAGATGATTCATTTGGCTATCGTCCATCGGTTTACAAATATCTCTCTTACTTTTACTATTCAATTGATTTACTCGTAGAATGCCAGTGTCGTTTTATTTCAAAATTCGAATCGATATTTTTAAACAATTTTACATTTTCACTTCTTATTTGTTCGGAGGGTATTACTATGATCAGTTGCATTGCATCGCAAGACGTGGTTTAAATCAACCGTGTTTAGTTTTTTTTCTGTAGAGTTAAAAAACACTGCTTACTCTACTGCTAATGGAAAGGGTCCTAGGTCCGTATGTAAAATACCTATGGTAAGCCATACCTAAATATTATAAGGAAATAATATATTATATTACTTCATAGTTATAGTCAGACATGTCATCTGCAGTAAGATGGACGTAATCAGTGTACCGATATTGATATGAGTAATTGTATAATTGTTTTGCAGTAAGTATAATTTTGTGTGATTTGTTTTATTATTAAAAGTATCCATGTTCCTCCGTTATTTTAAATAACCTATTAAAGTTATGTCTTGTTCTCCACATTATGATTCAACAAATTATATTTTCCTTATTAAATGAACTACAATTGTCTGCCTGAAAACGGTTTAATTTTAGTTAACACTGATTTCCTCAAATTACATCATTACAATAATTAGTTCCATGGTCTCCGTGTATTACGAATTACAAGGTGAACGCAAAGTGAGTTATAATCAAAGTAAAAAAATCCATGCGCTTAAAGAATCTTCAGTTTTGCTGTAGAACCGATAATCGGTATGGTAGACGTTTTCTTGAGTGGAGACCGCGACTTGGCAAATGCAGCATAGGGCGGACACCCTCCGAAAAGGCTGAACGATGATAAACGCTAAGCTACTGACAATGAATCAAAAAAGAAATAATCAAGAATCGGGCTCAGTGGCGTCCACTGGGATAGGCATATATCCAGCAGTGGTGCATTATTCCACAGAATGTATGATGACGATAAAACAATCTACGTCTCTTTATTGAAAAGAAAAATGCTTTTGTCAAGGAGGGAAAACATTTTCACTGTCCAATCTAATCAGACCAATCTACCCTGCTGGGTTTACTGTCATTATCGAATATTTCTTAATAATATTTGACCCAACTGGGACACTATCGCACGATATCGTCGGAGTAGCTAGTAGTCGGTCGGTTTACTATTTGCCAAGTGGGGCCACCACTCTGTAACTGCTTTGGTCCACCGGCCATCTCCCTTTCTTGCTAACTTCTCTTGATACGGTAAATCGCTTGTAGTTTGATTATCAATTTCTACCTTCGACCTTCGTCCTTTGTCTTGTACAGACAACGGCAGATCAACCTACCCAAAAAGTTAAAGGTCACTGAAATGATTTTCCACCTTAAATCCGGCACATAGAGATCAATATCAATTGAGAAAATTTTACGTTTTGTAGTAGGTTGATGTGCTGTTGTCTGTACATCCCGAGCATGCCACGCTCCATGACTCCTTAGGCGGCTGCTATTTTATGATGTTCTGCTTTGTGAAAGTCCATGTCTCCGCAGCGTCGTCCATGTCAGACCTGGTAAGGGTCGCAGGAAGACGCTGGATGCAGTAAAGCATTTTGGTTTTACATAATCTTTTGTAGGTACACAAAATGCAAATAAAAATATTGTAAATTTCTCGATTATAAAATGTTAATAAATGTAGCCCTCCTACCATAATTTTGCAACACCTATAAATAAGGTTACTAAATCTTAAGCATAATAATTATGTTACAATTAATGTACCTAACATAAGATCTGTACACACTTGGTAAGCAAAATAAATACTTGAATATTGTTCTTAAAGAAAAGGTCACTGTAAAACCTTATTATTGAATTGATTAGATTTCTGTTTTGAGATTTAACTTTTACTATTGTTTCCATAGAAGTAGTTGTTTTGTTTGAGGAAAAATAACCCCATCAATTTTCATAACGAAAGGAAAGCATCCCATAAGTTCTTCTTGTTTTATAGTAAGATTTTATCTTTCAACAAGACACTATGGTGTCTGTGTTTGGTACTTGTTGAGGTAGGACTATCGACAGTGGGATCGCAGTGTACAAGTAGAAAGACGCGAGGATAAAATTAGAATTTGATTATAACAGGAAACTGGATAATATTGATAAGAAGCGTGAAGCGCGGCATATCTATGCATTTTTTAAAGTTCCGCAATTCAAAAGGAAAAACCCTGTAAGATCACTTTACGTCTTTACGTTAAAGCCCCTTTTTTCCTTAGACACGTAAAAAGA
The DNA here is from genome assembly GCA_963576865.1 of Anania hortulata. NCBI lineage: Eukaryota > Metazoa > Arthropoda > Insecta > Lepidoptera > Crambidae > Anania > Anania hortulata. The sequence continues at coordinate 6,785,221 of OY756396.1, read as the reverse complement.
TTTTTCGTGATCAAAAATACTAAGACATTCACACTATTTTGAAAGTTAGGTACTCCCGAAGTAACTTGAAAAGCTAAAGGACTTGTAGTCGAATTAGAATCATGAAATTTGACAAGGAGCAAGGTTTCACAGCAAAAATGGAGAAATAAAATCCAAAACTTATTAATTTGTATTTTATCAGATAAAAAATAATTTATATTTGTGATTAATAAAACTATCAGTCTTAAACTATATTTGCTACAGGGCACACATATTAACACAGTATACTTTATGCTTTTAGAAGGGATTTACGGTAAAAATGTTATACATACACGCGTCAAACTTGTATGATTAAGATGAGAACTAACAAACAAAAATCAGTCAAGTGTGAATCAGGCTCGCGTTAGTATCTTGAATTAAATGAAATATGGTGCGGAACCCTCGGTGCGCAAGTCTGACTCGTACTTAGCCTACTTTTTTATAAGAACTACTACGCATTTTTATCGAACTGCGCACTGCTGTTATCTGTTCCGTGACACCACTGATATACATACCATTGGTACGTAGATGATAATAAAAGTACAATCCATGAAAGTGAAATACCATCGATCCTTTTAGATCTTCGGATATTTTATAAAACCATTATTACATCTTACCAAAATCATTAAAATTATGATTTTAGTTTGATATTTGAGTTCGAATAATTTTCGCTCGAAGTAAGGAATACTGCCAAGGCTTTTTTACCGGTAATAACAGTTCAGTATAGTTGTCGTACCAACTAAGTACATACATGTAGGGTTAATAAATCACCAATAAACTCCAAGGGGCTGATTCTGGTGCTCGAGAGAGCTATCTATGAGACCAATATTGAAATCTCAAAAAAATGACTCCTCCATACAAATTGTAACAACTGAGCTGACCTGTCATTTATTATGGTGTTATCTTTTTGAGATTTAGATGTATGTCCGATAGAAAAAGATAATCACAATAATCTGCCTTTAAGAAGTTATTGGTGTATTTTAAATAAAAACTAATATAATGTACCTATATTTGCGTCTCCTATTGAATTGGAGTAGCCATCTAGCTTATTGAAGATTTGCGTATTGCCACGAACTCGCCGACCTTCGAATGCGTACCCATGGCTTTGATTAATGTTTACGCATACAATGCCCATTCAACTGCTGCGCGCTTGATACGTGAATATAGATTTAATTACAACTGAATAAAGACCAGTTTACGTCTGTGGTCATTAAGAGAGTTGTAAGCTTAGTTAATTAGCGAGCACTGTGAGCAGTGCGTCGCATTCTTAAATGACATTTGTTGATAAGTGTAAAAAAGACGAGTAATGCGCTGCCACTTCATAGGTGAATGAATTGTGAATTTTAAAGTCATGTGCTCACTCAAAAATTTTTAGATATCGATATAGTTTTGATGCTTTAGATAATAACGGATTTAACGTCATAATTGCGCTAATCTTATCTGCAACGTCAATTTAGTCCTAAAAGTAGGTACTGTATAGCGTAAATTTAATGTGTTAGTCTATACCGAAATTACTGTATTACGTAACCTACGTTTTGCGAGGTAACAACACGTGTTCATAATAAATTTAAAATTTTCAATGGTTTTAAAAAGTTACGTGCAAAAATTATTTACACATTCCAGTCATTCAAAAAGTAAATTGAAAAATATATTTTATGCATTCCAATGAACTTGAAGTATTTGTCAATTATTTTTATGAACTGTTTAATAAAAAGCAAATATTTCATTAGATATGTTGTACTTGAATTTTCTAAAAAAATATATATTTAAGCCTTTATTAAAATTTTATATGAATTCTTAATTTGGACATATTTGCATTTAATACTAAGATAATAATTAGGTAGGTATTCTAACAATCAAAATTTTCCATACATCAAAGATTCCGTCCTCGCAATGCGCGTACGCAAATACGAGAATTCACCTTATGAATTCGGCAGTTCTACGTGAATAACAAATGAATGCTACCGTTACGCACACCGTTAGGACGCCTCAAATTTACTCCTTTGCTCAAATAACATCTATAAACAGGACAATATCATAACTGAAGAAAATCTGTTTTTTTTTTAAAATTATCTTACCCAACATTTTATGTTATTTATTTAAATGGGACTACAACGCTTTCCCCCGAATGATACACAATTGCTGCATTTTCATGATCATTCATAATTTTGGTTTTAGTATTCATGTATGCCGTTTTTAATAGTCACTAAGACAAACGGTAAATTTTTCGTAATTTAAATGTTTTACGGCCGATAAATCTACGTCCATTGTTCTTCAGCTTGCTAATCTGGTCATATCGACAGCATTAGTTGCTCTTTGTATCTCCTTATTTTCGATTCAGGTTTACTCAACAACTTTTTTGTGGGTACTTTGTATTCTATAAAATAAAAAGATTTTTGTTCGTAATGGCAATAAATATTAAAATTTATTAAGCCCGAGCAAACACAACATTCAAATGCTTATTCTGGCAAATCTAATTCTGGACAGAACAAGCAGGCTTATCTAAAAACAAAAAAAAATGTGGATACCAAAATACAAAAAATAGTTTATAAATCAACTATTTTTCACAAAATTTTCGTCCTAACACATTAGAACTCGTACTCAACTCTTTTCAAAGTATAAACATTCCATTAATTACTAGAAATCGCTATACAAACATCAGTTTCCGCAGATGTAATATCTTAATCTTATTTAATCGTTGGAAAATTCCGAGACCTTTCTTAATAAGTAATTGAGGTTACATTGATTCACTGGTGCGCCATCTTGCGGTGATAACGAATGCTATATTTGCTCAGTGCGAGTGATAATAGCATAACCATAATGACAATCATTTATGCAAGGAGCGCGAACCACTAAGTATATAATAAAATAGTTTGTTTAAAAAAAAATAACAGTCACGTTTTGAAGCCAAAAAGTCACATCTTTCTATATAAATACAAAAACTTTTTCTATGGGATCAAAACCGAACGAGACTAAAAAAAAAGGTTTCTGATACAAAATGACCCATCAGCTGTTACATATTAGTACTTATAGGAAAGTGGATTTTGTGTTGGAGATTTCTTCGTTTGGTCCTATTTAAAAGTTGTTGTATTTCGGTTCGGATTCGATTCCCGGCCGGTCAATGTAGAAAAAAAACTTTTCTATATTGTCTCGGGTCTGGGTGTTGTGGTACCGTCGTTGTTGATTTCTGTAACACAAGTACTTTAGCTACTTACCATAGGATCAGAGCAATGTATGTGATGTTGTCAAATATTTATTTACTTAAGCAAGATAAAGTAAATTTTTCGGTTCTAAAACCGACGTGAATTCAACACGTTTACGAGAAACGTGAAAAACGTATCAAACAAGTCCACACGAAGCTTTTACTAGTAGCCATTGAAGAGTTTAACGATCCACCTCCTGTTTCCATTGATCCATTAAAGATCAGCTCGATGGTATCCACTTATTGTATTACCATCAGCCCCCCTAGCATGAGCACCAATACACGATATGATATGATACGATATCGCGGTATATCGATGTCGTAGCCAGATCGTAAAATTTACCACTTCATGACGTGACCGATCATTTCATAAAATGGAGGTATTTTATAATATGGCCAACTAAAACCGACTATATCGTTTAAACGTCAACATTCGATGAAATGTCAATCCACGTTTGTCCATATCATTAAAATAAAATACGTTTACAAATTACGTGAATTTGTGTAATATTTGTAAACGTAGTCAATAAATAAATTACAAATTTTAAACAGTTATTATTTTTAAACAAAACGAATAAATAAAAAGACTTGAATAACTAAATAACCAAACTAACCTCTCAAATTACGTTCCGAACTCCTTGTTTTTTTTTGACGTTGCGCTCGTTTTTTGAGTGACATTAATAAAAATTGCCTAGCTTGGTGTCGTAACGATATATCACTGAACTTTCACCTTCAATTTACACATTATTATTCACTTTTAGAATAAAATATTTGTCCGCCGCCATTAATCATCACAAAATCAAAGCAACATTAGCGCCTCTAGCGGTGAGTAATGTAATGATGTTCCCATGATAGTAGTCGTGCGTTTAGCTGTTTATATCGTCAAACGCTGAGTATTCATTGATCTGGCCAGACCACATCATGATGTAGGCAGCGGTTCTATATCATGAAATACCACTATTTTATGATATGATCAGTCACATCATGAAATGAACAATTTTACGATCTGGCCACGACATCGACACCAACTGTAAAAATATGATAGAAATAGCCGCCATTTTGAATTTTTATCTAAACAGCTGTCATAATATGTGACGTCACCGGCACGGTGATTCAACATGGCGGCTATAATTTATATATTTTTACAGATGGTGCCGATATATCGCTATATCATATCATAATCATATCGTGTTTTGGTGCTCATGCTAGGGAGGCAGGATTACACACACATACAAAGTTTCAAATCGATACGACAATCTCAAAAGTGATTTTCAATTAAAATTCTTATTTTCAATAATTATTTTAAAATAATATTAATGTGTTAAACACCTAATGAGGGCGCTTGTAAACGAAACAGATTCTGATCTGTGCCGAACCGGGTAAATTTAAGTAAATACATAATAATAAATAAATATTGGACAACATTACATACATTGCTCTGATTCTATGGTAAGTAGAAGCACTTGTGTTACAGAAATCAGAAACAACGACGGTACCACAACATCCAGACCCGAGACAATATAGAAAAGTTATTTTTCTACATTGACCGACCGGGAATAGAACCCGGGACCTCAGAAGTAGCGTCACCAAATCCGGTATTATCGGATTATATTACGGAAGTTGTCTAAATGCAGGCAACTTCCAACCGGCCAATCTAGAAGTCACTGAGGGAGGCCTATGTTTAGCAGTGGACGTCCTATGGCTGTAATGATGATGATGAATTCCAAATGCAGTTCTAGAAATTATGTCCAACATCTCCTAATAAAATATTCAACAGTAGTCGCACTTAGCCTTGGAAATACCCACCATCAGCAGTAAACATATTTGATAGGTATTTTTGTATTATCTTATGGTCTGAAGTTCATATATGTACGTACATACAACAGCTCGTCCACCTACTACGAAACGTAAAATTTTCTTAATTGATGATAATAATTGATCTTTATGTTTGACTTAAAGTAGAAAATCGGTTTAATGACCTTTAACTTTATGGGTAGGTTGACCTGCCGTTGACTGTAGCTACATTTTCACGCATTTTTTTTGTTTTCTATATGAGTTTACAGAGCTCATTGATCTTATAAGGATTTAAAAGGTAGATCAAGGAATGGCGCCCTGAAAAAATATTGTAATACTATTGAAAGTCTTCAACTAAATCAAAATTATTTTATATTTTAAGGTATAGCAAGTCTACTACGAAAAACGAAATCCGTCAATACGATAATTGTTTTTCGGATTGCTTACTACGAAACGCTTGATTTTTTTAAATAATACGATAAATAACATTTTATTCATTCATTCACGAAGTCGTTCCGAAAATATATTATGACGATTCCGATTAAAACATCGACATCCAAAAGTGTTACGTAGTTAGTAAGCCTATCGTTTGTCTTTTGTTTCGTCCGAAACATCGTATTTCGTTTTTCGTAGTAGGCTTCCAGGTTTCCCCGCCGTTGTAAATTTTCCCCTTGCAAGTACTCAGTGGAACTACTTGTACTTTGACGACCTCCGTAGCTGAGGATAAGCATATCGGACTTAGTGTTGCTATCTCTGAGGTGCCGGGTTCGATTCCCGATCGGTCAATGTACAAAAAATACTTTTCTATGTTGTCTCAGGTCTGGATGTTGTGGTACCGTCTTTGTTTCTGATTTCTAAAACACAAGTGCTTAGCTTACTTATCATAGGATCAAAATAATGTATATGTGATGTTGTTCAATATTAAAATAATTAAAAGTCTAGGACCCACTTAAACTAAAGGATTTTTTGGTTTTAGTAAAATCTTACGATGTGATTTTAATTACATGTGATTACAAGCTATAATCAAATTTTGGGGGTTCCCTTTTGATCCTTCCGTGTTTAGATTTTCTCTCATACTTTATCCAAGCAAACATCACAAATTATCCCCAATTCATCCCAAATTAGTTATCTTAAGATAAATAAAATTTAAAACTTTCTCAACCGCTTCCTTGTTGGTTTTGGAAGTCGGTTAAAGTTAGTCTAAAACCTCTCCATATATCACTATTAGGGAGGTTAAAAAAGTTGTTAAAAACATCACGTGATTAATGGATCGATTTCTCGTGATATCTTGACGACTTATATCGCTTAAATCGTTAAAAAACAGACTATAACTAAAAAGGGGGCGGGCCTAGTACGCAACTAGCAAATTAATGTAAAAATTACAATCTTATCCACGGGTTATCATCATACTTGGCGATTTCGAAGTGATTGCTATAAACTTTTTTTTTTAAATAAATAAATATGCGTCGTCATCATCATCAGCCTCTAGAAGTCCACTGCTGGACATAGGCCTCCCCTATAGAACGCCACAGCGAGCGGCTCTGGGCCGTTTGCATCCAGCTGCTGCTCGCAACCTTTGGCTAGATCGTCTGGAACCCTAGTCCGGGAGGCTTGTCCACGCTGCGTCTTCCAGTTTGTGATCACCATTCGAGAACCTTTCTTCGCCAACGGTTGTCAATCCTGCGAGCGATGCGGCCCACGGTCGGTAACTTTATTTCTTCTACGAATCTACTCATATGTGCCATACTACACACTATTTGTCATGGTCTCGAAGTAAGAAATTAACATCCTTGTTTTACGGGGTAATTAATTTTGTCAGGGGCGTCTCCTAGCACACCCAGACCCGAGCCAACTTAAAAAAAGAACCCTGGACCCTGGCGTTCGAGGCTAATCTCGGCACCACTACGCTAACTAGGTCTACTAAAGTTAAAAACGGTTTTTGTTAAACTGACTTTTTATCACAGAGATATTGAAAATATGTATCTATTGTATTAAATGCTATCAAGGACAATATCAGCTGTGGCACGCCTTCGGCGAGACCTCGAGCGGAGGTTTGTAATAGCTCGTAATACATTACCACTTCGATACGATACGAGGAGGATATTTATGTGTAAAAGCAGCAATACAGATAAAACTCAAAGGACAGTCGGCGTCAGAAATCAGTGGCGAAGTGTCGGCAGCGGGCTGATAAGATATGAAAATGTAGTATGTACCTACTTAATATTACTGTTTACTTTAACTTGGAATACATTTTGTTTGTGAGTTTTGATTAAGTTATCTTACCAACCAACTCGAATGCTGTAAACAGGTTAAATTGGACAAGGACCTAATACAATTTTGGTTGTGTTGGTCAAGAAAGTAGCTTTAGTTTATTTAATGAAGTAATAATTTATTAAGAACCTAAAACATGTCTCAGAAGCTATAAGTTATGTTATTAGTGTAGTGGAGTAGAATTGTTTTTATATTTTTCCTATTTTTGTGCTGAATTGAAGTAATTTTTGTTTTAGCTGGTTAAGGTGTAAACAAATGAACGTCCTGTGGCTGAAATGATGATGATGTTTTATCTCCTAAAAATACGTTTATGTTAGGTTAGCGACCTCAAACTTTAAGATAAGTGAAGGTGACTACGCATTATATACGAACTCTATTTTTGTCTGAATAAGTGCTACGTGATGCCCGCCATTCATTAAAATAACAAGGTCTGTCAATTAGTTACAATGCTTACCTACCTGTATTTTTTTGTCTGATGACATCTTTTGAAAGTCACTAGAGGAGGCCTATGTTCAGCAGTGGACGTCCTATAGCTGAAATGATGATGATGTCGATCTTCACTAAAGTTGAGTTAAGCGCAGTTCTGCTAACATTTTTTTATTGTAAAGTTACTAGAAATTCAACTAACTGATTCAATTAATATTTTTTGATGTTTTATTTTAGGACAGCCCTACATGTTGAAACCTGACACTTTGTTTTGGATGGCTTATTCGCAGAACAGTATTATTTTAACTTACTACGTTGTTGTTATGTTTGACACGTGTTGTAATGCTCTCCCATTGACATGTCAGAGGATATAGTTATGACAGTTATGATCCTGTTTTTCTTCATAAAACAAGAATGGAATGCTTACACCATGACGCATGTGCATAGTTCGCAGTCAGATTAAGACTGTGTGTCAGATCACGTATGCATTATAAGATAACTTTTTTTCTTGGAAATTGTTGTTTTTATTTTGCTGTCATAGTAATTTTGGTCTAAAAATATCGTTGTAAAATATACAATTGGGTAAAAAAGTACACTCAAATTGAAACTAGATATTAATCGTCGTGGCAAAAAATATAACATTATTATTTAGGAATTATAATGTTTAATATAACAAAATTTAAGCGAAGATCAATGAAAGTCCTATAAAATAGTTCTTCAAGTCATGTTTAATCCTTTACTCAATTTACTGGTTTATACAATTAAATGAATACAGGTATGTCCTCCCAATTCCTCAACATCAAATCAAGTTACCGCTAAACAAGCTAATGCAAAGGTAATATCAGAGCTCACACATGCGACGTAATTAGATTAATGTAAACAAACTGTACAAGGCGGCTCATATTAAATACAGGGAACCCCACGCATATTGGTCATTATCAAAACATCTAAACACATTCCGGGGGCCCGGCCTTAGACAAGGTTCGCCGTCCTCGGCGATTGACGATTGCTCCGATTGCCAAAAAAAAAATTTTTTTTCTAATAATGGTGTAGTAAAAAGACACTTAATGACTAATTTAGTGTTAGTACTTTGCTTAATCAATATTTAGAGAGAAAATATGTTAATAGGAATGTCAGTCCAATTAGGAAAAACAAAATGATATCTCAAACAGCTACTTAACTTTCCTTTTTTCAGCGATAAAAATTAAAAAATATAAATCAAATTTTCAAATAAACCACGACCCGAAACTCGTAACGAGTTTACTTAACCTTGCCTATAAATTCTTCGATACATTTTGTTTCACTTTGATATAAAGGAATAGAGGGGCTGCAATACTGGCAATACTGCACACCACCTTGCTCTGATTGATTTATACGTCTTGTTTGTCACAGAGCCGATTTATTTGAATTCCTGCCAGGGCTTGGTAGCCAGAGGATTAATATCGAGCAGACCTCCTCCGTATCCCCGAGTTTCGTCTATAATTCAATATTTCAGGACGGGACCTCGCCGAATTAACATACAAACGTCAATCGTTCCATGAATAAAAAATGTATTGGATTTAGTCAAATGAGTCGCTATCAGGCGGTTAGTGTTGGGCCCCGAACGGCAAACTGCTTATAGCGGAAATATAAAATCCGTATTACTGATTTGGACCGATCGCACACTGGAGTTGTGCCGACACGCAAATGGCCCGGGGTTGCCATATAACATAAATTAGCGTCAAGGGAAAATATTCATTCATTCATTCAAATTCGGGTTTCGATAGTAAAATGATATACGCAAAATAATAATCGGCGAATACGTTTCTAAGTGATGTAAATCATTATAACATGACAAGTACCTATTTAATACTCTTATGAATGTGTAAATTAAAAAAAAATATGAATATTTTATATTTATAATATTTTTGACAATTTACTTGTTTTTTTACCATTTATTGTTTTATTGATTCTAGGCTCGGTTTTCATATTTCACTTTTTTAAGTTTTTCTTGTAGACCACTTCAACAGGATGTTTATTATATCGGTAAAAATATTTAATATTTCTATTAAATATGTTAAGTGCCAAATAATCTAAAGTTTTATAACAATACATTTGAGAATTATAGCCAGGTAATATAATATTAACGTTGAAGTCTTCTCGTGATGGTGAGTGAGAACGGCAATAAAATTTAAAACTCAGTATACCTCAATTACTGCAAGCAAGATCAAAGTAACTTGATACGCAATCAACTCTTTCTAATAACAAATAAGATAAAAAAGTGGAAAGCGCGAGAAGGTATTTTCGAATAAGGTTTCTTAAGGCACAGAGATACCTCGAAAACTTTGCTCGGTATCAAATAGCGAGTTTGGAAATAATAAGTAATAATCCATGTTCACTACAATCCTCTTTTAGTGAATTTTATTTCTAAAGATTTAGGTAAAAAAAAACAGTTATGTAAATTTGAATGTTATTTACTTGGTAGCTTAAAAGGCACATAGTTAACAAAAATAAACAACCAGCTAACAAAATATAAGATTTTTTATTTAAATGTACAAAAACATTTTTTTTATATTAGAAGACCACAATTCTAATTCCTCCCGCCTTTTAGGATTATATTTTGTAATTTCGAACACTCGACAATTAATAATATCGAACGGTTCCATATTACAACCCCAACATAACTGTGCCAGCGAAAAATTCCACGACGACGCATTAAAGATACCGGTTTTCTATTTAACCATAGATGAATATTATTGAAGTCGTTTCGAATACGTACTGTAAGAGTGTAAATAAACTGTTCCGTTTTGTCGTCCAATTTGAGATAACGTAAACATTAGATAAGTAAATTACCTTATTCTGATAGAATAAAGCATTCGTTCTTCTAATTCATTCATCTAACATAGGTATCATAACACCTGTTTAGTTAGATCTGTACATATTTTTCCACGATCCTGTTGTCTCAATAATGCGATCGCAATTAAACATTTTCTCGCGTATCATTGACGTCACAGAAATTAAAAAGGAACCTTAAGTTCTGCATTGTACAGCGAAACGTCAATTAAGCAATTAAAGGGCCGCGACCTTAATTAGACGTCTTAATAATAATGTCTAATCATGGAATTATGAATGCGATTATAGTGAATTTCCGACGACGACTATCTGCCCACTTGTGAACTTTGCCTCTATTCTGTACAAGGGCCTATGAACTATTATCTCTTAAATGCTTTTACTGTTTTCTCATTCTTGTTTTGTTTAATCGTTCGTTTTTCATTTTTGAATATAAATCATGTAAAGGTTGACAAAACAAGAGAAAGATCCACAAGATGTTAAGTGGTCATTTTCGCACATGTTATCAAGTTTAGCCCGACTAATTCGCCATTTTTTGGCCTACTAGTCAAGTGAAGCATGCTTTAACTATGTGCGTGCACTGTCTCACGGAATGGCGGTATTATGACAAATGGGACGTGTATAACAATTGTTCGACCTGGTGTATACACTTACCATACCATCTTATTCTTCGCCGTAAAGGGCGTATCCACATTCTATTCTGCCTTCATCCACGCTACCTACCAAAATGCCTGGCGGTCTTCCAATGTGAGTTCGTGCGAACCGTGATGTGGAAGACGTGCATATAATGGAACCATATACGTTTATCCTGCGTTACAATATTCGTGGCTTTTAAAAGTCGAGTGTACCAGTATCTGAACAGTCGGCAACGCATCGGCAACGGAAACTCCTGTTGAGTTGCAAATTATTTATTAAGACGACCGATGAGAGTTGTACACAGAAGGTCCTGAGTTTCCGTTACTTGGCTAGAGTCTGGGTGTGCTGGTAGGCGTCTTCAGCAAACAATATGTTGCTGGTACCTCGTAACACTAAAGATGTTTATTCCTTCGAGACTGTAAGGTTCGGCAACAGATATTAAAGGAAACACTGTTTCTTAGTTGAAGTTACATGATTTATTGATCGATTATGTACTCATGAGGCAATTAGTGTCCTTTCTCATCATCATCATCGTTATTTCAGTCATAGGACGTCTACTGAATATAGGCGTCTCCCAAAATTCCGCGGCAAATCAATTTATTTATATAAAAAGGTGCATGAGGACGATACTCACTCACCATCAGGTGAATCGTCCGCTCGCATACCGCGTTAATGTATTAAAATACATCATTTCTCAATCCACGTAACGAAGTTACTCTAGGCGCGATTTCCATGTACTAATTTTAACTGTTCTAAATTCCCTCGTCTCCATCGAAAATATTTATCCACGTTTTCCTCAAACCGATGAAGAGATCTACTCAACGCTGTACAGTCGAACGCATAACCGAAACGTAATATATTAGAACACCGTAATGTTAAAACTGATTTCGCTAATATAAAATGTGTTTGCCACCTTGTAGATACATAATAGGAAAGCAGCAGCAAGTTAGAATTAATCAAACTAGAATTTCAAAACATTTAATTTCTTTTTAGAATTCGATTTTGAATAGATATAAAAGTTATTCTATTTGAGAAGCAAATGTCCGTCCCTTTTGGATCAGATTAGGTTTTTTAACACGCTGTAGATATTGTTATGTCTTCTTTTTCTTCTGTAACAAGTTTTTTGTTTCTCCTTTTCTCTATCCTGTTCATCATCTTCAATTAGGCCGCAGCCGACCCAAGTTTTTTTTGGCAAACACTTAACCATTAAAATTTCAGCCGACATCTTCGTCTACTACCAGGCACCTTAAAATTGAGCTATGTATTGCTGATGTACGTAGTCAGTGGTCAGTAAGTCACGTGGTCTTCTTTTGACATATCTGTACCATCGCAATTGGTTTTCTTAGAGCTAATCAGGACTGTCAGCTACACGAGTGCAGGATTTTGTTAAGCCTTGTTAATCCCCACATCCACCGCAGCATGTACACCGCAGTAAGGATGTTGACGACGAACACGAACCTTTTTTATATTGTCTACTTTTTACTTTTTATTGTTTTTTAATACGTTTATATTTTGGATTTATTTTTCTGTTCTGTTACTGAAGTAAACGCAGTAATCAAACACGATGTATATTGTTATTGAATATTTGAATTGAATTGAATATAATAAAGTGTTTCTTTAATTAGTTCAGTGCATAATAGTGAGTATAGTTAATAAAGCTGAAAAAATAATTTTATATCTTACTGGAATTACTTAGTTTTGCTGGTGACTGTAACGAAGTAGGTACTATATTAATTACCATAACCGGTAGTGGCGGGTGATTATGCAAATTAATTATTACGTCTTGCTTATAAAGATCATATTGTAAGTAAAATGACTAATTTATCCAGCACACAAGGTCTGTTGCCACATCATAGTAAAACTTGGCTGATCTTCAAACTATACGCAGCCTTGATTTTTTATCGAATGCATATTTTATTTATATAATTCAAATATATAACATGTTTTAAACACCCTTTAAAGTATTATCATTTGAAGGGCATAAAGTGAAACGTTAAATTTAATTAATTCTAGTAATAATAGAATATTTTAACATGTTTGAATTTTAAATACTAGCTGTATCAACTATTACTGGGGACTTTTAAAATTCAGTTCTGCTCAATTAGTATCTCAATTATGATTCGTCATTAGGTTAAGAATGAGTGACCATGGTTTGTAAGCACCTTAATGAGTTTGAGCACAACCTTACCCAACACTTAAAACAGGTTATACCATGACCCACCATTTAAGAGAATGCGGATTGGTCAGTTTTTAGACTATTTGCAGAGGCTAGCCTCAAAATATCTGTGCGTATTTTCAAATTACTGAATGTATCAGCGCCGCCATGAGCTGGAAGCGATTATATTTTAATAGAATCAATTTAGTTGATTTACGATCAACTCGTCCAATTTCTATTTGAAATGCTCCAAGAGCGAAAAGTTTCGAGGTCGCATAGCTACGGTAGCGAGTTCCCCGATGACTTAGCGAGACGGGAACAGCTAAGTCATTTAAACGATTGCACTCGGTTGTATGTGCCTGGGGTAAAGATGCAAAAATTCATTATTTTTTAAAATAAGTAAACACATACGAGTACCATAACATTTCATTAATTGTTTTGTATGGTTGGCAATTAAAAGTATCTATCTATTATTTATTTTATCTCAAAAAAATGAAACTACAGTGAGAGACGAGGGTGGCATGAAAACTCTATGTAAAATATATACAGTTTAAGTGACATTCATTGATCTTATCCCTATATACAGATGTTTTTTTTATTGCATGCTATTCCGTTATTAGTGTGTGATACAGGTGGCACATTTAGATAATTAAACAATTATTTTAAAGGTTTCACAGTGACGTTAGAACGTGACTAGTTACAAATCTTATCAGAACTAATGTTTTAAATAATTGATTTTTTATTTAGGCTGTAAAGAATAGATAAACATCACCTTATCTCCGTTATCGTTTGCAATGCTCACTTAGATCACATCTACTTGATAATTATGTAGAAATACTCGACTTGTTAAATTACTGAAATGCAGCCGTTTTTTTGTTTTACGTTCAAACAAAATATTCTTTTTTTACACCCGTTTATCAGCTTCACTTATAACAAACAAATAGCTAACTATGTCTCTTTATTTTAAATCTTGCAAGAATTTTAAAATGTTTTTTAAAAAAAGCGTTGTATCGATTTAAAACTCTTTGTGTAAGGGATATTCGGAAGATGATATGGATGTGGATTACTAAAATGGCTACTACCCTTAGGCTGGCACTTCACATGGCGGTAGGAACGCAAATGTTTGCCTAATTTGTCAAATGTCATCCATGTGTAGACACATTTGGCAATTGGGCATAATATGGCAAACTTGACAAATGCCAAATGTTGTTTCTATCGCGAGTCGGTTTTCCGTCGCATATCAAAGGCGGCCAAATAGCCAAATGTTTGTGTCGTGTGTCCGTCCACACTTGGTCATTGTGAACGTGTTCTTCTATTAAGAATAGTGAAAAAAATGGAATGAAGTGATGAATTATAGTTTATTGAGCTTAATCAAATGCATATGCTTTCTTTGGAATCCGCAAAAGGAATTATATTTGTGTTCATGACACAAATCAAATTAATGACAGGAAGCTTTCATCATCATCATTATCATGATCAGCCTTTGGAAGTCTACTGCTGGACATAGACCTTCTATAAAACGCCACAGCGAGCAGCTTTGGGCCTTTTTCATCCAGCGGCTGCCAGCAACCCAATTAGGTTGACAATCCGGTGTTAGGGTGTGAGGCGTGAGGCTTGCCCACGTTGCGTTTAATGTAGCAAGCTAGCCAGTAGACAAATAATATGTATTTCTTTGCTTATCCAATATTGTAAACTATTTTTTTAATAAAAACTGACTTAGCGACTCTCAAGCACGTCCGCCTTCGTCCGCAATAACTGATTTATGAATAAGCCAACATAACAAACATTTGCAATGACATTCGTCTAATTTGGCATTAGTTACCACGTGTAGACGTGCAGTTTGTGGTATTTGCTAAAGTGTCAAAGCTTTGTCAAACTAGACCAATACGCCAATGTCTACCGCCATGTGAAGTGCCACCATTACCCTTGAGTTTGGGTTAATGTGATTCATTTTGACATGTACAGACAACAGCAGGTCAACCTACTCAAAAAGTTAAAGGTCATTGAATTGAATTTTAACTTTATGTCCAACATATTGTAGTATTCTATACTTTCTACTTACTTTTTAATTTTGCTTCTTTATCCTTTCCACATCTTAAGAGAGTCTTTATTTAGATAATCTTCTCTTATTTTTATTATTGTAGTATTCTAGATATTACTGTGTTTAGGTACTTACGTTTTACTATCATACATAAGGTATCATCATATATAGGTTTCCACATTTCGCAACAAATTAGGAAATAATGAATTTCACGAAAATCTCAATCAAACTGTCAAAATTGACTTTTTCTACTGACTGACAATTCATGTCTACTTATTCTTTCTTTTTCTAGCATAGTTTTTCTATACCGCCTATCAAATGAGGTTGTACTATAATTGTATTTTTAAATAATCATTTATAATGTTTCGGCTAGCGTAAGTCTGGATTTTTATATCTATCTATGTTTGTCTACTGAATATCTAAATTCGAAACTTTTCGAATCATAAAAGGAATTAAAGCTTCTAGAATGCGCAGATTTCCTTATAAAAACACGCTCGCCCCAATATGGGACAGTCTATAATTTTCTTGCAAAAGGAGTACAAGGGAACGAAAACCTGAAGAAGTTTATTTTTATCCTACAAAAGTCAGTAAATAGTCATTGTACTGGAGACACGCCAGGGAGACAGCTCTGGAGCACCGACGCCCTAAAGGGACCTAGCGCTTGCTTGCCTGTTCCGACATAAGAAACCCTACGTGAGTGAACTCAGGATCGCCGACGCTCTGACGCGGTCCTGCACTCCTCTAGAACGCAGATCCCAGTGCTGATTTCTGACTCGCCTGGGATCTCCACCACGGTAGCTGGACGTACCAGCTTAGTTCCGCCTCCTCTTCACCCCCTTTTATTGCCTCTATATTCGACCAGACCCTCCCAATCTTGTTAGGTTTTTTTAGTCAAAATCTGTATTTTATAAAAATATAAAAAACTTAATCTATTGGATAGGTCTTTAAAATGATATTGAGGTTTCTAATATATTTTTTTTCTAAACTGAATAGTTTGCGCGAGAGACACTTCCAAAGTGGTAAAATGTGTCCCCTAACTTCTAAAATAAGAGAATGATAAAACGTAGTTTTTTTTTTACGTCCTTTACCTTTCGTAATGCTATGGATTTCATTTTGCAATAAAAATACTATAACTATGACTCGATTGTCGTGATGGGTGAACTTTTACTTATATAGGTACCTACAGATTTGTACGGAATCCTCGGTGCGCGAGTCCGACTCGAACTTAGCCGGTTTTTAATTCAAAGCGTATATCTCGTCTATCTCTGGCGCTCATAAGATCAGTATTATTCGAACCTTAGACCACTTCCAGTCATGATGATAGTAAAAAGCAAGCCAAAAATGATAAATTATTATTTTTCCTGTACAAGGAGATAAAATCTTATTGAAAAAAAAAAGAGTGCCAATAAGAGAAATCCGTAAAACATTGAGAGAATCTCGTGAATTTCCACCCTAACGGCACCTGTATACGACAAACTTAAGAACGCAGTCGGAAGGCTGTAATAACCGGGTAACGAGTAGACAAGTTGATATGAATGTATCAGAGAGCCTCATCGATCAACTTTCACTTCGAAGTAATGCCGCAGCCAGTTAAATACAGCCAACCCACTTCACTTTAAATCCTAACACACTATTAAATAATTTTAACAATAATTATAGTTAAAAAAAACACGATTATTTAAGTACCTATGCTACAGACAACGTCAACATACCACAAAACTTCAAAATTTTCTCAATTGATATTGATCTCTATATTGTCATGTCTACCTACTCCTGACAAATAAAAATAGACAATGAACTATTATTTAAGTTGGTTTTATTAACATTTACAAATTAAGTAAAAAAGACAGCCAGATTTTTATAAAATACAGATTTTGACTAAAAAAACCTAACAAGATTGGGAGGGTCTGGTCGAATATAGAGGCAATAAAAGGGGGTGAAGAGGAGGCGGAACTAAGCTGGTACGTCCAGCTACCGTGGTGGAGATCCCAGGCGAGTCAGAAATCAGCACTGGGATCTGCGTTCTAGAGGAGTGCAGGACCGCGTCAGAGCGTCGGCGATCCTGAGTTCACTCACGTAGGGTTTCTTATGTCGGAACAGGCAAGCAAGCGCTAGGTCCCTTTAGGGCGTCGGTGCTCCAGAGCTGTCTCCCTGGCGTGTCTCCAGTACAATGACTATTTACTGACTTTTGTAGGATAAAAATAAACTTCTTCAGGTTTTCGTTCCCTTGTACTCCTTTTGCAAGAAAATTATAGACTGTCCCATATTGGGGCGAGCGTGTTTTTATAAGGAAATCTGCGCATTCTAGAAGCTTTAATTCCTTTTATGATTCGAAAAGTTTCGAATTTAGATATTCAGTAGACAAACATAGATAGATATAAAAATCCAGACTTACGCTAGCCGAAACATTATAAATGATTATTTAAAAATACAATTATAGTACAACCTCATTTGATAGGCGGTATAGAAAAACTATGCTAGAAAAAGAAAGAATAAGTAGACATGAATTGTCAGTCAGTAGAAAAAGTCAATTTTGACAGTTTGATTGAGATTTTCGTGAAATTCATTATTTCCTAATTGTTGCGAAATGTGGAAACCTATATATGATGATACCTTATGTATGATAGTAAAACGTAAGTACCTAAACACAGTAATATCTAGAATACTACAATAATAAAAATAAGAGAAGATTATCTAAATAAAGACTCTCTTAAGATGTGGAAAGGATAAAGAAGCAAAATTAAAAAGTAAGTAGAAAGTATAGAATACTACAATATGTTGGACATAAAGTTAAAATTCAATTCAATGACCTTTAACTTTTTGAGTAGGTTGACCTGCTGTTGTCTGTACATGTCAAAATGAATCACATTAACCCAAACTCAAGGGTAATGGTGGCACTTCACATGGCGGTAGACATTGGCGTATTGGTCTAGTTTGACAAAGCTTTGACACTTTAGCAAATACCACAAACTGCACGTCTACACGTGGTAACTAATGCCAAATTAGACGAATGTCATTGCAAATGTTTGTTATGTTGGCTTATTCATAAATCAGTTATTGCGGACGAAGGCGGACGTGCTTGAGAGTCGCTAAGTCAGTTTTTATTAAAAAAATAGTTTACAATATTGGATAAGCAAAGAAATACATATTATTTGTCTACTGGCTAGCTTGCTACATTAAACGCAACGTGGGCAAGCCTCACGCCTCACACCCTAACACCGGATTGTCAACCTAATTGGGTTGCTGGCAGCCGCTGGATGAAAAAGGCCCAAAGCTGCTCGCTGTGGCGTTTTATAGAAGGTCTATGTCCAGCAGTAGACTTCCAAAGGCTGATCATGATAATGATGATGATGAAAGCTTCCTGTCATTAATTTGATTTGTGTCATGAACACAAATATAATTCCTTTTGCGGATTCCAAAGAAAGCATATGCATTTGATTAAGCTCAATAAACTATAATTCATCACTTCATTCCATTTTTTTCACTATTCTTAATAGAAGAACACGTTCACAATGACCAAGTGTGGACGGACACACGACACAAACATTTGGCTATTTGGCCGCCTTTGATATGCGACGGAAAACCGACTCGCGATAGAAACAACATTTGGCATTTGTCAAGTTTGCCATATTATGCCCAATTGCCAAATGTGTCTACACATGGATGACATTTGACAAATTAGGCAAACATTTGCGTTCCTACCGCCATGTGAAGTGCCAGCCTAAGGGTAGTAGCCATTTTAGTAATCCACATCCATATCATCTTCCGAATATCCCTTACACAAAGAGTTTTAAATCGATACAACGCTTTTTTTAAAAAACATTTTAAAATTCTTGCAAGATTTAAAATAAAGAGACATAGTTAGCTATTTGTTTGTTATAAGTGAAGCTGATAAACGGGTGTAAAAAAAGAATATTTTGTTTGAACGTAAAACAAAAAAACGGCTGCATTTCAGTAATTTAACAAGTCGAGTATTTCTACATAATTATCAAGTAGATGTGATCTAAGTGAGCATTGCAAACGATAACGGAGATAAGGTGATGTTTATCTATTCTTTACAGCCTAAATAAAAAATCAATTATTTAAAACATTAGTTCTGATAAGATTTGTAACTAGTCACGTTCTAACGTCACTGTGAAACCTTTAAAATAATTGTTTAATTATCTAAATGTGCCACCTGTATCACACACTAATAACGGAATAGCATGCAATAAAAAAAACATCTGTATATAGGGATAAGATCAATGAATGTCACTTAAACTGTATATATTTTACATAGAGTTTTCATGCCACCCTCGTCTCTCACTGTAGTTTCATTTTTTTGAGATAAAATAAATAATAGATAGATACTTTTAATTGCCAACCATACAAAACAATTAATGAAATGTTATGGTACTCGTATGTGTTTACTTATTTTAAAAAATAATGAATTTTTGCATCTTTACCCCAGGCACATACAACCGAGTGCAATCGTTTAAATGACTTAGCTGTTCCCGTCTCGCTAAGTCATCGGGGAACTCGCTACCGTAGCTATGCGACCTCGAAACTTTTCGCTCTTGGAGCATTTCAAATAGAAATTGGACGAGTTGATCGTAAATCAACTAAATTGATTCTATTAAAATATAATCGCTTCCAGCTCATGGCGGCGCTGATACATTCAGTAATTTGAAAATACGCACAGATATTTTGAGGCTAGCCTCTGCAAATAGTCTAAAAACTGACCAATCCGCATTCTCTTAAATGGTGGGTCATGGTATAACCTGTTTTAAGTGTTGGGTAAGGTTGTGCTCAAACTCATTAAGGTGCTTACAAACCATGGTCACTCATTCTTAACCTAATGACGAATCATAATTGAGATACTAATTGAGCAGAACTGAATTTTAAAAGTCCCCAGTAATAGTTGATACAGCTAGTATTTAAAATTCAAACATGTTAAAATATTCTATTATTACTAGAATTAATTAAATTTAACGTTTCACTTTATGCCCTTCAAATGATAATACTTTAAAGGGTGTTTAAAACATGTTATATATTTGAATTATATAAATAAAATATGCATTCGATAAAAAATCAAGGCTGCGTATAGTTTGAAGATCAGCCAAGTTTTACTATGATGTGGCAACAGACCTTGTGTGCTGGATAAATTAGTCATTTTACTTACAATATGATCTTTATAAGCAAGACGTAATAATTAATTTGCATAATCACCCGCCACTACCGGTTATGGTAATTAATATAGTACCTACTTCGTTACAGTCACCAGCAAAACTAAGTAATTCCAGTAAGATATAAAATTATTTTTTCAGCTTTATTAACTATACTCACTATTATGCACTGAACTAATTAAAGAAACACTTTATTATATTCAATTCAATTCAAATATTCAATAACAATATACATCGTGTTTGATTACTGCGTTTACTTCAGTAACAGAACAGAAAAATAAATCCAAAATATAAACGTATTAAAAAACAATAAAAAGTAAAAAGTAGACAATATAAAAAAGGTTCGTGTTCGTCGTCAACATCCTTACTGCGGTGTACATGCTGCGGTGGATGTGGGGATTAACAAGGCTTAACAAAATCCTGCACTCGTGTAGCTGACAGTCCTGATTAGCTCTAAGAAAACCAATTGCGATGGTACAGATATGTCAAAAGAAGACCACGTGACTTACTGACCACTGACTACGTACATCAGCAATACATAGCTCAATTTTAAGGTGCCTGGTAGTAGACGAAGATGTCGGCTGAAATTTTAATGGTTAAGTGTTTGCCAAAAAAAACTTGGGTCGGCTGCGGCCTAATTGAAGATGATGAACAGGATAGAGAAAAGGAGAAACAAAAAACTTGTTACAGAAGAAAAAGAAGACATAACAATATCTACAGCGTGTTAAAAAACCTAATCTGATCCAAAAGGGACGGACATTTGCTTCTCAAGTAGAATAACTTTTATATCTATTCAAAATCGAATTCTAAAAAGAAATTAAATGTTTTGAAATTCTAGTTTGATTAATTCTAACTTGCTGCTGCTTTCCTATTATGTATCTACAAGGTGGCAAACACATTTTATATTAGCGAAATCAGTTTTAACATTACGGTGTTCTAATATATTACGTTTCGGTTATGCGTTCGACTGTACAGCGTTGAGTAGATCTCTTCATCGGTTTGAGGAAAACGTGGATAAATATTTTCGATGGAGACGAGGGAATTTAGAACAGTTAAAATTAGTACATGGAAATCGCGCCTAGAGTAACTTCGTTACGTGGATTGAGAAATGATGTATTTTAATACATTAACGCGGTATGCGAGCGGACGATTCACCTGATGGTGAGTGAGTATCGTCCTCATGCACCTTTTTATATAAATAAATTGATTTGCCGCGGAATTTTGGGAGACGCCTATATTCAGTAGACGTCCTATGACTGAAATAACGATGATGATGATGAGAAAGGACACTAATTGCCTCATGAGTACATAATCGATCAATAAATCATGTAACTTCAACTAAGAAACAGTGTTTCCTTTAATATCTGTTGCCGAACCTTACAGTCTCGAAGGAATAAACATCTTTAGTGTTACGAGGTACCAGCAACATATTGTTTGCTGAAGACGCCTACCAGCACACCCAGACTCTAGCCAAGTAACGGAAACTCAGGACCTTCTGTGTACAACTCTCATCGGTCGTCTTAATAAATAATTTGCAACTCAACAGGAGTTTCCGTTGCCGATGCGTTGCCGACTGTTCAGATACTGGTACACTCGACTTTTAAAAGCCACGAATATTGTAACGCAGGATAAACGTATATGGTTCCATTATATGCACGTCTTCCACATCACGGTTCGCACGAACTCACATTGGAAGACCGCCAGGCATTTTGGTAGGTAGCGTGGATGAAGGCAGAATAGAATGTGGATACGCCCTTTACGGCGAAGAATAAGATGGTATGGTAAGTGTATACACCAGGTCGAACAATTGTTATACACGTCCCATTTGTCATAATACCGCCATTCCGTGAGACAGTGCACGCACATAGTTAAAGCATGCTTCACTTGACTAGTAGGCCAAAAAATGGCGAATTAGTCGGGCTAAACTTGATAACATGTGCGAAAATGACCACTTAACATCTTGTGGATCTTTCTCTTGTTTTGTCAACCTTTACATGATTTATATTCAAAAATGAAAAACGAACGATTAAACAAAACAAGAATGAGAAAACAGTAAAAGCATTTAAGAGATAATAGTTCATAGGCCCTTGTACAGAATAGAGGCAAAGTTCACAAGTGGGCAGATAGTCGTCGTCGGAAATTCACTATAATCGCATTCATAATTCCATGATTAGACATTATTATTAAGACGTCTAATTAAGGTCGCGGCCCTTTAATTGCTTAATTGACGTTTCGCTGTACAATGCAGAACTTAAGGTTCCTTTTTAATTTCTGTGACGTCAATGATACGCGAGAAATCTCGTGACTACAGTCTGCAATTGGGCCGAAACACTTACCTATTAACATAATATTAATTACATGTTGCAATTTATAAGTCAGTGTTTTTTACAGTTTCTATGGGAATCTAATGGTAGTGATATTTTTTAATTACCTTGCTCTCCTGATTAGATCCCCATATAGTGCAACATTCTTAAAAATGAAAGCAATATGTGGTTTCCAAACGAAATCTTGACTGTTTACTTAAGTTTATAATAGATTCAAAGGGTTTTACAGCAAGTGTGCACAAGTGCACTGATACAAAGGCTGTACTGCGACTCATAATTATAATAATAGGGTTCAATCCTCGGTTTTTTTCCGCTAAGTACGACGACTCACTGGTCATAATCGTCGGATATTTTCCGCTTGAAATTTTTTCGCTTTAAGGTCACGGTTGCGTGAGTTTGTGATGTGCTTAAAACTCTAATATCGCTGTAAGCGCTTTATTCATTATACCTAATGTTTTGATTGAAATGTTGTTTCATAGTGCGCAATATTTTTACGCAATACAATTTTACTATTAATCCTAGATTTTATTAAAAAGCCTAGTTTTGAATCGCGATGTAACACTTAAATGCGACGCTTTTTTGTTATTTATAGATGTAACCGTAGGTTTTTCTAAGACTCAAAGCACTGAAATCTAATTTAGAGTAAGTTTAGTTGCCTGGGTAAGCTGGCAGACGCCACCGGCATAAAATACATTTGGCTGGTAGGTATCTTATGGATTTTTAATTCCTTACCTACTCATTTAATACTTTAAGACCTTGGCTACTGGTAAGTTAAGTTAGTAACTTAAGTTTTATATTATTATTATTATTTTTGTAACACCATAATGTCTGCTAAGCCCGTCTGTTCTAAGGTGGGTGCTAATAACTGCGACACAGTCTCTGACTATTGCAGTTGTTAACGCTACAATGCTTTGTATTATGTGTTATGGTTTCAAATAAAAAAAAAACAATTTCAATTTCAATCGATTTCTTTAAAAAACGGAGCATTATCTAACCAAAAATAACTTTTTGTAAAATTAACACATTTCTTTCGGTTACCATGCTGGATAACAGTGTTTCGGGAAATATGTCGAGTTCCACTGGTTTATGATAATTTATACACTAGGATTCTAGGCCTAAAAAATAACCTAGGCGACACTTAATGTATGATACACGTGTCGTGTGTTCTAATTTAAATCAAGTGCCGTAGGCAAAGGAATAAGAATTATTATTCTTTTACCATAAGTCACTGGATTGTTTTATTTAAGACTAGCTGTCCTGGCGAACTTCGTACCGCCCTTACACATTTTAACTTATTTTTTCTATCAGAGAGGTTTAGGACGTTGTTTGTTCTGTTTGTTTGGGACTTAATAACGGTTACAATTTTAAAGGACAGTAACACTGTCCTAAGAAATTGTAACCCTTATTATCTTTATTATTTTGATACTGTATTTGTTACGACCATCAAATCTTAAAAACTATTTATAACTATGATGTCTCACAATAGTTCTGTTTTCTACTAATCGATAAGTGTAGTCAACGGCAGATCAACTTATCTAGAAATGGCATATGTCTTTAACCGATTTTTAGCTCAAACGTCAACAACTAACGTTATATTTTAATTGTCAAAATTCGATGTTTTGTTGTAGATTAGTTAGCTGTTAACTGTTCACTAATAACCTCGGTAGCCTTGCTCTGTCATTTAGCACTTATTATGAAATCTAAGATAGGATTATGTCATGGCTGTCTATTTTTGTTTTAGGTTTTACATCAAATTCTTTTTTATGACAAACTCAAGGAAATATAGCTAAAAATAATTGTATAATTTCACGTTCAAGTGCGAATGCGTTTCGAAACATCGATAATATTACCTGTTCCAATATTATTTGTCCTCTGTCGTCCTCATTATTCATAGCCCATCGTCATTCTCAATCCTAAACTGACAGGGTGACACGAGATATCATCGACGCCATAATATTAACGATTCTTATCGATCGCTTAATATTGAACAATTCTAGTTTTAGTTTGTTACATTTAGTATACATTATGTTATGCTACTGATATACATTTTGTTTTATTTTGCAACTTAGGTATTTGAAGTAGGTAACCGAAAAAACCAAACCGCATAAATGTGATTCTTCAGATAGGTATTTTAAATTTTATCTTGCCCAGTTTTTGTCTTCTTGTCTCTTCCTTTCTGTGCAACAGACTTATCTCCAAAACTATTGTATTGATGTACAGTTTTCACTAATAGATCGACTGATTCAGGAGGTTTTTATTTAATTTAAACAGGCATATAAATCTGGCACATTGAAAACAGTCCCTTTAAAAATCTTGTCAAAACATTTTATTGCTCAATGCAGCCATTTAAAATAAAAGTAGGTATCGCAAAAGGTAACAGAGGCAAGTCAGGTACCTAAGAGTAAGACTTTATTTTTAAGATCTAATGATGTCAGACTGCAGACATTGTCATGTCATGTCATGTCATTGACATTTAACGTATAGGTAACCATCCCTATTTAACCGATTTTATGATAAAGTTTACCTATTTCGCATTACAAATTTTTGGAACGTTTTTTAACTAAGCAGTGGAATTTTTTGAGGTTTTCTTACGTATCTCAGTTCTCTTTCCGATAATATCGATATAGATTACAAAATGGACAAGTCACCCTTTAATTCGATAGAATTTTTCTTTTTATACGAGCCGTTTGTAGCCAGACAGTATCAATATTATTTAACCTTCAGTTCGCGTGGGGTCTATGGGACCCCAAGAAACTTTGTTTTTGTCATAATTTGGCAAAACTCGGTTTATCCTAGCTCCGCCGATCTTCCCTTTTTAGAGCTCCGCTAGTCACGCCTTTAACCATGCGTATCATTCGAAGATGTTTGGGGTCTAATAGATCCTATACGACCATTAGATGACCACAAGACTTCTTAAGCTTACCTAAGTGCTTCCACAGACCGTTGTCGGATGTCTCCGAGATCTGTGCACGAAAAAACCAAAACCAAGTGCAGTTAACGTGCAATAAGCAAAATACCAAAGTCTGCAATTCATGTACCTGTTATTTAAGCACTAAGTATTTTTGAGAGACTGATATAGAAATATTTTGTAAGTTTCTAGAAGTTATATGCCTTTACCAGCTTAAAAATACATTACAGCGTTAAATACTGTACTTTAAGTTCTTAATAAATATAAATATTTATCTTTATTAGGTTTTTTTATTGAAAAATACACATCCGGTTCTTTGGTCCTCGTGCGACTGATACTGTAATTATTTTGTCATGTGTTTTTCACGTATTTAATCCAGGGTTCATGCTGTGTGTGTGATCTATTGAACTTTCATCGATACAAATATGCATTTTTATCGACAATACTTTCTTTATTCTTTTAATCTTTATTAGTAACATCTTATCGTGGCTTGACACGTGTTTTACCGAATTGTTTTAAATAAATAAATCGTCACGTTTTGTGAAAAAAAGTGATAAGCTAAAACGAAATTCAGAGATTAACCACGGTGACTGCATAAATTACAGAGAATAATCAACGTAAAAGTTATGTTACGCTGACGGGATGTCGGTAGCGTCTGCAATTCAAGGTAACATGGCTCGAAGTGGTTTCAGTGGCTCGACCTTCACCGATAACAATGTCCTAACATTGTATGTGTATTCATTTTAGTCTCCACAAATTTATTTAAGTAAAGATACGCTTTTGCGTCACCAATTGGTTGTGTATGTCGCAATAGATGCTTGTAATCGTGGTTTGATCGTATCCCTAGTAATCATCATAATACCGGGAGTTGCTAAACAGGGTTTCTATTAAAACAGTTGCCAAATTTAAGGACGTGAGATTAATACGAACAACACTTTCTATAAGGTCAATATTAAAATCTCAATTTTTTGTTTGTTTTTCCATATAAATTAACGCTCTACCTCGAGTATGCCCTTAGTAAAAGCTGTTGGTATAAACACGTTTGATTATACTATTAGGTAAAACCTTTTATCTTAGTTTCATATTGGGATTAAAGACAAAAATTTACATTATCATCATCATCATCATCATTACAGCCATAGAACGTCCACTGCTGCTGGCATTAGCCTCCCCTAGTGATTTCCAGATTACCGGTTAGAAGAATTTACATGCACTTAAATGTGAAAACATTAAAAACAAATACATATTGATAGATAGTAGGTACTACATATTTACGGTTATATTTAAAGAATTGGATAATGAAAAATAATATTTAATTATCAGACGCTAAAAAGATACTTAATAGTTTAAGGTCGTTTTGGCCCCAAAGTGATCATATCCCTAGGCTGATCATCATCGACCATTGATGCGACATCTATAACATTTCATAAGAAAATGGCTTTCATTGTATGTCATTTTGCATTCTCTATGCGAAATCTGATGATACTTCGGACAAAGAAGTCATGTAGTTTTTATTTTAAACTCGTTTAGTTTTTTTATTGTTACTGCGATTAAAGAATCTTGTTAAATGAATATTTCATTTTACATGTTTATGATTCACCCAGGACAAATATTAGCTAATGCGACGACAGAAATCGTAACTTGAAGAATGTGAAATAAATCAATAAGTATCAATATTGTTTTCCAACTGCGTAGTAAGACCAGTGTTCGCTAAAATATACAATTATTTGTTATTGTAGAACGAAGATCGTGTTTAAGTTATACTATTCTACTAATACTAATGTGAATATACAATCTTATTTCAAAATAATTAAAATATATTATAATAAAGTTGTTGATGGTACATAAGTACTCATTTTATTGATTCACAAATCATTTAACAATAGGTACTGTAAAAATACATTTCTAAGATAAGGTGAAAATTAACACTCGTTTTCGTTTTATTTAAGTTATAATCTGTTTAATATACTTAATGAAAAATAAAAATAAATTATAACTATCGAAGATATTAATTTACTTTAGCTATGAATGTTTCGTACAACATTTTTAACCTATATGAAAATAATGTTGATTTAAACAAAGTCACTAAAAATATTATACCAAATATTTACTATAATATTTTTATTGACTTTGTTTAAATCAACATTACTTTCAGATTTCTGTAAATGACTGTACATAAACGGGAATGGTAGAAAATCGTCACTTTGCTCATACTCGAAGCTGGAGGTAGTCGGAGTAATTATAGTGTTACAAATGACGACTTAACTTAAGAACAGCAGGAAAACGTACGCATTCCAAGTTCCAGTGTAGGGTTGTCATGTCAGCATTATTTTTTGCACAATTATTATTACGATAAAGTTCAAATTTTGAATATTGCTAACAACGACAAAACCAACAGAAGTCCAATTCCCATCGTTTAGTAACAGTAGTCGCAATTCATTTTTTATCTGGTCCCAGTACCTAACATTACTATCAGAAACGGTGTTCTCGTATACTCAAAAATGTTTTTTTTAATTATTTTCTATTTACGTTTTTACATATTATGAGTTTGAGTATACCGTTTTTGATATTAATGTTACTAAGATCGGACCTAAACTGGATTGCGATTACTGTTAAATTACAGGAAATGGGCTTCTGGTGATTGTTAGTGATCTACTACTTTCTATATATTGTCATATGGAATAAAATATATGATTTATTTAGTAAAATAAAATGTTATACGAACCGCAAAGAAACTCTAGATATGTGCGTGTTACAAATTATTGAGATGATCTGCTTGCAGCGGTTTTTATAGAATACCACATGATTGTTTCATCAATAATT